>CM066036.1:520573342-525413119 GCA_033557465.1 Ichthyophis bannanicus | reverse complement strand
TGCCGTTGTCACAGAAATTTGAGTCCTCCGCCGTCAACACTATCCCATTCTGCTGCTTGCCAATGGTGGGGTTGTATGTCTTGGTCTGGCACCTCAAGCTGAGACCTAAGTCCATCTTGGGAGACAATTGTCAGTAGTTAACGACCGCTAGTTAGTAGCTCTCAGCATCACTGCTGCACGCAAGCCCTCACAGCAAGACAAAGCTGCAAACCAGTAGAGCTCCTCCCAATTTTCTTTAAGTAGCGTCGCTGAGTCTTTGCCAGAGAGCTTAGCCGCAGGAGGATCAGGTAATCAATTTATCTGATAGAAACTGGAAGTAAACTGTTTTTCCTCCTTAACTTGCCTCAGCTGCCCTGGGTTTATTTAGAACGGCATTGGGGACCAGCTGTCTCTGACCTGGATTCCTTATCACTTCCGGTTTCATCAGGGGTCTGTTCATCTGGGTTTGAAGTTCCAATTTTCTTCATTTTCATTTCCTGGATGCAACCCAGAGCACACAAAAGGTGTTTCTCTGGGCTTGCCCAGGCTTCCCTCCTTAATAGCTGTATTTTCTGTAATCCAGCAATACAACAGGGTTTGAGCTTCTGATTTCATTGTCTGTGGCAGCTCCCCTTGTGTCTCCAGAAACACCTTCCAGCCCCTGCCAATGAGGGTCTAAGTGGACTGCAGAGGGATCAACTGAACTCTAATTTCTCTACCTTTCAGTCACTGTAATTACCTTACACTGACTTTGAAGTTTCTCCTTTCTCCAATGGGAACTCAGCTCCTCTATACCCATCACAGTGAATAAACTGCACAAGTTCTTTCTCTTTCTTCCCCTCTCTTTTTCTGGTAGGGTTGCCAACCGACTCCGGTTTTCAGCCAGCCTGGCCGGTTTTTCCATGGCCCAGGGCACCGCCGCTTTGACGGCACAGATGTAAAACCGGCTTTTGTGCCGAAGTCCTGCAGCGCGAAACGCGATCCCGCATAGCATGCACCACCACTGCTGTGCGTCTTCTTGGTGTCTGCGTGTTACAGAGCAGCGGGGCTGCAATTAACCACTTACATTGGAAAACTAAAGATAAACTGTTGTAAGGAAGCCCTCCGGTCATCAGCAGAGCCCGAGGAAGTGAGGTCATGGGGGCGGGCTCCTCACAGGTTGTCTTTCCTTTTCAAATTAAACTTTAAGCTGGCAAATAAAGTTGATTTGAAAAGGAAAGACAACCTGTTGAGGAGCCCGCCCCCAGTGACATCACTTCCTCGGCCCCCGCCGCAGGTCCTCATCTCCTTCGAGGGGGTGTTCCTTTGGAGACTTCGCGCGCTGGGGTGTTGGTACACGACAGGCGCCATCGTCTCTCCAGTTGGGGAGCGCATTGCCAGCTTCCGCACTCAATTTGTAGGGGATTTTGGTCTCCTCGGGAGGCGCCCGGTGAATCCATCAATCGCCCTTGAGAGGACGCCAAGCGGTGTCAGCTTTAGCCTTGCGAAAGTTTTCAGGACTCTTCTGTGGCATCAGGTGGTTTCGAATTCTGTCCGACCAACGCTAACGACAGGTGGCATACCTCAACCCCCAAGGGGGCACAAAATGTCCAGGTGTATTGAAGGTAATGGGTCTTCCTCCTTCCGGTGGGCGGATGAGGCATCTGCAGGACGATCTCAGCGCAACACATCGCCGGGGGTAGGACAATGGTAAACAAGCCGATTTCACTCAGCCGACATGCTCTGGATCCAGGGGGAGTGGGCTCTCGCGTCAGAAATTCTTTCAGATTCCATCGTTTTCGAAACGATGGTGGTCCTTAGCCGGCAATATGGATCTCATGGCTACCGGCGCAGAATACCAAGCACCGATCTACTTCAGCCATTGGAGTAGACAACGGGAGTGTTGCAACTGGGACAAGTAATGCTCCGTGCTCAAGCGTGGGCCAACCCATCTTCCTGTCTGTATGTCTTTTCCTCCCTGGCTCCATGGATCCGGCAAGATTCTCCAACAAGAGTCAGGGAGCATCGCAGGCCCTGTGATCCTGGTTAGCACCGGATGTGGGGCCTCGCAAGGCACCGTGGTATGCGCCTCTACGTCAGGCTGTCTCCTCTCACACGCCTGGGGGCGTTCCCAGGGCTCCTGCTTCCAAGGGCCGGTGGAAATGGGAAACCCGGCCTTCCTTACTTTGCTTACTGGCCTTGTGGTCTCTTGAATGCCGCCGAGGTTTAAGTTCAGAAGGGATATTCGTCGAGTGTGGTGGCGACAATGCTTAAGGCAACGTGGTCTTAGACGTCACTAGCTTAACGCTCGTGTGTGGCGTCTCTTTGACACTGGTGTTCGCACGTCACATCTTGCCCTGTTTTTGCAACATCCCGCGATATTCTTTTCCTTTCTGCAGGGGCCGGTCTAGGGTAAGGGTTCTGGGCGCATACAGGGACTTTGCGCGTGCAGGTTTCTGCTGCGCTAACTTGTTTTCGGGAGGGCTGATTAGCGGGGGGGACGTTCTCTCGCCTCACATGTGGACGTTTTCGCGTATTTCCTTGAAAGGGGTTTCAGACATTCCGGCCCCCGATAGATACGCCCTTTAGTTTCCTTCTGGGATCTTGCTCTCATGTTCCGCCTCCGTGCCCTTGTTGCTCCCCTTTCCTGTGAGCCCCCTGAAGGGCATGTTCCCTTGAAGGATTTAAACGCTAAAGACAGTTTTTATCCTAGTGGCCATAACCATCGGCCACCGTCGGAATTTTCCGAACTTCAGGGCATCTCTTGGTCGGGACCCCCCCTATCTCTCTTGTTTTCTTCGGCGGGAGTTTCTCTTCGAACTGTTCCATCCTTTTTACCTAACGTGCTTACCCCGTTTCATGTCAACCACCTCTTTTCTTGCCTACCTTTGAAAGAGAGCAGTGTTCCGGTCACCTTCGTCAATCGCGTCTGTGGACCTGAAGAGAGTGCTTTATCGGTACCCTTAAGATCACAAACGCCTTCCGTAAGACCGATCATCTTTTTGTCCTGTTTGCAGACCCTCGACGGGGTCCCGCAGCCTCCAAATCCACCATTTCTAGATGGTTGCGAGGAGCTATTGAGGCAGCTTATATACTGCAAGGCAAGCATTTCCAGCAGGGCTCCGAGCTCACTCCACTCAGGCTCAGGCTTCATCTTGGGCCGAGCGGTCTCAAGTAGCCCCTCTCGGACATTTGCCGGACGGTGACTTGGTCATCGTTGTCCACGTTTGTCCGTCAGTATAGATTGGACGTTCACACGCTCGGCAGGAGGGTCAGTTTGGAGCTGCAGTGCTGTCGTTCGGCCTTGATCCCCCCTTGAAAGCAGGTAGCTTGGGTACTGCCCGTTTGTCTGGACTGGTCTACCAGGATGAAATGGAATGTGAACTGTTCCTTACAGTTAATTTCCTTTCCTGGAATACTGCTAGCCCAGTCCAGGACCCACCCTGCTGTCAGTTACGGTGCTGCTAGTGCGGTGAAGGCGCTGGCCTCTGTTCCTTCCTTGTCAGTATGCCTCACCATGAGAGCCCGATGGCTGCGTTATCGGTCTTAGCAGCCTTCAGTTCTGGGGATACTTTCAGCTTCCCTTGTACATAGTTGAATTAAACGTCCATTATGTGTGGTCTTATGGTTTAGTTGCGTTACATGTTTGGGTTCGCTTTACAGACAATACTGAGGGAGACCCCTAGGGGTAGGACCATATCACCAGAGTCCAGCCTATCAGAGCTCTGGTATAATTCCTCTGTCCTCCAAGATCTGCTGGCAGGGGGACACAACCCGTTTGTCTGGACTGGTCCTAGCAGTATTCCAGGAAAGGAAATTAACGGTAAGTGAAATTTCTCCTTTCAGTGGGGAAAAGTGAATAGTGGAGTAACCCAGGGAGCTGTGCTGGGTCAACTGCTTTTTAACATATTAAATGATCTGGAAATGGGAATAACCAAGTGAGGTGATCAAATCTGCAGATAACACAAAATTATTCAAAGTTATTAAAACACAAGAGGATTGTGAAAAATTACAAGAGGACCTTTAAAAAATTGTGAGTCTAAGCGTCCAATGGCAGGTCAAATTTAGTGTAGACAAATGCAAAGTTATACACTTAGCGAAGAAGAACCAAAACTATGGTTACATGATGTAAGGTTTCATATTAGGAATTACCACCCAGGAAAAAGATCTGTGCATCATTGTGGATAATACATTGAAATCCTCTACCCAATGTGTAGCTGTGGCCAGAAAGCAAATAGAATGGTAGGAATCATAAGGGAAGGAATAAAAAACAAAACCAAAGATAATGTCTCTGAATCACTCCATTGTGCAACTGCACCTTGAATATTGTGGTGCAATTTTCGTTGCCATAATCAAAAAGGATATAGCGAAATTTGGGAAGGCTCAGAGAAGAGCGACCAAAATGGTAAAGGGGATGGAAGGATACCTCTATGAGAAATGTTCAACTTGGAAAAGAGATAGCCGAGGGAAGATATGATATATAAAAAGAATGAATGAAGTAGAATAGGTAAATGTAGATCGCTTGTTTATTCTGTCAAAAGTGGAAAGACTAGGAGACCTAATGAAGCTACAATGTAGCACTTTTAAAATAATGCATTGAGTGAAAACATATGTTCTCTGATTTATCAATCTCTTGGAATTTGTTATCAGAGGATGTAGTAAAAGCTGTTAGTGTAGCTGGATTTAAAAGAGGTTTAGACTAGTTCCTGGGGGGAAGTCCATCAAACCATTATTAATGTGTACTGGGGAAATCCACTGCTTACCCCTGGGACAAGCAGCATGGAGTAATCTTCTAACTTTTGGGAACCTGACAAGTACTTGTGACCTGGATTGACCACTGTTGGAAACAAGATTCTGGGCTTGATGGACCTTGGTCTGACTCATAAGAGCATAAGATATGCCATACTGGGTCAGACCAAGTGTCTCTTATGTTCTTATGAGTCAGACCAAGGTCCATCAAGCCCAGAATCCGTGTTTAGCAATATCCATTCCAGGACACAAGCACTCAATAGATCAGAAAAAGTAGATCTGCCAGGTTAATTATGCATTTTAAAAGTGAAAGGTGACCTCAGATAGTATAAGTTTTCTTTGAAATTGATTTTCTAGAGTGTTTTTTCCTTGTTTTAATAAAGAATGCAGGAGTATCTTGCAACATAAGAGTTTCTGAAGCCACTACCTAACTTGTTGCATCATTCCTTAGTATATGATCCATGTTCATCTGCCTTGTCTTGAGGGTGATAGAATAAAAAAAGAGCAGAAAAAATTGAATTGTAATATAGTTATTAAAACATGGCAATTCCATATCCTCTCCAGTCGGTCCAGATGCCTGGGTTGTACCCCCAGACCAGCAATGAGACTGAGCATGACCAGACTTGTGATGTCATCCCATAAGGGCTATGTGCCTGAGAGGATTGGCCTGTATTTACTTAGTCTCAGCAGATGGAGGGGGAACCTCTGTGCATCTTAATTGCACTAAAGGATCTGACTGGCCTACAACGGCTGATTCTCTGGGGGAAGGCAAGAGAGCTTTGCAGCCTCTCAGTAGTATATATAAGCAGCAGAAAAAGAAGCAATAGCTACATAGAGCCACTTGCCTGGCCATTGTCCAGAGGTGGAGAACCTGTTCAAAAAAGCAAAACACGGTGAAGTGTCTTTCCTGCTGTACTGAGAGTACATTTACTGCCTGCTTCTGTCACATTGAGCGTTGCAAACTGATCTGGTTTGGTGACAGGCTCAGGGTCAGGCTCATGCTCCTTGCGGGTGTACACCTTGGTGCCCTGGGGTCCCTTTTCCTCACATCTTCCTCCCTCTGTGATCCAGGGGCTGGGGTCCTTCCAGCTTCGAAATTGGTGTATGGGTGTTCTATTTGTGTGTGCCTTGCCTTTTTTTTGCTCCTTGGGGCTGGTTATCATGTCGGGGTGAAGTTGAAAGTATTGGTGTGCAACGCAGCTTCTTTGCAGAGGACTGTTAGTGTTCTTTTGAAGACAGCGAGCAGCCTGCGGCCAGCCTCTGCCACATTTACATGGATGAGGGCCGGTCAATGGAGGCCACATTGGCTTCAGGGGGGATTTCCCAGGGAGTGCTCAAGTCGACCATGGCCTCAGCAGAGGCCTCTGGTACACAGTCGGGCCAGCCACATGGTCCTCTGTCAGGAAAGGTGGCCATCTTGCTAGGTGCGTCTCCCAGAGAGGAAAGCCTCTAGCAAAGCGAGAGCTAGCAGGGGTGGTTCTCCCATGATGAACAAATCTTTGAGGTTATCGTCTAAGAAGAAAAAACGCTACATACACTCTGGACAGGAGCAACAGCTGGCTCTACCATTTTCATCGGAATTTGTCCTTTTACTGCACTAGGCATTCTGTCAAGCAGGTCTGAGGTGAAGTGAAGCCCACTAAAGGGGCAGGACAGGCTCGGGGGCAAGTGGGGACCATCTGTCTCTGCCGTACGTAGGAGAAGCGCCTCTGGCTAACCACCTAGGAAGCAGTTGGAGCAGAAGAAGTCTGATTCCCTGGCTTCTGTGAATTCGGAGGATGCGCAGAGGGGGAGATTCCCTCAGTGGTCAAGGTTTCTTGGAAGGAAGAGCTCATAGCTCTGATATCTCGGTCTCTGGGGGCACCAAACATGATGGAGGGCCACCCCCACCGAATAAGATCCATCTGGAAGACCCCCTTGCTGCAGGCTCTCAGATTTCTTTTCCAGTGCACAAGCCATAAAACAGATGATTGATTCAGAGTGGGAGTTTCCAAAGGTGAATCTGTGAGACGGAAGGACTATGTCCCAGTTGTATCCGCTTTTCCCAGATGAGAGACGCTGAAGGTACCCAAGGTGGACAAGGTCACTGTGGTCACGAAAGACCACCATTTCAGTGGAAGGTGGCATGGCGCTAAAGGATCTGCAGACAGGCGGTTGGAGACCATGATGAAGCAGGCATTTGAAGCTAATATCATGGCTCTGCAGATCTCCATCTGTGGGGTGTATGTGGCCCAGGTGTATCTGTGTTCTCCAGGAACAAGCAGGAAGTGTCCTCACTTATGGGTGATGTTGGCACCGACGGAGCCTGCGCGGAGCAATTCCCCAGCTTTCAAAGAAAGCCTTTGGGATTGCAGCTCCGCATGCGTAGTCCTCTTCCTGCCCAACGGAGCCATCTTGTTCAGTCTCCCTTTTTTCATGGAGCCCTTTGGATGCACGTCCTCGTCCCTTGGAAAAAGTTTCATTTTTCGCCTTAACAGGCTTCTCTGTTATCTCCAGGAACAAGCAGGAATGAGTCTTCACATATGGGTACGTCGGTACCGACGGAGCCTGCGCAGGAACGCTCCCCAGCGTCCCAAAAAGGAAAGCTTTTGGGAGCATCCCACAGCGCCTGCGCGCTGCCTTCCTGCCTTTCCTAACCGCCTCTCTCCAGTTCTTCTTTTCCGCGGAGCCAGCAGGTCGTGTTCCTGTCACCGCTGAAGAAGTTCTTTATTTTATTTCTTTGGTCGCGCGTCTGCCGCCTTCAACGTCGGACCGGTACCGCCGGTCTTTTCTTTCTTTTCTTAAAAAAATATAATTCTTCCGTTCCACTTTAGTGTATATTTTTGTCTCTTTGGGCCTTAGGCCTAAGGAAAATTTCCTCATGGAAAAGCCCGTCTCCGGGTTTAAAAAATGCACTAAGTGCAGCGGTACCATTTCTGTTACCGACACCCATGAATGGTGTCTTAAATGTTTGGGTCCTGACCATTCCATCACGGATTGTGCGTCCTGCTCCATGATGTCTGAGAGGTTTACAGAACCGAGCAGCTAAGCTCAATACCCTGTTTCCCTCTGATGCAGCTTCAGTGGCATCGACGTCGTCCAGGGCTGCTTCTTCCTCCTATGGATCTCAGGTAACCAAACATAAATCCAGCCGGTCCGCGAAGGGTAGATCCCCCTCTAAGCATCGGGATGCCTCCGGGCTTGCCCTCGAGGATCTTGCATCGGCAAAAGTACCCGGGCGGGAAGCTCCGGCTTCCAAAGCTCCTCCTATGGGGTCACAGGTTGACATCGATGGCAACGGCCTCGACCGATCACCTGTTACAATGTTATGGGGTACGGTGGAATCTGCCGGTACCGATGTCCAGACATTGATGGCGTCGATGGATCAGAATATTCTGACCATGCCGCAGGCCATAACGGCATTCATTCGAGCTGCGACGCCGCTGGTACCGCAACAGGCTCTGTTGCTGGTACAGATTTGCATCGACATCGGCTTCGGTGTCAACTGCAACAGTACCCTGTCCAATGATGCCCATCGGTACCGAACCGGTACCGATCACTCCCAATGTCGATACCACTCGGTACGCGTATCAGGCTCTACAGGAGCATCCAGACCACTGTTCCCTCTAAGCGGTGTGTGTGTGTGCGCGCGCACACACCTCGCCGAGTGAGCGCACATACTTTACAACAGAGCGCACAAAAATTACGGTTCTGATTCTGATAGAAAACACAGACGTCTTAAAATTTAAAAGTTGTTGTGTATTTATGGTTTTCACAAGTTCTACAATATTTTCTAGTGCAATCAATGTGGTGTACATACTGTATTCTGACGTGTAGTCAAATTTTAAAGTATATAACTCCGAGTATCGTTATGTGGCGCACAAAAATTTAACCTTCCTTCAAAAGCTGCACAGCTGATATTTTATGCGCACACAGCTTACAGAAAATTAGAGGGAACATTGATCCAGACAGGCGATACTTCGATTCCTCCGAAGACTCTGATGCATCGGAGGTTTCTGTCGAAGCATCGGTACTCCTTCCTCAAGAGCCTTCTTCTCCAAAAAGAAGAATGTCTCCTCCAGAGGACTTGTCTTTTCAGGACTTTATAAGAGAAGTGGCCAAGGGGCTCTCTATCTCAGTAGCCCCTGAGTCAGAGCCTAGAGCCAAGAAGTTGGATATTTTGCAATATCCCAAGGCTCTTGAAGAGGCAGCCACTTTGCCAGTTCATGAGATCCTTTATGATCACAGGTTGGGCATACGTGAGACCCCTCTTACTATCTCTTCCCACTCTTGTAGGCTAGACACCATGTACCGTGTCCCACCTTGTCCTGGGTTTCATAAGACTCAGCTTCCTCACCACTCTATTGTGGTGGAGTCTGCCATGAAAAAGTTAGAGTGCAAAAAGGCACTCTTCTACCCCTCCAGGGAGAGAATGTAGAACCTTAGATGCTTTTGGCAGAAAAATCTTTCAAGCCAGCATGCTTGTTGCTAGAATCAACTCCTATAGTCTCTATATGGGGATGTTTCTAAAAGAAGTTACAGATCATCTGCAAACTTTCCTCCCTTCCAGAAGATAAGAGGGAAGAGTTTCTCACTTGGCTTAAGCATGCCCAAGATGTTTCCAAATTTTCCAACCGTACAGCCTTTGACTCTTTTGAGGGTGCCAGCAGAGCTTCGGCTATTGCCATAGGTGCACTCAGAATTTGCTTGGTTACAAGCTTCTGATCTGGAGCCTTGGGTCCAAGATGGATTGGGAAATCTTCCTTGTACAGGTGAAAACCTTTTTGGCAAGGATTGGCAGGCAAAGGCCACACAGATGGATGCAGAAAATTCTGCTTTGGATAGGCTTTCAAAGTCTACCTCTAATCCTGTTAAGAAGAGGTGGTTCAAAAAGCCATATTTTCCCAAGAAGGGAAGATATTATCCTGTTTATGGTCAACAGACATCTTCTGCAGGTCGTTTTGTTGCAAAGCGTCAACAACCTAAACAGGCCAAGCCTAAGGCTGCAAGGACTCCTGTAGCCCAACAGCCTCAGCCTCCTCAGGGCCTTTGACTTGCATCTAGAGAACTTAGCCTTTCTGGCTCTAGCAGAACCAGAGCCTCTCACCATTCCAGGAAGGTTAGCTTACTTTGCTCCCAGATGGGAACAAATCACAGAAGAGCAATGGACTCTCTCCATCATAAGGGAAGGGTACAAACTTCATGTCTCAAACCTTCCTCCTCACACCATGGTGAGACAGTTCAATTCTCATACATCTCTCCTCGACCTTCTCGGTCAAGAGATTACTACCCTTCTTGCCCAAGGGGCAATAAAAGAAGTACCCCTTCTTCAACAGGGCTCAGGGTTCTACTCCCCCTACTTTCTTATCCCAAAGAAAACAGGGGGTTACAGACCCATATTAGATCTCAGAGAATTGAACAAGTTTCTATGCAGGGAGAAATTCAAAATGATTTCTCTAGGTACTCTCCTTCCATACCTTCAGAGTCAGGATTGGCTTTGTTCTCTAGATCTCAAGGATGCGTATACCCATATACTCATCCATCCAGCACACAGAAGGTTCCTTCGGTTCCTTTATCAAGGGAAGCACCACCAATACAAGGTACTTCCTTTTGGTCTGGCCTCTGCTCCAAGAGTGTTCACAAAATGCATGGCAGTAGTAGCTGCATTCCTACGCACTCTAGGAATATTCGTATTCCCATATCTGGACGACTGGCTCATCTGAGCTCCATCCCAGTCAGAGGCCCAGACTTCCCTAACCTGCACAATGCGTGTTCTGCAGTGTCTGGGACTGGTGATAAACATTTCAAAGTCCAAACTCACCCCTCCTCAGTCTCTAGAGTTCATAGGGGCCTTGCTGGATACCACAACTGCAAGGGCCTATCTTCCCCAGGCCCGTTGCCTACGCTTAGTGCAGTTAGCCTCCCAGATTCAGTTAAAAACCCATTTAACTGCTCGAGAGATGTTACAACTGCTAGGCCACATGGCATCCACTGTGCATGTGGTCCCTTATGCTCGCCTTCACATGAGGGCAGCTCAATGGACTTTGTCCACCCAATGGACCCAGGCATCAGGGGGTCTGTCAGACAAAATAGCAACCTCCAGACGCCCCTTTTGGTCTCTCCAGTGGTGGAAGTCCACTCAAAATCTGTTGCAGGGGTCCCCCTTCCATGAGTTGTTACCCCAAGCAACCCTTACAACAGATGCCTCTCCAAAGGGTTGGGGAGCTCATCTTCACGACCTCTCCACCCAGGGCATTTGGTCCCCACAGGAGACCTCTCTACATATCAACATCTTAGAGCTCAGAGCAATCTTCCTGGCTCTCAGAGTCTTCCATACCCTGCTCAGCTACAAGACAGTCCTCATTTACACGGACAACCAAGTAGCCATGTTCTATGTGAACAAGCAGGGAGGGACTGGCTCTCTGTCGCTTTGCAACGAAGCTCTGAGATTGTGGGCCTTCGCCAGAGAGCATCAAATTCATCTTCTGGCAGTATACCTTCCAGGAGTTCAAAACTCTTGGGCAGACAGACTCAGTCGAGTTGTGCTTCCACACGAGTGGTCCCTTCATATGGACCAGATAGTCAGAATCTTTCGAATTTGGGGAACCCCGGACATAGACCTCTTTGCAAGTCCGTGGAATGCCAAACTTCCCCGATTCTGTTCCAGAATTCCATGTCAGGGAGTTCAGGCCAAGGATGCCTTCCTCCTTCATTGGGGTCAAGACTTCCTATGCGCCTTTCTACCCATTCCCCTAATTCCCAAGACCCTGTTCAAGCTTCAGAGAGATCGAGGGACTATGATCCTCATAGCTCCACGATGGCCACGCCAAGTGTGGTTCCCTCTACTTCTGCATCTCTCTCCAGCTCCCTCCCTGGACTTGGGATCTGCTCCAGATCTCCTGTCTCAGGAGGGGGGAACGTTGTGGCACCCAAACCCCCAATCTCTCCATCTCAGGGCTTGGTTGCTGAAGGCTTAGATCTTCAAGATTGGCATCTGTCTCAGCAAGTGAGGGATATCCTTCATGCTTCCAGAAAGCCTTCTACTAGGCGTTCCTATGCTTTTAAATGGAAAAGGTTTACCATTTGGTGTGCTGAGAGGGGTTTTTTTTTTTTAAATTGAAATTTATAAATTTTACAAAGAAAATCACAAGAGTAATTACTCACACAAGTACAAACTATTACAAAGAAATATAACACTACATCAAAACAAGCCCACATTAAGGGAGGTGAGACATTTATATAAATCAAAGGAAAAACCCTCCAACTGGTACCTGGAAAAGAAAGTCAAAAAACTCCTTTTGAACTAATCAGGAAACCTGAAGTAAGACCAAGAACCATTCTATAAATCAAGCCTTGCCTTCCAGAAACTCTAACAATTGTTCAATAGCAAAGAAAATATAACGTTTCCCCTGAAATACTACATGGCATTTACAGGGGAACTTCAAGTAAAATAAAGCCCCCAGAGCCAGGACCCGCAGAGTAAATTGACCTCTGTTAATGTGGGAGATGAAAATGGTCCTCTACTTATGGGTTATGATAAGGTTGTTTCATCTACTTTGGATGTTTCAGGTTTCTTGGAGTCATCCAAGGATGAGATTGCTCAACAGGCTACTTTATTAGTTACTTTTTTATCAGAATTGGATAAGGAGAGGGTGTTATGTGCTTATTTAAAAAAAAAAAAAGCTGAAAAGTTCTGTGGTCAGTCGATACAAATGTTTCCCGATGTCTCCAGAGCCACACAGATCCGTCGGAAGGCCTTTCTGAGAGGGGTTTTAACCCTCTAGCAATACCTTTGAATTCTTTACTAGAGTATCTCCTGCATCTTTCCCATGCAGGCCTCAAAACGAATTCAGTACGGGTCCATTTGAGTGCTATTGCAGCATCTCTCAAGCCTCTCAATGGACAACCTATTTCCTCTCATCCTCTTATTGCAAGATTCATGAGAGGCCTTCTTTTAACTAAACCTCCTATTAGACCTCCTCCAGTGGCATGGGACTTGAATCTGGTTCTTGGTCAGCTCATGAAGCCTCCCTTTGAACCCTTAGCCACTACCTCCTTGAAATTTCTTTCCTGGAAAGTTATCTTTCTTATTGCAGTCACCTCAGCTCGCCGCATCAGTGAGCTGCAGGCCTTAGTGGCTAATCCACCTTATACAAGGTTCCATCATAAGGTAGTCCTTAGGACCAATCCACACTTTATGCCTAAAGTGGTCTCACCTTTTCATCTTAACCAAGAGGTGTACTTACCTGTCTTCTTTCCAGGTCCTCATGCATCAAGTGCAGAGAGGAATCTTCATACTCTGGATTGTAAGAGGGCTCTTGCCTTTTATTTACAAAGGACACAGCAACATAGAAAGTCTTCTCAACTCTTTGTTGCTTTTGATCCCTCTCATTTGGGACTTCCAGTCTCTAAGAGAACACTGTCCAATTGGATTGCTCAGTGTATTTCTTTCGCCTATCAGAGCAAGAATCTTTCTCTGGAGGGCCATGTCACAGCTCACAATGTGAGGGCCATGGCAACCTCTATGGCTCATCTAAATTCTGTGTCCATCGACCAGATCTGTCAAGTGGCCACCTGGGCCTCGGTTCATACCTTCACAGCCCATTACTGCTTGGACAAGGACTCCTGCCGGGATGCCTTGTTTGGTCAGGCTGTTCTCAAACACCTGTTCCATGCTTAATCAACTCCTGCCCTCCATCCCTGGTTGGATGCCTGAGATCCATGGGAGGAGGTAGAGCCCTTCTCAGGGTCTCACAACCTTGGGGATCTCCCAGGCATCTCTAGCTGGGGAGTCCCCATATGTGAAGACTCATTCCTGCTTGTTCCTGGAGATAGCACAGTTACTTACCTGTAACAGGTGATCTCTGGGAACAGCAGGAATAAGTCTTGTCAGACGGCCGCCTGCGTGAGAATGTTCACAGTCTTGGCAAAAGCATATTTTTATATGATTTGCAAGGATTTGTGGGTAATGTAGTCCATTCCTTCCAGACACAGCCGTGAACAATAATTAATAATACTTGCTCAAGGGTAAAGCAAATAAGATTTTTATTTATGAGGGTTTCTCCCAACACAGATAATGCTTGGTAGCACAGAACTCAGGATACTTGCTTGCAGTTTTAAAGTTAGGAAAACAAAAATCAGGAAAAAAACAACATCTGAAATGGTCAGGTAATTAAAGCTAAGGATTATAGACCTGGTTGGCAACCAACTGGTCTGTCTTGTAGGCTTTAGCAAATCCGGTCTTAGCAAGGCAGTGAGCAACCAAATAAACCCACAAAGTAGGAAAACTGCTTTTCTTCAGGTTAACTTCTTATATCTTTACATATAACTTCAGAAGTGATTCCCTTAGAGCACACAAGCAATTAGGTAAGCTCAATTGCTAGCAATCACCCAGCTGAAACCCCTTAGCTGGCTTGCTTTCACTATGTAGCTCAAAAATCTTACTCAGGAGGTTTTCTGAGTAGATTAAAGAACAAGTTGGTATTTCTTTGTGATGGTTGTTGTACTTTATAACAGAAAACTACTATTTGAGTTTGGACAGAGAGCAGTCCATATATTCACATTCTGGTTCTAAGACCTCTCCCCTTTCTTCAATAATCATAGGTTCAATATCTTGGCTTGGCCCAAAGGAATTTCTCAATGGAGCACTACCAGGAGAATAATCATTTCCCTGCTTCCTTTCAAAGTTATAGCTAGGGCATAGATCAGTGTTCATACCTGAGCTTCCAGTGCTGTTAGAGTTCCCCTTTAAATAGCCTGGCCAATATGTAGTCCAGTTTCTGTGTCCAGCCTTCCAATCTAGATCCCTAGACATTGGATCTCTCTTCACATACCTTCTGGCATGGGTCTTAGGGTCCCTTCCACGTGCAGCTGTTTCCCTCACAGGTGCCGTCTGGAGATTCCTGCCTCTGCAATACCACTCCTCTGGTCTCCCCCAGTCCAATGGTGTATGCTGGCCTCTTGTCTGTCTCCCAGTATACGTACTGTGCTGGACTCCTGTAGACTTCCCAGAGGCTTTTCTCTTCCTTCTTTTAAAGGGCTTCTTGCTCTCTCTGTCCGTCCGTTCTGACCTCTGCTTCTGATGAGAATGAAGATCAGGATCTCCAAGCTGATCAAGATACCAAGGATCATGACATCCCAGCTCTGGATGATTCTCTGTAGAATAGACTCTATCTTTATTCTGCCTTGATGAGTGCTCCACCTTAGCACAGCGCAGCTGTGCTGAATCAGGCCTTGCCCTTTGAGATGAGTGTTCCATCCTAGCACAGCACAGCTGTGCTGAATCAAGCCCTGCCCTTTGCAATGAGTGCTTGGGGATTACCTCATAGCCCTTTTGATTGAACACACGTTTTCTCACTTCAGCTCCTCTCATGGCGGTTGGAAACTTGGTGCATTCTGGGACTGGTAGTCTTTTATGGCAAAATTCTGTTTTCTCATTTCTACCAGCACTGACAGGTTGCTTGTTCAGAGACACTTCACCTTTTCTATAGCTCCTTCCTGAGCTATGATAAGCTTCCTTATCACAGTCTTCACAACCCACCCACCTCCCCTAGGAGTTGTATCTTTCTATCTATATTTCCTTTCCTCTCTCTCTCTGTCTCAGCTTTAAAACTCAAACTGGAGAGAGGCAGTTAGGAAAGGCGGGAAGGCAGCGCGCAGGCGCTGTGGGATGCTCCCAAAAGCTTTCCTTTTTGGGACGCTGGGGAGCGTTCCCGCGCAGGCTTTGTCGGTACCAACGTACCCATATGTGAAGACTTATTCCTGCTGTTCCCAGAGATCACCTGTTTACAGGTAAGTAACTGTGCTTTCTGGTTGCACCGGTCCTCTACCTGTCCTTCCCCTGCTCTATTTTTTTTAGAGCTATTGGGGATACTCCTTTTTCTTTCATTTTTTTTGTTACGGGCTTCGTGCCCTTTTTTCTTCTCTAACCGCTGGCCGAGTGGGTCTTTGACCTCGCAGGGGCCATTTTTGCCCCCATGACCACCGGATTCAAAAAATGCAATAGATGCTGTAGGAACATGTCGTTTTACAGACACTCATGACTTGTCTGCGGTGCCTCGGAGCCGACCATGATCCAAAGCTCTGTTTGCTCTGCAAGAAAATGTCCTCTAAGGCCCTTCTTAGCCGTAAGCAGAAGTCCAAAGACATATTTTCTGAAAGGCTGCCTCGGAGTCCCCGGTGGTGCCCTCTTTCATCTCTCCTCTGGTGGGTTTCCCCCCTCCCCCCCATGACCCTGTGTTCTCAGCGGCAATCCGACCAGGGGTCCCCTGAGGTGGAGCAGCGCAAAAAGAAGGTAGCCTTGAAGTTGCTGTCCGGGGCTTCTGACAAGCGTGAGCGCTCCCGCGCCCGGTCGCATAGCCCCCTCTGGCGTTCCTGAGAGTCAGACAAGGAGCGACCCTGCACGGAAGCGGAAGCCTCCGAAGGCGCCCGGTCTCCTGAGTGTCATCCCGGAGAGTACACCCTCTCCTCCTCCTCCTTGATGCCCGATCCGGTGACCCTGGTATCGGTGTCGCAGGGCCCCACGCCTGTGTGAGTCCCGCATGCTGGTGCTGGAATGCAGCGTTTCTGCGTTCATTGCTTCCCAGCAGGTGCTCATGGCTAGCTTTGCTGACCTGCACTTGGAAACCGTGGGTCCCTTGCGTGGGACACCCAAATCCGTCCAGGAAACCCACGAGAGCTGCGGGCCTCATGAGGGTCCTTGACGTCGGTCTCGCTCGCCCTCCTGTTCCTCGGAGGTGAGATCATCCAGGTCCTCTGGCACCAGGCCATTGGACAGGGCAATCTGCCCAGCTGTGACTCCTCGACCAATTTTTCGGACTGGGAGTCCGATGGGGACACCTCCCTGGAAACCCCTACCCACCGGGATCTTCCGTCTGGATCTCTCACCGCCCACATTCCAGCGGAGCTCGCCACCTGAAGACACCTCCTTCCTGGTGTTCATTCGGAACATGGCACAGGTCCTTAACCTGGTCACCCAGGCTGAGGAGGATCCTCGTGCTGAAGAACTCGACATTCTTCAATATGAGTCCCCGCCCATGGAATCCCTCACTGTGCCTGTACCTCCTATTCTATCTCGGCTGCTGCTCCGCATGTGGGAGGCCCCAGTCCCCATTGTAAGCAAGCGCCTTGACACGATGTACAAGGTACAATGTGGGCCAGGCTTCTGAAAGACCCAACTTTCACACACCTCGATGGTAGTGGAATCGGCCATGAGGAAGCAAAAAAGTCTGAAATCGCACTTGTCAGTACCACCTGGCCAAGAGTCCTTGATGCCCTGGGCCGCAAGGCCTACCAAGACTCTATGCTCTCTTGTTGCTTCCAGGCATATCAACTGTATACTGGTATGTTCCTGTGCGATTTGGCTAAGGAACTCGGGGGGGTTCTCCACAGGCCTCGAGGGAGAACCCGTCAATAGGTTCCGCACCCTGCTAAAGTCGGTCACAGACTGCTCTAAGTACCTCTCCCAATCCTCCTATGATGGCTTCGAAACATCGGCTCAGGTGGTGGCCGCTGGCATTGGGGCCTGCTGCCAGGCATGGCTCCAATCCTCTGATTTGGAGCAATGGGTGCAGGAGAAGCTCCTGGACGTGCCCTATCTTGGTGAGCAGCTCTTCGGCAAGCCGATGGAGGAGAAGGCTGTGGAAATTGAGACTGAGACTGAGTTCATCACCAGAACCCGTCTGTCCCGCAAAACCTCCATCCTGCTTCGGAAGAAGCAGCCAACCAAGAAGCCCTTCTTCCCTAGAAAGGGTCTCCAGTATCGGGGCTATCCGCCATATCCAGCTATCCCCACTGACCACTCCGGCGCAGGGAAAATCTGGCCAGGGGCATCGTAAGCCAAAGGGACCACGGAGCCTGCACGGGAGCTCTCCCCAGCATCCAATAGGAAAGCTTTTGGGAGCATCCCACAGCGCCTGCGTCGCTGCCTTCCCAACTCTCCCTCTACAGTTTTTCATTTTCCTCTGAGCCGTCAGGCAGCAAACCCTGTCACCGCAGAAAATTTTACTTTTTGTGGTCATGTCTGCCTTCACCGTCGATGCCTATACCGGTACCACCGGTCTTTTCTTCATTTTCTTCCTTCTTTTCTTAAAAAAAAAAAAAGAAAGGAAAAAATAATTCATTTTGGAGGGTCTATTCCCTCTAGGTGCCAGGCACTATTTTGGGCACTAGGCTCTCTTCTCTTCTAAAATGGTGAAACCAGCTAGTGCTTTCAAAAAATGTTCAAAAGTGTAGCGGTACCATTTCCGCTACCGACACCCATGACTGGTGTCTTAAATGTTTAGGTCCTGACTATTTACCATCGGAGTGTGTCCTCTGTAGAAAGATGACCAAGAGAGGCCTGCAGAGCAGAGCTGCAAAACTCAGCACCCTCTTTGCTGCAGATGCGATGTCCATTGCATCGACATCTTCTACGGCTTCACCTTCTTCCCATGGATCTCAGGTAACTAAACCCAGGTCTTCCAAGACAGGCCGGTCCTCAAAGGGTAGATCTCCTTCAAAACACTGAGATGCTACTAGCGTTGCCCTCGAGGAAAACATACCGGCAAAACAGCCCCAGCGGGAGGCCCCGGCCTTCAAAGCACTAATGGGGCTCCAGGATGTTCCAGAGGCTTCCACCTCGGGAGAACTCCTGGTGCCATGTTCTGGTGTCACAGCCGCTTCCTCTGGTACCGACTTCCAAGCATTGGCAGGGCCTATGGATCAACGAATCCTAGCCATCAAACGCAGTCTAGTGGCTCTCTTAGCAGTTTCGGTACCGCTAAGACTGCTCCAGATAGTTCTGCAGTCATCAGTACCGGTACCGACAGCACTTGTTTTAACTGATGTGCTTCCCCCCATGCCAGCTCTTGAATCAGTATCTGGTATCGAGGGCCCGGTATCGAGACAGTCCGACACCGACTTCGATCGATACCGGCGCCAAGCAATGCAAGAACACCCGGCGCACAGATATTTCGAGTCCTCCGATGACTCTGACTCTACCGGTACCAGGGTGATTCTACCGGAGGATCCATCTCCTTCTCCTCAACGCAGGATGTCTTCTCCAGAGGACATGTCTCTTCAGGATTTTATACGTGATGTAGCCCGAGGACTTTCAATCACGGTGACTCCTGAGAAGGAACCGAGAGCAGAAGAATTAGAAATTCTTCAATATCCGGCAGCTCCTAAAGAAGCAGTTACCCTTCCCATTCACCGAATCTTGCATGATCTCATGCTAAGGATGTGGGAAGCTGCTTTAATGGTGTCTCCACACTCTCGGAGACTCACTACCATGTACCGAGTTCCACAATGCCCTGGTTTTCAGAAGTCACAATTACCACATCATTCAATGGTAGTGGAATCGGCGATGCGTAGCATGAAGAGTGCTAAAACACATTCTTCCAATCCTCCAGGCCGTGAAGCGAGGATACTCGATGCCTTTGGGCATCAGTGCTTTCAATCCTCAATGTTATCGACCAGGATCAGCTCTTACATTCTCTACATGGGAATGTTTCTCAAGGAGGTTACAAGGGATCTAGAGCTTATGGCTCCACTTCTCCCTGATGATAAAAGAAAATACTTCCTCACCCTGGTCAAACATGCCCAGAATGTGTCTAAGTTCATGAATTGTGCAAGCTTTGAGTGCATTAGCAGAACCTCTGCTTTTTCCATCGGTGCACGTCACATTGCCTGGCTTCAGGCATCAGATTTAGAACAATGGGTGCAAGATAAGCTGGGGAACATTCCTTCCACAGGAGAAAATCTCTTTGGCAAGGATTGGCAAAACAAGGCTAATCAGATTGAATCTGAAAATACAACCTTGAACAAAGGTTACAGCCAACCCAGCAAAGAAAAAGATAACTAAGAAACCCTTTTTCAACAAAAAAAGAAATTCCACCCATCTTGCACCCAGGCCGTTCACTGTCCAGTTCATGCTCCCCAGAAGGGGCAACAACAGCCTAGACAGCAAAGGAAGGCACAAGTCTCAAGAGCTCAACCAGCTCAGCAGACTCAGCCTCCTCAGCATGACCCATCTCAACCTGGGTTTTGCAGCTTTCTGGGGTAATCTCCCTGGCATCTCTTTATTTACAAGCTCTTCTATACCGCGCTTTTCAGTATTAGTGCGGTTTACAAATAACAAAAAACTTTGCATCAGACCTTATGCTTACATTGTAACAGGATAGGTAACTTGGAACTGAAACTGGGATAACTAAATACTGGGATAACTATATACATGTACAACAACAGTAGTGGGTATGAAACTATTTACAATTTATAATAAAATTTAAATACAAGCTGTTATTCTTGATGAATTAGTCCTTATAGTCCATGGGCGTCGTAAATGTACCTGATGGAAGGATCTGTTGTATACCTTGTCATAGGTTATGAGTGTGTTAGGGGCTGCATTAGTGAGTTGGGGTGTGGGGAGTGGTTGTGTTGGGTTAGGGTGGGCAAAATGTAGGAGGAACAGATGATGCTTAAGGGCTTTCCTGAACTGTGAAAGGTCCCTGATTGATCTGATATGTGGTGGGAGGTTATTCCAGCACCTCGGGGCATAGAAAGCAAAGGATCTATCCCTGGTTGGTTGTGTGCATTTTGTAGCTTCTAATGTTATAATTAGTGTATTGGCAGCTACTGACCTTCTCAGCCTGTTGGGGGTGGCGGTGAGGAGTACAATGAGGGATGAGGTGGATAACAGGTTAATTGCTTTGAAGGTTAGGAGTAGTGCCTTTGTAGGTGAGCCTGCTGTTTTAACGGTAGCCAATGTAATTCCATAAGTATGGGCGTGATGTGAGCTCTTCTGGATATGCCACAGAGAATGCAGGCTGCTGCATTCATTGCCATTTGCAGGAGGTTGAGGGTGCTCTTGGGGAGACTGTGCAGAATTATGTTTGCGTAATCAAAATGTGGTGTTACAAGCGTCTGGAATATTGTTCTGAAATCATCTGGTGCTAGCAGAGGTCTTAAGTGCCTTAAAGTCATGATTTTATTGTAAATGGACTTGGTGGTGTTCTTTATGTGTTCTTTGAAGTTGAGCTGTTGGTCGAGTGTGACACCCAGGTAGCGTATCACAGATTTGCATGGGAGCGCTGCATCTCTCACCTTCAAGGTAGTGGGAGGAGAGAAGCTCTTGTTCTTTGTGATAAGACCTCGGTTTTCTTAAGTTTTTATGCGTAAATTCTGAGTTAGAAGCCAGTCGGTGATTGCGTTGAAGCAATCAACTAGAGGGGAGAGGTCAGGATGCATAATTTTGATTGGAGTGAACAGCAAGACATCTGCGTAGATCAGGCTGGATATAGTAAATGAGCGGATGATATCACATATAGGTTGCATATATACGTTGAAAAATAAACCAGACAGGGAGGAACCTTGGGGTACTCCCTGCTGTTGCTGGAATGGATCAGATGTTGAGGATCCTATCCGAACATGTTGCCAACAGTCAGCTAGATAGGATTTACACCATTCCCAGGCCAAGCCCTGAATCCCCTTTTCCTGGAGTTGGATAAGGAGTTGCTCATGATTAAGGGTCAAATGCAGCAGCAATATCGAGGAAGATAAGTACAAAACCATTTTCTATTTTGTCTATACCTTTGGTTAAAGTGTTGGTAAGCATGGTGAGTAGAGTCTCTACACCATGGGATTCTTGAAACCCGTGCTGGCAGGGATCGAGAGGGGCTGATACATGAATGTGTTGCTGAATCTGCCTTTGGACCACCTTCTCAATAGGTTTGGCTAGAAGGGGTATGCTCGAGATCGGGCGATATGAATCTGTCCTTGTCGGGTCAAGTCTGTTGTTTTTTCAGGAGAGGGCGTATGGACGTCTGTTTAAGAGCTGTTGGGAATGTTCCTGATGAGAAGGAAAGCTTCATGATGTAGGATAGAGTTGGACTGAGTTCTGCACGCATTGTTCTGATCCAGTAAGCTGGGCATGGATCATTTGGAGCTGTAGTGGTGTTGATAGTAGCAATAAGATCTATGATGTATTTCTCTGCTGGAGGGTTGAACTCTGGTGGCGGATGTAACTAGGTGTGGGACTCGGAGCCGCGTTTGTTTTGAGGATTTTAGATTGGAGGTATATGGCATAAAGCTGAGGTTGAATTGATTCTGGCTGAGGAGAGGAAGGTTCCTTGGTTAAGGATTTTGCAATGCTGAAAAGGTCACATGGTTTAGAGAGCGGAGGAGGAGCTCAGTATGGTATTCTCTCAGTTTTTCAGATATTGTCTCACGGTGATGTTTTAGGAGGTCCTTGTAAGTTGTTTAGTCCATTGTGGAACGAGACCACCGCCATTTTCTTTCGTGCTTCCTTAGAAGATGAACAGATGACCGTAGTTCAGCAGAAAACCAAGGTGCTGGCTTTCTGTTTCTTGGTGGTTTGTTGGAGGCTAACGCTTTATTCGAGTAGCTGAGAACATGATTTCAAAGTGGTATTCCATCTGTAGATCATATCTTCAAGGTTTTGAGCAAGTTGACGGAGTGTTGGAAGAGCACTGTTGATGAACTCGTCCTTGTCCAGGGATTTGAAGCAGTGTGTCTTTCCTGAGGAGGCTGTATTTGTGTGGCTGGATGGAGCTTGATCTCGTTGCGAAGGGATTTGGAAGGTGATTAAGTTGTGGTCTGACCATAGGACAGGAGTGAATGGGAGGTTGAGGTTGTGACTTGGGGGCAAAAATGAGGTCAAGTGAGTTTCCCTTGTGATGGGTGGGAGCATTCACCATCTATGCATAGCTGAGATCGGTCATCGCTTCAAGGAAGATGTTAGAATGGGTGGGTTGTAGGGATGGGTGTTAGAATGGGTGGGTTGTTGGAGTCTCCATGTGTGAAGACTACATTCCTGCTTGTTCCTGGAGATAGCGTAGTTACTCACCTGTAACAGGTGATCTCTGGGAACAGCAGGAATTTAGTCTTCACAACCCACCCACCTCCCCTAGGAGCTCTCTCTCTCTCCCTCTCTCCTTTGTCTCAGCTATAAACTCAACTTAAGAGGGAGAGTTGGGAAGGCAGCAACGCAGGCGCTGTGGGATGCTCCCAAAAGCTTTCCTATTGGATGCTGGTGAGCGATCCCGCACAGGCTCCGTCGGTACCGATGATACCCATGTGTGAAGACTAAATTCCTGCTGTTCCCGGAGATCACCTGTTACAGGTGAGTAACTACGCTTTCAGGGTGCAGGGAGAGCATTTCCAGTACAGGGTGCTTTCCTTCGGCCTTGTGTCTGCCCCACGAATCTTCACAAAGTGCCTCGTCGTGGTCGCCGCTTACCTTCGGCGTCAAGGCATGCCAGTCTCACCCTACCTCGACGACTAGCTCGTTACGGGCTCCTTGGTCAAGGAAGCTCGGCGAACGATGTCGCATGCTGTCCTCTTGGAGAGCTGGAGTTCTTGGTCAACTACTGTGGAGGCCCCTTGCCCAGGCAACAGCCTATGGGCTTAGGGCTGCACTTGTTAGTCCTTTAAGGAGTTTTTCCTCATCCAGAGCCGGGGCTGCTGGGATTTGTAGTTGTGGTGTTCAGAAAAACAAGTAGTATGGAGACCGAGGGTTTACAAGGCAAAACATAGGAATTTTATTTCTTTTCCAAAAGAGCATTAAGGCTCAACGCAAACAAACAGGATTCTCTCTCCAAACAATAATCCATAGGCATTTATACCAAACGATTCGGCAATCAAACATGGTTTTCTCCTTTCTTCAAACCCAAAAGAAACATCCTCTCTTCAGCAAACAGGGTTCTTAGCATTCCTGGCTAAACACAATTCTCCCTGTTTTCACACTGCCTTTTAGGACATTCAGGTTATAAACCTTTCTCTCTTATCCAAGAACTTTTATTCTGCCTTCTGGCATAGAGAACAGTCCATTACTGAATCTTCAGAGCTTTCATCAGATTCATAATAGTCTATCTGCATTTCCTCAGGACCTGTGTCCGGTAAATCTGGCTCTAAACCAGCATGAGAAACTTCAGGCTTAATATTCTCTAAAAGTTCCAGAACCTTTCTCCACTGAGGCTTTTCCCTATGCAAAGGGTTTCCATGAGGACCGTGGATTTTTCTCTTGCATCAAATGACACAATGCCTCTAACTGGCTCACAGCATTTTTGGCTACACTTTTTTATTCACGCACCTTTTTGGAAGTTGCAGCTCTTTAGCTGGTTTAGGAACAGTTGTCACTGCAGCCTGACCCTTGTCAGCACTTCTCTCTGACACAGCTCTCCTAGTTTTAAAACCAATTGCAGTTTCCTTGCAATCCTGGCTTTCTTTCTGACTAGGGCTTTCACCTCTGAGAATCCCCCGGAAGTCTTCACCGTTCTCCTCCACAGTGAACTCTCTGGGCCTTTCTCTGGTGCTTCTCTCACCACTGAATTCTCCAGCGTGCTGCTTCCCTGTCTCTCCCTTTCCAGGGTGTCGTTTCATGTGCTGCCTTCTCTCAGGCTGAGACTCTCTTCCCGTGGTGCTGCCCTTCTCAGGCTGAGTCTGACTTCCTTCTGTTTCCCTGGGTTTATAAGAGTGTCTCTGAACTACCGTGCACTGCCCTTCCCCCAGGTGTGTCTCATTAGTTTCCAAGCCTGCCCTTATATTAGCAGAGCTTGGGTGTGTCCTGTCCTCAGTAGCTGCATGTTTTTTTTTCCTTGCCTGTACTTTGAGAGCTACTGATTCCTTGCCTGTCTCTTTCTTTAAAGGTAAATGTCTGATTTTCTCCCAATTCCATGGGCTCAGCCATACTCTCCTCATCACACTACCCGAAGTCTCACCTCGAGCCGGTGCAGGCTCTCGAGTTTATCGGGGAGCGCCTTGATACTCAGCAGACAACCACCTTCTTGCCGGTGGATTGCTCCACCCGTCTCCGGGTTCTGGCGGCTCGCGTCCAAAGTGCTCCCTAGGTCACCGCTCAGACCATGCTACGTCTCCTGGGCCACATGGCCTCGACCGTATATGTGGTTTCCCACGCCTGCCTGCACATGCGGACAACTCAGTGTTGTCTCAGCACCCACTGGAGCCAGTCCCTCAGACCCCTCAGGGACCCCGTCAGGGTTCTTCCTGACCTCCGCTTGTGTCACGCACCTACTACCCCGGAGGCGGAAGCCTGGGGTTTCGGTGTGGCCCTCTTCTTTTGGTAGCAGGGACAACGTAGTGCCCCCTGGGAGGTGAAGTCCCACTAGCTTTTCAAATAGAGTGTAGTTGTGGAACGAGCAGCTAGGCTTATAAAGAGGTATTTATTTCCCTTCCCGGGAGAATTCTTGCAAACAGGATACAAAGGAAATTAAACCATAATACTGGCATAACACAAATAGGGGACTACAAAATACAAAGAAAATGCTTCTTGTCAGCGTTAAAGAAACAAAAGTGGGAAAACAGGCTTTTTCTTTCACAAAAAGCTATTGAGTGAAATCTGTGCTCCTACACAGATTTCTCTTTAGCAGGCTTTCTTAGGCTTTAACAGAAAGAGGTCACACTGTCTGAAAACACCAGTGTACAGTCCATCTTGCAATCATCTGAATTCTCTGCACAGAAGTCACATTCCATGTCCTCATGAACTTCCTGGCTATTATCTTTGGTAAGGCTGTAGGGTGTATCAGTGTTTAGAAATCTCTCCTCTTCCTGGCCAAGACTTCTCTCTCCTCTATCAATGTAGAAAGGCAGGTTACCGTGCACTGTGGATTTTCCCCTTATAGGGCCATACACCTCAGGACCATTGTAAGTAAAATCCAGTGCCCCTCTATTACAGGTAATATGTCTTTCCCCAGGCTGAGCTCTGCCTGAACTCTTTGCAACCAGGAAGTTGAAACTTTTCTCCCTTTCACTTCCTCTCACAGGACGTCTTTCTCTTAGCTGGGAAATATCTTTAGGATAAGAGCTCTTGCTCCCCAGGTACCTGCTCTCGTGGGATTTCCCTCTCACAGCTCCTCGTTGTTTGTTGAATGGAATCCCTCTCGGTCCACAGCTGGACTCTAGTTCAGTGCAGCCTGACTTTCCAGCACTAACCTCGGGTAATTCCTCTGGTACAAACTCCTCTGAGGTGCAGATGGAATCCACGTCAGAAGCTCTCAGGTATATATCCTAGCTCTCACAAGCTCTGTTCTTTCCTTTCCCACAGGTCCTTTCCGTGTGTCTTTCTCCTGTGTCTGTGTCTGTTTCTGCCTGCTTCTCGGCATGTGTCTCTGCCTGACTCTGAGATTGACTCTGAGACTGACTCTGAGACCGAATCTGCTTTGCTCAAGACTGACCTTATTTTAAGTGCGTCATTTCTTGAGTCCCTTGTTAGCTCAAATCCCTGCAGCTGTTCCTGCCTCTCTGATGAGCTATGATGTAATGCTTCTCCTGGGCGTTTTCCTACAGCCGGTGCTCGTGTTTTGGTTGGTTGCCCGTAGCAACCCCTAGCCATGTGCTTTTCACTGCCAGTTTTAAAACTGCCCTGGACATTTTCCTCTATTTCCATAGGCACTGCCTGCCTTGCGCCATGACAGATCCCCCCACTTAAAATATTACGGGCTACAGATTTTTCCTGACAGCCCGGAATACGTGACAGCGCATCCGCATTCCCATGCAACCGCCCAGCCCTATGCTTCACTAGAAAGTTAAAAGGTTGGAGCGCTAGGTGCCACCGGGTCAGACGAGGATTGCTATTTCTCATCTGATGCAGCCATGTTAAAGGGGCGTGGTTTGTGACCAAAAGGAACTGCCTGCCAGTTAAATAAAAGCGCAATGCCTCCACTGCCCATTTAATCGCCAGGCACTCCTTTTCTATCGTGGAGTAATTTCGTTCCGCTTTGTTGAGCTTTCTGCTTAAATATGTTACGGGGTGCTCTACCCCCTCAAAGTTTTGAGCCATTACCACCCCTAACCCTGTTTCGGACGCGTCCGTCTGGACTATAAAGGGAAGGTTAAAATCTATCCCCCTTAGGACGGGTGCCCTGCAGAGTGTCTCCTTCAGGACAGTAAAGGCTTCTTCAGCCTCCGGGGACCACTTTATTGTATTAGGTGCGTTTTTTCGCAGCATTTCGGTAAATATGTTACTTTCCTCGGCAAAGCGAGGTATAAACCTGTGATAGTATCCTATCAATCCAAGAAAACTGCGCACCTGCTTTTTTGTGCCCGGATGTGGGAAGTTCCTGACGCTCTCAAGTTTACAGGCTAGGGGCCTTACTACCCCCCTCCCAACCATGTGACCCAAGTACTTAGCTTCTTCCTTGGCGAATAAACACTTGGCCGGATTCAACGTTAAGCCAGCCTTGCGAAGTGCCCTAAGTACGGCCTCTATTCTCGCAAGGTGTTGGGTCCATGTCGCGCTGTAAATAATAATGTCATCCATATAAGCCAGCGTGTAATCATGGTGGGGTCTCAGGACCTGGTCCACAAATCGCTGGCAGGTGGCCGCGGCGCCATGTAAGCCGAATGGCATGCGCCGGAATTGAAAGAGGCCTATAGGCATACTAAACGCTGTTTTTGGCTTGGACTCTTTCGTTAAGGGTACTTGCCAATACCCTTTTGTGAGGTCAAGGGTGGTTAAATATCTCGCCTGCCCCAAGCGATCTAACAGATCGTCAATCCGGGGCATCGGGTAAGCATCGAATTGTGAAATTTCATTCACTCGGCGCAAATCTATACAGAATCTGATAGACCTGTCTGGTTTGGGCACCAGCACCACCGGGCTGGACCATGGGCTGCGTGACTCCTCTATGACGCCTAGTTTAACCATCTCCCTTACCTGTTCTACTATTTTTTTCTTTTTAGCCTCGTCATGTGGTAGGGGCGCTGCCGAATTATTCGCCCTGGCGCGGCAATAATTTCATGGGCCACTACGTGAGTTTCCCCGGGTTTTGTAGTTAGGACGTCTGAGAACCTGTCCAGGACTTGGGCCAATTCTTGCTGTTGTTGTAAAGAAAGCCCTTCCCCTAACCTAGGTTTTGCCTTGTCCTTCAAATCTGTGATTTGAGGACCAAGATCTTCCTCTTTAGGTTCCTCAGCTAGGGCCGTCATAATTTTCACTTCACTCTGGCCCGTGGACCCGAACCCCTTTTCTCCCCTAGTGGTCGATGGTAACAAGGACACCTCCTCTATTATGGGAAAACCCACTCGCTCGCATATGAGTTGAGCGATGCGATCGCCTACTTGAATCTTAAAGTCGGTCTTACCGAAGTTGAACCACTTCAAACGCAATTACTCCAATAGAGAAATATTCCCTTGATAAATTCTCCTTAGAAAACTTATTCACAAAGATTTTTTTCAAACTGGGTCTCAGACTATTGAGGAGATGTTTGATACACAATCACT
The DNA here is from genome assembly GCA_033557465.1 of Ichthyophis bannanicus. NCBI lineage: Eukaryota > Metazoa > Chordata > Amphibia > Gymnophiona > Ichthyophiidae > Ichthyophis > Ichthyophis bannanicus. The sequence continues at coordinate 525,385,198 of CM066036.1, read as the reverse complement.
TATTACTCCTTATTTGCATCAACGACCCATTTTTATATTATATTTTTTGATTCAAATAGTTTCTCAAAATGATTTCACAAAACTTTCTAATAACTTTTCCAGATAACCAATAAAATATTATAAAAGTCAGGCTTATCTTTTCATTGGTGTCCCAACGCCAGACTTGGCGCCACTGCGTTTCACATTGAATTTGTTTCTTCAGGGGTATATAAACCGACTTAGAATATCGGCAATTTCTGGAAAAACGGAAACATCTTCTTTAAAACTGTCAGTTTAAAAAAAGATTAGAAAAGATTATATATCATTTGTTGTAAAATTCAGAAGGCAGCTGTACATGACTTACCAACTGCTTCAACCCAGATCAGATGTCTCCCTGGACACAAAAAAACGCCGCGCATGCGGGTTAGAAAATAAGAGCCTCTCAAATACTATAATCAATGAGCACCATTTCACCTCTGATCTTTATTAAGAGATAATGGCTACATGCACAAATTCCAGTCAATTTGGGCATTTAAACCTTTTGGGGTTACTGTCTGTAGGGTATATATCCATCGTTGCTCTCGAAGAATTAAAGTTTGATCTAAAGTTTTGCCTCCTGCGCCTTTGTATATTCTATCGATACAGAAACACCGTAGGTCAGCAAAAGTGTGATGATGTAAAAGACAATGCTCTACAATTGGAGCTGTTAAAGATTTACACTTTATTCTACTTTTGTGTTCTGCTAATCGAACCTTTATTTATTTATTTAAAAGGACGCATAGTCTTGCCAATGTATACCAATGTATAAAAGTCGACACGGGCAACGTATAGCATAAACTACTTGTGTGGTATGGCAATTAGTTGTATGTCGTAAATGGTAATGTTTCCCATGATATTCGAAGGAGGTTATTGCTTCATTAGATTCACACATTGAACACTCTCCACATCGTGAGTGTCCCGTTGGTACAACTGAATCCACTCTAATTGGCGAGTTAAGGATACTACTTTTATTGACAAATGGAACTGCATTTTAAATAAATGCTCTAGAGATCTCATGATGTTAATAGTTGATACTACGAAAGTTAATTTAGAAACTTTAAAGAAGGAGGAGGAGAATGTGACACAAGACCTCAAACAATCATATACGGAAGAAAAATATAATTCGACCAATGCAGAACTGAAACAGAAAGTGGCAGCATTACACGAAGAAGTTAAAAAACTTAAATCTAATAAATTAAAGAGAGATTATGGGGATTATACGACAGGCTATGTATACCCCTGGATGAATCCTAAGCGAAAGGATAAGAAGAAAGTCACTTTTGATGACAGTTCAGAAGGAGAGAACACGTCAGGTTCAGATACCGACCGTAAACAATCGGATTTTCACACAGCAAAGGATGGCCACATCAAAAAGAAAGACAATCCGCCCGAAGTAAAAAGATCATCAAATCGACGTCGATGATAACTTCTACGCCATCTATGGTGATTAATATATCAGGCATCTCTTTACCTGCCTCCTACACTCAATTGTAGGAGAAAGGGCTGTTCTTTGTGCCACAGACGGGCTTTGACATGTTTACTTTTCGAGTTAATTTTGAGCACCTTATTAGGAAACTCCATTTGAAGGTCTTTTTTGCGTCACAGAATATGATACCATCTAATAATGTGAGTCTCGTATTATCAAGTCATGAAAACCAAACTGAGGAAAGGATTAAACTCCCTCTAAAATCCAACTGGTCCCCTCCAGGACCTTTACCAGCTGCTTTAGCTGTGTTTCGCACAATGGTGCTGCAAGATGTGGAATTATTAACACAAAATACCCCACTGTATCGACATGCTCTCACCAAGACAGAACTAGTTATTTTGAAGGAGATTCAATCTCGACCAGATCTCGTCATTCGCCGGGCTGACAAGGGAGGCGCAACTGTAATTATGGCTAAGCATCATTACATTGAAGAAGCATATAGACAGCTCACGGATGCAAGTACGTATCAAGTTTTAAAAAACGATCCTATGACCGATCTTTCTAAACGAATTACTGCTATTACAACAACGGCTTTACAACAGAAAGTCATTAGTCTAAAAGAATTGCGTTTTTTGAATCCTCTTGATCCAGTTTTTGCACGTTTCTATTTAGTGCCAAAAATCCACAAGAATATAAATAATCCGCCGGGCCGGCCCATAGTGTCAACTAGGGGCTCCATGTTAGAACCACTTTCGATATATTTGTGCACGTAGCCATTATCTCTTAATAAAGATCAGAGGTGAAATGGTGCTCATTGATTATAGTATTTAAGAGAGGCTCTTATTTTCTAACCCGCATGCGCGGCGTTTTTTTGTGTCCAGGGAGACATCTGATCTGGGTTGAAGCAGTTGGTAAGTCATGTACAGCTGCCTTCTGAATTTTACAACAAATGATGATATATAATCTTTTCTAATCTTTTTTAAACTGACAGTTTTAAAGAAGATGTTTCCGTTTTTCCAGAAATTGCCGATATTCTAAGTCGGTTTATATACCCCTGAAGAAACAAATTCAATGTGAAACGCAGTGGCGCCAAGTCTGGCGTTGGGACACCAATGAAAAGTTAAGCCTGACTTTTATAATATTTTATTGGTTATCTGGAAAAGTTATTAGAAAGTTTTTTGTGAAATCATTTTGAGAAACTATTTGAATCAAAAAATATAATATAAAAATGGGTCGTTGATGCAAATAAGGAGTAATAAGTGATTGTGTATCACAAACATCTCCTCAATAGTCTGAGACCCGGTTCGAAAAAAATCTTTGTGAATAAGTTTTCTAAGGAGAATTTATCAAGGGAATATTTCTCTATTGGAGTAATTGCGTTTGAAGTGGCTTAACAGTTACATTACTCTGAAGTTTTTGACCTATTAAGATTGTGCATTACCGAAGTTGAAGACCAAGACCTTGATGCATCCTCTATAATCGGGATCTAGTACCCCGGCCCCAATATCTAAAAAGAACTTCACTGCAAGGCCTGACCTTGGAGCAATACGGCCATAGCATCCCTCTGGGATTTTCACTTGGATGTCTGTATCAACTAAGGCCTTCCCCCCCCCCCCCCTTTTTCAACTATGGCTTCCTCAGCACTAAACAAGTCATAGCCCGCTGCTCCTGGTGTGGCTCTCTGTGGGCTTTTGGCTCGGTTTGTCATCTTACAAAACTGGAGCACGAATTTAGATTTCCCTAAGGGCGCCCCCTTCTTGGGAACCTGTGGCCGTGCCCTAACCTTCTGTCACTTGCCAAACAGGGGACTCGGGAGTTTAGCGGCCAAAGCTTCTATTTCTACCTCCTGTGTCCCTACCTGGTGTTGGTTGGACGTTAGGCCAGGTTTATTAAGCTTCCCGTCCATTTTCTGAAAAAATGGCGGCCAGTCCCGCCCCAGGACAACCTCCCTTGGTAGCTTCGGAACTATAGCTACTAACATGTTTTGCTGAGTTCCTAATGCATTTACCCTTACATTGTGTAGGGGATAGTGCGAGGCTGCGCCGTGCACGCACCTGACACAAACTTGTCCCTCTGCTTGACTCGGGGGCGACTGGCGGTGCCCCTCAATGGCTTCCCAGAGCGTCTTTGAAATCATGCTCTGGTCAGCCCCTGAGTCAAGTAGAGCCAGTGTGTGAATACCTTCCACTTGCACTTGAATTAGGAATTCGTCCTGCTCTGTTTCCTCTGTCCCTGTCACCAGGACTGTTCGTTCTGTGCAGGATCTCTGAAAATGTCCACTTTTTCCACACCTAAAACATTTTCCTTTGGGTATAGATAAGACATTACCATCAGAGACATTGACATTAAACATTTCAGGTTTATACATTTTATCATGCATATATTTTTCTTTTCTGCCCTTAGCTCTCCTACCAGCTGCCAACCAGATACCTTGCCCTGAGGTGTCAGTCCTCTCTGCAGCGAAGTACCGCTCCGCAAGAGTGGCTGCTTCCTCCGAGGTTTGGCAGTGCTGGAGCGTCAAAAGTTTTAAGACTGCTGGGAACAGCCTGCATAAATTGTTCCAGCACAATTTTATCTAGGACTGTTTCCAGTGTACCTTCCTCTGCCAGCAACCATTTCTTTGCTACACTTTTTAAACGCTGTGCTAGGGCCTTAGGGGTCTCTTGAGGCTTAATTACTGCCTCCCTGAACATCCTTTGATAATGTAAAGGCGTGAGCCCCAATCTATCCTTCACAGCTTTCTTTACTTCTATATAGCTGGAAGCTAACTCTGCTGGCATAGCTTTATACGCTGAAAGGGCCTTGCCTGTGAGCGAAAGGGCAAACCTGGTGGCCCATTGCTCCTCCGGCCATTTCAGGGTGGTAGCTATACGCTCAAAAGCATCGAGGTAATCGTCCAAATTGTCCTGTGGTTGTAATTGTCCTAAGGAAAAGGCAGCATACGACCTCAGTCCTGCCCCTTGGAATGCCATGGGGACGTCCGCTGTGGCGTCTAGCAGCTTCTTTAAAAGCGCGTCCATGGTTTCTATCAAAGGTCGTTGTTGCTCCTGTATGGTCCGCGTAGTTTGCTCCTGAAGGTAGTGGATAAGCTCGACTTGCTTATCCCACTGCGTCTTCATCCAATGGGCTACATCCTGTGGCTCCATCCTCAGCCTTGATGTACCTGTAAGAGATAGAAACAAAAAACAAGTACGATACCGCAACTTTTTTTTATTTTTCTTTCCACCACCCTTTCTCTGCCCACCAGCGCCCCCTTTCTCACTTTATTCTCCCCACGTCTGACTAGGTACTTTTTACCTGAGCCTTCATGCAGGGGTCAGCTTGTGTGAGAGTTTTCTCCGGGTCCAGCACCTGGCAGCAGAAATCTTCCCGACTGTTCTCTCCTTCTGGACAACAGTTTCTTTCTCCAGCAGACTGTAGTCCTTTGTGCTCCTTTTTAATCCTTGCACAAAAATCCGAAAACGTCGCCACTTGTCACGCACCTACTACCCCGGAGGCGGAAGCCTGGGGTTTCGGTGTGGCCCTCTTCTTTTGGTAGCAGGGACAATGTAGTGCCGCCTGGGAGGTGAAGTCCCACTAGCTTTTCAAATAAAGAGTGTAGTTGTGGAACGAGCAGCTAGACTTATAAAGAGGTATTTATTTCCCTTCCCGGGAGAATTCTTGCAAACAGGATACAAAGGAAATTAAACCATAATACTGGCATAACACAAATAGGGGACTACAAAATACAAAGAAAATGCTTCTTGTCAGCGTTAAAGAAACAAAATTGGGAAAACAGGCTTTTTCTTTCACAAAAAGCTATTGAGTGAAATCTGTGCTCCTACACAGATTTCTCTTTAGCAGGCTTTCTTAGGCTTTAACAGAAAGAGGTCACACTGTCTGAAAACACCAATGTACAGTCCATCTTGCAATCATCTGAATTCTCTGCACAGAAGTCACATTCCATGTCCTCATGAACTTCCTGGCTATTATCTTTGGTAAGGCTGTAGGGTGTATCAGCGTTTAGAAATCTCTCCTCTTCCTGGCCAAGACTTCTCTCCCCTCTATCAATGTAGAAAGGCAGGTTACCGTGCACTGTGGATTTTCCCCTTATAGGGCCATACACCTCAGGACCATTGTAAGTAAAATCCAGTGCCCCTCTATTACAGGTAATATGTCTTTCCCCAGGCTAAGCTCTGCCTGAACGCTTTGCAACCGGGAAGTTGAAACTTTTCTCCCTTTCACTTCCCCTCACAGGACGTCTTTCTCTTAGCTGGGAAATATCTTTAGGATAAGAGCTCTTGCTCCCCAGGTACCTGCTCTCGTGGGATTTCCCTCTCGCAGCTCCTCATGGTTTGTTGAATGGAATCCCTCTCGGTCCCCAGCTGGACTCTAGTTCAGTGCAGCCTGACTTTCCAGCACTAACCTCGGGTAATTCCTCCGGTACAAACTCCTCTGAGGTGCAGATGGAATCCACGTCAGAAGCTCTCAGGTATATATCCTGGCTCTCACAAGCTCTGTTCTTTCCTTTCCCACGGGTCCTTTCCATGTGTCTTTCTCCTGTGTCTGTTTCTGCCTGCTTCTCGGCATGTGTCTCTGCCTGAATCTGAGACCGAATCTGCTTTGCTCAAGACTGACCTTATTTTAAGTGCGTCATTTCTTGAGTCCCTTGTTAGCTCAAATCCCTGCAGCTGTTCCTGCCTCTCTGATGAGCTATGATGTAATGCTTCTCCTGGGCGTTTTCCTACAGCCGGTGCTCGTGTTTTGGTTGGTTGCCCGTAGCAACCCCTAGCCATGTGCTTTTCACTGCCGGTTTTAAAACTGCCCTGGACATTTTCCTCTATTTCCATAGGCACTGCCTGCCTTGCGCCATGACACTTGTCCCTGAGTTGGTGGCAAAATCACCGCAACCTATTGTGGGGATTGCCTTTTCAGGCTCCGCAGCACGATGCGGTGCTGACGACAGACGCTTCCCTGTTAGGGTGGGGAGCCCACTGCGGACCACTCTGCACGCAGGTGCAGTGGTTATCCGAGGAGTCTCAGCAGCAAATAAACCTGCTCGAGCTCCGGGCAATTCGGTGTGCCCTCAGGGCCTTTGAGGAACACCTCAGCGGGAGGTTGGTTCTAGTGCAGATCGACAACTGTGTAGCAATGTTCTACATCAACTAGGAGGGAGGCATGGGATCGCACTCCCTTTGCCGGGAAGTGGTCCTCATCTGCTCTTTCGCTGTCCAACGGAGGATGTCCCTCAAGGCAATGTACCTTCCGGGTCAGGAGAATGGCCTGGCGGACAGACTCAGCAGAATCCTTCGCCCCCACGAGTGGCGGCTGGATCCCAGAGTAGCAGACTGTCTATTTCTCTGCTGGGGGACACCGGCGATAGACCTCTCTTCGCCAGTCCGCAGAACACGCAGCTCCCTTGCTTTTGCGGGCCAATACCGCACCCAAGCAGGGAGGACCCTGATGCATTTCTCCTGGACTGGTCCTCCAGCCTTCTCTATGCATTCCCTCCTTTCCCCCTCATTGCAAGGACTCTTCAAGGCTCAGTGGGATGGGGCATCATTGATTCTCGTGGCCCCCTCATGGCTTCGGCAGCCTTGGTTCCCGTTCCTGCTCCAGCTGTCGACGGAGCCTCCGGTTCCCCTGGGGTCTGCTAATGCAGGAGAAGGGTCGGCTGCTACACCTGAACCTAACCTCCCTATCCCTCACGGCCTGGCGGCTGAACAGGTCTCCCTAGCCTCTCTGGCCCTTCCAGAGGAGGTCGAGGAAGTCCTCCTTGCCTCGAGAAAGGACTCTACTAGGCGAGCCTACACCTTTAAGTGGAGACGCTTCTCCATCTGGTGCTCGGAGCGGCAGATCGACCCCCTTCTCGTGCCCCGTTCGATGGGTTCTCCAGTACCTCCTCCATCTCTCGAGAGAAGAGCTGGTCGAACTCTGTCAGGGTACATTTGAGCGCCATCTCGGCTAATCACCTCCCCATTGAAGGAAAACCCCTCTCAGGGCAGCTGTTTAGTCTCTCGCTTCATGCGGGGGTCTTCTGTTTTCCAAACCACCCATCCGTCGTCCTCCAGCGGAATGAGACCTGAATGTGGCACTCACGCAGCTCACCTGTCCGCCCTTCGAGCCAATGGCGATGTGTTCACCCCGGTACCTGTCCTGGAAGGTGGCCTTCCTGGTGGCGCTGACCTTGTCTCGCCGAGTCAGTGAGCTCCAGGCTCTCATGGCTGGTGCCCCTTACACCAGGTTTTATTGGAATAAGGTGGTCCTCCGTACCCACCCTAAATTCCTGCCTAAAGTCATTTTGGACTTCCATCTCAACCGAGATAGTCCTGCCGACCTTCTTCCCGAGGCCCCACGCCGACCAGGCATCGACCGGCTTTCCACACCCTCGACTGCAAACGGGCCCTTGCCTTTTATTTGCAGCGCACACAGACTCATCGCAAGTCTGACTGGCTTTTCATGACCTGCGATCCCAATAGGCCGGGGCAGGCAGTCACCAAGCGCACCCTTTCAGTTTGGGTGGCAGACTGCATCGCTTTTGCCCATGCGAAGGCGGGCGTTCCACTATCTTGTCGAGTCGCTGCACACGGGGTCTGGGCCAAAGCGGCCTCTGTGGCCTCGCTGTGCTTTGTGCCCCTGATGGACATCTGCCGAGCGGAGACCTGGTCTTCCGTGAATACTTTCACTGCCCACTATTGCCTGGAGAGGGAGTCCCGCCAGGACAGCGCCTTCGGCCAGGTTTTACTCCGTAACCTGTTTGGGGTAAAAGCAACTCCTGCCCTCCGACCCTTTTTCACAGCTACCGAGGGCTTCGCCCCGAGGACTCGGGCTCCTTCGGCTTCTGCTCACGGCCTCGTGGAGGCATTTTTGGTTATAGGTTTGGTAGCCTGTAGCTAGGGAGTCCCATAAGTGAGGACTGACTTCCTGCTTGTTCTGGAGAAAGCATAGTTACTCACCTGTAATAGATGTTCTCCAGGTACAGCAGGAATCAGTCTTCACTACCCTCCGGCCTCCCCTTCTGAGTTGCTGTATTTTTGTCCTTCCCTTGCCATCTGCTTGGTAGGGCTCAAGCTAAGGGACCTGACTAAGCAAGATGGCACTCTTGGGTGGGAAGAGGACCATTCATGCATGGCAGCAATCCCAAAGGCTTTCTTTGAAAGCTGGGTAATTGCACCATGTGGGCTCCATCGGTGCCGACATCACCCATAAGTGAGGACTGATTCCTGCTGTCCTTGGAGAATACCTGTTACAGATGAGTAACTATGCTTTGGGCGCAAAACCTCCCAGAACTGGGGGTGTTGCCTGAAGTAGCGATACTCAAATCAGAGTAGCCTATTCAGCAGATGCTTTCTAATATTTTCTGTGGGTCTTTTCCATAAGCATGTCATCTGTGGCAGCCCGCCGCCTCTTATGGTTGCGTAACTGGTCTTCCAAGGTGAGTCTGTTCAAGCTTCCATTTAGGGGGAAGCTATTGTTCAGGAAGGTGCTCGAAGTTGGTGAAGGACCTCTGAGTCGAAAGGAGGGTGGCCTGCTGAAGGATAAGCCCAGAGGGAAGGTCCCCGGGGGTTCCTCGAGGTCAGTTTTGGGACTTCCACAGGTTTTGAGTGATGTACTTTGCACCCTTTCAGAAGACTTGCTACCCTTCGAGCGGCAGAACCATGGAGCTGGCAGGGGCTATTATCCCTCTGCTTTGTGATCTGCCAACAAACCCCAATGAAATGAGGGCGACCCAGGCCAGAGTTGAGATAGGAGAGAGACTGCGGCTCTTCTACTCGCCTTGGGTTCAGATCACACAAGACCAGTAGGTCTTGGAGATTGTCATGCTAGAGCTAGCGTGTCTGATGCTCAACGCCTTCCTAGTATTGTCCTGCCACTTGGTGGGCAAGTGCAGGGCTGTGAAGATGACATTGTCCAAACTCATGCACATGTGTGCGGTACAGCCGGTACACAGACCAATGCCGTACCGGTCAGTGCTCCATTAATTTTGTTCCGAAGAAGGAAGAATCCTTCCGTCCGGTGCTGGACCTAAAAAACATCATCAGGGTGCTGCGGGCACCTTGTTTTCACATGGAAACTCTGCACTCGGTCATAGTGGCAGTGCACAAGGATAGGTTCCTCACCTCCCTGGACCTTGCAGAAGCATATCTCCACATACTTACTACTTGTAGTTTGCAGTGCCTATGGGACATTTCCGGTTCCAGGCACTTCCGTTTGGGCTGGCTGTTGTTCCACAAATATTCATAAAGGTCATGGTCATCGTGGCCGCTGTTTTTCAGCAAGAGGGAATCCTGGTCCATCTATAGTTGGTTGACCGTCTCATGAGGACATTGAGTCCATGATCAAACGAGTGATCGAGTTACTGCAGAGGCTAGGGTGGGTAGTCAACTTCCAGAAGAGCCACCTCACAGCTGACCTACTTGGGAGCACTGTCAGACACCCAAAATGGGCGTGTGGCTCTGCCCCTGCAAAATGTGGCAACAGGTGCAACATTTCCTCTGGATGGCCAGGTCCACAGCATGACACTAACTGTAACTTCTGGGTACCATGGTGGCAGCCATAGGGGCTGGTAGTATGGACATGAGTCCACATGAGGCATCTCCAGTACTCTCTTGTTGCGGAGGTCCCTCAGGGCTCAGCTTACACTGGTAGCAGACTTCTCTGGCCTTGACATTGGGGGTTCCCTTGAAATCACTGACTTGGATTACAGTCACCACTGATGCCAGTCTCTTGGGCTGGAGACACATTGCCTCTCGCAGTGGACTCGACCACTGGTCAACGGAGGAATCGGGGTGGTCCATAAACAGGTTGGAGCTGAGAACAATGTTCCTAGTGCTATAGCACTTTCTCTGGTACAGGGCCAAGCAGTGTGCGTATTCTCTGACAACGCCATGATAGTGGCTTACATCAATTGGCAAGGAGGCACAGCCAGTAAGATGCTGATGGAAGATGAGGTGCCAATGCTGTGGTGCGCAGAGCATCACCTCAGCTTGTCAGCAGTCCATGTGGCAGACAAGGACAATATTCAGGTGGACTTCCTGAGTTTGGTAACAAGTGGTACCTGGAGGAGTTGGTCTTCAGGGGCCTTATGCGGCATTGGGGGCAGCCGGTGATGGACCTGATGGCCTCCATGGACAACACCAAGGTGAGCCGCTTCTTCAGCAGGAGATGAGAACACATGTCAGAAGATCTGGACATCCTGGTGCAGCCTTGGCCACAGGGGGAGCCTAGTATATGTGTTTCCTCCATGCCCGCTAATTGGCCGGGTCTTACATCTGATAAAGAGACATCAGGGCCTTGTGATTCTGATCACTCCAGATTGGCCGCAAAGGCCTTGGTACATTGGCCTGATTTGGTTGACAGTGGAGGGTACCACAGCGCACCAATATGTTGAACCAAAGCCTTCTAAAGATGCCATAGGTGGATCGATTCTCGCTTGAGAGGGCGTGGTTGAGGCAGCAGGGCTATTCGCCGGCGATGGTAGCTACGCTACTAAAAGCGCAAAAATACTCAATCTCTGGCGCATCTTTGAACATTGGTGTGAGGAGAACAGCACAAGGGTGCTCAATGCTTCAGTACTGCACATTTTGGCCTTTCTGCAAGCCAGACTGGAGAAAGGATTGGCCTTGGGTTCACTGAAGGTGCAGGTGGTAGTGCTGGCTTGTTACAGGGGTAGAATCAGGAGTGTCTGTGGCTGCGCATCCAGATGAGATGCGCTTCTTGAAGGTAGTCAAACAGGTGCATCCACCACAGTGGCCGGTGGTACCGCCTTGGTATTATCTGCCCTGGTGGATCTGCCATTTGAGCTTCTGAAGGAGGCCTCGCTGAAAGACCTCATGTTGAAAACTGTCTTCCTGGTAGCGATTTGTAAACTCATTGGATTTCGGAGTAATATGCAGTTCTATTGGGAACTGTTCTTGTGGCTTCTTTTTTTTTTTACTCCAAAATGGTGATTGTACGTCCGGTCCCATCTTTTCTGCCCAAGCTAGTGACTGCCTTTCATGCCAGTCAGCAAGTGGCACTCCTAGTCCTGAGAGCGGGGATGGGAGGACAGGGAGGATTGCAGGCCACACTTGCTGGACACTTAGAAGGCACTGCAAATGTACCTATGAAGGACAGACCCCCTTCCGCCATTTGGAGAAGTGGTTTGTCTTGTTTGGCAGCCAGACTGGTGCCTCTGGACCTGCATGCCCATTTGACAAGTGCACAAGCGGCATCTTGGGTGGAGGCATGTCTGGTCCCTCTGGGGGAGATCTGCAGAGTAGCAACTTGGTCATCATTGCACCCCTCGGGTCCCACCCTATATATGTTACTGCTGTGATACATCCCATGTATCTGGACTGGACTGGAGGAATAATATGGAAGGTGAAATTAACCTTACCTGCTAATTACCTTTCCTTGAATCCCTCCCTCCAGTTTAGAACCCACCCTGTTGGTGGCCTGCTTGCGCAGTAGGCAGAGTCTGTAGTGTGGAGTTGAATAGGAGGTTTTGGGGCTCTCGGCTAGGTTGGTGCATGGCAGTCACATTCTGTCTTTCTCTGTTGCACATAGGCACATGCAAGTGAAAGAGAAGCAAAAAAACAAAAAAGATAAATGTAAAAGCTAACGATTTCAGGGTAGGAATGAGTGGAAGGCTTAGCTAGTGCCCAATAGGCTGTATTTCTGCTTTGCTATTTGATACTGGCCAATCTTCCCAGGCATAGAGCCCTTATGGGATGACATCACAAGTTTGGTCATGCTCAGTCTCTTTCTGCTGGTCTGGGGGCACAACCCATGCGTCTGGACTGGATTGGAGGAATTCAAGGAAAAGTAATTAGCAGGTCAGGCCTAATTTCACCTTATTTATGTTCACTAAATTGGGCTAATCATTAGCATAGGATTTAGTGTCTGGGAAGGGTGCCATGCTGACAGCATGAGAAACTGTGCTGAAAATCCTGTGTTAGCCGGCTAGGGCATGATTGGGCGGGACTGAACGGGTTAGTGGTATAACATAGGCATTGATGGTGCATTGTGATTAACGCAGGCTTCTTGGGCACATACTAGCTGTCGCTATTGCTATTAGCATGGACGTATTTAATGCCACTTCAGTGGATGGCATTAAGTGCACCCATGTGCCGATCTAACGGTAGGAAGATGGATGTTGATGCCCTTTAGGTTTATCTCCTATCTGGTCCTTAAATCTAACTTAGCGTGTTTTAGTAAACATGCTTCATGGTAAAGTGTTAGGAAAATCCTGATACTGAACTTTTTCTGGTTGTGTTTTGATTTTGGGCTTTTTTTCCTTAGGACAAAATGAATGAAATTGAAAGAGGGAAGAAAATATTTGTACAGAAATGTTCTCAGTGTCATACAGTTGAACAAGGTGGAAAACACAAGACAGGCCCAAATCTTTGGGGTCTATTTGGACGTAAAACGGGGCAAGCTGCAGGATTCACTTACACAGATGCAAACAAGAATAAAGGTAAGAGGATATAATTGATCTCCAGGAACAAGCAGGAATGAGTCTTCACATATGGGTACGTCGGTACCGACGGAGTCTGCGCGGGAACGCTTCCCAGCGTCCAATCAAAGAGCTTTTGGAAGCATCCCACCATGCCTGCGTGCTGCCTTCCGGCCTTTCCCAACTACCTCTCCTCAGTTTTCGTTTTCCGCGGAGCCGGCAGGGCGTCCTCCTGTCACCGCAGAAAATTCTTTTTTTTATTTCTTTAGTTTTCTTGTGGTCGCGGCTGTCTCCCGATGCCACCGGTACCGCCGGTGTTTTCTTTTCTTTCTTTTCTTGTAAAATCTTCCTTCAAGGAAATATTTTTTTCTTCATAGTGTCTTAGGCCTTTTAGGCCTCTTCTTTTTCCTTCATGGAACCGCCAGCCACTTTCTCCGAGAAATGTTCAAACTGTGGCGGTACAACTTTATTTTTAGACCCTCGAAGTCGGTGTCTAACCTGCTTGGGTCCTGACAACAGTTTGGGGAGAAGAGGTTCTCAATATCGAGGTTCCCTCGATACACGGTTTCCCTCCAGCTTCGGGGCACCGTCCCCTTCTTCTACACAGGATCAGGTAACCCACAAACAGTCTGTTAAGACTAGCCAGCCCTCGAGTGGTAGGTCTCATGCACAGCATGTAGACGGCTCCGGCCTTGCCCTCGAGGGCCCACTGGCTTCAAAACCCTGGCGGGAGTCTTCGGTCTCCAAAGCGTATAAGGGGTTTCAGGTTGTTCCTGGGATTCCCCCCTCACAGAACATACCTGAGCCGTGTCCGGTGGTGGCATCTGCTTCGAGCAGTACCGCTACCCCGACATCGGCACTGGTGTTGGATGAAACACTCCACACCAGAGATGGTCATCTGGCGTCCTTGGTGCCTTCGGGACCGGTGGATACTCTCCAGACTGACTTTTCAGTACCAGCACCGATACTACCACCGATGTCGGTACCCTCCAGACGTGCATCGATAGCCTCGCTTCCTTCGATGCCGAGTCTGGAATTGATCTCCAGTCTGGAGGACTGGGTATCGACTCGCCTTGGTACCGGCTCTCGGCGGTACCTAAGGCTCGGTTCTGATGATTCGGATCCACAACTCTCGGTTCCCCCAAGGCCGATTGAGTTGCCACTAGCTGACCTTCATTCACCGGTATCAGACACGGGTACCGAAGTCGGTACCGATGTCTCCATTACCCTTACGGTCGGTGCCTTCCATGCTTCGCTTGTCGATGCCGAGTTTAGAATCGCTCTCTAGTCTGGAAGACTCGGTACTAATACATTTTGGTACCGACACCGATCGATACCGGTGGCTCGGTACTGAGGATAGCACCCGGAGGTTTTCAGTTACCTCGGTACCGATTGAACTGTCACCGATGGCTGCTCCAATGTCTTTGTCGGGCTTGACTCCGACATCGGTACCGGTATTGGCATTGGTACCGGTATCCACAGTAGCATCGTGGCCAACTTCTACCATGCTTTTTTCAACAGGATCGCTCCCTTCTATGCCAAGCTTGGAGTCGATACCTGGCATGGACAATGTGGAAATGACGGTCCCTGCTCCTGACAGCCAGTACCAGCGACCATCCTTTAAACATTCCACACTGCACTGTGCAGGATCTTCTATTCCTATATATCTGGATAGCTCTGTTGGTGCTCATGCTACTTCTTCAGATCTACCCTGTCCAAGGGAAAATACTGTTGGGAAACCCTCTTTTCAGAGTTTCCTCTTGGATATAACTAGATCTCTTGCCATTCCTATCCCAGGACATGATCCTGCACAGGACTCTTTCTACCAAAGCAAAGGAGAACATAATGCTTCTTTTGCATCATTCCTTCCAGAATCTCCTAGGAATGTGGGAAACACCTTTTAAGGGTACCCCCACCTTCCAGAGCAACTGATCTCTTATATCAGGTGCCCCCCTCTCCAGGGTTTCAAAAGACTCAACTTCCTCATCATTCCATAGTTGTGGAATCAGCAATGAGGCGGGTAAAGAGCAAGAAAAAGCACTCTTCTTATCTGCCAGGTCGTGATTCTAAGATACTTGATGCCTTTGGACGTCAAACCTTCCAGACATCTATGCTTTCTGCAAGAATTCTCTCATATATTTTCTATATGAGTCTATCTATCTCTTGAGGAGGTCACAAAGCAATTACATCTTTTGACTCCTTCCCTTCCAGAGTCCAGGAGTGCAGACTATTCTTTACTGCTCAAGCATTTCCAGAATATCTCTTGGTTTCTTACTCGTGCTTAGCAGGACCTCTGCTATAACTATAGGGGCACGACGTAGAGCCTGGCTCCAAGCTTCAGGCTTGGACAAATGGGCACAGCACAGACTGGGACATACTCGTTGCACTGGAGACAATCTTTTCAACAAGGAGTCTTTATGTCAGGATACTCAGTTCTCCACTGACTTACCTGTTCCTAGGGGCTCTTCTGCACCTTCTTCTGTCCCAGTAGGTAGGAAATGTCCTGTCAAACTTTCTTCCCATAGGAGAAGAAGGTTTTATGCATCATCTGCCCATCCTGCAGATGTTCCCAAACAGGGGAAGCATCGTCCTGGTCTGCAGAGTTCAACCTCTCACCAGGCTCAGCAAACCCAGCAACTACAGGGTTTCTAATCAACCCATCAGATGCTTGTGACTCTGGGGATTACAATCTGCAGTTGCTTCTTCTCAATAAAGACAATCCACTGCTGTCATTCTAAATCCTAAACATGGATCTCTCCCCAAAAGACATCCATTCTTTCTATATGAGCTGTTAGGATGTTCATGCTTCTAGGTCACAGGGTTCTCCTCTTTTTCCTTCTAGGGAAAGAGGTCTATCCACTATCAAATGATAGTTTCCTGTGCCAGCATGTCTCCTTTCCTTTCTATAAACTTACTACTTTGTAAGTTTTCTTCAGCTCCATTTTCTTTACCCTCTTACCAGGGTTTTTCCTCTGTAAGAGTGGTATTGCTCACTGGAGGGCTTTTCTTCAGCCTCTCTAGTTTTTTCTTACTTTTCTAGTGCGGAGTTCTCTTTTCTGAGTTGACTCCTCTTTTTCAATCTTGCTTTGCAGCAGTTCATCAGAAACGTCCAGAGTTTTCTACTCTTGTTTTGTCTGTTCTTTCTGTTTTTAAACAGTACCATTCTTCTGCTGTCTGGCAAGCAGCTACCAATGCAGGAGCCTTAATGTTTCGACCACTGGTTCTTGTCCACCAGTAACCAGATTTGTCCTCCACTAACATTCTGTCTGGTCTTAGCACTGACTTGGAGTCACTACTATCATCTGTCTTGGAAATGTTTTCACTGCAAACTTGTTGGATTGTCTTCTCTTTCTACCATCTCCATTCTCATGGGTTTGGCAGCATAGTTGACATAGCTACTGACTTTTCTGCAGCCAGTTCTATCTCCTCATTTTCCTGCATCGTGCTCTCTGCAATTCTACAGAAAAGCTCTCCACTATGGGCCCTTGCTAGAGAGCATGGGGGGGGGGGGGTTCTCCAACAGCTATACTAGATGGTTGAAAAAGGCTTTTTCAGTCATATCTCCCATGACTAGAAAAGTTCTCCTTTTTAATATAAAGCACATAGGTCTACTCTTACGTGAAAGCTTAAGGAGTTGCTAATTCCCTGCTTTGGTCCATAGTATTTCCAATAGGGAATATGTTTTCTCCTTCCAGCTCGTCCTCATGGTAAGAACGCATGATACCATTTTGCCCTTAAGCAGGTCAGCATGGTATCTCATTCCTATGCGTCTTCTGTTCACTTACCATGCTAGAGTTCTAGAATACTCAGGACTTGCAGGCTGCTGACTGATATCATCCTCTGCTTTTCATGTAACCATCCTGGTTATTCTACTACCTAGCATCCCTGTAGCCATAACCAGTGGGAATTGATTCTCTATATGTCTTCTCAAGTAGGTTCCACCTTCTTGTTTTTAGATGAATCTTTCCTCTCCACATGTTTCCTATGTGAATGCCTTTTTGTAGGCATATCTCTGTCTGCTTCTTGCAGACTTCCATATAGAGGTATATCTATCTATATATTCATACCCATAGCACACATCTTACAGATGTCTATCATGTGTGAGTAGTTTATGCCCTTCATATCTCACTATAGATATATTCTCATATATATATATATGTATGTGTGTGTGTATCTGTCGAGATATTCTACTATAGGTAGATATGTATTCTGCTTTATCTACCTGACTGTCGAGGCTCATATAGCCATTTGATTCTGACAGAAGGGTTTTACCCATACTTATGCTATCCAGCATGTTTTGGGGTCCTACACTCACAACCACTTGGTGGTAGTTAACACCTACCATAACCCTAAGGTTAGGTACCTCTGAAGCTCTCCATGTCCAATATCTCTCCCAGCTGACTTCAGTTAGGAGAGATATTGCGGATCTTCAGCTACTCACAGGCTAACACCTCCAGCATTTGTCCTTTCTTTTGGGGTACAAGAGGTTCCCATACCCTCTCTCCCCACAAGGACTGGGCCTGTTTGTCCAAATCGGTTAGCCTTTCTCTTTTGTTCCTAAGAGTGAACCACTCTTTTGCCAAAAGAGTTGGGCTTTTATCATAAAGCCTTCCGCTGAAGGCCCACCATTTTTGTACTACCCCAGTTTTTCCTACTGGGGTTCCCTGTTACCTTTCAGGATTCTGACCTCCATTGTTTTTCCTACAGGTTTCCTACCTCCATTTACAGTGAGGTCCTTCTTGAGGTTCCTCTACTGGGTTCCCCAGTAGATCCCATGAACCTCCATACTTCTCTGAAGTCCTGTTAGGGGAGGTCCATATTGCAATATTTTTTCTTTGCAATATCATTGATGACAATTATCATCCACACATGGACTCCTTGTCTGCAATCCTATACTAGGTTAGCTGTTCCACAGCACCTTTCTTTCTCAACTCCTACCCTCCATCCTCAGGATGCCTGGTGTTCTGGGGGATAGCATGTTCCAACCTATGACATGCTGGGACTCCAGGCATCTCAGCTTGGGAGTCCCCATATGTGAAGACTCATTCCTGCTTGTTCCTGGAGATAGCACAGTTACTTATCTGTAACAGGTGATCTCTGGGAACAGCAGGAATAAGTCTTCACAACCCACCCACCTCCCCAGGAGTTGTATCTCTATCTTTTCCTTTCCTCACTCTCTCTTTGTCTCAGCTTTAAAACTTAACTGAGGAGAGGCAGTTGGGAAAGGCGGGAAGGCAGTACGCAGACGTGGTGGGATGCTTCCAAAAGCTCTTTGATTGGACGCTGGGAAGCGTTCCCGCGCAGACTCCGTCGGTACTGAGGTACCCATATGTGAAGACTTAGGCATCTGCAGTCTACTTATCTTGGGCACAGCTGCCTTCTGTTGACATTTAAAAGTTAAAAAAACAACTCCTCTTAAACTATATATCCCAGAAATACATTACATTAAAGACATGGACTAGATTATCATGCTTGAATATAATGGTAACCTGCTGTTCCCTTTGCTTCTCCTTCCCTTTTTAACTATTTCTGTCCTCTGTTCTGCCCTATCTCATAATGGCGTTCTTTTCATATTTTCTTAAATGATATCGTATTGTAAACAGCTCTAATGCTTCGGCCTGAGCGGTATATCAAATGTAATAAACCATAAACCAAACCATAACCATTACCTGTTACAGGTAAGTAACTGTGCTTTCCTATTCGTCTCTCCGGGCCAGTCCAGAACAGATGGGTAGTCAAATCTCCCTCCTCTAGCAGCTGAGGACAGAATTCCAATTCTTTTATTGCTAGGTTACACATCGCTCCCTTGGCAACAGCAGCCAGTCTTTTTTGTCCTCAGCAGCTGAGATGGATGTGTGAAGATTTCTCTCCCCACCTGTTCTCTGTTATTATTCTTTATTTTTCTTATTTTATGGAAGAGTTCTCATTGAAGAGGTAGTGCTGTGCCCTAGCAGGGTGTTTAAGCACTTGGCTCTGATTTATGTTGTTTTTATACGGTAACATCAGTAATAATAGCTGGTTAAACGATTCAGAGTATGGGACAGAGCCTGTCTCCTCTACTCTGCTAAAGGAAATTGGTAAGAGCAGGTCTGGGGGCCCCAGTTACTATTTTCTTACCTAGTAGGCTCTTCATTTACAGGATCGCTGGCAGCGGTTTCTAAGGAGCTAGAGAGCCTGTCTGTTTACCGGCGTTAGTATCAGTTATTTTATATTTAGAGCTGTGCCGTGGATGTTTGCTCACCTCTCTCTGTCACTCGGTTTCTCCAGTACGGTTTCTTTTTTTAAGTTTTCCTGTGCCTTTCGGTTTTACAAAGTGCCTTCGGTGCCTGTACACTTGCTCTGCGTTATGCAGGACAATAAAGGAGATTCGCAACTCCATTTTTCTTCGCTGCAGCCGTTGGCTGAGAACGTGGGAGCGGCGGCCATCTTTGCAGCGCCTTCCGTTCCTTCTGCTCCATTGCCCAAAGCAAGTAAAAGGAAAGTGAAATCTCGTCATGTGACAGAAGCTCATGCTCAGCCTGTGTTGCTTGTAATTTCAGAGGCGCAGGATCCTTTGCTTTCAGTTATTTCATCCTCGCATTTCATAGAGCTTATTTGTTAAAAAAATCTCGGGCTTCTCTTCCGGTTTTATTGGACCCTCCACAATTGGCACAGATGGGGGTTTCTAATCAATCTGCATCTTGTGAAGAAGTTCCTTTAACAGATGTAAAAGAGTCTAAATTGGATTCAGTTTCTTTAGAGGCTGAGACTTTAGAGCCTGAACAAGGGGAACTTATGTCTGAGCAAGGTTTGGATTTTTGGCCCGCGGATTTAGAGGAAGGAGAGTTGGGTACGGGTGAGGATCCAAATATCTTTAGGGTGTTTAGAAAAGAGGAGTTACCAGCTTTGATTGCACAGTCCCTTACAGCGCTAAGTATCATTCCGCAGGTGGTTCAACAAGAACCTTTGGAAGACCCCTTGCTGCAGGGTTTCAAAACGGAGCAAAGATGTTTTCCTCTGCATCGGGTGATCAAACAGATGATAGAGTCTGAGTGGAATGCCCTGAGGCTTCATTAAGAGGAGCTAGAGCTTTGACTCGGTTGTATCCTATGCCTCAAGAGGAAAAGGAGCTTCTACGTATGCCAAAGGTGGATGCACTGGTGTCTGCTGTCACCAAAAAAACTACCATACCTGTAAAGGGGGCCGCGGCTCTTAAAGACATGCAGGATCGTAGATTAGAGGGTCTGTTGAAACAGGCTTTTGATGCCAGAGCTCTGGCGCTTCAAGCGTCTGTCTGTGGAGCATACGTATCCAGAGCTGCGATTAGGTGGGGCCAGCAGACCTCTGCTCCGACTGATGCAGTGACTCCTTCTAGTGAGGGGGCGAAATTGGAGTCGGCAGCGGCATATTTAGCAGATGCCTTTTACGATTTGATTCGCATTTCTGCGAAGTCTATGGCTTCCATGGTTGCTGCTCGTCGTTTTCTTTGGTTACGGAATTGGGCAGCAGATGCCTCCTCCAAGGCACGTCTCAGTAAACTCCCTTATAAAGGAAAGCTTCTTTTTGGAGAAGCGTTAGAGAAAATTGTTAAAGATTTAGGAGACTCCAAGGGAGGGCGTTTGCCCGAGGACCGTCCTAAATCAGTTAAGCAGGGCTCCTTTACTAGGGGTCAAGGGCGAGAATTTCGCCGTTTTAGGGGAGCTCGCTTTACTCCATATCAGCGAGGTCGATTTCCTTTTCGGGGGCAGTCCTTTCGAGGCGCTAGAGCAGGGGTCTCAAACTCAAATTGCTTTGAGGGCCAAATGAGGACTTGTAAAGTAACCCGGGGGCCGCATAAGACGCGGGGCCTCATTTGCATAAGGGACCTCATTTGCATAAATATTTGCATAATGTTACCATACACTAAACTTTAGTAAACATGCCTCTTTAATGAGTATGGATAAAGAAAGACTAAAAGATTTAGAAACAAGAAGACAATAATTAAACTGGGAACCCCAAAAGCCAAACTTGGAATGTACAACAACACTGTAGAAATAAAACTATAAATTAATTTCCTCTTGTACTAAACAAAGCGCAAACATTAATGATGCACATTTCCCAGAGCTGACATATTCCAGTTATAAATTCAAAATAAAGAGATATTTTTCTACCTTTTGTGCATTTTTTTCAGTTGCAATTGTTCCAGCCACTTTCTTCTGGTTTCTTCATGTCTTCTGCTAACTCTCCATCGTCTGCTTCCATTTGCCCTTTCTTCTCTCCTAGTTTTTTTTCCATTCTCTCTCTACATCTGCTTTAACATACTAATCTTTTCCTTTTTCTCTTTCCTCATTCCTATTTCATCCACTCAAATTTTAACCTCCATCCTCAATCCCCACTTACTCTCACAATACCTGGCCAATTGTAGATTTGTCTTCTCTCCAGACACAAAATATTTTTCCCCTCTCCATTTCACTTCCCAGCTCCCATCCCATTCTAATCCTCCCCCAACATCAGCTCCCTTCTAGTTCCAGCCCCCACCCAGCATCCGCTCCCTTCTAGTCCCTGCATCAGTCCATTTCCAGTCCTATCCTAGCCTCACCATCAGCCCATTTCCAATCCTAGCCCCCCCTCACCCCATTTCCAATCCTAGCTCCCTCCCCTCACAGCCCAATTACATTCCAAGCCCCCCTCCCCATCAGCCATTTGCAGTTCAAAGCCCCCTTCCACTCAGCCCATTTCCAGTCCTAGCAACCCCCCCAGCACATTACCAGTCCTAGACCCCCCATAGCCCATTACCAGTCATAACCCCCCCTGCCAATAGCCCATTTCCAGTCATACCCCCCCCCCCCCAGGTAAATAAAAAAACAACCTGGCTTCTGCTGCTGGCTTCTGCTGCAGCAGAAAATCAGCTGTCCCGCGGCCCCTTTCCCTCTGCGCGAGAGCCCTGAGTGTGCTTCCTCTGCGGCATGCTTTTTAAGCCGCGAAGAGAGTATTTCCCTCTCGCGCGGCTTAAGCCTATTCACTTTTCAAGCCTCGCGAGAGGGAAATACTCCCTTCGCGGCTTGAAAAGCACGCCGCAGAGGAAGCACATTCAGGGCTCTCGCGCAGAGGGGAACGGGCCGCAGGACAGAGCAGCAGAAGCCAGTTTTTTATTTTTTTTAAATTGACCGTCGATTCTGCCGTTGCCACGGCGGCAACGGCAGCAGCAGAAGCTGTCGCGGGCCGCACAACCTTCTCCCGCGGGCCGCATGCGGCCCGCGGGCCGCGTGTTTGAGACCCCTGCGCTAGAGGTTCCAGTAGAGGCTTCTTTGGAGCTCCTTCCGCTACCATTAAAAAAACCGCAATGAAGCGAGGCCGGCCCAAGCGGAGTTTCCGGTGGGCGGTCGGTTACAGGAGTTTCTCTCCGCTTGGGTCGCCATTACTTCCGACAAGTGGGTACTGCAGATTATTCGCGAGGGCTATGCTCTCGAGTTCAATTTTCATCTGACCGACGCCTTCGTTTTTTCTCCGTGCGAGTCGGACACCAAAAGGAGAGCAGTCCACGACACGTTGCAGCGGTTGTTGCAGCTCCGGGCAGTGGTTCCAGTTCCATTAGACCAGTACGGCTTTGGTCGATACTCGATTTATTTTGTGGTTCCAAAAAAGGAGGGCTCTTTTCGTCCCGTGTTGGATTTAAAGCACGTGAACCGTTGCTTGCGAGTCTCTCATTTTCGAATGGAGACATTAAGGTCTGTAATTCGCTCGGTAAGGCCGAGGGAGTTCCTCTCTTCCATAGATTTGACGGAAGCTTATCTGCATATTCCTATCAAGCCAGATCATCAGCGCTTTCTTCGGTTTGCAGTACCCATGGGTCATTTTCAGTTTCGGGCCTTACCGTTTGGCCTAGCGACGGCGCCGCGCACTTTCACCAAGGTACTGGTGGTGGTGGCGGCGGCGCTACGCAGGGATGGCATTCAGGTTCATCCTTATCTGGACGACTGGTTGATTTGAGCGTCCTCGCGAGAGGAGTCGCTAAAGGCGACAGCGCGAGTAGTGTCCTGTTTGGAGAATCTAGGTTGGGTTGTGAATCAGGCCAAAAGTCGGCTGGAGCCGGTGCAGCAGCTGACTTATCTCGGAGCATTCTTTGACACGGGCCGAGGTATGGTTCTGTTGCCTCCAGAACGAATTCGAAAGCTTCTCGCGCATGTGTCGGGGTTTTTGCTCGCAAGAGCGCCGACAGCTTGGAAGTACTTACAGTTGCTGGGGCTAATGGCAGCGGCCTTGG
Organism: Ichthyophis bannanicus; assembly: GCA_033557465.1. Taxonomy (NCBI): domain Eukaryota; kingdom Metazoa; phylum Chordata; class Amphibia; order Gymnophiona; family Ichthyophiidae; genus Ichthyophis; species Ichthyophis bannanicus. The sequence continues at coordinate 525,362,116 of CM066036.1, read as the reverse complement.
ATTTGGTTCCATGGGCCAGGGCACACATGCGACTGCTCCAGCAAGCTCTTCTTTCGCGTTGGTCTCCACAACGGCATCCCCTTTCTCGTCGCTTAAGCTGTCCCGATCATGTCAGGGTCAGTCTTCAGTGGTGGTTGGTTCCAGACCATCTTCAGGCGGGAGTTCCCTTAGCGCTGCTGGAATGGGTTTTGGTGACTACCGATGCCAGTCTGTCCGGTTGGGGAGCACACTGTTTGAATCACATAGCGCAAGGCTCTTGGACGGCGGAAGAGAGCCTGTGGTCCATCAATCGCCTGGAGCTGAGAACGGTGCATCTAGCGCTGTTAGCGTTCGCAAGTCTTCTGGAGGGGAAGTCGGTGCGCATCTTCTCCGACAATTTAGTGGCGGTCTCATACATAAATCGCCAAGGCGGGACAGGAAGTCTTCTTCTTCTGGAGAAGAGTCAACACTTGTTTCACTGGGCGGAGTTGCACCTTTCGGCGCTCTCGGCAGCTCATGTGGCAGGAAAGGACAATGTGCAAGCGGACTATCTCAGCCGACATGTGCTAGATCCGGGAGAGTGGCAACTCAATGTCGAAGTTTTTCACGAGCTCACAATACGTTGGGGTCAACCGGTAATGGATCTGATGGCAACTTTGGACAATGCAAAGGCGACTCGCTTTTTCAGCAGACGCAGGGAACATATGTCGGAAGGTCTCGACGGTCTGGTACAGCCCTGGCCGTTGGGGCAACTTCTGTATGTGTTTCCTCCATGGCCGTTGGTGGGTCTCGTTGTGCAGCGAGCTGTCATGCACCAGGGTCTGTTGATTCTTGTTGCTCCAGATTGGCCTCGACGGCCTTGGTATGCCGATCTAATGCGTCTTCTAGCGGTTCCACCGTGGAGGTTGCCCGCTCGGGCAGATTTGCTACATCAAGGGCCCGTTTGGATGCCTCAGGCGGATCGATTCTTGCTTACGGCATGGCTCTTGAAAGGCGGCGCTTGCGCCGAAAAGGTTATTCAGTTTCGGTAATCAACACCTTGTTGCAGTCTCGTAGAAAGTCCACATCATTGGCATACATTCGGGTGTGGCGAGTTTTTGAAGCTTGGTGTTCTGATCGCCGTTTGAAAGCTCGTCTATCTTCTATTCCGGATGTTCTGGATTTTCTTCAATGCGGTCTTGAGAAAGGTCTTGCTCTGAGTACCTTAAAGGTGCAGTTAGCGGTCCTGGCAGTTTTTCGTGGGCCGGTTCGCGGACTACGTCTTTCCTTTCATCCCGATGTTCTCCGTTTTCTTAGAGCAGCTAAGCAAATTCGTCCTCCGTTTCGTCAAATTGTTCCTCCTTGGGATTTGAACTTAGTATTAGAGGCTTTAACACAGTCTCCCTTTGAGCCTCATTCTTCACGTTCACTAAGAGAATTGTCCTGGAAGACAGCTTTTTTAGTGGCATTGTGTTCAGCTAGACGCATTTCGGATCTGCAGGCTCTTTCATGCCGCCCGCCTTTTCTTCAGTTTTCTGAGGAAAAAGTGGTCTTGCGTCCGGTACCGTCCTTTCTCCCGAAAGTACTCTCTGCTTTTCATGTGAATCAGTCGGTTTCGCTTCCCACTTTCGCTAGCTCGGGAGCAGATTCTGTCGATCGAGCTCTGCGGAAATTGGATATGGGTCGTGTACTTCGTAGATATCTACGGGAGACCGAGTCTTTTCGTAAGACTGATCGGTTATTTGTGTTTTGCAGGGCCATTTAAGGGTCAACCTGCATCCAAGGCTACCATTGCATGATGGGTAAAGCATGCAATACGGGTTGCGTATGAAGCCAGAGGTAAACCGGTTCCGGTAGGTCTTCGGGCTCATTCTACAAGGGGTCAAGCTACTTCGTGGGCAGAATCGGCCTTGGTTCCCCCGGTGGATATTTGTTGTGCGGCGTCATGGTCTTCTCTTCATGCCTTTTCACGTCATTATAGGTTGGATGTTCTCGCTAGGCAAGATGCGTCGGTGGGGGCTTCAGCAGTGATAGCGGGGCTCTCGGGTCCCTCCCAGGGTTAGGTACTGCTTTGGTACTACCCATCTGTTCTGGACTGGCCCGGAGAGACGAATAGGAAGGAGAAATTAGACCTTACCTGCTAATTGTCTTTCCTTGAGTTCTCTCCGGGCCAGTCCAGAACCCTCCCTATAATTTTCATTCTTTATTATTAGTATTTTCTTGCGTTTCTTTTATGTCGGTTTTTTTCGGTGTTACATGAATGGAAACTTGTTTTTTGTGGTTATTGTTCACCTGCTGTAAAGCATCTGCAGTCTACTTATCTTGGGCACAGCTGCCTTCTGTTGACATTTAAAAGTTAAAAAAAACAACTCCTCTTAAACTATATATCCCAGAAATACATTACATTAAAGACATGGACTAGATTATCATGCTTGAATATAATGGTAACCTGCTGTTCCCTTTGCTTCTCCTTCCCTTATCTGTTTAACTATTTCTGTCCTCTGTTCTGCCCTATCTCATAATGGCGTTCTTTTCATATTATCTTAAATGATATCGTATTGTAAACAGCTCTAATGCTTCGGCCTGAGCGGTATATCAAATGTAATAAACCATAAACCAAACCATAACCATTACCTGTTACAGGTAAGTAACTGTGCTTTACCTGCATTCATTTTAAAATAAATTTAATAGACATTCAGCTTGATATTTAAATGCACTATTCAGAGAGACCCAGCCAGCAGCACTTATCCAGATTGGCAAGATAGCAATATCTACATTTTCAACAGCACTATCCAGATAATATCAGGGCAGTTATTGATGATTTTCAGTGGTACTATCTTTATTGTACCAGGGTAGTGGGTCCTGTTAATATCTGGTTAGTAGCGATTAGTTATCTGAACAGCAGACTAAATATCTGGAAAACTTCAGTACAGTAAAAAAAGGCTGTCCCAAGTTATTGGGATAGCAGTCTCAATATTACCACTGTTTGGATAGTTAGTTTTATGTGGATATTCAGCACCAGCCACAATCCTGAGACTGACACTGAATATCTGTATTCCTCTTCGTCTCTCCGGGCCAGTCGAGGAAACTGTAGGGTTGTCAACCTTCTCCAGCAGCTGAGGACTGAATGATTCAAGTCTTGCTGACAGGCTACCCAGCTCCCCCTGGGGTCAGAGGCTCAGTCTTTCAGTCCTCAGCAGCTGGATAGGACCTAATTCTGACAGGCTCCCGGGGAGGCAAAGAGGAAATATGGTGTAGTGGCTAATAGGCTTAAAAGTTGAGTGGTTCCTGAAGGGATCTGGCAGAGTCCATTTACCAGGAGAGCGCAATTACCAACGGGATTTAAAAAAAAAAAATAGAAAAGATACCTCAGCGCAACGCGCGGCTGCTGTGTTGAACGGCAAGGGCTACAGAGGCAGAGCCTGCTTCGGATTGCAGTGCAGTTAACAAGGGGCGAAAAGGGAGAGTCTGGGAGCCCCAGAGTGCAGTCCCATCAGTCTCCGGCCTCCAGATTCACTCTGCCGCTAGCAGCGGTTTAGAGTAGTTCGCTGAGTGGCATGCAGGGCTAGCAAGAGCAGAGCGCGCAACTTCCGGAGTACAGGCCTTGAGGGGGTAATGCTCCGTAGGAGACTGTGCGGCCGGTGGTAGCAGGAACGCATGCTGCTGAAGCCGGCGGCATGCGCCCAGTGCACAAGTCATCGGGGACTATCTGACACGGGGCTTTGTAGGTTTTGTTAGAGAAAGGGTAGTAGCGTCACCCGATTGATAGGAGATCGCATGGAAGAGAAGGTAAAGACCGGGGAAGCAATGGGCGACCATTTGAACTCGGGGGTGGGGAGGGGAGGTGGAAACGGTGGCCATGTTGCAAAAGGCAGCCGTTGCTCCCACGGCCCAGGAGAAGCCGGAGAAAAAGAGGGCTAAGTCAAAGAAGCCTCTGCCTGCAGAAACTGGATCCCAGGTACATGTGTTAGGGCTACAGGGGGGTTTAGAATCAGTTTTTTCGGCAGATTTCATTCTGTCCCCGCATAAAGCGTATTGTTTAAAGATGGAGCAGGTACAGATCAAGGATTCTGCTTCGGCTGCCTTAGAGCTGCCAAAAGGTGATAACTTTATCACAGATCCTGGGGAAGGATCATCAAAAGGTGTGTTAGCAGAGGAAGCTGGGGCCGAGGTCGTCGGTCAGAAGTTTCACAGCATCGGTTGACTGAGGAGGGAGACATTGCCTCACAGTCCGGGCAGGAGTACTGGGCAGGTGAGCTGGAAGAAGGTGAAATCGCACCAGGTGAGGACCCTAATGTTTTTAGGGTTTTTAGAAAAGAAGAGCTAGGGTCTCTTATCCAGTCACTAGCTGCCTTGACTATTGCTGTTCCAGCAGCACAGGAAGAACCGCTGGAAGATCCGCTACTTCAAGGTTTTAAAACAGAGCAGCGGTGTTTCCCAGTCCATAGAGTGATTAAACAGATGGTGGAGTCCGAATGGGAGTGTCCTGAGGCCACACTGAGAGGCGGTCGGGCCATCGGGAGATTCTACCCTTTACCGCAGGAAGAAAGAGTTACTGAAGATGCCTAAGGTGGATGCATTAGTTTCAGTGGTAACAAAGAAGACGATTATTCCATTTTGAGGGCGGGGCGGCCCTTAAGGATCTACAGGACAGAAAGTTACAATCTTTTCTTAAGCAAGCCTTTGATACCAGTGCAATTTCGCTACAAGCCTCCATCTGCGAAGCATACGTGTCAAGAGCCTCCATTCGTTGGCTTCAAGGGGAGGCTAATGCGGAAGGGGAGGACGGTACAGCGGCAGAGGGGGTGAAGCTAGAGTCGGCAGTAGCGTTCCTCGCTGATGCTTTTTATGATTTAGTAAGGATTTCAGCGAAGTCCATGCGTTGATAATTGCCGCCTGGAGGTTTCTCTGGCTGAGAAGTTGGGCGGCAGATTCGTTGTCCAAGACTCGACTTAATAAGCTCCCGTATAAGGGCAAGCTGCTCTTTGGGGAGGCCCTGGAGAAGATTAAGGATCTGGGGGACTCCAAGGAGGGTCGGCTTCCAGAGGATTGCCCGAGGGGCCAGAAACCGGGGGCTCTGCAGAAGGTGCAGGGTAGAGAATTTCTACGATTCAGAGGATCTCGATTTATTCCCTATCAAAGGGGACAGTTTGTGGCCAGAGGGCAGCTCTTTCGGGGGGCTAGAGGGTTCGGCAGGAGATATTTCAGTCCCCAGCAGAACGCTTCAAAGAAGCCGTAATGAGACGGGGTTGGTCCAGGCGGAGGTTCCGGTGGGAGGACGCTTACAGAGTTTCCACTCCGTCTGGACCACCATAACTGCGGACCGGTGGATACTAGAGATTATTCATGACGGTTACGCTCTAGAGTTCGCTCGTCCGTTAGTGGACGCCTTCGTATTGTCTCCTTGCGGATCACCAGCAAAGCAGAATGCGATAGTTGTTACGTTTCAGCGTTTGTTTCGGCTTCAAGCGGTGGTTCCAGTTCCAAAAGACCAGTGCGGATTAGGTCGATACGCGATTTATTTCGTGGTTCGCAAAAAGGAAGGTTCTTTTTGGCCTATACTAGTTCTCAAGCACATGAACCGCTGTTTGAGGGTGCCGCATTTTCGCATGTAGACGATGGCAGTGGGGGTGTACTGTCGACCGCCTGGCCAGAATGAACAAATGGATGATGACATGCTCAAAGAAATCAAGGAAGCTAACAAAAGTTACAGCGCAGTAATAATAATGGGTGATTTAAATTACCCCAGTATCGACTGGGTCAGTTTCACGGCAGGACATGCTAGGGAGATAAAGTTCCTAGATGAAATAAATGACTGCTTCTTGGAGCAGTTGGTCCATGAACCAACCAGAGGGGAAGCCATATTAGACCTAGTCCTTAGTGGAACACCAAATCCAGTGCAAGAGATAAGGGTGTTGGGGCCACTTGGCAATAGTGATCATAGCATGATCGCCTTTGATTGATTTAATTAGTGGAGGAGGGATAGTAAGGAAATCCACAGTACTACCTTTTAACTTTCAAAAGGGAGACTATGATAAAATGAGGAAAATAGTTAAGAAAAAACTAAAAGGAGCAGTTGCAAAGGTTAAAGACTTACATCAGGCTTGGGTGTTGTTGAAAAATACTACCTTGGAAGCCCAGACCAGCTGTATTCCACGTTTTAAGAAAAGTGGAACAATTCAACATGGATGACACCATGGCAAAAATTCAACCGCTCTTTAACCCCCCATCTCAATGCCTTGAGGACATGATCACCTCATGGAATGCCTGCCTTGATGCCGAAGCTAAAATATCCACCACCAAGAAAGTTGGGAGAACAAAGAGAAACGCACCATGGTTCTCCACCGAACTTCGAACATCACTCCTCAAACTCAGAAGACTCGAAAGATCATGGTGACGATCCCGATCAGCAGAAAAATTAGCATTATACAACGAACATCTGAAAAGACACCGAGCAGACGTCTCAGCGAGAATGAAACAATTTCATGCAGAGAAACTACAATGCTCATTAAATAAGCCTCACGAGCTCTTTGCCTTAGTTAAGACCTTAGCTAAAGAGCCCTCATTTACTCAACATAACCTCCCCGACCCCCAAGAGTATGCTTACTTCCTGCACACCAAGGCTAACCAGTCCAACACACCTACTGCACATAATTCCCCCCCAACAACCCCACCACGTACTACAACAAATGTCACAAATCACACCATCACGGAGTTCTCCGCCCCTTCGGCAAGAAACATACAGGACATCATCTCCTCCTTAAACACCACTACAGCACCAAATGACCCATGTCCGGCTTCTTGGATAAAATCTCTGCGGACTGAACTCAGCCCTTTTCCTCTCCAGACTCATTGGGTTATCCTTCTCAATGGGCACATTCCCTAAAAGCCTAAAACAGACAGCGATAAGACCGCTACTAAAAAATAGCAAACTGGACCCAGCACGGATGGACTCCTACAGACCTATATCAAGTATCCCGCTTCTAGCGAAAATCATCGAAGGTTGTACAACAACAACTTCACCATCATGTTGAAATAAGTGCACCCCTCGACCCTTGCCAACATGGCTTTCGGGAATCGCACGGGGTCGAAACACTCCTGACCACCTTATTCAACACACTTACCATCGGACTGGATAACATCAAACAAGGGTATCCTCTGATCTTCTTGGACATCGCAGCAGCCTTTGACACGGTGTGTCACAAAATACTCCTCTCCCGCCTCAACGAGAAGGGCATTCAGGGAAATGCTCTAACATGGTGTGCATCATATTTGACAGATCGATGGCAACATGTACGTGCCGGCCCCTCCACTTCCGCACCTTTCCTTCAAGAAAAAGGCGTCCCCCAAGGATCGTCACTTTCAGCCCTACTCTTCAACATTTACATGCAGCCCTTATGTAATCTGCAGCCCTTATGTAATCTCATTCAATCCTTCAACATTAACTACCTGATTTATGCCGACTATGTGCTTCTTTACATGCCTTTCCTGTTAGACAAACCAGACCTGGCACCCCTTACTACCTGTTTCAATGCGGTCACAGATTGGTTACTTACACAGAAGCTAAGAATAAATGTTAAAAAGACAGAGGTCCTGTTCCTCAGAAGAAACTCATCATTCAATCCACCTTGCTCCCTGAAGGTCAGAGATGCTGAACTCATAAGCAAACCATCAGTTCGATACCTTGGAGTTATCCTTGATCAACAGCTCAATATGAAGGCCCAGATAAGCAATATGGTTAAAGCAATTTACAACAAAATCAGAACACTTCGCCATCTGAGACCACTCCTGGAACCAGAAGATTTTCGGACCGTTTACCAAGCTCTTGTGACCCCGCATTTTGATTACGCTAATGCCATATTACACGGCCTTCCAAAATCTACCATAAACCCGCTGCAACTAGCCATGAAAGCAGCAGCCCGAATTCTGCAAGGTTCTTCTAGGAAGGAACATATAACACCAATACTAAAAAATTTGCACTGGCTCCCAGTTCAAAGCAGGATAACCTTTAAGGTGCTGACTATGACATTCAAAGCCTTGAACAATTGCTCCTCTACATCAATCATAAATCTTATCCAGAAGACACCCCCTAACAGAGCGAGAAGATCAGCCGCTATAAATACATTGAGCTTACCAAGGCAGATCACGAAATGTTCACAAGCAGCCAGAGCCAGAGCCTTTTCGCTTTATGCACCTACCTTCTGGAATGCCCTATCCCCCGCCATCAGGGCTATCTCGGTTATCTCCCAATTTAGAAAGGCACTTAAACATCATCTATTCATACAGTACTACAATGATCAGGATCACTCTCCACAGCGAATCACGCCCAGTGACCCACATAAACAACCCACGAGTAATGACCACGTTAGATTGAAATCGAACCCGCCGGACCCGGTTCCCCCCGACAAGTAGCACCACCTTCACCCCAACATCAACCATTACACGGATGAGCCAATAGGACACAACCAAGTTATTATTGAACATATGCTGTAATATACCTGTATATATATATGTATATAGTTACCCTGTTACAAGTCCCCACGTTATATTGTAAATCCAGTGCAGACCTTCTGCCCTGGACAGTTGTGTTTGATGTAAACCGCACTGATGCAGAAAAGCGCGGTATATAAGAAAGTTAAATAAATAAATGAATAAATAAGTCCAAAAAACTGCCAGCATGGTTTAAAGGTGAGGTCAGAGAGGCTGTTGCCAAAAAAGCATCTTTCAGGAAATGGAAAAAAGAGCCAAATGACGAAACCTGGAAACAGCATAAGCACTGGCAAGTCAAATGCAAGGCATTGATAAAGCAAGCAAAGGGAGAATTTGAGAAGAAGCTTGCTGCGGAAGCAAAAACGCGAAATAAAGATTTTTTTCAAGTACATTCGTAGCAAAAAACCTGTGAGAGAGTCAGTTGGTCCATTAGATGATAGAGGAGTTAAAGGGGCACTAAGAGGCGACAAGGCCATAGTGGAGAGACTGAATGAATTCTTTGCTTCCGTCTTTACTGAGGAAGATGTAGGGATGTTATCCATGACTGAAGTAGTATTTAAAGGTGCGGAAGAATTGAAGGAAATATCGATACATCGGGAAGATGTATTACAACTATTAGATAAACTGAAGAGTAGCAAATCACCTGGGCCGGATGGTATACATCCAAGGGTGTTGAAAGAACTGAAATATGAGATTGCAGACCTGCTATTAGTAATCTGTGAACTGTCATTAAAATCATCTCTAATACCTGAAGACTGGAGGATGGCCAATGTAACACCAATTTTTAAAAAAGGTTCCAGGGGTGATCCGGGAAACTACAGACCGGTGAGCCTGACGTCAGTACCGGGAAAAATGGTAGAAACCATCATAAAGAATAAAATTACTCAGCATGTAGATAGTCATGGCCTAATGGGAGACGGCCAACATGGCTTTAGACAAGGAAGATCTTGTCTTACTAATCTGTTATGTTTTTTTGAAGGTGTGAATGAACAGGTGGACAAAGGTGAGTCGGTTGATATAGTGTATCTGGACTTTCAGAAAGCCTTTGACAAGGTCCCTCATCAGAGACTTTTGGCAAAACTAAAGAGTCATGGAATAGGAGGCAGTGTACTACTGTGGATCAAGAACTGGTTAAAAGATAGAAAGAAGAGGGTTGGGCTAAATGGCCAACTTTCCCAATGGAGAAAGGTGAATAGTGGTGTACCCCAGGGATCTGTGCTGGGTCCGCTGCTTTGACATATTTATAAATGACCTGGAAAGTGGAATAACGAGTGAGGTTATCAAATTTGCAGATGAGACAAAACTATTTAAAGTTGTTAAAACCCAAGAGGATTGTGGAAAATTACAAGAGAATCTTGATAAATTGGAAGACTGGGCATCAAAATGGCAGATGAAATTTAATGTGGACAAGTGCAAAGTTATGCACCTAGGGAAGAACAACCCAAACTATGGTTACACGATGCAAGGTTCCACATTAGGAACCACCACCCAGGAAAAAGATTTAGGCATCATTGTGGATAACATGCTAAAACCCTCAGCCCAGTGTGCAGCGGCGACCAAGAGAGCAAATAGAATGCTAGGTATCATAAAGAAAGGAATGGAAAATAAAACAAAGGATATTATAATGCCTCTATATCGTTCCATGGTGAGACCGCAGCTTGAATATTGTGTGCAATTCTGGTCGCCGTATCTTAAAAAGGATATAGCGTTATTAGAAAAGGTACAGAGAAGAGCCACCAAAATGGTAAAAGGGATGGAAGGATATTCCTATGAAGAAAGGCTAAGTTGGTTAGGGCACTTTAACCTGGAAAAGAGACGGCTGAGGGGAGATACGATAGAAGTCTATAAATTAATGAACGGAGTGGAACGGGTAAACGTAGATCTATTGTTTACGCTATCAGAATATAGAAAGACTAGGGGACATGCAATGAAGCTACAGGGTAAACTATTTAAGACTACATGTTGAGTGAAAAAATATTTTATTTTATTAATCAAACTCTGGAATTTGTTACCAGAGGATGTAGTAAAGGCTGTTAGTGTAGCTGGGTTTAAAAAAGGTTTGGACAAGTTTTGGAGGAGAGGTCCATAAACCATTATTAAGAAGGGACCCAGGATATCAATGCTTGACCCTGTACAAGCATTATGTAACCTGTGTCTTTTGGGGAAACTGCTAGGTATGTATGACCTAGATTGGCCACTGTTGGACACAGGATACTGGGCTTGATGGACTTTGGTCTGACCCAGTATGGCATATCTTATGTTCTTATGCTACGATCGGTGATCCGATCCGTGAAGTCGGGCGAGGTGCTGTCGTCGATAGATTTAGCGGAAGCTTACCTACATATTTCTATCCGGCCAGAGCATCAGAATTTTCTACGCTTTGCAGTGCCCATGGGGCATTTTCAGTTCCGTGCGTTGCCCTTCGTGCTAACAGCACCACGCACATTCACGAAGGTGATGGTGGTAGTGGCAGCGGCGCTGTGCCAGGAGGGCATTCAGGTACATCCCTACTTGGACGACTGACTGATTCGGGCAAGTTCGGTTCAGGAATCGATCTCCGCTACGGCTCGTGTGGTAGGCCTACTGGAACAGCTGGGTTGGGTGGTAAACCAGTCCAAGAGCCAGCTGGTTCCGGTGCAGCGGCTTGTGTATCTTGGAGCATTGTTCAACACGGTTGTGGGATCAGTATTTTTGCCAGAAGACAGGATTCAGAAGCTGTTAAAACAAGGGTCGGCTTTTCTGTGTTTAAAAGCTCCAGCGTGGCCCTACTTACAGCTACTGGGGTCCATGGCGGCAGTGCTGGACTTGGTGCCGTGGGCCAGAGCGCATATGCGACCACTTCAACAGGCCTTGCTCTCCAGATGGTCACCCCAGGATCATCCTTTGGATCGGAAGTTGGTCATCAGCGAAGCAGTCAGGGACAGCTTACAGTGATGGCTGGATGTCTCGCATCTCCCAGCAGGGGTAGCACTGGAACAACCGGATTGGATTCTGATGACTACAGATGCCAGCCTAGTCGGTTGGGGAGCGCACTGTATGCCACAAATAGCGCAGGGCGCCTGGTCAGCTGAAGAGGGCGGTTGGTCAGTCAACCGCTTGGAGATGAGAGCAGTGCATTTAGCCCTCAGGAGTTTGGTTCACTGGTGGAAGGGAAAGCAGTGCACGTCTTCTCAGACAATGCGGTGACGATGTCTTATATAAATCGCCAAGGCTGTACGGGCAGTGCAGTTTTGTTGGAAGAGAGTCAGATGTTGATGCACTGGGCAGAGAAACACCTGATGGCGCTGTCGGCGTGGCATGTGGCAGGACGGGATAATGTCCAGGCAGACTTCCTCAGCCGAAATATTTTGGATCCCGGGGAGTGGGAATTAAATGAGGCAGTCTTTCACGACATAACAGTGCGATGGGGGCGGCTGGTCATGTACCTGATGGCCACTCTAGTCAATGCCAAGGCGCCTCGGTTTTTCAGTCGGAGCAGGGAATACATGTCGGAAGGACTCGATGGTTTGGCTCAGCCTTGGCCAGCAGGAGTGCTGCTCTGTTTCCTCCGTGGCCGATAATTGGGAGGGTCATCAGGAGGATAGAGCGTCACGATGGCAAAGTGATTCTCATAGCTCCAGATTGACCAAGGAGACCATGGTATGCGGCTCTAGTGTGTCTCCTCATGGACGGTCCTTGGAGGTTGCCCGACCGGAGCAACCTGTTGTTCCAGGGTTCAGTGCTATTGCCGCAAGTGGATCGCTTCTCGCTTACGGCTTGGCTCTTGAAAGGGAATGCCTGCGACGCAGAGGGTATTCCGCGGCAGTGGTAAATACATTACTGAAGTCCAGGAGAAGATCTTCTTCATTAGCTTATGTGCGAGTTTGGCGCATATTTGAAGGTTGGTGCATCAGGCGTGCAGTTCGTCCTTTTGCCTCAACGGTGTCGGATGTCTTGTCCTTCCTGCAGGAGGGTCTTGAAGGGTCTAGCCCTCAATTCTTTAAAAGTTCAATTAGCGGCGTTAGCGTGTTTTAGAGGCAAGATTCAGGGTCGACCCTTGTCAATGCATCCGGATGTTCTCAGATTTCTGAGAGCAGTTAAGAATGTGCGACCTCCGGTGAGAACAGTGGTTCCGGCTTGGGATTTAAATCTGCTACTAGAAGCTTTGACACGGCCGCCTTTTGATCCAGCGGGGTCTGTGCCGCTGAGAGAGTTTTCTTGGAAGACCGTTTTCCTAGTAGCCTTGTGTTCGGCGAGACGGATCTCGGATCTGCAGGCGCTTTCGTGTAAGGAGCCGTACATTCAATTTTCTTTGGATAAAGTGATGTTACAGTTAGTGCCTGCTTTTCTCCTGAAGGTGTTTTCTGCGTTTCATGTTAGCCAGTCGATTTCGCTCCCCACTTTTCAGGGCGTTGACTCTGGAATGGATAGTTCCTTGCGCAAATTGGTTCTTGGTAGAGTACTCCATCGGTACTTGCGGAAGACGGAGGCAATTAGAAAGACGGACAGATTGTTCATTCTGTTTGGGGGAGCACGGAAGGAAGTGGCGGCTTCCAAAGCCTCGATTTGCTAGATGGGTGAGACAAGCAGTGGAGGTGGCTTATCATGCGGCGGGAAAGGTAGCTCCGGAAGGTCTTCGAGCACATTCGATTCGGGCTCAAGCTTCTTGGGCTGAGTTTGCCGTAGTTCTGCCGGTAGATATCTGTAAAGCAGCTACGTGGTCGTCTTTACACTCGTTTGTGAAGCATTATAGGTTGGATGTTCAGGCCAAAAGAGACGCAAATGTTGGGGCCGCAGCTATAGTAGCAGGCCTAGCGTGTCCCTCCTGAAGTTAGATACTGCTCTGGTACTTCCCTAAGGTTTCCTGGACTGGCCCAGAGAGACGAAGAGGAAGAAGAAATTAGACCTTACCTGCTAATTGTCTTTCCTTGAGTTCTCTCCGGGCCAGTCCAGGGCCCACCCACGCCATTTGCGGGTTTTTAGGAGTGAATATGCTCTATGCAGTTGTTGGTAACGGTCCGTTCAAGACGTCTTCAGCGGGAGTAGTGCAGAGCCGTGGAGTTCTCAAGGTCCACTGTGTGGGCTGGCGTTCAAAGGTTTTTCTGTTTCAAAAAGGGGGCTGGCTATGGGGCTCCCTAGCACGTAGGGGGAGTTGAAAAAGTTTAAACTATGTAATTTCTTAAAAAAAAAAATATATAGTTTGTATAGTACTGGTATGCTGTTACGTGGAGTTTGTGATTGAACAGCTTGCTTTGATATTAGTAGACTGAGCCTCTGACCCCAGGGGGAGCTGGGTAGCCTGTCAGCAAGACTTGGATCATTCAGTCCTCAGCTGCTGGAGAAGGTTGACAACCCTACGGTTCCTGGACTGGCCCGGAGAGAACTCAAGGAAAGACAATTAGCAGGTAAGGTCTAATTTCTTCTTTTAAGGAAAACACTGTTCCTATCGTCCTTCCAGGCCAGTCCAGTCCAGTTCAGTTATGTATAGGTTGTCAGCCCCCTCCAGCAGCTGAGGACTGAGCAGGACAGAGTCTTGATGCATCAGTATAAGAGCTCCCCCTACAGCTCCAGACTCCAAACTCTCAGTCCTCAGGAGCTAGGGAAGAACGTCAACGTGGCAGACTTCCTGAATGGAAGGATTAGGAGGAACGTCAAAAAGGATATAAACCAAAGAAAGGAACATTAGCATTGCTCTATGGGAGCCTTGATGCTGATAAGGTTGCAGAGAAGGCTGGGAGCACCCCTTCCAAGGGACACTTGGCAGGGGAGTGAGGACAGGCAATAGGGGCAGGGCCTGCTTCACACCGGGGTCTATGTTGACCAGAGATTGCCTGGGGCTATACTACCTGGGAGCCACAGGTCCCCCCCCCCTTCCCAGCGGGATAGCTAGAGTCCTATTAGCTACAGGAGCTCTGCTGTCCTGCAGCTGGTAACAGTGCGTTGAATATTATATTAAAAAAAAAAAAAAAAAAAGCAAGCGCAGGAATGGCAGCCACAGGGGGTTTCTGTGATTTTCACAGTTCCTTCCTTGATTGGGGGGTGGCACACTGGGGGCCAGTAGTGTTATCTTTGCGACAGCAGCAAGCAAGCTTCTTCGGGTGCCGGGGGGCTTAGTTTTGTTTTTAATACATTTCCCTGTGGCATGGTTGTATGCTCTCGGCTCGGTCAGCCTGCGCTCAGTGAGGGAGAAGCCGTGGCTTCTCTCCAGTAGGTTGTTGCTAAACTTGCATTAGGCAGGGAAGTTGGATTCAAAGAGATTTTGCTGTGGCGCACATGGTGGAAGGCCCGGCTGCATCGGGAGGGAATTTCTCAAGGCCTGCAGCGCCTATAGTTTTGGTGGGAACCGTGGCCATGTCACAGGAAGTGGCCATTTCCCTTACACATCAGGAGAAGCGGGGGAAGAGTGAAATAAAATCAAAAAAGCTGGTGGGGATGGATTCAGCATCTCAGACAGCTTCTCCTGGAGGTAAGGAGGTGCTTGAACCCATTTTCCCTCTGATTTTATCTTGTCTCTGCATAAGACCTACTGTCTTAAGAGAGAGCAGGCAGAGGTCCTAAGTCCTCCCAGAAAATTTCAAGTTCTCCCAGCTGGAGATGCCCTCTGGGAAGGGGACCCAGGAGAGGGCCCTTTAAAAGGGGAAAAAGGGGGTGGAGTTGAGAGCGATGTCTGGCAGGGTCAGGTCTCACCTGGTACGCACATGTCTGAGTTGGGAGAAGGATCTTTCGCTCTCTGGGGCAAGCCGTGGAATCCGGATTTGGAGGAGGGCGAAATTGCACAGGGGGAGGATCCCATTATGTTTCGCATCTTCCACAGAGAGGAGCTTGTGGCGCTTATTAGCCATTCATTCTTGGCACTCAGTATTGTGCAGTCATAGTAACATAGTAAGTGACGGCAGATAAAGACCAGCATGGTCCATCTAGTCTGCCTAGCAAGATGGCAAGAGTAGGTGCACCTGTCGCTCTGTGCAGGCCACCCCTCCCCATGTTTTTGTTTAGGGGTGAACCCACCACTCCCATGTAGGGACACCCCTATTTGTTAAGACGCTAGATAGTTCAGAAGTTAGATGGTACTGTTTATTTTGCTTTTATCCTGTTGCTGTAAAGGGATCCACTGTGTTTGTCCCATGCCGTTTTGAATTCCATCACCGTGTTTGCCCCCACCACTTCCATCGGGAGGGCATTCCAAGCATCCACCACCCTTTCAGTGAAGAAATATTTCCTGACATTGCCTTTCAATTTACCACCTTGCAGCTTCATGTTATGCCCTCTAGTTTTACAGCTTCCCCGTCTTTGGAAGAGGTTTGTTTGTTCATCATTCCTCTAAGTATTTAAAGGTCTGAATCATATCTCCCCTGTCCCTCCTCTCCTCCAAAGTGTACATATTTAGGTCTTCAAGTCTCTTCTCATAAGGCTTCTGACGCAGGCTCCAAATCATTTTGGTCGCCTTTCTCTGAACAGTTTCCAGTCTTTTTACATCTTTTGCAAGATATGGTCTCCAAAACGGAACACAGTATTCCAAGTGAGGCCTCACCAGTGACTTGTACAGTGGCATAAGTACCTCTTCCTTTCTGCTGGTAATCCCTCTTTGTATGCAGCCCAAATCCTCCTGGCTTTTGCCCCCGCCTTGTCGCACTGTTTTGCCACCTTGAGATCATCAGATAATCACACAAAGGCCTTTCTCTTGAACCGTGCATACCAACCTCTCACCCCCTATTGTGTACTTTTTCCCTTGGATTTCTGCTACCCAAGTGCATGACACTGCACTTTTTTTCACATTAAATCGTAGTTGCCAAGCATTAGACCAGTCTTCCAACTTTTGTAGATCTTTCCTCATGTTAACCACTCCCTCGGGGGAGTCCACTCTGCAAATTTTTGTGTCATCTGCAAAAAGACAGACTTTTCCATTCAGTCTTTCAGCAATATCACTCACAAATATATTGAACAGTGCTGGGCCCAGGACCGAACCCTGAGGCACCCCGCTAATCACCTTCCTCTCATCCGAGTGAGCTCCATGTACCATCACCTTCTGTTGTCTGTCAGTTAACCAATTTCTAAACCAGTTTACTATCTTGGGACCCATCCCCAAGCTACTGAGTTTGTTGACAAGCCTCCTATGAGGAACAGTATCAAAGGCTTTGCTGAAATCCAGATAGATGACATCCATTGCATGCCCCAGATCTAGTTCCTTGGTCACCCAATCAAAGAACTCAATCAGATTTGTTTGGCAAGACCGTCCTTCGGTAAAACCATGTTGCCTTGGATCTTGCAACCTGTTGGTTTTGAGAGTTCACTATTCGCGCTTTCAGGAGCGCCTCCATTACTTTTCCTGCCACCGAGGTAAGGCTCACGGGCCTGTAGTTTGACACTTCTTCCCTGTCACCACTTTTGTGTAGAGGTACAATATTAGCCATTCTCCAGTCCTGAGGAACCACTCCTGTTTCCAAGGATCTGTTGAAGACATCCTTTAACGGTCCTGCAAGAACCTCTCTGAGCTCTTTCAGTATCCTGGGATGTATCCCATCCGGTCCCATAGCTTTGTCCACTTTCAGTTTAGCAAGTTGTTCTAACACCTCATCTTCTGTGAATGGTGTGGTATCTACTTCATTGCTATTTTTATATTTGGGAGTCACAGCTGGTCCATCTCCAGGATCTTCTTTAGTAAAAACAGAGCAGAAGTATTTGTTTAGCAATTTTGCTTTTTCAGTGTCAACTTTCCACGAGTCCTTTCCCAGCACTTCTGAGTCCTGCAATTCCAACTCTGATCTTCTTCCTTTCCCGAATATACCTGAAGAGTTTTGTCACCCCAGTCGTCACCCCAGGTGGTAGAGCCTCTGGAGGATCCACTGCTTCAGGGCTTCAAGGAGGCGCAGGTTTGCTTCCCAGTTCAGAGTGATCAAAAAAATGATTGAGGTGGAATGGGAGTTTTTGGAGGCTACCTTGAGAAGTAGCTGCCCCCCCCACCCCGGAACGCCTCTATCCTATTCCACAGGAGAAGCAGGAGCTCCTGAGGATGCCTTGGTATCAGCAGTGACCAAGAAGACCACAATCCCAGTGGAAGGTGGGGCGGCCCTGAAGGACCTGCAAGATAGAAAGCTGGAGTCCCTCCTTAAGCAGGCCTTTCATTTGAGTGCACTGGCTCTGCAGGCCTCCATTTCTGGGGCCTATGTGTCCCAAGCATCCATTCAGTGGATTCAGGGATTAGCCCAGTCTGACCTGGAGGGCCAGTCGGCCTTGAAAGGGGCAAAACTGGAGTCTGCCACCACTTACATGGCAGACACCTTCTATGATCTAGTTTGGGTAGCCTCGAAGACGATGACCTCTGTTATTGCAGTGCGCTGTTTTCTCTGGGCATGCTGCAGTGAAGGAGATAGGCGGCAGACGCTTCCTCCAAAGCTAGGCTCAGTAAGCTCCCTTTCAAGGGAAAGTTGCTATTTAAGGAGGCATTGGATAAGATTAAGGACTTGGGCAACTCTAAAGGGGGGGGGGGCACTTGCCAGAAGATCACCCCAAAGGGTCAAAACCTGGGGGTCCACAGAGAGGGCATCCTAGGGATTTTCTCAGGTTTCGAGTGACTCACTTTGCGCCCTATCAGAGGGGCTGCTATGGAGCAAGAGAGCAGCCCTTTCGAGGGGCAAGGGGATTCAGACAGGGCTATTTCTCCTCCCTGCCAGTCCCAACTAAGAAACTACATTGAAGCCATATAGGTCCAGACAGAAATAGCGCTAGGTGGTCAGTTACAGCAGTTTTATTCTCTCTGGGCTGCCATGACAACCAATCAGTGGGTCTTGGAGATCATCCGCGAAGGATATGTGCTGGAGTTTGCGAGACCCCTCTCTGATGCTTTTGTTGTCTTGCCCTGCAGGGCCCCGATGAAGAGGGAAGCAGTTTGCTCTACACTTCATTGTTTGTTACAGCTGGAGGTGGTGGTACCAGTACCCCACAGCCAGTGCGGTGCCGGTCGGTACTCCATTTATTTTGTGGTGCCCCAAAAGGAAGGGTCCTTTTTGACCCATCCTCGATCTCAAGCATGTGAATGAGGCCTTGAGAGTGCTGCATTTCCAGATGGAAACCTTGCATTCAGTCAGTCTAGCGATCAGGCAGGTCGAGTTTTGTCTGCGCTGGACCTAACAGAGGCCTATCTGCATATCCCCCATTAGGTCGGATCACCAACAGTTCCTATGTTTCATGGTGCCTATGGGGCATTTCAGTTCTGAGCGTTGCCTTTTAGTCTAGCCACAGTGCTGTACACCTTCACAAAGGTCATGGTGATGGTGGCACTACGACAGGAAGGCATTCTGGTGCACCCTTATCTTGATGATTTGGCTCATTAAGGCAAAGTCAGAAGCAGAGGCCGCCACCACTATGCAGAGGGTGTTGGGTTTTCTGCAACAGCTGGGTTGGGTGGTCAACCTCACCAATAGCCAGCTTCAGCCAGTCTAGCATCTGATTTATCTCTGGGCACAGTTTGATACGAGGGCATGAGTGGTGTCCCTCCCCGAGGGCAGAGTGCAGAAGGTTTGGCACTGATGCAGAGGTTCCTGCACATGAAGACACTACATGCTGGGCTCAATGGTAGTGACCCTGGACTTGATACCATGGAACAGGGCTCACATGCAGCCGTTACAGCAAGGCTTCTGTCACGGTGGTCTCCTCAAAAGCACGTGTTGTCTCAGAAGTTGCAGTGCCTGGAGGAGGCAAGAGAGCTGGAATGGTGGACTCATTTACATGTCGGCATGCCATTGGAGCTATCGCAATTGATACTAGTGACCATAGATACCAGTCTCACAGGGTGCGCATTGTCTAGCTTGGGTGGTGCAGGGAGCCTGGTCTCCAGAGGAATGCTCTTGGTCGATCAACCGTCTTGAGATGAGTGGTGTTCTTGACACTGACATTGAAAAGTTTTCATCTATTAATAGTGGGAAGGCCGTTCACGTCTTCTCCGACAATGTGGCAACAGTGGCCTATATAAGAACTGGGTCAAGCATTGATATCCTGGGTCCCTTCTTAATAATGGTTTATGGACCTTTCCTCCAGGAACTTGTCCAAACTTTTTTTAAACCCAGCTACACTAACAGCCTTTACTACATCCTTCGGTAACAAATTCCAGAGTTTGATTACACATTGAGTGAAAAAATATTTTCTTTTATTAGTCTTAAATAGTTTACCCTGTAGATTCATTGCATGTCCCCTAGTCTTTCTATATTCTGATAACGTAAACAATCGATCTACGTTTACCGGTTCCACTCCGTCCATTAATTTATAGACTTCTATCATATCTCCCCTCAGCCGTCTCTTTTCCAGGTTAAAGAGCCCTAACCTTTTTAGCCTTTCTTCATAGGAGTATCCTTCCATCCCCTTTACCATTTTGGTGGCTCTTCTCTGAACCTTTTCTAATAACGCTATATCCATTTTAAGATACGACGACCAGAATTGCACACAATATTCAAGGTGCGGTCTCACCATGGAACGGTACAGAGGCATTATAATATTCTTGGTTTTATTCTCCATTCCTTTTCTTATGATTCCTAGTATTCTATTTGCTTTCTTGGCCGCTGCTGCACACCAAGCAGAGCATTTCAACATATTGTCCATGATGATGCCTAAATCTTTTTCCTGGGTGGTGGTTCCTATTGTGGAACCTTGCATCATATAACCTTAGTTTGGGTTGTTTTTTCCTAGGTGCATAACTTTGCACTTGTCCACATTAAATTTCATCTGCCATTTTGATGCCAAGTCTTCCAATTTATCAAGATCCTCTTGCAATTTTCCACAATCCTCTTGGGTTTTCACAACTTTAAATAGTTTTGTGTCCTCTACAAATTTGATAACCTCACTCGTTATTCCACTTTCCAGTTCATTTATGAATATGTCAAAAAGCAGTGGACCCAGCACAGATTGTTGGGGTACTCAATTATTCCTTTCGCCAATGAGAAAACTGGCCATCTCTTCTTTCTATCTTTTAACCAGTTCCTGATCCTCAATAGTACACTGCCTCGAATCCTATGACTTTTTAATTTTGATAAGTGTCTCTCATGAGGGACCTTATCAAAAGCTTTCTGAAAATCCAGATACACATATCAATTGGCTCATCTTGATCTACCTGTTTATTCACACCTTCAAAAAAACCCAACAGATTAGTAAGACAAGACTTTCCTTGGCTAAATCCATGTTGGTTTTCTCCCTTTAAACTCTTAACTATTTACAGTACATGTTCAGTAATTTTATTCTTTATGATGGTTTCTACCATTTTGCCCTGTACTGACATCAGGCTTACCAGTCTATAGTTTCCTGGATCACCCCTGGAAGTTTTTATTATGTGTTTTTACTTCCACTGCAAATTTTTTTTCAAATTCTCACTTTGCCTGCTTTGCATCAAATTTGCCAGTGCTTATTTTGTTACCCGTTTTCATAATTTGGCTCCTTTTTCCATTTCCTGAAATATGTTTTTTTTTACTACAACAGCCTCTGATCTCATCTTTAAATCATACTGGCAATTTTTCTGGCCTTCTTTCCACTTTTCTTAAAGCGTGGACTACATCAGGTGTGGGCTTCCAAAATATTTTTAAACAACTCCCATGCTTGATGTAAATCTTTAACCTTTGCAGCGGCTCCTTTTATTTTTTTCTTGATTAATTTTCCTTATTTTATCAGTCTCCCTTTTGATTTCTTTGCCATCCTGCTCCCATTTATTAAATCAAATGCAATCATGCTATGATCACTATTGTGGCCCAAACACCCTTATCTCTTGCACCAGATCCTGTGTTCCACTAAGGACTAGGTCCAAAATGTATCATTCCATGGTACGACCGCACCTTGAACACTCTGTGCAGTTCTGGTTGTCATAGCTTAAAAAGGATATAGCAGAATTAGAAAAGGTATAGAGAAGAGCCACCAAAATGGTAAAGGGGATGGAAGGATACCCTTATGAAAAAAAAGGATAGGGCTTTTCAACTTGGAAAAGAGACAGCTGAGGGGAGATATGATAGAGGTCCATAAATTAATGGAATGGAACGGGTGAACGTAGATCGGTTGTTTATGCTATTAAAAATTAGAAAGACTAGGGGACACACAATGAAACTATAATATAACCCATTTAAGACTAATAAGAGAAAATATTTTTCTCTGGGAACAAGCAGGAAGTCAGCCCTCGCATATGGGTGACATGGATGCGGATGGAGCCCGTGCGGAAGCATTTCCCCAGCTTTCAAAGAGAGCCTCTGGGAGATGCACCACGCATGCTTGCTCCACTTCCCACCCAAGGGTGCCATCTTGCCTCAGTATCCTTTTTTTCCACAGAGCCCAGCCGATGTTGTCCCGCTTCCCCAGAAAAAGTCTTTTCTTTTTTTTTTTTGTTCAGTTTTGTCCGGTTTGCATACCAGTTCCTTCCCACCCCCAAGCAGGTTGCCTGAGTGTCGCTCCTTGGGTTCGTCTATTCGTTTTTTAAAATTTTTTCATCTGTGTTCCTCAACCATCATTCCCGCCCTTTTTCAGCCGAAGGCCTCTGACCCGTGCCGGGAGGCGGGGACCCCCTTTTTCTGATGGCCTCCAGTGGCTTCAAAAAGTGTGACCGGTGTGGCAAAATGATGTCATTCACTGACCCACACGACTGCTGCCTCCGATGCCTCGGCCTGGAGCACAACTCCAAATGCAAGCTTTGCAGAACCATGACCTCACAGGTCTTAAAGAGCTGCCATCAGCAGCAGGAAAAAATTTTTCAGAAGTCCAACTCCGCGCCAGAGTCTCTGGTGACACACCACATTCCAGGACCTCCTCTGATACCTCAATGTCCTGCGAAGCCAGAGCCTTCTCTGAGTCCTGTGGCTACGGTTCCTCCAAGTGGAAATCCCCGGCAGTGGAGCACGAGAAGAAGAAACCCTCAAAAACTGCCTCAGAGGATGGATCCAGGAAGAAGGGGAAATCCCATGCCAGGTCCCGCAGTCCCAGGCATGAGTCCAAGGAGTCGGGGCAGGAGTGACCTTCCAAACTGCCCCATAAGGAGTCGTTGGCACCTGCTGACTGGCCTCGGACCTCAGATACCATCCTCATTGAGGACCCCCTCAACAGTAATGTTTAATTACATTTGATATACTGCTCAGGCTGAAGCATCAGAGCAGTTTACAATACTGAGGCCGGGCCCAAAATCCTCTGTGCCTGCATTGAAGGCTGTAGAGCCAATTGGTATGGAGACCAGAATGGCAGCTCTAGTGGCCATATGGCAGGTGTTCATGTCCGGCTCATCTGTTTCATCCGCCCCGATGATGGGACCCTCGACGTCGAGGGCTTCCCCTGATGTCAAGCCAGTCCTTGAGTGCCACCGGCCTCAAGAGAGCCCTCGGCCCAAGACAAGGCGCCGGTCCCATTCCTCGGGATACCAGTCCTACCCGGCAAGCATCCGCAGCTCAGACCGACAATCCTCCGGAGGTCACAGACTGCCGAGAGCGGTCCTCGACTGAGGTACTCGGTACGAAGAGTCCCTAGACACAAGGAGAGACAGAGACGTGCCCTCTGACTCATCTCCCCTGATGACCCAACATGTTCCCCGTGAGGATGTTGCATTCCTCGATTTTGTGCGGGACATGGCCAAGGCTCTCACTATTGAGACTGAAGCCAAGGAGAACCCCCACACTGAGGAATTTGAGATACCCCAATACGAGGTACCCCCGAAAGAAACCCTTAAGGTCCTGAGCCTCGTCTGCCCCCGCCTCCTCCGGAAGTGGGAAGCACCAGCGTCGGTACCAATCGTTAGTTGGTGCTTCGATGCCACATACCGGGTACAATGAAGCCCTGGGTTTCAAAAGACCCAGCTTCCCCACAACTCCATGGTCATGGAGTCGGACATGCACCGGCTTAAAAGCCAAAAAACTCATTTGTCGGTGTCATCCAGCAGGGAGGCCCGAACTCTTGACGCCCTTGCCAAGAAGGCCTTTCAGGACTTGATGCTAACATGCCGGATCCAGTCCTACCAGCTCTACTTCGGCATGTACCTGAAGGAACTGTCAAAGGAACTTGGTGCATTCTCGGCAGGCTTTGATTGGGAACCCCTAGAGAGGTTCAAGACTGACCTTGGCAGTAAAAGATTGCTTGAAGTTTTGGTCCAGGGCAGCCTACGATAGCTTCGAGTCATCTGCCAGGGTGGCTGCTGCAGGCATCGGCTGCAGTCGTCTGACCTGGAACAATGGGTGCAAGACAAATTGATTAGGTTCTGTCCTATACAGGGGACATCAACTTGGGAAGCCCATGGCGGATAAGGCAGCGGAGATAGACAGAGTATGCGACGAGAGCCAGGCTCTCAAAGAAGACCTCGGTGTAACCCTAGAAGAAAGCCCTGGGGGAAAAAGAGCCCTTCTTTCCTGGGGGGAAAGGGGCTTTAGCGGTACACCAAAAAGGCCAGGGACATGGTCCCAGAAAACAAAAGGTCCTGAAGTCCCAGGGGCCAGCTCTGGTCCTGCCTGGGAGGAGCTTTTGACTTCTTGGGCACAACCTCCCTACCCCAGGGGATCCTCTGCTACTCATAGGCGGATGGCTAGCCCTGTTTGCCCACAGATGGACAGCCAGCACCACCTATATTTGGGTGCTACAAATGGTCAAGGAAGACTACCTCCTCCACCTACAACAGGCACCACCCTCATACTTCCCAGGAGAACCCACCCGGCCTCTCCTTCACCAGACTCTGCTCCTCACCGAGCTAGCAGGCCTAATCAATGACAAAGCAGTGGAGCCAGTTCCAAAACATTTCTGTGGAACAGGCTTCTACTCAGGTATTTTCTTGTCTCTAAGAGGACAGGGAGCTTCGGGCCCATCCTGGACCTGCGAGAACTCAATAAGGTTCTGGTCAGGGAGAGGTTCAAGATTCTCTCCCTTGGGACATTACTGACATTCCTCCAGCAGGGAGATTGGCTATGTTCCTTAGACCTAAAGGATGTCTACACGCACATCCTACTTCATCCCAGCCACAGAAAATACCTCCAGTTCGTGGTGGTGGGACAGCACTACCAATACAGGGTGCTGCCCTTCGGTCTAGCCTCATCACCAAGTGTCTTCACAAAGTGCTTCATGGTGGTCACAGCCCACCTCCAGCTCCAAGGGGCCTTAATCTTTCTTTATCTGGCTGACTGGCTCATAAAGGGGGATACGGCTGCAGAGGCACAATGCACCACTGGGCAAACCATAAACGTCCTGCAGCAACTGGGGTTTGTCATAAACAACCTCCAAGTCCACTTCACTCCGGCCCAGTGCCTAAAGTTCATAGGGGGCAACTAGATATCCTCCAGGCAAATGCCTTCCTCCCTCAGGTTAGAATGCCTCAGGGAGTTAGCCACTGAGGTACACTGGCGCCAGATGTTACCTGCCCAGCTCCTACTCTGCCTGTTGGGACCTATGGCCTCCACAGTTCATGTGACTCTCAGATGCTCGCGTGCACATGAGGGCAGTCCAGTGGTGCCTCTGCACTCAGTGGACACAAGCCACAGGTAGGCTCAGGACAGAGACCCGTCATTTGGCAGACTCCTTTGGATGGTGGCACATTCCACGTCACCTTCAGACCAGGATGCCCTTCCAGGCATCCAACCCCCAGAAGGGTTTCACAACGGCTGCCTCTCTAATGGGTTGGGGAGCACATTGTGGGAGCCTCCAGACCCAAGGCTACTGGTTCCAGAGGGAATCCCAGATGTAAATCAACCTGCTAGAGTCCCGGGCAATATACCTAGCCCTCCAAGTCTTCCGCCACCAGCTCAGACACCACTCTGTGCTGATCCAGACTGACAATCTGGTAGCATTGCTCTGCATGGGCAAATGGGGGGAACAGGGCTGCACCCCTTCTGCTAGGAGACAGTAGCCCTCTGCTCCTACGCAGCATGGAAAGGGATGCTTCTAAGGGTGGTTTACCTCCCAGGCCAGGACAATGTCCTGACAGACAAACTGAACAGGGTCCTCCAGCTGCACAAGTGATGCCTGGATCCACTGGCAGCCTCACAGCTGTTTCGTCTCTGGGGCAACCCCTCGCTGGCCCTGTTTGCCAGCCCAGACAACATGCAGTTGCCCAGATTCTGCTCTCGCCAGCATCAACTGTTCTGGGTGCTAGCGGATGCATTCCTCATCCTGTGGATGGAAGGCCTCATGTATACTTTCCCACTGACACTGTTAGTAGCCAGGACACTATTCAAGGTCTAGTGTGACAGCATTGCTAATTCTGATAGCCCCTCGGTGGCTCAGGCAGCCCTGGTTCCCACTGCTCCAGGGCTGCTCTCCTACGGCTCAACCTGGGGTCCCTCTCACTCATGGCTTGGCTGCTAAAAGGGTAGCGGTATCCCCCTTCAACCTCTCATGGGACATGGAAGAGATTCTTCTGGCTTCTCGTAAGGCCTCCACAAGAAGGTCATATGCCTTCAAGTGGCGCCAGTTCTCAATGTGTGTGGAAAGACGGGTGAACCCATTTTCCTGCTCAGTACAAGTGGTACTCCAGTACCTGTTTCACCTATCGCAGGTGAGACTGAAGTCCAATTCAGTCTGAGTACACCTGAGCGCCATTGCAGTGCATCACCATTCCATTGAGGGGAAAGCCCTCTCGGCTCAGCCCCTTGTGTCCTGATTCCTGCAGGGCCTCATTTTACTCAAACCCCCCCCCCCCCATCTGCCACCCAGCAGTGGAGTGGGATCTCAGAGTGGTGCTCTCGCAGCTCACTAAGCCTCCGTTTGAGCTCTGGCTACCTGCCACCCAAGATACTTGTCCTGGAAGGTCGCCTTCCTGGTAGCACTCATATCAGCACATCCTACACAAAGTTCTACAAGAACAGGGTGGTGCTCCGCACACAACCCAAGTTTCTGCCAAAGGTGGTGTCCCCATTCCACCTCAACTAGGATGTGGTACTCCCCACCTTCTTTCCAAGGCCTCATGCCATTAGGACAGAGACTGTTCTCCACAATCTGGATTGTAAGAGAGCCCTGTCCTTTTTAACTGCAACAGACTTGGGGACACCCTAAAGCACCACAGCTTTTCATATCCTATGGCCCAATCTGTCTGGGGCTCCCAGTAACTAAACAAACTCTGTCCACTTGGGTGGCGGGCTGCATTACCATTGCCTACGAACAAGCAGGGATCTCACTGGACCAGAGGCTCATGATGCACTGCATTAGGGCCATGGCTACTTCTGTGGCAAATCTGCGTTCCGTACCTGTGATGTAAATCTGCCGGGCTGTCACCTGGTCTTCAGTCCATACCGTCGCAGCTCACTACTGCCTGGAGAGGGAGTCCCGATGGGACAGCGCCTTTGGCCAGGCCATACTTTGTAATCTCTTTGGGGTGTAGGCATCTCCTGCCCTCCTATCCTTCTCTTTTCAGGTTACCGGAGTGCTGATTCTCCACCGGACACCTGGGTCTTGTGAGAGTCTCTCAGTAGGGACTCAACTGTTGCTGATCATGGCTCACCCTTTGCAGGTTGCCATGGCATTTATACAGGTTCTCAGTAGCCTTGTACTGTAGCTGGGGAGTCCCATATGTGAGGACTGACTTCTTGCTTGTTCCTGAAGAAAGCATACTTGCCCACCTGTAACAGATGTTTTCCGGGGACAGCAGGAATCAGTCCTCGCAACCTTCCCTCCTCCCCTTTTAGTTGCTTCTTTACCGTATTTTATTTCTGCTTGGCTGTCTTAACTATGTCATTAAACTGAGGCAAGATGGCATCCTTGGGCAGGACGTGGACAACGCATGTGTGGTGCATCTCCCAAAGGCATTCTTTGAAAGCTGAGGAGATGCTTCTGCGCAGGCTCCGTTGGCACCGATGTCATCCATATGAGGAGTGATTCCTGCTGTTGCTGGAGAACACCTGTTTCAGGTGTGTAACTACGTTTTTCACTCAATGGGTAATCAAACTCTGGAATTCGTTACTGGAGGATGTAGTAAAAGTTGTTAGTATATCTGGGTTTACAAGACATTTAGACAAGTTCTGGAGGAAAGGTTTATAAACCATTATTAAAGAGGACCCAGGAAATCCAGTTCTTGTCTCTGGACAAGCACTGTGAAACCTGTGTGCCTTTTTGGGAACCTGCCAGGTTCTTGTGACCTGGATTGGCTACTGCTAGAAACAGGATGCTGGGTTTGATGGATGTTGGTCTGACCCCATTTGGCATGTTTTTATGCTGTGAAGCTAACCAGGCAGCGGCGATATTTAGCCACTGCCCTGTTATCTTCTGCAGCAAAAGACCATTGTTTTCTGCACCTGACTTTTGCTACATGTCGCTAAGCAGAAAGCAGCTCAATATCGTCACTGCCTTGTTAGTTACGGGTGCCATTCCAGAATACCCCTGGCATGCACTGATGCTAACTTGTTGCATTGGGGCATGTAGCAATGGCACCCACAAAGCAGCACTTACATGGTTTCCAAGTCTGCCAACCCTGTAAATGCTTTGGAATTTCTCCCCTCCTCCCCCAATGTAATGAGGCGCATGATGGAACCAGGTAATAAAAAAAATGTAGGCTGGTTATACATCTTGCACTAACGTACATCTCTTTTTTCATACCCTTGCAATAACTTACAGAGTGCATCCTCTTTTTAGAATTATTCACATAACCTGATTTTTGACTGTTTCTCTAATAGGAAAGGCCTAGATCTCTGGGATGAATGGGCCTCTTGAGATAATGATTCATTTTAATTTCCAAATCTATAAAAACAATATAATTCAGTCTTTCTAGATCTTTTTAAATCTGAAAATTGCTCTCCTAATGCCATTTACTTAAGTAAATCATTGCCCTGAGTAAATTGACCTGACTGAAAATTGTTCTTAAATGCAGCTAAACTTATATGCATGGTTCACAACATGAATACTTTTAAAAGAAGGTTAGGGGAAGACAATAGCACACGTACATGATATTTTCAAAAGTATGTATATTTGTCCTCTCTCAGCCATCTGTACAAAAGAGAAGGTGTGAAAGTTATTGGCATTTTTAACATGCCATACTTATATGGCATCCCTTTGAAAATTTAAATAAGTACATGAATTAAAATCACCCATGCAGCTTAGAAAGTTTATAGTGTTTGTTCTCATGTATTCCCATAGAATGAATATTATAAAATATGGGAAATATGCTTAGCTTTCTTTGTTTTCCAGGTATTGTCTGGGGAGAAGGTACGTTAATGGAGTACTTGGAGAATCCTAAGAAGTATATTCCTGGCACTAAAATGATTTTTGCGGGTATTAAAAAAAAGGAGGAGCGTGCAGATCTAATTGCATACTTGAAAACAGCAACATCTTCATGAAATATGTCCCAACAGCTGCAATATATTGTGATGAGAATGCACCCTAAGTGTTAGGAAGAATAATTCCACAGCTGAAATACTCTAGTTTCAGGGATTAATGTATTAATGCACAGCCAGTTTCTTGTGTCTTGGCAGAATAAAGACAAAGTTTTCAGACTTATCCTTATGGTTCTGGGAGAGTCAAAACTGTTCTGTACTTTCTGTAGACAGTGTGTTTTACAAAAGGTAGGCTGCCATTTTTACTACACATCCCATCTTTTTTATTTGCAGTTGCTTATATTTTGTAATGTCGAAGTATATTTGTCTACGCTACATTTTGCAATGTTGAAGTACATTTGTCCCACAAGTATATGGATAAAATTGAGCAGTCACCATAATATATAAATAAATTGAATATTTTGTGTGCATTATCAGTAGGAAATAAATGGAATATAGGATTTCACTTTCTTACAAAAGATGAAGAGGATTGTTGCAGTTTATAAGGGGAATAATGCGCTTTAAGGGCAAAATAGACAAGCAGAGGAATGCAGGCATGCTTGATGGTGATGTCTGATGGAATCTGTGTGCCTATAGCCCTCCTCCATTCTGTGAGAAGTTTTCTTGGACTTCTGAGGCAGCTTCACTGCTCCCGTTCTTCCCCATTAGCCAGTGAGAGCTCATGTGCGTCGCAGTCTTGTTTGTCTATGAACCGCACTGACAGCCCTTCTCCTCTATTCCTCCACCACACTTCTCAGATTTTTATTTTTTAAAAAACTCACCAGAGGCTGCTCAGAAGACCCCAGCTGCATTAACAGTAGTTTCCTTCAATATTTGTTTTACCTTCTGTTCTGCCATGCTCCTTTTTGACCACTAACTGCTTCAGGCACTAGAGAATGGCCACATCACCTTCATAGGCAGCACTCCCTGCTGACAAAACCCCTCTAGACCAGGGGTCTCAAACACGCGGCCCGCGAGAGCATTTTGTGCGGCCCGCGACGCCACGGAGTATCCTTTCTGCTATTTTTGCTATTTTTACTCACTGTTTTCCTTAGCGTGATTCCCGGGGCTGCATGGTGTTGGTCTCACATGACCGCGTCACGCGCCTGCCCTCCACCAATCAGGGACAGGCAGGAGGAGGAGAAAAAGGAGGAGGGGGGGGGCCGGGCCCAGAAGCAGTCTGAGCAGCCACGAGGTTCCAGCGTTTGAAGCATCGCCTGCTTGGAGGAAGGATCGCCTGCTTGAGGATCGCCAGGGTGCACAGCTCTTCGCGGCAGGTAAGGAAGCAGTCTGCCCAGAATTAAGCCAGCCCTGCCTCCCTCAGTTCCTCTCCTCTTCGGCTTTCAGAGCCGCGAAGGGAGAGCTTCTCCCTCGCGACTCTGTTAAGCTCGAGGGGGCAGAGGGGAAATTTCCCATAAGCCTCAGCCGGCTTAACAGAGTCCCGAGGGAGGAACTCTCCCTTCGCGGTTCTAATCTAAGCCGAAGAGGAGAGGGACTGAGGCAGGGAGGGAGGGAGGGATGGCTCTGCCGGGGGGGGCCTGTGATTTTTGCTGAGGGAGGCCTGTGATTTTTGCGGAGGGAGGATGGATGGATGGGGGGGGGCTGTGATTTTTGCTGAGGGAGGGAGGGAGGGAGGGAGGATGGATGGATGGATGGATGGGGGGGCAGTGATTTTTGCTGAGGGAGGGAGGATGGATGGGGGGGGCTGTGATTTTTGCTGAGGGAGGATGGATGGATGGGGGGGGCTGTGATTTTTGCTGAGGGAGGGTGGATGGATGGATGGGGGGGGGGCTGTGATTTTTGCTGCTGCTGCTGCTGCTGATGATGGATGGGGGGGTCACAACTGGTAATGTGCTGTGGGCTGGGGGTCAGAACCATCACCATTTCTGAACCCCCCAGCCCCACAGCAAATTACCAGTTCTAAACCCCCCAGCACATTACCAGTGTGCTGTGGGCTGGGGGGTCAGAACTGGTAATGTGCTGGGGGGTTTAGCACCCGGTAATGGGCTGGGGGGGGTCAGAACCATTACCAGTTCTAAACCCCCCAGCACATTACCAGTGTGCTGTGGGCTGGGGGGTCAGAACTGGTAATGTGCTGGGGGGTTTAGCACCCGGTAATGTGCTGTGGGCTGGGGGGCACATTGCTTCTAATATTTTAACACACGCCTCTTTTGGGAAATGTGCATCATTAATGTCTGTGCTTTAGTACAAGAAATTAATTTATAGTTTTATTTCTACAGTGCTGAGGTATTCTGTGTAATTCCTATTTGACATTGCTACTTGTTCTCTTTTCCCAGTAGGTCATGTATTGTTCTCTGAAATGTATTGATTTAATATTTGCAGTGTTGCCTTTTGATAGGTAGGGTCTGGTGCTTTGTGAGTCCTGGTAGTGCTGTTATGATACGGGGGGTTTGCTATGGGTTCTAAATGGGCAGTGTTAGTAGTAGTTCCTAATGTGCCTGGCGGTTGGCACTGGATTATAGTAATAAGAAATTTTCTAGTCTTTCTTTATCCATGCACTCATTATGCAAATATTTATGCAAATATTTATGCAAATGAGGCCCCTTATGCAAATGAGGCCCCCATGTCTTATGCGGCCCCCGGGTTACTTTACAAGTCCTCATTCGGCCCTCAAAGCAATTTGAGTTTGAGACCCCTGCTCTAGACCCAGTTAACTCAGTCAGGATACTTGAGAATTGGCAGCAGCTGTGTGCATGAGAGCAACTTCCTCCCAGTACTGGCAGGATTTCAGTGAGTTCAAGGCCCCCAAATACGGGACCACAGCATTGATAAAGGGGGTTTCCTTCCCATCCATGGAGGAAAAAAGCACTACTCATCTTGCATAGCCCCATCTGCCAGTTCTGAGTGTAACACTATAGCTAAATCAAAAATAGTGCTGCCTTTTCAAACTTGCTCAGCTACAAGCAGATCGAGAAGGAGAGCGAGTGAAACAAATCAAAAAGAAAACATGATGCCTCTCCTTACAGAACTGAGTAAAAAAGGTACTATCAATATGCAGATAGTGATAACCAGTTGCAAAAGAACAGACACAACGACTTTACTAATACCATTCAGCCGGCTTCACCTCTTCACACCAAACAGACTGATCTCTGGGTCCATGGAAATTACCTGTTGCCTCAGAGTACAACATGTTCTCACAAATGGGACCTCAGCCCTGTGAAGGATATCTCCATTTTTCCGAACCATTCTTTATCTCATCAGTGAGATTCTGCACACCAGGATGCAGGAGACAAATGCTCCTACTCTTAAGTTTCTGCAGAAGATCACAAAAGCTCTGACTTAGGCAGTGACACCATCCTAGCCTCAGGTAGCAGAAAGAATTTTCAATCCATCTTGTGGGGCACCTAAATAAGTTATCACCTTGCTAGTCCTTCAGGATCCTCCGTTGTCTGTTTGGAAAACCCCTTCCTCCATTCAACCAACTTCAAAGCAGCTGAAATTCCAAAGTCCTTCATGTGGCAGGATATGACCACATCCACCTGCCATATCAATCCATGGTTTCAGATGCAGCCCTTAAGAGGACCAAGGCGTCTAATACCATGTATACAATCTGCCAGGCAATGATCACAGGCTTCTTGACAACGTTGGTAAAAAGGTTTATCAGGGTGTCATGCTCGCACTGAAAATAATAGCTCATCAACTACAGATCCACCACTATCTCACCATGGCCGCTTGAAACAACTTGAAGATCAGCGGTTCAGCAGTACTAACTACATTTCAACATCCAGAGGAATCAGCTTATGTATGATGCATACAATTCAACAGCACATGCAGCAGTCATGGCCATCACAGTGTGCCGCATGGCATGGCTCAAGGCCTCTGGTCTCAGACAAGAATTCCATGACAAAATAGGCAATGCTTACATTCTGGGGAATAATCTCTTGGAAGCCAAAGTTAAAGATTCTGTATCTCAGATTAAGAGCAATTGCTCTATTGTCAAAGAGCTCTCCACAGCCAGTCTCAGAAATCTCAATACAGGAGGCCATATCACTATCATCCATACACAGGACCACTGCTGTAGCATTCAGCACGACAAACATATGGACAGCATCAGAGACCAAGAGAGAAAAAAGCACAAGCATCCACCTGGGATGTCTAGCTCCATTTTTTTGTCTACCCTTCAGTGACATTATCTTGAAGACTCCGTAATCTATCAAGGTTACAAAATAAATTTCATTAAATACTCTCCAACCAGAGGTCCTATTAGTCCTTCCCAGATCCCATTGGAACACAAAACCTTGTTGGAAGAGGAAATAACTCTGATTTGTAGTAGCAAGTTTATCAAGGAGGTCCTGAAGAGCCAGCAGGACCAGGGTTTCTATTCCAGATTTTTTTCCTTCTCTCTAGGAAATCGGGAGACCTCAGATTGATTTTGGACTTACGTGATCTCAATCTATACATCAAGAAAGGAATTCAAAATGAATTCTGTAGACACAGTACTGTCACTACTGGACAAATGATTGGCTAGCCCCTCTCAGCCTCAAAGATGTCTACACTCATATACCCACTGCAAGTTTCTAAAATTCACCTTCCATTCTCATCATTACCAGTATCTAGTTCTCCCTTTCAGGCTCTTGTTGGCTCCCAGGGTTTTCACTAAGTACCTAGCAGGACAGATACACTGGGACATGTTTATTAAAGGTTAGCACGCATTAAGTGCTACCATAGCCTATTCATTTCTATGAGCCTGAGCCATGGCAGCAGTTAACGTGTTAATCTTTAGTATACATGCCCCTATGTTTACCCATATCTAGACGATGGGCGAATTGCAGGTGCTAGGCCACACCAACTATGCCAATCTTTAAAGGACACAACTCTGCTCCTTCATTCGCAAGGTTTTCTGGTAAACCTAGAAAAAATCCAATCTCGTGCTAGTACAGTCAGTCCTTAGTATGTATGCACATGCATAGATAGAGTGGCCAAACTAGTCTGTCTGAGCACAGCCGTGACCCAAATCACATCAGCTTGTACCATTCTTGTATTCCTAGGGCATATGGCAGCCACGGTACATATCCAACTGTTAACCAGAAATCATGTGAGACTGCTTCATTGACATCTGAAATGATATTAGGGGCATTGTCATCCATCTCAATACAATCATTCACATACCATTCTTCACAAAGAGACCTCTGCAGGGATGAATCAATTCAAACATTTTCTTCACAAGGCACTCTTTCATATCTCTCCTCCTACAGCGATCCATGCCACAGAGTGGGGTGTGCATCCAGGAGTGGGGTGTGTATTTCATCATGAGCTCTCCCAGCACATTATTGTCCTTGAACTAAGCCATTTTCAATGTGCTATGGGCCTTCAAGCCCTGCCTCAGAGATCTAGTAGTCATGATTTGAATAGACAATCAAATTGTAATGTTTTACATCAACAAGCAGAGTGGGACAGGTCCCTCCAGCTATGTTTGCAAGCAGTAAAAATTTGGCATCTCACCGGATCCATTCAAGCTACCCTGCATGCAATTCATCTGCTTGGTCAGAAGAATTTCTCAGTTATCAACTAAATCTTGACAAATGGTCACTGAATCCAGAGACTGTCAAATGGATTTTCCAGATTTGCAGAATGCCAAACATCAATCTCTTTCCACAGATGAGTATGCAGAAAGACCGCTGTTCTGTTCCATTCATCCAAGTACATCAAGGATGGCTCGCA
Source organism: Ichthyophis bannanicus (assembly GCA_033557465.1). Taxonomy (NCBI): domain Eukaryota; kingdom Metazoa; phylum Chordata; class Amphibia; order Gymnophiona; family Ichthyophiidae; genus Ichthyophis; species Ichthyophis bannanicus. The sequence continues at coordinate 525,327,779 of CM066036.1, read as the reverse complement.
ACACTTTTCCAGTATCATGGACTGGAGTTTGCTTTATGCTTTTCCCCTGTTCTTCATTCTGAGAGTTTTCCAGGAGATTTGTACAGATGGCTCAAGTTATTTTAATCGTGCCTTGATAGCCAAGACAGATCTGGTTCCCTAATATCCTTGTCCTAGCAGCAGTTGCTCTATGAACTCTGGGTCAGAATTCATGTCACTAAGTTTGGGATGAATCATGTTTTTTGCTCATCTCAAGCAGCCCTTAACAGCCTAGAAATTGAATGGAAGTTTATTGGAACGCTTCTCCTCTCAAGAGGTGAAAAACATTTTGCTGGAGTCCAAAAGAACAACAAGGAAATCATACCAGCTCAAATGGACAAGATTTTGCACTGAGTCACATCTCATTTCCACACCCTTTTAGTTGCCCAACTGCGTTTATGCTCTCCTACTTCCATTGCCTCTTGGAATCGGGTTCAAAAGACGTCATCAGTCAACATTCATCTTGCGGCTATAGTGACCTGTTAACACCATTAACAGTAAACCTCTTTTCATAGATCTTTTGTTTCCAGGTTAAACCTCCATTGAAGCCACCGTCCCCCACTTGTGATCGCAACATGGTCCTTTCACAGCTCATGTATGCCCCTTTGAGCCACTGGGTCTGGCTTTGCTGAAGCACCTTGCCTGGAAAACTTTTTTTTTTTTTGGTAACCATAACTTCAGCAAGAAGAATAAGTGAAATTCAAGCACTGGTATATTACCACCACCCTACTTACCCATCTTTCTCAATTGAGTTTTGTGCTGCACTCAAATGAAGTTCTCAAAAGTTATCTTAGGTTTTCACATGAATTGATCCATACTACTAACATTCTTATAGGATACCCAAAATGCCTAGTCAGAAATCTTGCTGCACATGCTGGATTGCAGATATGCCCTTCTAAACTACCTTCTGGCAAAGAAGGACTTGGAAAACGTCTCAACTCTTCATAACCAGGGCAAATCAGCTTCATAACAGATTGTATTTCCTTCTGCTATACCCCATCTACAGTCATCAGGATGTATTGTGCTTACCAACTCAGAGCTAAAGCAGCTTCAGTAACCAATCTTCTTTATGCCTCTTACCAAGCGATCTGCAGAGCAGCTACATAGACCTCCTCTGACACCTTTACAAAGTATTATTGCTTGGCGCAATCCTTGGCCCAGGGTGTTCAAAAACACCATGGGCAGCTGGTGTTCAAAAACGTATTTACACTATAAACAGCTGCCAGAACATATAACTACTCTGCTAACTAACAAGTCATTATATTAGTCAAAGTTACAGTCCTCAACGTTTTACTTGCCATCAAGTGTGGCTGCATTCCCCTACTTGTCTACAGAGAGCAGTGTATCTGTCAAGTGGGTTCTCTGTAGACAAGACGGAATGCAACCACACTTATCCTCTTGCCTTCCCCTAAAAAAAAGGGTTTGTTTTTTTTAAAATCAAAAATGCAGCTGGAATACATGAACTATAGGGCATTACGTCTGACCATTACTTTCTCAGCTTTGGTAAGCACTGGGGTTCACACAAATTCTTACTGGCTTATGGGGAAGAACTAGAGTAGTGATGCTGCCTTGGAAGTCTAAAAAAAAACTCTCATAGACTGGAGGGAGGCTCTAGGCACACAGGCTTTGTCAGATGATGTCACCAAGTGTGGTTGTATTTCTCTGCTGTCTATGGAGATTCACTAATACAGATAAGAAATGTTGCTTTAATTTCACCCCAATATGAATTACCAAATAATGAGCTACAAATGCAGAACATCTCTATTATGTAAATCGAATGGCGCTGCTTGCGTTGACCTCAATAGTCTGCTTTATTCACATGAAAAATAATGCCAGTTTGTTGGTAGCATTTTTCCGGGCTGGAAGAATCAGGCTGCTAACATGCAGTCAGCTGCTATCTTAAAGGGGGCAATACCATGCAAAAATAGAGTGACACCCCCTTCTTTCACAAGACTCCCCTTAGTGCCAAAGTCCAGACCCTTCTCCCCCCTGCCCCCCTCCCTGGTGGTCTAGGGTCATCGGGCAGGAGGGATCCCATTAGCTCCTGTCAGTTCTGGCACCACTTACATAATAACATAGTATATGATAGCAGATAAAGACCAGCATGATCCATCTAGTCTACCCAGCAACGTGGCAAGAGTAGATGCACCTGCTGCTCCATGCAGGTCACCCCTCTCCATGCCTTTGTTTAGGAGTGTACCAACCACTCTGTGCAGGTCACCCCTATTTGTTGAGTTATAAGAGATAGTTATGTTTATTTTGATTTTATCCTGTTGCTATAAAGGGATCCACTGTGTCTGTCCCATGCCATTTTGAATTCTGTCACTGTATTTGCCCCCACCACTTCTATCAGGAGGGCATTCCAAGCATCCACCACTGTTTCAGTGAAAAGGTATTTCCTGATGTTGCCTTTCAGTTTACCCCCTTGCAGTTCAAGTTATGCTCTCTAGTTTTACAGCTTCCCTGTCTTTGAAAAAGGTTTGTTTGTTCATTAATACTCTAAGGAGTCTGCTACCGTGGTTTAGTAAACATATCCCTAAGTATTTAAAAGTCTGTATCATATCTCCCCTGTCCCTCCTCTCCTCCAGCATATACATATTTAGGTCTTCAAGTCTCTTCTCATATGTCTTCTGGCACAGGCTCCAAATCATTTTGGTCATCGTCCTGTGAACCTTTACCAGTCTTTTTATATCCTTTGTGAGATATGGTCTCCAAAATTGAATACAATGCTCCGTGTGGCCTCACCAGTGATCTGTACAGTGGTATTAGTACCTCCTCCTTTCTGTTGATAATTGCTCTCTGTGTGCAACCCAGCATCCTTCTGGCTTTGGCCACCGCCTTGTCACGCTGTTTTGCCACCTTGAGATCCTCAGAAACAATCACTCCAAGGTCCTTCTGGTCCGTGCACACCAACCTCTCGTCCCCTATTGCATACAATTCCCGTGAATTTCTATATCCCAAGTGCATGACACTGCACGTCTTCACATGTAAATTATTTAACTATGTACAGATTGAAACTAAGTAAACTACAGTTCCTTTTCTTTGTACAAAGTTACCTGTTTTCGATGTAACTGTTAGTTGTAAAACCAAGTTCCTTGTAAACCTCTCTGACCTCTATGAAAAGCAGTATATAAATACAGCTAAATAAATAAATAAATAAAAAATCTTAACTGCCAAGCATTAAACCATTGTTCTAGCTTTTGTAGATCTTTCCTCATGTTATCCACTCCCTCAGGGGAGTCTACTCTGTTGCAAATTTTGGTGTCATCTGCAAAAAGACAGACTTTTCCATTCAGTTCTTCAGCAATATCACTCACAAATACATTGAACAGTACCGGTCCCAGGACCGATCCCCGGGGCATGCCACCAATCACCTTCCTTTCATCCGAGTGAGTTCCGTTTACCAGCACATTCTGTTATCTGTCAGTCAACCAATTTCTGATCTAGTTTACCAACTTGGGATCCTTCCCCAGGCTGTTCAGTTTATTGATAAGCCTCCTATGAGGAACAGTATCAGAAGCTTTACTGAAGTCTAGGCAGATCACATCCATCGCATGTCCTTGATCTAGTTCTCTGGTTACCCAGTCAAAGAACTCAATCAGATTTGTTTGGCATGATCGTCCTTCGGTAAAACCACGTTGCCTCTGATCATGCAACCTATTGGTTTTGAGAAAGTCCACTATTCTCTCTTTCAGGAATGCCTCCATTACTTTACTTTTCCTAGCATTAGTTTTGTGGCATTACCACTAGGATTCAAACTGCCATATAAGGGCAAAAAGGCATTAGATTGCAGCTTGAAGCCTAGTGGTAGTACTGTGAGACTGTTAGGGATCAGTTTATTTATTTAACAGGTTTTTATACCGCTTTATCATTTAGTTGCATTGTAACTTAAACTTGGTAATGTACATTAAACAGGGACATTGATAACTTGGATTCTTCTGAGGCAATGGAGAGTTAAATGACTTGCCCAAAGCCACAAGGAGTGCTAGTCGGAATTGTACCCTAGTCTCTTGGTTCCCAAGCCAGTGCTTTAACCACTAGGCTACTCCTCCACTGAAGTTGGTGCCATTTTGAACCTGGTATCGGAACTGGCAACAGTAACTAGGGATTCTTCCTGCCCAATGATCCTAGACCACCAGGGAATGATTCAGGTAGGCCCTAGGGTGAGGAGTCTGAACTTTGGCACTATGTGGAGTCAGCTGGGGGAGTTTTAATAGATTAATCAGTATAAGAACAATATTCAATTCAAAATGACATCATTTGGAAACAATTGAATATGTGGATGTAAGGGTAATTAAATACAACTGTAATATTGAAACTACCCAGATTAGGAAGCTGGTTGAAAGAAACAGTTTGCTCTACTTTCATAGTGTCCATACAGAAAGGCTGAAAATGGGCCTTCCCATTAGTCATTTCCTTAAGTTGTGCTCCTCATTGCGAGACTAAGAAGCATGCAATTAAATTAAAACAGAGATTTTATCAAAGAGGGTATTTTTTGGATGTTGTTTGATTTTGTATGTAGAAATTGGTTATTGAAATTTGATAGCCTATAAAGAAGAGAGATCAGCGTGTGTTTTGCCATATTCTAGGAGGGCTATAGCAGTGGCTGTTATAAGAAAGCATTGAATAAGTTAGTCTTCATGTTTTCAAATGGAATGGATCTGAACATAACTTTTACCTGTGGGGAAAAATATCAAGAACTTAGTGGTTGGTTAAATCGGCAATCTCCAGGAACAAGCAGGAATGAGTCTTCACATATGGGTACGTCGGTACCGACGGACTCTGCGCGGGAACGCTTCCCAGCGTCCAATCAAAGAGCTTTTGGAAGCATCCCACCATGCCTGCGTGCTGCCTTCCCGCCTTTCCCAACTGCCTCTCCTCAGTTTTCGTTTTTCCACGGAGCCGGCAGGACGTCCTCCTGTCACCGCAGAAAATTCTTGTTTTATTTCTTTAGTTTTCTTGTGGTCGCGGCTGTCTTCCCGACACCACCGGTACCGCCGGTGTTTTCTCTTCTTTTCTTGTAAAATCTTCCTTTTTCAAGGAATATTTTTTCTTCATAGTGTCCCACGGTGTCTTAGGCCTTTTAGGCTTCTTCTTTTTCCTTCATGGAACCGCCAGCCATTTTCTCCAAGAAATGTTCAAACTGTGGCGGTACAACTTTATTTTTAGACCCTCGAAGTCGGTGTCTAACCTGCTTGGGTCCTGACAACAGTTTGGTGAGAAGAGGTCTTCAATATCGAGGTTCCCTCGATACATGGTTTCCCTCCAGCTTCGGGGCACCGTCCCCTTTTTCTTCTACACAGGATCAGGTAACCCACAAACAGTCTGTTAAGACTAGCCAGCCCTCGAGTGGTAGGTCTCATGCACAGCATGTAGACGGCTCCGGCCTTGCCCTCGAGGGCCTACTGGCTTCAAAACCCTGGCGAGAGTCTTCAGTCTCAAAAGCCTTTCAGGGGTTTCAGGTTGTTCCTGGGGTTCACCCCTCAGAGAACATACCTGAGCCGTGTCCGGTGGTGGCATCCGCTTCGAGCGGTACCGATACCCCAACATCGGCACTGGTGTTGGATGAAACACTCCACCAGGGATGGTCATCTGGCATCCTCGGTGCCTTCGGGACCGGTGGATACACTCCAGACTGACCTTTCATTATCGGTACCAGCACCGATACTACCACCGACGTCGATACCCTCCAGATGTGCATCGATAGCCTCGCTTCCTTCGATGCTGAGTCTGGAATCGATCTCCAGTCTGGAGGACTGGGTACCGACTCGCCTTGGTACCGGCTCTCGGCGGTACAGAAGGCTCGGTTCCGATGATTCGGATCCGCAACTCTCGGTTCCCCCGAGGCCGATTGAGTTGCCACTAGCTGACCTTCATTCACCGGTATCAGACACGGTACCGAAGTCGGTACCAATGTCCTCATTACCCTTACGGTTGGTGCCTTCCATGCTTTGCTTGTCGATGCCGAGTTTAGAATCGCTCTCTAGTCTGGAAGACTCGGTACCAATACACTTTGGTACCGACACCGATCGATACCGGTGGCTCGGTACCGAGGATAGCACCCGGAGGTTTTCAGTTACCTTGGTACCGATTGAACTGTCACCGATGACTGCTCCGATGTCTTTGTCGGGCTCGACTCCGACATCGGTACCGGTATTGGCTTCGGTACCGGTATCCACAGTAGCATCGTGGCCAACTCCTACCATGCTTTTTTCAACAGGATCGCTCCCTTCTATGTCAAGTTTGGAGTCGATACCTGGCATGGACAATGTGGTAATGATGGTCGCTGCTCCTGACAGCCGGTACCGGCGACCATCCTTTAAGCATTCCACACTGCACTGTGCAGGATCTTCTATTCCTATATATCTGGATAGCTCTGTCGGTGCTCAGGCTAGTTCTTCAGATCTAACCTGTCCAAGGGAAATTCCTGTTGGGGAACTCTCCTTTCAGAGTTTCCTCCTGGATATAGCAAGATCTCTTGCCATTCCTATCCCAGGACATGATCCTGCACAGGGCTCTCTTTCTACCAAAGCAAAGGAGAACATAATGCTTCCTTTGCATCATTCCTTGCAGGATCTCCTTCTAGGAATGTGGGAAACACCTTTAAGGGTACCCCCACCTTCCAGAGCAACTGATCTCTTATATCAGGTGCCCCCCTCTCCAGGGTTTCAAAAGACTCAACTTCCTCATCATTCCATAGTTGTGGAATCAGCAATGAGGCGGGTAAAGAGCAAGAAAAAGCACTCTTCTTATCCGCCAGGTCGTGAGTGTAGGACACTTGATGCCTTTGGGCGTCAAACCTTCCAGACATCTATGCTTTCTGCAAGAATTCTCTCATATATTTTCTATATGAGTCTATCTCTTGAGGAGGTCACAAAGCAATTACATCTTTTGACTCCTTCCCTTCCAGAGTCCAAGAGTGCAGACTATTCTTCACTGCTCAAGCATCTCCAGAATATTTCTTGGTTTCTTACTCGTGCTTCCCTAGACTCTTTTGAGTCTGTTAGCAGGACTTCTGCTATAACTATAGGGGCACGACGTAGAGCCTGGCTCCAAGCTTCAGACTTGGACAAATGGGCACAGCACAGACTGGGACATACTCCATGCACTGGAGACAATCTTTTCAACAAGGAGTCTTTACGTCAGGTTACTCAGTTCTCCACTGACTTACCTGTTCCTAGGGGCTGTTCTGCACCTTCTTCTGTCCCAGTAGGTAGGAAATATCCTGCCAAACTTTCTTCCCATAGGAGAAGAAGGTTTTATGCATCATCTGCCCATCATACAGATGTTCCCAAACAGGGGAAGCATCGTCCTGGTCTGCAGAGTTCAACCTCTCACCAGGCTCAGCAAACCCAGCAACCACAGGGTTTCTGAGCAATCCATCAGATGCTTGTGACTCTTGGGATTAGAATCTGCAGTTGCTTCTTCTCAATAGAGGCAATCCACTGCTGTCATTCTAAATCCTAAACATGGATCTCTTCCCGAAAGACATCCATTCTTTCTATCTTCTGTGAGCTGTCAGGATGTTCATGCTTCTAGGTCACAGGGTTCTCCTCTTTTTTTCCTGCTAGGGAAAGAGGTCTATCCACTATCAAACGATAGTTTCCTGTGCCAGCATGTCTTTTTTTCCTTTCTATAAACGTACTACTTTGTAAGTTTTCTTCAGCTCCATTCTCTTTACCCTCTTACCAGGTTTTCCTCTGTAAGAGCGGTATTGCTTCACTGGAGGGCTTTTTCTTCAGCCTCTCTAGTTTTCTTACTTTTCCAGTGCGGAGTGCTCTTCTCTGAGTTGACTCCTCTTTTTCAATCTTGCTTTGAAGCAGTTCATCAGACACATCCAGAGTTTTCTACTCTTGTTTTGTCTGTTCTTTCTGTTTTTAAACAGTACCATTCTTCTGCTGTCTGGCAAGCAGCTGCCAATGCAGGAGCCTTAATGTTTGGACCACTGGTTCTTGTTCACCAGCAACCAGATTTGTCCTCCACTAACATTCTGTCTGGTCTTAGTAGTGGCTCCAAGTCAGTGCTGTCATCTGTCTTGAAAATTTTTTCACTACAAGCTTGTTGGATTGTCTTCTCTTTCTGCCATCTCCATTCCCCTGGGTTTGGCAGCATAGTTGACATAGAACTGGCTGCAGGAGAGCCAGTACCTATCTCCTCATTCTCCTGCATCATGCTCTCTGCAATTCTACAGAGAAACTCTCCACTATGGGCCCTTGCTAGAGAGCACGGGGGGCTTTTTCTCCAACAGCTATACTAGATGGTTGAAAAAGACTTTTTCAGTCATGTCTCCCATGACTAGAAAAGTTCTCCTTTTTAATATAAAGGACATAGGCCTCCTCTTACGTGAAAGCTTAAGGAGTTGATAATTCCCTGCTTTGGTCCATAGTATTTCCAATAGGGAATATGTTTTTCTCCTTGCAGCTCGTCCTCATGGTAAGAACGCATGATACCTTTTTGCCCTTAAGCAGGTCAGCATGGTATCTCATTCCTATGCGTCTTCTGTTCACTTACCATGCTAGAGTTCTAGAATACTCAGGACTTGCAGGCTGCTGACTGATATCATCCTCTGCTTTTCACGTAACTATCCTGGTTATTCTATTAACTAGCATCCCTGTAGCCATAACCAGTGGGAATTGATTCTCTATATATCTTCTCAAGTAGGTTCCACCTTCTTGTTATTAGATGAATCTTTCCTCTCCACATTTTCCTATGTGAATACCTTTTTATTTATTTATTTATTTTGTAGGCATATCTCTGTCTGCTTCTTTGCAGACTTCCATATAGAGGCCTATATATTCATACCTATAGCACACATCTTACAGATGTCTATGTTTATCATTTGTGTGTATTTTATGCCTTTCATATCTCACTATAGATATATTCTCATATATCTATATGTTATATATATATATATATATATGTCGAGATATTTTACTATCGGTAGATATGTATTCTGCTTTATCTACCTGGCTGTCGAGGCTCATATAGCTATATGATTCTGACAGGTGGGCTTTACCCATACTTATGCTATCCAGCATGTTTTGGGGTCCTACACTCACAACCACTTGGGTGGTAGTTAACACCTACCATAACCTTAAGGTTAGGTACCTCTGAAGCTCTCCATGTTCCAATATCTCTCCCAGCTGACTTCAGTTAGGAGAGACATTGCGGATCTTCAGCTAATCACAGGCTCTAATGCCTCCGGCGTTTGTCCTTTCTTTTGGGATACAAGGGGTTCCCATACCCTTTCTCCCCACAAGGACTGGGCCTGTTTGTCCAAATCGGTTAGCCTTTCTCTTTTTGTTCCTAAGAGTGAGCCACTCTGCTGCCAAAAGAGTTCGGCTTTTATCATAAAGCCTTCCGCTGAAGGCCCACCGTTTTGTACTACCCCAGTTTTTCCTACTGGGGTCACCTGTTACCTTTCAGGATTCTGACCTCCATTGCTTTTCCTACAGGTTTACTACCTCCACTTACAGTGAGGTCCTTCTCGAGGTTCCTCTACTGGGTTCCCCAGTAGATCCCATGAACCTCCATACTTCTCTGAAGTCCTGTTAGGGGAGGTCCATATTGCAATATTTTTTCTTTGCAATATCATTGATGACAATTATCATCCACACATGGACTCCTTGTCTGCAATCCTATGCTAGGTTAACTGTTCCACAGCACCTTTCTCTCTTCAACTCCTAACCTCCATCCTCAGGATGCCTGGTGTTGTGGGGGATAGCATGTTCCAACCTATGACATGCTGTGACTCCAGGCATCTCAGCTTGGGAGTCCCCATATGTGAAGACTCAATCCTGCTTGTTCCTGGAGATAGCAGAGTTACTTACCTGTAACAGGTGATCTCTGGGAACAGCAGGAATAAGTCTTCACAACCCACCCACCTCCCCAGGAGTTGTATCTCTATCTATCTTTCCTTTCCTCTCTTTCTCTCTTTGTCTCAGCTTTAAAACTTAACTGAGGAGAGGCAGTTGGGAAAGGCGGGAAGGCAGCATGCAAGCGTGGTGGGATGCTTCCAAAAGCTCTTTGAATGGACGCTGGGAAGCGTTCCCGCGCAGACTCCGTTGGTACCGACGTACCCATATGTGAAGACTTTTTTCTGCTGTTCCCAGAGATCACCTGTTAAAGGTAAGTAACTGCTTTACCGTAAAATGAAGAAAAAATAGATGCAGAAGCATGGGGCCATTTTAGTTGTGGCAAATGCAATTCCTTATCGTCCCTCCAGTCCAGTCCCGCACCTCTGGGTAGTGGACCTCCTCCAGCAGCTTGGAGACTGAGTGTGTCATCTTTTTGATGACACTAGTGTACATATACAGCTGGCACTGCACACCAGCCCCAGTAAGCTCAGTCTCCAAGCAGCTGGAGGAGGTTGTGAGCCAGGGTTCTGGACTCACTGAAGAGACAACTAAGGAGATGGGTTTAGTTAGAGTTTGCTTTTATTTCCCCTGTTAAGGTGCAGGTTTCTTTTGTTTTTAAAGGCAGAAGTGTAAAAAAAAATCTGAAGGAACAGAGAGAACCCGGGGGCCAACAGGGCTGAGGGGAGGATATTTCATCTTCCCCCTTGCCCCCCAGGATTTTTTTTGGGGGGGGGGAGTTCTGTGGGGGCCTTCCTCAGTCTGAGACGTCTGCTGCTCTCGAACCCTTTATTGGGTGAAGAGCTGCTGCAGGGGCTGCAATTGCTTGACAGGAGCGAAAGCTGGCAGCCCCGAGTCACCCTCCTCAGCACCGAAGCCGGGAAGGAAGGCTGCGTGCAAGGGGTAGAAAAGCCATGCGGCAAAGAGGCTCCAAGGTAAGAGTGGTTGGGGGGGGCACAGTAGGAACCCCCAGACACTGCCAGAACACAAGGAGACAGAGAGCGGCCTACAGCTGCATGTTTGGGAGCCTGCAGCAGTGTGGGAAACTCCCCCTGCTGCATTTAGGCGCGATTTCTTCTTTTTCAGGCCTGCATATGTTTAACCCCCTGCTGTGTTTTGGGTGCCTGGGAGAGGCAGCCACCGGAGAATAAAGCAGGACAGAGCAGTCTTTCTAGGGGGCCATTTGCAGTTTCTTTTTAATTTCAGATTCAGTTAATTAGATTTTGGTTTTATTTTATTTTAGTTCTAGTGCTCTGTGCCTGAGCCTGTGGAGGTGCACTGTGCTGGAGATCCTTTTACCTACCCGGATACAAATTGAGGGCATTCCTGGGGAGTGCCCCCAGCCTTTCCCAACATGCTGGCCAGACCTCAGTGCCTGGTATAGGATGGTATTAAGGGGCGTGAGCCCCACTTAATCCTTAAGCATTCCTTGTGTTAAACAACTCAAAACTGATTCAGTGCACAGTTACTTGATGCAGACATGTGGGAAAGACCTAATCAGATAGGCCATTGTTTGTTGCTGGGCAGATTTTCAGAGGGCTGTGGTGCTGGGTCAGGTGATGTAACTGGCATTTTGGTTGAAATATTGTTGCTTTTTCCTGAGAAGGGTCTGATAAAAAGAGACAAATAAAGATAGGTGTTTATAAAAAAAAAAAAAGAGGAGCTGCATATTTATTTCTTTAGCTGTATTTATATCCTGCTTTTCACTGGGTCAAAGTGGTCAATTGGGGGATACATTTAACACGAGGGGATATGAGACACATATGCTAATACTTACAGGGAACATGGGCAATGGAGGGTTAAGTGGCTTGCCCAAGGCCACAAGGAGTGCCTATAGGACTAGAAATCCCAGTCCCTCCGGCCTGAGATTGCTGTCCCCAGGTGGGACTTGAACCCCCGGCCTGAAGTACCTTGTCCTAACCACTAGACCACTCCTCCCTATAGGTTTGTAGCAGCTACAGCTCTGGAAAACAGGAAGTACATGCATACAAGAAATGTATGTAATTTTGAAAGATAGTCAGTCAGTGGATTGGATGCAAATGAAATCCTTCCATCTGTCTATGGTCAGTGAGTAACCTGACATGATAATCTCTTGTCGCTTAGCCCAGATTATGTACCTGTTAAATCTGTAATATTGCTTATAAGGGAAGCTGTACTCCCTTATAGCCATTTGTAGTATTTAGAAGAAAAACGTAAACTTTACTCGGAGAATGTGTCAGTTTGATTGGATCAGGGCAAGGTCCATTTCATATCTTTAAGATACAACACTGCAGTGCAATCTAAAAATCCTCAAGATATGCAGTCCCTGATGTGGTGTGGTCTCGGAGGCAGGCGTCTGACTAAACTGTACGCAAAAGGCTGTCATGAGAGCAGGACCTGCAGGATGAGATGAGGCAGGAGAGTCCCTCCCGGTTGCTAGAGACCCTGGGGGCAAGGGGCACCATGTTACCTTCAATGGATCTGGTCCCTGCACGATGCCTGGACCATCTGCCCCTTGAGCCTAGGGAGCAGTAGGGCTCCTGGGGGAGTTCTCACCGGAGTTTTTCTTGCTTTTTCAGAAGGCGTTTTGCCTACCAAGTGGCTCCTCAGCCTCAGAACACAGGGCTAAGAGGATGTCAGACGCAAAAGAGCACAAGTCAGGAGCAGTGGCGTCTAAGCGGGCTAGAGGCTTAGAGGAGTGGCAGCAATCGCCGTTGTCAGAGGGGCTGGATCTGCAGGAGGAGTTGGAAAAAGGAGAGAGCCTAGAATAGGAGGATCAGGCGCGGATTGTGTGGGTTTTCCGCCGGGAGGAGCTACCAGTGTTCATCTTTATGTTTATGCAATTTCTCAATATACTGCCCAGGCCGAAGGCCATTAGGGCGGTTTACAATCACTACAAGCGGGTACTGATACAGTTCCTCGTCCCCAAAGGGCTCACATTTTATGTGTACCTTGGAGACTCTCAAGCCCTGAATATGCCTGCTAACCTCCCGACAGAGGAAGAGGCGCTGTAGGATCCGCTGTTCCAGGTGGTACAGAAATCACAGAGAGTCTTACCAGTACATGGAGTAGTAGATCAGATGATCCAGGATGAGTGGGATCTGCCGGAGGTTGGTCTTAAAGTGGTGCAATCCATGACGTGCCTATACCTGCTGCTGGAGCAAGAACAAGCTCCTTTGATCACCCAAAGTGGGCGCAGCGGTGTTGGCAGCAGTCGAAGAGACCTTGACTTGTCTCCTGCAGCTGATAGCCATGGAACTGGTTCCGCGAGACCAGTACGTCTGCGGTCGATGCTTCATGTATTTCGTGGTGCCCAAATGGAAGGTTCCTTTCGCCCAATTCTCGACTTCGAGGGCATGAACTACGGTCTCCGGGTACTGCATTTTCATAGTAATAATGGCGGTAGGAAGCGGAGATTTTGGGCAACTCTCGGTCTCACAGAGGCGTATCTGCACATTCCCATCCATCCAGAACATCGGCAGTTTCTCCGCTTTGCGGTGCCAAGGGGCCATTTCAAGTTTTGAGCGTTGCCTTTCGGTCTGTCGACCACCCCCCATACCTTTACCAAGGTCTTGGTGGTGGTGGCGGCAGCTCTCCACAAGGAAGGGGTTCTTGTCCACCCGTACCTAGACGATTGGCTGGTCCAGGCGAAGTCCAGGGACGATAGCGAAAAGAGCAACAGTGTGGGTGGGAGAGTTCCTTCAAAGTCTCGGTTGGGGTCAACCTGGCCAAGAGTCGGTTACGGCCGGCCCAGGAGCTAGAGTATTTGAGAGTGTGCTTTGATACCTGCGTGGGCAGGATTTTCCTGCCGGGCACAGGAGCTACGACAGTGGTTACGGCAGGTCCTGAAGATGGCAAGACCATTAGAGTGGCGGCATCTGCAGGTTCTGGGGACCATGGCGGCCACTCTCGAGCTAGCAACCCCTGTCCCAAGTACTCCCCTGCCCGTGGAGTGCCAGGAGAACCCTCAGTTGATGGCTGCATCTGGAGAGCCTGGAAGGAGTCCCCGGTGTGGGTTCCTCTGATGACCGATGCTAGCCTGTCAGGTTGGAGAGCCCATTGCGAAGGACACTTTTTTCAGGGACAAGAGTCCGCAGGAGGCCCTGTGGTCGATCAACAGGCTCGAGATGCGAGTGGTGACCTTGGTGCTAGAAAGTTTCGAGCCATGGTTGCAGGGGAAGATTGCCCAAGTCCTCTCAGACAATGTGACTATGGTGACTTATGTCAACCGGCAAGGAGGCACAGGCAGTGCAGCCCTGGAGGAGGAGGCTGAAAAGCTGTTCGGATGGGCAACGATTCGTCTCCAGGTGTTATTGGTGGCGCACGTAGCAGGAGTTGACAGTGTGATGGCAGCCTACCTCAGTCGAGTGCTCATGGACCCCGGAGAGTGGCAGCTCAATCAGGAGGTGTTCGAGCAGGTGGTCCACCGATGGGGCACACTGGTCATGGACCTAATGGCAATGTTCGAGTCGGCCAAGGCCTGCCAGTTTTTCAGGAGAGGAAGTCCAAGGGCTTGGATGCTCTAATTCAGCAGTGGCTCAAAGAGGGTCTTCTCTCTTTTTCCCCTTGGGCGCTCATAGGCTGGTTAGTGCAATGGCTAGAGGTGCACCGGGGATTTGTAATTCTGGTGGCACCAGACTGGCCGAGGTGCCAGTGGTATGCTGACCTGATTCGGTTACTGGCAGATTGACTGTGGTGGCTTTCGGGTGGAAGGACCTCTTGACACAGGAGCCGCTTCGTATGCCCCAGGTGGATCAATTATAGCTTACGGCATGACTCTTGAAAGGGCAAAGTTGAAGAAAGGATAATCAGGCTCGGGGATAGTGACCTTGCTACAGGCCCAGAGGTGGTCTACGAACCTGGCGTGCATCTGCGAAGGGCGCATCTTTGAATCATGGTGCGGAGAGAGGCAGGCGCGCCCTTCCACTGCCTCTGTCCTGGACATCTTGGCATTCTTGCAATCAGGTTTTGATAAGGGTCTAACTGCCAGTTCCTTGAGGGTGCAACGGGTCGCGATTTCCGGTTATCGTGGGAAAGTCCACAGGGTGCCCTTGGGTACGCACCCAGACGGGCTGAGCATTCTAGGGGCGGTGGTCCACCTCCGTCTGTCAAAGAGAACAGTGGTACCTCCTTGGAATCTCAATCTGGTGCTGACGGTGCTGTCTGGGGAACCCTTTGAGCCATCGAGCCGAGCTTTCCTGAAGGATTTGACTCTGAAAATGGTATTCCTGGTGGCGATTTGCTTGGCACACAGGATTTTGGAGCTTCAGACCCTGTCATGCCAGGAGCCATTCCTTTCCTTCTCCAAGGAGAAAGTGGTCCTGCGCCCGGTACCTTCATTTTTGCCCAAGGTGGTGGGAGCATTTCATGTAAATCAGGCTGTTTCCTTACCGGCTCTGGCGAGTTCAGATGTGGGCGAGAGCGGATATGGGCTCTGCCACTCCACAGCTGTGCCACTTGGAGGCGAAGGTATGTGAAAGGGCTTCGTCCTTTTGGAGATTGGACTGTCTGTTGGTTCTGTTTGGCAGGTCGTGCAAAAGTGAGGTGGCAGCTAAGCCTCCATTTCCAGGTGGATCAGTGAGGCAATCATGCCTGCATACATCTTGAAGGGTAGAGCAGTGCTGGTGGGGTTGCAGACACGTTCCATGAGGGCTCAGGCAGCCTCGTGAGCAGAGTATAGTTTAGTTCTGCTGGTGGAGATCTGTAGAGTGGCATACTTTTTATCTGAACATTTTCGCCTGGATGTCCAGGCAGCGGGGGATGCTCGTTTCATCTCGGCAGTGCTTCAAGCTGGTTGTGCGGGTCCCTCCCATTAGTTTAACTGCTCTGATACCTCCCAGAGGTGCGGGATTGGACTGGAGGGATGATAAGGAAAGAGAAATTGGACTTACCTGCTAATTGTTGTTCCTTGAGGAACTCTAGTCCAGTCCCAGAACCCTCCCTGAGTGTTTTCTGTGATAATCTATGCACACCCTTGTCCTGAAGCTGGTTCCTTTGGTGGAGGAAGTGGCCAGGAGAAGCTGGGGAGGGGTGTGTAATCAGTGTTTGGGGGAGGGGCGGACCAGAAGAGCTGCCTGTTGCTTGCTTCCCGCTGGTTGGAGTTGCTCAAGCGCTCAACAGGTAGGCCTCCCCATCCTGGAGGGGGGGATGGGGTATCCTTTCCTGGGGATGGAGGGGGTACTAGTTTATTTAGACGTAGAAGTGTTTGTTGCATGTTTAACTACTTATTTGTTGCTCCTCCGAGTCTGCTTTGTCAGTAGGTACTGGGGCTGGTGGGCGGTGCCAGCTGCATATGTACACTAGTGTCATCAAAAAGATGACACGCTCAGTCTCCAAGCTGCTGGAGGAGGTGCACTACCCAGAGGTGTGGGACTGGACTGGAGTTCCTCAAGGAACAACAATTAGCAGGTAAGTCTAATTTCTCTTTTTTGTGATCAAACAATTGTGGGACCAAGCTGGACAGAGACTGAGTGACAAGTTATTTAAGTCTAAGCAGCGTACAGTTTGCAATTCTTTATTTGTGATCTATGAGTTATCCTTGTAATCTTATATATATTTGCCATGTAGTGAGAGCAGTTAAAGTGAAGATTATGAAATGTTGCTTTAGATTGACAACTAAGACGTTAATGGTACATATGGTGCAACAATGCCTTGAAAGCAGCATGAATTTCACCAACTAAAATGGCATATAATACAGGTTTTGACAAATTTTCTTTCAATCTAGGAACCAACCTAGAAACTTAGGGGTATGTTTACTAAACCGGGCTAACGGTTAACCCGGGCTATCTGCAATTAGGTCCCATTGAATAATATGGGACCTAGTGGCAGATAGCCCGGGTTAACCGTTAACCCGGTTTAGTAAACATACCCCTAAAGATACAGTGTCTGAGCTATATAACACCTCTTACTCCTCCCCCTATCCTCTGTTACAATCAAAGTTCAAGAGCAGGGGAGAGAGGGGCATCCCCTACGATGTCTCCTGAGACTTCTTTGGGGCCTTCCTTATTTATTTTTTTATTAGCCAGTTTTATATACCGCTTTTTGACACATCAAGGTAATTTACATTGAACAGAAGAGTGCATACATAAAACCAGCAACTATGAATACAGCAACAGAGAACATATTGTACATTAGACCATAGTTGTAACATCAAACCTTTATGACAACATAGGTAACCATATACAGTAAAATGGCAAATAATATAAATACGAGATGAGGAACAAGACTCTTTTCCCTATGGGAAAAAAACCTTTTTAATTTAGGCTCCTGATGCGCCAATGCATAGGAGGAGTACAGAAGCTAGGAGCCCCTTTTCCCCAAGTGTGATGTTATCTTTATCTTTATCATAAAACTTTTTATACCACCTAAACCAAAAAGGCATACAGCGGTGCACAATAAAACAAGGCTACTGAAGAAACAGAAAGGAACGCCAATTATTCATAAAAGAGACAGCAGAGGATAGAATAAGGAAATCAGAGATACAGACCAATCAGCTATGGGCAGGGAGGGAAGGGAGATCAAAAGCAGTACAGAAAAGGTGAGTTTTGAGGGAAGCCTTGAAAGTACTAAAGGATGACTCCAAACGTAGAGCAAGGGGGAGAGAATTCCAAAGGCGGGGGCCGAGGAAGAAAAAGGCAGAAGAACGTGTTGATTCAAGATGAGCCCTGGAAGGGGGTGGAAGAAAAAGACGGTTAGCGTGAATCGACCGAAGTGCTCTGGAGGGACAGTGAAAGTGCACCAAGTCAGAAAGATAAAGAGGAACACCGGTGTACAAAGCCCTGTGAACAAAATCAGAACCTTATATTGAATACGGAAAGGGATAGGCAGCCAGTGTAAACGAATAAGAAGAGGAGTGATATGAGCAGAACGGGAAGAGTTGGTCAAAAGACTAGCAGCAGTATGGTGGACCAGTTGAAGACGACGAAGCTGTGAAAGAGGAAGGCCAGCCAGGTTACCAATATGCCAACACCCCTTGCCTCTTCCTCCCCCCCCCCCCCAATAACTGTACCAAAGAAGTAAATCATTTTTGGTACAGCTGTCAACTGTGGCATACTGTAGGTCTTCACCACTATCCCCTTTCTCTAATTGCCCCAATTGTCCCTCTCTCATTGCCATCACAACCCTGCCCTCTCATCCCCCTGTTCTTCATTCTCCTTTTTTTCCTTTATCCCTCCTTTCCAATATATCCTGCTAGACTAGTCAGACAAGTGGGCTAAGTCCCCTGCCAGCAGATGTTGGAGACAGAGAATGTACCAGAAGTATTAATAACTGTGCTCCCCTAGGTGTCACACTCAGTATTTCTCTGTCTCCAATAGATGAAGGATGTCTTTCTCTGCTCCTAGCAGCCAGTCATTCTAGTGGGTTACGTGTACTCTGTCAATGAAGATTGTCTATCTTTTATTTCCCTCTGTGGATGTCTTCAGGGATCACACAAGGTGTTTCTCCTGAAGTTTCCTACTAGGATTCCTCTGTGCTGTTCCAGATTTAAGCACAGAAGCTCCTGGTCAGGAGGACCACAGTGTAGTTTTTGCAGGGGGGGGGGGGGAAGAAGCTCCTGGTCAGGAGGACCGGTAAAGCATGTTCCCGGAGAGATCTTTACAGCAGAGGAGTTCCTGCTAGCTTGTTTTGTTATTTTAACTTCCTCCGTTAAGCTAGGGTAGACAAAACAGCTTCTTTTTTGTGAACGTACATGTCTGTGTTCAGCTTTGGCGACTCTTGAAGAAATCCGCAGTCTTTTGCCACCTCCCCCCCTCCCACTCCTGCTCCGGTTTCGCCAGACCATGTCCCGGTTCAGGCTACTAACCTGCTGCCCTTCTCTTTTATTTGCCTCCCTTCACTTGTCTTGCAAACGTCTGCCCTGCAACTGCCTTCCTACCATTTTACTGTGTCCCGCTTGCTGTGCAGCCATCTTTTCACTGCGATGGCTATCTTGGGAGCAACTCCAGCACCATGCACCCCTGAATGCCACAGATCTGCGTGTGAGTGGGACAGTTTTGGCTCTAGCACCTGCGAGAATTATTCCTTCATCTTTAATACGCTGCATCGTCTGCGGCAAGAAACACCACATCTTGACGGACTGGCTGTGTTCGGCCTACTTTGATCGCCCGGAGGAGTCTTCCAGGACAGCGCAGGTGGTCTCTAGTTCAGCTTTGGATGAGGCGGGGCACAATCGCTTGGGCATTTCTCCAGCAGTTTCTCCTCCATCTAGTTTGCCAGTCAAAGGATCTTCCCTTTGTTCTCAGATGGGGGATGCCCTACCTCATTCCCTCTTGTTTCCCCAGCAAGCCAATACATCGGGGGAGCCTTCAGAGGCTACGGATCAGAGTTCTGACCATGTTATGACCTTGTTCAGGCGCACTTGGGATCTTTGGAATTCTGTCCATTCTTCCTCCCAAGCAACAGGTCTTCCAGCATGGGGTCTCTCTCTTGCTACGACGATGATAGAACCATCTCACCTAGAACAGAAGCAGGCTAGGGATAGCCTTCCTCCAGAGGTGGGATGTTCATCTAAGGGCATCTTCTGGGTGGCTGGGGATTAGAGCAAAGAGCAGGATCGCTTCTGTTGATGACAGCCCTAATTTGTCTGACTGCAAGGATGAGGAATGGTCCCCCTCAGACGATCAGGAGAAAGACCAAGAGGAGACTCAAGATGTTCTGGAAAGAGAAACTTTCGGCCTTAATTGAGTAGATTATAGATGCCTTGCGCCTCTGAGCCACCAGGAAAGGATGTGGGCCAGCAGCCTTCTCAGGTGGCTCCTATCCTTTGGGGCATCTGAAAACCTTCAAAGGCCTTCCTGTTCCCTCAAGAACTGCAACAGATGATTTCCCTCAAATGGGACTCTCCTGATGCGTCCCTTCACATGACTCGATGCTTGTGCCGCCATTATTTGTGGTCACCTGAGGACCTTGATAGATGGCTCAGATATCTGAAGGTCGATGCAGTGGTCACAGCCGTCACCAAGCACACAATTCCCATAGAAGGCAGAGCAACTCTTCAGGATCAACAAGATCGCAAGGTTGAAGGGCTTCTCAAAACTGCCTTCTCCTCCTCATCGCTTGCCCTGCAAGCTTCTGTCTGTGGGAAGACTAGCAACGTGTGCCCTTCTTTGCAGGATCCAGTTGTTGCTTGACGACCCTACTTCAGCATGTTTGGAGTCAGTAACTGCCTTTTTGGCGGATGTTCTTAATGATCTATTCCATAGTAGCAGTCACTGTGGCTCGCCGCTGGCCGTGGCTTCAACAATGGTCGACTCGCTTAGGAGAAAGGATCTGGTGCCAAAAAACGCCGTGTCCTATGGCTCGTATTTCACAATGCCTGCACAAATTGTGATTGGCTGCTTCAAATGACATCACCAAAAGGAGGAACTATGTAAATCATATACGTCAAAATGGGACCCTCGGCTGGAAGATCTCGCTTCAAATCCCTTCCTTTTCGAGGGGTATGCAGACAAAGGACTCTTACTCCAGCCCTGCAAAGTTTTCCAGTCCTGGGCCTTTCTTCCTACTGACCCACTCTGGGACATCGCCGGTGAGGGGTTGGCTGGCCTTGTTTGCCCACGAGTGGGAGACAATCGCTACCAATCAGTGGGTTCTCAACATTGTCCACTACAGCTACATGCTTGGCTGCGCAAAGCCCATACAGGACACCTTCGTCTGCATGTGTGGTACAGGCCCAAAGTGTGTGGCCATTGACCACATTTCGACACCTCTTGGAACTTCGGACCATCTGTCTGGTGCCTCCTTCAGAGGTCGGGCAGAGGCTTATCTCCACATTCAGATCTGAGACGATCTACAACGCTTTCTCCATTTCATGGTGCTCGGGCACCACTTTCAGTTCTGTGTACTGCCTTTCGGTCTGGCAATTGCATTTGATCTGCTAGAAAATGCGGTATAAAACGTTCTAATAAATAACTGCGTCACGGACCTTCTCAAAGGTCATGGTGGTAGTGGTGGCAGCCTTATGGAAGCAGGGAATATGCGTTCATCCGTACCTGGACAACTAGCTAATCAGAGCGACGTCACAAGCCGAGGCCGTCGCCCGCATTGTAACATTCCTCTACAGTCTCAGCTGGGTGGTCAACCACTCCAAAAGCTGTTTTGAGCCTGCCCAATCTCTGGAGTTCTTGGGGGCCCGCTTCGACACATATCGGGGGCCTGTCTACCTGATGAAGGACCATTTTCGGACGTTGACCAACTAGCTACAGGTGTTCCTGCTTCAGATTTGTCCACGGGCATGGGATTATCTTCAGGTCTTGGGGTCCATGGTGGCCACAATCGAGGTAGTTCCCTGTGCTTGTGCTCATGAGGCCCCTACAGTGTTCCCTTCTGTCCCGCTGGTCCCCAGTTTCCCAGGAGTACAGGGTTCGCCTTCTCCTGCCCAGGGCCATTCACACCAGACTGCACTGGTGGCTCTGTCCATACCACCTCATGTGAGGGGTTCCTTTAGACCAGGGGTCTCAAACACGCGGCCCGCGGGCCGCATGCGGCCCGCGAGAGACCTTTGTGCGGCCCGCGATGCATAGGAAAAAAACAAAACAAAACCCGGCTTCTGCTGCTGCTGTCCCGCGGCCCCTTCCCATCTGCCGGCAATAGCGCAATATCGCAAGTGCCGCGGCCCCCCCCTCCCTCCCTCCGGCAGATCCCTCCCTGCTTGCCTGTCAGTTCTTCTCCCCTTCGGCTTTCAGAGCCGCGAAGGGGAGAGCGTCTCCTCACGACTCTGTTAAGCTCACCGGGGCAGATGGGAAATTTCCCATAAGCCCCAGCGGGCTTAACAGAGTCACGAGGGAGGAGAAGCTCTCCCTTCGCGGCTCTGAAAGCCGAAGGGGAGAAGAACTGACAGGCAAGCAGGGAGGGATCTGCCGGAGGGAGGGAGGGATCTGCCGGAGGGAGGGAGGGAGGGGGAGGGAGGGGGGGGGAGGGAGGGAGGGGAGGGAGGGAGGGGAGGGAGGGGGGGGGGGAGGGAGGGGGGGGGGCGGGAGGGAGGGAGGGAGGGAGGGGGGGGAGGGAGGGAGGGAGGGAGGGGGAGGGAGGGGGGGGGGAGGGGGGAGGGAGGGGGAGGGAGGGAGGGGGAGGGGGGAGGGAGGGGGGAGGGAGGGAGGGAGGGGGGTAGGGGGGGGGGGAGGGAGGGGGGGAGGGGGGGAGGGGGGGGGGGGGGAGGGAGGGAGGGGGAGGGGGAGGGGGGGGCCGAGGGGGAGGGAGGGAGGGGGAGGGGGAGGGGGGGGCCGCGGCACTTGCGATATTGCTGCTACTCCCATGAATATGGCGGCTGTATGTGACAACCTCTCGTTTGATCTCTAACTCCAACATTGGATCCCAGCATGCTCCTATGATGGGCAAGAGCTGTTGAGGGACTCTCATTTTGATAGATCCTGCCCCACTGTGTCCCGATGTGGCAGACGGCTGGCGGCAGGCTAACTCATTCAGGCATTCTTCCCATCACCAGCCATGTGTCCAGCCTTCCTTGCTGATCTTCAGGCTCGAGGCAGGTCCTCTCTGACCTTCACTGCCTGGAAAGATCCTGCACAGTTGATATCAATAATATCATAAAGGAGATCATAACCTAATGAATCTTCACCTTCTCCGCCTCCGTTAAATCACTGAAGCAGAAAATAGAATGATTCTGAGGGAGACCTGAAACCTCTGGGATAACAACAGTCACAACACTCTCCATGAAAGAAATCTCCATCAGATGAACCTCCCTCAAGAATAAAACCGGCTCCTCCTGCCATGGGCTGGAAGAACACTCTGACAGCAGATTCACCACAGCTCATGGTTTCTGTGGCCTGCAAAGGGGTGGAAAACAATATTGTCCAATGAGCCAGATGATACTAAACCTCGTCACAACCGTGATGCCATCTCTGGCTTTCATACCACATGACCCCCATGAGTTGCCCGGCTCACAGCTGTGGTACACTGCATATGGTTCTGTGGTGTGTGCTGGGGTGGGTATACACAGAAAGAATGTGCAAAGGAGCAAGAGGTGTGCGGCTCTACTGAGCACACTCTCCCCTTTCTCTCTCTCACTCCACCTCCCATTCATGTGGACTTTCTCCTTCAGCTGGTGGAAACGTCTGCTAGTACGGTACACTTATGGCACTGAAAGCTCAATATAGGCCTGTTCCAGTTGAATTGAAAGTACAAAGAATCAGAAACAAACTGCTTAAAATCAGATTGGCTACAGGTGCCCAAAGACCAAATTGAAGACTATTGTCCTAAATTCCTGTTGCCTTATACCAGGACTTCCCAACCCTATCCTGCTGACCCTTCAGCTAGGTGAGGCTAAGGAACATTCACAATGAATAAGCAGGAGATTACTTTGCATACATTGAAAACCCAACAATTATATAAATGGAAGACAATATGTGCAACACTCCTTTTTCAAAGAAACTCAGTGCATTTTACAGCATAAGAATAATACAATCAATAATATGAACAATAAAAACCCAAACCTACAACATAAGAACATACGATTTGCCATACTGGATCAGACCAAAGGTCCATTAAACCCAGTATCCTGTTTCCAATGGTGGCCAATACCAGTTACAAGTACCTGGAAGGATCCCAAAGGTAGATTCCATACTGCTTATCCCTGGGGTTTTCCCCAGTACACTTTTCCCCAGCCAGCTTTTTTCTAAAGTTTAATTTCCCGGGGGGGGGGGAGGGAGCAGGACCTGATGTGGGCTGCGGGGGTGGGGAGTAGGACTTAATGTGGGCTGCTGGGGGGGTAGGACAGGAAATGGGGTGATGGGGGATAGTACTGAAAATGGGGTGATGGGGGTTAGGACTGGTAATGGACAGATGGGGGTTAGGACTGGAGGTGGTCTAATTGGGGGGCTAAGACTGAAAATGGGGTTATGGGGGGGCTAAGAATGAAGATGGGGCGATGGAAGGGTTAGGCCTGGAAGTGGGCTGTTGGAAATGTGCATCTTTAACGTCTGCATTTTATTTAATACAAGAGGAAATCAATGTATAGTTTTATTTCTACAGTGTTGTACATTCTAAGTTTGGCTTTTGGGGTTCCCAGTTTAATTATTGTCGTCCTGTTTCTAAATTGTGATTCCTTGTTTGGTGATGGTCTATGTTCTGCATGTGTAACTGAGCTGAGGTATTCTGTTTATGTAATTCCTATTTGACATTGCCACTTGTTCTCTTTCCCGAGTAGGTCATGTATTGTTATTCTCTGAAATGTTGATTTAATATTTGCAGTGTTGCTTTTGATAGTTAGGGTATGGTGCTTTGTGAGTCCTGGTAGTGCTGTTAGGACATGGCAGGTTTGCTATGGGTTCTAAATGAGCAGTGTTTCTAGTAGTTCCTAATGTGCCTGACGGTTGGCACTGGTTTATAGTAATGTAGAAATCTTTTAGTCTTTCTTTATCATACACTCATTAAGAGGCATGTTTACTAAAAGTTAGTGTATGGTAACCTTATGCAAATATTTATGCAAATGATGCCCTTATGCAAATGATGCCCTTATGCAAATGAGGCCTGCGTCTTGTGCGGCCCCCGGGTTACTCTACAAGTCCTCATTTGGCCCTCAAAGCAATTTGAGTTTGAGACCCGTGCTTTAGACACTGTGTGCTGGATACTCGTCACAATGGACTCTACAGTCTTTCGGGCTGGGGAGCACATCTTCTGGGCCATACAACCCAGGGTTCATGGAATGCTCAGGAATCACGGTGGATGATCAACCATCTCAAAGTGCAAGCCATTCGCCTAGCCTTGTTAGCCTTTCTGCCATGGCTTTTCCAACAGCTGGTTCGCATCCTCTGTGACAATGCTAGGGCAGTGGCCTATCTCAACTGGCAAGGTGGCACCAAAGCCCCAGGGGGGTAGCCAGGGAAATGGATCTTCTCTTCCCTTGGGCTGAGAGACACCTGCAAGCGCTATCAGCCCAACATATTGTGGGAGTGGACAATGTTCAAGCCAACTTTCTCAGTCACCATATCCTGGATCCCAGCGAATGAAAGCTTGCTCCATCGGCATTTAAGTGTATAGTGCAGATGTGGGACCATCTCACCTTTGACCTGATGGCCACCGCAAAGAATGCCAAGGTTCCCATCTTCTTCAGCCACCAGAAAGATTTCGGATGTTAGGGACTGGATGTGCTGGTCTAACCATGGTCTGTAGTCCTGCTGCTCTACCCTCCATGCGCTGTGATCGGGCGGTGTCTCCTCTGTATTGAGACCCACAGCAGTCACATGGTTCTGGTGGCCCCATATTGGCCTCGATGGCTGTGGTATACCAACCTTGTCTGGATGCGAGTGGCATTGCCTCTACCCCTCTGCTCTTGCGGCAGGGTCCGATCCTGATGGATGACCTGGCTCCTTACTCGCTTATCACTGAGAAGCCGCCTAATCTGCAAGGGATACTCTCATAGGACCGTTGAGACCCTTGTCAAAGCACGACACCCCTCCATTTCTATGGCATATGCTCAGGTATGGTGCCTGTTTGAGTAATGGTGCGCTCGACAACAGCTTTCTCTTTGGTGAGTGTGGATACCTCCGGTACTCACATTTCTGCAGAAGGGGTTTGATAAGGGGTTAGCCCTTTACTCCCTCCGTGTGCTTATAGTGGTGCTTACCTGCTTTCGCAGTCCCATAGAGGGACGGTCAATCTCTTCTCACCCGGATATCAGCCATTTTTTCTGCAGAGTGTGTATGCTACGGCCTCCGTGGCGTGCCCTAGTTCCTCTTTGGAACCTTTCTTTGGTTCTCCGGAGTCTCATGAAGGAAGGATCCCTTTGAGCTGCTGAAGCATATGCTCTCCGAGACCTCTCCCTAAAGACTGCCTTCCTGGTTGCCATTACTTAAGCCTGGCGAATGTCGGAGCTGCAGGCTTTCTGCTGTAGGGAGCTTTTTCTCTCCTTTATTTCAGAAGGCGTTTCGCTTCGTGTCATATCCTCCTTGCCAAAGGTGCTTTCACCCTTCTGTGTGAATCAAACCATTTCACTTCCCGTCTTCCCTTGAGGGGAAGGCTCCAGAGTACAGAGCGAACTATGGGCGGTCGATGTCAAGAGAGTCGTCTATCGATTATCTTAAGGCCACTAGTGCCTTTCAGAAGTCCGACCGTCTCTCTCTTCATTTTGTTTGCAGGCCCCTGGAAGGGTCTTGCTGCTTCTAAAGCTACAATTATGCATTGGATCAAATGCACTATCTAATCTGCCTACATCCTTCATAAGAAGTCAGTACAAGTGGGTCTTCATGCTCATTCCACACGTGCTCAAGAAGCTTCATGGGCAGAACATAAGAACATAAGATATGCCATACTGGGTCAGACCAAGGTCCATCAAGCCCAGTATTCTGTTTCCAGCAGTGGCCAATCTAGGTCATATGTACCTAGCAGTTTCCCAAGAGACACAAGTTCCACAATGCTTGTACTGGGTCAAGCATTGATATCTTCGGTCACTTCTTAATAATGGTTTATGGACCATTCCTCCAGGAACTTGTCCAAACCTTTTTTAAACCCAGCTACACTAACAGCCTTTACTACATCCTCCGGTAACAAATTCCAGAGTTTGATTACACGTTGAGTGAAAAAATATTTTCTTTTATTAGTCTTAAATAGTTTACCCTGTAGCTTCATTGCATGTCCCCTAGTCTTTCTATATTCTGATAAGGTAAACAATCGATCTACGTTTACCCGTTCCACTCCGTTCATTAATTTATAGACTTCTATCATATCTCCCCTCAGCCGTCTCTTTTCCAGATTAAAGAGCCCTAACCTTTTTAGCCTTTCTTCATAGGAGTATCCTTCCATCCCCTTTACCATTTTGGTGGCTCTTCTCTGTACCTTTTCTAAAATCGCTATATCCTTTTTAAGATACGGCGACCAGAATTGCATACAGTATTCAAGGTGCAGTCTCACCATGGAACGATAGAGAGGCATTATAATATCTTTTGTTTTATTTTCCATTCCTTTCCTTATCATACCTAGCATTCTATTTGCTCTCTTGGCCGCCGCTGCTGCACACTGGGCCGAGGGTTTTAACATGGTATCCACAATGACGCCTAAATCTTTTTCCTGGGTGGTGGTTCCTAATGTGGAACCTTGCATCGTGTAACCATAGTTTGGGTTGTTCTTCCCTAGGTGCATAACCTTGCACTTGTCCACATTAAATTTCATCTGCCATTTTGATGCCCAGTCTTCCAATTTATCAAGATCCTCTTGCAATTTTTCACAATCCTCTTAGGTTTTAACAACTTTAAATAGTTTTGTGTCATCTGCAAATTTGATAACCTCACTCGTTATTCCACTTTCCAGGTCATTTATGAATATGTCAAAAAGCAGCGGACCCAGCACAGATCCATGGGGTACACCACTATTCACCTTTCTCCATTGGGAAAATTGGCCATTTAGCCCTACCCTCAGCTTTCTATCTTTTAACCAGTTCCTGATCCACAATAGTACACTGCCTCCTATCCCATGACTCTTTAGTTTTGCCAAAAGTCTCTGATGAGGGACCTTGTCAAAGGCTTTCTGAAAGTCCAGATACACAATATCAACCGACTCACCTTTGTCCACCTGTTTATTCACTCCTTCAAAAAAACATAACAGATTAGTAAGACAAGATCTTCCTTGTCTAAAGCCATGTTGGCTGTCTCCCATTAGGTTGTGACTATCTACATGCTGAGTAATTTTATTCTTTATGATGGTTTCTACCATTTTTCCCGGTACTACTGACGTCAGGCTCACCGGTCTGTAGTTTCCCGTATCACCCCTGGAACCCTTTTTAAAAATTGGTGTTACATTGGCGATCCTCCAATCTTCAGGTATTAGAGATGATTTTAATGATAGTTCACAGATTACTGATAGCAGTTCTGCAATCTCATATTTCAGTTCTTTCAACACCCTTGGATGTATACCATCCGGCCCAGGTGATTTGCTACTCTTCAGTTTATCTAATAGTTGTAAGACATCTTCCCGATGTATCGATATTTCCTTCAATTCTTCCGCACCTTTAAATACCACTTCAGTCATGGGTAACATCCCTACATCTTCCTCAGTAAAGACCGAAGCAAAGAATTCATTCAGTCTCTCTGCTATCGCCTTGTCGCCTCTTAGTGCTCCTTTAACCCCTTTATCATCTAATGGACCAACTGACTCTCTCACAGGTTTTTTGCTACGAATGTACTTGAAAAGATCTTTATTTCGCGTTTTTGCTTCCGCAGCAAGCTTCTTCTCAAATTCTCTCTTTGCCTGCCTTATCAATGCCTTGCATTTGACTTGCCAGTGCTTGTGCTGTTTCCAGGTTTCGTCGTTTGGCTCTTTTTTCCATTTCCTGAAAGATGCTTTTTTGGCAACAACAGCCTCTCTGACCTCACCTTTAAACCATGCTGGCAGTTTTTTGGACTTCCTTCCACTTTTCTTAAAGCGTGGAATACAGCTGGTCTGGGCTTCCAAGATAGTATTTTTCAACAACACCCAAGCTTGATGTACGTCTTTAACCTTCGCAACTGCTCCTTTTAGTTTTTTCTTAACTGTTTTCCTCATTTTATCATAGTCTCCCTTTCGAAAGTTAAAAGGTAGTACTGTGGATTTCTTTACTATCCCTCCTCCACTAATTAAATCAAAGGCGATCATGCTATGATCACTATTGCCAAGTGGCCCCAACACCCTTATCTCTTGCACTAGATTTGGTGTTCCACTAAGGACTAGGTCTAATATGGCTTCCCCTCTGGTCGGTTCATGAACCAGCTGCTCCAAGAAGCAGTCATTTATTTCATCTAGGAACTTTATCTCCCTAGCATGTCCTGACGTGACACTGACCCAGTCGATACTGGGGTAATTGAAATCACCCATTATTATTACTGCGCTGTAACTTTTGTTAGCTTCCTTGATTTCTTTGAGCATTTCATCATCCATTTGGTCATTCTGGCCAGGTGCTCGATAGTACACCCCCACTGCCATTGCCTTCCCCCTTTTATATGGAATTTCAATCCATATAGATTCTACAGCAGATTTTGTTTCCTGCAAAACTTTAATCCTTTCTGAGTCAATGCCCTTTCTAACATAGAGCGCAACCCCTCCACCAATTTGATCAGCTCTATCATTACGATATAGTTTGTACCCAGGTATCACAGTGTCCCACTGGTTGTCCTCCTTCCACCATGTCTCTGATATTCCAATCATATCTAACCTTTCATTTAGTGCTATATATTCTAACTCTCCCATCTTATTCTTTAGACTTCTAGCATTTGCATACAAGCATTTTAGAGAATGTATTTTATTCATGTTAATTTGGCTATTGTTAGACATGGGTAAATTGGGATCTTTAAGCTCTGTCTGCTCCATATTTGAGGGCATTTGGGCTACTTTACTCTTTTGTGTAACCTCTCTGCTTTTGGTAGTATCCTTCAAGGATACATTCTTCCGAAGCATCCGCTCTTGGGCGACTGTCGGCTTTCCCCTAATATCTAGTTTAAAAGCTGCTCTATCTCCTTTTTAAAGGTTAATGCCAGCAGCCTGGTTCCATCCCGGTTAAGGTGAAGCCCATCCCTTCGGAAGAGCCCCTCCTTTCCCCAGAATGTTCCCCAGTTCCTAACAAATCCAAAACCCTCATCTCTGCACCATTGTCTCATCCACGCATTGAGACTCCTGAGCTCTGCCTGCCTTTTGGGTCCTGTGCGTGGAATAGGAAGCATTTCGGAGAATGCTACCCTGGAAGTTCTGGATTTCAACTTCCTACCTAAAAGCCTAAATTTTGCCTCCAGAACCTCCCTACCACATTTTTCTATGTCATTGGTACCGACATGTACCAAGACAGAAGACTCCTCCCCAGCACTATCTAAGACCTTATCTAGGTGGCGCGTGAGGTCCGCTACCTTCGCACCAGGCAGGCATGTTACCAGGCGATCCTCACGTCCACCAGCCACCCAGCTATCTACATGCCTAATGATCGAATCACCAACTATAACGGCTGTCCTAACCCTTCCCTCATGGGCACATGGCCCTGGAGAAACTTCCTCCGTGCGAGAGGGTTTTACATCATCTGGAGGACAGGTCCTAGTTACAGGATCACTTCCTGCCACACCAGGGTGATGCTCTCCTGTCACGTGACCTCTCTCCTCCATGGCAACAGGGGTACTGCCAGACTGGAGGTGGAGACTTCAGGACTATATCCCTGTAGGTCTCGTCTATGTACCTCTCTGTCTGTCTTATGTTTTCCAAGTCTGCTACTTTAGCCTCTAGAGAACGGACTTGTTCCCTGAGAGAAAAGAGCTCCTTGCACCTAGAACAGTCGCTCATGTCTCCCGTCAACATTTATTGGGCAGCCAACTGGTCTTCCTTGTTCATTTTCGTGCGCCACTACCGTCTCAATCTGCAAGCTCAGGCCTCGGTGCATTTTGGGGCCAGTGTGGTGCAGGCGGCTGACTCTTCCTGCTGAGGGGTAGTGTAGCTTTGGTACTTCCTACTTGTCTGGACTAGTCTAGCAAGATGTATGGGAAAGAAAAATTTCACTTACCGTTAATTTCTTTTGCTGGCATCCTGCTAAACCAGTCCAGGACCCACCCCTCACTGCGTTCTCTTATAACAGCCTTTTGGCCGACTCATCAGCTGCATCTGCAGAGCCTTCATAAACTTGCAGCTGTAGAGTCTGCCTTACGCTTTCTGTACCAGTTTAGCCCAGCTTCTTGGGCTCCTTGTACATAGTTGCACTGGTTGGTGCTCTTAGTTTCCTTATTTCATGAATGGTTATGGTTCCATTTGTCAAGGGGCTTTCTCTGCTTTTACAGGAGTATACTGAGTATGACACTTAGGGGAGCCTCCCTATATGCCAGAGCCCAGTTATTAATGTTTCTGCACCTCTGTCTCCAGCATCTGCTGGCAGGGGGACTTAACACGCTTGTCTGGACTGGTCTAGCAGGATTCCAGGAGAGTAAGTGAAATTTCTTCATTCTCTCCTCCCTCAGTTTCCTCCTCCTTTTCATCCTGCTACTTTCTTCATCCAGTCTCCTTTATGATTACCCCCTGTTTCAAGTCCATTCAACTCATCTCCTCTGTCATCCTCATAAGTCTCCATTTCATCCCACAGTCTCAATCTTCCTAGTTCCCCTTCCCCCCCACACACACAATTCGGGCAGATTCCAGGAGTAGGGTTTACTTTCGTCTTTTCTTATATCTGCCTTGTGTGGGGCTTTTTAAAAAGTTTTCCATGGTTTTTTTTTCTTTTCCCCATTTGCTTTCTTTTTATGCTTCTGATTTTAACCTTCCTTTCTCCTTTCTTCCTCTAGTACCTTTCCTGTTCTCCCTTTTTTTTTCTTTCTTGCTTCTTGCTCCCTAATTGTTTAATGTTTCCTCCTCCCCCTTGCTGCAGTTCTTGCCTTTGCCTTTGCCGTTGCTGTGCAGCCACAGGCCTTCCTTTGTGGAGTTTTACAAAATCTGCGACGTACCATGTGCAAGTAGCAAAACCATGGTGTTACTTAGCTTTCAAACCCCGCCTCACTCCCCATATATTGATATTTAGTTCATGCCTTTCCAGTAATGTTCAAAGTAAGTTACATTTAGATTCAGTAGATATTTTCCTGTCCGCATAGGGCTTTACACTCTTATTTATTTTTTATTTAGTAGTATTTAGCTCACACTTTTCCAGTAGTGGTTCAAGGCAAGTTACAGTCAGGTACAGTAGGCATTTCCCTGTCCCCCACGGGCTTACAATTTGTATCCGAGGCAGTGGAGGGCTAAGTGACTTTCCCAAGGCCACAAAGAGTAGCAGTGGTATCTGAACCCTTGTTCCCAGCCCATTACTCACACCACTAGGCTGTTACTCCACTTTACACAGCAGTAAATATATATGCTGCTTTAGTTGTGCTATACATATTTTTCATAAAAGGTTTTGCATTCACCAAGCCTTTTATAAAACACTATGTTGAACATACACACTTTAAACATTCATTTTCCAACTTACATGACCTATACTAAGTTATTGTCTAATATATATATGTAAAACCTTTACTCTTGGAACATGCAGGAAGTCTGCCCTCACACCTGGGTCACGTTGGCACTGACGGAGCCCTTGTGGAAGTATCTCCCCAACTTTTAAAGAAAGCCTTTGAGAGATGCACCACACATGTGTGGTCCCCTTCCCACCCAAGGGTGCCATCTTGCCTCAGTCTTCTTTTTTCCACGGAGCCCTTCGGACGTCTGTCCAGTTTCCCCCGGAAAAGTGTCTCTCTCTTTTGTCTTGTTTTATCTGGTACATGTTCCAGTTCCTTTCCCGCCCCCGAGCCAGCTCGCCTTGGCATAGCTCCTCGGGTTTATCCCTTTTTTCTTTTTGCTTTCTCATGATGTTCCTCGACCGGTGTTGAGCACCCTCCTTTGGCCGCAGGCCTTGGACCTGTGCCTGGGTGCAGGGCCCCTTTTTTCCTGATGGCCTTCAGTGGTTTCAAGAAATGTGGTCAGTGTGGTAAGATGATGTTCCTCATTGATCCACATGACTGCTGCCTTGGGCTGGACCACGATGACTTGGACTGCAAATTTTGCAAGGCGATGACCGCAAAGGTTATCAAGAGCTATCAGCTGCAGCAGGAAAAGATTTTTCACAAGTCTGACACTGCGCTGGAGTCTCCGGCGACACCACGCTCCAGGGCCCATGGAACGATACAGAGGGATTATAATATCCTTTGGTTTTTTTCTCTGTTCCTTTCCTTATGATTTCCTTACATTCTATTTACTCTCTTGGCCACTGCTGAATACTGAGTGGAGGGTTTTAACATGTTATCCATGATGATGCCTAAATAAATCTTTCATGGGTGGTGGTTCCTAATGTGAAACCTTGCATCGTGTAACCATAGTTTGGGTTTTTCTTTTCTTGGTGCATAACTTTCCACTTCTCCACATTAAATTTCATCTACCATTTGGATGCCCAGTCTTCCAATTTATCAAGATCCT
Organism: Ichthyophis bannanicus; assembly: GCA_033557465.1. NCBI lineage: Eukaryota > Metazoa > Chordata > Amphibia > Gymnophiona > Ichthyophiidae > Ichthyophis > Ichthyophis bannanicus. The sequence continues at coordinate 525,295,041 of CM066036.1, read as the reverse complement.
CTTGCAATTTTCCACAATCCTAACTTTGAATAGTTTTGTGTCATCTGCAAATTTGATATTCTCACTCATTATTCCCATTTCCAGGTCATTTCTGAATATGTTAAAAAGCAGCGGACCAAGCACAGATCCCTGGGGTACTCCACTATTCACCTTTCTCCATTGGGAAAATTGTCCATTTAGCCCTACCCTCTGCTTTCTATCTTTTAACCAGTTCCTGATCCACAATAGTACACTGCCTCCTATCCCATGACTTTTTAATTTTGCCAAAAGTCTCTCATGAGGGACCTTGTCAAAAGCCTTCTGAAAGTCCAGATATACTATATCAACTGACTCACCTTTGTACCTGTTTATTCACACCTCAAAAAACATAACAGATTACTAAGACAAGACCTTCCTTGGCTAAAGCCATGTTAGCTGTCTCCCATTAAACCATGACTATTGTCACCACGCCCTTTACCCTAGGCGGTTGCCTAGGTGCTGGGAATGATGATAGTCTTTATTTATTTTGAAACATGCCTATACTTGTAGTTGTGCAGTTGAAATAACTTCAGCCAAGAGGGAAAATAGGCATGCAGGATTTTTATTACTTCTTTAGGCCAGAGGAACTTCTTAAACAGTTCCAAATATCAACATAAGGTATGGAAACTTCCAGAGAAAAAACAACAAGGTAAGAGGCTTTGTATTCAGCTTATCAGCAAACTTAAAGTATTTCTTCATATCAAAATCATAGCAAAAGAACTTTGGTTCAAAAACCTTCTTCTCCAGAATGTGACTTTTAAAACATGTACAGCTTCAAGTAATCCCACAAAGTAAATCTTCAACTGCACACTGTTTTCTCTCTCCTCACATACAATGGTTTCTTCACCTGCTATCTGCCAGGCTCTATACTTTGTACAAGCAATCTTTCAAAGAAAGGGTTAAGCTTACAGAATCACAGCTCTCCTAATTAGCATATTCTTCTCAGCTCTGCGTCTTTGAAACGGCTGCTAGCTTTGGCTTCGTGACACACTCTAGCTTTTAGCTACTTTCTAAAAACTAAAGAACATTCCATTTCTTCAACAGGGTCAGGTTCCTGTGTCATAGAAGATTCAAATTCCATGCTCTCAACATCTGAGTTTGCTAGAGAAGCATTATTCATGAATTCAGAATTGTCTTGCTTTAAACCTTTTAAGATTTGTAAAACCTTATTTAAAGCAGATTCTCCTCTCCTCTGAGAGAAATCTTTACCTTTAGGTAATTCCTTAACTTTCACAAGTTTGTTAGAGGGTTTAACACTGCTCACTTTAATCTGAGGAAATAAGGATTTAGCCGGCTCTACAGCTAACTGCTCTGTTTCCATATAAACATTTGGAGCATGTTTCAGGTTACTCACATGGCTTGGAAATTCCCCTGGATAAGCTTTAAAACCTATGGCTGGTTTTGTCTTTCTCCACGGAGCTTTGGGTGAAGCTTCCTTCACTCTCTGCAAGCCTCTCTTGGGTAATTCTGCTGAGCTCCTAGAGCCTCTTTCCCTTCTAGGACTCTCAGATCCAGTCACCTCAGCATTGGACTCAGAACTGGAACTCCTCCTTCTTCTCTCTCTCTCAGAAGAAGATTCTCCTTCACTGGAAGTCAGGCTCCCAAAGCACCTTCCTCTAAGGCTGCTTTCTCCTGCAGTGTACTTCACACCTGCTCTCTGAGCACGTCCTGCACTTCCCGGACTCCTCGAGTTCTCTGCACTTCCTGCACGTCCTGCTTGTCCTTCCTCTGCTGTTCTTGCTGCTCTTTTTCCGTTCTCCCTCTCTCCAGATTCCTGGCGTTTATATCTGTATTTCCCCTTCCTACTTGCTAGCTCCTCCCCTAGCTGTCCCTCGTGAGCAGGGCTGGTAACTAGGGAGCTAGGGCGTGTCCCTTGACAACAAGTATTCTGTGAGAAGTTTTTTTCTAAACCAGTAGTTTTAACCCCTGAACCTCTGGTTTTGTTTCTCTTCTCTGAGAAAAATGCCTGATTTCTCCCTTCTTTCTCAGGCTCTTTCTCTTCTGCGCCACCACACTATCTACTTGTTCAGTAATTTTATTCTTTGGGGCACCAGTCCTCTCAGGCCAGTGCCTGCAGCTTAGACCACAGATCCTCTGGAGGTGGTGGCCTTAAAGCAGGCCTCGACTGTGGGGCCTCAGACTCTTCCTCGGACCTCTAGTCAAGATTGGGAGACCAAGGATGAGCAGTCCCTGGACACTCGGTGACACCAAGACGTGCTCTTGGACCAGACTCCCGCAGTATCCCGGCACCATTCCCTGCCCAAAGACGTCACCTTCCTTGGCTTTGTGCGAGACATGGCTAAGGCACTTGCCTTCGAGACCAAAGTGGAGGAGGATCCCTGCACAGAGGAACTGGAGATTCTCCAGTATGAGGCCCCCCCGCCCCGAAGGAGGCCTTCCAATCCTTGAGTGCCGTCACCTCCTTATGTAAGCAGAAGACTCAACTTCATGTACCGAGTCTGCCAAAGCCCCGGTTCCAAAAACCCAACTTCCCCAAAATTCGATGGTTGTTGAGTTCGCCATGCGTAGACTCGAGCAGAAAGACCCATTCCTTGGTGTCCCCCAGCAGGAAAGCCTGGACCCTCGATCCCCTCGGCCGAAGGGCCTTTCAGGGGTCGATGCCCGCTTGCTGAGCCCAATCCTATTAATTATACATCGGCATAAGTCTCAAAGAGCTGGCGAGGGAACTCGCTGGTATCTTGGCAGGCCTCGATGGGAAACCTCTCCAGCAGTTCAAGTCACTGGCCTCAGCAGTTAAGTAGTGCTCAAAGTTCTTATCTCCAGCAGCATACGACAGCTTAGAGTAGCCACTGCGGGCATCGGGGTCCGACGCCAGGCCTTGTTGCAGTCATCTGACTTCGAGCAATGGGCTCAGGACAAACTCATCAATGTCCCCTGTATTGGAGAGAATCTCTTCGAGAAACCCATGGCAGAAAAAGCAGCTGAAATAGAGACCGAGTTCCTAACAAGAACCAGACTCTCTTAAAAAGACCTCTGTGCATGCTTGTAAGAAGGCCTCGGGGAAGAAGCTCTTCTTCCTGAGGAACAAGAGGGGTTTTGGCAATGCCCCACATTTCCAAGCCTTTTCTGCTCCACAGCAAGGCCAACAGCACAAGGGGCAAGGGCATGGCTCCCGCAAACAGAAGACCCCCAAGACCCTGGTGCCGGCCCCGGTCCCGGCACAGCCTGTAGGGAGTTTTTGACTCCTTGGGCATGACCTCTTTTCCGCCCCCCCCCCCCCAAGAGGTCACCTACAGCCCACAGGGGGGCGTCTGGCTCTGTTTGCTCACAGGTGCTCCTCCATCACCACGGATTCCTGGGTACTGCAAGTTGTCAGGGAGGGTTATCTCCTCCACCTGCAACAGACTCCACCCTCTTACTTTCCAGGACAGCCTATCAGGCCTCTCCTTCACCAGGCCCTGCTCCTCACAGAGCTTGCAGGCCTCCTCCATGACAAGGCAGTAGAGCCAAACACCTTTGGGGCAAAGGCTTCTACTCCAGATATTTCCTTGTTCCCAAGCAGACAGTAAGCCTCAGGGCCATTCTAGATCCGCAGGACCTGAACAGATTCCTGGTGAGGGAGAAGTTCAAGATGCTCTCCCTTGGAACACTGCCGCCATACCTCCAGCAGGGAGACTGGCTATGCTCCTTAGACCTGAAGGATGCTTATACTCGCATCCTGATCCATCCCAGCCACCGCAAATTACTTACAGTTTGTGGTGGGAGGAGGTTACTACTAATACAGGGTGCTACCCTTCGAGCTGGCTTCATCGCCAAGGGTCTTCAAGTGCCTAGTGGTGGTCGCAGCCCACCTTTGTCTCCAAGGAGCCTTCATCTTTCCCTACCTGAATGTGGCGCATAAGGGGAGGCACAGCTCCAGAGGTGCACAATGCCACCGAGCGCATTATCCATGTCCTGCAGCTCCTGGGGTTTGTCAGTTACCCCGTCTCACCTCTCCCCAGCTCAGTACCTGGAGTTCATAGGGGCTCAGCTAGACATCCTCCAGGCCATGGCCTTCCTCCCTCTGGAGAGGTCAGAACACCTCAGGGCGTTAGTCGCAGAGGCGCAGCACTGCTGGTCGATGCCTGCCCAGCTTCTCCTCCGTCTGTTGGGCCTCCCACGGTCCATGTGACCCTGTACGCTTGCCTACATATGAAGGCGGCTCAGTGGTGCCTCCGCACCAATGTTCCCTCTAATTTTCTGTAGACCGTGTGCGCATAAAATATCAGCTGTGCAACTTTTGAAGGAAGGTTAAATTTTTGTGCGCCACATAACGACACTCGGAGTTATATACTTTAAACTTTGACTACACGTCAGAATACAGTATGTACACCACATTGATTTTAATCAAATTAAATGAAAATAGACGATTACTAAATGAAGTGGAAAATTTCTAGTAATTACAATCACAACTTTTAAATTTTAAGACATCTGTGTTGTTTTCTATCAGAATCAGAACCGTAATTTTTGTGCGCTCTGTTGTAAAGTATGTGCGCTCGCTCGGTGAGGTGTGTGCGCGCGCACACGCGCACAGCTTAGAGGGAACAGTGCTCCGCACCCAGTGGACATAAGCCACCGGCAGGCTTCGAGACATGTTGAGGGAGCCCGCCAGGTGGCAGATCACTCTTGACTGGTTGCAGCTCCCCTGCCATCTTCAGGCCGGGATGCCTTTCCAGGCACTCACTTCCTAGAGAGTCCTAACCAAGGACGCCTCCCTGTTGGGTTGGGAAGCTCACTGCGAGGACCTCTGCAAACAAGGCAGTTGGTCCCAGGTGGAAGGCCAGTTGCAGATCAGCCTTCTGGAGCTCCGGGCAATATTTCTGGCCCTCCAAGCCTTTTGCCACAGGCTCCAAAACCAGTTGGTGCTGATCCAGACAGACAACCAAGTCACAGTGTTCTACATGAACAAGCAGGGAGCACGGGGCTCGTACTCCCTCTGCTAGGAGGTGGTGGCCCTCTGCTCATATGCGACATGCAATAGGATGCTCCTGCGGGCAGTCTATCCCCTGAGCCAGCAGAATGCCCTGGCAGACAAACAGAACAGAATTATCCAGCCCCTTGAGTGGCGTCTGTATCCCAGAGTGGCCTCCTGGCTTTTCAGGCTCTGGGGCCGTCCCCTTAGTGGACCTGTTCACCAACCCAGACAACATGCAATTGCCCAACTTCTGCTGTCGCCAGTCGCACTCATCCCGGGTGGCAGCAGATGTGTTCCTCATTCCATGGACGGAAGGCCTTCTCTATGCCTTCCCACCAACACCACTGGTCGCCAAGACCCTCTTCAAGGTCCAGAGTGACAGAGCGTCACTACTATTGATAGCGCCCAGGTGTCCCAGTCAATCTTGGTTCCCACTACTTCTCTGCCTGTCAGCAGAATTTACGATTTCCCTCTCACAGGAGGAGGGCTGTCTCCCACCCCAAACTGGGGTCCCTATCACTCACGGCCTCGCTGCTAAAAGGGTAGCTCTTGTTCCGTTCGACCTCCCACGAGACATGGAGGAGATTCTTCTTGCCTTCCGCAAGGCCTCCATGAGAAGAATGCCAAGAGATGGACACCCCAGTTCTGCTTGGTGCACCTAGTACTTCAATACCTACTCCAACTGTTCCAGATGGGACTGAAGTCCAACTCAATTGGGGTGCACCACCATTCTGTTGAGAAAAAGCCCCTCTCAGCTCAGCCCCTCGGTTCTCGTTTTCTACGGGGCCTCATGTTGTCTAAGCCGCCCCTTCCCCATCCGTCTACCACTGGCAGAGTGGGATCTCAACATGGTGCACTCATAGCTCACTAAGTCGCCATTTCAGCCCTTGGCTACCTGCCACTTGTGGTACCTCTCCTAGAAGGTTGTCGTTCTCATGGCACTCGCAAAGTCAGCAAGCTCCAGGCTCTCATGGCAGAGCCACCCTACACAAGGTTTTACAAGAACAGGATGGTGCTCCGCACACACCCCAACTTTCTGTGAAAGCTGGTGTCCCCCTTCTACCTCATTCAGGAGGTGGTGCTCCCCCCTTCTTCCTGAGGTCTCATGCCGGTTAGGCAGAGACCGTTCTCTATATTCTGGATTGCAAGAGGGCCCTGTCCTTCTATCTGCAACAGACTCAGGGCCACCGCAAAGTGTGTCAGCTTTTTGTCTCCTATGACCTCAGTTGACAGGGGCTTCCAGTGACTAAGCGAACTCTGTCCACTTTGGTGGCAGACTGCATTGCCCTCCACTATGAGCAGGCTGGGATCTCACTGGGTCACATCAGGGCCATGACTACCTCTGTGGCAAATCTGCGCTGCCCTCCAACCCTTCTGTGTTCAGGCTACCGGAGTGCTGATTCTCTGCTGGACACTTGGGCCATGCGAGAGTCTCTCAGTTGGGACTCAACTTCTGCAGTTCATGGTTCGCCTTCTTTGGCTGCCGTGGCATTTTGTACAGGTTCTCAGTAGGCTGTAGCTGGGGAGTCCCATATGTGAGGACTGATTTCCTGCTTGTTCCCGGAGAAAGCATAGTTACTCACCTGTAACAAGTGTTCTCCGGGGACAGCAGGAATCAGTCCTCACAACTCTCCCTCCTCCCCTTGGAGTTGCTTCTTTACCATATTTTATTTTTGCCATCTTAGCTTTGTCACTAGACTGAGGCAGGATGGCACCCTTGGGCAGGAAGGTGCATCTCCCAAAAGCTTTCTTTGAAAGCTGAGGAGGTGCTTCCGTGAGGGCTCCATCAGCACTGACGTTGCCCATATGTGAGGACTGATTCCTCTGTTCCCGGATGTAAACGGGGGTGCTTGTTGTGAAAGTTCCACAATCTTGGCAAAGACATGAATTTACTTGACTTGCAAAGGATTGTGGGTGTTGTAGTTCAATCACACAAAACTAGCCGTTTAACCAGAATATAGAATTGTAGTTGCTCGAGTGTAAAGCAGAAAACAGATTTTATTTATGGGGTGTTATTCCCTCGCACAGATATGCTTGGTAACATCAACAGGATAATTTTCTCCAGGAGTTTTATTCAGGAAACAAAACAAATAAGGCAACTGAATTACTTATGCAACAACTTAGTAAAGACCTTGATGGAACAGAAAAGGTCTTTCTTCTAGCCCCTGCTAATAAACTTTCTTAGCAGTGCTGGAATGAAAAATAAACCCAAAAGGAAAATTCTCTTTATCAAAAAAACCCCAGCTTTCTTCCATTCACACAGAGAAGAAGCTTTTTCCCAAAGTCCCACGTGCACTTGTGCCTTGCTCTAATCACAGGTGCTTAACCAGCTGCAAACCATTGCTGGTCCACTCTCCACGTGGCTCCAACTTTCCCCAAAGCTTTCTCTCAAAGAAACTTTTCTGGGAAGTTAAAAATCAGAACAGCTCCTTTTGGTGTTTGATCCTTATCTGAGGATTACTTTAGAACAGCAGCTTAGAAAGAGAACAATCCATGCATTCAGTTTCCTCATCTGATATTTCCCCTTGCTCTTGAAATATCATAGGATCACTTTCAAACACTGGCTCAGAGGAAATCTCTAACTGATCTCTACCAGGATAGAAACTGTTTCCCTGCTGCCTTCCTTGTGCATAGCTAGGGAACAGATCAGAGTTCATACCTGAGATCACGTTGTCATTAGGTTTCTTCTCTGGGTATTTTAGCCAGTAGGTAGCAAAGCTAATGTGCCCAGCTCTCCAGTCAGAATCTCTAGACTTCAGGTCTCTTTTCCCATACCTCCTTGAATAGGTATTAGAGCTCCTTCTTTCTGTAGATGCAGCCGTCTCCTTTACAGGTGCTGTCCGAGAGTTCCTGGCTGTATATCTCCAAGCCTCTGGCTTCTTCCAGTCCAATGAAGAATGCTTGCCCCAGGAATCTCTCCCAGTATACGTACTGCCTTGGGCTCCTTTTTTAGACCTTCTGGACGTCTTGCTGTTCTTCCTTCTGTTCACGATCAGTCTCTTCTTCTCCAGCTCCCGTTGCTCTCCTTGCTGTCTTTGCTCTCCTTGCTGTCCTTGCTGTCTGATGAATTTCTTCTAGCTTTAAAGTGCCTAGATGGCTGCTCCACCCTAGCACACTGCAGGTGTTCTGAATTAAGCCCTGCCCTAGGAGATGTGTGATTAGGGATTACATCATTGCTTCTCTGATTAGGCACACGTTTCCCTACTTCAACGCTCCTAGAGGCTTTCTGTAAACCAGTGCATTCTGGGTCTGGTAGTCTTTTAGTTAAACACACTGTTTTAGTGCTTTTACCAGCCAGCACAGGTTGCTTATTCAGAGCCAATTCACCTCTTGTATTATTTCTTCCTGAACTATGATAAGCTTCCTTATCACACCGGAGTACATCTGTTACAGGCGAGTAACTATGCTTTACCTGACTTTCAAGAAACTACACATATATTTTGAGGCATTTTAACATTTATTTTTATTGAGATGTTGATGGTTTTAAAAAAAGATTAATATGAATAAAATAGGAGAGTTTGGGGGTTTTTTTTGGCCATTAACAGGTAAAATTGAGTTGAGCATACAAATTGGTAACATCATTACACTCTGCCTGGACAGAATACCGTATTTACTCGAGTCTAATGCGTCATCGAATCTAATGCGCACCCCTATTTTGAAAGACTTGAAATTGAAAAAAATGTTTGCTGGCGATTGTAGTGCGCACCCCCCCCCCCTTAGTGCTGCTTCACACCCCCCACCCCTTAATGCTGCCGGCCTGGCCTGATCCAGCCATCCTCCGCTTCCTTCTTGTACTCTCGATCGGTCCCCGGCCCTTGAAAAGCCGTTTTTTGCTCTGGCCGCGAGATCGGGAGCAGCCAAAGCAAAAAAACGGCTTTTCTCCCGCAGTCCGTGAACGCGATCCCCGATTCCCCCGTGCAGCCGCTGCTTCTGCTTTTCACAGAGCAGTGGCTGCGATAAAGTTAAGTTGAAGAGGAACAGAAACCTGTGAGAAGCCCTCTGGTCATCCTAGGAAACTCCTTCTGCAGCGCCCCAGGAAGTGATGTCAGAGGGGGTGCCGCAAACTTGCAGTTTATACAAAACTAGAAACTTGGGATGGAATCCAAAGATTGGGCAGAGTGAAACTGTGATGCAGAGCCACAGACGTAGGATAAGTGCTGAATTGTGACTCGGGGACAATTGCTGCTGCTGTCGGCCCTGGAGAGGGTTCCTGTGCCAGCAATGGGTACCCCTGGAGTGCCAGTGCTCTATGCAACAACCTAGTTTGCCTAATGGTAGTTCCAGCCATGGATGCAAGTACTATGTCAAGCATTATTAATAAATTTGAGAGACTGAGATCATACTCCACATACTCTGATTTAGAAGTGAGGTTCATGGCTGTCATGGTATGCACAAAACTAATCCATTTGGAAATATTGCCTCAAAACTAAGTATAAAATTCTGTGCATGCCCAGTCTTTCCTATGCGGAGTGGGCTTTCTCAATTTTGTTTTTTTCTATGCTACTGAATGGATGCAAAAGCAAGGTGCTCTCATTACATTTCTCCTTTTATTTGTCTTCTGATGCTTTTTGTTGCTTAAAAAAAGATAAAAGTCAGAGTTTCTGCCCTTCTCTAAGTGTATGGTAGAAAAATCCAAAACTTCAACACACACCCTAGATGCCTCAGTTTTTCTTGGTGCTGCTGTAACAAGGCCGAGTGTATGTTATGTGGAAGGATGTCTCTGCAAGCTTGAAGTGTGGTCTGTCAGCTCTGCGGTCATCATGAGTCTGAAAACAGACTCTTGCTTATGCAGAAGGAAGAAAAGAAAATTGTCTGCATCAAGGTTGGCTTGACTGCACGTCAGTGAATCCTCTTCTGTGAATGTTGCCTCTGCTTCTATGTACAGTGGCTGTAAGAGTCCATCCACAAAAGATTAGTTCCAGGGATGTTAGAGCGGTGCTAGTCTCATTCGAGATTTCCAGACCTAAAGCACAGTCATTCTCAACATGCTGACAGGTTTGAGTTAACATCAAAGCTACCCTTTAAAGTGCTAGAGAAGTGCAGACAGTCCTTAAGGTGCAGCAAAAAATGATTTTGGTGGGGGAGAGCTAAATTTTAACTTAGTTGGGTACTAGGCATATAAGTGAACTGTTAGTGATACTTTTATTGATGAATAATGCCTTAGAGTTTATCCGATGATGGATTTCTAAATAGTCTGCAGTAGCTGTCCTATACCAAGCACTTTCCATTATTAAACAGTATATATACTTAAGGAATTTGTTCTGTTTTATTAAAAGATGCCTCAAGGCAGCATCCCATATGGTAATTTTAAACTTAATGAGACACAGATATACTATAAAAGTAAAACATCTTAATACACCTTGCAATATCCTACAAAGTGTTATAAAACTGCTTGATGCTAAGCAAAATAGTTTCCTTTTTTATTTAGCACACATCCTTTAACTTTGCTTTATGACAGATGGATGCTTTATCAATTTTTATTAATGCCTCTGAGGTAACCTTTTTATATCAATTGTAGCATATAAATACACAACAAGAATATTGTATAGAAAGCAAAGAACATATAAAAACATCAGATTCAATCACATAATATAAAATAATACTTTGATATTTGTTTTCCAGAACGCTCAAGGCAGAGAACAAAATGGCTACAATAAAATGCAGTAATCATGATGATCATAAAAATATAAGAAGTGCATTGGGTACCGAGTTGAACTAGGATGTGTCTTCATTTTACAACCCAATATATGAAAAATTACATTCGAGCCTTGGTGTCACCTCCATAAATGGCAACACAAGCTCTATCCCTGGAATGGAGGAGTAGCCTAATAGAGCAACAGCCTGAGAACCAGACAAGATAGGGTTTAAATCCCACTGTGGTTTTGGGCAAGTCATTTAACCCTCAATTGCCTCGGTACAAACTTAGATTGCAAGCCCTCTGGATAGGAAAATACCCTACTGTACCTGGATATAACTCACCTTGAGCTACTATTGAGAAAAGTTGTGAGCTAAATTTTAATAAAAATCCCACTGCTAGATACTCTGTAAAGTAACACAAATGCAAAAAACACCCTCAGAAGTTTACCCTACTGTAACAGCATTTTCTCCGGGAATAAGCAGGAAGTCAGTCCTCACATATGGGTGATGGCAGCGGAGTCTGCGCAGAAGCATCTCAGCTTTCAAAGAAAGCCTTTGGGAGGTGCACCACACATGTGTGGTCCCCTTCCCACCCAAGGATGCCATCTTGCCTCAGGCTCCTTTTTTTCGCAGAGCCCTTTGGACGTTGTACAATTTAACCTGGAAAAAGCATGATTTTTGTTAAGTTTTGTCCATTTTGCATACCGGTTCCTTCCTGCCTCAGAGCTAGCTTGCTTTGGTGTTACTCCTTGGGTTCATTCACTCATTTTTCATCAAGGTGTCCCTCAAACTGGCATTGCATCTTTTTTTTTTTAGCTGAAGGATTATGTTTATGTTTATTAAAACTTTATATACCGCCCAATACAATTAGCATCTGGGCGGTTCACAATACATAAAAGCAATTAAAAAGAGAGAGGGCTGCGGAAAGAGAAACAGAAAAAAGGAACGCCATAAAATCATGAGAACAGAGATAGAAGCAGATAGCAATCGGGATACAGAAGGCAGACATGAAGGGAGAGAAGGGAACACATTGACAATACAGGAAGGCGCAGGAAAGAGGAATTAAGGAACTAACATGATTTATACTATGTAGGAAAAGAGGACGGAGCTGGAAGGGGGAGGTTGAGGCAGACATGAAGGGAGAGAGGGAACACATTGACAACACAAAAAGGCGCAGGAAGGGGGAATTAAGGAACTAACATGATTAGTGCTATGACGGGGAAGGGGGCGGAGCTGGAAGGGGGAGATTGAAGGCAGAACAAAAACTGACCCCCATTGGGTGGTGGAGTCTCCCTTTTTTTTCCAATGGTCTCCAGTGGCTTCAAGAAGTATGGCCGGTGTGGCAAAATGATCTCTCTCACCAACCCACATGACTGCTGCTTCAGGTGCCTCGGCCTGGAGCATAATTACTCCGACTGCAAACTCTGCAGAACCTTGACCTCAAAGGCCCTATAAAACTGTCAGCAGCAAGAAAATTTTTCCAGAAGTCTGACTCCGTGCCGTAGTTTCTGGTGACACCACACTCCAGGGCCCCCTCCGATACCTCGGTGCCCCGCAAAGCCCAAGGCTCTTCGGAGTCCTGCAGCTGCAGTTCCTCTGAGTGGAAATCCCTGGAGGTGGAGTACAAGAAGAAGAAGCCATCAAAGACTGCCTCAGAGGACGGGTCTGGCAAGAAGGGGAAATCTCGCCTCAGATCCCGCAGTCCCAGCCATGAGTCTGAGGAGTCGGAGCGGGAGCAGCCTTCCAAGCTGCCCCATAAGGAGTGGTCGGCACCTGCTGACCGGCCTTGGGCCCCTGAGGCCATTCTCATCGAGGACTCTCACTCGACAGTACCAATGCAGTGCCCGAAACTCTCTGTGCCTGTGTCAAAGGCTGTGGAGCCAACTGGTATGGAGACCAGGATGGTGGCCTTGGAAAGCAGCATATCTGCTGTCTTGGCCATGCAGCGAGCGTTTATGTCCAGCTCATCTGATTCATCCGCCCGGACGATGGGAAGAGGTCCCAGTCCCCGTTCCTTGAGGCACCGGTCCTCCCTGGTGAGCACCCATGGCTTGGATTGCAGATCCTCCAGAAGTCATGGACCACCTGGAGAAGACCTTGACCGAGATGATCGCATGGCATTGGACTAATGTTTGGACATCAAGTCTGAATGGGAGACCGAGGACGAAGACGTCCCCAGACATGAGGCATGCTCTCAGATCCATCTCCCACGATTCCCTGACAGCATTCCCTACCCGAGTATGTCGCTGCCTTTGATTTTGTGCGGGACATGGCCAAGGCTCTCACTATCGAGACCAAGGCCAAGAAGGACCTGTGCACCAAGGAATTGGAGATACTCCAATACGAGGCACCCCCTAAGGAACCCTTACGGTACCAGTGCTCTCGATCCTTGACTGCTTACTCCTCCAGATGTGGGAAACATTGGCGTCGATACCAGTTGTCAGTAGGCGCCTTGACACAATGTACCAGGTACGCTGAATGTCTGGGTTCCAAAAGATCCAACTTCCCCACAACTCAATGGTTGTGGAGTTGGCCATGCACTTGCTCAAAAGCCAAAATCTCATTTGTCGGTGCCACCTGGTAGGGAGGTCTGAACCCTCGATGCTCTCGACCGGAAGGCCTTTCAGGGTTTAATGCTAACTTGCTCGATCCAGTCCTATCAGCTCTATATAGGCATGTACCTGAAGGAACTGTCAAAGGAGCTTGGGGGATTTTTGGCAGGTCTCGATGGGGAATCCCTACAGAGGTTTAAGACCCTGACCTTGGCAGTAAAAGAGTGCTCGACCGTTTTTATCTCGAGCAGCTTACGATGGCTTTGAGTCTTTGGCTAGGGTGGCCACCGCAGGCATCAAGCACAATGCCAGGCATGGCTGCAGTCATCTGACCTAGAGCAATGGGTATAGGACAAACTAATTGATGTCCCCTGCATAGGTGAGAACCTATTTGGGAAACCCATGGCAGACAAGGTTGTGGAGATAGAAACAGAGTCCCTTACAAGACCAGGCTCTTGAAGAAGACCTCGGTGCAACCCTGGAAGAAAGCCACGGAAAAGAAACGAGGAAGACGGGGGGCTTTGGCGGTAAATTGAATTTCCAAGCCTTTTTTGGCCCCTCAAAAGGGCCAGGGACATGGTGCCTGAAAGCAAAGGGCCCCAAAGTCCCTGGTGCTGGTGCTGGCCCTGACCCTGTCCCCTGCTCATCCTGGGGGGAGCTTTTGACCTTGTGGGTGTGACCTCCCCCCCCCGGGGGTCTTCTGCAGCCCGCAGGGGAGCACAGCCCTATTTGCCCACAGGTGAACAGCCAACATCCATCGATACCTGGGTGCTACAGGTGGAGGAGGTAGCTCTCCCTGACCACCTACAGTGGGTGCCACCCTCATACTTCCCAGGAGAGCCCACCAGATCTCTCCGTCACCAGACCCTGTTTCTCACTGAGCTAGCAGGCTTAATCCAAGGCTGTGGATCCAGTATCGAAACATCTCTGGGGCATAGGCTTCTATGTCTACACACACATCCTAATTCATCCCAGCCACAGAAATTACCTCCAGTTTGTGGTGAGGGGACAGCACTACCAATACAGAGTGCTGCCCTTTGGTCTGGCCTCGTCACCAAGGGTCTTCACAAGTGCCTTGCGAAGTCGCAGCTCACCTCGTGATTCAAGAGAACTTAGTCTTCCCATATCTGGACAACTGTCTCATAAAGGGGGACACAGCTGCAGAGGCACAATGCACCACCAGGCGCACCATAAATGCTCTGCAGCACCTGGGGTTCGTCATAAACTACCCCAAGTCCCACCTCACTCCGGCCCAGCGCCTAGAGTTCAAAGGAATGCAAATAGATACCCTCCAGCCGAAAACCTTCCTCCTTCAGGAAAGGTCAGAACGCCTCGGGGAGTTAGCCATAGAGCTGCACCTATGCCAGATGCTACCTGCCCAGCTTCTAATCCGCTTGTTGGGACACATGGGCTCCATGATTCACATGACTCCATATGCCTGCCTGCACATAAGGGCAGCCCAGTGGTGCCTCCGCTCTTAGTGGACACGAGCCACAGGCAGGCTCGGGAACAGAGTGAGAGTGACCCATCAGATGGCAGACTCCCTCAGATGGTAACAGAGTCCATGTCACCTTCAAGCTGGGATGCCCTTCCCGGCACCCATCCCCCAGAAGGTCTTCACTATGGATGCCTCCCTATTGGGCTCGGGAGCGCATTTCGAGGGTCTCCAGAAGCAAGGCTGCTGGTCCCAGAAAGAATCCAGGTCACAAATCAACCTGCAAGAGCTTTGGGCAATATTCTGGCTCTTCGAGCTTTTCGCCACCAGCTACAGCACCACCCAGTGCTGATCCAGACTGACAACCAGGTTGCAATGTTCCATGTGAACAAACAAGGGGGCATAGGGTCATACCCCCTCTGCCAGGAGGCAGTAGCCCTCTGCGCCTATGCGGCATACAGGGGAACACTCCTGAGGGCAGTTTACCTCCCAGGCCAGGACAGTACCCTGGCAGACAAACTGAGCAGAGTCCTCCAGCCGCATGAGTGGTGCCTGGATCGAGTAGTAGCCTTTCAGCTGTTTAGTCTCTGGGGCATCCTCTCAATGGACCTGTCGCCAGTCCAGACAACACACAGTTGCCCTGATTTTGCTCTCACCAGCTGCACCCCTCCTTGTGGCAGCGGATGTCTTCCTCATCCCATGGACAGAAGGCCTCCTGTATGCCTTCCCACCAACACTGCTGGTCACCAAGACCCTAGTCAAGGTCCAGCACAACAGAGCATCACTAATGCTGATAGCTCCACGTGGCCCAGGCAACCCTGATTCCCACTGCTCTCCCTACTGGCGGCGTCTCTGATTCCCATGGGCCGAGCCCCAGGGGTCTCTGTCACGCAGAGTTTGGCTGCTGAAAGGGTAGCATTAGCTCCCTTCAACCTCCCACGGGATGTGGAGAAGGTCCTTCTGGCCTCGTATAAGGCCTACACAAGAAGGGCTTATGCCTTCAAGTGGCACCACTTCTCGGTGTGGTGTGCAGAAAGATGGGTAAACCTGTTCTCTTGCTCGGTACAAGTAGCACTCCAGTACCTGCTCCACCTGTCCCAAGTGAGACTAAAGTCCAATTTGGTCCGAGTACACATGAGTGCCATCACAGCGCATCACCATCCCGTTGAGGGAAAGTCCCTCGCGGTGCAGCCCCTTGTGTCCTGATTCCTGCAGTGCCTCATGTTGTCCAAATCCCTCGTCCACCCTCCAGCAGCAGAGTAGGAACTAAACGTGGTGCTCACCAAGCCTCTGTTTGAGTCACTGGCTACCTGCCACCTGCAGTACCTTTCCTGGAAGGTCTTATTCCTTGTGTCACTGACATCAGCTTGTAGAGTCAGTGAACTCCAGGCTCTGATGGCTGAGCCCCCCTACACAAGATTCTACAAGAACAGGGTGGTGCTCCGCACACACCCCAGGTTTCTGCCAAAAGTGGTATCCCCCTTCCACCTCAGTCAGGAGGTGGTGCTACCCACCTTCTTCCTGAGGCCTCATGCCGGCAAGGTGAAGACCGTTCTCTATACTCTAGATTGTAAAAGGGCCCTGTCCTTCTATCTACAATGGACTCAGACACCGCAAAGCACCTCAGCTTTTTGTATCCTATGACCCCAGCTGTCTGGGGCTCCCAGGGTCTAAGCGAACTCTGTCCACTTGGGTGGCAGATTGCATTACCCCTGCCTATGAGCAGGCGAGGATTTCACTCAACCACAAGGTTATGGCACACCATTTCAGGGCCACAGCTACTTCTGTGGTAAATCTGCATTCCATTCCTGTGACAGAAATCTGCCAGGCTGTCATCTGATCTGCAGTCCATACCTTCGCAGCTCACTACTTTCTGGAGAGGGAGTACCGATGGGACAGCACCTTCAGCCAGGTCATACTCTGTAATCTCTGCAGTATGTAGGCAACTCCTGCCCTCCAACCTTTCTGTGTTCAGGTTACCAGAGTTTTGGTTTTCAGTGGGACACTTGGGTCTTGTGAGAGTCTCTCAGTGAGGATTCATCTGCTGCTGATTATGGTTCACCCTTTGCAGGTCGCCATGGCGCCGGGAGGCGCTTGGATTTAAAGACTCCCTCGTCGGGCCCTGATTGGGCCTTGCGATGGGGAACAGGAGGGGTTTCCTGCCTCCTGCTCCCTGTCCGGGCGCAGATCGGGGCTCCGGAGGTGGGCTGGAGCCGGCGGACAGAGGCAGCGCACCGTTGCTTGCATTGAACTTGCTTCCCACCGCCTCCCATTGCTTATATAACATATACTACTGCTTAGTGTGTACACCCCACTACCTCATTGCTTGTAATGTAACATATACCGCTGCATAGTCCATCACTGACTCATTGCTTATAGGTTACTATTTGCTGCTTGCCCAGACATTCCTTGCATTGAACTTGCGTCCCATTGCTTACATTGAACTTGCTTCCCACTGCTTACGTTGAACTTGCCTCCCATTGCTTACATTGAACTTGCTTCCCATTGCTTGCATTGAACTTGCTTCCCATTGCTTGCATTGAACTTGATTCCCATTGCTTGCATTGAATTTGCTTCCCTTGCTTGCATTGAACTTGCTTCCCATTGCTTTTATTGTCCTTACTACCATTGCTTACATTGAACTTGCTTCCCATTGCTTACATTGATCTTTGCTGCACAGTCTATAGTCTCCTCACTACCCATCGCGTGTATCTTAAACTATACCCCATAGCGTATAGTCCCCACTTGTAACTCAACATATACTGCATGGTGCCACCTCTTTGCTTTTTTGCTTATAAGATAACATACGCTGCATAGCCCCCACTATTCCTCTTCTATGGCCCCACATCACATTGTTCTTCTCTTCCTCATACTCCCCAACTGCCTTCCCTCCTACCAGCACCCTCACTCCTCTTACCCTTGCTCTCCCTCTACCTTCTTCACTTCTCCCTCCATTCTGTCTTCTAACCTAGCATCCGCTCTTGAGCTTCATCACACCCTCCCCCTCATTCAACCAGCCCCTCTCTCTTTAAGGCAATCCCACCCTCGCTTCTGCCATACTGCCTCCGCCTTACCCCGCTCTCTACTACTCCTCCTCCTTCTCCTCATCAGGTAATATCAACTCCAACCCTGGCCTCCTCAATTTTTTCTTACTCTAAGAAGAGTTCTCCAGGACCAAGCAGGAAGTCAGTCCTCACATATGGGTGACGTCGGCGCCGACAGAGCCCACGTGCGGAGCATTTCCCCAGCTTTCAAAGGAAGCCTCTGGGAATGCAGCGTGCCTGCGCGGTCCCCTTCCCACCCAAGGAGGAGCCATCTTGCTCAGTCTTTCTTTTTCTGCGGAGCCCGACGGACGTGAGTTCGTGTCACCCGGGAAAGGTTGGGGGGGTTTTCGGCGATTTTCACGTTATTTTATCCGGTTCGATGCCGGTTCCCCTTCCTGCCTGGGCTCGGTACACCGGTATCGAGTCCTGACTTGTGATTTTCGGTTTTTGTCCTTTGTGACTAGCGTTTGTGCTCTTTTTGTGTTTTCACTGGCAGCCCGGTCGTTTGACCTTGCAGGGGCCCTTTTTCTCCCGATGGCTGCCAGTGGGTTCAAAAGGTGTGATCGGTGCAAGAAACTTATGTCTCTCACCGACACACATGACTGCTGCCTCCGATGCTTCTCTGGCCCGACCATGACCCGCTGGCCTGTGGCCCGTGTCAGCAAAATGTCATCGAAGGCGCTCAGAGCCGTCAGCATCAGCGTTGAGAGAATATTCTCCGATTCTGCATCCGGCCGGGCCCGGACTTCGTCAGAGGCCTCGACATCTCGGGAGTCCGACCCCGAGCGCCGTCGGGGGTCCTCTGAAAGGGAGTCTCCCTCACGGGAGCACCAAAGGAAGAAAAAGCTCATGAGGGCGGTGTCAGTGGAGGCACCTGGTTCCTCGAGGGCCAGGTCACGTAGCCCTGACCACCTACCCAGGCTCTCGGAGTCGGAGAGGCTCTCGGAGTCGGAGAGGCCTTCCAAGCTACCTCGTGTGGAGCCGGAGTCCCTGAGTCACGTAAGTGCAGTTGTCCTCATGGACTCTCCTCCGGGGGAGCCAACGTTGGGCCCGATGCCGTCGGGGCCCAAGTCGGGGGCTGCTGAGTCTCCTGAGCTTGGACTCAGATTGACGGCCTTGGAGAGCAGCTTGGCTGCCTTCATGGAACAGCAGCGGGTGCTGATCGCCGGTCTGACCGGTGCATCTGCCCTGACCACCAGGACCTCGACGTCTAAGTCGACCACGGAGATCGAGCCGATCCTCAAGTCGACGAAGTCTCGAGTCGATCCTCGGTCAAGGTCCCCCTCGACCTCCCATGTGGTGCCAAGGTTGTCGATGCCAATACCCTCGGCGTCGGGCGGGTGGCACCGAGGCCCACACGGCCGAGTCGGAGTGGGAGACGGAGGATGAGGAGTCCCCGGACACCTTCCGACCCGATGCGTCCCTTCGGACTCACCGGTGTCCGCGCCTCGGTGACAGTCCCCCCCCCCCCCCCGGAGGATACCCAGTTCTCGGACTTTGTGAGGGACATGGCCAAGGCCTTGGCCTTCCCTGCGGATGCTGAGGAGGAGCCTCGAGCCGAGGAGCTCGATGCCCTCCAGTATGATTTTCCTCTGAAGGAAGCCTTTACTGTACCGGTTCCTCCGATGCTGGAACGGCTACTCTTCCGTATGTGGGAGGCACCAGCCTCGACGCCGGTTCTTAGCAAACGGGTCGATTCCATTTATCGAGTCCGTAAGAGCCCTGGATTCCAAAAGGCGCAGCTACCACACCACTCCATGGTTGTGAAATCGGCCATGCACCGTCTCTATAGTCCGAAGATGCACTCCTTGGTGCCCCCTGGCCGGGAGGCCCGGAACCTGGATGCCCTCGGTAGAAAGTGCTTCCAGGGCTTCTATGCTGTCTTGCCGTGTCCAGACCTACCAGCTGTACATGGGCATGTACCTATGAGACCTGGCAAAGGAGATTGCTGGGTTCTCAGCTGGCCTCTCCGAGGAACCTTTGGAGAGGTTCAAGGCTTTGTCAACCGGGGATTTGAGAGTGCTCGCAGTTTATCTCTCGAGAAGCCTATGATGTCTTCGAGGCTTCGGCCCGGGTAGCCACGGCCGGCATCGGTGCATGCCGTCAGGCCTGGCTACAGTCATCCGGAGCCATGGGTGCAGGACAAGTTGGTCGATGTCCCCTGCCGAGGTGAAAAACTTTTTGGTAAGCCCATGACTGAAAAGACTGCGGAAATCGAGACTTAGACTCTCACCAGGACAAGGCTGTCCAGGAAAACCTCTGCCCCTTCTCAGAAAAAGAAGGGCTCGGGGAAAAAGCCCTTTTTCCTGAGGAAGGGTGCTGCCTACAAATCCTACCCTTACTATCAGGCCTCTCCAGCTCCCCAACAGGGCCAGCAGGCCAAGGGACAGGGGCATGGGCCCCGTAGGCAGAAACCCCCAAGCTGCCAGCTCCGGCTCCTGCACAGCAGGGAGCGGGGTTTTGACTCCCACAGCATAGCCTCTTCTCCACAGCTGGCTCCACTCAGCACAGGAGGTCGGCTGACCCTGTACGCCTACAGTTGGCCAGCCATCACAGGGGATACCTGGGTCCTCAGCATAGTCCAACAGGGCTATATGTTTCACTTCCACGAGATACCCCCCTCCTACTTTCCAGGGGAGCCTCCAAGACTCCCTCTGCACAGAAACCTCCTCCTTCAGGAGTTGGCAGGTCTTCTAAAGGAACAGGTGGTGGAACCGGTGCCTCACCACCTGAAAGGGCAAGGCTTCTACTCCAGGTACTTTCTGGTACCGAAAAGGACAGGAGGCCTCTGGCCTATCTTAGACTTGCGAAACCTAAACAAGTTTCTGGAGAGGGAAACGTTCAAGATGCTTACCCTTGGGATACTGCTGCCCTACCTCTAGCAGGGAGACTGGCTATGCTCCTTAGACCTAAAGGATGCTTATACTCACATCCTCATTCATCCACACCACAGACAATACCTCAGATTTGTGGTGGGAGGAAACCATTTCCAGTACAGAGTACTTCCCTTTGGCCTGACTTCCGCCCCCAGGGTTTTCACCAAATGCCTGGCGTGGTGGCGGCCTATCTCAGAATTCAGGGAATTTTTGTCTTCCCATACCTGGACGACTGGGCTCATCAGAGGTCAGTCTCTCCTGGAGGCCAGACAAGCCACTCTTCGCACTGTCTCTCTTCTTCAGCATCTGGGCTTTGTCATAAACTACGCAAAGTCCACTGCTCCCCTCACAGAACCTAGAGTTTCTCCAGGACCAAGCAGGAAGTCAGTCCTCACTTATGGGTGACGTCGGCGCCGACGGAGCCCTCGCGGAGCAATTTTCCCCAGCTTTCAAAGAAAGCCTTTGGGAATTGCAGCGCGCATGCGCGGTCGTCTTCCCGCCCGAAGGTGCCATCTTAGCCAGTCTTCTTTGTTTTTTTTCCGCGGAGCCCTGCAGACGTCCCCGTCTTGTCCCCGCGAAAAAGTTGATTTTCCTCTTTATTTTATACTTTTTCTTTCGGTTCGACGCCGATCGTTTTCCCGCCCGGACTCGCGACGCCGGTCTCGAGTCCTCTAACGTTTTTTTCGGTTTTTCTGACTTAGTCAGCTTTCATTTCGTTTTCCCTGGCAGCCCGGTCCTTTGACCTCGCAGGGGCCCTTTTTCCCCCGATGGCTGCCAGTGGCTTTAAGCGGTGTGGTCGGTGTGACCGAAATATGTCACTAACCGACACACATGACTTTTGCCTCCGCTGCTTGGGCCCGGATCATGAGGAACTGATCTGTGGGCCCTGCAGCAAACTGTCCTCGAAGGCGTTGAGAAGTCGGCGGCATCAGCGCGAGAGAATCTTCGCTGACCCCAGCCGTACCCGGACCTCGGCGGAGGCCTCCGTGTCAAAGGGCTCCAGCTCGGACCGTCGCCGGAGCTCCTCCGACCGGGGTTCTCCCTCCGGGGACCATCGTCGGAAGGACAAACCCGCGAGGGCGGCGTCGGGGGACGCTCCTGGCTCCGCGAGGGCCAGGTCGCATAGCCCCGACAGCCGCCCCGGGTCCTTGGAGAAGGAACACCTCCCGAAGCGACCTCGCCTGGAGTCGGAGATGCCTGCCCGGGTAAGTCCTGTAGTCCCTTCTGGACTCGCCTCCGCGACAGCCGACGTCGGGCCCGACGCCGTCGGGGCCCGAGTCGGGGGCTGCTGGGTCACCTGAGCTCGGACTCAGGTTGACGGCCTTGGAGAGCAGACTGTCTGCCTTCATGGACCAGCAGCGGGCACTGCTCGCTGGCTTCGCTGGCGTCGCTGCCCCGACCGCCGGGACGTCGACGTCCAAGTCGACCCCGGAGACCGAGCCGATCCTCGAGTCGATGAGAACTCGAGTCGATCCTCGGTCGAGGTCGCCCTCGGCCTCCCGTTCGGGACCGAGGTCGCCGACGCCGACTCCCTCGGCGTCGGGGCGGCTGGTGCCGCACCCTGCCCGGGCCGACCCCACCGAGTCCTCGTCGGAGTCTGTCTGGGAGTCTGAGGAGGAAGAGTCACCTGATTCTTTCCGGACTCGGTGTGTCCCATCGGACTCTCCGGAGTCCGAGCCTCGGAAGCAGTCCCCCCCGGAGGATGCCCGGTTCTCGGACTTCGTTAGGGATATGGCCAAGGCTTTGGCCTTCCCTGCGGATCCCGAGGAGGAGCCCTCGAGCCGAGGAGCTCGACGCCCTCCAGTATGACTCTCCCGCGAGGGAACACTTTACTGTGCCGGTTCCTCCTATGCTGGAACGACTACTCTTCCGCATGTGGGAGAGTCCGGCCTCCTCGCCGGTCCTGAGCAAGCGGGTCGATTCTATCTATCGAGTCCGCAAGAGCCCTGGCTTTCAAAAGGCGCAGTTGCCACACCATTCCATGGTAGTGGAATCGGCCATGCATCGTCTTAAGAGCCAGAAGATGCACTCCTCGGTGCACTCCTGGAAGGGAGGCCCGTAACCTGGATGGCCTTGGCAAGAAGTGCTTCCAGGGCTCTATGCTCGCCTGCCGTGTCCAGACTTACCAGCTATACATGGGCATGTATCTCAGGGATCTGGCTAAAGAGCTAGCCGGATTCTCCGCTGGTCTCTCCGAGGAGCCTTTGCGGAGGTTCCTGGCCTTGTCCACGGGTATTCGGGAATGCTCGAAGTTTCATGTCCC
The DNA here is from genome assembly GCA_033557465.1 of Ichthyophis bannanicus. Taxonomy (NCBI): domain Eukaryota; kingdom Metazoa; phylum Chordata; class Amphibia; order Gymnophiona; family Ichthyophiidae; genus Ichthyophis; species Ichthyophis bannanicus. The sequence goes on along the minus strand of CM066036.1, from coordinate 525,272,301 downwards.
GAGCAGCCTATGATGGCTGTGAAGCCTCGGCTCGAGTAGCCGCAGCCGGCATCGGTGCCCGCCGACAGGCTTGGCTTCAGTCGTCCGACCTTTGAGCCCTGGGTACAGGACAAGTTGGTCGATGTCCCCTGCCGAGGCGAAAACCTCTTTGGCAAGCCCATGGCGGAAAAGGCTGCACAAATTGAGACTGAGACTCTCACCAGGACCAGGCTTTCTAGGAAGAACTCCCGCCCCTTCCCAGAAAAAGAAGGGCTTCGGGAAAAAAGTCCTTTTACCCGAGGAAGGCAGCTCTGCCTACAAACAATACCCCCATTATCAGGCCCCTGCAGCTCCCCAACAGGGCCAGCAGGCCAAGGGACGGGGTAACGGGTCCCGTAGGCAGCAAGCCCCCAAGCCTGCACCACCAGCCCCTGCTCAGCAGGGTGGGGGCTTTTGACTCGCTCAGCATAGCCTCTCCCCCCCCGCTGGTCCCCTCCAGCACCGGAGGCCGGCTGGTTCACTTCGCCCACAGGTGGTCCAGCATCACCGCAGATGCCTGGGTGCTTCAGGTCGTGCGAGAGGGCTACCTCCTCCACTTCCATCAGGTCCCTCCCTCCTATTTTCCGGGAGAGCCTCCGCGCCCCCCTCTGCACAGGGAGTTGCTCCTTCAGGAGTTAGCAGGTCTTCTGCAGGAACAGGCGGTGGAACCGGTGCCACACCACCTGAGAGGTCAAGGCTTCTATTCAAGGTATTTTCTGATACCAAAGAGAACAGGAGGCCTCAGACCCATCCTGGACTTGCGCAACCTCAACAAGTTCCTTGTGCGGGAGAAGTTCAAAATGCTTACCCTTGGAATCCTTCTGCCCTACCTCCAGCAGGGAGATTGGCTATGCTCCTTGGATCTAGAGGATGCATACACGCACATCCTCATCCACCCAAGCCACCGCCAATACCTAAGGTTTGTGGTGGCAGGAAATCATTACCAGTACAGAGTACTGCCCTTTCGCCTGTCCTCCGCACCGCGAGTCTTCACAAAATGTCTCGCGCGGTCGTGGCGGCCCATCTCCGGCTTCACGGCCTTTATGTTTTTCCGTACCTCGACGACTGGCTCATCAGAGCAGCGTCCGCTCAGGAGGTCACCAACGCCACGTGCCGCACGGTGACTCTGCTGCAGCACTTCGGCTTTGTCATAAACTTCGCAAAGTCCACTTTGCTCCCCTCACAGGATCTCCAGTTCATCCTCGCACGGCAGCACACCCCACAGGCGCGAGCGTACCAACCCCTCGACAGTGCTCAGCGGCTCATGGACCTAGACCACCGCTTACGCATCCATCCCCTGGTCTCCCCCAGGCGCTTCATGAGACAGCTCGGCCATATGGCATCAACCGTCCATGTGACCCCCAATGCCCGCCTGAAAAAGCGGTCTGCTCAATGGTTGTCTCCGCCGGCAGTGGAGACAAGACACAGGCGGACTAGGAGACCTGGTGCGCTTCTCCGAGCCGCTGGTCTCGTCTATCCGGTGGTGGCTCCGGCAGCCGAACCTGATACTGGGAATGCCTTTCCAGTCACCTCAGCCGACCCGGGTGCTAACCACCGACGCATCCCTCCTGGGCTGGGGAGCACATTGCCAGGAGGCACGTACTCAGGGCCTCTGGACCAAGTGGGAGTCTGCTCAGCAGATCAACTTCCTGGAGCTCAGGGCGATCCGCCTAGCTCTCAAAGCCTTCTCCCACCTGACCTCCCAACAGTCCGTCCTTGTCCAGACGGACAATCAAGTTGCCATGTTCTACGTGAACAAGCAGGGGGGCACGGGCTCCTTCCTCCTCTGCCGAGAGGCACAGAAGCTCTGCTCTTGGGCCGTCAGTCGCGGCATTCTCCTCAAGGCAGTTTATCTCCCGGGCCAAGAAAATTGCCTGGCGGACAAACTCAGCAGGGTCCTCCAGCCGCACGAGTGGCGTCTGGATCCCTTGATCGTTCAGAAGCTCTTCCTCCGGTGGGGCCTCCCACGGTGGATCTCTTTGCCAGTCCTCACAACCCGGCAGCTTCCTCGCTTCTGCTCTCGTCAGCCTCACCCCCTTCGGGTTGCGGCGGACGCCTTTCTGATCTCATGGTCGGGGAGCCTTCTGTACGCTTTCCCTCCCATCCCGTTAGTCTCACGGACTCTTTTCAAGGTTCTCCAAGACAAAGCCTTCATGATCCTGGTGGCCCCTCGCTGGCCCAGGCAGCCGTGGTTTCCGCTCCTGCTGCCACTGGCGGTGGAGGATCCAATCCCTCTGGGGGTACAACCGGATCTCCTCACTCAGGATCAGGGGTCCCTATTGCACCCCAACCTCAGGTCTCTCAACCTCATGGCCTGGCTGCTGAGAGGATAGTCCTTGCTCCTCTTCTCTTGCCGGCGGAGGTGGAGGAGGTCGTCCTGGCTTCGCGACGGCCTTCTACCCGCAAATGCTACGCCCTTAAATGGCGTCGCTTTGCGATCTGGTGTTCTCAACAGTCTCAGGATCCCTTCTCCTGCCCGGTGTCGGTGATCTTACAGTACTTGCTACACCTCTCTAATCTGGGACTTAAGTCCAACTCCGTCAAAGTTCACCTCAGTGCTCTTTCGGCACATCATGTGCCGGTGGACGGCAGACCTCTCTCCAACGACCCTCTCGTAGCGAGGTTTCTCCGAGGTCTCCTTCTACTTAAACCACCTCTGCGTCCGCCAGCGCCGGACTGGGACCTGAATGTGGTTTTGCAGCGGATCACCTGTCCGCCTTTTGAACCTATGGCTACATGTTCTCTCCGTTTTCTGTCTTGGAAAACGCTGTTCTTGATAGCCCTCACTTCCGCTAGGCGCGTAAGTGAATTGCAGGCCCTCGTGTCTGAACCCCCCTACACTCGGTTCTACAAGAATAGGGTAGTCCTACGGACTCACCCAAAGTTTCTGCCTAAAGTGGTCTCCCCTTTTTCACTTGAATCAGGAGGTGGTACTTCCAACCTTCTTTCCCAGACCACACTCCAGCCGAGCTGAGACGGTCCTCCATACCCTGGACTGTAGAAGGGCATTGAACTTCTACCTTGACCGTACGCGGGAGCACCGTAAAAGCTGCTCAGCTTTTGTGTCTTTTGACCCCAATAAATTGGGACTCCCGGTCTCCAAGCGTACTCTGTCCATCTGGGTTGCGGACTGTATCTCTTGGGCTTATGGGGCAGCCGGACTCGCCTTAGAAAGTCGAGTCACGGCTCATTGCGTTCGGGCAAAGGCCACGTCAGTGGCTTACCTCCGCTCTGTTCCGCTGGCAGACATCTGCCGGGCCGCTACTTGGTCTTCGAGCCAGACTTTTGCGGTCCATTACTGTCTCGAGAGGGAGTCCCGTAGGGACAGTGCTTTCGGACAGGCAGTCCTCCGTAATCTCTTTGAGGTCTGAGCAACTCCTACCCTCCATCCCGGATGTGGGCTACCGGTGGGTGATAATTCAGCGAAGATTCTATCCTTCTGTGCTGCTGAGCTAGAGGGAGCTCATTTTTGTGCTTAGGGTCTCCGGTAGCCTTGAGCTTGGGAGTCCCATAAGTGAGGACTGACTTCCTGCTTGGTCCTGGAGAAAGCGTAGTTACTACCCTGTAACAGGTGTTCTCCAGGAGCAGCAGGAATCAGTCCTCACTACCCTCCCTCCTCCCCTTGGAGTTGCAATCGTCTGCTTATGTTCTTTTTGCAAATTTTTATGCTGTCTTTTTTAGCTATGTCATCTGACTGGCTAAGATGGCACCTTCGGGCGGGAAGACGACCGCGCATGCGCGCTGCAATTCCCAAAGGCTTTCTTTGAAAGCTGGGGAAAATTGCTCCGCGAGGGCTCCGTCGGCGCCGACGTCACCCATAAGTGAGGACTGATTCCTGCTGCTCCTGGAGAACACCTGTTACAGGTGAGTAACTACGCTTTATAGGGGCAAGATTAGACACCCTGCAGGCAAGAGCTTACTTGCCCGAGGACAGACTGATGGACTTGGCCAACCAGTTCCTAAGCAATTCTCAGGTCTCCGCCAAACACTTCCTGCGGCTTCTGGGCCACATGGCATCCACAGTACATGTGACCCCGAATGCCCGTCTGCACATGCCGCCCGCTCAGTGGTGCCTCAGAGCTCAGTGGGCGCAGGCCACAGGCGACCTCCGAGACAGAGTAAGAGTGTCCAAACCACTCATGGACTCCTTGCATTGGTGGCTACGTCTCCCAAACCTTCTCAGGGGGTACCCTTTCAGGCCCCAGCACACACAAGGGTGGCTGACGACCGATTCTTTCTTTGAAGGGCTGGGGTGCACAAAGCCTCTGGTCTCCTCGGAAGGCCACACAGCAATCAATCTTTTGGAGCTGCGAGCAATCCGCTGGGCTCTACAGACTTTTTCTCATGCCCCTCGTCTCCCAGTCTGTCTTAGTTCAGACAGACAATCAGGTAGCATGTTCTATGGGAACAAGCAAGGGGGCACAGGGTCCAGACTCTATGTCAGGAGGCGCAGGCCCCTTTGCTCCTTTGCAGTCAAACAAGGCCTGTTTCTCAAAGTGGTTTATCTGCCTGGTCAGGAGAACCTTTTGGCAGACAAACTAAGCAGGATTCTCCAGCCTCACGAATGGCAGTTGAATCCACTGGTGGTTCAGCACCTCTTTCTACGATGGGGACTTCCATCCATCGATCTCTTTGCCAGTCCACTGAAACCATCAGCTGCCCAGGTTTTTCTCCAGACAGCCGCATCCCTGAGAGTGGCAGCAGATGCTTTTCTGATCTCTTGGTCGACGGGCCTCCTGTATGTGTTTCCTCCCACGCCCCTGGTGGCCGTACTCTGTTCAAGATTCTACGGGACAAGGCCTCGGTCATTCTGGTAGCCCCCAGATGGCCGAGGCAACCATGGTTTTCACTTCTTCTGCAGTTGGCAGTGGAAACTCTATTCCCTCTGGGGTTGCAACCTGATCTTCTGTCTCAGGATCAAGGTTCCCTCTGCACCCCAATCTCAGATCCCTTAATCTGATGGCCTGGCTGCTGAAAGGATAGTGCTAGCCCCCTTACTTCTACCTAGGGAAGTTGAGGTGGTAGTCCTGGCCTCGAGGAGGCAATCCATCAGAAAGTCCTATGCACTCAAGTGGCACAGGTTCTCAGTGTGGTGTGCTCAGCACAATGAAGATCATATCTCCAGGAACAAGCAGGAACGAGTCTTCACATATGGGTACGTCGGTACCGACGGAGTCTGCGCGGGAACGCTTCCCAGCGTCCAATCAGAAAGCCTTTGGAAGCATTCCACCACGCCTGCGTGCTGCCTTCCCGCCTTCCCAACTGCCTCTCCTCAGTTTTCGTTTTTCCGCGGAGTCGGCAGGACGTCCTCCTGTCACCACAGAAAATTCATCTTTTATTTTTTATTTTTCTTGTGGTTTCGGCTGCCTTTCCTGACGCCACCGGTACCGCCGGTGTTTCTTTTTTCTTTTCTTGTAAAAATTTTCCTTTTTAAGGAATATTTTTTCCTTCCTAGTGTCTCACGGTTTTTCAGGCCTGCTAGGCCTCTCCACTTTCCTTCATGGGACCGCCAGCCACTATCCCCAAGAAATGTACAAACTGTGGCGGTACAACCTTAATTTTGGACACTCACAATTGGTGTCTAACCTGTTTGGGTCCTGACCATTTTCCTCTGGAGTGTCCCTCCTGCAATAGTATTGTGAGAAGAAGTTTTCAACATCGAGTTTCCCTCGACACGCGGTCCCCATCCAACTTCAGGTACCGACCATATCTTTTTCTACACAGGATCAGGTAACCCAAAAACAGTCTGTTAAGACTAGCCAGTCCTTGAGTGGCAAATCTCATGCACAGCATAGAGATGCCTCCGGCCTTGCCCTCGAGAATCCACTGGTTTCAAAACCCCGGTGGGAGTCTTTGGCCTCCAAAACCCGTGTGGGGTTTCAGGTTGTTCCTGAGGTTCACCCCTCACAGAACATACCTGAGCCATGCCTGGTGGTGGCATCCGCTTCGAGCGGTATCGATACCCCGGCATCGGCAATAGTGTTGGATAAAACATTCCTCACCAAGGATCGTCGTCTGGCGTCCTCGGTACCTAAGGGGCCGTTGGATATGCTGCAGACCGACCTTCCAGTATCGGTATAGTCCCCGGTACCAATACTAGTACTGACGTCGGTACCCTCCAGACGTGCATCGATAGACTCGCTTCTTTCGATGCCAAGTCTGGAATCGATCTCCAGTCTGGAGGACTGGGTACCGACTCGCCTTGGTACCGACGCCAGACGGTACTGAAGGCTCGGTTCCGAGGATTCAGATCCGGCACTCTCGGTGTCTTGAATGCCGTTAGAGTTGCCACCGGCTGGCCTTCATCCACCGGTATCGGATACGGTACCGAAGCCGATACCGTTATCCACAATACCATTGCCATCGGTGCCTTCCATGCTTCTCTCATCAGGCTCGCTTCCCTCGATACCGAGTTTGGAATCGATCCCTAGCATGGACGATGTGCTACCGACGGTTGCTGGTCCCGACTTCAGGCAGTACCAACGACCATCCTCTAAGGATCCCAGACTGCACACTTCAGGATCTTCTATCCCTATGAACTTGGATAGATCCCTCGGTGCCAATGCTAGTTCTTCATCAGATCTAGCCTATTCAAACAAAGTTCCCTCTGGGGATCCTTCTGTTCAGGCTTTCCTCCGGGATATGGCAAAATCACTTGCCATTTCTATTCCTGGACAGGATCCTACACAGGGGAATACAGGATCCTTCTATATTCCTGGCAAAGCGAAGGAGAACATCATGCTTCCTTTTGTAATGGGGAAGAGACATCCTGCGCTATGGAAACAGAGGAACCTGAGAGCAGTAGGTCTGTTGCTGACAGGAAGGAAAAGCTCAGGACTCCCAGTTGCCAGGAGCAACATAAACAATCCCAGCCACAAGGGCAGGAACCCCGCCCAGTTAGCAAACAATCCCCATCTCCTGGGCCTAATAGCTTTCACCTGGGAGGGGGAAGGACTAGATTAGCTCCCAAGCAAACGTATAAGAAACGTTCATTAGAGTTTGAAAGAGAGAACAGGAAGGATGGAGAGAACAGAGAGCAGAAGCAAGAGAAAGCCGGAAGAGAGCAGAACCAGCTGGAAGGATTGTGTGAGCTGAAGTCTGGGTCTTGGAAACAGCGTCTGTCTCGGTGTGAAAGGAAAACGTATGTGAATGACTTAGTGGATTCTGATTCTGAGTGTGAGAGAGAAAGACAGAAAGTAACTGGCAGGAATAACTGGAGGAGCAGGGCACAAAAACCCTTGGGCCAGAACTCCAGGCATTTATCCTATGGTGAAGGCACACAGAGGGAAAAGTTACCAGTAAGGATAGCTGGGAAGCACTTACAAGCTCCAAGGAGTGAAAAGTATACAGTGCAAGACATTTGTATGTCAGAGGAAGAAGGTGAGCAGCCAGAATACAGAGAAAAACCTCTGAGGTTTAAACCCCGTCCTGATAGAGTTGTGCACGGACTTTCCCCTGCCTCAAAGCCAGAAGGTAGGCTGTCTAATTACTATAAAAGTGGTTACAAGAATTTCTCTCCTAGAAACCCTAAAGGGTATGACTCTCCTCTAGGCTATACCAGGATATACGGTAGGGCTGAACCCTATCTCACAGAGGCAGTAATAGGGAAGCCTCAGGAACAGGCAGAGGAGGAAAGTCTGGAAACGTTATATACAAAGCAGAAGTTGTATTCAGCTGAGAGCCATCATGAGTCAAAGCTAATTGATCCTCCAGAGGAAGAATTGTCTGATCACCAACTGGATTGTACATTAACGGTTACTGATGAGGTGATTTCATTGTGCTGAGCCAGATAATCTGAGGAAGCTGTTTAACTGGCAATTGAGAAGCACAGGAGTTTATTTTGCCTATAAGAAGTGTCTGTATGCTGTGAATACCGTGCCACTTTTGAGTTAAGTTTGGAAGCTGTTATTAGTTCTTTTTCTTACCTTGTGCCAGAGTGTATGGCTTTCTGATCCTAAGTTACATTGTGTTTGAATCCGCCCCGGGAGGGGAATTAAAAGCCTGTCTTTGCCTGAACACTCGTTTCACAACTATATCTTATTGAAAAGGGACACAACTACAACTCCCAGGAGGCAATGCAACCATAAAGCATTGACTCCAACCTTTCAATAAAGGGTCTCCAGGCTATCTACCCCGTACGCTGAGGCTACGGGCTGACTACTGGTGACACTTTGCATCATTCCTTACAGGATCTCCTTCTAGGAATGTGGAACGCTCCTTTAAAGGTACCCCCACCTTCCAGAGCAACTGATCTTCTGTATCAGGTGCCCCCCTCTCCAGGGTTTCAAAAGACTCAACCTCCTCATCATTCCATTGTAGTAGAATCAGCAATGAGGCGGGTAAAGAGTACAAAAAAGCACTCTTCTTATCCACCAGGTCGTGAGTCTAAGACACTAGATGCCTTTGAACGTCAAACCTTCCAGGCATCTATGCTTTCAGCAAGAATTCTCTCATATATTTTTATATGGGTCTATCTCTTGAGGAGGTCACAAAGAAATTACATCTTTTGACTCCTTTTCTTCCAGAGCCCAAGAGTGCAGGACTATTCCTCACTGGTTAGTCATGCTCAGAATATCTCTAGGTTTCTTACTCGTGCTTCCCTAGACTCCTTTGAGTCTGTTAGCAGGACTTCTGCTATAGCTATAGGGGCACGACGTAAAGCAGGGCTCCAAGCTTCAGACTTAGATAAATGGGCACAAGTTAGACTGGGAAATACTCCATGCACTGGAGAAAATCTCTTTAACAAGGAGTCCTTACTCCAGGTTGCTCAGTTAACAACTGACTGTCCTGTTTCTAGAGGCTATCCTACGCCTTCTGCTTTCCCAGTAGGTAGGAAATGTCCTACCAAACTTTCTTCCCCTAGGGGAGAAGGTTTTTTCCATCCTCTGCCAATCACACAGATGTTCCCAAACAGGGGAAACATTGCCCTGGTCTGAAGAATCCACAACCTCAACAGGGTCAACAAACCCAGCAGTCGCAGGGTTTCAAATAGACCATTGTCCCTCTTGGTTGGTGGTTAGGGTGGCAGTCTCCTTCTTTTCACTTGAAGTATCTGCACCAATTTTCATCCTAACTCCCCTAGATATCTCTTCATGAGACATATTTCTCTAACTCTCAGGGTTTTATGATGCTCATGCCCATACTAACAGATTTTCCTTTTCCTCTTGGAGGAAACAGAGGTAACAGCTATCAATAGACAGTTGTTTCCCTGTACTGGCATGTATCATCTCATCAGTCAGAGACTTCCTCCATAGTCGGTCTCTTGCAACTCTGTCTTACCTCCCTCTTCCTATAACATTGGTTTGTAAGAGGGACTCTTTAAACCGGTAAGCCCCTATGGTCCTCTGCCTGTTCTACCGGGGGATTTCTCCTTTTTGGAATTGTTCCCCCCCTTGTTACCTTAGGGCAGCTCATCAGACTATAGGAAATCCTACCATGTCTGTTCTTTCTTTTTCCCAATCCAAAAAAGAAAGTGGGAAAACAAGTTTTTCCATGCTGCCCTGGTAGTTGCTGCACATACAGCAATTCCTAGTGGTTAAGCCACTGTTTTTGTTCACTACACAACCAAGGTTTCCCCTCTACTAGCAATCCTCCTAGCCTTACTGTTAGGTCCCAAACTGGTTAGTAGCCTAGTTTGGGAAATCCTATTATCACAGTCTGGTTGGTTACCTTCTATTCTTTGCCCCCTTGTCTTGGCAGAATAGCTGGTCGCCTACTGGCTTTCCACAGCCAGTTTTTTTCTTCTAACCAACCTGCAGCATGCTCTCTGCATCTCTACAGAGTAGCTTTGCACTATGGGTCCTTGCTAGAGAGCATCAGTATCTGGCCTAGCAGATCACCTCAGATGGTTAGGAGGGGTCCCCCAGTCATGTTCCATGTCTGGCAGGTATTCCCTACCCTTACCATCTCATCTTAAATCTCTTTTGAGGCATAAGCCTCAGGCCTTTCATTCCGTGAAAACCTCAAGGAGGGCCAATTCCCTGAGTTGGCCCATATCTCCTTGAATCTTCTAGTCAGAGATAAACTTCTTCAAAGACAGCTAGAGGACGCCTAATACCCATCTTGACCTCATAGGTGGGTCACTAGGGTATCTTACTCCAGGGGCGTCCTCTATCCATTCTCCATACTGCAATTCTGGAGAGATCTGGACTTCCTGTCTGCAGACTGAAGTTATCTTCTGCAATTTTCACGTAGGCCATCCTGGTTATCCAAGAGCTCAAATTCTGTAAAGACTTCAGACTCTTCTTCTCAGGGAAACTTTTCTTCTGACTCTACCAGTCATAACCAGGAAAAGAGGATTCTGTATATATCTCTTCAAGCAGGTATCAACCTTCTTGCTGTCAAATACATCTTCCTCTCTCCCTAGAGGGGATGAGGTTCTATGGACATCTCTCCATCCATACACCTGGAGACAAGTGTCTATATACCGGCATATTCATATAGGTATATATAGCTATATATAGACACATATATATACTTATCTATATCTATCTGTGTGTTTTTCTGCCCATACATATCTCTTTTTACATATATGCATATATACTCTATGGGTGTGTGTATGTATATATATATATTTACAGATATATATATATATTTACAGATATAATGAGATATGTTTTTTGATAGATCTGTATCCATCTACTTATCTATCTCTCTGTTAGGTTCAGATATCCTTACATCTCTACCTGATCCTGACAGATGGGCACTACCCCTATCAATGCTGTGCCAACATATTTAGGGGGCTACACTATAACCACGTCCTGTGGTAATTAACAATTTTTTTCCTTACCATAACCTTTTTAGGTTTAGGTACTCCTGAAGCTCTCCATGTCCCTTTTTTCTTTTCCTAATTAACCCCATTTAGGAAAGACATTGCGGAGCTTCAGTTACTCTAAAGCTTAACACTTCTGAGTCTGTCCTTCCTTCTTATCAGATACAAGGGTCTCCACACCCTTTCTCCCCTACATGGACTGCTTCCAACCCCAGTCCAGTTGAGCCAGACTCATTTATTCTCTTGGTCCAAGGATTGTACTATTTTTGGACCAAACCAGCTTAAGCTTACTTCAATAGTACCTTCTGCGTCTCCGCTGAAGCTCTACCTCTTATGCTACCCCAGTTTTTTTTCCCTGGGGCTGTTCTCACACTGAAGAGTTCTGACCTCCACTTGTTTTTTCTACTTTGTTACCTCTACTTCTCAGTGAGGTACCTCTTAAGCGCATTCACTGGCTCTTCTAATAGATCCATATCTACCTCAGTGGACTTGTGCAATGCCAACAAGGGAGGCCCGGATCACAATATTATATTACTAAATGCCTTCTATACAGGGTCTTCCCCTTTTGAAGCCCTGTTCTAACCAGCTGTTCCACAGCTCCTTTGCTGTATTCAACTCCTACCCTCCATCCCCAGGATGCCTGAGGTCCTGAGGAATGGCATGGCTCATTCTAGACTTGCAACATGCTAGGACTCCCTCTGGGCATCTGAGCTTGGGAGTCCCCATATGTGAAGACTCATTCCTGCTTGTTCCTGGAGATAGCACAGTTACTTACCTGTAACAGGTGATCTCTGGGAACAGCAGGAATAAGTCTTCACAACCCACCCACCTCCCCAGGAGTTGTTTTTTCTCTATCTCTATCTTTCCCTTCTCTGTTCTCTCTCTCTCTTTGTCTCAGCTTTAAAACTTAACTGAGGAGAGGCAGTTGGGAAGGCAGCACACAGGCGTGGTGGGATGCTTCCAAAGGCTTTCTGATTGGACGCTGGGAAGCGTTCCCGCGCAGACTCCGTCGGTACCGACGTACCCATATGTGAAGACTTATTCCTGCTGTTCCTAGAGATCACCTGTTACAGGTAAGTAACTGTGCTTTCTCCTGCCTGGTGCCAGTAGTGCTACAATACCTACTTCACCTGTCAGACCTAGGCCTTAAGTCCAACTCTGTTCAGATCCACCTCAGTGCTCTTTCAGCACACCACTCACCGGTGGAGGGACAGTCGCTGTCGGCTCACCCCTTGGTGTCCCGCTTCCTCAGAGGCCTGCTTTTGCTCAAGCCTCCGATTCATCCCCCTGTCACTGAGTGGCACTTGAACGTGGTCTTGCAACAACTTATTCGCCCATCGTTTGAGCCGATGGTTACTTGCCATTTATGCTTCCTTTCTTGGAAGGTGCTCTTCCTGGTAGCTCTTACCTCGGCTAGACTTGTGAGTGAACTACAAGCTCTGGTTTCTGATAGACCGTACACATGGTTCTATAGGAACAGGGTGGTCCTTCGGATTCATCCAAAGTTCCTTCCAAAAGTTGTCTCCTCTTTCCACCTCAACCAGGAGGTGGTTCTTCCGACATTCTTTCCCAGGCCGCATACCAGCCGGGCTGAGACAGTCTTGCATACTCTGGACTGTAAGAGGGCATTGACCTTTTACCTTGAACATACGCGGGGGCATTGAAGGGCTACTCAGCTCTTCGTCTCCTTTGACCCTAATAAATTGGGGTTACCTGTCTCCAAGCGTACATTGTCCACTTGAGTAGAAGATTGTATCGCCTGGGCATACAAGGCAGCCGACCTCCCCTTGCAGGGTTGAGTCACTGCCCACCGTGTCAGGGCGAAAGCCGCGTCAGTAGCTCATCTCCACTCTGATCCGTTGGCGGACATCTGCCGGGCCGCTCCTTGGTCTTCAAGCCAGACTTTTGCATCCCACTACTGCCTCGAGAGAGAGTCCCGAAGGGACAGTGCTTTCGGAAAGGCGGTACTCCGTAATCTCTTTGAGGTTTAAGCAACTCCTACCCTCTGGCCTTTGTGTTGGACTACCGTACGGGTTCTCAGAGGATATTCTTCTCACAGATGCTGAGGCTCTGCAGAGGGAGCCATTTTTTCAGTTTTGGGTTCTTGGTAGCCTAGAGCTGGGGAGTCCCATATGTGAGGACTGACTTCCTGCTTGGTCCTGGAGAAAGAGTAGTTACTCACCTGTAACAGGTGTTCTCCAGGAGCAGCAGGAATCGGTCCTCACGATTCTCCCTCCTCCCCTGGAGTTGCAGTCATATACTTTATGTTGATTTTTGCTGTCTTTTAGCTATGTCATCAGACTGAGCAAGATGGCACCCTTGGGCGGGAAGGGGACTCACGCAAGGTGCTCGCTCTGCATTCCCAAAGGCTTTCTTTGAAAGCTGGGGAAATGCTCCGCATGGGGGCTCTATCGGCGCCGGCATCACCCATATGTGAGGACTGATTCCTGCTGCTCCTGGAGAACACCTGTTACAGGTGAGTAACTACTCTTTCCTCACGTACCTTATCTAATCTCATCCATATCCCTCTCCTTTCCCCTTCCGCCCTCCCTCACTCATGCCCCAATCACTCATCCAGAAATATCAACCCCAACCCTATCCCCCTTAGAGTTCTGTCTCACTCTAAAAAGAGATCCTCATGTAACCTATCTCACATCATCAATATCCCGCTTCACGCCCCTTCCCCTCCCTCATGGTGGGCACATTCATCCAGAGACACCCACCCAATCCCTGGCCCCTCTAGATCTCTGTACTACTCTGGAAATATATACTCTGAAAATAGATCCTGACGTAACGGCATCCCTAGACCACGTCGTATTCTGGTAAGAAAGCCTCACATAACCTGTCCAAACCTTATCCACATCCCTCTCCTTTCTCCCTCCACTCTCTCCCGTTCCTCATGTGCCCTATGGAACACATGCTCAATCTCTAACAAGCTTCCTTTTACTCACGATCTCTTTATCTCTAATGCGCTACACCCTCTCGCCCTAACTGAGACCTGGCTCCTCCCTAACGATACCACATCCGCTGCTGCTCTCTGCCACGGGGGCTACCAGTTCACCCTTACACCTCAATCCACTGGCCGCAGTGGTGTTGTTGGGCTCCTACTCTCTCTCTCCTGCCAATTCCAACCTCTCCTGCTGCCTCAGTCTCACTCCTCCCTCTCTTTTGAAGTTCACTCCATTCGCCTCTTCACACCACTTCCCCTCCGAGTAGCTGTCATTTATCGCCCACCCGACAAATCCAAATCGACCTTCCTTACCGACTTCGACTCCTGGCTTTCCATCTTTCTGGATCCCCTCTTCCCCCACTCTTATTCTTGGTGACTTTAACATTCACGTCGATAACCCCTCCGATCCCCATGCGTTAAAGTTCCTCGCATTCACCTCCTCGTTTGACCTCCAACTTTGCTCCACTGCCCCCACCCACCTACATGGCCACTGCCTTGACCTGATACTCTTCTCTAATTCCTCTCTCTCAGACCTCTGCAACTCAATCCTTCCCTCATCAGACCATCACCTTTTAACCTTTAATCTTCAGCTTCCACTGTCTCCTCCGACCTATTTAGAAACCTTCATAATATTGATCCCTTGACTCTCTCCTCCACCATTTCTCCATCTCTTTCCTCCATTATGTCCTCCAAGTCCGTCGACGAAACAGTATCCTCTTATAATGCTGCACTATCCTCGGCCCTCGACACTCTTGCCCCACCCACCCCATGCCCTGTCAGACGTTCTGCTCCCCAGCCATGGCTGTCATCCACAACCCGCTATTTACACACCTGTGCCCGTTCTGCTGAACATGCTTGGACCAAATCCCGCTCCCCGGAAGACCTTCTACACTTCAAATTCATGCATGGCTCCTTCCAGTCAGCCATAGCACTTGCCAAACAAGAATACTACATCCATCTGACTAACTCCCTTGCCTCTGATCCTCGCCACCTCTTTAATACCCTCAATTCTCTCCTCAAGGTGCCCCCCACCCCCGATCCCGCCCTCCTTTTCTGCCCAAACCCTAGCCGACTACTTCCACAACAAAATCCACAATATTACCCTCCAATTCCCAACTTCCTCACCTACCTCCCCCCTTCCCAATTCTCTCCCCCCATCCATACTTCCTCTGCTACCCTCTCCTCCTTCCCTACGATCTCCGATGAGGAAAACCACACTCCTTTCCTCCTCGCAAACCCACCTCCTGTTCCTCTGATCCTATCCCACCCACCTCCTACACCCCATCTCCCCCACCGTCGTCCCCTCCATCTCTCATATTCTAAACCTTTCACACTCCACTGCAACTGTCCCCAGAGACTTCAAACATGCTGTTCTCACACCTCTCCTCAAGAAACCCTCACTCAATCCTACCTGTCCTAACTATCGACCCATCTCCCTCCTTCCCTTCATATCTAAACTACTAGAGCGAGCAGTCCACCGCCGCTGCCTCGACTTCCTCACCTCCCATGCCCTCCTGGACCCAGTACAATCCGGCTTCTGTCCCTTACACTCCACTGAAACGGCCCTCACAAAAGTCTCCAAGAACTTGTTCCTGGCTAAATCTAAGGGCCTCTAATCATCCTTCTCGACCTCTCCGCTGCCTTTGACACGGTTGACCACAAATCTTCTCCTCACCACCCTCTCCTCGGTTTTCAAGGGCTCCGTATTATCCTGGTTCTTCTACCTCTCCCATCGCTCCTTTAGGGTATGCTCTGGTGGCTCCTCCTCCTCTCCCACCCCGCTCCATGTTGGTGTACCCCAGGGATCTGTCTTGGGCCCTCTCTTTTTCTCGCTCTATACCCAATCCCTTGGCGTGCTTATCTCCTCCCATGGCTTTCAGTACCATCTCTATGCCGACTACTCCCAAATCTACCTCTCTACACCTAATATCTCTCCAGCAATCCAGACCAGGATCTCTGCCTGCCTCTCTGACATCACTGCTTGGATGTCTCATCGCCACTTGAAGTTGAACATGGCCAAGACTGAACTCCTTGTCTTTCCCCCCAACTCCTCCCCTCCTCTTCCCCCCCTTCTCAGTCTCCGTGGATGAATCTATGATCTTTCCTGTTCCCTTGGCCCGCAATCTGGGGGTTATCTTTGACTCCTCTCTCTCCTTCTCCACACATATCCAGCTCGTAGCTAAGACCTGCCGCTTCTTTCTCTACAACATTAGCATAATCCTCCCCTTCCTTTCTGAACACTACCAAAAAACCCTTATCCACTCCCTAATCTACTCTCGCTCGACTACTGCAACCTACTCCTTGCTGGTCTTCCAGTGAAACCATCTCCTTCCCCTTCAATCTATACAAATTATGCTGCACGACTAATCTTCCACCAGTCTCGCCATGCCCACATTACTCCTCTTCTCAAGTCACTTCACTGGCTCACTATCCAATTCCGCATTCAATTCAAACTTCTCCTGCTGACCTATAAATGCATTCACTCTACTGCCCCTCAGTACCTCTCATCTCTTATCTCGCCCTACATCCCCTCTCAGGAACTTCGCTCCGCTAACAAATTACTTCTATCTAGGCCTTTCACTCGCACCGCTAACTCCTGACTTCGCTCCTTTCACCTTGCTGCACCTCACGCCTGGAACAGCCTACCTGAGTCTATACACCGGGCACCCTCCCTGGCCCTCTTCAAATCCAGATTGAAAACCCACCTCTTCACTGTCGCTTTCAGATCCTGACTTCTCAACCTGACTCCCGTCAATTTTTCATGACTGAATTGTTAAGACCATATTGTGCCTTCCACCGAATTGACTAATGCTCTATATTGTCTCAACTAGATTGTAAGCTCAGATGAGCATGTCTCTGATGAGCAGGGACTGTCTCTTGTATGTATGCCTGTACAGCACTGCGTGCGTAATGCTATATAAGTGCTAAATAGTAGTAGTAGTAGTTTTTGTACAGGTTCTCAGTAGCCTGTAGCTGGGGAGTCCCATATGTGAGGATTGATTTCCTGCTTGTTCCTGGAGAAAGTGTAGTTACTCACCTGTAACAGGTGTTCTCCGAGGACAGCAGGAATCAGTCCTCACATCCTTCCGTCCTCCCCTTGGAGTTGCTTCTTTACCATATTTTATTTTTTCCTTGGCCATCTTAGCTATGTCATTTAACTGAGGCAAGATAGCACCCTTGGGCAGGAAGGGGACCATGCATATGTTGTGCATCTTCCAAAAGCTTTCTTTGAAAGCTAGGGAGATGCTTCCGTTGGTGCCAACATCACCCATATGTGAGGACTGATTCCTGCTGTCCCCAGAGAACCTGTTTCAGGTGAGGAACTACGCTAACTCCCAAGACCTGAACTGCAACTATTCTATCTAGGGAAAGGCAGTACTGTAAAATTACACCAGCACCTCCTATTAGAAAAATAGACCATGATTGACTGTTACAGATGGCCATCAGAAACTACATGCTATTAAAATACCTCACATACAGAATATAGACCTTCACCTGCTACAGAATAAGGGACTACAAATTAGAAAAGAGAACCACATGCAAAAGTGAAATGGAAAACTCAACAAATCAGATTTTTGCCAGCATTGGAACTCTTGAAAAAAAAAAAGAGCAACAAATGCACATTGTCCTGTAGTGAGCCAAAAACAAAGACATAAGAAACGCGCATTCCCAAAACCTTTTATATTCCAATTACTATAAACTCAAAATAATTTTTTGTACTCTTATTATTTTAGTTATTTAAAATGATTTTTATTCTTCACTATTCAGAGGTTTAGGTACATTACAATAAAACATATACAGCATAATAAATAAAAACAGTAAAATTCAGGCCTGAGATATTCTTTTTTTTCTTTCATAATGGCATTGGTCCTGGCCTCTTGCTTCACTTGGTATATCTTGTCTATCTTTTTCCAAGTCCTTTTTCGAGAGGATCCCCCCCCCCCTTCTGTTTCTTTTCCATCTGTCTTCACTTTCTGCCCTCTATTTCTGTCAATGATCTTTAATCTTTTTTCTTAGTTTCTTTATTCTGCCTCTCCATCCAAAGCTAGATTTTACTTCTCTTTCCATCTCTTTTTAACCTGCAGTCTTCAGTCTTCCTCTTTTACTTTTTGCTTACCTAGCAGCTTTCCATAGCCTACTTCTGAATTTCCCCATTTCCACTCACCAGACATGCCTTCTTCCCAGCTCTCATTTACCTTCATTTGCTTCTCATCAGCCCTAACGCCTCCTCTGTTGTCATCCCATCCCCTGCCTTTAGCACATTTCTTTTGTATTTTACCGCCTACCCAGCCTCTGCTTTTCCCCTTTCACTTTCTCCATTTCTACCTTTATCTTCCCATCAAAGACTTTTACCCTTTCTGTCTTTCGCTCTATCCACAGACTCCTACCACTGCTTGATTTTGATCCTGTGAAATCAGGATCAGTAAGTGCTTCCTTGAGTACTGAACCCGCTCATGGTGCTGCTCTGCTTCAGTGCTTGCCTCTCTGATAATAGCTACTTCCCTAACAAAATATAAATCCTACCCTATTACTGCTACTCCTACTATTTATTTGTTTAGCCCTATTAAGCTCGAGCAGCACTGTACGCATACATGTAACAGACAGTCCCTGCTTGACAGAGCTTACAATTAATTCAAGACAAATGAAACAAACAAGGGACTAGGGTATTTCTTAAAGGGAAATGATTAAAAACCCTAAGGGTATTAGTTAAATAAGAGGGATCAGAATCCAAAAGCCATCTCAAGGGTAGGCTTTTAGCCTGGATTTATATAGGACCCGAGATGGAGTATGATGTACTGCTTTAGGAAATTATTCCAGGCATATGGTGCAGCAAGGTGAAATAGACAGAATCTTGAATTGATGGTGGAATAGAAGAGCACTGATAAGTGATTTACTTGATGAGTGGAGTTCCTGAGGAGGGGTGTAGGAAGAGAGGCAACTAGGAGTTGCAGAATGAATGCATGTATGGATCAGTCAAAGTTTGAATTGTATGCTGACACAGATAGGGAACTAATGAAGTGACTTCAGAAAAGGGGTTATATGAACATAGCAATATTGAGATTAGTCTGCAGCTGAGTTTTAGATGATTTGAAGGAGAGAGAGATGTGAGACTAAGGAGGGGCAGATTACAACAATCTAAGCAGGAGGTGATGAGTGAATAAGAGTCTTGATACTGTGTTCAGGAAGGGACAAATTCTACTGATCTTATAGAAGAAGAAACAACAGGTTTTATCTGTTGGATAGGTGCAGAGAAAGAGAAGAGTCAAAAATGACCCCAAGGTTACAAATTGTGGAGACAGGGAGGATGACTGTTATCCACAACAAAGGAGGAAAGGGGGAGGTGGTCTTGTAGAAAAATAAACTCCATCTTTGCCATGTTCAATTTCAGATGGCATGGGATATCCAGGCAGCAAAATCAGATAAGCAGGCTAAGATTTGGGCTTTTGTTGCTGGAGGGATTTGGTGTAGAGAGGTATATCTGAGGTCCCAAGACAGAACTCTGAGATACACTGACTGAAAGTGGGACGATAGTAGAGGAAAACTGCAGTGGGAAAGAAGAAGAAAACCAAGACAGAACACAGTCCTAAAAACCAAATGAGAGCAGCATATCTTTATCTTTATTCCATTTCTTGATATACCGCCCTTTGAAAATACAACAGAGCGGTTTACAAAAGAGCAAAAGGCACACTGCCAGGACAAGGAAAAGAACACCATAGTTTTGTTAGGATAGAGAAAAAGGGAGAAACTAGAGACAGAGAGGAACCAGGGAGCGAGAGAGACAAGAGAAAACTCAGCTAGGGATAGAAGGGGGAGGAAGATTAAAGGTGGCGCAGAAAAGATGGGGTTTTAACAGAGCCTTGAACTAGGCGAAGGAAGGCTCGAGGCGGAGGTCAGGGGGGAGAGAATTCTAGAGCTTGGGACCAAGAAAGAAAAATGCAGAGCTGAGGTGGGCAAGGGAGGGGGAGGGGAGAGACATGCGGTTTGCGTGGATGTGTCGTAGCGAGGGGTGGGAGGTGTGAAGATGGACTAGGTCAGAGATATACTGAGGGGAAGTGATATGAATAGCCTTGTGTACAGTGTCAAAAGCAGCACATTGCTCAAGAAGGATGAAGATCAAGTAAAGGCCCTTGTATTTGGCCAGGTACAGTTCACTGGAGACACTGGCAAGACAGTTTCTGTAGAATGTAGAGGGCAAGAGCCAGAGTGGGAGTGGATTCAGAATAGCTTGAGGAGAAATTCAAGACAGTAGCAGGGCATCTTTTATAATTCTGGCATGGAAGAAAATCATAATTCATTCTTAGGTTTTCAGTATTTTCAGAACAGGCTATTGTCTCAGGTTTCTGTCACTTCCAGAGACACTCTTACCCTGCTCTCAACTACCTTATACCCAGGGCCGGATTTAGCTATACGCCATGTATGCCATGGCGTAGGGCCCACAGCTGCAAAGGGCCCACAAAAATTGAACTAGTTAGGCTTTTTTTTTTAATAAAATAAAAAAAAACCTGCTGGCTGCCGCCGCGGGGCCCCCTCTGCTGCCGCGGCAGCATGGACTGACCCGCGGGGGCCCCCTCTGTAAGCCTCGGTCCCTCCCTCCGTGCCTCCGTGTCTCCCTCCGTGCAGGCTGTTAGAGACGCGAAGGCAGACTGTCTCCTTCTGCCTTCCCGTCTCTGTTAAGCCCGCAGGGGATGATTGGAAATTTCCCATCAGCCCCTGCGGGCTTAACAGAGACGCGAAGGAGACAGTCTGCCTACGCGTCTCTCCACGCCGGCACGGAGGGAGACACGGAGGCACGGAGGGAGGCACCGAGCTTACAGAGGGGGCCCCAGCGGGTCAGTCCAGGCTGCCGCGGCAGCAGAGGGGGCCCCGCGGCGGCAGCCAGCAGTTTTTTTTTTTTTAAATTAAATTTTACTTTAGGCCGGGGAGGGGGAGGGGGTTAGGACTGGTAATTGGGGGGGCTGGGACTGGGGCTGGAAATGGGTTGGGACTGGGGCTGGAAATGGGCTGGGGGAACTGGGACTGGAAATGGGCTGGGGGGGATTAAGGCTGGAGGTGGGCTGATGAGGTTTAGGACTGGTAATGGGCTGTGGGCTGTTGGGGGGGGGTTAGAACTGGTAATGGGCCTTGGGGGGTTAAGACGGGTAATGGGATGTGGGCTGATGGGGGCTGTCTGGTAATGGGGCTATGGGGGGGGGGCTAGGACTGGAAATGGGCTGGGGGGGGGTTAAGACTGGAGGTGGGCTGATGGGGTTAGGACTGGTAATGGGGCTGTTGGGGGGGTTAGAACTGTTAATGGGTGGTTGGGGGGTTTAGACTGGTAATGGGCTGTGGGCTGATGGGGGCTGTCTGGTAATGGGCTATGGGGGGGCTAGGACTGGAAAGGGGCTGGGGGGTTTTAAGACTGGAGGTGGGCTGTTGGGGTCAGGACTGATAAGGGGCTGTTGGGGGGGTTTAGAACTGGTAATGGGCTTTGGGGGGGGGTTAAGACTGGTAATGGGCTGTGGGCTGATGGGGGCTGTCTGGTAATGGGCTATGGGGGGGGGTTAGGACTGGAGGTGGGCTGATGGGGTTAGGACTGGTAATGGGCTGTGGGCTGATGGGCTGATGGGGGGGGGGTTAGGACTGGCAATGGGCTATGGGGGGCTGACTGGAAATGGGTTGATGGGGTTAGGACTGGAAGTGGGCTGATGGGGGGTTAGGACTGGTAATGGGTTATAGGGGGGGCTTAAACAGAAAAATGGGGTGATGGGGGGTTAGGACTGGTATTGGGTTGGGGGTTGCTAGGACTGGAAATGGGCTGATGGGTGGCTAGGACTGGAAATGGGCTGATGCAGGGACTAGAAGGGAATGGATGCTGGGTGAGGCTGGAACTAGAAGGGAGCTGATGTTGGGGGAGGATTAGAATGGGATGGGGCTGGAAGAGTAAAAATGGAGAAGGGAAAAATATTTTTGTGTGGGGAGGGATAAAAAAATCTACAATTGGCCAGGTATTGGGAGAGTAAGTGGGGATTGAGGATGGAGGGGTAAAATTTGAGTGGATGAAATAGGAATGAGGAAAGAGCAAAAGGAGAAAGATTAGTATGTTAAAGCAGATGTAGAGAGAGAATGGAAAAAAAACTAGAAGAGAGAAGAAAGGACAAATGGACAGCAGCCGATGGAGAGTTAGCAGACGACATGAAGAAACCAGAAGAAAGTGGCTGGAGCAATTGCAGCTGAAAAAAAATGCACAAAAGGTAGAAAAATATCTCTTTATTTTGAATTTATTAATTGGAATATGTCAGCTCTGGTAAATGTGCATCATTAACGTCTGCGCTTTGTTTAGTACAAGAGCAAATTAATTTATAGTTTTATTTCTACAGTGTTGTTGTACATTCCAAGTTTGGCTTTTGGGATTCCCAGTTTAATTATTGTCTTCCTGTTTCTAAAATGTGATTACTTGTTTGGTGATGGTCTATGTTCTGCATGTGTAACTGAGCTGAGGTGTTCTGTTTATATAATTCCTATTTGACATTGCCACTTGTTCTCTTTCCCCAGTAGGTCATGTATTGTTGTTCTCTGAAATGTATTGGTTTAATATTTGCAGTGTTGCCTTTTGATTGTTATAGTATGGTGCTTTGTGAGTCCTGGTAGTGCTGTTAGGATACGGCGGGTTTTCTATTGGTTCTAAATTGTCAGTGTTTGTAGTATTTCCTAATGTGTCTGGCAGTTTGAACTGATGATAGTAATGTAGAAATCTTTTAGTATTTCTTTATCCATACACTCCTTAAGAGGCACGTTTACTAAAAGTTAGTATATGGTAACATTATGCAAATATTTATGCAAATGAGGCCCCTTATGCAAATGAGGCCCACACCCCCCTTGGGCCGCCCCTGCTGGGGGCCCACAATTTTTGTTGGCATAGGGCCTCACTCAAGGTAAATCCGGCCCTGCTTATACCCATGTCAGTCTGCTTCAGGAAGAACTTATACACCTCCTTCAAACAAGTGCCAAATAGTCTGTTCCCCCTCAGGCAAGTAACTGGGGCTTCTATACCAGCTATTTCCTAATTTGCAAGAAGACATAGGTATGCCATATCTTTGACTTCAAGGACTTCAACTTGTTCCTTTCAAAGAAAAGATCAATGTTAATGTGGGTTTTTTCCTTTCCCAGCACTTTATATCACTTACCCTCGGGACGTCTGTTAATCCTCTGGGCTGAGGAATCACCTTACCTTCTCTGTCTGGAATTCCAGGGGAACAAACACACACACTCGCACATAAGTAGTATGTAAGTTTATTCTACAGGCTAGAGGGGCTGTCTGTCTTTTATACATTAACAGAAACATATACATACGTCATCAACTCATCCTCTTAGGCCCACCACAGCTTATCAGTAACTTCACAGATGTTAGTCGTCTCCATGTAGAACAATCAATTTGTCTTAGCACAGCACATTCCTTTCTATATATAGATATGTACAGGATTCCCATTTCCCTCTGCGGGCCTCTTAGTCCTCCTGTAAACACACTTTAAACTTTAAACCTTATTTTCCCCTATCAATCCCCCCTTTGGGCCTGCATAGGCCCACTATAAGAACAGCCAAACAGTCTTCTGAAGGACAGTTAAGCAGACATTATTAACTGGAGGTCGGTGGTGGCATGCTCAGGTGCATCAGCCACCGTGGAAACA
Source organism: Ichthyophis bannanicus (assembly GCA_033557465.1). Taxonomy (NCBI): domain Eukaryota; kingdom Metazoa; phylum Chordata; class Amphibia; order Gymnophiona; family Ichthyophiidae; genus Ichthyophis; species Ichthyophis bannanicus. Next base: position 525,248,897 of record CM066036.1, on the reverse strand, counting down.
GGTGTATAAGAGTACATAAAAGTGATGGAGCTCTACAGGGCCTAATTCAGCGGTGATAGCGGGGGTCTGGAAAACTGGGATCCAGGAAGTCCAGCTAAGGGCATCCAAGCGAACTTTGGTCAAAGGATAAGTAGCATTAGACAGGTTAAAAGCAGGAGTAGGAGCCTTTATAAAAATAAAACAGTCTGTAGCATTGAGACTAGGGACAATTTGCAATGGAAACAGGACCTGGTTATATCTTAAGGAGGGGCGAGTAACACCAATGTTATACAAGAAAGTAGAAAAAGAAACATGGGGCTGGGTGCAGTTTAAATTGTCAAGTGCAGTAAACTTCTGCATTTCACACAGATTAGAAGATACAGCAATGAGACATGTTGATAGAAAATCTCCAGCTTGTAGCGAGCTGCACACACAAAAGTCTGATACATTTAAGGCAGTTTGGGCAAGTAGTATTGCCGTATTAACAGTTTTAGAGATGGGCTGAAGGAAGCACCACATGAGTGGAAGGAGGAGAGTCAACGCAGTCTTGTTCATGATGGTCAGGAGGCTGAAGAGCGATCTGGAACCAGTGAAGGCAGTGCACGCTTGATTCTTGACGTGTGGATCCACGAAGGGGAGGAGTCACACAGGATGGCTGTCCGTGTGATGACAATCACTGTAGTTGGAGGTCTGTAGGGCAGGTTCAGGATACCGTGCTTGTGAAGCGCTCTGACCTGCACCTGGTCACCAATCTTGAAGGGATGTGTTGGTTTGGTACCTCCAGGCCGATAGCCGCTTTTCTTCAGGAGTCCTCTCCTCTCCCTCTCCAGCTGCTAGGGCCTTGGCTGCCCTGGTGTCAGCTACTTCTCATCCTGGTCCTGAAGCCTGATCTGGAGATGGAGAATGTTTCCAGCGAGGGCAATGGCTCCAGGATCTTTTAGCCACCACCTTCACTGCAGTCGGTGTTATCAGAAGAACTTGAAACAGTCCCATACTGGAAAAGGGGCTTGTAGTGTGTGCTGGTGGTATGTCTTTACCAGGATCCAGTCTCCGGGTTGAAAAGAAAGAGCTGAGAAATCTAGCAGAAGGGACTGGAACCGCTGAGCATACTGTGGAGGGGAAGAGAGATGCCTCTGCTGCTAGGAAATACAAGAGGTCAAATGTGAGGCCCAGGAGTGTAAAAAGTAGGCAGCTTTCCATATAACAGTTCAAAGGGGGAAAACTTTCAGCCTATCCCCTTAGGGCAATTATTTTTTTGTTGAACAGTGTCAAAGGCAAGACAGTTTCTTTACAAAGTTTTTTTTTAAGGTTTCAGAGGTTCTCCCTCTTGGATTGCTGCTTGCATACAACAGAAACTCCTAAGCAACTCAATTAGCTAATACATTTTTTTTTATCAGAAAGGTTACAGACAAGATGCCCACACTTCCTCAATTTTTCACAATTTTAGGATTGTACCAACCTTGTAAAAGTTTGTGTAGGTATCTTTCCTCCTTTACCTTCATGTGTCGGGCCATGACACATAGAGGCAAAAAAGGGATAAAAGCATCTGAAAAGCACCACATGGCCAGTGTGGGTCTCCCCAAAACTCATTAGGATGAAAAGTACACCCAGCCTATCTCCAAATGTCTATTTCCAATTATTGAGTATGTATCTGGGCTAGATGACTTCCAAAATTGGAGTTAATGGAGATGTCATAATCAAAAATTGAAGAGTGTTCATTGTCAGTTCCTTTTCTAGGTGGATACATCATTTCACATCTCAATTTACCTTCACCATTTTTTACTGTCAATCTGAGTTCTCTTTTCCGATATGAATATTCCATCACACTCCTCTCAACACCAATTTTTTTCCACTTAAATCATTCCATCAAACTACATGCATAGGTCCTTCTGTTTTTTATACCATGCTAATGTATCCTTATTTGGCAAGGCTAATGTATCCTTATTTGGCAAGGTAGCCTGTTATCTCGTATTTTTTTGAGTTACATTTAATAGTTGAATGTTCATTGTTCTAAATCTGTTCTATGTAAAATAATAGTACTCTATTATTAAAGTTTGTTACTTGTAAACCGCCACTGATCGCTGGAAGTGGCGGTATAGAAAAGATGTATAAATAAATAAATAAATAATAAAAGGCTGCTAAGAACATCAAACAATTGTTAAAAACTTAGTATTGTTGTAAACAAATGGTAGGTAGAAGATATACATCTATTTGGTAACATACATGCATAAGGATAAACTAGATAAATTCATGGTGCTTAAACATGTATCTGTTTTTTCTTAGTTGTTACTCCAAAACTGAAATCAGGAATGTTTTCAAAATAAAAATGCATTTTCATTAAAAAAAAAAGGTATAATTCGCACACAGCAAACAGGGTGCTGCTGTTCTGTTTATCAATCCACAATCATGAGAGGATACAGGATGGCACATACCTCTCTTTTTTATAGCACTGAGCTTTTACAATGCAGCCACAACAATACCAGAGAACACTTCCTCCTCTTGTTTTTTTTATTATTTGAACTGAACAAATTTACATGTGCTTGGTGTTTAAGAAAACAGACTGAGCAAGGGTAAAATCTCACATTAAGATCTGGAAAGTAAACTTTCTTTTTTCAGGTAATGGTTTGACTCGCATTACTCTGAACATTGATTAACACAGACATCTCAGCTCACAAAGGACAGACATCAGGACACAAAACAAAAAGGATCAAAATACATATGGTTCATTGCATAGAATTTCAAAATAAGCTTCTCAAAAGGTAAAGTATTCATAGAAATTCAGTTGTCATTGTTTACAATTTCTCTTTGTTGACATTTTATCAGCACAAACATCATAACAGACCCGGGCATTGCTATTCTAATCTCTTGACACACAGAAATCAGCAGACAAATTTTTCTTAACCAGAATACACTCAGATCCCTAACCTAGAAAACTAAACTTACACATGTGGATTAAACTTATTTACTGCACACAAATAAAGAAATAGCTAATGTTCTTTCTTCCTCCTCCTCTATTACACTTATCAAATCTAAATAATCTTAAACATAATGAAATTACGATCATGCAGGTTTATTTCTCAATGATTCTACTGCCAATTGGAATCAAAAGTTGTTCTTATAATATATTCACAGGGAAAAAGAAAAGAATTTGCAACATTCAGGCTGTACTTTAATATAAACAATTTTTTCTTGTTTTAAGAGAAGTTCTAAGAAAACATGCAGTCAAGATCTTCACAGTAGCTTGCAGTACAGAATTAATGTAAACACACAAAACACTACCAGACTTGTTATCTGTACGATCTGCTTCTAAGGTTCTTACTTCAGTGTATAATACTTTCCGATCCCAATCCATTGACTCAGAAAATCCATTCCATGCTACACTACAAACTCATACAGACAGGAAGAAAAGAACTAGCTGTCCCAACACATTAGTTCACAATTAATGGATGAGCTTGCTACAGCAGACCTTGGGAGATGTTTTGTTTTAAATTTTATGAAAGGTTTAGTGGGTCGGTCCCCCCTTACAAAGGGACCCTCCCATTATCTAAAGAAGGCAGGAAAGGCTTGGAAGAATCGAGAGACAAATAAACAAACACCGCCTGTCACTTGCATTCCAGGGACTCTGGGTCAACTGTTTTACCCTCGCCAGAGACTGGGGGCGTCTTACAGGCACATAGATAAACTAAGACACAGGATTCCGGGAGACAAGTACTACCACAGTACAAAAGCCAAATTGGTCGAGGGCTACCGCAGCCACTCTTCTAGTGAGAATTTGAGGAGTGGGACCAGACAAATAACAATGTGTTACCCAATCCATCGAATCCCTACAATGTGTGTGTATTGCCTTTGCAAGGCTAAGCTAAAAAGGCTTTTTCTGCAAGGTTAGCAAATGACCTTTGTCCTCCCTTCACAGTAAACAAGCTAACAGACTTCTTCTGCAGATTTGACAAATGTCCTGTGGCCTAGACTGACAGCATATGTCTGATACATATCGAGAATAGGATGCCTTCTTTGCTGCAGTTTTAAACCTTATCACAACATTTGGCTGTGCACACACTCCCGCGGATTCTGGAGCGGTCCCCTTACCTTGGGACCCCCCCATCCTCTAATTCACAACAAGCGCACGCCTGGCCACTTGCTTTCTGCCAGCACCCGTCACTAGTACTATCGCTTCGGGGTGAGGCAGGGGCGTCTTGCCAAGCTCACACACACACAAGCCACAGAGAAGGAGAAGGGTATTACCACAGGCCCAGCAGGATGTCCCTGTTATGCATAGCGCTACCAAAGCGCATGTTATGCATAGCGTTACCAAAGCGCATGTTATGCATAGCACTACCAAAGCGCATGTTATGCATAGCACTACCAAAGCGCATTCCCAAGATGAGCTACCAAAGCGATGTCCGTTAATCCTCTGGGTCGAGGAATCACCTTACCTTCTCTGTCTGGAATTCCAGGGTAACAAACACACACACTCGCACATAAGTAGTATGTAAGTTTATTCCACAGGTTAGAGGGGCTGTCTGTCTTATACGTTAACAGAAACATATACGTACATCATCAACTCATCCCCTGAGGCCCACCATAGCTTATCAGTAACTTCATAGATGTTAGTCGTCTCCGTGTAGAACAATCAATTTGTCTTAGCACAGCACATTCCTTTCCATATATAGATATGTACAGGATTCCCATTTCCCTCTGCGGGCCTCTTAGTCCTCCTGTACACACACTAAACTTTAAACCTTATTTTAAATCTTATTTTCCCCTATCAATCAAAATGAATACTTTCCCCTTCAGTGTCCCTACTTGACAAAAGGAGATTGGCTGTGCTTGCTGGATCACTTAGGATGTCTCTACTTGCATCCCAGTTCATTCCAGCTGCAGAAAAGAGCAGATTCCTTCTACACACTGACCATTATCAATACAGTTTTGGATTTTTGATCCTCTAAATGCCTCAAAGTTGTAGCAGCTCACTTACTTGAGTAGGGACATCATCTTTCCATGCTTCAATTTAATTTAATTCCAGTCATTTATAGTGCACGTTTTAACTGCTATGGCTGTCCAAAGTGGATTATAGTACTTTAAACAAGTACATAAACAAATGAATTATAACTAGTTAGAGCATAAGAAATGCCATAACTGAGTCAGACCAAGGCCCATCAAGCCCAGTATCCTGTCAGGTTCCCAAAAAGGCACACAGGTTCCAAAATGCTTGTCCCGGGGCAAGCAGTGGATTTCCCAGCTCCTCTTTAATAAGGGTTTATGGATCTTTCCTCCAGGAATTTGTCCAAACCTTTTTTTTTTTTAAATTTCAATTTTAATTTCCAAAACTTACAAAAGCAAGAATATAAGCAACCATAGTGTTATTTACAAAGAAATAAACGCAAAAACAGCATATCCTTAAAGAAAGTACATATAACAAAACACTATCACATAGCCCATTAAATGGGGAGATATTACAAAAGGTAATAATGTAAAAGGAAAAAAAGAGCCATAGGCTCTAAAGATATGACAGCCTATACGTATGCCCTCCAACCACCTCCTAAATTATTTGTCATGTCCCTCTTTACCATCTATAAAACTACCAATTGAGAAGGATCTAGAAAAGTAAATCTAGAACCCTGAAACGTAACTAAACATTTACAGGGATACCTAAGAAAAAACATGGCTGATAGGGCCACCACTCTAGGTTTTAAGGCCAAAAAGGCCTGTCTCCTAATTTGTGTAGCCCTACTGATATCTGGAAACATTTGAAACCTTAGCACCACAAAACAATGCTGACTTATTTTTAAAATAACTCCTAAATACAACAGCCTTATCCTGTTCGGAAACAAATGTTACTACAAGAGTAGTATGGGATGTTATAGTGTCTTGAGAGTCCTTCAGGAATCTGGTCAGATCAAGGTCAGTACGACCCTGAAGTGAGTCAAACTGCCCAGGAGGACCAACAGAGACACCTCGTCTGGTCAAATACTATAATTTAGAGATAGAAATGGAGTCAGCCGAAGCCAATCCCAAAATTTCCCTAAAATACTTCCGCAACAAAATCTCAGCTGAAAGCAAATGACAAACAGGAAAATTCAACAGACAAATATTTTTAACACGAAACATGTTTTCATACATTTCCAACTTATGGTGTATAATTAAACTATCTTTAATACTAGAAGAATTAACAGCTTTAAGAGCTGGACACTGACTTTCACAGTTGGAAATATGAGAAATCAAACTCCCCACCCTATCTTCAACTACACTCAGCTTAGTAGTAATCTCAGAGGAGAAAGTACACAGCTGAGAAACCGTGGGCACTAAAGTGTTCTCTATACGTGTCACTACCTTTCAAATATCAGCCAAAGTGACCTTCTCATTAGGTACATCTTTAGCGACACATGGAGTGGAAGGCCAAGCAACAGGTTTCAGCTTTCCATTGGCATCAGCCGGCGTACTTTGCTGAAACTGCACCCCCACAGTGCCGGTGACAGGTGGAGAAGTATAAACTGGAGGAGAAGGTGGAGAACGGTCCAGAGAACTCAGAGATGCCGCAGGGGATTGAAGAACAAGAAAGTCAGGGTCTAAAGGCAAATTGGTACCAGTCGTTACCTTAAGATGATGATCCATAGGGCCAACTACTGGCTCAACCGATACTGCTGACACCACTTTCTTCTTCCTCTTACCCATGTGGTTCTCGGAATAAGCTGCTGCCTCCTGGCCCTGCTCTCCTGCGTTGCTCCAAGGGGCTCCCAAGGGGCCAAACAACACCCCTTGTATCTTGCCCCTTAGATCACAGCCCCCAGCTAGCGCCTCCAGCTGCGCCTAACGGGTGGAGCTTTTAAAGAGGCCCCCGATGATGTTGGGGCCGCCGGAACAGGAGCCTGCCGCCTCCGGTCGCGTGTGCTGTACTCTCCTGGCTCTCCCACTACTCCGTCTCACCGCACTGCTTTTAAAAAGGCCCCCAATGACATCAGGGCCACCGGAACAGGAGCCTGCCGCTTCCGGTTGCGTGTGCTGTACTCTCCTGGCTCTCCCACTGCTCCGTCTCACCGCGCTGCTTTTAAAGAGGCCCCCGATGACGTCGGGCCGCCAGAACAGGAGCCTGCCGCCTCCGGTCGCATGCACTGTACTCTCCTGGCTCTCCCCTGTCCAAACCTTTTCTAAACCCAGCTACACTAACAGCTTTTACTACATCCTCTGGTAATGAATTCCAAAGTTTAATTATGCATTAAGTGAAAAAATATTTTTTCTTATTATAAACAAATTGAGCACCCTAGGGATGGAGCCTAAAATTACTGATTGGGTTAGAAACTGGTTGAGTGGGAGGCAACAAAGGGTACAGGTAAATGGAGCTCACTCTGAGGAGAAGGAGGTTACCAGGGGTGTGCCACAGGGATCTGTCCTTGGTCCAATTCTTTTTAACATCTTTGTTAGTGATATCACAGAAGGGCTATTGGGTAAGGTTTTTGCCTGTTTGTGGATGCAATAGAGTGACACTCAGGAAGGAGTAGATAACAACATGAGGAGGGATCTAACTAAGCTTGAAGAATTGTCTAAAATTTGGCAGCTAAGATTTAATGTTAAAAAAATACAGGGTCATGTGTTTGGGCAGCAAAAATTCAAGGAAGCTGTACAGTATAGGGGGTGAAGTACTTCTTCCACAAAAGAAAAACGGGACCTGAGCGTGATTGTGTCTAATGATCTTAAAGTAGCTAAACAGGTAGAAAAGGCATTGGTGACAGCTAGAAGGATGCTTGGGTGCACAGGGAGAGGAATGGCCAGCAGATAAAAAGAGGTGATAGTGCCTCTGTATAAGTCTTTGGTGTGACCTCATTTGTAGTATTGTGTGCAATTCTGCAGACCGCACCTTCAAAAGGATATAAACACGTTGGAGTTGGTGCAGAGGTTGGCTTCTAAAATGGTTCACGGACTTCGTTATAAAGCATATGAGAGCAAATTTAAGAATCTTAATATGTATACTTTAGAGTAAAGGCAGGATAGATGTTTAAATACCTCCGTGGCATAAATGCACATAGGGGACCTAGGATGAGGATGAAAGGGGATAAAATCAGGAATAATATGCAGAAATATTTCTTTACGGAAAAAGTGGTGGATCCGTGGAAAAGTTTCCCAGTGACGATGGTAGAGATGAGGACAGTATCTGAATTCAAAAAAGCATGGGACAAACACAGAGGATCTCTAAAGGGAAAAAGAGGACTATTGTAGTAGTTGATATGGAAAGGCAGACTAGATAGGCCATGTGGTCTTTTTCTGCCATCACGTTTCTAGTCTTAAATGGGTTATATTATTTATTTATTTAGACAGTTTTGTATACCACCTTATCTTTCAATCAAAGTGGTCACAACACAATTGGGGGATACATTTAACACGAGGGAATATGAGAGACATACACTAATACTTACAGGGAACATGGGCAATGAAGGGTTAAGTGGCTTGCCCAGGGCCACAAGGAGCACCTGTGGGACTAAAAACCCCAGTCCTTCTGGCCCAAGGTTGCTGCCCTCTAGTGGGATTTGAACCCTGGACCTTCCAGCCTGAGGTAACTTGCCCCAACCACTAGGCCACTCCTCCCTCTTTGTGTATCCTCTACATTTTGATGGTGTAAGCAACCGATCTATATTTACCTTTTCCATTCCATTCATTAATTTATAAAGCTTAGCTGTCTCTTTTCCAAGTTGAAAAGCCCTAACCTTTTAAGCCTTTCCTCATAGGGATATCCTTCCATCCCCTTTACCATTTTGGTGGTTCTTCTTTGTATCTTTTCTAATTCTGCTATACCCTTTTTAAGATATGGCGACCAGAATTGCACACAATATTCAAGGTGTGGTCGCACCATGGAATGATACAGAGACATTATAATCCTTGATTTTATTCTCCATTCCTTTCCTTATGATACCAAGCATTCTATTTGCTTTCTTGGCTGTCGCTGCACTGTGGGGTTTCAATGTATTATCCACGATGATGGTTTCTTATGTGGAACTTTGCATTGTGTAAGCTTAATTTAGATCGCTCTTTCCTAGGTGCATAACTTTGCTTTTGTCCACATTAAATTTCATCTGCTATTTGGATATCCACTCGTCCAGTTTATCAAGGTCCTCTTGCAATTTTTCACAAGCCTCTTGCGTCTTAACAACGTTGAATAATTTTGTATCATCTGCAAATTTGATCACCTCAGTTGTTGTTCCTATTTCCAGGTCATTTATGAATATGTTAAAAAGCAGCGGCCCCAGCACAGATTCTTGGGGTACTCCACTATTCAACTTTCTCCACTGAGAAAATTGGCCATTTAGCCTTACTCTCTGCTTTCTATCTTTTAATCCGTTCCTGATCCACAATAGTACACTGCTTCCAATCCCATGACTTTTTAATTTCGCCAAGAGTCTTTCATGAGTCAAAGTGAAAGGCATTCTGAAAATCCAGATACACTATATCAACCAACTGAGCTACCTTGGTCTATCTGTTTATTCATACCTTCAAAAAAATAACAGATTAGTAAGACAAGACTTTTCTTGGCTAAATCCATGTTGGCTTTCTCCCATTAAACCATGACTCTCTACATATTCAGTAGTTTTATTCTTTATAATGGTTTCTACCATTTTGCCCAGTACTGATGTCAAGCTCACCAGTCTGTAGTTTCCCGGATCACCCCAGGAACCCTTTTTAAAAATTGGCGTTACATTGGTCACTCTCTAATCTTCTGGTACTACAGATGATTTTAATGATAGTTCATAGATTAGTTATAGTAGATCTGCAATTTCATATTTCAGTTCTTTCAACACCCTTGGGTGTATACCATCCAGTCCAGGTGATTTACCACTCTTCAATTTATCAAATAGTTGTAATACATCTTCCCGATTTATCGATATTTCTTTCAACTCTTCCAATACATCACCTTTAAATAGGGTAACTTCCCTACATCATCTTCTGTAAAGACCAAAGCAAAATATTCATTCAGTCTCTCTGCTATGGCCTTGTCCTCCCTTAGCACCCCTTTTACCCCTCTATCATCAAATGGCCCAATTGACTCTCAGAAGTTTTTTTCTACAACTTTTTCAAAAAGTTTTTATTATGTGTTTTTGCTTCCACAGCAAGCTTTTATTCAAATTCTCTCTTTGCCTGCCTTATCAATGCCTTGCATCTAACTTGGCGGTACTTATGCTGTTTCCCATTTTTGTCATTTGGCTCCTTTTTCCATTTCCTGAAAGCTGCTTTTTCGGCTACAACAGCCTCTCTGACCTCATCTTTAAACCATGCTGGTAGTTTTTTGCCTTCTTTCGACTTTTTTCTTAAAAGTGTGGAATACATCTGGTCTGGGCTTCCAAGATTGTTTTAAAATACTATGCCCATACTTGATGTAAATCTTTCACCTTTTTAGTTTTTTCTTAACTATTTTCCTCATTTTAACAGTCTCCCTTTTTGAAAGTTAAACGGTAGTACTCTGGATTTCCTTGTCGTCCTGCTTCTATTTATTAAATGTGATCATGCTATGATCACTATTGCCAAGTGGCACCAACACCCTTATCTCTTGCACCAGATCCTGTGTTCCACTAAGGACTAGGTCCAAAATAGTTTCTCCTCTTGAAATAGGTATATTTTAAACCTTTCCTAAAGTCTAAATCAGTCTCCTGTCTTAAAAGTTCTGATAGTCAATGCCAGACAACAGCCATTCTAAAAGTAAAAGATCTAGTCATACTAGACTTCAATGAGTAATTTTTAAGGAGAAGGAATCTCCAACAAGATCTTATTCAATGTTCACAAGGACAAATGAGTGTAGTAAATGGATATTTTGATAAAGTTAAGAGAATTGGTGTATTCCTGTACAAAACTGTATGAATTAAACAAAGTAAAAAAAAGAAAATGATTGAACAGTCAGTCAATGTAGTTTAGTTAACACTAATGTAATGCCGTCTCTAATTTTGCCTCTTAAAATCAACCTAGCTGCCTGATTTTGCAAAGATTGAATTCTTTGCATTTTTACAAATACTCCTAAATAAGCACTATTAAAGTAGACAGTCTGAGATAAAATAAGATTTTGAGTCAAAACACGAAAGGAATGAATTTGCAATCTCAACCTCAATTGTCTTAGTTAAAATTAATTATATATTTAGGAAGCTAAACTATTTACTTGAGGCTGAAATGTTAGGTTAAGAATCTAACAGGATTCCCAATATCTTAGGTTCCAAAGATAACACATTTTCATTACCTAAAAATTTCAGTTTCTGTAGCGGAGGGGACAAACCTGCTTGTTTAGCTTTTAGTATTTAACATCAAATAATTCCTGGTTATCCATTTCTTAATCCTAGAGAAAAGATCATCCAGATGTTTATAGCTTTGATACCAGGTATTACTAAAAGGGATAGCCAATACCAAATCTTCAGCATAGGAATAAAATGGCTCATTAATCTCCATTTCCTTACCAAAAAAAACCCCTCATGAATATATTAAATGAAATTGGGGAGAGGTGAGAATCTTGAGAAATTCCATAATCTCTGGATAAGCAGGATAAGTGCTCACATATGGGTGACATCATCGAGTCATTGCATGGGGCCTTCTCAGCTCCTTCTAGAAACTTTTAGAAAGGTTCTACCACACATCTGTGCACCTTCCCAACTATCATTACCACTCCATTTGCCTGACTCTTCTTTTTCGGTGGAGCCCCATTAATGAGTTTTGTCAGTATTCCGCATCAGGACTAATTTTCAAGTGATTTTTTTGGGTGTTTTCTGAAAATTTTGGCCAGTTTTTCTGGCATTCCGGTGGCATGCCATAAATAGGATTTCCTCTTAGCCTCTTTAGCTAGGTCTTTTGGACATTTTAGATTTCCTTTATCTTCTCATTTCGCCACTATAGACTATATTTAGGTCTCAGGCAATCCATCCACATTGTAATACTGTATTTTTTATACTTTCAGGATCAAATCAATTGATTTCACAGTTGCTGTTTTTCCAGGTGATATGTTCTAAAACTCGCTGGTGAGTTTAAGAAGTGCACCCAGTGCATCAGGACCATGGCTATCCACAAATGGTGCCTGCAGTGTCTGTGGCCTAACCAAAAGCTGCCTTCTTGCATTTTGTGTTTGCAGATGACAAAAAGAGGACTTCAGGGTCAAGAAAAGATGTGCAAATGTATTTTTTGGTGCTGAGTAGTCCAAACCATCGACTTTGGCATCGGTGGCACCTGTTTCCATCACCTTAGAAGCTGCACTGGACACCGGCAGAACATCAGTATTGAGAGACCCTTGAAGTCAATCAGAGCCAAGCACCTTTAGGTCACCCTGGCATTGGACACCCACCGAATGCCTCCCTGATGAAGAGGAAGGATTTCTCCTAGTCTTCAGCATCAAGGACTAAGGCCTGCAAGCATTGGGCGGAGGCTACATTGCATTAATGCTGAGGTTTATCAGAGCATGATGCCAAGAGCATAAAGAGTTTGCACTCTTGACCTTCAAAGCAGCCCCAATGTGAGGACTGCTCATCCTCCTTGATGACGGAGGGGCCGAACCAGACTGCATGAGACTAAGACCAGCCTGCCAATATCCTGCTTCAGGTATTTTTCTGACTTTCACTGCTCAGCCAGGCAGCCTGCTTGTGCCCAGTCTTGGTAGAATAAAGTCCAGAAGACCCAACATGCATCCCAGTCAAAATTTGGGGATGGAGTTTTGACTGGGCTTCTAGAGAACATGGCCAATATTCCCATACCATTCCCAGATGACCTTCCAGTCTGAGAGAGGCACATTCTCTATTCAGAGAGGGTGCCTTCTAATCTCCAACTCTTGGGTTCTCAAAATAGTCCAGGAATGATACAGACTTTGACTATTTGAACTCCCTTCAAATTGTCCCACTGTGGGGTCCATTCCATTTCCACTAAGAATCAAGAAGTTGTAATTTAGGAACTCTCTGCCTTTCGATCTGCGCATGGTATCAAGCCCATTCTGCCAGAGCAAGAAAGGCATGGATTTTATTTGGCGTACTTCCTAGTACCCAAAAGTAGGGAGATTTCATCCAATCCTAGACCTGAGAGACCTGAACAAAATTTATTGTCAAAAAAGTTCTGGATGGTTTCTCTGGGCATCCTATCTTTTCTCCAAAAGAGGATTGGCTGTGTTCTGACATTCAGATACATTCCAGTCACAGGAAGTATCTGTGATTTGTCATGAGGGAACCATCACTATCAGTACTGCATGCTGCTTTTTGGCCTTGCATCCGCTCCTGCCATCTTCAGAAAATGCCTCACAGTTGGCACAGCGTTTCTACGTAGACTGGGAATGCATGTGTTTCTCTATTTGGACAATTGGCTGCTCAAGATTCCAGGAATGAGTTCAGGAATCCATTCATATCACCATCCAGGTGCTTGAGCTGCTAGGGTTCATCATCAATTATCCCAATCCAAGCTGAGCCCGTCACAGCAATTGGAATTCATTGGAGTTTTGCTAGACATGACTTGACCAAAAGCTTTTTCTTCCATAAGACAGGCTCACCACCTTGGTGTTGATAGTGAAGGATGTACAAAAGAGTCAGCAAGAGCCATACTGAGAAGGTTAGGCCATATGACCTTAACGGTTCATGTCACTCCCTTGACACATTGACACATGTCTTCCATATGATACAAGCTCAGTGGACTTTGAGCACTCAGTATACACAGACCGCAAACAGGCTCAGCAACATAACTGCCACTCTTCCCCTTCAGGATTCTGTCTCGGTGGATGGATCATTCCAATCTGGCCAGAGGTCTACCTTTCCTGATTCATCCCTACCAAAAGTTACTCATAAAAGATGCATCAAAGCTGGGGTGTGGAGCTCATGTAGATGGGTTCCACACTTTGAACATGGTTCACCTAAAACTATTCTTCTCATTGCTTCTCATTAAACCCCGACAACCATGGTTCCCTCTCCTTTTTGAACTTTCCATCTGAGATCCAGTTCACCTGGGTGACTTGCCAACTCTTACTATGCAGGATCAGGAGGCAGTGCTGCATCCCAACATAAAGTCCCTATCCATCACAGCTTGGATATTGAGAGGTTGACTTTGTCATCCTTCAACTTGTCGGTTTGATGTTACGGTGTCCTCTTGGCTTCCAGAAGGGATTCTGCCTGGAGGCTATATGCTTTCAAGTGGAGGAGGTTTGCTGTCTGGTGTGAGGGAAAGGCTTTCAATTCTTTCTCATGCCCCACACAAAAACTGCTTTAATACCTTTTGGAATCCTCGGCTAAGGAAATACCAAATTGGGCAACCCAAGTAGTGACTTTTGCTACAGAAAGAAATAGCGTTTCTATTCTTAAACTTTACTTTCAGAAAAAAGAATGCTTTGTTTCTTGGTTACAAACTTATGATTTTCCTGGATGTTTCTAGAGTTACCCAACTTCGTAGGAAGGCACTTTTGAATTTAAAATGCAAGATTTTGGCTATTGGGGGATCCTTTTTTACTAAATATTTACATGGAAACCACAGGAATGTATCAGTTTGTGTTTGTGGATCCTACTCAGTTGGAAGAAGTTCCTAGGGATAAAGAAGGCCCTACTGGGTAGTTGGAATGAATAGCCTTGATATATTTTTTAAATAGCTGATACATCATTACTCCCTGTTCGATTCTTTTCTTTTTTTTTGGCAATTTCTTTTAACATTAAGTGAGGATGTGGCATTATCCTTATAGTGATATTCCACTTTAATTTTCTGTGTTCAAGGTATTATGTTTTCCTCTTTGATTGTAAAATTTACAGGATGTAAAATTGTTATAAATCCTTACAAATAAAACAATAATAATACCTTCTACAATTGTCTGATTTGAGAACCAACTCTATAAGGGTTCACCTCAGTGCAATTGGCACTTATCACCAGCATGTAGAAGATACACCTATCTCTTTACAGCCTACAAACGAGCAAAGGAAATACACAGTTTGTGACCTCTCCAAAGGAACTATCCTAGTTGTCTCCACACTCGCAAGTCGCGTTTTAATAACCGCAGTGGCAAGATCTGAAGCAAGTATAGCCAATGAGGCAAAAGTGTCATTTTATACAGTACAATATGCCTTATTAGTGACAAAGGCAAATTCTTCCAGTGTTGAAGCTGCTCGGATTTGTGCCGTAGAAGTGGCGGGATGTTCAAGTGGTACAACAATGACAAGTCTGTAGGTAGTTGGACTCCCAGATACTTAAAGGACCCTGATGTCCATTGAAGAGGAAAAAGGCTTTGGCATTGCTCTTGCATGCTCAGATCCACTGGTAATGCCTCTGATTTATCTCTATTCAGTTTCAAACCTGACCTGGACCCAAAGTGCTAGAAGTCCTCCATCAGGTGTGGTAGGGAGTTCTGCGGATTAGCCAGGTACACCAGAATATCATCTGCAAATGCAGCAATTTTAAAGGTAACTCCTCTCATGCTAACTCCCTCAATACAAACATGAGCTTGAACTGAGCAGAATAAACAGTTTCAAGAACAGAAGAAAAAACAAAGGCGAGTGGAAAACTTTGTCTCATGCCTCTATCTAGAGGGAGGTCCTCTGAAATATTACCATTTACAGCCATAGCTGCCGCAAGTGGACTGCCTGCAAAAACCAGCCTTCAAAGCCTAGGCACTCAAAGACTGCAAACAAAAACTCCCAGTTGACTATATCAAAACCTTTTTCAGCATCAAAACTAACAAGTAAAGAGGCCTGATTCCTATCTCTACAAGTCTCTAAAGATGCCCTTATCATCCTTAGGTTCAAAAGTGGATGGCGATTCCATTCAAAACCAATCTGACTGTCCTGGACAGAGCCGTCCCTAGGATTGATTCAAAGTGTTGGTGCCCTAGGTGAACCTCAAACCTTAAACCCCCCTCTGGCTGTCAAAATCTATTATTTAGCTTTGAAAGCCCTGCTTTTGCCGCCCTCTGGAAGTTGCTGTCCTAGGCAGCTGCCTAATTTTCCTAGTGGTTGGGCTGGCTCTGGTCCTGGATTAAATCTGACATAATCTATGCCAAGCGATTGGCTAACACTTTAGCTAAAAAATTATTGACACAATTCAGTAGTGAGATCGGTCGGTAAGGAGAAGCTGGTAGGGGATCCCGGCCTGGTTTAGAGAGCACTATTATATGTGCTCTATTAGTATGGTGGGGAAAACATTGGTCGGCGACTAGAGTAGTGAACAGCCGCTACAAGGAAGATACCTCACGGTCTTGCAGCATCTTATACCATTCGTTACTAAAACCTTGGGGCCAGGAGCCTTGTGTAGTTTAGATTGACAGAGTTATTGCTCAATCTCATCCTCACTAAAGGGCTTATTCAAGGCCTCTTTTTGCTTCTCCGTAAGCGACAGCAGGTGAATATTGTCCAAGTAGTCAGCCTTCCCTAAGTAGGGCCCTCACCTTCTGCATATAAAGCCTGGTAAAACTGATGGAATGAGGACAATGTTTCTTGTTGATCCGTCACTACTCCCTCTCCATCCTTTAAGGTTGCCACTATCCCATTCCCCTGCCATCTCTTAACCAAGGAAAACAACAACTTTCCGGCCTCATTCCCATTTTGAAAAAGCTTATACCTGTAGTAAATCATTGCTTTGTACATCCTCTGATGAATGATTGTGTTTAGTTCAGTTTGTTCTGCAATAAGCTTGCCACGCTTATCCTCTGAGTGTTGGGACCCCAAAGTTAACTGGACTTTCCAGATTTGCCAACCTAATTGAAGTATTCGCGCATCCATACATCTCCTACGACCAATCACATAACTAAGGATCTCACCCTTCATGACCATCTTGGCTGCGGGGATATCCTGACAAGCGGTGTTATTTGCAGCATAAGCATCCCAGTTGTCTTGTAAAAATGTAAAAAAAGATGTATCCCCATATAAATGCATGGGGAAGCGCCATCTACCCCCCTTCCAGCACCCTTCCTGCTAGATGATGTTGATCCAGACTGGCGCATGGTCCGAAATGATAATGTTACTAATAGTGATGTCTCTAACCTTTGACAAAAGGCTCACCGGCACTAGAAAAAAGCCCAGTCGGGACAAGGATCCATGTGCTCATGAGGTGAGTAAAATCCCTCTCATGAGAACGGAGCACCGGCCATATATCTAGTCCCACAGGTGCTCCTTGTGGTCTTGGGCAAGCCACTTAACCCTCCATAGCCCATGTTCCCTGTAAAATAGTTTTCTCCAAGTTATAATACCCTGTTCAATGTAATTTCGGTTTGTTCAATGTAAACCGCGCTGATGCAGAATAGCGCGGTATATAAGAGAATGTAAATAAATAAAATAAATAAATATCTACAAGATCTAGAAGCTAACAAAGGTGCAAGACCTCCCCGGATTGACTGGCCAATGCCCTGACCCCCATAGGGGGCTCTATTCATATTTGGGTCTAGGGTACAATTATAGTCCCCACCCATCAGCAATTTATGGATATTAAAGCGCTGCAATTGCTTACCCAGACATGCAAAAAATTCTTTGCTTGGAATATTCGGCCCATACACATTGCAAAAGGTAAACATTTCCCCGGGCAGGCACCCCCCTACAATCGGATAATGACCCTGAGGATCTGCTACCACCATTTCTGGTTCAAATCTTAGCCCCTTGCGAATTAGCAATGCCACAACTGCCTTCTTGGACTTCAAAGATTTATTTATTTATTTATTTTATTTAACTGTATTTATATCCCGCTTTTCACCGGGTCAAAGCGGCGTTACATACAAGGGAGGGGAAAATTACGTAAAAAGGGTGGGACCATCACCAGGAAGACAACATTGATGATTTTGATATGAGATGGACTTAGGACATGGACAGGTTAGTGCAGTTTTGGATCAGTGGATCACGGTGGGCAGATCAGATGTTGGTGCACTTTTTGGTGGGAGTCGTATTGAAGTATTCATGGAATAAGGTGGTTTTTAGCTGTTTTCTGAAGGATAGTGGATCGGCATTGTTTCTGAGATGGCTCGGTAGAGAGTTCCATAGGGATGGAGCATAGAGTTCGAAGGCTCGATTGCATGTCCGTTGAGAGCATTTAGTTCTTATGTGAGGGACGGTGAGGGAGTTGTTGGAGGCTTGTCTAGTAGTTTTGCCGTGTACTGGACGAGACAGCAGGGTGCGAAGCTGGGTGTTCTGTGTTTGGTGGATGGCTTTGTGGGTGAGTAGGATGGATTTGTATTTAGTCCTTGCTTCGAGTGGAAGTATGTGTAGGTCCTTCAGAATTGGGGTGATGTGGTCGGTTTTCTTTGCTTTCTGAATGATTCTTGCCGTGGTGTTCAATGCTGTTCGGAGGGGGTTGGTCTGTGTGGCTGAAAGGCCATGGTAGAGTATGTTGCAGTAGTCCAGATGTGGGAGTGTCATAGCTTGCATTATTGTCCGGAAGTCTTGATGCTCGAGAAGTGGTCTGAGGCGTTGTACTAATTTTGCTTTGTGGAATATTATTCCAGAGGTTTTGGCAATTTGTTGCTTTAAGGTGAGGGCTTGGTCAATGATAATGCCCAGATATCTTATTTGTGGCTGTATTTGAATGCTTGTGTTTCCTATGTTGAGGTGTGTAGGTGGCGTGAAGTCAGGGTCTTTTGTCACTATGAGGGCTTCAGTTTTCTTTATGTTGATGGATAGGTTATTTTCTTGTAACCAATTGGATACCTCAGAGGAGCATGCTGATAGATGTGGGTTTGTTGGGTTTGTGGTTGTAATAGGGGCGTAGAGCATGATATCATCAGCATATATGTGGAAGCTGATGTTGTGAGAGCGTATGACTGAGCAGAGTGGCTGGAGGTAAATGTTGAAGAGCATGGCTGACAGAGTTGATCCTTGAGGGACTCCTTGGTATTGCTGGAAAGGGGGCGAGGTCGCGGTGCTGGTACGGATTATTTGGTGTCTATTTGTTAGATAAGATTGAAACCATTTAAGTACGGTGTCTTTGATCCCAATTGTCTGTAGTCTGCGTATGAGGATGTTGTGGGAGATGGTGTCAAAAGATGCAGATATATCGAGGAAGATCATGGCATATCCAGAGTGTTTTTCTTGTGTTCCTATGATGAGGGTGTTGTCATAGGTCACCCGTCCAGGCGGTAGCCTGGGAGCAGGTGAACTCGCCTGTCTTACTCTCTACGATTACATTCAATATGGCTGCCAAGGAAGGCTGCTGGGTAATGTAGTTTTTTTGAGCAAGGAGTGTGACCACATGGTAAATAGGCAAAACAGAGAATTTTATTTCGGGGTTTCCCCTCCGCAATGAATTCAAATGAACCTCAACTCAAACTGGATAATTCTCCAATAAGGCAAAATAAGAATGTGAAACAGGTTGAACAGAAAAATACAGGATTTCCTTTTAAAAACATCAGTATTCCACTTCCTGTGAGGAACAGGCTTCTGAAGCTTAATCTGTACTCCAGATTAGCTTCTTTGTCATTTACTTTCAAACAGTTTCCTTTCTCCAAGCCATGCACAGCACAAGTCTTTAAATGGCTTTCATGATACAGTCTTTTAGCTAGGCAAATACTCAACAGCTATTCATGCTCTTAGCCAGACACAGAGAACATTGCATTTCTTCAACATCTGAACCGTTAGGTTCCTCCAGCAGGTCTATATCCATTTCATCTCCAGACTCAGTGCGTCTATCCTGAATATCAGCTATCTGGTTATTCTCCTGCCTTATCAGCTCCTGCAAACGTAACAACAGCTGTTCCCTATGGTCTCCAGCCACAGGCTCTTGCAACGGAGTTTCTCTCCCTTTTAAGAATTTAGCAAGCTCTGTTAGAGTGGAGGTTTGGCAGTCACTGGCATAAGTTCTGGGTTTACTAAAGCTTTGCTTTCCAGAGTTCAGGGGCATACAGCGTTTAGCACTGTCTCTTAACTCTTGAACAATGCCTTCAGTATGGCTTTGGTTAGGAAATAAAGAAAAGACATTCTCATTACCTTCAGGGTTTAAATGCTGTCTTGTACTATTTCCCCATCTTGAAACACTTCTTTGTCTTGGCAATTGTGTCCTGCACTGGGTTCCAGACCCCCTCTGTTTCTCCTTTACTCTTGCCTGAGAATCCACCAAACTCAGCAAGTCTCTGCTTCCAAGCTTGTCCCCTTTTAAATCAGCTCCTCTTACTTGAACTGTTTCTGGAACTTGACGGACTCCAAACACTGCCTGCTCGTCTTGCTGCTGCTGTGTTCCTCTCTGCTGTGCTTTTCCCCTCTCTTCTCGTTGCACTCCTTCTTCCCTCTCTTTTCCTGTTTGTTCTAAAACTGAAACACTTTTTAACTGCTGGTTTCCAGGCACCACGCCTTTCTTCCTGTCCATGTGCAGCTCATCAGTGCTCAACCTAGCCCTGACATCACTAGGTGGGCGGAGCTTAGCATTCGGAATACTCTGCCTTGGAGGCTTGTGGTTTCTATGGGAACTGCCTTTCTCTCCAGATTTAAAGGAACAGGTCTCATTTTCCTCCAATTCCATTTCCTATGCACAGCTCTCCTTACCACAGTGTTCATCAGTGTAGTCATGAGGGTCTCCACTCCATGTAGTGGGCGGAAGCTGTGTTGTTGTGGGTCGAGTATGTTGTTGGTGTCCAGGTGTTCTTGAAGTTGCTGCTGGACGATCTTTTCGATTATCTTGGCAGTGAAAGGTAGGCTTGCTATCGGTCTATATGAGGCTGGGTCAAGGGGATCCAGGTTAGGTTTTTTTAAGGATGGTCGGATGATTGTAGTTTTGAGGGTGTCCGGCATGTGACCTTGGGCAAGGGATTCTTTGACGATATGGGTCAATGGTGTGCTTAGTTCATCTTTGGATTTCTTTATCCAGTCAGCGGGGCAGGGGTCCAGTGGAGAGGTGGTGGTGTTTAGTTGGGAGATGATGGACGATGTTTCTTCTGTGGTGGTTTCTTTGAAGGTGGTCCAGTCACTGTGTAAGTTGGGGTGGTGGTTTGTTGCCACAAAAACCTGCTCCATTTACCATTGTTACAGTTTATAGCGTTCTTTAGAGTCCATATGAGTCTCTTGTAGTATTACTACATTGGCTTTCAGGTCTCTTAGGGCTTTAAGAATTTTGTGCCTCTTTATGGGGGATCCATACAGTTGGGTCACTCATCACAAATAGTACAGCTTTTGGTTGGTTCACTCACATTAGTCAATTTGAAGGGCAAGGTTCTCCCCAGCCCAAGAACCTCACTCATATCTCCCATCATACTCCTGTAGCTTCTCCTATTGTGATATCCCAGAATCCCTTCCTACCCCCCCCCAACACTCTCCCCCCCCCTCATACATATTCGGTCACACCACTCGCTCAAGATTGACCCAAACTGTACTTCCATAATAAGCAAGCCGTTGCAGAACCCCCCCCCCCCAACAATCCATGTATCACATCCATCCCATCTTATCCTCACAGTATGCAGTCCTTACACACCATCATTACCTCAAATTCAGTCACACCACATACTAAGTGGGGCAGCTGTATCACAACCCCTTAACAGTACAGATGAACATTAGCAAGCTTCATGCCAAAAAATGGAGATTAGGCTCCCAACTGACACACCCTCACCAGTCCACCTAAGTGTCCAGGCACATCAGTCAGTGGTCCCATGTCACTGGCATACTCCAGTATTCTTTGAAGGAAATCCCCACACATCTGTCTCAACAAAGCCACATGCCATTAAGGCATTGCCAAAATAGTCTGTCCCATAATTATACAGAAATAAAGCGACGCGATTCAGCCATTGGGTCCAACGTCTCAGGGTCCCTGAAACATGCAGTGGTCATCTTTTGCAACTTGTATACATGTTGAAATTGGGATTCAACAGTGATATCCTTTTAAACACCGTTCACTAGGACAGCAGTTCCCCAATTACAGCCTGGCGGCCAAGCCCACTAAAACAGCAAAGCAGGTCCCAGAGCAAAGTTAAGTCTTTGCAGGCTCCAGGCTCTCCAGGAACTTATGTGCAGCATCCACAGAATTAAACAGTTCCATGTGTCCATTCATGAGGATCCTGGGCTGCGCTGGTAGAATAGGGCAAAGCACATTTCCATTCATGCAGGCAAGCGCAGATAGGGAGGACCTCCTTTTGAAGCTGTGCCACCCGGCTCAAGTACTCCTGGAAGATCAGAACTCTGGAACTATTAAAGTTAAGCTGCATTTTCCTGGCCGTGCATAAGATCTCCTCTTTATGCAGAAAGTTCAGCACGTGGACCAGGACTGTGCGGGGCTGAGCCTTGAAATCCCTCCGGGGACCCATGCGGTGTGCCCATCCGATTATGAGGCCTGTCATGCAGTCTCCCAATTTGAGTTTCAAAGGCAACCAGGCTTTTAAAAAACTGCACAGCTCTGCATCTGCCAAAGATTGACAGTCCAACAATCCTCAAGTTTTTGCACCTCGACCAGTTTTCATGTTCATCAAGTTTCTTTTCACATGCAGTCCCCACTTTTCTCAGGTGACTGCACTCTAAGAGTCTGGGCCTTGTCCTCCGCACTCTATACTCTGCTCTCAGCTTCAGCCAGTCTGGAATTAAACTCGTCTAGGGACCCAGCCACCTGGTCCAACTTAGCCATTATTGCCTGAAATTTATCTTCCGATGCCGACACTATGGCTCTTGTCACCTAGAGACTAGATCATCATTGCCTTTCACAGGGAGCGCAGTGTGTCCACCATCTTTAATTTGGCCGTCCATCCCTGCTCTCTTTCTTTCTTTTGTAGGTTGGACATTTTATTTATTTATTTATTTAACAGTTTTTCTATACCGCACTATTCACCATCAGCGCGGTTTACATGGAACAAGAAACTTCAGACAAGTTACATATATCTGTTCATTACATATAACAGGGAAGTCAAACCTGGGTAACAGGGGCAACTATATACAGAAAACAGCAACAAGAGCAACTATATACATAGTGTGGAGTATTGTAGTGTAGTGTGCAGCTGAGGAAAGATTGGTGGTTAGAAGGTAGTTATTGATATTTGGGTGTTACTATGTTTCTTCGTTCTCTGGGAAGTATTTGAGAAAAAGGTAGTGCTTTAGTGCCTTCTTGAACTGGCTGAGATCAGAGATGGCCCTAATGTGTGTTGGAAGGACGTTCCAAAGTTTTGGAGCACATAAACTGAAGGCTCGATTTGCTGTTGTCGAATTGTATCTTGTGATTTCCTGTGGTACAGTTAGCATGTTTATTTCTGTAGTTCTTCTTAGTCTGTTGGGGGCAATTGGATGAATCATCTCCGTTAATGAAGTGGGGGCGAGTCCTTTGTATGCTTTAAATGCCAGGAGCAGAGTTTTAAAAGAGATTCTCGCTTGAATAGGAAGCCAATGTAGTTGTTTTAGAAGGGGTGTTACATGTTCTCTTTTGGGTAGCCCAAAAAGCAATCTTGCTGCACTATTCAAGGCGAGTTGGAGAGGCATGGCTCCTCGTTTGTCATTAGACTTGACACCAGCAGTCAGAGTAGTTTATTATACAGCAAGCAAGGCCACTCGGGGAGGAATTCTATCAAAAGATGCTTATGGATGGAAAGTGAACCCTGGATCCCAGGAAAACTACATCCTCCCGAGTTCACCACATCACATGACTTCCTGGAAATAGATTTTAAAATAGTTTCACAGTGGTTGCTGATTTGTATAACTGAATCTTTAAGAACAGGCAGTTTTATTAAGAATGTTGGGGATACAAACAATGGAAATTTGGAAATAAACAAATTGGACGGGAATCAAAGATACAGTTTATTTTAGCAAATTTCTTAACAAAAACAGAATTTCTTTAGCTGAGATAGGCATAATTCTTCCCAGACACAATCAGAAACTGCCTCATATAACCTGTTCTTCCTGAGTCCAGTGGATTAACAGCTGACTGCTTCATGTCTAATTTTAATTGCTCTCTAAAACCCTTTATTCTTATAATTGAAATAAGATAATAGTAATTTAACTGTTTAATATCCACATTCCTTCCTTCTGTAACAGGAGTGAGATTCATTTTTGATATTTTAGCAAGGCCTTTGAACTACTTTGATCATTATGAATTAACTGAGTGTCTTATGCTTTTTTGAAAAGCAATCAAATTCTTCTCATACTACATTTGATGTTCTAAACTTCCTTACTAATCTGTGACAATTTGTTTTCTCAGTAGCCAAGCCAAAATCAAGGAATAGTTCTTTTCCTAACAATAATTGGTGCTAAAGTGTACCAAGATGATTCCATATTTTTACCATATCAAATAAATCAGTATGCTCTAAAATATTCAGATGATTTATAACTTCCAACTAAAATGGAGGAGATTTTCAATTTCCTCTGGAGTGAGTTGTTCCTAAAATGATCAAGTTTAAATTTCACTACAAATGATAAAACACAATGATCTGTGAGTGCTTATCTTGCCCTGGATGCACCGGAGGGCTTGGGGAGTGCTGGCTCTTCTGACTGCCATCAGGCCCGATCGGGGCACCACATGCCAACACCAATTGGAAGTCCCATAAAAGTTTGTGTTTCCTTTGGCGCGCAGTTGCCGTCTCCTAAGGGGCATCTTACAAGGGGCTTGTTATGCCCCTTTGGAGCCCCTTAGGAGCAACATAGGAGCCACTGTGTTTGGCTAAGTACGCCTGAATGGAAACGGAAGAAAAAGGCTAGGCTACCATCTACAGCTAACCCCATGGATAAGCATCTGATACCGAAGATGCTTTCACAGGATGCAGGTACTGATTTCCCTTTGTCCCCCAGAGAGGGAGCTAGTCTTAGCTCCTCCGAGCACATACCACCTATACTTCCCGGGTCTTTAGATGTATCCAGTTTGACCCCTCCTTTGGAGCAGAGTTCCCGGGTTGAGGTTGGCCTCCCACAGCCATTATGGAGGGAGGTCCCCATGCCCTCAAGGGATACTCAGGCGGATTTAGTAACTTTGGTGGATATTTGGAAGAGTGTTAAATGCACTGAGCAGATATTGTTGGACACAGTTCCTGGGTTAGGTCAATTCACTAAGGATACTGTTATAAAGCTTCATGATTTGAAGGTCGAGGACACTGGACACTCATTCAGAAGTTAGACGCTCAAGTTTAAGATTCCTTCAATCTATACATGCCTTGTCAATTAAGATTGTTTGTTATTGCATCAGAAAATTGGAACACTTGATAATATAGCTAGGAATAAGAATTTTCCTTGTATTCATCTGTTGTCCCCTCTAATCCTTTGGCATAAATATCTGAAGGGGGTATTGTCCTTGCCTAATGCAGATCCTGTTGTTTTTGTAAAATGTTATTATGTTCCTTCTGAAGTTAGGCAGGAGAATCTCTTAAATCATGATATGGATATCTTGGCTAAGTGACATTCTGTGAATTTTACGGCTTTTCTCCAGGATTCACAGGATGTTATCTCGATCAGGGCTACTCTTTTTGTTAACTTTTCTTTTGGAGGATGACAAGATTGATGTATTAAAGGCTTATTTTAAAAGAAAGATTCCCTTTTTTGTGGAGATACACCAGCCATTTTTCTGGATGTTTTCATGTACTACTCAGTCAGGAGGAAATCTTTCTTGGCTCTGAAAGCTAGGGCACTTGCTTTAGGTGCCTCATTTTTCTTCCGATACCCATGTAAATGTTTGGTTTCTTTTGGGCAACAATGTTATGTTTTTCTTATACCTCCAACTTGGAGAAACTTTTATTAGATAAAGAAAACAAACTGAAGGTAACTTAGATCATTATGCTTAATTCTGGCCTGTTAGGTAGATAGTTTTTGGATTTTCAGGGCTTTGAGTAAACGGGTTGGTTTGTTGATAAGCCAATTTCTATTTGTTTCCTTGATAAGATTTTTCCTTTGTTTTTTTGTTTTTTTATATACTCCTCATGACGTGGACTAAAACTTTGTAAGTTCATTTTCCTCTGTGTTTTCTTTATGGTTATTGTGTTTCCTTTTGTTTGGGATTTGATATTGTATATGTTAAATATCAAGCATAATGATCTGACTAGGGACATGCTCAGTTACTACAATCCATGATATTAACA
The DNA here is from genome assembly GCA_033557465.1 of Ichthyophis bannanicus. Classification (NCBI taxonomy): domain Eukaryota; kingdom Metazoa; phylum Chordata; class Amphibia; order Gymnophiona; family Ichthyophiidae; genus Ichthyophis; species Ichthyophis bannanicus. Next base: position 525,223,015 of record CM066036.1, on the reverse strand, counting down.
CTACCATTGGCATACACAGAAAATATTACATCTGATTGATGGCTCTTTATGTGTTGGTGATGGATTAAGTAAGTGCAAATTCAGTGACTTCATAGTAACTAAAAACATCAACAACTAAGTGACTGTTCTTATCTAAATGTAGAGTAAGATCCCCCAATAAAACTGAATGATCATATATAGACATGATGCATTTATAAAAGAAATAATAATTTATATACCAAATTCCATGATTCAGGAGGGCCAGTAAAACACCTATCCTAAACTGGGAATTACTATCACCCAGACCACAGGGTACAACTTCTAATTTAACTGATGAAAAGACAGAATGAATTAACAGCAAAAAAGCTCCTATAAATTATTGCTGAACCTCCACCCTTTTTATTCCCAATGCGAGGAAAATTCAGAATTAAATAACCTGGAGAACATTAAATCAAAAAGGCAGTAAGCCAGGTTTGGGTAATACAGGAAAGTCCTATCTGGGAATCTCCTGTCATTTCTCTAATAACAAATGCTTTGTTCCTTACTGAACTAACATTACAACAAGTACAAGGGACTGGCATCACATTAGTCAGTAAACTCTGGTAACCGGAGGCCCTCCTCGTCCTCCTTCACCCTTTTCCTCCCCCACTTCCCCTATTCTTTTGCACTTGACAAATACACCAACAACATTATATGGTAGAACCTTGGTCGCAGCTTTATTAATACATATAACAACCCGCCCAACATGGGCAAAACATAATCAACCTCACCCCCACCCCTTTTCCGGACGATGCCCTCACCCACCATACCATTAGCAAGGCGGAGCATCCTCCTCACCACCCCCCCCACCGCCTGCCTCGCCATGCTAGTAGCAAAGGCCGGCCCACACACCCCCGCTACCGGGCCGAGACCCCCCCAACCGGGATGTCTCGCCCCACTCCGGGAGCTCCTTCGCTCCCCACCAGCTCTAAAATCAGTTACCGCCGCGCCGCGCCGCCTGGGCGAGCGCTGGCCCCTCTACCCCCCACCCCCAGCTTGCAACAATTGCGCCCCTAACCTCTCAAGGAAGGGTGGGCGGGAAACACACCTGTTCTCTCCGGAGGAGCCACGGCGAAAGACAGAGCCACGCGGCTCCTCGGAGTATCCAGGACCGCCCCCTTTTCCACGCGGCCAATGGAATAGCCCCACAAGGCCGTGGTGCGATCCCAGCCGGCCGCGCCGCTCTCGTTCCTCCCCCCCCCCTGCAACCCCCCACCACGTGACACGGCCGAGGCCGGGCCCGGGCCCAGGTTACCGTCGGCCGCGGGACCCGGCCCGGCGGCCTCAGGCATTAACTCTGGTAACCCGGAGGCCCTCCTCGTCCTCCTTCACCCTTTTCCTCCCCCACCCTTTTCCTCCCCCACTTCCCCCTATTCTTTTGCACTTGACAAATACACCAACAACATTATATGGTAGAACCTTGGTCGCAGCTTTATTAATACATATAACAACCCGCCCAACATGGGCAAACATAATCAACCTCACCCCCACCCCTTTTCCGGACGATGCCCTCACACGCCATACTATTAGCAAGGCGGAGCATCCTCCTCACCACCCCCCCCACCGCCTGCCTCGCCATGCTAGTAGCAAAGGCCGGCCCACACACCCCCACTACCGGGCCGAGACCCCCAACCGGGATGTCTCGCCCCACTCCGGGGAGCTCCTTCGCTCCCCACCAGCTCCTAACTCAGTTACCGCCGCGCCGCCTGGGCGAGCGCTGGCCCTCTACCCCCCACCACCGGCGCGAGGTATTTACTTATCCTCGCGCCGACCCACCCCCATAAAGCTGCGACCAACCAACTGCTCAAAAATTTCTTGCCAATCATTTAACAAAAGATCTTGTCCCACAGGAGATAGGTGTACCCCATCCGTACGGTACAGGCCCGCACAATGTGCATCCGCCCACGGGTGCTGCACCTGCCAGCCACCCACTTGCTGCACCCAACGCCCGATCTGCCGATTAACTTTTGCTAGGCCTCGCGTCCACCGCCGCTGAGACTGGCAGGCCAGCCTTGGTATAATATCAGACCATAAAACGGTCACCACTGGCCACTCCTCCTGCAGCTCCCTTAAGTCCCGCTGTACCGTTCGAATGAGCTGTCGACAAGTCCAACTTGATAAGTCGTTGCCGCCCAAGTGAATCAACACTCCAAGTGGGCGCTGCCGCCGGTCCGCTTGTCGTCGCACCACAAGAAGAAGTTGCCACCAGCGCATGCCCCGCTCTCCAATCCACAGCAATCGAACGTTGCAGGTAGCCAGGCCCAGATGCTCTCCCAGGGGGCGCAGTCGATCCCTCCGTTCAGCCCAGTACACAAAGGAGTGCCCGACAATCCACCATTCGCCAGCTGTGCACTCAGATGAACCCCCGTCCAGGACCGGACATCGCGGCAGCCCTCCTGTAACAGGAAACACATCATTAATACCCCCCCCACACACCCCCTTTGCACTCCACCCAGAGTCATGGTCACAGCCGATCTGGCCGGACATAACCCGCATACGCCCTAGATCTCCATCCCCCAATCCTTTGAATCACTTCCCCCTCCAATCCCGCCGCTGCCGCACTCATTGCCGCCCCTATCCGGAAGGAATGGGACGCGAACTGCCGCTCCTCATAACCCAACCGCCGCAAGGCCAAGCGCAGCACCGCCGTAAACTGAAACTGTGTTACCGGCTGCTCATCCGCGTGTCGAAAAAATTGGCCCGCCATCGGAGGCCGCCGTTGTTCATAGGTCCGCAAATTCCTCACCGGGCATGAACACAGCTCTGGGATCGCTTTCAGCAAAACCCTGCGTCCCACACCTAATTGGTCAGTCTTCGACCGCTTGAGATAAATCTCCACAGATGCAGCCTCTAAATTCACATGCCGCGCTTCCAAACCCCCCAACGCCTCCTGCCGTTGGGACCTCGGAACCAATTCGCTAACCCGAAATGCGCCGAAGAAAGCCGTCACGAACAGAGCCCGAAATAATACCACCTCGAACTCCGACGCCGCCACCTCCGGCAACACGCTCCATATCTTCAAGAGCAACTCATGCGAAACTGGACGCCGCCAATCCCGCCCCTGGGGCCTCTTGCGCACCCACCCCGCCAACAGCCGTTTTACCAAAAACGAAGCACTGGGGTTACCCCAACCGGCCACCTTGCTGAAAAAGGAGAATCCCGCCACCGCTGCCCGCGCAGTCGACCGCGACCAGCCTTGCCCTTTCGCCCAGACTATGAACGCACCCACCAGCTGGCTATCTATTCTCCCGCCACTCCAACCCTTACCCTGCAGAAAAATCCATACCTTGGCGTACCCTCGCGTATAGGCTGCCCACGTACCTGGAGCAGCAGAAGACCGCAACAACCCCATCACTTCAGGGTCCCAAGCTGCCAAAGGTGCTCCGGCACTACCGTCGCTGCCTCGTCTGCTCCTGGAGCCAAAGCCCGGAATTTCGCCCACTGGAAACGAGACAAAGCATCAGCAATGGAGTTACACGAACCCGGAACATGTCGTGCCCTAGCTGTGACATTAAGATGCAAACAGGCAAGCACCAAAACGCGCATGAGAGCCGCCACTCTCGGACACTTAGGGGAGTGCCGATTAATCACCTGCACTACCGCCGCATTGTCACACCAGAACACCACCTTCCTGTTCCTCAACCTCTCAGGCCACGCCCAAAACGCCACCACTATCGGAAACAATTCCAAAAAGGTCACGTTACGCGTCAAACCACTCTCCACCCACGATGCAGGCCAAGCCTCCGCACACCATGAGCCCTGACAAAACAAAACAAACCCTGAACCGCCCGCTGCATCCGAAAAGAGCTGCAGATCGACATTGGACAACTCTGCCGATTGGACCAGCGAGCAACCATTGAAGTCCGCAAGAAAAGCACTCCAAACCCGCAGATCCTCTCGCATCCCCGCCGTCACCCGAATATGATGATGCGGGCACTGCACCCCTGCCGTGGCCAAGGACAGCCGCCGTGCGAATGGCCGTCCCATTGCAATCACTCGACACGCGAAGTTCAAGTGTCCTACAAGCGCCTGCAGTGCCTTCAATGTCACTTTCGACGCAGCCCCCACTTCCGCTACCAATGCTTTCAGCCGTTCGATCTTATCCGCTGGCAAGCGAACCTCAAAGGCAGCTGAATCTAACTCTATCCCCAAGAATGAAAGGCACGTGACTGGCCCAAGCGTCTTTCCCGCTGCCAACGGTATCCCGAATTCTATAGCCATCGCCTGAAACGATCGCAACAAGGATGCACACGCAGCGCTCTGCTCTGGACCTACAAACAGAAAATCATCCAAATAGTGTACAATAGAACTACTACCCGACTGCTGAACCAGCACCCAATGCAAAAACGAACTGAAGGTCTCGAAATAGGCACATGAAATCGCACAACCCATCGGCAGACACTTGTCAAAGTAAAATTGGGCATCCAGCTGGAAGCCTAACAAGGGAAATGCTGAGGGGTGAACTGGTAAGAGCCTAAAAGCTGATTCAATGTCTGCCTTCGCCATCAAGGCCCCCCTGCCACACTGGCACAGTAGGTCAACTGCCACATCGAACGGCGCATAGCGCACAGAACAGCGCTCAGGCGGAATATGGTCATTTACCGAGTCCCCCGGCGGGAAGGACAGGTTGTGTATCAAACGATAATGCCCCGGCTCCTTCTTAGGTATTACCCCCAAGGGTGAAACGATAAACGGTGAAAATGGGGGATGATCAAAAGGCCCCGCTACCCTGCCCAAAGCGCATTCGGTAGCAATTTTTTGACGGGCCACCTCAATCAGAACCCGCACCAAGTTGGGATTACTGGCCACCACTCCCGTGACTTCACCCTGATATGGAATACGAAAACCCTCCGAAAAGCCCAACCACAACAACTGGGCAGCCGTGCCCCGTCGACGCCTCCCATAACGCTCCAGCCATGGCTGCAGCGCCTGTGTCTTAATGGGGGTAGGCGCCAACCCCCCGAGCACCCCCTCATTTCCCTCCACTCCCTGCTCCAGACACTCCTTTCCTGATACATTTCGTGGCCGCGTGACCCCCCCCGCAAATCGAACAAGCGTGGCGGAACTTGCAATCCGGAAAGGGACACGATGATTTATTGTAGCGCCAACAGAGATCTCCTGCCGCTCCCCCATTAGGCGATCCCGGTACCGAGCCCGCCGCCCGAAAGGACCGCAACCGGCCGCCGAACTCTGCCCGCCAATCTTCCCCTGTCCACCGCTAATATTCCCGCTAACCTTTTTGGCCGACATTTGCGTCAGCCATAAGTTAATATCTCTCATCCCCCAGGACAACTGCATATTCTCCTCCATCATGTCCCTAAACTCTTCATCATAGTTGAGCCATGCCCAACCTTCATGCGCCTGAGATGCCGCCAAAATCGCGTCCGCATACGCCAACAACTCGCCATACAACCCCGGATCCGAGTGACCACACACACTCGCCAAACGCAAGAACGCTCGCGTCCAATTCAATGTGTTACGGGAGACCTTCCACACCCTCCCCGCCTTCTCGTCCTCCTTACGCTTCTTCCGACTCTCTCCCGAACGCTTCCTTCCCTCCAAGAGCCGAAAGATATCAATGTATCTCCTCTTTCGAATCCGCCTGCGCAACTTGCGCGGAACACTCTCCCACAACTCTGCGCAACGTACCACCGAAGATCCCGCTCTTTCCCCTCGTCCCTTTCCTGCCGCCAAATCACTCGACGAACTCCCGGAGGAGGATGACGACGACGACGAACCGCGCCGACAACGACGCCCGTGCTTCCGCTTAGCTTTAGCTTTGCGCCCCACTGTCGCCGCCGCCCCAGCCGCCACCCCTTCACCCCCTGGAGCACCCGGACCCCCAATGCACTCACCCTCTGTGACTTGCTCGCTGGTCTCCGTCGATGTCCCAGCCGAACCGACCTGCTCCACCGTTTGAGCCATCGCCACTGCACCGGTCCCAGTGCTCCCAGCCACTGGCGCTCCACTCACCGGCACCTGCAGAGGAAGAGAAGAGCCACCAGCAGCCGTACCTAACCCATATTGCCCCGCTCCCCAAACAATCCCTCCCCCGGGCTGCCAAGCTGAGGTACCCCCACCCCCCGCCGCCCACCGAGGCCCCTCCCATGCCTCTTGGACCCCCATACATGGGAATCCCGTACTGGGCCACTCACCCCAGCCGGACCCCCATGGCCCCATAGCCATCGGCTGTCCCCCTCCTTGTGGCACACACATCCAACCCCCCCCTGGAGCGTACTGCACCATCTGCCCACCCTGCCGCCATGGCACGAACCCCCCATCTCCAGGCATCCCGGATGAAACCCTGAAGTGACCTGCCTCAGCATCCTGTAAACCCCTCGACCCCACCCCCGGCGCCGCCCCAGCACCACCCCGGCCCCACTGCCCCAAGGCCCCAACCATCTCAGCTCTGCCAAGACTGACCACACTGTCCTCACCCGGCACTGGCCCTGCTTGTTCAGGACCACGGGCTCCGGCATTCCCCCCCTCCCCAACCCAGAGGTGGAAGCACTCTCCTCCATCTCACCCCTGCCCCTTCGGCCTCCCCTACCCCTGGGACCAACTGGCATGGACGCTGTTCTGTCCCCCCACACGTGCTTTGCTGGACACACTAGCTCCCTGTGGCTCCAAACCCCTCCCCCCAGGCTGAGCCCTCTGCCTCCCCTTAGACCCTTTCTTTGCCCGCCCCATGCCAGTAAAGGCCGCCTGTGATCCGCGTTTACTATGTTACTGTATTTATTTAATTACTGCCTTATTTTAAAGGACAGTGCAGCCCCAGCCCACCGGGAACTCCCGCACGCCCAAACCCCTTTTGAGCCGTGTCCAAGCTCACCCGGTAGCCGTCGAGGTCCTCCAGCAACCCCCGCGGTAGCAGGCCCTAACTGCTCTGATAGGCGTCCGAAAAACACGCCTGTTCTCTCCAAGAAGCCGTGGTGAAAAGACAGAGCCACGCGGCTCCTCGGAGTATCCAGGACCGCCCCCTTTTCCACGCGGCCAATGGAATCGCCCCACAATGCCGTGGTGCGATCACAGCCGGCCGCGCCGCTCTCGTCCTCCCCCCCCCCCCACAAACCCCCACCACGTGACACGGCCGAGGCCGGGCCCGGGCCCAGGTTACCGGCGGCCGCGGGACCCGGCCCGGCGGCCTCAGGCATCTCTGAAACTTTAGGTAATCTGGGTACTAAAATCAAATTGAAAGGTCATCTATCTTTCTTCTTTCTACTGAAATTATCCCGACAATTCCCAACCACTACTATTATCTACAATAGAACAATCTACCAAGTTCTGAATACGGGATAAATATTTAGTTTTAGGCCTTCTAGAATAATTATAAATGACAGCTTTACATAAGACTCTTGAGTATACAATAGGTCTATCTCATTGCTAATATTACCCAAACAGCAAAACAAAAGTACCCATAGCTTAATTTTCTACACCCAATCTCCAGAGCAAACATACAAAAACTAAAACCAATTCAAACCTTCAAGACTCCATTTAATGGCCCTTTGACATGGACCTGCCAGGTGTTACCCACCTAAAAGCACTGCTTTTATTGGGCTTCTAGGTCTCCTGATGTTGTCACACTGGACAGAGTCAGGAATGCTAGCACGCTTACTGAGAAAGCAGCCAACAACAGCAGGCAGAAAGTCAAGTAAGGTGGAAGTAGTCCTTAGATGGTAAGTGGTTTATTCGGGCCAAGGTATACTCTGTTCAATCACTGCTTTTATCAGTTTCTGGGTTTCCTAGTGATGTCATGCTGATGGATGGAGTCAGGGACGCTGCCAATCTCACTGAGAAAGCAGCCAAAAATAACAGTAGGCAGAGGGTCAAGTAAGGTGACAAGTAGCCCTCGATAAGTGGCTTCTGACAGCTTCAAGAACCTTTGTTCTATCCCACAGCAGGGCCGGCCCATCCATTGTGCGAGAATGTTGTTCACACAGGGCCCCGCGCGAACTTCATTCTTGCACAAACGAACAGCTTCAGAGGGAGTCGGGGAAGTCCGCGTGAGACCCCGGCTCCCTCTGCACAGCTGCCTGCATGAAGTGTTTTCCCTCACGCTAGCAGCTGTTTCTGTGAAGTGTGTGAGTGCCGGGAAACGCCCTTTAACCTTTCCCAGCATTCAGCGTGCTTCACAGAAACAGCTGCCAGCATGAGGGAAACCACTCTTCATGCTGGCTGCTGTGCAGAGGGAGCTGGGGCCTTGCGCAGGCTTCTCCCTGCTCCCTCTGAAGCGCCTTAGATGGCTGTGAGGCTCTTGGTGGGGGGGGGGGGGTGTCTAGCATAGGACTGGAAATGGGCAGATGGGGGGGGGACTAAGACTGGAAATGGGCTGATGGGAGGGTAGGCTGGGACTGGAAATGGGCTGATGGGGGGAGCTTGAACTGGAAATGACTGATGGGGGGCTAGGATTGGAAATGGGCTGATGGGGAACTGGAATAGGACTGGAAATGGGCTGATGAGGGGGATCTTGGACATGAAATGGGCTGATGGGAGGGAGCTTGGACTGGAAATGGGCTGATGGGGGCTGGAATAGGACTGGAAATGGGCTGATTGGGGGCTAGGATTGGAAATTGAATGATGGGGGACTGCAAATGGGCTGATGGGGAGCTAGGACTGGAAATGGGCTGGTGGGGGGGGGGCTAAGACTGGAAATTGGCTGATGTGGAGGCTAGGACTGGAAATTGGCTGATGGGGGAGCTTGAACTGGAAATTGACTGATGGGGGCTGGAATAGGACTGGAAATGGGCTGATAGGAGCTGGAATATGGCTGAAAATGGGCTGATGGGGGTCTAGGCTTGGAAATTGGCTGATGGAGTTTGGAGTGGAAATGGGCTGATGGAGGGCTGGAATGGGACTGGAAAGGAGATATGTGGGGCAAGGACTGGAAATGGGCTGATGCGGGGGGATGGGAGAATTGGACTAGAAGGGTGAGGATATTGGGTGGGTCTAGAACTAGAAGGGAGCTGATTTTGGGGGAGGACTAGAAGGGGATGGGGAAGGAGGATGGAGAGGGGAAAATATATTTTGTGTGGGAGGGAAGAAAAATCTACGATTAGCTGGGTATTGGGAGAGTAAGTGGGGATTGAGAATGGAAGGGTGAAATTTGAGTGGATGATAAAGGAATAAAGAAAGAAATGGAGGAAAGAGCAAAAGGGGAAAGATCTGTATGTTAAAGCATATAGAGAATGGAAAAAATCTAGAAGAGAGAAGAAAGGACAAATGGACAGCTCGCAGAAGACACGAAGAAATCAGAAGAAAGTGACTGGAGCAATTGCAACTGAAAAATAAAATGCCCAAACAAAAGGTAGAAAAATACTTTTATTTTGAATTTATTAACTGGAATATGTCAGGCCTGGGAAATGTATATTGCTAAAATCTTTGCATTTTTGTTTAGTGCAAGAGGAAATTAATTATAGTTTCATTTCTTCGGTGTTGTTGTACATTTCATGTTTGGCTTTTGTGGTTCCAAATTTAATTATCTTCCTATTTCTAAATTATGATCCCTTGTTCTTTGTTTGATGACGGTCTATGTTCTGCATGTGTAACTGAGCTGAGGTATTCTGTTCATGTAGTTTCTGTGACAGTGCCACTTGTTCTCTTTCCCCAGTAGGAGATGTAGATGGGTTAATATTTGCAGTGTCGCCTATTGATAGGTAGGGTTTGGTGCTTTGTGAGTCCTGGTAGTGCTATGATACGGAGGGTTTGCTTTGGATTCTAAATGGTCAGTGTTTATAGTACTTCAGTGGGATTACAGAAATAAAATTCCACTGACGGACTGAAGCAAGATTACAGATCAAAAAATGAAAACATTACTCCACTATGAAAACATCAAGGATAACTGGATGTGGAATCCCATAATGTCCATCTGATCATTCCACTTATGCAAGAGAGAAAAGGATCTCAGTAACTCAAAAACACCAAAATGGCTTACCAAAGTTGCTGCCTAGAGTACAAAGACAAGGCAGAAATTATCAAGCCTTAGGTGCATAAACTTCACCATCATCAATCCTAAAAAACTCCCCATATGCCAAATCTTGAATCACTTCAATAGATTTTAATAATCCAATTTTTAAATAATTTGAACTATTTTCTCATTGCTATTTCACTTTCTCAGAGCATGCAAAGAGGTTCTTTCCAAATGAAATGCATAATATGCCACATTTATCAGTGCCACTCCACACTTATCTGCATTCGTCTAAAGAAATTAGCTGCAACAGTAGTGATATCCCAACACCACCGCAAGAAGCCAACAGGAGCATTTTGCCTTCAGCTTCTTCAGGGAAAATCTTGTCAACAGAATCAATTTCTCAACAGAAAAGGCAAAGGTTGTGGGAAAGAGAAGGCTTGAAATTAATATCCAACCATTCAACCACCCTGTTAGGCATGCAAGAGAAAAAGCCAATTCAAAGAATCCAACCAAACACCCGAATTAGCACATACACACTCTCCATGTGTTAAATCATATATAACACTGGCCACATCCCAACCAGGTACTCATCAAACCATTGAAACCTCGGCTATAAGCCATAGCTGCTCTGACTGCTCCAAATACTTCCAACAGCAATGCACACACCCGCATTTAAGAACCCTCCAGCATTGCCAACCTTGTCCAAAACTAGAAAATCTCACCAATGAGGAGCAGGGATCACAGTCAATCACAGTCATGCAATCACTTGCCCAGATGACATCACATCCAATACACAACATAGACATCCATCATTCATCCAACCACAACCATGCACTCAATCTACAGTTCATGTGAGAACCAATCACCAGTTCATGTGAGAACAAACAACCACCATCCCACCCCTCATCAACCAGCCCAAGGTTCACCGAGCTCAACCCCGCTCACAAAAAATCTTTCATTTGTCTATCCACATCCTGCCTAGTCAATCTGGCCATCAAGGCCCTTGAGGGCAACCAAATCGAGACACAAAATCCATCTCTGCTCACACCTCAAGAGGGCCACTTCTCTATTCACAGTTTCACCCACCCCTGGCTCTAAATGATTAATGCAAAAGCAATGCAAATCATTAAACTGGTGTCCATGCTCAATGCAGTGCTGTACCATAGGGACTTCCACATAACTATGCTGCAACCTACTACCGTGTTCACACATCCTAGTTCTAAAAGGACGAATCATCTCCAGGAACAAGCAGGAATGTAGTCTTCACATATGGGTGACGTCGACACCGATGGAGCCCATGCGGGAACGTTCCCCAGCGCCCTATAGGTATTGAGCATAGTCCAGAAGGGCTATATGCTTCATTTCCACCAGCTACCCCCCTCCTACTATCCAGGGGAGCCTCCAAGACTCTCTCTACACAGGAACCTCCTCCTTCAGTAGTTGGCAAGTCTTCTAAAGGAACAGGTGGTTGAACCAGTGCCACACCACCTGAGAGGGCAAGGCTTCTACTCCAGGTACTTCCTTGTACCAAAGAGAACAGGAGGCCTCAGACCTATCCTAGACTTGCGAAATCTGAACAAGTTCCTGGAGAGGGAAAAGTTCAAGATGCTTACCCTTGGGATACTGCTGCCCTACCTCCAGCAGGGAGACTGGCTATGCTCCTTAGATCTAAAGGATGCTTATAATCACATCCTCATCCATCCAGACCACAGACAATATCTCAGATTTGTGGTGGGAGGAAACCATTTTCAGTACAGAGTACTTCCCTTTGGCCTAACCTCTGCCTCCAGGGTTTTTACAAAATGCCTGGCGGTAGTGACGGCTTTTCTCAGGAATCAAGGGATCTTTGTCTTCCCTTACCTGGACGACTGGCTAATCAGGGGACAGTCACTCCAGGAGGCCCGACAGGCCACTCTTCGCACTGTCTCTCTTCTTCAGCATCTGGGCTTTGTCATAAACTACGCAAAGTCCACTTTGCTCCCCTCTCAGAACCTAGAGTTTATAGGGACCAGGCTGGATACCCTTCAGGCAAGAGCCTACTTGCCCGAGGACAGGGCCCACAGGCTGCTGGATTTGGTCACCCAGATCCAACACACATCTCATGTTTCCACAAGACACCTCCTGCGTCTCCTGGGCCACATGGCATCAACAGTACATGTGACCCCACATGCCCATCTTCATGTGCGAACTGCTCAATGGTGCCTCAGAGATCAGTGGACACAAGCCACAGGCGACCTCAGAGACAGAGTAAAGGTGTTCAAACGACTTCTGAACTCCTTATAGTGGTGGCTACATCTACCAAACCTTCTTGTAGGTATACCTTTTCAGTCTCCAGCACACACAAGGGTGCTGACGACAGATGCTTCCTTGAAGGGCTGGGGTGCACATTGCCAGGGATTATGCACCCAAGGCCTGTGGTCCCCACAGGAGGCTACACAGCAAATCAACCTTCTAGAACTGCGAGCAATCCGCTTAGCTCTGCAGGCTTTCTGTCATGTCCTCTCACAACAGTCTGTCCTAGTTCAGACGGACAATCAGGTGGCAATGTTCTATGTGAACAAGCAAGGGGCACAGGGTCCAGACTCCTGTGTCAAGAGGCAGTGCTCCTTTGCGGTCAGGTGGGGTATGTTTCTCAAAGCAGTTTACCTACCTGGTTAAGAGAATTTTCTAGCAGACAAGCTAAGCAGGATTCTCCAGTCACACGAATGGCAATTGAATCCACTGGTGGTCCAGCAGATCTTCCTCCGCTGGGGCTTCCATCCATCGATCTCTTTGCAAGTCTGCAAAACCGTCAGCTACCCAGGTTTTGCTCCAGACAGCCGCATCCCCTGAGGGCGGCGGCAGATGCTTTTCTGATCTCTTGGTCTCTGGGCCTCCTGGATGTGTTTTCCTCCCACACCTCTGGTGGCCCGAACTCTGTTCAAGATCCTTCCGGACAAGGCCTCGGTCATTCTGGTAGCCCCCAGATGGCCGAGGCAGCCTTGGTTCCTGCTTCTCCTGCAGTTGGCGGTGGAAGCTCCGTTTCCTCTGGGGCTGCAACCCGATCTCCTGTCTCAGGAGCAGGGTTCCCTTTTGCACCCCAACCTCAGGTCCCTCAATCTGATGGCCTGGTTGCTGAAAGGGTAGTGCTAGCTCCCTTACTTCTAACTAAGGAAGTGGAAGAGATGATATTGGCCTCTAGGAGGCAGTCCACCAGAAAGTCCAATGCCCTCAAGTGGCGTAGGTTTACAATATGGTGTACACAGCATAATGAAGATCCTTTCTCTTGCCTTGTGCCAATAGTACTGCAGTATTTGCTTCACCTTTCAGACTTAGGCCTTAAGTCTAACTCTGTTCGGGTCCACCTCAGTGCTTTGTCAGCGCACCATTCACTGGTGGAAGGACAGCCTCTGTCAGTTCACCCCTTGGTGTCCAGATTTCTCAGAGGTCTGCTTCTACTCAAGCCTCCGGTTCGTCCACTGGCGACTGAGTGGGATTTGAACGCAGTCTTGCAGCAACTTACTTGCCCACCATTTGAGCCAATGGCTACTTGCCATTTGCGCTTCCTCTCTTGGAAAGCGCTCTTCCTGGTAGCCTTTACATCGGCCAGATGTGTGAGTGAGCTACAAGCTCTGGTTTCTGATAGACCGTACACGCGGTTCTATAGGAACAGGGTGGTCCTACGGACCTATCCCAAGTTCCTTCCAAAGGTGGTCTCCTCTTTCCACCTCAATCAGGAGGTGGTTCTTCCGACCTTCTTTCCCAGGCCGCATGCCAGCTGGGCTGAGACAGTCTTGCATACCCTGGACTGTAAGAGGGCATTGTCCTTTTACATAGAACGTACATGGGAGCATCGAAGGGCTGCTCAGCTCTTCATCTCGTTTGACCCTAATAGGATAGGGTTACCTGTCTCCAAGCGCACATTGTCCTCTTGGGTAGCAGATTGCATCACCTGGGCGTACAGGGCAGCCGACCTCCCTTTGCAGGGTCGGGTCACGGCCCACCGTGTCAGTAGTTCATCTCCGCTCTGTTCCGTTGGCAGACATCTGCCGAACCGCAACTTGGCCTCAAGCCAGACTTTTACAGCCCATTACTGCCTGGACAGGAAGTCCCGGCGGGACAGTGTTTTCGGCCAGGTGGTACTCTGTAATCTCTTTGAGGTTTAGGCAACTCCTACCCTCCGGCCCTTGGTGTTGGGCTACCGGTCTGGATGCGTTCTCAGAGAAAATTCTTATCACAGATGCTGTGGCTCTCGAGAGGGAGCCATTTTTCAGCTTTGGGTTCATGGTAGCCTAGAGCTGGGGAGTCCCATATGTGAGGACTGACTTCCTGCTTGGTCCTGGAGAAAGCGTAGTTACTCACCTGTAACAGGTGTTCTCCAGGAGCAGCAGGAATTGGTCCTCATGACCCTCCCTCCTCCCTGGAGTTGCAGTCATATACTTCATTTTGATTTTTTGCTGTCTTTTAGCTATGTCATCAGACTGAGCAAGATGGCACCCTTTGGTGGGAAGGGGACCACGCATGCACGCTGCATTCCCAAAGGTTTTTCTTTGAAAGCTGGGGAAATGCTCCGCACGGGGCTCTGTCGGCACCGACGTCACCCATATGTGAGGACTGATTCCTGCTGCTCCTGGAGAATACCTGTTACAGGTGAGTAACTACGCTTACACAGCAACCCTCAATAATTTTCAAAACAACTCCAAAAATGAATTCACAATCTTGAATGCTGTGCTCTAAAACTATTCAGAATCTCACAACATACAACTGAACACCCATTATTAAAATCTTAAAACACATCTAGGGTTTCTTTTCTTAAGTATTCATAAATTCTATATTTAGATGTTTATTTTCCAGCTAATAAGGGCTTTTGAGGGTATAAAGAAATCTGCATTTATCGGTGTTTTTGTGCCACAAACAGCATTGCTAGGCACTTAGTCCAGTGGAACCAAATTGCATGTTATTGCCACTTTGGAGTCATTAGTGCAGAAAAGGCATAAAAATGATTGGGAGTTGAATTCATGAGCTCAATACAAGTTACCTTCCCTCCCAGCAAAAAAGAAAAAAACATGCTGGGTTGTGAGTATAACTGCCCAGATAATAATTTAAATGTAATAACAGAGCAGATAATGTGGACATGGAGAAGACTCATGTCATGACAAAGGTCAGGGCTGGCCCAAGAGTATCTTCACAACCTAAGTAAAACTGCAATCATGCACCTTCCCCTCTGCACCGCCCACCAGGGGCAGCCTAAGGCAGTATGCTTGACAAAAGTGAAGGCCCCCTTAGGGAACTGGGAAGGAGGTGAGGTCTTCTCACTTAGAACATTGGCAAGTGTTTGCCCCAACAAAAAATAACCAGAAGATTCCGACCTTTTGTCAAAGAAGAAATACTGGAGAAACTCATCCCACTTCTCAACGCAATGGCCCCTAACCTCGAGGAAATGATCGCTAGCTGGGACAATAGCCTCAGCACCAGCGCTCGGCTCCCAACCACGAACAAACCCCCAAGGAGACGCGAGCCAGCACCATGGTACTCCACTGAACTGCGTTCATCACTCCTCCACCTACACAAGCTAGAGAGACGATGGCGCCGATCTAGATCCACTGAAGCACAGAGTGCATATAACCTACACCTAGGAAAGCACCGTGAAGCAATAATAGAAAGAAGGAAGCAATTCCACACAGACCTCCTAAAGCGCTCGCTGAGCAAACCACACGACCTCTTCAATATAGTGAAGTCATTAACAAGGGAACCAGCCCCAGAGCAGCCACTCATGCCGCAACCACAGGACTATGCCGAATAACTCCAATCAAAGATGCAACAGATCGACAAGACCAGAAGCCCTACAAACAACATACCCTTACACAAACCACACTGCCCAACACCATTAACCAAATTCACCACCCTGTCAAAGAGAGAAATTGAGGACACCATCGCCTCCATCAACACCACCACCACACCAAACGACCCCTGCCCTACGTTTTGGGTAAAAGAACTATGTTGCGATCTCAGCCAATTCCTCAACAAACTCATGGATCAATCCTTTTCAACCGGTTTATTTCCACAAAGGCTGAAGCATACATCCATCAGACCACTGCTGAAAAACAACAAACTGGACCCCCTGAAGGTTGAATCCTTCAGACCAATATCGAGCATCCCACTGCTCACCAAGATAATTAAAAAAGGTAGTCCAACGCCAAATACAACAACATATAGAGAATCATGCCCCCTTGGACTCAAGTCAGCATGGTTTCAGGGAGGCACATGGCATGGAAATCCTCCTCACCACTTTATTCAATACTATAATCTCTGGAATCAACAACATCCGACAAGGGTTTGCTCTGATCATCTTGGATATCGCAGCGGCTTTTGACTCTGTAAGTCACGAGATACTCCTGGAACGACTTGAGGAAAAGGGAATACAAGACTCAGCGCTAGGTTGGTGCAAATCCTATCTGACCAACAGATGGCAGGATGAAAGAGCTGGCACCATGACCTCGGAACCGTTCCCACAAAAACAGGGTGTACCACAAGGGTCCTCGCTATCAGCATTGATGTTCAACATATATTTGCAGCCCATATGCTCCTTGATTCGCTCATTCAATGTTGATTGCCTAGTTTACGCAGATGATGTTCTACTTTACATGTCGTTTGCAACCGATCAGCCAGACTTTTCCCCACTGACTGGCTGCTTCGACGCAATAGCCGAATGGCTCCATTCTCAAAATCTCTGAATAAACCACAACAAGACAGATGTCCTCTTCATCACATGGAACCAAGGCTTCACCCCCCTGCCTCCTTAAAGGTGAAGACCGCCGAGCTGATAGTAAAACCCACAATCCGATATCTAGGTGTCACCCTAGACCAACGGCTGGACATGAAAACACACATAAAAAACACAGTAAAGAAAATATACCACAAAGTACGGACATTACGACACCTACGGCCCTTGCTGGACCCCGAAGACTTCTGAACCAATCTATCAAACACTAGTAATCCCACATTTCGATTATGCCAATGCCAATACTATAAGGCCTCCCGCAAGCATCACTGAACCCCCTTCAGCTGGCAATGAATGCAGCTGCCAGGATTCTTTACGAGTCTCAAGAATGGACCACATCACACCAATCCTTAAGAAACTCCACTGGCTACCAGTCCAAGGCAGACTATGTTTCAAGATACTAGTAATGGCCTTCAAGGCCATAAACAATCAACCCTCCACCTCCATCACTGAGTTAATTCATCTCACACCCCCTAACAGGTCCAGAAGATCCACAGCCATCAACACATTGATTATCCCTAAGGAAACAACGAAATGCACCCACATGACATCTAATAGAGCTTTCATGCTCTACACACCTAGATGCTGGAATGCCCTCCCTAAGGCCATCCGAACAATCACCGATCTGACCCAATTCAGGAAGGCACTGAAGCACCACCTAGTCATACAGCATTATCCAGACAACAACCCCATAGGTCAACTAACAAACATGTCCACCAAGCACCAAGACCCCCACACCAGCACACCTAGCACACCAGAGAGCAGCCAGCCCCAAAGCTGCAACCTTAAGTAAGCTTCACTGTGCACAGTACAGTTACTAATGTATATAATGTAAATAAGTTATAGACAGTTACCCCAGTTTCTAGCCAAGTTATATTTCCTGTTTTATTGTAAATACAATACAGTCACGAGTTAAATGTACACCGCACTGATATTGAATAGTGCGGTATAGAAGAGAAATTAGATAAATAAATAAACCAAACCGAATATCAAAGCACTCAGTATTGCAGGCTATAAAACATTTAAAGTTCTGCAATGAAAAACTTTTGAAAAGAAAGGCGGAACCATCAAACACGGACTAAGATAAGTTTTAAGAATTCTTAGTAAATATTGACTTTTAACAGTACTGTCTAGGGAAACTGATGAAGATATGATTGGGAGATGGAGTAAGGTCTTAAAATATCATAGACTTCTAAACCCACTCTCTTATGCCCTTAAAACTACAGCATCTGTCGTGCTGACCCAATTCCTTCCGCCTGGCTGCTGGAATCCTTTCCTCTATTCTTACCATACTCAACACTAGCCTTGCCTCTGGTATTTTCCCCTCCTCATGGAAACATGCTCTTGTTCGCCTGCTTCTGAAGAAACCTAACTTGAGCCCTCTGATCCAGCCCACTCATTGCCCTGTCTCCAACCTCCTCTTTCTTTCTAAGTTCCTTGAGCAGTTGGTTTATTCACGGTTCTCTCAGCACCTTGAATCCATTCACTATATTCACCCCCATCAGTCAGGCTTCGATTGTGGCACAGCACTGATCTATTCTCTTGTCTCTTTTGAATGAGCTTCACATTTCTCACGATCATGGTGATATTTCACTTGCTGTGTCTCTTGATCTGTTGTCTGTATTTGACTTGGTTGATCATTCTATGCCTCTCTTCCATCTTCACAGTACTGGTGTCTCAGGGAAAGTTCTGCACTGGTTCCACTCCTTCCTTGTTTCACACTCCTTCTCAGTCTTTTCAGACTCTTCCTCCTCAGAACCCATCCCCCTCCCCTGTGGCGTCCCTCATGGTTCTGTGCTAGCTTCTCTATTCTTTAATGTTTTCCTGGCCCCTCTTACTTTATCAGTTCAACAATCCAGTTTGTTGGCATATTATTATGCCGATGATATCATCATATTGCATCACACCTCTCCCGTGGCACCCGATCTTTCCCCACTGAACTCTTGTCTCTCACATGTCTCTGAATGGCTAGCCTCTAATTTCCTCCACCTCAATTTCCAGAAGACATCTGCCATCTGGTTCTCCTTCGGTCATCCCTGTCCCTCCCTGGCTCCCTCCCTATCTGGTTCACCAATTTCTTGTCACCTCTCTCCGCTATCATCGGTACTACTCTGGACTCTGCACTCTCCTTCCATTAACACATCTCATTGTCCGACGTTCATTTTTCTGCCTCAGGCAAATCAGAGCTCTTCGTCCCTTCTTAAACGCCTCTTCCCTCACCACTCTCCTCCTATTTCTAGTGATATCCTAGCTCGACTACTGTAACTCTATTCTCTCCGGTCTTCCTCAGTTCCAGCTTTGCTGTCTTCAACTGATTCAAAACACTGCTGCCTGGTTCATCGCCTATGCAATCCATTATGATCACATCACCCCTCTGCTCATCAACCTCCACTGGATTCCGATTAATCACTGTGTCCAATTCAAGGTTCTCATCACAGTTCATAAGACCTTCTATACACAGACCCCTTAATACCTGTCTGACCTTCTTCATTTTCATACATCCTCCCATGATCTTCGTTCGGTTTACATCAACCACCTACAACTACCTTCCCCTTCCCGTGCTCACCTTGAATCGACCTGTCACTCCGCCTTTTTCTTCTCAGGTCCCTCTCTATGGAATTCCCTCCCAACTGACCTCCATTTAGAATCCTCTTTACCCAAATTTAAGTCCCTCCTCAAAACATACCTCTTCATGATGCCTTTGACCTCTCTCCCTCTGCCCTGTGACTCTCCCTTTAACCTTTTCCTATATTACTTACTTTTCCTATCAGTTTTTGTAGTTCCTTTCATTTCTTAATTTATATTTTGTGTAAGCCTCCCTGCTGTTATAAAGGCGTATATAAATTGATGCAATAAAGAAGGAAGGTCCTTAAAGTATCATAGACCTACTTCCATGTTTGATGCTTCCTCTTTCTTTTCAAAAATTGTTCATCGCACTACTTTAAGTGTTTTATAGCCTGCAATACTCTGTTATTTACTTTGGTTATAATAATCTTGAGTATCAGAACAAGTATTTCACTGATTGATTCATACCAAAAAAAAATAATGTAACTTATGTTCTTAAGCAATATAATAAAATAATGAAAACTGCAATCGCTGCTTATGCTCAGCAAAAATTGTAGCAGTTAAAATTATGCAGCCTTGGACTCTAATACATATTTTAAAAAAATACTGATACCAATCTTGCACATTGGACTGTCATTATATTAAAGGTAAGCATATATTTTGCATCTACAGAAGTCTTACCGCGCCTAACAATGGGCGCAGAGCAGAGCTAGGACATTTACTCCATAGAACTCGCCATACATAAACACGCTGATTTTTGTTTCATCTCAGTAAGAGCAATATAAACCCTCTCCAGTATGATGTAATAGAAAATCCTGAAAAAATCACTCGGGACTAGAACTCGCACAACAATGAGAATACCTAAAAAAGGCTGCACCGTAAATGTTGCAGTGGACTCTAGAACATCAGTGTACCTGCTGGGAAAACTAAACAAGCCAGATTACTACTGATTCCTATGCAGAAACTCCATACTAACAGAATACCTGGCCTCAGTAACACACACTTAACACACATTGAACACAGACCCTCTCACCAAGTACAGAACAAATTATCATCAAGTCAAAATAGAAATATTTCAACAAAAAATTAAACTGAAACCCCTGGAAGCCACATACTGCTTGCAATGTAACAGTGGAGAACTAGACATCAATGCATTTTCTCATGTACTGTGCAAAATATAAACTACTACTACTTATATCACTTGTGTAGTGCAACATGGCATACTCGGTGCTGTACTGATACAGGTAAGAGACAGTCCCTGCTCATCAGAGTTTTCAGTCTAGTCAAGGCAGACAACAAAACAACTGGGGGCTAGAATATATTGAGCGGAATGGTAAAGAAACACATAGAAGGCGAAAAGGAGGCAGAGGGGATCAGGATACAAAAGCAGCCTCAAAGAGATGAGTTTTTAGCCTGGATTTGAACAGGGCCAGAGATGAAACCTGATGTACCAAATTGGGTAGTTTGTTCCAGGCATAAGGAGCAACAAAGGCTGCTTTTGAAAATGGGAGTACCTCCAGAAAAACTAAGATTAAATTCTGGAAAGGGATATGGGCTGTAGTTTTTAGAGATTAGCTTGGTCTGACTTCAAAGGAATCATAGCCTTTGGGAGGGGCTGGACGGGTGCTAGACCCATACTGGGTGTTGGGTAGTATTCTCCTGGAACAAGCAGGAAGTCGGTTCTCAACATATGGGTGACGGTGCCAACACTGCCCGCATGGTAGCTTCTCCCCAGCTTTCAAAGAAAGTCTTTGGGAGATGCATCACGTTTGCATGGCCCGTTCCCACACCAAGGGTACCATCTTCCCTCAGTCTCCTTTTCACTTTTCACCAGATGTGTGTCTGTTTTCTCTGGAAAAAGTGTTAGTTTTCTCTTGAATTTTCTCCGGTCATGTACCGGTTCCCTTTCCCATCCCCAAGCTCGCTTGTCTCGGCATCACGTCTCGGGTCCATTTTTGTTTTCTTTTTCAAGTATTTTCTCAACTGGCTTTGCTCCCTTTTTCCCTGGCTGAGCCTGAGGCTTTTGATCATGTTTGGGACGTCTTCCCCATCATGGCCTCTGCCAGTGGTTTTAAGCATTGTGACCAATGCACCTATACCATGTCATGCAACCGATCCACACAACTGCTGTCTCTGCTGCCTCAGGTCAGACCATGGACCCTTGGACTGTGGTCTCTACAAGAAGATGACCAACAAGGTCATCAAGAGCCGCCAGCAACAGCGGGAGTCCTTTTTGAGAAGACGGACTCTGCACCGGAGTTTCCGGTGACACTGTGCTCCACGATTCCCTCGGAACCTTGGGGAGACCGGCTGCCTTGGAGCCCCGAGGCCATGAAATCCTCCAGCTGGACCCTAGAGGAAGAAGCCCAAGAAGGGCAGCAAACCCTCAAAGACCGCCTCGGCTGCTGAGTCTGGGAAAGTGGGCAAGTCCCATGGGCCCTGCACCTGCAGCCCCCATCGCGAGTCCGAGGGGAAGGAGTGGGAGCAGTCAACCAAAATACTCCATTGGGGATCATTGGCATCCAGTGACCCAGCCTCGGACCCCTGAAGCTGTCTTGGTTGAAGACTCCCCCTCAATGGTGCCAACATTGGGCCTGAGCCCCTCGGTACCTGTGCCAAAGGCTGTGGAGCCATCTAGCCTTGAGACCAGGATGGTGACATTGGATCACAGTTTGTCTGCCTTCAAGGCCCAGCAGCAGGCTCTGATATTCGGCTCTGCTGGGCCATTATTCCCAAATAGCGGGTCCTCGACCTCAAGGAATTCTCCGGATGTCGAGCCAATCCTTGAGCACCACTAGCCTCAAGATGTTCCTTGACACCGGACCCGATCCTCAAGACCGAGATCATCCCCAATGAGTGCCTGTGGCTCTGATTGCAAAGCCTCCAGCGGGTAAGGGCCAAATGGTTTTAGAGCCTGACCATGGAGCCCATACCGCCCTCGACACCTCCACTGACTACTGGGAGACCGAGGACGAGGAATGCCCCAGATACCCATTGTCACCGGGATGTGTCTGGCCGATCCATCTCCTCCTGGCATTGATCCCTGCCTGAGGATATGGCTTTCCTCGACTTGGCCAAGGCACTAGCCTTCGACACCAAGTCAGAGGAGAACCCTTGGACAGAGAAATGAGATCCTCCAGTACGAGGCTCCTCCAAAGGAGGCCCTCACAGTGCCTGTTCCCCCGATCCTGGAACGGCTGCTCCTCTACATATAGAAGACCCCCTCATCGGTGCCCATAGTGAACAGATGGCTGAACTTGATGTACTAGGTCCGCTGGAGCCCTGGCTTCTAAAAAGCACAGCTGCCACAGAACTCCATGGTGGTGGAGCTGGCAATGCATCACCTCAGGAGCCAAAAAAAGCACTCCTCAGTGCCCCTGGGTAGGGAGGCCTATGCCTTGGATGCCCTGGGCAGGAAGTGCTACCGGGGCTCAAAGCTCATTAGCTGAATCCAGGCGTACTAGCTGTACATGGGCATGTACTTGAGGGACCCCGTGAAGGAACTCGCTGAGTTCTCGGCTGGTCTCTCTGAGGAACCCCTCCTGCAGTTCTGAACCCTGGCCTTGGGTGTCAGAGAGTGGCTTCAAGTTTATGACTCGGGAAGCCTATGATGGCTTCGAGTTAGTGACTAGAGTAGCTGTGGTGGGCATTGGTGCCCGATGCCAGACCTGGCTATAGTCCTCCGACTTGGAGCAGTGGATTCAGGACAAGCTGGTTGATGCCCTTACCAGGGAGAGAATCTCTTTGGCAAACCCATGACTGATAAGGCTGCTGAGTTGGAGTCTGAGTTCCTGACGAGGACCAGGCTCTCCAAGAAGACCACTGACCCTTACTGACGGAAGCCTTCGGGTAAAAAGTTCTTCTACCCAAAGAAGAGGAAGGCTTACAAAACTACCCTCAGTACCAGGCCTTCCCTGCTCCCAAACACGGGCAGCAGGCCAAGGGACAAGGGCATGGCTCTCGTAAGTCTAAGGCTCCCAAACCCCAGGCACTGGCTCCTGCCAAGCCTGGTGGGAGTTTTTGACTCCGTGGGCATAGCCTCTCTTCCCCCAGGAGGCTCAGTCCAGCAGCCCACAGAGGAGCATCAGGTTCTCTATGCCCACCAATGGCTATCCATCATCCATCACTCCTGGGTACTGCAGGTGATGAGGGAGGGTTACCTCCTCCACTTGGCACAGAACGCCCTCTCCATCCTGTCCAGGAGAGTCCATCAGGACTCCCCTACCCCAGACCTTACTATTGCAGGAGCTTGCAGGTCTTGTCAAGGACAGGGCAGTGGAACTAGTGTTCCGCAACACCTTAGGGACAGAGGGTTCTACTCCTGATACTTCCTCATACCCAAAAGGACTGGAGGCTTTGGGCCCATTCTGGACCTGCAGGATCTAAACAGGTTCCAGGTGAAGGAGGAGTTCAAAATGCTCTCACTTGGAACACTGCTGCCATACCTCCAGTTGAGAGAATGATTATGCTTCTTTGACCTAAAGGATGTGTACACACACATTTTCATCCATCCCAGCCATAGGCGATATCTCGGTTCATGGTGGGAGGCGTCCACTCCGGTACAGGATGCTACCCCCAGACTGTCCTCTGCACCAAGGGTATTTACCAAGGGCCTGACAGTAGTCATGGACTGCCATCATCTCCAGGGGGCCTTTGTTTTCCCCTAACTGGACGACTGGCTCCTAAGAGGGTGTACAGCCACCAGGGTGAAAACATGCAATAGCATGCACCATAATATACTGCAGCACTTGGGGTTCATGATAAGCCACCCAAAGTCCCATCGCCTCCCGATACAATGTCTGGAGTTTATAGGGGCAAGGCTGGACACCGTTCAGGACAAAGCCTTCATCCCTCAGGACAGGTCTGATGATCTCCAGGCACTGGCCGCTGCCATGCAGGGCTGACACTCAGTGTCCTTCCACCTGCTGCTCCTCCTGTTGGGTCACATGGCATACACAGTTCATGTTACCCTGGATGCCTGCCTTCACATGAGGATTACCCAGTGGGGGCCTCAGCTCCCAGTGGACGCCAAGCCATGGGCCGGCTACAGGGACAGGGTGGTGGTGACCCATCAACTGGCCAACTACCCCCCCCTTCGCCTTGTGGTAAATCCCCCTGCACCTTCAGGCCGGGATGCCCTTCCAGGCCCTCGCCACTGGGAGGGTCCTCACTGCAGATGTCTCTCTTTTAGGATGGAGAGCTCATTGCGACAACTTCTGCACACAGGGCAGTTGGTCACAGATGGACAGTCTGCAGCAGATCGATCTCTTGGAGCTTCAGGCCATATTCCTGGCCCTTCGAGCCTTCCGTCACCACCTGCAATACCAGTCAGTGCTGGTCCAGATTCAACAGTCGAGTTGCAATATTCTACAGCAACAAGCAGGTGGGCACGAGGTCGTACACCTTCTGCCAGGAGGCAGTGGCTCTCTGCTCATATGCGAACCACCACAGGATGCTCCTGCGGGTGGTATATCTGCTGGGTCAAGACAACGCCCTGACGAACAGACTAATCAGGGTCCTCCAGCCACACGAGTGGTCGCTAGACCCCAGGGTGGCCTATCAGCTCTTCCTGCTCTTGGGGTCTCCACGGATGGATCTGCTTGCCAGTCCGACCAACACCCAACTGCCCTGCTTCTGCTCCATACACAAGCAAACCTATCCTCCATGTTATAGATAATATCTAAACAAGAGGAGCAGTTATTTACTACTAAAAAACCCAAAACAAGTTCTCAAAATGGCTGAGCTTAAACCAGTCAAAATTGACCTTCCAGCAAAACAGCCCCAAAAAGCTTGTACTGAATTGCTCTCATATCATCATTGAACTTCTCGGGCATACAGCCATAGTAATAAAACGTACATAATATAGTCTCATACAAAACATGTTGTTGTTAAGTGCCGTCGAGTCAGAGTCGACTCATGGCGACCCTCTGGATAGCTATCCTAAATTGTGTTCGGTCTTCAGTCAGGCGGCTCATTGTTGACAGACTGGTACCCATAGCTGCTGTTATTGTATCGATCCATCTCATTGCTGGCCTTCCTCTTTTGCGTTGACCTTCTATCTTGCCAAGCATAATGTCTTTCTCTAATGATCCTCTCTTCGCATTATGTGTCAAAAGTATGAAAGTCGAAGTCTTGTCATCAGAGCTTCTAAAGACAGCTTAGGTGTGATCTCCTCTAGTACCGACGGGTTTGTTCTACGGGCAGTCCATGGTATACACAGAATTCACTGCCAGCATCATAATTCAAAGGCATCAATTTTCTTCCTGTCTATCTTTTTCACTGTCCAGCTTTCACACATCTATATGATGTTATTGAAAATACCATGGACTTGAACAAGTCGAATCTTTGTATGGAGAGAGACATCTCTGCTCTTGAGAATCTTATCTAGGTCTTTTCATAGCCATTCTGCCAAGAGCAATGCGTCGTCTGATTTCTTGACTGCTTGCTGCTTCTTTATTGATAGTTGATCCAAGTAGGTTAAAGTTGTTCACAATTTCAATTTCTTCTCTTCAACGATGAACCTGTTGATTATGCCAGTTGTCATGATCTTTGTCTTCTTTACATTAAGGTGCAGGCCCATTTTGAGACTATGTTCTTTGATTGTGAGAAGCAAATGTTTCAGATCATCTTCACTTTCAGCCAGTAATGTGGTATCATCAGCATTGCGAAGGTTGTTGATGAGTCTTCCACCAATCTTCACACCTCTGTTGACTTCATACAATCCTGCTTCTCTGATGATTTGTTCTGCATATAAATTTAACAGGTAAGGGGAAAGTATGCAGCTTTGTCTTACACCTTTGCTTATTTTAAAACCATTCTGTTTCTCCTTGTTCCATTCGAACTGTTGCTTCTTGGATCAATGTACAGATTGCGCAAGAGAACGATCAGGTGTTCTGGTATACCCATGCTTCTTAATGTGGTCCAGAGTTTCTCATGATTTACACAGTCAAAAGCCTTGCTATAGTCGATAAAGCACAAATAGATATCCTTTGGTATTCTTTAGACTTTTCAAGGATCCATCTCACATCTGCAATGATGTCTCTCGTTCCTCGCCCTTTCCTGAACCCTGCTTGCACTTCAGGTAGTTCTTGTTCCAGGTATGGTTGTAGTCTCTTTTGAATAATTTTCATTAGAATCTTGCTGGCATGTGGGATCAGAGCGATTGTGCGATAATTTCCACAGTCAGTTGGATCACCTTTCTTTAGTATTGGTATAAACACAGAACATATCCCAACCCAATATTGTATTTCGATAAGCATTACTCAACTTATCTGCATCAGGGGAAAAAACATTACCAGACTGACTTACTCACATTGCAAACGCTCCTTCATAAATGTGTCATCACCTCATGGTCACATGGTCAGAGCAAAGAGAACCAGTTTATCGATTGGTTAAGTATTACCGGCTCACTAGATTTTAAACATCCACACATGTTCACGACGGATCAATCTTCTCCTATAATCACCTCCTTTCCATGATTGAGGCACATTCTAATACTCGCCACAGGATATCGTCAACAGAATGCTGACATTGTTGCCAATGTAATACCAAAGGAGCAGAAGCAACATTGTTACTAATCCGACTTTTATGTTCAGAAAGACACTGGCGAATTTTCCTATAGGTGCAACAAACATATATCATAGAACAAGGGCAGACTATTAAGGAAACAACCCCTATAGTATCACAGAAGATATAGCATACCGAATGATACACTTTACCATCATTGTGGGTCCAGCTGGGTCCTATCAATGCCAACGTACACTAATCACATTTAGAACAAGGGTAATGACCCTTAATATGAACACTCACACTTTATGGTACAGATCCATGAAAATTAGTAAGAAGCTCACCCATATTTCTACCTCTGATGAAAGCTATCCTTAATGGAACTGATAAACAAGGATATAACTGCAAAACAGACCAATGTTTACAGAGAATCTTAGTAATCCTATTGACACTCATCACATGGTAACACACAGGTAAGACATTCCTCAGAGTCCTTAGATTGATATTGCAACAACAGAGGGCGCTGAGCAAAGCTTGCTCTCAAAAAGGCCCGCTTCACATCAGAGTGAGGATAACCCCATGCTTTAAAATGGGCATCAAGTAGTCCTGTTTCTTGTAAAAACGCTCCTTCTGTTGAACAAATTCATCTAGCTCTAAGATATTGGCTAACAGGTAAATTCTTGTGAAGAGATAATGGATGACAGCTGGAAAAATGTAGATAGACATTGCAATCCACCTCCTTATGAAAAAAGCAGTAGTCTGAATTTCCTCTTGCATACAAGAAATGTGTACATCCAAAAAATCAATCTCCACAGAATGATAGCAAAGAGAAAACTTAAGGACTATCATCCTTATCATTAAGCCAATTGAAAAATTGTAACAATTGAGCTTCAGAGCCAGACCATAACATGAAAATGTCATCCAGATACCAGCACCATAATTTAAGATGGCTATACCAAGGGGCACCATCCAAATAGCAATTTCCAAATTTGGCTACATACAACGATTCCACCGAGGGGGATAATGTAGCACCCATGGCCACCCCATGATGCTGCAAGTAATAACCATCTTTGTACCAGAAATAATTCTTAAAAAGCACCAGATGAGCCAAGTCAAGGATAAATTCCATAGGGATACGATCAGAAGGAGCATGAGTATGCAGTATTCCATCGATAATTTGAAGAGCGCAGTCCTTGAGGAATATTTGTCCTACAAACCATGGACATTAATAGTTTGATATGAGTAAGTCAGCCTGGTAATGTTTTTTTCCGCTGATGCAGATAAGTGGAGTAATGCTTATCAAAATGCAATATTGTGTTGGGATATGTTCTGTATGAGACTATGTTATGTATGTTTTATTACTATGGCTGTATGCCCGACAAGTTCAATGATATGAGAGCAATTCAGTACAAGCTTTTTGGAACTGTTATGCTGGAAGGTCAATTTTAACCAGTTTAAGCTCTGTTGTTTTGAGAATGTGGAGGTTAGGTTTGCTTGTGTATAATATTGTACCTTTGCGATTGGCTTTATTTGTTCTGCTTCTGCTCCAGGCAGCTACACCCATCCTGGGTGACAGCAGATGCATTCCTCATCCCGTGAACAGAGGGTCTTCTCTACGCCTTCCCGCCTATGTCGCTGATTGCCAAGACCTTGTTCAAGGTTCAACACGACAGGGCATCGCTGATACTAGTAGCCCCTCAGTGACTCAGGCAACCGTAGTTCCCATTGTTCCTTTTTCTTATCCATGGTGGCCCCAGTCCCCTTGGGGAGTGCCCTGGGGCTACTGTCACAAGAAGAGGGCTCCCTCCTACACACCAACTTGGGGTTTCTGGCACTAACAACCTGGTTGCTGAAAGGATAGTCTTGGCCCCTTTCAACCTTTCAGGGGAGGTGGAGGAGGTCCTCCTGGCCTCCCATAGGACCTCCACAAGAAGAGCTTACACCTTCAAATAGCACAGATTCTTGGTGTGATGCATGGAGTGACGGGTTAACCCATTCTCATGCTCCTGTGGCAGCTTGTGCTGCAATATTTTCTGCACCTGTCTCAGGTGGGACGGAAGTCCAACTCTGTCATGGTCCACCTGAGTGCACTCATGGTACATCAGCATCTTATCAAGGGCAAGTCCTTCTCCATGCAGTCAGGGGCCTAGTAGCAGCAGTTTAAGTTTAAATTTAAAACACAGAAGAGATCTTTCTGGTTAAATTTGGAACCCAGCAGAGAGCTTGTAGTTTAAATTTCATAATAAGTTAGAGCCTAGCAGCCGCAAAGAGCTATAATTTAAATCAAATCGGAATATAGCTTACCTCAGCAGCAAAAGACAGGGTACTGTGTAGCAGCCCTCTTTTAATAAGTGTTATTTCCTTCCCTCCCCAACACCCACCCACCCCTGGGATAATCGTAGCTTTATAGGTACTTACACATCTTAAAAGACAGGAGGTGCTTTCAGGTGAAGCTCGTTACCCAAATCAGTCATACACTAAGGACCTGAGATTAATTAAGCTTCAGGTGAACAAGGTATATAAACGTATTAGGTTCAGTTTTATTAGTATAACTATCCATAGCAACCCTTGTAAGTAAAGAACTTAAAGATCTAAACACAAACTTAAAACTAAGATGCAGACAGCAGTCCAGCAGCGAGATGGGGGCTTTCCAGTCTTTTGCATTGAGTGTCACATGTATGATTTTCTCCCAGTTGGTGAGAGGTCTTACGTGTGCACTAGGTGCAAGGAGCTCTTTGCTCTCAGGGAACGAGTCTGTTCTCTAGAGGCTAGAGTAGCAGACTTGGAAAACATAAGAAAGACAGAGAGGTACATAGACGAGACCTACAGGGATATAGTCCTGAAGTCCCACCTCCAGTCTGGCAGCATCCCTGTTGCCATGGAGGAGAGAGGCCATATGACAGGAGAGCATCACCCTGGTGTGGCAGGAAGTGATCCTGTAACTAGGACCTGTCCACCAGGTGATGTAAAACCCTCTCGCACCGAGGATGTTTCTCCAGGGCCATGTGCCCATGAGGGAAGGGTTAGGACAGCCGTTATAGTTGGTAATTCGATCATTAGGCATGTAGATAGCTGGGTGGCTGGTGGATGTGAGGATCACCTGGTAACATGCCTGCCTGGTGCAAAGGTAGCGGACCTCACGCGCCACCTAGATAAGGTCTTAGATAGTGCTGGGAGGAGTCTGCTGTCTTGGTACATGTCGGTACCAATGACATAGGAAAATGTGGTAGGGAGGTTCTGGAGGCTAAATTTAGGCTTTTAGGTAGGAAGTTGAAATCCAGAACTTCCAGGGTAGCGTTCTCTGAAATGCTTCCTGTTCCATGCGCAGGACCCAAAAGGCAGGCAGAGCTCCAGAGTCTCAATGCGTGGATGAGACAATGGTGCAGAGATGAGGGTTTTGGATTTGTTAGGAACTTGGGAACATTCTGGGGAAAGGAGGGGCTTTTCCGAAGGGATGGGCTTCACCTTAACCGGGATGGAACTAGGCTGCTGGCATTAACCTTTAAAAAGGAGATAGAGCAGCTTTTAAACTAGATAATAGGGGAAAGCCGACAGTCGCCCAAGAACGGATTGTTCGGAAGAATGTATCCTTGAAGGATACTACCAAAAGCAGAGAGGTTCCAAATAAGAGTAAAGTAGCCCAAATGCCCTCGAGTATGGAGCAGACAAAGCTTAAAGATCCCAAATTACCCATGTCTACCAATAGCCAAATTAATATGAATAAAATACAGTCTCTAAAATGCTTGTATGCAAATGCTAGAAGTCTAAAAAATAAGATGGGAGAGTTAGAATATATAGCACTAAATGAAAGGTTAGATATGACTGGAATATCAGAGACATGGTGGAAGGAGGACAACCAGTGGGACACTGTGATACCTGGGTACAAACTATATTGTAATGATAGAGCTGATCAAATTGGTGGAGGGGTTGCGATCTATGTTAGAGAGGGCATTGAGTCAGAAAGGATTAAAGTTTTGCAGGAAACAAAATTTCCTGTAGAATCTCTATGGATTGAAATTCCATGTAAAAAGGGGAAGGCGATGGCAGTCGGGGTGTACTATCAACCGCCTGGCCAGAATGAAGAAATGGATGATGAAATACTCAAAGAAATCAAGGAAGCTAACAAAAGTTACAGTGCAGTAATAATGGGTGATTTCAATTACCCTGGTATCGACTGGGTCAGTGTCACGGCAGGACATGCTAGGGAGATAAAGTTCCTAGATGAAATAAATGACTGCTTCTTGGAGCAGCTGGTTCATGAACGACCAGAGGGGAAGCCATATTAGACCTAGTCCATAGTTGAACACCAGATCTAGTGCAAGAGATAAGGTTGTTGGGGCCACTTAGCAATAGTGATCATAGCATGATCGCCTTTGATTTAATTAGTGGAGGAGGGATAGTAAGGAAATCCACAGTACTACCTTTTAACTTTCGAAAGGGAGACTATGATAAAATGAGGAAAATAGTTAAGAAAAAACTAAAAGGAGCAGCTGCAAAGGTTAAAGACTTACATCAAGCTTGGGTGTTGTTGAAAAATACTATCTTGGAAGCCCAGACCAGCTGTATTCCACGCTTTAAGAAAAGTGGAAGGAAAATGAACTATTCAAAAACCATTTCGAGGACTTCATGGAATGACTTTTTCAGATTAGCAAAGCCACCATTGTAAATATGAATCTGTAAATATGTATCATAAGCACACAATGTATATAGCCTCACATCAAATCAACCATACTCCATCACACAGTACACTGCGACAAATCAACACTGCATGCTACTGACAACCCCCCCTTCTTTGATTGTTTGCTGTGCCAACCGCTTTGATTTCATGAGAAAGCGGTATACCAAGTCCGTTTTAAATAAAATAAATAAAAAAATAAAAAAGTCCAAAAAAACTGCCAGCATGGTTTAAAGGTGAGGTCAGAGAGGCTGCTGTTGCCAAAAAAGCATCTTTCAGGAAATGGAAAAAAGAGCCAAACGACGAAACCTGGAAACAGCACAAGCACTGGCAAGTCAAATGCAAGCCATTGATAAGGCAGGCAAAGTGAGAATTTGAGAAGAAGCTTGCTGCGGAAGCAAAAATGCAAAATAAAGACTTTTTCAAGTACATTCGTAGCAAAAAACCTGTGAGAGACTCAGTTGGTCCATTAGATGATAGAGGGGTTAAAGGGGCACTAAGAGGCGACAAGGCGATAGCAGAGAGACTGAATGAATTCTTTGCTTCGGTCTTTACTGAGGAAGATGTAGGGATGTTACCCATGACTGAAGTGGTATTTAAAGGTGCGGAAGAATTGAAGGAAATATCGATACATCGGGAAGATGTATTACAACTATTAGATAAACTGAAGAGTAGCAAATCACCTGGGCCGGATGGTATACATCCAAGGGTGTTGAAAGAACTGAAAATATGAGATTGCAGACCTGCTATTAGTAATCTGTGAACTATCATTAAAATCATCTCTAATACCTGAAGATTGGAGGATCGCCAATGTAACACCAATTTTTAAAAAGGGTTCCAGGGGTGATCCGGGAAACTACAGACCGGTGAGCCTGACGTCAGTACTGGGAAAAATGGTAGAAACCATCATAAAGATTAAAATTACTCAACATGTAGTGTGAGACCATGCCGGTCCTAGGCGGTTGCCTAGACCCGGGATAGCCTGGCATTGTGGTAAATAAACGACACTGTAGTCGTGATCCAAATGAAATTAAAGTTGGGTTTTATTCCCCTTCCCTTGAGGATGTCGTAGAATAAGGGACAACATAAAAGAACGGTTGTTTTCACCAGGGTAAAGGATGTTTAACCAATAATAATCAATGCTTCCTTCCAGCAATAAAGTCCAACACTTTTCAATGTGTAAAATACAGTTTCTTTCTTGCTCTTTTCCTTTAACAAAGGCTCTCTATATCATCAGTCACGCATACAGCACATTCCATGGGTTCAAGGATATTTTCTGAGCTATGCTCTCCCATTGCATAGGGCTAAGACCTGTCCCTGTATAAGGACACGGAGCCCCTATGAAGCTGCTCTCTGTGTCTTGATCTGGGGAAACCTCAGTTGCCACCAGTGGGAGCGGCTTTTGTATGTCCCTGATATCAGGAGCTGTGCTGGGGATTTCTTCCCACGGCTTGGGGCAATAAGAATTCCCTTGCTGGTTATAAGCCTGGCTTCTATCCCAGAGACTCCCTTTTCTCCCTTTAGCAAAAACAGGGTACTTATCTTTTCCTTTGGAGAAGATGATCTCAAACCCCTCTGCTTCCAGCCAAGGCTTCCTTTCTGCCCTGTAGCTTGCTCTTCTGTGGGAAGCCTGATTACGCTGTCTGGCTGAGGGAAACTCACTTCCTGCTTCCAGTGTGATCCCTTGGACGTGACCTCTGCCTTCTGTTAACTGGACAGTTTGCCTTGGTGAGAGGACCCCTCTGGCTGGGAAGACCTTGCTGCAGTTTTGCTTATCCCACCTGGGTTTGCCAGCCTGCCTTTCTCCAGCCCTGGTTCTCCAAGGTAACGTGTCTTCCTGCAATTGCTTGGGATTTCTACTCTCACCTTCTCTCCAAGCCTGCCTGAAACAGCAGTCAGAGTTCCTTTGGTCTCTGCCTTCCTCCTGGCATTCAAACTCCGGCTCCAGCCCTAATCCAGGCTCCAGCTTCCACTGCCAATGCTCATTCTGCTGCTTCCAACTCTCTTCCTCCTCCTTGTTCCCCTCCTTGTTCTCCCTCTGTGAGATTTCCCACCTGCTTTTATCTCTCAGCTCCTCTAACGTGGAACGTGAGTCTGAGTCCAGGTGAGCTGATTGGCACTCTCAATTCTTACTGCGTCACTACAACCTGTGGAAAGTTTGTTTTCCTTTTCCCCGCCTCTCTGCACAGTGAATGCTGCAACTGCCCCTGAGGCTGCAAGGTAAGCTCTTCTTCCTTTTTATTTCTTAATATTTCAGGGTCTGTGTTTTCTAACTCCTGACAGGTAAGCCCTTCCTCCACATTGTCCTTTAATGTTTCAGGCTTAGTGCTGTCTGGCTCCTGACAAGTAAGTTCTTCCTTTGCATTGTTCTTTAATGTTTCAGGCCTAGTGCTGTCTAGCTCCTGACAAGTAAGCTCTTCCTCTGCACTACCCTTTAATATTCCAGGTTTTGTGTTGTCTACCTCATGACATATCCCCCCTCTTAAGCTATTTCGGGCTGGGGAACATATGTCCTTACAGCACGAAATACAGGTTATGACAGTCGCCTTGACCGGCCGCTGTACCTGCAACTTCCCAACTGCTGCTGTCCGCTCTTGCCAGGGTTTCAGGACGTTGATGTGATACACCTGACGGCGTCCCTTGTCTGTTTCGACCACATAAGAGACTGGTCCCTTGCGATCTATTACCGTGTAGGGGCCCCCTCCACTGAGCTTCAAATTTCGGCCCAGGGTCCGCTACCATCACAACTACCTTATCCCCAATTGTGAGCTGACGGGGCTTTTTCCCCCGGTCGTAATATTTCTTCTGCAGCCGTTGACTACCCTGTAAATGCTGTTCTGCCGCCTGTGAGGCCCTCTGCAGCCGCGACCTAAGTTCCTGTAGGATCTGCGGTATTCCTACTTCCTCTCGTTTTGGCTCCACCCACTGATCCCTTAAAATGTCAAGTATGCCCTTGGAGCTCGGCCGAACATTAGCTCATATGGGGAAACTCCTAATGAGGCCTGTGTGCGCTCCCTGCTTGCATACAAAGCAAATGGGAGCATAATATCCCAATCGGCCATTTTCCCGTCTAATCCCAGCCTTAATAATTGTTTGAGGGTCTGATTAAACCATTCTACCATCCCGTTGGCCTGGGGATGGTATGCTGATGTTTTCAAGTGACGGATCCCGAAGGCATCCCAGACTTGGGTCAAGTATCGGGATAGGAAATTGCTCCCCCTATCTGTTAGCATTTCCTTCAGGAACCCTACTTCACAAAAATATCTTGATAAGGTCCCCCGCTATTGTTCTGGCTGAAATGTTCCTTAGCGGTATAGCCCAGGGGAACCGGGTGGCCTGATCCATGATGACTAGGATATATTGGAACCCTCTAGGGGTCCTTACCAAGGGACCGACGATGTCCATCGCCATCCGTCGTATAGGTTCGGCTATAGTGGGCATTGGTATCAAAGGCACCCCCTTAGGTCTTGCGGCAGAGACCCTCTGACACGCAGGGCATGCCTCACAGAAACGCTTGGTTTCCCGGAACACACCTGGCCAGTAGAAACGGGCCAGTACCTGGTCTAGGGTACCTATAACCCCTTTATGTGCCCCTACCGGGTGGTCATGGGCCAACCTCATCACTGTTGCCTTAAAAGGAGTGGGTACTACTAGCTGTTTCCTCACAGCCCCAGTCTGTGGATCATTACTTTCCCTATACAGCAACTCCTCTTCTAGGAAAAATCTGGGAAGAGCATCTCCCTCGGACTGGGCATATTCAAAAGCGCGCCTTAAGGCGGGATCCGCTTTTTGTTCCTTTGCAAATGAGGGAAACCTTTGTACTAGCTCTTTGGGTACCCAGGGAAAACCAATTCCCTCTCCTGCCCCTGCCCTTAGCTGGGCCCTATTGTGGCGCTCTCGCCTCTTATCACCCTTACTTTTCTTAACTACTCTCTTTGGAGGGTTGATCAAACCTTCATAGCTGGGTAGTTCTCCTAGCTCTTCCTCTAGGGGTGTATCTTCTTCTTCTTCCTGCGGTGCAACTTCTTCCTCCAAAGGAGGGTCACTATCCTCCTCGGGTTCAAAGTTCTCCCGTGAACTGTGGGCCTGGGACCTTGTGGACACTAGTCCCTTTTTCTCTTGCCTGCCCTCCCCTATGCCCCTATAAAAATGTGGCCAATCTTGACCTAAAACTATGTCATAGGGTAAATGGGAATTATTGCTACTAGGAGCTTCCTATGTGTGCCTAGTGCTTTTACTATCACCCTATATTGAGGATAAGAGTTGGATGACCCGTGTATACAACGGATCTTGCTATTGCCTTCTGGCTGATTCAGGGGAACTGCTTCACTGTCCTGTAGAAAACCCCAAAATTTTTCTGACACCATTGTTTGTTCAGGTCCAGAATCTAATAAAGCCTTGGCCAACACCCCCTGCACTTCCACCTCAAGGCGAAAGCCTTCTTGTTGTATTGTGCTTTTTCACTCATTAGTGCCGTGCGCTCTCTGCATTCATACCTCTTGTGACCCCTCCTCCCACATTTAAAACATATTATGCAAGAGTCATGCGCTTTACCTTTACATTTTTCTGTAGTTGGTATGCTCAATCCTGGGTCTTTCATAACTCTACCAGAGTTTGCCATGCCACGCGAGCCGCTAGCCCCTCCTTGGGATCCATGGGCTACCTGAGCCTCCATGAATCTCTCTGTTAGGAGAGTAGCCTCGTCCGTCGTCTGGCAGTTCTGTAGAGTGAGGAATGACCTTACCTCTACAGGCACAGCTTCACAAAATTGCTCTAACACAAGCATATCTAAAACACTTTCCATTGTCTTCGCTTCTGGCATGAGCCACTTCCATACAAGGCTACGAATCCACTGGCCTAGTGCCTTCGGAGTTTCACCTTGTTGGATCTTTGTAGCTCTCAACATTCTATGGTATACCATACGCGACAGGCCTAGCCTATCCCGTATGGCTGCTTTCACATTGGCATACTCATTAGCCTGGGCGGCCGGCATAGCCTTGTATGCCGCCAGGGCTTCTCCCGTCAGGGAGGTAGCTAGGCGAACCGCCCATTGTTGCTCGGGCCAGCCTGCACCACGAGCTACACGCTCAAAGGCTTCCAGAAAATCGTCTATATTGTCTTTTCCTGACCACTGTCCAAAAGACAAAATGCCACATGTCTGTGGGCCTACCCCACCAAAGTGTCCTTCGGTTTTCCTTTCGGCTTGCCGCTCCTGCAGTACCGCCTGCAATAAGTCCGTCAGCGGCTTTTGCTATATCTGCATGGCGGCTAGGGCTTGTTCTTGGCACTGCTGGGCAAGTTCGCGTTGCTTCTCGAATTGGAGCCCCATCCACTTCAGGATATCCGCTGGAAACTCCATGTTGGCAACCTGCAATAAGCAGAGAAGAGAAAAAAAAAACCAAGTGCGGAACCTCTCTCTTTTTTTTTTTTTCACTGCTTCCCCACTGGGATTTTCAGTCCCTCAGATACCTCCTCAGAATCCCACCCTGACTGTCCCAGATACTATTACCTGAGTCAGGTGATGATTCTGGCCTTGAGAAGGTCTTTGACTGCTCCCGGTTCCTGGGGTTGTCTGGGCGTGGTTCTACCTCCTTCCTTGTTGCGTCCTCTGGTGCTGGTGACTCCGTCCCTCTTGCACGGTGTCCTCTTTTCTGGCATCCAAGAACTATGCCATTTGTGAGACCATGCCGGTCCTAGGCGGTTGCCTAGACCCGGGATAGCCTGGAGTTGTGGTAAATAAAGGACACTGTAGTCGTGATCCAAATGAAATTAAAGTTGGGTTTTATTCCCCTTCCCTTGAGGATGTCGTAGAATAAGGGACAACATAAAAGAACGGTTGTTTTCACCAGGGTAAAGGATGTTTAACCAATAATAATCAATGCTTCCTTCCAGCAATAAAGTCCAACACTTTTCAATGTGTAAAATACAGTTTCTTTCTTGCTCTTTTCCTTTAACAAAGGCTCTCTATATCATCAGTCACGCATACAGCACATTCCATGGGTTCAAGGATATTTTCTGAGCTATTGCTCTCCCATTGCATAGGGCTAAGACCTGTCCCTGTATAAGGACACGGAGCCCCTATGAAGCTGCTCTCTGTGTCTTGATCTGGGGAAACCTCAGTTGCCACCAGTGGGAGCGGCTTTTGTATGTCCCTGATATCAGGAGCTGTGCTGGGGATTCTTCCCACGGCTTGGGGCAATAAGAATTCCCTTGCTGGTTATAAGCCTGGCTTCTATCCCAGAGACTCCCTTTTCTCCCTTTAGCAAAAACAGGGTACTTATCTTTTCCTTTGGAGAAGATGATCTCAAACCCCTCTGCTTCCAGCCAAGGCTTCCTTTCTGCCCTGTAGCTTGCTCTTCTGTGGGAAGCCTGATTACGCTGTCTGGCTGAGGGAAAACTCACTTCCTGCTTCCAGTGTGATCCCTTGGACGTGACCTCTGCCTTCTGTTAACTGGACAGTTTGCCTTGGTGGGAGGACCCCTCTGGCTGGGAAGACCTTGCTGCAGTTTTGCTTATCCCACCTGGGTTTGCCAGCCTGCCTTTCTCCAGCCCTGGTTCTCCAAGGTAACGTGTCTTCCTGCAATTGCTTGGGATTTCTACTCTCACCTTCTCTCCAAGCCTGCCTGAAACAGCAGTCAGAGTTCCTTTGGTCTCTGCCTTCCTCCTGGCATTCAAGCTCCGGCTCCAGCCCTAATCCAGGCTCCAGCTTCCACTGCCAATGCTCATTCTGCTGCTTCCAACTCTCTTCCTCCTCCTTGTTCTCCCTCTGTGAGATTTCCCACCTGCTTTTATCTCTCAGCTCCTCTAACGTGGAACGTGAGTCTGAGTCCAGGTGAGCCTGATTGGCACTCTCAATTCTTACTGCGTCACTACAACCCTGTGGAAAGTTTGTTTTCCTTTTCCCCGCCTCTCTGCACTGTGAATGCTGCAACTGCCCCTGAGGCTGCAAGGTAAGCTCTTCTTCCTTTTTATTTCTTAATATTTCAGGGTCTGTGTTTTCTAACTCCTGACAGGTAAGCCCTTCCTCCACATTGTCCTTTAATGTTTCAGGCTTAGTGCTGTCTGGCTCCTGACAAGTAAGTTCTTCCTTTGCATTGTTCTTTAATGTTTCAGGCCTAGTGCTGTCTAGCTCCTGACAAGTAAGCTCTTCCTCTGCACTACCCTTTAATATTCCAGGTTTTGTGCTGTCTACCTCATGACAGTAGATAGTCATGGCCTAATGGGAGACAGCCAACATGGCTTTAGACAAGGAAGATCTTGTCTTACTAATCTGTTATGTTTTTTTGAAGCTGTGAATAAACAGGTGGACAAAGGTTAGTCAGTTGATATAGTGTGTCTGGACTTTCAGAAAGCCGTTGACAAGGTCCCTCATCAGAGGACTTTTGGCAAAACTAAAGAGTCATGGGATAGGAGGCAGTGCACTACTGTGGATCAGGAACTGGTTAAAAGATAGAAAGCAGAGGGTAGGGCTAAATGGCCAATTTTCCCAATGGAGAAAGGTGAATAGTGGTGTACCCCAGGGATCTGTGCTGGGTCCGCTGCTTTTTGACATATTCATAAATGACCTGGAAAGTGGAATAACGAGTGAGGTTATCAAATTTGTAGATGACACAAAACTATTTAAAGTTGTTAAAACCCAAGAGGATTGTGGAAAATTGCAAGAGGATCTTGATAAATTGGAAGACTGGGCATCAAAATGGCAGATGAAATTTAATGTGGACAAATGCAAAGTTATGCACCTAGGGAAGAAGAACCCAAACTATGGTTACACGATGCAAGGTTAGGAACCACCACCCAGGAAAAGATTTAGGCGTCATTGTGGATACCATGTTAAAACCCTTGGCCCAGTGTGCAGCGGCGGCCAAGAGAGCAAATAGAATGCTAGGTATAATAAGGAAAGGAATGGAAAATAAAACAAAAGATATTATGCCTCTATATCATTCCATGGTGAGACCGCACCTTGAATATTGTGTGCAATTCTGGTCGCCGTAGCTTAAAAAGGATATAGCGATTTTAGAAAAGGTTCAGAGAAGAGCCACCAAAATAGTAAAGGGGATGGAAGGATACTCCTATGAAGAAAGGCTAAAAAGGTTAGGGCTCTTTAACCTGGAAAAGAGACGGCTGAGGGGAGATATGATAGAAGTCTATAAATTAATGAACGGAGTTGAACGGGTAAACGTAGATTGATTGTTTATGTTATCAGAATATAGAAAGACTAGGGGACATGCAATGAAGCTACAGGGTAAACTATTTAAGACTAATAAAAGAAAATATTTTTTCACTCAACGTGTAATCAAACTCTGGAATTTGTTACCGGAGGATGTAGTAAAGGCTGTTAGTAAAGCTGCGTTTAAAAAAGGTTTGGACAAGTTCCTGGAGGAAAGGTCCATAAACCATTATTAAGAAGGGACCCAGGATATCAATGCTTGACCCAGTACAAGCATTGTGGAACTTGTGTCTTTTGGGGAAACTGCTAGGTACATATGACCTAGATTGGCCACTATTGGAAACAGGATACTGGGCTTGATGGACCTGGTCTGACCCAGTATGGCATATCTTATGTTCTTATGTACTTCCTGTGGGGTCTTTTGTTGTCCAGGCCTCCCATCCGTCTGCTGGTGGCAGAGTGAGACCTCAACATGGTGGTATTGCAGCTCACTGCCCACCATTTGAGCCCCTGGCTACCTGTCACCTTCAGTACCTTTCCTGGAAGACCATGTTCCTGGTGGCACTCAAGTTGACTTGTAGGGTCAGTGAGCTCCAGGCGTTGATGGTGGATCCACCCTACATGATGTTCTATAATTACAGTGTCATGCTCTGCACACACCCCAAGTTTCTTCCCATGGTGGTGTCCCCTTTCCACCTCAATCAAGAGGTGGTGCTCCCCACCTTCTTTCCGTGGCCCAGGGCCACAACAAAGCCTCACAGCTTTTCATCTCCTATGACCCCAGTCAGCTGTGGGCAATGGTGACCAAGCATACACTGTCCATCTGGGTGGCGGACTGCATTACCCTAGCCTATGAGCAGGCTGGCCTCTCACTGGAGCGCTGGGTCATGGTGCACAGCGTCAGGGCCATGGCAGCATCCGTAGCAAACTTGCGTTCCGTTCCTCTGTCAGAAATCTGCCAGGCCACCACCTAGTCTTCAATCTATACCTTTGCAGCTCACTTACTGCCTGGAGAGGGAGTCCTGTAGGGACAGTGCCTTTGGCGAGGCAGTACTCCGTCATTTGTTCGGATTGTAGATGACTCCTGCCCTCCAGCCCTTGGTGTATTCAGGCTACTGGAGTGCTAATTCCTCGCTGGACACCTGGGCCGTTCGTGGGTCTGTTACTAAGGACTCTTGCTGCTTCTCACGACTCACCTCTTTCTGGTCACCTGTGGCTTTTTACAGGTTTTCGGTAGCCTGTAGCTAGGGAGTCCTAGGACTGACTTCCTGCTTGTTCCCGAAGAAAGCATAGTTACACACCTGTAACTGGTGTTCTCCGGGGACAGCAGGACTCAGTCCTCACAACCCTCCCTCCTCCCCATGAAGTTGCTTTTTGTGTCATTTTTTGTCTTTGAGCTATGTCATCCTACTGAGGCAAAATAGCACCCTTGGGTGGAAAGGGGACCACGCATGTGTGGTGCATCTCCCAAAGGCTTTCTTTGAAAGCTGCGGAGAAGCTACCATGCGGGTTCTGTTGGTGCCAACGTCACCTATATGTGAGGACTGATTCCTGCTGTCCCCGGAGAACACCTGTTATAGGTGAGTAACTATGCTTTAGGAGTGTGTGGGGTGCTGGACTGGATTTTGGAACAACAGGAGAGCCAGCACAGGTATGTGAGGAAGGGGTTGATCTTATGAGGGGCATGAAATCCTCTATGTTAGAACTAGTTCTATCACTTTGCAGTGGCTGATAAGGGGAATGCCACAATTCATGTCATGAATGTTATAGTTTTTCAATTACTAATTTTTGTTCAGTAAATGAGTGAAAGTACTGCATAAGATTGTTTCGCATGCTAAATTTTTTAACATACAAAGACAAACTTTTATGTTTGAGTTTTGGTGCACAGTGCCCATTATGTATTAAGAATATTTTTTAATACCATTAAAGGGAAGATCTCACCATTGATGATCAACCATATTGTTGGGATAGCAACCTCCTTATAGAACTTAATGACCTAGCTCCTATAAACGTTTCTTCTGTATCTGCTAAACACCTAAATAAGTGGTACAACCATGAGCTGTGCCTCCTAAGGTAACAAGTTAGGCAGGCTGTAAGACTCTGGTGCCAAGTAAATCAGCAGAAAAACTTCAGGCCTTCAAGCAGGGCTGGTGCAAGGATTGGAAGTGCCCTAGGTGGGACCTCCATCCTGCCACTCCCCTGTGCCTCCAGCATCCCCATTACCACCCTGATCCAGGGCTGCAACAGCAGCAATGGCCCCCAAAGCATGACACAGCACTTACTAATACACTCTGCTGCAGCGACGTAGATTCTCTAAAACTGACATATATTCCAATCATGAAATTCAATATAATTTTTTTTAACTTTGCCACTTTATCTTTCTAATCATCTCATTCTCAATCTCCGTTTTCAGCTTTACTCTATTTTATTGTAATTCTTTCCATTGATGCATCCTGATGCCAACATTTTCCAAGTTGGTGGTGATAGGGGAATAATGCAATTGGATGCCTCCCTGGACCACTTAAATATAATGGCTTGGGAGGTTCTACCAGTATTGGAGACTCTCTGGTCCAGGGCTTCCTTGTTCTGGTATCCAGAGATTTGGGAGCAGATTTGCTGGGGCTAGGGTGCTATGAAGCAGAAAGTCATCAGAATTGGGAGGATAGGGGTGTTGCAGAGCAGTGGAATGTCCAGATAGTCTAGAGAGTCCAGGGGGCATGTGGTTCCACTTGAGTCACCAGAAATCTTGAATGATCTGATGTATGTAAGGGCCTACCAATCTGTTTGCTATAACATCAGCACAAGGGTTAATAGAAAAACTGTATGAATAAGTTTATCACAGTTGTCTTTGACCTTGAAGGACAGATTCAGGCACTGAAGAAGAAAGTGCAACAGAAGAAAGGGTACAGGAATGTGCAGGGGTAGAGAAATATATTGAAGAAAGAGCTGAGACATGAATTCTGGAAATGAACTACAAAGCGATGAGAGAGAAAAATAGAGATAAGAATATATGTGTGTTCGCACACAAGTACCTGCTGAAAGGCCTTAAAGTAAATAGGAGAAGAACTGTACAGGGAAGAGTTACTGGGAACAGAACACGGAGGTGGGCTGTACCGACCTCTCTCTTTAGGTAATATACTCAAGCTTCTATAATAAAGATTTCTTGTTTAACCACTGCAATAATTGGTTTTGTATGCTTATTGGCATGTGTATGTGCCTGAGAGGGGAGGGGAGGGTATAGCAGGGCAAGGCTATCTGGGGTAATTCCCCAACACTTCAGAGTCACTAGGTGAGTGTCCAAGGAGTGTCACCTCTGAACCTGAGTGGAATTAACCTCTAAAAGATGACGTGCCACACTTCACCTCAGATCACCCTTTTGTTGCTGTGCTGAGCTGGCATAAGATTCAGTGCTAGGAGAAGAGTAAAAATACAATCTAAATTTTTTAGTTTATATTTTTTTAAAGAGAAATTTGTTATTCATCAGTTTGTATGTGTTTTAAATG
This sequence comes from Ichthyophis bannanicus, assembly GCA_033557465.1. NCBI lineage: Eukaryota > Metazoa > Chordata > Amphibia > Gymnophiona > Ichthyophiidae > Ichthyophis > Ichthyophis bannanicus. Next base: position 525,179,914 of record CM066036.1, on the reverse strand, counting down.
CTTACTCCACTATTCTTTTGTGCAATTGTTTTACTGCTGATTTTTCTATGTTAATAATTCTTACTGCATCGAGAATTAAGATTAGCACAGGAAAATCTTCAGAAACCACTGCGCTAAAGGATAGCATACTTCATTGCACTGAGATCAGCTTATTTCCCCACAGTTTGTTACCTTCTCACACCTCTTCCTGCCATTCCATCCCTTTCCTCACTTCTTCAAACCTCTTTCCTTTGCCATGATCATCTCTGTTCTAACCAGGGCCAGCCCAAGGGCTTTTGTCATTCTAGGCAGGCCTAACATGCTGTGCCATGCTGCTGCCCCCCTCCCAAACATCTTGCCTGGGAGGGGGGAGCAGCATGGCGATCTCTCATTGCTGCCTTTGTTTTTTGTTTTTTAGAAATGGCAGCAGAAGTGCTACAGAAGTCCTTAAAGTGCTTGCATCCTCATGGCCTGCTGCACCTGACCCCTGCTGTTCTAACGCAACTTCTTGCCCCCTCTGACAGGACATTATGTCAGAAGGAGCAGGAGCAGCAGGCCATGAAGGCACATGCGTGTGAACACTGTGGGGATTATTAGCAGCAAACAGAAATAAATTATGCCCTGTTATGTCCAGGGGAAATTGACTTCTAATTCCCTGCCCAGCATTTGGTAAGATTGCTTGCAATGAGCTATGAAAAGAGCCTAGTCTGTATGTGTATATATTGTGGTAAGGAGAGCTGTGCAGAGGAAATGGAATGGGAGGAAAATGAGCCCTGTCCCTTTAAATCTGGAGAGGAAAGCAGTTCCTATAGAAACCACAAGCCTCCAAAGCAGAGTATACCGAGCACTAAGCCCCGCCCACCTAGTGACGTCAGGGCTAGGTTGAGCACTGATGAGGTGCACGTGAGTAGGAAGAAGGGTGTGGTGCCTGAAAGGCAGCAATTTAAAAGTGCTTCAGTTTTAGAAGAAGGAGAGCAGGCAATTCTTAGAGTTCGTGGAGTTCCAGAGGCAGTTGATGCAGTTCCAGCAAGGGAAGCTGGTTCTGAAGAGGACAAGCTTGAAGTCAGAAACTTGCTGGGTCCCGAAGCAGGTACTTTAGTTCCAGTGGAAATGGGAACTTCAGGAAGAAACCTGGCTGATCCACATGCAAGGGTGAATGAGAAGCAGAGGGTGTCTGGAACCCAGAGCAGGCAACAATATCTAGGACAAAGACGTGTTTCCAGGTGGGGAAACAGATTAAAGCAGCCCTTAAGCCTTGAAGGTAATGGAAATGTCTTATCTTTAATTCCTACCAAAAGCCAAGCTGAAGGAATAGTTAAAGAATTAAAAGACAGTGCTAAACGTTGTGTTCCCCTGAACCCTGAAAGGCAAACGTTTAATAAGCATAGAATATATGCCAGTGACTGCCAAGCCTCAACTCTGAAAGAGATTGCTAGCCTGTTGAAAGGGAGAGAAACTCCATTACAAGAGCCCGTGGCTGGAGACCACAGGGAACAGCTGCTGTTAAAACTAAATGAGCTGATATGGAAGGAGAATAGCCAGTCTCCTGATATACAGGATAAGGAAGATAGTCACAGCGAATCTATGAATGAGATGGAAATAGATTTGTGTGAAAACCCTAATGATTCTGATGTTGAGGAAATACAGTGTTCTTTTTGCATGGCCAAGAACCTGAATATGTGCTAATTCATTATCTATGTGAAGGACTGTTTCATGGAAGCAATTAAGGACTTGTGCTGCACATTGCTTAAAGAAAGGAAACGTGCTGGTAGTTGAAATACTGCCAAGTGTTTGCCTGCCTAACTTGTGTAAAGTGAAAAGCTCTTTTAAAAGTGAAAAGCAAGAAGCTAATCTGAACAACAGATTGAGCTTTAGAAGCTTGTTCCTCGCTGGAAGCTAAGAGCTGATATTCAAAGGACATTCCTGTATTTTTGTGTTAAGCCTGTTTTCACATTCTTTGTTTGCATTATTGGAGAATTATCCAATTTCAGTTGGGGTCATGAATTCAATGCGGAGGGTAAATCCCGAAATAAATTCTCTGTTTTGCCTAATTACCGTGTGGTCACACTCCTTGCTCTAAAACTACATTACCCAGCAGCCCTCCTCGGCAGCCATTTTGGACAGAAGTAATAATAGAGAGTAAGACAGGCGAGCCCACCTGCTCCCAGGCTACCGCCTGGACAGGTGGACGCGACAATATCTATATATATATCTATATATATCTGTATCTATCTATATCTATATCTATATATCTATATCTATATATCTATCTATATATCTATATATCTATATCTATATCTATATATATATATATTGTCATAAAGTAGCGCCATCAGAACCCATGGAAGTAGGGGATTGTGAGCAAAATGTAAGGGAAACTGACAGCTCAGGTTCACACATGGGGGAAGGTTGCTATGAGCAACAGATGAAAACAAAGCCACGTGGTGCTAGGGAACGCCCGAACAGAAAGGGAGCATAGAATTCATTAGAAAATGAAGAGCACCTGCATGGGGGCGGAGCCCAGGCTAACACCAATTTGAACGTACTTAAAAATCACTTACCGGGAGGTAGAGAGAGAACGGAAGGAGAAAGTGGAACTGAGAGAGAAGTAGTAGGAACTACAAGGGCTGTAGTTGGAACTACGGGAGAAGCGTTAGGAACTGCTGAGCTTGAGGGCAGTGTCCGTGGAACTGTGAGGACGGAGCCAAGGGGAGTATCCAGAGCACAGGAGGTTGTTGATTCTCATTGAAGCTGTTGGGAACAGCAGTGCACAGCCTCTCAATATCCCCAGGAGCGTTGCTGTGAGGCAAGCAGAGAGGGCAGTCCAACAGCCAAGGCTTTAAGATATAAATTACCTAACACCAGAAATGCAGAAGGGGAAAACTTTTACCCTGAAGTACATTTGAATGAGTCAAGAGAAACACCGTGGAAAAGGGGCTTCCAAGCAGAGCTGTGCTTATCCGAGAGAGAGAACAGGAAATAGCAGTGCCTAAAGGTAGGCGTATTTACCCTAACAAGAGAGGTTTGCAATACCCTGACTTTCTATGCACGTACCAAGAGCTCTGTAGTTCTCAGGAACCCAACTACAGGAAATACGGTAGTTACCCACGGGCCACTAGTATAGTAGGGGAGGAGAGTGTTTTAACTCCCCGACAAGAACCTTATAAATTTAACGGCAGTTGGGAGCCTGAAGTTTACTCTGATGAAGAGGAAATGCAGATTGAATCTCTTGGAGAATCCTTAGAGGAAAATGAGATGGACTGCACGTACACATTATCTGAATGTATAGCATCTCTATGTTAAAAGCAGCCAGAACTGTTTGTGAGAAGAAACAGGTGCAAGAGTTCCGTGAGTAAAAGGAACTGTTTTCTGTTACTTTTTGTTCATGGTTTAATGCTGAAGAAAGCTAAGTTTTGTTGAAAGTATTTTTCTTTAATTGTGTTATCAGACGAAGGGTCTGACCTGCTTTAAGTTCCACTATTATGAATCCACCCCGGACGGGGAATAAAGCCTGAGTTTAAACCTTACCCTCTGCTTCAACTACACTTCTTTGGCTAATGGTGAAAACTACAGGATCCAGAAGGCTTTGCAAAATGCCTTCATAGGAGCTCTAGCCATAAAATGCTGCCCCATCAAACGACCCAAGCCCCTTTTTAGCCTCTGGGTACATTAGTGGGTGACAATATATATATATATATATATATATATAAATAAATGTTTATTATGGTGTGGTGGCGCAGAAGAGGGAGAGCATAAGAAAGAAGGGAAAAATCAAGTGTTTTCCCCAGAGAAGGGAATCAAAACCAGAAGTTCAGGGGTTAAAACCCCTGGTTTAGAAAAAATCTCCTCACAGAAAGTTTGTAGTCAAGAGACACGCCCTAGCTCCCTAGTTACCAGCCCTGCTCACGAGGGACAGCTGGGGGAGGAGCTAGCAAGCAGAAAGGGAAACTACAGATATAAACGTGAGGAATCTGGAGAGGAGGGAGGAAGTAGAGTGAGTGAAAGAAGTGCCAGAAATCCTAGAATCACCGAGGAGAAAGGAAGTGCAAGGAAAGCCCAGCAGAGAGATCCTCAAACTGCCCAGCAAAGGAGTGTCCGAGAGGGAGGTGCTCAGAGTGCAGGAAAGAGGTACACTGCAGGAGAAAGCAGCCTTAGGGAAAGGTGCTTTGGGAGACTGACTTCTAGTGACGGTGAATCTTCTACCGAGAGAGAGGGGAGAAGGAGGAGCTCTAGTTCCGAGCCCAATGCTGAAGTGAATGGGTCAGAGAATCTTAGAAGGGGAAGAGGCCCTAGGAGCTCGGCAAGATGACACAAGGAAGGCACCCAGAGAGTGAAGGAAACTTCACCAGAAGCTCCGTGGAGAAAGGCAGAACCAGCCAGAGGTTTTAAAGCTTACCCAGGGAAGGTTGCAAGCCATGTGAGTAACCGACAGCATTCTCCAGAAATTTACATGGAAACTGAGCAGTCAGCTGTAAAGCCAGCTAGAAGCTTATTTCCTCAGAATAAGGTGAGCAAGGTTAAATCCTCTAATAAGCCTTTGAAAGTTGAGGAGATACCTAAAGGTAAAAACGTTCCTCAGAGAAGAGAAGAGTCTGCATTAAACAGGGTCTTACAAATCTTGGAAAGCATAAAGCAAGATAATTCTGAGTTCAAATCCAATGCTTCTCTGGTAGAATCAGACGTCGAGAGCATGGAGTTTGAAACCTCTATGAGACAGGAATCTAGCTCTGACATGGAAATAGAATGTTCTCTAGTTTCCATACAGTAGCTGAAAGCTAGAACGTTTTCCTGAAGCCTAGAAACTAGCAGCTGTTTTCAAAGACGCCGAGCTGAAAAGAATATGCAAATTAGGATTGCTGAGATTCTGAAAGCTTAACCCTTTCTTAGAAAGACTGTTTGTAAAAGGTGTAGAGCCTGCCAGACAGCAGGTAGAGAAAACGTTGTTTTTGAGAAGAGAGAAAACATTGTGCAGTTGAAGTTTTGCATTGCTGGATTACTTAAAGCTGTACCTGTTTTAAAGGCACCTTTTTAGAAGAAGGTTTTTTTGGAGCACCAAATTTGCTTTACTGTTTTTGTATGAAGAAATACTTTGTTTGAGTTTGCTGACAAGTTGAATGTAGAAGCCTCTTTCCTTGTGGCTTTACTCTGGAAAATATCCACACCTTATGTTTGATATCGAACTGTTTATAAGAAGTTCCTTTGGGCTGAAGAATAATAAAAATCCTGCGTGCCTATATCCCTTCTCAGCTGAAGTTATTTCAACTACACAACTACAATTATAGGCATTTTTCAAATAAATAAAGGCTATCACCATTCCCAACACCTAGGCAACTGCCTGGGGCGAAGGGCGTGGTGACAGGATTGGCATAGTTCTTGGATTTTTCTCAAGGCCTATATCCAACGCAAGGAGCGCGTGGGGGGAAGTCCGGAGAACCCAAGGTGGAACTACAGCAACCCTGAGACCAGACCTCCAGCCGAAGGAAGGACCGGAGCAGAGCGTCCAGAGGGTGCCTCCCTTGCTGAGCCTGAGTCTACCCGTCCGGCAGGTAACCCATAGATAAACTGGGTTATTTTAGGATTGCCTTTCAGGGTGGGGTGCTGTAATCCTCATAAGTAGTGGGAAACAGCCTCTGTGTGAAAGAGCCGCACTTGGTGTGTTTCTGTTTGTTTGTGTTTCAGCATCACCGGAGAGATGGAGCAGCCCAATCTGCTTAGCTGGGTGGCAGACTGCTTCAGGGAGCAGCAGGAAGAAGCCGCTAAAGCCCAGGAGCGTGTGGCCTTCATGCTGAGAGACCAGCAACAACCGCTCCTATCGATGATGGCTGACTGGTTAGGGGAGCAAAGCAAGACATCAGATGCCCTGAGGAGTATGACTGGTTCCTTAGGAGCCTCACAGGGACTGGGACTACCAGGGAAGGGTATGTTTTCTTTTGGCCCTCTAGCAAAAGATGATAACATCGATGACTATATAGAGGTCTTCGAGAGAGTCGCTCAACTCAGCAGTTGGCCCGAAGATCAGTGGGCAGTCCGCTTTGCAGCTTCCCTCACCGGTGAAGCTTTGGCTGCCTATCGCTCAATGCCCAATGATCTAGCCTCCTCTTAAGTTGATGTTAAGAGAGCCATAAGGGATAGAATGGGTCTCACCCCGATGGTATATAGACGCCATCTAAGAGCGTGTAAGTTAAAGCTAGGGGAGACGCCACGAGCCTTATGTCAAAGGATCAAGAGTCTAGTTTGGAAGTGGTTAGAACCACAGGGAAAGTCTATTGATACTCTTCTAGACTGCATAATATTGGAACAATTTGTGGAAGCTGTTCCTAATGATTTAAAATCTTTCCTGATCCTCCAGGGCTGTAAGACCACCCAAGAAGCAACCTTGCTGGCGGAGCGGTTTTTAGAGGCCAGGTTGGTCGGCCAGACGAAGGTGGGTCTTGCACCAAGTCCTGAGAAAGGAGCTTCAGAAAGGATGGGGAACACACTGTTAGGAGAAAGCCAAGGATTGAAGCCCAGGAAGAATTGTTCACATGCTCAAAGTAAATGTTTTACTTGGGGGGAGGTGGGGCATTTTGCTAGGAATTGCAAGGCCAGGACAGCGCTGGTATCCACCCATGGTAAGGATGGGGAGGGATTTTTGCTGACTGTGGAGGTCGAGGGCATTCCTACGGAGGCGCTTTTAGACTCAGGTGCAGAGCAATCTATGTTGTCAGCCAAGCTATGGGCTGATATACAAGCACAGAGTGATAAGGCCCCAACCCCATCTGGGCATTCAATTAAGATAAAATGTGTGCATGGCGCCACATCCGCTTACCCTTTAACAAAGTTGAGAGTGAAAGGCTTAGGTTGGAACGAGAAGTGGTAGTTGCCATAGTTCCTAAGCTCCCCCGTCTCTTGGTGTTAGGGAAAGACTGGCCGCAATTCAGGTGTGGCCTAGTGAAGAGTATTCAGCCCAGAACAGGTCTAGTGTCCACCAGGGCCAATCCCAACCCAGAAATAGACGTCCGGGACCCAGAGGAAGGGCCCTCACATGGCTTGCCATTCCATGAGGAGTTAATCTCAGCTCCTTCTAGCAGACGTAAAGAGGGAAGGGCTGGAAAGAAAAAGGGTAAACAGCTCAGGAAGCAGAACAGAGCAGAACTGTTAGCAGGGCAGGAATTGCCGTGGACACCTGCCAAGTTAGTAGGAAAGTTTCCTACATTTCCGAATGAACAAAAAGCTGACCCCGCTCTATCGAGAGCTTTTTCCTACGCTGAGATAGGGACGGAAACCCTACCCTGGTTCTTTCTGGATGAAGGTCTATTATACTGGGAGAGCCTAGACCCCCAGGTAGGACAGACTCGAAAACAGTTGGTGGTCCCCACCACCTTCAAGAATTTGGTTCTGAAACTGGCCCATGACCATCCCGTAGGGGGGCATAAAGGTGTCCACAGTACCCTAGACCAAATTTTGTCCCGCTTTTATTGGCCGGGAGTTTATAGGGAAACTTCGAGGTTTTGCGAGTCCTGTCCACAATGTCAGAGGGTTACCTCTTCCCACCCAAAGAAACTCCCGTTAGTTCCGGTACCACGTATATCCAAACCGGTATATAAATTGGCTATGGATATGGTAGGCCCTTTAAAGAGGACCCCTCGGGGTTCCAATCTATCTTGGTCATAATTGACCAAGCCACCCGGTTCCCGTGGGCAATCCCCTTACGAAATACATTCGCAAGAATCATTGCAGGCGAGATAATGAAACTATTTTGCGAAATTGGTTTTCCCCAAGAGATATGGACAGATAGAGGCAGTAATTTCCTCTAGAAGTATCTGGCCCAGGTTTGGGATGCTTTTGGCATTCGCCATGTGAAAACAGCCGCCTACCACCCCCAATCCAATGGATTGGTGGAGAGGCTCAATCAAACGATAAAAAGGATGCTGAGGAGAAAACTAGGGGGTGATATGTCGGATTGGGACCTAATGCTCCCGTTCGTGTTATATGTGTGCCGGGAGCACAGGCAGTCTTCTACAGGGGTTTCCCCCTTTGAATTAATGTATGGGAGACCTCCCAGGGGGGTGTTGGACATACTAAGGGAACAGTGGGTTGAGCCAGCCCTTGGGGAAGTAGAGGTCCCAAGCTTTTTGAGGGATCTGAAAGGCCGCTTACAACGCACCACACAGGTGGCGGAGGGGAATATTACCACCAGTCAGCATCACCAGAAAAAGCATTATGACTTGAAGGCCCGACCCCGTCAGTTAGAAATCGGGGAAAAGGTCGTTGTAATGATAGAGGGGTTCAGCCTGAAATTCGAGGCTAAGTGGAAAGGTCCTTTTAGGGTGGTTAAACGGGTAGGACCGGTCTCCTATGTAATAGAGACGAGGAAAAGAAGGCAGCAAACTTTCCACATAAATTTATTGCGCCCCTGGCATGATCAGGTGGTGTTAGCCCGATTGGCCATTACCAAACCCACTCAGAATAACTGTCAGTCAGATCAGGACACCCTTTCAATGATTCTGTGCTGTGCCTACAGTAATCAGCCAGCCCGGAATATCTTAAGGGGGGGGATCTGTGGTGGCGCAGAAGAGGGAGAGCATAAGAAAGAAGGGACAAATCAAGCGTTTTCCCCAGAGAAGGGAATCAGAACCAGAAGTTCAGGGGTTAAAACCTCTGGTTTAGAAAAAAACTCCTCACAGAAAGTTTGTAGTCAAGAGACACGCCCTAGCTCCCTAGTTACCAGCCCTGCTCACGAGGGACAGCTGGGGGAGGAGCTAGCAAGCAGAAAGGAAAACTACAGATATAAACGCGAGGAATCTGGAGAGGAGGGAGGAAGTAGAGGGAGTGAAAAAAGTGCCAGAAATCCTAGAATCACCGAGGAGAAAGGAAGTGCAAGGAAAGCCCAGCAGAGAGATCCTCAAACTGCCCAGCAAAGGAGTGCCCGAGAGGGAGGTGCTCAGAGTGCAGGAAAGAGGTACACTGCAGGAGAAAGCAGCCTTAGGGAAAGGTGCTTTGGGAGACTGACTTCCAGTGATGGTGAATCTTCTACCAAGAGAGAGGGGAGAAGGAGGAGCTCTAGTTCCGAGCCCAATGCTGAAGTGAATAGGTCAGAGAATCCTAGAAGGGGAAGAGGCCCTAGGAGCTCGGCAAGACGACACAAGGAAGGCACCCAGAGAGTGAAGGAAACTTCACCAGAAGCTCCATGGAGAAAGGCAGAACCAGCCAGAGGTTTTAAAGCTTACCCAGGGAAGGTTGCAAGCCATGTGAGTAACCGACAGCATTCTTCAGAAATTTACATGGAAACTGAGCAGTCAGCTGTAAAGCCAGCTAGAAGCTTATTTCCTCAGAATAAGGTGAGCAAGGTTAAATCCTCTAATAAGCCTTTGAAAGTTGAGGAGATACCTAAAGGTAAAAACGTTCCTCAGAGAAGAGAAGAGTCTGCATTAAACAGGGTCTTACAAATCTTGGAAAGCATAAAGCAAGATAATTCTGAGTTCAAATCCAATGCTTCTCTGGTAGAATCAGACGTCGAGAGCATGGAGTTTGAAACCTCTATGAGACAGCAATCTAGCTCTGACATGGAAATAGAATGTTCTCTAGTTTCCATACAGTAGCTGAAAGCTAGAACGTTTTCCTGAAGCCTAGAAACTAGCAGCTGTTTTCAAAGACGCCGAGCTGAAAAGAATATGCAAATTAGGATTGCTGAGATTCTGAAAGCTTAACCCTTTCTTAGAAAGACTGTTTGTAAAAGGTGTAGAGCCTGCCAGACAGCAGGTAGAGAAAACGTTGTTTTTGAGAAGAGAGAAAACATTGTGCAGTTGAAGTTTTGCATTGCTGGATTGCTTAAAGCTGTATTTGTTTTAAAGGCACCTTTTTAGAAGAAGGTTTTTTTGGAGCACCAAATTTGCTTTACTGTTTTTGTATGAAGAAATACTTTGTTTGAGTTTGCTGACAAGTTGAATGTAGAAGCCTCTTACCTTGTGGCTTTTCTCTGGAAATTATCCACACCTTATGTTTGATATCGAACTGTTTATAAGAAGTTCCTTTGGGCTGAAGAATAATAAAAATCCTGCGTGCCTATATCCCTTCTCGGCTGAAGTTATTTCAACTACACAACTACAATTATAGGCATTTTTCAAATAAATAAAGACTATCACCATTCCCAACACCTAGGCAACCGCCTGGGGCGAAGGGCGTGGTGACAGTGGGTAACAAGGTAGAAAATATGCAGACATATAGCTATAGTTATATTATTAGAAATACGAGGTAGCAATTTATAGCAATAAATCATTGATTAGTAACTAAAGGTCACCAGTTCTCTGCACTTAGAAGAATTATGGAAAACTAGTTTCTGACTAACGATCACTCTCCTGGAGGAAAAAAAAATAAGATGGTACCTTAGCTTGGCCAGATGGATGAGCTGGAGTCCGAGTCAGTCTCTGGAGCAACACGGGGTTCCAAGGAGGCAGCTAGGCTAAATAGCACAGACTACAGCCCGTTTGGAGGTGAGCTGCGTGAGGACACAGAACCCCTGGTATCTCTGAGAGTCTTATCTTTATCCTTAGGAGAACAGCCTTGCACACATGCAGTGTGTATCTATCTTTCCAGACAAGCAAGGTAGGCAGGAGGCACAAGAAGGTGCAAATGTTCTGTTGCATACTGTAATTATTCTTTGTGTAGAGTCTTTGTCATAGGTCCGGTGATTGGTTGGCACAAGGCAGTCTGAAGTGTTCTCAGAAAATCAGAAAATAATGAACAGGTGTTCGTCCTGCAGACACAGGGGCCATAATGTGTGGTGAAGAATGCCCTCCAGAAGAGATGGAGATTGAGGAAAATCCTGAGAAGGGAAAGGATTCACACAGGATTTTCAATTCTGACTTGAAAAAAACACACTGCTCTGCTGAGCTGAGCACAGACACCAGCCCAGGGAGGAGTTAGGCTTCAATGCTGATTGGGCACACCCAGGGGTTGGACAAGGTGTGCCGGGAAAAGAAGCCCTTTTTAAAGCCTTGAACAGGGCTGCTAGGCAGTCAAGGTCGGAGTCCAAGTGGAGGTCGGAGTCTGACGCTAAGAGTGAGTTGGAGTCTGTAAGGAGGAGCAAGAGAGGTTCTGCAAGGAGTTCTAAAGGCACTACTAAGAGGAGTCCTATGAGGAATGGACGGAGCAATGCTTTAGAATCTTGGGAGAAGACAGAACCCTGGAATAGAAAGCCTCAAAGGCAGGCACACTCTGAAGGAAACTCTTTCTACCGAATAGAGCCTGGACCTGGGAAGCCCAGAAAAACCAACACGTGGAAAGAAGGTACTTCCTATACTGGCAGGCAGTGCTATAGAAAGTTACAGCAGGGAGAAAATCTTCCTAAGGGAAATTCTCCTAACAGAAGAATTAACCACAAAACTCCTGAGCTTCCAAACAGGAGAGGAGTCTTGCAGAAAGAAGTCAGTTCTTATACAAACAACGCTGGAGAAGGTAAAGCACAATTTCCTATCTTTAGTGCTTTGTTGAAGAAACCTTTTCATTGCCCTGAACTGTATAAGCAAAGCTCTGCAATAGAAACAGTTAGTGACTGGGAGAAGGGCATAACCCTTACTGATAACTGCCAATCTGATAACAAGCAGGCTGAATTGCTCCTAAAAGAATTTCAGCAGTTTTTAGAGCTGAAAGCAGGGAAACCTCAGAAGCTTGAAGAAGACCGTAGTTCCATTAACTCAGAGGAGTACATGCAGGTAGAAAATGATTTGCCTACCTTAACCACTGATCCTTGTAGCATGGACTGCTCTTTTTGTTGTAGAGAATAGCAATATAAAGAAGCTTTGAAAGTTTGTATGAAAGGAATACAGAACGTTTGCTATTTCTGCTGCCTTTGCCGTGAGAGTTCATAATTGTTTGCACCTGTGTTCTAAAGCCACGCTGTGAGCTGAACAGCTGTTAATGTGAGGCTGCAATATTCTTGAGTTACCACTCGAGGCAATGCTGAGTTTAAGCTCCTCTAAATATGAAAAGTTGAGTTAAAGCTAATTCAATTTCAGTTGTTCCTGAGTTCCTGTTTACTTCTGCTTATGTTAAAAGTTGCACCTTTACGTTTGTATCTATGAATTTTGATGCGCTGGAGAACATCCCCAATACAAATAAATATTCTTGCAAAGCCTTACCATCTTTGGTCGCAACTACAATTTATTCCCTAAAGAAAATAGAAGTGGACTTCAGTTCCCAGCATTCATAGGGAACAGTTCTACCTATACTCACAAGGGACAATAAGGCCACTCCTGCCTGTAAGCTCCAGGGCGCAGGCAGGAGCGTCGCAAATGAAAGAAGATAACGGTATGCAGTTTCAGACATCCCAAGGTCAATAGCATCGTTAGTGGATGATGAAAACAAGTGAAGCAGATGTTCTTGCATGTGGACAATTAATTGACCTGGGAAACTAATTGGCCAGGAAAAATAATTGGACAGAAACAATAGTCTTCTGAATGCACAGGTATAATCACTTGACAAGCAGTTGCTTGAAGGTCAGGTCTGATACTGGAAGCACAACAAAAGTTCTATGTAGCAGGAAACCATATTATTTGGTCAGCTTTGGTTCAGACTTCAGTATCTGAGTAGGCTGGAGTTCTGCAGCTGCAGGAGTACCAGCCCTACATCTCCCTTCTCCCTTGTAAGATGGAATATTCTACAAGGGAGCATATTCTGTCTTAGAACTCTAACATTACTACTGTGCAGGTCAGAACCAAATGACATATGGTTGACTAAAGTATAATTGGATAATACTTCAAGCACAGTAGATGCATTAAAGCAATACTGCATGAGGAATAATAATGTGAATTCACGCAAGCAGTAAAATAAGTTAAAATGGAAATGACATTGATAAGATCAAATCAACGCAATCAATATAATGCATGTAACTTCAAACTCAGGAATATATAGTGTACTTAAACCTAAACTCAGTACATAACTCAATATGTAGGTAATACAATATAATGTATTAGTGTAATTCCAAACAACACCTAAATGTAAAAATAAGTAAAATGTATAGGTGTGTTAGTAAAGTAAAACACAAGCTATCTTTAATAAATTAGGCAACTCAATTAAGAATAATGGATAACTGAAAAGAAAATGGCATTATTCAATGATGTGACCTCCACCAAATCCTTCAAGCATAGTAGGAGGAGTAGGTCCATAAAATATAATGCGATGCAGAGTAAGAATCTGTCTTTGTTAATACAAGGAAACAAGGAATAGGACACCCAAAAGAAGGACAAAGGTATAATGACATGAGACACAAAATCAGCCTGTAAAATGTCCACATCACATGAATCAAAGTTGTAATCAGCAATTTCAAGGCTCTCTTGGTCTATAGATAGTTCAACTGTGTGAGAGTCCTTATAGTCCAGTAGATAGTTCAAAACTTCAGTGAAGTTAATCTCATGATCTCGAAACACATCAAGCATCTGGATCTCCATAGAAACAGGATCTGAATCTAGATAAAACAGGGAAACTCCACCAATATTAACAAAGGAGTTTTGGGAGCATCAATCAGGCAAACATTGTAGGTAGAAGAACTCTATTATTGATGTCATGTTTATTCATGGTAACCATAAGTTCATTCAGAGGGTACTGACTAGCCAAACATTATTTACAACAGCAACCATTGTTTCAGAAAACTTGTACTTAGGATAATTTTGCATTTCTCTTTCACAAGCAGTAGACAAACCATAAAAAGCTTCAGTAGTGTCCTTCAGGAATAGGTTATCTGTGCACAACCAATAAATGTCCTTGGTACATTGGCACATGCCTAAATTAGGTACAAGATATTGTTGTGAATCATCATGGCGGTAGGCGAGATACTCCGGAGTGTCAATACGCAGAAAAAATCCTCAGACCAGGTGCGAACATTAATCACTTGTTTTAACTGGTACACATTGTCAGGCACGATGAAAGGCAAATTCAATAGATAAGTAGTTTCCATATTCTGTACATCTACATATCGGGGAATAGCATTTCCCATGTGGAAGGCAATCTGGATCTGGAATGGCTCAGTGCTATTTCTGGTTATTTTAGCAAAGGCTTCAGTAATAAGGTCTGTGGGTACCAGATATGGAGAAATCTGTCCTTGCATCAAGATACTAATGCTGTTATCTAGTTTCCTAAACAAATCATAAGAAAGTTCACGTATTGGTTGCATGAAAGTATGCTCATAATTTATGAGACCTTTAAGCATAGTTAATTCTGCCTTATTCAGGGCAATCTGCTTAGAACAAGATTAACTATAGTGACAGTATCGGCATATGATCTTGACCTTTGTTGTGAATAGATTTTGGTTCTGATATCTTTCATATTAGCTCTTAACTCTTGAATATTACCCTGGAGTTTACTGAGAGATACGGTGTTAACAGTAGACATGGTGGAAGCAAATAAGGAACCCAGAGCGGTAGATAATGCACCGACAGCAAGTCCTATAAATCTTCTCTGTCTAGTGTTTTCTGGCTGTATTGGTTGGATCATAATGTTTTCCAACTGGCTCAAAATATTTTGTACATTAGCAGTGGTGTAGTCCATGGGATATATTTACTAAACCGTCCTAATGTTACCGGCGAAAAGTGCAGCGTTAACGTGAGCAATGCCATATGAGGAAGTGGGCGTTCCGGCATCAACGTAGCAATCGCTGTTTATCGTGTGATAGAGGGTGCCTTGGCTCGTTACGCGCGGTAACCTTAATTTCGTGCCAGCGCTGTGATATCTATAGAGGTGTTGCCCACTAGTTAATGCAGTGACTACCAAGCCAGAGGTCATGGGTTTGATCCCTCAGAGGTCTCATCTAATAAGGATTTCTGAGGCAATCCCTTTTGCTGCCTGTAACAGTCAGACACATCTCTACAATCTGTGCTGCCTGCATAAATACCCTCACCTCAGTGCCGTAACCTAAGGTGCCCTATAGGGTGCCCTATAAGGTGCCCCATAGGGCACATTATAAAGTGCCTTGTCTGCCAAGGCGCTGTATAATGTGCCCTATGAGGCGCCTTATATGGCGTCCTATAATGTGCTGTATAATGTGCCCTATGGGACGCCTTGTAGGGCGTCCTAGGTTACGGCACTGAGGTGAGGGTGTTTTTGCTGGCAGCACAGATTGTAGAGATGTGTCTGACACAGGCAGCAAAAGGGATTGCCTCAGACAGCCTTATTAGAGGAGACCTGTGAGGGATTGAACCCATGACCTCTGGCTTGGTAGTCATCACATTAACCAGTGGGCTACACCTCTATAGCTATTCCACAGCACTGGCTCGCATCAGACTGCAGGTCACCACACAAAATGTCTTCTGTGGTTACCAGGATAGGGTAAACCCACCAGTACCCATGATGCAATGCACATGCAGAACAGCAGTCTACATCTGATTACAAGATGGGGTATGCGCCTCTACAGCACCGCAGCCTGGTAGGGGGAACTGACCATGTGTGTTACTGGCACAGAGTAGCTACAGACCGTGGCAATGTGTGGTTCCTGTGCTCACCCTGAGGGTGAGGTGGGGCACCCAGCACCAGGTCCGCAGCACCCGGCTTGGCTGAGATAGGCTGTGCTGCAGGTCCCCATCAGTGCCAGTGTGTGACAGGTAGTCCTTGCAGACACACCTTGCAGACACACCTGTGTCCATCTGTATTTTCCAGTCACATCTAGCCCTTGTGGACTATGACGCACCCAGACTAGTGCATATCCTGTGTGGTTGCCATGGTCACTTGTTATAAGAGCAGGGTGGTGTCTGGACCCACATGTGGATTATGTAGCACCACCCAACCCGCCCTCTCTGGGTCAGGGTGGGGGGACAGGATCTGCCACCAACAGAACCACACTCTACATCTTTGCAATGGAGGCAGTAGAGGGGACCATCAACCCCAGTCCTGCTGGGGAATGGGCGCCCTCCAGGGCAGTCAATGCAGATCTGTACCTATCACCTAGGGCACTGGCAGACAAGCAGTAGGCTTAGAAAAGCTCAGCTGCCCCCAACCACAATCTTACATTCACCAGCAGAAGGCACAGTTAGTCTGCACCCTCTGCATGGTGTTGCAGCCATACACATGCTAACTGCAGACAGTCTGCTAGCCAGTACATAGTGCATGTTCCTAGAGGAACTATGTGCACCCAGAAGTGGGATGTAAGCACAAACACCAAGTAGGTATGTCAGTGACTGGGCCCCAAAAAAGGGAACTCACAGATATCACTTGAGAGAAACACTGTATAGCACTATGTGGGAACCTAGACATACCATGGTCACTGCTCAGTCAGAATGAGAGTGACCTCCCAGCATGACATGCTGTGGGCACTACAATATCCCAGGCATTGCCCTATGCCCTGTGCAGATGCATCCTGCCCAGACCGCCCTGTCTGCGCCATACCCACAATACCTCGCTTCTCATTATGCACATTGGCAGGCTAATGCTGGAAACAGTGTAAGCATTGTGGGCTCAGTAAGGTGTAGGCAGCCACCAAACACTGGATAGACATACGCACACTCCCACACCTATTTGAGCATTGTGCAAAGATAAAGGTGGTTGGCAGCCCTGGCCGCCACACCAGTCCTGGGCACAGTGCAGGCATTGCTAAGGTACTCAATAGTGTTAGGGTCGCTCTCTGGGGTGTTAAACACTGTCAGAAACAAAAAATGAAACACACTCCACATATATCAGAAAGGTTGCTATGATGAATATCTGTTAACAAATTGTGTTTAATTTAGGATTTGTTAGCTGACATTAATCATAGCAACCTTTTGATATATATGGAACGTGTTTCCATGTTTATGACGGTATTGCTAAGGTATGCAGGTGCTAGTAGTGGTAGCTGCTGCTCCGCACAGGGCCCAACAGCCTGACTCTCCATGAGGCTTTGGATAGTGGAGCCTGTGGGTGTGGGTGTTTGTGCCCCTGTTAGCCGATGCTCTAGGGAGTGCACATGTTTATGGTGTATGTGCTCTGTAGGGTAAAATAAAAGGGACGTGGTCTGCAGGAGCCACAGCTGGGACTTGAACCTGTGACCTTCTGCCCCTGAACACACTGGCTGTATGTACTGCACCAAACTGTTGCCACAGAGGCAGGTCAGTCTCTGAGGATACCATGACTGTTCTGCAGACAGACCTTGTCTGTTGCACTGCACGCCACCCACCTAAACAGGGCTTGGCCTTGGTCTGCTGTGGGCAGCTGCCACTGCCCCCTCCACCACCAGCGCCCCTCCCCCACCATGCTGACATGCCCTTATACTGGTGGTGCTGGTGGTGCGCAGTCCCAGGTTCTCCAGTGTGCCGGTAGGCGGCTGCCTATGTTGTGGGGTCTGGGGTAGGGGTGCCTACATAGACATCCACGCTTACCCCCAACACCTCCTGCCACTTTTATGTGCCCTTTGGGGTACTTGCTGGGTACTGACCCCTGGGACACTGTGCAACACACACTCGTGGGCAAGTTTGACCTTGGTCAGTTGCTGTCTTGCTGATGTTCCATTCCTGCGTTCCTATATGCCACCTAGGCATCTGCCTAGTCCGCCCTGTGCCCCAGCTGCCCCTCTGCATTTCCTGCCTGCAGCCCCCTGTACCCCATTTGCAGCTTCACCATAGTGCCCTTTTGTACTTGGGCACTATGCTGTTGCTGCACATGACCAGGGAGATGGACCGAGGGAGCGCTCTATATGTGGTGTATTTAGATTTCAGTAAAGCCTTTGACACTGTTCCTCACAGGCGACTTATAAACAAACTGAGCATCCTAGGGATGGACCCTAAAGTTACTGCTTGGGTTAGAAATTGGTTGGGTGGGAGGCGACAAAGAGTACAAGTAAATGGAGCTCACTCTGAGGAGAAGGATGTTACCAGTGGTGTGCCCCAGGGATTTGTCCTTGGTCCGATTCTTTTTAACATCTTTGTTAGTGATATAGCGGAAGGGCTGTCGGGTAAGGTTTGCCTCTTTGTGGATGATACCAAAATCTGCAATAGAGTAGACACCCAAGAAGGTGTAGATAACATGAGGAGGGATCTAGCTAAGCTTGAAGAATGGTCTAGAATTTGGCAGCTGGGATTTAATGTTAAAAAATGTAAGGTCATGCATTTGGGCTGCAGCAATCCAAGGGAGCAATATAGTATAGGGGGTGAAGTACTTTTGTCCACTAAAGAAGAGCAGGACCTAGGCGTGGTTGTGTCTGATGATCTTAAAGTAGCTAAACAGGTAGAAAAGGCGACAGCAAAAGCTAGAAGGATGCTTCGGTGCATACGGAGAGGAATGGCTAGTAGAAAAAAGGAGGTGATAATGCCTCTCTATAATTCTTTGGTGCAACCTCATTTGGAGTATAGTGTGCAATTCTGGAGACCGCACCTTCAAAAGGATGTGAACAGGATGGAGTCGGTGCAGAGGGTGGCTACTAAAATGATTAGTGGTCTTCATTATAAAGCATATGAGGACAGACTTAAGGATCTTAATATGTACACCTTAAGGAAAGGCGGGATAGAGGTGATATGATTGAGATGTTTAAATACCTCCGTGGCATAAATGTTCAGGGAGAGAGCCTCTTTCAATTGAAAGCAAGTTCTGCTACGAGGGGACATGGGATGAGGGTGAAGGGAGATAGATTCAGGAGTGATATGCGGAAATATTTCTTTACGGAAAGAGTAGTGGATCCGTGGAGTAGTCTCCCAGTGGAGGTGGTAGAGATGAGGACAGTAACTGAATTCAAAAAAGCATGGGACAAACACAGAGGATCTCTAAAGTTAAAAAGGGGACTGTTGTAGTTGTTGATATGGAAGGACAGACTAGATAGGCCATGTGGTCTTTTTCTGTCATCATCTTTCTATGTTTCTATGTATCACTACTATCACTTTTCTGGGTCTCCCTGCCTAGGCTGTACATTGCTGACAGAAATGGTTTCTCTCTCCTGCAAATGTGCCTCTAACGCCAGGTTTTCACTCATGGTAATGTTCTGGTCTTAAGATCCCGGCGTTAGTGTAGCAGGGGCCTCTGCACGCCCACGCCTCGCCCATTGACCCCTTCTCTCCACCCTCTGTGTGACTTTAACGCCACCGATGACTTTATCACGCGATAACGTCGCCACTGTGATGTTATCGCTGTTTAGTAAACATACCCCCATGTGTATGCTTAACCACTGTTGTGTGTTAATTGTGTGTGGAGCAGAAATATTAAAATGTTTCTGTAAGACATGTCGGGGATCCAGTGACACAAAGACTTTCTGTGTGACAGTCCAGGACTGTGTGATCAGGAAATCAGGTGTATCCTGCAGCACGACACCAGAAGGTGGGCCAGGCTCAATCAATTTGGCAACTTCTGATCCTGCTGTCAGCAAAATCAGGAACAGGACCTTCGAGGTTCTGTTCTCCATCTGTAAAATAAAACAAACACGCTATCCTGTTCTAAGTTAGTATTTGTTATTTCAAACAGTAAAAAATGGAATTATTTAGTAAATCTGGATCTTTATGCAATTTCTTCATCTGTAAAGGTTCAAGAATTCTCTTTTTTCTTCTATAAGTGTATTTTATTTATAGCTTCATAAAATCAAAGGTATGATTAACAGAAGAGACTTTTAAAATCACTTGAGCCAAGAGGCTGTCTTCTGTGTGACTCCAAAATTCCATACTTCACTAAATATAGATGTGTTCGGTGTCTAATGAGACAGACTTAGCAAGGATAAAGTGTTAAATTCAAATCTCTTTCCTTGCAGAGAACAATTGAAGGTGGAAATAAAAGTTTCTTACTTCAGTTCAGACTATGTACAAAATGAAGTCAAACCCAGCTCTAGGAAATGACACATGAATTCAGGAGTAGGTTTCAAAACCCCTCTGCACCTTTCCTTTCAGGTAGAGGTAAGTAGAAATCTGCGTAGGAAATATTTGCAAACAGCAAATGAGTTAAACTGAACCCTTATCAGTGCAACTTCCCCTATCTCTGTAATGCCTTTCTCTGAGGCTCAGAGACTAGTAGCTGAACTTGGAAAGTCCATTCAGAATGAAGTTCCTCAGTTCCATGGAACGAGAACCTCTCAATCTGTCCCACACTTGCACTCCATCTTAAGAGATCTTTTAAATTCACTGTGGTCCAAATGTAGCCACAAATGAAACCTTTAATGTCAGTTTCCCTATAGGAACTTAAACAAAACCTTTTACTTTTATGTGGTCAGATGACCTCAGAAATACACATTCTCTCTTAGAATTTTTACATTTCTGTATACACTCCCTTGGGAATGTCTTTAAATCAATTAAGATAAAACAATGTTAATTTTATTTTAATAAAGAAATTTCTTCTCAGGAACCTATGAACAAAGAAGAAAAAGACATGATTAGTTAAATCATGAACATTTTACATGACTAGCAGTGATGGAACGTGAGTGTCAAAAGATCCCACACTGAAAGGAACTATTCAGGCACATTCTTGACTGTAAGATTTCTCAGCAGAAAGTAATAACTGCATTAAAACAGCCTGGACAGCACACTTAAACCTTGCATGCACTGGACTTTTCCTAGGCTGTTTGCAAGCATGTTTTAATTTCTTTCGGGTATAGACAGGTAATTTATTATTATGGTCAGTATGAAAACGCGATCTTATTGGTGGTGGGCCAAGAAGAAAAGTTTTAAACTTTGGCTTTTGAGCGCAGTCAGGATTGGATTGTGCTACACATTCCAGGTTTTCCTGATGCACAGAGAGCAATGACTCTGTATCTTTTACAGATAAGTTACAGTCTGGGGAGCTTTGTATGTGAGAGAAATGTTTTCACAGCAGGGAATGGGTTTGAAATTTCTTTACTTCTGTTCATGTTAACAGGTAATGAAACGCTGTGCTTTAACTCAAAATCAGAGTTTAGCAGAACCTTTGCTACTTCAGGAGCTAAGCAGGGAGGCGGGGCGGCTCAATAATGAGGCGAAGTGAGGTGGCTGCCTCAGGCGGCAAAGTTTTAAAGGCGGCAAATGCCCCCAAAACAGCCGCCTCCCTTCGCCTTCAAAGTTAATAAAAAAAAAAAATGCACAAGTTGTTGCTGCCGAGTCCGCTTCTCGGCAGCAGCAAAACTCACCACCTAACTTCTTCTGCAGCCGTGGCTCCCTGACTCATAGGGAACTGTGGCTGTGCTGCTGAAGCCGATGCGGAGCCTTCCCGTCTCTCACTTGGAGGGCTCCGTCACCGTGCAGCATTGTCCCGCCCCTAAAGGAAGTTGTAAGTTGTGATGGAGCCCTCTGAGCGAGAGACGGGAAGGCTCCGCACCGGCTTCAGCAGCACAGCCACGATTCCCTAAGAGGCAGGGAGTCGCGGCTGCAGAAGGAGGTGGCACAGGAACTACGGGGGGTGGGGGGGGGGAGGGGGCAGGGGATAATGGAAAGGTGAAATCTGCAATGGGGCTGACATGGAGGGAGGGGGGCTGACAGGGGGGGGGGGCGGTAGCAGGCAGACATGGGGCGAGGGGAGGAGGGGGGCAGGGGATAAGGGAAAGGTGAGATCTGCAACGGGACTGACATGGAGAGAGGGGGCTGGGATGGGGGGATGGAAGGGGATTGACAGAGGAAAGGTGGAGTCTGCAACTGGGCTGATGAGGGGGGCTGGAAGGGAATTGACATGAAGAGAAGGTGGGGTCTGCAATGGGGATGACACAGGGGGAGGAGGGGGCTGGAAGGGAATCGACATGATGGGAAGGTGGGGCCTGCAACTAGGTTGACATTGGGGGAGGAGGGGGCTGACACTGGGGAAGGAGGAGGCTGGAAGGGAACTGACAAGGGTTCCCTCTCATCCAGCAGGAACAACTGGAGTGCTGCCGGCATTGAACAAATCAGCCTGATCGGTGGCACTCCGGTTTTTTAAATTTTAGATTTTGCCGCCTCTGCCCTGCCTCTGCCTTCCCGCCGCTTTTTTTTTTTTTTTTTGCTGCAAGCATTCTTGAGGAAAAAAAGGCAGAGGCAGGCAATCTAAAATTAAAACAGCCAGAGTGCCCCCACCGCCGCCGGATGAGAGGTGCAGGTGGAGGGAGTGGGGACAGGAGGAGGACAAGGAGAGGCAAAGATGAGATATGGGGGACAAAGGGGGAGACGGGGAAAACTCTGGACAGAGGGGAAGACGGAGACATACTGGACAAAGGGGGGGACAAGTATTAGACAAAGGGGAGAGACAGGGGGACAAATGCTGGACAAAGGGGCGAGACAGAAGGACATACTGGACAGACAGGATAAATGCTGGACAGAGGGGAGAGACAGTGCGGGTTAGGATTATAATGGGCTGATGGGGGGGCTAGCACTAGTAATGGGCAGATCGGGGGCTAGGACTGGTAATGGGTTGATTAGGGAAGGCTAGGACTGGGAATGGACTGATCTAGGGGGGCTGGGACTGGTAAGGGCTGATTAGGGGAGCTAGCACTGCTAATGGTCTGAGGGGGGACTAGCACTGGAAATGAGCTGATTAGGGAAGGCTAGGACTGGTAATGGGCTGATGGGGGGGTAGGACTGGTAATGGACTGATGGGGGGATAGCAATGGAAATGAGCTGATTGGGGAGGCTAGGACTGGAAATGGGCTGATTAGAGGAGGCTAGGACTAGTAATGGGCTGATTAGGGGAGGCTAGCACTGGTAATGGGCTGAGGAGGGACTAACACTGGAAATGAGCTGATTTTGGTAGGCTAGAACTGGTAATGGGCTGATGGGGGGAGGTAGGACTGGTAATGGACTGAGGGGGACTAGTATTGGAAATGAGCTGATCAGGGAGGCTAGACTGGAAATGGGCTGATTAGTGGAGGCTAGGACTGGTAATGGGCTAAGGGGGGGGTAGGACTGGTAATGGGCTGATTAGGGGAGGCTAGCACTGGTAATGGGGTTGAAGGGGGACTAGCACTGGAAGTGAGCTAATTGGGGGGGGCTTCAACTGGGAATGGGAGATTGATGGGGAGGGGAGGATAGAGCTGCTGGTCTTGGAAGAAAACTGGGGGCTAGGGCTACAAATGGGCTGATGCGAGGGGATGGGAGAATGAGACTGGAAGGGAGTGGATGCTGAGAGGGGCTGCCATGGTATTTGGACTAGAAGGAGTTGGACAGTGGGGAAGGAGGGGGACTGGAAGGGAATGGACACCAGTGGCAGTCATGGGAATACAAGTTGACATTGGAAGGTACTGGGAGGGAGGACTGGAAAGGGGCTGATACTGGGAAGGGTTACAGGGACTGGAAATAGGCTGATGGAAAGAAGTGAAGAAAACAAAAGAAGAGATAAGAAATGGCAGATAGACCATAGACCACAGAAAGAGAGCTAAGAGAATACAGGAAAGCAGAAGCCTCAGATCAGGACCAGCATAATCAGAGAATAAAATGGTCAGACAACAAAGGTAGAAAAGATAATTTTATTTCATTTTAGTGACTTGAACTTTGTGTTATCTTTATATTTATACTGCATGGAGGAACTGCATATTTATCTGATGTTGCATTGCTTGAAGAATCTGGCTTCTTAGGGTTTCAGTTTAAATTTTGTCTACATATTTTGTTTTTACTTTAGATTGTAAGTCACTTCCTCTTCGTCTCTCCGGGCCAGTCCAGGTACAGTTGGGTTGTCAATCTCCTCCAGCAGCTGAGGACTGAATTCTGAAACTTTTATTGGCAGGTGTTATAGCTCCCCCTGGTGTCAGAAAGCCAGTCTTCAGTCCTCAGCAGCTGTGTAGGACGTATCTCGGGCAAGCTCCCCCGGAGAAACGAATTTGGATCACTGGGGTGAATTGAAAAAAAAAACAAAACAAATTAACAGAGATAACATCAAGAGGAAAGGAGTTGAGAGGTGTTTAAATTTTCAAAGAAAGAGGCTTGATCGCTGGCCCTAGCAGGGCAGTTCAGCGAGAAGTGCTCCCTTGTTTGTGTGGGACAGGTGAAATAAAAGGGAGAGCGGCGATCCTCAGCTATAGTTGAATTTTTAGCAGGATCGGGGGCAGAGCCTGCCTTCCGGAGGAGCCGTTTTCTTCAGTGGGGGAATAGTTGGAGCTGGGAGCCCCAGTATCCTCTTCCCACCGCTATTCAATTTGTCTCTTGACGTTGCTAGCAGCGGGTCCTTAGAGACGGGGGTCCACTCTTCGGAGCTCAGGTAGGACGTTCGTTTAGTTTTGCCAAAGAACTCTTGTTTAAGTGTAGTTCATCGCTATTGCATAGATCTCCAGGAACAAGCAGGAATGAGTCTTCACATATGGGTATATCGGTACTGACGGAGTCGGCGCGGGAACGCTTCCCAGCGTCCAATCAAAGAGCTTTTGGAAGCATCCCACCACGCCTGCGTGCTGCCTTCCTGCCTTTCCCAACTGCCTCTCCTCAGTTTTTCGTTTTCCGCGGAGCCGGCAGGACGTCCTCCTGTCACCGCAGAAAATTCTTGTTTTATTTCTTTAGTTTTCTTGTGGTCGCGGCTGTCTTCCCTGACGCCACCGGTACCGCCGGTGTTTTCTTTTCTTTTCTTGTAAAATCTTCCTTTTTCAAGGGATATTTTTTCTTCATAGTGTTCCACGGTTTCTTAGGCCTTTTAGGCTTCTTCTTTTTCCTTCATGGAACCGCCAGCCACTTTCTCCAAGAAATGTTCAAACTGTGGCGGTACAACTTTATTTTTAGACCTTCGAAGTCGGTGTCTAACCTGCTTGGGTCCTGACAACAGTTTGGTGAGAAGAGGTTTTCAACATCGAGGTTCCCTCGATACACGGTTTCCCTCCAACTTCGAGGCACCGTCCCTTTCTTCTTCTACACAGGATCAGGTAACCCACAAACAGTCTGTTAAGACTAGCCAGCCCTCAAATGGTAGGTCTCATGCACAGCATGTAGACAGCTCCGGCCTTGCCCTCGAGGGCCCACTGGCTTCAAAGCCCCGGCGAGAGTCTTCGGTCTCCAAAGCATTTGAGGGGTTTCAGGTTGTTCCTGGGGTTCACCCCTCACAGAACATACCTGAGCCGTGTCCGGTGGTGGCATCCGCTTCGAGCGGTACCGATACCCCGGCATCGGCACTGGTGTTGGATGAAACACTCCTCACCAGGGATGGTCATCTGGCGTCCTCGGTGCCTTCGGGAGCAGTGGATATTCTCCAGACTGACTTTCCATTATCGGTACCAGCACCGATACTACCACCGACGTCGGTACCCTCCAGACGTGCATCGATAGCCTCGCTTCCTTCGATGCCGAGTCTGGAATTGATCTCCATTCTGGAGGACTGGGTACCGACTTGCCTTGGTACCGGCTCTCGGCGGTACCGAAGGCTCAGTTCTGATGATTCGGATCCGCAACTCTCGGTTCCCCCGAGGCCGTTTGAGTTGCCACTGGTTGACCTTCATCCACCGGTATCAGACACGGTACCGAAGTCGGTACCGATGTCCTCATTACCCTTGCGGTCGGTGCCTTCCATGCTTCGCTCATCAGGCTCTTTGCCCTCGATGCCGAGTTTGGAATCGATCTCTAGTCTGGAAGACTGGGTACCAATACGCTTTGGTACCGACACCGATCGATACCGGAGGCTTGGTACCGAGGATAGCGGCTGGAGGTTTTCGGTTACCTCGGTACCGATTGAACTGTCACCGATGGCTGCTCCGATGTCTGTGTCGGGCTCGGCTCCGACATCGGTACCGGTATCGGCATCGGTACCAGTATCCACAGTAGCATCGTGGCCAACTCCTGCCATGCTTTTTTCAACAGGATCGCTCCCTTCTATACCAAGCTTGGAGTCGATATCTGGCATGGACGATGTGGTACTGACGGTCGCTGCTCCTGACAGCCAGTACCGGCGACCATCCCTTAAGGATTCCACACTGCACCGTGCAGGATCTTCTATTCCTATATATTTGGATAGCTCTTTCGATGCTCAGGCTAGTTCTTCAGATCTAACCTGTCCAAAGGAAATTCCCGTTGGAGATCCCTCTTTTCAGAGTTTCCTCCTGGATATAGCAAGATCTCTTGCCATTCCTATCCCGGGCCATGATCCTGCACAAGGCTCTGTTTCTACCAAAGCAAAGGAGAACATAATGCTTTCTTTGCATCATTCCTTGCAGGATCTCCTTCTAGGAATGTGGGAAACACCTTTAAGGGTACCCCCACCTTCCAGAGCAACTGATCTCTTATATCAGGTGCCCCCCTCTCCAGGGTTTCAAAAGACTCAACTTCCTCATCATTCCATAGTAGTGGAATCAGCAATGAGGCGGGTAAAGAGTAAGAAAAAGCACTCTTCTTATCCGCCAGGTCGTGAGTCTAAGACACTAGATGCCTTTGGATGTCAAACCTTCCCGACATCTATGCTTTCTGCAAGAATTCTCTCATATATTTTTTATATGAGTCTATCTCTTGAGGAGTTCACAAAGCAATTACATCTTTTGACTCCTTCCCTTCCAGAGTCCAAGAGTGCAGGCTATTCTTCACTGCTTAAGCATCTTCAGAATATCTCTTGGTTTCTTACTCGTGCTTCCCTAGACTCTTTTGAGTCTGTTAGCAGGACTTCTGCTATAGCTATAGGGGCACGACGTAGAGCCTGGCTCCAAGCTTCAGACTTGGACAAATGGGCACAGCAAAGACTGGGACATACTCCTTGCACTGGAGACAATCTTTTCAACAAGGAGTCTTTACGTCAGGTTACTCAGTTGTCCATTGACTTACCTGTTCCTAGGGGCTGTTCTGCACCTTCTTCTGTCCCAGTAGGTAGGAAATATCCTGCCAAACTTTCTTCCCATAGGAGAAGAAGGTTTTATGCATCATCTGCCCATCATACAGATGTTCCCAAACAAGGGAAGCATCGTCCTGGTCTGCAGAATTCAACCTCTCACCGGGCTCAGCAAACCCAGCAACCACAGGGTTTCTGATCAATCTCCATCAGATGCTTGTGACTCTTGGGGTTAGAATCTGCAGTTGCTTCTTCTCAATAGAGGCAATCCACTGCTGTCATTCTAAATCCTAGACATGGATCTCTTCCCAAAAGACATCCATTTTTTCTATGTTCTATGAGCTGTCAGGATGTTCATGCTTATAGGTCACAGGGTTCTCCTCTTCTTCCTGCTAGGGAAAGAGGTCTAACCACTATCAAACGATAGTTTCCTGTGCCAGCATGTCTTTTTTCCTTTCTATAGACTTACTACTTTGTAAGTCTTCTTCAGCTCCATTCTCTTTACCCTCTTACCAAGCTTTTCCTCTGTAAGAGCGGTATTGCTTCACTGGAGGGCTTTTCTTCAGCCTCTCTAGTTTTGTTACTTTTCCAGTGCGGAGTTCTCCTCTCTGAGTTGACTCCTCTTTTTCAATCTTGCTTTGAGGCATTTCATCAGACATGTCCAGAGTTTTCTACTCCTGTTCTGTCTGTTCTTTCTGTTTTTAAACAGTAAGATTCTTTCTGCTGTCTGGCAAGCAGCTGCCAATGCAGAAGCCTTAATGTTTGGACCACTGGTTCTTGTCCACCAGCAACCAGATTTGTCCTCCACTAACATTCTGTCTGGTCTTAGTAGTGGCTCCAAGTCAATGCTGTCATCTGTCTTGGAAATATTTTCACTACAAGCTTGTTGGATTGTCTTCTCTTTCTGCCATCTCCATTCCCCTGGGTTTGGCAGCATAGTTGACATAGGTACTGGCTCTCCAGCAGCCAGTTCTATCTCCTCATTCTCCTGCATCATGCTCTCTGCAATTCTACAGAGAAGCTCTCCACTATGTGCCCTTGCTAGAGAGCATGGGTTTTTTCTCCAACAGCTATCCTAGATGGTTGGAAAAGGCTTTTTCAGTCATGTCTCCCATCACTAGAAGGGTTCTCCCTTTTTTCACTATCTCCATTTTAATATAAAGGACATAGGCCTTCTCTTACGTGAAAGCTTAAGGAGTTGCCAATTCCCTGCTTTGGTCCATACTATTTCCAATCGGGAATATGCTTTTCTCCTTGCAGCTCGTCCTCATGGTAAGAACGCATGATACCTCTTTGCCCTTAAGCAGGTCAGCATGGTATCTCATTTTTATGCGTCTTCTGTTCACTTACCATGCTAGAGTTCTGGAATACTCGGGACTTGCTGGCTGCAGACTGATTTCATCCTCTGCTTTTCACGTAACCGTCATGGTTATTTCACTAGCTAGCATCCCTGTAGCTCATAACCAGTGGGAATAGATTCTCTATATATCTTCTCAAGTAGGTTCCACCTTCTTGTTATTAGATGAATCTTTCCTCTCCACATTTCCTATGTGAATACCATTCTGTAGGCATATCTCTGTCTGCTTCTTGCAGACACCCATATAGAGGCCTATATATATTCATATCTATAGTATACATCTTACAGATGTCTACGTCTATCATTTGTGTGTATTTTATGCCCTTTCATATCTCACTATCGATATATTCTTATACGTATATCTATATATCTATATCTATCTATCTATCTATCTATCTATCTATCTATATATATATATATATGTATCTGTTGAGATATTTTATTATCGGTAGATATGTATTCTGCATTTATCTACCTGACTGTCGAGGCTCATATAGCTATATGATTCTGACAGATGGGCTTTACCCATACCTATGCTATCCAGCATGTTGGGGTTCTACACTCACAACCACTTCTGTGGTAGTTAACAACTTCCACCATAACCTTAAGGTTTAGGTACCTCTAAAGCTATCCATGTTCCAGTATCTCTCCTAGCTGACTCCAGTTAGGAGAGACATTGCGGATCTTCAGCTAATCACAGGCTCTAACGCCTCAGGCGTTTGTCCTTTCTTTTGGCATGCAAGGGGTTTCCATACCTTTTCCTCCCACAAGGACTGTGCCTGTTTGTCCAATTCGGTCGGCCTTCTCTTTTTGCTCCCAAGGGTGAGCCACTCTGTCGCCAAAAGAGTTCGGCTTTTATCATAAAGCCTTCCGCTGAAGGCCCACCGTTTTTGGTACTACCCCAGTTATTACCGGGGTCCCCTCTTACCTTTCAGGAATCTGACCTCCACTGTTTTTTCCTACAGGTTTATTACCTCCACTTCACAGTGAGGTCCTCCTTGAGGTTCCTCTACTGGGTTCCCCAGTAGATCCCATGAACCTCCTTATTGCTGTGTAATCCTGTTAGGGGAGGTCCATATTGCAATATTTCTTTCAATATCATTGATGATAATTATCATCCGCACATGGACTCCTTGTCTGCAGTCTTAAGCTAGGTTAGCTGTTCCACAGCACCTTTCTTTCTTCAACTCCTACCCTCCATCCTCAGGATGCCTGGTGTTGTGGGGGATAGCATGTTCCAACCTATGACATGCTGGGACTCCAGGCATCTTAGCTTGGGAGTCCCCATATGTGAAGACTCATTCCTGCTTGTTCCTGGAGATAGCACAGTTACTTACCTGTAACAGGTGATCTCTGGGAACAGCAGGAATAAGTCTTCACAACCCACCCACCTCCCCAGGAGTTGTATCTCTCTCTATCTTTACTTTCCTCTCTCTCTATCTTTGTCTCAGCTTTAAAACTTAACTGAGGAGAGGCAGTTGGGAAAGGCGGGAAGGCAGCACGCAGACGTGGTGGGATGCTTCCAAAAGCTCTTTGATTGGACGCTGGGAAGCGTTCCCGCGCAGACTCCGTCGGTACCGACGTACCCATATGTGAAGACTTATTCCTGCTGTTCCCAGAGATCACCTGTTACAGGTAAGTAACTGTGCTTTCTTGTCCGGTGCAGTTTTTTTCTTGACAGCAGTGTTTAAACCGGCGGGATCGCACACGCGCCATTTTTTCAGGCTCGAGTGGAGAACGCACTGCGGGCTTTCTCGACGGCGCTTGTTTTTCCTTTCTAGCCCTTGTGTTTTTCTTTTGGTCCCTGGTTTGTTTTATTTTCTTTTTGAGTTGGCTATCGGTTAGACCTTAATGGAGAGCTCGGGGTCTGGTGAACGGGCTGGAGAGAAGCCTCAGGGGACCGTACTAAAGGCGGGAACGGCAACCATTGTTTCCTCTGACACTTCTGCCTCTCCTGCGCCTTTGCAGCGGTCAGGAAAGAAGAAGTCAAAATCCCAGAAAACCGCTGCAGTGGAGGAGATAGGCAAATCTATGACTCCTGGAGCCCAGAGTCCATTAGACTCTCTTTTTTCCCCTGACTTTATTTTAGCATTACACAAAGCCTATCTGTTAAAAATGTCTCAGCCTGTCATAAGCCAATCTGCGGGGCCTCAGGCAGGTTGTGTTTCAAAGGACTCTAAGGTTTCAGACCCCGGGGAAGGAACCTCGGCACAGCAGCCGAGTGGGGACTTCCCTACAGAGGCGTCGGAACTGCAGCTCTCTGATCCTCTTCTGCCTGAAGAGGGGGAAATTTTATCTGAAGCGGGTCTAGATTTGTGGCCCATGGACTTAGAGGAAGGAGAGCTGGGGCCCGGGGAGGACCCCAATGTTTTCCGAGTCTTTCGTAAGGAGGAGCTGGGGGCTCTGATTATGCAGACTCTCGCTGCCTTGAATATTGTGCCTCCTGCGCTGCAGCAAGAGCCGCTGGAGGATCCCTTATTGCAAGGGTTTAAACCGGAGCAGCGGTGTTTTCCCATGCACAGGGTCATAAAACAAATGATTGAGTCTGAATGGGAATGCCCAGAGGCTAGCTTGAGAGGTGGACGTACTATTGCACGCCTCTACCCTATTCCTCAGGAGGAGAAGGAATTACTTTGAATGCCTAAGGTGGAAGCGCTAGTATCGGCAGTCACTAAGAAAACCACGATCCCGGTGGAAGGGGGAGCAGCCCTTAAGGATGTTCAGGATCGTCGGTTAGAGGCGCTTTTAAAGCAGGCTTTTGATGCTAGTGCGCTGGCTTTGCAAGCTTCGGTGTGTGGAGCGTATGTGTCCAGGGCTTCTATCCGCTGGATCCAAGGGGAGCAGTCCGCGGTGAAACAGGAAGATCCGTCCCCGGAAGGGGCAAAGCTGGAGTCGGCGGCAGCTTACCTCGCGGATGCCTTCTATGATTTGGTTAGAATATCAGCGAAATCTATGGCTTCACTTATTGCTGCTAGGCGATTTCTGTGGCTGCGGAACTGGGCGGCGGATGTTTCTTCTAAGTCGCGTCTCAGTAAGCTTCCTTACAAGGGGCAAGCTGCTTTTTGGTGAAGCTTTAGATAAGATTGTTAAAGATTTGGGTGATTCTAAAGGTGGGTGCCTTCCAGAAGATCGACCCAGACTAACTAAGACCAACTCCGTGGGGAGAGGTCATAGCAGAGACGTTCGTCGCTTCCGTGGTTCCCGGTTTGTTCCTTACCAGAGGGGTCGATTTCCTTCCAGGGGGCAATCCTTTTGAGGAGCCAGAGGGTTTGGCAGGGGGTTCTTCAACACCCAGCAAGCCACTTCCAAGAAGCCACAATGAAGGGGCACTGGTCCAGGCGGAGATTCCAGTAGGGGGACGTTTACAGGAGTTTCTCTCCGCCTGGACCATCATAACGACCGATCTCTGGGTGCTGGAGATCATCCGCGAAGGATATGCTCTGGAGTTTGCATCTCCTCTGGCGGATGCCTTTGTGTTGTCCCCCTGCGGTCCGCTTTGGAAAAGGCAAGCAGTCAGCAGCACTCTGCAGCGTTTGTTACGGCTGCGAGCTGTGGTTCCAGTGCCCTTAGACCAGTACGGCTTAGGTCGATACTAGATCTACTTTGTAGTGCCCAAAAAGGAAGGTTTGTTTCGCCCTATTTTAGATCTCAAACATGTGAACCGTTCTTTGCGGGTTCCACATTTTCAGATGGAGACCCTGAGGTCAGTTATTCGGGCGGTAAAGCCAGGGGAGTGGTTTTCCTCCATAGATCTAACGGAAGCTTATCTTCACATTCCCATACGTCCGGAGCACCAGCGGTTTCTGCGGTTTGCAGTTCCCATGGGACATTTTCAATTTCGGGCGCTGCCTTTCGGTCTGGCTACCGCGCCTCTGACCTTTACCAAGGTAATGGTAGTTGTAGCGGCAGCTCTTCGCAAGGAAGGGATTCAGATGCATCCCTACCTGGACAATTGGCTAATCCGGGCAGGTTCTTGACAGGAGTCGGCGGCGGCAACGGCGTGAGTAGTGCAGTGCCTGGAACACCTGGGTTGGGTGGTCAACCAGGCAAAGAGTCGGTTACTGCCGGTGCAGCGGTTAACTTACCTCGGGGCCTTGTTCGACACGAAGAGCGGAAGGGTTCTTCTCCCACTGGACAGGGTCCGGAAGCTGATAGCCTAGGTCGATGCCTTCCTTGGCCTAGCTGCTCCAATGGCTTGGAGGTATTAACAGTTGTTGGGCTCAATGGCGGCGGCCTTGGATCTGGTTCCGTGGGCCAGAGCTCACATGCGGCCTCTACAACACGCCTTGCTATCAAGATGGTCTCCGCAACTTCATCCCCTGTCACAACGGCTACAGTGTCCGCAGGACGTCCGAGTCAGTCTACGGTGGTGGCGAGTTCCAGCGCGCCTTCAGGCAGGAGTTCCTCTGCAGGATCCGGACTGGGTCTTAGTCACTACGGACGCCAGTCTTACCAGATGGGGGGCTCATTGTCTGTCTCGAGTAGCGCAGGGGACCTGGTTGGCAGAAGAGAGCACATGGTCTATCAATCGTTTGGAGCTCTGAGCGGTTCGTTTTGCGCTTCTGGAGTTCTCGACTCTCCTCGAAGGTCGAGTGGTGAGAGTGTTTTCCGACAATCTGGTGACCGTGGCCTACATCAACAAGCAGGGGGTCACAGGATCTGCGCAGTTGTTGCAAGAAAGTCAGGTTTTGCTTCAGTGGGCGGAATTGCATCTGCTGGCAATTTCGGCAGCTCATGTAGCGGGAAAAGACAACGTTCAGGCCGATTTTCTCAGCCGTCATCGCCTGGATCCCGGAGAGTGGGAGCTGAACTGGGCTGTGTTTCACGAACTCATGGTTCGGTGGGGTCAGCCGGTCATGGATCTCATGGCGACGCTGTCCAGTGCCAAGGCGTCCCGATTTTTCAGCAGGTGCAGGGAACGCATTCGGAAGGACTAGACGGTTTGGTGCAGCCCTGGCCATCAGGGAAACTTCTGTATGTGTTCCCGCCTTGGCCATTGATCGGATGGGTCATTCGGAGAATTTCGAGTTACAACGGCAGGGTGATTCTCATTGCTCCGGATTGGCCCAGGAGACCCTGGTATGTGGATCTGATTCGGCTTTTCGTCGCTCCTCCTTGGAGGTTGCCAGCGCGGATCAATCTCTTGAGCCAAGGTCCTGTGTTGATGCCGCAAGTGGATCGGTTCTTGCTTACGGCTTGGCTCTTGAGAGGAAACGATTGCAACGTCGAGGGTACTCGAGGTCTGTGATCGATACTATGTTAAAGTCTCGGAGGCGATCAACGTCGTTGGCATATGTTCGTGTGCGGCGCATTTTTGAGGCGTGGTCTCGAGAACGGGACTTGCAACCCAGCACTGCAGGTTTACCAGAGGTTCTGGCATTTCTTCAAGGGGGGTCTAGAACGGGGTCTGGCCCTAAATATGCTGAAAATTCATCTAGCAGCTCTTTCTTGCTTTAGAGGGCGAGTGCAGGGGTCTTCTCTCTCTTCGCATCCGGATGTTCAGCGGTTCCTCAGGGCGGCTAGGAATATCCGTCCGCCTTTGCGTATCGTGGTGCCTCCGTGGGACTTAAATTTGGTGCTGGAGGCCTTATTGGGGCCACCATTTGAGATGAGTGGTGACGAAACTCTATGCGAGCTTTCTTGGAAAACAGCTTTCCTGGTGGCCTTGTGTCCGGCTAGGAGAGTCTCGGATTTTCAAGCGCTCTCCTGTAGGGAGCCGTTTCTGCATTTTTCTGAGGAGAAGGTGGTTCTGAGACCCGTTCCTTCCTTTTTGCCTAAGGTGGTCTCCGGTTTTCACATGAATCAAGCCATTTCCCTACCTACCTTTCGATCTCAGGAGGACAGGAAGGGGGGCCGGGCTCTGAGGAGTTTGGATTTAGGGCGCGTTTTGCGGAAGTATCTTCATAAGACGCAGTCTTTTCGGAGGTCCAATCGATTATTTGTTCTGTTTGGAGGTCCTCGTAAAGGTCAGGCGGCTACAAAGGCTTCGATCGCTCGGTGGGTGAAGCGGGCGATATCGGGGGCTTATGAAGCCAGGGGTAAGATGCCTCCGAAGGAGCTTAGAGCGCATTCGATGAGATCTCAGGCTACTTCTTAGGCCGAGTTTGCCTTGATTCCGCCCGCGGATATCTGTCGGGCGGCGTCATGGTCCTCTCTCCATACTTTCACGAAGCACTATAGGTTACATGTGCAGGTCCACGCGGATGCGAAGGTTGGGGCCTCAGCCATTGTAGCAGGGCTCGCAGGACCCTCCCCAGTTTAGGTACTGCTTTGGTACTGCCCAACTGTACCTGGACTGGCCCGGAGAGATGAAGAGGAAGGAGAAATTAGGCCTTACCTGCTAATTGTCTTTCCTTGAGTTCTCTCCTGGCCAGTCCAGGTCCCTCCCATGGGATCTGCGAGTCATTCGGTACCTTTGGCAGTTTTCTAGTCTTGGCGTAGTGGGACTCTGTGTTTACAGAGGGCGATTGGATTGACTGGACGAGGATATTGGGGTTTCACTGGCAAGACTTTGCGGTTTAAAAAAAAAATATTTTTCTTGTGAGCACTGTTTATCCCTTAGTATAGATTTTTTCATAAGGAGCGCTTCTTCTGTGCTGCTCAGTTTGATTCCAATAGGTAGCCACTGGGTTTGTTTGTTTTTTGGTCTGCGGCTTTGACAATAGGTAAATGGCTTTCTGACACCAGGGGGAGCTATAACACCTGCCAATAAAAGTTTCAGAATTCAGTCCTCAGCTGCTGGAGGAGATTGACAACCCAACTGTATCTGGACTGGCCCGGAGAGAACTCAAGGAAAGACAATTAGCAGGTAAGGCCTAATTTCTCCTTATTGTGTACTTGGTGAGGGTCTGTGTTCTGGGTGTGTGACTGAGCCTAGGTGTTAATATAGTTTGTACATAAGATTTATACTGTACTGTAGTAATTTGATATGTTCAGCTTTTCAAATAGGTGTATGGATGTTCCAGGGTCCACTGTAGTATTTACAGGGACGCTTTATTTTGGTGGGCTCCTTATGTGAGTTTTGGAAGTTGGTGCTGATATGGTATGATTTGCTCTATAGATACTCAGTGACTTTGTTGTAGGGTTTTGTATTAGTTCACAATATACCTGGTACTGGAAAATGTTTGTTGTTGTTAGTGAGATGATCAGAATCAGATTTTTGTTTGTTTTTGTTTTAAGATATTGAGTTCTGTGGGTGAATGTCCTGGTTCTGCTCTGCAACCACTGTTGAAGGGGGTTCTGTGGATGCAAAATATATGTTGAAAAAGAAAACGCAGTTTATAACAACAAAATAAAAATGTGTTATAATTTAGTTTTATAAACTGTGTTGTGGTTCTCGCTTTCTTTTAGTTCCTTGGTGTGCAAACATCTTGCATTTCCTCCATATAATCTAATCAGCTTTTTGGTTTGCTTCAGTCCCTGAGTGGAGTTTTGAAAAAGCCCCGCCCACCTCTAAGGGCAGGGGGCACCATCTCATCCTTCACCTCAGGCAGCAGATTGCCTTGAGCCGCCCCTGCAGGGAGGTGTTCCTCTCTTCCCTTACATGGGTTCAGTTCCCAGCTCTTCTGCACTAAACAGAGCAAGACTAGAAGAATTTTGCTTTCCTTTTCCCTGACAATCCTGAACTAGGGTCAATGGAGAAAATTTATGGCTCTCTGCTTCAAAATTTGGAGAAGCAAGAGGCAGGAGAGGCTCTTTCTCAGAGTTAACCTGCACATTTCTGTAGAGATTTCTGGTTATCTGCAGTTTCTGAAGGCTTTAAAGACTTAAAAATCAGGCTCTGGCAGAGTTAAGGCATTCAAAGAAGCCGTTTCAGAATTAACATGCTGTTTCAATTGGTCATTTGAGGCATGTATCCTTCCTATGGCATCTTGCAAGGACAGCAGCTTCTTGCACACAGCTTGAATGACAGAAATCAGCTTTTGCGCTGTTTACTCCCACACAGAATATGCTACAAGGGCACATAAGTTTATTGTCATGTCTGCCTGAGTAGTACAAGCCATACTTAGTCAGACAGTTAACAAGGGCAAGGTACCCAGATGTGGATTCCAATCCCACCCCAGCAGACAATAGCTCACTAATTACAAACCTCAGCATAAACAGCTGCTTCAGTCATAATAAATCAATTCAGAATTACTATTCCAATTCTATGAGACATAGCTCATTCAGACTTACTCATCCCAGATGAGCCCCCATTATGTGGGTATTATTAGCAGCAAACAGAAATAAGTTATGCTTCGTTATGTCCAAGGGAAATTGGCTGCTAATTCCCTGCAATATCTAACAAAAAGAGCCTAGTCTGTGCGTGTGTGTGTGTATATATATATATATATATATATATATAATGTTTATTATGGGTAACAATGTAGAAAATATACAGACTTATATAGTTATAGATATATTATTACGAGGTAGCAAGTCATAGCAGCATGATTGCAGTTATACAAGGTAAAAAAAAATTACTGATTAGTAACCCAAAGTCACCAGTTCACTCTGCACTTAGAAAAATATGGAAAACTAGTTTCTGACTAATGGTCACTCTCCTGGAGGAAAAGAAATGAGATGGTACCTTAGCTTGGCCAGATGAATGAGCTGGAGTCCAAGGCAGTCTCTAGAGCAACACAGGGTCCAAGGAGGCAGTTAGGTTAAATATCACAGGCTACAGCAGTTTTGGAGGTGAGCCATATGAGAACACAGAACTGGGGTATCTGTGAGAGTCTTATCTCTGCCCTTAGGAGAACATCCTTGCACACATGCAGTGTGTATCTGTCTTTGCAGACAAGCAAGGTAGACAGGAGGCACAAGAAGGCTCAGAAAGGCACAAAAAAAGAGCACAAAGGGCGCAAAGGTTCTGTTGCATACTGTAATTATTCTTTGTGTAGAGTCTTTCTCATAGGTACAGTGATTGGTTGGCACAAGACAGTCCAAAGTGTTCTCAGCAAATCAGAAGGTAATGAACAAGTGTTCAACCTGCAGACACAGGAGCCATAATGAGAGAAGATAACGGTATGCAGTTTCAGACATCCCAAGGCCAGTAGCATTGTTAGTGGATGATGAAGACCAGAGAAGCAGATGTTCTTGCATGTGGACAATTAATTGACCTGGGAAACTAATTGGCCAGGAAAATAATTGGACAGAAGCAACAGTTTTCTGTATGCACAGGTATAATCACTCAACAAGCAGTTGCTTGAAGGCCAGGTCTGAGACTGGAAGCACAGCAAACGTTCCATGTAGCAGGAAACCATATTGTTTGGTCAGCTTTGGTTCAGGCCTCAGCGGCTGAGCAGGCTGGAGATCTGCAGCTACAGGGGTAACAGCTCTACAAAACATTAAGGCCCTCTGTGTTGCTGAAGCAGCCACAAATTTTAAATTTTTGGAGGGGGCCGTGGGTCACCATGCCACCCATTGGGACCTGCCATCCTAGGTGGCTGCCTATTCGCCTAGTGGATGGGGCTGGCCCCGGTTCTAACAACCTTTTCCTTGGCTTATCGTCGCTGTCTCATACAGCATTTTTCCTAGTCCTCTTCACCTTTTTCAGCTCCTCTCTCTCTCTCTCTTAAATCACTTTTGCTTGACCTCGCCCTTCTTTTATTGCAGTTTATGCCCCCTCTCTCCAGCTCCTGTGCCTCTCTCCAAGCTTGTATCCTTTTCTCTCGGCTCCATTTTCCTTCAAAGCCCCTCTTTCCTTCACAACTCATGTCCTTTTTCTCTTTCAGTTCTCACAGCCTATGTCTACTCTTCTTTCTAACCCACAGCCTCACTATAAAGCCCTCCTCTCCATGCTTTTCCCTTCAGTTCTTCTTTTCCATAATCTCATGATCAGCCTCTGCTCTCCATCCTTGACACTTCAGCTGTTCTTACCCCCCCCCCCCCCACTGTCCCCAAGTCAGGATTCTGTCTTTCAGTTTCTTTTCCAGCCTCTCATAGCATTATCTCTCACCTTTCCAGGGCTAGCTTAACTAGTAAGAAGATGAAGTGGTTGCCTAGGGCAACAGCTTCTGGGGCAGTAAAGAGGAGCTACAGTCAAAGCATACTTTTACCTGCATGGAGGGAAGGCAATTTTCAAATACATGACTTTTGGACTTGCCCTTATATATTTATAACTAATATATGTATGACAAATTTGAAGTATCATGTATCCAGTTACTAGGGGGTGCATTTGTCAGCATATATTTAATTCATTTGGGCATCTAAAAATTTAAAAGTGTGTTCAGATCTAATGCATACATGTATACCTACACATTAATGTGCATACAATTAATTAATTAATGTTCCAATGTTATGATCCTACTGTTTTATGTAACTGCTAATCTATGCAGAGTTAATTGTTAAATGTAAACCACTGCTAATCACTGGAAGGAGCGGTATAAAAATGTGCTCAAATAAAAAAAAAAAAAAATAAATAAATAAAATTAACTGTATGCATTTTTAAGTTCTTGCATACATACAGTGCATGACTATAAAAATGAATAGGTCAAATGAACATGAAAAAATGCCCAAAATTTAGGAAAAATTTGTTTTAAATGAACATGAACCAAACTTTCTTTTATGTGCACACTCCTGCCTATTATTTGTATTTACAGGATCATTCTGGCAGGGGTAGTGTTGGGGTGATTATGTTTGAACTTTTAATTACCAAATCTCAGTGGTGCCTATTGTCCTACAGTCTGAGATAATGCAATCAGGAAATATATGGAGCCAGAAAACTTGCCAGAACAGGAATTGGTCAGTTTCCTCAGCTGGTCATAAGACTAAGGGGCTTGTTTACAAAGCCGCGGTAGTGGTTCGCGATCGCGATCGCAGCCGCGGCCCCATTGAAATCAATGGGGCCGCGGCTCCGATTACGATCGCAAACCGCTACCGCGGCTTTGTAAACAAGCCCCTAATTGTATCAACATTCCCTTTTTTGAAGAACTCTCTTTAGCCATACTTTCCCCTTAATTATTTATAGGCTAACTTTTGAGGATTCAACCCACAGTTCTTAAAGGTTTTAGTTGTTGTTATGTTAGTAATGATCTTTGGCTTAGCTGGTGGTCTTTAATAGATTGAGGAGAAGCAATTTGCAAACTTGACACTAGCCAATATGATTGTGAGGAAAAATTGTTTCAGAATCTCAGTGGCATTAAAACTCAATCTGAATGAAAAACACTACAAACTAGAACCTAGTGTAACATAGTGTAACTTCTTATTTTGCAGTTCTGTATGGTTTTTTGTGTTTGATTACACTTCCAAAATTAATAGAATTTAATTTTGTGATATCTCTGTTACTGTAGGGAATAAATTCTCTGTGTGAAATCCTTGTCACTTAAGAGTTTGTTACAGGTGGAATGATTATGCAGTTTGCTTAACTTTGTAACACTTTTTTGTATGATCTAAATTAATTCTAATTATATTGAATCTTCAGTAATTATAAACGCATAGCTATCTTAAAATTAAACAGTTTATGATGCAAGAAGGATTCAAAGATTTATACAAGAAAAATGAGCAGTTAAATTGCATCTGAATGTGGAAAGTAATGTTAGTTATTCTCTCTGAAATTATGCATTTTTGTAAATTAGGCTTGCACATTTAGGAGCATGTTTACTAAATGTTAACACATGTTAACAAATATTAATGGGCTCTAAGTGCTATCATTCCCATTTAATTCTATAGGTGCAGAGGCACTTAGTACACAATAACATTGTTAAGATGTGTTGATCTTTAATAAACATGCCTCAGTTCTATTCCTTTTAAATACTGCAGTTGAAAGAATTTTCCACAGAGTAGTAAATTACTATATACAGAAAGTTAGGAATGGAGTGACACAATGCTAACATATGTTTGGCTTTTCAGCCTTTTATTTGAAAGAAAGTTATGATTTAAAGCTAGCAGAGATCAAAATATTGTAAAATAGCATTATTTGAAATTTCATACTCTCAGCTGTAGTAGAGGAAAAAAAGATATGCAGATTTTAAAGGACTACAATTTCAACTCACTAATGCAGGAGTGGACAAACTATGGCCGGTAGCAGAATCAGCCCACAGACCTTGTTCTTTATCATACTGCCACTCCAGTTCCTAACCAGAAGATGGAGATTAAGAACAAACTTCTTTGCTAACATCATCAGTCCTTATAGTCCAGCACAGCAGAGAGGTGTTCTAATTCTGTCTCTAACATCATCAGTCCTTATAGTCCAGCACAGCAGAGAGGTGTTCTAATTCTGTCTCCAAGGGATGGTAGTTATGGGTCTGGATTGTTGCAGCAGCAGCAGCAGCAGCAGCAAAGAACTCCTGAGACTCCCTAGCATTAGAACTTTGACTGCGGTGCAGGGAGCTATTAAGGCGGAGAGTATTTTCTGGTTGATCATTCCCTCCCTCTGTGGAACACTGGGTCCA
Organism: Ichthyophis bannanicus; assembly: GCA_033557465.1. Classification (NCBI taxonomy): domain Eukaryota; kingdom Metazoa; phylum Chordata; class Amphibia; order Gymnophiona; family Ichthyophiidae; genus Ichthyophis; species Ichthyophis bannanicus. The sequence continues at coordinate 525,139,633 of CM066036.1, read as the reverse complement.
GGTGGGGCCAAGGGTTCTTCCTGGACCATTGTAAGAACATGCCAAGGAGGGCACCACTTCCTTCCCACCATTGTTCAGCTCTAGACCAAGGCTAGAGTTTAACTAAGCAGGCTTCCCCTCTGATAAGTTGAAAAAAAAGAGCATGTTTCAGTTGCTGCCAGCTTGGATGAAAGTGGAGAGTCATTTTCAGCTCAGAAGTGCAGTTAGAGAATGCTTAACCAACAAAGATTTGGTGGAAAAGGGAAGATGGTGGTGGAGTTGTGGTAACCAGAGCCAAAGTAGCACAGTTGGGTTGTAATGTCTCATTTGTTTGTTTATGTATTTGCCCTGATTTATTAATAACCTTTAAGAGGACTAAAGAGATTTAGAAAACAGATGACTTATACCTCCATTAAAATACATATTACAAAATAAAATACAGTAGATTAATAAACAACTATCTGGATCCTAGTCTTACAGTCATAACCTAAACCCCAAAGTCATGATTTGGCTCCTTTATGGAACTGCAAATAAGCAGTTTCTTCTTGTTATCTGCTTTGTCAACCAATAAGGCGCAATCAACGAGTGCTCATTTTTTAGTAACCTCTAAGTTTGCCTCCTTAATGGAGGACATATAATCTCTATATGAAGAGCTTGGCTTACTATCTGGTTGACAGTGCATTAGGATATCAGAAAGGTACTTTGGACCCAATCCCTCTCTTACACAGTAAACCATAACCAAAATTTTAAATATTCCCCATTGTTCTACTGGACGTCAATAGAGAGTCCTCAACAGTGGTGAAATATGATCTGCCATCCTCGACCCTCCTATCAAATGAGCCACAGTATTTCGCCATGACCACACAAATATCAGGATGACCAATGGGAATAATAAATCCATGAAGTGCAAACTGTTAATTCCCATGAATGTTTTAGTCCAGAAAAAACTTGTCTTTGTCGGACCTTTTATTCACCTGAAACCAGCACCTTTCAAGCTAGTTCAAGCCGAATCCAACTTGGTCCATTTTAATTTATTTCATATTCTTATTACTATTTAATAAAGTTCTGGAAAAATCAATTCTACAATTAATTAAAATTTCCTTTTCGACTTCTTAACATTTGTTTGTTTCCAAAATTTTTCAAACCTCATGACTGAGATAAAGCTGTATTTCAAATCTCTGTTATTTATTACAGTTCTGCATCAGGGTATCAACACAAATTGTACTTATCTGGTAAATCGACATTTGCTCTATAATCATTAGCAGATCTCTCCTCTTCCTGTATATTGCTCTATTAACATCCAGACTTTCATGGGCTTAAGATTCAAAATGGCTGTGGTGTCCATTTTCAATCATAAATGACAGCTTTCAACATCAAACATTTAAAGGCACAGACTTCCAACATCATTATTGTTCCCCTTGTCCTTGTCAAATTATATCCAAGTGTGCTAATCAACCTGTAAATTTAACCCCCACAGGAAACTGTGTTCAAATTGTAGATCACTTTACCCAAAAATGGGACCTTAGAAATAGATCTATAATTCTCAACTAGAAACTAATCAAGAACTTCCTCCTTAGAGATTGGTCTCAAAATAGCTATTTTTAATTCAACAGGAAATACTCTCTCTAATAGGGACAAATTCACAATCTTAGCTAATTTATTACTAATATCCAACAGAGAAACTGGAGGAAAAATGGGACAACAATCTATTTTAGGTTGTTAGTTTCAAAGTGGCCAAAGGCCTTATTCACCTGCTTATCAGAAGCCAGGTGGAATTCAGTCTAACAATCACTGTCTTTTTTATTGACAGTTAACTCTTGCAAACTGCCCACAACAGTAACACCTGCATTTGTTTCTATTAAGCCTGTTAACACAACTTCTGTCCCTAGATTCTGTTCATCCTCTATCTATTTCATAGTTTGGGAACTGCAATTGTGACACCATCACTCCACAGATACAGAATCTTATTTTACAATAAAAGATATGAAATCCTTAGGCAGTAAACCTTTAAAACTCCTGGAGTCCCCTTTCTGCTTTTCTTTGAACTCATGTACTAACTTAGATTCACCAGATTTAGTATTGACTGGAAGTAAGCATTTTATCTGTATCTCCATGCAGGGGCGGCCCAAGGGGGGTGCGGGGCCATGTGCGGAGACTCGGTGCGGGGCCTCATTTGCATAAATATTTGCATAATGTTACCACACACACTAACTTTTAGTAAACATGCCTCTTAATGAGTATATGGATAAAGAAAGACTAAAAGATTTTTACATTACTATAATCCAGTGCCAACTGCCAGGCACATTAGGAACTACTACAAACACTGCCCATTTAGAACCCATAGCAAACCTGCCGTATCATAACAGCATTACCAGGACTCACAAAGCACAAGACCCTACCTACCAAAAGGCAACACTACAAAATATTAAACCAATACATTTCAGAGAACAATAATACATGACCTACTGGGGAAAGAGAACAAGTGGCAATGTCAAATAGGAATTACATAAACAGAATACCTCAGCTCAGTTACACGTGCAGAACATAGACCGTCACCAAACAAGAAATCACAATGTAGAAACAGGAAGACAATAATTAAACTGAGAACCCCAAAAGCCCAACAATACTGTAGAAATAAAACTATAAATTAATTTCATCTTGTACTAAACAAAGCGCAGACGTTAATGATGCACATTTCCCAGAGCTGGCATATTTCAGTTAATAAATTCAATAAAGAGATATTTTTCTACCTTTTGTGCATTTTTTTTCAGTTGCAATTGCTCCAGCCACTTTCTTCTGCTTTCTTCGTGTTTCTGCTAACTCTCCATCGTCTGCTGTCCATTTGTCCTTTCTTCACTTTTCTAGTTTTTTTCCATTCTCTCTGTACATCTCCTTTAACATACTAATCTCTCTCCTTTTGCTCTTTCCTCATTCCTATTTCATCCACTCAAATTTTACCCTGTCATCCTCAATCCCCACTTACTCTCCTAATATCCGGCCAATTGTAGATTTGTCTTCCCTCCCACAGAAAATATTTTTTCCCTCTCTATTTCACTCTCCCAACTCTATCCCATTCTAATCCTCCCCCAACATCAGCTCCCTTCTAGTTCCAGCCCCACCCAGCATCCGCTCCCTTCTAGTCCCCGCATCAGCCCATTTCCAATCCCAGCCCCCATAAGCCCATTTCTAGTCCTATCCTAGCCCCACCATCAGCCCATTTCCAGTCCTAGCTCCCCATCCGAGTACCTCCATCAGCTCATTTCCAATCCCAGCCCCCCCAACAGCCCATTTCCAGTCCTATCCTAGCCCTCCATCAGCCCATTTCCTGTCCTAACCCCCCCTCACTCAGCCCATTTCCAGTCCTAGCTCCCTCCCCTCACAGCCCATGTCCAGTCCTAGCTCCCTCCCCTCACAGCCAATTTCCATTCCAAGCCCCAGTCCCCATCAGCTATTTGCAGTTCAAGCCCTCCTTCCACTCAGCCCATTTCCAGTCCTAAGCCCCCATCACCCCATTTTCAGTCTTAGCCCCCCATAGCCCATTACCAGTCCTAACCCCCATCAGCCCATTGCAAGTCCTAGCTCCCTCCCCTTACAGCCCATTTCCATTCCAAGCCCCCCTCCCCATCAGCTATTTGTAGTTCAAGCCCTTCTTCCCACAGCCCATTTCCATTCCAAGCCCCCGTCCCCATCAGCTATTTGGAGTTCAAGCCCTTCTTCCACACAGCCCATTTCCATTCCAAGCCCCCGTCCCCATCAGCTATTTGCAGTTCAAGCCCTCCTTCCACTCAGCCCATTTCCAGTCCTAGCCACACCCCCAGCCCATTACCAGTCCTAAGCCCCCCATAGCCCATTACCAGTCCTAAGCCCCCCATCTGCCCACTTCCAGTCCTAAGGCCCCCCATCACCCCATTTTCAGTCTTAGCCCCCCCATAGCCCATTACCAGTCCTAACCCCCATCAGCCCATTTCCAGTCCTAAGCCCCCCCATAGCCCATTACTAGTCCTAACCCCCCATCAGCCCATTTCCACTCTTAGCACCCCCATAACCCACTACCAGTCCTAAGCCCCCCATCTGTCCACTTCCAGTCCTAAGGCCCCCCATCACCCCATTTTCAGTCTTAGCCCCCCCATAGCCCATTACCAGTCCTAACCCCCATCAGCCCATTTCCAGTCCTAGCCCCCCCCATAGCCCATTACATCCTAACCCCCCTCCATCAGCCCATTTCCAGTCTTAGCCCCCCCATAGCCCACTACATCCTAACCCTTAAGCCCATTTCCAGTCCTAACCCCCCCATCAGCCCACTTCCAGTCTTAGCCCCCCATAGCCCATTACCAGCCCTAACCCCCCTCCCCCATCAACCCACTTCCAGTCTTAGCCCCTCCAATAGCCCATTACCAGTCCTACCCCCCCATAGCCCATTACCAGTCCTAACCCCCTCCCCCCATTAACCCACTTCCAGTCTTAACCCCCCCATAGCCCATTACCAGTCCTAACCCCCCCCCATAGCCCATTACCAGTCCTAACCCCCCTCCCCCATCAGCCCTGATAGATTAAAAAAAAAAAAGTCTGCTGCTGCCGCCGTGGCAGCAGCAGAATCAAATGTCCTGCCGCGGAGCCCCGCCTGCCCGGCAGAGCCTCCCGAGTCCCTCCCAATGCGCGGGCTTTCAGAGCCACGAGAGTTTCCTTTTCTTCTTGCGGGTTATACATACTGCATTATTTTATCATAATACTTGATGTATATATTTTGTAAATAAAGTATAAATACTATTTAAGCCAGCCTTGTTCACAGCAGTATTTTTGAAAGGTTTTCCTGGGATGAAAGGAGGGAAATCCTGCCCACTAACACCTTTCTTCCCCAGGTGGAGGCACCAGATGCCAAACTGATGAGGACCAATGGAGCCTGGCCTCGAGGGGACTCCAGCCAGGCTGGTCCCGGTCCCAGTCCCAGAAGCGCATCCAAGGGGATGCTACATCTATACAAGTGTTTAATATTTTACTCACATTTTTTATCCATCTCCGATGAACCTAGTTTAGAGCCCTTTTCAGTAGGTTAGCCAGTCTGCTGCAGAAGGCACTTTGGCCCTTTCATCATCTCTGCTCAGCACAAAGCCACTAAATCATTTTTGATACATTCGGGTGGGTACCTATCAGTGTCATTTCTGTCAACATGGATGAATAGCATCAGATAATAGTTGGTAGGCTTGAAGAGTCTCAGTAAACTCTCCAATAAAGTCTTAGATTTTGGAACCAGAAGGCACACTTCCTGGGATGTCATTTCAGGTCAACAGATGGACGCCACTGTACCTCTCAGAACGAACACGACCTTTCACTTCCTAGTGCTTTGGGGTTTATGAAATCCAGTTCCTCTGATTCCTAAGTTGTTGTCCCCTCTTTCACTTGCAAGGCTGCATATCCAGTCTTCAGTCCTAGGGAAGGGGGTTTGGGGTATCAGTTTTGCACCTCTGGTTATCTGGGTCCAGCTGTCAGTGTCATCATCCCCTTTGTTGGAGATCTCAGACACCTCAAGGAGCATTTCATCAATGTACCTCTCATGGCCAGGGATGCTTCTCGCCTTGCCACCTCCTCTCCTGGTTCTTCCACTTGTTTACTCAGGGTTCACCTGCCGGTATCTTGCATACAGCGGACCAGTCTCTCACCCTGGATCAGGTTGTCCATCTGGATGATGCAGAAGTGATAATGGAAGAGGCAGCTTTGGAAACACAATGTTTTCCCAGCCATACTCCTGCTATTGGAACATTTGTTCCTGTTGACAAAATGATTTTTAAAAAGGCTTATCAAAGTTCCTACCTTGTCCTCAAATGTCCTGTCAATAAAAATTAAAAAAAAAAGTAGTTTCTTTTATGTGAAAATTAACACCTCTGCTCTTATTCCCTGTGTGTAGTCCACCTATTTGTACACTATTCTTGGTGTAACACAGGGGTTAAATACCTATAAAAAAAATGTTACCTGGTTGGGGCAAGTTGCTGGACTGCCGATGCAATCAAGATGTTTTTTTCCTTTTTTGGGCTGGTCAGGGCCGATCCCAGGCTGAAGATGGCAGCCAGTCTGGTTTTTTTCTCTTTCCCACAACTGTGGGGAAGGCCGAAGGTGAAGGGAGACTTTCTTTTTCTTCCCTGCGACTGCGGGGACGAGTGGAGCAGTGCCCGGGGGGAGTAGTTAAAAAAAAGGAGAGCCGCAAAGGACTGCAGGGCAGGCCTCCGTGTAGCCGCGAATGCTGCAGCTGAGGTTGGGGCATGGCCTGCAGTCTTGAAAGAGTCCCAGCAGTCGTGTAGGCCTTGATAGGGGAACCATGAATAACCGTGGCTGTCCCCCCAATCAAGGCCAGATGAGGTCTGCCAGCATCGGGGAGGACTATGAGTATCGCAGCTCTCCCCAATGTGTGACGGGGGGCGGATTTTGACAGCAGTGTCTCTGGAGCCCTTGAGCAAGGCCTGGGGTAAGAAGGAAAATGGGGGGGGGGGGGGGCCTGTAGATGACCTCGGAGTCAGGGGGACCCGAGGTTCTAGAAAGGGCCTGGAAGGCCCCAAATCTTAAATGGAGCACTGGGGGGAAGGGAAAAAGGACTGGAGGTCCGATTAAAAATAATAATAATATAAAAATGAAGGAGGGAATTAGGAAGCTTTGGAATGTGGGTATTGAGGCAGGGCAGGAAGCTTTGGAATAGGGGGAGAAAGGGTGGAGAGGCTTTGGGTCTACTGCAGGATGATTGACAGGCCAAGGGAGCAGCTTGTCTTAAAGAGACCTGGTCCCTAACTGATTAAGAAAAACTGTTGAAAAATAAAAATAAGGAGGGCAATGGTAGGAGGAGAGTGGGGAGAGTTGCAGAGAGGGTAAGAGAAGCTTCAATGAAAAATTTAAATTTAATTAAATGCAGTTTTGCCCTGAAATGTAAGGGGAAGTTATAGAAAGGGAGAAATGAGTTGTTAAGGGTAGGAAAGGGTTAAGGTGGGTAGAGAGGGCTTAGGAAAGAACTCAGTGGGGTTTGCTGTGGGGTTTTTTAAAGAGTTTTTGGCGCAATAGTGAGAAGGAGGAAAAAGGAAGACAAAACTGCAATACTAAAGTATGAAAAAGGTTTAGGGGGATGACAGGGGTTTGGGAAACACTGTAACGTGATTTTAAAATTGTTGGGTGGGTTAGTTTAATGGGAATTTGTACACGTTTATAAGGAAGGAAGGAAACAAGTTTATTTAAATTTTAAAATTATAATAAGTGAGTCTGTTAAACTGAAATCAATTGATGTGAAAATGAATGATTTATAATGCTAATTTAGTGGAAAAAATGGAGTTTATTAGATTTACAATGTGCTTCAATGGGAGTAGAGTGGAGTGATCCCAACTGTTACTTTGTTGATCTTTGGCTCAGGGGTTTACCAAGCTGTCTCTGAGGTAGTTAAGCTAAAATCTCTCCCTGACTGTGTGAGAGGGAAATGACGGGCTGTAAAAATCCCGTGTGGGTTAGAGGTAAAAGGAAAAGTATTGTGGTTTTCGAGGAGTGGGGATAAAGGGCTAGAGCAGGGACCCCCGGGGTTTATTTGATTACCTCAGTCTTAAACTTGGTAAGAAACATTAAAGAAGGTCACTGATGACTTGGGGAGGGGGGGGGTTCAGTGACTTGCCCAAGGCCACGAGGGCATCTAGTGTGTCTCGTGAAGTCCAAGCCGGGTATGTGACTGAGGCCACGGGGGGGGGGGGGGGGGAGCAGGAAGCTCGAGAGCCTGACCGGCATCGGGCTCGATGGACCCTCGGCCCGGACCTCCCCCTCCCTGACCGTCTTCTGCGGCGCTGCCTGGGGGCTGGACGCTTTATACGGCACGATCCTCGGCTCCCAGCTCTGCGCGTTGTCCGTTCCAAACCCACTGGGACCGAGTTGGGTTTTCAGACCGCGTTGAGGGGGCCCTGCTGCCGCGACGCCTCCCGGGCTCCGCACCCCGCACGGCTCTTCCACCCAGATGACGCTCAGCAGGCTGAGAGTGAAGCCCAGGGAGATGCCGACCACCACCGGCCCCACGAAGGACAGCAGCATGGAGAGCCGCGGGGCTCGGCAAGCCCCTCCGTGCCGGCTTTGAGATTCGCGTCTCTGTTAAGCCTGCAGGGGCAGATGGGAAATTTCCCATCAGCCCCTGCGGGCTTAACAGAGACGCGAGGGAGACACTCTCCCTTCGCGAATCTCAAAGCCGGCACGGAGGGGCTCAGCCAGGCAGAGGGGGTCCCGCGGGACACTCCATTCTGCCGCTGCCGCGGCGGCAGCAGTAGCAGCCAGCTTTTTTTTTTTTTGTATTTAATTTTGAAAAAAAGCAAAATGTTCTTTGCGCGGGGCCCCCTGAAACGCGGGGCCCTGTGCAAAAAACATTCTTGCTCAATGGACGGGCCGGCCCTGTCTCCATGCTCCATGAAGCAGTCATCTATTTCATCTATGAACTTTACCACCATAGCATAGAAACATAGAAACATGATGACAGAAAAAGACCACATGGCCTATCTAGTCTGTCCTTCCATAACAACAACTACAACAGTCCACTTTTTACCTTAAGAGATCCTCTGTGTTGGTCCCATGCTTTTTTGAATTCAGTTACTGTCCTCATCTCTACCACCTCCACTGGGAGACTATTCCATGGATCCACTACTCTTTCTTTAAAGAAATATTACCGCATATCACGCCTGAATCTATCTCCCTTCATCCTCATCCCATGTCCCCTCGTAGCAGAACTTGCTTTCAATTGAAAGAGGTTCTCTCCCTGAACATTTATGCCACGGAGGTATTTAAACATCTCAATCATATCACCTCTATCCCGCCTTTCCTCAAAGGTGTACATATTAAGATCCTTAAGTCTGTCCTCATATGCTTTATAATGAAGCCCATTAATCATTTTAGTAGCAACCCTCTGCACCGACTCCATCCTGTTCACATCCTTTTGAAGGTGCGGTCTCCAGAATTGCACACTATACTCCAAATGAGGTCGCACCAAAGACTTATACAGAGGCATTATCACCTCCTTTTTTCTGCTAGCCATTCCTCTCCGTATGCACCCAAGCATCCTTCTAGCTTTTGCCGTCGCCTTTTCTACCTGTTTAGCTACTTTAAGATCATCAGACACAACCACGCCTAGGTCCCGCTCTTCTTTAGTGGACAAAAGTACTTCACCTCCTATACTATATTGCTCCCTTGGATTGCTGCAGCCCAAATGCATGACCTTACATTTTTTAACATTAAATCCCAGCTGCCAAATTCTAGACCATTCTTCAAGCTTAGCTAGATCCCTTCTCATGTTATCTACACCTTCCTGGGTGTCTACTCTATTGCAGATTTTGGTATCATCTGCAAAGAGGAAAACCTTACCCGACAGCCCTTCCGCTGTATCACTAACAAAGATGTTAAAAAGAATCGGACCAAGGACAGATCCCTGGGGGCACACCACTGGTAACATCCTTCTCCTCAGAGTGAGCTCCATTTACTTGTACTCTTTGTCGCCTCCCACCCAACCAATTTCTAACCCAAGCAGTAACTTTAGGGTCCATCCCTAGGGTGCTCAGGTTGTTTATAAGTCGCCTGTGAGGAACAGTGTCAAAGGCTTTACTGAAATCTAAATACACTACATCTAGAGCTCTCCCTCAGTCCAACTCCCTGGTCACCCAGTCAAAGAAATCAATCAGATTTGTCTGACAAGACCTGCCTCTGGTGAATCCATGCTGCCTCAGATCCTGTAATCCGCTGGACTCCAGAAACCTCACTATTTTCTCTTTCAGCAGCGTTTCCAATAATTTACTCACCACCGAAGTTAAACTAACCGGCCTGTAGTTTTCAACCACATCCTTACTTCCGCTTTTGTGTAAAGGCACCACATGAGCCTCTCTTCAGTCCTTTGGCACCACTCCCAACTCCAACGAGGCATTGAAAAGGTCAGTCAGTGGAGTTGCTAGAACGTCCCCAAGTTCCCTCCGTATTCTAGGGTGTATCCCATCCGGTCCCATCGCTTTGTCTACTTTAAGTTGAGCTAGTTTCTCACGAACACAGTCTTCTGAAAATTGTTCAAGATGTCCCTCGCTTCTGTTCTTATTTGTGGGTGTTTTCTGAGGTCCTGCGCTTAGTTCTTCATCTGTGAACACAGAACAAAAATATTTGTTAAGCAATTCCGCTTTATCCTTATCAGCTTCTACATATTCCCCCCCTGCACCCTTGAGTCTGACAATACCACTTTTGCCCTTCCTCTTCTCACTAATATATCTGAAAAATGTCTTATCCCCCCACTTTATTGCATTGGCTATTTCCTCCTCCTTTTGAATCTTTGCCTTCTTGACTACTTTGCTAGCTTCTCTAAGTTTTTCCAAATACAGATGCCTGTCTTCCTTTCTCTGTGATCTCTTATATTTCATGAAGGCCTCCCTCTTTTTCTTCACTTTTTCAGCTACTTCCTTCGAAAACCATAGCGGTCTCCTGTTCCTTTTGCCTTTATTTACCATTTTAACAAAAAGGTTGGTTGCCCTTAAAATACCCCCTTTCAGTTTTGCCCACTGTTTTTCTACATCTCCAGCTGTTCCCATCCCACTAACGACTCCCTGAGGTATTGGCCCATCTTCGCAAAGTTAGTCTTCCTAAAGTCTAAGATCCTCACCTTGGAATGGATTCTAACAGCCCTAGTCCTAATACTGAACCACACCATCTGGTGATCACTGGATGCAAAATGATCTCCCACTACAACATCAGAAACACTTTCACCATTGGTAAGCACCAAGTCCAGTATGGCCCCTTCACGTGTGGGGTCTGTTACCAATTGCCTGAATAGTTCTCCCTGTAGAGAATCCAGGATCTCCTTACTTCTAGATGATACTGCAGCAGGAATGTGCCAATCAACATCTGGCATATTGAAATCTCCTATTAGTAGCACTTCCCCTTTCCTAGCAATGCTGCGTATGTCTTCAATTAACTCTCTGTCCACCTCTTCCTCTTGTGAGGGAGGTCTGTATTTCACACCAATGCAAATAGATTTCTCTTTCCCTCTTTCTAGTTTAACCCACAATGCCTCCTCTCTCCCTTTTAAGCTCTGTAATTCCAAAGCTTTAATAGTAGTTTTTACATATAGTGCCTCTCCTCCTCCCCGTCTTCCTACCTTGTCCTTTCTGAATAAAGTATAGCCTGTCATGCAGCGAGGGCTGATGAGAGCCCAGTTGAGAGAAAAGAAGGTGTTTTTCACAGAGAAAAAGACTTGCAATATTCCCAGGAACCAGCTAGAGGGAGCAAGAGTGTCTTCAGAGAGACTGAAGAGCCACGCCCAGCTGGTCACGAGGAAATGCCAACCAGCTTCCAATCCTCAAGAGCAGGAGGGCTTCATAAGGGGAGTGTGGAAGACTGGACGAGAGGAAGGAGAAGAGGCAGAAGGAGTACCGGCAGCCTCGGAGATAGAAGCACCAGCAGAAGCAGCAGCCCAAGCAGAAGCAAAGGGAGAATCACTGGCAGCACCGAGAGAGAGAGGTGGAAGTGGAAACCTGACTACTCTAATGCTAGAGGATTCCCAGGAGGGAGAGGTGATTTCTCAGGAGCTGAGGAAGGACCTAAAGAGGTGTCAGCTCAAGCCAAACCGAGAGCTGTTTGCCCTCAGAGGCAAAAGCCCTGCTGTAACTGCAACCTTAAGCCAAACAAGAATCCGCTGGAGAAGCCAAGCCATACTGAGTCAGAAAGCCAGAAGCTGGGCTTGTACAGAGGCAGGCCTTCACCAGGAGAAGGAAGTCAAAGGCTACAGGGTAAGCCTAACCGTCATAGAAAAGAATTTCACCAAGCTGCTGCCTGGGAAAGGCAGGCAGTGGAAGAAAGCCGGTTACTTGAGGATTGCTGCCATACAAGGTATGAGAAATGTATGCCTAATAAGAAAGTTGTGAATGGTAAAAGCTATGATAAAGCTGTTATAAAGCCTCTAAGGAAAGAGGGTACTTTAAGGCCTAACACAGCAAGTGGCCGACGCCCTAGCTAGGCCAAGGACATTGGGAGCTGCTACAGAAAATATACAAAACCCCTGAATGTGTTTTACAAGAAACCAGGGATATAGAATCAGAGCTTTCTGATACCGTGCCAATGCAAGTGGAACTGGCAGGAGATTTATCTGACCAAGAGATGGACTGTACACTTTGCATTTCTGAAAGTTTAGAGTCACTGCCAGACTTGTGATTGGGTGAATTGCCAGCAGAGCATTCTTTATTTGTTTGAGCACCTCCATTCCTGTGAAGTATAACAGTTTTTACTTTGAAACCTGAGTTTGTTTTCTACCTGCATTAAGGACATTTGCTTTAAAGTTGTAACCCACTATTTAGAACCACTGTGAAAAAGGGAAATAAAAACCTTATTAATTCCCACCACTCAGCTTGATTGTTTCATTGAAGATTGGAGCTAAAGCAACTACAAGGACCAAGAGCCATTTGGGCCTTTAGAAAACTCTCCAATCTTAACCTTATATTTTTGTGTCCCACCTGCCCTGGCGTCCACTGGCCACCAGGGAAGTGTTCCTGACAAGCCATGTCCTGATATGACATTTATCCCATCAATAATGGGGTAATTGAAGTCACCCATTATTATTTTGTTATCAAATTTGTTAGCTTCCCTAATTTCTGATTACATTTCATCATCTGTCTGCTCATTGTATCCAAGTGGATGGTAGTGTACACCTGTCACTATTTGGTTCCCCTTCACACATGGAATTTCTGTTCATAAATATATGACAGCACATTTTGTTTCTTGCAGAACTTTTATTATATTTGACCCAATGCTCTCTTTAACATATAGCACCACCTCTCCACTTATTTGATCCATCCTATCATTGCGATACAATTTGTACCCTGGTATCAATATCCTATTGGTTATCCTTCTTCCATCAGATCTCTGAGATGCTTATTACATCTATCTCTTCATTTAATGCTATATATTCTGACTCTCCCATCTGTTTTCTAGCATTTGTATAGAGATATTTCAAGGTATGTTGGTTTGAATTTATAACCTTCTTAGCAGATAACAGGGATAATTTGCAATCTTTCAATTTTTCTACTATTTATTTAAAGGCATCTGGGCTACTTTAACCTTTATTGAACCTTTTTAATGAGGATGCCCTAACTTCCCTGTTTGAAGGTACCCTTTAAAGACACCTTACTGCAGACCATGTGCTCCTGAAAGACTGTCAGCTTTCCAAGGCCAGCGTTATCATTAAACAAATTAGGTGGTCACCTGGAGTGCCGATGTTCCAGGGGCACCCATTGCTACCACTGCCGCCCCTCCCTGGGGCTTGCAGTGACAACAGTGCCATTAAAACCGCAATGCAGCGCTTACTAAACTCTCTGGCACTGCAAACCAGAAGTCTATGTCAGAGGGGGCAGAAGTAGCAGGAAATGCACCACAGTGCTGATGAGTTTAGGTAAGCACTATGTCACAGTTTCAATGGCATTGCTGGTTCTGAAGGCCCTGGAGATGTGTGGCAGCAATGGCGGCAAGAGGGTGGCAGAATGGAAGGCTCGCCTAGGGTGCCTCCAGTCCTTGTACCGGCCCTGCAGATTTCTCCCAAGTTCTAGTTTAAAAGCTACTCTATCTCCTTCTTAAATTAAAACTAGTTTCTTCGTATGCAATAAAAAGGATATAAAATTAAACAATTTTCTGTTTCTCGAGACAAAATAAGATCAATGGGCCCGATTTTCAAACATGTAAGTGCCTTAACCGGGATTTTCCAAAGGCACCTACATGTGTAGTGGCTTTGGAAAATCCCTTCATTGTTTCTTACGTACCCCAATGCTATGCGCTTAGCATCGGAGTGTTCCGGGGCGGAGCAGGTGGCTAAGCAAGAAGCACCGATTTTTTTATGTTACCCAGTTAGCCCTCGGTGCCTTAAAGATAGGCATAGAAAACCCTCAGATGCCCAATGCTGACTTCCTGATGCAAACAGGAAGCTGGCTTTGGATGTCGGAGAGGGGGCAGAAGCAAACAGCCCCGCAGTACCGAACTTTAAAGGACATGGTTTGGACAAGGCATCCCGCTGTGATTATCCTTATTCCTTCCTATGACTGAAGAACCTTGGAATTTTGGCAAGTTACCATCAGATTCATTAAGGCTGCCTCATTAGCTCACTGACATTGCAAAGACATAACTCACTAGGTCTCCTTTTCCAGGGCCAGGCTGTGATGATTCAAGAAATCCACCTGAACATTGTAAATTCTGGCTACATGGGCAGCTAATATCACTGTCAATTGTTTTACTGTCAGTCCAAGAGCAGCATCTCCTCTTTGACCTTAAGGGGCTTTTGGCATGTCCTCTCTCAGCTTAAGTATGCCACAACATTACTGTTGTTTAAGAGAACTCTGACTGCTTGCTCCTTTAACAATGGAAGAAATTCCTCCTGGAACACCAACCAAATTGCCCGAGACTCCAACCTGTTTATCGACCAGTTGGTTTCCATGCTGGACCAGATTTCTGTGCATTACCTCCTCTCTACAGCGGGTTCCCCAACCTATTATACTGGCATCTATCGTGAGAATAATCAAATCTGGAGTCTCTGGACTTCTCCGTCTACAGAGACTGGATTTTATAAACTAGTAATCCAAGCCCCTTTTCACTAGCAATGGCAAGGACATAGGATTTATAATTCTGTGCCTGTAAATTCTATCTCAACAGCCAAGCCTTCTGCAATAGTCAAATATACACTTGATTCCAAGGGGCCAGTTTCAGAAACACCACCATAGACTGCAATACCAGAAGCTAAGATTGCACTAAAGATCTGGGCAGCGCTAGTTACTTTATTTGGCAATGAAGTTTTTGCATACTCTCTAAAGATCATATACTTTGTCATTCCTGGTATTGAAGAGCACTTCCAGATACTCTAAGGCTTGGGATGGCTATAACCAGCTCTTACAGAAGTTCATAACCCAGACCAGGGATTCCAGGATATGGACCAACCTGGCAATCTCCTCCCTGCTCTCCTCTTTGGACTTGGCTCTGAGAAGCTAATTGTCCAGGCAAAGGGTGTACCAGGACTCCTTTGCTTTCTCAGAAAGGTGGCCACATCATCATTACCAAGAAAAATAACCTCAGAGGCGGACAGTCTGAATTACACCCCCCCCCCACCTGCCCTGTTCCCTTGTCCAAGTACAACCCCACCCCCCTGTTTGGCAATAAATAAAGTACAATACAATCTTACAAGAATCACCAAATCACCCGTTAACACCTTTTCAATTCAAAACTTTTTTTGTCGGAATAAACCGGAGGAGGCAGGAATTTCCATCCAACCACATCAGGCGGCTTTTTCCTTTTAAATTTTTAATCAGGTTCTTTATAACTCAACAAAAAACACTTATCTGCATGTGTATCAATGCGGTATTATCAAGCAGGCACTGAAAGGGTGTTAACGGGTGGTTTGGTGATTCTTGTAAGATTGTATTGTACTGCTCCCTTGTCCAGCATCTCATCCCTCTCCCTCCTCCCCTTCCCTGTGTTAAGCAGCTCTTCTCCTCTTTCCTGTGTCCAGCATTTTCATCTCCCTCTCCCCCTTTACCTGTATCCAGAATTTTCCTTCCCACTCCTCCTCTCCTGCACTCTTGGACCTCCCTCCCCTATAATCTTTCCTGCATCCAGCAACATCTTGTCCCCTTCCCCTCCTCTCCATCCAGTATCTCCCCCTCCCCCCCTTTCCTGCATCCAGCTGCTTCAATTTAAGGAGATGAAGGAAGCCAGAACTCACCATATGGGTGAGTGAGAAGATGGGGTAGGGTACGATGTGGATGAACAATGAGTAAGCACAGCATCTCCTCTCCTGCTCTTCTTCCTCTCCATAATGGCACTGGGCAATCACAGGCTGCAGTGCCAGCATAGCACAGCAGGCAATGCATTTGGTTCCTCCTGTCCTCTCTGAATCCTCACTGATAGCCTGGAAGTCAGGCGGTGTAATAGCAGGCTGGTAGTAAAATTTTGCTTGGTTCTGCTCTGCAGCACATGCAGCCCATTCCAGCATGTGCTGCATGGGACTGCAGGTTCAACTCCAGATGCCCACAATGCCAGAACAATCTTGTGAGCAAGGCTCACTGCTCTGATGCCTTCCCCCTTCTGACCCTTGCAGAAGCTTGCCCAGTCACTCCTCTGCTGAGCCCCAGCCCCGCTGAGAGCCATAGCTAATTTGAAATGTAGGCCCTGAACTGAAATGCCACCCTAATACCGCAAACTGCAGAAACATTTGGTGATCTTCCCTGATCAGAATGTGCAAATATACTGTATCTCCATAGGTTCTAGAAGGTGAGAAATTCTGCCTTTCATACAGCCACAATAACCAGAGATTCATATGAAAATAAGAAATCTGAGCATTCCATTTACTTGCTGGGACAGGTGTGAGCAGCACAGAAAATGGAGTAGAGTCTCATCCCTATTCTGAGATAGATACTGCAGCATTTAGATAGACCAGTTGTTCCAGGGATGTTCATTTCCACGTTTAGTGTTATGATAGAGATAGGAAGATGCCATAAAAGCATCTGAAAATGAGTTGGCAAATTCCAGGGTGTACCCATTCTGGATAATCTTGAGGATTCACTAATCAGAGATAATGTGGGTCCACTCCTTGTAGAATAAACTGAGCTGACCTTCCATAGGAGTGACAGAAGAGTGGACTTTCCAGACCATCATGGTGAAGCCCTTGGGGCACTAGTTGCCCCAAGTCCTCCTCTTAGATGTCTCTTCTGTTCTTTTGAAAGGAACAACACTGCCCAGCTTGTACTGCCTGCATTTTTAAAACTGAGTCTTTTCTTATGCTGTATGGGAAAACCCTCTGGGCCAATCTTCCAGAGATCTTTGGAACTTTAACTTTACCAACTTTTCAGATTCTTTCCTGAGCAGTAGCTTACCCTTGAAGGGCAACCTGCTCAGGCAAGAGACTTAAGATGGCAAATCTTCCACACAGTGGTAAAGACATAATAGCTTTCTAACCAATATTGCAGTAGCCATGTTCTTAGCCATGGCCTTGATGAGGTCATACAAGGTATCCACCAAAAGGGCAACCCCAGTGTTTCATAGCAACATAAGATATGCCATACTGGGTCAGACCAAAGGTCCATCAAACCCAGTATCCTATTTCCAACAGTGGCCAATCCATGTCACAAGTATCTATCAGGGTCTGTGGCATGCCATTGCAGACACCACCATCAAAGGGGCATGCCCCTTTGTATACTCCAAATATATATATCTATATATATATATATATATATATATATATATATATATATAAATATATATATCTATATATATATATATATATATAAACCCTAATCACTGATGCTGAAAAATATGTATTTTTTGTTGGACTACTTATTCTCCAACTCACTCAAATAAGCAGCTAGATAGATAGGTCCATTTTAATTTAAATAAAAAGTGGAAGTGCCACTATTCAAAATGAATCCATTGAATGGTTGCTCTTTATATCTTCATGTAATTGCATCAATTTTTGCTCAGCTTATCACATCCTGTCATAAGACTGACAAAATATTGTGTTTCAAACCAGTCAGTAAAGGTTCTGTTTCAGAGCATATAAATTCATACATATGGAAATCCACCACAAATCGTTGGCCCAAAGCTGCTCATTCTTTCATGCATCAATTTTCTAAGTAAGTTTTTTTGAATGATGTTTTCTTAATTGTTTTTCTTACTTTTATTTTAGCAAGGATACATTTGAGAGGTACAATATACAGTTGGTGGGGAAGGATGTTGAGGTTATGGGAAAGTGGAATATTAATTATAAGATAGTTTGGAAAGGGCAGGATGTGGGTAAATGTATGACGAGTTTGATTAATGTTCTGCTGATTACACCTGAGGTTGGGGGGAGGGGGCGATATGCACTTTGTAAGGATTTGAGAAAGTCTGTGAGAGAGACCTTAAGGTCTCTCTTACAAGTCCTGTTGCAAAATACCTCTTTTAGAGATGGGGATATTGTAAATTTGCAAAGAATAGGAGAGATATTGTGGGATCTTCTGAAATATAGATGTCTTTCTATTTTTTGCATTTTCAGAGGTTTGGCTTCATGACTGTGATGTTGTTGTATTAAATCAGCTCTGGCCACAGAGATTTTGTGGTGGTAACTAAGGTACATTAAGAGAATAGTGCATGATATTTACATCTTAAGATGTGTTAAAGGGCAAAAGTGTGCTCTTTTACTGTAATGCACATTAATTTACCCCAATGCGTGTTGCTTAATGAGATGCAAAACAAGCAAATGTAATGCATTGCTTACATATGTGATGATATGCTACTTGTTTGAAGAAAGGCCTTTCCTTTCAGAATCACCATGTAGACTTGATGAGACCATTGCTCCATTGTCCTCTCTGCTACTAATAATATTCCAATGTCGTCTCTGATAAATCTGGAACAATTTTTTTTTTGCTGTGGACCATAATTGGATAAATGTCATACTCCAACCAGAATAGCCTGTGAAATGTTATACAGAGGAGTAACCCCCTGGGGGGGATGGAACCAAATAATCCCCAAGCTGGGCAGAATACGATTTTTGAAGCATGAGAAAAAACTGGAGAAGTATCTCCATCTATTTTGCCATTTAAGTGGCTGAGGAAATTTACAGAATCGAAGCATTAAAAAAAAAAAAAAGATTTTGCTAGGGCCATTATTAGCATTTCTCCAAAGACAAATAAGGCTAAAATATGCTTTAGGATTCTTTATTGTCAATGAATTGTATTCATTTAAATGGTGATGTCAGTGTGAATACCATGTCTCTTGGGATAAAGTAGCTCAGAGGTAATTTATATCGATTGTTCTCCTTAATTTGTTTGTCAGAATCCATTACAATGCAGCAGGTGGAAATGGGAGACCAGAACAATGCTAAGATACACAATAATATTAGCATGAAAGCAATATTGACTCTACTACTACTTATCATTTGTATAGCATAGGCATATGCCGTGCTATACATATACACATGGGAGACAGTCCCTTCTCAATAGAGTTTATAATCTATGCAAGAGGGACACCCAACAGAGAGGGGACTAGAGCTGGTCTTGGCACACGCTGATGATAAACAGGAGAATAAAGGATCAGGCTAAAAATGTAACTCACTTATAGATGTCTGCATTTATTAAACGTTAGCAAGCAAGGGAAATTCTCTGTATATATGAAACACACACACATATACAGTATACAGAGAGAGAGAGAGAGAGAGAATTTGTTAAATATTTAGAGTAGCTTTTCAAAACATATCATCTGAGTTTTGGGAAAACCTCAACATCGTTCCCTAGCAGTGCTACCAGCCATCAAAGGACACCTAAATAGTCACTGTAACAAAACGAAACGTACAGTCCATGTTTGCTAAGGAGCACTTTGGGACAGGAAAGGACGTCTTTCTTTAAGTGGTGTAATCAGATAGTAGATTAGGAGCTATCTAATGATGTCACCATTTCGCAGGAAAAATTGTTACAGGTCTTCTAATGGTATAGAAAACCGTAACCCGTGTACAATGAAACACACACCCCTAGTACGAACAATTAAGCGTTCAACATTGCTTTGGTCTTCCTGACATCGAGAGATGGACGAGAAAGATGATAAGTGATACTTTCTAATCTGTAAATTATAGCAATGTACAGCTTTGAATGGCTGTGAGAGCGGAGAAGTATTTAAAAGAATTACTCTTCGGTTTCGGATTTGATGGCTTCAAGCTTTCAGTGAATGACTCCCAGCGTTCTTTTCCTCCGCAAAACATTTTGTTCACTTACTTTGCCTTGACTGGCCTGGAACAGACATAACTAAACAGATGGTACGTTCTGTTTACGAAGAATTAATTTGGTTCTTTCACACTCCCTGAATTTGCTACTAGCCTGTTCTGGCACAGACATATAAAACTCTGGCAAACGGGTTGATACGTTACGTGCTACCTTTTGTGTTTGATCCTAATATGTAGAAGTGTATTTTCAGGAATCCAACGTCCTTCTTTCCGCACCTTGCTATGTAACAACAGAAACAATTAAGAGGCCAACACTATAAACGCACAAAGGACATCTTTGTGCTATCACATGAGTGCTTGCCCTTGAAGGCAACAAACATAATTCACAGAGCAATGCCGTGGATTTATCAAACCGAGGAAAGAAGAGACAGATACACTGCTAAGCAATGATTTACAGAACAAACACAAAATAAGTCTTTAAACCTAGCCTCTCGGCGGATCAGGGACTCGTACCCACATTAAACTAGCACAGACACTCAGACAGTTCTTGCGATGCTCCTGACAAACCAAACGAGGACAGGGTTGTGCTCCGATGACGCTTTTATCCTCCAGTTCTCTGACTCTGATTGCCCTTGAAGGATTTCTTTTTTTGTTCTTGTTTTTTTTTTAAACCATCATTGTTGGCTTTTATATTTCATGCCTGCGTTTAATGACGTTATTCTTTTCCTCCTGCTGTACGCACTGAGACAATCTTCAGAGCCCGTGACAATGTTGATCCATAGACAAGGACTGAGAAAGACGGTACGATCCTAGGCATATTCTTGGGGAGCAAGAGTAAGGAATTAGTATTGAAACACAGCGATGTACAATGTATTTTCAAACAAATAAATAAATTACCTTCTACCAGAAAACACCTCTGTGCTTTGAGAAATGGGATGCTACTAATTCAAGATATGCCTCTGGTTTAGGGAAGAACTAGACGATTTCTGACTCAGGTCATAGCAGAAACGTTTTGCCAGAAACTATCTACGAATGCTTGTTTGATTTAATTCATATCAGAGGCAGTGGCCCCTGTGGCCCTCCCCGTTTCGCTGTCTATGTACCAACATATGCCTCTTCTGTTCCAATCATAATGCCCTATAGAAATTATACAAAATCTTGGGCGACAGGTCTCTGTTGCTTTCCGGCCCTATCAACGGCCGACCTCCTCCATACCATGTATTAATGTATTGTTTTACTTTCTCTGATTCATATTTATGGATTTATAATTTAGCACCTTAGGGGGTGAGCCCTTTCCAAAAAGGCCAGGTCCACACTGTAATGTCCTCTTTCAGCATGCTGTTCCAGGAACCACATGATTAACAGGCTCGGGCATGGTAGGTAGGATATATTATGCAAGAAGCTTGTTTTCCGACTGTGGATACATGATGGAGACGGATTAGTAAATAGGCGACAGATGATAGTTCTAATCTACACCATAAACGACATAGCTCAATTACAAGCGAGTTCAGTGAATGACTGAATTGAAAACACCATAGAGGAAAGGTCTACCTTTAAGCTCACCATCATCCCACCACGTCGCCAAAAGGCATTTCTTTAAATGTCTTAAGTTGTATAATGCACTAAACATTCTTACTGCTGCTGTTGGGAAATTTCCTGGAAAAATGAAGCACATTGAGCTTGGACGGTTTGTCATAAAATCAAATTAGTTCCTCTCCTAAATTCTCCACTTGCTCTTTGTGAGAATTAATCAAATTTTCCGTACACTGACTGATTGTTTACTAATGCTGGAACCCCCCCCCCCCCCCCACCGTAGAGTCTATTAAATATTTGAAAATGTACAAAAGACAAACGGGGCAGCCTTTAAACGATAAATAAAATATTAACTACCTGAAAGAAACCTTGTACCACCAGAATGCGGAATTTTCAATAAACCACTTGTAGAATATAATTAGGGACCTACCTTTCCATTTTTTAAATCAATGTTTATTACAAGAGACAATCATTGGGGAAATAACCAGATAACTACCTATGTTTATTTTGGTGGACAGAAGTCAAGGCAGGAAAAACAAAAAAAAAATAAGCCCCTAACAAATAAGTAGATTAAGCAAGCCTTGCACTTTTTCCCATTGTTAACTCCTCCCTTATCCAGATCCCAGTGCTCATTCCTTCCTTCCTTGCCCGTCCCCTATTTCTCCTTTCCCCACTATCCCTGCTCTGACGCCCCACCACCCACAGGCCTCATTGATTACTTTCTGCTGATCTGACGCTCTGACTCGTGGCTGGCTTGTCGGGCTCTCAGTCACTGAGCTGTGCAGGGCTGATACTTTTGAGCTTCTGGTCAATGCCTGACAAAACTGCAAGGGAATGTGAGTACAGTGTGACTGAAAATTTCTGAGAGCCACACCAAACTAAGAATCGGCAATACAATGCGATCATGTGACATTCAGCACTTTCTGTTCTTCAGGGCTTGCTCAACCATTAGGCAGACTAAGTAGTGGCCTAGGGTGGTATCTGCTGGGGAGTGGGTGACTAAAGCAACAGCAATCAAAACATTACATCCAGACAGGCACACTAACTAAAAAAACAACAACAACAACAAAAAACTGAATAGTTTTGCTGGCAGGGAGAATGAGCAATTTTCGAACAGCCCATTTACCCAACTAAATGGCTTTTGAAAATTCCCTTCATTGTTGTTAAGTGCCGTTTAGTCGAAGTCGGCTCTTTTAAAAGTGTGCATATATATAAAATCAAAGTTTACTATTAGAATGATTATGCCCAATTGCATTTTACAGGGTTGTTGGAATGATCATAAATGCTGAATTTATCAAAATCTGGGGAGGGGGAAGAGGGGCCTCAAAGTTAATTGAGGAGGAACACAAGGCTGAAAAGTGGCCTTGGGAGTGTAATACCCTTGCACGGGTTCTGTCTCTATCTAAAACAATCAGAGCCTGTAAGGGGTTTAGGGCTGCGACTGGGAGATCCAAGAACGCCTGCTTTAGGTGGTCTAAAATTAGGATGAAAATCCATTCTGTGCAAAAATCTAAGCATTTATGGGTGCAGATCAGTTTAAGATAGCCTTCTCAACCCAGTCCTCTGGACACACTTAGCCAGTCAGGTTTTCAGGATAACCCATATGCATGAGATAGATTTGCATAAAATGGAAGCTGTTCATAAATGATCTTTATTATTATCATTCTAAACATATGAGTTAGAAATATACACAATACTCAACATAATTATTTGAATTAAAAGCATACTAAGGCTGTGCCCATGCACTGCAGTGTGAGTGGGTGATACTGCCCACACAAGGAGGTGTCAATGATTCAGCCTCCCAGTAGCAAATTAATCTATGGCTAGTTTTACAGTCTGGGAGGATTGCAGTCTGTTACTGAGTGTGGGACGTCATGGCAGAGGGGGTTACTGTACTTCCCTAGGTATATACAGGGCATATATTGCACACCTATGTGAGTCGCTGACCACAGGACTCGACATCACAGTGTAGCTCAGATCTGCGGCTGCGCAGTGTCGTCAGCAGACGATTGACAAGTTTCTGCTGCCTTCTCAACGCTTCCTCAATGAAAAGAGGACAGAACCACCATGCGGGAAACACCTGACCATTGCAGGGAGCGCAGAAGATCGAAGCTCAATATTTGATTCAAAAGTCAGTAAATTAAGTAAGATAATAAGAAAGCAGTACAAGGAGAAGTTCATTATTACCTTTCTAAAGACAAAAGAACTCCGATCGACATGCGTTTGTTTCGGTCCTCTTTTTTTCTATTAACTATTGCTCCTCGTTGAGAAAATAAAAGCTTGCTTTTAGCGATCAGTAAATGTTAGCATTGAACTGCAAACACATTAAGCATCCCTCCCCAAGACAATAATCTAAACCTACAGGAAACGACTCTGCTTGATTCATCCTGGAAATCGCCGCGGCCAGTGCATGGCTTAAGGCTGGGAGACAGATCCCAGTTTGATCGTCAGAAGCAGAAATCGCTGTCCTTGGTGCTGCAGTTACTACAAGGAGAGCGGAGCTGATACTGGAGGCGTCCCTGACTCCCACCCACCACTGTCTTGTTTCATCCCTGGCACTGCTTGCTTAGCTAAGTGACACCCACGCGAGTCCCGTGCCGTCACAGCAGGGAGGCAGAAGGTTATCTTCCAGTTATACGTTAAAGGCGATCTGCAAAGATTCTATTTAAAAAATGCCTGAATATTATATTTTGCAAAAGGGGTTTCATGTGTTGTGTATAAGTGACCAAAAGCACTGAACCACATTACATCTTCGATGCCACTCACTTTGTCCAAGTATCAGTTTCCAAGCAAGATAATACATTTCACAATCTTTAATTAAAATGTCTTTAGCTTAAGAAACTAATGGATATAATTACAAAATACGTCACACAGATCTCAGATAAAATCAGATTTCCATAGCCCTGCTCAGACAGCACGCGTCAGTATCAAGAGTAATCAGGTTTTCAAAAGAAAAAAAGTTTATTGAAACTAGCTCTGGGTCACCTTTCTTAGATGCTTTCTAAAGACGTTTGCAATGTCACTGCAAGCTTCTGTAAAAAGAAGACGCTTGAGAGGCTTTTAAGCAGTGCCGGGGATTTTCTGACAGCCACGGGGATTTATTGTCATAAAAAGAAAAACTCTCGAGCAAGAATAACTATGGAAATGACACTCGACCTAGAGAGAATTATTAAATGCAAATAATACGGTGTGTACCTTCTGTACATATATTGAATGAGCTTTTTTGCAGTTAATGTCTTTCATTCCGTTCATCAAAGCAGAGCACCGTTGCTGTCATACAGGCATACATATATTTCTGTGTCTGAGAGCGATACAGTATATGGGGATGGCGATACATTTCTACATGTAAAGATGCATCCTGCGCTTATCCCTAGAATCTACCAGTCGTTCTCTCTTCCTGGCGCGCGCTCCTCTACCCCTGTGTGTATTTACGTCATCGAAGGTTCGGGCAGGATACAGCTGGCTCGGTGAGGCGCGCGCTCGCCGCTCTCCATCCCCGAGTGGTCCGCGCGCCGCATCCTGCAGGAGCAGCGGGGGTTGAACGACGGCTCTGGTGCAAGCCGAAGCGACCGCCGACCCACGAGCAGCCCAGACCTAGGCGGACTCTCCGGGGCAGGGCTGCCAGCCTGCGATTCCCGAGAAGGATTCCGCTGGCCGGGGATTCCCTACACTCGGTGAAGCGGGGAAAGATACTTTCACTTACATGAGCGGCCGCGGATCGGATGCACTGATTTCTCGGTCTAATATGCGCGGTGCCTGCAAAAGTAAGCCCGGTTTCAGGTCTACCGCGGAAGTGCCCAGCCGAAACCCGGGCAACCCCTGAACGCTGCCGACATGTCCGATCCGGCCTTGGACTTTTCCAGAGTGGAAAGTTTTCTGGACCAGCATCCGGAGCTTTTTGAAGACTATCTGATCAGGAAAGGGAAACATGGCATGGTCGAAAAGTGGCTCAAAAAACACCAGCTAACCAAAACGCCGTCCAACTCCAGCGCGGACGAGAAGAACAGCGCGGGCAAGGATTGCTGGAGCAACCGAGGGGATGGGCTGCAGCGCAGAGCTTCCCAGAAGGAGCTCCGCAAAAGTTTTGCTCGCTCCAAAGCGATCAACGTGAACCGGACGTATGACGAGCACGTGAACTCGCGGGCGCAGGAGCCCTTGTCGAGCATGCGGCGCCGGGCCCTGCTGCGGAAGGCCAGCTCCCTGCCCCCTACAACCGCGCACATCCTCAGCGCCCTGCTCGAGTCGCGGGTCAACATCCCGCAGTACGCCTCCACGGCTATCGACTACAAGTACTACCTGAAGGAGAACAACGAGCGCGAGTTCTTCCTGGAGCTGGTTAAAGACATCTCCAATGAACTCAACCTCACCAGCCTGAGCTACAAGATCCTCATCTTTGTCTGCATCCTGGTGGACGCCGATCGCTGCTCTCTCTTTCTGGTGGAAGGCAGCGCCAGCAAGAAAAGTTTGGTGTCCAAGTTCTTTGACGTGCACGCCGGCGCCACCTTGCTGCCCTCATATAGCACAAAGAACTCCAATGAGGTGCAGGTGCCCTGGGGCAAGGGCATCATTGGCTATGTGGCTGAGCATGGAGAGACGGTCAATATCCCCGATGCCTACCAGGTAAGTGCACTTGAGGCCCCTGCTTTTGAACTTAACAAGGCACCCCACCCCCCCTTATGAAATGGCTCTGGGCGGGGCCAGCTTTAGCAATTGCGGGGCCCAGTTTGGACCATTTTGGTGAGGCCTGGTGGACTTCAGATTAATAAATTGTATTAAAAGCAAAACAATGTCTATATTGTTTAGCTTATATTTTGACTCAAAACGTCTTAAAACAAAATATACTTTTAAAGAAATCGTTCTTGCTTTCTGTTTTGCAAACTCTTCAAAATACACTAGCACTGTTAACCCTAGTGAAGGCATGGGTCCCATTGAATCAAATAGGTTCAATTGGCCTAAAGCCAGGGTTAGCCCAAGGATTTCTGCTGCCCCAGGCAGAAGCCCCTGCCATACTGCCTCCCCCCTGTGCTGAGCCGCATCCCCCTTGCAGTGAGCTGCTGCCCCTTCTGTTGCTGATTCTGTTGAGGATGGTGTGGTATGGCACGGTGACAGCGGCAGGCTGCTTTTGGCCTGCTGCTTCTGACCCCCCTCCGACACAACTTCCTGTTGGAGGGGGGTCAGAAGTGGCAGGCCTTGTGTGTCGAAGCACATGGCCTGCCATCCTCAGAGGTCTGCTGCCCTAGGCCACTACCTAACTCACCTAGTGGATGGGCTAGTCCTGCCAGTTGGCACTGCCCGTGATTAATAGCTGTGTGGAAATGATTAGTAGTATTCAGGACCATACTAAGCTAGAAATGCGCCCTGTGCAATCTGGTGCCCCCCTCTGCCCCAGCCATGTACTTTCTGGAAGCCCAGTGAGGAAAACAGCGCCCTTTCTGTACTTACACCCTGTGTGGCTGCACTACTCGCACAACCCTTGGTATGGCTCAACAGAAAAACACTTTCCCTCCACTCACAGCCATTTTATCTGCTGTTGCCTCAGGAATAACATAAATTGTAACCTGTTGTTTGAGGCTGGGAGTTATTGTGCCTAAATTACTGATGGTAGTTGAACATCTTTTGGAACTGTGGGCTAAAAAAACAGATAATACTAATAAATAGTGAGTGCTAGCCAGAGACTAGAGGAACTCCCACCTCAGTATTTCTCCTGTCTAGAATTGCCAGTTGGCTTCATTATTTTTAATGACAGGCTGATCCAATCCAGGTTTTGCCCTACTGCATACATGAATTCTTAGTCCTACTTTTCTTCTGGAACTCACTGTATATTCCATGGGATGAAACCAGGATTAGATCAACCAGTCCTTGCAAAAACGGTACTATCTGGCAACTTTAGTTCTGCCATTTACAATCCAAGTACTTTGGGCTTTTAACACAGTTAAGTTCTACAGAAGTCCTCAGTGAATGGTAACAACCAGGGCTTAATTTGTAGATAAAAGAGAAGTGGAGTTGGAGAGGGGGAGGCAGGCAAGCCAGAGGCAGAGTAACAGAAGAGGGTCTGGATTAGGGAGTAGAGTGACTGTTCTCTGCTTTGCTCCAGCTTCACCCCCTCCCCTCCTCTTCCCTGCAGGCTTCCTGGAAAGGAGGGGTTGGAGCAGAACACCCTTGCTGTTTTGGAGCCTGAAAAGAAGTACCAGAACTGCGCTTCACCATGTTCCCCCAGCTTTATTCCCTCATAGCACTATTTTCCCTGAACAAACCCAAAGTAGGAGAAATCCCTAGGGACTGTGTTTCTCAAATATTTGTTTCTCATGCAGCAGGGAGAAATACTTTCATAAATGAATGTGAGACTCTCAGATATAGGCAGTGGTATGGGGTGGCCCATGGTCCTACTCTCTTTGGCTCACATGACATCAGTAACTAGGAATTATTCCAGGAAAAAACACTGGTATAGATGTTCAGGAGGTGTGATAAATATTTGTAAAAATCAGTTCAGGGTCTGTGAGTTGGCTGTTGGAGCTGGAGGGGTGGAAGGAGGAGGAAGAAGAGAAGGAATTGGGTGTAAAGATTACTGTAGATGGTTATTAAGTGCGATTATGCTACAGCCGTGCAACGTTTCTATCACCTACTGCTTGACATTAGGAGGGTCAGTTGCACCTTCATTGCTTTATTTTACTAATGAAATGAAGGGCATTTGCACATTGTCACAAAATAGTTCCGTTTTTCATGAAATTTCAGCCAGTTTTAGGTCACCAATATTTTGGAAAGTTACCTGCTGTCATAAAATCTGACCAAATCCTTTTGTGCTTGCATGCACATGGGTGCTGCTGTGGGCTTCCGCTGTTGCTGCCACCTCAGAAAGGGCCAGCACGCTTCTTTCACACTGCTTATGCTCTTCTGTTTGGTTCTTTTTTTTTGTCTTCAATATTTTTACTAAAAATTCTAATACCCAAATGGATTTCTTTACAATATGTTGACTAATGCAACCACGTTGTCCTTTGTGGCTGTGAAGAAGAGTCTGGTGGCAGTGTCATTAAACAGCGTGGCTGGGAGTTGGTTGCAGTTTATCTTGTTTTTCTTGCTATCTGAAGCTTGTGTATTCAATGTTGAAACTGGAGGACATGTAGCCACTTCAATACTGTTTAGAAAAAAAAACCCTAACAGGTAGACCTAAAGAGGCATGGACAAGCGACAGATGTTCCCTTTCAGATAACTGTCAGCCTTCACAATATAGCACTTTAAAAATTAATAAAAAGAGCCACCAGGATTTTGTCGGTGTTGTTCATGATGGTGCAGGTGTTTGATAAGCTCTGAAGAGAAGCCTGAGCTGATGACAAAGAGCAAGTGAATGCGAGAAGGCACAATGTTTAGCAGATAAATGAGGGCAGGGCCGGTGCTAGGATTTCTGGCGTCCCCCCTGCAGTCTGTCGATCAGCACCCCCTCCCTCATTATTATTGATGCTGGCAATGCCCCACCCCCTTTTTCACCAAACTCCTTTTTGAACTCTTCACATGATGCTAGTATTTTCCTTCAAATCCAGTGTTGTGAGAAATAGCAGTGAAGGGGACCCTGCATCTCCTTTTCCCCTCTCTTCCACCCCCCATGTCCAGCATCTTCCTATGGTCTCCCTATACACCCCCCTCACGCCCAGCATTCCCACCGCATCTCAAAAATCTCCACTCTGTGCTTCTCCCTGTATTCACTTCCCATGCCCAGCATCTCCCCTTGATCTCCCTAGTCCCCACGTTTAGCATATCCTCTCTGCCTCCCTATTCCAGCATGCATCCAGCATTGCCCTGCCTCCCTGTGCCCCACCATGGCCAGCATCTCTCCTCCAGCAGCCAATTGCCCCCCCCCCCCCATGTCCGGCATCTCCCTTGTTTTCCTGTGACCCCCATTGCCAGCAACTGCCCTGTTTTCCCTTAATTACCCCCATGCAAAATTTGCTCTCCATCTTCATTCCCCTCCATCTCCGGATGCTCCTCTGTGTCCAATATTTCTGTCTCGCTAGCCTTCCATCCTCATGCCCAGCATCCTTCTTCCACTCTCCCATGGTCCCCCAACTCTCTGCAGTTTTCACTTTCCCTCTGTACATTTATCCCCCTGCTCTGCTCTGCATCTTTCACTCTTACCTCAGACCCTGCAGCAGGCACAATCTGGCCGAAAGCTCTTCTGCCCACTGGACTTGCTGCTTCCGCAAGCAGGATCTTCCAGGGCTGCGACTGTAGTCTAGTGCAATTCTACCCACACGATCAGCAAGTCTTGCGGGCAGGATCTTCTGTTCGGGGCTGCAATTGCGGCCTTGCTGCTCCCTCGGATGGAAGAATTGTGCAAGGCTGCAATTGCGGCCCCAAACGGGAGATTCTGCCAGTGGGACTTGGCTGCTCCCCGTGCTGGCCCAATGGTTTCTGCCGCCCTAAGCAGAAACTCCAACCTCGCTCACCCCCCTAGCTGACGCAGCCCCCCCAGCTGATGCCCCCCTCAGCTGCCACCATTTCCATATCTGGAGGGGGAGACGGCCGTAGAAACGGCAGTATTTTCAAAAGCGGCGGCAGATTTTGGAAATACTGCCACTGCTCGCCTCTCCCCCAAACAGAATCGGTGGCAGCTTCGGGCGGGGGGGGGGGGGGCGTCAGCTGAGGGGGGGCTGCGTCAGCTAGGAGAGTGGTGAGGACGGACTTTCTGCCTAGCTCGCCAGGTGGATTGGCTGACCCAGGTTGCTTCTGTGGGCAAAAGAATTGTGCAAGTCCCGCCAGCAGGATCCTCTGTTTGGGCGGCCTTTCACAATTCTTCTGCCTGCGGAAGCCGCAAGTCCCGCGGACAGGTTCTTCTGTTCTCTCCTCCCTGGAGGACTTGCTGCTCCTGCGGGCAGGATCTTTGGTTGGTGGGCTGGGAGAGAGAGAGGGAGGGAAGGAGGGAGGGAGGGAGGATGGCTAGCACTGGCGCCCCCTGCCACGCTTACCTCACTTACCGGGTAGCGCCTGCCCTGAATGAGGGTAGGCACTTTGACTTAAAGTGGGCAGGAAGGGACTTGATATGAGTCTGTATTTCCATTTTATAGATTTAAAGCACTAAAATGAATGCATATATCAGACCCATGCTGAACAGGTATGTTCCTCATTGACTGTTGTGGCAGTAGTGCCCAGTTTACTGGTCACGACCTTATTTTCTAACCTCAAGCTACTTAACAGTTCTTTTACCAAAGCTCGTAACCAGTTAATGCATGTTTTAACATGTGGCATCTACAGCTGAGAACAGTAACATGCAGGCATGCGAACCACCACATGTTAAAGCGCATGATAATCACCCATCACACAAATGGGCAGGGGATGGGTGGAGTGTTGGCATGGAGAATGTAGTAATGCGTCTCTTAAACGCAAGCTTACCGAACCCTTCTACAGGAGTCGTTAAATGAATCTTCCTTACTGGAGTGCATGTTAGTATTCACATCTCAGTATTATCCGCCGGGGACATGCTGGTCACGCCACCAACAGCCAACGTGGTAGCTTTGCACTTAACTTGTGTTTGCTTTACACATTAAGCACAAAACCTTAGTGGCCTTTAATAAAAGAGTCCTTAAAGACAGTATGAATGTGAACAAATCTTCAGTGTTTTTTTTTAAAACATTTGTATGTTAAATAATACAGTGTTGAACTATGAATCATCTTATATTTTCTAGTAGTGCTCTGGGAAGCTAGTCAGGAAGAGCCCGATATTCGAAAGGCGTTTACATGGTTTACAGACCTGTAAATCATATAAATGCCGCTGAACAGGATATTCAACAGCACTAACACGGTTAGTGCTGCTGAATATCCCCATCTCCCCTACACGTCTCGATGCTAACTGCTTAGCATTGGGGCGTGTTGTGGTGGTTTTGGGGCAGAGCAGAGGCGGTGACAGTTGCTAGCCGGGTAGCGGCGATATTGCACTGTTACCTAGTTAGGAACCTGTGGGTAAAACTAGGCAAAATAAAAGCTGGCCTAGTTTTACCCGCAGGAGCTAACCAAACAGCAGTGCAATATCGCTGCTACCCATTTAGCTTCTGCGGCTCCGGGGCGTGTGCGGCGATCCTGGATATTCAGTGCTGGGGCCGCATTTGACCCTGGCATTGAATATCCAGGGTTAGAGGTCGGCAGGGACAGCTATGCACCGTAGTGGTGCAAAGCTGGCTCAATTCACTATCAGGCCTGAAATGTATTGTTAGTCCAATAAAGAGGGATCACCTTATATTTCTTTGTTTTTTTGTTGACCTTTTATGCTGTGCACTCAAGTGGACTAATACAGCAACCACACTATTACAAATTTGGCAGCTGAGCAAAGTCCAGAGCACCACTAGGGGTGGACAAGAGGGGTAGTAGCCCAAAGTTCAAAACCCCTTGGAAGCATTAAAAATGCCTGAAATGTAAGTTATTGTGCTGGAAGTGGATGAAAAGTCTAGTGACACTCTCTACATACCGTCTAAGTTAGGAGGGGAGAAGAAAAAGAGAACATGGGATTGTGTGGAGCCAGAAAGGAGTGGGGTAGGAGTTGGGGTAGAATGAAGGATTGCCAAAGCTTTCCTGTCCTGGTTGCCAGAATGTTTAATTATAGCTCTGGCAAAGTCTACCAAATATTGGGACGTAACTATATTACTTTACAACATTGTTTGTCAATCCATTTGCAAAAGTGAAAGTCTTTAAAGCAGGATTTCCAAGACCCCTTCTGGGGTCCCCACAGCCAATCAGATTTCCAAGATATCCACAATGAGTAAGCATGAGTTAAATCTTCATGCAATGAAGACTAGACATATGCAAATTTATCTCACATTTATTCATTGTATATATCCTGAAAACCCAACTGGCTGTGGGTCTCTGCCATAGAAAAGTAGCAAAATTGAAGTAGACAAGAAATGAGGCCTGGTAAGATACTTTCAAATATTAAGGAGCTTAGAGTGGTCTAGACAGCACTACTGATAATCTTGTACATTCAGAAGTGAGAGCAAAGAGGAAGCTGGTACTAGAGCCCAGCTAGCCTGAGCACAACGGTGGAAACATGAATGAAATCACTCCTAAAGAAAAGGACCATGAAATATCTTGAAACCAAAATATTTCATGATAGGAGATAGCACAGTTAAACTACAGGGAATCCATGCCAGAAAAATATGATTGGCTTATGAGGAAATCAGATTGATTGGGGAGAAGGGAGACACTGGAAGGAGTGCATGGAATTCTTATTGTGATTATTCTGAAAACCTGACTGGCTCGGTGCTCCAAAGGACTGGGTTGAGAACCCCTGACCTAACCTAATTTAAATTTTGGTTATGCCTTTCTATGGGCTATCTTATGCATAATCTTAAAAACAAAATATATTACAGTATGCAATCTTATGTTATAATAATAAAATACCCCAAAACTGTATAAAATAAACAGTACAGTGATTGAATGATGGCCATCAGAGAGTGGTAGTAAATGGAGCCCCCTCTGAGGAAAGAAGGGTGGCAAGTCTTGGGCCAATTTTAGCTAATATTTTTATAGATCATATTGGAGAGGGATTAGTAGGGGAGATTTATGTCTTTGCGGATGGTACTAAGATCTGCAACAGGACACTGCAGGAGGTAGATGCAGAAAAGATAGTGGATGCATAGAGAAGTTTGAGGCAAAAATGGATAGCTAAATTTATTTAAAGTATGAGAGAAGCACAGAATATCTTTGGTGGTGGAGAAGTAAAAGGTAAGTCTGAAATCAAGTGGGGTCAGTGGTACTGCAGTTAGATGTAAAAGAGAATGGGCAGAATAGATGGACCTTGTTGCCACTGTCTTCTCTGTGCTGGGAAGAGGAATGGCCAGCACATAGACAGAGGCACTATTACCTCCTTTTAAGTCTTTGATGACACCTCATTTTGAGTACTGTCTCCAGTTCTGGAGACCACACCTGCAAAAGGATATAAACTGAATGGAGAAGGTCCAGTGGGTGGCTATTAGAATGGTCCATAGTTTTTATCAAAGTATATGAGGACACATTTAAAGATCTAAATCTGCCTTCCCTCCAGGTCATACATGATAGGGGAGATATGAGAGAGACATAAATGTATAGGAGGCAGGCCTCTTTGAATGGAAAGGAATATCTGGGAGAATGGCTGATTGGATGAGGGAAAAAAGCAGTTAGACTTAGGAGTAATGAAAGTGAATATTTCTTTGGAGAGAGGGTTGTGGATGCATTGAATACTTACCCCTGAAAGTGATGGAGACAAGGACGGTAACAGGATTCAAGAAAGCATTGGACAAACATAGTAGATATCTTAAGGAGAAGACGGAATTGTAGAGTTTAGTAGTTGGTATGGATGGGCAGATTGGACAGGCCATATGGTCTTTATCTGCCATCGTTTTCTCTTTTTCTATATTTCTAAATGCTTTTAGAAAATAGGCTCAGAGAACAAACCCTAGTAGTATACAAATTGACACCTGCTGCGAGAGAGATACAAATATAGACCATAGAACGGCATGACCCTAACTTAAATTAGATTAAAGCTTGTTTCTAACCTAGTTTGCCCTTAGACGTATTCGTGAGTCTTATGTGTGAAAGGCTTTACTGAAATTCAAAATCTACCACACTGAGCAGTGCTCCCTTCTCCCCCATTCTTGATAGCGCAGTCAAAAAAATCAATCCGATTTGTAGGATTTTAATGCTAAAACAAAGGATAGTGCAGTTTCTGGAATCCAAATGATTTGCAAGGTCCAAGGCAGCATAGTTTCACTAGAGAAAGATAGACCTTCTCAGACCAATCTGATTAATTTTTCTATCAGGGTGACCACAAAGTTGGGTCAATGGAGAGTAATAGATGCGGTGTACTTAGATTTCAGCAAAGCTTTGGCATAGTCACCTATGTTGCTACTATAAAATATAGTCCAACAGTATCACTGTTTCCCCTAACACAATGATACATATAAATAGGTGCATTTTTGGAAATCCTGTTAAGGGCCCTCTTATAAAATTAGCGACACCCCATAAGGAATAATTCAGTTTCTCAAGGCAGCGGTAAGGCAGTCTCCAAAACATCAACTTGCCAGTTCCTTGGTTCTGTTATTTCATTGTTATTCAATTTGTATTTCAGATAGTCTATCTTTATTATGCTAATGGATATTATTATAGTAGTTGGCATTATTTACAGGTATTTGGTTTTCTGTTATTGGGTGGTGCCTTGGAATACTGATGAGCACACCAACGCTCTCTGCTCTTCCCCTATGCTTCCATTCATAATGAATGGAGTAACTAACTTGGAGGTGCTACTTTTTATTTTGTTGATTTTTTTTTAAATCTTAATTTGTAAATCATTTAGAGTTAATTCAAGATATAGAAATCAAAATAAATGAAATGAAAACACCATTCTCCATGAACAAGCAGGAAATAAGTCCTCATGTATGTGTGACGTCACAGTTGGAGCCCCGCATGGAATGCTCTCCAGCTTCCAAAGGAAGCCATTGGCAGGTACACTGTGCATATGTACCTGCCCACCCACCTGCAACAGTGCCATCTTCTTTATTCTGCGAAGCCCCTAGGATGTGTTTCTGCACTCTGGAGAAAAGTTTTCTTTTCTGACCCTCGTGGGCCATTTTGTTAGTGTTTTCCTTGTCGCCTGTCGTTAGTTTAGTCGGTCTCACCGACCTTGGTGTTCTTTTTTGTTCTTCTCACTTTTAGCGTCTTTACCCCTTCGGGGTAGTTTTCTGCCCATGGCAGCTCTCCAGTTTAACTTTGCCGAGGTGGTATTTTTCAGCATGTCTAAGCCAGCTAGTTGCTTTAAGAAATGCACGAAGTGTGGCAAGACCATTTTGGCCACCGACCGCCACAACTTGTGCTTACCATGCCTTGGACCTGATCATCGGCCAGCATCCTCTGAGCTTTGCTTGCAGATGATGCGCTGAGGACTGAAGGGTCGGGAAAAACAGAAGGAGTCCCTCTTCAACTCATCGGATCATCATTCTCAGCCCCGACCCCATCATCAGCACCTGCCAAGGTTCCTGAGGCATCCAAGGGGAAGGAACTTCATGCCCAGTTGGAGCAGAGGGGCTCAAGCAGCGAGAGGAAACTCTGATGAGATCCCATCAATGATGAAGGGCGAGTGTCGTGAGAAAATCTGGGTGCAGTGTCATTGCAGCCCTTCTTGACGTGATGTGGAGGACGATGGCTGGGAGCTACTGACCAAGCTTGTCTGGGGGTAGGATTCGATCTGGACAATGGAGTCGACCCCCATTGCCCAGGAGGGCAGCCGGATGTCTCCCAGTGCACCAATCATCATGGAGTCCACACCTGAGGTGTTGACGCTGGTGTCCGCGACTGCGGCATCGGCCCCCTCGCAGGTGGTGGTTCTGGAGGAACGTCTTCGAACCCTCAAAGCTCACTTGGATCTAAAGGATGTGTACAAACACATCCTGATCCGCCCGAGTCACAGACAGTATCTACGGTTCATGCTGGACGGCCAGCACTCTCAGTACTGAGGGTTTCCCTTCAGGCTAGTCATCCCCATGGATTTTCATGAAATGCCTGACAGTCATAGTCGCTTTCCTTCAGACCATGGGAGCTTCGTCTTCCTGTACCTGGACGACTGGTTTATCAAAGTCTCACGCTCGATAGCGTCTGGCAGTCTGCTGAGCTCACCATTCAGATGCCTGAGCGATTAGTCTTTGCGATCAACTACCTGCAGTCCCATTTCCAGCCCATGTAACAGGTGGAGTTCATCGGGGCCCCTCTCAACATCACTTGGATGCAGGCCTTTCTACTGGCAGACCACATGCAGTGGCTTGTTGAAGTGGTGGGTGATGTGCTGCGCCAATGCCACACAACAGTCCATAGGCTGTTGCGGATCCTCGGTCACAATGCTACCACGATGCATGTCCCCCTCAGGCACGTCTCTTCATGTGGCAGGCCCAGTGGATCTTAAGCACACAATGGAAGTAGGTGACATACCGTCTTCGAGACAGGGTCGTGGTCACTGCGCCCCTGGTGCAGCCCCTTGACTGGTGGCTCAAGCCAGGGAATCTGCTGAAAGGCCTCCCGTTCCAATTGGCAGCCCCCCACAAGACTCTCATGACGGACGCATCCAAGCTCGGCTAGGAGACTCACCTGAGTGGTCTGTGCACCTAAGGCCTGTGTCTGAGCAGGAAAATGTGCTTCAGATCAACTTTCTCTAGCACCGGGCCATAGCAAATGCCCTCCCTGCCTTCCAAGCGCACCTGGCTAATCAGGTGGTCCTGATCCAAATGGACAACCAGGTGGCGATGTTCTACATGAATAAGCAAGGGGGCATGAGCTGGTATGTCGTCCGCTGGGAGGCTGTTCGACTGTGGAATTTCGCCTTGCTCCATGGCATGGACATCCGAGTGACTCACCTGCCCGGCGAGCTCAACGGTCTAGTGGACCAGCTCATCTGGGTGCTTCAGCCGCACAAGAGGGCGGTGGTGAATGGGATCTTTTGGGAGTGTGGCATTCTGGTGGTGGACGTTTTCATCACAGCACACAATGCCCAGGTGGCTCGGTTCTTCTCTCAGAGATCAGCCAGCAACCGCCTGGCCTCAAATACCTTCCTCCTTTATTGGGGGAGGGCTTGGTATATATGTACCCCCTGATATCACTCTTGGCCAAAACCCTCCTAAAGCTCCAGACCAACAAGGGCTGCATGATCCTCATCACCCCCTACTGGCCTCAGCAGCCATGGTTCCCACAGCTGCTGCAGCTCTCGCAGAGGGCGTCTTCCCAGACCTCATCTCACAGAGTCCGCTCATTGACCCTCATGGCATGGATGCAGGGCAGGTAGTCCTCTCCGAGTTCATTCTGCCAGAGGGTGTTACCAACATCCTTCTGGCATCCCTCAAGGCCTCAACACATAAGGCCAACGCGTTTAAGTGGCAGAGATTTGCCACGGTGCATGGGCAGGGCGTTGGACCCCTTCTCCTGTGCTGTGGACCTACTGCTGGAGTACCTTCTGCACCTCTCTGACTCCAGCGTGAAGTATAATTCAGTGCAAGATCACCTCAGTGTGATAGGGGCATACTATTGTGGCTCCAGGGGGAAGTCCATTTTGGCTCAGCCTCTCGTGGCTCGATTCATGAGGGGTCTGCTCCTCTCGAAGCCCCCACTTAAGCCCCTATGGTGGCTTGGGATCTCAATGTGGTACTTGCTCAGCTGATGTGGGCCTCATTTGAACCGCTGGACCTGTGCCCCCTGAAGTTCCTGACCTGGAAGGTCCTCTTTCTGGTGGCGGTAATGCCGGCCCGATGCATCTGCAAGCTCCAGGCTCTGGTTGCTCAGAACAGCATACGCTGAAACAGGGAAATCAACTTGGAGATTACATTTAACATTAACGTAAGTTAGGATATCTAGGGTACCATTAATGTCATAAGGTCCATATCTTCGCAGCCCATTACTGTCTGGATGGGGATCCCTGACGGGATAGCAGTTTTGACCAGGTCATGCTTTGGCATCTCTTTGGGTCTTAAATTACAACTCCTGTCCACTGGTACTTGTGTCCGTTCAGACTACCTGCCAAAACCCTCAGGTCGCTTCTGCCGAGGATACTGAATCAGATGAGTCCCTCTGTGGAACTACCATTCTGTTCTTTCTGGCTTCTCCAGTTTCATTGTCCCTGTTGGGCTGTTGAGTTCCTTGGGTTCTAGTAGCCTGTAGCTTAGGAGTCCCATATGTGAGGACTTATTTCCTGCTTATTCATGGAGAAAATGTAGTTAATGACCTGTAGCAGGTGCTCTCCATGAACAGCAGGAATAAGTCCTCACAAACCTCCCATCTCCATGGGGAGTTGCCTTTTGGCTCCTGCTATGTTATTAGACTGGAGAAGATGGTGCCGTGGCAGGCGGAAAGGCAAGCATGCATGCGCGGTGTACCTCCCAAAGGCTTCCTTTGGAAGCTGGGGAGCATTCCGTGTGGGGCTCCATTGATGACATGACCCATACGTGAGGACTTATTTCTGCTGTTCATGGAGAACACCTGCTACAGATAGGTAACTACGCTGACTCCAGTGTCACCTCCATTATCAAATATGAGTTGAACAGAAAAGGTTTTATTTGCTCCCTTTAATAGATTAATTT
This sequence comes from Ichthyophis bannanicus, assembly GCA_033557465.1. Lineage (NCBI taxonomy): Eukaryota > Metazoa > Chordata > Amphibia > Gymnophiona > Ichthyophiidae > Ichthyophis > Ichthyophis bannanicus. Next base: position 525,101,365 of record CM066036.1, on the reverse strand, counting down.
AATTTCCGACCTGACTTTTCACTCCAAGAAGCATGAAAGGCAGATTAAACTACAAGTGTCAAAGCAAAAATATAATAAAATAAAATGGAATCATCAGCTTAACCTTTTGACCTTCAGGCCTCTTTTCTACTTCCTTCTCCATTTTGCACACCAGAAATTCTCTCCCACTCTTCAAACAACCAAATTATTTGAATAAGCTATTTTTATTTTCATTAGTGCGGCTGGCAAAACACATTTTAAAATCCAAAACCATTGCTCATGCATTAGTTTCATTCCTTTCTATTTATTTCTCTTGTACAAAGTGCCAGTAAGACTTTCGTTTTCCTTATACATTTGCATCTAATCTAAGACCACGTGGAAGTGACTTTGATTTCTTGAAGGGTCAAAGCCATGGGGCTCATGCATCATTCTCGGCGTGTTTGGTGCTGGATTGTAGATTTCAGCTCTCCTAGGCAGGACCAGAGGGACCCCTGGGGACTGAATAGCAGAAGTGGGTTTGTTGGGCCAGAGGGTCATGGTGGTGCCTCTTTGAAGTGGTACCAGTGGATGGTCCTAAAGCAAATGGGAGAAGGCTTCTTTTTAGTCTGGGTACTTGGCACGTTCAATATTTGGCGACCTAGACAGTTTTGTGTGTTGCCTATACCTAAATCTGGGTCTGAGTGGGGAAGACCACAGGTTAAACATTATGGAGATAACAACTTCTTTACATTCTCTCCCTGATGTGAAATGTTTAGGCTGAGTGATATTCTTAAGGAAGGCATAAATAATACAAGTGCTGTGTTATAGAAGGGTGTGCCTGGATATTGGTAGGGGATTGGTGAGAGAGGGCCAGTGAACCAGCAGTAGGAGAGTAAGAGGAAGACACATAAGAATATAAGATACGCCATACTGGGTCAGACCAAGGTCCATCAAACCCAGTATCCTGTTTCCAACAGTGTCCAGTCCAGGTCACACGTACCTGTCAGGTTAAAAAAAGGTGCACAGATTCCACATTGCTTATCCCGGGGTAAGCAGTGGATTTCCCTCATCCTCTTTAATAATGGTTTATGGAATTTTCCTCCAGGAGCTTGTCCAAACCTTTTTTAAACCCAGCTACACTAACAAATTTGACTACATCCTCCAGTAATGAATTCCAGAGTTTGATTACGATACTGAGTGAAAAAAATATTTTCTCCCATTAGTCTTAAATGGGCTACATTATAGCTTCATTGCTTGTCTCCTAGTCTTGAAGAGCCCTAATCTTTTATGTCTTTCCTCATAGGAACTTTTCTAATTCTGCTAGATCCTTTTTAAGATATGGCAACCATGGAACGATACAGAGGCATTATAATACCATTTGCTTTATTCGCTATTCCTTTCCTTATGATTCCTAGCATTCTATTTGCTTTCTTGGCTGCCGCTGTACACTGGGAAGAGGGTTTCAATGTATTATCCATGATGATGCCTAAATCCTTTTCCTTCCTAATGTGAAAACTTGCATTGTGTAACTGTAGTTTGGTTTCTTCTTCCTTAAGGGGCTGATGCAGAAAGCCATCACTGAAATTGTGCTCTATTAGTGCTCTATTGGGCAAGCCACTTAACCCTCCATAGCCCATGTTCCCTGTAAAATAGTTATCTCCAAGTTATAATGCCCTGTTCAATGTAATTTCAGTTTGTTCAATGTAAACCGCACTGATGCAGAATAGCGCGGTATATAAGAGAATGTAAATAAAATAAATAAATTAGCTATCTGTGCATCTATGTAGTGCACCGATAGTGTGCGACTTCAGCACCCGCATGCAGAAAGGGATGCATATGCAAATTAGCCATGTGTTAAACTCTGGCACAAATATCAGCATTAAACTGGGAGAGCAGGCCAAACACATGTGCGCAGACGTCGGCGCAAGTTTGGCATGCTCTCTCAGAGAAATAGGGTCATCTGAGGGGAAGTTTGACCACTTCAGATGATCCAGGCATCGGGGAAAGCCCCGATGCTATCAAAATACTGTTGGGGAGCCAGTGGTCCCAAAACTGACCCCCCAGCAGAAACTACATCCCTGGTGGCCCAGCAGCCCCAATCCCCTCCACCCACCCAGTTAAAAGAAAACCCTAGTAGCCCTGCGGCCCTGATCCCCACCCATCCAATAAAAAAAACTTCTAGTGACCCCGATCCCACACACTCACAAAAGGCCCAGTAGCCCCCGAACCCCCCACCCCCTCCCAGTACCTTTAAAATGGAGCAGGAGCGTTGTCCACACAATCCCACTCCTGCGCCAACATCTTGAAAAATGGTGGCGCCTGGCCCCGTGCAGTGCATCCTGAGATGCACCTGGTGGGGTCAGACTACCATATAACTTATATGACAGTCTTACCCCACCTGGTGCATCCCAGGATGCACTGCGCGGTGCCATGTGCCAACATTTTTCAAGATGGTGGTGGAGGGGCGGGAGCGCGTGGGCAATGCTCCCACTCCATCTTAAAGGTACCAGAAGGGGGGGGGGGTGGTTGGGAGCTTGCGTGCTCTGGGACACTGGGCCTTTTGTTAATGGGTAGGTGGGATCGGGGCTGCTGAGCCACCAGGGTTTTTTATTGGGGGGATTGGGGCCACTGGGGTTATTTTTATTGGGTGGGTGGATCGAGGCCGCTGAGCCACCAGGGATATTTTTTATTGGTGGGGGGATTGGGGGCCACCGGGCCACCAGGGATTTGGTCTCTATGAGGGGTCGGTGTCAGGGGCACCGGTCCCCCGACAGTTTTTTGATGGCATCAAGGGCTTGACACTTCACCTCAGATGATCCAGGCATCAGGGAAAACCCCCGATGCCATCAAAATACTGTCAGGGTCACGAGCAAGACATTTAAGCCACCTCAGACCAGGCATAGAGATATTGGTGCTTTGGCTGGTTATGTAATTATCTACACATTTCTCCGCATCGAACGCAGACAATATTAGCATGCCATTTTAATATGCACAGCTCATTTGTATATAATTTAAATATGCTTGGCATTACTGTGTGCACTTGCTTTTCCTTTGCTGTTTATGTGCACGTCAATCTCTTTTCTGCATTTGACATGTCGGAACTTGTGCGTATAAGTTGCGTTATCTATGCGCAAAGGGTGCATTAGTCTTTCTGCATTGGTTTGTAAGTGCATAACTTTGCACTTGTCCACATTAAATTCCATTTGCTATTTGGACACCCAGTCTTCCAATTTATCAAGGTCCTTTTGCAATTTTTCACACTCCTCTTGTGTTTTAACAACTTCAAATAATTTTGTGTCATCTGCAAAATTGAATTTTGTGTCATCTGCAGCTGGCGGAGACATCACTGGTGGCTACTGGCAGAACATAAACCAGTATAACTCATTTATTTGAAAGATGAATGTTGCTATGAGAGCCACATGATATAATAAGCTATAGCCTTTGATTATGGGATTTTAGGATTTTAAGGCCCAATTTACAAGGTTTTCTTCCACAGATACAGAATGGGAGAACTATCTTAGTAAATAAGGCCTATAAATCATTATGTTATGCAAAGGATTTGCACTGAGTGCTTGCAGAGCCACACATGTCTTCTGTCTCTCAGCTGAAGTAAAAGATATACAGTGCAAATAAATATACTGCTTTATTTGTTGTCTTTGAGAAACTAGCTACTACAGCTCATTTTTGTACTAAATAATTTTTACATCGGCACAACCTAAAAACACATTCGCTGAGAAAGTGAGCAGTATTTTGTGTTATGGAATAGCTTACTTTAGTGGAGGTATGCTTGAAGGTTGCTAGCTGCATAATCCAGTATGTTTTGAAGTGGTGAGCTGCCCTATTTCTCCTGACACAAGTCACCTCATTTCTATAGGAAAGTCTGTGATCTGGAAGCCACCAGGCCATCCAGAGAACATTTTTTTGTTTCAGTATTGAGAAGGCTGGTAATTGCTGTTTTCATATTTTTTGATCCCTTGACTAAATCTAAATTTACTTTTGAGGATTAACTAGTGATCACTGTAATAAACATTTAACTGGTGCTGTAGTCCCCGATGTAACTTGATTTATATAATTTAACATTCATTAAGACCTTGAGAAAGCTGGCAGTAGAGAGCTGCACACTCCAATTAGGGACAAGAGGTAGGCTGCTTTTTTTCAGGGGATGACCTCCTCATATACAAGGCAGAACAAAGTTGCAGTATCTAATTACATCCGTGCCTTGATGTTCCATTGAAGAGAAAATGCATTTAGGGTTTACTGGAATACAAGACATGCCATTTAAACTTAGAAATATAAAGCAACAGGAAAACCAAACCCAGCAAATATTTAGAAGGTCATTTGCTAACAATTATCATGTGTTAATACCATTGACATGCGTTTTCTGCTGCAGAGCCGTTTTTAGGCAGTTGGCCCTGTAGCATATATGGGCCCTGCGGCAGATAAGGCACAATAAGGTCATTAACACAAAATAACATAGTTAAAACCCTCTTATTAATTCCTAAAGGTTCTAGTTTCTAAAACGGATTTACCAAAGGCTCTGAATGGAGGAAACTATATTGAAAATGAGGCCTCTGATGAATTTTTTTTTTTTAATTTTATTTGACTTGACATTCAAAGGTTGTATATTTCTTGGGTTTTACTCAGTAACAGCCTTCTGTTTGGCCTGAGGGGCAATACTATTCTAGCTTCTCTTGTGTACAATTTCTGAACCATGTATGTATCTGAATGCCAGTTATTTTCATATGTTAGCAAAAAGATATTTGGGCTAGCTTTGGGGGTAGGGCTTAGGGAGTGATGGGGCATACTTAGTTCTGTTCTATAGAGATTTACTAATTGTTTGCTCTGGAACAGAGATATGAATAACAATGGTATTTCACTGCAGTATAAACTAAGCAAGCAATGTGTTTTTTTAAGCTGTTATGCTGCTGTCTGATTCACACTGTACCATGTTTGCCACATAAGAACATGATTTAGAGTCCAGATAATATCATGTAGGCCACGTGTGCATGTCTTTTATTTTTTTGTTTTACTTATAAGTTTTCAAAAAATCAGCAACAGGCAATTGCTGACAGAAACGAACCATCAGTATGAAAGGAAAATGAAAGTTACACTACAACACAGGAAAAAGAAAAAAGGAAATATAACTAGCCTTCAATTAAACAGAAGAAACAATTAGTCCACAAGTTAACAGGCAATACCAGAGTCTAGTCAGGAAAATACTTATATCCCTAACAATATTTACTAAAAAGGAAAAGAGGCAGAGCAGGGCAGAACACAACCATGCCCCATATTACTAAACAGGATACCCCAAACCTATTAAACCAGAGGACTAGATGGTGAATCCACCATTTTAGTGGAAATAGATGTAGCCAAATGAGTTGGATCTCAGAATATATACCTATTACCTTGGTACACAATCAAATATTTATAAGGATAGCGTAACCGAAAGGCTGCACCCAAATGCAGAACCTGTGGCCTAAGCAGTAGGAATTGCTCCTGCCTCTTCTGGGTGGATTTAGACACCTCAGGAAACATTCTTATTTTACAGTTCATAAATAACACATCCCTGAACCTGAAAATCATCTTTAAAAGCCCAACTGGACCATAAGTATAACTAACTGAGGAGATTCCTCAACCAATTGCTCAATAAGGGACGAAACATTCAAAACATCAAAACTAGGATCTTGTGTCCCATCAGCTTTAATCACGATCTTGCCTTAAGGTGTATAGTAAATCTTCAAAATTGGTGAAACAGAAGCTTCTGGAACTTTCAAGATTTCAAACAAATGTCTCTGAGGGACAAGGAACAGAGACAGTCTTAAGTCTAGGAAAGTTAAATAAATGGAGATTTCTCTACCAATCAGCATTCTCTAAATTTTCAATTTTCAAATGTAAAGATCAGCATTATAAGTTTCTACAGCTTTTAGCCTATCCTCCTAAGCAGAAAAAGTATCTTGCAAGCCCTTTATTCCAAGTTGGCAGTGAAATACTTGATCAGAGAATAGGGAAATTTGTTGAGAAAGAGATTGTGCCACCAGGTTCAGGGATCCTTGAATCGCCTGAATTCAAAGATAATGGTCTTAGGTCTTACAGACTCACCCAAAGGAGGAATAAAAGCTCCCCGGGATCTACTCAATGGCAGTAGCAGTCCAAGCTTCGGCGAACACTGTCTCTCCTCTTTATCCCATTCTTCTGTAGGCTGGCTCTGGTTGGAACCAACATTCTTCTTACTGCAGCTGGGCATCTCCATCACCACAGCTACTGGAGATGCTCCATTGCTGCAGGAAAGATCTTTCAGTGGTGTCCCTGCCGCAAAGAGTTCTGACAGGATTCTATCCCCAGGCGAGAGTGAAACTGCCTCCAATGAGTCAGAGGACATCTGCACCTGCCCACACAGCTCCAGCAAGGCTAAACTGGGAGTTTTAAGAGTAGTGGTGCCCCGAGTCACAAAGGGGACGATGGAGAATTGCAGTCGCCCTTGAAGACACTCCAGCACCCAGAACCTTGGCCTTAACTGTGGTACCACGTTTCTTTGCCTTCCTCTTGCCCATATCTTCAAGGCTGAGGTCCTCCAGTGTGTCTGCATGCGTCCGCCATCTTGTCATACCCCCATGCATGTCTTATTTGTAACTAGAGGTGAGAAAAAATTTAGAGTAGTCACTGATCACCCTGTAATCTCTGTTTGTAATCTTGGCATTTCTGGTTGGGTGGGTTTTTTGAGTATGAACATAGCTAAAATAAAATCATAGCAAAATTTGATCAAGAGAAATGGAAAGGAGCTTTAAAGGAGTTTTGCAGAGTCTTAGTTTGTATCAGGTATTTTACTGAATTCCTTAAAATTTTCTAAAAAAAATTTTTTCATGATCAAGAAAGCCCCTTTTGATCTGTAGTTGCCAGATACTGGGTAGAGTTTAGTTTTCACCGCTCTAGTTCTAATATTTATTTAGCATCATTTCCATTTATATGTCATAAAGAACTTTATTTGTTCTTACGGCTTTTTATGTGTTTCTATGTGTATTTCCTGCTCTAGAATCACTGAACATTGATGAAAGTAGTGAAACTCCAAGCCTGAATGCATTGCTTTACTTGTATTTTTCATTTATTTAATAATTTTAATATCTTATGAGTGTTGGGTTCTTTAGTAGCATCTTCAGACACAAAATATTCAGCTATCCCAGTGAATTGTTGTGGCATTAGAAGAGGAAGACTGCAGCTGACTCAGTTACATAGTGGCTGTGCTTTGCACTGTAGTCTCCCAACCAGACTCCGTTGTGACCTGGGCTGCTATGGGGAACCGTTTGATGCTAGGAGAACGAGAGTGAGGTGAAATGGTTGCTGCTGAAACTTAAGGCTCCATCTATGATAAGAGCCCCCTGCAGGCTGATAAATGGAGAAGCTTTAATGGGTTGTTCATTTTAGAAGGTTATGTGCCTTTAGATATTCATCAAAAAGTTGCCACTGTATTTTGCATTAGGTTTGCCACCATATAGTGCAGTTTAGTATAATTAGAAGTCAGTGTTCTCAAAGTAAAAATGGCTTTTACTTAGTAGCGTGCAGTGAGATTCACAATAGGGGATTCAATACATGCACAGAAGGATGGAGGAAGGAAGAAAGGGGGAAGATGCAGAGATAAGGAGGGGATAAAATCAGATTGAACTCTAAAAGTGAATGTGGAAGTGACAGCAAGATCAAGAAACAGAAGGGAGAGTGAGGCGACAAAATAATAGGGGAAGGAGCAGAGGTGAGACAGAGAGGATGGGAGAAAAGAGAGATATAGAACTCCAGCAGTGAATTGAAATGCCAGTAGACACTAGTAGCAAAAGTGGAGAAGAGGGGAAGGAAGTTGAATGAGCAGATGGAGGGAGCAAAGAGAGAATGATAGGACAAAGGAATAGAGGAAAAAAAGACTGAATTTCAGCTTCCTTACTCACCTCACACCACTGCAGTTACTAAGAGCATTGTTCACTCTTCTCTGAAGCTACTCCATCTTCTTAATGTCTCCCTTACCATTCATTCAAAATTCTGTCTTCTTCTGTGTTACATACACTATCCCCAGGTTGGCCTTGTCATGCAAAAAAGAGGGCCATACCTTCTTCCACCCTTTTTAAAGTTGCTTCCTAATGATGTAACTTGCTCTGATTTGGTTCCCTGAAGCCGTTTTAACCCGAAAACTCCCATTCTACCTTACCCTTTGATAGGTCTGTTGTGAGAGTTCCTGGGTATGCTGCTACTTTTATTTGTCTTCAGTATCATCTCATCTGATCTTTGAAGGTAAGCAGGCTCAGCCCTGGTTAGGTCTTGGATGGAAGACCTGGCTTGTCTGACCATATTCTTGATATTTGTTCCAACCTCTTACTATCAGGTGATGAGTGGTAAGGCTAAATGGAGCTTGTGCTTTAAGTCCTCAAATCCAGAGAGCTCAACCTGAAAGGAAAGAAGTTGTTATAAGAACATAAAAACATAAGATATGCCATATTGGGTCAGACCAAGGTCCATCAAACCTGTTTCCAACAGTGGCCAATCCAGATGAACCCCCTCAATAGGCTGAAGACCTTCTGGTCATGCCCAGCCCAAGGGTTTCTGCTGCCCTAGACAGAAACCCCGGCTGTGCTGCCCCCTCACGCTGCGTCACCCCTCCCTGCTGCTGCCGATTCAGTCTTGGGGGGAGACGGGCAGCGGCGGCAGTCTTTTAATGCCTCTTCTTTGTTGCCACGGCAGGCCATGTGCTTTGTGCGACAGCACACAAGGCCTGCCACTTCTTATTTATTTATTTAACAGCATTTCTATACCGCTGTATCTACAAGTCATAGTGGTGTACAGGGAACAAGAACAAATATAACTTTATCTGTAACGTAGTTGAAACAAGTTAAACAGTTACAACAAAAGAATAACGTGTAACTTAACAATGCATTAAACAGGGGTGGGGGAGATTAATGTACATGGTATGAGACAAAGTGTGGGGAGTTGGGGTGGGAGGCTATGTAAAGGAACCAAAATGTTCCAGAAACAGGTAAATCTTCAGTTTGTGGTGAAACTCTCTAACTCATTTGAAGAGCGAAGTTCTGGGGTGAGGGAGTTCCAGATGGTGGGTGTGTAGAATGAGAAGGTTCTTCTGGAGGTAGATGTGTTGGTTTGAGGGAATGCGGCTGGGACCACTAGCAGGTGGTGACTGGCCCTTCTCCTAGATCTGTAAGTTGCATCGGAGGGGGATCAAAAGCAGCAGGTCATGTGTGCCGAAGCACATGGCCTACCGCGGGCAACAAAATGGCAGCATAAAGCCACCCACCTGGACCAGCCACCCTAGGCGGTCACCTAGTGGATGAACCAGTCCTGCTCCTGGTGTTCCTGGCTGAGTTGTCATCCGGTCATGAATTATCAAAGGACTACCGTGGAGGCTGGAGATGCTGTTGCTGTTCCTTGTCCCTCAGCTGTTGAGATGCTTTCTGCAGGTGTCCTTCAAATGACTACTATGATGGCACAAACAATTGCAGATCTACTAAAGAACATAGATCCATTCTGTACCAATTCAAACATCTGTGGTCTTTGTATCTGTACAAGATGCCATGATACCCTTTCCTGACTATTTTTCTGGAGATTGGAGGTTGTTATAGATCAGGCATGTCCAACTTCGAACAGGTCGTGATCTACTTTTTTCGGCCAAAAGTGCTGGTGATCTACCACCATGAAAATTAAGTTTCAAATTAGTTTCAAATTAAAATTTAACCCAATAAAGTTGGGGGGATTCCCCTCCTCCCCCATTTTTAATGAACCTTCTGTCATTTACTTGGATGTGATCAGCTGTTAAGCAAATTAAGCAAAAACAAAACAGAGAGACGAAGATCCAGTAAGAACTGCTAGGGGAAATGGAAAGTACATTTTTTTTAAAGTTTTATTGAGTAATAACGTTCTTTAACTGTCTTAATAACTTTCTTTAGCTTTTATTGAGTAATTTGTGTTAAATTTAGGTTGAGTATTGATCCAGGCTGATCTTGCACAATTTTTAATATTTCGCTCTTGCTCATTAGTGAGACGTCTGAGCCTGCATTTCATCCACCAGCTTTTTGAAGTTGGGTGAATATTGCGTGAGAGCCAGTCTCAGGGAATCCTGGAGATGTTCATCTGTCATGTTGGAAAGTTGTGTATTCTGTCATTTTCAGATGGGAAAACGCAGATTCACACAAATAAGTTGAACCGAAACAGGAGTGTACAGCTTCACTGCATCTTCTCAAGTTGGGAAATTTGTCTCTAGGCACTAGCTTCCAAAATGATTCTTGCTCAGCACGGGTCTTGAGAAAAATATCATTTTCAAGGGTTAATATTTCGTTTTCGAGAGATGGCTTGTTCAATGAGTAATTGTTACTGATAGCAGCTGCAGTTTCTTTAATGTCCACATCTACTTTGAATGGGTATGACAAGTACTCCACAACTGTTCCAATTTTTTGGAAGTCACAGAATCTATTTTCGAATTCCTTCTCGTTCTGAAAAACAAAATTTGGATATTGTCCCAGATGGTCCTGCGTATTAGGAAAATGATCAAAAGTGTTGTTTGCAAGGTCAGTCATCATTAGCTCAAATTTGCTCTTGTAGGATGAAACTGTACTCATCTCGCCAGTGCATTTGTTTTTACCTTGTAGTTCAAGGTTCATATCACTTAGTTTGCCTGTAAAGTCAGCGAGAAATGCCAGATCACATAACCACTCCTCATCTTCCAACTCTGCTTGGTCATCTTCCCTCTCCTTCAAAAAACTTCTCATTTCATTTAGCAAATCACAAAATCTTTGCAGAAATTTGTTCCTACTTAGCCACCTTACATCTGTGTGCAAAATGATTTCCACTGCCCCTTCATCAAGGGTAAGATTGAAAAGCCGTCTTTGAAGTAGGGTTGCCAACTGGCTCCAGATGCGCCCGACAGGCTCGATCCAGTCCTGGGTTTACCCCATTGCATGCAGGGACATGTAGTCTTGCTTTTCTTATGGAATGCAATGGAAAAATCAGAACTACATGTCCCTGCATGCAGTGGGGTAAGCCTAGGACTGGATCAAGTGTGTCGGGCGCATCTGGAGCCAGTTGGCAACCCTACTTTGAAGTGATCTTCCACAAACTGAATTTACAGTTTTGAAAGTGATGTCCATGACAGTCTTTGTATTGAGTCTCTTCCTTGCCAAAACTTGCTGGTGAATGATGCAGTGGTAAGAAAGGAAATCTGGGAAGTTGTCATGCTGTCTACAGAGGGCTATGAAACCATTAACCTCACCTGTCATTGCTCTTGCTCCATCAGTAGTGATGGAAACAAGTCTATGCAATGGAAGATTACACTTTGTCACAAAAGAATGGAAAGAACTGAAGTATTCCCTGACCGGTAGTTCTCCCTTTTAAAGAAATCATTCCAAGTAGTTCTTCTTTAACACTGAAGTCTTCAAAAACCATCCGGATAAAGACTAGTAACTGGGCTATGTCTCTTATGTCTGTAGATTCATCCAGTTGGAGTGAGAAAGCTACACAGTTTGAAACATCTTCCAATAATTGTTCAGTTGTGTCTCCACACATCTTTTCTATTTGCCGCACGACGGTGTTTCTTGACAATTGTACATCTTGAATAGCAGCTATGATCTCTTATTTTTAAATCCTTCAAAAAGATTGTCAGCTGCTTCAAGAAAACAATCTTTTACAAATTCCCCTTCAGTGAAAGGTTTGCATTTCTTTGCGATCAGGTTGCTGACCTTGAAGGATGCTATGGTTGCATTGACTGAATGTGACCTTGGCTTCGCCATCAACTGTTGCTGAGTAGCCAATTTCGATTTAAGTTCTTTGAGCTTCAGTTTACGAATTTCACTTTTGGGTGGAAAATCAGCATCAAACGTATTGCTATGCAGAGCCTTATAATGACGTTCCAGATTACCTTTTTTGGGCAAGGATACTGGGGCGTTACAAATTAGACAACAACACTTGTCTTTCACCATGATGAAGAAGTAGTCCATTTCCCATTCATCATGAAAATGGTAGGTTTTGCTCTTCTTTGTAACACTCATCTTCATTATACTGGGATGGCTGGATGTAAGAAGGACAAATCTGCTAAGTTAGTATAAACACTGGCTGAATCTGGTCACTGTCTCAAAGTATTAAAGATCAACAGGAACTGTCTCAAAGTATTAAAGATCAACAGGAACTGAAGACCTCTGGATGATGTGGAATACAAGGACTGGAGATGCCAAAACCACACATGCAGTTCTAAGTGTAAAAATAAGAATTCATCATACTGGCACCAATAATCAAATACCACCAAACAATCATCAAAAAAACTCAAACACCTGTCCAGCAAACCAGATAAAATCAAATACCACCAAACAAGTTCAAATACCACCACACGCGATTTAATAAATTCTGCACACAGTGTAGAATCAACGCAAAGGCAAGGTGAAATAAAATTGCGGTGTAGAATCAACGCAAAGGCTAGGCAAAATAAAATTGCAGAGGCAAGCAAAAGTCACAGTGGTTTGAACCAATTCGAAGGCAAGGCATAGGCAAGTTAGAACAAAATTGGAAAAGCCTGCCAAAATCACCAAATTCTTGACACTTTGTTGTGTCTGCCCGAAAACTTTTAATGAAAGCGAACTATAAAGCAACCAACAACCAGCACACAGCACAACTAATATGGTAAGTGTATTCAGGTAAAGCCCGGGCGAATGGATATCGCCCGGTATATAACACACTTCTAAGGGGTGTTGAGGCGGGGGCAGGAATGGGTGATTCTGAGAGGCAGGAGACCAGGTATGATGCTGGGCCTGTGGCGTCCCATTGTGGGGTGCTGGCAGCGGCCCCCTGGGGTACCCACAAACTATTGGCACAAAAACAACAAGCGCCCCCAATACACCCGCAGGCAAGATTCCCGCAGGCAGGGAAAAAAGACAGGCAAAGGATCAGCAGCAGTGGCAAGCCCTCGGCAGATGACCTGCCGGCATGAGCTCTCCCCTAGTAATGGGGTGAGCTGCTGGAGAGATGGAGTCAAGTGGGGCTGGCGATCTACCTCTGACCCCTCCGCGATCTACCGGTAGATCGCGATCTACCTGTTGGACATGCCTGTTATAGATGAACATACACCACCTAGACCAGGGACCCCCTGGTGTTTCCCAGTGAGTTGTCATCCAGTCATGACATTTTGCAAGTCATGAACTCCACCTGTTGGTGCATTTGTAGACTCCATTACAGCCAAGCCAAGTCAAGATCACATCTGCTGCCATGTTGCCTCAACTTCCTATCTCCATGTCTGGGGATGATAGTGAGGAGTTCATGACATTTTAAATCTTAGATCTCTAGGGAGCAGGTAGTTTGGAACCTTGAGTCCCTTGAGGCTTTTCACACTGGTCATGATAGGGGGCAACAAGCCAAGGAGATAGGTGCACAGGTGGTGTTCTCTTCAGTCCTTCCTATTGAGGCTAAAGGCAAGGCAGAGAAGCTCGCATTTTGGAGTTGAATGCATGGCTGCATGGATGGTGTCATCGAGAGTGTTTGGTTTCCTGGACCATGGGATGATTTTCCAAGGGCTGCAGAGCAGAGATGGTGTCCATCTGTCCAAGAAGGGTCGAAGTGTCCTCATCAGCAGACTGGATAACCTACTGAAGAGGGCTTTAAACTAGATTAATTGGGGATGGTTGAAGAAAGCCGCTAGGTAAGTGAAACATTAAATACCTCTGTAGAAATTGGTTAAAGGGACAACATCTAGGAAAGCGGTGTGTATAAATGCCCTTAGCATGGGAAATAAGATTGCAGATGTTGAGGCTTTAATGGAAGAGGCTGACTTGGATTTAGTGGCAGTTATGGAGACATGGTTCACGGACAACCATGACTGGGATGTAATTATACCAGGCTATACTTTATTCAGGAAGAACAGAGTAGGAAGAAGAGGAGTAGGAGTGGCACTATATGTAAAAAATAATATTAAAGCTATAGAATTACAGGGCTTAAAAGTGAGCGAAGAGGTATTGTGGGTTAAACTAGAAAGAGGGAAAGGGAAATCCATTTGCATTGGTGTGATATACAGATCTTCCTCACAGGGAGAAGAAGTGGACAGAGGTTTAATAGAAGATATACGCAGTATTGTCATGAAAGGAGAAGTGCTACTGATAGGTGAATTCAATATGCCTGATGTTGATTGGCATACCCCTGCTGTGGTGTCATCTAGAAGTAAAGAGATCCTAGATTCTCTGCAGGGAGAACTATTCTGGCAACTGGTAACAGAACCCGCACATGAGGAGGTCACATTGGACTTGGTGCTTACCAATGGGGAAAGTCTTTTTGATGTCATAGTGGGAGATCATCTCGCATTCAGTGATCACCAGCTGGTGTGGTTCAGTATTAGGACTAGGGCTGATAAAATCCATTCAAAAGCAAGGGTCTTAGACTTTAGGAAAACTAACTTTGCATAGATGGGACAATACCTCAAGGAGTCATTAGCAGGATGGGAACAGCTGGGGGATGCAGAAAAGTAATGGGCAAAACTGCAAGGGGATATTTTAAGGGCAACAAACTTTTTTATTAGAAAGGTAAAAAATGTAAAAAGAAAAGGAGGCCACTATGATTCTCAAAAAAGTAGCTGAAAAGGTGAAGAACGAGGATGGCCTTCATAAAATACAAGAGATCACAGAGAGAAGACAAGCATCTGTATTTGGAAAAACAGAGAAGCTAGCAAAGTAGTCCGGAAAGCAAAGAAAAAGAAGAAGAAATAGCCAATGCAATAAAATGGGGGGGGGATAAGACCTTTTTCAGATATGCTAGTGAGAGGAGGAAGGGCAAAAGTGGTATTGTCAGACTCAAGGGTAAAGGGGAGGAATATGTCAAAGTTGATGAGAATAAAGCAGAATTGCTTAACAAATATTTCTGTTCTGTGTTCATAGATGAAGGGCCAGGAACAGGACCTCAGAAAACACACACAAATAGGAACAGAAGTGATGGGGACCTTGATTGATTTTCAGAAGACTGTGTTCATGAGGAACTAGCTAAATTAAAAGTAGACAAAGTGATGGGATCAGATGGCATACATCTGAGAATATTGAAGGGACTTAGGGGCGTTCTAGTGACTCCACTGACTGGCCTTTTCAATGCCTCTTTAGAGTCAGAAGTGGTCCCAGAGGACTGGGAAAGGCACAGGTGGTCCCTTTACACAAAAGTGGTCCCTTTACACAAAAGTGTTTTCACAAAAGTGGAAATATGGGTGAAGTTGTAAACTACAGGCCGGTTAGTCTAACCTCTGTGGTGAGTAAATTATTGGAAATGCTGCTAAAAGAGAGAACATTGAGATTTCTAGAGTCCAGTGGATTGCAGGATCTGAGGCAGCATGGATTTAGCAGAAGCAGGTCTTGTCAGACAAATATGGTTGATTTCTTTGACTGGGTGACCAGTGAGTTGGACCGAGGGAGAGCCCTAGATATGGTGTATTTAGTTTTCAGTAAAGTCTTAGACACCATTCCACACAGGTGACTTATAAACAAACTAAGCACCCAAGGGATGGACCTTGTTGTTGTTGTTAAGTGCCGTCGAGTCGGAGTCGACTCATGGCGACCCTCTGGATAGCTATCCTAAATTGTGTTCGGTCTTCAGGCAGGTGGCTCATTGTTGACAGACTGGTACCCGTAGCTGCTGTTATTGTATCGATCCATCTCATCGCTGGCCTTCCTCTTTTGCGTTGACCTTCTATCTTGCCAAGCATAAGGTCTTTCTCTAATGATCTCTCTCTTCGCATGATGTGTCCAAAGTATGAAAGTCAAAGTCTTGTCATCTGAGCTTCTAAAGAAAGCTTAGGTTTGATCTCCTCTAGTACCGACTGGTTTGTTCTTCAGGCAGTCCATGGTATACACAGTATTCGCCACCAGCACCATAATTCAAAGGCATCAATTTTCTTCCTGTCTATCTTTTTCACTGTCCAGCTTTCACATCCATATGATGTTATTGAAAATACGTTGGTTGATCCAAGTAGGTTAAAGTTGTTCTCCTTCCACGATGAACCTGTTGATTATGCCAGTTGTCATGATCTTTGTCTTCTTTACATTAAGGGTCAGGCCCATTTTGAGACTATGTTCTTTGATTGTGAAAAGCAAATGTTTCAGATCATCTTCACTTTCAGCCAGTAATGTGGTATCATCGGCATAGCGAAGGTTGCTGATGAGTCTTCCACCAATCTTCACACCTCTGTTGTCTTCATACAATCCTGCTTCTCTGATGATGACTAATTGGGTTAGAAATTGGTTGAGTGGGAGGCGGTGAAGGGTATAGGTAAACAAAAATGTTCTTCAAATTATGAATATCACAATCAAGCTAGTAAAATGCTGTCTAAATTTCAGAATCGAGGCTATTCGGCCAAAATTGTGCGAACAGCCTATAAAAGGGAATGGTTAATCGACCAATCTGAAGCTAATCCTTTCATAAATAAAGATCCGATAGACGTTACTTGTGTCCTTCAATATTCATCTTTGGCTTCACTTATTGTTTCTGTAATTAATTATTGTTGGTCAACTTTTGGTGCATATCCTGTTCTGTCTCTAATGAAACCACGCATTGCCTACAGTAGGAGGTGCAACTTACGAGATCTTCTTTGCCCAGCTGTCACCTACCCTACTGAAGACAATGAGAGCTCGAAAAGTCACTATAGAGTGGCCTCTGTAAATTTTGTAAAGTCATGGAAGAAAGGACAGATTTTTCTATTAACAGTAAAACCTTTTAAATTAAGAACACTAACATCTTGCATTTCTACATTTGTTGTTTACATATTCGTTGTCCTTGTCTGAAGATCTACATTGGGAAAACTATGAGACAACTTAGAGCCCGCCTGTCTGAATACAATTAGAGTCTGTCTAAGTTAAGAAAGGAAGCATCTTTAGTTGAACATTGCCAACACTTTAACCACAGTTTTGAAGATTTATGCTGTATGGTTATTGATTCTGCTTCACCAATGTTAGAGGTGGGGATCGCGGCAAGGCCTTGTTGCAAGGAGAACAAAAGTGGATCTTTTTGTTAAATTCTTTGGAACCTTATGGTTTAAATAATAAAATCGAATGGGGGGTATATTTTTAATGGCTTTGTGTGGCTCCTCCTCCCAGTTCTCTTGATTGGCTCTTCCATCTATTTAAACTAGTCAGTACTGACATCACATGCTATCGCTGTTCTTACAGTCTGTAACAAAGTAGAGTTTGCCCCCTAATGAAGCCTATATGGTGAAACAGAGATCTTTGTCGGGCCACTCTGTCTTCATGGGATGCTAATTGCCTTGGATAAAGCTAAGTTACTTGAGTCTGTTAGTGTAACGTTTGGAGGTCAAGTCTTTTAAGTGTTTGCGTTTCCATTCCAGATTGTCCGAATTGTGGACGTTTTTGGATGCAGCGAATTGTAGCATGTTTGTCCATTGCTTTAATGCTGTTAGACATAGAATAATAATTAGATATTCTATTTATAATTTAAATGTAGGATTTTGCAAAATGGAAAAACTATTGTTACTGAAATTGACATGCTAAGCTTAGCTGGTTTTTAAGATTGGATTCTAATATTTAATTAAATAAATAAAAAGATAATAAGAGGAGTTTTTTAGACCATTGATGTATTGAGAAGCAATTCCCCTTGTGCGAGCAATTGCCCCTCATAGGGACGTTAGCTCCAGCACTTGAGGTCTTTTCTCTTGAGGTCTTTTCTCCTCTGTTTTATGTAACCAAGTGGTTTCTAAGTTCCCTGAAGGCATTGGTTATTTCCCATTGTGGATTATGAGAATGCTGTAAAAGTTATTTTAGTGGTAAAGAACTTGGCGCTATATTAGTTATTAAGAGTGATCCAGAAGTTTTTTCTTTTTTCTTTGATTGCTTTGGACAGTGCCATTCTTCCTGCCCAAGGTTGCATCTGCCATTCACTCAACCAGGCAGTGTGTGGAAGATCTCAAGAGGAATGCCTCCCTTTGGGCATTGGACATCAGGAGAGTTCTCTTTTGATACCTGAAGGTCACAAATTCCTTTAGGGTTTCTAATCATCTTTTCATCCTCCTTTGGGGGTCCACGTAAGGATCATGCAGCAGCAAAGTCCTCTATTACCCACTGGATTAAGGAGGTTATCAGTTCGATCTACCTTCTCAGTCATAGGTGTGTGCCAGAAGGGCTTAGAGCTCACTCGACTAGAGCTGAGACATTATCTTGGGCAGAGTCTGGCTCTGTCTCTCTGGAAGACATCTGCCACGTAGCAACGTGGTTGTCACTGAATGCTTTTGTGAAGCATTACAGGCCAGAGTTCTGCGCTGCTGAAGATTGCACCTTTGGGAAGGCAGGCCTTAGTATGGCATTGCCATCTTCACATCCTGGATCCTACCTGCTTGGGTATGGCCCATTCGTCTGGACTGGTCTAGCAGGATGCAAGGAAACAAAATGAATAGGTACGGAAAATTTCTCCTTACTCGGGTAAATGGGCTATATTAAAAATGTCCACCCTTCCTGCAGGTAAGAGTATGCATTGGCATTTTTTTAGTTAGTGTGGTGTGTCAGCACCGACTCTACTACTACTACTATTAATCATTTATATAGTGCTACAAGGCGAATTGTGATGGCACCCCCTAGAAAATGACGCTCTAGGTGACCTCTTAATTTGCCCAATGGTTAAGCCAACTCTGTTCTCTTTTTCTTCCTCTGCTAAGCTTTTCTTCTGGCAACAACTCCTTTCACCATATGTGATTTGGTCCATCTTCTGGCAAACACAGAGGATTCACTGCTCCAAAGGCCCTAATCACATGCTGCCACTTCTACTAAAGATATGAGAAATCACTTAATAGTTCCCGTGTATGACTATCAAATGTGTTCTGAACAGTAAATGTCAACCAAAAATAGAACTATTTTGTCGGATCGTCTGTCGTGAGGGCGCAATGACACACTCGAATGACAGACCCTCCTTTTAATCAACTTATATTTAAAAGGCCAAGTCGACCCGAATACGCTAGAGACTATAAACAGCCCAAAAGGACAAGTCTCAGCATAACCAACATTGCTAATTTGCATACAATGAAAAATATTTTAAATTCAGAAACAAATCTGAGAGAGAAAGGCTTTTACACATAGAGGTACTTAGCTGGGCCCAAGAATGTCCATTAACTGGAATCGTCCAGGAAATGTTGATAGGGAACTCGATAGTATCCTCAATAATGTGAATTCTCAATTTCTTCAACCAAGATATCACAAAACTAGTCGGAATTCTCAAAGTATTCCCGTTGACTCTTCAAATAAAGCCCGCCAGTTTACCCTCTATGTATGCCATCGCATCAAGTTCGGGTTATCTTGCGACACAATCATTGTGTTTCAAGCCTACGTTAACACTGGCTCTTTATCAAGCAAAACCCATCCTAGTTCCTGTTCCAGTTTTGCACGTGATGACTTCAGCATTACGCACCGGGACCCAAGAAGACGTCAGCAACAAAAATCTAAAACTCATTTAATAGACCACCATTCAATCTCTGTGTTCATTCCATAAGGGGTTACTGTATTCAGGGTGAAAATCCACCGTTGTTCTCGCTGATGTAGAAATGCACGACGGTCCCCCCCCTCGAAAAAACGGAGGTACTCTCTCCAAGATTGTCCATCGTAATTGTGAAAACTTGTGAGAATTGGACATACAATGTTGAACCATAGGAGCTGACAAAGTATTAGTATTTATACGTGATCGATGTTCTCGTAACCGTACACGAATAGATCGCGTAGTCATACCCACGTAAAACAACTGACAAGGGCAAATGATTAAATACACCACATAGTCTGAAGTACAATCTGTAATATAACGACGATGATATCGGATCTGAGTATGAGGATCTTGCCAGTCCGTCCCGTCCAGAGTGGTAAAGCACATGTCACAAGTTTCACAAGCGGAATGATTCCCTTGAGATCGCTCCTTTGGCATCTGGGCGGTATGAACCACCCGATCAGCAATATTAACTCCTCTTCGGTAAGCCATCCGGAGAGGTTTCTGAAAACAGACATGCTCTGATAAAATATGCCAATGGGAGCGTAAGATACGTGTGACTTGCGCTGTACAGGGCATATAGAGAAGTACTCCTACATAAGGCTGTATCTCATCATGGGACTGTAATTGATGCTCCACTCCAGAAATATGATCATCCCACCATTCGGGATGATTATTGAGTGCCCTTTTATATGCTTGATCCAATAGTTTCGTAGGATACCCCTGTAATAATAACCGGTCTCGTAGGTCCTGAGCATGATGTTTATATTCTCTCCTTGTAGAACACAATCTCCGAAGACGGAGAAATTGCCCTGTAGGAAGAGCTCGACGAAGAGATATTTGCCACTTCTACTAAGGCAATTCAAAGAAATAATAATAGTTTGAACATGGGTTAAATTAGTAATTTGAAAAAAAGGCAAAAACATGGGACCATATTAAGGTAAAATGCAAGTATGGCATAGTCCCTTCATGCATTGTGAAAGTGAATATGGGTATTATGTAAGGAGGTATCATAAAATACTCAGATGAGTACACTCAGATAATAGTCTAACACTATTTTAAACATTTATCCTTTGAGTTCAAAAATTTCTTTTGATAAAAGTATTTTATCTGCAAAATATATTTAAAATAGTTTTAGCCTTCTATATCCAACTTGCTTTTCTGTTTGAGTCACCTGCACAGACGCGACTTCATGCTAAAGATGAATACCAAATAATATTTCTCTCAGACATGCTGCAAATAAACCTTTAAGGAAAGAACACATTCTATGAACTTCAAAGACAACTTCAAAGAAGAACTGGTATCATATATAGACTATACATTCTTTGCAGTAAATAAAAATCTTCCCATGTGTTATAATTCCATAAAAGCTTTCAAAGGATAGTAACAAATTTTTGGGGGGTTTTCAGAAGGTTAATAGAAGAATATATTTTTCTCCTGTGATCTTCAGAGGAGAGGGTATAATACCTGGCAGTAGAAACTAGAAAGAACATGTCTCAGTGTCTTAAGAACCGGACCATCCCTAGCACTAAGTAAACTAGGTGGCTGCCTAGGGGGGCAGAATTTTAGGGCCAGTACTACGTCAGAATTAAATGAAGGAGAGATTGAATCTTCACCTGATGCTGTGGATGCACCCAGTAATTCAGTCAATCCTACAAGACAGTATAGAATTGACTGAATTACATCAGCAGCATCGGGTGAGTCATCATCTAGCAGCAGACACCTCTTTTTTAAAGTCAGTAACCTTAAAAAGATCAGAGTTTGTTTGAAGCTGCTTGCAGGTAGTCCAGGCAGTTCTCTGAGTCCCCTGGGATGCTCCAGGCTAAAACTCACTTCTTTGAGAGTGCTTTTTGGGTCCGCATCCTTTTAGTCTCCTGTTCACTTCCTATGTGTTTTCTTAACATTCCCCTAGATATATCCTAATGCCCAGTTGTGTTGTCTGTCTTGACTAGACTGTAAACTCTTATGAGCAGGGACTGTCTTTTATATATCTCTGTGCAGCACTGAGTACGTCTTGTAGCGCTATAGAAATGATAAGTAGTACTAGCAGTAGGAGGGATCTTCCCAGAGGACTTGGAAGATTGCATGGGCTGCCTGCAAGCAACTTGTTTTAAGGTAACCAAGTTAAAAAGAGAAAGGTGTGAGAATGCAGCCAGTTCATGCTCCTGAAAAATGTATCAGCAGCATTCTCTCACCTCGTCTCTTTTGAATTTAAATATCTCATCTTCAAATGATCCTCTGTGTAACGTGGTGTGACCTCCCCAGCAGAGTTTCTTTCAAGTTGCTTGCAGGCAGCATGGGCAATCCTCCGACTTGTCCTCCTGCCCACACCAGAGGGGGAAATGATCTCGCATGCAGCCTTGACAACAGAACGATGGACCTGCATGTGAGATCATCTGAACTTAGCAATATGCTATTTGAATGCCGGTATCGGTGAATCGGCTTTGGAGCGCGGCAACAGAGTTGGTGGTCGGTGATCAGATGGTCAGAGACCAGAGGGAGAGTGGTCGCAGTACAGGACCACAGCAGCAGGGAATTCATTGTGGCAGGGACGACCATGATGGGGTGGGCGCATGCGGGGGGGGGGGGGGCGACATGGCTGAAAGTTCATCTAAGGTGCCAGATATCCTTGGTCCAACCCTGCTTAAAAAGGAGTAACAACGGAAGCTTTGTTTTCGGCATATGAATGGCTACATCAGGAGTTCAACGAAAAACTTACACACATTGCAAGCTGAGTCATAGGGAGAGAAATTTAAAAAAAACCATTTACCTAGGTAAACAGGCTGTCTGAAAATTGCCCACCTTGTACACAGGTAAAAGGACACATTGAGATCAATAAAGTAGACAAGCTCAGTGGCGTGGTTAGGTCAGCGGAAGCAACTGCGTGGGAAATTTTGCCCAAATGGTTATGTTTGTTGCAAACGCCCAGGGCCGGGCTGTCCACTAGGTGGGCTAGGTGGCCGCCTACGGTGGCAGACCTCTGTAGGTGGCACAGCATGGTGCCCGCGGCAGGCCATGTTCTTTAGCACACATGGCCTGCTGCTTCTGACCCCCTTCCAACAGGTTGTGTCAGAGTGGGGTCAGAATCGGCAGGCCATGTATGCTGAAGCACATGACTTGCCACGTGCTGCCACCACACCAAGCCGAGCCATCCCCCCACCGACACCGCCGAGGGAATCAGCAGCAGTGTGCAGTGGCAGCATGGTGCGACTCGGCTTGGAAGGGATGTGCAGCACGACTTGGCTCGGAAGAGGGGGCGGCAATGCCGGGGCTTTGGGCTGGCTCTGCAAACATGCCTTGCAATGTTGCTTGGTAGGGATGTGGAGGGAGATAATAAAGCCATTGATATATTTTTATGATAGGGTAAAAAATCCAGACATCCCATTAAGAACATTTTTCTGCCATATTCAAAAGGTGGAGTAGCTGTTCCAGACATGTCCATGACCGGCTTATAAATGGGTCAATCTATAAAATTATCAGCAACTAGTGTTGTCATTTAACCTTCATTATGTGCTATATGCCAAAGCTAACATGCTTCCAGCCAAATTTAATACACCAGTGAGAAGTGCCTCTGATATTCAAAATTTATTCTTTAATTTGAAAATTTTATTTTGCACCGAATCGGGAAACCCAGCTCTCAGTGGATTACAGTAATACAAAATGTGAAAATAACAAATGAACAAGATATGATACAGCTCACAGCATAAAACAGAGATGTGAAAGAAGAGACAAATTTCTAACAAATCTCTTTATTTTGTTGTTCCAAACGGGTACCCTAGGACTTCTCTTAAGAGGCAGTATGATCTTCCTGCCTGGGCTGATAGCCATTAACAAACTTATTCTATCAGGGGAAAGCTTGATGCATTCTTTTCAAGAAGTCAAAGGGTGTTTTGGTCTTTCAGTTAAGGAGTTCTTTTCATTTCTGCAATCTATATAATGTGCTGATGCAATGTTATTTTGAACCAAATGAATATGTTATGCTGCTCCTCAGGGCAACCGAGGAAGAACTTTCTCCCTAGAACCTATGAGATCATAAATGACCGACAGCTGACTGATCCATTAACTGACATAGCCTTCCAATGACATCGGGCGAGAGTGATAAACTAGTGCACTGACATAATAGGAAAAGAACACCGCCTTCCAAAAAATGTATGAAAAACACACTGTTGTGGAAAATGCCATACAGAATAGTGGACGGATTATATATTCATGCAGTTAGAGCTCTGGAGACAGAATAATCTCCACAGATATGTGCAGCGAATAAGTCTTGTAAAGGAACTTAACTACACTGCATATAGGAATGTCCTAAAAATTAAGCATTTGGGAACCGTATTATAGCTACAGTTAATGATAAGGTTAACTACTCACTTTCTATCTTAGATCGGTCTACAAGTTTGACTTCTTTAGATCATTATCATTCTACGAAGATCCATAAAATTATTATTATAGTCAAAAAAGGAACTATAATTAGCTGGGCGGAGTCAGTGGTGTAGCTGCCATTAAGCAAGCCTGGCAAAGATCTGGTTATCGCCTGCTGCTGGACCAACTTACTTGCTCTTGTAACGAATTGTTAGGGGGCAGAGGTAGTAGTAGTGGCACTGCTGGGGGGAGGTGAATGTAACATACACTACATTTAGCTCTAGCAGAGCGGCCAAACCACCTCCTGATCCCAGTCTTCAATCAGGTAGTAGGAGAAGCGCTTAAGTAGTTTATCTCCTGCTGCCATGCAGGGCCGGCCCGTCCATTGAGCAAGAATGTTTTTTGCACAGGGCCCCGCGTTTCAGGGGGCCCCGCGCAAAGAACATTCTGCTTTTTTAAAAATTTAATTAAAAAAAAAAAAAGCTGGCTGCTGCCGCTGCCGCCGCAGCAGCAGCAGAATGGAGTGTCCCGCGAGGCCCCCTCTGCCGGGCTGAGCCCCTCTGTGCCGGCTTTCAGATACGCGAAGGGAGAGTGTCTCCCTCGCGTCTCTGTTAAGCCCACAGGGGCAGATGGGAAATTTCCCATCAGCCCTTGTGGGCTTAACAGAGACGCGAAGGAGACACTCTCCCTTCGCGTATCTGAAATCCGGTGCACAGGGGCTCAGCCGGGCCGGGAGCGCTCAGCCGGGCAGAGGGGGCCCCGCGGGAAACTCCATTCTGCTGCTTCCGCAGCGGCAGCATCAGCAGCCATCTTTTTTTTTTTTAAATTTTCCATGAGCCGATGTTGGGGGGGGGGTTAGGACTGGTAATGGGCTATGGAGGGGGTTAGGACTTGAGGTGGGCTGTGGGGGGTGGGGGGGGTTATTACTGGTAATGGGCTATGGGGGAGAATAATACTGGTAATGTGCTGTGGGCTGATGGGGGCTGTCTGGAAATGGGGTGATGGGGGGTTAGGACTGGTAATGGGCTATGGTGGGGTTAGGACTGTTAATGGGCTTTGGGGGGGCTTGGACTGCAACTGGGCGGATGGGGAGGGGTTAGGACTTGAGGTGGGCTGATGGGGTTAGGACTGCTAATGAGCTGTGGGCTGTTGGGGGGGTTAAGACTGGTAATGGGCTGTGGGCTGATGGGGGCTGTCTGGAAATGGGGTGATGGGGGGTTAGGACTGGTAATGAGCTATGGGGGGGTTAGGACTGGTAATGGGCTATGGGGGGCTAGGACAGGAAATGGGCTGATGGGGAGGGGTTAGGACTTGAGGTGGGCTGATGTGGTTAGGACTGGTAATGGGCTGTGGGCTGATGGGGGGGGTTAGGACTGGCAGTGGGCTATGGGGGGCTGACTGGAAATGGGCTGATGGGGTTAGGACTGGTAATGGGTTATAGGGGGGGCTTAAACTGAAAATGGGGTGATGGGGGTTAGGACTGGAAGTGGGTTGATGGGCTAGGACTGGAAATGGGCTGAGTGGAAGGGGAGGCTTGAACTGCAAATAGCTGATGGGGAGGGGGCTTGGAATGGAAATGGGCTGTGAGGGAAGGGAGCTAGGACTGAAAATGGGCTGATGGAGCAGCTAGGATAGGACTGGAAATGGGCTGTTGGGGGGAGCTAAGATTGGAAATGGGCTGTGGTGGGGGCTTGAATTGAAATGGACTCATGGAGGGGCTAGAACTGGAAGTAGGCTCATGGGGGGGGGCTTGGATTGGAATTGGGCTGAGTGGAGGGGAGCTAGGATTTGACATGGGCTGATGGTGGGGCTAGGAAATGACTAGAAATGGGCTGATGGGGGGGGGGGGCTAGGATTGGAAATGAGCTGATGAAGGGACCCGGACTGGAAATGGATGGGGGAGCTAGGACTGGAAATGGGCTGATGGGGGGCTAGGACTGGAAATGGGCTGATGCAGGGACTAGAAGGGAATAAATGCTGGGTGAAACTGGAACTAGAAGGGAGCTGATGATGGGGGAGAATTAGAATGGGATGGGGCTGGGAGAGTAAAATGGAGAGGGGAAAAATATTTTGTGTGGGAGGGATGAAAAATCTACAATTGGCCGGGTATTGGGAGAGTGAGGATGGAGGGGTAAAATTTGTGTGGATGAAATAGGAATGAGGAAAGGGCAAAAGGAGAAAGATTAGTATGTTAAAGCAGATGTAGAGAGAGAGAATGGAAAAAAAACTAGAAGAGAGAAGAAAGGACAAATGGACAGCAGACGAGAGTTAGTAGAAAACATGAAGAAACCAGAAGAAAGTGGCTGGAGCAATTGCAACTGAAAAAAAATGCACAAAAGGTAAAAAGATATCTCTTTATTTTGAATTTATTAACTGGAATATGAAAGCTCTGGGAAATGTGCATCATTAACGTTTGCCTTTTGTTTGGTACAAGAGGAAATTAATTTATAGTTTTATTTCTACAGTGTTGTTGTACATTCCAAGTTTGGCTTTTGGGGTTCCCAGTTTAATTATTGCCTTCCTGTTTCTAAATTGTGATTCCTTGTTTGGTGATGGTCTATGTTCTGCATGTGTAACTGAGCTGAGGTATTCTGTTTATGTAATTCCTATTTGACATTGCCACTTGTTCTCTTTCCCCAGTATTCTCTGAAATGTATTGGTTTAATATTTGCAGTGTTGCCTTTTGATAGGTAGGGTCTGGTGCTTTGTGAGTCCTGGTAATGCTGTCAGGATACGGCGGGTTTGCTATGGGTTCTAAATGGGCAGCGTTTGTAGTAGTTCCTAATGTGCCTGGTGGTTGGCACTGGATTATAGTAATGTAGAAATCTTTTAGTCTTTCTTTATCCATACACTCATTAAGAGACATGTTTACTAAAAGTTAGTGTATGGTAACATTATGCAAATATTTATGCAAATAAGGCCACTTATGCAAAGGAGGCCCCGCACCGAGTCTCCGCACATGGCCCCGCACCCCCCTTGGGCCGCCCCTGCTGCCATGAGGTCAAGTCTCATGGTGTGAGCTGTGGGATTTTCCACTTGGAGAAGAGATGGCTAAGGAGAGATATGATAGAGGTCTATAAAATTCTGAATGGAGTGGAATGGGTAGGCGTGAATCGATTGTTTATTCTTTAAAAAAAAAATACAAGGACTAGGGGACATGCCATGAAGCTAGAAAGCTACTGTATATATTTAAAACAGAGAAAATATTTTTCTCTCAACATATAATTCATCTTTGGAACTCATTGATTGAGGATGTGGTAAAAGCAGGTAGTGTAGTTGGGCTTAAAAAAGGTTTGGACAGTTCCTGGAGAAAAAGTCCATAAACTGTTATTAAAATGGTCCAAGAGAAAACCACGGCTTATCTCTGCAGATAAGTAGCATGAAACTACTTTAAGGATATGTCAGGTACTTGTGACCTGAATTGGCCACTGTTGGATTCAGGATACTGGGCTTGATGGACCTTTGGTCTGACCCAGTATGACAGTTCTTATGTTCTCATATGGCTATGTAATTTTGTAAAAGCCCTGTTCCATGTGCAAAAAAGGCTTTATACACGGAGAAGCCTTTATAAAATTATTTGCCTATTGTACTATAATATCTTATCGTACTGGAATCTCTTTTATTTCAGACTGGGAAGGTGTAACTGTATCCGGTCCAGTTTGGTGCTTTGACTCTAGAGAATTTAAACAAGACAATTCTGGAATATTTTTTATTTGATCATTCATATGAGGTTTAGCCTAGTTGCTTATAAAGCTGTGCTTAGGAGAATGTTTCTGAACTTCAGAGCTGAAAAAAACATAAGCTAAGGAAACCGTATGCACAATTTAGAAAGAGAATTCAAGCATATAGAGAACCAACACATCAGCAGGGAAGAAAATGCTTTATTGTTACATCTGCAGTAGCTGAAATGCAAAGATAATGCCATTTTTAGTCAACAAGCAGACAAATCAGTTTATCTGTATAAAGTTAGGTATTATTCAGAGACTAATTTTAGTTGGTCACTTAGCACAATATTTGAAAGCAAGGAGGAATAGGGAGAGCAGTCTTGCTGGTAACTTACCTTATAACAGTATATATGCAGACAGTTTTATAAGCAGTCCTGTCATATTTTCTCTATAAGGGCACTAATTGCTAAGCTGTGCTAAAATTTCTCATTTTACTGCAGCTTAGTCTACTGTGGGAGTCACTAAACTGCAGTAACTCAGTACTGCAAATTAGTGAATCCTGCGGTAAAGGAATCACAAGTTGCATTACTCCAAGGGAAAAGTGATGGCAGCTCAAAACTGGTGTGATTTTTCCTAATCAGGAGCTTTAGGCCGCCTACATGTGGCCCAGTGCTCTAGGCTGCAGTTTTAGAGGGGCTGTGTTGTTAAAATTAAACCTGCATCCTAGGGATCCCCTCCTCCGGCACCATCAACGTGTCAGGGCCTCCTCAAATAATTTCCTCTTCCCCATAGAAACCCGGTGATCCCCTGAGCCCAATGAGAAGACCCCCCCCAAAAAGAATCCTATCCCCCGAGATCCTGATTCAACACCCCTCCCCTCCCCGGAAATCTCCTTTATTTGACAGATTGACTGCAGGAGACTACTGCTAGAACTCAAAACCACTATTTTGAGCCTAACTTTGCTTCCAAGGGATAACCGAGCAGATGCTGAATATTGCCACTGCCCGCTTATCCCCAGGTGTCACCCCCAGAATACCCCAATGCTAGCCAGCTAGCATCGGGGTACCTAGAGGTGGCAGATATTCAACGATTAATGTGGTTAGCAGGTCTGCCAACTGCGTTACTCGCTTTAAATATTGGGTTTTCAATGTATAATTAGTCTTTGGAACTCATTTCCGGAGGATGTGGTAAAAGCAGGTAGTGTAGCTGGGTTTAAAAAAGGTTTGGACAAATTCCTGGAGGAAAA
The DNA here is from genome assembly GCA_033557465.1 of Ichthyophis bannanicus. NCBI lineage: Eukaryota > Metazoa > Chordata > Amphibia > Gymnophiona > Ichthyophiidae > Ichthyophis > Ichthyophis bannanicus. The sequence continues at coordinate 525,072,667 of CM066036.1, read as the reverse complement.
GGCCATAAACCATTATTAAAGTAGACCAACAGAAAGCCACTGTTTATCCCTGGCGATAAGTAACATAGAATTGGTTACTTTTGGAGTATGTCAGGGTACTTGTGATCTGGATTGGCTACTATTGGAAGCAGGTTACTTGGCTTGATGGACCTTTGGTTTGGCCCAGTATGGCACTTCTTATCTTCTTATGTTGCTATTTCTCTAGTGATGCATTGCATGCAGAGGGGTTCTGAATTTCCTGGATTATAAGTCGCTTCTGTGTATAAGTTGCAGAGGCCAAAATCAGGGATTTTACTGGTAAAATCATAGTATAAGTCACCCTGCTATATAAGTCGCTGGTTTTAAAAATGAAGCACAGGCATTGAGGCAAGATGGTGGCAGGGAGGTGTCTCGGTGTGGTAGTGCTGCACTGACCTTCTCATCCGGAGCCGTATTGGCGCTTTCGTTGGAGGTGATGGGACATCGAAAATGAAAGCAAACCAGACTACCCTCTGGCTTGGCCAGTAATACTCAACTGGGGCAAAGGACTTTGAATGTGTGTGGCTTTTCCATTTCTGAGGCTGGAGCAGCTTCTTCGGCAGGACCACTGACTGATACCTCTGAGTGCGTCTGGGGTATGACTTTCCCTGGAGCAATGACCCCCCCCCCCCTGCCGAGACCTGGAAGTACAGCTGTGGCCAACGGAGTGCTTCCCCCCGACATGCCAACAAGCACGCTGGTGCGGGGGAGTGAAGAGGGCTCTGAGGCAATGTCACTTTCTATCTCCTCCACTACTGCTTCTTTGAGGTGCGCTGGAAGTTTAGTGGGTCCAACTACCACGGGAGTGGATTCCTCAGTCACAGGACATGGAGATGTGCTCATTCCGATGTCAGGAGTCTTGGTTAAACCTGCAAAAATTACACTGGAAGCGTTGTGGGATGCTGTGGCTACAATGAATTCTTCTCTTCAAACTGTTGTGGGGACAGTGAGTATGGAACTATCAGCTGTGTAATCTAGTGTCCTTGAGGTTTCTCGGCTGCAGGAGGAGCAAGCTGGGAGGATACTTCATATGGAAGAAGAGCTTGCCCAGCTTCGTGGACTGTGTGCTGCCCAAGTAAAAGATAAAACTTTGCTCTCAAGAAAGACAGAGTATTTAGATAATCAAGTTCGTAGGAATAACTTTAAGATTGCTAAATTATCCTAAGTCACCTATTTTGTCCACTTTAGAGATGGTATGCAGATAATTCCAGGAGGTTCTTAAGCTTCCTCCGGAAAATCTGCCCCCTCTCATGAGGGCTCAGTATTTGTTCTTGGGCGCCGGCCCCTGTAATACTTCAGTTTTATTTTAGGAACTTCAGTGAGCAATTCCTTGGTTCATATGTCCACATTTTTCCTGACTTTTCGCATGTTACCCAACAGAGGAGGAAGGAATTCTTTGGTCTTAGACCAAGGGTCCTCTTTCTGGGTGTGAATTTTGTTCTGAGATTTCTTTCATGTTGTATAATTACATATAAGGATAACGTTTTTCTGTTTTTTGAACTTGGGCAGCTCTCAGAATTCCTTGCTGCTAGGGAGGAGACCATGGTCATTGTGGTGTCTCATATGACTGATGCTTAAGACTTCGCCCTGTTTTTATAATATTTACTTTCCTGATCAAGGGATGGTTTTTCAGTTCCTTATGAAGGTAATTCAGAAACGCAAATAGGCTGCCTGGAGGTGCCGGATAGATGTTATTCTTGCAAAAAGTCTAGATCCGTATTCTGAAACCACGCGGCCCTGCACGTACACGGCACTAATGCAGGGATTTCAGAACATGAGGAGGGGGTGGAATAGGGACGTGGCAAGCCACAGACGCGTATAAAGCGTATTCAGGGAAGGCCCGTGTACGTCCTGAGTTCATCCCGTGGATGTCCATGTTATACCAGTGCAAGGTGGAATAAGGCCGGGACTTAGAAGAATTCCCGCTCTGATCTCCAATGCGTCCCATAGAGATGAATGGTTGTGACAAGTCTGAAATGAACTGGTGTGTCTGCTGTATGGGAAAGCACAAAATGCAGTTGTAGAGAAAAGAATGCAGAGGGGATGGACATATGTAAGGTTAAGTAGCAATAAAGAACATTCCTACAGAAAAGTAAAGCACTGCAATAACCTTTATTCTGGCAATGCTGGCAGTTGCTGTATGTGCTGAAAGGGCTATTCTGGGCATCCCTAACAATTGCTATGATCTCCAGGAATAAGCAGGAATGTAGTCTTCACATATGGGTATCGTTGGTACCGACGGAGCCTGCACGGGAATGCTCCCCAGCATCCAATAGGAACACTTTTGGGAACATCCCTCAGCACATGCGCGCTGCCTTCCCACTTTTCCAACTGTCCCTCTTCAGTTTTTCATTTTCCACGGAGCCCTGTCACCGCAGAAAATGTCTTCTTTAAACTTGTTTTCTTGTGGTCGCGTCTGCCTCCGCTCGACACCTACCGGTACCGCCGGTTCTCTTTTCTTCTTTTCAAAAATGGAAAAACCAGCTAGTGGTTTTAAAAAATGTACTAAGTGTGGCGGTACCATTTCCGTCACCGACACCCATGACTGATGTCTGAAATGTTTAGGCCCTGACCATTCTCCATTGGAGTGTCTCTCTTGTATGGGGATGACTAAAAGAGGAAGACAGAACTGGGCTGCAAAGCTTGGTATCCTCTTTTCTTCAGATGCCATGTCCAATGTCCATTGTATCAACGTGTTCCAGAGCCTCGTCTTCCTCCCGTGGATCTCAGGTAACTAACCATAAGAGCCGGTCCTCAAAGGGTAGATCTCCTTCCAAGCATCGGGAAGCCATTGGCATTGCCCTTGAAATTACACCGGCAGAACAGCTACGGCGGTAGGCTTCGGCCTCCAAAGCACCAACGGGGCTCCAGGATGTTCTCGAGGCCTCGACCTCGGCAGAACTACTGGTGCCATGCTCAAGGGTTCCGGCCGCTTCTACCGGTACTGACACCCAGGCATCGGCAGCGTCGATGGACTAGAGATTCCTCACTATCGAATGCAGTCTTGCAGCTCTCCTTTCAGCTGCGGTACCGTTGACACCGCTACCGACGGATCAACGGGCACTGGTACTGACACCGATACCGATGCTGGTACCAGCACCAGAACTGATACCGGTACCAGCACCAACGGTACAGGCCCCGGTGGGAATTCTTCCCAGGCCGACGTTTTCTGGCATCAACAGATCGGCACCGGACCAACTCGGTATCGACTTCTGTCAGACAAAATATCAAACTCTCAATGACTGATCTTGTCCCTACAATGGTGGCAATCACTGGAGAATCTTTTAGTGGGGTCTCCTTTCCAACAACCCCTATTCCAGGCCACCCTAACATGCATCACAGGTGGGTTGGGGAGCACACCTGCACCATTTCTCTATCCAAGGTACCTGGACTCCACAGGAGGCTTATCTTCACATAAATCTCCTAGAATTAAGAGCAATCTATCTAGCTCTTCGAGTATTCCATGCCCATCTCAGCTACAAGACAGTCCTAATCCAAATGGACAATCAAGTAGCCATGTTCTATGTGAACAAGCAGGGCGGAACAGGCTGTCTGTTGTTATGCAACGAAGCTTTACGACTATGGGCCTCGCCAGAGAGCATCAAATTCACCTTCTCGTGGTATATCTTCCAGGCATTCAAAACCTTTGGACAGACAAACTCAGCCGAGTACTGCTGCCTCACGAATGGTCTCTCCACCTAGACCAAGTGACAAAGATATTTTAGATCTGGGGGACCCCAGACATAGACCTCTTTGCAAGTCCACTGAATGCCAAACTTCCCTAGTTCTGTTCCAGAATTCCGGCTCACAATTGCCAGGCAAGGGACGCCTTCCTCCTTCACTAGGGTCAGGACTTCCTCTATGCCTTCCCACCCATTCCCCTCATCCCCAAAACACTTCAAGCTTCAGAGAGACAGAGGTCGTATGATTCTCATAGCGACACGGTGGCCATGACAAACATGGTATCCCCTGCTCCTACATCTCTCTCAAGCTGCACCTCTGGAGTTAGGCTGTGCTCCAGACCTTCTCTCCCAAGAGAACGGGATGCTGTTGCACCCGAATCCACAGTCCCTGCATCTCAGGGCCTGGTTGCTGAAAGCCTAGACCTGCAGGATCTTAACCTTTCCCAACAGTTAAAGGATATCTTTCAAGCTTCTAGAAAACCTTCCACAAGACGATCTTACACCTTTAAGTGGAAACGTTTTACTATGTGGTGTTCTCAAAAGGGCTTAAACCCCCTTTTGATACCTTTGGAATCGGTACTAGAGTACCTACTTCATTTACCAAATTCTGGTCTAAAGACCAATTCAGTAAGAGTCCATCTTAGTGCAATTGCAGCTTCCTATAAGCCTCTAAATGGACAGCCAATTTCCTCTCATCCACTCATAGCAAGATTCATGAGGGGTCTTCTATTAACAAAGCCTCCCATCAGGCCACCACCGGTGTCATGGGATTAAAATCTAGTTCTGGGACAGCTCATGAAACCGCCCTTTGAACGTTTAGCCACTACAGCTCTAAAGTTTTTATCCTGGAAGGTCATCTTCCTGATTGCAATCACTTCCGCACGTCACATTAGTGAATTGCAAGCTTTAGTGGCTGATCCTCCTTAAACAAGGTTTCACCATGATAAGGTTGTTCTCAGAACTCATCACATTTTATGCCAAAGGTGGTTTCACCTTCTCATTTAAATCAATCGATTTACCTTCCTGTATTCTTTCCGAGGCCTCATGCCTCTAAGTCAGAAAGGAACCTTCATACTTTGGACTGTAAAAGAGCCTTGGCTTTTTACTTACAAAGAACACAGCAACATAGAAAGTCTTCTCAACTTTTTATTGCTTTTGATTCTAGTCATTTGGGACTTCCAGTCTCCAAAAGAACTCTATCTAAATGGATTGCACAATGCATATCCTTTGCTTATGAGAGTAATAGTCTTCCTCGCCAAGGCCATGTCACAGCGCATAATGTGAGAGCCATGGCAGCCTCCATGGCTAACCTTCACTCTATGTATATCGATGACATCTGTTGAGCTGCCACCTGGGCTTCGGTGCACACCTTCACAGCCCACTACTGCCTAGATAAAGCCTCCCGTCGGGATGCCTTCTTTGGCCAGGCTGTTCTTCAACATCTCTTTCAGACTTAATTCAACTCCTACCCACCAACCCTGGTGGGATGCCAGAGATCCATGGGAGGAAGCTTGGCCCACCTCACTATAGGTGGCAGCTTCCTGGGGCCATCTCCCTGGCATCTTCAGCTAGGAAGTCCCCATATGTGAAGACTACATTCCTACTTGTTCCTGGAGATAGCATAGTTACTCATCTGTAACAGGTGATCTCCAGGAACAGCAGGAATTTAGTCTTCACAACCCGCCCACCTCCCCTAGGAGTTGTATCTCTCTATCTCTCTGTCTCTTTCCTCTCTCCCTCTATCCTTTCAATCAGCTACAAACTTAACTGAAGAGGGACAGTTGGAAAGGCAGGAAGGCGGGAAGGCAGCACGCATGTGCTGAGGGATGCTCCCAAAATTGTTCCTAATGGACGCTGGGGAGCGTCCCCGCGCAGGCTCCATCGGTACCGACGATATCCATATGTGAAGAATAAATTCCTGCTGTTCCCGGAGATCACCTGTTACAGGTGAGTAACTATGCTATCGGAGGGATGGGAATATAGATGTAGGGATAGTATGTGGGTTAGTATGACGTAGAAGCACCTTTGGCTGAGAAATGCAGATCAGATGTGTTATCCCGAGACACCATTTTATTATGTATTACCAGCAGTTGTGTATAGGTGCAGGGCATGGTTTTGGCAGAGCTATGTTATATCTGCACAATCTATAGCTAACCACCTGATCTCTAAATTCCCCCCGCCCTCATCAACCAATATCCCCCAACCTATTGCTGACTACAGCACTCAACCACATGAACCAACCCCCTTAAATTTATGGAATGAATTTGATCCCCTTACAATGGATAATGTATCTATTGTTATAAAAGATTTAAATGCCTCAACCTCTGCCCTTGACCCTTGCCCTGTCCCTTGGATCAAATCCACCAGAAGTTCTCTCAGCCCCTACATCCTGTATATTGTACAAACCTCCCTCCAGACTGGATCTGTACCACCTCCACTTAAGTGTGCCACTATCCGTCCAATCCTAAAAGGAACAAAACTTGACCCCACCTCTCCCACCTCCTACAGACCCATTTCTAGCATCCCTTTCTTAGCAAAGATAACCGAGAAGCTAGTTCAAACCCAACTTCAGAACTATATTGATGATCACTCTCCTCTAGATTTATTCCAACATGGTTTCAGAACGAACCATGGAGTTGAAACCCTTCTTACCTCTCTACTAGATTCCTTATACCTGCACACCCAGAATCCTACCCAAGGATGCCTACTCATTTTCCTTGACTTATCCGCTGCTTTTGACTCCCTTCCTCACCATCAACTCCTAAGCAGACTCCACGAAATAGGACTGAGAGGCACAACCCTAAACTGGTTCCGATCTTACTTAGATGACAGAACCCAACAGGTCCGTATTGGAAATGATACCTCCCTTCCATTTACCCTAAAACAAGGTGTCCCCCAAGGATCTAGTCTATCTGCTCTTCTATTCAATATTTTCCTTCAACCTGTCTGCAAGATCTTTCAAAGCTATGGCATTCAGTACCAATTATATGCGGATGACATGATGTGCTTCACCCCATTTAACCTTACTAACCCTAACTTTACTAAACTAAGTGAATGCCTAACCAGCCTAAAATCTTGGCTCTCCCAGCACAACCTCCTAATTAATCAATCCAAAACTGAGGTTCTTCAGGTATTTTCCAATACCTCATACACCCCACCTCCAACCATTACTATTGGCGATCTCACACTCACTATAAAAAAACCAAGTGAAATATCTTGGTATTATCCTTGATCAGAACCTCTCCCTCACTGAGCAAATAAAGAGAACCACCAATACAATATACGCAAAGCTACTTACCCTCCGGAACCTCAAACCTCTTTTAAGCCCTGACTCTTTCCGTTCTGTCTGTCAGGTCCTCACAATCCCTTCTCTTGATTATTGTAACCTCATCTATCATGGCCTTCCCAAGAACACTATACAACCGCTCCAACTAGCCCAGAACACAATAGCGCGGCTCATAACCAACAACCCCAGACGATCACACATCACACCAGTTCTATATGATCTCCACTGGCTCCCCATTCAATACAGAGTTAAATTCAAAGTGCTTACCCTTACACATAAAATCATCTCCAGTGAGTCAGCTCCATGCCTCTCCCCACTCCTTCCCTTCCCCAATAACACAAGAACATGCCGCTCCATTACCAAAAACCAACTGACCATCCCATCAACTAAAAGACATTCCAAACAATCTACCTGTAACAGGGCTTTCTCCCTTTATGCTCCGTCTTTATGGAATACCTTTCCTCACGAGCTGCGAAACTGTCAAAACCACTCTGAGTTCCGAAAGCAGTTAAAAAGTCAACTTTTCCTCGAACATTTTTCCCTACCACCTTAGTACCTACCTTTTACATCCACTTCCCGCCCCTACCCTCCCAATTATCTATTATGCAGCCATGTGATATCTCTGTATATACCTTTGTAAATAGTTGTTCATTGTTCATTTAATTAGATTATATTGTTTACCTATTTATCCTTGTTAACTTGTTCTATGTAAACAGTTGAAACATACTGCCACGAAATGTTTTATGTAAACCGTCTTGATTTGTAGAAAGACGGTATATAAAAAAGGTTAAAATAAAATAAATAAATAAATAAATAAATAAATTATATCTGATCGCAAGCAAGGGTGTTTTTGTGTGTGGTGTGAGGATATGTTGATCCGCAACTCTGGGGCGCCATGTATGCCTGGCCAGTACCTGGACCATAGGGCTGACTGCAGCATGGCCAGGTGCTGGTGTACATGGGCAGTAAGTTCTGCAAAGCTGCTCTGCATCAACAGAGTGGGGTATGTCCCTGTCAATGGTGGGGGACGCTTGGAGTGGGGGCATGCCGCAGTGTGAACAGTACAAATACATATCCAAATGCACCATCAGAGGTCTCTAACATTGTGCACATTTGTCGGGACAGTTAATGGTTAGTTTGGTCATGTATTGCTGATGTTTGCACTGTTGCATGTGCTCATCCTGATGGGTTTCTATCATTGACAGGGCTGCGTGTTGACATGTACTGTAGCTGTAGAGACTCATTTCAGTGTTTTATGACTCATTCTTTGCATTGCAAATTCTATTTACAGCGATGACCACTCTAAGTATAACTAAAGTGTTCATCAAATGCCATGTATGTATTGCTTCAGGGTCTGTCAGGACAAATATCTCACTTTTCATATGCTTTTACACTTGCTTAGGTGCACTTAGATAACTTTATAATGTTATGGGCATGCAACAGACTTGTATATACAATCTGGTTTGCATGACCATATCTTTTCATCAGTCTTATTGTGTTGTTTGCATGAGTACAACACCGTTAGTGTGAGCACCAGCCTAGGAGATGTACATTTTTCCAGTGAAGGCTTGGCTGCATGGAGATGGGATTTATTGGAGACATCTATGTTTTTAGCAAATGGTGCCATGAGGACGTACAGGCCATTTGCTGCATATACCCATGTCCCATTATAGCAGCGAGGGCCTGTGTTTCCCTAGATGTGTTCATGCCACACCAGAAACATATATCTCCTGATTCCGGAAACACGGGTGCATCTATACCCGCAGTTTCGGAATAGGGTCTATAACGTGCCCATTTTCAGTTTAGATGTTTCTGCCGGCCGGATGCATATGTTATTGAATTGCGCTCCACGTGTTATTTTCCTGGTGCCTTTCTAATTTTCCTTTTGATTGTGTTCTAATTTTAATGAAATTTGGTTAACCCTTAGCTCATGATATATTGCATCATTATTTTTCCTATCAATGTATATTTTTTGGATGTATATTGGAAACTTTAATAAATATTAAATGATTAAAAAAAAAAGAAGTGCAAGACAACACTGCTGTTGGGTTCTTTAGTATCTCAGCCTTCACAAAACCTGATTTTATTATTTTATCATTCACACCCTCCCCCCACCATGCAGTTGCAACCCACCCAGAGACTTCTGCAAAAGTAGCCTGGCACATACGGCCAGTAGCCGTGAAACTGTGTTCTATGTGACACATCCAGTTTACCCATAGGCAATACAACACAGCTTTGAGTTGTCTGTTGACGGAAATGTCAAGCAGTTGAAACATTTTTTGTCATATCACCAGGTATAATAACCAGGACAATGTTCAGAGATTTTATTTTCCTCTTTATGTATTCGTTGAAATGGGCTCTCATGCTATCAATGACAAGTAGCGCTTTCTGTCTCTTGAAAAATCCATCTGTCTGCTTACTAAGGCAGCGCTACAGCCATTTCAACATCATGCTCTCATCCATCCATCCTTTCTCAATCCCTCCTCCCCTTCATTTCTAAACTACTTGAATGTGTGGTTCACCACCATTGCCTTGACTTTCTCTCCTCTCAAGCCCTTCTGGATCCTCTACAATATGGCTTTCGTCCTTTGCATTCTATCAAAACAGCTCTTGCCAAAGTCTCCAGTGACCTGTTCCTGGCAAAATCCAAGGGCCTTTACTTGATCCTCATCCTTTTTGACCTTTCTGCTGCTTTTAACATTGTTGACCACAACTTTCTCCTTGATACCTTGTCCTCGCTTGGTTTAAAGGGCTCTGTGCTATCTTACTTCTCTTCTTATCTCTCCCATCGCTCTTTCAATGTTTGTTCTGGTGGATCCTCCTCTACTGCTATCCTGCTCTCAGTTGGTGTACCCTAAGGATCAGTCTTGGGTCCACTCCTTTTGTCTCTCTATAACCAGTCCCTTAGTGCACTCATCTATTCCCATGGCTTCCAGTACCATCTTTACGCTGATGACTCCCAGATCTACCTCTCTACACCTGAAATTTCTCTGGCAATCCAGGCCCGGATCTCTGCCTGCCTTTCTGACATTACTACTTGGATGTCTCACCGCCACTTGAAATTGAACATAGCCAAAACTGAGCTTCTTATTTATTTAACAGTATTTCTAAACCGCCTTATCTTATTAATCAAGGTGGTATCACAGCAAACAATCGGGTAAAGTGAGTGTGTTATACATGCAGTGAGGGTGAAACTTAGTTGGGTGTATGTTGTATTGTGTGCGAGATTAGTTTGAGCTATGTACAATGTGAGCTATATACAGTGGGGCTATAAAACATTTTCTATACATACAGTGTTAGGAGGTATCATGTGCTGTTATACATTCTCTGAGGTTATGTGATGTGTCCATAGTGTTCTATGAACAGCATGGTCTTCAGCTGTTTTCTAAAGTCTTTGAGGTCTGTAGTTGCCCTCAAATCGTCCGGTAGTTTGTTCCATATTGTTGGAGCAGCCATGGAGAGTGCTCTGTCTGTTGTGTCCTTGCGTGTGTGTTTGTATTCACTTGGGGTGCTGACTCGGTTGTGTGTTTGTTTTCTTCTAGGACGTGTGCTGGTGTCTGGTTGTATGAGGGTGTGCAGGCTGTTGGCTGATGTGTGCTGATTTATCTTAAATAGGTTTATGATAGTTTTGTATCTGATGCGTGCACTGATTGGGAGCCAGTGTAAGTCCTTCAAGTCCTTCTTATTTTTCCCCCTAAACCCTCCTATCCCCTTTCTCCTTTCTCTGTCTCTGTGGATAACTCTCTACTCTCCCCTGTCTCTTCAGCTCGCAACCTTGGGGTTGTCTTTGACTCCTCTCTCTCCTTCTTTACACACATCCAACTGATAGCTAAAACCTGCCATTTCTTTCTCTACAACATCAACAAAATTCGCCCATTCCTTTCTGAATAAACTACTAAGACACTTATTCACTCCTTAGTCACCTTCCGTTTAGACTGTAACTTGCTTCTTGTTGGTCTCCATCTTAGTCATCTCTCTCCCCTTCAATCTGTTCAGCACTCAGGTGCATAGCTAATCTTCTACCAACCTTGTCATGCTCATATTACCCCTCTTCTGAAGTCTCTTCATTGACTTCCTATCTGTTTCCACATCTAGTCCAAACTTCTCCTGCTGACCTATAAGTGCATTCATCCTGCAGCTCCTCGCTACCTTTCCTCTCTTATCTCTCCCTACACTCTTTTCTTGTGGCAAATCGCTTCTATCTGTGCCCTTCTTTTCTATTGTCAACTCCAGACTTTGCTCCTTTCACCTTGCTGCTCCTTATTCCGGGAACAAACTACCTGACTCTGTACATCAGGTGCCTTCTCTGACCCTTTTCAAATCCAGGCTGAAAACTCACCTCTTCACTGCCGCTTTCGAATCTTGACTCATCTAATATCTGTGTTTCCTTACCATTCCCCCTAGCTGTATCCCATATCTACAGTTACTGTGTTGTCTGTCTCTGTTAGATTGTAAGCTCTGATGAGCAGGGACCGTCTTTTACATGTGTCTGTGCAGCGCTGCATACATCTTGTAGCGCTATACAAATGTTCAGTAGTAGTAGTAGTAGAATTTACATCAACCACAACATTGGTTGGTAGAATTTCACGTGGCATTGTCTGCCTTTTGAATATAATCATAGGTACAGCTTCTTTCCACTTGCAGAGCAGGCCAGCACCACTGTAAAGTGTGTCTTTTCGTGTCCAGTGGTTCTAATATTTATTGTTCTAACCCCCTTTTGATTAACTGTTCTCCCTAATGGGATGTCGAAGGTTAGGGGAATCTTGTCCATGTTGATTATGTTGATATCTTTGTTAACAAATTCCCTGAAATTTTGTACTTTATCCAAGAAATCATCGGGGAGCTGCTGACACATGGTTGTTTTTTGTCTAATGCTTAATTTATTTCTGATCATAAATTGATAGCACCATGAATCCCTCGATATTCATTTCCCTGGCGATATAAACTGCTTTGAATCACACCTGCACAGTCCATGGCCCTGGGCCTTCCGCTCTACAACACACTAAAGCAGACATGCTTCTAATTCAGGCCACCATGCTTTGCAGCCACGATTTGCCTTCGTGCTGCGTTTCATCAAGGTTAGTTTTCCCTGTGTCTTCCCAGTCTCTAATTAATTTCTCAGTTATCTCAAAATTTCACTCAGCGGCTCTGTTACCATGTTCTTCTGTGTAATGAATAACTTTCAATTTGAATTCCGTGGTGTATGAGTTCCGCGCCTTTGGTGTCACCATTTTCTGTGGGGTTAAAAAAAGAAGATTTGTGTTATAACTGAAATTCATCTGCTATGCTATTTGGATGCTATTTGCGAGTATAGTCCAAGTACATACCAGTCTGCTGATCAGAGGATCTGCTTGCACGTGTTGGGCGTAGAGCAAAGAGTCCAGGGAGAAAAACCGTCCACTGTGTAGGTGTGAGTGTTTATATGTGGATTGATGGGCGTGGTCCACCGTGTAAATTTCTTAGATGAGTCGCTCTGTTATACAGGTCAAGCCATCACTTCCCGATGTAAAAAAAACATGTCATATTCTGGGAAATATGGTAATAAAGTTCAGGAGGCTTTGTGACTTTTATGTATATAATTTTATTCTATCATTTGAATATCGCAATCCAGCACTTTACTTTTCATAACTGCGCACCTTCTCCTCAACTCCTCATCATCTACCAATTTGTTTTACCTTTCTCCTTCAACAAAACTAGAAAAAAGTTGCAGGTTCTTCATGCTCTCAGTAAGGAGAAGAAACAGGCATGAAACTTTCACTAATGCTAGCTATAGAAGAACATGCTTCCCTTCTAAGCCTAACAGACTCCAAACTGGGGAAAGATCTTTTACAACCGAGTTCTTACCAGCTCATTCCCTTATTTTTTTCTTAGTTAAATAGCCTTTAGCAATATGATCGAGCCCAAAGACGGCCCAGCGTGCCCCTGCATGCCTGAGGAGACATCTTCCCAGTGGGTGCCCTGTCACCCGCGGCACGACCCTCTTCTTCCCCACTGCCTGACCCACGGCTGGCCAACTGGGGCCTGGATACCTGTCCCCGGCCCCAGCCTCTGGGGGGGGTTCCAGCCCTGATCACCAGGTACATGCTGCTTATTCCACCTTTGAGGTGGAATAAGCAGCACGTTCCCCCTGACCCCGCAGGACATACAGGGCTGTGATCTGAATCAGCCCTGTATGTCCTGCTGCCTCGGCCCGCCCCCACTCCGCCTAGATTCCACCCACTGTTCCCTCTAAGCTGTGCGCGTGTGCGCACGCACACACCTCGCCAAGCGAGCGCACATACTTTACAACAGAGCGCACAAAAATTATGGTTCTGATTCTGATAGAAAACAACACAGACGTCTTAAAATTTAAAAGTTGTGATTGTAATTACTAGAAATTTTCTGCTTCATTTAGTAATCATCTATTTTCACTTAATTTGATTAAAATCAATGTGGTGTACATACTGTATTCTGACGTGTAGTCAAATTTTAAAGTATATAACTCCGAGTGTCGTTATGTGGCGCACAAAAATTTAACCTTCCTTCAAAAGCTGCACAGCTGATATTTTATGCGCATACAGCCTACAGAAAATTAGAGGGAACATTGATCCCACCCCTCCCTTCCCCCGCCGGCTCTCCCTGTACTGCTGCTCTATCCGTGCGGGGAGGGACTGAGGGGGAATAGAGGCAGGACGGCTTGCAGGGCTGCCTTTCCTGCCGGGACATGCAGCCCTGCAAGTCGCCTCTGAATCAGGCCCATAGTTCCCAGTACAGTTAAACATTCAACAGTGTTAATTCTTGTGCAATACCAACAATTAGCAACAAGAGAATATACTAGAAAATCAGAAAATCTTGCCCATTCAATTTACAATTATGCCTCTGTCTCTTTTTCTTTACCCCAATCAACCTTCATTTACACTTCAAATATACCTACCCTATTGCCTATGACCTTCACGTTCCATGTCCTTATTAAATGTTGACATGAAGTTGCTAGCCAAAATCTTGGTGGACTCTTCTGTCTTAGTGATTGTCCTCCTTGATTCATGAGTCTCAGATGGACTCTGTGAAAGATAGGCATATTATTGTGAAAGATAGGCATATTATTGTCAATATGCGATGGATTTTGGCTTCTCTCCATTTCTGTTCTCGGAAGAGCACCCCTTTGCTGCTGAGAAAGGTTTTGATGAAGTTAATTGGGATTACATGTATATATTTCTGGGCCATTTAGACTTCAGTGGTTTGTTCTTTAATGTGGTGTGGCTACTTTATCTGAACCCAGAAGGCACGGTTCTGATCTATGACTCTGTTACGGAGGAATTCACTAGGTGGAGAGAGATGCAGCAAGGCTGTCTGCTCTTCCTCTATATTTTAACTCTAGAGCTGTTGCTCGCTAGGATTTGGGCTTTGCCTCATCTAAAAGGAGTGTATAGGGGACCTTTTGAATGTCACATAGATGCATTTGCAGATGATATAATGGTGCATATGTTGGAGGTTTGTTTCAGGGTATTCTCCAGCCTTAAGTTGAAATTTGAGAATCTGCAGCCATGCGTACACAGAAGGTCCTCGGAGATCGGTAGGAGAGTCAGTTTCCCCTCCAGCAGGATGAATCTTCTTTCAAGTATCTGGGTTTACACTTGCTGAATGATCTGGCCAAGTTTAATGTTGCTATACATCTTAGAGATGCAGTGATTAAGTTATAGAGTTGTGGGACCTTCCATTGTCCTTGGGGGGGGGGGGGGGGGTAGAATAGTAGTTTATAAAATGGCCATTTTCCTAAATGGCTATATATATTGCAGGTACTTCCACTATTGCTGACGCAGCGAGATTTATTGTAATTGGAGAGGCAGCTTAGCCAGTTTCTGTAAGGGGCAACGGGCTCAGCTGCACTCTCGCATTCTTCAGCAGTCATGGCATCATGGGGCATGGGATTGCCAGACCTTGAAAGATACAATGTGGCGTGTGTTTTGTGTCACCTTAAAGACTGACTTTTTGATACATCTAATTATACTCCAGTGATATATGATAAGGCTATGGCCATGGCTCTGTCACTTAAATATGTTCTTTATTTGAAGGGGGAAGGTATTTTAAGAACTTACAGGACATTCCAATGTTTTATACAGCACAGAAGGTATGGTGACAGGTATGTAAGTTGGTTAATTGGTTGGACCAAAGCTCTGTCTATTTGCCATTGTGTAGTAATGCGTATTTCCTGCTAGGCATGGGGAGGGGCAGTCTTTCAGCAGTGTGAACATAAGAACATAAGATATGCCAAACTGGGTCAGACCAAGGTTCCATCAAGCCCAGTATCCTGTTTTCAGCAGTGGCCTTTCCAGGTCTCAAGTACCTGGTTGGGTTCCATGTTCCATGTTGCTTGTCCAAGGAGTAAGAAGTAATTTCCCCCAGTCCTCTTTAATAATGGTTTATGGACTTTTCCTCCAGGAACCCATCCAAACCTGTTGTGAACCCAGCTATACTAATAGTTTTTACCACATCCTCTGGTAATGAATTTCCGAGTTTGACTACACACTGAGTGAAAAATATTTTCTCTGATTAGTCTTAAATGTGCCACATTGTAGCTTCATATTCTACTTTTTGAAGGAATAAACAACTGATCTACATTTACCCGTTACACGCCATTCATTATTTTATAGACCTCTATCATATCTCTCCTCAACCATCTCTTTTCCAAGTTGAAGAACCCTAATCTTTTAAGCCTTTCCTCATAAAGATATCCTTCCATCCCCTTTACCATTTTGGTGGCTCTTCCCTGTACCTTTTCCAATTCTGCTATATTCATTTTAAGAGTGAAGGAGTGGCCTAGTGGTTGGGGCAAGGTACTTCAGGCCGGAAGGTCAGAGGTTCAAATCCCACTAGAGGACAGCAACCTTGGGCCGGAAGGACTGGGGTTTCTAGTCCCATAGGTGCTCCTTGTGGTCTTGGGCAAGCCACTTAACCTTCCATAGCCCATGTTCCCTGTAAAATAGTTATCTCCAAGTTATAATGCCCTGTTCAATGTAATTTCAGTTGTTCAATGTAAACCGCACTGATGCAGAATAGCACAGTATATAAGAGAATGTAAATAAATAAAATAAAATATGGTGACCAGAATTGCACACCATATTCAAGGTGCAGTCGCACCATGGAGCGATACAGAGGCATTATAATATCCTTGTTTTTATTTTATTTTCCTTTCCTTTCCTTATGATTCCTAGCATTCTATTTGCTTTCTTGGTTGTGGCTGCACACTGGGCAGAGGGTTTCAATGTACTATCCACAGTGACGCCCAGATCTTTTTCCTGAGTGGTATTTCCTAATGTGCAACCTTGCTTTGTGTAATTGTAGCTTGGCTTGTTCTTCCCTAAGTGTACAACTTTGCACTTGTCCACTTGGGGTGGGTCATGTGGAGAAGCTAGTGGCTGAGGATGGCACTGTTCTCAAATTTACTGAGCTACAGACCTGATATGGTTTCGCAAACAGGGATGTGTTCACATACCTGTAAATGTATAGTTACATCCGCAGTTTGCACAAGAGGACCTATCAAGTATGCTATTGTTCAGAATTAGAGGACCTCATGATGGACATATCTCAGTGATGGCTCTTCAACAGGCTTTGTTGGATAGTGGTATACCGCGGTATTGTGAACAACTTGCTGAGGCTGGGAATGCAAAATTGAAAATGACAGTCACAGAGATGGAGGTGTTTAAAGCACTGATGTTAGTGCCTCAGCTGGTGGTCAATGCAGAGCTCTGTGAGTTACAGTACAAAATTATCTGATGGGTGCATTTTGCTCCCGTTGGAGTGTTCAGAGAGGGATGTACGCCCTCCCCACAGTGCCTTAAATGTCACAAGCCCAAGTCCATTTAGCGTCACATGTTTTGATCATGCCCTCAGTTCACTAAATTTTGGGTGAGAGTGCAAAGATTCTGAGGTCCGTTACTGGGCAGTGGCTTCACTTTTCTCCTCAAGTGGTATTGTTGAATGTTTGTCAGGAGTTGGGCATTTGGAGAGCTTAAACAGAATATTGGATCAAAAGGCTTGATTGGTGGCAACGATGAGCATTCTGTTATGTTTGATAATGGAGACAGGGCCCTCTTTTTGGCAATGGCAGAATGTACTGCACTGGCTAATGTTTATGGATTGCAAAGGGGCCAGAAAGCATCCAAAGCGAAGGGCCTTTTTTATGGTGACTTGGGTGACTATATTCAACAGCTATTTCCCAATATTCAGAGTCAAGTAGTGAACCAATAATGAGGTTCTTCAAGGGTATAGATCCAGCCTGCACACACCTCTCCACTAGTGTTTAGGTAGCTAGTGGGCATGGGGTGGATTTGGGGAATACATGAATTGTCTGAATAGCTGAGGGCCAAGGCATGAGATACTAGGGTAGGTGGCGAGTTTTCCTGGAGTGGTGACTGATAGAGGCTTCTTGGATGATGTGATTGATGTATGTGCTGAGGCCTCTGGCACTTTCACAGCTTGGGCTTTAAGAAATGGCTATTTCTTGTTGCTCTCAGCTCTATGGGAGGGTGGCCATAGGGGTAGGGATGGAATTGTGGAACTGTGTATAGATTAGCATTTGTGGTTTAGTCCAGGCGCACATAAGAAACCCCATGTGCTTGCAGGTCTTTTTAACATAAACAAAGTAGCATAGTAAATGATGACAGATAAGACCAACATGGTGCATCTAGTCTGCCCAGCAACATGCTTAGGGTTGTAACTGTCACTCAGTGCAGGTTATTCCAACTCTGTGCTTTTTACTTTGGATTGTAACTTCTGCTCTGTGTGGGTTACTCTTAATTTTGATTTTTGCTTTGCTTTCTTGGCAAGGTGCAACTGGAAGTAAACTAGCAGGCCTTTTTCTTGGTATTCCAAGGTGGTCTCACTTTTATCTATGTCCGTCTCTTCTGCCAATTCCAGATTCCAGCTCTGCACTCTCTCGCTTCTCTTCTCTCTCCTTACACCCCTCCCTGGCAACTCCACTTATCAAGCAAATCACTGTTATCTGTGCCCTTTTCTTCTACTGCTGCCAACGCCAGATTCTATTCCTTCTACCTTGCTGCATTGTATGCCTGGAATAGACCACCTGAGCCGCTTCGTCAGGCTCCATCCCTGGTCCTATTCAAATCCAAGTTAAAAGTTCATCTCTTCAAAGCTGTCTTTGGATCTTGACCCCTTATCCTCCTGACTTCACTCAATGTATTTTAATCATTTCCCCAAGAAGTCCCTTGTTTCCAATTGTTCTGTTTGTCTGTCTTAGCAGATTATAAGCTCAGTGGAGCAGGGACTGTCTCTCTTTGTGTACTTAACAGCGCTGCACATGTCTAGTAGCTCTATATGGTATAAATGGTAAGTTGTAGTAGTAGTAGTGTTAACTTCTTTGGTGTGGGAAGAATGTGGAATAGGAGGATTGTATGTTTTCTGTTGTGTTCGATTTTGGGGGATTGATGGGGAGAAAATGGAAAAAGTTGGACATACAACAGAATTGTTGATATGTATTTATTGTCAATGAGTTGTCAAAGTTGCATTTTAGATGTAGCTAGATTCTTCAATAAAATAATTATACCATAAACTGCTTTTGTCTATATGTTGTTGTTAAGTGCCATAAAGTCATTGTTGACTCCTGGTGATCCTGTGAATAGTTGTCCATGTTGTGATTATCGCCTGGGTTTTCTTGGCATGACGCAACCAGACGTAGACTGGCAGTCTTTTTTCCTGGCAATCCAAGGAGTTCTCCCATCGAAGTACTAACTAGCAAGAGGAGCATTCCTGATTTGTCTATAGTAGTTGAAAATTAACGGATAGCAAAATTACATGTTTACTTGCTACCGGTGAATGTACAAGTCTGTTTGGAGATCAGGTCTGTAGAATTTAAAGACCTTCCTCAGCTACAAAACGTTCAGTAAGTGATGATTCTGCAAATCCTTTATAAAGGCTTTCTAATTGTCTAATACAGAGACTGTACATTTGAAAGTGCTGAAGATGAAATCCAGACAGGATGCTGAAATAAGTTGTCGAGATACAGCTAACAGGTTTTCAGCCACATATTTGGGCTGATTGGTTAAATATGGCAGGCAGGTGCCACATTCTCAGTGTGATGTGTCTTACTATGGC
The DNA here is from genome assembly GCA_033557465.1 of Ichthyophis bannanicus. Classification (NCBI taxonomy): domain Eukaryota; kingdom Metazoa; phylum Chordata; class Amphibia; order Gymnophiona; family Ichthyophiidae; genus Ichthyophis; species Ichthyophis bannanicus. The sequence goes on along the minus strand of CM066036.1, from coordinate 525,053,590 downwards.
ATACACACAACATTTGTAGCTTTAACATGGTACGTCAGGTACTCCTGAAGGAATTTACATCAACAAATAAAAAAAAATTGTACACACCATATTTTGAAATTCTGCAAAATTCAGCGTATTATATTTGTCAAAATAATATGATACAATCACTGTCTTTGAATAAAAATTTATTCAAACTTCAATACAGAAAAAGGTATTCCTTTAAAGATAGAGTTTATAATTTTTTAACGCAACAGAGTACTGTAATAGTATATTGAAATGTAGTAGACCCCCTGTCTCCCAGCTTGACCTCACCTCTCTTTTTATTCTCCAGCACCACCAAACGAGGGCCAGTCCCACTTCTCTTTCTTTCCCTTGCCCATTCTCCCGAGCCTACTACTGCTACTATGACTCATTTATAGAATGCCACCAGATGCATGTAGTGCTATACAGAAACACACAAAGAACCACCCCTGCTCTGTAGAGTTGTAATCTAGTCAAGACACACTGATAAGACAGACAAAATAAAAGACTGAGCTAAAATCAAGAAGGGCATAATTGGAATGAAACAAAACCAGATAGATTATTATGTGGGAATAACTGAGGAAAAGCAGGAATTGGATGTACTGTGGGACAGGGACCATGAAAGACAAATATGTATTTATAAAGACAGATTTAACTTTCCCCCTCCCATAAACCTGACTCCAATCCTTTCCCTTTCCTCTCAGGTCTGAGCCCACCAGCTTTTAACTCTTAATTCTGAAGGTCTTGTCCTATCTCGTATGGGCAGATTCAGGCAAGCTCATCTTTTACTTCTGGCCCTCATGATTCAGATCAGCGGATTTTACTACTTCCTCCTTTAAATCTGTGTAGCCAATGTCACCATCTCCTTTCATCCCTTCTGGGCCAATGCAGTACACATCATCTTCTCATTCTTGTTGCCCATACATCTGATATCGCCCTCCTCCTCCTGACTCACAAAAGCCAGTCTAACCACTGCTGTCTCCTTCTTCTGGCTAAGATGGGCTAATTCAGCTACCACCACCTCCTGGCCTGTGCAGAACAGACTACCATCATTGCAGATGCCTTCTGACCCATATGAACTGATTCAGCCACCACCGCTTTCTCCTCCTGAGTTGATTCAACCATCATAGCACCTCCTTCTGGTCTACGTGGAACACTTTTGCTATTAATGCTGCCTCTTTCTTCCAGCCAACATAAGCTGAGTCAGTTGCTGCCAACACCTCCTCCTTCTAGCCCGGCCCATGTGGCTGATGTCACTTCCTTTTTCTAGTCCTGGCAAACTAATAATATACTGGAGCTGTCATGCCACATTCTACACACATTTTTTAGATAGATTCTGCAAGGCAAAGGAATTCTGTGCCATTTTGGCATTACACAGTGGCAGAAATCCCCAGAAGTAAACCAAGAGGGCTGCCTACCCTTTTTAAAGCTCACTAAAATGCATTATTTTTGCTCGATTTTTGGATGTCATATACTTTTTGTATAGATAAGGGACCGATTTACTGTTCATGTTTATTTGACCTCTTTTTTTCTCACTTAAGGATACATAAATAATTTTGTCTTTCAGAAAAAAAACATGTGAAAAGTTATTCATTACTCGTATCAGTGGTTGCTATTTGCTCCTATTTAAGTAAACCTGTAGAACAGTTAGATAGCTTTCACATTATTACGTATTCTGAAGTTGTGTGTATCGATCATGCTATAAAAGTAATGTTCTAGTCCTAATTAATTTCAGCTGTAAATGGAGTGTACGCTTGTGGACAACAGTAATTTACTGTAAAAGGAAATTCAGTGATTTAAAATTACTTGTGAAAGAAGCTGTGTCAGGAGTCAGGCTCATACTGCAGTTTCAGTACCTATTAACCTTGCTATCTTGTAAATAAATCCATATTTCATTCATTTTAACTTGTATGTCTTCTGTATACAATTTTTCTGTTAAGAATGTTGTGCTTTCTAGCTATCTCACCCTCAGAACTGACTCCATCCTGTTTGTATTTTTTTGAAGATGTGGTCTTCAGAATTGTTTTTTTTAAGTGCCTTCAAGTCAGTGATGACTCTTGGTGACCCAGCAGCCCCTGGGTTTTCTTGGCAAAGTATGACTGGAAGTAGATTGCCAGGCCTTTTCTTCCAGTGCAATGGAGGGTAAAGTGACTTGTCCAAGGAGCATTAGTGGGAATCAAACCCAGGTGTTAGGTTGGTGCTCTAACTACTAGGCTACTTCTCCACTCCTACAAAGGCAGCATCACCTCCAATATTATGTTGGCTATCCTGAGCATGCACTACCAGCAATGGTCATAGGGTGTCAGCATAACAGATTAATTACTGACTGCAGAACCAAGAGTGACCACAGGGTATCTGTGCTTGGAAGAAGCACAGTTACTTATCTGTAACAGGTGATCTCTGGGAAAAGCAGGAATAAGTCTTCACATATGGGTACGTCGGTACCGATGGAGCCTGCGCGGGAACGCTCCCCAGCGTCCAATCAGAAAGCCTTTGGGAGCATCCCACAGCGCCTGCGTGCTGCCTTCCCACCTTTCCCAACTGTCTCTCCTTAGCTGAGTTTTAAGCTGAGACAAAGAGAGTGAGAGGGAAAAGAATGATAGATAGAGAGATACAACTCCTAGGGGAGGTGGGTGGGTTGTGAAGACTTATTCCTGCCGTTCCCAGAGATCACCTGTTACAGGTAAGTAACTGTGCTATCTCCAGGAACAAGCAGGAATGAGTCTTCACATATGGGGACTCCCTAGCTTTAGATGCCAGGGAGAGATCCCAGAAGTTGTGTGTCCCTGGAACAGGGCTGCACTTTCCCACATGGATCTCTGGCATCCCATGAGGGATGGTGGGTAGGAGTTGATTAAGTATGGAACAGGTGTTTAAGAACAGCCTGACCAGACAAGGCATCCCGGCGGGAGTCCTTGTCCAAGCAGTAATGGGCTGTGAAGGTATGAACCGAGGCCCAAGTGGCTGCTCGACAGATGTCGTCGATAGACACAGAGTTCAGATGAGCCTTTGAGGCTGCCATGGATCTCACATTGTGAGCTGTGACATGGCCCTCCAGAGAAAGGTTCTTGCTCTGATAGGCAAAAGAAATGCATTGGGCAATCCAGTTAGAAAGTGTTCTCTTGGAGACTGGTTGTCCGAGATGAGAAGGATCAAAGGCAACAAAGAGTTGGGAAGACTTTCTATGTTGCTGTGTCCTTTGTAAGTAAAAAGCCAGAGCTCTTTTACAGTCCAGGGTATGAAGATTCCTCTCTGCACTTGATGCATGAGGCCCTGGAAGAAAGACAGGTAGGTAGACCTCCTGGTTGAGGTGAAAAGGCGAGACCACCTTAGGCATAAAGTGTGGATTAGTCCTAAGGACCACCTTGTCATGATGGAACCTTGTATAAGGCGGATTAGCTATGAGTGCTTGCAATTCACTAATGCAGCATGCTGATGTGATTGCAATGAGAAAGATAACCTTCCAAGAAAGGTATTTCAAGGAGGTGGTAGCTAAAGGTTCAAAAGGCGGCTTCATAAGCTGACCAAAAACCAAGTTTAAGTCCCATGCCACCGGGGGTGGTCTGCTGGGAGGCTTTGTTAAAAGGAGGCCTCTCATGAATCTTGCTACAAGAGGATGAGAGGAAATAGGTTGTCCATTTAGAGGCTTTAGGGAAGCTACAGTAGCAATCAAATGGACCCTTACTGAATTTGTCTTAAGGCCTGCATTAGACAGATGAAGGAGATACTACAGCAACGATTCAGAGGTATGGCATGGGGGTTAAGACCCTTCTCAGAACACCAGATGGTAAACCTCTTCTACTTGAAAGCGTAAGAACGTCTAGTGGAAAGTTTTCTGGAAGCATAAAGAACATCTTTCACTTGTTGAGAAAGATGAAGATCCTGGAGATCTAGGCCTTCAGCAACCAAGCCCTGAGATGCAGAGACTGGGGATTGGGATGCCATAACCTTCCATCCTCTTGAGAGAGGAGGTCTGGAGCAGACCCTAACTCTAGGGAGGGAGCTTGAGAGAGATGTAGAAGCAGAGGATGCCACACTTGCCGTGGCCAATGTGGAGCTATGAGAATCATGTGGCCTCTGTCTCTCTGAAGCTTGAACAGGGTTTTGGGAATTAGGGGAATGGGTGGAAAGGCATAGAGGAAGTCTTGACCACGGTGAAGGAGAAAAGCATCCCTTGCCTGAGCCCCCTGAGCCGGAGTTCTGGAACAGAACCGGGGAAGTTTGGCATTCCACGGACTTGCAAAGAGGTCTATGTCCGGGGTTCTCCAAATTCGAAAAATCTTGGATACCTGGTCCATATGTAGGGACCACTCGTGTGGAAGCAGAACTCGACTGAGTCTTTCCGCCCAAGAGTTTTGAACACCTGGAAGATAAACTGCCAGAAGATGAATGTGATGCTCTCTGGCGAGGGCCCACAGTCACAGAGCTTCGTTGCAAAGCGACAGAGAGCCAGTCCCCCCCTGCTTGTTTACATAGAACATGGCTACCTGATTGTCCGTGTGGATAAGGACTGTCTTGTGGCTGAGCAGGTTGTGGAAAACTCGCAGAGCAAGGAAGATTGCTCTGAGTTCCAAGAGATTGATATGTAGACAAGTCTCCTGTGGGGACCAGATGCCCTGGGTGGAGAGGTCCTGAAGATGAGCTCCCCAGCCCATTGGAGAAGCATCTGTTGTAAGAGTTGCTTGGGGTAGAGGCTGTTGAAAGGGGGACCCCAGCAATAGGTTTTGAGGGGACTTCCACCACTGGAGGGACAAAATGAGGCGACTTGTGTTTCCTATTTTGTCTGACAGACAGCCTAATGCATGGGTCCATTGGGTGGATAAAGTCCACTGAGCTGCGCTCATGTGAAGGCGAGCATATGGTACCACATGTACGGTGGATGCCATGTGGCCTAGCAACTGTAACATCTCTCGAGCACTTAGTAGGGGCTTCAACTCTGCTTGAGAAGCTAACTACACCAAGCGAAGGCAACTTGCCTGGGGAAGATAGGCCCTTGCCCTTGTGGTATCCAGCAATGCCCCTATAAACTCCAGGGACTGAGTAGGGATCAAATTGGATTTTGGGATGTTTATTACCAGCCCTAAATACTGAAGGATACGCATTGTGCAGGTTAGAGAAGTCTTGGCATCTGATTGAGTGGGAGCTCAAATGAGCCAGTCGTCCAGGTAAGGGAAGACGAATATTCCCAGGGTGCGCAGAAAAGCAGCAGCCACTGCCATGCATTTCGTGAACAACCTCGGTGCAGAGGCCAGACCAAAAGGGAGCAATCTGTATTGATAGTGCTTTTCCTGAAAAAGGAACCGAAGGAACCTTCTGTGAGTTGGATGGATGAGAACATGAGTGTACGCATCCTTGAGATCTAGAGAACAAAGCCAATCCTGACTCTGAAGGTATGGCAGCAGAGTTCCTAGAGAAACCATCTTGAATTTTTCTTTGACTAGGAATCTGTTCAACTCTCTGAGATCTAAGATGGGTCTGAAGCCCCCTGTTTTCTTTGGAATAAGAAAATAGGGGGAGTAGAACCCTGTGCCCTGTTGTTGAAAAGGCACGTCCTCTATTGCCCCCTGGACGAGAAGAGTGGCAACTTCCTGCTCCAACAGGCTGAGGAGGGAGGTTGGAGAATTGAACTGGTGCACTCTTGTGAGAGGGGGCAAGCTTGAAAAATGAAGTTTGTACCCCTCTCTTATGATGGAGAGTGTCCAATGCTCTGCTGTAATTTGCCCCCACCTGGGAGCAAAGTGACATAACCTTCCTGGAATGGTGGAGGGCTCTGGTTCTTCTAGAGCCAGGAAGGCTAAGTTCTCTAGCAGAAAGTCAAAGGCCCTGAGGGGGCTGAGGATGCTGGGCTGGAGCAGGCCTCGCAGCCTTTGCTTTGCTCTGTTTGGAGGATTGCTGACGTTTGGAAGGGAACTGAGCTGCAGAAGATGCCCGCTGACCATAAGTGGAAACCAGGACAAGGAGGGACACGATACATGGTATCCAACCTGCGAGAATGAGGAGAGGTGGTTAGAGGTGCTTCCCACATCCTCATCATGAGATCGTACAGAATCTCATGAATAGGTAAGGTAGCTGCCTCCTTAGGAGTCTTAGGATATTGTAAAATATCTAACTCCTTGGCTCTGGGCTCTGTCTCAGGTGCCACTGTAATAGAGAGACCCCGAGTCAACTCTCTGATAAAGTCTTGAAAAGACAAATCCTCTGGAGGAGACATCCTTCGTTTAGGAGAGGACTCCTCCTGTGGAAGAAGCATCACTGCATCGACCGACTCTTCAGAATCCTCAGAGTCCTCAGAGGAATCGAAGTATCATCTGTCCGGATGCTCTTGCAAAGCCCGATACCCGTACTGACCAGGATCAGTATTGGGAATAACCGGTACTGGGGTATCGGTACCGGAGGGCTTCAGAGGACAGAGTACCGGCATAGCGGACACCGATGCCAATGTCGATGCCACCGGTACCGGAATCGGTACCGATGGCGATGCTAGAGCTGGTACTGGCGGAGTAGTCTGTTGCAGTACCACGGGCGTCGATGCCACAAGGAAAGCCGCCAGACTGCGTTCTATGGACAGAATCCTCTGATCCATTGACACCGCCAATGCCTGGAAATCAGTACCGGTGGAAGCCACCGGTACCCCAGAGCATGGCACCAGGAGATCTGTCGAGGCCTCGCCATTGAGATCATCCTGGAACCCCGATGATGATGCTTTAGAGGCTGAAGCCTCCCGCCGGGGTAATTTTGCCGGTGCAGAATCCTCGAGGGCAAGGCCAGAGGCATCTCGATGCTTAGAAGGAGATCTACCCTTCGAGGACCGGCTGGATTTATCTTTAGTTACCTGAGATCCATGTGAGGAAGAAGAAGCCCTGGAAGACGTCGATGCCACCAAAGCCGCATCAGAGGGAAACAGGGTACTGAGCTTGGCAGCTCGGTTCTGCCGACCTCTTTTAGACAACATGGAACAGGACACACAGTCTGTTATGGAATGGTCAGGACCTAAACATTTTAGACACCAGTCATGGGTGTCGGTGACGGAAATAGTACCGCCACATTTTGTGCACTTTATAAATCCTGAGGCAGGCTTTTCCATATTTAAGGAAAAAAGGTTTTGGGCCTAAGGCCTCAATGGGATGTAACTATACCTGGCAATACTTTATTCAGAAAGGACAGGGTAGGAAGAAGGGGAGGAGGAGTGGCACTATATGTAAAAACTACTATTAAAGCTTTGGAATTACAGAGCTTAAAAGGGAGAGAGGAGGCATTGTGGGTTAAACTAGAAAGAGGGAAAGAGAAATCTATTTGCATTGGTGTGATATACAGACCTCCCTCACAAGAGGAAGAGGTGGACAGAGAGTTAATTGAAGACATACGCAGCATTGCTAGGAAAGGGGAAGTGCTACTGATAGGAGATTTCAATATGCCAGATGTTGATTGGCACATTCCTGCTGCAGTATCATCTAGAAGTAAGGAGATCCTGGATTCTCTACAGGGAGAACTATTCAGGCAATTGGTAACAGACCCCACACGTGAAGGGGCCATACTGGACTTGGTGCTTACCAATGGTGAAAGTGTTTCTGATGTTGTAGTGGGAGATCATTTTGCATCCAGTGATCACCAGATGGTGTGGTTCAGTATTAGGACTAGGGTTGTTAGAATCCATTCCAAGGTGAGGATCTTAGACTTTAGGAAGACTAACTTTGCGAAGATGGGCCAATACCTCAGGGAGTCGTTAGTGGGATGGGAACAGCTGGGGGATGTAGAAAAACAGTGGGCAGAACTGAAAGGGGGTATTTTAAAGGCAACCAACCTATTTGTTAAAATGGTAAATAAAGGCAAAAGGAACAGGAGACCGCTATGGTTTTCAAAGGAAGTAGCTGAAAAAGTGAAGAAAAAGAGGGAGGCCTTCATGAAATACAAGAGATCACAGAGAGAGGAAGACAGGCATCTGTATTTGGAAAAACTTAGAGAAGCTAGCAAAGGAGTCCAGAAGGCAAAGATTCAAAAGGAGGAGAAAGAAAATAGCCAATGCAATAAAATGGGGGGATAAGACATTTTTCAGATATTAGTGAGAAGAGGAAGGGCAAAAGTGGTATTGTCAGACTCAAGGGTGCAGGGGGGAATATGTAGAAGCTGATAAGGATAAAGCGGAATTGCTTAACAAATATTTTTGTTCTGTGTTCACAGATGAAGAACCAGGAGCAGGACCTCAGAAAACACCCACAAATAAGAACAGAAGCGAGAAACATCTTGAACAATTTTCAGAAGACTGTGTTCGTGAGAAACTAGCTCAACTTAAAGTAGACAAAGCGATGGGACCGGATGGGATACACCCTAGAATACTGAGGGAACTTGGGGACGTTCTAGCAACTCCACTGACTGACCTTTTCAATGCCTCGTTGGAGTCGGGAGTGGTGCCAAAGGACTGAAGAGAGGCTCATGTGGTGCCTTTACACAAAAGCGGAAGTAAGGATGTGGTTGAAAACTACAGGCCGGTTAGTTTAACTTCGGTGGTGAGTAAATTATTGGAAACGCTGCTGAAAGAGAAAATAGTGAGGTTTCTGGAGTCCAGCGGATTACAGGATCCGAGGCAGCATGGATTCACCAGAGGCAGGTCTTGTCAGACAAATCTGATTGATTTCTTTGACTGGGTGACCAGGGAGTTGGACCGAGGGAGAGCTCTAGATGTGGTGTATTTAGATTTCAGTAAAGCCTTTGACACTGTTCCTCACAGGCGACTTATAAACAAACTGAGCACCCTAGGGATGGACCCTAAAGTTACTGCTTGGGTTAGAAATTGGTTGGGTGGGAGGCGACAAAGAGTACAAGTAAATGGAGCTCACTCTGAGGAGAAGGATGTTACCAGTGGTGTGCCCCAGGGATCTGTCCTTGGTCCGATTCTTTTTAACATCTTTGTTAGTGATATAGCGGAAGGGCTGTCGGGTAAGGTTTGCCTCTTTGCAGATGATACCAAAATCTGCAATAGAGTAGACACCCAGGAAGGTGTAGATAACATGAGGAGGGATCTAGCTAAGCTTGAAGAATGGTCTAGAATTTGGCAGCTGGGATCTAATGTTAAAAAATGTAAAGTCATGCATTTGGGCTGCAGCAATCCAAGGGAGCAATACAGTATAGGAGGTGAAGTACTTTTGTCCACTAAAGAAGAGCGGGACCTAGGCATGGTTGTGTCTGATGATCTTAAAGTAGCTAAACAGGTAGGAAAGGCGACGGCAAAAGTTAGAAGGATGCTTGGGTGCATACGGAGAGGAATGGCTAGCAGAAAAAAGGAGGTGATAATGCCTCTGTATAAGGCTTTGGTGCGACCTCATTTGGAGTATGGTGTGCAATTCTGGAGACCGCACCTTCAAAAGGATGTGAACAGGATGGAGTCGGTGCAGAGGGTTGCTACTAAAATGATTAATGGGCTTCATTATAAAGCATATGAGGACAGACTTAAGGATCTTAATATGTACACCTTAGAGGAAAGGCGGGATAGAGGTGATATGATTGAGATGTTTAAATACCTCCGTGGCATAAATGTTCAGGGAGAGAGCCTCTTTCAATTGAAAGCAAGTTCTGCTACGAGGGGACATGGGATGAGGGTGAAGGGAGATAGATTCAGGAGTGATATGCGGAAATATTTCTTTACGGAAAGAGTAGTGGATCCATGGAATAGTCTCCCAGCGGAGCTGGTAGAGATGAGGACAGTAACTGAATTCAAAAAAGCATGGGACCAACACAGAGGATCTCTAAAGGTAAAAAGTGGACTGTTGCAAGTGTGGCGGTACCATCTCCGTCACCAACACCCATGAGTGGTGTCTAAAATGTTTAGGTCTTGACCACTCCATCATGGATTGTATGTCCTGTGCCATGATGTCTAAAAGAGGTTGGCAGAACCGAGCTGCTAAGCTCAGTACCCTGTTTCCCTCTGATGCAGCCTCGGTGGCATCGACGTCTTCCAGGGCTTCCTCTTCCTCCCGTGGATCTCAGGTAACTAAACACAAGTCCAGCCGGTCCTCAAAGGGTAGATCTCCTTCTAAGCATCGAGATGCCCCTGGCGTTGCCCTTGAGGATTCTGCACCGGCAAAATTGCCCCGGCGGGAGGCTTCAGCTTCCAAAGCATTATTGGGGATCCAGGCCTCGACCTCGGCAGAACTACTGGTGCCATGCTCTGGGGTACCGGCTGTTTTCTCTGGTACCGACATCCAGGCAATGGCAGCGTCGATAGACCAGAGATTCCTGGCTATTGAACGCAGTCTGGCGGCTCTCCTTGCGGCATCGACACCCTCGGAACTGCGTCAGACAGTTCAGCCGGTACCGTACTTTCCAAGCTTCCATGCTTTCTGCCAGGATCAGTTCCTATATTTTATATATGGGGATGTTCCTGAAGGAAGTTACAGGGGATTTAGAGGTTTTGAGCCCTCTTCTTCCTGAGGATAGAAGACAGGATTTTCTCACATTGGTCAAACATGCCCAGGATGTTTCTAAATTTGTCAACCGTGCAGCTTTTGACTGTTTTGAGTGCATAAGAAGAACCTCTGCCATTGCCATAGGTGCACGTAGAATTGCCTGTCTCCAGGCATCTGATTTGGAGCTCTGGGTACAAGACAAACTGGGCAATATTCCTTGTACTGGTGAGAACCTGTTTGGTAAAGATTGGCAAGAAAAGGCCAATGAGTTGGATGCTGACAACTCCACTTTGGATAGGCTATCCAAAGCCACAGCTGATCCTGCGAGAAAAAAGTCTTTCAAGACGCCTTTCTTTTCAAAAAAGAAGAGGTTTTATCCCTCTCATTCCCAGCAGGGATGTTCTACGTGTCAGCCTACCCGGAAGGGTCAGCAACCACCTAAACAAAGGAAAGCAAAGACTGCTAAGCCTCAACCGTCTCAGCAGTCTCAGCCTCCACAGGGCCTTTGACTTTCATCTAGAGAACATAGCCTTCCTGGCCCTGAATGGACCAGAGCCTTCCACCATTCCAGGACAGTTATGTCACTTTGCCCCCAGGTGGGAGCAGATAACAGCAGAGCAGTGGACACTCTCCATTATAAGAGAGGGGTACAAGCTGCACTTTCTGTGCATGCCCCCTTCCACTATGGTAAGACAGTTCAATTCTCAGACCTCTCTCATCAATCTGTTAGGTCAGGAGGTCACTATGCTTCTTGCCCAAGGGGCAATAGAAGAGGTACCCATTCATCAACAGGGTGCGGGGTTTTACTCCCCCTATTTCCTTTTCCCAAAGAAAACAGGGGGATACAGACCTATTTTGGACCTCAGAGAATTGAACAAATTCCTGTTCAAAGAGAAATTCAAGATGATTTCTTTAGGAACTCTGCTGCCATACCTTCAGAGTCAGGATTGGCTTTGTTCTCTAGTTCTCAAGGATGGGTACACTCATGTTCTCATCCACCCAACTCACGGGAAGTTCCTTTGGTTCCTTTTTTAAGGAAAGCACTACCAATACAAGGTGCTTCCTTTTGGCCTGGCCTTAGCACCAAGAGTGTTCACGAAATGCATTGCTGTGGTAGCAGCATTTCTCCGCACTCTAGGGATATTCGTCTTCCCCTATTTAGACGACTGGCTCATTCGAGCCCCATCAGAAGCAGAGGCCAGGACCTCCCTATCTTGCACAATGCGTGCCCTTCAGTATTTGGGTCTTGTCATAAACGTCCCAAAATCCAGTCTAACTCCCACTCAGTCTCTAGAATTCATAGGAGCCTTGCTGGATACCAAAAGGGCAAGGGCCTATCTTCCCCAGGCCCGTTGCCTTCGCATGGTGCAGTTAGCTTCTCAGGCAGTGCTAAAACCTCATCTCACTGCCCGAGAAATTCTACAGCTACTAGCTCAAATGGCATCTACCGTGCATGTGGTCCCTTATGCTCGCCTCCATATGAGAGCAGCCCAGTGGACTTTATCCAGTCAGTGGACCCAGGCATCAGGGTGCCTGTCAGACAAAATAGCAAACACAAGTCGCCTTATTTTGTCCCTCCAATGGTGGCAGTCCACTCAGAACCTGTTGCTGGAGTCCCCATTTCAACAACCCTCACCCCAAGCAGCTCTCACAACAGATGCTTCACCAATGGGTTGGGGAGCTCATTTGCAAGACCTCTCCACCCAAGGCACTTGGACTCCACAGGAGACTCATCTACATATCAATCTCTTGGAGCTCAGAGCAATCTTCCTTGCTCTTCGAGTGTTCCACACTCTGCTCAGCTACAAGACAGTCCTCATTCATACGGACAATCAAGTAGCCATGTTCTACATGAACAAGCAGGGGGGAACAGGCTCTCTGTCGCTTTGCAACGAAGCTTTGCAACTGTGGGCCCTCGCCAGAGAGCATCAGATTCATCTCCTGGCAGTGTATCTTCCAGGCATACAAAACTCTTGGGCAGACAGACTCAGTCGAGTTCTGCTTCCACACGAGTGGTCTCTGCATGCAGACCAGGTGGCCAAGATTTTTCAAATTTGGGGAACCCTGGACATAGACCTCTTTGCAAGTCCGTGGAATGCCAAACTTCCCCGGTTCTGTTCCAGAATTCCGGCTCAGGGCTCTCAGGCCAGGGATGCTTTCCTCCTTTACTGGGGTCAAGACTTCTTGTATGCCTTTCCACCCATTCCCCTAATTTCCAAAACCCTATTCAAGCTTCAGAGAGACAGAGGCCATATGATTCTCATAGCTCCACATTGGCACAAGACAAGTGTGGTACCCTCTGCTTCTACATCTCTCTCAAGCTCCCTGCCTGGAGTTAGGGTCTGCTCCAGATCTCCTGTCTCAGGAGAATGGAATGTTATGGCATCCCAGTCCCCAGTCTCTGCATCTCAGGGCTTGGTTGCTGAAGGCCTAGATCTTCATGATCTTAACCTTCCTCAGCCAGTAAAGGATATCCTTTATGCTTCCAGGAAGCCTTCCACAAGACGCTCTTATGCTTTCAAGTGGAAAAGGTTTACCATATGGTGTTTGCAGAAGGGTCTTAACCCCTTGCGGTACCTCTGGAATCATTACTGGAGTATCTCCTTCATTTATCCAATGCAGGACTTAAGACTAACTCAGTGAGAGTCCATTTGAGTGCTATTGCAGCTTCTTTCAAGCCCCTAAATGGACAACCTATTTCCTCCCATCCTCTTATAGCAAGATTTATGAGAGGCCTTCTGCTAACTAAGTCTCCCATTAGGCCACCACCTGTGGCATGGGACTTAAACTTGGTTCTTGGTCAGCTCATGAAGCCACCTTTCGAACCCTTAGCTACTACCTCCTTGAAATTCCTTTCTTGGAAGGTTATCTTTCTGATTGCAATCACATCAGCACGTCGCATCAGTGAGTTGCAAGCACTAGTGGCTGATCCACCTTATACAAGGTTCCATCATGACAAGTGTGGTAAGGAGAGTGCAGCTCAGCATGGAAATAAAAGAGAAAGAAGAACTTTTTCTTCTTTTCGGGGGATGGGTGCACTAGAACACATACACCACAGCAAAATCCCTGAGAGAAACCAAGAGGGTAGAGCTAGGTTTAAGCCACTCCCAGACTCCATGACAACCTCAGGTAAGAGTAGGAGGTACAAGTGGGTGGAGTCAGAGAGGGAGGTGCCCTGCTCAACGTTTAAGTTTGAGAAAACAAACAAAGTTGGGAGAAGCAGCCAAGGGAAACGCAGCCAAGGCAGGAGCCGCCACAAAGAGAGCAGCAGCAGAGACAAGAGCAGCCAGCACTGCAGCCAAGGAAGCTACAGAGAAGGTTCCAGGCAGAGGACCAAACAGACTGGCAAGAGGGAGAGAGAGAAAAGGTTGGCTTTGAGAAGGCTAAGGCAAGAGTTCTTAGACTCCTCTGATGAAAGGTCTGTCTGCAGGCAGCAGAAGCCCCAGGAAGGGAAGTGGAGATCTTACCCTGATTCCCTGTCTAGCTCAGAGGCAGAGAGTGTCACAAGCCACAGAAGCCTCAGCCAGGAAGGTGCTGCAACAAGACTCCAAGGTAGGAGAAAGAAAGCACTAAAGCCAAAACCCTGTGTTTCTTGCTCTGAATCTGAAGAGAGGTTTAGGCCTGAGAAAACCCGGATTAGGAAGAAGGGGTTTTCAGGAGAAACTGAACAGGAGAAGCCCGTTGAAGTCCTAACTAGAGGAGAAGGGGCCATTCAGTGGAATAGGCTGTTTAACCTGTTAAAGGACATTAAGCATAAAGTGCCCAAGCGTTTTCAAACTTTGCCAAGATACAGATCAGCAGAAAGCATGGAGGTAGAAAGAAAAGAAAGCCTGTGTAAATAATTCTACTACAACACTGGTTGTAAGCTTTGCTTTAATGGGAGAACATTATCCTTTATTTTCTTTGACTTGAGTGTACAACTGCTTTAAAGATTTTTTACCCGCTTGCCACGGAAGCTAATAAAATTCCTGTGTGCTTTGAAACAACCACTTGGTTCATTTATCTCTATACACAACTACAATCCTTGGTAAAGAGGAATTCAAGATGGCTTCCCATCCCTACTAGGTGACCGCCTGGTAGGGGCGCGACCGCCACACAAGGTAGTCTTTAGGACTCATCCACACTTTATGCCAAAGGTGGTCTCGCCTTTTCATCTAAACCAAGCGGTCTACCTACCTGTGTTCTTTCCAAGGCCTCATGCATCAAATGCAGAAAGGAATCTTCATACCTTGGACTGTAAAAGAGCTTTAGCCTTTTACTTACAAAGAACACAGCAACATAGAAAGTCCTCTCATCTCTTTTTTTCTTTTGATCCTTCTCATTTGGGACGTCCAGTCTCCAAGAGAACACTGTCAAACTGGATTGCTCAGTGTATTTCCTTTGCCTATCAGAGTAAGAATCTTCCTCTGGAGGGCCATGTAACAGCTCACAGTGTGAGAGCCATGGCAGCTTCAATGGCTCATCTATACTCTGTGTCTATCGACGACATCTGTCGAGCAGCCACCTGGGCCTCGGTTTATACCTTCACAGCCCATTACTGCTTGAAGAAGGACTCCCGCCGGGTTGCCTTGTTTGGTCAGGCTGTTCTCCAACACCTGTTCCATACCTAATCAACTCCTACCCACCATCCCTGGTTGGATGCCAGAGATCCATGGGGGGAAGTGGAGCCCTTTTTCAGGGACACACAACTTCTGGGGTCTCTCCCTGGCATCTAAAGCTAGGGAATCCCCATATGTGAAGACTACATTCCTGCTTGTTCCTGGAGATAGCATAGTTACTCACCTGTAACAGGTGATCTCCCGGAACAGCAGGAATTTAGTCTTCACAACCCACCCACCTCCCCTAGGAGTTGTATCTTTCTTTCTCTTTCCTTTCCCTCTCTCTCTCTTTGTCTCAGCTTTAAATTTCAACTGGAGAGAGGCAGTTGGGAAAGGCGGGAAGGCAGCACGCAAGCGATGTGGGATGCTCCCAAAAGCTTTCTAATTGGATGCTGGGGAGCGTTCCCGCTCAGGCTCCGTTGGTACCGACGATACCCAGGTGAGTAACTATGCTTTATTGGACTAAATTAATACATTTTTGGACCAGCTTTTGAAAGCCTGTTTCAGTCAGCGGCATCTGAAGAACAAAAGCTGCAATTTTGATTGGTCCTTTTAAAGACACCACAACCTTCAGGACTAATACAGTTATTCGGATACTGCACCGAGTAATTACAGCCATATAAAACCAAGACCTGTTTCCAATAGCATGCAGTCATGGGTCAGGAAAAGAAAATTCCCTTTAATTATTGAGTTCAGGAAGGGATGCTGTACTCTGAAAGCTTCAAGCATAGTATTGTACGTCAGCCTCAGGCAGCCACATTCATCCAACACAGACAACCAGCACACACTGCATAGAGGAGGAGCAGCTAGTCTTAGTGCTTAATATCAAGACGCTGAGTGAGAAACAATGGGCTGTGTCCTTTAAGATGAGAATACCGCAGTCTGAGCTTCAACCAGAACATGCAGAAAATAAGAGTTGATCATAAATCATCATTAAATACTATTTTCTAATATAATTTTGAAAGTTAGTTATTTACCCACATATTAGGAACATAATTTTTTTCCTTTCTACCTATCGTCATTCTTCTGCTAATAAATGAGTTTGTCAACAAATACAGAATTTACCAATAAATCACATATTTACTGTCTTAGTTCTTGACATGTACAAGAGTGGTGCTTGAAAAAGTGGGTTATAAATTGGTCAAGAAAATGAAAAATTAAATAAAGCCATGGAAGGTTAGAACAAGAGTGCAGACTCATAGAGGAACAACTATCAGACCATTCCACTGAGTGATGTAAGGAGACCTTTTCCTTCACATATTTTTCCTTTTTAAGACATGAAAAATAAAACTGTGTGGAATTCCTCGACATATTTTTGAGAAGTTAGCTGGTTGAGCATATGACATCACAGAAATGGTGTAATTTCATGCTAAAAGGGGATAACACAATGGTATTTATTCCCATTCTTAAAGGGCTGCCAATTGGTTAGGTTGTCAGGATGTTGCTAATTATGTATGAGATAGATTTGCATGCACATTATTTCTAATGCATGTAAATCACTCACATGCTTATTCATTAATGATATCCTGAAAACCTGACCTTTTGGAGACCCTCGAGGACTGGGCGTGAATACCACTGCTGTAATATTTCTTCTTCAAAGAAACATCACTCATAGCACCTGATGTACAATGATATGAAACTGCTGGTAACAACATAGCACTCTATGACACTTCCTGTCCTGCTGTCATTTTGGAACATGATGCCTTTAGTTTATATACGCTGATTGTAGACCAAGGCCAAGATGCAGTAAGTAGTACGTTAGAATGGTGCATAAAGCTTTAGCACACAGCATTCTAACTCGCATGCTAAAAAAGCTTTCCTTATTATCTTGCTAGACCAGTCTAGACGAATGGGCTATACTCCCCAGACAGTAGGTAGGGGCATTAGTAGTATATTGTTGCATCACTGAGAGAAGCTAGTATTGTCTGCCTCTAGCAGATGACAAGGTGTATAGACTGGTGCAGCTGTACAGATATCATGGTCTTGTGGCCTGTATGTTTGAGACCTTGGCCCAACATTTGGTTCCAAGCTTAAGTACACTAATTGTTTCCTTGAGCCAACAATTGCTTTGTGTCCAGGCTGTTACCCACGGGTTCCAGCACTGGTAGGCCAGAGAGAGGATAGGAAGATCCCATGGGGCCCCTGAGAGAGAAATTGGTAAATTTGGGCCCAAGTCCCTCTTCTTTCTCACTGTCTTATTTTTGCATGTTCTTTTTATTTTTCCCTATTTGTATTTTTATCTTGTTTTTTTATTTGATTGTCTTTACTGCTTGCATAAAGCAGCTGCAAAAAAAAAAAATCAGGTAGCAGGGCCTTTCCAGGCCTGTATGAGCAGCTGGAGAAACCTTTCTTGGTTGACAGATGCAGAGATTCCCTTACTGAACTGGGGTTCCTTTTTCACCATGATTTTCTTTTCCATCAGGGGTTTCTCCTTTGTGTTCTTTTTTTCTTTGACCACATTTGAGCTGTGCCATGATGCCAGATGCATGGAGGTATGCTGCTTGCGGCTCCCATTGAGTGAATTCTGTGGCTGGAGAAGCCTCGGAGCACATTTTTTTGGTAATGCTGGGACCTCCCATGGGGGGCCTGCTGCCTCTACCATGTCTCCCATGATTTTCCCACTGGCAGGAATGGTGGCCATCTTGGATGGCTGCATGGTCTGAGATAAAGCAGAGCTTGATGAGGCGACTACAGCCTCAAGATAGGCCCCCTGAGAATCCTCCTGGGCACAAGGCACTTTTTTAGCCAACTTTGAGTAGCAGCTCTTGAAACAGTTCATGGGTTGTTTTCAGTCTTATGGCACTACAAGGACTCTGACCTCCCTTACAGGGATCTTGTGGCCCTCTGGCATTCATGAGAGCCCAGGCCTGTCATTTCTGGGGGAGGCTGGGAAGAAGAGGAGGACTGTCTGTCACAGATGAAGGGCTAGGAGCAGGACCTCAGAAAACACCCACAAATAGGGACAGGAGTGAGGTGGATCAGAAGACTGTGTTCCTGAGGAGCTAGCTAAACTGAGAGTAGACAAAGTGTTGGGCCAGATAGGATACATCCTTTCAGTATTGAAGGAACTTAGGAATGTTCTAGCGGCTCCACTCTCTGACCTTTTCAATGCTTCTTTAGAGTGGTCCCAGAGGACTGGAGAAGGGCACATATAGTCCTTCTACACAAAAGTGGAAGGATGAGGTTGGGAACTAAAGGTCAGTTAGTCTGACCTCTGGTGAGCAAATTAATGGAAACACTGCTAAACCAGAGGATAGTGAGGTTTCTGGAATCCATGCATGGCTTTATTTGAAGCAGGTCTTGTTAGACAAAGCGGATTCATTTCTTTGACTGGGTGACTGAAGAGTTAGACCGAAAGAGAGCCCTAGATGTGGTGTAGTTAAATTTCAGTAAAGCCTTTGACACTGTTCCGCATAGGTGACTTATAAATAAATTGAGTTGTTGTGTGCCAGAAGGTCATGCACAATGCTGGAACCAGATACCTTTTTGCTATTTGTGGATCTGGCAGCACACGTGTAAATAGGAGCATCTGCACATGTAAATGACCAGCAGATGTAAATGGCTATTTTAGAAAGCTACTACAAAACGAAAAAAGACACCCACTAGGGTTCATACATCAACCATTAAAACCCCCCAGTAAAACAATCATCTCAATATCAAAAAATCTTATTAAACCCTCAGAAGACACCTCCACACAAGTCTTCTAAATAAACCACACTATATCATTACAGTTATAAACAGAGGAGAAAATACCTCAGTGAAGCTACTCTACTTCTCCATGTGGCAAGAATAATTCATGCCTGAAGAGGATGTGCTGTACTGCACCATCATAGGTCTAAAAAACTCTTCAACTTTTTTATCTCGTAAACTTTTTTATCTATTAATAACACCCAATTTCACACAACATAATGATACCATAATAAAACTCATTAGCTAATACCACTCAATATTTATAATCCTCTAGCATTCCATAACACCAGCACTATGCATTTCATGATACACAAGCACTATATTCCAAAACGATGGGCTCATCCTCATCTAAAACAAAGCAGAATAAAGCAAACTGAGAGCAACATCTCCCCAAACAGCCTAAGCTACTGCTTTTTACATAGAAACATAAAAATATGATGACAGAAAAAGACCACATGGCCTATCTAGTCTGTCCTTCCATATCAACAACTACAACAGTCCCCTTTTTACCTTTAGAGATCCTCTGTGTTTGTCCCATGCTTTTTTGAATTCAGTTACTGTCCTCATCTCTACCACGTCCACTAGGAGACTATTCCACGGATCCACTACTCTTTCCGTAAAGAGATTTCCGCATATCACTCCTGAATATATCACCCTTCACCCTCATCCCATGTCCCCTCGTAGCAGAACTTGCTTTCAGTTGAAAGAGGCTCTCTCCCTGAACATTTATGCTACGGAGGTATTTAAACATCTCAATCATATCACCTCTATCCCGTCTTTCCTCTAAGGTGTACATATTAAGATCCTTCAGTCTGTCCTCATGCTTTATAATGAAGACCACTAATCATTTTAGTAGCCACCCTTTTTACTTAGCTTTAGAGGCTGAAGGGGTTCCCCAAAGGCTGGAAGGCTTCTCCTAAGGAGATATACCACAGTCTTCACCATATGAAGAGCCTCGTTTCGCGGAAACTCTGCTTCATCGGGGGTTTGCTTGACTCTACCTCCATTACTTTTTCTCCTCTGTTTATAATTGCAATGATGTAGTGCAGTTTAATTAGAAGGCTTGTGTAGAGGTGTCTTCTGAGGGTTTAATAATAAGATTTTTTTTATATTGAGATGAGGTGACAAGGCGATAGCGGAGAGACTGAATGAATTCTTTGCTTCAGTCTTTACTGAGGAAGATGTAGGGATGTTACCCATGACTGAAGTGGTATTTAAAGGTGCGGAAGAATTGAAGGAAATATCGATACATCGGGAAGATGTATTACAACTATTAGATAAACTGAAGAGTAGCAAATCACCTGGGCCGGATGGTATACATCCAAGAGTGTTGAAAGAACTGAAATACGAGATTGCAGACCTGCTATTAGTAATCTGTGAACTATCATTAAAATCATCTCTAATACCTGAAGATTGGAGGATCGCCAATGTAACACCAATTTTAAAAAAGGGTTCCAGGGGTGATCCGGGAAACTACAGACCAGTGAGCCTGACATCAGTACCGGGAAAAATGGTAGAAACCATCATAAAGAATAAAATTACTCAGCATGTAGATAGTCATGACCTAATGGGAGACAGCCAACATGGCTTTAGACAAGGAAGATCTTGTCTTTCTAATCTGTTATGTTTTTTTGAAGGAGTGAATAATCAGGTGGACAAAGGTGAGTCGGTTGATATTGTGTATCTGGACTTTCAGAAAGCCTTTGACAAGGTCCCTCATGAGAGACTTTTGGCAAAACTAAAGAGTCATGGGATAGGAGGCAGTGTACTATTGTGGATCAGGAACTGGTTAAAAGATAGAAAGCAGAGGGTAGGGCTAAATGGCCAATTTTCCCAATGGAGAAAGGTAAATAGTGGTGTACCCCAGGGATCTGTGCTGGGTCCTCTGCTTTTTGACATATTCATAAATGACCTGGAAAGTGGAATAACGAGTGAGGTTATCAAATTTGCAGATGACACAAAGCTATTTAAAGTTGTTAAAACCCAAGAGGATTGTGGGAAATTGCAAGAGGATCTTGATAAATTGGAAGACTGGGCATCAAAATGGCAGATGAAATTTAATGTGGACAAGTGCAAGGTTATGAACCTAGGGAAGAACAACCCAAACTATGGTTACACGATGCAAGGTTCCACATTAGGAACCACCACCCAGGAAAAAGATTTAGGCATCATTGTGGATACCATGTTAAAACCCTTGGCCCAGTGTGCAGCGGCGGCCAAGAGAGCAAATAGAATGCTAGGTATGATAAGGAAAGGAATGGAAAATAAAACAAAAGATATTATAATGCCTCTATATCGTTCCATGGTGAGACCGCACCTTGAATATTGTGTGCAATTCTGGTCGCCGTATCTTAAAAAGGATATAGCGATTTTAGAAAAGGTTCAGAGAAGAGCCACCAAAATGGTAAAGGGGATGGAAGGATACTCCTATGAAGAAAGGCTAAAAAGGTTAGGGCTCTTTAACCTGGAAAAGAGACGACTGAGGGGAGATATGATAGAAGTCTATAAATTAATGAACGGAGTGGAACGGGTAAACGTAGATCGATTGTTTACATTATCAGAATATAGAAAGACTAGGGGACATGCAATGAAGCTGCAGGGTAAACTATTTAAGACTAATTAAAGAAAATATTTTTTCACTCAACGTGTAATCATACTCTGGAATTTGTTACCAGAGGATGTAGTAAAGGCTGTTAATGTAGCTGGGTTTAAAAAAGGTTTGGACAAGTTCCTGGAGGAAAGGTCCATAAACCATTATTAAGAAGGGACCCAGGATATCAATGCTTGAACCAGTACAAGCATTGTGGAACCTGTGTCCCTTGGGGAAACTGCTAGGTACATATGACCTAGATTGGCCACTGTTGGAAACAGAATACTGGGCTTGATGGACCTTGGTCTGACCCAGTATGGCATATCTTATGTTCTTATGATTGTTTTACTGGTTTTTTTTGAATGGTTATTTTAGAAAGCTGCCATTCATAGTGTAGATCAACAGCACACAGAGTTTACAAGGGGGCATATTGTGGGTGTATTTTTGGCGGGCTGGAAAAGTTTAGATGTAGTTCTCAGTTTGCAGCAGCAATATACACAATTAAAAAAACCATAGATATTGGCATTTACACGTGCTTCAAGGCAAGTGTGTTAGCAAGCCTCTCGTGTAGGCTTGTGGTTTGCCCAAGTGATTGAAGGGGCAATTGTGCTTATTTTTGGGTTGCTTAAAACCACATCAAAAATATAAAAAAGGGTTATTTTGCTTGGCTCCTTATATTCCTGTATGTCCATTTCTGTAAAATCTGGCACTTATATGTGTTGGTTGTGAAATCGGCATGCATGCGCTCTAATCCTGAGTGATGCTCATCGTTTGTGAATGTATTCCTTTCTAGAATGGTTGTTCTCACTGTATGTGCTTCAGTCTACACATGCATTTCTTGTATCATGATGTGTATTTTAACTCAGAGCCTTCTGTAAAATGATGGGAAATGAAACATTTTATGGAGCTTTTGTAGAATACATGGGAAATTGTGAACATCCCAATGTCCTATTTCCTTCCTAGATGCTCTATGCAAAATTGGGCTTGCGAGATAAAGGTCCTTGTACAGTCGACTCACAATACATCATAGGTAATCTTCCAGATGGCTTTACTCTGAAAAGTCTTCAGCAACTCCCCAGTAGCTAGTTGAAAAAGAGCAAGCCACTCATGAATGTAGCAAAATATGACCTTGAGAATATACCACTGGAATTTAAAGACTGCCTGCAAAATCGATTTGCTGCTTTAGATACAAATGACAGAGCTCCAGAAGAGTTATGGAATGACATCAAGAAGGTTGTGTTGGAAGAAAGCGAAAAGTCTCTACAAGAGGTGAAAAAGCAAAAACGGCCAAAATGGATGACGGAAGAAACTCTGAAAATTGCCCAGAAACGCAGAGAAGAAAAAGCCAGAGGAGAAAAAAAGACAATCGCAGAACTCAACAGAGATTTCCAACGTGCAGCAAGACAGGACAAGGAAAAGTACTACAATGACACATGCAAGGAAATAGAAGCAGAAACTATTAGAGGATGAACAAGATCAGCTTTCCTAAAGCTATGAAAGTTAAAGAAAAAATTCCAGCCTCGAATTGGATTGTTACAAGATGCTCAAGGTTATATGTTGAATGACGCTGAGAAGATCAAGAAAAAGTGGAAAGAATATACAGAGTTTTTATATGATAAAGATCATGTGGACCAACAGCTGTTGCAACCTGTACCTTTTGATCAGGAACCATTGGTGATGAAAGAAGAAGTCGAAGCAGCATTGAAAGCCTTATCAAAGAACTAAGCACCAGGCATTGATGGCATGCCCATAGAAGTATTATAGCAATCTGATGCAGCTGTTACCTTACTTACAAGGCTGTGTCAAGAAATTTGGAAGGTGACATCATGGCAAACAGATTGGAAAAGATCTGTGTTTATACCAATTCTAAAAGAAAGGTGATCCAAATGACTGTGGAAATTATCGCACAATTGCTCTGATCCCACATACCAGCAAGATTCTACTGAAGATTATTCAAAAGAGACTACAACCATACCTGGAACAAGAACTACCTGAAGTGCAAGCAGGGTTCAGGAAAGGGCGAGGAATGAGAGACATCATCGTGGATGTGAGATGAATTCTTGAAAAGACTAAAGAATACCAAAAGGATATCTATTTGTGCTTTATCGACTATAGCAAGGCTTTTGACTGTGTAAACTATGAGAAACTCTGGGCCACATTAAGAAGCATGGGTATACCAGAACACCTGATCATTCTCTTGCACAGTCTGTACATTGATCAAGAAGCAACAGTTCGAACGGAACAAGGAGAAACAGAATGGTTTAAAATAAGCAAAGGTGTACATCAAGGCTGCATACTTTCCCCCTACCTGTTTAATTTATATTCATAAAAATTCATTAGAGAAACAGGATTGTATGAAGACAAAAGAGGTATGAAGATTAGTGGAAGAATCATCAACAACCTTTGCTATGCTGATGACACCACATTATTGGCTGAAAGTGAAGATGATCTGAAACATTTGCTTCTCACAATCAAGGAACATAGTCTTAAAATGGGCCTGCACCTTAATGTAAGGTAAACAAAGATCATGGCTACTGGCAAACTCAATAAGTTCATCGTTGAAGGAGAAGAAATTGAAATTGTGGACAACTTTAACCTACTTGGATCAACTATCAATAAAGAAGCAACAAGCAGTCAAGAAATCCAATGACACATTGCTCTTGGCAGAATGGCTATGAAAGACCTAGACAAGATTCTCAAGAGCAGAGATGTCTCTCTCCATACAAAGATTTGACTTGATCAAGCCATGGTATTTTCAACAACATCATATGGATGTGAAAGCTGGACAGTGAAAAAGATAGACAGGAAGAAAATTGATGCCTTTGAATTATGGGGCTGGCAGCAAATACTGCGTATACCATGGACTGCTCGAAGAACAAACCAGTTCTGTTCTTCGAGCAGAGGAGATCAAACATAAGCTTTTTTTCAGAAGCTCAGATGACAAGACTTTGGGGCATGTTTACTAAACATTCCTAACGTGCGGGGCCGCGGTAGTGTGCCTGTGCCATATAAGGAGTGGGCGGATCAGGCTGAAAAAAGGAAAAAACCGACCGTACGTGTGCGCGCCGCGCAAATGTGCGGGGCCCACATTAGCGCGTGGGAAGGCTAAGTGGGGCGCCGCTGGGCACATAGAGGAACAGAGCCGTAGCACAACGGTGAAGACACAAACCAATGGTGCAGGGGCCACAGGTTCGACTCCCCATTGTGCTCCACAAAAAAGGCCAGCTGAGGCATCAACTTTAATGGTTAAAAGTGGTTGAGGAGGCAAAATAATTTTGGGCGGCAGAAGGCGGCGCACTGTCATTTTGGGCGGCAGAAGGCGGCGCACTGTCATTTTGGGCGGCAGAAGGCGGCGCACTGTTAATTGTGGGCAGCAGGAGGCGGCGCGCTGATGGGCATCAGGCTGCGTGCTGATGTGTGCGGAGGCATTCAAATAGTGGGCGGCAGAAGTGGCGCGCTGATGCTCATGCACAGGAACAGAGCCACAGCACAATGGTTTGGACACTGACCAATGGTGCAGGGAGCAGGGGTTCAAATCCGTACAGTGCCCAGTAAACAAGGCTGGCTGAGGCATTATATATTATGGGGATGAGTGCTGTAGGGGGCAAGTTACGTTTATTTTAGTACTCACGACTAGCAGACGCACACGCAAAGCGTGTTAACATAAGGCGGCCCATACGGCACATGTTACAGCTCACTGTCCACCAAGGCACCCTAGAATGTCCCCTATAGGGCACCATATATGTTGCGGCACAGGGTAAGGTATAGTGCACCTTATATGGACGGCAACCATAAGGTGGCCAATAGGGCGCCCAATAAAGCACCCGCAGAGGCACCCCATGGGTACAGTACGCTGAGGGTGTTATTGCTGGCAGCAACATATGTACAAGAAATAAAACAATGCTGTGGAAAACCCTATCAGATAACCCCACTGTGGGTTTGAACCCATGACCTCTGGCGTCATAGGCAGTGACGTAACCATTGGGCTACAGCTCTATAGCTGACAGCAAGCCCCTGGCTGGCTGCAGAGAGCCTGCACGTCACCCCACAGACAGTCTGCTGTTGTAGACAGGATAGGGTTAGGCCACCCGTACCCATGATGCACTGCACATGCAAATCAGCTGTCCACAGATGCACACAAGTTGGGGAATGCACCTCAACAGCTCCCCGGCCTGGCAGGAGGAAGTGTCCATGTGCACCCACACAGTACCCCGGCCTGGTAGGGTGTACTGAGCGGGTGTTCCACTGGCACAGAGTAGCTACACCCCGTCGCATTGTGCGGGTACTGTGCTCACCCTGAGGGTGCGATGAGGCGCCCAGGACCAGGTCCACAACACCCTCCATGGCTGAGAGAGGCCATGTCAGAGCTCCAAAGCAGTGTTAATCTGTGAGATAGGTTGTTTCTGCAGAAACATCCTGGATATATCTGTCTGTCTCAGTCAGGGGAACCCCCCCCATGGACCCCTAGGTGGGCCATGCACCACCAACCCCTCCCCCCCCCTGGCTGAGGGTGGCAAACAGGGTCACCTATCAACGGATCCACATTCTACCCCCCTGCAATGATGGCAGTAGAGTGGACCATCAACCCCGGCCCTACTGGGGAACAGACACCCCACAGGGCAGTCACAGCAGCTCTATACACCCCCAGAACACAATATCAGACAGACATTAGGCCTGGATATGCTAAGCTGCACCCCACCGCTGTCAGATATTCTCCTGCAGCAAGCCATCAGCCGCTGTACCCTGCATGGCACCCCTTCAAGACACAGACCAGCTGAATACAGTCTGCTAGTTAGTCCTGGTGGAAATGCATGCACCCAGAACTGGAATGGCAGCACACACAAGCAGTTACGTCAGTGACTGGGCCCCAAAAGGACACCCATATATATCACATGAGAGGAATACTATATAGCACTATGGGGGTGCCTAGCCATGCTGTGGTCACTGCACAGTCAGGGTGGAGTGATCCCGCAGCAGCACATACAGAGGTCACCCTGTCTGAGCTATACCCATGGTACCTTGCTGCTCATTATGCACATTGGCAGGCCAATACTGGCAACAGTGCTGGCAGTGTGGGCTGTGGAAGGTGTTTGCAGCCACCACACACTGTATAGACAGACACCCCCCCCACACCTATGCCAGCAATGTGCTACTATAGAGGAGGTTAGTAGCCCTGCCCACCACACCAGTCCTGGGCACGGTACAGCCATGGATATGGTACACAGTACTGCTGGGGGTCACTCCCCAGGGTGGTAAACACTGTCAGGGGCCAGACCTGGAGCACGCACCGCAGACATCAGACAGCTTGTTCTGATGGAGCTCAAGAAGCAAACAGTGCTGAACGTAGGACTGTCTATCTGCCGGTACCCATATCAAACGTTTGAGGGCTGTGTACCATGTACCCAGGTATAGGGTGGCATTGCTAAGGTACGCAGGTGCTAGATCTGGGAGATGCACGCAGGGCCCAATGTCCTGCCTCTCCAGGAGGCATTGGCCAATGGGGCCTGTGGGTGTGGGTGTGGGTGTGTCTGGCCCTGTTGTCTGCTGCTTTACGGCAGAGTTTCCCTACTCCAGTCCTGGTGTTCCAGACACTGTTTGGGTCTTCATGCTGTCCCCTATGAATATGCATGAGCTACATCTGCATACCATGGGGGTGGTGCAGACATATGCAGCACAGGCATCTTTCTTAGGGGAAGCATGGAACCTGAATGGTGTTTGGCCCTCCAGGACTGCATTTGGGAGACTCTGCTCTAGATAATGTGCCTGTTTATGGTGTCTGTGTTTGGTGTGGTAAAATATAGGCGTATTAACCATGCCTATGTTCTCAGCAATAAAGGTTTGTCCTTACTATCACGGTGTAGTTGTGGGAAAAATATGTGGACAGGGTTGGCAGTAGCTGCAGCTGGGATTTGAACCTGTGACCCTCTGGTCTTAGAGGTACTGGCTCTGTCCGCTGCACCACACTGTGGCCACAGAGACAGTGCAGTCCCTGGAGATGGTAAACCTGGCAGGATGGGGTTGCAAACCCTGCTCTGCACATGTTTACTGTGGGCTCATTCACCTTGTCTGGTCACATACGTGCAGATAAACCCCGGAAATGACCATGAAAAACAGGGGCTATACTTTTAGCCAAGCTGGGCAACAGTGCTATTAATGGGCAACCATAGGGAACGCTCCAAAGATGGCAATTAGTTTTGGTGGAGTCTCCGCTCCGTAGACCCTTCAAAAATTCATTTCTTTTTTCTGGAGCTTTCCTGGGTGTGGTTTTTATATTTGCCCATTACTATAACTGTTCCCCAGCTGAATTACTATTTTTAATATTTTTGTTGTGGTCATTTTCTATTTTTATTTTCACTTTTGTGTTGTGCACATGTATCACACTGCTTACGTTTTGCAGGTTTCCCCGGTTTTCCTGTACATTGCTGACGGAAATGCTTTCTCTTCCCTTTAACTGCCCTCTACCGCGAGTGTTTCACTCGCGCTATTTTTTCCTTGTAAATTCGGGCCCGATAATGTGCGGGGAGCCTCTCCCCTCCCCTTCCCCGCCCATTGACCCCGTCTCTCCGCCCCTCGGGAGCCTTCCTCCGCCCTCCGTTAGCTGTTCCACGCCTCTATCGGACATCTGCGGGCCCGTACTTGTGCGGGGCCCGTTAGTGTGTCGCGCACATGCGCGGGGGTTCATCGCACATGTGCGGGGCGTTTAAGAGCGTTTATAAGCGTTTAAGTGCCGCTTTTCCATGCGCTATTGTGCGGCGCGCACTTTTGCAGTTTTTAGTAAACATCCCCTTTTGACTTTCATACTTTGGACACATCGTGCAAAGAGAAAAATCATTAGAGAAGGACATCAGGCTTGGCAAGATAGAAGGTCAACGCAAAAGAGGAAGGCCAGCAATGAGATGGATCGATACAATAACAGCAGCTACGGGTACCAGTCTGTCAACAATGAGCCACCTGACTGAAGACCGAACACAACAGAGGATCACCATGAGTCAACACCGACTTGACGGCACTTAACAACAACAACAATCTTCCAGATTATTTTGTAACTCCTTTTAGCAGCACATGCCACCTTGAGCATTAAACTGATGACAGAAGAAACCCGAGGTGTGCCATAGGAGCCGCATATCCCACCAACACCGAGGATAAGCCTGCAGCACCTTGACTTGGAGGAAAGTTGCAAGAGGCAGCCACCACCTTCCCTTCTGACTTCAGGAAAAGAGCAATATGGAATAGACTTTCCTATTAAAATTTTCTGGGTACTTTTCAAATAACCTGGAATAGTTCCTGTCAGATGATAGGATGCTGGACTCAGTGGACCATTGGTCTAACCCAGCTTGGCCTTCCTCATATCTTTGGACACACTCTCTCTCCCAGCACCCCGTTTATGGTATTGTCCCTGTTTCTTACTTAACTGCTGTAATTATGTTGGTGAAAGATCATACAAGAACCTTTTTACTTTCCACCTTGAGGACTATCCTTGTTTCCTATTTTATGGAGCTCTTGATTCATAGCTTGGAGCTGACTAGATGCTGTGTTCCCCGGAAAAGGTAAGTAGTCACATAACCGAAAAAGAACAGGAAAATTAGACATGAGATGAGGTACGTTGAATTTCCCTTAGGCCAGTTTTTCCCCTATGCCCACTCTCTCTCCTTTTTTCTCCCATAGTGTTTCTTGTAAATTACATTGAAAGATTCTGCTATTCAGTGTCCTCTATAAATAAGAGAAACATTCCTTAGATGGGGTTTAATTGTAACAAAGAATATGTGCAGTATTGAACTACATTGTTAGGAGGGAGGTTCCCAAGTGCCAAATAATATAGGAATTTCTGATAATTTAAAAATTAAATTGAAATAAGGAAATGTAGCTGAACTTGCACAATCAGTGTTTGTGATTTGTTCTGTCTAGCAGCTTGATATGAAATGATTAATAATCAG
Organism: Ichthyophis bannanicus; assembly: GCA_033557465.1. Lineage (NCBI taxonomy): Eukaryota > Metazoa > Chordata > Amphibia > Gymnophiona > Ichthyophiidae > Ichthyophis > Ichthyophis bannanicus. The sequence goes on along the minus strand of CM066036.1, from coordinate 525,024,375 downwards.
GTTACTGGATTTCACAATAGTATGTTGGTTAATGATCTAGCCTGGCGTGAGTGAGAATCCAGTTTGTATACTTCTGTAGAAATAAAGGTCAGCAAACTAGCAGGGGGTGTTAACGCTTTTCTTGATTAATGATTCGTCTAATAAACGAGCGCGTTATCACCCACAACTTGTTTGCTTACATAGCTCATGCTACGTACTGATAGATATCAAACACAACAACCACAATACTTTTTCTAGATGACTTTGAAACATGTTTCCCAATCCTGTCCTGTAGGCACTCATAGGTACTCAGGGTTCAGGGCTGCCACAATGAATACCCATACGATAGATTTGCACACACCGTTGTACACAAGTTTGTCTCATGTGCATTCATTGTGGCAGTCCTGAAAACTAGACTGGCTAGTTGTGCCTCCAGGACAGGAATGGGAAACACTGCTGTGAAATGTCACCATTGTTAAAAATTATTTACCTTGCAGGACGGGGTACCAGTAGGTATCATCAATTCAATTAAGTCTCTGTGGTTGTCAGTGACACGTTAGTAGCCAGCTCTTTTAAGCAGAGCATTTTAGCACACACCTGGGAGCTGCCAGTAAGGGTTTAGCTAAGTACGAACCTCTGTGAAAATGGAAGAATAAGGAAGTTAAGTATTATTTTCAGATGAGACAGTTCACAACAATTTGCAAATGTAGAAGAATAGCATTAGTTCATTATGGTTGATGGACAAAACAGAATCAAAAATGTTCTCAAATGGTCAAGAAAGCACTTAGCTCATCAAGTTGAAGGAGTTGAGGTCACAGGGTCTCATTTGCCATCTGTTACTGCTCCAAGATTATTAAAGAATGCTTACCTGTATTGCTAGTGCAGCACTTAACAAAGACAAGCCAGCAAGAAAACAAATTCAAGTGAGATTTACTTGTGGGTAAATAATGTGGCAATAGATGTAAGAAAATGCGCTTCTGAAACAATGGAAAGAGAGCTATACCTCAATGAAGGCAGCGCTTACTGCATTTTTTTTCTATGCCCTGTTTTTGCAAAATGTATAGTGAATTACTTTGTATGTTTTTGCATTGCAGCCGTTCATTAGTGATTGATTGTGGACTGCATGCAAACGTTCACTGCACAGAGAGACTGCAATTTGCTTTTTTTTTTTTGTAAAAGGAGGAAACACATGAGAAAGCACACAAAATGCCAAGTGCCTCATTTTTAGGTAGAGTGGCTACTAAAGTGCCTTGTGAAGGTATTCATCTCCTCGGTTTTTGTCGCATTACAACCTGGAATGAAAATGGAGGTTTATTTGGATGTTAGGTAATGGACCTAACAATATAGTCCAAATTGATGAAGTGGAATGACAATAAAATACCTTGTATATATAAAAAAACAAGTAAAAACTGAAAAGTTGTGAGTGCATATATATTCATCCCTTTTGCTATGAAATCCCTAAATTTGATCTAGTCCAATCAATTAACCTCAGAAGTCACATAATTAGTTGATTAGGGTCCACCTACATGCAATTAGTGTCACATGATCTGTCACATGATGCCTGTATAAATATACGTGTTTTGAAAGGCCCCTGACACTGCAACACCACTAAGCAAGCAACATGAAGACCAAGGAGCACTCCAAACGGGTCAGAGACAATGTTGTAGATCAGGTTTAGGTTATAAAAAAAATCCCAAATTCTGAATATCCTACGGAACACCATCAAATCCATTATAACAAAATGGAAAGAATATGGCACCACTACAAACCTGACAAGAGAAGGCCGCCCACCAAAACTCACAGACCTTGCAAGGAGGGCATTAATCAGAGATGCCATAAAGATACCAAGGATAAAACTGAAGAGGCTGCAAAGATCCACAGCGGAGACGGGAGTATCTGTCCATAGGACCACTTTAAGCCGTACATACCACAGAGCAGGGCTTTATGGAAGAGTGGCCAGAAAAAAGCTATTGCTTAAAGAAAGAAATAATAAAACACATTTGGAGTTTGCACAACAGCTTGTGGCGGACCCCCCCAAACACATGGAAGAAGGTTTTCTGGTCAGATGAGACGAAAATTGAACTTTTTGGCCATCATGGGAAATGCCATGTGTGGCGCAAACCCAACACTCCCATCACTTTGAACACCATTCCCACTGTGAAACATGGTGGTGGCCGCATCATGCTGTGGGAGTGTTTGGCATTGGCAGGGACAGGAAAACTGGTGAAGATTGAAAGAACGATGGATGGTACTAAATACAGGGCAGTTCTTGAGGAAAACCTGTTTGTCTGCCAGAGATTTGAAACTGCGACGAAGGTTCACTTTCCAGCAGGACAATGACCCAAAACATACTGTTAAAGCTACACTGCAGTGGTTTAAAAGGAAACATTTAAATATCTTGAAATGGCCTAGTCAAAGCCCAGACCTCAATCCAATTGAGAATCTATGACATGACTTGAAGATATTGCTGTACAGAAACACAACCCATCTAATTTGAAGGAGTTGGAGCAGTTTTGCTTTGAGGAATGGGTGAAAATCCCAATGGCTAGATGTGCTAAGCTAATAGAGATATACCCCAAGAGACTTGCAGCTATAATTGCAGTAAAAGGTGGCTCTACAAAGTATTGACTTTAGGGGGGGGGGGAATAACTATGCACACTTATGATTTCTGTTTTATTTTTCTGTTTTATTGTTTGTGTCACAATAAAAGATATTTTGCACCTTCAAAGTGGTAGGCATGTTGTGTAAATCACATGGTGCTAAATCCCAAATCTCCATTTTAATTCCAGGTTGTAATGCGACAAAACAGGACAAACACTGAGGGGGTGAATACTTTCAGAAGGCACTGTAAAGTTAAGTGCTGGGCTTGGCACTTAATACGTGTATTCAGTGGCAATAGGTATTTAAGTAGTGCCGCTGAATACATGTGTAAGCAGTGACTGTTACCATTTATATTTAGACCTATGATTCAGCAAGCCCTTAATTAAACAGGCACATAACCATTTAGTGGCTGAATATCACTGATAAACAGATTTAATTTAATTTAACATAGTAACATAGTAAATGACGGCAGATAAAGACCAGTATGGTCCATCTAGTCTGCTCAGTAAGATGGCAAGAGTAGGTGCACCTGCCACTCCGTTCAGGCCACCCCTCCCCATGTCTTTGTTAATCGATTCAAGGTGGATCACAACATAAAAAAATGTAATCAATTCTGAACATAAATACAATCCAATAAAAATATATAATTAAAATGTCCAATTAACATCAAAAACAAAAATTACTTAAAATTAAAACAATATTTTTCTAAAAACCACACCCACTACGCAGCCTCCTTAAGCTCCCCTTACCTGAGAACTTCCTTCATCCTAAGCATCAATTTGAAAAGCCAGATCTTAGGTTGTTTACAGAATCTCAATTAATTCCCCTCCATTCTCAGCAATTCAGGCGTTGAAGGACATACCTGAGGGGAATCCCCTTGCAGCATTTGCTTTCTAGCTGTTGCCGTATTAAAATATCTGGGCAATAGCAATTTTAGCAGCATTTTAGACTGCTAGCGTAAAGCTCTAACAGACACACATTTCTTGAAGTTTTCAATAAGATACTTAGGTTTGATCCTATGAACTGGACCTGTAGCCAATGTAAAGTGGCCAGCAATGGGGTGGCATGCTCCCATTTCTTCCTTCCCAAAATAAGCCTAGCTGCAGTGTTTTGCACTAATTGAAGCCTCGATAGTAACTTTAGCGATACGTCCCAATAAATTATATTACAGTAATCTAAGTTTGATAGCACAGTTTCTTTTAGAATAAAGTATAAAATCCTAATACGGATAATCAAAACATACTCATGCAAGCCAGAATACTTGTCGTGTTTCTCATGCCATACAGTATGTTCAAACACATTTTCTCTATTCACAGCATCATAAGCACCTTATTATTCCCTCGCTATCCTCTACCTGTTATCTGATTACTCATGAGGCCGCTTTCTCGCCGAAAGCTACCACACTGTGGAATTCCCTCCCACTATATTTAAGGAAAGAAAATCTTTTTAAAAAGGTGAAGAAAGATTGAAGGCATACACAAAATACATTTAGCTGTATCGGACACGTGGGGGGGGGGGGAGGGGGGAATTGCTTAGCAGTGCTACTCTATCTTCCTTGTCTGTTCTTTTGATGTTCTGATCTTTATTCTGTTGTCCTTTTTTCTAATTAGCACAATTTTATTGTTCTTATTGTTTTACTTATTTTACTTAATATTCATCTCCAGAAACAAGCTGGAATGCAGTCTTCACATATGTGTGATGTCAGAATCGACGGAGCCTGGCGCAGGAACACTCCCCGGCATCCAGTAGGAATGTTTTTGGGAGCATTGCTCCATGCATGCTTGTGTGCCTTCCTGCCTTGGCGACTAGTTACCTCAGTTGTCTTTTTTCCGCAGAGCCATTGGGACATCGCAGAGCCATCGGGCCGTTAAGAGACTTCTATTTTTTCTTTTCGGTATCTTCTTGGTGCTGTGTGTCGCCTTCCCATTGACTGGTTCGGCTCCCCGCCACTCTGGTTTATCATTTTTTAATTTTATTTTCTTTATTTAAGTTTTCTTCTTTTGTCAAATACTTTTCCTGGACCTACTGCCCAGTCGGACACCATTGCCCACTTTGTCTTTGCGTCCCTTATTTTCCCAAACATGGAGAAACCCCTTAGTGGGTTCAAAAAATGTACAAAGTGCCTGCTACTGACGAGCATGATTGCTATCTCAAATGTTTGGCCCCAGACCACGATGTGGATTCCTGTGCCCACTGCAAGCACATGACGGCCAGGGGGAGAAAGAATCAGGACAAGCAGAGGGTTAAGCTGTTTCAGACAGGCTCAGCTCCTTTGGTACACTCCTCTGGGGCATCAATGCCGTCAAGGTCAACTCACACGTCCTGCTCATCTTCCCCTTCCAAACACAAGAAAAAACATCAATCGGGGTCTCTGGCACATAAAGCAGCAAAGACATTGGAATCAGCATTGAAGGAATCCCGTTCCTCAGCTTCGACATCGACTTCGGCCTCGGACTCCGATGCCAGCATTGGCACTGGTATTCGTCAATGGATCCCGATGCAGGCTGTCCAGCCAAACAGCCCTGGTGGTAGGATACATCCTCCAAAGCCTCAGAGGGGCTCGGGAGTGCCCCCAAGGCTATGTCCTCGGCGGGCCCCCGATACTGTGCTTGGGCATCATGGCTGAGGTCTCAGGACCCAGCACCACCTAATCCCCTGCACCAATCCTCGATGACCATGTACAGGCCATCGAGAGAAGCCTCGCAGCGATACTGGCTGCCATCGCTCCAGGGTCTGAAGCCTTCAATTACCGCGGCAGAGCTCAATCCTCCGATACCATCTTCAGGGCTCAATGTCCCTGGTACATTGACACTGTGCTCCAGTGCATAGCTGTCACAGTGCCCTACCAATACACCGACTTCGGTGCATTCAGAACCGCTGCATCTGGTACTATTCGCCTCTGAAGCTCCCCACCTTTCTCACCGGCATCAGCTATCGGAGCATCGTCTGTACTGGGGTACCGACAAGGATTATTTTGACTTCCTGACGGATTTAGACTCTGGTTCCTCCATTTCCAAACTGGAATCGGTCGAGTCTGATCCCCACAAGGACATTCCCTCGGATCCTTCACCACCGTATGAATGGCGCCATTCTCCTCCCAAGGACATGTCATTTCAGGACTTTATTAAGGATAAGGTTGCAGTCCTCGGGATCTTGGTGTCATTGATGGAGATGGAACAGAGGGTAGAAGAGCTCGATATCTTACAATATCCCTCGGCACCCAAGGAGGCAGCAACCCTTCTCATTCACAGTATCCTTAGGAATTTAATGTCCAGGATGTGGGAAGCTCCCCTTACAGCTGCTGCCATCAGTAAGTCTTTGGACACCCTCTACAGGGTTCCCCCCTGTCCTGGATTCCAGAAACCACAGCTACCACATCACTCCATGGTGGTAGAATCAGCTATGAAAGAGTTAGAAAAAATACTCTTTGGTTCCTCCTGGCAGAGAAGCAAGAGCCCTCCCTTGATGCTTTTGGAAGGAAAGCCTTCCAGACAGTCATGCTAGCCTCAGTTGTAAACTCATACATGCTCTACATGGGCATGTTCCTCAGGGATGTTTCCAGGGACCTTGCTGAGTTCACTACTCTTCTTCCATCTGAAAAGCAGGCCTCTCATCAAGTCCTGATTGCCCATACTCAGAACACATCCAAATTCCTCACTAGTGCAGCTTTTGATGCCTTTAAGGCCACAAGCAGGACAGCAGCAGCCTGTATAGGCATAAGAAAAACAGGTTTTCTGCAACAGGAGATCCTTAGTCTTCTCTGTCAGAATGCCATCGAGGAGGTTCCTCCACCACAGCAAGACCTAGGGTTCTATCCCATTACTTTCTCACTCCAAAAAAGTCGGGAGGTTACAGACCAATCCTGGATCTCAGGAACCTCAACAAATTCCTAGTAAAAGAAAAGTTCAAGATGATCTCACTAGACACTCTTCTTCCCTATCTACAGCAGAACGACTGGCTATGTTCTCTGGATCTGAGGGGTGCCTATACTCACATCGTAATCCACCCCATATACAGAATGTATCTAAGATTTGTCTTCCAGAGACACCAATACCAGTATCATTCTCCCCTTCGGCCTAGCTTCAGCTCCAAGGATTTTCACAAAATGTATGGCAGTCATAGCAGCCTATCTGCACACTTTGGGAATCTTTCTCTTCCCTTATTTAGATGACTGGCTCATCAAGGGAGATACCCTGCCTTATCTCTTCAACAAACCATCCAGGTCCTACAACATTAGGATTCATCATAAACTAAACAAAGTTGCACCTTACTTTAACAAAAAAACTATTGGGCCTTCTTACCAGATGACCACTTTTGTCAACTGATTTCTCTGACCAGCCAATATCAAAACCAGACAACCTTCTCTGCCTGGGACATGCTACACGTCCTGGGCCACATGGCCTCGACAGTCCATGTCATGCCTAATGCCTGACTCAATATGTGCCTAGGGCAGTGGAACCTATTGCAACAGTGGACACAGTCCACAGGTCATCTCTCCAGCCTCATCATCATTTCATCTCAACTGGTAGATTCACTTCAGCGGTGACGCATGCCTCAAAACCTCGTCGTAGGGTTACTTTTTCAAAGGTCTATACCACAGTATACCCTGACCACCGATGCATCCAAGCAATGTTGGGGAGAAGACCTCGATGGCCTCACGACTCAAGTTCTGTAGTCACGACAAGAGGTTCTACTTCACATCAATTCTTGGAATTGAGGGCTGTAACGAATGCGCTCCACATCTTCTGTCCCCATCTCACAGGACAGATGGTCTTAATTCAGACCGAAAATCAGGTTGCCATGTTCTTTGGCAACAATCAGGGAGGCACAGGCTCTTGCCCCCTCTGCAACAAGGCGATCCATCTCTGGAATTTTATGATAGCTCATCATTCATCTCCAAGCAGTTTACCTCCCAGTAGAGGAGACTCTTTAGAAGCTCAGATGACAAGACTTTGACTTTCATACTTTGGACACATCATGCGAAGAGAGAGATCATTGGAGAAAGACATCATGCTTGGCAAGAAAGAAGGTCAGCGCAAAAGAGGAAGGCCAGCAATGAGATGGATTGATACAATAACAGCAGCTACGGGTACCAGTCTGTCAACAATGAGCCGCCTGACTGAAGACCGAACACAATTTAGGATAGCAATCCAGACGGTCGCCATGAGTCGACTCCGACTCGACGTCACTTAACAACAACAATAACAGAGGAGAATCAGTTGGCTGACAGATTCAGCCAAGTCCTTCATCCACACAAGTGCATTCTCCATGGTCCATCACTTATTTTGTTCTTGGGGAACGCCCATTGTGGACCTCTTCGCTTCCCTGATCAACACCCAACTGCATTGCTTTTGTTCAAGGATACATTCCCCATGCAGCAAGACTTCAGATGTTTTCCTCCTCCACTGGGGACAGGGTCTCCTGTATGCATTTCTGCCAATTCTCATTCCAAAAATGCTTTTCAAACTCTAGGCTGACAAGGGGACACTGATTTTGGTTGCCCCCTTCTGGCCCAGACAACCTTGGTTTCCACTTCTTCTTTGCCTATCTCAGGCTCCACCTCTCTAGCTGGGCTTTGCTCCCAACCTGCTCTTGCAGAATCAAGGAACTCTCCTACACCCCAGTCTCAAATCCCTTTGCTTGACAGCTTGGCTGCTGAATGCTTCATCCTCTCAGACCTAGGGCTCCCAGAGGTCCTCTTACCTTCCAGAAAGGACTCCACTAGGCACTCCTACACATTTAAATGGTGCAGATTTTCCCTCGGGTACTCACAGAGGAATCTGAATCCATTCACTTATTTGGTGGAGCTTCAATATCTTCTACATTTATCTTCGTCTGGCCTCAAGACTAATTCTGTCTGGGTTCACTTGAGTGCCATGTCCGCTACTCACCACCCAATCGGGGATCATCCAATTTCTTCTCACCTGGTGGTGCATTTTATTAACGAAACCACCTTTGTGCCCCCCCACCTACAGTGTGGTATCTAAATCTTGTTCTCCCACATCTCTTGCAACATCCCTTTGAACCGTTAGCAACAGCTCCTTTAAAGTTCCTCACTTGGAAAGTCCTTTTTGTCATGGCCTTAACTTCAGCTCATAGAGTCAGTGAACTACAGGCTTTGGTGGACTATGCTCCGTACACAAGATTCCATCATGATAAGATTCTCCTCTGGACTGACCCCAAATTTCTTCCAAAGGTGGTTACCTCTTTCCATCACAACCAATTCATTTCGCTTCCAACTTTCTTCCCTAGACTTCATGGTTCTCAGGCTGAAGCCAAGCTACACACTCTTGATTGCAAGAGAGTGCTTGCTTTTTACCTTGACCACATAAAGGTCATTGCAGATCTTCACAACTCTTTGTCTCCTTTGACCCAAGTCATCTTGGACTATTGGTTTCCAAGAGAACCCTGTCAAACTGGATAGCGGACTGCATTTCATTTGCATAAACCCAGGCTGGTCTGTCCCTACAGGATCATGTCACAGCCCATAATGTCTGAGCTATGGCGGCCACTGTAGACAATATTCATTCAGCCTCAATTCCGGAAATCTGCCAGGCTGCCACATGGTCTTCCTTGCATACCTTCACTGCTCACTATTGCATGGACAAGGACTCCAGTCACAATGCTCAATTTGGACAAGCTGTCTTAAGGACCTTTTTCAGGTTTAAAACAACTCTGCCCACCGTCCATTCCAACTGCACACATTTCCTTTTTCAATTTTTGCTTCATTCTGTACCTGACTGAGGTAGCTAGTTGCCAAGGAGGGAAGGCACACACGCCTGCATGGAGCACTGCTCCCAAAAGCATTCCTTTTGGATGCTGGGGAATGTTCCTGCACCAGGCTCCGTCGATGCTGATGTCACCCATATGTGAAGACTGATTCCTGCGGTTCACAGAGATCACCTGTTACAGGTGAGTAACTACCCTTTAAATGCTTTGACTACCTTCAGAAAAATGGTCAAGAAAGACAAATTAACATAGCATAACATAGCTTGAACTACTTGCTTCAAGTCTGATTCACTAAGATAAGCTTAAAAATAAACACTTTCTAGTGCTCTCTCTACTCTCTGCCCCTCCCTTAGCTTGAGCCCTCTTTATACATATAATATATGGGCATTTAGTGAGTTAAACAGCCCAGTATTATCCATATAAGATGGGTGAGTTATGCATTTGCTACTCCTTGATGAATGTATAATTTTTCTGAATATCAGGCTCCAAATTTTCAGCATTTTTGTCCAAGGAGTATATGTTAGAACTCCTCAGCTCTCCTTAAAAGCTGGTCCACTCTAAAAGAAAGAGAGCGTGGAACTGGGAGTGATGGGCGGGGTCTTAACTAGGAAGAATAAAAACCTTGGGTTAAGGAAAGCTAGGGAGTTGAAAGCAGGGAGAGGTAGACTCCAGGATGACCCTGAGACTGCTATAGAGAAGTTTGATGCTTTATAGCCTGCTAGGTAGTTGGTATGCAGCTTGTTGTGCTGTGAGGGCTTGTGTGCATCAGATGTGCTGAGAGCTAAGCTACTGGCAGGGTCTCCCAAGATAGACAGGTCTCAGCTGAGATGCCAGACTCAGACAAATCACCCATCTGGGCAGCAGCAGAATGGGACGGTGTTCTAAGCGGATGATCAGATTTCTGTGAGAAATGCAACAACACTGGAATTAACTGCATGGAAGAAAGGCCTGGCAAATCTACTTCTGTATCTTGCCTTGAAAACCCAATGGATTGTCACAAAACAAATTGTACTATAGTGCTGGAAGATGAGATCCCCAGATTGGAAGGCACTCAAATGACTACTGGAGATGAGCTGAAGACTTCTCAGAGTAAAGCCAGCATTTATGATGTGGTTGGATCTGCTGATGTAGCTGCACATGAAAAGAGAGTCAGAAGTTGCAAAGATATCTTACATATTGGGACATGGAATGCACGAAGCATGCACTAAGGGAAGTTGGAGGTGGTCAAGAATGAAATGGAACGTGTACAGCTCGATCTGTTGGATGTCAGTGAAATGAAATGGACTGGCTTTGGACACTTTGCATCTGATGATCATATGGTTTATTATGCTGGAAATGAAAGACAAATAAGAAATGGTGTTGCATTTATAATTAAGAAGAAACTTGCAAGAACTGTAATGAAATACAATACAGTCAGTGAACGCTTAATTTCTATTCGTCTACGAGGACTGCCTATCAACACAACTATAATTCAGGTGTATGCCCCAACAACAGCTGCAGAAGAGGAAGACGTTGATGAGTTCTATGAACAAGTACAAGCTGAAATTGACAGAACATGCAAACAGGACATCCTGATAATCATGGGTGACTGGAACGCAAAAGGTGGCAACAAAGAAGAAGGCAAAGTGGTTGGAAAATATGGACTTGGCAACAGAAACAAAGCTAGAGAAAGACTGATAGAATTCTGCAAGACCAATGATCTATTCATTTCAAACACCTTCTTCCAGCAACACAAGCGCCGACTGTACACGTGGACTTCACCCAATGGATTGTACAGAAATCAAATTGACTACATCTGTGGAAGACAGCAATGTGAAAGCTCGATAACATCAACAAAGACAAAACCTGGAGCTGACCGTGGTACTTATCACCAATCAGGGGCGGTTCTATAATGAGGCCGAGTGAGGCGGTGGCCTCAAGCAGCGACTCTTTGGGGGCGGGAAAAAATGCCCCCAAAAAGACCACCTCACTCGGCCTTCAAATTAAAACCAAAACAAAACTTCAGGACAAGTTGCCGTTGCTGCTTCTTGGCAGCGGCAGCATCAGCAGCCTTGCGCGCCCCCCCCCCCTCTGCCCCAAAAGAGCTTGCCGGCATCCCGGCTCATCTTTGCAGAGCTGCGGGAAGGAAAAGCGTTTCTCTTCTTTCCCGCGGCTCTGTTAAAGTTGAGCCCGCCAGCGCTGAGGGTAATCTAGGCATTTCCTGTCTCGCGTGAGATAGGACATGCCTAGATTACCCTCAGTGCCAGCGGCTCAACTTTAACAGAGCCGTGGGCCAATTTAGGGCTCTTCCGTGGAGGAGGGGCCTTAGCTGGTAATGGGCAGGGCAGGGCAGGGCAGGAGTGGGTTGGAGGGGTGTAGCCCCAGAAATGGTCTGATTGGGGGGGATAGGACTGGAAATGGGTAGACTGAGGGGGCTAGGACTGGAAATGGGCTGATTAGGTGAGCTAGAACTGGAAATGGGCAGATCAGGGGGTTTAGGACTGGAAAGCGGCAGACTGGGGGGGCTAGGACTAGAAATGAGCTAATTGGGGGAGTTAGGGCTGGAAATGAGTAGACTGGGGGGGCTAGGACTGGAAATGGGCTTATTGGGGGGTTAGGACTGGTAATGTGCTGATGGGGGGCTAGCACTGGAAATGGGTTGAACGGGGAGCTAGCACTGGAAATGAGCTAGGACTGGTAATGGGGCTGATGGGGGGAGCTAGGACTGGAGTGGGCTGATGGGGGGAACTAGGACTGGAAATAGACTGAGACTGGAAATGGGCTGATGGGGGGAGGAGAGAGCTGCTGGCACTAGAAAAAGACTGGGGGCTAGAACTGGAAGTGGGCTGATGGGGGGGTGGGGGAGGGGAGGAGACAGATGCTGTCCCTGAAAGAAAACTGGGGGTTAGGGCTACAAATGGGCTGATGCAGGGGGATGGGAGAATGGGACTGGAAGGGAATGGATGCTGAGATGGTCTGCCAGGGGAAGGAGGGCGCAGGAAAGGAGCTGACATGGGGGTGGGGGCAGGAAGGAAGCTGATACAGGGGGAGGTGGGGGTAGGAAGGGAACTGACATGGGGGAAGGAGGGGGCTGGAAGTGAGCTGACACCTGGGGATGGTACTGAAGGGGGACTGGAGGGGAGCTGATACTTGTGGATGGGACTGGTATGTGGCTGTACAGAGGGTAGGTTGATTGGAAGGGAGCTGACCCGGGGGGGGGGGGAGTGGCACTGGGAGTTTGTACATCTGAAAGATATATCTTCGTTCAAGTCATAACAAAGTCTTCTCTGTGTCTCCTCCACGCCAATGTGGATGGACCTGTTTCAACACTAAATTTAAGATCCACAGGACTATGCGATAACTCTTGCCAATGTGCTACTAGCGGTTTCTGTTGAATACCTCATTTATTGCAGATATGGTGCTCGATAATACATGTACAAACTGATCTTTTGGTTTTCACAACATATATTATTTGACAAAGGGCACACAATTGCATATATCACATTTTCTTTATTACAATTAGTAAATGTAGATAGTGGAAAGCGTGCCCCGGTCAATGGATGAATGAACACACCTTTGATAGTAATGGCACGAGAACACACAGAACAAGAACTAACCTTGGACATACAAAACCACATATTTATCATAACACTACACATGAGCAAACACAGGCTATCATGCATTATGAGCAGACCATTGCATTGTAATTAAACCCGCCAACAAAGTGGGTGCCATTGTAATCCTGAATCATAAGGATTATATTGGAAAAATCAGAAGGCAACTTCAAGATAAAGATTTTTATATTAGGTTAGACAAGGACCCTACTGCGGCAATAAAACAGAAGATTGATTCCCTGGTTCAGGATGGCCTTGATATAGGTTTTCTGACAAAAAAGAGGGTGATTTCCTGAGGGTCCCACATCCTGTGGTACCCTCAATTTATATTTTACCTAAAATTCATAAGACACTACATAGGTAGACTTATTATCTCGACAATTGGGTCCCTTTTAGAACTTCTCTCACAATTTTTAGATGTCTTATTGCACCCCTTTGTTACTCAAATTCCTTCCTACACATGCAATTCAGCACACATAATAGAGATATTGCAGGATTTTCAACTATATCACAATGATTTAATTTTAGTGACTTTGGACATAGTGTCGCTATACATGAATATCCCCCAGGAGGCGGTGATTTCAATCTGTGGGGAGACCCTCTTAAAGAGGTCACAATTCAAGTGCATTCCTATGATTTTTCTCACACGTTTGGCAGAATTAGTTCTTCTAAATAATTTCTTTTGGTTTGATGGTTTATTTTTTAATCAAGGGCACAATTGCATATATCATATTTTCTATATTGCAATTAGTAAATGTAGATAGTAGAAAATGTGCCCCAATCAGTGGATGAATGAACACACTTTTGGTAGTAATGGCACGAGAACACACAGACCAAAAACCATGTTTAAAATGTCCAAGTGTGGATGGCTTATGGCAAGGAATTGGTAAACCAGAGGGCATCAGGAGACTAGAAAGGTTCTGATTCTTCATATATGCTATGGTAAGATCTTGCTCTGTGAAGGCAGGTTTGGTTTTGACAATGAGCCATTCTTCCTTAATTATCCAGGAAATTTGTCTTGAAAATGTGGAAAAAGGCAGTGGGCAAACAAGCCTATCTCTTATTGGTCTTGTTTTCCTAGAGATTAATGATCTGTGATCTGTGCATAATGTTCTTGAATATGCCTTGTCTATATGTTTATTTATTTGTTTTATCTTATTTTTAGTAAATTTCTATATCGCATTTTCCATGAGATCAAATGCGGTTTATATTAAACAAAACTTTGAATTGTACAAAACGGTACGTATTCAATTACATTGAACTGTGAACTATTTACATTAATCTAACAATAAGTAACAAAGTAACTATTGACATAGTTATAACTGTTTTCTTGATGGTTTTCTTGGGGGTATATCATCTTATGTTTCATACTTAGGAGCGAGAAGGGATATGCTCAGGGGAGTCAGTGAGTTCAGGATGGGTGTCATCAGTATTTGTATCTTCGGTTGTTTTGTTTGTGTTCCCAAAGTGTAGTGTAAACAGGTGGGGCTTGCGTTTCTTTTGGAAAGTGGAGAGGTTGTTTATGGATCTTATGTTGTCTGGTAGGAAAATGCTCTATTGTTGGACGTTTTTTTGGCTTTCCTAAAGTCGGGTGAGATTGTTAGTTTATTTTTGTTACATTCTCATTGGTTTCTGGTGTTGTTGTCTTTGGAAATGAGTGTGTCAAAGTGGGATGGGGCGATGCCATTGATAAGTTTGAAAGTGGTTAGAAGTACTTTATACTGTATGCGGCTTTGGATTGGGAGCCAGTGGAGGTTGAGTAATATAGGTGTAATATGTTCTGCTAGTTTGACGTTTGAGGTTATTCATCGTTGAAGGAGAAGAAATTGAAATTGTGGACAACTTTAACCTACTTGGATCAACTATCAGTAAAGAAGCAACAAGCAGTCAAGAAATCAGACGACGCATTGCTCTTGGTAGAATGGCTATGAAAGACCTAGACAAGATTCTCAAGAGCAGAGTTATCTCTCTCCATACAAAGATTCTACTCGATCAAGCCCTGGTATTTTCAATAACATCATATGGATGCGAAAGTTGGACAGTGGAAGATAAACAGGAAGAAAATTGCTGCCTTTGAATTATGATGCTGGTGACAAATACTGCATATACCATGGACTGCCCGAAGAACAAACCAATCAGTACTAAAGGAGATCAAACCTAAGCTTTCTTCAGAAGCTCAGATGACAAGACTTTGACTTTCATACTTTGGACACGTCATGCGAAGAGAGAGATCATTAGAAAAAGACATCATGCTTGGCAAGATAGAAGGTCAACACAAAAGAAGGAGGCCAGCAATGAGATGGATCGATACAATAACAGCAGCTACGGGTGCCAGTCTATCAGCAATGAGACGCCTGACTGAAGACCAAACACAATTTAGGACAACTATCCAGAGGGTCGCCATGAGTCGACATTGACTTGACGGCTTTTAACAACAACAACAACAACAACAACAACAACATGGGAGGAAGCAGAGTTGGCTGAACCAACAAGTAAGACTAGGCAGTCATCTAGGGTAGCAGCTTCCGAGGGGCGGCAAACAGCAACACAAATCAAAGTAAAACAATAGACTCCGACAGCCACACAAACTGAGAGCTATCAGCACATTTTTTTATCTGCAGGGAGAGTAGGCATATACATACATGCAAAGCAAGATTTAATATTTGAGTATGATGTCTAATTAAACATTTTTACAGAATTGTTATCAGGGGGGTATGTTGGGCTGATCATGATTGTTGAGTTTAGTTTTCAAAATATTGGGAGGAGGGCTGAAGGTTCTTTTAGTGCACCCAATATCCTTTCACCAGCGCTGGGAGGAGGCTCAGAGGAATCCTGTATTGATAAAGTTAAAATTATGGAATTCATTGTCAGAGAACGTGGTGATAATAGTTAACATAACTAGGTTTAAGAAAGATTTGGGCAGGTTCCTGGAGGAAAAGTCCATAAACCATTTTTAGCCATGTAGACTTGGGCAAACCACTGCTTATCTCTGGGTATGAGCAAGGATTGGATCTCTTCTTTAAGATCCTACCAGATACCTACAACTTGAATTGGCCATTGTTGGCGACAGCAGACATAGCTTGATGGACCTTTAGTCTGAGCTAGCATGGCAGTTCTTGTATTCTTATTCATTTTTTAAATATCTTGTTTAAACTCTTGTCTTGTAGGTTTTCAGCCTCCCTCTCCTCAACGCTCCTAATTCTGCCATCACTCTTTTTTAATGTTATTTACCTCCCTGCCTCTCTCTCCCTTATAAATCTATGTGTAGAGTATAGGCTTTCCTGCTTTCTTTGCCATCTTGTTATCTTCCTCTGATAGTTATTGATCCTGTTTTTGTGTATTATTACAAAGTCGCTAATGGAATCTGTGATAGGGTCACCTCCATTACTATAAATAATAAGTTCTGATTTCATTACATATTATTGTAGCAGAGTGAAGTTGCATGTGGCCCATTATATAACACTTGGGAACAGTTGTTTTCAAAATATTTTTAAAAATTCAATTCTAGTTGGAGGCTGCTTGTAGCAGAAAATGAAATCATTGTTTATAATGAGTGTTAAAAGGAAAATGAAATGAGATTAACTAGCATTGAGAAAGAAAATAAGAATTGCCATACTAAGTCAGACCAAAGGTCCATCAAGTCCAGTATGCTGTTTCCAATAGTGTCCAATCCAGGTCACAAGTACCTGGTATAATCCTAGAAATAGCTAAACTCCATGTTACTTATCCCCTGGTGTACCTTAACAACAGTTTTTGGACATTTCCTCCAGGAATTTGTCCAAACCTTTTTTAAACCAAGCTACACTGACTTCTTTTACCATATCATCCAGCAATGAGTTTCAAAGCTTAACTGTGCATTCAGAGAAAATTATATTTCCTCCTATTTGTTTTAAATGTACTACTTTGTAACTTCATGGCATGCCCCCTTAGTCTTTGTATTTTTTTTGAAGTGTAAACACTTGATTTGCGTTTACCCATGCCACTCCACTTGGGAAGCAAGCCTAGCATCCGGTGAGTCATCGTTTGGAGCATATGTTTGATATGAACCCTCTAAGTAGTGAATTCAGAATGATATTTTGGAATATGGCTGCCCTCTCTTGTCTACTGAAACCCGTTTTCTCACTTTTCATACCTGCTGCTCCGTATGCTTGGTCTTTTCTTTTTTTCTGCTTTTGTTCATTTCGTTCTCTATTCACTGCTGTTCCTAATCTCCTATGTGCTCTCCCATTCCAATCTTTCACCTTACTAATTTTCTTCTGGTGGAGTCAATTACCTCTACACAGTTTTTCTCTCCTGCTTCTTTCAGTTTTACTTCAGGGCCTATTTTCTTGCCCATTTACATTTCATAAATTGTGATTTCCCTCCATTTTCTCTGTTCTGTTCCTTTCCCAGTTTATTTGTTCTTATTGCTCGATACCATGTAATCCTGTTCATTCTTAAGCCTAAAAGTGTTTTTTCAAGTAAAATGATAAAGTATTTAGAGCACAGAAGCTTGCAGAGGGCAGATAAGCATAATCTCCCTTGACGACCCTTTTTTTAAACGTGGAACTGTATCTCAATTAATATTGCATAGATAGCAATTTAGGCACAGTCTTGGTAGCCAAATATTGTTTATTTGTATTTGTAGAAGTTTTTAGACAGGGTGAACAAAACGCTTGATGATGACTGAATGTAAATCATCTGTTTTAGAAGTGACAGTATGAGGCACATCTGCATTGACACGTACAGATCTGCATAGTGGACCCTCTAATATTGCTTGGATACAGAGCTTATATGTGCTTCATGTCTAGTCCAAATATTACTGATGTAGTTCCAAAAACTTTAGATAATAAGCGAACATAGTAGGTAACAGCAGATAGACCTAAGTGGTCCATTGGGTCTGCTCAGCAATTACTTCATAGTTGAGGCGGCCTTATCCACCAAGTGAGCTATGATTGGCCCAACCTCAAAGGCCCCACCCCTACTATGCAGGTGAGTGGTGTCATGACTCTCTGCCACTTAGACTTTAAATTATGTGCCTTGTTCACTTAAGCAGTGTATGGGAATATGTCCTTGTTGTACAAGTACTTGAGTGTGCCGCACCAACTGTATGTCATCTTATTACTTTCTCTGTGGTTTCTTAGGAGAAGCAAAACAGTCATTTCACATCTGTTTTGAGTTGAGGTGCTCCTTTCTTGATTAGCATCCTCTTTCCCTTTAGGGATTCACTGTTTTTATCCTACTCCTTTTTGAATTCCAGCACTGTTTCTGCTTCCACTACCTCCTTTGGGAGGGCATTCCAGTCATCCTGATGTTGCTTTTAATTATATGCCCTTGTAGTCTCATATCATGTCCTCTGGTTATGAAAAACACTTGTTTGTTCAGTAATACCTTTCAAGTATTTAAAAAGTCTGTATCATATCTTCTCTGTCCATTCTCTCCTCTAGGGTATACATATTTGGGACCTCCATATGTTTTCTGATGGAGACCTCTTACCATTTTCGTCATTTCCTCTGTACAGACTCCAGCATTTTGAAGTCTTTAGTGAAATATGGTCTCCAAAACTGAACATAATACTCCAAGTGAGGCCTTACCAGCGTCCTGTAAAGCAGCATTATCACCTCCTCTTTCCTACTGGGGGGCTAGGATAGGACTTGAAAAGGCTGATGGAGAGCTAGAGCTGGAAATGGCTGATGGAGGGGGCTTGAACTGGAAATGGGTTGATGGGGGGAGCTAGTATAGCACTGTAAAGGGCTGATGGGGGGTTAGGCTGGAAATGGGCTGATTGGGGGGGCTTGGACTGGAATTGGGCTGATGGGGGGCTAGTACTTGAAACAGGCTGATGGTGAGGCTAGGACTGGAAATGGGCTGATTGGAGGAGCTTGGATGTGCTGATGGGGGGCTAGGATAGGAATGTAAATGACTGATGGAGAGCTAGGATTGGAAATGGACTGATGGGGGGCTAGGACTTAAAATGAGCTGATAGGTGGCTAGGATAGGACTGAAAATGGGCTGATGGAGGGGCTAGGACTGGAAATGTGCTCACTGGGGTGGCTTGGACTGGAGATGGGCTGATGGGGGGGCTAGGACTTGAAATGGGCTGATGGGGGACTAGGATAGGACTGGAAATGGGCTGATGGAGAGGCTAGGACTGGAAATGGGCTGATTGGGGGGGGGGCTTGGACTGGAAATAGGCTGAGGGGGGCTAGGATAGGAATGGAATGGCTGATGGGGGGCTAGGATTGGAAATGGGCTGATGGGAAGGCTAGTACTTGAAATGGGCTGATTGGGGAGGGGGCTTGGACTGGAAATGGGCTGATGAAAAAGAAATAAAGAAATGGAGGAAAGAGCAAAAGGAGAAAGATCAGTATGTTGGAGTAAATGTAGAGAAAGAATGGAAAAATATTAGAAGAGAAAAAAAAGGACAAATGGACAGCAGACAATGGAGAGTTAGCAGAAGACACAAAGAGCCTGATTCTGTGCCACGAATAGTGGGGATGGATGACCCAACTGGACGTCCATCCCCGCTATTCGTGCCCCTTCCTGCCAGCATCTAGCTTCTCTGGCGGTTGTACAGGGAATCTAGATGGGGTGGGAAAGGCGAGGATTGGAGGCGGCGTTAGGGTGGACATTGGGCGGTCACCGGCCCCAGACATACAGGGCCGATTCTAATTTCGGCCCTGTATGTCCGTGGCCGGCGACTTGAACAGGGAAGTTATTCCACCTCTGAGGTGGAATAACTTCCCTGGACAGTGGGGATTGGCGGGCCCGGGGCCAGGAAAGGGAGGCAGGGGGCAGAGAGCATTCCCTGCAGCCCGACCCTGGCCCTGGGAGGCCAAATCGGGGATCGGACTACGGGGAATTTCCGGTGGCTGGCTTCACAGTTTTTAAATGGAGCCACGGTGCAATGGCAACCGGACACCATGGTGCCGCAGCTCCATTTAAAAGCCCTGACTGAGTTAGTTGAGCAGTGTCTGTACATGCAGACCGGGCTGAATCACAGTCCTGGCCTGCACGTACAGGCATAATCGTGATTCTGATCCTGCAGGGCAAGACATGCCCCGCGGGATCAGAATTGCGAGCCCCTCTGTATGTCCGGTTTGCAAATTAAGCGGTCGCCCAGAGTGCCGGCCCTCCGGGGCTGCCATTACTGTCGCCCTTCTCCACGGTCTGCAGTGGCAGCAATGGTTCAAAAAATGTGACGCAGCGCTGTGTTGTGGTTTCCTGGTGCTCCTACTTGTTGCACATGGAAACTGCATCGCAGTGTTGATAACTTTATGTAAGCACTGTGTCACTGTTTTTGAGTCATTGCCAATAGTGTAGGCCTAGGAGTGGGGTGGCAATGCGGGAATGGGAGCAGGGGGACAGTGGAGGGGGTGGCAGGATGGAGGGCTCACATAGGGTATGCATCTTGATATCTTTAAGTCTGTTCCCATATGCTTTATGAAGAAGCACATTGACCATTTTCGTAGCCACCTTCTGCACAGACTCCATCCTGTTTATATCCTTTTGTAGGTGTCGCCCACAGAAATTGCATACAATACTCTAAATTAGATCTCACCAAATACAGAGGCACTATTACCTCCTCCTTCCTGCTGGTCATTCCACTCTCTATGCACCCAAGCATTCTTCTAGCTTTTGCCATTGCCTTTTCTACCTGTTTAGCCACCTTAAGATCATCAGAAACAATACTGCTAGTTTCTGCTCTTCTTCTGTGGACAGAAGTACTTCATCCCCTATACTGTACCATTCCCTTGGATTTTTACAGCCCAAATGCTTGACCCTGAATTTTTAGTGTTAAATCTCAGCTGCCAAATTCTCAACCATTCTTCAAGCTTTGCTACATCTCTCCTTACGTTTCTATACCTTCCTGGACGTCTATTGCAGAGTTTGGTATCATCCAAAAAAAGGCAAACCTTTCCCTATAAACCTTCCACAATATCACTTACAAAAAAGTTAAAAAGAATCGCACCAAAGACCGATCCCTGTGGTACACCACTGGTAACCTCCTTTCCCTCAGAGTGAGCTCCATTTACCTGTACCCTTTGTCGTCTTCCACTCAATCAATTTCTAACCTAGTGAGTCACTCTAGAGTCCATCCCTAGGATACTAAATTTATTTATAAGTCACCTGTGCAGAACAGTGTCAAAGGCTTTACTGAAATCTTAAGTACACCACATCTAGAGCTCTTTCTAGGTCCAACTCTTGAGTCATGCAGTCAAAGAAATGAATGAGATTTATCTGTTTTATATTAGATTCCCAGGCTAGATAATGAAACTGCTACAATTTTTGCCGCATATAAACATCATTGTAAAAAGAATTATATAGTCTGGGAATAAATTGCTTTCTTTATTCTTGGGCCAGCTACCTGACCATTGTTCTGAGTGAGGGGACCCCCTGTTCCCTGACTAGAGCTCTGGGGAAGTCCATCCATTTTGGCTGCTGTTGGGGGGGGGGGGGAGGGGGAGCCAGTTCATCTTTTGCGTCAGGCAGCTGTGCTTTGAACTGCTCCTGAATCAGCAGTTTTACTAAAAGGTCTCCTGTCCAACAAACTAGCAAGCTCTGAGGAAGTCCCTCCATTTTGACTGCTGGGGGGGGGGAGGTGGGGGGAGCCAGCTCATCTTTTGCCTCAGGCAGCTGTCTTGACCTGCCCCTGAATCAGCAGCTTTACTAAAAGGTCTTCCGTCCAACAAACTAGCAAGGATATTTGTAATTCTTTATGAAAAAGCTTAACAGCGTGAAGGAGTAGCCTAATGGTTAGAGCACTGACTTAGGAATCAAGAGATCTATGTTTGATTCCCATCGGCACTCCTTGGGCAAATCACTTAACCCTCCATTGCCTCAGAAAAATCCAAGTTATCAATGTCCCTGTTTAATATATATTACCAAGTTTAAGTTACAATGTAAACCACTTTGACTGAAATGATAAAGCGATATAAAAAGCCTGTTAATTATTTAAAAGTGGCAATAGAGGGAAGGGAAAGTAGTAAATTTCTTTTTGGAAGCAATATTATACCAAAAAGAAACTTCAGGATAAATAAATGGCGCTTAGCATATTAATTAAGCATACACCTTTGCTGTTATTTCTACTGTGAAAGATGGCTGATTTTTACGGCTTACTATGGGGCATGTTTACTAAAGTCCGCAAATCTGCGCGCCGCAAAATAGCGCACGGCAACGCGGCATTTAAACGCGCAGAAACGCGTTTAAACGCCCCGCACATGTGCGTGTCACCCCCGCACAGGTACGCGGCACACTAACGGGCCCCGTACAAGTGCGGGCCCGCAAATGTCCGATAGAGGCGTGGAACGGCTAAAAGAGGGCGGAGGAAGACTCCGGAGGGGCGGAGGGACGGGGTCAATGGGTGGAGAGTGGGAGGGGAGAGGCTCCCCGCACAGTATCGGGCCCGAATTTCCATGTAAAAATTAGCGCGAGTGAAACCCTCGCGGTAGAGGGCATTTAAAGGGAAGAGAAACCATTTCCGTCAGCAATGTACAGGAACACCGGGGAAACCTAAAAAACGTGAGCAGTGTGATATATGTGCACAGAACAAAATGGGCATTACCTACAGCCAAGTCCCCCAAATGCAGTCCCGTACTGCCACATTGCAATCAGGTCAACTGCTTTTTCTGAGAGAAGTTCATGCCAGCATGTTGGCGGACAAGTACATGTGGTGCAGGGGGCAGTGGCTGCTAACCACAGAAGACAGAGGCCTAGCCATGTGCAGGCTGGCACAGTCCACTGCAACAGACAGGCCCTGCCGGATCCACAGTCATGGACAGTCCAGGGAATCCAACCAATCTGTGGCTACTCAGTGGTGCAGTGCACACAGACAGTACATGCAAGAACAGAAGGTCACAGGTTCAAAGCCCAGCTGGGGCTACTGCCAATCCTGCCCACATATTTTTCCCACAACTAAACAGTGATAGTAAGGACACACCTTTCATGGCGGGGACATATGCAATGGTAAGACATCTATCTTTTACCCCACTGAGCACAGACACCATGAACAGGGGCAGTACCTAGAGCAGAATCACCCAAATGCAGTCCTGGTGGGCCACACACCAGTCAGGTTCCATGCTGACACTCATACAAATGCCTGTGCTGTATATCTATGCACCACCCCCATGGCATGTAGATGTAGCCCATGCATATTCATGAGGGATAGCAGGAAAACCCGAACAGTGTGATGCAAACCTGGACTGGAGTTGGGAATCTGTGCCGTAAAGCAGCAGCCATCAAGGGCAGACACACCCACACCCACAGGCCCCATTGGCCAATGTCTCCTGGAAAGGCAGAACATTGGACCGTGCATGCAGCACCCAAAACGAGCACTTGCATAACTTACCAATGTCACCCTACACCTGAGGTATACGGTACACAGCTCTGAGACGTTTGCTAAGAGCACAGGCAGGCAGATATCCATACGTTACGTACATACTGCTAGTTGACCCCATCCAAACAATCTGTTAGGTGTTTGCGGGGCATGCTCCAGGCCTGGCCTCTGACGGTGTTTACCACCCTGGGGAGTGACCACCAGCTGTAATGCGTACCATATCCATGCCTTGCCGTGCTCAGGACCGGTTTGGTGGGCAAGGCTACTTACCCCCTCAATCGTAGCACCATGATGGCAGAGGTGTGAAAGTGTGTGTCTGTCTATACAGTGGGTGTTGGCTGCAAGCCCCTTCAACAGCCCACACTGCCAGCACTGTTGCCAGTATTGGCCAGCCAATGTGCATAATGAGGTGCAAGGTACCATGGGTATAGCCAGGGCAGGGTGGTGTGGCCAGGATGCATCTGCACTGGGCATAGGGCCCTGGCAGGGACATTGGCTGGGATATTGTAGTGTCTGGCCACCACCTACACAGACAGGGTGGCCAAAGCATGTCCTTCTGGGGGATCACGCTCACCCTGACTGTGCAGTGACCACAGCATGGCTAGGCCTCCCCATAGTGCTGTATAGTAGTTCTCTCATGTGATAGATATGGGTTTCTCTTTGGGGCCCAGTCACTGATCTATCTGCTTGCTGTGTATGCAGACAGCCCAGTTCTGGGTGCATGCATCTCCATTGGGAACATGCACTATGGACTAACCAGCAGACTGTTTGTAGCTGGTAAATGTCTTGCTATAATGGCTTGCAGGGTGCAGTGGCTGTTAGCTTGCTGCAGGGGAATATCTGCAGCTTACCATACCCTGGGCTTATGTCTGTCTGCTATTGTGTTGTGGCTGTGTGTGGGTTGGGGGTGGTGTTCATTCCTCAGCAGGACTGGGGTTGATGTTGCCCTCTACTGCCACCTTTGCAGGGAGGTAGAGTGTGGATCCCTTGATGGGGACCATGTTTGCCACTGGGGGGGGGGGGGTGCACCCCCAATGGGGGCTGTGCCTGATGGCGGCAGACAGGGATATCCATGGTGTTTGTGCAGAAACTAGCTATCTTACACATTAACACTGCTTTGGAACGCCCGCTTGGCCTCCATCAGCCATGGCAGGTGTTGTTGACCTGGTCCTGGCCACCTCATTGCACACTCAGGGTGAGCACAGTACCCGCACGATGTAATGGTGTGTGGCTACTCTGTGCCAGTAAAACACCCGGTCAGTGCCCCCTACTAGGCCAAGGTGCTGTGTGGGTGCACCCGGTCACTTCCCCCAACAGGGCCGAGGTGCTGTGGGGGTGCATTCCCCATCTTGTGTCCATCTGCGGACAGCTAATTTGCATGTGCAGTGCATCATGGGTACGGGTGGCCTAACCCTATCCTGTTGACACCAGCAGACTGTGAGGTGACGTGTAGGCTATCTGCAGCCAGCCAGGGGCCTGCTTACAGCTATGGAGCTGTAGCGCAATGGTTACATCACTGCCTGTGCAGCCAGAGGTCATGGGTTCAAACCCACAGTGGGGCCCTTTGGTAGGGCTGTCCACAGCTTTATTTTTATTTACTGTACATATGTCTATGCCGGCAAGACCACCCTCAGCTTACTATACCCATTAGGTGCCTCTGAGGGTGTTTCATAGGGCGCCCTGTAGGCCACCTTATGGTTGCCATCCCTATAGGGTGCACTATACATTATCCTGTGTCGCAACATACATGCTGCCCTATAGGGGACATTCAAGGGTGCCTTGGCGAACAGTGCACTGTAACATGTGCCTTATGGGCCGCCGTATGTTAACATGCTGGGAGAATGCGTTTGCTAGTAGTGATAACAAAATAAAATTATACAGCCTCCTACAGCACTCCACAACATAATACATACTGCCTCAGCAGGCATTTTTCACTGGGCATTGTGAGGAGTTGAACCCCTGATCCCTGCACCATTGGTCAGTGTTTTAACCATTGTGCTGTGGCTCTGTTCCTGTGCTTGTGCATCAGCGCGCCGCCTTGTGCCTATCAGCGCGCCGCCTTCTGCCGCCCAAGGGGACCAGTGCGCCGCCTTCTGCTGCCCAAAAATAACTGTGCGCCGCCTTATGCCGCCCAAAAAGCACTGTGCGCTGCCTTATGCCGCCCAAAAATAACTGTGCGCCGCCTTATGCCGTTCCAAATTAATTTGCCTCCTAAAACAATTTTAATCATTACAGTTACTGCCTCAGCTGACCTTTGTCGTTGCGCACACTGGGGGATTGAACCCATGGCCCCTGCACCATTGGTCAGTGTCTTCACCGTTGTACTACGGCTCTGTTGTTTTGTATACTCAGCAGCGCGCCACTTTGCCTTTCCACGCACTAATGTCGACCCCCGCACATTAGCGCGATGCGCACACATCCGGTTGCTTACTACTGTTTTTTTTCTATTTTCTGCCTGAACCGCCCACTCCTTATATGGCACAGGCACACTAGCACGGCCCCGCACGTTAGGAATGTTTAGTAAACATGCCCCTATGTGTGCTAACAAATAATTCTGTTGCCATGCATGGGGGTAGGTTAACAAACTGGCAAACTAGGAACATACCTACATTCCAAAGTTTAGGGGGGCCCTCTCAAATACTGCTGCTTCTACTAATCATTTGCATAGCGCTACAAGATGTACGTAGTGCTGTACATATATAGATGTAAGACACAGTTCCTGCTCATCAGAGCTTACAGTCTAATCAAGACAAAAAGTATCACAAAACTAGGGACTAGACTATGGTAAGATACACGTAAGTAGTGAACAAGAGAGTGGGGAGCATCAGGATCCAAAAGCAGCCTCAAAGAGGTGCGTTTTTAGCCTTGATTTGAAAAGGGCTAAAGAAGGAGCCCGACGCACAGACTCAGGTAGTTTGTTCCAGGCATATGGAGCAGCAAGATGGAATGAGCGAAGTCTGGATGGGCACAAAAAAAGGGATCTGCCAGAGGAGTGGCGATCCCGAAGAGGGGTGTAGAGTAAGGTAAGAAAGGAAAGGTAGTGAGGAGCTGCAGAGTGAATGCTCTTGTAGGTCAGTAGTAGATGTTTGAACTGGATGTGAAAACTAATAGGGAGCCATTGAAGTGACTTGAGAAGACGAGTTACATGAGCATAGTGACACTCAGGCTGTGTAGCTGAGTTGAAGGGGAGCGAGATGATTCAGAGGGAGACCAGTGAGGAGCAGGTTACAATAGTCAAGACAGGAGGTGACTAGAGAGTGGATAAGGGTGTTAGTAGTGTGTGCAGAAAGGAAGGGATAAATTTTGTTGATTTTTTAAATCAAATTATCAAATCACAACAGCAAGCAACAAGAGGAAACATGAAAGAAATCAAATACTTAAAAATTAAGTACATTAGGAAATAAGCAAAATCAATTAGCTCACATCACGGGAAGACATAAAAATATGATAACACCTTGACTCAGGAAAACCAAAGAGGGAATTTCTTCCATATTGCAGCCATTAATTAAATACCACCCAACTCGCCCAAAATCATTCTTGCTTCTCCCTGTCTGTCAGAAACGCCTCCAGCTGTAAGGATTCTAGGAAAACAAATCTAGACCCCTGAAAGGTAATCAAACACTTACAAGGGTAATGCAAGAAAAAAAGAGGCCACAAGGGCCACCACCCTGTGCTTAAGAGGCAAAAAAGCCCTTCTGCACAGCTGCGTGGCCCTCGAGACATCAGGAAACAACTGAACGTAGCACCACAGAATAAAATATCCTTATTTTTAAAGTAACTCTTAAAAACTGAAATCTTATCCTGATCAGACAAAAAGGAAACCATCAACGTAGCCCGGGTGGCTATATTATCCTGTGAGTCCTCCAGGCACTGAGTTAAATTACATTCGGACTGTAACTGTAAGACATCAAAACCCTCTAAGGGTTCGTTAGTAATCTTTCTACCCATAAGATAATATATTTTTGAAAAGGACATTGTATCAACATTAGAGAAAACCAAAATTTCTTTAAGATACTTCCTTAATAAGATTTCAGGTGACAATAAACGATGAAATAGTGGTAGCGAGAGTCCTCTCAGTCCAGGCCACCACTCTCCAGATGTCAGCCAAAGAAACCTGAGATTCAGGCACTTCTTTGGTCTCAACTACTGGAGGTAGACCAAGTCACAGCTTTTTAGGATACACCAGCAAAATTTATTTATTTATTTAACTGTATTTATATCCCGCTTTTCACCGGGTCAAAGCGGCGTTACATTCAAGGGTGGGGAAATTAAGTATAAGGGCGGGACCATCACCAGGGAGACAACATTGATGATTTCGATATGAGACGGACTTAGGACATGGACAGGTTAGTGCAGCTTTGGATCAATGGATCACGGTGGGCAGATCAGAGGTTAGTGCAGTTTTTGGTAGGAGTCGTATTGAAGTATTCCTGGAATAAGGTGGTTTTTAGCTGTTTTCTGAAGGATAGTAGATCAGTATTGTTTCTGAGATGGCTCGGTAGAGAGTTCCATAGGGATGGAGCATAGAGTTCAAAGGCTCGATTGCATGTCCGTTGAGAGCATTTAGTTCTTTTGTGAGGGACGGTGAGGGAGTTGTTGGAGGCTTGTCTGGTAGTTTTGCTGTGGGCTGGTCGAGACAGCAGGGTGTGAAGCTGGGTGTTCTGTGTTTGGTGGATGGCTTTGTGGGTGAGTAGGATGGATTTGTATTTAGTCCTTGCTTCGAGTGGAAGTATGTGTAGGTCTTTCAGAATTGGGGTGATGTGGTTGGTTTTCTTTGCTTTCTGAATGATTCTTGCTGCGGTGTTCAATGCTGTTTGGAGGGGGTTGGTTTGTGTGGCTGGAAGGCCATGGTAGAGTACATTATGTGGGAGTGTCATAGCTTGCATTATTGTCCGGAAGTCTTGATGATCGAGAAGTGGTCTGAGACGTTGCACTGATTTCGCTTTGTGGAATATTATTCCAGAGGTTTTAGCAATTTGTTGCTTTAAGGTGAGGGCTTGGTCAATGATAATGCCCAGATATCGTATTTGTGGCTGTATTTGAATGCTTGTGGTTCCTATGTTGAGGTGCGTAGGTGGTGTGAAGTCTGGGTCTTTTGTCACTATGAGGGCTTCAGTTTTCTTTATGTTGATGGATAGGTTATTTTCTTGTAACCAATTGGATACCTCAGAGAAGCATGCTGATAGATGAGGGTTTGTTGGGTTTGTGGTCGTAATAGGGGCGTGGAGCATGATATCATCAGCATATATGTGGAAGCTGATGTTGTGAGAGCGTATGACTGAGCAGAGTGGTTGGAGGTAAATGTTGAAGAGCATGGCTGACAGAGTTGATCCTTGAGGGACTCCTTGGTATTGCTGGAAGGGGGCGAGGTCGAGGTGCTGGTACGGATTAGTTGTTTTCTATTTGTTAGGTAGGATTGAAACCATTTAAGTACGGTGTCTTTGATCCCAATTGTCTGTAGTCTGCGTATGAGGATGTTGTGGGAGATGGTGTCGAAAGCTGCAGATATATCAAGGAAGATCATGGCATATCCAGAGTGTTTTTCTTTTGTTCCTATGATGAGGGTGTTCATCAGTGTAGTCATGAGGGTCTCCACTCCATGTAGTGGGCGGAAGCCGTGTTGTTGTGGGTCCAGTATGTTGTTGATGTCCAGGTGTTCTTGAAGTTGCTGCTGGACGATCTTCTCGATTATCTTAGCGGCGAAAGGTAGGCTTGCTATCGGTCTGTATGAGGCTGGGTCAAGGGGATCCAGGTTAGGCTTTTTTAAGGATGGTCGGATGATTGTAGTTTTGAGAGTGTCTGGCATGTGACCTTGGGCGAAGGATTCTTTGACGATATAGGTTAATGGCTCGCTTAGTTCATCTTTGGATTTCTTTATCCAGTCAGCGGGGCAGGGGTCCAGCGGAGAGGTGGTGGTGTTTAGGTGGGAGATGGTGGATGATATTTCTTCTGTAGTGGTTTCTTTGAAGGTGGTCCAGTCTCTGTGTAAGTTGGGGTGGTGGTTTATTGTGGGTATCTCTGTGTGTGGCTGAGAGTTTTGAGGTCGTTGTAGTTGTTTGTATTGATGGGCCAGTAGCTCTGGTGGAATCGTCGGTAATTGGTCAAAATGTGGGGAACTCTGTTGAACTGGCGAACCACATATAGCCAAATCAGGTGGAGTTGTGGCAAATGGGGGAAGGGGTAGAGTGCGGTCTGGAGAGCTTAACAAAGCTCCCAATAAAGGTGAAGATAGGAGTTCAGTACCTAATCGGGGCATCCCTTCTTCCTTGGCCTTGACGTGTTTATCCATTGGGCTGGACACCACCATGTTCCCAGCAACAGTTTATTTTTCCTTTTGCCCATAGACACCAACCAAATAAAGTTAAAGGATCTCCTTGCTGCTCAACCAGTGCTCCTAAGGGACTCAAAAGCCCTGAACTGCCCCTTAGGGCATGCATGGCTACGTGCCCAAAACAACTGCATGCCTAACAGCAGTGCATTCTTGTGGGGGCCTCGCTGATGTCAGGAGTTGTCCTCTGGCAAGCCTGCACTCCTCCTGCACCTCTTCGCATCCTGATTGCATGAACCGGCTCTCCCAAAGCACCACCTCAGAGATACGTTCTTGTGGGGATCTTACTGACATCAGGGGTTCTCCTCCAGCAAGATTGTGCTCCTCCTGCACCTTTCCATGTCCCGGCTGCATGAACAGGCTCTCCTCTTTGCTGATGTTATAAAGGTTCTATCTATCTGTTGGATATGTGTACAGAAAGAGAGAGTAGAGTCAAAGATGACTCCAAGGTTGTGAACTGAGGAAACAGTTTGTGAGCTGAGGGAGGAAGGGGGAAGGTGGTTTTAGGGGAAAAGATAAGAGCTCAGTTTTGGCCATGTTCAGTTTCAGATGACAGTGAGACATCCAAGCAGAAATGTCAGATAAGCAGGCAGAGATCCAGGCCTGGATTCCTGGAGGGATTTCACGTGTGAAGAGGTAGATCTGAACATCATCAGCATAAAGATAGTACTGAAAACTATAGGTGGAAGTAAGTGCATCAAGGGACTGAGTGTAGAGGGAGAAAAGGAGAGGTCCCAACTGAATTATACCAACTAAAAACAGGATGGCTGTAGAGGATGATCCACCAGAATATATATTAAAAGTGCAATGGGAGAGAAGAAGAAAGCCAGGACAGAACAGGGCCCCTAAATCCAAGTTAGGACAGGGTATCGAGGATAGGGTGGTGATCAACAGTGTCAAAGGCAGCAGAAAGGTCAAGAAGGATGAGAATCAAGCAAAGGCCCTTGGATGTGGTGAGGAGCAAATCACTGGAGACTTTGGCAACAGCCATTTCTGTGGATTGTAGAGGACGAAAGCCAGATTGCATGGATCCAGAAGGGCTTGAGAGGAAAACGTCAAGACAGCAGTGGTGAACTACTCATTCAATTAGTTTTGAAGCAAAGAGGAGGAGAGAGATAGGCTGATAACTGGAAAGACAGGTAGGATCTAGTGAAGGCTTTTTGAGGAGAGATGTCACCACAGCATGTTTGATGGCCACAGGAAGAGTTGCAGTGGAAGGCGATAGGTTAAGGATATAACAAATGGAAGGGATGACAACAGAAGAGACAGAGCTTAGTAGACCTGTGGGAAAGGGATCAGAGGAGCAGGTAGTCATTTTGGATGAGGAGAGAAGGTTTGCAGTTTCTTTCTCAGTGATTTTAGAAAAGGAAGAAAGGGTGACAGAAGTTGAGGGAAGGATTTGGGATTGAAGAGGGGGAAGGAGAATTCAAGGCTAATCTTCTGTACTTTGTCATGGAAATAGTAAGCCAAGGTCTGGGCAGAAAGTGAAGGAGGGGTTTGGGGAAGAGGGACCTTGAGGAGATGAGTGTAACAAAGAGACGGCTATGGTCAGAGACAAGAGAGTTAGTCAGATGGACATAGTATTCTTGCTTGAAGAGTGCTATGGCTGACTGGAAAGAGGTTAGCATGAATTTGAAATGTGGGAAGTTACCAAAGCTATGTGATTTAAGCCAAAGACATCTGAGCGGGCACAGGGACGTAGGTAGTGGGTTGTTGAGGACAGACAGGGTTTGAGGTATGATACACTTCACAGGACATGGAATGGGAGGAGCCAATGCACCCAGAGCAGAGGATAATCTAGTGATATAGGAAGATACTGCCTAATCAATGGCCTTGGGTTGACATAGTGGAGGAAAGAAGTGATAGGACAGTGGCAGAGAGAGCTGAAGGGTCAATAGTGTGAAGATTACTAAACATGTTGGTGAAGATTGGGTAAGACCAAGATGGGAGGTAGCTATGAGTGAAGGTTAGCAGGTAATGGTCAGATAAGGGAAGAACTGAGGTGGAGAAATTTGAAGGTGAGCAATTGGAGGAGAAGAAGAGGTCAAGGCAGTGGCCATGCTTGTGAGTAGGAGTGGTATATCACCGCTGTAGGTTGAATGAGGCTAGGGAAAGCAGATTTAAGGCGTAAGGGTCAGAAGGGTCAACAACGTGAATGTTAAAATGCCCAAGAATAAGGGAAGGGAAAGCACGGCATAGGGACTTCACCCAGCTCACCTCCTTCTTTCCTATGACAAGAACAGCATTCCAAGGCTCCACCCCCTACCCCCAACCTTCCTATTAGCTGGATTCTATCCACGGTCTTTGCTGCTAGTTAGATCGGAAGCAGAAAGGAGGAGAACCAGGCGTCAAAGTCGGTGAGAAAGGTAGAGGTGGACTTGTTGGGGGGTCAATAAATGACAGCTATCCAGAGAGGTAGTGGAATAAATAGACAGATGGTGTGGACTTCAAAGGAAACAAAGGAATTAGACAGAGGTAGAAGAAGGGGCTGAACTTGGCAGGGATGAGAGAGTAGAAACCCAAGACCACCACCATGGCCAGTGAGCTGAGGTGTGTGGGAAAATAGGTAACATCCATGATAGAGGGCAGCGACTGAAGCAGAGTCTTCAGGGAGAACCCAAGTTTCAGTAAGATCCAGGAGATGCAGAGTATTAGAGATAGAGAGATTGTGAATGAAGGCAAATATATGGGAGACAGAATGTGCATTCCACAAGACACATGAGAAAGGGAGAAAGAAGAGGGATATGAACAATGTTTGAGAAGTTACACATTGATCTGCTTTGGGAGTGTGAAAAATGTCTAGGAGAACCAGTGTTAGGGTTGACATCTCTAGATGAGAGAAGGAGAAGGAGCAGGAGAGAATGGGGGGGAGAGAGGAGGAGGCACGATGGAAGCAAGGATGAGGTTCCCTCAGTGAGGGTGGAGATAGCTGAATGAGAGGAAGAACATGGTGAAGCTCGAGGGCAGATGATAAGGTACAAGACAAAATGGTAGGGGAGATGGGGACATTAAGGAGTGGGTAATGAGAAGTAGGGGCATGGAATTGTCTGAATGAAAAGATAAGGGAGAGTTAACAT
Source organism: Ichthyophis bannanicus (assembly GCA_033557465.1). NCBI lineage: Eukaryota > Metazoa > Chordata > Amphibia > Gymnophiona > Ichthyophiidae > Ichthyophis > Ichthyophis bannanicus. The sequence goes on along the minus strand of CM066036.1, from coordinate 524,991,753 downwards.
CAAGAACACAAAATGATGTGCAGCCATAGGAGAGGGAGAAGAGGAGAAAATACAAATCAGAGATAACAGGTGGGGAGGGAGGATAGAAGCCCTAGTGCTCAGGACGTTATGATTGACAACTGTCTGGTTTTTTTTCAGATTTATACTGATTTTTAGATTAATATCTGGAAGCTAGAAAGATGGCTAACATGTCTGCATATTTTTCACAGTTTAAAACTCCCAACTGCAGTTCTCTAATTTTCCCTCCCCCATGTGAGTGAACTTGCTCTTTCTGCTTTCAATCTAACTAGCAGCAAAGACAGTGGATAGAGTCCAGCTGATAGGAAGGTTGGGGGTAGGGGGTGGAGCCTTGGAATGCTGTTCTTGTCATAGGCAAGGAGGAGGTGAGCAGGGTGAAGTTCCTATGCTGTGCAAGTTAATTTCTGCCTGTGGTGGGAGATTGAAGAGCAGTGAAGCCCTCCCCTTACCACCCAACCCACTCCCCCCCCCCCAAAAAAAAAGGTGTTCCAATGCATTTCTGTGGAAAAAGCTGTTCCAACAGTTGCAGCATACTGATTCACAGTAACATAGTGGTTATGGAATTGCACCTGTCAAACAGCCCTCCCCTTTCATCTCCTCTCCTGATCACAGACACACAGAGAAACAACACAAATATAAATACACATACACAAACTTGTACGAGTACAAAGCTAACATATAAACATATGGACAGACACATACATAAAAGCATGCACAGCAGTGGCGTAAGTTCCAATGAGGAGACCCTCAAGCAACATTGTGCTGAGGACTCCCCATTGTTGTTGTGGCCCCCCCCTCCTCATGTGGTGGTGGCAACAAACTTACCTTATCATGCGTGCCGCACTGCCTCTGCTCTTGTAAGTTTGCAGCAGCCCCAGCGACTGTTACCTGCCAGGCTGAAGTCTTGCAGTGCAGCTGTTATCACAAGACTTTGGCCTAGTAGGTAACAGCCATCGGGTCTGTTGCAAACTAACAAGAGTGGAGGCAGTGTGGCAAACATGATAAAGTAAGTTTGCCACGCTCTTACTGCTGCTGTGTGGGCCCCCTTCCTGGCCATGCCCCCCTTCCCCCGCATTACAGGGGCTGCTAGGGTGGAACACACACACACACACAGACAAGTGTATGCATACTCATATATAGACAGAGGGTTTGGAAAGAATTCCATGAGCCTTGTTCTGCATGCTTTCCCTCATCGAGATCTTTTCATATAAACAAAGTGTAGAGAATAGCCATAGTGAATATTCCCTTCCATGTGGTATCATCGCCGGTCATAGTACTTGCCAAACAAATATGTATCTTTTTTTAACTACAGTGGGCACTTGCATAAGATCTAATTATGCTTTAGGGCCCTGTCATAAGACACTTGTATAATCCATTTATGACTGTTTTAATTAATTTACTGTAGTGCTGCATTTCAGGTTTGTATTTTATGTATTACAGACATGAAACTCTTCCTTTAACAGGAGAAACATTACTTTTTTAATACAAGGCATATGCAGGACTGTACAGAGACATGTAAGAGATAGTCCCTGCTCATCAGAGCTTACAATCTAGTCAAGACAGACAACACAACAGCTGGGGACAAGGATATGTCTAGGAGAATGATAAGGAAACACATAGTTGGAGAGTGTGAGACAAAAGACACAGCATCGCCGACAGCACCGCAGAAGAAATCATCAGAGAGCAGTCCAACGCGAAAGACGTCAGAAACGCAAGTAAAACTCACACAGGACTTCACAACAAGTCAACATGCTCACAACACTGTTTCTCCCACTCAGCCTCCTCATCACACAAATCCTGCCACCAACCACACACTTCCACCACCCACAGTCTAACTCACCATGGCATCCACCAACCACTTGGACATACATAGAACCACAGTGCACGCATAATGAACACACAGAACATCAGTGACAAAAAGACAAACCAAACACAAATCATACTCCCACACACTAAGTTCAAAGGAAACACACGAAACAACAAACTCTTCAAAGCTTATAACAATAGAGCTCATAAACGCAAGATCCATATGCAATAAGATACACACAATAGCAGACCACATAGAAGACCATCAGCCAGACATACTTTGCATAACTGAGACTTGGCTCAACCCCACCGACAATGTACTACTCAATCAACTGGTACCAGACACATACACAGCATACAACTGCCCACGCACCCACAAACGTGGAGGAGGAGTCCTGATAATTGCAAAAAAGAACCTAAAGTTCAAAACTCAGAGCTTCACTGACACACAACAAGGTAACACAATCAGCATCGTAAACAAACACATGGCACTCTGCCTAACCTACAGAGCACCCAGGGCCTCTCCAGATGAACTAGCCTCAACGCTCGAAGCAGTATGTGCCAACACCGCAACTAACAAACCCACACTACTGCTAGGAGACTTCAACCTCAAGTCCACCAACACCAAAGATGCAGAAGCTTTCCTTCAAGCAATGACTTCAGTTCACCCAAATAGTCGACGCCCCAACGCACAGACACGGTTCATCCCCAGACCTCATCTTCGCATCCAGCTACCTAACATCGAGAGGTCTAATATCAACACCCAACATCACCCCAGTTCCATGGTCAGACCACTACATAATCAACATAAAGTTGCAACTACAAAAAGACAATCTAAACGAACACTCAGACAACACACCCACACAAAGACGATTCAAGAACTTCGACAGAGACACATTCCTACAGGACACAATACAACAACTGACCATAGAAACAGACAACCTGGAGGCTCAAATCACCAACTGGAACAGCACTCTAACTAACGCCGCCAAAGCAACAGATGCCAGACCCAAGAAACACCGTCACAACAAGAGACAACACAAGCCGTGGTATTCAACAGCCATACGACAAGAAATCGGAATAAAAACGGAAGTAAAATACCTCGGAGTGACCCTGGACAATGAACTGAATCTCAAGCCACACGTCAGCAAAACAATCAAAAATGCATACCACAGGATGAGAATCATCAGAAGACTTAAACCCCTCCTTGCTACTGAACACTTCCGTACCATTTGCCAAGCGCTAATAACACCCTTACTGGATTTCTGCAACCCAATCTACCTTGGACTAGCAAAACAAACACTCAAACCACTACAACTAGCACAAAACACAGCAGCCCGCATAATATCTGGATCAACAAGACATGAACACATTACTCCTGTGCTGAAAGACCTACACTGGCTCCCAATCAGTTCACGCATCAAATACAAAACAATCATAAACATATTTAAGATCAAACAACACACTTCAGCCAACAGCCTGCACACCCTCATACAACCAGACACCAGCACACGCCCAAGAAGAAAAGGAACCTCCAACCGAGTTAACACCCCTAAAGACTTCAGAAAAACATGCAAAGACACCACAGAAAGAGCACTCTCCCTGGCTGCACCAACAATCTGGAACTCTCTACCAGACGAGCTGAGATCGACGACGGACCTCAAAGACTTTCGCAAACAGCTGAAGACAACGCTGTTCATAGAACACTATGGACACGTCACCTGACCTAACTACCAGGAACTACCAACTTACCCCCCTCCGACCCCCTGATAAGAAAATGTATAATGGCACACGATGTATCTTAGCACTCAATGTATAGAACATTGTATTATAGCACATGCTGTATCATAGCGCACAATGTACATAACTCAACCTAATCAAACACACTATAACATCTTACACACAAAGCATGATATATCTTTCACTGCATGAAAACACGTTCACTACTTTTGATTGTTTTGCTGTGATACCACCTTGATTGAAGGATAAGGCGGCATAGAAATACTGTTAAATAAATAAATGCGGATCAGGATCCAAAAGCAGCCTTGAAGAGGTGAGTTTTTAGCCTGGATTTGAAAAGGGTCAAAGATGAAGCTTGATGTACCAATTCGGTTAGTTTGTTCCAGGCATAAGGAGTAGCAGGGTGGAAAGATCAAAGTCTGGAGTTGGCAGTAGAAGAGTAGGGTACAGATAGAAGCGATCTGCCAGAAGATTGGAGTTCCCGAGGAGGGGTTTCGGGAGAGATAAAAGATATGAGGAGCAGCAGAATGAGGGCACTTAAAGGTCAGTTGGAGAAGGTTGAACTGAATACGGAAATGGATAGGGAGTCAATGAAGTGACTTGAGAAGAGGGGTGACATGAGCTTAGTGAGACTGATGGAAGATTAGCTGCACAGCTTAAATTTGAACAGATTGAAAGGGAGAGAGATGATTCAGAGGGAGATCAGCAAGGAGGAGGTTGCAGTAGTCTAGATGGGAGGTGACTAAACAGTGGATAAGTATCTTAGTAGTGTGTTCAGAAAGGAAGGGGCGAACTTTGAGAAAGAAATTACAGGTTTTAGCTATCAGTTGGATGCATGTGGAGAAAGAGAGGGAGGAGTCAAAAATAACCCCAAGGTTGTGAGCCGAGGAAACAGGGAGGAGTCAAATGTTATCCACAGAAATAGAGAAAGGAGGAAGGGAGGAAGGTGGGTTTAGGGGGAAAGATAAGAATCTCAGTTTTGGCCATGTTCAATTTCAAATGGCGGTGAGACATCCAGGCAGCAATGTCATATAGTCAGGCAGAGATATGGGCCTGGATTTCCAGAGAGATTTTGGATATAGAGAGATAGATCTGAGAGTCATCACCATAAAGATGGTACTGAAAACCATGGGAGGAGATGAGTGCACCAAGGGACTGAGTGTAGAGAGAGAAAAGGAGTTGTTTCAAGACAGACCCTTGGGGTACACCAACCGAGAGAGGGATAGCAGTAGAGGAGGATCAACCAAAACTAACACTAAAAGTGCAGTGGGAGAGCATCCAACAAGGGAAACTGAATTTTGAACATTGTGCTATTTGGTTTTATTGATCACCATCATAAACAAGATTTTTCAGTTTCTCTTCTTTTTGAAGTTTAAACTGAGCAGAGCTCAACTGTCATTGGTAGTTAAATGAGTCCCAAGACACATGTGCTACTCCACCTTGCAAAGAAAACCCAGGGGCTGCTGGGTTTGCCAGGAGTCAGCATTGACTTGACGTCACTTTAAAAAAAAAAAAGGGGTACACAGGCCAGATTGTCAGGATATTCATAATGAATATGTGTGCGATAGAGCTGCATACATACTATCCCATTGCTTGTAAATTTATCTCACACATATTCATTAGGGATTTGAAAGAATATAGACTAGGGCTTTTTTTTCGAAACCAGTTTTGTTCATTTCTACTAAGGATGTTATGGGGTAGTTTTATAAAGGATATTTTTGTGTATATAATGCCTTTTATAAAATTACCCCCACCTGCCTGTCTATAAGTATGTACTATGACAAGCAGGTGTACTCATATATGACCTGGGGGTAAGTATGTTTGGGAAGATGTTTGGGTGACGAATGGGCCCAGTCATGAAGCATGTGTGTAGATTATAAAATATGCACCTACGCGTGTACTTTAGCAGTGTACATTTACATTAGCTCCTAAGCAACTGCGATTTCGACAACTTTTGTGCTGGCATTGTTACAAAGACACATAGGCAAAGATAGTGAAGCTATGAAGCATCAACAAAAATGAGAAAAACTCTCTATGGAAATGGTCAGGAATGGGATGTGGAAAGAAACATGTGGTATTTAACTCTGGAGTAATGAGTAGACCACAACTGAAATGTAAATTTGAGGAATCCATAAGAAAAAGGCAATAAATATCTTAAGATGAAAGTAAGAGTTCTATTCCCTGGAGTACCATTATTAAATTAGTGATTAACAAAATTAGCAGCTGTTTAGCAGAATCAGATGGATGACCTTCAAGATAAATACTCCTAATTGGGAAGAATAAATTCATGTTACCAAATCAGTGGATGGCCATCAGTGCAAGACAGATGATGCTGTAAATCAATCCTGTCAGAGCAGCAATTAGTTTCTAATACTTCCAGAGGGACTCTGCTGGTCAGCAGATGAAGATGTCCCAAATTAGCCTCAAAGCACTAGAGCGGGGTGGCCAACTCTGGTCCTAGTGCACCACAATCGAGCCTGGTTTTCAGGATGCCCCTAATGAATATTCATGAGATATATTTGCATCCAGTGCCTCCCACTGTATGCAAATACATCTCATGAATATTCATTAGGGGATCTTTTTTTTTTTTTTTTTTGCGATGGAGGGCATAAACAGAAAGATTCACTCTGAGATTAGTGATTTCAAAGAGACATTGGAATCTGGCTGTGTCAGATTTTTGCAAGCAAGGGCTGAGGTTCAGGATCCTAGAAGTATGCTCATCAAACCATCAGTTGTTACCCTGTGTCTGGAATACCATTCCAAGCTTGGAGTCTTCAGTATCGGGGTAGATAGCTCGAGAGGTATCTTCAGTTAAAGTGACAGAGTTACAGGTCCACTCTCAAGGCACTATAAATCAGCACACTGTTAACAGAGTAGAAATTTTGGAATTACAAGTTTCTGCTCTTAGATTTTTAGATAATTCATTTCCTAAAGACTGTAGTGCTGGCTAATAACATTGAGTCAATGAAAAATACTGTGAGAAAGAACAATTTAAAGTTCATCAGTTTTCCTAAGCAATTGACTATTCTACCTCTGGTTATAAGAAATGCCATACTGGGTCAGACCAAGGTCCATCAAGCCCAGAATTTTGCAGGAGCATTATTAATTCCAAGAAAACTTTTCCTCTAGCCTGCATATTTTCTACTAGTAGCTAGGAAATAAGAAGCATCTCCAGATTTACGTGACACTGTCCATGTTATCTTGGACAGACTGAAGATTACTTGTCAGATATACAGAGGTTTTGCTCTGATCCAGGTTCCCACTCCTGTGAGCTATTGTGAAAACCTAGCATGAGTTCTCTAATGGGGGGGAGGGTACCTCCACTTCCAAGGCCCAAGGAATATTGGGCCCGCTATTCCAACCTTTAGGTGGTGGTAAGGTGGCGAAAAAGCAGTGATACCTGTGTAAGTGACGCATATCTGAGTATCCGGCATCTTCAGTCAACAGCCGACAGACAAATATTCGTGCAGTGCACACGGCATTAACCGGATATCCGCAGAGGCATAATGGGTTGTAATGGGGACATGGCTGCAATATACTTGGTTAGGAAAGATATCAGTGGCATGGGGCACCAAGCCAAACACCATAAACCGCATATCTTTAGGCCGGGATTTTGGGCATATTTGGCCTGGTGATATGGTAGTACACGTCGTACAGAGCATTGGCTAAAATGGATATTAGTTGTACCTGTGGACAGGAACCACCCTTGCAGTGTGGGGCCTGCACATACTACAGTGGAGGTGGATATGCCACAGAGGCACCAGGGGACAGAAGCAGCAGCAACAGCAGCCATTGACACAGTGCAAGAGGTGCACATACTGTACTCTACAGATATACATATTGAGGGTAATATAGCTGTAACTGTTGGAGGAGGAGGTGTCACCATAACAGAGCTGTGTGGGATGCTGTGCAGGGAGTTGGAGCCAGTCATCATCCAAAGCCTCATGCTTCCAGTGGCTCTGAAGATGACAACTGCACTGGAGTTCCTGGCCGCAGGAAGCTTCCAGCATGTGGTGGGTGCCATCATAGGCATCACCCAGTTTGCCACATGCCACTGTATTAATGCCTTCACAACTGCCCTAGTGAGAAAGATGCAAACCTGTATCGCCTTCCCCAACATGCCTGAGCAAGGATGGGAGATGATGCATGCATTTTATGATATAGCTGGCTTCCCATCTGTCATTGGTATCATTGACTGAAGACATGATGCACTGAGGGCACCGGGTCAGGACCAGAGGGCATTCTGAAACTGTCACAATTACAACTCCATGAATATGCAGGTGGTAGTCAATGTCCACATGTTCATCACTGACATATGTGTCCATTTCCTTGGCTCCTGCCACAATACCATCATCCTGTCACAGTCTGACCAGGGACAAGCAGCAGCCACAGGACACCTTGGAAATGCATGGTTGCTTGGAAAGTGGACACAGCTGTGAGCAAATGTGATAGAAATGTGAGTCATGCAACTATGTGGGGAGGCACCCCAGAATGGGATACAGTAGAGTTGCACATGATATCTGAAATGCCCCAACACAGGTGCATAGTCAGAAGGGAGAATTGAGGGTCCAAGATGAGAGGCTGCACATTAGTGATGCAGTCACAGGGGGAACACAGCTGAATAGTAGCAGGGGACTCCAATGGAGAAAAGCAGGCCAGAGGTGCTAAAGCCTCAGAATGCGCTAAAGCAGTGTATCTTGGAGACATGGCAAGAGTCTGAACAGCAGCCAAGTAATGACATGCTGCATAGGGCTCTGCAGGAAATGTCACCAGAATGCACTGCCTCATGTCACAGTCATGTGAAAGGCACCATAAATATGCCTACTGCTCACCCACCCCTGCAGCCCCAACAAACCTGACACAGTTGCTGTACTGATGTGTGCCTGTCCCCCTGCTCCCACAGGTATCCGGGGGTACCCTCTCTGATCATGGCTACTGCAACCTATGCGCCACCCACAGACCCTGCAAAAGCAGCGATACAACCAGGCACACCCGAAGTCCAGGGCAGTGGTGGAATTGGCAATTAAGGTCCTTAAAAGCTGCTTCAGATGCCTAGACTGCAGTGGGAATGAACTGCTGTACAGCCTTGAACATGTGTGCAGAATCTTCACAGCCTGCTGCATCCTACATAATCTTACTATGCAGTGTGGCATCCCCATCCCTGAGGGTGAAGTGATAGAGGGGACAGATGCTGCGGAGGTGGCAGAAGTAGTGCAGAGTGGGGACCAACAGCAGATGGAATTAGCATTTGCCACCAGGAACAGTCTCATTCATGAAACCTTCTAGAGTAAGTGCTGATTTATTATAGGCAATCAAAAACACATTACATAAACTGTGCCCTCTTACCACCCACACCACCCAGCTCGTGATCAGGCCCTGGCCATTCCCCACCCGGGCACTGTGTTGCAATGGCGCAGTCTCGGAGGCATTGCTCACCGTGTCCTTGCCCTCCCTGTGATAGAGCCTGTTTCATGCTCCTCATCGCCCTCTGATGCTGCTGCAGGGGGCACATTTTGAAGGACAACTGTATCCTGCCCCTGGCGGGAGGTCAACAACTGGTGACAGGTGTTTGACATGGAGGCCATGCGGGCAGCCATCTTCCTAAGGAGCCGAACCTGCACCTCCCTGTGCCTCTGCTTCATCATGTGGTGGTCCAGCAGCATCTGATTGCTTGCCTGCAGCTCCTGGCGGATGGCATGCACTCTAGCAAATGCGACCTCTCCCAAAGCATCTGTTGGTCCACCTCATCTGCCCCAGTATCTTCCAGGTCTCCTGGATGGAGAAGGTCATCTCACCAGCTGCAGGCTGTGCAGGGTAAGGCTCTTTATCCTTACTGGTCATGGTGTGCTGCTCTACTCTGGAGCAAATGGGGGTTCCTGTGTTGCACCTGCAGGAGTGATGGAGTTGCCGCTCCTTGGTTGGACGCTATCTGCTTGAGTCACTGGGGGCTGCAATGGTCCTGGCTCTGGCTGGTCTGAAAAGAGAGCAAGAGTGACACAGATCAGGCCTTGTCACTACCAATAGTATAGAGGAGGGAATGCATTGACCGGTAGCCCCAATGCAGCTCCCTGCCACTGTAGCCGTATTCCCATAGCAGATAGTTATGAGAGGTACAATTACAGTGTGTTGTAAGCAGTGGAGAAGTGGTTTACATCACCAGTATGTAAAGCAGGTCTGCACAGAATGCATGTCTGTCCAGGTTTTGCATGCAGCCTGCAGAAAGCTGCAAAGGATGGATGTGCGTATCTGGTAACATAGCCCTTGCCTGCTATAGATTGTCACAGCATATGCCCAAGGTGGCAACCAGCTACCAACTAGTTACACATCAAGGAGCAGAACACAAGGGTGAAGGGCTGGTTGACACTGCTTACCTGTATGTATTGCACACGTGCCCAGGGCATAGTGAGTAGACACTGTAAAGATCCCAGATGTTCCTTGCACCTGTGCATACACAAGCATGCCATAAAATCTATTGTGGGGGATGTACCCCTTATGTATAACTGACCCTAACTGTGTTTTGCAAGCATGAGCACATTGCCTTGCAGGTGATGGACAGAACTGACAGACTGGTACACAAAATGACAACAGTGCATGCACACTCCATGGGGCAGCAACATATCCACACATGCTCGGCTAGCAATATATCTGTTGAGGCCGTACATGTTGTCATTTGCAGTATTTCCTGTGTACCATGCTATGTAGCTGCCTTACCTGTGGCTGCTGCCACCTTCTCCCTGAGGCACTGAAGGAGCTCTGGCCTCTGCTGCCACATGGTCCTAAATCAGCACTTCAGTGCCTCGAAAGTCCGACACATGCCAAAGTCACAGTGAGAGAGGTATGTTATCAGATCTCCACATTTTGGTGTCCACATTGACCTTCCATTGCTACCACTTACACAGCTGTTCCCAGGGCCCCTGTCCACCCCTGTGGGAGTGGCGTGTATGCCCAATCACAGTGTGTTATTACATATGTGTTACTACACTGATGTCTGTGTACCCCAATGCCCCTGTGTACAGCTAGTGTGATGGTACTGCTTCCTGACCAGGCCATCTACAGTTTTTTCACTCTGCATCCCAAACCTGGGACAGGCGTTCAGATACTGGTCTCTTGCAGGACATATGTTGCTGCTCTGTATGGGTCTCTGTAGGGTATGCCACTGCATATGGGGATTCATGGACACTACCTGATTGCTTTCACTGTCATCTCCACATAACCCATATCCCTTCCCAGTCCTCTGGGCATTTATTTTTTTATTTTATTTAGCTATGCTTATATATCGCTTTTCACCGGGTCAAAGCGGTTCACAAAAAACAATAGATACATTGAAATATGGTATAACTTATTTACAGTCGGGGGGGGGGGGGAGGAGAGGGTTATACCTTCACCAGGGAAGGGGGTTTTGTTTATTTACCTTCCTGATTTGATATGCAGCAGGCTTTCTTAACATATCTACAATTCTTCTTTGTTTCTCAGTCCATATTTCTCTGATGGTTAGCGAGGGCATCTGTTCACTGTATGGTGCTCTGCAATGCAATGTGTGCCTTTGAGTCAGTCCTGACTCCTGGCGACCCAGAAGCTCCTGGGTTTTCTTGGCAGTGTCACCGGAAGTAGATTGCCAGGCCTTTCTTCCGAGGCAATGGAGTGTTAAGTGACTTGCCCAAGGCCACAAGGAGTGCTAGTGGGAATTGAACCCTGGTTGCTTGGTTACCAAGCCAGTGTTCTAACCACAAGGCTGCGTGATCTGTCCCAAAATGTTCTCTGAATAAGTGGTTCTTTAATTGTTTTTTAATTGTTGGGAGGGAGTTCCATGTGGAGGGAGTATAGAGTTCAAAAGCACTGGTACTTGTTTGGAAGTTGTACTTTGTCCTTTCATTTGGCACTGTCAGCACATTGTTAGCAGCCTGACGTGTTGGTTGTCCAGAGTTCTGTTGTGGTAGTAGGGTGTGGAGGTGTGATGTTTGGTGCTGGTGTAATGCTTTATGAATGAGTATTAAGGTTTTGTACTTCATCCAGGCTTCCAGTGGGAGGATGTGGAGATGCATCAGGACCGGGGTGATGTGGTCATATTTCTTCACCCCTTAGATGATCCTGGATGTCATGTTGAGGGTTGTTCATAGTGGATTGAGAGTGGAGTGTTGAAGTCCTTGATAGATCGCATTACAGAAGTCCAGATGGGGGAGAGACATCAGCTGTAACACTGATCGGAAGTCATGGGAGTCTAGGAGTGGTCTGAAGCTCTGTAACATCCTAGTTTTGAAGAATATTAGCCTTGCTGTTTGCACAATCTGCTGCTTGAATGAGAGGTTTTGGTCGAGAATGACTTCCAGGTACTTTATTTGTGTCTGGATTCTTATCTGGGTTGCTTCCAGGGTGAGCTGTGACTGCCAGCTTGACCCTGCATATGTTACCTCACATATCTTTCTTTCACCTCTGGACCCCATAGAGCTGTCTCTGTTCTGCAGCTGCCCTCTCACTGCCCCCTCCAAATGCCCTCATTGCCCCTACTCCATGCTCTGTGTCTCTACTTTCACTACCACATCTCTTCATCTCTTTTTCCCAATCTGCACCCCACTCTGTCCCATCCCTTCTCATCCATGCCTGTTTACACCATCCCCCTTCCTCTGCTACCTAGCCCCTCCTCCCCTCTCTTCCACTATCCCTATCTCATCCCCACCCATTCTATACCTTCCTCTTTTGACCCTTGTGAGTGGCTCATTAAAATTTCCCTCATTATACATATATGTACAAGACAAGATTTAATACTTAAAAGTGTGATGTCCAAATATGCGTTTTTATAGGATTATTCTGAGAGAGATGGCATTGAGATAATTACAATTGAGTTTGAGTGGGGGGTGCTAGGGGTCTAAAAGCTAATTACACAGGGGTGTAAGACTGACGTTTGTGATAAGGAAGCTTATCATAGCTCAGGAAGGAGCTATAGTAAAGGTGAAGTGACTCTGAACAAGCAACCTGTCAGTTCTGGTAGAGATAAGAAAACAGAATTTTTCCATAAAAGACTACCAGTCCCAGAATGCACCAGGTTCCCAACAGCCATTAGAGGAGCTGAAGTGGGGAAACGTGTGTTCAATCAAGAGGGCTATGAGGTAATCCCCAAGCACTCATCTCAAAGGGCAGGGCCTGATTCAGCACAGCTGCGCTGTGCTAGGGTGGAGCACTCATCTAAGCAGAATAAAGGTAGAGTTTATTCTACAGAGAATCATCCTCAGAATCATCCTCAGCTTGGAGATCTTCATGATCTTGGACAGCTTCATCATCTGGAAGATCATCAGAAGCAGAAGCCAGAGCGAACGGACAGAGAGGGCAAGAAACCCTTTGGAAGAAAGAAGAGAAAAGCATTTGGGAGGTCTAAAGGAGTCCAGAGCAGTACGTATACTGGGAGACATTCAAAAGGCCAGCATACACCATTGGACTGGGGAAAACCAGAGGAGTGGTGCTGCAGAGCTAGGAATCTCCAGACGGTACCTGTGAGGGAGACGGCTGCACTTGGAAGGGACCCTAGGACCCGTGCCAGAAGGTATGTGAAGAGAGATCCAGTGTCCAGGGATCTGGATTGGAAGGCTGGACATAAGAACTGGACTACATACTGGCCAGGCTATTTAGAGAGGAACTCTAACAGCAATGGAAGCTCAGGTATGAACACTGATCTATGCCCTAGCTATACCCTTGAAAGACAGCAGGGAAACAAGTATTCTCCTGAAAGTGCTCCATTGAGAAATTCCTCTGTGCCAATCCATGATTTTGAACCCATGATTGTTGAAGAAGGGGGAGAGGTGGTAGATACAGGCTGTGAATACATGGATTGCTCTCTGTCTAAACTCCTTTGGTAATTTACTGTTACAAAGTACAACAACCATCACAAAGAAATACAAACTTGTTCTTTAATCTACTCAGAAAAGCTCCTGAGTAGGATTTGAGCCACGCAGTAGAAAGCAAGCCAGCTAAGGGGTTTCAGCTGGGTAACTGCTAGCAATTGAGCCTTACCTAATTGCTTGTGAGCTCTGAGGAAATCACTTCTGAGTCTATGTGTGAAGATATAAGAAGTTAACCTGAAAAGAACAGTTTTTCCCTACTTTGTGGGTTTTGTTTGTTGTTTGATGCACTGCTAAGAAAATATTAGCTAAAGCCTACAGAAAAGACCAGTTTGTTACCAACCAGGTCTTTATTCTTTTGATTTGATTGCCTGACAAGTTCAGCTGTTTTCCTGATTTTGTTTTTCTAAGTTTAACACTGAAAGCAAGTATCCTGTTTTATGTGCTACCAAGCATATCTGTGTTGGGAGAAATAACCCCATAAATAAATATCTTATTGGCTTTACACTCAAGCACAACTAATTATTGTGAACGGCTGTGTCAGGTGTGAATGGACTACATTTCCCACAATCCCTTGCAAATCATATTGATATATGCCTTTGCCAAGACTGTGAACATTCTCACCCAGGCACCCGTCTGACACGTTTCACCTAGAGCGCTTAAAACCCTTGCACCAGTCCTGCATGCAAAATTTAGTTTGTGTGCCCCGAGGACTGAGCAAACTCAAAAATGTGTCAGAGAATGAAAAAGGTTGAGAAGCACAGCCTTAGGCAACTGTTTAAAAGGCTGCTTCAGTAAAGCGTGGTAATCCACGATACACTGACCTTTGCTTTGCTATGAGTCTTTTAGTAAATCATCCCCATTGAAAATTATGGGGTCAGTGTCATCTGACGCATGTGGTAACCTGGCATAGCAATAAAGCACAGTTACTTACCTGTAACAGGTGATCTCTGGGAACAGCAGGAATTAGTCCTCACATATGGGTAAGTCGGAACCGACGGAGCCCGCGCGGGAAAGCTCCCCAGCTTTTCAGATGAAAAGCTTTTGGGGCTTCCCACAGCGCATGCGCGCTGCCTTCCCGCCTTCCTTACCAGCTCTCTTCAGTTCGAGTTTATAGCTGAGACAATAGAGAGAGGAAAGGAAGGTAGATAGATAGAAGATACAACTCCTAGGGGAGGTGGGTGGGTTGTGAGGACTAATTCCTGCTGTTCCCAGAGATCACCTGTTACAGGTAAGTAACTGTGCTATCTCCAGGAACAAGCAGGAGTAAGTCCTCACATATGGGGACTCCCTAGCTAAGATGCCTGGGAGATCCCCCTCCAAGGGTAAACCATCTTCGTATGGATCTCAGGCATCCATTCAGGGAAGGTGGGCAGGAGTTGCTTAAGTATGGAACAGGTGTTTGAGGACAGCCTGACCAAACAAGGCATCCCGGCGGGAGTCCTTGTCCAAACAGTAATGGGCTGTGAAGGTATGAACTGAGGCCCAAGTGGCTGCTCGACAGATCTGATCTATGGATACAGAGTGAAGATGAGCCATAGAAGTAGCCATGGCTCTCACATTGTGAGCTGACATGGCCTTCCAGAGAAATGTTCTTACTCTGGTAAGCAAAAGAAATACACTGAGCAATCCAATTGGAAAGTGTACGTTTGGAGACTGGAAGTCCCAAATGAGAAGGATCAAAAGCCCCAAAAAGTTGGGAAGACTTTCGATGTGGCTGAGTCCTGTTGAGGTAAAAGGCGAGAGCTCTTTTACAGTCAAGAGTTTGAAGGTTCCTCTCTGCACTGGATGCATGAGGAGCCGGGAAAAAAACAGGTAGATATACCTCTTGATTAAGATGAAAAGGCGAGACCACTTTGGGCATAAAGTGGGGATTCGTCCTAAGGACCACCTTATCATGATGAAATCTGGTATAAGGTGGATTAGCCACCAAAGCCTGCAGTTCACTGATGCGGCGAGCCGAAGTGACTGCAATAAGGAAAAGAACCTTCCAGGAAAGAAATTTCAAGGAGGTAGAGTCCAAAGGCTCAAAAGGTGGTTTCATAAGCTGACCTAGAACTAGGTTCAAATCCCATGCTACCGGCGGAGGTCGGATGGGAGGTTTAGTTAGGGTCAGGCCTCTCATGAACCTTGCAACGAGAGGATGAGAGGAGACAGGTTGTCCATTTATAGGTTTTAAGGATGCTGTAATAGCACTTAAATGGACTCGTACTGAATTCGTCTTGAGGCCTGCATTGGAAAGATGCAGGAGATAGTCTAGTAGAGAATTCAAAGGAAGTGCCAGAGGGTCAAGACCCTGTTGAGCACACCAAATGGAAAAACGTTTCCATTTGAAAGCATAGGAACGCCTGGTAGAGGGTTTCCTAGAGGCATGAAGGATATCTTTCACTGGCTGAGAAAGATTAAACTCATGAAGGCTTAAGCCTTCAGTAACCAAGCTCGGAGATGTAGGGACTTGGGGTTTGGGTGCCACAAAGTCCCTTTCTCCTGAGACAGAAGGTCTGGCGCAGCTCCCAGGTCCAGGGAGGAGCCCTGGGAGAGCTGTAGAAGTAGAGGGAACCACACTTGGCGTGGCCAGCGTGGAGCTATAAGGATCATCGACCCGTGATCCCTCTGAAGTTTGAACAGAGTCTTGGGAATCAAAGGAATGGGTGGAAAAGCATACAGGAATTCCTGACCCCAATGCAGGAGAAAGGCGTCGTTGGCCTGAGCTCCCTGACACGGAGTCCTGGAACAGAACCGGGGAAGTTTGGCATTCCACGGACTTGCAAAGAGGTCTATGTCCGGGGTCCCCCATTCCTGGAAGATTCTGTGTATCTGGTCCATATGCAGGGACCACTCGTGTGGAAGCAGAACTCGACTGAGTCTGTCTGCCCGAGAGTTTTGAACTCCTGGAAGATACACTGCCAGAAGATGAATTTGATGCTCTCTGGCGAAAGCCCATAATCTGAGAGCTTCGTTGCAAAGCGACAGAGAGCCCGTCCCTCCTTGCTTGTTGACATAGAACATAGCCACCTGATTGTCTGTCTGAACTAGGACAGTCAGGTTGGCAAGGAGGGTATGGAAGACTGTGAGGGCAAGGAAGATTGCTCGCAGTTCCAGAAGGTTGATATGAAGGGTGGTCTCTTGGGGAGACCAGGTTCCCTGAGTGGAGAGATGTTGAAGATGAGCTCCCCACCCTGTTTGGGAGGCATCTGTTGTGAGGGTTGCTTGGGGCAACGAAGGTTGGAAGGGGGTCCCCAACAACAGAATTTTGGAGGATGTCCACCACTGGAGAGACCAAAACAGACGTTTTGAGGTGAGTACCTGGTCTGACAGCAGTCCCGATGCTTGAGACCACTGGGTGGCCAATGTCCATTGAGCTGCTCTCATATGGAGACGAGCATAGGGCACCACATGAACCGTGGAGGCCATGTGGCCCAGAAGTTGCAGCATTTCTCTGGCTGACAAGTGACTTCTGGACTGAGCCTGGGAGGCCAAGCTTATTAGCCGTTGGCCTCGGACCAGAGGAAGGTAGGCCCTTGCAGTGGTGGAATCCAGATAAGCCCCTATGAATTCCAGGGACTGAGTAGGGATGAGTTGGGACTTGGGAATGTTTACCACAAGTCCCAGATATTGAAGAATACGCCTTGTGCGGTCCAAGGAAATCTGGACTTCTGACTGAGATGGAGCTCGGATGAGCCAGTCGTCCAGATATGGGAACACGAAGATTCCCATGCCTCTTAGAAATGCGGCTACGACTGCCATGCATTTTGTGAATACTCTTGGAGCAGAGGCAAGACCGAAGGGAAGTACTCTGTATTGGAAATGTTTTCCCTGGAACAGAAATCGAAGATATTTTCTGTGGGATGGATGGATGAGTATATGAGTGTACGCATCCTTGAGATCTAGAGAACAAAGCCAATCCTGACTCTGAAGGTATGGAAGGAGAATGCCCAGAGAGAGCATTTTGAATTTCTCCTTATTTATTTATTTATTTATTTATTAACAATTCTTATATACCGCACTATCAGACATCAGCGCGGTTTACATTGAACAGAAAACATCCGACAGTTTACATATGTCTGGTCATTACATTTAACAGGAAGAATAACTTGGCGAAATAGGGAAACTAAATACAATGCAGGGTTATCTGATAAAGGATATCCTGGTTAACTATATACAATAGTGGTACAATAGTATATGGAACAACTAGTTATTTACATTGTGAAGTTGGTCTGTTGCGGGAGTCTATCTGGTTTGACCACTTCTGCTATTCACCTGGGGATTATGTTCGGAGCTGTCATTGAGATATTTAAGGAAGAGGAAATGCTTTAAAGCCTTTCTGAACTGACTTAGATTAGGTATTGCTCTGATTTGTGCTGGTAAGGTGTTCCATAGAGATGGGGCGCAGAATTGGAAGGCTCTATTGGCTGTTGATCTAGTGCATCTTGTGGTGTCATTTGGGATAACTAGTGTGTTTAATTCTGCTGTTCTTCGTGGCCTGTTTTGTGCAAGTGGTTGTATGAGGTTGGAGAGAGAGGAAGAGGTGAGCCCCTTAGCCGCTTTGAATGTTAGCAATAAGGTCTTGAAACTGATCCTTGCTTGAATGGGGAGCCAGTGTAGCTGTTTTAGAAGGGGTGTTACGTGATCTCTCCTGGATGCCCCGAGGAGTACCCTCGCTGCACTATTCATGGCTAATTGCAGGGGGTTCAGGGTGGACCGGGGGAGTCCTTGTAGTATGGAGTTTGAGAAGTCGAAATGGGGGAGTATAAGGGCTTGATAAATGGTACGGAAATCATCCGGTTCAAGTAGCATGCGTAGGTGTCTGAATAGAAACTTGTTCAATTCTCTCAGATCTAGGATAGGTCTGAAGCCCCCTGTCTTCTTTGTTATGAGAAAATAAGGGGAGTAGAACCCTAACCCCTGTTGAGGAAGAGGAACCTCCTCTATTGCCTTTTGGGCAAGGAGAGAGGAGACTTCCTGACCCAACAGGGTCAGAAGAGATGGGGGAGAACTGAATTGCCTCACCATGGTATGGGAAGGAAGGCTGGAGAAATGGAGTTTGTAGCCCTCTCTGATGATAGAGAGGGTCCATTGCTCTGATGTTATTTGCTCCCATCTGGGAGCAAAGTGAGCTAACCTTCCCGGTATGGTGAGAGGCTCTGGTTGTTCCAGAGCCAGAAATGGTAAGTTCTCTAGGGGCAAGTCAAAACCCCTGAGGGGGTTGAGCCTGCTGGGGTGTAGCAGACACTGCAGACTTTGACTTTACTTGCTTAGATTGCTGACGTTTAGCAGCAAAGCGAGGCTGAGAAGATTGTTGGCCAGTATTTGTGGAAAATCTGGCCTTCTTGTAGTACGGCCTTTTAAAAGGTTTCTTTTTGGCAGGAGTAGAAGTAGACTTAGAAAGTCTATCTAGAGTGGCATTTCCTGCGTTTGAGCAGCTTTAATTTGCCAGTCCTCACCAAATAAGTTCTCTCCTGTACAGGGCAGATTCCTTAAGCCATCCATGACCCAGGGTTCTAGGTCAGAAGCCTGGAGCCAAGCAAGACGTCGGGCTGCAATAGCGATTCCCGAAGCCCTGCCAGCAACCTCAAAGGAATCAAAGGCTGCCCTGTTGGAAAACTTGGAGACCTCTGAAAGTTGTGTCACCAGAGTAGTGAAGTCCTCCTTTTTATCCTCAGGGATAAAGGGGGCTAAATGCCGTACCTTTAGGGCAAGTTCTCTGAGAAACATGCCCATATAAAGGCTGTAAGAATTGATCCTGGCTATAAGCATACTAGCCTGACAGATCTTTCTACCAAAAGAGTCGAGGGTCTTACATTCTCGCCCTGGAGGGGTAGAGGAATGCCTTTTAGGACTCTTTATCTTCTTCATAGCAGACTTCACCACAATGGAGTGGTGAGGCAGCTGAGTCTTTTGAAACCCAGGAGAAGGAGGGACCCGGTACATGGTGTCCAACCTACGGGAATGAGGAGACAGGGTTAGAGGAGTCTCCCACAAATCCATCAAGTGTTCTTGAAGGATTTCATGGATAGGCAGAGTAACTGCCTCTTTAGGAGGTTTAGAGTATCCTAAAATATCCAATTTTTTTGATCTGGGTTCCTTTTCAGCAGATGTAGCAATAGAAAGTGCTTTAGCTACATCAACAATGAAATCCTGAAAGGATAAATCCTCTGGAGGAGACATCCTCCTCTTTAGAGAAGAGGGCTCCTCAGGAAGATCAAACTCAGCAGAGTCATCAGAGGAATTGAACTCATCAGAAGAATCTGAGTATTCTCTCTGTGCTTGCAATGCACGATACGCGTACCGATCGATATCGACATCGGGCGTATCGGGCATGGGATTGGTATCGAGCAAAAGCCTGAATTCAGCAAGCGGAACCGATCGACGCTTGGAAGTCGATGGTCTCGGTTCCGGTGTGGATACCGGAACCGGGGTCGGTACCGATGGAATCGGTACCGAGGGCGTCGCAGCCTTAATGAAAGCCAAAACGGCCTGCTGCATGGTCTGGACAGTATTGCCCATGGATGCCACTGCTGCCTGGATGTCGGTACCGGTATCGACCGGTACCCCAGAGCAGTCTAAAAGGTGATCAGTCGAGGCCGTGCCATCGATGTCAACCTGTAACCCCATAGGTGATGCTTTGGAGGCCGGAGCCTCCCGCCGGGGTTTTTTGGTCTGGGCAGAATCCTCGAACTCAAGATTGAGAGCCTCTTGATCTTTTGAAAGAGATTTGCTTTTAGAGGATTTGCCCACAGAAAGTTTGGTTACCTGAGATCCATCCGGAGAGGAAGACCTGGATGACTGTGATGCTGGATTATCTGAAGCAAACAGCACATGGAACTTGTTGGCCCGGTTCTGCATACCACGTTTAGACATCTGGGAGCAGAATGGGCAGTCCGGTATGGAGTGGTCAGGTCCTAAACATTTAAGACACCATTCATGGGTGTCTGTGAGAGAAATAACAGCATTGCACTTGGTACACTTTTTAAAACCAGGAGCTGGTTTCTCCATGAGGAGAATTTGTGTAGGCCTGAAGGCCTAACAAAAGTTACCAAGCTGTGCTGAGAAAATAAAAAAAAATTTTTTTTTTTTTTTTAAAAGAAAGAAAGAGACCGGCAGTACCGGTTTTGGTATGGGGAAGGCAGGTACGCGGTCAAAAGAAACAAATTAAAATAACAATTTCTTCAGCGGTGACAGGAACACGACCTGCTGGCTCCGCGGAAAAAGAGAAACTGAAGAGAGCTGGTAAGGAAGGCGGGAAGGCAGCGCGCATGCGCTGTGGGAAGCCCCAAAAGCTTTTCATCTGAAAAGCTGGGGAGCTTTCCCGCGCGGGCTCCGTCGGTTCCGACTTACCCATATGTGAGGACTTATTCCTGCTTGTTCCTGGAGATCATTGGAGACCTGGAGATCATAACACTGCTGCCAGAGTACTTGAAGGAATATCAAAGACAGATCACATAACCCCAGTTCTAAAAAGACTCCACTGGCTACCAACCAACGCAAGAATCCACTACAAGATACTGATAACTACATTCAAAGCCATAAACAACCAAGCACCATCAACCATTACCAACCTTGTACACTCACAGACCCCTAATAGATCCAGAAGGTCAATTGCAATGAATACATTAATAATCCCGAAACAAACAGTCAGATACACTAAGGAAACATCCAAAAGAGCCTTCAGTATCCACGCCCCAATAACCTGGAATGCCCTCCCACTAGAACTGAGAGTTATAACCAGCCTAACACAATTCAGAAAGAGTCTCAAACACCACCTCTTCCTAAGCTATTTCCCAATCTAACCTTCGCACATGAAAATATTACAGACACTTTTCTGACCAGGACATTTTCCCAACTGATATCCAAATGTGACTAATGTATTTCAATATTCTGTAAATAGTTAGCTAGCCTATGTAGTTGTACCTTGTTATTCCCAAGTTTTCAAAAACCCTGTTACTTGTAAAATGCATTACAGTTCTTTGTATGTATATGTTTGTTACATGTAAACCGCGCTGGTGACAATAGTGCGGTATATAAAAGATGTTAAATAAATAAAATAAATAAATAAATCATAGGTTACAATGATTTAGTGGGTCAGCCCCTAAGCATGTTCAGTGTATTTCCTCTGCCCACATTCGAATATTGGAGATGTCTCAATGGCAACTGCATATTTGAAAAGGAATCATGAGAACAATCTATATTAAAATGAGGCTGATGATGTATTATGCTTTTCTGAATTGGGACCTGTCTGAAAATCAGTTCAAAAGATGTTCATTCAATTTGCTGTGAGATATATAGGGCCTCTGGGCTGTATTTTTATTTATTATAGAATGTGGTTGTTTTTCTTTGACGTTGGTGAATATCTCTGTGGGAAAATGTTCTAAGTCTTGCATATTGAGCCTCCAGTCTGAAGTGCCATTAGGGAACAGTTTGGCCTGGCTTGGCCTATTCTGAGGACTATTTTAAGCATACAAGCAGTGAGTCTGGCTATATATTTCTTTGTAAGGGGGAGCACCTTGCCTATTTTATGAAGTTGTAGTGTGCAGAGTTAGTAGATTTCAGATCATAAAAGCCATGTCAATAAACCTGGGCATCATTTTGAGTCTTTGCCCTCATCATATAAAAGAGGCATTATTTCTCAAGTCGTATGTGGCATTTCTGTTCCAGTGACACGGAAAACTGTAACAGTCTTCTGAAATTGTTGAAAATTATGACATATTTCCCAGAATTATTAGCTGCAAGTGCAATGGTATTTTGAACTATACATCATGCTAGTGATTACCTGCTGGGCTTATATGCTTCTAGTGGAAAACCATCTTTATTTTCTTGAAATCGAAAACTGCTGATTGTTGTATTAGAACTGATTTATTAAATACCATAAGAGAGCAGTGAAAAATATAATGTGAATGGACTGTGATTATATTCACCATAACTAGTGGGGGTGCAAGGGGATGGATTCATTTCTAAACTTAATGAGTAAAACATTAATTCTAATAATGCTGCAGGAAGATGCCAATACAAATTTATATACTGGGACATCACTTCCTTCTTAGCTTACTCTTGTGTGTTCTAACTGGAATCTTGACAGGGTAATGTTCTTCCAGGATGTCAGCAAAAGAGGTTTGTTTTATTTAGAGTATGTACAGAATGGCAGTTATAGACTATATCATAGAAATCTGCATTGATCAATAAAATTTGCCAACCTTAATAGATGCGTAGTCTCTGTCATTTAATAGAAAAAGTATAGTTGTGGCCAGTGATTTTTTTTTTCCTAGCAAAAGTGGTACCAATACTCCTATGCAGGGCTCTTTCATTAATACATGAAGACTGTGAATCAGTTTTAGCAGGCAATGAAAAAGGTACTGGTACTCAGTACCACCGAGTATCTTCTCAAAAAAGCCCTGGTGGTTCTCGAAGTGATTATTGCTACAAGGGACTGCAACTGTGCAGTAAAAGAGTGATCTATTTTAAGAATCGTATGCATACACAAGGATTAAAAATCTAGTGATGTACAAACATTGTAATGAAAGCTGACCTCACTAGAGCATCAGTCCTGCCTGTCTGCTGTATTTGGTCCTGCTACTATTCTGTGTTTGTGGGGGAAATGCTTTCATGATCAAGACCATAATCTTTAAGCAAGTCTGATTCCTCCGTGCAGCACACTGCTTTAGTATTTGTAGAACAAAGCCATACCTAGTTTTCCAGCTGCTGGTTAGGTTGTGTCACACTTTTGATTGTTGTGACAGTGTGCCCTAGTAGAGATAAGAAGGTCATTTATCAAAGAGCGGCTGAACAGATAAGATAATCGGTTAATTTCAGCTGGTTATCTTATCTCTGTCATATTTTGGCTGTCTAGATCCCATATGACCCCATTTTAACACTTAAAAATACACATGACCCCAGATTATGATGGTAGCAAAATAGCAACCCCCCACTCTCCTCCTCCTACTTGTCTAGCGTAGAGGCAGCAGCAGCAGCAATGATGGTGGTAGGCAGTAGCTGCAGTCAGCACAGGACTCTGGGAGTCCGTGCACATTCACAGACTCCAGTACTCTGCATGGGCTTCTAGTCTAACAGGAAGCCCACACAGAAAGAGGAGGTGGACCACGGCCTGTGAATGTTCACTGGCTCATAGGCAACCTGCTGATTGCCACTACTGGGCCTTGGTCACAGACTGAGGTCCAGAGGGAGCGAGGGAGCAGTCCTGCTTCTGTAACCTCATCTTCTGATGATGTGACCCCATTTGAGGTTCTACCTACACTTTGGGAACCCCTGGTTTAGACCGAGGACTGCTATTTGATTACTTTTCATTTTGCTGGTTAGCACTACAATTTAATGCTAACAGAATAAGTGACAGGCCTGCCACTGGAGTTGTCACTGTTTTGTCTGGCTAAATTTTCCCATTTTATGAATTCAGGTGGGTTAAATTTAGCCTGAGAGAGAGTGAATATTTCTAAAAACAGGTTTCACCAGCTAACACCTATAGTTAGTCAGTTAAACCTTCTGAAAATAGACTGCCTGTTATTTATATTCACCAAGTCTATAGGTAGGCAGCAGACACTATGGAATACATAATCCGAATCCTCACGTTGAGGGAAATCCTGCAGGGAAGGTCTCCAGGGGCTGCGTCTGTAAATGGGTTAGTCTTCTGCATACCGTGACAGTAATGGACCTCACCCCTAAGCCAGAGTATGCAGAATATGATCTCAGTCCATATTTACTGCTGCCACTCGGCGTCATACGTACATTGGGCCAGAGAGAGCTTTCTTCTGGAGTTTATAGGATGTAACATGTATAGGCAACCTATCAAGGTGTGTTTAGAAATTGCTTTTAATCAGGCCTGTGGCTCCCAATACGATGGGAACAATTTCTGCATTTGCATGGTCTCTGACAGCATCTCTTGATACTTGAAGATCTTCTCCTTCTCCCCACAGCTTGCAGAATAATCACTTGGGACTGGCATCTCTATTATTAGTGCCATTCTGGTCTTTTTCTCCTTCACCACTATGTCCGGTTTTCTTGCATTCACGCTTTTATTGATTGGAATGGGAATGTCTCAGGTGATCATAACCTCTTTATTTTTCATAATTCTCTTAGGTTCATGATTCCAGTGCTTTTTCAGTATTTGCAGAGTTTCCAGTGGATGAGACATGCTGCCTTATTGTGCCTTTTTGTATAGAATTTTTCTGCCATCAGGACTTTGCAACCGGTTTCAAAATTAATAATCATGTCCAGCTGTTTTTTACAAATCTGCATATGTCTGTTTTACCAGGTTTTTCTATATTTGCTGTGAACCATCTTGTCCATAATCTACTGTCCTGGGCTGCAACCATCAATCTCTCATCCTTAAATGAATGGTTAAGAAAAGATGAATCTATCTGGTTTTGATCAGTGTATGAGTCCTGAAGCTATATCCTGTATGTCCCACTGTATGTATGAATGCATGTAGTTTTTATTTACAATATTTTCATTCTGCATATCACAAATAGTTCTAAGCACACAACAAAAATATGTGAAATGAGCAGCATAAACAGAATAAAGACAAAACAAATCACAGTAGCAAATAAATACAATAATAAAAACAATAAAACAAAAATAAAATGAAACATTTTAAATGTTAAATAAGAATCAACCCTTTAAAATATTTTGGCCGATAGCCTATCTCAAACATCAAAAACCTGTGCAAAATAAAAAAGTTTTACTTTTTTCTGAAATAGTAGGTCTTGCATGTAACATAGCTCTAAGAGTAACTGATTCCACATAATGGACCCTACTAATGAAAATAGCCTATTCTGAATCTTGACACCATAGGACCAGGGACCCTTAAAGCTTTCTAATAATCATGGGTTTGGGAATGCAGAGATTTAACAGGCTCATGAAACTTCACTGGGAAAGACGTAGAAAGAAATATGCTCAAAGTCACAGTCTTAAACAGCAGCATTAAAACTTAAAAACAAATACATCTCTTGTGGATCCTACAGAACAATCTCTCTTCTCAATTTTGATATTAAGTTACTTGCAAAGGTGCTGGCCACTTAATGGGGTAATATTGAAATTAATTCACTTGGGCCAAACCGGATTTATACAGGGCCACCAAGATGAGAGACAATATTTGTTAATATCCTAAATCTTACTTGGATGGCTCATGAAAGAAAGATTCCCTTGTTGCTGTTGAGTATAGATGCCGAAAAAGCATTTAATAAAGTGCACTGACCCTTTCTGTTTTGTACATTGGAAAAGATGGGATTTTGCCAAAGTTTCTGAGTTAGGTAAAAGAACTGTTTAGTGTCTTTAAAGCTTATGTTAAGGTTAATGGTAGTTATTCTGAATTCTTGGTGCTAGAGTGTGGGACATAGCAGGGATGCTCATTATCTCCCTTACTGTTTGAAGCCCATTTAGGACTAATAAGAGAAAACATGTTTTCGCTCAACGAGTAATCAAACTCTGGAATTCATTACCGGAAGATGTAGTAAGCTGTTAGTGTAACTGGGTTTGAAAAGGTTTTGGACAAGTTCCTGGAGGAAAAGTCCATAAACCATTATTAAAGAAGACCAGGGAAATCCACTGCTTACCCCAGGATAAGCTTTGTGGAACCTACCTGCCTTTTGGGAACCTGCCAGGTCTTTGTGATCTGGATTGACCACTGTTGGAAACAGGATACTGGACTTGATGAACCTTGGTCTGGCCCAGTATAGCATTTCTTATGTTCCTTTGTTCTTATGTGGCATTTTAGATGGGATGTCTAGGATGAATTTGGGATATCCAGAGCAGAATGTCTAAAACTCTGAGGGAGTGGCAGCAGTGAAGGGAGGCACATATACATGCTGTCTCAAATCATTCTGTCTCCACCCCAAAAAATGAACATCCCTCTGTGGTTCTGGAGATGGGCCCCATGCAGATAGCAGGACCGGGTACCTGCATATATATAGGCCATATCACAAATTTGGACGTTCTCAAATTGCATGCCCGCAGATCTGGGTACCCATCCCAGCCTGGGTAATTTAGAAGGGGGCATCTATGTGATGAGACTAGCAGGTCCCAGCCTGCCATTTCAAAAACACAGATAGATATTCCGTGGCAGGCTTGTAGTATCTTTGGAGTATATATATTTACATGCCGGTTTCTATATTTAGAAATAATAACTGTGGCAAGGAGCATACATTTTGCTCTTCCCCCTGGAAGTTTTGCAACCATGAAACTGCACTATTGTGCACTTTATTCATGGCCAGGAACAGATGCAGGCATGGATGCCTCGACAACCAGGGCCTGAAGTGCTTGTGCCATAATCCATCAAAGCCAGGATATTAGGGGATTAAGGTAGGGGGTTAATTATGAATTACCTCATAAGATGATGATCTTATATTCATGATAGGCTGACCTCACATTACACTTCCAATTTTGAACTAGGAATTGAGAAAATGTAGGTGGCAGGCAGGTTTCAGTGTAAATATGCAAAAATCTGAGATCCTCAGAATTTGCATTGCCCCTACTGAAGAGCTTAGATTGAGAGATAAGTTCCCGTTTGTGTAGGTCACTAAAGTATTAAGGTCCTGATATTCAAAGGCATTTACACAGTTTACAGACCTGTAAATGCCTGTAAATACCTGTAAATGCCTTCTCATCCTGTCAGAGAAACAGTTAAACCTCAAGCTCACCAGCAGCTTCTCTACCTCCACCCTAAACTCCATAACCCTGGAAAACAAAGACCTCATAATTTGTCTAATATACAGAGCTCCTTCACCTAACACCGATGACCCCTCAAGCATAATAGAATTGGTCACCAGACATGCTAACAGAGGCAAGCTTCCAATAATTTTGGGCGACTTCAACCTGAACTCTCTAAGCACAACCCAAGCCTCAGCCTTCCTCGAAGCCTTAACCTCACTGGAGCTCTCCCAGATCATCTCAACACAAACTCACACCAGAAGAAACACTCTAGACCTAGTATTTGTACCTACCACCCTCCACTCCATTGACTCTCATATACCATGCCAAGAAATTCCTGTACCATGCTCGGATCACTACATGATTCAATTCAATCTTCCTCTGGACCCCCCACACCCCAGACAGTGTTTTTCAAACTTACTCAGACGCTTTAAGGAATTTAACAAAGACACTCTACTCAATCAAACAATCCCCAACCTAGAATCTACCTCCGAGGATCTACCTTTACTAATAGAGAACTGGAATAACACCTTTTCAGTATCTGCCACTGCACCTCCAAACCCAAAAGCATCCAAGCGACAAAACAAAGCCCCATGGCACTCCCCAGAAATAAAGCAAGCAAAGACCATCTTAAGAAGACTCAAAAGACGCTGGAGGAGAACCAAAGCACAACAAGATCAATAGGATTACACAACCAAACAGCGTGAATACAACAAATTAATTCTCAACTGGAAAAAGCAACACCACACAAATATAATCATGAGTTCTCTAAACCGTCCCAGAGAACTTTTCGCCATAGTCAAGAACTTATCAAGAGCCCCGCAAAGCCAAGAAATAGACGCCCTAACCCCCGAGACCTACGCAACCTATCTCCAGAGCAAGCTATCCAGCCCACAGTCCCCTCCAAACTATCTTATCACCCTCACAGCAGAACCAAATTGACCAAACGCCTGGACCTCTTTATTTATTTATTTACATTCTCTTATATACCGCGCTATTCTGCATCAGTGCGGTTTACATTGAACAAACTGAAATTACATTGAACAGGGTATTATAACTTGGAGATAACTAATTTACAGGGAACATGGGCTATGGAGGGTTAAGTGGCTTGCCCAAGACCACAAGGAGCACCTGTGGGACTAGAAACCCCAGTCCTTCCGGCCCAAGGTTGCTGTCCTCTAGTGGGATTTGAACCCCCCGACCTTCCGGCCTGAAGTACCTTGCCCCAACCACTAGGCTACTCCTCCACTCTTTCTACTCAGTCTCTGAAGACCTCTGCATCAAGCTCCTGAAAACCTTGAACACGTCCACGTCCACCCTCGACCCATGTCCAACAATGTGGATAAAAACATTGGCACAAGACATTGCCCCATCTCTCTGCAAAATAATAAACTTATCCCTTACACAAGGATTCATGCCACCACTGCTGAAAATCTCTTCAATAAGACCACTACTGAAGAACAACACCTCCGACCCAACTTCTCCTGCCTCATATCGCCCCATATCCAGCCTCCCACTTTTATCCAAACGAATCGAGAAGGCAGCCCAATTCCAACTACAAGACCACGTAGATGCGTCCTCCCCATTGATACTCAACAGCACAGGTTCTGAGAGCGCCATGGGGTAGAAACCTTATTAACATCCCTTCTGAACACTGTACTCAAAGGAATTGAAGACACCAAAAAGGATTCATTCTCATTTTCATTGATATAACTGCTGCATTCGATTCCATAATCCACACCATACTTCTTGACAGGCTAAGTGAAATAGGAGTAAGTGGCACACCGCTGTCCTGGTTCCACTCCTACCTAGCAGACAGAAGATCACAAGTCAAAATAAAATCTGATACTTCAAGACATTTTCTGCAAACCCAAGGTCTCCCTCAAGGCTCCGCACTCTCTGCTCTCCTCTTTAACTTGTAGATACAGCCAGTATGCAAAATCCTACAAGAGCACAAAAATACAGTACCATCTATACGCAGACGATTTAATAATATATTCCATCCTAGACACTAAGAAACCCGACTACTCTTCCATAACAGCCTGTATGTTAGCAGTCACAGAATGGTTTCTACAATGCAATCTGGAAATCAATTGCAAGAAATCAGAAGCTCTCATAATCACAATACATTCAACCCTCCTGATAACCTACCAATAGGAAGCAGATCAATCCCCATCAAGAAAGAAGTTAGATGCTTAGGAATTTACATTGACCAGAGGCTTAATTTTCAGTCTCACATTAGTAAAACCACCACAAGGGTATACTACAAAATGAAGTTCCTGCAGAATCTTCGACCGCTTCTAGAGCAGAACCACTTCCGCACAGTATGTCAGGTGCTAATCACACCGCACCTTGACTATTGTAAACTAATTCTCTATGGCTTACCTAAATGTTCAACACAAGCCTTGAAGATGGCCCAAAATGCTGCAGCCCACCTAATCACCAAAGCTAACAAACAAGCTCACATTACTCCAATACTTGAATTTCTCCATTGGCTCCCCATCAGCTCAAGAATAAAATACAAGGTACTAACGATAGCATTCAAAATACTCCATGAGCAATCTGCGGACTGCCTAAAAACCCTAATCAAAAGACTCCCCAACAATAGATCAAGAAGGACGCAACACCAAAACTCCCTGGCAACCCCCAAGACACCCACAGGCACCTCCCAGAACACTCAGAGTTTTTGAGCTCTACATCCCAACATTATGGAACATCCTCCCTCATCACCTGAGAGCCGGCATGGATATTACTGACTTCAGAAAATCCTTGAAGACTCACCTGTTCACTGAACATTTCAAGCCCTCACAAGTTAACTAATTGCAAGCTTATAACAAATGTTAAATTGCCAACTCCTCATGAACATGTACGAGTCCATTCACTTATGTAAATAGTTATAATGCAATTGTAAACACGGTTAATTGTTATTCTAAATAGTTCCAAAAGTTCTATGTATACAAAGTTATGTATGTTCCCTGTAAACCGCTTTGAGAATTTGAAAGGCGGTATATAAAAAAAAATGTTAAATAAATAAATAAATAAAATAAATAAACCATGTAAATGCCACTTAGAGGGATATTCAGCAGCACTTCCATGGTTAGTGCAGTTGAATATACCCGTGCAATGCTACTACACGCCCTGATGCTAACAGTGTACCATCAGGGTGTGTCATGGGCATTGTGGGATGGAGCGGAGGTGGCACCCGTTGCTAACCGGACAGCGGTGATATTGCACCGCTGCCCGGTTAGCAACTGGCGGGTAAATAGAGGCGCAACAAAAGCTGGCCTGTCTTTACCTGTGGGAGCTAACTGGGCAGCGGTGTAATATTGCCATTATCTGGTTAGTTTCTTTGGCATCTGCGGCTCTGCAATGACCCTGGATATTCAATGCCAGGACTGCATATGACCCCGGCATTGAATATCCACTTTAATGTTCAGCACAGAAGCTAGCCGCTGTAATCACGCTGGTCGCCAGTGCTGAATATCGGGCCCTAAGTATCTGGGGATGAATATCCCTGCAAAATTAGACCAGTGCACTATCTGCTGCGTTAACAGCTAACGGGGTTTAGTAAACGTGTCCCACCGAGATTGAGTTTCAAATGAATTTTTGTAGTTTATTTCTGAGTTAATCGCGTACTCTTTTTTTTATTCAGGCCTGATGCACAGAAAACCTTTGACGAGACATCCTGATGTCCAACTAAAAGTTACCCACATTAAAGGAAGCTGCAGCAGAGGTGGCAATATTCAGCAGCTATTCAATTAAGTTTATCCATTTTACATAGCACTGCATAAATAGTCGTCCTGACTTTAATTGATAACTTATCTTGTTTTAAGTTTAGTACCACATATTCAGCGGTCCTTTTTATCTAGAAAACATGGTTGAAAATACAGAAAGATAAACAGTTAAGTTGTCCATTTATCTTTATACAGAGCCTATCCCACTGAATATCGACCTCTTAGTTGACTGAAGATAGACTATGTAACGCTAATACTGCACTGCGAGGCTCTTTGAGGCCATTACCATCACTGCAGGTTCTGGCCCTGGTTGCAGCCCAGGACAGCGGATAATGGACGAGATGGTTTACAGCGAGTATTGAAAAACTGGCAAAATGGACATATGCAAACTCAGTAAGAAAGAGCTGGAAACAGTGATTCACTTCATAGCTAGCTGTGAAGTTCTGATGGCAGACAATTTCTATACAGAAAGGTACAATAAAGTAGTACGTCTCATCCATTGGAAACTCCGTAAACACTACTTCATCACTGTGCCTGAAAAGCAGCGGGATCATGATCCTAAGAGAATTACAGAGAATGAAGAGGTTGTGATTACTTGGGATACTCCCATTCCAAACGATAAAAAGCTGGATGTGAGGAAGCCAGACATGGTGGTAAAGGAGAAGAACACCAGAATGGCATTGAATATAGAGGTGTCAGTCCCAAGCGACTATTCTGTGAATCACATTCAGAGAGAGAAGATCTTTAAGTACCAAGAAATGCAGTCAGAGACCAAGATTATGTGGCAGAAAGATACCACGTTATTTCCCATCATGTTGGGTGCCACAGGATTGATTAAGAAGAATTTGCAAGCACATCTTAACAAACTACCCATTCCTGTTATATCTTACAAACTCCAAAAGGAGGCTCTTTTTGGCACGATGCAAGTTCTACACTGAGCATTAGCAGAAAGTTTCATAGACTGAGATCATATTCCACATACCCCGTTGCTTAGAAGTGAGGTTCATGACTGTCATAGAATGCGCAAAACTAACTCATTTGGAAAAATTTCCCTGAGATGTTTTCCTACTTTTGTTAATAGTTATATTGGCTTGGTCTTGAACTAGTGACTTTTGGGTTAGATGGCAGTCATTTTCCAAGATAAGCCATTATATCTCTTTTCGATGTCAAGCCTTGTGAAAACAACCATGAAGCAGCTGATGTAACACAAGGAGCCATAAAGCTCAGTGCTGCGGAAAAATTCTTTGAGCTAGGTAAATACAACATAATATTGTTTGCATAGAAACAGCAAGAGACATGAAATACGTCACAAAGTGGTTAAATAAAAATGTGGAACAAGATGGCAGGCAAAACAGAGTCCTGCGATAAACTGTAGGCCAGTCAGAAGAGTAATCTCCACCAAATACACTGTTCCCTTTCAGTGAGATAGGATTTAAACTAATTTCAGATACTCTGACCAATCCCTAATCTAGACAGGATTTTGAGCAAGAGTCAAAGGCTGCAAAAATATCAAGAAATGCAACAGCAATATTCCCTTTGCCAAATTCAGCTAACCATTTATCAAAGGTAGAAACCAAAAGGGTTTCTGTGCTATAGCCTGCATGGAAACTGAATTGGTAAGGATCTAATACTAGATGAGAGTCAATAAAAAATTGCAGTTTGCCATAAACTGTTAGTTCAATGAACTTATATAAAAAAGGCAAATTAGAAATTCAGTAAAAATTAGACAAAGTCCAGAATTTCTACTAGTCTTTGTTAAAACAGGGCAAATAACCACCTTCTTCAATAAGGAATGCAAAAACTGCAACCTTAGCTGTTAATCAACCAGGACTGATCTAAAAGCAGTGTCACTGCATGCTTTAAATATTGTGGTGAGGCAGGTGCAGCACAGACCTGGGAAAGAAAAAAAAGAAGGTTTTTCTCCTAAGAAGGGGATGGGCTCACCTAAGCACAGGTCCCAAAATAAAAGTACTACTGAAACACACACTTGCAAGGCTAGCCTGAAGCCACACCCAGTCTCCAGGGCAACAGCAGGGAGAGAGAGGGTGGGGCCAGAAAGGGAAGCACGCTGTCAAACATTTAAACGTGGTCAGTCAGCAAGTGAAGGTCCCAAGTACACTCTGCCAAACGCTCCTACTTCTCGACTGCGATCTCCTCTGCCCCAACCAGACGAGGCACCTCTATTCTGTTCTCCGTTCCCTCACTTCCCTACAGGATCCTCTTTCTATTTCTGTTGCTCCCTCGCTTCCTTCCCCATCACAACTTGCCTCCTTCTTCAGCGACAAGGTCTCTTCCCTGAGGGCATCCCTACCTTCCTGTCCTCCCCCTATTACCTCCCCTCCCCCCGCTCCCTCCCCTCCTCCTACCTCCCACCTTTCTCACTTCTGGGCCTCATTCGATCTGATCACAGCCCCTGAGCTTCTTCATCTCCTCTCCACGTCTAAGAAAACTACCTGTCCTCTTGATCCTATTCCTTCCTCCTGGCTGTTGACCCCTTCCCTAGGTTTTCTTCCTTTTATTCTCTCTATGTTTAACTCTAGTCTTTCTACTGGGTCTTTCCCAAAATCCTGGAAACACGCTCTAATTCGCCCCATTCTTAAAAACACCTCGCTTGATCCTCTGGTTCCCGCTCACTATCGTCCTGTTTCAAATCTTCCTTTCTTATCTAAACTCTTGGAGAAATTTGTCTTTGCTCAGTTTTCACATCACCTTGATTCTACTAACTTCCTTCACCCCCGTCAATCTGGGTTTCGTCCGGGTCACAGCGTTGAAACTATTCTCCTGGCCTTCACAAATGCTCTGCATGTTGCACATGATTGTGGTGACGTTTCGGTGGCGGTTGCTCTCGATCTGTCGGCTGCTTTCGACTTGGTTGATCACTCCCTCCTCCTTCACCGTCTGCGGGATGCGGGTCTCTGCAGCACTGTGCTCCATTGGTTCCACTCCTTCCTCTCTTCCAGATCCTGTGCAGTTCTCTCATCTTCCCCCTCCTCTCCCCCCTCTGCTCCACACACTCTCCCCTGTGGGGTCCCTCAGGGCTCTGTTCTTGCCCCCCTTCTTTTTAATCTCTTCTTAGCTCCTCTTGCATCCCTGATTCAGCAGTTTGGTATTTCTACTTTTTTCTATGCAGACGACATTCTCTTGCTCCACCACACTTCCCCCTCCTGCCCTGATCTCTCGGTTCTAGACTCCTGTCTCACTGCGGTCGCAGACTGGTTGACAGCTAATTGCCTCCACTTGAATCTTGCTAAAACTATTGCTATCTGGTTCTCTCACGGTGGACCCTCCCCTTCTGTGGCTCCTTCTTTTTCTGGCTCTCCTGTACCCTTGGTCTCCACCTTTCGATACCTTGGTGTGCACTTTGACTCCGACTTGTCTTTTCATTCCCATATTTCTCACGTTACTAAATCATCTTTCTTCTTTCTTCGTCAAATTCGCTCTATTCGTCCTTTTCTCTCCCCCTCAGCTCTGGTCACCCTGGTTTTGGCTTTAGTTATGTCTCGGGTTGACTTTGCCAACTCCCTTCTTATTGGTCTCCCAAAATGTCAACTTACCCGACTCCGACAGATTCAGAACACTGCTGCACACTTGGTCACATGCTCTTCTCCCTGGGATCACATAACTCCTTTACTCTTCCACCTCCACTGGCTGCCTATCCCTTTCAGGGCTACTTTCAAGATTCTGATTCAGACCCATAAAGCCTTCCATACTAGCACTCCCCAATACTTAACGGATCTCCTCTTTTTCCATTCTCCCATACACACTCCCCGTTCTTTCCATCTCAACCGCCTCACCCTCCCACCACCCTCCCGTGCTCACCTGCAGTCTACCCGCTCCTCTGCCTTCTTTTTTGCCGCTCCCGCCCTCTGGAACGCTCTTCCCCCCTCCCTCCGCCTCGAACCACAGTTCAATAATTTCAAAATCCCACCTGTTCTCCTTAGCCTTCGACGTTCCCTCTCCTTTTGTCTGATTACCTCTTCTCCCTCCTTTTTGTTTTTTTCCTGGCCTATCCCCTATCTATGTGTTGTCCTGTCTTCTTGATCTTTTAGCTGTCCTGTCAAACATTGTAAATTCCTTTTCCTTTTTGTTGGCCTCGGCCTTCTTTTATTGAATTTTAATTGTACACCGCTTTGGTTCTAGTGAAAGGTGGTTTTTATCAAGTTTAATAAACATAAACATAAACACAGCAGAGCTGAGAGAACTGGGGAAACCAGGAGAAGCAGACAGAACTGCCAAAGCGAGTGGCAGGGCCAGAGAAGAGCGGGAAGAAGCTTGAGAGAGTTCCAGGACTATAGTTCTAACTCAGAAGCAAGCAGCTCA
The DNA here is from genome assembly GCA_033557465.1 of Ichthyophis bannanicus. Taxonomy (NCBI): domain Eukaryota; kingdom Metazoa; phylum Chordata; class Amphibia; order Gymnophiona; family Ichthyophiidae; genus Ichthyophis; species Ichthyophis bannanicus. Next base: position 524,956,652 of record CM066036.1, on the reverse strand, counting down.
GACTCTGAGCAAGAAACGGAGCCTTTTAGAAAGCCTGACAAAATGAAGGTTTCTACAAGCAAGGTAAACCAGACAGTACCTTTAAGTGACTCACTAAAGGGAAGGAAGTCTAGGAGCACTGACATTATTCCAGGGGGAAGAAGGAATGTTCATTGGGGAAAACGTTTTAAGCTTTTAAGGAAAGTGAAACTAGAAATCCCTGAACGTATCCCAGTCCCTGAGCCTTGTAGCACTGAGGAAGAAATGGAGGTGGAATTCTATAAAGGGGATTCAGATTCTACAGAAGTCTCAATGGAATGCTCATTATGCATGAGAAGTGCTTAGAAAGCATTTATTAGATATTATAAAGAAAGCCAAGAAGTAGTTATGCTGAGCAGTTGATACTGTGAAGTGCTGGAAAGAGAGAAGTCTCATTTTAAAGCTGAAATAATACTTGTGCTATGAAGCTGTTCTAACAGCAGTTTAGTTCCTATGCTGGAAAGCAGAGCCTGTTTTCAAGCTTACCTGAAACAGCTGGGAGAAGCTAACAAGGTTAGCTGGACTTTACTTGCAACAGTGATTTTTCAACTGTGGTTTGTTTGGAGGGAAAAGGAAACTTGTTTTGTTCCAAAGACTGAAGGAAACTGATTTGTTATAGCACTGCTGAAGTACCTTTACAAAGAAGCTTTTTGTTGGAGAAAATATCCTCACTTTCTGTTAATGGTTTGGAACCTTCTGCCAAGGTCCAATTTGCAAACTTGATGATTAAAATAAAATTTAGAAATAAATTTTCCTGTGTTGGCCTATTTCCACTTGGACTGCTTTAACTGCCCCACAACTACACAATTAAGGGCCTCAGCTACCAGGCTGAAGCAAGACACAAGTAATATGGCCCACCGCCCCTACTAGGCAGCTGCCTAGTAGGACTGCCGGCCCACAATATCCCTGCTGAAATTGGATCTACCCTAGAAGAGCAACCAGAAATTTCTTTGTAATAATTTTTTTACATAGACAAGATCAACCAGGAGAGAAGAGCGGCTGAGCCATGGAGCCTTAAGGCAGCATAGCAAGCCAGCTTTATGGTAAGTTTGCCGCGCTGCTTCTGTAGGCCTGGTGGGGGTGCACCTGGGGCGGGCCGTATCCATGGCCCTGCCCTTGGTATGCCACTGGTTGTAGTCTCCACTGAATGTTCTTGAGTCAAATTTTGCTGGGATGTGGGATTAGAGCAATTGTACAATAATTTCCATAGTCAGTTGGATCACCTTTCTTTAGCATTATGGTTTCTGGTTTATTTCATTTCTATACTGCCTTTTGCAGGTGCACAAAATGATTTACAATAAAAAATATATATATAAAGTAAGAAAGGAACTACAAAATCATAGTAAAGGAAAGGGGAATAAGAAAGAAAGAAGATAGTATACATTTCCTTGCATCCTTTGAAAGAAACATAGAAATATGACGACAGGAAAAGACCACAAGGCCTATCTAGTCTGTCCTTCCCTATCAACAACTACAACAGTCCCATTTTTTCCTTTAGAGATCCCCTGTGTTTGTCCCATGCTTTTTTGAATTCAGATACTGTGTTCATCTCTACCACCTCCGCTGGGAGACTATTCCACGGATCGATATAAAGATGGGGGGTGCAGGGCATCCACACAGTCAGGGAAGCCAAGTGTTCAAAGTATTGCTATTTTCCAGTCTGTTATGATGCTATCTTTCAGATTTCCTGGCAGAGCCTTGGAAGCATTGCAACACCTGCATCTGATTGCTGCAATACTTCAATGGGAATGCCATCAATGCCTGGTGTTTTGTTTTTTGATAATGCATTCAGAGCTGCTTAAATTCTTCTTTGATCGCCAACAGTTCCTGATTGTAGCTTTAGGAAAGCCAATCTTATTCTTCCTCTACCCAATCCTCAGGACACACCTAGCCAGGTTTTCAGGCTAACCATAATGAATATGAACGAGAGAAATGTGCATGCAACTATCTCCATTGAATGCAAATCTCTCTCATGTATGTTCATTGTGGTTATCCTGAAAACCCGTCTGGCTAGAGGTGTCCCAAGGACTGGATTGAGGATCCCTGCTCTTAATATTTTCTGATTCTGTTCCTTGCATGTGTCATTGTAGTACTTCTTTTTGTCTCATTTTGATGCACATTGGAATTTTGTTGTTCCATGACTACCTCTCTTTCTGCTCTGGCTTTAGTGTCTCTGAGTTTCTTTTTTTTTTGAGTTTGAAAATGCTTTATTCAAATAATAAAGTAGGAAATTACATACAGTCCCCATCATGAGGGAAGCTCAACCATAATTACAAATAAAATCACAAAGGTAAAAAAGAACAAACCCATTCAAACAATAATAAGAAACATCTGAAAAGTTCATGTCAAACCTATAAACTGTACCCACATTAACTTAAACAGGAAGGCAAAGAAACAACAATATCCCAAATAATTAATCATTTGATTTCTTCCCAGCCAGAAAAGCTTCCAGTTGTACTGGATCAAAAAATTCATATTTATCATTATCATAGCAAACAAGACACTTACGTGGGTAGTTTAAATAGAATGAAGCCCCAAGGGCCAAGACCTGCGGTTTCAGGTTCAGAAACACTTTATAGCACTTTTGGGTAAGTTTGCATACATCAGAGAACACTTGGATCGCCTTACCACAAAAGGGATTATTCTTTTTGGAAAAATACAAGCATAACACTATATTTTTATCCAATAAGGACATAAATGAATAGCATCCTCCGAGGAGTCCAAGAAAGTTGAAACATCAAGGGGTATGTTTACTAAACAGCGGTAGCGGCTTCCATGCAATATCGGAGCCGCAGCCCCATTGAATTCAATGGGGCCGCAGCTCCGATATCACACGGAAGCCGCTACCGCTGTTTAGTAAACATACCCCCAAGTGTTTCATTAGAAACTAAATGATCAAACTCCCCATCACCCTGTGCCACAGTCTTGGTCCCCTGGGGTACATAAACAGGTTAGAAACTAATTTTCTCCACATCATCAGTTAACAATATTTCTTTCAAATATTTTGGAACAAAATAAAGGGGGACAAATAATGTGTTCAGGGGAAATTAATAAACCTTAAATTGCTTGCTCTCGCTGCATACTCAAACGCTTCTAATTGATGATGAATTTATCTATTTTATTTTATTTAGCTGTGTTTATATGCCATTTTCACCGGGTCAAAGCAGTTTACATTGAAACAGTTATTAATGATTTTTACAGTGAAACAGGAAACTATATACAGCATGCAGATCTCACACAGACGATGAGAGAGCAGCTTGGGCAAGAGCCATTTGCCCCTCCAACTTCAAAATAGCAGAACTGCAGTTTTAAAGATGAGCGTATTGTTAAAAAAACTTAGCTACTACATTAGTCGAAAATTGCGCAGTCAGGGTCAACGATGATCACAAGGAAATTTCGGTATGCGTCACCACTTCCCATATATCATGTAATGATATGTCCTTAGGCTGACTTATTTTCTTTGAGGGAGCTAAAAAACTTAACTGTTCCAGAGTCTTAACAGGAACATTTAATCCACAGTTCAGCTTGGAGACCCTGATGGGTAGAATGACAGAAACCCCTCCCCTTCCAATACTTCAGGTGAAGGGTTCGACCCAATATGGGCCTCGTTGTTGGGCAGGGTAAAACCCAAGTTCAGTGGAGGAGAGCATCCGAAATCTACTTCTTCCTCTTCCCCATACAGAGTCTCCTCATATACGGAAACACCTCCAGGCACCGAAGGTACACCAAATGGGCTGACGTGTCCCTTTGGTCACGTGCCCTGTGCCACATCCTGTGGTGAGCCAAAGATTTAAAGCTGGCTCTGGATGACATTTGCTACTCAGCTCCTCCTCCTTGAGTCGTGGCAGGCAGGAACACCCAGATGGTAACGGGAAGATGCAGGTGAGCTTCCATTGCTTCTCTTGAGTTTCTGAGCAATTTTTAGAGTTTTTGGTCCTTCATTTTGGCTGTTTTTATTTTTTCACTTTCTTTGAGCACAACTTTCTTGATATCATCCCAGATCACTTCTGGTAGTCTATCATTTGTATCCAAAGCTGCAAATTGGTTTTGCAGATAGTTTTTAAATTCCCTTGGTATCGTACTTTGCTACATCCGTGAGTAGCTTGCTATTCCTCAGCTTTAGCCTGAGTTTGCACTTGTGACTGGTGATGTATACTGTAGTCAGCTTCAGGTTTTGTCTTTGATGTTGTTGAACTTTTCCATCATTGCCTTCCACAGATGGCTGGAAGTGGAGCAGAGGTTGTACTTATGTGCATACTTTCTTGAATGTTTTGTGTGTACTAAGTAGCAATTGTAAATGTGTGCAAATATTTTTGGTTGGTTAATTTTCAAAGGGAAAGAATGCCCTTTGGCTTTTGGTGCAACTTCTATTGACTATACAATTTAGGTGGGCTGCTGCAAAATTGCCATTTATATGACTTATACTTATTTAAGGATAATTTTGTAAGAGGGCGCTTAGGTTTAGAGGACAAGAGTGTGCCTATTTTCGCCCAATTTTATAGAGACACAAAGGTCCTATCTGTCTTTGTAAAATACTAATGCAAATCCAGCAGCAACAGCACCTGCTCTGAAGGCATGGACTTTATGCCTTTTCGAGAGCAGACCTAAATGTGCATAGTGTATGAAAGTAGATGTGTAGATTAACATCAATGTGTATGTTTTGCAACTTGGCCTGCATTCCATTCAAACCGTACCTCTGACAACGTCTACAGTAAAAGTGTGCATGTTCATACCAGCGTGCATACTTTTATACCTGATCTGACTTTACAAAAGCTATTTAACATGTGTATGTTGCCACATACACCAAAATTCCTTTATAAATTTGCCCCCCTTGTGAGGTATGTATGGAGAATAATCACTGCTAAAAGCAGTAGAAAGCCTTTTGGTTTGGCAAATATTTTCTGAAATGAGAGGATTTACATTCTGGAAATAGTTTAAGGACCTGTTTACTAAAGTGTGTTAATGCCTTATGTGTCAAAATACTTGCATTATGGTGTTAATGTGTATTAATTGCTACTTCTACTACTAATACGACTACTGCTACTACTTATTATTTGTATGGTGCTACGAGATCTATGCATACCACCAGTTCCCTGGAATTGGGTTGGATAAAGTAAAGACTATTTATTTTATTTATTTATTTATTAACAATTCTTATATACCGCACTATTAGACATCAGCGCGGTTTACATTAAACAGAAAACATCCGACAGTTTACATATGTCTGGTCATTACATTTAACAGGAGGTATAACTTGGCGAAATATAACTCTTAATGTCAAGGGGATACATTTGCTGGTCAAATGCACTAAAATTCTCAGCTACCTGCGAAAAGAGGGTGCTGATGTCACCTTCTTACAGGAGACCCACCTGATAGACAGAGAGCATGTGAAGCTACCACAAAGGTGGGTAGGAGAGCTGGGATTTCATCCTATAATGGGCGACAACAAGGGGTGGCAACATTGGTAAACCGCAGTCTGCCCTTTGTTCACCAAAGAGCATAATGGATACTGTCACACCCTCACCACTCGCCTCCAGCTTAGAGGGGTGTGGTTGTATAAGGAACGTTCCCCTTTCAGCCTTAACTGACTAATTCCCCACAATGTTTTCTGGGAAATGTAGTTTAATTGCGCTATATATGGGCTTCAGGTAGAAAGCTGTAGTCGGGCTCCTTGGGGTAAGGCAATGACAGAAATTTATTGAGCACAAAAAAGGTTCATAAATACCACATTCAGGCATACTTCTCCAGGCTTCTTCAAAGTACAACAGGTTATAAGCAAAACAAAACTCAAAACCAAACTGACAGCTTAAAGTATTCTTCAGCTCAGAAAAACATAGCCTTTTTAACGGCAAGGCTACCACCTTCCTTTAGCCTTGCTGGTTAAAGCACAAAACACAAAACAGGCTTTCTTCTGTGGCAGTTTGCCTTCTTTCCCAGTCTCAAACCTTTCCAGGCTGTTTTCCAATTAACAGGCAAAACAAAAACTCCAAACAGGAACAAACTTTCAACGTGCAAGCAAAGTTCTATTCAGGTTTCTCTGGAAAATTCAAGAGTAAAAAGAAAGCTTTTTCCTCACAGTTAATTTGGCTTCTTGCCGTCTCAGTTCACAGGTAGCAGGTGGTTAACAAGCACAATTCACAACTTCAGCTTGTTCTTACATGTTAGTAAAACTTCCCCTCTTTACCACGTGGGAATTTACAATCCATCTACCTGCTTCTTATGGTTACCTTTCTCTAGAGGGCTTCCTCTCAGGGCTGGCTTTCCTTCAACCCTTCTGTGGCTAAGGCTTGGCACAAAGAGCAATCCATGAGTGTGTCTTCCTCATTCAGCTCAGCATCAGGCTCTCCTAGTTGCATAGACTCTGACTCTCCTTCTGGCTCACCGGGCTCGGCTAACAGCCTCTCGTTAGAGCTGAGAGCGTCTCCTGCTCCTCTGCATTGCCCAGCATAAGTCAGGCTTCTCCTGCTCTGCTCAGCATTAATCAGGCTTCTTAGGCTCGTACCTGTGCCTCGGCTTGTATCAGCTTCTCTCTCTCTTTCTCCTCTTATTGCCTTTGCCTCTGCCCTTGCTTCTGGCGTTCCTTCCACCCTCTCTCTTCCTCCTTTACTATAATCTAGCATAGGCTTATATGTCCAGGGTTCTAGCCCCACCTCCTCTCTTCCCAGGTGACGGAGATCATTCTGCTTTCTGGCACCTGAGTAATCAGGGAGCTTACTGACATAAGGGTCTTGGACCTTAGGTCTGTATTCACTCTCCCTTATTTCACTAGGGGAAACATGAAACCTGTTCCAGCTGGGGGTTTTCTGGTGAGTGGAGCTCACATTGACAGGGTGATGCAAGTTATTGCACTGTTTGGACCATTCGCGGGGCTAAAGGTGAACTGGTTCAAATTGGAGGTGATGCAGGTCCAGTCTAACTGTGCGAGTCGATGGGAGGGAGGATTTCCACTTGCGTGGGCTCGGGACACTATGAAATATTTAGGTGTACATCTGTTTGCAGATAAATGTTTCCTGTACCAAGAAAATGTGAGTGATAAGTTAACCCAAATGAAGGCCTGGTGTTCAAAATGGCGAAACCCACCGATTTCGCTAATGGGGTGGGTAGCCCAAGTCATGATGGTGCTCTTACCACTTGTGCTGTATCCACTGCAAGTCCTACCCCTATGGGTGAAAAACATGGAGGAACGGCTCTATAGGATCTCAGTGGGAGTCTTTTTGTGTAGGGGATACACGGTGCGGATTAGCTATGCAAAGCTTGTGGCGGGACGTGAAGTGGGGGGGGGGGCTAAATTTACCACATCTCCGCCTATATAACATAGTGGCACTGCTTCAGTGGATACACGAACTGCATGAGGGCAGGCATGATATGCCCCACTAGGATTTTTGGATGAGGGATGCGCCCCATACAAATTTTTTAGTCTTATACAATTGATCCAGCAATGGAGGAAGTGGGCACGAAGCTTCCAGTGCTTTTTGGAACCCATGTGGAGGGCATGGCGATGGTGGCATGAGAATGGGGGGGGGCCAAAGGGCGGAACTCCCCAGTAAGACCACTTACGGGGAGCCCTGAATTTCTTCCGGGACTTGATAATGCAGCATTCCACAGATGGGACAAACGGGTGCCATTATTCTAGGCAGATGCTAGATTTAGGTAAGGTGTGTTTCCCAGTTTTGATCAGCTTAAGTATGAGTGGTCAATCCCCAACAAGCATTTAATGGCATACTTATGATGCCACCACTTTATTACATCTAAAACTGGGGTGGAGATAGAGGGGCTCAGTCAGTCAAGTTTTAAAATTTTACTAATTTGAATAAGATATTCATATCAACCCAGGCCAAACACAACAGAGTGGCGTCTTCGTATAGGCTAGGTAGAGATACAAGATCCTGGGGGTAGCAACAGACTTTGGGGACTGCTTGGACTTGGGAGATGGGGGAGGAGACAGACACATACTTTACAGAGAACCTCTTTGCAGGAATTCCTAAACAAACACCAAACATTGCTCTGCAGGAGATGCAGTACAAAATCCTACACGGGGCATATTTAACACGTGATAGAGGGGCCCAACTACACCTATGGGAAGATCCACAGTGTTTGTGCTGCCAAGCCTTTAAGGGTACTTGGGTGCACATATTCTTAGAGTGTCCCAAGCTGCAGACATACTGGGAGAAGGTGTTGGGGAAGATTCAAGAGGCCGTGGGAAAGCGCACAGAGTGGACATATTCAACTGTCTTACTGGGAGACGAGAACCCACTCCATGAGGTGCTAAGAGATGCTCAGGAGCACAAATTTGTACAGGTGGCACTTTTGATAGCAAGAGAGGTCTTAGTAAATCATTGGATTGTAGAAAAAGCCCGGGCCCCTGAACATTGGGTAGGGGCAATGTGAGACATGGTTGAATAGTTGCTGCAAGAGAAAGAGGCGAGTAGAGAATAGTTGCTGCAAGAGAAAGAGGCGAGTAGATCCCTTGAGAGACAGCTATATTGGTCTCTCTGGGAACATTGTCGTACATGTCTCTGACTCACACTGGCTGGAAGGGGGGAGGGGCAGGAGGGGGAGGAAGGGACATTTTTCGAAAAGAGTGACCACGATTGCTGGAACCTTCCGAGGGGTACAAGAAGGGGCTGAAGAGTTGCCCTATAGTAAACAAGGTACTGGCAAATGGGGGACCTGGTGTCGGAATGGCGATGATATCATATATTTGAGAGTGTATTGATGCTTTCTTTCTGTTTTTATATTACAAGCAACTTCAGGGTGTTTATTATTGTTGAATGAGAGGGGAGAAGATTCTCTCCCCATTAGTTGTTAGACAGAGCAATAGGGTTGACGTTATGTCGTGATACGTATTAAACAAAGTGTTTGTAAAAGAGTTCCATGATGTATTCACTTGGTTGCAATAAAAAATGTTTACAAAAGAAAAAAGATCATCATTGCCGGCCTTTGAACTACCATGTGTACAAGTGTGTGTGTTGGAAGGCAATGGGTGCAGTGGCTGGTTTATCTAGGGGTATGTTTAGGGTGTGAGAGGTCCTAGGTTCAACTTCTCAATGAGCCCTTTCTCTAACTGGAAAGCAGGGACATCAGTTGGTACTAGTCAAGCTTTAAAGGATATCAAAAGACTGGAAACTGCTCAGAGGAAAGCAACCAAAATAATTTGGAGCCTGTGCCAGAAGACAGATAAGAAGAGATTTAAAAACCTAAATATGTACACTAGAGGAGAGGAGGGATGGGGGAGATATTATTCAGACCTTTAAATACTTAAAGAGCATTAATGAACAAACCTCTTCCAAAGACGGGGAAGCTGTAAAACTAGAGGGCATAGCATGAAGCCGCAAGGGGGTAAACTGAAAGGCAATGTCAGGAAATACCTTTTCACTAAAAGGGTGGTGGATGCTTGGAATGCCCTCCTGATGGAAGTGGTGGGGGCAAACACAGTGACAGAATTCAAAATGGCATGGGACAGACACCATGGATCCCTTTACAGCAACAGAATAAAATAAAAATAAACATAACTATCTCTTCAAATAGAGGTGACCTGCACAGAGCGGTGGGTACACCCCTAAACAAAGGCATGGGGAGGGGTGGCCTGCATGGAGCGGCAGGTGCACCTACTCTTGCTGCCTTGCTGGGCAGACTAGATGGACCATACTGGTCTTTATCTGTCTTCATTTACTATGATGTTGCCATAGTAAGTGACACAATGGTGTTACCACCAGGAATAACAAATGCACATTAAAACTGATGTATTCACACATGGCTTCTTGACCTTTACTAAATGTTCATGAACGTTTTTTAGCATGCATTAGTTTGGGCTTGTTAACACCATTTTTAATGCAATTCGATAAATAGCCACTTCTCTGCTGATCTGATTAATTGGTGCAGTTTTTGTTCAGTGACCATAACGTTTACATTCACAGTATTCTCACTAGGTAAAAAGTTTGAATTGGACTCTTAAACCAAACAATACATTTAATATTGCACATTGCTCATGTTTTGCTTTGCAGGACCGCCGGTTCAGTGATGAAATTGACAAGCTGACTGGATACAAGACAAAGTCCTTGCTTTGTATGCCCATACAAAACAGTGATGGTGAGGTTATTGGTGTTGCTCAGGCTATAAATAAAACTCCTGGAGGTGCCCCCTTCACTGAGGATGATGAAAAGGTAAGGCTAACTTTCCTATGGCCATCATTCCTCAATTGCTTAGAGTGAACTGTTCTATCTATAAGGCTATCTATAGGTGAACATACAACACTTAGAGTTGTACAGTTTTGCTATTCATGGAACAGCAGAAGTTTTGTCACAACATTATTTGATAAATAATAGAAATCTTTCTAATGAGATATGACTACTGGATTGTAAATAACATCAATCTTGAACTTCCTTCCAATGCGACATGACAACAGACTTGAAAGTGGCATCAATCTTAGTTGCTTCCTGTACGTATAATGGATGGTGAACATTTTCCTTCTCTGCAGCTCTCTCTAATAGCTCGTTCGCCTTCTTTTTAGCTTTTTCTCTCACTCAGCTTGGCTATATTAGTTCAGACTGATTGTAGCGTTTTCAGTATTTTCAAAAAAAAAAGAAGCAAGAGAAAAGTTTCCAATGCCGATGTTTCCAGGAAGACATACTTGGTGCCCTTAAAGGTAACTAAACATTTGCAAGGGAATTTAAGGAAAAACGTAGCACCAATAGCTAGGACGCGGGGCCTTAACGATAAAAAGCCCCGACGACGAAGCTGAGTTTTCCTGGAGACATCCGGAAACATATTGATTTTCTCCACGCAGAAAACAGCCAGTTTGATAGTTAGTTCTTGGTTAAATTCTTGTCATCAGATGGTAACAAAAAAGAGTTTAAAATGACTAGGTCAGCTTTTCCTTTTCTTACAGTTTTTCTTTGTGTATGTTTTCTTTCTTTATCGTTTGTTTGGTTTTGTTCCTCATGATGTGGACTGTATTTAGTTTGCTTATTTGATTAGCAATGTTTAACTTTTAGAATGTTTGTATTCTTGAATTTGCTGAATAAAATATTTGGAAAAAAAAAAAAGCAAAACACTAAAAAAGAAGGCAGATTGGCAACAGAACAATTTTAAAGCCACAACGGTGTGCAGAAAAAACCTCATTATATAAACCAATGACAATAAATGTCAGACATTTCTGTGAGGATATCAGAACTTACAGTGCATTTAAGAACAAAAGATTTGCCATACTGGGTCAGACCAAAGGTCCCTCAAACCCAGAATTCTGTATTCAACAGTGTCTAATCCAGGTCACAAGTACCTGCCAGGATCTCCAAAAATAGATAGATTCCATGCTGCTTACCCCTAGGAATAGGTCCCCAAGTCTACCTGGTTAAAAACAGATTTGGATTTTTCCTCAGGAAGTTATTCAGTTCTTTTTTTTAAAATCAACTATGCTAATTGCTTTTACTACATCCTCCAGCAATGAATTCCAGAGCTTAATTATATGTTGAGCGGGAAAATATTTTCTCTGATGTTTCTTACTGAACAGCAATAGCGGTTTCCATGCGATATCGGAGCCATGGCCCCATTGAATTCAATTTTGGAACACTCCGGCCCTCCTCCACTGCTCTCCCCGAGGGGATAGAGCGGGCCGGAACAACGCAGAGGACACCATCCCCCTCCTGAGGTGCTGCCCAATCGGGGCAGTGTGCCGCATTTAAAAACCGGTGCCGATCGGGCGCGCGGCCCTTTTGGAACACTCCGGCCCTCCTCCACTGCTCTCCCCGAGGGGATAGAGCGGGCCGGAGCAACGCAGAGGACACCATCCCCCTCCTGATGTGCTGCCCAATCGGGGCAGTGTGCCGCATTTAAAAACGGCGCCGATCGGGCGCGCCCGCGCCTGAGGGCCTCGCCAGAGGGCCTGTTGGCGTGGCCCTTAGGCGCGGACCGTTAAAACAAGTCTGCAGCTCTAACTCTAATTGCACTGATATTAGCGCAAACACCCACTGTAGCCCAACCGAGGAGTCGGGACACCTTTCCGCTGCAGCCTGCCTGGAGACCAGCCGCCGAAGCAGCAGCCCGCTCAAGACACACGTCCTCAAAAAGGAGCCCCTGTGTGACCAGGATCGTCATCGTGTCATCCCTCACCCCTGCCCAATCGGGACATAGCTCTCTGCTTAAAAGAGGGCGCGAACAGGCGCACCCGCGCCTCAGGCGCCTAAAGTCTCCACATCTCGACAAGGAAACATTCGAAGAAATATACAACGCTGAGTCCAGCAACTACATCCAAGTACAGCTGAGCTCCCACAGGGTTGAGCTCGCTTACCCCACCCTCTCCACATAACCTCAACCACAGCAAGTATACTCTTTACATACATGACTCAACTGACTCTACTTTTACAGCCTAATTATTTGATTGTATTATACCCCATAATTCTTTTCATTCTGCTCAACTTTGTTACGTCAGATCAGGTTCACCAGTGCTAGCAGTTACACGCTGTATAGGAATATATTAATTACTGTTGTCAGTAGCATGCCCACAATTTATTACTGTTGCCAGTAGTATTCAATTTATCACTGTTGCATTCACTTATTACTGTTGCCAGTAGCATTCATTTATCACTGTTGCATTCGATTTTTACTGTTGCCAGTAGCAGTCAATTATTACGGTTGCCAGTAGCACCCCACAATTTTCTGCATAATCTTACTACAGTTGCCAGTGTCTTATTTGCTCTCATATTACCCTGCCATATTATATTTTATTTATTTTATTTACATTCTCTTATATACCGTGCTATTCTGCATCAGCGCGGTTTACATTGAACAAACTGAAATTACATTGAACAGGGTATTATAACTTGGAGAAAACTATTTTACAGCGAACATGGGCTATGGAGGGTTAAGTGGCTTGCCCAAGACCACAAGGAGCACCTGTGGGACTAGAAACCCCAGTCCTTCCGGCCCAACGTTGCTGTCCTCTAGTGGGATTTGAACCCCTGACCTTCCGGCCTGAAGTACCTTGCCCCAACCACTAGGCTACTCCTCCACTCCAGCACCTCCTCCACTCCTCCAGCACCTCCTCCACTCCTCCACTATTCAGCACTACTGACAGTAGCTCATTTCCAATTACTCTTTTTTGACAATAGTATATTCACAATAGCAAACCTAACATCACCTCCAATTCCCCACAGAAGGTACCTCATCCATTTCAACGGAAACCCCAATGGCTCTACCATTCAATACCCTGGCCATCTGCCTTTTCTTTCTCCTAAGCTGGCTCAATGAAGCCCTTGCCCTACATCACACAGCCCACCAAATTCCAATACTTCTGAGTCATGGAAAAAGATGGGCAGAAGCTCCCTTTCTCAACTCAAGAATAGAGGCCCCCATACGCCACTCTCACCTAATACACAGAGCTCTTCAACAACCCAAGAAGAATAAACAAGTGGAACCCCCTCAACCACTTTGCATAAACTGTGCTCTCATAAATGCACGGTCTATCCGCAAGAAATGGCCAGTTATCGCTGACACAATTTCTTCTTACAATCTAGATATCCTCATGATAACCGAAACCTGGTTATCTGATGCAGATAATGTAATCCTTAACCAACTCATACCCCCCAACTTCTCCGTCCATTCCCAATATAGAGAGAGCAAGAGAGGAGGAGGCATTCTCATACTTACCAAGGATGACCTAAATTTTCACACCGTGGACTCCACAAGCTCAAACAGCATGGACGTCATAACCATCACAAATGAGCAGTGCTTCATCAATTTGATATACAGAGCACCCTCACCCTCCACAGATGACCTTCCTAACATTTTAGACCTAGCAGCCAACACACGCAAACCCAGCACTCCCAACTGGATACTAGGAGACTTCAATCTCCCAACACTGCACCCCAGCCACGCCTCAGCCCTCCTTGAAGCAATCAACGAGCTGGGCTACAAGCAAATTGTCGAAGCTCCCACGCACAAGAGAGGAAACATCCTTGACATGATCTTTGCCCCTCTGACAGCCCTTGACTCCAACAATAAACTCGACACATCTGTAACCCCAGTACCTTGGTCAGACCATAACTTAATCACCTTCCCCATCCTCATCAAAGGCAAGCAGTCATCACACATCAACAAAAACTCCATTGACTCAACAAAAGTAACATCTCGGAAATTCAAAACCTTCAACAAAGAACATATTCTTGCTGAAACCCTCCCTCTCCTCCATGTCACTTCTCTCAATCTCGAAAATCTGATCACCACCTGGAACAGCACTATCAGTACCATTGCACTGCAACCAATCCAGAGTAACAACCCAAAGAAAAGAAAATCCTCTCCTTGGTTCTCCCCTGACCTACGAGCCTCCCTCACACTCCTAAGAAGACTGGAGAAACGATGGCGTCGCTCACACTCCTCAGAGGACCAAGCAGCCTACAAAGTACATCTATCTGCGCACCGAGAGTCAGTCATGGCCAAGATGAAACAATTCCATACCGATACGCTGAAAAGATCACTAAATAAACCACGTGACCTTTTCAATTTAGTCAAGACCTTATCTAAGGAACCAGCACCAGAACAACCTGAACCCATTCAACCCCAAGCTTTCGCCGATTATCTGCAATCCAAGCTGCTTCAAACCAACAACATTGCAACAATCCCTTCTCAAGACACCGTATGCATAGCAAACCTATCTATGTTCTCCACACCATCCAGGAAACATGTTGAGGACACCATCGCTGCCCTAAACACTACCACTGCACAAACTGACCCTTGCCCAGCCCACTGGATAAAGGAGCTACACCAAGATCTCAGCCCCATCATCACTAGAATGATGTATTTATCCTTTACAACCGGTTCCTTCCCATCAGCCCTCAAGAGAACATCCATCAGACCCCTCTTGAAAAACCACAAACTCGACCCACAAAAAGCTGAATCTTATAGACCCATAGCTAGTATACCCCTTCTAGCTAAAATAATTGAAAAGGAAGCTCAAAGACAAATACAGGACCACATCGACACCGCCTCCCCTCTGGACCACTGCCAACATGGCTTCAGAGAGTTCCACGGTGTCGAAACCCTCCTTACCACTCTCTGCAACAACATCATCACAGGCATTGACAACATCCACCAAGGCTTTGCTCTTATCTTCTTGGACATTGCTGCGGCTTTTGACTCTGTACATCATGATCTTTTAATAGGGCGACTAAAAGAAAAGGGCATCAATAACACTGCTCTGGATTGGTGCAAGTCATACCTTGATCAGAGATGGCAGTACGTGACCTCAGGAACCGCAACATCCACACCTTACCACCAAAAGCAAGGCGTACCACAAGGATCTTCCCTATCGTCACTCTTATTCAGTATATACATACAACCCGTCTGCAATATCATCAGGTCCTTCAAGGTCGAATGCTTGATATACGCGGACGACATCCTTCTTTACATGCCTTTCTCCACAGTCCATATGGACCTTTCCCCGCTAGCCAAATGTTTTGATGCAGTGTCTGAATGGCTTCAATCTCAGAACCTCCGAATTCAACACAAGAAGACTGAGGTTCTCTTCATCACTAGGGACCCACTTTTCACCCCCCCCATCCCAGATAAAGGTGAAAGAAGCCGAGCTCCAATCAAAACCTTCCATTCGATACCTTGGGGTCACTTTGGACCAACGCATGGATATGAAACTTCATATAACCAACATAGTCAGAGCAATCTACCTCAAGATCCGGACACTCCGCCAACTTCGCCCCCTGCTTGATCCTGATGACTTCCAAACTATATTTCAAGCCTTAACCTTACCCCACCTTGACTATGCTAATGCCATTCTTCAAGGCCTCCCACACTCTACCTTAAACCCTTTGCAACTCGCCATGAATACCGCTGCTAGAGTCCTCTACGGAGCATCAAAAAGGGACCATGTAACACCCATCCTAAAGCAACTCCACTGGCTCCCCATACATGGCAGACTATTGTTCAAGACATTATTACTCACCTTCAAGGCCACTAAAAGCATCACTTCCTCCTCTCTAATAGACCTCATTCAGACCGTTCCACCCAACAGATCTAGGAGAACGATATCAACTAATGTGCTAAGTATCCCTAAAGCAGCCACAAAATGCCTATCAGCGACATCTAACAGGGCCTTCAGCTTCTATGCCCCTAAGTGCTGGAACACCTTACCTCCAGAGATTCGGGCTATCACCGATCTATCTCTTTTCAGAAAGGCACTCAAATCCCACCTTTTCCCCCAATATTACTAGACCATCCAACCAATCTCGAACACTACCCAAACTAAGAATAAATCCTGTTGTGTATTGTCGCAGAGCAGATTCACCAGAGCCCATGGAGATAGATAGAGAAGTAGTGGATCAGGCTGACACTGACGTTTTTAGAAAGCACATGTCAGGAAGTTGCTATGAGCAACAAAAACAAATGTGGTCACGAGCCAGAGAGACACACCCAGCCAGCAGGAAAGCTAGGAGGTTATCATCTGATGCAAATCAGCTGGGGGGAGGTGCTGCTAGGAGGTACGTAGATAAGCACAGCTCACAAACAGTTAGACAGAGCTGGAGAAAGAGTCGTGGTCAGAGTTGTGGAGAAAACTGGAGAAGGGGCCAGAGAGAGAGCTGTGGAGAAAGCCTGCATGATAATCACTACGGAAGCCTGAAGGGAAGTTTGAATGATTACCATGAGTGCTTGAGAGAGAAGCCAAGACAGCTGGACTCAGAGTGTGAAAGTGAGGATAACGGCAAATGTGAAAAGAGCTACAGAGCAGGTAGCAAAGCCAGGAGAGGAAGCCTCAGATATCAGAGGAGCCCAGAGAGTGTTGGAAACAGCCCGGGTTGGAACGGAGCTGGGAGGAGAAAGGTAAAAGCTGAAGAGTTTTATTTTCATCCTGAAAGGGGAAACACAGGGCTTGGCTATAAGAAGCAGTTCCCAGAAACGCTAAAGCCTTATGAAGCCAGCTTAAGAGAAGCAGATAAGTTTTATTACCCTTATACCAGGCATGAGAAGGTTAAATGCTTTTTACCTGAAGAGGCTAGTATCTCTGGAAATGATTTAAGGAGCAGAGTCTCTGCAAAACTGCCGTTTCAAACTCCAGCCATACACAGAATCCTGAGCCAGTCAGAGCAGAGAGGTAAGCCCATTTACCTTAATAGAGGTGCAAGGGAATATTGCAATTCACCTAACAACCACCAGCATGGGAGAGGCTCTTACCGAAGGCAGTTCAGTGAATGTGGTAATAGCATTCAGCACACTCTCACAGAGAGAGAAAGAGAGTCACGTCAGAACAGAGAGAGACGGTTTGGAGAGGTCCCAAATGCTGAAAGGAAAGAAATATTAAATGCTTGTGAGGAAGCGATGCAATGTGAGCCAGCAGAAGCTGAGACAAGCATTGAACATATGGATTGCACGATTTCAATAGCAGACAGCATTTCCTCATTGAGATAAAGGGAAGTAAGAGCTGTTGAAGCCTAACGTTGTAAAGAAGGGCTTGTATGTGCTTTTGAAAGACTGTTTTGATGTACATTTGCTTTATTGGTTAAGAAGCTGAAGAGAAGCTATTTTTGTTCCATTTTTCCTTTATTATATGCCCAGGAAGGGTTATGTTTTCCTTTTGTTTATACCACGATAAAAAGTCCTTTTGGAAGGGGAAATAAATCCTTTGTTAACCTTACCATCGTTTCACAACTGATTTTTAACTGGCAACTCACAACTACAACTACCAGAGGGCCAAGCAAGGCCTACGCAGCTAATTGAGCCAGTTACACTGAAGCCCCAGTGCAGTGCCCTGCCTAACCAACAGGTACACAGCACGAAGGGGTGACAGTATATACATGTAAATACTCATGTAAATAGTTGCAGTAATGACTTCCCCATGTTTTATCCAAGTTCTCTGACCTGTTCTCCGTAAACCAAACAGTTTGCTGTTCTGGTCTGTTGTTATATTGTGAACCGCGCTGATGCTGAATAGAGCGGTATATAAGAGCCTGTAATAAATAAATAAAATAATAAATAAATAGGGCTGCGGCTCCGATATCGCATGGAAGCCACTACCGCTGTTTAGTAAACATAGCCCCTAGTCTTTGAACTCTTTCAAAGAGTAAATAACTGATTCACTTTTACCCATTCCACTGCACTTATAATTTTATAGACCTCTATCAGATCTCTCCTCAACTATGTCTTCTCCAAGCTGAAGAACTCCAACCTCTTCAGCCTTCCCTCTTATGAGAGTTGTTCCATCCTCTTTATCATTTTCATTACCCTTCTCTCAGGGGCGGCCCAAGGGGGGGTGCGGGGCCATGTGCGGAGACTCGGTGCGGGGCCTCATTTGCATAAGTGGCCTTATTTGCATAATGTTACCATACACTAACTTTTAGTAAACATGTCTCTTAATGAGTGTATGGATAAAGAAAGACTAAAAGATTTCTACATTACTATAATCCAGTGCCAACCGCCAGGCACATTAGGAACTACTACAAACGCTGCCCATTTAGAACCCATAGCAAACCCGCCGTATCCTGACAGCATTACCAGGACTCACAAAGCACCATATCCTACCTATCAAAAGGCAACACTGCAAATATTAAACCAATACATTTCAGAGAATACTGGGGAAAGAGAACAAGTGGCAATGTCAAATAGGAATTACATAAACAGAATACCTCAGCTCAGTTACACATGCAGAACATAGACCATCACCAAACAAGGAATCACAATTTAGAAACAGGAAGGCAATAATTAAACTGGGAACCCCAAAAGCCAAACTTGGAATGTACAACAACACTGTAGAAATAAAACTATAAATTAATTTCCTCTTGTACCAAACAAAGCGCAGACGTTAATGATGCACATTTCCCAGAGCTTTCATATTCCAGTTAATAAATTCAAAATAAAGAGATATCTTCCTACCTTTTGTGCATTTTTTTTCAGTTGCAATTGCTCCAGCCACTTTCTTCTGGTTTCTTCATGTTTTCTGCCAACTCTCCATCGTCTGCTGTCCATTTGTCCTTTCTTCTCTCTTCTAGTTTTTTTTCCATTCTCTCTCTCTACATCTGCTTTAACATATTAATCTTTCTCCTTTTGCTCTTTCCTCATTCCTGTTTCATCCACACAAATTTTACCCCTCCATCCTCAATCCCCACTTACTCTCCCAATACCCGGCCAATTGTAGATTTTTCATCCCTCCCACACAAAATATTTTTCCCCTCTCCATTTTACTCTCCCAGCCCATCCCATTCTAATCCTCCCCCAACATCAGCTCCCTTCTAGTTCCAGTCTCACCCAGCATCCATTCCCTTCTAGTCCCTGCATCAGCCCATTTCCATTCCTAGCCCCCCATCAGCCCATTTCCAGTCCTAGCTCCCCCATCCATTTCCAGTCCAAGTCCCTTCATCAGCTCATTTCCAATCCTAACCCCCCATCAGCCCATTTCTAGTCATTTCCTAGCCCCACCATCAGCCCATGTCAAATCCTAGCTCCCCTCCACTCAGCCCAATTCCAGTCCAAGCCCCCCCATGAGCCTACTTCCAGTTCTAGCCCCTCCATGAGTCCATTTCAATTCATGCCCCCACCACAGCCCATTTCCAATCTTAGCTCCCCCCAACAACCCATTTCCAATCCTATCCTAGCTGCTCCATCAGCCCATTTTCAGTCCTAGCTCCCTTCCCTCACAGCCCAGTGCCATTCCAAGCCCCCTCCCCATCAGCTATTTGCAGTTCAAGCCTCCCCTTCCACTCAGCCCATTTCCAGTCCTAGCAACCCCCCAACCCATTACCAGTCCTAGCCCCCCATCAACCCACTTCCAGTCCTAACCCCCATCACCCCATTTTCAGTTTAAGTCCCCTCTATAACCCATTACCAGTCCTAACCCCCCATCAGCCCACTTCCAGTCCTAACCCCATCAGCCCATTTCCAGTCAGCCCCCCATAGCCCATTGCCAGTCCTAACCCCCCATCAGCCCACAGCCCATTACCAGTCCTAACCACATCAGCCCACCTCAAGCCTAACCCCTCCCCATCAGCCCATTTCCTGTCCTAACCCCCCATAGCCCATTATCAG
Source organism: Ichthyophis bannanicus (assembly GCA_033557465.1). NCBI lineage: Eukaryota > Metazoa > Chordata > Amphibia > Gymnophiona > Ichthyophiidae > Ichthyophis > Ichthyophis bannanicus. The sequence continues at coordinate 524,936,615 of CM066036.1, read as the reverse complement.
TCCTAACCCCACCATAGCCCATTACCAGTCCTAACCCCCCATCACCCCATTTCAAGACAGCCCCCATCAGCCCACAGCCCATTACCAGTCTTAACCCCCCTAGCCCATTACCAGTCCTAACCCCCCCAACAGCCCACAGCCCACCTCAAGTCAAGTCCTAACCCCTCCATAGCCCATTAGCAGTCCTAACCCCCCCCCCCAACATCGGCTCATGGAAAATTAAAAAAAAAAAAAAAAGCTGGCTCTGTTAAGCCTGCAGGAGCAGATGGGAAATTTCCCATCAGCCCCTGCTTCCCATCAGCCCCTGCAGGCTTAACAGAAACGCGAGGGAGACACTCTCCCTTCGCATATCTGAAAGCCGGCGCAGAGGGGCTCAGCCAGGCAGAGGGGGCCCCGCGGAACACTCCATTCTGCTGCTGCTGCGGCGGCAGCGGCAGCAGTCAGCTTTTTTTTTTTTTAAATTTAATTTTTAAAAAAGCAGAATGTTCTTTGCGCAGGGCCCCCTGAAACGTGGGGCCCTGTGCAAAAAACATTCTTGCTCAATGGACGTGCCGGCCCTGCCTTCTCTGTACCTTTCCTAAGTCCTCTGTATCTTCTTTGAGAAGTGACAACCATAATTGTGCAGAATACTCAAGGTGCAACTGCACCATGGAGCAATTCAGAGGTATTATGGTATTCTCTGTTTTATTTTCCACTCCTTTTCTTTTGAATCCTAACATTCTGTTTATCTCTTTGGTTTTTTTTTGATAGTTGTTGCAACTTGTAGTCATATATTTGTAGACATGGCAAATTTTGTTTTTTTTAAAAATGACAATTGTTCTATCTCAATGTACACTAAAATAAACTGCCCAATAAAATAAAGATGTAAAATTCTTTCCTTACCAGCTGTCACCTGGTGAAACTTTCCCCATTGTCTCTGACTGCACCTGGCCTCATTGCTGCCTGCATGACCTGTTGACTGCTGACCATGCTGGGCCTCCTGGCAGTCTGCATGGTCCCATCCTCCAAATCTGCATGGTACTTCGTCATTCCACCATGTGGACCCTCTCTGCATCTGACAGAGTTGTGTGGGAGTGAATACCATGAGGTTCACACCGCTGGTTCTGACAGAGAGACGTATACCACCTTTTAGGTGCTTACATACTGTATATCCTATATATATAGATTAATTGTAGTCCTAGTGCCAACTCATGAACTAGTGAAGATTAATTCTATGCAGTTCATGTGTGTAGCCATGCCTTAAACTGGCAAGGAGAGTATAAAGTCCATCCAACATCATTTGTCATTTTTTTACATTCAGCTTTGTTATATACGCTATTCAGTGAGGTTCTTTTTCAGTAAAAAATAAGAAGTCTAATTATGTGTTTGCCATATTTTCCCACTGTGGCTTTAAAAATTGTTTCTAGTGCCTGTCTTCCCATTTTCTGTCTTGCTTTCAAACATCTTACAAGCAGTGCTTGTAGTAGTCGCCTTAGGTCCCTAACAAACTCTGCAGTGCTTTACAGTAACTTGAAGATATCTTTTCTCATCTGCTCTGTAACTATCTAGTCTTAGACTAATTTCAGTGCTGGCTGCGGTACAAGATTGATAAGGCTTAGTCTGTTCACAAGGAACCTGCATAAACGTTTCTCTTTTTCACAGCTCGATGCAGAAACCCCGCACTAGAGCCTGGCCCATAAGCTCCAGCAACGTGTTTCCTCATACAGGTTTAGCGCAGTGATGCTGTAAGCAAACAGCACACAGATAAGCTCTGTGCAAAATGTTTGTGCTAAACCAGGAGTGCAAGCCAGGCCCATGCGCGCAGGGGTGTGTGATAGCAGCACCTATATCCTGTGCACAAAATGGTGCTTGGGCTCATGAGCTGGACTACTATCTGCAGTACGGCAGTATTATTCTGCTCAGAAGAATATTGCCATGTATATGCCAGATATTAGCCCAGAACATGCACAAATCATTGTTCGAGCATGCTTCCTCTGACGTTTTTTTCTAGCACTTTCTTCTAGTAAAAGTTGCAGGGGCTGTACGTTGAAGAAACAGGCCTCAATTCTTCATCAGCACTGGCCACAGGCCTTGAGCTAACCCTTAACTCCTCCTTAGACCTCATGTTAAGTTCAGCCTTCTGGTTTACTGTGCACTTCACTACATCTGTGCTGCATAGCTAATTGTTTCATTACCATCCATTTCCATGGATTGAAATGTATGGTGCACTGCCGTTAGCGAGGCATCTGCACCATGTTGATGCTCACGTTAGATTCCTTCCTGAATTCTACTCCCACACTAGCACAGACAATTCTGTATAAACACTGCACAGGAGCGCACTTTTCTGCATCAGGTTGTCAGTGGATAAGACCAACTGTTCTTTCGCATGTCCAGAATATCTATAAACCCGAACTCAGAGCAAATAAGTGAAAACAAAAGCAAATTGGTAATTTTTGATTTTCTACCTTATTTTGCACATTCATCAGAGGTAAAATTATAAACACACGTGGTTGAAAAGTATACACATGTCAGATTTTCAAAGCAAAAGTAAGTACTTACATACTTCTGTTTTGAAAACTACCTCAGGAAAATTATATACACAGATTGATACCTACTATTTGGGGTTAATTTCATTGGTGTAGTTTGCCTTCTTATTGGGCGGCACAGGGTAGGAAATCATACTGACAGTAGGGGTAGGGGGACCACTAGTGCCTGCAACATCTGCGGGAGGGCACTGCCCCCAAATGCCCACAAACTATGCCTATGGTTAATTTTTGAGAAATTTTCAAAAGCATGCGTGCAAGTGAAAACCCGGTCCTAACCTTTGGAGTCAGGAGTAATGCCAGAGGACTGGAGAAAGGCACACATGGTCCCTTTACACAAAAGCGGATGTAAGGATGGCATTGAGAACTTCAGGCTGGTTATTCTAACCTCTGTGGTTAGTATATTATTGGAAAGGCTACTAAAAAAGAAAATAGTGAGGTTTCTGGAGTCCTATGGATTGAAGGATCCGAGGCAGGATGGGTTTATTAGGGCAGGTATTGTTAGACAAATCTGATTGATTTCTTTGGGTGACCAGGACGTTGGACCAAGGGAGAGCCCTAGATGTGGTGCTGTATATTTAGATTTCAGTAAAGTCTTTGACACTGTTCCGCACAGGCGACTTATAAACAAACTGAGCATCCTAGGCATAGACCTAAAGTTACTGATTGGGTTAGAAATTGGTTGTATGAGAGGCAACAAAGGGTACAGGTAAATGGGGCTCACTCTGAGGAGGTTACCAGTGGGGTGCCGCAGGGATCTGCCCTTGGTCTGATTCTTTTTAACATCTTTGTTAGTGATATTGCAGAAGGGCTGTCGGGTAAGGTTTGCTTGTTTGTGGATGATACCAAAATCTATAATAGAGTAGACAACCAGGAAGGAATATATAACATGAGGAGGGATCTAGCTAAGCTTGAAGAATGGTCCAGAATTTTGCAGCTGAAATTTAATGCTAAAAAATGCAGGGTCATGCATTTGGGCTACAAAAATCCAAAGGAGCTGGCAATGGTGCCACGCACATTCACAAAGGTGATGGTGGTGTTTGCGGCAGCGTTGCGAAGGGAAGACGTCCTAGTACATCCCTACCTGGACGACTGGCTAATTCAGGCTTTGTCAGTTCAGGATTCCATTAATGCGATGGCGCAAGTGGTGGCGGTCCTGGAACAGCTTGGTTGGGTACTGAACCAAGCCAAGAGTCACCTGGCTCCGGTGCAGCGCCTAGTGTACCTCGGGGCTTTGTTTGACACGGCCGTGGGGGCAGTGTTTCTGCCGGAGGATCGAGTTTGGAAGATTTTAAAGCAGGTGTCCGCGTTCTTATGCATGAAAGCTCCGACAGCGTGGCGATACTTGCAGCTGCTGGGCTCCATGGCAGCAGCGTTGGACTTGGTTCCATGGGCCAGGGCGCATATGCATCCTCTGCAGCAGGCCCTGCTTTCCAGATGGTTGCCTCAGCATCATCCGCTGAATCAGAGGTTAGAAGTTGCAGAGACGGTCCGGAACAGCTTACTGTGGTGGCTGGATGCAAAGAATCTTCAAGCAGGGGTGCCACTGGAACACCCAGAATGGGTCCTGGTGACCACAGATGCCAGTCTATCAGGCTGGGGAGCGCATTGTTTGTCACAGATAGCGCAGGGGGGCTGGCCGCCAGAAGTGAGTGGCTGGTCTATCAATTGTTTGTAGATGAGAGCGGTGCACATGGCTCTCCAAAGCTTCGAGGCATTGGTAACGGGAAAGGCAGTGCACGTGTTTTTCAACAATGCAGTAACAGTATCTTATATCAATCGGCAAGGAGGTACCGACAGTGTAGCTTTGTTGGAGGAGAGTCAACTGCTAATGCAGTGGGCAGAGACTCATTTGATAGCGTTTTCAGTGGCTCATGTGGTTGGAAAGGACAATCTGCAGGCCAGTTACCTCAGTCGGAATGTGGTAGATCCAGGAGAGTGGGAATGGAATGCGGCAGTCTTTCACAACATTACGGTACGATAGGGGCAGCCGGTCATGGATCTAATGGCCACTCTCGTCTATTCAAAAGCACATCGGTTTTTCAGCAGGTGCAGGGAACCCATGTCGGAAGGACTGGATGGGTTGGCTCAGCCTTGGCCGGCAAGCAGACTGCTCTGAGTTTCCTCCATGGCCCATGATTGGACGAGTCATTCGGAGGATAGCACGGCATGATGGCAAGGTGATTCTCATTGCCCGGATTGGCCAAGGAGACCATGGTATGCGGATTTGGTGCAGCTTCTAGTGGACACTCCCTGGAAGTTGCCCTGTCGAAGCAACCTTTTGTACCAGGGTCCAATTCTAATGCCACAGGTAGATAGCTTCTCTCTTACGGCTTGGCTATTGAGAGGGAGCGGTTGAGGCGTAGAGGTTATTCTGCCGCAGTGGTTTCCACGATGTTAAAATCCAGACGGATGTCTATGTCGTTGGCGTATGTTCGGATTTGGCGCATTTTTGAAGGTTGGTGTAACAAGGGTGGCATTCAGCCTTTCTCATCAACGGTGCCGCACATCCTGTCGTTCTTTCAGAGCGGTCTGGATAAAGGTCTTGCCCTCAGTACCCTGAGAGTTCAGGTGGCAGCACTGGCTACTTTTCGGGGAAAGGTACATGGGGCGTTCCTGTCCCTCCACCCGGATATGCTCAGATTTCTAAAAGCGGTTAAGAATGTGCGACCTCCAGTGAGATCGGTGGTTCCAGCTTGGGATTTAAACGTGGTCCTGGAGGCGTTGATGCAGCCTTCTTTTGAACCTGCGGCAGCGGCATCGCTAAGGGAGTTCTCTTGGAAGACAGCGTTCTTAGTAGCCTTGTGTTCGGCATGGCGGATATCGGATCTGCAGACGCTTTCGTGTAGGGAGCCCTACATCCAGTTTTCGGCAGAGAAAGTAATGTTGTGTCCTGTGCCTGCTTTTCTGCCGAAGGTAGTGTCGGGGTTTCACGTGAACCAACCGATTTCGCTTCCTATGTTTCAAAGCCGTGAGGGGGTTGGCATGGATGTATCTTTGTGAAAGCTGGATCTGGGCAGAGTACTCCATCGGTATCTGCAGAAAACAAAGGGGTTTAGAAAGACGGACAGGTTGTTCATTCTCTTTGGTGGGCCTCGGAAAGGAGAAGCGGCATCCAAGGCCTCGATTGCTCAGTGGGTGAAGCAAGCAATAGTATTTGCGTATCAAACGGCTGGGAAGTCGGTTCCTGAGGGGCTTCGAGCGCATTCCACAAGGGGGCAGGCAGCGTCTTGGGCCGAGTTTGCTTTGATTCCACCAGTGGATATTTGTAGAGCGGCTACATGGCCATCCCTTCACACGTTTGAGAAGCATTATAGGTTGGATGTTCAGGCGAGTGGAGACACGAAGGTGGGGGCCGCGGCCATAGTAGCAGGTTTGACGGGTCCCTCCCGATAATGAGTACTGCTCTGGTACTTCCCTACAGTTCCTGGACTGGCCCGGAGAGACGAAGAGGAAGAAGAAATTAGGGCTTACCTGCTAATTGTCTTTCCTTGAATTCTCTCCAGGCCTGTCTAGGGCCCACCCAGATCAGGGGCAAGCTGCAGAAGAATGACCTGCTTGAGTTTCGCAGTCGCTTCAGGGTGCTATGTGCACTGTCAGTTCTGGAGCGGTAGTACTTCAGTCTACTGTTGCATGGGGGGGCTGACTATGGGGCTCCCTGACACATCCGAGAGGGTGGCATTGAAAGCCGTTCTGGTGAAGATAATAAAGAGAGAAAAAAAATACATGAATAATTAAATGAAAAAAAAAAAGAAAAGAAAAATAATGTTTAAAAGACTGGAACTTCGTAAGAGTTAGGCTGTTATGGTGTTTGTTATGATGGTTAATGATTTTGGTAAATATTAGTAGTATAGACTGCTTTGACAATAGTAGCCTGAGTCTCTGACACCAGGGGTAGATGGTTAGCCTATCAGTAAGACTTTGAGAATTCAGTCCTCAGCTGCTGGAGAGGATTGACTACCCTACAGTTCCTGGACTGGCCTGGAGAGAACTCAAGGAAAGACAATTAGCAGGTATGCCCTAATTTCTTCTTTTTGAATAATTGCATCACATTAGCTGCTAAGGGCCCAATATTTATTTGGCACTGGACATCAAATCCAGGGTCATATCTGGTCACTGGCATTGAATATCTAGGGTTACCACACAGGGCACAGAAGCTAACTGTTTATTTTTTTAGGTGCCTTCGAGTCAATACTGACTCCTAGTAGCCCCTGGGTTTTCTTGTCAAGGTATGACCAGAGGTAGATTGCCAGGCCTTTTCTTCCAAAGCGGTTGAAGGGTAAAGCAACTTGTCCTAGGTCACAAGGATGCTGGTGAGGAATTGAACCCTGATCTCTTGGGTGTTGGGCTGTTGCACTAACCATTAGGCCACTCTTCCACTCCCTAGTCAGTATGGTGTTAGTGCCGCTGACTATCCCGCTTAGGGGCATTTACAGAGTTTACAGTTGTGTAAACCGTGTAAATGCCTTTGAATATCGGGCCCTAAATTCCTCCATCAAGAAAATTGCAGACTTGGCAGAAGTATTCTAGGCTTCCCCTCTTTCCCTACGAGTATCTCTTAACCCTTTAAGGAATGGGAGGGTTAACTCAGGTTCCCTCCCATTCAATACTTTCATCTCTTTTGAGAATGTCAGTAAGGAGACCAATTAGTGTTAATCGTGAAGGAGATTTTATAGTGATGTTGGTACATTTTCAGTGGGAAATGGACTGAGGCCACCAGCCCATTTTCATGCAGCTTTGAAAGAGTGCTGATTTTCACCTAAAGAAAATTTCACTTTTTTTATACTTTATATTTCTTGCTAGTTTCACTGAACTTTCCTCTCATAGTTACAGATTTTGGCCTGATTTAGTAAAGCTTTATTTCTATTTTGTGTCTATGGGTGAAAGGCTTAGGGCCTCTTACTGAAGCGCGTTAGCTGGTTAATGTGCGTTTTGGTCAGCATTGACTCGAAGGCACACATTGCATTGCAGTGCGCAGCAACCAGAATTCCGGAATACTAACGCACAAGTGTGTCTGCCACCCCACACTAAAACACATGTTGATCGGCGATTGCGGGATGGGGCAGAGAATGGGCAGAGTGTGAGCATGGAGTGCACGTTACCGCTAGCATCAGGGTAATTGCTGTGCGCTCAACGGCAACACGGCTTTTAGTGTGAGTTTTCCTAATGATTCCTCCTCTTTCTGGAGTTTTTAAGTGAATCCGCCTTGGTGGATTGCATGTTCAAGTGGCCCATCACAGGTTACTTGCCAGGAACATACTGATCACACCTCCGACAGCTAAGACAGAGGCTTTGTGATAACATGCATTTGTTTGGTGCATTTGCAAATTCTTAGCAGGATTAGTAAAGGGTACTCTTAGTGAGTTAGATGTAGACGAGAAGAAAGGCCTTAGTGATCCATGCCATAAATATTACAGTATTTTCCAGTTTTTCCAATTTTGATGCTAGGAATGGTAATTTCCTAATGATAATTGTTTATGCAGAATATTTGGTGGTGGGAACTGTGATCTGCTTTGTATTATATGCAATATAACACATAGAAACACAATAGCACCCATGAAGTGCCAGTCTAGACACAAGCCTTTAAGAAAACAATATATTTCATATATTCATTTCAGATAGAAATGTTCAAATTCACTCATGTTTTATATTGAATAACTAATTTACTGGAGCTATTATAAAAATCTTTAGCAAAATGTACCACTGTCCTGGGACATATCCCTTATCCCTCTTCCAGTACAGAACGAGTCATTCTTAATTAATACCTTATGAGGGGAGCAAACCTTGCAAAGGCTATAGAAAACTCTTTATGGCTAACATGAAATTAGGAATAGATGACAAATCATTCAGAGCAAGTTTTTTTTTAAAATTATGAAAGAAACAATCATAATTTCTAGAGTTTCATGAATAGAGACAACACAGGGCTCAATCTCTCGTCAGAGTCAAGCCACCTGCCTTAGGTATGTGCAGAGTTGGTTGTAAGTGGTCAAAAGGGAGCTGTGCTGTGGTCTCTTCCCACACTACAAAGCCTCTATAGGCATCTCCGTTAACTGCAAGGAAACCAACTTCAGAGCCTTATTAACTTGTAAATAGATTTTCTTGTGCACAATTCCTAGTATAAAGTTAGTGATTAGTTTACACAGAGGGAGGTGTAAGCACAGCAATGCCCTCTCCCTACTTGCAAAGTCCCCTCCCTGTCCAAATATTAGCATTTGACTACAGATAAAGTAACTGTCAATTAACAAACATATAGGTACTAAAGGTGTGTGGCATAAGGTGGGCAGAGATAATAAGCAGAAGGGGATGGATGAGTGAGGGAAAACTACAGGATGTGGAGACTGGGAGATAGCTGATAAGATTCTTTTTTCATGTTTTTATTGAAGAGAGATTTCATTATGAGGAGGAAGGGAACAGTGAAACACGAGAAGGTGCTAAAGGGGATGAAGAGATAGTAGAAACAGGAATGAGAGCTGATAGTCATAAATCATTTATGCTGTTGGCAATAGATGCTGGCCATGTAAGTGTTTAAAAAAATTGTTGCTGGTTATGGGGTGGATCAATTGTGGTTGTGTAAGTCACTATAAGATACAAACTTTATCTGGATAGTGCTAGGAGGGGCCAGGAGTGCAGTTACTTCATACGGAAAGTGGCGAACTTCAGCTGCTACTCATATAAATTATCTGTTTAAATCTGACTGCAGTAATTGCAGGTATAACCTGGGCTTAATGTGTGCACAACAAGGAAGTGGAGTTGTGGGGGTAGGGAGGCCTGCAGCAGGAGGAGCCAGAGAAGAGGGCTGGATTAAAAAATAGAATGACTGTTCTGCTCACCCCCTCCGCTTCTCTTCCTTGTGAGCTGCCTGGGACAGAGGGGCTGGAGCAGAACAATCCAGCTGCTCTGGAGTCTGAAAGGATGTGCTGGAACTGTGTTTCAGGCAGTTCCCCTAGAAATTACAGTCTGGGTATAACTTTTTATGTGGATAGGTTATGAGTATAAAGTCACACATATAGACTTAACTGGCTGACTTAAATAGGTCAGCTGGCTGAATATACATATAGCTTTAAAAGGATGACTTATCTTGATAAAGTCATGTGGAGGGTAATTTTGTAAGGAAGCGTCTATTTTATCCCCAAAGTAGACACTTATTTAAGTGCTATTTATAAAGAAAAGTACGAAGGGGTAGATTCTGAGCAACGTTTAGCGGAGATGGACATCTGGTTTGGATGTCCACCCCCGCTAAACACTTGTGGAGATTCCACCCACAGAGCTCCCCGCACGTATAGCAGAGATGTGTGAGGAGCTCTGTACGGGGGTAGGCCGAGGGAGGCGTGAGGGCAGGCCAAGGACATGACACCTATCCGGATGTACAGGGCCGATTCTGAAGTCGGCCCTGTACGTCCGGGATCGGCCATTTAAACAGGGGACTTATTCCACCTTGGAGGTGGAATAAGTCCCCCTGGACGTTGGGGGCTGCAGGAGCCAGGGCATGGAGAATAGATGAAGAAGTGCAGGGGGTGCCCTGCAGCCTGACCCTGGCCATGGAAGGCCCGATCACGGGTCGAGCTGCAGGGAAAGCAGAGTCTGCTATTGCCACCGGGAACACGGCTCCTGCATGGAGCCGCGGTGCCATGGTAACATGACACTATGGCCCTGCAGCTTCATGCAGGAACCTGGCTGAGCTAGCTGTGGATGTGGCTGGATGTCCTGGGTGCCTGAATCGGGGCACGTTCTGGACATCCAGTCACTATGCCGCAATTCTGCTGCCGTGGGGCTGTCTAGCCCCCGCAGAAGCAGAATCAGGTGCATCTCCGGGACATCCAGATGTCTGGAAGTCCGGACGGCCCTGGGACACACAACTCAGAATTGGCCTCCACATACCCACGCCTAATTTGTAGAGAACGTATGCAAATCATAATATTTTTTAATATCTCCAGGAACAAGCAGGAATGTAGTCTTCACATATGGGTATTGTCGGTACCAACGGAGCCTGCGCAGGAACGCTGCCCAGCGTCCAATAGGAACTCTTTTGGGAGCATCCCTCAGCACATGCGCACTGCCTTCCCGCCTTTCCAACTGTCCCTCTTCAGTTCTTCGTTTTCCGCGGAGCTGACAGGACACATACCCTATCACCGCAGAAAATTTCTTCTTTAATCTTTAATCTTTTCTTGTGGTTGCGTTTGCCTCCGCACAACACCTACCGATACCGCCACTTCTTTTCTTTTCTTTTTAAAAAAAAAAAAAATTCTGAATTGTTTCTCTTCAGAAACTTTTCTTTTTCAGTGCTAGGCGCCATTTTGGGCACTAGGCCCCATTTTTCCTTAAAGATGGAAAAACCAGCTAGTGGTTTTAAAAAATGTACTAAGTGTGGTGGTACCATTTCCGACACCCATGACTGGTGTCTTAAATGTTTAGGCCCTGACCATTCTCCATCTGAGTGTCTCTCTTGTATGGGAATGACTAAAAGAGGAAGACAGAACCGGGCTGCAAAGCTCGACACCCTCTTTTCTTTGGATGCCAGATCCATTGCATCGACGTCTTCAAGTGCCTCTTTTTCCTCCCATGGATCTCAGGTAACTAAACATAAAAGCCGGTCCTCAAAGGGTAGCTCTCCTGCAAAGCATCGAGAGGCCATTGGCATATCCCTTGAGGGAACCACACTGGCAAAACAGCCCCGGCGGGAGGCTTCAGCCTCCAAAGCATCAACGGGGGTTCCAGGATGTTCTCGAGGCCTCGGCCTCGACAGAACTACTGGTGCCATGCTCAGGGGTCCCGGCCACCTTCACTAGTACTGACACCCAGGCATCGGCAACGTCGATAGACCAGAGATTCCTCGCTATCGAGCGCAGTATTGCAGCTCTCCTTACAGCTGCGGTACCGTTGACACCGATGGTTCAACAGGCACCGGCACTGGTACTGACACCGGTACTGATGCTGGTACCAGCACAGATACTGGTACCAGCACTGACGGTACCGGCCCGATGGAAATTCTTCCCATGCTGTCTTTACCAGGCATCGAAAGATCGGTACTGGATCAACTCGGTACCGACTTCAATCGATACCGGGACCGTGCCTTACATGAACATCGTGATCAGAGAAACTTTGAATCCTCCGATTCCAATGACTGATAATTCTGCCGGTACCAGAGTTTTTCTCCCGGAAGACTCTTCTCCCCAACGCAGAATGTCGTCTCCATAGGACATGTCTTTTCAGGATTTTATTCGTGATGTTGCCAAAGGCCTTTCAATCATGGTAGCTCCTGAAAAGGAACCTAGAGCAAAGGAATTGGAAATTCTCCAATATCCTAAGGCTCCAAAGGAGGCAGTTACTCTGTCTATTCATGAAATTCTTCATGATCTGATGCTCAGAATGTGGGAAACACATTTGACCACATCTCCTCATTCCACCATGTCATGGATTTCAAAAGACTCAGCTGCCACACCAATCAATGGTAGTGGAGTCAGCCATGCGTACGATGAAAAGTGCAGAGACATGCATCCAATCCTCCAGGTCGTGAATGCAGGACTCTTGATTCTTTTGGGCGTCAAACTTTTCAGGCTTCCATGCTTTCAGCTAGGATCAGCTCATATATTTTATATATGGGAATGTTACTCAAAGAGGTCACAGGAGATTTGGAGCTTATGAGCCCACTTCTCCCAGATGATAGACGACAAGATTTCCTTACGCTTGTCAGGCATGCTCAAGATGTCTCCAAGTTTGTGAATCGTGCAGCCTTTGACTGCTTTGAATGCATCAGCAGAACCTCTGCTATTGCCATTGGTGCACGACGGATTGCCTGGCTTCAGGCATCAGACTTGGAGATTTGGGTACAGGATAAATTAGGCAACATCCCTTGCACAGGAGAAAACCTCTTTGGCAAGAATTGGCAGGAAAAGGCTAATGAGATAGATGCTGACAATATCACCTTAGATTGTTAAAATCTACAGCCACTCCAGCCAAAAAGAAACCCTATAAAAAACCCTCTTTCAGCAAAAAGAGGAAGTTTTATCCATCCTTTACCCAGCAAAGCCAAGCTCACGGTCAAGTTGCCCAAAGGGTCAACAACAATTTAAACAGCAGAAGAAGCCAAAAGGCCCGAGAGCTCAACCAGCTCCACAGGTTCAGCCCCCTCAAGGGCTTTGACTCCTTTCTAGAGAGCTTAGCCTTCCTGCCTCTGAGGGGTCCAGAACCCCTAAATATTCCAGGCAGGCTGTGTCATTTTGCCAACAGATGGCACCAAATAACAGCAGAAAATTGGACTCTGTCCATTGTAGGAGAGGGGTACAAACTTCATTTTCACAGCATGCCCCCTCCTACAATCCTAAGGCAGTTCAATTCCCAGACCTCTGCAGACAATCTGCTAAATCACGAGGTCTCAACACTTCTTGCCCAAGGGGCAATAGAGGAAGTACCTGTCCTCCAGCAGGGTTCAGGGTTCTACTCCCCCTATTTTCTTATTCCAAAGAAAACAGGGGGACACAGACCCATTCTAGACCTCAGAGAATTGAACAAATACCTGTTCCGAGAGAAGTTCAAAATGATTTCTCTAGGAACTCTTCTGCCATACCTTCAAAGTCAGGATTGGCTTTGCTCTTTAGACTTAAAGGATGCATATACTCACATTCTGATCCATCCAGATCACAGGAAATTCTTACGATTCCTTTTCAAGGGAAAACACTTCCAGTACAGGGTTCTTCCCTTTCGTCTGGCTTCCGCACCAAGAGTTTTCACGACATGTATGGCAGTAGTATCTGCATTCCTGCGAACCCTAGGGATATTTGTCTTCCCTTACTTGGAAAAATGTATGCTTGAAGGATACTACCAAAAGCAGAGAGGTTCTAAAAAAGAGTAAAGTAGCCCAAATGCCCTCGAATATGGGGCAGACAGAGCTTAAAGATCCAAAATTACCCATGTCTACCAATAGCCAAATTAATATGAATAAAATACAGTCTCTAAAATGCTTGTATGCAAATGCTAGAAGCCTAAAAAATAAGATGGGAGAGTTAGAATATATAGCACTAAATGAGAGGTTAGATATGATTGGAATATCAGAGACATGGTGGAAGGAGGACAACCAGTGGGACACTGTGATACCTGGGTACAAACTATATCGTAATGATAGAGCTGATCAAATTGGTGGAGGGGTTGCGCTCTATGTTAGAGAGAGAATTGAGTCAGAAAGGATTAAAGTTTTGCAGGAAACAAAATTTGCTGTAGAATCTCTATGGATTCAAATTCCATGTAAAAAGGGGAAGGCGATGGCAGTGGGGGTGTACTATCGACCGCCTGGCCAGAATGAACAAATGTATGATGAAATGCTCAAAGAAATCAAGGAAGCTAACAAAAGTTACAGCACGGTAATAATAATGGGTGATTTCAATTACCCCGGTATCGACTGGGTCAGTGTCACGGCAGGACATGCTAGGGAGATAAAGTTCTTAGATGAAATAAATGACTGCTTCTTGGGGCAGCTAGTTCATGAACCGACCAGAGGGGAAGCCATATTAGATCTAGTCTTTAGTGGAACACCAGATCTAGTGCAAGAGATAAGGGTGTTGGGGCCACTTGGCAATAGTGATCATAGCATGATCGCCTTTGATTTAATTAGTGGAGGAAGGATAGTAAGGAAATCCACAGTACTACCTTTTAACTTTCGAAAGGGAGACTATGATAAAATGAGGAAAATAGTTAAGAAAAAACTAAAAGGAGCAGTTGCAAAGGTTAAAGACTTACATCAAACTTGGGTGTTGTTGAAAAATACTATCTTGGAAGCCCAGACCAGCTGTATTCCACACTTTAAGAAAAGTGGAAGGGCGTCCAGAAAACTGCCAGCATGGTTTAAAGGTGAGGTCAAAGAGGCTGCTGTTGCCAAAAAAGCATCTTTCAGGAAATGGAAAAAAGAGCCAAACGACGAAACCTGGAAACAGCACAAGCACTGGCAGGTTAAATATGTATCTAAGGATCCTATGTAAAGTCCTAACAACCAGTCACTTGTAAATATGTATATAAGTACACCATGTGAACCCTTAACAACAATCAATTGTAAACTGTAACCCCATGTTTTTGCTGTGCTCTTCCTCTCTTCCCTAATCACATTGTATGCATTCGTAATTCTGGCCGGTACAGCCAACATCACCAAGTGTAAAACCGCTGCTGATCACTGGAAGCAGCGGGATACAAATGTACGCTAAATAAATAAATAAATAAAATGCAAGGCATTGATAAAGCAGGCAAAGGGAGAATTTGAGAAGAAGCTTGCTGTGGAAGCAAAAAGGCGAAATAAAGATTTTTTCAAGTACATTCATAGCAAAAAACCTGTGAGAGAGTCAGTTGGTCCATTAGATGACAGAGGAGTTAAAGGGGCACTAAGAGGCGACAAGGCGATAGCGAAGAGACTGAATGAATTCTTTGCTTCGGTCTTTACTGAGGAAGATGTAGGGATGTTACCCATGACTGAAGTGGTATTTAAAGGTGCGGAAGAATTGAAGGGAATATCGATACATCGGGAAGATGTCTTACAACTATTAGATAAACTGAAGAGTAGCAAATCACCTGGGCTGGATAGTATGCATCCAAGGGTGTTGAAAGAACTGAAATATGAGATTGCAAACCTGCTATTAGTAATCTGTGAACTATCATTAAAATCATCTCTAATACCTGAAGATTGGAGGATCGCCAATGTAACACCAATTTTTTAAAAGGGTTCCAGGGGTGATCTGAGAAACTACAGACGGGTGAGCCTCACGTCAGTACCAGGAAAAATGGTAGAAACCATCATAAAGAATACAATTACTCAGCATATAGATAGTCATGGCCTAATGGGAGACAGCCAACATGGCTTTAGACAAGGAAGATCTTGTCTTACTAATCTGTTATGTTTTTTTGAAAGTGTGAATAAACAGGTGGACAAAGGTGAGTCGGTTGATATAGTGTATCTGGACTTTCAGAAAGCCTTTGACAATGTCCCTCATCAGAGACTTTTGGCGGAGGCAGTGTACTACTGTGGATCAGGAACTGGTTAAAAGATAGCAGAGGGTTGGGCTAAATGGCCAATTTTCCCAATGGAGAAAGGTGAATAGTGGTGTACCCCAGGGATCTGTGCTGGGTCCGCTGCTTTTTGACATATTCATAAATGACCTGGAAAGTGGAATAACGAGTGAGGTTATCAAATTTGCAGATGACACAAAACTATTTAAAGTTGTTAAAACCAAGAGGATTGTGGAAAATTGCAAGAGGATCTTGATAAATTGGAAGACTGGGCATCAAAATGGCAGATGAAATTTAAAGTGGACAAGTGCAAAGTTATGCACCTAGGGAAGAACAACCCAAACTATGGTTCCACGATGCAAGGTTCCACATTAGGAACCACCACCCAGGAAAAAGATTTAGGTGTCATTGTGGATAACATGTTAAAACCCTCGGCCCAGTGTGCAGCGGCAGCCAAGAGAGCAAATAGAATGCTAGGTATCCTAAGGAAAGGAATGGAAAATAAAACAAAAGATATTATAATGCCTCTATACCGTTCCATGGTGAGACCGCACCTTGAATATTGTGTGCAATTCTGGTCGCCGTATCTTAAAAAGTATATAGCGTTATTAGAAAAGGTTCAGAGAAGAGCCACCAAAATGGTAAAGGGGATGGAAGGATACTCCTATGAAGAAAGGCTAAAAAGGTTAGGGCACTTTAACCTTGAAAAGAGATGGCTGAGGGGAGATATGATAGAAGTCTATAAATTAATGAATGGAGTGGAACGGGTAAACGTAGATCGATTGTTTACATTATCAGAATTTAGAAAGACTAGGGGACATGCAATGAAGCTACAGGGTAAACTATTTCAGACTAATAAAAAAATATTTTTTTCACTCAACGTGTAATCAAACTCTGGAATTTGTTACCGGAGGATGTAGTAAAGGCTGTTAGTGTAGCTGGGTTTAAAAAAGGTTTGAACAAGTTCCTGGAGGAGAGGTCCATAAACCATTATTAAGAAGGGACCCAGGATATCAATGCTTGACCCAGTTCAAGCATTGCAGAACCTGTGTCTTTTGGGGAAACTGCTAGGTACGTATGACCTAGATTGGCCACTGTTGGAAACAGGATACTGGGCTTGATGCACCTTGGTCTGATCCAGTATGGCATATCTTATGTTATGTTCTTATGTTGGACTCATTCGAGCCTCCACGAGTGCAGAAGCCAGCTCTGCACTGTCTCACACAATGCGAATCCTCCAATACTTGGGATTGGTAATAAACTTCCCAAAATCCCCACTTGTTCCTTCCCAGTCTCTGGAGTTCATAGGAGCCTGTTTAGATACTAGACAGTCAAGGGCTTTCCTTCCACAGGCCCGGTGTCTTCGCATAGTGCAACTAGCTTCTCAAGCAGCGGGAAAATCCTCCTAAACTGCTCGAACTGCTACAGTTACTGGGACACATGGCATCCACAGTTCATGTAGTTCCCTATGCTCGCCTCCACATGCGAGCAGCCCAGTGGACCCTATCCACACAGTGGACACAGGCCACAGGACGTCTGTCAGACAAGATATCAAACTCTGATCGACTGATCTTGTCCATTCAATGGTGGCAATCACTGGAGAATCTTTTGGTAGGGTTTTCTTTCCAACAACCCCTATTCCAGGCCACCCTAACAACAGATGCATCACAGGTGGGTTGGGGAGCACACCTGCATCATCTCTCTACCCAGGGCACCTGGACTCCACAGGAGGCTTGTCTTCACATAAACCTCCTAGAATTAAGAGCTGTCTATTTAGCTCTTCGAGTATTCCATGGCCAGCTCAGCTACAAGACAGTCCTAGTCCAAACGGACAATCAAGTAGCCATGTTCTATGTGAACAAGCAGGGCGGAACAGGCTCTCTGTCGTTATGCAACGAAGCTTTACGACTTTGGGCCCTCGCCAGAGAGCATCAAATCCACCTTCTCGTGGTATATCTTCCAGGCATTCAAAACCTTTGGGCAGACAAACTCAGCCGAGTACTGCTGCCTCTCTAATGGTCTCTCCACCTAGACCAAGTGACAAAGATATTTCACATCTGGGGGACTCCAGACATAGACCTCTTTGCAAGTCCACTGAATGCCAAATTTCCCCGGTTCTGTTCCAGGATTCCGGCTCACAATTGCCAGGCAAGGGATGCCTTCCTCCTTCACTGGGGTCAGGACTTCCTCTGTGCCTTCCCACCTATTCCCCTCATCCCCAAAACACTCTTCAAGCTTCAGAGAGACAGAGGATGTATGATCCTCATAGCGCCACGGTGGCCACGCCAAACGTGGTATCCCCTGCTTCTACATCTCTCTCAAGCTGCGCCTCTGGAGATAGGGTGTGCTCCAGATCTCCTTTCCCAATAGAGCGGGACCCTGTGTCACCCGAATCCTCAGTCCCTGCATCTCACGGCCTGATTGCTGAAAGCTTAAATCTTCAGGATTTCAACCTTTCCCAACAGGTAAAGGATATCCTTCAGGCTTCTAGAAAACCTTCCACAAGACGATCTTACGCCTTCAAGTGGAAACGTTTCTGTTCCCAGAAGGGGTTAAACCCCCTGGTGATACCTTTGGAAGCGATACTAGAGTATCTACTTTATTTATCAAATTCTGGTCTAAAGACCAATTCAGTAAGAGTCCATCTTAGCATAATTACAGCTTCCTATAAGCCTCTAAATGGACAACCAATTTTCTCTCATCCTCTCATATCCAGATTTATGAGAGGTCTTCTGTTAACAAAATCTCCCATCAAACCCCCACCGGTGGCATGTGATTTAAATTTAGTTCTCGGGCAGCTCATGAAACCGCCCTTTGAACCTTTAGCCACTACTACCCTGAAGTCTTTGTCCTGGAAGGTCATCTTCCTAATTGCAATCACCTCTGCACGTCGCATTAGTGAATTGCAAGCGTTAGTGGCTGATCCTCCTTACACTAGGTTTCACCATGATAAGGTTGTCCTCAGAACTCATCCACACTTTATGCCAAAGGTGGTTTCGTCTTTTCATTTAAATCAATCGATTTATCTTCCTGTATTCTTTCTGAGGCCTCATGCCTCTAATGCAGAGAAGAACCTTCACACTTTGAACTGTAAAAGTGCCTTAGCTTTTTATCTACAAAGAACACAGCAACATAGAAAGTCTTCTCAACTTTTTATTGCTTTTGATGCTAGTCATTTGGGACTTCCAGTCTCCAAGAGGACTTTATCCAAATGGATTGCACAATGCATATCCTTTGCTTAAGAGAGTAAGAGTCTTCCTCTTCAAGGCTATGTCACAGCTCATAATGTGAGAGCCATGTCAGCCTCTATGGCTAACCTTCACTCTGTGTCTATTGATGACATTTGTCGAGCAGCCACCTGGGCTTCGGTACATACCTTTACAGCCCACTACTACCTAGATAAAGCCTCCCGTCGGGATGCCTTCTTTGACAAGGCTGTTCTTCAAAATCTCTTTCAAACTTAATACAACTCCTACCCACCAACCCTGGTAGGATGCCAGAGATCCATGGGAGGAAGCATGGCCCACCTCACTATAGGTGGCAGCTTCCTGGGGTCATCTCCCTGGCATCTTCAGCTAGGGAGTCCCCATATGTGAAGACTACATTCCTGCTTGTTCCTGGAGATAGCGTAGTTACTCACCTGTAGCAGGTGATCTCCGGGAACAGCAGGAATTTAGTCTTCACAACCCACCCACCTCCCCTAGGAGTTCTCTCTCTATCTCTCTGTCTCTTTCCTCTCTCCTTCTATCCTTTCACTCAGCTACGCTCCGTCGGTACTGGCGATACCCATATGTGAAGACTCAATTCCTGCTGTTCCCGGAGATCACCTGTTACAGGTGAGTAACTACACTTTACATGCATACTCAAGTGCCCCATCCATGCCCTTGTCCACAGTAAAAGCACACACCATGAGAATGACACATGTACTTATGAAATTGTGACTGCTTAAAGTGCCTTTTTATGCATGTAAATCATTAAAATACCATGATTTATGTACATTGATGGTAACGTTACGCGAATCCTTATAAAATTATCCCCTTTCTGGCTAGCTGAGTATTGCTTTCGGGGTATAAATAGTACTAACAGATGTGCACTGAGATGTGGTGCATGGTAGCTGTTTGCATTAAAGGACAGAAGTACTGCTGCTGGGTGATTAGAAGAGAAGATCATGAAATTAAAGGTGAATAAACAAAAGACGTATAAGGTGACATCTTTTAAGTGGACATGGAGAAAAAGGAAATGATGCAAGGCAACACAGAAAAATACTGGCTGCTCTAGAGGATTTCTGTTGAGTACAGAAGGTTAAGGACTCATTGTTAAAACCGAAAATGTAATTGCATCTAAGGAATTTATGCTCTTTGCTCTGTCTTGATGCTTTTTTCTTGCAGTTTTGTTTGGTACCTAGAAACATTTTTCTGTATTTGTATCATTTTTCCCTGTTCATTACTAGTGTTACATTGCCACAATGTCAGGCTTCTGAAGTTTCAGACGTGGACGTTGTCTGACGTAGCCATCTTCACATCTTGTATACACTTGTAAGAAGCATGCGCACTGAGAGATCATGTATACTTTTATACAGACCTTGTGTAGGCATTCCTGGGAATGGTTTGAGGGGAGTGAAGGCGGAAATGCAATGTATATGGTTATTTTATAAAATACAGGGAAACACGCCAGCTTGGCTTTGAGCATTGTCTCCCCCTATCCAGCAGGATCCTGTGTCTATTCTGTACACTGGTACTGTATTTGCTATCTTCCTTCTTTGTTTTACAGTGCCAGCCCCAGCAGTTTCTTTCATTTTTTTTAAATTTTATTATTAATATTTTATTAACACTGTTCATCAATACAGAGTAACCAAGTCACACTCCAATAACATCATTGTCTAACATCCCGTCACTCCATTCCACAACTCTAATACCATATTTCAACACGTGTATATTTATTTACATCAAACCCCCCTTTATCTCCCCTAACCCTCCCCCTTTATCCCCATCCAATATCTTTTATATTTGAATTCTTTACACTCCATTTTATATACTTCCCCCAAATATTAAAAAACTTCTGCGGCTTAGCTTTCTTAATCGCCGTAAGCTTACTCATCAAGAATATGTGCTCCAGTGACCTGCAGTACTCTTCCATTTGCGGCATCTCCACCTGTTTCCATTTCTTAGCAATAATCACTCTGAAGGCTACATACCCCAGATTCACAAACTTCCACTCATTATTCTTCAAGCCCGGGGACTTCACCCCCAGCAATGCTGTAGCTGGTTGTGGAGTAATAACTTTCTCCACCATCTGACTCAATAATTCAAAAATTTTTACCCACATACTATTTATAGTTTTACAATCCCACCATATATGTAAATAATTACCTCGCTCCCCACATTCCCTCCAACATTTATCACTCAGATTACTATACATTTTCTGCAATCTATCCAGTGTCAAATGCCATCTATACATAATTTTATAGTTATTCTCAATTAGATTTATTGCCAACAAACCTTTATATCTAGTCAGATAAATTCTCTCCCATGTGGAGTCCTCCCACTTTACCCCCAAATCCGCCTCCCACTTCCTTTGATATAGCTCCCTTGATCCTCTCCCCACCATCATAGCATAAAAACTAGCCAATATCTTCTTTTTTTATCCCGTGAGAAATAATTATTCTACCTCCGTGGGGTCCCCTTTTAACTCTGGCACAATCTTATGTTGTAGATAATGCTTTATTTGGTTATACCTAAATATATCCTTCTCCTCCAATTGAAACTGCTCCCTTAATTCAGAGAAACCTTTAATTTCTTTCCCCTCCAGAAGCTGTCCTATATAAGTTAAGCCTTTCTTTTCCCAGTGCACAAAGGCCGTTTTTCCATTTGCCGGTGGGAAATCTGGATTTCCCCTAATTGGGATCAATCTTGAGATCCCCTCCCTTCCTAACCATTTATACTTCCATTTATTCCAGACATTCAATGTCGTTTTAACATAAGGATTCTGTCCCTGAAATCCTCTTCTCCCCTCCCTGAACAACCATAAAAATTCTCCAATCTTCCCCTCACACATTTCCACTGCTTCCATCAATACTCACTCTTTTTTCTCCTCCTGACAACATTCTAGACTGGCACACAACTGGGCCGCCTCCCAGTACCTTATTAAATCTGGGACAACCATACCCCCTTGCTCCTTTCTTTTAGCCAAAACTTTCCATGCTACTCTATTTTTTTTTCTCCCCCAATAAACTTCATAATCATTTTTTGCAGTTTCTCAATGTATTTCTTAGATACCCATATCGGCAAAGCTGGAAAAAGATAACAGCCATTTAGGTAAAATTACCATTTTAACAGCGGAGACCCTCCCAAACCAGGATAACTCTTTACCTCCCCAACTTTCCATTTCCTTTCTTATTAGGTTTTCCAGCCTAACATAATTTTCCCCAAATAAATCCTGTTCATTTGCTGTTAGTTTTATTCCCAGGTATGTAATACTATGTTTAGCCCACTTAAATGGAAACTTCTCCTTTAACTTTATTTCTGTCTCCCTCGTCGTTGATATATTTAATATCTCAGATTTTGTTGCATTAATTTTAAAACCCGACAATTCCCCAAATTCCTCTAATATTCTATACAGTGCGGTTAAGGACTCTATCGGGCTGGATAACATAAACAATATGTCATCCGCAAAACAATGACATCTTGCTTTCCAATGTGCCCCAACTCACCCCCTTTACCTCCCCACATTCCCACACCCTATGGGCCAGAGGTTCCATAGACAACACAAACAAAATTGGTGAGAGGGGGACACCCCTGTCTTGTTCCTCGGAGCAGGTCAAATGCTTGCGTGTACTCCCCATTTACCCGCAACCTAGCCCGGGGTTGTGCATATATAGCCTTAATCCAGTTCAGGTAATTCCCCTCTATTCCCATCTTCTCTAGCACTTTAAATAAGAAGGGCCATGACACCTGATCAAATGCTTTTTCAGCATCTATGGTCAATAACAACATCTGCTTATTCCCCCTTTTCCTTTCCCATATTGTATTTAAAACGTTCCGTATATTATCCTTTGTGTGTCGTCCCAGTACAAACCCAGATTGATTCTCATGTACCAACAATGGTACATATGGTAAAATCCTATTAGCCAGAATTCTGGTAAAGATTTTAAAGTCCGTTCCCAACAATGAGATGGGCCAGTACGATCCACATAGAGATAGATCTTTCCCCTCTTTTGGTAATAACGTAACCCCTGCTATTCTCATCGTTTCTGGTATTACTCCCCCTTCTTTGAAGGAGTTAAAGAGTCGTGTTAAAGGTTCACTCACTATGTCCCCAAACGTTTTATAAAATTTATTAGTAAATCCATCCATCCCTGGTGCTTTATGAGCCGGCACCGACTTAATCACTTCTAATACCTCACTTATCTATGGCTCTTGACATCCTTTCTGTTGCCTCTATATTCAACCTCAGGAGGTCCATTCTTAAATACTCATCTAATTCCTTCTGTTTTCTTATCTTTTCTGGTGTATATAGTTGTTTATAAAATTCCACAAATCTTTTCTGTATTTGCTCCTGTTGTCTCAATTCCCTACCCTTTGCATCTCTAATTTTTATTATATAATTTTGACTTCGCTGTTGTTTCAGTCTGTATGCCAACATCCTACTTGGTTTATTTCCCCATTCAAAAAATTGTTGTTTCAAAAAAAAAAAAATATTGTTGTTTCACCTGCTCTTGGGCGTACCTAATCTCTGCCAATTCCATCTCCCCTAATTCCCTCCTTATTCTGTCCAATTCCTGTACACCTATATTCTCCAACACCCCTTGTTTTTGCAAATTTTCCAGTTCCCTTATCTTATGATATAAATTTGCTTTTTGTTGCTCTTTCATTTTTTACCTATATGAACCTATTGATATCAAATCCCTTCTCACTACCACCTTCAAACATTCCCACAACGTTCCAATTTTACATTCTGCCTGGTCATTAATTTCTAAATAACTTTTAATTTTCTCCCTAATTTTCTGGATAACTTCTATGTTATGCACTGGCGAATAGAATGTGTAATCTTTTTTCCTCCCATTTAATTCTCGGCACATATCCACCAATCCCAACTGTACCCCCATGGCCTTCAGTGCTCTTCTACTGGGACCACTCCCCATAGCTTCCCCTTTTGAGATATCCAATATGGGATTAACCATTAAATTGAAATCCCCCCCCCATGATTACCAGCCCCTCTGCAAACTGTGTCACCAGCGTGGTCATTTGTCTATAAGAAGGCCCTTGTGCCACATTCGGTTCATAAATATTCACCAGGGTGTATATCTGATTTTTTATTTGTACCTTGACGAAAATATATCTTCCTCCCTTATCTTCTTGTATTCCGCTCACTGAATATGGGATTTGTGTCCTTAACAATATTCCCACCCCCACTTTCTTTAATTCAGCTCGATTGGATGCAAACTATTGCCCTTGATATTTTTTATTTGCTACCCTCCATTCATCACACTTTTTCAGGTGTGTCTCCTGAATAAATATAATATCTCCTTGTAGCCTATTTATCTCTTTATATAATCTCTGTTGCTTTATAGGCAAATTCAAACCATGCACATTCATTGTTATCACCCGAAGCTTATCCATTCTGCCAACAGCAAGCCACTACCACCCTAGCTCTATACTGGATAGGAATACCCACCTCCCTATTCGTACCATCCCCCCTCCCTCCCCTCCCCAGCACCTCTCCCCTCCCCTCCCCACCCTCCTCCTTCCATTCCTTCTGCATCTCTGTATCTCGAGGCATGACTCACCAGGTCCATTACAACACTATCTCTTAATTTCTTGTTGCACTATTCAATATTACCTAATCCAAACCTAACCTTAACTTCACACTCCATATCTTCCAACTTTCTACCCTTTATACATAATTTTTACAGAGAGTCACAGTCTCAACCTCAGCCCTCAGAGTTGGGCACAGACTTCTGCTTTTGTCTTCTCAATCTCTGGTCCCCTTGTTGCGCCCTCCTCCATCCGCTTTCCCCAGGCTGCCGCCTCGACATCTTTGAGGGTAGTGGGTTCTGAATCTCTGGAAGTTCAGTCCATCCCGCTGCTTTCATTGCTTTCACTGCTTCCTCTGCTGTTTTTACATAGGAGGTTACCCCTTCAATACAAAATTGTAATCCAAACAGGAATAGCCATTTATATCTGATAGCACTGTCCCTCAATTTCTTGGTGATATTAGCAAATTCTCTCCTCTTTCTCATTGTAATTGCTGATAAGTCCGCATATATCTCAATTCTTTGATTTTCCCAGCTAAAGCATTTTAGTTTCCTTGCAGCCTCCATCACTGTATTTTTCGTTGCATATTCATGAAAACAGGCTATAATATCTCTATTATATCCATCTTTTTTTGCCCCCAGTGCTCTATGGGCCTGGTCTATGTTCCAACACAGTCCAGATTCATTGAGGCCTACTTCTTTCAAGATCTGCTTACAGTTTTTTTCCACCACCATTACACAGTCACTATTCTCCATTGTTTCAGGCACCCCCCCTTATACATAGGTTAGCCCTCCGGGATCGGTTCTCTAAATCTTCCATCTTTGCCCACATCTCTTCATGCTCTAGTTCCATGGCGTCCATATGCTCCTGCATTTTCTGGATATTAGCTTCCTGGACTTCCATTTTATTTTCCAGGTTTTCCACACACTTTCCCACCTCTCTAATCTCTCCTCTCAGCTCTTCCATCCATCCTTGCACATCAGTTTTAAACAGTGACAGGTCTTGCCTGATAGTCGTAAACCAGTTCTTTATCTGTCCTCTGAGCACCTCCATTTCTCCTCCCACGTTTTTCTCTGTCATGATAGCCTCCTCCTCACCTCCGGTACTCCCCGCGGCCATCTTGGATTTCCCCGTGGCACTCACCGCTGCGTTTTTATACGCAGATGTTGTCAGTTCCGCGGCTTCTTTCTTTATTGCCGGTCAGGACTTCGATCCATTCTCTTTCCAGCATTTTTCCGTCCCTCCAGCACATGTGTTTCTACGTGTCTATTCACCTCCCGCATGCAGGGCCGGATTTAGCTAGAGTGAGGCCCTACGCCAAGAAAAATTGTGGGCCCCCCCCCCATGTCCCCGTGCAGTCCTGTGCCCCCCCTGTGCAGTCCTGGGCCCCCCCGTGTTCCCCCCCCGTGCCTCCGTGCAGTCCTGGGCCCGCCCCGGTGCAGTCCTGGGCCCCCCGCCGTGCCCCGTGCAGTCCTGGCCCGCCCCGTGCAGTCCTGGGCCCCCCCATGCAGTCCTGGCCCCCCGGACAGCATCGCGGCTGTCTGAGGGGCTTCAGAGGGGGCCGGGGAAGCCCGCGCGAGGCCCCGGCTCCCTCTGTACAGCCGCCAGCGTGAAGAGCCTTTTCCTTCACGCTGGCGGCTGTTTCTGTGAAGCCGGGAATGCTGGGAAAGGTTAAAGCAGGATATCTCCAATGCATATATATCTCATGCATATTTATTAGGGATATCCTGAAAAACCTGCAGGATTGTGGACCACCAGGACTGGAATTGAGTAGCTCTGCCATACACTAACTTTAGTAAACATGCCTCTTAATGAGTATATGGATAAAGAAAGACTAAAAGGTTTCTACATTACTATAATCCAGTACCAACCGCCAGGCACATTAGGAACTACTACAAACACTGCCCATTTAGAACCCATAGCAAACCCGCCATATCCTAACAGCACTACCAGGACTCACAAAGCACCATACCCTAACTATCAAAAGGCAACACTGCAAATATTAAACCAATACATTTCAGAGAACAACAATACATGACCTACTGGGGAAAGAACAAGTGGCAATGTCAAATAGGAATTATATAAACAGAATACCTCAGCTCAGTTACACATGCACAACATAGACCATCACCAAGGAATCACAATTTAGAAACAGGAAGACAATAATTAAACTGTGGAACCCCAAAAGCCAAACTTGGAATATACAACAACACTGTAGAAATAAAACTATAAATTAATTTCCTCTTGTACTAAACAAAGCGCAAAAATTAATGATGCACATTTCCCAGAGCTGACATATTCCAGTTAATAAATTCAAAATAAAGAGATATTTTTCTACCTTTTGTGCATTTTTTTTCAGTTGCAATTGTTCCAGCCACTTTCTTCTGGTTTCTTTGTGTCTTCTGCTAACTCTCCATCTGCTGTCCATTTGTTGTTTCTTCTTATCTCTTGGTTTTTTTTTTCCATTCTCTCTCTACATCTGCTTTAACATACTAATCTTTCTCCTTTTGCTCTTTCCTCATTCCTATTTCATCTACTCAAAATTTACCCCTCCATCCTCAATCCCCACTTACTCTCCCAATACCGGCCAATTGTAGATTTTTATCCCTCCCACACAAAATATTTTTCATCTCCATTTTACTCTCCCAGCACCATCCCATTCTAATCCTCCCCCAACACCAGCTCCCTTCTAGTTCCAGCCACCCAGCATCCATTCCTTCTAGTCCCTGCATCAGCCATTTCCAGTCCTAGCCCCCCATTAGCCCATTTCCAGTCCTAGCCCTCCCATCAAATACCAGTCCTAGCCCCCCATCACTTCCAGTCCTAACACCCCATCACCCCATTTTCATTTTAAGCCCCCCCTATAACCCATTACCAGTCCTAACCCCCCATCAGCCCACTTCCAGTCCTAACCCCCATCAACCCATTTCCAGTCAGCCCCCCATAGCCCATTGCCAGTCCTAACCCCCCCCCATCAGCCCACAGTCCATTACCAGTCCTATGCGCCTCAGCCCACCTCACTTCCTTTCCCCTCCGCATCAGCCCATTTCCTGTCCTAGCCCCCCCCCCATAGTCCATTATCAGTCCTAACCCCCCATAGCCCATTATCAGACAGCCCCCATCAGCCAACAGCCCATACCAGTCTTAACCCCCCCATAGCCCATTGCCAGTCCTAACCCCCCCATCAGCCCACAGTCCATTACCAGTCCTAACCCCAGCCCACCTCAAGTCCTAACCTTCCCATCAGCCCATTTCCTGTCCTAGCCCCCCATAGCCCAGTACCAGGCCTAACCCCCCCCCCAAAAGGCCCCAGCCCATTTCCCGTGCCTACTCCAAACTGCCACCTTCAGTCTTAATCCCCCAACCCATTACCAGTCCTAGCCCCCCATAGCCCACTCCCAGTCCTCATTCCACCAGCCCCGTTCCAGTCGTAATCCCCAGCACCCAATTTTAGTTAAGCCCCCCCCCATAGCCCATTACCAGTCCTAAGCCCCCATCAACCCACTTCCAGTCCTAATCCATCAGCCCATATAGACTTAGCTCCCCCATAGCCCCCCATAGCCCCCCCCCATAGCCCATCACCACTCCTAACCCCCCCATAGCCCATTACCAGTCCTAACCCCCCAACAGCCCACAGCCATTACCACTCCTAACCCCCCCCAGCCCATCACCAGCCCTAACCCCCCAACAGCCCACAGCCATTACCACTCCTAACCCCCCCAGCCCATCACCAGTCCTAACCCCCCAGCAGCCCACAGCCATTACCACTCCTACCCCCCAGCCCATCACCAGTCCTAACCCCCCCTACCGCCCACAGCCATTACCACTCCGACCCCCCAGCCCATCACCAGTCCTAACCCCCCCAACAGCCCACAGCCATTACCACTCCTAACCCCCTCAGCCCATCACCAGTCCTAACCCCCCCAGCCCACCCCAGCCCAGCGAATTTTTTTTTACAAAAAAGCTGTCGCTGCCTCTGCCGGGGCCGCCGCGGCAGAATCGATTGTGCCGCGGGGCCCCCCCTGCCCAGC
Organism: Ichthyophis bannanicus; assembly: GCA_033557465.1. Taxonomy (NCBI): domain Eukaryota; kingdom Metazoa; phylum Chordata; class Amphibia; order Gymnophiona; family Ichthyophiidae; genus Ichthyophis; species Ichthyophis bannanicus. Next base: position 524,908,325 of record CM066036.1, on the reverse strand, counting down.
AGAGCCTGGCCTGCCCTCCCCGGTATCACCTCTCGAGTCTCAGCTGCCTCCCTCCAGTCACACGCGTCGGCTTTCAGGGCGCGAGGTGAGTTTCTCCCTCGCTGCTCGGTACAGCCCGCGGGGCCTGATGGGAAGTCCCACCCGCCCCCGCGGGCTTAAACAGAGCAGCGAGGGAAAAACTCTTCCCTCGCGCTCTGAAAGCCGGCAGCTGAGACTCGAGAGGTGATACCGGGGAGGGCAGGCCAGGCTCTGCTGGGCAGGGGGGGCCCCGCGGCACACTCGATTCTGCCGCGGCGGCCCCGGCAGAGGCAGCGACAGCTTTTTTTTTGTTTGTTTTAATTTTAATGATGAAATGAATGTTTTTTGCGCGGGGCCCTGTGCAAAAAACATTCCCGGTGGGCCCTTGCCAGCTGTGGGCCCTACGCCACGGCGTACGTGGCGTATAGGCAAATCCGGCCCTGCCCGCATGCACGGAGCACTGCTCTTATGCTGACTCCTCGACTGGTGATGTCATTTCCTCCCTTTTCATTTCTTACAGATGAAAAAGTGCTTTATTTTTGTCCTAAATTTAATTTATCAGATTCACTTTTATGGAACTGAGACTCAGGGGTTCTTTTACTAAAGGGGGCTAAGGTGTTGCATCTAATGCACCAGTAACTCCAAAAGCATGGCGCGTTAGGTGCAGTATCACTGCATTAACATTCGGGGGGTGTGGACAGTATTTTTCCAGCAGTTAATGTGGAGCCCTGTCCCTTAATGTGGGCGACATCAGCATGGGTGCACTTCACTCCACCTACTGAGGTGGCATTGGGTGAACGTGCAGTAATCGTGTGGGGGGCAGTTAGCACATGGTGTGCCCCCTGCACTAACTGCGCAGAGCTCACCATGCCCACTCTCTGCCCCTAACCCACCCAATCGTGTTCCTAACACGGGATGCACCGTTAGAGTGGGAACTGGCCAGCACTAACTGTCACGGCCCCATGCTGTCTGGCAACGTGTGTCCAAGGCGCACTTTTAGCATGTGCCAGACATGTGTGCAGGGCCAGCCTGTCCCTTGTGAGGGAAATGTTCCCTGCATATGGCCCCGCACCTCGGGGGCCCCTGGCCTGACCGGTGCAGAGGGAGCCAGGGAGTCCCGAAGCCCAGGCTGACCTCTCAACAGCCGCAGGAGTAAAGAGCAGCGTTTGCCTTCTCTCCGGTGGCTGTGATAAAAAGGAACCTGAAGGTGTGCTGAGTGCTGGGAAGTTAAACGGGGGCATGTCCGACATGCCCTGCCCTCCTGGCACTCAGTGCGCCATCGGGTTCCTTTTTATCATAGCTGCAGGAGAGAAGGCAAATGCTGCTGTTTACTCCAGAGTTCAGCTGGGGTTTCGGGCTTCCCTGGTTCCCTCTGAAGCCGATCGGGCATGGGACCCTTTTTGGTGTGTGGCAGGGTGGGGACTAGGGGCTAGAATGGGAACGGGAATGGGGGGGGACGGGGGCCTAGAACAAGAATGGGAACAGGGGGCTAGAATGGAACGGGGGTGGACTAGGGGCTAGAACAGGAACTTGGTGGGGTGGGTCTGGAAATAGGCTGATGTTGGGGGATGAGGGACTGGGACTGGAAAGGAGCAGATGCGGGAGGGACTGGAAGAGAACTGATACTAGGTAGTTAGGACTGGAAATGGCCTGAGGATGGGGGACTGGGACTGGAAGGGAACTAATACTGGGAGGTTAAGACTCAAAATGGGCTGATGCTGTGGGAATGGAAGGGAGCTGATGCTGGGAAAGACTGGAGGAGGACTGATACTGGGTGGTTAGGACTGGAAATGGGCTGAAGCGGGAGGATGAGTGAATAGGACTGGAAGGGACTGGATGCTAGGAGGGGCTGGAACTAGAAGGGAGCTAATGCTGGGGGAGAACCAGAAGGGGGTGGAGCTGGGACTGGCAGGAGAAAAAAAAGAAATTGGGGGAGTGAGAATGGGAAGGAGAACAGATATTTTCTGTGGGAGGGAAGAAAAATCCACGATTGGCTGAATATTGGGAGAATAAGTGGGGATTGAGGATGGAAGGGTGAAATTTGAGTGGATGAAAAAAGAATAAAGAAAGAAATGGAGGAAACAAAAAGGGGAAAGATCAACTTTGGATTGAAGCTTTGGATTTACCGCATTTGGATTGACCTGAAGCAGGGTTGACGATTTACAAACCCAAAACGTGACACGTCATCATTTTTTAAACTTTGGCGGTTTCCTTAGAAGCTTGAAGAAACAGTTTGTCAGAAAAAAAGCTAAGTACAGCGATATGTGATTCTACACATTACTTGATTAAAAAGGAGAAGCCTCGGTGGTGTATAGACTGGTTCTGTTCACTTTGTTGGCAGCTCCGACAAAAAAATAAGCGAGGAATAGTTCTCTTATTAGATCTATATGCATCAGTGACAGTGTATGGTAAGGTACTGTGGGCTAATTGCAAGGTACAGTCCACTCCCAGTCCCTGTTTCATTACATGCATGCAATAGCCACGGTTACTGTGGCTATATGCTAACAGTTATTGCATGCTAATTCTCATAGTAACTGCTTACCACACTTTAGTAAAAAGGGCCCTTTTGTGTTCTAGAATCTGTTGCTATATTTTGCCTAGCTGCCTTTTTACTGAATAGGAAGGGTTATTGCTGTTTGAGTTCTGGGAGTTATTGCAGTTATGGTATGGCAGGTATGCTACAAAGATTTTGAGTGCCCTTTTGGCAGAGTTTGGTATTGCATCAAAATGTGTCTTTTAGTGGAAGGAGTTTGTTGTGGTGTTGTGCTGAGACAACAGCAAAATTTGAATATTTTTTAAGATGAGTTGCCTGGAGAGAAATTCTAATTTGCTCTATATCCATTGTTGGTAGAGATTCTGTGAGTGCAGAACAGGAGGCGCAGGGTTACATAATAATGTAGTACATGACGACAGATTTAATTAAATTAATTTATTTAACAATTTTTCTATACCGCTTTTCTTATATTAAAAGCGGTTTACATTGAATGATAAACAAGGAACATTACAGAGAACAAAGGCATTAAACTTGGAGAACAGGGGTATTAAGAATATTAGTTACATGGTTTCTTGTTACAAGTTGAGGGTTTGTTGTTATTATAATCAACGCATCATTAGAGCAAGGTTACATACCCAATGAATTAAAAGTTGCTTCAATACGCCCTATATACAAAGGCAGAGATCTGGATAAATCTGATCCAAGTGCATACAGACCAATTTCGAGTCTACCTTTTATGTCAAAAATCTTGGAAAAAACAGTTCCGTTTCAGCTACAGGATCATATTGATAACTTCGCACCACTCGACCCTCAACAACATGGATTTAGGGTAGGTCATGGGGTAGAAACCCTAATTCTTACGCTAACAGACAGGCTATTAAAGGGAATGGAAAATAAGAATTCCGGTTTCATCCTAATCTTCCTAGATATCACAGCAGCATATGACTCCATAATACATGAACTTTTACTAACAAGACTTCAAGAGATTGGTCTAACTGACAAAACACTGATGTAATTCAAATCCTACTTATCCAACCGAACCCAGTAAGTGAAAATAGGAAAAGATACAGCTAAACCATTCCTCCAAAAGTTGGGTATTCCCCAGGGCTCAGCACTATCAGCTCTATTATTCACAATTTATATTCAACCGGTTTGCAAAATATTCCAAAACCACAACATCTAATATCACCTTTATGCAGATGATATCATGATATATTCACATTTTGACATCAACCAGCCAACACACAATAAAATAGAAGAATGCTTCAGAGACACAGTCACATGGCTAGCCAGTCATAACTTGCAGATCAGTTATAAGAAGACAGAGGTCTTATTCATTGCAAAAGATACCAAGTTCACCCCTCCCCCTAGAAACAATTGAAATAAATGAATTAATACTACAAGTAAAAAAGGAAGTGAGATACCTGGGAGTCACACTAGACCATCACCTCAATTTTACTAAACACATAAATAATATATCAAGAGCCGTTTTCTCAAAACTGAAACTGCTTCAGCACCTAAGATCTCTACTATCAGCAAGTGGTTTCAGAACAACAGTCCAGGCTATGATCTTCCCACACCTAGATTTCTGCAATGGTGTATTAATGGGACTCCCTAAACAAGCGTTTCGCAAACTACAGCTAGCACAAAACACAGCAGCAAGAGTAACCACACAAACGCCATTAAAGGAAAACGTTACACCAATTTTAAAAGAATTACACTGGTTACCAGTAGCCAACAGGATAAAATTTAAAATACTGCACACAATATTCAAGACTCTTCAAAATGATTCTACATCAAGCTTAAGATCATTAATTCATACCAACCCGGAAACTAGACTAAGACGAAACAACAGTAAAAACACAATATCAGTCCTCTCAATCTTCAGAAACAGCAAGGCAACAACAACACAGAGGGCATTCTCTTTATACGCTCCAACTCAGTGGAACTCTCTCCCTGACAACATAAGGGACACTAAAGATAAAAACAAGTTCCGCAAGCTCATAAAAACGTTCCTATTCAAAGAACATTTTGGAGAATCAATTACTTAAAACAACTTAAATCAAATTAATACTGGCTACCTAAAGAATTTACATTTAATAATTATATCACCCAATACTTCACCTGAAACAGAACACAGGACAATGGTTTCCATATTGGGAACAAGCAATTCAATTTATCTTTTAACCAACATTTAGTTAAGATCAAACTATATTTTCTCTAATACTACATGTAATTAGTTGATTGTTATCCTTAGTGATTTTTACATTTCTAACTTTTCAATTGCTTTACTACTACGACACACTTTGTTATAACATTCCATGTAATGCATGTATGTTTTAATACAATTTTGAGTTCAATGTAAACCGCCTTGATTTGTGAAAGGTGGTGTATAAGCGCACATAAATAAATAAATATGGTTGGGTGTTGTCACTAGGAAGGTGTGGATGGGTTCAAATTTTATTGTAGTGGCTACGTTTCGCATGATGTTTCTGCTTCTGGTCCGTAGTACTCCAAAAAGAAGTGTGTTTTTAAGGCTTTCCAAAAATCCCATAGGTCATTGGTGGTTCTTATTCTTTCCAGGAGTGCGTTCCAGAGTGATGGAGCATTTATTGAGAAGACTCTTGACAGGTTGTCTGTTTTGCTTTAGTTTTGTTCTTGGGTATATTAATAGGTTTTTATTGTTTTTCCTTTTTGTTCTGTTTTCAGGATCTTTGCTGATGAGCTTTTGGTGGTGATAGTTGGTGTAGGATTTTGAAAATAGTGAGTATGGCTTTGTATTTGGTCCTGGTGATTATGGGGAGCCAGTGGAGTTGTTTCAATGTTAGGGTTATGTGGCTGGTTCTTGTTGTCACGGTTATGATGCGGGCTGTGGTGTTTTGGAGTAGTTGCAGAGGGTAGATGGATTGGGTTGGTAGATCTTGGTAGATGATGTTACAATAGTCCAGAGTGGGCATTATTAAGGCTTGACAAACTGTACGGAAGTTATTGGAGTCCAGAAGAGGTCTGAGTTTTTGTAGTGTTCTAATTTTGTGGTAGGCTGTCTTTATTATCTTCTTTATGTGAGCTTGGAAGTTTAGGTTTTGGGTGAGGTATAGCCTCCAAGTATTTGACTTCTGTTTTCACTGTTATGATGTTGTGTGATAATTGCAGAGATTTTGGTGGAACAAAGGAGGTGTTTCTTGTTATGAAAATTGCTTCCGTTTTATTGCAATTTATCAGTAGGTTGCATTCCCGAAGCCAGTCTGAAATCTCTAAGCAAGATGTTGTTATTGAGTAGTCAGGTTGGTCTATGTTGGTCTATGTTGACAGATAGTGACGGACTAGAAAGGGGGACTGTTACTTCTGGAGAGAAATCTGCAACTGTGAGTATATACTTCTGGTAATTTTCTAAAAAGAATTCTTTGTATTAAAGCTACTTAATCTGTGAACCCACTGTTTTTTGTTGGATCAGTTACTGCCTAGTAGCAGCAATTAAAGTTTGAATTTAAAACACAGAGGAGAACTTTCTGGTTACATTTCATACCCAGCAGAGAGCTTGTAGTTTAAATTTAATAGTCACTCAGGGCCAAGTACATAAGAACTTAAGATATGCCATACTGGGTCAGACCAAGGTCCATCAAGCCCAGTATTCTGTTTCCAGCAGTGGCCAATCTAGGTCATACATACCTAGCAGTTTCCCCAAGGGACACAGGTTCCACAATGCTTGTATTGGTTCAAGCATTGATATCCTGGATCCCTTCTTAATAATGGTTTATGGACCTTTCCTCCAGGAACTTGTCCAAACCTTTTTTAAACCCAGCTACACTAACAGCCTTTACTACATCCTCCGGTAACAAATTCCAGAGTTTGATTACACGTTGAGTGAAAAAATATTTTCTTTTATTAGTCTTAAATAGTTTACCCTGTAGCTTCAGTGCATGTCCCCTAGTCTTTCTATATTCTGATAAGGTAAACAATCGATCTACGTTTACCCGTTCCACTCCATTCATTAATTTATAGACTTTTATCATATTTCCCCTCAGCCGTCTCTTTTCCAGGTTAAAGAGCCCCAACCTTTTTAGCCTTTCTTCATAGGAGCAAAGTACTTCACAGCAAAGTACTTTTAGTTTAAATTTAACACACAGAAGAGAGCTTTCTGGTTACATTTGGAACCCAGCAGAGAGCTTGTAGTGTACATTTAATAGTCACTCAGGGCCTAGCATCAGAAAAGTACTTTTAGTTTTTAAAACACAGAAGAGAGCTTTCTGGTTAAATTTAGAACCCAGCAGAGAGCTTGTAGTTTAAATTTCATAAGAAGTTAGAGCCTAGCAGCAGCTAAGAGCTATAATTTAAATCAAATCAGAATTTAGCTTACCTCAGCAGCACAAGACAGGGTACTGTGTAGCAGCCCTCTTTTAATAAGTGTTATTTCCCTCCCTCCCTCCCCACACCCACCCACCTCTGGGATAATTGTAGCTTTATAGGTACTTACACATCTTAAAAGACAGGAGGTGCTTTCAGGTGAAGCTCATTACCCAAATCAGTCATACACTAAGGACCTGAGATTAATTAAGCTTCAGGTGAACAAGGTATATTAAACGTATTAGGTACAGTTTTATTGGTATAAATACCCATAGCAACCCCTAGTAAGTAAGAACTTAAAGATCTAGACACAAACTTAAAACTAAGATGCAGACAGCAGTCCAGCAGCGGGATGGGGGCTTTCCAGTCTTTTGCATTGAGTGTCACATGTATGATTTTCTCCCAGTTGGTGAGAGGTCTTACGTGTGCACTAGGTGCAAGGAGCTCTTTGCTCTCAGGGAACAAGTCCGTTCTCTAGAGGCTAAAGTAGCAGACTTGGAAAACATAAGACAGACAGAGAGGTACATAGACGAGACCTACAGGGATATAGTCATGAAGTCCCACCTCCAGTCTGGTAGCACCCCTGTTGCCATGGTGGAGAGAGGTCACGTGACAGGAGAGCATCACCCTGGTGTGGCAGGAAGTGATCCTGTAACTAGGACCTGTCCTCCAGGTGATGTAAAACCCTCTCGCACCGAGGAAGTTTCTCCAGGGCCATGTGCCCATGAGGGAAGGGTTAGGACAGCCGTTATAGTTGGTGATTCGATCATTAGGCATGTAGATAGCTGGGTGGCTGGTGGACGTGAGGATCGCCTGGTAACATGCCTGCCTGGTGCGAATGTAGCGGACCTCACGCGCCACCTAGATAAGGTCTTAGATAGTGCTGGGGAGGAGTCTGCTGTCTTGGTACATGTCGGTACCAATGACATAGGAAAATGTGGTAGGGAGGTTCTGAAGGCAAAATTTAGGCTTTTAGGTAGGAAGTTGAAATCCAGAACTTCCATGGTAGCATTCTCCGAAATGCTTCCTGTTCCACGTGCAGGACCCAAAAGGCAGGCAGAGCTCCGGAGTCTCAATGCGTGGATGAGACAATGGTGCAGAGATGAGGGTTTTGGATTTGTCAGAAACTGGGGAACCTTTTGGGGAAAGGAGGGGCTCTTCCGAAGGGATGGGCTTCACCTTAACCGGGATGGAACCAGGCTGCTGGCATTAACCTTTAAAAAGGAGATAGAGCAGCTTTTAAACCAGATATTAGGGGAAAGCCGACAGTCGCCCAAGAGCGGATGGTTCAGAAGAATGTATCCTTGAAGGATACTACCAAAAGCAGAGAGGTTCCACAAAAGAGTAAAGTAGCCCAAATGCCCTCAAGTGTGGAGCAGACAGAGCTTAAAGATCCCAATTTACCCATGTCTAACAATAGCCAAATTAACATGAATAAAATACATTCTCTAAAATGCTTGTATGCAAATGCTAGAAGTCTAAAGAATAAGATGGGAGAGTTAGAATATATAGCACTAAATGAAAGGTTAGATATGATTGGAATATCAGAGACATGGTGGAAGGAGGACAACCAGTGGGACACTGTGATACCTGGATACAAACTATATCGTAATGATAGAGCTGATCAAATTGGTGGAGGTGTTGCGCTCTATGTTAGAGAGGGCATTGACTCAGAAAGGATTAAAGTTTTGCAGGAAACAAAATCTGCTGTAGAATCTCTATGGATTGAAATTCCATATAAAAGGGGGAAGGCAATGGCAGTGGGGGTGTACTATCGAGCACCTGGCCAGAATGACCAAATGGATGATGAAATGCTCAAAGAAATCAAGGAAGCTAACAAAAGTTACAGCACAGTAATAATAATGGGTGATTTCAATTACCCCGGTATCGACTGGGTCAGTGTCACATCAGGACATGCTAGGGAGATAAAGTTCCTATATGAAATAAATGACTGCTTCTTGGAGCAGCTGGTTCATGAACCAACCAGAGGGGAAGCCATATTAGACCTAGTCCTTAGTGGAACACCATATCTAGTGCAAGAGATAAGGGTGTTGGGGCCACTTGGCAATAGTGATCATAGCATGATCGCCTTTGATTTAATTAGTGGAGGAGGGATAGTAAGGAAATCCACAGTACTACCTTTTAACTTTTGAAAGGGAGACTATGATAAAATGAGGAAAACAGTTAAGAAAAAACTAAAAGGAGCAGTTGCAAAGGTTAAAGACGTACATCAAGCTTGGGTGTTGTTGAAAAATACTATCTTGCAAGCCCAGACCAGCTGTATTCCACGCTTTTAGGAAAAGTGGAAGGAAGTCCAAAAAACTGCCAGCATGGTTTAAAGGTGAGGTCAGAGAGGCTATTGTTGCCAAAAAAGCATCTTTCAGGAAATGGAAAAAAGAGCCAAATGACGAAACCTGGAAACAGCACAAGCACTGGCAAGTCAAATGCAAGGCATTGATAAGGGAGGCAAAGAGAGAATTTGAGAAGATGCTTGCTGCGGAAGCAAAAACGCGAAATAAAGACCTTTTCAAGTACATTCGTAGCAAAAAACCTGTGAGAGAGTCAGTTGGTCCATTAGATGATAAAGGGGTTAAAGGAGCACTAAGAGGCGACAAGGCGATAGCGGAGAGACTGAATGAATTCTTTGCTTCGGTCTTTACTGAGGAAGATGTAGGGATGTTACCCATGACTGAAGTGGTATTTAAAGGTGCGGAAGAATTGAAGGAAATATCGATACATCGGGAAGATGTCTTACAACTATTAGATAAACTGAAGAGTAGCAAATCACCTGGGCCGGATGGTATACATCCAAGGGTGTTGAAAGAACTGAAATATGAGATTGCAGACCTGCTATCAGTAATCTGTGAACTATCATTAAAATCATCTAATACCTGAAGATTGGAGGATCGCCAATGTAACACCAATTTTTAAAAAGGGCTCCAGGGGTGATCCGGGAAACTACAGACCAGTGAACCTGACGTCAGTACCGGGAAAAATGGTAGAAACCAACATAAAGAATAAAATTACTCAGCATGTAGATAGTCACAACCTAATGGGAGACAGCCAACATGGCTTTAGACAAGGAAGATCTTGTCTTACTAATCTGTTATGTTTTTTTGAAGGAGTGAATAAACAGGTGGACAAAGGTGAGTCGGTTGATATTGTGTATCTGGACTTTCAGAAAGCCTTTGACAAGGTCCCTCATCAGAGACTTTTGGCAAAACTAAAGAGTCATGGGATAGGAGGCAGTGTACTATTGTGGATCAGGAACTGGTTAAAAGATAGAAAGCAGAGGGTAGGGCTAAATGGCCAATTTTCCCAATGGAGAAAGGTGAATAGTGGTGTACCCCAGGGATCTGTGCTGTGTCCGCTGCTTTTTGACATATTCATAAATGACCTGGAAAGTGGAACAACAAGTGAGGTTATCAAATTTGCAGATGACACAAAACTATTTAAAGTTGTTAATACCCAAGAGGATTGTGAAAAATTGCAAGAGGATCTTGATAAATTGGAAGACTGGGCATCAAAATGGCAGATGAAATTTAATGTGGACAAGTGCAAGGTTATGCACCTAGGGAAGAACAACCCAAACTATGGTTACACGATGCAAGGTTCCACATTAGGAACCACCACCCAGGAAAAAGATTTAGGCGTCATTGTGGATACCATGTTAAAACCCTCGGCCCAGTGTGCAGCGGTGGCCAAGAGAGCAAATAGAATGCTAGGTATGATAAGGAAAGGAATGGAAAATAAAACAAAAGATATTATAATGCCTCTATATCGTTCCATGGTGAGACCGCACCTTGAATATTGTGTGCAATTCTGGTCGCCGTATCTTAAAAAGGATATAGCGATTTTAGAAAAGGTTCAGAGAAGAGCCACCAAAATGGTAAAGGGGATGGAAGGATACTCCTATGAAGAAAGGCTAAAAAGGTTAGGGCTCTTTAACCTGGAAAAGAGACGGCTGAGGGGAGATATGATAGAAGTCTATAAATTAATGAACGGAGTGGAATGGGTAAACGTAGATCGATTGTTTACGTTATCAGAATATAGAAAGACTAGGGGACATGCAATGAAGCTACAGGGTAAACTATTTAAGACTAATAAAAGAAAATATTTTTTCACTCAACGTGTAATCAAACTCTGGAATTTGTTACCGCAGGATGTAGTAAAGGCTGTTAGTGTAGCTGGGTTTAAAAAAGTTTTGGACAAGTTCCTGGAGGAAAGGTCCATAAACCATTATTAAGAAGTGACCGAAGATATCAATGCTTGACCCAGTACAAGCATTGTGGAACTTGTGTCTCTTGGGGAAACTGCTAGGTACATATGACCTAGATTGGCCACTGTTGGAAACAGGATACTGGGCTTGATGGACCTTGGTCTGACCCAGTATGGCATATCTTATGTTCTTATGTTCAAAATGGCCCAGCAATAATTTCTTTACGTTGGGAAGATGTGCATGCAAATTCCTATATTGTATTTGCAAGCAGAAAAACATCCAGACTTCAGTCACACATTTATTTATTTAGTCAGATGTAATATACCGCTTTATCATTAAATCAAAGCGGTTATCACAACAAACAATCGATGGGGGGGGGGGGGGAGTGTGCGACATGCAGTGTGAAACATCTTAGAGAGTGTGTATGAGGGGTGAGAGTGATTTGATTGCTTTAGGTGCAAATGATCTATGTACTGCTATTCGAGACAAGTGAGCTATCTACAATTGGGCTATATACAGGTCTAGATACAGTTCGTAAAGGTTTCAGTTTGGCTATGGTGGAGTTTAGTTCAGGTGAAGTCCTTGTAATGATCCATGAAAAGCTTTGTTTTTAGTAGCTTTCTGAAATCTGTGAGGTCCGTGGCAGATCTCAGCTCGTTGGTGAGAGAGTTCCACAGGGAGGGTGCCGCCAGGGACAGAGCTCTTCTTGAGGTGTCCTGACTGGATTTGGTGAATTCTCGTGGGATGATGATGATGAGGTCGGTGGTTCTCCGTCTTCTAGGTCTGGTGCATCTGTCCGCTTTGATGAGAGGTTGCAGGCTGTCTGCTGAGATGTTCTGTCTTATCTTGAATATGTTTAGGATAACTTTGTATTGTATACGGGAGCCAGTGGAAGTGGTACAGGATAGGAGTAATGTGGTCCTGTCCGGAGCGGCCTGTTATTATGCGGGCGGCAGTGTACTGAGCCATCTGAAGTGGTTGGAGGGCCTGTTTTGGTAGCCCTAGGTATATGGGGTTGCAGTAGTCGAGTGTAGGTGTGATGAGTGTTTGACAGACTGTACGGAAGTGGTCTTGTGAGAGAATGGGTTTGAGGCGTCTGATGGTTCTCATTTTGAGGTAGGCATTTTTTGTGGTTCTGGCAATGTGGGCCTGTAAGTTTAGGTCTTTGTCGAGCGTCACTCCGAGGTATCTCACTTCGGGCTTTACTGATATTGTGATGTCATTTTGTTTGATAGTGGGTGTCATTGAGAAGGTAGGGTTCCATGATATGACAAGAGCTTTTGTTTTGTTATGGTTTATGGATAGATTGTTTTCTAAGAGCCAGGTTGTCATTTGCTGGAGACAATTGGCTAGGTTGGAGTAGTCAGGGGTGTCCAAGTCTATTGGGGTGAATATCATTATGTCGTCGGCATAGATGGTGTATTGGATCTTGTGGTTCTTGATGATGGAGCAGATTGGTTGTAGGTATATATTGAATAGCAGGGCGGATAGGGATGAGCCTTGTGGGACGCCCTGGGTGGCTTTCAGAGGCCGGGAGGTGTCTGAGCCCCATTTGACTTGTAGCTTTCTGTCGGTCAGGTATGATGTGAACCAGTTCAAGGTGGTGCCCTGTAGCCCAATCTCTTGTAGTCTCGCTAGCAGAGTCGTGTGGCTCACTGTGTCAAATGCTGCGGAGACGTCTAAGAATATCAGGATGACTCCCATTTTGATGTTATCGATAGTCCGGATCAGTTTGTCGAGGAGTTGGATTAGTAGCGTTTCTACCCCGTGGTTTGGTCGGAAGCCATGTTGATTTGGGTCCAGGGGGGCGTGAGTGTTGATGTGGTCCTGTAGTTGGTGCTGGACTGCTTTTGATGATCTTGGCTAGGAGGGTGGGACTTGAGATGGGTCTGTAGGCAGCAGGGTCAGTTTTAGCTAGTGTGGATTTCTTTGGGATGGGGCGTATTGTAGCTAGTTTGAGTGCGCTTGGCATTATTCCTGTAGTGAGAGAGCTTGTGGTTATTTTGCAGATATCCTGGATCAGTTCCTTTTTAGCAGCTTTGATCCATGTTACGGGGTATGGATCGGTGGGGGCGGTGATGATGTTTGATATCTGTTCCTTGGTTGGGATGCTGAATTTGTCCCATCTTTGGTTGGGATGAGGGGGCTTGTTGCTGCTGGTTACTTTGTTGTCTTTTGCGGGGGCTGTGAATTTTGTTTTAAGGTGGTCTGCGAAGATCTGTGAATCAATTTTCTGTTCGTTTCTATTCTGGGGTTCATTGGTGAGGGTCTTTACTATGTTGAAGAGTTCGCGGGGGTTGTTGGTAGATTTCATGATGAGGTTTGTGTGGTAATCCTTCTTGTGTTGGTTGATGAGTTTGTTATATTCCTCTTGTTTTGACTGGTATAAGTCCTGTAAGGGGTTTGATTTGGAGCGTCTCCATCGGCATTCGAGCCTTCTTAGTGCTCTCTTTTGCATTGCGTATTTCCTTAGAGTACCAAGGAGTGGAGCTGGGTCTGTTTTTGTGTGGTTTCCTTGTGTTGGGGGTGGTGGGTCTGGCGGCATTTGAGATTGTGTTGTTCCAGTTTTCTGTTTGTTCGTTTATGTCCTCTGGGCTGTTGATGAGGAGGGCTGGGGTGTCTTGTAGGAATTGATCCTTATTGAAGCTTCTGAATCTTCTTGTCGTGGGTGGTTTGTCTTGGAGGTTGTTGCATTTTGTCGCTTGTATCTGGATTTGTAGTAGGTGGTGGTCCGAAGAAGAATTTGTTGAATGATGCAATCAAATATTACATAGAAGGCCCTTGGGACTTCTTCTTGTAGTGTCTTTTATAGCCATTTTAAAAAAGAGGCCATTTTGTGGGGGCAGAAGCAGCTCTAGGGGAGTGCAAACTATGCTCAACATAGGGTGACTGCCTGACCAGGGATTCCAAAATCTGATTCTCCCCAAGTTCTCAAGAGTTGCAGTAATGAGCAAAAGCAAAAAATAAAATCTCTTTGAATCTGGTGAACCAGTGTGCACTCACAGATCCTGTAGCTTTCCACACAAGCAAAAATTCCTGTGGGGAACAGGGTCACTCTAGGACCTTTTCCTTCTGAGATCTCCAAGTGGACCCCACCCCAGCTTACGAGATCTCCAACAGTGTCGTGTGGAAATGTCCCTTTGGTTTGGCCCCCTCCTTATCTGAATGTAACTTTCCTTGAACTACTACTGAAAAGGTGTAAGCTAAATCCAAATAAATAATACCTAGTTTGCCCCAATATTGCCTCCAAATACATCTGTAGTGAAGCCACCATGCATACAAATATCTACATTATAGAAATGTGGTTGTTTTAGGATTATAGTGTTAAATTTTTCAAATGACATCTCATTAAAATCAGCAGTATTCCTGAAGTAGCTACAATGATGTGTGGCTCTTTATGTGTGCTTATAAAAGAAGAGGTTTTCATTTATTCACAGTGGATTCTGCATAATAATTTGAAATGGTAAAAATATTATATGAGAGCTTATCAATAAGAAGGTTCACACATTGAATGGATTTTTTAATTTTTAAAACGTGTGCTAATTGTCTTACTGGATACAATAGAATTTCTCCTTTAGTGATGTCAATTCTGTATTTTTAGGATTTTCTGTTCATTGATTTTTTTTAAACTTAGATTATTAATAATATCAAGTCACAAAAAAGAACATAGATAGCCCTGCATAGATCAGTAAGCCAAACAACATCAGAAAGCTTCTCCTGTATGTGGCCACCATGGGTCACAGAAAAAATAATAAATAAATACATATATACATGAATGAAATTGTTTATGAGTTACAGAAATAAATCATATTTACTTTGTTGTATCATGAAAAAGGCAGATAATTCCGATAAAAGGACAAAGTGCTTATTTTTGTAGAGCTCCAGATGACTGGGTTATGCTCCATTGCCAGCAGGTGGAGACAAACTTGAGCAACTTTCAGTGATGTCATTACTAGGCAGGGCCAGTCACAGAGTCGGTTTAAGGTGTTAGCACAGCACCCTAGACAAACCTTAAGCCTTATGCTCCCTCTGGCTGTCAGAATATGTTGTTTAGTTTTGAATGCCCCACTCTTTTTCACCCCCACAGAAGCTGCTCCCCTAGGTGACTACATAGTTTGCTTAATGGTTGGACCAGCCCAGTCACTAGGTCTATTTCTGGTGAAGCACTGAGAGAAGTCAGTATTTGTTTGTCTCTAGCAGGTGGCAAAGTGTTTGCACTGCTGCAGTAGTGCAGATAGGCCTATCTTTCCTGGCTTGCACCATGGTGCTGTGGCCTGTGTGACTGAGACCTGTAGGTCTAATGTTGCTCAGAGCTCCTGGAGCCAACAGCCACCCTGTATCCAGCATTGTTTCCCATAGGTATCTAGCGCTTGATGGGCCGGAGAGGAGCAGGAGGACTCAGTGGGGCTCCTGAAGGGGGCTGGTAAGTCATGCCCAGGCCCTCCTTCTCTCTTGCTGTCATTTGCTTACTAGGTTGTTTTGAAATTTTTGGGCTTTTCTTTTCTTTAAATTCTAATTATTTTTTCTGTCCATTATTTTCTGTGGGGCAGTATTTGGCTGTCGTTGCTGCTTAATAAAGCTGCTCAAATTAAGACAAAAAACCCCAAAACAAAGTCAGGCCTTCTTCAGCAGCAAGGCCTCCTAGGCCTGCGTAGGTGGCTGGGGAAGCCTTGCTTGGGTTTCCCTGACCAGCCTGTCAGATGCTGGGATTCTCTTTTCAGGCTGCCCTTTTTGCGACCTATGCCATTTTTTTTTTGGGTGGGCCTTTTTGTGGTTTTTGGCAGTGCTTTTATTGCAGCATGGTTTTTTTAGTGTTTTTTTCTTCCCAGTCTGTGTTGTTTTTTTCAGTGGTACCTTTTGTTACAGCCTGGGTGAGGTTAGCAGGCTCTCCCTTTTTTTTCCTGGAAGGTGTCCAATGTCCTGCAGCATTCATTCCTCTACCTGAGCCTATGTAGCAGTGAATAGGGTATTAGGGTTGCCAACTATTTTAAAGAGAAAAACCTGCCACCTGTGGCTAGTCATGCTCTGCCCATGCCCACCTGCACCCTGCCCTTTCCTCGCTCCCTGTCCCGCCCCCACCCCACCCTTGCTGCACCCCTGTCCCCAAAAAAATTGCAGAGAGGGCAATGTGCAAACTGAACAAGCAAGATTGCTACACATTCTTAAACAGAAATTCTATACTGACAGAATACGCAGCATTGGTGGTACACACACACACACAAACAATACAGACAGGCTGTTATCGATAAATGAGCACAAAACAAAAGAGAAATATATAGACAAAAATTAAACCGAAACCCCAAGAAGCCAGACTCCGCATGCAGTGCAACATCAGATAAATAAGAGATGCAGTTCCCTATACTGTGTAAAAAATAAAGGTAGCACAAAGTCCAATCATTAAATTGAAAATAAAATTATTTTTTCTACCTTAGTTGTCTGACCATTTTATTCTCTGATCATGCTGGTCCCAATCTGAGGCTTCTGTTTTCCTGTCTTCTCTTAGCTCTCTTTCTGTGGTCTATAGTCCATCTGCCATTTCTTGTCTCTTCTTTTGTTTTCTTCACTTCCTTCCATCAGCCTATTTCCAGTCCCAGTAACCCTCCCCAGTATTAGCCCCCTTTCCAGTCCTCCCCGCCCATTACATTCCAATGTCAACCCCCTTGTGTTCCCAGGACTGCCAGTGGTGTCCATTCCCTTCTAGTCCCCCTCTTTCCTTACTGTCCAGCCCCTTCTAGTCCAAACACTATCCCAGGTATCAGCTCACTTCCACTCCCAGTGCCTTCCCCGTGTCAGCTCCCTTCCAGTCACCCTACCTTCTGTCCATCCCCCTTCCAGTGCCATCCCCACGTGTCTGCTCCCTTCCAGTCCCAGTGCCCCCTCCCTTCCAGCCTCCTCCCCATTACCCAGTCACCTGCCAGTACCATTCCTGGGTGTAAGCTACTTTTGAGCCCCCTCCATACCCCCTCTGTCAGTTCTCTTCTTGCCACCTTCTTCCTCCCCCCTGCATCAGCTCCCTTCCTGCCACCTCCTTCCTCCCCCCGTGTCATCTCCCTTCCTGCCACCTCCTTCTCCCATGTCATCTTCCTTCCTGCCACCTGTAAGAAGCAGGAGCAGTGGCTGCAAGGGGAAGGTGAGGCTGCACAGGGGGCGGCCGGCGAATGCAGATGAAAGCCGGTTTTCTGCTCTGGCAGCTCCTGATCTCGCGGCCAGAGCAAAAAAAAAGGCTTTTCAAGGGCCGGTCTTCGATCTCTGCCAGCAGCTGGCTTGGCCATGGAACAACCGGCCAGGCTGGCTGAAAACTCGCCAGTTGGCAACCCTGTATGATATCAGGAGGACCTCCTAAACTGGGCTCTAGTGCCCAAATTTCCTTTCTTGAGTGTACTCTCTGCCTCAGGGCGAGCTGGATTAGCCTCCATGCTATTATCTCCAGGAACAAGCAGGAATGTAGTCTTCACATATGGGTATCGTCGGTACGGACGGAGCCTGCGCGGGAACGCTCCCCAGCATCCAATAGGAAAGCTTTTGGGAGCATCCCACAGTGCCTGCGTGCTGCCTTCCCGTCTTTCCCAACTGTCCCTCTCCAGTTCTTCGTTTTCCATGGAGCAGACAGGTCGCACATCCTGTCACCGCAGAAAATTTCCCTTCTTCTTCTTCTTTTTTGTAGTCGCGTCTGCCTTCCCTCGATGCTATACCGGTACCGCCGGTTCTTCTTTTCTTTTAAAAAACAAAACAAAACAAACTTTGTTTCTGGAGTCTTTTCCAGTAATTTTCTTCTCAGGTGGCACGCGCCATTTTGGGCTCTAGGCCCAACTTTTTCCCTCAAAATGGAAAAACCCACTTCGGGTTTTAAAAAGCGTTCTAAGTGTGGCGGTACCATCTCCGTCACCGACACCCATGAGTGGTGCCTCAAATGTTTAGGTCCTGACCACTGTATTTCAGAGTGTGTTGCCTGTGGGATGATGTCGAAAAGGGGCCGGCAAAACCGAGCTGCTAAACTTAGCACCCTTTTTCCCTACGATGCAGCCTCCATGGCATTGATGTCTTCCAGGGCTTCATCTTCCTCCCATGGATCTCAGGTAACTAAACATAAATCTAGCCGGTCCTCAAAGGGTAGATCTCCTTCTAAACATCGAGATGCCTCTGGCATTGCCCTTGAGGGACTTTCACCGGCAAAATTGCCCCGGCGGTAGGCTTCGGCTTCCAAAGCACTAACGGGGCTCCAGGATGTTCTTGAGGCTTCAACCTCGGCAGAACTACTGGTGCCATGCTCTGGGGTTCCGGCCGCTTCATCTGGCACCGATACCCAAGCATCAGCAGCGTCGATAGACCAGAGATTCTTGGCTATTGAACGCAGTCTGGCGGCTCTTCTCACGGCCTCGATGCCCCTGAAACCGCTTCAGACAATTCAACCGGTACCAGCACCGACTCCGGTACCTGCACCAACTGCATCGACATTGGCAGGTATTCTACCGGGACCGAGTCATGCGTCTCTATCCGGCATCGACAAGTCGGTACCGGACCACTCTGATGCCGACTTCGATTGGTACCGGTACTGTGCCTTGTACGATCACCCGGATCGGAGATACTTTGAATCCTCAGATGAGTCTGAAGACTCTGAAAGCTCTGCCGATACCAGAGTTCTTCTTCCTGAGGATTCCTCTTCTCCTCAGCGTAGGATGTCTCCACCAGAGGCTATGTCCTTTCAGGATTTTATCTGAGATGTGGCCCGAGGTCTTTCCATCACAGTGGCTCCTGAAAAAGAGCCTAGGGCAAAGGAATTAGAAATCCTACAATACCCTAAAGCTCCCAAGGAGGCAGCTACCTTACCTATTCATGAGATTTTGCATGATCTTATGTTAAGGATGTGGAAAACACCTCTGACTACATCTCCTCACTCTCGAAGACTCGACACCATGTATCGAGTTCCTCCTTGTCCTGGGTTTCAGAATACTCAATTACCACACCATTCCATGGTGGTGGAATCAGCCATGAGACGGATAAAGAGTGCAAAAAGGCATGCATCTAATCCTCCAGGACATGAGTGTAGGACTCTTGATGCCTTTGGACGTCGATCCTTCCAGGCTTCCATGATTTCTGCTAGGATCAGTTCCTATATCTTGTATATGGAAATGTTCCTTAAGGAGGTCACAGGAGACTTAGAGCATATGAGCCCTCTCCTTCTTGATGATAAAAGGCAGGATTATCTTACTCTTGTTAAACATGCTCAGGATGTTTCCAAGTTTGTGAATCGTGCAGCCTTTGACTGCTTTGAATGTTAGTGAATGTTAGTGAAAAGGGATTTGTGGAGTGCAGGCATGGAGAATGGAAAGTTCAGGCAACCAAATCTGTTTTGTTAAACATACATGCACAGCACATAGGCATAGTCTGGAAGGGCATGGAGTGACAGTGCCCCCTTCCCCAGGTTTCTCAGGCACTATGCTAAATCCCCACCCCACCCCTACCAATATGACCTTTATAACCAACTAACAGGCATACGTATCGTAAATTATGACAGGAAAGTGCTGCTCAGAACAGGAAATATTAGAGGACATTAAATAGCTGAAAACTTATGGCTTTGTCATAGAAAGAGAGAAAATTACAACAGATAAAGACCATATGACTTATTCAGTCTGCTGCCTCCCTTCCCCATCCCCCCCCCCCTTACCAACTAACAAGCTCTACAAACCCTTCCTCGACCTTAGAGCTCCCTGTTAATTGAAAGAGGAAGCTCCGGATTGAGGGGCACATCTACTAGGCTATTGCCAAGGAGGCGGCAAAGAGCAACCGCAGTTAAAACACAGCAATGGATCCTGGCAACCACACAAACTCAGTCATTGGTGTGTCCTTTTACTTACACCTACAGGATGAATGGGCAATTTGCAAATAGTCCATTTATCATTGAGTGGCAGTTGGAAATTTCCCTTGTGTATAAATTTACAAAGCACAATTTAATATTTGCTGCTTTACACCACCCACCCGCCGGACCTCGAAGCTCCCCCGATCGGGGAAGAGCGCCTGAGCGGGAAATCCTCCTGCTCAGAAGCTCCTGCCCAATCGGGGCAGTGGGAGCACCTTTAAAAGCGGCGGCCCTGCAGAACAGGCACCCTGCTGCTCCACCACCCACCCGCCGGACCTCGAAGCTCCCCCGAACAGGGAAGAGCGCCTGAACGGGAAATCCTCCTACTCAGAAGCTCCTGCCCAATTGGGGCAGTGGGAGCACCTTTAAAAGCGGCGGCCCTGCAGGGCGGGCCTGCGCCTGAGGGCCTCGACAGAGGGCCCTTTGGCATGGCCCTTAGGTGCGGGCACCGAAACAACCACAACCAACAACTGCAACAAATCCACCAGCAGAAGGTGACCACAACTAACAAAGCACAACACCAGCAGAGCAAAGTAAGTGCAGACATTCACTAAAGTCTGACGGATAAAACATGTACACAACCCTGATACTGCTCATCACCCTCCTCCTCACCCAACTCCTACCACCTCAGACAACCAACCACAACCTACTAACAAACACTCCATGGCATCCAGCACTGCTCTACACACACCCCCAGTATACACACTGGAACACACACAAGAGACCCAAGCACAAGAGGCAAAGTAGGCACAAGTCCAACACGCACACAAACTCAAACAAAGCACAGAGACGACTAAACACCCCAGCTACAATCACAATAGAGCTTATCAATGCCAGATCTATGCAAAACAAAATTAACACAATAGCAGACTACATAGAAGATCAGCGACCTGACATACTGTGCATCACAGAAACATGGCTCACCCCCACCGATAACGTACTACTTAATCAATTAGTACCATTAACCTACTCAGCATTCAACTGCCCATGCGCACAGCGGAGAGGAGGAGGGGTCTTGATCATTGCAAAAAACAGCCTAAGACTCAAGTCAAGAAGTGCCTCAAACACAAACCAATGCAACACCATCACTGTGGAAAACAAACAGATGGCCCTATAGCTCACCTACAGAGCCCCAAATGCGCCACCAGATGAACTAGCCTCCACTCTAGAAGAGGTCTGTGCCATCAACACAAATCACAAACCCCTGCTACTATTAGGAGACTTCAACCTAAAATCGACCAACAAAAAGGAGGCAGAAGCTTTCCTACGCTGCCTTCACATTGTGCAGCTAGCTTCCCAAGCAGTGCTAAAACCTCACCTCACTGCTCGGGAAATGCTACAGTTGCTAGGCCACATGGCATCCACCGTGCATGTGGTTCCTTATGTTCACCTCCATATGAGGGCAGCCCAGTGGACCTTATCCACTCAGTGGACTCAGGCCTCAGGTTGCCTGTCAGACAAAATAGCAAATTCAGATTGCCTTATTTTGTCCCTCCAATGGTGGCAATCACCCAAAAACCTTCTAGTGGGGTCTCCTTTTCAGCAACCCCCCACCCCAAGCCACTCTAACAACAGATGCTTCACAGGTGGGTTGGGGAGCCCACCTGCATGGCCTCTCTACCCAGGGTACCTGGACTCCACAGGAGGCCTATCTCCATATCAACCTCTTGGAGCTCAGAGCAATCTTCCTTGCTCTTCGAGTATTTCACACCCAGCTCAGCTACAAGACAGTCCTAGTTCAAACGGACAATCAGTTAGCCATGTTCTATGTGAACAAGCAGGGTGGAACAGGCTCTCTGTCGCTGTGCAATGAAGTTTTGCGACTATGGGCCCTTGCCAGAGAGCATCAGATTCATCTCCTTGCGGTGTATCTTCCAGGCATTCAAAACTCTTGGGCAGACAAACTCAGTCGAGTTCTGCTTCCACCCGAATGGTCTCTCCATGCAGAACAGGTGGCCCAAATTTTTCAAATTTGGGGAGCCCCGGACATAGACCTCTTTGCAAGTCCGCTGAATGCCAAACTTCCCCGGTTCTGTTCCAGAATTCTGGTTCGGGGTTGTCAGGCCAGGGATGCTTTCCTCCTTCATTGGGATCAGGACTTCCTGTATGCCTTTCCACCCATTCCCCTAATTCCCAAAACCCTGTTCAAGCTTCAGAGAGACAGAGGTCATATGATCCTCATAGCTCCACGTTGGCCACGACAACCTCTGCTCCTACATCTCTCTCAAGCTCCGCCTCTGGAGTTAGTATCTGCTCCAGATCTTCTTTCTCAAGAGGACGGGAAGCTATGGCATCCCAATCCCTGCATCTCAGGGCCTGGTTGGTGAAATCCTAGAACTTCACGGTCTTAACCTTTCCCAGCAGGTAAAGGATATCCTTTGTTTCCAGGAAGCCTTCCACAAGACACTCTTATGCATTTAAGTGGAAAAGATTTACCATATGGTGCTCGCAGAAGGGTCTTAACCCTCTCGCGATACCTCTGGAACCATTACTGGAGTATCTCCTTCATTTATCAATTGCAGGGCTTAAGACCAATTCAGTGAGAGTCCATTTGAGTGCTATTGCAGCTTCTTTCAAGCTTCTAAATGGACAGCCTATTTCCTCTCATAGCGAGATTTATGAGAGGCCTTCTTTTAACTAAGCCTCCCATTAAGCCACCACCGGTGGCATGGGACTTAAATCTGGTACTTGGGCAGCTCATAATGTAGTAGATTACCAGACCAAGAAAAGACACCTGAGGCCTTCGTGAAATCAAACAGTTTTAATAGCATGCGAGAACTCAGTGGAATAGTTTCCAAAGACTGAGTCCCCCCCCCCCCGGGCCCAGGTTTCAGTTCCATTTATAGACTTCTAGCTATATGGAAACGAATAATTTGTTATCACATTCTAGCTACTTCATGATAGGCACATATTAAGTTCCCCTTGATCGCTCACCAATAGAGGTCAGCTGGGGCGTGTTATGTAAGGTGAGAAGCTGCTAAACTATGCATTTCTTACTGCGTGGTTCTACTACTAAGCAGGCTACAGTGAAACAAAAGAGACAAAGACATTCCAGCTAGGCCACAGGCCTAGTATTTCAAGGTACATTTGAAAGCACACTTCTGAAACCACTACAATAAAATCACCTTTGAACGATTAGCCACTACCTCTTTGAAATTCCTTTCCTGGAAGGTTATCTTTCTTATTGCAATCACATCAGCACGTTGCATCAGTGAATTGCAAGCGTTGGTGGCTGATCCTCCTTATACAAGGTTCCATTATCATAAGGTAGTCCTTAGGACTCATCCACACTTTATGCCAAAGGTGGTATCGCCTTTTCATTTAAACCAAGCGGTTTACCTTCCTGTATTCTTTGCAAGGCCTCACGCCTGAAATGCAGAAAGGAATCTTCATACTTAGGACCGTAAAACAGCTTTGGCCTTTTACTTGCAAAGGACACAGCAACATAGAAAGTCCTCCCAACTCTTTGTTGCTTTTGATCCTAGTCATTTGGGACTTCCAGTCTCCAAAAGGACACTGTCCAGCTGGATTGCACAGTGTATATCTTTTGCCTATGAGAGCAAGAAACTTCCTCTTGAAGGCCATGTCACAGCTCACAATGTGAGCAGCTACTTGGGCTTCGGTTCATACCTTCACAGCCCATAACTGCTTAGACAAGGACTCCCGCCGGGATGCCTTGTTTGGTCAGGCTGTTCTTCAACACCTGTTCCACACTTAATCAACTCCTACCCACCATCCCTGGCTCCACTTCCACACAACTTTCCGGGGCCATCTCCCTGGCATCTGCAGCTAGGGAGTCCCCATATGTGAAGACTACATTCCTGCTTGTTCCTGGAGATAGCATAGTTACTCACCTGTAACAGGTGATCTCCGGGAACAGCAGGAATTTAGTCTTCACAACCCACCCACCTCCCCTAGGAGTTGTATCTCTCTATCTCTCTCTCTTTCTCTCTTTCCCTCTCTCTTTTGTCTCAGCTTTAAACTCAACTGGAGAGGGAAAGTTGGGAAAGGTGGGAAGGCAGCACACAGTCGCTGTGGGATGCTCCCAAAAGCTTTCCTACAGGACGCTGGGGAGCATTCCCGTGCAGGCTCCGTCGGTACCGACGATACCCATATGTGAAGACTAAATTCCTGCTGTTCCCAGAGATCACCTGTTACAGGTGAGTAATTATGCTTTACCTGTGCCTTCCACAGAGCAGGGCCAGGAGTGTTAGTCCATTTCCACAGTGGTGCCCAGAAAGGGAGGTTTGTTCAGGCATATCCTGGACCTAGAGGCGATTGTTGCTGAACTCAAGGGATTCAATGGCAGCACACCCCAACGTCTTACACTTCCTCACAAAAGTGAAGCAGTTCTATCCACATGTGTATCCAGTTTTGCCTTAGTGGAGGCTTTCTGATGTTGAGGGCATGGAACTGGGCTTCCTTTGAGTCCATTCATAAAACCTCTCTCAAGGACTGGACCTTAAGATGTTTTTTTCTCATGGCTATGGTGTCTGACATGCAGGCCTGAGCTCACAGGGGATTTTTCTTGGTCATCTCGATGGCTTCTGTCTTCTTGCAGACTGTGCTATTCTTCTTCCAATGTTGCAGTCCTCCTTTCATTTTAACTAGACTATAGTTCTGCCCTCCTTCTTGGAGGAGGATTTTCAAAAGGACTCCTCACTGTGATTGCTGGGTGTTAGAAGGGTGTTAAATAGATTCCTGGGAATTACCAGTTCTTTCCATCAGTTGTATCATCCTTTTGTCCTTTTCTGTAGTCTGAGGAAG
Source organism: Ichthyophis bannanicus (assembly GCA_033557465.1). Lineage (NCBI taxonomy): Eukaryota > Metazoa > Chordata > Amphibia > Gymnophiona > Ichthyophiidae > Ichthyophis > Ichthyophis bannanicus. The sequence goes on along the minus strand of CM066036.1, from coordinate 524,883,626 downwards.
GGGCTGGCAGCAGCTAAGTCCTCCATTGCCTGCTGGATTATGGAGGCCATTGGTCAGCGTACATTCCATCGAATAAGCATGTGTTGGTTATTAATGTTATGCATTTCTGAGTTTTTCAGGCTTGCTTACTGCTTGGAAAGTGTCATGCTGACTTCTCTCAGTGCTGCAACAGCATATATACTGAGTGCTGACATCCTTGAAAGTTGCTCGCCTGCATCCACCTGCTGGCAAGGGAGTATAGCCCATTCGTCTGGGCTGGTCTAGCAGGATTCAAGGAAGGACAAATATCAGGTATGTACAATTTCTCCTTATTTCAGATAAAAGGATCTGACATGGCATATTTCATCACTAGTACTGCATCAGAGGTACATACATATACATGACTGTGCATACATCAACATGTCCATATACATATACAAATGGCAGCGTAACAGGAGTTTGATCAATCCCTAATTCAAGGATGAAATAAAGGGGGAAAAGGGGGTAAATAACCACATTTGAAGTAGCAAAAAAACCCCAATGCTAAAATTAAAATATGAAAAAATTAATTTTACCAAAAGTAAGTTCAAAGGCTCACATTCAGGCAGACTGTCTTGAACAGAAAAATGTATAAAACTATTACAATATACAAATTAGAACAAGAAATTATCTTTAAATGGCAGAAAAAAGTTTATTAAATTACCTTTGCCAGATGGGAGCACAGGTGATGAACTGGCAGCAGTTGGATCAAGGGACCCACTAAATGGAGGAGTAGCGTAATGATTACAGCAGTGGGTTAGCACCAGGGAAGCCGAGATTCCATTACTGCTGCTGCTCGTGATCTTGGGCAAGTCACTTATTCTTTTATTGCCTCAGGTAGAAACCCTCTGGGGAAAGGAACATAGGGCTCAATATTCGAAAGGCATTTACACAGTAAACTGTGTAAATGTCTTAGATGGGGATATTCAACACCACTTACACGGTTAATGCTATTGAATATCCCCATCTAAGTTCCCTAAGCGCCTCAATGCTATCCAGTTAGCTTTGGGGTGTGTTGGGGTGTTTCGGGGCAGAGCGGAGGCAGAGAATGGCACTAACCAGGCAGCAGCAATATTGGATGCAGCCCGGTTAGCTTCGGCAGCTTCCAACTTTGGTGGCGATCACCGGATATTCATTGCTGTTGCTGCAGCATAGAATAGCCAGTTTAAAGGTCAACGGGGAGGGCTATGCGCCCGTCAGTGTGTAGCCCTTCGAAGATCCGGACAGATGGATATCGGGCCCATACCTACTATACCTGAATGTAAATCAGCTTGAGTTTCTGAGGTAAGCTAAATCCAATTCCCTTTCTATAAGACCTAAAACAAGTGTCAGGATCATAGGCATATTAAAGAAGGTTTACCTTGTCATCAGGGACAGAAATATATTTTTTAAACAGTTTGCACAGCCACAGAACATTAAATACACTGGAATCTGCTGTTGTTGCCCTTTAACTAGATATTACTGCTAATTTTTCATTTGTTTGACTTGGGAATCCATAAAAAAACTATTTTAAGCATTGAAACCGCTGTTTCAAAACATCAATTACTAAAATAAAACAAAAAAAACCCAAGTGGGGAATGCATGCAGAACATGGCTCATGGAATTCTGTCAAATCCCCAGTCTGTGCATCACATGCCCATCTGTTAGTATCTGCATAGTCTGTGTGTGTGGCTATGTCCTGTATATATGGTGCCTGTGTGTTTGCATTGCTCTGTGTTTTATGTTTATCTATTTTTATTGTGTGTGTGTATCTTTATTTTGTTTGTGTAGGTGTCTTTGTGGGCTGCCATGTCTGTGCCTTTTTGTATGAATGTTCATGTCTTTGTATGTCACTTCATGTGTGCTTGTATATGTGTGTGAATGCTTGGACGTGTATGTCTGTGTGTGTGTGTGTGGACAGTTTAATATGTGTGTGTAACAGTGTATTTGTGTCTGTGTTGTTTCAATGTGTCTGTGATATGGAGAGATGAGAGGGGAGAGCTGTTTGACAGGTGCAGTTCCATAACTGCAATGTTACTGTGAGTCAGTGTGTGTATAGTGCAGCTGTTGAGGAATTTTTATGGGGGGAGGGGGGAGAAAGGACTTTGGCTTTATTTCTCTTCCATCTCCCACCATATGCGGCTAAACCTGTACACCATAGGAACCTCCGCCACCTCACCTTCCTTCCTGTGACCAGTGCAGCATTGCAGTGCTCTGCCCTCCCAGATTTTCCATTGGCTGGATCCAATCCACGAGTTTCTGTAGCTAGTTACATTGGAAGCAAGCAGGGCAGGCTTACTCACATGGGGAGGGGGTAGGGTTGCCAACCGGCCGGTTTTCAGCTGGCCTGGCCGGTTTTCTTGTGGCCGGGCCGGCTGCCGGCAGAGAACCGAAACCGGCCATTGAAAAGCCGTTTTTTTGCTCTGGCCACGAGATCGGGAGCGGCCAGAGCAGAAAACCGGCTTTGCGATTGCGATTACAGTCCTGGCCTCCCCCCCTTGCAGCCGCTGCTTCTGCTTCTTACAGAGCAGTGGCTGCAATAAAGTTAATTTAAAAGTAAGGAAACCTGGGAGGGGCCTTCCAGCCCTCCTTCTGCAGTGCCCGCCCCTCTGATGTCACTTCCTTTTCAACCAGGGACCCTGCAGAAGGAGTTTCATAGGAGCGGAGGGCTCCTCACAGGTTTTCTTACTTTTAAATTAACTTTATTGCAGCCGCTGCTCAGCAGGAGCAGCAGATGCACGGGGGGGGGGGGGGGGGGCAGGGGGTTGTTAAGCGGCCCGGGGGGAGTTAAGCGGCACAGGGGGTAAGCTGCACAGGGGGGGGGGGTTTAAGCAGCACGGGGGAGGGAGTTTAAGCTGCACGGGGAGGTTAAGCTCCACGGGGGGGAGGTTAAGCTGCATGGGGGGGTTAAGCTTCACAGGGGGGGAGTTAAGCTGCATGGGGAGGTTAAGCTGCACGGGGGGGGTTAAGCTGCACGGCAGGGGTTTAAGCTGCACTGGGGAGGTTAAGCTGCACTGGGGGGGGGAGGTGAAGATGTACTGGGGGGTGAAGCTGCACCGGGGGATGGGGGGAAGGTGAAGCTGTACTAGGGGGGGTGAAGCTGCACTGGGGAGGGAAGATGAAACTTTACTGGGTGGGGAGGGGGGCATAAGGCAAATTTATGGCAACCGTTGTCCTGTAAGAAGCCGGAGCAGCGGCTGCAAGGGGAAAGAGGTGGCAGAAGGGACTGACAGGTGGAAGGTGAGGGCTGGAAGAGAGCTGAAAGGTGGGGAGGTGGTGGCTGGAAGGGAACTGACTGAGGGGGTAAGGAGGGGACTCAAAGAGAGCTGACACCTGGGAATGGTACTGATAAGTGACTGGGTAATGGGGAGGAGGCTGGAAAGGAGGGGGGCACTGGGACTGGAAGGGAGCAGAAACATGGGGATGGCACTGGAAGGGGGATGAACAGAGTGTAGGGTGACTGGAAGGGAGATGACACGGGAAAGGCACTGGGAGTGGAAGTGAGCTGATACCTGGGATGGTGTTTGGACTACAAGGGGCTGGACAGTGAGGAAGGAGGGGGACTAGAAGGGATTGGACACCACTGGGAACACAAGGGGATTGGCATTGGAATGTAATGGGAGGGGAGGACTGAAAAGGGGGCTGGATGGAGTGTTACTGGGACTGGAAATAGGCTGATGGAAGGAAGTGAAGAAAAGAAAAGAAAAGAAGAGACAAGAAATGGCAGATAGACTATAGACCATAGAAAACGAGCTAAGAGAAGACAGGAAAATGGAAGCCTCAGATCGGAAACAGCATGATCAGAGAATAAAATGGTCATACAACAAAGGTAGAAAAAATAATTTTATTTTCAATTTAATAATTGGACTTTGTCCTACCTTTATATTTTACACAGTATGGGGAACTGCATCTCTTATTTATCTTATACTGCATTGCATGCAGAGTCTGTCTTCTTGGGGTTTCAGTTTAATTTTTGTCTATATATTTCTCTTTTTGTTTTGTGCTCATTTATTGATGAAGACCTGTCGGTATTGTGTGTGTGTGTGTGTGTGTACAACCAATGCTGCGTGTTCTGTCAGTATATAATTTCTGTTTAAGAATGTGTAGAAATCTTGCTCGTTCAGTTTGCACATTGCCCTCTCTGAATTTTTTTGGGGACAGGGGGTGGAGCAAGGGTGGGATGGGGTGGGCCAGGGGGGCGGGGCAGGGGCAGTGTTGGGGTGGGCATGGGTGGAGCGTGATTAGCCACAGGTGGCGGGTTTTTCTCCTTCAAAAAGTTGGCAACCCTAGGGGGGGGAGAGAAGGTTTAGAGAACTGCAGATAGAGATTTTACACTCTGAAAAATGTTGAGATGTTAGCCTTTCTTCTAACTTTCAGAACCTAATGTAAAAATTTGCAGAATATTGAAAAATGCCAGAGGTTGTCAATCCTAACCTCCCAATTTCTGAGCTCATCTAATAGGTCCTCCTTTATCTTGGACCCTAGGTATGTTCCTAGTTTATCAATGACTTTATTTATCTCCTCCCATTACCACAAGTAGTAGCTTACATTACTCATAGCAAGTAATAAGAAAGCAGTACAATTGGTAGCTTTCACTGAAATAACAGCAAGGAAAATGAAATATATATATCTCAATGTAAAACACAGTACATTGTAGCTAAGGAATTCTTTCTAATCCCTGTGTCTTAGTGTGTGTGGTGTTTATATGTTTTGTGTGTGTGAGTGTGCTCTGCCCGTAGTGAGGCATTTCTGCTTGACAAACGTTTGTGGTTTGGTGACAGTTGTGGGGGGGCATGTTTTGGGGTTGAACAATTTGAAGGGAGCTCAGGTAGTTGGGACATATTTTTAGGGGTGGGGCAGTTTGTGGAGCGGCATGGCACCTGCCTTGGATTCTTTATGGGTAGAGGTAGTGTGTATGTCGGTAGGGCAGTTATATGGGAAACGTTTTGGGAGTGGAGCAGTTTGTGTCGTGGTGGGGCAATTTTGGGGGGTATTGTTAGGGATGGGGCAGTTTGTGGAGTGATAGGGGAGTTGCAGGTGGTAGGGTTTGAGGATGAGGTAATTTGTGAGGTATTGGGACAGTTTTAAGGAATTTTATGTGGGACAGCACATTTGCGGGAGGTTGTTTATTGGGGCAGGCAGTTTGTGGTGTGGTGGGGTAGTTGCAGGGATAAGAACATAAGAACATAAGATATGCCATACTGGGTCAGACCAAGGTCCATCAAGCCCAGTATTCTGTTTCCAACAGTGGCCAATCTAGGTCATACGTACCTAGCAGTTCCCCCAAAAGACACAGGTTCCACAATGCTTGTACTGGGTCAAGCATTGATATCCTGGGTCCCTTCTTAATAATGGTTTATGGACCTTTCCTCCAGGAACTTGTCCAAACCTTTTTTAAACCCAGCTACACTAACAGCCTTTACTACATCCTCCGGTAACAAATTCCAGAGTATGATTACACATTGAGTGAAAAAATATTTTCTTTTATTAGTCTTAAATAGTTTACCCTGTAGCTTCACTGCATGTCCCCTAGTCTTTCTATATTCTGATAACGTAAACAATCGATCTACGTTTACCCGTTCCACTCCGTTCATTAATTTATAGACTTCTATCATATCCCCCCTCAGCCATCTCTTTTCAAGGTTAAAGAGCCCTAACCTTTTTAGCCTTTCTTCATAGGAGTATCCTTCCATCCCTTTTACCATTTTGGTGGCTCTTCTCTGAACCTTTTCTAATATCGCTATATCCTTTTTAAGATACGGTGACCAGAATTGCACACAATATTCAAGGTGCGGTCTCACCATGAAACGATATAGAGGCATTATAATATCTTTTGTTTTATTTTCCATTCCTTTCCTTATGATACCTAGCATTCTATTTGCTCTCTTGGCCACCGCTGCACACTGGGCCGATGGTTTTAACATGTTATCCACAATGACGCCTAAATCGTTTTTCCTTGGTGGTGGTTCCTAATGTGGAACCTTCCATCGTGTACCATAGTTTGGGTTGTTCTTTCCTAGGTGCATAATTTTGCACTTGTCCACATTAAATTTCATCTGCCATTTTGATGCCCAGTCTTCCAATTTATCAAGATCCTCTTGCAATTTTCCACAATCTTGTTGGGTTTTAACAACTTTAAATAGTGTTGTGTCATCTGCAAATTTGATAATCTCACTCGTTATTTCCTTTTCCAGGTCATTTATGAATATGTCAAAAAGCAGCGGACCCAGCACAGATCCCTGGGGTATACCACTATTCACCTTTCTCCATTGGGAAAATTGGCCAATTAGCCCTACCCTCTGCTTTCTATCTTTTAACCAGTTCCTTATCCACAATGTACACTGCCTCCTATCCCATGACTTTTTAGTTTTGCCAAAAGTCTCTGATGAGGGACCTTGTCAAAGGCTTTCTGAAAGGCCAGATACACTATATCAACCGACTCACCTTTGTCCACCTGTTTATTCACACCTTCAAAAAAACATAACAGATTAGTAAGACAAGATCTTCCTTGTCTAAAGCCATGTTGGCTGTCTCCCATTAGGCCATGACTATCTACATGCTGAGTAATTTTGTTCTTTATGATGGTTTCTACCATTTTTCCCATTACCGACGTCAGGCTCACCGGTCTGTAGTTTCCCGGATCACCCCTGGATGTAGCTTTTGGGGATGGGACAGTTTTTAAGGTGGTCAGGCAGTTGTGGGAGGTTGCTTTTTGGGGTGGGGCCAGCTTGCAGTATGGTAGGGCAGTTCTGTAGAGGTATTATTTGTGGGTGTGGAGCAGTTTTTAGGGTAGTTAGATAGTTGTGTAGGGGTATTTGTTTTTGTGGTGGGGACATTGTGGTGGAGAAGGGTGGTAGGGCAATTGTGAGGGAGTAGGTTTGGGATTGAGAGCAGTGTGCGGGGTGGTGAAGCAATGGGGGGGGGAGTCAGTTTTTGGGGATGGGGCAGTTTGGGGGTTTGGGAGAGTAGAGAACAGGGAGAGAAAGTTTGAAAGGAGCAATTCCATAACTGCTATGTTTGACTGCATGTAAGGTTCTATACTACAGAAGCTAGAACTCCTTCTCCCCTAGAAATGTATTGGTCTATTTTTTTGTGGAGGCTTCTATCTCTAGAACTCCTGGACCAATTTGGCCCATTTTCGAACTTGATGTTTCTTTTTACCAGTTTTTCTCACATGCCACATTTCATCCCATTCCATTCAATTTTCAGAGTTATTTTGCCTCCATGAGATATTCTCAACCCTTTTATATAATTCCTTCCAACTTTCATTGGGTTGGAAATAATAAAAAGTCATTAAAATGATCTTTTAAAACCCAGAAGACTTTGAGGAATACATACCATTTCCGTCTTCTGTGTGTTGGAGAGAGATATGGAATAGAGCTTCCTTGTTTTTGTTTCTTCACTTATAATCATCCATTCCAGAGTTTAGATTTCTGGGGTGGCTGTCTGGAGCTCCAGAGGCACCCCCAGAGGCTTGATGGGCTGAGGTGGCCTTTGAATGTTACAGAGCATCAGCAGCAGTAAGATCTGATCGAAACACATGACTTTCTTTATTGGCAGAGTGCTCAGTGATTATTTCTAAAGTGACAGCCTCTGGAATAACCAGGCAATTTCATGGGCGCCTACACTCAAAACTGTCTGTGAGCCGGCAGGATAAGTAGGACCCGTGCAGTGCTTCAAAGCAAATGAAATATTTACAGCTATGTACTCACTTTCTACTCTGTCTGCTTGTACTGAGGATTCTTCAGACCTACTTGACATGCTATCCTTGTTTATCATTCTTTCAGTTCGCTTCCCGCAAGCTTGAGTTTGTGCATGTGAAGCAGTCAATCAGTGATACTCTGTAGGTACAGAGAATGCTCTAAATACAGATCGTCCTGTTCTTTTACTCTCATTATCACCTGCATTTTAAAAGTTGGATCCCCAATGTTCACTGTTCCTTCAGCCACTATAAAGAAACAAGGAGCTTTGTCCACAGCTGATTAATTTGGCACAAGAAAGACAATCTTTATCCACAGACATTCAAGATGTTGAACTATAATGCACCAAACACTCCACTCCTTGTCTTATAACAGTGGAGAATATTTGCCTTGATTGAAAGATGGTCTTGCCAGTGGCTGTCAGTACTGTATTTGGAGGGGGGAGGGAAGCAATTTATTCACTTTAGGTACTTGTTAAAAAGTTGAATAACACATTTTATTCCTATTTTGTATAGGCAAATTTAATCTAGTGTTCTCAATTCAAAAAGAATTAAGGCATTTAAACACAACATCCATTTCCCTCTTTCAGAAGTGATTCTTCGAAACACGATATCATATTGGAGCGCACTAGAGTATAGAATGCTGATTAATCTTTGTAAAGATAAGCTTACAATTTATATGCTGTATAGCCTTTGGTGAAATATGGATTATGTTGAGTGAATGAGTGCACATACTATGTTTTTACTGTTTTGGAAATGTTGTAAAAATGTTTATTTTATTTATTGATTTAACAGGTTTGTTTATACCGCTTTATCATTTTAATCAAAGTGGTTTACATTGTAACTTAAACTTGATAATGTACATTAAACAGGGACATTGATAAGATGGATGTTTTACTGTTTGGGGTGAAATGAAGAGCAAATCCAGTTCGTGCCGATGATGAAAATTGTTGAGAGCTGTATCCTTGTTCTGCTCTCTAAATATTGAGTTGAGGACCTTTAAAATAAATAAACAAATAGGGGATTTGAGTGTTTGATGGGTGGTGTATTTTATAAAGGCAACATAGGCTTATATAAAATAGGCTCCTACAATAATCCCCAATAGTGCACAAATGTTCTTGCATAAATGTATATCCTCTGTAAGGCCAGTGCAGATGTATGTGTCCTCTTTGCATGTATTTTATTAAGTATGCACGTACACTGAAATTCTGTCCCTACTCTGCCCAAACTATGCCCTGGGAATGCCTTTGTGCAGATTGTGTAGAAGTATGCATACTCTTGTCAGCACATGTAGTTGTATATGCTTATATATTCATGCAATTTTATGTGAGGACCTCACTAAAATAGAGGCTGTAGCCCTTGTGTGTATATTCCAAATTTACTTAAAAAAAAAATAATCCCCTTCTGGAGGTTTCTGCTTTGAAGAAACAAATTCTGGCATAGATGCTTGAATTAAAAAAAAACCAAACTGAGCACGGATAGCTAACAACAAACCTCAAAGTAGATTATAATGAGTAAATGTTTACAAATGTATAGGTAGTGCTGGACTGCCTTTTTAGTCAGCAACAGAAGGGTTAACTCTGGCCTTCAACCATCCCTCTGTGATAGCTTAGAACCACCTGAGGGTTTGTTTTTTTTTTAATTCAGTCAATTGTTGGTCTGGCTAGCTTCTAGATAGGAAGCATTGAGAGACAGGAGGTGAGGGAAGTTGAAGTACAGCCCCCATTAAGAGTTCCAAGACTTTTTGGACAAGAAAGGAAGCATTGCTCTGCCCCAGTTCCAGTTCAGTGATAAGAAGACCAAGAACCAGTAGCTGCTTTCAGCACTGCAACTCAGAGAAGCCCTTGGAAAGGGTTGAGCCCAACACTACCAGAGACCAGGGAATCAGGAAGGAACTCAGAATAAAACTTTATCTGATTAAATCTAAAGCTGGGTAATTATCCACTCAAACAGTGAGGCCATGCAATAACTAGTTTAGAGAAGTCAGGATTTGCCTTGTAGAAAACCACCAAGAACTCTTTAGAGGACTAAGACTGTATTTTTTCAAGTTAGAGCATATATTATTGGTGTGAATCACCTTAAAACCTCTGATTGAGAGGTGCTCAGAGGTTTTCCTGTGTGTGATAGAGACCTACCCGATTGGTTCCTGGTGCTTGCGAGGACTGCTCTGATTGGGGCAGGAGTTTTGGAAGGGCTATAACCAGCTGGCCCCACCACGGGACGCCGAGGTGCTCAGAGGTTTTCCTGTGTGTGATAGAGACCTACCCGATTGGTTCCTGGTGTCTGCGAGGACTGCTCTGATTGGGGCAGGAGTTTTGGAAGGGCTATAACCAGCTGGCCCCACCGTGGGATGTGGTCGCGGGCGCGTGCCCGAAGGGGCATCACCAAAGGGGCACTTTCTGCCCCTTTGGTGCCCATTCGGCGCACTTTGGCGCAAGGAGAGAGCCCCTGCAATGGGGAAAAGAAAGAAATGGTATCCGCTAGCCGTCCAGACAAAGGCGGTTAAGGTAGTGGGTCCAATGGACACCCATATTCATGTGGGTGAGCTGCCAGCCTCTGCTCAGTCGTCCGTTGCAGGACTTGTGGATGTATCAACTGTGAGTACTGTTTCATCTGTTACCTCTCCTAATGAATTGGGCTTAGGTCCGCTCAGCCAAGAGACTGGTCAGCTTTCTGGTTCCCATTCCCCACCAGGTGTAGTGGGGCAAGGTGAAACCAGATCAACCTTGCTTCCTTCTTCTTTTTTAAGAATAAGTTCCCCTTCAGGGAAACTACCACCCTCTCTTCCTTCAGTGATAATGTTTGCTTCTGCTGGGGAACCCCAAGTTCCACCCACAGATGTTTCTTTGAGAGATATTTGGGCTGTTGTTTCATGAATGGAGTTGGCTCTTGGGACTTCTCTTCAGAACGTTTCTGACTTCTCTAAGGAAACGGTTGTAAAGTTATCTGATCATGAAACTAGATTGTTGTCTTTGGAGAGATTGATTGAAACTCAGGAGACACAGAGTCTTTCTCAACAAGGAGTGTTGGCCACATTAGCTCAAGACTCTTGTTTACTCCATCGTCAAGATGAGTTGCTGGAGAACTCTCTGCATTCTAAGAATCTGCACTTATTGAACTCATTATCTCTCTCCTTTAATACTTTTTCAAAAATATCTTAAAGAAGTGTTGTTGTTTACTGATGTGAAATCTGTTGCTGTATCTAGAATTTACTATGTTCCCTTGGGGAGATTAGTTAGAGAACCTGGGGGGAGGGGGAGGGAGGAGCACAATATGATCATTTAGCTTCCTCTACCCTAGATATATCTGATTTTTTGGAGTCTACCTATGATGATATTTCCTCAAGAGCCACATTCTTTAATATTAAAGATGGATAAAGATAGAATCTTGCATGCTTATTTCCAAAAGAAAGCTGAGAAATTTTGTGGACAAGTTATTCAGATTTTCTCAGATGTTTCCAGGGTTACACAAGGGCGTCGTAAGGCCTTTTTGGAGGTTCGCCCACGTGTTTTGGCTCTTGGGGCTTCATTTTATCTGAAATTTCCTTGTAAATGTCTTATAATCTTTCAGGGTAAACGATATGTTTTCTTTGAGGTAGAACAATTATTAGAATTTCTAAAAGGCAAAACTTAGTTAGTTAACTATTTTTGTTTGGATTAGTTTCTGTCTTTTGGCTTAGTTAATGGAGTTTAATTTTTATTGCCGGTAGCCTATCGGGGTTTTTTCCTTTCTTGACCATCTCCTTGATGTGGACTGGAGTTATGCTTATATGTTATATGCTATAGTTTTGTATAGTATATTGCTTTTTATTTTCCTGATATATAATAAAATGCTTCTATAAAAAAAAAGCTCTGATTGTAATTAACTATTTGTCTATTCCTATTAGGTAAAATAGTTGATTTCTGTTGTCAGAAACCCGTTCCAAATTCAATTTACATATCGAACAGGTCTATTATTTTTCTTTTGCCAATTCATTGTAGAAAGGTTTTTGGTTTATGCTAGTAAAGAAAAAGGTTCCGTTAAAACTCTTTTTGTTTGTTTTCATTCTGGGTACAGCACACCATATCACAGGACATAATAAGCTATTATTTCTCCATGAACAAGCAGGAAATAAGTCCTCACATATGGATGATGCCACCAACAGAGCTCTGAATGGAACGCTCTCCAGCTTCCAAATTTTGAAAGCTTCTGGGAGGTACACCGCGCATGCATGCCTGCCTTCCCCACCTGCCATGGTGCTATATTCTCCAGTCTTCTTTTTTCCACGGAGCCCTTAGGACGTGTTGCTGCAGTCTGGAAAAAAGTTTGAATTTCTTGCTCTTATGGCTGAGCTTTTGACCGTTTTTTCACCTACCTGTCATCGGTTAGCATATTTTTCTTACCCTTTGTGTGTTTCTTTCTTTGTTTTTACGCCTTTTGGGATTTTTTCCCCTTTGGGGGGCTTTTTACCACCCATGGCCATTTTTCAGTTTGATTTTGCTGAGATGGTATTTTTCGGCATGTCTAAGCTGGCTTCTGCTTTAAGAAATGCATCAAATGTGGCAAAGGCCATCTTTGCCATGGACCGTAACAATTGGTGCTTACAATGCCTTGGACCCAACCACCAGCCATTATCCTGCAAGTTCTGCCTGCAGATGACGCGTCGATGCCTGAAGGGTCGCAAAAAGCAGAAAGAGTCCCTCTTTGGCTCATCTGATTCATCATCCTCAGCCCCAACTCCCCCGTTCACACCTGAGATGGCCAAGGGGAAAGAGCAGAAGGCTCAGTTTGAGTAGAGGAGTTTGGGTGGAGAGAGAAAATCCTTTGCAGAGACCCTGTTGATGTTAAAAGGGGAGCACAAGGAGAAAATCCATGTGCAGCACTATCGCAGATCCTCTTGGCACAAGACGACATCGAGGGCTGGGAGCGGCCGGCCAACGTTCCCCAGTGGGAGGGCCTGACCCGGAAGGCAGAGTCCATTCCCAGTGCCCAGGAGGGCAGCCAGATTTCTCCCGATGACTCAATCATCATGGAGTCCCCTCCCAAGGGGTCACCAGCAATGTTCGCATCTGCAGCATCAATGCCCTCATTGGTGGTGGTTCTGGAGGAACATCTATGAGCACTGGAAGCTCACGTAGCGGTGGTGGAAGCTCTGCAGAACGCAGACTTTGTGGCATGGAACATGTCATCACTACACTCCTTCCAGCTGATCTGGGAAACCTTTGCCTTGCCTGTTGTGGCTGGGACATCAGGTGGGAGATCGGTATTGACTCCAGTTACCGGAGCCGTCTTCCTCTCCAGGGTGTTGGAGTCTTAAGCACAGGGGCATTGCCATCAGCATGCCGGGCGCAAGGGGGACCACCGACATCCACCCTCTCCTGAGCCATACAGTTGGTAGTCAGAGAAGATTCAGCATTACTTTGACATCCTCTCGGAGTCCGAATTGGAATGGGAATCCGAGGTGGAATCTATTGCATCGGACCTTCGGGACCCAGACCTCCTGTCCAATACATCACCCCCTCCAGATTGGCACATCATCCCCGGAAGACATATCCTTCCAGAATTTTGTTCAGGACCTGGCCAAGGCCATCCCCTTTTCTCTGTAAGCGGAGGAGGGACCGAGGGTGGAACTCCTCCAGTACCCCTCGGCCCCCGTGAAGCGGTGACGGTCCCCGTTCACCATGTCCTGCTATGACTTTGGGAGATGCTGCTTTCACTGCCAGTCGTCAGCCACTGGCTGTACTCCCTTTACTGGGTCCAGAAGAGTGGAAACACACCACTCTCAAGAAATGAGATTCCAGCGCTGACAGCTTTTGTTTGTTCTTAGGAATTTCCTTAAAACCTGAAGCAGAGCTGCATCAATTGGGCTCGAAACATGCCACATCGTTTGGGGAGTCCCTTGCTGTTTCCTTCCTGAGCGCCTTTTGATAAAATAAGTAAAATAGTATATTAATAATAAAAATGATTTAAAGGAGATCTTTTCTCTTGAGATGGTGTGTTTCCACTCCCTATGATGGCCTCTCTGACATTTAAAAAGCATAAGAAAATGAAAAAGAATAAGGCATATATAACATTGATATCTGCCATTTGCTGTCTTTGGAGGTCTTATTGTGAATGATTGAATTGTCTGACTGCCAATCTTTTTTTGGGTTTATAGTTTTGATGTAAATTTGTTGACACTGACACACAATTACATAAATTACACATGTAGTTTTGCAATCCGTATTTGTCTTTAAATTAAACAGAAAACCCATTTGGGGGAGTTTGGAAACATTTATTTATTTAACCCGTTTTTTATATCGCCTTATCATGTATTCAAAGCAGTTTACAGTATAACAACAACTATGCAAAGTACAAAGAATAAGGCCATTAAATTTAGAGGATTATATAGGGAGGATAACAATGGTAAAAAGATTAGTAGAAGTATAGACATCAGTTTCCATTGCATATTGATAAACAATGCATTGTCCACATTTGTGGTGTCTCTTATTTTGAGCTATAGTTGAATCGGTAACAAAAAAAGGGGCATGTGGTAAAAAATCACGTTTTTTTCTCCTTTGAAATGCAGAACCTGATAAAGTTTCAAAAATGTGTGGATAATGTATGCCAATTGCGATTAATGATCTTCTTAATCAAAGGTCTGCTGTGAATATGGTACCACACATACATGCTGAGTAGCATTTTGGCGTGATTGAGGGTCTAAGGGGTATGCTTACTAAATCACATTAGGCATTTGCAGCAAATGCACCATTATGGTGCATATGGCGCCGTGTTAGCTGCAAATGTGGTGCACTGTCTGTTTTGGGGGCATGCACATCATTTTTCCAGCAGGTAATACACAGAAATTGCAAAGAGCGTGGCCCAGCAGCATAGGAGATGCACATAACTCCACCCGTTGAGATGGTGTTATTTGCATCTATGTTGTCTGCAGCTTTGATAGTGACCACGTGCTGTTTGCGCCCGTAGTAACCACACATTGCAGTGTACCCACTGTCTGCCCCTAACCTGCTCACTTTTGCAGGCACCGTGGTTTCTGCAGATAGTGTAGAAAATCGCTGCTCTATTTGCAGGTTCCCTGTGCTACCTGTTAATACAGGCCAATAGCGCAAGCTGTCGCTCACGTTAACAAGTAGCGCAACTTAGTAAACATGCTCCTTCAGAGTAAATCTTAATTTATATATTCAGCTCATTTATCATCTCCATTAATAATACTGACGATAATTATTTTTGCATAAATCATTATCGCATGTCCTTTGCCTGTTCTTGACATTCATCTACAGTAGAACATAAATGTCTGAGATACATAAACTGACTACAGGGGATGTTTTTTCTTACAATCCTGAGAATGAAAACTGCTAAAATTTAAAAGACTGTTTCCATCTGTTTTCTTCTTCAAAATACATCTGAAATGTTTCTTCTTTCTTGAAAATCATAATGTCCAAAAATGAAATGCTTGACAATGATGATATAGTAGGAGTAAATTATAGATAACCATCCTCATGAGGGCAATTTTGAGTAGTCTGTAGTTGGAAAGTATATTTGGAAAGGTAATTTTATTGTCATACTTTGTAGCTACTTTTCTTTCTTTCCTTTTCTTTTTCTTTATCCAGCTGTTTCTTCCTGCTCCTTTGGGCTTCCAGCTCTGAATCAAGAATGAGAACTGGTACCATGCACCTTCCTTTGCAGCTAATGGGTTTTTCTCCCTATGTTTATTTATTACATTTTTAAACTGGTTCCCTGAGAAATCCACCCAAAACAGTATACAGTTAACAAATGTAACATTAATTTCCAATCATTCAATGCAAATCAATATAATGAAAGAGTTAAAATTGAATAAGTAAACAAAATAAAACAAACATAACAAAAAACATAGAAATATATAACTCAGCCCAGTGCCACAAACCCGAACAAGCTTAATAAATAAACAAAAACAGTGACATATCCGAACACTACACCAATTTAACAAATAAGTTTACAACCAGCTGACACACTGTGAAATTCCCTTGTGGCTTCTTACATCCTCTGTATCCCAGCCTGAACCCAGCGCTCCATCCTTGGCATCACCACTGTTTTCTCTAGGTTCTGACTCTTTCTAGCACTCTCATCTCTTCTCCTCCTCAAACCAAGCCTGAGCTCTCCACCCTTTGTACCTCTCTTACCCATCTCTTAGGGTCCCATGCTGTTTGGTTTGGCAGCTATCTTATTCCCATGACTATGCTGCCATTTTTCTCTCACAGCGAGCATTCTGAGCATCATTGTACAGTCCCCACTTTCTTCCTGACCTTTCCTAGACTGGATTCCCTCAGTTTTCTTGTGTCCTTTGCTCCTTCTCTGTGCTCAATTCTCCAGCTCACTTCTGTCCTCACTTGTTGCCCTTCCCTCCCCCCCTGCTTCACCTCCCAGTTCACTATTGTCCCTGTCCTCTTTGGCTTTATTCTTTAGGTTGCTCCGTTTCCCCTTACTTTAGCTTAATCCCTCCTTCTAGGATCGGGTCACTCCAGTTCTTTTCCTTTATTTCTTCCAAGCTCAGCCCACCCAAACTCTCTCTCCATCCTTTTATTCTTGATCGCCTCCAGCTTTCTCTCCCCCTCTTCAATTCTCAATTTCTTTCTTCTCCAGTTCTTTGTTTCAATCTGAGACTCAAACTTCACCTCACCAGATTCGATCCCCACTTCTCTCTCCTCTCTCCTAGTCTGAGCAATATAAAGCATCGTCAGCCTGTCTACTAATCTGCATCAGCTGTGGCTCCTTCTGGCTGCCTGCCTTTCTTTCAGTCACAGAAATGTGACTCTTTCTGGCCACAGGGCCTGTGTCTCTTTATTCTGGCTATGGGATCTGCCAATTTCCAGTAGTGGGGTTTCTTCTCCTTTTCTGTCTTTGGGACCTATCTATGTCTTCCTCAAGCCATAGGGTCTGCCTCTTCTTCCTTAGGCTGCAGGACACTCCCTCTTTCTCGTGGCTGCTGCCTCTGTAGATTTGCATGGTAGGGTATGTACAAGGGTTATTTTTAAAGTAAGGTCCAATTGGCTGTAGCTTTGTAAATTTTTGCCCCCTGTAGAAACACATATATGTTCCGGCTCCCGGCATGCCTTGTGCAAAAGCAGATGGCATTTGCAGTCGTAGCATCACTTTGTATGGTTTATAATTTGAGGTTAAAATGTTTAAGACAATTGAGCGGCCCGCCGACTGTGAAATACGGTCTGTGATTCGCGTTTTGACAGCAAGGACCATGTCATCAGCGGACATTCATTGCCAGATATGTGAGGTATACGACCCCAATGCGATGAGTGACAGCAAAGTGCGTACATGGGTGAGATTGTTCAAGGATGGGCGAGACAATGTCCATGATGAACCGCGATAGGGTCGACCTTCAGTAATCACAGAAGATTTGGTGCATGCAGTTGACGCAAAAATTCATGAAGAACGGCGATTCATGATTTCCACTTTGTCACTGAAATATCCACAAGTTTCAAGGTCAGTGCTATACAAAATCGTTTCTGAAAACTTGCAGTACAGAAAACTGTGCTCGTGATGGGTTCCCAGGGTGCTTTCCGAGGAACACCAAAAAAGGAGAATGGGTAGTGCTTTGACATTTTTTGATCCAATACAGTGAGGAAGGAGATGAATTTTTGGACCACATTGTCACAGGGGACGAGACATGGGTTTCTCAAATGACTCCAGAATCAAAGCGGCAGTCGATGAAATGGAGACACACGTCATCTCCAGTCAAAGTGAAACCCAAACAGACAATCTCAACACGCAAGATTATGGCAGCTGTGTTTTGGGATAGACATGGTGTCCTTTTAGTCGATTTTATGCCACAAGGGACAACAATAAACTCAGCTGCATACTGTGCGACCTTGAGGAAGCTTCAGCACACTATACAGACTAAGCAACGTGGCCTACTGTCAACTGGCGTTTTGTTACTGCATGACAATGCACTACCTCATTCTGCTGCTCAAACTCAAGAGTTAATCAGATCTTTTGGATGGGAGCAAATGGACCCACCCACTGTACAGCCTGGACCTTGCGCTGAGCGATTACCACCTGTTCCGCTATATGAAAGAGTTTCTCGGCGGGCAGCGATTTGACACCGATGAAGAAGTGAAAACAACGGTTGAAGATTGGTTGTCTTCACAGGCGGCTGATTTCTATGATGTGGGCATAAACAAACTAGTAGAATGCTATGATAAGTGTTTAAACAATCAAGGAACCTATGTAGAAAAATAGCTTATGGTGTAAGGAGTGAAATAAAAAGACGTTTTTGACAATATGTGCTCCACTGATTGGTGACAGGTGCCGCATACTCCTATATAAAGTTTATGACACCTTACTTATGTAGGCATTGTAGTGGCATCCAGTGTCTATGATCATGCACCAAGGCTCCTTCTGAAAGCTGGCAGTTATAGGCCCTGAATTCAGTCACTAGTTATCACCATTACAGAAAGACTATGATGCCCCCCTCCTTCAGGAATATGAACATTGCCTTCACAGAAAGTTCAGGCTGGCTGACCTGGGGGGCAGAAGACCTCAGCTAGAAACTGAATCTAAATCCCTCTGCATGGTAGGGTACAACATTGCCACTACACCAGTTTGCCCTTCCTTTCAAAAGTAATAGAGAAAATCGTCAGCTACAACTCCAAGCTGCAGCAATATGGGTATTGAAACACTCTTGACTGCCCTCACTGACAAACAAATAAAGGGCATCGACAAACCTCACGAAGGATTCATTCTGATTTTCCTAGACATCAAAGCAGCCTTCAACTCCATTCCTCTTAACATACTACTCCAATGTCTGCAATTTATAGGACTGGGAGATACATCTTTAAAATGGTTCAGATCTTATTGAATAGAGCGTCGACTCCAAGTAAAAATAGGATCCAAGAAGAAAGTGACATCAGCCCAGCTAATGGTGGCTTAGGAGTTCAGCTCCCGCACCTGTAGAAGCCCCGGGACCGGAGAGAATTTTGGTGTGCAGTCACGGCAAGGCTGAACTGCCAGGTTTACAATGGCAGTGAAATCTAAAGGATTGGAGAGCTGTGACAGGTTATGGACGTCCCAACGGTTGCAGGACCAGATGCAAGCACGTGCGACTCCAGCGGGGTCTGATGGTGAGGAGGGCTGCAGCGCTGATTAGGCTCTGTTGATAGGACAAGAACAGGCTTCATTTAAACGTGAGTTCCGCAGGTGTTTTGATGACATGGCAGCGTAGTTTAGAGCAATGAGGGAGGAAATTACATCTAAGGTGGGGGACATTCATGCAGACATTCGTGAGCTGGGGGGCCGGGTGGAGGAAGTAGAAGCCAAGATAGAGGAACATGTGGAAACACTTATGGGGGTGCAATGTGCTGTGGACTGCCAAAAGGCACAAGCATTGGAACTCACTTATAAATTGGATGATTTAGAAAACCGGAGCCGCCGCAACATTGTGCGACACTGGGGAGTGCTGAGGACCCAGGGACTAAGGACAGCGTGGCCCAAGTGGATGAGATTTTCATGGCCTTGTTGGCTAACTCTGATGGTGAGACTGCGGCGTCTATCATGGCTATTGAGCGGGCACATTGGGTCCTGGGTAAACCCCCTGGAAATAAACCCCGGGACATCATTGTGAGGCTTCTTCACTATCGGGATGCTGATAAGATCCTGAGGCAGGGACGTGAGAATAAGCAGTTGCCCTATCAAGGGTCAGCGGTCACTTTTTATCAGGATCTGTCAGCCTTTACCCTGGTGTGACAGCGTGAAATGGAGCCAGTAATAGATGTTCTGTTTAAAGCACAAATATGTTATGCCTGGTCATTCCCATTTCGGATGAACTTTACAATTGCAGGAAAGAGGATCAGCGAAAAAGATGATACTGAGGCTTGGTGCGCACTGCGGAATGTGGAAATGGTGAACAATGATTCTTTGCCTACACCGCTGGCTGCGAGGCTGGCTCAGCAGAAATGGACTAAAGTAGGAGCAACCTGAATGTGAGGGAGGAGAGGCCTGGCTGTGAGTGATCAGAAGAGCTGCTGGCGGGAACCCAAGTGGATCTACAAAGAGGACTCCTGCATCTGCTCCCTGGTTACTGTGGAACAGACTAAGTGGACACAATATTAGCTCACTTTGTTCCTAAGGGTTTGTGAGCCATTGGAGATGCTGCTGTGGATAGCTGCCTGTTTACTTGATGTTTTAACTGATATGGGATGAAGGTGGTGAATGCGGGGTTGCCAGGATGTGATATGAAATGAAGTGTGATATGGGGGGTATTATAATGATATCGGGGGGGGGGCAGTGTCCTGTATAGCCGGCAGGTTATGATGATCTGCTTCCTCGCGTCTGACCGACAGGCAGGTGGTACTGATGTCAAACAGGAGGTTGGGGGGGGGGGGGAGATCAGGGGGGGGGAAGGTTAAAGGAGAGAGGGAGGGGTGAGGGGGGGAACCAGGATTGGGGGATTGGCTGGAAGGGCAGAGGGGCCTGACTGGGTGATTGCGTGGATGCCTAACACCCTGAAGAAGCGCAGAGTTGTTGGACTGATTGGCGCTTATCATCCACTGTCAGGGGCTAGGGGAGAGGCTTCAGCGACGTCATATTGAGCGTCATCTCCTTTAATGTTAAGGGGTTGAACTCCCCCTATAAATGCTCTTTATTGTTTAAGGAACTGAAAGATTTGGGGGGAGATGTGATCCTTCTCCAAGAGACCCACCTACAGATGGGCAGCATGGCCTGTTGTGACGGAGACCATATGGGGACATGTGGGCAGCAGCGGATCACATGGGGTGGAAAAAATGCGAGGTGGTGGTTTTAGTACACACATCAATGCAGTATGTAGTGGAGGGGGTCCAGCACGATCGGAAGGGACAGTGACTCTTCCTGAACATCCATCTTAGTGGGGACCTATACACTATTGCTAACGTTTATACACCTAATGCGGGCCAAGCTGGGTTTTTTTTTGATGACCTACGAGCCAGTCTTGCAGTGTTTGCGATGGGTTAGCTGATTGTAGGCAGTGAGGATTCCACAGAGCCAGGGGCATTGCATATGAGTGGGGCTAGTAAGGCCCTGGGGCAAGTTTTGAAGGATCCTGACCTGAGGGATGTCTGGAGGGACACGCATTGTGGGCATTGTGGGTATTCTTACTGTTCCCCGGTATATCAAGTTCACACCTGGATTGATTACCTATTGCTGGACCAACATTTGTTTGTCTGGGTGCGGGGCGTGGCAATGGGGCCGATCACGTGGTCAGATTATGCGCCGTGTTGGATGGACTTGGCAACTTAGGATTCTGGGTCCCGCGTGAGCCACAGGGCTTTACATCATAGATTTTTGCTGTGATCAGAGACACTTCAGCAGCATGAAGCTTTTATACAAGAATTTTTTGAGATTTATAGCAACTCTGAGGTTTCGACGTCTATAGTGCGGGATGCCTATAAGGCCACAGCACATGGGCGGTTGATGGCAGATATGGTCTATTATCAGCATCGTTGTGAGCATGAACTTTGGGTGTGGTGGGTAGAGGCCATGCAACTGCAGGCCCAGCATGTGCAAACTGGGTTGCACCAGGTGTGGAAGCATTTGGATGGCTGTGAAGGCAAAGCTTGATGAGATAGTACAGAGAGACTTGGAGTGTCAGTGGTGGCACCTTTGGCAGACTATTATGAACAGGGAATAAAATGTGGCGACTGTTGGCTCTCTGGTTGTGTAAGCAACAGACTGGCTGCATGGTTCGAGAGCTTCTGGATGTGAGGGGCTGAATTTGTGTTAAATTTCCTGAAATCTGAGGCATCTTTGTAGACTTCTTTGAGTGGTTCCGCCATCCTGCATTGAGGAATATCTTGGAGAAGTGGAGTTGAGGACTCTCATCGAGGCTGATTGCAATAAATTGGAGGCTCCCATCTCAGCACAGGAGATTCAATTGACTATATGGGCCCATCCCACTGGGAAGGCACCAGGGATCGATGATTTCCCATTGGACTACTATTAGCATTTTGCCCCTAGCTTGGCCCTAATACTAGCAGAGGTTTATAATGAGGTCTTGCATGGGGGGAGACCTGCCTCTAATGCAGATGAATGCTGTTGTGGCTTTGATCCCAAAAATGGGGAAGCCTCCGATGGAGGTCGCCTCTTATTGCCCGATCTCCCTTTTAAATGTAAATGTAAAAGTTTTGTCAAAGTCTTGGCAAATCACTTGTGGGTGATCCTCCCATGTTTAGTACATGGAGAGCAGGTGGGATTTATGGCTGGCCGACAAGCTGCGGATGGGGTGCGATGGCACTACAATTGATTCATGTGGCTCAGCAGGACATTCAACAGGTACTCCTTTTAGGGATAGACGCAGATAAGGCATTTGACTGGGTCAACTGGGAGTTCTTATGGGGGATATTGGGAAGGATGGAATTTGGGCCCCAATTCCTGGCATTGAACCCCACAGGCTTGCGTCTGCATTAATGGGGATTGTTCTGATTTTTTTCTCCTGGGGCATGGAACATGGCAGGGATGTCCTCTTTCCCACCTCCTCTTTGTGTTTCCAATGGAGCCACTGGCTCAGTGATTTCGAGACACGAGGGATGTCCACAGAATTTGGGTGGGGGATGTTGATTATAAAACCATCTTGTTTATGGACAATCTTCTTTCTTTAACGCAATCCCTGATGTCCTTGCCCGATATTATGCATCTCTTTGAGGACTGCTTGCGGGTGTCAGGATTTCGGATTAATTATACTAAATCAGAGATTCTGAACATCAGTTTGCCCTTGGAGTTGTGTGTGCACTTGCATATAGGTTTTCCCTTTCAATGGGTGGAGTCTTCCCTGCGTTATTTAGGGGTGAATTTGACAACAGAATATGAGGCCTTGTATAGGGCTATTTATGGTCTCCTTCTGGGGTAGGTCTGTTACGATCTGGACCTTTGGTCTGGATTGCTTATCTCTTGGTTCAGTAGATTTGCAACACTCAAAATGGCAGTCCTTTCGCAATTTCTTTACCTGTTCTAGGTTCTTCCAGTTGCCATGCACAGCGGGGTGTTGGAGACTTGGCAGTGCCTCTTCACGAAATTTGTCTGGCAGTCTCGCCGTCCCAGAATAGCGAAACATGTTCTTTTCGCACATCGTAGAAGAGATGGCCTGGGGGTTCCTAACTTATGCAGTGGCCCATAATGCACCTTGGAGTGCAGTGGATGAACCCCACTACTGACAAGTGCTGGGTGGATATTGAGCAGGTGCGAGTGGGAACAAGAGACCTGGGTGGGCAGTTATGGCTGCGAGTCAGCCTTCGGGTATGTAAGGGTGGAGGCAACCCATATATATGAGGTGTGACAAAAAAGAAATGAGACTGTGGCAGCCACGCCCATGACTCAATGCCAATTGGCTAACCGCTTATGTCACTGAGTTGTGCAACATCTCGCCACTATTCTGCTATATTTTTCATCTCTCTCACTCTGTTTTTCTTTTTCAGGTTTTTTTGTAGCGCACTGCTCCATCGCTTTGTCACGTAACTGGAGGTGGCAGAAATATGGAGCAAAGAATCAGCTTGAAATTTCTGGTTAAGTTGGAGAAGGGCCCAACTGAGTGTCTCCAACTTCTCCAAAAGGCTTATGGAGTAGATGTAATGTCAAGGCTGTGAGTCTTCGAGTGGCACAAATGCTTCAAGACTGGCTGCGAGGAGGTGGAGGATGACCCCAAGTAAGGGCAGCCTTCCATGACAAAGACGGCTGAGAACATTGACAGAGTGAACCAGCTGGTGCGGAGTGATTGCAGATTGACGGTGCGGATGATAGCTGAGGAGCTCAGCCTGAACAGAGAGTCAGTGCGGACCATCTTGGTGCAGGAGCTGGGAATGCGGAAGGTGTGCGCCAAGATGGTGCCCAAGCTTTTATTGAATGACCAGAAGGAGCACTGGGTCAAAGTTTGTCGAGACTTGCTAGAGAAGATTGGAGAAGATCCAGAGTTCATTGGCTGAGTCATCACAGGAAACGAGACTTGGGTCTTCCAATACGACCCTGAAAGCAAGAGACAGAGCCTGCAGTAGAATACTCGACTGTCACCCAGACCCATGAAGGTGTGCATGTCCAAATCAAGCATCAAGGTCATGCTGATCGCATTCTTTGACCAGAAGGGAGTGGTCCATCATGAGTTTGTGCCTGACAGTCAGCCAGCACTTCTACCAGCAGGTCCTCAATCGCCTCCATGACCGGGTTCAGTGCAGCAGGCAGGCTCTGTGGAGAGACAAGCTGTGGCTGCTCCACTATGACAGCGCACCCGCACACACCGCGCTCAGTGTGAGGCAGTTCTTGGCCAACAAACAGATCACAGCTCTTGACCATCCTGCTTATTCCCCCGTGCGACTTCTGGCTCTTCCCCAGGCTGAAAGCTGTGCTCAAAGGAACTCATTTTGCCTCTGTAGAAGAGATCAAGGCCACTGTGACGAGGGAGCTGAGGGACCTCAAGGAGGAGGACTTTATCGAGTGCTTCCGTACATGGCAGAAGTGAATGCAGAAGTGCATTAACTCTGGGGGGATTACTTTGAAGTGGACAGTGCGTAATTTCTCTGTAGATTTTGTAATAAAACATTTATGGGACAGTCTCGTTTCTTTTTTGTCACAGCTCATAGAGCACACTCTTTGATGCTGGGATCGTTTTATTTGGTGACGGGATGTTTCGCTCACACCCCTCTCTCCCATTGCTGATAATAAGGCATTTGAACCAGGGATCAACTCCTGTATCTTTCGGGCTTGGAGGGCCATTGGGTTAAGATGCATTGAGAAGTTGTTTGAGGATGGCTGTTTACTATCCTTCAGGGAGTTGCAGACTGAATTTGATCTGCCCAAACATCATTCTTACTCATATACTCAGGTGGTGCACTGGGTGGGTCGGAAAGAGGTTAAAAGCCAAGTGACTTGGATGCTTAATGAGTTAGAATCTTTATGTGAGGTTAGGACTACGACGCAGGGGTTGGTTTCTGCACTATATGTTTGTCAGCAGAATTTGGCCTTCTGGGTGGGGAAACATCATGATTAATGGACCCAGGCATTCCAATTTGACTACACTGCTCAACAATGTGAGCAGATAGAAGGGCACCTGTAGCGGAGCTCTGTTGCGGGTTAACGTTCGGGAGAATAATTATAAACTTTTGTATGGCTGGTACATGAATCCAACAAGATTGGTCAGGGCTTACCCAGCGTTGACTGGGTTGCGTTGGTGTCAATTTGGCGGCCATGGGACTTTGACTCATATATGGTGGAGTTGTCCCCTAGTTCAGGGTTATTGGAAAGATATCCAGTATCGGGTGTGTAAGATGTTGGGATTGACCATGCCGTGGGATCCAGCATGTTCTTGCTTCGCAGGACTATGCCAGGGGCTAAGACCCTGCAATTAGCATTAATAAAGCACTGCCTGAACGCAGCTAAATTTAATTTGGCATTGGCGTGGAGGCAGACTACGGCTCCCTTGCTGGCTCGGTGGCTTGTGTGGATGTGGGATCTCTACATTATGGAGCGAGTGGCGTGCACATGAAAGACAGACCAGCTGTGCTTTCATTGCTGTGCTTTCATTGTACATGGGAACCATTTGGGTGTATGGCTTGAACAAGAGGAACTGAATGTGGATGAATACTTAATACATGCTACCTCGGTTGGGGAGGGGATATGGTTTCTAGGGTTGGGGGAGTGTTTTTACTTAGGGGCTTGTTTACAAAGCCGCGGTAGCGATTCGCGATCGTTATCGGAGCCGCGGCCCCATTGAAATCAATGGGGCTGCGGCTCCGATAACGATCACGAACCGCTACTGCGGCTTTGTAAACAAGCCCCTTAATGTTATTTTGGTTTATCTGTGGGTATGAGGGAAGTTATACTGTTTGAAACTGCTTATAAATATGAGGCTAAACACTGGGGAAGGGGCATTCTGATCTGTCCTCTGTCTCTGTGGGACTTTTGTATTGTCTTTTTGGAATGCCTTTAATGTAGATGCTTCTATAAAGTCTTGAGTTTACAAAAATAAAATAGGATCCAAAAATTCAGCCCCTTACATTCAACACCAGGAAATCCCACAAGGGTCTGCCCTATCCTCTGCTATTTAATATCTTCCTCCGACCAATCTGCACAATCATGCAAGCAACAATATACTCTACCACATTTACATGGACAAAATAATGCTCTACACTCCGTTCACCACAACCAATCCAGTAATCACCTCCATAAAAAGATGCTTCAGCTCCGTTACACAATAGCTATCCGAAAACAATATGGCCATAAACTACAAAAAGACAGATGTTTCACCAAAGATATCGTCACCCCACCTACCACTATAACCATTGCAGGTGCATGGCTGCATGTAAAACCTGAAATTTGTTACCTGGGAGTAACATGACCAGCATCTCACCTTAAGTCCACATATTGGCAACATCATAAGAACCATATATCACAAAATAAAAGCAGTGCAGTGGGGAGATCCAAGATAGTACTATAGAATTAGGACATGCATATTCCTGCTTCCATCGAGAGTTTCTGTTGGTGATTATCCTCAGCACTTGATGCCAAAGCACAAAGCAAAGGGCAAAGGCGATCTTTCTCTGAAGCCTGAAGCTTTGCCGGTGGGGCAGTCTACACTGTCATGCAGGCGAATTCAGCGGGTGTTTCTGCTATTGGTGCTGGGGAGAGTCCTGGTTTGGGGAGCGATGCATCGCTTCGTCCAGCAGGCCCTCTCATGCTCCCTGCACCTTTGGCTTTCAGATCTGGATTACCCAATGTTAGTGTATGCATTGGGAACTGGGCAGCTCCAGTCACAGTGGTTTCTTCATTGGTGTCTGGCGCAATTATCAGTTCCATCGCCAAAGGTGGGGATTTTTCCCTTGCAGGTGAGGGTGTGTGTGTCCGGGAGCTACCTGGTGCATCGGAAGTGGACGTAAAGTCCTCTTTGCTGGTTCCTACTGTATTACTGCCCCTGAATCGCCCTAAGGAAGTGGACTCCATATGGAATGCTGTAGAATCAGTTTATAAGGTGCACTCTGGTGTTCTTCAGGTTGCAGCCCAGCACTCTCCTAGATTTGAAAGTTTGGAACAGAGCCTGGAGGCCCAGCTTGACCATTTGTTGGGGGATGAGTCATCTGTGCAGAAGCTTCAGGAGACACAAGGAATATTGGTTAAGGATAGATTAATGGTGTTGCGGAAGACTGAAAACCTGGAACATCAACAGAGGAACCTGAATTTGCGGGTTTTGAACTTTCCCCATCTATCTTTGGTTCTACCTAGGGACCTATTTGCTAGGTTCCTTAAAGAGACTTTTCATTATCCTGAATCTGGTGTACCTCCATTACAGAAGATTTATTACCTTCCCTCAGATGTTTCTAAGGACACATTGCAGAAGGTGGACACCCCTAAGGTGGCTGTTTTGTCTGATTCCTTGGACTTGGGTAATCTGAGGTTTTAGAGCGGTCCTCTGATGAGGTGGAAGCTAGGGCTACTTTGTTGGTTGTATTTGTTTTTCTTCAAGAAAAGGAAACATTGTTAAGACTCTATGTTTTAAAAAAAGAATATTTCCTTTCTGGGTGGGAGGATACAGATCTTCCCAGATGTGTCCAAATGGACGCAGGCTAAGAGGAAAAGGTTTCTGGAGCTCTGAACTGAGGCTTTGGCCTTGGGGGCCAGCTTCTAGTTGTGTTTCATGTATAGATGTGTGTTTTCCTTTCAAAATAAGATCTATCATTTCTTTGAGCCCTCACAGTTAATGTTTCTTTTTGGATGCTAAACGACTGCAAAACTAACATCTTCGCCTTTCCTGCTCATTTCCTATATTGGTTTTTCTTTTTCCATCTCCCTATGGTTTGTGTGCGCTTGGATCTCCTCCATTTTATTGTGAGCTTCATACTTTCAGTGATGTGGCTATTTTTCTTTTTTATGTTAAGTGTTTCACTTTGTAATGTTTAACTTTATGATTTATCACAGAATGTTTATTTTCCTATCCAAGGTTGTTTCCTTTGTTTTTTTTGTTAAACTCTATTAAAAAAAACATAAAACAAAAAACTGTAGCACCTCAAACAACTTCTGGATACACAAGACTTTCACACAGTGTTTCAGGCAATCTTATTCCCCCAGTTCGACAACCTCCTCTTTCAAGGCCTGCCAAAATATGCACTTCATCCTCTTCAATTGGCCCAAAACACAGCTGCATATATTATCTGCAATGTCTCAAGATCTGACCACATAATCCCATTACTCAAGCAGCAACACTTGCGGAGCGAATAAAGTACAAGGTCATCCTCACAATATTCAAAATCACTCACGGCCTATCTTCTGTTTACCTCCAATCACTAATCCAGAAAACACTCAACAACAGATCCGGAAGAACAAGCTCCTTAAATATATTCGCTATTCCCACAGTAAACACAAAGAGCAACCAGACAATATCCAACAGGGCCTTTTCACTATACGCCCCGACCTTATGGAATGCATTCCCAGACAACCTACGTGTCATAAATGACCTAGCAGGCTACAAAGGAAACTAAAAACACACTACTTTTTTGGGACACTTCACCGACGAGACATAACTATATATCTTACATGGAACTGATTGACTCTATCATATGTTACCTTACCCTGTCTATCCAGTACCCCATATTATAGATGCATATTTTATGTTGCCCATTACGTAGTTAAATATGTTTGATGTAAAGCCCTGTTGAGCCATGTTGTTTATTATGTAAACCGCTCTGACTTGTAGATATAGCAGTATGTAGGAATAGCTAACTAAAAAACAAACAAACAAAAAAAAACACCACTGTGCCAGCCCCTGTAGCTAGTTTTCATTGAGAAGTTACCTATATAGCTTTCACTTTATCAAGATCTAGTTCTACAGCATTTACAAAAATTGGAACAAAAATCTTCTAAAATATATTTTAATCTCTCCAGAGATCAACACGAAGCTCTTCAACAATTGGCCACAATGAATGTGGTAATTCGACGGGCAGATAAGGGTGAAGCAATGGTTGTGCTATCTACAACACAATATCAACATCAAGTAGATACTCACCTTAATGATATTACAACTTATAAATGTCTGAATGACAATCCCACGAAGGTGTTGCAAACCCACATTCAGGAGTTAATAACCCAAGTATTTTTATGCAATTGGATTACTAAACAAGAATCTGTTTTTTTGATTAACAAACATCCAAAAGTTCCTGTATTTTATCTTGTTCCCAAGATTCATAAATCTTTACAAGACCCACCAGGCAGACCCATAATATCCTGTCGAGATTCTGTGCTCGAACCGCTTTCTAAATTCTGTGATGTCTTCTTGCAGCCTGCAGCAGCAAAAGTGACTTCCTATATTAGAGACATGGGGGATTTTTTGGCTCAATTACTAACATGTACTGATGTTTCCTCATATACATATTTGGTAACCCTTGATGTTCAATCGTTATATACAAATATTAATCAGGCCGAAATAATGGCTTATCTCAAAGATTATCCTCTTGATCTTCCAGAACGTATTCCTAGATCTTTTTTGCTAAATCTTTTAGATCTGGTTTTGAACAACAATTATTTTCTTTACCGTCAGCAATTTTATTTGCAGACAATGGGAATAGCGATGGGTGCCACAGTAGCTCCATCAATTGCAACTATTTACATGGGCATTTTTGAATCGCTATATGTATATTCTGATCCAGCATTTTGTTATGTTCCTTTTTGGAAACGTTTTATAGATGATGTTTTTTTCTTATGGACAGGAACTCAGTCAGATCTTGAGCTTTTTGTTCAACGGCTTAATACTCACAAGCCTAATATCCAATTTTCAGCTCAAATAGAAGTCTCTAATATACAATTCCTGGACGTCACAGTATTTCTGACAGCATCAGGTTTAGAAACGACACTCTATAGGAAACCAGTCCAGCGCAATACCTTACTTAGGTATGATAGTTTTCACCCACGAGCGCTCAAACGTGGATTACCATTTGGACAATTTATGCGTCTTCATCGTAATTGTTCTACGATAGAAGAATTCAAAATACACGCAGCCGATTTGAAAAATCGGCTTTTTCAAAGAGGTTATCCTTTTGATGTCATTTCTAAAGCGTACAAAAGAGCCAGACATCTTCATCGTGAATGGCTCCTTCAACCAGCTCCTGCCATATTGGAGGAGGATATGATAACGGGCATTTTACCTTATACGAGTAATATGAAACAAGTGGGACAACTACTACATCAATTCTGGCCAATATTAGGGCTCCATTCTTGTTTTTATAATAAGACTCTCCGCATTGCCTTTTCAAGGAAGGCAAATCTAAGAGATTTAATTATGAAGACCACACATGTATCAGATCGCCCTGCATATACACATGACATCAATGGACATTATCCTTGCAACTAATGTAAATATTGCAATTCAACAATATCAGGAGAAACCTGGATAGATAAGCATACTTTGAAGACATATTCTTTGCGTGGCTATACAGACTGTTCTTATGTTTATGTTTAATAAAACTTGATAGACCGCCCTTCACAATAAAATCAGAGCGGTTTACAACATATAAAAACCTTTAAAATAGGGCGCAAGGCCGGTAAAAGGAAAAGAAGTTACATTTCATAAAAAGAAAGAGGAAGAACAGAAAGGGCAGGAGAAAGTGGGAGGGGAGGAGTGAGATTATAGAGAGGGGGGAGAAGTAGGGAGGTTAAAGGCTAGGGAAAAGAGGTAGGTTTTTAGCTGCTGTTTAAATGCTGAGTGGGAGGGTTCTAAACGGATAGAGGAGGGAAGGGAGTTCCATAGTGTGGGGCCTATAAAGAAAAAGCTGAAGAGCGGGTGGATTGCAAGTGGGCGGCAGAGGGGGGGGGGGAAGGGTAAGCCGGTTTAAGTGAAATGAACGGGGGGTATATCTGGGAGTGTGGAAGTGAATTAAATCGGCTAGGTATTGTGGGGAGTTGGTGTGGAGGGCCTTGTGAACCAAAGTAAGTAGTTTGTATTGAGAGCGGAAAGGAAGAGGCAACCAGTGTAGATGGATAAGAAGAGGAGTTATATGGTGCGAATGAGAAGAGTGTGAAAGAAGGCGGGCTGCGGTATGCTGGATTCTTTGAAGGCGGTGTAAATGAGAAGAAGGCAGGCCAATAAGGATACTTTTATTGTCTATTTGATAATTTGTCCTTATGAAAAATGTTATATAGGACGAACGATTCGACCTGTAAAATTGAGACTATCTGAACATGTTTCGCGTTTGAGATCAAAATGCCTTTCTGCTCCTATGGTAGAACACTGCTTGCAACATCAACATGTGTTTGAATCTTTACGCTGGCGTATTATAGATGTTGAACCCCTTGATCCTAGAGGAGGCGATTGAGAACAGCGATTACAACTTAGAGAACAAAAATGGATTTTTTGTTTAAACACCGTCAATCCTGATGGCCTCAACATGCAAATAGACTGGTATACTATTATCTAAAAGTAGCTAACCCTGTAAGGTGTTCTCTTGTCAGTGAGATCTTCCTTACTGTTCGGATTGGCTACACAAGCTCACATGATGGCTACTGGGCTGCTGAATGTCTGTGGAACGGTGACGTCAGACGCCGAAGTATAAGAGGAGTTCACCCGATATCTATTTGAAAAGCGGCTCTAAATCTTAGAGCAGAATTCAAGTTGCGTTGCCAGTGATGAGATGACCTGAGGAAGGGTTATATTTCTACATGATTAACCCGAAACGTGTAACACGTCGTCAACCTGATGATATCTGGCATTCTATCTGCTTCTTCGAAATTCTCTATGAACTAAGTTCTGCTTCTTCAAAATTCTCTATGAGCTAAGTACAATCAAACTTCCATTGTTTGAATAAAAAAAAAAAAGGAGCAGTCGCGGTGGTCAGAGGTTGTTAAATTTTCCCGCTTACTTTGACGACTATCTCCAACAAAAAGAAATTTTATGAACGGGTTCCTATTTAATCAGAATCTCATATTTGTGATGGTTATCTTTTGATTCTGTTCGGTTTTAATAATTGGTTCATCTCTTTGAAAGTTAGCTGGCATAAAGTACTTGTGATAAAAGTGTCTATATACTTTGCTCCTGCTATTTGTGTGGTAGGTGGGGGTGATGGGGTGGTAAGGAGTAAATAACATACTTTTAAAATACCCTATATTTCATGTGCTGTTTTCTTTTCCCGAACTAAATACTGCTTCAGGAACACTTTTTAGCTCAAATAAAGCAAAGACCCGATACTGCAAGGCATTTACATGGTTTACAGAGATGTAAACTGTGTAAATACCCCTAAATAGGATATTCAATGAATATTCCCAGAGTAATGCCCCGATGCTAAACACGTAGCATCGGGGCGTGTCAAGGGCAATACCCAAAGATAACCATGCAGCGACAATATTCAGCCCACTGCCCAATTATCCTCAGTGGCAAAAGTTAGGTGCAGCAAAAGGTGCCATAACGTTTGCTGCCGAAGCTAACTAGACAGTGGCTGAATATCGCTATTCCAGGGTTAGCTTCTATGCTGTGTGCGGCTCTGCGGCAAACCCCGATATTCAATGCCGGTGACCGGATATGGCCCTGGATTGAATATACGGGGTTAAAGATCATCGGCGATGACTAGGTGCCTTAGAGGCGCAAAGCTGTTGCAACTCAGTATCGGGCCCTAAATGCTTTATGGAAGTTCACATGTGCTTTTAGCCAGGTAGTGGCGAACTGTTTTTGACCAGGCCAGTTTTCCTGGGTAAATGACTTTGAAAATTGCCCTTTCCATAAACATCTTGTAGATGGATGGCCAGGCATTCATATGAATGGTATATGAATGGTACAATGTGGGTTTAATATTAAAGTTCTTATTTTTAAAAAAAAACAGTTTTTCATGCTGTGTTGGAAAATACATTTACTGAAGAGTAGGGATGGAGCAAAGATTATCCTAACACCTTCCCTCCCAGGACAATCCTGTAAGAATGCATAATTGGACATCATGGGCCTAATATTTAAAGGTTTTCTGGGGGGGATATTCAAAGGTATTTACATGGTTTGCAAACTTGCAAACCATGTAAATGCTGGTTAGTGGGATATTCAGTGGCACTAACATGGTTAGTGCTGCTAGATATCCGCGGATGCCACCACCATATGTCCTGATGCTAAGCGGTAAGTGTCAGGGCATGTCGGAGTTCTGGGATGGAGCAGAGAGTGCACCCATCGCTAACTTGGCAGTGGCAATATTGAGCCGCTGCACAGTTAGCGATCTGTGGGTAAAGTCAGGCACAACAAATGCTGGCCTAACTTTATCCACGGAAGCTAACCAGGCAGTGGCTCAATATCGCCACTGTCAGGTTAGCTTCCAGGTTCTGTGGCTATCCCAGATATTCAGTACCGGTGGCCAAATATGGCCCCAGCATTGAATATCCATGATTAGTATTCAGTGGTGATGGCCATGTGCTTTACAAGTGCTAGCCACCACTGCTGAATATCCCTTCCTAGGTTCCTAAAGGAGTTATGCTCCTAAATTGGCCTTTGAAAATTTGCTAGGGATGAATGCCTAAATTTATACTCAAAATTTAATTAAACTTAACTTTAGGAGCATAAAAAGTGGGTAGCAAAAGGGGCATATTTAGGATGGGGGAAAAAATTAGGAGCGCAGCACTGATTTTCAGTGCTAGGCTCTTAAACTAGGCTCATAAATCTAGGCAATTGAATGGCAGTCCTAAATTTAGAAACATAGGGGGGATATTCAGTGGTGGCGGTTAGCGCTTGTAAAGTGTCTAGCCATCGCCACTGAATGCTAACCCTGGATATTCAATGCCAGAGCCATATCCGGTCACTGGCATTGAATATATGGGTC
The DNA here is from genome assembly GCA_033557465.1 of Ichthyophis bannanicus. Taxonomy (NCBI): domain Eukaryota; kingdom Metazoa; phylum Chordata; class Amphibia; order Gymnophiona; family Ichthyophiidae; genus Ichthyophis; species Ichthyophis bannanicus. The sequence goes on along the minus strand of CM066036.1, from coordinate 524,850,176 downwards.
ACTGCAGAAGCTGGAAGCTAATTGGGCAGCAGTGATATTGAGCTGCTGCCAGGTTGGCTTCCATGGGTAAAGTTAGGCCAGTCTTTGCCGTGCCTGACTTTAGCTGCAGGTTGAAAACCAGGCAGTGGCTCAATATTGCGTTGCCCAGTTAGTGATGGGTGCTGCCTCTGCTCCACCCTGGAATGCCCACAACAAACCCCAATGTAGCAGCAAAGCGCAGACAAACCAATGATACCAGGAGTCTGTTCAGAAGGTCCAAATCATTTATTTGTGCACAAGTCTCGAACCAGTCAATTTCAAAATGGCTGAGCAAAGTTTTCAAGCATTACAACAACTTTTATAGACTTCTGTTCCATTCTAGGTATAGAAAAACATTTCATTGGTCCCGGTAACCTCCCGTACCTCCCGTACCTCTTCTATTGGTCCCGGTACTGATAAGTTTATCCAATTATGTCCCTCCAGTGGGCATGACACCTGCATACCCCCCTTCTAGTCCCAATTACAATGGTCAGTTCATCAACTTGTTACTTTCACACTCTCAAGGCCATAGAACCAATTTGTACGTGCAGAGGAGCTGGGCTCTGCAACTCATCTGTCAGCACTCCCAATTATTTCTTTGCAGATGTACTTTTTCTTATCAGTAACTTTTAAACATGTATTTTCTGTATTTTTCCATCTTTCAATACTGCAGTTCTGCTTACCTAAGCTAATTCAATACTTCTACTGGGTTCTATCTTACAATAGCAGCATATTGGGGGATGTGCAATCCTATATGCCTCTCCACAGGCCTCATTTACAGGTCAAGCTAGCCATGCTGGCCTGCTTATGTTCGGACACTGTGGGTCACAGGCCTGCACCTGCCACATTCCCCCCTTTGATTAATCTCACCCTATTACTTAATAAGGTGTGAGAATTAAATCACTTTCTGAAGAATCACATCCTGATTAAAGGATTTCTACCAGGACTAGCTGTATATAAAGCCATGATTTTTGTTGCGTTCTTCCGCTCTACTGTACTATCAATAGTGTTATGAATGGAACGCATACAACATGGGATTAAACATGGTAATAAGAAGATAACAGCAACAAGGATTAGTACCAATACGATGAAAGTCTTAAATCCTCCCACCCATGAAAAGAGGTTAGCAAACCAATTAGGAAATTTCAATGAGTGCCAAGTCTGCACTGGCACATAAGCATGTCTTTGCATATCTTTAGCAATTTCTTCAACTACTTGACCTTTATCATCTATTTTCAAACAGCAATTGGTTAAGTTCAGTTTACCACATACTCCTCCTTCAGCTGCTAACAAATAATCAAGTGCTAAGCGGTTCTGATATATAGCAGTGCGCATCTGAGTACTTTGTCTAGCTAAAAGTGTAAGTGCATGACTAGTCTCATTAGTTATTATCTCAACTACTGCTTGTAAGCGAATAATACGATTGATCATATAAATTGGGGTGCGATAACCATACATACCATCATCATTCCAAGTGGCAGGTCCATAATACTCAATAATTCTTTCTGGTGGCCAATCATCACCTTGCCACTTCTCCCACTTACCTATCTGTAAGGCTTCTCTTTTCTGTCTCAATGCTCTTTTGTGTCTGTGAGTAGTGTATACTGGGTATCCTAATTGTTCTCCATGTTCAGTGTTTAACAGGAAGAAAGAAGGTCTGATGGTTCCTAAGACACATGCTCCTCCCCAGTGTGACGGGAGTTGTGCATATGCTCGGTTTCCACAGATCCAATATAGGCCAGGTGGGGCTTGCCAGGCTTGGACTTTGGCAAGGTCAGTCCATAAACCAGCAAGTTCAGGAAATCTGGCTAATGGGTTAGGAGGTTCAGGATGTCTAATTCCTGACCACCAAGCTGTCTTTTTGGTCGTGGCATTATAGTACTTCTGGCTAAGACAGACCAGCTGTCCTACCTTTTGGGTGAACTGGGGTCCAGTTCTGGCATAGCAAAGACGTCCAACGATTGAGTGCGCTAACACCCATTCACTGGTAGTCTTGTGTAATTCAGTCTGATTATAAATCATAGAATAATTCAACTCTTGGGCTTCCCATGGCCACTGATCTCCCATTTGGGTTCCGCCACAGAAATAACAATCTGAGATCTTAAGACTAGATACTACTGCTCCGGCTAATTCTAGAAATAAATTCTGTGAGGGGTGAGGGATCTCAAACTTATTTACATGCATGGCTTCATAGAAAGTATTATGAATATGATATTTAGATGACTTGTGGGCTTGGGTATTCAATCTGATATACACAATGGTCCCTGGATCTATTGCTCCTCCAGCAATACGTAAACCAAACTTGTATCCTTGTTTCCATGCATGGGGATTATGTATACGCAAGTGTAAGGGGTTGCAAGCATCTTTCTGACATTTATCATTTGTGGTTGGCTTGGTTAGAGTAGCCATCCGTTTATCTATTTTCTCATCAGTTATACCAGTGTTCCAGGTAGCATAAAAAACACACCCCAATACGGGCAATAGTAGGCTGCTGCTGGGGCAGTACTATAGCCTGGTTCCTTTTTACCTGTACACTTTCTCCATCCCGTGGCACCTTCTGGACACATATACTTATGGTCATTTCGATACGCTTTCTCCCATGTACCACAGGTGGAATAACTATCTCTATTAATAGCATTACATGCATCAAAATTCAAAACAGCAGGTTTAGTAATGTCCTTAAGTGGTGACGTAGCAGCTAATATAGGTCCATCTGCATCCTTCCATCTTATTTCCAACGTGTAATAGGATGGATTCTGATGCGGATTATAGCATGCTTTAATTTTCCCATGAGTGCAAACATTCAGTTCAGTGGTGTTATAGATGCACCGGGTTACTGTCCCCTTGCAGGTATAGTAAGAATGATAAAGCAAAGTCTGAGTTACTTTCAGTCCAGTTCTAGTAGAAGTAATGCAGGCAGTGCATGGAGGTAAAGCATGAGTCTGTTCAAAACTGCCAAAGAAGGCAACCAAAGCAAAGCAAAAGTAAAGATGCATGTCGATGTTGATTGGAGTTCTTCTGAATCCTCAGCTTGCTGATCTTGATCACGACGGTCTTTTATTCTTTGTCCCGTCTGCTAATGAAGCAATTTAACGGGTGCTGAGTGTTGATTGAAGATCCTCAAGTTGTCCATCACACCTCAACCAACTTGGTAATTTAGTTGGTTTCTGAAGTATGGTTCAATATAGTATCAAAGTAGTGCGCAAAATCGCACGCAGATTGGGTTCGTTGAAACAAAGCTGTTGCTGTATGGAAAACAGCAATCCTCTTCGAAAGACTTGGCTGCTGCAAAGCACTTGTGATGAAGTGTCTAAGCTGCTGGTTGCCGTCTCAAAGTAACTCGCAAGGGTGCATCAAGATGCTGTTCTGCTGTCCACTGCTCAGGTTCAGGATCAGCGGCGGGCTTGACTCTGCTGTGGTGGATCCAGGCGTCGATCTCGGCTACCTTTACTGCAGTTGGGGTAGACAGGATGACGGTGTACGGTCCCTTCCAATGGGGTTCCAACGGTGTCCTCTTCCAATCTTTGATCCACACCGAGGTACCAGGCTGGTAGGGATGCAAGGGTTCCGTCAAGTTGATAGGCAACTGGTCTTGGATCCACGTATGGAGAGTCTGCAGAACAAAACTAAGAGCTAGGAGTTCTTGTCTGGTTATTTCTGAACCAATTTGGGCTAGACTTCCTTTGATTCCCTGCACTATTGGTGGGGGTTTACCATACAAAACTTCAAAAGGGGAAAATCCTGTTGACTTTACAGGAGCTGAGCGTATTCTGAATAAAGCTATGGGGAGCACTTGGGGCCACTTCAATTGTGTCTCCTGACAAAGCTTGGACATTTGGGCTTTCAAGGTACGATTCATTCGCTCAACTTTCCCTGAACTCTGGGGTCTGTATGCAGTGTGGAGTTTCCATTGTATCTGCAAGGCTTTTGCTAACTGCTGAGTAACTTGGGAGACAAATGAGGGTCCATTGTCTGACCCTATTATTGCTGGGATTCCAAATCTGGGGACAATCTCTCTCATTAAGACTTTGGTAACTTCTCGGGCTTTCTCAGTTCTGGTTGGGAATGCTTCTACCCACCCAGAGAAAGTACAAACTAATACTAATAGGTAATGGTACCCATTGGCTTTTGGCATTTCGGTGAAATCAACTTGGAGGTTGTGCATGGGGGTCACACCTCTTGACTGAACTCGGGGTGCTGTAATAAGGCCTTGCTTGGCATTATTCTTGGCACAAGTTTGACATTGTCGTGCTACTGAAGCTGATATGGTTGTCATCAGAGGGATGTAGAAATGTGGTCTGAATGCTTTTTCCATGGCACTTTTTCCATAGTGGGTAGCTTCGTGGAAAGCTTTGACAAAGGCTGGTCCTAACAATTCAGGAATTACTATTCTTCCCGGAGGTTGACTGCCCTCATCTGGTGGCAGCTCAATCCATCCGTCTTTCAGTACTCCATTTTCTCTGTTACAGTAGTAATCCATTTCTTTGGTGGTATATCGTGGTGTCCATAAATTCAAGGGTACTGGAAACAATGCTGCTTGCATTGGCATAGCTTGTGGGGCAATTTGTCCTGTCATAGCTGCTTGTCGTGCTGAGGCATCTGCAAATCTATTCCCTCGGGCAACTTCTCCTTTTCCTGCTTGATGTCCTCTGCAATGCATGACAGCTACACGTGTTGGGGCCCATACTGCATCAAGTAACATCAATATTTCGGGACCATATTTGACTGATTTTCCTCCGGATGTGATGAGTCCTCTTTCTTTATAGAGAGCTCCATGGGCATGCAAGGTAGTGAAGGCATATTTGGAATCTGTATATACATTTAGCACAAGTTTTTCTCCTAACAACAATGCTCTGGTAAGTGCTATCAATTCGGCTTTCTGGGCTGATGTGCCTGAGGCTAGGGCTGATGATTCAACTACTTCATGTTGAGTGACGACTGCATATCCGGCACAGCGTCGTCCATCAAGGATGAGACTGCTCCCATCAACATAATAGATTTGGTCAGGATTGTCTATGGGCACATCTGTCAAGTCAGGTCGGCTGGAGAACACAGTCTCCATGACTTCGATACAGTCATGTTCTGGGAGTTCTTCACTGATGGGTATCAAGGTGGCTGGATTCAGGGCATGGCTCACTTCAAGTTGTATCTGTGGGTTTTCACATAACATGCTCTGGTACTTCAACATTCGGGAATTGGTGAGCCAATAATTTGCTTTCTGTTCCATAAGGGCAAGGACTGCATGTGGCACAGTGACTCGTATGTTCTGTCCTAGTGTGAGTTTGTCTGCTTCACTCACTAGTAGCGCTGTAGCTGCAACTGCTCTCAAGCAAGGTGGCCATCCTTTGGCCACAGGGTCCAATTGTTTCGATAGGTAGGCTACAGGTCGCTCCCAATTTCCCAATTTCTGAGTCAACATGCCTAAGGCATTTCCCTGTGCTTCATGTACAAACAAGTGGAAAGGTTTGTGGACATCCGGTAGTCCAAGTGCTGGTGATGACATCAATTCTTCTTTTAACTTCTGGAAGGCTGTATCCTGCTCAAGTCCCCACTCCAGCGGTGACTTTTCTTCTCCTTTCGTGGCTTCATACAGTGGTTTGGCAATTTGGGCAAAGTTGGGTATCCAGATTCGGCAATATCCTGCTGCACCCAGAAAGGCTCTGACTTGCTTTCTAGTTGTTGGAGTTGGAATTCTACATACTGCTTCTTTTCTTTCTCTGCCTAATCTTCTGCTTCCTTGGGTGATACGAAAACCCAAGTATTTCACTTCTTTTTGGCATAGCTGTGCTTTGGCTCTGGAAACTTTGTATCCAGCTTCATCTAGTAACTGCAAGAGATCTTTGGTGGCTAGTATACATTCACCTTCTGACACGGCAGCTATCAACAGATCATCCACGTATTGGAGAAGCACTCTCTTTCCCGGGGCTACTGGATAGCTTGAAAGGTCTTGATTCAGTGCAGCACTAAAGATGGTAGGTGAATTCTTGAATCCTTGGGGTAATCTTGTCCAGGTAAGTTGGCCCCCTCTTCCAGAGATGGGGTCCTGCCATTCGAATGCAAACAATATTTGGCTTACAGGGGCTAATCTTATGCAAAAGAATGCATCTTTCAAATCCAGTACAGTGAAATGGGTAGCTTCAGCAGGTATCAGTCCTAGGAGGGTGTAAGGATTGGGTACGACTGGATGTATGGTTTCAGCTGCATCATTTACTCTTCTCAAATCTTGCACTGGGCGATAATCATCTGTCCCAGGTTTCTTTACTGGCAAAAGTGGGGTGTTCCATGGGGATTGACATACTTTTAGTAGGCCATACTCAAGCAATCTTTGTAGGTGGCGATGAATGCCTTCAATTGCGGCTCTTGGGAGTGGGTACTGTTTGACGTGCACTGGTGTAGCACTAGGCTTGAGGGTTACAATTACTGGAGCTATATGCTTGGCTAGGCCTGGGGGACTGCCTTCTGCCCATACTCCAGGTGGTGCATCGATGTTCTTTATAGTTTGTTCAAAATAGGTATCTTGAATGGAGTCATCAACGTAATACCTCCATTCTTCTTCTCGAGGAACTGTCAGCAGCATTACTCCTGCTGGTTTGGTTTGGGGATTTACTGTCATTTGCATTTCTCCTTGTTCAGAGAAAGATATCTGTGCTTGAAGCTTGGCTAGCATATCTCGTCCCAGTAGTGGCACTGGACATTCGGGCATGTAAAGGAATTGATGAGTTACTTGCTGTCCTCCCAGACTGCATATTCGGTTTTGAAGAAAAGACTTTGTGGCTTTGGCACCAGTTGCTCCTATGATGGTGACTGCTTTTGTAGTGAATGGGGCTATCTTTTTGTCTATTACTGAATGTTGTGCTCCAGTATCAACCATAAAGTCCATAATTTGGTCTCCTATTTGTATTCCGACCATAGGCTCCTGGAGACCTAAAGCAAACTTGGAGCCCGGTCTGTCCTAATCCACGTCATTCTCGTCATGGGCTGGTGTGGCCAATGCTTGAATGGCTCCTCCTCTCTCTCGCTGGAATTGTTCTCGATTGGCTCCTCCTCGGCTTCGGGGGTAGCTTCGTCTTTCTTCTCGCCACTGATGGCTGCTGTCGTCATCATGCTGTGCGTCTTCGAGTTGCGGGCACGTATCTCTCCAATGTCCTTCCTCTCTGCAATAGGCGCATTGGTTCACGCCTAGTCTCTGGGTCCGGCCTCCGCCTTGACCCCGCCCTCTTCCTCTACTCCTTCGACTAGGGACACCTCCCCTTTTCTGTTCCACTATGGCCGCAGCCAAAAAATCAGCTTTCTTCTTCATCTTTCTATCACATTCTCTCTGTCTTTCAGTATCACGATTCACATACACCTTATGAGCGACTTCCAATAACTGTGTTGCATTCATGCCCGCAAACCCTTCTAACTTCTGTAATTTGCGTCTAATGTCTGGTTGAGACTGGTTTACAAAAGCAGAATTCACCATACATAAACTTCCTGGTGCCTCGGGATCATAGGGAGTATACATTCTGTATGCTTCAGTTAATCTCTCATAAAAATCTGCTGGGCTCTCATCTGTCCCTTGGATAACTCCTGCAACTTTGGAAAGGTTCATAGCTTTTTGGCCCCCCCTTCTCAGGCCTTGTAAGAAGCCTTGGCGAAAACGGGCTAGGGCTGTGGATCCTTCATCTGTATTTGGATCCCATTGGGGGTCTTCATTCGGGAATTCTCTCTGAGCTGCTTCCCGACAGTCTATTATATTCTGCCCCTGTGCCGGAGCTACAGGGTTCTCTGCCATCCATTCAATAGCTGCTTTTCTAATTCTTGCTCGCTCTTCTGTCGTGAATAGGGTGGTCAGGAGCTGACGGCAATCTGGCCAAGTGGGCTGGTGAGTTTCCATAATACTAGTTACTAATTCTGTCAGCTCCTGGGGCTTACTAGTATAGGAGGCGTAATGCGACCTCCAATTTAATAAATCAGTTGTAGAGAAAGGGATATACACATAAGTTAGGGGTCCCGCTACCACTTCATCATTATCATTCTTTACGGGCACTCCCGGGACTTGCCGTAAGGGAAACAGTTTGGCTGCCATAGGTGTCTTTTGGGATCTAAGGGTTATTGTCGTTGCCTTTGCAGGAGTCACTTTCTTTTTCTCAACAGGTTTTGCTTTGGGTTTCTCTCTCACTGGCGTGCTAGTGCTAGCGCTAGCTTTCTCAATTATTTGTACGTTGTCCTCCTCATCTGGGGGATTCTCTCTTTCTCCTTCTTCTATCTCCACTTCTGACTCGCTTTTTATGTCCTCCTCTTCTTTTTCCACTAGTTCTTCCTCTTTTTCTCCTCCGGGAGGGGGATCAGGGGTTGGGTCCCGCCTCGGCTCTGGCCGTCTCTGGGGTTCTGGGGCAGGACGCCGGGCTACTCTTACTGGACCTGGGGTTCGGGGCTGCCTGAGAATTATTTCTGGGGAATCAGGATCTGCCAGGATGGGCTTCTTTCTGGCTTTCTTATCCTGCTCTTTCATTCTAGGCTGTTCCGTTTTCTGTCTAGAATCTGTTTTAGCTAACATTATTCTGCACTGTTCCTCATAACAGCGCTGCGCCCAGGAGGGCGGATCTTCACAAATACTTAACCAAGAATCTATATAGGGTTACTGATCGGGGTGCGCTATCCGCACTCTACGGTGTATTGACTGAATAATCTCTACATTGAACGTTCCCTCTCGGGGCCAGATGGGGTCTAGATCGGGCCACTCCCTAGTACACAAAATCTGCAAACGAGCTGCTGTCATTTTAATACCATAATCTCCTGAATATCCCTCTTTAAAATGTGCGATCATACATTCTAATGGAGTGTTTCTAGTAGACCCCGCCCCTCCCATTTCGATGTGTGCGCGCAACAACAGACAGAAGGGAAAAGGAGGGCGGACCGTGGGTAAGGGGTCCTCACGGCCCTGGAAACGTATAAGGAGTACAAATAACAAGACAAGACGACAATCGCTTCCCCCTTTTTGCGACCTGAACGCGGTCGCCCGGTCAGGAAATGCGCTACTCAGGGGTCCGCCTTCACTTGGTCCGTGCTGCCAGACCTCTCATTCACACTTCGTTCACACAATCATGCTAGCAACGTATCCCAGAATGCATTCGTTTCTATCTATTCTGACTAGTCTTTTCCAATTTCCCAATTACAAAAAGGATGGGGGTTTCACCCGGCGAATTCCCATGCGGGGTTACTCGGCCCTTCCTTGAGAGTTGATCATGCTCTCTTACCAATTCCCAATATCTCGAGATTACAAATTCCAAAGTTCCAAGTTCCAATGGCAGTACTGCGCTTTCTATTTCTGTCTAGACCCAAAATCAAAACTATACTCACCGGATCCGGTCCTCAAACTTCCCAAGCAGGCGCATGAGTTGGACCTCGGACTCCCCTCACTCGGGTTCGAGGCGTTGACTCCAGCCGGGCTCGTCACCCGCCGAGGTCCGACCAGCTCCCTCCGATACAAGGGACCGGTGGCGCCAGGGAGCAGCCCTCGTCGGAAGGGCGCGATCCCGGCAGGACCAAGCCTATAGAGGCGGAAAGTCGTGGTATATTGCCCTATATACACTTTGATTCCACAACTTCCCGGCCAACGCACCAAGGAATATGTAGCAGCAAAGCGCAGACAAACCAATGATACCAGGAGTCTGTTCAGAAGGTCCAAATCATTTATTTGTGCACAAGTCTCGAACCAGTCAATTTCAAAATGGCTGAGCAAAGTTTTCAAGCATTACAACAACTTTTATAGACTTCTGTTCCATTCTAGGTATAGAAAAACATTTCATTGGTCCCGGTAACCTCCCGTACCTCTTCTATTGGTCCCGGTACTGATAAGTTTATCCAATTATGTCCCTCCAGTGGGCATGACACCTGCATACCCCCCTTCTAGTCCCAATTACAATGGTCAGTTCATCAACTTGTTACTTTCACACTCTCAAGGCCATAGAACCAATTTGTACGTGCAGAGGAGCTGGGCTCTGCAACTCATCTGTCAGCACTCCCAATTATTTCTTTGCAGATGTACTTTTTCTTATCAGTAACTTTTAAACATGTATTTTCTGTATTTTTCCATCTTTCAATACTGCAGTTCTGCTTACCTAAGCTAATTCAATACTTCTACTGGGTTCTATCTTACAATAGCAGCATATTGGGGGATGTGCAATCCTATATGCCTCTCCACAGGCCTCATTTACAGGTCAAGCTAGCCATGCTGGCCTGCTTATGTTCGGACACTGTGGGTCACAGGCCTGCACCTGCCACACCAATGCTAATCACATAGCATCAGGGCATGTAGCGGCAGCACCGTGGATATCCAGCAGCACTAACCATGTTAGTGCTGCTCAATATCCCGTTCAGCGGCATTTACATAGTTTCAAGGTCTGCAAACAGTGTAAATCTCAGAAGAAAAGCCTGCAATCTACTTATGGTCACACTACTATGAAAACCCAGGAGGTGCTGGGTCGTCAGGAGTCAGCATTGACTTGAAGGCACACATTGTAGTTGCATCCCCCCCAAAACCTTTAAGCTCCTAAATTCAGGTGACTTTTCAACTAAAAAAGTAGGCTTCTAAGTTTGGCTAAAAATAGGACACAAATTTAAAAGCCTAACTTAGGAGCTTAAATTTAGGGACTTGGGGCCAGATATTGAGTTAGGATGGTTAGGCACGAGTACAGTGTCTAACCGTTGCCACCATCCTCTAACCCCTGATATTCAATTCAAATATCGGGCCCTTGGGTTTTTTCTTTGAATGACAGGCCCTATACTTCTAAATGTTAAACCTTGCTTTGCATGTGTGTTTATACCCACTCTATGCAGCTAAAAGAATGTGCCAATGGCACTTTGAATTTGTATGGCTGTTAGCATCTATTGTTTTACTTTTACTGCTGCTGCTCTTTGCTGCCTCTCAGAATCTGCTGCCCTAAGTGACCACCTAGTCTTGCATGATGGTTAGGCTGGTCCTGCAGAAGAGATAATAGGGTATTAGATTAACAAGTGGGGAAAGTGTGCTAAGCATGATTCATGGAATTCTTTCCCACCCATCCATGTATATGTGTGTGTATGTATGTATATATGTGTATAATTGTGTTACCTCTGAATGTATTTGAAGATAATGGTACATGTGAAAAATTGAAGAGAAAAATATATGTTTGTATTAGAAGAGTAAGTGTATGGTCACACTTGTTTGCTTTCATTTGTTTGCTTTCTTGATGTTGTGTTTTTAAAAGGATAATATTTTCTGGTTATAAAAGATTTAAAAAGCCTTGCTGAAACTTGGTTATTGATTGTTGTTCTCATATGCTGATTTTTTTCTTCAGTAAGTCAGAGCTTTGGAATTCACTCCCTTTTTCCCTCCGCACTGAAACATCCTTCCACCATTTCAAAGCAAAGTTAAAAACCCATCTATTCACCACGGCATTCAACCTTCCCCCATAGTCTGCCCTTCGTTTGTCTGTCTCTCTTGCTCTCCTCCTGTCCCACCCTTGTAGTCATGTCCTGTTTTATTTTTGTTTCTGCCTTCTTTCCTCTTTACTATTTTAATAATGGCGTTCCTTTCCTGTTTTCCGCAGCCATGTAATTTTAATTGTAAACCACCCAGACACCTTTTTTGGTATGGGTGGTATATCAAATTTTAAATAAACATAAACATAAACATAAACAAGCTGTATTTCATCAGACTTATAAGTTGATATTTGAAATGTCCATGTTCTTATTTTGTTAGTCGGTAATACGTAAAGATAGATTTGTCTTGTTTTGTTTCACTCTTGGGTCTTAGCTAAGGTAATTTCAGTTGTTTTTCTGTTTTGAGTTGTGCATTTTGGTTTCTAGAGGTGCATTTTGTTTTGATAGCTTTCTCATCTCATTATCAATGAAGGAAAAAAACCAGATAAATGTAACGCTGTGATTTTTGTGCATGCTGATTTTTGTTTTGGTTTTGGTATGCCTTAGTTTGTAAGGATTAGTAATGTTATGATGGTCTATACATGTATGTTAATTGGCATGAGGATGTAGTTGATGGTAGCCAGAAGAATGCTGGGTTGCATACAGAGAGGAATTACCAGCAGAAAGGAAGAGGTACTAATGCCACTGTACAAGTCGCTGGTGAGGCCTCACTTGGAATATTGTGTTCAGTTTTGAAGACCGTATCTCGCAAAGGATATAAAAAGGCTGGAAGCAGTTCAGAGGAAGGCGACCAAAATGATTTGTAGCCTGCGTCATAAGATTTATGAGAAGAGACTTGAAGACCTAAATATGTACACTCTAGAGGAGAGAAGGGACAGGGGAGATATGATTCAGACCTTTAAATACTTAGAGTAATCTCCAGGAACAAGCAGGAATGTAGTCTTCACATAGGGGTATCGTCGGTACTGACGGAGCCTGCGCGGGAACGCTCCCCAGCGTTCAATAGGAAAGCTTTTGGGAGCATCCCACAGTGACTGCGTGCTGCCTTCCCACCTTTCCTACTCTCCTTCGTCAGTTTTTCGTTTTCCGCGGAGCCGACAGGTCACATACCCTGTCACCACAAAAAATTCTTTCTTACTTCTTTGTATTTTGTGGTCGCGTCTGCCTTCATTCGACGCCTACCGGTACCGCCGGTTCTCTTTTCTTCTTTAACTAACTAACTAACTAACTAACTAACTAACTAAATATATATATATATATATATATATAATCTCTTTTCTGAAGTACTTCTTCAGAAGCCTTTTTCCCTCTCGGTGCTAGGCGCCATTTTGGGCACTAGGCCCATTTTTCTTTTACAATGGAAAAAGCAGCCACTGGTTTTAAAAAATGTTCTAAGTGTGGCGGTACCATATCCGTCACCGACACCCTTGACTGGTGTCTCAAATGTTTAGGACACGACCACTCTCCATTGGAGTGTCTCTCCTGTAGAAAGATGACCAAAAGGGGCCTGTAGAATAGAGCTGCAAAACTCGGTACCCTTTTTGCCGCAGATGCAATGTCTGTTGCATCAACATCTTCCAGGGCTTCATCTTCTTCCCATGGATCTCAGGTAACTAAACATAAGTCTGCAAAGACTAGCCGGTCCTCAAAGGGTAGATCTCCTTCAAAGTATCGAGATGTCATTGGTGTTGCCCTTGAGGAAAGTTCACCGGCAAAACAGCCCCGGCGGGAGGCTTCGGCTTCCAAAGCACTAACGGGGCTCCAGGATGTTCTCGAGGCTTCCACCTCTGCAGAACTACTGGTGCCATGCTCTGGGATCCCGGTCGCTTCTACTGGTACTGACACCCAAGCATCGGCAAGAGCGATAGATCAAAAATTTCTCGCTATCGAACGCAGTCTAGCGGCTCTTCTAACAGCTTCGGTATCGTTGAAACCACTTCAGACTGTTCAACAGATACCGGTACTGACATCGGTACTGGTACCATTGGCACCGGCCTCGGCAGGTATACCCTCCATGCTGAGTCTAGAGTCCATCCCCAGTATCGAAGGACTGGTACTGAGACACCTCGATACCGACTTCTATCGATACCGGTACCGTGCCTTGCACGAACATCGGGATCAGAGATATTTTGAATCTTCCGATTCCAATGATTCCGATGACTCTGCCAATACCAGAGCACTTCTTCCAGAGGATCCATCTCCTTCTCCTCAGCGTAGAATGTCTCCTCCAGAGGATATGTCCTTCCAGGATTTTATTTGTGATGTGACTCGAGGCCTTGCAATCACAGTGGCTCCTGAAAAGGAGCCTAGGGCAGAAGAGTTAGAGATTCTTCAATACCCTAAAACTCCTAAAGAGGCAGCTACTTTGCCCATTCATAAGATCCTGCATGATCTCATGCTGAGAATGTGGGAGACTCCTTTAACCATATCTCCACACTCTTGCAGACTTGATACCATGTACCGAGTTCCACCTTGTCGTGGCTTTCAGAAGACTCAGTTACCACACCATTCAATGGTAGTGGAATCGGCCATGCGCAGGATAAAGAGTGCAAAAAGACATTCTTCCAATCCTCCAGGCCGCGAGTCCAGGACTCTCGATGCTTTTGGGTGTCGATGTTTCCAAGCTTCCATGCTCTCTCAGCTAGAATCAGCTCATATATCCTATACATGGGGATGTTCTTCAAAGAGGTTACAGGAGACTTGGAGCTTATGAGCCCCCTTCTTCCTGATGATAAAAGACAGGATTTTCTTGCTCTGGTCAAACATGCCCAAGATGTTTCCAAGTTTGTCAACCGTGCAGCCTTTGATTGCTTTGAATGCATCAGCAGAACCTCTGCTATCTCCATTGGTGCACGTCGTATTGCCTGGCTTCAGGCATCAGACTTGGAAATTTGGGTACAAGATAAACTGGGAAACATTCCTTGCACAGGAGAAAATCTCTTTGGCAAGAATTGGCAAGAAAAAGCTAATGAGATTGACTCTGACAATATTACCTTGGACAGGTTGTCAAAGTCTACAGCCAACCCAGCAAAGAAAAGATCTAATAAAAAACCCTTTTTCAACAAGAAAAAGATGTTTTATCCTTCTTATACCCTGCAGGGTTACTGTCCAGTCCATGCTGCCCAAAAGGGACAACAGCAACAAACTAGACGACAGAAGAAACCAAAAGTCCCAAGAGCTCAGCCAGCTCAGCAGGCTCAGCCTCCTCAGGAGCTTTGACTTTTCTAGAGAATTTAGCCTTCCTGCTCCTGCAAGGTCCAGAACCCTCTACCATCCCCGGCAGATTATGTCAGTTTGCCATCAGCTGGCACCAAATAACATCAGAACACTGGACTCTGTCCATTGTACAAGAGGGGTACAGACTTCATTTTCACAGCATGCCCCCTCCTACAGTCATAAGACAGTTCAATTCTCAAACTTCTGTCACCAATCTTCTGAATCAGGAGGTCACAATACTTCTGGCCCAGGGAGCAATAGAAGAAGTACCCATACCTTAACAGGGTACAGGGTTCTACTCCCCCTATTTTCTCATCCCAAAGAAAACAGGGGGACACAGACCCATTTTGGACCTCAGAGAATTGAACAAATATCTGTTCCAAGAAAATTCAAAATGATTTCTCTTGGAAAACTTCTGCCATACCTTCAGAGTCAGGATTGGCTATGTTCTCTAGATCTAAAGGATGCTTATACTCATATACTCATCCATCCAGATCATAGGAAGTTCCTTCGATTCCTTTTCCAAGGAAGACACTTCCAATACAGGGTTCTTCCCTTCGGTCTGGCTTCTGCCCCAAGAGTTTTCACAAAATGCATGGCAGTAGTAGCTGCATTCCTATGGACTCTGGAGATATTCGTCTTCCCTTACTTGGACGACTGGCTCATTCGAGCACCCACAGCTCCAGAAGTCAATTTTGCTCTTACTCGCACAATGCGAGTTTTGCATTACTTGGGATTGGTCATAAACCTTCCAAATTCCCATCTCGCTCCTTCTCAGTCCCTAGAATTCATAGGAGCTCGTCTAGATACCAGACAATCAAGGTCTTCCCTTCCACAGCCCTGCTGTCTTCGCATAGTGCAGCTAACTTCCCAAGCAGCGGTAAAAACCTCCCTAACTGCTCGGAAAATGCTTCAGCTACTGGGACATATGTCATCCACTGTACATGTGGTTCCCTATGCTCATCTTCACATGCGAGCAGCCCAGTGGACACTATCCTCCCATTGGACACAGGCCTCAGGTCGCCTGTCGGATAAAATAAGAAACTCAGAACGTCTTATTTCGTCCCTCCAATGGTGGCAATCGCTGGAAAACCTTCTCATAGGCTTTCCTTTCCATCAGCCCCTATTCCAGACCACTCTAACAACAGATGCATCCCAGTTGGAATGGGGGGCCCACCTGCACGATCTCTCCACCCAGGGTCTCTGGACCCCAGAGGAGGCTTGTCTTCACATAAACCTCCTACAACTCACAGCAATCTTCCTTGCTCTCCGAGTATTCCAAGCCCAGCTCAGCTACAAGACAGTCCTAGTCCAAACAGACAATCAAGTAGCCATGTTCTATGTGAACAAGCAGGGTGGAACAGGCTCTCTGTCGTTAAGCAACGAAGCTTTATGACTATGGACCCTCACCAGAGACCATCAAATTCACCTCCTTATGGTATATCTTCCAGGCATTCAAAACCTTTGGGCAGTCAAACTCAGTCGAGTACTGCTGCCACACGAATGGTCCCTCCACTCAGACCAGATTGCCCGAGTAGTCCAAATCTGGGGAACCCCAGACATAGACCTCTTTGCAAGTCCACAGAATGCCAAACTTCCCTGGTTCTGTTCCAGAATTCTGGCGAAAAACTGTCAGGCAAGGGATGCTTTCCTTCTTCATTGGGGTCAGGACTTCCTCTATGCCTTCCCACCCATTCCCCTCATCCCCAAAACACTGTTCAAGCTTCAGAGAGGCAGAGGTCGTATGATACTCATAGCTCCACGTTGGCCATGGCAAACGTGGTATCCTCTGCTTCTACATCTCTCTCGGGCTACACCTCTGGAGTTGGGATGCACTCCAGATCTTCTCTCCCAGGAGAACGTGACACTATGGCACCCGAATCCCCAGTACCTTCATCTCAGAGCCTGGTTGCTGAAAGCCTAGAATTTCAGGATCTCAACCTTTCTCAACAGGTAAAGGATATCCTTCAGGTTTCCAGAAAACCCTCCACAAGGCGATCATACGCCTTCAAGTGGAAACGGTTTACCATATATGTTCTCAAAAGGGACTTAACCCTCTCGTGATACCTTTGCAATCGTTACTGGAGTATCTCCTTCATTTATCAGATTCTGGTCTTAAAACCTATTCAGTAAGAGTCCATCTTAATGCTATTGCAGCCTCTTACAAGCCTCTAAATGGACAACCTATTTCCTCTCATCCACTCATAGCAAGATTTATGAGAGGTCTTCTACTAACAAAACCTCCCATTAGACCACCACCGGTGGCATGGGATTCGAACCTTGTTCTCGAGCAGCTCATGAAACTGCCCTTTGAGCCTTTAGCCACTACAGCTCTAAAATTCCTTTCATGGAAGGTCATCTTCCTAATTGCAATCACGTCTGCACGATGCATTAGTGAGTTACAAGCTTTTGTGGCTGATCCTCCTTATACATGATTTCACCATGATAAGGTTGTTCTTAGGACTCATCCTCACTTTATGCCAAAGGTGGTCTCGCCTTTCCACTTAAACCAAGCGATTTACCTTCCTGTATTCTTTCCAAGGCCTCATGCCTCCAATGCAGAAAGGAATCTTCATACCTTAGACTGCAAAAGAGCTTTAGCCTTTTACCTGCAAAGAATGCAGCAACATAGAAAATCTTCTCAACTTTTTGTTGCTTTTGATTCTAGTCATTTGGGACTTCCAGTTTCCAAAAGAACTCTCTCTAACTGGATTGCACAGTGCATATCCTTCGCTTATGAGAGTAAGGGGCTTTCTCTCAAAGGCTATGTCACAGCTCACAATGTGAGAGCCATGGTAGCTTCTATGGCTAACCTTCATTCTGTATCTATAGACAACATCTGCAGAGCAGCTACTTGGGCTTCAGTGCACACTTTTACAGCCCACTACTGTTTAGACAAGGACTCCCGTCGGGATGCCTTGTTTGGCCAAGCTGTTTTCAGCATCTCTTTCAGACTTAATTCAACTCCTTCCCACCGTCCGGGTTTGGATGCCAGAGATCCATGGGAGGAAGCATGACCCATTCTCACCATGGGTTTGCAGCTTCCTGGGGCCATCTCCCTGGCATCTCGTAGCTGGGGAGTCCCCATATGTGAAGACTACATTCCTGCTTGTTCCTGGAGATAGCGTAGTTACTCACCTGTAACAGGTGATCTCCGGGAACAGCAGGAATTTAGTCTTCACAACCCATCCACCTCCTCTAGGAGTTGTCTCTCTCTCTCTCTCTCTTTCTCTCCTTCTGTCCTTTTGTCTCAGCTATAAACTCAACTGACGAAGGAGAGTGGGAAAGGCCGGAAGGCAGCACGCAGGTGCTGTGGGATGCTCCCAAAAGCTTTCGTATTGGACGCTGTGGAGCGTTCCTGAGCAGGCTTCGTCGGTACCAACGATACCCATATGTGAAGACTAAATTCCTGCTGTTCCCGGAGATCACCTGTTACAGGTGAGTAACTACACTTTAATGAACAAACAAACTTCTTCCAAAGACGGGGAAGCTGTAAAACTAGAGGGCATAACATGAAGCTGCAAGGGGGTAAACTGAAAGGCAATGTCAGGAAATACTTTTTCACGGAAAGGGTGGAGGATGCTTCGAATACCCTCCCGATGGAAGTGGTGGGGGCAAACACAGTAACGGAATTCATAATGGCATGGGACAGACATAGTGGATCCCTTTATAGCAACAGGATAAAATCAAAATAAGCTTAACTATCTCTAATATCTGAACAAATAGGGGTGACCTACATGGAGCGGTGGGTACACCCTTAAACAAAGGCACGGGGAGAGGTGACCTACACAGAGCAGCAAGTGCACCTACTCTTGCCGCCTTGCTGGGCAGACTAGATGGACCATGCTGATCTTTATCTGCCGTAATATACTATGTATATGGTATGAGCAAGTGATTAGAAGGTATTATGTGAAATGAGATATGATATTAATAGAATGATTTGTTTGATAAACAATAAACTGATGAGGGTGGTCTAATAATGTGATGTGATGTGGTAGTTTAATGAATATGGAAAGGGAGATGAGATTCTATGACTGATTTTGCAGTGTTAATGTATTTGGACAGCTAGTGGTTTTTCTATCTGTATAGGTTTGTACTGTAGTGTGGAATGGATTCTCTGACTGGAATGTCTTATACACTGAAATAAGAACCTTAGAAGCAGATAGTACAGATAACAAGTCTGGCAAAGTTTTGTGGGTTTACAGTACCTCTGTAGCGAGAGATATTGTCACATTATCTGGTGAGAAGGCCTTGACTGCAAGTTTTGTTAGAGAACTTTATTTTAAACAAAAAGTAGTTA
This sequence comes from Ichthyophis bannanicus, assembly GCA_033557465.1. Taxonomy (NCBI): domain Eukaryota; kingdom Metazoa; phylum Chordata; class Amphibia; order Gymnophiona; family Ichthyophiidae; genus Ichthyophis; species Ichthyophis bannanicus. Next base: position 524,831,236 of record CM066036.1, on the reverse strand, counting down.
TGGTTAAAGTACAGTGTGAATGTTGCTAATTCCTTCTTTTTCCCCATGAATATGTAATAAGAACAACTTCTGATTCCCACTGAGAAATAAATCTGCACGTTTATAATTTTATTATCTTTAAGATTATTTTACAGGGATCCTAGATTTGACAAGTATGATAGAGGGGGAGGAAAAAATAAAATTAACCATTTCTTTGTTTACAGTAAATAAGTTTAATCCACGATGTATATGTTTTGTTTTCTAGGTTAGGGATCTGACTGTATCCTGGTTAAGAAAATTTGTCTGCTGATTTCATTCTATGAGTCCTGTTTTATGAGTGAATGGGAAGATTTTTCATGTATGTGTGATAGCTTTTAGATGTATTAGATATCTTATAAGTTGTGTGAATTTGCATGATATAGCAGACAAAAGTTATAGATGCAAGGTGTAACTAAATTTCCCTGTGCAAGAGATTAATTGATCCTTTACTATTATGTTATTTTGTGCTGAATAAAGTGTTAACAAAGAGAAGTTGTAAACACTGACAATTGAACTTCTAATTGGTTTAAATTCAGTGTTTTTGAAAGTTTTATGGTTGTGAATGCATTACCTTTTGTAATGACCCATGATGTATCTGTTTCCTTTTATTTTGTGTTCTGATGTCCTTTCTTAATGAGCTGAGATGTCTGTGTCAATCAGATAATGTTCAGGGTAATATGAGTCAAACCATTACCTGAGATAAGAGAGCCTTCCTAAGAATCTTTGGTGAATAATTGAAATGTATTTATTTATATTTCTTATATACCGCGCTATCAGTGCGGTTTACAGTTGAAACAGAACATACTACAATGTAACAGGTCACATTGAGTTTACATTGAACAGGGGTAGTAAACATGGAAGAAACCGGGGGAACTATATACAAATTATGAATACTCTTACGAAGGACATATAAGGATCTTTAAACAGAGGCATATGCTCGTGGGTCAGGGAGAGAAGGTAGGGGAAAGCTGATTAACCATTCTCTACGGGAGGCTGATCTATGGGGCGGGCTAGGTAGGAAGGTAAGGAGATGGCTGTGTGCTTTCCGGAATTGGTATCAGGGTAATGTTGTAGGAACAGGTGGTGTTTGAGAGCTTTTCTGAATAACGCTAGGTTTGAGATGGCTCGGATTTCAGCTGGGTTTAATTTATGAGTTTAATTTATTTGCCATAAACCTTCAGTTATGTTTTGATGTTTGTTACCCCTTAAGTAATAAGATTAACTATAGTTTGCATACAGGCTCATTCCATCCCGAATGTACAGCCCCTCTGTACATCCGGTTTGAACCGGATGTACAGAGGGGGGTCGCGATTCTGATCCTGTGGGGCACGTCTAGCCTCGCGGGACCAGAGTCACAAACAGCCCTGTACATGCAGGCTGGGACTGCGATTCAGCTCAGCCTGCATGTACAGGGAAAGCCCGACTAACTCAGCCAGGGCTTTACAATGGAGCCGTGGTGCAATGGCATGCGGTTGCTATGGCACTGCAACTCCATTGTAAAGCCGCGATCCTGGCCACTGGCTGAACAAAGGCTTTCCCCGCACCCCCTCCCCTGATATGGCCCCGCTGAAAAAAGACGTCCAGGGAAGTTATTCCACCTCAGAGGTGGAATAACTTCCCCGCACAAGTCGCTGGCTCTGGACATACAGGACTGACATTATAATCAGCCCTGTACGTCCAGGATCGGTGACCGCCCACCCTAACTCTGCCCCCAATCTGCCCCTTCCCTGTCCCCGTTTAACCTCCCCTTATAACCAGCGGGGAGGTTAGATGCCAGCGGTGGGGGGAGGGGGGGCACGAATAGCAGGGATGGACGTCCATTGAGACATCCATCCCCACTATTCACGGGACAGAATCAGGTCGATATTGTCATAGTTGGAGAATAAATTACAAATATAATTGGTAATATGCATATGTAGGTTGTGCACCTGATAAGAGAGGTATTTTTATTAGGCCACGTGCTAACTTTGGGATATAAGGGAATGAATTAAGGAATGTAGGTGCAAAATAGATTTATGCTATATACTAGGTTGACTTTCATATAGTTAAATAATTTGTAATAATTTAGTGCTAGCAGTAGATGTATTGTAATTAATTGGCATTAGATTAGATAATCCTGTTTAACAGTTGTATAGTGCCATTAGCAGTGGTGCTTATTTGCAATTGTGAGGAATTAAAGGAATGTTGTAGAGGTGAGTTGTGGTTCTGCAAATTATATATTGTATGCACTGAATCCTATGGGCTGAAGACAATGACTTCTGTGAATGAAAGGAGATCTGTAATACTACTGAAAGCTGGATAGAAACAAAGATCAGAGATTTCAGCAATGCTACAAAAAGATGTATATGCAGCCATGAGCTGGGTAGTCAGTCACTGACACTGTCCACGATGTGCATAGCACAGCTCAGAGTGAAAAAGAGAATGCTGCTGGATAACTTGCAGTTGTGACTAGTGTCGTGATGTGTATATGAGTGTAAATTTCTGAACTACTGAAAGATCTATGAAAAACAGTTGGCCACTGTCAGCATATTGTGCTTGCAAGAATAATTGGTAAAGCCTTACTCTCTGTACATATTCTTATTGAGATCTAGCAAGGGCGAACAGTGTCACATAGGTTTGGTTAACTTGCAGGATGCTTGTAATCTTTTTTTCTATGTTGTCAAATGGAGCAGATGTACAAAGACTTCTTCCAACCAACAAGATGAAGTCCGCCTGTGAACCAGGTGTGGTGCCTAGAACTCTGAAACAAGTGAAGAGAAAGGTGTTCCCTACTCGTATTTTGGACTTGAATATGTTTGAGCTATTATTCATTTGTAGTGATTCTGTCTAGAATCAGAGGGGGGACTGTTGAAAGTACCTTGAAGTAGGGTACCATGCAACATTTTTTTCATGAATAAAAGGAGGCGTGAAGGCATAGCTTGAGAAGGGAATCATGGGAACCTGCACAAGTGTGCAGAAGTGTGAATTCCTCACATAAGCTGAAGTTGTACTGTTTTATATAACTCTCTGTCTCTGTGTGCTTCCTTATTTGCAGTTGAAATTAGAGTATTGAAGTCAGGAACCGAGGTTAAGTTTTGCTGCCTAGTCAGATGTAGGCCACAGGCTAAGAGATCCATTCATCTTCGACTTGGAGGAGAGAGGGAAGGGGGCAGTTTGAATGGTGCAGTACCCAAACATTCTGATGATTTGAAAAGAATAATACAATTAAACCAAATATTATGATATATGAAACCATTAGATGTCACTGACAACAGATTTCAAACGAGTTTTACCATAGGGTGCTACTGTCTCACTTCCAGGGCAGGATTAAAACTATCTTGAGCTCGAGGTAACATACATTTGTGGAACCCTACCATGGACTTCCATTTACTAATTTTCTTAACCCTCCCTAGAGTTTTATTCACTCTTTACATGTTCCCCTCCTGCTGGGATCTTTGTTCATGGTTTTTCACCCTAGACTTCACCTCTTTAGAAGTAGCATAGAGAAAACTGCAGGGCCTAGGTCTAGATGCAGTAGTGGCATCAAGTTGTGTGTGAGCATGTTGATTATACAGCACATGCTTTGAATGGAGTGGTCTAGTAGTGGGCTGACAACCAGGGAAGCTGGGCAGGTCAGTTTTATCCTTCATTGCCTTTGGTACAAATCAGAGATGCCGTGGAGAGAGATTAAAGGCTAGGAAATGAAATTTACAGATGACGTGATTGAGGTATAAATCTAGATAGATTTAAATATCAAAAAGACTTCACAAATGGAAGAAATAACAGAAACTGATATTTAGCTTTCTTTGGTGCCTCTGAAAGGATATAGACACAGTATTAGAACAGTTTTGAAAGTAATTAGACCAGCTAATTAAACAGTTATCTAGGTAAATTCCCAATGCGGAAAATGTCCTTCCAGTTAGTATGTGCACAGATGCATTTGTAGCAGTGGATTTCTCCATGACAGTGTCTGTTACGTTGCTACTTGCTGTTCATGGGCTGGCTTACTCAGTGATTGTCTTCCTACCATCATCATCTTTGCCCAGTTGCTGCCAGTTGTTTTCCTTAGCCTGCAGAAATCCCTCCTCCCCTTATCCCTCTCCCATTTCTACTCCTTCTTAGTACCCTTCCCCCAGGACACTCAATGGTATTCTTCGAAGTCAACCCATTGCTTCTTGCAGAACTTATTCTCCCTTCTTCCATCTCTCGCAGAACCTACACTTGTACAACACAGGAACTTCTCCCTGCTCCCCCTCCCCCTCCCCCCTCCCATCCTTTGACGAGAGCTACCTTCCATTGCTCTCACTGTCGCTGCTGCTAGTTACAACAGAAGCAATCTGGGTAGACTCACTCACATGGGGGGCAAGGAGTGGAGAGATGCAGATATGTTGGCCATACTTCTAGCTTCCAGATATTGATACAAAAATCTGTAGAATCCTGAAAAAAGCCACACAGTTGACAACCCTAGCCTCCTGAGTCTGCTCACTTGGCCCCCCTAAACATTTGGACATAAGGTATGTGCATAGTTTGCCTATGCCTTAATCCAACTCTGCCCACAGCAACAAGTATTAGTTGTCAGTACTAGCGACATAAGTTATAATGAGAGGCCCTCAAGTAAAATTTTGCTGAGGGCTTCCCATTGTCACCGCGGTGTCATGCAATCCCCCGTGCAGGCCCCCCCTTTGTGCACCGGCAGCAGCAGCACGGCAGACTTACTTTATCATGTTTCCCATGCTGCTCCACTCCTGTAAGTTTGCTGTGGGCCCAGCGGCTGTTCCCCAAAACTTCGGCGAAGAACAGCTGCCGGGCCCGTGGCAGACTTACATGTGGCAAACATGATAAAGTAAGCTTGCCACACTGCTGCTGCCACCACTTTGTCAGCTGCCTTTCTGCCTGGGCTTCCCTGCATTGTGGGGGTTGCTTGGGCAGAATTTATGCCAGTGGTCAGTACACATAACGTTAAGAAAGCTGTAGTGTTCAGTCAGTAAGTTTCAAAGTAGAATTATACATCTAAATCACTGAAAGGCATTCTATCAGAAATAGGGAATTATTTTCAGTGTATGTGTCTCCGGGTCTTCTTCAGCTCCAACCCCTCTTTCCTGTGGTGTACCCCAAGGGTCGGTCCTCGCCCCACTTCTCTTCAATGTTTTTCTGGCTCCCCTCGCTCTTATCATTCAACAGTTTGGTATCTCCGCATATTATTATGCGGACGACATACTTTTTCTGCATCACACTGATTCTCTCACTCCAGACATCTCCCCTCTTAACCGTTGTCTTTCTGCTGTCGCCTCCTGGTTTTCCTCTAATTTTCTTCATGTAAACCCCTCTAAGTCTTTTGCCACCTGGTTTACATTAGGGAGCCCTTCTCCCACGTGTGTTCTGTCTTTTTCTTCTCACTCTATTCCCCTGGTTTCTTCTTTTCGTTATTTAGGTGTGGTTCTTGATTCTTCCCTCTCTTTTAAGGAACATATCTCCTCAGTTGTCCAGCGGTCATTCTTTTCTCTTAAGCAGTTACGGGCTGTTCGCCCCTTTCTTTCCCCCTCTGCCTTGGCTACACTTTTACTCTCTCTAGTGGTGTCCCGACTCGACTACTGTAATGTTGTTCTAGCTGGTCTCCCACAGTCACAACTTTCCCGTCTTCAGCGTATTCAGAACACTGCGGTCCGTCTCCTAACTCATGCTTCCCGGTATGAACATGTCACCCCTCTTCTTTTACATCAACATTGGTTGCCAGTATCCTTCCGTATTCAGTATAAAATCCTCACCTTTGTTCACAGGGCTCTCCACACAGGTATTCCCCTTTATCTTGCAGATCTGGTTCACTTTCATACTCCTCACCGTTCGCTTCGCTCTATCCATGTCAATCGTGTGTTCCTCCCCCCTCCCTCACACGCTCACATAGAATCCACTCGTTCCTCCGCTTTTTATTTTTTAGGCTTTGGAACTCGCTTCCCCTTTCCCTACGATCCGAGATGTCTTTCCAGCTTTTCAAAACAAAACTCAAGACTCATCTGTTTAGCCTAGCATTTGACCTTCCCCCGTAGTCCCTACCCTTTCCTCTGCTTCCCTGCTGATGTAGTATGTTGTTATGCTCAGATTAGTTCTCTGTCCTCTTTCTTTCTCTTTACTGTTTTTAAATAATGGCGTTCCTTTCTCTTTCTGCAGCTATGTAATTTTTACAATTGTAAACCACCCAGATACCTATGGTGTGGGTGGTATAACAAATTTTAAATAAACATAAACATAAATAAACATGTGTGTGTGTGTTTTGTGTTTATGTTGTATGTCTGTATCTGTGTTTATATATGTATATCTGTGGTGCGTGTGTGTTGTGTGAATGTTTAGATGTTTATGTGTGTATTGTGTGTTTGTGAATGTGTGTATGTCCTTCTATGGGATGTGTGTGTGTGTGTGTATGTGTCTGTGGCTGGGAGAGTAGAGAAGAAAGAAAAAGCAGTTGGAATGGAGCAATTTCCTAATTGCTGTTTCACGGAATCAAAGTTTCCATGCTGCAGAAGATGGAACTGTTTCTCCCATAGAAATGTGTTGAGCTTATTTGTCTCATTTTCAAACTTGATGTGTCTTTTCACTGATTTTCCACCCCCATGCCGAACCTCGTGCCATTCTGTTAAATTTTCAGAGCATTATTTTGCCGCCCAGGCAAACAGACAGCCAGACAGATAGAGAGATATTTACAACCCCTTAGGTATGATTCTTTCCAGCATCCACTGGTATGGAAAGAATGAAAAGGAGCTGAACCTGATTTCAAATAAGAATTATTACATGTCTGAGAGACCTGTTTGAAATTGGCTCATGATTAATATGACCCAGCAAAGGTAAGAGTTTCCGTGCTGATATGGAATACTATCTAAGTTTTCGTGTTCTGGGAGTCAGCCTGTTCGCAGCATATGCCCATTACCTTGGGAAAGCCAGTGGAAATTAGAAGCTCAAACTAGGCTTCACTTACAATCAGTGGTGTAATCTCTAATGAGGGTCCCCATGGTCCTTGGGTGCAATGCCCTTCCTGTCCTCTCCTCCCCTCCTTGTGCAACCAGCAAATGTACTTTAAAATGTTTACCGCACTGCCTCCCATTGCTACTAATCTCTCCTAAAAGGTTTTCTGACCTGGCAGCTGGCTCCTCCTGCTGCCATGCTGAAGTCGAGCTGCCTTTTAGGAGAAAGCAGCAGCACCGTGAGGCAGTGTGGCAAATATTTTAAAGTAAGTTTTTTGATTACCATACCTGCCTTTGCTGCCACAGTGTGGGATCGCTGGGCTGTGTGGGGTCCCCCCACACTATGGGGGGCTACTTGAGCCGAATTTATGGCACTACTTACAACAGAGCGATGCACTGTTTAGCCATTAACTACGATTTTTCATTTATGTTTGAACCTCGTATTCATATTGTAAATGATGGAGTATGTGCTTAAACAAATTTTCTGACTGGGCACACCTTGTGATGCCCAGGCCCAGGGAGAGAGGAAGACAGCTGCTGTTACGCTAGTATTCCCTGCCAGCCAATGAGTGGCGCTGAGAGTGAGGAGATGTTGCTTCAGCCTCTTACCAATGAGAGTCCCGTGAGCCGCCCAGGCATGCCAACATGGGTGGGAAGTGGCAAACTCACAGGAAAAAATGGGGGAGGTGTGGGAGGCAATTAAAGGAATATATTTTTTTATATTTAACAAATCAAACACATATATATGAGGAGATATTGCAACTAGGATACATTACAAATTGCAGTATTCAAATTAACTGCATGTCACAGTAAGAAATTTAAATAGTGTTTTCTCTTTATTGTTCAGTGTATAAGGAGGTGCAAAACTATCATAATAAAATGCCAGCTGTGAAAAAGTGCATTTAGTATTAAAGGTTATTGCAAAGGACTGTTGTTGCTGTAGTTGTAAATGATTTCTAGAGGTCTGATTTAGCTATCCAGATACTCGCACATGAGCATGAATGGCTTAGCTCACTGGCTCAGTTAAAATCCAGTATATTGCATGAAGTGCTCCAGCATCAAGAGGGTAATTTTATAAACCATTTTCATGCCTGAAATAGTTTTTTGTGGTGACAAGACTTCAACTTTCATACTTTGGACACATCATGCAAAGAGAGAGATCATTAGAGAAAGAAATCATGCTTGGCAAGGTAGAAGATCAACACAAAAGAGGAAGGCCAACAATGAGATGGATTGATACAATAACAGCAGCTATGGGTGCCATTCTGTCAACAATGAGCCACCATACTGAAGACCGAACACAGTTTAGGACAACTATCCAGAGAGTTGGCATGAGTTCACTCAATGACACTTAACAACAACAACAAATGGGCTCTTACAGAATTAAGTTGGGCATAAAAGTACACACTATGCAAGGCAATGCATACTTTCACAGTTGGCACACGCAGGATTGCATTTTGGTGTACGCTGACATTTACATCTGTTCTTGAGCAGGCATAATGTTTACGCCTGCACAGAGCTGGCCACAGAGTTGGTTAAAGGTATTGGTGCCCCGTATACCATTGACCCGAATGAGAGGGGGGTGGAGGTCGGGCGGGGTTGGGGTTCCGGATCTTTGGAAGTACGCGCTGGCATGTCAGGCCCGGCACCTGGGGGATTGGCTGGGGGATACAGCAGTTTATACCCCCCGAGGGTTGGAAGAGGCCTTTGTAGCGCCGCACACTTTGGAAGCGGTTCTGCACTTGCCGCGGGTAGTGTTGCCGAATCGCATGACCAGTAGCGTGCTGATACAGGCGACACGGCGCACGTGGCAGCAGGTAAATAAGTATTGGGGCAGTGACCCTGCGGTGTCGAGCTGGCTGCCCTTGCAGGGTAACGCTTGTTTCACTCCGGGTTCTGACTCGGCTCCCTTTCGGCAGTGGCTGCGGGTGGGCATCCGGCGCCTTGGACATGTGGTAGACCCGGATGGGAGCTGTAAGGCTTTGGGCGCACTTTGTGGGGAGTACGGCTTGAACCCCGGGGCATCCGTTTTTGCCTATGCGCAATTGTCGCATTACGTCGGCTCGTTGTCTAAACGAGAGCTTCTTGTGGAGCATTCAGCGCAAATTCTCGATTTCTTCGCTCTGGGGGCAGACTCTCCGCCAACTATAGCTGAGTTAAAAAAGAGGCTGGACCGGCTTGGTGTGCCTCTTGATTATTCGGCGGTGGAAAATTCCTGGGCAAGGGAGCTGGGTCGGGAGATAGCTCCAGGGTCCGTCCGGGGGGCACTGGGTCGGATTGTGCAATTGGTGGAGGGGGCTCGGTGGCGTGAGGTACAGTTTAAATGCCTTCATCGAGCCCATTTTTCCCTGAGGCGAGCGCTTAGAAGTCGCCTTACATCATTTGGAGGGTGCCCCAAATGTTCTTGTGCCTTGGCGGACTTGGGCCATATGTGGTGGGGCTGTCCGTCTATTCGTCGGTATTGGCAGCAAATTGGGGCGTATCTTAGTGGCTCTTGGGGCAGCGAATTTGTTGGACAGGACTGCTGGTAGTTTTAGATCAGCTGGGACCGCTCCACCCGAAGGGGAGGTGGGAGAGAATTCTGGTGCGCAGAGCCTGTCTAGTGGGTAAAGGCCCTATTCTTAGCCGATGGAGGGAGCCAGTGGCGCCTACCTTTGGCGAGTGGCGTAATAGCCTGCATCAGCTTATGCTCATGGAACGGAGAAGTGCGCAGGGGCACCCCCGGAGATGGGCCACCTTTTTGTTGGTTTGGATGCCCTACATTCAGCGATTGGGACCCAAAATCCGCAGCGAGGTGTTAAAGGTTGGATAGTGGTTGACTAGGACGAGTATTGCTCCTTGGATAATCTTGCTTGCTGTGTTTCCTGTGCTAGGGGGGGAGGGGAGTTGGGAGCGGGAGAGGGAGGTTGGGAGAGGGGGAGGGGGGAGCGTTGGGTTACACTGTTCTGCATAACCTGGTGTCTTTTCCTGTTTGCTTGCTGTGATACTCCCAGGGTGGTGGACAAGACACAGCCCCGCCCGGGAGATGACCATATGTAAAAACAACTTTGATTGGATGTATTGTTTGATTGTATTGTGTGGTATTAATAAATAGAACGTTGAAAAAAAAAGGTATTGTGCCCTAGGCAACTCTTAAGCCTTCCCCCTTCCCCCCCACCTGTCAAAATCAATTGTTTAGTTTTGAATGCCCTGTTCTTTGCTGCCCCCCAGACGTTGCTGCCCTAGGCGACCACCTAGTTTGCCTAGTGGTTGGGCCGGCCCTGCGTCTCCAATTAAGGCACAGTCTCTGCAGGATTTATGCTACTGTTTTATAAAGACAAGTAAGCCGCCTGGTTGTCCTTATAAAAATAGGCTCAAAATAGGCACCTTCTCCATCGCTTAATCTAGGTACCCTGTTATAAAATGATCCCCAGGTGTAAGTCTGCTGGTTACTGTATGAAGGGGCTTATTTATTTAAGTGTAGTAAGATTTTGCACGTATTGTGGGTTAATAGCCAAAATTAGCAAGCAGTAAATGCAAAGCCTCAGTGTTAAATGTTAGTGGCATTCCTAGTATTTTGCCATTCATTTAGTGCAGAGAAAAGTCCCTGCATGAAGTGCCACAGGATTAATCGTATATCTGCTGTGCTGGTTTCATCTACACACCCACATATACGTAACCCATTGCCTTCATTGAATCAGTAGGCTGTAGGAAAGAGCTGTTGCTCTTTATTCAGTATCAAGCTAGCATGTCCATGTAAATAGATAAGACCAACTGCAGCATGGGGGGAGGGAGAGGCATCTATTTATTGGGGGGAGGGCTTCACAACATTAACAGTCCTATTTCCCTCTCTGCTTCCCACTCTCCATCTCAAATCCAAAATTGGTCCGTCCTCTTACCCCTCCACTAGCTTGATTCCTGCTTTTCCCTCCCCCTCTCCCTTCCCTTCCAAGTTTTTTCACTCGCATTATTAAGGCCTCAGGCTTGGTAGCAGTGCCCTATTGCCCTGCCTTTGAAGAGTGTCATGCAGAACCATGGGGACTGGAAAGAACAGAAGCCTACTGCTGAATCCTCTTCTTGCTGGCACATTTTTCTGCTTACACATGAAGTGGCCCTTCCAGTTGGTTTAACAAATCTATAACATTTCCTTTTCTGAGACTTTGAAACTGCCTTCATTTCTTCATGGACAATCACGAGGCATCAGCCGCACCTGGTAATGTCATCCAATGGCACCATGGACAGAAGTGCTCTCCTTTCTGAGCATGCCCAGATGACCCCATCTCTGAGTCCGCCCCAGGGCGAGCCCAGTTTTTCGTCTTCCGCCTTGCCTGCAAGGATGGTTTCTTCTGCTCTCTTACCAACTTCCAACAGAATAAAAAAAAAAACTATAGAAAAAGAGAAGAAGATCTACACAGAGAAGAGAGAGGCTTAAACCAGTATTCAAGAAATGCCCCAAGTGCATCCGCAAAATGAACAGTATGGACGCACATGACTGCTGCGTTCGGTGTCTGGGGATAAGTCATAGGATTGAAGATTGCTCCCACTGTGCCTGGATGTCCCTCCATGCTTACCGATCCCGCAGCCATGCCCTCCAAGATTTCATGGCAATTGCAGAGCCTACCTCCAGGCCCAGGAGACCCATGCCGCCAGCCTCCAACGACCACATGGCCATGAGGGATGCAAGAACAAGATACCCACTATGGCCCAGGATGCGCCTAGAAAGGCTTCCATCCCTGGCCTGATACCTCCGGATCCAGCATCGGCCCCCTTCGACAACCTCCAAGCCTCAGGGAGCCACTCCTCTCAAGCTGCAGGCATGGAACAGGCCACCGTTCTCAGCAGCACCAGAGCACGCCAGGATCACTATGTCTTCGGTGGAGCCTTGTTCTCACATGGCGCCACCCCCTCCACTCCCATCGACTGGCACCATGACAATGTGGGACGTGCTGACATGGAGACATCACCCCCGCACCAGGAACGCTCTTGGGAGTGCTCCTAGATGCTGGTGCAGGCCTACAGCCCCTCCTACTACCAACACAGATGCCGCAGACCAGACTACAGCACATAGCAGCAGCGGGAGCCTGGACCAGGGCAGACACTGTGCCAGATGCTGTTTCAGCAGCGGGGAGTCCAGCAGCTGGCAGCCGCATGCCGCAGAAGACACAAATGCTAGCAGCACGCCTCCAGTACAAACAACCCTGATACCCTTCCACACAAACAGCACAAACCAGAGGTAGTGCATGATGGACAGAAGAACTTGATCTGCAAAAGGGCACAACCACAATTGATGCCAAGGGCCATCCAGGAGCGCCTCACAAAATTTCTTCAACAGCATATCCCACAACCATCTATAGTGGCACCCATGACCCCCGCCCCTTAGCCGCCCCACAGCATGGGACCCTCCAGGAATTCCTACACGCCACCCTCCCCTTTGCTGGTGCGCTTCTCCCCAGACCATCTCACAGGGGACAGCAGGGAAGATGAAGAGATGGCAGAATGCGACCCTCCAGGAACTCCTACATGCCACCCTTCCCTTTGTGACTGTTCTTCTCCCCAGACCATCTTACAGCAGACAGTGCGGAAGATGAAGAAATGGCCACACAGGGCTTGCTGGGGGGGGGGGGGCACAACAATCACCAGCGCTATCAGACTCCTCGACGGAAACCTCGTCACCCACCGCGCAGCTCCCCTCGTACCCGAAGTGCCTTCAGAAGCTGCTGTCACAGCTCTCCCTGACTCCTATGGACGCTCCCGACCCGAGGAACGAGATCCTAGGGGTCTTCATGTACCTGGATACACCAAAAGTGATGGTTACTTTCCTGGTACACTAGCTCCTTCAAGACCACCTGATGAAGGTATGGCAGACCCTGTCATCTGGACCCACCTGCCCAAGAAAGCTCAAGACCAAATACTAGGTGCAGCTAGCCCTGGGGTTTGAGAAAACCCAGCTGCCACACCAGTCCATAGTGGTCAAATCTGTGCTGAAGTGCACCAAAGGATCCCGGACCCATTCCAATGCCCCACCCAGCAAAGCTTAGCATCAGGTATCTTTCCCACCCCCTGGAAGCACGCTTCGGTCCGCCCCATTCTTAAGAAAGACTCCCTGGATCCTTCCTCCCTTTCTAGCTGGCGTCCCATCTCCAATCTCCCTTTTCTTTCTAAACTCTTGGAAAGACTAGTCTTCTCCCAGCTTTCATCTCACCTTGAGGCTTCGCTTACCCTTCACCCCCGGCAATCTGGTTTCCATCCTGGTCACAGCACGGAATCTGTCCTTCTTTCTCTTCTCAATGACTTGCATGCTGCTCACGATAATGGTTTTCTTTCTCTTGCTGTCTCCCTTGACCTTTCCGCGGCTTTCGACCTGGTTGACTATCACACTCTCCTCAGTCATCTTCAGGATGCCGGCCTCTCCAGTCTGGTTCTTAAACGGCTTCGTTCTTTCCTTTCCTGTCATTCTTTTTCGGTTCTGTCTGGATCTGTTTCCTCCCCTCCCACTCCCCTTCCCTGTGGTGTCCCCCAGGGTTTTGTTCTTGCTCCCCTTCTTTTCAATGTCTTCCTAGCTCCTCTTGCTCTTTTGTTTCAGCAACATGGTGTTTCCGCCTATTATTATGCAGATGACATTTTCCTTCTTTACCACACTGATTCTTCTGTTCCAGACATCACTCCCTTCAATACCTGTCTTTCTTCTGTCGCTTCTTGGCTCTCCTCAAACTTTCTCCATATTAACCTTTCTAAAACCTCTGCTATTTGGTTCACTTTTGGTAGTCCTCTCCCTCCCCTCGTCCCTCTGCTCTCCTCTTCACCTATCCCTATTGTCTCTTCCTTACTGAATTTAGGTGTAATTTTCAATTCATCTCTTTCTTTCAAGGACCACATTTCATCAGTTGTTAAACTTCTTTCTTCACTCTGAAACAATTGCGCGCTGTCCGTCCCTTTCTCACTCCTTCAGCCATGATTACCCTGCATCTTTCCCTTGTTATGACCCATCTTGATTATTGTAATGTCTGTCTAGCTGGTCTCCCCAAGTCTCAAATCTATCGTCTTCAACGTGTTCAAAATACCGCGGTTCGTATCCTAACCCGCTCTTCACGCTTTGATCACATCACCCCCCTCCTAATACACCTACACTGGCTTCCTATTGTCTTTCGGGTTCAGTTCAAATTTCTTATTTTTGTTCACAGGGCAATTCATTCAGGTATCCCTCTTTACCTCGATAACCAGGTTCATCTTCACACTCCCCACCGTTCCCTCCGCTCTGTTCACATCAACTGCATGTCCCTTCCCTCACCTTCCCAGGCCCACCTGGAATCCACCCAGTCCTCAGCATTCTATTTCCTAGGTCCTAGGCTTTGGAACTCTCTCCCCCCACACTCCGTTTAGAATTATTCTTTAATTCTTTTAAAGCAAAACGAAAAACTCATCTTCTCTGCTCAGCCTTCGACCTCCCCCCATCCCTACCCCTTTCCCCTCCCCCTCACTAAGATGCAGTTCCCCTCCCCCTCGCTAAGATGCAGTTCCCCTACCCTTCTGCTCCTCCTCGCTAAGATACAGTTTCCCCACTCTCCTGCCCCTCCCTCCCTCTTTACCCCCTCTTGTTTACCTTCCCTTGTCAACGTACATTGTTTGTCCATCTGTCTACTACCCCTTTTATTATTATTTGTACTCTTTGCCTTTTTCTCCACTAATCTTATGCTATTTTCTGTCCCTTTTTTACTGATTTTATAATGTTCCTTTCTTTTCCTTTTTTTCGCAGCCTTATTTTAATCTTGTTTGTAAACCACCCAGATGCTATTGTTTATGGGCGGTATATAAAATTTTAAATAAACATAAACATACCAGGTCATCGACGGCTGGAGAACCTTCCAGAGTGCCATGCTGAACACCAAGATCGCCGCACACCAATTCCAATCTAGGTCTTCATCCTCAGCCATCCTTGCTGACCTGACGGAAAGCGGGAAACATGTGATACAATCGGCCTTAGATGCCTTTGACGATGATGCCCGCACTGCAGGCATGGCCATTGCAGCCAGATGCATGGCTTGGCTCCAGGCCTCTGGCCTGAGGGAGGATACACACAACCTTATCACCGATGCCCCCTGCATCAGAGACAATCTATTCAGCAACAAAGTTAAGGATGCTGTCAATGACCTCAAGAAACACTACACCACTCCACAAACGTTTGCCGCTGATGGCCTGGAACACAGCTCTGGTGGCCGGAAATCACAGGACTGCCAGTCATGAAAACTATATTACTCATCCAAACACTAGAGCTCCCACCATAGATGGCCCTCACAGTGCTTCAAGCCCCGGATGGCCTACCACTCCTCGTATCGGAGCCACAGACTTCCTCAGAGGGAACACAAGCAGCAGAAACAAGCAGCACTCTCCAACAAGAGCACCCACTCCTTTTGACTGCCCACAAGAGCCCAACCTCCTGGTGGGGGGCCGCCTCTACTCCTTCCTCGACGCTTGGCAAACCATTACTATAGATAAATAAGTCCTGGAAATTATATCCCAGGGGTACCGCATCAAATTTGTCAACCCCCCACTCCATGGCTCCATACCACACAATGACACAACGCCTAAACAGCTCTCAGCTATGGCCGCAGAGATCCAGTCCCTTCTTGCAACGAGGACCATAGAACTAGTACTGCCACCAGAGATCAACAGTGGCTTCTACTCCAGGTACTTCTTGATTCACAAGAAATCTGGGAGCATCCGCCCCATTCTCGCCCTCCACAACCTGAACAAGTTCATCCACAAGGAAAAGTTCTGGATGCACTTGGTGATGATTCTACCATTCATCCAGGCGGGTGACTGGATGACTTCGCTGGACCAACAAGATGCTCACACCCACATCTCCATTCACCGGACACACAGGAGATATTTACGCTTCTATGTACTTGGCACCCACTACCAGTACAGGGTACTCCCCTTTGGGCTCTCCTCAGCCTCGAGGGTCTTCATGAAGTGTGTAGCTGTTGCCGCTGCCTACCTCCACAGACTTGGCATATGTATCTTCCAATACCTCGATGACTGGCTGCTCACGGGCTTCTCCTGTCAAGAAGTCCAAACCGTGACCTAGAAGGCAATCACACTGTGGTCATCCGTTGGCTTCCTTGTGAACTTCCTGAAGTCTCACCTATAGCCCACGCAGCACCTGGATTCATTGGGGCTGATATTAGCACTACCCAAGCCAAGGCCTTCCTCCCAGTTCAACGAGTGGACACCATCTCCTCACTAGCCAGGGAGTCCTTGGCTGTGGACTCTGTCACTACCAAACACTCCTGTGCCTCTTGGGACACATGGCGGTGACCACACAAGTGCTACCACACACCAGACTTTACATGCACCACTTACAGTGGCATCTATGCAGACACTGGAATCAGCATTTACATCCTCTATCCAAGGGCATCCCCGTGGACGTGAAGGCCAGGGACTCTATTGCCTGGTAGACGTGATGGGACAATCTGGTGACTGGCAGATCTTTTCAGCAGCCCTGTCACCAAATAGCCATCACCACAGATGTATCAAAGATGGGATGGGGGCCCACCTCCTACACCTCTGCACCAAAGGCCTCAGAATGACAAAAGAGCATGGACACCACATCAACCTCCTGGAACTTCATGCAATCCGCTACACACTACAGGCCTTCAGCCACTGCATCGCGGACAAGAGCATACTAATACAAACAGACAACTAAGTGGCCATGTTCTACATCAACAAGTAGGGCGGGACAGAGTCCCTCATGCTCTACAGGGAAGCATTCCACTTCTGGTCCTTCGCCCTATCCAGGGGATGCATACTCCAGGTGACCTACCTGCCTGGCGAGCACAACCACTTAGCGGACAGCCTCAGCTGACAGCTCGATCCGCATGAGTGGGAGATCAACCTACATGTAATGCAATTGATCTTCTACCAGTGGGGACAACCACTTGTGGACTCTTCACCACTGAAGCGAACACACAGTGCCCTTACTTCTGCTCAAAGTACCCGTCCAGCCACTGCCTAGCCCATGATGCCTTTATCACACACTGGGGGGACTGGCCCCTCCTGTATGTGTTTTCCCCCAATACCACTGATCTCTAAAGCCATACAGAAGATCATCCAGGACTGGATGCATGTCATCCTCATTGCCCTTCATATGCCCATGCAGGTATGGTTCCCCTACCTATGACAACTTGCCCAGGGTCTAACCATCTGAATGCTCCTGTAGCTGAACCTCGTCAGGCAGGATGGCGGCAACACCCTGCACCCCAGCCTCCCAATGCTGGCACTGACGGCATGGAACTTGAAAGGCTGACATTATCCTCCTTCCACCTCTCCAAGGAAGTCCAACACTTCGTTCTGATGCCAGATGCCCCACCACGAGAAAATCATATGGCCTCCAGTGGTGATGCTTTGACACCTGGTGCGCAGTGGAGATACGAGACCTCAGGTCATGCCCCATACTGCACGTCCTCTACTATCTCACCTCCCTCGCTGGGGCAGGACTCAAGATAGCATCGATCCAGGGCCTCCTGTAGGCCATCACAGTTACCATGACCACTCCAATGATGCCTCCATCTCCGCACACCCACTGATCTCCCAGTTCATGCGCAACCTGGCCAACCTGAGACCCACAGTATGACCACCAGCGCCACCCTGGGACCTCAACATCATTCTGCAGCAGCTCATACAGGACCCCTTCGAGCCCTTGATGACTGCACCCCTGAAATACGCCACCTGGAAGATCATCTTCCTCATTGCAATCACCTCTGCTAGAAGGGTCAGCAAGCTGCAGGCCCTGGTGACACACTCGCCTTTCACACAGTTTTTACAGGACTGTGCCACCCTCTAAACCCATGCGAGGTTTGTACCAAAAGTAGCCTCTGCCTTTCACATCAACTAGGCAATCAAGTTGCCCACCTTCCACACACTGCTGCACGCCTCTCCAGAGGAAGAATGCCTCTACACTCTGGACTGCATCCACGCACTTTGCACTTACATCCACAGGATTGATCTTTGTCTCTTTTGACCCCAACTGGCCAGGCCGCTCCATCACCAAGAGGACCCTGTCACAGTGGATATTGGACTGCATAGCATTGAGCTACGCCCAAGCATGGACCCAGCTGGGGGGCCACGTCCCTGCCCACCAGCTACGGGCCATGGCCACCATACTAGCGAACCTTCACACAGTACCCATTGTGGTTATCTGCAAGGCTGCCACCTGGGCTACCATACACACTTTTCAGAGACACTACTGCCTCAACCAGGGGGCCCTGGTGGACAGCACTTTTGCCAGGCAATTCTAACCAAGGTTAAAACCGGGCAGTCCTAACCCCTAGGCCACATTGGACTTTATGCTGTTAAAATTCCTAGAACTCAGAAGGTACCACTCTCGATTTGCTATTAACTGCCAACTTTTCTGTCATTGATTGTTGACACAGTTGTTGTTATCCCATTTACTTTTAACTTTCTGAAGTTGATTGTTGCCCAAAAACAATATAATATGTAAGGATGAATGTTTGTGTTTTTCAACCATAATAAAAAGGGGACACCTTCGATTATTTGCTTGTCCTTCATCCACCACAGCCATGGCTTCAGAGTCACCAGATGTGGCTGACGCATCCTGCTTGTCCATGGAGAAACTGAGGTTATTTACCTGTAATGGGGTTCTCCGTGGACAGTAGGATAAGTTAGCCACACAATCCTGCCTGCCTTCCCTAGGATGAGGACAGCCTCGTGCCTTTGCGGACTGGACCGAGCCACTATGCCAGCTGCAGAACCTTGGCTTGGGACACACTGGGTTGGCCAGGGGCAGGCTTTGAGGTGGGGTCAGCTGGGCATGCTCAAAAAGATTTTTCTTTCTGAGCTCTGGAGAACACTTCTGTCCATGGCACTGTCAGATGACATCACCAGGTGTGGCTGATTTATCCTGCTGTCCACGGAGAACCCCCATTATAGGTAAGTAAGCTCACTATGCTCTCTCTTCCAGAAGGATTGTACAGAATTGTTGCCCAATCAAGAGTGGAACTAGAGCTAACCATATTATGCTGGCATGCAGGTTGATCAGGAAGGGGGGGAGGGAACATAAGAGCAAGGCTCCCAGTTTCTCCCAAAGATACTGGGCCCATAAACAAATGTGGCTGAAGTGTTCTGCAGGGCTTTATCTTACTGTATCACTCTAGGTGTGGTTATGATGCCATGTTTTTGTTAAATCTTCTGTTTTATATGCTGATGGCTTCATTAACAAATTCGTTTCCAAAAATTTGGCCCAGATTTTTCCAGCCCTAGTCCCTGCCATTGTGCCAAATTTCAGAAAATTGGATACAGTGACTATTGACATAGGAGAAGAAAAAAGCATAAGGCAAGCACCTTGAAATATTTTTAGATTCATCTATGTCACACATGGGGCATACTTACTAAAGGTTAAAGTGCATTAAGTGCCACTGTACCATAGAAATAAAAGGACTGGGAGCATTTAACGCATGCTAATTTTATTAACAGGCGTTAAAACTTTTAGTAACTATGGGGTCTATTCTGTAACGTGAATAGCGGGGATGGACATCCCTTTGGGACATCCATCTCCGCTATTCGTCTCCCTTCTGTCCCTGGCAGAAGTCTCCCCATATGAACAAGGAATTTGTACGGGGAGGCTTAGTCGGGGGTGGGAAGAGGTGTTCCGGAGGCAGAGCGAAGGCAGGGCATGGGTGGTCTGCGACTCTGGATGTACAGGGCTGATTCTGAGGTCGACCCTGTGCGTCTGGGGTCTGCAGACTGGACGGGGGACCTATTCCACCTCTGAGATGGAATAAGTCCCCCTGGATGTTGGACGACAGCAGGCCTGGGCAGTGGCGGAAAGGTGAGGGGATGCAGGGGGTTCCCTGCAGCCCGACCCTGGCCATGGAAGGCCAGATCGGGGGTCAGGCTGTGGAGAAAGAAGATAGTGGTTGGCGGCCGGAGTTCACGGCTCCTGAATGGAGCCATGGTGCCATGGCAGTGGGATGCAGGAGCCTGACTGAGTTAGCCGGGCAGGGGTCTGTACGTGCGAGCCGATCAGAATCGTGTCCTGGCCTGCACATACAAGCCAAGACCCGATTCCCATCCCGCAGGGCACGTCTAGCCCACACAGGATCGGAATTGGGTCTGCCTCTGTGCGTCTCGATTCCGATCGGGCGCACAGGGGCCTGGATGCACATATTAGAATGTGCCTCCACGCCCTATAGTTTGAGGTTTTAAAATCTAATTATACAGGTCGCTTCAGCATAGCCCAGAGCAGGCACCTATGTCAATTCAGAGAGATTTGTATCATTTAAGGGTTTTTGAGAAATCTTGGTTTAAAATTGGGCTGTACACATGCATAGTTTAAAAAAAATATTGGGTAAAAAGATCAGTGTTCTGGTACATGGGCACAATAGGAATGGAAATCAGTACATTGGCATATTTAGGCATGCTGTTGCCATGGATATGGATTCTGAATCCCAGCTGCCACATTTTGAACTGGAAATACTGAAGCAGCAGAGATGGCCAAAATCCACAAAGTCCCGGAGCACTGGTTGACTTAAAGGAAGTGACACAGATTTGCAAATGTTTTCAACATATGTCACTGGTTCAAATCTAACTTATCGTAGTAATAACAGCAAGAAAGTCATCACCATCTGAAAACGGCTGAGTGACTTATGTGGGATGAATTGGTGGTCTTGTTCCAGTTGTCAGTAGACAGTTGTCCACGTATTAAAGCTAACCATAAAAATGCTACTCTGTATTACAACCTGAAAGACCAGAATGTATCTTATTCATGACTGGAAACTATGTAACTAATATAAAAGAGCTGACAGGTCTCAGAATACTCGGGCTGCCATTTGACTTAGAAACTTTCTGTCAGAATGGACTAGACGCCCTTCAAACATCAATGACCTGTATCTACGTGTAGATACAGGTCATTGATGTTTGAAGGGCGTCTAGTCCATTCTGACAGAAAGTTTCTAAGTCAAATGGCAGCCCGAGTATTCTGAGACCTGTCAGCTCTTTTATATTAGTTACATAGTTTCCAGTCATGAATAAGATACATTCTGGTCTTTCAGGTTGTAATACAGAGTAGCATTTTTATGGTTATCTATTAACTCTGGAACACAGACAAAAATTGATTTGTAAGCTACACATATTAAAGTTGCCATGATAGTTCAATGCTGATACCATTGATGTTAGAATCAGCAGAGAGGTCAAAGATGGCTCAGGCATGGAAATTAAATTACTTCTAATCTATGGCAGTGATCTGGAGTGGAGTGGATCTGGAGTGGAGGAGTAGCCTAGTGGTTGGGGCAAGGTACTTCAGGCCAGAAGGTTGGGGGTTCAAATCCCACTAGAGGACAGCAACCTTGGGCCGAACGGACTGGGGTTTCTAGTCCCACAGGTGCTCCTTGTGGTCTTGGGCAAGCCACTTAACCCTCCATAGCCCATGTTCCCTGTAAAATAGTTATCTCCAAGTTATAATACCCTGTTCAATGTAATTTCAGTTTGTTCAATGTAAACCACACTGATGCAGAATAGTGTGGTATATGAGAATGTAAATTAAATAAATCTCTGAAGAATTATAGAAACACATTGGCAGATCAGGTTGGAGCAACTTGCTCTGCCATTGCCTGTGTCTTGTGGGTAAACAATACTGTCAATTCGCCACCTTTTAATGAACAAAATTCAACAGAAATTAATTTTGAAAACTCAAATGTATTCATGGTCTCCACTGAAATGAACAAATTTTGGTCTGTGAATATCTTTTATCCACTGCACACTGCAAATGCCTGTACACAGTTAATCTATTTGATTTACGTGTGATATGCCAACTACAGTTCTCTTTAGAGCAAAATGACTGGCAATTATTGTTCATTCTTTCATTATGAAGACACTTCATTATTGTAATTCACTGAATTTCAGTATACTGAGGAATGCTGGGGCTGATATTTAGTGGGGCTTTATCTGCAGACTATGTAGTGCTAACTTTATATGGAAAAGTTATCTGTATAATGTTGAGATTGTTATTTTGCGGTTCACTTATATGGATATATTTATCTGCAAAGCAGCTGAATATAGCCAATATCCCCTCCTTTAGATATATGGATAAAGTTTTCTGGATAGTGACTTTTATATCCAAAATTTATCTGATCAGTATGATGGTAATTTAAACAAATGTACTGTATTTATGCAGTCTGTAACCGATACAGACCTTGTAAGTACTTTTTATCATTGACTCCACTGTGTACAGACTGCATCTGGTCTCAAATAGAGAGAAGGCTTTTGTTAGGGCCAAGGAAGTCTGATCATATCTCACCAGTCCTTCAGAGGTCTCACTGGCTTTCTGTGAAGTCTAGGCTAAAATTTAAGGGGCCAGTGTTCAAAAGCACTTACATTATCAGTGCTGGAGCTGATTGCTTAAGTGCTTTTAAAAAAGAATTCCAGGCCACATATATGCATAACCTTGGTCATTTAAATAGCTGGATGGCCAAAGTTATCCATTTTTAAAAGTGGCTTGGCTAGGGGCATTCTGGGGCTGGGAGAAAAGCTATTCATTTAAGTGGTGACACTCAATTGCTAAACAGATAGCTGATGATTTAATTAGTGCTGCACAAATAGCAGGTCCAAAGTTAAATGGCTATCTTGTCTGTTTAACTTTATCCTTGAATTTTGAGTACTGCCATTTCAATAGATAGCACTGCTGAAAATCCACATAAAATTAAATGGATAAGTTGCTGTGGAATCCTACTCAAGCGGACATATGTGCTGAGTTCTCTGAAATAGTGAGACCAAATATCAAGAAAATCATCTCTCCCCCCCTCCCAGGAGAAAGATATTGCATCAGAAACTGACTCCCTATCTCTAAAATGTCAACCAGTAAATCTGTTGACACGTATTTTGCTCTTGAATCTGGGCTTAAGAAGCACAAAGTCGATCCCTTCAGCACCAGATGAGATAGTAGTGAAAGAACATACTCACCATATGATGATGCAAGAATTACAAATGTTGAAGGACATGATGCAGTCCCAGCTTGAGGTGAGAAAAAGTATACGAATAGAATGAGAGAATATTACTGTACAAATGTTCACATCAGACAGGGGGCACTAGAAGGCCAAATGGAGAAGATGGAGAGGCTGTCATTCCAGATATCAAATGAATGCTGCAGCCTTCACATAGTTGTGCTTGCACATAGAGGATATGTTGAATAGAAATAGGAGGAAAAATATTTGCTTATCAGGGGTGCCGGAAAAAGTGGAAGGTACCAACATGGTAAAGTTTTTGGAGGAGCTGATAACCTCTTTGTTCAAAGTGAACTTTGACATAGTATTGGAGAGAGAATGTAATCATTGGGGTCCTTCAAAACCATTGTCTGATGGGAAGAACCCCAGAGCATTAGTGACCAAGATGCTATGGTATCCATAAGTAGCCTAGTGGTTAAAGTATCAGCCTGGGCCACAGAGAGATTAGTGTTCTAAATCCCACTGACACTTCCTGTGGACTTGGGCAAGTCACTTGACCCTCCATTAACTCAAGTACAAACTTAGAATGTGAGCTCTCTGGAGACAAGAAAATGCCTCTGTATCCAAATGTAAATTGTCTTGAACTATCTACCACTGGAAAGGTGTAAGCTAAATACAGATAAGCAAATAAGGCCACAAATTTGAATATGATTAAGAGCAAGCATGCACCTTTTTCCAAGGTAGGAAGTTCTTGGTAGTACTAGATCTTGTGCAGACCACAGTGTTGAAACCAAAATAATTTTTGACCATGAAGCACGTGCTCAAGGACTTTGGGGCGAGATAGGGGCTTATGTATCCTGTCCGTATGAGAGTTAACTTTTAACAAAAAGACCGTAGCTTATACTGATCCCATGAAGCTCCAGAACTTTCTGGATATACACAAAATGGCATGACCAGTAAGTAGGAAAGAACTCAGCTATTTGGCCTTAGGTAGAAGAAATATGATTTGAAATCTTGGACTAGTTGGGTGCATTTTCCAAGTATACTCTGACATATTGTTTAGACTAAGTGAGCTCTTTAGACTGGATCTCATAGCAAACAGGACTGGACCGTAGCAAACAGGAATGCTCAGCTTGTGAGCTCTTGCTAATAGCATTGCCTGCAGTTTTCTTATGAATGTGTCATTAGTCTGGTAGTTTGTTGAACTGCATGCAGAGGTACCAGACTGCATGGGTGACCAGAAGCTGAGACAGAACCAGCCCAGGAGAAATGGTCGCCCAGGACTGTTTGTAAAGTACCGTTGTTGGGGGCAGTTTGACTTGAGTCTGGATGGTGAAATTTTGAGTTCTATATCAGGCTTGTTAATACTGTATTCTCACAATATACTGTTACTGACTGAATGGATAATTTGGACAGTGTGAATGAGAAGTATTAAGGATGGAATGAGGCATGAATGGGACGTGAATGATGTGGGATGCTGGGGCCGTTTGGTCAGATTTGTGAGGAGTGTTTGGGGTTAACTACGTGATGAATGTACTGGAAAATGTATGGCTGTTAACAGTGGGGAGAATCATGTGGATGAGGGAGGGAAGTACTCGGGTGGGGGAATGAATTATGAGATTGTCTCAGCAGGTGCTATAGAAAAGGAAGGGGTTCTTAGGCCCATGGAGTATGAGAGGCATATGAATGTGCAGGTATCGGTTATACCTGGTAGTTATATGTGAATTTGAAGGGTATATTAACAAATAGACATATAGAAGTGGTTGGATTAGCTGATCTCCTCCATCAAGTTGTAGGTTTAAGCAATAAAAGTGAAAGGGCAAGTGAGTTAAAAGAGTGGGAATGGGTAATTTCAAAATGATCTCACTGAATGTCAATGATCTTAACTATTCGATTAAGCAGAAAAAAAGTATTTAATTATATAAAAAGGGTGGGAGAGGATGTGATGTTGTTGCAGGAGACCCATATTCCTGTTGTAGCATGCTAAACCAGTTGGAAACAAAGGCATGTTTTCTCACCAGCTATTTATAAGAAGAGAGGTGTTTCCATCATTTTCCGTAAATGACTCAAAGGTCAAATTCTGAAGCAGACAGGTAATACTAATGGTTACTGGCTCTAGGCAGTAGCACTCATTGGGCAATGCAAATTTTTGTTTGAGTTTCTATGTCACAAAATGGACTCTCTGGAGTATGTGCTGGAGATATTAGAAGTTCTGTGGGAATATGGAGAGTTACTCAAGATCAGGAAGTAGCTTCCTATAATGCTGCCCTCTCCTCTGCTCTGGATGCTCTCGATCTGCCCATGCCATGTCCTGTGAGACGTACTGCACCCCAGCCCTGACTTTCATCCCTACCTGCTGTCTATGTTCCTGTGCTCATTCAGCTGAGCGTGCTTGGCTCAAATCCTGCTCCCTTGCTGACTTTCTACACTTCAAATTCATGCTTGTTTCTTTCCAGTCAACCATAGCACTCGCCAAACATGACTATTAGTCCATCTGCCTAACTCTCTTGCCTATGATCCTCGCCGACTCTTTACTGCTCTCAGCTCTCTCCTCAAGGTGCCTCTTCTTCTGACCCCTCCCTCCCTTTCTGCCCAAACCCTGACTGACTATTTCCATGACAAAATCCACAAGATCACCCTCCAATTCCCCACAAAGTCAGCTACTTCCCCTCCCCCTCTTCACTCTCAACTTTCCCCCTCTACCTCTGCTACTCTTTCTTTGTTTTCTATGATCTCTGAGGAGGAAACCGCACACCTTCTTTCCTCCTTCAAACTCACTACCTGCTCCTCTGATCCTATTGCCACGTGTCTCCTAAGCCCCATCTCCTCCACTGTTGTCCCTTCCATCTCTCATATTCTCAAGCTGTCGTTCTCCACTACAACTGTCCCTGCAGCCTTCAAGCATGCTGTAGTTACACCTCTCCTCACTTGATCCTATCTTTCCTTCTAAATATCGACCCATCTCCCTCCTTCCCTTCATTTCTAAACTACTTGAATGTGCGGTTCACTGCTGTTGTTTTGACTTTCTCTCCTCTCATGCCCTCATGGATCCTTTACAATCTGGCTTTTGTTCTTTACATTCTATTCAAACGGCTCTTGCCAAAGTCTCCAGTGACTTGTTCCTGGCAAAGTCCAAGGGCCTTTACTCAGTCCTCATCCTTCTTGACTTCTCTGCTGCTTTTGACACTGTTGAAATCAACCTTCTTCTTAATACCCTGCCCTTGCTTTGTTTTAAGGGCTCTGTACTTGCCTAGTTCTCCTCTTATTTCTCCCATTGCTCTTTCAGTGTTTGTTCTGGTGGATCCTCTGCTGCTATCCCACTCTCAGTTGGTGTACCCCAAGATCTGTCTTGGATCCACTCCTTTTCTCTCTCTATACCCAGTCCCTTGGTGCGCTCATCTCTTCCCATGGCTTTCAGTACCATCTTTATGCTGATGATTGACAGATCTACCTCTCTACACTTGAAATCTCTCCGGCAATCCAGACCCAGATCTCTGCCTGCCTTTCTGACGTTGCTGCTTGGATATCTCACTGCAGCTTGAAATTGAACATGGCAAAAACTGAGCTTCTTATTTTTCCCCCTAAAACCTCCTCTTCCTCCTTTCTCAGTCTCTGTGGATAACTCTCTACTCCTCCCTGTTTCCTCGGCTTGCATTCTTGGGATCGTCTTTGACTCCTCTCTCTCCTTCACACACAGCCATCTGATAGCTAAGATCTGCCATTTCTTTCTCTATAACATCAACAAAATCCACCCATTCCTTTCTGAACACATTACTAAGACACTTATCCACTCCTTAATCACCTCCTGCTTGACTATTGTAACCTACTTCTTATTGGTCTTCCGCTGAATCATCTCTCTCCCCTTCAGTCTGTTCAACACTCTGGTGCGTGGCTAATCTTCCGTCAGCCTCATCATGTTCACTTCATTGGCTCCCTATCCGTTTCCATATCCATTTCAAACTTCTGCTAACCTATAAGTGCATTCATTCTGCAGCTCCTCACTACCTTTCCTCTCTTATCTCTCTCTACACCCCTCCTCGGGAACTCCGCTGTTTTGGCAAATCGCTTCTATCTGTGCCGTTCTTTTCTACTGCTAACTCCAGGCTTTGCTCCTTTCACCAATCCCCCCGCTCTTGGCACCCCCTCCAACAATGGTCATTGCATGCCTTACCCGCTCTTTTATTGCAGACTGGCGTCCAATACCATCGATATAGCACCTTATATGCGTACTCTTTTATTTGAGTAGCAATAGAAATGTGGGCCACAGTCTGTATGATCCTCTCCCACACTTCATCATCCCAACTCACCCCCAATTCCTCCTCCCATTTTAACATATACCCCAGTTTGCTCTCCCCTTTCTCCGTTAAGCCTTTGTAAATTTTGGAACAAACCTCCTTTTAACCCAGAGTACCTGAGCATAACGCTTCGAACCATCCCCTATTTTCCCATAAATCTTTTCACATCTTCTGTTTTAGAAAGTGAACAAGCTGTATATATGTATAATAGTCACTATCTCTTAACCCATATAAATCCCTAAGGCCCTCAAACTCTAATACACCCTTCGGGCCTATTATCTGGGAAATTTGTGTCAACCCCGCCTTTGCCCATCTCCGTAGAATATTTACCCCAGGACCCTGACCCCTATCAAAACATGCCTCCAATGTCATTCCCTCTGTATACCTTTTATCTTGAACTAATATTTTCCTATTTTGTTTCCACACCTTCACACTGTGTTCAACTATGGGATTAAGGGATTTATTTTCAGAGGCGTTACTACTCTGCCATACTATTTTTTCCAATCCCCTTCCCCCAATAGACTCTTCTTCCATTTGGACCCATTGCTTCTGCTTTCCTCTTTGCCACTCATAAATCGTTTTCAATTGTGCTGCCTCGTAATATTTTCTAAAATTTGGCACCCCTAGCCCCACCTCTCCTTTGGCTCGCTGCATTACCGCCATTGCTACTCTTGGCCTTCTATTAGACCATATGAAGTGATTGACAAGTCTTTGTACCTGCTTTAACTTCCTATAGGGAACTCTTATCGGTAGCATCTGAAACAGGAACAAAAGTCTTGGTAATAACATCATCTTAACAGTTGCTATGCGCCCAAACCAGGAAAGGTACCCCTTCCCCCACCCATCTAGCCATCTCTCTATCTGCCCAAATAACTTCAAGTAATTTAGCTTGTATAAGGTTCCTAGCCCATTACTTATTTGAATGTCTAAATATCTAATTTTCTCTCTAGCCCATTTAAATGGGTATTTTTTTTGCAATATATCCTGTACTTCCCTCTTCATTGTCAAGTTTAAAATTTCTGATTTGGTCCAATTTATTGTAAATCCCGACATCCTGCCATATTCTTCCATTTCCCACATTAAGATTGGTATGGAGAATCGTGGTCTAGCAACGCTCAAGATTATATCGTCTGTAAACAGCGATATTTTATACTCCCTCCGCCCTACTGTGATGCCCCTTATGTCCGCCCGCTCTCACACCCTTTCCACGAATGGTTCCAGTGCTGTAGCAAATAGTAGCGGCGACAGGGGGCATCCCTGTCTCGTTCCTCTCCCCTGCCCAAAATTTCAGAGTAGGCCCCATTCACCCTAACACAAGCTTTCGAGTTGTGATACAGGGCTTTTACCCATTTTGTGAATTCTTCCCCCAATCCCATTTTGTCCATTACCTGTAATAGAAACAGCCAGGCCACCTGGTCAAAGGCCTTCTCCGCATCCAGAGACAGGAGCAAGGCCTCCTCCCCACTCTGTTCGATGGACCATATCATATTTAGTATCTTTATAATGTTGTCCGCTACTTGTCTACCTGGCATAAATCCCGCTTGATCATGATGTATCAGCTTTCCTATTATCTTATTTAAACGAGTGGCTAAGATTTTAGCTAACATTTTAGCATCTAAATTTAGCAACGATATGGGCCTATATGAAGAGCATTCTTGTGGGTCTTTCCCCTCCTTATGTATTATTGTTATTCCCACCCACCCCATCGAATCCGCTAACACCACTCCCTCCCTTGGAAGGTTGAATAGCCTCACTGATGGTACAGTTAGGAGCTCACCAAAATCTCTATAGAATCGCGCTGTTAATCCATCCAGCCCCGGCATCTTATTCAGTTTCAACTGCTTTATCGCTCTCTGCATTTCATCAGCTCTTATGGCCTTATTTAACTCTTCTTATTCCCCTTCAGCTAATTTAGGTAGTTCTAGGGAGTCAAGATAACTTTGTACTCTCTCCCCCGGGTGAGCGACCCTTTCTTGAAATAACCCTTGGTAGTATCCCCTAAATGCTTCCCTAATCTCCCCATCCTTATTTACTACCTCCCCTCTCTGATTCTGAACTTTCATTATATGTGAGCGCAGTTTTCTCTGCTTCAGTTTCAGCACCATATATCTCCACGCCTTATTGCCCCCCTCAAAAAAGTCCTGCCTCAAAAGCTGCATCTGATACCTTATCTTTTCTGCCTTCATTGCATTTATCTGTGCTCTTACTGCCAACACCTGGCCTGTATATACCCCACCTTTCCCTAGCGCATCATGCTCTTCCAACTCCACCAGTCTTTCTCTCAATTCCCTCTCGCTCCTCTTCCGTTCCTTCTTCTTTCACGCCCCCACTTTACAAAAATCCCTCTCATTACTGCCTTATAACCATCCCACACTCCTCCCCATGCTACCTCTCCATTATCGTTCCACTTGGAATATTCCCTCGTTTCTCTCTCAGTATCCGCTCTTACCTTCCCATCTTCTAGTAATGATTCATTAAGCCTCCAAAATTGTATACCTTTTCCCTCCCCCTATAATTGTAAACTAACCTCCACTGGTGCATGATCTGACCATGTAATCGAGTCCATCTCTGCCCCCTTAATCCTACCCCCACCTCCTTCGATACCCAAATAGCATCTATTCGAGAGTATGAGCCATGTAGTGGCGAAAAATATGAAAATTGTTTCTTCCTGGGATGTTGCAATCTCCAAGCATCTATCAAACAATGCTGTGTTATGAAGCTACGATATCTACCCCTGTCTGCCCTCTTTCCCTCTTGTTTCCCCGTGGCATTCCTGGCCGGATTCCATGTTAAATTGAAATCTCCTCCACCCTCCCCTATTTTCCCCACCTCTTCATTCAGTTTTGTCCAAAATTCACCTTGCGCCCCCATTGGCGCATAGACATTCATTATGCAGTACCATTCATTTCCCAATTTTAGACGTAATAACACATATCTCCCCCCTTTGTCTCGTACCACCGAATGGATTTGTAACTTTAACTTAGCATCTATCAAGATAGCTACCACACTTTTTTTCTTTTCCACTGTATTAGAAGCATGAATACATACTCCATATCCCCTGGGTTTAACAAGATACTCTGTTGCTCTCATCAAATGTGTTTCCTGAATCAGGACTATCACGGCCTTCTGGCGTGCTATTTCTGTATACAATTTTTGTCATTTAAATGGTGAATTTAGCCTTTTCACATTTAACGTAACTATTTTCAACTCACCTTTATGTTGAAGACCCCCTCTTCTCTCTTAGCCCTATCCTCCCCTTCCCCTCCTCTCATTCCCCCTCTTCCCCTTCCCCCTTCCCCCCTCCCCCTCCCTTGCCCCCTCCCCCTCCTCCTCCCCCAGTACCCCCTCCTCCCTACCCCCTTCCCCTTCCCCCAAACACTCTTCCCCTTCCCCATCCCTCGCCCCCTCCTTGGAGACTCGACTTCCATATATCGTGACTGTCTATCCGGCCACTGCCTGCTCTAGCTGTCCTGTTCCCCCTCCCCCCTCGCAAATCTTAATCCCACCTTGGTTTATCCTCTCTACTCCACTCCCTCCATCCCTCCCCTTTATTAAAATACCCTATTTTGTACTCTCCATTTAACCTATCCTCTCCTCCCCTCTCTTCCCCATCCTTCTATACTCCTCCCCTACTCCCTCTTTCCTCATCCCGTACCCTTCCCGCAACAACTCTTACAAGCCCCTGATCAATGTCCCATATTTCAGTTCATATGGTATTTCCTCTGATGTCTGGATTCCCTGGAGCCTGCTCTTCAGCCACTGTCTTTCGCGTTCTCTTGTGCTCCTTGGCTGCCCTTGGTCAGTCTCGCCACTTTCTGACCACTGGTGGGTACTCTGTGCCATCTCCGATTGGTTGCCTTAATCCCGTGTGCATGGCAGTCTTGGTTCTTATTTGGCTCCCTTTACCTCCAGGCGGGATATTTAATCCCATTTCTCTGAGGACCCCCCAAGCTTCCTCGCAGTTCTTAACCTTTCTCGATATACCATTTGCTGTAATTAAAAGGCCAAAAGGATATAGCCATCTGTAATGCACCTCCTCCCTTCTCAGATAGGCCGTCACTTCCTTCATCTCTCTCCGACGCTGCAACGTGCCTAAAGAAATATCTTGGAACAGTTCCACCATCTGTCTTTCCCACTTAAACTGTCCCAGTTTCTGTGCTGCTTTCAAAAGATTTTCTTTGATTTTAAAAGATCTCAGGCACACCACAATGTCTCTTTCTTGATTGTCTCTTATTGGCCCTAACCCCCTATGCGCCCTCTCTATTTGCAAAGGTTCGCCTTCCCCATTCTTTTCGATGGCCGCCTCTTGCAGCAATGCTCTGAACACTTTTGTAATCACTTCTTCACAGTTTTTATATGTGGGGTCCTCTGGTACACCTCTCACTCTTATGTTGCTTCTCCGGGATCTGTCTTCCAGGTCCTCTGCCTTCCTTTTTAGCTCTTCGTGGGCTTGCTTTAACTCTTCTTATCCTTTTTGAAGATCCTCCAATGTGTCTCCATGTTGTTCCAGCTGATTTTCTGTTCCCTCTACCCGGGATCCCAGGTCCGCTATGTCCTGTCTTAATGATTGCAATGTCTCTTTTAATTCATTTTTTACTCCACTAATTTCCTCTTTTAGTTCTTCCTTCAGCTCATTCAGCCATGTCTTAATCATCTCATCCGCTAGTTCAGTCTCCTGCTCCGCCACCACTCTGCACGTCTTCTCCCCTTCCTTACATCCTCTGGAAGGTACATATGATGATCTGAATTCCGCCAATTTTTTCTTTGCAGAAAGACCTCCTTTAGACTTATCCATCTTGCCCCTGCGTGCCTCTGTTAGCACCTTCTGGCTTTCTGAGGTCTGCGATCCCCCGGGGCTATCACCTCCTTCTGTCAGCTGGTTCTACTGCTGTACAATCCAGAGGAGTTTCCCCCTCCCTTTATATTCCTACACCACTTTTAGCAGTTGTTTTGCCCTATATGTAGTTGATTAGAGTTTGTGGATCATTGGGTATTTGAATCCTGTTGTGCTGCAATAATAGTTGTGTCCCTTTTCTTTATCTTGCTTGCACTGTAAGTTTTCGCTTAACTGCACTTACTTCACCACCTCCTCCCTCTGTCGGTCTCCTTTCTGGCGATGCTCCACTCTGGTGCCACTTTCACTTGCTGGCTCCTTACCGGGATCAAACAGCCGCTTAAACTCAGGCCTCCACTGCTCCTCCACGTGCTCCCCTGCACGGCCGCTCTTCACCCTTTGCAGCCCGCTGTAACAGCCGGCTCCGTGGCTCTCTCTAGCTCCGGTGGAATTCTTTGCATCTGCGCCGTAGTCTGCGCCTCCTCTCCCTTTTGCCTCTGTTTGGGTGTCTGTACCTCCCCGATTGCGCTGCTGATCTTGCTGAAAATCGCCGGGGCCCCTTTACGCCTTGATGTCCAGGCCTCCGCTTCCGTCCGCCACGTGCTTCCTGACTCAGCCCCGCTACTTCAGTTGCAGCCCGCTGTGGTTACATGCATCGCAATTCTTTTTACCTCTGTCGCTCTCACGGGATTCTCCTCCGCTACTGCCCTCTCATTGCGCCTCACTTTGCCTC
Source organism: Ichthyophis bannanicus (assembly GCA_033557465.1). NCBI lineage: Eukaryota > Metazoa > Chordata > Amphibia > Gymnophiona > Ichthyophiidae > Ichthyophis > Ichthyophis bannanicus. The sequence continues at coordinate 524,798,492 of CM066036.1, read as the reverse complement.
TGTTTTATTGGAGATTTTCCCCTTTGATGCAGGCTTGGTGGTGGAGCTCTCTCGTCACACCGCCATGCAGCCCGATGACATCACCGGAAGCTCTTTGCCCCTTTCACATTGCTGCACCTTATACCTGGAACAACTACCTGAGTCTGTACGTCAGGCACCTTCTCTGACCCTTTTCAAATCCAAGCTGAAAACTCACCTCTTCACTGCCGCTTTCGGATCTTGACTCACATGATCTCCTTGTATTGGCTGTCTTGACTAGATTGTAAGCTCTAATGAGCAGGGACTGACTCTTACATGTCTGTGCAGCGCTGAGTACGTCTTGTAGCGCTATACAAATGCTCAGTAGTAGCAGAAGTAGTAGTAGTAGCTGAGGATTTTCACCTTGAACCCGGTGCTGGAAACAGAGTCCAGGTATAAGCTGACAAAAAATAAAATCTTAGGAGAGATTAACAATTTGCCTTCATGGGACTCATGAACCTGTGGCAATTGACTTACCCCACTGATTGAGACTATGGGCCCAATATTCAATGGTATTTATGCAGCTTACAGGACCTGCAAACCACATAAACCCCACAGAGGCCAATATTCAGTGGCACTGAATATCCCTACAGACCGTCTTGGCATTAATTAAATAGTGCTGGGGTGGTCCATGGGGTGGGGCTGGGTATCTATACAGTTAGCGGTGATTTTCAGTCTGCTAATCGGATAGGAAACCACGTAAAGTTATGACAGATCAATGGTTATTCTAACTTTTTGCGGTTTTGCTGTCTGGTTAGTGGCTGAATATCATTGCTGACCGGATAGCAAACACTGTCGGTGGCAAAACCAGATATTTATTTATTTATTTAATTGTTTTTATATACCGCACTATTTATCATCAGCGCGGTTCACAGGGAATGTATTTGTGCAAAGAGGGGACTTCAATGCACTCACAATAAACAGGGTAAATAAAACATGGATAACAGGTTAACAGGTAGCAACTATTTACAATTAGGTATGCAGGCTTATACACCTATCTCGTCGGTAAGTAAAGTTGATACGGCAATGACATTCTGACAATTAGATAGAGGTGGGTTCGGAAAGTGGTGTCGTGGGCAGAGGGCTCGTGCGGTGAGAGTTGGACATGGAGGATGGAGGCTGAGAGCTGTCATTTGGGATGGAGAAGTGCTGGGTAAATAGGTGACGTTTCAGCGCTTTCCTAAATTGGGGGAGGTTGTTGATGGCGCGAATGTCAGGTGGAAGAGCATTCCAGCAGGAGGGCGCGTAGAAGGCAAAGGCACGGTTGCTCGTAGTCTTGGAGCATTTAGTGATTGCTTTGGGAAGGATGAGAGTGTTAGTAGCGGCAGATCTCCTTATCCTGTTGGGGGGGGGGGGGTTATCTGGACTAGGTCAGAGAGGGAGGTGGCCGTGCAATTATAGATGGCCTTGAAAGTCATTGTTAGGATCTTAAATGAAATCCTGCAGTGGACGGGGAGCCAATGTAGGTGTTTTAGTATGGGGGTAATGTGGTCTCTTCTGGAGGCTCCGTGTAGAGTTCTTGCTGCAGCGTTTATTGCCAACTGCAAGGGATGTAGGGTGCTCTTCGGAAGTCCGTGCAGTATGGAGTTAATGTGGTCGAAATGAGGCATTACTAGAGCCTGAAATACTGTTCTGAAGTCAACCGGGTCTAGCAGTTGTCTAATGTGGCGCAGTGTTCGGATTTTATGATATACTGCCTTTACTATGTTGGATATCTGCTCATTCATATTGAGGTGTTGATCGAGAATGATACCGAGGTATCGTATCGTAGGTTTGGTGAAGAGTTCAGCATCACGTACTTTTATGGATGATGGTGGAGTGAATGCTTGGTCTCTGCAGACGAATAGGACTTCTGTTTTTTTTAAGTTTATTTTGAGCTTCTGGGTGTGTAGCCAGTCTGTAACCGCATCGAAGCATGAGGACAGGCGGGAGAGATCTGGGTGCTCAGTTGATATTGTTGTGTACATCAGAACATCATCAGCGTAAATTAGACAATTGATGTGGAAGGATCTAATGAGGGCGCAGATGGGTTGCATGTAAACATTAAAAAGAAGGGCTGAAAGTGAGGATCCTTGTGGTACACCCTTTGCTTGCAGGAATGGATCTGATCTAGAGGGGCCAGAGCGAACATGTTGCCATCTTTCATTTAGGTATGATGTACACCATAATAGCGCAGTACCGTGTACTCCCTTCTCGGCAAGGCGGGAGAGAAGTAGGTCGTGGCTGACTGAGTCGAAGGCAGCCGCGATGTCTAGGAAAATGAGAGCAAAGGCTTGTCTGAGGTTGTCAATACCTACAGTTAGGGTGTTGAATAAAGTGGTTAAAAGGGTTTCAACCCCATGTGACTCACGGAACCCGTGTAGGCAGGGGTCCAGGGGTGAGTTGTTTTCAATATGATGGTCTAGTTGTCGTTGGACAATTTTTTCCATAATTTTGGCTAGGAACGGGATGCTCGATACGGGTCTGTAGGAGTCCATTTTAGCAGGGTCAAGTTTGTTATTTTTGAGCAGGGGTCTAATTGAAGTTTGCTTCAGGCTGTTGGGGAAGGTTCCGGTCAGGAAGGATATGTTAATAAGATTGGTAAGGAATGGGCTAAGTTCAACACCTAGTGATTTTATCCATTGTGCTGGGCAAGGATCATTCGGTGCTGTGGTGGTATTTATGCTGTTAATTATGTCTTGGAGTTCTCTAGTGGATGGGGTTGTGAATGACGTGAGCATTTGTTGGGCAATGGTTAAGTCAGCGGTTAAGGTAGAGGAGGGGAGCAGCCCAGATTTGTCATCCACGGCACAGGTGCCGGAAGATACGCTGATCTGACTGGCTTTGGTTCGGAGGTATTCAGCATATTCTTGGGGGTCAGGGTGGTTAGGTTGGTTGGGGGAGGGTTCTTTTGCTATTGAGCTGACAATGCTAAAGAGATCGTGTGGCTTGTTCAAGGATTGGCGTAGCCTTTCAGCGTAGTGTCATTTCATTCTTGTTGAGACTACTGCACGGTGTTTAGCTAGGTGAGTGGTGTAGGCTTCATGACTCTCAGTTGATCTTGAGCACCTCCAGTGCTTTTCGAGACGTCTGAGCTGTTGTAGGGATTTCTTCAACTCGGGTGAGTACCATGGTGCTTTTGTTCTCCTACGGGGTTCTTTGGTGATGGAAGGTAGGTCAATTCTGGCATCTAGGTTTGAGTTCCAGGTTGAAATCATATCATCAAGGCTCTGTTCAGGTGGGTTAAGGAGAAGGTGTGCTTTATTCAGGATTTCATCTTTGTTAAATGGACGGAATGACTTAGATGTTGAGGCATGAGATTTGTCCGGGGACTGGGGGATGGTGGGCTCAGGGCATCCTGGCATTGAGAAGTTGATTAAGCTATGGTCAGACCAGGGCACTGGTCTTATAGTAATCTTAGGGTCGTAGGTGGAGCTAAGAGAAGCTGATAGTGCGAAAATCATGTCAAGCATATTCAGTACAGAATGCTGGATAGGCTGTAGCACTGAAAATCTGGTTTCACTTTTACCCACGGTGGTCAGGAGCTTTGGAAACGCTGACCACCACAGGCTCTGTATCGGGCTCTATACCTTTTATTTTGCCCCAAACTATACATAGTTTAGAATAGACTACTTCTTAATAGTTAAAACTCTTACAGAGGATGTATTAACAAGTGAGATACATCCTATATTAATTTCAGATCATCCTACATTATCTCTCTCTTTCTCAGCCTTGAAATGTAATCTCCAGGAACAAGCAGGAATGTAGTCCTCACATATGGGTATCGTCGGTACCGATGGAGCCTGCGTGGGGAACGCTCCCCAGCATCCAATAGGAACGCTTTTGGGAGCATCCCTCAGCACATGCGCGCTGCCTTCCCGCCTTTCCAACTGTCCCTCTTCAGTTCTTTGTTTTCCGCGGAGCCAACAGGACCTATTCCCTGTCACTGCAGAAAATTCCATCTTTAAATTTCTTTCTTGTGGTCGCGTTTGCCTTCCGCACGACGCCTACCGGTACTGCTGGTTCTTTTCTTTTCTTTTCTTTTCATTAAAAAAACAAAACAAAACTTAGACTGTTTCTTTTCAGAAACTTTCCTCATTGGTGCTAGGTGCCATTTTGGGCATTAGGCCCCATTTTCCTAAATCATGGAAAAGCCAACTAGTGGTTTTAAAAAATGTACTAAGTGTGGCGGTACCATTTCCGTCACTGACACCCATGATTGGTGTCTAAAATGTTTAGGACCTGATCATTCTCCAACTGAATGTCTCTCCTGCATGGGGATGACCAAAAGAGGAAGACAGAACCGGGCCGCAAAGCTCGGTACCCTCTTTTCTTCAGATGCCAGATCCATTGCATTGACATCGTCAAGGGCCTCTTCTTCCTCCCATGGATCTCAAGTAACTAAACATAAAAGCCGGTCCTCAAAGGGTAGCTCTCCTGCTAAGCATCGAGAGGCCATTGGCATTGCCCTTGAGGGAACCACACTGGCAAAACAGCCCGGGTGGGAGGCTTCGGCTTCCAAAGCATCAATGGGGCTTCAGGATGTTCTTGAGGCCTCAACCTCGCAAGAACTACCTGTGCCATGCTCACGGGTTCCGGCCGTCCTTACGGGTACCGACACCCAGGCATCGGCAGTGTTGATAGACCAGAGGTTCCTCGCTATCGAGCGCAGTATCGCAGCTCTTCTTTCGGCTGCGGTACCGGTGGTCCCAAAGGCACCGGTGCCGACACCGACACCAATGCCGGTACCGACACCGGTACAGACACCAGTACCGACACCGGCGATGCTGGTACCAACAGTACCGACTCCAGTGGGAACTCTTCCCATGCCATCTCTGGCTGGAGTGGACAAAGCGGTACTGGGTCAACTCGGTACTGACTTCGATCGGTACCGGGATCGTGCTTTGCAAGAGCATCGGGGTCAGAAATACTTTGATTCCTCCGATTCCGAAGACTCTGACAATTCTGCTGGCACTAGAGGGTTTCTCCTAGAAGATCCCTCTTCTCCCCAACGCAGAATGTCACTCCAGAGGACATGTCATTTCAGGATTTCATCCGTGATATGGCCAAAGGTCTTTCAATCACAGTAGCTCCTAAAGAGGAACCCAGAGCAAAGGAATTGGAAATCCTCCAATATCCTAAAGCTCCTAAGGAGGCAGCTACTCTGCCTATCCATGAAATTCTGCATAGCTTGATGCTCAGAATGTGGGAGACACCTCTGACTACTTCTCCTCACTCTAGGAGACTTGATACTATGTATCGAGTTCCACCATGTCCTGGATTTCAGAAAACTCAACTGCCACACCTTTCAATGGTAGTGGAATCAGCCATGCGTAGGATGAAAAGTGCAAAGAGGCATGCATCCAATCCTCCAGGTCGTGAATGCAGGACTCTGGATGCTTTTGGACGCAGAATTTCTCAAGCTTCCATGCTTTCAGCTAGGATCAGTTCATATATCCTATATATGGGAATGTTCCTTAAGGAAGTCACAGGAGACTTGGAACTTATGAGCCCATTTCTCCCAGATGATAAGAGACAAGATTTTCTTGCTCTAGTTAAGCATGCTCAAGATGTCTCCAAGTTTGTCAATCGTGCAGTCTTTGACTGCTTCGAATGCATCAGCAGAACATCTGCTATTGCCATTGGCGCACGACGGATTGCCTGGCTACAGGCATCAGACTTGGAGACTTGGGTTCAGGACAAGTTAGGCAACATTCCTTGCATGGGGGAGAATCTCTTCGGCAAGAACTGGCAGGAAAAGGCTAACGAGTTAGATGCTGACAATTCTACCTTAGATAGATTGTCAAAGTCTACAGCCACTCCAGCCAAAAGGAAGTCTTATAAAAAAAACCTCTTTTAGCAAAAAGAGGAAGTTTTATCCTTCCTATACCCAGCAGAGTCAGACTCCAGGTCAGGTTGCCCAAAAGGGACGAACTAGACAGCAAAAGAAACTAAAAGGTCCGAGAGCCCAACCAGCTTTCCATGTTCAGCCCCCTCAAGGGCTTTGACTCCTTCCTAGAGAGCTTTGCCTTCCTGCCTCTGAGGGGTCCCCAACCCCCCAATATTCCGGGCAGGTTATGCCACTTTGTCAACAGATGGCATCAGATAACAACAGAGGATTGGACTTTGTCCATTGTAGGAGAGGGGTACAAACTTCATTTTCACAGCATACCCCCTCCTACAATTCTAAAGCAATTCAATTCACAAACCTCTGCAGACAATCTGCTAGATCACGAGGTCTCCACACTTCTTGCCCAAGGGGCAATAGAGGAAGTACCCATTTTTCAACAGGGGACAGGGTTCTACTCCCCCTATTTTCTTATTCCAAAGAAAACAGGGGGACACAGACCCATTCTAGACCTCAGAGAATTGAACAAATATATGTTTCAAGAGAAATTCAAAATAATTTCTCAAGGAACTCTTCTGCCATACCTTAAAAGCCAGGACTGGCTTTGCTCTCTAGACTTAAAGGATGCATACACTCACATTCTCATCCATCCAGATCACAGGAAATTTTTACGTTTTCTTTTCAGGGGAAGACATTTCCAGTACAGGGTTCTTCCTTTTGGTCTGGCTTCAGCACCAAGGGTGTTCACGAAATTCATGGCAGTAGTAGCGGCATTTCTACGAACCCTGGGGATTTTTGTCTTCACTTACTTAGACAACTGGCTCATTCGAGCCTCCACAGTTGCAGAGGTCAGCACTGCACTGTCCCGTACAATTCGAATCCTCCAATACTTGGGATTGGTAATAAACTTCCCGAAGTCTCAACTCGTTCCTTCCCAATGCCTAGAATTCATAGGAGCCTGTCTGGATACAAGACAGGCAAGGGCTTTCCTTCCACAAGCCCGGTGTCTTCACATTATGCAGCTAGCTTCCCAAGTAGCAGGCAAATCCTCCCTCACTGCTCGGGAGCTACTGCAGTTACTGGGACACATGGCATCCACAGTTCATATAGTCCCATATGCTCGCCTCCACATGCGAGCAGCTCAGTGGACCCTCTCCACACAGTGGACATAGGCCACGGGTCATTTGTCGGACAAAATAACAATCTCTCAACGATTAGTTTTGTCCCTCCAGTGGTGGCAATCACTAGAAAATCTGACAGTGGGGTCTCCTTTCCATCAACCCCTCTTTCAGGCCACCCTAACAACAGATGCATCACAGGTGGGTTGGGGAGCACACCTGAATCATCTCTCTACCCAGGGCACCTGGACTCCACAGGAGGTTGGTTTACACATAAACCTCCTGGAATTAAGAGCAATTTATTTAGCTCTTCGAGTGTTCCACGCCCAGCTCAGCTACAAGACAGTCCTAGTCCAGACGGACAATCAGGTATCCATGTTCTATGTGAACAAGCAGGGCGGAACGGGCTCTCTGTCGTTATGCAACAAAGCTTTATGACTATGGGCCCTCGCCAGAGAGCATCAAATTTACCTTCTAGTGGTATATCTTCCAGGCATTCCAAACCTTTGGGCAGACAAACTCAGTCGAGTACTGCTACTTCACGAGTGGTCACTCCACCTAGACCAGGTGGCAAAGATATTTCATCTCTGGGGCACTCCAGGTATAGACCTCTTTGCAAGTCCACTGAATGCCAAACTTCCCCGGTTCTGTTCCAGAATTCCGGCACACAACTGTCAGGCAAGGGATGCCTTCCTCCTTCACTGGGGTCAGGACTTCCTTTATGCCTTCCCACCCATTCCCCTCATCCCCAAAACACTCTTCAAGCTTCAGAGAGACAGGGGTCGCATGATTCTCCTTTCACCACGATGGCCACACCAAATGTGGTATTCCCTGCTTCTGCATCTCTCTCAAGCGGCACCTCTGGAGTTAGGACATGCTACAGATCTCCTTTCCCAGGAGAACAGGATGCTATGGCACCCGAATCCCCAGTCCCTGCACCTCACGGCCTGGTTGCTGAAGGCTTAGACCTCCAGGATTTCAACCTGTCCCAGCAGGTAAAAGATATCCTTCAGGCTTCTAGGAAACTTTCCACAAGAAGATCTTATGCCTTCGAGTGGAAATGTTTTACTATATGGTGCTCCAAGAGGGGATTAAACCCCCTGGTCATACCCTTAGAATCAATACTAGAGTATCTCCTTTACTTATTGAATTCTGGATTAAAGACCAATTCGGTAAGAGTCCATCTTAGTGCAATTGCAGCTTCTTATAATCCTCTAAATAGACAACCAATTTCCTCTCATCCACTCCTATCAAGATTTATGAGAGGCCTTTTATTAACTAAACCTCCCATCAAGCCACCACCGGTGGCATGGGATCTTAATCTAGTTCTCGGGCAGCTCATAAAGCCGCCTTTTGAGCCTTTAGCCACTGCAGCCCTTAAGTTTTTGACCTGGAAGGTCATCTTCCTAATTGCAATCACCTCTGCCCGTTGCTTCAGGAATTGCAAGCTTTAGTGGCTGATCCTTCTTATACTAGGTTTCATCATGATAAGGTTGTTCTTCGAACTCACCCACATTTTATGCCAAAGGTGGTTTTGCCTTTTCATTTAAATCAATCAATTTACCTTCCTGTATTTTTCCCGAGGCCTCACACCTCCAATGCAGAAAGAAACCTTCATACTTTGGATTGTAAAAGGGCCTTGGCCTTTTACATACAAAGAACACAGCAACATAGAAAGTCCTCACAACTTTTTATAGCTTTTGACCCTAGTCATTTGGGACTTCCAGTCTCCAAAAGAACTTTATCTAAATGGATTGCCCAATGCATATCCTTTACTTATGAGAGTAAGGGTTTTCCTCTTCAGGACCATGTCACAGCTCATAATGTGAGAGCCATGGCAGCTTCTATGGCTAATCTCCACTCTGTGTCTATCGATGACATTTGTTGAGGAACCACCTGGGCTTCGGTACACACCTTCACAGCCCACTACTGCCTAGATAAAGCCTCCCGTTGGGATGCCTTCTTTGGCCAAGCTGTTCTTAAAAATCTCTTTCAAACCTAAACCAACTCCTACCCACCAACCCTGGTGGGATGCCAGAGATCCATGGGAGGAAGGATTCTCACCTTTGACGGTGGCACCTTCCTGGGGCTATCTCCCTGGCATCTTCAGCTAGGGAGTCCCCATATGTGAGGACTATATTCCTGCTTGTTCCTGGAGATAGCGTAGTTACTCACCTGTAACAGGTGATCTCCGGGAACAGCAGGAATTTAGTCCTCAACCCACCCACCTCCCCTAGGAGTTGTCTCTCTCTCTCTCTCTTTGTCTCTTTCCTCTCTCCCTCTGTCCTTTCACTCAGCTATAAACTTAACTGAAGAGGGACAGTTGGAAAGGCGGGAAGGCAGCGCGCATGTGCTGAGGGATGCTCCCAAAAGTGTTCCTATTGGACGCTGGGGAGCGTTCCTGTGCAGGCTCCGTCAGTACCGACAATACCCATATGTTAGGACTAAATTCCTGCTGTTCCCGGAGATCACCTGTTACAGGTGAGTAACTACGCTTTACTGTTTATGCATGTAGTAAGTACTGTGAGATATGAATTTAACTCATCAGCCAAAATCAAAAATTTGCATGTCTTACCCTTATGCAGATGCCTCTAGCCCAGAATTTCCCAGTCTTTTGGTTGTGTGGACTCCATATTAACCTTATAAAAGTTCATGGATCCGCAGTTCACCCCCCTCCTCCTGGGCCTCTTCCCCAGCGCCTAGTCTGTACCTACTAGCCCTCTTCCTGTCTCCATTAGTCTCCCTTCCTTCAGCCAGTCCCCACAGTCTGAGTCATTTTCTCCCTCCAGCCTCTCTCTGTCTCTCTCTCTTCCCCCACAGCCCATCCCCACTAACCTCTTTCTCTTTTCTATGTCCTGCAGACTCTCTGTAATGGTCTTGCAGATCCCCAGGGGTCCACGGACCTCAGGTTTGGGAACCACTGCTGCAATCTGAACTTCCTAGGAATTCCTTCCCAGGAGTCACAGCAGATGCCTGATCACCCGTTGATGGCTCCCATTATATTGCAGGAATTTGTAAGTCCTGCTCTTATATGCTTGAAGTTCATTCAGTTAAAAGAATAATCCCTTCCTTTACCTCCTCAAACCCAGGAGGGTTTCACTTGCTACCATGAATTCTTTCAGTTTGAAATTGAGGGTGTCATACTTCAAAATACTTTTGCTATGTATTTCTAATGTCAGTTTTGTAGGACCTATCACCAAAGTTTGAGTTTCTTTTCCTTTACTGATATAAGACTTAGGGTAAACATTTGAATACAGAAATACAGCGTAACGTGACTGTACTTGAAACCAAAAAACGGCACATTGGTGGCATTATATATTTTCTTCTTAGCCTGCAATATCAAAAAACATGCAGAGACAAATTAATCATATGATGTCCTTTTACATATGTTGTACTGTAGAAATCTACAGATGTTTTATATAGGTCAGAAGACTGTAAAAACTATGAATGATTAACATCGGAGAAACCTATTTTAATTTTGATGTTAAAAGATAACAGTGTATACAAGACAGTAATTTGCAGAGCATTAAGGGACTGCTCTACTAAAATGCAATAACTTTAGTAGGTTACTGTGGGAGACTCATCAAAATTCACACCAAAGAAATTGATCAATTTTGTGATGTGTACTAAGCTAAACAGATGCAAAACGATCATGCAGTATATTAACACATAGAGCCCAATTCTAGTAGGGGCATGTCCAGGCCATTAGGACCTGATTCTGCAATGCGGGAGCCAGATGTTCCTGCAGATGCAGGAGGAGGACCTGGGAGATGGCCTGGCATGACCCTTCATCACTGCAGGGACGTCTTCCCTGTGGCACAAACTGCCCGCTGCCTTGGAGCCCCTGTTTTCCCGCTGCCCGACCACGACGGGGGCAGCTGGGGCCCGGATCGGGCAGTGAGGACTCACCCTGCTTACTGTTATCGCTGCTGGGGGTCTAGCCGAAAGAGCTGGAATAAGCTGGCCGACCCCTGATGATCTCCGGATGTACAAGGCTGGGACCGGAATCGGCCCTGTACATCCGGGGGTCGGCCTCACCCATACTCCACCCACTGTCTGCCTACTCTCCGCCCCGTCCCCCGGAGCACACACAGCGGCTCTGTGCTTGCAGGGGGGGGGGGGGGGCCAGAGGTGGCATACAGTTCAGGCAGCTAGTGGGAGCTGGACGTTCCATGGGACGTACAGCCCCACTAGTTGTCTTGCAGAAATGGGCCCATAGTGTCATACTTACTACATGGAAAGTCCCTATAGCCATGCAGTGATTTGTTTTCCTTACAAGTTGTTTTAAAATATAATATATTAATTTTCTGGAGTTGCTGGAAAAACATTCTGCTCCCGTGCCTTTAGCAGTGTTTGTATATTTTAAAGTAAAAAACCCAAAAAACTCATAGAAACAAAACAACAAAATTTGAGATTAACTTGCAGAGGACTTTGTAGAGGGTCAGATCTCAGCATAGCTTACTCAGAGGATTTTCTATTGCATCACCACATCTCTGCTCTGAGATGGGCTAGTTATATAGAAGTCTAGTGATTCAAAACACCTGCCAGATCCTTTGCTTTCTAAGCACATAGAAGCTGATTCTGGCCTGGGTGTCCCCGGGCCGTCCGGGCTTCCAGAGTCTGGACAGGCTTGCGTTGCACCCAGTTCTGTTCCTGTGGGGGCTAGACATGCCCGTGGGAGCAGAATCGGGTGCACCAGTTGGATATGCAGGCCATGCCCAAATTCTGTGCACTCAGACATCCAATCCACTATCTGGCTAGCCCAGCCAGGCTCCTGCATGGAGTTGCGGTGCCCTGGCATCCCTTTGCCATGGCACCACGGCTCCATGGAGGATCTGCGATCCCCGGCAGCCACAGCAGAGTTCTTTTCCCCGCAGCCCAACCCCCAATCAGGCCCCCGTGGCCAGGTTTAGGCTGCGAGAAACCACTTGCACCCCCTCACTGTCGTTTCTGGCCCCGGATTCGTTGTCCTCCTCCATCTAGGGGGACTTATTCTACCTTCAAGGTGGAATAAGTCTGCCTTGCAAATGGCAGACCCTGGACATACAGGGCCAACCCTGGAATTGGCCCTGCATGTCCAGGTTCAGGTTCCCGCCCACTCCCCACCCTCGCTCCTCCTTCGGCCCACCCCCTCCCACCCACGAACAGAGTTCCCCTCACAACTTGCCTATATGTGCGGGGAACTCTGTCTTCCGGATCAGCAACCCGGCGTTTAGTGGGTCTGGACTTCTGGATTGGACATCCAGCCCCGCTAAACGCGATTCAGAATGACCTCCATAGCCAATTTAGGGGGTAGTTACTAAAGTACATTAAGGGACTAATGCACAATTTTTGCTCCTTAATGTGCATTAAAGGGCAAAACCTTGAATTATTTTACCAGAAAGCACAATTTTGTACTGCAGCATGCGTTAAATACTGATGAGATGCAATATATGGAAAACACCTCATTTGTATTACAATAAAATAACACTGCTGCAGGCCACATTCTTAACACTAGAAGCCCCAAAAGGAATTTTACCTAGAAACCCCAAAGTGCGCCAATTGACGCATTATCACGACGACTGCGTTTAGCATGAAATGCAGATGTGAATTAATGTGAAGTTACTTATTTGTTAAATACTTGCAGTATGTGATGTCATTACATGACGTCATCCTGTGTTTATTGTTTGTAATGTCGGAGTAAAACCTGTAAACAGTGATTAAGATGCGCCGCCTAGTGGGAACATAAATTTATACCTAGAAGCCCCAAAGTACATCAATTGACGCATCCAAGACAATTGAGTGCGTCAATTGATGTACTTTAGGGCTTCTAGGTATAAATTCATTTTCCCTCTAGGTGGCACATCTGTCATTAATTTTCGGGGACATATTTGAACATCTTGACCTTGCTAACAAAGTCATGGAACATGACTGACACGGTTCTAGCAGTGGCGCTGGTATACAACTTCGAAGATGCATTTGCGTCAATTGACGCACTTTGGGGCTTCTAGTGTTAAAAGGGCTGGACGTGTTAACAAAAATTTCAGCAGTTTTAAAATAAAATAAATAAAAAATTCATCAGTGCAGGGGTTCCCTTCTCTTGGCACCAGAAAAGAGTCAAAGCCCCACCCCCCAAACGCCACCCAACAAATGCCTCCGATCTCCAGCCCCATGCACAATCAAAATCCCCCCTCCTTTAAGACTCCACTGCTCTCCCTAAGGCCTCCCTGGTCTTATCTTTAGTAAAGCCAGATAGTTTAATGGGACCTAAACAGGAGCAACTACCACTCATTCCCATCCAGGCCAGCACTGGTTTCAGAATGATGCCCATGATGACCTAGGACCTGAGTTACTGCAAGTTAGTAACCCCCTTAGCCACCTTCTTCTCCCGAGGGCTATGCTACTTTTCTTAATTGTCGGTGATACTTGTCAGTGATACTTGTTATTTCCTAGAGTTCTGCACTGGCAAAAAAAAATTGTTTAGTTGCCTTTTTTTTCATAAATGTTTTCAATTTTCAGGTTTTTTTTTTTGGTTGATTTGACATATTCATTTGAAGAGGGAAATTTTAGCATGTACCAGAATTGATTTAATGCACACTAACCAACAAATTAAGGAGTGCAAAGTCAATCAGTACATGTTAAATCAATTTAGTGTACACAAAATTTTTTAAGATGATTTAATGAACCAAATGTGCACTAACAAATGTTTTAACTCCTGACTGCTGTTTCCTGGCATGACTTCTCCGTCTGTTTCTGTTTCTGGGAACAGAGCCTCCTCGAGCTTTTGTCTTTGCAGGACTCACTCACACAACATAGCCAGAGAAACACTACCCCTACAGGTCACGTAAGAGTGTGACTGTGAAGGCCATTTTCGGACAGTTCTGCTAGAAAATTGCAGAGGTACAGAAGAGAAAGGAGATAGAAAAGGTGGAATATAAGGGAGACAATCAGGAGAGGTAGAAAAGATATAAGAGGAGTTGGAGAGGAAAGAGACAATAGAAAAAAAAGGAAGCTCCCTTGTACTCTGAAATTATGGAAGTGGCAACATAAGAAGTAAGGCCCTGAAAGACTATTTTTGGGGAAGAGTCCACAGTGTCAAGGGACAAGGTCTGGGAGATGACCACTGCAGCTGTCAGCAGTTTGGGAGTAGCGCAGGCTGTTGCTGGCAGTAGTACAGGGAATGTAAATGACTGTGTGGGCAGACAATATATAACATGCTGAGCCAGCCAGCCAGCCAAGACCAGAGGAGGGACATCATGCTCTACCAGATCTCTGCCATGGAGGAAAGTCTGGAGGCCATTCTGGGATAGGAACAAGCTAAAGGCTTCTTCCGCAGTGGTTCTTGCCGTGGCCTCTCTTCCTGTTAACTGGCTCATCCATTCTGCCCTCTTATTCCTGTCCACACTACAAGGATATATCCCAGCAGCCAGTCACAGAGCATGACCACTTGTAAATTACTGTATCGCGCCTTATGCAGGCAACTTTTTTATTGTTTGTGCTCCTATCATCTAGGACAGGGGTCACCAACCTGCGGCCCGCGGGCCGCATGCGGCCCACGAGGTCCCTTCGTGCGGCCCGCGAGGCTCTACCCCGGTTAACATTACGTGCGGCCCGCCAAGGATTCCCGCCATTGTATCTGCGGCCCGCGGCATGCTCGGCGGGTTCAACGGCACGTGACCGGTTTCCCAAGAGCAGCGCGCAAATTAGAGGACCAATCAGCAATAAGACTTCACCAAGCACTCGCAAGACTTTGCCCTCTTCAGTGCCCCCTTCGAGATGAACCCCACCGACGTGCCCTCTGACCTTCAAATGGACTTGATCGAACTGCAGTGTGACGACGCACAGAAGTCGCACTTCATGGCTATGGGCCCTGTCGCATTTTGGAAGACACAGGCGGCCACCCACCCGTCCATGGCCGCCAACGCACGCAAGGTCGCTGCTCTCTTCGGCTCAACCTACTGCTGCGAACAGCTGTTCAGCCGAATGAAATTGATAAAGTCATCCACGCGCTCGCAGCTCACCGATGACCACCTGCAAGCGTCCCTTCTCCTGTCAGTGTCATCTGTGAAGCCGGACTTTAAGCGTTTGTCTGCTAGCATGAATCATCAGCCATCTCATTAAATTCAATAAAGGTGATCAGCCATTGTTTTCATAATTTTGCGTTTGTTGTTTTTTTTCGCGGGGGCGGGGAGAAGGGGGGTGCGGCCCGCGAGGCTCCCGGTAGTCGGCTGTGCGGCCCGCGGCCCTCTGGTGGTTGGTGACCCCAGATCTAGGAGGTAGATCAGGCAAATCCCTTATCTCCAGGAACAAGCAGGAATGTAGTCTTCACATATGGGTATTGTCGGTACCGACCACTGTTCCCTCTAAGCTGTGCGCATGTGCGCGCGCACACACCTCGCCGAGCAAGCGCACATACTTTACAACAGAGTGCACAAAAATTACGGCTCTGATTCTGATAGAAAACAACACAGACGTCTTAAAATTTAAAAATTATGATTGTAATTACTAGAAATTTCCCGCTTCATTTAGTATTCGTCTATTTTCATTTAATTTGATTAAAATCAATGTGGTGTACATACTGTATTCTGACGTGTAGTCAGATTTTAAAGTATATAATTCCGAGTGTCATTATGTGGCGCACAAAAATTTAACCTTCCTTCAAAAGCTGCACACAGCTGATATTTTATGCGCACACAGCCTACAGAAAATTAGAGGGAACATTGGTACCGACAGAGCCTGCGCGGGAACGCTCCCCAGCATCCAATAGGAAAGCTTTTTGGAGCATCCCACAGCGCCTGCGTGATGCCTTCCCGCCTTTCCCAACTGTCCCTCTCCAGTTCTTTGTTTTCCGCGGAGCCGACAGGTCGCACATCCTGTCACCGCAGAAAAAATTCCCTTCTTATTCTTCTTTTTTGTGGTCGCGTCTGTCTTCCCTCGACGCTACACTGGTACTGCCAGTTCTTCTTTCTTTTAAAAAAAAACAAAAAAACCCCCCTTTCTTTCTGGAGTCTTTTCCAGTAATTTTCTCCTCAGGTGCCATGCGCCATTTTGGGCACTAGGCCCAACTTTTTCCTTCAGAATGGAAAAACCTGCTTCGGGTTTCAAAAAGTGTTCTAAGTGTGGCGGTACCATCTCCGTCACTGACACCCATGAGTGGTGCCTCAAATGTTTAGGTCCTGACCACTCTATTTCAGAGTGTGTTGCCTGTGGGATGATGTCGAAAAGGGGCCGGCAAAACCGAGCTGCTAAACTTAGCACCCTTTTTCCCTCCGATGCAGCCTCCGTGGCATTGACGTCTTCCAGGGCTTCGTCTTCCTCCAATGGATCTCAGGAAACTAAACATAAATCTAGCCGGTCCTCAAAGGGTAGATCTCCTTCTAAACATCGAGATACCTCTGGCGTTGCCCTTGAGGGACTTTCACCGGCAAAATTGCCCCGGCGGGAGGCTTCGGCATCCAAAGCACTAACGGGGCTCCAGGATGTTCTTGAGGCTTCAACCTCGGCAGAACTACTGGTGCCATGCTCTGGGGTTCCGGCCGCTTTGTCTGGCACTGATACCCAAGCATCGGCAGCGTCGATAGACCAGAGATTCTTGGCTATTGAACGCAGTCTGGCGTCTCTTCTCACGGCCTCGATGCCCCTGAAACCGCTTCAGACAATTCAACCGGTACCGGCACCGACTCCAGTACCAGCACCGACTGCATCGACATCGACAGGTATTCTACCGGGAACGAGTCATGCGTCTCTATCTGGCATCGACAAGTCAGTACCGGACCACTCCAATGCCGACTTTGATCGGTACCGGTACCGTGCCTTGCACGATCGCCCGGATCGGAGATACTTCAAATCCTCAGATGAGTACTTCTTCCTAAGGATTTCTCTTCTCCTCAGCATAGGATATCTCCACCAGAGGATATGTCCTTTCAGGATTTTATCCGAGATGTGGCCCGAGGTCTTTCCATCACAGTGGCTCCTGAAAAAGAGCCTTGGGCAAAGGAATTAGAAATCCTAAAGCTCCCAAGGAGGCAGCTACCTTATGTATTCATGAGATCTTGCATGATCTTATGTTAAGGATGTCGGAAACACCTCTAACCACATCTCCTCACTCTCGAAGACTTGACACCATGTATCGAGTTCCTCCTTGTCCTGGGTTTCAGAAAACTCAATTACCGCACCTTTCCATGGTGGTGGAATCAGCCATGAGATGGATAAAGAGTGCAAAAAGGCATGCATCTAATCCTCCAGGACGTGAGTGTAGGACTCTTGACGCCTTTGGACGTCGATCCTTCCAGGCTTCCATGCTTTCTGCTAGGATCAGTTCCTATATCTTGTATATGGGAATGTTCCTTAAAGAGGTCACAGGAGATTTAGAGCTTATGAGCCCTCTCCTTCCTGATGATAAAAGGCAAGATTATCTCGCTCTTGTCAAACATGCTCAGGATGTTTCCAAGTTTGTGAATCGTACAGCCTTTGACTGCTTTGAATGCATAAGCAGAACCTCTGCCATTGCCATAGGTGCACATAGGATTGCCTGGCTCCAGGCATCTGACTTGGAAATTTGGGTACAGGACAAACTAGGGAATATACCTTGCACAGGAGAGAATCTCTTTGGCAAGAATTGGCAGGAAAAAGCTAATGAGATAGATGCTGACAATATCACTTTGGATAGATTGTCTAAATCTACAGCTGATCCTGCGAGGAAAAGATCCTCTAAGAAACCATTCTTCAGCAAGAAGAAAAAGTTTTATCCCTCCTATACCCAGCAGGGGCATCGTTTAGGTCATTCTGCCCAAAAGGGACAGCAGCAACAACCTAGGCAAAGAAAGACAAAAGCAGCTAAGCCTCAACCGGCTCAGTAGACTCATCCTCCACTGGGGCTTTGACTCCTATCTAGAGAGGTTTGCCTTCCTGGTCCTGAACGGCCCAGAACCCTCCACCATCCCAGGAAGGTTATGTCATTTTGCCCCCAGATGGGGTCAGATAACAGCAGAAAATTGGAATCTGTCTATTGTAAGAGAGGGGTACAAGCTTCATTTCCTTAGCATGCCCCCTCCTACAATGGTAAGGCAGTTCAATTCTCAGACCTCTCTCAACGACCGGTTAGATCAAGAGGTCACTTTGCTCCTTGCTCAAGGGGCAATAGAAGAGGTACCCATTCCCCAACGGGGTACAGGGTTTTACTCCCCCTATTTCCTTATTCCAAAGAAAACAGGAGGACACAGACCCATTTTAGACCTCAGAGAATTGAACAAAGTCCTGTTCAAAGAGAAGTTCAAAATGATTTCTCTAGGAACTCTGCTGCCATACCTTCAGAGTCAGGATTGGCTTTGTTCTCTACATCTCAAGGATGCGTACACTCATGTTCTCATCCATCCAACTCACCGAAAGTTCCTTCGCTTTCTGTTTCAAGGGAAGCACTACCAATACAGGGTTCTTCCTTTTGGCCTGGCTTCTGCACCAAGGGTGTTCACAAAATGCATGGCTGTGGTGGCAGCATTTCTCCGCACCCTGGGAATATTCATCTTCCCTTACTTAGACGACTGGCTCATTCGAGCCCCTTCAGAGCCAGAGGCCAGGGTTGTTCTCTCTCGCACAATGCGCATCCTTCAGTATTTGGGACTTGTCATAAACTTCCCAAAATCCAACCTTGCTCCCACTCAGTCCCTAGAGTTTATAGGAGCTCTGCTGGATACCAGACAGACAAGGGCCTTCCTTCCACAGCCCCGCTGCCTTCGCATTGTGCAATTAGTTTCCCAAGCAGTGCTAAAACCTCACCTCACTGCTCGGAAATGTTAAAGTTGCTAGGCCACATGGCATCCACCGTGCATGTGGTTCCTTATGCTCGCCTCCATATGAGGGCTGCCCAGTGGACTTTATCCACTCAGTGGACTCAGGTGTCAGGTTGCCTGTCAGACAAAATAGCAGACTCAGATCACCTTATTTTGTCCCTCCAATGGTGGCAGTCACCCCAAAACCTTTTGGTGGGGTCTCCTTTTCAGCAACCCCCACCCCAAGCCACTCTAACAACAGATGCTTCACAGGTGGGTTGGAGAGCCCACCTGCAAGGCCTCTCTACCCAGAGTACCTTGACTCCACAGAATGCCTATCTCCACATCAATCTCCTGGAACTCAGAGCAATCTTCCTTGCTCTTCGAGTGTTCCACACCCAGCTCAGCTACAAGACCGTCCTAGTTCAAACGGACAATCAAGTAGCCATGTTCTATGTGAACAAGCAGGGCGGAACAGGCTCTCTGTTGCTCTGCAACGAAGCTTTGCGACTATGGGCCCTTGCCAGAGAGCATCAGATTCATCTCCTTGCGGTCAGGGCCGGCCCGTCCATTGAGCAAGAATGTTGTTTGCACAGGTTCCCGCGTTCCATGGGGTCCCACGCAAACAACATTCTGCCCATCAATCACTTTAAAAGAAAAAAGAAACTTGCTGCTGCCGCCGTGGCAGCGCCAGAATGACGTGTCTCCCGCAATCAAGTGCCTCCTGCGGGGCCCCCCCGGCTGCCCGGCAGAGCCCGCCTTAATCATTCTCCTCAGCGCGGCTTTCCCTCTCCTCGCATCAACCCCAGCAGGCTTAACAGAATTGCGAGAGGGAAACTCTCCCTTCGCGGCTCTGAAAGCCGCGCCGAGGAGAGTGATTGAGGCGGGCTCTGCTGGGCAGCTGGGGGGGGGGGCCCCGCGGGAGACACTTGAGGCAAGGAAGATATAAGATATAAAAGGCAAAGAAGATACGAGATTCAAAGTTAAGACTTTTTCCTTTTTAATATAAGGTCTTAATGTTTTGATGGTGGTGGAGCACTGATGTGTATCAGCTAATTCAAAAACAAAAAACAAAAAAACAAAAAATCCAGGCAGGTTATTGATGTTCCCAATGCGCTGTTGCTTTATCAATTAAGCATACGTTTGAGCGCGTTCTTGGTCTGAAACCTCCTGGTATTGCTTATATACATATTTGGATATTGGCTGTATTTTTGTTGTTGTTTTCCAGTGTTCACTGCCAGTTGGAAGATATAAAGGAAATTGTTAAAAGACATAAATAGTTTAAAAGAGAATTTTCCACTAAGGTTATCTGTTTGTATGGAGTGTTACTGCTATAATTAGGATTGTTATTCACTCCGTGAAGACCAGAAATATACATTTTTGTATTGACTGCCACGGCTGCAGCAGCAGCAGCAAGTTTCTTTTTTCTTTTAAAGTTTCCCTGGGCTGAGGGGGGGGGGGAGGGGGGTTAGGACTGGTAATGGGCTATGGGGGGGGGGGGGGGCTAGGCCTGGAAATAGGGTTAATGGAGTTAGGAATTGTAATGGGCGATGGGGGAGGGCTAAGACTGTTAATGGGCTATGGGGAGGGCTAAGACTGTTAATGGGCTGATGGGGGGTTAGGACTGGAGGTGGGCTGATGGGGGGTTAAGACTGGTAATGGGCTGTGGGGGGGCTAAGACTGGTAATGGGCTGATGGGGGGTTAGGACTGGTAATGGGCTATGGGGGGCTAAGACTGAAAATGGGGTGATGGGGGCATAGGACTTGTAATGGGCTATGGGGGGCTAGGACTGGTAATGGGCTGGGGGGGTTGCTAGTACTGGAAATGGGCTGAGTGGAAGGGGGGACTTGAACTGCAAATAGCTGATGGGGATGGGGGCTTGGAATGGAAATGGGCTGAGTGGAAGGGGGGCTTGAACTGCAAATAGCTGATGGGGGGGGCTTGGAATGGAAATGGGCTGAGTAGAAGGGGGCTTGAACTGCAAATAGCTGATGGGGAGGGGGGCTTCGAATGGAAATGGACTGTGAGGGGAGGGAGCTAGGACTGGAAATGAGCTGAGTGGTGGGGGAGAGCTAGGACAGGAAATGGGCTGATGGAGGGGCTAGGATAGGACTGGAAATGGGCTGTTGGGGGGTGCTAAGATTGGAAATGCGCTGTGGTGGGGGCTTGGATTGAAATGGACTCATGGAGGGGCTAGAACTGGAAGTAGGCTCATGGGGGGCTTGGATTGGAAATGGGCTGAGTGGAGGGGAGCTAGCATTTGACATGGGCTGATGGTGGGGCTAGGAAAGGACTAGAAATGGACTGATGGGGGGCTGGGATTGGAAATGAGCTGATGGAGGGACTCGGATAGGACTGGAAATGGATGGGGGAGCTAGGACTGGAAATGGGCTGATGGTGGGGCTAGGATAGGATTGGAAATGGGCTGATGGGGGGCTAGGACTGGAAATGGGCTGATGCGGGGACTAGAAGGGAGTGGATGCTGGGTGGGGCTGGAACTAGAAGGGAGTTGATGTTGGGGGAGGATTAGAATGGGATGGAGCTGGGAGAGTGAAATGGAGAGGGGAAAAATATTTTGTGTGGGAGGGAAGAAAAATGTACAATTGGCCGGGTATTGGGAGAGTAAGTGGGGATTGAGTATGGAGGGGTAAAATTTGAGTGGATGAAATAGGAATGAGGAAAGAGCAAAAGGAGAAAGATTGGTATGTTAAAGCAGATGTAGAGAGAGAATGGGAAAAAAACTAGAAGAGAGAAGAAAGGACAAATGGACAGCAGATGATGGAGAGTTAGCAGAAGACACGAAGAAACCAGAAGAAAGTGGCTGGAGCAATTGCAACTGAAAAAGAAATGCACAAAAGGTAGAAAAATATCTCTTTATTTTGAATTTATTAACTGGAATATGTCAGCTCTCGGAAATGTGCATCATTGACTTCTGCGCTTTGTTTAGTACAAGAGGAAATTAATTTATAGTTTTATTTCTACAGTGTTGTTGTACATTCCAAGTTTGGCTTTTGGGGTTCCCAGTTTAATTGTTGTCTTCCTGTTTCTAAACTGTGATTCCTTGTTTGGTGATGGTCTATGTTCTGCATGTGTAACTGAGCTGAGGTATTCTGTTTATGTAATTCCTATTTGACAGTGTCACTTGTTCTCTTTCCCCAGTAGGTCATGTATTATTATTATCTGAAATGTATTGGTTTAATATTTGCAGTGTTGCTTTTTGATAGGTAGGGTCTGGTGCTTTGTGAGTCCTGGTAGTGCTGTTATGATACGGTGGGTTTGCTATGGGTTCTAAATGGATAGTGTTTGTAGTAGTTTCTAATGTGCCTGGCGGTTGGCACTGGATTATAGTAATGTAGAAATCTTTTAGTCTTTCTTTATCCATACACTCATTAAAAGTTAGTGTATGGTAACATTATGCAAATATTTATGCAAATGAGGCCCCTTATGCAAAAGAGGCCTCGCACCGAGTCTCCGCACATGGCCCCGCACCCCCCTTGGGCCGCCCCTGCTTGCGGTGTATCTTCCAGGCATTCAAAACTCTTGGGCAGACAGACACAGTTGAGTTCTGCTTCCACACGAATGGTCTCTCCATGCAGACCAGGTGGCCAAAACCTTTCAAATTTGGGGAACCCTGGACATAGTCCTCTTTGCAAGTCCGCTGAATGCCAAACTTCCCCGGTTCTGTTCCAGAATTCCGGCTCAGGGTTGTCAGGCCAGGGATGCTTTCCTCCTCCATTGGGGTCAGGACTTCCTGTATGCCTTTCCACCCATTCCCCTAATTCCCAAAACCCTGTTCAAGCTTTAGAGAGACAGAGGTCATATGATCCTCATAGCTCCACATTGGCCATGGCAAATGTGGTACCCTCTGCTCCTATATCTCTCTCAAGCTCCGCCTCTGGAGTTAGGATCTGCTCCAGATCTCCTTTCTCAAGAGGGCGGGATGCTGTGGCATCCCAATCCCCAGTCTCTGCATCTCAGGGCCTGGTTGCTGAAAGCCTAGTACTTCACGGTCTTAACCTTTCCCAGCAGGTAAAGGATATCCTTTATGCTTCCAGGAAACCTTCCACAAGATGCTCTTATGCATTTAAGTGGAAAAGGTTTACCATATGGTGCTCGCAGAAGGGTCTTAACCCTCTTGCGATACCTCTGGAATAATTACTGGAGTATCTCCTTCATTTATCAAATGCAGGGCTTAAGACCAATTCAGTGAGAGTTCATTTGAGTGCTATTGCAGCTTCTTTCAAGCCTCTAAATGGACAACCTATTTCCTCTCATAGCGAGATTTATGAGAGGCCTTCTTTTAACTAAGCCTCCCATTAAGTCACCACCGGTGGCATGGGACTTAAATCTGGTTCTTGGGCAGCTCATGAAACCGCCCTTTGAACCATTAGCCACTACCTCTTTGAAATTCCTTTCCTGGAAGGTCATCTTTCTTATTGCAATCACATCAGCACGTCGCATCAGTGAATTGCAAGCTTTGGTGGCTGGTCCTCTTTATACAAGGTTCCATCATGATAAGGTAGTCCTTAGGACTCATCCACACTATATGCCAAAGGTGGTGTCACCTTTTCATTTAAACCAAGCGGTTTACCTTCCTGTATTCTTTCCAAGGCCTCACGCCTCAAATGCAGAAAGGAATCTTCATACTTTGGACTGTAAAAGAGCTTTGGCCTTTTACTTGCAAAGGACACAGCAACATAGAAAGTCCTCTCAACTCTGTTGCTTTTGATCCTAGTCATTTGGGACTTCGAGTCTCCAAAAGAACACTGTCCAGCTGGATTGCACAGTGTATATTTTTTGCCTATGAGAGTAAAAACCTTCCTCTTGAAGGCCATGTCACAGCTCACAATGTGAGAGCCATGGCAGCCTCCATGGTTCATCTTCACTCTGTGTCTATCGAGGACATCTGTCGAGCAGCTACTTGGGCTTCGGTTCATACCTTCACAGTCCATTACTGCTTAGACAAGGACTCCCGCCGGGATGCCTTGTTTGGTCAGGCTGTTCTTCAGCATCTGTTCCATACTTAATCAACTCCTACCCACCATCTCTGGTAGGATGCCAGAGATCCATGGGGGGAAGTGGAGCCCTTTCACAAGGGCACACAACCTCTGGGGCCTTCTCCCTGGCATCCTCAGCTAGGGAGTCCCCATATGTGAAGACTACATTCCTGCTTGTTCCTGGAGATAGCATAGTTACTCACCTGTAACAGGTGATCTCCGGGAACAGCAGGAATTTAGTCTTCACAACCCACGCACCTCCCCTAGGAGTTGTATCTTTCTATCTCTCTCTCTCTTTCTCTCTTTCCCTCTCTCTTTTGTCTCAGCTTTAAACTCAACTGGAGAGGAACAGTTGGGAAAGGCGGGAAGGCAGCATGCAGGCGCTGTGGGATGCTCCCAAAAACCTTCCTGTTGGACGCTGTGGAGCGTTCCCACGCAGACTCCATCGGTACCGACGATACCCATATGTGAAGATTAACTTCCTGCTGTTCCCGGAGATCACCTGTTACAGGTGAGTAACTATGCCTTATCTGTGCACTTCTCTTCCATTGCCAACTCCAGACCACATTCTTTCCTCCTTGCTGCCCTGTATGCCTGGAACTGACTACTCTCGTCGGTGTGTCAGGCTCCATATCTGCTCTTAATCAAATCCAGGCTAAAACCCCATCTCTTTAAGGCTGATTTTGGATCCTGACCCTTATGCTCCTGTATCACTTGTGTGTGTCAAGACCATCTCTAGTCCTCTCTCTGTTGTGTGTCTGTCTTGCTTACATTGATGCTCTATTGAGAAGGGACTGTCTCCTGTGTATATGTTCAGTGCTGTGTACATCTTTTAGCGCTAAACAAATGATAAGTAGTAGTAGTAGCCTGCAAGATTCTCCCACTTAGTTCATTCTCTGCATCTCTCCATTCACATGTGCAACCCGTAAGCTGGGTTATTGCCTAAACCATAGCAGACAGACCTAGCTATGCGACTTCCTAACTGTCCTATAGGATGACTAGGTATTAGATACTTACACTGTGTCAGAACGACCCAGCTGATGGTTAATCCCACTTAATGCAAAACTTAACTTGTCATTTCTTTTTCTGATTTGTATTTCCCGTGGTAAATGCCACAAATTCTGTCACACTGTAGAGGTGAAATACCTAAAATGCTCATCCCTATTTACATAGATGACCAAGATAACACTTATAAAGGCTCTGATAGTACTTTGTAGAAGGCATTTACCCATATGTTAAATGCTTTATTGCACTTACTATATCGGTCTCTGAATGTTTCAGTTTGTGTTATACTGGGTGGCCAATTGTACGAAAGGGTTTATTTATTTTATTTTATTATTTATTTATGTTTTTTTTCTATACCGCCCCTTCAAGAGATCAAGGGCGCTATACAATAAACAAAACAAATACGTTGAACTTTGAACATAGATTTTACAATGAACTGTTTGTGAATTATTTACAGTGAAAATATATTGCAATCACTATTTACACAGGTGTTTTGCTTTCATCATGCTATGATGAGATCTCCTATAGTACTGACAGTATCGGTTAGGAGAGGTTGCATATGGGGCTATATAAATGTATCTAAGTTAGATTGGATCAATATTATTTTGGTTTATTGAGTTTCGAAAATGTTCAAGAAACAGGTTTGTTTTAATTTCCTTACGGAATATTTGCGGATCCTTGATGGTTCTTAATATCTCCAGGAACAAGCAGGAATGTAGTCATCACATATGGGTTTCGTCGGTACCGACGGAGCCTGCGTGGGAACGCTCCCCATCGTCCAATCAGAAAGCTTTTGGGAGCATCCCACAGCGCCTGCGTGCTGCCTTCCCGCCTTTCCCAACTGCCTCTCTCCAGTTCTTCTTTTTCCGCGGAGCCAGCAGGTCGTATTCTTGTCACCGCAGAAGAATTCCTTTTTTTTTTCTTTCTTTTTGTGGTCGCATCTGCCTTCTTCGACGCTCTACCGGTACCGCCGGTCTTTCTTTTCTTATTTCTGTAAAAAAAAAAAAAGATCTTCTTTTTTTCCTCTTCTTTAGGTGCACGCGCCTTTTTGGGCCTTAGGCCCAAAAAGTTTTCCTTAACATGGAAAAACCTGCCTCAGGTTTTAAAAAGTGCACCAAGTGTGGTGGTACCATCTCCGTCACCGACACCCATGAATGGTGTTTAAAATGTTTAGGTCCTGACCACTCCATCACGGATTGTCTGTCCTGTGCCATGATGTCTAAAAGAGGTCGGCAGAACCGAGCTGCCAAGCTCAGTACCCTGTTTCCCTCTGATGCAGCTTCGGTGGCATCGACATCTTCCAGGGCTTCTTCTTCCTCCCGTGGATCTCAGGTAACTAAACATAAATCCAGTCGGTCCTCGAAGGGTAGATCTCCTTCTAAGCATCGAGATACCTCTGGCGTTGCCCTCGAGGATTCTGCACCGGCAAAATTACCCCGGCGGGAGGCTTTGGCTTCCAAAGCATTATCGGGGTTCCAGGATGTTCTCGATGGCTCGGCCTCGACAGATCTCCTGGTGCCATGCTCTGGGGTACCGGTGGTCTCTACCGATACTGACATCCAGGCATTGGCAGCGTCGATAGACCAGAGAGTTCTGGCTATGGAACGCAGTCTAGCGGCTTTCCTTGCGGCATCGATGCCCTTAGTACCGCGACAGACAACTCCACCGGTACTGGCATCGGTATCGCTATCGGTACTGGTACCGATAGCATCGACATCGGCATTGGTGTCTGCTCTGCCGGTACCCTGTCCTCCGATGCCCTCCAGTACCGGTTATTCCCGGTACCGACCTTGGTCGGTACGGGTATCGGGCTCTGCAAGAGCATCCGGACAGACGATACTTCGAGTCCTCAGAAGAATCTGAGGATTCTGAAAGTTCTGTCGATGCAGTGATGCTTCTTCCAGAGGAGTCCTCCTCCCCTAAACGCAGGATGTCTCCTCCAGAGGATATATCCTT
Organism: Ichthyophis bannanicus; assembly: GCA_033557465.1. Classification (NCBI taxonomy): domain Eukaryota; kingdom Metazoa; phylum Chordata; class Amphibia; order Gymnophiona; family Ichthyophiidae; genus Ichthyophis; species Ichthyophis bannanicus. Next base: position 524,771,823 of record CM066036.1, on the reverse strand, counting down.
CCAAGACTTCATCAGGGAGGTGACTCGGAGCCTGTCCATTACTGTGGTCCCTGAAACAGAGCCAAGGGCCAAGGAGTTGGAAATTCTACAATATCCCAAAACTCCTAAGGAGGCAGCTACCTTACCCATTCATGAGATTTTATATGATCTCATGTTGAGGATGTGGGAAACACCTCTTACCACCTCTCCTCATTCTCATAGATTGGATACTGTGTATCGAGTCCCTCCTTGTCCTGGTTTCCATAAGACTCAGCTTCCTCACCACTCTATTGTGGTGGAGTCAGCTATGAGAAGGATCAGAAGTTCAAAAAGGCATGCCTCTAATCCTCCAGGACGTGAGTGCAGAACCCTGGATGCTTTTGGACGTAGAGTCTTCCAAGCTTCCATGCTTTCTGCCAGAATCAGTTCCTATGGTCTCTACATGGGAATGTTCCTAAAGGAGGTCAGAGATAATTTACAGACTTTAAGTTCTTTCATTTCTGAGGATAAGACAGGACTTTCTCACTTGGGTCAAACATGCCCAAGATGTTTCTAAATTTTCCAACCGTGCAGCCTTTGACTGCTTTGAGTGTATAAGCAGAACCTCGGCTATCGCCATAGGTGCACGTAGAATTGCTTGGCTCCAGGCATCTGATCTAGAGCTCTGGGTACAAGATAAATTGGGAAATATCCCTTGTACTGGTGAGAACCTGTTTGGTAAAGATTGGCAGGAAAAAGCCAATGAAATGGATGCTGAAAATTCCACCTTGGATAGACTATCCAAGTCCACTGCTGATCCTGTTAGAAAGAAATTGTTCAAGAAAACATCTTTTTCTAAAAAGAAAAGATTTTATCCTGCTTATGTTCAGCAGGCATCTTCTGCAGGCCAGTTTTCAAGCAAACGTCAGCAACCACCCAAACAGAAGAAAGCAAAGGCTGCTAGGCCTCCACCGGCCCAGCAGTTTCAGCCTCCTCAGGGCCTTTGACTTTCAGCTAGAGAACTTAGCCTTTCTGGTTCTGGAGGGACCAGAACCGTCCACCATTCCAGGAAGGTTATGTCATTTTGCCCCCAGATGGGGGCAAATAACAGCAGAGCATTGGACACTCTCCATCATAAAGGAGGGGTACAAGCTTCATTTTTCAAGCATGCCCCTTCACACAATAGTGAAGCAGTTCAATTCTCCGACCTCTCTCATCAACCTGTTAGGTCAGGAGGTTACCATCCTTCTTGCCCAAGGGGCAATAGAAGAAGTACCTCTTCATCAACAGGGCACAGGGTTCTATTCCCCTTATTTTCTTATTCCAAAGAAAACAGGGGGTTACAGGCCTATTTTAGATCTCAGAGAATTGAACAAATTCCTTGTCAAGGAGAAATTCAAGATGATTTCTCTCGGAGCTCTGCTACCATACCTTCAGAGTCAGGATTGGCTTTGTTCTCTAGATCTCAAGGATGCGTACACCCATGTCCTCATCCATCCAACCCACAGAAGGTTCCTTCGGTTCCTTTTTCAAGGAAAGCACTACCAATACAGGGTGCTTCCTTTTGGTCTGGCCTCGGCACCAAGGGTGTTCACGAAATGCATGGCTGTTGTAGCAGCATTTCTCCGCACTCTAGGGATATTTGTCTTCCCTTACTTGGACGACTGGCTCATTCGAGCTCCAACACAGTCAGAGCCCAAGACTTCTCTATCCTGCACAATGCGTATCCTTCAGTATTTAGGGCTGGTAATAAACATCCCAAAATCCGGTCTAACTCCCACTCAGTCTTTAGAGTTCATAGGAGCTTTCCTGGATACCACAAGGGCAAGGGCCTGTCTCCCCCAGGCCCGTTGCCTTCGCTTGGTGCAGTTAGCTGCTCAAGCAGTGCTAAAACCTTATCTAACTGCTCGAGAAATGTTGCAATTACTAGGCCACATGGCATCCATCGTGCATGTGGTTCCATATGCTCGCCTCCACATGAGAGCAGCTCAGTGGACTTTATCTACCCAATGGACCCAGGCATCAGGGTGCCTGTCAGACAAAATATCAAACACAAGTCGCCTCATTTTGTCCCTCCAGTGGTGGAAGTCCACTCAAAACCTGTTGCTGGGGTCCCCCTTTCAGCAACCCTTACCCCAAGCAACTCTCACAACAGATGCTTCTCCAATGGGTTGGGGAGCTCATCTGCAAGACCTCTCCACCCAGGGCACCTGGTCTCCACAAGAGAGTTGTCTACATATCAATCTCTTGGAACTCAGAGCAATCTTTCTTGCTCTGCGAGTGTTCCACTCCCTGCTCAGCTACAAGACAATCCTCATTCATACGGACAATCAAGTAGCCATGTTCTATGTGAACAAGCAAGGGGGAACGGGCTCTCTGTCGCTTTGCAACAAAGCTTTGTGACTATGGGCCCTCGCCAGAGAGCATCAGATTCATCTTCTGGCAGTGTATCTTCCAGGCATTCAAAACTCTTGGGCGGACAGACTCAGTCGAGTTCTGCTTCCACACGAGTGGTCTCTGCATGCAGACCAGGTGATCAGGATTTTTCAACTTTGGGGAACCCCGGACATAGACCTCTTTGCAAGTCCGTGGAATGCCAAACTTCCCCGGTTCTGTTTCAGAACTCCGGCTCAGGGGGGCTCAGGCCAGGGATGCTTTCCTCCTTTACTGGGGTCAAGACTTCCTGTATGCCTTTCCACCCATTCCCCTAATTCCCAAAACCCTGTTCAAGCTTCAGAGAGACAGAGGCCGTATGATTCTCATAGCACCACATTGGCCACGGCAAGTGTGTTACCCTCTGCTTCTACATCTCTCTCAAGCTCCTTCCCTGGAGTTAGGGTCTGCTCCAGATCTCCTATCTCAGGAGGACGGAATGTTATGGCATCCCAATCCCCAGTCTCTGCTGAAGGCCTAGATCTCCAAGTACTTAATCTTTCTCAGCAAGTGAAAGATGTTCTTTATGCTTCCAGAAAACCTTCCACTAGACGCTCTTATGCTTTCAAGTGGAAAAGGTTTACTGTTTGGTGTTCGGAAAAGGGTCTTAACCCTCTTGCGATACCTCTGGAATCTTTGCTGGAGTATCTCCTTCATTTATGTAAAGCAGGCCTTAAGACAAATTCAGTAAGAGTCCATTTGAGTGCTATGGCAGCTTCCCTTAAGCCTCTAAATGGACAGCCTATTTCCTCTCATCCTCTTAAAGCAAGATTTATGAGAGGCCTTCTTCTAACTGAGCCTCCCATTAGGCCACCACTGGTGGCATGGGACTTAAACCTGGTTCTTGGGCAGCTCATGAAGCCACCTTTTGAACCTTTAGCTACCACCTCCTTGAAATTCCTTTCTTGGAAGGTTATCTTTCTCATTGCAATCACATCAGCACACCGCATTAGTGAGTTGCAAGCGCTAGTAGCTAATCCACCTTATACAAGGTTCCATCATGACAAGGTAGTCCTTAGGACTCATCCACACTTTATGCCTAAGGTGGTCTCGCCTTTTCATCTGAACCAAGCGGTCTACCTACCTGTGTTTTTTCCAGGGCCTCATGCATCAAATGCAGAGGAATCTTCATACCTTGGACTGTAAAAGAGCTCTAGCTTTTTACTTACAAAGAACACAGTAACATAGAAAGTCCTCTCAACTCTTTGTTGCTTTTGATCCTTCTCATTTGGGACTTCCAGTCTCCAATAGAATACTATCTAACTGGATTGCTCAATGTATTTACTTCACCTATCAGAGTAAGAACCTTTCTCTGGAGGGCCATGTCACAGCTCACAGTGTGAGAGCCATGGCAGCCTCAATGGCTCATCTGCACTCTGTGTCTATCGACGACATCTGTCGAGCAGCCACTTGGGCCTCGGTTCATACCTTTACAGCCCATTACTGCTTGGACAAGAACTCCCGCCGGGATGCCTTGTTTAGTCAGGCTGTTATCAAACACCTGTTCCATACCTAATCAACTCCTACCCACCATCTCTGGTAGGATGCCAGAGATCCATGGGGGGAAGTGGAGCCCTCTTCAGGGACACACAACTTCTGGGGTCTCTCCCTGGCATCTAAAGCTAGGGAGTCCCCATATGTGATGACTACATTCCTGCTTGTTCCTGGAGATAGCATAGTTACTCACCTGTAACAGGTGATCTCCAGGAACAGCAGGAATTTAGTCCTCACAACCCGCCCACCTCCCCTAGGAGTTGTATCTCGCTATCTTTTTCCTTTCCCTCTCTCTCTCTTTGTCTCAGCTTTAAAACTCAACTGGAGAGAGGTAGTTGGGAAAGGCAGGAAGGCAGCACGCAGGCGCTGTGGGATGCTCCCAAAAGCTTTCTGATTGGACGCTGGGGAGCGTTCCCGCGCAGGCTCCGTCGGTACTGACGATACCCATATGTGAGGACTAAATTCCTGCTGTTCCCGGAGATCACCTGTTACAGGTGAGTAACTATGCTTTCTCAGGGAGGGAGTTCCAAAGTATAGGAGCAAAGTATGAAAATGCCCTATTACTTGTGGAACGGTTTGTTTTACTGAAGTCTGAAGGAACTACTATGTTGTTTTGGGTGCATCCTCTTCTTACTCTCTCATTGCCTGGAATATTAATGAGGGAAGTGAGATATGATGGAGCTATTTTCATCAGCAATTTAAATATATCATTAGAGATTTGTATTTAATCCGGCTTTGAACTGGTAGCCAATGTAGCTTATATAGTAAAGGCGTGATGTGATCTGTAATAGGGGTCTTATAGACAATACGGGCAGCAATATGTTGGGCCATCTGAAGTTGCTTGAGTGTGTGCTTTGGGAATCCTTGGAGAATACTGTTTGAAAAATCAAAGTGTGGGATGATCATGGCCTGAAGTACAGATCTGAAATCATTGCAGATAACAATGGTCTCTGTTGTTGAAGCATTCTTAGTTTGTAGAAGATTAGACTGGTGGTTAGTTTGATGTGTGTAATCATACTAAGTGTTCAGTCTAAGGTGACACCTAGGTATTTCACTTTGTTTTTTACATCTAATTTCAGCTTCTTGAAGGTGAAATTTTGGAGGAGGAGTAAAATTCAGATTTTTTATAAAATATAATACATTGGATTTGTTATAATTTTTAGGTTAATGGAGTTCAGCCATTTTACTGTTTCACTGAAGCAGGATACAATCTTGAGTGGATTAGGATTTGTGATGTTGATTGAGAGATAAAGCATTATATCATCCGTGTAGATATGATATGCTACATTGAATTTTTTGAAACTATTACAGATAGGTTGTAGGTATATATTAAACAAAAGAGCTGAGAGGGTAGATCCTTGTGGAATGCCTTGCTCTTGCTTGTATGAACCAGAGGTTTGTTGATCAATCTTAACTTGCTGTGTACGTCCAGAGATGTAAGACTGGAACCATTGGAGTACCACATCCTGTATGCCTATCTGCTGTAGTCGTGTAAGAAGTAAACTATGGCTAATGCTATCAAAGGCAGAAGCAGTGTCCAAAAATATAAGGATAAAAGCTTGTTTAGAATTATTGATACCACGGATTAATCTATCACATAGGGCTAGTTCAAGAGTTTCTACACAATGATATGGTCTAAAACCATATTGATGTTCATCTAATGGATAATTTAAGTCTATATAATCCTGTAGTTGGATTTGAATGATTTTTTTCTATAATTTTAGCTAAAAATAGGAGGCTGGAAATTGGCCTATATGAGTTAAGGTTTTCTTTATCCAGTGACTTATGTTTCACTATTGGTTGGATCGTGATATGCTTTAGTGCTAATGGCGTGATACCTGGTCTTGTGATTGGTGAACATTAAGGAAATGGTGATAGTTCATTTTGAGTTTATTTTAGCCAGCTTTCGGGGCAAGGGTCCAAACTGGAGGTTATAGTATTAATTTTGGAAATTATATCTTTCCAGTATTTTAAGTCAACCATGTGGATGGTTTGCCATTCTGCTGATGATGCTACTGAAGATGCTAGATTCCTATCTGGATAAAAGGTAGATTTTATTGATGGTTGTTTCAGCTTATTCATGTAATGGAAGGCCAGAGTTTGTGGTTTGATGGAAAGATCATAATTATCTGAGTGAGAGATTTAATGATTTCAAATAATTCCCTAGGCCAGTTGAGAGATTTGGTGAGGATCTCAGTATGATATGCTTTCTTTCTGCTATTGGTAGCGTCTTTGTGGTGTTGTAATGTTGTCACATAAAGTATTTTGTCATCATTAGATTTTGTACACCTCCAGATACGCTCTATTTTCCTCAGTCTCTGTTTTATTTTTCTTAGATCATGAGAATACCATTTCTGGGATGTTTTTTGTCTCTGCTGTGTTTTTGGTACAGAGGCAGCGTTAGAGATTGTGGTATTCCAGTTTTCTAATAAAGCTTCTAGTTCTAATAAAGGAAGATCTTTGTTGACAGCTTTAACTTACTTGGATCAACAATCAATAAAGAAAGGACTAGCAGTCAAGAAATCCGACGATGTATTGCTCTTGGTAGAATGGCTATAAAGGACCTAGGCAAGATCCTCAAGAGCAGAGATGTCTCTCTCCATACAAAGATTTGACTTGTCATATGGATGTGAAAGTTGGACAGTGAAAAAGATAGACAGGAAAAACTTGATGCCTTTGAATTATGGTGCTGGCAACAAATATTGTGTATATCGTGGACTGCCCGAAGAACAAACAAGTCAGTACTAGAGGAGATCAAACCTAAGATTTCCTTAGAAGCTCAGATGACAAGATTTCGGCTTTCATACTTTGAACATACTGTGTATACCGTGGACTGCCCGAAAATCAAACTAGTCAGTACTAAAGGAGATCAAACCTAAGCTTTCCTTAGAAGCTCAGATGACAAGACTTCAGCTTTCATACTTTGTACATATCACGCGAAGAGAGAGATCATTGGAGAAAGACATAATGCTTGGCAAGGTAGAAGGTCACCATAAAAGAGGAAGGCCGGCAATGAGATGGATCGATACAATAACAGCAGCTATGGATATCACTCTATCAACAAAGAGCCACTTGGCTGAAGACCGACGGCACTTAAAAACAACAACAACAACAAACAGGGAAGTCCTCCTTTATGAATGTCCTATATTGCTTGGTAGATGAGCCATAATTTGATGATTGCAAGGAAAGTTGGGCTGATAGTGTGAATTGCAGTAAATGGTGGTCCGACCAGGGGACTTCTATTGCTTGTGGTGGGGAGTAAAGGGCATGTTGGCAAATATTAGTAGGCAGGAATACTAAATCAAGAGTATTGCCTTTGTTGTGAATAAGTACCTGCACAATCTGCTGAAACCCCATATCCGACATAGAATTGAGAAAAGCCGTTGAGTGGGCATTGTGAAGTGAAGGGAGGTTAAAATCACCTAGCAATATTAGAGGCTTTTTTAATGAGGTAGAACAGACAGTTTCAATTATCGTGGTGAGGCTATGTAGGTTATGATTAGGTGGCCTGTAAAATAGACAGATTTATAGGTTTTTATTTTCTATAGTGAGAATGTCCATCTCGTCTACATCTTTTTCTAATCATTTTGCCTTCTTCTTTATTGCCAACGTTTGACTTCTAGTCACCCATGACTATCAGTATATCTTGTTTGTGCGTTCTATCGATTTCAGTTTGCACTTGTTCACAGAACTGATCAACCGTCCTTTTCTGCATCTGTTATTGGCACATATACCTGAATAATAGCTGTGTTGACAGGCATTTCTCATAGACGAATAGAAATTAAGCGTTCACTGATTGCATTGTATTTCATTACAATTCCTGAAAGTTCTTTCTTAATTATAAATTCAACACTGTTTTTTCTTTGTCTTTCATTTTCAGCGTAATATACCATGTGATCATCAGATTCAAAATGCCCGATGTCAGTCCATTTCATAAGAACATAAGAAAGAAATGCCATACTGGGTCAGATCAAGGTCCATCAAGCCCAGTATCCTGTTTCCAGAAGTGGCCAATCCAGGTCACAAGTACCTAGCAGTTTCCAAAAAAGACACATATATTCCATAATGCTTGTATTGGGGCAAGCAGTGGATTACCTGGGTCTTCCTTAATAACAGTTTATGGAACTTTCCTCCAGGAACTTGTCCAAACCTTTTTTAAACCCAGCTACACTAACAGCCTTTAGTACATTCTCCGGTAACGAATTCCAGAGTTAGATTATGCATTGAGTGAAAAAATATTTTCTCTTGTTAATCTTAAACAGGTTACCCTGTAGCTTCATTGCATGTACCCTAGTCTTTCTACTTTTTGATGGCGTAAACAATCGATCTACATTTACGCGTTCCACTCCATTCATTAATTTATATACCTCTATCATATCTTCCCTCAGCCGTCTCTTTTCCAGGTTGAAAAGCCCTAACCTGTTAAGCCTTTCCTCCTAGGAGTATCCTTCCATCCTTTTTACCATTTTGGTGGCTTTTCTCTGTACCTTTTCTAATTCCACTATATCTTTTTTAAGATATGGCGACCAGAATTGCACATAATATTCAGGGTGCGGTACAGAGGCATTATAATATCATTTGTCTTATTCTCCATTCCTTTCCTTATGATTCCTAGCATACATTATATCGACCAGCTTACCCTTGTTTACCTGTTTATTCACACCTTCAAAAAGACATAACAGATTAGTAAGACAAGACCTTCCTTGGCTAAAGCCATGTTGGCTTTCTCCTATTAAATCATGACTATCTACATGTTCAGTAATTTTGTTATTTATAATGGTTTCTACCATTTTGCCTGGTACTGATATCAGGCTCACTGGCCTGTAGTTTCCCAGATCACCCTTGGAACCCTTTTTAAAAATTGGCATTACATTTGCCATTTGCCAATTTTCTGGTACTACAGATGATTTTAATGATAGTTCACAGATTACTAATAGTAGGTCTGTAGTCTCATATTTCAATTCTTTCAGCACCCTTGGGTGTATACCATCTGGTCCAGGTAATTTTCTACTGTTTAGTTTATCAAATAGTTGTATTATATCTTCCCGGTTTATCAATATTTCTTTCAATTCTTCCGATGCATCACCTTTAAATACCATTTCAATCATGGGTAACTTCCCTACATCTTCTTCAGTAAAGACCGAAGCAAAGAATTCATTCAGTCTCTCTGCTATGACCTTGTCCCCTCTTAGTGCCCCTTTAACCCCTCTATCATGTAATGGTTCAACTGACTCTTTCACAGGTTTTTTGCTATGAATGTACTTGAAAAAGTCTTTATTATGTTTTTTTGCTTCCAGAGCAAACTTCTTCTAAAAATTTCTCTTTGCCTGTCTTATCAGTGCCTTGCATCTAACTTGCCAGTGCTTATGTTGTTTCCTGTTTTTGTCATTTGGCTCCTCTTCCATTTTCTGAAAGATGCTTTTTTGGCTACAACAGCTTCTCTGACCTCACCTTTAAACCATGCTGGCAGTTTTTTTGGACTTCCTTCCATCTTTCTTAAAGCATGGAATACAGCTGGTTTGGGCTTCCAAGATAGTATTTTTAAACAACGCCCATGCTTGATGTAAATCTTTATCCTTTGCAGCTGCTTCTTTTAGTTTTTTCTTAACTGTTTTCCTCATTTTATCATAGTCTTTCTTTTGAAAGTTAAAAGACAGTACTGTGGATTTTCTTGCCGTACTTCCTCCATTTATGAAATCAAACGCGATCATGCCACAGTATGATCACTATTGCCTAGTGGCCCCAGCACCCTAATCTCTTGCCCTAGATCTTGTGTACCACGATGGCTTCCCCTCTTGTTGGTTCATGAACCAGCTGCTACAAGAAGTAGTCATTTATTTCATCTAGCAACTTTATCTCCCTAGCATGTCCTGCCATGATATTGACCCAGTCGATACCAGGGTAATTGAAATCACCCATTATTATTACTGTATTGTAACTTTTGCTAGCTCCCCTGATTTCTTTGAGCATTTCATCATCCATTTGTTCATTCTGGCTGGGCGGTCGGTAGTACACCCCCACTGCCATTGTCTTGATCTTTTTACGTGGAATTTCTATCCATAGAGATTCTACCATGTATTTTGTTTCCTGCAACATTTTAATACTGTGTAACTTGTGATAAGGAAGCTTATCAGGACCTAGAAGAGAGGGGTAAAAAGAAGGAATTTACCTTAATAAAGGGACCCATTTTAAAAGGTCCAGGATTTAAAACTCCATTTGCTCCTAGAAAACAAGTAGTTCCTGGCTACAATGAGAAACAGAGTGCCCCTAGTGGTGGAAAGGATAGGGAATACAGGTCCAGGGTAAGGAACCCTTACATCACTGCATCCCCTAATCACACAGCTGCCACGAGGGAGTTTAATCTTTCCCACCTGAGAGGGGAGAGGGTGGAGCAGGAGCCTGAGGGGTTTAAGTTTAGCTCAGTTAGGTCAGAGAGACGAGGAGGTGAGAGTCCAGCAGCAGGACGACGAAGAGAGACAAGCAGGACACATGGAGAAGAATTGGAAGGACTCCTGAGACCAGAGAGTGCGGTAACTGCTAACCAGAGGGAAAGAGAGAGCATAAGTTTTGCCTACTCAAGGAATGGAGCAGTGAGAGCCAGAAGCACTAATTGGAGAACAGGACGTGCTAGATGGTGGCCAGAGCATGTAAGAAGTGAAGCTATTACAGGCTTTTATCAAGGTATGAGCCCCAGAAGCTTAGCTAATAAGGAACAATACGTTTTTGCCAGAGACAGCCTTAATCATAGTAGAAGGCAGTCAAGTAAGCTATCTGAATCTGAGCTAGAGAGTGAACCCATGGAATTGGGGGAGTCAGATTTACCTTGTGATGAAGAGGTCTCATACATGGACTGCTCTGCATGCCAATCTGCCAATTAAGAATGGTTGCAAAGGGGGAATGTCAATCGTAAAGAGAAGCCTCCAGTGTCCAAAGCCTTGAGAGCTGTGTTTGCTTGTTTAAAGTTCTAAGCTCAGGAAAAGTGTTACACAGTGAAAAGCTGAAGCTTCCTGATTGTCTTTTGAGAAACAGCTGTGAGCAGTGCAGAGCTCCTTTGGTGCCGTTTCAACTGAAGGAAGTTAAGAAATGCTTTTGGTTTGTTTAACTGCTGAGAAAACTTGGAAAAGAGTTTTATTGCTTGTATGAATTGGACTATCTGAATGAAGTGCTGAAGTTAAACATACAAGATAGCCAGGTATTTGCTCTGGCCTGGAAAGGAAAAGAAACCTGGTTTAAAAGTTTCTTTCTGTTTGTTTTGATCTTCACGGCAAGCTCTGCTGAAGGCAGTTGTTGCTAATTAAGGCTGAGGGAAGCTATTTTGTTTCAGTTCAAGTTATCCTGTTACAAGTTGCAAGAATTCCTGGATGAAAATACATTTAAAAGGTGGATCTGTGAACCTAGTGTGTCTAATTTTGTGCTAATTGTGACACCCCTCCCTCGTCTACCCCAGTATGGTGGCAGTAAAGAGAGGGGGCACAGCATAAGTTACTCTGTTATCGCTGTTCCCTGGATGTGCTTGTGTAGTTGTAGCCCAGTGATCACAGCCAAAGTAGGTTGAGGGTAAACAATAGGTTTATTGTTCCTAGCAGGTTTTCTTCCCCCCAAAACAGAGGTCAAAGGATATCAAAACATAACAGATAAAGTCCGGTATAACAGCCTTCCTGATACTTCTCAGGGTATTATTATTTATTTATTATTTTATTTATTACAATTTCTTATATACCGCACTATTGTCAGCGCGGTTTACATATAACAAAATGACCATAACAAACTGTTTGGCTTCACATAGAACAGGTAAAACAAAGGTCAGCTTCTCTTCGTGCATTCCACTTTCCAAAACATCTGTATTCTTCTTAACAGCGATACTTTTTCTCACATAAGACATTCAATAAAGAACTTCCAAAGTTGTGGTTTTTTTCTCTGGTCCACATCTACATGAGTAATTCTCTTCTAGCCTCCAAGTAAAACTGAAGCTTCTTCCATGAGCTTAATCTTTCTTCTGTATAAAACTTCTGCCAGAAGAAATCTAGGTTTCCTGAAGCTATCTCTTGGAATTAGGCAATTAAATAGGATTGGCAGTCAGACAAGCTTCCGGTCTGCAATTAAACTCCAATCTCTAAACCACTTTTATAACGGCCTTAAAATATTGCATATATTTAAGCTGTACATTAAAAGTCTCTTTGGCAGATACCACATTCCATTTCAGAGCCACTACTATAGGATAATGGAATATCAGTTTGCATTGGTTCCTCTTCACTAACTTGAGCTTCTTGAATATAAGGCTTACTCGAGTCTAGTGCTCTTAGGTGTTTGAGGAGACTTTGTAACTGCTTCTCTCCCTTCTCTCTAACTGTCCTGCGTTCTTGCAGGGATATCTGTTTATTAACCTTCTTAAAGAGCTGAGCATAAGGATTTCTTTCTTCCTTGACTTGCCCGGGTCTTATTCTCTGGTGAGGAGGTACGTATCTCTTCTGACTAGGCTTTACAGGCACTCTTAATATCTCCTGTTCATCAGAATCTGTATCTAGGCTTGTGTCACGCTGCTGCCAATTAAGAGCATGCTGAGGTGCACCTGTGCTAGCCTCTAGCTTGCAGGTTCTGACACGTTCTCTGCTGTGAGGCAACGCTTGTCTTTCAGACACTGGGATTTCCCTTCCACCCAGTTTCTCTCTTGTCTGTCTATTCCCAGGGAAACTATCAGCAGAAATGCTCCTGTCCCTTTCAGACAAAGACTCTATACTTTGTTTAAAAGACTTATAGGCTTTTCTGACCTGCTTTGGCTTTGCTTGAGGGCTATTCCTTCCTGGGAGGACTTTCAGCTGTTTTTCCCCGAGACGTGGCTTCCTCTGTGCAAGGTGGCTGGCAACCGTCCAAGTAATTGGTTCCCACCTGGTCCCTCTTGCTACGAGCTCTGCCTCTTTGGGAAATCACGGCTCTCTCTGTCTCTCTGAGAAGAATGCCTGACTCCAAAGCTGTATCTGCTTCCTTGGAGTCCCTTTCTCCTGGCTGTGCCAAAGGTGAGTGTCTGCTTTGCTTTCTCCGTTCCTGCAGCTTCTGTTGCCTGTGTAGCTCCTCGTTCTCCTCCTCCTCCTGTTCTTTCTTTGAAACTACCACTTCCTGGTTATGAGGACTAGTTTGTCCAATCAGGCGAGAGTCCACCCCTTTCCCTGATAGGCTAGCTCTCCCTGTCAGCCTAGAGCTAGGGTGTTGCTCCCTTTCACGTCTCTCCTGCCCTGCCACTTTGTGTGCTGAGGTTTTAACCCTCTCTTGCCCTGTATCTATGGCAGGTTCAGAGTAAAAAGTGTGTTTAAAACCCTTTTTCTTGCGCTCTGACAGCTCTGCCTTGTCACATAATGAATAAATTGCACTCACTCAAACCCAACTAAAAAGAAGGTGTTTTTTTTTCATCTGAGCCCAAGTGATATCTAACTGAACTACCTTTCCCAGAATGCATGTAAAGGCATCCAATTAGAAAAAAGATGTTGGAGCACCACAGTGACAAAAACAAACCCACGCCCCCCATACCAAGGTAAGGGGCTAAGGGCATGACAGACTCAATTCCCTCTCTAACACAGAGTGCAACAACCCCTCCACCAATTTGATCTATCATTGCAATATAATGTGTATCCAGGTATCACAGTCTCCCATTGGTTGTCCTCCTTCCACCAGGTCTCTGAGATACCAATCATATCTAACCTCTCATTTAGTACTACATATTCTAACTCTCCCATCTTATTTTTTAGACTTCTAGCATTTGCATACAAGCATTTTAGAGGTTGTATTTTATTCATATTAATCTGGTTATCGGCAGGCAAGATAATCTGGAATCTTTAAATTCTGAATGCTCTGTACTTAAGAGCATTTGCATCACTTTTGTTTTTATTGGAACCTCTCTGTCGATATGCCCTAACTTCACTTGTATCCTTCACGGATACATAATTCTGAACCATGCGCTCTTGGGCGACTGTCAGCTTTCCCCTATTATCTAGTTTAAAAACTACTCTGTCCTTCTTAAAGGTTAATGCCCGTAGCTTGGTTCCATCCCAGTTAAGATAGTGCCCATCCTGTTGGAAAAGCCCCTCCTTTCCCCAGAATATTCCCCAGTTCCTAACAAATCCAAAACTCTCTTCTTTGCACCATCGTCTCATCCACGCATTGAGACTCTGGAGCTCTGTCTGCCTTTTGGGCCGTGCGCATGGAACATGAAGCATTTCTGAGAATGCTACCCTGGAAGTTCTGGATTTCTGCTTCGTATCTAAAAGTCTAAATTTGGCCTCCAGAACTTCCCTACCACACTTTCCTATGTCATTGGTACCAACATGTACCAAGCCTGCAGACTCCTCCCCAGCACTATCTAATGCCTCGTCTAGGTGGTGTATGAGGTCTGCTACCTTTGCACCAGGCAGTTATATTACCAGGCAATCCTCATGTCCACCAGCCACCCATCTATCTACATGCCTAATGTTCGAATCACCAATTATAATGGCCGTCCTAACCCTCCCCTCATGGGCATATGGCCCTGGAGAAACCTCCTCGGTGCGAGAGGATTTTACATCACCTGGAGGACAGGTCCAGGCTACAGGACGACTTCTTGCCACACCAGGGTGATGCTGTCCTGTCACATGACCTCGCTCCTCCATGGCAACAGGGAGGTTGCCAGACTGGATGTGGGACTTCAGAACTATGTCCCTGTAGGTCTTATCTATGTACTTCTCTGTCTTTCTTATGTCCTACAAGTCTGCTTTGATTCGTTCCCTGAGAGCAAAGAGTTTCTTGCACCTAGAGCACATGTAAGACCCCTCACCAACAGGGAGAAAATCATAATGTGACACTCAATGCAAAAGACTGGGAAATCCCCATCTTGCTGCTGGACTGCTGTCAGCATCTTAGTTTTAAGGTTTTGTTCGGATATTAAAGTTGTTTACTTGCTTAGGTTCGCAGGGGATACTTATACTAATACAACTATACCTTTTATGTTAAGTGGAATTTGTTCACCTCAAGGATAATTAATATCAGGTCCTTAATAAATGTCTTCCTGATGAGGATAACCAGCTGCACCTGAAAGTGATAATGGCACCTCTCCTCTTTAATAGGTTTAAGAGCCTATAAAGCTAAGATTATCTCAGGGGTGGGTGAGAGTCGGGGTGGGAAGGAGGGAAAGAAGACTTACAGGCTTGCTTGCTACACAGTGCCCTGACCTGTGCCTTTAAAGTAAAGTCTTACCAATTTCCTGGATGATTCACACAGCCCTTGGCTTGATAGAGTGGGTCTTTCAAATTGTCCCTTTGATCTGTCACTTGCCGTTAACACCTACTTAAGACAACTTCACAGATATTTTGCTTCCTAACTGGAAGGCCTCTTTGAAAAGCTCACTAGAAACAAATTTAGTTCTTTATACTCAGCGACTATTATTCTACTTGTATGCTAACAGATCAAGTTGCACATGTTCCATTTCATTCTTAAGCACCTTCATTTTCCCTTGATTTATGCTTCATATGTCCAATGTCCAAATATGTAAACCATCTTTGCAAATTCTGTCTCTCATTTCATATGCGGTTACATTGTCAGTCAAATGTCCCAAGTGCTTTGTTCCAGCCACATCATAAATGCTGGATTTATTCTGAAGATTCTTTAGCAATTCTCCAGTAGCATGTTGAGTGGCTTCCTACCTGGGGGTGGGGCTCATCTTCCAGCATTATATTGCAATTTGTTTTGTTGTGACTATCAATTAGGTTTTTGTAGCAATATATGGAAGTCAATTGCCAGGTCTTTCTTACATATAGGTGTTCCGTTGTCAAAGAAATGTGATCCTCCGCCACCAACACTGTCCCATACTTCTGCTGCCCAGAAAGGTGTTTGTAAAGCTTTGTCTGGAACCTCTGCTGAAACTTTTCCATCTAGGGAACCCCTACCAGTAGTTAGGCTACCGATAGCATAGCTCTCAGCATTACCAGCATTACTAAACTCTTGTTGCACAACAAGCTGCATAGCAAGTAGGCAAACTGGATATTTGTCTATGGGGAAAGTGCTTAATATATATATGGTCCTGGAGTCAAATTATTCTTCTCTACGGAAGCACTTTCTAACAGTACTTTAGTCTGAACTACAGACTTGTTTGCTTTCCTCTTGTTAATGTAGGCTGATACAGCTTTAATGACTTGAACATTGGAGGGAGGAGTGGCCTAGTGGTTGGGGCAAGTTACTTCAGGCCAGAAGGTCAGGGGTTCAAATCCCACTAGAGGACAGCAACCTTGGGCCAGAAGGACTGGGGTTTCTAGTCCCACAGGTGCTCCTTGTGGTCTTGGGCAAGCCACTTAACCCTCCATTGCCCATGTTCCCTGTATGTATTAGTGTATGTGTCTCATATCCCCTCATGTTAAATGTATCCCCCAATTGTGTTGTGACCACTTTGATTGAAGGATAAGGTGGTATACAAAACTGTCTAAATAAATAAACATTTCTGCTGTTTGCTTTGAAAAGGGATGGGGCAGAAGATGCCTTCTTGTCATGATCCCTTAAAATATTTGCTATAGTTGTTTGTTTATGCTGGCCATATGTAGCTATACTTTACTTGTTTCCTCTCTTTCACTTTACAAGCTATTTGTTGTATACAGATTGTGCACTTTTTTGTTATTGAATCTAAAATTATTGCACAGCTGTTGGTTACTATTATGGTTGATTCAGTCAATAAAGCAGTTTGAAACAAAAAAATACCTGCTACAGAATTCTGCTCACAGGCAAGCGAAGAATTCTTACCTCCTACACTTAATTTCACCATCTTCCTCCATGCGGAAAGATCCACTTTGGAAGTAAACATCTGAACCGATGAAGGTTAGCACGGCAGCATGTACTTGTAGAAGAAAATGTCCCCTTTGAAGTGGTAATTACATAGTAAGAGGTAATTACATGGATGTATGGTGAGAAAATTGACATAGTATTTTAAGGCTTGTTTCTCTGCTTTACCGTTTTCCCAACAGTCACATATATACTCAGCCTATAGCACGTGGAAATGCAAAAGGAATTTTCCTATTCTGTGTATGAAAGTTATAGGTCAAAAGAGTCATTTTATAACTGAGAGCAGACATAAATAGTATCTGCATACTTTTCCTTGTGCAAATATCTGTGAAATATAAAAACAAAACTTATGCTCATATTTCTGTTTTGAAAATTTCCCTGGGGAACTTGTGCATATATATTTATGCCAGCTCTTTGGCACACAACAATCTTCTTGGTTAATTTACACACATATGTATGTATTTTAAAAAAGTATGCACATTAATACAAACTCCTCCCTATCCCCTGCCCCAGGAACATCTCTGCTCGGTTTGGGTAAAGGTCTGTGTGCGTAGGCTGTATTTATGCAACTTTACATACATATTGGATAAAAAAATGTATAAACACCTATTCCTGATCGTATCTCCAGTCTAGTCCCGGACCTCTGGGTTGTCTACTTTATTCAGCAGCTTGGAGACTGAGGAACCTCCTTCTTTAATGTTGTCACCAGTATATCCTCCCGGGATCCGCCTCTATTCGTCAGTTACCTCAGTCTCCAAGCAGCTGAAGGGACGGTGAGCCTGGGAGGTCCGGGCTCACTGGAGGAACAACTGAGTGTAGTGTTAGGAGTAGTGGAGAGAATTAAAAACAAAAAGAATTATTACTGAAGGGATTCAGTCCAGCTGTCAAAGACTGTACCTTTAAGCCATGGCAGAAGGCTCTCTCCCCCTCCTGGTGGTGTTCCCTGCGCCCGGGGGGGTTGACGGGGTTCCCTCTATTGGAGTGGAGATATTCTCCGGAGTGCTGCAGCTGGGAGGCCCGAGATCAGCAGAGTAGCTGCAGAGAGAGACACAGCCAGCGTTTGTACAGAGGTCTTGCCTGTCTGTACGCCTTGGCTGAGCGCGTTGCCTGTCAGGTAGTAAATGCACGGGGATAATTGGCCCTCTGTTTACTCCCCCCCCCCCCACTGTGCAAGCCCGAGCAGGGACCGTGGTCGGCGGCAGGGGCAGACACTCACTTTGACCTGTGTCGGGGGACAGCAGACTGACTAAAGGTAAGAGGGTCCGTTGGAAGTAATTTCCCCGTCAGCGCATTTGAGTGCGAAATGGGCGGCAGCCCGGCCGCATGGTGGCGGCGCGGGAAAACTGTGAGCAATGTCGGGCCTAGCACGGAGTGTTCACGGGGGGACGAGGAGAGCCTCGATAGCAGCGGCATCAGTATTTTCTTGGGTTAGAGTCTCATCCGGGCTTGTTTCTTTTTTTTGTTAAATTGAGTTTTCAAGGCGGGTGTTGGGCTCGCCGTCTGTGATTACCCCGAGCCTGAGTGATCTAGAGGCGGTTAGCAGTTGCAGTTTAGGGCCGGGATACCCTCTAGGCCCCAGTGTTTTGTCTGTGGGGCTAGAAGGGCCTCGGCTGCGGATTCGGGGGTGTGCAGAAGTTGTGTAAAGGAGACCTCTGTCATGGACACCGTTGAAGAGAGCAAAGAGGGGCGCATGACCTCAGAAACAAGACTGTCTGTCATTCCAGCAAACAGCATGCCTCTGGAGGATCCAGTGGAAGGTCCTTCCTCTGCGCCGGACGTCTCGCCCAATCTGCTGGCCTGGCCGAAAGGGCTGGAATCTATTTTTTCTACGGACTTCGTGGTGCTCTTGCAGCACGCAGTTGGTAGCTTCTCGCAGGGGCAGGTTAAGGAGCAATCCCAGGTACATGGGGTGAAGAGATCAGCGCTTTCTCAGAGTGTGGGCGAGTTGCAGGGAGGCGCTAAGAAATCACGGATGAATGAGAGCCCTAAGGATCCCTCGGGTGACTCAGAGGGGCAAATATCGGATGAGGAAAGTCGAAGTCTGGACATAGAAGAGGAGCTAGAAGAAGGTGAGCTCGCGGATAAGGAGGATCAGGCGAGAGTAGTACGGGTCTTCCGTAGAGAGGAGCTGCCAGCGCTCATTGGAGAAACGCTGATGGCGTTAAACATGCCGGTCCCGGGGTCGGGGGAAGATGAGACTCTTGAGGACCCCTTGTTACAAGTTGTTAGGAAGAATCAAAGGGCATTCCCGGTGCACAGGGTTTTCCAGGAGATGATTCAGGAAGAGTGGAATGTGCCAGAGGCGCCCCTTAGGGGGTCTAGGGTAATGAGTAGACTTTACCCCATTGTGGAGCAATATAGGGAGGTGTTTAAGCCTCCCAAAGTGGATGCGGCTGTAGCGGCAGTAACAAAGAAGACCACGATCCCGGTTGAGGGCAGTACGGCCCTTAAGGACACACAGGACAGGAAGTTGGATGTCCTTCTGAGGCAGATCTTTGATGTGAATGCCGTGGCGCTCCAAGTGGCTATCTGCGGAGCCTGGGTGGCCAGAGCTTGTTTAAGGTGGTCTGAGGGCCCACAATGGTCATGAGAGTGATAAGGTCGGGGAGGCAGCCCGATTGGAGTCCGGGACGGCATACTTGGCGGATATTCATTATGATCTAATGCGAGCCCTGTCAAAGAGTATGGCGTCCGCAGTAGCAGCGAGGCGTTATTTGTGGCTTCGCAATTGGGCAGCGGACAACTCTTCTAAGTCAAGGCTAAGTAAGCTTCCCTTTAAAGGGAAGCTCTTGTTTGGCGAGGATTTGGAGAAAATAGTCAAGGACCTTGGTGAATCTAAAGGGGGCAGATTACCAGAGGACAAGCCCAAGACTGGGCGGTCGGCACCCGCGGGCAAGGGCCAGCAGCGGGATTTTCGTCATTTTCAGTTCCAAAGGTTTAATCCCAGCCAGAGAGGCAGGTTCCCAAGCAGAAATCAGGGGTTCCGGGGATTTCAAGGGGCAGGGAGAGGATTCGGAGCTGCCGGCTCTTTCTCTGCCTCTAGTGTTCGGAAATCACAATGAAGTCAGGGGGACCCAGGCGCCGCTAGTACCTGTGGGAGGGCGGTTGCAGGAGTTCTACGATGCCTGGGTCCGTGTCACGTCCAATCAGTGGGTGCTGGAAGTCATCCGAGAAGGGTACGTGCTGGAGCTGCGGTGTCCGGTGCAGGAGGCCTTTGTAAGGTCCCCCTGCAAGTCGGCGAGCAAGTGCAGGGCGGTGAGGGGGAACTTGCAGAGGCTTCTGGATCTCAGGGCAATAGTTCCGGTGCCTTCAGACCAATACGGATGCGGTCGATTCTCCATTTATTTCGTGGTGCCAAAGAAGGACGGCGGGGTCCGTCCAATTTTGGATCTCAAAGGAGTGAATCGTTGTCTTCGAGTTTCGCATTTTCACATGGAGACCCTGTGGTCAGTCATAGTCGCAGTCCGAGCAGGGGAATTTCTTACCTCCCTGGATCTGTCAGAGGCGTATCTTCACATTCCCATAAGGCCGGATCATCAAAAGTACCTCCGTTTTGTGGTTCCCTTCGGGCAGTTCCAGTTCCGGGCTTTGCCGTTTGGCTTGGCGATGGCGCCACGCACGTTTGCAAGATCATGGTGGTGGTCGTGGCGGCCTTACGACGGGAAGGGATTCTGGTACACCCTTACGACGATTGGTTGATCCGGGCGAAATCAAGAAGGGAGAGCGAGACGGCAACAGCCAGGGTAGTAGATTTACTAGAGAGCCTGGGTTGGGTGGTGAATATGTCAAAGAGCCACTTGGTTCCCTCGCAGTGCCTGGAGTATTTAGGAGCTCGGTTCAACACGAAGAAGGGGCAGGTATTTCTGCCTCAGCTAAGAGCACAGGGCCTGCGGAAGCTTGTCCGACGGTTCTTGAGCAGCGAGGCTCCCACGGCATGGCAGTACCTTCAGTTGTTGGGCACAATGGCATCCACCATAGAGGTGGTACCCTGGGCGAGGGCACACATGAGGCCGTTGCAGAGAGCATTGCTCAGGCGCTGGTCTCACCAACGGGACCTGCTATCGCGGCGGCTCCCTTGTCCGGAGGAGACAAGGGTGGCGCTGCGCTGGTGGTTACTTCCCGAGTCGTTGCAGAAGGGAAGGCCGCTGGAGGACCCAGTCTGGTTACCCTTAATGATGGATGCCAGCCTTTGGGGCTGGGGAGCGCACTGCCAGGGCAGGTTTACTCAGGGACAATGGACTCCGCAGAAGCAGTCTTGGTTGATCAACAGGTTAGAGTTGCGAGCGGTATCGTTAGCTCTGCAGAGTTTTCACGCCTTCCTTCGGGGGTCGGCGGTTCGGGTGTTTTCCGACAACGCGACCGCAGTGGCGTATGTCAATCGCCAGGGGGGAACCAGCAGTTTAGCGCTGGAGTCCGAGGCAGAGGCCTTATGCAGCTGGGCCGAGGAGAATCTAGCGGCTCTATCGGCAGCGCATGTTGCAGGAGTGGACAACATAGAGGCCGACTTTCTCAGTCGGGTGAAGGTGGATCCCGGAGAGTGGGTTCTTCATCCAGAAGTGTTCCACATGCTGACGCGTCGGTGGGTTCTGCCGGTCATGGACCTCATGGCAACCTTTCAGTCGGCCAAGGTCAGTCGGTTTTACAGCAGGAGAAGAGAAAGGATGTCAGAAGGTCTAGATGCTCTCATTCAAAACTGGCCAGAGGAGCAACTCCTGTACATTTTTCTGCCGTGGGTCTTGATAGGCAGGGTAGTGCAGCGGATAGAAAGGTACAGAGGGCAGGTGATCCTGATAGCTCCAGATTGGCCCCGCCGCCCGTGGTACGCGGATATAAGGCTCCTGGTAGCAAGACCATGGCGTCTTCCGGCCAGGGCAGATTTGTTGTCTCAGGGGCCTCTGGTCATGTCGCACGTGGATCGCTTCTCGCTTATGGCTTGGCTATTGAAAGGGCTAGGCTGAAGGCGAGGGGTTATTCTATGCCAGTAATTACCACTTTGTTGAAAGCAAGGAGGAGGTCGACATCCTTGGCGTATGTTCGAGTCTGGAGAGTGTTTGAAGAATGGTGCAACGTAAGGGCGCTCGAGCCTTTGAGAGCGATCATTCCGCAGATATTGGAATTTCTGCAAAATGGCTTTGACAAGGGGTTGGCGGCGGCATCTCTTAGAGTGCAGGTCGCGGCTCTGTCGTGTTTCAGGGGTAAGATAGGTGGTCGGTCGCTCGGGGAGCACTTGGATATTAAACGTTTCTTACGGGCGGTGTCTCTGTTAAGGCCACCAGCTAGACAGGTTGTACCTACGTGGCATCTGCCATTCGTTTTAGAGGCATTGGAATGGGAGCCGTTTGAACCCCTGTCTCGTACCTCGTTGAAGGATCTTACATTGGAAGTGGTGTTCTTGGTGGCAATCTGCTCAGCTAGGAGGGTCTCAGAGTTACAAGCATTATCCTGTAAAGAACCTTACCTTTCGTTCTTTGACTCACGAGTGGTGTTGAGGCCTGTGCCGGGGTTTTTGCCCAAGGTGGTGTCGGCATTCCATCTAAATCAGGAGATTTCTTTGCCGGTGTTTCGGAGCAATGCTGAGGGAACGCACTCGAGCAGGCCGAATTCCTTAGATGTCCGCCGGGCGTTGAAGAAGTACCTAAGTCGGACGTCGGAGTTTCGCAAGTCTGAGAGACTCTTTGTTCTTTTCGCCGGACCACGGAAGGGTGAATCAGCTTCAAAGGCTTCCATTGCCCGTTGGATCAAGGAGGCGATTGCTTCCGCGTACGTGCTGAAGGGTAGGCTGGTACCTGAAGGGCTGCGGGCTCACTCTACTAGGGCGCACGCTGCGTCTTGGGCGGAATCCAGGTTGGTGGCTCCACTGGAGATCTGTAAGGCGGCGACATGGTCGTCATTGAATTCTTTTGTAAAGCATTACCGACTTGATATGCAAGCGCAGCAGGACGCTTGTTTTGGAGCGGCAGTCCTTCAGGCTGGAAAGGCAAGGCCCTCCCGTTGATTTACTGCTCTGGTACAGACCCAGAGGTCTGGGACTAGACTGGAGATACGATCAGGAAGGTGAAATTAGACTTACCTGCTAATTGTTGTTCCTGGAGTAGATACAGTCTAGTCCCGTGTCCCTCCCCAGTTATCTATGCTTGCGGTTATGGCCTGAAGGGCTGACAGCGGAAGGTCTGGAAACTTTACAGGTGAGAAGATTTTTCTTTTTGGCGGGAGATTGCGGCCCCTGGTGGGGGAGGGGTGTGTTTAAACAAACAAAAAAAAAAAGAATAAGAAAACACAAAACAAAACCCTTAGGTCCTCCGGACAGGTGAGGAGATGGCCTCCGCTGGTTTAAAGGTTAGAGTTATATGTTTAGTGGGTTAGCTACGTTGACAAGGCTGCCATTATTAATTTTGGTTCAGGCTTACTTGTTGTTCCGGTGAGTCTGCTCTGTCAATAGGAAACTGGCGAATAGAGGCGGATCCCGGGAGGATATACTAGTGACATCATTAAAGAAGGAGGTTCCTCAGTCTCCAAGCTGCTGAATAAGGTAGACAACCCAGAAGTCCGGGACTAGACTGTATCTACTCCAGGAACAACAATTAGCAGGTAAGTCTAATTTCACCTTTTCATGTGTAATGCATGACTTTACATCAAGAATGGCTTTTAAAGTTGTCTTATAAGAGGGGTAGTTTTATATTAGGGCACCTAGGCTGTGAATCCTCATAGCTGCATGTGTTATAAAGTTGCTTCTCTGAAAGCTCCCGCATAAAGTTATTTGTGCTCCAAGGCAGGAACAAAGTTGTATGTGTATGTGCTTTTGCATGCATTTCATAACACACCTGCTTAAGTGTCAGTCCCTTCCCTGTGCCGCCCATTCTCCGCCTCCAGGAATGCCTGCGCATGTATCACATAAAAGGCACTGTGTCTGCCAAGAGCCCACTCTTATACCTGGCCATTTTTATAGTCAATATCATATTAAAAAGATCTGTAATGATGACAAACTGGTAACAGAAAAGAAATCAAAGCATACACAAACCCAGTGCTCAGTTTCAACTATACTATCCTGCCAAATTGTTTTTTTCATTCTAAAATAAAGCCATGGACTTTCATAAAATCAAAGCTATGGATTGTCATAGTGCTGCTGTCTGTGCGTATTTTTAAATACTCACGGCTTAATGGCAGGAAGCCAACATGGATTTAGCCAAGGAAGGTCTTGTCTCACTAATCCAGAGGTACTCAAATCCAGTCCTGGAGGGCCGCACACCAGTCAGGTTTTCGGGATATCCCTATATATTTGCATGCACTGCCTCAATGTATTTGAATCTATCTCATGCATATTCATTAGGGATATCCCAAAAACCTGACTGGTTTGCGGCCCTCCAGGACTGGATTTGAGTACCTCTGCACTAATCTGTTATATTTTTTTGAAGGTGTAAATAAACAGGTAGATAAAGGTGAGCCGGTTGACATAGTGTATCTGGAGTTTCACAAAGCCTTTAACAAAGTCATGGGCTAGGATGCAGTGCAGCTTGGAGGAGTAGCCTAATGGTTAGAGCACTGGTTTGACAACCAGGGTTCAATTCCCATTAGCACTCTATGTGATCATGGGAAAGTCACTTAACCCTCCATTTCCTCAGAAAAAGCCCTGGTAATCTTCTTCTAGTCATATTGCCAAAAAATACCAGGAGGCAGCAATGACTCAAAAGCACACATTGTAGGAAGCAGTGGATTATGAACTGGTTAAAAGACAAAAATCAAAATGTAGGGCTAAATGTATATTTTTCTCAGTGGAGAAAGGTGAATAGTGGAGTCCCCCAGAGATATGTGCTAGGCCCGCTGCTTTTTAACATAGTTATAAATGACCTGGAAATGAGAATAACGAGTGAGGTGATCAAATTTGCAGATGACACAAAATTATTCAAAGTTGTTAAAATACAAGAGGATTGTGAAAAATTGTAAGAAGACCTTGAAACATTGGAAGACTGGGCGTCCAAGTGGCAGATGACATTTAATGTAGGCAAGTGCAAAGTTATGCATTTAGGGAAGAACAAGCCAAGCCAACCTGATTCAAGGTTCCACATTAAGAATCATCACACAGGAAAAGGACCTGGGCATCATTATGGACAATACGCTGAAACCCTCTGCTGAGTGTGCAGTGGCGGCCAAGAAAGGAAAGAGAATGCTAGGAATCATAAGGAAAGAAAGAGTAAATAAAACCAAAGATATTATAATGCCTCTGTATCACTCCATGGTGTGACGGCACTTTGAATATGGTGTGCAATTCTGGTCACTATATCTTAAAAAGGATATAGCAGAATTGGAAAAGGTTCAGAGAAGAGCGACCCAAATGATAAAGAGATGGAAGGATATCCCTATGAAAAAAGTCTTAAAAGGTTAGGGCTCTTCATCTTGGAAAAGAGACAGCTGAAGGAAGATATGATAAGAGGTCTATACAATAATGAGTGTAGTGGAATGGGTAAACGTAGATTGTTTACTCCTTCAAAAGTAGAAAGACTAAGGGACACGCAATGAAGCTACAATGTGGCACATTTAAGACTAATTGTAGAAAATATTTTTTCACTTAGCACATCATCAAACTCTGGAATTCATTACTGCAGGATGTAGTAAAAGCTGTCAGTGTAGCTGAATTCAAAACAGGTTTGGATGAATTCCTGGAGAAAAAGTCCATAAACCATTATTAAAGAAGACAGAGGAAATCCACTACTTATCTCTGGGACAAGCAGCATGGAATGTGTATACCTTTGGGAATCCGACAGGTACTTGAGACCTAGAATGGCCACTGATGGAAACAGGATACTATGCTTGATGGACCCTTGGTCTAATGCAGTAAGGCATATTTTATGTTCTTATATTTAAAGGATAGTCTCCACACTGAGATTGAATGGATGTCTATGAGGTATAGTTTTATTCAAATGAAATATCCAAAATTGTTTTTTGTAGTTCAGTTTGCTGTCCCAGCATCCTTCACTCAAATGCTGTTGAATCCAATCTATATAACTCTTTACCTAAGAGGACCTCAGAAAACACCCACAAATAGGAACAGAAGTGACGGGGATCTCAAGTGATTTTCAGAAGACTGTTTGTGAAGAACCAGCTAAACTAAAGGTAGACAAAGCGATGGGACTGCATGGGATACATCCAAGAATACGGGGGGAACTTGGGAATGTTCTAGCAGCTCCACTGACTGACCTTTTCAGTGCTTCTTTTGAGTCGGGAGTGGTCCCAGAGGACTGGAGAAAGGCACATGTGGTCCCTTTACACAAAAGCAGAAGTAAGGATGAGGTTGAAAACTACAGGCTGGTTAGTTTAACCTCTGTGGTGAGTAAATTATTAGAAACACTGCTAAAACAGAGAATAGTGAGGTTTCAGGAGGCCAATGGATGACAGGATCCAAAGCAGCATGGGTTTATCACAGGCAAGTCTTGTCAGACAAATTTGATTGATTTCTTTGACTTGGTGACCAGGGAGTTGGACCGAGGGAGATCCCTAGATGTGGTGTACTTAAATTTCAGTAAAGTCTTTGACACTGTTCCGCACAGGCAACTTATAAATAAACTGAGCACCCTAGTAACGGACCCTAAAATTACTGATTGGGTTAGAAGTTGATTGAGTGGGAGGCGACAAAGGGTACAGGCAAATGGAGCTCACTCTGAGGAGAAGGAGGTTACCAGTGGTGTGCTGCAAGGATCTGTCCTTGGTTCTATTCTTTTTAACATCTTTGTTAGTGATATTGCAGAAGGACTGTTGGTAAGGTTTGCCTCTTTGCAGATGATACCAGAATCTGCAATAGAGTAGACACCCAGGAAGGAATAGATAACATGAGGAGGGATCTAGCTAAGCTTGAAGAATGGTCTAGACTTTAGCAGCTGAGATTTAATGCTAAAAAATGCAGGGTCATGCATTTGGGCTGCAAAAATCCAAGAGAACGATACAGTGTAGGGGGTGAAATACTTCTGTCCACAAAAAGAGAGCGGGACCTGGGCGTGATTGTGTCTGATGCTCTTAAAGTAGCTAAACAGGTAGAAAAGACGACAGTGAAAGCTAGAAGGATGCTTGGGTGCATAGGGAGAGGAATGGCCAGCAGGAAAAAGGAGGTGATAGTGCCTCTGTTTAAGTCTTTAGTGAGATCACATTTGGAGTACTGTGTGCAATTCTGGAGACCACACCTTTAAAAGGATATAAACAGGTTGGAGTCAGTGCAGAGTGTGGCTACCAAAATGGATTGTGGTCTTCGTTATCAAGCATATGAGGATATACTTAAAGATCTTAATATGTATATTTTAGAGGAAAGGCGGACTAGAGGAGATATGATAGAGATGTTTACATACCTCTATGGCTTAAATGCAAAGAAGGAGAGTCTCTTTCAATTAAAGGGAGGGTGAAAGAGTGGTAGATGCATGGAATAGTGTCCCAGTGGAGGTGGTAGAGACAAGGACAGTATCTGAATTCAAAAAAGCATGGGATAAACACAGAGGATCTCTAAAGGCAAAAAGGGAACTATTGTAGTTGATATGGAAGGACAGACTAGATAGGCCATGAGGTCTTTTTCTGCCGTCATATTTCTGTGTTTCTATATCTGAAAATGTATCATTGTATTGTATACAATGTGCAACAATAGGTGCAGGAAGTGTCCGAGTCACTAAACAACTGCGATGTTCATTTGGACTCAGCCCAATTTTATAAGCACCTACTTAAGTGCTGTTCTACTTGGTCAAATTGTTTGCAATTACTTACTGGGTGTCCAGCTGTCCACTGAAGAGTTTACCAAAAATATGAAGTGTAGATTGTTTACTTCCTTTCATAGCAGGATCTTATGAAACCCATCCATATGTTGTGCATATATATGTGCAACCCCTTTCTGTGTGGTCCAGGTAGATGCTATGGAACTGCTAGGCAGAAAAGGGCGCATACCAGTCCAGAGAGCTGTTAGCTGGAGTTTCTCTGAGCTCCTGGAGTGTTAAGCATCAGGGTTCAGACATGTGAGGAGTTAATTAATGTGGCAACCAGTATTTAATGCTTTGGCACTTGACACACTCTCATTCACCCTTCTGAATAATTAGAGTACAGTTTGTGTTCTGAATCAATGGTTTACTTAAAATTTAGGGTCATTAATAAACAACTTTAACAATTTAGTATGAAGAATGAAACTATATTACAGTAGATTAATTCCTTCAGAAAATGTATGGAGTATATGCCATTTTTTCCACAATTTGCACTCTTACGGTGTGATAGTTGCAAAAGCCCCATGGTTAAGTCCAAAACCACCACAGTTTTCCCCCTGTTGATACCATGTTGGTTGTGGACTTAAGGTGGAGACCTGCAATACCTGCATTAGCAGATAGTGCGGGAAGTCTTGCGGTGCCTGACAATGTATGTATTGCAGGTCTTCATGATAAATCCAAGGGGAATGCAGGTAGCGATCGGGTGCACAGAGCTCTCAGTAGCTTTCATTCCCGATCACTTCCGGGCCCCCTGCCAATACCCCAGTCATGATCCCCACCATTCTGACAATATTGTTGGTGCCACAGATATCTGGATTTGCAATACTGACGATATTTTAAAAAGTGCCTTCCCCCTCTTCAGTACTGATCCCCTCGGACAGCAGTCCTTACCTCCTGCCATCCTCACTGCTACTCACAAATATGGCTGTGATCTCGCTGTACTGCCCCCTAGCATCAGGAAGCTAAAGGGAAGTGCCGTGTGATTGTGGCCATTTTGTACCGGGACGACAACGGGGACCTGCCCCCAGTGACCATTGGACTACCGGGGATTCAATAAGGTATAGGCTGGGGGGGCCCTCATTAGGCCAGCTGGCTAGCCAGAATTTGTAGTTTGGAAGGGGGGGAGGGAAGTGGAGGTTCGGGTCTCTGACTGGCTAGCAAGGCATTTTTTTTTTAAATTGGGGGGGGGGCGGGGGGGCTTTGGGCGTCCATCTGACTAGCTGGGATTTTCATGATTGTCAGGGGTACAAGGATCCCTCCCCAGACAGCTCCCAAGGAGGATCGGGAGCTGTTTGGGGAGAATCAGTGCTGAAGGGGGGGAGGCATTTTTTATAATATTCTTGGTGCTGTGGATCTGTATATCTGTGGCACTGACAATATAATCGAATTGGAGGGCAGCCATGCCATACAAATGGATCACATGGAGATAACAGTCACCTCTTGAGGTGACATTATCTGCAGTCACACAAGGGGCATTTTTGTCAACCATTATGCAAAATATTTTCATGTGGTGGCTTCCAAAAATAGTTACGCCTACTCCCTGCCCCAGTCGTATCTCCCCGTGGGTCCACTGCACAAAGTGCAAACAGACATTGTTGAAAAGCACTGCACTGTCTGTATTTTTCTTGCTTTAGTTGCTACCGCTGGGCGCAAGTTGTACGTTAGTGCCATGGTAGCAGTTAACGCACTTTAGTAAACGTGCCCCAAAATGTTTACTTCTGCTCCAGCCCTTTTCTCAAATGTTCATCTAGCTTTGTATAATTAATGGCTCAATCTTCTGTCCTAACCAGCAGAAGAAGGGATCCGCAGGGATGCAAGAAAAAGATGAAGCGGAACACCAAAAACCACGGCCCGACACAAAAAGGGTAGTGAAAAAACTTTATTTGGTAGACCTAACTAACAAGTTTCGGCCGGAGGCCTTCTTCAGAGGTCTTGTGAGTCAAGTTCCACAGTCTGTATTCTCTGATACTTCCAACTCAATGAAGTCTACACTTGAAGATTCTTCCTTTGCTATTGAGTTTCCACCTCCATTTCCCATGGTTCCTCTTGCACGTTCTCCATCTGTGGATTGTTGCTCTGAGAGAAAGGAAGGTGGGGCTTTCACACAGCTGCAGAGCAACATTCCACAGATGGAGAACGTGCAAGAGGAGCCATGGGAAATGGAGGTGGAAACTCAATAGCAAAGGAAGAAGCTTCACGTGTAGACTTCATTGAGTTGGAAGTATCAGAGAATACAGATTGTGGAACTTGACTCACAAGACCCCTGAAGAAGGCCTCCGGCCGAAACTTGTTAGTTGGGTCTACCAAATAAAGTTTTTTCACTACCCTTTTTGTGTCGGGCCGTGGTTTTTGGTGTTCCGCTTCATCTTTTTCTTTCAATCTTCTGTCCTTCCTTTGACATATCAGAGCACCTGGGCTTAGAGTTGTTTACCCAGAGCTGTAGGGACTTGCTTTCCTTCACTTAGGTACCTTGCTGATTATGGTTTAATGGGACAAAGCCAACATGGATTTAGTCAAGAAAAGTCTTGTCTCACTAATCTGCTATATTTTTTTGAAGGTGTGAATAAGCAAGGAGATAAAGGTGAGCTGGTTGATACGGGGGCATGCTGATTAGTGCCACTGAATATCTGAGGGTGCTAAGGTTAGGCACCCCGATGCTGGGGGGAGGTCCTTAGCCAAGATGGCCGCTGAGGGTTCTTATTGATCAGATGCCTAAACGCAAAGGGAAGTTGAGGGCTGTTCCCTCGGAGCCTTCGCTCCCTTCTGGTGGTCCGATGGATCGCTTTGTTTCACTTACTCCGGACCAGAAACGGGAGGTCAGAGCCGGCTTGGCAGCATCGGGTGAGAAGCCCGTGAAGCTGCCGTTGGATGTGGAGACATCTCTCTCTCCCGCGCAGAGGATACCACCGGAACGCCCCACTGCTCCAAGTCCAACCTCGGCTGCCTTGACGTTGTTGCCTCCCGAGGAGGGGGCATCTGGCTTTTCACGAGGGGAGGCAGCATTTGGTTTGACTTTGCCGGCCCCTGTTGTTTCCAGGGAGGCTGTTGGTGTCTCTTCACCGGTGCAAGTTTTGGATTCGTCATTATTGGGAGGAAGGTTTCCTCCTGGGTTTGCTTCTACTCCTGTGGCACCTCTCCCCTTTTCTCTGACTAGACCAAAGACCTTCACGCTGGAAGCTATTTGGGAAGCTATTGCAAGTCTCTCCGAGGCCATTCAGTCCCAGTCTTCTACCTTATCACAGCGTATCCAAGAGAATGCAGTGCAGATTCGGGAGAATGTTGGTAGGATTGAAACTGTTGTTTCTGTTTCTGAACAGTTGAAATTGTCTTTGAATGATCATGGAACCAAGTTAGATACTTTGTCTGCAACATCTTCAGCTTTAATTAAAGAAAACGGGACTCTTCGTTTTAAACTGGAGGTATTAGAAAATGCCTCCAGGGCTTCTAATATTCGGGTATTAAATTTTCCACAAATTAAAGGTATAACTGCATTGGACATGTTTAAGAGATACCTTTTAGAAATCCTGAAGGTCCCGGAAAACTTGATTCCACCTTTGACTAAAGTATTCTATCTACCCTCCGGGAAGAAAGACTCTGAGGTTCTGAATGAAGTGTCTAATGTTAACTTTGAGATCCTGAATGTCTCTGCGTTGCTTGAGGATGGCGGCTGTTGTATTTGTGTAACTTCAACTCTTCTTGTTCAATGTGCTTTAGTCTCGGACAAAGAATGGCTTCTGAAGGTGTTTTCAAGAAGCGTTTGGAGACCTTTCACAGTCTGTCTATTTCGATGTTCCCCGATTGCTAGGGAAACCCAGAAGAGAAGGAAACAGTTTCTTCTTCAGAAAGCCGGATATTGCAGATTGGGGGGTCCTTCTTTTTACGTTTTCCGTGTAGATGTTTGGTCATATATAGATCAATTAGCTATTTCTTTACTAACCCTGTTGACCTCGCTACTTTTATTAGTGCTAGGTTATCCTCTAACGATGATCCAGAATAATGTCTAACTTTCTGCGATTTTGGGTGGGGTACCTCACGACCATCTGGTTTATTCGCTATATGCTTTACTGTGTTAAATTTAGGAGCCAGGGTATTTAGACCCTGGGCTCTGTATTTCTTTTCTCCCCCCTTCCTTTTGTGGACTACTTGAGAGTGTACTTTTCTTGTATTCAGGTTTTTTTATTTTTCCTTTTTGTTTCTTGTACTACTCACATTTACTTGCAAGACTGTAAGCCTTTATTTTCTTGCTGTATTGTTAAAATATTATAAATAAAAAAAAAAAAAGGCACCCCGATGCTAGCCGGCTAGCATCGGAGTGTTCTGGGGGCGGAGCGGGAGCTATACCCAAGGGTCCGCTGCCCCCCGGTTATCCCTTTGTGGTGAAAGTAAGGTACATTAATGGCTGTCTTAACTTTCACTGCCGTAGCTAACTGGACAGTGGCTGAATATTGGCACTGCTTGGTTAGCTTTATGGCTATCCAACTGACCCGGATATTCAATGCCAGTGGCTAGATATGAGTTTCATATTCCTTCTACTGTTCTCTAAGGTATTTTTGAAAATGTGCTCCAAAATAAGCTGGGAACCTTCATCCCTTTGGTACCTCCATTCTACTCAGGGCTGGCTACAGAGTTGGTTCAAAGTGTTGCCACTTTAGGCAAACCTTATCCCCCCCCCCCCCTCTTGTCTGTCAGAATGTATTGTTTAGCTTTGAATGCCCTGCTCTTTGCTACTCCCCCAGAATCTTCCGCTCTAGGTGACTGCCTAGTTTGCCTACTCATTGGGCCAGCCATGATTCTACCCTCCAAGTCCATCGAGACCATTCCATAATTATTGCTTTGGCTGTATTTGTGGGCATGTCCTTATATGTATTTTACAAATGGCTCTGTGATTGGCAGAGCCTTTTGTAAAATACAAAGGGAACTGAGCATATCTGATCTGGTCATCTCAATTCCAACTTCAGTGACCTAATTAAAATGGACCTTTAAGTGTCCTGTACAGTCTGCTACTAATGTTTGACATTTTTGGGTTTAGAGGCCAGATTTGATTTTGATTTTGTAGGTCTTGATCTCTTTCACATTTCTGTTTTTCATTTATTTTATTTTGCTATAATCCTTTTTCTTTTAGGTTAGTCCTTTTTATGAGTACTTGATAGAAGCATTATAATTATTATATTACTTAAATTGGCTTATTTCTTGATTTGTAAGCATTTTTGGTGCATTTTTATATAGTTATATAATAAATCAAAAAAATAAAAAATGTGACCAATACCAAGATTGCAAATATAAGATGAAAGAGAGTGTAGGCATCCATGCATGCAAATTAAAGGATCATTATTTAAGCATATATGTTACAGAAATGTGATCCCAATGAACATCAATAACATTCATAGTGAAAAAAAATGGTTCTTAACACATTATAAGGCAAAGTTGGATACTACATGGAGATTGGATCTACTACTACTACTATATAGTAGTAGTGCTTCAGGGCATACGCAGCACTGCACAAACACATATAGAAGACAGTCCCCTGCTCTAGAGCTTACAATCTAGCCAAGACAGACAGCACAATACATGAAAAGTAAGGGATTCAATAGGGAGAGGAGACACAGGGGGAACAAGAGATTAGGATCCAAAGCAGCCTCAAAGAGGTAAGCCTTAAGCATGGATTTGAAGAGGGAGAGAGATGAGACTTGATGTTAAGATACAGGAAGTTTGTTTGAGGCATAAGGAGCAGCAAGGTGAACAGAACGAAATCTGGAGTTGGCAGTAAAAGAAAAGAGCATAGAGAAAAGAAGGCCAGATGAGGAGCGGAGTTTACAAGGAGGGGTGTAGGGAGAGAGGAGAGAGGAAAGGTAAGGAGGGGAAATAGAGTGAATGCATTTATAGGTTAGAAGAGATGTTTTAAATGGATACGGAAAAAGAAGGGGAGCCAGTGCAGTGATTTGAGAAGAGGGGTTATGTGAGTGAATCGGGGCTGGCGTAAGATTAGCCACGCAGCAGAGTTCTGAATAGACTGAAGAAGAGAGAGATGACTCTTAGGGAGACCAGCAAGGAGGAGGTTGCAGCAGTCAAGACGGGAGGTAATTAAAGAGTGGACAAGAGTTTTAGTTGTGTGTTCAGAGAGGAAGGGGCAAATTTTGTTAATGTTTTAGAGAAAGAAATGACAGGTTTTAGCAATCTGTTGAATATGTGTGGAGAAGGAAAGGGAGGAGTCAAAGATGACTCCAAGGTTGCAGGCTGAGGAAACAGGAAGAAAAGAGTATTGTCAACAGTGATAGAGAAAGTAGGAAGGGTGGGAGGAGGGTTTAGTGGAAAAGATAAGAAGTTTGGTTTTAACCATGTTCAATTTCAGATGGCAGTGAGACATCCAGTCAGTGATGTCAGGTAAGCAGGCAGAGAGATACGAGCTTGGAGTGTAAGAGGAATGTCAGATGAAAATAGATAGATTTGAGAGTCATCAGCATAAAAATGATACTGAAAGCCACGGGAAGAGATTACGGCTCCAATGGACTGGGTGCAGAGACAGAAAAGGAGAGGGCCTAGAACGGACCCTTGGAGTACACCAACTGAAAGAGGGTGGAAGTAGAGGAGGAACCACCAGAACAAACACTGAAAGAGCAATTGGAGAGATAATAAGAGAACCAAGACAGCACAGAGTCCCTAAAACCAAGAGAGGATAATGTGTTGAGGTGGAAGAGGTTGACAATAGTATCAAAAGAAGCAGAAAGGTCAAGAAGAATGAGTAAAGGCCTTTGGACTTAGCCAGGAACAAGTCACTGGAGACTTTGGTAAAAGCCGTTTCAGTAGAATGAAAGGGATGAAAACCAGACTGGAGTGGATCAAGGAGGGCATGAGAAGAGCGAAATTCGAGGCAGTGGCGGAGAACTGCATGTTCAAGAAGTTTGGAAATGAATGGGAGAAGGGAGATGGGTCGGTAATTAGAAGGACCAGTAGGGTCAAGTGAAGGTTTTTTGAGGAGAGAAGTGATCACAGTATGCTTGAAGGCTGCAGGGAAGTTTGCAGTGGAAAGTGAAAGGTTGAGAATATGTGAGATGAAAGGGATGACGGAGGAGGAGATGCAGTTGAGAAGATGGGTGGGGATAGGATCAGATGAATAGGAAGTGAATTTAGAGGAGGAAAGAAGAGAGGTTTCCTCTTCAGAAATTTTAGAAAACGATGAAAGGGTGGTAAAAGTTGAGGGGAAAAGTTGGTATTGGAGAGGGGAAAAGGGGGTGAAAAAGAATTAGTAGGGTATTCAAGAGTAATCTTATGGACTTTGTCATGAAAATAGTTGGCTAGGGTTTGGGCAGAGAGAGAAGGAGGGATTGGAGTCAGTGGTGCCTAAAGAAGGGAATTGAGAGTAGAGAAGAGATGGCGGGAGTTAAAGGTAAGATGGGTAAAATAGTTTTGCTTAGCGAGTGCAATGGCACACTGAAAAGAAGTAAGGATGAATTTGAAGTGAAGGAAATCAGAAAGAGCAGGATTTCAGTCAAGTGCATTCAGCAGATTGGGTGCAGGAGCATAGCAGGTAGTTTTCATTTTTTTAGCTGTATTTATATCCTGCTTTTCACTGGGTCAAAGTGGTCAATTGGGGAATACATTTAACACGAGGGGATATGAGACACATATGCTAATACTTACAGGGAACATGGGCAATGGAGGGTTAAGTGGCTTGCCCAGGACCACAAGGAGTGCCTATAGGACTAGAAATCCCACTCCCTCCGGCCTGAGATTGCTGTCCCCAGGTGGGACTTGAACCCCCAGCCCTCTGGCCTGAAGTACCTTGTCCTAACCACTAGACCACTCCTCCTCCCTGGTTGAAGAAAGTCAGGGCTGAGGTGAAGTGTGCCTCACAGGACGTGCTATGGGTGGAGCAAGAGTATCCAGAGTAGAGGAGAGAGCAGTGTTATAGGAAACTATGGCCTCATCAACAGATTTAGAGGACAAATTGGAGGAAAGAAGAGATAGCATGAAGATTCTTAAAAAGACAGGAGGAGATTGGATGAGACTGAGGCGAGGAGTGATGAATAGTGAAACTTAAGAGGTAGTGGACAGATAAGGAAAAAACTGAGGTGTGGAAATTAGAAGGTAAACAAATGGAATAGGAAACAACGTCAAGGTAATGACCAAGCTGATGAAAAGGGGCAGAAGAGAAAAGCTGGAGGTTGAAAGAGGAGGTAAGGGAAAGGAGCTTAGGTGATAGGGGTCAGAAGGGTTATTAATATGAAAATTAAAGTCACCAAGAATAAGGCATAGGGAGGAGAAATCCAGGAATAAGGAGAACCAAGAGTCAAAATCAGTGAGGAAGTGGACTTGTCAGGGGGTCTATAGATAACAGATCCAGAGAGGAAAGGGGTTAAAAAGATGGATGGAATGGACTTCAAAGGAAGGAAAGGAATGGAACTGAGGTAGAAGGAGAGGCTGAAATTGGCAAGAAGGAGAAAGCAGAAACCCAACACCACCACCACGGCCATTGGCATGAGGAGTCTGGGAGAAATGGTAGCCACCATGAGAGAGGGCAGCAACTAAAGCAGTGTCATCGGGGAGGAGCCAGGTTTCAGTAAGAGCAAGATGATGGAAAGCACAAAAAATAAAGAGATCATGGGTAAAGGGAGCATTCCATAAAGCACATGAGAAGGGGAGAGAGGAGGGGGAAAGGAGAGAGATATGGATGAGAATGGGGTGGTGGAGAGAGAAAAATGAAGGGGTGCCAGGGTTGGGATTAATGTCACCAGAAGACAGAAGGAGAAGGAGAAGGAGAAGAACAGTGCGAGGGAGAGAAGAGATAGCACAGCGAAAACAAGGATGAGTTTGTTTTAGATAGGAAGGAGAGAGATGAATGAGAGGAAGGAGAAGGTGAAGCTCAAGAGCTAAGGAAAGGGTGGAGGATAAGATGGGGGAGGAAATAGGGAAGGAAGAGAGAGGGTAAGAGAGAGGAAGGGTATTGGGTTGGTGGAATGAGGGAAGAAGCTTTGGGAGAATCAGAAAAGGAAACAAAGAATGAAGTGGGGCCATAAGAATAGCAGAAGAAGGAGAGGGATAATAAGTTAATAAGTGAATAAAATTAAAATAAGTTAAATGAAATAAATAAAATGGAATCAAAATTACGGATAAATAAAAGTCTTAAAAATAGGGATCTATCAGATAAGAAAAGGAAAATTATTGGAGGAAATAATCAATTAACAGCGATGCAAGCAAAGGCAGAACTTATCTCAAGTAAGCTATAAGTCTAAAATATTAAAAACATTAGAGACATTAGTCAACAGCTGAATAAAGTCTTGTGAGCACCAACAACCGAACACTGGTGCGTTCACAGTTCACAGAGGCTGATTCTAGTTGCCCTGTTAGTTTAATATACTGCAGCGTTGAGGTTGGGGCATACATAATTCTGCCGGCATTTTAGAAAATGCCTGCCAAATGTGGACTCATATAAAATAAACATAAGGGCAAGCAAAAGTGCATGTATATATCTCCAGGAACAAGCAGGAATAAGTCCTCACATATGGGTACGTCGGAACCGACGGAGCCTGCGCGGGAAAGCTCCCCAGCTTCCCAGAAGGAAGCTTTTGGGGCCTCCCACTGCACATGCGCGCTGCCTTCCTGACCAGCTCTCCTCAGTTTCTCTTTTTCCGCGGAGCCAGCAGGTCATGTTCCTGTCACCGCTGAAGAAATTATTGTTTTAGTTTGTTTCTTTAGACCGCGTACCTGCCTTCCCCATACCGAAACCGGTACCGCCGGTCTCTCTTTTCTTTTCTTAAAAAAAAAAAAAAAAAATCTTTATCTTGCACAACTTGGTGACTTCGGTTAGGCCTCAGGCCTACACAAATTCTCCTCATGGAGAAACCAGCCCCTGGTTTTAAGAAGTGTACTAAGTGTAGTGCTGTTATTTCTGTCACAGACACCCATGAATGGTGTCTTAAATGTTTGGGACCTGACCACTCCATTCTGGACTGCCCATCCTGCTCCCAGATGTCTAAACGTGGTTTGCAGAACCGGGCCAACAAATTCCATGTGCTGTTTGCTTCAGATAATCCAGCATCACAGTCATCCAGGTCTTCCTCTCCGGATGGATCTCAGGTAACCAAACCTTCTTCGGGCAGGTCCTCAAAGAGCAAATCTCCTTCAAAGCATCGAGAGGCTCTCAATTTTGAATCTGAGGACCATGCCCCAGCCAAACAACCCCGGCGGGAAGCTCTGACTTCCAAAGCACCATCTATGGGGTTACAGGTTGACATCGATGGCACGGCCTCGACTGATCACCTGTTAGACTGCTCTGGGGTACCGGCCCATACCGGTACCGACATCCAGGCAGCAGTGGCATCTATGAGCAATACTGTTCAGACCATGCAGCAGGCCATGCTGGCTTTTATTACAGCTGCGACGCCCTCGGTACCGCGTTCAGCGGTACCAGGTCCGGTTCCGGTATCGTCTCCCATACCGGAACCGAGACCATCGACTTCCAAACGCAGATCGGTTCTGCATGCCGGATCCGGGTTTTCACCCGATACCGATCCCATACCCGGTACGCCCGATGTCGATACCGATCGGTATGCGTATCGTGCGTTGGAAGCAAATAGAGAATACTCTGATTCTTCTGAGGATTTTGACTCCTCTGAGGACTCTGATGAGCTGTCTCTAGTTCTTCATGAAGACCCCTCTTCCCCAAAGAGGAGAATGTCTTCACCAGAGGATTTGTCCTTTCAAGACTTCATTATAGAGCTAGCTAAAGGACTTTCTATTATCACATCCTCTGAAAAAGAACCTAGGTCAAAGAAATTGGATATTTTAGGATACCCTAAGGTTCCTAAAGAGGCAGTCACCCTGCCTATCCATGAAATCCTTCAAGAACACTTGATGGACTTATGGGAGGCTCCTCTAACTTTGTCTCCTTACTCGTAGGTTGGACACCATGTACCGGGTCCCTCCTCCTCCTGGGTTTCAAAAGACTCAGCTGCCTCACCATTCCATTGTGGTGAAGTCTGCGCTGAAAAAGATTAAGAGCACCAAAAGGCACTCTTCTACCCCTCCAGGGCGAGAATGTAAGACCCTAGACTCTTTTGGCAGGAAAATTTTCCAGGCTAGTATGCTTATAGCCAGGATTAATTCTTACAGTCTGTATATGGGCATGTTTCTAAGGGAACTTGCCCTAAAGGTAAAGCATTTTGCCCCCTTTATCCCTGAGGATAGAAAGGAGGAGTTCATTTCTTTAGTGAAACAGCTTCTAGATGTTTCTAAGTTCTCCAACAGAGCAGCTTTTGATTCCTTTGAGGGTGCCGGTAGAGCTTCGGGCATTGCCATTGCAGCCCGATGACTTGCTTGGCTCCAGGCCTGTGACCTAGAACCCTGGGTCCTGGATGGCTTACGGAATCTGCCCTGTACAGGTGAGAACTTCTTTGGTAAAGACTGGCAAATTAAAGCCACTCAAATGGATGCAGAAAATGCTACATTGGATAGACTTTCTAAGTCTACCTCTACTCCTGCCAAGAAAAAGTCTTTCAAGAGGCCTTACTACAAGAAGGCCAGATTTTCCACAAATACTGGCCAACAATCTTCTCAGCCTCGCTTTGCTGCTAAACGTCAGCAACCTAAACAGGCAAGGTCAAAGCCTGCAGCGTCTGCCACTCCTCAGCAGGCTCAACCCCCTCAGGGGTTTTGACTTGCACCTAGAGAACTTAACATTTCTGGCTCTAGAACAACCAGAGCCCCTCACCATTCCCGGAAGGTTAGCTCACTTTGCTCCCAGATGGGGGCAAATTACATCAGAGCACTGGACCCTCTCTATCATAAGAGAGGGCTACAAACTTCATTTTTCCAACCTTCCTCCACATACCATGGTGAGGCACTTCAATTCTCCCCCATCTCTCCTGGACCTGTTGGGTCAGGAAATCTCTTCTCTCCTTGCCCAAGGGGCAATAGAAGAGGTTCCTCTTCTTCAACAAGGGACAGGATTCTACTCCCCTTATTTTCTCATACCAAAGAAGACAGGGGGATTCAGACCTATCCTAGATCTGAGAGAATTGAACAAATTTCTGTACAAGGAGAAATTCAAAATGCTTTCTCTAGGCATTCTCCTTCCATACCTTCAGAGTCAGGATTGGCTTTGTTCTCTAGATCTCAGGGATGCGTACACACATATACTCATCCACCCATCCCACAGAAAATATCTAAGATTTCTGTTTCAGGGAAAACATTTCAAGTACAGAGTACTTCCCTTCGGTCTAGCCTCTGCTCCAAGAGTGTTCACCAAATGCATGGCAGTTGTTGCCGCATTTCTAAGAGGTCTGGGAATTTTTGTATTCCCATATCTGGACGACTGGCTCATCCGAGCTCCATCTCAGTCAGAGGCCCAGATTTCCCTGGACCGCACAAGGCACATTCTGCAGTATCTGGGACTGGTGGTAAACCTTCCCAAGTCTCAACTTATCCCTACTCAGTCTCTGGAATTCATAGGGGCCCAGTTGGACACCACCACTGCAAGGGCCTACCTACCTCAAGTCCGGGGCCAACGTCTGGTGTGCTTGGCCTCCCAAGCTCAGTCCAGCAGTCACTTGACAGCCAGAGATATGCTGCGACTTCTGGGCCACATGGCCTTCACGGTACACGTGGTGCCCTACGCTCGTCTTCATATGAGAGCAGCTCAATGGACCTTGGCCACCCAGTGGACTCAAGCATCAGGAGCGCTCTCCGACCAAATACTCACCTCAAAGCTTCTGTTTTGGTCCCTCCAATGGTGGATGTCCACCAA
Source organism: Ichthyophis bannanicus (assembly GCA_033557465.1). Taxonomy (NCBI): domain Eukaryota; kingdom Metazoa; phylum Chordata; class Amphibia; order Gymnophiona; family Ichthyophiidae; genus Ichthyophis; species Ichthyophis bannanicus. The sequence goes on along the minus strand of CM066036.1, from coordinate 524,731,680 downwards.
GAATCTGTTGTTGAGGACCCCCTTCCAACCTTTGTTGCCCCAAGCAACCCTCACAACAGATGCCTCCCAAACAGGGTGGGGAGCCCATCTTCAACACCTCTCCACTCAGGGTACTTGGTCTCCCCAAGAGACCACCCTTCACATCAACCTCCTGGAACTGCGAGCAATCTTCTTTGCCCTCAAAGTCTTCCATACCCTCCTAGTCAACCTGACCGTCCTAGTCCAGACAGACAATCAGGTAGCCATGTTCTACATAAACAAACAAGGAGGGACAGGCTCTCTGTCGCTTTGCAACGAAGCTCTCAGGTTATGGGCCTTCACCAGAGAGCATCAAATTCATCTTCTGGCAGTCTATCTTCCAGGGGTTCAAAACTCTCGGGCAGACAGACTCAGTCGAGTTCTGCTTCCACACGAATGGTCCCTACATATGGACCAGATACGCAGAATCTTTCAGGAATGGGGAACCCCGGACATAGACCTCTTTGCAAGTCCGTGGAATGCCAAACTTCCCCGGTTCTGTTCCAGGAATCCGTCTCAGGGGGCTCAGGCCAACGACGCCTTTCTCCTGCATTGGGGTCAGGATTTCCTATATGCCTTTCCACCCATTCCTTTGATTCCCAAGACTCTGTTCAAACTCCAGAGAGATCACGGATCGATGATCCTCATAGCTCCACGCTGGCCACGCCAAGTGTGGTTCCCTCTACTTCTGCATCTCTCCCAGGGACCGTCTCTGGACCTGGGAGCGGCGCCAGACCTTCTGTCTCAGGAGGAGGGGACTTTGTGGCACCCAAACCCCAAGTCCCTCCACCTCCGAGCTTGGTTACTGAAGGCCTAAGCCTTCATGACTTCAATCTTTCTCAACCAGTGAAAGATATCCTTCATGCCTCTAGGAAACCCTCCACGAGGCGTTCCTATGCTTTCAAATGGAAACGCTTTTCCATTTGGTGTGCTCAACAGGGTCTTGACCCTCTAGCACTTCCCTTGAATTCTCTACTAGACTATCTCCTGCATCTTTCTAATGCAGGCCTTAAGACGAATTCAGTAAGAGTCCATTTGAGTGCTATTGCAGCATCCTTAAAACCTATAAATGGACAACCTGTCTCCTCTCATCCGCTTGTTGCAAAGTTCATGAGAGGCCTGACTCTAACTAAGCCTCCCATCCAACCTCCTCCGGTAGCATGGGACTTGAACCTAGTTCTAGGTCAGCTTATGAAGCCACCTTTTGAATCGTTGGTTTCTACCTCCTTGAAATTTCATTCCTGGAAGGTCCTTTTCCTTATTGCAGTCACTTCGGCTCGCCACATCAGTGAACTACAGGCCTTAGTGGCTCATCCACCTTATACCAGGTTTCATCATGATAAGGTGGTCCTTAGGACGAATCCCCACTTTATGCCCAAAGTGGTCTCACCTTTTCATCTTAATCAAGAGGTATATCTACCTGTCTTTTTTCCAGCTCCTCATGCATCCAGTGCAGAGAGGAACCTTCATACTTTAGATTGTAAAAGAGCTCTTGCCTTTTACCTCAACAGGACTCAGCCACATCGAAAGTCTTCCCAGCTTTTCGTGGCTTTTGATCCTTCTCATTTGGGACTTCCAGTCTCCAAACGTACACTTTCCAATTGGATTGCTCAGTGTATTTCCTTTGCTTACCAGAGTAAAAATATTTCTCTGGAAGGCCATGTCACAGCTCACAATGTGAGAGCCATGGCCACTTCTATGGCTCATCTTCACTCTGTCTCCATAGATCAGATCTGTCGAGCCGCCACATGGGCCTCGGTTCATACCTTCACAGCCCATTACTGTTTGGACAAGGACTCCCGCCGGGATGCCTTGTTTGGTCAGGCTGTCCTCAAACACCTGTTCCATACTTGAACAACTCCTGCCCACCTTCCCAGGATGGATGCCTGAGATCCATACGAAGATGGCGAACCCTTGGAAGGGGATCCCCCAGGCATCTTAGCTAGGGAGTCCCCATATGTGAGGACTTATTCCTGCTTGTTCCTGGAGATAGCACAGTTACTTACCTGTAACAGGTGATCTCTGGGAACAGCAGGAATTAGTCCTCACAACCCACCCACCTCCCCTCGGAGTTGTATCTTCTATCTATCTTCCTTTCCTCTCTCTATTGTCTCAGCTATAAACTCGAACTGAGGAGAGCTGGTCAGGAAGGCGGGAAGGCAGCGCGCATGTGCAGTGGGAGGCCCCAAAATAAAATAAATAAATAAATAAATAAATAAAAGCTTCCTTCTGGGAAGCTGGGGAGCTTTCCCGCGCAGGCTCCGTCGGTTCCAACGTACCCATATGTGAGGACTAATTCCTGCTGTTCCCAGAGATCACCTGTTACAGGTAAGTAACTGTGCTATACTGAACAGAGATGTGGAGGAGCCATTTTACAAATCAACATATTGGAACAATCAATGGAGGAAATTAGGCAGCTTTGCTATCTAAGTGCTGGCACTTGCATACAGTTGTGATCAACCTTATTGGCACCATTGCATTTTAGGTGTGTTTTGTACAATATCTGTAGAAATAATTGGAAATATTCCAACTGTATGTCATCATAATATTTTAATATGTTCAAAGGTATATAACAACAAAAAAAAGATGTCTGTGCAACTTGTTGTTGTTGTTAAGTGCCGTCGAATCGGTGTAGACTCATGGCAACCCTCTGGATAGTTGTCCTAAATTGTGTTCAGTCTTCAGTCAGGCAGCTCATTGTTGACAGACTGGCACCCATAGCTGCTGTTATTGTATCAATCCATCTCATTGCTGGCCTTCCTCTTTTGCGTTGACCTTCTACCTTGCCAATCATGATGTCTTTCTCTAATGATTTCTCTCTTCGCATGATGTGTCTAAGTATGAAAGTCGAAATCTTGCCATCTGAGCTTCTAAAGGAAGCTTAGGTTTGATCTCCTCTAGTACTGACTGGTTTGTTCTTTGGGCAGTCCATGATATTTGACACAGTATTTGTCGCCAGCACCATAATTCAAAGGCATTGATTTTCTTCCTGTCTATCTTTTTTCACTGTCCAACTTTCGCATCCATATGACGTTACTGAAAATGCCATGGCTTGAAGAAGTTAAATCTTTGTATGGAGAGAGACATCTCTGCTCTTGAAAATCTTGTCTAGGTCCTTCATAGCCATTCTGCCAAGAGCAATGTGTCGTCAGATTTCTTGACTGCTTGTTATTTCTTTATTGATAGTTGATCCAAGTAGGTTAATGTTGTCCACTATTTCAATTTCTTCTACATTAACGATGAACTTATTGATTTTGCCAGTTGTCATGATCTTTGTCTTCTTTACATTAAGGTGCACGCCCATTTTAAAACTATGTTCCTTGATCTTGAGAAGCAAATGTTTAAGATCATCTTCAGTAATGTGGTATCATCAGCATAGCGAAGATTGTTGATGAGTCTTCCACCAATCTTCACACCTCTGTTGTCTTCATACAATCCTGCTTCTCTGAATTTGTTCTGCATATAAATTAAACAGGTAGGGGAAAGGTATGCATCCTTGTCATATGCCTTTGCTGATTTTAAAACATTCAGTTTCTCCTTGTTCCATTCAAACTGTTGCTTCTTGATCAATGTAAAGGTTGTGCAAGAGTACGATCAGGTGTTCTAGTATACCCATGCTTCTAAATGTGGCCCAGAGTTTCTCATCGTTTACATAGTCAGTAGCCTTGCTGTAGTCAATAAAGCACAAATAGATATCCTTTTGTATTTTTTTGTCTTTTCAAGGATCCATCTCACATCCGCGATGATGTCTCTCGTTCCTTGCCCTTTCCTGAACCCTTCTTGCACTTCAGGTAGTTCTCGTTCCAGGTATGGTTGTAGTCTCTGTTGAAAAATCTTTATTAGAATCTTGCTGGCATGTGGGATCAGAGCGATTGTGCAATAATTTTCACAGTCAGTCGGTTACCTTTCTTTAGTATTGGTATAAATGCAGATCTTGTCCAGTCAGTTGGCCATGATGTTATCTTCCAAATTTTCTGGCAGAGCCTTGTAATTATGGTAACAGTTGCATCAGATTGCTGTAATACTTCTGTGGGAATGCCATCAATGCCTGGTGCTTTGTTCTTTGATAAGGCTTTCAATGCTGCTTCAACTTCTTTCATCACCAGTGGTTCTGGATCATAAGGTACAGGTTGAAACAGCTGTTGGTTCACTTGTTCTTTATGATATAAAAACACTGTATATTCTTTCCACCTTTTCTTGATCTTATCAGCATCATTCAACATACATCCTTGAGCATCTTGTAACATTCCAGTTCGAGGCTGGAATTTTTTCTTTAACTCTCGTAGCTTTAGGAAAGCCGATCTTGTTCTTTCTCTAATAGTTTCAGCTTCTATTTCCTACATGCATCATTGTAGTACTTCTCCTTGTCTTGTCTTGCTGCACTTTGGAAATCTCTGTTGAATTCTGATATTGCCTCTCTTTCTCCTCTGGCTTTAGGTTCTCTGCGTTTCTGGGCCATTTTCAGGTATCTTCGGTCATCCATTTTGGCCATTTTTTGCTTTTTCACCTTTTGTAGAGACTTCTCACTTTCTTCCAACACAACCTTCTTTATGTCATCCCATAACTCTTCTGGAGCTCGGTCATTTGTATCTAAGGCAGCAAATCGATTTTGCAGGCAGTCTTTAAATTCCAGTGGTATATTTTCAAGGTCATATTTTGCTACATTCATGAGTGGCTTGTTCTTTTTCAACTTTAGCTTGATTTTGCATACTAGTAGTTGGTGATCTGTACCACAGTCATCTGCATGTTTTGTTTTTGTCAATGTTATATAGCTTTTCTATTGTTGACTTCCACAGATGTAGTCAATTTGATTTTTGTACAGTCCATTGGGTGAAGTCCATGTGTACAGTTGCCGCTTGTGTTGCTGGAAGAAGGAATTTGTTTTGTTGTGAATATCCATTGGGTTTTCATGGCAAGATACGGAAGTAGGTTGCCAGGCCTTTCTTCTGCGTAGTTTAAGTTTAGTGTGGTTGCCATTGTCACAGAAATGTTGTCCTCCGCTGCCAACACCGTCCCATTCTGCTGCTGCCCAGATGGGTGGGTTGTCTTGGTCTGGCACTTCAGCTGGGACCTGTTCATCTTGGGAGATCCTGCCAGTGGTTAAACTACCAATAGCTTAGCCCTCAGCATAGCTGATGCACACAAGCCCTCACAGCACAACAAACTACAAACCAAGTGAGGGCTGTGCAATTTAGACTTAGTAATTTCTGAGAAAAAAAACAAAATATGAGCTGGACGTTATTAATGGCACCCTTCACTAATATTTGGTTGTACAACCCTTGGCAGTGATGACAGGCTCCAAACATTTCTTGTAGCCATCTATAAGTTTCGTACATCTGTATGCTGGTAGTTTCTCCCACTCTTCAACTGCAGTTTGTTTTAGCTCATGAATTTTTCCAGGATTCCTTTTACATACAACAGATTTCAGCTGTTTCCAAAGGTTCTCAATTGGATTGAGATCAGGATTTGTTGTTGGCCAGTTTAAAACAGTCCATTTGTTCCTTTTTAACCATTCTTTGGTACTGTTGGGCGTATGCTTTGGGTCATTGTCCTGCTGGAGGGCCCATGACCTTCAACTTAGACCTAGCTTTCTGTCACATTTTGCTCCAAAATACTTTGGTTGTCTTCTGACTTCGTGATTCCTTTACTACATTCCAGGCCTCCAGTTCCTGAAGCAGCATAACAGCCCCACAACATTATGGAACCTCCACCATATTTAACTACAGAAAGGGTGTTTTTTCCTTATAAGCTTCATTTCTTCGCCTGTAAATGTATTGCTGGTCTGCATTGCCAAAGAGCTCAAGTTTGGTTTCATCTATCCACAGAACATTTTCCCAGAAAGATTGTGGTTTCTCAAAGTGGGTTTGGGCAAAGATCAGGTGTGCCATTTTATGTCTGTCTTTGAGCAGTATGATCCTCCTTGACCTTTGCCCATGAAGTCCTTCTTTGTTGAGTGTGTGGTATATGGTGCGGGTTGAAACCACTACTCCAGATTACTTCAGGTCAGATTTAAGCTCTTTGGATGTTGGACGTGGTGTTTTCCCAGTAGTTTGCACTAACCTTTGAAAACTTCTTGGATTAATTTTCCTCTTCCCACTGCTTACTGGAAAGTTCTTAACTGTTCCATGAGCAGAAAACTTCTTAATAACATTGTGCACTGTAGACACAGGAATCCCAAGATCTTTGGAGACGGCCTTGTACCCTTTTGAAGTTTGATGTTTGGTGATAATGGCTTTTCTGTTGATCTCAGGCAACTCTCTTGTCTTTACCATTGTGAAAATGGAGCAGGGAGTGAATGTGGCCATTTTAAACATCAGAGCCATCATTCTTTGGTTGATTCAAGTCATGTGAGTACTGACAATTGATCACAGGTGCATCTAATTTTACTTCAATGGGAATGTGGTTCTTTTGTTCGAACTGATCTGAATTGTTTATAAGGGTGCCAACTGTGTAACACAATTTTTGTTCCTGGGTAGTGACTGTTATTTCCTAATTGCTTATAACTTAAAAGTTTGGAAAATGGTTGTTATTCTCATTGAGCTTTGCTTTTGTGAACAGGAGATTGATATTTGTGAAATTTACATATTCCCATTGTTAAAAAAGGCTTACTTGTGCCTTTTTGTTCACATAAAATAAAAAAACACAACATATAATATTTACTTATATTTAATTTGTACAAGAAAGACCATAAAACATTTAGAAGTGAGTAGATTTTCGACATTTACGATTATATTGTAAATCACTTTCATAAATAAGCCCCCAGATGTAGCCTCCCATCATGTTCTCGTTATACAGTCCTTGGTAGCAGTGTTCAAATTCCGGTATATCCTGGTGGAAACGTTTGCCTTGCTCCTCTGAGTACGCTCTCATGTTCTCCTTGAAGTTATCAAGATGAGCATCAAGTATATGGACTTTGAGAGACATCCTGCAGCCCATTTTGCTGTAATTCTTAACCAGTCTCAACCAGCTTTACATAGTTTTCTGCCTTTTGATTTCCCAAAAAGCCATGAACCACTTCAACAAAGCTGTTCCAAGCTGCGTTCTCCTTCCTAGTAAGCAGCTTGGGAAATTCCATGGACTCAAGAATCTTTTTGATTTGTGGTCCAACAAAGACACCAGGTTTTTATTTGTGGTCCAACAAAGACACAGTTTAGGGAAGAAATCTTGAAGGTACTTGAAGGCTATTGACTGTTTCTCTAGAGCGGTGACAAATTGTTTCATAAGGCCCAACTTGATGTGCAATAGTGGCATCAGCACCTTCTGTGGTTCCACCAGTGGTTCCCACTTCACGTTCTTTGTCCCAATAGAAAATTCAGTTCGCTGTGGCCAGTTCCGCCTGTGGTAGTGTGCCACAGTGTCCCAGCTGTCCCAAAGACAAAGATAACAGGGAAACTTCGTAAAACCGCTTTGGAGACCCATCAGAAATGCCACCATTTTAAAGTCTCTGATAACCTCCGAACTGTACTCAGCATACTTTAAGGCTTCTAGCAAGGTCTTGATTCTGCTGTAATCTTCTTTGAGGCTCACTGAGTGAGTTAGGGGAAGAGATGGGTACTTGTTCCCTTTATTTAGCAGTACAGCTTTGAGGCTCCTGGAAGAGCTGTCAATGAACAGACACCACTCCTTTGGGTTACATGCAATTCCGATAGTGTCGAACAGACCGGTCACATGGTGGCAAAAGCGCTTGACTAGTGAAGAAGCTAGAAAAAGTGTGATGATGTTTCCTCTGACCTGTGACTTGCACACTTTCATCCAACAAAGTTCCACTGCTTGAACCTAAACGTCAAAAGCTCGGCATTGGACTTGGTGAGACCAAGATCTCGTTGATGTCATTTTGGTTTGGGTAGTAAGGGTTTCTCTCCTCAGCTCCACCTCTGATATTGTAATTTAGATCTGCAATGTTGTCTTTGTTTCGTGAATTGCTGCTGCTTTCTTCTGAAGAAAACTGCTTTTTCTGCAGAGGGGTGGGTACAGGGAGCTCTGGGCAGTGTGGCACTGGGGCAATCGATGAAGGAATGCTCAGATACATGACAGAAGGAACATTCTTGCCAGTCAGATGTTTGGAAGAATCCACCATGCAGAAGTAGCAGTGGGTTCCCACCGAATTCTTGGGATAGCGAACTTCATGACTCTCTTTTCCCTTCTGTACCATCCTCCCAAAGAAAAATTAAAAATGTGAAATTAAAAAATAATTATATATTTATAATTATGATGATACAATTCATTTAAATTAATGACGTTCCTGCTAAATATTTCATACATTATGTAAAAATTCAGTAACAATAAAGATTTTATAACATAAAATGCCACAGTCTAAGTCAGCATCAATTGTCCATCTTACCTTCCAGAGTTTTCTTGCAGTGTTCCCAAGTGAAATGAGGCACCCAGGATTTGTCTTGATCCCCAACAGGCATGCCGAAATATGCATTGTAAGCTTCACACATCTTGGCAGATGCTTCCACAGAGTACGTTTTCGCTCTTGTCTTGATAAAATCACCACAGACATAGCAAAATGTGTCTGCTAGATGCTTACAGCCTCTTGATGCTATGTCAGTTCACTTAAGAAGCTAGAATGAAAACAAAAGGTGAGCTTAAGACATGTGTTGTTGTTGCTTGCTCCTAGGTTTCCAGTTGATAAGGAGGTTGTTGAACGACTGTGCTCACTCTGCGTAAATCCGTTGTTTATATAGACGTGAGACAGAAGTGACATTATAACGGTCACCAAAAGGCTTTTATTAAAAGTTCTCAAATATACAAAGTTCCAAAAATTTTGCAAAATTCTGGAAAGCTCTACAAAGTTTTAGAATTTTCCAAAAGGTACTCCAAATTTAATTTGCACTAAATCTAACTAGAATGTCCTGTAAAATAGGTAATTTTCAAAAATACTGAGTGATATTTTTGTGGGCCATAATTGCCATTTTCTATGGTTTTGAGACATAAGATATCAGAAAATGACACTTATTACCCAGGAACAAGAAAAAAGTAAAAATCTTTTACACAGTGAATGATTTCCTGGCAATGTCCCAGTTTTTATACTATTTCCTACTGTTTCCTTTTTAAATTGATCTTGCTTTATTTGATTCTTTTATGTGTCAAATATGTGTGCATATATAGTCCAAAGCCATTTCACTGGCCATTTTTTAAGGAGATATTGAACATTAAAGGTTTGAACTGCAAGGATGCCAGCAATGTTGACCACAACTGTATGTATGTGGGCCATTTTGCAAACCTATACATATAAATGCCACTAATTAAAAACAGAAGTCACAATCTTTCTTTTCAGTTTTAGAGGGGAATAAGCAATGGGGAATTAAAGAGGATAACTCCCTTAATCCCTCCTGTAAAGGGCTGACCTAAATGAGAACTTTTAAAAACCCTATGGCTGGCAGTCCGAACAGCGAATAGCAGGGTTGAATGTCTGGGTTGGATGTCAAACCCATGCTCAGCCCTGGGATGCAATTCCGGTCCCAGCGTTCCCCACACATACACAGCGTTTGTTTGGGGAGCACAGGACGTGGGCAGGAGGGGACGAAGCAAGGGCGAGTAACGCACCAGGATGTATAGAGGCCATTCAGGGCAGGCCTCTATATGTCCCCCCTGAGAGATGGACGCCCACCTTGTTCCTCCCCAATGGGGGAACAAGTGCCAGGCACAGCCACGATCAAGAACTACAGCCCTCCCAAACCCATTGTGCCACCGTGGGAGAGCTCACGTCACCCGACCCTGGTCTTGGGGGCCCCTGCCAAGGGTCAGATGGCGGTTTACTGTCACTACACCGGGACCGGGCATTCAGCACCTCCGGCTGGACATCTTGATGCCATGGGGACGAGATACCAATGCACCAGCACGCTTGCCGGACAGCTGTGCGAAGTGGACGGGCAGCCCCTGGGATGTCCCTCGCATGGGAATTGGGTGCCAGCCCAGATGTCTATGTGCCCGATTCTGCCGTTATGGGTACGTCCAGGCCCCACGGTGGCAGAATTGGGTACATCTCTGGCATATCCAGGTTTTGGCCGGGCAATGCAGCTGGATGTGTTGCAGTCTGAATCGGCCTGCACGGGGGTAAGTTTAGAAGCTCTGTTCATGAGTTGAATGTCTGAAATGGGCATTCAGATGTGCAAATCACAGAGACATAGCCGGACTCATTTTAGAAAGTGGATCTATAGACATCCCTGTCATGTCCATCTAGCATGGTGGCATGATGGAGGCGTGGCCTGGGTGAAGCAATGGAGATGCACGTCATGGTGCGATTTCAGAATGGCACAAGCATGTCCTTGTTGGCCCCGGGTTTTGAGGCATTCATTGCTCCAGACCACAAATAAGGTGCAAAAAAAGTATTCTTGTCATGATTGCAATGCTTCCAGGGGGAAGTGCAAAATGCAGTTTCATCACCACAGTTAATATTTCCTGGCCAAAGAAATCTGCTTGTAAATATACACTTCAAACACATTACTGGCCTGCTGCCCTATATCTGATTATCTGAAATGGTTGGCCAGGATGTACAAGTCTCATAACATAGTCACGCCCCTTCTGAAATATCCTTGCCGGCACATCAAAGTGCCTGGCTCTGCAGTCCTGCAGTTTGGGGACGTCCGCATTTGTGAAATGGCCTATACCCATGCCCTGCTCAGCCTTGCTATCTGCACTGAACCAGAACTGGTTACTGGGACGTTCATTTTTTGGAGTGGAGGCAGAATGATTTCAGAAGGTACCTATACATGCCTCTCTTCACCACTGCCACTCCCACGGATTTTTGAACGTTGTGCTCTTGATATCCCAGATTCTTCCTAGACGTCCCTTCTAAAATCCTACTTCACATGAGCAGCTGTAAATCCTGATGTAGAAATGTTAGATCCCACATGTGCATTCCTCTTATGGGATAGGGAATACATGGGTAGATTTTTGTTCCACTCAGGCCATTCCCAAACCATGCACCCCTTGCCCCTTGCAATATTTACATATTATGGACATCCACATCCAAATTCTGGCCTTTCTAAAATTGCCATTTCCATATGCAGATCTCATAATTTCCATGTAGAAATTGCAAAGAAGGCTTCTAAAATAAACCCCTGTATGTGAAACTCCAAGAAAGTATTCCTAATTTAATAGGATAGAAGTGTATCTTCCATCCATTCTTAAGAGAACAGTGGAGAAATTAATAAATAAATTACACCAAAAATATTGGTAAATGATCTTATAGAGACTCGTTAAGAAATTGTCAGTAGGAAAACAATTTTCAGGAATATGGGCCCTTCTTTCACTAGTAATTATGAGAGAGATAAATTCTTCAATAATAAAAGAGAGAAGAAATAGACATATCTTTGAAACAAGGTAAAGTCTGACATAATATAAAACCTTATAAGTATATCTAAATGTTATTAGAATTATGCATATTTCAATATACCTGTGTAGAGACTACTGTATTTTATTTTGTTAGGACCTCTAGTTGCTCTGCTAGAGAAGTTCCATCTAACCCCTTTATAACCTGTCTGTTTCTTGAACAGGTGGGAACTTTCTCGCCTCTGCCACTGTTTGTAAAAAAACTGCAAGGGGTATAAAACAGTGCTGATTAAAATCTGGGTCTTTAGCTATACTCTTGGAGCAGGTGCCCTCAGACAGTCTTACAATGCTGATCACTACTGGAAGGGACCCACTGCCAATTCTTCCAGGCCATAGGATTTTCTTATCATGATATGCCAGTTCTATAAGTCCTGTTATCTTTGTGTATTATTTAAAATTAGAATGCACATAAGTGCATTAAAATAACAAGGCTTCTAGTTGCTAAGGTGCAGTAAGGTGTGGTTTGCTAAAATTGTTGTTAAGTTGTTAAGTGCCGTCGAGTCGGTGTCGACTCCTGGCGACCCTCTGGATAGTTGACCTAAACTTTATTCGGTCTTCAGCCAAGTGGCTCATTGTTGATAGAGTGGTATCTCATTGCTGGTCTTCCTCTTATACGGTGACCTTCTACCTTGCAAAGTTGTATGTCTTTCTCCAATGATCTCTCTCTTCGCATGATGTGTCCAAGGTATGAAAGTCGAAGACTTGTCATCTGAGCTTCTAAGGAAAGCTTAGGTTTGATCTCCTGGTTTGTTCTTCGGGCAGCCCATGACATACACAGCACCATACTTCAAAGGCATCAATTTTCTTCCTATCTTTTTCACTATCCAACTTTCTCATCCATATGACGTTATTGAAAATACCTTGGCCTGATATCTGCTAAAATTAACATGCAGTAATTGCAATAACCACTGCTTTAACTGTTAGGATGTCCCCACCATTTTTGAGAGGGCTGCATGGTAGATAACACTAATGCACTTAGCTGGCCTTCTTGAGATAACATTAACTGTTCTGCGCTATCAGCTGAGTTAACAGTTAATGTGCAGTAACTGCCTACCTTTTAACTGTAACATACAGTCCTCACCCATTCCATGCCCCAAAATGCTAATTTCTGCCGTAGCTGTCTAATGTAGAAATGGCTTTGTGCTAGAATTTCAAAGTTACGTGAAGTAGAAACAAAAGTATATTCTCTTGATATTTCCTGAATAATTTGCAGAGCGGAGGAACTGAGTACTATTAAAAGCAATGAATATAAGTAACAAATGCATTTCCTCTTTGTAGTTTTGTTATCTCTAGCAAGGAGACATTGTGACATGTTTATTAAAGTGTGCTACCCGGTAGCGCAGTGTTCAGTGCCTGTTCTGAGTGCCATGCAAAAACGTAGCAAAGGCCCCCGCACTAAGAATCCCATGCTAACTGGGTAGCGTGTGATGGTGCAGGGACAGGGCGGGTTAGGAGTGGAATGGAGGTGTCCATGACAAGTCGAGGCTAGTGTGGGCTTTAGTACAGTAGCTCACACTAACTGCATTTGCTACCCTTAGTGTGGGTGCACTTAATGCTACTTCAGTGGAAGGCATTAAATGCTTCGCATTAACTGCAGGGGGACAGACACAGATACCCCCCCGAAGTTAGCATGGGCCACCTGCATAGATAACATGGCCCAATCGCACGTTACTGGCATGAGCTTTAGTAAATATGCTCCATTGAAACCAAGGCAGTTTTCTTTTTTGAGTCTCAGACTGCTTATGTTAATAAATTCTTAATATAAGAACATGAGATATGCCATACTGCGTCAGACCAATATCCATCAAGCCCAGTATTCTGTTTCCAATAATGGCTAATCTAGGTCACAAGTACCTAGCAGTTTCCCTAAAAGACATAGGTCCCACAATGCTTCTATTGGGGCAAGCAGTGGATATCCTGGGTCCCCTTTAATAATGGTTTATAGACTTTTCCTCCAGGAACTTGTCCAAACCTTTTTTAAACCCAGCTACACTAACAGCTTTTACTACATCCTCCGGTAATGAATTCCAGAGTTTGATTACACTTTGAGTGAAAAAAATATTTTCTCTTATTAGTCTTAAATAGGTTACATTGTAGCTTTATTGCATGTCCTCTTGTCTTTCTATATTTTGATGGCATAAACAATCGATCTACATTTACTCATTCCACTCCGTACATTAATTTATAGACCTCTATCATATTTCCCCTCAGCCGTCTCTTTTCCAGGTTGAAGAGCCCTAAGCCTTTTAGCCTCTCTTCATAGGAGTATCCATCCAACCCCTTTACCATTTTGGTGGTTCTTCTCTGTACCTTTTCTAATAACGCTATATCCTTTTTAAAATACAGTGACCAGAATTGCACACAATATTCAAGGTGCAGTCGCACCATGGAACGATACAGAGGCATTATAATATCCTTTGTTTTATTCTCCATTCCTTTCCTTGTGATACCTAGCATTCTATTTGCTCTCTTGGCCGCCACTGCACACTGGGTGGATGGTTTCAACATATCACGATGATGCCTAAATCTTTTTCCTGGGTGGTGGTTCCTAATGTGGAACCTTGCATCGTGTAACCATAGTTTGGGTTGTTATTTCCTAGGTGCATAACTTTGCACTTGTCTACATTAAATTTCATCTGCCATTTGGATGCCCAGTCTTCCAATTTATCAAGGTCCTCTTGCAATTTTTCACAATCCTCTTGGGTTTTAACAACTTTGAATGATTTTGTGTCATCTGCAAATTTGATTACCTCACTCGTTATTCCCATTTCCAGGTCATTTACGAATATGTTAAAAAACAGCGAACCCAGCACAGATCCCTGGGGTACTCCACTATTCACCTTTCTCCATTGGGAAAACTGGCCATTTAGCCCTAGCCTCTGCTTTCTATCTTTTAAACAGTTCCTGATCCACAATAGTACTCTGCCTCCTTTCCCATGACTTTTTAATTTCACCAAAAGTCTCTCATGAGGGACCTTATCAAAGGCTTTCTGAAAATCCAGATACACTATATTTATTTATTTATTTAACAATCATTTATATACCGCATCTTCCGGAGATCAGTTGCGGTTCACAATAAACAACAATCAACAAAGCAGAGTTTGTTTTACATGTAACATCATATAACCACAAGTAATAATAAGTAAACAGCAAATGTTAAAACTGAACAGCGCAGCAAAGTGCAAAACTATATACATTATATACAGATACACATTATGTAGGACTTAAGCATTGTGCAAAGTACAGTTTCAGCTAGGTAGGGTTGGCTGTTTAGGTCATTGGGTCATCTCAGACAAAAAATTGGTTAGCCTTTATCTAAATCTATTGAGGGATGATCTGTATTGTTGTAATGCATTGTAAATAGATAGGTTTTCAATTTTTTATGGAATTCGATGATCTCGGTTAACATTCTTAGATCATCTGGGAGGGAATTCCAGATTGTTGGAGCTGCGTGTGAAAAAGCTTTGTTGTTTGTTAATTTATTTGCTTTATCACTATATCAACTGACTCACCTCTATCTACCTGTTTATTAACACCTTCAAAAAAACATAACAGTTCAGTAAGACAAGATCTTTCTTGGCTAAAGCCATGTTGGCTGTCTCCCATTAAGCCATGACTATCTACATGTTCAGTAATTTTGTTCTTTATAATGGTTTCTACCATTTTTCCCGGTACTGACATCAGGCTCACAGGTCTGTAGTTTCTCAGATCACCCCTGGAAACCTTTTTAAAAACTGGCATTACATTGGCCATCCTCCAATCTTCAGGTATTAGAGATAGAAACATAGAAACATAGAAATATGACGACAGAAAAAGACCACATGGCCTATCTAGTCTGTCCTTCCATATCAACAACTACAACAGTCCCCTTTTTTCCTTTAGACATCCTCTGTGTTTGTCCCATGCTTCTTTGAATTCAGATACTCTCCTCATCTCTACCATCTCCACTGGGAGGCTATTCCATGGATTCACCACTCTTTCCGTAAAAAAATATTTCCGCATATCACTCCTGAATCTATCCCCTTTTCACCCTCATTCCATGTCCCCTCATAGCAGAGCTTGTCTTCAATCAAAAGAGGCTCTCCCCCTGTGCATTTATGCATGGAGGTATTTAAACGTCTCAATCATATCACCTCTATCCCGCCTTTCCTCTAAGGTGTACATATTAAGATCCTTAAGTCTGTCCTCATATGCTTTATAATGAAGACCACTAACCATTTTAGTAGCCACCTTCTGAACTGACTCCATCCTGTTTATATCCTTTGAAGGTGCGGTCTCCAGAATTGCACACTATACTCCAAATGAGGTCACACCAAAGAGTTACACAGAGGCACTATCATCTCCTTTTTTCTGCTAGCCATTCCTTTCTGTATGCACCCAAGCATCCTTCTAGATTTTGCCGTCACCTTTTTTACCTGTTTAGCTACTTTAAGATCATCAGACACAACCACGCCTAGGTCCCGCTCTTCTTTAGTGGACAAAAGTACTTCACCCCCTATACTATATTGCTCCCTTGGATTGCTGCAGTCCAAATGCATGACCTTACATTTTTTAATATTAAATCCCAGCTGTCAAATTCTAGACCATTCTTCAAGCTTAGCTAGATCCCTCCTCATGTTATCTACACCTTCCTGGGTGTCTACTCTATTGCAGATTTTGGTATCATCCGCAAAGAGTCAAACCTTACCCAACACCCTTCCGCTATATCACTAACAAAGATGTTAAAAGGAATCAGACCAAGGACAGATCCCTGGGGTACACCACTGGTAACATCCTTCTTGTCAGAGTGAGCTCCATTTGCCTGTACTCTTTGTTGCCTCCCACCCAACCAATTTCTAACTCAAGCAGTAACTTTAGGGTCCATCCCTAGGGTGTTCAGGTTGTTTATAAGTCGCCTGTGAGGAACAGTGTCAAAGGCTTTACTGAAATCTAAATACACCACATCTAGGGCTGTCCCTCGGTCCAACTCCCTGGTCACCCAGTCAAAGAAATCAATCAGATTTGTCTGACAAGACCTGCCTCTGGTGAATCCATGCTGCCTCGGATCCTGTAATCTGCTGGACTCCAGAAACCTCACTATTTTCTCTTTCAGCAGCGTTTCCAATAATTACTCACCACCGAAGTTAAACTAACCAGCCTGTAGTTTTCAACCACATCCTTACTTCCGCTTTTGTGTAAAGGCACCACATGAGCCTCTCTCCAGTCCTTTGACACCACTCCCGACTCCAACGAGGCATTGAACAGGTCAGTCAGTGGAGTTGCTAAAACGTCCCCAAGTAAGTTTCCTCGGTATTCTAGGGTGTATCCCATGCGGTCCCATTGCTTTGTCTACTTTAATTTGAGCTAGTTTCTTACGAACACAGTCTTCTGAAAATTGTTCAAGATGTCCCTTGCTTCTGTTCCTGTTTGTGGGTGTTTTCTGAGGTCCTGCTCCTGGTTCTTCATCTGTGAACACAGAACAGAAATATTTGTTAAGCAATTCCGCTTTATCCTCATCAGCTTCTACATATTCCTCCCTTTCACCCTTGATTCCGACAATACCACTTTTGCCCTTCCTCTTCTCACTAACATATCTGAAAAATGTATTATCCCCCCATTTTATTGCATTGGTTATTTCCTCCTCTTTTTTTTATTTTAATGATAGTTCACAGATTACTAATAGTAGGTCTGCAATCTCATATTTCAGTTCTTTCAACACCCTTGGATGTATACCATCCAGTCCAGGTGATTGGCAAATAGTTGTAATATATCTTCCCGGTGTATCAATATTTCTTTCAATTTTTCTGCGGCATCACTTTTAAATACCATTTCAGTCATAGGTAACATCCCTACATCTTATTTATTTAGTTAGCTGTACTTATATACTGCTTTGCACTAGGTCAAAGAGGTTTACAACAGACAAAAAGAAAGGAGTACAATAAATAATAGATGATTTTCTAAAAGGAAGTGGGGGGGGGGGGAACCATCACCAGGGGAACTCAACATATTTACAATTATGCTATTAGTACGCATCAGGTCTTAGTGGCATGACTGTACATAACTAATGTTCGGGGAATCTGATTGTCTAATGAACAGTGTGGGCAAGAATCTTATTAACTGAAGCTCTATTCCATTCTGAGGTGTTTTTAAATAGATGTGTCTTTAGTTGTTTTCTGAAAAATGGGAGATCCTTGTTGTTCTGGAGAGGGGCTGGGAGAGCGTCCCATAGTGAGGTGGCGTACAAGTCAAATGCATGGTTGCATGTTTGTAGATTGAATTTAGATCTTTCGCTCGGGACAGTCAGGAGGTTGTGGCCTGCCATGTTGGTCTTTTGGAGTTTGGACACTGTGAGTAGGTACTCGTAAGGGAGGTTTGTTGGTGATGGACCATTTTGTGGATCAATACCAGTGATTTGTACTTAATCCGTGCTGCTCTAGGTGGCCACCTAGCCAACCTAGTGGATGGGTCAGCCCTCCACGGCTTGCCTTGGAAGGACTTCTGGCTCCATGGGTCTCTCTTTTCTGCAGCCTACTGGGTTTTTAAACTCTCCCTGTGAGCCATGCCCTCTCAGCCCTGAACTATGGGCTGCAGACTCTCTTAAAGGGGCCTGTTGATAATTCTTCTGGAGAGGGACGAACATCTTTCTATAGACTCCACCACAAGCCCAATATTCAAAGATGGCTGAGTGCTTCAGTTTAGTACTTCTAGTGGCTCCACTGTCTGACTTTTTCAATGTTTCTTTAAAGTTGGGAGTGGTCTCAGAGACTGAAGAAAAGCACATGTGGTCCCTTTACACAGAAGCAGAAGTAAGCATGAGGTTGAGAACTACAAGCTGGTTGGTTTGACGTCTGTGGCGAGTGAATTAATGGAAATGCTGCTAAAACAGAGGATAGTGAGGTTTCTGGAGTCCAATGGATTCCAGGATCCGAGGCAATATGGGTTTACTAGAGGCAGGTCTTGTTAGACAAATATGATTAATTTCTTTGACTGGGTGACCAGAAAGTTGGACCCAGGAAGAGCCCTAGATGTGGTGTACTTAGATTTCAGTAAAATCTTTTGACACCGTTCTGCACAAGCGACTTATAAATAAATTGATTGTGTGGGAGGTAACAAAAGGTACAGGTAAATGGAGCTTACTCTGAGGAGAAGGGGCTTACCAATGGTGTGCATCAGGGATCTGCTATTATTCTGATTCTTTTTAACAGTGATGTTGTGGAAGGGCTATCAGGTAAGGTTTGCCTGTTTGTGGATCTTACCAAAATCTGCAATAGACACCCAGGAAGGAGTAGATAACATGAGGTGAAGTGCTTCTGTCCACGAAAGAAGAGTGGGACTTGGGCATGATTGTTTTTAATGGCCTTAAAGTAGCTAAACAGGTAGAGAAAGTGACAGCAAAAGCCAGAAGGATGCTTGGGTGTATATGGAGAGGAATGGCCAGCAGGAAAAAGGAGGTGATAGTGCCTCTGTATAAGTCTTTGGTGAGACCTCGTTTGGAGTATTGAGTGCAATTCTTGAGACTGCACGTTCAAAAAGATATAAATAGGATGATGTCAGTGCAGAGGGTGGCTACCAAAATAGTCTTCATTATAAACCATATTGGGACAGACTTAAAGATCTCAATATGTATACTTTAGAGCAGAGGTTCTCAACTCCAGTCCTGGAGGGCCAAACACCTAATAAATATGCATGAGATGCATTTGCATGCACTGCCCCCATTGTATTCAAATGTATCTCATGCATATTCATTAGGGACAGCCTGAAAACCTGAATGGTGTTTGACCCTCCAGGACTGGAGTTGGGAACCTCTGCTTTAGAGGAAAGGCAGGATAGAGGAGATATGATAGAGGCGTTTAGATACCTCCATGGCATAAATGCACAGGAGGAAAGCCTCTTTCAATTGAAAGAAAGCTCTGCGGTGAGATGACATAGGATGAGGGTGAGAGGGGATAGATTCAGGAATAATATGCAGAAATATTTCTTTACGGAAACAGTAGTAGATGCATGGAATAGTCTCCCAGTGGAGATAGTGGAGACAGTATCTGAATTCAAGAAAGCATAGTACAAACATAAAAGATCTCCAAAGGAAAAAAAGGGACTATAGTATTTGGTATGGAAGGACAGACTTGATAGGCCATATGGTCGTTTTGTACTATAATGTTTCTATGAGGTGCAATCAAAACGTATCGTGACTTGTACAATAACAGAAGAAGTATGACAGTTATTGCATTCAGTCTCCTTCAAAGTAGTCCCCTTTTTGATAAAACACACTTCCTCCAGCTTTCCTGCCACTGCTGGAAATAATTTTGAAATTCCTCTTTCGTTATGCTGTGAAGCTGCTGTGTTGAATTTTGCTTAATGGTCTCCAAGTCATTGAATCTCCTTCCTTTCAGTGGTAATTTCAGTTTGGAAAAAAGAAAAAGTCACAGGGTGAGAAGTCAGGTGAGTACGGAGGCTGACGGACTTGCTCGATTTGGTGTTTGGCTAAGAACTGCTGGACAAGATGTGAGCTGGGGCAATATCGTGATGAAGCAACCATTCACCATTCCTGTGCAACTCTGGCCTCTTACGACAAACTGCATCTCTCAAACGAGTGAGAACTTGGACATTGATGTTTTAACCTCTTGGAGCACACTCATGATGAACAATACCCTGGTAATCAAAGAAAACTGTGAACATGACCTTGACATTGCTCTTCACCTGACGGGCTTTCTTGGGCCTGGGAGAGACTGGAGTTTTCCATTGTGAGGATTGAGCCTTAGTTTCTGGGTCATAACCATAAACCTATGATTCATCACCAATAATACATTTTTTTATGAAATCTGGGTCATTTTCAACGCATTCCAAAGCTCTCTGGCTGTGGACAGTTGATCTATTTTTTGGTCAGGGGACAGGAGTTTTGGCACAAATTTTGCAGACACACATCTCATTCCCAGATTGATAGAATGGACTGTACCGACCCGAACTCATGTCCATGTTCTCAGCAAGCTCCCTGATCATCACTCGGCAATTTGAGAGTATTGCGGCATGCACTGCTTCAACTTTGTCTTCATTCCTGCTCGTGGATGGCCTTCCGGAACGTTTGTCACTATCAACAATTTGGTAGCCCTCTTGGAAATATTTATACTAGTCATAAACTCGAGCACAAATTATGCATTCTTTGCATATACTTGCAATAACTTGTCATAAGTCTCTTTGCATGAATCTCCAAGTTTATGGCAGAATTTAATGCAAATTTGCTGTTCAATTTTTTCACTCATTGTAACATAGTAACATAGTAAATGATGGCAGATAAAGACCAGGATGGTCCATCTAGTCTGCCCAGTAAGATGGCAAAGAGTAGGTGTAAATCTAACAAACTGCTTTTACATGATAGCTAACATCACATGATTAAAAAAGTACAGGTGTGCTGCAGCCAAGCTACACTCTGCACATGTAGAGCACATAACTAGGTCACTGCATGCTTAATAGCATTGTGGTGCAATGTATTATTATATAGCTACACAACAAGTCTCAATACTTTTTGATCACACCTCATATGTTTCTAGGTACATAAGATAGCTTCCTAAGTTAGGTGCCTACATTCAGCTGATCTTAGGCATCTATATTTTGGCTAAAATATGTGCCTAAATGTTAATTTAAGGACTACAACTGAGTACCCTAAATTTAGAGTGGCTGTTGATTCTCCCAAATTTGCTGGAAATAAGTGCTGAATTGCTTAATTCAATTCCTCTCATATGGCCCTATCCTTGACCTCACTGACTTTTGAGGTACCTAAATTTAGGAACTTAGTTAATATAGGCCCCTAAATTTAGGTGCTCAGTAGGAGACAACTTTTAGTAAACATTCATGCATAATGGCTTACGTGCAAGTATTTATTTCTTGTGAGGGAGAAATTTTGCAGATTTTTTCACAAGAGGTCAGCACATGAGAAAACACAGAAGCTGTGAAAAATTATAGCTTTTGTATGTATTTTGTGCTGTTTTATGAATATAAATTTTGCATTTTAGTACATAGGGGTTATTCTGAGGCACGAAGAGCGCGTCTTGTACGGGGAAGGTAGACGGGTGGGAAAGGGGCAGATCAGGGGCGACGTTAGGATGGGCAGTGGACAGTCGTCGGCCTTGGACGTACAGGGCCAATTTTAATGTCGGCCCTGTACATCTGGGGCCAGTGACTCCAAGGTGGACTAAGTTCTCCTAATCGCCAGGGATCGGCGGGCTCTGGGCGTGGAGGCAGGAGGGGCCGAGGACATTCCCCGCAGCCCGTCCCTAGCCTTAGGAGTCCAGATCAGGGGTCGGGTTGCGGGGAAATCACTGCTGGAGCCGGCAGCCGGGGATTGTGGCTCTTCAATGGCGCCACAGTGCCATGGCAACCGGATGCCATGGTGCCGTGGCTCCATTGAAAAGCCCTGACTGAGTTAGCTGGGGAAGGCCTGTATGTGCAGGCCAGACAGAATCGAAGTCCCGGCCTGCACAGGCCTCTTCACAATTCTGATCCCACAGGGCTAGACGTGCCCTATGGGATCAGAATCATGACTCCCTCTGTGCATCCGGTTCCAGACGGATGCAGAGAGGGCCCGGACGTGCGGAATAGAATCAGGCCCATAGTGTTTAGGTATTTCATTATAAGTTGTTGTTCTGTTTTCCAGACTTCATTCAATACTGTGAACAACAGGAAACAAAATAAAAAGATTATGGTTGTTGTAACTCCTGCAAATTTACTCTCCATGAGTTCCTGCTCCTGAAATAGGGCTTTTTTTCATGCGTCCTTCTTTCCCCACAGCCTGATCCCTGATCTGGACTTCCATGGCCAAGGTCGGGCTGCGGGGATCCCCCTGCACCCTCACCTTCTGTCTCTGCCCGGCACCATGGTCCCCCGATGTCCAGGGGGACTTGTTCCACCTCTGAGGCCGTTTAGAAGGACTGGATGTTTGGATTGGACATCCAGATCTGCTAAAAGGAGTTCAAAATGACACCCAAAGTGTCCAGCGACCTCTTCCTGGCAAAAGCCAAGGGCCTTTACTCAGACCTCATCCTTCTTGATCTTTCTGCTGCTTTTGACACTGTTGACCACCATCTTCTCCTCGACACTTTGTCATCACTTGGTTTTAAGAGCACTGTGCTATCCTAGTTCCCTTCTTATCTTTCGCATTGCACTTTCACTGTTTGTTCTATTGGATCTTCCTCTACTGCTATCCTGCTCTTAGTTGTGTACCCCAGAGGTCTGTCTTGGGCCCACTTCTTTTCTCTCTTTATACCCAGTCCCTTGGTGCAGTCATCTCCTCCCATGGTTTTCAATACCATTTTTACGCTACTGGCTCTCAGATCTACCTGTCTACACCTTAAATCTCTCCGGAAATCCAAGCCCAGATCTCTTCCTGCTTCTCTGACATTGCTGCCTGGATGTCCCACTGCCATTTGAACATGGCTAAAACCGAGCTTCTTATTTTTCCCCCTTTCTCCTTTCTCAATCTCTGTGGATAACACTTTACTTCTCCCTGTTTCCTCGGCTCACAATGTTGGGGTCATATTTGACTCCTCCCTCTCCTTCTCCACACACAATGTGTTGTTTCTTTCCCTATAGCTTCAGCAAAATTCACCCTTTCCTTTCTGAACACACTATTAAGACTCTTATCCAATCTTTAGTCACCTGCCGCCTAGACTATTGCAACCTCCTCCTTGTTGGTCTCCCTCTGTGTTGTCTCTTTCCCTTTCAATCTGTTCAAAACTGTGTGGCTAATCTTCTGCCAGCCCCGATATACTCATATAACCCCTCTTCTCAGGTCACTTGATTGGCTCCCCTTCTGTTTCCGTAACCAGTTCAAACTTCTCCTATGGTCCTATAATCATATATGAGCCCTGCACCTGATCGGCATCAGCGAAAGGAGCAGGAAGGTAAGCTCCTCTCTGCTTCTCTTCACCAAGGCCAATCGGGCCGAGGAGGACCACCGGCGGGAAACTCAACAGCATAAAGGCCACAGCGCTTCCAGGCGCGCCCGCAGCCCCGCACCTGATCGGCATCAGCGAAAGGAGCAGGAAAGTAAGCTCCTCCCTGCTTCTCTTCACCAAGGCCAATCGGGCCGAGGAGGACCACCGGCAGGAACCTCAACAGCATAAAGGCCACAACGCTTCCAGGCGCGCCCGCAGCCCTGCACCTGATCGTCATCAGTGAAAGGAGCAGGAAGGTAAGCTCCTCCCTGCTCCTCTTCACCAAGGCCAATCGGGCCGAGGAGGACCATTGGCGGGAAACTCAACAGCATAAAGGCCACAGCGCTTCCAGGCGCACTCACGTCTGGCGGGCCCGCACCTGAGGGCCTCGCCAGAGGGCCCTTTGGCTTGGCCCTTAGGCGTGGGCCCTGGGGCGATCCAGCATGAGCTCCAGTGCTCCCTAGCTGCCGGGGTCGAGCAGGCCCGATCGCTCCTCCACACATCACCTCCTGACCAAACCATCTCACGAGCTCCACCCCGGTATTTTATTTATTTTATTTATTTACATTCTCTTTTATACCGCGCTATTCAACATCAGTGTGGTTTACATGAAACAGAAAAGTACACAGTGCAGCAAGCTGTACTGTGTTTACACCGAACAGGTACTAGAAACTTGGATAACATTGGGGTAACTATTTACATACAGGCATCACAGTCAGAACATGTTAATCGGTAATCCTGTGTCATGAGTAGCTTGCTGGGAATGTTGCTGTGGTTGTACTCGCTGGGGGGTGGCTGCTTGACATACGGTACTACTTTCAAGTAACTCTCCTTGTCTTGCTTCCCACTGCTGGCATTGATCTTCCTCCCATCACCCACCTAGAACTTGCTACCTACCGCCTGCACTGTACTGCTACCCATTGTTGGCAGTGAACTGCTACCCACTGCCTGTATAGCATTACTACCCACTGCTTGCTTAGTATTGTTTCCATTGCCTGCATCGTACTGCTACCCATTGCTGGGCATAGACCTGCTACCCATTGTTGCAGAGTACTGTTATCCATTGCTTGCATAGAACTGCTACCCATTGTTGCTTAGCACTGTTATCCATTGCTTGCATAGAACTGCTACCCATTGTTTGCATACTGTTGCTACCCATTGTTTGCATACTGTTGCTACCCATTGTTGCATACTGTTGCATACTACCCATTGTTTGCATACTGCTGTTACCCATTGTTTGCATACTGTTGCTACCCATTGTTGCATAGAACTGTTATCCATTGTTTATCCATTGCTTGTTACCCATCGCTTGCCTAGAACTGCTACCCACTGCCTGCTCGTCTGCCTATTTCTTGCTACCCATTGCCTGCATAGAACCTGCTACCCATTACTTGCTCAGACCTTGCTGCCCACTACCATGGCCCCACATCTCATTGTCCTTCTCTTCCTCATCCTCCCCAACTGCTTCCCCTCCTACCAACACCCTCCCTCCTCTTCCCTCTCCCCTCCCCCTACCTTCCTCACTTCTCCCTCCATTCTGCCCCCTAGCCTAGCATCTGCTCTTGAGTTTCTTCACACCATCCCCCGCATTCAACCAGCTCCCCTCTCTTTAAGGCAACCTCACCCTCGCTTCTGCCATACTATCTCCACTTTACCTCCCTCTTTAATACTCACCCTCCTTCTCTCATCAGGTAATATCAACCCCAAACCTGCCCCCCCCCCCCCGATTTCTTTCTCACACTAAAAAAAGTCCCTCACGCACCCTATCTAATCTCATCCACATCCTCCTCCTCCCTCCTTCCCTCATTCATCCCACAATCACTCATCCATAGACTTCAACTCCAACCCTACCCCCCAAAATAATCCCTTACATAACCTACCTGATACCATCAATTTACCCCTCATTTCCCCTCTCTCATGTCCCTCTTGGAGAGCACACACACCCAGACGCAGCCACCCACACCCTGCTCCCTCTAAATCTCGGTATTTCCCTAGAAATAGACCCACACGCTACTCTGATAAGAAATCCACACGTAACTTATCCAACCTTATCCATATCCCTCTCCTCCCCCCCTCCACTCTCCTGTTCTCATGTGCCCTATGGAACGCATGCTCAGTCATTTAAAAACCCCTTTTATTCACAGTCTTTTTATCTCTAATACCCTACACCTTCTTGCCTTGACCGAGACCTAGCTCCCCCCAGATGACACTGCATCCATTGCCTCTCTCTGCTACTGGGGCTACCAGTTCTCCCATAAACCTCGATCTACTGGTCGCGGTGGTGGCGTTGGCCTCCTACTCTCTCCCTCCTGCCAATTCCAACTCCTCCTGCCACCCCAATCACACTTCCCCCTCTCCTTCGAAGTCCACTCCATTCGCCTCCTCACACCACTTCCCCTCCGAGTAGCTGTTATTTATCGTCCACCCGACAAATCCAAATCAACCTTCCTCACTAACTTCGACTCCTGGCTTTCTGCCTTTATGGATCCATCCTCCCCCACTCTTATTCTTGACGATTTCAACATTCACATCTACAACCCCTCCGACCCCCATGCCTCAACGTTCCTCGCTCTTACCTCCTCGTTCGATCTTCAACTTTGCTCCACTGCCCCCACACATCTACATGGCCACTGCCTTGACCTAATACTCTTCTCCAATTCCTCTCCCTCAAACTTCCACAAATCAATCCTCCCCTCATCTGACCATCACCTCTTAACATTTATTCTTCAGCTTCTGCCGTCCCAACCTCATCCTGTCTCCTCCGACCTATTTAGAAACCTTCATAATATTTATCCCCTGACCCTCTCCTCCACCATTTCTCCATCTCTTTCCTCCATTTTATCCTCTAAGTCCGTCGATGAAGCACTATCCTCATACAACACTACACTATCCTCAGCCCTTGACACTCTTGCCCCTCCCGCCCCATGTCCTGTCAAACGATCTACTCCCCAACCCTGGCTTTAACCCACAATCCGTTACCTACGCATCTGCGCCCGTTCTGCAGAACGAGCTTGGTCCAAATCCCACTCCCCAGAAGACCTTCTACACTTCAAATTCATGCTTGGCTCCTTCCAGTCAGCCTTAGCACTTGCCAAACAAGATTACTACATCCATCTGACCAACTCCCTTACCTCTGATCCTTGCTGTCTCTTTAATACACTCAATTCTCTCCTCAAGGTCCCCCCGCCCCCGATCCCGCCTTCCCTCTCTGCCCAAACCTTAGCTGACTACTTCAATGACAAAATCCACAAGATTACCCTCCAATTCCCTACCCCCTCATCTAGTTCCCCTCCTCCCCAATTCTCCTCCCCATCCATACTGCCCCTGCCACCCTCTCCTCCTTCCCTCCGATCTCTAAAGAAGAAACCGCACTCCTTCTTTCCTCCTCCAAACCCACCACCTGTTCATCAGATCCTATCCCCACCCATCTCCTATGTTCCATCTCCCTCACCATTGTCCCCTCCATCACTCATATCCTCAACCTTTCACTCTCCACTGCAACTGTTCCCACTGACTTTCAAACATGCTGTTGTCACACCCCTCCTCAAGAAACCCTTACTTGATCTCACATGCCCTTCTAACTATCGACCCATCTCCCTCCTTCCCTTCATATCCAAACTACTAGAATGAGCAGTCCATCGTCGCTGCCTCAAATTCCTCACCTCCCAGGCCCTCCTGGACCCACTACAATCCGGCTTCCGTCCCCTACACTCCACTGAAACGGCACTCACAAAAGTCACCAACGACCTATTACTGGCTAAATCTAAGGGCCTCTATTCTATCCTCATCCTTCTTGACCTTTTCTGCTGCCTTTGACACCGTGGACCACAACCTTCTCCTCACCACCCTCTCCTCGCTTGGCTTCAAGGACTCCATACTATCCTGGTTCTCCTCCTACCTCTCCCATCGCTCATTCAGTGTATGCTCTGGTGGCTTCTCCTCCTCCCCTCCCCCTTTCCATGTAGGTGTACCCCAGGGATCTATCTTGGGCCCCCTCCTCTTTTCTCTCTATACCCAAGGCCTTGGCGCGCTTATCTCCTCCCATGGCTTTCAGTACCATCTCTATGCCGATGACGCCCAGATCTACCTCTCTACACCTGATATTTCTCCGGCAACTCAGTCCAGGATCTCTGCCTGTCTTTTGGACATCACCGCTTGGATGTCTCATCGCCGATTGAAACTGAACATGGCCAAGACTGAACTCCTTGTCTTTACACCCAACTCCTCCCCCCCCCCACACTTCCCCCTCTCTCAGTCCATGTAGATGGATCTACTATCCTTCCTGTTCCCTCTGCCCGCAATCTAGGGGTTATCTTTGACACCTCACTCTCCTTCTTCGCTCATATCCAGCTTGTAGCTAAGACCTGCCGCTTCTTTCTCTACAACATCAGCAAAATCCACCCCTTCCTCTCTGAACACACTACCAAAACGCTTATCCACTCCCTAATCTCCTCTCGCCTAGATTACTGCAACCTACTCCTCGCTGGTCTCCCCGTGAGCCACCTCCTTCCCCTTCAATCTATACAAAATCACGCTGCTCGACTAATCTTCGGCCAGCCTCGCCATGCCCACACTACTCCTCTTCTCAAGTCGCTTCACTGGCTCCCTGTCCAATTCCGCATCCAATTCAAGCTTCTCCTACTGACCTATAAATGCATTCACTCTATGGCCCCTCAATACCTCTCATCTCTTATCTCTCCCTACGTTCCCTCTCGAAACTTGCGCTCCACTAACAAATTACTTCTATCAATGCCTTTCACCCGCACCGCGAACTTTCACCTTGCTGCACCTTACGCCTGGAACAGCCTACCTGCGTCTGTGCACCAGGCATCCTCCCTGGCCCTCTTCAAATCCAGGTTGAAGACCCACCTCTTCACCGTTGCATTCAGATCCTGACTCCGTCCTTATCTTACCCTAACCCCCATCAACGTTTATGACCAAACTATAGACCAAACTGTACCTCACCGTACCTTGCACAGAACTGACCAATGCTCTGTACTGTTCTAACTAGATTGTAAGCTCCGATGAGCATGACTCTGATGGGCAGGGACTGTCTCTGTATGTTGGCTATCTCTTGTAGGCTAGCTGTGCAGCGCTGCATGCGTGGCGCTTTATAAGTGCTGAATAGTAGTACTATAAGCGCACTCATTCTGCTGCTCCTCATTATATTTCCTCTCTTATCTCTCCCTACACCCCTCATCAGGAACTCCTCTCTTCTGGCGGATTGCTTCTATCTCTGCCCCTGTCTTCCACTACCAACTCCAGACTTCGCTCCTTTCAACTTGCTGCTCTTTATGTCTGGAACAAACTACTTGAGTCTGTACATCAGGCTTCAAAACTGGCCCTTTTCAAGTCCAGGCTAAAAGCTCATCTCTGCGAGGCTGCTTTTGGATCCTGATCTGCTTAGTTTCCTGTGTTTCCTTACCCTACCCCTAGATGAATCCTTGTCCTCAGCTGTTGTGTTGTCTGTCCAAACTTGATTGTAAGTTCTGATGAGCAAGGACCGTCTTTTACATGTGCCCGTGCAGCGCTGCGTACGCCTTGTAGCGCTATACAAATGATCAGCAGTAGTAGTGACATTTACTTTGTGTTTGTAGTGATTTGGTGAAAACATTTCCTTATACTGAGTAAGTTGATTACCATTCATTGCACTTATTAAATATGTTATGTTTTATCACAACAGATGTGTTTGGGTTATATATTCGTATGCTAAATTTGCTCGTTTCTAGGAGCCTTGTCTCCACAGTCTTGTTCTTTTATATTAAAAACATATGTTTCTAGTATTAGCTGTCGGATAGAATCAGCTGGGTATAACAAGAACCTAAGGCCAGCGTATCACAAGAATCTAATGAGGAACTTCTGGCTTGCCTGGAAATGTTGTGGAATGGGATTACATTTTGGCTATAAATGAGTGCAGAACACTGAACTATAGAAAATCAATACTGTAGTGTTTGACTGTGAAACAAAATGAGGGATTGTAATATATGTGCAACATGCGCTTTACATTTCGAACGTCATGCATTCCCTTCTGGTCTGTGCTAGCCAGCGAATCTAGAAGCGCTGCAGCTCAGCCTTGGTCCCAGCTGACAGAAAATAGGGAGAATCTCCTTAGATGTTCTCTTCTGTTTCGGAGTTTAGTTTAGATTCTAATATTACTTCCTGGCAGTCCACAAATCATAAATGGGAACTGCTAGAACTGTGTGCACTGAAGCAGTCAAATAGCCTAACCTTGTGGAATTCCTTACCGGCTGATCTGAGAAATATTTCTGATCATGTGGCATTTAGAAAGAGGCTTTAAGCATACTTGTTTAGGCTGGCATTTCTGGGTTACTGCTTGCAGAAACCTTTTGTCATGCAAAAGTTGCACGTGCAGGTCTTGTATATTTGTATGTGTTTTTGTATTTTTGATTTTATGTATTCTGTGATTATATACTAACATACTCAATAAAGCGCTTAACAGACCCAGAGAGCTTTTTGAACTTGTTAAATCACTCACTAAAACCGCCCAGGACATTGTCTATGCAGATGAAATAAAGGCTCAGACACTTGCAGACCATTATGCCAAGAAACTACACCCGCAAGGAACCACCATCACCAAGCAAGACACTTCGGAAGACTCCACCCCACAAGAAACAGACTCCGCCACTAAATCAGAGCCTACCGCAGTATGGAGTACTTTCCAGCAATTAGAAGAGCAACAGATAGTAAGCATCATAACCAATTTAAAATCCACCACCTCCCCTCTTGACCCATGCCCAGCGGCCTGGATAAAAGCAACTAAGAAAGAAATCGCACAACCAATCTCCTACATTGTAAACCAGTCCCTCCAACAAGGTACAATGCCAGCACATCTCAAAAGATCGATTATAAGACCCATCTTAAAAAACAAAACCCTCAACAAAAGTGATCCCGCATCCTATCGCCCAATCTCGAGTATATCCTTCCTGGCCAAAACAATCGAAAAGGCAGTGCAACAGCAGCTGCAGGATCACATCGACGACAGGAAAGCCTTAGATATGCATCAATATGGGTTTCGTCAGCATCACGGAGTAGAAACCCTTCTGATGGCACTCCTTGACAACCTCATCAGGGGCCTCGAAAACAGAAAGGTGATGTTCATACTTATATTCATTGACATCTCTGCTGCATTTGATACAGTGCACCACGGCATCCTCCTAAACCGCCTTGCATCCATAGGTATAACAGGGACCCCATTGAAGTGGTTTTCATCATACATATCAAACAGGATGCAACAAGTACAATTCAATGACGAAAAAGCCGATGCCTTCCCCCAAACCCAGGGGATACCTCAAGGGTCCGCCCTATCATCTCTCCTGTTCAACCTGTATATAAAACCGGTCTGTGAAATCTTTCAAAGGCACAACATCAATTACCACATCTATGCAGATGATGTGATGCTGTATACGCAACTTGACATAGCACAACCGGATTTCACCCCACTGGAAGAATGCCTCAACATGCTCCAAACTTGGCTTCAACAAAACAACATGTCGATAAACCACAAGAAAACAGAAGTCATGTTTATCTCCAAAAAAACCGATTTCATCCTGCCCACCACAGTAACCCTTAACAAAAACATATATCATACAAAGCCTGCAATAAAATATCTAGGGGTCCTACTGGACAGCAACCTAAGGATGGATAAACACCTCCGAGCAACCAACCGAGCCATTTTCCGCAAATTTAAAGTTCTACAACCACTTCGCAATATCCTTGAGAAATCTGACTTCAGAACTGTTGCGCAAGCCCTCATCATTCCTCACCTAGACTATTGCAACGCCATTCTGCAAGGCCTTCCCAAGGGCACCCTAAATATCTTGCAAATGGCTCAAAATGTTGCTGCAAGAGTCATCATGGAAAAAAGCGTCTCTGAACACATCACGCCAGTACTAATGGAGCTGCATTGGCTCCCAGTTGCCGCCCGCATCATATTCAAACTTCTCATAACAACTTTTAAACTCATTCACAATATCTCACCATCCTACCTTGACAACCTAATCACTATCCAACCACACAACAGGAACAGAAGAACCATAAATTGCAACACTCTCTGTGTACCAATCAGCATAAGAGCTGTCAAAGCAGAAACAAGCAATAGAGCATTCTCATATGCAGCACCAATCCACTGGAACCAACTCCCTCACGAGCTACGATCAACGACTGATTTGCGAGACTTTAGGAAAAAACTCAAAACCCACCTATTCCAGGTTCACTACCACCTGACTTAGATTGCGACACCCCTATGCTCGCTGAACCTAGATGGTTTCTGTGTGCCGCGAAGGCATTTAGTAAGCCGGTATTTAACCTTGTATATTTGTATATTTTTGCCCCCCACCCACATCCCTACAATTAAATGTATATTTAGATTTGTGAGTTCTCATCTAATGTATATTGAAACCAATTGATCTTCCTGTGATGTGTAAATCAATACTCAATCTAACTGTATATCTTAAATTCACTGTATTGCAATACATTATGATTCTGTAAAGTAAACCGCTACTGATCGTAGGAAGTAGCGGTATACAAATGTTTACTAAATAATTATTTTGTGTGGGATTTTGTACTCCACTTAGACTGTTAGATAATGTGGGTAAGAAAAGTGGATAAAAATAAAATAAATATACAATTAGAATAATGACATCTTTCATCTTTTAAGCACTTAACAGTTTATGTTACCTGAAAAACCTCTCAGCTTTACTATTTATTTAAATTTCAGCTTAAGTGTTGCTTTGATTATTGTTTGTAAGGCATTGTGGGACCTATGAAAATAATACAAAGATTCTCCTTAAGAAGCCCAAGGATGACTTTGCATTTAGCAGACAGTATTTTATATCTCCTGTGGATTGTTTCTCCATCTCGGAGGGCACAGAAATGTTTGCTAGTGGAATTCTTAACAGATGGCATAAAAGCTTGTAGGAATTTAATAGACTTTTGGAAGACAGTGAAGACATCTTTGTTAGCTCATGCATTTAACTTATGCAGGCTTGAACTTGTGTATTATATTTATTATACAATATTTTATTGAACTGTTATGGAATAGTTTTTATATTTTGTGGGGGGTATTTAAGAAGCCATATTCATGCTTTGGATATCTGAAAACAGGCATAGAGATGTCCAGAGCATGAAGAAATCACCAGGGCCATTTTAAAAGCCAGTTCTATGGATGACCCCATTATGAGGATGTCCAAGGCAGAACAGGGGGTATGGTGTTGGCATGTCTAGGGCGTTTCTATGAACTTGGATGTCCTTGCCCAGCCATCCTAACCAGCATACAGTAAAATAAGAGGCTTGGAGCCACTGATCAAGAGCAGGGGGGTGCTCAGCGTGAATATGGAAGTTCCTGCAGGGACTTGCACAGAACATCAGCAAAAAAGATAAAACAGCAAGGTACCTAAGTGAAGGGAACCGAGTCCTTCCAGCGCTGGGGGAACTGAAGTGCTTTTTAAATTATTCACATATATATTTGCTGTTATTTCTGCTATGATGGTGAAAGCTACTGACTGTATTGTACTGCTTTCTTATTGGTTCCTATGTGTGCTGTCAGCTAGTATCTGTTGCCATGGCTAGTGCTAGATTAAGGGACTGACAAGCTAGGAATGTACCTAGGATCTAAAGTGGAACGATCAGGTATGCCTAGTACTTGGGAGATCAGGATTGATGAAAGGCTGGGTTTTTTCCTGATTTTCCTGATATTTACATTAATTTCTGGATGCTGGAAGGAAGTCTCACATATCTGCACATTTTTTAGAATTTACAAACCTCTATCTGCAGTGTTCTAATCCTCATCCCATGTGAGTGAGCCTGCCCTGCTTGTTTTCACTATAACCCATAGGTTTTCAACCCAGTCCTCGGGGAACCCTAGGCCAGTCAGGTTTTCAGGATTCCCACAATGAATATGCATAAGATAGATTTGCATACAATGAAGGCAGAACATGCAAATCTTTCTCATGCATATTAATTTTGGGGGGAATCCTGAAAACCTGACTGGCCTAGGGTTCCCCAAGGACTGGGTTGAAAACCCCTGTGTATAACCAGCCGCAGAGACTGAGTAGGGTCTAGCCAATGGGAAGGCTTGGGGGGAAAGCACTGGAATGTTGCTCTAGTGACAGAAAGGAAGGGGTGGACTGAGAGAAGTTCCTGTGTTGTACAAGTTTAGTTTCTGCATGAAGTAGGAAATGGAAGAGAAATGACACCCTTCCTCCCCCCCAAAAAATAAAAGCCTCAATGCAGTTCTTCTTGTCTCCTCTATTCCTTTAACTATCACTGTATCTCTTATTCTGTCCTATCTAATTAATGGCGTTCTTTTCGTATTTTCTGTAACTTTTATGTAATATTGTAAACCACTCTGATGCTTTGGCTTGAGCGGTATATCAAATGTAATAAACAAACATTTTTCTAGGAAAAGCAGTTCCGAAGGCTGCACACATGCATAGACAAATACATGCCAGAATGCACAGACACACATAGAAGCACATAAGCAATGACATGCAAATACATGCATGTTGATACAAATACCATAGACCAGCGATGGCGAACCTATGGCACACGTGCCAGCTGTGGCACGCGAAGGCCTTGCAGCTGGCACGCGGGAAGGTCGCAAATTGAGATATGCCGGCTCATGGCAATTAAAAAAAAAAAAAAAAAAGCTGGCCGCGGCGGCATGGAGTGTCCCGCGGGGCTCCCTCTGCCCGG
Source organism: Ichthyophis bannanicus (assembly GCA_033557465.1). NCBI lineage: Eukaryota > Metazoa > Chordata > Amphibia > Gymnophiona > Ichthyophiidae > Ichthyophis > Ichthyophis bannanicus. Next base: position 524,697,703 of record CM066036.1, on the reverse strand, counting down.
CGGGACTCTCCCGGCGCGACTCAGCCCCTCTCTGCAGGCTTGCAGATACGCGAAGGGAAAGAGAGTCTCCCTCGCGTCTCTGTTAAGCCCGTAGGGGCTGATGGGAGACTCTCTCCCTTCGCGTATCCCTCCCTCGCGTATCTGCAAGCCGGCAGAGAGGGGCTGAGTCGCGCCGGGAGAGTCCCGCCGGGCAGAGGGAGCCCCGCGGGACACTCCATGCCGCCGCCACGGCAGCGGCCAGTTTTTTTTTTTAAATTGCCATGAGCCGAGGGGGGGGGGGGCGGGTAGGACTGGCAAAGGGCTAGGGAGGGAGGGGGGTTAATACTGGCAAAGGGCTAGGGAGGGAGGGGGGTTAAGACTGGCAATGGGATAGGGAGGGAGGGAGGGGGGTTAAGACTGGCAATGGGCTAGGGAGGGAGGGAGGGGGGTTAAGACTGGCAATGGGCTAGGGAGGGAGGGAGGGAGGGGGTTAAGACTGGCAATGGGCTAGGGAGGGAGGGAGGGGGGTTAAGACTGGCAATGGGCTAGGGAGGGAAGGGGTTAAGACTGGCAATTGGCTAGGGAGGGAGGGAGGGGGGTTAAGACTGGCAATGGGCTAGGGAGGGAGGGAGGGGGGTTAAGACTGGCAATGGGCTAGGGAGGGAGGGAGGGGTTAAGACTGGCAATGGGCTAGGGAGGGAGGGAGGGGGTTAAGACTGGCAATGGGCTAGGGAGGGAGGGAGGTTAAGACTGGCAATGGGCTAGGGAGGGAGGGAGGGAGGTTAAGACTGGCAATGGGCTAGGGAGGGAGGGAGAGGGGTTGAGACTGGCAATGGGCTAGGGAGGGGGGGTTAAGACTGGCAGTGGGCTGGGGGGGTTAAGACTGGCAGTGGGCTGGGGAGGGGGGTTAAGACGCAGTGGGCTATGGGGGGGTTAAAACTAGCAATGGGCTGTGGGCTGATGAGGGCTGGCAATGGGCTATGGGGGGGTTAAGACTGGTAGTGGGCTGATGGGGGGGTAGGACTGATAATGGGTTATGGGGGGGCTAGAACAGGAAATGGGCTGATGGGGAGGGGTTAGGACTTGAGGTGGGCTGATGTGGTTAGGACTGGTAATGGGCTGTGGGCTGATGGGGGGGGTTTAGGACTGGCAATGGGCTATGGGGGGCTGACTGGAAATGGGCTGATGGGGGGTTAGGACTGGTAATGGGTTATAGGGGGGGCTTAAACTGAAAATGGGGTGATGGGGGTTAGGACTGGAAGTTGATTGACGGGGGGCTAGGACTGGTAATGGGTTGGGGTGTTGCTAGGACTGGAAATGGGCTGAGTGGAAGGGGAGGCTTGAACTGCAAATAGCTGATGGGGAGGGGGCTTGGAATGGAAATGGGCTGTGAGGGAAGGGAGCTAGGACTGAAAATGGGCTGATGGAACAGCTAGGATAGGACTGGAAATGGGCTGTTGGGGGGAGCTAAGATTGGAAATGGGCTGTGGTGGGGGCTTGAATTGAAATGGACTCATGGAGGGGCTAGAACTGGAAGTGGGCTCATGGGGGGGCTTGGACTGGAATTGGGCTGAGTGCAGGGGAGCTATGATTTGACATGGGCTGATGGTGGGGCTAGGAAATGACTAGAAATGGGCTGATGGGGGGGCTAGGATTGAAAATGAGCTGATGAAGGGACTTGGACTGGAAATAGATGGGGGAGCTAGGACTGGAAATGGGCTGATGGGGGGCTAGGACTGGAAATGGGCTGATGCAGGGACTAGAAGGGGATGGATGCTGGGTGAGACTGGAACTAGAAGGGAGCTGATGTTGGGGGAGGATTAGAATGGGATGGGGCTGGGAGAGTAAAATGGAGAGGGGAAAAATATTTTGTGTAGGAGGGATGAAAAATCTACAATTGGCCAGGTATTGGGAGAGTAATTGGGGATTGAGGATGGAGGGGTAAAATTTGTGTGGATGAAATAGGAATGAGGAAAGAGCAAAAGGAGAAAGATTAGTATGTTAAAGCAGATGTAGAGAGAGAGAGAATGGAAAAAAAACTAGAAGAGAGAAGAAAGGACAAATGGACAGCAGACGATGGAGAGTTAGCAGAAAACATGAAGAAACCAGAAGAAAGTGGCTGGACCAATTGCAACTGAAAAACAAATGCACAAAAGGTAGAAAGATGTTTCTTTATTTTGAATTTATTAACTGGAATATGTCAGCTCTGGGAAATGTGCATCATTAACATCTGCGCTTTGTTTGGTACAAGAGGAAATTCCTATTTGACGTTGCCACTTGTTCTCTTTCCCCAGTATTCTCTGAAATGTATTGGTTTAATATTTGCAGTGTTGCCTTTTGATAGGTAGGGTATGGTGCTTTGTGAGTCCTGGTAATGCTGTCAGGATACGGCGGGTTTGCTATGGGTTCTAAATGGGCAGCTTTTGTAGTAGTTCCTAATGTGCCTGGCGGTTGGCACTGGATTATAGTAATGTAGAAATCTTTTAGTCTTTCTTTATCCATACACTCATTAAGAGACATGTTTACTAAAAGTTAGTGTATGGTAACATTATGCAAATATTTATGCAAATAAGACCACTTATGCAAATGACGTGCTGGCACTTTGAGGAAATTCTTTGGTTTTGTGCGGCAGTTTGGGCACTCGGGCTCAAAAAGGTTAGCCATCACTGCCATAGACATACCAACCCACAAAGATACATAGTAACATGTTTATGTTTATTTATCATTTGATATACCGTTCAGGCCAAAAGGCATTAGAGCGGTTTACAATACAATATCATTTGAGAAAATAGAAAAGAAAGCCATTTATAAGATAGGACAGAATAGAGGACAGAAACAGTCAAACAGATAAGAGGAGGAGAACAGGAACAGCAAGTTACCTCGAATGCAGGCATCTCAATCCAGTCCGTGATATCAGTGTATACTCCAGAGACAGAACTGTTAATGACTGCAGATAAAGACCAACATAGTCCATCTAGTCTGCCCAGTAAGGTGGCTTGAGTTGTAGAGTTGCACCTGCTGCTTTGTACAGGATATTCTCCCCTCTATGCCTGATGCATATACACACACAAAAGAAAAAACAGATACACACGTAAAAACTGATAATAAATATACAAAAGAGAGAGATACACACATTCACACACTCTTATAGACATCATGTTCACAAGACACACATGTATGCCGCACGCACAATTCCAGGAGCCATGCTCTGCATGCTTTCTCCACTTGTTGCTCTTTAGTAGATATCACCTGGAAACAGTTTCTGTTTGGTTGTTATTTTAGAAAGTTTATGAAGCAGCATTTCAGTCTGAATGGCCAGGTTCTGGCTGGGTTGCAATACCTCCCGGTACTGATGGAACACTGCAGTAGATGAACCATGCTCTCTGATTGCCTCCTGACAGCTATTGTATTCTATGATATGTGATTCATTGAATTTAGGAATATGATTCTTCTCTTGACGATCAGATCACTCAGCTAGTACTTCTACCATTTATATGATTTTATAGTGCTGCTATGTGTTCACTTGTTAAAATTATGCAAGTAAGCATGGCATGCCTCGGTAAAAAAGTAGACTGCTTTTATTAGTAAGGGAGTAATATTCTAAAGATCTTTTGTGTATATATACCTTTATACACATGTAATATGACTCATAAAATTACCCCCACATAAAAGTGTGCACAATGACGGGTAGGTGTATCCTTGTATCTTCAGGAGCCTAGTTTGGATAGAACTCAGGCAATTCATAAAGTACATGCGTAGGTTGTAAAATACACCTCTGCATGTGTATTTCAGCCCTCTACGTTTACATCCCTTCCAAGCTGTTGTAAACATACATGGCTGCATTTTAGCCATGATTTGGGCTGCTTTTGCAGACATTTTTACAAAGACACGCAGGAACCGATTTGTCTTTAGAAAATAGTCACCTACTTGCACTCCCAACCTAGGCAACCTAGTATCAAATTGCTGTCCATCAGTATTACATCAGCACAAGCTGGTACCCATGCAGACTTCATTGGAAGGTGGTGTCCTTCACTCTGTACCAGTGGCACAGACTCAGCCGTTCGGTGGGGACATGGACCTAAGGTGCTGAGATACAGCCTTGCCACAGGAACATAGATGTACAGTATGGCATGCACATCCTGTTTGTTTGTTTGTTTTTTTTTGGGGAGGGGGGGTATTTAGCTCATACCTATGCAGTAGTAGTTCAAGGCAAGTCACATTCTTGTGCAGTAAGTATTTCCTGTCTCTGGAGTGCTACCATCTAATTGCATATCATGAGCAATAGAGGGTTAAGTGATTTGCTCCAGTTCACAAGGGGCAGCAGTGGGATTTGAATCATGACCTCCCTGGTTCTCAGCCTACTACTCTAATCACTAGGCTACTCTTCCACTGCCTTGCAGCTGGGAGAAACTATTCATCATAGCAAGGAGTTTGTCCACAGCAGCTGAGACGTGTCCTCTTTCTGAATGACTTTCATGCTGCCTCCTAGTGGTCACTGTAACTGAGCAGAAACTGACAGATGTTACAAGCAAGTATAGATATCTATAGATCGCTGCCTTCTGCATCTACATTTATAGATATGAGTGTGTCTGTGTCTGTGTGTATGTACACACACACACACAATTGTTTGGGGGTCAAAGACTTAGTATGTGCTCAAAAGTGGAAAGGTGGAAAGACTTGGGATTGAAACAATGCAAAAGATGTTTGTAAATGTTCCAAAATATAACTTACGCCACATACTGGCGTGACCTTCTAATGAACCACGTGTTTGTAGAGATCAATATGCATAAAATAGCATGTTCATCTTAAAGGTGCAGTGGGTGTCACATGTCCACTAATTAGGGAATACAGCAACATGGATACTCTGGTCTCCGTGGCAGGTTCACTTTTACTGCTCATCTGCTGGTTTGTATTTCTTATATACTCAGTTTCCTGTGGCAAATTTTTCAAGACTCTGCGGCAAGAATTAACATATTGGGGATAATTTTATAAGAGGGAAGGTACTTTAATACGATAAAGTATGAGTCTAGTTTGGCGATATTGTCATCATTTACTCACGTATGTCTCCACAGCAGTAACTACTGCGCTTTAGATTTCTATAGTCCCTGAAACAACATTGGCAAAACACTGCCAGCATTGGACGTGTATTTTTGAAGCTGCTGATGCACTGACATTAATCTTTCTGCATTATAAGATAAGTGCTTTTGAAATATTTGCTATGATATGTATTCATAATACACAGAGGTCTTTCAACAGTGATCGACTCTGGTGGCCCCTAAATAGAGATGTATTTTTGAGGGCTGGTCTGAGATTTTCCTCTTTTGTTTGTAAATTTGAAATCTTGATCAGCAGAGGTCTATTCTCTCTGTTCATTGAAATATTTAAAAATATCACAAGGGAGGTTTATTCTTTATTTCATTGCTTGTAAAATACAAATCAACGTAAAGTGTGTGTGTCCATATGATGTGCATAGATTTCCACTTGTGCTAGTATTTTTGCAAAGATAATTAAGCACCTTCTTGTTATGAAATAGTGCCTACATAGGTGCCTTGTTAAAAAATTACCCTCATTATGTCAAACTTTAAAAGGTCTGTGCTAATTATATGGCACATTTGCACACATTAGAATGGATCTGCTCATTGAATAATGTCAGTTTGTATTGTGTGCTAGTTTTATTTGTTTGGTCAGTTTTTTGGGATGTATGGGATCTTAGGGCTTGATATTTAGGGGTAGCGGCTAGCCATCACCACTGAACCAAAGACCTGGATATTCAATGCTGGATATTCAATGCTGGGTATTCAATACTGGATATTCAATGCTGGGTATTCAATGCTGGATATTCAATGCTGGATATTCAATGCTGGATATTTAATGCTGGATATTCAATGCTGGATATTCAATGCTGGATATTCAATGCTGGATCAGCTGGATAGTGTTGAAGCTGAGCAGTCAGTGGAGATATTCATCTGCCGCCTGGTTAGCTTTCGCTGCTGAGGGGTAACCTTGTAGAAGCTGAATATCGTTGCTGCTGGTTATCCCCAGGTGCCGTCCTGCACCACCCCCAGACTGTCCCATTGCTAGTTGGCTAGCAGCAGGACACATAGCGACAGCACCCACAGATATTTACTGGCACTAACTGTGTTATTGTCGCTGACTATCCCGATCAGGGCGATTAATGCTATTAGCAAGTCTGCTAACCACATTAATTGCTTTGACGATCGAGTTCTTAATGATAGTGCAAGGATGCTGGGAAGAGAGAAGAGAAAAGAGGATGGGGACGAGTGGGGATCTGGGGTACCACTAGGGAAAGAGGATTTTCTGAGGGAGACAGAGGAAAGATTTTAGGAGGGAGGGGAAGAAGGAAGGGGATCAAATTGGGGGGGGGGGGGGGAGGGGGTGGAATCAGGGATTGGAGGGAGAAAGGGTGATGGAGAGAGGGAAGGGGAATGAGGAGGAGCGCTGCACTTCTAATATCGCCGTCGGGAACATCCATGGATGTGTTTGTTCCAAGGCACAAACAGTATTAGTAAAGACGCTCTTTTCTGCAACATAATAACACTACAATGAAGAGGGAAATACGCATTTACTCTGCTGATACTTTTCACTCCTCCAGAGGTACCTGACATTATGCTGGACAAACATTTCTCCAGGCATCTGCTCTGCAGCATGTCCCCATTTGCAAAATGGCAGGCTGGATCGTGCAAGGGGAGATATGCTCGGCTGCGTTCTGTGATAAGGCAACATGCATGTGTATGTTCCTTATTCTATGGACCCGCATATACAACACATTCAGATTTCTAAAATGCGGTTAGCCCATAACTCTGTGCATCCCCGATTTTACACCTGTGCAGCAGATATGTGTATTTTTCAGGGTGGGGAAAGGCCGATTTTACAAGGTTCTTACATATGACCACCTTCTCGGTTGCCCCTCCTGCTGTATAATCAGATGTTTTGACTAGAACGTCCCAATTTGCAGCCAATGTCCTTTATAAAACGTGTCTTTATATGTTTACCATTGGCTAGTACATGTATAACTTCTCTATCTGTAGATATTTAAAAGCTGTATGGATACTGCCAGGATGAAAGTATGTGTAATTACCTTGGCAATAGTGAAGGGACGGAGAGAAGGCAGCACCAAAAAATTATTTATAAAGTGACCATATTTGGCTACTATACAGATAATTCATATATTTCTCTAGCCAGTCTACTTGTCAGGATACCCACAATGAATATGCTTAATATAGATTTCCATGCAATGATGTCATTGCATGCAAATTTATCTGCGTTCAATATATATATTAAATTCTATAGTCAGTTAGGCAGGAGACATAGCAAAGGTATGTCTGGGGTGGTGCAACAGAATTAGACATCCCACTTGATTTCAGAAATGTCAGGAACATCTGTGATCCTGTTCAAGTTTAGACCTGCTCTAGTCATAAATATGCATCGAGAAAGTGCTCGTTTTGGGTGTAAAACATCTGGAGAGTATAGAGAAGATGACACTTCACCATTCCCAGTACTCTGCTTAATCACAATGATAGCAGCAGTAGAATTTGAACCTTGGCCTTAGCCCACTACTCTAACAATTAGGCTAGTCGTAGATGTCCTTGGTCTGGAATATTATTCCAAGGACATCTATGTAGGCGCCCCACAGACGTCCATATTGAGCATGTCCATGTTTGTGAAATCGTGTCTAAATTTGGATGTGCCTGCTTTTTTTAAGACGTTATGGTTTTGACGTCCCAGATTGTACTTGGATGTCATTTGTAAAATGTGCCTTTAAATATGGAATTATTTCAAGAATTTCCAATGATAAACCACATGCACACTTACAGAAGCAGCTTAGTTATATTAAAAGATATCCCAAGAGGCAGTATCCCGTAACCTTAAATTAAACTTCAGCAGACAAGTCTGTTCAAAGACAAATGAATTATTTGCCATAATTTAGCACATATTTAACTTTGTTTTATGATAAACAAATGCTTTATTAATCTGTATTAATGAACAGGTAAATGACCCTGAAATTGTTGTTCTTTTTATATTTTATTTATTTATTTAAAAGAATTTATATTCTGTACTATCCACTAGGCAGATTACAAGTAAACATACACAATTTCATTAAAACAAACACACATTTCAATATAATCCATCAATCCACATAACTTGCCACTGCCACTATCATTATGTTAAAGCGTACTTAATTTCTAACCGTCCATTTCATGTAAAACCCACACATCGAGACAGCGCACACTTAATTTCTAGCTGTCTGTTTCATAGGAAGCCCACACATCTAAGCAGCACACACTTAATATTTATTGCAGTTTATAAATACACAAGTGTAGAAAGCAAAGAAAACATTATAGAAGGATCAGATCCAAGTAATAAAGCAAATATCAGTGTATTATTTTATTTTTATTTTTTTAGCTGTATTTATATCCCGCTTTTCACCGGGTCAAAGCGGTCAATTGGGAGATACATTTAACACGAGGGGATATGACACACATACACTAATACTTACAGGGAACATGGGCAATGGAGGGTTAAGTGGTTTGCCCAAGACCACAAGGAGTGCCTATAGGACTAGAAATCCCAGTCCCTTTTCTAGAATGCTCAAGGTACAGAACAATATAACTACAATAAAACTAAAATTATCATGATAATCATAAGAACATATGAAGAATAATTGATGCAGAGCAGAACTACGAATATTCACTTTACAACCCATGATACAAAAATATTCAGGTTCTTGTGTCATGTCAGTAACAGCAACACAGTCTCCATCCACTGCCAGATATTCTATGAAGTAAGACAAATCCCTGCTACAAAGGCATTCAGAATTTGACTGTACCATACCAGCACTAACCTCCAGTACTCAAACAGTAAAAATCTAGTTAGGAAAAGGCAGCATTGTAAAATTACACCAAGCCCTAGAACACCAATTCCGCCTACTGGAAAAATAGAACAAGCTGGAATGCTGCTACAGATCCTCATATAGAAACTATATGCTAGCAGAATACCTCATAAGCAGAACACACACAGACCTTCACCAAATATAGAATAAGGAACTACAAATTAAAAAGAGAAGCATACATACAAAAACTGAAATGGAAAGCCTGAGAAACCAGACACTTACAGCAGTGGAACACTGAAGAAAGAGAAAAATAAATGTATATTGTCCTGTACTGAGCAAAATACAAAGACCCTAGAAATGCATACGCCCAAAGCTGAAATATTCAAATCCATAAAAAATGGTAATAAAATGCTTTTTAGTATCTTTGTTGTATTATCCTTTTATTTTTCTAATAGTCCTGGACTAGTCCTTTTTTCCATTTTCTGTTTTTTCTCTCTCTGTCTTCTTTCCTTTCTCCCATCCATTTCTCTTTGACAGTGACCTTTCTTTATTTTTTTTTTGTTTCATTCCTTTTGTCTGCTAGATTTTATTCCTCCCTCCCCCATTCTCTTTATACTCCAATCTTCAATTTCCCTCTTTTTACTTCTCACCTGCATAGCAGTTTTCCATCTTCCACTCTTAGTTACGCCATTCCCCCTTCTGGCTTTTCACTTATTCCTAAGTCACCCATTTCCATTCATTGTACTCACTCTCTCTCCAGTTCTCATCTACTTTCCTGCGCCTTTCATTTTCTCACCAGCCCCAACTGATTGCTCATCTCCGCCCCTGCCTTGATTCTGTATCTTCTCTCTTACCCCCTATCCAGTCTCCCATTCCCTTTTTCACATCCTTCATTTCCAACTCTCTCACTTCAAGACCTTCCTCTTTGTCTCTCACTCCCACTACAGTCTCCTCTCCCTTTCTATTGCTTCCCAACTCCTCCTCATTGCCTCCAGGTCCTTCACAACATTTCCCCTTTCTTCACTCTGTCATGCACCTCACAACTCATCCAACACATTCCTACTCATACCCCCACCCAATTGTTTAATTCCCTCAACCAAATCCCCACTTTCCCACCCTGCCTGATCAATCACCACCAAAGCCTTCAGACTCTTTTCTCCTCCCAATCCCCAATTTTTTAAATTGTCCTTTTTCAGCTCTCCTTCCCAATCCAACTCCATGCTCTGCCCTCAGTTCTGTACTGCCCCTTTTCCCAGCATCCTCCCTGGTTTCTTTATTCCCCCTTTCCCAGCATCTCTCTCTCTCTGTGCCCCCAATGTCGTATACTCTTCCCCCTGTATATGTCCCTTCCAGAATTCTGGACACCTTTGTCTGCATGTATTCCAAGACTCCATCAGATGAAGAAATTGGGAACTGGTGCCTGAAGTGCAGTTCTGTCATTGCCAGTTAGGAAGAACAGGAGGAACCTGCTTACAGGTCTTCACCCACTGGTCAAAGAGTGTCTTAATGCAGCAGACAGCACACTTAGGGACATATTTGCTAAGCCCTACACCGGTAACGCACCTATGGGCCGTGTTACCAGCATGGGGCTTTATGCTACTGCAGGGGCAAGAGTATATCTTTCCCATTACATTTACCATGCTTCAGTGCGGCAAAATGGCCACGGATACAGCTAATGCCACCCATTGAGATGGTGTTAGTTGCACCCATGTTACCTGCGCCATGCTGGGAATGCCCCTTTCCTACCCAGATACAGCCCTGATGCATGCTACCAGAGTAGCGAGGGTTTTGTGGTGCGGGACACATGCTACTTTTCATGTCATGCTGAAACCGCATGCTAACCCCGCACTATCCTTTAGTTAACATGCCCCTTAGTTTTGGCAGGCTTGCAAGATCAGCATCAGGAAGTGCTGGCTGCAGATAGTGAAGGTGTTTTTGGTATTGGGGCCTGCCATGTTAAGAGACTCATTGACCGGTGGGCAAAGAGCCATGTGAAGGCTCTTGCTGCTCCTTCTGTTCACGATGGTGATAACACTGCACTTAAAGCATCGGCTCCTGATTTCAGTGGTGTGTTCCGATCCATTTGGGCTCACAGGGCCTGAATGAACAATGGAGGGGCCCAGATCCCCAAGGCCCCTCTGTGGCTAGGCCCCTATCCCGTAAGCCCGGATAGGGACTGATGACATTGGGGTTACTATCCCTATGATGGGGGCAATGGGCCGTCAACTTTCTTTGGATCCTGCCAGATGTTGAAAGATACGGGGATCCCCAGTAATGACACTGCAAAAGTCAATAGTTTTAGCTGTAGTCACAGAAGCAGGAGAATGATCCAGACAAGACAGTGACATAAACTGAATACACATAAACCCTTAAGCAGATACACCTCAAAATAGGAATCACATGGTTATGGTAAAAGTGGTTGAATCCAAGAGAACGTATAAGAGTCACTGTAGTATTACATCACAGTTTGGATGCAATTCAGATTTGTGAATAAGAGACCAGACACTTACTTTCAGTGAGCCCCTCTGAGGATACTATTGCTACTACTACTCATTTGTTTAGTGCTACAAGGCGTATGCAGCGCTGTACATATAGATGATGATGATGTAAATGCCATACTTGTTTCGCCCGAATTGTAATTGCCATACTTTGCTTTACCCTGAATTAACTATTGCTCCGTGTCACCATAATTGTTTTCCCGATCTGTCTATTGTTCTGTATTGTCTTGACTAGATTGTAAGCTCTGACGAGCAGGGACTGTCTTTTTGCTTATATTTCTGTACAGCGCTGCGTGCGTAGCGCTATATAAATGCTAAATAGTAGTAGTAGTAGATGGAAGACACATTCCCTGCTCATCAGAGCTTACAAGCTAATCAAGACAAAACACGTGGAGGCAAATTCTGATCGGGGCACGTCTGGTCCATCCAGACATTGAAAATCTGGATGGGCCGGATCTGCATCTGATTCTGCATCCGCGGGAGCAGAAGCGGGTGCAGAGGACTTGGATGGGAAGGATGTGCCCTGATTCTGGCCCGCTGCACACGCTGCTCCCTCCCCGTCTAACCCACACAATGCTCCTGCATGGAGCCCGGTGCCGTGGCGTCCCATCGCCATGGAACTGGCATGCCATGCAAGAGCCCTGCTGCCCCGCACAGCCGCAAATGTTCTGTTCCTCGGCGCCAGACTCAGGATGGACCTGTCAAGGCCGGGATCGGATGGCGGGTAACCTCCTATTACCCCTCACCAGGGGTGTTCGCCGGTGCCACTCTCTGAGCGCAGGGTGACTTATTCCACCTCCAAGGTGGAATAAGTTACCCAAAGTCCAAAGGAGAGCACAACCACCCATAGGCAAAAGCAGGAACAACAAGAACAGGTGTGCCAAGACAGTGGTAGGTCAAAACAACATTATTAAGCAAAGCCCCAAGGTGAAAACAACTTTATTAAGTTTAATAAAGTTGTTTTGACCTACCACTGACTTGGCACACCTGTTCTTGTTGTTCCCGGAATAAGTTACCTGGAATTGGCCCTGTACGTCCGGGGTCAGGGTCCCACCTCCACCCTGCCTATGCTCCTCCTCTGGCCCTCCCCCTCCTGCCCCGAGCTCCCTGCACTTCTCCTCTGAACGTCAGGGAATCAGCCACAAGTGTTTGACGAGGAATGTACGTCCAAACCGGATGTAAATCCTTGCTAAACGCTGTTCAGAATGACCTCCATTGCAAAACTGGGGACTAAAATACAGTAAGATACATATAAGTAGTGGACAAGAGAGCGAGGAGCAGCAAAATTCAAAAGCAACTTCAAAGAAGTGGGGTTTTAGCCTGGATTTGAATATTTATTTATTTATTTATTTTATTTAAAAGTATTTCTAAACCGTCTTATCATAAAAATCAAGGCGGTGTCACAACAATACAATCAGATGAAGTGCTGGGGGGGTCATGCAGTGTAGGAGGAATAGTGTGCGGGGGGGGGATCATGCAGGAGGAATAGTGTGCGGGGGGGGGGAGTTCATGCAGTGGGAGCAGTGATGTGAAGTGTGTGTGAGGAGGGAGATTCTAGATTAGGGTGGGCTATGTACAGTGTGCGCTATAATACAGCATGTTCTATAATACAAGGTACTGTCCAGATAGGGCTTGAGCTAGATCCTGTGCCGATATACAATCTCTTGTCGGTGTCTTACAATCTCTCGTCGGGGTCTTTGTTGATCAGGCTTTGTTGATTACGTGATGTGTCTATGAACAGAGTTGTCTTCAGCTGTTTGCGGAAGTCTTTGAGGTCCGTTGTCGATCTCAGATCATCTGGGAGGGAGTTCCAGATGGTTGGGGCTGCCAGGGAGAGGGCTCTCTCTGTGGTGTCCTTTCGTGTTTTTCTGAAGTCTTTTGGTGTGTTGACTCTGTTGGAGGTTCCTTTTCTTCTCGGGCGGGTGCTGGTGTCTGGATGAATGAGGGTGTGCAGGCTGTTTGCTGAAATGTGGTGCTTGATTTTGAATATGTTCATTATTGTTTTGTATTTGATACGTGAGCTGATTGGGAGCCAGTGTAGATCTTTGAGAACCGGGGTAATGTGTTCATGTCTTGTTGAGCCAGAAATTATGCGTGCGGCGGTGTTTTGGGCTAGTTGGAGCGGTTTGAGAGTTTGCTTTGGTAGGCCAAGGTAGATGGGGTTGCAGAAGTCCAATAATGGGGTGATGAGCGCTTGGCATACTGTGCGGAAGTGTTCTGCGTCGAGGAGGGGTTTAAGCCGTCTGATGATTCTCATTCTATAGTATGCATTCTTGACCGTTTTGTTGACGTGAGACATGAGATTTAGTTTGTTGTCCAGGGTTACTCCCAGGTTTCTTACTTCGGATTTCATTGGAATGGTTGTGTCTGCTATTTTGATGTCCGGTGGGTGAATGAAGTCGGGGTTGCGAGTGATTATTAGAGCCTCAGTCTTGCTGTAGTTGATTGAGAGGTTGTTGTTCGTGCACCAGTTTGTCATTTGTGTTAGGCAGTCAGTTATTCTATTGTAGTCTGGGTTGTCGGTTGAGATAGGTGTGTATATCATGATATCGTCTGCATAGATGGTGTATTGAATGTTGTTCGCTTTCAGGATGTCGCATATTGGCTGGATGTATATGTTGAACAGAAGGGCCGAGAGGGCGGATCCTTGAGGTACTCCTTGGCGGATTTTTATGGGTTGAGAGGTGTTGTGGCCTATCTTGACTTGTAGCTGCCTGTCGGTGAGGTAGGATTGGAACCATTTTAACGTGGTACCGTGAAGCCCAATTTTCTTTAGTCTTTCCAGGAGGGTTGGGTGGTCAACTGTGTCGAAGGCGGAGGAGATGTCGACGAAGATCATTAGGATGCCTTTAGTGTTGTTGTCTATGACTCTGATGATATTGTCTATGAGGTAGATCAGCAGTGTTTCGACTCCATGTTGGGGGCGGAAGCCGTGCTGGTTGTCGTCTAGAGGAGCATGGTTGTCAATATGTTCCTGAAGTTGTTGTTGCACTGCTTTTTCTATGATTTTTGCCAGGAAAGGTATGCTGGATATTGGTCTGTATGCTGCGGGGTTGCTCTTGTCGAGGGTTGTTTTCTTCGGTATTGGGCGTACTGTAGCCAGTTTTAGTTGAGCTGGCAGGAGACCCTGGGTGAGTGAATTGAGCACAATGAATAGGGCTAGAGAAGGAGCCTGACGCACGGACTCAGGTAGTTTGTTCCAGTAAGATGGGGCAGTAAGATGGAATGAATAAAGTCTGGAGTTGGCAGTGGCAGAGAAGGGCACAGATAAAAGGGATCTGCCAGAGGAGCGGAGTTCTGTATTAGATTGCTAAATCCTATCTCATATTATTTCCCAGTCTGAAATAAAATAGGGTTTTCCTCTATGAAAATATTAGAGACCACATGATTGAGTTTCATTGGTATGCTACATCTGGTAGTGGCCTTGGATTGAGCCTAAAACCAATAAAATAATGTTTCCGCCTGCAGTGTGACTCAGAGTCTCCTCCTGATCGTCTGTGTTGTGTAGGGAATGCAGTTAACTAGTTCATAATATATAACATGTATGAGTAAGTTATCAAGGTGTGCTTGGAAATTGGTATTGTTCTGCTACAAGCCTGTGGCACCCAACACAATGGGAAACTGGTATCGTTCTGCTGCATTTTCTTGGTTTCTGGCTGCATTTCGTGGTACTTAAAGATTTTCTTAAAGGGGCAATTTCTCCAACTGGGTTAGTCTTGCACATACCATGACAGTCATGAATCTCACTTCTAAACCAGGGCATCTGGAATATAATCTCAGTCTCTCAGATTTACTGCTAATGCTTGGCATAATACTTGCATCGTGCCAAAGAGAGCTTCCCTCTGGAGTTCGTAAGGTGTTACACCTATGGGTAATTTATCAAGGTGTGCTTGGAAATTCCTCTTAGTTAAGCCTTTGGCACCCAACACGATGATAAATAACTCGGTATCTTTCTGCAACATTTTCTTGGTCTCCGACTACATTTCTTGGCACTTAAAAGATTTTCCCCTCTCAACACAATTCATAGAGTAATCGTTTGGAACCATAATCAATACCATTCTGGTGTTTTCCCCATTTATCACTATATCTGGCTTTCTTGCATCCCACTTTTTATCGGTCAGAATGGAAGTGTCCCAAGTAATCATAACCTCTTCATCCTCTGTAATTCTTTTAGGGTCATAATCCCAGTGCTTTTCAGGCACAGTTATATTATAGTGCTTATAGAGTTTCTAATGGATAAGGCGTGCTACTTTATTGTGCCTTTCTGTATGGAAATTTTCTGCTCTCAGAACTTCACAGCCAACTATTTATTTATTTTATTTATTTATTTATTTATTTAACAAATGCTTATATACCGCTACCTTCCAGAAAGATCAGGTGCGGTTTACAATGGAACAATTTAAACTATGAGGTAGGTCACTGTTTCCAGCTCTTTCTTACAGTAATGAGAATCACATATTCCCTCTTTTCTCTCCTGGACTTAAATTGCTTTCCCTGCTTCTGTAGCTGGTCTTCCCGACTGGTTTGAATAAACCTTTTTTTTTCTCTAAAATGGCACAGCGCATTCCCTTGAAGCAGTGGCAATCTGATGCAGTCATTTGTAGGTCTGTAAGGGGGTCATTTTAAATTACTTGGACATGGTTTAGATATCTGAAAATGTGCAGGTGGATGTCCAAATCAGAGACGTCCCCAAAGCGACGTAGACATCCCTGATATTAAATACTTTACTGGGGACATCTGTGTAGATGTCCCTGCAGGCATCCATATCGGGCATGTCCATGTTTCTGAAATCGTGTCCAGTCTTGGATGTGCTTGCTGATTTTAGGGACATTCAGGATTGGGCTTCCCAGTTTGCATTTGGGCGTCCTCTGCAAAATGTGCCTTTAAATGTTTAGGGGCTATTGTTGTTGTTAAGTGCCATTGAGTTGGTGTTGACTCATGGCGACCTCTGGATAAGTTGTCCGAAACTGTGTTTGTTCTTCAGTCAGACAGTTCATTGTTGACAGAGTGGCATCCATAGCTGCTGTTATTGTATCGATCCAACTCATTGCTGCCCTTCCTCTTTTGCGTTGACCTTCTACCTTGCCAAGCATGATGTCTTTCTCTAATGATCTCTCTGATGTGTCCAAAGTATGAAAGTCGAAGTCTTGTCATCTGAGCTTCTAAAGAAAGCTTAGGTTTGATCTCCTCTAGTACTGATTGGTTTGTTTTTGGACAGTCCATGGTTTACACAGTATTCATCGCCAGCACCATAATTCAAAGGTATCAATTTCTTCCTGTCTATCTTTTTCATTGTTAATAATTTTCTGACTGTGTCATACAATATTCTGTTGTGCCATACAAATATTCTGCTGTGTCGTCTGTCTTTACTTTCTGCATCTAAGATTTCTCATGTACTCCCATTACTGTTTTAGCCTTTACCATACTGTGACCAAGTATTTCCTGATGTTGCTGCTCAGTCTCCCTCTAGGAGCTTCATATCGTGACCCATTATTCAAAAAATATCCTTTCCCTTCAAACATGTTTGCTTCTTGTGCATTATTGATACCTCTAATGTATTTGTGTATCTTCCTTTGCTTCTCATTTCTTGTAGGGTTGCATATTTGGATGGCTAAATCCCATTTCATAAGACCCCTGCACCATTTTGCTAGCCCTTCTCTGGACCACCTCCACTTTGTCTATCCTTGTAGAGATTTTGTCTCCAGAACTGATCACATTACTGCACGTGAGGTCTCTGTAATGGCCTTACAACAGTATCATCATATCCTTTTCTCTATTAGTTATACCTCTCCTTATGCACCAGAGCATCCTTCGCGCTCGGGCCACTGTCTTGTTGCAATTTTTCGCTACCACGAAACCACTAGATATCTTGTTTTTGCCTCATGCACATCAGTCTTACTCCTTATTGTGTACTGTGCCCATGGATTTCTGTGCCCAAAATGCAAAGAAGAAATACAGAGTACTCCATCGCTGTTAGAGGTTTATTTTATGTAAGGTAGCAGTCATTTTTTAGAGAGTCATTAAACATGAAGATTAACCATTGATGTAAGAATAATCTGTAATGCTACATAGCAGGCATACTGTACTTGATAACCTACGTTAGTTAAGAGATGTCAGAATAATCATTAATGGATAATTAACCCACCTACTCTTTCAACATATTACCATAATCGGCATTCATGCGTGATGCATCCAAACTACATTTGCAAACGTTGCCCCACGACCAGAAATCTCATTTTCACTTTACAACAAAGTTAACTATCAAACCAAGAAATCAATAATATTAAGAACACATATAATGCTTGTAATTTGTATCACTCTGTTACAGTTTAAAACCAAAAAATGGCTTATCCATTAACAATTATATATGTGAGCATCCACATGCTTTGGTAAACAGAGAAACAGAGAACATCATGGCAGACAAAGGCTGCAGGGCTCATTCTTTTCTTTCCCTGTTGCTGTACTACAGAACCTACTTATGAAGGTGAAAGGGGATAGACTGGGGTCATTAGAGAAAATATTTGATGTGGGGGGGGGAACCAACTGGAAATGGGCTGTGATGGGTGGGAAACAGACTGGAAATGGGCTGTGATGGGGGAGGACTGCAAGTGGGCTGTGATGGTGGGGGGGGGGAAACGGATTGCAATTGGGCTGTGATGGGGGAACGGACTGCAAATGGGCTGTGATGTTGGGGGGGGGATAGGACTGCAAATGGGCTGTGATGGTGGGGTGGGGGGGAACGGACGAAATGGGCTGTGATGGTGGGGGGGAAACTTGGACTGGAAATGGGCTGATGAAGAGCTGGATTAGGACTGGAAATGGGCTGATGGGGGCTGGAATAGGACGAAGTGGCTGTTGAGGGTGCTAGGATTGGAAATTGGCTGATTGGGGGAGCTTGGAGTGGAAATGGGCTGATGAGGGACTGGAATGGAACCTGAAAAGAGCATATGGGGGCTAGGACTGGAAATGGGCTGATGAGGAGCTGGAATAGGACTAGAAATGGGCTGATGGGAATTGGAATAGGGCTGGAAATGGGCTGATGGGGGAGCTTGGAGTGGAAATGGGCTGATGGGGGGCTGGAATAGAACTGGAAAAGAGCATATGGGGGGCTAGGACTGGAAATGGGCTGATGAGGAGCTGGAATGGGACTAGAAATGGGCTGATAGGGGGGACGTGGACTCCAAATGGGTGATAGGCTGGAATAGAACTGGAAATGGGCTGATGGGGGAGCTTGGAGTGGAAATGGGCTGATGGGGGGCTGGAATGGAACTGGAAAACAGCATATGGGGGGCTAAGACTGGAAATGGGCTGATGTGGAAGCTTGGGAGACTGGGACTAGAAGGGGGCAGATGCTGGGTGGGAAAAGAACTATAAGGGAGGACTAGAAAGGGATGGGGAATGAGAATGGAGAGGGGAAAAGATATTTTGTGTAGGAGGGAAGAAAAGTCTACGACGGGCCAGGTATTGGAAGAATAAGTGCAGATTGAGAATCGAAGGGTGAAACTAAGTGCTCCAAGGCTGGTCACCTGATGGATAATGGCTGAAACTCCCTTTCCCAGGCTTTCTTGAATTCTGATATTGTGTTTCCTTCTACCGTCTTCACTGAAGAGAAGGGGCCTGGTCCACCTATTCATTGCCCTTTCTGTGGAAAAGTCTCATTACTGAATTTAATACTAAGGGATATCTCTGGTTTGACTCATACAGTTTCAAAGTGCATAGGTGCTTTCACTATGTACTCGGGCAGCTAATCTTCAAAGAGAAACTGTCTGGATAATTTCCCTTTGAAAATCAGCTAGCAATAAAAGTGCTTGTATGCTTTCTACCTGCTGTTTGTGCAAGGGCACCTACTTTTGAAAATTTCATCTTTGCATACGGCTCCTTATTTGACCAAAACACTTCTGGGAATTACTTTTTTTTCAATTTTATATTTATTAAGATTTTATACTAAACATCCAGGTATACACTTGAATGAAACAGAAAAAGCATGATTAATCACACCATATACAATCCAACCTCCCAAAGAAGAGGGATCACAAAAAAAAACCCACAAAAGAAAATATCGTGCACATTAAATCCCCCCAAAAAAGGAAAAAGGAGAGAGGTAGAAATAAACCAAAGGGAGACCCTATTATAGAAACAAAATCAAACCAGGCTGAGGAAGTCTTACACTTCAGCCAGATGAGAAGCGATGGCAACTACGAGCTCTTCCCTTGCTTCCAAGAATTCTAGAAGCTGTTTTGGCTCAAAAACCAGAAAATTCTCCCCTTTATAGGAAACATAACATCTAGAAGGAAACTTAAGCAAAAAAGACCCCCTCCCTCAATTGAAAGCACCCGGGTTTTATATCCCAGGAACTCTTTCCTCCTCGTTTGGGTAGCACAAGCTAAATATGGGAAAATGCGTACAAAAGAACACATAAACTGCCCACCAAAATTCATGAAATCAGCCCTAAGAAGTAACAATGTATCTGATTCCAAAACAAGGGTAATGGGCAGGGTGCATTGACCCATAACCACCTCCAAAGAGTTATTAAGAAACCCAGTAAGGTCCCCTATAGCATTTGAGGTGCCATCTCCAGCTAATGGAAAGATAGAGCCAAGAGACAGGTACTGAGCCTTACTCAAGGGGAAAAAGTGTTCCTGAGAAAGCTGTAACACTTTCCTAAAGTACTTTTGCACCATCGCCAGGGGTGAATACAAAGGAAAATGAGAAAACGTCAACAGTCTCAAATTAAACTTCCTAGCCTGATTCTCCAACTACTCAAGCTTCCTGGAGAACACATCCCCTTCTTCAATCCTGGCATCCTGGACTCCCCAAAGCTGTTTTAGTTCTTCAGGCAAATGGGTTATCCTTCCTGACTGTTCCACCTGGACTCTGCACACCACTTGCAATTGAAAATTAAAAGTCATTGATTCTTTACGCACAGTTCTAGCTGAAGACTTTTCCGAGTAAAGCCAGCATTTATGATGTGGTTGGATCAAAGCCCTCGGGACGTCTGACTGCTGATGTAGCTGCGCATGAAATGAGAGTCAGAAGCTGTAAAGATGTCTTACACATTGGAACATGGAACATACGAAGCATGAACCAAGGGAAGTTAGAGGTGGTCAAGAATGAAATGGAACGTGTACAACTTGATCTGTTGGGTGTCAGCGAACTGAAATGGACTGGCATCGGGCACTTTGCATCAGATGATCACATTGTCTACTATGCTGGAAATGAAAGACAAAGAAGAAACGGTGTTGCATTTATAATAAAGAAGAAACTTGCAAGAACTGTAATGAAATACAATGCAGTCAGCGAACGCTTAATCTTTATTCGTCTACGAGGAATGCCCATCAACACAACTATAATTCAAGTATATGCCCCAACAACAGCTGCAGATGAGAATGAAATTGAAGAGTTCTATGAACAAGTACAAGCTGAAATTGACAGAACATGCAAACAGGATATCCTGATAGTCATGGGTGATTGGAACGCAAAGGTTGGCAACAAAGAAGAATACAAAGTAGTTGGAAAATATGGACTTGGCAACAGAAATGAAGCTGGAGAAAGACTGATAGAATTCTGCAAGACCAACAATCTATTCATCTCGAACACCTTCTTCCAGCAACACAAGCGGTGACTGTACACATGGACTTCACCCAATGGATTGTATAAAAATCAAATTGACTACATCTGTGGAAGTCAACGATGGAAAAGCTCTATAACATCAACAAAGACAAAACCTGGAGCTGACTGTGGTACAGATCATCAACTACTAGTATGCAAACTCAAGCTAAAGCTGAAAAAGAGCAAACCACTCATGAATGCAGCAAAATATGACCTTGAGAATATACCACTGGAATTTAAAGACTGCCTGCAAAATCGATTTGCTGCTTTAGATACAAATGATAGAGTTCCAGAAGGGTTATGGAATGACATCAAGAAGGTTGTGTTGGAAGAAAGCGAGAAGTCTCTACAAAAGGTGAAAAAGAAAAAATGGCCAAAATGGATGATGGAAGAAACTCTGAAAATTGCCCAGAAACGCAGAGAAGCTAAAGCCAGAGGAGAAAGAAAGACAATCACAGAACTCAACAGAGATTTCCAACGTGCAGCAAGACAGGACAAGGAAAAGTACTACAATGACGCATGCAAGGAAATAGAAGCAGAAACTATTAGAGGAAGAACAAGATCAGCTTTCCTAAAGCTACGAGAGTTAAAGAAAAAGTTCCAGCCTCGAATTGGAATGTTACAAGATGCTCAAGGTTCTATGTTGAATGATGCTGAGAAGATCAAGAAAAGATGGAAGGAATATACAGAGTTTTTATATGATCAAGATCAAGTGGACCAACAGCCGTTTCAACCTGTACCTTATGATCTGGAACCATTGGTGATAAAAGAAGAAGTTGAAGCAGCATTGAAAGCCTTATCAAAGAACAAAGCACCAGGCATTGATTGCATTCCCATAGAAGTATTACAGCAATCTGATGCAGCTGTTACCGTACTTACAAGGCTCTGCCAAGAAATATGGAAGACAGCATCATGGCCAACTGACTGGAAAAGATCTGTGTTTATACCAATACTAAAGAAAGGTGATCCAACTGACTGTGGAAATTATCGCACAATCGCTCTGATCCCACATGCCAGCAAGATTCTACTGAAGATTATTCAAAAGAGACTACAATCATACCTGGAACAAGAACTACCTGAAGTGCAAGCAGGGTTCAGAAAAGGGCGAGGAACGAGAGCTATCATTGCGGATGTGAGATGGATCCTTGAAAAGACTAAAGAATACCAAAAGGATATCTATTTGTGCTTTATCGACTATAGCAAAGCTTTTGACTGTGTAAACCATGAGAAACTCTGGGCCACATTAAGAAGCACGGGTATACTAGAACACCTGATCGTTCTCTTGCACACTCTGTACATTGATCAAGAAGCAACAAGGAGAAACAGAATGGTTTAAAATAAGCAAAGGTGTAAGACAAGGCTGCATACTTTCCCCCTACCTGTTTAATTTATATGCAGAACAAGTTATCAGAGAAGCAGGATTGTATGAAGACAACAGAGGTGTGAAGATTGGTGGAAGACTCATCAACAACCTTCGCTATGCTGATGATACCACATTACTGGCGGAAAGTGAAGATGATCTGAAACATTTGCTTCTCACAATCAAAGAACATAGTCTCAAAATGGGCCTGCACCTTAATGTAAAGAAGACAAAGATCATGACAACTGGCATAATCAACAGGTTCATCGTCGAAGGAGAAGAAATTGAAATTGTGAATAACTTTAACCTACTTGGATCAACTATCAATAAAGAAGCAACAAGCAGTCAAGAAATCAGACGACGCATTGCTCTTGGCAGAATGGCTATGAAAGACCTAGATAAGATTCTCAATAGCAGAGATGTCTCTCTCCATACAAAGATTTGACTTGTTCAAGCCCTGGTATTTTCAATAACATCATATGGATGTGAAAGCTGGACAGTGAAAAAGATAGACAGGAAGAAAATTGATGCCTTTGAATTATGGTGCTGGCGGCGAATACTGTGTATACCATGGACTGCCCGAAGAACAAACCAGTCTGTACTAGAGGAGATCAAACCTAAGCTTTCTTTAGAAGCTCAGATGACAAGACTTCGACTGTCATACTTTGGACACATCATGCGGAGAGAGAGATCATTAGAGAAAGACATAATGCTTGGCAAGATAGAAGGTCAACGCAAAAGAGGAAGGCCAGCAATGAGATGGATCGATACAATAACAGCAGCTACTGGTACCAGTCTGTCAACAATGAGCCGCCTGACTGAAGACTGAACACAATTTAGGATAGCTATCCAGAGGGTCGCCATGAGTCGACTCCGACTCGACGGCACTTTACAACAACAACAACAATACGGAGTTATTCATAGTTGCAATAGCATCTCTAATGTAATCTATACTGATTTCTCCAACCTTTGATGCCCGGAGCCTCCTCTCTCCCTGCTGCTGTAATCAGCGTCTGTTCTGGTGTTCCTGCCACAACACCTCTATCTACAGCCAGTAAAGAAGAGAAAAGCTGATGGAATTGGGGGGCCCTCTTTACCTCCTGAGACCGGTGTACTCTCAGCCTAGTCCCAAGGAGGCACACCACCACAAGCAGAACCACTTCTGGGTTTCAATGGGTGGGTCCGTGACTTGGAGGAAAGCCATACCGCCGATAAGCTCAGCTCTGCCGGGTCAACCCCTATCAGAGCTGCCGAAGAAGTTGCTCCTAGTGTCCGCAGCACAAGCCCACAGATCTCCAAAGTTCTCTGGGCAGAGCAGTTCTCCCCCGGCAATGCCCGAGGGTAGGCATGCCTGCTTACACTTACGCCAGCCCATCTATGCCAGCCAATTCAGCACCATTCACCAAGCAGGAACAAAGACTCTTAGCTGTAAGTGCCACGGATAAACACAGCTGCCATCTTGCCTCCCCCCGGGAATGACTCTTTAACCCAGCTTAAAGTACCTGCATTCTGAAATGCGTATGTACTTTTAGCTGGTTAGAAGAGGGAAGTTTTCAGTCAGGCTAGTTTATGCTGGTGATATAGGAGGAAACTTGAAGAAATGCAATTCAGACTCTTGTACTGATAGTCCTTCAAGATTCATCAAGTCATTCATTGTTGTTGAGCTCAATTAATTCATGATTGATATTAAAATTTTCCACTCTTGTGATAATTCACTTGGGCTAAAAGCCAGGCTGGCAAGGAGATCCTAATGAACTGGGAGAAAAACAGTCCAAACTAAGTTTGTATACTAGTATAAACCTGTTGGGGGTACAAGCGTGTGTTGAGGATTCTTCTGCTGGTTGCTTGGGCCTGGTGGCACAGCAAAGTTTCTAAGGATGTTATGTGGTGGAATGTTCTGTAGGTCTTGTTGGCTTTCCCAGAAATATCACAAACTGGGGGCTCTTTACCATGCCCCCCCAATCACTCTTCTCTAGTAAAGGATGGATAAAATCACGTGGTCTGTTGGGCTCCTGGAATTTGGAAGGAGAGGCTAATACTGTACACTAGAAAATAAAAGCAGAAGGTGCTGCTCCAAATAGCTCGTTCCAGCATATAGCCTCCAACCCATCTGTTCAAGAAAAGAAAACCAGACAATTTCAAAGAATTTTATTTAACACTCCTGCCAGATCTGAAAGATTTGCAAACCTCCACTATTAGTTTTACCAAAATATTTCCCATATGTGGAAAATTTCTCAGCAATAGTACTATGCTTCTATACAGAAGGAAGGACGATCATATCAAACTGCATTCAGGACAAAAAATACTCCACATACCTTGGCTTAGAAGTGAGGTTCATGACTGTCATGGTATGCACAAAGCTAACCCATTTGGAGAAATCTTACACCCCCCCCCCCGCCATCAGCCCATTACCAATCCTAGCCTCCTCTAGTCAGCCCATTTCCAGTCCTAACCTCACCGATCAGCTCATTTCCAATGCTAGCCCCCCATCAGTCCATTCCCAGTCCCAACCCCCCTGATCAGTCCATTCCCAGTCCTAGCCTTCCCTAATCAACCCATTACCAGTGCAAGCTCCCCCATCAGCCCATTATAATCCTAACCTGCACTGTCTCTTCCCTCTGTCCAGCATTTATCCCCTGTCTGTCCAGTATGTCCCCCTGTCTCTCCCCTCCATCCATGTCAGCCCCCTTCCCTCTCTCCATCCATATCAGCCCCCTCCCTCCATCCATCCATGTCAGCCCCTCCTCTGTCCATGTCAGCCCCCTCCCTCCCTCCCTCCATGTCAGCCCCTCCCCCCTCCATGTCAGCCCCATTGCAGGTTCCCTGCCCCCTCCTCCCCATGTCTGCCTCCTTCTGCAGCCGTGGCTCCCTCTCTCTTAGGGAACCGTTGCTGTGCCTGTAAAGCCGTTGCGGAGCCTTTCTGTCTCTAAACGGGCTCCGTGCAGCATTGTCCTGCCTCCAAAGGAAGTGGTAAACAACTTCCTTTGGAGGTGGGACAATGCTGCACGGAGCCTGTCGAGAGACAGGAAGGCTCCGCAACGGTTTTACAGGCATAGCTGTGGTTCCCTAAGAGGCAGAGAGCCGTGGCTGCATTAGAAGGGAGGCAGTGAGTTTGCCGCTGACGAGAAGTGGACTCAGCAGCGGCAGCAACTTGTGCGCTTTTTTTTTTTAAAACTTGGAGGAGTGAGGCAACCCCTGCTAAATCCTGTGGCGACCCCTATGGGGGTCGCGACCCACAGGTTGAGAACCGCTGCTCTATAACATCAACAAAGACAAAACCTGGAGCTGACTATAGTACAGATCACCAACTACTAGTAAGCAAATTCAAGCTAAAGTTGAAAAACAGTAAGCCACTCATGAATGTAGCAAAATATGACCTTGAGAATATACCATTGGAATTTAAAGACTGCCTGCAAAATCGATTTGCTGCTTTAGATATAAATGACAGAGCTCCAGAAGAGTTATGGAATGACATCAAGAAGGTTGTGTTGGAAGAAAGCGAAAAGTCTCTACAAAAGGTGAAAAAGCAAAAATGGCCAAAATGGGTGACGGAAGAAACTCTGAAAATTGCCCAGAAACAAAGAGAAGCTAAAGCCAGAGGAGAATGAAAGACAATTGCAGAACTCAACAGAGATTTCCAATGTGCAGCAAGACAGGACAAAGAAAAGTACTACAATGACACATGCAAGGAAATAGAAGCAGAAACTGTTAGAGGAAGAACAAGATCAGCTTTCCTAAAGCTATGAGAGTTAAAGAAAAAATTCCAGCCTCGAATTAGAATGTTACAAGATGCTCCAGATTCTATGTTGAATGATGCTGAGAAGATCAAGAAAAGGTGGAAAGAATATACAGAGTTTTTATATGATAAAGATCAAGTGGATGAACAGCCATTTCAACCTGTACCTTATGATCCGGAACCATTGCTGATGAAAGAAGAAGTCGAAGCAGCATTGAAAGCCTTATCAAAGAACAAAGCACCAGGCATTGATGGCATTCCCATAGAAGTATTAGAGCAATCTGCTGCAGCTGTTACCATACTTACAAAGCTCTGCCAATAAATTTGGAAGACAACATCATGGCCAACTGACTGGAAAAGATCTGTGTTTATACCAATACTAAAGAAAGGTGATCCAACTGACTGTGGAAACTATCGCACAATCGCTCTGATCCCACATGCCAGCAAGATTCTATTGAAGATTATTCAACAGAGACTACACCCATACCTGGAACAAGAACTACCTGAAGTGTAAGCAGGGTTCAGGAAAGGGTGAGGAACAAGAGACATCATCGCGGATGTGAGATGGATCCTTGAAAAGACTAAAGAATACCAAAAGGATATCTATTTGTGCTTTATTGACCATGAGAAACTCTGGGCCACATTAAGAAACATGGGTATGTTTATGGTTATTTAGACTTGATATACCGCCCTTTATAATGTCAGGGCGATTTACAAAATTTACAAAAACCAGAAACAGAATAAGGTCTGGGCTCATAGAAAAGGAAATAGAACTCCATATTTTTGACAGGAAAGAGAAGATTATCAAGCACACAGACAAGACAAAGAGAGGTATTTCACAACCATAAATAAAACAGCAGGTCATGTTGGAGTGTCTGGGAGATTGAATGCCAAAGTGAAAATTGTGAGTATTCAGGGAGGCTTTGAATGTTGCATAAGTCTGTTCCAGACGGAGGGATGTGGGCAGGGAGTTCCAGAGAGCAGGACCAAGGAAAAAGAAGGCTGAGTATACCAGAACACCTGATTGTTCTCTTGCACAATCTGTAAATTGATCAAGAAGCAACAGTCGAATGGAACAAGAAGAAACAGAATGGTTTAAAATAAGCAAAGGTGCACGACAAGGCTGCATACTTTCCCCCTACCTATTTAATTTATATGCAGAACAAATCATTAGAGAAGCAGGATTATATGATGACAACAGAGGTGTGAAGATTGGCGGAAGACACATCAACAACCTTTGCTATGCTGATGATACCACATTACTGGCTGAAATTGAAGATGATCTGAAACATTTGCTTCTCACGATCAAAGAACATAGTCTTAAAATGGGCCTGCACCTTAATGTAAAGAAGATAAAGATTGTGACAACTGGCAAAATCAATAAGTTCATTGTCGAAGGAGAAGAAATTGAAATTGTGGACAACTTTAACCTACTTGGATCAAATATCAATAAAGAAGCAACAAGCAGTCAAGAAATCCGATGATGCATTGCTCTTGGCAGAATGGCTGTGAAAGACCTAGACAAGATTCTCAAGAGCAGAGATGTCTCTCTCCATATAAAGATTCAACTTGTTCAAGTCATGGTATTTTCAATAACATCGTATGGATACAAAAGCTGGACAGAGAAAAAGATAGACAGGAAGAAAATTGATGCCTTTGAATTATGGTGCTGGCAGCGAATACTGCATATACCATGGACTGCCCGAAGAACAAACCAGTCAGTACTAGAGGAGATCAAACCTAAGCTTTCTTTAGAAGCTCAGATGACAAGACTTCGACTTTCATACTTTGGACACATCATGCGAAGAGAGAGATCATTAGAGAAAGACATCATGCTTGGCAAGATAGAAGGTCAATGCAAAAGAGGAAGGCCAGCAATGAGATGGATCGAGACAATAACAGCAGCTACGGGTAAATCCAGGAGAGGCCAGAGGGGGCAGCGACCTGGGAGGAGTGAGCAACCAGGCTGAGAGCAGACGTCACACAGAAGGAAGCCTGCTCAATCAAGGAAGCAGTAGGTGTGGTCCGGTAGCAGGAAGCAGCCGGGTAAATCCAGTCTGTCAACAATGAGCCACCTGACTGAAGACCGAACACAATTTAGGACAACTATCCAGAGGGTTGCCAGGAGTCGTCACTGACTTGACGGCACTTAACAACAACAGTCTATATATTAAAAGCAATATTAAAGCTGCTGAAATGCAGGAGATGTGGAGAAAAGAAGAAGCACTGCACATTGCATTGGAAAGAGGAGATGCCACTATCGTCCATACTGGTGTAGTCTACGGGTCTCCAACTCAAATAAAAGAAATGGATAGAGACTTGATCATTAATATTGCAAAGGTAGTCATGAAGGGAGAAGTGATCATATTGGGTGACTTTAATCTATCGGATGTGGATTGGAGTATTCCTTCTGCAAATCTGGAAAGAAGTAAAAAGATTGTGGATGCTCTCTAGTACTCACCAATGGAGATAGTGTGTCGAATGCCCGGGTAGGTGCCCACGTGAGCAGCAGCAATCATCACACAATGTAGTTTGAGGTAAAAGCTAAGGGAGAGTCCTATCACAGCAAACTCAAAGTCCTAGACTTCAAAAACACTGTCTTCATTAAAATGATCAAGTACATGAAGGAAGAGTTGTCAGGGTGGGAGGAGATAAGAGAAGTGGAATTACAGTGGGCTAAACTAAAAGAGGTAAAAACAAGGGATAACAGATATATTTATAAGGAAAGTAAATGAAAACAAGAGGAAAAGGAAATCTATATGGTTCTCCAAATAAGTGGCTGCACAAATAAAGGCAACAAATACAGCTTTCAATATTCAGAAGATCGCAAACAGAGGAACACAGAAAAGAATACAGGATAAAGCTTGACGAGACAAAGAGAGAGAAATAAGGATGGAAAAAGCAAAGGTGGAAGAAACGGCCAAAAATGTGAAACTTGAAGACAAATGTTTTTTTCAGGTTTATTTGGGAGAAGAGAAAGATCAGAGTTGGAACTGCAAAACTCAAAAGCGCCGACAGATTCATAGAAAGTGACATTGAAAAAGCAAAAATGGTAAACAAATACTTCTGTTCTGTATTCACTAAAGAGAATCCTGGAGAAGGACCACTTATGATTGACAAATATACAAATGAGAATGGAGTAGATTCCACACCGTTCACAGAAGATGATGTTTTTGAACAGGTTGAAAAACTGAAAGTGGACAAGGCTATGGGATCAGATGGGATACATCCCAGGATGCTAAAAGAGCTCATAGAAGTTCTGGCGGGGCCTTTAAAGGATATTTCTAATAGATCCATGGAGGTAAGAGAAGTTTTGCAGGATTGGAGAAGGGCTGATATCGTACCGCTTCACAAAAGTGGTAATAGGGAAGAGGTGACAAACTATAGGCCGGTAAGCCTTACCTGAGTGGTGGGAAAAGTAATGGAGGCACTCCTGAAAGAGAGAATAGTGGACTTTCCATAAATTAATAGGTTGCATGATCCAAAGCAACATAGCTTTACCAAAGGACAATCATGCCAAACAAATTTGATTGAGTTCTTTGACTGGGTGACCAGAGAACTAGATCAAGGGCATGCGATGGATGTGATTTAACTAGATTTCAGCAAAGTCTTTGATACTGTTACTCAAAGGAGGCTTATCAATAAACTGAGCAGCCTGGAGATGGTGGTTAACTGGATCAGAAATTGGTTGACTTGACAGAAGACAGAAGGGGTGGTCAACGGAATTCACTTGGAAGAAAAGAAGTTGAATAGTGGTATGCCCCAGGGATCAGTATTGTTCAATATATTTGTGAGTGATATTGCTGAAGGATGGAAGGGAAAAGTCTACCTCTTTACAGATGATACAAAAGTTTGCAACAGAGTGGACTCCCCTGAGGGAGTGGACAGCATGAGGAAAGATGTACAAAAGCTGGAAGAATGATCTAACATTTAATGCAAAGAAGTGCAGAGTCATGCACTTGGGATGCAGAAATCCAAGGGAATTATATATGATAGGGGGCGAGAGGTTGGTGTGCATGGACCAGGAGAAGGATCTCAGAGAAATTGTTTCTGAGGATCTTAAGGTGGTGAAACAATGTGACAAGGCGGTGACCAAAGCCAAAAGGATGCTGCATACAGAGAGGAATAACCAGCAGAAGGAAGGAAGAATTAATGCCCCTGTACAAGTCGTTGGTAAAGTCTCACTTGGAATATTGTGTTTAGTTTTGGAGACCATATCTCACAAAGGATATAAAAACACGTGAAACGGTTCAGAGGAAGGCACCCACAATGATTTGGAACCTGCGCCAGAGGATGCATGAGAAAAGACTCGAAGACCTAAATATGTATACCTTAAAAGAGAGGAAGGGCAAGGGTGATATACCTGCATCCTCCTAACAATCATAATTGACCTAACACTAAGTCTTAACATTAAAAACTACAAGACAATTCCAATCATACATACTTCAAATCGGAACAACCTCCATATTGGTCATTATTCTCCACACAACCAGCCTAAAATAAACTACCACAGACTCATCCAAATAAAACAAATTAATCTACAACATACCACACAGCTTTACCACCATCACAAGTCTACATCTTTATCATGCACCCTTATAAATGCTCGATCATTGAAAAATAAAATTCCTATAATTAATGATCTACTAGCTGACTCAAAACCAGATATACTATGCATAACAGAGACTTGGCTCTCAGATACAGATACAGTTCTCTTAAATCAACTGCACAATGCATACTATGATATCTCCTACTCACATAGAACCAACAAAAAAGGAGGTGGTGTATTGATTATAACAAATAAAAACCTAAAAGCTAAAAAAATACTAACTAATTCAAACAACAACATGGACACTCTCATAATAAAAATAGACCACCTCAGAATCTGTTTAATTTATAGACCCCCAACCAAAATGCTGATAGCCTCCACTCATTAATTGAACTCCTCAACTCATCTTCAGAACAGAGTCCTCTAATCGTTCTAGGTGATTTCAACCTTCCCTCACTACCAACAAATGATTCTAACCTCTTTCTTGAAACAATTTCTGATCTAGACTACCATCAAGTAATAAACATACCTACCCACACTAAGGGTGGCACCCTTGATCTAGTACTACTACCTAACTTATGCTTTAAACTGTTTAATCCAGACTCCATAGAATGCTCTCAAATACCGTGGTCTGATCATCACCTGATCAAACTAAACCTCAATTACAATACCACCGATACCATTAAACACACAAGAAATGACCATACAATAAAATTTAAAAAATTTAACGAAACTGAATTTCTGGATGCTACAATCCCTCACCTTGATCTTTCCCCAACAACTCTGGATGAAGCAGTCAAAAACTGGCATACTACCATAAACAATGCAGCCCAAATAAATCAAGCTAATAAAAATTTAACCCACTCAAAAACCAACGGCACACCATGGTTCAATAGCACTTTAAAACAAATGAAAAGAGAGCTAAGAAATCTAGAACGTAAATGGCGTAAAACCAAATCCACCATTGAGAAAGAAATATATTGCAACCACCTCAAACACTATAAAGATACCATAGATAACTCAAAGAAAAATTACTACGCTACAATCCTATCAAAATCATACAATAGACCAAGAGAACTATTTTCCATAGTTACCAACCTAACAACCAATCCTCAAGATTCTAACAAGGAAATCACCGACATCTCTGCACAAACTCTAGCCAATTATTATCAAAACAAATCAAAACACTCACCTATGACCCTAGACCCGATCTACAAACCTCCCCATATCCTAAATGAATGGTCAGAATTTTACCCTTTATCCAAAACATCATTAAAGAATATCATTCTCAATCTTAACACCACAACATCCTATCTAGACCCCTGTCCAGTAACCTGGATAAAAAATACACTACCAACTCTTCTATCCTTCATACTCCCAATGGTCAATCTATCACTACTCCAAGGTTTCCTCCCACCCACCCTTAAGCAAGTACAAATCAGACCAATCCTGAAGAATAATACACTTGACAAAACCTCCCCAAAATCTTACCGACCTATCTCAAGTATTCCATTCTTAGCAAAGGTCATCGAAAAAACTGTACAAATACAGACACAAGAATTTCTTGACTCATCCTACCCTCTTGACGACCAACAATATGGATTTTGCCCCAAGCATGGAGTCGAAACACTCCTGACTGTTCTAACCGATACACTAATAAGAGGAATAGACAACCACAAAAAAGCATTCATCCTCTTATTTATCGACATATCAGCCGCTTTCGATAGTGTTCACCATTCAATAATGCTTAGCTACTTAAGACACATAGGAATATACTCTACAGTTCATAAATGGTTCACTTCTTATCTGAGCGATAGAACTCAAAATGTTAGAATAAGCAATCAAACTTCTGAATCATATAAATTTGAAACAGGATTACCACAGGGCTCAGCGCTTTCAGCTCTACTATTTAATATATACATAAAACCAGTTTGCAATATCTTTAAAAAATATGGTGTACTCTATCATCTATATGCAGATGATATTATGATGTACATCCCATTCACAATCCCTAACATACCGTTGCAACTCCTATCGGATTGTTTTAATGAAATTACATTATGG
Source organism: Ichthyophis bannanicus (assembly GCA_033557465.1). Classification (NCBI taxonomy): domain Eukaryota; kingdom Metazoa; phylum Chordata; class Amphibia; order Gymnophiona; family Ichthyophiidae; genus Ichthyophis; species Ichthyophis bannanicus. Next base: position 524,665,057 of record CM066036.1, on the reverse strand, counting down.
CTAAATGCCCACAATCTCCTAATAAACCATTCAAAAACTGAAGTACTAATAGTCACCAAAAACCAAGATTATACTCCGCCAACACATATAACACTACAAAACCAAGAAATTAAAATAAAGAATGAAGTGAGATACTTAGGAGTTATTATAGACAAACATATCACTCTAGATACCCATATCAGAAACACCACAAAGAAAATTTACTTCAAACTTAAAATACTCAAACAACTTAGACCCCTTGTTTACATACACGATTTTATCAGTATAATTCAAGCCACCATAGCCCCCCACTTTGATTTTGCGAACCTTATATTATTAGGTACATCAAAACAAAACATCAAAAGACTGCAACTTGCACAAAACGCAGCAGCTAGGATTATAACAAAAACACACTCCCATCAACATATAACACCAATTCTAGCATCCCTTCACTGGCTTCCAATTCAAAGCCGAATAACATATAAAACACTAATAACAGTATTTAAAACACTATTTGAATTAGCACCATCCACATTAAGTAACTTAATTACTAAAGAACATTCAAAACCTACTCAAAGAAAAAGTCAACTAAACAAACTTAAAACCCCCATAGATTTCATAAAAACAAATAAATCAACAAACAACAGAGCGTTCTCACATGCAGCCCCAACAGCATGGAATTCCCTCCCAGTTGAACTAAGAATATTAACAGAGATTAATGAATTCCGCAAAAAATTGAAAACACACCTCTTTACAATACACTATAATACTATAGACCAACCATCAAAAGAATTAGATAAAGGCTAAGCAGTTTTTGTCTACATCTCACTATAACAGAAAAGAAAACCCGCCCTATCTGCATCTGTACTTCTTATTACGATTATACCACACTTAACTTGTATATGTATTTAATAATATAATGTAAATGTAAATAATGTATATAGTGTTGCACTGCTCTGTGCCATCTGTTTAACATTTTTGTTACTGTACATTGGTTATAGCTATATGACGTTATATGTAAAACAAACTATGATTTGTTGCCTGTTGTTATTTGTGAACCGCAGCTGATCTCTGGAAGCTGCGGTATATAAGAGCTTGTTAAATAAATAAATAAAATAAAATGATACAGACGTTTAAATACTTAAAGGGTTTTAATGAACAAACAAACCTTTTTCAAAGAAGAAGTTGTAATACAGAGGGCAGAAAATGAAGCTGCAAGGAGGTAAACTTAAAAGCAATGTCAGGAAATACTTTTTCACTGAATGCCCTCCCAAAGGAGGTGGTGGAGGCAAATACAGTGGCAGAATTCAAAATGGCATGGGACAGTCACAGTGGATCCCTTTATAGCAAGAGAATAAAATCATAATAGACATAACTACTTTTTTATACAGTACTTCAACAAATAGAGAGGGGTGACTTCCATGGAGGGTGATCTCCACGGAGCTGCAGGTGCACCTACTCTTGCCATCTTACTGGGCAGACTAGATGGACCATACTGCTCTTTATCTGTCATCATATACTATGTTAGATACAATCCTTGTCTCTAGCACCCTGCTGGGAGGCTCTTACACACATCTGCTATCCTTTCTCTAAATAATTATTTCTATAGATTACTCCTGAATCTACCTTCTTTTACCTTCATGCCATGGCCCCCCATTCCAGATTTTCCTTTCAATTGAAAGAGGCCTACCTCCTTTCTCCTCTTCTGCCTTTCTTCCAGAATATACATTTTTAGATCTTTAAATCTGTTCCCATATGTTTTATGATGAAGACCACTGACCATTTTAGTAGATGCCTTCTGGAATGACTCTATCTTGTTTATAACCTCTTGAAGGCATGGTTTCAAGTACTGTACACAATATTCCAAATTAAGTTTCACCAGATACTTATACAGAAACACTGTCACCTCCTTTTTCCTGCTGGCCCTTTCTCTCTCTATAGACCCGAGTATCATTCTGGCTTTTGCCTTCACCTTTTCTATTTGTTTGGCCATCTTTAGAATGTCAGATTGATCACCTCAGAGGTCCTACTCTTCTTTTGTGCACAGACATACTTCACCCCTTATAGTATACCACTCCTGTAGGTTTTGCATCCCAGATCCATGACCCTGCATTGTTTAGTATTAAATCTTAGCTGCCAAATTTTAGACTATTCTTCAAGCATCTTTAGATCCTGCCTCATGTTATCAAAACCTTTCAAAGTGTCTACTCTGTTGCAGATTTTGGAATCATCCGCAAAGAGGCAAACCTTTTCCGATAGCTCTTTGCAAACACACTGAAAAGAACGGGATCAAGGATCGATCTATGCAGCACACCACTGGTAATGCACCTATCCTCAGAATGAACTCCATTTACCACTACCCTTTGTCGCCTCCGACTCAACCAGTTTCTAACTCAGTCAGTCACTTTAGGGCCGATACCAAAAGGTGCTCAGTTTGTTTGTGTCATCTATGCTGGACTGTGCCAGAGGTCTTGCTGAGATCTAAGTTCAACACATTTTGCACTTTCCTCGATCCAATTTGGGTCACTAAGTAACATAGCAACATAACATAGTATATGACGGCAGATAAAGACCAGCATGGTCCATCTAGGCTGCCCAACAAGGTGACAAGAATAGGTGCACTTGCTGCTCCATACAGCTCACCTCTCCCCATGCCTTTGTTTAGGGGTGTACCCACAGATCCGTGTGAAAAAACTTGATCAGATTCATCTATAGTAAAATCATGCTGCCTCACAGGGGTGTAGCCAAAGGTGGGCCATGGCTCCTCCACTTTGGCATCAGGCCTACCAAATCAGAGGCAGCAGAATAGTTGAAAGCGAGGAAAACTGGAGGCGGTGTCAGCATTTGCTCTGCCTTTTGCCCCCCCCTGTTAATCCCAGAGCCCACCAACAAATTAGTTCTGGTTATGCCACTGCTATCTCAAATTCAGTAATCTATTTGATTCCAAAAACTGCCACTGTCCTCTGTGTTTTAGCAATATTTCCATTAATTTACTCACCACAGAGGTCTGATTAAATGGCGTATTTATCAAATATGCATACAATACACATCAGCTCATTAGTACTGTATATTGGGACAGTTACTGGTGCCTCCCATTCTCTTTCAGGCTGGTCTTAATGAGGTGAATTGGTCCCACAGTACAGACTTTCTCAGTCCTTTTTGACCACATTGCTGTTGTTTCCCCTGATCAGACCTGTGCTTCTTATGCTTAAAGAACTCGAAAAGAGAAACTGTCTTCCTTTAGCAATTAATTGTATGCAGTTTGGTTATATCTTTCTCACTTGTCAGGGTACCTAATATGAGAAAATAAATTTCACATGCACCTAGTGTTAATGTTACTTGCAGCAAATCTCACTATGTACACTTTGCTTTCTCCCTCGCAATCAAATGTGCTTGAAATCTGTTGTCACATACACAATGCTGATTCATAGTTTCCAGTTCTTTAGGGAAATATGATTCTCTAAGCTTCCAGTTCTATACGGAAGTTTGAATCCAAATCCTTCAATCCCAATATTCATACAAAATACAATTACAGTAGGGCATTATACACAAAATATTATTTTCTTACAAACTGCAGACAACACTTCTGTTTCATTAAGAATGTTTCACATAGCACTTTTGAAAGCTTTTGGATTTGAAGTATTTTTCCTGATAGATTCACTGTTATGTTTTACAACTGTTTCTATCTGTAATCCTGTTTTTAAGCATAGATTCCACATGAATTCTCCAGGTTTGGTAATTGCACTTTTATTTTCCAAAGCCTGTTTTACTCTGATTTTTATTTGCAAATGTCTTATCTTTTATGGATATAGCTAATAGAATATACTCTCAAGCCAATACACATTTAGCTGTTTCTACAGCTCATAAACATCCTCACACTGAGTCTCTTTGCAGTCAGCAGGTTTTAAAAGCTGGCCCTTCAACCAAATTCACATAGGTGCTGCTGTCTCCTCTGGAACCCATGCATACTCTACTCTCTACACAGCCTTCCCTGCCTCCATCTGTATTCATCAAAGCCCAAGTGCTTTTTACTAAACAATTCTCTCAGGTTTCCAAGAAATTGGATGTTACTTATAACTCTCTGGCAAAGTGTAAATTCAAATGTCTATTGTGATTTCTAGAGCCTACAGTTTTTGATGGCTTTGCCTTTGATTAACACAGCCCTATAATTGTTGTTTCAGTGAAACTCATACTTCTCCAGGGATCTCGTTCTTGTGTTAGATTCGTATGCGCTAAGGAATGCATTGTCAAGAAACTTATATTATTCTATTATAAAATGTTGTATTTTATTTTGTAATCCAACCAGACTATACAAGCTGGGTCAAAGTGGACCTGGTTTTGGGCCCTTATAGCACTATATTGTATGCATAGGAGTCTTTTCTGTCCCACGAATAATGGGGATGGGATCCCCGCTATTCGCCCCCCTGCCGGCCCTGTCAAAAGCCTCCCCATATGAACAAGGAGTTGTACAGGGAGGCTTAGATGGGGGCTGGAGGGGGCATTGCGGAGGCGGAGTTAGGGTGGACAGTGGGCGGTCTGCGACCCTGGATGTACAGGGATGATTCTGAAATTAGCCCTGTACATCCGGGGTCGGTAGACTGGACGGGGGCTTATTCCATCTTGGAGGTGGAATAAGTCCCCCTGGACATTGGGGGATGGCAGGCCCGGGCAACGCAAGTAAGGTGAGGGGTTGAAGGGGGGTAACCCGTGGTCCGACCCTGGCCATGGAAGGCCAGATCGGGGGTCAGGCTGCGGGGAAAGGAAAGAGTGGTTGGCAGCCGGGGTTCACGGGTTCCTGAGTGGAGCCGTGGTGCCATGGCAATGTGTCTCCATTCAAGAGCCTGACTGAGTTAGCCGGGCATGGCTCTGTACGTTGTGACTCCTCTCCCAGTCCCTATTAGGCATCCGCCTAGGGCCTTGAGGATCAAGTTGCCTTCTAGCAAAACAACAGTCTGCAATCGAGTAATTAAGGCAAAATAAGAATAGGGCTTTATTTCCCCTCCCCTAAGGATCTCCTTTTATACAACAAAAACCAGGAACAAAAAAACAGCTTCTTCAAAGAAAAATATGTTCTTTTCCTTTGGTACTTTTTTTTACAGAGCTTCTGCCCACTTGTTCAGCACAATGATTCAATATCATCAGAGAAACATAACGTACAGTCCATTGGTGTGGGTTCAAGGTTACAGCTATTTTTTTCCCACTGCATTAGTTCACAATCCTCCGGGGCAGCAGGTGGGTTAAAATCCTCATAGCTGTTTTCATTGTAAAACCCTCTCTGTGAGGCACTGGTCAGCTTATCAGGAAACTGTTCTATGCAAGCAGGGTTTTGAATACCTGGTACTGTGACAGTTTCACTCTGGCTTTCCTTTTCTCTCCAGTAATGAGGAATTACGTCATAACTCCCAGCATTTACTTTACTTCTTATGCCATGCCCTGGACCTCCAGACAAAACAGAGTTCTTAGCTTTTTCTCTCTTAAAGCTAGGCTCCCACCTTCTCTCTGTTGTCCTGGTTCCTCTCTCTGGGCTATGGACAGCTCCTTCCCGGGACCTCCAGCTACCAGCAGTCTGAGCAGTGCTATGGCCACGTTCCTGAGAAGTTTTCCCCCGGCTGCTTCCTGCTACCAGACCACACCTACTGCTTCCTTGATTGAGCAGGCTTCCTTCTGTGTGACGTCTGCTCTCAGCCTGGTTGCTCACTCCTCCCAGGTCGCTGCCCCCTCTGGCCTCTCCTGGATTTACCCAGCAGCTTTTATCCTCCTGTCCTTTGCACGCTGCCTGTGCTTTCATGGACAGGTGATCCTGATGAGCTTTTAACCTTCCTGCTACGTCAGGACTAGTGTGTGGTAAACTTATTCTATTGCTTTTTTGCCTCCTGTAAGCTGAGTGTGTTTGCTGCCTATCAGACTCCAAGGTAAATTCCTCTTTTTCACCTATTATCATGGGCTCTACACCGGCTACTGTATCACAACATGCAGGCTGATCGGAATCGGCTCCCGGCTTGCACGTACAGACCCCAGACCCAATTCTGATCCCGCAGGGCACTTCTAGTCCCCGCGGGATCGGAATCGGGTCTACCTCTGTGCGTCCTGATTCCGATCAGGCGCCCAGGGGCCTGGACACACATGTTGGAATTTGCCTCATAGACACTAAAATATGATACCCTAGCTTTGTGTATCAATATGTTTATTAAAGAGTTAATACAATTATAAACATAAGTATGAATAAAACAAGCAATGCAGCAAAATAAATATAAGTAATTACATCATTCAAATTTCCACACATTAAATAAATTGCATTGGTCCACATAATGATGAACTAAGATCCCCATATGTAAATTATCAGGAAAGGAAAAACTAAATAAGGAATCAAGAGGTTACCACACCTCCATAAATTAGCAGACCACAAAAAATTATTAGCAAACCACCCATCATTCCTTCCTATAAGACAAAAAAGTTTCTAATTGAGTAACATCAAAAAATACGCAAGTACAGCCTTGCAGCTTGTCATGCTGTGAGGGCTTGTGTGCATCAGTGATGCTGAGAGCTAAACTATCGGTAGTTTAACTACTGGCAGGGTCTCCCAAGATGGACAGGTCTCAGCTGAGATGCCAGACCAAGACAAACCACCCATCTGGGCAGCAGCAGAATGGGATAGTGTTGACGGCGGAGGATCACATTTCTGTGACAACGGCAACAACACCAAACTTAAACTGCGCGGAAGAAAGGCCCGGCAATCTACTTCTGTATCTTGCCATGAAAACCCAATGGATAGTTACAACAAAACAAATTGTGCTGTAGTGCTGGAAGATGAGACCCCCAGGTTGGAAGGCACTCAACTAGCTACTGGGGAAGAGCTGAAGACTTTTCAGAGTAAAGCCAGCATTTATGATGTGGTTGGATCAAAGCCCTCGGGATGTCTGACTGCTGATGTAGCTGCGCATGAAATGAGAGTCAGAAGCTGTAAAGATGTCTTACACATTGGAACATGGAACGTACGAAGCATGAACCAAGGGAAGTTGGAGGTGGTCAAGAATGAAATGGAAAGTGTACAACTTGATCTGCTGGGTGTCAGCGAACTGAAATGGACTGGCATCGGGCACTTTGCATCCGATCACATGGTCTACTATGCTGGAAATGAAAGACAAAGAAGAAATGGTGTTGCATTTATAATAAAGAAGAAACTTGCAAGAACTGTAATGAAATACAATGCAGTCAGCGAACGCTTAATCTCTATTTGTCTACGAGGAATGCCCATCAACACAACTATAATTCAAGTATATGTCCCAACAACACCTGCAAAAGAGAATGAAATTGAAGAGTTCTATGAACAACAAGCTGAAATTGACAGAACATGCAAACAGGATATCCTGATAGTCATGGGTGATTGTAACGCAAAGGTTGGCAACAAAGAAGAAGACAAAGTAGTTGGAAAATATGGACTTGGCAACAGAAATGAAGCTGGAGAAAGACTGATAGAATTCTGCAAGACCAACGATCTATTCATCTCGAACACCTTCTTCCAGCAACACAAGCGGCGACTGTACACATGGACTTCACCCAATGGATTGTATAAAAATCAAATTGACTACATCTGTGGAAGTCAACGATGGAAAAGCTGTATAACATCAACAAAGACAAAACCTGGAGCTGACTGTGGTACAGATCATCAACTACTAGTATGCAAACTCAAGCTAAAGCTGAAAAAGAGCAAACCACTCATGAATGCAGCAAAATATGACCTTGAGAATATACCACTGGAATTTAAAGACTGCCTGCAAAATCGATTTGCTGCTTTAGATACAAATGACGGAGCTCCAGAAGAGTTATGGAATGACATCAAGAAGGTTGTGTTGGAAGAAAGCGAGAAGTCTCTACAAAAGGTAAAAAAGAAAAAACGGCCAAAATGGATGACGGAAGAAACTCTGAAAATTGCCCAGAAACGCAGAGAAGCTAAAGCCAGAGGAGAAAGAAAGACAATCACAGAACTCAACAGAGATTTCCAACGTGCAGCAAGACAGGACAAGGAACAGTACTACAATGACGCATGCAAGGATATAGAAGCAGAAACTATTAGAGGAAGAACAAGATCAGCTTTCCTAAAGCTACGAGAGTTAAAGAAAAAGTTCCAGCCTCGAATTGGAATGTTAGAAGATGCTCAAGGTTCTATGTTGAATGATGCTGAGAAGATCAAGAAAAGATGGAAGGAATATACAGAGTTTTTATATGATAAAGATCAAGTGGACCAACAGCCGTTTCAACCTGTACCTTATGATCTGGAACCATTGGTGATGAAAGAAGAAGTTGAAGCAGCATTGAAAGCCTTATCAAAGAACAAAGCACCAGGCATTGATTGCATTCCCATAGAAGTATTACAGCAATCTGATGCAGCTGTTACCGTACTTACAAGGCTCTGCCAAGAAATATGGAAGACAGCATCATGGCCAACTGACTGGAAAAGATCTGTGTTTATACCAATACTAAAGAAAGGTGATCCAACTGACTGTGGAAATTATCGCACAATCGCTCTGATCCCACATGCCAGCAAGATTCTACTGAAGATTATTCAAAAGAGACTACAATCATACCTGGAACAAGAACTACCTGAAGTGCAAGCAGGGTTCAGAAAAGGGCGAGGAAGGAGAGCCATCATTGCGGATGTGAGATGGATCCTTGAAAAGACTAAAGAATACCAAAAGGATATCTATTTGTGTTTTATCGACTATAGGAAAGCTTTTGACTGTGTAAACCATGAGAAACTCTGGGCCACATTAAGAAGCATGGGTATACCAGAACACCTGATCGTTCTCTTGCACAATCTGTACATTGATCAAGAAGCAACAGTTCGAACGGAACAAGGAGAAACAGAATGGTTTAAAATAAGCAAAGGTGTAAGACAAGGCTGCATACTTTCCCCCTACCTGTTTAATTTATATGCAGAACAAATCATCAGAGAAGCAGGATTGTATGAAGACAACAGAGGTGTGAAGATTGGTGGAAGACTCATCAACAACCTTCGCTATGCTGATGATACCACATTACTGGCGGAAAGCGAAGATGATCTGAAACATTTGCTTCTCACAATCAAAGAACATAGTCTCAAAATGGGCCTGCACCTTAATGTAAAGAAGACAAAGATCATGACAACTGGCATAATCAACAGGTTCATCATCGAAGGAGAAGAAATTGAAATCGTGAATAACTTTAACCTACTTGGATCAACTATCAATAAAGAAGCAACAAGCAGTCAAGAAATCAGACGACGCATTGCTCTTGGCAGAATGGCTATGAAAGACCTAGATAAGATTCTCAAGAGCAGAGATGTCTCTCTCCATACAAAGATTCGACTTGTTCAAGCCATGGTATTTTCAATAACATCATATGGATTTGAAAGCTGGACAGTGAAAAAGATAGACAGGAAGAAAATTGATGCCTTTGAATTATGGTGCTGGCGGCGAATACTGTGTATACCATGGACTGCCCGAAGAACAAACCAGTCTGTATTAGAGGAGATCAAACCTAAGCTTTCTTTAGAAGCTCAGATGACAAATACCCTAGCTACACCACCTGAGGCCACAAAATACAAACGTTCAACAACAGACAGGGCTTTCGCGTATTACGCACCCAGATGTTGGAACAACCTACCTCCCAACATTAGAGCTATTACCGACCTCAAGCAATTCAGAAAAGCCATAAAGCACCATCTCTTCATTCTACATTTCCAAAGCACATCGTCAACCCTCCAACACTTACAGTAAAAGTGTAAATGCCTTAAGATGATAATAAGAATTTCTATACTGTGTATATAGGTTCTTTTCAAGTTACAAATATATACAAAGTTCCCCAAAGTTATAATCCCAGTTGTATTATCCTGTTATATGTAAACTCAACAGTCTGTTGATTGCAATGAGTATTCCTGTTTTAATGTAAACCGCGCTGATGAAAAAGAGTGCGGTATAGAAGAACTATAAATAAAATAAATAAATAACTATAAATAAATGACAAGACTTCGACTTTCATACTTTGGACACATCATGCGGAGAGAGAGATCATTAGAGAAAGACATCATGCTTGGCAAGATAGAAGGTCAACGCAAAAGAGGAAGGCCAGCAATGAGATGGATCGATACAATAACAGCAGCTTCGGGTACCAGTCTGTCAACAATGAGCCGCCTGACTGAAGACCGAACACAATTTAGGATAGCTATCCAGAGGGTCGCCATGAGTCGACTCCGACTCGACGGCACTTAACAACAACAGCAACACAGCCTTGAAATGTAATAATACATTTACACGGAAATCTAAGGAAAAACATAGCACCCAGCTTTATTACCCTGGACTTCAATGCCAAAAAAAACTTCCTACGAGCTTGGGTAGACTTAGAAACATCAGGAAAAACATATAATTTATATCCACAAAACAACTTCTTTTTATTTTTAAAGTAAGCCTTCAAAACCCGATTTTTATCTATAATAGAGAAGAAAGAAACCAACAACATGGTCCTTTTTTCAATCCTATCAGTAGAATCTTCCAAAAAATTAGTTAGATCTTTATTTACATCAATAGAAAAACATCTACCCCCTCTGCTGCCTTGTCTACCTGACACTTCCCTGCTGGGATATAATAGCAAGACTGTATAGCAACCTTATCAGGAAATAACAAAACCTCTTGAAAATACTTGTCAAGCAAAATCTGAGAAGAAAGCAAAGACGACATAGGAAAATTCAGAAAACAAAGATTCAACGTCCTAGCATTGTTTTCCAAAAATTCCAGCTTATTCTGAATCGATAGTGAATCTTTAATAAAAGCAGAACTAGTCTGCTGCAGTTTTGAAAACTACTTATTCATATTAGCAACAGTGCCAACTACCTGAATTAACTGAGCATCTACCTCGGCAAATTTCTGATTAGATTCCTGTGCAAAAACACATAAAGACTCAAGAGAAACTGAAACTTTAGCATCAGTATTGGCAATAGCAGTCTACAAGTCCTTCAAAGTAGTCTCCACAGGCAGGGAGTTCAAACTCCTTACATCAGCAATAGCCACAACAGGTTTAGGTAGTGGGCCAGGAGAATATGAAGATAAAGGTAACTTATTATCATTATTTGTCAGAGTAGAAGAAAGCTGGGGAATAGGAGGGAGAGGTGGGGTTCGCTCAACGGAGCTCAAGGATGCCTCTTCAGTGGGGGAACACAGTCCGGGTAGAGTCAAAAAATGTTTGTCAAGAGGACCAATAACCTTACCGTCTCCCATATTCACGGGGCCCATATCTGCTGACGATTTCTTGATCTTTGGCTTCCCCATAGCTTCTTCAAATGGTGCACAAATGAACAAGTAAACTTAAACCAAATCTTATTCCACCATCACGAGGAGTATCCTCTATAGGGACACCGACAGATGCCGAAGGACACCAAAGGGGCATGTCCTGCCCCTTTGGCCACTCCCCAGAGGGCCGTAGGGCAGAACTTATAGCCCTACAAGACCCTGCAGATATTCCAGTGCCAGAAAGCTGTTTAAACAAATGCTGGGGGGGTCTCGATGCACACTCCAGCTGTTAGTTCCCTCACACAGCACACCAGCAAACTCTGTCCACGCCTGCTCACCAAGGCTTAGTTCACAGCACACAAGGGCCGTAGGGCAGAACGTATAGCCCCACAAGACCCCGCAGGTATTCTGATGCCAGAAAGGTGTTTAAACAACTGCCAGGGGGACCTCGATGCACACTCCAGCTGTCGGCTCCCTCACACAGCACACCGGTGAACTCCATCCATGCCTGCTCACCAAGGCTTAGTTCACCTACCCTAGCTTTAAACCATGAGTTTCCTCTTATTTCTAACTCAGTTGCCTGTGATATCATAGATTTTTTTCTCAGTTTATGCAACAGTATATAATACACCAGTTCACTTCCTTAACAATTCCATTTAGTGTAACTCCTTTTTAGATTATTTTCTGACAGCAGTGTGCTTGTGGCTGTCTGTAAAATATGCAGTGTTAATGACTGATGTGCAGCTTGGGAATAAGGAATGGCATCACTTAGAAGAGCAATTAGAACAATTTCCTTTTCTGTATTAGAGCAGATAGCACAGTATGTAACAGAGGCATTGACGAAATCTAGGAGTCCGCCTAAAAATTCACATTGCGCTACTCCCCCATAAAAAAAGGTGTATTGCAGTTCCTTTTTTAGGGCCTGATTTACTAAGTCTGTTTTCCTATTTTCTACAGGAAAAGAAAGCTTAATAAATCAGGCCTTTAATGTACCATTGCACAGTACCAAAAGAGACAGTGGCTCCACGCTTACTCATTCGCTCACCACCCCCAGTGATCTTTAATTGCTGTACCTGAGGCAGTTTCCTTTTCTGCTTCACATATCACCATGACCGGGTGATGTATGAAGCAAAAAAAAAAAAAGCCCCCACCCCCGTCAGTGTTTATCCTGCCTGTCTCTCTCTCTCTTTCTCTTTTTCTCATAACTCCTCACGCCAGCCTTCACTCAGTTTCTCTCTCTTTTTCATACCCCCCCCCCACACAAATGTCACCCAGTTTGTCTCTCTTTCACTGATTTCTCTGCCTTGCTGTTTGCAGGTACTAAAAATCCAATTTTACCACCATGAATGGCTCTCTGCAAGCTTGAGTCACATGGTGGAGGAAGTTCGGGCTGGTCTTGCATCTCTCGCAAGACTTGAAGCCATCAGATCAGCCCAAACTTCCTCCATCTCACAGCTCAAGCTTGCTGAGAGCCGATCGCAGTGGGAAAGTTGGAAACGCAGTGCTGACTGGGAGGTGCTGTTGATAAAAAAAAAAACAACACTTTCAGGGGTATGAAATCCCGAGCACCATGGTATAATTTCTAGGCACCAAAGTGAACCGGCACCCAGGATTTGTCAAGCCCTGATATAACAGGAAATACTGTAACAGCAGCTGCATAGAGGTGAAGCTGCTTACTCATGTTTGATGGGGTTTTCTTAGCTCCCAGTCTGTGCCCTTCCATGTACAATACTTTCTCTGTACTGCTGGGCTCAGTTACAGGTTATTATTCTCAGCATCCAGGGTCCTGGAAAATGTGACTGCCGGCTCTGCACCCTAAAGCTAACTGTAAAACCTTTATTGAGATTTATGTTTTAGAATATATTATGGGACTTGCTGTGAGCGACCTTACAATAAATGAAACTGTATATTGTGGATGAAGAGTCAGACTAACCAATTTAAGTAAATGAGCTCCCTCATACACTGTAGGCATACAAGAAACAAAGGTCTGTTGCCGAATGGTGCCCTTGGATGTGAAAGCTACCAAGGGTGTAAGGCAGTAGTTCCCACTGAAGGACCGCCAATGAGGCAAGTTTTCAGGATATCCGTAATGAATATTCATGAGATAAATTTGCATGCACTGCTTCCATTGCATGCAAATTTCTCTCAATCATATTCATTTTGTGGATATCCAGAAAACTCAACTGGCTGGGAGTCTCTTGGGACAGGTTTGGGAAGTATGCTTAGACGTCTACAAATTGGTAAATAGCAGCAGTATAAACAGGGTTTCTACTACTAGTTGTTTATAAATTGTAAATTTAGGTGTTTATTTTCCAGCTAATTAGGTGTTTTTGAGGGCACAAAAATCAGTTTATAAGTGTATTCACTCCATAGGTACTATTGCTGGGTATCTTTTCCATAAGAGTCAAACATGTATGCTTGGGTCACTTAGGAGTCATTAACGCAGAAAAGAGATAAAATCAGAATGGAAGATTTAGCGTATGTGGGGAGGTGGTGTTCTTCCAGGGTTTATCCAATAAACATTAATGTTTTTGTATTAGGGGTGTTTATCGATGTTTATCGGTTAAAAGCTAAAATCAGAAGTTATAAATATAAACAAATGATGCTGATAAAGTGTATTATTCTTGACATGACTTGGCATTTTTACAGTGCTTAACTGTAGGGACTTTACAATAATCCCACTATATGAAAAAAATAAGAATTTATATGCATTTAAATTTTAAGGGCTACGTGTTGTGTCAGGAGAGCTTGATTCCTAAAAAAAAAAATCTCTTCTATGACTTCTCTTTAAGATGATGCTGTGCCTTGATCGGTTATGATAAGATGGCAATAGCCTATATCTAATGCCATCTGGTGGATATAAGCAGTTACTGCATGCAAATGAAGTCTAAGTTCAATTATTATGTGTTTTACTCATAGTAACATAGTATATGATGGCAGATAAAGACTATCATGGTCCATCTAGTCTGCCCAGCAAGGTGGCAAGAGTAGGTGCACCTGTTGCTCTGTGCAGGTCACCCCTCCCCATGCCTTTGTTTAGGGGTGTGCCCACTGCTCCATGCAGGTCACCCCTATTTGTTGAGATAGCAGAGACAGTTAAGGTTATTTTGATTTTACCCTGTTGCCATAAAGGGATCCACTGTGTTTGTCCCATGCCATTTTGAATTCTGTCACTGTATTTGCTCTCACCACTTCCATCGGGAAGGCATTCCAAGCATCCACCACCCTTTCAGTGAAAATGTATATCTCCAGGAACAAGCAGGAATGTAGTCTTCACATATGGCATGCGTGCTGCCTTCCCGCCCAACTACCTCTCTCACTTCAGTTCTTCGTTTTCCGCGGAGCCGACAGGACGTGTCCCCTGTCACCGCAGAAAATCTCTTATTTTTATATTTTTTGTGGTTGCGTCTGCCTTCCGTCGACACCTACCGGTACCACCGGTGCTTTTCTTTCTTTTCTTCTAAAAATATTTAATTTTTAGTGCTTTTTCTCAGGGGTTTCTTCCCTGCTCTGGTGCTTGGCGCCATTTTGGGCATTAGGCCCTCTTTTCCCTTACCATGGAAAAACCAGCCACTGGTTTTAAAAAATGTTCAAAATGTGGCGGTACAATTTATATTACCGACACCCATGACTGGTGTCTTAAATGTTTAGGTCCTGACTATTGCCCTGCGGAGTGTCTCTCCTGCAGGAAGTTGACTAAAAGAAGTCTTCAGAATCGAGCAAATCAACTTGGTACCCTTTTTGCTTCAGACACTATGTCTGTAGCATCGATGTCTTTCAGGGCTTATACTTCTTCCCAGGGATCTCAGGTAACTAAACCCAAGTCTTCTAAAACTAGCTGGTCCTCGAAGGGTAGATCTCCCTCTAAACATTGAGATGCCACTGGCGTTGCCCTCGAGGACATTTCACCGGCAAAACAGCCCCGGCGGGAGTCTTCGGGCTCCAAAGCTTTATCGGGGCTCCAGGATGTTCCCGAGGCCTCGACCTCGATGGAACTACTGGTGCCATGCTCGGGGGTTGTGGCCGCTTCCACCGGTACCGACACCCCGGCATCGGCAGTGGACAAAAGACTCCTCGCTTTCGAGCGCAGTCTAGTGACTCTTTTAGCTACTTCGGCACCTCTAAAGTCGCTGCAGACGGTTCCGCAGGCACCGGTACTGATGCCGGTACCGGTGCCAGTGCCCTCGGTACCTGTTTCAACAGGCATGCTTCCCCCGATGCCGAGTTTGTAATCTCTCTCCAGCATGGGAGATCAGGTACCGACTTGTTTTGGTACGAACATCGAGCGGTACCGACGCCATCTGCTTCGGGAGAACCCGGTGGTTCCTCCTTTTGAGTCTTCCGATTCCGATGACTCGGATGATTCCACCGGTACCAGAGCTGAACTTTTACAAGATTCAACTCCTTCTCCTCAATGCAGAATGTCCCCTCCTGAGGATATGTCTTTTCATGATTTTGTACGTGATATGGCAAAGGGTCTTGCCATTACAGTAGTACCAGAAAAGGAGCCTAGGGCAGAAGAATTGAAAATTCTTCAATATCCTTTGGCTCCCAAGGAGGCAGCTATTCCTCCTATACACCAGATCTTACATGATCTAATTTTAAGAATGTGGGAAGCTCCTTTAACAGTATCTCCACATTCTAGACGTCTTGACACTATGTATCGAGTACCACCTTGTCCAGGGTTTCAGAAGACTCAGTTACCACACCATTCTATGGTGGTAGAGTCCACCATGAGGCGGATTAAGAGTGCTAAAAGACACTCTTCCAATCCACCAGGTCATGAGTCTAGAACACTGGATGCCTTTGGTCGTCGATGCTTTCAGTTCTACATGCTATCAGCAAGAATCAGTTCCTATATATTATACATGGGAATGTTTCTTGAACAGCTTACAAAGGACTTGGAACTTTTGAACCCTTTTCTTCAAGAGGATAAACAGACAGATCATTTAAATTTGGTCAAACATGCTCAAAATGTCTCTAAGTTTATGAATCATGCTACCTTTGACTGTTTTGAATGTATTAGCAGAACCTCTGCTATATCCATAGAAGCACGTCGTATTGCCTGGCTCCAAGCTTCAGACTTGGAGGAATGGGTGCAAGATAAGCTGGGAAACATTCCTTGCACAGGAGAAAATCTCTTTGGCAAGGATTGGCAGCTCAAAGCTAATGAAATTGACACTGATAATACAACTTTAGACAGATTGTCAAAATCTACAGCTAACCCAGCCAAGAAAAAGGTTTTCAAAAAAACTTTTGTCTCTAAAAAGAAAAAATTCTATCCATCTTCCACCCAGCAAACACATGTTCCCCAGAAGGGGCAACAACAAACTAGACAAAGAAAGACACAAGCTCAGAAGGCTCAGCAGACCCAGCCTCCTCAGGGTCTTTGACTGTTGTCTAGAGAACTTAGCCATTCTTCCTATTCTAAGCCCAGAACCTTTAAATATTCCAGGCCGTATCTGCCATTTTGCCAAAAGATGGCAACAAATCACATCAGAAGATTGGACTCTATCTATCGTGAGTCTGGGATACAAGCTTCATTTCCTCAGCTTGCCCCCATCCACGCTAATAAAACAGTTCAAATCTCACCCACCGGTCTCAGACCTGTTGTGGCACGAGGTCACCACACTTCTGGCTCAAGGGGCTATAGAAGAGGTTCCAATGTCCCAGCAGGGCACAGGATTCTATTCCCCCTATTTTCTCATTCCAAAGAAGTCAGGGGGACTAAGACTAATCCTGGACCTCAGAGAACTGAACAAATATTTAGTCCGAGAAAGGTTCAAGATGATCTCCCTTGGCACACTTCTTCCATACCTTCACGAGCAAGATTAGCTATGTTCTCTAGATTTAAGGGATGCTTACATGCATATCCTTATTCATGCAGATCACAGAAGATTCCTTCGATTTCTAATCAAGGGAAGACATTTTCAATACAGGGTCCTTCCTTTCGGACTGGCCTCTGCTCCAAGGGTCTTCACAAAATGCATGACAGTAGTAGCAGCATTTATGAGGACTCTAGGAATTTTTGTCTTCCCTTACTTAGACGATTGGCTCATTCGAGCACCGTCAGCTCTAGAGGCAAGTCATGCTCTTTCCCGAGCAATGCACATACTGCAGTACTTCGGATGGATCATAAACCTTCCAAAGTCCCAGCTCACCCCATCTCAATCCCTCGAGTTTATAGGGGCTTGCTTGGACACACAGCAGTCAAAGGCTTTCCTGCCTCAGCCTTGCTGTCTGCGCATCATCGAACTAGCATCTCAAGCAGTGCTACAAACCTTCCTCACTGCCCGACAGATGCTTCGACTTCTAGCACACATGGCATCTACAGTCCATGTGATTCCTTATGCACACCTTCACATGCGAGCGGCCCAGTGGACGTTAGCTTCCCAATGGTTCCAGGCCTCAGGAAGCCTGTTGGACAAGATCAGAGTTACCACACGCCTGATTGCGTCTCTGCATTGGTGGCAATCTCTTTAAAACCTTACAGTAGGCTCTCCTTTTCAGCAACCCCTACCTCAGGCTGTCCTGATGTTGGATGCATCCAAGTTGGGTTGGGGAGCCCACTTGGGCGATCTGTCTACCCAGGGTCTCTGGACCCCACAGGAGGCTTCTCCAAATAAACCTCCTAGAACTAAGGGCCATTTCCAATGCTATTCGAGTCCTTTGCTTTCATCTCATAAACAAAACAGTTCTGGTGCAAACTGACAATCAAGTAGCCATGTTTTACCTAAACAAACAAGGCGGAACAGGCTCTCTGCAATTATGCAACAAAGCTTTGCAACTGTGGGCCCTTGCCAGAGAGCATCACATTCATTTATTGGCAGTATACCTTCCAGGCATTCAAAACGTTTGGGCAGACAGGCTCAGCAGAGTCCTGTTGCCACACGAGTGGTCTCTCCACTCATATCAACTTGCTCGAGTATTTCAAGTCTGCGGAACACCAGACATAGACCTCTTTGCAAGTCCACAGAATGCCAAACTTCCCCAGTACTGTTCCAGACTTCCAGCTCAAAATTGTCAGGCGAGGGATGCATTCCTGCTCCATTGGGGCCAGGATTTTCTCTATGCCTTCCCACCAGTTCCCCTAATTCCCAAAACCTTATTCAAACTCCAGAGATACAGAGGTCACATGATAGTCATAGCTCCCTGTTGGCCAAGGCAAACATGGTTTCCTCTTCTCTTAGGTCTCTCTCGAGCCACGCCTCTGGAGTTGGGGAGTGCTCCGGATCTTCTGTCCCAGAATAACAGATCCCTACTGCACCCCAATCCCCAGTCCCTTCATCTCAAGGCCTGGCTGCTCAAGGCATAGAATTTCAAGATCTAGACCTTTCACAACAAGTGAAGGATATTCTTCTAGCTTCCAGAAAACCTTCCACAAGGTGTTCTTACGCTTTTAAATGGAAGAGGTTCTCAATCTGGTGTTCCCAGAGGGGACTTAATCCCCTCTTGGTACCAGTAGAGTCCCTTATGGACTATCTCCTTCATTTATCAGCTTCTGGTCTCAAGACCAATTCTGTTAGAGTCCTTCTTAGTGCTATTGCTGCATCTCATAAACCCTTCGATGGACAACCAATTTCCTCTCATCCTCTTGTTTCAAGATTTATGAGGGGTCTCCTTTTAACAAAACCTCCCATCAAACCTCCTCTGGTGGCATGGGATCTTAATCTTGTTCTAAGTCAACTCATGAAGCCACCCTTTGAACCTTTAGCTACTTCGGAGCTAAAGTTTCTTTCATGGAAAGTCATTTTCCTAATTGCTATCACTTCTGCAAGACACATTAGTGACCTGCAGGCTTTAGTGGCTGACCCGTCTTATACGAGGTTTCATCATGACAAAGTAGTCTTGAGGACTCATCCTCATTTTATGCCACAGGTGATATCACCTATTCATTTAAACCAATCGGTTTATCTCCCAGTCTTCTTTCCTAGGCCTCATGTCTCCAGCGCGGAAAAATCTTCATACCTTAGATTGTAAACAGGCCCTGGCTTTTTATCTTCACAGAACTCAGCCATACAGAAAGTCTTCTCAGCTTTTTCTGGCTTTTGACTCTAGTCATTTTGGACTTCCAGTCACTAAGAGAACTCTCTCTAAGTGGATTGCAGACTGCATTTCCTTTACCTATCAGAGTAAAGGAATCCCTCTTGAAGGCCATGTCACGGCTCATAATGTTAGAGCCATGGCAACCTCAACAGCTAATCTTCGTTCAGTTGCTATTAATGAGATCTGCAAAGCAGCAACTTAGGCTTCTGTACATAGTTTCACTGCCCACTATTGTTTAGACAAGGACTCCCATCGGGATGCCTTGTTTGGTCAGGCTGTTCTACAGCATCTCTTCCATTCCTAGATCAACTCCTTCCCACCATCCACTCTTGGATGCCTGAGGTCCCTGGGAGGAAGCATGGCCCATCTTACTTAGATCCGCAACATGCTGGGGTCATCCCTAGGCATTTTTAGCTGGGGAGTCCCCATATGTGAAGACTACATGCCTGCTTGTTCCTGGAGATAGCGTGGTTACTCATCTGTAACAGGTGATCTCTGGGAATAGCAGGAATAAGTCTTTACAACCCACCCACCTTCCCTAGGCGTTGTCTTTCTCTCTCTATTTTTCTTCTACTTCTCTCCTTTGGCCTCAGCTTTCAACTCAACTGAAGTGAGAGAGGTAGTTGGGCAGGAAGGCAGCACGCATGCGTGGTGGGATGCTCCTAAAGCTTTCCTTTTGGACACTGGGGAGCGTTCCCGCGCAGGCTCCTTCGGTGTCGACGGTACCCATATGTGAAGACTTATTCCTGCTGTTCCCGGAGATCACCTGTTATAGGTGAGTAACCATGCTTTCCTGATGTAGCCTTTCAATTTAATCTCTTGCAGCTTCATGTTATGTCATTTAGTTTTGCAGCTTCACCGTCTTTGAAAAAGGTTTGTTTGTTTGTTAATATTCTTTAAGTATTTAAAGGTCTGTATCATATCTCCTCTGTCCGTTAATATTCTTTAAGTATTTAAAGGTCTGTATCATATCTCCTCTGTCCCTCCTCTCCTCTAGGGTATACATATTTAAGTCTTCAAGTCTCTTCTGAAATCTAGGTAGATGACATCCATCACATGCCCTAGATCTAGTTTTCTGGTCACCCAGTCAAAGAACTCAATCAGATTTGTTTGGCATGATCGTCCTTTGGTAAAGCCATGTTGCCTCGGATCATGCAACCTATTGGTTTCGAGAAAACCCACTATTCTGTCTTTCAGGAGCGCCTCCATTACTTTTCCCACCACCGAGATAAGGCTTACTGTCCTGTAGTTTCCCACATCTTCCCTTTTACCACTTTTGTGAAGAGGTACCACATCAGCCCTTCTCCAGTCCTGTGGAACTTCTCCTGTCTCCAAGGATCTATTAAAAACATCCTTTAACAGCCTTACAAGAACCACTCAGAGCTCTTTCAGTATTCTGGGATGTATCCCATCTGGTCCCATGGCCTTACCCACTTTCAGTTTTGCAAGCTGTTCAAACACATCATCTTCTGTGAATAGTGTAGAATCTACACCATTCCCATTTGTATATCTGTCAATCACAGGTGGTCCTTCTCCAGGATTTTCTCTAGTAAAAACAAGAGCAGAAGTATTTGTTTAGCATTTTCGTTTTTTCAATGTCACTTTCCACAAATCCATTCTCGGCACTTTTGAGTCTTGCAATTTTACCTCTGATCTTCCTCTTCTCCCGAATATACCTGAAACGTTTTGTCATCACGCTTTAGATCTTTAGCCATCTTTTCTTTTGCCTTTGATTTTGCAATCTTTGTTTCTTTTTTTTCTCTCTTTTAGTTTTCTCCTGCATTCTTTTCTGTGTTCCTCTTTTTGCGAACTTCTGAATTTTGTGAAAGCTGTGCTTTTTGCCTCTATTTGTCTAGATAATTCTTTGGAGAACCAAATAGTTTCCATTTTCCTCTTATTTTTATTTACTTTCCTTACATATCTATCTGTTGCCCCTTTTATTGCCTCTATTAATTTAGACCACTGCAGTTCCACTTCCGTTACCTCCTCCTACCCTGCCAATTCCTCTTTCAGGCACTTGGCCATTTTACTGAAGTTAGGTTTTTGAAGTCTAGGACTTTGAACTTGCTGTGACTGGACTCTGCCTTGGCTTTTATTTATTTATTTATTTATTTAACAAGCGCTTATATACCACAGCTTCCAGAGATCAGCTGCGGTTCACAATTAACAACAGTCAACAAAAGCATAGTTTGTTTTACATGTAACGTCATATAACTATATACAATGTAAATTTAACAGAAAATGTTGAACAAATTGGCACATAACGGTGCAACACTTTATACATTATATATACATATACATTTTATGTGTGATGATCACTGCTGCTCACTTGGGCACCCACCCGGATATTCGACATGCTATCTCCATTGGTAAGTACTAAATCCAGCATCGAAGGTGACAAAGGGTACAGGTAAATGGAGCTCACTCTGAGGAGAAGGAGGTTACCAGTGGTGTGCCCCAGGGATATGTGCTTGGTCCGATTCTTTTTAACATCTTTGTTAGTGATATAGTGGATATAGCTGTCAGGTAAGGTTTGTCTTTTTGCGGATGATACCAAAATCTGCAATACAGTAGACACCAGGAAGTTGTAGATAACACGAGGAGGGATCTAGCTAAGCTTGAAGAATGGTCTAGAATTTGGCAGCTGAGATTTAATGTTAAAAAATGCAAGGTCATGCATTTGGGCTGCAGCAGTCCAAGGGAGAGATATGGTATAGGGGGATCAAGTACTTCTGTCCACTAAAAAAGAGCAGGATCTAGGCGTGATTGTGTCTGATGATCTTAAAGTAGCTAGACAGGTAGAAAAGGTGACAGCAAAAGCTAGAAGGATGCTTGGGTGCATAAGGAGAGGAATGGCCAGCAGAAGAAAGGAGGTGATAGTGCCTCTTTATAAGCCTTTGGTGCGACCTCATTTGGATTATTCTGTGCAATTCTGGAGATGGCACCTTCAAAAGGATATAAACAGTTTGGAGTCAGTACAGGGTGTGGCTACTAAAATGGTTAGTAGTCTTCATTATAAAGCGTATGAGGACAGATTTAAGGATCTTAATATGTACACTTTAGAGGAAAGGCAGGATAGAGGTGATATGATTGAGATGTTTAAATACCTCCTTGGCATAAATGCACAGGAGGCGAGCCTCTTTCGATTGAAAGCACGTCCTGCTACGAGGGGACATGGAATGAGGGTGAAGGGAGATAGATAAGCACGTCCTGCTACGAGGGGACATGGAATGAGGGTGAAGGGAGATAGATAAGCACGTCCTGCTACGAGGGGACATGGAATGAGGGTGAAGGGAGATAGATAAGCACGTCCTGCTACGAGGGGACATGGAATGAGGGTGAAGGGAGATAGATAAGCACGTCCTGCTACGAGGGGACATGGAATGAGGGTGAAGGGAGATAGATAAGCACGTCCTGCTACGAGGGGACATGGAATGAGGGTGAAGGGAGATAGATAAGCACGTCCTGCTACGAGGGGACATGGAATGAGGGTGAAGGGAGATAGATTCAGGACTGATATGTGGAAATGTTTCTTTACGGAAAGAGTGGTGGATCCCTGGCATAGTCTCCCAGTGGAGGTGGTAGAGATGAGGACAGTATCTGAATTCAAAGAAGCATGAGACAAACACAGAGGATCTCTAAAGGAAAAAAGAGGACTGTTGTAGTGGTTGATATGGAAGGACAGACTAGATAGGCCATGTGATCTTTTTCTGTCGTCATGTTTCTATGTTTGTTTCTATGAACTTTTCCTGGTTGGTTCCATCACCATTTATCTAAGCAATGCATCTTGGAAGGCATCCACAATTGTTTTGCTCTTTCCAGATTTGCAGAAGGACTCCTCTAATCCACACTGGGTAGATTATAGTCATCCAATATGATCACTTCCCCCTTCATGGCTACCTTTGTAATATCAATAATCACATCTCTATCAATTTCTTCGGTTTGAATTGCAGGCCTATAGACTACACCAGTATGGAAGACAGTGCCATCTCCTCTTTCCAACACAATGCACAGCGCTTCTTCTTTTCCCCACGTCCTCTGCATTTCAGCAGCTTTAATATTGCTTTTGAAATATAGGGCTACTTCTCCTCATTTGCTGCCTTCTCTATCTCTCCTAAATAAAATATAGCCAGCTATGGCTATATCCCATTCATGTGACTTGTTCAACCATGTTTCTGTAATGGCCACAATGTCCAAGGCCATTTCCACCATTAGGGCTTCCAGGTCAGGAACTTTGTTGGCTAGGCTTGGAGCATTTATGCTCATTGCTTTTCAGCATTTGTTGACTGGCTTGCCTGTATTTTGCATGGATTTTGTTCTACACGCCTCTTTCCACTTGCCATTGATGTGTGGTTAATACTTGGTTGTTTTCAGTATTATTATGTTTTTGCTGGGAGTGACGTCCTGAACTTGTTCTCCACCTGTCACTCCCTTTCCCTAGTTTAAATACCTTTCCACATAATGCCTGAAGTTTTCACTCAAGGTCCTTTTCCCTGTGACAGAGAGTTGTAGTCCATCAACACAGTATAGCCTTTTGTTCCATCTATTTCCCCAGTCACCTATATATCTAAATCCTTCTTGTTTTCACCAGGTTTGGAGTCATGTATTAATTATGCAATGCAGCCTTTCTGCCCCCTTACCAAGAACAGGTAGAACTTCTGTGAATGCTACAGTATTAACAATGGGTTGGAGTTTCTCTCCCAGAATCTGGGAAGTCCCTTAGACACTCATCCAAGTCATGACCGAGCAGGGAGCAGCCAGCTGAAGTCACTTTAGGGGACCCCCAATAATGAATTACAGGCTTAATTTTAGTTTGTATTATACAGTAACTCAGGGCTTTTCACATAGTATTATGGTAACATAGTAAATGATAGCAGATAAAGACCAGGCTGGTCCATCTAGTCTGCCCAGTAAGGTGGCTAGAGTTGTATCTGCCAGTCCAGGCTGGTTACCCTTCTCTGTTTATGAAGTTATTTACGTTTGTTTTGATTCTATCCTCTTACTATGTCTGTCCCATGCCTTTTTGAATGCCATCACTGTTTTTGCTCCCACCACCTCCTTCGGGAGGACATCCAGGCATCCCCCACCCTTTCCGGGAAAAGGATTTCCTGATGCTGCTTTTAAAATTTACTTCCTTGCAGCTTCATTTCATGCCCGCTAGTTTTCCAGCCTCCCCATCTTTGAAAAAGGTTTGTTTGTTCATTAAAACCCTTTAAGTATTTAAAGGTCTGTATCATATCCCCCAGTTTCTCCTCTCCTCTAGGGTATACATACAGTATTTAGATCTTCAAATCTTTTCTCATATGCCTTCTGGTGCAGGCCCAATATCATCTTAGTCGCCTTCCTCTGAACCATTTCTGTGTCCTTTGTGAGATATGGTCTCCAAAACGAAACACAATACTCCAAGTGAGGCCTCAACAAAAACATGTACAGAGGCATTAACACCTCCTCCTTTCTGCTTGTTATTCCTCTCTGTATGGAGCCCAGCATCCTTCTGACTTCAGCCGCCACCTTGTCACACTGTTTCGCCACCTTGAGATCCTCAGACACTATCATTCTGAGGCAGGGCCCTACCGAGCATGAATCGCGCCCTGTGCAACTTGCACATCGGGCGCGTGCCCCCTCCCCACACCTCCATCTAGCTACTTTCTGGATGGCGGCGAGAGAGAAGAGGCGTGCCCGATGTGCAAGTTGCAGGCATGCTAAGTAGATCTGTCCCTCCCTGCTCTGACATTGCGAGAAGAAAAAGTGGTGGCGGCAGGCAATGGCAGACAGCTGAAACGCGCCCCTTAAGCCTTTGCATCCTGTGTAGCCTCACTGCTCATACAGGGCTAGGTACGATCCTGTTCTGAGGTCCCTGGTCCGTACACACCAGCCTCTTCTCCCCTATCGTGTACAGCTCCTTTGGGTTTCTGCATCCCACATGCACTACCCTGCACTTTCTCTGCATTAAATTTCAATTGGCAAGCATTTAATCATTCTATTTTTTGTAGATCTTTTCTGATGTTGTTTATTCCTTCCAAAGTGTCCATTGTGTTGCAAATCTTTATATCATCTGCATAAAGGCAAACATCTCCTCGCCTTCTACTCGCTAGCGTCAAAAGCATCAGAGAGGTCAAGAGGGATGAGGATAGAGTAAAGACCCTTGGATTCAGCCAGGAACAAGTCACTGGAGACTTTGTCAAGAGCCATTTCAGTAGAGTGTAAATGATGAAAGCCAGATGTAAAGGGTCCAGGATGGTTTGAGAGGAGAGAAAGTCAAGGCAATGGCAGTGAACTTCATGTTCAAGTAGTTTAGAAATGAAGGGGAGGAGGGAGATGGGTCGATAATTAGAAGGACAGGTAGGATCAAGTGCACTCACTTTTTCAAAATTTTCCCATGATATTTCATGCATTCCTGTTGTTCTTACCACCTTTTCGGTCCCATAGGTTGATGATTGCACACAAAAGGAATCAGACTATAGCAGATATCCTGGTACCATCAGCCTTAACCAAACCTAGAATGATACCTACAGCGAAAGGACATTTCCGATGTTGCAGATGCTCGGTTTGTGAAATCTCAGTGGTCGTCAAAGATAGCTTTGTACACCCTTCAACGCATAAGAAATATTTTCTTGAAGGATTTTCAAATTGTGGATTTTCATGAGTCATTTATTTGATTTCATGTCCTTGTAATTTACATGTCCACAGAAAGCACACAACCTCACTCACTGAAACCAGGAACCACAGAAGGGCGAGTATGTTAATGGTCCTTTATTGTTGGGACTGTTTTATGTGGATTTACAAGTTTTGGTCCTATCGACTTGAAGTGAGTATACTTGATGCTCTTCCCTCTCTATCATTTAGATATATTCCTCCTCGCTTTAACAGTTAATCCCCACATATCACTATGTGGATATAGACTTTGAAATCCAAATGTCTCTCTCTCTCTTTTAACATTTCATTTGATTTATGTTTTAATTTATTTATAGAATCTAGTAACTTTGTTTTTAAATATCTTTTGCTTCTAATGTACATGTGTTTATTTATCTGGTAATGCAAAGATTGAGTTTAATTGTTTTATTTTGGTTTTATGTATATGTATTTATTTATTTATTATTATGTATTTATTTATTCAATTGTTTCATTTTATACTGTTGATCTCCACGCAGTACCACCTGACGAAGGCAATGCTGAAATGCGGCCATGTAGAAATGGGGTTTCTTGAAATCTACTTTACATAGGCAAAATGAAGCGTGCAGTTGAACATAAAAGCTGCTTGCAGAGGAAAATACCAGAGAAGTCCTTGGTTTCACATTGGGAGGCTCAACACCATACTTTGGCCTATCTTAAATTTGTGGCTTTAAAAGTGGTACAACTCCATTGGAGGTGTGGGGACATAGATAAAATATTACTAAAGTTGGAACAGAGAATTATGTTCATGTTCCATACAATGATGCCACATGGACTGAATATTGAGCAGAATCTTTCAGTTTTTCTTTAAAGACTTGATGGCCTGTTCTCACCCCACTAGCCTGTTTCAGTACCCCCATCCCATGTCAGTACACATCCTCTCATCTTATCTCATTCTCTTAGTCATTTGGTTTTTATATCTTTTGGTCATTATATTTTATCTGGCTAGTTTATTTTTGTTGTTTTTTATTCGATTCTTATTGTATTATTAGCTATTTATTTATTTATTTAATTAATTAATTGACATTTATTTATTTATAATTATTGTAATTAGTTCTGGTTTGGTCGGGCTTCCATACCCCATGATGGCTCCTTTACATTTTTAATGGTTATTTTAATGTTTTTTTATCTTTAGATCTGCTTTCTTCATGGCTTACACTAGATTTATTTTTAGCATTCGTTCCATTGGTCTAGTTTTGATTCTTCTGGTTTTGGCATGATAGGCTTTTCTGGTTTTGTTTTTAACCTTAAGGCTATGGATTATCGGTTTATTTTTCCTGTTTGATCGGGACTGATACTTTTAAGCTGCTGTTTAGTTCCTACCATGCTTGACACACATAACAGGCTGTCTGTACAGCCCCTTTGTTTTTTAAGCTCTCATTTTTAATCATTCAAACTTTTTTATTATAACACTTCAGTTCCAATAATTATCACTCACTTTATGCCATAAGGTACCTTCTATTTTATTAGCCCTCCTTTTTACAAAGATCCATCATGTTTTATGTTCACATTTTTATATATTTATTTATTTAAGTGTCCCCACCATTGCTCTGAGTACTCTGAGTTTCTTTTATGGCTTTTTAGTATTAGTTTATGTATTGTGTTCATTTATTTATAGCTCTCCTCATGTTGTTTCGTTATTCATTCATTGATATCTATGGATTTAAGAGCACTGGTTTTTCTCTTCACTGTGATACTCATGACATTTGATCATTTATTTTATACGGAACTGTCTTTAATCATGATGTCCACTCCCCTTTTACCACATATTACTGTATGATGCTCTGATAAATTCACAATACACATTGTTGATATTATTGAGCTGTATGGCTAATCGCCTGTATTTGTCACTTAGGGGTATGTTTACTAAAGGGTGTTAAGGGAGTCAGTGTGCCGTTAACACCTCGGCACCTTGCGCCCTTAACGCTGTGAAAAAGCTACTTTAATGGGCATTAAGGGCTCCAGCAGCGTTAAGGGTGCAGTAGGTGGAGAGTGGGCATTAACAGCGTGTGCTCCCTTAACGTCTGTTGCACAATGTATTTAATAGCCCTTTAATGCTTGGAACCCTAACGTCAAGTAAAACCTCACGGAAAGGATGTATTTAGAGGGGAGAGAGCCTATTTAAATGTCTGCAATGTGATGCACTGACAGGGAAGCCCCAGACAGTGATAGTAGTGCTCCATTAGCAGCAACAACATGTTGCCCAAGTATGAAAGGCATCATGTTGATGATGCAAATGGGGCAAAGGAGGTGACACATGGGTCATTCAGTGAGGGTTGCTGGTGCACAGGGTGGATCAGGCAGCTGCTCAGGTGGCACATAAGAAGATAAGATCATAAGATATGCAATACTGGGTCAGACCAAGGTCCAACAAGCCCAGTATCCTGTGTCCAACAGTGGCCAATCTAGCTCACAAGTACCTAGCAGTTTCCCCAAAAGACACACTGGTTCCATAATGCCTGTATCGGGGCAAGCAGTGGATTTCCTGGGTCCCCTTGAATAATGGTTTATGGACCTTTCCTCCACGAACCTGTCCAAACCTTTTTTAAACCGAGCTACATGAACAGCTTTTACTATATCCTCTGGTAAGGACTTCAGAGCTTGATTACACATTGAGTAAAAAACTCTTTTCTCCTGTTAGTCTTAAATGGGTTACACTGTAGCCTCATTGCATGTCCCCTAGTCTTTCTATATTTTGATAGCATTAACAATCGATCTACTGTATGTTTACCTTTTCCACTCCATTCATTAATTTATAGACCTCTATCATATCTCCCCTTAGCCATCTTTTCTCCAGGTTGACGAGCTCTAACCTTTTTAGCCTCTCCTCATAGGGATATCCTTCCATCTGCATTACCACCTGTGATGTCTGTCATGATCCCACAGTGATAGTGGTGGCACACAGACATGCTGCTGCTGCGGAAAGACGATGTGCCACATGCGGCAGTCCAAGTGACCTGGCACCCTAGGCAGAGATCCCAGCTGGCTCCCCTGCTGCTGCTATACCCAGCTGTGGAGGAAGAGGCCAGTAGTGCCAGCAGCCGTAGTCCTCCAGGTAGCTGAAAAATTCAGGTGCCCGGGAACTACCACCGTGGCTGTCATCCTCCCGCTGAGACGTATCGGTGGCAGGTGGTGATGGGGTACCTGCAGAGTGTCATGATGCGGACACTAATAAAGTTGGTTTTAAGAAAAGAAATCCTGTTTTAGAAGAACTAGATGTGCAGTTACCTCCTGGCACAGCTAGAGGGAGCAGGAACAGACACACTGATCCTAAAGAACCTAATCTCACTGATGACCTGCAGCTGACAGAGAACCAGGAAGTCAGCAGTAACGGTTCTCTTTATAAACCAGAGCAGAATGCTTCTGAGCAGAAACAGAAATGGCAGGAGAAGAGGAGATGGCAGCAGTTGCAAAGAGAGCAATGGAGGAATAAGCAGTGGAAACAACAGCAGGAGCTGAGGAAGGAAGAGAAAGAGGAAGAAGGAACTGGAGTTGGAGGTGAAACAGCAGTAAAGCCTGGAAGCTATCAAGGACACAAACCTGATTGCTGTAGAAGAAGCCAAGCTGGAAGCTGGAACAGAAATAGACCTTACAAGATGGGAAGCCATAAAACCCAAACTAAACCTGTTGTGCAAGGGGAGTTTGGTGGAAGTTACTCCAAGGTAAGAGGCCCTGCCACGCCTAGTTCCTATACTCTACCTGTTTGTGATATAGAGAGAAGAAAGCAAAGAACCAGAGAGGGAGGTTCTGAGAGAGGCTTATCTCTAGAAGATCACTACCCAGTTTTACCTACTCGGAGGGAGAAGCAGTTGTACAAACAACTGAAGTTTTTACCCAGGGAGCCAAGGTATGAGACAGTAAAGTTTAACTGTAATGATTGCACTGCTAGAAGCCATCCTAAAAGAAACGTTCCTTTTAAAAGAAGCCAGAGTAAAGACTGGTTCACCAGCTTACCGTCAGCTTTGAGAGCCCTTGCTTATGTGGAGCAAAACTCCCAAGCTGAAGATTGCCATACTGGAATAGACAGGGATAGAGAAGGCACATTGGATCTGTATGGGGCAGATGATTTAATGGAAATGGATTTTCCAAGCACTATTCCCTTACCTTTACCTGAAGACATGGAGTGTAATTGGTGCACTGCCTGTGCTCAAAACTGTGCATGTTACAAAGAAGAATAAATGCAATATATTTTGATTGTTTAACTATTCTGAATATTACTTTGAAGAAGCCTGCTTTGAACTGTGAAGTAACAGTTGATTAGCCAATGAATTTTGGTACCTTTTGAAACAAAGGACTGTTTCTATTATCAAACTGTCTCTTATTTTGAACCTTGCTTTTGAACGGGGAATGAAAGCCTTTATTACCCTGCACTCGGACTTTTCATTCATTCATAGCGCTACCTAGTGGCGCACCTTCTTTGTGTCCGCGACACCGTGTGACAAGAGGTAGATGGTTGGGGGGTCTGCATGGTCGCCCATGTGTGCCTCTGCCTCCCCAATCCGCACCTCGCACCCTAGATGTCCACCAAACCCGTATGTTGGACAGGTTGGGACGTCACACCATGTGTGAAGCATGTGGGCATGTCAACATGGTGTGGGTGTGTTGGCGGTGGGGGCAGTGGCACCCACCTGCAGCAGACTCAAGCCATGTCCTGATCCTGTGTGCCATGCGCATTGCAACATGTGCCAAGGTCTGTCTGATGGGGAGCATATCAGCCCCATGGACTGCTGTGTCCATATGGCAGAACTGTGGCTGAACATGCACAGTTGATCTGTATATGAGCAGAGGGTCATAGGTTCAAGTCCTGACTGTGGATTATGTATTGCATGTCCCCGTGGCTAAACTTTAGCCTATAGTGCAGGTGTGACTGCAGTGAACCAGATGTAGAGTGGAAGTATGTGGACACATGCAGTAGAGGCAAGTAGGAGGGAACATCCCACCCAAGCACCATCCATATTGTGAAATGGTGGACTAACAGATTTGCAGGTGTAAGATATGCAGTGTCTGTATCCTGAACACACTAATGGTCCCCTGTGTGTAACTCATGCATGGTCAGAGTGAATGAGAGCTGCGGATGCAAAGAGCTAGTATGGGGGCTGGCCTGACGCAGCACATGGCTGACCAGATCCAACACCGCAGGCCAATGGAAACGCCAGTGGCCAGAAGTATGGGACCGGATGCTGGACAAGGTACCACAACACCCACCTACCTGTCCATGAGGGACGAAACCTGCCAAATATGATCAGTGTGATGCCGTCAATGTGGGCTATAGTTACAGGCAGCCATGCACATCCCATAGTGGAGCACTACCGGGGAACCTGCAGGTTATGGGTTTGCCATCCACCACAACCCAATGTGGCAATGTGACATCCACTGCACCACTCTGTGCAGCATCTGAGGCACATGTATCTCCCCACAGGAGTACACCACATGCAGCCACCACACTATGTGTGTCAGACCAGGCCCAGGAAGACATCAGCACATCCAAAGACAAGCAAATGTGTGCAAGACAGCCACCACTGTAGCCACTGGTCACCAAATAGGACAGGAGGCCCCTGAATGGGTCACAGTGCCACTAGTGTCCCAAGGGCTGTGGAAGGGCCAGGGCACATTTCCTGAGCACATGCAGCAGTCCCAGCATCCTGAGGTGCATGCAGAGGGCAGGTAAAGGGTTCCCCAACACCCTAGCAATTTCAGTTGTGGAGGGTGCCCCAGGGCGAGCACCAAATTTTATGGCAGTGGATGTGTCTCTAAGCAGACCGAGATGGGAGAAAGGTGTGACAAATGTGACAGTGGGCACAGCATGGACAGGTGCCCCACGCATGCATTGATGCGGGCAAATGCCCCCCCGTGTGTCTGCCCGAGGTGGCACAGAGGGGCATTGGCCAGCAGACCGATGCCACACACACCAGGATCCCGGGCTGGACAGTGTGTGGACATTGTAGACCTATACATGTGTGAGTCACACAGCAACACATGAACATAAGTGTGCATGTCATGCAAAGTGGCGTGTCCCCTGCATACACCCAATGCCAGACCTATGAGGCAGTGCCACCTCCTGGATCCCCCAACCACCCATGCCCACCCAAATGGCACAATGTCACACAGACAGCCCTGGAATGTGACTGACACCCACCCCACATACCCCTGCACAAACTCATGCTGCCTGTGCACCCCCATTATGCATCCCAATCCTGGTGCTAGACGACCTCCCTGTGTCCTCTCCCCCATGCCCAGCCCTTGCCCCTCCCCCTCCCTGATGGCACATGCGCCTGTGCCTCAGTCACCACGGTCACAGATGTGCATAGTGGCATGTCCTCGGACCCTGAGGTGTCACAGCTCATGCTGTCTGACTCCATGATACCCTCATGGAATAGGGGAAACACCATCTGGGGACTGGTGCCCCCTTGGAACTGGCCCAAGGAAGAGGGGGTTTCTGTGTGGTGGGCTGACCAATAGTGGTGCGGGTATGTGCTGAGACCCATGTTGTGACACCACTGGTGCCCTGCTCTGGAGGCGCAGATGCACATGCTGCTGAGGATGCTGCAGCTGTGGGAGCTGCCCCACCACACCCCTGGCCAGACCCCACGGGAGGCACACTGGAGTATGCATGGGGCGGTGTAGGGATGGACCGCCCAGGGACATGCCACAGTTCCATCAGGATCTCCACCATGGTTGCCTGGAGGGTGCTGGTAACTACGGTCAGCTGCTTTGTGGCCGTGATATGCCATTCCTGCAATGCTGTGGAGAGTCACAGTAGTTCCAGCTGTTGCTCGGACCATGCCTGCTGGGTGGTTCTGTGTGCAAGCAGATGCTCAGCACAGTGATACAAGTGACGCTGTGCCCCCCTATGGGCATGCCTCTCCTGGTCATCGCCATTGTCAATAGTGCGCTGAGGTGGAGGCAATGGAGAAGGGACATGGAGCCCCAGGTCATCCGGCCCAGGGACATCGTGCAGCTGCTGCAGTGCGGCATCAGCAGCAGTGCATGGCAGTAGAGCATCATCAGGGGCCTCCCCGCCCTTCCCTGTGACATCCTTCATGGACACTGCCGGCAGAGCAAGCACCGCTGCCTGTGGAGCTACAGTAGGAGCACCTGTAAAGACACAGACAACATTGTGGGTCATACCTGTACCAGGCAATGCTGTCAATTACAGGGTGGCAGTGTTGCAGCCATGTGGGTCGGACAGTTAGCATAGCTGCTTTTACAAATGGTATAGTCAAGTTCCTGGATGAAATGTTCATGAACCATTAGGGGCTATGTAAACTTGTGAAAACCATTGCTTAGCTGTCATGCTTTGTAACCTGGACTGGCCAGTCAGAGACAGGATGCTGGACTTGATGGACCTTTCTTCTGATCCAGCATGACACTTTTTATGTTCTTGTGTGTCTTCTCATACTATTACATTTCTAGTATACTGCAGGCCTTGTTTAATGCTGCCTCAGAGGAGTGGAAAATGCATTGCTCTGACATCAATGTGCATTTCACCCAGATGTCTTTGAAACTCATGTGCAGAGCTTTTTAAAATTGCTTGAGGATCAAGGTTTCATGAGGCTTCTATTGTTTGGCTCTTCCCATTTCCATCCGTCTATGCAATAAGCCCTTTTGGACTGTTTTTGCTTTCAGCCTAGAGGTTTACTAGGAGAATACCTCTGGTTATGGTGACTTGTGTTCAGAAGCCACCCTTGTTTCAATCTATTGTCAAAATAAGACTTTAAAAATGGAACCTATATAGGAAGCGATTTTAGCAGTAGCTGCATAAGTGAATACGGCTGAAATATGTGTAAAAAACAGTGGTTTTAAAAAGAGAAAGTATACGCTTACTTTCCCTTTTAAACTCTCCACTTAAATGTACAACCAGGAGCAGCATGCATACGTGTCTATATACTTCTGCTCTGGTGCGGGCATAAGTGTGCGTATACTTTGCATGTTGCAAAATATATGTGCAAATCCCAAACTCCGCCCAACTGTGTTCCTGGAATGCCTACTTTGCATAGATGTCCCTGCATGTGGAGCCCTTTTACTAAAGGGGTGTTATACCTAATGCACTGATAATGCACAAATCCATGTAACGTTAGGGCAGTACCCCAGCGTTAACTGCCGGGAGCATGGAAAGCGTGTTCCCAGCAGTTACCACGGCGCACATTGCTTTGCAGCAGCATGACAATAATGTGAGTGCCATCTATGGAGGTGGCGGTGAGTGCACCCATGCTGCTTGCCCATCATGCAGGTAGCGAGTGTGCACTGACTGTTGGTGCTCACCCTGCCCACTCTCCATCCTTAACCCTTCCTAATGTGCCTTGGACATTTATCAGCAAAATCGATGGCGCTACCTGTCATGGCCCTCCACTTGCTGGCCCTCCATGGCCTTTTAGCAGAGGTCAGACCCGCACTGACAGCAAGCACTCTTTAGTAAAAGAGCCCCTATATGTGTATATGTTGACAAAATTTGCATAACCGACTTTCTGTGCATAAAATCATGTAGAAATCTTTTATAAAACTGCCCTCCATGTACGATGACTGTCAGGATTCTTATAGTTTATTATAGAATTTAGCAGAACTATTTTTCCATTGTTTTTACTTTTCCTAAACAACAATTCCTAAACCATTGCTGAATCCCACCTGCAGCAGTCTCAGGAAGATACTCCATCACCCCATAAAGCACTCCACGCAATCTCCTTTCTTCCATTCTATGGGAGAGTGACAGCTTTGATTAAGTGAACATTATTTGTTTCTACAGGGCTGTAAATTTGTTTGTGTTTGTTATAAAGCTAAGGACATTTCCTGCCTGGGGTTACCTAGGATTGGAAAACAAGCAGCTGTGTTTAAGGGATACATCAAACACTCGTTGCATGGAGGCCCAAGCAATCTACAGAAAGAGAGAGATGTGCGATCGGTTTAATGAGGTTTCCCAAGTGCTCTTGGATATTATTTCATCTCCATGAGAGATACAAATAAAAGCTGATACTTTGGGTACAGAAGCTAATGTTGGTTTATCTAAGGCCAGAGGAGACATTCTGGCTTAAATCTGATTACAAGTTTTCTTTAAATTTTTTAATATTATTGACAGTGTACTTGTTTTTCCAGACGTAAATTTCACAAAACATTTTTTTCTTCTTGTGCAGTCTCTTTGCTTTATCTTGATTGCTCTGTCAGGCCTACTAACACTCAGTTTCCACTAATGGACTCACTTCAAGTTCATCTGATGTGAGCTACTTAAACATACATTATCACTCTGAAAAGATTGCCTCTTATTTTTCAAAGACATTTTTTGGGCTGGAAAACTTCTGGTGCATGGTAACTCATGGTGGCATTTGAGAAATGCTGGTATATCCTCTACTGTGCTTGGTTAAAATTAGTCTTGAAGGAATGAAATATACAGTACTACTTTTTTGTATCAAATACATGTCTTGTGGAATTCATTAGCATTGGAACTTTGTTTGGAAGACATGCTCTAGATTTGGGAAGGGTGTAAAATTATGGTTATCTTCTCAAGCCTTTGGATAAACTAGTCTGGTTAATCACTTTATTATGCTTTTTTATATGGTTGTAATAATTGTTTAATATACATTAGGGGCAGTGGAACATCGTTTTGGTTGGAGGGGCCAAACAAACCAATTTTCAGCCATGCCCCCAAGATCTCTGATACTGCATTGGGCAAAATATTGGTGGGTCCATGGCCCTTGTAGCCCATCCCATTCTGCTACATATCATACACATAATTTTAATGTTTAATGCTGTTTTACATGTAGAGACTGCTTCGATTTTTGCTTTAAGAGCAGCAGTACCATCCAGTATCTGTACTAAATACTGCATGAGATTAGAGAGAAAATCCTGACTGGGGAGGTTCTTGCTGCCAGTTATTTCATGCTGGGAGGAGACTCCTCTGAGAGGGAAAATCCCACTTTGTATAAACCACTCCCAAAGACAGAGCTCTGTCTTTGACAGCTAGCCATTACATCATGGAGTTGTAGAGGGAGTCAGCCCTTAAAGAGCAGGTACCTTCATCACATAGCTGTAACACCATAGGGAAAAAAAGTAGATATTTACACCCAGCCACTCATCCAGAATGTGCAGCAGGGTTGGAGCATCTCATGGGAGAAGAGAGCAGATGGTTGATGTTTGTATAAACCCTGCCAACATCCCACTATCTCACAATGAGGGCAGCTCAGCCTATGAAAGAGGTTCTGTACAACTTGTACAGCATCGGAGAACTGTGTCTGCCTCACATACAGAATCAGGTACACTGGGACAATGTACTAGACGGAGGAGAAAGGGATTGGTACTCAAGAAAGACCAGATTAAACACTAAGGGGGTCATTGTGAACTGCGAATAGCAATGGTTGATTCCGGTTTGGATGTCCAACCCCAGCTATTTGCAGGGAGGGAATGCCGAACACCAGGCTCCCCATGTACATTGGTGTTGGGTGAGGAGCTCTGGACAGGGGTGAGAGGGAGAAGGCCGGAGGAGGCGCGACGATAGGGTGGAGGCGGGACTCTGATCCCAGACGTACCGGGACGATTGCGATCACAGCCCTTTACTTCTGGAGTTGCCTTCTTAGACAGGGGACTTATTCTACCTCGGAAATGGAATAAATCCCCCTGATGTTGGAGGACAGCATGGCGGGATCAGCACCAGCCAGGTGAGTGGTGCAGTGGGAGCCCCGCTGCCTGATCCTGGCCTTGATAGGCCCAGTCGGGGGTCGGGCGGCAGGGAAAGGGTTTTTCACAATGCTTGCGGCTGATTGGGGATCCTGCATGGCATCCCAGTGCCATGGCACTGAGGCTCCATACAGGAGCCTTGGGTGAGTTATATGGAAAACAGGCCAGACATGCAGTGGCACAAAATCGGGGCACATCATGCATGTCCAGGCCCGTTGCACCCGATTCTGATCCCGCAGAAAGTATAACTCCCGCAGGTTCAGAATTGGTTGCCAATCCAGCCCGTCCAGATTTTGGACGTCCGGACGGGCCAGACATTCCCTGATGGTAATGAGGCCCACAAGGTGCATATGTGGCAAATAACTGCAATTAATTAACTAAGGTGCAAAATTGGTAAAGAAAGAAGTGGCTAAAATACCTAAATTGAGAGGAAGCAAGAAGTGATCTGTCTATAACAAATTTTGACTATAAAGAAGGAGATGACTGCTTGTATTATAGTTCATATTGTTCCTGCTAATTGTTATTGCTTTTATTATTCAGTGACCCTAAAGTTTAAGTAAACCTTTGGTTCAAAACACAGTATCTCCAGGAACAAGCAGGAATGTAGTCTTCACATATGGGTATTGTCGGTACCGATGGAGCCTGCGCGGGAATGCTCCCCAGTGTCCAATAGGAACACTTTTGGGAGTATCCCTCAGCACATGCGTGCTGCCTTCCCGCCTTTCCAACTGTCCCTCTTCAGTTCTTTGTTTTCCGTGGAGCCGACGGGATCTATTTCCTGTCACCGCAGAAAATTCCGTCTTTAAATTTGTTTTCTTGTGGTCGTGTTTGCCTGCCGCACGACGCTTACCACTACCGCCGGTTCTTTTCCTTTCTTTTTTAAAAAAAACCAAAACAAAAACGTATGCTTTAAACTGTTTCTCTTCAGAAACTTTTCTCTTTTGTTGCTAGGCGCCATTTTGGGCACTAGGCCCCCCATATTCCTAAAACATGGAAAAACCAACTAGTGGTTTTAAAAAATGTACTAAGTGTGGCGGTACCATTTCCGTCACTGACACCCATGATTGGTGTCTTAAATGTTTAGGGCCTGAACATTCTCCAACTGAATGTCTCTCCTGTATGGGGATGACTAAAAGAGGAAGACAGAACCGGGATGCAAAGCTCGGTACCCTCTTTTCTTCGGATGACAGATCCATTGCATCGACATTGTCGAGGGCCTCTTCTTCCTCCCATGGATCTCAGGTAACTAAACATAAAAGTTGGTCCTCAAAGGGTAGCTCTCCTGCTAAGCATCGAGAGGCCATTGGCATTGCCCTTGAGGGAACTACACTGGCAAAACAGCCCCGGCGGCAGGCTTCGGCTTCCAAAGCATCGATGGGGCTTCAGGATGTTCGCGAGGCCCCAACCTCGCAAGAACTACCTGTGCCATGCTCAGGGGTTCTGGCCGTTTTTACCGGTACCAACACCCAGGCATCGGCAGCGTCAATAGAGTAGAGGTTCCTCGCTATCGAACGCAGTATCACAGCTCTTCTCTCAGTTGCGATACTGTTGGTCCAACGGGCATCGGTACCGACATCGACACGATGCCGGTACCGACACCGGTACCGATGATACCGGTACCGACGGTACTGGCCCCGGTGGGAATTCTTCCCATGCCATCTCTGGCTGGAATTGACAGATCGGTATCGGGTCAACTCGGTACCGACTTCGATCGATACCGGGACCGTGCTTTGCAGGAGCATCGGGGTCAGGAATACTTCTATTCCTCTGATTCCAAAGACTCTGACAATTCTGCTGGTACTAGAGGGTTTCTCCCAGAAGATCCCTCTTCTCCCCAACGCAGAATGTCACCTCCAGAGGACATGTCTTTTCAGGATTTTATCCGTGATATGGCGAAAGGTCTTTCAATCACAGTAGCTCCTGAAGAGGAACCCAGAGCAAAGGAATTGGATATTCTCCAATATCCTAAAGCTCCTAAGGAGGCAGCCACTCTGCATATCCATGAAATTCTGCATAGCTTGATGCTCAGAATGTGGGAGACACCTCTGACTACTTCTCCTCACTCAGGAGACTTGATACTATGTATCGAGTTCCTCCATGTCCTGGATTTCAGAAAATTCAGCTGCCACACCATTCAATGGTAGTGGAGTCAGCCATGCATAGGATGAAAAGTGCAAAGAGGCATGCATCCAATCCTCCAGGTCGTGAATTCAGGACTCTGGATGCTTTTGGGCGCAGAACTTTTCAAGCTTCCATGCTTTCAGCTAGGATCAGTTAATATATTCTATATATGGGAATGTTCCTCAAGGAAGTCACAGGAGACTTGGAACTTATGAGCCCATTTCTCCCAGATGACAAGAGACAAGATTTTCTTGCTCTAGTTAAGCATGCTCAGGATGTCTCCAAGTTTGTTAATCGTGCAGCCTTTGACTGCTTCGAATGCATCAGCAGAACCTCTGCTATTGCCATTGGTGCACGACGGATTACCTGGCTACAGGCATCAGACTTGGAGACTTGGGTACAGGACAAGTTAGGCAACATTCCTTGCATGGGGGAGAATCTCTTCGGCAAGAACTGGCAGGAAAAGGCTAACGAGTTAGATGCTGACATTACTACTCTAGATAGATTATCAAAATCTACAGCCACTCCAGCCAAAAAGAAGCCTTATAAAAAACCCTCTTTCAGCAAAAAGAGGAAATGTTATCCTTCCTATATCCAGCAGAGTCAAATTCAGGGTCAGGTTGCCCAAAAGGGACAAACTAGACTGCAAAAGAAGCCAAAAGGCCCGAGAGCCCAACCACCTCTCCAGGTTCAGCCAAGGGCTTTGACTCCTTCCTAGAGAGCTTTGCCTTCCTGCCTCTGAGGGGTCCCTAACCCCCCAATATCCCGGGCAGGTTATGCCACTTTGCCAACAGATGGCATCAGATAACAGCAGAAGATTGGACTTTGTCCATTGTAGCAGAAGGGTACAAGCTTCTTTTTCACAGCATGCCCCCTCCTACAATTCTAAAGCAATTCAATTCTTAAACATCCGCAAAAAATCTGCTAGATCACGAGGTCTCGACACTTCTTGCCCAAAGGGCAATAGAGGAGGTACCCATTCTTCAACAGGGTGCAGGGTTCTATTCCCCCTATTTTCTTATTCCAAAGAAAACAGGAGGACACAGACTCATCCTGGACCTCAGAGAATTGAACAAATATCTGTTTTGAGAGAAGTTCAAAATAATTTCTCTAGGAACTCTTCTGCCATACCTTCTTGAAGGACTAGAAAGGGGGGACTGTTACTTCTGGAGAGAAATCTGCAACTGTGAGTATAAACTTCTGGTAATTTTCTAAAAAGAATTCTTTG
Organism: Ichthyophis bannanicus; assembly: GCA_033557465.1. NCBI lineage: Eukaryota > Metazoa > Chordata > Amphibia > Gymnophiona > Ichthyophiidae > Ichthyophis > Ichthyophis bannanicus. The sequence continues at coordinate 524,625,088 of CM066036.1, read as the reverse complement.
TATTAAAGCTACTTAATCTGTGAACCCACTGTTTTTTGTTGCATCAGTTGGGGCCTAGTAGCAGCAATTAAAGTTTGAATTTAAAACACAGAGGAGAGCTTTCTGGTTACATTTCATACCCAGCAGAGAGCTTGTAGTTTAAATTTAATAGTCACTCAGGGCCAAGTAACAGCAAAGTACTTTTAGTTTAAATTTAACACACAGAAGAGAGCTTTCTGGTTAAATTTAGGACCCAGCAGAGAGCTTGTAGTTTAAATTTAATAAGAAGTTAGAGCCTAGCAGCAGCTAAGAGCTATAATTTAAATCAAATCAGAATTTAGCTTAGCACAAAAGGCAGAACAGGGTCTGTACTCTTTGAGCAACAAATAAAGTCTTCTAGAGACCTTTACAAAGAGGCCTTCTATCTAGGGGGCAAGAGACCTGTGAAACCTTTTCAATAGGTGTTAACACCAGGTGGCAGATCAAAAGGCCATTTTGAAAGACTCCTCCTATCCAAGCAAGGACTGTTAATTACCCAGGAAGTTGGTCACAGCATTACCTCAGCAGCAGAGGCATAAATAGCTCAACCAGAGTTCTGTGAACCTCTGTCTTGAAGGACTAGAAAGGAGGGACTGTTACTTCTGGAGAGAAATCTGCAACTGTGAGTATATACTTCTGGTAATTTTCTAAAAAAATTCTTTGTATTAAAGCTACTTAATCTGTGAACCCACTGTTTTTTGTTGCATCAGTTGGGGCCTAGTAGCAGCAATTAAAGTTTGAATTTAAAACACAGAGGAGAGCTTTCTGGTTACATTTCATACCCAGCAGAGAGCTTGTAGTTTAAATTTCATAAGAAGTTAGAGCCTAGCAGCAGCTAAGAGCTATAATTTAAATCAAATCAGAATTTAGCTTACCTCAGCAGCACAAGACAGGGTACTGTGTAGCAGCCCTCTTTTAATAAGTGTTATTTCCCTCCCTCCCTCCCCACACCCACCCTCCCCTGGGATAATCATAGCTTTATAGGTACTTACACATCTTAAAAGACAGGAGGTGCTTTCAGGTGAAGCTCATTACCCAAATCAGTCATACACTAAGGACCTGAGATTAATTAAGCTTCAGGTGAACAAGGTATATTAAACGTATTAGGTACAGTTTTATTGGTATAAATACCCATAGCAACCCCTAGTAAGTAAGAACTTAAAGATCTAGACACAAACTTAAAACTAAGATGCAGACAGCAGTCCAGCAGCGGGATGGGGGCTTTCCAGTCTTTTGCATTGAGTGTCACATGTATGATTTTCTCCCAGTTGGTGAGAGGTCTTACGTGTGCACTAGGTGCAAGTAGCTCTTTTCTCTCAGGGAACAAGTCCGTTCTCTAGAGGTTAAAGTAGCAGACTTGGAAAACATAAGACAGACAGAGAGGTACATAGACGAGACCTACAGGGATATAGTCCTGAAGTCCCACCTCCAGTCTGGCAGCACCCCTGTTGCCATGGAGGAGAGAGGTCACGTGACAGGAGAGCATCACCCTGGTGTGGCAGGAAGTGATCCTGTAACTAGGACCTGTCCTCCAGGTGATGTAAAACCCTCTCGCACCGAGGAAGTTTCTCGAGGGCCATGTGCCCATGAGGGAAGGGTTAGGACAGCCGTTATAGTTGGTGATTCAATCATTAGGCATGTAGCTAGCTGGGTGGCTGGTGGATGTGAGGATCGCCTGGTAACATGCCTGCCTGGTGCGAAGGTAGCGGACCTCACGCGCCACCTAGATAAGGTCTTAGATAGTGCTGGGGAGGAGTCTGCTGTCTTGGTACATGTCGGTACCAATGACATAGGAAAATGTTGTAGGGAGGTTCTGGAGGCAAAATTTAGGCTTTTAGGTAGGAAGTTGAAATCCAGATCTTCCATGGTAGCATTCTCCGAAATGCTTCCTGTTCCACGCGCAGGACCCAAAAGGCAGGCAGAGCTCCGGAGTCTCAATGCGTGGATGAGACAATGGTGGAGAGATGAGGGTTTTGGATTTGTTAGGAACTGGGGAACATTCTGGGGAAAGGAGGGGCTCTTCCGAAGGGATGGGCTTCACCTTAACCGGGATAGAACCAGGCTGCTGGCATTAACCTTTAAAAAGGAGATAGAGCAGCTTTTAAACTAGATATTAGGGGAAAGCCGACAGTCGCCCAAGAGCGGATGGTTCGGAAGAATGTATCCTTGAAGGATACTACCAAAAGCAGAGAGGTTCCACAAAAGAGTAAAGTAGCCCAAATGCCCTCAAGTATGGAGCAGACAGAGCTTAAAGATCCCAATTTACCCATGTCTAACAATAGCCAAATTAACATGAATAAAATACATTCTCTAAAATGCTTGTATGCAAATGCTAGAAGTCTAAAGAATAAGATGGGAGAGTTAGAATATATAGCACTAAATGAAAGGTTAGATATGATTGGAATATCAGAGACATGGTGGAAGGAGGACAACCAGTGGGACACTGTGATACCTGGGTACAAACTATATCGTAATGATAGAGCTGATCAAATTGGTGGAGGGGTTGCGCTCTATGTTAGAGAGGGCATTGACTCAGAAAGGATTAAAGTTTTGCAGGAAACAAAATCTGCTGTAGAATCTATATGGATTAAAATTCCATATAAAAGGGGGAAGGCGATGCCAGTGGGGGTGTACTATCGAGCACCTGGCCAGAATGACCAAATGGATGATGAAATGCTCAAAGAAATCAAGGAAGCTAACAAACGTTACAGCGCAGTAATAATAATGGGTGATTTCAATTACCCCGGTATCGACTGGGTCAGTGTCACGTCAGGACATGCTAGGGAGATAAAATTCCTAGATGAAATAAATGACTGCTTCTTGGAGCAGCTGGTTCATGAACCGACCAGAGGGGAAGCCATATTAGACCTAGTCCTTAGTGGAACACCAGATCTTGTGCAAGAGATAAGGGTGTTGGGGCCACTTGGCAATAGTGATCATAGCATGATCGCCTTTGATTTAATTAGTGGAGGAGGGATAGTAAGGAAATCCACAGTACTACCTTTTAACTTTCGAAAGGGAGACTATGATAAAATGAGGAAAACAGTTAAGAAAAAACTAAAAGGAGCAGTTGCGAAGGTTAAAGACGTTCATCAAGCTTGGGTGTTGTTGAAAAATACTATCTTGGAAGCCCAGACCAGCTGTATTCCACGCTTTAAGAAAAGTGGAAGGAAGTCCAAAAAACTGCCAGCATGGTTTAAAGGTGAGGTCAGAGAGGCTGTGGTTGCCAAAAAAGCATCTTTCAGGAAATGGAAAAAAGAGCCAAACGACGAAACCTGGAAACAGCACAAGCACTGGCAAGTCAAATGCAAGGCATTGATAAGGCAGGCAAAGAGAGAATTTGAGAAGAAGCTTGCTGCGGAAGCAAAAATGCGAAATAAAGACCTTTTCAAGTACATTCGTAGCAAAAAACCTGTGAGAGAGTCAGTTGGTCCATTAGATGATAAAGGGGTTAAAGGAGCACTAAGAGGCGACAAGGCGATAGCGGAGAGACTGAATGAATTCTTTGCTTCGGTCTTTACTGAGGAAGATGTAGGGATGTTACCCATGACTGAAGTGGTATTTAAAGGTGCGGAAGAATTGAAGGAAATATCGATACATCGGGAAGATGTCTTACAACTATTAGATAAACTGAAGAGTAGCAAATCACCTGGGCCGGATGGTATACATCCAAGGGTGTTGAAAGAACTGAAATATGAGATTGCAGACCTGCTATTAGTAATCTGTGAACTATCATTGAAATCATCTCTAATACCTCAAGATTGGAGGATCGCCAATGTAACACCAATTTTTAAAAAGGGTTCCAGGGGTGATCCGGGAAACTACAGACCGGTGAGCCTGACGTCAGTACCGGGAAAAATGGTAGAAACCATCATAAAGAATAAAATTACTCAGCATGTAGATAGTGTGGTGGCGAGGACAGCCAGGTCCCTAGGGAGATAGAAAAAGTACAAGCAGTTTCCCCTAGTCAGAGGGAAAAGGAAAGAAATGGTCATTTTAAAAGTGCAGCTAATGCTGAAAAAAACCTGTCAAAGGTTGTTGTCCAAAAGCCACGCCCCAGCTCTATGGTAACTGAGGGTGGTAATGCAGGACAGCTGGGGGCGGGGTGGAAAGATACTGGCCAGCCCCACGCTTATAAGCCCCAGAGAACAGGGAGAGAGAGGGAGGTAACAGGATTACCAAGGGAGGTAACAGGATTACCAAGGAAGGCAACAGGATTCGCAGGGCAGCCAAGGAGATTGCCAGGACACGAGAGGAGGAGAGCTGACTCTAATTCAGGGGCGGAGTCTGAGAGGGAGCCTCATTCGGAGCAAGAGTTTCACTTTTGCAGGAGGAAGAGAGACGAGAGGGCTAACTTCACCAGGAAACAGCATGGCCAGGGAGAAGGCAGAGAAGCAGTGCTGAAGAAACTCCCCAAAGGTATTGCTGCTAAAGTTACTAGCCAAAGGTCTCAGGAAAAGTCCCCAGACAGCAAGTGGAGGGAAAGATATCCCTTAAGCCAGCTCCAACAGTTTAACCAGCACCAGGGTTATAGGAAGCCCGAGGGTGGTTCAAGAACCCAGGAAGGGCTGAGAAGGAAGCCTCTCAGTAAAGAAACTTTGAATGTTTTAAAACTGGTAAAACGTATGCTAAAGAATCAGGAAGTAACCTGTGCAGAGAACAGTGCTGTGTACCGAGGGAAGGCTCGAGGGGAACAGCTGTTTTCTAACGACGTCACAGAACAATCCTGTTCAGAATGTGAGTCAATGGACATCGGGGAAAATGATCTTTTGAGTGAGCCTGAAGAGGCTATGGAATGTGAGTTATCCCTGGTAGTGAAGTAAGAATGTTTAGAAATATAAGTGAAGAAAATTCCATTTCTGTGATATGCATGGTGTTTCAAAAGAGCAAAGAAGTTTTAATTAGTATGGCTGCTGCTTTAAATGAGACCTGCTAAGGAAGACGGTTGAAGTCTCTGGATAACTGATTAAAACCTTTAAAAGCTTTTGAAACAAAGAAAAGAAGTTTGTTTGCTATAATTTTGCTGCATTGAAGAAGTTTGTTTGTTAGAATTTTGCTGCATTGAAGTTTCAATGAACATTTTGAGTTCAGTTTAAAGCACTGTGAAGTGAAGCTTTATTTCTGGAGAAATAACATTTGTTTGCTGAAGTAAGCAAGAGTAATTCTGACCTTAGTTTCTTGTGGATGTTTTGTACACGTGAATACCAAGCTTCATTTGAAGTTCCCGCTATTAAGGGAGGCGAATAAAAATATTCCTGCTTTGCTTTCAACTCTCGGCTCAGCACTTTTTATTACAACTACATTTGCTCAAGTACTACAAATCCCAGAGGCCTTTGCCCTGGAGTTTATTGAAAGGAACATTCGCACCCCCTTTCCTCGTCAGGCAGCCGCCTAGGCGGGGGAAGGGCGCGACAGGTGGCGTAGTTGGCAGGATCACGCCTTGGTCACGTGTTCCCAAGACACCGGAACTACAGAAAGAAGAAAAAAAAAAGGGGAAAAAGTTTTTTTTTCTGCACACAAGATACAAGCTGCTGCTGGAAGAAGACAGGGATCAACAGCAAAAGGGACCGGATTGGAGCAGAGTTCCTGAGGCCGTTCCTGCTGATTGACAAGCCCGAGTCTACACCTGCCTAAGGTAATCCGTATTTATAAGAGATATAAGTGGATACCAGAGCCGGGTGGGACTGCAGCAGTACAGCAGGGTATCAAAGGAGAGAGGGCCTATACATTGGAGGGCCGCACTTGGTGTTCTTTCTCTGGTTTTTTCGTTTCAGCCACTACCCAGCATGGAGCAGACGGGGCTACTGAGATGCATAGCGGACCAGTTCCAGAGACAACAGGAGATGTCGGCACAGACACTGGACCAAATAGCAGCTATGATCCAAGCACAGCAGAAGCCGCTGTTGGAGAAGATGGATGGTTGGCTGGGCATGCAGAAACCAACAGCAGAGACACCAAGGACAGTACCAGGTTCCTTAGTGGATACCCCAGGGTTTGGGATGCTTGGTACTGGGACATTTTCCTTTGGACAGTTAACAAAGGAGGACAATGTTGATGACTTTTTAGCCGCTTTTGAAAGGGTAGCCTTGTTATCAGGGTGGGATAAAAAGCACTGGGCCATACGCCTTGCCGCTTCGTTAACTGGGGAAGTGCTAGCAGTGTATAGGGCTATGCCCGTGGAATTAGCCACTGATTACAAGGAGGTACAGAAGGCAATAAGAGACCGCCTGGGATTAAATCCCATGGTCTACTGCCGCCTTCTGCGGAGCGCCAGGTTAAAACCCGGTGAAACACCGCATGCTCTATGCCAGCGGATCAAGGGGTTGGCGGTAAAATGGCTAACACCGGAGACTCAAACAAAGGAGTCCTTATTTGATTGTATCATCTTGGAGCAGTTTATGGACGCTGTTCCGAGGGAGATGAGGTCCTTCCTGGTCCTACAAGACTGCAAGACCACCGAGGCAGCGACCGCACTGGCTGAGCGATACCTGGAGGCCAGTGTGGCAACCCCGGTTAGGGTGGGTGGTCTGTCGCAAGCAGTAAATGTAGCATCAGAAAGGAAGGAAAAACCTATATGGAGAGAAGGTATGAAAGCACTGCCTTTGGATAAACCTGATTATGTGAGCAGGAAATGTTTTTCATGTGGAGAAGAAGGACATATGAAAAGAAACTGCAGAGCTAGGACAGCCCTGATGACCTCCCACTCTGAAGAGAGCGGAGAAGGTTTTCTTCTAGAGGTAGAGGTGGAGGGTATTCCTGTGGAGGCTTTGTTGGACTCTGGAGCAGACCAGTCAATGATTTCAAGAAAGCTCTGGAAAGAGATAGCATCCCAGATTGGTCCGACTCCCGAGCCTCAAGAAAGGTCCATAAAGATAAGATGTATTCATGGGGCAGCCTCATCGTACCCTATTTATGTTGTATCCGTGAAAGGCTTAGGGCTAAGCCGTAAAATACCAGTAGCTGTAGTACCAGGGCTCCCACAAGCGCTAGTCCTAGGAAGAGACTGGCCCCAGTTCAGACGTGGATAGCAGAAGGGTTTCAACATAAAACTGGTATGGTATCCACCAGGGCTCAGGAAAAAGCTAAAGAGGAGGAATCAGACCCACCTAGTGACCCGATGTGTGGCCTACCTTCACATGATGATTTAGTGACCCCTCTGAGAGAGGAGGATAAAAAGAAGAGGGCTGAGAAACGCAGGGAGAGACAAAATAGGTCTCAAAATAAGGCTAAACTGGTAGCTGGTCAGGAGTTACCTTGGGTTCCGGCCGAGCTAGTGGAAAGATTTCCCACTTTTCCTGATGAGCAGCGGACGGATCCCGCACTCAAAAGGGCGTTTGAGTATGCCAAAAAGGGAACGAAGACCTTACCCCGATTCTTTTTAGATAAAGAGGTACTGTATCGGGAGAGTGTAGATCCTGGAACAGGGATAAGCAGAAAACAGTTAGTAGTTCCCACTGCGTTTAAAATGTCAGTCCTGCGGTTAGCCCATGACCACCCCATAGGGGGTAACAAAGGGGTACATGGTACCCTGGATCAGATTCTGGCCCGGTTTTACTGGCCAGGCGTTTATAAAGAAACCGCTAGGTTTTGTGAGTCCTGTGCCGCTTGCCAGCGGGTAGCTACCCACCATCCACCAAAAGTACCTATGATTCCCATACCTGTGGTATCCGAACCCCTACACCGATTAGCCATGGATATTGTGGGCCCACTTATAAAAACGCCCCGGGGGTTCCAGTATATCCTGGTGATTGTGGATCAAGCCACCAGGTTCCCTTGGGCGATTCCCCTTCGCAACATATCAGCCAAGAGTATAGCCATTGAGCTGATAAAATTATTTTGTGAAGTTGGTTTTCCCCGGGAGGTTCTATCAGATAGGGGAAGTAATTTTATGTCACGCTACCTGGCCCAAGTATGGGATGCCTTTGGCATTCGCCATATTAAAACTGCAGCCTATCATCCCCAATCTAATGGGTTGGTTGAGCGTCAGAATCAGACCCTGAAAAAGATGCTTAGGCGGAGTTTAGAGGGGGATATGAAGGATTGGGATGTTATGCTTCCCTTTGTTTTATATGCATGCAGGGAGAGGAAGCAGGCCTCTACGGGCATTGCACCGTATGAGTTGCTATATGGACGGACCCCTCGTGGTGTCCTGGATATATTAAGAGAGCAGTGGGTAGAGCCAGATATTGAAGAAGTAGGTATACCCCACTTCTTGAGGGATTTAAAAGGACGGCTACGCCGCACCTCACAAGTGGCTGAAGTAAATATGGCAGCCAGCCAGTTACGCCAAAAGACCTACTATGACAGGCATGCAAAGCCTCGTCAGCTTGAAGTAGGAGAAAAAGTAATTGTTATGGTAACCGGACCTAGTCCGAAATTTGAGAGTAGATGGAAGGGACCCTACCGCGTGGTAAAACAGGTAGGCCCTGTATCCTATTCCATACAGGACAGAAGGGGGCACCCGCAAATTTACCACATTAATGTCTTACGCCCCTGGCATGAGCGAATAGCCTTAGCCAGGTTGGCCACAGTAAAGGACAAGACAGATGAAACTCAGATCACACACGATGCCCTTAGGCGTATTACGAGCTGTGCTGAAGTAGAAACGCCAGCCCGTAATATCTTAAGCGGGGGGATATGTGGTGGCGAGGACAGCCAGGTCCCTAGGGAGATAGAAAAAGTACAAGCAGTTTCCCCTAGTCAGAGGGAAAAGGAAAGAAATGGTCATTTTAAAAGTGCAGCTAACGCTGAAAAAAACCTGTCAAAGGTTGTTGTCCAAAAGCCACGCCCCAGCTCTATGGTAACTGAGGGTGGTAATGCAGGACAGCTGGGGGCGGGGTGGAAAGATACTGGCCAGCCCCATGCTTATAAGCCCCAGAGAACAGGGAGAGAGAGGGAGGTAACAGGATTACCAAGGGAGGTAACAGGATTACCAAGGAAGGCAACAGGATTCGCAGGGCAGCCAAGGAGATTGCCAGGACACGAGAGGAGGAGAGCTGACTCTAATTCAGGGGCGGAGTCTGAGAGGGAGCCTCATTCGGAGCAAGAGTTTCACTTTTGCAGGAGGAAGAGAGACGAGAGGGCTAACTTCACCAGGAAACAGCATGGCCAGGGAGAAGGCAGAGAAGCAGTGCTGAAGAAACTCCCCAAAGGTATTGCTGCTAAAGTTACTAGCCAAAGGTCTCAGGAAAAGTCCCCAGACAGCAAGTGGAGGGAAAGATATCCCTTAAGCCAGCTCCAACAGTTTAACCAGCACCAGGGTTATAGGAAGCCCGAGGGTGGTTCAAGAACCCAGGAAGGGCTGAGAAGGAAGCCTCTCAGTAAAGAAACTTTGAATGTTTTAAAACTGGTAAAATGTATGCTAAAGAATCAGGAAGTAACCTGTGCAGAGAACAGTGCTGTGTACCGAGGGAAGGCTCGAGGGGAACAGCTGTTTTCTAACGACGTCACAGAACAATCCTGTTCAGAATGTGAGTCAATGGACATCGGGGAAAATGATCTTTTGAGTGAGCCTGAAGAGGCTATGGAATGTGAGTTATCCCTGGTAGTGAAGTAAGAATGTTTAGAAATATAAGTGTGAAGAAAATTCCATTTCTGTGATATGCATGGTGTTTCAAAAGAGCAAAGAAGTTTTAATTAGTATGGCTGCTGCTTTAAATGAGACCTGCTAAGGAAGACGGTTGAAGTCTCTGGATAACTGATTAAAACCCTTAAAAGCTTTTGAAACAAAGAGAAGAAGTTTGTCTGCTATAATTTTGCTGCATTGAAGAAGTTGTTTGTTAGAATTTTGCTGCATTGAAGTTTCAATGAACATTTTGAGTTCAGTTTAAAGCACTGTGAAGTGAAGCATTATTTCTGGAGAAATAACATTTGTTTGCTGAAGTAAGCAAGAGTAATTCTGACCTTAGTTTCTTGTGGATGTTTTGTACACGTGAATACCAAGCTTCATTTGAAGTTCCCGCTATTAAGGGAGGCGAATAAAAATATTCCTGCGTTTGCTTTCAACTCTCGGCTCAGCACTTTTTATTACAACTACATTTGCTCAAGTACTACAAATCCCAGAGGCCTTTGCCCTGGAGTTTATTGAAAGGAACATTCGCACCCCCTTTCCTCATCAGGCAGCCGCCTAGGCGGGGGAAGGGCGCGACAATAGTCACAACCTAATGGGAGATAGCCAACATGGCTTTAGACAAGGAAGATCTTGTCTTACTAATCTATTATGTTTTTTTGAAGGAGTGAATAAACAGGTGGACAAAGGTGAGTCGGTTGATATTGTGTATCTGGACTTTCAGAAAGCCTTTGACAAGGTCCCTCATCAGAGACTTTTGGCAAAACTAAAGAGTCATGGGATAGGAGGCAGTGTACTATTGTGGATCAGGAACTGGTTAAAAGATAGAAAGCATAGGGTAGGGCTAAATGGCCAATTTTCCCAATGGAGAAAAGTGAATAGTGGTGTACCCCAGGGATCTGTGCTGGGTCTGCTGCTTTTTGACATATTCATAAATGACCTGGAAAGTGGAATAACGAGTGAGGTTATCAAATTTGCAGATGACACAAAACTATTTAAAGTTGTTAAAACCCAAGAGGATTGTGAAAAATTGCAAGAGGATCTTGATAAATTGGAAGACTGGGCATCAAAATGGCAGATGAAATTTAATGTGGACAAGTGCAAGGTTATGCACCTAGGGAAGAACAACCCAAACTATGGTTACACGATGCAAGGTTCCACATTAGGAACCACCACCCAGGAAAAAGATTTAGGCGTCATTGTGGATACCATGTTAAAACCCTCGGCCCAGTGTGCAGCGGCGGCCAAGAGAGCAAATAGAATGCTAGGTATGATAACGAAAGGAATGGAAAATAAAACAAAAGATATTATAATGCCTCTATATTGTTCCATGGTGAGACCGCACCTTGAATATTGTGTGCAATTCTGGTCGCCGTATCTTAAAAAGGATATAGCGATTTTAGAAAAGGTACAGAGAAGAGCCACCAAAATGGTAAAGGGGATGGAAGGATACTCCTATGAAGAAAGGCTAAAAAAGTTAGGGCTCTTTAACCTGGAAAAGAGACGGCTGAGGGGAGATATGATAGTCTATAAATTAATGAACGGAGTGGAACGGGTAAACGTAGATCGATTGTTTACCTTATCAGAATATAGAAAGACTAGGGGACATGCAATGAAGCTACAGGGTAAACTATTTAAGACTAATAAAAGAAAATATTTTTTCACTCAACGTGTAATCAAACTCTGGAATTTGTTACCGGAGGATGTAGTAAAGGCTGTTAGTGTAGCTGGGTTTAAAAAAGTTTGGACAAGTTCCTGGAGGAAAGGTCCATAAACCATTATTAAGAAGTGACCGAAGATATCAATGCTTGACCCAGTACAAGCATTGTGGAATTTGTGTCTGTTGGGGAAACTGCTAGGTACATGTGACCTAGATTGGCCACTGTTGGAAACAGAATACTGGGCTTGATGGACCTCGGTCTGACCCAGTATGGCATATCTTATGTTCTTATGTTCTTATGTTCTTCAAATCCAGGATTGGCTTTGCTCTCTAGACTTAAAGGATGCATACACTCACATTCTCATCCATCCAGATCACAGGAAATTCTTATGTTTCCTTTTCAGGGGAAAACATTTCCAGTACAGGGTTCTTCCCTTTGGTCTGGCTTCAGCACCAAGAGTATTCATGAAATGCATTGCAGTAGTAGCTGCATTTCAGTGAACCCTGGGGATATTTGCCTTCCCTTACTTAGACGACTGGCTCATTCGAGCCCCTACAATTGCAGAGGCCAGCACTGCACTGTCCCGTACAATGCGAATTCTCCAATACTTGGGATTGGTAATAAACTTCCCAAAATCCCAACTTGTTCCTTCCCAATGCCTGAAATTCATAAGAGCCTGTCTAGATACCAGACAGGCAAAGGCTTTCCTTCCACAGGCCCGGTGTCTTCGCATAATGCAACTAGCTTCTCAAGGAGCAGGGACTACAGTTACTGGGACATATGGCATCCACAGTTCATGTAGTCCCATATGCTCGCCTCCACATGCGAGCAGCTCAGTGGACCCTATCCACACAGTGGACACAGGCCACAGGTCATTTGTCGGACAAAATAATAAACTCTCAATGACTAATTTTGTCCCTCCAATGGTGGCAATCACTAGAAAACCTGAGAGTGGGGTCTCCTTTTCATCAACCCCTTTTTCAGGCCACCCTAACAACAGATGCATCACAGGTGGGTTGGGGAGCACATCTGAATCATCTCTCTACCCAGGGAACCTGGACCCCACAGGAGGCTGGTTTACACATAAACCACCTGGAATTAAGAGCAATCTATTTATCTCTTCGAGTATTCCATGCCCAGCTCAGCTACAAGACAGTCCTAGTCCAGACGGACAATCAAGTAGCCATGTTCTATGTGAACAAGCAGGGTGGAACAGGCTCTCTGTCATAATGCAACAAAGCTTTACGACTGTAGACAGTTTACAAACTAACGGGCCGATGCAGAAAGACCAATGCGCCCTTTGCGTGAAGAGAAGCACAAGTTTCGACAGACCAAATGCAGAAAAGAGTCTGATGCGTGTGTAAACAGCGAAGGAAAAGCAAGCGCACAGAGTAACGCCAAATGTATTTAAATTACAGGCAAATGAGCTGCGTGTATTAAAATGGCATGCTAATATTGTCTGCGCCTGATGCAGAGAAACCCATAGAGGATTACATAATCAACTTAAGCGCCAATATCGCTACGCTTGGGTCTGAGGTGGCTTAAATGTCCTGCGTGTGCCACGACAGTATTTTGATGGCATTGGGGGCTATCCCCAATGCCTGGATCATCTGAGAGGAAGTTTGACCCTTCACTTCAGATGATCCAGGTAATGGGGGAAGTGTCAAACTTCCCCTCAGATGATCCAGCCATTGGGGAAAGCTGCCAATGCCATCAAAATACTATCTGGGGGCCAGTGCCCCTGACAGAAACCAAATTCCTGGTGGCCCAGTGGCTCCGATCCCCCCCACCCACCCAACTAAAAATAACCCTGCTGGCCCAGAGGCCTTGAACCCCCCCCCACCCCCTCCTGGTACATTTACAAAGGAGTAGGAGCGTTGCCCACATGTTCCCGCTCCTGCGTCACTATCTTTAAAAATGGCAGATGCACTGGGCGGTGTCAGACTGCCATATAAAGCATTTAATGGCAGTCTGTTTAGTTAGTTTAAATTGGGTGGGTGGGGGGGGGGGGACCAGGGCCACCAGGGAATTGGTTTCTGTAGGGGGCACCGGCCGCCCAATAGGATTTTGATGGCATCGGGTGCTTTCCTCGATGCCTGGATCATCTGAGGGGAAGTTTGACACTTTACCTCAGATGATCCAGGCATTAGGGAAAGCCCCCGCTGCCATCAAAATACTGTTCGGGCACATATGTAAACTAGCCATGTGGTGCCCCTGTTTCATTGGGAGAACATGCCAACCTTGTGCTGACTAACATGCACATGTGTTTGGCTTGCTCTCCCAGTTTAATACTGCCATTTGTGCCACAGTTTAACATGTGACTAATTTACATATGCTCCCCTTTCTGTGCTGAAATTGCACGCTATCGGTATGCTGCATAGAGGCATACAGAGTTGATAGTGCGTGACTTCAGAGCCGGCTTTCATCATCAGCCTATAAGTTTGTATCTGAGGCAATGAAGAGTTAAATTTCGTGCCCAAGATCACAAGGTCCAGCAGTGGGATTTGAGATCTAGTTATCTCCAGGAACAAGCAGGAATGAGTCTTCACATATGGGTACGTCGGTACTGACGGAGCCTGCGCGGGAACGCTTCCCAGCGTCCAATCAGAAAGCTTTTGGAAGCATCCCACCATGCCTGCGTGCTGCCTTCCCACCTTTCCCAACTGCCTCTCCTCAGTTTTCGTTTTTCCGCGGAGCCGGCAGGACGTCCTCCTGTCACCGCAGAAAATTCTTCTTTTAATCCTTTAGTTTTCTTGTGATCGCGGCTGTCTCCCCAACGCTACCGGTACCGCCGGTGTTTCTTTCTCTTTTCTTGTAAAATCTTTTCCTCTTAGGGAATATTTTTTCTTCTCAGTATCTTACGGTTTTTCAGGCCTTCCAGGCCTCTCCATGTCCTTCATGGAACCGCCAGCCACTTTCTCCAAGAAATGTTCAAACTGTGGCAGTACAGCTTTATTTTTAGACTCCCATAATTGGTGTCTAAGCTGTTTGGGTCCTGACCTTTTTCCTCCGGAGCCCTCGGGCAACAGTATTGTGAGAAGAAGTTTTCAACATCGAGTTTCCCTCGATATGAGGTTCCCTTCCAACTTCAGGGCACCGACCATTTCTTCTTCTACACAGGATCAGGTAACCCACAAACAGTCTGTTAAGACTAGCCAACCCTCGAGTGGTAGGTCTCATAACAGCATGTAGACGGCTCCGGCCTTGCCCTCGAGGGCCCATTGGCTTCAAAACCCCGGCGGGAGTCTTCGGCCTCCAAAGCCTATGTGGGGTTTCAGGTTGTTCTTGGGGTTCACTCCCCACAGAACATTCCTGAGCCGTGTCCGGTGGTGGCATCCGCTTCGAGCGGTACCGATACCCCGGCATCGGCACTGGTGTTGGAAACACTCCTCACCAGGGATCGTCATCTGGCGTCCTCGGTACCTACGGAACCGGTGCATACGTTCCAGACTGACTTTCCAGTATCGGTACCGGCACCGATACTGCCTCCGACGTTGGTACCCTCCAGACATGCATCGATAAACTCGCTTCCTTCGATGCCGAGTCTGGAATTGATTTCCAGTTTGGAGGACTGGGTACCAACTCGCCTTCGTACCGGTTCCCGTCGGTACCGAAGGCTCGGTTCCGATGGTTCGGATCCACAACTCTCTGTTCCTCCGATGCCGTTTGGATTGCCACGGGCTGGGTTTCATCCATCGGTATCAGACACGGTACCGAAGTCGGTACCGATGTCTACATTATCCTCAATGACGAGTTTGGAATCGATCTCTAGTCTGGAAGACGCGGTTCCGACACGCCTTGGTACCGTGACCTGTCAATACCGGAGGCTCGGTGCCGAGGGTGACTGCCGAAAGCTTTTTCGGTTACCTCGGTACCGATTGAGCTGTCACCGATGGCTGTTCCAATGTCTGTGTCTGGTTCGGTTCCGACATCGGTACCGGTATCCACTGTAGCATCGTGGCCAGCTCCTTCCATGCTTCTTTTAACAGGATCGCTCCCTTCTATACCAAGTTTGGAGTCGATACCTGGCATGGACGATGTGCTACTGACTGTCACTGGTCCTGACCTCCAGTACCAGCGTCCATCCGTTAAGGATCCCATATTGCACCGTGCAGATACATCCTTCGGTGCCCAGGCTAGTTCCTCAGATCTAACCTGTCCAAGGGAGGTTCTCTTTGGAGATCCTTCTTTTCAGAGTTTCCTCTGGGATATGGCAAGATCACTTGCCATCTCTATCCCTGGACATGATCCTACACAAGGCTCTGTTTCTACCGAAGCAAAGGAAAACATAATGCTTCCTTTGCATCATTCCTTGCAGGATCTTCTTCTAGGAATGTGGGAAGCACCTTTAAAGGTACCCCCACCTTCCAGAGCAACTGATCTCCTATATCAGGTGCCCCCCTCTCCAGGGTTTCAAAAGACTCAACTTCCTCATCATTCCATTGTAGTGGAATCAGCAATGAGGCGGGTGAAGAGTAAGAAAAAGCACTCTTCTTATCCGCCAGGTCGTGAGTCTAAGACTCTAGATGCCTTTGGACGTCAAACCTTCCAGACATCCATGCTTTCAGCAAGAATTCTCTCATATATTTTTTATATGAGTCTATCTCTTGAGGAGGTCACAAAGAAATTGCATCTTTTGACTCCCTTTCTTTCAGAACCCAAGACTGCAGACTATTCCTCACTGCTTAGTCATATTCAAAATATCTCTTGGTTTCTTACTCGTGCTTCCCTAGACTCATTTGAGTCTGTTAGCAGGACTTCTGCTATAGCTATAGGGGCACGACATAGAGCCTGGCTCCAAGCTTCAGACTTAGACAAATGGGCACAACAAAGACTGGGTAATACTCCTTGCACTGGAGAAAATCTCTTCAATAAGGAGTCTTTACGTCAGGTTACTCAGTGGTTCATTGACTTACCTGTTTCTAAGGGCTGTTCTACGCCCTCTTCTTTCCCAGTAAGTAGGAAATGTCCTACCAAACTTTCTTCCCCTAGGGGGAGAAGGTTTTATTCATCTTCTGCCCATCACACAGATGTTCCCAAACAGGGGAAACATCGCCCTGGTCTGAAAAGTCCAAACTCTCACCAGGCTTACCAAACCCAGCAAACATATTATTTGTGTCTCTTGGGGTTTAGAACCTGCAGTTGGCTTCTTGTCAGTAGAAGCCTTCCACTGCTTCATTCTAAACTCTAGGCATGGATCTCTTTTCACAAGACATCCATTTTTCTCTGTTATACGAGCTCTTAGGATGTTCATGCCTATAGGTCACAGCTTCTCCTCTTCTTCCTGCTAGGGAAAGAGGTTTAACAACTATCAAATGATAGTTTTTCTGTACCAGCATGAATTTTTTCCTTTCTACAGACTTACCATATTGTAAGTCTCCATTCAGCTCCATCTTCTCTACCCTCTTATCAAGCATTTCCCCTGTAAGAGTGGTACAGCCCTTTTAGTTTTGACACTATTCCAGTGTGGAGTTTTCCTCTCTGAGTTAACTCCTTCTTCTTTTTTGCTTTGGGACAGCTTTCAGGCAGGTCCAGAGTTTTCTTACTCCTGTTCTGTCTGTTCTTTCTGTTTTTTAACAGAAAGATTCTTTCTGATGTCTTACTAGCAGCTGCCCATGCAGGAGTCCTAGTGATTGTACCACTGGTTCTTCCCCACAAGCATCCAGAGTTGTCCTCCACTATATTCTTTCTGGCCTCAGTAGTGACTCCAAGACAGTGGATTCATCTTTCTTGGCAAATCTTATCACTACAGGCTTCTCTGATTGTTTTCTATTCTTGCCATCTCCAATTCCCTTGGGTTTGGCAGCATAGTCGACCTAGGTACTGGCTTTTCCAGCAGCCAGTTCTATCTCCTAATTCTCCTGCATTATGCTCTCTGCAATCTACAGAGAAGCTTTCCACTATGGGCCCTTGCTAGAGAGCATTAGGATTTCCTCAAACAGCTGTCCTAGATGGTTGGAAAAGGCTCCCTCAGTCATGCCCCTCATGACTGGAAGGGTTCTTCTTACACTACTATCTCCTTTCTAAAGTAAAGGACATAGGCCTTCTCTTACGTGAAAGCTTAAAAAGTTGTTCAATTCCCTCGTTTGATCCTCAGGATTCCCACCGGGAGTATGCTCTCTTTTTTTCCTTGCAGTTCGTCCTCATGGTATCCTAATCCTTCATGGACAGCGCATATTTAGCTAAAGAACGCATGATACCCTTTTTGCCCCTCAAGTAGGTCAACATGGTATCTCATTCCTATGCGTCTTCTGTCCATTTACCATGCCAGAGTTCTGGAGGACTCGGGACTTGCTGCCTGCAGACTGATATTATCCTCTGCTTTTCACGTAACCATCCTGGTTATTTCACTGACTAGCATTCTTGCAGCAATCTGGTCTGTTCTTTGTCAGGGAGATTTTTCCCCTGACTTTCTTCCATCATAACCAGGGGGAATAGATTCTCTATATATCTTCTCAAGTAGGTTCCACCTTCTTGTTATTAGATGAATCTTTCCTCTTCACATCTCCTATGTGAATATACTTCTATAAGCACATCTCTGTCTGCCTAATTGCAGACACTTATATCATTTGTGTATGTATATGTTTTGCCCTTCTATATCTCACTATAGATATATATTCTTATATGTATATCTATCTATCTATCTATCTATCTATCTATCTATATCTATATCTATATATCTATATCTATATCTATATATATATATGCATCTATCGAGATATTTATTATAGGTAGATATGTATTACATACTTATCTATCTGACTGTCTATGCTCATATAGATATATCTGTCTCTGTATGATTCTGACAGTTGGGCTCTACCCATACCATGCTGTTCCAGCATGTTTGGGGTGCTACACACACAACTACTCCAGTGGTAATTAACTACTTTTCTACCATACCCCTAAAGGTTTTAGGTACCCCTGAAGCTCTCCATGTTCCAGTATCTTTCCTACCTGACATCAGTTAGGAAAGACATTGCAGATCTTCAGTCATTCTGAGGCTAACGCCTCGGGCATCTGTCCTTTCTTTTGGGATATAAGGGTTTTCCATACCCCTTCTTCCCACAAGGATTAGGCCTGTTTGTCCAAATCAGTCAGCCTTTTCCTCTTTTTGCTCCTATCAGTGAGTCACTCTGTAGCCAAAAGAGTTTGGGCTTTTTTCATAAAGCCTTCCGCTGACGGCTTACAGCTTTGGGACTACCCCAGTTTACCCCTGGGGTTACCTCTTACCTTTCAGAATTCCTGACCTCCATTATGTTTTCCTACAGGTTTATTACCTCTACTTTTGCAGTGAGGTCCTCCTTGAGGTTCCTCTACTGGATCCCCAGTAGATCCCATGAACCTCCATACTTTTGTACAATCCTGTTAGGGGAGGTCCATATTGTAATATTTCATTTTCAATATATTTGATGATAATTGTCATCCACACAGGGACTTTTTATCTGCAGTTCTATGTTAGGTTTATTATTTATTTATTTATTTATTACAATTTCTTATATACCACACTATTTCTCATCAGCGCGGTTTACATACAACAAATGACCATAACACAAACTGTTTGGTTTTACAGAGAACAGGGTAATAACTTGGATAACATGGGGATAAATAACTGGAGCTACTTAAATATGTACAATGAGATTGAATGCTAAGGTTTAGGATACAATCTTAACATGGTGGGATAGGGAGGAGGTAGGTTACTGAAATTTGTTGCGGGAAGATTGTGCACAGCATTAAACATACAATTCAGGATTATGTACTTTAACATGAAATGCTTCAGAGCTGATAAGGCTATTCATCAGTGTAGAGGTTAGGTTGGATGGTCTTACTTGAGGCAATGAGAGAGGAGAGAAAATCTTAAAGTCCCAGGGAGTGTGGAGAACGAAACGTTGCTGAGACACTTTTTTGGGAGAGTGAACAAATTGCAGCAGTACGTGATAATATGATTGAGTACCTGTATGGGCGAGACTTGGTCCGGGTGTATCTAGTTTAGTTGCAGAGCCTTGAACGTTGCTTACTTTTGAACTGGCATATGTGGCTTTGGGCCAGTTTTCTGGATGCCTGTCGGGCCCGCGCCTAAGGGCCACGCCAAAGGGCCCTCTGGCGAGGCCCTCAGGTGCGGGCCCGCCCGACCGGCGCTGATTTTATGCAGCGATGTGGCTGCCCCGATTGGGCAGAGAGCTCACGTGGGGTGGTGCTCCAGCCCGCTCGATCCCCTTCTGGGAGAGCTGCTTGATGGGGCCGGAGTGCTGGAAAGAGGCCGCGCGCCCGACCGGCGCTGATTTTATGCAGCGATGTGGCTGCCCCGATTGGGCAGAGAGCTCACGTGGGGTGGTGCTCTGGCCCGCTCGATCCCCTTCTGGGAGAGCTGCTTGATGGGGCCGGAGTGCTGGAAAGAGGCCACGCGCCCGACCGGCTCTGATTTTATGCAGCGATGTGGCTGCCCCGATTGGGCAGAGAGCTCACGTGGGGTGGTGCTCCGGCCCGCTCGATCCCCTTTTGGGAGAGCTGCTTGATGGGGCCGGAGTGCTGGAAAGAGGCCACGCGCCCAACCGGCGCTGATTTTATGCAGCGATGTGGCTGCCCCGATTGGGCAGAAAGCTCACGTGGGGTGGTGCTCCGGCCTGCTCAATCCCCTTCTGGGAGAGCTGCTTGATGGGGCCGGAGTGCTGGAAAGAGGCCGCTCGCCCGACCGGCGCTGATTTTATGCAGCGATGTGGCTGCCCCGATTGGGCAGAGAGCTCACGTGGGGTGGTGCTCTGGCCCGCTCGATCCCCTTCTGGGAGAGCTGCTTGATGGGGCCGGAGTGCTGGAAAGAGGTTAGCTGTCTTTTACAGCACCTTTCTGTTTCAACTCCTTCCCACCATCCTGGGATGCCTGGCCATATGAGGTGTAGCATGTTCCAATCCATAACATGCTGGGACTCCAGGCATCTTAGCTTGGGAGTCCCCATATGTGAAGACTCATTCCTGCTTGTTCCTGGAGATAGCACAGTTACTTACCTGTAACAGGTGATCTCTGGGAACAGCAGGAATAAGTCTTCACAACCCTCCCACCTCCCCTAGGAGTTGTATCTCTCTATCTATCTTTCCTTTCCTCTCTCTCTCTTTGTCTCAGCTTTAAAACTTAACTGAGGAGAGGCAGTTGGGAAAGGCGGGAAGGCAGCACGGAGGTGTGCTGGGATGCTTCCAAAAGCTTTCTGATTGGACGCTGGGAAGAGTTCCCGACGTACCCAAATGTGAAGACTTATTCCTGCTGTTCCCAGAGATCACCTGTTACAGGTAAGTAACTGTGCTTTCCTGGTTGTTAGTCTGCTGCTTTAACCATCAGGCTACTCTTCAACACGGTCCTGTTGGATGCCCTGACCCAGAGTGCATACTAATATTTTCCAGTTCCCTACAAGCACAAAATCTCTAAAACAGGACTCTTTCCTAACAAGGGGGGCATGAAACTCTAAGGATAAAGCTATCTTCAAATACCTTACTCCTTAACTAAGTCCTAGGTCTCAGGACTGTGATACAAACAAAACCAAAATGGTCCCGTAATAAAGCTCATTTGAAGAACACTTGTTTGTTTGAAGCTGTGGTCAATCTCCATTTTGGTTTTGTTTGTTTTCCTACATTGTTTGTGTATAAATTAATTCAGAACATTTGTGCATGCCAAAAAGCAGATGTAAATGTAAGCACACTCGTAAATGACTTTTGAAGTGGAAGTATGCACCGAAATCATTGCTGTACAGCCCATGCTCTTGCCCCATTGTCCTCAAACACAAACCATTTTTGTCTTTGATTCCTTATGTAGATAGATTCTTAGATGGTTAGATTAATATAGACCATATCGGCTTCCCATGCACGTTGAAAGCTTTTCATCTGCCTCCTGTACCCCCTGCACGCTCAACCGCTGTGCATGCAGGGGGTATGGGGTCGGCACGGGGGTGGAGAGTGGGTGGAGCATGGCGTACAGGGCCGATTCCAGTAACGGTCCTGTACATCCAGGGATCGCCGTGGGGGGGGGGGGGAATTTCCTTCTTATTCCACCACTGAGGTGGAATAAACACAGGGCGCCTCTCCGATCCTGCAATCCTGCCCAGCAGCCTCCCTGGAGCCCAGCAGTCCCCCCCCCCCTCCTGGAGTAGCAGGCATCACAAGGTGGGTCTCCGCCGCCCGATCCAGGCCCTGGCTGGCCCCGTCGGGAGTCTGGCGGTGGGGTGAAGGGAGACAGGGATGTTGCGGTCTGACTGGGAGGTGGTATGGACATCTCCCGATGGCTGCAGGGGCACGCCAGGTTGTCCTTGGGTCTGATTCTGACTGCCGCATTTCAGAATCGGTCCAAACGAGCCCATCCTGCTCAAGGCCATCCAGACAGCCCTAACGTGCCCCTTATGGAATCGGGCTCATAGTATTTTTTTCCCCTTAACAGATAGAACTATAACACAAAAGAAGAAAGCCATACCATAATGTATTTCTCTCAAAAACAAGGCTAGTGTACTACTGGGCTCTTCATCCCAAAACCTGACACAAACTGGCTTAGGCAGGATGAAGGAAGATAGCTCTATTCCTAGTGTTCCTTATGCTTAAGGAACAGGAAACTCAGCACATCTTACCTGGTCAGAAGTCAGGAAAAGCTTAACAACTTCTGACCCAGGCAGAATGGAAAAAAGGGAGGGGGGGGGGCAGAGTTAGAAGAACAAAGCATGGTGGGAGGTCAGGTGAATAGAAATTCCCCCAAATGCTACTCAAACTCAAATTGTGCCTACAAACGACAAAATGATATTGCATCTTCTTAGTGAAATGTCCTTATTATAGAACAGAACTGTGTTGTGGGGGAAAGTCTACAGGTTATTCACAGAAATAAACAGCCACAACGTACTAAGCTGTTAGACATTTGAATGGTCTAACTGTCCGCATGTTGGGCTGGAAAGAGGCCACGCGCCCGACGGCGCTGATTTTATGCAGCGATGTGGCTGCCCCGAAACTTCCCTTGAAGAGATCTCAAACAGACCTAAAACAAGAAAGTTCACATTTCAGCAGAATACACAGTAAAACAAATGATTTCATATATTAATTTCCTTTTCATGTCTGCTGTACAGGCCAATTTCCCCTCCCCTTAAAAATAACCTGTTGCTATTTAAGAAAGCTAGGTTCATAGGTCTGTCACTTCTGTGAGCGCTCTATAGGCACTACTCACAGGCCCTTCCTAGAGGCGAGACATAGCGTGCGCTAGGGTTGCCAACTTTTTCACCGAGAAAAACCCGACACCTGTGGCTCGCCATGCTCCACCCATTCTCCGCCCCTAGTCCCACCCCTGCCCCGCCCCCAGCCCCACCCACAAAAATTACCGAGGATACGTGTAGGCTAACTTCCTTGGTCAGATAATAATTAAACTGGGAACCCCAAAATCCAAACATGAAATGTACAACACTGGAGAAATAAAACTATAAAGTAATTTCCTCTTGCACTAAACAAAAACGCAAAGATGTTAGCAATACACACTTCCCAGACCAGACATATTCCAGTTAATAAATTCAAAATAAAAAGTATTTTTCTACCTTCTGTTTGGGCGTTTTATTTTTCAGTTGCAATTGCTCCAGTCACTTTCTTCTGGTTTCTTCGTGTCTTCTGCGAGCTATCCATTTGTCCTTTCTTCTCTTTCAGATGTTTTCCATTCTCTCTCTATTTCTGCTTTAACATACTGATTGTTTCCCTTTTGCTCTTTCCCCCAATTCTTTCCTTATTCCTTTATCATCCGTTTAAATTTCACCCTTCCATTCTCAAGCCCCTCTTACTCTCCCAATACCGGCCCATCATAGACTTTTCTTCCACACAAAATATTTTTTCCCCTCTCCATTCTCATTCCCCATCTATTCTAGTCCTCCCCCCAAATCAGTTCCCTTATAGTTCTAGACCCACCCAGCATCCACTCCCTTCTAGTCCCATTCTCCCATGCCCCACATCAGCCCATTTCCAGTCCTATTCCAGCTCTTCATCAGCCCATTTCCAGTGCTAGCCCTCACATCACAGGCCATTTCCAGTCCTAGCTCCCCCCCCCCCAATCACAGCCCATTTCCAGTCCAAGTCCCCCATCACAGCCTATTTCCAGTCCTAGGCCCCCCCACCATCACATCCCATTTGCAGTCCGAGTCCCCCCGCACCATCACAGCCCATTTGCAGTCCGAGTCCCCCCGCACCATCACAGCCCATTTGCAGTCCTAGCCCCCCTAATCACAGCCTATTTCCAGTCCAAGATCCCCCTTCCTCCACCATAGCCCATTTCCAGTCCAAGTTCCCCCCCCCCCATAGCCCTTTTCCAGTCCAGGTCCCCTCCACCCCCATCACAACCCATTTCCAGTCCATGTCCCCACCCCCATAACCCTTTTACAGTCCAGGTCCCCCCCCCCATCACAGCCTATTTCCAGTCCAAGTTCCCCCCCCCCATAGCCCTTTTCTGGTCCAGGTCCCCTCCACCCCCATCACAACCCATTTCCAGTCCATGTCCCCCCCCCCTTAGCCCTTTTACAGTCCAGGTCCCCCCCTTTAGCCCTTTTCCAGTCCAAGTCCCCCCCCCTTAGCCCTTTTCCAGTCCAAGTCCCCCCCCTTTAGCCCTTTTCCAGTCCAAGTCCCCCCCCTTAGCCCTTTTCCAGTCCAAGTCCCCCCCCTTTAGCCCTTTTCCAGTCCAAGTCCCCCCCCCTTAGCCCTTTTCCAGTCCAAGTCCCCCCCTTTTAGCCCTTTTCCAGTCCAAGTCCCCCCTTTAGCCCTTTTCCAGTCCATGTCCCCCCCCCCCTTAGCCCTTTTCCAGTCCAAGTCCAAGTCCCCCCCCCCCCTTAGCCTTTTTCCAGTCCAAGTCCCCCCCCCCCCATAGCCCTTTTACAGTCCAACTCCCCCCCCCCCTTGGCCCTTTTCCCGTCCATGTCCCCCCCTCCCCCCCCATGCAGTCCTTGCCCCCCCCCCCCCCGGACCAGCATCGCGGCTGTCTGAGGCTTCAGAGGGAGCCGGGGAAGCCCGCGCGAGGCCCCGGCTCCCTCTGAACAGCCACCAGCGTGAAGAGCCTTTACCTTCACGCTGGCGTCTGTTCCTGTGAAGCCGCGAATGCTGGGAAAGGTTAAAGGGCAACCTTTAACCTTTCCCAGCATTCGCGGCTTCACAGGAACAGCCGCCAGCGTGAAGGTAAAGGCTCTTCACGCTGGTGGCTGTTCAGAGGGAGCCGGGGCCTCGCGCGGGCTTCCCCGGCTCCCTCTGAAGCGGAGAAAAGCCGGTTTTTTTGCTCAGGCCGCTGCCGATCTTGCGGCCAGAGCAAAAAAACCGGCTTTTAAAGGGCCGGTTTTGCCTCTGCGCCGGCAGCCGGCCTGGCCGTGGAAAAACCGGCCAGGCCGGCTGAAAACCGGCCAGTTGGCAACCCTAGCGTGCGCACGGAGGTCGCTACCACTGCTTTGTAAACATACCCCATAGTTGGGAGTTTGTTCATGATATAAATGCATCTGGATGGAATTTTAAATGTTTCAAAGGGGAAAAATTTGAAAAAAAATGAGTCCTTGCTTCATTTCCGAGCACAGTCATAAGTACTTTGAAATGTAATTGCACTCTTCATAGCATGCTGAAAATCAGTGCACAATAATTACTGTAGGGTCTGAAGTGCAGCTTGAATTTGGGTGTGCAAGTGCAAAGCCTGTAGTTCCTTTAAATGAATCCCTTAACCAAATTTACATTTGAATCCAGTGCATGGGAGATCTTTGTTTTTCATATTGTCTTTATTGACAAGTCAGGACAGCATCACAAACAACCAACAATCAACAAATATACAAAAAGGGCTGTCTAATATAAGCCAAGATGAAACAACCAACCATATTTTTTTTATTTTTCAGTCTTCCAAACCATCCCACCTATTAACTCCCTCCCTCCTCTGCTTGCCTCTGCCCCTCAGATTCACAATATACCACCAGAGTCGATAGGAACTCTTACATCGACCTCTGGAAATAATATAATTATCAAATCCAATCCACACTGCCTTAAAACCCAACCCCCCAACACCTCCCATTCCAGCGGCCAGTAAAAACTAAAGCTCCTATACCCCCTCTAACCCCCCTACTCCGCACCCTCTGTTGTGACAAGGCTAAGCTTTCTTTCCTGTTATGTATACTTGTATTTATGTATACTTGTATTTCCTGTTATGTATACTTGTAAATACTCTTGTAAATACTCTTGTAAATAGTTGCAGAAATGACGTCCCATGTTTTATCCAAGTTCTCTGACCTTGTTCTCTGTAAAACCTAACAGTTTGTTGTTATGGTATGTTGTTATATTGTGAACCGCGCTGATTCTGAATAGAGCGGTATATAAGAGCCTGTAATAAATAAATAATAAATAAATAAATAAATAACCATGCTTAGCCTCTAGTTTCTTTCTTTTGTGAAACAAGCAGGGCTATGATTTTAGTTTTCAGCAACAAACTAGAGGATTTCTCAAACTCTCTCTATACATTGAAGTATTTAAAGGTAGAGGTGTTTTAGGGGAGATAGCAGACTGCTTAGATTGCTTCCTGTTTTTAAGATGCCTCCTATATCGCCTTTTTAGAATTCTGCTGAATCAGGGCAAAATATTCTAAGACAGGCTTCAGGTATGAGCATTCATTCTTTTGCTCCCATTTCTTATAAAGACATCAGCTGCTTGATAACCTCTGTAAAGTTGCCTTAATCCATGCCCATCTTAGCTGCTACTGTAAAGTGATCCTCAGGTTAATTATCAGATATATTGCTGTATATTACAGAGTTCTCTCTGGCAATTTTCCAGATCATTTGTCTAGTACTGAAAACCTCTAATTTAGATGCTTCAGTGTTTGTGAATTAGAGGCCTATTTTGGACCTACCCTATCTGACAAACTAATTGAGTCGGCTGTGATGATATATCTAGGCCAGTATTTGGAGGGGAAACATTTACTTGATAGCTGCCAAAATGCAATGTGTGCCTTTGAGTCAATGCTGACTCCTGGCGACCCAGCAGCCCCTGTGTTTTCTTGGCAGTGTGACCGGAAGTAGATTGCCAGGCCTTTCTTCCGAGGCAATGGAGGTCTAAGTGACTTCCCAAGGCCACAAGGAGTGCTAGTGGGAATTGAACCTTGATAGTTGTCAATCAGCTTCTATTCAAGTTTCAGCCCTGAGTCCTTTCTTTAAACCAGCGGAGTTTGGTTATTTGACTGATTGCTGCCTTTGATCTAGTAGATGATAAGATCCTTATTCATATAAAGGCACATTTTAGAAAGGACTTCGGGCTGCAATTTGGGATGTCCACGTCAAAGCATCTGCCCTTTTGTGGAGTGGCAGCAGTGAAGTGGGCACATGTGCCTTCTAAAATAGGGATGTCCCTACCCTAATTGATAAAGGTCTCCACAAATAAAAATGTAAATGGGACTGTGCAGACTAAGGTCCCAAATGCATGTAAGTTTCCATGCGATTTCAGAAACTTGCACCTGCCAGATATAGATGTTAATGATTTGTGCAACATATACATGTTGCCATAGTATTTCAGATTGTGGGCGTGGAGGTGAGCGGGCATGCATGCCGCAGCCTACCATTTTGCAAGCAGAGATGTGCAGTGCCATGGCGGCACAATGACAGGTGTGTTTATTTACCTGATGTTTCTATAATACAGCTAAAATTAATGGGGGTGTGAGAGCACATTCTCCTCTGCCTTCTACAGTTTTGGTTTGCCATAACAAATACTTCACTGATGCCTGTTTGTGCCCTCAAGCAGATACACATGTCCATGTGATTTCATGTCAGCTGCTGAGATCAGATGTGCAGGGGCCTTTCAGAAATAACATGGACATGTGTATCTCTTTTGTTCCATGCGGCA
Source organism: Ichthyophis bannanicus (assembly GCA_033557465.1). Lineage (NCBI taxonomy): Eukaryota > Metazoa > Chordata > Amphibia > Gymnophiona > Ichthyophiidae > Ichthyophis > Ichthyophis bannanicus. The sequence goes on along the minus strand of CM066036.1, from coordinate 524,597,999 downwards.
CGATTCCACCAGGCTCCCGTCGGACATAGATGAGATCGAGCTGGAGATGTTCAGCTTCAGGCCTTTCTAAGAAGGCTTTTGGGATGTTTTTGTTGACACGTCTGAAATGCTTTCTGATGTGGAACTCATGACTAGAGTTTCTGAAATGACCCTCCTAGTGAGCTGACTTAGAGTGGATGGTACAGTGAGAAAATGGTTCACTTCTGTTCTGAGTCAGAAGTCTCAATAGGTTAAAATTTAGCTAGACATTTCAGGGCCCTGGGCATAGAGTTGTGGAGTCCCTAATGCCCAGTACTCTCTCCATAACTCTTTTAATGTCTACCTCAGCCATTGGGTGCATTGGCCAGAAGTATAGGTCTTCATTTTCAGTCCTATGATAATATTTCAATATTTGTAGAATTCAGTAATGATTGTGCTTAAAACAAATTTATCAAATTGTTTGGAAATTGGTCTTTTTGGATGCACCACAATCCAGATGCTTTAGTAAGAACATGTGCAGTATGGTTACTGCTCCCCAGGTATTTTTCCATTTCTTCTGCTGTCTGTTACATTGGAAGTAAGAATCTTGGGGTAAGTACTGATTCAGAAAGAGTAGTTACTCACCTGTAACAGGTGTTCTCCAGGAGCAGCAGGAATCAGTCCTCACATATGGGTGATGTCGGCGCCGACGGAGCCGTCATGCGGAGCATTTCCCCAGCTTTCAAGGAAAGCCTTTGGGAATGCAGCGCGCATGCGCGGTTCCCTTCCTGCCCAAGGGTGCCATCTTGCTCAGTCTGATGACATAGCTAAAAGACAGCAAAAAATCAAAATGAAGTATATGACTGCAACTCCAGGGGAGGAGGGAGGGTCATGAGGACTGATTCCTGCTGCTCCTGGAGAACACCTGTTACAGATGAGTAACTACTCTTTCTCCAGGACCAAGCAGGAAGTCAGTCCTCACATATGGGACTCCCCAGCTCTAGGCTACCGAGAACCCTAAGCTGAAAAATGGCTCCCTCTAAAGAGCCTCAGCATTCGTGATAAGAATATCCTCTGAGAACGCCCCCCGTACGGTAGCCCAACACAAGGGCTGGAGGGTAGGAGTTGCCTAAACCTCAAAGAGATTATGGAGAACCGCCTGTCCGAAAGCACTGTCCCTTCGGGACTCTCTCTCCAGGCAGTAAAGGGCTGCAAAAGTCTGGCTTGAAGACCAAGTTGCGGCCCGGCAGATGTCTGCCAACGGAACAGAGCGGAGATGAGCTACTGACGCAGCTTTCGCCCTGACATGGTGGGCTGTAACTCGACCCTGCAAGGGGAGGTCGGCTGCCTTGTACGCCCAGGCGATACAATCTGCTACCCAAGTGGATAATATATGCTTGGAGACAGGTAACCCCATCTTATTAGGGTCAAAGGAGACAAAGAGCTGAGTAGCCCTTCGATGCCCCCGCGTACGTTCTATGTAAAAAGACAATGCCCTCTTACAGTCCAGGGTATGCAAGACTGTTTCAGCTCAACTAGTATATGGCCTGGGAAAGAAGGTCGGAAGAACCACCTCCTGGTTGAGGTGGAAAGAGGAGACCACTTTTGGAAGGAACTTGGGATGGGTCCGTAGGACCACCCTGTTCCTATAGAACCGTGTGTATGGCCTATCAGAAACTAGAGCTTGTAGTTCACTCACATGTCTGGCTGAGGTAAGAGCCACCAGGAAGAGCGCTTTCCAAGAGAGGAAGCGCAAATGGCAAGTAGCCATCGGCTCAAATGGTGGGTGAGTAAGTTGCTGCAAGACCACATTCAAATCCCACTCAGTTTCCGGTGGACGAACCGGAGGCTTGAGCAGGAGCAGGCCTCTGAGAAATCTGGACACCACAGGGTGAGTCGACAGACTGTCCTTCCACCGGTGAGTGGTTCGCTGGTAGGGCACTGAGGTGGACCCGAACAGAGTTAGACTTAAGGCCTAGGTCTGACAGGTGAAGTAGATACTGCAATACTACTGGCACAAGGCAAGAGAAAGGATCTTCATTGCACTGAGCACACCACACCGTAAACCTACGCCACTTGAGGGCATAGGATTTTCTGGTGGACTGCCTCCTAGAGGCTAAGACCACCTCCTCAACCTCCTTAGGTAGACATAAGGGAGCTAGCACTATCCTTTCAGCAGCCAGGCCATCAGATTGAGGGACCTGAGATTGGGGTGCAGAAGGGAACCCTGATCTTGAGAGAGGAGATTGTGTTGCAACCCCAGAGGGAATGGAGTTTCCACCGCCAATTGCAGCAGAAGTGGAAACCACGGATGCCTCGGCCATCTGGGAGCTATCAGAATCACCGAGGCCTTGTCCCGGAGAATCTTGAACAGAGTTCGGGCCACCAGGGGTATGAGAGGAAACTCATACAGGAGGCCCGTAGACCAAGAGATCAGAAAAGCATCCACTGCTATCCGCAGGGGATGTGGCTGTCTGGAGCAGAACCTGGGCAGCTGACGATTCTGTGGACTTGCAAAGAGATCGATGGATGGAAGTCCCCAGCAGCAGAAGATCTGCTGGACCACCAATGGATTCAACTGTCATTCGTAAGGCTGGAGAATCCTGCTTAGCTTGTCTACTAGGAAATTCTCCTGACCAGGTAGATAAACTGCTTTGAGAAACATGCCTTGATTGACTGAAAAGGAACACAGGGCCAGTGCCTCCCGACATAGGAGCCTGGACCCCGTGCCCCCTTGTTTGTTCACGTAGAACATTGCCACTTGATTGTCCATCTGAACTAGGACAGACTGGTGAGATAGGGCATGAGAAAATGTTTGTAGAGCTAAGCGAATTGCTCGCAGCTCCAAAAGATTGATTTGCTGCGTGGCCTCCCGAGGAGACCACCGGCCTTGAGTGCACATGCCCTGGCAATGTGCACCCCAGCCCATTAAGGAAGCATCGGTCATCAGCACCCTTGTGTGTGCTGGAGCCTGAAAAGTTACCCCCCTGAGAAGGTTTGGGAGATGTAGCCACCACTGTAAGGAGTCCAAAAGTGGTTTGGACACTTCTACTCTGTCTCAGAGGTCACCTGTGGCCTGCATCCACCGAGCTCTGAGGCACCACTGAGCAAGCCGCATGTGCAGACGGACGTTGGAAGTCACATGCACCGTGGATGCCATGTGGCCCAGGAGTCACAGGTAGTGCCTGGCGGACCATGAGAACTGCTGTGAAACTGGTTGGCCAAGTCCATCAGTCTGCGAGCCCTGTCCTCGGGCAAGTAGGCTCTTGCCTGAAGGGTGTCTAGTCTTGCCCCTATAAACTCCAGGTTCTGTGAGGGGACCAAAGTGGACTTTGCATAGTTTATGACAAAGCCCAGATGCTGAAGAAGAGAGACAATGCGAAGAGTGGCTTGTCGGGCCTCCTGGGGAGACTGGCTCCTGATGATCCAGTCGTCCAGGTATAGGAAGACGAAAATTCCCTGATTCCTGAGATAAGCCGCCACCACCGCCAGGCATTTGGAGAAAACCCTGGGGGCAGAGATTAGGCCAAAGGGAAGTACCCTGTATTGAAAATGGTTTTCTCCCACCACAAATCTGAGATATTATCTATGGTCTGGATGAATGAGGATGTGAATATAAGCATCCTTTAGGTCTAAGGAGCATAGCCAGTCTCCCTGCTGGAGGTAAGGCAGCAGTATCCCAAGGGTAAGCATCTTGAACTTTTCCCTCTCCAGAAACTTGTTTAGGTTTCGCAAGTCTAGGATAGGCCGGAGGCCCCCTGTCCTTTTTGGTATTTTTGTACCAGAAAGTACCTGGAGTAGAAGCCTTGCCCTTCCAGGTGGTGAGGCACCGGTTCCACTGCCTGTTTCTTTAGAAGACTTGCCAGCTCCTGAAGGAGGAGGTTCCTGTGTAGAGGGAGTCTTGGAGGCTCCCCTGGAAAATAGGAGGGGGGTAGCTGGTGGAAATGGTGCATGTAGCCCTGCTGGACTATGCTCAATACCCAGGTATCCCGTGATGGCTAGCCACCTGTAGGTGTACAGGGTCAGCCGACCCCCTGTGCTGAGTGGAGCCACCGGCGGAGGAGAGGCTATGCTGTAGGAGTCAAAACCCCGCTCCCTGCTGTGCAGGAGCCGGAGCTGGCGGATTGGGGGTCTTCTGCCTATGGGGCCCATGCCCCTGCCCCTTGGCCTGCTGACCCTGTTGGGGAGCTGAAGAGGCCTGATATTGAGGGTAGGATTTGTAGGCAGCACCCTTCCTCGGGAAAAAGGGCTTCTTTCCGAGCCCTTCTTTTATTGAGAAGGGGCAGAAGTCTTCCTGGACAGCCTTGTCCTGGTGAGAGTCTCAGTCTCGATTTCTGCAGCCTTTTCAGTCATGGGCTTACCGAAAAGGTTTTCACCTCAACAGGGGACATCGACCAACTTGTCCTACACCCTTGACTCCAGGTCTGATGACTGTAACCAGGCATGACGGCGTGCCCCAATGCAGGCCGCGGCTACCCAGGCCGAAGCCTCGAAGCCATCATAGGCTGCTCGAGAGAGAAACTTCGAGCACTCTGGGATCCCTGTTGACAAAGCCTTGAAACTCTGCAAAGGTTCCTCGGAGAGGCCAGCTGAGAACTCGGCAATCTCCTTTGCCAGGTTCCGTAGGTACATGCCCATGTACAGCTGGTAGGTCTGGACATGGCAAGATAGCATAGAGCCCTGGAAGCACTTTCTACCGAGGGCATCCAGGTTCCGGGCCTCCCGACTGGGGGGCACCGAGGAGTGCATCTTCTGACTCTTCTGGTGGTGCATGGCCGATTCCACAACCATTGGGTTGTGCAGTAGCTGCACCTTTTGGAACTCAGGGCTCTTACGGACTCGATAAATGGAATCAACCCGTTTGCTAAGAACCGGCGCCAAGGCCGGTGCCTCCCACATACGGAAGAGCAGCCATTCCAGCATCGGAGGAACCGGTACAGTAAAGGCTTCCTTCAGAGGAAAGTCATACTGGAGGGCATCGAGCTCCTCGGCTCGAGGCTCCTCCTTGGCGTCCGCAGGGAAAGCCAAAACTTTGGCCATGTCCTTCACGAAGTCCGAGAACTGTGTATCCTCCGGGGGGGGGGGGGGGACCTTCTCCGAGGCTCAGACTCCGGGGAGTCCAAGGGACGCACCGGGTCCGGAAGGTGTCCAGGGACTCCTCGTCCTCCGTCTTCCATGCCGACTCCTCCGAGGAGGAATCGAGCGGCTCCGACCGCGTGGGCCTCGGTGCCATCCACCCCAATACCGAGGGTATCAGCGTTGACAACCTCGGCCCCGCATGGGAGGTAGAGGGGGATCTTGACCAAGGATCGACTTGAGACTTCATTGACTCGAGGTTCGGCTCGGTCTCCGGGTTTGACTTAGACGTCAAGGTCCCAGTGGTCGGGGCAGATGCATCGGTCAGACCGGCGATCAGCACCCACTGCTGTTCCATGAAGGCAGCCAAGCTGCTGGACAAGGCCGTCAGCCTGAGTCCAAGCTCAGGAGACTCAGCAGCCCCCGACTCGGGCCCCGATGGCGTTGGGCCCGACGTCGGTTCTCCCGGAGGAGGGTCCATGAGGACAACAGCACTTACGTGATTCGGGGACTCTGGCTCCACGCAAGGTAACTTGGACGGCCTCTCTGACTCCAAGAGCCCGGGGCGGCGGTCAGGGCTACGCGACCTGGCCCTCGAGGACCCAGGAGCCTCAACCGACACCACCCTCGCAAGCTTCTTCTTCCTTTTGTGCTCCCGGGCGGGAGACTCCCTCTTAGAGGAATCACGACGGCGCTCGGGGTCAGACTCTCGAGATGTTGAGGCCTCTGACGAAGTCCGGGCCCAGCCGGACGCGGACTCTGAGAAAATTCTCTCACGTTGATGCTGACGGCTCCAAAGTGCCTTCAACGACATTTTGCCGCATGGGCCACAGACCAGCAGGTCATGGTCGGGCCCGAGGCAGCGGAGGCAGCAGTCATCTGTGTCGGTGAGAGACATAAGTTTCTTGCACCGATCACACTTTTTGAACCCGCTGGCAACCATCGGGGGAAAAAGGGCCCCTGCAAGGTCAAAACACCGGGCTGCCCGTGAAAACACAAAAAAGGCGTGAACGCTAGTCACGAAGGACAAAAACCAAAAATCAAAATTCCGGACTCGATACCTGTGTACCGAGCCCAGGCGGGAAGGGGAACCGGCGTCAAACCGGATCAGAAAAAGCCAAAATAGCCGAAAAAAATCTACTTTTCACAGGTGACACGAACTCACGTCCGCTGGGTTCCGCGGAAAAAGAAAGACTGGGCAAGATGGCACCCTTGGGTGGGAAGGGGACTGCGCATGCACGCTGCATTCCCAAAGGCTTTCCTTGAAAGCTGGGGAAATGCTCCGCATGAGGACTCCGTCGGCGCCGATGTCACCCATATGTGAGGACTGACTTCCTGCTTGGTCCTGGAGAATTACTTTTGCAAGCTGGTTTACACACTTAAGTGCTATCTATAATCCATGCCCCTATTTGTCTACTGAACATTTGGTAATGATGACTCATGCTTTAGTTGCTTGGTAAGACAGACTTGATTGCTGTAATATTGTTCAAGGCTGCTTAAAAAAGAGACCTTTGCATACTGCATGTACAGGCATGTTTACTGGAGGTTAAGTTAATGTGCGTTAAGTGCTATCATAGCCCTTTTATTTCTATGGGCCATAGCAGCACTTAATGCTCTTTAACGTTTGTTAATGCGTGCTAACTAACCTTTAGTAAACATGCCTGTACATTGTGACACCAAAGGTTCCCTTAAGGAGTCGGACAGCAAAGGGGGGAGGGATTAGGGAAGGATCCTCCAGGGTTAGTCTGTTCCTCAGTCCCAGACAAAAACAGGACAGATCCCCTTCCTACAGCTCGAGGAGGCCTCTAGTAAGTGGTATGCCAATAACCACAACCCCATGTACAATAGGTAGGAAAAATCCTCAGCAGAGAGTTAAGGGGCAGGAAAGTTCCTGTTGCCAGGGAGACTGGGGGAGGGGAAGAGGACCTGCGGTTTCCCTGGGAGCACAATCAATATGTGCTCCCTTCCAGGAGCCAATCACAGTGTTAGAGGGAGGTAACTGTTACCCTGGAAAACCAGGGGTGTGGTTAGGGCCAGGGATAGAGGGGCCCCAGGAACACAGCCAAGGGCAGAAGGATTTAAACATATTGAAGAGCCTCCTGTGGACAGCCAGTCAGCCTCTGAAGGGTCAGTAGATGACATGGAAGGGAAGCTGTGGAAGGAAGTCCCCTGGACCTACCTGTTTTGGAGGAAGAAATTGAGGTAGAGTGGGTCAGTGGGCTGTGAACTTTATTTTGTTTTGCTGCTTTGTTTTTCCTGGATTATTTGAGGGTGGTGCAAGAGGGAGGTGTGACTAGAGAGTAAGTCACAGAGGTGTGAGCACCTCCCCACCCTTTCTCGCCCCGCTATTTGAGCCATAGTGGCTATTTTCCCTGGTTTGGGGCTGAGAAAACTGAGTTACTTACCTGTAACGGAGTTCTCCGTGGACAGCAGGATAGGTCAGCCACACCTGGTGACGTCATCCGACGGCGCCGTGACGGAAGTGTTCTCTAGCTCAGAAGCTTCTGAGCATGTGTGAGGAGACCCCTCCTCCCCGGTCCGCCCCCAGCCCAACCAGTGAGTCATTAGCTTCGGCCAGAGACTGGGGCGCGGACCGCAGGCCACCCTCAGAGGGGAGGAGGGTGGGATCGTGTGGCTGACCTATCCTGCTGTCCACGGAGAACTCCGTTACAGGTAAGTAATTCTGTTTTCTCCTAGGACAAGCAGGATGTGTCAGCCACACCTGGTGTCTCCCCAGCTACTTGTTATGCGCTGAGGCTGAGGGGGGCCTGAGACAGGATAGTACCCATGTGGAACACCAATGAAGCCTCATGTGATAAGAACAAACGTTTATTGTGCAAAACAGATGTTAATTGTGCAACAAGCAATAACATAAGAGCATGGCCAGTTGGCACACTCAGTGAGGTCTCCTAGTGCAATCGACCTACAGTGGATTGCAGCATCAACAGTGAAGAATACAACGGAAATGCGGTTGAGGCACAAGCAGTGAGGTAGAACATAGTGCAAACAATCAACAGTGCAAAGGAACAATCTGTGCAATAGTGCAAACAATCAACAGTGCAAGGAACAATCTGTGCCATAACATAGTGCAACAGCGCAAACATTGTGCAAATAACAACCACATTGTCATAACAACCACATGGTGCAACCACATAGTGCAAATAACATCCATCCTGAGGGTCCCGAACAGGCGGGCTACCCTGGTGCATGGGTTCAGGAGGTGCGGGAGTTACTCCCCGCAGGCTGCGACTCGGTCGGTTGCTCCTGTCGCGTCGGGCAAGGAGGAACCTGCCACTGTAGACAGAATCGCCCTGCCGAAAGAGCTGTCGGCTTCTGCCTGGAGGTCAAGGCAATAGTGTTTTTGGAAAGTGAGGTGCGAGGACCAGGTGGCGGCTTTGCAGATCTCGCTTACTGGAACCTCGTGTGCGCTTGCGAGAGAGGTGGCCAATGCACGGAGTTGGTGCGCGCTCGCCTTGTTTGCTGGATGAGCGCCCGCCTTCTGGAGGCAGTAGGAGACGCAATCAGATATCCAGTGGGAGAGTGTGCGCTTGGTGACCGGCCGTCCCGGTTTGTTGGGGTCGAAGGACACGAAGAGCTGGGTCCCTTGCCGGACTGAGGCCGTCCTGTCAATGTAGATGCGCAGTGCTCGGACGCAGTCAAGTGAGTGGAGACGTTGCTCTTCAGGTGACCCATGAGGGGCCGGGAAGAAAGACGGTAGTTCCACTGATTGGTTGACGTGGAAGACGGAGGAGACCTTCGGAATAAACTTCGGGTGTGTCCTGAGCGACGCCCTGTTGTGGTGAATCTTGGTGTACGGGGGGTGAGCTACCAAGGCCTGTAGCTCACTCACCCTCCTTGCGGAAGTGATGGTGATGAGGAAAAGCGTTTTCCAGGCCAGAAATTTTGATTCCGCTGAGGGCAGGGGCTCGAAAGGCTCCCGTGTTAGCTGTTGGAGGACGATGTTGAGGTCCCACGAGGGGACAGGTCTCTGGACCGGGGGCTGCAGGTTCCTGAGACCTCTCATGAAGCGGGTCACGATGGGAAGAGTGGCTATGGAGCCCGTGGGCGAGTTGTTTCGCAGTTGGTGCAGGGACGCGATGGCCGCGAGGTGCACCTTAATTGACTGGGGCTTCAGGCCCAGACTGAAGAGCGAGGAGAGATACTGTAGCACAGCTGGAACAGGGCAAGAGTCTGGCGGGATTCCTTGGCCTGCGCACCAGATACTGAAACGTTTCCACTTGAGACTGTATGACTTTCTCGTGGATGGTCTCCTGGAAGCCAGCACGATGCGCTGTACCTCCGCCGGTAGATGTTGTTCTTGGAAGTTCACCCTCTCAGTCTCCAGGCCGTCAAGGCAAGGGTCTGGAGATTGGGGTGCCAGGTTGTGCCGTCGTTCTGCGTGAGCAGGTCTGGTCTCATCGGGAGCCGGATGGGGGGCTCCTGTGAAAGCTGCCGTAACAGGGAAAACCACATCTGTCTTGGCCAGTGGGGCGCAATCAGGATGATGTGCGCCTTGTCGTTGATGGTGCGCTGTATGGTGGCTGTCATGAGGGGGGTTGGGGGAAAGGCGTAGGTCAGTTCCCACTGCCCCCAGTGTACTGCGAATGCATCTGAGGCCACTCTCCTGGGAGAGGGGCGTTTTGAGCAGAACAGAGGGCATCTGGAATTGTCCTCGGTGGCGAAGAGGTCTATCTGCGGCTTCCCCCAGCGTCGGAAGATTGACTCCGCTACTTCCTCGTGGAGCGTCCACTCGTGGGGCTGGAGCTGCCTGCTTAGTCTGTCCGCTAGTGTGTTCTGCTCTCCCGGGAGGTAGGTCGCCTGTAGAAGGCAGTTGTGGGCTAGGGCCAAAGACCATGTCTGGATAGCCTCCCTGCAGAGAGTGCGGGAGCCCGTACCCTCTTGTTTGTTGAGGTAGAACATCGTCACTTGGTTGTCGGTCTGGACCAGAACTGTCTTCCCCGCGAGGTGTGGCATGAAGGTCTGGAGCGCATACCTGACGGCTCGGAGTTCGAGGGCATTGATATGGAGGGATCGTTTCGTCTTTTTCCAAGCTCCTTGTGTGCTGAGGTGCAAGAGGTGGGCTCCCCAGCCTGTGGGGGAGGCGTCCGTGGTCAGGATGACCTGGTAGCCGCAGGGTTGCAGGCTCTTGCCCTCGTTGAGATTGGCAGCGGCCATCCACCACAGGAGACTCTGAGATACCCTCGGTTTGATTGGGATGAGGGTGGTGAGAGGTTGAGACCGTTGCTTCCAGTGTGAGCACAGGTGCCACTGGAGTGTGCGCATGTGCAACCTGGCCAGGGTTAGGACAGATGTAGTCGCTGCCATGTGACCTAGCAGGCGTAGGATGTCCTGGGCCTTGGTTTGCTTCACGGACGATACCTTCTTCGCAAGGCGGATGATGTTTTCCTGTCGATGCTCGGGAAGAAAGGCCTTGGCTGAGGTTGTGTCGATTATGGCCCCGATGAACTCCGTGCGTTGGGTGGGTTCTAGCCGGGACTTCTCCATGTTGAGCAGGAAACCCAGTTTGGACAGCAGAGTGGTAGTCTTTCGCACTGCCGCCCTGAGTTCCGTGGCGGAAGGTGCTGATATCAGCCAGTCGTCCAGGTAGGGAAAAATGGCGAGCCCTTGTTTGCGGAGGTGTGCCGCTGCCACAGCTACGCACTTCGTGAAACCCTGGTGGCTGGGGAGAGTCCGAAGGGCAGTACCCGGTACTGGTAATGGCACCCCATTGCTACGAATCTCAGGAATTTCCTGTGAGAGGTGTGGATTGGGATGTGAGAGTAGGCATCCTGTAGATCCAATGTGGCCATCCAGTCCCCCGGTCTGATGAGGGGAAGGATGGAGTTCAGGGAGTACATCCGAAACTTCTCTTTCAAGAGGGTGTTGTTCAGCTTGCGGAGGTCCAGGATAGGGCGAAGGCCCCCGGACCTCTTGAGAATAAGGAAGTACCGGGAGTAGAAGCCAGTGTTGATTTCGTCGGAGGGAACCCGTTCGATCGTTCGTGTTCTGATGAGTTGCTGTAGGAGGTTCGCAAGGGCAGCTTCCTGGTGCAGCGGTGGTCTGCTGCAGGGTTGAGTGCGCTGCCATGGTGGGGAAGAGAACCGTAAGCGGTAGCCCACTTGGATAATCCGGATGACCCACTGGTCCGTGGTGATTTCCTGCCAAGCAGGTAGGAAGTTGGATAGACGGCCTCCCACCGGCGGGGTAGCAGGGACACTCATGGCCAGCCGGAGCGGATTGTCAGAAGGAGGAAGAGTTCTTACCAGCTTGCTGGGTGTTTGCTGGTTTATGTTTGCGTTCTCTTTGTGGTTGCCTTTGAAAGGACGATTTGTTGTAGTTTTGCTTGTATTTCGGTGCCTGCCACTGCCGGTTGGAACCGTAATACTTTTTCGACGAGGCAAAGGGCTTGCGGTAATAGCTCCCTTTCTGTGACCAGGAGGGGCGTTCGAGTCCGTCCGCCGCTAATGTCTTCAGAGTGGTGCAGTCCTCTTTCAGGCCGTTCACCGTATCTGCCACTTTGTCCCCAAACAGAGAGTCACCCAGGCAAGGCGCGTCAGCAATCCTGTCATGAGTGTTATCTGACAGGCCGGAGGCTCGCAGCCAGGCCCAGCGGCGGGCTGCGATGGCCGTGCCAGCTGTCCGGATAGCTGTGTCGAAGGCATCGAAAGCAGTGCTCATCAGATGTTTGGAGCATTCAGCTAATTCCTGGAGCGGGGCTGTATGCTGGTTCTGCTTAGGAAGATGGTCTTTCAGCTCCGCTAGAAGGGCATCTTGGAACAGCAGGTGTTGGAATTGATGAGCTGATATCTTGGCACTCAGCATCGCTCCCTGGAAAACCTTCCGCCCTAGGTCGTCGAGGAGCTTAGGGTCCCGGCCAGGGGGATGGATCGTTTGAGTGCGCGAAGACTTAGACCTCTTGAGGGCTGACGCTACCACAATAGATTGGTGAGGAAGCTGGGCTTTGTCAAATCCAGGAGCTGTCTGGAGTAGGTATTTGTTGTCCAGGCATCTGGCGCAGGCTTGACCGGAGGCAGGGGACTGCCAGAGGGTGGATTGTTTGTCCTTAAGTTTCCGGTGCAGGGGAAGAGACAAGGCCGGCTTGGGTCCGCTGAGGTATTTCATTATCTCCGGATCTTTCTCGTCGGAGGGCTCCTCCTTGGTGAGGCCTAGCTTGGCCACCACCTTTTTCAAGAATTTTGGGTAGGTGAGGTCCTCCTGGACCGGTGCCTGTGCCTCCCCTTGCTCATCTGGTGAAGACTTGGATGAAGGAGATTCCGGGCCCTCTTCTTCTGGAGCGCTCCCTTCGGAGTCCTGTCCCAGTAAAGGGGAAGGGCTCCTATCCCTTGAGGGAATATGCTCTGGTGATGCCTCCCTCCTCTCAGGAGTTTGTACCTCCAAAGGGGCTGTAACGGAGCTCTCCCGGCCTGGAGGGGCAGTTTGTTGCACCAGGCGTTGCAAGAGCTGCAATATGGCTTCTGAGGTACTAGACCCAGAAGATGTGTTGCTCCGGTGCCCCTGCGATTTGGACTTCCTGCTTCTCCCACGGACGCGGGATGACTCGCTGTCAGAACCGCCGCCGCGCGAAGAGGAGCGGTCTCGCCGGTGCCTCTTGCTCCTGTGTCTTCTGCACTTATCGCCGCTATTGCCGCGCCGACGGGAGGACTCCCGGGAGTCAGCGCGGTGTTTGCGGCTGCTGTGGCAGTGGCTTCTGCGGTGGGAGCCCTCGGCGCGGAGGGAATCTTCGGCGCGAGGGAGCTCCTGGAGGGGGATCCTTTGTAGGCCGGCTCGGGGAGAGGAAAGCCTGTGCCGAGGGGAAGCCCTGACGTCATTGAGGTGGGAGGAACCGCACCTAGCCACCCGATTGGAGGGGAAGTCTTTGGGGGCGGAGTCTGGCGCGGCCACGTGGGCGGCACCATCTTGAACGCACCCGCCTGAGCCGCATGGCAATGGAGGAAGTCCGGAGGAGCGGCAGGCATCAGGGGGGCCTCCTGAAGGCAGAGGAGCGATCGCATCGCTGGAGCCCCGCGTAGGAACATCGGAGGAGCATCCGGCGGTGGGGGAGCTTGAGCCAGGCACCGCAGAAGCTAAGGAGGCAGATCTCTCCGGCGGGGGGGGAGGCACAGGGCCTAGGCCCGCCCGGGGTTTCTTCTTTGCGGGTGCCTTCCCTTTAGCGGACTTACTGCGTTCAGAAGAACCCGATCCAGTAGTTTGCCCCGGAGCAGTCAGGAATTCTTTCAAGGAGTAATCCCTCATCTTCTTCGCCCTGGGGGACATCTGGGCGCAGGAGGCACAGTCCTCCACGTTGTGAGAGGCCCCGAGGCATCGGAGGCAGCTCAGGTGAGCATCGGAGATATTCATTTTTCTTTTGCATTTTGGGCATAGTTTAAATCCAGGTTTAGGCATTGCAAAGGTTTTTAGAAGTTGAAAATGGTGAGAGAGAGCTGAGATCCGTCTTGAGGCAAGGCGGAAGAATTGAAAACTGGTCGGGCTGGGGGCGGACCGGGGAGGAGGGGTCTCCTCACACATGCTCAGAAGCTTCTGAGCTAGAGAGCACTTCTGTCACCGCGCCGTCGGATGACGTCACCAGGTGTGGCTGACACATCCTGCTTGTCCTAGGAGAAAGGGGAATTACATTTTGTTTTGATATTTTGCCTGGAGGAGCAACTGAAAGACTGTTTTGTTTTCCCTGTTGGGAGGAACTGAACAGTGCAGAAAGGCTGGGACTATACCTAACCGAGACAGCCTCTGTAGGGGGAATTGTTTTTGGAAAAGGCGGGTGCCTTTGGGACTGAACTAGGCATACGCCTAGGCAACAGTATAGTGTATAGTGTGGCTGATATGCTTTTGTACTCTTTGCTGACTTACCTATGGGGGAGGGGTAGGGAAATTTATGTCTTTGGAGTTCAGCTTGTAACTTTGGCGAACAGAACTGGAAGGATACCAAGGGGCTCCTGCATAGATCCCTATTTTTGGTCTGTTACCAGTGCTGTCACCCACCTGCTATCCTCATGAGCTGGCGATACTTGCATGGCCACTACCTGAAGCGGATTACTCAGCAGACGGACCCAGCAGCAGGTTACAACATGCAGAACACTGCTGCATGAAATTTGCCAGGGCTTAGGTCGCATGATCATATTTTATCCATTCTGCATAAGCTCCATTGGTTTCCTTTCTCTGCAAGGAATGAATTTCTGGTACACTTCTTCATCTTTAAAACCTTCTTTAATTCTGGCCCTAAATATCTTCATGATACATGGAAATAGTATGTGCCAAAATGACCTTTGCATTCAACCCAGGATGCTTTATTTTGTATCCCCCTTCCTCAGATAATAACTCTGTTGAGACTATGAAGAAGACTCTGTCCAATTTTGGATCAACATTGTTGAATCCAGTTTCAAGAGAATTATGTTGGGATACTCTTGTCTTTTGTAAACTTACTGAGATCTGACTTTTTAGCTCTGCTGTTCGGCTTGATCTTTTGAAGTATCTGGTTATGTATAGTATTGTAAATTATTTTTTAGTTTTATATATCTTGTTTGTTTCCTGTTGCTTACAATATATATGTTTTTAAGTTCTCTATGTTGCCTGAAGCCTTGTATTCGATGGCAAAATACAGACAGTACTGCTGAATATCTTTACCAGACCCCTTCGACACCATCTGAAGCTAGGTAGAGCGCGCAGTTATCCAGTTAGTGGCAAAATTCATCTCATTAACTGGAACACTATCCAGAGAAAGTTGGTACAGCAAAAAGGTTGTTCTAACTTTATGCAGTTAGTGGGCTTGTACATCATTGGGCTGAATATCCACCAAATCTGGATATTCGGTGACAGCCATTCTCCATATACTGGCCTTAAATATCTGGATTTTTTTCTAGCTGTGATGGACGGCTTTTAAAATCTCTCTCCCCCCCCTTTCCCCCCCAATCCTGAAGAGTTCATCCTCCTCCCTCTTACCAAAGAGCATCGCTTCCTTTGAAAAGTTTCATTCCCACCAAAGAGCATCATGAATCCTGAAGAGGCATGATTTCCCCCCCCCCCCCCACCAACCCAGCTCTTACCAGGGGTTTCCTTGGTGGATTAGTTGTAGGGCAGGAACGACCCCTGCACGTTCCTGCATTGTTGCCATCTGGGTTGAAAATAATGGCTCTGATCCCTAGTGGTAATCTTTATGGTACTATCGCTTTGGGTCAAGCTCTCAAATGGAGAGGTGGTGCTCCTCAAGCAGGAATTCTGACGCTCATGGGGATGATCAGGGGGATGGGTGTTGGGATGCTGATTGGGGTTGAGGAGGTTGGGATGCTGATCAGGAAGGATGGAGGGATTTGTCTTGTAGATCGGGGGTGAGAGGTGGGAGTAATGCTCAAACTGATTGAAAGGGTGAGGAGCTGATACTGATGATGATCAGGGGATTAGGGGGAGTGATGCTTATGCAAATTGGGGGGATGATGCTGACACTGATCAGGAGGGGTGATACTGATGGAGAGGGAGGGTCATATATTTTTCCCCCACCGTGAGCTGTAGTAAATATTTGCTCTCTGTGGAATCTGCAGGGCAGAGGCTGATCATGACCCCGATAGTTACCGCACAACTTTGCACTGTTAGTTTTTGCTTCTAATGCACAGTAGCTGCAAAAATTTACTGCACTTTAGTAAACATGCCCCTAAAACTTTATCCATAGTATGCTTTTACTAAAAAAAAAAAAAGGACCCAGACGCAAGCCATATTTAGCTCAAAGAAAGCTGCTTCCAAGGCTATCAAGGCATCATACATTTCAAATATACATAGACCTGAAGCTATAGCTGAAAACCTCAAATAAACCCTTCATTTTGCTGTCTCATCTTCAAGCATGTGTCTCTCTCAACTTGCCGTGAACAGTTGATGTTTTAAACAAATCATTGTTTAATTTCTCAGTACCACAGTAAACGGCTTCAGGTCATTATCAAGACCAGGTTCAGTTAGTCTAGTTTGGCAGCACTGCATATGTGGATTTTTACTATGGTTCTGATTTGCTATTGATTTCCCTAAGTGTAGACTCTCTTGGCAGAGTGAAGATTTGCCCTGGAATGCACACAAAAAGAGTAGAAAAACACAAATGAAGAGGCCCTCGCTGACTGATTACAAATATCTTTATCCCTCAAATTAGGTATTTACAACATAGCAAAATGGAGAAGGTAAAAAATAGCAAGATAGTTTGAACTAAGGGGGTCTTTTACTAATGGGCGCTAAAGTGTTGCACCTAATGCACTGAAACCATGGTGCGTTAGGTGCAACAGCAATGCATTAACTGTTGGGGGCATGGAAAGCATTTCCCTGGTAGTTAACATGGAGCCCTGTCCCCCTAGCACATGCTGCATTAGTGCGGGTGCACTTACTGCTACCTATTGAGGTGACCCACACTAATGCAGTTAGCGCACAATGTGAACATAGCACTAACTGTGCTGAACTCACCACACCCACTCTCTGCCCCTAACACATGTTATACAGTTATCATCCTTTGCTAATTGTCATGGCCCTGTGCTAGCTGGCAATGCACATTCCAGCATTTATTTAACAAGGGTTTTATACCACTTTATCATTTTTAGTCAAAGCGGTTTACATTGTAACTTCAACTTGGTAATGTACATTAAAAAGGGACATTGATAACTTGGATTCTTCTGAGGGTTAAGTGACTTGCCCAAGGCCACAAGGAATGCTAGTGGGAATCAAACCCTGGTCATTTGGTTTCCCAAGTCAGTGTTCTCACCACTAGGCTACTCCTCCACTCCATGCCTTTAGTGCACGCCAGAACATGTGTTGCTAGCTAGTGCCTGTTAGTAAAAGACCTCCTAAGTCCCAGTTCATTTTCCTCTTATTGATTTAGTCCTGGGTAGGTCCCTTATCACTGACCTTTTCTTTAATCCTCTTCTGAGTTGCTGGGTTTCAGGGTCTCAGCTTCCCTGTAGCCTCCCGCAAGACACTCGAAAAAGCTACTTTCCATAATCATAGCACTTTTCCCAAACTTAGACCAAGCTCTTTCAATGTCAGTGCCACTGAACTTTCCATAAGAAAAATTATAAAACACTCCTCAAAATTACCTCCTTTGGTGATATACAAAATAGGGAAATTGCTTCTTCTCTTAAAACTCTTTTTTAAAGCACTCTTCCTTCTGTTAGGGATGTACCGAGTCCCAGTCTCTCATGCTCAGACTGAATTTCTCAGGGGTTAAGATGGGGTGCACCTTGTTGGTCCCACTCAGCTCCAGATAGAAACAATCGATACACCATTGTTTGTCTTTCCATATCCTCCCCTAGGTCTGTGCTGCTTCTTCAGATCTCCCCCTCTCATTAAGCCAAACCAGTTTAGAGCAGCTCCTGTTCCTATTCAAGGCCTAGCCATCCAAGAAGAGAGGGAGCCCTCTGCTGCTCCTTCACATCTTTAAGCAAGAAGAGCACCCAGCTTCAACATACAGGGTGTTAAAATAGTCTCCTTCCATATCTTACATGGATACAGCCACTGCTAAGTGATGGACATACAGCTCCATCCTTCATCACTGTACTCACAGGTCACATTAGGATCATGGACTCCTGAATTTTCTTCATTTTAAATATAGAAGGACAAATCCTGGTGTCCTACTAAGTAAGAAAACCAGAACTATAAATCAATGCATACTGTGGGACAAAACGAGAAGTGTCTTAGCCGGTCTCTGATGATCTGGAGCCATCAGATGACCTAGACTACAAAGAGGCCAAAACCTGGTCATTTTTGGATATGATCCTATGGTGTCTCAAAATGAAGTTAAAAGGATAATCTTTTTAATAATGACCCCAAGAAGTCTGGTTGAGGAGAGAGAAAGAAAATGATGACAACCATTAAGAGATTTTCAGCAGATGCAGCTACACACACAATTGTACTCACAGCAAGCAGCATATATTATTTTTTTTTTGCCTAAGCACGTAAAGAGATAATTGGATGGTTGATTACTTCACAGTGCAGCTGCTGTGGAGCTTAATTATCACATCAGTGGATTGTTGTACTAGCTTCTCATCTTGGGCGAGTTTGCTTCAAATATCATTGTCTTGTGTGAAATTAATTTGATGATCCAAATCTCAATCTGGTCTATACACAATGCAAAAGAAATTTTCACAATCAGCATTTTCTGCTCAGGAGTGACTGTGTGCATGGAAATAGTGTGGTAGAGATGAGTAGAAAATGTCAATGACAAGCCAATATGGAGTCAATTTTATAGATTCTTTGTGCATATATTGTAAAAGGCCTCTTATAAAATTGTCTCATGCATAAAAGCATGTCTGAAAAACTTACCATGGAAAATTCTAGTAATTACGGGAAGGCAAGATGGCGATGGAGCATTGTGCCACTGCGGAACCCTTTCACTTCTAAACGCAAGTGCCGGGTGAGCTGATTGTCAGTGCTCGAGGGGGCACAGGAAACAGAAGCAGTTTCACCTACCCTCGGGTGAGACTGTAGAACTTTGGCGGCCTGTGGTTTTCTTGCGACAGGTGCAAGAGCAGCTTCTTTGGCAGGTCCGCATGGATCTCCTCTGGCGGATCTGCGTATTTCAGGGGTTTTGCTTTCCCCTGAACAGCGGGCTCCCCCTCCGCATCCCAGAAAGATCTCTCCAGCAGGCATTGTGCTCCCCTCCGGTCTGCTTACTAGCACGCCATCGCAGGGGAGTGAAGAGGGCTCGCCATTTGTGGTTCTACAAGATAAAGGAGAGACCCCTGAGTGCAAAGGAGTAGCTGGATCATCTTCTACATGTGGAGGGTTGATGGGGGTGACTTCGGATACCGTGCCTGTCCCTGGCATTTGGAGTATGATGAAGCCTTTCAAAGGTTACTATGGATGCACTGTGGGATGTGGTGGCTACTGTGAATATTTCCCTACAATCTGTGAGTTCAGAACTTTTACTTCTTAAAACTGCTGTAGTCTCAGGAACCTTGAAGGACCAGGAAGGGAAGCAGGTGCCACTTGAGGAAGAACATGGACAGCTGCGGGAGCTTCAGGTTGCCCAGTTGAAGGATAGGACAGTGACTGCTCTAAAGATTGTTTTTTATAATTGATTCTCCAAATATTCAATCTTAGCTTGCTTAATTTTCCCAGGTCCCCTATTCAATCATCTGAGGAGATGGTGTGCAGGTACTTCATGGAGGTCTTAAAGATCTCCTTGGAGCAGATGCCTCACCTGACTAGGGCTTTCTACTTGTCTGGCGTGTCTGATAGCCGGGTTGTCCCCCCAGAGAGCTCTCATGGAGCTGGAGACTTGACCGACTTCCTAGAGAGCTCCCTGGAGGTGAATAGGCTTGTTCTACTCTTCTGGTAACTCTGGCTCCAGAGTCGGATAAGTCTTTAATTCTTAGAACATATTTCAGGAATTTTAGTGAGATGTTTTTGGCTCTCAAGTTCGTATTTTTCTCAGATTTAGCTAAGGATATCCAGCTTAGGTTGAGAGAGTTTTTGGTATATAAGCCCAGAGTTCTCTCCCTAGGCAGGATATTTGTGCTGAAGTTTCCTATGAGATGTTATGTTACCTATAAAGAAAAGCTATTTCTGTTTTTTGAGCCTAAACAACTGCTGAAATTTTTGATAGCAAGAGAAGTCACGATTGTTACACCTTTGTCTCATCCGACTGACGCATAAATCTCACTCCATTTTGTTAATAATTTGTTTCTATGTAACTATTTCTTGGGGGCCTTATCTAGATTTCTTCTTTATTGGGGTCTAACGTATGGTTAGATGAGATTATTACCTTTATATATTTCTGTTGTATGTATTGCCTGGAACCTTTTTCTTGTTCATTCATGATTCTTCCTGGATGTATTATGTTTAAATGCTGATAAAATGGGGGGGGGGGGAGGGAAGCATGTGTAACGCAATTAGGAAGATACTTGTAAACGACTTTTAGAGTAGAGGGGGAATTTGAATAGAGCTTGAGCAGAGTTGCGATTTACGCATGTATTTCATGTGCTAACATTTACATCTGCTCCTGTCTAAATGGTTACAGCTTCAATCTAGCCACTATTTCTGCCAGGTCTGAGCCAGTATTTTATAAACACAGATGAAGGCCCACTTTATATAGCACAACTTTTCAACTTTTAACTCTTTCCTTAAGGTGCATACCACTCTGACCCCCCTCCCTCCCTTTCTGCCCCAACCCTAGCTGATTATTTTCATGACAGTCCATAAGATTACATTGGTGAGCCTGATGTCGGTACCAGGTAAAATGGTAGAAACCATTATAAAGAACAAAATTACTGGATATGTAGATAGTCATGGCTTAATGGGAGACAGCCAACATGGCTTTAACCAAGGAAGGTCTTGTCTTTCTAATCTGTTATGTTTTTTTGAAGGTGTGAATAAACAGGTAGACAAAGGTGAGTCAGTTGATATAGTGTATCTGGATTTTCAGAAAGCCTTTGACAAGGTCCCTCATGAGAGACTCTTGGCGAAATTAAAGGCATGGGATAGGAGGCAGTGTACTATTGTAGATGAGGAACTGGTTGAAAGATAGAAAGCAGAGGGTAGGGATAAATGGCCAATTTTCCCAATGGAGAAAGATGAATAGTGGAGTACCCCAGGGATCTGTGCTGGGTCCATTGCTTTTTGACATATTTGTAAAAGACCTGGAAATGGGAACAATGAATGAAGTAATCAAATTTGCAGATGACCCAAAATTATTCAAAGTTGTTAAAACCCGTGAGGATTGTGAAAAATTGCAAGGCCTTGATATATTGGAAGACTGGGCATCCAAATGGCAGATGAAATTTAATGTGGACATGTGCAAAGTTATGCACCTAGGGAAGAACAAACCAAACTATGGTTACATGATTTAAGTTTTGACATTAGGAGTCACCACCCAGGAAAAAGATTTAGGTGTCATCATGGATAACATGTTGAAACCCTCCGCCAAGTGTGTAGTGGCGGCCAATAAAGCAAATAGAATGCTAGGAATCATAAGGAAAGGAATGGAGAATAAAACAAAGAATATTATAATTCCTCTGAATTATTCTATGTTGCGACTGCACCTTGAATATTGTGTGCTAATTCTGGTCGCCGTATCTTAAAAAGAATATAGGATTATTAGAAAAGGTACAGAGAAGAGCCATCAAAATAGTAAAGGGGATGGAAGGATACCCCTATGAAGAGAGGCTAAAAAGGTTAGGGCTCCTAAACCTGGAAAAGAGACAGCTGAGATATGATAGAGGTCTGTAAATTAATAAATGAAGTGGAACAGGTAAATGTAGACTGTTTGTTGTTGTTAAATGCTGTTGAATCAGTGTCGACTCCTGGCGACCCTCTGGATAGTTGACCTAAACTTTGTTCGGTCTTCAGCCAAGCGGCTCAGAAAAGCTTAGGTTTGACCTCCTCTAGTACTGATTGATTTGTTCTTTGGACAGTTCATGGTATACACAATATTCATCGCCAGCACCATAATTTAAAGGCATCAATTTTCTTCCTGTCTGTCTTTTTCATTGTCCAATTTTCACATCCATATGACGTTATTGAAAATACCATGGCCTGGACAAGTCGAATCTTTGTATGGAGAGAGACATCTCTGCTCTTGAGGATCTTGTCTAGGTCCATTCTAGCAAGAGCAATACATTGTCAGATTTCTTGACTGCTAGTCCTTTATTGATTATTGATCCAAGTAAGTTAAAGCTGTTAACTATTTCAATTTCTTCTCCATCAGTGATGAACTTATTGATTTTTGCCAGCTGTCAGGATCTTTGTCTTCTTAACATTAAGGTGCAGACCCATTTTAAGACTATATTCCATGATCTTGAGAAACAAATGTTTCAAATTGTCTTCACTTTCAGCAAGTAATGTGGTATAATCAGCAAAGTGAAGGTTGTTGGTGGAAGATTCATCAATCTTCACACCTTGGTTGTCTTCAAAAGTCCTGCTTTTCTGATGATTTGTTCTGCATATAAATTAAAGAGGTAGGGGGAATGTAGGCAGCTTTGTTGTAGACTTTTGATGATTTTAAACCATTCTGTTCTCCTAGTTCCGTTCGAACTATTGCTTCTTGATCAATGTAAGGGCTGTGCAAGAGAATAATCAGGTGTTCTGGTATAACCATGATTCTTAATGTGCCCAGAGTTTCTCATGATATACACAGTCAAAAGCCTTACTATAGTCAATGAAACACATATGGATATCCTTCTGGTATTCTTTAGTCTTTTCAAGTATCCATCTTGTATCCGTGTTGATGTCTCTCATTCCTCGCCCTTTCCTGAACTCTGCTTGCACTTCAGGCAGTTCTCGTTCCAGGTATGATTGTAGTTTCTGCTGAATGATCTTGAGTAGAATGTTGCTGGCATGTGGGATCAGAGCGATTGTGCAGTAATTTCCACAGTCAGTCGGGTCACCTTTCTTCAGTATTGGTATAACACAGATATTTTCCAGTCATTTGGCCATGAATTTGTCTTCCAAATTTCCTGGCAGAGCCTTGTAAGTATGGTAACAACTTCATCCGATTGCTGTAATACTTCAATGGGAATGCCATCAATTCCTGGTGCTTTGTTCTTTGATAAGGCTTTCAATGCTGCTTCGACAACCTCTTTCATCACCAATGGTTCCTAATCATAAGGTACGGGTCTCAAAGACTGTTGGTCCACTTGATCTTTATGGTATAATGACTCTGTATCTTCTTTCCACCTTTTCTTGACCATCTCAGCAACATTCACTATGGATCCTTGAGCATCTTGTAGCATTCCAATTTGAGGCTGAAATTTTTTCTTTGACTCTGTAGCTTTAGAAAAGCCGATCTTGTTCTTCCTCTAATAGCTTCTGAATCTATTTCCTTGCATGTGTCATTGTAGTACTTCTCCTTGTCTTGTCTTGCTGCATGTTGGAAATCTGAGTTCTGCGATTGCCTCTCTTTCTCCTCTAACTTTAGCTTCTCTGACAATTTTCAGAGTTTCTTCAGTCATCCATTTTGGCTGTTTTTGCTTTTTCACCTTATGTAGAGATTATCGCTTTCTTCCAACACAACCTTCTCAATGTCATCCCAAAACTCTTCTGTAACTCTGTCATTTGTATCTAAAGCAGTAAATAGATTTTTCAGGAAATCTTTAAATTCCAGTGGTATATTCTCAAGGTCATATTTTGCTACATTCATGAGTGGCTTACTCTTTTTCAACTTTAGCTTGAGTTTGCATACTAGTAGTTGGTGATCTGTACCACATTCAGCTCCAGGTTTTGTTTTTGTTGATGTTATAGATCTTTTCCATCGTTGTCTTCCACAGATGTAGTCAATTTGATTTCTATACAATCCATTGGGCGACGTCCAAGGGTACAGTCAGCACTTGTGTTGCGGAAAGAAGGTGTTTGAGAATAATTGAATTCTGTAAGACCAATGATCTATCAGTCTTTCTCCAGCTTAGTTTCTGTTGCCAAGTCCATATTTTCCAACCACTTTGCCTTCTTCTTTGTTGCCAACTTTTGCATTCCAGTCACCCATGACTATCAGGATATCTTGTTGGCATGATCTGTCAATTTCAGCTTGTACTTGTTCATAGAACTCAATGTCTTCCTCTTCTGCTGCTGTTATAGGGGAATATACGTGAATTATAGTTGTGTTGATGGGCTTTCCTTGTAGATGAATAGAAATTAAGCGTTCACTGACTGCACTGTATTTCATTGCAGTTCTTGCAAATTTCTTCTTAATTATAACGCAACATCATTTCTTCTTTGTCTTTCATTTTCAGCATAGCAGACCATATGATCATCAGAGGCAAAGTGCCCAAAGCCAGTCTATTTCAGTTCACTGATACCCAACAGATCGAGTTGAACACATTCCATTTCATTCTTTACCACCTCCAACTTCCCTTGGTTCATGCTTCATACGTTCCATGTCCCAATATGTAAGACATTTTTGCAACTTCTCTTTTCATGTGCAGCTACATCAGCAGATCCAACCACATCATAAATGCTGGCTTTACTCTGAAGTCTTCAGCTCATCCCCAGTAGCCATTTGAGTGCCTTCCAATTTGGGGGTCTCACCTTCCAACACTATAGTGCAGTTTGTTTTGTGACCATCCATTGGGTTTTCGTGGCAAGTTAATTTGTCACAGGAATATGATCCTCCACCGTCCCATTCTGCTGCTGCCCAGATGGGAGGTTTGTCTTAGGTCTCAGCTGAGGTGCCAGACTATCTATCTTGGGAGACCCTGCCAGTCAATTTCATTGACAGAGGCTACTCTAGTCACATCGTACGACAAGCTTACCAACGAGCATTATACAATAATCGTGATTTGCTGTTATTACCGAAAAAGCCTGCGGGAACTTCCAATGAGGATCATAATATCAATTTTGTCATACATTATTCTCTGGCACGTTCTCGAGTACAGAAGATTCTCAAAAAATACAGTCCAATCTTACACACCGTACCTGGCATGCAAGAGAAGTCAATACGTTGTGTGTGGAGACGTAGCCGCAATCTAAAGGAATATTTGAGTCCTACCAAATTGCGACCAGAAAAACCTGCAAACCAGGGAGATTTCATAACAGGTCATAAAAGTGTGGACAGTGTGGAATATGTGCCATTACCATTGAACGATCTAATTTTTTTACAAAGGCATCACATATAAATTAAAGCAAGCTACCACCTGTGAATCTACTCACGTAGTTTATGCGGTCGAGTGCCCGTGTGGCTCACTGTACATAGGAAAGACGGTACGCCCTTTTAAAATTCGGATGAAGGAACATGAAAGCCGACTCCGCTGTAATCGGAGAGAAGCTCCATTAGTAGAACATTGTTCCGCTGAACACCATGCGTTTACCCAGCTCCGTTGTTGGATTATTGAACAAGTACTAGAGAACGGACTGGGGAAATCACGTGACAAACTGTTGCTCTACCGAGAGCAATGGTGGATTTACACTTTGGACACAGTCCAACCAGGGGGGCTAAATTTCAACATCGATTGGTCCGCCTGCCTTTAATGTTTGATTATTCAGCACCTGATTCTTTGTCGGCATTTAAAAATGGCAGTTTCACCCTCAGGGCGCATGTGCGGCGTTCTTGGATTTCCCAGAGGAAGAAAAGGGAGATCGTTGGTTCAAGACTATAGGCTGCATCTACATCAGGTTAAAAATTGTTCATTTTAAAAGTTTCTTTATAAGGTTTTTTTGTACTATATAGCATGGTGGATTCTTTCGATGTTAGTATTGTTCAGTCATTGAGGATGTCATTTTTTACAGAAAAATATGAAGATTAAGTCCCTTGAGAAACCCTAAGTGGAGAAACGCACGGGCGCCTTACAAGATTGGCGTTGGGACATTGCTTTTCTTATAAGAATAAAAGAATGGCAAGAAGCAAAAAAGTAAAAACACTGAAAAAAAATGTAAAATTAAGAAGTCCGAGATGTGTCACATCAGTACATAAGTTAAGTACCTTTTTGTCATTTTGCATTGAGAGTTTCGATATCACTGAGATGATTGGTGACACTTATTTGGTTCTTCTTTACACATAAGCCATTGATGTATAAAAACCTGCACATGTCTAGGAAATTATACAACATTCCTAGACTATATAGTGCTAAAGGTTGTTTTTCTGAGGCTTATATTGCGACAGAAAAAGAAATACTGAAAAGAAATACAGAAGTGAATTGTTGAATGAGTTCCCGTTGAGCTGTATAGCAATAATCATTCACGAAGCACGGCCATTTATTAATTTTGTGTTTTGTCATGACTAGATTGTAAGCTCTGATGAGCAGGGACTGTCTCTTGCATGTCTGTACAGCGCTGCGTATGACTGTTAGCGCTATAAAAATGCTCAGTAGTAGTAGTAGTAGTAACCGAGCTGCAGTATCCTGTTTATGTAGTTTCTATGTGACAGTCCCACTTGTTCTCTTTCCCCAGTAGGAGATGTATTGGTATTCTCTGAGATGTATTGATTTAATATTTGTAGTGTGGCCTTTTGATAGGTAGGGTTTGGTGCTTTGTGAGTCCTGGTAGTGCTGTTATGGTGGGTTTGCTATGGGTTCTAAATGGGCAGGGTTTATAGTACTTCCTAATGTGCCTGGCAGTTGACACTGGAGTATAGTAATGCAGAAATCTGGAGTCTTTCTTTATTCTCACCTCCCATGCAAATGGTATTCAGACACTTATTAAGAGGTATGTTTACTAAAAGTTAATTCACATTCACAAATGTGCGTTAAGTGCAGGACCACCGTTAATTCTCTTGACAAAGAGCACTTAGGGGCATGTTTTCTAAATATTTATGTGCTTTAAGTTCATTGCCAGGAGAAAAAATAGGCTTTTGAAGGGCTCCTTTGAAAGCCACCTAAAATTTTAGATGGGTAACATATACATTGTATAATAAAATTAATTAAATTTATGCAAATGAGGTGCAGTGGATATGCAAATGAGGCCCTGCAATGAGTCTCCGCACATGGCCCCACATCACCATTGGGCTGCCCCTGCCACACCTGGACCCTCTCCAGCTGTTACTTGGCACTTTCCCTATGGTCTTGTAGGGGCAGAAGCAATTCCTAGTTGCTCCTGCTCTGTGTAGTGCTTAGTGTTCAAAATTAATCTCTTACCTCTAGTGGTAGTCTCTACTAGGTAGTACTACTGCTAGAGATGAAGCTGCCAAATAAAGCAAATAAGCCCTTACCTGGCAACTTGACCTCTAGCGGTAGTACCATGAGACTCCCGCTAGGGCTCAGAGGTGCCATTTTGAGCAGGGGCTCACTCCTGCACCCCATGAAATCATCAGGGAAAACACCCAGTAAGACAAGGGATGGGTTCAAGGGTTGGGGGAAGGTCTAGATTGTGTCAGAAGGGGGGTCCAGGGATGGTGGGGGTATGGAGTGCTGTTGGAGTGGTTGATTGAGAGGTGAGGGGTTGAAATGTGTTTTGGGAGTTCCTGGGTTCTAGAGGGAGTTAGAGAGATGTCTAGTGATGTCAGGGGTGAGGGGGTTCTGTTGGCCTTTGTATCTACCCTTTCAAGCTGACACTTTTATGTGTTTTGGGGCAGTTGTAAAAGCTGTCATAGAAAGATTCTGATATACATGCAACATGTTTTTGAAAAATGGGCAATACATATCTATATTCTGGACCTGCTGAAACCATGCTCTATCCATGCCCAAACCACACCCCCTTGAAATCTTTGCATGGTGTGAATCTCCATAGGTAAACAGCAGTTTTCTAAAATCTCTATTTTGCACTGGTAGCTATTCTGCAAAAGTACATTTATTTGTTTTATTTATTTAAAGAGTTTTCTATACTGCTTTATCATAGATTCAAAGTGGTTTACATTGTCAGTTGAAGTAAAATATACATTATAACAGGGACAAGAACTTGGAGGCAAACAATATAACAGGGTAAAGAATTTGGAGCAATTTGAAAATGGAGTCATTGTTTATGCATGGAGAGGCTTCTAAAATAAGGGCCATAGGTGCCTGTGTGTCTTTCTGAAATACGTTAAAAACAGGCACCCAAATGGTCTTCACACATAGGTGGCATGTTATAAAATTATCGTGTAATAAGGTAATTTTGTAAGGGGCACCTACTTTAAGCATTAAAGTATGTTGCATATTTTGCCTCGTGATCTCCATTCCTCCTCTGTCTTCCTTCTCTCTATGCCCCTCTCTTCTTGTGCCAACTCCAGGCTTCGTCCATTTCACCTTACTGCTCATTTTGCCTGGAACAAGCTGCCTCTGTCTTTACCTCAAATCTCCTCTTTTTCTCTCTTCATGCTCGAGGCTCACCTCTTTGAGGCTGCCTTTGAATCATAATCTCTTTCTGTTGTGTTTCATCTCCTCCTCACCCTTATTTTTTGTATTGTATTGTACTGTATGTGTTTGTCTTCTAGATTGTAAGCTCTATGAGCAGGGATTGTCTACTTACGAGTCTGTACAGCACTTTGTACGCTTGGTAGCACTCTATGAATGATTAATAATAAATGACCTTTTATAAAATATCAATCTGCATAAAAGTACACACTTTCATCTGATGGCATATACTTTGCTGGTAGATGTTGCCGGAAGGTGTTCTGAGCGGAGCACAGATGGAGTTTGCACATAAACTCATAGGGCCCGATATTTAGCGCTGGCGGCTAGCGCGATTACAATGGCTAGCCACCGACGCTGAACATTAAAGTTGGATATTCAGTTTCTGTAAACCGTGTAAATACCCCTACGCGGGATATTCAGTGGCACTAGCACTGTTAGTGCCGCTGAGTATCCCTGAGTAATTCCACTGTACACCCCAATGCTAACTGTTTAGCATCGGGGCATGTCAGGGGCGTTCTGGGGTGGAGCAGATTGCAAACCAGCATATTGAGCTGCAGCCCGGTTAGCAATACGCAGTAAAAGTTAGACTGGGGTTTCCAACACCTGGCTTTTACCGCAGATTGCAGACCAGGCAGCGGCTCAATATCACCATTTATCGGTTTGCAATTGGCTCCACCCCAGAAGGCCCCCGACATGCTCCGATGCTAAGCGGTTAGCATCATGCATATAGTGGCGTTACTTGGGGATATTCAGCAACACAAACCATATTAGTGCCGCTGAATATCCCACTTCGCGGCATTTACACGGTTTACAGGTCTATAAACTGTGTAAATGCCTTGCAATATGGGGCCCATAGACTATAAAATGCCTTCATCTACTTGCATGTGTGCGTAAAGACGGTGTGAACATTTACATTTGCTTGAGAGAAGGTGTAAGTGATCACGGCTACATTGTAGGTGTGGTTTTTGCAACTTAACTAAGCTTTTTAGAAAGAGAAGTAGGCACCTACGTGTCTTCATAAAATAAAGCCTCTGTGGACATCTATGTAGGCACCTACCCTTGGCACCCTGTTACAAAACTATCCCCCCAAATATATAAACTTGGCACAGTGCCTGCCAGATGCTATTCCAGTTCTAGAAGTGAAACACATGTCTGCCAAAACTGGGGAGTCACTTTGGGATATTGGGCATTTCATACTATTAATGTTTTCTGCTTTCCAGAAGTGTGCAGGCAGCACCATCCTATTTCTTTATTCTTTCCATTTCTGTTAATGTGTCTTAATATATAGGTCCTACTGAGACAAACTAACCAAAATGGCAAGAAAAAAGATAACAGCTGCTTGGCCTAAGGAAAAGGGGATTTGTTTTGTTCAGTAAAACTGAAATATTTCCGGGTGGGCCTGAAATTAGTTTTGAGATAGCTTTCTGAAATATTTTGCTTTTCGTCCTAGGTGTTTTGCCACAACATTGAGCTGTCTTGGGCATGCGTAATAGACATTGATTACATCTAATTTTTTCTAACAAAACTGACTTTTAATATTTTTATGCAGTCCTAATGGAGCAGCGTTGGTTTTAGTAATCTCTAACAGTTAGAGATGGAGAAGTGAAGATTCTTAGGCCATTTGGCAAAAAGATCTAATTTCTAATGCTTTTTGAAGAAAGATGAAAATGCTGTTGCAAGAATGCAATTTGTCCATTTTTCTGGCAGCATAATAACTTGTGTAAAAATTCACAGATCCAATTCAGACTTGGGGAGAAGGTGGAACATGGGCCTGGCATCCATTTTAGTAAACACAATACTGATCTAATAAACGTGAGGTTATTTTCCAAAGGGTCAAATTTGTAAAGTGCTAAAAATGATCCACATACAGTATAAGCATGATTTCTATTCATCCTTTGTTATTTTAAACGTGAATATTACCGATCGTTCTATGCAAAAATATAGAAGTCGATGTTCAGCCATACAGAGAATGTATAGTTTGAAACGTTTGACGTAGCGGGTTTCAAATCATACGTATTCAGTGGTGGTATCCATTTAGGTGATACTGCCAAATATCCATGGACATTTCCAGTTATGTCTGCTTTTGTGTAGGTCACTTGGACGTTTAGGGGGTTATTTTAGAAGCCCTATTTGTGGTCTGCACGTGTGAATACGATCTCTCATACATGCAAATAACATTAATGTCCACATAATCATTTTAGAAGGGTCTGAATTGACAT
This sequence comes from Ichthyophis bannanicus, assembly GCA_033557465.1. Lineage (NCBI taxonomy): Eukaryota > Metazoa > Chordata > Amphibia > Gymnophiona > Ichthyophiidae > Ichthyophis > Ichthyophis bannanicus. The sequence continues at coordinate 524,568,013 of CM066036.1, read as the reverse complement.
GTTTCTGCCCCAATTACACAGGGGGCATAGTTTAGATGGACCGACAAGATGCACGTATATCTCTAATTGCATATAGCAGTGCTTTCCAAACTTTTATCCCATATGATCCCATTTTAGCAACTGAATATTCACATGACTCCAGATGAGGAAATCCAAATAGCAGGTCTCCAGCCTCCTTCCCCCTCCTTCCACTCATCTAAAGCAGAAAAAAACAGCAACCAGCACAGGGTCTTTTGTGTCAGTGTGCAGTGTGTTCTTCCAGACTCTAGTACGGCCCAGTGGATTTCCAGTCTAACAGGAAGCTTACCCAGGTGGGGACAAGGGCCTATTAATGTTCACTGTCTCACATGCTGACTGGTGACTGCACTGCTTGGCATAGCTCAGAGTGAAAGCCCAGAGAGAAGGGGAAATGGCTGTTTCTGTGACCCCATCCACTAATAATGTGACCCCATTTGGGGTTCTAACCCCACTGGCATTTAGGGATTGCACATGGGCAACTGAGATCTTCCATATCTGTATTTTCACCCATTCCCCTGCACATTTAGGTATTTAGAAAGGGCTGATTTCGGCCAGCCCTTTACAGAAGGGATTAAAGAGGACATATCATGTACAGAAACTTTACTACTATTCTCAGTGGAACATTTCCTCCAAGGTTTTGAAAGAGGCAAATCTTTTTGGTATTTACTGGATATCTCTGCTGCATTTGATACTGTTAACCATGTAATCCTACTTCAACGATTGCTGGGATAGGTATGGGGTGTGTGGGGGGGGGTATTCTGTGTGGTGCTTGTGCGTGTGGGCCTCTTGAGGGTATAAAAGAGTGTGTCTGCAAGGGTGTGTATGCATTTTTGTGTGATTGTAGGAATCTGTGGGTTTATCTAGGGGGGGGGGGGGTGTTTACTTTAGAAGTGTGGAGAAGATGGCTTTGAAGGTGCATCTAGGTGCCATCCTTCACCAGCTGCCTTGGTTATTTTTTTCTCTCTCTGTCTGCCCGTGTTGCTATGGGCCAACGTGTTAGACATCAAGGGTTGGTTTGGAATGGAGAGCTAGTTTGACATTCTACTATTTCTTCCATAGAAAATAATGGGCATTTTTTTGCAGGCTTAGTTCACTGAAAATATTCATCTAATGTTTCTAGTGATATGCTGGTGAATATACGTCTGCTTTGAAGCAGCGAAGTGCAGACAATGAATAAATCCAGGAGTCAATTTACAGGGTCCAAGCCAATTTATTGTGCACAAGGCCCAGTTAGTCAAAGCTTCAAAAAGGACTGAGCAAAGTTCTTACAGAGACATATTCATTTATACATTTCTTTTCAGTTTGATACATGCAAACTTTCTATTGGTCCCAATGCCCCCTGCACCTGTCCAATCAGAGATCCCTCCTGGGCCTAGCACCCAGCTCCCTCCCCTAGGACTGTTCTAACAATGGTGCAGTTTCTAGGTTTGGATACTTCTCTACTGCAAGGTCGTTTCTAGCTCTAGGAATGCAAGTATTGAAACATTTTTATTTTCACAGCACAAGAGAATAATGAAAGATTTATGCATTCATGAAAACTTCTTATTAAGCAGTTTAAAACAGCTTTTCTCAAACTTTTACAGACTTTGGTTCTTTACTGAGATGGGGGTTGGAATCAGGGCCTAACTTACAGGCCTTTCACATTTGCAGACTATTATAGGCCATAGCCTGCCACAGTTTAGCTACACTGGGGCCAATATTCAGAGGCGCTTATCTGGTTATCAGCACCAAATATTCGCTCTGAAAATATTGGCACTATTTGGTAGTGCCAGGGCAGTTCATGAGTGGAGTTAGGAGAGAGAGTGGCAATACTGAGCCCGCTGTATGGATAGCCAACTACCTAAAGTTAGACCAGAAGAAAGGCAGTCCTAACGACTTGTGATTTGTTGTCCAGATAGCAGATTGAATACTGGCATTATCTGGATATCGGCATCGGTCACTGCAGTATCCGGACATTCATAATAGGCTTCTATTCAGATACCGGTACTGAATATCTAGGTTTATTTAAGCGTGGCAGCCAGTATTTAAAAAAAAAAAACTCTGACTGCCATGGTTAAGATTGACCCTCCTAGTTTGCATGGCTGTAGGTGTGTGTTCATCTGAACATGTGAAGTCATATAGTCTAGTTCTAGAACATACTGTTGTAATAATATGGCTGATGTGTCTCTTTCATACACGCAAGTCCAACCAAATTGCCAAATATTTGGTCTGATTGTCTGATACGATGTTTATGTGGTATGCAATGATCAGTTGCAATTGCTGGTTGAATATTTTCTGTGTGTTTTTCTCTGGAGTGAGTGGGTATTTTATCTTTCTGTTTACTAATTCAGTATTTTCAGTGTGCCATCGGACTTGATCATGTGTGACACAAATCCGCCACTGCCTGGTTCTCACATTTAAATACATTTACTCATTAACCTCTCAATCTTAATTATAAATAAAAAGCTTGCGAAGAGTTGGAAATATACTTGCAGAGTTGCCAAGTTCCATGAGTGAGATTTTAAGCCAATCCTGGATTTCTGACAGTCTTATTCTGATGCATTATGGGACTCGCAGCACTGATTCCAATGGGTAAAATCAGGAACTGCAAATATTATACTGCACTGCAATGCAAATTTAAAACCAGAACTGGCAAAAAAATCCCACTCATGGAACTGGGTAACTCGGTAACTCTGTATTTATAGTATCCTCTTACCTTGCTTTTTGGACATTCACCCCATGCTTTCATGTCACATTATTGAACACCTGCACAGCTCTGTTGAATGGTTACCTCAGCCTTTTGAGACTGCACTATACCTCTGATTCTGGGCCAGTCAAGGATATTAGGCACCCTAGGCAAATCTTTAATTTCGCTGCTGGGCCCTCCCCATCTTCTGCTCCAGGTCTACCCTTACAATCTACCTACTTATTGGCACAGTGCCAGCTGCCACTGAAGGCCTTAACACATCGCTGCTTCTGGGTGCTCACCCCCTGTGGCCGGCAGGAGGAAGGGGGTTTAACAGCGCTCCTCCTGCTTCCTCTGCCACATGGGGCCAGTCTCGCAGTAGGAGTCGCAAGCTTGTGGGATTTTGTGCAGAAAAGGAAACTATGCCATTAGGTGCCCTCCTTCCTGCCGTCTATGAGGACCGAGAGAGGGGAGGGAGAGGGGCTGGAGCAGGGCCTCCAGGAGGCCAGGAATCAGAAGGTGAGGGAATTTAAAGCATCTATGTACTATCTTTTGCCACCCCTGGAATCTTGTCACTCTAAGTGCCTGTCTAGTTCACCCAATAGATGTGCTGCTTTGCTCTGATTGCATGACTCTAATACCCACATAAGTGTGTGTGTGTGTTTGTGTATGGGTGTGTATGCATTTATCTATTTACTTATTTACTTCATGTGGGAGCCTGTGGATAACTGTTGGTTGAATTTTTATTGTATAACTTGATTATCCGCTTTTGATCTTAACTGGATCTCAAAGCGAAGCACGTACGATTTACAGCAATCACAATATGCAAAACTCAAACATTTAACTCTAGAGTTCCCGGTCCCGTCATCATACCCCAGAGATAGAAGGGGCATCCTTTTGCACATCCTACTAACCTCTGTGCCTGCTGCATTGCTGCTAGCTAGCTGCCCTGAGAGGGCCTGGGCCTCATTCGTGACTATTGCTAGACCTAGTTACTGGTGAAGATACATGCCTCGAGGTTATAGAGAGCACACTGGTAATTTAAAGGTATATCAAGCATTGGTACCAGTAAATATAAGGTTATATCTTATTCATAGGGTTTTTTTGTCCTAATGGTGGGATGTTACTCAAAACTGATATATATTGAGCACAGATATTATTGCTTGTCTGTGTGTTCATTGGTTTACAGGTAAAGGGGGTTTCATGCACTGTTGCAACACTCATTTAGGCAGAGCTCCCCTCAGAGTTCTGTACACAGAGGGGAAACCCTTTATGATATAGCTCTAGGTTGGGCTACTTATTGAATGCTTTTAGATTGAGTCTGTAACCAGAGCATCCTTTGGGACCAGGGGGGTGATATAAAGATACAAAAACATTTCAACTTATTGATTATAATGCATGTGGCAGATGTATTCAGCAATCTTCCCATGGAAAACGTATGGGGGTAACTTTCTATGTGTTTAGCCTGCAAATAAGGAACTAGTGGCACTGCGCTTATATATATTCAGTAACATAATATGATAGCTTTTCAGTTGGTCTTTATCATTCACTTGGTGTTTATCATTCACATACAATATTATGCAGAACTGGTTCACATATACACCTGGACAACGCTGAATAAATCAATGAAATTGGTCAGTACAGTCTTTCAGTCTGTATATAGTTCCATCTTTGAGCACAAAGGTTTCAACTGGTCCCTAACGGGCTGATTTTATAAGAATCGTGCTGAAAGTTATACACTATTTATGAGCATAAGTTGCTGTTTCACAGATTTAAGTGTGTGCATCGGCCGGTGGTTGTTCTGATGTGCCATGCACGGGTCGTACTTGGGCAGAGCATAGGCATGGCCTTGGCTGTTGTAAGTGAGTTACAAAATATTATGACTTACGTATGTCAATGCACCGTTCGAGGTGCCCCAGGTTATGCCTATCCTAGAGCAGGTGTAAGTAGCAGCGCCAAGGTTCTCCATGCCTTACTTTATAAAATAGGGCATGCGTGCATGTATGCACAGGAACGTGTGTAGCCTGCGCGTCTTACTATGAAATTACCCTCATAGAGGGTCTCTTGTTCAGCTTTCTTTCTTCTCTTGAACCCTGCTAAATATGTCATGCTCTGGATCACCTCAGTTAAACCCCCCTACCCTCTGCTGGCACACTTGTTCCCTGGTTGTCCCATTCCCTTGGTGGATTCTATACAATATCTGGGTAATTATTCTAGACTCTTCACTTTCCTTTCAGTCTCACATTTCATCAGTTGTTCGTCATTCCTTCGATTCATTTTGCCAGATTCGTGCCATCTGTCCTTTTCTCTCCTCTCCCTCCTTGACCACTTTCCTTCTCTCTCTTGTAATATCTAGACTAGACTATTCTAATGTAATTTATCTTGGTCTTCCCCAATCACAAATCCACTACTTGCAACTCATACCAAATACAGCTGTTCACATCCTGTCACATGCATCCTGGTTCAACCATGTTACCCCTCTTCTGACTCATCTTTGGCTTCCTATTGCATCTTGCCTTCAATTTAAACTCTTGACCTTTAGTTCATCACACATTGCATTCTAGTATCCCTCAATACTTATTATCTGTTGCTTCTCCATTCGACCCACTGTTGTCTCCGTGAAATTCATGCAAACAGACTTCATCTCCCATCTGCTAATCGGGCTCATCTTATGTCCACCCACTCTGCCGCTTTTTATTTCCTCGCCCTAGCCTCATGGAACATGTTGCCTCAAGCCTTACAATTGGAACCATCATAAAGTTTAAGTATCTGTTAAAAACTCACTTATTCAATCAAGCATATAACATACCAGTTCCTTGATAAGTATCAGCTCTGACTGGCCTAATTTAAGTCCCTCTCGCTTCTCTTCTGTTCTTCTGTTCTTATCTTAGTGATTAGGTCTCGTTTATTTCTTCTTGTCTCTCTCCTTCTCCTATCTTAGTGAGTATGGCTGCATTATCTGTCCTATCTAACCATTGTAGTTCTTTTTTGATTTTCTGTTTTTATCCTATGTATTTTAAATTGTGCACCGCTCTGCTGTGTGTTTATCGAAGGGCGGTTAAGCAAATTAAATAAACCCTAAACCATTTTGTACTATCCTGCATTAATACTGAAAGAGGCCATTAGCATACATCAATACACCAATCCCCAGTCTCTGCATCTCAGGGCCTGGTTGCTGAAAGCCTAGAACTTCACGGTCTTAACCTTTCCCAGCAGGTAAAGGATATCCTTTATGTTTCCAGGAAGCCTTCCACAAGACGCTGTTATGCTTTTAAGTGGAAAAGGTTTACCATATGGTGCTCGCAGAAGGGTCTTAACCCTCTTTCGATACTCCAGTAATGATTGCAGAGGTATCTCCTTCATTTATCAAATGCAGGGCTTAAGACCAATTCAGTGAGAGTTCATTTGAGTGCCAATGGCAGCTTCTTTCAAGCCTCTAAATGGGCAACCTATTTCCTCTCATCCTCTTATAGCGAGATTTATGAGAGGCCTTCTTTTAACTAAGCCTCCCATTAAGCCACCACCGGTGGCATGGGACTTAAATCTGGTTCTTGGGCTGCTCATGAAACCGCCCTTTGAACCATTAGCCACTACCTCTTTGAAATTCCTTTCCTGGAAGGTCATCTTTCTTATTGCAATCACAGCATGTCACATCAGTGAATTGCAAGCGTTGGTGGCTGATCCTCCTTATACAAGGTTCCATCTTGTTAAGGTTGTCCTTAGGACTCATCCACTCTTAATGCCAAAGGTGGTGTCACCTTTTCATTTAAACCAAGCGGTTTACCTTCCTGTATTCTTCCCAAGGCCTCATGCCTCAAATGCAGAAAGGAATCTTCATACTTTGGACTGTAAATGGGCTTTGGCCTTTTACTTGCAAAGGACACAGTAACATAGAAGGTCCTCTCAACTTTTTGTTGCTTTTGATCCTAGTCATTTGGGACTTCCAGTCTCCAAAAGAACACTGTCCAGCTGGATTACACAGGGTGTGAAAGTAAAAACCTATGAAAGTAAAAACCTTCCTCTTGAAGGCCATGTCACAGCTCACAGTATTAGAGCCATGGTAGCCTCTATGGCTCATCTTCACTCTGTGTCTATTGACGACATCTGTCGAGCAGCTACTTGGGCTTTGGTTCATACCTTCACAGCCCATTACTGCTTAGACAAGGACTCCCGCCGGGATGCCTTGTTTGGTCAGGCTGTTCTTCAACACCTGTTCCATACTTAATCAACTCCTACCCACCATCCCTGGTAGGATGCCAGAGATCCATGGGGGGAAAGTGGAGCCCTTTCACAAGGGCACACAACTTTCTGGGGCCATCTCCCTGGCATCTGCAGGTAGGGAGTCCCCATATGTGAAGACTACGTTCCTGCTTGTTCCTGGAGATAGCATAGTTACTCACCTGTAACAGGTGATCTCCGGGAAATTCTAGACCATTCTTCAAGCTTAGCTAGATCCCTCCTCATTTTATCTATACCTTCCTGGGTGTCTACTCTAGTGCAGATTTCATATCATCCGCAAAGAGGCAAACCTTACCTGACAGCCCTTCCGCTATATCACTAAGAAAGATGTTAAAAAGAATCGGACCAAGGACAGATCCCTGGGGCACACCACTGGTAACATCCTTCTCCTCAGAGTGAGCTCCATTTACCTGTACTCTTTGTTGCCTCCCACCAAACCAATTTATAACCCAAGCAGTAACTTTAGGGTCCATCCCTAGGGTGTTCAGTTTGTTTATAAGTCGCCTGTGAGGAACAGTGTCAAAGGCTTTACTGAAATCTAAATACACCACATCTAGGGCTGTCCCTTGGTCCAACTCCTTGGTCACCCAGTCAAAGAAATCAATCAGATTTGTCTGACAAGACCTGCCTCTGATGAATCCATGCTGCCTCGGATCCTGTAATCGGCTGGACTCCAGAAACCTCACTATTTTCTCTTTCAGCAGCGTTTCCATAATTTACTCACCACTGAATTTCAACTAACCAGCCTGTAGTTTTGAACTATATCCTTACTTCCGCTTTTGTGTAAAGGGACCACATGATTTTCTCTCCAGTCCTTTGGCACTAATCCCGACTCCAACGAGGCATTGAAAAGGTCAGTCAGTGGAGCTGCTAGAATGTCCCCAAGTTCCCTCAGTTTTCTAGGGTGTATCCCATCCAGTCCCATCGCTTTGTCTACTTTACATTTAGCTAGTTTCTCATGAACACAGTCTTCTGAAAATTGTTCAAGATGCCCCTCAATTCTGTTCCTGGTTCTTCATCTGTGAGCACAGAACAGAAATATTTGTTAAGCAATTCCGCTTTATCCTCATCAGCTTTTACATATTCCCCCCTTCACCCTTGAGTCTGACAGTACTACTTTTGCCCTTCCTCTTCTCACTAACATATCTGAAATATGGTCTTAACTACCCATTTTATTGCATTGACTATTTCCTCCTCTTTTTGAATCTTTGCTTTCCTGACTACTTTGCTAGCTTCTCTAAGTTTTTTTTTTCCAAATATAGATGCCTGTCTTCCTCTCTCTCTGTTCTCTTGTATTTCATGAAGGATTCCCTCTTTGTCTTCACCTTTTCAGCTACTTCTTTTGAAAACCATAGCAGTCTCCTTTTCTTTTTACCTTTTTATTTACCATTTTAACAAAAAGGCTGGTTGCCCTTAAAATATCCCCTTTCAGTCTTGCCCACTATTTTTCTACATCCCCCAGTTGTTCCTGTCCCGCTAATGACTCCCCATCTTGGCAAAGTTAGTTTTCCTAAAGTCTAAGACCTTTGCTTTTGAATGGATTCTAACAGCCCTAGTCCTAATACTGAACCACACCATCTGGTGATCACTGGATGCAAAATGATCTCCCACTATAACATCAGAAACACTTTTACCATTGGTAAGCACCAAGTCCAGTATGGCCCCTTCACGTGTGGAGTCTGTTACCAATTGCCTGAGTAGTTCTCCCGGTACAGAATTCAGGATCTCCTTACTTCTAGATGATACTGCAGCAGGAATGTGCCAGTCAACATCTGGGATATTGATATCCCCTATCAGTAGCACGTCTCCATTCCTAGCAATGCTGCGTATGTCTTCAATTAACTCTTCATCCACCTCTTCCTCTTGTGAGGGAGGTCTGTCTATCACACCAATGCAAATAGATTTCTCTTTCCCTCTTTCTAGTTTAACCCACAGTGCCTCCTCTCTCCTTTTTAGCTCTGTAATTCCAATGCTTTAATATTATTTTTTACATATAGTGCCACTCCTCCTCCCCTTCTTCCTACCTTATCCTTTCTGAATAAAGTATAGCCTGGTATTGTTACATCCCAGTCATGGTTTTCTGTGAACCATTCTGTAACTGCCACTAAATCCAAGTCAGCCACTCCCATTAAAGCTTCAACATCTGGGATCTTATTTCCCATGCTACGGGCATTTATACACACCGCTTTCCATATGTTGCCCCTTTTACCCATTTCCATAAAGATATTTAATGTTTCACTTACCTGGGAGCTTTCTTCACCCATCCCCAACGAATCTTGTTTAAAGCCCTCTTCAGTAGATTAGCCAGTCTGCTACTGAAGGCACGTTGATCTTTCTTGTACAGATGGACGCCATCTCTGCTCTGCAACCCTTGTAAGAGCATCCCATGGTCCAGGAAACTTATGCTACTACATTAGTGCAGTAATGCAAATGACTGTTTGGGTTTTTTTGTGTTTTTTTTTACTGTAGGTACTTTCCAATACAGAGGACCTATTTACTAATAACACGCACGACCATGGTAGTGCACTTTAGTAAATCTAGCTGTTGGGGATAAGGAAATACGGTATCTACGTACTGCATCTGAATGTAATGCACCTAGAACCACCAATGAAAAGGTATGAGCTAAATCCAAGAAAAGACAAAAAGTAGAAAATCTTGGTTTTGATGAGAGCAGGCATTAGAAAAGGTGAGCATGGCTGGCCTTTTGGCTCAGCGGCTGTGCAGTATGCTGCCTTGCAGAAGGTCCCAGGTTTAATTTCTGGATCAGGTGCATCACACTTTGGCTCAGTGGGAGTTGGAGATGTTGTGGAGGCAAAAGTCACAGCTTCTGGGGCAAGGGGAGAGAGTTGTGCTCACCAATAAGAGTGAAACCTGATGGCCAGATTAAGAACTCGGGATACAGGGTTTGGAACAAGCCGTGATGCATGGCTCCCCTCCTCAGGACCATTGCTGAAATGGCCAGACTAGGAACAGCAGGAAGATGAGTCTATTAAAATAGGGGTAGGGGGAATCTGTTGGTGGTTGTGAATTAAGGCTCATGGTTCCTGAATCCCAGCAGTGGAAAAGAAAGGAGGAACTACTGAGCCAGAAAAAAAAGATGAGTATATTCAGTCAGCTATTGCAGAGATGCAGGATGAAAAATGTACGTAAACAGCAGGGAAGAAAGCAGAACAAGGAGAAAAATAGTGGAACAGAAGCACAGCTTTTGTAGAGTGACGTGGACTCTGAACCCAGGCTGAAATTGATCCCAAGCACTGCTGGATAGAAAGAAGCCCATAGTCTGTTGGCAAAGAGTTCTTTCCAGAACCCAATAAAAAGGGAAGAAGGAAGCTTAGTCTAAAGATGGATAAGAAGTTAGTATTTGGTGCTTGTTTTGGTGGTTCCTCCTCTACTGCTATCCAGTTCTCTGTTGGTGTAGCCCAAGGGTCAGTTCTGGGCCTCTCCTTTTCTCTCTCTATATCCAGTCTCTTGGTGCTCTCATCTCCTCCCATGACTTTCTATATCTTTTTTTATACCTATGACTCCCAGATTTATCTATCTATACCTGATATTTCTCTGACACGCCCGTCCTACATCTCTGCCTGCCTATCTGACATCACTGCCTGGATGTCTCAACGCCGTTTGAAATTGAACATTGCCAAAACCGAACTTCTTATTTTTCCCCTGAAACCCTCCTCCCCCTTCCTCCCTTCTCTATCTCTGTAGATAGCACTCTTCTACCCCCTGTTTCCTCTGTGCACAGCCTTGGTGTCATCTTTGACTCCTCCTTCTCCACACATATCCAGCAAATAGATAAAACCTTTCTGAACTCGCTATTAAAACACTTGAGCACTCTTTAGTCATCTCCCGTCTCCACTATTGCAACCTCCTCTTTGCTGGTCTCCCTTTGAGTCATCTCTCTCCCCTTCAGTCTATTCAGAACTCTTCTGTGCGACCATTTGAAGAAGGGATGAAATGTGCTGGAGAAGACAGAAGTGTTAAGAGTGCTGGAATGAAAAGGATACAGCTTCTTTTAAAAGAGACTAGAGCCAAAGCAATGGGAGAGGTGGTCAGCATACAGTTATGGATGATTAAGAGATTTAAGAAAAAGTAGATGTGGGCACATTTGGGAAAATGCCAAGGGATAAGCTGATTGGAAAAATAAAGAGATGGATGAAGGAGATGTATTTGAAATGATTGAAGTTAGTAGCAGTAAGTAGAGCAGAGGAGAGAATTAACAATGGAGAACAGATGGCAGGCTTAATTGGCACGTGAGTGAATAAGGAATTGATAGTAATTGAATTTGGCTTGGCCAGAGCAGAAAGAAAAGACAGACAGGGTCAGTGTGCTAAAGCGTTTTGTGTCTATGGGAAAATGCTTAATATATAGAGTGTAACAGAGAAGAGGTGATCAAGCTGTGTTTTAGATTCCTTCTACTTCAATTCAGAATGTCAGAGTAGAGTTAAGTGCCATTATAGAAACAGAAGTGAGGAAATATGAAATCCTACTCATTTTAGAATGAGAATAGTTATATTTGGATTTTTATGTTGAGGTCCTGTTTTGTTCTTTGCAGATGGATATCGTGATTCATTTCACAAAGAGTGCAGATGTTCTTTATGAAGCAGAACACCTTCAGTGAGGTGACATGATGCTAGAGAATTATGCATAAAAATAGATAGATCTCCCTATGTACTGTCCGTTGAGGCCTTAATGTGCTTTTAAGTATGCACAGGAAAGAAAGGGTAGATCAAACTTAACAACATTAGGACAATGTTTCTTATTTTGAATGCAAAATGCCAAAATAGTACAATAAATTCAATCCTCAAGTTTCATACCGTGCATTAGTTTGGTCCTTTTAAAAAAAAAAAAGGCTTTCTTATTAGTGTGAAATGGGATAGTAGATATTGGTAAATAAATAGGAGGAAGCTCATCTGGAACAGTGTTCTTATATCATTGCATAATTTGTTAGGTAAAAAGAAAGCCAGAGGCCTTTGGTTTTAGATGTTTGAATAATTGTTCTTTCTATTTTTATAATCCCCATTAAAAGCAGAGAATACTATGCATCTATAGCTCTGTGCCAATGAAAATAATTCTTTCCTGATCCTAAATATGTTGACTTAAAATTGCTGGATTAGCACTTTTCCCCAAGAGCTGGTTCCAAAAGCATTTCAAAGGGTAATTTGTAAAGTAGCTTGCTCAATATCTGAATATCTGTGTACAGTTTATACATACAGAACTTTGGAGCTTATTTTGAAAAAGGAGGTGTGAGCATGAAGCAAATTGGTCATTTGGTTATCTGAAGTTATGTTTGATTTGTCATCTATGAACTTTTCTAGATCAGGATGCTCTTTAGACAGTGGTTCATTCTTTGATACATGATATTTTGGATTATTGTAATGTTTTACATATAGGGTTGCCGAAATGGTATTTCCAAAGGCTTCAAGTACTTTATTTATTTATCATTTTTTATATACCGCCTTTCAGATTCTCAAGGCGGTTTACAGTGAACATAACTTTGCTTACATGGAACTTTTCCTCAGACTAATTTACAATATCAAATATCAACAGTGCTTACAGATGACAGATAACATTTTAACTATTTACATAGGAAGTTGAGCTCTTACAGAGGCTTAGGGTTTTACCAGTTTTCTATATGCTGCAATAGCCGGTACAATTGAGTAGTATGGTACTGAAGTGCTCAGTAAATAGGTGCGTTTTCAAGTATTTCCTGAAATCAGTAATATCATTGGTTGCCATGAGATGGTGTGGAAGGGAGTTCCATAGGGATGGATGGTAAGTAGAGTTCGAACACTCTATGTAGTGCATTCTGAGAGGTGCCCGTAGGTATCATAGAGGTTGCAATGGAGTTTTGGTGCCGAGTCCTCCTTGATCTGTTGTCTGGGACTCTTCTGTTAAGTTTTCTAAGCAGCTGGCAGATTGATTGTGAAGAATTTTGAATGGCATCATTATTGCCTTATATTTTATATGTGAACTTATGGGGAGCCAATGGAGAGATTCGAGTATGAGGGTGATGTGGGCGTATTTATTAGTTCTGGTGATTAGTTGTGCTGCTGTGTTTTGTGCCAGTTGTAAGGCATGGATTGAGCATTTGCATAAACCGTGTAGGATTAGATTGCAATAGTCGAGGTGCAGTGTAATTAGCTTCTGACATACAGAACGGAAGTGGTTGTGCTGAAGTAAAGGTCGGAGGTTTTGCAGAAACTTCATTTTCTATTATACTTCAGTGGTGGTTTTGCTGATGTGGGATTGGAAAGTGAGTCTCTAATCAAGGTATATTCCTAAGTATTTTACCTCGCTCTTTACCAGGATTGATCTGTTTCCTATTGGTAAGGTGTCGGGGGGGGGGGGGGGGTTAAATGTGGTATCTCTCATGATTTTGAGGACTTCTGATTTCTTGTAGTTAGTATCACAACGCAATCTGGAAATCATTTCCTGCCTGTTGTGATACTACTGTCTGCCTGTTGTGTGGGGCAACTAGGTGCAAGAGTTAAGGCAGTTGAATTGGTTCCCGGTTTGAGAGTGTTGTGTTTTTAAGCTGTTGACTATTGCTTTTAGGATATTGAATGACTCATGTCCCGAGTGTTGTGCTGGTATGTCCCTATTCAGCCTTTATGCTCTTCACAATGGCGTTTGTTGGCAGTTCCAGGTTTAGAAGAGGTTCGGAAAATGAGTTTGCGGGCACAAGTGTTTGGAGTGGTGGCCCCAGAAAAGTGGAAAAAGTTACCAGTGGCATTGCGAGTGATGACTGAGTGGATCTTTTAGTCTGTGGCCTACTTCTGACCAGATAGCAAAACTTAACCTCAGTCCTTGGCTTTAGTTCTCTAAATTGCAAATAAGGAAGCACAGACACAGAGAGTTATATAAAACAGTACAACTTAAGCAAGGAATTCATAGGTGTGCACACTTGTGCAGGTTCCCATGATTCCCCCTCCAAGCTAGGCTATTGCACCTCCTTTTATTATGGAAAAAAAACAGCTACATGTTACAAATTCAGTTCTACGTCAAACTTTGTTTATCAACCTGTTATAGGTTAGAGCGCAGACATTTCTCAGTTCCAGCATTCTGAAAAGAAAGCATTCTGTCTTGTTCTCACAAACAATTTATTTTATTTAACAGGTTTTTTTATATCGCTTCATCATTTTTAATCAAAGTGGTTTACATTGTAATTTAAACTTAGGAATGTACATTAGACAGGGACATTGAACTTGGATCCTTCTGAGGCAATGAAGGGTTAAATGACTTGCCCAAGGCCACAAGGAGTGCTAGTGTGAATTGAACCCTGGTCTCTTGGTTCCCAAGGCAGTGCTCTAACCATTAGGCTACTCCTCCACCCTGAGGTAGCCTAATGGGTCATCCCAAAGTACAAACTTGGCTTTTATAACACATCCTTCTCCAGGCTGCTAGGCTTCAGACTGTCAGAAACATTCCAAGCCATTCTCCATATTAACCCTTTTCAGGTTACTGGGACCCTACTTCAAGTTACTTTCAATGCCTCCCCTCTGATTCTGGACAGAATCACTACAAATGAATGATAGTTCAAACATATCCAAGTCCAAAATAAATCTTCTGCCATAATAGAGAACACCTCTCTCTTCACTTGCTTCAGAGTCCTAGGCACCACATCTGGTTCACAGGCAAACTTCATCTTGCTGGTTAGAAGAAGTCTTTACTGATTGTTGGGTTGATGTGAATATGTATAATCATACATACCGGATACACGTATTCCGGTTAAACTCATCCTAGTTAATGCTAGGTCCATCAGGAATAAAATCCCAGTGATTTAAAGATCTGGTTAAGGATGAAAGCCCTGATATACTAGGTGTCACAGAAACCTGGCTGACTCAGATAGTGTACTTCTAAATCAAATCAATATAGATGGATACAACCTTTTCAACTGACCCAGAGACTCCAAAAGAGGCGGAAGAGACCTCATAATAAGCAAAATTGAGCTTAAAGCCTTTTCAAGCATATGCAGCAACATAGGATGGATATAATTAAAATTGAAAATAAAAACCTAGCTATATGCCTTATTTACAGATCCCCCCTCAATTAACCACAAAAATTTAACATCAATCCTAGAATCAGCCTGCTCATCCTCCTTAAAAAAAAAAAAACAAACCCACATTGTAATAGGCGCCTTCTCTCAACAACATGTAAGCAACACTATTTCTTGATTCAGTGGCTGACATGGGATACCACCAAATAAATACACCCACTCATACCAAAGACAATATCTTAGACCTTGTATTTATCCCAAAATAGGCTACAGACCACTCCCTCTACTCACCCCCTCAGAGAAAACAAGTCCCATGGTCTGACTCTGACCATTACATACCTAAATCTACCTCTCCTATTCTCTCTCCTCCCCCAACACAAAACTCAATACCCCACAAAAAACTATTTAGATGCTTCGATAAGAACCTTCATAAAAGACATAATATCCAAACTAAATACCTCCATGTACAGTCCTAAATGACATAATAAGTAATTGGAACAGCACAATACAAAATGCAACAACCCCAACAAATAATCAACAATGCAAAGGACGACTATCACACTAAAATCCTCACTAATTCCCTCAGTCATTCCATGTATCTGGTTTGTTTAAATGTAAACCGCCCCTGATCTCTGGAAGGGGCGGTATAGAAAAACTGTTAAAATAAATAAATAAATAAAATAAGAGAACTTTTTGAGATTGTCAAATCCCTAACCAAGACAACTCAAAATGAAGCAATCTATAGTAACATAAACCCCTAAATTCTAGCAAGCCATTATGCAGACAAACTGAAAAGAAAAAACACTATAGACCTTACCTCCCATCCTAAGCCACCTACAAACCATAACACATGGCACACCTTTCACTTAATAGACCAAAAACAACTGCTAAACACAATCACCAAAATTAATACCACCACTTCCCCCCTAGACCTCTGTCCAGTTGCCTGGATTAAAGAATCCAAGACTGAGCTGGCTCCATACCTTCTCCAAATAGTTAACCAATCCCTTGAACAAGGAATCATGCTGAAGGAACTTTAAATTCACTATGATTAGACTGATCCTAAAAAACAAAACACTTGATAAGCAAGACCCTAGCTCTTATAGACCCATAGCTAGTATACCATTTGTAGCAAAGTAATCAAGAAGGTTGTCCAAATTCAACTGCAGGACTTCATAGATCTAAACACACCGCTAGATGACCAACAATTCTAATTCCGCCCATACCATGGTGTTGAATCACTTCTACTAGTCCTCTTTGACATTCTCATACGTGGCATGGATAATGCCAAACAGGTGTTCATTCTGGTTTTCCTGGACATTGCCTCCATGTTTGACAATGTCAATTACAACACCCTACTTATTAGACTAGAACAAATTGGAATTAAGGGAACAATCCGACAATGGTTTAATTCATATATTTCCGACCACACGCAACAAGTACAAGTAGGACAAAACCAATCCACAACCTTCAAACAGGAGCAGGGAATACCACAGGGATCTGCTCTCTCAGCACTCCGATTTAATCTGTTTCCAGGAACAAGCAGGAATGTAGTCTTCACATATGGGTATCGTCGGTACCGACGGAGCCTGCGCGGGAACGCTCCCCAGCATCCAATAGGAAAGCTTTTGGGAGCACCCCACAGCGCCTGCATGCTGCCTTCCCACCTTTCCAACTCTCCCTCTTCAGTTCTTCATTTTCTGTGGAACTGACAGGACGTATACCCTGTCACTGCAGAAAATTTATTCTTATTCTATTGTTTTTTGTGGTCACGTCTGCTTTCATTCGATGCCTACCGGTACTGCTGGTTCTCTTTTTTTTCTTCTTTTTAAAAAAAAACAACCACCTAGCTTTCTAAAACATTTTTTCTTTCAGGGGCCTTTCCCCTCTTGGTGCTAGGTGCCATTTTGGGCACTAGGCCCACTTCTTCAAAAATGGAGAAAGCAGCTAGTGGTTTCAAGAAATGTTCTAAGTGTGGCGGTACCATATCCATCACCGACACCCATGACTGGTGTCTTAAGTGTTTAGGTCCTGACCATTCTCCATCGGAGTGTCTCTCCTGCAGAAAAATGACCAAGAGGGGCCTGCAGAATAGAGCTGCAAAACCCGGAACCCTTTTTGCCGCAGATACGATATAAGTTGCATTGACGTCTTCCAGGGCTTCATCTTCCTCCCATGGATCTCAGGTAACTAAACCTAAGTCTTCTAAGACTGGCCGGTCCTCAAAGGGTAGATCTTCTTCCAGGTATCAAGATGCTACTGGCGTTGCCCTCGAGGAAAGTTCACCAGCAAAACAGCCCCGACAGGAGGCCTCAATCTCCAAAGCATTAACGGGGCTCCAGAATGTTCCAGAGGCTTCCACCTCTGCAGAACTACTGGTGCCATGTTCTCGGGTCATAGCCGCTTCCACTGGTACCGACACCCAGGCATCGGCAGGAGCGATGGATCAGAGAATCCTTGCTATTGAACGCAGTCTAGCGGCCCTCTTAGCCGCTAAGACCGCTACAGACGGTTCCACAGGCATTGGTACTGACATCGGTACCGGTACTGAACACATCGACCGGTATGCTTCCCCCCATGCTGAGCCTTGAGTCTATCTCAGGTATCGAAAGGCCGGTATCCAGTCAACCCGATACCGACTTCGAGCGGTACCAGTACCGTGCATTGCAGGAACACCTGGCGTAGAGGTACTTCGAATCTTCCGATTCTGATGACTCTGCCGGTACCAGAGCAATCCTTCCGGAGGATCCATCTCCTTCTCCACAATGCAGAATGTCTCCTCCAGAAGACATGTCCTTCCAGGACTTCATACGTGATTTAGCTCGAGGTCTTGTAATCACGGTGACTCCAGAGAAGGAACCCAGAGCAGAAGAATTAGAAATTCTTCAATACCCTAAGGCTTCTAAAGAGGCAGCTACCTTGCCCATTCACAGAATCTTGCATGATCTTATGCTAAGAATGTGGGAAACTCCTTTAACGGTGTCTCCACACTCTCAACGACTCAATACCATGTACCGAGTTCCAAGTTGTCCTGGTTTTCAAAAGACTCAGTTACCACACTATTCAATGGTAGTGGAATCGGTGATGCATAGGATTAAGAGTGCGAAAACGCATTCTTCCAATCCTCCAGGCTGTGAATCGAGGACACTCGATGCCTTTGGGTGTCGATGCTTCCAATCCTCCATGTTGGCAGCCAGGATCAGCTCCTACATTCTCTATGTGGGAATGTTCCTCAAGGAGGTTGCAGGAGACATGGAGCTCATGAGCCCTATTCTCCCTGAGGAAAAAAGGGGGGAATTCCTTACTCTGGTCAAACATGCCCAGACTTGCCCAGACTTAGAACAATGGGTGCAAGATAAACTGGGGAACTGAGTAAGCTTGGTCACTCCTCCACCCACTGTTGTCTAGATCTGCTACCCATTGTCCGCATCGACTGTTATCCATTGCCTGCACAGAACTGCTATCTGCTATCCATTGCCTACATAGAATCTGCTATCCATTGCCTGCACAGAACTGCTATCTGCTATCCATTGTCTACATAGAATCTGCTATCCATTGCCTGCACAGAACTGCTATCTGCTATCCATTGCCTACATAGAATTTGCTATCCATTGCCTGCACAGAACTGTTATCCATTGCATGTATAGAACTGCTATCCATTGCCTGCTATCCAATGCCTGCATAGAACTGTCATCCATTGTCTGCATAGATCTGTTTTCCACTGCCGGCATAGAAGTGCTACCCATTGCTGCCTAGAGCTTCTACCCATTCTCTGCGTAGAACTGCCACCCATTGTTACTTAGAACTGCTACCCATTGTTTGCCCAGACCTTACTGCCCACTACCATGGTCCCATACCTCATTGTCCTTCTCATCCTCTTCCTCCCCAACTGCCTCCCCTCCTTTCAATGTCCTCCCTCCTCTCCCCCCTACCCTCGCCCTATCTTCCTCACTTCTCCCTCCACTCGCCCTCTAGCCTAGCACCTATTCTTGAGCTTCTTCACACCATCCCCCGCATTCAACCAGCCCCCCTCTCTACCTTCCTTACGTCTCCCTCCATTCTGCCCCCTAGCCTAGCACCTGCTCTTAAGCTTCTTCACACCATCCCCCGCATTCAACCAACCCCCTCTCTCTAAGGCAACCCCATCCTTGCTTCCGCCGTACTATCTCCACTCTACCTCGCTATCTAATACTCATTCTCCTTCTCTCATCAGGTAATATCAACCCCAGCCCTGGTCCCCCCCCCCCCCCGATTTCTCTCCTACACTAAAGAAAGTTCCTTACGTACCCTATCTAATCTCATCCACATCCTGCTCCTCCCTCCTTCCGTCCTCCCCCATCCATCCCACAATCACTCATTCATAGATATCAACTCCAACCCTATCCCTAAAATATTCCCTCACAGAACCTACCTGATAGCACCAATTTACCCCTCACCTTCCCTCCCTCTTGTCCCTCTTGGAGAGCACAGACACCTAGACATATCCACCCACACTCTACTCCCTCTAAATCTCGGTACTACCCAAGAAATAGACCCCCACGCCTCTCCGATAAGAAATCCACATGAAATGCACCCTCACGCTACTCTGATAAGAAACCCACACCAAATGAGCCCCCACGCTACTCTGATAAGAAATCCACATGTAACTTATCCAACCTTATCCAGATCCTTCTCCTCCCCCCTCCACTCTCCCGTTCTCATGCGCTCTATGGAACGCATGTTCAGTCATTAAAAAAACAACACGTTTATTCACGATCTCTTAATCTCCAACACCCTACACCTTCTTACCCTGACTGAGACATGGCTCCCTCCAGATGACACCGCATCCATTGCCTCTCTCTGCTGTGGAGGCTACCAATTCTCCCATACAACTCGATCTACTGGTCGCGGTGGTGGCGTTGGCCTCCTACCCAACCCCTCCTGCCACACCAATCACACTCCCCCCTTTCCTTCAAAGTCCACTCCATTCGCCTCCTCACACCACTTCCCCTCCGAGTAGCTGTTATCTATTGCCCACCCGACAATTCCAAATCAACCTTCCTCACCGACTTTGACTCCTGGCTCTCTGCCTTCATGGATCCCTCCTCCCCCACTCTTATTCTTGGTGATTTCGACATTCACATCGAGAACCCCTCTGACTCCCATACCTCAAAGTTCCTCGCTCTAACCTCCTCGTTCGACCTCCAACTTTGCTCCACTGCCCCCATGCACCAACATGGCCACTGCCTTGACCTAATACACTTCTCCAAATCCTCTCCCTCAAACCTCTGCCATTCAATCCTGCCGTCATCTGACCATCGCATCCTAACATTTACTCTTCAGCTCCCGCCATCCCAACCCCATCCTGTCTCCCCCAACCTTTTTAGAAACCTCCATAATATTGACCCCCTGACTCTCTCCTCCACCATTTCTCCATCTCTTTCCTCCATCTTAAACTCTGAGTCCATCAATGAAGCATTATCCTCGTACAATGCTACACTTTCCTCAGCCCTTGACACTCTTGCCCCTCCCACCTCACATCCTGTAACACAATCTACTCCCCAACCCTGGCTTTCACTCACAATCCATTACTTATGCATCTGTGCCCGTTCTGCTGAATGAGCCTGGTCCAAATCCCGCTCCCCAGAAGATCTTCTACATTTCAAATTCATATTTGGCTCCTTCCAGTCAGCCTTAGCACTTGCCAAACAGGATTACTACATCCATCTGACTAATTCCCTTGCCTCTGATCCTCGCTGTCTCTTTAACACCCTAAATTCCCTTCTCAAGTTCCCCCCGCCCCCTATCCCGCCTTCCCTCTCTGCCCAAACCCTAGCCGATTACTTCCATGACAAAATCCTCAAATTTCCTACCCCCTCATCTACCTCCCCTCCCCCCATTTCTCCTCCCCCATCCATACTCCCCCTGCCACCCTCTCCTCCTTCCCCCTGATCTCTGAAGAAGAAACCGGACTTCTTTCCTCCTTCAAACCCACCACCTGCTCATCAGACCCTATCCCCACCCATCTCCTACGTTCCATCTTCCTCACCATTATCCCCTCCATCACTCATATCCTCAACCTTTCACTCTCCACTGCAACTGTCCCCGTTGACTTCAAACATGCCGTTGTCACGCCCCTCCTCAAGAAACCCTCACTTGATCCCACATGCCCTTCTAACTATCGACCCATCTCCCTCCTTCCCTTCATATCCAAATTATTAGAACGAGCAGTTCACCATCGCTGCCTCGACTTCCTCACCTCCCAGGCCCTCTTGGACCCACTACAATCAGGCTTCCGCCCCCTACACTTCACTGAAACGGCACTCACAAAAGTCACCAATGACCTGTTCCTGGCTAAATCTAAGGGCCTCTATTCTATCCTCATCCTTCTTGACCTTTCTGCTGCCTTTGACACCGTTGACCATGACCTTCTCCTCACCACCCTCTCCTCGCTGGGCTTCAGGGACTCCGTACTATCCTGGTTTTCCTCCTACCTCTCTCATCGCTCATTCAGTGTATGCTCTGGCGGCCTCCCCTCCTCCCCTGTGCCACTCCAGGTAGGTGTTCCCCAGGGATCTGTCTTGGGCCCCCTCCTTTTCTCCCTCTATACCCAAGGCCTTGACGCACTTATCTCTTCCCATGGCTTTCGTTACCACCTCTATGTTGATGACTCCCAAATCTACCTCTCTACACCTAATATTTCTCTGGCAACCCAGTCCAAGATCTCTGCCTGTCTTTTGGACATTGCTGCCTGGATGTCTCATCGTCGATTAAAACTGAACATGGCAAGACTGAACTCCTTGTCTTTCCACCCAACTCCTCCCCCCCACTTCCCCCTCTTTCAGTCCACGTGGATGGATCTACTATCCACCCTGTTCCCTCTGCCCACAATCTAGGGGTTATCTTTGACACCTCTCTCTCCTTCTCCGCTCATTTCCAGCTTGTAGCCAAGACCTGCCGCTTTTTCCTCTGTAACATCAGCAAGATCTGCCCCTTTCTCTCTGAACACACTATCAAAACGCTTATCCACTCCTTAATCTCCTCTCGCCTTGATTACTGCAACCTACTGCTCGCTGGTCTCCCCGTGAGCCACCTCCTTCCCTTCAATCTATACACAATCACGCTGCTCGACTAATCTTCTGCCAGCCTTGCCATGCCCACATTACTCCCCTCCTCAAGTCACTTCACTGGCTCCCTGTCCAATTCCGCATCCAGTTCAAGCTTCTCCTGCTGACCTATAAATGCATTCACTCTATGGCCCCTCAATACCTCATATCCCTTATCTCCCCTACGTCCCCTCTCGAAATCTGTGCTCCGCTAACAAATCGCTTCTTTCAATGCCTTTCACCCGCACTGCGAACTCCCGACTGCGCTCCTTTCACCTTGCTGAGCCACATGCCTGGAATAGCCTACCTGCATCTGTGCGCCAGGCGCCCTCCCTGGCCCTCTTCAAGTCCAGGTTGAAGTCCCACCTCTTCACCATTGCATTCAGATCCTGACTTCCATCCTCTTCCTACCCTAACCCCTGTTAATGTTTTTTGACCCAACTATTGATCAAGCTGTACCAGACGGTACCACACTGTATCTTCTCCAGAACTGGCCAATGCTCTGTACCGTTCTAATTAGATTGTAAGCTCTGATGAGCAGGACTCTGACGGGCAGGGACTGTCTCTCTCTTGTGTTAGCCACCTCTGGTAGGTTAGCTGTGCAGCTCTGTGTGCGTGGCGCTTTATAAGTGCTAATTAGTAGTAGTAGTAAATAAAAACACTCCTATTCATTGAACACTATGGCAAAAACTATGGTATAAATGGCATATATACAACTCCACCTTGAACTCCTCAGATACTATGGTAACTATTTCCAAAACAACTGTAACTGTACCCAAGATAAACACAAAATGTAACTCTATGAAACCTTGACGAAATTACAAGTGCCTTAATTGTTTTGCCATGAATAGACCATTGCCCCATGTGTGTTTGTCCCTTATTTGTGTTGCCATGAATAGACTTTGGCTCTATGTTTGTTTGCCCTGAATTGACTTTTGTTCCATGTTTTGTCTCAATAGTAGTAGTAGTAGTAGTAATAATATGTAAATAGTTGTGTTTAATGTTCAATGTTCAACTTATGGCATTGTTCTATGTAATTTGTTCATTCATTGTAAACCGCCCCTGGTCTTGGGAAGGGGCGGTATAGAAAAACATTGAAATAAAATAAAATACATAAGCTCCATTTGACAATATAGAAAAATGATTACAACCATCCTGCAAATTAACCAAAACTGTGACACTGTTTGCCCTTGCTAGGTCTCAATAAGAATGTGTATAGAAAGCAAAGCTCTACCAATTATTCTTCAAGCACTATATGCTGACAGTGGCCAACTGTTCTTCATAGATCTCTCAGTAGTTCAGACATTTATGCTCGCATTCACATTACAACAGTGGTCACGACTGCAAGTTCTCCAGCAGCTTCTCCTTTTCACTCTGGACTGTGTTATGCACATCTTGGACGGTTTCAGTGACTGTTCACCCAGCTTCATGGCTGCATATACATCTTTCTGTAGAAGTGCTGGAATCACTACTGATCCTTGCTTCCATCCAGATTTCAGTAGCGTTACAGACTTCCTTTCATTCACAGTAGTTGTCGTCGGCCCATAGGACTCCGTGCATGTAATATATAATTTGCAGAACCAAAACTCACTCTACAACATTCCTCTGATTCCTCTCAATGACAAACATGCACAACTACTAATGGCAATATACTGTAGAATTACTGAACAGAATTATGTTATTTAATCTAATGTTAGTTAATTACAATTCATCTACCGCTAGCACTAAATTATTACAAATTATTTGAATATATGGAGACCACGATAGCTTGCAACATACTTCTATTTTGCATCTACATTCTTAATTTTTCTCTTTATCTACCAAATTAACGTTAGCATGTGATCTAACAGGCACACTTCTCTTATCAGGTGTACAACTTACATATGCGTATCACTAATTATGTTTGTAATTTATTTTCCAACCATGACAATATACATAAGCATAGTTAATCTTATTACTTAAGGGTAATAAACATCAAAACATAAACTGGCAGTTTATGATAAATAAACTAAACTCATTTCAATTGTTCACCAAAAATTCTTAGGAAGGCTCTCGTATTTCAGGTAATGGTTTAACACATATTGCCCTGAACATTGTCTGGTTGACATAGACATCTCAGCTCACAAAGGAAGGACATCAGGACACAAAACAAAAGGAAACGGATACATCATGGGTCATTACATAGAATTCCAAGAATTATGCTCAACAAAAGGTAATGAATTCATAACCTCAAAACTTTCAAAAAAATAGAATTTAAACCAATTAGAAATTAAGTTATCAGTGTTTACAGCTTCTCTTTGTTGACATTTTATTCAACACAAACAGCATAACCAGAGGATCAACTATAGCCCGATTCCATCACAGACGTAGAACCCTCTTTATGTCCGGTCAGAATCGCAATCAGGCCTGTACGTGCAGGCCGGGACTGCGATTCAGCCTGGTCTGCATGTACAGGCACTGCCCGACTAATTCATTCAGGGCTTTTAAATGAAGTCACGGCACCATGGCGTCCAGTTGCCAGGGCACCATGGCTCCATTTAAAAGCCATGATCCCGGCCGCCGGCTCCTGCAAAGCATTCCCCACAGCCTGACCCCTGATCTGGCCACCTACGGCCAGGGTCGGGCTGATGGGAATATCCTCGGGCCCCCCCCTGCCCCATCCACGCCCTGGGCCCACCGATCCAATATGTCCAGGGAAGTTATTCCACCTTGAAGGTGGAATAACTTCCCCGTACAAGTCGCTGGCCCTGGACGTACAGGGCTGACACTAGAATTGGCCCTGTACGTCCAGGGCCGGCGACCACCCACAACCCGCCCTAACTCCGCCCCTGATCCACCTCCTCCCCGCCCCAATCTAACTTCCACATACAACCAGTGTGGAAATTAGATATTGGCGGGGAGGGCCGCAAATAGGAAGATGTCCATCCCTGTTGTGGGACAGAATAGCCTCGTTAATCTCTTGCGCAGGGTAAATTTATTTACACCTACCTCAATTGGTGATACTAATTTAATACCTATTCCACTAGCATCAAAACATCAATTCTGCAGGGGTCATTCCATAATAACAAAACTGAAACCCACAACATAAGAATTTAAGATCCAATATACTCTTGTAGGTGACTTATAATATTCGGGACATTGCCACTCTAATCTCTTGACACATAGAATGAAATCAACAGACAAATTTTCTTAACCAAGATACAATCGGATCCCTAACCTAGAAAGCAAAACTTATACATTATGGATTAAACTTATTTACTGTACACAAATAAAGAAATGGTTAATTTTCTTTCTTCTTCCCCCTCTATCACACTTGTCAAATCCAGGATCCCTGTAAATAATCTTAATAAAATTACAATCATGCAGATTTATTTCTCAATAACTCTACTGCCAATTGAAATGAGAAGTTATTCTTATTATATATTCACGGGGGAAAAAAGAAAAGAATTAGCAACATTCAGGCCGCACTTTAACTGTAACTATCTTTTTGTTTAAATGAAACTTCTCTAACAAAACTTGCAGTCAAGGCCTTCTCACCAGATAACTGACAATATCTCTCGCTACAGAGATACTGTAAAAACACAAAATTCTGCCAGATTCGTTATCTGTACTATCTACTTCTAAGGTTCTTACTTCAGTATATAATATATTCCAATCCATTGATTCAAAGAAACCATTCTTTACTGCAGTACAAATTCATACAGATAGAAAAAAAATTAGCTGTCCAAATAGATTAATACTGTAAATCCATCAATAGAATATCTTCTCCTTTTCCATATTCATTAAACCAACACATCACATTGCATTATTAGTCCAACCTCATCAGTTTAATGTCTATCAAAAAATCCTCCTATCGCTATTCTATCTCACTTCACACAATACCTTCTAATCACTTACTCATACCACCAACTACATCCTCATACCAACTAACATATATGCATAGACCATCATAACAGACTAATCCTTATAGACCAAGACTTAAAGCTTACTGTACAGAAATGACAGTGCTACAACCTTTATCTGTTTTGTTTTTCATTCATACTGAGATCAGAAAGCTATTAAAGCAACAGGCATCGCTCTAGAAACCAAAACACAGAACTCAAAACAGAAAAACAATTGAAATTACCTTACCTAAGACCCAGGAGTGAAACAAAACAAGAAACATCTGTCTTTAAACATTACTGACTAACAAAGATAAGAACATAGCCATTTTAAATATCAACTTACAAGTCTGATGAAATACAGCTCTGGCTTACTAAGGAAGAAAATCAGCATCTGAGAACACAACAACTAATTACCAAGTTTCAGTCAGACTTTTTAAATCTTTGACAACCAGAAAACATTATCCTTTTAAAAACACGTCAGAAAAGCAAAAAAATTAATAATCATACACCTTCTCTTCTAATACAAGCAACTTATATTTTTCTCTTCAATTTTTTACATGTTCCATTATTTTCCAAAATCACAGCTCTTCTGAAAAAGCCCCTCCTAAAGGACTTTGCAATATCATCATGTTTGCAATAGGCTGCCTCTCTTAAACACTGTTGGGGTCCATCCCCACTATTCGGCCCCCTTGCCGTCCCCGACTAACCCCCCTGTACGAACAAGAGGTTGTATGGGGAGGTTTAGATGGGAGTGGGAAGGAGCAGGGCAGAGGTGGAGCTAGGGCAGGTAGTGGGTGGTCTGCGGCCCCGGATGCACAGGGCTGATTCTAGACATCGGGGGACGGGAGCTCTGCCCAGGAAAAAAAGGTGAGGTGGGTGCAGGGGATTCCCCACAGCCCAACCCTGGCCATGGAAGGCCAGATCGGGGGTTGAACTGCAGGGAAAGGAGACAATCATTGGTAGCCAGGGATCACACCTCCTGAATGGAGCCGCGGTGCCCTGTTAACCGGACGTCAGGAGCCTAGACTGAGTTAGCTGGGCAGGGGACTGTAGGTGCAGGCCAATGGGAATCAGGTCCCAGCCTGCAGGATCAGAATTGCGTCTACCTCTGTGCGTCCGATTCCGATTGGGCACACAGAGGCCTGGACGTCCTGATCAGAATGGCACCCTGTCTGTACTCCATACTCACAATCCTCTCTGCTTTCTCTTGAATGAAGAGAAATGACTATCCCTGGCACAACACCAATTGAATGGATCTTCTAGTCTGTGGCCTACTTCTGACCAGATAGCAAAACTTAACCTTAGTCCTTGGTTTCAGTTCTCTAAATTCAACTGCAAATAAGGAAGCACAGACACAGAGAGTTATATAATACAGTTCAACTTAAGCTTAAGTGAGGAATTCATAGGTGTGCACACTTGTGCAGGTTCCCATGATTCCCCTTCCAAGCTAGGCCATCATACCTCCTTTTAATAGGGAAAGAACGGTTACATGGTACAAATTCAGTTCTATGTCAATCTTTGTTTATCTATATGGTAGGTCAGAACACAGACACTTCTTAGTTCCAGCATTCTAAAAACAAAGCGTTCTCACAAACAATGTCATCCCAAAGTACATTCTGGGCTTTTATAACCTATCTTTCTCCAGACTGCTAGGCTTCAGACTGTCCGAAACATTCCAAGCTGTTTTCCATATTAACCCTTTTCAGAGGGCCTTGGGACCCCACTTCTAGTTACTTTCAACAATGACCAGTTTATTGTGTTTTCAGAAGGGTTTGAAGACCTTTTTATTTTTGGGAGGGTAAGTTGGCAGGGGCGGGACAACTTGAAAGGAATGTAATGCGAAGAGAGTTATTAATTGTGGTTTCCTTTTGTAATTGAACACCATTTTGATTGATTTTTCAGAAAAGCAGTATAAACATTTATAAATAAAGAAAATAAATAAATAAACAAACATTGGCTAGACTGAACAAGGCATTTCCAGGAAGGGTTTGCATTTATACATAAGCTCTTTAAAATTCAGTCTGCATAAAAATATCCAGAAAACTAGTTGGCTTTTTTGGATTCTAGTGATCTTTAATGCCTTATTCCATATCATCCTGCTAGATCAGTCCAGACAAGTGGGTTGTGTTCCCCTACCAGCAGATTGGTGGAGACAAAGAACCAATGAAATGCTCAGGTTTCAATGACCTCACTCCCATGCCTCTATCTACCTCAGCCACCAAAGGTCTCTTCAGCATATGGGAGAACATGACAAACCTCACACAACCTCAATGTGGGCAACAATGAGCAACGAAACAGTAGAGAACTATGTACAGGAAAGACTAGACAGAAGGCGGTCAGTAGAAAAAGGACCTGCAGAGCCAAGTAAATAAATCATAGCAGAACCAAGGGTACCGTGGCAGAAGAGAGCCAACACAGTTCCAGGGACGAGCCCTGGACTGGTCTAGCAGGACTCAAGGAAAGGAGATTATTTGTTAAGTAAAATGTCACCTTCCATATTGCACAGTTTTCTTTTCAGGTTCCCCAGGAGTGAGTACAAAAATGTAAGTCTCAATTTTATCTGAGCTTGTTTTTGGGGCTACCCAACCTTGTCCTCTGGGTAGTGTGTTCATTGGGTTTGATCCATTCAGGGCATCCATTGGTGTGGCGTGGTTTTTCCTACCAGTTCTCATCTCATTGTGCTCCTTGTGTGTGTTAGCTGCACTATATACGCACTTATTATGTGCCTTAATGCTGTATGTATCCATAGCATGCGGTGGTGCCCGCGTGGCCAGAGTGCACCTTGCAATGTGCTTTATTAGTGCATCCTGAGCCTGGGAAGCCAGGCTATTAGCGATGTATAAGGCAAACGGGAAGTTATACTGTTGAGTTTTATTTTCTATGATTCCTGCATGAGGCTTCTGATGCACCCTTGGAGAGACCATCTCCCCTCTTACAACAGGGGGATATGGGTCTCTGCTGCAGGAGGCAATAGACGCTGTGGAGAAGGATGATCTCAAGCCTTGGGCTCCAGCTCTCACTTTGTGGGCTGCTCTCCTTTGCTTAGAAACTCGATGATATATCTGCCTCCACTGGTGGTGGGGCGCATTCTGACATGGAACTCCTGGTTCCCGAGTTGTCCTCTTTGGAATTCCTGTCATCTCTTCAGCAAGCTTGGTCCTGCTGGTGAGGTAGTTTAGACCTGGGGGCTTCCGGGTCATCTCACTGTCTCACTCTGCTCAGAAGAGGGTCCAGTGACAGGGTAGTCAAGCCTGGTCCGGGCTTCACTGCCTAAGGGATCTTGGCAGAGACTGGAGTCTGGAGGTTCAGATTGTTTCTCCTGTGCCCAAGGACCAGAGGACAGCTCCAGCACTTCTGGAGAGGACACTAGTTTGAGGATGATATGTCTTTTCCTTCAGAGCATTGAGATGATTCCTGTATTCCGCTGGCTCAGGAAAGAGGAGCTGATGGCATTGGTTGCTCAGGGATCTTCCGCTCTGTGGTTGATTGATCTTCCTGCAGCAGAACAGACGTCGCAAGTACCCCTTCTCTTGCAGGGAAGCAGAAGTTTACTAGGGCCTTTCCCTTTCCAGAGGTTACCGCCTTTTTTCAGGATGGCCTTGAAAAAGGGCCTCTCCCTTAGTTTCCTGAAGATTCAGGTGGCAGCATTGTCATACTTTAGAGGACCTGTGGCAGGGCGGCCTATAGCCTCGCACCCGAATGTGTCTTGCTTCCTTCAGGGGGTATGAAACTTGTGTTAGTCATTGCTTCTTGGGATCTCTGCTTAGTTCTCCAGGCCTTGATGTTGGAGCCCTTTGAGCCCTTGATGTGGGTCATTCTTAAAGATGTGTCCCTTAATATCATCTTCTTGGTTGGATTCTGCTCAGTGAGATGTATCTCTGAGTTGCAGGCATTGTCATGCAGGGATTCTTACTTGTCTTTTTTGGAGGAGGCTGTGTACATTTGCTCATCCGTTCCTTTTTGCCCAAGGTGGTTTCATCCTTTCATGTTAATCCGGTGGTTGGTCTGCTGTCCTTTTTCTAAAGAATGGTGCCAAGGAAAGGCTAAGAACCTTTGCCTGGGGGATGTCAGGAAAGTGCTTCTCCGATATCTCAAACTCACTGACTTCTTTCACAGGTCAGACCATTTGTTTTGTGCTGTTTGCAGACCCTCATATGGATAACGTGGCTTCTAAGTTTACCATGGGGCAATGGATTAAAGAAACCATTGCCTCAGCATTTCTGAGGAACTGGACAGTTCCAGAGGATTTGTGTGCACACTTCACTCAGATGCAAACATCCTCTTGGGCAGAGCATAACTCCTTGCTCTTCCTGACATTTGTCGTATGGCAGCATGGACATCACCTTCCACTTTTGTTAAGTACTAGCACATGCAATCCATATGTCCACAGCTTTTGGCTCAGAGGTCTTGAAAACTGCCATGTCATCCTGATGGTAAATAAAATGTCACTTTTTGTACCTATGGTGGAGGCTGGATAAGAGTGATGGTCAGATAGGGGAAGAACTGAGGTAGAAAAGTTTGAAGGTAAGCAGTTGAAGAAAAAGACAGGGCCGGGGAAGTGACTCTGCGAGTGAGTAGGGGTGGTAGAACATGGGTGGAGATTGAATGAGGAGGTTAAGGCAAGGAACTCTGAGATATAACAGACAGAAGGGCCATCAACATGAATGTTAAAATCTCTGAGGGAAGGGGAAGATGATTCAAGAAAGAAGGAAAGCCAGGAGTCAGTCAGTGAGAAAGGAAAAGGTGGACTTGCCAGGGGGTCAATAAATGGCAACTACTTGGAGAGGTGGTAGAGTAAATAGGCAGAAGAAAAGAAGTGAGACTGAGGTGGAAGAAAGGGTTGAAATCAGCTGGAAGAAGAAAGTAGCAACCCAGCACTACCAATGTGACCTAACAGGTGAGGTGTATGGGAGAAAAGGTAGCTTCAATGACAGAGCACCAACTGAAGCAGAGTCTTCAGGGAGAAGCCAAATCTTAATTAGAGCAAGAAGATGCAAATCCTTAGAGAGAAAGAGGTTGCAAATGTAGGTAAGTTTAGTGGAGGCAGTATGGACATTCCACAGGAGAGATACGAATACGATTTGAAGGGCTGCAGTTGGATCTGCACAGGGAGTGAGACATAAGGGGGCCAGGACTGGGATTGATATCCCCAGATAAGAGAGAGAGAGAATGAACAGGAGAGTACTGGGGAGAGAAGAGGAGGAACAATGTGATGAGGGTAAGGTGCTCTCAGTGTGGAGATGGCTGAATGAGAGGAAGAAAATGTTGAAGCTCAAGAGAAGATGATAGAGTAGAAGACATAATGGCTGGAGATAGATGAAGAAAAACTACATATTTGAGGAGATATATGGTAAGGCAGAAGAGAAAGCCTAGTGGGTTGATGTGCACTTGGGAAGAAGTGTTAATGAGCCCCAGGAAGGCTATATAAGAAATTTAGACCATAGGATGGGATGGGTGGGCAAGGGTTGGGTTGGAGGGAAAGAAAAAGGAAGATAACTAGTTTAGTGATAGACAGTGTCAAGGGTTAAATTTCTTTCTTAGTGAATAAGAAGGGAGATATAGACAGAGAGATTAGTTGAGACTCAGCACAAAACCAGATGAAAGCAAAAACAGCAGGCAGGACACAACTCCTGAGATACAGGATTCATGGGCTGGGAGGCTGTTGGCTTCTGGGATCACTCACTCTACTTGCATTTGTACTCAAAAATATACAGTTCAATCCAGGTTTTGTTCTGAACAAGCTAAAGTTTACTTAGTGTATTTTTATTGTAAACCACATAGTTTTATTTTATTTATTTAACATTTCTTATATACCGCCTTTCATGATATCAAGGTGGTTTACATTGAGCAAACTGAAATTACATTGAACAGGGCATTATAACTTGGAGATAACTATTTTATAGGGAACATGGGCAATGGAGGGTTAAGTGGCTTACCCAAGACCACAAGGAACACCTGTGGGACTAGAAACCCCAGTTCTTCTGGCCCAAGGTTGCTGTCCTCTAGTGGGATTTGAACCCCTGACCTTCTGGCCTGAGGTAACTTGCCCCAACCACTAGGCACATATCTGCGGTATATGAAATAAATGCAACCACAACTCCTTCAGCACTTGAATTGAAGAGCCATTATGCAGTCCTGGAAGTGGAGGAGATAAAAGTATCCCAGGAAAGGGAAGTACCACAGCTCGAGCACCCCAAAGTTGCATCCATCTGCCGACCAGACTTGATATCCAGAGAGGTATGCTGTCTGCCAGGTGCCAGAATCTGAGATGTTATGGAGAGTTTGCCGAGACTCATCAAGCCCACTGACTATTACCAGATGTTGCTCATCCATGTTGGCACAAATGATACTACCAGGTATCCCTCCTGAGCATATCAAAAGCGACTTCATGGCTCTGGGACAAAGGATGAAGCAGATGGGTGCGCAGATGGTGTTCTCTTCAATACTTCTTGTTGAGGGTAAAGGCCAAGGCAGAGAAGCTCGCATCCTGGAGATAAATTCATGGCTGTGTGGATGGTGTCATCAAAAGCATTTTGATTTCCTGGACCATGGGATGCTGTTCTAAGGGTTGCAGAGCAGAGATGGCGTCCATCTGTCCAAGAAGGGTCAACATATCTTCAGTAGCAGACTGGCAAACCTACTGAAGAGGGCTTTAAACTAAATTCATTGGGGATGGGTGAAGAAAGCCCCCAGGTAAGTGAAACATTAAATACCTTTATGAAAATGGATAGAAGGGGCAACATATGCAAAGCAGTGTGTATAAATGCCCATAGCATGGGAAATAAGATCCCAGATGTTGAGGCTTTAATGGGAGTGGCTGACTTGGATTTAGTGGTGGTAACAGAGACATGGTTCACGGTCAACCATGACTGGAATGTAACAATACCAGGCTATACTTTATTCAGAAAGGACAGGGTAGGAAGAAGGGGATGAAGGAGTGGCACTGTATGCAAAAAGTAATATTAAAGCTATGGAAATACAGAACTTAAAAGGGAGAGTGGAGGCACTGTGGGTTAAATTAGAAAGAGGGAAAGAGAAATCTATTTGGATTGGCGTGATATACAGACCTCCTTTACAGGGAGAAGAGATGGATGGAGATTTAAGAGAAGACATACTCAGCATTGCCAGGAGAGGGGAAGTGCCACTGATAGGGGATTTCAATATGCCAGATGTTGATTGCCACATCCCTGCTGTAGTATCATCTAGAATTAAGGAAATCCTGGATTCCCTCAGGGAGAACTATTCAGGCAACTGGCACTTACCAAAGGTGAAAGTGTTTTTGATATTATAGCAAGAGATCATCTCGCATCCAGTGATCTCCAGATGGTGTCATTCGGTATTAGGACTACGGTTGATAAAATCCATTCAAAAGCGAAGGTCTTGGACTTTAGGAAAACTAACTTTTACAAGATGGGCCAATATCTCAAAGAGTCATTAGCAGGATGGGAACAGCTGGGGGATGTAGAAAAACAGTGAACCAAACTGAAAGGGAATATTTTGAGGGCAACCAACCTTTTTGTTAAAATGATTAATAAAGGTAAAAGGAAAAGGAAACCACTATGGTTTTTGAAATAAGTAGCTAAAAAGGTGGCCTTCATGAAATACAAGAGATCACAGAGAGAGAAAAACAGGCATTTATATTTGGAAAAACTTAGAGAAGCTAGCAAAGTAGTCAGGAAAACAAAATGGCTTAACAAATATTTCTGTTCTGTGTTCATAGATGAAGAACCAGGAGCAGGACCTCAGAAAACACCCACAAACAGGAACAGAAATGAGGGGCATCTTGAACGATTTTCAGAAGACTATTTGTGAGGAACTAGCTAAACTTAAAGTAGACAAAGTGATGGGAACAGATGTGATACACACAAGAATATTGAGTGAACTTGGGGACGTTCTAGCAGCTCCATTGACTGATATTTTCAATGCCTTTTTAGAGTCACGAGTGGTGCCAGAGGACTAGAGAGAGGCACGTGGTCCCTTTAAGTGGAAGCAAGGATGTGGCTGAAAACTACAGTCCGGTTAGTCTAACCTCTGTAGTGAGTAAATTATTGGAAACTCTGCTGAAAGACAAAATAGTGAGCTTTTGAGTCCAAAAATTACCACATCCGAGGCAGCATAGATTCACCAAAGGCAGGTCTTGTCAGACAAATCTGATTGATTTCTTTGAGTGGGTGACCAGGAAGTTGGACCAATGGAGAACCCTAGATGTGCTGTATTTAGATTTCAGTAAAGCCTTTGACACTGTTCCGCACAGGCGACATCAAGAAACTGAGCACCCTAGGGATGGACCCTAAAGTTACTGCTTGGGTTAGAAATTGGTTGAGTGGGAAGCGACAAAGGGTACAGGTAAATGGAGCTCACTCTGAGGAGAAGGAGGTTACCAGTGGTGTGCCCCAGGAATCTGTCCTTGGTCCGATTCTTTTTAACATCTTTGTTAGTGATATTGCAGAAGGGCTGTTGGGTAAGGTTTTCCTCTTTGCGGATGATACCAAAATCTGCAATAGAGTAGACATCCAGGAAGGTGTAGATAACATGAGGAGGGATCTAGCTAAGTTTGAAGAATGGTCTAGAATTTGGCAGCTGAGATTTAATGTTAAAAAATGTAAGGTCATGCATTTGGGCTGCAGTAATCCAAGGGAGCGATATGATATAGCGGGTGAAGTACTTCTGTCCACAAAAGAAGAGCAGGACCTAGGTGTGATTATGTTCAATGATCTTTAAATAGCTAAACAGGTAGAAAAGGCAATGGCGAAAGCTAGAAGGATGCTTGCGTGATTAGGGAGAGGAAGGGCCAGCAGAAGAAAGGAGGTGATAGTGCCTCTGTAAAAGTCTTTGGTGCGACCTCATTTTGAGTATTGTACTGTATTTGGAGACCGCACCTTCAAAAGGATATAAACAGGTTGGAGTTGGTGCAGAGGGTTGCTACTAAAATGGTTAGTGGTCATCATTATAAATTATAAAGCATATGAGGACAAACCTAAGGAGCTTAATATGTATACTTTAGAGGAAAGGTGGGATAGAGGTGTTATGATTTGAGATGTTTAAATACCTCAAAGGCATAAATGCACAGGAGAGCCTCTTTTAATTGAAAGCAAGCTCTGCTACGAGGGGACATAGGATGGGGGTGAAAGGGGATAGACTCAGGAGTAATGGAAATATTTCTTTACGGAAAGAGTGGTAGATGCATGGAATAGTCTCCCAATGCAAGTGGTAGAGAGGAGGACAGTATCTGAATTGAAAAAAGCATGGGACAAACACAGAGGATCTCTTACGGAAAAAAAGGGACTGTTGTAGTGCTTGATATGGAATGGCAGGCTAGAAAGGCCATGTGGTCTTTTTCTGCCATTATGTTTCTATAATCATAAATACTTGAACAGGTTGCTAATTAATAGATGTGCCAGCATAAATATTAAGGGGGAACATATTCAATGGAGGTGACCAGCACTGTTAAATTGGCTGGCCATCCCATTTTTAAATTAAGCTCAGATATTCAAAGCTTTGGCCATATCTGGCCACTGTCATTGAATATCTGAATCTCAAGGAACAAGCAGGAATATAGTCTTCACATACGGTGACATTTGTATCAACGGAGCCCGGGTGGGAACGCTGCCTAGCATCCAATAGGAAAGCCTTTGGGAGCACTCCACTGTTCCTCCACGACTGTATTCCCGCCTTCCCAATTTCCTTGCTTCAGTTCTTCATTTTCCGTGGAGCCAGCAGGAAGCAAATCCTGTCACTGCAGAAAAACTTCTCTTTTTGCAGTTAGCGCTTCTGCCTTCCCGCCGATGCCGGCACCATTGAAGACATCGTCGGTTCCCTTATTCTTTTTCTTTTAATTCTAGTTGTTCCCTAAAAAAAAAAAAAAAAAATCCCTGACATTTCAACGCCCCCTTAGGCCTTAATCCTACCATAGCCTTCCCATCCTTTGAAGGCATGGAGAAACCAGCTAGTGATGTAAAAAAATGTTCTAAGTTTGCCAACATCATCTCAGAGACTGACACACATGATTGGTGTTTAAAATGCCTTGGCCCAGACCACCAACCCAAAGATTGTCTCCTCTGTCAGAAAATGACACAGAGAGGCCTACAGAACTGGGCTTCTACATTTGGGACACTCTTTGCCTCTGACGCTGTATCATTCGTGTCCACTTCGTTGAGAACCTCATCCTTCTCTAATGGATCCCAGTTATCTTCAAAGTCTAAGCACAAGTCTGCACTGAAGCAAGACAAACCCTCCAGGGTAGATCTCACTCAAAGCATCGAGATCCCTCGGTCGTTGCATCGGAGGTGGATCAGCCTGCCAAAGAGCCCCGACGGGAGGCCCTGTCCTCTAAAGCCATAGAGGTTGCTTCCGAGGCCTCAACCTCTGGAGAGCTATTGGTGCCATGCTCTGTGACAGTAGCGCAAGTGCCTATGACCGCTACCCAAGCTTCGGCAACCTCAATTGACCTGCACATACTGGCCATCGAGAGAAGCTTAGTGGCTCCCCTGGCAGCATCGGTACCTATAAAGCCCTTGGCTCCAGGCACCGACCCGTCGATACCGGTACTGATACATACATCAACATCAGTTGCCAGTACGCCATCAGGGCTAATGCAGATGGTGTCGACATTGCTGCCACCTTTGCCCTCCCTTGAAACCATCACCGATATCTGTTCCCAACCCAAACGGCTGACTGAGGCCAATACCTTGGAGCATCGGTACCAACATCGAGCTTCGGGTGGACACCGTGCTCATTAATACTTTGAGTCCTCTGATTTTGATTCCAGCATTTTGGATGCAGAGTTGCTCAATTCCCAGGGCCTTCCTTTGGAACCTTCCCCACCACAACAGCGATGCATGTTGCCTCCGGAAGAAATAGTGAGGGCCTGGCAGACATGTTCAGAAAGTTTGTTCTTAATAAGGGTTTCTATCATTTTTCTCTGTACTGAAGTCAGGCTCACCGGTCTGTAGTTTCCCAGATCACCCCTGGATCCTTTTTTAAAAATCGGCATTTAAATTGGCCATCCTCCAGTCTTCAGGTATTACTGATGATTTTAATGATAGTTCACAGATTAGTAATAGTAGGACTTTCTCTGTTCTCTAGAAGCATACACTCATATCTTCATCCATCCAGGACACAGGAAATATCTACGCTTCACCTTTCACATTATTAATACAGAGTACTTCCCTTTGGACTTGCCTCTGCCCCAAGAGTCTTCACAAAGTGCATGACGATCGTAGCCGCATACCTTCGGTCTCTGGGGATATTCATATTCCCTTATTTAAACGACTGGC
Organism: Ichthyophis bannanicus; assembly: GCA_033557465.1. Lineage (NCBI taxonomy): Eukaryota > Metazoa > Chordata > Amphibia > Gymnophiona > Ichthyophiidae > Ichthyophis > Ichthyophis bannanicus. The sequence goes on along the minus strand of CM066036.1, from coordinate 524,530,850 downwards.
TTATAAAAGGAGAGACCTCACAGGAGGTGTAGTTTTCCTTGCATCGTACCATCACAGTACTTCAACACTTGGGATTTGTCATAAACTTCCAAAAATCCCAGCTTGCTCCAACTCAAAAGCTAGAGTTCATTGGAGCCCTGTTGGACACCCAACAGTCCAAGGCATTTCTGCCCTAGCTCCGCTGTACCCGTCTAATCAAATTAGCATCCCAGACACTTTAATGGGACCATCTGACTGCCCACGAAATGCTGCAGCTCCTCGGGCACATGGCCTGTTCAGTACATGTCGTTCTCTATGCTCGATTACGTATGCGTACAGCCCAATGGACTCTTGCTTTACAATGGACGCAGTCCTCGGGCCATCTCCAGGACAGGATCAAAGTCACTGTCCCTCTAACTACATCCCTTCAGTGGTGGTGTTCTCCAGAAAATCTGCTCATAGGGTCACCTTTTCAGATGCCTCCACTTCAATTCACCCTGATGATGGATGCCTTCAAACTGGGTTGGGAAGCATACCTGGGCAACCTGTCTACACAAGGGCTGTGGACAACGCATGAGTCACATCTTCAAATCAATCTTCTGGAACTTTGTGTTATCTTGAATGCCCTATGGTTGTTTCAACACTACCTCAGGGCACAACAGGATGAACAATCAGGTCACCATGTTCTGTGTAAACAAACAGGCTCATGGCCCCTCTGTGAGGAGACTCTTCACCTGTGGTCCTTTACCATTTCTCATCGTATACACCTCTGAGTGGTGTACCTCCTGGGGGAGCTCATTGTCTTGGCAGACAAGCTGAGTCGCATCTTTCTTCCCCACAAATGGTCTTTCCATCTGGAAACAACATTCTACATCTTCCATACTTGGGGAATTCCAGACATATATCTGTTTGCTACTCCACAGAATACCAAGCTTCCTCGCTTCTGCACAAGGACTCTGACATCCAGCAACCAACATGTGGATGCCTTTCACCTACACTGAGGTCAGGGTCTGCTTTATGCTTTCCCTCCTATACCCCTCATTCCCAAGATGCTTTTAAAGCTTCAGTCCAACAAGGGCTCCATGATTCTTATAGCCCCTCACTGGCCCCGGCAACCATGGTTTCCACTGCTACTACATCTGACTCAGACTCAGCCTCTGTGATTGGGATCTGCACTCGATCTCCTCTCCCAGGACAACGCTCACTACTCCATTCCAATTCACAGTCTCTCCGCCTCACAGCTTGGCTGCTGAGAATATAGCATTCCAGGGCATTGATCTTCTACAAGAGGTTAAGGAGATCCTATAGAAGCCCTCCACCAGATGTTCATACACTTTAAAGTGGTGTAGACACTGTCTGGTGTTCCCAGAAAGGTCTCAATCCCTTTTCTGTTCCATTGCAGTCACTCCTCCAGTATCTCCTCCACCGTCCTTGACAGATCTAAAGACCAACTTGGTGAGAGTCCATCTCAGTACCATTGCAGCCTCTCACCACCTACTGGATGGGCAGCCCATCTCCTCACATCCACTAGTAGCGCATTTCATGAGAGGTTTCCTGCTGTCCAAACCACCCATCAAGCCACCTCCGGTGGTTTGGGACCTCAACTTTGTTCTGGTGCAGCTGCTCAAGCTGCTCTTTGAACTATTGGCCACGACCTTCCTGAAGTTCCTGTCTTGGAAGGTAATCTTCCTCATTACCCTCACTTCAGCTAGATAAATTAGTGAGCTTCAGGCTCTAGTGGCAGACCCCCCTTATATCCAGTTCCACCATGACAAGGTCATCCTTCGGACTCACCCACCCTTTATGCCAAAGTTGGTATCTCCTTTTCATTTAAACCAGCCAATTTACCTTCCAGTCTTCTTTCCTAGGCCACATACATCTCGAGTGGAAGCAACTCTGCACAATCTTGACTGCAAATGTGCATTGACTTTTATTTCCAAAGGGCTCAAGGTCAATGTAAAGCTTCACAGTTGTTCATCTCATTTGACCCTAGTCACCTGGGTCTAGCTGTATCTAAGCATATGCTCTCCAGATGGATAGTAGACTGCATTTCATTTGCCTATGAGAAAAGCAGGACTCTCCCTGGAAGGGCGTGTCACTGCTCACAATATTCACCCAATGACCACCTTGATGGCAAACCTATGCTCAGTAGCCATTGATGAAATTTGCAAGGCAGCAACTTGGTCTTCCATCCATACCTTTGCTGCCCATTATTGTCTGGACAAGGACTCCCACTGGGATGCCATGTGTGGTCAAGCTGTACTCCAGCACTTTTTTCAGACAGATGCAACTCCTACCCTCCGTCCTGGACTTTGACGATACCTGAAATCCATGTAGGATCCATGACCTCTTTGAGCCTACTCTGAGACGAACTTCCATCAGTTCTGAGGTCACTTAATCTGGCATCTTGGAGATAGGAGTCCCATATGTGAAGGCTACATTCCTGCTTGTTCCTGGAGATAGCATAGTTATTCATCTGTAACAGGTGATCTCCGGGAACAGCAGGAATTTAGTCTTCACAACCCACCCTCCTCCCCTAGGAGTTGTAGGTCTTCATTTACTCTCTCTTTTTCAGCTACAAACTCAACTGAAGAGAGGGAAGATGGAAGGCGGGAAGGCAGTTATGCAGGCGCAATGGAGTGCTCCCAAAGGCTTTCCTATTGGATGCTGGGGAGCATTCCCACGCAGGCTCTGTCTGTACCGATGTCACCTATATGTGAAGACTAAATTCCTGCTGTTCCCGGAGATCACCTGTTACAGGTGAGTAACTACACTATGCCTGGTTACCATTTTAGTTAACCTGTCAGTGGCGATATTCAGCTGCTGGCCAGATAGCTAAACCAGCTGAAGTTAGGCCATTTAAATTAAATGGCCAGGGGCTGAATATCTGCTAACCGGTTGAATAACTTTGAATATTCCCCCCCTAAAAGTCACAGTTCAGTTTCCCCAATATCTTGCTTCATTCTAAAGACACTAGAAAACCTCAATTACCTTTAGACTGGAGATGGGACATAGACTCAGGCATCAGGCTCCTCTCTCTAGAACCCTAGCCCTTCTCAATCCAATTCCTGCAAAGTTCCTTCTGGCTGTTCAGCTTCTTCACTAGGAGCATAAAAAGCCTTGGTGGTATATTGGCCTAGCCAGCCAAAGCATGATAATATTGTGGTACGGTGGCTCAGCCATGCTTCTCCAGGTTTATGCACAGGCAACATAGGCACTACATAGGGCACCAGATTTTTAAGGTGCCAAATACCCAAGTTAGTGGAAGGGCCTATTCCTCTTTGCTTTAGGGTCATGCACTTCAAAGTGGTGCTGCTGTAATATTCTAACCTCTTCCACCTCCACTCTCTCCAGTCCTGCCTCTGGGTGCTAGAATCTTTAATCCGACCCTGCAGTCAACCATGGATAAGAATTGTCCTTGGGTTGCAATATACAGTATATAGATTGATATTTCTCTCCCTTTTTAGGGGGGACTCCTCATATCATTACCTCATTAGTGGGGAAGTCTTCCAAGCCTGGACAATTCTCTGTTTAAGACAGGATCAAATCCTGAATCTGATAGAGCCATTGGAGATTTCTACACCTGTCCAGCCTGCGTCTCCTGCTCCAAAAGTAATATAAACTACTAAAAACTCCTTCAGAGATATCTTTTAACTGGAGGTACAAAATTGGGGAACTTTCCAAAACTGCCTAAATCTCAAAATTTCTCATGAACAGGATGTTTGGATGCACTTGGGAGACCTGCCCTCAGCACCTCATGCTTTGGGTCTTTCAGTAGTAGAGATAGGATACACTTTGCTTGACTCTCTCACCTTATTGAGGAAAACTCCACTTCTAGGGCAGATGGACCCTCTGCACTCTTAATCTTAATCTTCCGCCAGTCCCATTATACTCATATAACCGCTTTTCTTAAATCACTTCATTGGCTTCCCTTCCCTTCCATTTCTTTTTTTTTAATTTTTATTAGGTTTTAACAATTAATAGACCATACTTGGTACAAAGAAAATTAAGCTCCGAGAAACAATATAAAGAAATTACACTTCAAGCAAATCAGCTATAAGGGAGATAAAAAATAGCCCACATCAAGAGAGTCAACTGCAATATAAACTAGAAAACAAATTCATCATTTAAGTGAAAAAGAAAACAGGTCCGTTAGGACCACATTATAGGAGGTAGTCAAACAAACCAAACATTATCCATCACTGTCCCCAACCCGACCCTTCCTATCCAAAAGAAACTTCTCCAGATGGGCCACGTCCTGAAAAACATATGAAGCATTATCATAATTTATAATACACTTACACGGAAACCGTAAAAAAAAAAAGAGGCTCCCATAGCTAACACTTGAGGCTTAAGGGCCAAAAATTGTCTCCGACGCATCTGAGTAGGACGTGAAACATCTGGAAAGATATTTATAGTCTGCCCGCAGAATTTAGATGACTTAGCCTTAAAGAAAGCTTTTAAGATACGTTGTTTCATCAAAACTGACGTAAAAGACCAACATAGTAGCTCGTAACGTAATCACATCAAGAGAATCTTCCAGAAAAGCAGTAATATTGGTCACTGAAGGAACTATTTCATCCAGGTCACCCTCAACAGATTTTACCTTTTTGGAAGCAGCAGAAATATAGTAAATCTGTTTAACATCTATAGGGTCAGATATAGCTAATATTTCTTTGAGATATTTATCTAACAAAATCTTTGGTGACAATAATGACGACTAGGAAAATTTAAAAATCGCAAATTACACTCACGCATAGAATTCTCCAAGGATTCCATTTTAGAATGTAAAATCAGGGAATCCTTAATTCCAATCACATTAACCGACTGAAGAGGAGAAATCAGGGATTCTAGTTTAGTAACAGCTACATCCAACAATGAAACCTTCTGATCAAGCTGTTGTAGCGAAACAGCAGCCTCCTGAGTAAATTTACATAGGGAGCCGACCGCCACAGATACCTTAGTATCAATGCATTCCAAGGCACCCCATAAATCTTTCAGAGTAATTTCTGCCTCCAAAGGTAAAACTGGGAGTTCCTTAGAACCCTCCATTGTTGCAAGCACTGGGTTAGGAAAAGAAACTAAAACATCCTTCCTGCGGGCCTCAGAACAAACACCAGAAATAGATTGATTCATTAGGACAGGACAGGGAGGAGGGGATCTCCCATCAGGGCTTAAAGAAGCCCCCTCAGGAGAAGATTGTGCCAACGGTTTAGGAGCAAAGTGTTTGTCTAGAGGTCCGGCTTGTTTGACTGCACCAAAGCCGGCCTCCAGGGCTTTAGGCTGTGATTTAGCCTTTCGCTTACCCATTAGATAAGGAACACTACACCAATTCTAAAACTTAAGAGACAACCAAATACAGCATAAGGATAATAACCACAAGCTAACAACAAGCACCTGATAATCCTGCCCACGCTCCCACAAAAAACACCACCACTCATCGCTGTGCCGTTGAAGGGGCGTCAAAGGGGGCAGAGACCTGCCCCTTTAACCATGCCCCTTCAAACAAGCCCCACAATCGTGCACCGCAATCGCGGAGAGAAAAGCAAAAAACTTATAGTCCTCAAGGTTCCAAAAGGAGCAGGCTGCCCCGGGCGCGCCTGCCTGGTAGAGCAGAGCAGCAGCAGCGTCGGGAGAAGGATGCAGCCACGGCAGTCCAAGGGCCAGATGGTTAAGGTCTCACCTCCTCACACAGCAACAGTTCGCTCCACCACAGGTAGATCCGAGGGAAGTTTTTAAAACCCTCAAGGTCCCAAAAGGAGCAGGCTGCCCCGGGCGCGCCTGCCCGGTAGAGCAGAGCAGCAGCAGCGTCGGGAGAAGGATGCAGCCACGGCAGTCCAAGGGCCAGATGGTTAAGGTCTCACCTCCTCACACAGCAACAGTTCGCTCCACCACAGGTAGATCCGAGGGAAGTTTTTAAAACCCTCAAGGTCCCAAAAGGAGCAGGCTGCCCCGGGTGTGCCTGCCCGGTAGAGCAGAGCAGCAGCAGCATCGGGAGAAGGATGCAGCCAAGGCAGTCCAAGGGCCAGATGGATAGGGTCTCACCTCCTCACACAGCAACAGTTCGCTCCATCACAGGTAGATCCAAGGGAAGTTCTTAAGACCCTCAAGGTCCCAAAAGGAGCAGGCTGCCCCGGGCGCGCCTGCCTGGTAGAGCAGAGCAGCAGCGTCGGGAGAAGGATGCAGCCACGGCAGTCCAAGGGCCAGATGGATAGGGTCTCACCTCCTCACACAGCAACAGTTCGCTCCCAGCTTCCCTTCCATTTCTGTATCTAATACAAACTTCTCCTTCTGACCTACGAGGTGTGACTAAAAAAGAAACGAGACTGTGGCAGCCACGCGCATGACTCAATGCCAATTGGCTAACCGCTTATGTCACTGTGTTCAACATCTTGCCACTATTTTGCTATAATATTTTTCATCTGTTTCACTCTGTTTTTCTTTTTCAGATTTTTTTGTAGCACACTGCTCCATCGATTTGTCATGCAACTGGAGATGGCAGAAATATGGAGCAAAGAATCAACTTGAAATTTCTGGTTAAGTTAGAGAAGGGCCCAGCTGAGTGTCTCCAACTTCTCCAAAACGTGTATGGAGAAGATGCAATGTCAAGGCCGCGAGTGTTCGAGTGGCACAAATGCTTCAAGACTGGCCGCGAGGAGGTGGAGGATGACCCCAAGTCAGGACGGCCTTCCACAACAAAGACGGCTGAGAACATTGACAGTGAACCAGCTGGTGCACAGTGATCGCAGATTGACGATACGGATGATACCTGAGGAGCTCAGCCTGAACAGGGAGTCAGTGCGGACCATCTTGGTGCAGGAGCTGGGGATGCGGAAGGTGTGCGCCAAGATGGTGCCCACTGCCCAGGCTTTTATTGGACGCCCAGAAGGAGCACCGGGTCAATGTTTGTCGAGACTTGCTAGAAAAGATCAGAGAAGATCCAGAGTTCGTTGGCCGAGTCATCACAGGAGGTGAGACTTGGGTCTTCCAGTATGACTCTGAAAGCAAGCGACAGAGCCTGCAGTGGAAGACTCGACTGTCACCCAGACCCAAGAAGGCACGCATGTCCAAATCAAGGATCAAGGTTATGCTGATTGCATTCTTCGACCAGAAGGGAGTAGTCATCATGAGTTTGTGCCTGAGGGTCAGAGAGTCAACCAGCACTTCTACCAGTAGGTCCTCAATCACCTCCCTGACCGGGTTCGGTGCAGCAGGTGGGCTCTGTGGAGAGGCAAGTCATGGCTGCTCCACCACGATAACGCGCCCGCACACACTGCACTTAGTGTGAGGCAGTTCTTGGCCCACAAACAGATCACAGCTCTCAACCACCCTCCTTATTCCCCAGATCTTGTACCATGTGACTTCTGGCTCTTCCCCAGGCTGAAGATTGTGCTCAAAGGAACTCATTTCGCCTCTGTAGAAGAGATCAAGGCCACTATGACAAGGGAGCTGAGGGACCTCAAGGAGGAGGACTTTGCCGAGTGCTTCCATATGTGGCTTTAACTCTGGGGGGGGGGGGGATTACTTTGAAGGGGACAATGCATAATTTCTCTGTAGATTTTGCAATAAAACATTTATGGGACAGTCTCGTTTCTTTTTTGTCACACCTTGTATAAATGAATTCATTCTGTTGCTCCTCACTACCTTTCCTCGCTCCTCTCTGCCTACACCCTTCCTCGTGAACTCCGCTCTTCCTCTGGCTTGCTTCTCTCTATGATCTTCTCTTCTCCAGACTTCATTCCTTTCACCTTGCTACTCCTTATGCCTGGAACCAACTAACTGTATCTTTACGTCAGGTTTCATCTCTTGCCCTTTTCAAATCCATGCGAAAGGCTCACCTCTTTCAGGCTGTTTTTGGATCTTAGTCCTTCTTTCTCCTTCTGTCACCTTACCCTTCCCTATTGTACCCTCGTTCTCATCTTTTGTACTGTCTCTCTTGATTGGATTGAAAGCTCTGAGCAGGGGCCATCTTATTATATGTGTCTGTACAGCGCTGCTTATGCCTTGTAGTGCTATATAAATTGTATTTATTTATTTAACTGTTTTTCTGTACCACTTAATCAGGAAATCAAAGCAGTTTACATGTAACAGGGAACTTTAACTTTACATAGAACAGTGTTTAACATAAGATAATTATAACAATTTACATTTTTAACTTATATACAGCTGTGTAGGTGGTAACTTGTTAACTGCTGAGGTAAATGTCTTTAGTCCTTAAAGTGTTCTTTGAATAGATGAGTTTTTAGCTTCTTGCGAAATTCTGAGAGATCTGATATTATTCTTAGTTCTGTGGGGAGTAGGTTCCAGAGGTCTGGTGTGTAAAATGAGAATGCTCTCTTCCGTGTTTCCTGGTTGCACTTCATTAACTCGATTGGTAGAGCTAACGTATTTCGCTGGCATTTCCGTGTTTATCTGTCCTTTACAGCTGTGTGTTTTGTAGATTCCAGACAGGGTGCTGAGATATTATGGATTATTTTGAAAATTATTATTGTTGTTTTGTATCTGATCCGGCTAGCCAGTGGGAGCCAATGTAGCTTTTTAAGAATGGGTGTGATATGGTCTGATCTTTTTACTCCCATTATGATTCTGGCTGCTGTGTGTTGTGCTAGCTGGAATTGATGTAGTGACTGTTTGGGGAGACCTTGGAGTGCATTGTTACAAAAGTCCAGATGAGGAAATACCATTGCTTGGTATACAGATCTGGCGTCTTCTTCACTGATGAGAGGTTGGAGATTCTTTAGGACTCTTTAATAGGTTACTTTTGTAATCATGCTGATGTGCAATGTGAAGCTTAAGTGTTGGTCTAATGTTATGCCCAAATATCGTATCTCTTTTTTGATCTCAAGGATTACATTGTCGATTGTAATTTTTTTTTGGTGGAGAGAATGTTTTGTTCCTGGAGACATAAATAAGACCGAAGTGCTATACGTTGATTTTAAGCATGTGGTTTAACCATTGAACCAGGTCTTTGAAGCAGTTTGATATATGATTCAGGTCTGGGGTTGGTTAGGTTGAGTGGAGTATACAGCATGATGTTGTCGGCGTATTTATGGTAGTTTATTTTGTGTTGATGAAATATACTGCATTTGGGTTGAATGTATATGTTGAATAGTAGTGCTGATAGTGACGATCCTTGTGGCACTCTGTGACTTTGCCTGTATGATGTAGATTAATAATAATAGTAGTAGTAATCTGAGCCTTTGGTACCTTCTGCTTGTGGGATTTTTCACAGCTGTTCCTTAAACCCAAACCTCTCTTCAAATCTCATCACTCTTCTTTACTTTCACCATAGCTGTGGTGAGGTCTAAATGGCTTAGGGATAACAACACGCCGTACATGCACTATGGTCTTATACCATCAGGAAGGCTGTCTCCCAGGCTGCATCCAAGCCCCTTCTCCCTTGGGTTCCTGCAGCCTCTCTTCCTTCTCCAGACTCCTGTGGAGCACAGTGTAAGGCACAAAAAGATGCCTGGTTCCTACATACAGGGCCTTTTATCATTCCCTTCATAAAAAATGAAGGCACCCTTGACCATTAAGTCATACTGTAGGCAGATCATATTAGTAAATGGGACTGACCCTCTTTCTAAACGCTGAAGGAACATTGTAGCATTCTCATACACTTACTTGAAAAATCCTGCAAAATCAGGGCCTTGGGTCCAGTAAAATAAATATTCCTCTTTTGTTATATGCCACTAGAATTTTTTACCCACCAGTCTGGGCTTTTCAGGAGTATTTATCATGGCACCAACTCGGTGAGCTTTTTCTTGCAGAGACCACGTTCATTTTACTTCTAGTAGCTACTTTTCACATTTCCAGCAAATCTCTTTTCTTTGATACTTTATGGAATAACAAGTAAATGTAAGCTATTTCTGAAATTTCTCTCTTCATTGTCCTCTGCCTAACCCTTCCAGCACAATGCATTGCTTCGAAAGCCTTTTAGCTTCATTTTTGAGCAGTGTAACTGGGTCTTACTACATGTAGATCATTTTCTTTGTGGAAATTATTTGCTTGTTCTGTATTGTTAACTATTAATAATTTTCTGATTGACTGACTTTTTTTTTCTCATGATTTATAAAATTAAGGTTTTTGCTTTATCTGATTCAGGCATCTCCTTTAACCTTTTCCTTCTGTCTTTTTTGAATATTAGCAGCCCTGCTCATCAGATTTCTCAGTGCAGATCTGTTCCTGTACTTTTAGTCCAGTTGGACTGCAGCAAAATTCTGCATTGGTTCAGCTTTTATCTGTAGAAATAAGAATTTTTTAGCTACTGTTCCTCCAGAACCTCTTTCTTGGCTTCACCGTTCATCGACCTGTCATCATGTGGCCACAGATAATCCATTTTTCAACAGCTCACAGTTTCCAACATGCATTTGATACTAATTTATGTTCATACTTCTCAACCGTAAATCTTCTGCTCCAGAAATCTCTAAAGAGAGAGTGTAGGTGTGAGTCAGTGGTTCAGGAGATACCCCTCCACATGGAAGAGTCGTGGCTTCTTTCCGACACAGCGCATGTATTTCCGTCAGTCCCTTGAACTCTACAGGGCCAGGGAAGACAATAATGCAAAACCCAGGTTATTACAGCCAGAATCTGCAAACTATAAGGCACTGCAACACTAGAAACTACGGTTAATTTGTACATTCTGTGAAGGTCAGTGGCTTATAGGACAAATAGAAACATGGGGCTATAGAAAATCTGCCCAGTTTACTTCCTGGTTCAATACTTTAGTCCAGTAGTTCCCAAACTTGGGGTCAGGGCCCAAATGGGGTGATGACATTAGTGAATGAGGTCACAGAAACGTGGCCATTTCACCTTCTCTCTGGACTTTCACTGTGACTTATACCAAGTTGTGGCAGTTGCCAGTCAGCATGTGGCATGTGAGCTAGTGAACATTCATAGGTCCTTGCCCTTTCCTGGGTTAGCTTCCTGTTAGACTGTAAATCCATGCTGAGTACTGGGGTGTGTAAGCACACACTGCACACTGACTAGGGTTGCCGACTTTTTGAAAGAGAAAAACCCACCACCTGTGGATAGCCATTCTCTGCCCATATCCACCCCCTGCCCCTAGGGTTGCCAACTGGCTCCAGATGTGCCCGACAAGCTTGATCCAGCCCTGGGTTCACTCCATTGCATGTAGTGATATGTAGTTCTGAGTTCTCTATTGCACTCCATAAGAAATTCAAAACTACAAGTCCCTGAATGCAATGGGGTAAACATAGGACTGGATCAAGCCTGTCAGGTGCAACTGGAGCCATTTGGCAACCCTACCTGCCCCACCCCAAAATAATAACTATAAAGAGGGCAATGTGCAAGCTGAACAAGCCAGATTTCCACACATTCTTAAACAGAAATTCCATACTAACAATACCCAGCATTGGTCGCACAGGCACACAATACAGCTAGGCCTTCACCAATAAGTGACAACAAAATGAAAAGAGAAATATGTAGACAAAAATTAAACTTATTTCTTAGGCTTTTACTAGCTCTCCCCCTCTCTCCCCCATGTACAGTATCTCCCTCTCTCCAGGTCCTGTTTCCCCTCCTCCATCTAGTATTTTCCTGTCCCACCATCCATGCTCACTATATTCCCTCTATGACTCTATTCCCCATGTCCATCTCTCCTCTTGTCCCTGTCCCTATCCCCCCTCTATCTTTATCTTTATCTTTATTTAAAATTTGATAAACCGCTTTTCGTCGTAACATAAAGCGGTGTACAATAAAAGGTTGACAGTGCACAAACAAGGAAAGGAACGCCAAAGTAAAACAGAAAAGTAAATATAGAGAATAAAAGCATAGACAGATAAAATAACAAAGAGACCAAAACGTTGCAAACAAACTAGGGGGCCAATAGTTAAAACATAAATTAACAGGGTTTCTTAAAACAGGCGTGATAAAAAGGCCCAAAGGGGAGGACAATATTAGACCACATATAGACAAAGGACACAACTAAACAAAACAAATGGACAGGACAAACATAATAGGTAATTGGGAGAAACATTAGGAAGGACCATCGAGAGAAAGATGAAAGGCCCTCTATGCCACTATCCCCCCATGTCCATTATTCCGCCCCCCTGTGTATCCTTGCCCCCATCATGTCCAACATCACTCCCTTGCTCTGTGACGTCCCATCCCTCTCTAATGTCAGACATCAGATGGGAAGGGATGTCGCAGAGCTGTGTCAGTGTGTGCATGAACTAAACATATTCCCGCGCTGCGCTGTTGAAACAAATTCTCTCCCCTCTGCTTCTCCCCATATTCCATGTCCAGCATTTCACATCTTCCTCTCCTCTCTCCCCTTTCTGGTCTACTATTTCCTCCTAGTTCTCCTACCCATATACAGCATCTCCTCTCTCTCTCTCTCCCTGTGTCCACCACCTCTCCTCTATCTCTCCCCTTCCCCTTGTCCACCATTTCTCTTTTCTCTCTCCTTCCCCTTGTACCCTGCATCTCTCCTTTTCTTCTTTCCCATGTTCGGAATCTGTTCTTATTTCCCATCTACCCACCCATTACCAGCATCTGCACTCCATGCCCACATGTTCAGCATCTTCCCTTTCTCCTCTGTCTCCCCCCGCCCCCACCAGCATCTGCCCTCTATCCCCCCTGTGGCTACCATCTGCCCTCTGCCATCTCCACCCTTTGGCCGCCATCTTCACTTCATTTACCTGTGGTCACATCTGCTCTCTCTCCCCTTTGCCAGCATCTATCCTTTGCCTCCCCATGGCCACCATCCAACCCCTGCTCACTCTTCCTATGACCAGCATCGACACCCAACCATTATCCTCCTGTTCCCATGTCCAGCATCAGCTGTCCATGTCTGCAGTCCCCACCGCTACCCAGCACAGTATTTTTCTCTCTCCCTCCCTACTGTGTCTGCGGCAGCTTTAAAGCCCAACAAAATGCGGAGTCTTTGCATCTCCAATACGCTTGCAAGGCCCTGCTAGTTCTTCCTCCCTCTGACACAAGAGCATGTGTCGGAAGGGGGCGGAATCGGAAGGATTTTGCAAGTGCGTTGGAGTCATGAAGACCCCGCGCATTGTTTTTGTTTCTTTTTTTTAAACCGAAACCCTGCCATCACTGCTTTAGCCAGGTTTGAGTTGGCAACAGTGGGTGGGAGGGAGGAGGAGTGATAGCACTGCAGCAGTCAAGTTTGAGTCGGTGACGGCAGCAGACAGGAATAGTGATATTGCCATCGCTTGCACAGTGGGTCATGCTGGCTCTGGGAGGGAGAGAGAGAGAGATCTGTGGCAGGGGCAGCCCAAGGGGGTGCAGGGCCAAGTGAGGAGGCTCATTGTGGGGCCTCATGTGCATAAATATTTACATACCACATTTATTTGATCAGTGCAATGACCAAATTTATGATAAGGAGGGAAGATATAAAATACAAAAAAAAAATTCTGGTAGCAAAATATTGTGCATACCATACCATACCAGTACAAAGTCCAAAGACTCAAATTGCACCAATTAAAAGATCAGGACTGTAAAAGGTCAGGACTGCAAATATGCTAGAACATCAATACACCTCCAGTTGAGAAAAAAGAACAAGCCAGACTGGTTTGAATGCCTATACAGAACCTACATATTAAAAAAAAATCCCTCACTGCGGTTACACAAGAAAAATATAGACCATCACAAAAAATGCAATGGAAAACCCAAGAAACAAGACTATGAGCAGCCAAACAAGGAACAGAGAAAAAGAAATGCCTTCTCTCCTGAAGAGAACAAACAATCCAAATTCTCAAAGCTGAGATTTCATTCTCTAAAAACTGACAATAAAATGAGTTTGTACCTTTGTTGTCCGGGTTGATCATGGTCTCTCTTTACTTCTTTCTCTTGTTGATTTTCTCCAAAATCTTTTTCCAGGATCTGATTTCTTTTTTCTGTTTCTTCACTCTCCCTGTCTTCTCTCCTTCCCCCCCCCCCCTTATTTCTATCTTTGACTTTGATCCGTTTCATATTTTTTGTCCATTTCTCTCTTCTGCCTTTTTCTCTACTTGTAGCTACATTTCATTCTTCATGCCCTCCCCCATTCTTCCTCTTTCCACCTTTTCTCTATTTACCAGATTTCCATTTCCATTTCTTATACCTTATCTCTCTAGCCCTCCCATTCCCATCTGTGCCTCTTATTCCTTTCCCAGCATCACTCATCTCCATCCTCATCTCCCATGCTTTCTTCTCCTCTCCCCAGTATCCCCCATTCTACCTTTTCCTCTAGTATTCATTTACTCAGCCATTCCTCTGCCCTTCCATCCACACTTTTCCCTGCATATGCCCTTGCTTCTCCCTCCCCTAAAGTATATGTCCTCACTCCCCCTTCTGCCCTCTCCAGCCCGTACGTCAGCCCCCATCTTCCTTCTCCTAGCCTCAGCTCTTGTGTTAGACGCCAGCCCCAACATCTGACTTTACCCCCGGCTCCCCGTCCCTTAGCATCTTCACTCTTCTCCCATCTCCAGCCCCCATATCAGCCATCAGTCCTTTTCTTCAGTTCCAGATGCTATATTATACCTGAGACCCTTTCCCCCAGCATTAACCCCACCTTCCAGTCCCTGCATTAGCCCCCAGTCCTTATTCTTAGCCACATCACTAGCACCATTTCTGGATCGATTCCCAGCTGCCTCAAAACATCGGCATCCACCTTCTTCTATCAGTCCTATGCCCAGCATACCTTCTGCCTCCCCATCCCCCACCCAGCACAATGCATCCCTCTTCTTTCTCTCTCCCCCAACCTCCTCCACTCCCTTTTTCTCCCTTTCCAGCACCTCTCCTCCCCTCAAATCTTATTTTTGCCATACAAAAAAACAAACCCCAAAGCAAAACCCTCACGAATGATAAAGCAAGACTGCAGCGTCCGCGAAACCTCCAAGCCCATGCGATCCTGAAACCTCGGCAGCAGGTAGTGTGTGTCAGAGGGGTGGGGCATGGAAGAGGTTTCAGGATCAAATGGGCTGGGAGACTCCGTGGATGCCGCAGCCTTGCTTTGCCCGTTCGCAGGGGTTTTTTTTATTTATTGTCGTTGCTATGATAAAAATAAGGTTTGAGGGGAGAAGAGGTGCTGACAAGGGAGTAATGAGAAAGGGATTAAATACTGGACGGAGATAGGGGAAATGTGAAGTGAAGAAAGTCAGAAGGGAGAGGGGGAGAGAGAGAGATGGGGGTGGGGGAGGTGCAGGGCAAGGAGAGAGAGAAAGAAAGAGCAGGCACAAATTCTGGCTTTTCCACTGCTGGTTTTAACTCTGTGCTGGCAGCCAGCCTGGCCATATAAAGACCAGCCAGGCAAGCTAACACTGACACAAGGAACCCTGTGCTGACTTCTGCTGTTGCCACTGCCTTCCTGTGTTAGATGTGGAGGGAGGGGAAGAAGATTGGAGACATGCTGTTTTGCTTTCATCATCATTATCTGGGGTCACATGAATTTTCAGTTGTTAAAATGGAATCATACAGTTTGAAAAGCACTGGTTTAGTCTCAAGTTGATTTCTAGAATTCCTTCTCTTGCAGCTACTGATCATTTGCGCTTATTCCAGGCATGTTTGAAGGCTGTTACTTCCACTATATTCCCTTGGAGGCCATGCTGTCCATCCATCACTCTGTGAAGAAATATTTTTTAATATCCTTGAGTCTCCCTCCTTTGAGCCTCTTACCTTTCTTATGGTGGCAGGCTTTCTGGAAAATGTAATAGTGCTCTAGGTAGTTCAGCTCAAATGAGATCTTTAAACTCAAAGCAATAACATGGTAATTTCATATTAGGTTGCTCAGCTCCCCAATAAAAGGAAATGTGGATAGTGATAGTAGGTCTTCAAGCTCATTGTTTTCTAACTTTTGCAGTTCAGAGGATAACTTCAGCAGCAAAAGATATGCTTTTATTTACCTTACTTGAAACAGCAAGATCACCAGTGGCACAAGCTGCTTGTAGAGAGTCAATCATGGTGAGCAGGAAGTACAGCCTTTATGGTGCAGTACGGCAGGAAAATTGTATTCTCTCAGCAGGAATTGTGAGAGACACGGAGTGATGCCTGTGGGGGGACCAGACAACAAGAGAGAGACACGCACTGGTAATGGCTGGGGGGGGGGGGGGTCAATGAGAGAGACACCGGGTGATGGCTGGGGGGGGTGCAGTAAGAGAGAGAGACACCAGGAGATGGCTGGGGGGGGGGGTCTATGAGACAGAGAGAGACTAGTTGATGACTGGGGGAGCTATGAGAGAGAGACATACTGGTAATGGCTGGGGGGGGTCTGTGAGAGAGATATACTGGATGATGGTTGGGGGGCTATGAGAGAGAGAGAAAGAGAGAAACTGGGTGATGGTTTGGGGGCTATGAGAGAGAGACAGGATGCAGGGGCTCTGAGAGATTTTTTTTTGCTTCACATATTACCAAGACATAGTGACATATGAAGCAAAAAAGGAAATTTATTTATTTACATTCTCTTATATACCATGCTATTCTGCATCAGTGCGGTTTACATTGAACAAACTGAAATTACATTGAACAGGGTATTATAACTTGGAGATAACTATTTTACAGGGAACATGAGCTATAGAGGGTTAAGTGGCTTGCCCAAGACCACAAGGAGCACCTGTGGGACTAGAAACCCCAGTCCTTCCGGCCCAAGGTTGCTGTCCTCTAGTGGGATTTGAACCCCTGACCTTCTGGCCTGAAGTACCTTGCCCCAACCACTAGGCCACTCCTCCACACCTTGCCTCAGGTGCAGCTATAAAGGGTCATCGGTAGGCTGCTGACATACTCATTGGGGTTGTTATGAGGGGAAGAAGTAGAAGGGTCAGATTTTGGTATTTCATTAATGGAACATTAAGGGCCTGATTTATTAAGCTTTCGTTTCCCAGAGATAATGGGAAAATAGTAAATCAGGCCCTAAAAATAAGGGGGTTGGGAGTGGGGGGTACTGTGATGAAGATCTGAGCAGCTAGCTCCCAAATGTTTAAGCTGGCTTGTAGATTCCAAGAAAATTTGTCAAGGCCTGGTTTATTTGAACAAATGAAAAGTAAAGGCAAATATAAATCTGGCATTTTACCAATTTGCATTTAGATCAATATTTGAAAGGTTTAGGGGGTGGTTACTAATATGTGTTAAGGGAGTAGCACACAATTTTTACCTCATGCAATGCAATGTGTGCCTTCGAGTCAGTTCTGACTCCTGGCGACCCAGAAGCTCCTGGGTTTTCTTGGCAGTCCTAATGTGCATTAAAAGACAACATCATATGTTATTTTACCATAATGCATGTTAGTTTGCTGCAATGCGTATTGCTTGATAATGAGATGCAAAACATCTATATATAGTTAGTATAACTGTGTATAGTTTGTATATTGTTCATAACCTTACCCCATCCTCACCCCCACCTGTTAAATGTATTCCAAGGTATACTGTAAACCACTTTGATTGAAGGATAAAGTGGTATATAAAACGGGTTAAATAAAATAAATAAAGAAATAGATGCAAAACACTGCTTTATTACACACGCTAAATAACTCAGTTTGCATTGAACTGTGCAAACTACGTCAGTTCTGGAAAAGTAACACTGGCACAAAGTCAGCTTCCAGGCACGATCTTAAAGGGGCTTGCGCATTTTCAAAGGAAGCATGACCTATGGGGGTCTTCCATCCCCAGGAAAGACTTCCCTCGATGATAACTGCACCCTTGACACAGGCCCCCTGTGAAGACACAATCCAAGTTCCCCAACCCCCATAAGGCGACTCCTTAATCAAGGTCTTCACCCCCCTCTTATATGACATCTTGACCCCTAGTGGTAGCACTGTGAAACTACAGCTAGGGGTCATGGGTGCCATTCTGAACCTGGCACTCATAAGGGTAGGAATGACTGACTCCTGCCTCCAAACCACTGGACCACTAGGAAAAGATGAGGTAGGCCTGAAGGACCTATGGGAGTGATGGGGAGTAGTTGTGGTGGGGGGGGGGGCTTTCTTAGAGGTTGCCCTATGGGTGATGGAGGTCTTGGATTGTGCCTTTTGGTGGGTCTGTACCAGTGGCGGGGGATATCTTTGGGGGGAGTCTTTGCAAGGGGGAGGGACTTTTGATTTATGAAAGTCTCCCTGGAAGCATCAGCCACACATTACTGGTCTGATGCGTCAGGTAAGGAGAATAATGCAGCTCACAAGGTTGATTGCAAGCTGTGTTATTCATTTACTGCTCGAGTCTGTGGTACTGAGTTACCCAAAGTTAGTGATTCTTGATGTAAATTAAGTTGTGGTAGGATGCAGAATTCTAGCACAGCTTGGTAAGGTCCCCTGTTATTAAGGTGCAGTAAACTACCTCAATGAAAGTTACTAAGTTACCCGTAGGATGGTGACTCTCACAGTAAGTAGCAGTAATTTACCACAGGAGCCACTAACCTGTTGCTCTAATAAATTTCAGTTTGCATTGTTGCAGCCAGGAACACGGCAATAGTGAAATAATGGCCCCAAGTTGGCTTGCAATTTCTTAGGGATATGTCTACTAAGCCAGGCTAATGGTTAACTCGGGCTATCTACAACTAGGTCCCATTGAATAACATGGGACCTAGTTTCAGATAGCCCAAGTTAATCGTTAGTCCGGCTTAGACATACACCTTAAAAGTGGCCATTATAAAAAAAATTATGAACCCCTCCCCCTACATTAAGTCCATCTTTATTTTGCAGCTTGACTCCTAGAGATAAGATTTTGAACTCTGTTGTGTGATAGAGCAGAAGAGACAGGCGATCGCTTCTGCTCTACTACTTATACCCAACCACTAGACATCAGAGAAAGCCCCATATATTTAGGGGTGGGGTGGGGGTTCAGTCTGTGGTTGTTGAGAATTTAGAAGGCGAGGTTTCGGAGATTTTTTTTCATGGTCCCTTTAAGATTTGCATAATAATGAGATGCTTTGCATACTTTTCATCATCATATTATTTTGTTCTCGTTGTGCTTCCAAAACATATGCTAAGGGTAAATAATGCATGCTTTTGCCTTTTAACGGATGCTAAATGGAAAAAAAATCATGCATTATTTCCTTAATGCTATTTAGTAACTACACCTCTTAACTTAAAGAGATAGGTGCCTAGATCTTCTAAATAAAACTTTGCCCCCACAAAGTTCCTACATTTCCAGCGCTGGGCAGCTAACTTAGATATCAGTAGCTGTCCCAAATTTGGTAGCCTCAGTTTTAGACACCTAAAATAAAGTTAGACACCTATGTTCAACCCAAGTCTCAAGCACCTAAGATTGGCTAAAAATAAGTGCCAAAAACATAGAATATTGGCCTAATAGTGTTTTTCATGTGTGAAAGAGATAATGAATAAAGTATTTCTGAATGGAATGCGGTGTAAATTCTTGAGAACAGGGGTGGGCCCATGTGCGGAGATTCATTGGGGGTCCTCATTTGCATACATATTTGCATAAAGTTAGCATGTGCTTTTAGTAAACATGCCTCTTAATGAGTGTCTGGATAAAGAAAGACTACCAGATTTCTACATTACTATATTCCAGTGCCAACCTCCAGGCCCATTAGGAAGTACTATAAACACAGACTAAATAGCTATTAGAACCCATAGCTATTATTAACCCATATTATTAACCCATATTAGCTATTATTAATAGCTATTTAGAACCGATAGCAAACCCACCATATCATAACAGTACTACTAGGACTCACAAAGCACCAAACCCTACCTATCAAAAACGCAACACTGCACATATTAAACCAATACATCTCAAAATATCAATACATCTCACTGGGAGAAAAAGAACAAGTGGGACTGCCAAATAGAAACTACATGAACAGAATGCCTCAGCTTGGTTGCACATGCAGAACATAGACTGTCGCCACACAAAAACAGGGGATCACAATTTAGAAATAGGAAGATAATAATTAAATTGGAAAACTCAAAAGCCAAACATGAAATGTACAGCAACACTGCAGAAATGAAACTATAAATTAATTTCCTCTTGCACTAAACAAAAACGCAAAGATGTTAGCAATACACATTTCCCAGACCTGACATATTCCAGTTAATAAATTCAAAATAAAAAGTATTTTTCTACCTTTTGTTTGGGCATTTTATTTTTCAGTTGCAATTACTCCAATCACTTTATTCTGGGGGTAAAAGGGGCAGTAAGAGGGGACAAGGCTATAGTGGAGAGACTGAATGAATTCTTTGCTTCGGTCTTTACAGAGGAAGATGTAGGGATGTTACCCATGACTGAAATGGTATTTAAAGGTGATACTGCAGAGGAATTGAGAGAAATATTGCTACAGCGGGAAGATGTATTACAACTATTTGATAAACTGAAGAGTAGCAAATCACCTGGACTGGATGGTATACATCCAAGGGTGTTGAAAGAACTGAAATATGAGATTGCAGACCTGCTATTAGTAATCTGTGAACTTTCATTAAAATCATCTGTAATACCTGAAGATTGGAGGATCGCCAATGTAACGCCAATTTTTAAAAAGGGTTCCAAGGGTGGTCTGGGAAACTACAGACCTGTGAGCCTGACGTCAGTACTGGGAAAAATGATAGAAACCATCATAAAGAACAAAATTACTCGGCATGTAGATAGTCATGGCCTAATGGGAGACAGCCAACATGACTTTAGACAAGAAAGATCTTGTCGTACTAATTTGTTATGCTTTTTTGAAGGTGTGAATAAACAGGTAGACAAAGGTGAGTTGGTTGATATAGTGTATCCGGACTTTCAGAAAGCCTTTGACAAGGTCCCTCATCAGAGACTTTTGGCAAAACTAAAAAGTCATGGGATAGGAGGCAGTGTACTATTGTGGATCAGGAACTGGTTAAAAGATAGAAAGCAGAGAGTAGGGTTGAATGGCCAATCTTCCCAAAGGAAAAAGCTGAGTAGTGGAGTACCCCAGGGATCTGTACTGGGCCGCTGCACTTTGACATATTCATAAATGACCTGGATAAGGGAATAACGAGTGAGGTTGTCAAATTTGCAGATGACACAAAACTATTTAAAGTTGTTAAAACCCAAGAGGATTGTGGAAACTTGCAGGAGGATATTGATAAATTGGAAGACTGGGCATCCAAATGGCAGATGAAATTTAATCTGGACAAGTGCAAAGTTATACATCTAGGAAAGAACAGCCCAAACTATGGTTACACGATGCAAGGTTCCACATTGGGAACCACCACCCAGAAAAAAGATTTAGGCGTCATCGTGGATAACATGAAACCCTCCGCCCAGTGTGCAGCAGCAGCCAAAAGAGCAAATAGAATGTTTATTTTCCATTCCTTTCCTTATGATAACAAAACAAAGGATATTATAATGCCTCTGTATCATTCCATTGTGCGACCGCACCTTGAGTATCGTGTGCAATTCTGGTCGCCATATCTTAAAAAGGATATAGCGTTATTAGAAAAGGTACAGAGAAGAGCCACCAAAATAGTAAAGGGGATGGAAGGCTACTCCTATGAGGAGAGGCTACAAAGGTTAGGGCTCTTCAACCTGGAAAAGAAATGGCTGAGGGGAGATATGATAGAGGTCTATAAATGAATGAATGGAGTGGAACGGGTAAACGTAGATCGATTGTTTACGTTATCGGAATATAAAAAGACTAGAGGACATACAATGAAGCTACAGGGTAAACTATTTAAGACAAATAAGAGAAAATATTTTTTCACTCAACATGTAATCAAACTCTGGAATTTGTTAGTGGAGGATGTAGTAAAGGCTGTTAGCGTAGCTGGGTTTAAAAAAGGTTTGGACATGTTCCTGTAGGAAAGGTCCATAAACCATTATTAAAAAGGGACCCAGGATATCAATGCTTGACCCAATACAAGCATTGTGGAACCTGTGTCTTTTGGAGAAACTGCTAGGTACGTATGACCTGGATTGGCCACTGTTGGAAACAGGATACTGGGCTTGATGGACCTTGGTCTGACCCAATATGGCATATCTTATGTTCTTATGTTCTTCGTGTCTTTTGCGAGCTGTCCATTTGTCCTTTCTTCTCTCTTCTAGATTTGTTTCCATTCTCTATATCTGCTTTAACATAGTAAATGACAGCAGATAAAGTCCAGTATGGTCCATCTAGTCTGCCCAGCCAGGTGGTAAGAGTAGGTGCCCCTGCCGCTCAGTGCAGGTTACCCTTCCCCATGCCTTTGTTTATGGTTGTACCACTGCTCCGTGTAGGTCACCCCTGTTTGTTGAAATATAAGAGTTATGATTATTTTGATTTTATCCTGTTACTATAAAGGGAAAAGATGACTGCTATGGTTTTTGAAAAAAGTAGCTGAAAAGGTGAAGAATAAGAGAGAGGCCTTTCAAGAGATCACAGAGAGAGGAAGACCGGCATCTATATTTGGAAAAACTTAGAGAAGCTAGCAAAATAGTCAGGAAAGCAAAGATTCAAAAAAGGAGGAAATAGCTAATGCAATAAAATGGGGGGGGGGGGGGGGGTTAAGACATTTTTCAGATATGTTAGTGAGAAGAGGAAGGGCAAAAGTGGTATTGTCAAACTCAAGGGTGAAGGAGGGGGAACATATAGAAGCTGATGAGGATAAAACAGAATTGCTTAAAAAACATTTCTGTTCTGTGTTCACAGATGAAGATCAGGAGCACGACCTCAGAAAACACCCACATACAGGAACAGAAGTGATGGGCTTCTTGAATGATTTTCTGAAAACTGATTTTGTGAGAAACTAGCTAAACTTAAAATAGTCAAAGTGATGGGACCAGATGGGATACACCCAAGAATACTGAGAGAACTTGGGGACATTGTAGCAGCTCCACTGACTGACCTTTTCAATGCTTCGCTGGAGTCAGGATTGGTGCCAGAGGACAGGAGAGAGGCACATGTGGTCCCTTTACACAAAAGCATAAGTAAGGATGTGTTTGAAAACTACAGGCTTGTTAGTTTAACCTCGGTGGTGAGTAAATGATTGGAAGCAGTGCTGAAAGAGAAAATAGTGAGGTTTCTGGAGTCCAACAGATTACTGGATCTGAGGCAGCCTGGATTCATTAGAGGCAGGTCTTGTCAGACAAATCTGAATGATTTCTTTGACTGGGTGACCAGGAAGTTGGACTGAGGGAAAGCCCTAGATGTGGTGTATTTAGATTTCATTAAAGCCTTTGACACTGTTCCGCACAGGCGACTTATAAACTAACTGAGCACCCTACGGATGGACCCTAAAGTTACTGCTTGGGTTAGAAACTGGTTGAGTGGGTGGCGACAAAGGGTACAGTAAATGGAGCTTATTCTGAGGAGAAGGTTACCAGTGGTGTGCCCCAGCGATCTGTCCTTGGTCCAATTCTTTTTAACATCTTTGTTAGTGATATTGCGGAAGGACTGTTGGGTAAGATTTCCCTCTTTGCAATTGATACCAAAATTTACAATAGAGTAGACACCAAGGAAGGTACATGAGGGATCTAGCTAAGCTTGAAGAATGGTCTAGAATTTGGCAGCTGAGATTTAGGGGCTTGTTTACAAAGCTGCGGTAGCGGTTCGCGGTTGTTATCGGAGCCGCGGCCCCATTGATTTCAATGGGGCCGCGGCTCCGATAACGACCGCGAACTGCTACCATGGCTTTGTAAACAAGCCCCTTAATGTTACAAAATGCAAGGCCATGCATTTGGGCTGCAGCAATCTAAAGGAGTGATTATAGTATAGGGGGTGAAGTACCTCTGTTCACAAAAGAAGAGTGGGACCGAGGCATGATTTGTCTGATGAGCTTAAAGTAGCTAAACAGGTCGAAAAGGCAATGGCGAAAATTAGAAGGATGCTTGTGTGCATAGGGAGAGGAATGGCCAGCAGAAGAAAGGAGGTGATAGTGCCACTGTATAAGTCTTTGGTGCAACCTCATTTGGAGTATTGTGTGCAGTTCTGGAGACTGCACCTTCAAAAGGATATAAACATGTTGGAGTTGGTACAGAGGGTGGCTACTAAAATGGTTAGTGGTCTTCATTATAAAGCATATGAGGACAGACTTTAATATGTATACTTGAGAGAAAAGGTGGGATAGAGGTGATATGATTGAGACATTTAAATACCTCTGTGGCATAAATGCACAGGAGGAGAGCCTTTTTTGATGGAAAGTAAGTTCTGCTATGAGGGATTATAGGATGAGGGTGAAAGGGGATAGAATCAGGAGTAATATGCGGAAATATTTCTTTATGGAAAGAGTGGTAGATGCATGGAATAGTCTCCCTGTGGAGGTGGTAGAGATGAGGACGGTATCTGAATTCAAAAGAGCATGTGACAAACACAGAGAATCTCTAAGGGAAAAAGGGCACTGTTGTAGTGGTTGATATGGAAGGGCAGACTAGATAGGCCATGTGGTCTTTTTCTGTTATCATGTTTCTGTGTTTCTATTTATACCTTTTCAGCTGCTCCTTTTAGTTTCTTTGTAACTTTTTATTTTATTTTATCATAGTCCATCTTTTGAAAGTTAAAATCTAATGCTGTGGATTTCCTTGCTGTCCTCCCTCCATTTATTAAATCAAATGCGATCATGTTTATGATCACTATTGCCAAGTGGCCCCCAACACCTTCATCTCCTGCACTAGATCCTGTGTTCCTCTAAGGACTAAGTCTAAAATAGCTTCCCTTCATTTTGGTTCATGAACCAACTGCTCCATGAAGCAGTCGTTTATTTTATTTAGAAACTTTATCTCATAAGCATGTCCTGCTGTGACATTGAGCCAGTTGATATTGGAGCAATTGAAATCATCCATTATTACTGTGCTGCAAATTTTGTTAGCTTCCCTGATTTCTTTTAGCATTTCATCATCCATCTGTTCATTCTGGCTAGGTGGATGGTAGTACACCCTCACTGCCATTGCCTTCCTCTTTTTACATGGAATTTCTATCCATAGAGATTCTATAGTGTATTTTGTTTCCTGCAAAACGTTTATCCTGTTTGACTCAATGCCCTCTCTAACACAGAGCGTAACCCCTCCACCAATTTGATCTTCTCTATCATTGCAATATAATTTGTACCCGGATATTGCGGTGTCCATTTGATTGTCCTCCTTCCGCCAGGTTTCTGAGATGTCTTTCATTTAGTGCTATATATTCTAGTTCTTCCATCTTATTTTTAGGCTTCTAGCATTTGCATACAGGCATTTTAGAGATTGTATTTTATTCATATTAATTTGGTTCTCCAGGACCAAGCAGGAAGTCAGTCCTCACTTATGGGTGACGTCGGCGCCGACGGAGCCCTCGCGGAGCAATTTTCCCCAGCTTTCAAAGAAAGCCTTTGGGAATTGCAGCGCGCATGCGCGGTCGTCTTCCCGCCCGAAGGTGCCATCTTAGCCAGTCTTCTTTTTCCGCGGAGCCCTACAGACGTCCCCGTCTTGTCCCCGCGAAAAAGTTGATTTTCCTCTTTATTTTATACTTTTTCTTTCGGTTCGACGCCGATCGTTTTCCCGCCCGGACTCGCGACGCCGGTCTCGAGTCCTCTTCCGTTTTTTTTCGGTTTTTCTGACTTAGTCAGCTTTCGTTTTCGTTTTCCCTGGCAGCCCGGTCCTTTGACCTCGCAGGGGCCCTTTTTCCCCCGATGGCTGCCAGTGGCTTTAAGCGGTGTGGTCGGTGTGACCGAAATATGTCACTAACCGACACACACGACTTTTGCCTCCGCTGCCTGGGCCCGGATCATGAGGAACTGATCTGTGGGCCCTGCAGCAAACTGTCCTCGAAGGCGTTGAGAAGTCGGCGGCATCAGCGCGAGAGAATCTTCGCTGACCCCAGCCGTACCCGGACCTCGTCGGAGGCCTCCGTGTCGAAAGGCTCCAGCTCGGACCGTCGCCGGAGCTCCTCCGACTGGGGTTCTCCCTCCGGGGACCATCGTCGGAAGGAAAAACCCGCGAGGGCGGCGTCGGTGGACGCTCCTGGCTCCGCGAGGGCCAGGTCGCATAGCCCCGACAGCCGCCCCGGGTCCTTGGAGAAGGAACACCTCCCGAAGCGACCTCGCCTGGAGTCGGAGATGCCTGCCCGGGTAAGTCCTGTAGTCCTTCTGGACTCGCCTCCGCGACAGCCGACGTCGGGCCCGACGCCGTCGGGGCCCGAGTCGGGGGCTGCTGGGTCACCTGAGCTCGGACTCAGGTTGACGGCCTTGGAGAGCAGACTGTCTGCCTTCATGGACCAGCAGCGGGCACTGCTCGCTGGCTTCGCTGGCGTCGCTGCCCCGACCGCCGGGACGTCGACGTCCAAGTCGACCCCGGAGACCGAGCCGATCCTCGAGTCGATGAGAACTCGAGTCGATCCTCGGTCGAGGTCGCCCTCGGCCTCCCGTTCGGGACCGAGGTCGCCGACGCCGACTCCCTCGGCGTCGGGGCGGCTGGCACCGCACCCTGCCCGGGCCGACCCCACCGAGTCCTCGTCGGAGTCGGTCTGGGAGTCTGAGGAGGAAGAGTCACCTGATTCTTTCCGGACTCGGTGTGTCCCATCGGACTCTCCGGAGTCCGAGCCTCGGAAGCAGTCCCCCCCGGAGGATGCCCGGTTCTCGGACTTCGTTAGGGATATGGCCAAGGCTTTGGCCTTCCCTGCGGATCCCGAGGAGGAGCCTCGAGCCGAAGAGCTCGACGCCCTCCAGTATGACTCTCCCGCGAGGGAACACTTTACTGTGCCGGTTCCTCCTATGCTGGAACGACTACTCTTCCGCATGTGGGAGAGTCCGGCCTCCTCGCCGGTCCTGAGCAAGCGGGTCGATTCTATCTATCGAGTCCGCAAGAGCCCTGGCTTTCAAAAGGCACAGCTGCCACACCATTCCATGGTAGTGGAATCGGCCATGCATCGTCTTAAGAGCCAGAAGATGCACTCCTCGGTGCCTCCTGGAAGGGAGGCCCGTAACCTGGATGGCCTTGGCAAGAAGTGCTTCCAGGGCTCTATGCTCGCCTGTCGTGTCCAGACTTACCAGCTATACATGGGCATGTATCTCAGGGATCTGGCTAAAGAGCTAGCCGGATTCTCCGCTGGTCTCTCCGAGGAGCCCTTGCGGAGGTTCCTAGCCTTGTCCACGGGTATTCGGGAATGCTCAAAGTTCATGTCCCGAGCAGCCTATGATGGCTTTGAAGCCTCGGCTCGAGTAGCCGCAGCCGGCATCGGTGCCCGCCGACAGGCTTGGCTTCAGTCGTCCGACCTTGAGCCCTGGGTACAGGACAAGTTGGTCGATGTCCCCTGCCGAGGCGAAAACCTCTTTGGCAAGCCCATGGCGGAAAAGGCTGCACAAATTGAGACTGAGACTCTCACCAGGACCAGGCTTTCTAGGAAGACCTCCGCCCCTTCCCAGAAAAAGAAGGGCTCGGGAAAAAAGTCCTTTTACCCGAGGAAGGCAGCTGCCTACAAACCATACCCCCATTATCAGGCCCCTGCAGCTCCCCAACAGGGCCAGCAGGCCAAGGGACGGGGTAACGGGTCCCGTAGGCAGCAAGCCCCGAAGCCTGCACCACCAGCCCCTGCTCAGCAGGGTGGGGGTTTTTGACTCGCTCAGCATAGCCTCTCCCCCCCCGCTGGTTCCCCCGGCACCGGAGGCCGGCTGGTTCACTTCGCCCACAGGTGGTCCAGCATCACCGCAGATGCCTGGGTGCTTCAGGTCGTGCGAGAGGGCTACCTTCTCCACTTCCATCAGGTCCCTCCCTCCTATTTTCCGGGAGAGCCTCCGCGCCCCCCTCTGCACAGGGAGTTGCTCCTTCAGGAGTTAGCAGGTCTTCTGCAGGAACAGGCGGTGGAACCGGTGCCACACCACCTGAGAGGTCAAGGCTTCTATTCAAGGTATTTTCTGATACCAAAGAGAACAGGAGGCCTCAGACCCATCCTGGACTTGCGCAACCTCAACAGGTTCCTTGTGCGGGAGAAGTTCAAAATGCTTACCCTTGGAATCCTTCTGCCCTACCTCCAGCAGGGAGATTGGCTATGCTCCTTGGATCTAAAGGATGCCTACACGCACATCCTCATCCACCCAAGCCACCGCCAATACCTAAGGTTTGTGGTGGCAGGAAATCATTACCAGTACAGGGTACTGCCCTTTGGCCTGTCCTCCGCACCGCGAGTCTTCACAAAATGTCTCGCGGTCGTGGCGGCCCATCTCCGGCTTCACGGCCTCTATGTCTTTCCGTACCTCGACGACTGGCTCATCAGAGCAGCGTCCGCTCAGGAGGTCACCAACGCCACGTGCCGCACGGTGACTCTGCTGCAGCACTTGGGCTTTGTCATAAACTTCGCAAAGTCCACTTTGCTCCCCTCACAGGATCTCGAGTTCATCGGCGCAAGGCTGCACACTCCTCAGGCGCGAGCGTACCTACCGCTCGACAGGGCTCAGCGGCTCATGGACCTAGCCGGCCGCTTTCGCAGCCAGCCCCTGGTCTCCGCCAGGCGCTTCCTGAGACTGCTCGGCCATATGGCTTCCACCGTCCATGTGACCCCCAATGCCCGCCTGAATATGCGGTCTGCTCAATGGTGTCTCCGCCGGCAGTGGCGGCAAGCCACAGGCGGCCTAGCAGACCTTGTGCGCGTCTCCGAGCCGCTGGTCTCGTCTATCCGGTGGTGGCTCCGGCAGCCGAACCTGATATTGGGAATGCCTTTCCAGTCACCTCAGCCGACCCGGGTGCTGACCACCGATGCATCTCTCCTGGGCTGGGGAGCACATTGCCAAGAGGCTCGTACTCAGGGCCTCTGGACCAAGTGGGAGTCTGCTCAGCAGATCAACTTCCTGGAGCTCAGGGCGATCCGCCTAGCTCTCAGGGCCTTCTCCCACCTGACCTCCCAACAGTCCGTCCTTGTCCAGACGGACAATCAAGTTGCCATGTTCTACGTGAACAAGCAGGGGGGCACGGGCTCCTTCCTCCTCTGCCGGGAGGCACAGAAGCTCTGCTCTTGGGCCGTCAGTCACGGCATTCTCCTCAAGGCAGTTTATCTCCCGGGCCAAGAAAATTGCCTGGCGGACAAACTCAGCAGGGTCCTCCAGCCGCACGAGTGGCGTCTGGATCCCTTGATCGTTCAGAAGCTCTTCCTCAGGTGGGGCCTCCCCACGGTGGATCTCTTTGCCAGTCCTCACAACCGGCAGCTTCCTCGCTTCTGCTCTCGTCAGCCTCACCCCCTTCGGGTTGCGGCGGACGCCTTTCTGATCTCATGGTCGGGGAGCCTTCTGTACGCTTTCCCTCCCATCCCGTTAGTCTCTCGGACTCTTTTCAAGGTTCTCCGAGACAAAGCCTTCATGATCCTGGTGGCCCCTCGCTGGCCCAGGCAGCCGTGGTTTCCGCTCCTGCTGCAACTGGCGGTGGAGGATCCAATCCCTCTGGGGGTACAACCGGATCTCCTCACCCAGGATCAGGGGTCCCTACTGCACCCCAACCTCCGGTCTCTCAACCTCATGGCCTGGCTGCTGAAAGGGTAGTCCTTGCTCCTCTTCTCTTGCCGGCGGAGGTGGAGGAGGTCGTCTTGGCTTCGCGACGGCCTTCTACCCGCAAATGCTACGCCCTTAAATGGCGTCGCTTTGCAATCTGGTGTTCCCAACAGTCTCAGGATCCCTTCTCCTGCCCGGTGTCGGTGATCTTACAGTACTTGCTACACCTCTCTAATCTGGGACTTAAGTCCAACTCCGTCAAGGTTCACCTCAGTGCTCTTTCAGCACATCATGTGCCGGTGGACGGCAGACCTCTCTCCAACGACCCTCTCGTAGCGAGGTTTCTCCGAGGTCTCCTTCTACTTAAACCACCTCTGCGCCCGCCAGCACCTGACTGGGACCTGAATGTGGTTTTACAGCGGATCACCTGTCCGCCTTTTGAACCTATGGCTACCTGTTCTCTCCGTTTTCTGTCCTGGAAAACGCTGTTCTTGATAGCCCTCACTTCCGCTAGGCGCGTAAGTGAATTGCATGCCCGTGTGTCTGATCCCCCTTACACTAGGTTCTACAAGAATAGGGTAGTCCTTCGGACTCACCCGAAATTTCTGCCTAAAGTGGTCTCCCCTTTTCACATCAATCAGGAGGTGGTACTTCCAACCTTCTTTCCCAGACCACACTCCAGCCGAGCTGAAACGGTCCTCCATACCCTGGACTGTAGAAGGGCATTGAACTTCTACCTTGACCGTACGCGGGAGCACCGTAAAGCTGCTCAGCTTTTTGTGTCTTTTGACCCCAATAAATTGGGGCTCCCGGTCTCCAAGCGTACTCTGTCCATCTGGGTTGCGGACTGTATCTCTTGGGCTTATGGGGCAGCCGGACTCTCCTTAGAAAGTCGAGTCACGGCTCATTGCGTTCGGGCAAAGGCCACGTCAGTGGCTTACCTCCGCTCTGTTCCGCTGGCAGACATCTGCCGGGCCGCTACTTGGTCTTCGAGCCAGACTTTTGCGGTCCATTACTGTCTCGAGAGGGAGTCCCGTAGGGACAGTGCTTTCGGACAGGCAGTCCTCCGTAATCTCTTTGAGGTCTGAGCAACTCCTACCCTCCATCCCGGATGTGGGCTACCGGTGGGTGATAATTCAGCGAAGATTCTATCCTTCTGTGCTGCTGAGCTAGAGGGAGCTCATTTTTGTGCTTAGGGTCTCCGGTAGCCTTGAGCTTGGGAGTCCCATAAGTGAGGACTGACTTCCTGCTTGGTCCTGGAGAAAGCGTAGTTACTCACCTGTAACAGGTGTTCTCCAGGAGCAGCAGGAATCAGTCCTCACTACCCTCCCTCCTCCCCTTGGAGTTGCAATCGTCTGCTTATGTTCTTTTGCAAATTTTTATGCTGTCTTTTTTAGCTATGTCATCTGACTGGCTAAGATGGCACCTTCGGGCGGGAAGACGACCGCGCATGCGCGCTGCAATTCCCAAAGGCTTTCTTTGAAAGCTGGGGAAAATTGCTCCGCGAGGGCTCCGTCGGCGCCGACGTCACCCATAAGTGAGGACTGATTCCTGCTGCTCCTGGAGAACACCTGTTACAGGTGAGTAACTACGCTTTATCAGTTGACAGGAGTAATTTGGAATATTTCAGCTCTGTCTGCTCTTTACTTAAGGGCATTTGGGTTACTTTTACCTTTATTAGAACCGCTCTATCAGGATGCCCTAACTTTACTCTTTTGTTAGTTTCCATCCTAAGCATTCCTCCATGGACATATGGCCCTGAAGAAACCTCCTCACTGCAAGAGGGTTTTACATCACTTAGAGGACAGGTCCTTGCTACAGAATCACTTCCTGCCACACCAAGGTGATGCTGTCCTTTCACGTGACCTCTCTTCCCCATGGCAACAGAGATTGCCAGACTAAAGGAGGGACTTCACGACTATGTCCTTTTATAGTATTTAATACCAGGCATATCTATGAGACATGTAGCAATGGTGCAAATTCAAAACAAGTTTCCAAAACACACACAACATAGCATTATCATTATGAAGAATATTGAGGATAGTGTACTGCCAACTTCTCGATACCCTCCAAATGTTTTAGTGCTGAAACAAGCAGTTTTCCAATGCATATTCAAGTCTGGAGCAGGTTTAAGTTTGAACGCAGCTGCAAATGTCCTCGAGGGTTCTAAGATCAATCAGCGATATCTATGCCTGTAGTTCCATCATTGGACATGCCTTTTCATCACACCCCCTGCTTATTTAGATGTCCCTGCAGTGGAGACACTTAAAAAAACAATTTCCGAAATCGCTCTGGGGGATGTCTCCGTGATTTGGACGTCCAAGTGCACATTTGCGGATGTCCAAGTTGTATCTAAGTGTTTAAAATGACCCTCCCTCCTTAGAGTGTAAACCCTCTGGGACAGGGAAATATCTACTGTACTTGAATGTAACTCACCATGAATTTCTAAGAAAGGTGTGAACAAAATTCCTTCCCTTCCACTGCAGTTGCTTCATGCTAGGGATAAGTGAAGGGAGGGGATAGAAGGGGAATAGAGGTTTTTTGTTTTGTTTTCACGTGATCTGGAGTCACATGAATTTTATAAGCTTTAAAATAGGGTCACATTGGATAAAGGTTTGGGAAGCACTGGTGTGTGGGAAAACTATAAACCTTAATTAATCAGGCTGTTAGAGGCTGTAACAAAAAATTATATGTTATATTATATATCTCAGGACCGGAAAACTGAGAAAAAGACTTAATTGCAAAAAGAAGTTAAGCTCCAATTTTTGCATAATGGAAAATATCATTGTATGATCTAGAGCAGGGGTCTCAAACACGCGGCCCGCGGGCCGCATGCGGCCCGCGGGAGAAGGTTGTGCGGCCCGCGATGGCTTCTGCTGCTGCCGTTGCCGCCGTGGCAACGGCAGAATCGACGGTCAATTTAAAAAAAATAAAAAACTGGCTTCTGCTGCTCTGTCCTGCGGCCCGTTCCCCTCTGCGCGAGAGCCCTGAATGTGCTTCCTCTGCGGCGTGCTTTTCAAGCCGCGAAGGGAGTATTTCCCTCTCGCGAGGCTTGAAAAGTGAATAGGCTTAAGCCGCGCGAGAGGGAAATACTCTCTTCGCGGCTTAAAAAGCATGCCGCAGAGGAAGCACACTCAGGGCTCTCGCGCAGAGGGAAAGGGGCCGCGGGACAGCTGATTTTCTGCTGCAGCAGAAGCCAGCAGCAGAAGCCAGGTTGTTTTTTTATTTACCTGGGGGGGGGGGGGGTATGACTGGAAATGGGCTATTGGCAGGGGGGGTATGACGGGAAATGGGCTATTGGGGGGGGGGGGGGTTATGACTGGAAATGGGGTATTGGCAGGGGGGCTTATGACTGGAAATGGGCTATTGGCGGGGGGGGGGTTATGACTGGAAATGGGCTATTGGCAGGGGGGGTTATGACTGGAAATGGGCTATTGGCAGGGGGGGTGTAGGACTGGAAATGGGCTATTGGCAGGGGGGGGTTATGACTGGAAATGGGCTATGGTGGGGGCTAGGACTGGAAATGGGCAGGTGGGGGTTAGGAAGGACTGGAGGTGGGCTGATGGGGGAGTTAGGACTGGTAATGAGCTATGGAGGGGCTGACTGAAATGGGGTAATGGGGGTTAGGGCTGGAAGTGGGCTATTGGCAGGGGGGGTTATGACTGGTAATGGGCTATGGGGGGTCTAGGACTGGTAATGTGCTGGGGGGGTTGCTAGGACTGGAAATGGGCTGAGTGGAAGGGGGCTTGAACTGCAAATGGCTGATGGGGAGGGGGGCTTGGAATGGAAATGGGCTGTGAGGGGAGGGAGCTAGGATTGGAAATGGGCTGATGGGGGGCTAGGATTGGAAATGGGCTGATGGTGAGGCTAGGATAGGACTGGAAATGGACTGATGCAGGGACTAGAAGGGAGCGGATGCTGGGTGGGGCTGGAACTAGAAGGGAGCTGATGTTGGGGGAGGATTAGAATGGGATGGAGCTGGGAAAGTGAAATGGAGAGGGGAAAAATATTTGGGAGAGAAGACAAATCTACAATTGGCCAGGTATTGTGAGAGTAAGTGGGGATTGAGGATGGAGGGGTAAAATTTGAGTGGATGAAATAGGAATGAGGAAAGAGAAAAAGGAGAAAGATTAGTATGTTAAAGCAGATGTAGAGAGAGAATGGAAAAAAAACTAGGAGAGAAGAAAGGGCAAATGGAAGCAGACGATGGAGAGTTAGCAGAAGACATGAAGAAACCAGAAGAAAGTGGCTGGAACAATTGCAACTGAAATAAATGCACAAAAGGTAGAAAAATATCTCTTTATTTTGAATTTATTAACTGGAATATGTCAGCTCTGGGAAATGTGCATCATTAATGTTTGCGCTTTGTTTAGTACAAGAGGAAATTAATTTATAGTTTTATTTCTACAGTGTTGTTGTACATTCCAAGTTTGGCTTTTGGGGTTCCCAGTTTAATTATTGTCTTCTTGTTTCTAAATCTTTTAGTCTTTCTTTATCCATACTCATTAAAGAGGCATGTTTACTAAAAGTTAGTGTATGGTAACATTATGCAAATATTTATGCAAATGAGGTCCCTTATGCAAATGAGGCCCCGCGTCTTATGCGGCCCCCGGGTTACTTTACAAGTCCTCATTTGGCCCTCAAAGCAATTTGAGTTTGAGACCCCTGATCTAGAGTATAATTTCAAAAGGCATTTCCACCCAGATAACATAGTTTTATCCACAGATATGAAGATTTGAAAATTGCCTAACATATATATGCATACAAGTTTATAGTAGATATGCATGTAAGCGTGTGCATGTATTAGGGATATGCGTAGGCAAAAAAAAAAAGCATTATAAAATTATTCCCCACAGGCAAGGTTTTAAAGAGATTCTTCAGGCACTGGTCGGACAACTGAATTTGAATGGGAAACTCCAGGAACCAATGGGCCTACAAGTTAAGTTAGACATTTTACGCTGCTTTTAAGTATAATATTAGTAATAATAAACAGGATATTGGTCTAGTAATATGTTGTTTATGCCTGCTGGCATAGGGATAGGTGAGGATGGCAGAGAAATTAATTTAAAGATAGGTTCCTAAAAGTTAAAAGAAAACATAAACATCCAGAAGCATGCGTTTAGAAAAGGATTCTTGTAGTTTTACTACTACTGCTACTACTACAGCTATTAATCATTTATATAGTGCTACAAAGCATAGGCAGTGCTGTACATATAAAAATAGTCTTTGCTCATCAGAGCTTACAATCTAATTAAGACAGATAAGACAACAGGTAAGAATAAGGGTAAAATAGGAAAGGTTAAGGAGATACAAGGAAGAAATACAAGGGATAAGGATCCAAAACCAGCATTAAAGAGGTGAGCCTTTAACATGAATTTGAAAAGGGGCAGAGATGAAGCCTGACGTACAGACACAGGAAGTATCTTCCCGGCACAAGAAGAAGCATGGTGAAAGAAATGAAGTCTGGAGTTGGCAGTGGAAGAAAAGGGCAAAGAGAGAAGGAATCCAGTGGAAGAGTGGAGTTCACGAGGAGGGGTGTAGGGAGAGAAGAGAGAGGAAAGGGAGAGAGGAGCATAAGAACATAAGATATGCCATACTGGGTCAGACCAAGGTCCATCAAGCCCAGTATCCTGTTTCCAACAGTGGCCAATCTAGGTCACAAGTACCTAGCAGTTTCCCCAAAAGACACAGATTCCACAATGCTTGTACTGGGTCAAGCACTGGATATCCCGGGTCCCCTTTAATAATGGTTTATGGCCCTTTCCTCTAGGAACTTGTCCAAACCTTTTTTAAACCCAGCTACACTACATCCTCTGGTAACAAATTCCAGAGTTTGATTACATGTTGAGTGAAAAAATATTTTCTCTTATTTGTCTTAAATAAGTTCTCCTGTAGCTTTATTGCATGTCCCCTAATCTTTCTACATTTTGATGGCATAAACAATCGATCTACATTTACCCGTTCCACTCCATTCATTAATTTATAGACCTCTATCATATCTCCTCTCAGCCTTCTCTTTTCCAGGTTGAAGAGCCCTAACCTTTTTAGCCTCTGTTCATCCCCTTTAGCATTTTGGTGGCTCTTCTCTGTACCTTTTCTAATAACACTATATCCTTTTTAAGATATGGCGACCAGAATTGCAGACAATGTTCAAGGTGCGGTCGCACCATGGAACGATACAGAGGCATTATAATATCCTTTGTTTTATTCTCCATTCCTTTTCTTATGATACCTAACATTCTATTTGCTCTCTTGGCCACTGCTGCACACTGGGCAGAGGGTTTCAATGTATTATCCATGATGACGCCTAATTCTTTTTCCTGGGTGGTGGTTCCTAATGTGTAACCTTGCATTGTGTAACCATAGTTTGGGTTGTTCTTTCCTAGATGCATATCTTTGCACTTGTCCACATTAAATTTCATCTGCCATTTGGATGCCCAGTCTTCCAATTTATCAAGGTCCTCTTGCAGTTTTCCACAATCCTCATGGGTTTTAACAACTTTGCATAGTTTTGTGTCATCTGTAAATTTGATTACCTCACTCGTTATTCCCATTTCCAGGTCATTTACAAATACGTTAAAAAGCAGCGGACCCAGCACAGATCGCTGGGGTACTCCACTCTTCACCATTCTCCATTGGGAAATTAGCCATTTAGCCATACCCTCTGCTTTCTATTTTTTTAACTAGTTCCTGATCCACAATAGAACACTGCCTCCTATCCCATGACTGTTTAATGTTGCCAAAAGTCTCTCATGAGGGACCATGTCAAAGGCTTTCTGAAAATCCAGATACTCTATATCAACTGACTCACCTTTGTCTACCTGTTTATTCACACCTTCAAAAAAAATAACAGATTAGTAAGACTTCCGTGACTAAAGCCATGTTGGCTATCTCCCATTAAGCCATGACTATCTAAATGTTAAGTAATTTTGTTCTTTATAATGCTTTCTACCATTTTTCCGGTACCGATGTCAGGCTCACTGGTCTGTAGTTTCCCGGATCACCCCTGGAACCCTTTTTAAAAATTGGCCATCTTCCAGTCTTCAGGTATTACAGATGATTTTAATGATAGTTCACAGATTTCTAATAGTAGGTCTGTAATCTCATATTTCAGTTCTTTCAGCACCTTCGGATGCATACCACCTGGTCCAGGTGATTTGCTACCCTTCAGTTTATCAAATAGAGCAGAAGAATGAATGCATTTATAGGTCAGAAGGAGAAGTTTGAATTGGATATGAAAATGGAAGAGAAGCTAATGAAGTGATTTGAGAAGTGTAATCAAACGTTGGAATTTGTTACCGGAGGATGTAGTAAGAGCTGTTAGTGTAGCAGGGTTTAAAAAAGGTTTGGACAAAATCCTGGAGGAAAGGTCCATAAACCATTATTAAAAAGGGACCGAGGATCTCAATGCTTGACTCAATACAAGCATTGTGGAACCTGTGTCTTTTGGGGATACTGCTAGGTACATATGACCTAGATTGGCCACTTTTGGAAACAGGATACTGGGCTTGATGGACCTTGGTCTGACCCAGTATGGCATATCTTATTTTCTTATGTTCTTAAGAGGGGTCATATGTGTATATCGAGGCTGCCGAAAGATTAGTCGTGCAGCAAATTTCTGAACAGATTGAAGGGGAGAGAGGTAACATCTAGGGAGACCAGCAAGAAGGATGTTGCAGTAATCAAGATGGGAAGTAATTAGAGTGTGTACAAGTGTTTTCAGTGTGTTCAGAAAGGAAGGGGTGAGTCTTGTTAACGTTTATAGAGAAAGAAATGACAGATTTTAGCTATCTGTTGGATATGTGAGGAGAAGGAAAGGAAGGAGTCAAAGATGATCCCAAGGTTACGGGATTTGGAAACAGGAAGTAGAAGAGTGTTATCTACAGAGATAGAGAAAGGAAGAAGGAGAGAGGAAAGTTTAGGGGGAAAAATAAGAAGTTCAGTTTTGGCCATGTTTAATTTCAAATGGCAGTGAGATATCCAGGTGACAATGTTAGACAGGCATGCAGAGATGTGGGTCTAGAGTGTTGAAGATATATCGGATGTAAAAAGATAGATGTGAGAATCATCATCATAAAAATGATACTGAAATCCCTGGGAGGAGATGAGAGCACCAAGGAACTGGGTGTAGAGAGAGAAAAGATGAGGGCCAAGAACAGATCCTTGGGTTATACCAACTGAGAGTGGGATAGGAGTAGAGGAGGAACTATCAGAAGAAACACTAAAAGAGCAATGGGTGAGATAAGAAGAGAACCAGGACATGACAGAGTCTCTAAAATCAGTGTGTCAAGGAGAAAGTGATGGTCAGCAGTGTCAAAAGCATCAGAAATGTTGAGAAGGATAAGGATAGAGTAAAGGCCTTTGGATTTAGCCAGGAACAAGTCACTGGAGATTTTGGCGAGTGCTGTCTCAGCAGAGTATAGGGGATGAAAGCCAAATTGGAGTGGATCTAGCAGAGCTTGAGAGGAAAGAAATTCAAGACAACGGTGGAGGACTGCACACTCAAGAAGTTTGGAAATGAAGGGAAGAAGGGAGATGGGTCAATAATTAGAAGGACAACTAGGGTCAAGAGAAGGTTTGTTAAGGAGAGGTGATACCACAGCATGCTTGAAGACTGCAAGGAAAGTAGCAGTGGAGAGCTAGAAGTTAAGAATATATAATATGGAAGGGATGACAGAAGAGGAAATGGAATTAAAAAGGCAGGTGGGGATAGGATCAGAAGAGCAAGTAGTAGGTTTAGAGGAGGAAAGAAGATAAGAGGTTTCATCATCAGATCTCAGAAAAGGATTGAAAGGGTAGCAGAGATTGAGGAGAAAAGTTGGCATTGAGGTGAGGGAAGAGGGGATGAAGCTGATCTAGTGGGGAATTGGAGTGTAATAGTCGGCTAGAGTTAGGGCAGAAAGAGAAGGAGGGGAGGCACTTTGAGGGGAGAGTTAAGAATTGAGAAGAGATGGCGGGGATCGATGACAAGAGAGTTAGTCAGGTGGATATAGTAGTTTTGCTTGTTGACTGCTAAGGCTGATTGGAATGAGGTAAGCATGAATGCCACTTCAAGTTAAAATTGGAGCGGAATTTAAGCCAAATATGCTTAGCTGAGTGGGCGCAAGAATGTAGATAGCAGGTGGTCGAAGACGACTGGGGCTGTGGTATAGTGCGTCTAATAGGACAAGGGATGGGTGGAGCATAAGTATCTAGAGCAGAGGAGAGGAGAGGACAGTATTATAGGAAGCAATAGCCTCATCAACAGATTTAGAAGATAAGGTGGAAGAAAGTGTTGATGAAGCAATAGAGGATAGAGCGAAAGGATCAATAGCTGAAGATTCCTAAAAAGATAGGAGGAGACTGGATGAGATTGAGGTGGGGGGGGGATGATGAAGGGTAAAGCTTAGGAGGTGATGATCAGATAAGGGAAGAACTGAGGTATGGAAATTGAAGGGTAAACAGAGAAGAAAACTAGGTCAAGGCAGTGACCATGCTGATGAGTAGGAGCAGATGAGCAAAGTTGGAGGTTGAAAGAGGAGGTAAGGGAAAGGAGTTTAGTAGCATAGGGGTTAGAAGGGTTATCAACATGAATTTTAAAATCACCAAGAATAAGGGAAGGGGAAGAAGAATCCAGAAATAGGGAAAGCCAGGAGTCTAAGTCAGTGGAAAGGTAGAGGTGGACTTATCAATGGTCCAGAGACAGCAGCTATACGGAGAGGTAAGTTTTAGTCTTGAAATTCAAGAAAGAAATTCAGAATGAAAAATATTACTATCCTAAGCTCTAAATTGGTGTCATGGAGAGTGAGAGGGGGATGGGGGACTCTAATCTTTCATTGAGTAGGTGTAATGAATGTGAATCAGGATTGTTTTGCTGGCTGCGAGGATATGTTTTTTAAAGGTG
Source organism: Ichthyophis bannanicus (assembly GCA_033557465.1). Lineage (NCBI taxonomy): Eukaryota > Metazoa > Chordata > Amphibia > Gymnophiona > Ichthyophiidae > Ichthyophis > Ichthyophis bannanicus. The sequence continues at coordinate 524,491,700 of CM066036.1, read as the reverse complement.
CTTGGGTGGTGGTGTGGCAGGGAATGTTCTCTCAAGTTTAACTAGTCCTGTAATTTAGGACTAGTTAGAACAAGACGTCAATGATTTCCTCTCACTGTTTCAATTATTTTGTTGAATGCCACTGGCCTAATTAACAAGAATTTAAAAGCACACATTCTTATGTTACCCCATACATATTATACCCTATAAGCTCTAGAAAGAGGCTTGCGTTGATGCAGTTTAGTATTAAAAAGAACACTAGGGCCACACAGCAGCGTAGGAGGGCCTTTTTGGAGATCCGTCCACGCGTTGTGGCCCTAGGGGCTTTATTTTACTTAAAATTCCCTTGTAAGTGCCATATTGTATATCTAGGTAAGCGTTATATTTTTGGGGAGGCTCAACAGTTATTCGAATTTTTAAAGGATAAGGGATGAAGTGTGATTTTGGTTTCTTTTTCTTTGGCTCTTTGTCTTTTGGGATTGTCCGGGATTATCGGGCTATGATGGGATTTTTTTTCTTATTCTGTTTTCGAGCTCCTTCTTGATGAGGGCTAAATTTAATTCGATTTTGTATTGCATTTGATGTGGATGCTTTGTTTTTTCTTTGTATAGTATTTGTTTTCTTGTGATGTAATTGAAAGTTATAAATAAATTTAAAAAAAAAAAGTACACTTAAAGAAGATTTAAAATTTGACGCATGAGGGAGGGGGAAGGGAGAATGTCTTTCTTCCTCCGCTGCCATTGCCGCCATCCAGGTCCTCCCCTTGGTCTCATTATCTTCACTTTGGCTTCCTGACTGCTGTCCGGGGGGGAGGGGGGTGTAGCAGAAATCCCAACGTGAAACTTAAACGCAGAGCTTACTTCCCTTTGCATTTCAGCTATCTCAGACAGAAATCCTTGTGAGAGCCAGGGTGTTGCAAGACTGTTGGAGCATGAAGGTAGGCAGACCCTGTGCTCAAATTTTGCTTTGAGCTCTCAGCTATACTCGCTGAGACAACAGCGGGAAAGCAAAGAATGGGTCCGGAAGGAGGCATATCGGTTACGTTCAGGTTCCTATCAAAATTTAGCACCAAAGGCAGTTGCATTTGTCACCTATATCTAACTTCGGGCCTGGCAAGCAGTAAACCTTAAGAGACTGAGATCATATCTAGTGCACCCTGGTTTATGAGTGGGGTTCATTCCTGTTATGTGAGGAATGAAATAGTTAAACGCTCATTTAATTCATATTAAATTACTAACTGCAGGTTAAGAACATAAGAACATAAGATATGCCATACTGGGTCAGACCAAGGTCCATCAAGCCCATTATCCTGTTTCCAACAGTGGCCAATCTAGATCATACGTACCTAGCAGTATCCCCAAAAGACACAGGTTCCACAATGCTTGTATTGGGTCAAGCATTGATATCCTGGGTCCCTTTTTAATAATGGTTTATGGACCTTTCCTCCAGGAACTTGTCCAAACCTTTTTTAAACCCAGCTACACTAACAGCTCTTACTACATCCTCTGGTAACAAATTCCAGAGTTTGATTACACGTTGAACGAAAAAATATTTTCTCTTATTTGTCTTAAATGGTTTACCCTGTAGCTTCATTACATGTCCCCTAGTCTTTCTATATTCTGATAGCGTAAACAATCGATCTACGTTTACCCGTTCCACTCCATTCATTCATTTATAGACCTCTATCATATCTCCCCTCAGCCGTCTCTTTTCCAGGTTGAAGAGCCCTAACCTTTGTAGCCTCTCTTCATAGGAGTAGCCTTCCATCCCCTTTACCATTTTGGTGGCTCTTCTCTGTACCTTTTCTAATAATGCTATATCCTTTTTAAGATACGGCGACCAGAATTGCACACAATATTCAAGGTGCGGTCGTACCATAGAACGATACAGAGGCATTATAATATCCTTTGTTTTATTTTCCATTCCTTTCCTTATGATACCTAGCATTCTATTTGCTTTCTTGGCCGCCGTTGCACACTGGGCGGAGGGTTTTAACATGTTATCCACGATGACTCCTAAATCTTTTTCCTGGGTGGTGGTTCCTTGCATCGTGTAACCATAGTGTGGGTTGTTCTTTCCTAGGTGCATAACTTTGCACTTGCCCACATTAAATTTCATCTGCCATTTGGATGCCCAGTCTTCCAATTTATCCAGATCCTCCTGCAGTTTTCTTCAGTCCTCTTGGGTTTTAACAACTTTAAACAGTTTTGTGTCATCTGCAGATTTGATAACCTCACTAGTTATTCCCTTTTCCAGGTCATTTATGAATATGTCAAAAAGTAGCGGACCCAGTACAGATCCCTGGGGTACTCCACTATTCACCTTTTTCCATTGGGAAAACTGGCCATTTAGCCCTACCCTCTGCTTTCTATCTCTGATGAGGGACCTTGTCAAAGGCTTTCTGAAAGTCCAGATACACTATATCAACCGACTCACCTTTGTCTACCTGTTTATTCACACCTTCAAAAATGCATATCAGATTAGTAAGACAAGATCTTCCTTGTCTAAAGCCATGTTGGCTGTCTCCCATTAGTCCATGAATATCTACATGCTGCGTAATTTTGTTCTTAATGATGGTGAGAGGTCTTACATGTGCACTAGGTGCAAGGAGCTCTTTGCTCTCAGGGAACAAGTCCGTTCTCTAGAGGCTAAAGTAGCAGACTTGGAAAACATAAGACAGACAGAGAGGTACATAGACGAGATCTAAAGGGATATAGTCCTGAAGTCCCACCTCCAGTCTGGCAGCACCCCTGTTGCCATGGAGGAGAGAGGTCACGTGACAGGAGAGCATCACCCTGGTGTGGCAGGAAGTGATCCTGTAACTAGGACCTGTCCTCCAGGTGATGTAAAACCCTCTCGCACCGAGGAAGTTTCTCCAGGGCCATGTGCCCATGAGGGAAGGGTTAGGACAGCCGTTATAGTTGGTGATTCGATCATTAGGCATATAGATAGCTGTGTGGCTGGTGGACGTGAGGATCGCCTGGTAACATGCCTGCCTGGTGCGAAGGTAGCGGACCTCACGCGCCACCTAGATAAGGTCTTAGATAGTGCTGGGGAGGAGTCTGCTGTCTTGGTACATGTCGGTACCAATGACATAGGAAAATGTGGTAGGGAGGTTCTGGAGGCAAAATTTAGGCTTTTAGTTAGGAAGTTGAAATCCAGAACTACCAGGGTAGCATTCTCCGAAATGCTTCCTGTTCCACGCACAGGACTCAAAAGGCAGGCAGAGCTCCGGAGTCTCAATGCGTGGATGAGACAATGGTGCAGAGATGAGGGGTTTGGATTTGTTAGGAACTGGGGAACATTCTGGGGAAAGGAGGGGCTCTTCCGAAGGGATGGGCTTCACCTTAACCGGGATGGAACCAGGCTGCTGGCATTAACCTTTAAAAAGGAGATAGAGCAGCTTTTAAACTAGATATTAGGGGAAAGACGACAGTCGCCCAAGAGCGGATGGTTCAGAAGAATGTATCCTTGAAGGATACTACCAAAAGCAGAGAGGTTCCACAAAAGAGTAAAGTAGCCCAAATGCCCTCAAGTATGGAGCAGACAGAGCTTAAAGATCCCAATTTACCCATGTCTAACAATAGCCAAATTAACATGAATAAAATACATTCTCTAAAATGCTTGTATGCAAATGCTAGAAGTCTAAAGAATAAGAAGGGAGAGTTAGAATATATAGCAATAAATGAAAGGTTAGATATGATTGGAATATCAGAGACATGGTGGAAGGAGGACAACCAGTGGGACACTGTGAAACCTGGGTACAAACTATATCGTAATGATAGAGCTGATCAAATTGGTGGAGGGGTTGCGCTCTATGTTAGAGAGGGCATTGACTCAGAAAGGATTAAAGTTTTGCAGGAAACAAAATCTGCTGTAGAATCTCTATGGATTGAAATTCCATATAAAAGGGGGAAGGCAATGGCAGTGGGGGTGTACTATCGAGCACCTGGCCAGAATGACCAAATGGATGATGAAATGCTTAAAGAAATCAAGGAAGCTAAGAAAAGTTAAAGCGCAGTAATAATAATGGGTGATTTCAATTACCCCAGTATCGACTGGGTCAGTGTCACGTCAGAACATGCTAGGGAGATAAAGTTCCTAGATGAAATAAATGACTGCTTCTTGGAGCAGCTGGTTCATGAACTGACCAGAGGGGAAGCTATATTAGACCTAATCCTTAGTGGAACACCAGATCTAGTGCAAGAGATAAGGGTGTTGGGGCCACTTGGCAATAGTGATCATAGCATGATCGCCTTTGATTTAATTAGTGGAGGAGGGATAGTAAGGAAATCCACAGTACTACTTTTTAACTTTCGAAAGGGAGACTATGATAAAATGAGGAAAACAGTTAAGAAAAAAGTAAAAGGAGCAGTTGCAAAGGTTAAAGACGTACATCAAGCTTGGGTGTTGTTGAAAAATACTATCTTGGAAGCACAAACGAGCCGTATTCCACGCTTTAAGAAAAGTGGAAGGAAGTCCAAAAAACTGCCAGCATGGTTTAAAGGTGAGGTCAGAAAGGCTGTTGTTGCCAAAAAAGCATCTTTCAGGAAATGGAAAAAAGAGCCAAATGCCAAACCTGGAAACAGCACAAGCACTGGCAAGTCAAATGCAAGGCATTGATAAGGCAGGCAAAGAGAGAATTTGAGAAGAAGCTTGCTGCGGAAGCAAAAACGCGAAATAAAGACCTTTTCAAGTACATTCTTAGCAAAAAACCTGTGAGGGAGTCAGTTGGTCCATTAGATGATAAAGGGGTTAAAGGAGCACTAAGAGGCGACAAGGCGATAGCGGAGAGACTGAATGAATTCTTTGCTTTACTGAGGAAGATGTAGGGATGTTAAAGGTGCGGAAGAATTGAAGGAAATATCGATACATCGGGAAGATGTCTTACAACTATTAGATAAACTGAAGAGTAGCAAATCACCTGGGCCGGATGGTATACATCCAAGGGTGTTGAAAGAACTGAAATATGAGATTGCAGACCTGCTATCAGTAATCTGTGAACTATCATTAAAATCATCTCTAATACCTGAAGATTGGAGGATTGCCAATGTAACACCAATTTTTAAAAAGGGTTCCAGGGGTGATCCGGGAAACTACAGACCGGTGAGCCTGACGTCAGTACCGGGAAAAATGGTAGAAACCATCATAAAGAATAAAATTACTCAGCATGTAGATAGTCACAACCTAATGGGAGACAGCCAACATGGCTTTAGACAAGGAAGATCTTGTCTTACTAATCTGTTATGTTTTTTTGAAGGATTGAATAAACAGGTGGACAAAGGTGAGTCGGTTGATATTGTGTATCTGGACTTTCAGAAAGCCTTTGACAAGGTCCCTCATCAGAGACTTTTGGCAAAACTAGAGTCATGGGATAGGAGGCAGTGTAGTATTGTGGATCAGGAACTGGTTAAAAGATAGAAAGCAGAGGGTAGGGCTAAATGGCCAATTTTCCCAATGGAGAAAGGTGAACAGTGGTGTACCCCAGGGATCTGTGCTGGGTCCGCTGCTTTTTGACATATTCATAAATGACCTGGAAAGTGGAATAACGAGTGAGGTTATCAAATTTGCAGATGACACAAAACTATTTAAAGTTGTTAAAACCCAAGACGATTGTGAAAAATTGGAAGAGGATCTTGATAAATTGGAAGACTGGGCATCAAAATGGCAGATGAAATTTAATGTGGACAAGTGCAAGGTTATGCACCTAGGGAAGAACAACCCAAACTATGGTTACACGATGCAAGGTTCCACATTAGGAACCACCAACCAGGAAAAAGATTTAGGCGTCATTGTGGATACCATGTTAAAACCCTCGGCCCAGTGTGCAGCGGCGGCCAAGAGAGCAAATAGAATGCTAGGTATGATAAGGAAAGGAATGGAAAATAAAACAAAAGATATAATGCCTCTATATCGTTCCATGGTGAGACCGCACCTTGAATTTTGGGTGCAATTCTGGTCGCCGTATCTTAAAAAGGATATAGCGATTTTAGAAAAGGTTCAGAGAAGAGCCACCAAAATGGTAAAGGGGATGGAAGGATACTCCTATGAAGAAAGGCTAAAAAGGTTAGGGCTCTTTAACCTGGAAAAGAGACGGCTGAGGGGAGATATGATAGAAGTCTATAAATTAATGAACGGAGTGGAACGGGTAAACGTAGATCGATTGTTTACGTTATCAGAATATAGAAAGACTAGGGGACATGCAATGAAGCTACAGGGTAAACTATTTAAGACTAATAAAAGAAAATATTTTTTCACTCAACGTGTAATCAAACTCTGGAATTTGTTACCGGAGGATGTAGTAAAGGCTGTTAGTGTAGCTAGGTTTAAAAAAGGTTTGGACAAGTTCCTGGAGGAAAGGTCCATAAACCATTATTAAGAAGTGATCGAAGATATCAATGCTTGACCCAGTACAAGCATTGTGGAACTTGTGTCTCTTGGGAAACTGCTAGGTACATATGACCTAGATTGGCCACTGTTGGAAACAGAATACTGGGCTTGATGGACCTTGGTCTGACCCAGTATGGCATATCTTATGTTCTTATGTTCTTATGTTTCTACCATCTTCCCCGGTACTGACGTCAAGCTCACCAGTCTAATTTCCCGGATCACCCCTGGAACCCTTTTTAAAAATTGCCGTTACATTGGCGACCCTCCAATCTTCAGGTATTACAGATGATTTTAATGAAAGTTCACAGATTACTAATAGCAGGTGTGCAATCTCATATTTCAGTTCTTTCAACACTCTTGGATGTATACCATCCGGTCCAGGTGATTTGCTACTATTCAGTTTATCAAATAGTTGTAATACATCTTCCCGGTGTAGCGATATTTCTCTCAATTCCTCTGCAGTATCACCTTTAAATACCACTTCAGTCTTGGGTAACATCCCTACATCTTCCTCAGTAAAGACCGAAGCAAAGAATTCATTCAGTCTCTCCGCTATCGCCTTGTCTCTTCTTACTGCCCCTTTTACCCCTCTATCATCTAATGGTCAAATTGACTCTCTGACAGGCCTTTTGCTACGAATGCACTTGAAAAAGTCTTTATTTCGTGTTTTTGCTTCCGTAGCAAGTTCCTTCTCAAATTCTCGCTTTGCCTGCCTTATCAATGCTTTGCATTTAACTTGCCAGTGCTTGTGCTGTTTCCAGTTTTTGTCGTTTGGCTCTTTTTTCCATTTCCTGAAAGATACTTTTTTGGCAGCAACAGCCTCTCTGACCTCACCTTTAAACCATGCTGGCAGTTTTTTGGACTTTCTTCCACCTTTCTTAAGGCGTGGAATACAGCTGGCCTGGGCTTCCAGGATAGTATTTTTAAACAACACCCAAGCTTGATGTAAGTCTTTAACCTTTGCAACCGCTCCTTTTAGTTTTTTATTAACTATATTCCTCATTTTATCATAGTCTCCCTTTCGAAAGTTAAAAGGTAGTACTGTGGATTTCTTTACTATCCCTCCTCCAGTAATTAAATCAAACACGATCATGCTATGATCACTATTGCCAAGTGGTCCCAACACCCTTATCTTTCACCAGATCTGGTGTTCCACTAAAGACTAGGTCCAGTATGGCTTCCCTTCTGGTCGGTTCATGAACCAGCTGCTCCAGGAAGCAGTCATTTATTTCATCTAGAACCTTTATCTCCTGCCGTGACACTGACCCAGTCGATACCGGGGTAATTGAAATCACCCATTATTACTACTCTGCTGTGGCTTTTGTTAGCTTCCTTGATTTCTTTGAGCATTTCATCATCCATTTGTTCATTCTGGCCAGGCAGTCGATAGTACACCCCTACTGCCATCACCTTCCCCTTCATACATGGAATTTAAATCCATAGAGATTCTACAGCAAATTTTGTTTCCTGCAAAACTTTAATCCTTTCTGACTCAATGCCCTCTCTAACATAGAGCGCAACCCCTCCACCGATTTGATCAGTTCTATCATTACGATATAGTTTGTATCCAGGTATCAGTGTCCTACTGGTTATCCTCCTTCCACTATGTCTCTGAGATTGCAATCATATCTAACCTCTCATTTAGTGCTATATATTCTGACTCTCCCATCTTATTGTTTAGACTTCTAGCATTTGCATATAAGCATTTTAGAGACTGTATTTTATTAATATTAATCTGGCTATTGGTAGGCATGGGTAATTTGGAATCTTTATGCTCTGTCTGCACCATAGTCAAGGGCATTTGAGCTACTTTACTCTTTTTTGGAACCTCACTGCTTTTGGTAGTATCCTCCAAAGATACCATCTTCCGAACCATGCGCTCTTGGGCAACTGTCGGCTTTCCCCTATTTTCTAGTTTAAAAGCTTCTCTATCTCCTTTTTAAAGGTTAATGCCAATAGTCTGGTTCCATCCCAGTTAAGGTGAAGCCCATCCCTTCCGAAGGTTGCTGTTAGAAGCCTAATGTAACTTCAAGGCTTATGTTGTACATGCTGAAAAGTAATGTAAGGCAAAAGCAGAAATAGATATGTCTGTTAGACCATGATTGGCCTTGCTAGAGATAAGAAAAGAGAACAAGAGGTGTTGGACATAGGTCAGGTGTCCATAACAATATGCTTGGTCATGATGATAGGGCATAAGCTCTATGATACTAGCCAATAGGAAAAAGAGCAGAGACATTGCTAGCCAGAGAGATAGGAACGTTGCTGTTAATTTATCAAGTCTAGTCTAGAAATATATTTTTATCAGGATGGAACACCTGCTCCTGGTACATTTTAGTTCTGTTTTCTTAGCATCTGTACTTCTGTAAATCTGTTTCGATGCTGTGAAATTCTGCATATTGGCTTATAAAAGATGTACCTGATCAATGCTATTCAGAAAGTTGTATTTCGTGCTAGAATCACTGCATGTCTATCAAATCTCTCAAATGCGCAATTTATGTAATAAAGGCTCATTCCAATTATCCAAAAATTACTTCTTTATTTTAAATTTGCACATCATATGGTATGCACCAAAGTAACCCGTCCTTTCATTGCTATTTTTCTTGTGCCATAATATTGTAGAATGTGATGTAAATCAAATAGAATGGTGCTGTATTTATTAATGTAAGCATCATCATTCTCTCAATGGACCATTATTGTAAAAAAACTGGTCAGACCAACAGAGGTCAAGGAGAACTAATATTTATTCATAGAAAAAAAATCTGTTCTAAATGCACTGTGCTTCCCGCTTTACATGCACTTAAAATAAAACTTGCAGTACAGTCTACGTGTTACTGTACCACCATTCTTGCACTACTGTCTTTTGAATGGGTCAATTTATATTTGATATGCTCACCCAAGAATAGTCTTAAGTAGCAGATTTAACATGTTAAAGCCAACATGAAGCCATAAGGTCTGGCAAGGAATAGGGTTTTTCTTTGTCCAAACGAAGCAACAGCTTTTCTGTAGCTAATCTTTTTTCCCAGCAATGTTCAATAATTGCTATGTTCAGTACGTACTTTTCTTTGAGAGTGTGTTCTGTTGGGGATTTATCCTGGTCTATTTTCTAGGGGCTTTAACGTATGTTTTCAGAAGGGCTTTGATACAGTTTTGAGTTTACATGACTTGGTTGTTGAAGCTTCTCGGTGGCTAAGACAGCAATGTTTGCTAGAGAATGGGTTAAATAGATTACATTCTGCGTGACCTTAATGAAAATGAATCTGTGAGGTGATGATGCAGTCAGCTTTCCATTATAGTGAAGGATGAAGAATGGTTGGCAGCCTGCCTGCCCCCATTCACACTACACGGACTAAAGCATGCTCTGTCACCATTACGGTCACCACCTGTTACCATCTGTCATGCCAGTCAAAATGAGATCTATTAATTGAATTATTGACAAGCTGTCACCGTTGTGGAAACAGGACAAGGCAGAAAAGAAAATAGCTCTCAGTTCATAGATTCTTAACAAAGACTTTTCTAACTGCTTCCTCATCAACAAAGCAAGACCATTTCTACCTCCTTTCTGCCTTTCAGTGATGTAGGAACTTGTAGGTAATTATGGTCACTGTCACTTTCTATTCTTTGTTCAAAGTCTCACTCACTGTATTTGAGCTTCTGTATCATGTTGTAGTGATGAGATGGACATAATGGGGTCAGTTTTCAAGGAGCCCATATTTTCGAAGATAAGATAACTGGCAAATTTTAGCCAATTATCTTTAGGTGAACTTCAGCTGAATCTAACTGGCTACGGGGGTTATTTTAGAAGCCCTAATCATGCTTTGGACATCTGAAAATGGGCATAGAGATGTCTCCAGAGGCATTTTAAAAGCCAGGTCTGTGGATGTCTGCAGCGTGAGGACGTCCAAATCTGAATACAAGTGTGGTGGAGGCATGGCTGGGGCATTCTCAAGATCCTGGACGTCGCCATTTGATCTCAAAAACATCCTGGACTTCCGGAGTTGCGTCTAAGGTCATGCCTGCTCCAGGCATGAATAGGCATCAGGAAAGTGCTCATTTTGATTATAAAACATCCAGAGGAGGTAGAGAAGATGGCATTCCGCTATCCCCAGTACTCTGCTTAATCACAATGATAGCAGCAGTGGGATTCAAACTTTGGCTTCACTGATCCTAGTCTATTACGCTAACCATTAGGCTACCCCTAGACATCCGCAGTCTGGAACACTATGCTGGGGTTGTCTATGTAGATGCCTCCACAAACATCCATATCGGGCACGTTCATATTTGTGAAATTGTGCCTAAACCTGAACATGCCTGCCTTTTTTTTTTCAGATAGTCTGGCTTTGATATCCCAGATTGCACTTGGATATCATTTGTAAATTGCCACTTCGCATTTTCAGCTGAAAATTCTCCTAAATATGTTGTTGTTGTTAAGTGCCATCGAGTCGGAGTCGACTCATGGATATAGGCAGTCAAATATTAACCTAATTTAGTACTACTATTTTTGTGGATGCAGTCGCCCACCTAAAACTAGCCAGTTAACAGTGTAAACTGTAATCAAGTAAGTCATAAGCTACCTCCTTTTTGTAATGGCTAAAAGTAATCACCGCATGACTCCCTCCTTAATCACCAGGAGGTAGAGCTATTTGTGAAGGGATTTGAACTGCAGCACATCACACCAGCAGTGGCTACCAAAAAAACATCTACAAGCCAGTCTGCACAAGGAACGTCATGAAACTTGTGGACATACAGTTCAATTTAACCTGTCAATAAAGGAAAATGTTTAAAAGCCTTTTAAATGATTTAAAATGTTATATTAAAGAATACAGAATGTAATAATATACTACACTTTGGATGACATGATGTGATGGGGGCCATGGGGCACATGTAAATGCTGTTGTGATATGCCGTTTGCTCACCAGATGGAAAATTCTGGAAAAAGGCCAAGAAACTGAATGCAAAAAAGGAACCCTTTTACAGTAACTTCAAAGCTGCCGCCACGTTACCCTTTGGGGTGTGACAAACATGTTCCCAACAGTTAGTGCATGACTACGTACATTAACGTGTGGCACAATTAATGTGGGTGCACCTAACGATGCTCACAGAAATATGGTTAGGTGCACCCAGTCTAATAGCCACATTGCCACTGAACATGTGGCAGATGCCATCGTGCTAGTGACAGTGTGCTCTGCATGCCCACATTCTGCCTCTAACCCACCCACTTGCTATCCTAACATGCAGTGGTGAATTATCGAGCACTTTTGCAGCTGGTAGCTGGTATGACCATGCATAGGGTTCACCACAGCCAGTTGTGCATGCTAAAACATGCATTAACCAGTTAGCGGCATTTAGTAAAGGGCCCCAACGAGTGGAAACCCCCTATTCCCTCAGAATAAATAACTTACCCTGCTGGAGAAATGCCAGTCTCCAGGAGAGCTGGAAGTGTCATTACACTTTACTGGTACAGTAGTAAAACATTACCACCCCACATTATTTGTTGGCAGGTGGGGAGAGTAAAAATGAAACAAGAACCCCTTGTAGGTCTTCCATCTGCTGGATTACTACTGCATATAATCTTAGCTGAATGTAAGGGTTTTTTTTTTAAACTGAGCAAACTGTGAAAATTAAAAATGTGTAAGTCTAGGTCTTTCCATTATATACAGTATATTTTTATTGGCCTTCATCTTGAAGTGCCTTGTGGCATATAGTATAACACAAAAATATGGGAACTGATTTTTTTTGCTCTCAATATAATTCTTTTGCTCTCAATATAATTCACTATCCAGTAGAACTCCCAACATCATATGCTCTGATGTTTGTATAAAGACACACTTACACATTGCACTATACACATGGAGGGTCATTTTAAAAGGTTTAATTGTGATTTTGGACAAATGCAGATTGCACGTAGGTGTCAAAATCACAGACACTGTCTCTGTAACCATTACACAAATGCCATTCACAGATGTCTCTGGTGCAGGCATGTCAAAGGAGGGACAGGGATATGTCTGAGCTGTGATCAGGGAGGAGCAATGGAATTTTACATGTCCCCTGTCGATCTCAGAAACAGCGGAGCCATCTGCAGACAGGTGCATGTTTCTTCCTGCTCCAGGCATGAACAGGCATCACGAAAGTGCTTGTTTTCAAATTAAAACATTCAGAGAATGTAGAATTAAGTAACTAGCCTTAGACTACAAAGGCCCAAACTGGGATTTGAACCCTAGACACCCATCTCATAAGCTATTAGTCTAACCATTATGCTATTAGACTTAGTAGTTCTGAAATGTTATCCTGGGGACGCCTGTATAGACATAGGAAACACTTGCATATTGAGCACATCCACGTTCCTTAAATTGTGCCTGAACTTGCACATGCCTGCTTTTTTATTTTTCTTTCAGATGTTCTGGCTTCGATGTCCCAGATTGCACTTGGACATCCATTGTGAAATGTGCCTTTTAGTTTTAAGCCTAAAGGTCAAGGGATATACAGGGTGGCCAAAAAAAGTGAGAATATTTCATAAATTAAAAGCTTAAATAGTTTACTTATTTACCTTTTTTAGCTATATAACGTCTTTATTTCGACAATTTCTGGTCGCCATCTTTTTTTTTTTTTTAATTTGTCAATCGTTTACATCTGTCTTTTTGAATTTTTAAATAACTTATACGGTACGAGATGTTCTCACTTTTTTTTGGGCCACCCTGTATATATGTTATAGAAATATAGAAACATGACAGCAGAAAAAGACCACATGGCCTATCTAGTCTGCCCTTTCATATCAACTACTACAATTGTCCCCTCATTTCCCTTAGAGATCCTCTGTGTTTGTCCCATGCCTTTTTGAATGCAGATTCTGTTCTCATCTCTACCACCTCCATTGGGAAACTATTCCATGCATCTACCACTCATTCTGTAAAGAAATATTTCTGCATATTACTCCTGAGTCTATCTATCCCTTTTCACCCTCATCCTATGTCCCCTCGTAGCAGAGCTTGCTTTCAATAGAAAGAGGCTCTTCTCCGTGTGCATTTATGCCATGGAGATATTTAAACATCTTTATCATATCTCCTCAATCCCGCCTTTCCTCTAAGGTATACATATTAAGATCCTTAAGTCTGTCCTCATATGCTTTATAACAAAGACCACTAACCATTTTAGTAGCCACCCTCTGTACCAACTCCATCCTATTTATATCCTTTTGAAGGTGTGGCCTCCAGAACTGCACACAGTACTCCAAATGAAGTTGCACTATATACAGAGGCAATACCACCTCCTTTTTTCTGCTGGCCATTCGTCTCCCTATGCACCCAAACATCCTTCTAACTTCGTCAGACACAATCATGCCCAGTCCCGCTCTTCTTTTGTGGACAGAAGTATTTTCCACCCCTTACACTGTACTGCTCATTAAATCTCAGCTGCCAAATTCTAGACCATTCTTCAAGCTTAGCTAGATCCTACCTCATGTTATCTACTGCTTCCTGGGTGCCTACCCTATTGCAGATTTTGGTATCATTCGCGAAGAGGCAAACCTTACCCGACTGCCCTTCCGCAATATCACTAACAAAGATGTTAAAAAGAATCAGTCCATGGACAGATCCCTGGGGCACACCACTGGTAACCTCCCTCTTTTCAGAGTGAGCTCCATTTATCTGTACCTTTTGTCTCCTCCCCCTCAACCAATTTCTAACCCTATCAGTAACTTTAGGGTCCATCCCTAGGGTGCTCAGTTTGTTGATAAGTTGCCTGTGCGGAACGGTGTCAAAAGCTTTATTGAAATCCAAGTACACCACATCTAGGGCTCTTCCTCGGTCCAACTCCTTGGTCACCCAGTCAAAGAAATCGATCAGATTTGTCTGACACGACATGCCTCTGGTGAATCCATGCTGCCTCCAATCCTGTAATCCATTGGACTCCACTTCTTATCCAGACCACCCTTAATAATCTTTAATCATTTACCTCTATGATTTATTACAAAACATATTTGTGTCAAAATTATATGAAATGGTGCAATTCTTGTAATGTGCAAAACAATTATTCATGCATCTACATTAAAAAAAACATGAAATGTTCTATCAGGGCTCCACCCATAGTTCACCAGAAGAACATAATCCTCGTATTTTATTTATTTATTTATTTGGTTTAATATACCGCGCTATTTTAAATCAGTGCGGTTTACATTGTAACTACATGGAACAGTATGCAAAAAACATTTGAATTTGGTACATAAGAGATTTCTTCTAAAGACTGACCTTCATCTCCAGGGGTACATCCACAATTGTAGACCTTGTAATTTACAATGGCCACACCTCATGTTCCTTGCACTTCAAAAAGTATCAAGACTTGTACAATATCATAAGATGTATAACACTGACAGTTATTGCACTCAGTCTCCTTCAAAGTAGTCCCTGTCTGATAAAACACACTTCCTCCAACGTTTCTGCCACTACTGGAAACAATTTTGAAATGCCTCTTCTTTTTTTTTTAATGCTGTGAAGCTGCTGTGCCAAATTTTGCTTAATGGTCTCCAGGTCATCGAATCTCCTTCTTTTCAGTGGTAATTTCAGTTTTGGAAACAAGACAAAGTCACAGTGTATGAGGCCATGTGATTACAGAGGCTGGCAGACTTGCTCGATTTGGTGTTTGGTCATGAACTGCTGGACAAGATGTGATGCGTGAGCTGGGGCATTATCGTGATGAAGCAACTATTCACCATTCCTGTACAACTCTGGCCTCTTACGATGAACTACATTAACCGGGTAGCTGGACCCAATGCTCACCCTTACTTCATTCGCACACCACCCTTCCTCCAATTCCACACTCTTCCTCGCCCCCCCATCCCCCTGCCCCGTGGGTTACACAAAAGACACCGACACTGTTCTTGAAAGCAACTGGTTGCAGCTTTATTATTAATCCAACATCAGAACACTCTAAACAATAATCAACAACAACCAAACCCCAGCGGAGCAATCCGTCACCAGCCATAGAATTAGCAAGGTGACCTCGCCTCCGCCCCTGCCACAGCCAAGCCACCGGCCAAGTTCCTAACACCCTTATCCGACTCTGCCATGTCAGTAGCACAAGTCTGCCAGGGTTTATCCGGGTCGTGGGAACCCCGCCCCCACCCTAAGTAGCCACAGGCTCCGGACCCCGGAAACCTCCGGGATCCCGCCACTGGCTCAGACCTGTTGACTGTCTGAGCCGGCACCTAATACCCCCCATCTCACACACACACCGCCCAATCTGCCAATTAATTTTCGTCAGACCCCTAGACCACTGCCGCTGTCCCCAGCATGCCGGTCTGGGTATAATATCAGACCAGATCAGCACCACCCCCGCAAACCATCGCAGCGCCACAACAAGATCCTTCTTTGCCGCATTAATCACCTGCTTGCATGTCCATGAAGTCAACTCATTGCCACCAAGATGCAACAGCAAAATCTCCGGCTGCTTCCGTAGGTGCCGAAGGTGTCGAAGCAAGGGCAACAGCTGCGTCCACCGCAGACCCTGTTCACCCAGCCATGATACGGACACCACCTCCGGATCGAAGCCCAGGTTCAGCCCGACTGGCCGCTCTGCTGCTCATTGACTGGCCCAGAACACAAAGGAGTGCCCCATAATCCAACAATCCTGCACACCAAGTCCCCCATCTGTAAAAGAAATTAACAATTAGAATTACCCCCCTCCATTTCCCCCCCCCCGTCATAAACGGACATATCCTTTAAATGCCTTGGACCGCCACCTGCCAATACTTTGTATCTGTTCCCCAGACAGATCCACCTCTGCCGCACTGGTCACTGCCCCAATGCGAAAAAAGTGCGCCGAAAATTGACTAGGGTCCTCACCCACTCGAAGCAATACCCTACGCAACACAGCCGACACCTGATACTGTGTCAGCAACCATGCATCACTATGCACCAATAGCCCGTCTGCTACCACTGGATGCACCCGCAAGTACTCCAGCATTGCAGCTACCAGGCAGGTAAGCCCCCCAATCCCCTTCAAGACTACCCAGAGACCCCTTCCACTCTGATCCATTTTGGATTTCACCAGGAGTACCCGTAATTGCCCGCCACCACACTGCACATGCTGGCGTTGCAAGCTACTCCCTACTCTCAATTTCACAGAGTTTGCCACTAATTCCCCTACCCGTAATGCACCAAAGAAAGCCAAACTAAACCTTGCATGGAAAAGAATGGCTTCGTATCGCGACTCCGCAACCTTAGGTAACTCCCTACATTGACTCTGGAGTAACTCGTGCGTAATCGGCCGCCGCCGATCCCGCAGAGTAGGCCGCAAACGCTCCCACCCTTGCAAAAGTCTATGGACCATGAAGCCTCCCCCCATCCGACAGCTCTCACGAAAAAGGCAAACCTGGCTAAATGACCCCGCACTGACGATCGTGACACCCCTTGACCCTTCGCACTGATGATATACTGCCTGAGCAATAGATCTGGCACCGCCCCCTCCTGCCAACCATGCGCCCTCAAAAATGCTACCACCCACGCACAACCTCTCTGGTAAGCATCCCAGGTCCTCTCTGCCACCAAACTCCACAGCAGCTCCTTCATCTCAGCAGGCCACCGTTCCATAAGCTCCAAGGGACAACACGCCCTTCCCAATCCGCCTCCGGAGCCAAATGCCGAAACCGGTCCCACTGCAAACGGGAAAGAGCATCGGCAATTACATTAGTATGACCTGGAATATGTCTGGCCTTCAACAAAACATTCAGGCGCAAACAGGCAAGCACAACCAATCTCATCAGCGATGCCACCTGCAGACATCGCAGAGTGTAATGATTAATGACACGACTGCTTCATTATCACAGCACCACACCACCTTGCGATTCCACAGCCTGTCTGGCCACAACGCCAACGCCACTAGCATCGGAAACAATTCCAAAAACATATTCTTTGACAGACCCTCCTCGTGCCACTCTTGCGGCCACTTATCAACACACCACGCCCCACCGAAGTAAATTCCCATCCACACACCACCAGCCGCATCCATGAACAGCTGTAACTCCTCACTTGAACTCTCAGCTTCCTGTATGACCGACATCCCATTTAAATCCTTCAAAAAGACACCCCAAACCTGCAAGTCCTCCCTCATAACCCTGGAAACTCGAATGTGGTGGTGCGGCTTCACCACCCCAGCTGTTGCTGCCGCCAAATGGCGTATAAATGCTTGACCCATCGGAATCACTCTACAAGCAAAGTTGAGCGAGCCAATCAACGCCTGCATTTCCTTCAATGTTAACTTCGAGGACACCAAAACATTAGCCACCAGAACTCGCAACTTCACTACCTTCTGCATCGGCAGCACGCAACCATTTGGTCAGAATCTAACTCGACTCCCAAGAAGGTGATCCTTGTACACGGTCCCTCCATCTTCCCGTCCGCCAGCAACACCCCCAACTCGCCCGCTAAGCTCACAAAACCATCCAACAGCTCTGTACACACTGTCGTGTGCGGCGCACCCACAAACAAGAAGTCATCTAAATAATGCACCACCTCAGACCTACCCACACGGAGCATCACTGCCCACTGCAGGAAGGTACTGAACTTTTCAAAGTAGGCACACGACACCGCGCAACCCATTGGCATGCATTTGTCAAAATAAAACCCTTCGTCAAAATGAAAACCTAACAAATGAAAGGCAGTGGGATGCACTGGCAACAGACGAAACGCCGACTCGATATCCACCTTCGCCATCAATGCGCTGAGCCCAGCTTTTCTGACCAACTCAACTGCCCAGTCAAACGATGCTTAGTGCACTAAACAACACTTGTGCGGTATGTGATCATTCACCGAGGCCCCCACTGGAAACGACAAATTGTGAATCATCCGGAACTTCCCTGGTTCTTTCTTGGGAATAATTCCCAAAGGGGATACCACAACATTCCGGAAGGGGGGCTGCATAAACGGCTCCCTTCCTAACTTCAATTCAACCGTCAACTTCTCCTGTGCAACCGCTGAAAATCGCCGCACCGATGGGGAATTACACGCCACCGCGACCGCCACCACTCCCCGCACCGGTATGACAAAACCAAACTGAAACCCCAACTGTAACACTTCCCTATCCCTTTGCTTCGGGTATTGCCGAAGCCACCCCTTTAAAACCTCGACGTGTATTGGCGTCAGGGCCACATCAAACTCCCCTCCGCTACTTAATGGCCTGCGAAAGGGCCAACGCAGTACCTCTCTTAAGGCATTTGGCCACGCAATGTCCTCCGCCACAGGCTGAGCTAACGTGCCGGAACTTGCAATCCGGGAAGTGACAGGAGGACTTATTGAAATGCCAGCAGACGTCCCCTCCGCTACCTGCCACCGATCTTCCGGGCACAACAACTCTCCCGCCACGAAAGGAACAACTCGCCCCCGCGGTGGACGCCACCCCTCTTTCCCCAATCCCCCTCCCGCTATCGCCCTAACGATATCTGGGTGAGCCATAAGTTGATATCCTGCATGCCCCAGGTTAACAACTTGTTCTCCTCCATTTTATCCCTAAACCTTTCATCATAATTAAACCACGACCAACCTTCATGGGTCTGTGAGGCTTCCAATATCGAATCCGTATATGCCAACAACATCCCATTCTGCCTCGGATAATATTGCCCTCACACACTAGCCAGCCGCAAAAATGCCTGCACCCAGTTCACGACATCCGAGACACCTTCCTAATCCGGCCCACTTTCTCATCCTCCTTGCGCTTTTTCCTGCTCTCTCCGGACCGCTTCTGCCCTTCCAGCAGGCGGAAAATGTCAATGTATTTCCGCTTGCAAATTCTTCGTCTCAGCTTCCTCGGAATTCCTTCCCACAACTCAGACAAAGTTGCCAAATTTGGAGTCCCCCCCCCCAACGCACTACTCACCGTTGCCACCGCCTCTCGCGCTTCTGGCCCCCTGCCCTTGCCTTCCGACCATGGCCCAGATGAACCCGTAGACGATGAGGACGACGATTCCGAACTTCGCCACCGCCAGCATGCATGCTTCCTCTTCCGACTCGCTTTTCCCGTCCGTCCAACCTGCACGCCGCTCCCCTCGCCCTCAGTACCCTCGTCAATTTGAGACTCACCCGTTGCGGCCACGGGCACCGGCTCCATCACTGTCGGTCGCTGCACCCCTTGCGCTGAATCCTCGCCCAGCCACTCCTCACTCACACCACGTGCCTCCACTCCTGCCACCAGGCCTCTGTGCGGCGTAGTGGTCACGGCATTCATGGTCCCAAGCGGTCGTTCAACTGGTCTCTGCGCTGGTCCCAGTGACACCATGAAAGGCACCTGCAGAGAAATAAAAGGAAAAGTAGGAGCGGCAATACCTGCAGAGCACGTCGGTTGCCACACCCCCACCCACTCGGCCCGCGACGGGCCTTGACCCCCCCATCCACTGATCCCAGGCGTACTGACGCCCCACCGCACCATAGTCCATCGACTCCCTCTCCAACCCGCTCCCCAAGGCCCAAGCGCCTCCAGCCCCCCACCTGGCTACCCCTTGACCATAACCTCCCCACGGACCCTCTCTCTCTGCCATCCCTGGGTGGACCAGAGCCCTCGTACTCTGGCATACATCTACCCCCCCACGACCTCTGCACCAGCACTAAGCTCCCCCGGGAACCCTCCTGTCCTCTTGCCATGGATGCAGGCACTGAGGCTTCACCCGCTAGCCCCCCACCTCCAGCATGCTCCCTATTCCCCGTCCCCGAGCTCGGCAGCCCCCCCGTGACCTCCTTGCTACCAAAGGGGGCCTGACACACCCATGCGCCGGCTGCCTGGCCCTCCCCTCCCCCTTTTGAGAGGCAGAGCACACTGCCAGACCCAGCCGGCCCCCCCGACTCCCCCCAACCACCCCCGAACTCTGGGACCCCCCAACCCTGTTCCCCTCCGCCCTGCTGGCCCCCAGACCGCCATCCCGGCATCCTTTCCTTCCCAGCATCCCTTATCCCTTTCTTGATAGGCAGTTGCTTTGTAGTATATTCTCCTTTTTTAAAAATTTTTATATACCCCGGCCCTCAGCCCCTCTCACCCAATTCTCCCCCCCCCCCCCCCAATAGCAGTATCAATCCTGATTTGAGCACAGCAGTCCAAACTTGCCTGCTTCTCAGGCTTCGCGCCCACATACTCAGCCGCGGCCCGTGATGTCCCTGCTCTCCACAGGCTCCAGTAAGCCGGCAGGCCCCGCTCGCCCAACAGCATGGCTCCTGGGACTCTCTCCACATGCCGCCTGCTAATGCACTCTGTCGCTCACACGTTCTGCCTGCCGGACCTTCCCGCCGCCACCGCTACTGACCTGCAAACCTCTGTCACCTCCGACAAGCCTCCGAGAAGACTCCCTACATGTGCTCCTGCTCCAATTGGCTCCCCCGCGCGCTCATGCGGGCGGAGTCAATCAATTCAAAGGACGCGACCAGCGTCCTGACACATGCGCACCTCCCCGCCTCCCAATGTGCCAATCAGGTGCGACAGGGTCCCGCACTGGGCCAAGCACCCGGTTACCCGCAGGCGCTGGGACCCTGTCCGCGCCTTTACTCTTCTCAAAAAATGAGTCAGAAATTGGATGTAGTACTCTTTATTGATGGTTTGGCCTTTTGGAGCATACCCATGACAAAAATACCCTGGTAACACTGTTCAACATTGAAATCGTTACTGACTTTAAAAGGCCCTAATTTGTAGTATCTTGGTGAGCTGAACACGAATATAACTTTTAAAAGTTTTTATTGGCTCTCGTTTACACTGCTGGCGCAGGACAGCTTCGTGCTGTCGCGATGTGTAACCCTCGAATTGTTAGTTTTAGTACAATCTGTTGGCATAATATGTTTTCATGGCAGACAACATAATCTAATGTAATTACATACGATATAATAGAACTGGAATTTCTTTTTAATTCGGTAGAAAAATGCCGGCAGAAAGACTTATGGCAGTTTTCTCCATTCAACACTGCCTGTATAGAATAGCTTTTGCCGTTGCGATATAATAATCCCCATTTTTCACACACTTTTTCCTGCAATTTTGCATTAAAAATAAACAATTTGCTTGCTTCCAACAAGGAATGTAGGTACAATACTCTTTAATATTTTCAATTTATTAATGTATTTGATGATAGAACAAACTTTGGAAAATTTCTCATTTAGCGATATATTTATTGACATATTACAAAATCAAGACTTTCACAACATGATAGATTCGATATGATTAATGTCGACACTAGATGGTTTACGTTAGATTTCTTTCTTTAATTTAAAGATAAAGCTTTCTGTGTTTCTTCAAAAAATGAATATGATAGTAATAATATTCAGTAGCTCTGTCTGAAAGGTTTTATTTTTAAACCCTAATTTGGTTCATTATGTGTTAATAACCAGTCAGTCTTTGTTATAACTTATGCTCCTCCTTTGCCTGGCTTACGCTATATTCATTTCCAAGTAGAGGGATCTTTTAGGATGTATTTTGACCCCTCTTTATTTTTTAATTTGATAATTTTGTTTCCATGGAAATTTCCATGTTGGTGTTGACACAAATATAATTGTGATATAGGTGTTTTTTACATGTATTTTATGCCATTGACAATTGGTTTTTAATTATTAATTATTTATTTTAGTGGTCAATGTCTTTCATTTGCAAGAAAGTTTTTATCAAAAGGTATTGGTGATCTATATTATTATATTATTATGTTTTTATGTTCACTATTTATTATTTTTTGTTCTACCTGTCATATTGTATCCTCCTCCTCACACACAATAGGTTTGGTAGATAATGTTCCATTGTACATATATAAGTGTTTTAATGCATATATTTATATATGTTTTTGTCTTGTTGGTTCTTTTATTTTACAATTAGATCTGTTGCTATATTTTATAATTAGATCTGTTGCTATAATCTTCTTGTTAATGTATAATAAGATAAAATATAAACATATAGATTATCTTTTTAAATTTTTTAAAATTAATTATTTATTTATTTAATGATTTGTCTTTTATAAGAACATAAGAACATAAGATATGCCATACTGGGTCAGACCAAGGTCCATCAAGCCCAGTATTCTGCTTCCAACAGTGGCCAATCCAGGTCACACGTACCTAGCAGTTTCCCCAAGGGACACAGGTTCCACAATGCTTGTATTGGTTCAAGCATTGATATCCTGGGTCCCTTCTTAATAATGGTTTATGGACCTTTCCTCCAGGAACTTGTCCAAACCTTTTTTAAACCCAGCTACACTAACAGCCTTTACTACATCCTCCGGTAACAAATTCCAGAGTTTGATTACACGTTGAGTGAAAAAATATTTTCTTTTATTAGTCTTAAATAGTTTACCCTGTAGCTTCATTGCATGTCCCCTAGTCTTTCTATATTCTGATAAGGTAAACAATCGATCTACGTTTACCCGTTCCACTCCGTTCATTAATTTATAGACTTCTATCATATCTCCCCTCAGCCGTCTCTTTTCCAGGTTAAAGAGCCCCAACCTTTTTAGCCTTTCTTCATAGGAGTAGCCTTCCATCCCCTTTACCATTTTGGTGGCTCTTCTCTGAACCTTTTCTAAAATTGCTATATCCTTTTTAAGATATGGCGACCAGAATTGCACACAATATTCAAGGTGCGGTCTCACCATGGAACGATATAGAGGCATTATAATATCTTTTGTTTTATTTTCCATTCCTTTCCTTATCATACCTAGCATTCTATTTGCTCTCTTGGCCGCCGCTGCACACTGGGCCGAGGGTTTTAACATGGTATCCACAAGGACGCCTAAATCTTTTTCTTGGGTGGTGGTTCCTAATGTGGAACCTTGCATCGTGTAACCATAGTTTGGGTTGTTCTTCCCTAGGTGCATAACCTTGCACTTCTCCACATTAAATTTCATCTGCCATTTTGATGCCCAGTCTTCCAATTTATCAAGATCCTCTTGCAATTTTCCACAATCCTCCTGGGTTTTAACAACTTTAAATAGTTTTGTGTCATCAGCAAATTTGATAACCTCACTCGTTATTCCACTTTCCAGGTCATTTATGAATATGTCAAAAAGCAGCGGACCCAGCACAGATCCCTGGGGTACACCACTATTCACCTTTCTCCATTGGGAAAATTGGCCATTTAGCCCTACCCTCTGCTTTCTATCTTTTAACCAGTTCCTGATCCACAGTAGTACACTGCCTCCTATCCCATGACTCTTTAGTTTTGCCAAAAGTCTCTCATGAGGGACCTTGTCAAAGGCTTTCTGAAAGTCCAGATACACAATATCAACCGACTCACCTTTGTCCACCTGTTTATTCACTCCTTCAAAAAAACATAACAGATTAGTAAGACAAGATCTTCCTTGTCTAAAGCCATGTTGGCTGTCTCCCATTAGGTCATGACTATCTATATGCTGAGTAATTTTATTCTTTATGATGGTTTCTACCATTTTTTCCCGGTACTGATGTCAGGCTCACCGGTCTGTAGTTTCCCGGATCACCCCTCGAACCCTTTTTAAAAATTGGTGTTACATTGGCGATCCTCCAATCCTCAGGTATTAGAGATGATTTTAATGATAGTTCACAGATTACTGATAGCAGGTCTGCAATCTCAAATTTCAGTTCTTTCAACACCCTTGGATGTATACCATCCGGCCCAGGTGATTTGCTACTCTTCAGTTTATCTAATAGTTGTAGGACATCTTCCCGATGTATCGATATTTCCTTCAATTCTTCCACACCTTTAAATACCACTTCAGTCGTGGGTAACATCCCTACATCTTCCTCAGTAAAGACCGAAGCAAAGAATTCATTCAGTCTCTCCGCTATCGCCTTGTCGCCTCTTAGTGCTCCTTTAACCCCTTTATCATCTAATGGACCAACTGACTCTCTCACGGGTTTTTTGCTACGAATGTACTTGAAAAGGTCTTTATTTCGCGTTTTTGCTTCCGCAGCAAGCTTCTTCTCAAATTCTCTCTTTGCCTGCCTTATCAATGCCTTGCATTTGACTTGCCAGTGCTTGTGCTGTTTCCAGGTTTCATCATTTGGCTCTTTTTTCCATTTCTTGAAAGATGCTTTTTTGGCAACAACAGCCTCTCTGACCTCAGCTTTAAACCATGCTGGCAATTTTTTGGACTTCCTTCCACTTTTCTTAAAGCGTGGAATACAGCTGGTCTGGGCTTCCAAGATAGTATTTTTCAACAACACCCAAGCTTGATGTACGTCTTTAACCTTTGCAACTGCTCCGTTTAGTTTTTTCTTAACTGTTTTCCTCATTCTATCATAGTCTCCCTTTCGAAAGTTAAGGGGTAGTACTGTGGATTTCCTTACTATCCCTCCTCCACTAATTAAATCAAAGGCGATCATGCTATGATCACTATTGCCAAGTGGCCCCAACACCCTTATCTGTTGCACTACATCTGGTGTTCCACTAAGGACTAGGTCTAATATTGCTTCCCCTCTGGTCGGTTCATGAACCAGCTGCTCCAAGAAGCAGTCATTTATTTCATCTAGGAACTTTATCTCCCTAGCATGTCCTGTTGTGACACTGACCCAGTCGATGCCGGGGTAATTGAAATCACCCATTATTATTACTGCACTGTAACTTTTGCTAGCTTCCTTGATTTCTTTGAGCATTTCATCATCCATTTGTTCATTCTGGCCAGGCGGACGATAGTACACCCCCACTGCCATCGCCTTCCCCTTTTTACATGGAATTTCAATCCATAGAGATTCTACAGCAAATTTTGTTTCTTGCAAAACTTTAATCCTTTCTGACTCAATGCCCTCTCTAACATAGAGCGCAACCCCTCCACCAATTTGATCAGCTCTATCATTTCGATATAGTTTGTACCCAGGTATCACAGTGTCCCACTGGTTGTCCTCCTTCCACCATGTCTCTGATATTCCAATCATATCTAACCTCTCGTTTAGTGCTATATATTCTAACTCTCCCATCTTGTTTTGTAGACTTCTAGCATTTGCATACAAGCATTTTAGAGACTGTATTTTATTCATATTAATTTGGCTATTGGTAGACATGGGTAATTTGGGATCTTTAAGTTCTGTCTGCTCCATACTCGAGGGCATTTGGGCTACTTTACTCTTTTTTGGAACCTTTCTGCTTTTTGTAGTATCCTTCAAGGATACATTCTTCCGAACCATGCGCTCTTGGGCGACTGTCGGCTTTCCCCTATTATCTAGTTTAAAAGCTGCTCTATCTCCTTTTTAAAGGTTAATGCCAGCAGCCTGGTTCCATCCCGGTTAAGGTGAAGCCCATCCCTTCGGAAGAGCCCCTCCTTTCCCCAGAATGTTCCCCAGTTCCTAACAAATCCGAACCCCTCATCTCTGCACCATTGTCTCATCCACGCATTGAGACTCCGGAGCTCTGCCTGCCTATTGGGTCCTGCGCGTGGAACGGGAAGCATTTCGGAGAACGCTACCCTGGAAGTTCTGGATTTCAACTTCCTACCTAAAAGCCTAAATTTAGCTTCCAGAACCTCCCTACCACATTTTCCTATGTCATTGGTACCAACATGTACCAAGACAGCAGACTCCTCCCCAGCACTATCTAAGACCTTATCTAGGTGGCGTGTGAGGTCCGCTACCTTCGCACCAGGCAGGCATGTTACCAGGCGATCCTCACGTCCACCAGCCACCCAGCTATCTACATGCCTAATGATCGAATCACCAACTATAACTGCTGTCCTAACCCTTCCCGCATGGGCACTTGGCCCTGGAGAAACCTCCTCGGTGCGAGAGGGGTTTACATCACCTGGAGGACAGGTCCTAGTTACAGGATCACTTCCTGCCACACCAGGGTGATGCTCTCCTGTCACGTGACCTCTCTCCTCCATGGCAACAGGGATGCTGCCAGACTGGAGGTGGGACTTCAGGACTATATCCCTGTAGGTCTCGTCTATGTACCTCTCTGTCTGTCTTATGTTTTCCAAGTCTGCTACTCTAGCCTCTAGAGAACGGACTTGTTCCCTGAGAGCAGAGAGCTCCTTGCACCTAGTGCACACGTAAGACCTCTCACCAGCTGGGAGAAAATCATACATGTGACACTCAATGCAAAATACTGGAAAGCCCACATCCCGCTGCTGGACTGCTGTCTGCATCTTAGTTTTAAGTTTGTGTTTAGATCTTTAAGTTCTATATGTACTAAAGGGTGCAATGGATATTTATACCACTAAAACTGTACCTAAGAAGTTTAATATACCTTGTTCACCTGAAGCTTAATTAATCTCAGGTCCTTGGTGTATGACTGATTTGGGTAATGAGCTTCACCTGAGAGCACCTCCTGTCTTTTAAGTTGTGCAAGTACCTATAAAGCTGTGATTTTCCCAGGGGAGGGTGGGTGTGGGGAGGGAGGGAGGGATATAACACTTATTAAAAAAGGGCTGCTACACAGTACCTTGTCCTGTGCTGCTGAGGAAAACTATATTCTGATTTGATTTAAATTATAGCTCTTTGCTGCTACTAGGCTCTAACCTATTATGAAATTTAAACTACAAGCTCTCTGCTGGATTCTAAATTTAACCAGAAAGCTCTCTTCTGTGTTTTAATTTGAAACTAAAAGTACTTTGCTGATGCTAGGCCCTGAGTGACTATGAAATTTAAACTACAGCTGTCTACTGGGTATGAAAGGTAACCAGAAAGTTCTCTTCTGTGTTTTTAAATTGAATCTTGAACTGTTGCTACTAGGCCCTGACTGATTTAACAAAAAAAATAGTGGGTTCACAGATTAATTAGCTTTAAAGAAAAACAATTCCTTTCAGAAAAATTCCCAGAAGTATATACTCACAATTTCAGATTTCTCTCCAGAAGTAACAGCCCCCCTTTCCAGTCCGTCCAGTCCGTCCAGTCCGTCAAGACGGTGTTCTTATTTTATTAGTGAATTTGTTTTTAATTTTGTATTTGTTTTCTTGAGGTTTGTTCTCTAATTTGATATCCCCCTGAAGAAGGCCTATGGCCGAAACGCATAGGGGTCAATAAAAGGAGTTTGTTTAAACCTGAATATCTGCCAGTCTTGGTATCTGTTCCTTTGTTCCTACGTATCCTACAGATACTTTGTCACTTCTTCTTGTTCCAATTTATCCAGTAGGACATCAACAACATCCCAAATAAGCCTTGAATGATGTAATACTGCATCACATTGCATAATACCAGCATGCACACATCATCCAGAGTTGATTGCATCATTTTCTGATGCAATGCAATACTACTGCCAGACGGCTGCTGAAGCCATCTGACATCAGCAGTGTACTATACGCAGTCGGAAAGGAAAGTAATCTGGTATTCTGTTCCGATATTTAAAGCCTCATGAATGCCTTAAAAATCACTCATGACCCACAAGACTGGAGACTATTTATAGACTGTTCAAAACTGAGTCTGAAGGCTGTGCTTTTGAACAATGGAAACCGTCTTCCATCTATTCCAGTAGTGCATGCTGTCCACATGAAAGAGACATACGATAACTTAAAGCATCTACATTAACTATAACAAGTACAGCTGGCACCTCTGTGGTGAATTGAAGGTAGTTGCCCATTTAATGGGACTGCAGCAGGGATTTATTTATTTATTTATTTATTTACATTCTCTTATATACTGTGCTATTCTGCATCAGTGCGGTTTACATTGAACAAACTGAAATTACATTGAACAGGGCATTGTAACTTGGAGATAACTATTTTACAGGGAACATGGGCTATGGAGGGTTAAGTGGCTTGCCCAAGACCACAAGGAGCACCTGTGGGACTATATATATATAAAATACATGTGTTTCTTATGTGAGTGTGATAGCCCAGCAAGGGATTGGCACTACTTGCGGAAGGAATGGAATCACAGACAAAATGTAACAGTTGGAGAGAAGAATATCCAGCACATGAGGCTCACAAAATCCTGCTACCACCCCTTTGATGAAAAACTTCGTGAAAGCCATGGACCGCAATTCGTCAGCTTTCCGATACCTGCATGAAAAATTCCTTCGACTCAGCGAAGCAAAGATTAAAGAGGGAGTTTTTGTGGGTCCTCAGATTCGAGAGCTCTTCAAAGATGACCGGTTCAACAACTTGTTGCAGGGTGATGCAAAACAAGCATGGAATGCTTTTCGCCTAGTGTCAACAAACTTTCTCGGGAATGTTAGGGCAGAAAACTACAAGGAACTAGTAGAAGACATGCTGATGCAATATCAGAAACTTGGCTGCAATATGTCTCTAAAGATCCATTTCCTTGATTCCCATCTCGATTTCTTTCCTGACAGCTGTGGTATGGTTAGTGATGAACAGGGTGAACGTTTTCACCAGGATATTGCAACGATGGAGCAAAGATACCAGGGAAAATGGTCCACTACAATGCTGGCTGACTACTGCTGGACATTCCTCAGAGAAGCTCCTGAACAACTGTACAAGAGACAGGCAAAAAAATCTAAGAAGTAGTCTATGACTTGGTTTTTTTTACGGGTATTACCCGAAGGCCTATTATATATTTACTATTGACATGCATTTCGTGATGTAAACATTAATTCTTGTAGATTACAAAAAAACTAGAGCCAGCTTTGCAATTTCACTGTCATATTCGTGTTCAGCATATAAAAATTGATAAGAAATGACTATTTTTATTTCAGTAACATGACTTTTGTAAAAATTTATTGACCAGTGAAAGAAAACTGTGAGCATGACATTGACATTTCTCTTCACCTGATGGGCTTTCTTGGATCTGGGAGAGTTTGTAGTCTTCAATTGTGAGGACTGAGCCTTTGTTTCTGGGTCATAACCATAAACCCTTGATTCATCACTAGTAATTTTGATGAAATCTGAGCTATTCTCAATGCATTCCAACAACTCCCTGGCTGCAGACAGTCTATTTTCTTTTTAGTCAGGGGACAGGAGTTTCAGCACAAATATTGCAGACACACGTCTTATCCCCAAATTGACAGTAAGAATGGACTTTACCAACCCAAAACTGATGTCCATGTCCTCAGCAAGCTCCTTGATAGTCAGTCAGTGATTTGAGCGTATTGTGGCACGCACTACTTCAACTTTGTCTTCATTCCTGCTCTTGGATGGTCTTCCAGAACATTCGTCACTGTCAATACTTTGGTGGCCCTCTTGGAAACATTTGTACCAGTCATAAACTTGAGCATGGCTTATGCATTCATCACCATAGACTTGCTGTAAATTATCTTAATTTTCTTTGTACGAATCTCCAAATTTCTGACAGAATTTGATGCAGATTCGCTGTTTGGTTTTTTCACTCATTGTAAATCTGATGAACTGCTTTTCCACGATACCAAACATCACGTGATTTAAAAAATGCAGATGTGCTGCAGCCATGCTACACTCTGCACATGCAGAACACATAACTAGGTCGCTTTATGCTTAATAGCATTGTGGCGTGACGTATTGTTTTATATAGCTACACAACAAGTCTCGATTCTTTATGATCGCATCTTATACTATGGTCTCTTAATCATTGTCACTTACACCACACTTCAGAATATCAAAATAGATATGTTTTGTAAATTATCACCCCTTAATCAAACTGAATACTTTTGAAACATAGTTCAAATGCCATTGTGTGAGGCAATATTTCCAGAAATCTGATCATCGGTACAAATAGTGTCAAATGGATTCATATTAACATCCAAAAAACACTTTAAGGCACATTTTACAAAGGACATGCAAGTGCAACCAAGCCAAACTATCCAAAAAAAGGCAAACATGTCCAAGTTCGGGTATAATTTCACAAAAATAGACATGCTTGATATGGTTGTCTGCAGGACCGTCTACATAGTCATCCCCTTTATAGCGTTTAGTACCGGGGATGCTGAAGAGACATGCAGTGATGGTGCAGATACAAAATGCCTTTTATTAAATACACAAAAAATAACATTGCTATTATGGAGTATACTGATGATAGTGGAGTGCCCACTTGTTCCTGCTTTCATTGCAGTCAAATCCAAAATGGTGCCAGTGACCCCTAACTGTCATTCTTGCAGTACTGCCGAGATGACCACTGGAGGTTATTGGTGCCATTTTGTATTTGGCTGCAATGAGAAGAAGAGAGAGTGGGTATTGCCCCTGCTCCTGTTAGGCACCAGGGCCTCCCAGTAAGCCTGGGGAGGATATCGGGGAGTGCAGGATGCTGCTGGTTATTGCTGGAGTGAGAAGGTTGCTTGTTAGAAGGCTATAAAGTTTGAGATAGGGGATAATGGGGCCTATAGTTTGAGGTGTCAGGGGAATGGAGTTTTTAAGAAGGGGTGTCAGTGTTGGGTTCGAGGTTGAGCATTGTTGGGGGGAGGCATATGCAGTTTGATGGAGTGATCGGGGTCCAGACCCTGACATTTACAGCTGCCCCTGCCAGCAGACACTTACACGTGCCTCAGGGCAGGTGTAAATGCCTATTGTATATCTACAATTTTTGGCAGAGAAATGGATTCCCTATATGAAATGGGGAATCCTTGTCTTTACTGTAGGTCTGCCCAAACCACTCCCTCTCTGTGCTCTCACCATGCCTCCAAGATACTTGGACATGGTAACCATTCCCATGTCTGAAAGTCCTAGTTCTAAAATTCCAATGTCCAGTGGGGAAGTTCTTGAAATAGAGATAGAATGGAAGGGGAGAATCGGATGATCTGATATGGATGTATGCCACATGTATGTGAATGCTGCTTTTTAGATGTGGCGATGTTTCTAAAATAACCCTCATAGTGGCATAGTGAGGCCACTACTTGCTGTCAGATTTCTTCTATGGTGGCAAGTTGTTTTGCAAAAAAAAAAAAAAAAAAAAAGAAATTTAAAGTAATGACAAATGGGTCAGTCCACCCATTTGTGGCTAGAAAGGAGGCTTTTGGGCAGGCCAGCAAATAAAAAATATTTATATTTAAAGCTACAGTAGAGGGCACATGGGAGGCTACATAGGAGAAACTCTAAAAAGAATTAGAACAGCGAACAAGGAAAAACAAATGGCAGATGCACAAATACATTGGGAAATACAGTGTTATTCCAGTAACCCTCTGTCAATCAAGAACAGACACATGAATGGTTAAGGAGAGATGAACTGAAACTGAAGGATGAGAGATTGATAGTTGCAGCCTCGGACAATGGATAGAAACATAGAAACATGATGACAGAAAAAGACCACATGGCCTATCTAGTCTGCCCTTCCATATCAACCACTACAACAGTCCCCTTTTTCCCTTTAGAGATCCTCTGTGTTTGTTCCATTCTTTTTTGAATTCAGATACTATCTTCATCTCTATTCCATGCATCTACCGCTCTTTCCATAAAGAAATATTTCCACATATTACTCCTGAGTATATCCCCTTTCACCCTCATCCTATGTCCCCTCATAGCAGAGCTTGCTTTGAATTGAAAGAGGCTCTTCTCCAGTGTATTTATGCCACGGAGGTATTTAAACATCTCAACATCTCAATTATATCACTTCTATCCTGCCTTTGCTCTAAAGTATACATATTAAGATCCTTAAATCTGTCCTGATATGCTTTATAATGAAGATCACTAACCATTTTAGTAGCCACCCTCTATACCAACTCCAACCTATTTATATCCTTTTGAAGGTGCGGAATCCAGAATTGCATACAATACTCCAAATAAGGTCGCACCAAAGTATATAGAGGCACTATCACCTCCTTTCTTTTGCTGGCCATTCCTCTCTCTATGCACCCAAGCATCCTTCTAGCTTTCACCGTCACCTTTTCTACCTGTTTAGCTACTTTAAGATCATCAGATACAATTATGCCTAGGTCCTACTCTTCTTTTGTGGACAGAAGTACTTGACCCCCTATACTATATTGCTCCCTTGGATTGCTGCAGCCCAAATGCATGACCTTGCATTTTTTAACATTAAAGCTCAGCTGTCAAATTTTAGACCATTCTTCAAGCTTAGCTAGATCCCTCTGCATGTTATTTACACCTTCCTGGGTGTCTACTCTATTGCAGATTTTGGTATCATCTGCAAAGAGGGAAACCTTAACCCGCAATATCACTAACAAAGATGTTTCAGATCAAGGACAGAACCCTGGGGCACACCACTGGTAACTTCCTTCTCCTCAGAGTGAGCTCCATTTACCTATACCCTTTGTCACCTCACACTCAACCAATTTCTAACCCAAGCAGAAACTTTAGGGCCCATCGATAGGGTGCTCAGTTAGTTTATAAGTCGCTTGTGTGCAACAGTGTCAAAGGCTTTATCTTTATCTTTATTAAAACATTTGATAAACCGCTGCGGCCAAAGCATAGAGCGGTGTACAATAAAAGGTCCACACTGCAAATTATAGAAAAGAACGCCATAAATAATAGGAAAGCAAAGCACACAGGAGTAGTAAAACCAAGTAACTAAAATAAGAGTAAATAAAAACTAAAAACAAAACAGGGAAAGACAGGACACTAACAGACAGACAGCACAAGACAAAAATCCAGCTACAGATTCAAGGGGGGTACTGGCTGGAAGGTCAAAAGCCTGCTCGAACAGATGGGTTTTGATTAGTGTCTTGAATTGAGGGTAAGAAGGTTCTAACCTGAGGGAAGGTGGTAATGAATTCCAAAGAGACGGACCAAGAAAGAAAAAGGCGGAATGTCGGGTTTGCTCCAGACGAGCCTGTGATGGGGAAGGCAAGGATAAACGATTGGCATGAATAGACCGGAGTTGGCGATAGGGTGTGTGAAGGGAAATCAGACCCGCAAGATACAAAGGATTGCCAGTATGGATAGTGCGGTGAATCAAAATCAGGAACTTATATTGATAGCGAAAACGAAGAGGCAACCAGTGCAGACGAAGAAAGAGGGGGGTGGCATGATTGAAGCACCGGGTTAAAGTGATAAGGCGAGCTGCGGTATTTTGGATTGATTGTAACCGTTGAAGCTGATACTTAGGAAGATTAGCCAAGAAAACATTACAGTAGTCAAGTCTACTAATTACCAAAGCGAGAACAAGAGTAACCAAAGAGTCAGAGGAAAAGAGAGAACGAGTAGCTCTAATCTGCCGAAGAGTCAAAAAGGACCGACGAGTGAGAGAAGAGATGTGATCGTGAAAAGAAAGTGATTAATCAAGGGTAACCCCCAAATAGCGGAAAGAAGAA
Source organism: Ichthyophis bannanicus (assembly GCA_033557465.1). NCBI lineage: Eukaryota > Metazoa > Chordata > Amphibia > Gymnophiona > Ichthyophiidae > Ichthyophis > Ichthyophis bannanicus. The sequence continues at coordinate 524,458,295 of CM066036.1, read as the reverse complement.
ACAAGGGGAATAGGAACTGAATCAATCATGGGGGCGACAGAGGGACAAGAACCACTAAGAGATACCCACATAGCCGTGGATTTCGAGGGATTTAAGTGAAGAAAGTTTCGAGAAAGCCAAGAAGCGATATGAGAAAGACAATCATTTAGTGGGGCAATATCCAAAGTGAGGGGAGAGACATGACAGAGGAGAATAATGTTGTCTCCATAAATGTAAGGAGATACCGAAAACTGCTGAATCGCAAGAGGCAAAGGAGCAAGAAAGATATTAAATAATAGAGGAGAAAGAACAGACCCTTGCGGAACACCACAGACAAGTGGGAGAGAAGAAGAAGAGCGGTTACCAGAGTGCACAGTGAATGAGCGAGCCGTAAGGAAAGAACGAAACCATTGTAGAACAGAGCCCCGCAATCTAATATCGAATAGACGGGAAAGGAGAGTCCGGTGATCAATCAAGTCGAAAGCTGCAGAAAGATCCAGAGAAACAAGAAGAGTAACATCACCACGATCGTGAGCAACATGAATTTCATTTAGAAGTGCCAGAAGAACAGTTTCAGTGCTGTGCCCATGACGAAAACCTGCTTGACGGGGGTGAAGAGCATTTGTGGCTTCTACGTGTGAATTTAACTGTTCAAAAACAAAACGCTCCAAAAGTTTAGCCAGGAAAGGAAGGTTGGAGACTGGCCGCCAATTAGACAAAACAGAAGGATCAATGGAAGATTGTTTCAGAAGGGGACGGACAACAGCAGATTTCCACAAAGACGGGAAGAGGCCAGAGGATAGACTGGAATTTATAATAGTAGTGAGGAATGGAACAAGTTGCAGAGAAGGCTCAGACAACCAGTGAGATGGAATAGGGTCTAATACACAAGTCGTCTTTCTAGATTTAAGCAGCATCTGCAATACTTCTGCAGAAGTGACCAAATGGAAAGAGGACCAGGTATGAGCAAGGGCCTGGTTCGGAGAAGAAGGGGAAGGATCGAACAAAAAGTCAGTAGAATGATTGGGCGACCCACTGGGGGGGGGGGGGTAGCGGACAGAGGGGATAAAGGCGAAGGCGGAGAGGGACTTGAGAAAGAGGTCCGCAACTTCAGTATCTTATCTGAAAAGAAAGTAGCCAGAAGTTGGGGGTCCGGTGACCGGGATACTGGGCCACAACTGGGACCAATAGAAGAAAGCTTCCGGAGAATGGAAAAGAGTTGTTTGGAGGTATTACTGAAATCTAAATTGATCACATCTAGGCCTCTCCCTCGGTCCAACTTCCTGGTCACCCAGACAAAAAAAATCAATCAGATTAGTCTGACAAGACCTGCCTCTGGTGAATCCATGCTGCCTCGCATCTGGTAATCTGTTGGACTCCAGAAACTTCACTATTTTCTCTTTCAGCAGTGCTTCCAATAATCTACTCACCACCGAGGTTAAACTAACCAGCCTGTAGTTTTCAACCACATCCTTATTTATGCTTTTGTGTAAAGGGTCCACATGTGCCTCTCTCCAGTCCTCTGGCACCACTCCCGACTCCAGTGAGGCATTGAAAAGGTCAATAAGTGGAGCCGCTAGAACTTCCACAAGTTCCTTCAGTATTCTCAGATGTATCCCATCTGTTCGCATTGTCTATTTTAGCTAGTTTCTCACGAACACAGTCTTCTGACAATTTTTCAAAATGCACCTCGCTTCTGTTCCAGTTTGTGGGTGTTTTCTGAGGCCCTGCTCCTGGTTCTTCATCTGTGAATACAGAACAGAAATTTTTTTAAGCAATTCTGCTTTATCCTCATCAGCTTCTACATATTCCTCCCCTTCACTCTTAAGTCTCATAATACCACTTTTGCTCTTCCTCTTCTCACTAACATATCTGAAAAATGTCTTATCCTTCCATTTTATTGCATTGGGTATTTCCTCCTTTTTTCCTGACTACTTTGCTAGCTTCTCTAAGTTTTTCAAAATATAGATGCCTGTCTTCCTCTCTCTGTGATCCCTTGTATTTCATGAAGCTCTTCCTCTTTTTCTTCACCTTTTCAGCTACTTCTTTCGAAAGCCATAGTGGTCTCCTTTTCCTTTTACCTTTATTTACCATTCCATCAAAAAGGATGGCTGCCCTTAAACTATCCCCTTTCAGTTTTGTCACAGTTTTTCTACAATCCTCAGCTGTTCCCATCCCGCTAACAACTCCCTGAGGTATTGGCCTATCATGGCAAAGTTAGTTTTCCTAAAGTCTAATGACTCTCGCTTTTGAATGGATTTTATCAGCCCTAGTCCTATTACTGAACCACACCATCTGGTGATCACTGGATGCAAAATGATCTTTCACTATAACATCAGAAATACTTTCACCATTGGTAAGCACCAAGTCCAGTATGGCTCCTTCATGTGCGGGGTCTCTTACCAGTTGCCTGAATAGTTCTCTCTGTAGAGAATCCAGGATCTCCTTACTTCTAGATGATACTGCAGCAGGAATGTTCCAATCAACTTTTGGCATATTGAAATCCCCTATCAGTAGCACTTCCCCTTTACTGGCATTGCTGCTTATGTCTCAATTAACTCTCAGTCCACCTCTTCTCCCTGTGAGGGAGGATTGTGTATCACGCCAATGCTAATAGATTTCTCTTTCTAGTTTAACCCTCAATGCCTCCTCTCTCCCTTTTAAGTCCTGTATTTCCATAGCTTTAATATTATTTTTTACATATAGTGCCACTCCTCCTCCACTTCTTCCTACCCTGTCCTTTCTGAATAAAGTATAGCCTGGTATAGTTACATCCCAGTCATAGCTGTCCATGAACCATGTCTCTGTTACTGCCACTAATTCCAAGCCAGCCTCTCCCATTAAAGTCTCAACATCTGCGATCTTATTTCCCATGCAACGGGCATTTATACACACTGCTTTCCATATGTTACCTCTTTTACCCATTTCCATAAAGGTATCTAATGTTTCACTTACCTGGTGGATTATGGATGAAATGGTTTACAGCAAGCAATGAGAAAACGGACAAAACAGACATATGTTGATTCTGTAAGAAAGACCTGGAAACAGTGACTCACCTCATAGCTGGCTGTGAAGTTTTGTTGGCGTAAAATTTCTGTATGGAAAGGCACAACAAAGTAGAGTGCCTCATCCATTGTAAACTCTGTAAACACTACAACATCATGGTCCCTGAAAAGCACTGTGATCTTGACCGTAAGAGAATTACAGAGAATGAAGAGGTTATGATCACCTGGGACATTCCCATTCTGACGGATAAAAAACTGGATGTGAGGAAACTTGACATAGTGGTAAAGGAGAAAAACACCAGAATGGCATTGAGATGTGTCAGTTCCAAGTGATTGTTCTGTGAATCGCATGGAGAGGCAGAAGATCCTGAAGTACCAAGAAGTGCCATCAGAGACCAAGAAAATATGGCAGAAATATTTCCCATTGTATTGTGAGCCAAGCCACAGACTTGATAAAGAAGAATTTCTAAGCACATCTTTACAAACTACACATACCTGCTACATCTTACGAACTCCAGAAGGAAGCTTTCTTTGGCACGATGCAAGTTCTATGCTGAGCATTAGCAGTAAATTTGAGAGACTGAGATCATACTCCACATATCCTGGCTTTGAAGTGAGGTTCATGACTATCATGGTATGCGCAAAACTCATGCATTTGGAGAAACTGCCTTAAGCAAATAAGAAGAAAAGGAAAGTTTAATAAGGTGTTTGGGGTCACGTGGTTCCCATATGTGGAATGCATTAGCTGCCTTATTTTCCTTTCCTTGAGTGTTATTCTTGGACATGCAAAGTCACACTGACATATAGATCCCTTACATAAAAAAAGTCTTGAAACCATACTGAGCATCCATGGGCTATGGTGTCAGTGTGATCAGCTAAACATACCTGCCCACACTTCTATTTCCTGACTACTTTATTTGCATGAGTTCTGAAACACTTTGCTCTAGTTCCATAGGAATCTATGGAGGGAAACCACAACAACATTACAGCAATAAAGCACCGCACTATCTTGCACCAGATGTTGTTATAGAAAAATGAAAAAAAAACCATAGTTGTCCAGGTTGCCATCATCGATCCTGTCACCCTTTAAGTACAGAGTTATACAGTCATTAAGATTTTAGGGCAGGGGATATTCAGCGGTGGCGGCTAGTGCTTGTAAAGCGCCTAGCCATCACCATTGAATTTTAACCCCGTATATTCAATGCTAGGGCTATATCCAGACACCAGTATTGAATATCCAGGTCACCCAGAAACTAATCGGCATTGGTGATATTGAGCCACTGCCTGGTTAGCTTCTGCGAGTAAAGTTAGTCCAGCTGCTCAGTTAGCGATGGATACTGCCTCTGCTCCACTCTGCAAACCATGTAAATGCTTTTGAATATCTCCTCTTCATCTCTGTATTGCTCTCAGCACTACACTATTTGTATTTCTGAGACAATGAACACATTTGAGCACATGCCTGAACGATGACTGCACAGAAGATGAACCTCCATTTACCCCACTTCTTTTTGTGGTGCTCTGTGGAAAAGGCAGAAGAAATGGGTATTGCATGCCAAGACTATAAATCCAGGGATATGAAGCAGTATGCAGGGATTTTCACCTTTGAAGAACGGCTCTTTGCATGCAGTAGCCAGGAATGCAGCCAACTCTCTGAAAACTGAGGCTCCAAAGACTACCAGAAATCGATACAGAAAAGAGTGGAACACCTGCAAGCCCTTGTTTGGCAGCCTACTGGAAGTACTAAAAGATTACCGCTAAGGGTCACAGGTGCCATTTTGAAATTGGGACCATGAAGAGAGGGAGCGACTGGGGATTACTTTGCATCACCCTAGACATTATGGACCCCCAGGAAGGCTGGGGATGAGATTGGGGGGTAGGGGTTTGCAGGGGGGGTTCTTCCTGCCACAGTGGGGTGTCTGGTGGGGGGGGGGGGTCCTCGAAGGGGAGATTGGATGGAAGGGAGTTAAATAGGATGATCTGATGGGTGTCTTCTTGTTGAGGTAATGGATGATTGGGTGGAACAATATTGGGGGGCCAGACCTATGACTTTATACCTTCATGCCTGGGGGCAGGTGTAAATGGTAATGTATAGATTTTGTTTTTGTTTCAGCATGGATTCCCCTTCTGAGATGGGCAGTCTACTTTGATATGTTAGGCCTGCCCTAACCACCCCCTCTTCCCACCCCTAGCAAGCCTCTTGTAAAACTAAATGTGGTATGCATCACCATATATAAACAGCCCCTTTTCTAACATGGCATTTCTACATGTGGGGATGCTTCTAAAATGACCATATTTATGTACAGAGAAACTTTTTGTCTGATAATGCTTCTTCTAACAAATAAAACAAAAGGCAGGTTCAAAACCAATAGAAACCTCCGAGAATGATAAAAAAATCCACTGCTGTTCAGCCCGTTTTAAAAGGGTGCTACGGTAGCTCCATTGGTTGCCATATTATTCATGGCTGATTTTGAACAACGCCATGTTTATATTTCAAACTTTTTTTCTGAGGTATTATTATGGCGGAGATTCGTAGATGATATTTTTCTTATTTGGTCAGGTAGTGTTGCACAATTGTGTTCTTTTTGTACAGTCATTGAATACGGCGGATGACAACATTAAGTTTACTTTAAAATATGACTCTCGTTCAGTTGAGTTTTTGGATGTGCTTGTCACTTTTTCAAAGGAGGGGATATCCACATTGCTATACCTCAAACCGGTCCAACGTAATACACTGCTGCAATTTAATAGTTTCCATCCACCTTCACTGAAAAGAGGACTTCCTTTTGGGCAATTCCTTTGACTTCGGAAGGTTTGTTCATCTACTGAGGACTTTAAACATCATGCTGCTGAATTAAGTCATCAGTTTCATGCCCGCGGTTACCCTAGAGCTGTGGTGCATAGGGCGTACAAACGGGCCCTTTATAACCACAGGGAATGATTGTTGGCATCTCCGCAATACCCTATGATTGACCTCTCTTTTGAGGATAAAATTGTGGGTGTTTTGCCTTTTACCAGCAGGATTGGGGCAGTACAATTGATTTTACGTAAATATTGGGATGTCTTACGGGTGCATGACTGTTTTCAAAAGCCATTATGTTTAGCCTTTACTTGTGATAAGAATTTACGAGATAGGCTGGCATATTCATCTATCCCTGTACAACGGCTTATGGGATGCAGTGGCCATTTTCCATGTGGTCAATGTGGTTATTGCTCTCGTTCATTGACAGGGGATACATGGGAAGACCCTGTCACGAAGTGGCTTTGGCGATTTACACATTCCACTACTTGTGATACTGCTTTTGTGGTATACCTATTGGTGTGGCCTTAAGTATGTTGGGTGCACTTCTCGCGCTTTTAAGAAGCGATTGGCAGAACATGCCTCGCATGTTCGCACCCAGACACTTTCAGCCCCAATTGTCTCGCATTCTCTACAATATGATCACTTACTCGCTCGATTCACTTGCCAAATTATTGACTGGATTCCTCCTTTTACTTTTGGTGGGGATTGTGTTTTCGTTTAAAACGGGTTGAACAGCAGTGGATTTTTAGATTAGATTCTGTTACCCCGAGTGGTTTGAATCTAGAGGTTGATTGTCATGGTCTTTCATTCTGTGATCTCTCTGCCTTCTCGGGATGTTTGCATTTCCATTGCTTGTATCCCTGGTTGGTTGAGCAGCTAACATGTGTTCATGATGGCGTCAGACGCCGTTTTTTAAAGATTCTCTGTGATGTGTGTTCCTGTTGCGCATTTTGCTACTGGCGGTGGCGTGAAGAAACCTGAAGCAGGGTCTTGGAAATGTGCTGACCCGAAATGCAGGACTGTGTCGTTTCACCACTGTACTGGTTGCTGTTGCGCTGTGTTGGGGACTTGAGCTAAGTACTTCTTGCATTATGGCTGTGATATGAGCAGTTTAAAGTGGTTTGCTGCATTCAATTAAAAGGACACACATCCAGTTAAGATGCTCTTGCCTGGAGGCATTTTGTCTGACAAAAATATCATTCTCGGAGGTTTCTATTGGTTTTGAACCTGCCTTTTGTTTTGATTATTGATGAGGGGCTGGCAGTGTTTTTGGCCCTTGGGTATTTTTCTGTAGTGATTCTTCTAACATATATGCAACTCTAGCTAATTCAACTGTATTTTGAGTTATAAAAGAGAAAATAAGAGTGAAAAAGATACTAGAATATATTAATTAGGTGGTATATCTTCACATCAAAGAAAATTGTTGGAGATATATGTTTGTGTATGTTTCACCATTCGTTGTGTTAGAGCAGGGTTCTCAACCCAACGCTCGGGACATAACTAGCCAGTCAGGATTTCAGGTAACCACAATGAATATGCATGAGAGAGATCTGCATACAGTGGAAGAACTGCATGCAAATCTTTCTCATGCGTATTTATTGTAGTTATCTTGAAAACCTTACTGGCTCGGTGTGTCCTGAGAACCACTGCGTTGGAGGGATAAGCAAATATTCACCGAATTACCTTTTTATATTCAGAGAAACCACAATCAGCATAAGTAATGACTGTAAAGTGTAGCTGGAATAGAAAATCAGGCAAGATGACAGATTTAGCACAGTTCATACAGGTTTTATGCTTAGGAGTGAACTTACCACTGGCTTATTCCAGGTGCTCATCCAAGTGTTTCAAATGTCAAGTACGCAATTCATAACTCCCTGTCAAAGCAGCAAATTTACAACTTCACTTGCATCATGCAGATGCTTCCTTCTAATATGCTAATATGATCAACACCTTTCTCTTAAATCAAATTTGCATCAATAGAGGGAGATAATGTTGTTTCATAAATTAGATTTGAACATCTTTTCTTGATGCACAACAATACCAAGTCAGTATATCTTATCAATACCAAGTTAGTGAAAGTATAATAAGATTATATTAATATAGAAATTGTGTAGTATTTTGTGGAAAGCATGTTAGAATGATGATGATTGTTTAGAATGGACTGGAAATCTTTTCAAATAAATATTTAGAAGGACCTTGGTTGGATTTAGATTATATGTAACATAGAATTTTGTGGTTGTCTTTTCTATGTGTCTTTGAACCTTGACAACTACATGTAAGTCTGAAATTAAACACACTAAGAACGTTAACAATTTGTAGAATGCTCTGTAATACTTGTAAGTCCAGGATTGCGAAAATTATGCTAATACTTAAAAGAAATATCTGTCTGAAATTATTTTTGCATATAGAGGACTTATTTCAGGTCCTGTGATTATAGATTGGAGATCCAGGATATATGATGAAATCTGCTAATGGAAATAAGCTACACGGAGAAGAAGTTAAAACCCTAAAAGGCAGTGGGACAGGTCTGTAGGTTAGATGCAGGACATGGGGATGGGATAGTGGATGTTGGGTTCCATATGTGAATTTGTGTTCAGATCTACCCAAAGTAGACAGAGAGAATGTGCCACTTTGGAATTAATTTGCCTTCATTTAATTTTACTATGGGTCACCCTATCTTCAGTGGCTTATTTACTAATAGACAGAGTAGGCAAGTGTGCATAGGCAGTTGCCCTAATGTGAGCCACTTCTTTTATATCATTAGCTGTGGTGCCAGTCCATCTTGTTGAGGGTGATGACTGATGGCCAAGTTGTCTGCGTCTAAGGGCAGCCAGGGGTATAAATCTACTCCTTTCTTCATGTCTTATGTTTGCTGAACGAATTCCTCAGAATATTTGATTGTATTTACAAAATATCTGGGAATATAAATAAACCTCCATATTCAGTTTTCCAAGTAAGAAAACATCAATTTTGGGAGGAGTTCAACAATTCCTTCCTGCTCTTTTGAGCTTCCAGTTCGGTTGAAACTAGTCCCAGGATCTGCATCTATTAGTCTTCATGCATAACTACCCAGGGATTTTTTTTTAAACTTTTATTTATGAAGATACCTTTTTACATAGTTATACTATGAAGCAGTTACAACCAAGAAACAAAAGAAAATCAAAAAAGGAAAATTACATACATATAATACATCAAAACTAATCAGTCCACATCTCGGGGAGACATTAAACTAAACAAAACGAAATATATCCATAGAAAACAAGGCAAGACCCAAAAACAAGGGTCAATAGCCAACTAATCAGCCGGAAGAGTCCCCTCGCTGCCCACTCTTAACCAATCATGAAATATTGCGTGCCTTTTCCCGATCCACAATCCACTTTTCTAGCTCAGATGAAGAGAAAAAGACAAACTTATCATAATGCAATGAAATGCAACATTTACAAGGGGATTTTAGAAATAATGTAGCCTCTAAAGCAAGTATTCTAGGTTTCAACAACAGAAACGACTTCCTACGAAGTTGTGTAGAACGAGAAACATCTGGGAATATAGATACTCTATCACCACAAAATTGGGACTCCTTCCTTTTGAAATAAGACTTCAAAATATAGATCTTATCATCCTCTAAGGATAGAGTAACCAATAAGGTGGCCCTGGTAGTAATCATATCTTGAGTTTCTTCTAAAAAAGCAGTTAAATTGAAATCATCCTTATCTGATAGAGGCACCTCATCCTTATCCCCAAGGCTGGAGGAAATTTTAGAAGGAAGGTAATAACATTTAGTAACTAAACAAGACTCAGCCTGTGGGAAAAGGAGGGTATCCTTCAAATATTTCCTAAAGAGTACTAAAGGAGACAACAATGGACAGGTAGGAAAATTTAATAACCGAAGGTTCTTACTACGACCTAAGTTTTCCAGATTCTCCAGCTTCTGATGCAAAAGAAAACTGTCTTTAGCATGAGTTGCTGTAAAATTTACAAACTTTTTAACTTGAGGCTTGTTAGACGGCTGCCTGGGTGAGAATGTTCACAGTCTTGGCAAGTGCATATGTCAATATGATTTGCAAGGGATTGTGGGCAATGCAGTCCATTCACACCCGACACAGCTGCTCACAATAATTTAGTTGTGTTCAAGTGTAAAGCCAATAAGATATTTATTTATGGGGTTATTTCTCCCAACACAGATATGCTTGGTAGCACATAAATCAGGTTACTTGCTTTCAGTGTTAAACTTGGAAAAACAAAATCAGGAAAACAACATTTTGAACTTGTCAGGCAATCAAAGCAACAGAAATAAGACCTGGTTGGTAACAAACTGGTCTTTTCTGTAGGCTTTAGCTAATATTTTCTTAGCAGTGTATCAAACAACAAACAATATCCACAAAGAAGAGAAAAACTGTTCTTTTCAGGTTAACTTCTTATATCTTCCCACATAGATTCAGAAGTGATTCCCTCAGAGCTCACAAGCAATTAGGTAAGGCTCAATTGCTAGCAGTTACCCAGCTGAAACCCCTTAGCTGGCTTGCTTTCTACTGCGTGGCTAAAAATCCTACTCAGGAGCTTTTCTGAGTAGATTAAAGAACAAGTTTGTATTTCTTTGTGATGGTTGCTGTACTTTGTAACAGAAAATTACCAAAGGAGTTTAGACAGAGAGCAATCCATGTAAACACATCCTTCATCTGCAATCACTCCCCCTTCTTCAACAATCATGGGTTCAATATCCTGGATTGGCACAGATGGAGCACTTTCAGGAGAATACTTGTTTCCCTGCTGTCTTTCAAGGTTATAGCTAGGGCATAGATCAGTGTTCATACCTGAGCTCCCATTGCTGTTAGAGTTCCTCTCTATATAGCCTGGCCAGTATGTAGTCCAGTTCTTATGTCCAGCCTTCCAATCCAGATCCCTGGACACTGGATCTCTCTTCACATACCTTCTGGCACGGGTCTTAGGGTCCCTTCCACGTGCAGCCGTCTCCCTCACAGGTACCGTCTGGAGATTCCTAGCTCTGCAGCACCATTCCTCTGGCTTTCCCCAGTCCAATGGTGTATGCTGGCCCTTGGAATGCCTCCCAGTATACGTACTGTTCCAGACTCCCCTAGCCCTCTCAAAGGCTTTTCTCTTCTTTCTTCCAAAGGGTTTCTTGCCCTCTCTGTCCGTCCGGTTTGGCTTCTGCTTCTGATGATCCTTCAGATGAAACTGAGGATGAGGATCAAGATGAGGATAATTCTCTGTAGAATAAACTCTACCTTTATTCTGCCTAGATGAGTGCTCCACCCCAACACAGTGCAGCTGTGCTGAATCAGGCCCTGCCCTTTGAGATGAGTGCTTAGAGATTACCTCATAGCCCTCCTGATTGAACACACGTTTCCCCACTTCAGCTCCTCTAATGGCTGTTGGAAACCTGGTGCATTCTGGGACTGGTAGTCTTTTATGGGAAAATTCTGTTTTCTTATTTCTACCAGAACTGACAGATTGCTTGTTCAGAGTCACTTCACCTTTTCTATAGCTCCTTCCTGAGCTATGATAAGCTTCCTTATCACAGGCTCCAATTTCACCAGAGCAGAGCTACAAGCCCCAATCTGGGAATCGAGAGACTGAAACATTTGCACAGAGTCCCTTGTAAATTGACATAACTTGGGAACAGTCTCAGCAAGCATTTGTTCTGTATGCGAGACCACATCCCAAACATCCGAAAGAGAAACAGTGGAAGCAGATGGTTTAGCTGACAAAGGAGAAGGATGACTCCATGAAACCTCTTTAAGGACCACATTCGAGGATACCAAAACAGGAGACGATTCCCCAGACAATTCAAGGAAACCCGGGGGAAGCGGGGGTGTTCGCTCAAAAGAGCTTAAACTCGCACCATCGGATACAGGATCAAAGGGCACAGTACCTGGAATGGCGACTCGCGGCGTGGAGATTAGATGTTTCTCAATCGCCCCGGCTTGAGAATCTTCAGCAGGGGATTTCTTCTTACGTTTGCCTCCCGGCATAACTCACCTACTCACACCACACAGCTCCAAAACGGCTCCAAAGGGGCTCACAAGGGGCAAGAAAAAAACCCCCTTTGAAACGCGCCCCTTAGAAGACGCGCCGACGGCTGAGCGCCATATAGAATCAAATTATAACAGGACCTGGAGATGACGTCAGCAGGCTGCCCGCTCAGTCGCCAGCCACGAAACCAGCCTCCTCTCATCCAATGGAACTGGACAGCAGATGAAAATGCTCCCGAAGACAGCAGCAAGGCAGGAGCTTTAACCAGGGCCTGGAGATGACATCAGCAGGCTGCCCGCTCAGTCACCAGCCATGAAACCAGCCTCCTCTCCTCCAATGGAACCGGACAGCAGATGAAAACGCTCCCGAAGAGAGCAGCAAGGCAGGAGCTTTAACCAGGGCCTGGAGAAGACGTCAGCAGGCTGCCCGCTCAGTCGCCAGCCACGAAACCAGCCTCCTCTCCTCCAATGGAACCGGACAGCAGATGAAAACGCTCCCCCTACCCAGGGATTTTTTTCTTCTCTCTTTTTATCTTCCCCCAGGACCCTTAGCCCAGACAGTTCTTGGCCAGTGGCCATGCAGCAGGACTGCTTCCAGAGCCTTACAAATGTGGTTTCTAAGTTTGGCCACTAAGTATCTTTATTGTGCGAAGACTGGGACTCCCTCTCCTTGGTTGGCTTGGAGTGCAGAGTTCTGGGACTGGAATTAAACCCAGGTTGGTGGCGTAGCAGTGCATACCACTATCAATGAACCACTGGGCCAGCCTTAAAATGCCAATTTTAACCCTTTATTTTTTTTATTGTGCATAAAAATGTTTTTTATTTGAAATTATGAGTCTAAATTTCATCATATCATCAAGCATTGTTAATACTAACTTGACATTGGTTATTACAGGGCCAAATTTACGATTTTGGCATCCGTAGACACTTAGAACTGTGACGGCAGAAAAAAAACATATGGCCTTTCTAGTCTTCCCTTCCATATCAACTACTATAGCCCCTTTTATTTCCTTTAGAAATCTACTGTTTTGTCCCATGCTTTCTTGAATTCAGATAATGTCCTCGTCTCTAGTACCTCCACTGGGAGACTATTCTATACATCTACCACTCTTTCCATAAAAAAATATAACCGCATTACTCCTGAGTCTATCCTCTTTCAGCCTCATCCTATGTACCCTTTTTGCACAGCTTATCTTCATTTGAAGGAAGCTGTCCTGTGCATTTATGCAATGGAGATATTTCAAGGTCTCTATCTTATCTCCTCTATCCCGCTTTTCTTTTAACATATACATAATGAGTCTGTTCCCATATGGTTGATAGCAAAGACCACTGACCATTTTAGTAGCCACCCTTTGCACCAACCTCATCCTGTTTATATCCTTTTGAATGTGTGGTCTCCAGAATTGCACACAATATTCCAAATGAAGTCTCGCCAAAGACTTATACAGAGGTACTATCACCTCCTTTTTTTATTGCTGGCCATTCCTCTACCTATGCACCCAAGCGTCCTTCTGGCTTTTGCCATTGCCTTTTCTACCTGTTTAGCCACTTCAAGATAATCAGAAACAATCACGCCCAGGTCCTGCTTTTCTTTCATGATCAGAAGTATTTCACCCCTTAAACTGTACCGCTTTCTTGGATTTTTGCAGCCTAAATGCATGACCCTGAATTTTTTAGCATTATATCTCAGCTGCCAAATTCTCAAACATTCTTCAAGCTTAGCTAGATCCCTCCTTATGTTATTGACTCATTCCTGGTAGTCTACTCTATTAAAGATTTTGGTATCATCCGCAAAGAGGCAAACCATACCCGACAGTCCTTCTGCAATATCACTAACAAAAATGTTAAAAAGAATCAGACTAAGGACAGATCCCTGCAGCACATCACTGGTAACATCCTTCTCCTCAGAGTGAACTCCATTTACCTATACCCTTTCTCGCTTCCCATTCAACCAATTCTCTAACTCAGTCAGTCAGTTTAGAGTCTACCCCTAGGGTACTTAATTTATTTATAAGTCGCCTGTGCGGAACGGTGTCAAAGCCTTTACTGAAATGTAAATACACCGCATCTAGGGTTCTCCCTGGTCCAACTCTCTGCTCACCCAATCAAAGAAATCAATCAGATTTGTCTGACAAGACCTGTCTCTAGTAAACCCATGCTGCCTCAGATCCTGCAATCCATTAGACTCCAGAAATCTCACTTTCCTCTGTTTTAACAGCATTTCTATTCATTTACTCACCACTGAAGTCAGACTAACTGGCCTGTAGTTCTCAACCTCATCCTTTCTTCCGCTTTTGTGTAAGGGGACCATATGTGCTTTTCTCCAATCCTCTGGGACCACTCCTGACTCTAAAGAAGCATTGAAAAAGTCAGACAGTGGAGCCGCTAGAACTTTACTAAGTTCCTTCAATACCCTTAGATGTATTTCATCCGGCCCCATTGCTTTGTCTACTTTTAGTTTAGCTCGTTCCTCACGAACACAGTCTTCTGAAAATCATTCAAAATCCCCTTCACTTCTGTTCCTATTTGTAGGTGTTTTCTGAGGTCCTGCTCCTGGCCCTTTATCTGTGAACACAGAACAGAAATATTTGTTAAGCAATTCCGCTTTATCCTCCGCTTCTACATATTTCTGCCCTTCACCTCTGAGTCTGACAATACAACTTTTGCATTTCCTCCTCTCACTAACGTATCTGAAAAATGTCATGTCTCCCCATTTTATTGCATTGGCTGTTTCTTCTTCTTTTTGTATCTTTGCTTTCCTGACTACTTTCCTACCTTCTCTGTTTTTCCAATATTGCTGCTTGCCTTCTACTTTCTGTGATCTCGTGTATTTTATGAAGACCACCCTCTTTTTCTTCACTTTTTCAGCTACTTCTTTGAGAACCATAGTGGCCTCCTTTTTTTTTACATGTATTTACCTTTCTAACAAAAAGCTTTGTTGCCCTTACAATATCCCCTTTCAGTTTTGCCCATTGCTTTTCTACATCCCCCAGCAGTTCCCATTCTGCTAACAACTCCTTGAGATATTGTCCAATCTTGGCAAAGTTAGTTTTCCTAAAGTCTAAGACCCTTACTTTTGAATGGAATTTATCAACCCTAGTCATCATACTGAACAACACCATCTGATGATAACTGAATACAAGATGATCTCTCATTATAACATCAGAAACACTTTCCCCATTATTAAGCACCAGGTCCAATATGATTCCTTCACGGGTGTGTTCTGTTTCCAGTTGCTGGAATAGTTCTCCCTGTAAAGAATTCAGGATCTCCTTACTTCTAGATGACATCACAACAGGGATGTGGCAGTCAACATCCAGCATATTGAAATCACCTATCAGTAGCACTGCTCCTTTCATGGCAATATTGTGTATGTCTTTATTAAATCTCTCTCCACTTCTTCTCCCTGTGAAGGAGATCTGTATATTAGAGCAATTTATTTATTTGACGTGTTTTGTATACCGCCTTTTCCTTCAATCAAAGTGGTTCACAACATACTACAAAGGTTTCCATTTCCCTCTTTCTAGTTTAACCCACAGTGCTTCCTCCCTCCTTTTTAAGCCCTGTAATTCCATAGCTTTAATTTTATTTTTTACATATAGTGCCACTCTTCCTCCTCTTCTTCCTACCTTGTCTGTCCTGTATAAAGTATAGTCCGGTATAATTACATCCCAGTCATAACATCTGGGCACATTAGGGACTTATCCTGGATTTTCGAAAGGCACTACCTGTGTATGTGCCTTTCAAAAATCCCGGAGAAGGCATTTACATGGGTAATTAGGGCAAAAATGCAATGTGTACCTTTGAGTCAGTCCTGACTCCTGGCGACCCAGAAGCTCCTGGGTTTTCTTTGCCACTGGAAGTAGATTGCCAGGCCTTTCTTCTGAGGCAATGGATGGTTAAGTGACTTGCCCATGGCCACAAGGAGTGCTAGCAGGAATCGAACCCTGGTTGCTTGGTTACCAAGCCAGTGCTCTAACTACTAGGCTACTCCTCCACTCTGGTAATTAGGGCATGCCTTAAAAAATGCCACTCCTAATTTAAAGTCCTCTTCAGGTTAACCAGTCAGCTACAGAAGACATTTTTGCCCTTTTTGTATAGGTGGACTCCATCTTTGCTCTGCAGCACTTGGAAAATCCTCCCATGGTCCTGGAAACCAAAACGCTCTCAATGACACCATCCAGGCAGCCATGCATTCATCTTCAGGATGCGAGCTTCTCTGCCTCAGCCTTTACCTCAACAGGGAGGATTGAAGAGAACACCACCTGCGCATCTATTTGCTTCGTCCTCTGTCCCAGAGCCATGAAGTTACTCTTGATATGTTTGGAAGGGTATTTAGCAGTATCATTTGTGCCGACATGGATGAGCAACATCTGATAAATAAGTAGACTTGATGAGTCTCAGCAAATTCTTCGTAACATCTCGGATTTGGCACCTGGCAGACAGCACAACTCCCTGGACATCCAGTCTGGTCAGCAGATGGATGCCTCAGTACCCCTCAGAAGAGAGTCACCAAACACCACTACCTTTTGCTTCCTTGTGGTCACTGATTCTGCAACTTTGGGGTGCTTGAGCTCTGGTTCTTTCCTTTCTTCTGTTGCTTTCACCTCCTCCGCCTCCAGGGCTGCATTCTGGTTCTTCAGTTCGAGGGCTGGAGAAATTGGATTATCAATTCTGCAGGCTCTGGTGACTCATATCTAACTCTCTTCATTCTGTAGTATACCATCTTCACCTCTGTCGGAGAGCTTGGATGCTTCAAGAAGCATCTCATCAATGTACATCTCACTGTCTCAAATGTTCTCAGTCTTGCCATCTCTTCTCTGAGCTCCTCCATTTGTTTTGAGGGCTTCACCTTGCAGGCATCTTGCACATGGAACCTGTCCCTCGACTGGCATCGGGTTGTCTGTCTGGACAGAGGCTGAAGCAGTAACAAGAGCAACAGCTTTCACAATGCAATTTTTCCCAGTCATCATTCAGTTGGTGGAGCTTTGGTACCTGTTGAAGTAAACAAGAGAGACCGGATGGATATGTAGATGAGTCTTCCGGTCCTCTACAGCTGGGGAGAGTGTCAGTGGCAGCTCTTGTTTGGCTGACTCATGGAGACCTCTGGAATCCTGTGCTGGGGTTGCTGGGACAGATATGCAGATGAGTCTTCCCATGGCACAGGACCATACCAAGCTAGAAATGCGTCCTGTGCAACTTGCAAACCTGGTGCCCCCCTCCCTCCCACCCATTTGCATGCAGGAACTTGGATTTGTTGGGCTTTCTGGAAGACCAGTGATAACATTGGTGTCCCTGCTATACTTGTGCCCTGTGTGGCCACATTGCTCGCACAGCCTTTGGTACATCCCTGCATAGGCAGGACCAGAGAGTAAAGGCTGGAATCTTTGGAGCTCAGCAGCCAAGGGATGCCCCCAGGAGACTGGAAAGCAGGGGGAGGAGAGTGCTGGACCAGGAGGTCATATTGGTGTCTCTCTTTAAAGTGGCACTAGTGGACAGCCCCAAAATAAGTGGGAGAAGGCCCATTTTTTTGGCCTATGTATTTGCCGCCTTCAACATTTGGAGCACTGGTTATTGCCTGTGTTGCCTATTCCTAAATCCAGGTCTGGATTTTTGTCTTTCAGTTCTTTGACACATTTTGTTATGAGACAAATTACAATGCTGCATTTGTCTTCGATATTTTATCAATAAATTGTATTAAGTGCTTTTTGGGGGAAGGAGGGGAGGGTGGCCAGTGACCAGTGCAAACCAAAGTTAAGTATGTATTGTACTCTCAACTAAAACTATGCAGATTTCATGTTTACCTTTTAGTTAGATGTGTTGATCTTGAAGTGAGGCGCTTTTCCACTTCATAACACCCAGACAAAAGGTATCTAATCCAAAGTGTACAGGCAGCATTAAATAAATTGCATGTGATGGAAGTCAATGTGGCATAAGAAACAATTAATGCAAAGTAAATTAAAATATGCAGAGAGGTGGAATAGACTGTAATTATATGTTCATATATGAAATAAAAAGATATCTAGTTAAATGATGTGGTGATTTTTAAATGACTAATTCTATCTTTTCTCCAGATTTACAGTGAAAAATGTTTTGTCCTGTCTGATACTGCTACCTGGTTACTACATACATCAGAAAACATGTAGCTGAGTATACTTATGGGGCGATTATTTTCTTAGCTATGTGGTAAAATATGTACTATGTTACAGTTAGCTGTTCTAATGACCTAATCATTTTTCTTTACCATAGGTGATGCAGATGTACCTCCCATTTTGTGGGATTGCAATATCTAATGCGCAGCTTTTTTCCGCTTCCAGAAAGGAGTATGACAGGAGCAGAGTAAGTAGAAAGCAGAATCTTAGAAAGTTGACTACTATTGCTTCTCTCCACACCACTATTAACTCTTTTGCATTTGACCGTTTATGAATAACTCCTGTTCTGACAGAAGTTTTGCCATGAACACAGAATGGAAGTTAAGTGCGACTGATTGTGATTTTATCAGGTTCATTCCAGAGGTGGACAATGGTACCGACGTACTAAGCTGACAGCTTTATCTCAGATGGGGGCCTATGCGTGTTAAACTGTGCAAAAAAAGGCCTGAAACATGCAAAACTGTTGGTATTTTGGATTATTGTGTGTTTTTGTGAGTATAGGGCCTGGATGTGAAAGATACTACAAATTTTGAGCCCTCTAGGCATAGTATGCCATGTTCAGGAATTTACAGTTGTGGTCAACATTATTGGCATCCTTGCATTTTAGGTATGTTGTGTACAATATCTTGAGAAATAATTGGAATTATTCCAACTGTATGTCATTATAATATTTCAGTAGTATGTTCAAAGGCATACATCAAAAAATGATTTCTGTGCAACTTAGACATAATAATTTCTGAGAAAAACACAAAATATGACCTGGAAAGGATTAACAGCACCCTTCACTAATATTTGGTTGCACAACCCTTGGCAGTGATGACAGCCTGCAAATGTTTCTTGCAGCCATCTATAAATTTTGTATATCTGTCTGCTGGTAATTTCTCCCACTCTTGAACTGCAGTTTGTTCCAGCTCATGAATATTTCCAGGATTCTTTTTACCAATGGCAGATTTCAGCTCTTTCCAAAGGTTCTTGATTGGAATGAGATCAGGACTCATTGCTGGCCAGTTTAAAACATTCCATTTATTCCTTTTTAACCATTCTTTGGTACTTTTGGAAGTATGTTTTGGGTCATTGTCCTGCTGGGGGACCCATAACCTTCGACAAAGACCTAGCTTTCTGACACTAGGTAGTACATTTCGCTCCAAAATTCCTTGATAGTCCTCTGACTTCATTATTCCTTTAATACGTTCCAGGCCTTCAGTTCCTGAGGCAGCAAAACAGCCCCACAACATTATGGAATCTCCACCATATTTAACTGAAGGAAGGGTGTTTTTTTTTCCTTATAAACTTTATTTCTTTGCCTGTAAATATATCACTAGTCTGCATTGCCAAAGAGTTCAAGTTTGGTTTCATCTGTCCACAGAACATTTTCCCAGAAGGACTGTGGTTTCTCAAGGTAGGTTTGGGCAAATAGGCCTTTTTATGTGTGTCTTTGAGCAGTGGGGTCCTCTTTAGATTTTGCCCATGAAGTCCTTCTTTGTTTAGTGCAAGATGTATGGTGCGGGTTAAAACCACCGTTTCAGATTTCTCCAGTTCAGTCTTAAGCTCTTTGGATGTTGTATGTGGTGTTTTTCCACAGTTTGCACTAACCTTGAAGACTTC
The DNA here is from genome assembly GCA_033557465.1 of Ichthyophis bannanicus. Lineage (NCBI taxonomy): Eukaryota > Metazoa > Chordata > Amphibia > Gymnophiona > Ichthyophiidae > Ichthyophis > Ichthyophis bannanicus. The sequence continues at coordinate 524,438,764 of CM066036.1, read as the reverse complement.
TTGGATTAAGTTTCCTCTTCCCACCACATCCTGAGAGGTTCTTGACAGTTCAATGAGCAGAAAACTTCTTAATAACATTGCGAACTGTAGATACAGGAATTCTAAGGTCTTTGGAGATGGGCTTGCACCTCTTTGAAGTTTGATGTTTGGTAATTCAGGCAGCTCTCGTCTTCACCATTGTGAAAATGGAACAGGGAATGAATGTGGCCATTTTAAACATTAGAGACATCATTGATTGATTGATTCAAGTCATGTGAGTACTGAGAGTTGATCACAGGTACATCTAACTTTACTGCATTGGGAATGTGGTTCTTCTGCTCACACTGATTTGAATTGTTTAAAAGGGTGCCAATAATCATGTCTTCACGTCCAAAAATGGTAGGGAGTGAATATTTATCTGTATCAGCAAAATTCACTCCACCCAAAAAATAGTTTAGGGTACTCTAGATAATCAAAATCTACTTCTTGAGAAGAAAAGGATTTCCGAACCATTTGAGCCGGTAGTATGGGCAATACAACATGGTTCCACACCAAATGCTGAGAACATCACTGATTCTGAAAAATTCCTCCTGTCCTCCTCCTGTCTTCCTCTAAGAGGATACGAAGAATTTTTCAGGATTGGTGATGTTCTGAACATTTGGTGTGAGGCTATGTTGTAATGCCCATACTACTGGCTCAAATGTTTCTGAGATCCTTTTCTCCTCAAAAAATAAAATTTGATTATCTGGAGTACCCTATACTATTTTTGGGCGGAGTGAGTTTTGCTGATATATAATAATCATGTTCTGGCAATGTCCTAGTTTTTATACTATTTCCTACTATTTCCTTTTTTAATTAGTCTTGTTTTATCTGTCAGATATATGTGCATATATAGCCCAAAGCCATTTTACTGGCCACTTCTTTTTAGGAGATATCGGACATTAAGGGATTTAACTGCAAGGGTGCCAATAATATCGCCCACAATTGTATTTAAATTAATTATTCCATATAGTCTTGCTAGACTAGTCCAGACAAGTGGCTTGTGTTCTCTTACCAGCAGATTTGTGGAGGCAAAGAACCAATGAAAAGCCCAGGCTTCAGTGATGATAGATGATAGAGGAGTTAAAGGGGCACTAAGAGGCGACAAGGCGATAGTGGAGAGACTGAATGAATTCTTTGCTTCTGTCTTTACTGAGGAAGATGTAGGGATGTTACCCATGACTGAAGTGGTATTTAAAGGTGCGGAAGAATTGAAGGAAATATCTATACATCGGGAAGATGTATTACAACTATTAGATAAACTGAAGAGTAGCAAATCACCTGGGCTGGATGGTATACATCTAAGGGTGTTGAAAGAACTGAAATATGAGATTGCAGACCTGCTATTAGTAATCTGTGAACTATCATTAAAATCATCTCTAATACCTGAAGATTGGAGGGTCGCCAATGTAACACCAATTTTTAAAAAGGGTTCCAGGGGTGATCCGGGAAACTACAGACTGGTGAGCCTCACGTCAGTACCGGGAAAAATGGTAGAAACCATCATAAAGAATAAAATTACTCAGCATGTAGATAGTCATGGCCTAATGGGAGACAGCCAACATGGCTTTAGACAAGGAAGATCTTGTCTTACTAATCTGTTATGTTTTTTTGAAAGTGTGAATAAACAGGTGGACAAAGGTGAGTCGGTTGATATAGTGTATCTGGACTTTCAGAAAGCCTTTGACAAGGTCCCTCATCAGAGACTTTTGGCAAAACTAAAGAGTCATGGGATAGGAGGCAGTGTACTACTGTGGATCAAGAACTGGTTAAAAGATAGAAAGCAGAGGGTTGGGCTAAATGGCCAATTTTCCCAATGGAGAAAGGTGAATAGTGGTGTACCCCGGGGATCTGTGCTGGGTCCATTGCTTTTTGACATATTCATAAATGACCTGGAAAGTGGAATAACGAGTGAAGTTATCAAATTTGCAGATGACACAAAACTATTTAAAGTTGTTAAAACCCAAGAGGATTGTGGAAAATTGCAAGAGGATCTTGATAAATTAGAAGACTGGGCATCAAAATGGCAGATGAAATTTAATGTGGACAAGTGCAAAGTTATGCACCTAGGGAAGAACAACCCAAACTATGGTTACACGATGCAAGGTTTCACATTAGGAACCACCACCCAGGAAAAAGATTTAGGCGTCATTGTGGATACCATGTTAAAACCCTCGGCCCAGTGTGCAGCGGCAGCCAAGAGAGCAAATAGAATGCTAGGTATCATAAGGAAAGAAATGGAAAATAAAACAAAAGATATTACAATGCCTCTATATCGTTCCATGGTGAGACCACACCTTGAATATTGTGTGCAATTCTGGTTGCCGTATCTTAAAAAGGATATAGAGTTATTAGAAAAGGTTCAGAGAAGAGCCACCAAAATGGTAAAGGGGATGGAAGGATATGCCTATGAAGAAAGGCTAAAAAGGTTAGGGCTCTTTAACCTGGAAAAGAGATGGCTGAGGGGAGATATGATAGAGGTCTATAAATTAATGAACGGAGTGGAACGGGTAAACGTAGATCGATTGTTTACGTTATCAGAATATAGAAAGACTAGGGGACATGCAATGAAGCTACAGGGTAAACTATTTAAGACTAATAAAGGAAAATACTTTTTCACTCAACGTGTAATCAAACTCTGGAATTTGTTACTGGAGGATGTAGTAAAGGCTGTTAGTGTAGCTGGGTTTAAAAAAGGTTTGGACAAGTTCCTGGAGGAAAGGTCCATAAACCATTATTAAGAAGGGATCCAGGATATCAATGCTTGTCCCAGTACAAGCATTGCGGAACCTGTGTCTTTTGGGGAAACTGCTAGGTACGTATGACCTAGATTGGCCACTGTTGGAAACAGGATACTGGGCTTGATGGACATTGGTCTGACCCAGAATGGCATATCTTATGTTCTTATGATATCATTCCCATGTCTCTTTTTGCCTCAGCTAGCAGAGGTCTCTTCAGCAGATGGTGGCAGGAAACATTGTTTGGCCTGTGGCAAGTGAGGTGCCTCATCTCTGGATTCTTGCATGGCAGTTTCGAATCATCCCTGGAGGGCCTGCTCCCCTCTCTCAGCTGGGGGATGCAGTTAGTCTGGCTTTGCCTGCCTCAGGGCAGGAGGTGACGGCGCTATGGGCAAGGATATCCAGTCGGCCGGAGGATCTGGCAACTGTGCTATGAACCACTCCTCATCCTTTAGTGGGTCTGCAGCGGCTATGCCACCTGGTGTTGGGGAGTCATTTCTGAGCTTTTGGAGTCCAAATTGTCCTCCCTGGAATTCTTTTCTTTTTTGTAGCAAGCCTGGTCCTTCTGGCGTTGAAATTCAGACTCTGCATCCTCTGGGTGCCCCCTGGCACAGTCTCGTGAGGTGCAGGCTGAAAGTAGAAGCCCTGTTTGATTGTCCTTGGCTAAGCATCCCCAGTGAGGGGCACCCTCTGAAGATGGGGAACAGCTGGGAGCTATCTGATTTTGACTGTGACTTGGATTCAGATGGCCTGGTTCTGGGTTCTGACATGGATGAAAAAGTACTCTTGCCTTCAGTGGATTTTGAAGAGGCTGGTGTGATTTGCCTATTATGGAAGGAGGAGCTGGTGGCATTGATTGCCAGGGTCTCATCCGCCTTGAACTTGATGGATGCTCCCAGTGCGGAGCAGGAGCCAAAGGTGCACCTGCTCCTTCAAGGGGTGCAGAAATCCACTACTTTCGTTCCATTCCGGGATGTGATCAAGGATATGAACTGGTTGGAGTGAGAATCTTCTGACTCCTGCCTAAGGAATTAAGGGTGTGTAAGAAGATCTATGCTCTGTCAGATAAGGAGTGCATTGGGTGGTTTGATATTCCCAAGGTGGATACGCAGGTCACCATTTTTGTGGAAAGTAGATTGGTATTAAAGGATTTTCTGGACCGTAAGGTGGATTTGTTGTTGAAGAACCAGTTTGCCATGGTGGCTGCTGGCAGTATGTATCAGCCTGATGTCTCAAACCCTGCTCCAGCAGATTCAGTCTTTTACACTGGATGATACTACCTCTTTTTTGGAGTTGGCTACATCCTTCCTTTCTGATGCTATGTATAACCTGGTACATTTGGCAGCCAGGGATAGTGTCCTGACAATGTATCACGGCTTTAGATTTGGCTCTGGCACTGGGCAGTGGACACATCTTCCAAGTCCCAGTTAACCCAATTGGCTTTTATGGGGAAGCTTCTTTTTGCAGTCAGTTTGGAGAAGCTGGTGAAGGACCTGGGCAAGACAAATCTTATGGAAGACCAGGGGGCCTATGAAGCAGGCTGGTGCCCCTTTTTGTCAATCTCCGCTCATCCACCGAGGGCGTGCTGGCCGGTTTCCCAGCGGACTTGGGACTCTTGTCATTACTGAACTGGAAAACCTTTCTTCTCCTCTGCTTCCGGGTTTGGGACTCATTCTCAGTCCTTTCACAGAGCACATGGGCCCTGGGCTATGCAATGAAGGTTTGGGGGCCTATTCCCTGATTCCTACAGTTGGAGGCAGGCTTCACCTTATTGCCAGGAATAAATAGGAAGTCAGTCTTCATATATAGTGTCATGAAGTGGGTATCAATAAAGATGCAAACCTGAAAAGAAACCCTGTTTCTCAGAGAAATCTAGATGTGCAGTTACCTCAAGGCACAGCTAGAGGGGGCAGGAGTGATCATACAGGAGCTAATGAGCCTAAGAGAGCTAATGACTTGCACCTGGGAATGAGTCCGGGAGTTTCAAAGGAAAGATTCCTTTATAAGCAGAAGCTGAATGCTAGCAAAGGAGGAACACCTCTACTGAGAGGGACAACACCTCTATTGAGAGGAACACCTCTATTGGAAGGAACATCTCTACTGAGAGGAACACCTCAAAGGAGAGGACAGAGAGAAGGAACAGCTCTGAGGGAAGGAGCAGCTCTAAGAGAAGGAGAAGGACTTGGAGAAAGAATCCTACCTGAGCAAGCCCAAAGGAACAGAGTTCACAAAGGTGGAGTTCAGAAGGGCCAGGCTAAGTGAGCAGCTGTTCAGAGGGAGTCTGCTGGAGAAAGCACTAAGGCTAGAGAGTGTGCCACTCCCTGTTCCAACAATGTTCCTGATTCAAAAGCAGAGAGACATATCCACAGAACCAGAGAGATAGGTTTGGAGGAATGCCTGCAGTCTCTGGGTAATACTAGTCAAGTTTTACCAGGCACCAAAGGAAAAGCAGTTTCTGACAAAGCTAAGTTCTTACCGAAGCATAAAGTTGAATCCACACCAGGCTTTACCAAGCTGCCAGAAAGCACAGCCCTGCCCAGAGCTTGTCGGCAGAGAACCTGTTGCAGGAGAAACGTTTCTGGGAGAGAAAGCTCCACGGATTCAAACCACAGAGGCTCCAGGTATGAAAGCTTTATTCATGATACTGAATGCTTAACTCCTAGCGGCAATGCTAAAACAAATACTCAGTTTGTAAGGAAGAAGAAACTAGGGTGGTTTCAGAAAATTTCCAGAGAACTTAAAACACAGTCTTATTGGAGGAAAGAGCCTAGAGACACTTCACGTAGACCTGTAGCAGACAGGGACAGTGACTACTCTGATGATGAATGTAGTGGAGCAGAATCCATGGAAATTGAATATATAAATACTGTTCCCATTTCTCCACCAGAAGAAATGGATTGTGGTTTGTGCATGGCCACGAGCCTAGAATCTGTAGCCACTGTATAACTGAGAAGAAGTTTGTTTAATTCTTATTGTGTTGGAATGAAGTGAATTCCTCTGATTAACCCTTGCACTAATTGTGGAGTTTAACAATTAGTCAGCTTGTTAATACTGGTACCTTTTGAAACAAAGGACATTCTTTTGATGTCTCAATGTCTTATTTGAACCCTTGCACAGACGGGGAATAAAGCCTTGTTTTCCCTACACTTGGTTTGATTATTGAGCTCTCATAGGACATAGGAAGCTGGAAATAAGTAAGACCATTCACCATTCGTGGACCTTACATTTCATCACGCTCCCTAAATAATTTCTATCGTGGAGCATGCCCATACTTCGAATGGTCACCAGGGGATGCCCTCACGACAATAGGTACGTCAGCATTGATGGAGCCCAGCGCGGGAACACTCCCCAGCATCCAATAGGAATGCTTTTGGGAGCGTTCCTCCATGCATGCATGGCTTCCTTCCCTTCTGGTCTCCTCAGTCGTCTTTTTTTCTGCAGAGCCATCGGGACCTTGTTCCTATCAGTCATGTCTAGAGACTTCAGTATATTTTTGTTAATGCCATCAAAGTACTTAGGTTGCCTTCCTATCGACTGACTCAACTCCCTGTCGATTCCGGTTCCCTTTTTTTTAAATTTTATTTTACATAATTTTTACTTTTTTTTCAGTTTTCTCACAAACGTTGTTTGAGGTCTATGGCCTCATCGGGCACCATTGCTAGTTTGATTTTGCCTCCGTATTATTCTCCTCCTCGGAGTGGTTTCAAAAAATGCTCTAAGTGTTCCAGCACAATTTCTATCACTGATGAGCATTCCTGGTGTCTAAAATGTTTAGGCCCAGACCATGATGTCAATTCTTGTCCATCCTGTCACCATATGACTTCTCGAGGTAGAACCGGGACAAACAGAAGGCTAAGCTGTTTCCTACAGACTCAGCTCCTTCGGTGCACTCCTCGGGGGCATCAACTCCTTCAAAGTCTTCCCATGCATCAAAGTCCTCACCAGCAAAGAAGAAGCATCACTTGGAGTCACCAGTGCTTAAGAAAAAGAAGACATTGGCCTCAGCATCGAGGTCCTCAACTTCCAGGTTGGCGTCTGCTTCAGATGCTGAGCATCAACATCGGCACCGTCATTCATCGCATTCCGATGCAGACCATCCATCAGAGCAACCCCGGTGGGAGATGTCATCCTCCAAAGCCACACAGGGGTTCGGGGATGCCCCCGAGGTCCAATCCTTGGTGGAGTCCCCGATACCAGCATCGGGAGTTGTAGCCCACACAGCTGTGTTTGGAGCCACTCCTCCCCCGGTATAGTCATTGGATGACAGTTTCATTGCCATCGAGTGCAGCATTGCTAAGTTCTTAACTGCAGTAACGCTGATGACATCGAATGCTCCTCAGCCGGCACCGGTTCCACTGATGCCGACGACTGCCACAGAGCTCGGCATGCTTACGCAGGCATCCCCTGCCTCGCATAGCTCCACAGAGCAGCCAATACCAAGACCTTTGGCACCACCATGTCTGATAATTTCTACATCGAAAGTGAAGCTCTGAGCAGCAAAGGTATCTCACATCTCATAAGGATTAATGTGACTTCCTTCCGGACTTCGATTCCGAAGAGGCCTCTGAGGTGCAATCTGTTGATTCGGATACCCATAGGGAGGTACCGTTGGATCCATTGCCAGCTTATGAGCATCAATGTTTACTGCCCGATGTCATGTCCTTTCAAGATTTTATTAAAGGCATGGCAGCAGTTCTCGATGTTTCAGTGGCTACGGAAATCGAACCAAGAGCTGAGGCGTTCGATATTCTCCAATACCCATCGGCACCAAAGGAGGCTGCTACCCTCCCGGTGCATAACATCTTAAAGAATCTAATGGCTCGACTATGAGAGGCTCCCATGTCAACCACTGTGGTGAGTAAGAGGCTCAATACCCTTTATAGGATCCCTCCCTCCCCAGGATTCCAGAAGCTGAAACTCCCCCACCACTCCATTGTTGGGGAATCTGCCATGAGGAAGATAAACAAAAACAGAAAAATCACTCCTCAGTGCCCCCTGGGAGAGAGGCCAGATCCTGGATGCATTTGGAAGGAAGGCATTCCAAGCTACCATGCTAGCCTCTAGGATAGACTCCTATATGCTATATATGGGCATGTTTCTCAAAGATATCTCGAGAGACTTGTCAGAGTTTACCACCCTGCTGCCCCCTGACAAGTAGGCAGTTCATCAGGCCTTAGGAACACATGCCCAGAATACATCAAAGTTTTTAATAAGAGCATCATTCGATGCATTTGAGGCCAATAGCAGATCTGCTGCAGCCTGCATTGGGGCTAGGAGAACGGCATGGCTCCAAGCATCTGACCTAGAACAATGGGTCCAGGATAAGTTAATCAAAATACCCTGTATTGGTGAAAACCTGTTTGGTCAGAGGTGGAGGGAGAAAGCCAGTGAGATAGAAACTGACGAACTCACCATGAAGAGGCTTTCAAGGAATACAGCAGACTTTTCTAAGAAGAAGATTACCACTAAGAAAACGTTCTTCCCTAAGAAGAAAAGGTTTTATCCTCCATATTATTCCTATTCGGGTTACTTTGCCGCACAACAGCAACAGACACAGCAGGGCCAGAAACAGGTCAGGAAACCCAAGGTTTCCAAACCACAGTCTGCAGCTGCTACTCAACTTCATCAGAGTTTTTGACTGCTTCAAAAAAGAGCATGACCAATTTCTCCCATAATCTTTCCTCTTCCTTCTATGATCCCAGGAAGACTCATGCATTTTGCACACCGTTGGATCAATATCACTTCCGAGCTCTGGACTACAGCTGAAATCCCAGAATCTTCCTCCTACTCACTGTGCGGGACAACCCTCCTTGGATCTCCTTCATTCCTCCTTGCTTCAGCAGGAAATTCTCTCACTGCTGAGACAAGGGACTATAGAGGAGGTTCCCCCATCTCAGCACGGCCTGGGATTCTACTTCCAATACTTCCTAATTCCAAAAAGGACGGGAGATCACAGGCCTATATTAGATCTCCGAAATCTCAACAAATTTCTCATCAAGGAGAAATTCAAGATTATTTCTCTAGGCACTCTACTGCCATATCTCCAACAAAATGATTGGCTATGTTCTCTGGATCTAAAAGGTGCTTATACACACATCCTGATCCACTCAGATTACAGAAAATGTCTCAGGTTCATTTTTCAGAACAACCACTACCAGTACCGAGTTCTCCAATTCAGACTGGCCTCAGCATCCAGAGTCTTCACAAAGTGTTTGGCTGTTGTTGCAGCCTCCCTTCGAACTTTGGGGATCTTTCTGTTTTCCTACTTAGACGACTGGCTGCTAAAGGCAGATACCGCTTCAGCAGTCACCTCCGCCCTAAATCAAATCATTCATGTCCTCCAGGAGTTACTGTAGGTTTTGTGATAAATTATCCAAAATCACATCTCGTGCCAACTCAGGACTTCAAGTTCATAGGTGCTCAATTAGACGTGGTAAGGAGCAGGGCCTTCACGCCAGAGGACAGATGTCTCTGTCTCATTGCCTTAGCCACACAGGTCCAGCAACAATCATCAGTTACAGCCAGAACATTTCTATGCCTCTTAGGCCACATGGCTTCCACAGTCCACATCGTGCACCATACCGGTCTCAACATGAGGATTGGGCAGTTCACAGGTCGCCTATCCGACCTCATCAACATCACTCTGCAAATGAGAATGACCCTTCAGTGGTGGTGCATACCACAGAACCTGGTCGTAGTGTCACCTTTTCATAAGTCTGCGCCACAGTATACCCTAACGGCTGATGCATCAAAACTAGGCTGGGGAGCCCATCTCAATGGCCTTTCAACACAAGGCCTTTTGTCTACCCAAGAAGAGCTTCTCCAGAACAATCTCCTAGAGCTCAGGGTGGTCTTCAGTGCTGTCAGAGCCTTCTCTCCCCAACTCAAGGGACAGTCTCTTCTCATGCAGATGGCCAACCAGGTGGCTATGTTTTATATAAACAAGCAAGGGTGAACAGGCTCTTGGGCCCTATGTATGGAAGCTATTTTCCTTTAGAACTGGGCAATTCCTCGAGGAATTCACCTTATTTATTTATTTATTTTTTTATTTACATTCTCTTATATACCGCTCTATTCTGCATCAGTGCGGTTCATGCAGTATACCTTCCAGAAGCAGAGAATCACTTAGCCAACAGAGTCATGGGATAGGAGGCAGTGTACTATTGTGGATCAGGAACTGGTTAAAAGATAGAAAGCAGAGGGTAGGGCTAAATGGCCAATTTTCCCAATGGAGAAAGGTGAATAGTGGTGTACCCCAGGGATCTGTGCTGGGTCCGCTGCTTTTTGACATATTCATAAATGACCTGGAAAGTGGAATAACGAGTGAGGTTATCAAATTTGCAGATGACACAAAACTATTTAAAGTTGTTAAAACCCAAGAGGATTGTGGAAAATTGCAAGAGGATCTTGATAAATTGGAAGACTGGGCATCAAAATGGCAGATGAAATTTGATGTGGACAAGTGCAAGGTTATGCACCTAGGGAAGAACAACCCAAACTATGGTTACACAATGCAAGGTTCCACATTAGGAACCACCACCCAGGAAAAAGATTTAGGCGTCATTGTGGACACCATGTTAAAACCCTCGGCCCAGTGTGCAGCAGCGGCCAAGAGAGCAAATAGAATGCTAGGTATGATAAGGAAAGGAATGGAAAATAAAACAAAAGATATTATAATGCCTCTATATCGTTCCATGGTGAGACCGCACCTTGAATATTGTGTGGAATTCTGGTCGCTGTATCTTAAAAAGGATATAGCGATTTTAGAAAAGGTTCAGAGAAGAGCCACCAAAATGGTAAAGGGGATGGAAGGATACTCCTATGAAGAAAGGCTAAAAAGGTTAGGGCTCTTTAACCTGGAAAAGAGACGGCTGAGGGGAGATATGATAGAAGTCTATAAATTAATGAACGGAGTGGAACGGGTAAACGTAGATCGATTGTTTACGTTCTCAGATTATAGAAAGACTAGGGGACATGCAACGAAGCTACAGGGTAAACTATTTAAGACTAATAAAAGAAAATATTTTTTCACTCAATGTGTAATCAAACTCTGGAATTTGTTACCGGAGGATGTAGTAAAGGCTGTTAGTGTAGCTGGGTTTAAAAAAGGTTTGGACAAGTTCCTGGAGGAAAGGTCCATAAACCATTATTAAGAAGGGATCCAGGATATCAATGCTTGAACCAATACAAGCATTGTGGAACCTGTGTCCCTTGGGGAAACTGCTAGGTACGTATGACCTAGATTGGCCACTGTTGGAAACAGAATACTGGGCTTGATGGACCTTGGTCTGACTCAGTATGGCATATCTTATGTTCTTATGTTCTTAAGCCGGACCCTCCATCCACACGAGTGGATGCTGGAACCTCAAGCAGCACAATACTTGTTCCACCTCTGGGAGATGCCACTACTTGACCTCTTTGCTTCTCCCCTCAATTTCCAACTAACTCATTTCTGCTCGAGTATTTATTCCCCTCACAGGGAGACGATAGATGCGTTCCTCATCCATTGGGCACAGAATCTCCTCTATGCTTTCCCTCCCCTTCCACTCATATCAAAAACACTCTTCAAACTCCAGGCCAACCAGGGACAAATGATTCTTATTGCCCCTTACTGGCCCAGACAACCGTAGTTTCCTCTGCTTCTTCAACTTGCTCAAGCACCTCCCCTCTGGCTTAGTAATTCAGCAAGCCTACTTTCTCAGGAACAGAGGACCCTTCTGCACCCCAGCTTCAACACCCCACTTGATGGTGTGAAGGCTGAGTGCTTTGTCCTCTCACACTTAGATCTCTAAGAGGATGTCATGCAGGTGCTCCTATCTTTAAGAAAAGATTCAACCAGACATTCTTACGCTATTAAATGGTTCAGGTTTTCCATTTGGTGTTCTCATAAACACTAGATTCTTTCACATTTCCTATTCCATTCTTACTCCAATGCCTGCTCCATTTGTCCTCCTCTAGCCTTAAGACCAACTCCGCCATTGTGGTTTCCCACCATACTTTAGAGAACTGCCTCATCTCGGCACACCCCTTAGTAGCCAAATTTATGCATGGTCTTCTGCTGACCAAGCCGCCTTTCTGTCCACCTCCCGCACCGTGGGATTTAAATTTTGTTCTTGCACAGTTCATGCACAGTCCTTTTGAATCGATGATTTAAGCTCCTTTAAAGTTTGTAACATGGAAACTTCTTTTTCTCATAGTAACCACTTCAGCTCAAAGAGTCAATGAACTGCAAGTTTTAGTGAGCTATGCACCCTATACCACTTTTCACCATGAAAAGGTGGTCCTTCGCACACATCCTAAGTTCTTGCTGAAGGTCGTCACCTCCTTCCACTTTGAACCAATCTGTTTCGCTACCAACATTCTTTTCAAGGCCTCACATCTCCCCAGCTGAGGCCAGACTTCATACCTTAGATTACAAGAGGGCATTGGCATTTTATCTAGACTGTACTAAGGACTATCATCAATCCTCTTAGTTTGTCTCTTTTGACCAAAATCATCCAGGGACACTAGTATCCAAAAGAATACTTTTGAACTGGCTAGCAGATTGCATTTCCTTTGCTAATTTTCAGGCTGGGCTGTCTCTTCCAAACCGTGTGACATCTCATAATGTCAGAGCCATGGCTACTACTGTAGCTAATATCCAGTCTGTCCCTATCTCAGAGATCTGCGAAGCGGCGATATGGTCTTCCCTGCATACCTTCATAGCACACTATTGCCTAGACAAAGACTCCAGAGCTGATGCTCAGTTTGGATAAGCTGTTCTGCATAAACTTTTTCAAATTTAGACAAGTTGCCCACCACCCATCTGACTACCTTGCAAGGAGTACTCTCAATGAGCTGAGTCTGTTGGATCACCGCTGTTCTTGGCTTCTCTGGATCTGGCCGAAGCGTATTTTCATATCCCATTCTGGGTGGATCAGCTAAAGTATCTGCATTTTGCTGTGCTTGGCTCACTATCAGTTTACTGCTCTCCTTCTTGGGCTATCCACTGCACTAAGGACATTCTCCAAAGTCATGGTGGTGGTGGCTGCAGCATCAAGAGATCTATGTCCATCCGTATCTGGACAACTGGCTCATCCGGGCCAGTTCCCTTTCAGAAACATTTCAGTTGGCATCCCGAGTGTTGTCCTTTTTCGAAAGCCTCAGCTGGGAGATCAATCAGGAAAAGAGCCAGCTGTTGCCTTCCCAATCCTTGTAGTTCCTTGGAGCATGTTTTGACACCCAAGTGGGCAGAGTTTTCCAGCCAAAGGAGAAAGTCAAGAGACTGTTGAATTGTCTGGTGCTCTTCTGTGCACAGCAGGTTCCCAGAGACTGGGATTATCTTCATCTCCTCAGATTGATGGCGGCGACCATAGAGATGGGGCCCTGGGCGCATACTCACATACGACCGCTCCAGCTGTCCTTGCTGACTCAGTGGCCCTCAAGTTCTCAGGAGTTTGAGCACAGGCTCCTGCTCCCATTGATGGTGAGTTGCAGTCTGCAGTGGTGGCAGCAGCCCTCTCATTGGAGGAAGGGCATGCGGCTGGACAATTTCTCCTGGATCCTTCTGACAACAGATGCCAGTCTCTCGGGAGTTTTAATTTGTGGCACATTGTTCGTCTTTTCCCACTGACTTTGCTTTGTTTATAAGGAGCTGTATAGATTTACATACAATGTATGTATATTCTAGTGGTTTCATTAATGTGTATTAACCTTAATTAAAAGGGCCCCTAAGGTAATTTTACTGTAGACAATAAAATAGATACAACCTTGTCTTTAAGTTCTTTAATCAGTCCAGCAGGAACTGTACTACATCCCATGAAGGGCCGGCTTAACCATTAAGCAGACTAGATTGTCACCTGGGGTGGAAGCTTCTGGGGGAATGGCAAAGGACTTTGTGGCCAAAACAAAATAGCTCTTCCCTACCATACAAACTTCAAGAACAATCATTACATATTTTTACCTGCAAGGAGGGTGGGTAATTTTAGTCCATTTTCCTCGATAAATAGCCATTTACCCAAATAAATGGCTTTTGAAAATTGCTCTCATTATGTACGTCCAAAATAAAGTTTAGTATTTAAAAGCGTGATGTCCATCTATGCACTTTTACAGGATTGTTCTAGGATGGGTGATTTTGGGATAATCATGATTACTGAGTTTAATAATTACAGTTCAAGTGGGGCTCTAGGGGCATGAAACATAATCCAAGTTATCAATGTCCCTGTTTAATGTACATTAGCAAGTTTAAGTTACAATGTAAACTGCTTTGACTGAAATGATAAAGCGGTGTAAAAACCTTGTTAAATAAATAAATGGGGGTAGGGAGGGGGTCACAAGACTGAACGTTTGCCTGGGGTGTCAAATACTCTTGCACTAGTTCTGATCCTGTGGTGAATCACTTGTATTACGGCTAGCCAGTAATGTCAGCAATTGTTTTTCCAGAAAGTAAGATGCGTGATTCAAATGATGGTAAAACTGACCCCTCTTAAATACCTGTGTCTTGATACATTGCCGGCGCTTTACCATTCTTCAAAATTTTCATAAAAAATGGAATCCTGTACATCTCAAATAGCCGAATACCTTAGCTGAGGCTAAGGTTGTTGTGCCTTAAATTCATTATCAGTGGAAACACCCATGTTGTTTCAACCTGTCATCACTGGTTTCCCCTCCCTCCATTGCCATCATCCCTCCTCTTCCATGCCCTCTCCCCCTCAAATATGCCATTATGTAACTCTGTGCTGTGTATGAGAGTTTTCTATTTGGGTACAAATTGCCATCTCCAGTGTTTTACCCAGATCAGAGAATGATGGCATGCAGGAAGATTTAAAAAAAAAAAATCATATATTAGAAAGGAAAGATGAAAATGGATTACAGGCAATAAAAAGTCCCCTCTTACCTCTGTATTAACTCTTTCCTTTCTGTTTCATTGTAAGAGTCTGCAGTGTTATAAATCAATTGTTTCTCAGTAGACTGACATCAACAGCTTTAGGTATTGTCATCTTCCATAGGCTTTGCTGGAAGTGGTAAATGACCTGTTTGAAGAACAGACAGACTTGGAGAAAATTGTCAAGAAAATCATGCATCGAGCACAGACCTTGTTAAAGTGTGAACGGTGTTCTGTGCTGCTTTTAGAGGATATTGAATCACCAGTAAGTAGCCTTTCATACTTTTAGTAAAGTTCTCAGATGAGTCAAGTACTGTATCTCTCTCTTTTTTTGCATATCTTGAATGTTGGTGTTAAGAGTTTATAGCATTATTATAGAGCCGTAGTAGGGTGTAATACATTTTTAAAGAACTAAAGGTTTTGTAGTACATGAGCTTTCAAGATTACACAGGTCCCTAGAACAGCACAGAAGAAATATTTTATAGTGAATTTACTTGCAAGACCTATGCATTTTATTTATTTATTTATTTTATCTAATGAGTTTTCTATACTGCTTTATCATAGATTCAAAGCGGTTTACATTGTAACTTGAACTAGGAAGTGTACCTTAAATATTAAACAGGGACAATAAACTTGGGTTACATTATAACAGGGAAAATGAACTCTGAGTGTACAAATATGTATTCTATATATCTCGTTAAAAAAGAGTCATCTCAGGATGATTTCTTTGTTGTAGTGACTCTGCATTGTAGGGAATTTCACAGCAAAAAGCATTGGGGGAGATCATTTATTAAAGCTTTGCACTGGTTTTCCTCCAGCTTAAAAACTCTACAGAATTTTTCAGTGAAAAATGTCCCATTATTTTCAGTGGGGAAAACACTGATACAAAACTGGTGCTATGTTTGCACCAGTGGGAATCTGATACAAAACTTTAGGGTCCAGTTTTCAAAACTGCCGATATTCAAATACCACGGCTGTCAGCTGCGGTGCTTAAATATCAACGGGATATTCAGCAGCAGTATGTGAGTAGTAGCTGCCGCTGAATATTCAGCCTGAGTGGCGCTAACTGGATAAGAGCCAGCACCACGCCTGCTCCACCCACAGACCGCCCTTTCACTATCCAGATAGTGCTGGGGCGGTCTGTGCTAATATTCGGTGGCAATATCTGGAGAGTACCGCTGAATATCTTGGGCTACCTCTTAGCTGGCTGGCCATCTAAGGGCTTTGAACCTGTTAGTAAAAACGTCCCTTAGCCTGCTATGGTCAATTCTTTCTTTAATGCACACTTATAGACTAGATTAGAAAATAATAGCTGCTGTACTAGAAAAAAATCATAAAATCCTTTTTCTATATTTTATATGGCCACAAAGACTCCTTGAGGGAGTATATGGAGGGGCTTATTTACTACCCATGTGCTAATGCCATTAATAAACGTTATTGAATATAATTGGCCCTATGGTAAATAACACACATTAATGGCATTATTGTGCACTCACTATTAGTAAATGACCCCCATAGTGCATAAAAAGTCAGAACAGGGGGTACTAGAACTCTGACCACTGGAAGATTGTTAGAATTATGTAAAAGAGATCCATGTCTGCCTCTCCGTCTATAAATCGGGGAACAAAATAATTCTCCAAAGCCACCAATTTGGCATGCTGGAAAAAATGGGGATATCTCAGACAGGTCTGAAAACTAGAAACATCGGACCAATAATCGGGGAGAAGGGAAAACCACACTGAGCACCTCTTCCTATCAGTGCAGCAATGAACACATTTCTTGTTAACCCCAAATACATAATTTTGAAAGGGACGACTGAGGAATATGCGTGCACCTCACCACTTTTGAGCGATGCATTTTTATAAGGAGGAAATCCCTACTTTAATCTAAACTGACTCAGCAGGTCTAGAAGCTTTGTCATAGTATCTTTTACTTACTGAACAGTATCTCCAAGAGAGATACTTACAGACACTCTGCTAGTTCCTAGAAACCTGACAGAACTGTACTAGGATGTGCTTCTTGAGTGGATAATTTCAAACAAGAAGGGGGGCAGATTGTAGAAAACATGTTTTAAACTTCCATTGTATTTGCTGATTTGGCTAGAAATATTGCCATCTGAAAACTGGATTTTGCAAGCTTTAACCATGTGGAGGGTACTTTTATGACAGGTCGCCGGTGTGCGAAACCCAAGTAGGTGCCTATTTTGGCTGTTTTATAAAGATACATTGGTACTTTTGTGTCTTTATAAAATACTGGGATGACGCGGACATTTACACCTACTAAGAGCAGGCATGACGTGCATGCATACATGTGTATGTGCGCATGCCATAAGATATAGGCCTACATTGGGACTCTGCTCCAAACCAAGCCAACCTGCAGGTTGTGTAAAAGTATGTGCCGTCTCTTCCCTGTAGTACTTTTATGTGCTTAACCCTTGGATCAGGGCTGGTGCTACCATTAGGCGAACCAGGCAGTTGCCTAGAGCACTAGCCCTCCAGGGCTGCCCTGTCTGGGGCCTGAAGCAGTGGCAATGGCTCAGAAAACCTGCAGCAGCGCTTACCTTGACTTGCCAATGCTGCCCTGCAGTTTCTGCTCTCTCCGGTGTCTCTTCTGCCCCCCCCTCCGACGTAGACTTCAAAACCAGAAGTCTGTGTCAGAGGGGGGCAGAAGAGACATAGAGAATAGAAACCATGGGGCAGCACTGGCAATTTGAAGTAAGCATTGCCCCACATTTTCTGAGCCATTGCTGTTGCTGCAGGCCCCAGAGAGGGGGGGCAGTAGGGGCAGAGGCGCAATGGGGGTTGGCAGCAGGATGGAGGAGTCCGCCTAGGGTGCCTCCAATCCTTGCAGCAGCCCCACCTTAGATAATTTAATAAAAGCTATGTTATGTATGTAAAAAGGTCTCTGTGTACAGAAAGTCCTTTATAAAGTTATCCACTACAATACAAAGATATTCTCTTATGGGAAATCTCACTTAAGCCATAAGTGAAATGGATTATCTTTCCTCCTAGAAAAGGGTGAAAGTATGGTGGTTTGGGCAGATTTTTGGGCCTTTCCTTTGATTTAGCTGCAGCAGGAGTCTGTTTTTTTGGGGGAGGGGGAGGGTTGCGAGGAGAGGATGGGAGTTGCTTGTAATTATAGGTTTGTAAATGGAGCATGGGAAGGAGATATTGTGATCATTGAGGGCATTTATTTTATTGTTCCATTCAACATTTGCCATTGTTCAAGAATTCCCTAGAGAGGGGAGTCTCAACCCATGTGCTCTTTTTGCGGTTGTGCAGAGGCTGTGCAAGGCACAGGAACTGGCATAGGCACTTCTTGTGGTTTGCCTCTAATGTCCCAGGTGAACAGACTAAGGTGAGTGAGCTCACCTGTTCATGGCCAGAACTTGCTGTCACAGCATGATCGATGGAGGTGTAAGCAGTTCCAAGCCAAGAGCAAACATTCAAAGGCCTTGGCAAGTCTAGAAGGCTTCAATTGGCAAACAAATATCTTTCACCTGCACAGGCTACCTTTCCCTTGGTTAAGCCTATAAGTTTCCTGGCAAGACTTAGGCAGGAGAAACTCATTAGAGTTAGGCAGGTGGAGCTGGAGCCCAAACAAAGCGAATGTAAGGAAGGTAACATTGCGATTCTTGGAGGGAAAGTTTCAACATAGCAGATCATGAGGAGACCAAGTTCTGGCAACCTGTGTCCAGGACACTTGGAAGTATGTGTATTTCCTGAGCAGGAAACAAAATGGCAACCAGCAGGAAGGGTGTGCCACAGATCTGGGAGGACTAACCAGCTAGTCTTAGAAGCGTACAGAGGTGTCTGTTTGGGGGAGAGGGAGGCAAGAATTGCCCACTGGGGCTTTACATGAGGTATAAAAATCATCCACAAATAACTACGTTAACTACCAGTGTTGCACACAAACATCAGCTGGGGACATCATTATGCACAGCTACACAGAATTAGTGAATTAGCAGAAGTGGAAAGAATCACCTTTCAATCATGCTGAGAAACATATGCAGAAGAAATGTGCTCAGTCAGCAAGCAATGTGATATTCTTAAGGAAAGTTCCCTTTGGAAGCAAAATATCTTTATTGACCTGGTTTGGATGAAAGTCAGCAGTCTAGCAATGAGATGGGGGCTTTCCAGTCTTTTGCTTTGAGTGTCACATGTATGATTTTCTTCCAGTTGGTGAGGGGTCTTACGTAGGCACTAGGTGCAAGGAGCTCTTTCCTCTCAGGAAATGAGTCCAATCTCTGGAGGCTAGAGCAGCAGACTTGGAGGACATAAGGAAGACAGAGCGGTACATAGACAAGACCTACAGTGACATAGTACTGAAGTCCCACCTCCAATCTGGCAGCATCCCTATTGCCATGGAGGAGAGAGGTCATGTGAGAGGAGAGCATCACCTGGTGTGACAGGAAGTGATCCTGTAGCTAGGACCTGTCCTTCAGATGATGTAAAACCCTCTCGCACTGAGGAGGTTTCTCTGGAGCCATGCACCCATGAGTGGTGGTTTAGGACAGCCATTATAGTTGGTGATTCGATCATTAGGATAGCTGGGTGGCTGATGGACGTGAGGATCCTCTGGTAACATGCCTACCTGGTGTGAAGTTAGCAGACCTCACACGCCACCTAGACAAGGTCTTAAATAGTGCTGTGGAGGCGTCTGCTATCTTGGTACATGTCGATAGCGAAGACATTGTAAAGTCTGGTAGGGAGGTTCTGGAGGCCAAATTTAGGCTTTTAGGTAGGAAGTTGAAATCCAGAACTTCCAGAGTAGCATTCTCCAAAATGCTTCCCGTTCCATGTGCAGGACCTAAAAGGCAGGCAGAGCTTCGGAGTCTCAATGCGTGGATGAGACGATGGTACAAGGAAGAGGGTTTTATATTTGTTAGGAAGTGGTGAACATCCTGGGGAAATGGAGGGTTTTTCCGAAGGGATGGGCTCCATCTTAACCGGGATGGAACCGGGCTGCTGGCATTAACCTTTAAAAAGGAAATACAACAGCTTTTAAACTAGATAATAGGGGAAAGCAGTCACCCAAGAGAGCATGGTTCGGAACAGTGTATCCTTGAAGGATACTAGCCAAAGATTGAAGTTAGGGCATATCAACAGGGAGGTTCCAATAAAGACAAAAGTAATCCATATTCTCTTGAGTACAGAGCAGACAGAGCTTAAAGATTCCAAATTTTCCCTGCCTACCAATAGCCAGATTAATATGAATAAAATGCAGCCTCTAAAATGTTTGTATGCAAATGCAAGAAGTCTAAAAAATAAGAGAGTTAGAATATAATAGATTGGTATCTCAGAGACATGGTGGAAGGAGGACCACCAGTGGGACACTGTGATACCTGGGTACAAACTATATCATAATGATAGAGCAGATCAAATTGGTGGAGGGGTTGCACTCTGTTAGAGAGGGCATTGAGTCACAAAGGATTAAAGTTTTGCAGGAAACAAAATTCACTGTAGAATCTCTATGGATTGAAATTCCATGTAAAAAGGGGAAGGCGATGGCAGTGGGGGTGTACTATTGATCGCCTGGCCAGAATGAACAAATGGATGATGAAATGCTCAAAGAAATCAGGGAAGCTAACAAAAGTTACAGCACAACAATAATAATGGGGATTTCAATTACCTAGTATTGACTGGGTCAGTGTCACAGCAGGACATGCTAGGGAGATAAAGTTTCTAGATAAAATAAATGTTTGCTTCTTAGAGCAACTGGTTCATGAACCGACCAGAGGGGAAGCCATTTTGGACTTAGTCCTTAGTGGAACACCAGATCTGGTGCAAGAGATAAGGGTGTTAGGGCCACTTGGCAATAGTGATCATGGCATGATCACGTTTGATGTAATAAATGGATGAAGTGTCCAACAGGTAGGCAGTACTCACGTTAGTAGCACAAACACAGTCCAAGACGTGAGATATGTGGAAGACAAATTTATTAACTCACAGACCTAGGCAACCCGACACAGGCCGTGTTTCGTAACCTTCGTCAGGGGTTATAAAGGTAAAATTACTACAAACATAAAAACATAAATAACATTAAAAATGAAGGAACAAACGGATCCATCAAACAGACACATAAAAGACAAAATTGAAAATGTGTCTTAAAATTAGTTAAAATAAATTATATAATAAATATATAATAAATAATATATAATATAAATAGTGTTGGAACGCTAGTTGACCCATAATATCATGAATAAATAATTATAAAAATATTAATTTAAATTAAAAACTAGGTGCATTGGACCAACATCATATGGCGTGACAAGCAAAAAACATACATAAAGTCTAATTTATGGACCTCTATCTATAATAATTATAGTAATGATATTACCAATTGTAACATATATATATAAAAATAAAAAATAAATAATAAATAATAATAATAATAATAATAATAATACCAATTATAACATATAAATTAATCTAAAACACATTAACTAAAGAAGAAGGTAATACTGTAATACCAGAGGATATCTAAATATTTAATTAAAGAAAATAACTACAAGAAAGCAGCAGGAGCGAACAAATTAGCTTTTAAATAGATACTGATAATCCAATTGTAATGACTCAAGGGAAGAGAGATTGGTATCACTGAAACAATAAAGAATAAATACCTAAAATAATTGTAAATCATCAACAATCATCAAAAAATGGGACATGAACCGTTAAAACTTAAAAGCAATGGAAAGGTTATAAAAATAATAATAAAAAACAATTAAAAAAATAATAATAAATAAAAAAAGTAAAAATGATGTCTTAGCTTTGTGGATTTATGTTAATAAGATAAATACCTAAAATAATTGTGAATCATCAAGAATCGTCAAGAAAGGCATAAAACCAACGGAAAAGGAATAAAGATAATATTGTACGTTATTTTCAGTGATACCAATCTCTCTTCCCTTGAGTCATTACAATTGGATTATCAGTATCTATTTAAAAGCTAATTTGTTCGCTCCTGCTGCTTTCTTGTAGTTATTTTCTTGTAATTAAATATTTAGATATCCTCTGGTATTACAGTATTACCTTCTTCTTTAGTTAATGTGTTTTAGATTAATTTATATGTTATAATTGGTATTATTATTATTATTATTATTTTATTATTTATTTTTATTTTTTTATTTTTATATATATATGTTACAATTGGTAATATCATTACTATAATTATTATAGATAGAGGTCCATAAATTAGACTTTATGTATGTTTTTTGCTTGTCACGCCATATGATGTTGGTCCAATGCACCTAGTTTTTAATTTAAATTAATATTTTTATTATTATTTATTCATGACATTATGGGTCAACTAGCGTTCCAACACTATTTATATTATATATTATTTATTATATATTTATTATATAATTTATTTTAACTAATTTTAAGACACATTTTCAATTTTGTCTTTTATGTGTCTGTTTGATGGAACCGTTTGTTCCTTCATTTTTAATATGTTATTTATGTTTTTATGTTTGTAGTAATTTTACCTTTACAACCCCTGACGAAGGTTACGAAACACGGCCTGTGTCGGGTTGCCTAGGTCTGTGAGTTAATAAATTTGTCTTCCACATATCTCACGTCTTGGACTGTATAAATGGATGAAGGACAGCAAGGAAATCCACAGTACTACCTTTTAACTTTCAAAAGGCAGACTTTGATAACATGAGGAAAATAGTTAAGAAAAAATTAAAAGGAGCAGTTGCAAAGGTTAAAGATTTACATCAAGCATGGGTTTTGTTAAAAAATACTGTCTTGGAAGCCCAGACTAGCTGTATTCCATGCTTTAAGAAAAAAGGAAGGCAAGTCCAGAAAACTGCCAGCATGGTTTAAAGGTGAGGTCATGGAGGCTGTTTTTGCCAAACAAGCATCTTTCAGGAAATGGAAAAAGGAGCCCAGTGATGAAAACTGGGAACAACATAAGCACTGCAAGTTAGATGTAAGGCATTGATAAGGCAGGCAAAGAGAGAATTTGAGAAGAAGCTTGCTGTGGAAGCAAAAATATGTAATAAAGACTTTTTCAAGTACATTCATAGCAAAAAACCTGTGAGGGAGTCAGTTAGACTATTAGATGATAGAGGAGTAAAAGGGGTACTAAATGGGGACAAGGCCATAGTGGAGAGACTGAATAAATTCTTTGCTTCATTCTTTACTGAGGAAGATGTAGGGATGTTGCCCATGACTGAAATGGCATTTAAAAGTGGAGTGGAGGAGTAGCCTAGTGGTTGGTTCAAGGTACTTCAGGCCGGAAGGTCGGGGGTTCAAATCCCACTAGAGGACAGCAACCTTGGGCCGGAAGGACTGGGGTTTCTAGTCCCACAGGTGCTCCTTGTGGTCTTGGGCAAGCCACTTAACCCTCCATAGCCCATGTTCCCTGTAAAATAGTTCTCTGTGTGCTGTGCTTTCCTGTCTAATCAATGTGTTTATACCTCAAAAATTTCCTGTCATGATTTGACAATTTCCAATCTGTAATCAAAAAACGCTGCTGATCGCTGGAAGTAGCGGTATACAAATGTATACTAAATAAATAAAAAAATAAAATAAAAAGTGTTGCCAGAGAAGAATTGAAAGACATATCGATACACTGGGAAGATGTATTACAACTATTTGTTAAACTGAAGAGTAGCAAATCATCTGGACCAGATGGTATACATCCAAGGGTGTTGAGAGAACTGAAATATGAGATTGCAGACCTACTATTAGTAATCTGTGAACTATCATTAAAATCATCTATAATACCTGAAGATTGGAGGATGGCCAATTTAACGCCAATTTTTAAAAAGGGTTCCAGGGGTGAACTGGGAAACTATAGACCGGTGAGCCTGATGTCAGTACTGGGAAAAATAGTAGAAACCATTATAAAGAACAAAATTACTGAACACGTAGATAGTCATGGCTTAATGAGAGACAGCCAACATGGCTTTAGCCAAGGAAGATCTTGTCTTTCTAATCTGTTATGTTTTTTTGAAGGTATGAATAAACAGGTAGACAAAGGTGAGTCTGTTGATATAATGTAGGTGTAATAATAGATCTAGGTGTAATAATAGATCACACACTTACCATGATACCGCATATAAAACAGACAGTAAAAACTATATTCTACAAACTCAAAACCATACAACATCTAAGGCCCCTTCTAGACACCCAAGACTTTAGATCAGTTGTTAACACACTCATCACCCCACACTTGACTATTGTAATAGTCTCTTAATTGGCCTACCACAAAAAAGTACATACCTGCTTCAAAGAGCTCAGAACATCTGTGCGAAAGTAGTCACTAAAGCCAGCCTAGCAGATCATGTAACCCCAATAATGCTAGAACTTCATTGGCTCCCTATAAATAGCAGAATCAGATATAAAATCCTCCTAACCACATTCAAGCTCCTGAACAACATCGCCCCTTCATATCTAACCACACTATTACATGCCCCATCTGAATCAAGAACCCGCAGACTAAACGCAACACACTCACTTGAAATACCAAAATCATTCAAAAGAACTAAAAATCCACCAGCACCAGAGCCTTCACATTCACTGCCCCCATGCTCTGGAATGATCTCCCAATAAACCTTCGGATCATAAAAGACCTCACCCAATTTAGAAAGGAACTCAAGACATACCTTTTCTCCGAACACTTTGAAATCCCTTACCCCCAAGTCCAACCACATACCATCCCAAGACACTCAAACACAAAGCCCTAAAATTACACTCAACTACCCACACACATACACCCACCACTTACACCCATCACAGACACCCCAAAACACTCTCAAGAGAAAAAGGAAATAAATTCCTCCGCACACATATATGACCCTGACTACCGGTAAACAAGGTAGAATACTCTGTTTGACACTACGATACAGAAATTTATAATTATATACAAAATGTAAATAGTTACAACAATTAATGCACAGTTATCTGTATAAAGTTAGAAAGTTATAAAGTTACTAAATATTATCTGTATAAAGTTACTAAATATTATCTGTATAAAGTTAAAAAACTATGTTCCATGTAATGTATACATTAGTGTACAAATTTGTTTACTTTGTTCCATGTAAACCGCCCCTGATCTCTGGAAGGGGCGGTATAGAAGAATTAGATAAATAAATAAATAAATAAATAAATGTACCTGGATTTTCAGAAAGCTTTTGACAAGGTCCCTTATGAGAGACTCTTGGTGAAATTAAAAAGTCATGGGATAGGAGGCAGTGTATTATTGTGGATCAGGAACTGGTTAAAAGATAGAAAGCAGAGTGTAGGGCTAAATGACCAGTTTTCCCAATGGAGAATGGTGAATAGTGAAGTACCCGAGGGATCAGTGCTGGGTCCGCTGCTTTTTAACATATTCGTAAATGACCTGAAAATGGGAATAATGGGAATCTGCAGATGACACAACGTTATTCAAAGTTGTTAAAACCCATGAGGATTGTGAAAAATTGCAAGAGGCCTTGATAAATTGGAAGACTGGGCATGCAAATGGCAGATGAAACTTAATGTGGACAAGTGCAAAGCTATACACCTAGGAAAGAAAAACCCAAACTATGGTTACACAATGCAAGATTCCACATTAAGAACCACCATCCAGGAAAAAGATTTAGGCGTCATCTTGGATAACATGCTGAAACCCTCAGCCCAGTGTGCAATGGCAGCCAAGAGAGCAAATAGAATGCTGGGCTTGATGAGCCTTGGCCTGTCCCAGTATGGCACATCTTATGTTCTTATGACCCTGTTTCTTCATGACAGCATGCAAAGCATGTGCCAACTTCTGTGCAGATTTTTTGCGCACTTTGTAGTTTGCATATTGCATCCCAGTGAGAAGAGTCAACGTTAAACTCATGCTATGAAATCCTGCCCTGGAGCTTTAAACACTGGGCTCTAGTGCATGGTTTCTGCATCAGTCTGCATATGCTTTAATGGCATAAGTGCACACCAACATGGCAGTGCACATTAGTAACGCTAGCAGTTAGTGTTCGGAGCAACAAATCTGGTGTTAATACAGTAGGGCCGGCCCCAGAGTTGGTTCAAGGTGTTGGCACCCTAAGCAAACCTTCAACTTTTACACCCTCCTGGCTGTCAAAATCTATTGTTTGGCATTGACTACCATGCTTTCCCCCCCACCTCCCTAAATCTGGTGCCCTAGACGATTGCTTAGTTTGTCTGGTGGTTGGGCTGGCTCTGGTGTTTGGAGATGAATGGTTATTACTTCTCCCTCTTTGCAGGTTTGAACCCTGAAGATGTTTGCAATCAGGGATCATATTCATTGCTAGGTAGTTTTGGTGATCGCTTCAAGAGAAAAAGAAAATTTAGTTGTAATTAGCAAATGATGCACATCCTCATCTCACAAAAGTCTTCTTTTGATTATCACAGTCTGGAGATGTGGTTTTCAACGGAATAAAATGGGCCCTACAGTAACGTACTCCAGTGTGGTAATGCATATTAGTAACTCTAGGTGTTAGGGTTCTGATTCATTGCAGATTGCGGCATACCAGTGGTTTGGTTGTGGTCCTGTTCCTGACCAAAGTGTAAGTTTTGCTGTCAACTCATGGCTCGCCTGGCTGTGAGGAACGGTTAATTATGTGATATCAGTAATCCCAGTGCTGTTCTCATAAAGGTGGCTCAGAAGCACCGCACCAGCTCACAGGAACTGAGTGGCACAAAGCTGTTGAAGTGTCAAAGAGGAGTGAATAGTGGAGACTGAGGGAGATGAAAGTGAACAGCGGGTGCTGACAAAAAGGCACAGTGAGTAGGAGGATCTCTGGGAAGTTTGAGGAGGGAATGCTTTCTTTTTCTAAGATTACAACCACTGGTTTAAGAGCTGGGAGTATCCTTTTCAGTCCCTTATAGGACACATGGCTCTCTCACGGGGTTGTGTTTACTGAAGATTTTCCGCCATTGTATGTCTATGGGAAAAATGCATTGTTCATCCCTACTAAGTTTGGGCTCTAATTTGCTTGGATTTAGAAAAGCGTCTGCTAAAATTTAGACACATCCCACTTGAACATCAATGTTTATGGTTTCATAATTTTAGGATATTTCATTTAATTTCATTTATTCGATTTATATTCCTAGATAGTTTCCAAAATACCATACATAATTCTCCAAAGAACAATATAATAAAAACATAGCCTTGCCCTTAAAGCAATATAATCTACCTCTTAACACACAACTATACACACGTATGACCCAGTAGCTGGAATGCCGATTGAAACCCCTTCAAGGATCTTAGGGGCTAAAGTGCATTAACCATTAACATACATAACACTTTATCACATTTATTATTTGACAATGTTAATTAGATGCACAAGTTACCATAGACATTAAAGCAGGTGTTCTAAACTCAATCCTTGGGACGCACCTAGCCAGTCAAGTTTTTAGGATAACAGCAATGAATATGCATGCGAGAGATTTGCTTGCATTGTCTCCATTCTCTGCATATCTCTCGCATGCATGTTCACTTTCATTATGCCGAAAACCTGACTGGCGAGCTGTCTCTCGAGGACTGGGTTGAGAGCCCTAGCATTAAGAAATGCGTGTCCTTACAAGTAACATCACAAAAACTTCCACAGGTGTAGTTTAAGATTTTTGTGTTAATGCATCTGTGATGCGTTTTATGCTTTTTAACACACACACTTTTTTTTTAGCTTGGATTTTGCATTAACATGCTCATAAGTTTATAGTCGTTAACCTGTACGATCAATAATGCAGTGTCTCATACATGTCAGTTGTACTGCTAGTATTTACATGATTTAGTACATATAGGCTCCTTCATTTAGAAACATCTTACAAATAGACAATAGAATCTGAGGAGAAAGGTGAAAACATAGTCTGAAATCCCATTAAAACTAAAATTGTGTTATGTGAAAAAAAGATTTTGTGTTTCCCCCAGCCATGATTTTCATCTTTCTCTTTTGATTTGATGTCCTTTCGAAAAACTGTTCTTCAGTGGCTAAAGCATAAATAAGAGAATTATCTTTAAGGTCAACCCAGGACTGTGGGAACACTTTTTCTTTGTTTCAGTAGTTTGCTTTTATTTTTTCCACTCTGATATGATGGAACTAGTAGCATACATCAATTTGGATTTGCAGAATACGTACATTTATAATAAATGTCAACAGCCTTCTTTTTTTCTGTGCTATTTCAGGAAAGAGAGAAAGTTCCAATTAGATACTGATGTTTGAGAAAGCTTAGAGAAGACAGTAAAGGGATTTAGTTGGATCATTAAGAGATTAGTTGAAAATTCTCCCCCGCAGAGTGGCTAAATGTCGGTGTGGGATTTCATACTGCATGTACTTACTGCCAGTTTAAAAAGGGAGCCTTCTGCCCCCATTTTGCTGACCATTGGTAAAACTGGTACAAAGCATATTGCAACTGAACAGACAGTTTTCAAAGGGAAACTACCCTTGCTGTGTAGCTTTGAAAGCTGGTTCCTAGATCCACTGAGGTTCCCATGTCCTTTGCAACAACATAAACTACTGAAAATTTCATCCCAGTAATTAATTTTGTTTGTTCAAGCCAGGCCTGTTATATACAGGATAGTCCAAATAAAAGTGAGAACATCTTGTAAATTAAAAGCTTAAATAGTTTACTTATTTACCTTTTTTAGCTATATAACGTCTTTATTTCGACAATTTCCAGTCGCCATCTTTTTTTTTTATTTGTCAATTGTTTACATCTGTCTTTTTGAATTTTTAAATAACTTATATGCTACGAGATGTTCTCACTTTTTTTGGGCCACCCTGTATAGTGCTAATTCCCTCGCACAAAATCTATGCTGAACTTCCTCATATGCTTCTCCTAGTGCCCCTCAGCTTTTATAAGTAACACCCCAGTGATTGTAGTAGTGAGTCTCATGTAAGGTTTTACTGAGACCACTAAACTCATTTCACTCATGAGCTAAACTGCTACTAAACAATCCAAGTTTGCCAGCGCATAGAAATTTGAGATAGTACTGATGGAATAAAACAAGTATTTATCTTGTATTCTTCTCCCTTTAATAAAGATAGGACATTAAGCAGGCCCACACACCCAAGTCAGTCATAGTCTCCTTCCCACAAATACAGTGTGTTCTAACTAAAGTACTACAATATAACCTGGAGATGACCTAGTAATTTTTTATTACAGGGTAAGGTACTTACCTAGTTGTGTAATGCTGGGAGGAGACTCCCCTGGGAAGGAAAATCCAGGTCGTATATAACCATTTCCAAAAGCATAACTTTGTCTATGGCAACCAAGCACTGCACCATGAAGAAGTAGAGGGCAGGTGTCGATGGCTATTCCCCAGCCCCTCCTACCATTCAGAGGGAGCCACAGTCCCAGAGCAGCAGGGGGGAAGGAGGATGCCTTAGGCTTCATCCTACACCTTGAACTCCTGAATGACTGTGAAAACCCTACCAGGTTACCCACCCCACAATGGCTCAGTAGGAGCAGGGCCGGCCCAACCACTAGGCAAACTAGGCCTGGCAGGCAGAAAAAGCAGGTCTACCAAGGAAACAGCAAGCTGCCACGTGGCAACCAACACTAAAACCAGTCCTGAAAAGTGGCAGAAAAAGCAAAAGCCTTTATTTAGAGGATGAGTGTGCCAATAACCCGACACTGGCCGTGTTTCGTATATACTTCCTCAGGGGTATTTGGCTCACTTTAAATAAATACATAAATAATTAAAAAACAAAATACATAAGTTAAAAATTACATTTAAAAATTCGAACTAAAAAAAAACTATATCAAAAAATGGATAAGGCAGGAAAAGCAGGCCATTCAAAGCTAAATAATAGATTTTGACAGTCAAAGGGTGTGTAAAGCTTGAGGTTTGCCTAGGGCTCCAACACTTTGGACCAACTCTAGGGCCGGCCCTGAGTAAGAGAGCCAGCTCTGCCTATGCAAGGGATAGGGGAGCACATACTCCATGAGGGAAGAAGAGGTTCCAAGAAGTACATCAGCATTCCAGCAACACAGCCAGGAGTATCTGCAGTGAGGTATAGGGCCACCAGCTCTAAGACAGAGAGGAACCACAGGGGTTCATCAGTGACCAGTGACACCAGAGCCAAGAGTGAATACAGGGGCAGCATTGGGGATCTATACCTGTAGAAGCTACCAGTTCCAGGTACACTGAGAAATTATATTACAGCAAGGGAGAGGTTTGCATTCAGGAAAACAGCAAGAGGTAATAGAAGAGGCGTGCTGGCGCTGTGTGGGTGACCCATCCCAACACCAGAGAGAGAGTACTTAGCATGAACTGTTGAAATGTAACAAAGTAAAAGGAGAAAGAAGTAATCTATTCGCTACATATTCTAAGGGAAAAAGGAAATAACTGCTTGGAATACAGTTCTATTCTTATTGTTTTCCCAGTTGTAATTTTTCTATTGTTATCAGTGACCCTAAAGTTTTTAAGTAAAGTCTTGGTTCAGAACACAAAATCTGGACTGGACTTGGCTGTTTGGAGAAGGGAAGAGGTGTGAGTAAAGTTTAAATACTGGTCCCATTCAATGAACCCTGAAAAAAATAACTCCAAGAGCAGAGACTGAGTGATTATATTGCTCTTGGCAGACAGTGGGTACAGTAATCCAAGCAACATTGAGGATACTGTAAGAACTACACAGAGGCAAGGGAGCCAGGGGCAGCCCAAGGGGGGTGCGGGGCCATGTGCGGAGACTCGGTGCAGGGTCTCATTTGCATAAGGGACCTCATTTGCATAAATATTTGCATAATGTTATCATACACACTTTTAGTAAACATGCCTCTTAATGAGTGTATGGATAAAGAAAGACTAAAAGATTTCTACATTACTATAATCCAGTGCCAACCGACAGGCACATTAGGAACTACTACAAACACTGCCCATTCAGAACCCATAGCAAACCCGCCGTATCCTAACAGCACTACCAGGACTCACAAAGCATCATACCGTAACTATCAAAAGGCAACACTGCAAATATTAAACCAATACATTTCAGAGAATAACAATGCATGACCTACTGGGGAAAGAGAACACGTGGCAATGTCAAATAGGAATTACATAAACAGAATACCTCAGCTTAGTTACACATACAGAACATAGACCATCACCAAACAAGGAATCACAATTTAGAAATAGGAAGATAATAATTAAACTGGGAACCCCAAAAGCCAAACTTGTAATGTACAACACTGTAGAAATAAAACTATAAATTAATTTCCTCTTGTACTAAACAAAGCGCAGACGTTAATGATGCACATTTCCCAGAGCTGACATATTCCAGTTAATAAATTCAAAATAAAGAGATATTTTTCTACCTTTTGTGCATTTTTTTTCAGTTGCAATTTCTCCAGCCACTTTCTTCTGGTTTCTTCATGTCTTCTTCTAACTCTCCATCGTCTGCTGTCCATTTGTCCTTCCTTCTCTCTTCTAGTTTTTTTCCATTCTCTCTCTACATCTGCTTTAACATACTAATCTTTCTCCTTTTGATCTTTCCTCATTCCTATTTCATCCACTCAAATTTTACCCCTCCATCCTCAATCCCCACTTACTCTCCCAGTATCCGGCCAATTGTATATTTGTCTTCCCTCCCATACAAAATATTTTTCCCCTCTCCAAGCTCCATCCCATTCTAATCCTCCCCCAACATCAGCTCCCTTCTAGTTCCAGCCCCACCGAGCATCCGCTCCCTTCTAGTCCCCGCATCAGCCCATTTCCAGTCCTAGCCCCCCATAAGCCCATTTCCAGTCCTAGCCCCCATAAGCCCATTTCCAGTCCTATCCTAGCCCCACCATCAGCCCATTTCCAGTCCTAGCTCCCCCATCCATTTCCAGTCCTATCCGAGTCCCTCCATCAGCTCATTTCCAATCCCAGCCCCCCATCAGCCCATTTATAGTCCTTTCCAAGCCCCACCATCAGCCCATGTCAAATCCTAGCTCCCCTCCACTCAGTCCATTTCCAATCCAAGCCCCCCATGAGCCTACTTCCAGTTCTAGCCCCTCCATGAGTCCATTTCAATCCAAGCCCCCACCACAGCCTATTTCCAATCTTAGCACCCCACCAAAAGCCCATTTCCAGTCCTATCCTAGCCCCTACATCAGCCCATTTCCTTTCCTACCCCCCCCCCACTCAGCCCTTTTCCAGTCCTAGCTCCCTCCCTTCACAGCTCATTTCCATTCCAAGCCCCATCCCCATCAGCTATTTGCAGTTCAAGCCCTCCTTCCACTCAGCCCATTTCCAGTCCTAGCAACCCCCCCAGCCTATTACCAGTCCTAGCCCCCCCCCATAGCCCTTACCAGTCCTAAGGCCCACATCAGCCCATTACCAGTCCTAAGCCCCCCATCAGCCCATTTCCAGTCCTAGCCCCCCCATAGCCCATTACTAGTCCTAACCCCCCCATCAGCCCACTTCCAGTCCTAACCCCCCAATCAGCCCATTTTTAGTCTTAGCCTCCCCATAGCCCATTACCAGTCCTAACCCCCCCCCCATCAGCCCATATCCAGTCCTAACCCCCTCATCAGCGCATTTTTAGTCTTAGCCTCCCCATAAGCCCACTTCCAGTCCTAACCCCCTCATCAGCCCATTTCCAGTCCTAGCCCCCCATAGCCCATTACTAGTCCTAACCCCCCCATAACCCATTACTAGTCCTAACCCCCCCATCATCCCACTTCCAGTCTTAGCTCCCCCCCCCATAGCCCATTACCAGTCCTAACCCCCCTCCCCCCATCAGGCCAAATAGATTTAAAAAAAAGCAAACCGGCTGCTGCAGCCGCTGCCGCCGTGGCAGCAGCAGAATAAAGCGTCCCGCCGCGGGGCCCCCCCCTACCCGGCAAAGCCTCCCAGAAACATCAGCTTCGGACAGAGTCCCAAAGCGTGGGCTTTCAGAGCCGCGAGAGCTTCCCTGACCTCTCGCGGCTCTGTTAAGCCCGCCGGGCTTAAAAGAGCCGCGCGAGAAAGGGAAACTCTCGAGGCTCTGAAAGCCTGCGCTTTGGGACTCTGTCCGCAGCTGATGTTTCTGGGAGGCTTTACCGGGTAGGGGGGGCCCCGCGGCGGGACGCTTGATTCTGCCGCTGCCACGGCGGCAGCGGCAGCAGCAGCCGGTTTGCTTTTTTTAAAAATCTATTTGGCCTGATGTAGAATGTTTTTTGTGCGTGGCCCCCTGAAACGCAGGGCCCTGTGCAAAAAACATTCTTGCTCAATGGACGGGCCAGCCCTGAAGGGAGCTACACATAGACAACCTCTCTCACATACACATATCTGGTCAGCCACAGTCTCTCTTTCACTTAAGTAGATAATGCACCTCATCCTCTCCTGCAGCACTGTGTTCTTTTTACCAGCCAGCAAACCGATATGCTGAGTTCCCACCCCTCCAGCCTCTTTTCCCTATTTCCAGTTTCTCAGACTTTTTCTTTACCTATCTGTTCCCTTTCAAAATCTGTCTCTCCCAAACAGTCCATTTGTCTCTCTCCTAAACACCAATATGCTTTCCCTCATCTCTTTCTGCCCCTTCCCTATCCCCTTTAAATCCCCCAAAGATTTATCTACCTATCTTACATTTTCTATCTTCCCATATGCTGCCCCGGCATGGAAAATGTGGGTCTCGCCGGACTACCCGGAATCCACAGGAGCTAGCTGGGTAGCACCGATTTTCGATGCTACCGACTTAGCCCCTGTGTCTGAAAGATAGGCGAGGAAAAACCTTGCCTATCTTAGCCCTTTTCTCCACCCCTGCTCCACCCCGTAACGCACCTAACACGTCCCGAAGCTAACCGCATAGCATCTGGGCACGTTAGGGACTTGTCTGGGATTTTCGAAGGGCACTTCCCATGTAGGTGCCCTTCGAAAATCCCAGATATGGCATTTACACAGGTAACTAGGGCAGTTACCCGTGTAAATGCCTTCGAAAATGCTGCTCTAAACTCACAGCATCCTGCCTTTCTCAGAATGCCATCCTTTAACCTCTCTCTCTCTGCCTCCGCTTGCAGGCTGTACAGTGTTCTCTCTAAGGGGCCTATCTGCTAAAGAGAATTAGCTGCCACCACACCTTGTGAAAAAATCAGATATCGCAGGCATTTTTCTGCGGTTCAGGACACTAGGGGCAGCATTTGGGGTGGATCGGGGTGGGGAGTGGGGTTGGTGAGGGTTGGCAGCCACTGTGCAAAAATGTTTTCACGTGGTAGCTGCCAAAATCAGGCCCAATTGCAGGGGCAGATAATGCCACCTCAAGAGGCCCATAAACGTGGCATCTCTGGCCGCTGCCTTGGTGGCAATTGAGTCTCTAACAGCTAGGCTTGGCCTCCCCTTCCACAATATTGTTGGTTCTTCAATCGGCAGCTTCAACAGTATTTAAAAACCAAGTGGTGGCCCCCTTGCAGCACCGATCCACCCTGGAGAGCTCCTGATCCCTATTGGGAGCTGCCCAGGAGGGATCAGCGCACTCCTCCTAAAGTAAAAATCATCTTAGTTAGCCAGTTGGGTTAAGGGTCCCTCCCTCTCCCCATCCACTATTCAAGGAGTGGGGGCCATGCTGCCCCCTCCTTCCCCCTCCCACTTCCCCAGTAAAGAAATAAAATCCCGGCTAGCCAGCTGGCAAAGGGTGAGGCCCCTGTGGCCCCCCATGGCTCCTTCACTCGACTTCCCCCAAAGGCTACCTGGCTTGTTTCCTGGGGGCTAGTGGTCCAGTGGCCGCCATCATGAAGTGCTGTCCTCTAGCCTCACACTAGAGTGCAGCACCGTGATATTGTTAGGGCCTATGAGACGGGCAGGAATGCCTGCTACAGATATTGCAGAGGTTTTCTGCTTACCGCACGGTTTTGGCTGCTAACGCAGTTTAGTAGACATGCCCCTAAGAGAAGAGCAGCAGTACACCCTTCTTCTCAAGTACTGCTGATGTCTAAGAATCGTTTGATAATAAGCAGTATGCTCCTAATAGTGGCTAATATGGGCAGACAAAATGTTTTTTGAGAGCTGATGAAGTTTGAGGGAGCCATTTCCTCTGTCTTTTACTTCTGCCTACCACTTGCTTTTTTTGTCTCTTTTCATCTAATCTGCTCTTTTCCTTTTGGTTCATTCCCTTCTATTATCCCCATTTATTTATTTAATTTGCTTATATACCGCGCTCTTCAACATCAGTGCGGTTTACATGGAACATGGGGTATTTTACGGTGGGGGTTAACATTCCCAGAGATACATCATACTCGATCTCCAACAACTTTATCCAGAGACATTCACCCCAAGTGGGAAAATGTACCCTGAGACATATACCCCTTTTAAACAAAATCTGTATTTTGTCCTTCAAGTGTATGGCATTACAAAATACAACTAGCAGTGTTATGGACTGATGGGGGAATGTTTTAACATAGTTAACATTTGCATCCAGTGCATTGAATTACAGCGTAATTACTAAACATGGTAAACTTTTGTCATCAACACAAGTTAACGACAATTTTTAACTCCTGCAACTGCAAAACCTTCATGGTAATTGTAAGTATTAAAAGGGGGCATCCTGGCATGTGGGGCGAATTAGCTATGATGTTAATACATATTAATGCAGTGGCAGAAGATGGAAGGCGTTAACTACACCTTACAAGGTATAACTAATTTTCCATGGTATCTACCTGCTTTGCAGGTAACGCACATTAACTTTATCATGTGTCAGCTGTTGTTTTGCCCTCACTGCCACTTTCCCACCCCCTTTACTGCCTCCATGCAAAAAGGAAGTCTGCATCAGACATGAAAGGGGACAGAAGTTAAACAGCTTCGTAGCGCAAACGTTTTAAGGTAAGCACTGCGATACTGTTTGAGGCCGTGCTGCAGGTCATGGAGAGGGGCAGCAATGGGCCGCCCCTCGACCATTGGCACTCTAGGCGGCTAGTTTGCCTGATGGTCCCATCGTCCCTGGCCTAAGTGGGCACCTATTTACACTCTTAACCAAATGCAGTGTTATAAAATGACCTTCATTACGTGCTTTGAAATTGTGATTACATATATCAGAACAGTCAAGCAGTGCTTACTTTGTTAGATGACACCGCTGAATTTGACCTGTTAGACCAGGGGTCTGCAACCTTTAAGACGTAAAGAGCCACTTGGACCCGTTTCCGAAGGGAAAAAAAAAACTGGGAGCCGCAAAACCATTGCGACATTTAAAACAAATCTAACACTGCATATATTGTTTCTTACCTTAATGCTATATACGACCCCCTACTTTTCCTGTTAAAATATAGGTGTTTGGCCTATACTCGCCGTATAAGACTACCCCTCTTCCTTCACACACCAAAAAAAAAAATGCCAGAAAATATCACAACAACAAGTAACAATATTTGATTTCAAAATTATGATGATTTTGTAGTCAAATCACTAATATGAAATAAAATTATTTTTTTTACCTTTGTTGTCTGACCAATTTATTCTTTGATCATGCTGGTCCAGATCTGAGGCTTCTGCTTTCCTGTCTTCTCTTAGCTCTCTTTCTGTGGTCTATGGTCCATCTGCCATTTCTTATCTCTTCTTTCATTTTCTTCACTTCTTTCCATCAGCCTATTTCCAGTCCCAGTAACCCTCCCCAATATCAGCCCCTTTCCAGTCCTCACTCCCAGTACCTTCCAGTGCTAATCCCCCCTCAACCCCATTACCAGTGCTAGCCTCCCCTAATCAGCCCAATACCAGTCCTACCCCCCATCAGCTCATTACCAGTCCTAGCCTCCCCTAATCAGCTCATTTCCAGTGCTCGTCCCCTCAACCCCATTACCAGTGCTCCATCCCTCCATGTCAGCCCCCTCCCTCCCTCCCTCCATCCATATCAGCTCCCTCCCTCCATGTCAGCCCCCTCCATCCCTCCATGTCAGCCCCCTCCCTCCATCCATATCAGCTCCCTCCCTCCATGTCAGCCCCCTCCATCCCTCCATGTCAGCCCCCTCCCTCCATCCATATCAGCTCCCTCCCTCCATGTCAGCCCCCCTCCCTCCATCCCTCCAAATCAGCTCCCTCCCTCCATGTCAGCCCCCTCCCTCCATCCATCCATCCATATCAGCTCCCTCCCTCCATATCTGCTCCCTCCCTCCATGTCAGCCCCCTCCCTCCATGTCAGCCCCCCTCCCTCCCTCCATCCATATCTGCTCCCTCCCTCCATGTTAGCCCCTCCCTCCATCCATATCAGCTCCCTCCCTCCATTTCAGCCCCCCTCCCTCCATCCATCCATATCTGCTCCCTCCCTCCATGTCAGCCCCCCTCCCTCCATCCATCCATATCTGCTCCCTCCCTCCATGTCAGCCCCCCTCCCTCCATCCATCCATATCTGCTCCCTCCCTCCATGTCAGCCCCCCTCCCTCCATCCATCCATCCATATCTGCTCCCTCCCTCCATGTCAGCCCCCCTCCCTCCATCCATATCAGCTCCCTCCCTCCATGTCAGCCCCCCTCCCTCCATCCATCCATATCAGCTCCCTCCCTCCATGTCAGCCCCCTCCATCCCTCCATGTCAGCCCCCCTCCCTCCATCCATCCATATCTGCTCCCTCCCTCCATGTCAGCCCCCGCCCACCCTCCATGTCAGCCCCCCGCCCACCATACATTAATATCTGCTCCCGCCCTCCATGTCAGCCCCCCTCCCTCCATCCATATCAGCTCCCTCCCTCCATGTCAGCCCCCTCCCTCCATCCATCCATATCATCTCCCTCCATCCCTCCATGTCAGCCCCCCTCCCTCCATCCATCCATCCATATCTGCTCCCTCCCTCCATGTCAGCCCCCCTCCCTCCATGTCAGCTCCCTCCCTTCTTCTGCAGCAGCCGCGGCTCTCTGCCTCTTAGGGAACCGCGGCTGTGCTTTTAAAATCATCTCGGAGCCCTTCCTGTCTTGATGGGCTCCGTGCAGCATTGTCCCGCCTCCAAAGGAAGTGGTAAACAACTTCCTGTAGAGGCGGGACAATGCTGCACGGAGCCCGTCAAGACAGGAAGGGCTCCGAGATGATTTTAAAAGCACAGCCGCGGTTCCCTAAGAGGCAGGGAGCCCATAACGCCATAAATACCGGGCGGGCAGTGTGCTCCGGAGCCGCGGCAAAGGTGAGAAAGAGCCGCATGCGGCTCCGGAGCCGCGGGTTGCCGACTCCTGTGTTAGACCATAATGATTTACTTGCACAATTAGAGACTCTCGATGTGTCAGGACCTGTGTCACAGTGGTTTCACTCTTTTTTTTTTATATGACATATTGATACTAAATAGTGTGGTATAAAAAAAGCTAGTAAATAAATAAATATATTTTTTAAAGTTGTAAATGAAAAGTATGAATCAACTTAGAGACCTTTAAAGTATGTGGTACCTCAAGGGTCAGTGTTATCGTCACTGTTGTTCAATATTTACTTATTGCCTTTAGCTCATCTCTTGCGGTTACGAAACCTTGAATACATGTTTCATGCAGGTGATATACAGATACTGTTGTTACCTGTGACATTAGCTTCTGATGTTCAACCTTAGTCAATAGTGCGATCCATGATGTGGAAGTTTGGCTAACTCTGGTTATTAGGGATTTGGAGGTCATGACTGATGAGCATACTGCTATGAAAGATCAATTTAAGTCCATTGTTTGGGGTGCCATTTTTTTTAGTTGCAAATTTCTCTATCAATTTCACTACAGCAAGCACTTTCAACACAAAGTAGTTATTAAGGATAAAGTACATTTAACTTCCCAACATTAACTCCCTCAGTGGCAGGGCCGGATTTACCTTGAGTGAGGCCCTACGCCAACAAAAATTGTGGGCCCCCAGCAGGGGCGGCCCAAGGGGGGGTGCGGGGCCTCATTTGCATAAGGGGCCTCATTTGCATAAATATTTGCATAATGTTACCATATACTAACTTTTAGTAAACGTGCCTCTTAATGAGTGTATGGATAAAGAAAGACTAAAAGATTTCTACATTACTATAATCCAGTGCCAACTGCCAGACACATTAGGAACTACTACAAACACTGCCCATTTAGAACCCATAGTAAACCCGCCGTATCCTAACAGCACTACCAGGACTCACAAAGCACCATACTCTACCAATCAAAAGGCAACACTGCAAATATTAAACCAGTACATTTCAGAGAACAACAATACATGACCTACTGGGGAAAGAGAACAAGTGGCAATGTCAAATAGGAATTATATAAACAGAACACCTCAGCTCAGTTACACATGCAGAACATAGACCATCACCAAACAAGTAATCACAATTTAGAAACAGGAAGACAATAATTAAACTGGGAATCCCAAAAGCCAAACTTGGAATGTACAACACTGTAGAAATAAAACTATACATTAATTTGCTCTTGTACTAAACAAAGCGCAGACGTTAATGATGCACATTTACCAGAGCTGACATATTCCAATTAATAAATTCAAAATAAAGAGATATTTTTCTACCTTTTGTGCATTTTTTTCAGCTGCAATTGCTCCAGCCACTTTCTTCTGGTTTCTTCGTGTCTTCTGCTAACTCTCCATCGTCTGCTGTCCATTTGTCCTTTCTTCTCTCTTCTAGATTTTTTTTCCATTCTCTCTCTACATCTGCTTTAACATACTAATCTTTCTCCTTTTGCTCTTTCCTCATTCCTATTTCATCCACTCAAATTTTACCCCTCCATCCTCAATCCCCACTTACTCTCCCAATACCCGGCCAACTGTAGATTTTTTATCCCTCCCACACAAAATATTTTTCCCTTCTCCATTTTACTCTTCCAGCCCCATCCCATTCTAATCCTCCCCCAACATCAGCTCCCTTCTAGTTCCAGCCTCACCCAGCATCCATTCCCTTCTAGTCCCTGCATCAGCCCATTTCCAGTCCTAGCCATCCATCAGCCCATTTCCAGTCCTAGCAACCCCCCAACCCAATACCAGTCCTAGCCCCCCATCAACCCACTTACAGTCCTTAACCCATCACCCCATTTTCAGTTTAAGCCCCCCCTATAACCCATTACCAGTCCTAACCCCCCATCAGCCCACTTCCAGTCCTAACCCCATCAACCCATTTCCAGTCAGCCCCCCATAGCCCATTGCCAGTCCTACCCCCCCCCCCATCAGCCCACAGCCCATTACCAGTCCTAACCCCATCATCCCACCTCCAGTTTTAACCCCCCAGCCCATTTCCAGTCCTAGCCCCCCATAGCCCATTACCAGACAGCCCCCATCAGCCCACAGCCCATTACCAGTCTTAACCCCCCCCAAAGCCCATTACCAGTTCTAAACCCCCCCCAACAGCCCATTACCAGTCCTAACCCCATCAGCCCACCTCCAGTCTTAACCCCCCAGCCCATTTCCAGTCCTAGCCCCCCCATAGCCCATTACCAGACAGCCCCCATCAGCCCACAGCCCATTACCAGTCTTAACCCCACCCCAAAGCACATTACCAGTTCTAAACCCCCCCCAACAGCCCATTACCAGTCCTAACCCCATCAGCCCACCTCCAGTCTTAACCCCCCAGCCCATTTCCAGTCCTAGCCCCCCCATAGCCCATTACCAGACAGCCCCCATCAGCCCACAGCCCATTACCAGTCTTAACCCCCCCCAAAGCCCATTGCCAGTTCTAAGCCCCCCCCAACAGCCCACAGTCCATTACCAGTCCTAACCCCATCAGCCCACCTCTAGCCTTAACCCCCCCAGGCCATTTCCAGCCCCAGCCCCCCCAATAGCCCATTACCAGTGCTAACCCCCCCATAGCCCATTACCAGCCCTACCCCCCCAGCCCATTTCCAGCCCCAGCCCCCCCAATAGCCCATTACCAGTCCTACCCCCCCATAGCCCATTACCAGCCCTACCCCCCCCGCCCATTTCCAGCCCCAGCCCCCCCAATAGCCCATTACCAGTCCTACCCCCCCCCCATAGCCCATTACCAGTCCTACCCCCCCCCCCCCGTCGGCCTAAAGTAAAATTTAATTTAAAAAAAACCCCTGGTGGCTGCCGCCGCGGGGCCCCCTCTGCTGCCGCGGCAGCACCGATTGACCCGCGGGGGCCCCGTCTACAAGCTGAAGCCGTCGGGTCGGGTCGTTCCTCCCTCCCTCCGTCCGTGCAGGCTGCAGGCTGTGAGAGACGCGAAAGGAGAGTGTCTCCTCGCGTCTCTGTTAAGCCCGCAGGGGTGATGGGAAATTTCCCATCAGCCCCTGCGGGCTTTACAGAGACGCGAGGAGACGCTCTCTCTTCGCGTCTCTCACAGCCTGCAGCCTGCACGGACGGAGGGAGGGAGGGAGGAACGACCCGACCCGACGGCTTCAGCTTGTAGACGGGGCCCCCGCGGGTCAATTGGTGCTGCCGCGGCCGGCAGCAGAGGGGGCCCCGCGGCGGCAGCCACCAGGGTTTTTTTAAAAATTGTATTTAAAAAAAATTTACTTTTTCTTTTTTTGTGGGCCCCTGCCGGCTGTGGGCCCTACGCCATGGCGTACATGGCGTATAGGTAAATCCGGCCCTGCTCAGTGGATGAGTTAGATACATAGCACTGATCAAGCACATTATACAAGCATGTGTGTCGCCATTATGTCTCCATAAATTCCTTCATAGGAGACTAGACATTAGGAAAATGCTCAGCGCCCTCTTTTCTCCACCCTTGCAGCCCCATATTTATAAGTGAGACAAACTGTTACGCTAAAACTGAGCAGACAGAAAAGCATGGTTCTTTTAACCACGTAAAATAGTCTGTATTGCAATAGAAATCAACAGAGTCAACAAGTAGCCTTTCTTTTCACTCAAGAGAGGATCTAGATCTGCACTCTGCCTCAGTACTACAATGCCATATGTCAGGGGGAGCTGATTGCACAAGACTTTCTGAATCATCATACATACCTGGTGCCAAAATCTTTGAACGTTCCTGCAATCATATAGTCTAGAGTTACTTTCTCTATCGCATAACTGTGATTGAGATTGGTTCACTCTATGTGCTCTTAAAGGAGTCCATAGCACTTTGTGTACCAAAAGAAATTGAGAATGTCACAACACACTGAAGAAGAGCAACACATAGTATGCTTCCAAAAGAGGGACCACTGCTGATCAGTAAGTGGCACCCTGTTCCTGTTTCCTTTTCAAGCCCAGCAAAGGTGCAGAGACTTTTCTCTTCACAAGTATTTATTTAGGAATATTTGGTATACCGCATTTCAAGCAATATGTGACCTCAATACAGTTTACAATAAATTAAAATATACAGGGACAAACCACATTAGCCATATTTGGACATTATAAACTTATCAAATTGAGTACAAAATGATATTGAATACAAAATGGAGAGTTTTGAGTAGCACAGCAGTTATTACCTAATAAGACAATATATACCATTACACAGAGGGAGGGGTAATTACAGACATTGCCAAGCTTAAAAAGTGGATAAAGAGCCTAGCAATTGAAATGGAAGACCCATTTCCATCTAGCTTGCACTTTCATTCATGTAAATAATTTGCATATGAGTGGTAGTAAAACCACATTTTAAGAGCTTTCTTGAATAGTTTATGCAAGCTTTCCAGCCAGACTTCAAGTGGTAGTGAATTCCATAAGGAGGGAGCTAAGCAAGCACAAGCAGAGTCTCAGCTTCATACTAATTTAAATTACACAGGTACACTACCAAAAAACTGCCTCCAGTTTTGCAACTGATTCCTATAGATTTTGGGGTGCTGAATCCAGGAAAAATAGCCAAAATGTTCCATCACGTCACGTTTTCTTGCAAAATTAGATTTCTTACCCATATAAGGAATGTTCACATAATTTCTTTTTAGCCGACTGCAGTTTATTTTCTTGGCCCAAAATAGAGGTTGTAATGGTTAACTAACTAGAAACACTCCCTCATGATATTTTAGAGTGTTTTGTATTCATTTTATACATTAACAGGACAATTGGGAGGCGGGGGGCTAAATCCAGTACTCGCACTGGCGCATGTTCTTTCCTGTTCGCCTCGCCTCGTTCGCTCGCTCGCTCAAACACGGTGGTTGCGACATGAACGTTCCTGTCAAATTTCAGTTTCTTGCAAGTTCATTATTACCTTTTGTTTGCTCAGTCGTAATCCAGCTTTATTCCGAAGTGGTTCACTACAGTTGTAGTTTGCAGTGCTGTGTATTTGTGATGGCTCACAGAGCCAGAGGTTGCGTCAACTCTCCGGACAGTTTTTGTTTTATTTGTGGGGAATATACCGTGAAAAAGCGGCAGAGGAACATTTCTGCATTTATTAAAAAAGTATATTTCGAACAGTATGCCAAGCCATCATCACACCCACACTAGACTATTGCAACCACATCTACCTAGGACTACCAAAGAAATCAACCCAACCACTTCAACTAGCACAAAACACAGCCGCACGACTCATAACAGACAGCTCAACCCACGAACACATCACCCCCATACTATACCACCTTCACTGGCTCCCAATCAGCTCTCGAGTCCGCTACAAAGTTCTCCTAACCACTTTCAAAATAATAAACAACCTATCTGCAGACAGCCTACAACAATTCATAACAACTGACAACAGCAAAAGACCAGAAGAAAGGGAACATCGAACAACATCAGAACCCCAAAGGACTTCACCAGAACAAACCAATCCACATCAAAACGAGCGTTCACCCTAGCAGCCCCCGCCATGTGGAACTCTCTCCCCGACCACCTCAGAGCAACAAACAACACCAAAGAATTCAGAAAACTGCTTAAAACTGAACTATTCACAGGCTACTTCAAGGACCTCACAGAATGACTCTTAAGATAGCAAAGCCATCCATGTAAATATGTATCTGTAAATATGTATCTTAAGCGCACGCTGTATATAGCTCACATCAAAATCATCCACACGCACTCACGCAGCACACTGTATCATTTCTCGCACTGCATGCTAATGACAACCTCACCCTTCATTGATTGTTTGCTGTGCCAACCGCTTTGATTTCATGATAAAGCGGTATACCA
Source organism: Ichthyophis bannanicus (assembly GCA_033557465.1). Lineage (NCBI taxonomy): Eukaryota > Metazoa > Chordata > Amphibia > Gymnophiona > Ichthyophiidae > Ichthyophis > Ichthyophis bannanicus. The sequence continues at coordinate 524,395,302 of CM066036.1, read as the reverse complement.
AGTCCGTTTAAATAAATAAAATAAAATAAAAATAAATAAATTTTGCCTATTTCGGTTTGAAGTTAGGCGATCAAGACAAACCGTGGGCTCCTCACAAAGTGTGCAAGACATGTGAGGAAGATCTACGCTTATGGATGAAAGGTAAAAAACAAGCATTTCGTTTCGGAATACCTATGATGTGGCGTGAACAAAGAGACCACAGCAGTGACTGCTATTTTTGCTCTTGCATTGTGAAGGGATACAACTTAAAAAATAAGAACGTAATAAGTTACCCCAACCTTCCCTCAGCAATTAGGCCTATGCCTCATAGCAACGAAGTACCTGTGCCTGAACCACCAAAATCTTTGGATCATATTTGTGTGGACGGTTCTGATCATGATGAGACTCATCAGATGGCTTTTCCCGATGAGTCCAGTACTTCCGAGTTTGAAACTGAACCAGATCCGAAACCTGAACTTTTCTCTCAAGCTGAATTGAATGATTTAGTCCGGGATTTAGGACTCCCAAAAGATGCTGCCCAACTGCTAGGTTCTCGGCTTAAACAGAAAAATCTATTGTCACCAGGAACAACTTTTTATTGGTACCGCAACCGCGAGACACAATTTTTGAAGTATTTCAGCAAAGAGGAAGATTTGGTATTTTGCAATGATACATACGGAGTGATGGAAAAGTTTAAACTCAAGTATGATCCTGCTGAATGGCGGCTGTTCATTGATTCGTCAAAAGACAGCATAAAAGGTGTTGTTCTTCATAATGGCAACACATTCGCTTCAGTTCCTATTGCTCACTCTGTTATTCTCCAAGAAAAATACGAGAATTTGGCCCTGATTCTTCAGAAGATTCGTTATGATGAGCATAAGTGGATGATTTGTGGAGACTTTAAAATTCTATCCATGCTATTAGGGCAGCAATCCGGTTTCACCAAATATCCCTGCTTCCTTTGCTTGTGGGATAGCCGGGCCCGCGACCTACACTGGGGGAAAAAAGACTGGCCAATTCGGGAGTATTTGAGACCCGGTGAGAAAAATGTTCTTCATGAGAGCTTGGTACCTCGTGATAAAATTCTATTACCACCTCTCCACATTAAGTTGGGTCTCATTAAGCACTTCATCAAGTCCCTTCCAAAAGATGGTGAGTGCTTTCGGTACCTTTGCTCAAAGTTCCCCCGACTTTCTGAAGCAAAGCTAAAGGAAGGAGTGTTTGTTGGCCCTGATATAAGGAAACTCATTTCAGATGGAGCATTCGCTGAAACGATGTCTGAGAAGGAAAAAGAAGCCTGGGATTCCTTCAAGGATGTTGTTCTCAAATTCTTTGGGAACAGGCGGGATGAGAACTATAAGGATATTGTTGCCAGGATGCTCAATGCCTTCAAAGAACAAGGCTGTAACATGAGCCTGAAAGTCCATTTCTTGCACTCCCATGTGAACTACTTTCCCGAAAACTTGGGGGCGTACAGTGAAGAACAAGGTGAAAGGTTTCACCAGGACATCAAGGACGCAGAGAGAAGGTACCAAGGAAGATGGAACACCACTATGATGGCTGATTTCTGCTGGTTGCTGCTTCGGGAAACCCCAGATGAAAAATACGCCAAGCAGCGCACCAAGAGAAGCATTCGGGGGAAGAAGAAACGGGCCCACCAGGAGATTGATTGACCCAAGAATGACTTTAAAATCTAAACTGTGTTGATAAATATCGTGTTTTTACTAAACTTTGAAATAAAAATTTGCTAGTTATTACCACAGTGTCGGATCTCATTTATTAGAATTTTATTTTCACACCATCGGGTGTTTGTCTTCATGTATTGCAATGGTGCGGTTTGCGTTTTCTATTCTTACATACATACCTGTACAACATTTTTTGCACATTTCTTTGCTTTGCTTTGTGTCTAACCTCACTCTTATATGCTCAATGTTTGTGCACATGTATGTGGCTGTTTTAAGTGCATACAATTTTGCTACCATCACAGTGTGTTTTGTTGACATTACTCTATTCTTATGTGCTGCCTTGTTACAATTTTCTTTATTCTTATTTGAATAACTACTAAACAATTAGTATAAAGAATTCATCCAAGAAACTTTTATCTCGATCGCACTCAATCTGAAACGTTCACCTCAAACTGCTAACCCAATGTAGCAAAAAATCTGTACGTGATGGAGCAAATTGGTTACCAGATTTGGATTCAGCGCACCAAAAAACGTAAAAATCAATCGAAACATTAGAGGCAGTTTAAAAAAAATTTTTTTTAGTGTACCTGTGTTATCATGGTGAAAGAACGACTAATAGATTTGCCTTTGATGATCGAGGGCCCTCAGTGGACATTAGGATATGTGGAGAAAATGAAAGTAAGCTGCGTATCCTGAGTCGAAAGCTTGATGGGCAAGGATCAAACTTTTGAATTTTATTCTGCTATAGATGGGTAGCCAGTATTGTTCTATCAAATAAAGTGTGCCTTATAAATGAATTTACAGCCATATTTTGAACTATTTTCCATTTTTAAAAAAAAATATCAGATTGTGCAACGTTAGCCAAAAGAGCACTACAGTAATCAACCTTATTGAGTATTAATACATGGATTACTGTCCAGTGCTTTTAGGTCTAGATAGGGATGTATAGATCTTAAACGTCTCAAAGAATACAATGATTTTCTAGTTAGTGATGAAATGTGTGAAGTAAATGAAAGCTTATTATCAAAGATTACCCCTAAGATTAGGATAGATTCTTTCATGGGAATAGAATTGCCTGCCATCCTGGGTTGATAACGGACATTTGTACGGTTGTTTAGAATCCACCTAGTATCTCATTTAGACCCGTGCAACATGACCCTGCTCCATTAACAAGCTACATGTTGACAGAGGGTGGGTAGCTCTGCAAGATCATTGTAATCCTAACTGAGCACATAAAACATGTTTTAATTGTATCCATTTGAAGCACTGTGAGACTGGAGGACCGCAGCGTTCACTAGGGACCTGAAAGGACATCACGCAAACATTTTGTAAAACATCTCACAATGTTTGGATTCCCTTTTGTATCCATAGAGCCCAGTACAGTGTACTCTCGTTAATCAAAAACATTTCATTAATCCATAAAGATACTTAGAGACGCCTGCAGCAATCATCCAAGTCTTTATCCAACCACACCAGCGAGCGTTGTGTGGATGATTTCAGCAAGTTCTCTCAGGTTACTGACAAGCACATGCCAACCAAATGTCTCAGCTCCAAGGGCATGATCAAAGAGCATTTCTGCTCTATATCCATCTGGGAATATCATTTACAAAAGCATTGTGCATCCAATATACTTCCTATTTCAAAATGAACGCATAACAGTACATAATAAATTCAGGGAAATTGATTCCACTGTAAGGCCTAAATAATCTCAACTTATACAAGTCAATACGTGGTTTCTTATTTTATCACAGAAACTGTTAAAGGCACCTCTCCAAATTTTTGTACTGTAGAAACAATCAGAAAATAATACGGTGATCATACATATAGGATCAGTGCTACAATAGCCCTGATCCACCAACTTAAGTAAAGAGGAGACCACTTTAAACAAGATTTTTCAGCTTCTGCAAAATGCTCTTTTCATTAACAGAAATCATATCCCCTATATCAGGGAGAGCTTAACTCTTTCCACTCAGATAAATTTTCTATGTCGCTCATAGCAGATTGGAATACATTTTAACAAGAAACTGTTGAAATTACAACCAATATGACATACACATTCTACAGTAACCAGTCAGGTTGGGCCTGATATTCAGCGGTGGTGGCTAGCACTTATAAAGCACTTAACCATCGCTGCTGAATACTAACACCAGAAATTCAATGCCAGGGCCGTATCTGGCCACCAGCATTGACTATCCAGATTGCCACACAGCCCAGAAGCTAACTGGGCAGCAGCGATATTGAGCCACTGTCCAGTTAGCTCCCGCGGATAAAGTTAGGCCAGCCTTTACCGCGACACTAATCACGTAGCATTGGGGCGTGTAGCAGCAGCGCCCGTGGATAGTGGATATCTAGCGGCACTAACCGTGTTAGTGCCGCTGAATATCCTGATAACTGGCATTTACATGTTTTGCAGGTCTGCAAACCGTGCCTGCATTCTGCCCTGTTGTAGTTTGGGCCATAAACTAGCATGTTATTCATATGTCCCACAGGGTGGGACAAATGATTGGAATGGGAAAATTTAAATATCCCACGGGGTGGGACAGCCAAGTGGAAAGAGTTAATCTCCAAGTATTTTCTACCTTGTGGAATGGAAACTGACAATACCCATTCAGAGGCAGGACTCCAGACTTGCTCCAATTAATTTTATATCCTGAAAAACTGCCAGTTGTGTTGACAGTGCCTAATAATGCTGGAATAATAGATTATAGCTTTATAAAAAAATAACAGAATATCATCTGCTTATATTTAAATCTTATATACAAACCCCTTAAGCAGAATCTTGAAATTTTGATGAGTGGCAATAAGCAATGGTTCTAGGTCCAGAGTAAATAGCAGTGGGGACAGTGGACACCCTGGGTAGGTGCCATGTCACAAATGAAACAGTAGACTTCAAAGGTGCATCCAATCTCAACAATACACATGATCTTCTACTAAATCTTATTCTATGGACTTCACATTCTAGACAAACTGCAACTATTGATTTCTTAAGGCCTCAGACTTCTTCTTCGCATCCCAGCAGGCAAGCCTGACTAGAGAATGCTAGCATTGCATCAACGGCCTTTACATAAAGAAATCTGTAGTGCAGTGTTCTCTTCTTTATAAACAAAATCTGTAGTGCAATGTTCTCAATACAGAATAAGAATTAAGTGTCCAAAGAATCAAGCACGAAAAGCAATAGCTTATCCAGGTACTTAGCTTTCAAAAATTTTTCGCGTTAACTTCAGAGCACTCATTATCACAATCCCGACGTTCATGCAGGGCACCACTGAGACGTTTCACCATTGCCGGTTTCCTCAGGGGATCACAAGACTAGTGCTGCTCAAATATTTTTATGAATTTTGATGCTGCCCGCGTTGAAGCTCTTAAAACGAGAGCTTTGAAGATTGACGCCACCCGGCTTCTCCAAAAAAACGCCGCGCACTAGTCTTCTGATCCCCTGAGGAAACCGGCAATGGTGAAACGTCTCAGTGGTGCCCTGCATGAACGTCGGGATTGTGATAATGAGTGCTCTGAAGTTAACGCGAAAATTTTTTGAAAGCTAAATGTTTTAGTGAAAACATTAACCAAAGATCCATCGCCACCGCACCAAGAATACGTTCAACCACAACTTTATGCTAATTTCATCCAAGCCAAAATGGTCAAGGCAAACACAACGTCATCACAAATACTAATCCAACTCCCGCAAGCTCAGGCATCACTCGATAAGTTCTCACCACCATCAAGAAAAACCATAGAAGAAATTATCGCTACCATAAACACCACCACGGCACCAAATGACCCATGTCCAGCACACTGGATCAAAACCTTACGTGCCGAGCTTAGCCCTTACATAGCTAAGATCGCAAATATTTCCTATCTAACTGGAATCTTCCCTACCGCCCTTAAACAAACATCAATTCGCCCTCTGCTAAAAAACAACCAGATGGATCCAACGAAGGAAGAGTCCTACCGCCCAATCTCCAGCATTCCCTATCTAGCCAAGATACTTGAAAAGGAAACTCAGAGGCAGATCCAACACCACATTGACACAGCAGCCCCGTTGGACCCATGCCAACACGGATTCCGAGAAGCTCATGGAACAGAAACACTCATGACTTCACTACTTAATAAACTCATTTGCGGGATTGACAACATTCAAATGGCGATTGCAATGATTTTTCTGGACATATCAGCGGCGTTCGACTCAGTCGACCATAAGATTATGCTAGCCAGACTTCACGAAAAAGGTATCCGTAACCAAGCCTGGAACTGGTGCAAATCTTACCTAGATGAGTGCTGGCAACAGGTCCGTACAGGCAACATTACATCCGAACCCTTCAAACAGAAACAGGGAGTACCTCAAGGCTCATCTCTATCTGCGTTGCTTTTTAATATATACATGCAGCCAATCTGCCAAATCACCAAAGACTTCGATATATCCTGCCTATTATACGCGGATGACGTACTAATATTCACACAGATCAATATCTCAAATCCTGACTACTCTCCACTAATCAACTGTTTCAACACAATAACCGACTGGCTTCTCAATCAGAACATGAGAATAAATTTCAAGAAAACCGAAGTACTCATAGCCACAAGAAACAAGCAATTTGCTCCGCCAACCACCCTCACAGTAAGAGATGCAGAACTCCCAATCAAGACCTCCATAAAGTACCTCGGTGTGATACTCGATCAACAACTCAATCTTAAAGAACACATAAAGAAAACAGTAAGGTCAATTTACTACAAACTAAAAACACTGCGCCACCTGAAACCAATGATGGAGGCCAAGGACTTCCGTACAGTCTTCCAAGCAATAGTCACACCACATTTTGACTATGCGAATATCATCCTTCATGGCCTCCCCAAGAATACTCTAAATCCACTTCAACTGGCGATGAACGCGGCAGCCCGCATCTTATCTGGAGCTTCTATAAGGGATCATATAACACCAATTCTGATCGATCTGCACTGGCTCCCGATAAACTGCAGAATAACATACAAAACCCTCCTCATCACATTCAAAGCAATTAATAAATTATCTCCTGCATCGATCTCAAACCTCATCACCCTCACACCAAACAACAGACCCAGGAGACTAGTAGCAGAAAACACACTAGTTACTCCTAGCATCTCCACAAAATGGACACAACAAACTACTAACAGAGCTTTTGTGTCCTATGCTCCCAAATGCTGGAACAAACTACCTCCAAACATCAGATCAATCAGGGATATCACCCAATTTAGAAAGTCCATCAAGCACTACTTATTCACTCTGCACTTCAGGCTACCATACACCCAATAGAACCGGCCCCCACCTCACTCAAATAACTCCTACACATAACAACAACCCAGAACAAAAAATCAAAACGTAATAACACTGTATTCTTGTCAAACTCAAATTTTGATGTAACCTATCTAATGTATATATAATTATGTATAATTATGTAGATAGTTATCCCCAGTTTACACCCAGTTTATCCTCCCTGTTATCTGTAAACCTAGATCAGTCATGTACTGACAGGTATGTTGTTGTTCAATGTAAACCGCACTGATGATGAATAGTGCGGTATATAAAAAATGTTAAATAAATAAATAAATAAAATAAATAAATAAATAGTTGCAGTTTGTCTAGAATGTGAAGTCCATAGAATAAGATTTAGTAGAAGATCATGTGTATTGTTGAGATTGGATGCACCTTTGAAGTCTATTGATCTATACATCCAGTAAGAGACCCGTTAGACAAATGAAACAGGGCAGATGGAGTACTATTAACTCAGATTCTGGCTAGAGGTTTCATCATAGTAATAAACTTTGGACTGAATCCATACCAATGTAGTACCCTAAATATTTCCCCTAACCCTAACCCTAAAATTTTCTTAAATATTTCCCCTAATCCTAACCCTAAATATTTACCCTAACTCTAACCCCCTGAATAGCATTTCCGAATCCACATGAAGGCAACATATTTCATTCACATGTAAATAGTTTCAACCTGTACATAGTTGATTAAGTTAACCACTGTTCCTTCTTTCTGTACAAAGTTACCTGTTTTTTCATTGTAAATGTTAGTTGTAAAACCAAGTTCTTTGTAAACGCCTTGACCTCTGTGAAAAGCAGTATATAAATACAGCCAAATAAATAAATATAGAGCCATTATTAGACTCTAAGAAAAGCTTTCTTTGCATCTAGGGAGAGAGCAAAGGCTGGATCAGGTAACTGCTTAATATGATGCTTGAGTTGTAAGCACAATTTGGTTATTGTCCAAGGAATGCCTATTAGCCATGAACCCAGGCTGATGGTGGTGGATCAGGGAATGTTAGAACTTTGGCAAGGTGTGTGGCCAGAATCTTGGTGTATATTTTGCAGTCCACATTTATGAGAGAGATTGGTCTGTAGTTTACCTCCAAGGGATCCCTTCCAAGTTTGGGGATAACCACCATCATGGCTTCAGCAAATGTGCCCTGCATTGTCTCCTTACCGATGAATTGTTGATATAGCACCAATGACTGGGGGAGAAAAAGGTTTTATAAATTTCCACACTGGCCATCAAGCCCCGGTGCTTTGTAGTTTTAAGGGAGGCAATTGCCTCATTAATTTCCCCATTTCCCTTCTTTCTCAGGTATGCTGCTGGTATCTTTCTCACTCTATTGCCTGAGACAAAGTATGATGCATGCTGAAAAAAATAACTCCTCCTCCCCCTCCCCAGCTCACTTAAGTTTTAACAAGTGAATGAGAGTTTTGGATCCCACCCCTGCACCAGTCTTTCTTTAAACCCTCTCATTCCTTGCTCTAGTTGTAGCAATTCTGCCTTACATTTTTTATCAAGGGATGTCAAAACAGTAATAATAGCTCTATGAACTGTTGCCCTAAAGGCTTCCCAAAGCATGGCACAGGACAAGTCCTCAGAGCTGTTAAACTGAACATACTCCTGAATAGCGTTGTTGGTATATTCTGTAAAAACAGGGTCTTGCAACAGCACATTATAAAACCTTTAACACATGTCCAGTTGGTTGACAGTAAGGGACACCCTTCCATTATCTGAAATGAGACTATGATCTACCCTAAGTGTCAATGGATGCCATTAAAGGGCATTAAGCCTCGAGAAAGTAATCCATTCTAGAAAGATTTATTTACCCGAGAGTGAGAAGTGCACTCTTGCCCAGAAGGATTATTGGCCCTCCAAGGGTACATTCTGCATCACCTGTTGAAGACATTGCAATGGCCATATCTTAATCAGATAAGAGGTGCTGGCCATGGCTATCCAGACGGTGCTGCTGAATGTCTTACAGACTGCCCTGGCACCCTCTGAGTAGTGCCGGGACGGTCCATGGGTAGGGCTGATAGTTGTCCGGTTGGCAATAGTATTCAGTCCAGTATCAGGATGCTCTGTCCTAATTTTATATGGATAGCAGACTGAATGTCACCTCTACGTGGATAGTGGAGGCATTTGCTGATCTATTTGGATATTCAGCGCCAGCAACTATCCAGATACTGGTGCTGAATATCAGGATTTTCTTTTGAACTACTGTGGCTGACATTTAAAAAAAAAACAATGTTGACCATGGTGGCTAAATATTACCCTTAAGATAGCTGATGACCCCTGTGAATCTCATTGACCTTGTGCCGATAAGATAGAGCAGTGTTTTATCTGTTGGAGGTAAATATTTTAAAACTGGCCTAGTTCATATTTTATTGAATGAAATTATTAGAACAGTTGTTAAAATACTGAATCAGCTCATTCACAAATTGCTTTTGCTTTAACACAGTGCTGTATGTTAAAGATGATACAGGCCTAAAAATGTCTTAGTCGTGACACAGTTTGAACATCAGAAGATTCTGCTGCTAAGCCATAAGTATGATTCTGTGACATGTGAAAAGCAAACAGCAGAAAGCAAGATACTCAAAGAAGCCCTTTTATAGGGTAATTTAATAAAAGGGTGCCTACATGAAAAGTCCAAAAAGACACCTATGTGCCTCTCTAAAATAGGCTCTCAGAACCAGTCCCAATAGCATGCAAATTCTCATGACCCAATTTACACCTGCTGCAAAGATGGTGTTAGTTTGTGCATGCATTCTATACACGTACCTGCATATTTTGTAAGATAAGCATGCATTTTACAGCCCTACCTCCTCTTTGCCCAGACTATGCTCCCAAGAACACTTAATGCGGGGCCCATGTAGAAGTATGTTTAATCTTTTGGTGTCCATAGTTTTTATGCACGTATACCCCCATCCAGTGTTACAAGACCTTTTTTTGGTGTGGGCCCACATGGAAAATGATTTATACAATTAGCTCCATAGTGGGCTTTTAGACAGACATGCGGGATACTGTAAGTGCTTCCAACATTGAAACGGAAGAACTGCGGAAGTGACTTGAACTGTAAGCAACAGTCGGCACAGGTAAAACTTGCGAGGTCTGAGAAGGTGATTGTTCCTTCTGTGTCTCATGATGTTCGCAAATAAATCAGGGCAAGAATGAGACCCAAGCAAGTAAGCAAAGATAACGCTTCACATTTTACTCACAGCAGGTATATCCAGAAAGGTCAAAATACAGGAAAACATTGGTAAGCTGATTCTAATCTAGTCCTAGATTTCAGATTTCACCGAACCACACATAAGCCATTATCCATGCATAATGAAAGATGATAATTAATTTCAAAGTGTAATAATAGATTATTAGTAGGGCATGTTCCATTGTGAATGAAATTGGTCTTAGAGAATAAGCTGAAAGCTTTCTGTGTTGTCCATGATACAGTAAACAAAGAAACATGAGATTACCCATTTTGTCTTTATACTCCTATGCCTCTGTCTGTGACTCATGGGTTTTGTTTTGTGTGACAGGTGGTGAAGTTTACCAAATCCTTTGAGTTGCTGTCTCCAAAATGCAGTGCTGATGCTGAGAGCAGGTACATCTCCTTATGTCCTATCTGGTTGTTGATGGATGGTTTGTCCTAGCAATCCACTTCTGCTCTGTACACAGTGCCAAACAGATGCACGTTCTTGGTCAAATGCTAGGTTGTGTTTATGAACAAATTCAGTACCCTTGTGTTAAAGCTAAAGAGTTAGTTTTGACGCTTTACAGAGTATTCCACTGTTCTTACAGAGCTTGCCCCTGGCTCCTCTAATTCCTCTCCTGTGATGCTGATTCTGATTAACTAATTGCTATACAGATGACCCAATAGACTCGCAAACTCTTACTGTTTGCATTTTCTTTTTCTCATTCACACTGCTCTTTACTCTTCATTCACTAGCATTAGACATTTCCATTCACTACTAGTCTTTTCAGTCTTTTCCTTCTCATTCTTGAGTTCAAATGTTTTTATTTAACATAACCATAACTACAGTGTGCCCAGCATGTAGTGATACTTACACATTGCTGGGACGCAACCATAAACCAATATTTAGGTTTTTTATGCCACATCGTCCCCCAGCCCGACCATCTCAGGCAGGCTGCCGTTCAATACCACCCATCCTACTAGGGTAGGGAACTAACAACAGTACAGAATAATAGTGCAATAACCACCCATCCAATACCGCTCCTCACCTCCCCAACCAGCTATACTAGGACCCAAGAAACTCCAACCTTCACTCACCCAGTTGGTTTCCTTCCCATTCTTTTATCAGTACACAATATCATTTAGCGTTTTGTTTCCTTCTCACTCCTGTCCTCTTCATTTTTGAACTGAAATGTCGTCATTCTTTCAGTGTCCTCTCTCATGCCTCCCTTTTTCTCCTCTGGCCTTTATTGCAGCCTGGTTCTCTTCCCTTGAACTCAGATTTCAAAAAGTGAGTAATATATTTCTCAAAGTAGTACTCCCTTTCCTTTCTTTTGCCTCCATCTTCCTTGAGCACTGGGGTAGGTGCTGATATTCAGAAAGACTTGTGCTATCAGCATCAGGTGCTAACCTCACAAGTCCTTTTTAAAAAAATGCTGTGATCATTCACAGACAAATTTTGTCCAGACGACTCGATGTGCAAGCAAAATGTATCCATATAAGGGTAGGAGGGGCAAGGATAGCTGTGATATTCAGCCACTATCCAGATAACTTTATCCTTTTAGTAGCCATACCCAAATGGATAGGGCCATTTAATATCAGGCATAAAGATAAAGGGATAGGTAATCTGCTTATCTTTATGCAGCAACTGAATATTGCACCCTGGACACACACAACCACCATTTTCTCTACGGACTACTTTTAATGGTTTTCTGTCTTACTGCAGCTCTTTCCACTCCCCCCCCCCCCCCAAAGGGAACAATATACCTAAGTAGCCTAGTAACTTCTTCAGTATTTCCCACTTAGATCATATTGTAGCCTTTGATACTCATCATTACTCTATATTCTTTGCATTTTACAGACTTGGTGCATTCACAAATTTGCTCTGTTTTGTCCTCTATTTAATGTGTCTTTGTCTGTTTTCTTCTCCATTTGTTTAGGACTCCATTCTCATCACTGTTTTTCTTTTTCTAAGAGACCTTCGGGTCAGTTTAGCAGTTGTCACTAACAGGCACATTTTTGAAAAGAGCTAGAGAGGAGAAATCACACATCCATTTCAGGATGTGGAGATTTATGACTGTAATTTACAAGAAGCTCTGTAAACATAGAGGTCCTTGTAAAATAGCTGCAAAACAGCACAAATAGCCCTCACTGCATCTGGCAAAGAGCAGTGATTTTTAAAAAGATACATGGGGAAAAAAGTTGTGAAACACCCCCCCCCCCATCTAGACATTGAAGCAACCTCTCAAAATTGCTGCAGATCATTGGTGCCATTTTAGAAACATAGAAACATGAGGCAGAAAATGACCACATGGCTTATCTAGTCTGCCCTTCCATATCAACTACAATAGTCCCCTTTTTTCCTTTAGAGATTTTCTGTGTTTGTCCCATGCTTTTTTGAATTCAGATACTGTCCTCGTGTCCACCACCTCCACTGGGAGACTATTCCACGCAGCTACCACTCTTTCCGTAAAGAAATATTCCCACATATTACTCCCGAGTCTGTCCCCTTTCACTCTCATCCTATATGCCCTCGTAGCAGAGCTAGTCTTCATTTGAAAGAGATCCTCCTGTGCATTTGTGCCACGGAAGTATTTAAATGTCTCTGTCATATTGCCCCTATCCCGCCCTTCTCCGAACATGTGCCGAGCAGGAGTGAATAGGCATTGCTCCTGCTCCCACTGGCCAGCATTGTTTCCTAGGGTTAGGGATTAGGGGTGGGGGAGGTGGGCTACTTGCTGGGGAGCATTTGGGGAGCATGCAATTGGGAAGAAATTGGGTAAAATGTATTGTGCATCTGGGGGGGGGGGGCTACAAGGGGGAAGGGGTTCGGGATTGCCTCTGGAAGAGACTATGGCTGCTGTGCATCAAGGGGGTGGTGGGGCGATCAGGGCTGATTAGAGAGGGTGGTTGGGGGATTGTGGCTACTTAGGGGAATGGTTGGGGAGGATTGCTGCTGATTAAGGGGAGATGCCTTGGACACTGGGTGGGTGGAGGGGGATTTGCAGTGGCAAGAGGGGGATTGCACATGTTGGGGCAGCAATTGGGGGAGGGCCTGACATTGGTTTTCATATATGCCCCTGCCAGCAGGTATTCGTGCCTGAGGGCAGGTGTAAATGCTGATGTCTGGATATTTTCATTCAGACACGTATTTGCTATATGAAATGGGAAATCCATATCTGCATTGTAAGCCCACCCAAACAACTCCATTTCCTGCCCCCACTACTCCCCCTAGCATGGTAGACACGGTGAGCATCTAGAAAAAATCTGTTCTGAAATGGCAGTCACACATGTATACCATTCTACACATGTGAATGCTGCTTTTTAGATGTGGGAATGCTTCTAAAATAACCTCCTAAATGTATAAGTCTCCTATCTGTGAAATTTCAGTGATGTTATACAGATACTACTACTAAAGATTCTCTCTAAATACCCTGGCACGATCTAGATAGTAACAGGGTGGAGGGAGGATGCTTGGACAAGCTGTCCATGTAGTAATGTGTACCATTGAGTCAATACTGACTCCTGGCAACCCAGCAGCTCCTGGGCTTTCTTGGCATGATATGATCAGAAGTAGATTGGCAGACCTTTCTTCCAAGGCAGTGGAGGATAAAGTGACTGCCTAAGGTGACATAGCGTGCCAGTGGGAATTGAACTCTGGTCTCTTAGTCTCTAGGCTACTGCTCTAACCACTAGCAACTCCTTCACTCCTGAAAATGTTCATAAAGCGGCAATACAGTATTCAACACTGTCCATAAAGCAAAGCAGTTCAGTTGTAACCAGAATGAAGTTCTCCTAAATTAAACCACTTAGCTATATGTATGATAGCTAAATAATGACATTATAGGGGTAATTTAAAAGGGGATGTGTACTTTTAGGTACCAAGTATTCACCTAACTGGGGGTTATTTCAGTTATTATTGTATATATGTGCCATATATGCACATTAATGACTGCTATTAAAATTCCAAACAATGTAAAAGTACGTGTGTTGCTTGATGGTTTGTACACTGCCGATGGGCATGCACATGGATGCAGTTTAACATAAGAACATAAGAAATGCCATGCTGGGTGAGACCAAGAGTTCATCAAGCCTAGTATCCTTTTTCCAACAGCAGCCAATCCAGGTCACAGTACCTGTCAGATTCCAAAAAAAGGTACACAGATTCCACGTTGCTTATCCCAGGGCAAGCAGTGGAACTCCCTGGTCCTCTTTAATAATGGTTTATGGACTTTTCCTCCAGGCACTTATCCAAATCTCTTTTAAACCCAGCTACACTAACAGCTTTTACTACATCCTCCAGTAACAAATTCAAGAGTTTGCTTATGCGGTGAGTGAAAAAATATTTTCTCTGATTAGTCCTAAATATGCTACATTCTAACTTCATTGCGTATCCCCTAGTCTTTCTACTTTTTGAAGGAGTAAACTTTGCAGCTTGTCGTGCTGTGAGGGCTTGTGTGCATCAGTGATGCTGAGAGCTAAACTATCGGTAGTTTAACTACTGGCAGGGTCTCCCAAGATGGACAGGTCTCAGCTGAGGTGCCAGACGAAGACAAACCACCCATCTGGGCAGCAGCAGAATGGGATAGTGTTGATGGCGGAGGATCACATTTCTGTGACAACGGCAACACCAGCAAACTTAAACTGCGCGGAAGAAAGGCCTGGCAATCTACTTCTGTATCTTGCCATGAAAACCCAATGGATAGTTACAACAAAACGAATTGTACTATAGTGCTGGAAGATGAGACAACCAGGTCGGAAGGCACTCAACTAGCTACTGGGGAAGAGCTGAAGACTTTTCAGAGTAAAGCCAGCATTTATGATGTGGTTGGATCAAAGCCCTTGGGATGTCTGACTGCTGATGTAGCTGCGCATGAAGTGAGAGTCAGAAGCTGTAAAGATGTCTTACACATTGCAACATGGAACGTACGAAGCATGAACCAAGGGAAGTTGGAGGTGGTCAAGAATGAAATGGAACGTGTACAACTTGATCTGTTGGGTGTCAGCAAACTGAAATGGACTGGCATGGGGCACTTTGCGTCAGATGATCACATGGTCTACTATGCTGGAAATGAAAGACAAAGAAGAAATGGTGTTGCATTTATAATAAAGAAGAAACTTGCAAGAACTGTAATGAAATACAATGCAGTCAGCGAACGCTTAATCTCTATTCGTCTACGAGGAATGCCTATCAACACAACTATAATTCAAGTATATGCCCCAACAACAGCTGCAGAAGAGAATGAAATTGAAGAGTTCTATGAACAAGTACAAGCTGAAATTGACAGAACATGCAAACAGGATATCCTAATAGTCATGGGTGACTGGAACGCAAAAGTTGGCAACAAAGAAGAAGACGAAGTAGTTGGAAAATATGGACTTGGCAACAGAAATGAAGCTGGAGAAAGACTGATAGAATTCTGCAATACCAACGATCTATTCCTCTCAAACACCTTCTTCCAGAAACACAAGCGGTGACTGTACACATGGACTTCACCCAATGGATTGTATAAAAATCTAATTGACTACATCTGTGGAAGTTAACGATGGAAAAGCTCTATAACAACAACAAAGACAAAACCTGGAGCTGACTGTGGTACAGATCATCAACTACTAGTATGCAAACTCAAGCTAAAGTTGAAAAAGTGCAAACCACTCATGAATGCAGCAAAATATGACCTTGAGAATATACCACTGGAATTTAAAGATTGTCTGCAAAATCGATTTGCTGCTTTAGATACAAATGACAGAGCTCCAGAAGAGTTCTGGAATGACATCAAGAAGATTGTGTTAGAAGAAAGCGAGAAGTCTCTACAAAAGGTGAAAAAGAAAAAACGGCCAAAATGGATAATGGAAGAAACTGAAAATTGCCCAGAAACGAAGAGAAGCTAAAGCGAGAGGAGAAAGAAAGACAATCACAGAACTCAACAGAGATTTCCAACGTGCAGCAAGACAGGACAAGGAAAAGTACTATAATGACGCATGCAAGGAAATAGAAGCAGAAAATATTAGAGGAAGGACAAGATCGGCTTTCCTAAAGCTACGAGAGTTAAAGAAAAAGTTCCAGCCTCGAATTTGAATGTTACAAGATGCTCAAGGTTCTATGTTGAATGATGCTGAGAAGATCAAGAAAAGATGGAAGGGAATATACAGAGTTTTTATATGATAAAGATCAAGTGGACCAACAGCCGTTTCAACCTGTATCTTATGATTGGGAACCATTGGTGATGAAAGAAGAAGTTGAAGCAGCATTGAAAGCCTTATCAAAGAACAAAGCACCAGGCATTGATAACATTCCCATAGAAGTATTACAGTAATCTGATGCAGCTGTTACCATACTTACAAGGCGCTGCCAAGAAATATGGAAGACAACATCATGGCCAACTGACTGGAAAAGATCTGTGTTTATACCAATACTAAAGAAAGGTGAGCCAACTGACTGTGGAAATTATTGCACAATCGCTCTGATCCCACATGCCAGCAAGATTCTACTGACGATTATTCAAAAGAGACTACAACCATGCCTGGAACAAGAATTGGAACCATACCTGGATCCTTGAAAAGGCTAAAGAATACCAAAAGGATATCTATTTGTGCTTTATCCACTATAGCAAAGCTTTTGACTGTGTAAACCATGAGAAACTCTGGGCCGCATTAAGAAGCATGGGTATACCAGAACACGTGATCGTACTTTTGCACAATCTGTACATTGATCAAGAAGCAACAGTTCGAACAGAACAAGGGGAAACAGAATGGTTTAAAATAAGCAAAGGTGTAAGACAAGGTTGCATACTTCCCCCCCTACCTGTTTAATTTATATGCAGAACAAATCATCAGAGAAGCAGGATTATATGAAGACAACATAGGTGTGAAGATTGGTGGAAGACTCATCAACAACCTTCGCTATGCTGATGATACCACATTACTGGCTGAAAGTGAAGATGATCTTAAACATTTGCTTCTCACAATCAAAATGGGCCTGCACCTTAATGTAAAGAAGACGAAGATCATGACAACTGGCATAATCAACAGGTTCATCATTGAAGGAGAAGAAATTGAAATCGTGAACAACTTTAACCTACTTGGATCAACTATCAAAGAAGCAACAAGCAGTCAAGAAATCAGACGACGCATTGCTCTTGGCAGAATGGTTATGAAAGACCTAGATAAGATTCTCAAGAGCAGAGATGTCTCTCTCCATACAAAGATTCGACTTGTTCAAGCCATGGTATTTTCAATAACATCATATGGATGTGAAAGCTGGACAGTGAAAAAGATAGACAGGAAGAAAACTGATGCCTTTGAATTATGGTGCTGGCGGCGAATTCTGTGTATACCATGGACTGCCCGAAGAACAAACCAGTCGGTACTAGAGGAGATCAAACCTAAGCTTTCTTACTTTGGACACATCATGCGAAGAGAGAGATCATTAGAGAAAGACATCATGCTTGGCAAGATAGAAGGTCAACGCAAAAGAGGAAGGCCAGCAATGAGATGGATCGATACAATAACAGCAGCTATGGGTACCAGTTTGCCAACAATGAGCTATCTGACTGAAGACCGAACACAATTTAGGATAGCTATCCAGAGGGTCACCATGAATCGACTCCGACTCGAAGGCACTTAACAACAACAGCAGCAAACAAGTGATCTATGATTTATATCTATTCCACTTCACTTATTATTTTATAAATCTGTCATATCTCCCCTCAGCCATCTTTTTTTCCAAGTTGAAGAGCCCTAACCTTTTAAGCTTTTCCTAGTAGGGGTATTCTTCCATCCCCTTTATCATTTTGGTGGCTCTTATCTGTACCTTTTCTAATTCTGCTATATTCTTTTAAAGATATGGCAACCAGAATTGCACACAATTTTCAAGGTGGGGTCTCACCGTAGAGGGATACAGAGACATTATAATATCCTTTGTTTATTAAGAACATATGCCATACTTGGTCAGATCAAGGGTTCATCAAGCCCTGATTCCAACAGTGGCCAATCCAGGTCACAAGTACCTGTTAGGTTCCCAAAAGGTATACGGATTGCATGCTGCTTGTACCATGGGTAAAGCATGGTTTTTCTTATGATTGCTAGCATTATATTTGCTTTCTTGGCCACTACTGCACATTGGGCAGAGGTCTTCAATATATTATCCATAATGACACCTAAATCCTTTTCCTGGATGGTGGTTCCTAATATGGAACCTTGCATTGTGTAACTGCAGTTTGGGTTATTCTTCCCTAAATGCATAACTTTGCACTTGTCGACATTAAAATTCATCTGCCATTTGGCGCCCATTCTCTCAATTTATCAAGGTCCTCTTGGGCAGAGTGGACAAGCTCAAGTATAAATTATAAAATACTATAATTTATATGCATTCTTGAAAATCATACGGCTCTATGGCTGGTGTAAATGTCCATACCTTAAGTTAAGGCACAATTTCTGCTACTTATGCTGCTAATTTATAGACAAGGAGGCACCCACTTGTTTTTATAAAATAGGCTTAACTAAGGCATCTTAAAAGGCACATTAGGTGCCAACTTATAAAGTTACCATCCACATGTATAACTGCCAGTGGTGAGCGCTCTCCATGTATATGTAAAGCTACCAACTATCCATATGGCCGCACTGAGTATACATTTTCTTTTAAATGCTATGGGCTGGCATTAAAAAAAATGCTTGCCACAAGTTTTGAATATTGACTTGCTTATTTACTTTTTCAGGTTTAACTACTGCCTCCTGAGTCTAATATCTATTTTTTATATAGATACGAGTATAGCTGAGCACTGTACTGGAGCATTTATTTGGGGGATGATGCAGATGGATAATGACTGGGATCTAGGCTTTCATGCTTTGCACCTAGTTTTAGTTTTAGTTTTCATAACTCTGTTATGAAATAAGGTAGAAACAGCTGCTTATTGGAAGAAAACCTCCTCAGAAATTTTGCTGTAAAATGTCTTTTTCTGAGGACCAGATTACTCGAGATTAAAGACAGTGAGACCAGCTATTTGCTTAGGGCACGCTTTTGAGTTTGTTTAGTCTTCGGGGTACGCACACCAAATTTTGCATATAGGGTGGTGTGAGGCTAGTGGGCACCCTAGGCAAAACAACAGTCTTGCATTCTCTTGCAATTAACTTTTACACCCCTAGCACCCTGTGCCCCCAAAAATCTGATTATCAAACTGCATTGTAATTATCTCAGCACTGTAAACTACATTATAATCATCTCAACACTGTCCCTTGTAGAACAATCCTATAAAAAAGCACATTTTGACATCACACTTTGAAATATTACACTTTGTTTTGTAAATATATTTATAGTGAGGGAAATTTCAAAAAGCCACTTACAAGGTCTTTTGCCTGCAATAAAATTACACACTGATGACTCTTTCAGTTTGTGTGACTATCAGGACCCATTGGTTAGTTTTGACCAGGGCCGGGCCCGTCCATTGAGCAAGAATGTTTTTTGCACAGGGCCCTGCATTTCAGGGGGCCCTGCGCAAAGAACATCCTGCTTTTTTAAAAATTCAATTAAAAAAAAAAAAGCTGGCTGCTGCCGGTGCCGCTGCTGCTGCCGCGGCGGCAGAATGGAGTGTCCCGCGGGGCCCCCTCTGCCTGCTGAGCCCCTCTGCAAGGGCTTTCAGATACGTGAAGGGAGAGTGACTCCCTCGCGTCTCTGTTAAGCCCGCAGGGGCTAATGGGAAATTTCCCATCAGCCCCTCGCGTCTAAAGGGGCAGATGGGAAATTTCCCATTAGCCCCTGTGGGCTTAACAGAGAGGCGAGGGAGACACTCTCCCTTCGCAAATCTGAAAGCCCTTGCAGAGGGGCTCAGCGGGCAGAGGGGGCCCCGCGGGACACTCCATTCTGCCGCTGCTGCGGCGGCGGCAGCAGCCAGCTTTTTTTTTTTTTTTTTTTAATTTCCCTGAGCCGTTTGGGGGGGGGGTTAGGACTGGTAATGGCCTGGGCCATGGAGGGGGTTAGGACGTGACGAGGTGGGCTGTGGGTTGATGGCGGTTAGGACAGGAAATGGGCTGAGGGGGAGGGGTTAGGACTTGAGATGGGCTTTTGGGGGGGTTAGGACTGGTAATGGGCTATGGGGGGTTAAGACTGGTAATGGGCTGTGGGCTGATGGGGCCTGTCTGGAAATGGGGTGATGGGGGGTTAGGACTGGTAATGGGCTGGGGGGGGCTAGGACAGGAAATGGGCTATGGGGGGGCTAGGACAGGAAATGGGCTGATGGGGTTAGGACTTGAGGTGGGCTGTTGGGGGGGTCAGGACTGGTAATGGGCTATGGGGGGTTAAGACTGGTAATGGGCTGTGGGCTGATGGGGGGTTAGGACTGGTAATGGGCTATGGGGGGTTAGGATTGGTAATGGGCTATGGGGGATTAGGACTGATAATGGGCTATGGGGGGGGGCTAGGACAGGAAATGGGCTGATGGGGAGGGGTTAGGACTTGAGGTGGGCTGATGGGGTTAGGACTGGTAATGAGCTGTGGGCTGTTGGGGGGGGGTAGGAGTGGTAATGGGCTGTGGGCTGCTGGGGCTGTCTGGAAATGGGGTGATGGGGTGATGGGGGTTAGGACTGGTAATGGGCTATGGGGAGGAGTTAGGACTTGAGGTGGGCTGATGGGGTTAGGACTGGTAATGGACTGTGGGCTGATGGGGGGGGGTTAGGACTGGCAGTGGGCTATGGGGGGCTGACTGGAAATGGGCTGATGGGGTTAGGACTGGAAGTGGGCTGATGGGGGGTTAGGACTTGAAGTGGGTTGATGGGGGGCTAGGACTCGAAGTGGGTTGATGGGGGGCTAGGACTGGTAATGGGTTGGGGGTTGCTAGGACTGGAAATGGGCTGAGTGGAAGGGGAGGCTTGAACGGCAAATAGCTGATGGGGACGGGGACTTGGAATGGAAATGGGCTGAGTGAAAGTGGGGGCTTGAACTGCAAATAGCTGATGGGGAGGGGGCTTGGAATGGAAATGGGCTGTGAGGGAAGGGAGCTAGGACTGGAAATGGGCTGATGGAGCAGCTAGGATAAGACTGGAAATGGGCTGTTGGGGGGAGCTAAGATTGGAAATGGGCTGTGGTGGGGGCTTGGATTAAAATGGACTCATGGAGGGGCTAGAACTGGAATTGGGCTGAGTGGAGGGGAGCTAGGATTTGACATGGGCTGATGATAGGTCTAGGAAATGACTAGAAATGGGCTGATGGGGGGCTAGGATTGGAAATGAGCTGATGAAGGGACTCGGACTGGAAATGGATGGGGGAGCTAGGACTGGAAATGGGCTGATGGGGGGCTAGGAATGGAAATGGGCTGATGCAGGGACTAGAAGGGAATGGATGCTGGGTAAGGCTGGAATTAGAAGGGAGCTGATGTTGGGGAAGGATTAGAATGGGATGGGGCTGGGAGAGTAAAATGGAGAGAGGAAAAATATTTTGTGTGGGAGGGATGAAAAATCTACAATTGGCCTGGTATTGGGAGAGTAAGTGGGGATTGAGGATGGAGGGGTAAAATTTGAGTGGATGAAATAGGAATGAGGAAAGAGCAAAAGGAGAAAGATTAGTATGTTAAAGCATATGTAGAGAGAGAAAATGGAAAAAAAAACTAGAAGAGAGAAGAAAGGACAAATGGACAGCCGACGATGGAGAGTTAGCAGAAAACATGAAGAAACCAGAAGAAAGTGGCTGGAGCAATTGCAACTGAAAAAAAAATGCACAAAAGGTAGAAAGATATCTCTTTATTTTGAATTTATTAACTGGAATATGAAAGCTCTGGGAAATGTGCATCATTAACGTCTGCGCTTTGTTTGGTACAAGAGGAAATTAATTTATAGTTTTATTTCTACAGTGTTGTACATTCCAAGTTTGGCTTTTGGGGTTCCCAGTTTAATTATTGTCTTCCTGTTTCTAAATTGTGATTCCTTGTTTGGTGATGGTCTATGTTCCGCATGTGTAACTGAGCTGAGGTATTCTGTTTATGTAATTCCTATTTGACATTGCCACTTGTTCTCTTTCCCCAGTATTCTCTGAAATGTATTGGTTTAATATTTGCAGTGTTGCCTTTTGATAGGTAGGGTATGGTGCTTTGTGAGTCCTGGTAATGCTGTCAGGATACGGCGGGTTTGCTATGGGTTCTAAATGGGCAGCGTTTGTAGTAGTTCCTAATGTGCCTGGCAGTTGGCACTGGATTATAGTAATGTAGAAATCTTTTAGTCTTTCTTTATCCATACACTCATTAAGAGACATGTTTACTAAAAGTTAGTGTATGGTAACATTATGCAAATATTTATGCAAATAAGGCCACTTATGCAAATTAGGCCCCGCACCGAGTCTCCACACATGGCCCCGCACCCCCCTTGGGCCGCCCCTGGTTTTGACTGTAGCTGCTCGTTACTATCCCCCTCCCCCACCAGAAGCTACTGTCCTAAGCTACTACCTGGCTTGCCTAGTAGATGGACTGGCGCCGTATTCATGATCCTTGCTACTCAGTTCCTCCCATCTATAGAAGGAGAGCAGCATTTTTTACCTGTGAATGCCTCATTTTACCAGAGTCAATTTCACATCTGAACATATGAGGCCAGAGTTGGCAGGTATTCATGCATTCAGACACCAGACTGAAGCCAGCAGAAGAGGCACCCAGGTAAGTCTCTTCCACGTACCCTGGCTTAGGAGTGAGGTTCATTACTGCCATGTTATGCACAAAAGAAACTAATTTGGAGAAATCACCCCTGTAAGAAGTGCTGCTGTCCTACCAATGAGAGGGGGGAGTGCTCGTAGTAAGCAATCAGTTCAGTATGGTGGGGAGGATGAGGGGAGTCCAGTGGATTCTCTCCATCAAAAAGTATAGGAATCTCCTCTCAAACTATACTTAAAGCATATTCTTTCAGTTTTGCTACTATAAAATATTTCTGGCTTCAATACAAAAGCCTCAGGGCTGCCTACAAGACAAATAGTTATGCACCAGAGAAAAATCAGATTAGCTAATACAACCAAATTATTCCCATGTAAATTCTGTGTAGGAGACAGGGTCAAGTCAGAGATTTTGCACTGGGTTCCAGAGCATCCAGTTTACTCCAGGGAGCTTACAACTACTAGATCACACATTACAATCATTAATTTAAAATAAGCTTTTTTCCTACATCTAGGATAGAAGAGAACGAGAATGGAACAAGGAGAGTAGGGACTGTACGTTGATCTGAAGTATGTGCTCCAGTCAATCACACTCTGCTCCTGCTGCTCCAGAATGATGGGGGAGGGGATTAAGAGGCAGACTAACTCTTTGCTGTGTCTGTTCTCTTCTGGTTTCTGTGTTCTCCTTCCAAAAAGATGGAGCTGGAACAGGAAGCAGATGGCTATTCTCAAGAGCAATGTCCAATAGTGATGGGCAAACACCTAATGAGCCCATGTCTAACAATGCCTCTGGCTGTCACCATCAAGGCACACCAGGGACTTCCCCAAGGCACACCAGTGTGCCCCGGCACCCTGGTTGAGAAGCACTGGCTTAGGGGACCTTTTACTATTATACACTAAGCAGTTAGCACATAAATTAGCATACAGTAACAGCACACGGCTTTGGTAACACAGGCTAATTCATGCACTAACCACATAACATGTCACAGAGTGAAAATGAGCGAAAAATGGGTAAGGAATGGGTATGGATTGTAAAGTACTTTTCTGAGTGGTAAATATATGGGAACACAGTGGGAATGTGCCCATCAGTTAGCACGTAGACCTTGCCCTTACCATTAATTTGGGCACAAAAGAATGTATTATAGTTTGGTTAGTGCATCCTGATGGATGGGGAATGCAGAATGCCCTAAGGCTCATGGGGTGACTTTAGCAAAATACCTTCAACCACACTACACTCAATTACAAATGCCCACTCTGTTGTATGCCTTTAAATAAAATTCAACTTTATTGTGGCAGAATCCTTAATTAAAAGTGTACACAACAAAAATATTCAGAATACATTTTAAAAAATCTATTTGTGGTAGCTTAAAGTTCTCTCTTAAAATCTCTTTTCAAAATGAGAAACATGGTTCCCTTTTAAGTGCGATCACAGTCAAATGAAGAAGAGCTACCGGCAGGTAAAGAGAGGCCTGCTGAGCAGAGGGGGAAGGTAACAGAGGAGTGAGGATGGGCCAAGGGAGTGAGAGATGGCAAGGGGGTGAGCATAAAATGGAAAGGGGTCAATCCAGGAACAGAGGGCGAGAGTACAAGGGGAAAGAGATAGCAGGAAGCAATATGGAAAGGGAAACAGGAGAGGCACTGAAGGGGTTAGGGGGAGACTGAAGGGACTAGAGTGTCTATATGCCAAGAGGCATAGCTGACCTCTGCCCCACATAGATGCCCAGAAATACTATACCCCCACAGCACATACATGCGCATGCCCCCGCAACTCCATCCTATACTATATATATGTACATGGACACACACTCCCTCCCTTTGCCATAACACATGCCTCCCCACCATATACCACATACACACACTCACCTGCACACACACCACATACATGTGAATGCCAACATACTTGTAGTCCACTCCCCGCACTACATACCCTGGACTACAGACACCAACAGGCCACACACCCCTACACAGATGTAGACATGTGCCACTCTCACAGTACAACACACACCCCAGGTCACCCCTCGAACCGGGGATGGGCTAAGGAGATGAGGTGCCCTAGGCGAACCTCATCCTTTGTGCCCCTGTCTGTCCCCCATTGCCGCCACTACCGCTCCTCACTGGGACCTTCAGCGGCAGCAATGGCCTGAAAGAACCCCACGGTGCTTACCTTAAAACTTTATTTATTATCTAAACTAAATGTGGTTCATCTCACCCAATACCTATATATAAAAAAAGAGATAAACTAAATACTTTCAACCTGCCCAATTATTTCAACTATATTTAATTTTTGTCGGATCGTTTGCCCTGAGGGGGAACCTTCCCTCTCTCGTAGCAAACCCTCAGTAAATTGAGAAAAAGGTAGATCAAAACTATATTCAATGCAATCAACTTAACTTAGAGTCCACGATTCTCAGCCTCTGACAGAGAATAGTAGGAATTTCTTCCATGATACTAGTGGGGCAACCCGTTCATATGCTGCGTCTCCTGATGCTAGCAGTGCCATCCACTATAACTGTATGGTGGAATGCTGTGGTCCCCGAAGTATGATGAATCCTTTAACTTGTTTCTTCATCTTCCGATTTCTCGAATTCTCACATAATTTAAATGGATATCTCATAAAGACATATATGTAGATGTACACAATGCCGTGTTTCAGACTGTGAAACTCCTGGTCCTTCTTCATGCAAATTACGTCTTGATCCATCCTACTACCCTGTTCCATTTTAAAGCCAGCCTCATTTTCGTCTTTAGAAAAAAAATGGGCTATCAATGGCTGTCATAGGAGGTCAGTCTATCAAGCTCACACAAACAAACCTGCATCTAATACCTTAAAACTTTGGCACCGTGGGGCTGTCTGCTTCTGCCTCCATGATGCCGACTTCCTTTGTATGAGGGCGGAAGCCACTACTGGTGGCATGGGACTTAAATCTGGTTCTTGGGCAGCTCATGAAGCCGCTTTTTGAACCATTAGCTACTACCTCTTTGAAATTCCTTTCCTGGAAGGTCATCTTTTTATTGCAATCACATCAGCACGTCGCATTAGTGAATTGCAAGTGTTGGTGGCTGATCCTCCTTATACAAGGTTCCATCATGATAAGGTAGTCCTTAGGACTCATCCACACTTTATGCCAAAGGTGGTGTCACCTTTTCATTTAAACCAAGCGGTTTACCTTCCTGTTTTTCGCCCAAGGCCTCACGCCTCAAATGCAGAAAGGAATCTTCATACTTTGGACTGTAAAAGGGCTTTGGCCTTTTACTTGCAAAGGACACAGCAACATAGAAAGTCCTCTCAACTCTTTGTTGCTTTTGATCCTAGTCATTTGGGACTTCCAGTCTCCAAAAGAACACTGTCACCCTGTGCAATCCAGCTGATTTCTTTTGCCTATGAGAGTAAGAACCTTCCTCTTGAAGGCCATGTTACAGCTCACAATGTGAGAGCCATGGCAGCCTCTATGGCTCATCTTCACTCTGTGTCTATCGACGACATCTGTCGAGCAGCTACTTGGGCTTCGGTTCATACCTTCACAACCCATTACTGCTTAGACAAGGACTCCCTTCGGGATGCCTTGTTTGGTCAGGCTGTTCTTCAACACCTGTTCCATACTTAATCAACTCCTACCCACCATCCCTGGTAGGATGCCAGAGATCCATGGGGGGAAGTGGAGCCCTTTCACAGGGACACACAACTTCTGGGGCCTTCTCCCTGGCATCTTCAGCTAGGGAGTCCCCATATGTGAAGACTACATTCCTGCTTGTTCCTGGAGATAGCATAGTTACTCTCCTGTAACAGGTGATCTACGGGAACAGCAGGAATTTAGTCTTCACAACCCACCCACCTCCCCTAGGAGCTGTATCTCTCTATCTCTCTCTTTCTCTCTTTCCCTCTCTCTTTTGTCTCAGCTTTAAACTCAACTGGAGGGGGACAGTTGGGAAAGGCGGGAAGGCAGCACGCAGGTGATGTGGGATGCTCCCAAAAGTTTTCCTATTGGACGCTGGGGAGCGTTCCTGCACAGGCTCCGTCGGTACCGACGATACCCATATGTGAAGACTAAATTCCTGCTGTTCCCGGAGATCACCCGTTACAGGTGAGTAACTATGCTTTACCCAGGAGCCTGCAAAAAAAACCAAGAGTTCAGAGGCTGAAGAAATTTTAAAGGGGCAGCAAGTTTTTTATTTAAGAAAGAATGGGGGATGGGGAATGGAGGACAAAGGCATGAGTGAAAGGGAACATAGTAACATAGTAAATGACGGCAGATAAAGACCAGCATGGTCCATCCAGTCTACCCAGCACAATGGCAAGAGTAGGTGCAACTGCCGCTCCATGCAGGCCACCCCTCCCCACGTCCGTGTTTAGGGGTGAACCCACAACTCCATGCAGGACACCCTTATTTGTTGAGAAATTAGATGGTTCATTTTATTTAGATTTTATCCTGTTGCTGTAAAGGGATCCACTATGTCTGTCCCATGCCATTTTGAATTCCATCACTGTGTTTGCCCCCACCACTTCCATCGGGAGGGCATTCCAAGTATCCACCACTCTTTCTGTGAAAAAGTATTTCCTGACATTGCCTTTCAATTTACCACCTTGCAGCTTCCTGTTATGCCCTCTAGTTTTACAGCTTCCCCGTCTTTGGAAGAGGTTTGTTTCTTCATTATTTCCCTTTAAGTATTTAAAGGTCTGAATCATATCTCCCCTGTCCCTCCACTCCTCCAAAGTGTGCATGTTTAGGTCTTCAAGTCTCTTCTCATAAGGCTTCTGATGCAGGCTCCAAATCATTTTGGTTGCCTTCCTCTGAACAGTTTCCAGTCTTTTTACATCCTTTGCAAGATACGGTCTCCAAAACTGAACACAGTATTCCAAGTGAGGCCTCACCAGTGACTTGTACAGTGGCATAAGTACCTCTTCCTTTCTGCTGGTAATTCCTCTTTGTATGCAGCCCAACATCCTCCTGGCTTTTGCCACTGCCTTGTCGCACTGTTTTGCCACCTTGAGATCTTCAGAAATAATCACACCAAGGTCTTTCTCCTGATCTGTGCACACCAACCTCTCGCCCCCTATCACGTACATTTCCCTTGGATGTCTGCTACCCAAGTGCATGACTCTGCACTTCTTTTCATTAAATTTTAATTGCCAAGCATTAGACCATTCTTCCAGCTTTTGTAGATCTTTCGTCATGTTAACCATTCCCTCAGGGGAGTCCACTCTGTTGCAAGTTTTCGTGTCATCTGCAAAAAGACAGACTTTTCCATTCATTCCTTCAGCAATATCACTCACAAATACATTGAACAGTTCTGGGCCCAGGACCGACCCTGGGGCACCCCGCTAATCACCTTTCCTTCATCCGAGTGAGCTCCATTTACCATCACCCTCTGTCATCTGTCAGTCAACCAATTTCTGATCCAATTTACCATCTTAGGATCCATCCCCAAGCTACTTAGTTTATTGATAAGCCGCCTATGAGGAATAGTATCAAAGGCTTTGCTGAAATCCAGGTAGATGACATCCATTGAATGCCCCTGATCTAGCTCCCTGGTCACCCAGTCAAAGAACTCAATCAGATTTGTTTGCCAAGATCGTCCTTCGGTAAAACCATGTTGCCTCGGGTCTTGCAACCTTTTGGCTTTGAGAAAGTTCACTATTCGCTCTTTCAGGAGCGCCTCCATTACTTTTCCCGCCACCGAGTTAAGGTTCACGGGCCTGTAGTTTGACACTTCTTCCCTGTCACCACTTTTGTGTAGAGGTACAACATCAGTCATTCTCCAGTCCTGAGGAACCTCTCCTGTTTCCAAGGATCTGTTGAAAACATCCTTTAACGGCCCTGCAAGAACCTCTCTGAGCTCTTTCAGTATCCTGGGATGTATCCCATCCGGTCCCATAGCCTTGTCCACTTTCAGTTTTGCAAGTTGTTCTAACACATCATCTTCTGTTCATGGTGTGGTATCTACTTCATTCCCATTTCTATATTTGGGAGTCACAGGTGGTCCTTCTCCAGGACTTTCTTTAGTAAAAACAGAGCAGAAGTATTCGTTTAGCAATTTTGCTTTTTCAATATCACTTTCCATGAGTCCGTTCGCAGCACTTCTGAGTCCTGCAATTCCACCTCTGATCTTCTTCCTTTCCCGAATATACCTGAAAAAGGTTTTGTCGCCACACTTAACATCTTTAGCCATCTTTTCCTCTGCCTTTGATTTTGCTATCCTTATTTCTCTCTTTGTCTCTTTGAGTTTTATCCTGTATTCATTTCTGTGTTCCTCTGTTTGCGAGCTTTTGAATTTTTGCCTTTATTTGAGCAGCCACTTCTTTGGAAACCCAAATAGGTTTTCATCTCCTCTTGTTTTTGTTTACTTTTTTTACATATTTATTTGTTGCCCCTTTTATTGCTACCTTTAGTTTAGCCCATAGCAATTCCACTTCCCTTATCTCCTTCCACCCTGTCAGCTCCTCCTTTAGGTACTCGGCCATTGTATTGAAGTCGGTGTTTTTGAAGTTTAGGACTTTGAGCTAGCTATGATTGGCCTGTACCATGGCTTTTGTCTCAAACCACACCGTGTGATGATTGCTGCTGCTCACAGGGGCACTGATGCAGACATTCGACACGCTATCACCGTTGGTGAGCACTAAATCCAGCGTTGAGCTTTCCCTGGTTGGTTCCATCACCATTTGTCTAAGTAACGTATCTTGGAGAGCATCCACGATTTTTTTGCTTCTTTCCAGATTTGCAGAAGGAGTAATCCAATCCACATCAGGTAGATTAAAGTCACCCAATATGATCGCTTCCCCCTTTGTGGCTATCTTGGCAATATCTATAATCAATTCGTTATCTATCTCTTCAATTTGTGTTGGAGGTCTGTAGAGTACAGCAGTATGGATGACAATGCCATCTCCTCTTTCCAACACAATCCAGAGCGCTTCTTTTCCCCATGCCCCCTGCATTTCAGTAGCTTTAATATTGCTTTTGACATACAAGGTTACTCCTCCTCCTCTTCCATTTTCTCTGTCTTTTCTGAATAGATTATAGCCAGCTATGGCTATATCCCAATCATGTGATTCATTTAGCCGTGTTTCTGTAATGGCCACAATGTCCAAATCCATTTCCACCATTAAGGCTTGCAGGTCCGGAACTTTGTTGGCTAAACTTCGAGCATTTGTGCTCATTGCTTTCCAGCATTTAACTGGCTTGTGTGTATTTAGCATTGATTTTGTTCTGCCTACATCTTCCCACTTGTTTTTGATGTGTGGTTTAAAAGTGTGGCTGTTTCTGATTTTAATCTGCTTTTGCAGGGGGTGACGTCCAGAGCTTGACCTTCTACATCCGTCACCCCATTTTTCTAGTTTAAATACATATCCACATATTGCTTGAATTTTTCACTTAGGAACCTTTTCCCTGCGACAGAGAGTTGTAGTCCATCACCACAGTATAGTCTCTTGTTGTTCCATCTGTTACCCCAGTCGCCAATAAATCTGAATCCTTCTTGTTTGCACCAGGTCTGGAGCCATGTGTTAAAGCTGTTAATGCGATGCAGCCTTTTTGCCCCCTTACCAAGCAGAGGTAGAACCTCTGAGAATGCAACAGTGTTAACAATGGGCTTGAGTTTCTCTCCCAGAGATTGGATGTCCTTTTGGACTGTAGAGGCACTGTTACTAGCCAGGTCATTTGTGCCCAAGTGGATAACAACATCAAGTTTGGAGTGTTCACTTTCTGTGCTAAGTACTTCAACAATGTGGTTTGTATTCCTGCTGGCTGAAGAGCCTGGGAGGCACTTGCCTATCTTCTGTCCTTTGAACTGTGTTCCCAAGTTGGTGCCACTGATGATGGAATCACCAAGTAGTAGTAGATTGCTGTTTGGTGAGGTTTTCTTCATATTTGGTCCTTTAGCAGGAGATTGGGCATTGTCTGTCTCATTTAAGGGCCCTTTAGTTTCTTTGGATTGGGCATTCTCATTCGCCAAGGCAGAGAAGGCATTATGCAGGGATATCGCCTGATGCATAGGATGCCTCTGTGTCACGGGTCGCAATCTACCAGAACCCACTGTGATCCATTTGTTCCTGGGGTGTTTCATTCTTTGTGGGAGCAGTGGTGGACTTTGTTCAGTTTGTATCTTAGAAGAGGTGCGCTTCATTGCAGCCAGTTCCTCCCTCAGTTCCTCATCCTCATTAGCCAAGGCAGAGAAGGCATTATGCAGGGATATCTTTTGATGCATAGGATGTCTGTGCGTTACAGGTTGCAAGCTACCAGAACCCACTGTGATCCACTTGTCCCTGGGGTGTTTGATGCTTTGTGGGAGCGGTGGTGGACATTGTTCAGTTTGTATCCTAGAAGAGGTGCGCTTCATTGCAGGCAGTTCCTCCCTCAGTAGGGAAACCTCTTTATGCATGGCAGCTAGGTCTTCCCTTAGTAGAGTCAGTTCTTTATGCATGGCAGCTGACCTGAGGCACATAGGACAAGCTCTGAGGTTCCAAATGATTCGTCTTGGAATGAAAGTACTGCAGTTATTGCACTGAATAGATGACATGCTGAATAAGCAGTCGTAGAAGGAGAAGAGGAAGAAGAAGAAAGGAGGAAGAAGATGATGTGGGCTGTAACCCAAGTTAAAGGGATAGATGGCAACGTATGCGAGTACTATATAGGCAATGCAGCCCCTGGGGTGGGTGGGGTGAGGGGTAGGGTGGGTGGGAAGCTAAGTGTCTCTGGCCAGTAGGCTGTTCCTGAACTGGGGGCACCCACAGATATCTGCTCCAAGGCTACCCAGAAAAGCAGTCAGTCA
This sequence comes from Ichthyophis bannanicus, assembly GCA_033557465.1. Classification (NCBI taxonomy): domain Eukaryota; kingdom Metazoa; phylum Chordata; class Amphibia; order Gymnophiona; family Ichthyophiidae; genus Ichthyophis; species Ichthyophis bannanicus. The sequence continues at coordinate 524,363,773 of CM066036.1, read as the reverse complement.
GATTATCCCCAAGCTTAATTTATAAGCACAGTTAAACCTAATATTAGCAATTCCCACAAAACAGACAGTTAAACTCTACATTGGTAGCTAGAAACCAGCAGAGATGAGAAAGAAAATTAGAGTCTTAGCTTTGTGAAAGATCCACAGCTCATGCAGCCGGCCTTAGACCGGCTGCATGAGCTGTGGAATAGGGAGAAGGGAAGAGATTCTTGGAAAGGAAATGGGGGTAGGGGAGAGACAGCAGGAGAAGGGCTGGCATGCTGGGGAAGGGAAAAGTGCAAGCGGTTGGAAAGTGAAGCACTACACGCACAGATACACACCACACACACAGGCAGGCATCCCACCTCCACACCATGCCATGGCCGTTCCGTCCTCTAGATGAATTAGGTGGTCACCTAGGGTGGCAGGTCTTAGTGGTTGGCATTGGCCCCCCTTCATTCCAACAAAGCAACAATTTATCACCGCCTGGCCCACCATGCTGCCCCCCTCCCAGCTTCCATCTTCTTACCTAAGGGAGAGGGGGAGGGGCAGCACAGCAATGCCTCTACTTCGTTGGGCTTTAAGGTGAACAGGCTAGTGTGATCATAGCCTGCTACTCCTGCTCCACTTTGATGCAACTTCCTGTTGCTCTTGCCCCTCCAAGAGAAAGTTTCATTGGAGGGGGGCAGGAGCAGCAGGCTGTGAGCATGCTAGCGCAGGAACTTTAAAACCTTTCCCAGATGAGAAGATGGATGCCAGGAGGGGGGGCGGCAGCATGGAGGGTCTGCCTAGGGTGGCCTTGGGCCGGTCCTGCACCATGTACACACAGGCAGTCACCACACCTCTCCACCACACACACACACAGGATCATTGGGGTGGTAGGAGAGGGAGGAGTAAGAGTGGGGCCTGATTTATTAAGCATTTTCCCATAAAAAGTAGGAAAACAATTTCTCCCTCTTTTAAACACAGTATATTTATTTAATACTTATTGCATTGTTAAAATCAGTGGGCCCAATATTCAGGTCACCGCTAAAGGTTAAACATGGTTCAGTGCCCAGGCTATATCCGACCACTGGCATTGAATATCCAGGTCGGTCGGACAGCAGCAAAGCTAACTGGGCAACGGTGATATTCAACTGCTGACCGGTTAGTTTCGGTGGCAAAGGTTAGGATCCCTGGGTACCACCTCCACTCCACCCCACCCCCAGAGTGCCACGATGCTAGCCGGCTAGAATCAGGGCATTTAGTGGCAGCACCCATGGATATTCAGTAGCAGTAACATGGTTAGTGCTGCTGAATATCCCAGTCGCCGCGATTAACGCGGTTAGTAGGTCTGTTGACCATGTGAATCTCTTTGAATATTGTGCCCAGTGGGCTTAAGTTATGACTGTACCCACCATTGTCCATTGCAAATGATTAATTCAAAGAATAAAAAAGCCTACGTTAAAAAGCACGTAGATTTAGCCTGGCCCTGCCCTAAGTTATGGCACAAGAGAAATAGACAGCAATATTTGTTTAAATTTTGAAATTATTACAGCACTATGAAGTAGACTTTAATAGTTTCATATATTAAGGTTCTAAAAATCAGAACAAAGCCTAACTAATCCAGCAAGTATTTTTTGTCCACTGTTCTTTCTTTGGCACTTTGTGCTAAAGGTAATGCTTGAGGAGGTTCTAGCTGCTTCACTGTCTGACCTTTTCAGTGCTTCTTTAGAATCGGGAGTTGTCCCAGAGGACTAGAGAAAGGCACATTTGGTACCTTAAACACAAAAGTAGAAGTAAGGATGAGGTTGAGAACTACAGGCCAGTTAGTCTGACCTCTGTGGTGAGTAAATTAATAGAAATGCTGCCAAAACAGAGGATAGTGAGGTCTGTGGATTGCAGGATCTGAGGCACATTGGTTTTACTAGAGGCAGTTCTTGTCAGACAAATCTGATTGATTTCTTTGACTGGGTGACCAGAGAGTTGGGCTGAGGGATAGCCCTAGATGTGGTGTATTTAAATTTCAGTAAAACGTTTGACACCGTTCCACACAGGAGAGTTATAAATAAATTGATTATCCTAGGGATGGACCCTTAGGTGACTGACTGGGTTAGAAATTGATTGAGTGAGATGCATCAAAGGGTACAGGTAAATGGAGCTCAATCTGAGGAGAAGGATGTTACCAGTAGTGTGTCGCAAGGATCTGTCCCTAGTCTGATTCTTTTAAACATGTTTTGTTAGCAATATTGCGGAAGGGCTGTTGGGTAAGGCTTGCCTCTTTGCGGATGATACCAAAATCTGCAATAGAGTAGACACCCAGGAAGGAGTAGATAACATGAGGAAGGATCTAGCTAAGCTTGAAGAACGGTTGAGAATTTGGCAGCTGAGATTTAACGTAAAAAAATGTAGGGTCATGCATTTTGGCGGCAAAAATCCAAGAGAGCAGGGGGTGAAGTACTTCTATCCATGAAAGAGGAGAAGGACCTGGGCGTGATTGTTTCTGATGATCTTAAAGTAGCTAAACAGGTAGAAAAAGTGAAGGCAAAAGCCAAAAGGATGTTTGGGTGCACAGGGAAAGGAATGGCCAGCAGGGAAAAGGAGGTGATAGTTCCTCTGTATAAATATTTGGTGAGACCTCACTTGGAATATTGTATGCAGTTATGAAGACTGCACCTTCAAAAGGATATAAACAGGATGAAGCTGGTGCAGAGGGTGGCTACCAAAATGGTCAGATGTCTTCTTTATAAGCCATATGGTGACAGACTTAAAGATGTATATTTTGGAGGAAAGGTAGGAGAGAGAGCTATGATAGAAATTATTAAATATCTCTGTGAGATAATTGCACAGGAGAAGAGCCTCTTTAAATTGAAAGAAAGCTCTGCAGCAAGGGGACATAGGATGAAGAAAGGGAATAGACTCTGGAGTAATATGCGGAAATATTTCTTTATGGAAAGTGGTAGATGCATGGAAAAGTCTTCCAGTGGAGGTAGTAGAGGCGAGGACAGTGTCTGAATTCAAGAAAGCATGGGGCAAACACAGTAGGTCTCTAAAGGACAAAAAGGGACTATAGTAGTAGTTGATACAGAAGGGCAGACTAGATAGGCCATTTGGTCTTTTTCTGCCATCATGTCCGTTGCATCTGATTCTTATTCTGCGGGAACATCTAGCCCTTGCAGGATCAGAATCGGGTGCAAATCCAGCCCGTCCAGATTTCGGATGTCCGGACGGGCCCCCGATCAGAATTGGCCTCAAAGGGTGCATTGCCACTTAGGTGCATGTCCACAGGTATTTTTATACTCATGAACCTTGTACCTAAATTTCAGAATCACTTACTTGAGTAGGGCGGGGATGGGTCAGAGGAGAGAGAGAACACATGTGCTTAATTATCACTACATTTTCTAGCACTCAGTTGCCCTGCAGATATGGTAGGCACAAGGTTTGTGAGCACTTTTATACCTATCTCTCTTGTAGCTACTTATCATCTGTGGACCATGCACCAGCTATGTCCATATTTTAATTTTATTCAAAGACGCTATTCTTTAATAGAAACCCAAAAATATAAAAAAAATCCCTGAAAAACATCATCGTGAAGCCATGCTAAATGCTAAAAATGTTATAACAGATTTTCAGAGTGAGTGATTTTTTTATACCGTTTATTAACTACTGGTTTAAGACCCAGATCCTAGTTTATTTAATTGAGCAAGAGACACACTCAGATGTATATGTTCCCTTTTCTTCCCCAGGAGGGATTTGCAGTAAGTCCTAAGATTTATATATTTAATTTTAAGCATTAATTAACGCTTTAGGAGTGTGGTCAGAGTTTCTTTGATGCCTCCTTTAGCTTTCTCTACAGCCATTATGTTATTGTATAGAATCTCAGAGCACCAATACAAACAGGATATTGTTTACCCAGAAAAAAAATGTAAAATTAGTGGAGATAGACATGTTCATAAAAAATATATATCTATAGGGCTGGCAGCATTTCTGAATTCACACAGCTTTTGCTTTTGCTCTGGGTGACCAGGGAGTTGGACCGAGGGAGAGCCCTAGATGTGCTGTATTTAGATTTCAGTAAAACCTTTGACACTGTTCCTCACAGGCGACTTATAAACAAACTGTGCACCCTAGGGATGGACCCTAAAGTTACTGCTTGGGTTAGAAATTGGTTGGGTGGGAGGCGACAAAGAGTACAGGTAAATGGAGCTCACTCTGAGGAGAAGGATGTTACCAGTGGTGTGCCCCAGGGATCTGTCCTTGGTCCGATTCTTTTTAACATCTTTGTTAGTGATATAGTGGAAGGGCTGTTGGGTAAGGTTTGCCTCTTTGCGGATGATACCAAAATCTGCAATAGAGTAGACACCCAGGAAAGTGTAGATAACATGAGGAGGGATCTAGCTAAGCTTGAGGAATGGTCTAGAATTTGGCAGCTGGGATTTAATGTTAAAAAATGTAAAGTCATGCATTTGGGCTGCAACGATCCAAGGGAGCAATATAGTATAGGGGTGAAGTACTTTTGTCAACTAAAGAAGGGTGGGACCTAGGCGTGGTTGTGTCTGATGATCTTAAAGTAGCTCAACAGGTAGAAAAGGCTACAGCAAAAGCTAGAAGGATGCTTGGGTACATACGGAGAGGAATGGCTTACAGAAAAAAGGAGGTGATAGTGCCTCTGTATAAGTCTTTGGTGCGACCTCATTTGGAGTATAGTGTGAAATTCTGGAGACCGCACCTTCAAAAGGATATAAATGGGCTGGAGTCCATACAGAGGGTGGCTACTAAAATGGTTAGTGGTCTTCATTATAAAGCATATGAGGACAGACTTAAGGATCTTAATATGTACACCTTAGAGGAAAGGCGGGATAGAGGTGATATGATTGAGATGTTTAAATACTTCCGTGGCATAAATGTACAGGGGGAGAGCCTCTTTCAATTGAAAGCAAGTTCTGCTATGAGGCGACATGAGATGAGGGTGAAGGAGGATAGATTCAGGAGTTATATGTGGAAATATTTCTTTATGGAAAGAGTGGTGAATAGTCTCCCAGTGGAGGTGGTAGAGATGAGGACAGTATCTGAAATCAAAAAAGCATGGGACGAACACAGAGGATCTCTAAAGGACAAAAAGGGACTGTTGTAGTTGTTGATATGAAAGGACAGACTAGATAGGCCATGTGGTCTTTTTCTGTCGTCATTTTTCTATGTTTCTATGAAATTACAGGAGCTGGGGATTTTTTAAATATTACATCAGTGGAACACGCACAGAAATATTATTCATGCCTTTAGCAACAAATTTTAGGATTATTTACTTTGTACTTTGGAATCAGCCCTCGTCAGTTCCAAATATTTTTCCAATAATGCAGAGACAGAGGCCAATACACTAAAATGCAAATATTTGTTGCAAAAGTCTGCAACATTTTAGAAAACATGCAAAACATCAAAAAATGTGCACAAATGTCAAATTTTCATATTTTTTGCAGTGTGCTTTCCGGAAAATAAAAATCGGAAATTTTGACCCATGTGTATAGTTGCCGAGGCATGTCCTATTAAAGGTTATACAATACTTACAGGGAAAGCAAACCTGCAGAGGCTTGTATAGTCAGGAATGCTGAAGCAGGATTGCCGGACCAGAAACCAAACAGCTAGAATGAAGAGCTGGTCACAGAATACAAAATACGGTGGCTGCATTGTGGTGGTCCTTGATGTTACGGCTTGGGCGATAAGTCAATCCATTGACGATAGCCCGATGATACTGAGACCACGCGGCCACCTGAAAGGCAATTTAAGTTAAAACAATACAAATATTATCAGTCTAGAATTTGACTAGTATTACTTTCTAGTTGCTATACAGAGTTGATTGCATATTTTTGGTTACAGAATACAAGTTGACAAAACAGGAAAGCCAGATGGTTCTAGTAGATGTATCCCAGAAGTTTGCTGTACCAGACTAGACTGTAAGTTCTTCTGAGCACAGACTGTCTCTTACATGTTTCTGTACAGTGCTGCGTATGCCTTGTAGCGCTGTACAAATTATTATGAGGAGTAGTAGTAGTAGCACCAGTATGTTTTTACTGCTCTTCTAATATACTGCTTTCAGTCAGAGCATACCCTGTGCTGAGCCTTCTGGAGCCATTGGAAACAGAGGCTAAGTAAATTCTGGTCTTTTTTGGATCTGTGGGCAATTCCTGGCCTCTGCTCTTTAGGGTTGCTGAATCGTGTCCCATTATTCCTGTTTTTCCCTCCTGGAACCTCAGGGTCTAGTTTGTTAGGATGTTCCTGATGGAATTGCTTGCATAGTGTCTTTGCACGAATGTCCTGAATTGGCTTCCATCTGTGGCCTTCAGGATCCCACCCCTTCCAATCAACTAGGTGATGTAGTTGTCCATGGATGACTTGAGAATCTGCTTGACTGTGAAATCCTGTTATCCCTTCACTATTATTGGCTGAGGGCGAGTTTTTCTGTTGAGCCTGGAATGAATTCTCCTTATTGATTTTTAACAAGGCCACATAGAAGACTGGGTGGACCTGCAAGCTTGCTGGAAGTTATACCCTGAAGGCCACTGGATTTTTCTGTTCTTGAATGCCAGAAAGCTTGATGAATCTCGGATCAAGTTGCCCTTATCACTGAGACCAACGCTTTTTTTTTCTCTCTGAAAACTGGATCTCTCTTGTTGCCACCTGCCTGAATAAGGGTTGCCAGCTGGCTCCAGAAGTGCCCCACAGGCTTTATGTAGTCCTAGGTTTACCGCATTGCGTGCAGGGACTTGTATTCTTGCTTTCCTTATGAAGTACAGTAGAGAAATAAGAACTGCTTGTCCGTGCATGCAGTGGGGTAAGCCCAGGACTGGATCAAACCTGTTAGACGCATCTGGACCCAGATGGCAACCCCGGCCTGAATGCCTCTTTTGACATATTTCAGCTTTTTCCAAGGCTTGTTGCATGTGGGTATGCTCCTCCCACAGATTCTTGGTCTATTCTGCTGCAACTAGGACTATTGATTATCATGCTTCTTGGACTGGAACCCTGACACCAAATAATGGCAAGATCTTTGTCAAGACACACATTCTGCATTGTTATATACAAATTCTGCAGTCAAGAGCAATTGGACTTTGTCATTCTGATGAGCGGTGCAAAAACACCAAACGTACTACCCAAAGGTTTGGTTTACTTGTTCAATTTGTCCATTGGACTGTGTATAATAATGCTGATGATAGTTGGGTATGAAAGTCCAGTAATATGATAACCAGTTTAATGTACAATTTTTTAAGAGGTAATCTTGATTAAAGACAATGTGTGATGGTGACCCCTTGGAATCAGATCACCTCTTTTATTAACATCTTTGTGGTTTCTCTTGCTGAGGAAAGATCTGTTGCTGAAATAAAATGGGCCACTTTTGAAAATGAGTTCACTACTACCAAGTTTGTGAATTTTCTTGGGCTGAGGGGAAGTTCTTAATGAAATTCAATGATATTTATTCCCAGAGTCTGAGTGGTATTGATAGCAGCATTGAGTCCTTGTGGGCTTTTCCCTGGTGTTCTGTTCTGGATTTATGCATAGATAACTGCCTAGAGCACCAAGTACTCAAGGTTAAAGATGGGTCTATTCCCCCTTACTTTAGGCCCTGCACCTCTAAGGGGCACTGCTGTGACATTTTTAACCTCCTCTACCTTTGCTTTCTCCAGTCCTGCTTATGGGCACCAGAATAGTAAATCCAGTCCTGAATGTCTTGCTGCTTGCACATAGCTCACAGTATGTTATGTATCTCCCATTGGACATGTAGATCATTACACACCAACCATGGTAATCCTGAAATGACTGCAAAGTACAGAGCATGGATAAGATCAAAACATATTACTTTCATGATTTGTAGTCATTATCAATAGTCTAATAGTCTGGACCTGATGATAAAGGGAGCCATCAATAGTCTTTTCTGTCATCCTCATCCCTGTTTCCTATTGTGATGGTATCTCTGTTCCAAATCCAAACCAGTGCATCAGTGACCTGATGATCAGAATACTGCATAAGAACATAAGAAATGCCATACTGGGTCAGACCAAGATCCATCAAGCCCAGTATTCTGTTTCCAACAGTGGCCAATCCAGGTGACAATTACCTGTCAGGTTTCCAAAAAGGCAAACAAGTTTCACAATGCTCGCCCCGGGGTAGGCAGTGGGAAATCCCCGTCCTCTTTAATAATGGTTCATGGACCTTTCCTCCAGGAACTTGTCCAAACCTTTTTAAACCCAGCTACACTAACAGCTTTTACTACATTCTTCGGTAACAAATTTGAGTCTGATTACACGTTGAGTGAAAAATATTTTCTCTTATTAATCTTTAAATGGCTTACATAGTAGCTTCATTGTGTGTCCTCTAGTCTTTCTACTTTTTGATGGTGTAAACAACCAATCTATTGTCCTGTTCTACTATTTACCTGTTCTACTCAATTCATTAATTTATAGATCTCTATCATATCCTCCTCAGCCATCTCTTTTCCATTGAAGAACCCTAACTTTTTAAGCCTCTTCTTACAGAGTATTTTTCCATCCCTTTTACTATTTTTGTTGCTCTTCTCTGTACCTTTTCTAATTCTGCAATATCCTTTTTAAGATATGGCGACCAGAATTGCACACAATATTCAAGGTGCGGTCTCACCATGGAACAATACAGAGGTATTTTAATATCCTTGGTTTTATTCTCCATTCCTTTCCTTATTTTATTTTATTTATTTTTTATTTAACATTGTTTGTATACCGCACTATTTAACATCAGCACGGTTTCCAGGAAACACAGATGTCCAAGGGGGGGAAACCTTGGACTTACATTAAACAAGGATTTCAAACTTGGATAACAGATAACAACTATGTACAAACTTTTCAATATAAACTATGTACACAACTCTTCAATCCATCTATGTGTGCTGTGCAAAGGTCTTTGTGGGGGATATGTCAGGGTGGAATAAGTGGATATGGATGGGGTGCGGCTACGTGATGTCTTCAGGGTTGGGAAAGCATTGAAGGAAAAGGTAGTGTTTTAAAGCCTTTCTGAACTGGAGAAGGTTGTTTATGGCACGGATATTGGGTGGTAGGTTGTTCCAGCATGATGGTGCAGCTAATACGAAGGCACGGTTTCTAGAGGCATTGGTGCATTTGGTAATGGTCTTCGGGAGTATTAAGGAGTTGGTGGCGACAGATCTTCTGAGTCTGTTGGGAGGGGTAAGCTGGATGAGTTCAGTGAGGGCATTAGCCGTGCATTTGTTGATGGCTTTGAAGGTTATTGTTAGGATTTTGAAGGTGACTCTGTAGCGTATTGGGAGCCAGTGCAGTGTCTTCAGGATAGGGGTGATGTGCTGTCTGCTAGATGCTTGTTGGAGGGTTCGAGCTGCGGTATTCATTGCTAGCTGCAAAGGTTGTAGAGTGCACTTCGGTAGGCCGAGGAGGATGGAGTTAGCGTAGTCGAAGTGGGGCATCACCAGGGACTGAAAGACTGTTCGAAAGTCGTCTGGCTCGAGTAGCGGTCTGATATGACGTAGCATCCGGATTTTATGGTAGATCGCTTTTGAGATGTGTCCTATCTGGGCGTTTAGGTTGAGATGTTGGTCAATCATAACTCCAAGGTAACGGATCGTTGTCTTCGTGAGGAGTTCGGCGTCGCGTACTTTCAATGAAGATGGAGGGGTGAATGCTTGGTCTCTGCTGATGAAAAGCACCTCTGTCTTTTTGAGGTTGATTTTGAGCATCTGAGAGTGAAGCCAGTCTGTGACTGCATTGAAGCATGAAGATAGCCGGGATACGTCTGGGTGATCCGTATGTATTGGGGTGAACATGAGGACATCGTCGGCGTAAATTAGGCAGTTTACACCGAAGGACCTGATGATAGTGCAGATAGGCTGCATATAGACGTTGAAGAATAGGGCAGAGAGAGAGGAGCCTTGAGGGACGCCCTTTGTTAGTGGGAATGGTGTGGAGGTTGAGGTACCGGATCGGACGTGTTGCCATCTGTCATTTAGGTATGAGGTGCACCATGCAAGGGCGGTTCCGTGGATGCCCTTTTCGGCTAGGCGGGAGAGCAGTAGATCATGGTTGACGGAGTCAAAAGCAGCAGCAATGTCGAGGAAGATGAGGGCAAAACCCTGTTTGAGGTTGTCCAGCCCTGTTATCAGAGTGCTGAATAGGATTGTTAATAATGTTTCCACGCCATGTTGTTCCCGAAATCCATGCTGACAGGGATCGAGGGGTGAGTTATCCTCGATATGTTGGCTCAATTGGCGGTGGACTATTTTCTCTGCAATTTTCGCCAGGAGGGGTATGCTAGAGATGGGTCTGTATGATTCCATCTTTGTGGGGTCAAGTTTATTGTTTTTGAGCAGCGGTCTAATGGAGGTTTGTTTTAGGCTTCGGGGGAAGACGCCTGTTTGGAATGAGGTCCCAATCAGTTTTGCCAGGAAGGTACTGAGTTCAGTTCGTAGGGTTTTTATCCAGGATGCTGGACATGGGTCGGCTGGTGCTGTGGTGGTGTTTATGTTCATGAGGATGTCTTGTATTTCTCTGTCGGTTGGGGTAGTAAAGGTGGAGATGGTGCATTGTGTCGCTGTCACTGCTTGTGAGGCTGAGGTGGGAGGGGCCATCACAATGCCGGGGGGCTCATCGCTAGCGGATAGGGTGGCTTGGTTTGCTTTGGTTTGCAGGTAGTCTGCATATTTCTGTGGGTTTGGTTGGTTTAATTGATCAGTAGAGGGTTCCTTTGCTAAGGATTTGACAATGTTGAACAGCTCGTGCGGCTTATTCAGGGATCGTTGTAGTAACTCAGCGTGGTATTGCCTCATTTTCTTTAAAACTGCTGTTCGATGGGAGCATAGCTGGGCAGAGTAGGTTTCTTGGCTTTCAGTTGATCTGGATCGGCGCCAACGTTTCTCTAGCTGTCGGAGATGTCTGAGGGAGGTCTTGAGCTCGGGAGAGTACCAGGGAGCATTCTTCCTCTTGTTACGTGGAGCTTTGATGGTGGAAGGGTCAGTTGAGGCATTGAGGCATGAGTTCCATGTGGAGACCATGTCCTCAAGATTCATATCATGTGTATTATGGAGAGGATGTGCCCTTTCTAGGATCTCTTCTCTGTTGAATTGGCGATAGCGTTTTGATACTGGTTCTGGTGGTTTGTTTAAGGGCTGAGGGTTAGATAGTGATGGGTGAGTGGGGATCGTGAATCTGATTAGGCTGTGGTCTGACCATGGAACTGAACATAGTGAGAGGTTGATCTTGGATATGTGGCAGAAGGTTGATTGTGGTGCGAATATTAGATCAAGTGTGTTTCCCTTGATGTGGGTGGGGGAGTTGATCAGCTGGATGTATCCTGCCGCCTCGAGAGCGTCAAGAAAGGCTGTGGCTTGAGTGTCTTGGAGTGAGGGGAGGTTGAAATCTCCTAGTATCCAATTCGAGGTCTGTGTCTTGGCGGGGTTACAGGCAATGTCGGTGATGGAGGAGAGATCATCCGGTGATGGTGAGGGAGCTCGATATAATAGGTTGATGGTGTGACATTTGTTCGCTATGGTGATGTGGTCTAGGTGGGGAGTGCTGCTTGAAGCAATTGTCTGGAATTGTAGACTGGTCTTACATAGTATGAGTACACCTCCACCCCTTCTGTCAGTTCTGGGGCAGGAGTGGGTGGTGAAATTCGGGGGGACAAACTGGTGGAGGATTGCCGTATCTGCCTCTGACATCCATGTTTCGGTGATGCATAGTATATCGATGTCAGGGGAGGCTAGTATGTCAGATATAGCTGGCCATTTCTTTCTGATGGAGCGGGCGTTTATTAGGACACATTTCAGGTCGTGGAGGGGGGTGTCGGGGTTGTGCTGAGAGGATCTAGTCTGTAGAAGGGCTATGTAGATGAGGTGGGGGGGTGTCGTGTGTATAGGTTTGAACATGTGGTGGTTGGTGTGGTTGTGGGGCCTTCTCCAGGGGTTATGAAGGATTGGGATGGAGTTATGGGTGGGGGTGAGGGGTTGAGAGACTTGTGTCAGGGCAAGTAATATGTAGCAGCTGAAAAATGTGTGTTGTGATGGGATCATGGTGGGGGATGCCATGGCGTAGGGGATAGTGGGGAGGTTGGGACAGCGTATTCCTAGTGTTGTGTAAGGCACTAGTAGCTGTTGGAGCCTGTCCGCAACTTGGAGGGGGAGCAGTTACAACAAGGTGTAAGCGGTGTCTGTGTGATGTCACAATATCGCAGTAAAACAAGACGTAAGGGTTAGCGATAACAAGGTATAGGAGATAGCAGTTCCTAGTATAAATAGGCAGTTACCGTATAATTAGCAGTAGGCAGTATGATATAGGCAGTAAGCAGTATAATTAAGCAATTACTCGTAAGGCTGCCGTTATTGGCAACAGTAAGGAGTTTTCAAGCTACTAGTTGGAACAGTTTGGAACCGTTAATAGTTACCGTGATGGTAGATATCGACTACTGTCAGGAGAGATCTTGCTGGTGCTGGTAGCGAGCTCGACCCTTGGGGAGCTCGGGCCACTAGACGGTCGGGGTGGTAGGAAGTTGAGTGTTTTCCGAGGGGACCACTGCCTAAGGGCCACGCCAAAGGGCCCTCTGGCGAGGCCCTCAGGCGCGGGTCCGCCAGGCGCGGGCGCGCCTGATCGGCGCTCCTTTAAATTCGCCGCCGGCTGCCCCGATTGGACAGCGATCTCCGGTGGGGGTGGTCTGGTGCTCCGGCCCGCTCGATCCTCGCCGGGAGAGCTGCAGGAAGGGCCGGAGTGCTGGGCAGGAGAGGACCACGCGCCCGATCGGCGCTCCTTTAAATTCGCCGCCGGCTGCCCCGATTGGACAGCGATCTCCGGTGGGGGTGGTCTGGTGCTCCGGCCCGCTCGATCCTCGCCGGGAGAGCTGCAGGAAGGGCCGGAGTGCTGGGCAGGAGAGGACCACGCGCCCGATCGGCGCTCCTTTAAATTCGCCGCCGGCTGCCCCGATTGGACAGCGATCTCCGGTGGGGGTGGTCTGGTGCTCCGGCCCGCTCGATCCTCGCCGGGAGAGCTGCAGGAAGGGCCGGAGTGCTGGGCAGGAGAGGACCACGCGCCCGATCGGCGCTCCTTTAAATTCGCCACCGGCTGCCCCGATTGGACAGCGATCTCCGGTGGGGGTGGTCTGGTGCTCCGGCCCGCTCGATCCTCGCCGGGAGAGCTGCAGGAAGGGCCGGAGTGCTGGGCAGGAGAGGACCACGCGCCCGATCGGCGCTCCTTTAAATTCGCCTCCGGCTGCCCCGATTGGACAGCGATCTCCGGTGGGGGTGGTCTGGTGCTCCGGCCCGCTCGATCCTCGCCGGGAGAGCTGCAGGAAGGGCCGGAGTGCTGGGCAGGAGAGGACCACGCGCCCGATCGGCGCTCCTTTAAATTCGCCGCCGGCTGCCCCGATTGGACAGCGATCTCCGGTGGGGGTGGTCTGGTGCTCCGGCCCGCTCGATCCTCGCCGGGAGAGCTGCAGGAAGGGCCGGAGTGCTGGGCAGGAATGCTGGGCAGGAATGATTCTTAGCCGGAGTGCTGGGCAGGAATGATTCTTAGCATTCTATTGCTTTTGTGACTTCCGCTGCACACTGGATGGAGGATTTCAATGGATTATCCATGATGACGCCTAAATCTTTTTCCTGGGTGGTGGTTTCTAAGGTGGTACCTTGCATTGTGTAACCATAGTTTGGGATATTCTTTCCTGGGTGCATAACTTTGCACTTGTCCACATTAAATTTCATCTGCCATTTGGACGTCCAGGCTTCCAGTTTATCAAGGTCCTCTTGCAATTCTTCACAATCTTCATGCGTCTTAACACCTTTGAATAATTTTGTGTCGTCTGCATATTTGATTACCTGACTCATTCTTCCCATTTCCAGGTCATTTAGAAATGTTAAAAAGCAATGGGCCCAGCACAGATCCCTGGAGTACTCCGCTATTCACCTTTCTCCATTGAGAAAATTGGCCATTTAAGCTTACTCTCTGCTATTTATCTTTTAACCAGTTCCTGATCCACAATAATACAGTGCCTCCAATACCATGACTTTCTAATTTATTTTTTTTTTTAATATTTTTAAATTTAACAGTTTTTCTATACCGCGCTCTTCAGTATCAGTGCGGTTTACAAATAACAAATTCTGCAAAGACAAAGGGAACAGCCTTGCACATACAGTGAACAGGATCTTATAACTTGGAGCTGTAACTAGTGAACTATTTACATAACCAACTACTCAAGCTGTGGTAAGGGTAACTATTTACAGGTTATACATTATGCTCAAGAAGGATCAACATTGTGGATTGACAGCCGATGATTAAGGTACATAATTAATGATTCAGATGTTTGGCTCATTTAAGTCAGCTGTAGGTGAGTTGGGTACGGCCTGAGTGAGATGAGATGTGGGACATGGTTGTGTTGTGTTTGGCTGTGTGAACTGTAAAGTAAACAAGTGATGTTTAAGGGCTTTCCTAAATTGTATTAGGTCTTTGATTGATCTGATGTTTGGGGGGAGGTTATTCCAGCATCTTGGGGCATAGAAAGCGAAGGTTCTGTTCCTGGTTGTCTGTGTACATCTTGTAGATTCCTTAGGGATAATTAACGTATTTTATTTATTTATTTATTTATTTTTATTTATTTAACATCTCTTATATACCGCACTATTATCATCAGCGCGGTTTACATGGAACTAAACATATACATACAGAAAAACTGTAGTGCATTTTACAAGTAACAGGAATTTGAACTTGGTAATAAAGGGAAACTATGTACATTATGTAACTATATACAGTAGTCTATACACATTGGTCACAGTTGAAGTTGTCTTGACCTGAGTATGGATGTAGTATTTCTCTTGTGCAAAACTAAATTGGGAAATAGCTTAAGAAGAGGTGGTGTTTGAGACTTTTTCTGAATTGTGTTAGGCTGGTTATGGCTCGCAGTTCTGGTGGGAGTGCATTCCAAGCTATTGGGGCATGAATGCTGAAGGCTCTTTTAGATGTTTCCTTAGTGTATCTGATTGTTTGTCTTGGGATTGTTAATGAGTTTATAGCAGTTGATCTTCTGGATCTATTGGGGTCTGTGTGTGTAAAAGGTTGGTGATCGTTGATGGTGCTTGATTGTTTAGGGCTTTGAAAGTAATGACTAGTATCTTGTAGTGGATTCTTGCGTTGGTTGGTAACCAGTGGAGGCTTTTTAGAATTGGGGTTATGTGGTCTGTCTTTGATATTCCTTCGAGAACTCTAGCAGCGGTGTTCATCGCCAATTGTAGGGGATTTAAGGTTGATTGCGGGAGACCATGTAGAATTGCATTTGCGAAGTCAAGATGAGGCATTACCAAGGCTTGGTAGACAGTTCTGAAATCTGTGGGTTCAAGTAAAGGTCTTAAGTGGCGTAGTGTGCGTATCTTGTGATATATTAGTTTTGTTATGTTTTTTATGTGGGTCTTCATATTAAGGCGCTGGTCCAGGGTAATACCTAGGTATCGTATCGTAGGTTTTACTGTCAATTCCTTGTCCTTTATCTTTAAGGTAGTGGGAGGTGTGAAGTTTTGATCCCTTGTGATAAACATAACATCGGTCTTGCTATGGTTGATTCTTAGGTTCTGTGAGAGGAGCCAGTCTTCTACTGATTCAAAGCATTTTGTCAAAGGTGTAAAATCAGGGTGGTTGATGGAGAATGGCATGTATAGGAGAATGTCATCTGCATATGCTAGGCAGGTAACATTAAAAGAGCGGATGAGGTCACAGATTGGTTGCATGTATATGTTAAACATTAGTGCTGAAAGAGAGGATCCTTGTGGTACCCCTTGATCTTGCAGAAATGGTTCGGATGTTTTTTCCTCAATTTTTACTTGTTGCCAACGGTTATTTAGGTAGGATATACACCAGTCAAGTGCGGTTCCAAGTATTCCTTTTTCCTTAAGGCGATGGATAAGTATTTGATGGCTTACTGAATCAAACGCAGCTGAGATGTCCATGAATATAAGGATAAATCCTTGGTGGATATTATCTATTCCTGTGATTAATGTGTTGAATAGAGTGATGAGTAGGGTCTCAACTCCGTGGGCTTCTCTAAAACCGTGTTGTGCAATGTCCAGTGGAGCTTCAGTGTCTATGTGTTGTTGTATTTGACGTTGTACCACTTTCTCAATTATTTTCGCTAGCAGCGGGATGCTGGATATTGGCCTATAGGATTCTACTTTTAGGGGGTCTAATTTGTTATTTTTCAGTAATGGTCTAATTGAGGTTTGTTTAAGGCACTGAGGAAAGGTTCCGGTTGAGAAAGATTGTTCAAGGATATTGTGTATGAAGAAGCTTACTTCATATCTAATGTTTTTTATCCAGGCCGCTGGACATGGATCATTTGCTGCAGTGGTAGCATTTATTGATGCGATGGTGTTTTCAATTTCTTTGGTTGATAAAGCGTTAAACTTGGTTAGTGTGTTTGACTGTGATAGCTTGTCTATATTTGTTGGTTCTGTGATGTAGATGTTGGTTGTTTTCTTCATTTTTGATTTTAAATAGTCAGCATAATCTTGTGGCTGTATCGTTTGAGTGTGTTGGGGAGTAGGTTCCTTTG
Organism: Ichthyophis bannanicus; assembly: GCA_033557465.1. Taxonomy (NCBI): domain Eukaryota; kingdom Metazoa; phylum Chordata; class Amphibia; order Gymnophiona; family Ichthyophiidae; genus Ichthyophis; species Ichthyophis bannanicus. Next base: position 524,347,246 of record CM066036.1, on the reverse strand, counting down.
CCATTGTCTTTACAATGTTGAAGAGGTCATGGTGTTTATTTAATGATTGTTTTAGGAGATTAGTATGGAATTGTTTCCTTCGATCTGCTATTTCCTGGCGATGCTTTTTTAGGTGCTTGCAGTAGGCTGTGTAGGCGTCGGTAGAGTGGGATCGTCTCCAGCGTTTTTCGAGTCTACGAAGATGGAGGAGGGATGTTCTCAGTTCATTAGAATACCAAGCAACATGTGTCCGATGGTTGGGCTTTCTTGACATATTTGTTGTTTGGGAGTTGGTTCTAAGAGTGTGGTCCCAAGTGTTGATTAGGCTATCCAAATCAGGTTCAGAGGTGTGTAGTATTGGAAGAATATTCTTGATTACTTCGTCTTTGTCGAATGGGCGGAACCTCCTAGTTGATGGTTTGGCGAGGGTGGATTTGGAGTTAATGGCCTTGGAGGAGTTGGGAATTTGGAATAAGATTAGGCTGTGGTCCGACCATGGTACTGGTATTATGGAAATATCATAATTGTGGTCGGTTTCTGAGGTGGCTTGTGGAACGAATATCATATCGAGGGTATTTCCCATAGTATGAGTAGGTTCCTTGACTATCTGGTTGTATCCAAGGTTGTCGATCGCTTCTATAAATGCTGCGATTTGAGTATCATGTAGAGAGGGGAGGTTGAAATCTCCTAATATCCAATTAGATAATTGTGGTTTTTCCGTATTGCAGGCCCGGTCAACTATCGTTGGTAGATCATCAGCTGACGTTGTTGGAGATCTGTAGACTAGGTTGATTGAATGCTCATTGTTTGATATGTTGAGTATGTTTAGGTGGGTTGTGCTAATACTGTTGTCTATCTGAAATTGTAGCTGGCTTTTAGAGATGATGAGTACTCCACCTCCTCTTTGTTTGGTCCTGTGACACGTGTATATTGAGAAGCCTGGAGGGAGCATCTGATTGAGGATTATATTATCAGAGTCAGATAGCCAGGTTTCTGTGATCATCAAAATGTCAAGGTTGTGCGTTGTTATGAGATCAGGTATCAAAGGCCATTTTGTGCGGATGGATCTAATATTGATAAGGGCGCAATGCAGTGGTGGTTGGTATTGTCGTTTAGGTTGAGATTTTTTGGTGAGATGAAGAGCAACGTGGATTAAATGAGAGTGGTGGGTATGGGTAGGGTTAGGGTCTGTTTGTGTCTTGTTTGACCATCTCTTCCAATTATTTCTTAATATTGGTATGGAGTTTTGGTCGCCATTAAAGGCGTTTGAGTATCCAGCTAGTGCAGTGAGGAGGTAGGTAATGATGAGGGTTACCAGTGTATGCATCATTAATGAGGGCATTGTGTATTAAGCGAGTATGATTACTGAGAACAGTATATTTAGTTACTGGGAGACAGTACTTGCAATTAATGGTTACTGACAACAGTATATTTATCTACTGGGAGACAGTACTTGCAATTAATGGTTACTGACAACAGTATATTTAGCTATTGGGAGACAGTACTTGCAATTAATGGTTACTGACAACAGTATATTTAGCTATTGGGAGACAGTACTTGCAATTAATGGTTACTGACAACAGTATATTTAGCTATTGGGAGACAGTACTTGCAATTAATGGTTACTGACAACAGTATATTTAGCTATTGGGAGACAGTACTTGCAATTAATGGTTACTGACAACAGTATATTTAGCTACTGGGAGATAGAACTTGCATTTAATGGTTACTGACAACAGTATATCTAGCTACAGGGAGATAGAACTTGCATTTTAGTGATTACTGATAATAGTATATATCGCGTTATGAACGAGTGTGCAAAAGTTCCAGGTATAGATAGTTCGTTTTAGTGTATTATACTTGCTGTGTTCAGGAAATCTTCGATGAGGGTGGGAGCGAGCTCAACTTTGTAGGAGCTCAAGCTGCTTGGATTCGTGGGAGATTTGCATACGGTGGTTTTCTAGCAGCGTTTGTTCGAGGCTGTATGAGTACATCGTCTGGTGCTGTTTGTTGTGCAGCAGTCTTCTGGTGCCCCTTCTTTGGTCCCCGCCTAAGGGCCACGCCAAAGGGCCCTCTGGCGAGGCCCTCAGGCGCGGGCCCGCCAGGCGCGGGCGCGCCGGATGGCGCGAAGCTTTTGTAGGCCTTGTGCCCTGCCCCGATTGGGCCTCGCTGGGTCTCAAGGCTCCTCCCGCTGTCTGCGCTCGATCCCCAGGTAAGGGGAGAGCAGAAGATGGTGTCGGGAGCTCAGAGGGTGAGCGCCGGATGGCGCGAAGCTTTTGTAGGCCTTGTGCCCTGCCCCGATTGGGCCTTGCTGGGTCTCAAGGCTCCTCCCGCTGTCTGCGCTCGATCCCCAGGTAAGGGGAGAGCAGAAGATGGTGTCGGGAGCTCAGAGGGTGAGCGCCGGATGGCGCGAAGCTTTTGTAGGCCTTGTGCCCTGCCCCGATTGGGCCTCGCTGGGTCTCAAGGCTCCTCCCGCTGTCTGCGCTCGATCCCCAGGTAAGGGGAGAGCAGAAGATGGTGTCGGGAGCTCAGAGGGTGAGCGCCGGATGGCGCGAAGCTTTTGTAGGCCTTGTGCCCTGCCCCGATTGGGCCTCGCTGGGTCTCAAGGCTCCTCCCGCTGTCTGCGCTCGATCCCCAGGTAAGGGGAGAGCAGAAGATGGTGTCGGGAGCTCAGAGGGTGAGCGCCGGATGGCGCGAAGCTTTTGTAGGCCTTGTGCCCTGCCCCGATTGGGCCTCGCTGGGTCTCAAGGCTCCTCCCGCTGTCTGCGCTCGATCCCCAGGTAAGGGGAGAGCAGAAGATGGTGTCGGGAGCTCAGAGGGTGAGCGCCGGATGGCGCGAAGCTTTTGTAGGCCTTGTGCCCTGCCCCGATTGGGCCTCGCTGGGTCTCAAGGCTCCTCCCGCTGTCTGCGCTCGATCCCCAGGTAAGGGGAGAGCAGAAGATGGTGTCGGGAGCTCAGAGGGTGAGCGCCGGATGGCGCGAAGCTTTTGTAGGCCTTGTGCCCTGCCCCGATTGGGCCTCGCTGGGTCTCAAGGCTCCTCCCGCTGTCTGCGCTCGATCCCCAGGTAAGGGGAGAGCAGAAGATGGTGTCGGGAGCTCAGAGGGTGAGCGCCGGATGGCGCGAAGCTTTTGTAGGCCTTGTGCCCTGCCCCGATTGGGCCTCGCTGGGTCTCAAGGCTCCTCCCGCTGTCTGCGCTCGATCCCCAGGTAAGGGGAGAGCAGAAGATGGTGTCGGGAGCTCAGAGGGTGAGCGCCGGATGGCGCGAAGCTTTTGTAGGCCTTGTGCCCTGCCCCGATTGGGCCTCGCTGGGTCTCAAGGCTCCTCCCGCTGTCTGCGCTCGATCCCCAGGTAAGGGGAGAGCAGAAGATGGTGTCGGGAGCTACAGCCCTTCTTGACCTGTTGTTGGGGGTGGATTTAAGGAGAGCCGAAAGTCTCTCATGAGGGACCTTGTCAAAGGTTTTCTGAAAATACAGAAACACCATATCAACCGGCTCACGTTTGTCTACCTCTTTACTCACACCTTCAAAAAAATATATAACAGATTAGTAAGACAAGACTATCCTTGGCTAATTCCATGTTGGCCTTCTCCCATTAAACCATAACTATACTAAAGGATACTAAAAGGAAACCTGAAAACAATCTAGGAATATAAGACATTTGAAATTAAAATAAGACACTTTCAGAAGCATTGAGGAAAGACTTCACAAAGATCTGGGTTTCCTATCATATTATAAACCATTCTACTTCTTTGTCACCTTCTGGCCACTCATCTGTCTCGCCCTCTGTTTCCCAATAACTCCTCTCCCCCAATATTTTCTCCTTGAGACGATCATTAGAATGTCTTATGAGTCACTTATATATTCTTGTGTTGTCATCGTTAACTCATATTGTTCTGACCTGAGGACGGAGATTTTGGCTTCTGAAAGCTAGTCAAAAGATGTATTAAGTAGTCCAAGAGAAAGAGAGAAGACGTTTATATAAATAGATGTAGGAAGATATCTCTCCAGAATAGAGGAATGGACAGTTGGCAGAGAAAAGACTATAACTCCCAAAAAGCTAAGGAGCTCTGGAGGGGGACGTACCTGTGAATAGGGAGGGTAAGTACTGCAAACAGATGTGCTATCAAGGGAGAAATCAACCAGAAGGATATAAGGAGCCAGGCTGGCAAATGAGGAGGAAACAGTGAAGAGGATATTTGAAGAGAACCAATGAAGACAAGTGGTGCATTTCAAGTGGGTCCCGCCTGGTGGGTCCCGGCTGGGGGCACAATCAAGAGGTGTGCCATGTGGCATGCCACTTATAACACCACTGGAACATTTGGAAGGACTGTGGTTTGTGAGTAGGATATTGGATGGGGGTAGTAGTTGGGTGTCAGCATGTGCTTTTGTAATAAGTGGGGTATTGGGGTGGTTAGTGGGAGGGGATATTTATTTATTTAAAAGGATTTATAGACCATTTTTAAAAAAAAAAATAAATAAATTTAGTCCACTGGACATAATAAAGGCAATGCAACACCACCACCCCCAACCCCATACTTCATGTTTCTGTTATAAACAGAAGATCCATTTGGAGGGGGGAGGGACAGGAGAAGGAGGGTAGCACACAAACGAAGGAGGGTGGAGCAGATGAGTTGGGTGTCCCTTTTGGGATGTGAGGGGGTACTTTTGGAATTCCAAGATTCTGAATTGGAAATTTTAATTTTGTATTGCACTCCAGGGATAGGGAGGGGAAGTTGGGGGGAGGAAGGTGATAAAGTAGCAGCAGTGAGGTTGGGTTTTGCGGATCTATTGGTTTTGGGAGATTTTAATATTCCTGAGAACAGTGCTGTGTGGGGAGGGTTAGCTACTGTGATGCATGATTTGGGCTTCCAGCAGTGGGTGAGGGAAGCAACTCATTTTGGGGAGGTAATATTTTGAATATGATTTTTGGAACAGAGGTGATAGGGAGTCAGATGGCATTGAAAGTAGATCCCATTTCCTAGGTTCCTTGATCTGATCATTTTTTGGTACTGTTCAGTTTTAGGAGGGGTAAAATTGGGGGTATGAGGGGAGGGGCAAAGGTGGGATTTGGGAGGGGTAAATTAGATGAGGAGCAGTTCTGGAAGAAGGCGTTCCTCAGATGGGAGGGTCTTCAGTGTTGTAGCTTGGACAATTTGGTGCAGGATTGGACAAATGTTTTAAAGGATACGCTGGAGGAAGTGGCTCCTCTGAAGCACGTTAGAGTGCGGGGTAAGAAGGAGAAGAATAGGGGTTGGTTCAACACCGATGTATTGCAGGGAGGGAATTAGGAAGGACTGAGAGAGGATAGTGGAAATGGGGCTCACAGGAAATAAGACGGTTATGGAGAAGAAAGGCAGATGAATACAGATAATGCTGATGGCAAAATAAAAGCTTTTTTGTCTTGTATCTTAGCGGCAGGGAAAAGGCATAAAGAATTATTCTAGATTGCAAAGCAGTTGTTGGAGGTACAGAGAGGGATAGGGGGCAGGGCTGTCAGGATGGTAGACGTGGAGCAAGTTTTATTAGTAAGGTGAGGTAGAGTTGGGGTTAGGGATTACAGGGGTGCTGGGAGAAATTGCAGAGGTTATTTAAAAGAATCTACATCACTTGGATGCATTTGTATTCAGTAGCTGGGCACTTGTTGTGCTGCCCTGAGGTGTTGCAACATGGATGGTGGAGTTGATCAACACTTCCTTTGAACAAGGAGTCTATCCTGACTCATTGAAGGAAACCAATGCCGAAGAAGGGGGGCGAGGGTGGCATGACCTGTGAGAATCTTCATCAAACTGTATCCTTAGTAACGCTGGCGAAGATCATGGAATGGAAAGTGGCAGAGCAGTTAGATGGCTTTCTGGAAAGGGTGGGTGGGTTAGACTGGGGATAAGCAGGGTTCCGATGGGGCTCTGGAACTGAGTCCCTGTTGGTGGTGGTGACAAATTTAATATACTGGACACAGGATAGAGGTGACGTGATGGTGGTAATAGCACTGGATTTATCTGTAGCTTTTGATTTGTTGGAGTGGAGGAGTTTGGTGCAGAAGTGAAAAGTGGGTATTGCAGGGGTAGTTCTAGCATGGATTACCTCCTTCCTGTGAGGGCAGATGTTTAGAGTGAGATGAAGGGGAGCAATGTCGTCTCTGCAACACCTGTCCTGTGGGGTGCTGTAGGGATCTATCTGCGTTTGTGATAATCCTTTGTAATATTTTTATGCAGTCACTAGAGAGCATTATCCGGAACCTTGGATTTCAGGGCTTTGTATACATGGGTGATATTCAAATTGTGATTCATTTGGGACGCGATATAGGGAATTTTCTCTTGGACTTCCTTAGCAGTTTTCTGGGTCATACTGCATCTTCGTAACTGGAACCGACATTTCAGCCACCATACTGTGGCTTTCTTGAGGGCAAAGTGTTTAAGCAGTGGAAAGAGCATCTTTAAAATTACAAGAGAACTTTCTGATCTATGGGAAAAAGAGGTTTCTAGCCTTTCTCCAGTGCACTTTCCTGCCGCAATTCAAATTCAAAGTTCTCACCGAAATCCCACCAATCTGGTTTGAGGACTACGATCATAGAAGAACAGACATCCATTGCTTACCACTTCATCCTGAAGAAAGCCACAGTATGGTGGCTGAAACATTGGTTCCAATTACGAAAACACAGTATGACCTGGAAAACTGCAAAGATCAGTGATATAGGGATGACCATTAGGAGTATAAATGTCTGTCTAGAGAGTGTTGTGGAATGGCTGGAAGAGCACGTTATGATATTTCATTTTTGAAAGTCAGAGATATTAATTTGTAGGGACTTGGATCTGGAGAGGTTGACCCAGTGGTTAAGTATTTGGGGAAAGAGACTGGTTTGGACGAAGGAGTTTCAGGACATAGGAGTTCTGCTGGATGGGGAGCCATTCCTGCAGGCACTGATTGCAAAGGTGGTGGGCAAGGCTTACAGACAGTTGAGATTGGTTTGCCAGCTTTATCCATTTATGGATGAGGGTGCTATGTGGTGATGACACAGGTGTTAGTCATTTTGGTACTGGACTACAGCAACCTCCTGGGATTGCCCGACTTATCTGATCAGGAGGTTGCAGGTGGTCCAGAACATGGCTGCAAAGATGCAGTTCGGCTGTGGTTGAAGGACGTCCGTGGTGGATGTATTGAGGCAATTGCATTGGCTCCCTATTCGAGAGCGATGTATATTTAAAATGAACATGCTAACTTTTAAGATTCGAGGGGGGGGGGGAGCAATCTGCAGGGAATTCTGGACTGGTATTATCTGGGCTAAGTCTTACAGTCCAGTCAAAAGAACCTGCTGGTGGTCCCTGATTGTCAAGAGGTGAGGCTTCAGAAATAGAAAGGGAAAGCTTTTAGGGTGGCTGCACTAGAGGAGTGGAATAAGCTTCCCATTATGTTGTGGTAGGAATAGATGGGGGTTGCTTTAGGAAACTTATGAAGACCTTTTTTGTTTCCTGATTAAGTGGCTGCAGAGTGGTGGGTGAGCAGGTTGATGAGCCCAGTCTTTTTTGATATATATATTTTTTTTTTTTTGCATGGCGTTGTTTTAGTTTGTTTTTATTGTAAACCTCTTAGAATATTGGACGATAGTGGTATACAAATATTTTTAAATAAATAAATAAAACCAGCTCAGTCATGGGGAACTTTAAGCTCAGTCCAATAAAACATTGGAAAAGGTGATGGATGCCTGGATTCCACCTTCTGAATGAGGTGGTGGGAGCAAAAATGGTGACAGAATTCAAAAAGGCATGGGAGAAAATTAGCCAGAGAATTAATTCAAAGCAAACGTAAATAACTTCTAAATTACTGGGCAGACTAGATGGGCCTTGCTAGTCTTTATCTGCTGTCATTCACTATGTTACTATGGATAGCGTGGTTTTTTTAGGGCAAAAGAGTGCTGTAAGACATTGGTATTTTCTATCCAAGCATTTGTGAATGAGGAAGTAGGAACACTCCCTGCTATCCTCAACTTTTTTTGTGAAGACATACAAAATGGTGATGGTAGAAAAGGGGGTAGGGGGTGGTGGGAGGAGGAAGGTAGGAATGGGATATGGTGATAGGTTGGAAGTCCTTTGCAGTACTCGGACAATAAGAGAATTGGCCCACCACATCTGCTTTGTATTAGAGCAGAGTAGGTGAGGGAGTGGCTTGAGGCCCCCTTGGGGTTGAACTTAGAACAGCCAGTACATACATGTATTATCTTTGCTGGTAGCACATAAATGCCTTACTGGGCCTTATGCCCTTAGAAAATTGGGCATCGATTTACAAACTGACTCCCATCTTAAAATTGTCCATTACTGGGGGGTTAACAGCTAATATTAATATGGCTTAGTCAATAGAATCTTAACCTGTATAAGTTGGTTATAATAAAGTATCCATTTGTATTCTGTTTAGGTGTTTCTGCAACCCCAAGGAAGTGTGTAAGATGTTTTAGTTACCAGTAAATAAATTGGTATGTTTGTTGTAGGTAAGCTGACTTAAAACTAAACTAAATGTAAGGTAGGAAGGGTCATTTTGAGTGCCCTTATTAAGTTTGCAGGCCACCCAAAGGCCAATATTTAAAAGGGACATCCTCATAGAATTCTCCTTTAAAAATAGGCTGGCTGACTGGTGCTGTGGGAATCTTTTACCCTGCATATTTAGCAATCACAAAGCATGCAGGTCGAGACTGTTCTAGGATGTTAAAATGAAACCCCAGCGTGCATGTCAGTCAACCCACTTTTCCCACTGAGAAATGTGTATGCACTGGTAGTGGGAAGGAGTCGGCTAATGGTTAGAGCAGTGGGCTGAGGACTAGGGAAGCCAGGATTCAGATCCCATTGATGCTCTTTCTGATCTTGGACAAGTCACTAAATCCTCCATTGATTTAGGTACAAATTTAGTTTTTAAGTCCTCTGGGGACAGGAAAATACCTACTATATCTGAGTATAACTCACCTTGAACTACTGTCAGCTGAATTAATCCTCCCCTTGCCCAAAACAAACATGCATACCTTACTCCATAGAGGACCCCTCAGTTTTTAAAGAGGTCTTGCCTGTAGGTAATTACCTGCCTACTAGGAGTTGAAAAGCTGTCAGCTGAATTAATCCTCCCCTTGCCCAAAACAAATATGCAAAGCTTACTCCATAGAGGACCAGTCACTTTTTAAAGAGGTCTTGTCTGTAGGTAATTACCTGTTTACCCAATTTCTTGCTTATTAGAGGGAATCAACACTTTACTCTGGGTTCAGAGAATCGGGTTTTTAAGGTATGGGAGGAGAAGGGGATAGTGAATCTGGGACATGTGGTGACCCTACAAGGTGGAGTTAAATTGTATGCTTTGCAAGAATATGAGCGCCCAGGGTCGTCAGGTTTTGCCTATTATCATTTAAGACATTATATTCAATCTCTTCCAATCAAAAAAGCTACTTGGAATAGAAATACTTTGATCTGCAAAGACCTGGTCATACCTGAGTCTCCTAATTTTTAGAAGCAAAGGTATCATTTAAAGTTACAGGGACCTTTGCACAATAGGCATATAGAAAGAAGTTAAAGGTTCAGTTTGACTAATTCAGCTGCCATTGTTTGAATTGTCTGCAAATTTGCTGACAGGGAGGGGCTGGTTGAATAGTCTTGCAGCCACCTGGTCGTCCCTGGACATCACATCTTCCAGATCCTGCAAACAGCTAAGCTTACAGCTTTGTATCTTTTACCTATCTTGTTGGTGGTTGTAGGTGATATAAAATTTAACTGCTGGTTTTACATTCACTTCTGGGAATATTCTGACTGCCTACATTTCTTGTGTAGCCCTCAAATTTTTATTTATTTATTTATTTAGCTGTATTTATATCCCGCTTTTCACCGGGTCAAAGCGGTCAATTGGGGGATACATTTAATACGAGGGGATATGAGACACATATGCTAATACTTACAGGAAACATGGGCAATGGAGTGTTAAGTGGCTTGCCCAAGACCACAAGGAGTGCCTATAGGACTAGAAATCCCAGACCCTCCGGCCTGAGATTGCTGTCCCCAGGTGGGACTTGAACCCCCGGCCCTCCGGCCTGAAGTACCTTGTCCTAACCACTAGACCACTCCTCCCCAAATCAGATATTTAAGTGTGCCCTCAGTTCATGTAAGGCCTGCTGGCCAAGGACACTTAGGTTCCCACCCACCCCTGGGCTGCATTGCCTATATAGCAGTCATATACGTTGTCATCTATCCTCTTAATTTGGTATTACGTCCACCTTCTCGTCTCCTTCTAGGACCACACATGTCTTGTATTCAGTGCAATAATTGTGGTGCCTTCATTCTGAGACAAATCATCTGGAACCTAAGAGCTTGCCCTATATCACTCAAGTTAGCAGCCATACATAAAGAATCAACTCTATTAAGGGAAGAAGTAGCTGCAATGAACACACCTCTTCTAGGATACAAACCAAACAAAGTCCACCACCGCTCCCACAGAGAATCAAACATCCCAGGAACAAATGGATCACAGTGGGCTCTGGTAGATTGCTTCCTGTGTTGCAGAAACATCCTGTACATCATGAGATATCACTGCATAATGCCTTCTCTGCTTTGGTTAATGAGGATGCCCAATCCATGGAAACTGCAGGGCCCTTAAATGAGACAGTCAATGCCCAATCTCCTGATAAAGCACCAAATATGAAGAAAAACTCAAAGAACAGAAAACGACTACTACTTGGTGATTCCATCATCAGAGGCACCAACTTGGGAACACAGTTCAAAGGAGAGAAGTTAGTCAAATGCCTCCCAGGCTCTTCAGCTAGCAGGAATACAAACCAAATTGTTGATGTACTTAGTGCTGAAAGTGAGCACTCCAAAATTGATGATGGAGTGGAGGAGTGGCCTAGTGGTTGGGGTAAGGTACTTCAGGCTGGAAGGTTGGGGGTTCAAATCCCACTAGAGGACAGAAACCTTGGGCCAGAAGGACTGGGGTTTCTAGTCCCATGGGTGCTCCTTGTGGTCTTGGGCAAGCCACTTAACCCTCCATAGCCCATGTTCCCTGTAAAATAGTTATCTCCAAGTTATAATGCCCTGTTCAATGTAATTCAGTTTGTTCAATGTAAACCACACTGATGCAGAATAGCATGGTATATAAGAGAATGTAAATAAATAAATAAAATCTTGGTACAAATGACCTGACTAGAAACAGTGCCACTACAATTCAAAGGGACTTCCAAACTCTGGGAGAGAAACGGAAGCCCATTGTTAACACTATAGCATTCTCAGAAGTTCTACCTGTTCTTGGTAAGGGGGCAGAAAGGCTACATCGCATAAACAGCTTTAACACATGGCTCCAGACCTGGTGCAAAGAAGGAGGAGTCAGATTTATAGGCTACTGGGGAAACAGATGGACCAACAAGAGACTATACTGTGCTGATGGACTACATCTCTCTGTCGCAGGGAAAAGAATCCTAAGTGAAAAATTCAGGCAGTATGTGGATATGCATTTAAACTAGAAAAAGGGGGTGACGGATGGGAAAGGTCAAGTTCAGGACGTCACTCCCTGCAAAAGCAGAATAACATCAGAAACAGCCACACTTTTAAACCACACATCAAAAGCAAGTGGGAAGAAGTGGGCAGAACAAAATCAATGCAAAATACATGCAAGCCAGATAAATGCTGGAAAGGAATGAGCACAAATGCTCGAAGTTTAGCCAACCATGTTCCAGACCTGGAAGCCCTAATGGTGGAAATGGACTTATTTATTTTATTTATTTATTTAGAGTTTCTTCTATACCGCGCTATTCGTCATCAGTGCAGTTTACAGATAACACATTTGTGCAGTGTAGTAAAGGTCTACACTGGACTTACAAAAAACAGGGTATTTATACAGGGCTAACAGGTAAACTATGTACAAATTGGTGGCCAAGGTTCTTCATGCAGCTCGGCATTATTTACATGTGGAAACAACATAACTATGTACATCCTAGCTGTATATCAAATGGTAGTGGACTGGTCACATGGATTCAGAGGGACAGGCTTACTTGGGTGATCTGAGAGGTGTGAGAGGTGCTGGCTTGGGCTAGGCATGGCCGTGGGATGTCGTCTGAGTCTGAAAAGCACTGAAGAAACAGGTGGTGCTTCAGTGCTTTTCTAAACTGGGCGAGGTTGTTGATGGCCCGGATGTCTGGTGGCAGTGCGTTCCAGCAGGAAGGTGCATAGAGTGCGAAGGCTCGGTTCCTTGTAGCCTTAGAGCACTTGGTGATTGCTCTCGGGAGAAGCAGAGTGTTGGTGGCGGCCGACCTCCTCAACCTGTTGAGAGGGGTGGTCTGGACAAGGTCTGTGAGGGAGGTGGACGTGCACTTGTTGATAGCCTTGAAAGTCATCATTAAGATCTTGAAGGAAATCCTGCAGTGTACCGGGAGCCAGTGCAGATGTTTCAGAACTGGGGTGATATGGTCCTTCCTTGATGCTCATGCAGGATTCTGGCTGCAGCATTCATTGTGAGCTGCAGAGGATTCAACGAGCTCTTCGGAAGGCCCTGCAGTATGGAATTAGCGTAGTCAAAGTGCGGCATCACTAGTGCTTGATAGACTGTACGGACGTCTTTCGGCTCTAGCAGCTGTCTCATGTGACGCAGCATCCGAATTTTGTGGTATATCGCTTTTACCATATTGCTTATCTGGGCATTCATGTTAAGGTGTTGGTCGAGTGTGACAACAAGGTATCATATTGTAGGCTTACTGAGGAGCTCTGCATCGCGTACCTTCAGTGATGAGGGCGGAGTGAATGTCTGATCTCTGCTGATGAATAGGACCTCCGTCTTTTTGAAATTTATTTTGAGTTTCTGCATGTGAAGCCAATCCGTAACCGCATCAAAACAGGTAGACGGCTGAGAGAGGTCTGGATGCTCCGTGGATACTGGTGTGTACATCAGAACATCATCAGCGTATATTAGGCAATTAATGTTGACGGATCAGATGAGGGCATAGATGGGCTGCATGTAAACATTGAACAATAGGGCAGAGAGTGATGATCCCTTTGGCACGCCTTTCTCCTGAGGGAAGGGTATGGAGGTGGAGGAGCCAAAACGGACATGCGGCCATCTGTCATTCAGGTATGATGCACACCAAGCAAGTGCTGTACCATGGACTCCCTTCTCGCTGAGGCGAGATAGGAGTAGATCGTGACTGATGGAGTCAAAAGCTGCATCAATGTCCAAGAAGATGAGAGCAAAACCTTGTCTAATATTGTCTAGCCCAACGGTTAACGTGCTGAATAAGGTGGTCAGCATGGTTTCTACGCCATGTGAATCCCGGAATCCATGCTGGCTGGGGTCAAGGGGTGCGTTGGTCCCGATATGATGGTTCAGTTGGCGTTGAACTATCTTTTCCATAATTTTAGCTAGTAGAGGGATACTTGAGATTGGCCTATAAGAGTCCATCCTAGCAAGGTCCAATTTATTGTTTTTCAGCAGCGGTCTGATTGCTGTTTGTTTCAGGCTTCGGGGGAAGGTTCCGGTCAGGAATGATAGGCCTATAAGTTTTGACAGGAATGGGCTAAGGTCAGCCCGCAGGGCCTTTATCCAGAATGCTAGACATGGGTCATTTGGTGCTGTGGTGGTTTTTATGTTTGTGATGGTGTCTTGGATATCTTTTTCAGTTGGGGCTGAGAAGGCGGTGATGATATATTGTGTATTCATTAAGGCTTGTGAAGGTGAGGATGAGGGGGACAGTTCGGGAGCCCCATCTGGAGAGTGGATGTTTGCAGATATGCTGGACTGACATGTTTTGGTTCGCAGGTAGTCTGCATATTCCTGCAGGTCCGGGTGGCTTGATTGGCCAGGGGTGGGCTCTTTTGCTAGGGTTTTAACAAGGTTGAAGAACTCGTGCGGTTTATTTAAGGAGCGTTGTAAGATTTCAGCATGGTATTGCTTCATTCTCGTTGACACTGCTGATCGGTGTCCGTCTAAATGAGCAGTGTAAGCTTCATGATTCTCAGTTGTTCTAGAGCGATGTCAACGTCTTTTGAGCTGCCTAAGTTGGAGGAGTGATTTCTGTAGCTCGGGGGAGTACCAGGGCGCCTTCGTCCTCTTACGTGGTACTTTGTTGAAGGAGGGTGGGTCGATTCCGGCATCCAGACTCGAGTTCCATGTGGTGATCATATCGTCTAGACTCTGTTCGCGTCGGTTATGGAGAGGCCGTGCTCTTTCCAGGATCTCATCTTTGTTGAATGGACGGAAGCGTTTTGCAATTGAAGTGATTGGTTTGTCAGAAGAATGTGGACTAGTGGGGACAGAGTGTACTGGCATCAGGAATCTAATCAGATGGTGGTCAGACCATGGTACCGTGCTTACAGAATGATTGAGCTTGTGCGTAGAGTTGGAGGTTGTCTGCAGAGTGAAAATCAGATCGAGCATGTTTCCCCTAATGTGGGTAGGGGTGTCTACTATCTGAGTGTAACCTAGCACTCCGAGGGCATCAAGGAAGGCCTTGGCATGGGTGTCTTGGAGGGCAGGGAGGTTGAAGTCGCCCAACACCCAGTTTGATGTGCGAGTGTTTAAGGGGTTGCAGGCGAGGTCGATTATTGTGGATAAGTCATCCGGGGCTGGGTAGGGTGTTCGGTAGAACAAATTGATGGTGCTGTGTTTGTTCGCTATGGTGATGGAGTCTAGGATTGAGGTGCTGCTGGAGGCAATCATCTGGAAATGTAGATTCGACTTGGCTAGGATGAGTGCTCCTCCACCTCGTCTGTCAGTTCTGTGACAAGAGTGGACAGAGAAATTGGGGGGGACAAATTTTTGAAGGAGAACAGTGTCTGAGGCAGACATCCAAGTTTCGGTAACACATAGGATGTCAAGGTCGAAGGCGGACAGCATGTCCGTCACGGCTGGCCATTTCTTTCGGATCGAGCGCGTGTTTATGAGGGCACACTTAAAGTCGTGATGGTGGGTGTGTTGTTCCTGCTGAGGGGGTTTGGGCTGCTGGAGGGCAACATAGATGAGGTGGGGATATGGCATGCGCGCAGGTCTCCCTGTTTGGTAGTTGGAGTGTCCGTAGTATCTGCTCCATGCACCGTGTAAGATTGGAATGGAGTTGTAGGAGGAAGTGAGGGCCTGGGTGCCATGTACCAGGGCTAGTATCATGCAGCAGCTGGCAAGGGCATAGGAGTGTGTGGTTGTCGTAGGTAGTAACATGGTGACAGTGGGGTTCAAGATGAATAGTACTGGCTGAATTTAGTGTACAGATTTTCGCTGGACATTGACTTGGACATTGTGGCCATTACAGAAACATGGTTTAATGAATCGCATGATTGGGATATATCCCTAGCTGGCTATAATCTATTCAGAAGAGACAGAGAAAATGGAAAAGGAGGAGGAGTAGCCTTGTATGTCAAAAGCAATATTAAAGCTACTGAAATGCAGGGGGCATGGGGAAAAGAAGAAGCGCTCTGGATTGCATTGGAAAGAGGAAATGGCACTGTCATCCATACTGCTGTACTCTACAGACCTCCAACTCAAATCGAAGAAATAGATAATGAATTGATTATAGATATTGCCAAGATAGCCACAAAGGGGGAAGCTGTCCTATTGGGTGACTTTAATCTACCCAATGTGGATTGGATTACTCCTTCTGCAAATCTGGAAAGAAGCAAAAAAAATGTGGATGCTCTCCAAGACGCGTTACTTAGACAAATGGTGATGGAACCAACTAGGGAAAGTTTAATGCTGGATTTAGTGCTCACCAACGGTGATAGCATCTCAGATGTCTGGGTGGGTGCCCCTGTGAGCAGCAGCGATCGTCACACGGTGTGATTTGAGATAAAAGCCAAGGTGCAGTCCAATCATAGCAAGCTAATAGTCCTAAACTTCAAAAAGACTGACTTCAGTAAAATGGCCGAGTACCTAAAGGAGGAGTTGGCAGGGTGGAAGGGGATAAAGGGAAGTGGAATTGCAATAGGCTAAACTAAAGGTGGCAATAAAAGGGGCAACAGATAAATATGTAAGAAAAGTAAATAAAAACGAGCAGAAGGTAACCTATTTGGTTTTCCAAAGTGGCTGCTCAAAGGCAAAAAACACAGCTTTCACAAAATTCAAAAGCTTTCAAACAGAGGAACACAGAAATGAATACAGGATCAAACTCAAAGAGACAAAAAGAGAAATAAGGATAGCAAAATCAAAGGAAGAGGAAAAGATGGCTAAAGATGTTAAGTGTTGCGACAAAACTTTCTTCAGGTATATTCGGGAAAGGAAGAAGATCAGAGGTGGAATTGCAGGACTCAGAAGTGCTGGGAATGGACTCGAGGAAAGTGACATTGAAAAAGCGAAATTGCTAAACAAATACTTCTGCTCTGTTTTTACTAAAGAAAATCCTGGAGAAGGACCACCTGTGACTCCCAAATATAAAAATGGGAATGAAGTAGATACCGCACCATTCACAGAAGATGTGTTAGAACAACTTGCAAAACTGAAAGTGGACAAGGCCATGGGATGGGATGGGATGGGATGGGATACATTCCAGGATACTGAAAGAGTTCAGAGAGGTTCTTGCAGGGCCGTTAAAGGATGTTTTCAACAGATCCTTGGAAACAGGAGAAGTTCCTCAGGACTGGAGAATGGCTGATGTCGTACCTCTACACAAAAGTGGTGACAGGAAAGACGTGTCAAACTACAGGCCCGTGAGCCTTACCTCGGTGGTGGGAAAAGTAATGGAGACGTTCCTGAAAGAGCAAATAGTGGACTTTCTCAATACCAACAGGTTGCAAGATCCAAGGCAACATGGTTTTACCGAAGGGCGATCTTGCCAAACAAATCTGATTGAGTTCTTTGACTGGGTGAGCAGAGAACTAGATCAGGGGCATGCAATGGATGTCATCTACCTGGATTTCAGCAAAGCCTTTGATACTGTCCCTCATAGGAGGCTTATCAATAAACTCAGTAGTTTGGGGATGGGTACCAAAGTGGTAAACTGGATCAGAGATTGGTTGACTGACAGAAGACAGAAGGTGATGGAAAATGGAGCTCACTCTGATGAAAGAAAGGTGATTAGCGGGGTGCCCCAGGGTTCAGTCCTGGGCCCGGCACTGTTCAATGTATTTGTGAGTGATATTGCTGAAAGACTGAAGGAAAGGTCTGTCTTTATGCAGATGACACGAAAATTTGCAACAAAGTGGACTCCCCCGAGGGAGTGGTTAACATGAGGAAAGATCTACAAAAGCTGGAAGAATGGTCTAATGCTTGGCAATTACGATTTAATGCGAAGAAGTGCAGTGTTATGCACTTGGGTAGCAGAAATCCAAGGGAAAGATACACGATAGGGGGCGAGAGGTTGGTGTGCACGGATCAGGAGACAGACCTTGGTGTGATTATTTCTGTAGATCTCAAGGTGGTAAAACAGTGCGACAAGGCGGTGGCAAAAGCCAGGAGGATGTTGGGCTGCATACAAAGAGGAATTACAAGCAGAAAGGAAGAGGTACTACTGCCACTGTGTAAGTCACTGGTGAGGCCTCACTTGGAATACTGTGTTCAGTTTTGGAGATCATATCTTGCAAAGGATGTAAAAAGAATGGAAACTGTTCAGAGGAAGGCAACCAAAATGATTTGGAGCCTGCATCAGAAGCCTTATGAGAAGAGACTGGAAGACCTAAATATGTACACTTTGGAGGAGAGGAGGGATAGGGGAGATATGATTCAGACCTTTAAATACTGTAAGAGAAATAATGAGCAAATAAACCTCTTCCAAAGACAGGGAAACTGCGAAACTAGAGGGCATAACATGAAGCTGCAAGGTGGTAAATTGAAAGGCAATGTCAGGAAATACTTTTTCACTGAAAGGGTGGTGGATGCTTGGAATGCCCTCCCGATGGAAGTGGTGAGGGCAAATACAGTGACAGAATTCAAAATGGCATGGGACAGACACAGTGGATCCCTTTATAGCAACAGGATAAAATCAAAATAAACTGAACCATCTAATTTCTCAACAAATAGGGGTGTCCTACATGGAGCGGCGGGTTCACCCCTAAACAAAGACATGGGAGGGGTGGCCTGCACAGAGTGGCAGGCGCACCTACTCCTGCCATCTTACTGGGCAGACTGGATGGACAATACTGGTCTTTATCTGCCGTCAATTACCCTGTTACTATGAAAACGTAGCAGCAGACGTCTCGGCACATTTGTTGGAATTTTTTGAAATTGGTCACTGTGATTGCTTGTCCATCTCACAATTGTATCAGAAACTGGAACAGTGGGCTCCCTTTGCAGAATTTATGACAATAGAACGGTAGTGGGGACTGGAATTAGGAATGCAGGTGGAGGCGGGTACAGTTTGATGGGCTATTGCATGGATCCCGGCACTGGTCAAAACAGCCCAACTACGAGAGGTTCAATACCGAGCTGTATGTCGAGCCTAATTTTCTCCTCTGCGAGCATTGCACAGTGGGATGGCCTCCAGCAGCCAATGTCCCTGGTGTGGAACACCCAACGCAAATTTAGGGCATTTGTGGTGGAAGTGCAAGTACATGCAAAGATACTGGAAATGTATACAAGGATATTTAGAATCTGTGGTGGGACAGTCGGTGTCATGGACGGGACGACTGGTCGTTCTGGATCAGTTGGTGCAGACAAGCCCAAAGGGGGGACAGACTGTTGGTATGGAAAGCCTGTGTGGTAGGGTAAGCAGGTTGTGCTTTATCACTGGAAGGTGCCCACACCCCCCCCTCGTTCTGGGAATGGCGAAACTTTTTTCATCAATTGATGTTGATGGAGCGTCTGGCGGGTAGGGGAGGAGAGCGATGCCAGGAATGTTTTTTGACACTCGGATGATATATTCATACTATGACCTCTTTAGCCCACAATGAGCTGCTGACCTTGTAGACGGGGATGGGACCCCTCCAAGGATTCATTACTAGGACCATGGAGAGGGAGTATAGACAGGTGAATGGGCAAAAGACAGGAGTATGTATAGATGATGGAGGACAAGGTGGGGAGGTAGGGAGGGGGAGGGGTGGGAGGGACAACTTGGACAAGTGCTAGGGTGGAGAGTAGAAAGCGGGGAGATTGAGGGGTGAGGAGGGAGCTAGTCGGGGTAAGAGCAACCGCACGGCTGTGACCCCCAACTCTATTGAACCCTCAAGAATCCAAGATGGACCTAAGAGGGGGTGGGGGGATTAGAGGGAGGAAGGGGGAGGGGGATTAACAAGGGGGGGGGGAGAAATAAACCAAGTGCTTGGTATAATGGGAGAGGTTACTGGTACAAGATATGCAAGTTGCGGCCCGAAAAATCAATGGATGAAAGCTGTTTAAATATACACGTTGTTAACAATTTGGGGAAGGAGAAGATTCTGGTTGTACAAAGTTATGTTGTTTTCTTTGATGTCAATAAAGAGGATTTGAAATAAAAGCCAGCTGCAGCATTTAAATAAAATATGTATATTCAGCACTGCTATTCAGATACGGCCAGTACTGAATAAGCATATCATGCAGTCAGCACAAGGATTATCTGGACAACAGTGATATTCAGTCCACTATGGGGGTCATTCCAGAACACAAATAAGGAGGGATAGACATTTTTCTCACAAAAACGTATAGAACCTTATGCCGATACAACGCAGCCCTGCATGTACACGGTGCTAACACAGGGATCTCAGAACGTGGACGTCAGGGGGCGGAATGAGGGTGTGGTCAGCCGCAGAGACTTATAAAGCGTATCCCTGAAAGGCCCATGTACATCGGCAGTGTTACCCACATACATCCAAGTTAGTCCTGTGGAAACGTGGAATAAGGGCAGGATTTAGAACATATTCTGCCCTGTTCTGCAATACATCCCACATAGAAGACTGCTGTGACAAAAATGTTGTGTGTCTGCAGTCAGGGACAACACCTGATGCAGCTTTACAGAACAGAAAGATGGGGTGAGGGAAATTTGTATAGTAAAGAAACATTGATAAACACTCCCTAGGGAATATGAAGAAATGCACTAGTGTTTATTTTGGCAATGCTGACATTTGCTGCATGTGCTAAGGGAGCAGATCCAGGATTCCCTAACATTTCCCATGACCAAAACAATATGACAGTTGACGGAGTCCTGGGACCCCATGCTATAATGTTATACCAGCAGTTGTTAATAGGTTCAGGGTATCATTTTTGCAGATGTATGTTACGTTGAGACCACAAATGATAGTGTGTGGTTGGGGGGGGGGGCATGAGTGTTGGAGGGGATGATCTAGTCTGCTCATCCACAAATCTGCAGGGGTCATGAATGACTGGCCGGTATCTGTACCATAGGGATGACTGCAATTTCACCAGATGCCAGTGTGACCGGGCAGAAGAACTCAGATTAGATCCTCCATAGCTAACTGTCCAAACATATCCCTGTCACTAATAAGGGACACTTAGAATGAGGGCATTCAACAGTGCAAACAGCACTAATACATGCCCAAGTGCACCATCATCGGTCTCTACAAATGTGCACATGTGTAGAGAGCGATGATGGCGTCTCTGAGCATGTCTTTGTGGTGGTTGCACTGCTGAATGCTCTCAGTTCAAGGGCTCCTTATTGGTGACAGGGATAAATTTGGACATCGAGCTATGGAGGACCTGTTCTGCTTTGTTCTGGTCCTTAGTGAGCATTGTACAGACATGTTCCAGAGATGTCCAAAACATGTATAACAATGAAGGTCTTCGACTGCCATGTATTTTTTGCTGCAGTGCATCTACTGACAAACAGATCACTCTCTACTTGCTTTTATACCAGCTTACAGCGCACAGAGATTACTTTGCAGTGTTCTGGGCATGCTACAAACTGGGTGATATGGTCTACCTTGCATCCACATACATGTTTCATCAGCTTTCATGTGTAGTTGGCATCCGCACATCATTGTTAATGTGCACAGCAGCTTCGGAAATGAACATTTTATGTGGGAATGGGGGCGTAGCCGTTCGCGGATATGGGCAGGATCATATACATGCATCTTTTCTGAATACGGTGAGTGCAGTGACATAAACAGCCATTGGCTATGTATACCCGACTCTCGTACACCATTGACATATTCGTCGCAGCACAAACAACGCACTATGTCCCTGATTCTGGACTCGTGGCTGTGGAATCACGTTTCAGTCAGGCATGTTTTATTTATTTATTTAACAGTTTTTATATACCGTCTTTCAGAATCTCAAGGTGGTTTACATAGAACAGAACTTTTACATAGTATGTTTTTTCGAAACTATGTATAGCAATGTTTACTGTGTTTACATTTAACTATTTACATAAAGTTTTTGCTCTGCTTGGTGCCTAGGGTTCGATCTGTTAAGTGGTAGGCAGTCCGTTACAGGATGGTGGAGTATAGTCGTTTTTGATTTGCACATGCCCGCAGAACAGATGTGCATGTTCTGCACTTGGCCTGCACTTGGATAACTTCAGGACAACTTTTTTGTTGAATATCACCACTCCACCCACGTACTGTCCTGCACTATCCAGGTAGTGTAAAGCGGTCTGTGAGAATAGTCAGCAGCACTATCCAAATGGCGCTGCTGAATACCCAAGGGCAGTGGTGGCTGAAATAGTGGCTGCCATTATTTGGATAAATGCCTTTGAATATCAGGCCCTATATTCTTTATATACTAGTAGCAGAGAGGATCAGCACTCTTTCATGTATGATAGAAACTTAGAAACATGATGGCAGAAAAAGACCACATGTTCTATCTAGTCTGCCTGGGCGGTATATCAAGAAATTGCATAAACATAAACACCACCTGCGCACCTATCTGCTTCACCCTCTATCCCAGAGCCATGAAGTCACCTTTGATATGCTCAGAGGAATACCTAGCAGTATCATTTGTGCCGTCATGGATGAGCAACATAGGATAATAGTAGACTTGATGAGTCTCGGCAAACTCTCCATTGTTTTGGACTTCATTGGGCCTTGTGTCTACCTCCATTTTTGTTCTTCCTTATTGTTTTTTGGAGGACCCTTCTCCTTTGTTTGGCAAGATTACTTGATTGCAAAGACCAGGGCCGTGACCAGAAACAAAGTTTTTTCTGAGTTTGTTTATAGTTTAAACCCTCTGGAGAAAAATAATCCTGGACTAATCTATTTTATTCTATTGAGTAATTAAAAGATTTCAAATAAGGGCCAGAAAATCTTTCCTCCATAGCATGAAGATGCAACCCCTGTACATTTGCAAAAGAGGATGCAATAACCAAATCAAGGAGCAAGAAGTCTTTGATCACCATACTGCACTTACTGGTTCATACTCAATTAATAGTGGGGTGCAATTTTCAAACAGCTTAACTGTGTGTGTGGTCTTAACTTGTGCTCTTTGCCTGGATTTTCAAAGGGAGCCCATGCAGGTATTTTTCCCCTTGAAAATTCAAGTAGAGTGCAGACACTGAAACCATCTATGTAGTTTCCAGCCTCTCTTTTGTGTGGGCATCCGAGGAGGAGAGAACAGCACATGTACTTCTGAAAATAGCATGTACCTCACCTTAGCCTAAACATGTCCAAAAGGAATGCTGCTTTTGCATATTCTGCTCGAAGCACCTGCACTGGAAACTCCGCTCATACTTTCTAGGTGCTCTGAAGCGGGTGACCCTCATAGAGATGAATTTACCCCAGCAAACTCATTATTTAACCCCACAAATGGCATTGAAAAGCGTCTTCCCTGTATAAGCTTGAAAGCTAAATTCAGGGATCGAAGTCACTCAAGATTTCCTCCTCTGTGGCCGTATCAGCTCCCTTCCCCGATTAGACTCACGTTTTACACGCTCTAGAGCCACGCAGTGAAACTGAAGATGTGTCTGATTCTGAGCTACACTGGACAGTATGTGCTCACTGTCTAATGAGGCCAGCTGTCAGATGCCAGCTTTTCCAGGAACACCACATCCTGAGAGTTCTATTCTATTCTGCGTATTTCATGGGTATGTGTGAAACTCATTTTAAGTAGTAAACTGAGCCAATGCGATCTGGAAGTCATACAGCATCTACATTCTGGCAACCTTGAGATCTAATTTGCTTGAAAATAACATTGCTTAAAAAGACACTAATTAGGACTAGATGTGCTAGCTAGAGGGTTGTTTGGGCCTATGTACGAAGCTTTTGTTTCCCGTAGCCAAAAATGGAAAAAAGACCTTCAGTGCATCTGAGTCTTGGTGCTGATGAGAAAAATTGCTTAGTACATTTGGCTCCAAGTTATTGTTTTTAAATTAAAAACAAACATTAAAGTACATTTATAAAAGCATTATTTTGGGGCGATTTTTTTTTCTGAAGATTATATCAAAATAAATCCAGGAAAACAAAAACAGCGCAATAAAGTTATTCAACACAAAGGAAAAGCAATACCTTTTACATTTGTCCAGTCCACGTTACGGGAAAGAACTAACCCCAAGAAGAGAAATACAAAAGAAAATTGAAAACACACCTATTTACAATACACTACAATAGTATAGACCAGCCATCAAAAGAATTAGATAAAGGCTAAGCAGTTTTTGTCTAACATTTCACTATAACAGAAAAAGAAAACCCGCCTTATCTGCATCTGAACTACTCATTACGATCATACCCCACATAACTTGATTTGTATTTAATAATATAATGTAAATGTACATAATGTATATAGTGTTGCACTGTTCTGTGCTAATCTTCAACATTTTTGTTTACTGTACATTGGTTATAGTTATATCACGTTATATGTAAAACAAACTATGATTTGTTGACTGTTGTTATTTGTGAACCACAGCTGATTTCTGGAAGCTGCGGTATATAAGAGCTTGTTAAATAAATAAATAAAATAAAATAAAAGAGAGAAGACGAAATCCGCTTTCATTTAACAGTGGACTAAACTCACAACCATATCCCATGGTAAGACATATCAAAATCAGGAAAAAAAAGGGGACAGTTCTTGAAGCAGCTGGAGAAACATGCCACTGCCTGCACAAATAATGCCATAACCCCCGTATTGGGACCACTAAGTGGCTCTGTCGCAGCCTCTCCGGCAATGCCCCAGATTCCACATGGAGCACAGCCATCAAGGAAAGTGGATGTATGAAATTCTCCTCTATGTCCCGAGGGGTAAACATCTCGATCCGCCCCCATCCAGTCTCCCAGATGATGCATCTGACATGCTTGTGCATACCGATGAAGATCCAAGATCCCCAGCCCCCCCCAACGCCAATGGCCCCTTAAGCGGCTAAGTGAGAGTCGCGCTAGTTTCCCCCGCCACAGAAATCTGCGCAAGTCTCTTTCATATGCTGTGACATATCTCTGTAGCGGCCAAATGGGCAGAATCTGCAGCATATGGAGCAGTCTGGGAAACAGCACCATGCGATAAGCCACCACCCGACCCAGAAATGACAGAGGCAGGTCCGTCCACTCTCGCAGCTTAGTCTGCTGCAGATTCATTACCCTACTCCAGTTTGTCCAATACAGCTGCCTTGGATCTGCTGTTAACCGAATACCTAAGTATGTAAATGTCCAATTGGCTCATTAGAGCAGGAAACTGGGACCCCAGCACCCCCTCAATCGGCCTGAAACATCCAGGGCTTCTGACCTTTCTTTATTAAGCAAAAAAACAGATATTTGCCCATACCGATCGAAGTCCTCCAACAGCCTAGGTAATGCCGACTGTGGATGGGAAATGTGCACCAAAAGATCATCGGCAAATGCTGCTATCTTAAATTCAGACTTGCCCATACAGATTCCAGGTATGGCCCAGCAGTTCTCTACTGCTTGAATTTTATTTATTTAACAGGTCTGATATACTGCTTTATCATTTCAATCAAAGTGGTTTACATTGTAACAAACTTAGTAATGTACATTAAAAAGGGATATTGATAACTTGTTTTCTGAGGCAATGGAGGGTTAAGTGATTTGCCCAAGGCCACAAGGAGTGCTAGTGGGAATTGAACCCTGGTCTTTGGGTTCCCAAGCCAGTGCTCTAACCAGTAGGCTACTCTTCCACTCCATAAAGGGATCCAAGGATAATACAAAACGTAAAGGTGAAGGGGGGCACCCTGCCATGTTCCCCCTCTACGTTGAAAGTCTCTGAGAGATACCCATTAGTGGGGTGGTCATATAGACCCCTGATCATTTGTAAATAGGTCCCTTCTACTCCATAATATGGGCGTAATTGAAACAAATATTCCCACCCCACTGTCAAACACTTTTCGGCATTAGCAAAGATATCATTTCCTGTGAGTGGACCCACTCTTGGGAACCTATAATCCTTCTCAGGTTGCTAACTGCAAACCGGCCATGAACAAATCCCACTTGTGGGTTCCATACTAAAGCAGGCAGCAGAGGTGCCAGCTGCTCCGCTAAGATTTTGCTAACAGCTTCAAATCAAATTTAATTAACGAAATAGGGAGGTATGAACTTGTTTGAAGCTGGTCTTTCGCTGATTTAGGGAGCAGTGTAATAAAGGACCAATTCTCTCCACATTTAAACCTCTGCTGTTGTGAACGTTGTTGGAAAACGGCTTCCATCGGGAAAACCACTTCAACTTGTAAAATTTTGTAAAATTCGGCTGTGAACCCATCCAGGCCTGGGGTCATACAACACTGTGCCTGTTGAATAGACTTAAGTATCTCTTGAGCCTCTATGGGTGCTCCCAACTGCTCCACTTGCCTTGTAGTCAATTTAGGTAGGGATAGACTCCCGAGATATGAGTTAATCATATCCAAGGGCACTCTTTATCCCTTATATAAATCACGATAATATGAACGAAAACAGTGGGCGATCCCCTCCACCGCTTTATGTAGTTTACCTGCCCCGTCCCGTATAACTGGCACCCAGCATGACCCCTGGGCTCCACGCAGACATCTCGCTAACAGCTTACCCGTCTTATTCCTGTGCTGAAAAAGGTGATCTTTATAGTTGATAAGAGATTTTTTTGCCCGCTGGTTCAGTACTTCATTCAGCACTGCCTGGGATTCTAGCAATCGTGCCCTGGTCTCTGTCGTTACTTGACGAGCATGTTGTCTGCGATCTTGCACTACCTGTTTTTCTAATCTTATCACCCAAACATTAAGGAGGCATCGGTGCCTCACTGAGTATGCTATTATCTCTCCTAGAAACATAGAAACATGATGACAGAAAAAGACCACATGGCCTATCTAGTCTGTCCTTCCATAACAACAACTACAGCAGTCCACTTTTTACCTTTAGAGATCCTCTGTGTTGGTCCCATGCTTTTTTGAATTCAGTTACTGTCCTCATCTCTACCACCTCTACTGGGAGACTATTCCATGGATCCACTACTCTTTCCATAAAGAAATATTTCCGCATATCACTCCTGAATCTATCTCCCTTCACCCTCATCCCATGTCCCCGCGTAGCAGAACTTGCTTTCAATTGAAAGAGGCTCTCTCCCTGAACATTTATGCCACGGTGGTATTTAAACATCTCAATCATATCACTTCTATCCCGCCTTTCCTCTAAGGTGTACATATTAAGATCCTTAAGTCTGTCCTCATATGCTTTATAATGAAGCCCATTAATCATTTTAGTAGCAACCCTCTGCACCGACTCCATCCTGTTCACATCCTTATGAAGGTGCGGTCTCCAGAATTGCACACCATACTCCAAATGAGGTCGCACCAAAGACTTATACAGAGGCATTATCACCTCCTTTTTTCTGCAGCCATTCCTCTCCGTATGCACCCAAGCATCCTTCTAGCTTTTGCCGTCGCCTTTTCTACCTGTTTAGCTACTTTAAGATCATCAGACACAACCACGCCTAGGTCCCGCTCTTCTTTAGTGGACAAAAGTACTTCACCTCCTATACTGAATTTGCTCCCTTGGATTGCTGCAGCCCAAATGCATGACTTTACATTTTTTAACATTAAATCCCAGCTGCCAAATTCTAGACCATTCTTCAAGCTTAGCTAGATCCCTCCTCATGTTATCTACACCTTCCTGGGTGTCTACTCTATTGCAGATTTTGGTATCATCTGCAAAGAGGCAAACCTTACCCGACAGCCCTTCCGCTGTATCACTAACAAAGATGTTAAAAAGAATCGGACCAAGGACAGATCCCTGGGGCACACCACTGGTAACATCCTTCTCCTCAGAGTGAGCTCCATTTACTTGTACTCTTTGTCGCCTCCCACCCAACCAATTTCTAACCCAAGCAGTAACTTTAGGGTCCATCCCTAGGGTGCTCAGTTTGTTTATAAGTCGCCTTTGAGGAACCGTGTCAAAGGCTTTACTGAAATCTAAATACACCACATGTAGAGCTCTCCCTCGGTCCAACTCCCTGGTCACCCAGTCAAAGAAATCAATCAGATTTGTCTGACAAGACCTGCCTCTGGTGAATCCATGCTGCCTCGGATCCTGTAATCCGCTGGACTTCAGAAACTTCACTATTTTCTCTTTCAGCAGCGTTTCCAATAATTTACTCACCACCGAAGTTAAACTAACCTGCCTGTAGTTTTCAACCACATCCTTACTTCCGCTTTTGTGTAAAGGCGCCACATGAGCCTCTCTCCAGTCCTTTGGCACCACTCCCGACTCCAACGAGGCATTGAAAAGGTCAGTCAGTGGAGTTGCTAGAACGTCCCCAAGTTCCCTCAGTATTCTAGGGTGTATCCCATCCGGTCCCATCGATTTGTCTACTTTAAGTTGAGCTAGTTTCTCACGAACACAGTCTTCTGAAAATTGTTCAAGATGTCCCTCGCTTCTGTTCTTATTTGTGGGTGTTTTCTGAGGTCCTGCTCCTGGTTCTTCATCTGTGAACACAGAACAAAAATATTTGTTAAGCAATTCCGCTTTATCCTTATCAGCTTCTACATATTCCCCCCCTGCACCCTTGAGTCTGACAATACCACTTTTGCCCTTCCTCTTCTCACTAATATATCTGAAAAATGTCTTATCCCCCCATTTTATTGCATTGGCTATTTCCTCCTCCTTTTGAATCTTTGCCTTCTCGACTACTTTGCTAGCTTCTCTAAGTTTTTCCAAATACAGATGCCTGTCTTCCTCTCTCTGTGATCTCTTGTATTTCATGAAGGCCTCCCTCTTTTTCTTCACTTTTTCAGCTACTTCCTTCAAAAACCATAGCGGTCTCCTGTTCCTTTTGCCTTTATTCACCATTTTAACAAAAAGGTTGGTTGCCTTTAAAATACCCCCTTTCAGTTTTGCCCACTGTTTTTCTGTATCCCCCAGCTGTTCCCATCCCACTAACGACTCCCTGAGGTATTGGCCCATCTTCGCAAAGTTAGTCTTCCTAAAGTCTAAGATCCTCACCTTGGAATGGATTCTAACAGCCCTAGTCCTAATACTGAACCACACCATCTGGTGATCACTGGATGCAAAATGATCTCCCACTACAACATCAGAAACACTTTCACCATTGGTAAGCACCAAGTCCAGTATGGCCCCTTCACGTGTGGGGTCTGTTACCAATTGCCTGAATAGTTCTCCCTGTAGAGAATCCAGGATCTCCTTACTTCTAGATGATACTGCAGCAGGAATGTGCTAATCAACATCTGGCATATTGAAATCTCCTAGCAGTAGCACTTCCCCTTTCCTAGCAATGCTGCGTATGTCTTCAATTAACTCTCTGTCCACCTCTTCCTCTTGTGAGGGAGGTCTGTATATCACACCAATGCAAATAGATTTCTCTTTCCCTCTTTCTAGTTTAACCCACAATGCCTCCTCTCTCCCTTTTAAGCTCTGTAATTCCAAAGCTTTAATAGTAGTTTTTACATATAGTGCCACTCCTCCTCCCCTTCTTCCTACCCTGTCCTTTCTGAATAAAGTATAGCCAGGTATAGTTACATCCCAGTCATGGTTTTCTGTGAACCATGTTTCTGTAACTGAGACATGTAGTCCCTCCACTTCTCTCTAGTATAACTATGAAAATGCTCTTCCTTATAGAGTTCCAGAGGGAACTGCCATACCTGTGATTGTCCCGAACTAGGATACCAATCTAGCGAAATCCAAATAGGTGCATGATCCGATATTTCTCCTGGTCCTATTTTTGCCTCTTCCACCCTTGCGAATACATTTTCAGCTATAAGAAGATAATCAATTTGAGTGCTAGTCCCATGAGCATGAGTCAAGTTGGTGTAATCTCTCTCTGTGGGTTGAAAAAGTCACCACAGATCCGCTAGGTGAAGCCGTCGGCAAAACCGCTGCAAGAAACGGGTTGTCCCCGTCCAGGTGTTCATGTTCTGCTGTGAGGAGTCCATCGCCAGATCTAAGACCCCATTCAGATGTCTACCCACAATCAACCTGCTTTCTGGCAGCTGTTCCAATATTGACGCCAGCCGGGCATAGAAGGGACCGTCTGGCATCCTGGGGCCATAAATACTACTACTACTAAGCATTTGTATAGCGCTACAAGTTGTACGCAGCGCTGCACAGACATGTCAGAGACAGTCCTGCTCATCAGAGCTTACAGTCTAGTCAAGATAGACAACACAGAAGGTGAAGGCAGGGATAAAACAAGGGGGAAAGAAAAATAGCACTACTGGGTGACCCTCCAAATCCACAGATAATATTATATAACGTCCCAGGGGGTCACTTTTTTCAATCTTGCACTCAAACAATACACGTTTATGAACCAATATGGCTACACCCCCTTCTTTCCCTGAGCTGCTGCCCCGAAGACTTGGCCCACCCAGTCCTGGCCCAACTTCCCATGTTTGGTAGCAGACTGGTGGGTCTCCTGAAAACAGGGCCGGCCCGTCCATTGAGCAAGAATGTTTTTTGCACAGGGCCCCGCGTTTCAGGGGGCCCCGCGCAAAAAACATCTTGCATCCCATTAAAGTTTTAAAAAAATCATAAACCGGCTACGGCTGCCGCTGCCGCCGTGGCAGCGGCAGAATGGAGAATCCCGCGGGGCCCATTTCCAGTCCTGCCCACCCCCCCCCCAACCCGCCCACCTAATTTTAAAAAAAAACCCCCGACACCGGCTGCTGCTGCCGCTGCCGCCGTGGCAGCGGCAGAATGGAGAATCCCGCGGGGCCCCCCTGTCCGGCAGTCTTCTCTGTGGCCTCCGTCGGCTGTCAGAGCTGCGCGAAGAGAGAGAGCTTCTCCTCTCGCAGCTCTGTTAATCACGCCGCGGGGCTGATGGGATTTCCCATCAGCCCAGTGGCGGGATTAACAGAGCCGCGAGAAAGGGAAACTCTCCCTTCGCGCGGCTCTGAAAAGCCCGCGCTGAGGCCGCATCAAAGACTGCCGGACAGGGGGCCCCGCGGGATTCTCCATTCTGCGGCTGCCACGGCAGCAGCGGCAGCCGCTGCCGGTTTCTGGGTCTTTTTTTTTTACACTGCGCGGGGCGGGGGGGGGGGAAGGACTGTAAATGGGCTGATGGGGGGGGGAGGGAGGGAGGGAGGGGGTAAGGACTGTAAATGGGCTGATGGGGAGGGAGGGAGGGGGGGTAAGGACTGTAAATGGGCTGATGGGGAGGGGAGGGGTAAGGACTGTAAATGGGCTGATGGGGAGAGGGGGAGGGGGGTAAGGACTGTAAATGGGCTGATGGGGAGGGAGGGAGGGGGGTAAGGACTGTAAATGGGCTGATGGGGAGGGAGGGAGGGGGGTAAGGACTGTAAATGGGCTGATGGGGAGGGAGGGAGGGGGGGGGTAAGGACTGTAAATGGGCTGATGGGGAGGGGGGGGTGTAATGAATGTAAATGGGCTGATGGGGAGGGAGGGGGGTAAGGACTGTAAATGGGCTGATGGGAGGGGGGGTAAGGATCGTAAATGGGCTGATGGGGAGAGGGGAGGACTGTAAATGGGCTGATGGGGAGGGGGGTAAGGACTGTAAATAGGGAGGGAGGGAGGGGGGTAAGGACTGTAAATGGGCTGATGGGGGGGGTTAGGACTGGTAATGGGCTATAGGGGGTTCGGACTGGAAGTGGGCTGATGGGGGGGGTTAAGACTGGGAATGGGCTATGGGGGGTTAGGACAGGTAATAGACTATGGAGGGGCTAAGACTGGAAATGGGCTGGTGGGGGAAGTTATGACAGGTAATGGGCTATGGGGGGCTACGACTACAAGTGGGCTGATGGGGGGATTAGGACTGGAAATGGGCTATGGGGGGGTTAGGACAGGTAATGGGCTGATGGGGGGGTTACAACAGGTAATGGGCTATGGGGGGGCTAAGACTACAAGTAGGCTGATAGGGGGTTAGGACTGGTAATGTGCTGTGTGGGGGGCGTTAGGACTGGTAATGGGCTGGGGGGGGTTAGGACTGGTACTGGGCTATGGGGGGGCTAAGACTACAAGTGGGCTGATGGGTTAGGACTGGTAATTGGTTGATGGGGGGTAAGACTGAAAATGGGCTGATGGGAGGGTAAGGACTGGAAGTGGGCTGATGGGGGGGTTAGGACTGGTAATGGGCTATAGGGGGTTCGGACTGGAAGTGGGCTGATGGGGGGTTAGGACTGGTAATGGGCTATAGGGGGTTCGGACTGGAAGTAGGCTGATAGGGGGTTAGGACTGGTAATGGGCTATAGGGGGTTCGGACTGGAAGTGGGCTGATGGGAGAGCTAGGACTGGTAATGGGATGGGGGGTTGCTAGGACTGGAAATGGGCTGAGTGGAAGGGGGGCTTGAACGGCAAATAGCTGATGGGGACAGGGGCTTGGAATGGAAATGGGCTGAGTGGAAAGGGGGCTTGAACTGCAAATAGCTGATGGGGAGGGGGGCTTGGAATGGAAATGGGCTGTGAGGAGAGGGAGCTAGGACTGGAAATGGGCTGAGTGGGGGGGGGGGGGGCTAGGACAGGAAATGGGCTGATGGAGGGGCCAGGATAGGACTGGAAATGGGCTGTTGGGGGTGCTAAGGTTGGAAATGGGCTGTGGTGGGGGCTTGAATTGAAATGGACTCATGGAGGGGCTAGAACTGGAAGTAGGCTCATGGGGGGCTTGGATTGGAAATGGGCTGAGTGGAGGGGAGCTAGGATTTGACATGGGCTGATGGTGGGGCTAGGAAAGGAATAGAAATGAGCTGATGGGGGGCTGGGATTGGAAATGAGCTGATGGAGGAACTGATAGGACTGGAAATGGGCTGATGAGGGGCTGGGATTGGAAATGAACTGATGGATGGACTCGGATAGGACTGGAAATGGATGGGGGAGCTAGGACTGGAAATGGGCTGATGGTGAGGCTAGGATAGGATTGGAAATGGGCTGATGGGGGACTAGGACTGGAAATGGGCTGATGCAGGGACAAGAAGGGAGCAGATGCTGGGTGGGGCTGGAACTAGAAAGGAGCTGATGTTGGGGGAGGATTAAAATGGGATGGAGCTGGGAGAGTGAAATGGAGAGGGAAAAATATTTTGCGTGGGAGGGAAGACAAATCTACAATTGGCCGGATATTGGGAGAGTAAGTGGGGATTGAGGATGGAGGGATAAAATTTGAGTGGATGAAATAGGAATGAGGAAAGAGCAAAAGGAGAAAGATTAGCATGTTAAAGCAGATGTAGAGAGAGAATGGAAAAAAAAAACAAGACAGAAGAAAGGACAAATGGACAGCAGATGGAGAGTTAGCAGAAGACACGAAGAAACCAGAAGAAAGTGGCTGGAACAATTGCAACTGAAAAAAAATGCACAAAAGGTAAAAAAATATCTCTTTATTTTGAATTTATTAACTGGAATATGTCAGCTCTGGGAAATGTGCATCATTAATTTTTGCGCTTTGTTTAGTACAAGAGGAAATTAATTTATAGTTTTATTTCTACAGTGTTGTTGTATATTCCAAGTTTGGCTTTTGGGGTTCCCAGTTTAATTATGGTCTTCCTGTTTCTAAATTGTGATTCCTTGTTTGGTGATGGTCTATGTTCTGCATGTGTAACTGAGCTGAGGTATACTGTTTATGTAATTCCTATTTGACATTGCCACTTGTTCTTTCCCCAGTAGGTCATGTATTATTGTTCTCTGAAATGTATTGGTTTAATATTTGCAGTATTGCCTTTTGATAGTTAGGGTATGGTGCTTTGTGAGTCCTGGTAGTGCTGTTAGGATACGGCGGGTTTGCTATGGGTTCTAAATGGGCAGTGTTTGTAGTAGTTCCTAATGTGCCTGGCGGTTGGTACTGGATTATAGTAATGTAGAAACCTTTTAGTCTTTCTTTATCCATATACTCATTAAGAGGCATGTTTACTAAAAGTTAGTGTATGGTAACATTATGCAAATATTTATTCAAATGAGGCACCTTATGCAAATGAGGCCCCACACCGAGTCTCCGCACATGGCCCCGCACCCCCCTTGGGCCGCCCCTGCCTGAAAATATGCAATATTGCAATTTAATCAGGATGCCTGCTCGAAGAATCTTATTAGGGGAGCCCAGTCCACACACATTCCACGAGAGTATTTTCAACCCTTCTTCCGTTCCTTAAGACCTAATGTAAAAATCTGCAGTATGAATAGATTCGTGGGTCTCCCCCAGCCTAGGGACCATTCCATTTTGCGATGCCCGTTTTCCAGAGTATGTATATTTGACATCCATTGCCCTCCATAAATGGAAATATTCCCCCCTCCCCGCCCCCACCTTTAACTCCCCCCTACCATCCCTCCCAATTGTCCCTCTTTCTCCTTCCATGTGAGTCACTTCCAAATGTGACGGGTCTCCCCCCCCTCCCCCACCCATCATCCCTACCACTCTCTTAGACTTACCTCTCTTTGCCCTTGTGCTAAGCCTGGCTACCCTCCCCCCCCAGGGCTCTAAGCCTTCCGGCACAGTGTACTGCCGAGGGGGGGGGGCTGCTCTCTGTATTAATCCAAGCTAGGTCTGGGGGTTTTCCCCCCCTTCTTCTGATCTGAGGGGTTTATAACGAACAAGGCTCAACTCCCCCTCTCCAACACTGGTTCTACTCCGTAAATTGGGAATTGGGGTCATAACACCATTTCTGTTATTCGTTGGGTAGGATATGGGGACTCCTCTCTCAAACCCTCTCTTCCCTGACTCTATCTCTCTACGTCCCCCATCCCTTACTGATCCCTCCATTCTACTCTTAAATCCCCCCTCCCTTCCTCAGTTATCTCTCCTGACCGAACAGCCAGCCATCATGATTCATAATGCCAAACAGTAATATACAGTATCAAACAGCTTATACAGCATCCTATATTCCGCACTCCACTCCAAGCCACTACCGCGCCTGAATTTCATTATATCAGTCAGGCTTGTAAAAGTCACCTTTCAATTTTTTTTTTTTTCTTCAAAACTTTATTTTAAAACACCAGCAATAAACGAGTACAACAAAGATCGATCAGTCCCTGCGTGGGGAGGGACTCTTATCCCCACGACAGAGAGCCAGAATCAAATACTGGTGTTACATTTTCAGGTTCAGTACTATACACAACTAAAATCCTCCCCCCCCCCCCCACCGGACCCGGTCTCCTCCCATCAAAATCACACCCGTACAGTACAACATCGGAACCTACCATCCCTCCAACATCATATAGGCACAGTGGTCTCGGCTGCAGCCCATTGCAACACCTCGTTACGGCCTCGCGGGCTCAAGTGGTGAATATATGGATCCCACAGCATCTGAAAGGTGGACCAACGGCGAGGGTTACCCCGGGCGCTCCGACACTCCGCCAGCATCAATTGGTGAAAAGCATTCCTCCACTCCCAGAAGGTGGGCGGAAAGCTCGCCCTCCACTGGCGGAGTATAGGCCCTTTTGCCACCAGGCAAGCCTTACGTAGCAGCAAGCGACCCCATCGGCCCTTAGGACATGTGGGGCCCAGGCAGTCCAATACAACAAAGAGGGCATCCCAGCGCACCACCTGCCCCAACAACCCCTGCATGTAGGATGCAATCCGGGCCCAATACGGACGAATATGTCGACATTCCCACCACATATGGAATAAAGTCGCCATGGGGGCGGAGCATCTCGGGCAGCCTCCATCAGGGGACAACTGACACCGGAAGGCCCTCCGTGGGGAGAAGTGTACCCGAGTCAGGGATTTAAACTGGATCTCCCTCCACCGCATCCCCTCCGCAAGGGTGGCTACCCGTCTAAGACCCCAGAGGACAGTGTCCGGGGGGATCTCGCATTGCAGTTCCCGGGCCCATGCCAATTCTACAGGTCGATAGTCTGGCAGCAGGCGGTACTGATCCAATCTGGTCCGCAAGATACGAATAGAAGGAGGGATGTCTTCTCCTATCGCAAAGAATTCCAAAATCTGTGCCGACCTCCCCTCCTGGAGTTCAGCTGTCAGCAGGGACGACACATAATGTGAGAGTTGCATATAGGAGAAGGTGTGGGACCGGTCTAAATCATACTCTGCTTGCAAGACTGAAAAAGATTTACACATACCGGTAGAGTTCACCGCATGCCCTACCATGCAGAGTCCGTTCGCTGCCCACCGCCGCAGGATTGCAGAATCCGTTCCCGGGGCAAAGTTAACATTACCCTGAAATGGGAGCCAACTCGAAACCGTCCAATCCCGTTGCCAAAGCACATTTAACTGTCGCCAGGTACGGCGAACAGCACCCAAGAACACACTGTCTGTGATATAGGTCGGGAGCACCCTGTTTTCCAGATGTAAAATGGCCAACAATGAATGTGGGGCGACAAAGGCCTCTTCCAATGTCCGGGGAGTAAACAACTCAGTGCCCCCCAGCCAATCCCCCAGGTGTCGCGCCTGGCAAGCAATAGCGTATGCCCCCAAGTCCGGAAGTCCCATACCACCTTGGCGCCATCCCCCCATCAGCCGACGATACGCAATGCGAGCTCTCGCCCCTTGCCAGAGGAATTTCCTAAACATCCCTTCGATCCGAAGGAGGTCCCGGCGCAGGACCCACACCGGGAGGGTCTGCAACCAATATAGTATTCTGGGGAGAACGACCATCTTGATCGCTGCTATACGCCCAGAGAGAGACAATGGAAGTGATCCCCATGCCTGCAGTTGAGCCCGTAGCTTCGTGATCACCCGAGTGAGATTGGCCTGGTAGAGGTGTGCCGGTCGGGGGGTTAAAAGGATCCCCAAGTACATAAAGGAATCGATAGCCCAACGGAGTGGAAAGTCATCCCTCCACTTCGCTCGCAGTTGACCCGACACGTCTAACGCCTCGGATTTGTCTCGGTTAATACAAAAGCCCGCAAAACTCCCGAAAATCCGGAATTCCTCTAGCAACGCCGGCAACGAGGTTTGGGGGTATAGTAAATGGACCAAAAGGTCATCTGCGAAGGCGGAGATTTTAAAGCCCTGTCTCCCGATAACATTACCCCGGATTTCACGAGACCGTTCCACCCTACGAATGAGAGGGTCCAAAGACAAGGCAAATAGCAACGGGGAGAGGGGGCACCCCTGTCGGGTCCCTCTACAGAGCGGAAAGGCCTCCGAGAGCATCCCATTGCATAAAATTGCCGCCGTCGGGTTGGTGTATAAGCCCCGCACCATTTTGCAGAATGAATCCCCAGGCCATAGCACGGAAGCAGATAGTGTAAATATTGCCAACAGACCCTATCAAAAGCTTTTTCAGCATCAAAGCTGATCAGCAAAGAGTCCTGGGCACGCCGGTGTACCCTTTCCAAAGAGGCGACGATTTTCCGTAAGTTACGCACGGCGTATCGGGACTTCACAAAGCCGACCTGTGACTCATGGACTAATTGGCCTAGAACACCCGCCAAACGATCCGCCAGTATCTTGGCCACTAGCTTAAGATCAAAATTAAGAAGCGAGATGGGGCGATAGGAAGCGGCGCAGAGCGGGTCTTTCCCAGGCTTTGGAATAAGTATTATGTGAGCTTGGTTACTACCCCAACGAAAGAAGCCCTGCTCAGCCCTGCAAGTATACACCTCTCGAAGCGTCGGGGAAATCAACTCGTTCAAAATCTTGTAGAATTCCGCACCGAGCCCGTCCGGACCCGGGGATTTGTAGCAACACGCGTTATTAATGACAGTCTGCACCTCTTGCAGAGTAACCGGTCGGTCTAGTTGCTCCCGTTGTATTTCCGTTATTTGAGGGAGATCCAAATCGGCAAGGTAATCCCTCATCTGGACCGGGGAGCCAGGCTCCGCCGTATAAAGCTTTTGAAAAAAGGACCGAAAAACCTTAGCAATCTGTGGAGTATCCCGGTGTAGCACCCCCCCCATCGTCCCGTAATGCAGGGATTAGCCTGGAGCCCCGAGGTCCGCGTAAGCATCGAGCCAGAAGTTTTCCAGGTTTATCGCCCTGCCTGTACAGCTGGTAGCGATAATATTGCACAGATTTTTTTCGCTCGCTGGTGTAGAGTTTCATTCAAGGCCGTCTGGGTCTCCCATAGCCGTCGTTTAAGGCTAGCCGTAGGGTTGCTGGCATAGAGCCGGCGCAGCGCTGTCACCTCCCGTTCCAGGCGGATTATGCGTTCCGACATCAACCTCCGCCGTCTGGCCTGGTACCCCAAAATATCGCCTCGTAATACCACTTTGGCGGTCTCCCAGACCAATTCCGGTTCAGCCTGATGGCCAATATGATCCTGCTCAAATTCCCGCCAACGGCGGCGCAGGAAGGAGCGAAAATGAGGATCCGTATAAAGCTCCAAGGGGAACCGCCATATTCGTGAGGCACAAGACGTCCCTCCCCACTGAACCTCCAACCAAATTAAGGCATGGTCAGATATTTCCCCTGGTCCGATCTGTGCGTCCCTCACCACCGCGAACAACCCCCCCGAAATCAACAAATAATCCAGACGCGACCAGGAACCATGGGCTCGGGATTGGTGGGTGAAATCTTTCTCGGAGGAATGCAGGAGCCTCCAGGGGTCGACAAGGCCTAACCGGTCTCGCAATCTAAGTAACGCCCGGGTGGATCGCTGTCTCTCCCGTGAACCTCCACCTAGGGAGGTATCTAGCATCACATCCATCACGGCGTTAAAATCACCCCCGAGAATCACAGGCACTTCCGGTAGTGTCTCAATTTTAGTAGCCAAACGAGCATACAGCCCAGAATCCAATACATTAGGGGAGTAGACGTTCCCAACAATCACCGGTTTCCCCTCCAAAGTTCCGTATATAAGGACAAATCTCCCAGAGGAGTCTGCAAGTTCTTTTTCGACTTCAAAACGCACACTTTTATGAATCAATATAGCAACCCCTCCCTTCTTACCCTGCGCTGGGGATCCAAAGACCTGCCCCACCCATGCTCTAGCCAATTTACCGTGCTCCACAGCTGTCTGGTGGGTTTCTTGAAGCAGAGCTATATCCACCTTCTGCCTAGCGAGGGCCTGCAGCACTTTAGAGCGTTTAATGGGGCAGCCGAGACCACAAACATTCCAAGATATAATCTTCAGTGTACAGCGAACATAAGGAGACCCTGTGCCAACATAAGTATCATTATTTTGAAAGGAGCCCTCCCAGCCTGGGACCCCCCCCAACACCATTGAAGGCGGCAATGCCCAAAAATAAAATCCCAATGATAGGTATGACCATATCCCCCCCTCCCTCGTGTACCCCTACCCCTACCCCACCCCCCCTTCCCCCCAAATCCCACCATATCATTACCCCAGTGGCCGTCTACCCGCCACTTAGTCATAGCGAGGAATACCCTCGCTGGTCACTATAATGCATCCAGTCTCCCTCACCCCCAATGAACACCCTCAGAATTAAATAGCAGGGCTCCTCCCCGCATACACCCCGGTAGGGCAGCGAGAGACAAAGCGGAGAGGAAGGGCACACCCCCCCATTAATAAACCGCTATCTAGAGAGAGAGGCAGGGGGGAAAACACTGCTCTCCAGGGGGCAGAATTACTCCCAGCCCAACCAATGCACCCTTCACTCTTCCGGAGTCGCATGCACTCCACTCAGCAACTACACAGCTGTTGAAGGAAGGCCTTCGGAGCTATACACTGTAAGTCGTACTATCCCTCCAATTACAGTAGATAAATTACAATGTCCATACCACAGATCCCTGCAGAACCTGTGGGGAACATAAAGGCAATACAACCTGAAAGGTGGAGACGTCTGTGTGGTGTCCCATCGAATCCGCAGCACAAGTAGTATGCATGTGCTCACTCACTGGGGCACGCGCGCCCGCACAGCCCAAGGAGACGAGACGCTCGACCCACCCCCCCCTTAGTAACTCACTCCACACTACCAAACCTCTCAGCGCCATCTTTCCAACTCCATCCCCCCTTTCTCCTCCCCTCCAGCCCCCCCACTCCCCCTTCCCCTCCCTCTCATGCTACCCTCCGCTTATCCTCCTATCTTCTCCACCCATCTCCCCATGCCTAACCCCGGGTAACCGGCAGCTCTTCCCCCCCTTTTTTATTTTTTTTTTTTTTTTTCTGTTTTCCCTTCTCTTCTTCCCTTTCTTTTTTCTCTTCTTCCTTCCTTTTTTTCTCTTTTTTTTTTTTCCCTTAATTATTATTTTTTTTTCTTTGTACCCGATGTCCCCCCCAATGCTGCACCCACCAACCCTCACTCAGGGCCCTCCCCACATCTCTGCAACCCCATCCCGCCCCCCATCCGAACGCTTTCACCCCTCCCCCCTCGCCCCCGGGAACAGCAACCAGTTAAATAAAACTAATCTTGGGGAGGGGCGAATATAACAGAAAACCCCCAACACGGCCATAACCCCCTTTCAAACCATTAAACGAAACCTACCCCTACCCCGCTTGTACATACACACCTTCAAAAAAAAAAAAAAAAAAATGAACAGTGGTTAGCCCCAAAGACAAACAAGAGAGACAAACCACGGTAACCTAAAATATTGTAGGCCTTATCTGGGTCCTCTGTCAGGGTGTAACCATTAGTCCCCGATATCCTCCCGGATCAGTTCTGAGGACCCAGGTATCAAGCAGTCACTGCGGAAGGTAACACTGTCCAGACCACATTAGAAAGGCCACCCAGTGATGTCGCGCTCCGGCCGCCATTCACTGAAGTTGCAGGCCCCATCTGGGCAGCTCAAGGGGTTGCTCGTTTCAGGGTACTTATGTTCCAACCAGTTCCCGCTGATTTAAGGGAGGTGTGCAGGTGAACTGCGACCCTGCACCACTTCTGCCACGAAGGGGGCTGCTGCCTCTGCCGAGTCAAAGATCTTGTGGCCTCCCTCGTGATAAACACGCAGGCGGGCCGGATACTGCACCAGAAATTTCACTTTGGCATCAATCAACTGTTGACAGAGTGGAGCATATGCTCTCCGACGCAAGCTGAGGGCCGCTGAATAGTCTTGCGCAATACGAAAGGTAAGATTTTCATGGGTGAGGGCTCCACGCTGTCGGGCAGCCCGAAGGATCGCCTCCTTCTGTGGGAAGTGGAGGAAGCGTGCCAACACCACTCTGGGCCTGCGGTCTTGGGTCTGCCTGCTCCCCACCCGATGGATACGGTCTATGATCAAGTCTCCGCCCTCAAGCAGGCCCTCAAAGAGCTGTGGGAAGAGGGTCTCTACATACCGCTTGAGATCTTTGTCTGCCACCGACTCCGGTATACCCATGATCCTAAGATTGTTGCGGCGGGAGCGGTTTTCCAATTCATCAAGTTTAGTCGTATGGAGCTGTATCTGAGCTTGCAGGGAAGCCAATTCGTGTGTCACTTTCTCGATGGAGTCCTCCGTTTTTCCAATACGCTCCTCCGCCTCCGCCATGCGGTTCCCCAAGGCTCCTACCGAGCTCTGCAATACGTCCATCTTCTCGTGTAGGGCCGCAAATTGGGGAGAAAGCGCCTCCGACACCGCAGCGGAAACCTCCTCTAGATAGGCCGGTGAAGATGGTGATCGCGGCATCGTGCTGCCTTCAGCCATTTTGGCCGCAGAGGTTGCCCGCTCTCGTTCTCTTCGGACCGCTTTTGTGGCTGACGCCATGGCTGAAAAAGCTCTCTTGTCTCCAAGCCGGACCCACCGGTAATTAGGGGGAAGCCAAAGCACTGAGCCCCTACAAATAGTTGCTAAAAGACACTTTAACTTGCCGGTTTGGGGTAAGGGAGACCGGAGCACAGCTAGAACACGTCTGCTGTCCTCACTGCATCACGTGACCATCTCAATTTTTTTTTAATGTTCTGGTGTGCAGGTTTTCACTTCTTTTCTTATGCCCCCACTGGATTTAGTTCAAGCAAGGGAAATAATAGCCCATAGTTTGTCTTTTTCCTCATCACTGACCGCTCCTTCAAGATATGTCTCGGTTTGCTGGTCCATTAGTGTACAACATGTCCACAAATTGCTGTGCCGCCTCCACTGTACCGAATGCCCGCTGAGTTCCATTGTGATGAATTCAAAGGCGAGCCGGGTACTGCATGATAAATTTAATGTGTGCACTGAACAGATGTTGAAACACCAATGCGAAGGTCCTTCTCCTTTGACTAAGAGTTGCTGAATAGTCTTGACATATATGGAGTTTCAGTTCACCTTGCGCAGTTGGGCCGTGCTGCCAGGCAGCTTTTAACACATCTTTTTGCACATAGTTCAGAAAGCGCGCCAAAACTATACGTGGGCGGTTGTCTGTGGTGCAAATAGGCCCTAGTCTGTGCGCCCTTTCTAGTTGTAGTGGGATCGGTTCGGCTTTCAATTCTAGGAAGGAGGGGAGAAGTGTCTCTAAGTATCCTCCTCTTTCACAGACTCCAGCACCCCAACAAATCACAACTTGTTCCTCTGACTGCGATTCTGAAAGTCATCAAGTTTTACCTTGTGCGCTTCCATCAATTCTCAGAGTCTGTGACGCTCCTGCCCTGCTGTTGTCGCATCCTCTGCCTGAGAGATCCGCTGTTCTATCTCCTGCATGCACCCCACCAAGGTCTCAACAGCCTTAGTCACCGCATCCATTTTTCCTGTTAGTACCTCGAACTTTTGCGATAGGGCTCCAACCACAGCCTGGGTTACCTCTTCTATGAGAGCAGGTTGCCCTGCAGAGTCGGCAGAGGACGGCGGATCTGCCATTTTGGCTGGGAGGCCTGTCTGCCGTTGTTTATCGCGCCGAGCAGATTACATCGCCTTCGAGGTCCCAACCCAGGTCTGGTAGTTTTCTCGGCATACTGGTGCCTGTGCTGCTAGTTTCAGACACCTTTAGGGCTTTCCTTTCCAGGTTCAGGGGTCGGAGATAGAGAGGACCTGGACAGAGAGCTGAAACACATCTGCTCCCTCTCAACACATCACGTGACTCCACAGCTGACTTAAAAAACAACAACTGCTGACCACTGTGTTGAAATATTGACCTGATAATTTAAAAGCTGCACTAGATGCTAATTCTGGCACCAAATTTGATACAGCAATTTGTTTGGATTTGTCCTTATACATTAATGTGTTTTTATTTGTGAAGCAAAACTGGCAGAGTTGTTAATGATACTCAAAAGAAGATTGAAATCAAAAGATGCCCTGCTTCTTAGTTAGTCAAATGGTGTAGTTTAATACCTATGCATGTTTTTTATATTCTCTTAAAAAATATATTCTCTTTCATCTTGAATTCAAAGCTTATCAGAAGGGTGCACAAAACTCAAAAGTACGAGGTTAGACTTGTAGTTAAAATGCTTCAAAGGCTGCGAGGATGAAATTTTAACGGGATGCCCAGCATCCTACTGTGTGTGAGTCATTTTGCTGCTGTCACTAGGTTCTCAGGGATGGGCATAAGAACAGAATATTTTAATTGCCAAGCTATTGTGAAGATTTTGTCGTTGCCTTTTAGGGGTAATTCTGTCTATGTTCCATGCTCATTAAAGCACCAGGGACGTGGGCCAAAATACTTTGATACACGACAGCAATATCTAGATCTTTAACATCTGATTGATCTTGATAACATCCCAAGGGTGTTTATGAAGAACCTGATATAGAAAGCAATTTAACTTATCTGATGAGACATGTTTGGTGATAATG
Source organism: Ichthyophis bannanicus (assembly GCA_033557465.1). Taxonomy (NCBI): domain Eukaryota; kingdom Metazoa; phylum Chordata; class Amphibia; order Gymnophiona; family Ichthyophiidae; genus Ichthyophis; species Ichthyophis bannanicus. The sequence goes on along the minus strand of CM066036.1, from coordinate 524,304,587 downwards.
AGTTATTATTTGAAACAAAACCTTACAAAGATGAAATAAAAGATACAGAGGCACATATTTGGAAGGTCGAATGTGTGAACTCATATTTGGGCATGTGAATTTGTGAACACAATGTCTTGTAATAGACAGTGGCTATTTTTTCAGACTTTTTTGTCTTTTCTAATTAACATTAGTCAATACACAATTGCAAAATGCTAGAAAAATAGTGAATTTAGGTAGCACATTCTCTTGTCAGTTTCCAAGAAAGCCATCAGATGTAGACTGTCCAGTAACATGTCTTTGCCACCAGCTACAGGTCTCTCTGTTCACCAGTATCCAGATCCTGAAGAGGGGAGGCACAGCTAAGGTTGCCAACTGGCTCCAGGTGTACCCGACAGGTTTGATCCAGTTCTGAGTTTACATCATTGGATGCAGGAACATGTAGTCTTGCTTTTCTTATGCAGTGCAATGGAGAAATCAGAACTACATATCCCTGCATGCAGTGGGGTAAACCCAAGACTGGATCAGGCCTGTTGGCTGCATCTGGAGCCAATTGGCAACCCTATGCAGTGCTTCCTTGGAAATATGTAAGACTTCCGAAAAAAGGTCTTTTAAACTTGTCTCTCAGTGAAAGCAGGTGAGATTTCAGAAAGTCTGGGAAGTGCAGCACTTCCTATTTTTTTTTTATACAACATCCCAACATCTTTAATAAGAGCAGCATTATATGTTAGAGGCCCCTGAAGTTGTTGCTATAGTACATCCAGCCTCTTCTCGGGCTTTTCTGTTGCTGTTGCTGTTTCCTGGGTCCATACTTTGGACTAGCAAACTAGAACCCTCTAAAGGTTTATCCAATCTAACAGAAAAGGAAGAATCCATAATTCTATATCATCCTTATTTTATTTATTTACATTCTCTTATATACTGTGCTATTCTGCATCAGTGCGGTTTACATTGAACAAACTGAAATTACATTGAACAGGGCATTATAACTTGGAGATAACTATTTTACAGGGAACATGGGCTATGGATGGTTAAGTGGCTTGCCCAAGGCCACAAGGAGCACCTGTGGGACTAGAAACCCCAGTCCTTCTGGCCCAAGGTTGCTGTCCTCTAGTGGGATATGAACCCCTGACCTTCCGGCCTGAAGTACCTTGCCCCACCACTAGGCTACTCCTCCACACACATCCTGCAAGGCCAGTCCAGACAAGTGGGTTGTGTTCCCACTACCAGCAGAGGTGGAGACAGAGAAAAATCCAGAGATTTCTAATGACTTCATCCTGCACTATATCTGGAGCAGCTAGGAGCCAGTATTTCTCTGTTTCCAGCAGAAGGTGAATACATCTGATCAGCTCTGTGAAAACTGAGAGATTAATTTCACTCATGAGCAACCACTCTTAGGAGTGACTTCCTCACTTGAGCTCAGTGTGGGAAGCTTCCGTTGGATCACTCTTAACCCCAGTGCCCTCCTTGATTTGCCAAAGGAGGAGGAGTGTCAGTTCTGTTCCTCATCCTTATACTGTTAAGGGCCAGTTGAACAGCCAAGACTTTTGGATCAGAACCTAGAGCCTAGCACAGCCTCAGTGCCCCCTTTCCCTCCTCCTCCCCCAGCTCTCCCCTGAAGATTGGATGAAGCTTTCAAGAGGGATGTGGCTACAGGTCTTGACTGCAGGGGAGTAGCATTGAGTCCAGTATGGTTGCTGCTTGGGCTCCCTAGAGGTGAGTACCAGATCTAAATTCCTGTTTGTATACTAAGTCAACGCTCCTGTACTTGTTTAAAGTTGTCTGTAGGGGAGCAGAACTGTTGGTGATTTTGGTTTGTTTCCTGCTAATTCCTGCCTCGTGCCTGTGTTGCATGCATGGGCTACTGGCACCTGATTGTGCACGAACCCACTTTCCACACTGTGTACGTTTGCACATGCAGCATCTGTGCACATTGACACACGTTGTATCTGCATGCCTTCATTGAGTGTGCGCTATGAGCACTATCTCTGCAATACCTGAAAGCTCTGCATTTCTGGAGCATGCTCTATAAGTGTGGTTTACTTCAGTGCACCTTGGTTGAACAGAAGGATTTGCTTCAGAAAGCCACTCTGTTTGATGTAGGTGCTGGTCTGGGAGGAGATGCTGCCTTACTGCCCTCCCTCTGCTTTCTTGGCATGGAGGTTTCTGCAGTTGGTGAACCTGGACTTCTCTTCTACCTCTTCAGCCCTGCAGGCGGTAGTGGGATTGGTTGACTGGAGAGAGAGAGACAGTGCCCCTGCTCTGGATCCCTCCGCTCATTCTTTGGAGCTCAGTCCACCAGAGCTTTTCCAGTGGGGTTGCCCAATGACCAGCCTGTCTCCCACTAGGAGGATGGCCAAGGCTGACCGAGATTTCCAAGCCTCTGGCCTTTCTTCAGCAAGCATGGTCCTTCTGGTATGACAATTCAGACCCATCAGCCTCTGAGATCCTTTACTCTTCTGTCACTCAGAGGGGGGCAGGCAAAGCCTTGGAGTCGCCCTTCTTCAGAAGCACCCATGGAAAAAGATGGATTCGGGGAACTTGGATCAGCTCTCTTCACTAAAGATCCTCCTTTGAGTTCCGGTGGATTGGACGGTTACTCTATGTATGAAGAGGACAAGCCTTGGGTGCTGGACAACCAAGATGATTCTCTCATTATTCATTTGTTTCGGGAAGAGGAACTGGTGGCACTGATTGATCAAGTTTCTTCTGCCTTGCTGCTGTTGGAGGCAGCGACAGCGGAACAAGAGCTGCAAGTGCATCACCCCCAGAAAACCCTCCAGGACATTTCCTTTCCCGGAGGTCTTGAAAAGAGCATGGTATGCATAAATGAGACTTGCCTGCTGCCCCATTGAAAGGAGAAAGGGTCATGAGTAGGCTTTAGGCTGTCCCTCAGAAGGACCTTGTTGCTTAAGAAAAGGTACTCAAGAGTAGCAGTCCTTCTTAGAGCCCAGAGGTCCTTTACTTCCCTGGCCTATGTCAGGATCTGGAGGTTCAATGAGAGATTGTGTTCCTTTGAGGCCCTGGATGGCAGAAAGATGGGCATTGTCACCTTTTTGCTCTTACAGTCTGGGTTGGACCAAGGCTTGGCTCTGAACTCTTTCAAGGTTTGGGTGGCAGCCCTTACATACTACCAGGGGCAGCTTCATGGCATGTCCCCCGGAGATGGAATAAGTCCCCCTAGACATCGGGGGATGGCAGGACCAGGGAGCGGCAAAGGTAGGAGGGGGTGCAGGAGTTTCCCCGCAGTCTAACCCTGGCCTTGGGAGGCCAGATTGGGGTCAGGCTGCGAGGAAAGAACAAAGTCGTCGGTGGCTGGGGATCATGGCTCCTGAATGGAGCCTGACTGAGTTAGCCGGGCAGCAGCCTGTATGTGTAGGCCGACCGGAATCGTGTCTACCACTGTGCGTCTGGTTCCAACCAGATGCCCAGTGGCCCTCAAAGTAGACATTGGAATAGGCCTCATTGTTGTTTTGCAGTCTTATAAGTGACTATTTTGATGCATAAAGCACTGCCTTATACACAGAAGTGTTTTTTAAAAATTGTCCACCATTAGAACTAAAGAAATGCGCTACAATGTATGAAGGGTTGGTGCCTCCCTGTTTTGCATCTCTTGAGAGAATGTGTTATGTACAGATGTAGCAAGGGAGGCAAGGGGCCATGGCATCCAGGTGCAAGCCTGAGGGGGACACCAGATGAGAAGCCCGGACTTTGAAAATAAAAAGTGATTACTGAGCCTTTGAGCCCATCATGAACGTAAGGCCCTATACACATGCACTTTGGTAACAAGAAACCTGCATCAAGGGGAGGGGGGCATAGCAAGAACTTGAACACGTGCATAGGCTCAAAGGCCCTGCACTTGCTTTATAATTTTTATAATTTAGTTTGAGGGCTGCGGTTTGGGTAAAGAAATGTAGTGGCAGCAGCAAGGGGGAAGGAGCTATGGCAGGATAGTAGCAAAGAGGAGTTGCTGGATGGGAAATAGAGAAAGGGGATATGTCATAAATTAAGAGGGAAGATAGAAGAGGAAATGCTGCACTGGAGAGGGGGGAGAAGAGAGATGGGTGATGCTTGAGTGAAGGGAAGATGGTGAGATTTTGGGGGAGAGTGGCAATGCAAAGGAGAGGAATGGGGGGAGGGTGGCAATGCAGGGGAGAGGAGGAGATGGGGAGATACTGGGATGGAGAAAGGGGAGATAGGAATATATTGGGATAAGAGGATGGAGAAGCTGTTGGAGGAAGGGAGGGAGACGCTGGATAGGGAGAAGAAAACGAGGCAGTGTCGGGGGAGAGAGAAAAGAGAGATGTTGGCTACGGGAAGGGTTAATAGAGAGAGGAGAGATGCTGGATGGGGGAAGAGAAGAGATGCTGGGCTGAGAAGTGGGGAGAGGGGGTAATGCTTGATTGGATGGAGAGATATAGAGGGGAGAATTAGTGAAAGACACTGGAATAAGAAGCTGGGGAAGAAGAGGGGGGAATTGGAAGGCTGAGTTGGGGTAAGGGAGTAGAGGGATGAGCTGGAAAGGAAGTGAGAGAAAGAGATGGAAAACTAGTAGATAGATGTGATAAAAGGGGAGATTGATGAATGGGTGGTGAGAAAGTGGGATGAAATCTGAGTGGACAGAGAAGCAGAAGAATAAATGGAAGAAATCTGAAAAGGAAAGATAATTGCCAGAGATGGATCTCAGGGACGAAGTAAAGAAGACAGGAAGAGAGAGGGAGAGAAAGAAGAAATGGATAAGAGATTCTAGAAAGTTAAAAGAAAACAGAGGCTGGGATAAACATGATTAGAAAAATAAAATTCCCAGACAACTGAAGAAGAAAAAAGCATTTTATTTTGAATTTATTAATTGGAATGCATCAGCCTTGGGGAATGCACCGCTCTGATGTCTTTGTTTTGCTCGTATGAGAGTAAAAGCACTTCTCTTTCTGCTTCTTCATTCTTTCACTGCATGCATAGTCTGGTTTCTTGAAGTTTCCAGTTCAGTTTTGACATGAATATTACTATTTTTAATTTGTTATCCCTTATTCTGCATTTAGTGTATTGTGCTCTGTATATTTAACCAAAGTACAGTATTCTGCTAGTGTTACTTTCTTTGCAGGAATCTGTAACATATAGGGACATGTTTACTAAAGTGCGCTAACGTTTACCATGCACATCAGTGCACACTAAGCAGTTAGTGCAGGACTGTGGTAACTGTTATCATGCGCTAAACCCCCCTCTCCCCCTCTGTATATTTATTTATTTATTTATTTATTTATAGACTCTTATATACCGCACTATTAGGCATCAGCGCGGTTCACAAAAAACAGTGAGATACACAATTCAACAGTACTTTGTGTTTACAGAAAATAGGAGAATATAACTCGGATAACAGGGTATATAATTAATAAACATAGTCATAATATCATCATGGCTTCAGTTTTGTGTGTATGTGGTCTGTGGGGTATCTGTATTGTATGTGTATGAGTGGAAGGTCTGTGGGTTGGTTGAGATGTCTTTATTGTTTACTGGATAAGATAAAAGGAAGAGGTAGTGTTTCAAAGCTTTGCGAAACTGCAAAAGGTCTGGTATTGCTCGGATGTTTTGAGGGAGGCTATTCCAACACCTTGGTGCACAGAATAAAAAGGCTCTGTCTGAAGTAGTTTTGGTACACTGTGATATTGATTTAGGGACTAACAGAGTATTGAGTGTTACTGACCTTCTGTCTCTATTGAGGGGTGGTGTTTGGATCAAGTCTGATATTGATGAAGATGAGAGTTCTTTGAAGGCTTTGAATGTAATTAGTAAAATTTTGAAAGTGAGTCTACTTTTAATTGGGAGCCAATGAAGATGTTTTAGAATAGGTGAGATATGGTCTTAAGTTAAGTATATAAGTTACAACTGTTAACACATCAGCACTGTTAAATACCTCAAAGTTCTTTGTAAACCTGTTTAAGTTCCTGTTCCTTGCAAACCACCTTGATTCACAGATAAAGCAGTATAAAAAAACAGTTAAATAAAATAAATATAAAAATAAGTATAACAGCACAGTAAAAATCCCATGTTAACTGTTTAGTGCAAATGGGAGTGGGATTAGGTGGATTACTGATCGGATCCATTCATATCTGAGTTGTTTATATTTATTTATTTATTTATTTATTTAACATTTCTTCTATACCGCGCTATTATAATCAGTGCGGTGTACATCAATAAATGAGTGTGGAACCATCAATAAATGAGCTTGGAATGAGCGAAGGGAGCGGGAAGGATTGTACGGAATTAGACAAGCTGACAGATAAAGCAGAAGGTCAGAGAGTAAAAGGCTCTGTGAGCCATCATCGGTATTTAAATGTCTATATCATGTTGTCCCTATTCCTCCTTCTCTTAGCGTATACATGAGTCTTTAAATCTCTTCTCATACAGTTTGCAGGTCTGCAAACCCTGTAAATTTTACTTATTTAACACATTTTATATACCACCTTATCTTGAGTCAAAGCAGTTTATATGAAACAAATAGCATGAACTTCAGAGAATTAGGTCTTGCATAGAATTAGGTAGGAAACATGTAACTTGGATTAAAAAAGTAGTGGTTTATACATGACAAGAACTTATATAGCTACACGGCATTAGGAGAGTATTGTGCTAATCGTTTGTGTGAGACCCAAAGTATTCGACCAAGAGGTATGTTTTGAGTCTTTTTTGTAATTCCTGTACTGTTTCAGCAGATCTTAAGGGCTCAGGAAGAGAGTTCCAGATTGAGAATGCAAATAGAGTGAAAGTTCTATTGCACGTCTGTTGGTTGCATTTTGTTGTAACTAGTGGGATGGAGAGTAGGTTCTGGTTGGAACATCTTCTTGAACTAGTTTCAGGAGCTTTGTTTATTAGAGTTTTCAGGCTGGTAGTCATCTGATTTTGAAGTATCTTGAAGACTGTAATAATGGAGTTGTATTTTGTTCTTAGTGATATTGGTAGCCAATGAAGGTTCTTTAGTATAGGTGCAATGTGGCAAATCTGGATGCACCGGTTATTATTCTGGTGGCACTATTTTGGGTCATTTGTAGAGGGCATAGTGCATGTTTTAGGAAGCCTTGATATAGGATATTGCAATAGTCTAGGTGAAGTTTTATGATGGCCTGAAAAATAGATCTAAATCACTAGTATCCAGTAGCGGGCGCAAGTTTTGTGATATTCTCATCTTGTGGTATGCTGTGTCAGTTGTTCTTTTGATATGTGATAGCATATTTAAGTTCTGATCAGTCGTGATACCCAGATATTTGACTTCTGGTTAATGGCTAACTCCATGTCATTGATTCTTATCTTGGCTGGGGCGGGGGTGGGGGGGGGTGAAAGTTGAGTCCCTTGTTATATGGAGCACTTCAGATTTATTATACTTTACTGAGAGGCTCAAGTTTGTGAGGCATTGCGTTATTACGTTGAAAAAGACTGTGATTGAGTAGTTGGGAGTTCTAGTGGAGAATGGGGTGTAGATCATAATGTCATCTGCATATATATGGTAGGTATTTTCTTAAATGCCTTTGAATATCCCCCCTCAGTGTGCCTGGCAGTGTAGGAAAGCTGTGTTGCTCTTAATAATATATTATGTCTTTTAATGTGTTTGTGCAGGATCATCCTTAAGGGGTGAGGGGTTTGTAATTGGTACTTTAGTAATCGTATTCTTGAATGGGGGCTCTGTAAGGCACACATTGCATTGCATAAGTATCATCCATTGTCTCTCTCTCTCTCTCCTTTCTCTCTAGTGTTAGTGGTGTGATGGGCAGACACTCTTTTAACTGCCTTTCCTGCTGGCAGCACCTCTCTCATCTCGCTCAAAGCTATTTGAAGTGCACAGTGTACCTTAGAAATCTGCAGTGCACCATGCAGGCCGAACAGCTGATATAAGCTGTGAACCACATGGGCAGAAGATACTGTGAGCAGAGAGATTAGAGAAGTGTTGGGCCCATCGTGCACCAGCGCTCTCCTGCTGTGGGGGAGGGTGACACAAATACAAACATTCTCCCCCCCCCCCCCCCTCCTCTCAAGCGAGCAGCAGAAACCCTTATTAAGCCAGTGGTTGTGCAGTCATGTGCAGGGTCTGATCCATCTTAGTTTTTTACTGTGATTATATAATACTAAATTGTGCAGAACTTTATGTGTTGCAATGATTTGTTTTATTTTTTTGGTGGGTAACTTGGTATTGCATTGCATAAGAATTTAGGGGGCATATTCAGAAGGATTAACACAGATTGCAGATCTGCAAACCACGTTAATCCCACTCAGTGGGATATTCATCAGCACATAGGGTTGCCAACGTTTTGAAAGAGAAAAGCCCGCCACCTGTGGCTAGCCGTGCTCCTCCCACATCTGCCCTTTCCCTGTCCCACCCCACCCCATCCTTGCCTCACCCCCTGCCCCAAAAAAGTAGTTGCTGAGAGGGTCATGTGCAAACTGAACAAGCAAGATTGCTACACATTCTTAAACAGAAATTCCATACTAACAGAATACCCAGCATTGGTTGTACACACGCGCACACAATATAGACAGGCCTTCATCAATAAATGAGCACAAAATGAAAAGAGAAATACACAGACAAAAATTAAACTAAAACCTCAGAAAGCCAGACGCTGCATGTAGTGCAGAACAAGAGAAATAGAAGTGCATTTCCCCTGTACTGTACAAAATTAAAGACAGCAAATTTCAGGATTCGCATTAGGAGGGATGCAAACTGACAACTGCTCTGGACTCACAAGCCAGAGAGGGCTAAAGGGCTTTAGGCAATGCAATGTATGGGGCTGCGCTCAGGCAGCATATAGGGCCATGCAGGCGTCGGGGAGAACTGTGATCACCATGGCTGCTCCTGTTTAAGGCCCACGGTACATGTGGCTACTCCCGGACGTTGCCACCGCAATTCTGACAGCAGTCTAGCACTCTAGAATAGCCACAAGCACCGTGGGCCTTAAACGGGAGCAGCCACGGTGATCATGTATCTCCCCGATGCCTGCATGACCCCATATACTGCCTGAGCCCAGTCCCACGGGTTCACTTTTCTTTTTAAATTCTGCAGCTGCTGCCCAGGGCAGACTCAGGCCCATCATAGCTGTTGACAGCCCCGATCGCAGCCCACAGTTGTGCTGCATGCGTATGGCTGGCCTTGGCCAGGGCTGTGCTAGGGTTTCTAGCATTCCCCTGCAACCTTTAAATCGGCTCCCCTCCCTCATTATTTATTAGACATTTTTATACCGCATTTTCCAGCAGATCAAATGCAGTTTACAATGAACAACCATTGAATTGTACAAAAACGGTACATATTCTATTACATAGAACAGTTAAAACTATATACATTGGCATTGTTATATACAGTTGAAAACAAATAACAGGTTAACTATGTACATGTTTGGTTCTAATGCAGTTATTATTACTCATTATTATTAATGTTGGTTACACCCCACCCTCCTTTTTCCCAAAACTCCTTTGTGTGAACTCTTTTCACGTGATACTAGTATTTCTCCTTCAAATCCAATGTTGTAAGAAAATTGCAGTGAAAGAACTAGTGCATAACCAGAATAAAAGTAACTACTTAGCAGTAAATGCTAGGTATCATTCAAACAGTATGTGATAGTTCAAAATAAAATTTGATAAATACTGCAAAGGGCCCTAGAACATCCATACACCTATTTGAAAACTGAACAAGTCAAATTGATCTGTTCCCTCCTCTCCTCTCAAACCTCCACCTCTTCAGCACCCCAAACTCCTCTGCCTCACATCCCCTTATATAAGATTGTACATAGTTCTCCCACCATTATATATTTCAAAGTTAACCCAAGTTGATTCCCTTGTTCATTGTAAATGTTCCGTTTCAATGCAAACTGCTTTGATTGAAGGATAAAGCGGTATAAAAAAGCTGTTAAATAAATAAATACAATAAAATTACTACAGTACAGTATAGATCCCTAGGTACAAACTCCATGTTAACAGAACACCTGGCTTTAATCACACACTCAGAACACAGACCCTCACCAAGTACAGAATAAGTGACTACAACTAACGTAAAAATAAAAATATGTAGACAAAAATTAAACAAGCCCCACGAAGCCAGACTCTGCATGCAGTGCAACATCAGATAAATAAGAGATGCAGTTCCCCATATTGTGTAAAATATAAAGATAGCTCAAAGTCCAATCACTAAATTGAAAATACATTTTTTTTCTACCTTTGTTGTCTGACCATTTTATTCTCTGATCATGCTGGTCACTATCTGAGGCTGCTGCTTTCTTCTTCTCTTAGCTCTTCTTGTCTCTTCTTCTGTTTTCTTCACTTCCTTCCATCAGCCTATTTCCAGTCCCAGTAACCCTCCCCAGTATCAGCCCCCTTTCCAGTCCTTCTATCCAGTACCTTCCAATGTCAACCCCCTTGCATTCCCAGGACTGCCACTCATGTTCATTTCCTTCCAGTCCCCCTCCTTCCCCACTGTCCAGCCTCTTCTAGTCCAAATTGCATCCCAGGTATCAGCTCACTTCCAGTGCCACCTCCCATGTCACCCTACCTTCTGTCCATCCCCCTTCCAGTATCATCCCACATGTCAACTCCCTTCCAGTTCCAGTGCCCCCTCCCTTCAGCCTCCTCCTCATTACCCAGCCACCTACCAGTCCCTTCCCCAAGTGTCAGCTCCCTCCAGTACCATCCCTAGGTGTCAGCATCCTTCCAGTCCCCCTCCAGCACCATCTTCAGGTATTAGATCCCTTCCAACCCCCTCTTTCACCCCATGTCAGCTCCCTTGCAGCCCCCTCTGTTAGCTCCCTTGCAGCCATTTCCTTCCCCATGTCATCTCCTTTCCAGCCCCCTCATTCACCTCATGTCAGCTTCCTTCCAGCCCCCTTCTACCCCCTCTGTTAGCTCCCTTGCAGCCATTTCCTTCCCCGTGTCATCTCCTTTCCAGCCCCCTCCTTCCCCCTCTGTCAGCTCCCTTCCAGTCCCCACCTTCCCCCCTCTATGATTTCCCTTCCAGCCCCCTCCTTCCCCTCTCTGTCAGCTCCCTTCCAGTCCCCTCCTTCTCCCCCCTGTGTCAGCTCCCTTCCAGCTCCCACCTTTCTCCTCCTGTGTCAGCTCCCTTCCTGCTCCCTCCTTCCTCTGGCAGCCATGGCTCCTGCACTTTACTTAGCCATGGCTGTGATAGCACTAATAATTTAAAATAAAAGCAAAACCGGTATGGAGCCTTCCGGTCTTTGCTATGAAACCCCTGCTGCTGTGTTCTGCTCTCTAGCATAACTTCCGTTTGGGGGTGGGATGCAGCAGCAGGGGTTTCATAGCAAAGACCGGAAGGCTCCATACCGGTTTTGCTTTTATTTTAAATTATTAGCGCTATTGCAACCGTGGCTCTGTAAGACACAGGAGCCAAAGCTGGATCAGAGGGAGTGCGTTGCTGTGGGGGGGGGGGGGGGAGGGAATTGAAAGCTGATTTTCTTCTCTGGCTGCTCCTGGTCCCACGGCCAGTGGTTTTAGCTCACTCACTAGCAGCTGGCCTGGCTATATAAAAACCGGCCAGGCTGGCTGAATACCGCTGGTTGGCAACCCTAGCAGCACATATCTGGTTTGTGCCTGTGAATAGAAACATAAAAGCAAAATGGCAGAAAAAGACCCTATGGCCTTTGTAGTCTGCCTTTCCATATCAACTACTATTAGTCCCTTTTTTCCTTTAGAGATCTTCTGTGTTTGACACTTGCTTTCTTGAATTCAGATACTTTCCTCTTCTCTACTACCTCCACTGGGAAACTGTTCCACGCATCTTCCACTCTTTCCGTAAAGAAATATTTCCACATATTACTCCTATCCCCTTTCATGCTCATCCTATGTTCTCTTGTTGCAGAACTTGCTTTCAATCAAAAGAGGCTCTCCTCTTGTGCATTTATGCCAAAGTGGTATTTAAATGTCTGTCATATTTCCTCTATCCCTCCTTTCCTCCAAAGTATACGTATTAAGATCTTTAAGTCTGTTTGCATATGCTTTATAATGAAGACCATTAACCATTTTAGTAGCCACGCTCTGCATTGACTCTACCCTGTTTATATCCTTTTGAAGGTGTGGTCTCCAGAATTGCATACAATACTCCAAATAAGGTGGCACCAGAGATTTATACAGAGGCACTATCACCTCCTTTTTTCTGCTAGCCTTTCCTCTCCCTATGCACCCAAGCATCCTTCTGGCCTTTTCTACCTGTTTAGACACTTTAAAATAATCAGAAACAGAACTTTGTAGCTCTGGAAGGGGCGATGGAAGGGGGTACACCCCTAGAGTGCCTCCCATGGATGGGGAAGGGGGAAAGAGGACCAAGTACTCGGAAAAACTGCTATGTGCGTCAGGTACTTCAGGTGTGGGATAAGGTTAGGGAAACAGAGGAAAAGGGAACAGGTACTTACAGTATTTCTCATTAATGTGAGCCTTGTGCCACACAAAGGAATTCCTCCCAGGGTGGGAGGGGCGATATATAAAAAGTGGGTGAGGGCCGGGCTAAAGTGCTTTTACCAATTTGTGGATGGGGGAGAGTGGGTATCTTTTGAGGACTTACAGGGGGAATATGGACTGGGGGAAGGAAGTAAATTTCAATATGGACGGATTCTTCATTTTTTAAAGCAGAGATTGGGGAAGGAAGGCCTCGAAAGGGATTACTCCAGGTTGGAAACAATATGGTATGGGAAAAAGCATTCCCCAGGGTTAATCTCAGTCCACTACAAAGAAATGCGTGGGACGCTGACCATTAAACATCGCTATATACAAGAGTGGGAAAAAGATTTGAGGTTTGTTATCGAGGGAAAGCAGTGGAAGACTATATTTGATCAGGTCTGACAAATACCCTTATCAGTGGCTATAAAGGAAAATTGGTAGAAGATCACAATGTGGTGGTACTGTACCCCAGTTCACTAACATGCGATGTTCCCAGGGGTGACTGGAGAGAATGTGGGGAGAGGGCACCTTTTTCCATATCTGGTGGACCTGCCCCCCCCCCCCCGGATAATACCTTTTTGAGAGGGGATACGAGAGTGGATACAGGAGGTAGTAGGGGTCGAGGTAGCCGTGGACCCATGTGTATATTTTTTTGATGGGGTGGTGGAGGAAGGGGGGCCCACAGAAAGAGAGGAATCAAATAATGGCATGTTTAAGTGTTGCGCGAATTAGCATATAGATGGAAGCAAAGGGACGCCCCACTCTTAGAGCATTGTGTGGAGAGACTCCGCCAGATATATTTAATGGAAAAATTGATAGCTCTCCATAGACAACAAATACATAGGTTCGAGAAAACATGGAACCAGAATGCTGGATTACTTGTGCAGGGAAGGTGGGGAGGGAGGGAGACGATAAAAAGGGGGGGGAGGATTGTTGGAATGGGGGGGGGAATATAAGTTTAAAATAAAAAGGAGGGGGGAAGCGCTTCTTTAGTGCATGGTAAAAATGGATAATCTATGTTTGAAGTAATGGTTGTAATCATCAGAAACAATCACGCCTAGTTCCCGCTCCTCTTTCATGGACAGAAGTACTTCACCCCCTATGCTGTACTGCTCTCTTGGATTTTTGCAGCTCAAATGCATGACCCTACATTTTTTTGCATTAAATCTCAGCTGCCAAATTCTCGACCATTCTTCAAGCTTAGCTAGATCCTTCCTCATGTTATCTACTCCTTCCACGGTGTCTACTGTATTGCAGATTTTGGTGTCATCTGCAAAGAGGCAACCCTTACCCGACAGCCCTTCTGCAATATCACGAACAAAAATGTTGAAAAGAATCAGACCAAGGACAGATCCCTGCGGCACACCTCAGAGTGAGCTCCATTTACCTGTACACTTGCCTCCCACTCAACCAGTTTCTGACCCAGTCACTTTAGGGTCCATCTCTAGGATGCTTAATTTATTTATAAGTTGTCTGTGTGAAATGGTATCAAAGGCTTTACTGAAATCTAAGTACACATCTGTAAATATCTACACATAGCCCAGTTAAGTGCCTCAACATGAACCACTTAGTGTCGGGGTATTCTGGGGGCAGCAACAAACATTGATGACTCAGAATCGCTGCTGAATAGCTAATCAGCTAACTAAAATGGCTAAAGTTAGACAGAAAAAGAGGTTTTCCTCATTTTAGCTGGTTTAGCTATCCAGCCAGCAGCTGGATATCATCGCTGACTAGATAGCTAAAGTGCCACCAGGCGAAACAGGATGTTCAGTGCCGCTGGCCAGATATGCCTCTGGCACTGAATATCCAGGTATAATGTAAAGCAGCAAAGGTCAGTCACTTTGACTGCACTGGTGCCGCCGCTGAATATGCTCCCTTTAATGTACAAGTTGTTTTGGGACATTGTGTGAGACAGCAATACATTATAAATCATTTGATTTAGCGTTCCAGAGGAGCTTGCTTTCTTTTCCACTGATAAAAGTTCGTTTCAGGAAGAAAATCTAAGTATGATTTTACTGGAAGAAACGTTCCTCCTTTGCCGAAAATAGATACCATTGAGATTTTCAAGGACAGAAATAACCTAAAGGGCTGATATTCAGTGGGTAACTTAAAATAGATACTCAGTGGACTTAAGTGGCTAAGACAAACCACTGGATATAGGACCCCTTCCACTCAAGCTCGCTAAGGTTCTACGCTTAGCGTAACAAAGAAGCGCATGTTAAGTTGAAAGCCTCCGTGTTAGCTGTCGGGGGTGGGAGCAGCATGTCCCCAGCTGTTAGCACTTGGATGTGAATGCTAATGTAAGGCAGGTTCATCAGTGTGTGACAGTTGCCCTTGCACTAGCGGCAATGTGCGGTCTCTATGCCCACACTCCACCCATTCCATGCCCCATTGCGCCATTGCCAACTACAATGCGATTTAGTGCGCAGTAGCTGGCATGCTGACACTTCAGTGTTCCTGGCTACCGGCTGCCATGCATTAAAATGCATTCTAACCAGGCACTGATCACCAGGCTTTAGTAATCGCTTAAAGATACACTGATTCAGATAACTTTAGGATGTTTACTTGTGTGTATCAAATGTTCTGGTTATTAAATTGGATAATGGTGATATTCATCACTGTCCAGTTAATAAAGCCACATCTCCCAAAATGTACATTTGGCTGCATCCTTATCTGCATAAATCTAGTCTGGCTGACAAGTTGGTCAAGCAAAACTTATGCAGTCAGTGGTGTGGGTGTTTTGAAAGGCTAAGATTTGTCCAGATAATTCCCAGGAGATATCTTTTGAATAGCAGCTTCTAGGAAAATTTGGTTTGCAGCTTGTTGTGCTGTGAGAGCTTGTGTGCATCAGTGATGCTGAGGGCTAAGCTATCAGTAGCTTAACTACTGGCAGGGTCTCCCAAGATGGACAGGTCTCAGCTGAGGTGCTAGACCAAGACAAACCACCCATCTGAGCAGCAGCAGAATGGGACGGTGTTGGCGGCGGAGGATCACATTTCTGTGACATTGGCAACAACACTAAACTTAAACTATGCGGAAGAAAGACCTGGCAATCAACTTCCGTAGCTTGCCACGAAAACCCAATGGGATAGTATTGGAGGCGGAGGATCACATTTCTGTGACAATGGCAACAACACTAAACTTTTTTTTAAAGAATTTTTATTCCTCAACATTCAAGTAACACAAGAATAACAAAACACAAGATGATACATCCAATGGGCAACAATTAAAGGAATTAAACAAAGGAAACAAAATTATCATCATATTTAGACCACAATATTTGGGAAGTCACTGGGGGCTTCAGGAAAAATCATTTAAGGAAATAAGAAAAATAAAAACAGGAACGAGAGTTAAACGTCAGCCATGTTAGATGCGGTATTCATGACAATTTCTTCCCTAGCTACCAGGAACTCCAATAACTGACTAGGCTCAAAAAATAGAAAACCTTTTTCTTTATAAGTAATTATACAATGAGAAGGAAACCGTAAAACAAAACTTCCCCCTAGGGAAAGGACCCTAGATCTAAGACCCAGGAATTCCTTCCTCCTCAATTGGGTATCCCTAGAAAGATCAGGAAACATATAAACTTTTGAGCCTAGAAAAGGTACATTGAAATTCCTAAAGAAAGCTCGAAGAACCAAAGACTTATCTGGCTCAAGAGCCAAGGTCACTAGCAAAGTTGTCCGGCCAGTCACTACCTCCAGAGAATCTTCCAAGAACGCAGTAAGGTCCCCGGTACCCTGGAGCGGATTCTCAGAAGCGGACACACGAGAGCTAGGGCCCAAAGACAAATACTGTTCTCACACGATGGGAGACAGATTATCCCCAGGAAGTTTAAGCACCTCCTGGAAATATTTGCGAGCCATCTCTAAAGCAGACATAAGAGGAGATTTAGGAAAATTCAACAATCTTTATTTCTACGAACTTGATTCTCCAAAAATTCAGCCTTCCTAGATAGCAAAGTTTTGTCCTTAATTTGGGCTGCACATAGTCCTCGAAGATGCTCCAGCTCCTCTTAAACACTGGTCAGATGCCCAGCCTGTTCCTCCTGGATTCTTTTGGCCTCAGAAACAACATTTCTTAAGGAAATCTTATCAGCATTTACAGTACCTACAACTGTCTGTAGAGAAGCATTCATCTTCGCCACTGCATCCCACAGTGCATCTAAACTTACTACAGCATGTTTAATCAAGTCTCCCAGGCCTAGAGTCGAGCCAAGTCCCACACTCACAGCTGCATCACCTCCAACACGAGGCGCCGATTGTCCTTGGCCTCCAACGGCCAGTGCAGCCAAACAAGAAGGGGAAAAGGCATCCATCGCCTCTCCAGAGCCCTCTTCACCCCCTCTAACCGGCAAACTCATCGGTAAACCGGGAGGGAGCACTCTGATAGCTGGCAATCTTCCTCCAGGTCGAGGCAAGGGAGTACGCTGTTCAGGGGATAACCAGATCCCAGAAGCACTCAGAGCCTGCGAAACCCCACCCGGAGACTCCGTCGGACACTCTGTTGAAGACGCCACTCCGACTACAGTTGAAGAAAGTCCACACACCGCCAAAGTCAACTGCCCGGGGGTATTACTGGAGGCCAAGCCCGAGGGAAGGCTGACCTGCTTGTGCTTCTGCCGTCCCATCACCTCCAAGGAACTGCCGAAACTGCTGCGCAGGAGAGGTACATGCGGAGTGTCACAGACACACCCTGCCAACATCTTACCCCCAACAACACTAAGCTTAAACTATGCAGAAGAAAGACCTGGCAATCTACTTCTGTATCTTGCCACGAAAAAAACAAATTGCACTATAGTGCTAGAAGATGAGACCCCCAGGCCGGAAGGCACTCAACTGGCTATTGAGGAGGAGCTGAAGACTTTTCAGAGTAAAGCCAGCATTTATGATGTGGTTGGATCAAAACCCTCGGGACGTCTGACTGCTAATGTAGCTGCACATGAAATGAGAGTCAGAAGCTGGAAAGATGTCTTACAATGTACTACCCAACCTCATCCTGACATCGCCCAGCCTCGACGAAACAATATCCAAATGGAACTAAAGCCTAAGCTCTGCAGCACACCTACCTGCCTCAAACACACCACCAAAAAGAAGAAAAGCGGCATCATGGTATTCTGCCGAAATTCGATCTTCGCTACTTCACCTTAGGAAGCTCGAGAGACGATGGAGGCACTCCCGATCCAAAGATGACCTGGAAGCCTACACCTCCTCTTTGGACTTACACCGAGAAACAATCTCAAAGAAACGGAAAGAACACCATGCCGAACTCTTGCGACGATCCCTAAATAAACCCCACAATCTGTTCAACATTGTGAGGTCCCTGACGAAGAAGCCTTCTCTCCCCCAACCAAGCTTACTTGACCCCCAGGAATTTGCTGACTACATACATGTCAAGTCCAGCCAAATCAACGCCACCATAACCCAAGATCCAGAGCCCAAGCAGCACCACCAAACAATGCTGACAGCGTTCACACCCTCATCCACGAAAAGAATAGAAGTGACCATCACATCTATAAACACCACCAAAGTCCCCAACAACCCCTGTCCAGCATTCTGGATAAAATCACTGCGCACTAAATTAAGCCCATTCCTAACCAGGATCATGGACCTATCCTTCTCAACAGGTGTATTCCCGTCGACCCTAAAACAGACCTCCATCTGACCCCGCATTAAAAACAACAAGCTCGACCCTAAAAAAGCAGAATCCTACCGTCCAATCTCCAGCATTCCCCTACTGGCCAAGATTATAGAGAAGGACATACAACGACAAATCCAACACCACATTGATACCACCGCACCACTTGACCCATGTCAACACGGATTTAGAGAATCCCATGGCGTGGAGACCCTCCTCACCACTCTACTCAGTACCCTAATTACAGGGATTGATAACAGCAGTAAAGGATACACATTAATCTTCATGGACATTGCTGCCGCATTTGACTCTGTTAACCACGAGATGCTTCTATCACGACTCCAAGAGAAGGGTATCCACGGCTCAGCCTTGAGTTGGTGCAAGTCATACCTGACAGATAGATGGCAGCAGGTAAGAACCGACTCAGAGACCTCCAAGCCATTTAAACAAACGCAAGGGGTCCCCCAAGGATCATCACTCTCAGCCCTCCTATTTAACATATACATGCAACCCATCAGTGCAATCATCCGTTCCTTCAAGGTCTCCTGCCTAGTATATGCTGATGATGTGCTACTCTTCTCTCCGTTCTCAGCCAACCAACCCGATTTCTCATCCCTGACAAAGTGCTTTGAGGCTGTCACAGATTGGCTTCACACACAGAGCCTCAGAATTAATTTCAAGAAAACTGATGTCCTTTTCATCACGAGGAATCACTCCTTCATCCCACCATCATCAATAAGAGTAAGAGACACAGAGTTCCTAAGCAAGCCCACCATCCGCTACCTGGGAATCACCCTCAACCAGCATCTTGATTTGAAAGCACACATAAGCAATACAGTCAGAGCAATCTATCATAAGATACAAATCATCCGCCACCTGCACACTTATTGGAACCAGATGATTTCTGGACAATTTTCCAAGCCTTGGTAATCCCGCATTTCGACTATGCCAAAGCTATTTTACAAGGACTCCCCAAGAACACCCTGATCTATTCATATCAAACACCTTCTTCCTGCAACACAAGCACTGACAGTACACATGGACTTCACCCAATGGATTGTATAAAAATCAAATTGACTACATCTGTGGAAGTCAACGATGGAAAAGCTCTATAACATCAACAAAGACAAAACCTGGAGCTCACTGGTACAGATCACCAACTTAGTATGTAAACTCAAGCTAAAGTTGAAAAGGAGCAAGCCATTCATGAATGTAGCAAAATATTACTTTGAGAATATACCACCAGAATTTAAAGGCTGCCTGCAAAATTGATTTGCTGCTTTAGATAAAATGACAGAGCTCCAGAAGAGTTATCAAACAACATCAAGAAGACTGTGTTGGAAGAAAGAGAGAAGTCTCTGCAAAAGGTGATAAAGCAAAAACGGCTAAAATGGATGACTGAAAAAACTATGAAAATTGCCCAGAAACGCAGAGAAGCTAAAGCCAGCGGAGAAAGAGAGGCAATCGGAGAACTCAACAGAGATTTCTGACATGCAGCAAGACACGTCAAGAAATATGATAATGATGCATGCAAGGAAATAGAATCAGAAACTATTAGAGGAAGAACAAGATCAGCTTTTCTAAAGCTACAAGAGCTAAAGAAAAATTCCAGCCTCGAAATGGAATGCTACAAAATGCTCAGGGATCCATGATGAATGATGCTGAGAAGGTGGAAAGAATATACAGAGTTATTATATGATAAAGATCAAGTGGACCAACAGCCATTTCAACCTGTATCTTATGATCCAGAACCATTGGTGATCAAAAAAGAAGTTGAAACAGCATTGAAAGCCTTATCAAAGAACAAAGCACCAGTCATTGATGCATTCCCATAGAAGTATTACAGCAATCTGATGCAGCTGTTACCGTACTTACAAGGCTCTGCCAAGAAATTTGGAAGACAACATCATGGCCAACTGACTGGAAAAAATCTGAGTTTATACCAAATACTAAAGAAAGGTGATCCAATTGACTGTGGAAATTATCACACAATCGCTCGGATCCCACATTGCATCAAAATTCTACTGAATATTATTCAGCAGAGACTACAATCATACTTGGAACGAGAACTACTTGAAGTGCAAGCAGGGTTCAGGAAAGGGAGAGCAACGAGAGACATCATTGCAGATGTGAGATGGATCTTTGAAAAGACTAAAGAATACCAAATGGATATCTATATGTTTTATTGACTACAGCAAGGTTTTTGACTGTGTAAACCATGAGAAACTCTGGGCCACATTAAGAAGCATGGGTATACCAGAACACTTGATCATTCTCTTGCACAATCTTTACATTGATCAAGAAGCAACAGTTCGAACAGAACAAGGAGAAACAAAATGGTTTACAATAAGCAAAGATGTATGACAAGGCTGCATATTTTCCCCCTGCCTATTTAATTTATATGCAGAAAAAATCATCAAAGAAGCAGGACTGTATGAAGACAACAGAAGTGTGAAGATTGGTGGGAGACTCATCAACAACCTTTGCTATGCTGATGATACCACATTACAGACTGAAAGTGAAGATGATCTGAAACATTTGCTTCTCAAGGTCGAGGAACATAGTCTTAAAATGGGCCTGCACCTTAATGTAAAGAAGACAAAGATCCTGACAACTGGCAAAATCAACAAGTTCATTGTTGATGGAGAAGAAATTGAAATGGTGGACAATTTTCACCTATTTGGATCAACTATCAATAAAAAAGCAACAAGCAGCCAAGAAATCAGACAATGCATTGCTCTTGGCAGAATGGCTATGAAGGACGTAGACAAGATTCTCAAGAGCAGAGCTGTCTCTTTCTATGCAAAGATTTGACTTCTTCAAGCCAAGGTATTTTCAATAATGTCATATGGATGCGAAAGTTGGACGATGAAAAAGATAGGAAGAAAATTGATGCCTTTGAATCATGGTGCTGGCGACGAATACTGCATATACCATGGACTGCCTGAAGAACAAACCAGTCATTACTAGAGGAGATTAAGCCTAAGCTTTCTTTAGAAGCTCAGATGACAAGACTTTGACTTTCATACTTTGGTCACATCATGCGAAGAAAGGGATCATTAGAGAAAGACATCGTGCTTGGCAAAGTCAATGCAAAAGAGGAAGGCCAGCAATGAGATAGATAGATATAATAAATGCAGCTATGGGTGCCCGTCTGTCAACGATGAGCCACCTGACTGAAGACCAAACACAGTTTAGGACAGCTATCTAGAGGGTCGCCATGAGTCGACACCCACTCAACGGCACTTAACAACAACTGGAACATTTTCTCTGTCAAGCCTTATTTTTCTGCTCATGATCTCATTTTAAACAGACTAGACTACTTCAGTTCTCTTTACATTGGCTTAAACCAGTCCTCTATTCGTAGGCTACAAGTTCTCTGCAAAGCTTCTAACCGGAAATAATAAACTTGACCATATTTCTCCTGTGCCAAAATCCCTTCACTGGTTTCCTGTAACCTTCAAAACTCAATTTAAAGTTCTCCTCCTAATTCATAAAGTTATACATACTGGGATTCCATCTTAACTTTCTAACCTGCTGACCCCTTCAAATCTCCTACCCCCACCCCAACCCACACACTATTAATGTTCCCTCCTCCTTCCAACTCCCTGTCTGTGATCAACCACACATTGTTGTCTGTTCTACTTTGGACTCCAGCTCTTGAACTTCCTTCCTTCCTAAAGAGGAGAATCCAATTATGCTTGCTTTAGCATACCTTATCGCTCAAGCCTATGATGTCCTTGGGTGAGTCTCAGATTTGGGGTGTCTGGGAACAGGACCAGTTTATCTTCTACTTCTCCTTTAGCTACTTTTTTCCCTTTTTTCAGTTTTAATCTGCCCTTTAATTTTGTTACAGAGCTGCTGTAATTTCATTTTCCCTCCTTAATTTTTATGGAATTTGCCTGGTTAGTGATTGGTGCTGCCTCGGCTCTACCCCGGAACAGCCATGACATGCCCCGATGCTAACTGTAGCATCGGGGTTTACAGCAGTGGCACCCACGGATATTCAGCAGCATTAATCGTGTTATTGCCACTGAATATTGGGCCTGTTGACTTCAGATACGTAGTTTAAAATCATAATGTAGATCATACTTTGGAAGACAGCCTGTGCTGAGTTATCCTTGGACCACAATGTTAAATTCAAAAATGTTATCCTAAGGGGGCAAAATGGACCAAAGAAGCAGCACCAAATTTACTGCTCATAGAAATAATAAAAGCTGAAATATAAAACTATTAAGTAACTTTTATTAATATAAACTATTGCTTCTGCTTTGGGGGCTCTGACGTTTCCTGAAAGGGGGTGGAGAAGGCGCCACGCTCATGCAGGATATAGCACTATTCATCTCACATTCCATCAGTAAGTTTCTATTAGCGATATGTACTGTAAATGTTTTATTTGGTCCTTAGTCACTGAAGAAATACACAGAGTAAATGTTTTAATCTCTGTTCTCTAGTAAGATTTGATTAATCTATTCATGTTTGATTCACCCAGATGTCTAGGTAGAGGTCAAACCCAATGAGTTACAAATGTTCTAATAGCAACATACCTTTTGTTGGACTGGAGGTAGAAGTCTGGTTAAAGAGTCCAATTTTGTCAATAAAGCTAGAATTTTAGAATTGGTCTTATAATTTTGAGTCCTACCATCAGTCTCCTTTGTCACTAGTTAACGGTTGTGGATATTACTGCTTCTAATGTGAATGAGTTTCAAAGAAATGTGGTGAATATTGTGGTATGATTAGCCATACTTTATAATTCCTGTATGTCTTTCTTGTAGCTTCAAAGACAGCATTGAGAAGTCGTCTTATTCAGACTGGCTAATCAATAACAGCATTGCTGAGCTAGTCGCCTCCACGGGTCTTCCAGTGAACATCAGCGATGCATATCAGGATCCTCGCTTCGATGCTGAAGTAAGAGGGCTTGTTAAAAATAAAAACAGTCTTTGTCACATTTCTATAACATACAGTATATTTTATAACCGAGAAACAAATTGAGCATGAATAATCTCTTTTACTCATCACTAAGGATTTTGGCATTACTCACTAGTGATGACTGGGATGGTACACATTCCCCCAGCTTTTATTTTTATTTATTTTTTAACAGGTTTTTTTTACTTTATCATGTCAATCAAAGTGGTTTACGTTGTAACTTAAACGTGGTAATGTACATTAAACAGAGACATTGTTATGCACCTCTCTCCATTGGCATATTCACACCTAGAGTTTGGAGAAAGGGGTCTTCAAAGGTTTGTTGATTTATTATTTTACTTGCAGAAATGTTTTAGTTCAGTCATTTTATTGCCAGCAAATATTACAACCACAACTGCAATATCGCCATAGTCTGATTTATTCCTATCACCCCTATCTCTCTCCAGCCTGGCTTCTCACTGTTACAAACTTATCTTCAAATTACAACAGCATTCAATATTTCACTTTTGCACTTTGGGGTCATAGTTATAAGGAATGGGTGTCAGATGGCCAAAAACTATTTCTCCCGTGCCAGACTCGCTGTCATAGTTGTCAGGTGTGCCAGTCCTCAACAAAACATGCATTTATAGTCTTTGGATTTCTAAAATGGGTGGCTCAGTCCCTATCCTCTTAATCATTATGCATTACTTTACCGTCAAACATACCTTTCAAACAAATGGGAGCCTGATGTGTGTCCAACAAGGATGCAGTCTTACCCTTATAATATTGAATAAGAAGTGAAAAATCCACTCCCAATGGGATATCACACCCTGACATGATCAGATGCTGTGAACGTACCCTCAGGTTCTGCACACTTGGGGCCTGATTCTTATCCTGACGTCCATCTCCTTTGTACATCCGGGCTGAGCCCTGCGAGATCAGAATCGCGAACAGGTCTGTATTTGCAGGCCGGGACTGCTATTCGGTCCCGGCCTGCACGTACAGCCATAGCACGACTAAATCAGCCAGGGCTTTTAAATGGAGCCGCGGCACCATGTCATCCTGTTTCTATGGTACCGTGGCTCCATTTAAAAGCTGCGATGCCGGCCACTACTAAAAAAGTTAATTCCCCACAGCCCGACCCCCCAACCAGTCTCCTAAGGCCAGGGTCGGGCTGCGAGGTATTAACTTTACCCCCCCCCCCCAGCCCTTTCTGCGCCCTGAGTCTGCCAAAAAGAAACATCCAGGGAAGTTATTCCACCCCAGGGGTGGAATAACTTCCATGAACATTTTGCCGGCCCTGGATGTATAGGGTCGACATTAGAATTGGCCTTGTACGTCCAGGGCCGGCAACCGCCCACTGCCCACTCACTCTCCGCCCCCAGGCCGCCTCTTCCCTGCCCCCGACTAACTTCCCCGCACAACCGGCAGGGAAGTTAGTTGGGGCGTGCAGCCGGCATGAATAGCCCCCTTGGGGTATATTCCCAGTCCACTCACTTTAGCTTTATATGCCCACTTTGGGTATATACAAAAAAAGGGTGGCCAGTTTATACAAAGGTATGACTGTAAAAGAACAAGAAGGCCAAGAAATCAAGACTTAGGGGTATGTTTACTAATCGGTGGTAGCGGCTTCCGTGCGATATCAGAGCCGCAGTCCCATTGAATTTAGTGGGGCCGTGGCTCCGATATCGAGCGGAAGCCACTACCGCCAATTAGTAAACATACCCCTTAGTGAAACGCAAGATAAAATCTTTAATATCAATAAAAACTAAAATCCCAACATAGTTGTATTTTGGTGGTCGCTTCCTCCTTAAAAGTCCAAATGGATACGACGTTAAAAGTTAAAAGTTCTTACAAAAGCCAGTCTTTCTCTCTAAAAACAATATACAAAAGTACTCTATACAAAAACTTAAATTGCAGTTCCTCCCACCCCACACTCTCCATCACCTCTTTCACGCCAAACACACTCATGCAAAAGCCATCAGCATCCAGATCCACAAACAAATCCTGTTTCTATTTCTGGACTGTGGCTTTTATATCATCCCCCCTTCACTATCCCTAATCAAGCTTTTATAAAGTGAAGATATTAAAACCCATTTATGCATAGTGTCCCGAAAGGGGGACGCTCAACTTTTATGCCTCAGGTTATATGAAACCACGCAATATTGTATTAGGAACAAATGTAGAATTCATGCATTAATGGGTTAACCCGATTTTAAGATATCTCTTCATCATAATTCCATGAAAGGGTTCTTTACTAAATGCCCACCTCTCCTCCCTTAACCTCTGTTTTATGTAATTTTGCCTCTGTAAATACCCAAAGAAATCCCTATTTCCCAGATTATACTCCCTTTGCATGGACACAAGGTGTTTAACTACTACCCCTTCTGCCTCTAAAAACTGGCCTACCTGTGACAGCCCTTTTTGCACACTATCCCAGAATATAGAGTTTGCCACCCCTGTAAAGAAGTCCCCATTCCCACATATTAACAAGAGAGCCTCATCCTCTTGTGTACCCAGATCCAGGTCCAGTGAGCAGAGCAGACTAATAGATTCTGTGGCCCACCTTCACAAAAGCAAGAGTTGCACTAAGCAGAGGAAAACATACATATGGCGTATGGCTTGACCAGCAGACTCTAACTGCACATTTACAAGTTTTGAGGTAACACCTAGCCATTCCCTAACATACCACAACAAATAAAAGGCATTATAAAGCCTAAGATCTGCACCAGGCAATAACGTAGGTGGCTGGGAATTTCTGAGGGACACAATCTATTTGATATATGGCCATTGTTTTACCCCATGGAAAAGAATTAATCTCCAGGAAAAAGCAGGAATGAGTCTTCACATATGGGTACGTCGGTACCGATGGAGCCTGCGCGGGAACGCTCCCCAGCGTCCAATCAGAAAGCTTTTGGGAGCATCCCTCAGCGCCTGCGTGCTGCCTTCCCGCCTTTCCAACTGTCTCTCCTCAGTTTTCGTTTTTCTGCAGAGCCGGCAGGACGTCCTCCTGTCACCGCAGAAAAGTTTTTCTTTAATTCTTTGTTTTCTTGTGGTCGCGGCTGTCTCCCCGATTCCAACGGTACCGCCGGTGTTTTTTCTTTTTCTTAAATTCAGGGAATTTTTTTCCCTCAGTTTCTGTCTTAAACTTTTTGGGCCTTCTAGGCCTCTCCATCATGGAGTCGCCACCTTCTTTTCCTAAGAAGTGTCTAAGCTGTGGCGGTACAGTTTTGTTTTTAGACTCCAAGAACTGGTGTCTAACCTGTTTGGGTCCTGACCATTTTCCTCCGGAGCCATTAGGCTACAATGTTGTGAGAAGAAATTTTCCATTTCGAGTTTCCCTCAATACTGAGTTCCCTTCCAGTGTCAGGGCACCGACCATTTGTTCTTCTCCACAGAATCAGGTAACCCACAAACAGTCTGTTACGACTAGCCAACCCTTGAGTGGTAGGTCTCATGCACAGCATGACGTCGGCTCTGGCCTTGCCCTCAAGAGTCCATTGGCTTCAAAACCCCGGCGGGAGTCTTCGGCCTCCAAAGCCTATCAGGGGTTTCAGGTTGTTCCTGGGGCTCACCCCTCACAGAACATACCTGAGCCATGCTCGGTGGTGGCATCCGCTTTGAGCGGTACCGATACCCCGGCATCGGCACTGGTGTTGAGCGATCCACTCCTCACCAGGGATCGTCATCTGGCTTTCTCGGTACCTTCGGGACTGGTCGATAGGTCCCAGATTGACTTTCCAGTATCGGCATCGCCTCCGATACTACCACCGACGTCGGTACCCTCTAGACATGCATCGATAGACTCGCTTCCTTCGATGCCGAGTCTGGAATCGATCTCTAGTCTGGAAGACTGGGTACCGACACGTTTCGGAACTGACGCTTACCGGTTCCGGATGCTCGGTACCGAGGGTCATTACCAAAGGCCTTCAGTTACCTCGGTACCGATTGAGCAGCCACCGATGACTGCTTCGATGTCAGTATCGCCTTCGATTCCGACACAGCTACCGGTATCGGCATCGGTGCCGGTACCCGCAGTAACATCGGGGCCAGCTCCTTCCATGCTTCTTTCACCAGGGTCGCTCCTTTCTATACCAAGTTTGGAGTCGATACCTGGCATGGACGATGCAGTACTGACTGTCTCAGGTCATGACCTCCAGTACCAGCATCCATCCCTTAAGGATCCTTTCTTGCACCGTGCAGGATCTTATATTCCTATATTCTCAAGTAGATCCTCCGGTGCCCAGGCTAGTTCTTCAGGTCTAGCCTGTCCAGGGACAGTTCCCTTTGGAGATCCTTCTTTTCAGAATTTTCTCCTGAATATGGCAACATCTGTTGCTATTCCTATCCCTGGCCATGATCCTACACAAGGCTCTCTTTCTACTGGAGAAAAGGAAAATATAATGCTTCCTTTACATCATTCCTTACAGGATCTTCTTCTAGGAATGTGGGAAGCACCTTTAAGGGTTCCCTCACCTTCTAGAGCAACTGATCTTCTGTATCAGGTGCCCCCCTCTCCAGGGTTTCAAAAGACTCAACTTCCCCATCATTCCATTGTGGTGGAATCAGCAATGAGGAAGGTGAAAAGTAAGAAGAAGCACTCTTCTTACCCACCAGGTCGTGAGTCTAGGACACTAGATGCCTTTGGGCATCAAACCTTCCAGACATCCATGCTGTCAACAAGGATTCTCTCATATATTTTTTATATGAGTCTATCCCTTCAGGAGGTCACAAAGAAATTATATCTTTTGACTCCTTTTCTTTCAGAGCCCAAGACTGCAGACTATTCCTTACTACTTAGTCATATTCAAAGTATCTCTTGGTTTCTTACTCGTGCTTCCCTAGACTCCTTTGAGTCTGTTAGCAGAACTTCTGCTATAGCCATAGGGGCACGATGTAGAGCCTGGCTCCAAGCTTCAGACTTAAGCAGATGGGCACAACAAAGACTGGGTAATACTCCTTGCACTGGGGAAAATCTCTTCAATAAGGAGTCTTTACATCAGGTTGCTCAGTGGTCCACTGACTTCCCTGTTTCTGGAGGCTATTCTAAGCCTTTTCCTTCCCCAGTAGGTAGGAAATGCCCTACCAAACCTTCTTTCCCTAGGAGAAGAAGGTTTCACTCTTCTCCTGCCCATCATACAGATGTTCCCAAGCAGGGGAAACCTCGCCCTGGTCTGAAGAATCCAAACTCTAGCCAGGCTGAACAAACCCAGCAACCATAGGGTCCTGAAGTTTACAACCTACAATTGACTTCTTCTCAGTAGAAGTTTTTTCACTGTTTTTTCATTCAAAACTCTACATATGGATTCCTTTTCTCAGGACATCCAGTTGCTCCTAGGTTGCTGAGCTGTCAGGATATTCATGTCTATGGGTCACAGGTTTCTCCTCTTCTTCCTACCAAGAAGAGAGGTTTAACAACTATCCCATGATAGTTTTCTGTTCCAACATGAATTTTTTCCTTCCACAGACTTACCATATGGTAAGTCACCCTTCAGCTCCTGTTCTCTACCCTCTTATCCAGGGTTTCCCCTGAAAGAGTGGTACCATACCACTGCAGGGCTTCTTTAGCCTTTCTAATCATTTCTTTCACTCCATTGTGGAGTTTTTTCTCTTGAATAAACTCCCTTCTTTTGTCTGGGCAGCTCTTTAGACAGGGACAGGAATTTCTCCTCTCATTCTGTCTGTTCTCTCTGTTGTACACAGAAAGATTCTCTCTGCTGTCTTATTCAGCAGCTGCCCATGCTGGAGCTCCAGTGATTGGACTACTGGTACTTTTCCACAAGTTTCCAGTCTTGTCTTCCACTACTTTCTGTCTGGCCTCAGTAGTGCTTCCAAGATAGTGCTTCATCTGTCTTGGATAATACTTATCACTTCAGGCTTATCATACTATCTTCTTTTCTGCCATCTCCAATTCCTTTGGATTTGGCAGCATAGTTGAAGTGGCAGCTAGTTTTCTCCAATAGCCAGTTTTATTTCCCAATTCTCCTGCATAATGCTCTCTGCAATCCTACAGAGAAGCTTTCCACTATGGGCCCTTGCTAGAGAGCATGGTTTTTTTCTCTAAAGACTATCCTATATGGTTGAAAAAGGCTTCCTCAGTCATTCCCCATGACTGTGAGGGTTCTTCACACCCTACTATCTCCTTTTAAAATAAAGGACATAAGCCTTCTCTACGTGAAAGTCTAAAGAGTTGTCCAATTCCTACAGGGAATATGCTCTTTTTTCCTTGCAGCTTGTCCTCATGGTATCCTAATCCTTCATGGACAGCACATACTTAACTAAAAAACACATGATACCCCTTTTTGTCCCTCAAGTGGGTCAACCTTGTATCTCATCCTATGCGTTTTCTGTCCATTTACCATGCTAGAGTTCTACAGGACTCAGGACTTGCTGTTTACAGACTGATATTATCCTCTGTTTTTTCATGCAACCATCCTGGTTATTTCACTGGATAGCATTCCTGCACCATCTTAACCAGGGGGAATAGATCCTCTATATATCTTCTCAAGTAGGTTCCACCTTCTTGTTATTGGATGAATCTTTCCTCTTCACATCTCCCATGTGAATGTTCTTATAGGCATATCTCTGTCTGCTTAATTGCAGACATTTATCTTTAGACCTATATATTCATATATGTATATATATCTATATACATCTCTATAGATACATATGTCTGTCAGCTGCGTGTGCATATGTTATGCCCCTCTAGATCTCACTATAGACATATATATATAGTATACCCATATATATATATACACATATATATATATATATATATATCTGTCGAGATGCTTCGTTATAGGTAGATATGTATTTACATACTTATCTCTCTAACTGTCTATGCTCATAAAGGTTTTACCTTCCTATATGTTCCAGACAGTGGGCTTTGCACATCTTCATAGTGTCCCACAGTATGTTTTGGGTATTATGCACACAACCACTGCTGTGGTACTGACAGCTCCTACCATAACCCTAGGTTTAGGTATCCCTGAAGCTCCATGCTCCAATATCTTCCTACCTCTCACCAGTTAGGAAAGACATGGTGGATCTTCAGTAGATCTGAGGTTTCAACTCCTCGGACATCTGTCCTTTCTTTGGGAATACGGGGTTTTTCCCATACCCCTTCTTCCCTCAAGGACTAGGCCAGTTTGTCCAAATCGGTCAGTCTTCCGCTTTTGCTCCTAACTGTGAGTAACTCTGTAGCCAAAAGAGTTTTCAGCTTTTTCCATAAAGCTTCCCACTAAAGACCTACTGTTTTTGTACTACCCCAGTTGAATCCTGGGGTCACCTGTCACTTCCAGATTTTGACCTTCACCTTCACTTCAGTGAGGTCACCTTGAAAATTCCTCTACTGGATCCCCAGTAGACTCCATCAGCCTCTCTACTTCCTGCAATCCAGTAGGTGAGGTCCATATTGTGATTGTTCATTTCAATATATTTCATGATAATTATCATACATACAAGGACTCCTTGCCTGTAGTCCTATCTTAGGTTAGCTGTTTTCTACAGCTCCTCTCTTTTTCAACTCCTACCCTCCATCCTCAGGATGCCTGGCCATATGAGGTGTAGCATGTTTCAATCTCCAACATGCTAGGGCTCCAGGCATCTTAGCTTGGGAGTCCCCATATGTGAAGACTCATTTCTGCTTGTTCCTGGAGATAGCACAGTTACTTACCTGTAACAGGTGATCTCTGGGAACAGCAGGAATAAGTCTTCACAACCCACCCACCTCCCCTAGGAGTTGTATTTCTCTATCTATCTTTCCTTTCCTCTCTCTCTCTCTCTTTGTCTCAGCTATAAAACTCAACTGAGGAGAGACAGTTGGAAAGGCGGGAAGGCAGCACGCAGGCGCTGAGGGATGCTCCCAAAAGCTTTCTGATTGGACGCTGGGGAGCGTTCCCATGCAGGCTCCGTCGGTACCGACGTACCCATATGTGAAGACTTATTCCTGCTGTTCCCAGAGATCACCTGTTACAGGTAAGTAACTGTGCTTTTTCACCTATCTGAAACACATGATACTTGGTCCTGGATATATTATTTCCTTGCTACTGGTACACTTTTGGAAATAGTTAACCGGTTGAGATTGGCTCCCTAGAGATTTCAGACCATGCCATGATCTGGACTGACCTGGTGCAGTCAGAGCTGGGAGGACCAGGGAGACCTTGATGCTATCTGTACTGACTTTATGAGGACATGGGATTCCAGAAAATTCTGAGATCACAATGGGCCATATATAAAAACATTTCATGCAGAACATAAGGATAATCCTTTGCTGTTTTGGGAGGCGGCAAAATCTTTTAAAGAGATGCTATAATAAAGCTACATGATTTGGTGTCAAAAGGATATGGCTAAATGGTAGGATAGGTGGCCGCTTAGGATGGCAGATCTCTGTGGGCAGTAGGCCATGTGATTTGGCACACGTGCCGAGCTGTGCCATGCTGCTGTCCCCCGCTGCCGCTGATTCTGGTGGTGGAGGGGGGGGGGTGGAATGGCTAGGCTCGGTGGCAGGCCATGTGCTTTGGTACACATGGCCTGCCATTTCTGAGCCCCCTAAGTTAAGTCGGAGGGAGTCAGAAGCAGCAGGCAATGTGTGCCAAAGCACATGGCCTGCCGCCGAGCCTAGTCATTCCCCCCCGACCCCACCTCCAGAATTGTTGGTAGCGCGCAACTCAGTACAGGGGGGAGGCATGGACGGCGCTTCTACCTAGGGCAGCAGAAACCCTTGGGCCAGCCCTGCTAAATGGATAATATGTTTGGAAAGGCAATTATGTCAAGCATTAGGCGGCCACCCCAACTATGGACTTGTGCAAGAATTGTCTTAGCTGCCTAGGATGATCTAAACTCAGATATCTATGAGAAGGCAGAGAAAGCAGTTTTATATTATAAATATAGGTTGGTTTACATTGGGAATAGGTCTGAGAAATTATTGTTGGCCTTGATTCAGGATGGTGGGGGGAATAAGCAAAACGAGGCCCTTAAAGATGCAAAGGGTAAAGTCCAGACTGAACAAAACAAAATAGGAGAGATTTCAGAACTTTTATCAGACTCCTTATTAGCAGAAAGTGGGGGATTTAGATAGAGCTCAGACCTAGCAAAGACCACTTGGCAACTTTG
The DNA here is from genome assembly GCA_033557465.1 of Ichthyophis bannanicus. Taxonomy (NCBI): domain Eukaryota; kingdom Metazoa; phylum Chordata; class Amphibia; order Gymnophiona; family Ichthyophiidae; genus Ichthyophis; species Ichthyophis bannanicus. The sequence continues at coordinate 524,272,535 of CM066036.1, read as the reverse complement.
AATGCCCTGATTTTAGCGAAAAAAGTCCAACATGTGATGATAAAAGGTCACAATTGTAAGGCTCTGCGGCCAGATAGGTTTAATTTCCTAAATCACCCTATAAGAGGACATCTCAGTCTCCTGCAAAATTGGACTGGCATAAATTGGATTTATTCTGAACTGGATTTATTCTGGATTTATTCCATAGGTGGATGCGAGCCAGAAGTGCTTGTTTCAGCTGGTGCCATTCTGGAGGCACAGGTGGAATGAATCCAATGGTACTGGGTCCCTTCCCCTCCCCCTCCCCCCACCATAGGTGGCTCTATAATGAGGCCAAGTGAGGCGGTGGCCTCAGGCGGCAGCTTTTTGGGCTTTTTGGGGGCGGCAAAATTGCCCCCAAAAAAGACCGCCGTCACCGCCGCACTCGGCCTTCAAAATAAAAAAATACCAAAACTCCGGCATAAGAAGCAGCAGAATGAGGAGCCCCGCGGCCGCCCGCCTACCCCCCCGCCCCCCCAGAGAGCCTGCTGGTTTCCCCTGGTTTCGCTGGCTCCGCTTTACAGAGCCGTGGGGAAGGGACAGTGTTTTCCTTAACCATGGCTCTGTTAAAGCTGAGTCCACGGCACTGATGGGAAACAGGAAATCCTTTTTCCCATCAGCACCTCAGGCTCAGCTTTAACAGAGCCGCACGAAAGAGAAACACTGTCCCTTCACCGCGGCTCTGCAAACCAGGGGAAACCAGCAGGCTCTCCGAGGGGGCGGGCGGGCAGCCGCGGGGCTGCTCATTCTGCCGCTGGAGTGGCAGCGGCAGTTGCTTCATAGGTGGAAGGTTTATATTTTTACAATTTCCCTGGGTTGGGGGGGAGGGGTCTAGGACTGGAACTGGGCTGATGGGGGGGTTAGAACTGGAAATGGGCTGATGGGGGGTTTAGAACTGGAAATGAGCTGATAGGGGGGTTAGGACTGGTAATGGGCTATGGGGGGTTAGAACTGGAAATGGGCTGATGGGGGTTAGTACTGGAAATGGGCTGATCGGGAGGGGGGCTAGGACTGGTAATGGTCTATGGGGGGTTAGAATTGGAAATGGGCTGATGGGGGGTTAGGACTGGAAATCAACTGATGGGGGTTTAGAACTAGAAATGGACTGATCAGGAGGGGGGCTAGGACTGGTAATGGGCTATCAGGGGGGTTAGAACTGGAAATGGGCTGATGGTGGGTTAGGACTGGTACTGGGTTATGGGGAGGTTAGAACTGGAAATGGGCTGATGGGGGGTTAGTACTGGAAATGGGCTGATCGGGAGGGGAGCTACGACTGGTAATGGGCTATGGGGGGGTTAGAACTGGAAATGGGCTGATGGGGGGATAGGACTGGAAATCGACTGATGGGGGTTTAGAACTGGAAATGGACTGATCAGGAGGGGGGTTAGGACTGGTAATGGGCTATCAGGGGGGTTAGAACTGGGAATGGGCTGATGGGGGCTTAGGACTGGAAATGGGCTGATCGGAAGGGGGCTAGGACTGGTAATGGGCTATCAGGGGAGGGCTAGGACTGGAAATGGACTGATGGGGGTTTAGAACTGGAAATGAGCTGATGGGGGGGTTAGGACTGGTAATGGGCTATGGGGGGAGACTAGGATAGGAAATGGGCTGATTGGGGTGCTAGGACTGAAAATGGACTTATTGGAGGGTTACGGCTGGTAATGGGCTGATTGGGGGGCTAGGACTAGGGTGCGCTGATAAAGGGGATAGGACTAGAAATGGGCTGGGACAGGAAATGGGCTAATAGGGGAGGGGAGGAGAGTGCTGCTGGTCCTGTAAGAAAACTAGGGGCTAGGGCTACAAATGGGCTGATGCGGGGGGATGGTAGAATAGGACTGGAAGGGAGCAGATACTGAGAGGGTCTGCCAGGTGAAGGATGGGGCAGGAAGGGAAGGAGGAGGCTGGAAAGGAGCTGACACCTGGAATGTACCGAAGGGGGACAGGAAGGAAGCTGACACTTGGGGATGGGAGTGGTAGGTAGCTGGGTAATAGGGAGGAGGCTGGAAGGGAGCTGACATGTGAATGGCACTGGAAGAGAGATGGACAGAGGGTAGGGTGGCTGGAAGGTAGCTGACTGGGGGTGGCACTGAGAGTGAACCTGAGCTGATACCTGGGATGGTATTTGGACTAGAAGAGGCTGGACAGTGGGAAAGGAGGGGGACTGGAAGGGAATGGACACAAGTGGCAGTCATGGGAATGCAAGGTGGTTGACATTGGAAGGTACTGGGAGGGGAGGACTGGAAAGCGGACTGATACTGGGGAGGGTTACTGAAACTGGAAATGGGCTGATGGAAGGAAGTGAAGAAAACAAAAGAAGAGATAAGAAATGGCAGATGGACCATGGACCATAGACCACAGAAAGAGAACTAAGAGAAGACAGGAAAGCAGAAGCCTCAGATCGGGACCAGCATGATCAGAGAATAAAATGGTCAGACAACAAAGGTAGAAAAAATAATTTTATTTAATTTTGGTGATTGGACTTTGTGCTATTTTTATATTTTACACAGTATCGGGGAACTGCATCTCTTATTTTTCTGATGTTGCACTGCATGTGGACTCTGGCTTCTTGGGGTTTCAGTTTAAATTTTGTCTACATATTTTTATTTTTACTTTAGATTGTAGTTACTCATTCTGTACTTGGTGAGGGTCGATGTGCGTGTGTGACTGAGGTTAGGTGTTCTGTTAACATGCAGTTTGTATATAAAGATCTATACTATACTGTAGTAATTTGACTTGTTCAGCTTTTGAAATAGGTGTATGGATGTTCCAGGGCCCACTGTAGTATTTACAGTGATGCTTGTTTTGAATGGGCTCCTTATGTGACTTTTGGAAGTTTGTGCTGATATGGTATGGTAGGTTTGCTTTTTGTTGTAGGGTTTTTTATTAGTTCACAATATGCCTGGTACTGGAGAATAGTGGTGGTTGTTATTGTTAGTGAGATGATCAGAATCAGATTTTTTTTTTTTATATTGAGTTCTGTGGGTGAATGTCCTGGTTCTGCTCTGCACCTACTGTGGATGCAAAATATATGTTGAAAAAGAAAAAGGGAGAACCATAACGCAGTTTATAGCAAAATAAAAATGGGTTTTAATTTAGTTCTATAAACTGTGCTGTTGGTTCTTACTGTCTTTTAGTTCCTTGGTGTGCAAACAGGACCATACCTAGCCCTGTGCAAGCGGTGCAGCCACACAGGGCGCAAAGGCATGGGGGGCGCATTTCAGCTCTCTGCTGTTGCCCTGCTGCCATTGGCAGGACAATAGCAGGCAGTTAAAATGTGCCAAAAGCCTTTTCGCAGCACTTTAAGCAGGTCTGGTCCCTCCCTCCTCCGACACGATGTCAGAGCAGGGAGGGACAGTTCTGCTTAGAGTGCCGGCACCTTTCAGATTGGGTGCATGCCCCACCTCCTCCTCCCCATACCTTCGTCCAGCGCTGCCTGCTTTTTCCCTGATGCTGGCGCCGCCGTGAAAAAAACAGAGGGCGGCAGCAGCAGGGAAAGAGCAGGCAGCGCTGGATGGAGGTATGGGGGGAGGGGGGGCGTGCACCCAAGTTGCAAGTCGCACAAAGCGCAATTGCAGTTCGATACGGCCCTGTGTGCAAACATCTTGCATTTCCTCCATATAATCTAATCGGCTTTTTGATTTGGTTCAGTCTCTGATAGGATTTCTGAAAAAGCCCCGCCCCCCTCTAAGGTGGTGGGGTGGGGCGCCATCTCATTCTTCGCCTCTGGCAGCAGACTGCCTTGAGCCGCCCCTGCCCCCCACTCAAATATTTTCCTTCTTAGAGGCATCCTAGGGGGATGTGCTACTCCCCCTTTCTCTCTCTTCCACTCTTGGGAGGGGGCCAGGAAGCAGTCAACTTGAAAAAGAAATAAAAGAACAGTAACTATCGGCATTGCAGCAAGTGGAGCAACTGCTCAGAGGGGGGAATTCAGCCCAGTGGTCTTGGAGCAGATTGAGGTGAATTTTGTGCCAGGTTGAATCGGGAAAGCTCTGTGGCTGATGTCAGGGCAGGCCACGTGTAGCCGGCACTGCACAACCTTCATCAGCCGACGGTGTCTTTGGCACTTTGGGCCATGGCCATGATTTTGAAGAGGAAGCAGTTTATTAGTGGTATCAACTCCGGGAGATCAAATTATGCCCTACAGCGCAGTGGAAAGCAAATGCAGTGCAGTAGGGCCAGTGTAGCTATGGCAGTAAGAGATTATCTGTTGATGACTCAGACTCATTTTTGGTAGGAGCAGTCACCATTTTGCATGTGCTGGAGGTTGATCAGTGCCAGGTGGTGGGCCCACCAGTATTAAGCCCTATGGCCACTCGGGGTTCAGGCTCTGTTGATAAAAGACCATTCACTACAGTATGCATGTGTTTTTCACCCTGCATTCTTATCTCTTATGCCTGAAAAGAGAGCCTGCTGGAGGTGTCGTTATGGGTAGTTCTGTTTCTGTCAGGCCTCCTCAGGAGGGTCCATCGGTCTCTATATCACTAAGAAAAAAGATCCTCTGATGGATTGCAGGAAGAGTGGTTCTCTGGTCTCAAGGGGCTCTGTGGACATGATAGAGGACCCCCCCGTGGGCCTGGAGGATTTCAAGGCGGAGTCTGTTAGAAGATGGAGAGCTTCCAGTAGAGGATGACCATACTGCAATTTGAATGTTGCGCAGGGATGAGTTAGCTTCCTGAAAAATTTCAAATCTGAGTTCTCCTGACTCTGGGGCCTCAGAAGATCTATTGCTAGAGGGGATCTGGAAAACCTACCAATGTCTTTCTGATGCATAGGACACTCACTGAGATGATTGTGATAGAATGAGTTACCCCTGATGTGAGTCTGAGTGGGTAGGTCAGTGGGTATTCTATACCTGGTTCCAGCTGAGGAAAAGGAGATTGCACTTGCCAGTCTGGCACCATTGTATCCCTATCCATTTGGATCACCTGCAATACTCTGGTACTGAGAGCTAGACCCAAGATGATAGTTGTCATAATGGCTGCACTGGGAAAGAGAAGACATTCAGTTCTCCCATGTCTTGATAACCGACCAATTCGAGAAATTGAAAGAGCAACAGCCTAGGGAGACAATATCCAGCATGGCATGGTGGCCAGAGGAGAACTTGGTGAAAGGAGGAGCCAGATTGGTTTCTATTCACAACAGAGGCAAGCCTTGACAGTTGGGGAGCCCCTACCCTCTCTGAGGTAGTGCAGGGTCAGTGGTCTGCCCTTGAGATAAAGTGGTCAGTTAACTGCTTGGAGACAGGGGCGGCCCAAGGGGGGTGCGGAGCCATGTGCGGAGACTTGGTGCGGGGCCTCATTTGCATAAGAGGCCTCATTTGCATAAATATTTGCATAATGTTACCATATACTAACTTTTAGTAAACATGCCTCTTAATGAGTGTATGGATAAAGAAAAACTAAAAGATTTCTACATTACTATAATCCAGTGCCAACCGCCAGACACATTAGGAACTACTACAAACACTGCCCATTTAGAACCCATAGCAAACCCGCCGTATCCTAACAGCACTACCAGGACTCACAAAGCACCATACTCTACCTATCAAAAGGAAACGCTGCAAATATTAAACCAATACATTTCAGAGAATAACAATACATGACCTACTAAGGAAAGAGAACAAGTGGCAATGTCAAATAGGAATTACATAAAAAGAATACCTCAGCTCGATTACACATGCAGAACATAGACCATCACCAAACAAGGAATCACAATTTAGAAATAGGAAGACAATAATTAAACTGGGAACCCCAAAAGCCAAACTTGGAATGTACAACAACACTGTAGAAATAAAACTATAAATTAATTTCCTCTTGTACTAAACAAAGCGCAGACGTTAATGATGCACATTTCCCAGAGCTGACATATTCCAATTAATAAATTCAAAATAAAGAGATATTTTTCTACCTTTTGTGCCTTTTTTTTCAGCTGCAATTGCTCCAGATACTTTCTTCTGGTTTCTTCGTGTCTTCTGCTAACTGTCCATCGTCTGCTGTCCATTTGTCCTTTCTTCTCTCCTAGTTTTTTTCCATTCTCTCTCTACATCTACTTTAACATACTAATCTTTCTCCTTTTGCTCTTTCCTCATTCCTATTTCATCCACTCAAATTTTACCCCTCCATCCTCAATCCCCACTTACTCTCCCATTACCTGGCCAATTGTAGATTTTTCATCCCTCCCACACAAAATATTTTTCCCCTCTCCAAGCTCCATCCCATTCTAATCCTCCCCCAACATCAGCTCCCTTCTAGTTTCAGCCCCACCCAGCATCCATTCCCTTCTAGTCCCTGCATCAGCCCATTTCCAGTCCTAGCCCCCCATCAGCCCATTTCCAGTCCTAGCAACCCCCCAACCCAATACCAGTCCTAGCCCCCCCATCAACCCACTTCCAGTCCTAACCCCCCATCACCCCATTTTCAGTTTAAGCCCCCCCTATAATCCATTACCAGTCCTAACCCCCCATCAGCCTACTTCCAGTCCTAACCCCATCAGCCCATTTCCAGTCAGCCCCCCATATCCCACTGCCAGTCCTACCCCCCCCCATCAGCCCACAGCCCATTACCAGTCCTAACCCCATCAGCCCACCTCAAGTCCTAACCCCTCCCTATCAGCCCATTTCCTGTCCTAGTCCCCCCCATAGCCCATTATCAGTCCTAACCCCCCATAGCCCATTACCAGACAGCCCCCATCAGCCCACAGCCCATTACCAGTCTTAACCCCCCCCACAGCCCATTACCAGTTCTAACGCCCCCAACAGCCCACAGCACATTACCAGTCCTTACCCCATCAGCCCATTTCCTGTCCTAGCCCCCCCATAGCCCATTATCAGTCCTAACACACCCCCCCCACAGCCCATTACCAGTCCTATCCCCATCAGCCCACCTCAAGTCCTAACCCTTCCCCATCAGCCCATTTCCTGTCCTAGCCCCCCCATAGCCCATTATCAGTCCTAAACCCCCCCAGAGACCCTTACCAGTCCTAACCCCCCCCTATGCCCACAGCCCATTACCAGTCCTAACCCCATCAGCCCACCCCCCATCAGCCCATTTCCAGTCCTAGCCCCCCCATAGCCCATTACCAGTCCTAACCCCCCAAAGAGTCCACAGCCCATTACCAGTCCTAACCCCAACGGCCCACCGCCAGTCCTAACCCCTCCCCATCAGCTCATTTCCTGTCCTAGCCTCCCATAGCCCATTACCAGTCCTAACCCCCCCCAACAGCCCACAGCCCATTACCAGTCCTAATCCCATCAGCCCACCTCCAGTCTTAACCCCCCCCAGCCCATTTCCAGTCCTAGCCCCCCCATAGCCCATTACCAGTCCTAACCCCCCCCATCAACCCACAGCCCACCTCAAGTCAAGTCCTAACCCCCTCCATAGCCCATTACCAGTCCTAACCCCCCCCCCCCATCGTTTCAAGGAAAATTAAAAAAAAAAAAAAAACTGGCTGCTACCGCTGCCGCTGCCGCTGCCGCGGCGGCAGTCTGGAGTGTCCCGCGGGGCCCCCTCTGCCCGGCTGAGTCCCTCCCTCCCTGCCTCTGCGTTGGCTGTGCCCCTCTGTGCCGGCTTTGTGATTCGCAAAGGGAGTGTGTCTCCCTCGCGTCTCTGTTAAGCCCGCAGGGGCTGATGGGAAATTTCCCATCTGCCCCTGCAGGCTTAACAGAGACGCGAGGGAGACACTCTTCCTTCGCGAATCTGAAAGCTGGCACAGAGGGGCTCAGCCGTCGCAGAGGGAGGGAGGGAGGGACTCAGCCGGGCAGAGGGGGCCCCGCGGGACACTCCATTCTGCCGCTGCTGCGGCGGCAGTGGCAGCGGCAGTGGTAGCAGCCAGCTTTTTTTTTTTTTTTTAATTTAATTTGGAAAAAAAGCAGAATGTTCTTTGCGCGGGGCCCCCTGAAACGCGGGGCCCTGTGCAAAAAACATTCTTGCTCAATGGACGGGCCGGCCCTGCTTGGAGATAAAAAAAAGTGGCCCTGGCCTTAAAGACTTTCTTCCTTTGGTGAGTCAGACAACGTGACAGTGGTAACCTGGATCAACCATCAAGGTAAAGAGATGAGTCTACTCTTATATTGGATGAAAAATCATTGGATGGCAATATCAGTAGCCCTTGTGGCTGGGATGGGAAAAGTTCAGGTAGGTTTTTTTTTAGCAAGAATTTTTTTAGATCCCAGAGAGTGGCATCTGGCTAATTTGACTTTTGCTCTCATTGTGCAGCCTTGAGGAGATTGATCATGTTTCCCCAGGTTTTCAGGTCAAAGGAAGGTATGTCTTGAAGAGAGATTCGATGTTCTCATGCAGCTTTGGCCTCAGGTGAGCTTGCTTTGCTTGTGTCCTCCGTGGCTTTTTCTCGGGGCAGTTATTCAATGAGCAGAGAGCCACCTGCATCCTGAAATCCTAGTAGATCTGGATTGGCCAAACACACTGTGGTGCACAAATCTCATCAGGCTGAGGGTGGCTGCTTCACTGCCATTTTTCCAAAGATGCAGAATTTCTTATTTCAAGGGGCAAGCTTGTTGTTGGATGTGTCTCATTTCTCTGTTGTGGCATGGCTTTTGAAAGGACAAGACTTCAGAGAAAAAGTTATTCCAATCTGGTGATTGCCATTATTTTTGGTACAAGAAGAGGTCCACTTCTCTGGCTTATGTCCATGGTTGGTGAGTTTGAGGCCTGGTGTTCGGAACATAATCTGCATCCCTTTGGAGCATTCTTCCAAACTTTCTAGCCTTCTGCAGGAAGGATTTGGTAAAGGTTTAGTGCTGAACTTCTAGAGGGTTCAAGTTGCTGCCATTGAGTGGTTTAAAGGACACTTTTGTTTTCTATTCCAGATCTCTGACATTTTGGTGAAAGGTGTAAAGCTTCTTTAGCTCCCATTAGCATCCAATAATTCCTCCTTAGCTCTTCATCTCATTCTTTCTGTTTTGGAGGGAGTGCCTTTTGAGCCTTCTTGAGATGTGCCAGTTAAGGACATATCACTAAAGGAAGTTTTTCAGGTGGCTATTTGGTCGGAAGAATCTTGAAATTGCAGTCTAGAACCATTCCCATTGGTAAAAGCGGATGAAGTAGTGATTCATCTACTCCCTTCCTTTTGCCCAAGGTCATCATTGTCTTTCATGTTAATCTTCCTCGTTCCTCCCACCTGCACTACTGTGTACTGTATATCTCAACTGTCAATTGTAAAAGCTTGACTGCTTGCGTTGCCTTTTTCTAGCCATCACCTTCCTTGCTTCTACACCCATCCATTGTGCCAAGGATATCTCCCAGTTATCAAACTTTCAAGCTTGACTGCCTGCAGATTCCTCTTTTTGTTCTTAGCAGGAAAGTGCAGTCATATTTAGCTTTCGGGCCATTCTAGGAAACTTGCTACTGTTCCCTGACTATATATGTGAGAAAATACAAAAGCCCTTTCACTGTGGTTGGCTGGCATATCTGAGAATGTACAAAAGCCTTTCTACTATAGTAGGTTGGTTGACCTAATATTACCTTCTCTGCTTGTAAGTCAGCTTAGTCCTCTCTCCTTTTTGGCCTGCTACCAGGGCTGTAAAATCACTGCACAGAAGTAAGGCCTGCCAATCTACTTCTGGTTACACCTTGTCAAGAAAGCCCAGGGGCTGAGTCACCACGAGTCAGCATTGACTTGACAGTACACATTGCGTTTCCACATTTTTGAGTGGCTGAACATATACAATAGATTTCCTTACCTAGCTCAACCTATGGACTTCCCCATTTCTTTCGCTCCACTATACCATCCCTTCTCTTACTACTTCCTTCTGTATCTATCGCAAGTGCTCCTAAAATGTGCTGTGGAGTTTCTGCTGATGTGCTGCTCCAGACATCTACCACTATCTCAATATAGAAGTATTTCCTCTGGGCCTTCCTCCTTTCCACTTCATATCATAAAAGCATAAAGGTAGCAGATCTCATGTGTCACTTGGAAGAATTTTAGAGAATATTGAGGAGGAGCCAGCTAGCATGATAGTTGTGGCTGTCAATGACATAGGAGAGTACAAGAGAGAAACATTCCCTCAAAGCTGTGCGAGAGTCCTCCACCTGTGCTGCTGGCGGTGAGGACAGGTGTCTTAGTCATGGTGAATAAAAATGTGATAATGCAGCACCTACTCTCACTGACAGCAGCGGCGGCATGGGCCGAAGATTCTCATACAGCTTCGCGGGAATGTTGCAGGAAAGAGCTTCTGGAGGCCGTAGCGGGAGGCCAGCATCTCCCCCACTCCGAAGCTCCTGCCCAATCGGGGCACGAGACACCTTCCGGCTGCCTACATAAAACAGGCAGCCCTAGCATGAACGGACCCTTCTTTCTCCACCTCCGCCTGCTGTGATCAGCTCCCCTGATCGGGGTAGAGCGCCGGAGCGGGAGGTCAGCATTTCCTCCGCTCCGAAGCTCCTGCCCAGTCGGGGCACGAGACACCTCCCAGCTACCTACATAAAACAGGCAGCCCCAGCGGGCGTGCAAGAGTGCCCAAGCCTGAGGGCCTCACCAGAGGGCCCTTTGGCATGGTCCTTAGGCGGGGCACCTAGGCGTGCACTCTAATCAGGCCTTCTGAAGTAGTAACACCGAAAGCTTAGAGAAGCCTGAAAGGGGACCTGATTGACAGTCCCTTGTGGGTCACTCCAGGCCCGTGAAGCCTCCAACCCTCATCTCCAGTATTCTGCTTCAGTTGGCTGGACTCCAGGGGAATAAAACACACCACACACAAAGTAGGAAAGTGTGCCTGTTTATTCCAAATAGTAACAATGCAATCTTACTTTTATAGAGTTACAAACATATGAATACGTCATAAATCCACCCAACAGCCTAGTGCCAAGCCTAGCACTGTCTATCAAAAACCGTACCAAAAGGTACCAGTCTCATCCTCAGGTTTATAGAGAACAACACATTCCTTTCCAACTAGGTATTTTTCTAACTATCCTATTTCCCTTGAGATCCAGCTACGCAGCAAGAAATTGAGCTCTCTGTATACAAGGCTTATACAGTGATTTCAAATAGATATGCTTATACATATATGGATAGATACTTATTTTCCCCAACAATCCCCCCTTTGGGCCTGAATAGGCCCACAAACAACCTAGTAGAGTAATACAAAATTTTAAGCAGGCATGATTAACTGAATATCAGGACACAGTGGCTCAGATACATCAGCCACTGTAGAAACAGGGGTATAGGAATACATAAAAGTAGTAGAACTTTGCAGGGCCTTACGACAGCAGCCAAGAATAAAAGAAAAGAGACAACAACCAAAAAGCAAAATAACACAACCTACCAACAATGCAATAAGTAATCCCCTTAAGCCCCCTCCCAAACCCTGAAACCATTTACTCACACCATCCCAGACGCCGCCGAAATCCAGGCCACCCTGGAAATCAGCGATGTGCAAATCTGACAGGGTTCTAATTTTTTTCATAGCATTTAATACAAAGACAGTATGGTTCGCGATCACAGAACAACAAAAAGTTTCATTTAAAAACGTACAGGCCCCGCCCTCAGCAGCCAAAAGCAAATCCAAGGCCCTTCTATTTTGTAAGGTCATTTGAGAATTTTGTTCCAAAGATTCGGTTAACTTAGAAATAGATTCAGTAACAGAACGCATTTGAACATGTAACAAACATTGCAAACGTCTAAAAGCCATACCTAATTCAGCAGTGATAGCAGGAGTTTGAAATACCGGGATCCAAGAGGTCCAGCTAAGAGCATCCAAGCGGACCTTGGTTAGAGGATAAGTAGTATTAATATATTGGTATGAGGCTTGAATAGCTTCATCCTCTGGATTATCAGGTGACCAAGGATTTACATTCCTTTTCTTTCTTTTGCCATGGGTCACATGCAATGGTATCAGGGCCGAATAAGGAGTTGTTTTAACAACAGTACAAGGTAGCAAAGAGAGATGAACAGCCTGATATAAGTGCCCAGAACATAAGAAATAATGCCCAGCTAAAGCAGGGACAGGGGTAGTGTCAGTATCCCACGGAAATTGTGGAAAAGCGTGATTATAAATACTTCCAGATCTACTCATCCGCACAGAACTGGCAGGTAGATAACAAGATAACCACGGACTAAAATGAGCGGCCCCCCAATCATCATATACCAGAGCACTCTCTTTACCAGCATGCATTTTAACAGCAGCAATAGCAGCAGACTTAAGGAAATAGGCTGTAGACACAAGCATAGTAATATTACTGATATTCCTGCCCAGAGGTATAGGAATAACCTGCTTCTTTGGCACTTGAAAATCATGCACATGGGGCAACCAAAGAGATAATGAAGTTCCCGGCCGAATCAAATACTTGCGTTGCATAGGGAAATAAGTAATATTACAACGACTAGAGAGGGGAGAAGGATTGGAAGGGTCAAGATCATAACACAATAAAAACTTCAAAGAATCGGGAACAGACACTGGCAAAGGGGAGGGATCACTCATATTATTAGCTTTCCAAGTATCAGCACAATCAGTAGGAACATAACAAGAAACATTATAAGCGGGATTATCCATACATGGGTTCGGACTAACAAGTTCATGCAAAGTAAGAGAATGTACCATTACTGGAGTAGTGCGAACGCTGGCAGGAAGTGGGGTACATATAATACAGTCAGTGATGTTCATCAAACGCACAATTTCCAGCACTGTGAGTTTCCATAAGTTAACAGAAGGAAGATTCCGCTTGCTGCGGAGTACAGCCGAATCAGTTCGATCCAAAGAGTGCAGAAAAGTGGGTTTAGTCATATTATTCTTCAGGCTAGGATCAATGAGGTCAGACGAACTGTTCGTCCATCTCGGAAAACACCTCGGATTCCAAGGCCATTCCCCGGTAGCAGCATAGACTATCCAAACAACAAAAAGAGAGATGAACATCAAACACCAGAGAGGAGGCCATGGTCTGTTTCTCGTCATGGCACGTCGTCAGCCTGCGTTCCTCCGGTTTCCTCAGGAGCCCTCTTCACACGTGAAGCGTGGATCCAGGTAGGATGTTGATCTGTCAGCACGGCAGTTCTGGTCACGGCCAGCACCTCCTCAGGTTTCCCGAAGGGAGGATCCCACTGCCCTTTCTTATGGAACAGCTTCACCAGGACTCGATCTCCAGGACGGAAAGGATGCGTTGACTCTATGGAGGGACAGGGCAAAATCTGATAAACTTGTTCAGATACTTCACATAAATATTGGGCTAACTGCACAGCATACTCTTCTTGTGCAATAAGCAAATCATCAGCCGTAATTACTGCTCCCTCTGGCCATTTCCACGGTAATGGGAAGGGACGCCCCATTAGAATTTCAAACGGAGAAAACCCAGAAGTTCCAGGAGTAAGCCTAATTTCTGCTAACACTGCCGGTAAATAAGTAGGCCATTTACCAGGAGCATGTTGAGTTGCCTTTTTCAATTTCTCTTTTATAGTGCGATTCATTCGTTTCACTATCCCTGAGGACTGGGGATGGTATGGCACATGAAATTTCCAATCAATAGCAAACATTTGAGTAATATGCTGTAACACCTTTGAGGTGAATGCTGGGCCTTGATCAGAATCTATTGACAGGGGACACCCAAACCGAGGAATAATTTCTTTACATAGAATTTTAGCCACAGTCCTAGCATCTTCTTTGGTAGTGGGAAAAGCTTCAGGCCATTTGGAAAACCGATCTACAATCACTAACAGATATTTAAAACCCCCTTTAGACCTGGGCATACAAGTAAAATCCACCTGCAAAGCTTGAAAGGGACCTTGAGGAGGGGGCAAATGCTGCAGCTGACCCACATCTTTTCCTCGTTGTACATTGTTCCTGGCACACGTTAAACACTGACTTAATTGCACTTCAACTAACTGAGGCAGATCTCTACACACAAACACTGTCTGTAGTTCTTTTAACACTGTTTTCCTATTTTTATGGCCAACACCATGAACTTGGGCAATTAAAAGTGGGGCAGCTGCCTTTGGCAACCCCCTACGGCCACCCCCCCTCTCTTGCCAGATTTGTGCTGCATTCAAACACATATCCTGTTGTTCCCAATAAGATATATCTTCAGGATCAGCTGCCGCTTGTAGATGATGGAAAGGAAAAGAATGCTCAAGAGGAGACACATAGAATTCAGACAACAAAGAGTCTGTAGCAGGGGGTGGAGCTGGTGTCATAGTCCTAGGATCAGTAAAGGAATGCAGGCGTTCGCTCTCGGCCTGCACACATTGCTTGGCAGCCAGATCTGCCAGTGCATTTCCCTGTGAAATAAAGGAATTGTCATATCGGTGAGCAACACACTTCCGGGGCGGGGGCTGCGGGAGCTCCAGTACTAGGTACCACAGGCACAGGCATTGGAGGGGGAGGGGAACATGGCACAGCTGCAGCATACGGACAGTCATGCTTCCAATGTCCCTGCTGCTTACAGTTAAAGCATATCTGATTACGGGGAACACCGCCATCCCACCGACTTCCTGCCCGTCCTCTCCCTCGCCCCCTAAATCCCCCACCTCTGCCTGGAAAAGGTCCCTGACTCCCCCATCCCCCATACCCAGATCTGCCACCCCACTCACCTGGATGATAAGGTTGCTGCCACGCATGCGACACCTTCACTTTCCCTTGTGCCTTCTCCACTGCCGCAAAACAACCCGACGCCTCCTTAGACAAAATTACTTTCTCTAACTTTACTGGCGACATGTCAAACCATTCATCAACCATTTGCTTTATTGCAATCTGTACCTCGGGGCGCATAGCCCCCAGCAATGTCTGTATATACATAGAAGCCATTAAACCGTCTGCAGGAATAGCAAGACCTGCTTCTTCCTTCCAACACTTTCTAAATCTCTTCACAAACTGGGACACGCCCTCATTTAACTCTTGCTGACAGGCAATCGAAGCAGCTAAGTTCTGCTTTGCCCCAAACAAACTCTCAAATTCCCTTTGAACTTCCCCCCACATATCTTTAACAACCTGTGGCTGCTGTAACTCACGGGCGACATCATCCTGCCGTGCGGTGGGATCCTCTAATAATTGTACCTTAGAAAAATCAAAGGGAGTTTCCTCATCATATCCCAACACCCCCTCAATAATCAACCGATAATCCTGCGCTGTGCACTGCAATCCTCTGGTCATACGCTGCAAATATTGAACAGTAGCTGCCGGAGCCTTCATAGGATTAGGTGCATGTTGCAAAATAGACGATAACACAGTAGGGTCTAGGGGCTTAATAAGCACCTGCTCACCAATAGTTAGAAAAGGAAACTGCAAATTTCCCTCCCCACTCTGAGGGATCTCTTGCTTTATATTTGACACCGGAGTAGAAGTAAAAACTGGAGCAAAAGGATTCCCAGAAATAGAAGCAGACATTGGAATCAAAGAAGAGATAAAAGGATTACCAGAGGTATGGGGAGTCAGAACAGGAGGTGAAGGAGAGTTATTAGAGTTATTACCAGAACCCTGACTCCCTACCCCCCCTATCAATTCCTTAAGCTGAGAAAGGGACTCACCCATTACCTTAAGTTGAGAGAGGGACTCACGCACTTCATCCAACAGATTCGGATCCTCTTCCGAGGGGGCACCCATCTCATTCTGCGACTGATGTGCTTCTCGCGACAAACGCAGGTGGGAATGACCCCTCCCGCCGGCCCTACACAGAGGGGTTCCCAGCAACTCACCATCACGCAGGCGAGCACTGTCAGCCAAGACATCCTGACAGGCGTGCCACCGGCGTTCCCTACGCTCCCTCCGTACAGCAACACGACGAGGACTATGTGACCCGGGGCCCACTACCCCGGCCGCCAAAACCAAATCCTCCAAAGAATCATCACCCTTCAAGGGGGTCAAAGCAGGATACAAACTTGTAGTAGGGGACACATACGGAGGGGGGAGATGAGCAGACTCAGATTCAGATTCAGAGGGAAGAGGGGCGGAGGGTACTACTGCAGAAACAGAAATAACAGAAGGAGTAGCCATAGAAGTGGCTAGAGAAGCAGAAGAAGGGACAGATGGCTCAACAGAGCCCTGTGGCCCATTGTAATAAGGAGCTACTTGCAGCCACACAGTTGCACACTCCTTCATGTAAGATTTAGGCCATTTAGGATCCCCGGAATAAAAAGGAAAAGCTTTCTTATCCCCTAAACACAATCCCCTAATCATATCTAAATGCCAGGCAGAAAAGCTGCCCTCCCGGGGAAATGGATTAGAACTGCGGAGACTCTCCGTCCAACCAGCCAAATTGTCCACCCATGGATTGGTATAATAGCCCCCTGCCACCCGAGTAACATAATCTTTAGGAGATTCTGAATCTACAGGAGGAGACCCTGGGGGAACAGGAGTACGGCTGGAATACAAATTCTTTTTCATCACAGATTTGAACCTAATAAAAACCTTAGGCTGTAATGCACCAGGCACTCCCGCGGAGTTTGAGCATTTCTCCTTACCTTGAGAATGGCCCATTCTCTAATAATCACAACAAGCGCACGTCTGGCCACTGGCTTTCTGCACAATATCCGTCACTAGCGCTATATCGCTTCAGGATATGGCAGGGGCGTCTTGCCAAACTCACACAATCACACAAGCACACAACCTTCACAGCCCTGCAGATGAGGAAGAAATAAATTTAGCTTTCCTTCCGCTTCCCACCAGAGGAACAGGAAAGTCCTTTTATGTGTAATCTCGTTTTTTATACCATGTCACCGTGCCACCAAAGCACAGGGGACATTCACGGACCAGCGGGAGTATCCCACTTCTGACACCAGCTGAAAGGGGACCTGATTGACAGTCCCTTGTGGGTCACTCCAGGCCCGTGAAGCCTCCAACCCTCATCTGCAGTATTCTGCTTCAGTTGGCTGGACTCCAGGGGAATAAAACACACCACACACAAAGTAGGAAAGTGTGCCTGTTTATTCCAAATAGTAACAATGCAATCTTACTTTTATAGAGTTACAAACATATGAATACGTCATAAATCCACCCAACAGCCTAGTGCCAAGCCTAGCACTGTCTATCAAAAACCGTACCAAAAGGTACCAGTCTCATCCTCAGGTTTATAGAGAACAACACATTCCTTTCCAACTAGGTATTTTTCTAACTATCCTATTTCCCTTGAGATCCAGCTACGCAGCAAGAAATTGAGCTCTCTGTATACAAGGCTTATACAGTGATTTCAAATAGATATGCTTATACATATATGGATAGATACTTATTTTCCCCAACAAAGCCCCAACGAACCTCACAGACCAAGGCAGGCAAGCTAGCGGAACAGACCAACGCCGACAGAAGCAAGCATTTCTACCTCCCCAGTCTCGAATCTGAACCCTCAACCATGCTTCATCATGCACACTCATATATGCATCTACCTAAAACTACTACTACTAAGCATCTCCATCCATCCAAACTGTTCCCCCCCACACTTCCCCCCCCACCCTACCTCTACTTCACCCATTACCGCCAAGACACACAACACTTAAGAAGCCCCCTAGACGACCTCCCACACGCTTGCAACTCAACTCCAACTTTCTCGCATGTGTTCAACAGACCCCCTACACCACCACAAACATAGAACTCATCAACACCAGATCTGTAAGGAATAAAGTCAACACTATTCTAGACCACCTCCAACTCCACCAGACAGACATACTCTGCATAACCAAGACATGGCTGACAAACACTGATCAAGTAATACTAAATCAGCTAACTCCACCCACCTACACAGCATTCAACTGCCCTAGAACATGGAAAAGAGACGGAGGAGTATTAATCCTTGCCAGAACCCACCTCAGATTCAATACAATAGCAATACTAAATGCGCAACATTGCAATACAATCACAATACAGAACAAGCACCTGGCCATTTGTCTCACTTACAGGGCCCCCAATGGTTCTCCCGATGACCTCGCCTCTACTCTTGAAACAATATGCGCCACAAACTCCCCCCACAAACCACTTCTTGTTCTAGGAGACTTCAACCTTAAATCCATGCCAGACAGAGAAGCAGACTCATTCCTCAATGCCATGAAGGATCTCGATGTCACTCAACTAATTACTGCACCTACCCACCAGCGGGGCTCCACCCCAGGCTTAATCTTTGTCCCTAACAGCACTCTACTCAATAATGCCATGACCACCCCCCTAATCACCCTGATACCCTGGTCAGATCGCCATAATATACAATTCAAGGTGACCCATCCCAACACTCCCACCCTGCAAACTCAACAACAGTCCACAAGGAGATTCAAATCATTCAACAAGGAGCAATTCCTACATGAAGTCCTCCCAGTCCTAGAACACAATGCATCTGACTTGGACGCCACCGTAAACCACTGGAACACCACTCTATCAGCAGCATCAAATGTTCCAGCAAGTAATCGTAGACAGGGCACCAAACCAAGAAGACACTCTGCACCCTGGTACTCCGGTTCAATACAAGAAGCCAAAAGGAGGTGGTATACTTATTTTGGTTAAATCTAGCTTGAACTGTTCCCCCACGATTTGTGAGTCTAAAGATAATATTGATATTCTAAAAATAGAGAATAGAAATCTAGCCATCTGCCTATTCTATAGACCCCCATCACCTGATACCGAAAATATAGCAACTATATTAGAAACCTCTTGTAAAGCCTCCCTAAACAAGCCCCATGTTGTATTGGGAGACTTCAACTTAGCAACTATCAATAATACACTACAATCAACTTTCCTAGAATCTATGGAAGACATGGGATTTAAACAAATAGTCAAACACCCCACGCACACAAAGGGTAACACTCTTGATCTAATTTTTCTCCCTGAATCTATAATAGAGACGTGTCACTACACCCCTCCATCTATAACACAAGTCCCATGGTCTGATCACTTTATTATACAATTTGCTATCAATATTCCCTCTGTCTCCTCTCAGCAAACTGCAACCCGTCAAGGGCCTCGATTCTGTTCATTTAGACCAGAAAAATTTCTAGGGACAATACTACCACAGTTAAATACAAATACTAACGACATTGACGAAGCTATTAATAAATGGAATAAAGTAATAAAAGAAGCTTCCAAACCATTACCCACTAAACATAACAAGCCAAACAAAAGATCCTCAGAAAAATGGTACACGCAAGAACTTGCCTCAATTAAAAAGAAGCTAAGAAGAATAGAAAATAAATGGCGAGTAAAGAAAACACCAGAGTTTAGGGATTTATATTTCTCAACACTTAACGTATACAGAACAGCAACTAATAACGCCAAAAAGCAACATCACACCTCAATATTAACCAAGGCTATTAATCGCCCGAGGGAACTTTTTGATATTGTAAAATCGCTCTCAAAAATTCCTACCACCAATAACCAATCAAACACCACTAACTTATCAGACTTAGCTAACTATTTTGCTAGTAAACTGAAACTATCCCCGATACCAATACCTGACCCTATAATGTCAATAAACAGTTCTAATACTTTGAACTCTTTCCAGACTATTGACAAGAAACAATTACTAAATATAATATCGAATATTAACACCACAACCTCCATCCTTGATCCATGTCCAGTTACATGGATAAAAACAATAAAACAAGAACTTGCCCCTGTTCTGTTAAATATAGTAAACAATTCTCTTCAACAAGGAAAATTATCTCAAGAACTAAAACACTCTGCAATCCGCCCAATCCTGAAAAATAAAACATTAAACGAGAATGACCCAACTTCATATCGCCCAATTGCTAGCATTCCCTTTCTCACAAAAATTATCGAAAAGGTTGTACAATTACAACTCCAAGACTTTATAGATACATATGCCCCTCTTGATGATCACCAATATGGCTTTAGACCATTTCACAGCGTAGAGACCCTCCTTCTTGCACTGTTGGACACTCTCAATAAAGGTCTAGATAACACCAAACAGGCATTTCTACTGGTATTCCTAGATATATCTGCTGCCTTTGATAGTGTAAATCACAACATACTAATATCAAGACTCTTTCAAATAGGATTAAGGAAAACAACGCTAGACTGGTTCAAATCATATATATCAGACCGTACACAATTTGTAAAGATGAATCAGGACTCATCACAACCCTTTCCTCAAGAACATGGAATACCTCAGGGCTCTGCTTTATCGGCCCTATTATTCAACATATATCTTCAGCCAATTTGTACCATTTTCCAGAAATACAAAATGAATTATCACATATACGCTGATGATATTATGTTGTACACTGCATTCAATATACATGACCCAAACTTTGACATAATATCAAGCTGCCTCAAGGAAGCAGAAAAATGGCTATGCTCAAATAATTTAAAAATTAACGTTAAGAAAACAGAGATACTTATCACGTCAAAAAACATAAACTACACTCCACCAACTGACATTACAATTCTAAACTTTACCCTCCCTATAAAAGAAGAGATTAAATACTTGGGAATCACCCTTGACAAGGCCCTTAATTCCACAAGCCACATTAAGAAAACAACCAAAACAATTTATTATAAGCTACGATCAATACAACAATTAAGGCCCCTCTTAGAAAATGAGGACTTCAGAACTATCACGCAAGCACTAGTAACTCCACATATTGACTACTGTAATGGAATTCTATCAGGAGTACCTAAAAAAACCCTAAAAATTCTGCAAATGGCTCAGAATGTAACAGCAAGGATAATATCTAAAGCAAAACTAACCGATCACATCACCCCGATACTCTATTCCCTGCACTGGCTACCTATACTAAGTAGAATACAATACAAAATTTTACTAATCACATTCAAATTAATTAACCAGATAGCACCATCCTACCTATCCACATTGATTCATATTCCCTCAGATAACAGGATAAGACGAAGGAATAATCTCAATACCATCTTAGTGCCCAACTCAATTAGAAAAACAAAACATAATACAAGCAACACAGCATTCTCATTTGTAGCCCCTTCAATGTGGAATAATCTCCCTGCTCAATTAAGGGAGATAAAAGACCTAAAGCAATTCCGAAGTGATTTAAAAACATATCTATTTTCCCAATACTACTCTAACATAGATAATAATTTAGACAAGGCTTCCCATCCTCCATAAATCACCAAGGCTCTCTTCCGCCCTAATAATCATGACACTACTCACATAACTAACATATGATGAAACACGATGTATATATGTATATAAATATTATAAAATCTGTAAATAGTTCTAAATATACTTACATTCAATGTTTATAGTTCTGATTACCGTTCATTGTACCAGTTTTATTATTGAGCTGTTCTATGTATTTCTTATTGTTTGATGTAAACCGCCACTGATCTTGGGAAGTGGCGGTATATAAAAGACTTACAAATAAATAAAAAAAACAAATAAAAAAGAGCCCCTCTGAAAGCTTGAGCGAGCATGGAGAAAAAACAAGACGCAGACTTACCCGGTTGCTCTGTCAAGAAAAACAGAAAGAATACAACAAGCTAATTAACCAGCATAAACAGGAGCACCACACCAACCTCGTCCTCAAAGCAAAAAACAAGCCACGAGAGCTCTTCAGTATAGTCCACACGCTTACAAAGGACCCAAGCAACACTGGAGTGATTAAAATCCCCCCAGAGTCCTTCGCAAAACATTTGGCTACCAAACACATACCCCTCAGTACTGAACAAGCACAGGATTTGAACCACACACCTGCAAATACAATCCCCAGCACTCCATGGAACAAATTTCACATACCCACAAAAGAAGAAATCACCCAAACCATATCTAGCCTCAACACTAGCACAGCACCTACAGACCCCTGCCCGGTCCCATGGGTTAAGTCAGCAAATGAAGAGCTGGCTAGCCACATTCAGAAAATAGTTCATGCTTCACTAACCCAGGGTTATATGCCCCCCCTCTTAAGCTCGCCACCATACGCCCTGTCTCCAAGCTCACAACCCCCTCCCCCACTGACCCAACAACATATCGCCTGATTTCTAGTCTCCCCTTCCTAGCTAAGATCCTGGAGAAGACGGTATATCGACAACTTCGAGACCATGTAGATACCCATGCGCCCCTTGACCCCCACCAATACGGTTTCCAACCTCTCCACAATGTTGAATACCTGCTTGCATTGCTCCTAGACAAACTCATCAAAGGTCTAAACAACATTAAGACAGGCTTCCTTCTCATCTTTGTCAATATATCTGCAGTGTTCGACACTGTATCCCACCCTATCCTCTTCAAAAGACCAGAGGCCATTGGACTTTGTAATACTACACTCAAAAGGTTTGACTCATACCTCACTGGAAGATAGAAACAAGTCAAGATTGGTGCTACCTCTTCATCTCCGTTTCCATTAACACAAGGAGTACCTCAAGGATCCTCATTATCCGCCCTGCTCTTTAACCTCTACGTCCAACCGATCTGCAACGTCATCACGCAACACGGCATTCAATACGCACTATACACTGATGACATCATGATCTACACCCAAGTCAACTTAGAGAAGCCTGACTACACACCTATAATCAACTGCCTCCACGATTTATCCCGATGGCTATCCAACAACATCCTCAAGATCAACTTAAAAAAAACAGAAGCTCTATTCATCTCATGCAACAACTTCTCTCCTCCTCAGCACATTGACCTTGTCAACGAATCCATTCCAGTCAAAGAGGAGATAAAGTACCTGGGAATAATTCTAGATAAGAACCTGAACTTCTACTCCCACATCGCCAGAACTACTAAGAATGCATACCACAAGTTGGCAATCGTACGAAGGCTAAAGCCCATATTAAACCAAGACCACTTCAGGACAGTCTGTCAAGCAATAATAACACCCATACTGGATTACTGCAACTCCATTCTCCTTGGACTGCCCACTTCAACAATTCGTCCCCTACAGATGGTACAAAATACGGCAGCACACATCCTCACAGGAGCTGCAGAACACCACCACATCACCCCTATTCTGAGCCAATTACACT
This sequence comes from Ichthyophis bannanicus, assembly GCA_033557465.1. Lineage (NCBI taxonomy): Eukaryota > Metazoa > Chordata > Amphibia > Gymnophiona > Ichthyophiidae > Ichthyophis > Ichthyophis bannanicus. Next base: position 524,249,641 of record CM066036.1, on the reverse strand, counting down.
GGCTTCCAATCACACTAAGAATCAAATTCAAAACAGCCCTCATCCTCTTCAAAATTCAGCGAAACCTGGTACCTAACACCCTCAATGACTTGATCAAAATTAAAACTGACACTAGACCCAGATGAAGACTGATGATGGACATCATCCAGACACCGGCCTCATACTGAAAATCTATGAACTCAACATCCAGGAGGGCACTGTCCCTTGCAGCACCCTCCCTCTGGAACTCCCTCCCCCAAGGCATCAGAACTACTACAGATGCCAAGGACTTCAAGACAAGGCTAAAGACCTTCCTATTCACCGACTACTATGGGGCTATCACATAATCTACCCTACCTTCCTCCTACCTTCAGTAAAAAGCCCTTACTCCAACGTACCCCCGCTCCCCCCGCTGTATATAGCTCACTTATTTGTAAATAAGGTGCCCGAACCCTCTCAGCACCATCAACTAGAACTCTTCCCTCTGTAAATAGCTCCCTCTATAAATAGCTCCCCCCTCTACATCCAACCTATAAGCTCCCTCTCCAATGCTCCCTCCCCTTCCAAAGCGCTCCCATAGAACCCCAATGCAATCCAATGTTTATTGAAATTAAGCGTTAGTTATACCTAATGTTTAGATGTAAGACTATATATCTTTGTAAACCGCTCTGATTAAAGGATAAAGCCGTATATAAAAACAGTTAAATACATAAATAAAAATAAATTCTAGGTTGGAGACTGAAATCTCCAAACCTCCAAGGTAGCATTCACAAAAATGTTCCCAATTCAATGCACAGTAACCCAGAAACAACCATGTTTTGGAACTTCAATATTTGGATGAGATGATAGTGCAGAGAGTAGGACTTTAGATTCATTAGGAACTGGGAAACTTGAGGGAAGGGGAGCCAGTTCTGAGGACATGTACTCTACTTTAACTATAATGGAACCTACCTGCTAGTGTTAAAATGGAGACAGACGTGTTGAAATGGAGACAGACGTCTTTAAACTTGGGATGTGCTGTCGTTTGAAAAGGACAAGGAATAACAATGAAATGCATTGATTTGAGTCATTTCCAATCTAAAATAACACAAACCACAACAAAATTTTGCTTATTCCATTTCATGTTGATTTAGCTAAGGGGCATTCAAGTTGTGGACTTGCTGAAAGAGCAAAACACTTTTATGGTCGCTGCGGAAGGGATGCATGTATCCTTCTCTTATCATAAATTATTATTGAGGGGGGAGATAAGGAGTCCACCTCTATCCTGCCTTAGAGGAAAGGCGGGATAGAGGTGATATGATTGAGATGTTTAAATACCTCTGTGGCATAAATGTTCAGGGTGAGAGCCTCTTTCAATTAAAAGCAAGTTCTGCTACGAGGGGACATGGGATGAGGGTGAAGGGAGATAGATTCAGGAGTGATAATGCGGAAATATTTCTTTACGGAACGAGTGGTGGATCCGTGGAATAGTCTCCCAGTGGAGGTGGTAGAGATGAGGATAGCAACCGAATTCAAAAAAGCATGGGACAAACACAGAGGATCTCTAAAGGTTAAAAAGGGACTGTTGTAGTTGTTGATATGGAAGGACAGACTAGATAGGCCATGTGGTCTTTTTCTGTCATCATATTTCTATGTTTCTATGATGATGTGATCACTGGAGGGGGAGGATGAATCTTTCTCTGATGATGTGGCCAGCCTAGTAGCTCACCAATGATGCAAAATAAACCCCCACCCCAATAATGTGGCCATTATCAAACTTACTTCTACCCCTGTGGCTCGGCATCTGCCTTTATGGGCATCTCTAGAACTGCCTAGGCCTTAGGCAGGAGTAGGCTGCAATTTATAGCATTAACAGCACATGGAGCTGTGCAACTGAATGAAAAGCAGCTGCTGCACCTGCCTATTAGTGCAAAAAATGCACCTCTTGATCTTGAACCTGCAGACTGTTGGGTGAGAGGGTGGAGTCTGCTCTTGAGCTACTGTGTGGCTGTACTAAACGGAAGGCTTGCATGCATTCCTAAACTCAGTCTTGCAACCATTCCCCTGAGGATCTTGATTGGTCTTCGGGGATTTAAAGGGGCATAACACATTGTTTCTGGCAACTTGATGGCTATGAGCTGTCCTGTAGATGCTGAAGAAGGAAACTATTATCCTACTGAGTTGGCTGAAGTGTTTCTAGTATCTCTGAAATAACCTTGTTAAAGAATGTTAAGTGTCTGTGACCTGAATGGGATTGATCGGACTAAGTAGCATTATATACCTGGCCTGTTTTGTTACTGGACTGGAGTGCTGAGAAGTATCTGTTTTCCATAATAGGAAAGAGCTTAGGTGCTATGTTTATTTTATAGGGATAAGATAACCTGATTGTTCTTTGTATTAATTCTGCTATATATGATATGTACAGTATGTATGAATGAACTTTGAATTGAACCCACAAGGAATTTTGTTCAAATATCCTTTGCTTAGCAATCTGACACCATTGGAACCACGACACAGTGGCTAAACGTCTCTGGCCTCTTGGGTTCTTTTTATGGACAGGCAATGGTGGTGGCAGAAAGGTGCTAAAGTTCCCCCTTCTCTCACTTGTAAATGAAATTAAAAAAATGAAATGGCACAATTTTTTTTTACTAGCCACATCCCTATTATAATTTAGATCATGGGGGAAAGCCAACAGTCATTCAAGAGTGCATGGTTCTGAGTGAGGTATCTTCAAAAGTACTCTAATCAGCCTTTTTTAATAGTATCTTGATAGGGAGGTGTTAGGTTATCGACCCTGGGTTACCTATGGGGCTTGGAATGGGTCTGAGCCCAAAGCATGGGCATTCATGCTGGATCCTGCATAGGCTGGAAAATGCCCAGGAACTGGGAGCTACACGTCATCGACAGAGACATGGATCTGAAGCTTGCAGGTGTTAACAGCTGGAGTGGAACTGGAGTCAGAGCCTGTAGTTGGGTAGATAGAGGCACATATCTGAAATTTGCAGATAGTAAGAACTGGAGCAGAACCAGAGTTGGACCAGAGCTGCAGGTCCTGAGCTCGAGTCAGCGGGTAGATTAGAGGGTTCGAAGCGGGACTGGAATCCAACCAGAGCTGTAGGCCTGAAACTGGCAACAGACAGGCTATAGGGCTGTAACAGGAACTAGAAGCAAGCTGGAAATGTAGGCCTGGAACAGGATTCATGAAGCACGTCACAAGCGGGAAACAGTATTAGTAAAGACTAGAACTGGAAGACTGAAATGATGGCTGGGAACTAGAGGACTGTAGTGAAAAACAAGAAAGAAAAGGAAATTGGCAGTGGTTCTGCATGTATGGAGTTCAGTAAAGAAGAAAAGTTAGCCTTCTAGTTGTTGCAGTTTCTTCCTTCCCAGGAACTCCTTTTACTGGAGCCCCAAGCCATCCCTGATGCCTGGAAGTGTTGCCTTGAGGGCTATCTAATATTGTCTTAATATTGTATAAAGCCTAATCTTGCTCCAGGCTACTACCTGGTCTGATGCTAGGACTCCCATCTTATTTATTTAAATTATTTCTGTCCTGCCCATCGTGACATTCTAGGTGGGTTACAATGTAACATGAAACACCATCATAAAAGACATACAGAATAGAAACATTGTTCATTAAATCCAACCCAGAAGCAGCTTGCTTTCAAATTCATTTTACACCTAATTCTTGGTTCTGACTTCGCAAATGGGTATGCCTTCAACTCTTTCTGGAACCTTAGAGAGTCATGCTCCTAATGGAGGATGATTGGTAATGTATGCCACATAATTGGATCCATCACAGAATACGCCCATTGTCTATTTGCATCTTCTCAAGACACCACTCTTGTTGCATAGACTGCAGCATCCACACTGACTTATGAAAAATATAATCCACCTCTGGTCCATTTTACTATTTTCTTTGTGTGTGAAGTTTACATACAGAAAAAAATAGTAAAACGGATGAAAAGGTTATTAGCTGAACTGAGCTGGTAGTAAATTTCATGATAAAAGACCAACAGAAATTGTTTTTCTAATTTGGGACTGTATTTCTAGGAACTAATAACTTTACTGTTAGAGATTTTTATAGTCCTGTAGACAGATTTGTAACATAACAGGTTATAAAAAAATATAGGCATGACATCAGGTACACTGGTGCTAACTCTCATAATACCTTAAAAAAAATACAGTCGCCACTTGAATTTAGTATGAGCATTACAATGCTTATTTTTTTACAACTCGTTGCTGCTAAATTTTGGACCACCTGTAACACTTTTATGGATAAGGCCAAAATACAGTGGATTGCAATAATTAAGTGTTGGTAAAAACATCAACTGCAATATCAGGTTCGTCCAATAATGCCTAAGTCCCAGCAAAAAAATGTAACTTGCAAAAAGTGACATAAACAGTGCTCTTAAGATGTGGCTTAAAAAACAACGTTGAAACCATTACAATTCCTAAGTTGAGTTTATTTGATGACAAACAGCCAAAATCTTTGTGCAGTCTGGAAACGCCTTCAGTTAACTGCAAATCAGACGTAAATGGCATAAGAAAGAACAACATGATGTCATCTGCATAAATAAGAAAATAAGTGCCTGGCTATCTTAAGACGTGACATAAAAGACAGAGATGTAAGTTGAACAACATGACTGATGAAACCAACCTTTGAGGAGCCCCCTCTGAAACCGGTCTCCGCTCTGAGACGTTATCCCCACCTTGACCGGCTGTGGAGGAAGGATCTACAGTAAATCAACCATTTATTTGTTGCCTGAGTCCATTTGACACCATTGTGTCTAATGGACTCAGTCTTTGCGTCTGCACAGGTGCGCAGTGGTGTCAAATGCCGATGAAATATTTAAAAAAAAAACACAGCTCTATTTGGATTATCTAACGAGGGGTAGTAGAGGATCCACAGTGCCCAAAAGTAAGGATTCTTTGCTATAGTTTGTTCATGATGTTCATCAAGCAAGCTGTGACTATCAGCATTATCCTAAACTGTCCCAGCACCAAAAACTGGAACCCTGTAACAAGTACGAGATTATATAGATGTCAGATCCAGCTGTTTCAAAATAGAATTCCCTTCAATATAGCCGTCATTAACTGCCTGTAACAAAGATGCGTTCACATTTTGGGCAAAATACAAAGCCACATAATTCAATAGTTTTATCATCAATGCAACCTACATGTCACACAGTTTAATCCCTAATCACACTAATTTGTTGTTGTTATAAATTAAATACTAATTTATTTATTATTATATTGTTTTGTTAGATTTCATTTTTGTCAAATTGCACACTGCTGGGATTCCTTTGGGATATGAAGCGAATTATAATGTTAAATTAAATTAATTTTATATTTAAATTAAATTAATATCTCACTGAAAGCGGTGAAAAAAATAACCATGTTGTAACTTAATCTGTCTTCCACATAATCAGTGTGCTTCAGTAAAGTATAAATGTTTTGCAGCATGAGAAGCGTTGAAAGTATGCTGTGTGAGAAGTGTTTTGCTGTAAAAGAAAAATGAGAGAAAAAAGTGGTGCTGCTGTGTGTTTTATGAAGAAAATAATAGTTTCCATATCATCCTGCTAGACCACTCGAGACAAGTGGGTTGTGTTCCCATACCAGCAGATTGGTAGGCAAAGAATAATGAAAAGCCCAGGTTTCAATGACATCACTCCTATGCTTCTATTTGCCTCAGCCACCAGAGGTCCCTTCAGTATTTCTTTGTCTCCAGCAGATGGTGGATGGATTTTCTGCTCTGAAGAGGATTGAGAAGAAAAGATTGATTAATGCTCGTGAACAACGAGAAACAAAGGTGACTCTCTCACTTGAGCATGACATGGAAGGCTCCATTTGAATTCGGTCTTTTTGGTTGCCATAGGAGGAGGGCAAATTGGTCCAGCTTCACACTCTTACCATGATAAGAGCCTGTTGAACAGCCACAAAATTGGAAGGATTTGGAAGGATCTGGAAGAGTGCAGGCAGCCTCACACAACCTTAGCACCCCTTCCCTCCTCCTCTGTTCCCCATGCTCTCTCCCAAAATTGCAGAAAACTGTTAGAGGGTTTTGTCTACCAGCCACTTATAACACAATGCTGTACAGCCGGTCAGTAACACAGTTTCAGGGGAGTAGAGCTGAGCCTGGTACGGATCCTCTGCCCAGGGCTCTCAGGGGGTGAGCACCAAGTCTTGACCTCATCATTGTTCTTGCTTGGGGCTCCTGATTCCATCTTCCTGGGATGCAATTCGAGGTGGACTGCTGGTGACCGTTGGCACAGTATGGGGATTTTCCGCCATTTTCTGCACACGTTAATAGAATTTTTACCTATTGTGCATCCTAATGCTCGGGTTGCCCAAGCGGCTCCTTAGCATGCTCCTTACCTGGCACCTGTAACACGTGTTGCATAAAAGCACAGTTAATGCGAGCCTTCCGACCGCTGCATTCTTAGTGCGCACTGTTATGATACTTGCTAAATTCTCTATTTCTTCTTCCAAGAAATGTTGTTTGACTTGTGGCACGTGGGATGCCTCATCCACAGATTCTGGACTCTGTTCTTCTTGCATGGCAGCTTCTGAATCATCCCTCAAGAGCCTGCTTTCCCCCTCCCAGCCAAGAAATACAGTTAGTTCAACTTTGCCTGCCTCAGGGCAGGAGGTGATGGATGGCACTATGGTTAAGGATATTCAGCTGCCAGAGGATCCGGCAACTATGCTGTGAGCCACTCATCATCCTCTAGGGAGTCTGTGGCAGCTGTACCCCCTGGTGTTTGGGAGTCATGTCTGAGAGGAGAGCTTACAAATTGTGGATTGTCCTCCCCAGAATTCTTTTCCTTTTTACAGCAAGCCTGGTCCTTCTGGCACAGAAATTCAGACCCTGTGGCCTCTGGGTGCCCCTGGGAGCAGTCTCATGTGGGGCAGGCTGAGAGTGGAAGCCCTCTTTGAATTATCTTTGGCTAAGTGTCCCTGGTGAGGGGCACCCTCATGGAGATAAGGAACAGCTGGGAGCTGTCCGAGATTTTGAATATGACTTGGATTTAGATGACTCGGTACTGGGCTCTGATGTGGATGAAGAAGTACTCCTGCCTTCAGAGGATTGTACAGAGGTTGGAGTGATCCATCTATCCTGGAAGGAGGAGTCAGAGACATTGATTACTAGGGTCTCACCTGCTTTGAACTTGATGGATGCTTCCAGCACAGAGCAGGAGCAGAAAGTACACCCACTCCTTCAAGGGGTGTGAAAGTCCACTACTGTCTTTTCATTCTCAAATGTGATCAAGGATATAATGCGGTCGTCATGGGACTCTTCAGACTCCCTGCTTAAAGGGTTAAGGTTGTGTAAGAAGATCTCCACTCTCCTGGAGGAGGAGTGTGTTGAGTAGCTTAGCATTCCAAAGGTGGATGCACAGGTTATGGTGGTTATCAGACAGACCACCATTCCTGTAGAAGGCAGATCGGCCTTAAAAGATTTTCTGGACCGTAAGGTGGATTCATTGCTGAGGAGCCAGTTCCCATGGTGAATACTATTCTGCAGCTGGTGGTATGTACCAACCTGACATCTCAAGCCCTATTCAAGTGGATTCACTCTCACCAGATGATAGTGCCCCTCTTTTGGAGATGGCTACATCCTCCTTTCTGATGCCATGTATGATCTAGTATGCTTGGCAACCAGGGATGATGCCCTGATGATGGTGTCACAGCATTGCTCAGGCACTGGGCAGAGGACACATCTTCCAAAGCCCAGTTGGCCCAACTGGCTTTTAATGGGAGGTTTCTGTTTGGAGCTGATTTGGAGAAGCTGGTGAAGGACCTAGGTGAGGCAAAATCTTACCAACTTCTGGAAGACAGGTCCAAGGGATCTGTAAAGCAGGTTGGTGCTCCTTTCTCGGCAGCCTCCACCCGGCGCTGGCCGGATTCCTGGAGGTTCAGGACTCTCATCATTACTGACCTGCAAAACCTTCTTCCCCTCTGCTTCTGGGCCTTGGACTCATTCTCAGTCCTTCTGCAGAGCACGTGGGCCCAGGGACTCATTCCCTTTCAAAGGAGGGCCTTCCTGGGCTTCACAATGAAGGTTTGGGGCCCATTCTCTAGTTCCCCCAGTTGGAAACAGGCTTTGCCTTTTTTTTCAGGAATGGGCCCAGGTTATCAAGGGTCACTGGGTGCTAGATGCCATTCATCTTGTCTGTATTCTGAAATGCAAACAGCCAATTCTGGATGCCTTCGTCATCTTCCCTTGTGGGACTGTGATAAATTTTTTTAAAAAGTGCCACTGTGCGAACCTCTTTGGACAATTTGTTGCATCCAAAGGCGGTGGTGCCCATCCTGCTGGACATGCAGGCAGAGACAGATACTCCATCTGTTTCATGATGCAAAGAAAGGATGGTTTCTTCCGGCTCATTCTGGACCTCAAGGGAGTCAATGAGCACTTGTGTGTCTTGGGCCTCTGGATGGAAACCTTGTGCTCCATGACTCAGGCAGTGCACTGAAGGGAGTTCTTGGCTTCTCTGGATCTGGCCAAGGAATATTTCATATCCCAATCCAGGTGGATCAGCAAAGTATTCAGCTTTTTTGCCATGCTTGGCTGTTGCTATCAGTTCACTGCCCTCCCTTTCAGGCTATCCACTGCCCCAAGGATATTCTCCACGGTCTCGATGGCGGTTGCGGCATTGCGATGCCAAAGGACCGTGTCCATCCATATCTGGATGGCTGGTTCATCCCGGCCTGTTCTCTTCCAGAAGCATCTCAGATGGTATCCCGAGTGACGTCCTTTTAGAAGGCCTCAGCTGGGTGATCAGTCGGGGAAAGGGCCAGCTGTTGCCTTCCCAGTCCCTGGAGTTTCTGGGAGCATGTTTCAACACTCGAGTGGGCAGAGTTTTCCTGCCGAAGGAGAAAGTCAAAACACTGTTGAGTTGCCTTGCACTGTTCTCTGCACAGCAGGATCAGAGAGTCTGGGATTATCTTCAGCTGCTCGAATTGATGATGGCGACCATAGAGATGGTGCCATGGGTGCATGTTCATATGCGACCCTCTAATGGTCCTTGCTCATTCGATGGTCCCTGAGTTCTCAGGGGTTCTAGCACAGGTTCCCACACACTTATGGTGAAGTTTGGCCTGTGGTGATGGCAGCAGCACTGTCTTCTGAGGAAGGGCGTGCTACTGAATGATTTCTCCAGGATCTTCCTAATGACTGATGCTAGTCTCTCAGGCTGGGGAGTCCATTGCCAGGACCATATGACACAGGGCTGTTGGAACTGCAGGAAAGCGGTGTGGTCCATCAACTGTCTCGAAGCAAGGGTCATCAGGTTGGCTCTTCTGCATTTCTGGCCCCTGGTTGAGGGCAGGGTGGTTCAAGTGTTTTCATTTAATGGCATGGCGGTGACTTATGTCAATCGGCAAGATGGTACAAGGAGTGCCAAGATAGCTCTTGAGACGGCTCTCCTGTTTGCTTTGGCAGAGAAGAGCTTCCTAGCCTTGTCAGCTCTGCACATTGCCAGGATGGACAATGTGGAAGCAAACTTCCTCAGCTGGCACTCTCTTGATCTTGGAGAGGTGGAGTTGAGTCAGGAGGTGTTTCAGTTGATTCTGCGCCGCTGGGGTCGCCCCAAAATGGATCTGATGTCAACCTGCTCCAGTGCCAAGTTTTCCGCTTATTCAGTTGCCATACAGAGATGGGGGTCTGAGGACATCGATGCCCTGACCCATCCTTGGCCAAGTCAGCACCTTGGCTCCTGGTGGGGTATGTGATTAGGCACATAAAACAACATTTGGGCAGGATTGCTCTGATGTCATTGGGATAGCCGAGGAGAGCGTGGTTTGGAGATCTGATGTGGCTACTGCAGGTACTTCCTCTTCATTTGCCTGCATTTTGGGGGCTATTGCGGCAGGGACCGATCATTCTGGAGGACCCATCTCCCTTCTTGCTTGGGTCTTGAAAGCAGACGGCTGGCACGTAAGGGTTACTCTTCAGCTGTGGTTTGTACTCTGCTTCGAGGCCACAAGGGATCTCCCAAGCTCTAAAGTATGCTTGCAAAAGCATGGTACAGAGCGAAGGAGATATCTGGTATCAGTAGGTTCAGAGTTACCAGTGAGTGTCATCTCTCCAATAAAGCATCTCAGTGACTGCTAGAGAGGAGGGTGCACAGATTAATATGAAACTCCATTGGGAAGATATCACTGAAGAGTGGAATGGTGAGTACAGTTTTATTGCAAGGCACGTTTTGGAGTACATCTCTGAGGTGCTGAAGCAAGCGAATGCTTGTTTAAGATCCAGCTGGCTATGAAATGCAACAACTATGCTGAAGAAAGAATTTACTGTGAGTTGAATATCACCTCTGGAAAGTGTTAATTCTTCAGCAAACTATTGTCTGTAGTAATTATGTCATGCTGTGCAATTAAAGCAAGTTGATTTGGAAAGAGCTAATCAGTTTGAACATCGTTTTACAAGACACAAATTCTCAGCACTCATAAAGGCCAATGCAGAAAACTAGCGTGGCATTTAAGCACACTTTAAGCATACTTAAGCTAACATAAATGGTGATGGAAAAACTAGTGCCCAATTAACACCATGAGAATTTAAATGTATTTAAATTGCGGGCAAATGAGCTGCTCATAATAAACTGGTATTCAAATGATTGCTGCACCCAATGCAGAGACAGGCATAGAGGATTTCATTATCAGCTTTAGCGCCAATCTCTCTATGCCTGAGTCTGAGGTGGCTTAAACCTCTAGAGCGTGCCCCCAACAGGATTTTGATGACATTGGGGGTGATCGCAGCATTAGGAAAAGCCCCCAATGCCATCAAAATACTATTGGGGGCCAATGCCCCGACAGAAAGGCACTCCCAGATGGTCTAGCCGCCCGATCCCCCCCACCCCCACCCCACTTAAAAAAAAAACCGAACCTGGTGAGAGGTCATGTGATGCGGTGGAAAGAACTGACATGTTCTAAGTTCTCTCCCAGGGCTTATCCCACAGTGCTACTAATTTGCTGGCTACAACCCCACAAGATTCGACCCAGCGGTACAGCAACCCTGCCCAGTGGATGCCCTCACCATCTGAGCCTGCCGAATCCACACGCACAGATGAAATCAGCAGAGAGACAGAGAGAAGTCTGCCTCAGGGCCATCAAGAATGGCGGAGATGTCAGCCTCACCTGCCTCCCTATCACAGGCCACACTGGTGGAAGAGTTGACAGTTGCTGTGGTGGCGGCTTTGAGCACTAAGCTAGAGGAGTTGAGTGTCAAGTTGGATGCCATGAACCCAACCTTCACTGCTTTTGGGAATTGTTTGCAGCAGGCTGAGAAGAGGATATGCCAACAGTAACAAGCCATGTTAATGGCAGAAAAGAACTACAAAAGCTATTGGAACTGGCGGCGAGACAAGCTGAAAAACCTGTCGAGAACAGAGGGTGCCACAACAATTCCGAGATTATCAGAGATGCTGAGCTTTGAGGATATCTGGAGACCTTACTGCCACTGGTGTTGTCGTTGGGGAGCTCTGGGGGCCTCATTATAGAGAGAGTGCACTGGATTGGCCCTCTTCGCACATAAGATTAGAGGCCCCATGTAGTGCTTGCATGATTCCTTAACTTTGCACAAAAAGAAGATATCTTACATGTGGCTTGGGTGAGGGGAACGATCCGACATGACAGGACCAAAATAAAAGTCCATCAAGATAATTCACCAGTGCTAAGCCAGAAGAGGTGCACAGCTGGTTTAAAATTTTGTGGGTGGTTAGGATAATTTTATATCTGATCCTGCTTGAAATAGGCAGCCAGTGAAGCTGTTTAAGGAGTGGGGTGATATGAGTTTTTTGATATTTTACTAATATGGCTCTGGCCGCGGTATTTTATGCTAGTTTTAGAGGGTATAGCTTGGTCGTTTGTAGCCCCTGGTATATGGAATTACAGTAGTCAAATAATGGTGTGATAACTGGTTGACATATTGCGCGGAAGTCTAATGGAGAGAGGAGCTTACGTAGGTTCTTTAGTATGCAGAACTGGTAATAGACTGCCTTGGTGATTCGGCTGATTAGCGGCTGGAAGGTGAGCTCTTGGTCAAGTGTGATTCCCAGGTAATTTATTTGTGTTTTGACTTCAATTGATGTATTGTTTAGTGTGATCGTAGGTGGAAGAAAGAAATTCTTGTTTTGTGTAATGTGGAGTGCTTCGGTGAAGTTGATTTTGAGGTTGTGTACTTTGAGCCTGGTAGTGATTGCATCAAAACAGTTGGAGTGTTTTGTGTAGTCTGGTGAGTTGGTGGAGAAGGGGGCAAAGATCATATCATATCTACATATATTAAGTAATTGATGCCAAAGGGTTTTTTTTTTGTAATTTGTTCTTTAAGACGCCAAAGTTTTTGATGATTTCACAGAGCTTTTGGATGTATATATTGCATGAAATTGAGGAGAGTGAAGACCCTTATGGTACTCCTTTGTTTAGGGAGAATGGTGTAGAAGTTGAGGTTCTGATTTTGACTTGCTGTATTGGGTCTGTTAAGTAGGAGTGTAACCACGTAAGCGGGGTACTTTGCCAATATTGTGGAGTCTTTTTAAGAGGAGTTGATGTGAAACAGTCAAATGCAGCTGAGATATCAAGGAAGATGAGTATGAATCCTTGTGTTATGATTTCAGTGCCTTTAATCAGGGTGTTGAGGGAAATCATAAGTGTTTCTACACTGTGTTGAGGTTGGAAACCATGTAGGTGGGTGTCTAGAGGACAGTGTTCATCTAGTTAGTCTATGATTGTTCTTGTACAATTGGCATTGAATGGGATACTGGAGATTGGCCTGTATGAAGATGGGGAGGCAGTATCCATATTTGGCTTCTTAAGAATAGGACGTATGGTGGATTGCTTGAGTGGAGGCGGGAGATATCCTTTTGTTAAAGAGCCATTTATCATGCTGCATATTTGGTTATGAGATGCATTTTCTCCAGTTTGATCCATGACACAGGGCATGGGTCAAGTGGGGAGCTGGTTGTGTTGATGACAGAGAGTATCTTACCAACGTGTTCATGGTTGACAAGGTTGAAGCTGTTCCAATTGTGTTCTTGATCAGAAGTGAGAGATGGTGAGGGAAGTTCGAGCTGTGAGTTGATCTGGTTCCCAGAGTTAGCTCAAAGATGTTGAGATATCAAATGTGGGGTTATTAGGGACTTGGCATATGTTACTGAGGGGTTTTTGATGAGCAAGTTAGCTATTTCACATAACTCCCTTGCCTTGTTAATGGAGATCATGATGATGTTTGTAAAATGTTGTTTCTTTGTCTTGTATGTGAGTTCACAATATTTGTTTAGTTTTTGTAGGTACAGTGCCTGCATGTTGATGTCGGGGGAAGTTCTCCACTTGCATTCATGTTGGCATAATTTAGCTTTCTGGCCTTTTAGGTTCTTGGAGTACCACAGAGATGCGTTAGGGCATTTACATTTGTTGACTGTAGATGGAGCTTTGGATGCTGCTGCAATATTAGTATTCCTCTTGGCTATCAGGGATTCGATGTTCTCTTCTGTGGAGTGTGATGTAAGCATGGGGGTTATGTTGCTGATAAAGTCATTGCTGTCAAATTGGCGGAACCAGCGAGCTGCTTTGGAGGTTTCAGATTGTTGTTTTGAATTTTTTTGTTGGATGAGGACAAAGGTGATTTGGTGGTGATCAGACCAGGGGACTGGTGATTTGGAGATGGAGGCTTTCATGGAACTGACACAGCTTGTTGACGTAGTGGGAGTAAAAATGAGGTCCAAGATGCCTCCTTTAATGTGGGTGGGGTTTGTGACAATTTGCGAGAATTGAAGGGCATTCATCACTTCTAGAAATCCTGTGGCTTGCTGTTTGGTTAGAGAAGCTAGGTTGAGGTCTTCAAGTAGTATATGTGGGTGTTGGCTGCTGGCGTGGTCGAATACTCTGTCAAGGATGGTAGAAAGATTATCTGGGCTAGAGGAGAGTGCTCTGTTTATGAGACTAAGTGTGTATTGTTTGTTTGAGATGGTAATTATCTCCAAGTTGTGTGTAGAGATGACCTCTACGTTGTTGAATTTTAGTAGCTTGTTTGTAAGGATGCAGACACTTCCTCCTTGACCTGTTGTACGTGGGCAGTTATGTATGTTGTGGCTAGATGTATTTAGCTGGTTTAAGAATACATTGTCATTGTTATCTTTGATGATCTCTTTATTAGGTGTACTTTGTTTCTACTGGATCTGGTGTTGATTAGTGCACATCTGATTGTATTAGAGTTTCCAGTGTCTTTTGCTTGGCTGTGGTCTTTTGTTACCGTGCTTTGTGTGGAGATTTTGATGAGCTTGGAGTGGTTAGCTTGTCTTGGTGGAAGCCAGGAAGACCAGAGCTTGGGCTGTTTGAGATATCTGTGGTGGTAAATGATTGGGATAGAAGCGGAGTGAAGGAGGACAGAGGAACTTCCAGTGAGTACAGTGATGATGAGTCCAGTTAGAGCTAGGCACTACCGTGAAGGTGCATGATTGCTGGGTTGGAGTGGGTGTATTGTGCTGTGGTTGATTTGTGGGTCTCTATGGTATATAAACGGACTTTTATTTCTTATAGTATTGAGATTATAGGGAGGTAATCTCAGAAGCAGCGTGTTGCTGGGGAATAATAGAATGGTGTGTGTATTTATTGTATATTTCAAGTGTCCTGGTGCTGCTGCTTGCTTTGGCCTGATTGGCCTGGTGAGAGGCAAGCGGGGAGGAGCTCACCTGCCCGCTCTCCTTCATGGTATTCAACACAATTAAAAGACATGAAACGCACCATCAGAGCCTTTGAGAGGAAATGGACGACACTCCAGAACACCCAACAATCTCGCCACCTACAAACCAAGCTCAAAAGAATTTCAAGCAGCCACTCTTCAAGCAAAAAAGGAATACTACACAAAGCTGATACAAAACTCAAATCGACCACCCTCATGAACTCTTCGAGAGTAGTAAAGTCCCTCACTAAAAGCATGTCCCAGCAAACAGAAGGAATAAATCTGACCTCACACAAGATTGCAGACTGCTTCCGAACCCTAACCTCTCCTAACAATAACATAAACACCCTTGTGGATATACCAATTCAAGAATGGTCAAACTCCCAGCACATGTGGAAAGCATTCTCAACAGACACACCTGAGCACCTGGAAGAAATAATCACCAGCATCAACACAACCACATCCCCTCTTGACCCATGCCCAGTCAGCTGCATCAAGATCTCCAAACAAGAACTCATGCCAGCAGTCCACAGGATCATCCAGTTTTCTTTACAACAAGGATATTTCTCCAGGAACAAGCACTTCATTGGCTTCCTATCCGTTTCCGCATCCAGTTCAAACTTCTCCTGCTGACCTATAAATGCATTCACACTGCAGCCCCTCACTATCTTTCTTCTCTTATCTCTCCTTACACCCCCGCCCCCTCGGGAACTCCGCTCTTCTGGTAAACTGCTTCTATCTGTGTCCTTATCTTCTATTGCTAACTCCAGACTTCGCTCCTTTCATCTTGCTGGATCTTATGCCTGGAACAGACTATGTCTGTACGCCGGGCACCTTCTCTGACCCTTTTCAAATCCAGTCTGAAAACTCACCTCTTCGCTGCTGCTTCTGAATCTTGACTTACCTGATCTCCTTTTTCTTTTCCTTTCCTCCTTGTTTTATCCCTGACTATACCTTCTGTGTTGTCTGTCTTCACTAGATTGTAAGCTCTGATGAGCAGGGACTGTCTCTTACATGTCTGTGCAGCACTGCGTACGACTTGTAGCGCTATACAAATGCTTAGTAGTAGTAGTAATATACTGGGCTGTGTCAACGACTTGTGGACGCCAAAATAAAATTTGCTCTCTTATACCCAGCACGCCTCCAGATTTTTGTGAATGGCACCTCACAAATGTTTGACTCAGCAGACCTAGCTACCCCATACGTGGACACTCTGCTTGACTCATCAGTGGGAGAGAACGAGAGATGAGGCCTCCGTGTCATAAGGAGGGAAGCAGAATTTATTCACTGGAGTACCAGTGATAGGCGATTGTCCTCCAAATCAGGGACATGAAGAGGGCAAAGGAACAATGTTATCGCTTCTGGGATGAATAGTTTTTGCAGAACAGAACCCTATTAGCTATAGAGCCCTGGTTTGGATGCAAAGGCGACAGGCCTGCGAGAACTGGGACGTCAAGCTGAAGCAGGTGAGAGCTTGCTCTGGAGAATCACTGAACATAGTGCCTGTCATTTAGCTCCACATGTTTGTCAGTCCTGACGATATCAATTGGGTTATGTGCTATGTGTGACTGTTCAGAGGTATGTAACTGTTGGACTTTGTTCTCCTATAAAGGGGCCAGAGACATGTGAGCCACAGACTTTGCAAGGCGCTGGAACACTGGATCACTGCAGATGAGCAGCCTGCCTCTGGGAGGAGGGCGACTGCCATAGCTGCTAGTTAGAGTCCATGAACATGACATGCTTGATAGTATTTTAAACTATTCTGTTTTGTATGCCCCTGTTGGGATATGTTTAGTTTATGGGTTCCACAGTTTTCACATTTAATTGGAGCATGTTGTGGGAATGGAGATCGGAGGGTGGGAATGGTCGGCAGAGAGGTAAGGTGAGATGGGGAGAGAATGGGAGAATGGATGTTGAGTGAAAGACTGTGTGTGTGATGGTATGAATGAGGGGGGCAAAAGATAGTGCAGAGATGGATGAGTGAATGAGGGGGGTAGTAACCAGATAACTAGGCGGGAGGCCTTTATTACTCCTGTAGTTAATGTGGCAGATATAGAAAAGTTATACACTGGCAGGGGGAAATGGTGTCTGCTCCAAAGATGGTGGGTGTCGCTGGGACACCCCACTTTAGAGGGGGGGGGGGGTCCCAGACCCATGCAATTTACCATAGAATTGTATTCATGGCTGTACCCTGCATTTGCGTAGCCCAAATTTGTTAGCCCTTCTGATGAACGTGAAAACCAAGAACCCTATTGGATTGAATTAAAGACCAAACCAACAAAAAAATCCAATGCAAACAGGGAAACCCCCGTACGGCTGAACAATTATTTTTGTCGGAGCTTGTCAGCCCAGCGTCCAGGAGACATTCCACAGACACCACTGTGACCGCTCACTTTTATTTTTTGTCAAATTTTAAATATATAGTAATAAAGCAAAAAGTCCATCAACTTAGCTTATTGTGCAGAGCACCGCCAAAGTGCCATTAACAAGTAGGTAGACGACATGGCCCACGTTTCGGGTTTTACAGAAAAACAAAACCCTGCTTCAGGTCCCGCTCCTCGGCAAGTGGCGAATCTTGACAAAAAATAAAAGTGAGCGGTCACAGTGGTGTCTGTGGAATGTCTCCTGGACGCTGGGCTGACAAGCTCCGACAAAAATAATTGTTTAGCCCTTCTGATGAGGCTTTATCTTTAAACACAATGCGGGTGGGGCTGCATAGTCTGGGGTCCCCTGATATAGTGCATTCCCCGTGGACCTTAAATACAAACCAATCTGCTGGCTGGGGAGATTTCAACCTGGCATTTAGATATGTAGGCCCAGCCTCCCTTATGGTAGAAGGGGGGTTGAGATGCATGATCCCCCACCCTGAGATCTGGATGGAGACTGGGTATGGACTTGTGTGCAGAGCTGCCCTACTGTGAGACCCCTGAAGGTGAGTGAGAGCTAGCAGCCTGGGGGGAGGGAAGGGTCAGTAAGCAAGAATGAGTGAGAGAGAGAGGGAGGCATAGAAGTAGAATGGGGTCGAGTATCACTGGTAAATAAATGGTTTGGGGAAAGGGTTGTTACTTTATATAGGGGGGGAGGGGACCCAATGCATCATGTTGTGACCAGAGGATAGATGAAGGTGGACAGATATGAAGGTGAGAGGGGAAAGGGGGTGGGGGGGACAAGTGATAGAGGGGAGGTGGGTGAGAGGAGGGGAGGTGGCCTGTGACAATTCTGGTATGAAGTAAATGTGTTGAAACATATCCACTGGCAGGAGGAGACGGGTTCTAGGCTGGGAGGACCTCTGTCTATACTGGAAGAGGAGTTGGGTAAATAACAGACCTGAGGTATGAGAAGTCCTGTGAGGGTTATATCCTGGAATGTATGTGGGCTGAACACCCCAATTAAACTCTATAAGGTCCTGCAAGTCCTAGTGAGACATCACTGTGATATAACTTTTCTTCAGGAAACACATCAGACAGCAACAGAACATGCCAAATTGAATAGAGATTGGGTAGGCCAAGTATTCAGAATCCAGGCACAAGGGAAAAAGGGAGGGGTGGCCATCCTGATCCACAAGAGCATCCGATTCGCTTGTATTGCTGAGTTATCTGACGAGACCAGCCGATATCTTATATTGTGGGGAGACCTGGAGGGTAAGCCTGTTATTCTTTGTAACATATATGGACCTAACATTTATGCCCCCTTTAAAGCATGACTGGCCTCCAGTGTAGAGGAAATACCTGAGGATCCACTAATATTAGGAGGTGACCTCAATGGAATTCTCGATCTGACGGTGGATGTTTTGAGCCAGGGGAGAATAGTGGCCCAGAAAGCTACTACACAGTCTCTTTGTAGTCTTAAGAGATATCTGCATTTGGCAGACCCTTGGGGCCTTCTGCATCCCCTGAAACACAATTACTCTCATAGATCTCACACCCATGGGAGTAGTGCATGTATTGATTATCTGCTAATCTCTGAGCCTCTGTTTGCACAAGTGGAAGAGGCGCAAATCGGCCCTGATGAAATCTTTGACCACCTCCTGTTTGGGTCGACTTTGCCTGGCAGATGACGGCCCCCTGGCAGTGGTTTTAGCGTTTCCCCTCTTATCTGTATAAAGATGAACAATTCCAAGTCTGCCTTCAAGATTGCTGGCAATTGTATGCTGCGCATAATGTGCAGCATAGGGAGACACCAGAGCTTTTCTGGGAGACGGTGAAGGTAGTCTTCAAAGAAGACATTATTGCCTATGTAGCCAGAAGACATTGGCTACGTAACGCCAAGGTACTTAGATTGGAGAAGCAGATCATTTTGGAATGACGACGCCATGTTAGAGACCCTACAGTGATGACTAAGGCCCGGCTTATGGAAGTGCACGCCTCTCTCAATGAAACACTGCCTCAGCGGCTGAAGAAATTGCTGATGTAGTTCAAATACCAACTGTATTGCTATGGTGATAAAGCAGGAAGACTATTGGCCCGCTGCCTCAAAAGAGGCAGGGGACCACAGATGATAGCTGCTTAACAAGGTAAGAGTGGTAAACTCCACAAAGATGCAGCTGAAATTTCATGCTTTTTTTGAACTTTTTACTAGGTGCTGTACACAGGGAAGGAGGTTTTTCCCACAAGGATAGCGACATGCTTACAAGTCCTGTCTCTGCCGTGGCTTACAGATCATCAGGCGGCCCTCTTGTCAGCATTGTTATTGGCGAAAGAAGTGTAAAAGGGAATCGAGGTGGCTCAATGCTGCAAAGCATTGCGCCCAGACTCATTCACTGCTGAATTTTATAAGGTTCTAAATTACTTGGTGACTCCTTCCTTGGTAAATATGTAGCAAGAATGGATAGAACATGGATGTATGGCCTGGGGAGGAAACAAAGCCTACATCACACTAATTCCAAAACCGTGAAAAGATCCACTACAGACCATATCCTACCAACCAATTTCCCTGATTAACTGTGATCTGAAGCTAATAACTAAAGTTCTTTTGGAACACCTGTTGCCCCTGTTGCCAAGCCTGGTGCAGGAGTCCCAAGTGGGCTTCATACGTGGCAGGCAGGCATCCCGTAACCTACGTAAGATTATAGCTTCCTTTGAGTGGGTTCATGACCATCGGTTGCCATCCCTACTAGTCATCTTTGACGCTCGGAAGGCATTCGACCAGGTGGAGTGGG
This sequence comes from Ichthyophis bannanicus, assembly GCA_033557465.1. Lineage (NCBI taxonomy): Eukaryota > Metazoa > Chordata > Amphibia > Gymnophiona > Ichthyophiidae > Ichthyophis > Ichthyophis bannanicus. Next base: position 524,229,839 of record CM066036.1, on the reverse strand, counting down.
CGTATCCGTTTCAACTTTTACCCTTGTACAGCTTGGGGGACCAATTTGTCCGTATAGTGCGGTTGCTAAATACCGAACCCACAGCGGCAGTTGTGGCAAATGGGACACTCTCAGAGGCCTTTAGCTTGGGGCATGTAACGAAACAGGGCTGCCCCCTAACACCCCCCCCCCCGACTGTTCATTTTATATTAGATTTATTGGTACATAAATTTGTAGAATGTAGGAAGGCACCAGGAGTCCAGATCGGGTGATCGGAATTCAAGTTCTCTGCCTTGTTAGTCCACCTTACCTTATCTCAAACTTCTTTGCCCAAGGTGCTGGTGGAATTTGCTAAGTTTGAGGAGATAACTGTTCTTTGAATAAATAGAGATAAGTCTGAGGCAATGGATGTGCTGGAGGGCTGTGTTCATCGTGGGGAACTCCCTTTCCCTTGAGGTGGACGAATACAACATTCACATATTTGGGCATTCAACTGACTCGGGACCCCCACGTGCTCTACAGACATAACTGTACCAGAGTGTTGCAGTACTTGCTGACTTGGATGTGGGACTGGCCTCCCCATCTGCTGTCACTGTTAGGACGAGTGGTGGTGTTTCATATGATGTTGTTTCCTAAACTTTTTTACATGCTACAAACCCTCCCACTTTGTCTTCTATGCAAGTATGTTGTTGTATTTGAACGAGCCCTGCAGGGATATTTATGGCAAGGAAAAAGGGTTTGCTTACCATTAATGCATCTGAGAGGTCTCTGGAGATGGGGGGGACTGAGCCTCCCAGATTTGTTTCACTATGCACAGGCATGTCAGTTACGCCAGCTCGGTGATTGGCTGGGATATATGGAAGTGTTACACACCACGAGTGCTAGAAAAAGTGTTTGCTTCCCCACACTCCCTGCTAGTGGTGCTATATGTGGATAGCACTGTTCTGCCACAGTGTTTGACACAGAATCTATTGATTGAACCAATATGGTTTTTTTTGTTTGCGCTGGCAGATACCCGCGACAGTGTCCAGTTGACTGCCCATCCGAGGTAACATACAGTTTTTGCCTGGAACACAGACATAGATGTTTTGTGAGTGGGCGGCAAAAGGGATATGCAATTTGGGACATGTGGTGGACGCGTCGGGTGCTTGTAAATCCTTTCGAGCCCTGCAGGAGGAATATGGTCTGGGGAGCAAGCATATCTTTGCATATTGTCAGATGCGACACTGTCTGATCACTCCCCCGAGAGTCATTAATTTTATGAATTGGGGACACAGGACTGTATGTCTGTCTCCAAATACTCAGATAAGCTGGCAAAATGGGCCAGCTCTCTGGATTTCTCCAGGACCGAACAAAAGTGGGTAGAGGAACTGAAGTCTCCGGTTTTCCGGGTGTGGTGCTGGGCACGATACTACATATTCCAAGTCTGGTTCAATTGGTAAAATTAAGGGAGTTGCAGTTTAGGATGATATGCTGTATGCATTTTTCTCTGCGTCGAGTGCTGCGGAGCTGCTTGACATAGGATGATAGCTGTCTATGGTGTTCTATGCTGATGGCAGGACTTGGCCATTTGTGGTGGCTTTGTGAGGTGATACAGAGGTATTGGTGTCAGATTCACAACTATGTAACATAATTGGTCAAAAGGTGGAGTGGACCGGGGCTTTTGTGGTATTTGATGAGCTGGCAACTCCACTCCTTAAGGGATGGGGGAATAGAGTGCTAGTGCGAAAAGCCTGCGTGGTGGGTAAACAGCCCCTTCTTCATCGGTGGAGGGAATCTAGGACGCCCACCTTCTGGGAGTGGCAGAGCTGTTTCCACCAATTGATGCTTCTGGAATGAATGGATGCTAAAGGGAACAAGAAAAAGTGGGAAATCTTTTTAAAGCTGTGGGAGCAGTATATCAATACACTAACACCTCGAGCCTGTAATAACTCTTGATGTTGCAAGGATTCTGGACCCTGGGGAGTGGGACCTTAGACTAAAAGGTACCTAGAGCCATTAAAGGGGGTAGGGCCACCGGAGTAGAAACAACATGGAATACAGTATGTATTGAGATGACTGAGTGTGCGGGCAATCATCAGAATTGCGGTGGGGAACAGGGAGGGGGGAAGGTGTCTGGGGGATAGTAAACCATATGAAAATGTCACATATTCATTGTACTTGGTTTGTTTTCCTGGGCGCAGTGTCAGTGTACCCACTGCATCCAGGTGTTGTAGCGTGACTAATAAACAACATTTAAAAAAAAAAACCCTAGCCTGGTGGTCTAGCGGCCCCAGAACCCCACTCCCCATCCTACTTAAAACAAAACTAACCTGGCGGTCTAGCAGCCCCAGAACCCCCTCCCGGTATCTTTCAAAGCAGGAGCACCACCTACACATTCCCACTCTCAGTCTGCCATCTTGGAAAAGAGGCCTTACAGTTGGAGGCAAAAGATCTGGGAAGGTGTTTTAAATAGATGTTAAAGCCAAGTGACAGATCAAAGGGGCAATTTGAAAGGCTCTCTCTATCAAACCAAGGGCTGTGTGAATCACACAGGAAATTAACAGATGGCAGTGAGGTATATTGCTTGTTATTTGACCATCGCAGTGAAAGAGACTGTGACATACTAAGAAAGATAGACAAGCTACTACAATTTGGATTTATTGCTGACCTTATTTCCCTGCCCAAATGGTCTTATAGTCTAAGCTGTACCAGTGGCAATAAAGGGTGAAGTGACTTACTGAAGGTTACCAGGAGTCAGTGGGATTTGAACCCTGGCTTCACTGGGTTGTAGTCCACTTTCACATAATACTAACAAGAAACCTCAATTACTCCAATGTTTATTGTGTGAATGTCTCATCAGAGCAGATTAGGGATAGTGGCTTAGCCAGAACTGATATTTTGGTGGGGCTTGAGATTAACATGGGTGGGCATAAGGCAGTGCAAACATTGATAGCCACTGCAGTTCTCTTATTTGACTTCTGTTACCACTGACTGGACTGGGCCTGATGCCAAAGTAGTGGTGGTGATGGGGGGCCATGGTCCACCCAGGTCCATCCTTGGCTTCACCTCTGACTAGGGAGGTAAAATTTCGAGATGCCATAAATGACTGCTTCATGGAGCAGCTGGTCCTGGAATTGAAGAAGTGATGGGTGAGGATGTACTTTATTTCTAGCTTTCAGTGGAACGCAGGAACTAATGTCAGGAATAATGCATGTGGAGCTGCAAGGCCATAGTGATCATAATGCAGCTAAATTTGATATAATCACTGGATAAAGGATATTATATTCAACTTCAGCAATAGATATTCAACCTTAAAAAGGGAGGCAATGATAAAGTATACTCTAATAAAGCATACTCCTCCTCCCCTTTCTGTCCAAGGGCTGGAAGGGGTTCTCCCTTGTTTACTGCTAGCTGAATACCAGAAACGTCCAGTCCTACAGTGACATTTCTTCTCTTCCTGATTACCTCAATCTTATGATGTCCAAAGTGCAATAGATAGAAGAATGTTCAATGCTTGTATTCTTGTACAGTTGTGGTCAACATTGGCACCCTTGAAGTTCAACCCCTTAATGTCCAATATCTACTAAAAAACAAGTGGCCAGTGAAATGGCTTTGGACTATATATGCACACATATTTGACACACAAAAGAATCAAATAAAACAAGACCAATTAAAAAAAAGAAATAGTAGTAAAATAGTATAAAAACTGGGACATTGCCAGGACATGGTTATTGACACCCTTATAAACAATTCAAATCAGTTTGAACAGAAGAACTACATTCCCATTACAGTAAAATTAGACACACCTATGATCAATTGTCAGTACTCACAACTTTAATCAACCAGTGAAAGATGACTCTAAGTTTTAAAATGTCCACATTCACTCCCTGTTCAGTTTTCACATCAAAGACAAGAGAGCTGCCTGAGATAGTCAGAAAAGCCATTATCACCAAATAGCAAACTTCAAAGGGGTACAAGGCCATCCCTGTGTCTACAGTTAACAATGTTATTAAGAAGTTTTCTGCTCATGGAACTGTCAAGAACCTCCAAGGACATGGTGGGAAGAGGGAAATTAATCCAAGAAGTCTTTAAAGGTTAGTGCAAACTGTTGGAAAAACACCACAAACAACATCCAAAGAGCTTAAGCCTGATCTGGAGCTATCTGAAGTGTGGTTTTAACCCACACCATATGCCATGTACTAAACGAAGAAGGACTTCATTGGCGAAGGCCAAGGAGGACCCTACTGCTCAAATTCAGACATAAAAAAACATGTTTGATCGTTGCCCATACCCACTTTGTGAAACCACAATCCTTCTGGGAACATGTTCTGTGGATAGATGAAACCAAACTTTAACTCTTTGGTAATGCAGTCCAGCGATACATTTACAGGCGAAGAAATGAAGCTTACAAGGAAAATAAACCACCCATCAGTTAAATATGGTGGAGGTTCTATAATTTTGTGAGGCTGTTTAGCTGCCTCAGGAACTGAAGGCCTGGAATGTATTCCTAGTGTCAGAAAGCTAGATCTGGGTCAAAGATCATATGTCATCCGGCAGAACAATGACCCAAAGCATACATCCAGAAGTACAGAAGGATGGTTAAAAAGGGAAATATGGACTGTTTTAAACTGGCCAGCAATGAGTCCTGATCTCAGCCCAATCAAGAACCTTCGGGAAGAGCTAGTGTCTGCTATTGGCAAAAGGAATCCTAGAAACATTCTTGAGCTGGAACAAATCACAGTTGAAGAGTGGGAGAAACAACCAGCAGACAGATGTACGAAACTTATAGTGTCAAAGAACTACCAAAAGGCACTGGGACTGTTACTGCTGGAAAGAATCTGCACTTGTAAGTATTTACTTATGGGAAATAGTCTAAATCTTAGGGAAAAGGGAATTCTTTGGGTTAAAACTGATAAATCTGTGTATTTTAGAATCCAGAGTAGTTTTGTTAACTCAGCTAGGGCCTAGTATCAACAGAGAGCTTTTAGTTTAAATTTAAAACCCAGCAGAATGCTTTTAGTTTCAATTTAAAACTCTGCCAGGGCCTAGTATCAACTGATAGCTTATAGTTTCAGTCTAAAACCCAGCAGAGAGCTTTTTGTTTAAATTTAAAACATAGCAGAGAACGTTTGGTTAAATTTAAAACTTAGGGCCTAGTATCAGCAGAGAGCTTTTAATTTAAATCATATCAGAGTATAGCTTAGTATAGAAGGAAGACTATATATAAAGTCTGTTACTTATGTAGCAAGCCAGTTTTACTAAGTGTTAATTCCCTACCACCCACCCCAACTCCCACCCACCCCAGGCATAATCTTGCCTTTATAGGCTCTTAAACCTATTAAAGAGGAAAGATGATCAAATTCAGCTTCAGGTTCAGCTGGTTATCCTCACCAGAAATAGATTAATTAAAGTTCTGAAATTAATCTTGAGGTGAACAAAGTCCCTGAAACATAATTGGTATGACTGTATCAGTAAAAGTATCCCTAGCGACTTAAGTAAAAGTTTAAATATCTAAATAAAACCTTAAAACTAAGATGCAGACAGTAGTCCAGCAGTGATATGGGGGCTATCCAGTCTTTTGCACTGAGTGTCATATGTATGATTTTCTCCCAGTTGGTAAGGGGACTTATGTGTGCACTAAGTGCAAGGAGCTCTTTGCCCCAAGGGAACAAGTCTGATCTCTGGAAGCTAGTGTAGCAGACTTGGAGGATATAAGGAAAACAGAGAGACACATAGACGAGACCTACAGGGACGTAGTACTGAAGTCCCACCTCCAGTCTGCCAGCCTCTCAGTTGCCATGGAGGACAGAAGTCACGTGAAAGGAAAGCATCACCTTGGTTTTGCAGGAAGTGATCCTGTAGCTAGGACCTGTCTGCGAGGAGATTTAAAACCCTCTCACACTGAGGAGGTCTCTCCAGGGCTATGTACCTATGAGGGAAGGTTTAGGATGGCCATTATTTTTGGTGATCTGATCATTAGGCATGTAGATAGCCATTGGCTGGTGGATGTGAGGATCGCCTTTTAATATGCCTGCCTGGTGCGAAGGTAGCAGACCTCACGTGACACCAGGCAAGGTTTTAGATATTGTTGGGCAGGAGTCTGTTGTCTTGGTACATATTGACACCAGTGACATTGTAAAGTGGGGGAGAGAGATTCTGGAGGCCAAATTTAGGCTTTTAGGTAGGAAGTTGAAATCCAGAACTTCTAGAGTAGCATTCTCTGAAATGCTTTCTGTTCCACGCACAGGACCCAAGAGGCAGGCAGAGTCTGGAATCTCAGTGAGTGGATGAGATAATGTTGCAAAGAAGAGGGCGTGGATTTGTTAGGAACTGGGCAACATTCTGGAGAAGAGAGGGGCTTTTCTGAAAGGATGAGCTCCACCTTAACCAAGATGGAACAGGCTGCTGGCATTAACCATTAAAAAAGAGAGAGAGCAGCTTTTAAACTAGATTATAGGGGAAAGCTGACAGTCATCCATGAGCGCATGTTTCAGACGGATGTATCCTTGAAGGATAGTAGCAAAAGAGGGAAGTTAGGCATTCCGACAGAGAGGTTCAAATAAAGATAAAAGTAACCCCAATGCCCTTAAGTACAGAACTGAAAGATTCCAAATTACCCCTATCAACTGATAACCAGATTAATATTAATAAGATACAACGTCTAAAACGCCTTTATGCAAATGCTAGAAGTCTAAAAAATAAGATTAGAGCGCTAGAATATATAACACTAAATGAAAGGGTAGATATGATTGGCATCTCATCTCAGAGATCTGGTGGAAGGAGGACAACCAATGGAACACTGTGATACCTAGGTACAAACTAGATCACAATGATAGGGTAGATCAAATTGGTGGAGGGGTTGCATTTTATGTTAGAGTATTGAGTCACATAGGATTAAAATTTTGCGTGAAACAAAATACTCTTTAGAATCTCTGTGGATAGAAATTCCATGTAAAAAGGGGGCGGCGATGGCAGTGGGGGTGTACTCCCGACCCCCTGGACAGAATGAACAGATGGATGATGAAATGCTGAAAGAAATCAGGGAAGCTAACAAAAGTTACAACACAGTAATAATGGGTGATTTACAATTACCCTGGTATTGACTGGGTCATTGTCACAGCTGGACATGCTAGAAAGATAAAATTTCTAGCTGAAATAAATGACTGCTTCTTGAAGCAGCTGGTTCATGAACTGACAAGTGGGGAAGCCATTTTGGACCTAGTCCTTAGTGGAATGCAGGATCTGGTGCAAGAGATGAGTTTTGGGGCTGCTTGACAATAGTGATCATAGCATGATCACATTTGATTTAATAAATGAGGAAAATAGTTAAGAAAAACTAAAAGGAGAAGCTGTAAAGGTTAAAGATCTACATCAAGCCATCGGCATTGTTTAAAAGTACTATCTTGGAAGCCCAGACCAGATGTGTTCTGTGCTTTAAGGAAAGTGAAAGGAAGGCCAAAGAACTACCCGCATGGTTTAAAAGCGAGTTCAGAGAGGCTGTTGCCAAAAAAGCATCTTTGAGGAAATGAAAAGAGGACCCAGATGACAAACACAGGAAACACAAGCATTGGCAAGTTTTTCAAGTATATTCCTAGCAAAAACACTGTGAGAGTCAGTTGGACCACTGAATGATAGAGGGGTAAAAGGGGTGCTAAGTGAGGACAAGGCCATAGTGGAGAGACTGAATCTATTCTTTGCTTCAGTCTTTACTGAAGAAGATGTAGGGAACTTACCTGTGCCTGAAATGGTATATAAAGATAATGTATCGGAAGAACTGAAAGAAATATCTATAAACCGGGCAGATATATTACAACTATTTGATAAACTGAAGAGTAGCAAATCACCTAGACTGGATGGTATACATCCGAGGGTGTTAAAAGAACTGAACTATGAGATTGCAGACCTACTATTAGTAATCTGTGAACTATTATTAAAATCATCTGTAGTACGTGAAGATTGGCAAATGGCCAATATAAGGCCAATTTTTAAAAATGATTCCAGTGGTGATCCGGAAAACTACAGACCACTGAGACTGAGGTCAGTACCGGGCAAAATGGTAGAAACCATTGTAAAGGATAAAATTACTGAACATGTAGATATGGTTTCATGGGCGAAAATCAACATGGATTTAGACAAGGAAAGTCTTGCCTTACTAATCTGTTATATATTTTTTAAAGATGTGAATAAACAGACAGAGGTAAGCAGGTTGATATAGTGTATCTGGATTTTCAGAAAGCCTTTGACAAGGTCCCTCTTGAGAGATTCTTGGCACAATTAAAAAGTCTGGGATTGGAAGCAATGTAGTATTGTAGATCAGGAAGATAGAAAGCAGAGAGTAGGGCTAAATGGCCAATTTTCTCAATGGAGAAAGGTGAATAGTGGAGTACCCCAGGGGTCTGTGCTGGGCCTGCTGCTTTTTAACATATTCATAAATGACCTGGAAATGGGAACAACAAGTGAGGTCATAAAATTGCAAAATTGTTCAAATTTATTTACATTCTCTTATATACCGCAGTTTACATTGAACAAACTGAAATTACATTGAACAGGGCATTATAACTTGGAGAAAACTGTTTTACAGGGAACATGGGCTATGGAGGGTTAAGTGGCTTGCCCAAGACCACAAGGAGCACCTGTGGGACTAGAAACCCCAGTCCTTTCGGCCCAAGGTTGCTGTCCTCTAGTGGGATTTGAACCTCTGACCTTCCGGCCTGAAGTACCTTGCCCCAACCACTAGGCCACTCCTCCACTCCACAAAATGCAAGAGGATTGTGAAAAATTGCAAAAGGACCTAGATAAATTGGAAGACTGGATGTCCAAATGGCAGTGAAATTTAATGTGGACAAGTGCAAAGTTATAAACCTAGGAAAGAACAACCCAAACTATGGTTATGCAGGGTACCGCCTTAGAAACCACCCTCCAGGAAAAAGATTTAGGTGTCATCATGGATAATACGTTGAAACCTCTGCCCAGTGTGCCGCGGCAGCCAAGAAAGCAAGGAATCATAAGGAAAGGAATGGAGAGTAAAACAAAGGATATTACTGAGGGAGGAGTGGTCTAGTGGTTAGGACAAGGTACTTCAGGCCGGAGGGCCAGGGGTTCAAGTCCCACCTGGGGACAGCAATCTCAGGCTGGAGGGACTGGGATTTCTAGTCCTGTAGGCACTCCTTGTGGTCTTGGGCAAGCCACTTAACCCTCCATTGCCCATGTTCCCTGTAAGTATTAGTGTATGTGTCTCATATCCCCTCGTGTTAAATGTATCCCCCAATTGACCACTTTGACCCGGTGAAAAGCGGGATATAAATACAGCTACATAAATAAATAAATAAATAAAATAAATTATAATATCTCTCTATCATTCCATTGTGTGACTGCACCTTGAATATTGTGTGCAATACTGGTCGCTATATCTTAAAAAAGATATAGCAGAATTAGAAAAGGTACAGAGAAGAGCAATAAAAATGGAAAAGGAGATGGAAGGATACTGCTATGAGGAGAGCCTTAAAAGGTTGAGGCTCTTCAAATTGGAAAAGAGACGGCTGAGGGGGGATATGATAGAAGTCTATAAAACTATGCATGGAGTGGAATGGGTAAACGTAGATCAGTTGTTTACACCATTAAAAAGTAGAAAGACTAGAGGACACACAAGGAAGCTATAGTGTAACCTATTTAAGACTAATAAAATAAAATATTTTTTTTACTCAACACATAATCAAACTCTGAAATTCGTTAGCTGAGGATGTAGTAAAAGCTGTTAATGTAGCTGAGCTTATAAAAGGTTTGGACAAATTCCTGGAGGAAAGGTCCATAAACCATTATTAAAGAGGACCCAGGAAATCCACTTTTTACCCCAGAACAAGCATTGTGGAACCTGTGTGCCTTTTGGGAACCTGCCAGGTATTTGTGACCTGGATTGGCCACTGTTGGAAATAGAATACTGGGCTTTGATGGACCTTGGTCTAACTCAGTATGACTTTTTTTATGATGGCTACAAGAAATGTTTAGAGGCTGTCATCACTGCCAAGGATTGTGCAACCAAATATTCGTGAAGAGTGCCATTAATCCTCTCCAGATCATTTTTTGTTTTCCTTCTCAGAAATTACTATATCTATTTTGCACAGACAACTTTTTTTGTTGTATACCTTTGAACGTACTATTAAAATATTATTGTGACATAACAGATGGACTATTTTAAATTATTTCTCAACATACCTAAAATGCAAAGGTGCGAATAATGTTGATCACAACTGTATATGCTCTCTCTCTGACCCTCTTTCACATACACAGAAACACGTTTAGAAAACGTGTGGTCTAAAATTAAACAGTCACTTCATTGACAGATAATGTACGTGTAAAAAAAAGTACGTTTTATTGAAGGCTTCCACAAGAAGAGATGCTGAAAAGCTTTTCACAGAAATAAAGTGCACAATAAATATTCTTTATTTAGATAAGGAGCTGCTTATATGGAAACATGCCCTGTGAATCTTTAATGCCACTTGGTGCAGCTTGTTATATTCACTTGTCACATTAGCAATTTTGCAGTTATATTAGTGTGAAGAAAAATCACAGCTTGAACTGCAGTAGATCAGCTGTATAGAAGAAGAGTTATGCTGTTAAAGGCTGCTTATGATGGTAGCCTCAGGTGCAGAGAATGTCCTACTGATCCAGAACAGGCTATTGTTATTTCATCTGCTAGAGAGAAAAAAATGGGATTCGTTGCAGAAGAAATACATAGTTCATCTGCTTTATCAGCTTCCAGTGTCAGTGCTGCTAACTAGGAGGGTAATTTTCAAAGCTATTTCCATGGGTAAAGCAAAATGAGCTGTTTGAAAATTGCCGACTTCTCGATACAGGTTAAGTTAGATTTGTTCTGCAACATGTGTGATTTTGCCTGCGTACCAGGGTGCATGTACGTTTTCAAATTGACATGTCTTAAATCCTGGCGAAAAGATACTTGCAGAAAAAGCAGGTGGGTACTTTTTCCTGGGCCGACATAAAACTTTGCATGTGATTTTGCTTTGCTTGTTGGTACAGACACCATAGGCTAAACATATCCATGGTGTTTGTACCAATGTGGGCATTTTGAGTATTGTCTCATATTTTGGATGCTTAGGGGCCCTTTTAGTAAAGAGCACTATGGTGTTGCACCTAATGCGCCACTAGAGCCAAAACCACGGACCTTTCGGTGCACCACCACATTAACTGTTGGGGGCGTGGAAAGCATGTTCCCAGCAGGTAACGTGTGTGCCCAAATGTGGCATACAGATAGCACAGGTGCACTTAACTCCACCTATTGAGGGGGCATTAGGTGAACCTGCGCTAATTGCAAGGGTCACAGTGCGTGGCATTTACCACTGCGCCCACTGTGCTGTGCTCACCACACCCACTTTCTGCTCCTAATTTGACCCTTATCACCCCAATCCGCAATTCACAGCATGGAAATTGGCCCGCACTAACTGTCTTGGCCTCTTGCTAGCTGTCAACGTGTGTCTCAGTGCGCCCTTTTGTGAAAAAACCCGCTTAGTCTTAATTTTATTGCATGCTGAGCATGTTGCTGCCAGGATTATTGTCAAAGCAAACCCAGTAGAACACATTACCCCCATCTTATTCCAGCTCCATTGGCTGCGCGTACATAGCAGAATCACGTATAAAATACTAATGACTGTTCAAACTAATAAGGGAAGTATCACCATCCTATTTAACCAAACTCATGAAAAGTCCCTCAAATGACAGGCTAAGGGGGGAATGTAGCCAAAACATTCTACCTGCACCCTCTTCCTACCGAAAATTTATCAGGGCGACGACCAATAGGGCCTGTAGTTTCACTGCACCAATATGGAATTCCTTATCAGACAAACTTAGATCCACTATTGACCTAATAACCTTCAGGAAAGATCTCAAGGCACATCTATTTATAGAGCATTTTGGCACATCTGAACATATGCAAGATCTTTTCCCCACATAATATTCTCCCCCCAATACTAAATCCTGGTACGGCAGCCCTGTTATCAGTCTTACATCACAATTAGTTATACCCACAAGATGTGATATTGACAGCTCTGTAAATAAGCCTACATGTACATTTGTTTCTTTTGGTACTTATGTTTCTACCTGTAAATATGTTACATACCTCCTAATTCACACTCATTGTTTTCTGATGTTAAATATTAAGCCTGTTATGATGTAAACTGTTCCTTACTTGTTATCTGTAAACCGCATTGATTTTCCCAAAAGGCAGTATATAAAACCATTCAATAAAATACATAAATAAACATGAATTCATGTGGAGGGCAATTTTAAAACCATTTACCCAAGTACATAGGAATAGCTGGGCAAATAGGCCTGGCTGCAAATTGCCAGTTAAACAGGCAGGCTTCCTTAGTACACATACTTTTAGCATACTTAAATAGAGAAATTTTGGGGGAGGGGAAGGGAGGAGCAGTATGCCTATATTTTGTAAAACTGCTGTGATGCCTCCATGATGTTCCAATAGCAGTATATCAAATCTTGATTGATAAATAAATGCGTGGAGGTTATCAGAGCGGGAGATATCCGAGCCATCTGGAAGGCTAAAAGTTTGACAGGGCCGTTTTGTACCTTATTCTGCATCTGCGGGAGCTATGTGTTCCCGCGGTTGCAGAATCAGGGCACTTGGACAGACCGGTGTGCTCCCTATGCTGCCTCTGCAGATGTCCAGTGCCGTGCCTGCCCAACCCTCAGAACACTCCTGCTGGTGCTTCAGTGCTGCGGTGTGCTGTTGCCATGGCACCGGGACACCCAGAAGGCGTGCACAATGGCCAACAGCTCATACAAACCTTTTCCCCACCACCCGATCCTTGGCAGGGGAAGCCAGGGCTGGGGTCGGGTGTCAGGGACTCACCAGCGGTGGCTCACTGTGTGTGTGGGGGGCTGCATGCTTCTATCGCTCCCACGCCCGGGCCTTATTCCACCTCCGAATTGGAATAAGTTGGACACACATCCTCCCCCCAGTGGACATATAGGACCCTGACCAGAATAGGCCCTGTATGTCTGGGTGCTGTGGCCCGTCCACTCTCCGCTTCCATCCCTACCCCTCCCGCCCCTGTCCAGTGCTCCCCGCACAGTGGCTCTGTGTGTGCAGGGAACCATGACAATTGAATACGCTCCCTGCGAATAGCGGGATTTGCATGTCCAAACTGGACATACATCCCTGCTAATCGGAGATCAGAATAACCCCTCCCCCATTGTATTTTCAAACTGACGTATAGTTTTCCCCCTGATTGGCCACCTGCAAAATCTACAGGTATCAAGTAGGTAGATTCCATTAGTATGCATAATTTACAGTACATATTTTTCAAAATGAAACTGACTGAGTAGATGAAATGTACCTACAACTCACATGCAATAAAAGGGTGTGAATACTTTCTACCTAGGTGGCCTGGGCACAACTTCCTCCTATTGTACAAACAATTGATGAGTTGCCAAGTTACCCAGTTCCAGGACTGACATTTTAAGCCAGTCCTGGATATCTGCCAAGCTCATTGTGATGCACTGTGGGACCTGCAACACTGATTTCAATAGCTAAAATCAGGGACTCATTGCAAGGCAAATTTAAAACCAGAACTGGCAAAAATTCTCACTCTTGGAACTGGGTAACTTGGCAACTCATCAGTTGTTTGCGCAATAAGAGGAAGTTGTGCCCAGGCCACCTAGGTAGAAAGTATTCGCACCCTTTTATTGCATGTGCTTTGTAGGTACATTTCATATAGAACCTACTCAGTCAGTTTCGTTTTGAAAAATATGTACTGTAAATTATCCAGAGGCAAGATAATACATTGTATATAGTTGAATGTTTTTTTCTGTAACTGTAGATAGTTATCTCATGTTCTCTGTAAAATGGTTTGTTTAATGTAAACCACCCCTGATCTCTGGAAGGGGCGATATAGAAAAAACTGCTTAAATAAATAAATAAATAAATTTGATATACTGCCTGTCATTCAGATAACTAAGTGCTTAAGAGAGTCTAAAATACAGTAAGAATTAAACAAAATATGTACAATAACAGTATATGGAGGATAATATTCCATGCGGATAACATTACCTATATTCAAATGTTTACATGAAAGATGAATCAAGAACAATATAACATTTCTATAATATGCTACCATAATATGAAATTATTTGCTGCTGTTGCAAATTGGGGTTGGGAAGGAGGAGAAGCAGGAGGAGGGCAGAGGAGGGAGGGAGGTGGAGGTGATCGCAGTAACAGATGAGGAAAGGAGGGAGAGGGATGCAACAGGGATTATAGTAGCAGATCATGGCTTGATAGGAAGGAAGTGGAGGCAAAAACGTAGGTCAGGGTGTGGGATGGAGGGAAAGAGGTGGTGGCAGAACAGGGCTTGGGAGGGGTTTTTATTTTACCCTGCTCCTGATTCGGTATCATTGGCTTCCAAGTAACACAATAACAAAACACTTTTCATCTCATTGAATGTTTTGGCTAGCCAACCTAGTTACCTGCCTAACCTTTTTATAAATTATATTCCTCAAGCAAATTGCTGATAGTTCCGTCCCTTTCTGCGCTCTGTTTTGTAAGCATCCTATGCATCCCTTTTTCTTCAAACGTCAATACTGTCGCATTCTATGCCTTCTGAGTCGAGGCAGGAAATAAATATTGCCACATCTGAAAAGGCATTGAAGATGCCGCACCGGGACCAGCTTTTACTGCGCCTGGGGCAGATAGGGCAGGCAAGGGGTTTAATTCTGGCTATCCTGCCATGCCCTATGACCCACTTTTGTATTTGAGAATGCTTTCTTATGAACAGTGTACACCCCACACAATGCACTGAGGCTATGATATAAATATTCCGAGTATAATGTAACAGTAGTGAGTTACTACGAGAAATTACTTGGGCATACAATCCAACTGCTTTATAGCATATGCCAGAATTCCCTGCCTTGCTCTCACCTACGCTTGAGCAAGTGCAAAGATACACTAATGTATAAGCATCTATGTGTCTTCGTAAAGCAGTTAGAAAATATATGACTGTGCAAATATGTATGAAAATGAGATGAGTTAAACTATGAAATTTCTTTCAAACTCTGCTGTCCTGATGCCCCCATCCCATTTTGACACCAGGAGTAGCCACCACTTTGCCCTTTCCCCAGTCTTGGCTCTGTGAAGACGTGGCTTTTCACCCAAACCTACAGTCTAGCTCTTAATTCTTTTCCATGAAAAAGAGTATTGATGCCTCCCGAATGGACAGATCAAAATTAGAAGCGGTTGGAACACTATGTATATTCATTTTTCTCCATTATAATTTTTCCTATTGTATTAGAACATAAGATATGCCATACTAGGACAGACCAAGGGTCCATCAAACCCAGTATCCTGTTTCCAGCGGTGGCCAATTCAGGTCACAAGTACCCTATCAGGTTTCCAAAAGGCATACAAATTCCATGCTGCTTGTCCAGTGGGTATGCAGTGGATTTCCCCAGTTCTCTTTAATAATGGTTTATGGACTTTTCCTCCAAGAACTTGTCCAAACCTCTTTTAAATCCAGTTATACCAACAGCTTTTGCTACATCCTCTGGTAATGAATTCCAGAGTTTGATTACACGTTGTGAAAAAATATTTCCTTCGATTAGTCTTAAATGTGCCACATTGTAGCTTCATTGCATGGTCCCTAGTCTTTCTACTTTTTGAAGGAGTAAACAACCGATCTGTATTTACCTGTTCTACTTTGTTCATCATTTTATAGATCTCTATCATATCTCTCCCTCAGCGGTCTCGTTTCCAAGTTGAATGGCCTTAACCTTTTAAGACTTTGCTCGTAGGGATATCCTTCCATCTCCTTTACCATTTTGGTTGCTCTTCTCTGTACCTCTTCTAAGTCTGCTAAATCCTTTTTAAGATACGGTGACCAGAATTGCGCACAATATTCAAGGTGTGGTTGCACCTTGGAACGATACAGAGGCATTATAATATCCTTTGTTTTATTCTCAATTCCTTTCTTTATGATTCCTAGCATTCTATTTGCTTTCTTGGCCACCGCTGCACACTGGGTAGAGGGTTTCAACATAGTATCCATGATGACACCTAAACCTTTTTTCTGGGTGGTGGTTCCTAATGTGGAACCTTGCATCGTGTAACTGTAGTTGTGTTCTTCCCTAAGTGCACAACTTTGCACTTGTCCACATTAAATGTCATCTGCCATTCCAGTCTCCCAATTTATCAAGGTCCTCTTGTAATTTTTTACAATCCACTTGTGTTTTAACAACTTTGAATGATTTGATGTCATCTGCAAATTTGCCCACATCACTTGTGGACCAGCATGGATCCCTGGTGTACTTCACTATTCACCTTTCTCCACTGAGAAAATTGGCCATTTAGCCCTAGTCTCTGTTTTCTGTCTTTCAACCAGTTCCTTATCCACAGTAGTACATTGTCTCCAATCCCATGGCTTTTTAATTTTGCTAAGAGTCTCTCATGAGGGACTTTGTCAAAGACTTTCTGAAAATCGAGATGCAGTGTATTAGTGGGATCACTTTTATCTACCTATTTATTCACACCTTCAAAAAAATATAAGAGATTGGTGAGACAAGACTTTCCTTGGCTAAATCCATGTTGACTTTCTGCCATTAAACCATGACTATCTAAATGCTCAGTAATTTTGTTTTATTTATTTTATTTTATTTTATTTAGCACCTTTTCCATGCCGCTTTTCAAAGAGCCAAAGCAGTTTACAATAAACCAAATACAATGAAACAGACCCATGGAATACATGGAATGTCTTACAGATAATGATAACGAGAGTACTAGATAACAGGAGATTAGGTTGGCTATATTAACTTAATTTACATGTTAGTTATATTAACATATTTACAACACGCAAGTCATGCCAGTCTGTTGAGGGTCAGGTGGTGCCTTCTGAGGATGCTGTGTTTTTATAATGGTTTCTACAATTTTGCCTGATACTGATGTCTGGCTCACTGGTCTGTAGTTTCCCAGATCACCCTTGGAGCCCTTTTTAAAAATTATATGCGCTATTTGCCTATGTCAACCGTTGGTGTATTTTTTCTTTGTCTATGCTTTCTTGACCCCATTTAATTCTTTTTATAAACTGCTTTGGTACCTTGAGAAAGGAGGTATATCAAGTCCAATAAACCATGAATCATATTAGTAAGTAACAATAAATAAAATGGAAAACTGCCCTTTTAATATAGCAGAGAGAGGAGAAATACTGAAAGTAGTCCTAAATGATATTGCCCTTCTGAGAATTTCTTTCTATTATTGACTGAATATAGCAGTCTGCCTTAGTAAGTTTGATTTTGATATTGTTCAGAAAAAATGCAGAAAAAGAAGTTTGATGATGTCATTATGGCAATTCTTGTCAACAGTCTGAGCAGTTTGCTAGGCAGTTTTGGTTAGTCCCTGTTTGGTTATGTGATCTTGTCTGCACCAAAACACCAGACTGCTACAAACTGTGAGGTCTCAAAATTATATCTAAAAGTTTCTGAGCTGTAAGTGTTTATATACTACAACTTTGATGCCCTGAATAAGCCTGATTTTGGCCGATCTCAGAAGCTAAGCAGCATTGGGTCTGACTAGTACTTGGATATGAGATCACCTTGGAATACTAGCTGCTGTAGACTTACCGCATGGAAGAAAAGCCTAATGGCTAGAACACTGGCTTGTGAACCAAGAGACCAGAGTTTGATTACCAATAGCAGAGTTTGATTCTCACTAGCACTCCTTGTGGCCTTGGGCAAATCACTTATTCCTCCATTGCCTCAGAAAACTCCAAGCTATCAATGTCCCTGTTTAATGTGCATTACCAAGTGTAAGTTACAATGTAAATCAACTAAATGATAAAGTGGCATAAAAAAACATTAAATAAATAAATACTTCTAGTCACACCTTGGAAAGAAAACCCAAGGACTGGGTTGTCTTGGAGAAACCGTGATTGGTAATTTTATTCTTTTATTTATGGACAATCAAAACCTTTATTGCTCACTATACTCTCATTTCTTACTTTTTAGGCTGACCAAATTTCTGGCTTCCACATCAGATCTGTCCTATGTGTCCCTATTTGGAATAGTAGCCACCAGATAATTGGTAAGTTAACCAAAACAGAAATGAATTAATGGTAGTTTGTTTCTGCTAAGTTTGTTGTACGGTCTTTAAATAACAAGAGAAACAATAAAGAAAATAAGGTTATGCTTTTTTATTGGACTAACTTAATACATTTGTAGACTAGCTTTTGAAGGTTAAAAAGCTTTCTTCCTTAGGTCAGGACAAAATATATAGGGAAGTCAATACAGCATTCCATAGACTGGTGGGGTGGAGGGATGGATCAGAGGGTGACCATGCTGTAAATACTGTATGCAGTTTCTGTCACATTACAGACTATAGAAGCCAATAGAGTCCTATAGGGTTGTTACATCTAAAATTAAAAAGCAATCAAAACCCCATACAATAAACCAGCAATTGTAAAATAAATTGCTGTTGGTTCGTCTTATAAATAGATCAAATATATAACTTGACCATTCTGTACCAGTCCTTTTAATGTTTTTAATTATCCACACAATATTTTTATATTTTGTCATTCAAAAAGATGTACTTTTAATTGCAATTCAAAAGCTTATAATATAATACCTTATGATATGATGCCATAAAACAATTTCGACACCACTGTGTTTCAAACTTATTTCCAAAGTGACTTAAAAGATTTGCTTCAGGTCTAAATGCACCTGTATTGAGATGACTGAAAAACAACTCATATGCACAGGAGTATAAGACTTTCAAACCAACGATCAACTTTCCAGACCAGATATCATGCCCAAAAATGGGTGCTGAAACTGCAAAGGAAATTTCTCCCAGCAGGAAGCAAATTTAAATTTGCATGAGCCCCAAATCCTAAAGGAGACTGATTTCAAATTGAGAACAGCCAATCTTCAAGTTCCACTGTCTATACAGTATTAAGTTGAAAGATCCATGATTGTTCTCTTCTACTTAACTCTATATCAAGATTGCCCTCTCGAACACTAGGCCATTTTAACTGAAGAAAAGTATGATTACATTGTAGATGGTGCTGCACCATGGGGGCTGAGAGAGTCTGCATGTTTACTTTTGAGTGATGCTCCCCCAGTGGATTTTATTTATTTAACATTTCTTATAATACTGCCTTTCATGATATCAAGGTGGTTTACATTGAACAAGGCATTTTAACTTGGAGATAACTATTTACAGGGAACATGAGCAATAGAGGGTTAAGTGGCTTGCCCAAGACCACACGAAGCACCTGTGGGACTAGAAACCCCAGTTCATCTGGCCCAAGATTGTTGTGCTCTAGAGGGATTTGAGCCCCTGACCTTCTGGCCTGAGGTAACTTGCCCCAACCACTAAGCCACTCCTTCCTGTTGTTAATTCACTTTGTAAATAGCTAAGAGAGCCAGTTATCACTATGCTTCTGCAACTTGTGTTTACTGGTGTGTATATAGTTCATGTTTCAACTAGATACCTAGTTCCTATTATGTTATGTTATTAAGAATGTACCATGTATCTTCACGTTTTGTTCCATTTTAAATCGTCTAAGGGGGAAGCCCACAAAAGCCCACAAAACTTACTAAAAATACCATCCTCTATACAAAAAACTAAACAACTTACAAGCAATAGAGCTTTTAGATTTACAGCCTCCACACTCTGGAATGCGATAAGCGAGCATCTCAGCGAAATCAAAGACTTCCTAACTTTCTGCAAGGAATTAAAGCCACTTCTATTCGCGGAATACTTTAATACTCCCTCCAACAGCAACACTTCCAACTCGTCAGTCCTCCTCTCTGCCACCCAAATTTCTTAATCCTTCCTTTTTTCAAGATGTATCACTTTGTAAATAGCTAAGAGAACCAGTTATCACTATGCTTCTGCAGCTCGTGTTTACTGGTGTGTATATAGTTCGTGATTCAACTAGATACCTTGTTCCTATTATGTTATGTTATTGAGAATGTTCCATATATCTTCAAGTTTTTGTTCCATGTAAACCGTCCCTGATCGCTGGAAGGGGCGGTATAAAAAAACCCAAACAGTTCAAATAAATAAATAAATAAATAACAGATCAGAAAGGCACCAAATTAAATAAACAACATATATGCTAATACATGTAATATGAGAATGGCTCTTAAAGCATCTACCTGTACTGGGATGTTGCCGAGTATCACCCTCTATAGTACCAACACAATATGCACATTTGTTATTTCTAACAATTGAGGCGGCATAATCCTTGTATGTATCAACATATCCTGAATGTTTCTCCCATGAGTGTAGGAAAATAATGGTTCTGTCAAAAAACAAGAATGAACATCTAACATCTTTCATTGTTTCTTAACAATAGAAATAACTTCCTGAGTTCTATCAGTATACGGGAGTACACACATATTGAGATCCTCTTGTTGATTACTTTGAGGTAGTAATAACCAATCCCGATGGGCAGAAACAGTCGGGATATGTTGATAGCAACTGGTTTCCTATGTAGTGCGTGACTAGCGTGCCCATCTTAGCTGTGTGCCATTACTCTGCCCTCTCCCCATCCTGTCTCTGCCATAATGCCGCCTATTCATGCGCTGCCTAGTGTCACCAGCTCTCCTTAAACCCCCGAGTAGAGGTTAAGGGAGTGGGTTTTTCCCTATTGAAATAGCTGTTTTACAGATCCTGGAGCAATGCCCCTTGGGAAATGTAGTCTTTTCACCCAATCAATAAGGAGCAGTTGTGGAAACAGTGGTTAAGCAACCAAAGGATTTTATTTCCCCTCCCGGGGTGGATTTTACGATGAACAGAAAACACAATCCATGTATTTACTGGTATTTGGACAAACAAAAGTTCCTTAACAGAAAAAGGCTTTCTTCAGCATTAACCAAGGTGAAAACAAACATTCAAACAAAACCACGCTGTTTCCTCACAGCTCTCTGTTTCTACGTGCTATCTGTGCTGTACTCTCTTTTCAAGCAGGCTTTCAACGCAAGGAAATTATTCCATTGGCCAGAGATAATGTACAGTCCATTATATCTATATCTTCTCCAGTATCAATACACTCTGGTTCACAGTCCATCAATTCCTCCTGGTCATAAGGAAATGTTTGAACCGGCACTGCTGGTGCCACGCCCTTTCTTAATGCTCCAGGCTTTACACGATATGCTTGGGTCAAATACTGGCTTTCACACAGACTATCAGGCCCAGTATTCTTTTCCCAGCACCACCCTTCTGGGTACAAACAGTCACTGTAATTAAGTATATTCAAGCCTTTTGGCTTACCTTTCAGCCTTACTGGTGGAGGTTTTCTCTGGTGCTTTTGAATAGCTGTAGGTTCCCAACCTAAGCCCTGCTCATAGCATTTCACTTGCCTCCTAGGCTTTCTGTCTCTCCCGTGCTCCCCAGGATATTGCAGACAATCTCCTTTGCCCTTGTTATATCCTGTCCTCGGGGTTTCTTTCTTTCTCCTCAAGAAGGAATCTGTCTCTCCTTTCCATAGAGACTCTGGCTTACTCTGGGCATAGCTGTCTTCAGTGTAGCTCTCAATAGCTTCTCTCTCCAGCTCATATGCCTCACTTCCTGCTTCTTCAGCCAACTCTTCATTACCTCCTTCTCTGCCTACCTCCATAAGCTCCACTGCAGTTTCTTTAATAGGGTGAATTCTGGGGCCGTGCTCAACTCCACCCCCTAACAGGTGTCCTGCATTACCTTGTGATTCACCCCTTGAATGATAGCACCGGCGTTTCTCTTGCCTCTGTGCCTGGTTCCCACGGTAACCAGGAGCCATTTGCTTCTGTTTACAGCTCAGCTCTACTTTTGTTCCTGGCTTTTTAGCTTCATTAAACGGGCTAGAAGGACCCACTATGTCACACTAGCTAGCGCAGCATGTTTAGTGTGGTTGCTTTTGAGCTGTGTGTTCCCTGCTACTGCGCAGTCCGAATGCGTGTCAACTCCATGCTAAGCTAAGCCACATGCTACCACTAATGCATTTTAGTAAATGCCCTTATATTATAAACAGATGTTACTTGAGCATCATAGGTATAATTTCATTAGCCTGTTGACAAATAATCTGTTTCAAATTCTGTATTCTTTTTTATGCATTTTGAAACATGATAAACTGCAGAACATAAAAGGTTTGACAGATTCAACATCAAGATGTAGACTTTTCTTCCCTAATAGAATTATGTATAAATTGATTCTTCAAATGGTCAAGTCAGTCTTAGCAACAAAGTATCCAGTATCTGAGCCCCCACTCCCATTTCACCTAACATAAAATTAAAAAAGAGACCGTGTAAATATTTTAAAACAGCAGGAAAAGCAACACTGAACTTCATCATGCGGGCTTAATTCAAGGGGCATATTTGCTAAAATACTGCGAGTAGCACCTGGCAAATGCGTGTTTAGTTCATGTTGTACTGCGGTGGGGCCTAGCGGCCATGGTAGATACAAGGGGGTGGGGAGGGGGGTGGGGGCAGCCGCAGCAGGCTACTACTGCTGTGCAAGTCACATCACTAGCGTGGTAATAGGGAGCACATAGCCATAGTGCATATGCACTGTGGAGGTGTCAGCTACACGTGCCCTGCACGTGTCAGCTACAAATATGTTATTAGGGCAGCAATGGGCTACAGAACCACTGTAGACAGTAATAAATGTGCCCTAACAACACCCACAGGAAAGTACTAACGGGCCAGCTCAAAATAGAGAGGGATGACTGGGAATAGGCATAGTTGACTGCATAGCTCAGAGCACTAGGGCTAAGTATATGCATGCAAATCAGGAAAGCAAACACATGCAGCAAGTCTGTGCTATGTCCCTAACTGGGAGATAGAGTGCAGATGTGGCATCTGCAAATGCAAGGGGCCTTGTATGGAATTGGGCAGTATGTTCACCATGTGGGACAGGTTTATGAACCCTCCTCAACCTGAGGCTTCAAGGGTATCTGTTCACCTAAATTGTAGGGAGCACACTACAAGGCCTCTGGTGGGAAGGGAATCCCCTCTTTCACTCCTCGCATATGGCTTAGACAGCACTATAGACATTGTGGAGGTCTGTCCTCCATGTGTGATTCAGCACACGTGCTCTGAGCAGCCTGCCAGCCAGTGTTGTTGTTAAGTGCCGTCGAGTCGAAGTCGACTCATGGCGACCCTCTGGATAGCTATCCTAAATTGTTTTCGGTCTTCAGTCAGGCGGCTCATTGTTGACAGACTGGTACCCGTAGCTGCTGTTATTGTATCGATCCATCTCATTGCTGGCCTTCCTCTTTTGCGTTGACCTTCTATCTTGCCAAGTATGATGTCTTTCTCTAATGATCTCTCTCTTCGCATGATGTGTCCAAAGTATGAAAGTCGAAGTCTTGTCATCTGAGCTTCTAAAGAAAGCTTAGGTTTGATCTCCTCTAGTACCGACTGGTTTGTTTTTCGGGCAGTCCATGGTATACACAGTATTCGCCACCAGCACCATAATTCAAAGGCATCAATTTTCTTCCTGTCTTTTTCACTGTCCAGCTTTCACATCCATATGATGTTACTGAAAATACCATGGCTTGAACAAGTTGAATCTTTGTATGGAGAGAGACATCTCTGCTCTTGAGAATCTTATCTAGGTCTTTCATAGCCGTTCTGCCAAGAGCAATGCGTCGTCTGATTTCTTGACTGCTTGTTGCTTCTTTATTGATAGTTGATCCAAAAACAGTGCTTTTCAAACCTTTATCCCATATGACCCCATTTTAACAACTGAAAATTCACCTGACCCCAGATGATGATGAAATGAAAAGAGCAGGTTTCCAGCCTCCTTCCCTTCCCTCAACTCATCTAAAGCAGGAAGGCGGCGGCAGCAGCAGTAGTGGCAACAGTAGCAGCATTAGCAGCAGTCAGCACAGGGCCCCTTGTGTCAGTGTGCGGTGTGTGCTTACAGATCCCAGCACTCAGCATGGCTTTCCAGTCTAACAGGAAGCTTATCCAGAAGGGGGAAAGGGCCTATGAATGTTCACTAGCTCACAGGCCACATGCTGACTGGTGATTGCCACTACTTGACATACGTCACAGTGGAAGTTCAGAAAGAAGGGGAAATGGCCATGTTTCTATGACCCCATCCACTGATGATATGATCCCATTTGGGGTCCTGACTCCAAGTTTGGGAACCATTGGTCAAGAAGCAAAAGAAGCACCCCCAATGGCCTATTATTAGAACACTCACCCTTGTGGTCTGAAATTTGCAATGGAGGGGGAAGGGTGCAAGGCAGTCCATACACATAGGAAACTCACACTACCCTCCACTGGGAAGAGCTCTGGGGGAACACTACATGGAGATGGCCAAACTCAAGCAGGCTGAGCACCCCAGCTCTCAAGGAACCAAAGCCTACAGGATCTTGGAAGTCCACAAGAGTTCCTTAAAATACCTCATTCTCTGGGCATGGGAGGGGATACTGATCAGTGAGCTCCAATGCAGGGAGCCTATGTTTATTGCTAGACGTATTAAATAGCTGCTGTGAGTCGGTAGGCCTCAGCCATATCATCCCCTGGTCAGGTGAGAGGCCACCTGCCATAGGAACATTGGGCCATGGCAGTAGCAGGGTCCCTGGGTGCTATATGCACACCATGCCGGGGAAGTGGGGCTCGGACAGCACCTTTTGATAGCACACTGCCATGTTGCCAGTATTTGACACACCAGATTTGCATGTGCAATCCTCTGCTGTACTTTGCTGGCTCCAGCTCTGGTTCTGTGGCCAGTACTGGTGGAAGCAGAAAGCACAGGCCCTATTTTCTGACACCTCCACAGCACACAATACCAGCAACCTTCTGACACTTATCCATTGCATATGCAGATGTGAACAGCAATGTCAGGACAATTGATGTGTTGGTGGATGTTTGTCCACTGTTCCAGCAGTGTCAGTCCTGTCCTGCAGGCCCTGGTTTTGTGGCTGTCAGGCTGCTGTGGAACACTGCCATGGCACCTGCACTATGCGGCCCAGGCAGGTGCCTAGGTAATCCGCTAGCATCATCTATTTGGCCCATTATTCCTCATGTGTTTGTCCTGCTTCTGCCCTTCATATTTCCTAATGATTGCATCCAAACTGCACATTCAAATCGTATTAGCAAGGCAGGTGCAACTACCACCTGGCCAGAGGTAGGTATCGGTTGTGCCCATGCTAGTGGCATGTTTGTGCTGCTTGTGTGTGACTAGCATGGCCACCCCAGCTGCATGCCATGTCCCCACCCACTATCCTCCTTTCCCCTGCCTATTTACAATGCAGTGTTTTTAGCATGGTCGTGTTTCGGCTTTGTGTTCCTAGCTACCGCATGGCCAAAAAGCGCATTAGCCCTGCGCTAAGCCCCATGTTACCAGCTACCACACTTTAGTAAACATGCTCTGTCTAATGACTATCATACAATCATTGTCAAAAAAACCCTCCTACTTTGTTTATTTTACAGTATAAATTGAACTTTTTATAGTATAATTTTCAAGTTCACTCACGTCTCTATGCTCAATAAATTGTAGGAATACATTTTTATTTAGTTATGTATTTAACAGTTTTTCTGTACCGCCTTTATCCAAGGCGGTTTACATCAAACAACATAATAATTACAGAGGAATTGCTTTACATTAAACAAGGGAGTACAACTTGGAGATAAGTGGGGGGAATTAACTATTTACATGTAGAGGTGATCTTCTTTTTCTGGGGAGTATTGGTTGATTTATCTTATCTGGTCTTGTGTGTGGTGTGTTAGTGTTTGGCTTATGTTTTGTCATCAGGTCCATAGTATTCTCTGAATAGATGCGTTTTTAATTGTTTTTTTAATTTGTTGATAGATTTAGCTTATCTTACATTGTCTGGTAGTGAGTTCCATATTGATGGAGCATACAAGGAGAATACTCGGTTGCTGGTCTGTTGTGTGGTTTTGGTCTTGAGCAGGGGGATGTTGAAGAGGTTCTGGTTGTAAGCTCTGAAGTTTCATTTTAGAAGGGACATCTAGGAAGAATCTGGGACATCCAGAGCAGAACTCCCAAAAATCTGAGGGAACGGTAGCAGTGAAGTCAGCCGGCTAGGGTCTCTGGTGCCCCCCTCATTATTAGTGATAGGCTGCACCCCTTTCCCAAAATTCCTTTGTGAACTCTGTTTACATAATGCTAGTATTTCTCCTTCAAATCAAATGTTGTAACAAGAAAATTGCAGTGAAATGGCAAATGCATAGCAGGAACAAAAATAAGTACTGAGGAGTAAATAAATGCTTAACATCGTTTGAAAAGGTTGTGATAGTCAAAGGGTTAATGTGATTGAAGAAAGCACAATCAATGTATTTATTTATTTAACTAAAAAATAAGGTCTACAAAGGTTAGCTTTTTGTGCCTCTTCTTGTGCCTGTTATTGTTGCCACAGATACTACTGTCGCTCTATCTCTGCATGCACATTTGCACAACACTTATAAATCTGACAAATAAGAAGAAGGTGAGAAAAGCAGTTAGTGTAGCTGGGTTTAAAAAAGGTTTGGACAAGTCCTTGGAGAAAATGTCAATAGACTGTTATTAAGACAGATCTGGGGAAATCCACTGATATCCCTGGGTGTAAGCACTGCACTGGCAAGTTAAATGCAAAGCATTGATAATGCACGCAAAGCGAGAATTTGAGAAGGAACTTGCTACGGAAGCAAAAACACGAAATAAAGACTTTTTCAAGTACATTCGTAGCAAAAGGCCTGTGAGAGAGTCCGTTGGGCCATTAGATGATAGAGGGGTAAAAGGGGCAGTAAGAGGAGACAAGGCTATAGCAGAGAGACTGAATGAATTCTTTGCTTCGGTCTTTACTGAGGAAGATGTAGGGATGTTACCCAAGACTGAAGTGGTATTTAAAGGTGATACTGCAGAGGAATTGAGAGAAATATCGCTACACCGGGAAGATATATTACAACTATTTGATAAACTGAATAGTAGCAAATCACCTGGACCGGATGGTATACATCCAAGAGTGTTGAAAGAATTGAAATATGAGATTGCGGACCTGCTATTGGTAATCTGTGAACTTTCATTAAAATCATCTGTAATACCTGAAGATTGGAGGGTCGCCAACGTAACACCAATTTTTAAAAAGGGTTCCAGGGGTGACCCAGGAAATTACAGACCGGTGAGCCTGACATCAGTACCAGGGAAAATGGAAGAAAACCATCATAAAGAACAAAATTACGCAGCATGTAGATAGTCATGGCCTAATGGGAGACAGCCAACATGGCTTTAGACAAGAAAGATCTTGTCTTACTAATCTAATATGTTTTTTTGAAGGTGTGCATAAACAGGTAGACAAAGGTGAGTCGGTTGATATAGTGTATCTGGACTTTCAGAAAGCTTTTGATAAGGTCCCTCATTAGAGACTTTTGGCAAAACTAAAAAGTCATGGGATAGGAGGCAGTGTACTATTGTGGATCGGGAACTGGTTAAAAGATAGAAAGCAGAGGGTAGGGCTAAATGGTCAAAGGTGGAAAAAGGTGAATAGTGGAGTACCCCAGGGATCTGTACTGGGTCCGCTACTTTTTGACATATTCATAAATGACCTGGAAAAGGGAATAACGAGTGAGGTTATCAAATTTGCAGATGATACAAAACTGTTTAAAGTTGTTAATACCCAAAAGGATTGTGGAAAACTGCAGGAGGATCTGGATAAATTGGAAGACTGGGCATCCAAATGGCAGATGAAATTTAATGTGGACAAGTGCAAAGTTATGCACCTAGGAAAGAACAACCCACACTATAGTTACACAATGCAAGGTTCCACATTGGGAACCACCACCCAGGAAAAAGATTTAGGAGTCATCGTGGATAACATGTTAAAACCCTCTGCCCAGTGTGCAGCGGCAGCCAAGAAAGCAAATAGAATGCTAGGTATCATAAAGAAAGGGATGGAAAATAAAACAAAGGATATTATAATGCCTCTGTATCGTTCCATGTGTGCCGATTTGGTCACCGTATCTTAAAAAGGACATAGCATTATTAGAAAAAGTACAGAGAAGAGCCACCAAAATGGTGAAGGGGATGGAAGGCTACTCCTATGAAGAGAGGCTACAAAGGTTGGGGCTCTTCAACCTGGAAAAGAGACGGCTGAGGGGAGATATGATAGAGGTCTATAAATTAATGAATGGAGTGGAGCAGGTAAACGTGGATCAATTGTTTACGCTATCAGAATATAGAAAGACTAGGGGACATGCAATGAAGCTACAGGGTAAACTATTTAAGACAAATAAGAGAAAATATTTTTTCACTCAACATATAATCAAACTCTGGAATTTGTTACCGGAGGATGTGGTAAGGGCTGTTAGTGTAGATGGGTTTAAAAAAGGTTTGGACAAGTTCCTGGAGGAAAGGTCCATAAACCACTATTAAAAAGGGACCCAGGATAATCCATGCTTGACCCAGTACAAGCATTGTGGAACCTGTGTCTTTTGGGGATACTGCTAGTTCTCCAGGACCAAGCAGGAAGTCAGTCCTCACATATGGGTGACGTCGGCGCCGACGGAGCCCTCGCGGAGCAATTTTCCCCAGCTTTCAAAGAAAGCCTTTGGGAATTGCAGCGCGCATGCGCGGTCGCCTTCCCGCCCAAGGGTGCCATCTTAGCCAGTCTTCTTTTTTCCACGGAGCCCTACAGACGTACCCGTCGTGTCCCCGCGAAAAAGTTGATATTTACTCATAATTTACTCTTTTTTCCTTCGGTTCGACGCCGGTCTTTTTCCCGCCCGGACTCGCGACGCCGGTCACGAGTCCTCTTCTTCTTTTTCGGTTTTTCTGACTTAGTCAGTTTCGTTTTCGGTTTTTCCCTGGCAGCCCGGTCCTTTGACCTCGCCGGGGCCCTTTTTCCCCCGATGGCTGCCAGTGGTTTCAAGCGGTGTGGTCAGTGTGACCGAAATATGTCACTAACTGACACACACGACAATTGCCTCCGCTGCCTGGGCCCGGATCATGAAGAAATGATCTGTGGGCCCTGCGGCAAAATGTCCTCCAAAGCGTTGAGAAGGATAGGATCTTCGCTGACCCCAGCCGTACCCGGACCTCGTCGGAGGCCTCCGCGTCCAGGGGTTCCAGCTCGGACCGTCGCCGGAGTTCCTCCGATAGGGGTTCTCCCTCCGGGGACCATCGTCGGAAGGTGAAACCCGCGAGGGCGGCGTCGGTGGATGCTCCTAGCTCCGCGAGGGCCAGGTCGCATAGCCCCGATAGCCGTCCCGGGTCCTTGGAGAAGGAGCACATCTCGAAGCGACCTTGCCTGGAGTCGGAGCTGCCTGCTCGGGTAAGTCCTGTGGTCCTCCTGGACTCGCCTCTGAGACCGCCGACGTCGGGCCCGACGCCGTCGGGGCCCGAGTCGGGGACTGCTGGGTCACCTGAGCTCGGACTCAGGTTGACGGCCTTGGAGAGCAGACTGTCTGCCTTCATGGACCAGCAGCGGGCACTGCTCGCCGGCCTCGCTGGCGCCGCTGCCCCGACCGCCGGGACGTCGACGTCTAAGTCGACCCCGGAGACCGAGCCGATCCTCGAGTCCATGCGAACTCGAGTCGATCCTCGGTCGAGGTCACCCTCGGCCTCCCGTTCGGGACCGAGGTCGCCGACGCCGACTCCCTCAGCGTCGGGGCAGCAGGCGCCGCGCCCTGCCCGGGCCGACCCCACCGAGTCCTCGTCGGAGTCGGTCTGGGAGTCTGAAGAGGAAGAGTCGCCTGATTCTTTTCGGACTCGGTGTGTCCCCTCGGACTCACCTGAGTCCGAACCTCGGAAACAGTCCCCCCCGGAGGATGCCCGGTTCTCGGACTTCGTCAGGGATATGGCCAAGGCTTTGGCCTTCCCTGCGGATCCCGAGGAGGAGCCTCGAGCCGAAGAGCTCGACGCCCTCCAGTATGACTCTCCCGCCAGGGAACACTTTACTGTACCGGTTCCTCCCATGCTGGAACGACTACTCTTCCGCATGTGGGAGAGTCCGGCCTCCTCGCCGGTCCTGAGCAAGCGGGTCGATTCTATCTATCGAGTCCGCAAGAGCCCTGGCTTCCAAAAAGCACAGCTACCACACCATTCCATGGTAGTGGAATCGGCCATGCATCGTCTTAAGAGCCAGAAGATGCACTCCTCGGTGCCTCCTGGCAGGGAGGCCCGTAACCTGGATGGCCTTGGTAAGAAGTGTTTCCAGGGCTCTATGCTTGCGTGTCGTGTCCAGACCTACCAGCTATACATGGGCATGTATCTCCGAGACCTGGCTAAAGAGCTAGCCGGATTCTCCGCTGGTTTGTCCGAGGAACCCTTGCGGAGGTTCCTGGCCCTGTCCTCTGGCATTCGGGAATGCTCAAAATTCATATCCCGAGCAGCCTATGATGGCTTTGAAGCATCGGCTCGAGTGGCCGCAGCCGGCATCGGTGCCCGCCGACAGGCTTGGCTTCAGTCGTCTGACCTTGAGCCCTGGGTGCAGGACAAGTTGGTCGATGTCCCCTGCCGAGGCGAGAACCTCTTTGGCAAGCCCATGGCTGAAAAGGCTGCACAGATCGAGAGGGAGACTCTCACCAGGACTAGGCTTTCTAGGAAGACCTCCGCCCCTTCCCAGAAAAAGAAGGGCTCGGGAAAGAAGTCCTTTTACCCGAGAAAGGCGGCTGCCTACAAACAATACCCCCATTATCAGGCCCCTGCAGCTCCCCAACAGGGCCAGCAGGCCAAGGGACGGGGTAACGGGTCCCGTAGGCAGCAAGCCCCCAAGCCTGCACCACCAGCCCCTGCTCAGCAGGGTGGGGGTTTTTGACTCCTTAAGCATAGCCTCTCCCCCTCCGCTGGTTCCTCCCAGCACCGGAGGCCGGCTGGTTCACTTCGCCCACAGGTGGTCCAGCATCACCTCAGATGCCTGGGTGCTTCAAGTCGTGAGAGAAGGCTATCTTCTCCACTTCCAACAGGTCCCTCCCTCCTATTTTCCGGGAGAACCTCCACGACTCCCTCTGCACAGGGAATTACTCCTTCAGGAGTTAGCAGGTCTTCTACAGGAACAGGCAGTGGAACCGGTGCCCCACCACCTGAGAGGTCAAGGCTTTTATTCCAGGTATTTCCTAGTACCAAAAAGGACAGGAGGCCTCAGACCCATCCTGGACCTGCGCAACCTCAACAGATTCCTCGTGCGGGAAAAGTTCAAGATGCTTACCCTTGGAATCCTTCTGCCCTACCTCCAGCAGGGAGATTGGCTATGCTCCTTGGATCTAAAGGATGCCTACACGCACATCCTCATCCACCCAAGCCACCGCCAATACCTAAGGTTTGTGGTGGCAGGAAATCATTACCAGTACAGAGTACTGCCCTTTGGCCTGTCCTCCGCACCGCGGGTCTTCACAAAATGTCTCGCGGTGGTGGCGGCCCATCTCCGGCTTCACGGCCTCTATGTCTTTCCGTACCTCGACGACTGGCTCATCAGAGCAGCGTCCGCTCCGGAGGTCACCAACGCCACACGCCGCACGGTGACTCTTCTGCAGTACTTGGGCTTTGTTATAAACTTCGCAAAGTCCACTTTGCTCCCCTCACAGGATCTCGAGTTCATCGGCGCAAGGCTGCACACTCCTCAGGCACGAGCGTTCCTACCGCTCGACAGAGCTCAACGGCTCATGGACCTAGCCGACCGTTTTCGCAGCCAGCCCCTGGTCTCCGCCAGGCGCTTCCTGAGACTACTCGGCCATATGGCTTCCACCGTCCATGTGACCCCCAATGCCCGCCTGAATATGCGGCCTGCTCAATGGTGTCTCCGCAAGCAGTGGCAACAAGCCACAGGCGGCCTAGCAGACCTAGTGTGCGTCTCCGAGCCGCTGATCTCGTCTCTCCGGTGGTGGCTTCATCGGCCGAACCTGGTACTCGGCATGCCTTTTCAGTCACCTCAGCCGGCCCAGGTGCTGACGACAGATGCATCCCTCCTGGGCTGGGGGCACATTGCCAAGGGGCACGTACTCAGGGCCTCTGGACCACGTGGGAGTCTGCTCAGCAGATCAACTTCCTGGAGCTCAGAGCGATCCGCCTGGCTCTCAAGGCCTTCTCCCACCTGACCTCTCACCAGTCCGTCCTTGTCCAGACGGACAATCAAGTTGCCATGTTCTACGTGAACAAGCAGGGGGGCACGGGCTCCTTCCTTCTCTGTCGGGAAGCACAGAAGCTCTGCTCTTGGGCCGTCAGTCACGGCGTTCTTCTCAAGGCAGTTTATCTCCCAGGCCAAGAAAATTGCCTGGCGGACAAACTCAGCAGGATCCTCCAGCCGCACGAGTGGCGCCTGGATCCCTTGGTAGTTCAGAAGCTCTTTCTAAAGTGGGGCCTCCCCACGATGGATCTCTTTGCCAGCCCTCTCAACCGGCAACTTCCTCGCTTCTGCTCTCGTCAGCCACATCCCCTTCGAGTTGCGGCAGACGCTTTTCTACTCTCATGGTCGGAGAGCCTTCTGTACGCTTTCCCTCCCATCCCGCTAGTCTCTCGGACTCTTTCAAGGTTCTCCGAGACAAAGCCTTCATGATCCTGGTGGCCCCTCGCTGGCCCAGACAGCCGTGGTTTCCACTCCTGCTGCAATTAGCGGTAGAGGATCCATTCCCTCTGGGGTTACAACCGGATCTCCTCACTCAGGATCAGGGGTCTCTGCTACACCCCAACCTCAGATCTCTCAATCTAATGGCCTGGCTGCTGAGAGGGTAGTCCTTGCTCCCCTTCTTCTGCCGGCAGAGGTGGAAGAGGTCGTCCTAGCTTCTCGGCGACCTTCTACCCGCAAATGCTACGCCCTTAAATGGCGTCGCTTTTCCGTTTGGTGTACCCAACAGTCTCAGGATCCCTTCTCCTGCCCGGTGTCGGTGATCCTGCAGTACTTACTATACCTCTCTAATCTGGGACTTAAGTCCAACTCCGTCAAAGTTCACCTCAGTGCTCTTTCAGCACATCATGTGCCGGTGGACGGCAGACCTCTTTCCAGCGACCCTCTCGTAGCGAGGTTTCTCCGAGGTCTCCTTCTACTCAAACCACCTCTGCGCCCGCCAGCACCTGACTGGGATCTGAATGTGGTTTTACAGCGGATCACCTGTCCGCCTTTTGAACCTATGGCTACCTGTTCTCTCCGTTTTCTTTCTTGGAAAACATTGTTCTTGATAGCCCTCACTTCCGCTAGACGCGTAAGTGAATTGCAGGCCCTCGTGTCTGATCCCCCTTACACTCGGTTCTACAAAAATAGGGTAGTCCTACGGACTCACCCAAAATTTCTTCCAAAAGTGGTCTCCCCTTTTCACATCAATCAGGAGGTGGTACTTCCGACCTTCTTTCCCAGACCACACTCCAGCCGAGCTGAAACGGTCCTCCATACCCTGGACTGTAGAAGGGCATTGAACTTCTACCTTGACCGTACGCGGGAGCACCGTAAAGCTGCTCAGCTTTTTGTGTCTTTTGACCCCAATAGATTGGGGCTCCCGGTCTCCAAGCGTACTCTGTCCATCTGGGTTGCGGACTGTATCACTTGGGCTTATGGGGCAGCCGGACTCTCCTTGGAAGGTCGAGTCACGGCTCATTGCGTTCGGGCAAAGGCTACGTCAGTGGCTTACCTCCGCTCTGTTCCGCTGGCAGACATCTGCCGGGCCGCTACTTGGTCTTCGAGCCAGACTTTTGCGGTCCATTACTGTCTCGAGAGGGAGTCCCGCAGGGACAGTGCTTTCGGACAGGCAGTCCTCCGTAATCTCTTTGAGGTCTGAGCAACTCCTACCCTCCATCCCGGATGTGGGCTACCGGTGGGTAATAATTCAGCGAAGATTCCTTCCTTCTGTGCTGCTGAGCTAGAGGGAGCTCATTTTTGTGCTTAGGGTCTCCGGTAGCCTTAAGCTTGGGAGTCCCATATGTGAGGACTGACTTCCTGCTTGGTCCTGGAGAAAGCGTAGTTACTCACCTGTAACAGGTGTTCTCCAGGAGCAGCAGGAATCAGTCCTCACAACCCTCCCTCCTCCCCTTGGAGTTGCAATCATCTGCTTTAGTTTTTTTGCAAATTTTTATGCTGTCTTTTTTAGCTATGTCATCTGACTGGCTAAGATGGCACCCTTGGGCGGGAAGGCGACCGCGCATGCGCGCTGCAATTCCCAAAGGCTTTCTTTGAAAGCTGGGGAAAATTGCTCCGCGAGGGCTCCGTCGGCGCCGACGTCACCCATATGTGAGGACTGATTCCTGCTGCTCCTGGAGAACACCTGTTACAGGTGAGTAACTACGCTGTACGTATGACCTAGATTGGTCACTGTTGGAAACAGAATACTGGGCTTGATGGACCTCGGTCTGACCCAGTATGGCATATCTTATGTTCTTATGTTCTTAAGCAGCATGGAAGCTAAGGTGAGCACTAAGAGGCAGGATTCAGTTTTCATGCTGATGTCGGAAGTCCCAACAGTCAACGGTGGGAACATCAATGTGAGAACCATCACTTGGCTGGACTTTGAGATTTCTTTGAGAGCGCGGTTTTGCTGCTGCCTGTTGGAGCTGCTGTAACTGTGAAACATGCAGAGCATGCTGAAAGTGGAAAGATCACTCCATAGCCTCCTTTGAGAGCCAGTGGTGTTGCTTCTTGTAGTGGACTGGCAGTGATGCTAACCACAAGCTTCAAGTCCTGCGCTGTGGCACACATGTGTCCGATTCTGACCAACAAACTCACTACACCGGAAGCTCCTCCACTCCCTCTGTTCTCTGTATCTGGCTGCCTGGTATATATCACCCTAGCAGCATGCCATAAGAGGGAAAAAGGAAGGTATGGCATGTTTGGTGCCCTGCAGCAAAGCTGAAACAAGTTGAAAGTGCACACTGTTACACAATAGCTCGTTTCCCTCATTCACAGGATCAGACATTCAGCGGCTTCATCGGTGTGTGTCATAGGAAGTGCCAAGGAGTCCACATATGTGTGTTTGTGTATGTGTCTTTCTGTGTGTCATGGAGACTGCCAGAGGCTACATACGCAAGTACATGTGTATGTGGGTGCCATGGGAACTATTAGGTATTTCATACATGCGTCTATGAATATCTGTGTGTGTGCATGTGCGTGTCATGAGGCCTGTTGGGGGTTACATGCATGTCTGTGTCATAGAGGGTGTCAGGGGCTGCATGAAGCATGTTTGTGTGTGATTTGGAGAGTCAAGGGCCGCATGAATGTTTGTGTGCAGAGCTGTGTGTACATGTAAAAACAGCACACATGGTGTGAAAATGTCCCTGCAGGATCATAATCGGGTGCAACCGTCCTGGACGGGCAGGATGTGCCCCGATGCAGAGCTGCCAGACGGACAATGCACACCCTGTCCAACCCAGCCGTAATGCCTTCATAGAGTCCCAACGCCATGGCATCCTGTTGCCATGGCACTGGAATGCCATGCAGATGCCCTGATCACCCCTGAATTCCAAAAGCTGTTTCCCTGCCACTCAATCCCAAACTGGGCTTGCTGAGGCTGGGGTCAGGCTGCAGGGAACCTCCTGGGCCTGCCTTACCGTTCGGGGCATCCGCTGCTACTGTTTGCCTCCCATGGAGTGACTTATTCCACCCCCGAGGTAGAATAAGTCCCTCATGCTTTTCCTCCAGCCAGGACGTACAGGGCCATGATTTGAATTGGCCCTGTATATCCAGGGTCAGGGTCACGCCTCCAGCCCTCCCCTTTCCCTTCCTGCCCCCATCCAGAACTCCCCGCACATCTCCTATGTACATGCGGGGAGCTCTGTCATTGACATCGGGTCTAGGGGAATAGCAGGGGTTGGATGTCCATGTTGGACATCCAGCCCCTCTATTCGGGAGCGGGGTGACTCCCTATGTTAATTCCCACATTAAACAGCTAACATAGAAAGAGGTGTAGAATGGGCATGACATGCATGTTACAGTTATATGGAGGTAGTTACTGTGTGTTAACTATTAACATACCAGATGAGGCGAAACAGTTGATGCCACCTCTGGAGGTGAAGCAAAGTAGATTGCATTGTCTGTCCTTCAGTTAGTGTGCAGTTAATAGATTTTAGGAACACAGATATATAGAAACAAGATGACATAAAAAGACCACATGGCCTATCTTGTCTGCCTTTCCATATCGACGACTACAATAGTCTCCTCTTTTCCCTTAGAGATCCTCTGTGTTTGCCCATGCTTTTTTGAATTCAGATACTGTTCTCATCTCTACCACATCTACTGGGAAACTATTCCACACATCTGCCACTCTTTCCGTAAAGAAATATTTCCGCATATTACTCCTGAGTCTATCCCCTTTCGCACTCATCCTATGTCGCTTTGTAGCAGAACTTGCTCTCAATCGAAAGAGGTTCTCCTCCTGTGCATTTATGCCATGGAGATATTTAAACACCTCTATTATATCGCCTCTATCCCAACTTTCCTCTAAAGTATACATATTAAGATCCTTAAGTCTGTCCATATATGCTTTATAATGAAGACCATTAACCATTTTAGTAGCCACTCTCTGCACCGACTCCAACCTGTTTATATCCTTTTGAAGGTATGGTCTCCAGAACTGCACACAGTACTCCAAATGAGGTCGCACCAAAGACCTATACAGAGGCACTGACCTTTCTTTTTCCTATGCACCCAAACATCCTTCTAGCTTTCACCATCGCCTTTTCTACCTGTTTAGCTACTTCAGCATCGTCAGACGCAATCACGTCCAGGTCCTGCTCTTCTTCCCCACCCCCCCTCCTACACTGTACCGCTCCTTTGGATATTTTCAGCCCAAATGCATGACCCTGCATTTGTTAGCATTAAATCTCAGCTGCGAAATTCTAGACCATTCTTCAAGCTTAGTTATCTTTGTTAACTGAATGGCAAAATGCTGGGAATATCTCCAGTACTTAACATGGAGTTTTTTGCAGTTACTATGTGGACACATTATGCGAAGAGGACACATCATGCGAAGAGAGATCATTAGAGAAAGACATTATGCTTGGCAAGATAGAAGGTCAACGCAAAAGAGGAAGGCCAGCAATGAGATGGATCGATACAATAACAGCAGCTACGGGTACCAGTCTGTCAACAATGAGCCGCCTGACTGAAGACCGAACACAATTTAGGATAGCTATCCAGAGGGTCGCCATGAGTCGACTCCGACTCGACGGCACTTAACAACAACAACAACAACAACAACAACAACATGTGCTAAGCTAGGCCATTAACCCAAGGTAATGGCAACATCTTACCCTACATTAGTAAATAGGCCCTTGGGGAGGGGGTAATTTTATAAAGCCCTGTTTTGTTAACTTGCATTCTCCAGGAACAAGCAGGAAGTCAATCCTCATATATGGGTGACGTCAGCATCGACAGAACCCTTGCGGAAGCATACCCCAGCTTTCAAAGAAAGCCTTTGGGAGATGCTACCACGCATGCGTGGTCCCCTTCCCGCCCAAGGGTGCCATCTTGCTCAGTCCCCTTTTTTCCATGAAGCACTTCAGACGTCTGTCTGGCTTGTCCCCGGAAAAAGTTGATTTTTCAGCCCAAGTTTCATACTCGCCTCTGGTACTGCACCGGTACTCTTCCCGCCACACGACCTCGCTGTCTCGGCATCAAGTTCGGGTCCTGTTTGTAATTTTTTCCTCCTTTGGATCTTCGCGGCTTTTTTCCAGCTGGCAGTTCAGCGGGTCTTCGACCTCGCTGGGGTAGTTTTTCCCCCATGACTACCAGTGGTTTTAAAAAGTGTGATCGGTGTGCCAAAATTATGTCTTTGACTGACACACATGACTGCTGCCTTCACTATCTTGGGCCAGACCATTACCTCACAGCATGTAATCTCTGCAAAAAGATGCCAGCAAAGCCCTCAAAAGCTGCCAGAAGCAGCATGATAAATTTTTCCCCGAGTCCCCAGTACCTCCGAAGGCCAGGGCCTCATCTGAAGCCACGGCATCTCGGGATGACTCTACGGAACCCGAGCAGCGCCATAGTTCTTTGGAGATGACCCACTCCTTGGTGCCTCCCAGCAGGGAAGCATGCACCTTCAACACCCTTGGCAGAAAATGTTACCAGGGCTCGATGCTCATCGGCCACATCCAGGCCTACCAGCTGTACATGGGCATGTGCCTAAGAGACCTGGCACAGGAAATTGCCGGGTTCTCAGCTGGTCTGTCTGAGGGACCCCTGTAGCGGGTCAAGAACCTGGCACAGGCAGTCCATGAGTGCTCCAAGTTTGTGTCTCGGGCAGCCTATAATGGCCTTGAGTCGGTGACTTGAGTAGCGGCGGTGGGCATCGGCGCCTGATGCCAGGCTTGGCTACAGTCGTCCAATCTCGAGTAATGGGTTCAGGACAAATTGGTCGATGTCCCATGCCAAGGAGAGAACCTGTTTGGTGAACCCATGACCGACAAGGCTGCTGAGCTGGAGACTGAGTTCATGACGAGGACCAGGCTCTCTAAAAAGACCGCTGCCCCTTCCTGACAGAAGGGCTTGGGTAAAAAGCCCTTCTACCTGAGAAAAGGGGCAGCTTACAGAAACTACCCACCTTTTCAGGCCTCCCTGGCTCCCCAGCAGGGTCAGCAGGTAAGAGACATGGCCCTCGTAAGCAGAAGGCTCCCAAGTCCCAGTTGTCGGCCCCAACCCAGCTAGGGGGGAGTTTTTGACTCCTTGGGCATAGCCTCTCCACCCCAAGGAGGTCAGCAGCCCATAGGCGATTGTCTGATCCACTATACTCAAAGGTGGCTATCACCACTGACTTCTGGGCACTTCAGGTGGTTAGGGAGGGCTATCTCCTTCATCTGACTCAGACACCTCCCTCTTACTTTCCAGGTGAGCTCCCCAGGTCTCCCCTTCACCGTGACCTTCTACTGAAGGAGCTCGCAGGTCTTCTCGAGCACAAGGCAGTGGAACCAGTACCCCACCTTCTCAAGGGCAAAGGGTTCTACTCCTGGTACTTCCTCGTGCCAAAAAGGACAGGAGGCCTAAGGCCCATCCTCGACCTGTGCAAACTGAACAACTTCCTGGTGAAGGAGACATTCAAGATGCTCTCCCTTGGATCATTGCTGCCTTACCTCCAGCAGGGAGATTGGTTATGCTCCTTGGATCTGAAGGATGCTTATACCCACACCCTCATTTCCCCCAACCACAGGCAGTGCCTGCAGTTCATGGTGGGGGGTCACTACCAATACAGGGTGCTACCTTTCAGCTTGGCCTCTGCCCCAAGGGTCTTCACAAAATGCCTGGCAGTCATAGCCGCCTTCCTCCACCTCCAGGGGGTCTTTGTCTTCCCCTACCTGGATGACTGGCTCATAAAAGTAGGCACGGCCTTAGAGGTGCAGCAGGCAACTGCATGCACCATCCAGATCCTGCAACACATGGTTTGTGATAAACTACCCCAAGTCCCACCTCCTCCCGACACAGTGTCTGGAGTTCATAGGGGCAAGACTGGACATCCTCCAAGCAAAGGTCTTCCTGCCTAGAGACTGAG
Source organism: Ichthyophis bannanicus (assembly GCA_033557465.1). NCBI lineage: Eukaryota > Metazoa > Chordata > Amphibia > Gymnophiona > Ichthyophiidae > Ichthyophis > Ichthyophis bannanicus. Next base: position 524,190,479 of record CM066036.1, on the reverse strand, counting down.
CCGACTGTCTCAAGGCCCTGACCTTGGACATAAGACCATAAGAACATAAGATATGCCATACTGGGTCAGACCAAGGTCCATCAAGCCCAGCATTCTGTTTCCAACAGTGGCCAATCTAGGTCATACGTACCTAGCAGTTTCCCCAAGGGACACAGGTTCCACAATGCTTGTACTGGTTCAAGCATTGATATCCTGGGTCCCTTCTTAATAATGGTTTATGGACCTTTCCTCCAGGAACTTGTCCAAACCTTTTTTAAACCCAGCTACACTAACAGCCTTTACTACATCCTCCGGCAACAAATTCCAGAGTTTGATTACACGTTGAGTGAAAAAATATTTTCTTTTATTAGTCTTAAATAGTTTACCCTGTAGCTTCATTGCATGTCCCCTAGTCTTTCCATATTCTGATAAGGTAAACAATCGATCTACGTTTACCCGTTCCACTCCGTTCATTAATTTATAGACTTCTATCATATCTCCCCTCAGCCGTCTCTTCTCCAGGCTAAAGAGCCCCAACCTTTTTAGCCTTTCTTCATAGGAGTAGCCTTCCATCCCCTTTACCATTTTGGTGGCTCTTCTCTGAACCTTTTCTAAAATCGCTATATCCTTTTTAAGATACGGCGACCAGAATTGCACACAATATTCAAGGTGCGGTCTCACCATGGAACGATATAGAGGCATTATAATATCTTTTGTTTTATTTTCCATTCCTTTCCTTATCATACCTAGCATTCTATTTGCTCTCTTGGCCGCCGCTGCACACTGGGCCGAGGGTTTTAACAAGGTATCCACAATGACGCCTAAATCTTTTTCCTGGGTGGTGGTTCCTAATGTGGAACCTTGCATCGTGTAACCATAGTTTGGGTTGTTCTTCCCTAGGTGCATAACCTTGCACTTCTCCACATTAAATTTCATCTGCCATTTTGATGCCCAGTCTTCCAATTTATCAAGATCCTTTTGCAATTTTCCACAATCCTCCTGGGTTTTAACAACTTTAAATAGTTTTGTGTCATCTGCAAATTTGATAACCTCACTTGTTGTTCCACTTTCCAGGTCATTTATGAATATGTCAAAAAGCAGCGGACCCAGCACAGATCCCTGGGGTACACCACTATTCACCTTTCTCCATTGGGAAAATTGGCCATTTAGCCCTACCCTCTGCTTTCTATCTTTTAACCAGTTCCTGATCCACAGTAGTACACTGCCTCCTATCCCATGACTCTTTAGTTTTGCCAAAAGTCTCTCATGAGGGACCTTGTCAAAGGCTTTCTGAAAGTCCAGATACACAATATCAACCGACTCACCTTTGTCCACCTGTTTATTCACTCCTTCAAAAAAACATAACAGATTAGTAAGACAAGATCTTCCTTGTCTAAAGCCATGTTGGCTGTCTCCCATTAGGTCGTGTAAAAGTAAACAGACAACAACAGGAGGACATAAAAGTTGCGGGGCTTGTGATATGTGTATAATTATGGTAGAACAGACATACTTTAGCTATCAGGGACAGATATTCCATCTGAGAACACAAACGACATGTGACTCAGAGGCAGTAATCTACATCCTTGTATGCCCATGTGGATTATATTATGTGGGTAAAACAATTCGTTCACTGCGAGTCAGGTTACGAGAGCACAGAAGTAGATTAAAATGTCATCGGCTTGAGGCCCCAATAGTCACTCATTGCCTTTCACAAGGCCATACTTTTGACCAGCTCCGTAGTTTTGCGATAGAACAAATTCAGGTCCCAAAGGGAGGAAAAACATTAGATGAAACTTTGTTACAGCGAGAACAATGGTGGATATATAAGTTGCAGACTGTCGTTCCAAAGGGTTTAAACGTATCCCTAGAGTGGATATCCTGTTTGTAGGTTAGTTTGAAAATTTAAAACCATTGCGGCTATTAGAAAAGAGTATGTTATCTTGACAAACAGATCTAGCACTATGAATGGAAGAGAAGTGCTATGTTCTAATTGGATAAGAAGTAGATTTAATATTATGAATGGGAAGGTAGAGCTATGTTTTAATTGGATAAGAAATGGCAGTATATGAATGGAAGACAAGCACTATGTTTAAGTGGATAGGAAATAGATTTAATATTATGAATGATACGTTAGCGCTATGTTCGTGGATGAGAAACGGCGGTATATAATATAGATCTATTGTTTAATTGTGAATAAGCATGATGTAACCATTTGAAGTAGCATGGATGAGAAACGTGTGATGCAATCCAAAGGGGGTTTAAATAGAGAATAGATTTACCATCACGCATGCGCGGCGTTTTTTCGTATCAGAAAGAAAGAGAGAGAACGTGGGCAGCATAAATACCTGTAAGTAGCTTGCGATTTTAGAGAAATGCATTATTAGAATGATTGCTTTTAGATATATTAGATAATAGGGTAATAGTATATTGTAATTTTGTTTATTTATAGGATAAAGGTCTCCTGAAGAAAATTTCTGAAACGCCATTAAGGCGCCGAAGCTGAGCGTCGAGACCATTGTTTTAAACATATTTTGTATTGAATTAGTTCACTCGGGGATTCTTCCTTTAAATAAATTTTCCTTGAGATAAGATACTAGAGAAGAAAACCTGGGCTGTTTATATATTTTTTAAAAGCATTGAAAAAAACCAAATAAATAGGAAAAAAAACAAAAAAAAGAAGCTTTTTACAATTTTTGATTCTTTGAACGTATGGACTTTACACATGTTCCCATTAGGTCGTGACTATCTACATGCTGAGTAATTTTATTCTTTATGATGGTTTCTACCATTTTTCCCGGTACTGATGTCAGGCTCACTGGTCTGTAGTTTCCCGGATCACCCCTCGAACCCTTTTTAAAAATTGGTGTTACATTGGCGATCCTTCAATCCTCAGGTATTAGAGATGATTTTAATGATAGTTCACAGATTACTGATAGCAGGTCTGCAATCTCAAATTTCAGTTCTTTCAACACCCTTGGATGTATACCATCCGGCCCAGGTGATTTGCTACTCTTCAGTTTATCTAATAGTTGTAAGACATCTTCCCGATGTATCGATATTTCCTTCAATTCTTCCACACCTTTAAATACCACTTCAGTCATGGGTAACATCCCTACATCTTCCTCAGTAAAGACCGAAGCAAAGAATTCATTCAGTCTCTCCGCTATCGCCTTGTCGCCTCTTAGTGCTCCTTTAACCCCTTTATCATCTAATGGACCAACTGACTCTCTCACAGGTTTTTTGCTACGAATGTACTTGAAAAGGTCTTTATTTCGCGTTTTTGCTTCCGCAGCAAGCTTCTTCTCAAATTCTCTCTTTGCCTGCCTTATCAATGCCTTGCATTTGACTTGCCAGTGCTTGTGCTGTTTCCAGGTTTCATCGTTTGGCTCTTTTTTCCATTTCCTGAAAGATGCTTTTTTGGCAACAACAGCCTCTCTGACCTCACCTTTAAACCATGCTGGCAGTTTTTTGGACTTCCTTCCACTTTTCTTAAAGCGTGGAATACAGCTGGTCTGGGCTTCCAAGATAGTATTTTTCAACAACACCCAAGCTTGATGTACGTCTTTAACCTTTGCAACTGCTCCTTTTAGTTTTTTCTTAACTGTTTTCCTCATTTTATCATAGTCTCCCTTTCGAAAGTTAAAGGGTAGTACTGTGGATTTCCTTACTATCCCTCCTCCACTAATTAAATCAAAGGTGATCATGCTATGATCACTATTGCCAAGTGGCCCCAACACCCTTATCTCTTGCACTACATCTGGTGTTCCACTAAGGACTAGGTCTAATATTGCATACAGCACCGCCCCTCAGTACCCACTTGGCTCCTTCTGCGCCTACTCGGGCATATGGCCTCCATGGTTAACGTCATCCCAGACGCCTGCCTTCACATGAGGGCTGTACAGTGGTTCCTTTGGGACCAATGGACATAGGTCACGGGATACCTCCAGGACAAAGTCTCAGTGACCCATCAGTTGGCGGTCTCTTTGACCTGGTGGCAGATTCCCCAAAATCTCGAGGCAGGGATGCCATTCCAAGCCCTGAGCCCCTTAAGGGTCCTCATCACGGACACCTCCTTGCTCGGTTGGGGAGTCCACTGTGAGGAACTCCGCACCCAGTGCAACTGGTCGCAGGATGAAAGCAACCAACAGATCATCCTTCTGGAGCTTAGCCCTCCAGGGCCTTTTGTCACCGCCTATGTCACTAGCCAGTGTTGGTCCAGACGGACAACCAGGTGGCAGTGTTCTATGTGAACAAACAGGAGGGCATGGGGTCTCATGCCCTTTGCCAAGAGGCAGTGGTCTTCTGCTCCTACACAGTCTGGCAGGGTATATTCCTGCGGGCAGTATACCTGCCAGGCCAGAACAATTCACTGCCGACAGACTGAGCAGGGTCCTCCAGCCACATGCGTGGCAACTGGACTTCAGTGTGGCCGAACGGCTCTTTCAGCTTTGGAGGGAACCCGAGATAGACCTGTTCACCAGTTTGGACAACTACCAATTGCCTTGCTTCTGCTTCTTGCAGGCCCATCCCTCCAGGGTGGAAGCAGATGCGTTCCTTGTCTCGTGGTTGGAAGGTCTCACATACGCCTTCCCACCCACACCACTAATTGCCAAGACATTGTTCAGGACCCTCTGCAACAAAGCCTTGCTCATCCTGATATCCACTCGCTGGCCCAGGCAACCATGGTTCCCGCTACTCCTCTGGCTATCGGTGGAGTCTCTCATCCTGTTGGGGAACTCTCCAGGGCTTCTGTCCCAGGAGGGGGACTCTCTTCTGCACCTGAACTTGAAATCCCTGTCACTGATAGCATGGCTACTAAAAGGGTGACCCTAGCTCCTTTCAACCTCTCAGGTATGGTAGACGAGATCCTGCTGGTCTCTCGTAAGGCTTCCACTAGGAAAGCGTATGCTCTCAAATGGCACAGGTTTTCGACTTGGTGTGCAGAACACGGGACCGACCCATTTTCTTCACAGTGGGACTGATGCTACAGTACCTTCTCCACCTCTCGCAATCTGTGCTTAAATTAAACTCCGTCAGGATGCACCTTAGTGCCCTGGCGGCATACCACCACATGGTGGATAGCAAACCCCTCTCGGTCCAGCCTCTGGTGACTCACTTCCTAAGGGGTCTGCTCTTACTGAAGCCCCCCCCCCCCCGGTTCACCCTCTGGCGACCGAGTGGGACCTCAATGTGGTATTGGGGCAGCTCACTTGCCCATCCTTTGAGTCACTGGCTACCTGCCACCTGTGATACCTCTCATGGAAGGTAGCGTTACTTGTTGTGCTCACCTCCACTAGCAGGGTTAGCGAGCTTCAGGCCTTAGTGGCAGAGGCGCCATATACCAGGTTCTACAAGAACAGGGTGGTGCTCCGCACACACCCTAAATTCCTTTCGAAGGTGGTATTGTCCTTTCTCCCCAATCAGGAGGTGGTACTTCCCACCTTCTTCCCAAGACCTCACACCAGTAGAGAGGAGATGATCCTTCACACCCTGGACTGTAAGAGGGCCTTGTCCTTCTACATTCAATGTACTCAGGGCCACCGCAAAGCTGCCCAGCTTTTCGTCGCATACACAGCTTACCTGGTTGGTGGACTTTATCACCCTCGCCTATGAGCAAGAGGGGACCCGCTGGAAGGCCGAGTCACAGCACACCATGTCAGGGCCACGGCGGCTTTGGTGGCAAACCTGCACTCCGTCCCAATGGTGGACGTCTGCTGGGCCACCACCTGGTCTTCAGTCCATACCTTCGCAGCCCATTACTGCCTGGAAAGGGAGTCCTGACGGGACAGTGCCTTCAGCCAGGCTGTACTCCATAATCTTTTTGGGGTTTAAGTAACTCCTACCCTCTGACCCTTCTGTGTTCAGGCTACCGGAGTGCTGGTTTCCATCAGCTACAGAGTCAATTGCTGCTGCTCACAGCTCCCCTTGAGGGCAACTGTGTTTTTTCGCTATGGGCTTTCAGTAGCCTGTAGCTGAGGAGTCCCATATGTGAGTACTGACTTCCTGCTAAATGTCAGAGAAAGCGTAGTTACTCACCTGTAACAGATGTTCTCTGGGGACAGCAGGAATCAGTCCTCACAACCCTCTCTTTTCACCTTGGAGTTGTTCCTATACCATCTTTTATTTTATTTTGCCATCTTTTAGCTATATGTCATCTGACTAAGCAAGATGGCACCCTTGGGCTGGAAGGGGACCATGCACACATGGTAGCATCTCCCAAAGGCTTTCTTTGAAAGCTGGGGGGATGCTTCCACGAGGGCTCTGTCAGTGCCAATGTCACCCATATGTGAGGACAGATTCTTGCTGTCCCCAGAGAACACTTGTTACAAGTGAGTAACTATGCTTTTTGGTATGTGCATTTAATTCCCGTTTTATAGAAGTCAACTACATGTGCACTTGACTTTATACAGTACAGGTGTAAATGGGCAAAAATGCACATTAATTTAAGGTGCAATCATTTTTATCAGCTCTAGGGCTAGTCAAATGCCCACAAACACTCAAGACCACCTTCATGTTTACTCTACAAAGCTTCAAGAATATCAACAAGAATATCATTCAAATCTCATTACAAGATCACTAAATAAAACAAGAGAACTGTTTGATATTACATGATCCTTAAGTAAGGAAAACCCAGAGCAAGATGATACCAGATCACTTCACCCACCTTCTAGACACCATCCACTGACCAGTTACAAAATATAATATCAAAATTAACACCACAACCTCACCCTTAGATCCTTGCCCCGTCTCCTGGATCAAGATGACAGCAAAGCAATTAATCCCTATCTTAGATAACATTACATGGCTCTCACTCACACAGAGTATCATCCCTCCTAGCCTTAAATAAACAATTGTAAGGCCAGTATTAAAAAAAAACAAAGCTAGACCCGAAAGACCCCAGCTCATACAGACCCATCTCAAGTCTCCCATTTTTAACTAAGATGATTGAAAAAATAGTTCTAATCCAACTACAGGATCATATAGGCATCCATGCCCTGCAAAACCCTCACCAGTATGGCTTCTAGCCAAATCATAACGTGGAAACACTATTCACCTCCCTGCTGGATAAAATTATAACAACCATGGATGACACAAGAAAGGGTATACTACTGATCTTTATAGATATCAAAGCAGCCTTAGATTCTATAAAACACCCAACACTACTGGAACGCCTAAAGAAAATGGGCCTAAATGGAATCCCCTTCAATAGTTTACCTCTTACTTGAATCAAAGAAAACTACAAGTCAGATCAGGATCCAATTATTCAAGGCTAATTGATCAGCCACAGGGGATATCCCAAGGGCTAGCGTTCTCTGCTGTCCTTTTCAATATTTACCTATAACTTCTCTGTAACATAATAAAGGACCACAAAATAGAGTACAGAATCTACGCTGATGATATTATGATTTTTGCCCCATTTAATACCACCCAACCTGATTACTCTAGGATACCGTGTCTGGAAACAATGATTAACTGGTTGCAGGGACAAAACCTCCACATAAACTATGGAAAATCAGAAGTACTTATCATAACCAGAAATAACTCATTCACACCACCGGACAACTTAAAATGCACCAGAATGACATACAGGTGAAACAGGAAGTAAAGTATCTTGGAGTCACCCTGGACCGGAACCTAAATTTTCAGTCGCATATAAACAAAAGCAGCAAGATCAGCTTACTATAAACTGAGTAATACAGAAACTCAAACCACTGCTAGAAGAGAAGAACTTCCACACCATCTCCAGGCCATGGTCATGTCAATATTAGACTACTGTAACTTGATCTATGAAGGCCTGCCAAAACATAGCATCCACCCACTTCAATTAATACAGAACACAGTGGCAAGAATAATCTCTGGCAGAGAGAGGGACACCCACATAACTCCAACCTTAAAACAGCTGCACTGGCTCCCAGTACTAGAAAGACCTAAATTCAAATCATTGACCATCATTTTCTAGATAATCCACTAGCTAGCACCAGTCACCCTACAACCATTGATAGAAAGGGATCCAGAAACATGAAATTGATGAGCATCCACTAAAAACTTACTACTTATACCAAAGGCCAAGACTAAGGCACAAGAGCTAACATGCAATAGGGTGCTCTCCCTCTATCCGCCAACACTTTGGAACTCACTCCCTGAAAGTATAAGAGCTATTAGAGATCTGCAGGATTTCTGGAACAATATGCCAATATTACCTGACTAATACCTTCTAGTCTGACTATACACTCCCCTATCCCCAGCCGCAACACCTATCCTTGCTCCCTACCCCCCTACTGAGACTCTAGTATGACCCTCTCGCAATGTAACTACTAAGGGTCTAACGCGATAGCGCTGTATAGTATTATTTGCACAATAGTATACCTACATTCTCAAATGTTACATGTATTATTCTCCAAGCTAATTGTCCCTGTTCATTGTAAGTTGTTGTATTGTAAACCGCCTTGAACGGAAGATGAGGCAGTATAAAAGACCTGTTAAATAAATAAAAAGAAATGAAAAGAAAACATATAAATTAGAGCATTTTATAATTTATGAATGTACTTGTGTGCTCCACAGATGCACACACCCAAAAGTGAAAGTATGCACCATTGGGGAAATGTGCGTGCTTATAGAATTATGAATGATTAAGTACACATGTAAATCACTAAAATACTGTGATTTATGCACATAGATAGCTCTTAACTTTACGCAGCTTTTTATAAAATTACCCCCTAAGTGTATTAAAGAGGCAAAAAGAAACCATTTTGTTGCCTAAAGTGATAGATGAAGCCAATAGAATCGTGATTGAAGACATGAGTTTGCCTCATTCCTACTGTCCAGACTTTGGAGGCTTATCTTTCAATTTAAATGAAGTTAGATTGTGACTGTCGGAGTTCAGGCATAGTGTCATGCATTAATGTTCTCTCTTCATGAACTGTTCCCAAAGGGGTAGCTCAAGTGCTGAACAGGCTCGATGGGAAGCCTTTCGCTGATGCCGATCAACGACTCTTTGAGGTAGGAGATTTTTCATCCCATTGCATCCTTATTTCAGTACACATCCTTGAGGAATCTTACTTGGGTGAATATTTACAAGGGAATTACTACTTTGGTATTGGTTCTGAAAGAATTTTATTAAAGTACGGCTGCATATTGTCACCCATGATAATGCTACATGCAATACTGCAGTGATTGGAAAAGGCCCTAGCTGAACCTTCAGCCATGCACCTATCTCCATTCTTGCAAGATATTCAGCATCTCCCTTTGCCTTCCCTACCCCCTCCGAGGTGTTCAGCATTTTCCTTTCCTTCCATACCTCTCCCCAAGGTCTTCCCACCCTCCCTTCCTCTGGTGTTCAATATTTCTCCTTGCCATTCCTATCCTTCCCCAAGGTGTACAGCATCTGCCGTTCCTCCCTCCCACCAGCAACGTTTCCAGCATATCCCCCTCTTCCCTTTCTTTCCTTGCTGGTCCTACCTCTTCATTCATTCCACTTTGTCACTGCTGCCATGCCACTGCCGACTTGGCCTGAGGCACCAAACAAAAGTCAGTGTGGCTTGCTTTGCTGCAGCCCCTGCAAGCTTTCTATTTTGAAAGGGGTGGGAGCCAACAGGCCTTGAGCTTGTGCAGATGCAGGACGCCTCATGCTGTCTGCACTGACTTTAATTTATGACGGCCATGCAGGACCAGTGCTAACAGGCGAATTAAGTGGCCGCCTAGAGTTCTGGTTTTCCAGGGGTGCCGCGGCCACCTCTCTCCAGGCCAGCAGCAGTGGCAATGGCTCATAAACCATGAAGGTGTGCATCAAGTGGAAGTCTTTATCGGAGGGGGGTGGAAGCGGCAGAAAAAGTAAGTGCTGCATCATGGATTTTCAAGCTATTGCTGTTTCTGCAGGCCCTGGAGAGGGGCAGCAGTGGTGAGGGGTGGGGGGATGAAGGGCCTGCCTAGGGTGCCTCCATTCCTTGCACTGACCTTGCTGCCATACTGGTGCCACCCCAGACATACACCTAATCTGACTAGTGGTTGGGCCAGCCCCAACTGTAGAATGGTCTTTTAGGTCACTTCTGTAATATAGTGCAAAGCATTGCTGGTCACACAACCACAGTCAATGAGGAGCATGCAAACTAAAGCTACAGTGCAGCCAGTACTACTGCTTATTTCCTTAGAACAGATAAACATACATAGGAATGTCAGACTATAATGTAGGTTAAACTGAAGGTCTGCTTTATAAAGGATTTTACCTCTTACGTTATGCCGGAAGGAAAACCTGCCTGAAAATTAAACCCTTATCGCTTATGTTTGCCAGCCTGTTGCGCACCCTGTTCCATTTTCCTGCCCTTTGTTCTGATTTACACATGACCTGTAAACAAAAGAGAATATAAGCTGCTTAAATGTTTTTTCTCATTACAAGTTCAATATAGGAAACTAAGAATATTTCAAATGACTTTCTCTATTTCCTTTATGTGCCTCTTTTTCATTTCCATAGCTATAACATTTCACCCCTCTGTGGGGCAACAGACATACATGATAAACACTGGATCGAGGGCTAGCTTTGGGGCTGGATTTTGGGTTGCATGATTTCTGCAGCTGTATAGGGTGCTGTGTACAAGAGGGTGCTACAACATTGGCACCACTTCCCCCACACTCTATCACAAAATGGGGGTAATATAGATTTACTGCGCGGAAGAAAGGCCTGGCAATCTACTTCTAGTTGCACCTTGCCAAAAAAACCCAGAGGTTGGGTTGCCAGGAGTCAGCATGCACTTTATTGTACTTTTCTATATGATAAGCATATAATACCTGCAGAAACTAGCTTTTATAAAATTATGCTGCCAATTATAATTATTACAATTTGTGATGCTTTTTTCATCATAGGTTATCTAATACATATGAAATTATGTTCAAAACTGGTTTTGTTTTTGTTGTATCATGTCAGGTTTGAAAGATGATACTGTCAGAAGGTTTGCTATATTAGCCAAATTGACAGAAACAGTGTCAGTGATAACTCTACCAGTATTGATTGGTATTTATTTTGCTTTTCAGGTTAATTATTTTGCTTAAGTTTTTGGTAATAATAACAATGAAGAAATCATAAAATAATCATTCCAAGACAGTGTAGAAATCATTCCAGTGTTTTCTGTTATGTTTGAGATTCATTTTCTACTGTATCTCAACGTTGTCCCATAACATCAGATCTTCGCAAAATGTACAAGTTATATTTTGGATGTCCACTGGGTGACCAGGATAAGCCATAGGTGCTTCACATTATTTGCACTGCCTGTGCAAATGGACTATGTGATTGATTAAATGGTAGGACAACAGCGATGCCATTTGCAGTACCGATGATATGAAAGGAGCCGAGAAGCCATCATGATTACTATTTTTGTCCGGTTAATTTCACAGATTTTTCTGTGAAGAACATTGTGTATTGTCACAACGCCACCCTGGTGGTTAATAGGATCCAAGACGGGTCGGACATAAATAAAAGTAAAGTTGTGTTTGGTATGTGTTTCTTTCTAGGGCCCAGGGTTGTATAGCCCTGGTAGCATCCTGAATACCAAAAATACCCAAAGAACAAAAGGTCATCGAGTGTAGGGAAAAATAAGGCTTTATTTCCCTCGTTTGCACAAAGGTTCAAAGGATCGGCTTCAAACACCAACAGAAATATCCTTACATCAGGGTAGAAAAATAACAACTCATGTTCAAAAGAAAAACTGTTCTCTTCACAGAAAAAGGTTACCAAACAAGCATTCCTATTTACACCGGTTTTTAAAGATCACTGGTTGTACAAGCATTCCACGCTGCCCATAGTACAATAGCTGCAATCCATTTCTTCTTCTGACAAGGACTCTACCTCTTCCACTTGCATCGGCTCCTCCTGCAATGTATCTGAGCTAGAGTCAACAGTTCCCGGCAAGCTATAGTCAGGTTTCTCCCTCAAATGCTGAATGACCTCCCAGTGTCTAGAGTTTAGCATGGGGCGTCGGCCATGAGCATTTTTACAATGTGCACATCTTTCTTTCTTCCAAGGACTTCCATGCACTTCATGCAAAGCAGGTTTACTTAAAAGTTTCTTATTCAATAAAAACTTTTCATACCTTTTCTCTTGCGAAGTGGGACATGTACAGGGAGCTTCTGTTTCTTGTCCTTTCCATGCGCTAACCCTCTGTGGGCTATCTTCAATACAGTATGGGTTACCTTGTAACTCCTGCTTCTTCCTCTGAGACGAGGCTTGTGGCCTACTCCTGGTAATATTCTGCCTTGATTCAGGAATATGGCTTGGGTTCTGCCTACAGCATTCACAATGCAGCTTTTGTGTACCTGAATCTCCTGGACCCTTCTGGATTCTTTGGCCTTTCAGGTTCCTTTGGCCTGTACCTCTTTCCTGCACTCCAGCAGTGTCTGTAGCTTCTGCAGTTTCTCCAGCTTCTGTAGTTTCTGCCACTCCGGCAGCTCCTGCCGCTCCTCCGGCTTCTGAAGGCCCTGCAACCTCTCTGCTGCCTTCCTTGCTGCTCCTGGCTTTACCGCTACTTCTGCCTTTCCAGTCCTGCTGTGCCTTCCAGTCCGGCTGTGTCTTCCACTCCGGCTGTGCCTGTGCTTTCCAGTCCTGAGGTGTCTGTGTTCCTCTCCAGTCCTCCTGACTTCCTTTAAAAGGAGTTCCTCTCTTCCTGGATTGGAGGCTGGCTGGCTTTAGGTTACACCCTGTAGGGCGTGGATCCTCGGTCTTCCAGAGGTCCCTCTTGCTCCCCCTATCAGGCTCCTGCGAATAATGCAGCTTGTGCATGTCTTTTTTCAGGTTTAAAACATTTTTTCCTAAGCCCTGCTGGTCTGCTGCATCACAGTATCCAAATCTTATGTCTGCAATGCGACCAGTCCCACTTGATGAAACACTTCTGTTCCAGTTCCTCCACGGGAAAGTCTCTCTTCTGTACCAGATGAAATGGAGTTAGATGAAGTGGTGGCCAGCCTAAAATGTCAGAAGATGCAGAATACGTGCCAGATGAAAATGATGACAACCCAGAGAAATTCAGCCAAGAAGAGCTTAATGATCTTATACAAGATTTGCATCTACTCTTGCCGCCTTGCTGGGCAGACTAGATGGACCATGCTTGTCTTTATCTGCCGTCATATACTATGTTACTATATTTGGCACTCTCAAAAGATAAAGCGGAGCTCCTTGCTTCAAGTCTGAGGGAAAAGAACTTACTTCAAAAGAATGTTCTCAATTGCAATTTAGCGACACTCTTTAAAGTAGATGGTCCAATGTGTAAGTGCAACAATATTGACGGACTTTTTGGAGCCCTCTCACAGATACACAGACCATCAGAATGACGCTTATTCATTGATTGTTCAACAAAAACCTCAAAACAATTTTTATTCATAAAGGCAATGTAAAGATATCTATTCCATTTGCACACAGTGTACACCTTAAGGAGACACATGCTAACCTGTAGATATAACTCCAGTTTATACCCTATGACAATTACCAGTGGAAGATTTGCAGGGATCTTAAGGTTATTGGCATGCTGGTTGGCATGAAAGGTAGATTTATCAAATATTGCTGTTTTCTCTGTCTCTGGGACAGTCGCGCTGCCAAAGATCATCATGCTGTTCACGACTGGCCTTTAAGAACTGCTTATAATCCAGGAAACAGCAGTGTTAGTCATGTTCCATTAGTTGATCCAGCAAACAATTTGCTTCCTGCTTTGCATATAAAACTGGGTTTAATGAAAAAATTTAGTTAAAAGAATGGTGCAAACAAATTCAAAAGGATTTAAGTATTTTGTTTCTAAATTTCCAAAGATCACTGCTGCAAAAACTGAAAGAAGGCATTTTCAGGGCCACAATAAGACAGGTGATGGAGGATGAAGAATTTGAAAAATGCCTGGATGCTTTGGAACTTGGTGTCATATATAAAAGGCTCCCAATCTCAATAAATGACCATCTTAATAATTATTCTTTTGTCGGAGCTAGCCGTGGGAAGGCCGGAAGGGAAACCGGCTCTCACCAGGCGGGTAGCTACTTTTATTCTCAAAGGTTCTTCACCAAAAAATAAAGTTAAAGTGCAATTAACCAGTAAAGTTTAAATCAGATAGACTTATCTCAATCCAGAAATGCCAGTTATAGTAGGTACACGACGTGCACGTTTCGGGCAATCCAGCCCTGTTTCAAGTGTAATAACCAGACTTCAAAATTCAAGACGAAATATCCAACGTTGTTCAAGGTATTGAAGACGCTCTTCACGATGCCCTCCCCGAGGGTTAACTGGGACATGATCAATTATAGACCAGACAAGCTGGTCAAAAGAATGAGAGTATTCCTTACAATGAGACACCATAGGTGCCGATAATACCATGATCTATGAAGTGCCGTTTGACAGAACATGCCTCACGTCATCGATGCATGGTATTATCAGCACCTATGGTGTCTCATTGTAAGGAATACTCTCATTCTTTTGACCAGCTTGTCTGGTCTATAATTGATCATGTCCCAGTTAACCCTCGGGGAGGGCATCGTGAAGAGCGTCTTCAATACCTTGAACAACGTTGGATATTTCGTCTTGGAACGATGGAACCAGGAGGCATGAATAAAGAAATTGACTGGCAGAGCCTTCTTTAGAATATGTCTTTAATATAAAACTATTAATATCTTTACCAGTATGAGTATTTTTATCTATCAATGATCGGGGCTCGGGACTATGGATAACTTAAATGACTGGCTTTGTCCCATTGAATAAATTTTTCGTCATAACTCTAGGCGGACCAATCAGATCAGGGGTTCCCCGACATGTGGGGGTTTTTCCCAATTCTGATTGGATGGTTCTCTTGTTTTAAAAGCGTCTTATCAGCCATTGTAAGATTGACCTCAGCTGCGATGACGGCGTTTTGGAAGCAGTAGTTTTGAAAATAGTTTATGAAGTATTTTGAAGTCTGGTTATTACACTTGAAACAGGGCTGGATTGCCCGAAACGTGCACGTCGTGTACCTACTATAACTGGCATTTCTGGATTGAGATAAGTCTATCTGATTTAAACTTTACTGGTTAATTGCACTTTAACTTTATTTTTTGGTGAAGAACCTTTGAGAATAAAAGTAGCTACCCGCCTGGTGAGAGCCGGTTTCCCTTCCGGCCTTCCCACGGCTAGCTCCGACAAAAGAATAATTATTAAGATGGTCATTTATTGAGATTGGGAGCCTTTTATATATGATATCAATTTGCCCTGACCTAAAGGTTTTCTTAGTTCTGCTTTGGAGCTTGGTGTGGCAAGCCTTTAAGTGGATCTGTGAAAACTTTCTGGACTATCACAAATCACCAGATTATGTTGATGGAGTACAGAGATTACTTGACGCACATCGTAAATTTGGTTGCCGCATGTCATTGAAAATGCACTTCATGCACTCACATCTTCAATTTTTTCCACCAAACTTGGATGAAGTGAGTGAGGAACAGAGTGAGAGGTTTCACCCAAGACATCCAGGTTATGGAAAAACATTACCAAGGATTCTGGGATGAGAGCTGGATGTTGTATCGTGACAATCCTGACAAACTTCACAGCAGAAAGTCTTCTGTAAAACACTTTTAGTGGATTTCTTACATGCAAACATGCAAAATATAGTTATTAACACATGTGACATCTGACTTTTTCAATGGTTTGGATATGTACTGTAATATTTTACAGAAACGTCTATGAATGATATCCTAAAACCCTATGTGCTAGAGAAAAACTAATTACAGATCTAGAAACAGCATGAAAACCTGGTTTTAGGAAAACCTGATTTCACGTTTGATGAAGAAAAGAAATATTTTGGTGTAAACCAGTGTTTCCTGTGTATACGTATGCGTGCTAACAAGATGGTACCTACTTTATACGTGTGCTGTGTATAGGCATTCCTAAGGGCATAGTTTGAGCAGAGCAGACATGGAGTTGCAGTGTATTTGCATATGTAATAAAAATATGCAAGCAGACACACAGGAAGTAAAGGGGTCAAAGGATAGTGCAGCATAGAATCCACTAGCAGTGGTTGGTGAATTGCTGTGCATCTCTTAGGGGGAAGAGAATATAGTTCCCTCCCCAAATCTTGCTGAGTACCTTTGCTTGGTGACCCAATTGTACAAAGTCTATACTAAATCTCAGCCAGGCGATACTACAGTTGAAGTATGGTAGGAAAGAAAAAGAAAAATACATATTGGCCACAGGTCGCCCAGGATAAAAAGGTGCTCACCTGTAGCCTTTGCACTAGGGTTAGTGATGGTGCAGACACAGCAGATGCAGATAATATCTCTGCCATGGATAAAGACCATGGTGAGTGTGTTCATGCACCCACTGTGGCAGGAGATAAATCACAGAAATTAATGAAAAAATGAAGAGGATTAACTACAGTTAAGTGGACTTCTGCAGATAAAAGAGGAGATAATGAACTGCTACTTTAATGCAATAAACTATATTTAAATCAAGAGGGTATGGGGTAGATTCAGATCCCCGAATAGCCGGGTTGTATGTCCAGGTTGGACATGCGTCCCTTGCTATTCGCAGAGACTGTATTCACAGCCAGCAGCTCTCTGTACATACAGAATCGGCCTCCACACAAAGAGAATCTGCCAAAAACTGGAAGAAAGAGGAAAATTGCCACAAGAAAAACTGCAAAAAGCAACAAATGCAAATTTAAGATCTTTAATTTCACAGATCAAAGTAAAGAAGTATGTGAATGATAACATCTTGGAGGAACTAAGAGTTGCCGTGGAAAAAGAAACACAGGGAGGAGATCTAGGTGAGAGTACCAGAAGAAGAGAATACACAGAAAAATAAAGAATAGTTGAGGGGGGGGGGGGAGATGGAGCTTAGAGATCTGGAACTGCAGAAGAGTGAGATGAGCAAGAGAGTGAGATGAAGAAATCAAATGAAGAGGAAGAAGAAAGGGAGGAGAAAAGACCCAGAGGTGGAGGAATTCAAGCTCAAACTTTTAGTCCACATGGATAAAAATGAATACGCTGAGTTCCAGGCAAGGGAAAGATTACCCATGTTAAGTTTAACATCTGTGGTTAAAGGTATGATAATTAAGATGAACAAAGCCATATCCTGTATAAAAGGACCATTTCTTGACATCACCGAAATAAATCAAATTCAATATTGTGCAGCTATAATTATTACTGCAAGAAGACTACCAACTAACGTGCAGTGCACATCAAAGGAAAAATACAATCATTGTGTACACAGGTATCCTTGATAGATGGGTATCTAAAAGGATTAAGATTATCAAAGATCTTAAGGAAGATCCACGACATCAAGCTGAAGCACGCTGCATTAACAGAAGGAGACCTGAAACTTATATGTTCCAACAATAAAGTAGCAGAAGTGCAAAAACTGTGAAGATATGAAGAAAACAGAAAAGAGAGATATCAAAATAAACTAGAGAGAACCCAAAGCAAACAAAGCTGAAACAGAAACCTTCTGGAGAAGCCTCTACAAGGACCCCATAGAGCACAATCAAGAAGCAGAATGATTACCCTGCATACAGAAACATTTAGAAAAATCAAACATAAACTTATGGAATGGCCTGCAGTGACAACTAAAGAGCTGGGAAGCAGGTTAAAACAAGCCCCAAACTGGTAGAACCCTGGCCCAGATGGAGTGACTAATTTTTGGCTCAAACAGTTAACATCACTCCACTAAGACCTGAGAAACTGCAAGAAATCAAGCAGCCGAACTTAACACTACAATGGCTTTTAATAGGAAAAACATTTCACCTTGCCAAGTGGGACCCAAGTAACATTCCCAAAAATTGTAGGTAAACAAGTTATTGGTCTGTAATCTGTAAGCTGTTCACTGCAGTAGATGCAGACAGAATATATGATCATATTGAGTAATACATCATGGTAATAGAGCAAAAGGGCAATAAGAGGGGAGCATTTGGAACCAAAGACCACTTAATGTTAAATAAGGCCATCATGATCAGTGCTAAGAAAAGCAGAAATCTCAGTATCAATCTCCTGGCTTAATTATAAGAATGTTTTTGACAGCGTTCCACACTCTTGGATAATAAATTGCCTTGAAATGTATAAGATCAATCCTGGTTTGATAGAATACATTAAGGTCACCATGACAATGTGACAAACCACGCTCTTTTTATAAAGTATGAAAATGGTCAGTACATCATTCGTAACATCAAGATCCAGCGAAAGATATTTCAGGGAGATTCTCTGGCGCCACTTCTGTTTTGTATGGTGCTTCATCCGATGAGTACTCTTATCAACCTTTTTGGGATATGGATTTAGCCTGAATCCTAAAGACGGTAACAATCTAGAGGTAACATCCCATTTACTATTCGTAGATGACTGAAGCTCTACAGTTCTAGCGACCAACAATTAGCAGAACAACTCCGTGTAGTAAAAAGCTTTTCTGATAAGGATGACTTATGGCTTTGACAACTATGCTAAGGCAATTTTTTTTAGAGGAAAATTGAGCAAAACCGAAAATATATCCTTGGTTGAGAGTTGTGACATCAAGGAACTTGAATAGGAAGGGGTATAAATATCTCAGAGTAGAGGAAGGAACGACACTCAAGCAGACATCACTGAGAGAAAAGATCAGTAAAGAATAGAATAGAAGATTAAAATTGTTACTTTAAAGTGCTTTAACATCACAGAATAAGATACAAGCCATCAATCAGCTAGCAATTCCTGTACTCTCATACAGCTTTGGGACTATAGACTGACCTCTTAAAGATCTTGAAAAAGTGGATGTGCAAACAAGAAAACTCCTCCATACCCATGAGGTAATTTACAAGAATCAGTGTATGCCAAGACTGTACATCCCTAGAGCTGAAGGAAGGCTAGGCCTCATAGAGATTGATTACACATACAGAGCTACTATAATAGGCCTCAAGGCCTACTTTATAGCATCATTTAATCCAAATACGCAAAAAGTGCTGAAATATGAAAGTAAACATCTAGAATCTGTCTCCATCATCAAACTTGGACAAGTGTTCCGAAGATTAGAAGGAATGAGTGAGAATCCACAAGCATACACAGGAAAGGCATCAACAGATTTGGCAAAACAAGAGAAAATACTGTTCAAAGATTTAGATCAGGAAATGAGTTAAAACAAGTGGCAAATGCACAAATACAGTGTGAAATAAAAAGTGTTATACCAGGAACCCTTTGTCAATCAAGAAAGGACACATGAATGGTTAAGGAGAGATGAACTGAAACTGAAGGATGAGAGATTGATTGTTGCAGCCCAGGACAGTGGATTATGACGAGATGGTTTACAGCGAGCATTGAGAAAACTGGCAAAACAGACATGTCTGTTTTGTAAGAAAGACCCGGAAGCAGTGACTCACCTCCTTAACTGGCTGTGAAGTTCTGATGATGGAAAATTTCTATACAGAAAGACACAACTAAGTAGCACACCTCTTCCACTGGAAATTCTGTAAGCACTACAGCATCACTGTGCATGAAAACCACTGGGATCAAGACTCTAAGGGGCTTGTTTACTAAGCCACGGTAGCGGCTTCAGACCGATATTGGAGCCGTGGCCCCATTGAATTCAAGCCCCTAAGAGAATTACAGAGAATGAAGAGGTTATGATCTTCTGGGACATTCCCATTCTGATGGATAAGAAACTGGATTCCAGGAAACCCAACATAGTGGTAAAAGAGAAAAACACCAGAACGACATTGATAATAGAGGTGTCTAATCCAAATGATTATTCTGTGAATTGCATGGAGAGGCAGAAGATCCCGAAGTACCAAGAAATGCAGAGACCATGAAAATGTGGCAAAAAGATACAGAAATATTCCCCATGGAATTGGGAGCCTCTGGCTTGATAAAGAATTTCCAAGCATATCTTGACAAACTACCCATACGTGTTACATCTTACGAACTCCAGAAGGAAGCTCTCTTTGACATGATGCAAGTACTACGCTGAGAATTAGCAGTAAATTTGAGAGTCCGAGATCATACTCCACATACTCTGGCTTAGAAGTGAGGTTCATGATTGTCATGGTATGTGCAAAACTAACCCACTTGGAGAAACTGCCCTGAGGAATGCTCACTTTACATGGTAAGGTATGTGCCAACTTTGCCGGTATTTTAGTCATTAGTGTGTGCCTCTTATAAAATACTGACCATCTTAAAACTACATCTTAAAACTAAGAGCGTGCAGTGACTTACTGGTCTTCAGAAAACAACTCAAGACGTACCTATTCCAGTCACACTTCAGCACTACATAAGCACAACGCTCTCGGTTCATTGAACCCACAAAGCAAAATGTATGAATCATGTCAGCAATGAGCTCGCCACCACTAGCCTCACTGATGTGTGAATATGTAACTGCTTGTGTAAATATGTAACTGCTTTTGTAAATACTAATTGTAAATACTCCCTTCTCAATTTGTCTAAACCTTAACCCTGTGTGCTGTGAACTGTACCTTATCCACTAATCATACTGTGTACTGTGTGCTGTGAACTGTACCTCTTCCACTAATCATCCTGTGTATTGTAAATTCTGGCCAGTACAGCCACTCTATTTCTCTGTTGGAATACCGCTGCTGATCGCTGGAAGTAGCGGGATATAAGTGTACACTAAATAAATAAATGCATTCACATGATAGTGCATACTCTGCTGGTGAGGGTGTGCATGGGTGGAATATGTGTGTGTGTGTGGGGGGGCACACAAGTATGAATATAGATTATAAAATACTATACTTTATGCACGTTCTCAAGAAATGCAGGCACAGCCATTGACACCAGCTCTGTGACTGGTGTAAATTCTGCATCTTAACTTAAGATGCAATCTTTGCCACTTTCACAAGTATATTTTATAAAGACAAATAGGCGCCTACTTGTCTTAATAAACTAGGCCTAACCTAGATACCTTAAAAAGCTCTTTAACTAGGAGTCCCTTATAAAAGTATGCTCATAGAGTACAAGCACACATTTACACTTTTTTACAGAGGTGGTTTAAATTTGTGCATGAAAATTTGTGCGCTAATGGGGATAGTTCTGGGTGATTTCTTGATAAAGGTACATGGACACCTGGTTTGCCTTTATAAACTAGGCATAAAATAAGTGCTTTTTTGGAACTTTGACATAGATGCCCTGTTACAAAATTACCCCCAGTGTGAGCAGTGACAGAGAGAAAGAATTGGAAGTATAGAAGAGAGGAGATTCTGGGAAGGGGAGGGAGGGGGAGAGAGAGCGAGGGATATAGTGCAGAAGACACTTTGACAACTGATGAGAGTAGTGCTGTGCTGGCTGTGCCACTGACGAAGGGGAAGGGGTGCCAATTTCGGTATTTGTACAGTCAGTTGTGGATGGCATTTACTGTACATGCAGAATCTGTATTTTGAACATTTACTTTCATGTGGAGGCCAAGTAGGGTGGGTCGCAAAGGACTTTAAACTCCTTGCAGCACTTTATCACAGTGGTGCTGGTTACTGAAAACTGGGTTGACAACCTAATCATAATCAGTTTACATAACAATAAAATAAGAACGCTGAAACACCTAAGACCTCTACTTGTCCCTAACGATTTCAGAACAATCTTTCAATCCCTTGTGACACCACATTTTGATTGCGCCAACATCATCTTACACGGGCTTCCCAAGAGCACCCTCAACCCACTTCAATTGGCGATGAACTCAGCAGCCCGCATTCTCTGCTGTACTTCCAGAAGAGACCATATCACTCCTATACTAACAGAGCTTCACTGGCTACCCCTTCAAGCCAGGATCGCCTACAAAACACTATTGCTTTCCTTTAAAGCAATCAATCAGATAGCCCCACCTTCCCTCTCTTCACTTCTTATCAACACCCCCACGAACAGGCTAAGAAGATCAGCAGCCGCTAATACGCTTGTTATTCCAAATGACTACACTAAATGTAGCCAAGCAACCAGAGATAGGGCCTTCACCTTATTCGCTCCAACATGCTGGAACAATCTCCCTCCACATATCCGATTAATAAAGGACCTCTCCCAATTTAGAAAGGTCCTTAAACACTACCTATTCTGTCTTCACCTTTTAGGCACTAACCCTACGCCCCCTCCCCCATCTCTCAAATCACCCACACAGCCTCTGACACCCCAACAACATAGCCCTGATAGAACACGAATAAGACCCTCTACACACCCAAAAGTCAATAGACTTCAAAGTTTATACACCATGATTTTCAATGTGTTATGTGAACTGTAAATTATACACGGGTGTAATACCCGTTCTGTATATAGTTTCCCCTGTTACTTCCAAGTTACTGACCCTGTTGTAATGTAAGCAAAAGATTGTACTAATGCGAAAATTTGTTATTTGTAAACCGCGCTGATACCAAAGAGCGCGGTATATAAGAACTGTAAATAAATAAATAAATAACTGCAGTTGCATCAGTGAGAGACTTAATGGGAACAATAGGTAGAAACTAATAACAAAAAAGTCAGCACTGTTGGCAAGAACAAGAAACTTCAAGTGAATTTTGTGGGGCTCAATATCTAGAGCAGGCTAGTTCGTTCAGACCTCAAGAGCCACAAACAGGCCAGATTTTCAGGATATCCCTAATTAATATGCAAGAGGTATGTTTTGAGCACTGGCTTGGGAACCAAGAGACCAGGGTTCGGTTCCCTCTATCACTCCTTGTGGCCTTGGGCAAGTCACTTAACTCTTCATTGCCTCAGAAAACTCCAAGTTATCCATGTCCCTGTTCAATGTACATTATCAAGTTTAAGTTACAATGTAAACTGCTTTGATTGAAATGATAACGTGTTATAAAAATCCTGTTAAATAAATACATGTTTCCATGTTCACCACCCCATATTTGTACGTATCTCTCTTCCATATTTATTACCAAACACTACAGATATACTCCCACACCTAATAACCCTCCAATAACAGTCTTCACCTTTACACTATGCAATTACATCAGCCCCAAAGCTCTAATTTGCTACAAATTACATTTTATAGAATGAGCCAGTCAACCTTACAAAAAATGGCACCACATTAAACTTGAGAAGAAAAGACCTCAGGGTGTTATTATATCCCTCTATGCGACAAATCAGAGCCGTAGGGGAGATATAGAAATATGTATCATCGGCCTAAAAAACTCCCCTGTAGGATGCTGCAAGTGGGTCAGGACACAAACCCCCTTGGAGCCAGGCGGAGGATTAAAGGCAAATGCTTTATTTACAGGGCGTTCACAGTAGTGGTAGCAGAGACACAGTTCTTCCCTCCTCCAAAATTCTTTTACTCTCTGCTCCACAACAATAGTAGAGAAACAGTTCTCCCCTTCCCCAAAGATTTTTCACTCTGGGCTTCACATCAGTAGCAGAGAAACAGTCCTCCACTCCCCCAAAGTACCTTCACTCTGGGCTTCGCAGCAGTAAGAACATAAGATATGCCATACTGGGTCAGACCAAGGTCCATCAAGTCCAGTATCCTGTAACAGTATCCAGTAACAGTGACCAATCTAGGTCATACGTACCTAGCAGTTTCTCCAAAAGAGACAGGTTCCACAATGCTTATACTGGGTCAAGCATTGATATCCTGGGTCCCTTCTTAATAATAGTTTATGGACCTTTCCTCCAGGAACTTGTCCAAACCTTTTTTAAACCCAGCTACACTAACAGCCTTTACTACATCCTCCGGTAACAAATTCCAGAGTTTGATTACATGTTGAGTGAAAAAATATTTTCTTTTATTAGTCTTAAATAGTTTACACTGTAGCTTCATTGCATGTCCTCTAGTCTTTCTATATTCTGATAACGTAAACAATTGATCTGCGTTTACCCGTTCCACTCCGTTCATTAATTTATAGACTTCTATCATATCTCCCCTCAGCCGTCTCTTTTCCATGTTAAAGAGCCCTAACCTTTTTAGCCTTTCTTCATAGGAGTATCCTTCCATCCCCTTTACCATTTTGGTGGCTCTTCTCTGAACCTTTTCTAATAACACTATATCCTTTTTAAGATAACGGCGACCAGAATTGCACACAATATTCAAGGTGCGGTCGCACCATGGAACGATATAGAGGCATTATAATATGTTTTGTTTTATTTTCCATTTCTTTCCTTATGATACCTAGCATTCTATTTACT
This sequence comes from Ichthyophis bannanicus, assembly GCA_033557465.1. Taxonomy (NCBI): domain Eukaryota; kingdom Metazoa; phylum Chordata; class Amphibia; order Gymnophiona; family Ichthyophiidae; genus Ichthyophis; species Ichthyophis bannanicus. Next base: position 524,166,437 of record CM066036.1, on the reverse strand, counting down.
CTCTTGGCCGCCGCTGCACACTGGGCTGAGGGTTTTAACATGTTATCCACAATGACGCTTAAATCTTTTTCCTGGGTGGTGGTTCCTAATGTGGAACCTTGCATCGTATAACCATAGTATGGGTTGTTCTTCCCTAGGTGCATAACTTTGCACTTGTCCACATTAAATTTCATCTGCCATTTTGATGCCCAGTCTTCCAATTTATCAAGATCCTCTTGCAATTTTCCACAATCCTCTTGGGTTTTAACAACTTTAAATAGTTTTGTGTCATCTGCAAATTTGATAACCTCACTCACTATTCCACTTTCCAGGTCATTTATGAATATGAACAGGGAGGAGTGGTCTAGTGGTTAGGACAAGGTACTTCAGGCCGGAGGGCCGGGGGTTCAAGTCCCACCTGGGGACAGCAATCTCAGGCCGGAGGGTCTGGGATTTCTAGCCCTATAGGCACTCCTTGTGGTCTTGGGCAAGCCACTTAACCCTCCATTGCCCATGTTCCCTGTAAGTATTAACGTATGTGTCTCATATCCCCTCATGTTAAATGTATCCCCCAATTGACCGCTTTGACCCGGTGAAAAGCGGGATATAAATACAGCTAAATAAATAAATAAATAAAATAAATAAATATGTCAAAAAGCAGTGGACCCAGCACAGATCCCTGGGGTACACCACTATTCACCTTTCTCCATTGGGAAAATTGGCCATTTAGCCCTACCCTCTGCCTTCTATCTTTTAACCAGTTCCTGATCCACAATAGTACACTGCCTCCTATCCCATGACTCTTTAGTTTTGCCAAAAGTCTTTGATGAGGGACCTTGTCAAAGGCTTTCTGAAAGTCCAGATACACAATATCAACCGACTCACCTTTGTCCACCTGTTTATTCACTCCTTCAAAAAAACATAACAGATTAGTAAGACAAGATCTTCCTTGTCTAAAGCCATGTTGGCTGTCTCCCATTAGGTTGTTAATATATACAAGCTGAGTAAGATTATTCTTTATGATGGTTTCTACCATTTTTCCCGGTACTGACGTCAGGCTCACCGGTCTGTAGTTTCCCGGATCACCCCTGGAACCGTTTTTAAAAATTGGTGTTACATTGGCGATCCTCCAATCTTCAGGTATTAGAGATGATTTTAATGATAGTTCACAGATTACTGATAGCAGGTCTGCAATCTCATATTTCAGTTCTTTCAACACACTTGGATGTATACCATCCGGCCCAGGTGATTTGCTACTCTTCAGTTTATCTAATAGTTGTAAGACATCTTCCTGATGTATCGATATTTCCTTCAGTTCTTCCGCACCTTTAAATACCACTTCAGTCATGGGTAACATCCCTACATCTTCCTCAGTAAAGACCGAAGCAAAGAATTCATTCAGTCTCTCCGCTATTGCTTTGTCGCCTCTTAGTGCTCCTTTAACCCCTTTATCATCTAATGGACCATTCAAAGTTTGTTCCCCCAGGTCAGACCGTCAATCAAACCTTTTATTTGGAAGTTTTAGGAAGATTGCGCAACAGTGTTCATCAAAAAAGACCCAATTTGTGGCAGACAGGAGACTGGTTCTTCCACCACGACAATGCACCTGCACACACAGCCATCTCTGTTAGACAGTTTTTGGCTAAAAATGGCATGGTTCCGCTGCCCCACGCACCTTACTCACCTGACCTGGCTCCGTGTGACTTTTTCTTATTTCCACGCATGAAAAGGGGCATGAAAGGACACCGATTTGACAACATTGAAGAAGTCAAGAAAAAAAAGAGGGAGGAGCTGTCAGCTGTTTTTAAAGATGACTACAAAAAATGTTTCGAACAGTGGAAGCACCGGTGGGACAAATGTATCAGTTGTAATGGAGAGTATTTTGAAGGGGATAAGGTTGTTTTGTAAAGAATTTGAAATAAATAGCTTTTAAAAAATAATTCCTGTTTTTTTGGGTACCCCCTCATATGCCTGATGTGGTTAAACAGCTGCACCTGAGAGTGAATATGGCACCTCCTTTCCTTTAAGAGGTGTAAGCACCTATAAAGCTACGATTATCCCAGAGTTGGGTGAGTGTCAGGGAGGGAAAGAAAACTTATTAAAAGCTGGCTGCTACACTGTACCTTGTCCTGTGCTTCTAAGGTAATCTGTGACCAGTTTCCTGGGTGATTCACACAGCCCTTGCTTGGATAGTGGGAGTCTTGGGTTCTAAATTTAACCAAAAACTCTCTGCTGTGTTTTAAATTTAAACTGAAAGCTCTTTGCTGCTGATAGGCCCTGAATTGAGTATTTAATTTAAACTAGAAGCTCTCTTCTGGGTTTTAAACTTAAATTGAAAGCTACCTGTTGAGTTTTTAATTTTACTAAAAGATCTTTGCTGATACTAGGCTCTGACTGATTTAACAAATACACTGGATTCACAGATTAATCATCTTTAATCTAAAGAATTCCTTTTTCACGAAGATTTAGAAAAATTCCCAGAAGTAAATACTTACAATTGCAGATCTCTCTCCAGAAGTAGCAGTCCTTTTTTGTAGTCCTTCAATTAGCATCACAAGTCTGCCGACCAATGTGGAAACACCCCGGCTTCTTCCTTCCCTTAGGATCTCCTTAGAGATAGGTGGTCACTGTACTCTGGAACACCTCAGGCTCTTCCATGGAACACCTCAGGCTCTTCCACTCTTTGTTTCTTCCCTCCCAGTTAAAAAGGCCCTCCCTGGCCATACCCTTTCTAGGTATATTCAAGCCGGGTTCCTTAAAGGAGTCCACTTTCTGGTGCTTAAAGGTTCATGTCCTTAGTCTGGATGGAGATATATCAGTATGGGGGATGGGGAACTTCACTTACACCCCATCACATACCCTCCCCCTCAGCACAGCCCTATGAGGGCAAGCATCCAGTGGTGCCGGAGCCCCCAAACGAGACAGAAAGTCCGCATTCAGATGTGCCTTGCCAGCCAGATGTCAGACTTCATAAAGAGAGGGTTGGAGGGTGAGGAACCAGCACAGGATTTGACCATTGGTGTCCTTATGTTATACCAGCCACTTGGGCGGTTGATGGTCCATAACCAAAGTGAAGGGGCGACCCAGTAGATAATATTGGAATGTCTCTAGGGCCCATTTAGAGTATTTGGAATATTTGTGCGAATGAGCTTTGTTGTAGTTCCAAAGACTTTTGTAGTAATTGCTGTTGCTGGGCCCCTTGCGTCTACAAGAACTCATGTAACATCTGCTGCTGTTGCTGCTAGAGTTGCTGTTATTGATGCTGTCCTTTCACCAGGGCCTGGAGTAATCTCTCTATTCTGAATATATCAGTTCCCACCCGTCCGGGTAGGAGAAGGGGGAAAGAAAAACTCACCTGCCTGTCCGGCATTAACTACACTGAAGGTGTGCCCTAACTCTGGCAGGGTTTGCTTTTTTAGCGGTATACCAAAACCCCACTTCCACAGGGTGGAAGTCTGAGCCCCAGAGGGATGTGGGGTGTTCTTCTGTCCTTTAGTTAAGAAGAAATCCCGCTACTGCTACCATATGTAGGGCACTGCGAGTGGGTCAGAACACAAACCCCCATGGAGCCAGGCAGAGGGTTAAAGGAAAATGCTTTATTTACAGGGAGTTCACAGCAGTGGTAGCAGAGACACAGTTCTCCCCTCCCCCAAAGTTCCTTCACTCTGTGCTTCACAGCAGTAGTAGAGAAACGGTTCTCCCCTCCCCCAAATTTCCTTCACTTTGGGCTTCACAGCAGTAGCAGAGAAACAGTTCTCCACCAAAGTTCTTCCACTCTGGGCTTCACAGCAGTAGCAAAGAAACAGTTCTCCCCTCTCCCAAAGTTCCTTCACTGTGGGCTTCACAGCATTAGCACCACAAACCTGCTGACCAACATGGAAACACCCCGGCTCCTTCCTTCCCATAGGATCTCCTTAGAGATAGATGGTTGCTCCATACAACGGGCTCTTCTCTCCCACTCTTTGTCTCTTCCCTCCCTGTTAAAAAGGTCCTCCCCAGCCACACCCTTCCCAGGTATATTCAAGCTGGGTTCCTTAAAGGGGCCCAGCTTCTGGTGCTTAAAGGAGAGTGTCCTTAGTCTGGCTGGAGGTATATCAGTATGGGGGATGGTTAGCTTCTCATACACCCCATTACATCTCCCTATAATCACGTTTAATATAATTGAATATTAGAAAAATACTTCTACAATACTCAACATTCACCAATCTCTCTTCTAATTTTTTATATTTTTAGTATTTTATTATTACTAAAAGCAATCTGAAATAACCAACCCCTTTGCCATACAGCAATAGGGGAGTATACCATAACGCTAATACGGCAATTACTGGACCTCAGACAGTATAGATATAGACCACTGAGCACACCATCGCATAGGCAGACTCCTGGAAAAAAAAAACCCAAAGTAGTTAGAAAATCTTAAAACAGCTTCAGCAAGATCCCAACCAGTGTACTTATCTTTTCAACCACCAATGGCTGGGAAATGCTTCTCCTACCCAACAAAGATCTTTGTTTCACCCGTATGAGCTTCTCCAGAGGCAAAGAAATTGGTGCCAGGAAAAATCCCATGCATAAATTAAGCGTCGGACGACACCATTTTTAAAAGGATTCTCCACCAATCAAAAAGAAGAACCAACCCATTTAAGTGGTAGGAACTTAAAAACAGCTGACATTAGGCATGGGGGAGCACGTTACAGAGCCACACAGAACTCAACTAGCAGAATCAATGAACTACCAGAAAATCTCCCATTTTATTTTGCCATTTAAACCTACAGGTCCAAGGGTGTTCTCGTTGCAACAAGATTTCTCCAGGACCAAGCAGGAAGTCAGTCCTCACTTATGGGTGACGTCGGCGCCGACGGAGCCCTCGCGGAGCAATTTTCCCCAGCTTTCGCAGAAAGCCTTTGGGAATTGCAGCGCGCATGCCATCTTGCTCAGTCTTCTGGGGTGCCATCTTGCTCAGTCTTCTTTTTTCCGCGGAGCCCTACAGACGTAGTTTGTGATCGCTGCTGAAAAGTTGATTTCTTTCGTTGTTTTTTCTCGGTTTGACGCCGTGTCTCTTTCCCGCCCGGCCTCGATACTCCAATATCGAGTCCGTTCTCTTTTTTCAGTTTTTGTCCTTTGTAACGGGCGTTCCCGCCACTTTTTTCTTTTTCCCTGGCAGCACGGTCCTTCGACCTCGCAGGGGCCCTTTTTCCCCCGATGGCTGCCAGCGGTTTTAAAAAGTGTGATCGCTGTACCAGACTTATGTCTCTTACCGACACACATGACTGCTGCCTCCGTTGCCTCGGACCCAATCATGACTCAGTGGGTTGTGGTCCGTGCAACAAAATGTCCTCGAAGGCATTGAGGAGTCGGCAGTCACAAAGGGAACGAATCTTCTCTGACTCCGCGTCCGGTCGGGCCCGGACCTCGTCAGAGGCTTCGACGTCTCGTGACTCCGGCCCCGAGCATCATCGGAGTTCCTCTGAGCGGGGGTCTCCCGGCCGGGAACATCATCGGAAGAGGAAATCCGCGAGGGTAGCGTCGGAGGACGCTCTGGTCCCTCGAGGGCCAGGTCGCATAGCCCCGCCAGCCGCCCCGGGTCCTCGGAGGCGGAGAGGTCGTCGAAGCATCCTCGTCTCGAAGTGGAGCCTCCTGGACACGTGAGTACTGTAGTCCTCGTGGACTCACCTCCCAGGGAACCGACGTCGGGCCCGACGCCGTCGGGGCCTGAGTCGGGGGCTGCTGGGTCTTCTGAGTTTGGTCTCAGATTGACGGCCTTGGAGTGCAGTATCGCTGCCTTCATGGACCAGCAGCGGGCATTGATGGCCGGCATCGCCAGTGCATCTGCCCCGACCACCGGGACGTCGACGTCCAAGTCGACCCCAGAGGCCGAGCCGATCCTCGAGTCCATACGAGCTTGAGTCGATCCTCGGCCAAGGTCTCCCTCGGCCTCCCGTTCGGGACCGAGGTCGTCGACGCCGGCCTCGGCGTCGGGGCGGAGGTCTTCGGCCCCCGCCCGCACGGAGCCACTCGATTCCTCCACGGAGGAGTCAGGCTGGGACACGGAGGAGGACGAGTCACCCGGTTCTTTTCAGACTCGGTGCGTCCCCTCCGACTCGCCCGAGTCGGAGCCCTGGAGATGGTCCCCCCCCCCGGAGGATACCCGGTTCTCCGATTTCGTGAGGGACATGGCCAAGGCTTTGGCCTTCCCTGCGGATCCGGAGGAGGAGCCTCGAGCCGAAGAGCTCGAGGCCCTCCAGTATGACTCTTCCCCGAAGGAGGCCTTTACTGTGCCGGTTCCTCCGATGCTGGAGCGGCTGCTCTTCCGCATGTGGGAGAGCCCGGCCTCGACGCCGGTGTTAAGCAAGCGGGTCGATTCCATGTATCGAGTCCGCAAGAGCTCCGGGTTCCAGAAGGCACAACTGCCGCACCATTCCATGGTGGTGGAATCGGCCATGCATCGACTTAAGAGTCAGAAGATGAACTCCTCGGTGCCTCCGGGTAAGGAGGCCCGGAACCTGGATGCCCTCGGTAGGAAGTGCTTCCAGGGCTCTATGCTTGCTTGCCGAGTCCAGACATACCAGCTGTATATGGGCATGTATCTTCGAGACCTGGCAAAGGAAATTGCCGGGTTCTCTGCTGGTCTCTCCGAGGAACCTTTGCAGAGGTTCCAGGCCTTGGTCACTGGTATTCGAGAGTGCTCGAAGTTTATTTCTCAAGCAGCCTACGATGGCTTCGAAGCATCGGCTCGAGTAGCCGGAGCCGGCATCGGTGCTCGCCATCAGGCTTGGCTTCAGTCATCCGACCTCGAGCCATGGGTGCAGGACAAGTTGGTCGATGTCCCCTGCAGAGGTGAGAACCTCTTTGGCAAGCCCATGGCTGATAAGGCGGCAGAACTCGAGTCCGAGACTCTCACCAGAACTCGCCTGTCCAGAAAGACCTCTGCCCCTTCACAGAAGAGGAAGGGCTCGGGGAAAAAGCCCTTTTACCCGAGGAAGGTGTCTGCCTATAAACAGCACCACCCACAATATCAAGCCTCCGCAGCTCCCCACCAGGGCCAGCAGGCTAAGGGACAGGGCAATGGGTCCCGTAGGCAGAAGGCCCCCAAGCCCACTACACAGGCCCCTGCTCAGCAGGGTGGAGGTTTTTGACTATGCCGGCATAGCCTCTCCCCCTTCGCGACTTTTGCTCAACACGGGGGGCCGGCTGACCCACTTTGCCCACAGGTGGTCAGCCATAACATCCGATTCCTGGGTGCTGCAGGTGGTTCAAAATGCTACGTCTTACATTTTCACCAGGTACCTCCTCCCTACTTTCCAGGGGAGCCTCCAAGACCCCCTCTGCACAGGGACTTACTCCTTCAGGAGCTACAAAGTCTGCTCCAGGAGCAGGCTGTGGAGCCAGTGCCCCAGCACTTGTGGGGTCACGGGGTTTTTTTGAGGTACTTCCTGGTTCCGAAAAGAACGGGAGGCCTCAGACCCATCCTGGACTTGCGCAGCCTCAACAAGTTCCTGCAGCGGGAAAAGTTCAAGATGCTTACCCTTGGAATCCTACTGCCCTACCTCCGGCAGGGAGATTGGCTATGCTCCTTGGATCTAAAGGATGCTTACACTCACATCCTTATTCATCTGGACCACCGGCAATATCTGAGATTTGTGGTGGCAGGGAATCATTACCAGTACCGCGTACTGCCCTTTGGCCTCTCCTCCGCTCCCAGGGTGTTCACAAAATGCCTGGCAGTGGTGGCAGCCTTCCTGAGGCTTCAAGGCCTCTTCGTCTTCCCCTACCTGGACGACTGGCTCATCCGGGCACAGTCTTCCCTAGAGGTTACTCAGGCCACTCAACGCACAGTGGCTCTACTTCAGCATTTGGGCTTCGTCATAAACTTCGAAAAGTCCACTTTGCTCCCCTCTCAGGATCTCGAATTCATAGGAGCACGGCTGGACACTCTGCAGGCTCGGGCCTTCTTACCCCTGGAACGGGCCAACAGGCTCATAGCTCTGGCCGGCAGGTTCCACAGCGCGTCACCGGCCTCTGCCAGACAATTCCTGCAACTTCTCGGTCACATGGCCTCCACAGTCCATGTCACTCCGAATGCCCGTCTGCATATGCGACCCGCTTAGTGGAGCCTTCACACTCAATGGCATCAGGCCACAGGGAGACTGACGGACTTAATACAGATCTCCGACCGCCTGGTCTCCTCTCTGCAGTGGTGGCTTCACCTGCCCAATCTGGTACTTGGCATGACTTTTCAGTCTCCTCCTCCTTCTCAAGTGCTCACGACGGATGCCTCTCTCCTGGGATGGGGAGCGCATTGCCAAGGAACATGCACTCAAGGCCTTTGGACACCTTGGGAGGCTGTTCAGCAGATAAACTTCCTGGAGCTGCGGGCGATCTGCCTAGCTCTGCGGACCTTCTCTCACCTCACTTCTCGTCGGTCTGTGCTGGTGCAGACGGACAATCAGGTCGCCATGTTCTACGTGAACAAACAGGGGGAGCACGGGCTCCCTCCTTCTATGTCAGGAGGCTCGGAGACTGTGCTCTTGGGCAGTCGACCACGACATCCTCCTCAAGGCTGTTTACCTGCCCGGGCAGGACAATTGCCTAGCCGACAAACTGAGCCGGATTCTGCAGCCGCACGAATGGAGGTTGAACCCAGTAGTGGTCCAACGGATCTTCCGCCGGTGGGCCTCCCCACCGTGGATCTCTTTGCCAGTCCCCTAAACCGGCAACTTCCCAGGTTCTGCTCCCGGCACCCGCATCCTCTCAGAGTAGCGCCGGATGCTTTCCTCATTTCGTGGTCCACGGGCCTACTGTATGCCTTTCCTCCCACGCCACTTGTGTCCCGGATGCTGTTCAAAATTGTCCAGGACAGGGCCTCCGTGATCCTGGTAGCGCCCAGGTGGCCGAGACAACCCTGGTTCCCTCTACTCCTACAACTAGCGGTGGACACCCCTCTTCCTCTGGGGTTTCAGCCCGATCTCCTGACCCAGGATCAGGGTACTCTCCTCCACCCCAACCTCCGGGCCCTTCATCTAATGGCCTGGCTGCTGAAAGGGTAGTCCTAGCTCCGCTCTTACTTCCTCCGGAGGTGGAGGCTGTCGTCCTGGCGTCTCGGCGACCTTCCACCCGGAAATCTTACGCCCTTAAATGGCGTTGCTTCTCGGTCTGGTGTTCTCAGCGCTCTGAGGACCCCTTCGCCTGCTTAGTATCGGTGGTACTGCAATATTTGCTTCACCTCTCCGATCTAGGCCTTAAATCCAACTCTGTCAGGGTCCACCTCAGTGCTCTCTCTGCACATCATGCGCCGGTGGAGGGCCAGCCTCTTTCCGTGCACCCCCTGGTGGCGCGTTTTCTCAAGGGCCTTCTTCTGCTTAAGCCCCCGTTGCGCCCTCCAGCTCCTGACTGGGATCTCAATGTGGTCTTGCAAAGGCTTACCTGTCCGCCTTTTGAACCCATGGCTACCTGTCCTCTTCGTTTCCTCTCCTGGAAAACTCTCTTCTTGGTAGCACTTACCTCCGCTAGGCGCGTTAGTGAACTACAGGCCCTAGTGTCAGAGCCCCCTTACACTAGGTTCTGCAAGAATAGGGTGGTCTTACGGACTCACCCTAAGTTTCTTCCGAAGGTGGTCTCCTCTTTTCACATCAATCAAAAGGTGGTTCTTCCGACCTTCTTTCCCAGACCGCATACCAGCCGAGCTGAAACTGTTCTGCATACCCTGGACTGTAGAAGAGCCCTATCCTTCTACCTTGACCGTACGCGTGAGCATCGAAAGGCTGTCCAGCTTTTCATCTCTTTTGACCCCAATCGGTTGGGGGTACCCGTCTCTAAGCGTACTCTGTCCGTCTGGGTAGCTGACTGTATCGCCTGGGCTTATGGAGCAGCCGGCCTCTCCTTAGAGAGTCGTGTCATGGCTCACCGTGTCAGGGCGAAGGCTGCGTCAGTAGCTCACCTCCACTCTGTTCCGTTGGCGGACATCTGCCGGGCCGCTACTTGGTCTTCAAGCCAGACGTTTGCGGCTCATTACTGCCTGGAGAGGGAGTCCCGCAGGGACAGTGCTTTCGGACAGGCAGTCCTCCACAATCTCTTTGAGGTCTAAGCAACTCCTACCCTCCGGCCCTGGTGTTGGGCTACCGGCCGGACTTGTATTCAGAGAAGATTCCTTCCTTCTGTACTGTTGAGCTTGAGGGAGCTCATTTTTCGGTTGAGGTCTCCGGTAGCCTTGAGCTCGGGAGTCCCATAAGTGAGGACTGACTTCCTGCTTGGTCCTGGAGAAAGAGTAGTTACTCACCTGTAACAGGTGTTCTCCAGGAGCAGCAGGAATCAGTCCTCACTACCCTCCCTCCTCCCCTTGGAGTTGCAGTCATTCTTTTTGCTAACTTTTTTTGCTGTCTCTTCGCTATGTCATCAGACTGAGCAAGATGGCACCCTTGGGCGTGAAGGGGACCGCGCATGCGCGCTGCAATTCCCAAAGGCTTTCTGCGAAAGCTGAGGAAAATTGCTCCGCGAGGGCTCCGTCGGCGCCGACTTCACCCATAAGTGAGGACTGATTCCTGCTGCTCCTGGAGAACACCTGTTACAGGTGAGTAACTACTCTTTTACCACGGTCACCACCTTTCATACTTAAAGGGACAAAATCTATTGCAATACAACAGAGATTCTGAAAACTATGACCATGTTGCAAACAGTGCAGAACTAGAGGTGCTTTTCCCCAAGATTTTAGAAGATTATTTTTATGTTGTGACAGATGTACTCTTAATTGTTGTACAGTTTTTCCAGTGTGATATTTATTACACGGACAGCAAATCAGATAAGCCACATGCATAGATGTACAAGAAGTTAACCATTGAAGATGAAATGTATGATTGCTGATTCTGAAATCTGTGCCTTCATCATTATCGCACAAAAAATACAGGTTCCGCATTTAAAATGCCCTTTAGGGGAACTTAAAAAGGGATCACGCGGAACCACTGGACAGACTAGATAGGCCATGTGGTCTTTTTCTGCCGTATATTTCTATGTGCTTATCCCTTAGATTGTATCCTCCGCTAAAAGCTATTCAAGGGATTACTGAGGCAAAGCATGGAAGAGCTGAAAGAACTGACCATCGTTGTCTCATTGAAGATGCCGGTGATTTAGACACTGCAGAATGTTAGATTACACATGTCACCAATTCAGAATCTGAAGCACAGTTAAATTAGACACAGAAGGTGTAAGGAGCCATTCCCAATGATCAAAAAGGCATATTTGTAGGCTTTTTGTAGTACTGACGCTGGATAGCCACATTCTTTAAATTTATTGATCAAAATATTTGCTTGAGTTTGAAATTCTAAATCAGTGGAACAGATGCGACGGCACTGTAAAAACTGAGAAAATGGTAAACTGTTTTTTAAATGATAGGGATGAAAATTACGATATTGCGACAAAGTATTCTATTTGTCTGTTTAGTGTATACAGTAGTACAAAACGTGTCATCATGCTTAACCACAGCAATATTCAAAAAATTAATTTTGGACCTATGACAATTAATTTCAAACTTAATGGCTACATTACAGCTATTCAAATAATGAAAAAAAATCCTGTAATTGATCCTGTGTTCCGCTCCAAAGCAGAAACACATCATCAATATATTTGCGCCATTCTATAATGTGGTGAGCATATACAGAGGAATAAATCCCGTGCAAGTCAAAGGCATGCTTATATAAATTAGCAAGTGATGGAGCAAATGTCGCCCCCATTGCTGAGAGAGAAATCTGTTTTATACAGAAAATAATACTTTGTCATAATGCTTGGCAAGGTAGAAGGTCACCGTAAAAGAGGAAGGTCAGCAATGAGATGGATCAATACAATAACAGCAGCTATGGATACCATTCTATCAACAATGAGCCACTTGGTTGAAGACCGAACAAAGTTTAGGTCAACTATCCAGAGGCTCGCCAGGAGTCGACACCGACTCAATGGCACTTAACAAGAACAAATACTTTGTCAAGGTTATTTCCACTAGACTAAGTAAAAAAACAGTCTACTTTATTCAGGTCTGGCCGCATCTCCCACACAGACTGTAATACCAATAGAGCTTCTGTTTGGGGAATGGAAGTATACAATAAAGTGACATCTAACATCATTAGCCATTGAACATCTTTAGGAATTTGCTGAAAAACCTGTATAAAATATGTATTGTCTTTTATAAATGATGGCATTTTTTGAACCTCTTCTCTCAAAAAAAACATCCAAATAATGACCAACATAGTCAAGCAATGAATCATTATTGGATAAAACTGGTCTTCCTGGAGGGAAACCCTCACTTGATCCCACATGCCCTTCTAATCGACCCATCTCCCTCCTTCCCTTCATATCCAAACTATTAGAACGAGCAGTCCACCGTCGCTGCCTTGACTTCCTCACCTCCCAAGCCCTCCTGGACCCACTACAATCCGGCTTCCGTCCCCTACACTCCACCGAAACGGCACTCACAAGAGTCACCAATGACCTGTTCCTGGCTAAATCTAAAGGCCTCTATTCTATCCTCATCCTTATTGACCTTTCTGCTGCCTTTGACACCGTTGACCACAACCTTCTCCTCACCACCCTCTCCTTGCTTGGCTTCAAGGACTCCATGCTATCCTGGTTCTCCTCCTACCTCTCCCATTGTTCATTCAGTGTATGCTCTGGTGGCTTCTCCTCCTCCCCTACCCCGCTCCATGTAGGTGTACCCCAGGGATCTGTCTTGGGCCCCCTCCTCTTCTCTCTCTACACCCAAGGCCTTGGCGCGCTTATCTCCTCCCATGGCTTTCAGTACCATCTCTATGCCGATGACTCCCAAGTCTACCTCTCTACACCTAATATTTCTCCGGCAAGCCAGTCCAAGATCTCTGCCTGTCTTTCGTACATTGCTGCCTGGATGTCTCATCGCCGATTGAAACTGAACATGGCCAAGACTGAACGCCTTGTCTTTCCACCCAACTCCTCCCCCCCCCCCCCCACTTCCCTTTCTCTCAGTCCATGTGGATGGATCTACTGTCCTTCCTGTTCCCTCGGCCCGCAATCTAGGGGTTATCTTCTCCACTCATATCCAGCTTGTAGTTAAGACCTGCCGCTTCTTTCTCTACAACATCAGCAAAATCCGCCCCTTCCTCTCTGAACACACTACTAAAACGCTTATCCACTCCTTAATCTCCTCTCGACTCGATTACTGCAACCTACTCCTTGCTGGTCTCCGCGTGAGCCACCTCCTTCCCCTTCAATCTATACAAAATCACGCTGCTTGACTAATCTTCTGCCAGCCTCGCCATGCCCACATTACTCCTCAGGTCGCTTCACTGGCTCCCTGTCCAATTCCGCATCCAATTCAAGCTTCTCCTACTGACCTATAGATGCATTCACTCTATGGCCCCCTCAATACCTCTTATCTTTCCCTACGTCCCCTCTCGAAATTTATGCTCCGCTACAAATTACTACTATCAATGTCTTTCACCCGCATCGCAAACTCCCGACTGCGCTCCTTTCACCTTGCTGCACCATACGCCTGGAACAGCCTACCTGCGTCTGTGTGGCAGGCATCCTCCCTAGCCCTCTTCAAATCCAGGTTGAAGACCCACCTCTTGACCGTTGCATTCAGATCTTGACTTCCATCCTCATCTTACCCTAACCCCCATCAACGTTTATGACCAAACTCTAAACCAAACTGTACCACACCGTACCTTGCGCTGAACTGACTAATGCTCTGTACTGTTCTACCTAGATTGTAAGCTCCGATGAGCATGACTCTGATGGGCAGGGATTGTCTCTTGTATGTTGCCTATCTCTTTTAGATTAGCTGTGCAGCGCTGCATGCGTGGTGCTTTATAAGTGCTGAATAGTAGCAGTAGTAGTAGTAGGGTGGTCTAGAGTCTTAAGAAATTTGGACAACAGATATATAACTGGAAGTTTAGGATCTAGTGGATTAAAAAAAACCATTTCTTTCTCTAACAAAAATCCCGCTGCTAAAGCAGTCTCAGTAATCTGGCGGATCTCTTGTAACGCACTAGTAGGATTTACCTATATTTATGGTAACAGCTAACAACATTAAGTTGATACATAACTTCTGTCTCATAATCTAATGTGTACATAATGACAATTGCTCCAACTTTGTCGGCATATTTGATAGTTAATGAAGGATCATTCTGCAATTCCTGAAGTGCTTGAATCTCCTCTCTTGATAAATTACACTCCTATACTGCTGCTGGATCTTCTCTAAATCACTCAATTACAAAGTTTTAAAGGTGAGCAAAACTGCATGTAAAGGTCCAGGCAGTGTCCATGGTGATTTTAAACGTACCTCAGAAGCATCAGATACAGAATTTTTATCAGAAAAAATAATCAAAGTTGTAAAGTTCTTATAAACTGCTCTATTGCTAAGCAGTTCTGAAACTTATCATAAAAAGGTCCCGGTAGGGATATCCATTTCCATTTATTAAAATGTATATTCCATAGTATGGTTTATGGTTTATTAAAATTTGATATCTTGCACAAGCATCCTTATCTACCTTATATAATACATCCAGGTAGTGCCAGCACTACCCTTTGCTTCATCGGTGGAACGCCCCTGCCCTCACCGGATAGTGCTGGGGTGGTCTGTGGAGATAGTCAATGGCACTTTACAAATAGTGCTGCTGGTCTCAGGCCCTCAGTGTCAATCTAGCATGCCCGTAGGATGACGTTTTCCTTCAGAACACTTAGGAGTATTTTTACTGATGTGCACTATGTAGTTGTTGTGCAATTTAGAAACATAAAAACATGATGGCAGAAAGACCATATGGCTTATTTAGTCTGCCCTTCCATACCAATGACTGCATGCTCGAGCCCATGGTAACAGGTACCGTGCAGGCATGACAGTTAACGCGTGCCATTTTTCACATTAACTGCTAATTGCAAGTTATGTTTATGAAAACTTTCTATACCGCCCTAGGCTGGGTAGCATCAGAGCAGTTTACATCAACTAAAAATTACACACATGGAAAGGAATGCCAGTTAAAAAAAAATAAAGTAGGAAAGCAGCAGAGAATTAAAAGAAGGAAACAGATAACCAGTGCAACTTTCACTCTAGGCCAAGCAGCCCCGAAAAAGCTGAATGGGCGGGTTAGGGGTGGAAAGTGGATGTGATGAACACATTCCAGTTAGTATGGGGTAAATATCGTGTGCATAATGGTCAATGTTACAATTAGTATGGGCTCACCTAATGCCACACCAGTAGATGGAGTTAAAGGCACCTGCGGCAATTTACAAGGGTGTCTATGTGTGCTAAACATTCTGCATACATGGTAACTGTTGGGCATATGCTGGCCATGCCCCCTGAAATTTACCACAGAGCAGTTGCACCTAACATGCATTGATTTTGTTACTAAACGCACATTAGGTGTCAAACGCTAGCAGACTTTAGTAAAAGGACCCCTTAGATGATGTGTATGGCTTATATTCCAAATTTCTAATCTAAGTTATTATTTGAATTAACTCAATCAAGTTTTGTATGAGTATGCTGTGGTTTTAATTTGTGCACAGACTTGCTTGGCACTTAATGTTTTAACTAATATGTATTTTGTTGCTTAGAATAAAAGTTGATTATATTTTGCAGGCTTTTGTTATTTTTTGCGGCCTTGGCATCAACAACACAATAATGTACGACCAAGTGAAAAAATCCTGGGCAAAGCAATCTGTGGCTCTGGATGTAAGTATTGGATACTTTAAAGGGTATAATTATAAAATGAACAATGCTAAGCTCCTTACCAAGACAAAAAAAGAAAAAAAAAGAAAAGCTTTAAACAGCAGGATCTCCTCTGGAATGAAATGCAATTAGAAAAAGGAAGCCTCTAATAGTTTTTTCTGATTTTCTGACTGTTCCATTATTAGTAATTCTTTAGTTGTTAGTACCGACTGCAGTTCTCAACAAGCACTCGGGGCTGCTATTAGACGTTCAGAAGGCGGTGTGGGGGCACCAAAGCTCACCTGTAGACTTTCACATACGCACATAAATGATAAGGTGCCTTTTCCCAGCTATCCTCCTATCTTGACTCTACTCACTTTCTGCACCCTCGTCAATCTGGCTTCCGACCTGGTCATAGTGTTGAAACCGTTCTCTTGGGCTTTCTCAATGAACTCCACTCTGCTCACGACCGGGGTGACCTCTCGGTGGTGGTTTCCCTTGATCTGTCAGCCGCTTTCGATCTTGTTGATCACTCCCTTCTTCTAGCTCGCCTCCGTGAAGCGGGTCTATGCAGCACAGTCCTTCACTGGTTTCACTCCTTTCTTCACTCCCGGTCCTTCTCTGTTCACTCTTCCTCCCCTACTGCTTCCGAGCCCACTCCTCTTCTTTGTGGGGTCCCCCAAGGCTCAGTCTTAGCTCCCCTTCTCTTCAATATCTTTCTCACACCTCTTGCTCTCCTAGTCCAACAACACGGGATATCTGCCTACTATTATGCCGATGACTTACTTCTCCTCTATCACACCTCTCCCCTTTCACCTGACCTTTCTCCTCTCAACACCTGTCTTACCGCTGTTGCCAACTGGCTCACTACTCACTGTTTGCACCTCAACCTCACCAAAACCCTTGCCATGTGATTCACCCGTGATGCCTCTCCGCCCACACTTTCCCCCTCTTTCTCTGGCTCACCGGTTCCCATAGTTTCTTCCCTTCGCTACCTTGGCGTTCTCTTTGACCCTGCTTTAACTTTCCGTGATCATGTTGCACATATCTCACGACTCTCCTTCTTCCATCTCCGTCAAATCCGGGCTATCAGACCTTTCCTCTCTATGTCAGCCCTCACCACTCTCCTTCTCTCACTCGTTATGTCCCGCCTTGACTTTTGTAACTCAGTCTTAGCCGGCCTCCCTAATGTCCACCTTCGTCGCCTCCAACTTATACAAAATACCGCAGCCTGTTTACTCTCTCACTCCTCCATCTGTGATCATGTCACACCTCTCCTTATCCATCTGCACAAATTCAGTATCCACTATAAAATCCTGGTACTTCTTCACCGAGTCATTCACACCTGCACACCTCAGTATTTGTTCAATCTTGTACGCTTACATGCCCCCGCTCGCTCTCTCCGTTCGTTCCACCTCAACCGCCTCTACCTTCCCTCACCCTCCGCTGCTCGACTCCAGTCCACCCACTCATCCGCATTTTTCTTCCTGGCCCCCGCCCTGTGGAATTCCCTGCCTTCCTCTATCCGACTTGAATCTGAACACTCTACTTTTAAGAAAAACCTCAAGACTCACCTCTTTGCCCGTGCCTTCGACCTGTCCGATCCCTTTGTGTGACCCACTCTTCTCTGTCCTCCCTTCCTCTCCCCATCCTGTCCTGTTGTATGACTATGCTCGTTTGCTTTCCTGTCTCATATTGTAACTTCCTTTCCTTTTCTGAGCCTATTTTTTACCATGTAAACCGCTGTGATGTACTTTCCTCAGCGGTATATCAAATCTAATAAACATAAACATAATCCACGTGTAAACATTCGTAAAGTAGATGTGGTCATTTACACCTGTTCATTAAGTGCCCTGTTCTAAAATTGCTCTCACAGAAGGTAATTTTATAAATTCGCACCCAGGGGCATATTTCCTAAGCTGGGCTAATAGTTAGCATGCACTATTTGTAACTAGGTCCCATTGAATAGTAAACATGCCCCATAGTTAGCATGCATTTTCAAGCACATATTTTACACCTATTTTACAAAGTCAGGTATGGGTGTTCTTGACTTTATAAAATACTAGTGTAAGTGGCAGGCTTGGGGCCCTCTATGTCATGGGAGCCCACCCCCTAATGCTGGCCCTGCAAGCACTGCAGCACTGCTTTTGGTAGTCATGTATGTTATTTGGGCAGCAGTCGAAGGAGGAAGGCAATAGCTGCATGAATGTGCAATGAAATGAACACATTTTCTGTTTCCAAGATTTATCAACCTTCACAGAATAAATATATTTAACTTTTATGCCTCCTTCTCCAGAGGATTTATAAGATTACTAATAACCCATCATCGCTACTATGATGAGTTACTTTTTATGTAATCACTCTGGCTGGGATAACTCTGCATAAATTTCTGTGATATTCATGAACAAATCAAGCTTGCATTTATTGGACATGTGAAAGATCTGAGACTGAGTGTGAACAATATAAACAATATTTCAGCTTAGTCCTTCTTTATTAATATTTTACACAGCATGAGGTCCTTATTTTGTATCCTTTATCCCTACTCCATTTATTTAGCTCACACCTTTCCAGTACTAGTTAAAGTAAGTTATATTCAGTAAGTATTTCCCAGTCCCAAGAGGACTTGCAATCTAAGGGGCCTTTTTGCTAGAGTGCTCTAAGCAATTAATGTGGGTTTTTGCGCGCGGTAACTGTTACTATGGGGCATGACAGTTACCATTCATTCACTAATAATCACATACTAGGGTGTCGGGGTGACGAATCGGCGGTTTAGGAGTGGAGAGTGGACATGGAGAGCACATTGCCGTTAGGGCAGAAGACATATTGCATGCTATCAATGTTACAATTAGCACAGGTGCAACCAACACCACCTCAATAGGTGGAGCTAGGTGCGCCCACAGTGATCGTGCTGTGCATTAGGGTATAAATCCATGAGTTAACATCAAGGAACATCCTGGCCATTCCCCCAACAGTTACCATGGAGGCTTTACACTTAACACTCGTTAGTTTTACTGCTGAATGCACGTTAAGTGCAAATATTTAATGCACTTTAGTAAAAGGGCCCCTAAGTTGTACCTGTGGACAGATTTTTTTCACTGGAAATAAATTCAAGGGCTAAGATGTAAAACTTGATGAATTACCTTTCATGTTCTAATTTATTGTCTTTCAGCAATAAAGGAGACTCATAGGGGGAAATCTTATACGACCTTTTCTACATGTAAAGCCTGCTTTACTCATGAGAAAGTGCTTTTATAAATTAGTGTGATCACATACATGTATAAAAGTATGTGCATGGCAAGAGTGCTCTTACTTTTACGTAATCTGCATGTACCATTACCATGGGCCTAGGCTGGAAGAGCAGAGGTGGAGTTGTGATGCGCATGTGTATTTTATACAATATACACACATGGAGTAGAAATGCAACTTTTCACCTTTTCCAGAGCAGATGCAAATTTGTGCCTAGGTATTTGCACGCTATAAGAATTGGTTCTGAGTGCCTATTTTATAAAGTATATAGACCCTTTTATTGCCTTTATAAAGGAGGCTTAAAATAGGTTTCTTTATGGAATTCTCACAATGTGTATGTGGCAAATCAAAAGTATTGGAATAGGGTGGGCCACATGGGCACTAGTCGCATCAAAATTTTGCTGCCAGCAGAGAGAAGAGAGCACTCGATCTGTCTGCCTGTGGGAGATCAGATCCACGCGGACAGGAGTGGAAGGCTGCCATGATTGCAGCTGACTCTTCCTGTCTTCCCACAAGAGATCTAATCCCCACTGGAAGACAGAAGGAGTCTCTGCCACGATCGTGGCGGCCTTCCCTTCCTGCTCGTGGAGATCCGATCTCCCATGGACAGACACAAGGAGTCTGCTGTGATCGCAGCCATTCCCTCCTGTTCTGCCCACGGGAGATGGGATCCCCATGGGCAGAACAGGAGGGGAAGGCCATGGGGGGCTAGTGGCAGAGTTAGGGTGGAGCTTGGGGCAGAACTTGGCCCCCCAACACACAGGCAAATGCATGCCTCAGTGATCTCTCAGGAAAAACATTGGTGACAAAGTACACGCTTTGGCATGAAGGTGCATGCTTTGCTGGTAGGTTAGTTGGGAGTGTGGTCTGAGTTGAGTGTGGGTGGAGTTTCACATATGGACATAAATAATAAAATGCTTTAATCCACATGCGTACATGTGTAAAGTAGATGTGGTCAGTTACACCTGCTCACTAAGTGCCTGTTCTAAAATTACTCTCATGGAAGGTAATTTTATAAAATCGCACCCACATGTTTCCTAAACTGGGCTAATGGTTAGCATGTACTATTTGTAATTAGGTCCCATTGAATAGTAAATATGTCCCTTAACTAGCATGTGTTTTCAAGCACAAATTTTATACCTATTTTATAAAGTCAGGTACTTGTGTTCTTGACTTTATAAAATACGAGTGTAAGTGGCAGAGAATGCACCTTAAATTAAGATGCGATAACTTACACCAACATGACTTACAGCAACCCAAGAGTTGGCTTAAATGACCATGCCAATGTTTTCCAGCCCACCTTCCCCAGAGCTCACCCAGTTTGTCAAATGGAGATAATACTCTTGTTTCGCAAATGTGATAGAGACTGGAAGGAGGTTAGCAAGAATTTGAATTGTATGAAGTCATCAAGGCCATGGGAGTTTGGCTAAAGGTGCTCTGCAACGTGGTCACAGGAACACAGGTAGTGGATTTTAGAAGTCAGCCAAGGCTGAGGTTTGATATGCCTTGAAGGCTGTGGAATGGGAAGAATGAGAGTGTCTAAAGCAGGGAGAATATAGTGTTTATAAGAAGAGACTCAGATAACAGTGGATGAGAGAAGAGATGAGACAGTGATGGTGAGAGTGCAAGAAACAGTAGCCTGAAGATTCCTAAACATGGTGATGGTTATTCGATGAGACTGTAGAAGAGCATGATTCAGAGGAGTGACAGTTAACAGAAAAGGGAAGAACTGAGGTGTGGAAATTTTCAGAGGATCAATTGGGGAAAAAGACAAGGTTGAGGCAGTGGCCATGCTGGTGAGTGGGCTAGTAGAACATAGCTAGAGATTGAATGAAGAGTTTAAAGCAGGAACCTTGAGGTTTAGGAGTCAGAGGAGTCAACAGCATGAATGTTAGTCTCCAAGAATAAGGAAAGGAAAGAAGGAAAACCAGTCTTGCGGGGGGGGGGGGGGGGGGGGGGGCGATAAATGGAGTAAATAGGCAGATGCAGAGTATGAGAGATAAAGTAGTCTTTTATTGTAGAAATACAGACATTCCATAGGGCACATGAGAGAAGGAGAGAAGAAGAAGGAAAGAATTTATTCAGTATCCAGAGTTTGATTACACGTTGAGTGAAAAACTATTTTCTTTTATTAGTCTTAAATAGTTTACCCTGTAGCTTCATTGCATGTCCCCTAGTCTTTCTATATTCTGGTAACGTAAACAATCAATCTACGTTTACCCGTTCCACTCCGTTCATTAATTTATAGACTTCTATCATATCTCCCCTCAGCCGTCTCTTTTCCAGGTTAAAGAGCCCTAACCTTTTTAGCCTTTCTTCATAGGAGTATCCTTCCATCCCCTTTACCATTTTGGTGGCTCTTCTCTGAACCTTTTCTAATAACGCTATATCCTTTTTAAGATACGGTGACCAGAATTGCTCACAATATTCAAGGTGCGGTCTCACCATGGAACGATATAGAGGCATTATAATATCATTTGTTTTATTTTCCATTCCTTTCCTTATGATACCTAGCATTCTATTTGCTCTCTTGGCCGCCGCTGCACACTGGGCCGAGGGTTTTAACATGGTATCCACAGTGATGCCTAATGTGGAACCTTGCATCATGTAACCATAGTTTGGGTTGTTCTTCCCTAGGTGCATCTCCAATTTATCAAGATCCTCTTGCAATTTTCCACAATCCTCTTGGGTTTTAACAACTTTAAATAGTTTTGTGTCATCTGCAAATTTGATAACCTCACTCGTTATTCCACTTTCCAGGTCATTTATGAATATGTCAAAAAGCAGCGGACCCAGCACAGATCCCTGGGGTACACCACTATTCACCTTTCTCCATTGGGAAAATTGGCCATTTAGCCCTACCCTCTGGTTTCTATCTTTTAACCAGTTCCTGATCCACAATAGTACACTGCCTCCTATCCCATGACTCTTTAGTTTTGCCAAAAGTCTCTCATGAGGGACCTTGTCAAAGGCTTTCTGAAAGTCCAGATACACTATATCAAACGACTCACCTTTGTCCACCTGTTTATTCACTCCTTCAAAAAAACATAAGAGATTAGTAAGACAAGTTCTTCCTTGTCTAAAGCCATGTTGGCTGTCTCCCATTAGGCCATGACTATGTAGATGCTGAGTAATTTTATTCTTTATGATGGTTTCTACCATATTTCCTGGTACTGACGTCAGGCTCACCGGTCTGTAGTTTCCCGGATCACCCCTGGAACCCTTTTTAAAAATTGGTGTTACATTGGCGATCCTCCAATCTTCAGGTATTAGAGATGATTTTAAGGATAGTTCACAGATTACTAATAGCAGGTCTGCAATCTCATATTTCAGTTCTTTCAACATCCTTGGATGTATACCATCCAGCCCAGGTGATTTGCTACTCTTCAGTTTATCTAATAGTTGTAATACATCTTCCAGATGTATCGATATTTCCTTCAATTCTTACGCACCTTTAAATACCACTTCAGTCATGGGTAACATCCCTACATCTTCCTCAGTAAAGACCGAAGCAAAGAATTCATTTAGTCTCTCCGCTATCGCCTTGTCGCCTCTATCATCTAATGGACCAACTAACTCTCACAGGTTTTTTGCTACGAATGTACTTGAAAAAGTCTTTATTTCGCGTTTTTGCTTCCGCAGCAAGCTTCTTCTCAAATTCTCCCTTTGCCTGCCTTATTCATATTAATCTGGCTATGGGTAATTTGGGATCTTTAAGCTCTGTCTGCTCCATACTTGAGGGCATTTGGGCTACTTTACTCTTTTTTGGAACCTCTCTGCTTTTGGTAGTATCCTTCAAGGATACATTCTTCTGAACCATCCGCTCTTGGGTGACTGTTGGCTTTCCCCTATTATCTAGTTTAAAAGCTGCTCTATCTCCTTTTTAAAGGTTAATGCCAGCAGCCTGGTTCCATCCCGGTTAAGGTGAAGCCCATCCCTTCGGAAGAGCCCCTCCTTTCCCCAGAATGTTCCCCAGTTCCTAACAAATCCAAAACCCTCATCTCTGCACCATTATCTCATCCACGCATTGAGACTCCGGAGCTCTGCCTGCCTTTTGGGTCCTGCGCGTGGAACGGGAAGCATTTTGGAGAACGCTACCCTGGAAGTTCTGGATTTCAACTTCCTATCTAAAAGCCTAAATTTAGCCTCCAGAACCTCCCTACCACATTTTCCTATGTCATTGGTACCGACATGTACCAAGACAGCAGACTTCTCCCCAGCACTATCTAACTTCTTCTTCAGCACTAAGAAAAGTTTTGTCCCTCCTATACCCAGAAGGGACATCGTTTAGGTCAGTCTGCCCAAAAGGGACAGCAGCAACAACCTAGGCAACAAAGGAAACCAAAAGCAGCTAAGCCTCAACCGGCTCAGCAGACTCAGCCTCCACAGGGGCTTTGACTCCTGTCTAGAGAACTTTGCCTTCCTGGCCCTGAATGGCCCAGAACCCTCCACCATCCCAGGAAGGTTATATCATTTTGCCCCCACATGGGGTCAGATAACAGCAGAAAATTGGACTCTGTCTATTGTAAGAGAGGGGTACAAGCTTCATTTCCTCAGCATGCCCCTTCCTACAGTGGTATGACAGTTCAATTCTCAGACCTCTCTCAACGACTGGTTAGGTCAAGAAGTCACTATGCTCCTTGCTCAAGGGGCAATAGAAGAGGTACCCATTCCCCAATGGGGTACAGGGTTTTACTGCCCCTATTTCCTTATTCCAAAGAAAAAAGGAAGACACAGA
The DNA here is from genome assembly GCA_033557465.1 of Ichthyophis bannanicus. NCBI lineage: Eukaryota > Metazoa > Chordata > Amphibia > Gymnophiona > Ichthyophiidae > Ichthyophis > Ichthyophis bannanicus. Next base: position 524,142,813 of record CM066036.1, on the reverse strand, counting down.
CCCATTCTAGACCTCAGAGAATTTAACAAATTCCTGTTCAGAGAGAAGTTCAAAATGATTTCTCTAGGAACTCTGCTGCCATACCTTCAGAGTCAGGATTGGCTTTGTTCTCTAGATCTCAAGGATGCGTATACTCGTGTTCTCATCCATCCAACTCACCGAATGTTCCTTCGATTCCTGTTTCAAGGGAAGCACTAACAATACAGGGTTCTTCCTTTTGGCCTGGCCTCTGCACCAAGGGTGTTCACAAAATGCATGGCTGTGGTAGCAGCATTTCTCCGCACCCTGGGAATATTTGTCTTCCCTTACTTAGACAACTGGCTTATTCGAGCCAATTCAGAGCCAGAGGCCAGAGTTGCTCTGTCTCGCACAATGCACATCCTTCAGTATTTGGGACTTGTTATAAACTACCCAAAGTTCAATCTTGCTCCCACTCAATCCCTAGAGTTTATAGGAGCTCTTCTGGATACCAGACAGACAAGGGCCTACCTTCCACAGCCCCGCTGCCTTCGCATTGTGCAGTTAGCTTCCCAAGCAGTGCTAAAACCTAACCTTACTGCTCGAGAAATGCTACAGTTGCTAGGCTAACCGTGCATGTGGTTCCTTATGCTCGCCTCCATATGAGGGCAACCCAGTGGACCTTATCCACTCAGTGGACTCAGGCGTCAAGTTGCCTATCAGACAAAATATCAAACTTAGATCGCCTTATTTTGTCCCTCCAATGGTGGCAGTCACCCAAAAACCTTTTGGTGGGGTCTCCTTTTCAGCAACACCCCACCCCAAGCCACACTAACAACAGATGCTTCACAGGTGGGTTGGGGAGCCCACCTGCAAGGCCTCTCTACCAAGGGTACCTGGACTCCACAGGAGGCCTATCTCCATATCATTCTCCTGGAGCTCAGAGCAATCTTCCTTGCTCTTCGAGTATTTCACACCCAGCTCAGCTACAAGAGAGTCCTAGTTCAAACGGACAATCAAGTAGCCATGTTCTATGTGAACAAGCAGGGCTGAACAGGCTCTCTGTCGCTCTGCAACGAATCTTTGCGACTATGGGCCCTCACCAGAGAGCATCAGATTCATCTCCTTGCGTTGTATCTTCCAGGCATTCAAAACTCTTGGGCAGATGGACTCAGTCGAGTTCTGCTTCCACAGGAATGGTCTCTCCATGCAGACCAGGTGGCCAAACCTTTTCAAATTTGGGGAACCCCGGACATAGACGTCTTTGGAAGTCCGCTGAATGCCAAACGTCCCCGGTTCTGTTCCAGAATTACGGCTCGGGGTTGTCAGGCCAGGGATGCCTTCCTCCTTCACTGGGGTCAGGACTTCCTGTATGCCTTCCCACCCATTCCCCTAATTCCCAAAACCCTATTCAAGCTTCAGAGAGACAGAGGTCATATGATCCTCATAGCTCCACGTTGGCCACGGCAAATGTGGTACCCTCTGCTCCTACATCTCTCTCAAGCTCCGCTTCTGGAGTTAGGATCTGTTCCAGATCTCCTTTCTCAAGAGGACGGGATGCTGTGGCATCCCAATCCCCAGTCTCTGCATCTCAGGGCCTGGTTGCTGAAAGCCTAGAACTTCACGGTGTGAACCTTTCCCAGCAGGTAAAGGATATCCGTCATGCTTCCAGAAGACCTTCCACAAGACGCTCTTATGCATTCAAGTGGAAAAGGTTTACCATATGGTGCTCGCAGAAGGGTCTTAACCCTCTTGCGATACCTCTGGAATCATTACTGGCGTACCTCCTTCATTTATTAAATGCAGGGCTTAAGACTAATTCAGTGAGAGTCCATTTGAGTGCTATTGCAGCTTCTTTCAAGCCTCTCAGTGGACAACCTATTTCCTCTCATACTCTCATAGCGAGATTTATGAGAGGCCTTCTTTTAATGAAGCCTCCCATTAAGCCACCACCGGTGGCATGGGATTTGAATCTGGTACTTGGGCAGCTCATGAAACCGCCCTTTGAACCATTAGCCACTACCTCTTTGAAATTCCTTTCCTGGAAAGTTATCTTTCTCATTGCAATCACATCAGCACGTCGCATTAGTGAATTGCAAGCCTTGGTGGCTGATCCTCCTTATACAAGGTTCCATCATGATAAGGTAGTCCTTAGGACTCATCCACACTTTATTCCAAAGGTGGTTTCGCCCTTTCATTTGAACCAAGCGGTTTACCTTCCTGTATTCTTTGCAAGGCCTCACGCCTCAAATGCAGAAAAGAACCTTCATACTTTGGACTGTAAAAGAGCTTTGGCCTTTTACTTGCAAAGGACACAGCAACATAGAAAATCCTCTCAACTCTTTGTTGCTTTTGATCTTAGTCATTTGGGACTTCCAGTCTCCAAAAGGACACTGTCCAACTGGATTGCACAGTGTATATCATTTGCCTATGAGAGTAAGAACCTTCCTCTTGAAGGCCATGTCACATCTCACAATGTGAGAGCCATGGCAGCCTCAATGGCTCATCTTCACTCTGTGTCTATCAATGACATCTGTCGAGCAGCTACTTGGGCTTCAGTTCATACCTTCAGAGCCCATTATTGCTTACACAAAGACTCCCGCCGGGATGTCTTGTTTGGTCAGGCTGTTCTTCAACACCTGTTCCAGACTTAATCAACTCCTTCCCACCATCCCTGGAAGGATGCCAGAGATCCATGGGGGGATGTGGAGCCCTTTCACAAGGGCACACAACTTTCCGGGGCCATCTCCCTGGCATCTGCAGCTAGGGAATCCCCATATGTGAAGACTACATTCCTGCTTGTTCCTGGAGATAGCATAGTTACTCACCTGTAGCAGGTGATCTCCGGGAACAGCAGGAATTTAATCTTCACAACCCGCCCACCTCCCCTAGGAGTTGTATCTCTCTATATCTCTCTCTTTCTCTCTTTCCCGCTCTCTTTTGTCTCAGCTTTAAACTCAACTGGAGAGGGACAGTTGGGAAACGCAGGAAGGCAGCGCGCAGGCGCTGTGGGATGCTCCCAAAAGCTTTCCTATTGGATGCTGGGGAGCGTTCCCGCGCAGGCTCCATCGGTACCGACAATACCCATATGTGAAGACTAAATTCCTGCTGTTCCCGGAGATCACCTGTTACAGGTGAGTAACTATGCTTTATCCTACAATCAAAGTGGTCACATCACAATTGGAGGGTTACATTTAACATGAGGGTATTTAACAACATTTAACATGAGGGTATTTGACAACTTTTAGATAGCACACTTGGAGGGTTAAATTTAACATGAGGGTACTTAACAACTTATATATTGAACTCGTATGTCTAGTTGGGATGAGTAGCTATCGAGTTGGTGGAGGTAGTTGCATTGCCTTGCCTTGCCAGATAGTTTTAAAGGAAGCTATTTATGGGACAGGTTTACTAATGTGAGCTACCAGGATAGCATGCAGTTTTAGCACCATGCTAAGAATATAAGATATGCCATACTGAGTCAGACCAAGGTCCATCAAGTCCAGTATCCTAATTCAAACAGTGATCAATCCAGGTCACAAGTACCTGTCAGGTTCCCAAAATGGTATACAGATTGCTTATTCCGGGGTAAGCAGTGGATTTCCCTAGTCCTCCAGGTACTGGTCCAAACCTTTTTTCAACCTAGCTACACTAACAGCTTTTACTATATTCTCTGGTAATGCATTCCAGAGTTTGATTATGCCTTGAGTGAAAAAATATTTTCTCCTATTAGGCATACATAGGCTACATTGTAATTTCATTGCGTGTCCCCTAGTCTTTCTACTTTTTCAAGGAATAAACAACTGATCTACATTTAACCATTCTATTCCACTCATTATTTTCTAGACCTCTATCATATTTCCCCTCAGCTGTCTTTTTTCCAAGTTGAAGAGCCCAAACCTTTTAAGCATTTCCTCGCAGAGGTATCTTTCCATCCCCTTTACCACTTTGGTTGCTTTTCTCTGTATGTTTTCCAATTCTGCTATATCATTTTTAAGCTATGGCAACCAGAATTGCACACAATATTCAAGGTGCGGGTGCACCATGGAGTGATACAGAGGCATTATAATATCCTTGGTTATAGTCTACATTCCTTTTCTTATGATTCTTACCATTCAGTTTGCTTCTTTGAGCACCGCTGCACACTGGACATTAGGTTTCAACGTATTATCCATGATGATGCCTAAATCCTTTTCCTGGGAAAAAGGTAGTGCAGAGCCCCGTGCTAAAAATCCTATGCTACCTTGATAGCACACATTGGGGCAGAGACTGGGTGAGATTGGGGCATTCCCGGCACTAACTGCAAGTGATACCAGAGGGTGTTGTTAGTTGCATCCACAGCAGGTCCACCACATTAAAGAATGGTAACAGCAGGGGGATAGATGTACATGTCCCCTTCCACACCCACAGTTAGCAAGGAGTCTTATAGTGGGAATGTGATCCCCACCCGCGTTACCTGCTCAGGGCTTAGTAAACATGCCCCTTATGTGCATAAATGGATCTTTTTATGTGCATATATGTCTTCTAAAATGACCACCATGTTGCTGTACACAGTATCTGCATTCACCTTTACTAGTAATGTGAAAATACAAGCAGTGGGAGGTTGAATTCAAATAAGATTGCCTATTATCACCTCTTTTCTACATACCGCCTTTTGACATTTTAAAAATTTTATAAATTGAAACAGGTCAGTTTGTCACTTTAATAACAGTAATTTACATCAAAATGTGGTTATTTTTTGTGCTAAATGGTTTCTTAATTGGTTTCTTGTAATTTTTATGCAAGTTATAATTACTAGGAAATCATTCCTAATTACAGGATTGCCTATGTATTAGTAGCAAATAAGCTAAAAGCACTTGAAGATTTAAAATAATGTAATGGTTGGATTCAAACATTTCTATGTATATACCACTTAGATAGGAGGGGGCATTGTGCACCGGAAATACTACACCTGGCAACCTCAATAGACAGTTTAGGTTTTTCCTGTTCATGAAGCACTCATATATGACCAACACATATGCTGAATTCCCAATTCACATCGTAAATTATAATTGTATGTTTATTGATATTAATAAATTATGTATTTAGAAGTTCTTCTTTATCATGGGATGATTTCGCCGGAGTAGTGGCTAACGCAGGCCAAATGCAGACATCACAGTGATTTTCTGTAACGTTTGCGTTTCGTGCAGTAGCTGCAGGCCTGGGCAGAAATTGAGTGGGATTAGGGTAGAGTGAGCATGCCTGCAAGGTGCAGTTTCCATGTATGTAAACATCACATGGAACTCGCCAAAGTTGCAGATGCCATGGGTGCACCTAACGCCACCTCAATGGGTGGCAATAACTGCATTTGTGGTGCCGGCTGACCGCGATCCCTGCAATTTCATGGCAGTATCTGCTGGGGAAATGCTGTGCGTGCTCCCGGCAAATAACGTGTGACTTTTCAGCTACTGCGGAGCTTTGGCAACTAACACCCGGTGATAATGGCAAAAGTCAAGCGCACATTAGTAAGCATAGCCCAAAACTGCAGTAAAAGAAAAATTACTTTAACCCAGAAACCTGATCTTTTTCTTAAAAGGCAGATAAAATTGAGATTTTGTAAACCAGGTTCCAGGAAAAAATATATATATATCCTTAAAAACTGACTGAGCACTTAGTCTCCAGAGTTTGTTGCCAACATTCTAGAAATTTCTTGCTTTTATGCTGTGTTTGCTGACACCCAAAGTACAAATGGCGCTTTTAAAATAACCCCCATAAGATACAGGTATGAATATAAGAACATAACATATGCCATACTGGGTCAGTCCAAGGTCCATCAAGCCCAGTATCCTGTTTCCAACAGTGAAATCTAGGTCATAAGTACCTAGCAGTTTCCCCAAGCAGTGATATCACAGGTCCCTTTTAATAATGGTTTATGGACCTTTCCTCCAGGAACTTGTCCAAACCATTTTTAAACCCAGCTACACTAACAGATTTTACTACATCCTCCGGTAACAAAGTTTGATTACACATTGAGTGAAAAAATATTTTCTCTTATTAGTCTTAAATAGTTATCCTGAAGCTTCATTGCATGTTTCTAGTCTTTCTATATTCTGATGACGTAAACAATCGATCTACGTTCCACTCCATTCATTAATTTATAGACCTCTATCAAATCTCCCGCTTTTGGGAGCATCCCTCAGCACATGCGCGCTGCCTTCCCGCCTTTCCAACTGTCCCTCTTCAGTTCTTCGTTTTCCGCGGAGCCGACAGGACCTATTCCCTGTCACCGCAGAAAATTCCGTCTTTAAATTTCTTTCTTCTGCTCGCGTTTGCCTACCGCACGACGCCTACCGGTACTGCCGGTTCTTTTCTTTTCATACAAACCCCCCCCCCCCCAAAAAACTTAAACTTAGACTGTATCATAGAAACATAGAAACATGATGACAGAAAAAGAACACATGGCCTATCTAGTCTGTCCTTCCGTATCTCTTCAGAAATTTCCTCTTTGGTGCTAGGCACCATTTTGGGCATTGGGCCCCATTTTCCTAAATCATGGAAAAGCCAACTAGTGGTTTTAAAAAATGTACTAAGTGTGGCGGTACCATTTCCGTCACTGACACCCATGATTGGTGTCTAAAATGTTTAGGACCTGATCATTCTCCAACTGAATGTCTCTCCTGCATGGGGATGACCAAAAGAGGAAGACAGAACCGGGCCGCAAAGCTTGGTACCCTCTTTTCTTCAGATGCCAGATCCATTGCATCAACCAGTTAGGTCTAATCTCCTGGACGAGTTATTGCTGTATTTAAAGAAGTCGTCCAATCCCAACTCGAGAATGAGTTACAATGCTTGCTATATTAACACTGTTTCTAGGTCTCAGATTCGATAAGCACTCATTTAGGACCCGCGTCCTTTCACTCGGTGCTGTCGTTCACATCAATGACCCCAGTGTTTCTTATATATCAGGTGTTTTATGGATGCAGGTGCTGTATTACTTTTAAAATATAACTTAACTTAAAACCGCAGCCCTTATTCACAGCCTTAAGAACAGTGCTGGTGAACTGGATCCCGACGCTCTGCTATGGCACCTTACCGGCGTTTCAAACTAGTTTTCTTCAGGAGATCCTTCCCCAAACCTAAAAATACACAAACACTCTAAAAAACTATCCCTCACACCAAATTATTAATACTCATTCCACTTAAAACCCTCTACTTTAACATAAACTTACAATGTGTGATGCTGCCCACGTCCCATACTGATGTCAAAGAATAACTCCAAAGTCTCAAAGAGACGCCGCGCATGCGGGGTGGAACTCTCCTCCCCTATTTAAACCCCTACTACTATCTTCCGGCGCGAAATTGTCTTCATTCAACCATGATCCCAATTAACTCATTGGGCCACCTTATACTCTCTATATGTTCGATTCAACTATCAAGAATTTTGCTCCTTTCCGATATAAAAACAGCTCGCCGTCATTATACATAGGTATTTAAACAGTTCTGTATATGAAAACCCCTCCAACCCTGTATCATAAGGTCAAAGACAACTGTATTGAATTTAACTGTCCCCTTTGTTAAAGCCTTCCGCTATCATCATCCTGTACAGTGTATATCATGTACATACCTGCCAATCTATTGCCAGATTTAAGCCCTCCGGAGCTACTGTGTTTAACCTATATATCCATTGTTGTTCCTTCATGAGAAGTGTTTCATCTAATGTGCGTCCCCCATGTGGATGTAATACACGCTCTATAGCAAAACAACTCAACTGCTCAAAAGTATGTCCCTGAGCCAAACAATGTTCTACAATGGGAGCCTCTAATCTACGACATTTAAGACGGCTACGATGTTCCCGTACTCTGGTTCGTAAAGAGCGCAGAGTCTTGCCTATGTATATCATGCTGCACGGACATTGGAGACAAGATACTACAGCTTCAGAAGCACAATTAGTGTTAGTCCTCAAATCATAACTGCGACCATGATAAGCAAATCGGGTCCGTTCTGACATCACTGCACAAACGTCACATTCACCACATCTCTTATGTCCCCCTTCCTGCCCAGTATTATTAACTGGGGGAAGTACCGTGGGGCTGAGATACTCTTTTAAATTTCTTCCCCTTTTCCAAACACATCTGATCCGTTTATCTTGTAGTCCCGGGACTATAGCTAGTACATTCCGATGCTTATATAGCACTTTATGTATGTGTTTACTCATCGGAGAGTAAGATGTAATTAAATTAACTGTATCTCCTTCTAATCGTGTGTCATCTTTGGGCTTCATTGTCAACAACCCCCCTCGATGATTGTAAAGTGCCCGACGATAAGCTTGCTGAACTAGCTCTCTAGGGTAGCCTCTCTCCTCAAATTCCCTTTTCAACATGTTACCCTGTTGTTTATAACTACCGGTATCAGAACAGTTTCGCCTAAAGATCCATTGCATCGACATCGTCAAGGGCCTCTTCTTCCTCCCATGGATCTCAGGTAACTAAACATAAAAGCCAGTCCTCAAAGGGTAGCTCTCCTGCTAAGCATCGAGAGGCCATTGGCATTGCCCTTGAGGGAACCACACTGGCAAAACAGCCCCAGCGGGAGGCTTCGGCTTCCAAAGCATCGATGGGGCTTCAGGATGTTCGAGGCCTCAACCTCGCAAGAACTACCTGTGCCATGCTCGGGGGTTCTGGCCGTTCTTACCGGTACCGACACCCAGGCATCGGGAGCGTCGATAGGCCAGAGGTTTCTTGCTATCGAGCGCAGTATCGCAGCTCTTCTTTCAGCTGCGGTACCGGTGGTCCCAAGGGCACCGGTACCGACGCCGGTACCGACACCGGTACCGACACCGACGATGCCGGTACCGATGGTACCGGCCCCGGTGGGAACTCTTCCCATGCCATCTCTGGCTGGAGTTGACAAAGTGGTACCAGGTCACCTCGGTACCGACTTTGATCAGTACCGGGATCGTGCTTTGCAAGAGCATCGGGATCAGGAATACTTCGATTCCTCCGATTCCGAAGACTCTGACAATTCTGCTGGCACTAGAGGGTTTCTCCTAGAAGATCCCTCTTCTCCCCAACGCAGAAATGTCACCTCCAGAGGACATGTCATTTCAGGATTTTATCCGTGATATGGCCAAAGGTCTTTCAATCACAGTAGCTCCTGAAGAGGAACCCAGAGCAAAGGAATTGGAAATCCTCCAATATCCTAAAGCTCCTAAGGAGGCAGCTACCCTGCCTATCCATGAAATTCTGCATAACTTGATGCTCAGAATGTGGGAGACCCCTCTGACTACTTCTCCTCACTCTAGGAGACTTGATACTATGTATCGAGTTCCACCATGTCCTGGATTTCAGAAAACTCAGCTGCCACACCATTCAATGGTAGTGGAATCAGCCATGCATAAGATGCAAAGTGCAAAGAGGCATGCATCCAATCCTCCAGGTCGTGAATGTAGGACTCTGGATGCTTTTGGATGCAGAACTTTTCAAGCTTCCATGCTTTCAGCTAGGATCAGTTCATATATCCTATATATGGGAATGTTCCTCAAAGAAGTCACAGGAGACTTGGAACTTATGAGCCCATTTCTCCCAGATGATAAGAGACAAGATTTTCTTGCTCTAGTTAAGCATGCTCAGGATGTCTCCAAGTTTGTCAATCGTGCAGCCTTTGACTGCTTCGAATGCATTAGCAGAACTTCTGCTATTGCCATTGGCGCACGACGGATTGCCTGGCTACAGGCATCAGACTTGGAGACTTGGGTACAAGTTAGGCAACATTACTTGCACAGTGGAGAATCTCTTCGGCAAGAACTGGCAGGAAAAGGTTAATGAGTTAGATGCTGACAATTCTACTTTAGATAGATTGTCAAAGTCTACAGCCACTCCAGCCAAAAGGAAGCCTTATAAAACCCCCTCTTCTAGCAAAAAGAGGAAGTTTTATCCTTCCTATACCCAGCAGAGTTAGACTCCAGGTCAGGTTGCCCAAAAGGGACAAACTAGACAGCAAAAGAAACCAAAAGGCCCGAGAGCCCAACCAGCTCTCCAGGTTCAGCCCCCTCAAGGGCTTTGACTCCTTCCTAGAGAGCTTTGCCTTCCTGCCTCTGAGGGGTCCCCAACCCCCCAATATTCCGGGTAGGTTATGCCACTTTGTCAACAGATGGCATAAGATAACAACAGAAGGTTGGACTTTGTCCATTGTAGGAGAGGGGTACAAACGTCATTTTCACAGCATACCCCCTCCTACAATTCTAAAGCAATTCAATTCACAAACCTCTGCAGACAATCTGCTAGATCACGAGGTCTCCACACTTCTTGCCCAAGGGGCAATAGAGGAAGTACCCATTCTTCAACAGGGGGCAGGGTTCTACTCCCCCTATTTTCTTATTCCAAAGAAAACAGGGGGACACAGACCCATTCTAGACCTCAGAGAATTGAAGAAATATTTGTTTCGAGAGAAATTCAAAATGATTTCTCTAGGAACTCTTCTGCCATACCTTCAAAGCCAGGACTGGCTTTGCTCTCTAGACTTAAAGGATGCATACACTCACATTCTCATCCATCCAGATCACAGGAAATTTTTAAGTTTCCTTTTCAGGGGAAGACATTTCCAGTACAGGGTTCTTCCTTTTGGTCTGGCTTCAGCACCAAGGGTATTCACGAAATGCATGGCAGTAATAGCTGCATTTCTACGAACCCTGGGGATTTTCATCTTCCCTTACTTAAATGACTGGCTCATTCGAGCCTCCACAGTTGCAGAGGCCAGCACTGCACTGTCCCGTACAATGCGAATCCTCCAATACTTGGGATTGGTAATAAACTTCCCGAAATCTCAACTAGTTCCTTCCCAATGCCTAGAATTCATAGGAGCCTGTCTGGATACCAGACAGGCAAGGGCTTTCCTTCCACAAGCCCGGTGTCTTCGCATAATGCAACAAGCTTCCCAAGCAGCAGGAAAATCCTCCCTCACTGCTCGGGAGCTACTGCAGTTACTGGGACACATGGCATCCACAGTTCATGTAGTCCCATATGCTTGCCTCCACATGCGAGCAGCTCAGTGGACCCTCTCCACAAAGTGGACACAGGCCACGGGTCATTTGTCGGACAAAATAACAATCTCTCAACGACTAATTTTGTCCCTCCAATGGTGGCAATCACTAGAAAATCTGACAGTGGGGTCTCCTTTCCATCAACCCCTCTTTCAGGCCACCCTAACAGATGCATCACAGGTGGGTTGGGGAGCACACCTGAATCATCTCTCTACCCAGGGCACCTGGACTCCACAGGAGGTTGGTTTACACATAAACCTCCTGGAATTAATAGCAATTTATTTAGCCCTTCGAGTGTTCCATGCCCAGCTCAGCTACAAGACAGTCCTAGTCCAGACGGACAGTCGGGTAACCATGTTCTATGTGAACAAGCAGGGCGGAACTGGCTCTCTGTCGTTATGCAACAAAGCTTTACGACTATGGGCCCTCGCCAGAGAGTATCAAATTCACCTTCTAGTGGTATATCTTCCAGGCATTCAAAACCTTTGGGCAGACAAACTCAGTCGAGTACTGCTACCTCACGAGTGGTCACTCCACCTAGACCAGGTGGCAAAGATATTTCATCTCTGGGGCACTCCAGACATAGACCTCTTTGCAAGTCCACTGAATGCCAAACTTCCCCGGTTCTGTTCCAGGATTCCGGCGCACAACTGTCAGGCAAGGGATGCCTTCCTCCTTCACTGGGGTCAGGACTTCCTTTTTGCCTTCCCACCCATTCCCCTCATCCCCAAAGCACTCTTCAAGCTTCAGAGAGACAGGGGTCGCTTGATTCTCGTAGCACCACGATGGCCACATCAAACGTGGTATGCCCTGCTTCTGCATCTCTCTCAAGTGGCACCTCTGGAGTTAGGGCATGCTCCAGATCTCCTTTCCCAGGAGAACGGGATGCTATGGCACCCGAATCCCCAGTCCCTGTACCTCACGGCCTGGTTGCTGAAGGCTTAGACCTCCAGCATTTCAACTTGTCCCAGCAGGTAAAAGATATCCTTCAGGCTTCTAGGAAACTTTCCACAAGAAGTTCTTATGCCTTCAAGTGGAAATGTTTTACTATATGTTGCTCCAAGAGGGGATTAAACCCCCTGGTCATACCCTTAGAATTGATACTAGAGTATCTCCTTCACTTGTCGAATTCTGGGTTTAAGACCAATTCGATAAGAGTCCATCTTAGTGCAATTGCAGCTTCTTATAAGCCTCTAAATGGATAACCAATTTCCTGTAATCCACTCCTATCAAGATTTATGAGAGGCCTTTTATTAACTAAACCTCCCATCAAGCCACCACCGGTGGCATGGGATCTAAATCTAGTTCTCGTGCAGCTCATGTAGCCGTCTTTTGAGCCTTTAGCCACTGCAACCCTTAAGTTTTTGACCTGGAAGGTCGTCTTCCTAATTGCAATCACCTCTGCCCGTCTCATTAGTGAATTGCAAGCTTTAGTGGCTGATCCTCCTTATACTAGGTTTCATCATAAGGTCGTTCTTTGAACTCACCCACATTTTATGCCAAATGTGGTTTTGCCTTTTCATTTAAATCAATCAATTTACCTTCCTGTATTTTTTCCGAGGCCTCACGCCTCTAATGCAGAAAGAAACCTTCATACTCTGGATTGTAAAAGGGCCTTGGCCTTTTACATACAAAGAACACAGCAACATAGAAAGTCCTCACAACATTTTATAGCTTTTGACCCTAACTTCCAGTCTCCAAAAGAACTTTATCTAAATGGATTGCCCAATGCATATCCTTTGCTTATGAGAGTAAGGGTCTTCCTCTTCAGGACCATGTCACAGCTCATAATGTGAGAGCCATGGCAGCTTCTATGGCTAATCTCCATTCTGTGTCTATCAATGAGATTTGTCGAGCAGCCACCTGGGCTTCGGTACACACCTTCACAGCCCACTACTGCCTAGATAAAGCCTCCCGTCGGGATGCCTTCTTTCGCCAAGCTGTTCTTCAAAATCTCTTTCAAACCTAAACCAACTCCTACTCACCGACCCTGGTGGGATGCCAGAGATCCATGGGAGGAAGGATTCTCACCTTCGACGGTGGCACCTTCCTGGGGCTATCTCCCTTGCATCTTCAGCTAGGGAGTCACCATATTTGAGGACTACATTCCTGCTTGTTCCTGGAGATAGCGTAGTTACTCACCTGTAACAGGTGATCTCCGGGAACAGCAGGAATTTAGTCCTCACAACCCACCCACCTCCCCTAGGAGTTGTCTCTCTTCTCTCTTTGTCTCTTTCCTCTCTTTCCTCTCTTCCTCTGTCCTTTCACTCAACTACAAACTTAACTGAAGAGGGACAGTTGGAAAGGTGGGAAGGCAGCGTGCATGTGCTGAGGGATGCTCCCAAATTGTTCCTATTGGACGCTGGGGAGCGTTCCCGCACAGGCTCCGTCACTACCGCCGATACCCCATATGTGAGGACTAAATTCCTGCTGCTCCCGGAGATCACCTGTTACAGGTGAGTAACTACGCTTAAATGGGTTACATTGTAGGTTTACTGCGTGTCCCCTAGTCTTTCTTTTTTTTTTTTTAAATCTTTATTTTCGTTTATTCAACAGAACAAAACACAGCGAGGCACATAAAAACTAACTAGACACAGCAAAGCCTAATACAACACCAAACAAAGACAAAACCCGAGTAAACCCTCCCCCACCCCCACCCACCCCAGCACTCTCCTCCAGGGTACTTAATCAGGACTCCCAAAGGGGAAATCACAATATACTATATTTGGTCAGCTACGCAAATGAGCATAGGCAACAAAGTCATTTAACAATTGCCATTTAAGGAGGTGTTTCCCAGACAAAGGCTTAGATTTACAGGAGCATTGTTCAAACTGGCTATATAGACTAACATGATTCCACCATTCATGAAAAGTAGCGTTCGTAGTAGTTTTCCAGTGTTTAATAATTAAACAGATCGCAATACTAATCATGAAGTCGAGCAGAAAAATGCCGTTTTTAGGAAGGGTAGGTACATCCGCTGCAGAGCGGAAACCCACTATCTGCCAAGAGAGGGGCTCTCTGAACTGGAGGACACACTGCACCTGCTCCCATACGGAGTTCCAATAAGAGCGCACCCCCCTACATTCAAAAACTAGGTGCCTTAGGGTGCCTACCTCATCCCCGCATGTCCAGCAAAGGGGGCTAAGAGAGTTGTCCCACCTTGCGAGTGCGACGGGAGTATAAAAACAGTTATGAGCGAAAAAATACAATGTCTGGGTCAAAGAGGCGGACCTAGTCACTCTGACCTGCTTGCACCAAAACTTCCTCCACTGAAGTTCAGAGAGCGCCCTCCCCGTGTCCCGCTCCCATCTCTGTTGTACCTTGCCCATCACCAGGGGCGAGGACCCAGCAAATCTCTTGTAGATCTGCGACACTATTCCCTTGCCGTGTCTAATTTGATCAAGGAACACTATGACGCCCTCAGTATTAGGATCTTGTGTCGGGGCTAATCCTGCCCCTCTCAGACAGTGTCTAAGCTGAAGCCACTGGAACTGGCTTTCCAGGCAAAAGGTTTCTTCTGAATGGTGAACAAAGGATTATACCATATAGGCAAATGGAAATGAGAGGCTCCCTTAGGCTCACAGGTTTTGATAAACGACTGAAACGCTTTGAGTGTATCGATAATAACAATGGGAAGCAGAAAAGTAGTTGGAAATTGCATTCCTGGGGCATACCGCAACGGCACAGGAGCTAACAGCTTCTCCTCCAAGAGAGTCCATATCGGGCGCCCAGTGGTAGAGCTGTCCATCCAGCACGACCCCTGCTTGAGCAGGAAGGCATGATGGTAAGATCGAAAATTGGGAAAATTCACACCTCCCTGTTCCCGCTGAAGTCTTAACTTATCCCTTGCAATCCTCGGCACTTTATTGTCCCATAAAAACTGCAGGAGTAGCCTTTCTAGATGTTGATATGCTTGAGTAGGGAGATAACAGGGAAGCATCTCTAAGTAGTAGTTAATTTTGGGGACGATCATCATTTTTATGGTGTCTAATCTACCCCACCAGGAAAGCGCTAGGGGGGACCACCTCGTCGTCAGTTCCCGCGTTAGAGCCAGGATCTCCTCCACATTACGTCTGACCGTTTCTTCAAACGGATAGCAGTAGCGGATCCCTAAGTATTTCACTGCGCCCGGTTCCCACAAAAAGGGATATTCACCAAGGGCCTCCTTATGAGCCCATTTATTCAGGGGAAACATCACAGACTTGGACCAATTAATTTTATATCCTGAATATCTCGAGTATTTCTCAATAGTGTCCAATATTATAGGAATAGAATCAGGCGAAGCGAAAAGAAGCAGATCATCCGCATAAGCGGAGAGCTTAATCTCCAACCCCGCCACCTTAGCACCTTGAATATCCGAGTTTTGCCTTATAAGAAGAGCTAAAGGCTCCATTGCTAGATTAAAGAGCATGGGGGAGAGCGGACATCCTTGACGGGTGCCACGCTGAAGAGCAAGGGGGGCCGATACAACACCGTTGACGCTGATCCGAGCGATGGGATCTAAATATAAGGGATTAAGGGCCCGTAGAAAATCCTCCCCAAAGCCAAACCAGCGAAGAGTCGCGAAAAGAAAAGGCCATTCTAAGTGGTCAAAGGCCTTTTCTGCATCTAATGAAAGACCAATCAATGATTTCTCCATCTCATCAGCACCTAATAAGATATGACATAAGAGGCGCGCATTATCAGCTGTCGAGCGTCCTTCCGTAAAACCACACTGATCAGGGTGGATTAAGGATGGAATAATCCCCGAAAGCCGGGCTGACAATACAGTAGCATAAATCTTATAGTCCGCATTAAGCAGTGATATGGGGCGATAGTTGGGAACAAGTTGGGGATCTCTACCTGGTTTCTCAAATACTATTAGATTAGCTATCGCAAAGGAACCTATTGATTGCCCCGCCTCTGACAAAAGACGGAAATACTGCTCTAAATAAGGGGCAAGGGCATGGGCAAAGCTTTTATAGAATTCCACCGGCAGCCCGTCAGGACCGGCTGCCTTACCCGGGGCCATAGATGTTATTGCCTTTTTAATCTCCGCAATGGTGATGGGGGCATCCAGCGCCGCCCGATGATCCTCGGAAAGAATAGGATGTTGTAAGTTGGCTACTAACTGTGCGAAACCCTCAGGCGAGAATTCGCATTCCGAGCTGTAAAGATGGGCATAATAATCACGAAAGGCCTCGGCAATCTGTGCATCTTTGACTAAGAGATCCGATCCCAGCGGGTTTTTAATGGCACTAACACGCTTAATTTCACGCTTGCCCTTTAATGTGGACGCTAGATGCTTACCCGCTTTATTCTTCTCACGGTAATAGTACCCCTGTTGCCGACGCACATATAGGGAAGCTGCTGTGGACATAAGGGCGTTATACTGAAAGCGCAGGCGCTGAAGACGCAATAGGATACACGGATCCGAGTGACGCACAAGAATCCGTTCCCCAGCTTTAATCTGCAGCCCCAAAGCTTGGAGCCGTTGTTTCCTCTGCTTTTTCAGTCGTATATCAAAACCGGTGATGACCGCCCTAATCGTGGCCTTGAAACCCTCCCACCAAGCCCAGGGGGAAGTGGCATGAACAGAATTAAACTGGAAATAATCAGAGATGGCAGAATTTATTTCAATCTGGAATTCGGGGATATCAAGCAGAGATCTATCCAGGGCCCAACTCGGAGGCGGAGTCTGTAGTGAGTCATCTTGCAAAAGCACAGAAACAGGTGCGTGATCCGAGATGTGGATTGAGTGAAGGTGAGAGGGACCCATGCTGGGAACTAAGGCCTTGGAGACTAAAAAATAATCTATACGGGATTGCGACGCATGTGGCGCTGAGAAAAAGGTAAACTCCAGTTCCTGCGGATGCTGGAGGCGCCAGATATCCACAAGAGCTAACTCATGGATCATGGAGGTAAGTATAAGATGCCCCCGGGACCGCTTAACAGAGCGGGGGGGCTGACGGTCAACCAGGGGATCCAATGTTTGGTTGAAGTCCCCCCCAACCATGATCAGCTTCCCGCAATCAGCGTGCAGCTCCTCTGCAATTACCGTAAAAAAATCAGAGTTATCCACTGTAGGGGCATATAAACACATGAGCAGCACTTCTAACTCTCCCAACTTAAATAACACTTTAGCCCAGCGACCGTCTGTATCAGCCTTAACACTTAGTACCGTTAATCTAAGAGAACTTCTGGCCAAAATGGCTACCCCATTATGTTTCCTGACTGCTGGGGAATATGTTATAACTTTATAGGGTCTCTGCCCAAGCTTCAATGACTCATGTAAATTCAAATGTGTCTCTTGGAGTAATAATATGTCAGCCCCTTCCCGGCGTGCATAATCCAAGATTTTTCGCCTTTTGACCGGACTGTTAATACCCTGCACATTGAGGGAGAGTAATTTACACGGAGCCATTAAAACAAGCGTCTGAATTAGCCCCTAAGGGCCAGAACCGAGGGCGCATCATGACCGGAGAAGATAGCCAGTTATCCCAGAAGTTACATCTAGGCAAGTTATAGCTATTAAAGACTAATAGCATCTCAAGTGGATTACCAAAGCTAACCACCAGTGTATACCCTAGAGGAGAGGCAACCCTGAGCAAATAATAATGGTGAGCACAGGCCGGCTGAGCTGGCTCCGGAGACCCGAGAGAGAAGGCCAGACCCTTACCGCTATTAGTGCCGAGCGCCCAGGGATGTGGCCGTATGTAAAAACTTGCATAAAAAACAGCAATGCAATATAAAGCCAGACAACCATAACAGGGATTATACAACAAATTAGGAACTCCTCATTACAGAACTTTGAGAGTAAGGAAAATACAAACCTTAAACAGGATAACGAGAGAAGTCCATATCACGATTCAGTCCACAAGTCGCTCCAACTCCAGAAGCGCTGGAAATGAACCCCCCAGCCTCGGGAGGACCCTAAAAGGTTCGCAGCGTAATATGGAGCAGCAGCTGAGGCATTACGCTGAGGAATAAACTTTCTCAAGGAGGATTAGTTCAGCCGTGAGCCATAGTTCAGCGCATCTGAGCTGCTTCAGCGTCTTCCAAAAACTGCTGCAGTGCGTCTGGCTCCTCAAAGGTACGAGTTTGGTTAAGATAGGTGATTCGCATACGCGCAGGATACATAAGGCCGAAACGTGCCTGGATCTGTTGAAGTCGGGGTCGAAACTCCAATAGCCTTTTGCGCCGGTTAACAGTGTGTTTGGCAAGGTCGGGATAGAAAGAAAGTTTGCGCCCCTCGAATTCAATCGGAGCTCGTGAGCGCGCCATCTCCAAGATCTGCGCAGCCTGTTGATAGCGCAAAGTACGCAGCACAATAGGACGAGGCCTGGAGTTTTGTGCCACAATGTGTGTAGGAACACGGTGAGCGCGATCGATTTCAAAATCTTTGTCGAAGGTGCAATGCAGAATCTCGGGAATGGCCTTGAAAAGAAAAGCGCGCATATCCTTTCCTTCTGCTCCCTCCGGCAGGCCCACCAGTCGAATATTGTTGCGGCGTGCACGGTTATTGCCGTCTTCAACTTCGCGCTGCAGCGCCTTGATCTGTCTCTCCAGTTTAGAAATGGTTGCTATTCGGGCCTCATGAACGTTAAGTATGCCCTCCACCTTGTCCTGACGCACAGAAAGGCCCTCTATTTTAGTATTGAGCCCAGCAAGGTCCTCCTTCATTGAAGCTAGTGCTGCTCCATTGGCTTTGACGAGTTCTTTAACCCCACATATCTCAGTGAGAAGTTCGAGGTGAGCATCAGGCCCCTCTCGTATGGGCGCCATTTTTTGTGGGGAGATAGGCTCCGTTTTAGTCCGTTTTGCACTGCTATTCGCCACCCCTGAGTAATCCAAGCATTGCGATTTCGGGCCCGCCATCAGGAAGGTACCGTCGTTCGTTTAAGAAGACTTAGAACCGAAATCTGGCACTAAATATGCAGGATTCTTGCAGAGTCTCCACGGAGCCACCGCACTAGACGTCCACTCGGCTCGGCATCAGGCTCCGCCCCCCCGTCCCCTAGTCTTTCTACTTTTTATTTATTTATTTATTTACAGTTTCTTTTATACCGCGCTATTCGGCATCAGTGCGGTTTACATGGAACAGAAAATTTTACGGCGCAGAAACTACTCCGTAATTACAATTAACAGGGGATTCAACTTGGATAACCAGAGTAACTATTTACAGATATATATGCATCATATCAGGACATGATTACAGATTCATCATAGCACTTTAGTGTGTGTGAGGCGGGTTGGTGTTTCTTCCTCTGGGTAGTACTTGAGGAAAAGGTGGTGCTTCAATGCCTTCCTAAATTGTGTTAGGTCAGGGATTGCCCGTATGTTGGGTGGTAAGGCATTCCAGCATCTAGGTGCGCAGTATATAAATGCCCTGTTTGCTGTTGCCTGAGTGCATTGGGTCACTGCTTTGGGGATTGTCAGTGTGTTTATTGCTGCAGATCGTCTGGCCCTGTTGTGGGGAGTAATGTGTATAAGGTCCATAAGTGAGGAGGAGGAGAGCCCGTTAATGACCTTGAAGGTTAGCAGCAAGGTCTTGAAGGTGAGCCTACTGTGGATGGGGAGCCAATGGAGCTTTTTCAGGATGGGCGTCACATGGTCACGCCTGGAGGCGCCATCTAGAACTCTGGCCGCAATATTTATGGCGAGTTGGAGCGGACTCAGGGTGAATTGTGGGAGTCCTTGCAGGATCGCGTTGGCGTAGTCGAAATGTGGAATGGTTAGTGCTTGAAAGATTGATCGGAAATCATCTGGTTGTAGTAGGGGGCGTAAATGTCTGAGTGTCTGGATCTTATGGTAGACTGCTCTTACCATGTTACCAATGTGTGTCTTCATGTCCAGTCGTTGGTCTAGGGTGACACCAAGGTATCGGATTGTGGGCTTGGTTTGCAGCTCTGCCTCCCTGACTTTTAGGTAGGCTGGGGGGGTGAAATTTTGGTTCCTGGTGACGAACAGGACTTCTGTCTTCTTGTGCTGTATCCGAGGTTTCGATTTTGGAGCCAGTTGGCTACTGCATCAAAACAGTCTGTTAGTGGGGAGAGGTCTAGTTGGTCGGTTAGGAAAGGCATGTAGAGTAGAACGTCATCTGCATATATCAGGCATTCAACATTAAATGAACGGATGAGGTCGCAGATGGGTTGCATGTAAAGGTTGAACATCAGGGCAGATAGGGAGGATCCTTGTGGAACGCCCTGTTTCTGGTGGAAAGGTTCCGATGTTGAGGTGTCTGTTCATACATGCTGCCATCTGTCAGACAAGTATGACTTGCACCAGGTTAGTGCTACGTCGCAGATGCCCTTCTCTTCGAGCCGCCTCAGGAGAATTTCGTGGCTCACTGAGTGAAATGCGGTGGCTATATACAAGAAGACAAGGACGACACCGCAATGGATGTTATCTATTCTAGTGAGTATGTTGTTGAAGAGGGTGGTGAGTAGCGTCTCCACATCGTGAGATTCTCTAAATCCATGTTGGCAGGGGTCCAGTGGTGCGGTGTTATTGATGTGTTGTTGTATCTGGCGTTGAACCTCTTTTTCAATTTTGATGGCATAAACAACTGATCTACGTTTACCCATTCTACTCCATTCATTAATTTATAGATCTCTATCATATCTCCCCTCAGCTGTCTCTTTTCCAAGTTGAAGAGCCCTAATCTTTTAAGCCTTTCCTCATAAGGATATCTTTCCATTCCCTTTACCATTTTGGTGGCTGTTCTCTATGCCTTTTCTAATTCTGCTATATCCTTTTAAAGATATGGCAACCAGAATTGCACATAATAATCAAGGTGCGGTCGCACCATGGAACGATACAGAGGCATTATAAATATCCATTGTTTTATTTTCCATTCCTTTGCTTATGATATCTAGCATTTTATTTGCTTTCTTGGCTGCTGCTGCACACTGGGCAGAGAGTTTCAACATATTATCCATGACGACGCCTAAATCCTGTTTGTGCCTGGAACAGGTCTACACTTAGACGCGATGCCAAAAGTGCATGATGTTTCTAAGATCAAACAGGGATGTCCAGGATCCTGGGAGCATCCTCACCACACCCCCTTTCAGACTTGGACATCGTCACACTGGGGATGTCCCAAGAGCTGGCTTCTAAAATGGCTCTGAAACATAGAAACATGACAGCAGAAAAAGACCACTTGGCCTATCTAGTCTGCCCTTTCATATCAACTACAATAGTCGTTGGAGACTTCTCTGTGCTTTGGATATCTCTATTTCAATTTTCAGACGTCCAAAGCCTGAGGCTTGCTTCCAAAATGACCCCCATAACCTGCTCTAGAGTTGGTATAAAATGTCTACATCGGCATGTACCATTAGGCCACTTACATCAGCCTCCTTGGTTTTATTTATTTTTTATTTATTTAACAAACATTTATATCCCGCATCTTCCAGAGTTCAGTTGCGGTTCACAATAAAACAAAATCCACAAAGCAAGAGCTTTGTTTTACATTGAACATTATGTAACAATATACAATAAATTGGTTAACAGCATAGGCTAATACATAACAGCATGAAACTTGCTTTTAAACTATGTACAATAAACTATATACAGATAAACTATATACAGATACAAGTAGTGGTACTTTAGGGTTTAATCATAGCGTTTAATCATAGCGTTTTTAGTTCAGTGGTTTTTCTGTTAAATTGTAAGATTTAGTATTACTCAGGCAGGTGATTTTAGCCATTATCTGAGTAAATCAAGGGGTTATCTATGTTGCCGTAGTGCATGGAGAATAGATAAGTTTTTAGTTTTTTGTTTTTAGTTTTTAGTTTTTTAGTTTTTTAGTTTTTAGTTTTTTAGTTTTTTTCTGGCTCTCTGGTTGCCCAGAGAGCCAGATTCCCCCTGCTTCATATTGTCAGATGCTGGAGAATCTTGAGACTGGATGTTCTTTTTCCCTTTCTCTTTGCTAAGTGAGGTTCATAAACTCCATCACAATTGACCTATTGAAAATTCATGTACAATGTGCTGCTTGTAGTATTGAAACAGAGTAAGAATTTTGTGCCATTTATCAGTGGCAATTACAGTATAATCTTTCTTGTTCCTAGAATAAATTATCATTCACTGTATTATGACAATATTCATATTTAGGGTAAATTGTCATTAAAAGCAAATGGCAATTTATCACTGAGACTAAAAACAAAGAGAACAAGACAGCTCAAATAGTGTAGCATAGTAATTTAAGGTACTAGTGAATCGGTTGGTCCAGGAAGGCAATATATAAAGTTATACTTCCTACCCAATCTTGTCAATGTACTGTGTTACTGGTAGTTTGAATAACATTTATTTTCTGGTTCAGAAATCATACTTATCTTGTGAATTGTATTTTATTTTCCAGGGTGATATTCATTTTACTGACCTAAAAGTGCCATGGTACTTTTGAAATTTGCACACTGCTCTTTTCTTGCTTATTTACCCAATAACATAAAAAAATCTATATAGATGAAGATCATCCAGCTTACTTGGGTGGCTTGTGTACCTTTCTGTGTTATTTATTGCATGTGTGTTAAAAATGTATTCCTACCACTACTACTGATCATTTGTATAGTGCTACAAGGTGTACACAGCGCTGTACAAATTCATGTAAAAGACGGTCCCTGCTCATCAGAGCTTACAATCTAGTCAGGGCAGACAACACAACAGCTGAGGACAAGGATATTTCTAGGAGAGTGGCAAGGAAACACATAGGAGACCTAGAAGATTAGGATCCAAAAGCAGCCTCAAAGAGGTGAGTTTTCAGCCTGGATTTGAAAAGTGTCAGAGAATGAAGCCTGATGCACAGTCTCACGTAATTTGTTCCAGGCATAAGGAGCAGCAAAGTGGAAGGATTGAAGTCTGGAGTTGATAATAGAAGAGAAGGACGCACAGATAGAAGAGGTTTGCCAGAAAAGCAGAGGTCCTAAGAAGGGATGTAGGGAGAGATAAGAGAGGAAAGGTAGTGAGGAGATGCAGAATGAATGCACTTATAGGTCAGTAGGAGAAGTCTGAACTGGCTACGGAAATGGATATTGAGCCAGTGAAGCAACTTGAGAAGAGGGGTTCCAAGTCATCCTGCTAGACCAGTCCAGACAAATGGGTTAAGTCCCCCTGTCAGCAGATGTTGTAGACAGAGAAAAACTACCAGAAACTTGATTGGTTGAGCCCTGGTAGACATATAGCTGTACCCCTGGAGGTCGCCCTCAGTAGATGCTGGTGTTCTTCACTTTTTTTCAGGGCACACAGGAGGTGCCCCTCTGAAATTTCCCAGCTCATCGCCTTGGGGATCTGGTTGAGCCTCCTGGTCAAGAGGACTAGTTGAGTGCCCATTATGCGAGGGGAAGGCCGCCTCCTGATCACGAGGACCTGGTAGGCCAACAGCAGTGGGAGCCTTCATTGCTCTTATAGAGCTTAGATACAGCAGCAGTTTTTGTCAGCCTTCTTGCAGCGTCTGCCTTGGCTCCCCTGCTCTATTACTCCTGCGATCACATGGGGCACAGTGAGTAAGTTCCCCCTCTCCCCTCCCCCCTCCCCTCCCCCCCCTCCCCGGGGTCTGCCGCTGTTCTTTATCTTCTGGGATACGGAGCCTCCAGGCGCTTGTACAGCAGGGGTTCCAGCAGGCCGGCAGCAGGGAGAGCCTTTTTATTTTTGCTAAGCTCTCTGAGTCAGTCTCTTGCAATACTGCTCCTGCCTTGGCTCTCCTGCTTCTGCAGGAGGACACAGGGAGTTTGAATTCCCCCCCTCTATTTGAGCGCTGGGTCAAGCTGCCACTATCGTAGAGACACCATGGGTTTTTTCTTTACTTTGAGACTGCTGCGGCTGCACTGTCCTGCTTTCCGCACTGCTGTGTTTCCGTTTCTCTGCTTCCCGCTTTTTGTTCGGATTGATCTTGCATGCATGGCAGCCATTTCCTCAGCCACGGAGGGTACAGCATCCATTTTAAATGTCAGAACCGTGTGGCATTCTCAGCCACGGTGACTGGTTTGGAGCGGGAAAGTTAGCTGTGCAGCCTGCGAGAGTCACAGCGTTTTCTTTCTCCTTTTGTATAACATTATTTCGGGGGAACGTTTTATTTACAGTGCCTTCCTCCTTCAGAAGTGTACTGTCTACAGCTACAAGCGGAAATACTTACATCACAGGGGGTGCTTGGCCTGTTCTGCTTACCCGGGCGAGTCTTCACTTACCTGGGGGAGCATTCTCACACAGTCAGTAGCAGCGATGGAGGGTCCTGCTGCTCTGTCACCCCCAGTGGTCTCCAGGGTCACTCCTCCCTGCCTCCTCCTCCCTCAGCCTGCCGATCCTCCGACTCAGATGCTGATGCCTCAAAACCCATCTCAGTCTTCTCAGAACCAAGATTCACAACAATTTCTAGTGCTCCTTAGGCTTGGACCCTGTCATCTCTGGCTTGGAGGCCTGTTCAGTCCACAAAACCTCGCTAGACTCTATGTTGGGGTCCCGGAAGCGTTCTCAGAAGGAGTGAGTTCTTAGGAACACGGGGCATCCTCTCAAGGAACTTTTATTGGTCTGCGGCCGCCTGTGCACCTGATTTCCCAGATGAAGAAGCCTTGTCAGCCGAGGATAGCCTTGGTGCCTCTGATTGGGAGGATGGTGAGCTGATGAGGAAGACGGCACACAGGATATCTGCCTGTTTTACAAGGATGAACTCCCTGCTCTGATGGTTCAAGTGGACGGCTTACACCTCACCAATCCTCTAGAGCACCGTCAGCCTCAGGCGCTCTCTCAGGCCGATCTGATCCTGCAGGGCATTCAGAAGCCCACTGGGGCCTTCCCTTTCCCACCGTAGCTCTCATGCGGGGCATTCCAAAGCCCACCAGGGCCTTCCTTTTCCTGCCAGGGCTGTTCTGCGGGGCAGTCAAAAGCCCGCCAAGGTCTTCCCTTTCCCACCGGAGCCCTAGCAGATGGTATTTCAGAAGTGCAATTTGCCTGATGCATATGGCTCGTCATCTGGGACAGCACAACCTTAGGGGACAACTCTGTCTTTGGTCTCCAGCCGATCTGGACAGGTGCTTTGCATATCCGAAGATGGCTGCTTTGGTGACTGCCGTCACTAAGCACATCGCTATTCCGGTTGAAGGGGGTGTGGTTCTTTCGGATCATTAGGATAGGAAACTCTACTCAGGAATCAGTTTGTAGAGGTCTGGCAGCCTATGCCCTACTACATTGCTCTAGCTTTGTCAATGGTCGGCTGATCCAGCCTTTAAGGCGTGCCTCTCTAAGCTCCCTTTCCAAGGCAAATGGCTCCTTGGTGAAGATCTTGACAAGCTTGTCAAGGACCTGGGAGAAGTCAAGCCACAGCGGCTATTGGAAGGCAAGCCATGGTCCTTTACATGCCACGGAAAGGCCTTTGCTGTGAATCTCATGCCGGTCAAAGGTCACAGTCCTTTGGGGAGTCAGGAAAGGACGGGATGCCTACGTCGCCACCAATACAAGGAGGGTGGATGCCTTTTCCCAGCAGTGAGCCCACATGGCCTTCGATCAATGGGTACTCAGCATCGTCAGCCAAGGCTATGCTCTCCCATCCAAGAAGCCTTCCTAGTTTCGCCCAGCAGAGCGCCCTGAAAGAGAACAGCCATACAGTCCACCCTCCAACATCTGCAGTTTCTTTGAGCCATTCGACCAGTCCAACTCACAAAGAGTGACTCTGCTCGTTATTCCATTTACTTTGTGGAATCCAATAAGGAGGGGTCCTTTCAGCAGAGTCTGGGTCTCAAGGAGGTCCATTGGGCCCTTCATGTACTGGTTTTTCACTTGAAAATGATATGTCCACTAATTCAAGCAGCCCTTATGGGATAATTCCTTGCCTCGTACAGCCTAGCGGAAGCATATTTACATATTCTTCTCTGGGAGGATCACCAGTGTTTTCTGCGCTTTGCCACGCTCGGGCAGCATTTTCAGTTTTGCGTTCTGCCATTTAGCCTGATGACTGCAAAGTCATTGTGGTGGCCGGAACAGCCTTGCGCAGACAGCGTATTCAAGTCCTCCCATACTTGGACGACCGGCTCATTCACGCAAGTTCCATGTTGGAAGCCAGTCGGACGGTCTCCTGGCTGGTCACCTTCTCGGAGAGCCTCGGTTGAGTGGTCAGTTATTCCAAGGGTTGCCTCTGGCCACCCCAAACTGTGGAGTTTCTCGGAGCACTAGTTGATAACTGGCTGGGCAAGGTATCCCTGACGCAAGAACATTTTCTCAAGCACTCTGCACATCTTCAACTCTTTCTCCTACAGAGCTGTGCGCTTGCAACTATCTTCAGACCCTAAGGTCCATGGTGGCCACCGTTGTTTATCCCATGGACCAGAGCCCACATCCGGAGCTTTCAAAACTCCTGTCCATCCTGCTGTCCCTGGTTTCCATGGTCTATGCCTGTCACCTCTCCCCCCTTATACTACATGACGCAGTCTTCTATGATGGCATTCAGCAGCCCATCTGCTTTGGGGCATTCTCTTGCAGGCTGTTTGCTGAATTCTAGTAACCACTGAAGCCAGTCTCTCGGACGGCGGAGCACTTTGCCAGTCCCAGATGACGTAGGGGACCTAGTCGCCTCAGGAGGCATGCTGGAGATCAACCGCTTAAAAGCCCAAGCAGTCCGCCTTACCTTGCTGCACTTCCTCACTTCCTGCCTCTCCTTTGATCCCAGGCGGTCTACTTTCTTTCCGACAATGCTATGACGGTGTCCTATTTAAGCCGACAGCATGGAACAAACTGTCTGGGAATGGCCAGGGAGATGGCTCTTCTCCTCCCCTGGATAGAGTGTCATCAACAAATCAGCACAGCACATTGTGGGGATGGCAGCGTACGAGCAGCTTACATCAGCTGTCACATTGTAGATCCCGACAATTGGAAACTAGCCTCCTGGGCATTTCCACAAATAGTTCACACCTGGGGGTTGCCCATAGTGGATCTCAGGCCGTCGGCGCAGAACGCCAAGACACAGGCCTTTGTTGGTCGGCAGAAGGAGCATGGGCCTTGGGGCCTGGACTCGTTAGTTCAGTCCTAGCCTTCTGCTCCCCTGTTGTGCATGTTTCCTCCTTGTGTCCTGCTGTGGAGGGTTCTCCGTCGGATCGAAGCTCATTCTGGCATGGTGATCTTCGTGTCATGCGACTGGCCTCAGCGGCCGTAGTATGCTGATCCTGTTCGACTAACCCAGTTATCTCCCTTCCTCAGAAAGGTCTCTTGCGGCAAGGTCCAGTCACCATGGCCGATACTGCTCCCTACTCGCTTATGATCTAGCGCTTGAAAGACGCTGGGTGAGTTACAGAGGTCACTCGACACAGGTACTGGCTCTCCTGTCCAAGTCAGGATGGCCCATTACATATTTAGTCTACACGAGAATGTGGCATCCTTGAGTCTTGGTGCTTTTGGCAGCACCTTTCAGATCCTGGACATTCTGTAATTCCTTCATAACGCTCTAAACTCTGGTCTGGCCCTAGGCTCTCTCTGGGTTCACGTCTCTGCATTAACCTGTTGGAAGGGCGCTCAATGGTGTCTCCTGCAGAAGTTACTAACTTTCTCAGGGGTATGTGGGTGCTTGGTCCTCAGGGCCTTATCTGGGCATCCTTCAAGCCTCTCAAACATACCTCATTCCGGGACTCGTCCCTCAAGACGGCATTCCTAGTAGCCATTAATCTTGGCCAGGAAAGTCTCCGAGTTGCTTGTCCCTCTGGGTGCTGCCTTCCTTCCTGCCTAAGGTGGTTACACCTTTTCACTCAAACTGGATGATTTTGTTTCCTGCCTTTCAAGAAAACAATGTGGGCATCAATATAGGACTTAGCACCATAGATCTCAGTAGGGTGCTACGGCGCTCTCCGGTGTCAACAATTCCTTTTGCAAATCCGATCTCCATTTGTTCTGTTTGCAGGGCCTCAGAAGGGCCTTGCGGCCTCCACAGCCTCCATTACAAATGGCTGTGCACAACCATTGAGTTGGACTACATCCTCCAGGGTAAGCTGGTGCCCGTGGGGCTCATGGCCCACTCTACCCGGTCTCAAGCAGCACCATGAGCAAAGTGCTCACAACCTGGGCACCGTCACCTTCATCTCCAAGCGTGCGATGTGATGCAATTTGGTGCCAGTGTGGTGGAAGCTGCTATCTCTTCCCACCCTAAAGTGGGTTAGCTTGGGTACTTCCCATTTATCTGGACTGGTCTAGCAGGATGACTTGGAAGGAGAAATTTCACTTACCGTTAATTTCCTTTCCTGGAATCCTGCTAGAGTAGTCCAGGACCCACCCGTTCTGGATACTTTGACAGCCTATGCTCACATTCGTATGTGGCAGTTCATTCCTTGCCGCACCTCATGAAGGGTTGTTGCTTCATGTCACTTCCTTGACAACCTAGCTGCTGCCTGCTATAGGCTGTATATCAAGTAAAATGAACTATAATCTATAGTTCTGGCCATTGCATAAGAGCAGCGCTCAGTTGTTTGGGTATCATGCCTTATTCAGTGACTCTTTCATGGCTTTGTCAGAGTATACTGAGGGCGACCTCTAGGGGTACAGCTATATGTCTACCAGGGCTCAACCAATCAAGCTTCTGGTAGTTTTTCTCTGTCTCCAACATCTGCTGGCAGGGGGACTTAACCCATTTGTCTGGACTGGTCTAGCAGGATTCCAGGAAAGGAAATTAATGGTAAGTGAAATTTGTCCTTATATGAGCATATTGAGGCTGGCAGAAGATTAGCCGTGCAGCTAAGTTTTGAATAGATTGAAGGGGAGAGAGATGATTCAGAGGAAGACCAGCAAGGAAGAGGTTGCAATAGTCTAGACAGGAGGTGACTAGAGAGTGGATAGTGTCTTAGACATGTGTGTAGAAAGGAAGGGATGAATTTTGCAGATGTTATAGAGAAAGCGACAGGTTTTAGCTATCTGTTGGATGTGCGCAGAGAAAGAGAGTAGAGTCAAAGATGAGCCAAAGGTTGCAAGCTGAGGAAACAGAGGAGGAAGGGGGGAGATGGGTTTAAGGGGAAAGATAAGGAGCACAGTTTGGCCATATTCAGTTTCAAACGGCAGTGAGACATCCAGGCAACAATGTCGGAAAAGCAGGCAGAGATCCAAGCCTGGATTCTTGGAGATTTCAGGCACAGAAAGGTAAATCTGAGAGTCATCAGCATAAAGATGGTACTGAAAATCGTGGGAGGAAATAAGTACACCAAAGGATCAAGTGTAGAGAGAGAAAAGGAGAAGTCCCGAGGTACACTAACTGAAAGCGGGATGTCAGTAGAGGAGGAACCACCAGAACATACGAGGTGTGACAAAAAAGAAACGAGACTGTGGCAGCCACGCCCATGACAATGCCATTTGGCTAACCGCTTATGTCACTGTGTTGTGCAACATCTCGCCACTATTCTGCTATAATATGTTTCATCTCTCTCACTCTGTTTTTATTTTTCGGGTTTTTTGTAGCACACTGCTTCATCGCTTTGTCACGCAACTGGAGGTGGCAGAAATATAGAGCAAAGAATCAACTTGAAATTTCTAGTTAAGTTAGAGAAGGGCCCAACTGAGTGTCTCCAACTTCTCCAAAAGGTTTATGGAGAAGATGCAATGTCAAGGCTGCGAGTCTTCAAGTCACAGAAACGCTTCAAGACTGGCCGTGAGAAGGTGGGGGTGACCCCAAGTCAGGACAGCCGTCCATGACAAAGACGGCCGAGAACATTGACAGAGTGAACCAGCTGGTGCAGAGTGATCACAGATTGATGGTGCGGATGATAGCTGAGAAGCTCAGTCTGAACAGGGAGTCAGTGCGGACCATCTTAGTGCAGGAGCTGGGGATGCGGAAGGTGTGTGCCAAGATGGTGCCCAAGCTTTTATCGGATGACCAGAAGGAGCACCGGGTCAATGTTTGCCGAGACTTGCTAGAAAAGATCAGAAAAGATCCAGAGTTCGTTGGCCGAGTCATCACAGGAGACGAAACTTGGGTCTTCCAGTACGACCCTGAAAGCAAGAGACAGAGCCTGCAGTGGAATACTCGACTGTCACCCAGACCCAAGAAGGCACGCATGTCCAAATCAAGCATCAAGGTCATGTTGATCGCATTTTTTGACCAGAAGGGAGTGGTCCATCATGAGTTTGTGCCTGAGGATCAGACAGTCAACCAGAACTTCTACTAGCAGGTCCTCAATCTCCTCCATGACCGGGTTCGGCACAGCAGGCAGGCTCTGTGGAGAGACAAGTTGTGGCGGCTCCACCATGACAACGCGCCCGCACACACCGCGCTCAGTGTGAGGCAGTTCTTGGCTAAACAGATCACAGCTCTCGACCACCCTCCTTATTCCCCAGATCTCGCACCATGCGACTTCTGGCTCTTCCCCAGGCTGAAGACTGTGCTCAAAGGAACTAATTTCGCCTCAGTAGAAGAGATCAAGGCTACTGTGACAAGGGAGCTGAGGGACCTCAAGGAGAGGACTTTATCGAGTGCTTCCGTACGTGGCAGAAGTGCATTAACTCTGGGAGGGATTACTTTGAAGGGGACAATGCGTAATTTCTCTGTAGATTTTGTAATAAAACATTTATGGGACAGTCTTGTTTCTTTTTTGTCACACCTCGTACACTAAAAGTGTGATGGGAGAGATAAGAAGAAAACCAGGACAGAACAGAGCCCCTAAATCCAAGCGAGGACAGGGTATCGAGGAGAAAGTGATGATCAAAAGTGTCAAAAGCAGCAGAAAGGTCAGGAAGGATGAGAATCAAGTAGATACCTTTGGATTTGGCAAGGAACAAGTCCCTGGAGACTTTTGGTAAGAGCCATTTCTATGGAAAGCCAGATTGCAGCCAGATTCCCTCCCCCTTTGTGTACATAGTGGCTAGCGGATTCTCTTGGATTCAGGTCTCTGCTTCAGAGAATCTGTGTAAGACCTTGGCATGGATTCTCTGATTGGGGGGGGGGGGGAGGGGACAGAATTCTCCACTTCAGGGCCCAGTAATCATATTCCAAAACAAAATCTTTTACTGAAAAAATATTTCTTCAAAAAGACCAGCACTGGAAAGGCAATTATAACAATTGCCCTCGTCTCCATGGGGCCTGTTACCACCAGCCTGGACCTGAAAGAAGAAACCCAGACGTTGGCTTCAAGCTGCAGCAGCCATAACAAGAAAATTCATCATGGGGCCTGTGAGCAGGTGCTTGCTCGTGGGCCCTGTAGTGGCTTTCCTCCTTTTTCCTTCATGAGTGAGGCCCACTGCAGGGTGTGTGAGTGCATGTCAAGTCAGAGGCATCATACTGAATTTTCCTTTTATTGTTGCTGCTGCTGCAGCATGAAGACATCTGCCAGGCCTACAACCAGCCAAATGAGAGTACAAGGGAGAAGACATATGAAGGAAACAAAATGATGAAGAGTACGAGGGAGAGTTTCCAGGAAGATACCATAAGGGGATGGATAGAAGATCTGTGAAAGGGCCATGGAGGGAGAGTAGGAGGAAAAGATTAGAAGGGCGTCATGGAGATAGGGAGGGAGGAAGAAGAGCATTTGGAAGACTTGGATTGGAAGCAGAGGCAGAATAGGACCCAGAGAGGCTGGGGGGGGGGGGGAGAGTACTTTGATCAAAAGCCCATTCCTAAATTTCTGCCCTTGGTCCCTGTGTATCTTACAGCAACTCTGCTTCTAGAGTTTCAGTAGAGATATACAGACATTTATGAAAGAGATTTGTGTCCTCTTTGATGAACCTTCCATCAAATAGTTTGTCAAACCTTTTTTTGTAAGGAAATTCTGAAATGAATGCAATGGATTTTTTTTTTGTGTTGTATTTGTTTTGGATTTGGTTTGTATTTTTTGCCTTTTCTTCAGATTTCATTCTCTGAAATTTTCCAATGCCTTCTTGCATTGTAATATAGTTCTTGTTGTCTACCTCCACTAGAAGACTGTTCCAGTCACATACTCAGAGATCCAGTTTTGCATACACTTGACACACACGCTTGCACAAACTTTGTATGAAGACTTATCATCCTTGCTTATACTGCTTCCTACATATGAATAATTTTGATTTTTGGTTTTATTTTGGGCAAATGGCCCAGGTTTAGGTTGATTTGCGTTACTCAACCAAAGAAATTATTACTGTGAAATTATTTTTTGATCTGGAGTGGGCGGTTTTAGATGCTAATCAGTGCTTATACAACACTTTCCATTTTTGGGAAAATACTGACATTTTTAGTGAACTCCAACTGTAAAATATATTTATTCTTAAAAAGAACTTATTTACAATGAGAACATGATTTAATTTAAAAGTTGCTGTGGAACATGCTGTGATGCACTGCAGGCTGTCATTGCAGCAGCTTTGTAATTAACTTATATTGCTACTAAATATTAAACAATATTTTTATAAATGTTATTTTATGTTAATGAAAAACTATTCATTTTGTAATGTGGAAAAGGGAACATGTACAGTATCTGCACAGATGAAGTGAAAATGCGGGAGAGGAGGATCCCCTTAGTTTGATTTCCTTGAAGTTGCACCATTTAACATTTTTCTGGTTTCAATGCTAATTTCAGCCAGCTCTAGGATGGAATAGAGCTCTGCAGTTTATTGGCTTTCTAGGTATACCTTTCTCAGTATCTATTAGGAATGTAGACATGGGAAAGGATTGGGTTCCTTTTGCTTTCTGATCAGTCACCCGTTCAGATTTGTTTCAGATTCTGAATTATTTGGATCATTTGTTTCATTTAGTTCCATTTAGATCCACAGTGCAAGGAATTTTGCAGTCTAACAATTGGGTTTACCATTTTTAATCAGACTTGCTTAAAACTGCTGATGGATCATCTGCTTCAAAGGCAACAGCGCTATGAGGAGTCAAGAATACCACAGCACCAAAAGAGGGACAGAGGGCACTAATAATGGCATGAAGGCTCAAAGCTACCAAGAGGAAGGCAAAACAATACCAGTATTGGGAGAGGTATATAGTGGCATGAATGTTGGTATGAAGCCCCCAAATCCTCTAAGCATTGTGTGAAGAAGCACAAATGGAATTGGGTTAGAATAGGAGTTTTATAGGAAAATGAGCCCATTTGAGGGGACATGACGGAATAGATGATGTCTCCTTAAACGGGCTTGCTCGGGAGGGTTAAATGGCCAAAATCTACTTTCTATTGCACTGCCAGAAAGATCGCATGAAAAGACTTTTAGGGCTCCTACTCTTTTATTTTAGCTAGAATACAGCTTAAACATTTATTTCTACAGTTTCTCTGTCATAAAGAAGCTACCATTGACCAATCGTAAATAGAGCTTCGCAGACAATAGGGTTGTAACATATGAAATCAATAAACAAACTATGGCATGAAGACCCCAAGGCACTGGAAAGGAGTAAAGCAGCACCAACGAAGAATTCTGGCTGCATTTTTTTGGGGGTATTAGAAGCAGATCTAAAGCTGTGTACCGCTGCCCCTCTTGAGAATGCTCAGCTAACACAGCCGTTATATGGACACACCTCTTCCTTCCAGTAATCCAAATCTATGTGCCCTCTGCCCTGCCTCGTAGGATGCTGTCACTGACATTGCAGTACAGTCACTCACTTATGTGTACCCACATAGCATGCTAGACTACAGCAGTGGAGTAATTCTCATAAGTACTAAAGTAATAAATGTACCCTTTGTCCTGCCTTCCCCTACTAGGTCTTTGCCAGACCTCTGCTCATTCACAGTTAAACCCCTCACTGTGGAGTCTGTCTTCTGCTGTACAGTCTGCATTTTCAGTATGCACAGCCTTAGTCTTTTTCTAGCATACAGACTGTTCCCTTTGTAATCCTACCCTTCCCCCATCTCCTACTAAAAATGTTGATTCCATATCATCCTGGTAAACCAGTGCAGATAGACTGGTCTAGTCCTCCTACCAGCAGATGTGCATGGAGGTTTCTGATAGTGCCCTTGGCAATGAGGGGACATGGGGCGACCCAGTCTTATCATCCTTGCTACAGGAGGTGGAAGATGACACCATGAAAAAGGATGACCTACAGGCTTTGAGCTTCATCTTTCGCTCTTTTGGCCCCTCCCCTTCTCAAAAGGGTCCAGCAACTGCTGTTTCCCCTGAGGTTGGAGGTTATACACCTGGCAGGGGACTCCCATTCTCTGGGTTATCTTCTTTGGAAATCTTCTCACAGTAAGCTTATTTTTTCTGGCATAGTAACTCAGAGACCCTGTGACCTCCAGGTTCTCTTAATCTCTCTCCGCTTGCTTGGAAGAGGGGCAAGTGGAGAATTGAAGCCCGGCTCGGGCACCACCTTCTAAACGATCTTGGCGAAGATTGGAATCTGGAGATTTGGATCAACTGTCTTTTGGCTGAGACCTGGAATCCAGTCCCAACAACTTGGGTGATGATTCTAACTTAGAGGAAGAGGGTGCCTCCTTCAGACGATCATGATGAAACTGGTTTGTGTGTGCATTTGACTTGGGCTCAAGCATTGTTGTGGGTGGACCATAACTCAGTAGCCCCCTCAGATATTTGTCAGCTGGCAACATGGACATCACTTTCCACCTTTGTCAAACATTGCCACTTGGATGTCAATGCTTGGGTGGACATGGTCTTTGGCTAAGAAATCTTAAAAGCTGCCCATGTCTTCTTCCTGCCCAATAGAGGCATAGCTTTGGTATATCCCATTTGTATGGACTGATCTAGCAGGACGATATGGAAGGTGACATTTTACTTTGGATAATGTCCTTTTCTTGAGTCCTGCAAGATCAGTCCAGGACCTGCTCCTGGAACCTGTATTGGTCTGCTGTACTCTCCGTGGTTGGTCCTGTTGCTCTTAACCTTCTGACAACCCTTTTGTTGAAGCTGATTCTGTACATAATTATGCTTCCTCTTCTGTTGAACGCTATTATTTTCTCTGAGGTGTGTGAGGTCAGAGATTCTTTACCATAAATTTTGGTGCAAATACTAAATCATGCTCCTAGAGGTGGGGCTGTACCAAGGGCTGTGCAAGTGATGCGGCCACACAGGATACAAGTACAGACGAGACTCTAATAACATCACTGGGCTTTCAGGAAGCCCAATAAGAGCAAGTTCATGCATATTACTGGAGAGGTGTGGGGGGAGGGAGGGAACACCAGATTCACAAGTCACACAGGGTGCATTTCTAGCTTGGTATAGTCCTGCCTAGAGACACAGGCTGAATGGCACGGTGATGTCATAAGAAGCCTCTGGAATATTTTCTCTTGTCTCCACATCTGCTGGAAAGGAGACACAACCACTTGTCTGGACTGGTCTAGTAGAACTCAAGGAAAGGTAATTATTTGGTAAGTAAAATGGCATTTTAGTTTTGTTTTTCTCTGATTTACTTCCTTTTTGTTTCTATATTGTCCTAGCACCTGATATTCAGCTATGGCCATACTAAATGGCTAGCCATCGCCACTGAACCTTTACTGTGCCTAACTTTCACCGCCGAAGTATAACCAGGCAGTGACTGAATATTGCAGCTGCCCAGTTATCCCTGGGTCTGCCCCCACTCTACCCCCCAGAAAGCCTCGATGTTAGCCTGCTAGCATTGGGATACCTAGTGATGGCACCAAGAGATATTCTCATAGATATTCGTAGAGTAGTACCACCTTGGTATAGGTGGTACTACTCTATGATGGTTTCAAGACTACCTGTCCAACCGCACCCAACAAGTGTACTTCGACAACAACCTCTCCAACCTATTCACCCAACCTCAAGGAGTCCCCCAGGGATCTGCATTGTCTGCATTACTTTTCAGTATATATCTACAACCTATCTGCAAATTCATACAATCACACGATGTGGACTACAGAATTTATGAGGATGATATAATGTTGTTCACAACCTTTGACACCTCAGACCCTACCTGTACGAAGATCACCAACTGCTTCAATGATGTCGCTCAATTCAGTTAACTTCACAGCCAACTTGAAGAAAACAGAAGCACTTATTAATAGGAACAAAGCATTCAACCTTCCCTGTTTACTTCATGTAAACAATGCCACACTTGAAATAAAAAAAGAAAGAAAATACCTTGGAATCTACCTTGATGAAAAGCTTGACTTGACCAACACATTCACATGACCACTCGTGCAATTTACCATAAAACCAAAATGATACATCTGAGACCAGTGCTCTCCCACACTGACTTCCGCTCTGTAGCTCAAGCACTGATTTGTGCACATTTCAACTACACCAACAGCATACTCCATGGACTCCCCAAGAAAACACTAAAGCCGTTACAACTTGCTCAAAACACGGTTGCACGTACAATAATGCAAGCCGAAAGATCCGACCACATAATATCCATCCTGTTCTAACTCCACTGGCTCCCGATACTTCAAAGAATCAAATTAAAAGCCCTTATGAACATTTTCAAAATAATAAACAACATATCAACATAATGACAAACAAGCAGCAACACACAAGAACAACAAGAGACAACCTGAAAAGCACTCTAACCACCCCAAAAAATGTAAGAAAAGCAAATCAATCAACCACCAATAGAGCCTTCTCACTCTATGCCCCTGCCATTTGGAATAACCTACCTAAAAGAAATCAAAGACCTCACTCAATTTAGAAAATGTCTCAAAACATTCATCTTCATAGACTACTATCAATGTGATCAGCAGTCATAAACCTCATATATACCTCAGGTCAACATCACAATGATTCTCACCATTTTCTCACTGTTGCTACATACTCTCTTGTAAAGTAATAAAAATACGTAAATATGTAAATAGTTACCGCACTTTATTGTTATTGTTAACTGCAACTGTTATCTGTAATTGTTTCTTGTTTCTTGTAAACTGCCTTGCGCAATAGTTCAGATGTTCCCTGTAAACTGCCCTGATTATCAAGACAAAGCAGTATATAAAAACAAACAAACAAACAAATAAATAATTCAGCAGCACTAACTGCATTAGTGCTGCTGGATATCCTGGTCAACATGATTAATGCAGTTAACCCTCCACTGCTTCAAGTACAAACTTAGGAGTCCTTTTATTAAAGTCTGCAAAACAGTTAATGCGTGTTTTAAGGGGCAGTATTGGCCTATGGTGACAGGTAACTGGCTGTTAAAATGCACATTAATTGCTTATCACAGGAAAGAATGGGGCAGAGTATAGGCGGAGTGTTGGTGTGGAGAGCACATTGCACTTGAGTACATATCGCATGCTGTCAATATTGCAATTGGCACTGGTGAACATAATGATATCTCTATGGGTGGCATTAGGTGTACCCATGTAAATTGTGCCACATGTTAGGATATGCGTCCATGTGGTAACTAGGAGTGCCGCAGCCGGAACAGCACCATCTTTGCCTCCGATCAGCATTGGACAGGGGGAGCGGGAAGGAGATCCCCTCCCCGTTCACCAGCCCAAGGCCAATCAGGGCCTTTAACCAGCATTCAAATTCATAGTGCCATTGGGCGCACCCGCGCCTGGCGGGCCTGTGCCTGAGTGCCTCACCAGAGGGCCCTTTGGCATGGCCCTTAGGCGGGGAGCGCAGGAGGGAGAAAAGGAACTAAAAAGCACTCCAATCAGCAGTAGATCATCTCTGATCCTGTAAGTGTTTTATAAATTGATATAAAGGTATACTTCCTTCATTCATCTATAACATCCCCAAAGCATAATTGCCTCAACCCGACTATAAAGTGCTGCTTCTGTTTGTTCTGTGATCTAATACCCCTATCCTACCTCTAAATCGTTACAACTGGCTCCAGCCACCTGAGGCACCTATAAAAATTCTACATCTACTGTTAGCTGATTGCCACCACAATGCCCGACTATTTACCCTTCATCCTATGCCTATATGATCTTGCCCTCTTCTTTATTTCAGCTGAATCATTTTCTTACCACCATAATCTAATCCCCACTATTCATGGAGTTAGCCGAAACAAATAAGAAGATGTCTTTACAACCAAGAGACGTCCTCGGCTGATAAATCACAAACACCTTATTCATATTACATGCCAACAACCAGGAAAACATCTCACGCAGAAACCTACAGATGATAAAACTCTAAAATGCATGCTTGTAAATGCAAGATCCATTCGGAAGAAATGGCCAGTCATTAGTGACTATGTGCAGAATCATAAGCTAGACATAATTTTCATCACAGAATCCTGGTTAACAGATACTGATGCAGTACTTATTAATCAGCTTATGCTTCCAAATTATAACATTTTCAACTGCCCAAGGACCAATAAAAGAGGTGGAGGCACACTCATAATGGCGAGATCTGACCTACAGTTCCAGTGTCTCTCTTCCCATAATACTAACAACCTTGACGCCATCACGATAGCAAATAAGCAAATAGCAACAGCACTATTCTATCGTGCTCCATCTACCTGTACGGATGACCTCTCCATAACATTAGATCTAATCTGTAACCACTCGCCACAGTCCAAACCTCTCTGGATTCTAGGAGACTTCAACCTCCCAGCTCTATCGAAGAAGAACTCTACAGCTTTTCTGGATGCTATGTCTGCTCTTAACTATCAGCAACTGATACATGCCCCGACACACAATAAAGGTAACACATTGGACCTTATCTTTGCACCCCCCTATAATGATGGTACAATCAACGCTATACAACCACTAGTCTTCCCAGTGCCCTGGTCAGACCACAAAGCGATCCTATTTCATATCCCATTCAACATACCAGTATCGAAAGCTCCTATTAATACTGACTTACCACCTGCTTGTCACTTTAAGCCATTCAACAAAGAATTATTCCTTGCAGATATTCTACAGGACCTTAACTCCAACGCCGAATCCACTGATTTAATGGAAATAATACACACTTGGGCAACTACCCTAAGAAAAGCTGCACTGCTAACCCAGCATAAAGAAACAAAGAAAAGAATACATACAGCTATCTGGTTTACAGCTGATCTACACAAATCACTAAAAAATCTCAGGAAGCTTGAGCATAAATGGCGCAACTCTAGGCTCCCCAATGACCAAGAATTATATATGAAGACCTTGCAAGAACACCACAATAACATTATGCAAAGGAAGAAAGAATACCATACAAATCTCCTTATGCGCTCACTCAATAAGCCCCGTGAGCTCTTTAGATTAATACATTCCCTCACAAATGAATCATCTCCGCCTCAAAAGATGAATGTAATCCACCCTCAAGACATTGCCAATCACCTTTACAATAAGACCAAAGCGAACCTCAACAATATGGAAAACATCTACTTAGACACCCCATCGCCTGAAAGCATCAATATTCCTACCCTAAGTCATTTTTACCCATACTCCCCAAAACCGAAAATATAATAAAAGGTCTTAATTCTACCACCCCGCCCTCGGATCCATGCCCTTCTCATTGGATCAAATCTACCTGCTCTGAGTTAAGCTCCCACATCGCCAAGATTATCCACCTTTCCTTCAACAAAAGTACAGTACCAGCATCACTGAAAACAGCCACAATCAAACTGCTACTAAAAAATCCCAAGCTAGACCCACAAGACCCAAAATCCTATCGTCCCATATCCAGTCTTCCATTCTTATCTAAAATAATGGAGAAGATAGTACAGCAACAAATATAAGACCATATTGATTGCCATGCACTTCTGGATTCACAACAGCATGGTTTTCGGCAACATCATGGGGTCGAGACTTTACTTACATCCTTACTTGACAACCTGATATTAGGCTTAAATAATCCAAAACAGGGCTTTATCTTGATATTCATAGATATTGCTTCAGCCTTTGACACAGTATGTCACAACCAATTAATTAATCTGCTTAAACGTAAGGGCATTCAGAGCTCTGCTCTAGATTGGTGCTGCTCATACTTAACAGATCGGCAACAAGACGTCTGTATCGGCAATCAAACATCAAATATGTTTCTGCAAACTGTCACCAGTTCTCCTTAAACCCCCGAGTAGAGGTTAAGGGAGTGGGTTTTTCCCTATTGAAATAGCTATTTCTCAGATCCTGGAGCAATGCCCCTTGGGAAATGTAGTCTTTTCACCAAATCAATAAGGAGCAGTTGTGGAAAAAGTGGTTAAGCAACCAAAGGATTTTATTTCCCCTCCCGGGGTGGATTTTACCATGAACAGAAAACACAATCCAGGCATTTACTGGTATTTGGACAAACAAAAGTTCCTTAACAGAAAAAGGCTTTCTTCAGCATTAACCAAGGTGAAAACAAACATTCAAACAAAACCACGCTGTTTCCTCACAGCTCTCTGTTTCCACGTGCTATCTGTGCTGTACTCTCTTTTCAAACAGGCTTTCACCGTAATGAAACTATTCCATTGGCCAGAGATAATGTACAGTCCATTATATCTATATCTTCTCCAGTATCAATACTCTCTGGTTCACAGTCCATCAATTCCTCCTGGTCATAAGGAAATGTTTGAACCGGCACTGCTGGTGCCACGCCCTTTCTTACTGCTCCAGGCTTTACACGATATGCTTGGGTCAAATACTGGCTTTCACACAGACTATCAGGCCCAGTATTCTTTTCCCAGCACCACCCTTCTGGATACAAACAGTCACTGTAATTAAGTATATCCAAGCCTTTTGGCTTACCTTTCAGCCTTACTGGTGGAGGTTTTCTCTGGTGCTTTTGAATAGCTGTAGGTTCCCAACCTAAGCCCTGCTCATAGCATTTCACTTGCCTCCTAGGCTTTCTGTCTCTCCCGTGCTCCCCAGGATATTGCAGACAATCTCCTTTGCCCTTGTTATATCCTGTCCTCGGGGTTTCTTTCTTTCTCCTCAAGAAGGTGTAGCAGCAGATAAGCATGCAATAAATAAAACCAGGAGTCTTTTCAAGGATTCAAGCCAGTTTAATGTGCACAGGCTCAAGCAATAATCAATTTCAAAATGGCTGAGCAATGGTTTCTAGCAAAACAACAACTTTTATACCGTTCTTCTCCATTCTAGACATAGGCAAACTTTTCATTGGTCCCAGTAACCCCTCTCACCCATCTATTGGTCCTGGTACCACTACGTAGCTATCCAATTGGGACTCTGGTCTGGGCTCAGCACCTGCTCACCCCCCCTCTAGTCCCAATTACAATGGTCAGTGTCTCTAACTTGTTAAATCTCTCCTCCAAGGT
Organism: Ichthyophis bannanicus; assembly: GCA_033557465.1. Classification (NCBI taxonomy): domain Eukaryota; kingdom Metazoa; phylum Chordata; class Amphibia; order Gymnophiona; family Ichthyophiidae; genus Ichthyophis; species Ichthyophis bannanicus. The sequence continues at coordinate 524,101,843 of CM066036.1, read as the reverse complement.
CGCTCAGCTAGTTAAAACATATGGGAAGCAGGGCACTGTAACCTTGCTTTTTGCAGAGTTAATTAATTCCATAGAAGCTGTGCTCTCTTATCAGTACCAATTAGAGCTGTTTTCTGTCTTTTCTAAGTTTCGTTTCTGCTTAGCTATGTTCAGTTAAGCTGAGTTAAGTTTCAATTCTATGGTGTCATCATTCAGGGGGGTTTTCATTCCTCTGGGCCTAACTACAGGCTTCAGTTACAGGTCAAGCTGCTTAGGCCTGTCTGTTTAGTTCAATTAGCATGGATCATAGGCCTTCGCCTACCACAAAGGAATCTGTCTCTCCTTTCCATAGAGACTCTGGCTTACTTTGGGCATAGCTGTCTTCAGTGTAGCTCTCAATAGCTTCTCTCTCCAGCTCATATGCCTCACTTCCTGCTTCTTCAGCCAGCTCTTCATTACCTCCTTCTCTGCCTAACTCCATAAGCTCCACTGCAGTTTCTTTAATAGGGTGAATTCTGGGGCCGTGCTCAACTCCACCCCCTAACAGGTGTCCTGCATTACCTTGTGATTCACCCCTTGAATGATAGCACTGGCGTTTCTCTTGCCTCTCTGCCTGGTTCCCACGGTAACCAGGAGCCATGTGCTTCTGTTTACAGCTCAGCTCTACTTTTGTTCCTGGCTTTTTAGCTTCATTAAACGGGCTAGAAGGACCCACTATGTCACAAAACACAAGGTGTACCACAAGGCTCTTCTCTATCCGCCTTACTATTTAACATATATTTACAACCAATTTGTACAATCATACAGTCCTTTGGGATCCTTTATCACATCTACGCAGATGATGTGCTCCTTTACACTCCTTTCTCAACAGAAAACTCAAGCTTCACTAGAAACATTGACTGTTTCAATGCTGTCTCCGACTGGCTCTTCGCACAACTTGAAAGTGAATTATAAAAAAACAAAAGCCCTATTTATCACGAAAGTTCTAACATTCATCCCCCCGACAACCCTACAAGTTAAGAATGCTGAACTTAAACCTAATCATGAGGTTAGATATCTGGGCATTACGCTTGACCAGTCCCTAAACATGGAGCCCCATATAAACAATATCACAAAGTCAGTCTATCATAAAATACGTTCTCCCCGTCATCTCCGACCCTTACTGGACCCTACTGACTTCCGCACTGTCTTCCAAGCACTGATTACTCCAATCTTTGACTATGCAAATATCATCCTACAAGGACTTCCAGGACATTCGATCCATCCTTTACAATTGGCATTGAATACTGTGGTATGTACCATCTATGGAGCATCCAGATATGAGCATGTATCTCCTCTCATAATCCAACTCCACTGGCTCCCAATAAACAGCAGACTCAAGTACAAAACTCTCCTAATAACTTTCAAGATTCTCAGCACCCTCACTGGAAAATCTCCTACATCGGACTCCTGACAACAGAGTGAAGAAGAACAAATATGACAAACACTTTTACCATCCCATCCATAACCAGAAAAACCTCCCAATTCGTCATGAATAGAGCCTTTTCCCTCTTTGCCCCTCTACTATGGAACTCCCTACCTTCTCCTATTCGTCTCATATCAGAGTTGGCCACTTTTCACAAAGCAATCAAGACCCACTTATTCCACCTTGCTTTTGATCACATAGCTTAAAGTGTCTCCATAAATATCATATCCAAAATTCTATCAAACTGTAAATAGTTCTCCAATATTATAAGCCACTGTGAATGATCTTTTGATCTACCAATGTAAATAGTTAACTGTTAACTACCTTGTTCACATGTTCATATGTTCAATATGTTAAATGTAATATCTTAAAAGTAAAATGTTCCATGTATGATGTTGTTACCTTGTAAACCGTGCTGATCTTGAATAGTGCGGTATAAACCCAAATAAATAAATAATAAATCAGGAACATGCTGGTGATGCCCCTAACCGTTACTGCAGAGGCTTTGCACTTAACACATGTTAGTTTTCACACTACACATGTGTTAAGTGCAATATCCTAACAGACTTTCGTAAAAGGGCCCCTTAGATTGTATACCTTTTCAGAACAGGGAAATATGTACAATACTTGTATGTAATGTATCTTGAGCTGCTGTTGAAAATGCAAAGAACTAAATCCAAATAAAATGGTTTCTTTATAAAGGTTATGTTATTTTTCAATTTTTACCTCTTTTTTTTTAACACTCCCAGTTTGCAGCTAGCAGACCACCCTATCCCTCTGAAACCCAGTAAAGAAATGAAATAGGAAATGTTGTTGCTTTCTGTGTTTATTTTTTCGTGACATCATCAACCATAGGATTTGGAGAAGTGAAGGTAGGATAGATTTGATTATACTGTAAGAACATAAGAATGCCATACTGGGTCCGACCAAAGGTTCTTCAAACCCAGCATCCCGTTTCCAGCAGTGGTCAATCCAGGTCATAAGTAACTGGAAGGATCCCCAAAAATAGCTAGATTTCATTGGGCTTACTCTCCGAGATAGGCAGTGGATTTCCCCAACTCTACCTATAAAAAAATGTATTGACTTTTCCTCTAGGAACTTGTCCAAACCTTTTTAAAATACAGCTATGGTAACTGCTTTTATCATATTCAGGCAATGAGTTACAGAACTTAATTATGTGTTGAGTGAAAAAATATCTCTAATTAGTTTTAAGTTTAGTACATAGTATCTCAATGGTGTCCCCCTAGTTTTTGTACTTTGAAAGAGTAAACAATTGATTCACCTTTATCCATTCCACACCATTCAGGATTTTATAGACCTCTATTATATTGCCCCTCAGCCATTTTTTCTCGACACTGAAGAGCCCTAACCTCTTTTGCTTCTCCTCATAGGAGATACAGTGACCAGAATTGCACATACTTTAATATTTAAGCTGTGGGCACTCCCAAGGAGTGATACAGAGTCTTTATTCTATTTAACAGGTTTTTTTATACCACTTTATCATTTCAGTCAAAGCAGTTTACATTGTAACTTAAACTTGGTAATGTGCATTAAACAGGGGTATTGATAACTTGGATTTTTTTTGAGGCAATGGAGGGTTAAGTGATTTGCCCAAGGCCACAAGGAGTGCTAGTGGGAATCAAACGCTGGTCTCTTGGTTCCCAAGTCAGTGCTGTAACCATTAGACTACTTCCATTCTAGTCTCTGTTTTATTCTCCATTTTTTCCCTAATAATTTCTAACATTCTATTTTCTTTTTTGACCACCACAGCACACTGAGCAGAAGATTTCAATGTGTTGTTCATGTTGATGCCTAGATCCTTGTTTTGTTTTCCTCGGATTCTGTTTGTAGTTTTTTTTCTCAGACACTTTTTGTATTAAAGTCTCTCTTAGGCAGATGTCAGGAGGATACCAAGATGGCATCAGACTGACTATTTTGGTTGGGGCTTGGCCTTTAAATTAGTCTTTATATATGATTTAACCTTTTTTCTTTGCATTTGTGTTGCCAACATTATTAGGCCAAGCAACAGAGATCTGCTAAGCTGCCTCCCACTCAGTCAGTTGGGCTGATAGATTCTTATCTTACTCATTCTGATGTCATAGTTATCTCTTTGGCAAGCTCACTGGGAGAAAAGGGTGGAAGGAGGCTCCGCATTGTCCCTAAGCTTTCCCCAGAGTTGTGAATACCCCTGCGGCCGCCAGGAAGCTCAGTAGAACTGAAGCAGTCAACTGCAGTGACAGGTATAGCTGCAGCAAGAGCTCTGAGGCACCTCCCCCCCCCCCCCCCCGATTTAGGCAGGATGGGCAACAGGAGGAAAGCAGAGTGGGGTGGCTGGGGGCGAGCATGGAAGCATGCCAGAGACATTGGAGGCCCGGGATCGGAGATTCTGGATTGGGGAGGTTAGAACAGAAAGGGCATTCTTGGAAGAAAAAGAGGGAATGTAGGACACTGGGTCATGGTGAGTAGGGTGATATATAAGAGATGCTGGATCAGGATAAGAGGAAAAGACGAGAAGTACTGGAGAAAAATAATTTATGGAAGGAAGATACTGACTTGAGGGAATGGGAGATGGATTGGAGGGAGGGGAAAATGATGGATATGGGAGAGGATAGAGTCTCAGAAAATAGAGACAGAGGGATATTGGGGAGGGGGAGAGGTTGAGAGTGACAGTGGAAATACTAGAGATGGGAGTGGAATGAGAAGGTAGAAGATGCTGGACTTGAGAGGAGAGAGGAAGTGTATATAAAAAGACAGAAGGGGATAATGAACATAGGAGGGGGGATAGGGACAGAGAAAGAGAATGCTGGACATTGGGGATAGGGAGATGTGGGCAATGGTGGGAGGAAGTATGAAGAGAGGAGGGTGACGCTAGACATTGAGAGGATAGGGACACAGAGGAGATGCTGAACACTGGGAGGATACGTAAGGTGACAGAAAATGCTGGGCATGGGAGGGGGGAGTTAAGATGACAGAGGAAAGATGATGGACATAAGAGGGAGATAGAGACAGGGAGGGAGCATACTAGACATCAGGGAGATTAAGGAAATAGGCATATTAGACTCAGGAGAGGGATAGGGACACAGTAGAAGGCTGTTGGACACAGGGAGGAGTAAGGAGACAAAGGAAAGATGCTGAGGGAGAGAAAAAGATAGAAGATGCTTGAGAGTAGGAGAGAGAAGATGCTGGATGATGGGTGGGTGGAGAGAGAGTGGGGAAGAGAGAGAGAAGATGCTGGATGAAGGATGTGGGAGAGAGGGAGAGAAGATGCTGAATGAAGAACAAAGGATAAGAGAGAGAAGATGCTGCTCAAAGGCTGGGAGAGAAGAGAGAGTTAGTGAAAGACTGAGGAATAAGAGGATGGAGAATGGGAGGGTTGAGGTAAGGGAAAGAGATAGAAAGATGTAGGTAGATGCAGTGAAAAGAGGGAAATTGAGGACTGGATTGTAAGGAGGAGGGGTGAAATCTGAGTGGATAGAAGCTTAAAAATAAATGGAAGAAAACTGAAAGGAAAAGATCAATGTCAGAGATGGATGTACAGAAGAGCGTAAAGAAGACATGAGATGGATTGAAGACCCTGGAAAGAGAGTTAAGAGGAAAGCAGAAAGCAGATACTGGATTAGAAAAATAAAATGGCCAGACAACAAAGGTAGAAAAAAAAGAATTTTATTTTTAATGTAGCGACTGGAGAATATGTCAGTTTTGGGAATTTACATCTGCTGTATTTATATTTTGTAGCGTGCAGGGGAAAGTTTTTTTATGCTCTATTTCTCCGGTATTGCGCTACATGTAGAGTGTAGCTTCTTGGGGTTTCAGTTTAATTTTTGACTACATATGTCTATCACAGAGATGTCCCTAGAGCCATTTTACAAATGGCTTTTAAATACATCTCTAATACGGGGATGGCCAAGTAGCCAGGAGATGTGGCAGAGCCATGTCTGAGGTGGTACAATGGACTTCTGCAATCCCGACCAAATTTAGACCTGCTCCAGGCATGAATAGGCATCAGGAAAATGCTCGTTTTGGCCATAAAGCATCCAGAGGATGTAGAGAAGATGGCATTCCCTATCCCTAGTATTCTGCACAATCACGATAATAACAGCAGTGGGATTCAAATCATTGCTTCCTTGGTCCTAGCCCACTACACTAACCATTAAGCTATTCTTAGACATCTCCAGTCTTGAATACTATTCCAGGGATGTCTATGTAGATGGCCCCATGGATGTGCATATTGGGCACATCCATGTTTCTGAAATCATGCCTGAACTTGGACATGTTCCCTGTAAAATAGTTATCTCCAAGTTATAATGCCCTGTTCAATGTAATTTCAGTTTGTTCAATGTAAATCGCACTGATGCAGAATAGCGCGGTATATAAGAGAATGTAAATAAATAAATAAATAAAATGCCTGCTTTTTCTTTGATTGTTCTGGCTTGGACATCCCAAATGCACTTGGACATCATTTGTGAAATGTGCCTTTATATATTCAGTAATTTTGTTCCCTGCAATAGTTTCTTCCATTTTTCTTGGCACCAAAATCAGCATCACTTGGCATTATGTTGGCTGCCTCTTGACCTCAAGTATAATAGATGATTTTAATGATAGCATGCAAATTACTATTAGTAGGTCTGCAATTTCATTTTTGAGTTCTGTAAGTATTCTGAGGCGTATACCGTCCAGTCCAGATATTAGCTGCATTTTAGTTTGTCCTATTACACATTCCAGGTTTTCCTCTGAATTGCCACTATTAAATGCCATTTCTGGCATGGGTAGCTCCCTTCCATCTTCCTCAATAAAGACCAAATCAAAAAATTATTTTAAAGGTACATTTTAGAAAGGCCCTTTATGTGGTGGAAGAGTCATGGAAGTGAAAATGTCTGCAAATCTGTGTCAGTTTTAGAAGAGGGGGTATGCATGTGGGAGGCTAATGGAAAATCGACATATCTCCATCTCTCAAAATCAATGAGTTTTATAATTCATAGACGGAAGTGCGGGAACACACACGTACAGTGGGAGGCGCCATTTCACAAATGCATATGTGGGGAAAATCATCATAGAAAACCCAGCAATTTACATGTTGAAATGTTGGCATTTCACAATAAATAAGTGTAAATGTCAGCACTTACACATGTAACTTTTCCATTTTGCAAAATTATATGCGCAGAAATTCCTGATTAATTACAGAAGACTCAGTCTTTACTTCATTTCAGTTTAGAGAGGGAAATAAACATTGGGGGATTAAGAGGGATTATCCCCCTTAATCTCTCTTGCAAATGAATAGCTAAAAGTAGCACTTTTCAGATATCTTTTCATGCCAGGGAGTAGGTGTAAATCTGGATGTTGGACAACTTTGGGCTTACATGTGCATTCTTATAGATTTTTGTCCTGCCCAGGCCATTCCTCCAACAGGCCCCCCCCCCCACCAGTACACCCCCATGCACTTTTGACATGTAATGGTCATCCATGTGTGAATTGATCACGTAGATGCTATTTTATGTGTGTATATGATTGCTTACATATTTTAAAATCTCATAAAAGGCTTCTAAAATAAAGCCCTAGTGTTTCCGTTATTGACTTGCTCTCCCTGAATGACCTTTTATCCCTTGATAATCTAATGGTTCAATTGACTCCCTCACAGGCTTCTTCTTTCAATTTGAATAGGTTTTTATTATAAATTTCTGTCTCTACGGCAATTTTCTTTCCAAATTCTCCATTTAACTGCTTTATTGATGCTTTGCATCTAACTTACCAGTGTTTATGCTGTTTCTGATTTTCTTCATTTGGATCCCTTTTGTATTTGTTGAACAATGTTTTTTTGCTATAATGGCCTCTTTCACCTCACGTTTGAACTATGCTGGCAGTCATTCGGCCTTCCTTCTGCCTTTTTTAATGCATGAAACATGTTTGGTCTGGGCTTCCAAGATGGTATTTTTAAACAATATCTATGCCGGATGTAAACTTTTAACCTTTGCAACTGCTTCTTTTTTTTCTAACCATTTTCTTCATTGAATCATAGCTTCCCTTTTGAAAGATAAATGCTGGTGCAGTAAATTTCCTGATGATGATAATGATTTTAGTGCTACAATATGTACATAGCACTTTATTTAGAAACATAAGAAAGAACCCCAACTCGTTGAAGCCTAGAGTTTGCCTAAGACAAGAAGAGTAGCCTAGCAGTTAAAGCAGTGGGCTGAAAATCAGGGAAACCTGGGTTCAAATCAAGCTTCTACAGCTGATGGTCCTTGTGATCTTCTTCCTCCATTACCGCAGGTATAACTTAGGGGCCTACTTGCTAAAGGTTTTCTTGCATCTTGTGTTTATGAGAAAAATGCTTAGTACTACTACTACTCCTCTTACTACTACTTCTAATCATTTGTATAGCACTACAAGGCATATGCAGAGCAGTACATATAGATGTAAGACACAGTCCCTGCTCATTAGAGCTTACAATCTAATCAAGATGAAAAAACATAACAAAGCTGGGGACTAGAGTATGGTAAGATACACACATAGTGAACAAGAGAATGAGTAGTATCAGCATCCAAAAGCAGCCTCAAAGAGGTGGGTCTTTAGCCTGGATTTGAGTAGAGTTACAGAAGAAGCCCAATGCACTGACTCAGGTAGTTGTTCCAGGCATATAGAGCAGCAAAGTGGAATGAATGAAGTCTGGAGTTGGCAGTGGCAAAGAAGGGCACATATAAAAGGGATCTGTCAGAGGAGCAGAGTTCCCAAGGAGGGGTGTAGAGTGAGATAAGAGAGGAAAGGTAGTGAGGAGTCCCAGAATGAATGCACTAGTAGGTCAGTAGGAGAAGTTTGAACTAGATGTGGATGTGGAGTTACATGAACATAGCTGCATTGTTTACCTTCTGTCAGTATTGCTGAGTTTTGAACAGATTGAAGGAGGAGAGATGATTCAGAGGGAGACTAGTTAGGAGCAGGTTACAATAGTCAAGATGGGAGGTGACTAGAGAATGGATAAGGATCTTAGTAGTGTGTGTAGAAAGGAAAGGACAAATTTTGCAGATATTAAAGAGAAAGAAGTGACAGGTTTTAGCTATTTATTGGATGAGTGCAGAGAAAGAGAGAGTACATTCAAAGATGACACCAAGATTGCAAGCTGAGGAAACAGGGAGGAAGCATAGTGTTATCCATGGAAATAGAGAAGATAGAAAGGGGGGGGAGGTGGGGAGGTGGGGAGGTGGGTTTAGGGAGAAAGATAAGGAGCTCAGTTTTGGCCATGTTCAATTTCAGACACAGTGAGACATCCAGGCAGCAGTGCTGGATAAGCAGGCAGAGATCCAAGCCTGGATTCCTGGAGAGATTTCAGGTGCATAAAGGTAGATCTGAGAGTCATCAGTGTAAAGATGGTACCGAAAACCATGGGAGTAAATAAGTGCACCAAGGGACTGAGTGTAGACCGAGAAAAGTAGAAGTCCCAAGAAAGAACTCTGAGGTATACCAGCTGAAAGTGGGATGGCAGTAGAGGAGGATCCACCAGAACATACACTACAAGTGTGATGGAAGAGATAAGAAAGCAAGGACAGGAGAAAGTGGTGATCAACAGTGTCAAAGGCAACAGAAAGGTCAAGAAGGATAAGGCTCAAATAAAATTCTTTGGATTTGGTGAGGAACAAGTCACTGAAGACTTTGGCAAGAGCCGTTTCTGTAGAATATAGAGGATGAAAGCCAGATTGCAGTGGATCCAGAAGAGCTTGAGAAGAAAGGGCTTGAGAATTGGTCCCTCCACTTGGAACTCACTATCCACAGCCCTACATCTTGAATCTTCCCTCTCAAAATCAAGACTCTCCTCAAGACAAATCTTTTCCAGATTGCTTTCAACCTCCCCTCCTCTGGCTGTTGACCCCCCGCCACACTCGCCCCTCACCCCTTCTCCTCAGCCTATCTGATGCTCTGTCCTGTCAATTTATTGTAGTGCTTTTCTTTTTCCATTTTTTCTTTTCATTTATTTGCTTTGTAAACTGCCCTGATGTTTGAAAGATGGTATATCAAGTGTTCTGATAAAGATAATGAAAGTCAAGACAGCAGCAGTGAAACGCTAATTCAAGTAGTTTTGAGGCAAAGGGAAGAAGAGTCTAATAACTAGACCAGTGGTTCTCAACCCAGTCCTCTGGGACTCCTAGGCCAGTCAGGTTTTCAGGATATCGACAGTGAATATGCATGAGATAGATCTGCATACAATGGAAGCAGTACATGCAGATCTCTCTCATGCATATTCGTTGTGGATATCCTGAAAATCTGACTAGCCTGGGGGTCGCAGAGGACTGGATTGAGAACCACTGATCTAGACAGACAGATAGGGTCTGGTGAAGGCTTTTTGAGGAGAAGTGTAACCAGAGCATGTTTGAAGGCCACAGGGACAGTTGCAGTGGAAAATGATAGGTTGAGGATATGACAGATGGAAGGAATAACACAGAAAAGATAGAGTTTATTAGATGGGTGGGAATGGGATCAGAGGAGCAAGTAGTCAGTTTGGAGGAAGAAAGAAGTTTGCATTTTCCTCCTCCGTGATTTTAGAAAAGGAAAAAAGGGTGACAAAAGTTGAGGGAAGTATTTGGGATTGAAGGGGGGGAGGAGGTGAGGTGGAGGTGACTCTTTGGAGTATTCAAAGCTAATCATCTGGACTTTATCATGGAAATAGTCAGCTAAATTCTGGACAGAAAGTGAAGGAGGGATTAGGGGAGGAGGGACCTTGAGAAGAGAGTTGAGCATAGCAACAGGCGGCAAGGATCAGCAAGAGAGTTAGTCAGATAGATATAGTATTCTTGCTTGGCGAGTGCTATAGCTGACTGGAAAGAGGCTAGCATGAATTCGAAATGTAGGAAGTCAGCAAGAGTATGTGATTTAAGCCAAAGGTGCTCAGCTGAGCAGGCAGAGGAATACAGGCAGGTGGTTGGTGAGGATAGCCAGGGTTGAGGTACAGTACACCTCACAGGGAATAGAATGGGAGGAGCCAGTGCATTCAGAGCAGAGGAGAGTATAGTGTTATAGGAAGATACTGTCTCATCAATGGACTCAGATGACATAGTGGAGGAAAGAGGTAATAAGGCAGCAGTGAAGAGGCTGAAATGTCGATAGTGTGAAGATTCCTAAGCATATTGGTGGAGATGGGGGTGGTTAAGGGTGAAGGTTAGCAGGTGATGGACAGATAAATGAAAAACTGAGGTGGAAACGTTTGAGGGTGAGCAGCTGGAAGAGAAGACGAGGTCAAGGTAGTGGCCATGCTTGTGAGTAAGAGTGGTACAGCACAACTGGAGGTTCAAAGAGGAGGTTAGGGAAAGGAGCTTTAAGCCATAAGGGACAGAATGGTCATCAAAGTGAATGTTAAAATCCCCATGAATAATGGAAGGGGAAGATGCATCCAGAAAGGAGGAGAGCCAGGAGTCAAAGTCAGTGAGAAAGATAGACGTGGACTTGTTGGGGGAAGGGGAGGTTGATAAATGACAGCTACTTGGAGAGATAGTGAAGTACATGGACTTCAAAAGAAACAATGGAATTAGACTGAGGCAGCTGGCTGAAATTGGCAGGAATGAGAGCGTAGAAAAACTCAACACCACAACCACGGCCAATGGGCCAGGGTGTATGGGAAAATAGGTAGCCTCCCTGACAGAGGGCAGGGACTGAAGTGGAGTCTTCAGGGAGAAGCCAGGTTTCAGTAAGAGCCAAGAGATGCAGATTATTAGAGATAAAGAGTTCATGAATGAAGGCAAGTTTATTGGAGATAGAATGTGCATGGAAAAGGGAGAGAAGAGGGAGGAAGGAGAGGGATATGAAGGTTTGAGAGGTTATGCATTGATTTGCCTTGGGAGTGTGAAAAAAGTCTAGGAGGACAAGGATTGGGGTTGACATCTCCAGATGAGAGAAGGGCCCTCAAGTTATAAGTGTTCTTAGACAAGGAAATAACTATAAAACCTGAATTGTAATTCAGCTTCAGCTTGAATTTGGAAGGATGACCAAATTAAATCCCCAAAATATTGTCGTATGACATATAGACAAAAAACTAGGCTCTGCATTAAAACGATGATGCTATATTGGTAAAAAATAAACCAGGTGGGCTTAGCTGAAGAAGGGACACCACCAGATGAACAAATCTGCAAGTAATAGGCATTTTATTTTTTGAGTTTGATTACTTGCTCTGTCATCAAAACCCATAAACAAGAACAAAACAAAAACTTCCCTTAAAAATCCGGGTGAATCTTCTGGGACCAGGAAAGCTCTATTATCTTCCCCTCTTGCTTTCAGTTCTACCTCTTCCCTACTCCAAATCACTTTACTTCCACCCCTTGCTCTCATTTGTTTCTCACCTCTCTCTTCCACCTTTCTCCACTCCCATCTCTTGCTCTTAACTCTCTCTTAGCAAGTGGTAGTCCAGGAGCAGGAGAAAGTGCCTCTGAATAAGGCTACCCCTTCTCTCGCTTCAAATGGCTATTTGGATCATTCTGCTCTAAGGAACCAATCAGCATCAGGAGGTCAGGGCTGGCCCTTGCGCCAAACAGCTAGGCACTCACATAGTAATGAAGAATTTTAGGGGCAGCAGAATTAAATAAAGAAGCGATTGAACTTGATACTGTTGATACACCCAATAATTTAATCAATCCTACTTTGAATCAGAGAAAGAGTAGGGCTGATTGAATTACTGGGTGCAAAGGAAGCATTGGTTGAGTCATCATCCAGCAGCAGCCATCTCTTCTTTTTTTAATTCAATTATCTTTTCGAAATGATCCTGTGAGTGACCTCCCCATCAGAGTTTCTTTGAAGTTGCTTGCAGGCATCCTGGGCAATCCTCCGAGTCCTCCTGGCCCTCCTCCAGAAGAGGAAATGATCTCACATACAACCATGACAAGGGAACTGGGCTGCATCTAAGATCATCTTTATCTGGTGATATATTTACTAGGGCCAGTATTAATTGGTGCAGTTGGCTTTGGAGCACGGCAATGGTGGTCACACTAGTCATCAGTTGATGGTTAGATGGACCAGAGGGAGAGTGGTGGAATATCATATTAGCAGCAGCAAGGGATTGAGCAGTACCAGTGGTACTAGTAAAAATGGCATGGGGGACACTTATGATTGGTAGGGGTCGGGTGGCACAGCTGAAGGTTTGCCTAGGGTGCCAGATACCCTTGAGCTGGCCCTGCAGGAGATAGGGAAGCAGCAGTAGGCTCTGCGGTCTTTCCTCTTTCCTTCTGCTGCTGCTGCTGCTGTAATCCTAGTGCTCACCCAGCAATAGGAGACAGAGGCAGCTGTTAATTGTGATAGCAGCAACTGTGCCACTTTTTCTGCTAGCACAACACAGAAGCCGCCTCCTTCTGCCATTAGCCATCTTTATGTCCATGCCTGTGCCATTGCCACTACCATGGAGTCCCTGCAGCTCCGGGATAAACCAGTCTAGGAATGACCCAACACTAATTGACTTTCTGTCCCAATGCAAGCAAAACTTTTTCTAGTGAATACTGGGTAGCCGTTGTCGATTAATGTATTTACCTGTTTTGTCATGAACCCACGTTACTAAATGCAACAGATAAACTGTATATAAACACTATAACCAAGGCCAAGTGCCAAAACTAGAATGCTTCTGCTGCTTTGCAACTGCTTCAGATAAATGCAGTGTGTACTTACGATCAGAGAACAAGGGAGAGATGGTAAAGTTGAATAATTTCCTTAATCAGATATAGTATCTATGCCTTAGCTTTGCTCAGAATACATTAAAACTTAATTCCTCCCATGCACGAACAGTACAGTATATGCTAGACATCTGGCATACAAAAGAAAGTGCAGATAAAAAGGACATTGCAGTAATACAAATAGTAATAATGAAGGCTAGTTTGGGCATTAAATGAGCCCTCCCCCTTCTCATCCTCTCATATCCCTGTAACCGCTAATAGAATAAGGACAGCATTTCCCTGCAGTGTGTTAATCACTGTAGGAGCTGCATTTGTAGAGGAATAATAGTCTAGTGGTTAGAGCAGTGGACTGGGACCCAGGGAAAGCAGGGTTTAAATCCCATATTGCTCCATGTGGTCTTGGGCAAGTCATTTAACCCTCTATTGACTAAGGTACAGACTAAAGAGTCATGTTTACTGAAGTGCGCTAACTAGTAGCATGGCATTTTGTGCTTGATTGGCATGCGGTAGGGCCACATGGAAGCAAGGAGAACATGCAGTCAAGGCCACCATGATAAAAATCCCGCACTACCGCAGCAACGCACGAGTAGGTGGGACCAAGGTGGAGACAAGGCAGAGAAAGGGCAGAGTCAGGGTGCACAGCTGTAGTGGACATGGTATTCGCATACTAACTACAAAACCATGCTACTATTGTGGCTGCAGCTAATGCCAGCCTCTGAACAGGCGCGAGCTGCACTCACCATGCTGCCACATGTGTGGTTCGTACACAGTGCTAAGGAATTAGAAGAGCAAGAGTGGGGAGAACACATTAGAGGAATAGGGAGCCAATAGCATACAGGGACTGAATACCAAGGCACGTGCCTAGGCCATCATGAGTGTCCAGTTTTGGAGCTCGCTGATCGATGTCCCTTTACGCTGGAGTTGTAGCAGTCCATGGACCTGGGGGGAGCTCTTTTGATCCTCTCAAGTCTGGTTGGCCATGATTGCTGGAGTGCTCATCCAGTGGGCTGTGTGGGATTCACTACCTTTATGTGGTGTCCTTCCAGAGGTCCCCCCCCCCCCAAAAAAGGGGCATGAGGTGTCCCTTCTTTAGTCACTGTTAGACACCAGGGGTGGGAGCTTCAAATGGTGGGCCATGGGAGTGCTGCTTAATCCTATGGTCCCCATGTGCAGACTGATTATGCTTGGTCTTCAGACCCTCTTGGCCCTTTACCCCCTTCCCTCAGCATTGGGGAACTCATTCCAAAATGGATAAGGTGCTGCCCAAGCTATGCTCAGACGGATGAATGAGTTGTAGAACCCATCCCCCACCAAACGTCTTGTAACATGTTCCCTGCAGCCTAGGTGAACAACCATTCTTCTTACGTCAGAGTGAGGGGTCCCACACATGACCCTCTGCAGCTCCAGATGCCACATTTGCACCTATCATGTACGGTTTGAGACACAGCACATACTTTCTGCATGTGTTTGCTTTGCTGATTTGCATGCCCCACCCTCTTGTACTTTGCTCCTATGCTCGGAGCTGTGCTAGCTGTTCAGCTCATTCTCAGTCATCACATTATTCCGTACTGGTCAGTTGCTTCCTTCCTTCTGTATGGGTGCTAGGGGCACATTTCTTACTTTCCACAGTGAATCTAAGGCCCACAGACACTCCCATATCATGTTTTTATCATTCTGTTTTCCGACGTGCATGGAGATCGTGCGCATTACTGTGTGTTTGCTACTTCTGTGCTAGTGCCGTGGCTAGCACAACGGTAGTAGCATACTGGAGCCATGCCCCTTGTGTTTATCTCTGCCACTGAGCTTCACGTTAACCCCTCGCTCCCTACTGCACCTCAGTAAACATGCCTTTAGATTGCAAGCCCTCTAGGGACAGGGAAATACTTACTGTACCTGAATGCAACTTGGCTTGAACTATTACTAGAAAGGTATGAGCTAAATATAAATAAACGGTACTATTTCTGCTTGGACTTTAAATGACAGCGCAAAGATGCACACTCTTCTTGGTGGATCTCTAGGGATACAATATTTAGATCATCTTCATTTAAAATATAAATAGATACATATGAACAGCTGAAGCCGCAGACTGACTAGGGCAGGAAAAAAACCCATCTGGTTATGATAGACATATTCATCTTTCCAGTCATATCCTTAGCTACTCAAGTCACTATTAGGCCAGTTGTCAAAGAGCTGCTGAATGGCCAAAATAAGTAGTTATCCGTAGATTAAATTATCCTAAGCTGATTATGCTGGCTACTTACTATACAACAGCTCTTTGCAAATTGGCCTCTTATCCTTTAGAGTTCTTTATCCCAACCTGGTTCCACCGATACAAAAACTAAACCTCTCGCAGAGCCCTAGTCTCCATCTCTCTTATCCCCGTTCCGTGATAGAAAAGTACAACCCATTCTGGAACCCCAGTCTCCTTTTCCAATCAAGCCTGGCGCCTGATTTATAAAGGACATGCAGTGGCTGCAGTGCTTTTAAGTGGTACCACAGCGCTTAGCATCACCTCCGGCGATGCAATGCTGTTCCCGTTTCCGCACCCTCAATTCCATTTCCTTTTGCATGTAAAGCCTCTTTAACATGCAGAAAAGGGTTTTTACCAAATTGTGTGCCCATATACAAACATATAAGTACATATATTTAAAAAAAAACATACATGTTCCTGGAGTTGTAAATCGGATAGAGCAGGGGTGGAATTATGATCTATACATGTATTTTATAAATCCATGCTTCCATGCATTGAGTACACACACCTATTTACATCTACCTCAGAGTAGGTGTAAATTTGTGTAGGAGAGTTTGTGCTTTGAGCTGGCTCTGGATGCTTTTTTAAAATAACTATAGGGTTGCACTTGGCACGCGATTACTGGCAAAATGAATGCACGATAAGTGCAGCTGTCATGTGTTACCTGTCAGGGGTGTGCCCACCTAAGTCCCAGGCAGTTAGCAAACGATCCAGCACCGGAATGTGCTGCACAATTAACATTAGTACACCTAATGACACACATAAAAGTATCGTTATATGCACTCATGCCAACTTGCCCACTTTCTTCCCTGATGGCCACTTACCATGCATTTTAGCGGCCGGTAGCTGACATGCACACGTTAGCTTTCTCCGCTGCCAGTTACTGATAAAACATGCACTAACCAGCTATCAGCCTTTAGTAAAAGGGCCCCATAGTTGCCTCTGTGGCCCTTATAAAATGCATATACCATAACCCAAAGCACCAAGATCTAAGGGCCTGATATTCAAAGGCATCTACATGATTTAAAACCTGTAAACTGTGTAAATGCTGCTATAGAAGGATATTCAGGGACACTAACACGATTAGTGCCGCTGAATATCAACTGCTTCTACTGTTACATGCCCTGATGCTATCCATGTAGAATCGGGGCGTGTCATGGATGTTCTGAGGCGGAGCAGAGGTGGCACCCATTGCTAACCAGACAACGGTGATATTGAACCTCTGTCCGGTTAGCGACCCGTGGGTCAAGATAGGCGTGGGAAAAGCTGGCCTATCTTGACCCGTGGGAACTAACCGGGCAATGACTCAATATCACCGCTATCCAGTTAACTTTTGAACCATGCGGCAGACCCAGATATTCAGTTTTGGTGACCAGATATGGCCCCAGCATTGAATACCTGGGGTTAAGGTCCAGCAGTGACAGCTATGTGCATTAGAAGCGCATAGCCGTCACAACAGAATATCAGGCCCTAAATATCTTGGGATATCCTCTAAAGATATATCATGGACCATCAAACTTCCAGAGAGTATACATGTAACATCTCTCAGTCATGTTTAGAGGAAAGGCGGGATAGAGGTGATATGACTGAGACATTTAAATACCTCCATGGCATAAATGCACAGGAGGAGATCCTCTTTCGATTGAAAGCAAACTCTGCTACGAGGGAACATAGGATGAGAATGAAAGGGGATAGACTCAGGAGTAATATGTGGAAATATTTCTTTATAAAAGAGTGGTAGATACGTGGAATGGTCTCCCAGTAGAAGTGGTAGAGATGAGGAAAGTATCTGAATTCAAAAAAGCATGGGAGAAACACAGAGGATCTCTAAAGGAAAAAAGGGGACTCTTGGAAGGGCAGCCTGAATAGACCATGTGGTCTTTTTCTGCCGTCATGTTTCTTTTTGTATTTCAGAAACTCATATAATATACTTTTTCAAGATATTTGAATAATAGTAATAAAAAATCATTTATCTTTGCCACAAGAATGGAACAAATAGATTTTTGTATCCTAAAATGTAATAAAATGTTGGATTTGATGAATAGAGTTTGCCCATTGCAATTGTTGTGCTGACTTATGAACAGTCACACAACCGTGAAGAAGCCCCTGGTGATGTGAAACCTTCAGCCAGGTAGGGGTGGATTTTATCAAATGTAGAAATTTGCAGCCTTCAGATTTGCCATGGAGAGAACAAGAAAAGTTCAGCCTTTTATAAATTTCCTCAGTAGAGAATAATATAACTTTTATTATAAAAAGAAAACGCCAAAAATGATTATGATGGCAAATACAATTTTGAAATATGTTAAATAACAAAAATTGCAAGTTTTAGGGAGCAATGATGAATACCAAGTCAATGCAGATTTTGCTACATCATGAAGTTATTTGAGCTCCTGTTAAAATTACTAATTTAAATTGTTATACAAGTGGTATGATGTGTCAAGATTGATATATTCTTGCAATTTTTGTTTGATCAAAATAACCAGAAAGACCAATAACCAATTGGTGTTGTATCTGCTGTCATTTACTTGGTTATTATTTTACATATATCCCATGATCTAGAAAAAATCATGCTACTCATCCTTATTTTCTGTAACACTGGTAAGAGGCCAATTCTGTAGGTGCATGTCCAGGACGTGTCCCAATTCCAGCACCCTGGACGTCCAGGCACTTTCCCAGATAGCTCAGCCTGGCTCCTGCATGGAGCCATGGTGCCGTGATGTCCTGTTGCCATGGCACTGTGGCTCCATGCTGGAGCCCCGATCAACCACCTACAGCAAAGATACCCCGTTCCCCGCCACCTGACCCCCGATCGGGCCTGTCAAGGCTGGGGTTGGGCTGCGGGGAACCCCCTGCCCCATTCACTGTGCGGTGCCTGCCCCACCGCACCTTTCCCTCATGTCTAGGGGACTTATTAAAAATTCCGAGGTGGAATAAGTCCTCTGACTATCTGCCCAGGCCCAGACTAGAGGGCTGGCAACAGAATAGACCCTGTATGTATTGTCCAGGTTGGGGGTCACGCCTTCAACTGCCCTCACTCCTCCCTCAGCCCACCCCCTCTCACCCTCGATCAGAGCTCCCCGTACATCTCATCTGTATGTGCGGGAAGCTCTGGAGGACCCATCTCCCCTCTCCACCGATGTGATTCGGTTGGCCTGCCATTTTCGTCCTCAATGCAGGAAGCAACGGATTGGGCTGTGGATAAGGATGACAGGTCAGTCTTGAGTTCTTCTGACCATATATCTGGCTGCTCCCCTTCTTTGGAGGGTTCGGCTACAGCTGTGTCCCCTGTGCTGGGGGTTATTCTCAGGGAGGGGAGCTCTTGGATTCCTCGTTGTCCTCCCCTGAATTCTTTTCCTTTCTACAACAAGCTTGCTCTTTTTTAGTGCAAAAACTCAGTCCCTGCAGCCTTTATTCCCTTGAACTCAATCAAGAGGGTCAAGCAGCGTGTAGAATCCCGGCTTGAGTGCCGCTTCCTAAGCGACCTAGGTGCAGGATGCATTTTGGAGATGTGGATTAACTGGGGTCGGTCAGAAACTTGGACTTGGACTTTCTTTCTGATATCTCGGCTGAGGGATCTGATGCAGAGGAAGTGGTGCTTTTACCTTCAGAGGATCATGAGGAGGCTGGCATTATCTGCCTGTTCCGGAAGGAAGAGTTGGCAGCATTGATTGATCGAGTTTCATCCACTTTCAATCTGGCTGACGCTCAAGCGTCAGAGCAGGGGCCACAGTTCCATCCACTCCTACAGGGAGTTCAGAAATCTACAACACTCTTCCCATTTCCGGAGATTATCAAGAGCATGATATGATCGGAATGGGACTTCCTTGATTCCCCTCCTATGAGGTTAAAGATGTGTAAGAGAATGTATGCTCTCCTGGAGGAGGAATACATCGCCAGGTCCTGCACACCTAAGGTGGATGTGCAAGTAACAGTGGCCCCGAAGCAGACTACCATTCCCGTGGGAAGTGGATCGGCCTTAAAGGATACTATGGATTGTAAAGTGGATTCTCTTTTGAAGAGTCAGCTTGCAGCAGTTGCTGCTATTCTTCAGTTGGTGGTGTGTGCAGGCCTGACTTCTCGAGCCCTTCTCCAGTGGATTCAGTCTATTCCGCCAGAGGATACTACTCCCCTTTTGAAGTCAGCCACTGCCTTCCTTTTGGTTGCTATGTATGATCTATTCCACTTGGCAGCTAGAGATATTGGCCTATCGACAGTGATGTGTCATTGGATTCGGCTCTCCCTCTGGACGACGGACACATCCTCCATGCCTGCCAACTCAACTGGCCTTTAAGGGGAATCTTCTTTTGGTACCAATTTGGAAAAGTTGGTGAAGGACTTGGGTGAGTCCAAGCCTCATTGTCTCCCAGAGTATAGGCCAAAAAGGGCCTGGGAGGTGTACAGGGCCATTTTGCTCCTCAGCCTCCATCCAACCATCACGCTGGACTGACTGCCAGGATTCTCGGGAGTCCTGTCATTTTGTCTTGGAAGACCTTACTTTTCTTCTTCTGGTTTTTGGACCCATACTCAGCCATTCGAGAGGCTCATGGACCCAGGTCTTTGTCCCTCCAGAGGGTGTCCCTCCCATTCAGGGCAATGAAGGTTTGGGGGTTCATTCTCTGATGCCTCCAGTTGGGAGCAGACTTTGCCTTTTCTCTCAAAAATGTGCCTGGTCAGTGAGGATCACTAGGTGCTAGACCCCATTCAAAACGGCTGTGTCCTGAAATGCAAAGAGCAGTAGGCTGTGGTTATTTCCCCATGTGATTTTGCAGTGAATGAGACGCCATTCAGGTCACATTAGACAAGTTTCTGTGCCTGAATGCAGTGGTGCCAGTTCCCCCTGGCTGAATGGGACAAGGGCAGATAATCCATCTATTTTGTGGTGCCAAGAAGGATGGTCCTTCTAACCAATTCTCGACCTCCAGGGAGTCTGTGGGCATTTACATATGCTGTATGCTTATTTGTGCCAGAACATACAGTATATAAATGTGGACATGCAAGTCATTTTAAAAATCAAGCAAAGATGTCCAGAGTGCCCCGGACATGCTTACGCCATACCCCTGTTATGATTTGAACATTGTCATACTGTGCATATCTTTAAAGCCACTTTCTAAAATGGCTCCAGGGATGTTGCCATGCTTTTGATGTCTGCATGCCCATTTTCAGACGTCCAAAGCCCAAATAGGGCTTCTAAAATAACCCCCTTAGAGCCATCAGCACAAGAGCTATTCAAATAGCAATGATATTCAGTCTGCTGTCTGAATAACTATGCGGATAAATTCAGGACAGCTTTTTTGCTGTCCTAACTTTATCTAGCTAGTAATCTGGAGAGAGAACTGAATATCACCACTTCCCATATAACTTTGTGCCGTGCTCACAAGGCGATCTGTGAGGATTTTCAGTGCTATTATCCGCAGTGTGCCAGTGAAAATACACAGATAGTGTTGGCTAGAGGGATTATCTGGACTATTGCCTTTGAATATTGACCTGTTTATTTCTTAAAGCACCACCCAATAAACTTTGTTTACCAAAGAGAGTAGACAATCCCAAAAAGAGTATATACCTCCTTTGAAAACCGCTAAACCCAAAGTATATCTGTTTAAAATGACCGGATTCCTGGATTCATTTATATTTTCTTATATACCGTGCTATACTGCATCAGTGCGGTTTACATTGAACAAACTGAAATTACATTGAACAGGGCATTATGACTTGGAGATAACTATATTACAGGGAACATGGCCTATGGAGGGTTAAGTGGCTTGCCCAAGACCACAAGGAGCACCTGTGGGACTAGAAACCCCAGTCCTTCCAGCCCAAGGTTGCTGTCCTCTAGTGGGATTTGAACCCCCGACATTCCGGCCTGAAGTACCTTGCCCCAACCACTAGGCCACTCCTCCACTCCATGAAAGTGTTTGGGTAATATCATATTCCTACATATACACATCAAAAATGAAGTACAAGCTTAGGGCTAGATTTACCAAATTGCATTACCATCTTAATGCGCATTATTGGTGGATAGGTCCCAATGCATAAGATGGGATTTGTGGGCAATATTGCACATCTGTGATGTTCCGAGCCCCCTCAGCACCTGAGATGGGTGCCCCCTCCTATGCTGCTGGCATCCCCCCCCCCCGCCCCCCGCACGGAGCTGTGCACCAAAATGCATCCCCCTCCACCCCAGACTTGGCCCACGGAGGCAGCGTAGCAAACTTACTATTAAACTGGTTTGCCACAGTACCTCACACTCCAGGGCCGGTCACTCATCTCTGCAGGCCAAAGTCTCGTGATTCACGAGTTTGCCGCGCTGCCTCCATGGGCCTGGCAGAAGTTCACCCCTCCCCCCCTCCTGGGTGGCACCTGAGGTGGGCTGCACCCTCTGCTGGTATACCATTGGTGTACATTAATGCATGGTAGTGCACACTAACATGATAGCACCTTATAGTAATCCAGTCCTTAATTGGTAAGGGTAGAGGGATATCACTGAGAAGAGTTATTTTAGTACCTTTATAGACCATACTTTCTGCCATCTCTAATACTGCTCAAGGATATTGAAGCACTAGATTGGAATTCTGTTATTTTCTGGCCTTTCTTCCTCATTCAGTCATTTCCTCCATAAACCGAAGTGCCTAGAAAAGGCATAATGACTTTTAAAGCAATCAGGCTGCCTTTTATTGTCTGTTCTTTTTCTATTACTTTAAAATTTTCAAAAGAAGATTTACAGCTTTCTTGGGAAATTTCATGCTGTAAAGTGTGTTAAACATATCATTCAGTGGACTGGTAATTCCTTTCCAGTGTTTGCTAGTCACTTCTTATTTCATTTATTTTGTTTTATAGCCCACCTTTCCATTAAACAAATGCTCAAGGCAAAGAAGGGTGTAAAAGCAAAATACATAAAAATACACAGCATCAAAATAAAGAACACATAATAAATGTAGTCTAAATATTTGCAAACTATCTAAAACTATAAGGAAGTAGGTTTATATAATATCAATGTCTGCAGTTTTTATTTAATTTTCAGATTAACTATGAGGTACACATTGAACTTGTAGCTGCTATTTATGTAGGTTGGCTGCATACTTGAAAATGAGCATGTAGTATTGAAAATAAAATTTATCTACCTATTTTCCCTCTCCCGACATATCCCTGCCCTGGTGTGGTCCATTTTTGCCATGGCTAAATCCATCTATCCAGTGAAATCAGGCAGCTAAATTTAGCCACTCTGAGGGGTGCAGTTTTCACCCAGCAGGATCTAGTCAGGTAACTAAGAAGTTACTCAATCAAATCCCATTTAAAATTGCCTTCATAATGATGTTTAAAGCATCAGTACTTTCAAAACATTTTTTGTAATACAATCACCCACTGGAATAAGCAAAATGTGTACCATACTCCAATTGCTCTGCATGCATTGCACTCTTTAAATAAAAGTATCTGCATTTAGAATACCTTTATTACATAGCCCCTCCTTCTGTAAATCAGGTCACTACCCTACAGATTGCCCTCAAAAACAATGCCAGTCTCACTCTAAGTATGCAGTCTCAACTGATAATAAACAACTGAAAGCTAATCACAGAGATGAGATTTTCCTAATCTATAAGGCTTCTGATTTTAGGTTTTAACCAATAAATCCCAATAAAACACCCCTGATGCAATAAAATTAAAATAGATGTTTCTTAGATGGTAGAACTCTGTACCCTCTCTCTGCCCGTCTTGTTGCTTTAGTTCCTCCACTCTGTTTTTGTGTATTTTCTGTACCTACAACTTCACATCTTTGCAAATATATCTATTTGATTCAGCTGGAAAATGTAGCCAGTGCTAGCACCTGTGCCATGAAAACGCCAATATGCATAAATATATATATATAAATTTATATATATATATATATATATTCCCAATGATTTTGAAATAGCTCCCACTACTAGAGCTTTTGTCAAACAAATATACAGATATAAACATCCTAGTACCCCATTCAAAAGATAAATCAATTTATAGAAAAGTTTTTGTCAGACTATATTGAAAACAAGTACATTAGTGGATTCCAATGCACCCAGCAACGAAGCCCTTTTAATTTCAAAAAGAGTCCCTTATATAACCTCCCATCTTTAAAACCAGATGAATAACTTGCAGTTAGATGACTTAAGCAAAGTTGTTAGATGAACTTGAACACAGTCAGCGTAGTCACTTGCAGGCAGCCACATTCTGATGGCTTAGTTCAGCCATCTGCATCAGGAACATCTCAACCAAATCAGAACTCCAGGTATATATTTTTCCTACCATGGAGCTCCCTCACTTCCAGGGTTGAACAACACTTAATACCACTAATCTTTGGCATAAAAGCCTAACTCAGTACGACTTCATAAGCTTCAAATAACCGGAGCTTCTAATACAATTGAAAAACGATAACCAATAACCTCAAATAGCATCATTGCATAAACAGAGGATCCACTCAGCAAACCCACTTACAGCGCCATCCACGCAATCTCCAAATTTAAACCAGTTGGGCTAATACTGCCCATTCGATGTATCCATTCTTGCTCTTTCAAATTAAGGAGGGAATCCAAATCACCTCCACACTGGGTTTTCCAACACGGTCAGTCACCCTCCAGTGCAGGTCCTCAGTGCCATAATTGACGGAAATCCAATGTTCAACCAGAGGAGCTGGCAATGTCTGTGTAGAAATCCTGCTTTTATGTTCGTTCAGACGTATTTTAATCTTACATCTGGTTCTCCCAATATAAATGAGAGAGCAGGGACAAACAATCAGATAGATGATATATGTAGAGTCACAATCCGAATAACAGCGAGCATGGAACACAAAATCTTTCATTTGGCAGTACCATAATTCCCCTTGAATACTTAAATGACACCAGTTGCAACGACCACAGCATGAATGACACTTTTCCTTGAGGTTTTTTTCTTGCCATAGAAAATCTAAAATATTCTCCCCTATATTCCTCCCTCTGAGAAATGCAAACAGAGGGGGCTCACTAAAAATGTAAGGAGAGAATATGTCAGTGAGAACTAATGATTCTAGTAATCTTGCTAGAAAGCTGGAAGTATGGTGAAGTACAGCCTCAGTCCATTGCCTCAGTTTGCTTATAGTCAAGTAGGAGATCACAGTTAGCAAATTTAGCTCATTTATTAAGCACATTGAATGGCAGGCATGGGGTATCCTCTAGATATAAAACGATCTTTCAGTGCCAATGACTGAGCCTTAAAGTCATCTTCCACCAAACAAACCCGATGCAACCGTAGAAATCGACTAATAGGTAATCTCTATTTAAGTTTCATCGGATGAAAAGTATGGAATTGCAAATACTGTAGATATTGTGATCTGTAGATTCCATGTCTTTCACAATCATTATAAAGAGTAGTTTGAAAAGAGTCCATGTCTTTCACAATCATAGTATCTAAAAAGTCAATCTGAGTAGAGTCAAATCTCATAGTAAATTGCAGAGAGGGTCCAGGGTGTTAATTCATCTTGAAAAAGAATGCAACTCCTGCTCTGTCCAAGACCAGAGCATAAGAACATCATCCAGAAATTCTTTCCACAGGATAACTTTAGAAAACTGGTCAGAACCATGCAAATAACTTTCTTCTAACCTAACCACATATAAAGATGTGACCGAAGGGGCAAGAGTAGCACCCATAGCTACTCCGCTTATAACCAGAAATAATTCTTTGTCAAAACAAGTCCCATGAACTCCAGTAATAACCTAGGTGAAATCTGAGGATGATGGAGGTTTTCTTCATAAAACTTCTGCTATAACATCTAAGGCTCCACGTTGTGGGTTATTAGTATATAAAGCCATGACATCAAATATTAGTGTCACTGAATACCCCTCTCGAGCGCATTTAGATGGTTTACAGGTCTGTAAACTGTGTGAATGCCTTTGAAAATCGGGCCCTAAGTGCTTAGCACTGATTTTCAGCACCAGGCACCTAATTTAGGCTCCTATATCTAGGCAAATGAATGGCAGGCCCAAATTTAGGTGCATACATTTTAAGCTCCTAAATTAGCTGAAAACTTGGCTTCTAAATGAAGCTGAAAATAGGGCACATATTTAGGAGCCAAACATAGGGGTCTAAATTTAGCAGCTCAGCTTTTTTTGAATATCATGCCCATAGAATTTTTTGTACCCTCAAAGAACTGCTAATTAGTTGAAAACAAAACCCCTGAATTTACAGTTTATAGACAACTAAAAATAGAGCAGCAGATACTCAGCGGAACAGATTTTCAGCTAAAGTCTGAACAGTGGATGTGCTGGCATAACTGTATGCTAAAGTCATCCTTGCACTTATGCCTTCAGACTGGAGCACTTAAGTTACATGGATAGCAGCAGAATTTCGCTGCTATCCATATACCTTTTGTCCCTGCACACTGCCCACCTTAAATCCCAGCCCATTTGAAGGGGCTAATTTTGTAAAGGAGTTTTTATGTTTTATAAAATGATCCTGGGGTTACGCACATAAAATATGTGCGGTGACGAGAAGTCACAGACTTATACATGACCCATGTGTAGGGTGTTCTGGAGCAGAGGTTAGGCAGACCACAGGCAGAGTAATGATTTACACACCTATTTTATAAAATGTGTGTATGTGCGTACTTTGCGTGTGACCATTGTCATGGTGGCAGCCCCTAGTGGCCAAGGGCGGTAAGGGCATGCTCCACGATGTATTTATTTTCAAGGAACGTGGTGTAATGGAAGGCCAAAAATGGAGTTTGGTCTTATCTATTTTCAGCTCCTTGTGTGCACATAATAATTCAGCCAAGAGTGTAGAGAAACAAGGTTTTTATTTCCCCTCTGTGCAAGGGTTCTTTAAGACAGTGGAAATCAAAGAATGTCCTTTGTTTGAAAAGGTTCCAGTAATAAACAGGTGGACTAACTGTTAGTAGCTTCACAATTAGTGCCAAGGAAAATGGAGGAATTCAGTTCATTCCAAACAAAAACAATTAAACAAGTTTTCTTCTTATTTACACGGTGGCTATAGACTCTAGGCTAGTAGCCATACACAACCCACAATCCATATCTTCTTCCTGAGGCATGGCAATAGCATTTATATTTTCTACGTCCATAGATTCTGCCTCACTAGTTTCCCCCGGGGAGTAAATACTGTCCCTGGCTGTTACAGCATTACATGGACTGTCTCCGCTGACCTGCCTCCAATAAGACTGGGTTTTAAGTTCTCTTGGTAATTCTTGAAACCACTCTGGTTTCTTTCTTCTTCTTACAAAGTGAGTATTTGCTTTAGCAGTGCTTCTAGAAGTTAAGCATTCTTTAGGAGAATAAAGCTTTCATACCTTGAGTTTCTGTAGCTGGACTCCCTGGAGCCTTCTCTCCCAAGAATGTCTCTTTTGCAACCGTTTTTCTGCCGGTAGCTTCTGGGCAGTGTTGTGCTTCCTGGCAGCTTAAAACCTGGTATGGATTCAGCTCTATGCTTCAGTGGTAAAGTAGCTTTGCTAGAAACTCCTTTTCCTCGAGTACCTGGTAAAACGTTTCCAGCAGGTTCCAATGATTGCAGGTCTTCCTCCAAACCTGGTTCTCTGATTCTCTGGATACGTCTCTCAGCTTTGGACTCAGGAACGTTGCTTGAGCAGGGAGTGGTACACTCACCAGCCTGACTGCTTTCCCCAGCAGACTCCCTCTGAACAGCTGCTCTGCTCTGGTAGCTTGGCCCCTCTGAACTCCACCTCTGTGAATTCCGTTCCCTTGGGCTTGCTCAAGGAGGATTCCTTCCTTCAGGTCTCTCCTTTCCTTAGCCGTGCTCCTTGTTCCTTCTCCAAGTCCTTCTGCTCCTTGTTCTGCTGCTTCCCTTTCTGCAGCCGTGCTCCTTACTGCTTGGCTTTTTCTCTCCCACTCTGCTTTGCTAGAATTAAACTTCTGCTTATAAAGGGATCTTCTCTTTGAATCTCCCGGGCTCATTCCCAGGTGCAACTGGTTAGATCTCCTAGCCTCATTAGCTTCTGTATGATCACTCCTGCCCCCTCTAGCTGTGCTTTGAGGTAATTGCACATCTAGATCTCTGAGAAACAGGGTTTCTTTTCAACTTTGCAACTTTATTAGTACCAGCCTCATGACACCATATACATCTGCACTCAATAAGGCGTATATATTTGGCTTAAATCTAGCCATGATTTCTGCTGCTTTGCTCCCAGAATTTTATAAAGACACATGGAGCCCAATTAAACGAGGGGGACGTATGGGCCATCCGGATGTCCCTGAGGAAGATGGGGCTGATAGGACCCGATTTTGGTCCGATACCAAGAATCGGGCCTGAGGATGGCCCGGTGTGCCCATGCCACCTGCGGGGATGTGCTCCCCACAGGTGCCCCCAACATCTGCGGCTCCGGCCCCCCGTTTCCCTGCTGCCCATCCCACGGCTGGCCTGCCATGACTTGGATCGGGCAGCAAGGACCCCCTACACCCGGATGGGGGGGGGTTCCCCAGGCCCGATTGCTGGGTTTTTGCTGCTTATATCACCTCTGAGGTGGTATAAGCAGCGCGTCCCTATGGGCCCGGCAGTACATATAGGGCCGTGACCTGAATCAGCCCTGTATATGATACTGGGCTTGCTTGCCCTCACTGCGCCCAGACCCTGCCTCGCGCCTATTCTCCCCATCTTAAAGCACAGGATGTGCGGGGAGGGCAGGAGGAGATTAGTGTCCTGGCGGCTTGCAGGGCTGCACGTCCCGCAAACTGCGTGTCAGAATGATCTCCATAGGCACCTATTGTTCTCGTAAAATAACCTCAAATAGGAACCTACATAGCCTTTACACACCGGCAGCCTATTATAAAATTGCTCTTGAAATTAATGACTTTTGGTTAGATAGTGACTAAATATTGCCCCAAGAAACTCTTTCTATAGGGCGTGGCTATAATTAGGGTAATTTTACAAGAGCACACCTAGATAAAGCTCTTTTTATGTTGCCTATGTTAAAGCTATTTTATAAAGACAAGTAGGACCTTATTTGTCTTGATAAAATACTAGCGTAAGTAACTGAGATCGTGCCTTAAGTTAAGGCGTGGATATTTACACCGGACCTACAGCTATTTTTGCATAAGAAGCATTAGTGAATAGAGGCCTATATAGAAACATAGAAACATGATGGCAGAAAAAGACCACGTGGCCTATCTAGTCTGCTCTTCCATATCAACCACTACAACAGTCCCCTTTTTTCCTTAAGAGATCATCTGTGTTTGTCACATGCTTTTTTAAATTCAGATACTGTCCTCATCTCTACCACCTCTACTAGTAGACTATTCCATGCATCTACCACTCTTTCCATAAAGAAATATTTCCGCATATTATTCCTGAGTATATCCCCTTTCACCCTCCTCTTATGTCCCCTCATAACAGAACTTGCTTGCAATCAAAACAGGCTCTCCTCCTGTGCATTTATGCCACAGAGTTTTAAACGTCTCAATCATATCACCTCTATCCTGCCTTTCCTCTAAAGTATACATATTAAGATAATTAGGTCTGACCTCGTATGCTTTATAACGAAGACCACTAACCATTTTAATAGCAACCCTCTGCACCGACTCCAACCTGTTTATATCCTTTTGAAGGTGCGGTCTCTAAAATTGCACACAATACTCCAAATGAGGTTGCACCAAAAACGTACACAGATCCACTATCACCTCCTTTCTTCTGCTGGCCATTCCTCTCCCTAAGCACCCAAGCATCCTTCTAGCTTTCGCTGTTGACTTTTCTATCTGTATAGCTACTTTAAGATCATTGGACACAATCACACCTAGGTCCCGCTCTTCTTTTGTGGATAGAAGTACTTCACCCCCTATACTAGATTGCTCCCTTGGATTGCTACAGCCCAAATGCATGACCTTGCATTTTTTAACATTAAATCTCAGCTGCCAAATTCTAGACCATTCTTCAAGCTCAGCTAGATTCCTCCTCATGTTATCTATACCTTCCTGGGTGTCTACTCTATTGCAGATTTTGGTATCATCCGCACAGAGGCAAACCTTACCCAACAGCCCTTCTGCAATATCACTAACAAAAATGTTAAAAAGAATCAGGCCAAGGACAGATCCCTGGGGCACATCACTGGTAACCTCCTTCTCCTCAGAGTGAGCTCCATTTCCCTGAACCCTTTGCCGCCTCCCACTCAACCAATTTGTAACCAAAGCAGTAACTTTAGGGTCCATCCCTAGGGTGCTCAGTTTGTTTATAAGTCGCCTGTGCGGAATGGTGTCAAAGGCTTAACTGAAATCTAAATACACCACATCTAGGGTTCTCCCTCGATCCAACTCCCTGATCACCCAGTCAAAGAAATCAATCGGATTTCTCTGACAAGACCTACCTCTGGTGAATCCATGCTGCCTCGGATCCAGTAATCTGTTGAACTTCAGAAACTTACTATTTTCTCTTTCAGCAGCATTTCCAATAATTTACCCACACTAACTGGCCTGTAGTTTTCAACCACATCCTTACTTCCGCCTTTGAGTATAGGAACGAGATGTGTGTCTCTCCATTCCTCTAGCACCATCCCGACTCCAAAGAGGCATTGAAAAGTGTTGCTGCTAGAATATCCCCAAGTTCCCTCAGTATTCTTGGGTATATCCCATCTGGTCCAATCGCTTTGTCTATTTTAAGTTTAGCTAGCTCCTCACGAACACAGTCTTCTGAAAATCATTCAAGATGCCCCTCGCTTCTGTTTCTGTTTGTGGGTGTTTTCTGAGGTCCTGCTCCTGGTTTTTCATCTGTGAACACAGAACAGAAATATTTGCTAAGCAATTCTGCTTTATCCTCATCAGTTTCTACATATTCCTCCCCTTCACCCTTGAGTCTGACAAAACCACTTTTGCCCTTCCTCTTCTCACTAACATATCTGAAAAATGTCTTATCCCCCCATTTTATTGCACTGGCTATTTCCTCCTCTTTTTGAATCTTTGCTGTCCTGACTACTTTGCTAGCTTCTCTAAGTTTTTCCAAATATAGATGCCTGTCTTCCTCTCTCTGTGATCTCTTGTATTTCATGAATGCCTCCCTCTTATTCTTCACCTTTTCACCTGCTTCTTTCAAAACCCATAGAGGTCTCCTTTTTCCTTTTACCTTTATGTACCATTTTAACAAAAAGGTTAGTTGCCCTTAAAATATCCCCTTTCAGTTTTGCCCACTGTTTTTCTACATCCCTCAGCTGTTCCCATCCCGCTAACGACTCCTTGAGGTATTGGCCCATCTTGGCAAAGTTAGTTTTCCTAAAGTCTAAGACCTTCCCTTTTGAATGGATTTTATCAACCATAGTCCTAATACTGAACGACACCATCTGGTGATCACTGGATGCGAGATGATCTCCCTCTATAACATCAAAAACACTTTCACCATTGGTAAGCACCAAGTCCAGTATGGCCCCTTCATGTGTGGGTTCTTTTGCCAGTTGCCGGAATAATTTTCCCTGTAGAGAATCCAGGATCTCCTTACTTCTAGATGATACTGCAGCAGGGTTGTGCCAATCAACATCTGGCATATTGAAATCCCCTGTCGGTTGCACTTCCCCTTTTCTGGCAATGCTGAGTATGATTCTCTTAAATCTCCATCCACCTTTTCTCCCTGTGAAGGAAGTCCGTATATCATGCAAATGCAAATAGATTTCCCATCAGCCCCTGCGGGCTTAACAGAGACGCGAGGGAGACACTCTCCCTTCGCGCCTCTCAAAGCCGGCACGGAGGGAGGGAGGGAGGGACGGATGGACGGATTCAGCCGGGCAGAGGGGGCCCCGCGGGACAGTCCATGCTGCCGCGGCAGCAGAGGGGGCCCCGCGGGACAGTCCATGCTGCCGCCGCGGCAGCCAGCGGTTTTTTTTTTATTTAATTTTAAGGCGGCTAACAATTTTTTCAATTTTTGTGGGCCCTTGTCAGCTGTGGGCCCTACGCCACGGCGTAGTTGGCGTATAGGTAAATCCGGCCCTGCCTCTGTCATATCTCCCCTCAGCCGTCTCTTTTCCTGGTTGAAGAGCCCTAACCTTTTTAGCCTCTTTTCATAGGAGTAGCCTTCCATCCCCTTTACCATTTTGGTGGCTCTTCTCTGTACCTTTTCTAATAATGCTATATCCTTTTTAAGATATGGTGACCAGAATTACACACAATATTCAAGGTGCAGTCGCACCATGGAACGATACAGAGGCATTATAATATCCTTTGTTTTATTTTCATTCCTTTCCTTATGATACCTAGCGTTCTGTTTGCTCTCTTGGCTGCTGCTGCACACTGGGCGGAGGGTTTTAACATGTTATCCACGATGACGCCTAAATCTTTTTCCTGGGTGGTAGTTCCCAATGTGGAACCTTGTATTGTGTAACCATAGTTTGAGTTGTTCTTTCCTAGGTGCATAACTTTGCACTTGTCCACATTAAATTTCATCTGCCATTTGGATGCCCAGTCTTCCAGTTTATCAAGACCCTCTTGCAATTTTCCACAATCCTCTTGTGTTTTAACAACTTTAAATAGTTTTGTGTCATCTGCAAATTTGATAACCTCACTTGTTATTCCCTTTTCCAGGTCATTTATGAATATGTCAAAAAGCAGCGGACCCTGCACAGATCCCTGGGGTACACCACTATTCACCTTTTTCCATTGGGAAAATTGGCCATTTAGCCCTACCCTCTGCTTTCTATCTTTTAACCAGTTCCTGATCCACAATAGTACGCTGCCTCCTATCCCATGATTTTTTAGTTTTGCCAAAAGTCTCTGATGAGGGACCTTGTCAAAGGCTTTCTGAAAGTCCAGATACACTATATCAACCGACTCACCTTTGTCTACCTGTTTATTCACACCTTCAAAAAACCATAACAGATTAGTAAGACAAGATCTTCCTTGTCTAAGGCCATGTTGGCTGTCTCTCATTAGCCCATGACTATCTACATGCTGAGAAATTTTGTTCTTTATGATGGTTTCTACCATTTTTCCCGGTACTGACGTCAGGCTCATTGGTCTGTAGTTTGCCAGATCACCCCTGGAACCCTTTTTAAAAATTGGTATTACATTGGCGATCCTCCAATATTCAGGTATTACAGATGATTTTAATGATAGTTCACAGATCACTAATAGCAGGTCTGCAATCACATATTTCAGTTCTTTCAACACCCCTGGATGTATACCATCTGGTTCAGGTGATTTGCTACTCCTCAGTTTATCAAATAGTTGTAATACATCTTCCTGGTGTAGCTATATTTCTTTCAATTCTTCTGCAGTATCACCTTTAAATACCACTTCAGTCACAGGTGACATCCCTGCATTTTCCTCATTAAGACCGAAGCAAAGAATTCATTCAGTCTCTCCGCTATTGCCTTGTCCCCTCTTACTGCCCCTCTGTTTACATCCCATTACTAGTTACATCCCAGTCATGGTTGTCCGTGAACAATGTTTCTGTTACCGCCACTAAATCCAAGAGAGCCACTCCCATTAAAGCCTCAACATCTGGGATCTTATTTCCCAAGCTATGGGCATTTATACACACCACTTTCCATATGTTGCCCCTTTTACCCATTTTCATAAAGATATTTAATATTTCACTTACCTGGGAGCTTTCACTTACCTGCGGACTTTCTTCCCAACGAATCTAGTTTAAAGCCCTCCTCAGTAGTTTAGCCACTCTGCTATTGAAGACAAGTCGAGCCTTCTTGGATAGATGGATGCCATCTCTGCTCTGCAACCCTTGGAACAGCATCCCATGGTCCAGGAAACCAAAAAGCTCTCGATGACACCATCCACGCAGCCATGAATTTATCTCCAGGTTGCGTGCTTCTCTGCCTTGGCCTTTACCCTCAGCAGGGAGTATTGAAGAGAACACCACCTGCGCACCTATCTGCTTTACCCTGTATCCCAGAGCCATGAAGTCACTTTTGATATGCTCAGAGGAATACCTGGCAGTATCATTTGTGCTGACATGGATGAGCAACATCGAGTAATAGTCAGTGGGCTTGATGAGTCTCGGCAAACTCTCCATAACATCATGATTTAGGTGCTACAGCTATGAGCATTATAAACTAACATTTAATTAACATTTGGTAGTAAGCATCTAATAGCTTCACACCTGATTGATTTTGTTTGTTTTGTCACAGGTGCTGTCCTATCACGCAACTTGCTCAAAGGCTGAAGTGGACAAATTTAAGGTAAGGAGTGGAAGCAACTAACAGAATCATTGTGGCAGATCTGCAAAAGGAGATTATACTCAAAGTGCAATTGACAAACAACCTGTTTACCTTGTCACCCATTCATTGCCCTCTGTCTTTAATGGAGGGGAAGTTCTGCTTTATCCCTCTGCATTTACCTTCATTCCCTTTGGCTGTGAGTCATGACCTTGAAAGAATGATCCTGAAGTCATCAGGGCCGTCCCGTCGACCAGGCAAACCTAGGCAGTTGCCTAGCATGGCAGACCTCCATGGGCGGCCTGGCATCATGGCTTATGAATCCAATATTAGTCAAAATCTTTTATGGTAATACAGCGCTATATTAGAAATAACTGCCTGGCCTGTAGAAGATTACTCAAGACATGGTTTGTTAGCCAGGCCTTTGAAACTTGATGTTATTTTAACTTATATCTTTTATAAATAATTTACTGTATTCTGTCTGGTTCTTGCCTTGATATTAATATTTTAGAGAATATTGGGTATTATGTATGGGATAGGAGGCAGTGTACTATTGTGGATCAGGAACTGGTTAAAAGATAGAAAGCAGAGGGTAGGGCTAAATGGCCAATTTTCCCAATGCAGAAAGGTGAATAGTGGTGTACCCCAGGGATCTGTGCTGGGTCCGCTGCTTTTTGACGTATTCATAAATGACCTGGAAAAGGGAATAACGAGTAAGGTTATCAAATTTGCAGATGACAGAAAACTATTTAAAGTTGTTAAAACCTAAGAGGATTGTGGAAAATTGCAAGAGGATAAATTGGAAGACTGGGCATCAAAATGGCAGATGAAATTTAATGTGGACAAGTGCAAAGTTATGCACCTAGGGAAGAACAACCCAAACTATGGTTACACGATACAAGGTTCCACATTAGGAACCACCACCCAGGAAAAAGATTTAGGCATCATTGTGGATAACATGTTAAAACCCTTGGCCCAGTGTGCAGCGGCGGCCAAGAAAGCAAATAGAATGCTAGATGTCATAAGGAAAGGAATGGAAAATAAAACAAAAGATATTATAATGCCTCTATACCGTTCCATGGTGAGACCGCACCTTGAATATTGTGTGCAATTCTGGTTGCCGTATCTTAAAAAGGATATAGCGTTATTAGAAAAGGTTCAGAGAAGAGCCACCAAAATGGTAAAGGGGATAGAAGGATATTCCTATGAAGAAAGGCTAAAAAGGTTAGGGCTCTTTAACCTGGAAAAGAGACGGCTGAGGGGAGATATGATAGAAATCTATAAGACTAGGGGACATGCAATGAAGCTATAGGCTAAACTATTTAGAAAGAAAATATTTTTTCACTCAACGTGTAATCAAACTCTGGAATTTGTTACCGGAGGATGTAGTAAAGGCTGTTAGTGTAGCTGGGTTTAAAAAAGGTTTGGACAAGTTCCTAGAGGAGAGGTCCATAAACCATTATTAAGAAGTGACCGAAGATATCAATGCTTGACCCAGTACAAGCATTGTGGAACCTGTGTCTTTTGGGGAAACTGCTAGGTACGTATGACCTAGATTGGCCACTGTTGGAAACAGGATACTGGGCTTTATGTACCTTGGTCTGACCCAGTATGGCATATCTTATGATCTTATGTTCTTATTTTATAGAAACATTTTACTTATTTTATAACTATAGACTTTTTTTATTGCAATCTAATGTTCTTTAATATATTTGCAATGCCAGTACTAGGATATTATGATAGAGGCCAATTCAGATCTGGGCGTCGCTGGCCCATCCAGATGTCCAGAACCTGGATGGGCCAGATTTGCACCTGATTCTGATCCTTCAGAGGCTAGCCGTTCCCATGGGATCAGAATCAGGTGCACCCAGCCTGGATGGGCTGGCCGTGCCCCGATTCTGGGCCCCCAGATAACCAGCCACTTACCTCGCTAGCCAAGCCAGGCTCCTGCATTGAGCTGCGGTGC
Organism: Ichthyophis bannanicus; assembly: GCA_033557465.1. Taxonomy (NCBI): domain Eukaryota; kingdom Metazoa; phylum Chordata; class Amphibia; order Gymnophiona; family Ichthyophiidae; genus Ichthyophis; species Ichthyophis bannanicus. The sequence goes on along the minus strand of CM066036.1, from coordinate 524,066,440 downwards.
TGTGATGTCCTGTTGCCATGACACCGCGGATCTATGCAGGAGCTACTATCCCTGTCGGACACCGAAATGTTCCTTTCCCAACTGCCCGACTCCTGATTGGGCCTTCCGTGGCCAGGGTCGGGCTGCAGGGAACCTGCTGCACCCCCTCATCTCTCTTACCGGCCCTGGATGCTTCATTCACCACCGTCTAGGGGGACTTATTCCACCTCTGAGGTCGAATAAGTCCCCCCGTCCAAATTGCTGACCCCGGAATCGGCCCTGTACTTCTGGGGTCAGGTTCCCACATATGCTCTCCCTCGCCCCACCTCCGGCCCGCCTCTGCCTACCCAGAGACAGAGCTCCCTGCATATCTCGGATCTATGTGCGGGGAGCTCTGACATCTGAATCGGCACTCTGGTGTTTAGTGGGGCTCCAGCCCCACAAAACGTAGCCCCATAGTCTTTTTGGGCTTATTTTAGAAGTTGTGTCTAGATTTACACATGTAAATCTAGTTACTTTAGTAATGAGCAGGCTTAAAGCATAGTAACAGCTGTTCTCCAGGGACAGCAGGAATCAGTCCTCACATATGGGTGACGTCAGCGCCAACAGAGCTCATGCAAAGCATTTTTCCAGCTTTCAAAGAAAGCCTTTGGGACATGCTACTATGCATGCGTGGTCCCCTTCCTGCCCAAGGGTGCCATCTTGCTCAGTCAGATGACATAGCAAAAAAGGACTTAAACAATGTAGGGAGGCAACTCCAAGGGGAGGAAGGAGGGTTGTGAGGACTGATTCATGCTGTCCCTGGAGAGCACCTGTTACAGGAGAGTAACTACACTTTCTCCAGAAACAAACAGGCTGCCAAGGATCGAACCATGACAGTATCACCGGTGACCCATTGGGTAGTCATAAGTTACAGAAGATGAGTCCCCACTGAGAGATTCTGCATGACTATAGCATCTAGCGACACTATCCCTCCAGAAGCCTGAACATAGAAGGGTTGGAGGGCAGGAGTTGCCTACACACCGAAAATATTATGGAGTACTGCTTGTCTGAAGGCACTGTCGCTGCAGGACTTGCTCTCCAGGCAGTAATGAGCTACAAATGTAAGGATCGAAGATCATGTGGCGGTCCTGCAGATTTCCATCACCGGCACTGAGCAGAGGTTGCCTATCGATGTAGTCATAGCCCTCACGTGATGTTTAGTGATCTGATGATCAAAGGAGAGGCTCACTCGCTCATAGGTGAGGTCAATGCAGTCCGCCACCCAAATGGACAGAGTCCGCTTCGTTACCAGGAGCCCCAGTCTACTGGTGTCGTATGATACAAAGAACTGAGGAGCTTTGCGATGGGCGTGGGTCCTTTGTAGATAGAAGAACAGGGCCCGCTTGCAGTCTAGCATATGCAAGATGAGTTCCTCCCTGCCGGCATGGGGCCGTGCGAAAAAGGTGGGGAGGACCACCTCCTGATTAAGGTGGAAGGGAGCCACCACCTTGGGGAGGAATTTAGGATGTTTGCGGAGCACAGCCCTGTTCTTATAGAACCTTATATATGGCAGATCCGCCACCAAGGCCTGGAGTTCACTCACTCTCCGAGTGGACATGATGGCTACCAGGAAAACCACTTTCCAAGAGAGGTATCTCAGATGGTGTGTGGCCAGGGGCTTGAATGTCGGCTTGGTGAGTTGGGAGAGCACCACATTAAGGTCCCATTCTGCCGCCGGAGGGCGGAGAGGGGACTTTGAAAGCAAGAGGCCCTGGAGGAACCAAGAGATCAGAGTCTGGTTTGAGAGGGATTTTCCCTCCACTGGGTGATGGTGAGCGGCTATGGCACTCAGGTGTACCCTCACCAAATTAGATTTTAGGCCAGCGTACGAGTGGTGTAGTAAGTATTGTAGTACTATTTGCATGCGGCAGGAGAAGGGGTTCTCCCTTCTCTCTGTACACCAGACAGAGAATCTTCTCCATTTGAAGGTGTAAGCCCGTCAGGTAGAGGGTTTACGGGAGGCCAGCAGGCTCTCCTCGACTTCCCCTTGGAGATAGAAAGGGGCCAGGGCTACCCTTTCAGCAGCCATGCCGTCAATGCTAGTGACCCCGGGTTGGGGTGCAGGAAGGGAACCTTCCTCCTAGGACAGAAGGTCCAGGTCCCGACCCAGTGGGACCGGGAGTGTCACCGATAGGGAGAGAAATAGAGGGAGCCAGGTTTGCCGGGCCCATCTGGGGGCAATCAGGATCACTGATGCCTGCTCGCTCTGGACCTTGAAAAAGGTCTTGGCCACCAGAGGAGTCGGTGGGAAGGTGTAGAGGAGGCCTTCTGACCATGAAATTAGGAAGGCATCTGCCGCTATTCTCCCCAGGTGCGGCTGGCATGAGCAGAAGTGGGGCATCTGCGTATTGTCCATGGAAGCGAATAGGTCCATCTCGGGCCTGCCCCAGAGGTGGAAGTCTTTTCGCCACCCTGGGGTGCAGACGCCATTCGTGTGGATGGAGGACTCTGCTGAACTTGTCTGCCAGGTAATTGTCCTGGCCTGGAAAGTACACTGCTTGCAGGAGCATTCCATGGCATAGCACAAAGGAGAGGAGGGCCACCGCTTCCTAGCAGAGGGATTACGAGCCTGTGCCCCCTTGCTTGTTCACATAGAACATGGCGACCTGGTTGTCCATCTGGATCAGCACAGGAGGAGGTGGAACATTCGCAGGGCTAGGAAAATGGCCCGGAGTTCCAGGAGGTTGATCTATAGCAGCAACTCCTCTTGCGACCATCTGCCTTGGGTGCAGAGCTCTCTGCAGTGTGCACCCCACCCCAGAAGGAAGGTGTCTGTAGTTAGGACCATCTGAGGTCCAGGTGCCTGGAATGGCATTCCCTCTTGGAGATGGTGTAGGGGCTGCCACCAGCCGAGAGAGTCTGCCAGTTAGCAGGTGACCCTGACCCTGTCACCTAACCTGCCTATGGCTTGGATCCACTGGGAACGGAGACACCACCGGCCCGCCCGCATGTGTAAGGGGGCTAGGGGCATGACATGGACTATTGAGGCCATGTAGTCCAGTAACCTGACGAGGAGGCAAGCTGGTACTGAACACTGTGTCTGTATCTCTGCCGTCAGCTGCACAAGGTGATGGGCCCTTTCCTATGGGAGGAAGGCCTTGACCAGTAGTGTGTCCAAATGGGCAACTATGAACTCCAGGTTTTGGGCTGGAGAGAGATGTGATTTGGGGTAGTTGATGACGAACCCCAGGTGCTGCAGGAGGCAGATTGTTCGCTCTGTATCTTGGCCGGCCTCGAGGGCTGTGCTGCCTCTGATGAGCAATTCATTCAGGTAGGGGAAAGCAAAGGCCCCTTAAAGGCGCATGTGAGTGGCCATGACTGCCAGGCGCTTTGTAAAGACACTTGGCGAGGAGGCTAGGCCAAATGGAAGCATCCTGTACTGGTAGTGCTCTCCTCCCACCACGAACCTTAGGTACTGTCTGTGGGAGAGGTAGATCAGGATGTGGGTATATGCATCCTTTAGGTCTAAGGAGCACAGCCAATCTCCCTGGTGGAGATAGGGCAGCAGGGTTCCAAGGGAGAGCATCTTGAACTTCTCCCTCACCAGAAACTTGTCCAGGTTTTGCAGGTCTAGTATAGGCCTGAGGTGTCCAGTTCTTTTGGGGACAAGGAAATACCTTGAGTAGAAACCTTTTCTCCACATTTGTATGGGTACAGGCTCTACTGCCTTGTCTGTGAGCAATCCCATGAGCTCCTGAAGGAGCAAGGATGAAGGAGAGGCCGCACAGGCTCCCCTGGGAAGAACCCTGGAGTGGTTTGATGGAACCTGAGGAGGTAGCCCTCCTTTATCACTTGTAGGACCTACTGGTCCGTGGTGACCCCAGCCCACCTGTGGGCAAAAAGCGCCAGGTGACCCCTGTGGGCTGGGGAGGGTCTCCTGGGGGAGAGAAGGCCCTGCCTGGAGAGTCAAAAGCTTACCCCAGGTTGGGTGGGAGGTGGGATCTGAGGCTTCTGAGCCTTAGACTTCCTCGGGCCATGTCCCTGGTTCTTGAGCTGAGGGCACTGCTGTTGTTGTGCCAAGAAGGGCTGGTAATAGCCCTGGTGGAAAGACCCCTTCTTCCTGAGGAAGGGTGGTATTTTCTCTGATGCCTTCTTCCGGGGAAGGGTCGAGGTTTTCCTTGAGAGACTTTGCCTGGTTACAACCTCGACCTCTATTTCGGCCATCTTGTTGGCCATGAGCTTGCCAAACAAGTTCTCCCCAGAAATGTTTCTTGCACCCATTGCTCGAGGTCAGAGGTTTGCAACCAGGTCTGGCGCCGAGCCCCAGTGCCCTCTGCTGTTATCCTGGCTGCAGAATTGAAGCCATCATAGATGATGCAGGAGAAATCCCGGCAGTCAGGGCTTGGAACCTCTGAAGGGGTTCCCCAGGAAGGCCTGCAGAGAAACCTGCCAGCTCCTTGATGAGGCCCTTGAAGTACATCCTGATGTACAGCTCATAGGCCTGTATCCGGCAGCCTAGCATGGATTCCTGGAAGCACTTGCACCTGAGGGCGTCGAGGGCTCTGGCATCCATGCCCGGTGGGAAGAAAGATTTATTCTTCTGGCTTTTGAGCTTCTGCATCAATGACTCTATAACCGTGGAATAGTGCAGAAGCTGGGACTTCTGAAAGCCTGGGCCCTTCTTGACGTAGTAGGTTCCATCGAGGCATCAACTGACACTGGCACCAAAGCTGGAGTCTCCCATATCCCTCTCGAGGATGGGCTGTACTGGCACCATTAGAGTCTCCTTTGGCGGGGACTCATAATGGAAGATTTCCATTTCTTGGTGCATGGGTCCTTCTCTACTCGGTCAGAACCGAGAGGGCTCAGACCATATCCTGCATGAAGTCGTGGAAGTCCACGTTCTTGGGCGGGGAGTGGCGCCGGGGTTCTGGAGGAGATGGCTCTGAGGGAACATCCCAGTGTTGAGAGGTCTTGGGGGAGGCCTCAATGTCGGTCTTCCAGTCAGAGCCAGAGGGCATCAAGGATTCCGAGGCTCAGGACTCCTGTGCCTTGAAAGAGGTCCCGAGGAACCGGGGTCCCCCAGTGGATCTCAGGTCAGACTCCCATATCTGGGCGGAGAAGACAGACACCCGAAGAACGGGACCAGAACCTTGATCGGTGCCGAGGGCTCGCTTGAGGTAGATGGAGCTCGGGGCCTGGCTCGACGCTCAGCGACTCCCCTACAGTTGGGGGCCTGGTTGTCAGGGCAGATGATGCGGACGAACCTGACATCATTGCCTGCTGCAAGGCCAGGATGGCAAAGACATTCTCATCCAAGACCGCCATCCTGGTCTTGATACCAGGTGGTTCTGCAGCTTTCGGTGTGGGCACTGAGGGTCTCAGGCCCAATGCCGGCACTCTCGTGAGTGCATCCTCGACAAGGACCATGGCCTCGGAGAGCATCGCACGGTCATCGCCGGCTGAGGACTTCCTCTTAGAGACCTTTGGGGGGCACTGCTCGGAGTCGCCTGAGTCCCTCCACAGGACCTTACCGGGTTTCAACGGTGGAACCTCTACTCGCTTCGAGGATTTTTTCTTTTTCTTTATAGGGTCTGGCGTCTTTATGGAGGAGCCGCTGCTGTGAGACTTTGAAGACACCCGGACGTCACGGGATGTGCTCAGCTTGGGGCTCAATGTCAGGGAAGCCGATGCTGAGTCGGACCACGGGAACAGCTTCTCCTGCAACTCTGACCATTTCCTGTTGCTTCTTGGAGTCATGGCCTATCACAGGTCGCAGGTAGCACTGTTGTGGTCTGGTCCGTGGCAGTGCAAGCAGCAGACATGAGTGTCTGTAACAGACATGGTCTGGCCACAGCGGTCGCAATTTTTGAACCCACCGGGGGACATAGTGGGAGATACCCGGCAAGAGTTGACGATCCCCGGGCGAAAAAGGGTGCGAAAACCAGTCGAGGCAAGTCTCAGCCAGCTTTTAATAAGTCTTTTTTTCCTCCCTCCCTCCCCATCACCCACCCACCCCTGGGATAATCGTAGCTTTACAAGTGCTTAAACCTCTTAAAGGAATGGAGGTGCCATATTCACTCTCAGGTGCAGATGTTCATTCTCATCAGCATACATTAAGAACCTGAGATTAATTAAATTTCAGGTGAACAAAGTACATTAAGCGTATTAGGTATAGTTTTATTAGTATAAGTATCTCCAGCAACCCTTAGTACGTAAAGAACTTAAATATCTAAACACAACCTTAAAACCAAGATGCAGACAGCAGTCCAGCAGTGAGATGGGGGGCTTTCCAGTCTTTTGCATTGAGTGTCACATGTATGATTTTCTCCCATTTGGTGAGGGGTCTTACGTGTGAACAAGGTGAAAAGAGCTCTTTGCTCTCAGGGAACGAGTCCGATCTCTAGAGGCAAGAGTAGCGGACTTGGAAGACATAAGGAAGACAGAGAGGTATATAGACGAGACCTACAGGGATATAGTCCTGGTCCCACCTCCAGTCTGGCAGCATCCCTGCTGCCTTGGAGGAGAGAGGTCATGTGAAAGGAGAGCACCACCCTGGTTTGGCAGGAAGTGATCCTATAGCTAGGACCTGTCCTCAAGGTGATGTAAAACACCTGGCCACTGGTCCGAGGACGTTTCTCCAGGGCCAAGTGCGCATGAGGGAAGGGTTAGGACAGCCGTTATAGTTGGTGATTCGATCATTAGGCATTTAGATAGCTGGGTGGCTAGTGGACGTGAGGATCGCTTGGTGACATGCCTGCCTGGTGCAAAGATAGCGGACCTCACGTGCCACCTAGACAAGGTCTTAAATAGTGCTGGGAGGAGTCTGCTGTCTTGGTACATGTCGGTACCAATGACATAGGAAAATGTGGTAGGGGGGTTCTGGAGGCTAAATTTAGGCTTTTAGGTAGGAAGTTGAAATCCAGAACTTCCAGGGTAGCTTTCTCCAAAATGCTTCCCGTTCCATGCGCAGGACCCAAAAGGCAGGCAGAGCTCCAGAGTCTCAATACGTGGATGAGATAATGGTGCAAGGATGAGGGTTTTGGATTTGTTAGGAACTGGGGAACAATCTGCGGAAAGGAGGGGCTCTTCCTGAAGAGATGGACTTCACTTGAACCGGGATGGAACTAGGCTGCTGGCATTAACCTTTAAAAAGGAGATAAAGCAGCTTTAAAACTAGATAATGGGGGAAAGCCAACAGTCGCCCAAGAGCGCATGGTTTGGAACAATGTATCCTTGAAGGATATTACCAAAACCAGATAGGTTCCAAAAAAGAGTGAAGTAGCCCAAATGCCCTTAAGTATGGAGCAGACAGAGCTTAAAGATTCCAATTTACCCATGCCTACCAGTAGCCAGATTAATATGAATAAATTACAGTCTCTAAAATGCTTGGATGCAAATGCTAGAAGTCTAAAACCTAAGATGGGAGAGTTAGAATATATAGCACTAAATGAGAGGTTAGATATGATTGGAATCTCAGAGACATGGTGGAAGGAGGACAACCAGTGGGACACTGTGATACCTGGGTACAAACTATATCTTAATGATAGAGCTGATCAAATTGGTGGAGGGGTTGCGCTCTATGTTAGAGAGGGCATTGAGTAAGAAAGGATTAAAGTTTTGCAAGAAGCAAAATTTGCTGTAGAATTTATTTATTTATTTATTTATTTACAGTTTCTTTTATACCGCACTATTCGAAATTGAAATTCCATGTAAAAAGGGGAAGGCGATGGTGGTGGGGGTGTACTATCGACCGCCTGGCCAGAATGAACAAATCGATGATGAAATGCTCAAAGAAATCAAGGAAACTAACAAAAGTTACAGCACAGAAATAATAATGGGTGATTTCAGTTACCCTGATATCAACTGTGTCAGTGTCACAGCAGGACTTGCTAGGGAGATAAAGTTCCTAGATGACATAAATGACTGCTTCTTGGAGCAGATGGTTCATGAACCGACCAGAGAGGAAGCCATTTTGGACTTAGTCCTTAGTGGAACATCAGATCTGGTGCAGGAGATAAGGGTGTTGGGGCCACTTGGCAATAGTGATCATAGCATAATCATAGCATGATCACATTTGATTTGATTAGTGGAGGAGGGATGGTAAGGAAATCCACAGTACTACCTTTTAACTTTCGAAAGGGAGCCTATGATAAAATGAGGAAAATAGTTAAGAAAAAACTAAAAGGAGCAGTTGCAAAGGTTAAAGACTTACATCAAGCTTAGGTGTTTTTAAAAATGCTATCTTGGAAGCCCAGACCAGCTGTATTCCACGCTTTAAGAAAAGTGGAAGGAAGTCCAAAAAACTGCCAGCATGGTTTAAAGGTGAGGTCAGAGAGGCTGCTGTTGCCAAAAAAGCATCTTTCAGGAAATGGGAAAAAAAGAGCCAAATGATGAAAACTGGAAACAGCACAAGCATTGGCAAGTTAAATGCAAGGCATTGATAAGGCAGGCAAAGAGAGAATTTGAGAAGAAACTTGCTGTAGAAGCAAAAATGCATAATAAAGACTTTTTCAAGTACATTCGTAGCAAAAAAACCTGTGAGAGAGTCAGTTGGTCCAAGAGATGATAGAGGGGTAAAAGGGGTAGTAAGAGGGGACAAGGCTATAGCGGAGAGACTGAATGAATTCTTTGCTTCAGTCTTTACTGACGAAGATGTAGGGATGTTACCTGTGACTGAAGTGATATTTAAAGGTGATACTGCAGAAGAATTAAAAGAAATATCGCTACACCGGGAAGATGTATTACAGCTATTTGATAAACTGAAGAGTAGCAAATCACCTGGACCAGATGGTATATATCCAAGGGTGTTGAAAGAACTGAAATATGTGATTACAGACCTGCTATTAGTAATCTGTGAACTATCATTAAAATCATCTGTAATACCTGAATATTGGAGGATCGACAATGTAACACCAATTTTTAAATATTGTTCCAGGGGTGATCTGGGAAACTACAGACCGGTGAGCCTGACGTCAGTACCGGGAAAGATGGTAGAAACCATCATAAAGAACAAAATTACTCAGCGTGTAGATAGTCATGGCCTAATGGGAGACAGCCAATATGGCTTTAGACAAGGAAGATCTTGTCTTACTAATCTGTTATGTTTTTTTGAAGGTGTGAATAAACAGGTAGACAAAGGTGAGTTGGTTGATATAGTGTATTTGGACTTTCAGAAAGCCTTTGACAAAGTCCCTCATCAGAGACTCTTGGCAAAACTAAAGAGTCATGGGATAGGAGGCAGTGTACTATTGTGGATCAGGAACTGATTAAAAGATAGAAAGCAGAGGGTAGGGCTAAATGGCCAATTTTCCCAATGGAGAAAGGTGAATAGTCGTGTACCCTAGGGATCTGTTCTGGTTCCGCTGCTTTTTGACATATTCATAAATGATCTGTAAAAGGGAATAATGAGTAAGGTTAGAAAACTATTTAAAGTTGTTAAAGCCTAAGAGGATTGTGGAAATTTGCAAGAGGATAAATTGGAAGACTGGGCATCAAAATGGCATATGAAATTTAATGTGGACAAGTGCAAAGTTATGCACCTAGGGAAGAACAACCCAAACTATGGTTACACGATGCAAGGTTCCACATTAGGAACTACCACCCAGGAAAACGATTTAGGCGTCATTGTGGATAACATGTTAAAACCCTCGGCCCAGTGTGCAGCGGCGGCCAAGAGAGCAAATAGAATGCTAGGTATCATAAGGAAAGGAATGGAAAATAAAACAAAGGATATTATAATGCCTCTGTATCGTTCAATGGTGCGACCGCACCTTCAATATTGTGTGTAATTCTGGTCGCCGTATCTTAAAAAGGATATAGCGTTATTAGAAAAGGTTCAGAGAAGAGCCACCAAAATAGTAAAGGGGATGGAAGGATACTGCTATGAACAAAGGATAAAAAGTTCAGGGCTCTTTAACCTGGAAAAGAGACGGCTGAGGGGAGATATCATAGAAGTCTATTTTTGAACGGAGTGGAACGGGTAAATGTAGATGGATTGTTTACGTTATCAGAATATAGGAAGACTAGGGGACATGCAATGAAGCTACAGGGTAAACTATTTAAGACTAATAAGAGAAAATATTTTTTCACTCAACGTGTAATCAAACTCTGGAATTTGTTACCGGAGGATGTAGTAAAAGCTGTTAGTGTAACTGGGTTTAAAAAAGGTTTGGACAAGTTCCTGGAGGAAAGGTCCATAAACCATTATTAAAAAGGGACCCAGGATATCACTGCTTAACCCAATACAAGCATTGTGTAACCTGTGTCTTTTGGGGAAACTGCTAGGTACGTATGACCTAGATTGGCCACTGTTGGAAACAGGATACTGGGCTCGATGGACCTTGGTCTGACCCAGTATGGCATATCTTATGTTCTTAAGAAGGGAGAACCGTGGACTGTGTTGGGGACAGTACACAAACCAGGAAATAAACAAGTTTTAAGGTTATTTTTAGATTATGTTTCTGGGGCAATAGGATCTGCTTCCGTTGGGCGCCGCAGAAAAAAGAAGACTGAGCAAGATGGCACCCTTGGATAGTGAAGGGGACTTGGCATGCGTGGTAGCATGTCCCAAAGGCTTTCTTTGAAAGCTGGAGAAATGCTCTGTGCTGGTTCTGTCGGCGCCAGCGTCACCCATATGTGAGGACTGACTTCCTGCTTGTTCCTGGAGAAATGTGCATTTATGCATGTATTTGATATGGTCGCTTTTCTGAAAGTACACGCTTTGGGCCAGTTGTCTGTACTTTCACATGGGGTGTGTACAGGGACAGAGTTTTGCAGAATGTGGGAGGAGCTCAGGCAGAGCACAAGTTATGTGCATAAATAATAAAATACTATAATTTGCTTGCATTCTTGAAAAATCTAGGCGCAGGCCTTCCCTTTAGCCATAGTTTGTGGCTTAAATTAATGCCTGTTTTCAACAACTTGTGCCTCTTTTTAAAAAGATAAGTTATGTACATCGCTTACTATATAAAATAGGCATGAAATGCATGCAAAAAATGTTAATCTAAGGACATTTTATAAAATTAGCCTCCATCTATCTTATTTTGGCTGTTGCATTCACATTTAAATTTTTAATTTATGGTTTGGGGATTTTAACGATTTGAGGACGCCTGTTCTTATTTTAACTTTTATTTTCTGGGCTTGAAACTGTACTCTACCTATTATCATGAGTGTTTGGATTACATGACTTTCTTCTATATTGTACTGTTCTATTTTTGGAGTGGAGGAGTAACCTAATGGCCAGGGCAGTAGGCTGACATTGAGGGAAGCTAGGATTGAATTCCACTACCTCCGCTTGTGATCTTGGGATAGTCCATTGTACGGGAATGTTGCCTGCACATGGCCCTGTGCCTCGGGGGATCCCGTGCCTGACTGACTACAGAGAGAGCTGGGGAGGCCTGAAGCCCCTTCTGACCTTTGAAAAAGGAACCTGCCGGTGTGCAGAGTGCTAGGAGGTTAAATAGGGGCATGTCGGACGTGCTCTGACCTCCCGGCATTCAGCGTACTGGTGGTCTCCTTTTTATCACAGCCGCAGGAGAGAAGGCAAACGCCGCTCTTTACTCCCGCGGCTCTTCAGAGGCAGCCGGGGCTTCGGACCTCCCTGGCTCTCTCTGAAACTGATCAGATGTGTTGCCCCTTTTGTGTGGCCAGGGGAGGGAGTGGGGGCTAGAATTTGAATGGGGGGAACTGGGGAGGGGAGAGAGAATCAGAATGGGAGGCTAGAATGGAATGGAGGGGACTAGTGGCTAAAACAGGAATTGGGAGGGGGGCAGGACTGAAAATGGGCTGATGTTGGGGTTTGGGGGACTGGGACTGGAAGGAGCGGATGCTGGGAGGGACTGGAAGAGAACTGATATTGGGGGGTTAGGACTGCAAATGGTCTGGGGATGGGGGACTGGGACTGGAAGACAACTGATACTGGGGGGTTAGGACTGGAAATAGGCTGATGCTGTGGGACTAGAAGGGAGCTGATGCTGGGAGGAACTGGAGGAGGACTGATATTAGGGGCTAGGACTGGAAGTGGCCTGGGGATGGGGTATTGGGGGCTGGGACTGGTAGGGAACTGATGCTGGGAGGGACTGGAGGAGGACTGATACTGGGGTGTTAGGACTGGAAATGGACTGATGCTGCCAGATGGGGGACTGGGACTGGAAGGGACTGGAGGAGGACTGATACGGGGACTAGGACTAGAAATGGGCTGATGCGGGGGGATGGGCGAATGGGACTGGAAGAGAGAGGATGCTGGGAGGGGCTGGAACTAGAAAAGAGCTGATGCTGGGGGAGGAACAAAAGGGAGTGGGACTGGGACTGGCAGGTGAAAAAAAGAAGCTGGATTGATGATAGAGAGGGGAACAGATATTTTGTGTGGGAGGGAAGAAAAATCTATGATTGGCTAAGTATTGGGAAAGTAACTGGGGATTGAGGATGGAGGGGTGAAATTTGAGTAGATGAAAAAGGAATAAAGAAAGAAATGAAGAAAAGAACAAAAGAGGAAAGATCAGTATATTAGAGACAGATGTAGAGAGAATGAAAAAAACTAGAAGAGAGAAAAAAGGACAAATGAACAGCAGACAATGGAGAGTTAACAGAAGACACGAAGAAAGCAGAAAAAAATGACTGCAACTGAAAAATAAAATGCACAAACAGAAGGTAGAAAAAAATGATTTTATTTAGAATTTATTAACTGGAATATGTCAGCTCTGGAAAATATGAATTGCTAACGTTTTGCGTTTTGTTTAGTACAAGAGGAAATTAATTTTTTGTTTTATTTCCCCATTGTAGTATTGTACATTCCAAGTTTCACTTTTGGGGTTCCCAGTTTAATTATTGTCTTCCTATTTCTAAATTGTGATCCCTTGTTCTATGTTTGGTGACAGACTATGTTTTGCATGTGTAACCGAGCTGAGATATTCTGTTCATGGTAGTTTCTGTGTGATTTATTTATTTATTTAACATTTTTTTTATGTACCGCCTTTAAAGCGGTTTACATAGAACGCTTTTTCAGAACTATATACGAGGGTCATTTTTAAAGTAAGAACCGATTGCGCATCGTGTCCGCGCGATCTGTAAAGTGACGTCCGTTCAAGGTCAGCCAGTCTCTCACTATGCCGCCATTACGTTTCACGTCTCTGCCAGTGTTGGTTGTATGGTTATACTGCTTCGTTTGTCACCATGTCAATCAGTAATCCCTCCGATTGTGAAGTGCGCTCGGTTATCCGGTTTTAATGCAAAACAAGCTTTTTGGTGCAAATAGCACTGCGTTAGCTGCAAATTCAGTACCCTATCTGTTGAGGGCATACACAGCATTTCCCCAGCAGCTAATACACCAAAATTACAGAATGTGGTCTGGCAGCACCGAGATGCGCTTAACGCCACCCATTGAGGTAGTGCTATCTGCCCCCGTGCTGTCTGCAACTTGGACGATTACCTCACACAGTTGATGCACACCATAACCATGTATTACAGACACACCAATTTCCTGCTCATTCTGGCAGTTAATGGCGATTGGCTGCACTATCTGCATTTGCCGTGCGCTATATGTTAATGTGGCTGGATAGCACACGCTATCTGTTGCATTAACATGTTGTGCAGGTTAGTAAATATGCCCCTTAGATTGTAACTCGCCTTGAACATCTGAGAAAGGAGTGAGCTAAATCCAATACCTCCCTTGTTAACCATCTTGATCGTATAATCGGAAAAGTGGGATAGATATACATAAATGGATATAAATCAACCTTGAGTCCAGCCTTCTCAGCCTCCCATACTGTTGCTAGAAAAGTTTCATCCATTGTCTCTGAACATTCAGTTCTGCAGCACTGCTCTTCTCAAGTCCTTTTTTTTTAGTTTTTCCAGCATCATTGTATTTTCTCAAATTTCTCTTTCATGATCTATAACTGAAATCAGCACTAGGAGTGTCTCAGTATCCCATCTACCATGTTGAGAAAAAGCATGCCAACCATCATTTTCTGTTTGCCAACAAGATGGATTAAGTCACTCATGTGACTCTCCAACTGGGCCTGCTGTTAGTTAACATTGTTAGGTTCTGTACCACTTTGGGGTTGACTGACTAAGAATGCTGATCGTTAGCTCATTAACATGTGTTAATGATCACACTGTGCTCTACTAATTTAGCACAGAAGAAAATGCCTGATAAATTGATAGTGTAATCATGCTTAAGTTATTTAAGTTAGAGCAATAATCAGCTGCTTAGTTAATACCGCCTATGCACTAAAGTGTGTTAAATTTCTCATACCTGCAAGGACATTTCAGGGGATGCTCATCATTCTAGTGAGCACCCTAAAGTACTTTATTTATTTATTTAACATTTCTTCTATACCGCGCTATTTCTTATCAGTGCGGTTTACATCGAACCATAAACACTTGGACATACAGATTTTGTCCTACGTTTACATAAAACAGGGTTTTAACATGGATTTAACTGGGGAAACTATATACATATGAAACTATATACATATCTCTAGTCCAATATTTCAGAAAAAAATGTAAATGAGATGAAGATGTGGGCAGCTCTGTTCAAATGTATCTGCATTGCCTTGTAAAAGTCTTTACACCTTTATACATTTTCACATTCTGCGTCCAAAAAAGATGCAATTCAAAATCCATTAAAATATAAGTTTGCATCACATAGTTACACAACATACTCTTTAAAGGTAATTTTGGAAGCCCTAATCGTGTTTTGGACATCCAAAAACGGGCATAGAGACATCCAAAACACAGAGATGTCTCCAGAATCATTTTAAAAGCTGGGTCTGTGGATGTCCCCAGACTGAGGATGTCCAAATCTATATGGGGACATGGTGGAGACATGGCTGGGATGTCAAAAAGTAATTAAGAAACCAAAAAGTCTTGATCGTATAAGTCTTCATACCTCTTGACTAAGTGCTTGGTGAAAGCTCCTATCTACAACAATAACCATGAGTTGTTTAGGGTAAGTGTCTATCAACTTTGCATGGTGGGTTAGCGCAGTTTTTTCGCCCATTCTTCTAGATGGGATAGCTCAGTCTCTTTGAAGCTAGTTAGGAATCATTTGTGGATTGCAGGTTTCATGTCTTACTACAGATTTCCTATTGAATTCCAGTCTGGGCTTTGACTGGGCCAATCAAGGATATTCACTTTCTTTTTGCAGAACCCCTTCATCGTTGTCCTTGCTTTGTGCATAGGATCATTGTCCTGAAGAAAGGTGAATATTCTCCCTAGCCCCAAATCTGAGGCAAACTGGAACAGGATTTGTTTCCATTTTCTGCCTATATTTTGCTCCATCCACCTTTCCCTTGATCTTCACAAGTCTCCCTGTTCCCAGTGCTGCAAAGGATCCTCACAATAGAATGCATTTCAAATTGTATTTATAGGCAGCAGAATGTGAAAAGTGTACATGGATGGTTAGACCCATGCAGTTGTTTGCCATTACTTCTAGCAAGCACAGTCCTCTAGAAGGTAATTTAATAGTTGGCTTGGCAGTCATGGAGACAATATTTTGCATTTCAATATTTTGCATTTCTTTGGTTAACATATTG
This sequence comes from Ichthyophis bannanicus, assembly GCA_033557465.1. Classification (NCBI taxonomy): domain Eukaryota; kingdom Metazoa; phylum Chordata; class Amphibia; order Gymnophiona; family Ichthyophiidae; genus Ichthyophis; species Ichthyophis bannanicus. The sequence goes on along the minus strand of CM066036.1, from coordinate 524,050,943 downwards.
TCACAGGGGGTCATTCCAGAACAGGAATAAGCCCTTTGGACATACGATGTAAACGTTTTTCTAGCGAAGACGTCTACAACCATAATCTGCAATACCCATGGTCCTGCACATACATGGTGCTAGCACAGGGATCTCAGAATATGGGCGGGAGGGGGCGGAACGGGGACATGGTCAGCAGTGGAGATGTGCAATGCGTATTCAGGAAAGGCCTGTGTATGTTCTGCATGTTTATCATGGATGTCCACGTTATACCAGCGGAATCGTGGAATAAGGCCAGGACTTATATACTTACACATATAGCTGAATGGCTGTGACAAAGATGTTTTGAACTGAAAGAAGACCACAAGATGCAGTTGTAAAGAACAGAATGGTTGTATGGTTAAGACACATTATGAAACACCCCCACAGAAATATTCAGAAGTGCAATGGCTATGCTGACAATTGCTGTGTGAGCTAGAGGAGATGATCTAGGGCACTCTAACAATTCCTGTCATCTGAGAAGTGGGACTGTTGATTTAGGAATTGTGTGTTGGTGAGTATAGGATGGATGCATGTGTGAGTGAGAAACACAGATCAGATTAGTAGTCTTGGGACCCCATGATATCATGTTATATCAGCTGTTTTCTACAGGTTCAGGGCATCTGTACTACAGATGTATGTTTTGTGCGACTGCAAGTGAGAATGTGGGGGGACATCAGTGCCTGGCCAGTAGCTAGGTGCCAGTGTGATCAGCCAGGATACAATAGGATGGGCTCTCTATGGCTAAATGGGACCCTCAGAATGAGAGCATGCAACAGGGCACACAGCACCATCAGCAGTCTCACAAATGTGCACATTTATATAGACAGATGCTGGTGCCCTTGGGCATTTAATAGTGTTCTTTGTGCTGGTGCATGCCGTCAGTCGGAGGGCCCCTGTTTAAAGTCAGGGATATGCTCTGATATTTAGTTGCAGAGGACCATTTCTGATCTCTTCTGGTCCATTGTACAGACTGTTGTCAGAGATGACCAATGCAATTACAACTAATATGTTCACCTACTGCCATGTATGTTGTGCTGCTAGGTATGTCAGGACAATCATATCACTTTCTGCTGCTCTTGTAACATCTCTGACTGCACAGAGATCACTTTGCAGTGTCCGGGTCATGCAAAGGACTAACTTATGTGGTCTGTTTTGCATCAGCACATCTGTATCATCCATTTTCATGGGTAGTTGGCATGGGCACCACACCGTCAGTGTGAGGAGCAGCTTCAGGGATGCACGTTTTAACTGAGGGGAGGTGGCCGCATGGAGACGGGCAGCAGTGGAGCCACACATCTTTTCAGAACTTGCTGAGGGCAGGAATGTCCAAGCCACTTTCTACGTTATACCCTTATCCCAGGGTTTGTGTGTGGCGCACTGAACATGTCTTTGTCCCCGATTCCAGACCCACGGGCACATCCAGACCCATATATGTGGAATAAGAGTCAAACAGGGCCCATTTTTCATTTAGACGTATCCGCGGGCCAGTCATGCACTTTATGGATTTGTGCTCACATATGAGTTCTTGCTTTACTAGTGCTGTAGTGTTATATAGGCAGGATTTTCTCAGTTTAGTAGTGTTACTGCTAGTTTTAGAACTATTGTAGTATCGCAGTGCTCACTGAGTTTAATTCAATATGCTGAATTTAATTATTTTCTAAATATTTTAGTTAAAGGGCCCAAATAGCAGAGAAATCGTACGCAATAACCTAATTACCTTAAATCAATTGTTCACAACCACAATCCTCGGGACACACCTGGCCAGTCAGGTTTTCAGGATAACCACATTGACTATGCATGGCACAAATTTGCATCCACTGCCTCCATTGTGTGCAAATCTCTGTGTCATGCATATTCACTGTAGTTATCCTGAAAACCTGACTGGCTAGGTGTGTCCCGAGGATGGGGTTGAGAAGCCCTGCCTTAGACATAGAAACAACATGACAACAGAAAAAGACCACTTGGCCTATCTAGTCTGCTCTTCCGTATCAAACACTACAACTGTCCCCTTTTTTCCTTTAGAGATCCTCTGTGTTGGTCCCATGCTTCTTTGAATTCAGATACTCTCCTCATCTCTACCATCTCCACTGGGAGACTATTCCACGGATTCACCACTCTTTCCGTAAAAAAATATTTCCGCATAGCACTCCTGAATCCATCCCCTTTTCACCCTCATCCCATGTCCCCTCATAGCAGAACTTGTTTTCAATCAAAAGAGGCTGTCCTCCTGTGCATTTATGCATGGAGGTATTTAAACATCTCAATCATATCACCTCTATCCCGCCTTTCCTCTAATGTGTACATATTAAGATGCTTAAGTCTGTCCTCATATGCTTTATAATGAAGACCACTAACCATTTTAGTAGCCATCCTCTGTACTGACTTCAGCCTGTTTATATCCTTTTGAAGGTGCGATCTCCAGAATTGCACACAATACTCTAAATGAGGACACACCAAAAACTTATACAGAGGCACTGTCACCTCCTTTCTTCTGCTGGCCATTCCTCTCCCTATGCACCCAAGCATCCTTCTAGCTTTTGCTGTCACCTTTTCTACCTGTTTAAGATCATCAGACACAATCACACCTAGGTCCCGCTCTTCTTTAGTGGACAAAGTACTTCACTCCCTATACTATATTGCTCCCTTGGATTGCTGCAGCCCAAATTTGTTGGTTTATTTTTTTAGCCAGTTTTGTATACTACCTTATTCTTCAGTCAAAGTGGTTAACACAGATTGTAGGGATACATTTAACAGGAAAGGGGGTCAGACATGCAAACATACAGACAAGCTACATTTAGTTCTCATCTGAGTGTGTTTGTCGGTGGGTCGATTGCAGTGGAGATCAGTACTTGGCAAATTACGTTACTTGGCCATAGGACTCCGTGAACAGGAGGGTTTTGAGAGACTTGCGGAAATCCTTGGTGTCATTTAGAGCCCTTAGTTCCTCAGGGAGGGCATTCCATAGGGCAGGAGCTGACTGTGAGGGAGCCCTTTAAGGCGTGGCTTGTTTTGTTTTATGATATCCTGCTGGCATGCTGAGTCTGTTATCATTGTTGGACCTCCTAGATCTGTAGTTACTTCCCTAATTATTAAATCCTGGAGCACATCTGCTGAACAGCGGTGGATGACTTTGAATATGTTCAGGATTGACTTGTATTTTGCCCTTGCAATTATTGGGAGCCAATGTAGTTGTCGTAGTATGGGTGTGAATTGTTCTGACTTTACAGTGCTCGTGATGATGCATGCTGCAGTATTCTGGACCAGTTGTAGTGGGTGGATAGTCTGTTTTGGAAGTCATTGATATAGTGAGTTTCCATAGTCCAGAATTGGTGTTACGATTGTTTGGCATACTATGTGGAAGTGGTCTTGTTTTAAGTCTCCTAATGATCTGTAGTTGGTTATAGGCTTTAGCCACAGTTTTGCTAATGTGCAATTGTAGAGTTATGCCCAGTTACCTTACTTCATCCTTTATTGCTATTGTCTTGTCTAGGATACTGATTGCCTGGGGTGGGTTGAATGTGGGATCCCTAGTGACGAACATAGCCTCTGTCTTGTCAAAGTTGACCGTCAGGTTATTGTTGGTGAGCCATGTATTCATGTCGTCAAGGCATTTTGTCATCGAATTTGTCAGGTGAGAGTAGGTTGACTGGGGCATAGACCATGATATTGTCAGCATATAGAGGTGGCAATGTATTTCGTGTAATTTGATGATGTTGCATATGGGTTGAATATATATGTTAAAGAGTATGGATGAGAGTACCGAGCCTTGTGGTATTTCCTGCCTGACGGGGAATTGTGCTGATTTCTTCTCACCGCATTTGACTTGTTGCATTCGGTTGCTCAGGTAAAAGGAGAACCATCTTAGGGTGTTTCTGCATATTCCTATCTCCTGTAGGCACTGTAGTAGTATGGTGTGGGATACCGTGTTGAAGGCCACTGAAATGTCCATGAACACAAGCAGAAATCCATTCTTTATGTTTTCCATTCCCTTTAGGAGATTGTCATAAAGTGAGGTAAACAGGGTTTCCACATTGTGATGTGGTTTAAAGCCATGCTAATGGTTGTCTAGCGGAGCATTCTCAATGTAATCTTGCAGTTGCCTTTGTACTGCCTTTTCGATGATTTTTGAGAGGAACGGGAGGCTAGAAATGGGGCGGTAGGATTTTGGATCTGAATGGTTTAGTGATGACCTTGCATGACCTTGCATTTTTTAACATTAAATCTCAACTGCCAAATTCTAGACCATTCTTCAAGCTTAGCTATTTCTCTCCTCATGTTATCTACACCTTCCTGGACGTCTACTCTATTGCAGGTTTTGATATCATCTGCAAAGAGGCAAACCTTATCCAACAGCCCTTCACCTTTATCATTAACAAAGATGCTATAAAGAATCGAACCAATGACAGATCCCTGGGGCACACCACTGGTAACCTCCTTCTCCTCAGAGTGAGCTCCATTTACTTGTACCCTTTGTTACCTCCCACTTGACCAATTTCTAACCCAAGCAGTAACTTTAGGGTCCATCCCTAAGGTGCTCAGTTTGTTTATGTCACCTGTGAGGAACAGTGTCAAAGGCTTTACTGAAATCTAAATACACCACATCTCTCCCTTGGTCGAACACCCAGGCCACCCAGTCAAAGAAATCAGACTTGTCTGACAAGACTTACCTCTGGTGAATCCATGCTGCCTCGGATCCTGTAATCTGCTGGACGCCAGAAACTTCACTATATTCTCTTTCAGCAGCGTTTCCAATAATTTACTCACCACCGAAGTTAAACTAATCGGCCTGTAGTTTTCAACCATATCCTAACTTCCACTTTTGTATAAAGGGACCATATGTGCCTCTCTCCAGTCCTTTGGCACCACTCCCGATTCCAACGAGGCATTGAAAAAGTCAGTCAGTGGAGCTGCTACAATGTTCCCAGGTTCCCTCCGTATTCTAGGGTGTATCCCATTCAGTCCCATCGCTTTGTCTACTTTAAGTTTAGCTAATTTCTCACGAACACAGTCTTCTGAAAATTGTTCAAGATGCCCCTCATTTCTGTTCCTGTTTGTGGGTGTTTTCTGAGGTCCTGTTCCTGGTTCTTCATCTGTGAACACAGAACAGAAATATTTGTTAAGCAATTCCATTTTACCCTCGTCAGCTTCTACATATTCCTCCCCTTCACCCTTGAGTCTGAGAATACCACTTTTGCCCTTCCTCTTCTCACTAACATATCTGAAAAAGCGTAGTTATTCACCTGTAACAGGTGATCTCCGGGAACAGCAGGAATTTAGTCTTGACATATGGGTATCATCAGTACCGACGGAGCCTGCGCGGGAACGCTCCCCAGCATCCAATTGGAATGCTTTTGGGAGCATCCCTCAGCACATGCGCGCTGCCTTCCCACCTTTCCAACTGTCCCTCTTCAGTTCAGTTTGTAGCTGACTGAAAGGATAGAGGGAGAGAGGAAAGAGACAGAGAGATAGAGAGACAACTCCTAGGGGAGGTGGGTGGCTTGTGAAGACTAAATTCCTGCTGTTCCCGGAGATCACCTGTTACAGGTGAGTAACTATGCTATCTCCAGGAACAAGAAGGAATGTAGTCTTCAGAGTTTTAAGATCTTTTTGAAATGCTGAAAGATCTGTGATATCTCTGAGTTTATCCGGCAGAGCGTTCCATATTAAAGGGGCATTGAAGCTGAATGCCCTATTTGTTGTAGTTTTATTGAGTTTTGAAAAGTTGTTTGGAACAAGTAGTGTGTTAAGGTTCCTTTGACTCACTGTTCTGGTCCTTGAATGAATTGTCAGTAGATCAGTTAGATATGACGGGGCTATATCTCTTATCAGTTTGAACGTTGTTATGATAACTTTATATTTTATCCTACTTTATCCTATATTTTATCCTTTATTATTGTTGTTGACCCTTCTGGGCAACTTGACCCTTAGCTTGCCCTTGCTGGGTATAGGATGGCTAAAACTTCCTCTTTTTACTGAAAAAGGGTTTTTTTTATAGGGCTTCTTTTTGGCTGGAGTGGCTGAAATTTTGACAATCTGTCTAAAGTGAGATTGTCAGTATCTATCTCATTAGCCTTCTCCTGCCAATTCTTGCCAAAGAGGTTTTCTCCTGTGCAAGGGATGTTTCCCAATTTATCCTGTACCCAAATCTCCAAGTCTGGTGCCTGAAGCCAGGCAATCCAACATGCACCAATGGCAAAATAGTAGAGGTTCTGCTGATGCATTCAAAGCAGTCAAAGGCTGCACGGTTTACAAACTTGGAGACATCTTGAGCATGCTTGACCAGAGTGAGAAAGTCCTGTCGTTTGTCCTCAGGGAGAAGGGGGCTCATAAGCTTCAAATCTCCTGTGACCTCTTTGAGGAACATTCCCATATTTAAAATATATGAGCTGATCCTAGCTGAAAGCATGGAAGCCTGAAAAGTTTGACGCCCAAAAGTGTCAAGAGTCCTGCATTCACGACCTGGAGGATTGGATGCATGTCTATTTGCACTTTTCATCCTACGCATGGCTGAATCCATTACCATTGAATGGTGTGGCAGCTGAGTCTTTTGAAAACCAGGACATGGTGGAACTCGATACATGGCATCGAGTCTCCTAGAATGAGGAGATGTGGTCAAAGGTGTCTCCTACATTCTGAGCATCAAATCATGAAGAATTTCATGAATGGGCAGAGTGGCTGCTTCCTTGGGAGCCTTAGGGTATTGGAGAATTTCCAATTCCTTTTGCTCTAGGTTCTTTTTCAGGAGCTACCGTGATTGAAAGGCCTCGGGCCACATCACAAATAAAATCCTGAAAAGACATGTCTTCCAGAGGAGACATTCTGCGTTGGGGAGAAGAGGAGTCTTCCGGGAGAAACACTCTGGTACCGGCAGAATTATCAGAGTCATCGGAATTGGAGGATTCAAAGTATCTCTGATCCCGATGTTCATGCAAAGCACGGTCTCGGTATCGATTGAAGTCCGTACTGAATTGGTCTGGTACCGATCTTTCGATGCCAGAAAAAGTCTGCATGGGAAGGACTCCCACCGGGGCCAGTACCGTCGGTGCTGGTACCGGTATCGGCACCGGTGTCAGTACCAGTGCCCATTGAACCACTGGTGTCAACAGTACCGCAGCTATGAGAGCTGCAAGACTGCGTTCGATAGCGAGGAATCTCTGGTCTATCAACACTGCCGATGCCTGGGTATCGGTACTGTTAAAAGCGGCCGGAACCCCTGAGCATGGCACCAGTAGTTCTGCCGAGGTCGAAGCCTCGAGAACATCCTGGAACCCCGTTAATGCTTTGGAGGCTGAAGCCTCCCGCTGGGGCTGTTTTGCCAGTGTAGTTTCCTCAAGGGCAATGCCAATGGCCTCTCGATGCTTTGAAGGAGAGCTACCCTTTTATGACCGGCTCTTATGTTTAGTTACCGAGATCCATGGGAGGAAGATGAGGCTCTTGAAGACGTCGATGCAATGGACCTGATATCCGAAGAAAAGAGGGTACCGAGCTTTGCAGTTCAGTTCTGTCTTCCTCTGTTAGTCATCCCCATACAGGAGGAACACTCAGATGGAGAATGGTCAGGGCCTAAACATTTTAGACACCAGTCATGGGTGTCGGTGATAGAGATGGTACTGCCACATTTAGTACATTTTTTAAAACCACTAGCTGGTTTTTCCATCTTTTGGGAAAAATGGGGCCTAATGCCCAAAATGGCACCTAGCACCAAAAGAAAAAGTTTCTAAAGAGAAACAGTTAAAAAAAATATATATATATTTTATTTATTTATTTATTTATTTATTTTTAAAAGAAGAAAGAAAGAACCAGCGGTACCGGTAGGTGTCGTGCGGAGGCAGGCGCGACCACAAGAAAACAAGTTTAAAGAAGAAATTTTCTGCGGTGACAGGGTATGTGTCCTGTCGGCTCCGCGGAAAACGAAGAACTGAAGAGGGACAGTTGGATAGACTTAAAGATCTCAATATGTATACTTTGGAAAGCCTGAGGGGGGGGGCGGATATGATAGGTACATTTAAATGCCCCCATGGTATAATTGCACAAGAGGTAACCCTTTTCCAGTTGAAAGGAAGCTCTGTAATGAGGGGTCATAAGTTGAAGGTGAAAGGGATAGACTCAAGAGTAACCTGAGGAAGTATTCTGTATGGAATGGGTGGTGGATGCATGGAACAGTCTCTCAGTGGAGGTGGGCGATATGAGAACTCTGAATTCAAAAAAGCATGGGACAAGAACAAGATCTTTGAGGAAGAGAAAGGGACTGTACTGTAAACTTAATAGTTCTCATAGATATGCACAGGGCTTTTTTGTGCCAGTATGCAATGGTACAGCATACCAGCACCTTAAAAAAAATCCTCAAACAATTCACTCCCTCTCCCCCTGCTTCCACAGCTGCTGCTGCATTTCCTGTATCTGCAGTGACAGCAGGCATTGGACTTTAAACAATGAAATAAAGCTGCGGGTCTTCACGACTCCACGCTTGGAAGGCCTGCAAATGCACACCCCTTTTGACACGAAGCGATGCGTCAGAAGGGGCAGGCATTTGCAGGCCTTTCAAGCGCAGAATCATGAAGACCTGCGGCATTTTTTTTTCATTGTTTAAAGTCTGATGCCTGCCGCTGCTGCAGACATAGGAAAAGCGGCAGTGAGGATGGGGCACAGGGTTGGGGGAGGTTATGGCTGGAAGGGAGATGCTGGCTGCAGGGGGGTTAATGGCTAGAAAGGAGAGGGTGAATACGAGGGGGGTTAATGTCTAGTCACAGGAGGTGTTGCTATTGTGAGGGCATGGCTGTATAGGGGGCGCAGCCATGGACAATCACCCACCCCTTAAAGCTGGCCAAGTCTGTGAGTACCGGCACTTTTTTTTTTTTTTAAACAAAAAAAGCGCTGAATGTGCAGATTGGATAGGCCATATGATCTTGATCTGCTGTCATTTTCTATATTTCTAAATTTAGGAACCTAACCTAGGTGTCCAAATTTAGAAGCTCAGCTTTTTTTTAATATTGGGTCTCAGGAGTTTTGTCAGTGTATAAACAATAAGGGGATCATTCCCAACCATGAATAATGGGGATGTACGTGCATCCTGGACATACATCCCCGATATTCGTCCAGATGTGGCTATTTGCAAAAGGCTCCCCATACGAACATCTGAGTTGTACGGGGAGCCTTAGATGGGGATGGGGGAAGGCAGAAAGAGGGCAGAGTGAGAGCGGGTCATCTCCCCAGACGTACAGGTCCTATTCTGAGATCGGCTCTGTACGTCCGGGGTTAGCCGGATAGACCTCAGAGGTGGAATAAGTCTCCCTGGACGTTGAGGGATGGCGGCACAGGGCCAGGTCAGTGGGGCGAGGGGGTGGGGGAGATTCCCGGAAGCCTGACTCTGCCTTTGGAAAGCCGCATCGGGGGTCGGGCTGCGGGGAATGAGCTTTCTTGTGGTGGCAGGGGATCACGGCTCTTTAATGGAGCCATGGTTCCATGGCAACATGACACCATGGCACCACGGCTCCATTAAGGAGCCTGACTGAGTTAGCTGGGTAAGTGGCTGGACATCCGGGGTGCCTGAATAGGGGCATGTTCCGGACATGCAGCCACTGTACCGTAATTCTGCATCTCCCAGCTGTCCGGATGTCTGTACGTCCAGACGGCCCGGAGACATACAAAGCAGAATGTGCTTCCACATATTCAACTTAAAGATGAGGCTAAATAAGTCCTATAACTACATTATTTAAAAAGTATCAACCTCTTTATTATTTATTCACTTTTATTTCTATACATTCAAGTGGACTAACATGGCAACCGACACTACTTTATCAATCATTTAAAAAAGAAATCTATACCCCATGCAGACCCCACTTTGATATAACAACTATAATGAATTTTTCAAAGGCCTTATGTAAAAGCCGTTCTATTGATATGCAGTCTATGGGAAGCAAACAAATCTAACCTAACTGTGTGGCTGAACATGGTGCAAAGCAGATCAATGTTTAATGGCTGTGATGAATTATTTACAGCCTTATGAGATCTTCCCTTGAGTAAGGCAAACAACACACAGCAGAGCCCTGAAACACGAAATAATGAATCTCCTACTTTAGAAAACATTTGATTCAGGAATGTAATGTTAATAATGTATCCCTCGCGGGTTGGTTGGACAGAAGCCATGGTGCCATAGGGCTACCCTTAAAGTACAAGCAAATATTCAAGACTCCTCTGAATTTATTTATTTATTATTTATTTATTTACATTTCTGATATACCGCACTATTCGGCATCAGCGCGGTTCACAGAGAACAAATAAAAACCAGAACAAAAAGCTGTTCGGTGTTAAATATAACAGGATCATAAACTTGGAAAAACATGGGAGAACTATCTACATGGAGTATATGATCTGTTAACTAGATAACATACTCAAGCTATTTACACAAATTAGCAAGAATCGGAGAATTTGTATGAAATCGGAGAATTTGTATGAAACTGAAATAGAACCACATACACATGTGTTTTTACTAATCCATTATTTTATACCTAAAAAGCATTCTTAAAAAAGGTACAGGAATCAGTCAATATATAAAATCCATATTAAACTAAAGTGCAATGCAATGTATGCCTTTGAGTCAATGCTGACGCCTGGCAACCCAGAAGCTCCTGGGTTTTCTTGGCAGTGTGGCTGGAAGTAGATTGCCAGGCCTTTCTTCTGAGGCAATGGAGGGTTAAGTGACCGCCCAAGACCACAAGGAGTGCTAGTGGGAATCAAACCCTGGGTTCTTGGTTAGCAAGCCACTGCTCTGAAACTAAAGTAAATAGCTATTAATCTCACAATTAAAGTCCCCAAATTAGAGCAGAGATCCAAAATGGTAATGAGAAAGCAAAAATAAGGGGACAACGTGAAGCTGCATGCACCAAAACCTCTACTATTCAAACAAGCACAATGAAAAACCTTGAATTTAATTTATTGTAACAGAGGAATATTGAAGGCCATTTCCTCAGCTAAACAGCCTTACCTCTAGGACAGTGTTTCTCAAGTCATTCTCAGAGTATTCCCTTGCCAGTCTGGTTGTCAGGATATCTTCTTCTGCATGCAAATCTGTCTCATACATATTTATTACGGATATCCTGAAAAATACACTGGCTAGGGGGTACTCCGAGAACAGCTTGAGAAATACTGTTCTTTGAACTGAAAATAAGGATTCAAGATTCAAAGCTGTAGTTACTAAGATGTGCCACAATTAGCATGCATTGTTTTACTGCAAGTCCCTAATTACGCATATGATGCATTAATGGTAAAAGAACACGTGTCAGCAGTATTGCATCTTAGTAACTACAACCCTCAGTCTCTATTTTATTGAAAAAAAATGAATTCCATCCACAATGTTTCCTAGGTGGTGGAAAGACCAAAATGATTTTTAAATTAAATTAGTTTTAGGGGAATGCACTACTAGTTCCACCTTGAGCCCCCCCCCCCCCCCCCCCCGTCTTAAGCCAAAGTCAGCCACAGGTTTTATGTTATATGATCAGTATACAGTATTCTCTAGCTACAGGTAGTCAGGAGCCCGCTGGAAAGTTTAAATTCTCCAGCACATGTTTTTTAAATGAAATTTGATCCACCTATTGATTCAGTTTTGAAAAATTAATAAACTTGAGGATTTTAGATTTTATTTTCTAATTTCTCTATTTTACGAGCTATTACTTCATTGTCTTTTACAAAAATGCCAGGGACTGGGTATTTGCCCCAGTTAGTTTCAACCACATACATTAAATATGGTCAAAAAAGTGAAAAATATTCCTCAATTTTATTCTGATGCAGTGAGCTCATTCCCTGAATCATTGCCATCTTGCAAAGCTGTAATGACCTGCCATAAGATATTTCCAAAGTTAATTCTTTTCAGAGGAGTAGATTTAGTCACCTTTCCTCTGTCTGCCATGCCAACTTTAGAAAGCTTCAGCCAGAAAAAATCATACCAACAAAGAAGAATCGAAGGACTCATCATTCAGACCAAATGAAGAATCTAACCCCCTCTAGAGAGGGAAAACGGTATATAGCAAACTTTTTCTTATATCCAGTTCACAGTGTTAGTACGTCTTACGCCCTCTATGCCGCAAGACCACTGATCAAAAAATGGAGTGTCCACCACGTGATACGAGAAAGTCCTTCATTTTTGTTTAGCCATAGACACACACATCTAAAATGGACTTCTTCCAGGTACAAAGCAAAGAGCATCCTAAGACCACTCCAATGGAGGCTATAGTGGAGTGACACATTTCCATTTGTGATCCATGATTGTATTTCCGTGCACCAATAAAATTGGAGGAGGCAGTAAGTCTAGTCTGATGGGTAACTGAGGACCTGATTCATTAAAGCTTTTCTTCCATTCTGTGGCTATGAGAGAAAAACTGCCCCAGACCAGTAGTCATGAGAGCTGACTTCACCAATAAAGAGATCTATTTGCTAAATTTGTAAGTATTTGTAAATACCGTGCAGTGATTGCCAAAATTACCAGAGGGGAACTTCAGAACCTTTGCATTCTGGTAGGAGCGCGGAAGCTAATGTGCATTAACTATTTGCACTCATTAACTGTTGCATTAACAACACAGCTTAGTAAATAGGCCCAAAACGTGTTAGGTAAAGCAGTCATTACTAGAGGTCTTCTAGCAGTGCCGCTGGCGACTCTTGTACTATGCACTGACCACAATGGAATACACTTCCCAGTGCTCAGGATACCCCAAAAATCCCCAAAAGCCTCCATTCTAAATGATATATGCCATGCTATCGCAATGAGATAAGTTTATGTGAAACGTACAAAGGGGCCAATGGTCAGTGGCGGTGACTGGGCACTTTTAAAGTTCCTAGATGCTGCTGCTTTAAAAGAAATTGGATATTCAATGCCAGAACTTATCCAGTGTCCAGCAGTGAATATCTGGTTTCGCCGGCCAGCACCTGCATTGTTGGGTCAATGGTGATATTCAGCCACTAACCAGATAGTGAGGACAGGTCAGTGACTGTCCTAACTTTAACAGGTTTAGCTATTTGGTGAGCAGCTAAATATTGCCACTGACCAGATAACAACCAGCAGTGCCACGGATCTGCCCACAGAATGCCCCAGTTTTAAATGGCATTATTTACGCAGTTTGTGTGGATATTCAGCGGCAGTATCCAAATAGTGTTTCTGAATATCGGGATCGCTGCATTTTAGCGGATTAGCAAGTCTGTGAATCCCACCCCCCCCCCCCCCCACCACAGTCTGGATTTTGAATCATTTTAGATAGTCATATGGATGTCAGTTTTCAAATGGATATATACAACTGGTGAAGATACACCATGTTCCTTGTATTTTCCTCCACTATGGATCATGCTGGAAATATGTTGACCACTACAATTTATCCATATATATAGTAAAGTGGTGAATGAAGGGTGGAATCCAAAGATTATCTGAATAGTCATCCTCTCTCCAGATAAGCAGTATGGTTAGCTTAGACCTACTGAATAGCAGATTTAAACTAAACAGCTAGCAGTAGCAGTGCTCACTGTATAACATATATTCTGTGTCACTTAGTATGCATTGCATATAGAGGCATGTTTACTAAGCTAGTGAAAAAATATTTTCTCGAATTAGTCGATCCATCTCATTGCTGGCCTTCCTCTTTTAAGTTGACCTTCAACCTTGCCGAGCATGATGTCTTTCTCTAATGATCTCTCTCTTCGCATGATGTGTCCAAAGTTTGAAAGTCAAAGTCTTGTTATCTGAGCTTCTAAAGAAAGCTTTGGATTGATCTCCTCGAGTACTGACTAGTTTGTTCTTCGAGCATCCAGGGTACACACAGTATTCGCAGCCAGCCCCATAATTCAAAAGCATCAATTTTCTTCCATGTATCTTTTTCACTGTGCAACTTTCGTAACTATATGACGTTATTGAAAATACCATGGCTTGGACAAATTGAATCTTTGTATAGAGAGAGACATCTCTGCTGTTGAGAATCTTGTCTAGGCCCTTCATAGCCATTCTGCCAAGAGAATGCAGATTTCTTGACTGCTTGTCCTTTCTTTATTGATTGTTGTTCCAAGTAAGTTAAAGTTGTCAACTAATTCAATTTCTTCTCCATCAATGATGAACTTATTGATTTTGCCAGTTGTCAGGATCTTTGTCTTCTTTACATTAAGATGCAGACCCATTTAAGAAGCAAATGTTTAAGCATCTGTTTTAATTATTCTCATTCATAGCCTTTCTGCTTTAACTCGAAACTTCTTTTATATTTCCATCTTGACTAGATTATACCTCCAAGGAGCAGGGACTGTCTATTATACACCTCTCGACAGTCCTGCTACACAAATCCATAGAAACATAGAAACATGATGACAGAAAAAGACCACATGGCCTATCTAGTCTGTCCTTCCATATCAACAACTACAACAGTCCACCTTTTACCTTTAGAGATCCTCTGTGTTGGTCCCATGCTTTTTTGAATTCAGTTACTGTCCTCATCTCTACCACCTCCACTGGGAGACTATTCCATGGATCCACTACTCTTTCCGTAAAGAAATATTTCCGCATATCACTCCTGAATCTATCTCCCTTCACCCTCATCCCATGTCCCCTTGTAGCAGAACATGCTTTCAATTGAAAGAGGCTCTCTCCCTGAACATTTATGCCACGGAGGTATTTAAACATCTCAATCATATCTCCTCTATCCCGACTTTCCTCTAAGGTGTACATATTAAGATCCTTAAGTCTGTCCTCATATGCTTTATAATGAAGCCCACTAATCATTTTAGTAGCCACCCTCTGCACCGACTCCATCCTGTTCACATCCTTTTGAAGGTGCGGTCTCCAGAATTGCACACTATACTCCAAATGAGGTCTCACCAAAGACTTATACAGAGGCATTATCACCTCCTTTTTTCTGCTAGCCATTCCTCTCCGTATGCACCCAAGCATCCTTCTAGCTTTTGCCGTCGCCTTTTCTACCTGTTTAGCTACTTGAAGATCATTAGACACAACCACGCCTAGGTCCCGCTCTTCTTTAGTGGACAAAAGTACTTCACCTCCTATACTGTATTGCTCCCTTGGATTGCTGCAGCCCAAATGCATGACCTTACATTTTTTAACATTAAATCCCAGCTGCCAAATTCTAGACCATTCTTCAAGCTTAGCTAGATCACTCCTCATATTATCTACACCTTCCTGGGTGTCTACTCTATTGCAGATTTTGGTATCATCTGCAAAGAGGCAAACCTTACCCGACAGCCCTTCCGCTATATCACTAACAAAGATGTTAAAAATAATCGGACCAAGGACAGATAATAAGTTAGAGGCCAATTCAGATCGGGGGACGCCCGGCCTGTCCAGACGTCCAAAATCTGAACAGGGCAGATTTGCACCCGATTCTGCACCTGCTGGAGCTAGACATCCCCGCGGGTGCAGAATTGGGCACTTAGATGAGCTGGATGGGCCCCAATTCTGCCATGCCAAACGTCCCATAACTTACCCGGCTAGCCTTTCCTATGCTCCTGTTGGAGCTCCGCTGCCATGGCATCTCATCACCTTGGCACCGGGGCTCCATACAGGAGTCCAGAAAGGCCCGACACCGTCCCATTCTTTTTTCCAGCTGCCTGGCCCTCGGCGTGGGCAGCCATGGCTGGGATCAGACAGTGGGGCCTTCACTGCAGCTCCTCTGCCACTTTGGGAGTCTTGCGTGCCCAGATTGCTTTGGCCCCCGGGACCTATTCCACCTCTGAAGTGGAATAAGTGCCCAGTCTATCCTGGCCTCCCCAGACGTACAGGGCTGTGACATGAATAGGCCCTGTATGTCTGGGTTCATGGGCATACCCCCATTCCACCCGCTCCCTCCCGCCCCCATCCAGAGCTCCCTGCACAGAGGCCCTGTAGGTGTGGGGAACTCCAGGGGCAGAATTGCCACACAGTGAATAGTGGGGGTTGTACGTCTGAACCGGACGTACATTCCCACTATTTGCTGTCCAGAATGACCCCCTTAGTTTACAGATGCTATAGATCTCCAGGAACAAGCAGGAATGAGTCTTCACATATGGGTATCGTCGGTACCGACGGAGCCTGCGCGGGAACGCTCCCCAGCGTCCAAAAGGAAAGCTTTTGGGAGCATCCCACAACGCCTGCGCGCTGCCCTCCCGCCTTTCCCAGCTGCCTCTCTCCAGTTCTTCTTTTCCGCGGAGCCAGCAGGTCGTGTTTCCTGTCACCGCTGAGGAATTTCTTATTTTCTTTTATTTTTCTTTAGTCGCGTGTCTGCCTTCTCGACTCCAGACCGGTACCACCGGTCTTTTTTCTTTCTTTTGAAAAAAAAAAAAAAAAACCTACTCTTTTCTTACTTCAGTGCATTTTTTCTTCTGGGGCCTTAGGCCTACAGATATATTTTTCCTCATTGAAAAACCCGCCTCCGGGTTTAAAAAGTGCACGAAGTGCAGCAGCACTATTTCTGTCACTGACACCCATGACTGGTGTCTAAAATGTTTAGGTTCTGACCACTCCATTGCGGATTGTGAGTCCTGTTCCATGATGTCTAAGAGAGGGTTACAAAATCGGGCAGCCAAGCTCAGTACCCTGTTTCCCTCCGATGCAGCTTCTGTGGTATCGACGTCTTCCAGGGCTTCTTCTTCATCCCATGGATCTCAGGTAACCAAACTTAAATCTGGCCGGTCCTCAAAGAGTTCATCTCCCTCTAAGTATCGAGATGCCCCCGGGCTTACTCTTGAGGAATCCACACCGGAAAAATTACCCCGGCGGGAGGCTCCGGCTTCCAAAGCTCTACCTATGGGGTCACAGGTTGACATCGATGGCTCGGCCTCAACCGATCACCTTTACAATGTTCTGGGGTACCGGCGGTTACCACCGGTACCGACATCCAGACATTGGTGGCGTCGATGGATCAGAATATTCTGACCATGCAGCATGCCATCACGGCATTCATACAAGCTGCGACGCCTACGGTACCGCAACAAACCCCGTTGTCGGTACCGGTACCGATTCCGGTACCGGATCCGAAATCGGTTCTGATACCGGTACTGCTTGCATCGACATCAGCATCGACGGCAGCGGTACGCTATCCAGTGATGCCCATCAGTACCGACTCGGTACCGATTACTCCCGATGTCGATACCTCCCAGTACGCGTATCGGGCTCTGCGAGAGCATCCAGACAGTCGATACTTCGATTCCTCTGAAGACTCTGATACATCAGAGGCCTCAATTGAAGCATCGGGGATCCTTCCTCAGGAACCCTCTTCTCCAAAAAGGAGAATGTCTCCTCCTGAAGACTTGTCTTTTCAGGACTTCATTAGGGAGGTGGCCAAAGGCCTGTCCATCTCAGTGACCTCTGAAACTGAATCTAGAGCCAAAAAATTAGATATCCTACAATATCCTAAGGCTCCTAAAGAGGCAGCCACCTTATCAATACATGAGATTCTTTATGATCACATGTTGGGCATATGGGAGACTCTTCTTTCCACCTCCCCTCATTCTCGAAGGTTGGACACCATGTATCGTGTTCCTCCTTGTCCTGGGTTTCATAAGATTCAGCTTCCTCACCACTCCATTGTGGTAGAGTCTGCTATGAAAAAAATCAAGAGTACAAAAAGGCACTCCTCTGCTCCTCCAGGAAGAGAATGCAGAACCCTAGATGCCTTTGGCAGGAAAGTTTTCCAGGCCAGTATGCTTGTAGCCAGAATCAACTCCTATAGTTTCTATATGGGGATGTTTCTAAAAGAAGTTACAGATCATCTACAAACCTTATCTCCTTTTATGTCAGAAGATAAGAGAGAAGAATATATCACCTGGCTTAAACATGCACAGGATGTATCCAAGTTTTCCAACCGTGCAGCCTTTGACTCTTTTGAGGGTGCCAGTAGAGCATCGGCTATTGCCATAGGTGCACACAGAGTTGCTTGGTTGCAAGCCTCTGATTTGGAATCCTGGGTACAGGGTGGTCTAGGTAACCTTCCCTGTACAGGGGAAAACCTGTTTGGCAAAGATTGGCAAGCAAAGGCCAACCAGATGGATGCTGAAAATTCTGCTTTAGATAGACTTTCAAAGTCTACTATTGCTCCTTTTAAAAAGAGGTTGTTCAAAAAAGGATCTTTCCCAAAAAAAGGGAAATTTTCTTTTGGTTATGGTCAGGCCTCTTCTCAAGGTCGTTTTGCTACAAAGAGACAGCAACAACCAAAACAGGCCAAGCCTCAGGCTGCGAGGACTGCTACGGCCCAACAGCCTCAGCCTCCTCAGGGCCTTTGACTTTCCACTAGAGAACTTAGCCTTTCTGGCTCTAGAACATCCAGAGCCTCTCACCATCCCAGGAAGGTTAACTCACTTTGCTCCCAGATGGGAACAAATCACAGCAGAGCAATGGACCCTCTCCATCATACGGGATGGGTACAAGCTTCATTTCTTAAACCTTCCTCCTCACACCATGGTGAAACAGTTCAATTCTCCAACATCTCTCCTTAACCTTCTAGGTCAAGAGATTGCTAACCTTCTTGCCCAAGGGGCAATAGAAGAAGTACCTCTTCTTCAACAGGGCTCAGGGTTCTACTCCCCCTATTTTCTCATTCCAAAGAAAACGGGGGGCTACAGACCCATATTAGATCTCAGAGAATTGAACAAGTTTCTATGCAAGGAGAAATTCAAGATGACTTCTCTCGGAACTCTCCTTCCATACCTCCAGAGTCAGGACTGGCTTTGTTCTCTAGATCTCAAGGATGCATACATCCATGTTCTCATCCATCCAACACACAGAAGGTTCCTTCGGTTCCTTTACCAAGGAAAGCACTACCAATACAAAGTGCTTCCTTTCGGTCTGGCCTCTGCTCCAAGAGTGTTCACAAAATGCATGGCAGTAGTAGCTGCATTTCTGCGCACTCTAGGAATATTCGTATTCCCATATCTGGACGACTGGCTCATCCGAGCTCCATCCCAGTCAGAGGCCCAGACTTCCCTGGCCTGCACAATCCATGTTCTTCAGTATCTGGGACTGGTACTCAACATTCCAAAATCCCATCTCACCCCTACTCAGTCTCTAGAGTTCATAGGGGCCTTACTGGATACCACAACTGCAAGGGCCTATCTTCCCCAGGCCCGTTGCCTACGCTTGGTGCAGTTAGCCTCCCAGATTCAGTTAAAATCCCATTTAACTGCTCGAGAGATGTTGCAACTCTTAGGCCACATGGCATCCACGGTGCATGTGGTTCCTTATGCTCGCCTTCACATGAGGGCAGCTCAGTGGACTCTATCCACCCAATGGACCCAGGCCTCAGGTTGCCTGTCAGACAAAATAGCAACCTCCAGTCGCCTCTTTTGGTCCCTCCACTGGTGGAAGTCCACTCAAAATCTGTTGCTGGGGTCCCCCTTTGAACAGGTGTTACCCCAAGCAACCCTTACAACAGATGCCTCTCCAAAGGGTTGGGGTGCTCATCTACAAGATCTCTCCACCCAGGGCATCTGGTCTCCACAGGAGACATCTCTACATATCAACCTCTTGGAGCTCAGAGCAATTTTTCTAGCTCTCAGAGTCTTCCACTCCCTGCTCAGCTACAAGACAGTCCTCATCCACACGGACAACCAGGTAGCCATGTTCTACGTGAACAAGCAGGGAGGGACTGGCTCTCTGTCGCTTTGCAACGAAGCTCTGAGATTGTGGGCCTTCGCCAGAGAGCATCAAATCCATCTCATGGCAGTGTATCTTCCAGGGGTTCAAAACTCTTGGGCAGACAGACTCAGTCGAGTTCTGCTTCCGCACGAATGGTCCCTCCATGGGGACCAGATAGCCAGGATTTTTCGGATTTGGGGTACCCCAGACATAGACCTGTTTGCAAGTCCGTGGAATGCCAAACTTCCCCGGTTTTGTTCCAGGATTCCATGTCAGGGAGTTCAGGCCAGGGATGCCTTCCTCCTTCATTGGGGGCAAGACTTCCTCTATGCCTTTCCACCTATTCCCCTCATCCCCAAGACTCTGTTCAAGCTCCAGAGAGACAAGGGGTCTATGATCCTCATAGCACCACTTTGGACACGCCAAGTGTGGTACCCTCTACTTCTGCATCTCTCTCAAGCTCCCTCCCTAGACCTGGGGTCTGCTCCAGATCTCCTCTCCCAGGAGGAGGGAACCTTGTGGCACCCAAATCCTCAGTCTCTTCATCTCAGGGCCTGGTTGCTGAAGGCCTAGACCTTCAGGATTTACACCTTTCTCAGCAAGTGAAGGATATCCTTCATGCTTCCAGAAAGCCTTCCACCAGACGTTCATATGCTTTTAAATGGAAAAGGTTTTCCATTTGGTGTGCAGAGAAGGGTTTCAACCCTCTTGCAATACCTTTGAATTCTTTACTAGACTATTTGCTGCATTTATCTCATGCAGGCCTTAAAACAAATTCAATCAGAGTCCATTTGAGTGCTATTGCAGCATCCCTTAAGCCTCTCAATGGACAACCTATTTCCTCTCATCCTCTTATAGCAAGATTCATGAGAGGCCTTCTTTTGACTAAACCTCCCTTTAGACCACCTCCAGTGGCATGGGACTTGAATCTGGTTCTTGGCCAGCTTATAAAGCCACCCTTTGAACCCTTAGCCACTACCTCCTTGAAATTCCTTTCCTGGAAGGTTAATTTTCTCATTGCAGTCACCTCAGCTCGCCGTATCAGTGAGTTGCAAGCTTTAGTGGCTAACCCTCCTTATACAAGGTTCCATCTTGACAAGGTAGTCCTCGGAACTAATCCACACTTTATGCCTAAAGTGGTCTCACCTTTTCATCTGAACCAGGAGGTGTATTTACCTGTCTTTTTTCCAGGACCTCATGCATCAAGTGCAGAGAGGAATCTTCATACCCTGGATTGTAAAAGAGCCCTCGCTTTCTACTTACAAAGGACACAGCAACATAGAAAGTCCTCTCAACTTTTTGTTGCTTTTGATCCTTCTCATTTTGGACTTCCAGTCTCTAAGAGAACTCTGTCCAATTGGATTGCTCAGTGTATTTCCTTCGCCTACCAGAGTAAGAACCTTTCTCTGGAGGGCCATGTCACAGCTCACAATGTGAGGGCCATGGCAACCTCTATGGCTCATTTAAACTCTGTGTCCATCGACCAAATCTGTCGAGTGGCCACCTGGGCATCGGTTCATACCTTCACAGCCCATTACTGCTTGGACAAGGACTCCCGCCGGGATGCCTTGTTTGGTCAGGCTGTTCTCAAACACCTGTTCCATACCTAATCAACTCCTACCCTCCATCCCTGACTGGATGCCTGAGATTCATGGGGGGAAGTGGAGCCCTTCCCAGGGACTCACAGTCTGGGTGATCTCCCAGGCATCTCTAGCTGGGGAGTCCCCATATGTGAAGACTCATTCCTGCTTGTTCCTGGAGATAGCACAGTTACTTACCTGTAACAGGTGATCTCTGGGAACAGCAGGAATAAGTCTTCACAACCCACCCACCTCCCCTAGGAGTTGTATCTCTCTATCTATCTTTCCTTTCCTCTCTCTCTCTTTGTCTCAGCTTTAAAACTCGAACTGGAGAGAGGCAGTTGGGAAAGGCGGGAAGGCAGCGCGCAGGCGCTGCGGGATGCTCCCAAAAGCTTTCCTTTTGGATGCTGGGGAGCGTTCCCGCGCAGGCTCCGTCGGTACCGATGATACCCATATGTGAAGACTTATTCCTGCTGTTCCCAGAGATCACCTGTTACAGGTAAGTAACTGTGCTTTTTTGAGGTTAACATGCACACTAATATTATGTGTGCACTATTGAGACAAGTATTTATACACATGCACTAAAAAGTAAAATAAATAATGCACATTTGTGCCTACTCTCTAGTTGGTGTAAATGTGCATATACTTTACGTGTATATCGGGGTATTTTATAAAATGTGGGCATATATCACAATTCCACTTTTGCTCCGCCCCTGCTACTCCCCTGAGAACATCTACGCATAGCACGTAAGAATTTTAGGTGCCTATGCATATACATATATAAACAACCATGCAATTTATAAAAGGCCTTTTCTGCACATTAGACCGGCTTTACGTATGGAAAAACCTTTATCAAATTATTTATGCACTGCCTAATAAGTGATATTTTAGTAGGCATGTTCAAATATTTAGTGCAATTTTAGTGCAAATGCTCCTAAGTTTGACTGTCATGATGAAAATTTAATTTGAACATGTGATTAGATGCCCTTTCTTGAGATAAAAGTATAATTGTACTACATTAGCTAGACAAGGTGAAAAGAAATCTAAATATCTAGAAAGTATGATTATAAGCCCTCTTTCACATCTCAGCTGGATGAGGGAGGCGTATCATGGAATTATTGGGTCATCACACAATCTCTAGGGATCCCTAGGCTACTCCAGTGGGATAGTTGAACAAAGACACACCAGTAGGTGTTGTTTCAAAATTACAATAGGTACTTGTGCAATAACGATCAGTTGACAGAAAACACATTTCTCATTAGTTATATCCATAAAAAAATCCAAACAGATGTAGAAACATAGAAAGATAGAAAAATGATAGCAGATAAAGACTATACGGCCTGTCCTGTCTGCCCTACCATCTTTATCTTTGTTTTTATTAACGTGTTTGATTGACCGCAGCTTCGAGACATCAGGGCGATTTACAATATGGCAAAGTGCTCAATGGCCATAGCCAGAAATAGAAATGAACTACAATTCATCGACAGGAGAGCACACAGTCAAACAGAGAGAACAAACAGAAGAGAGGATCAAGAGAGAGTATCTTCAAGGTCAGGAAATAATAATTTCAGGGGTCATAGCTGGGAAGGTCGTAAGTGGAGCAGAAGAGATGCGTCTTGAGGAGAGCCTTGAATTTAGGAAACGACTGTACCTGTTGGAGGGCAGAGGGGAGTGAGTTCCACAGGGAAGATCCCAGAAAGAAAAAGGCTGAGTGACGAGTCTGTTCCAGGTGAGCACGTGCTGGGGAGGGGAAGTGTAATCGATTTACATGTACCGACTGGAGACTGTGGGGCACAGAGCAGAACTGCAGGGCATCAACCACATACCAACTACAAAGCTTTTCAGTCCCTTTTTTCCCATAGAGATCCTCTGTGTTTGTCCTAAGCTTTCTTGAACTATTCCATGTATCTCCCACTCTCTGTAAAGAAGTATTTCCTCAAATTACTCCTGAGTCTATCCCTTTCACCTTATGCCTCCTACCTTCTGCCTATGGAGGTGTTTAAATGTCTTTATCATATCTCCCCTCTCTCACCTTTCCTACAAAGTATACATATTGAGATCTTTAAGACTGTGCCCATATGTCTTATGACAAAGACTACTACCATTTTGGTAGCCACCCTCTTCACCAACTCCATTCTATTTATATCCTTTTGAAGGTGTGGTGTCCAGAATTGTACATAATACTTCAAATGAAGTCTTGCCAAAGACTTATACAGAGGCACTATCACTTCTTTCTTCCTGCTGGCCATTCTTCTGCCTATGCACCCAAGCATCCTTTTGGTTTTCATTGTTGCCTTTTCTATCTGTTCCGTAACCTTAAGATCACCAGAAAGAATTACTCCTAGGTCTTGCTTT
Source organism: Ichthyophis bannanicus (assembly GCA_033557465.1). Lineage (NCBI taxonomy): Eukaryota > Metazoa > Chordata > Amphibia > Gymnophiona > Ichthyophiidae > Ichthyophis > Ichthyophis bannanicus. The sequence continues at coordinate 524,027,399 of CM066036.1, read as the reverse complement.
TCTTTTGTGGACAGAAGTACTTCATCCTTCTATACTGTACTGCTCCCTTTGTTTTTTGCAGACCAAATACATGACCCTGCATTTTTTAGCATTAAATCTCAGCTGCCAAATTCTCAACCATTCTTCAAGTTTCACTAGATCCCACTTCATGTTATCTACACCTTCCTGGATGTCTACTGTTTTGCAGATTTTGATATCATCCACAAAGAGACAAACTGTATCTGACAGCCCTTCTGCAATATCACAAAATGATAAAATGAATCGGACCAAGGATAGATCCCTGTGGCTTACTCGCTGGTAATGTCCTTCTCAGAGTGAACTCCATTTACCTGTACCCTTTGTCGCCTCTTATTCAATCAATTTCTAACCCAGATATTTTAGGATCCATCCCAAGAATTCCTCGGACCAGAGACAAGCACCCACCACTGACTCCCTCCCCACCACCATATTTCGTCCCCCTGAACATATGTCATATGTAACCATAACACGATGTCTATGTCTACGTCCCAATTAATTGTTAAAAATCATTATTGTTGGCCACCAGGTGACGGCCCCAAACCCTTGTAATTGATTATTGTATGTTCAACCGCTTTGACCCGGTGAAAAGCGGGATATAAATACAGCTAAATAAATAAAAATAAATAAGTCCCTAGGGCATACAATTTCTTTATAAGTCTCCTGGGTGGAACAGGTTTTACTGAAATCTAAGTACACCAACACCACAAATAGTGCCCTCCCTCTGTCCAACTCTCTGGTCACCCAGTTAGTAAAATTAATCAGATTTGTCTGACAAGACCTGCCTGTAGTAATAATATGCTGCCTCAGATCCTGCAATCCATTGGATTCCAGAAGCCTCAGTATCCTCTGTTTTAGCAGCATTTGCATTAATTTATTCACCACAGAGGTCAGACTAACTAGCTTGTAGTTCCCAACTTCATCCTTACTTCCGTTTTTGTGTAGAGGGACCACTTCCAATTCTCCAGTCCTCTGGGACCACTCCCAATTCTAAAGAAGCATCGAAAAGGTCAGACAATGGAGCCACCAGAACTTCCCTAAGTTCCTTCAATATTCTTGGATGCTTCCCATCTGGCCCCATCGCTTGGTCTATTTTTAGATTAGTTAGTTCCTCGATGGCACTTAACAACAACAACAGTTTATTTATTTTCAGTCTCTTTTATACCACGCTATTCGACATCAGTGCGGTTTACATGAAAACAGAAAACCATATACGGCGCAGGGCTCAGCACTGCATTTACAAAGAACAGGTGCTTGAACTTGGGTAACAACTAGGGTAATTATTTACATATAGGCATCATGTCACCTATCACATCAGGTCATATCGCAGTTTAACAGTTCCTCACGAACACAGTCTTCTGAAGGTTGTTCAAGATCCATCTCACTTCTGTTCCTGTTTGTGGGTGTGTTATGAGGTCCAGCTTCTGGACCTTCATATGTGAACACAGAACAAGAATATTTGTTAAACATTTCTGCTTTATCATCATTAGCTTCTCCCCTTTCCTTCACCCTTGAGTCTGATAATACGACTTTTGTACTTCCTCCTCAAACTAACATATCTGAAAAATGTTTTGTCCCCCATTTTATTGCATTGGCTAATTTTTTTTCCATTGTTTCTGTGCTTTCCTGACTACTTTCCTAGTTTCTCTTAGCTTTTCCAAATATTGATGCTATTCTTCCTCTTTCTGTAATTTCTTTTATTTTTTGAAGGCCACCATCTTTTTCCTCACCTTTTTAGTTACTTCTTTTGAGAACCATAGTGGCCACCATTTCCTTTTACAGTTTTTACCTCCCTAACAAAAAGGTTTTTGCCCTTAAAATATCCCCTTTCATTTTTGCCCACTGCTTTTCCACATCCCTCAGCTGTTCTCAGCCTGCTGATTCCTTGAGGTATTGTCCAATTTTGACAAAATTTCTCTTTCTAGGACCCTCACCTTTGAATGAACTATCTCAGCCCCTGTCCTAATACTGAACCACACTATCCAGTGATCACTTCAAGAAAAATGATCATCTACTATAACATCAGAAGCATTCTCCCCATTCATAACACCAGGTCCAGTGTGGCCACCTTCCATTTCGGTCTCATTACTAGTTGCTAGAAAAATTCTCCCTGTAGAGAATCCAGGATCTCCTTACTTCTAGACGACACCACAGCAATGATGTCCCAATCAACATCTGACATACTGAAATCACCTATCATAGCAATACTGCAAATGTCTTCAATTAAAACTCTATCCACTTCTCCTGCCTGTGAAGGATGTCTGCATATCACACCAAAGCAAATGGATGCTCTATTGCCTCTTTCCAGTTTAACTTACAGTGCCTTCTCCTTCCCTTGTATGACCTGCAATTCTGTAGCTTTAATATTATTTTTTTACATATAGTGCCACTCCTCCTTTATTTCGTCCTAACCTGTTTTTCCTGAATAATTTAAAGCCTGGTATAATTGCATCCCAGTCATGGTTCTCCATGAATCATGTCTCCGTAACTGCCATTACATTCAAGTCAGCCTCTTACGTTAAAGCCTCAAGATCCAGAATTTTATTTCCAATACTATTGGCATTAATATACACTGTTTTCCAGATGTTGCCCCTTTTTCCCATTTCTACAGAGGTATTTAATATTTTGCTTACATGAGGTCTTTTACATACATGGGGGCTGTAGAAATTTAGAATTCAGGAGGCAAAACCAGATCCCTGAAATAGCAGCTTCACTTTATTACAAAGTACACAGAAATGAATAGACTGCGGCTGCTGATGAGACTTTGTATCAGCCAGCTGCCCACTAAAAATCTGCCTGAGCACTCCTGTGCAGAAGCTTATATAGTCCGCGGGCGTTCCCCATGTCGTCATGAATCTCACCAATCCCTTCTGCTCTTGCATCCTCTTTCATCATGCATACATACCCCTAAGCTTCCATACATGGCAAAGCTCAAGTTTGGCTCTTAGCCAATCACAGTGATATGTTAGTGTAATTCCCATATATGGCATTTCCATCACAGCTCAGCACATACTCAGTAGTGTTTTCTTTGTTCTCTCAGGAGCAGTCAAGCAGCCATCTTAAGCACATGGCTTGAAAAAAAAGACAGCCTTCGTGGCTTGAAATAAAGGACACAGCCCTAAGAATCTGATTTAGGGCTTAATTCTTTCTATCCTCAGGGCTTTCTTCACCCATCCCCAATAAATCTAGTTTAAAGCCCTCTTCTGTAGATTATCCAGTCTGCTGCGGAAGACTCATTGACCTTTCTTAGATAGGTGAATACAATCCTTGCTGATCAGCCCTTGGAAAAACATTCCATAGTCCAGAAAACAAAAATGCTCTTAGTGACACCAACTATGCAGTAATACATTTATCCCCAGGATGCAAGCTTCTCTGCCTTGACCTTTACTCTCAACAGGAAGGATTGAGGAGAACACTATCTGTGCACCTATCTTCTTCATCCTCCTCTCAGAGCCATGAAGTCACTCTTGATATGCTCAGACGTATACCTAGCAGTATCATAGGTGCCAGCATGGATGAGCAGCATTGGATAATAGTCAGTAGGCTTGATGGGTCTCGGCACACTCTCCATAACATCTCAGATTTTGGCATCTGGCAGACAGCACGCCTCCTGGGGCATCAAATCTGGTTGGCAGATGGATGCCTCGGTATTCCTTAGAAGAGAATCACCAGCTACCACTATTCTTCTATTATTACTACTACTACTACTACTAAACATTTGTACGTATAGCATTACAAGGTATACGCAGCGCTGCACAGATACATGTAAAAGACGGTCCCTGCTCATAGGAGTGTGCAGTATGATAGAGACAGATAACACAGTAGCTGTAGACATGGGATACAGCTAGGGGGAATAATAAGGAAACACAAAGGACATCAGGTGAGTCAAGATCTGAAAGACACAGCAAAGAGGTGAGTTTTCAGCCTGGATTTTAAAAGGGTCAGAGAAGGCGCCTGACGTACAGAGTCAGGTAGTTTGTTACAGGCATAAGGAGCGGCAAGGTGAAAGGGGCAAAGTCTGGAGTTGGCAATAGAAGAGAAGGGCAAAGATAAAAGCAATTTGTCAGAAGAACAGATTTTCTGAGGAGGGGTGTAGGGAGAGATAAGAGAAGTAAGGTAGTGAGGAGTTGCAGAGTGAAGGCACTTATAGGTCAGCAAGAGAAGTTTGAACTGGATGTGGAAACGGATAGGAAGTCAATGAAGAGACTTGAGAAGAGTGGTAATATGAGCATGATGAGGCTGGTGGAAGATTAGCCACACATCAGAGTGTTGAATAGATTGAAGGGGAGAAAGATGACTCAGAGGGAGACTAGCAAGGAGCAGGTTACAATAATCTAGACAGGAGGTGACTAAGGTGTGGATAAGTGTCTTAGTAGTGTGTTCATAAAGGAATGGGCAAATTTTGTTGATGTTATAGAGAAAGAAACGGCAGGTTTTAGCTATCAATTGGATGTGTGTGGAGAAGAGAGAGGAGTCAATGACAACCCCAAATTTGCAAGCTGAGGAGACAGTGAGGAATAGAGAGTTATCCACAGAGAAATAAGCTCAGTTTTGCCCATGTACAGTTTCAAGTGGCGGTGAGACATCCAAGCAGCAATCTCAGAAAGGCAGGCAGAGATCTGGCCCTGGATTGCTGGAGAAATTTTAGGTGTAGAGTAGTAGATCTGGGAGTCATCATCATAAAGATGGTACTGAAAGCAATAGGAAGAGATGAGTGCACCAAGAGACTGGGTATAGAGAGAGAAAAGGAGTGGACCCAAGACTGATCCTTGAGGTACACCAACTGAGAGCATGATAGCAGTAGAGGAGGATCCACTAGAATAAACAATGAAATAGTGATGGGAGAGATAAAAAGAGAACCAGGATAGCACAGAGCCCTTAAAACCAAGTGAGAACATTCCTTAAGGTCACTAATTCAGCAACTTTGGGGTCTTTGAGCTCTAATTCTTCCTGCTGCTGGGATAGTCTCACTTCCTCCACTTCCAGGACTATATAGCAGTTCTTTAATACAAGGAAGGATGGAGTTGGCGTTGAAATGTTGATTCTGCAGGCTCTGGTGACCCACATCCAGCTCTCTTCTTTCTGTACCATGCTATATTCACCTCTGTTGAGATTTCAGACCTGCTTTCAGTAATCTGTGAACTATCATTAAAATTATTTGTAATGCCTGAAGATTGGAGAGTGGTCATTGTAATGCCAGTTTTCAAAAAGGGTTCCAGGGGTGATTTGGGAAACTGCAGATTGATGAACCTGACGTTAGTAGCAAGCACAAAAGGTACAAAATTACTGAAGATGTAGATATTTATGGTTTAATGGTAGAAAGGCCAGAATGGACTTAGCCAAAGAAAGTCTTGTCTCACTAACCTCTTATATTTTTTTGAAGGTATGAGTAAAGTTGAGCCGCTTGATATAGTGTATCTGGATTTTCAGAATGCCTTTGACAAGGTCCCTCATGAGAGATTTTTGGGGAAATTAAAAAATCTGAGGATTAAGAACTAGATAAAAGCTAGAAAACAGAGGCTAAATGCCCAATTTTCTCAGTGGAGAAAGATAGAAAGGTGAATAGTGGAGTATCCAAGGGATTTCTACTGGGTCTGCAGCTTTTTAATAAATTTATAAATAACCTAGAAATGGGAATAACAAATAACAGATGTCACAAATTATTCAAAGTTGTTGAAACACAAGAGGATTGTGAAAATGTATAAAAGGACCTTGAAAAATTGAGAGTCTGGACATCCAGATTAAATTTAATATGGACAAGTGCAAACATATGCACTTAGTGAAGAAGAACCCAAACTACAGTTACACAATGCAAGGTTCCACATTAGGAATCACCACCTAGGAAAAGAATCCGGGTATCATTATGAATAATACATTACAACCCTCTGCTCAGTGTGCAGACATGGCCAAGAAAGCAAATAGAATGCTAGGAATTATAAAGGAATGGAGAATAAAACCAAAGATATTATAATGCCTCTGCATTTCTCCATTGTGCGACCGCACCTTGAATATTGTGAGCAGTTCTTGTTGCCATATCTTAAAAAGGATTTGGAAAAGGTACAGGGAACAGAGACCAAAATTGTAAAGGGGATGAAAGGATATCCCTAAGAGGAAAGGCTTAAAAGGTTAGGGCTCTTCAATTTGGGAAAGAGATGGCTGAGGGGAGATATAATAGAGGTTTATAAAATAATGAATGGAGTGGAATGGGTAAACGTAGATCAATCGTTTACTCCTTCAAAAGTAGAAAGACTAGGGGACACACGATTGTACATTTAAGACTAATAGGAGAAAATATGTTTTCACTCAATATCTAATCAAACTCTGGAATTCATTTCCAGAGGAGGTAATAAAAGCTGTTCGTGTAGCTGAGTTTATTTTATTTATTTATTTAGACAAATTTGTATACCACCTTATCCTACAATCAGAGTGGTCACATCACAATTGGAGGGTTACATTTAACATGAGGGTACTTAATAACATTATACAATGACTCGTATGTCTAGTTGGGATGAGTAGGTATCAAGTTGGCAGAAGTAGTTGCATTACCATTCGGGTGGAGACTGTTGTCTGTTTGCTCATAGACTTCTGTAATGAGCAGGGTTTTAAGGGCCTTCTGGAAGTCTATGATGTTATTTAATGCTCTCAGGCTCATTGGGAGGGAGTTCCAAAGTGTGGACGCCAGTAGTGAAGGAGCTCTTCTTGAAGTTGTTTGTTTAGTCTTGTGAGATCCTGCAGGTGTGTCTATCATGTTGTCATTATTGGTCCTTCTTGGTCTATTGCTGATATCAGTTATTATGATATCTTGGAGTGCATCTGCCGAGAGATGGTGAATGATTTTAAAGATGATCAGGACTGTTTTAAATTTTGCTCTGGCCATCATTGGGAGCCAGTGCAGTTGCTTTAAGACAGGGGTGATGTGCTCAGTTCTTGGAGTGTCTGTAATGATGCATGCTGCAGTGTTTTGCACCATTTGGAGTAGGTGTAAGGTCTGCTGAGGGAGGCCTTGATATAACGAGTTTCCATAATCAAGCAGAGGTGTGATGAGTGCTTGGCACACTGTGCGGAAGTGGTCCTGGCGGAGTATTGGCTTGATCTTTCTGATGGTCCTCAAACGTTGATAGGCCTTGTTTGCGGTTTTGTTGATGTGGGATTTCAGGTTCAGAGCTCTGTTCATTGTGATGCCCAGGTACTTAACTTCATCTTTGACTACTATGAGTTTGTCTAGAATGCTGTTAGTTTGTGGTGGAATGAAGGTGGGGTTCCTGGTGATGAACATTGCCTCAGTCTTATCGTAGTTGACCATCAGGTTATTGGCTGTGAGCCAGGCATTCATGTCTTCAAGGCATCTGGTTATTGTGGTGTTTAAAAGAGGGTTGGATGAGTTCCTGGAGAAAAAGTCCATAAACCATTATTCAAGTGGACCAGGAGAATCCACTGCTTACCTCTGGGACAAGCAGCATGGATCTGTATACCTTTTGGGAACCTGACAGGTACTTGTGACCTGGTTTGGCCACTATTGGAAACAGGATACTGGGCTTGATGGACCCCTGGTCTGACCCAGTATGGCATATCTTTAAAAAAAAAAAAGAACTTGGACACCTCAAGAAGGATTTCATTAATGTACTTCTTGCTGTCATAGATGCTTCTCGGCCTCGCCACCTCTTCTTTCAGCTCCTCCACTTGTTTCATGAGGGATTCGGTTTACGAGTATCTTGTACACGGAACTAATCCCTCACCTAGGATCAGGCTATCCATCTGGACAGAGGTAGAAGCTGTAATGGGGGCAACAGCTGTGGCAATATGATTTTGACAGCTGTAGTTCAATTGTTGGAGCTTTGCCACCTATTGAAGGAAATGAGAAAAAGACCTATCAAATTCCCCAAATTTTCCTCAACTGCCCTTTAAAACAAAAGGTAGCTAGCCTCTTCTGCTTTCCTGTGTGTAGTCCTGCTTCCTCGTTCACGTTTATTTGAGTATAGATCATTTTCTTATCACTCTAAGCTACTAAAATCAGATATCGTATGTGTCTGAGGTGGATAGTTTAATGTGCTTCCTTTGTAGAATTACCTAAGCAAAACTCCTTCAAATTGAGCTAATTGTTTACTTTTGGTAGATATCCAATTGTGGCATGATGTACTTCCTAGATTTTTCCTTCCAACAAATACCAAACTCTTATATCAGCAAGCTAATTGGAGAGGTTCTCTATTTAGCAAGATTTCTCGCATCGGGAGGGTGGGAGTTCGGGTACAGGAATTTTAAAAAGCTTATCGTCCTCTCTGAACCAGCTATAAATCAGCAGCCTAAGTAGTAAAAATGTTATCAAATAAAAATAGCTTTCTTTCTTAAGAACACTCAGGTAGAGAATTTGTTTGAAGAGCCACAGAATTGCCTTGCTTGAAGTAGAGACTTGGTAGGAATGGCAATGCTTGCAAGATAATGAAGACTTATACAATATGCAATAATTTGACTCCCAAGCAAGCTAATTGAAAACACTAATATCTTAAGCAGCCCAGTGACTTCAAAGAGCTTGTCTTCTTCTTTGAACCTGAAGGTTAGAGGAGAAAAAATTGCAGCAGAAATGCTTTATTTAAAAACTGAAAAATCCCCCTTCTGCAAACAGCTTCAAAAAAAATCAGTAGCCTAACTAGTAAAAAGGTTATATAATAAAAAATAAAAATAGACTCCTTTCTTAAGAACTCTCAGGCAGATAATTTGTATTAACCACAGAATTATCTTGCTTGAAGTAGAAACCTTCTAGGAATGCAGTCCATCAGTAAATAAAGGCTTCCGCAGATTTCAGAACCCCTTCAGGACATTCTTAGGGATGGACCATAAGCTTTTGTAAGTCTCATTTTTGTTCCTGAATCTACCTGATGAAATCTCACAGGATACTGGGCTCCTTCCAGAAGATGTCTTCACTTCTCAAATGCCCCTTTAAGAGTGCATATAAATAATTAACAGTAGTAGTAGTAGTAGAGACCCCTTTAGTTCTGCTACTTTGAGCAGCAGAGACCTTCAGCAGCAGTGGTTCCTGGGAGAAGATTCCAGTGGGAGGGAAAATCCAACTAATATATAAACTGTACCCAAATGCAGAATCCTGTATTCGGCTTATCACTACTGCACCAAAAAGGATGGAGTGAACAGTCTGCCCGAAGGGGGCAGGTGGCTATGGCTATTCCCCAGCCTTCATACCATCAAGAGGGAATCGCAGGGTCAGCTACTGCAGAAGAAGAGAGCAGAGAGATAGGAAGGTGTCTGGGGCTCAAGCTTACATCCAAATCACTTTTGGACTGTGCAGATCTTGCCAGCATACCCTACTAGCTCAAGAGAAGAGCAGTCCATCTGTGGAAAGGAGAAGGAAGCAAAGAATCTATATTGGGAAGCCATCTACCCCCAGGAGAAGGAGAGAGAAGCATCTCAACAGCCCAATGACATCAGAGACAGGGGCCTTTGCAGTGCAGTATCGGGACCTGCAGCTTCAGTTCAATGGTATGTTGGAGATATTATAATGGGAAAGAAGGGTTCCCCATCAGGGTGACTACCATAAATAAAGAAACAGGGAGAAAGGTATATACAGGCACAAACTTAGAGTATAAGACCTCTGGGGACAGGGAAATGCTTACTGTACTGAATGTAACTCGCCTTGAATTACTACTGGAAAAGCGTGAGCTAACTACTAATAAATAAATAAAGTGGAACAAGTCTGGAACCACATTTCCAGCTTACAGAGAGGAGGAAAGGAGTGTAATTACATGTAATCTAGAGAAAAGAGTTCAATTGCTTGCAATATGGTTATATTTTCTTGTCTCTACCAGTTCTGTATTTTTTCTACTGATATCAGTTACTACTACTCCTATTGATCATTTATATAGCACTACAAGGCGTATGCAATGCCAAAGCACAGCCACACTTGTACTCTATACAGCAACCAGTCCAGAGTGAGGTGTATACTGCTAAAGGAGGTACAGACCAAAGCAAATTATATGCAGTTTCTCAAGGGCTAAGACATGGCTGTTCCATGACACATTCAGCAGGGTGAGCAGTCAGAACAGTGAGGGAGGGTGTGTGACAGGGATGGAAGGATTATTATAGTGTGTTTTATATGTTTTTTTGGCTTTATTTATTCTGTTTTAAAATGTAAGCTGATTTAGGGACTTTGTTGATCATAAGCCAGGTATCAAATACATGCAATAAAAAATAAATACATAAATATGACAACATACTAACCGAACACATCTCGGAACACATCATTAGCAAATTCCTGGAAGACAGAGAGGCATTAGTCTAAGGGACATTACCAAGTACTCATAATGCCATCTCTAGCGTTGAAAGCTATCTTCCATTCATCTCCTTCCTAATACAGATCAAGTTGTATGACCCCTAAGATCCAATTTAGTGTAAATACGGCACCCGTAACCTGATCAAATAACTCAGATATCAGGGGAAGGAGATAATAATTCTTCACTTTAATTTTATTGAGTCTTCTGTAAGCAAAACAGGGATGTAATCTCCTGTTGTTATTCTCAACAAAACTCAGCCCCAGCTGGAGATCTGTTGTTGTTGTTAAGTGCCATTGACTCGGTGTCGACTCATGGCATCGTTCTAGACAGCTGTCCCAAACTGTGTTTGGTCTTCAGTCAGGTGGCTCTTTGTTGATAGAATGTCATGCATAGCTGCTGTTATTGTATTTATCCATCTCATTGCTGGCTTCCTCTTTTGCGTTGACCTTCAACCTTGCCAAGCATGATGTTTTTCTCTAATGATCTCTGAAATATGGATGGTCTAATGAATCATTTTTCTAGACTGTTTTTTAAGTATTTTCTCATGGCCTTTGATTCAGTTTCAGTTTCAGATAGATTTTACCCCAGGTGGTATTGTGCCTGGTAGCATATCAAAAGCACAGTCATAGGGCTCATGGCAGGGAAGAGAAGGGGCTAATTTCTCTGCTTTCTTTTTGCTGAAGACATCTGCATATTCTTTTGAAGTGCATGGCAGGCCCTCAATCATAGTACCCACCACCCTTAGTGTGTAATAATGTGGGTTTGTATTCTTGACTTCATGCTACAATATCTCTTGATCTTCATTCAATAAATAGCCTATGTGTATGTAACCAAGATAACCCTAAAATGATAAAGATGATCATGGCAATACATAGAATACTGTGGATTCCCTATGAAGACAGCCTACTTTAATATCAACCTTAGGAGTAACTGCTGTAACTAAGCCTTCAGCTAAGGGTCTTTCATCAATTGCTACTACTCGGATGGATACAAGCAAGTTCTCAGAGAGAATCCGTAATTGTCTGGCAAGAACTATGTCTATGAAGTTGCCAGCAGCCCCAGAATCCAAAAAGGCCAAAGTGGCAGTGGGCTGATCTTGCCATTGAATGATGACAGTAAGACCCTGTATACATTAATGGGGAGAGCTGGCTTTCTACTACCTAGGTGGGTCTTTCTAACTCCATCTAGGCATGAGAGTTTTCTGTTTTTGAGCAATCTTGGAGAAAGTGTCCCCTACCCCTGTATTACATACCGAGCCCTAATGTGCGGTGATGAAGTCTCTCTTCTAGCAAAAGATTAACAGATCCAGTTTCCAAGGATTCTTCTGGAACAGTTGAAGCCTTAACAGGGGGTACAGCAGTAGGGCTTACCCAGATGGGATTATGGAAACTGATCTGTCCTGCCTTCCACTCATGCTGTCTGCTATCTGTCTGGATAGTGAGTTGAATCAGTCTAATGTAGTAGGTGGATTGACTATATAGGACAGGCCTTTCCTGATGCTTTGGTGTGCCCTACTTTATATTGTCTTATCAAAGACCATACGTTCTACTTTGTATGGTGCCTTTATTGCTTAAATTCTGCAATGTGTTCCTATACAGTAGATCTCCCCTGGCAGAGGGTAATTAGGATGGCTTCAGCAGAGGCCCTTCTGTCAAGGTCATCATATGCTATAGCAGTGGTTCTCAAACAGTGTGTCACTGGGAGGTGTGTCACCCAAAATTTGACATATGGCCCAATATTCAAAAGAGGCTGAGCTTCTAAATTCAGGTGCTAAATGTGTGCCTTATTTTCAGACAAACTTAAGAACCTAAGCTTTCAGCTGAAAATTCATCCCAATTTAGAAGCTTAAAATTTATGCTGCTAAATTTAGGCCTGCCCTTCATTTGTCTAGATTTATGAGCCTAATATAGATACCTAGTGCTGAAAATCAGTGCTAAGCTCCCAACATCTTTTTCCCACCCTAAATCCACCCTCATTGCCACCCACTTTTTAAAAAACATTTGCTAGGCACCAGAACGTTAGACAGAGATTAGCTTGTAACACTTTTCTCATGGTCAACTCTCCAGATAAATAGCTTGCTCACTGAGCTCACTAGTGCGATAGGAACAAGTTTACGAGATTTTCCTGTTTCTTGACATGTGCAGGAGAGCTGTCGAGTAGATCCTGGTGCAGGCACACACATGCTTATGCATTACACTTGTTCTCTTTATGCGGCTCCTGTATGTCTCATTTCCTTTGCGAGTGGAATCATGCGCCTGTGGAGAGAGGATACAGAAGAAGTCTGTGGCTCTTTTGGCATCACTACTTCTGTGAACCATGTGCTCTGAACGCACCTTGATTGTTGGTAGAGAACCATTGGTGGGATCCAGCTGGTTTGACCTGGTTCGCATAAACTAGATCCTGTTGCAGCCTGTGTTTTCCAAACCGGGTCAAACACAATGTTGCAATACCGACTCTGTAGTGGCAGGAATCATAAGAACATAAGAACATAAGACATGCCATACTGGGTCAGACCGAGGTCCATCAAGCCCAGTATCCTGTTTCCAACAGTGGCCAATCTAGGTTATACGTACCTAGCAATATCCCCAAAAGACAGGTTCCACAATGCTTGTACTGGGTCAAGCATTGATATCCTGGGTCCCTTTTTAATAGTGGTTTATGGACCTTTCCTCCAGGAACTTGTCCAAACCTTTTTTAAACCCAGCTATACTAACAGCCCTTACTACATCCTCCGGTAACAGATTCCAGAGTTTGATTACACGTTGAGTGAAAAAATATTTTCTCTTATTTGTCTTAAATAGTTTACCCTGTAGCTTCATTACATGTCCCCTAGTCTTTCTATACTCTGATAGCGTAAACAATTGATCCACGTTTATCCGTTCCACTCCATTCATTACTTTATAGACCTCTATCATATCTCCCCTCAGCCGTCTTTTCTCCAGGCTAAAGAGCCCTAACCTTCTTAGCCTCTCTTCATAGGAGTAGCCTTCCATCCCCTTCACCAATTTGGTGGCTCTTCTCTGTACTTTTTCTAATAATGCTATGTCCTTTTTAAGATACGGTGACCAGAATTGCACACAATATTCAAGGTGCGGTCGTACCATGGAGCGATACAGAGGCATTATAATATCCTTTGTTTTGTTCTTCATCCCTTTCCTTATGATACCTAGCATTCTATTTGCTTTCTTGGCCGCCGCTGCACACTGGGCGGAGGGTTTTAACATGTTATCCACAATGACTCCTAAATCTTTTTCCTGGGTGGTGGTTTCTAATGTGGAGCCTTGCATTAAATTTCATCTGCCATTGGATGCCCAGTCTTCCAATTTATCCAGATCCTCCTGCAGTTTTCCACAATCCTCTTGGGTTTTAACAACTTTAAACAGTTTTGTGTCATCTGCAAATTTGATAACCTCACTAGTTATTCCCTTTTCCAGGTCATTTATGAATATGTCAAAAAGCAGCGGACCCAGTACAGATCCCTGGGGTACTCCACTATTCACCTTTTTCCATTGGGAATATTGGCCATTTAGCCCTACCCTCTGCTTTCTATCTTTTAACCAGTTCCCGATCCACAATAGTACACTGCCTCCTATCCCATGACTTTTTAGCTTCGCCAAAAGTCTCTGATGGGGGACTTTGTCAAAAGCTTTCTGAAAGTCCAGATACACTATATCAACCGACTCACCTTTGTCTGCCTGTTTATGCACACCTTCAAAAAAACATATCAGATTAGTAAGACAAGATCTTCCTTGTCTAAAGCCATGTTGGTTGTCTCCCATTAGGCCATGACTATCTACATGCTGCGTAATTTTGTTCTTTATGATGGTTTCTACCATTTTCCCTGGTACTGATGTCAGGCTCACCGGTCTGTAATTTCCTGGGTCACCCCTGGAACCCTTTTTAAAAATTGGTGTTACGTTGGCGACCCTCCAATCTTCAGGTATTACAGATGATTTTAATGAAAGTTCACAGATTACCAATAGCAGGTCTGCAATCTCATATTTCAGTTCTTTCAACACTCTGGGATGTATACCATCCGGTCCAGGTGATTTGCTACTATTCAGTTTATCAAATAGTTGTAATATATCTTCCCGGTGTAGCGATATTTCTCTCGATTCCTCTGCAGTATCACCTTTAAATACCACTTCAGTCTTGGGTAACATCCCTACATCTTCCTCAGTAAAGACCGAAGCAAAGAATTCATTCAGTCTCTCTGCTATAGCCTTGTTTCCTCTTACTGCCCCTTTTACCCCTCTATCATCTAATGGTCCAATTGACTCTCTCACAGGCCTTTTGCTACGAATGTACTTGAAAAAGTCTTTATTTCATGTTTTTGCTTCCGTAGCAAGTTTCTTCTCAAATTCCCGTTTTGCCTGCCTTATCAATGCTTTGCATTTAACTTGCCAGTGCTTGTGCTGTTTCCAGTTTTCATCATTTGGCTCTTTTTTCCATTTCCTGAAGGTTGCTTTTTTGGCAGCAACAGCCTCTCTGACCTCACCTTTAAACCATGCTGGCAGTTTTTTGGACTTTCTTCCACTTTTCTTAATGTGTGGAATACAGCTGGTCTGGGCTTCGAGGATAGTATTTTTAAATAACACCCAAGCTTGCTGTAAGTTTTTAACCTTTGGAACTGCTCCTTTTAGTTTTTTCCTAACTATATTCCTCATTCTATCATAGTCCCCCTTTTGAAAGTTAAAAGGTAGTACTGTGGATGCCTTTACTATCTGTCCTCCACTAATTAAATCAAACATGATCATACTATGATCACTATTGCCAAGTGGTCCCAACACCCTTATTTCTTGCACCAGATCTGGCGTTCCACTAAGGACTAGGTCCAGTATGGCTTCCCCTCTGGTTGGTTCATGAACCAGCTGCTCCAAGAAGCAGTCATTTATTCCATCTAGAAACTTTATCTCTTTAGCTTGTCCTGCTGTGACACTGACCCAGTCGATACCGGGGTAATTGAAATCACCCATTATTACTACTCTGTTGTGACTTTTGTTAGCTTCCTTGATTTCTTTGAGCATTTCATCATCCATTTGTTCATTCTGGCCAGGTGGTCGATAGTATACTCCCACTGCCATCACCTTCCCCTTATGGAAGGACAGACTAGATGGGCCTTGTGGTCTTTTTCTGTCATCATGTTTCTATGTTTCTATAAGTGGACTGTTGTAGTTGTTGTTATGGAAGGACAGACTAGATGGGCCTTGTGGTCTTTTTCTGTCATCATGTTTCTATGTTTCTATAAGTGCACTGTTGTAGTTGTTGTTATGGAAGGACAGACTAGATGGGCCTTGTGGTCTTTTTCTGTCATCATGTTTCTATGTTTCTATAAGTGGACTGTTGTAGTTGTTGTTATGGAAGGACAGACTAGATGGGCCTTGTGGTCTTTTTCTGTCATCATGTTTCTATGTTCTATGTTTCTATGTTTCATAAATGGAATTTCAATCCATAGAGATTCTACAGCAAATTTTGTTCCCTGCAAAACTTTAATCCTTTCTGACTCAATGCCCTCTCTAACATAGAGCGCAACCCCTCCACCAATTTGATCAGCTCTATCATTACGATATAGTTTGTATCCAGGTATCACAGTGTCCCACTGGTTATCCTCCTTCCACCATGTCTCTGAGAGTGCAATCATATCTAACCTCTCATTTAGTGCTATATATTCTAACTCTCCCATCTTATTGTTTAGACTTCTAGCATTGGCATACAAGCATTTTAGAGACTGTATTTTATTCATATTAATCTGGCTATTGGTAGGCAGGGGTAATTTGGAATCTTTATGCTCTGTCTGCTCCTTACTCAAGGGCATTTGGGGTACTATACTCCCTTTTGGAACCTCACTGCTTTTGGTAGTATCCTTCAAGGATACCTTCGTCCGAACCATGCACTCCTGGGTGACTGTCGGCTTTCCCCTATTTTCTAGTTTAAAAGCTTCTCTATCTCTTTTTTAAAGGTTAATGCCAGCAGTCTGGTCCCATCCTGATTAAGGTGAAGCCCATCCCTTCGGAAGAGCCCCCCCCCCTTTCCCCAGAATGTTCCCCAGTTCCTAACAAATCCAAAACCCTCATCCTTGCACCATTGTCTCATCCACGCATTGAGACTCCGGAGCTCTGCCTGTCTTTTGGGTCCTGCACGTGGAACAGGAAGCATTTCGGAGAACGCTATCCTGGAAGTTCTGGATTTCAACTTCCTACCTAAAAGCTTAAATTTAGCCTCCAGAACTTCCCTACCACATTTTCCTATGTCATTGGTACCAACATGTACCATGACAGCAGACTCCTCCCCAGCACTATCTATGATCCTATCTAGGCGGTGCGTGAGGTCCGCTACCTTCGCACCAGGCAGGCATGTTACCAGGCGATCCTCACGTCCACCAGCCACCCAGCTATCTACATTCCTAATGATTGAATCACCAACTATAACAGCTGTCCTCGCACCTGACAATGTTTTGAAGACATCAGGGGATCGTGGCATTAAGAGAAGCCCCTGATGCCTTCAAAACATTGTCAAGCAGGGGATCATGCCGCTGGGCCATCAGGGAGTTGCATATCCTCGGTGGAGGACAGCAACCCATGCATTCAGCTGCTGCAATGCCTCCATGTGAGGTGAAGCAACCCGCCGGCATGCGCATGGAAGGGCTGTGACTGAACCGGTTCCTCAACTCCTCAGGAAAAGCAAGGCTTCATATAGATCTATGGAGTGAAAAAAAGCAAGGAGAGAAGGAAAGAGGTCCAAAACTCAAGCAGGAGAAAGTGAAGAAAAGAGGACCAGGAATTAAGCTAGATAGAACGGGAAGGAGAGAGTACTGGAAACTGAGCTGGCAGGGAGGAAGGACCGTTAGTGAGTTGAATCTCCATCTCATAGTATTCTTGCGGCAGCTGGTTCTGCTGCATCAAGCCACACAATGGGTTAAAGACTGTCAATTCATGTTCTACATTGAAGAGATGAAATAAGGGCAATAACAAAACATAATTATGAGATGCTGACAACCAGATGTCAAAACTGACGTAGTGTTTGCTCATCAAACATTAATAGGATGCCAATAAAAACTTGGTAAGGTGGTCAGGGGTAAGAGACCACATAACCAGAGATACAAATGTTTATGGACATGCTTAATCAAAAGTGCTATTTGCAAGCTCTGTTTATTGCATTGTTCATGTTTTGTGCTGAATTTTTGTTACAATTAAGAAATCTCTTTTAAGCACATCTGTCAGAATAATGTAGGCAGCACAGGCGAGTGCATCGTTATATTAAATATTCACGAGCATGCTGCTTTGCTCAACACTGTGGGTTTCTGAATCCTGAAACTGTCGTATAAAGCTTGCATATGTTGCCTCAAGCAGTTCTGAGGAGCTCTGAGGAAGAGAAAAAGGAGTGCAAGGGAAAACATTTTCATGAGTGCCAGGAATAGCAGAAAGCTTTGTCAAAACAGTGTGAAGTGTATGTGACAACATGCCTTTGCAGACGAGACATAGTTTTCAGGATTCGTATTCCCAGGGATTCTTAATGTAGCATAGAGTAGTTAAAACAGCCAGCCTCAGAAAATAAGTATCTGATAATAAATTATGGATGCAGCAGTAGTTAGTACAAATTTCCCTATAAAAAGGAAGATATTCTGTCTTTTTCCTAATATCTTCTTTTGTTGGGGGAATACAATGGCATGTACACAGGATTGGCCCAAGGGAAGGCTATGTACCGTGACCACCAAAGGGCACCATCACAATAAGGAGTGTCAATATTTTCCCTTGAAATCTTATTGAGCAGTAGTGACAGATGAGAAAACCACACAGCCTGGACTCATAGGCCCTGCAGTGGCCTCACCCCATTTACAGTTTTCCCAGCTAAAGGAATGCCATGTGGGAAGATGGAATGGGGGCGGGGCCAGTATAGATCATGTGAGCACACACTGGCTCACAGGCCAGGCACTATTTTTCACATCTATTGCTACCGCTCATTCAGATATCTTGTGGGGATTTTGGTACTCCTTGTTGCACGGTGCCCTATTCCTACTTGGATCTCGGAGTGTGGGGGGAGGAACCTCCTTCCCTACTCCTAGAAGGCACCACTAGGGCTGAAGCCTGCCCTGCATTTACGTAAAATAAGCGTTTCTCTACCTGCATGTTAGTAACTGTATTGCCTGAATTAATAAAGGCAAGCAACTGAGAGGGGTCAAAGAAAACATAACTAACAGAATTTAGCTTAATTAAGCATTTACAAGGAAATTTGAAAAAAAAACAGGCTCCCCCTCAACCCCCCCCCCCCCCCAGCTGCAAAACAGCTAGTCTCAACAAAAGAAATTCCATATGTCTCTCTTAAGTTTCCCTGATAGATCTGGAAACACGTATATCATGAAACCCTTGAAAGCCAATTATGTTTCTTAAAAAACATTTTTAACAACCATTCATGGTCTGAGATCAGAGCAAAAGTCACCAACAAAGTAGATGGGACTGCAGATTCTAAAATCGAACTCTCCAGTATTGCAGAAATGTCCGAAGTATCCATTTATTGTTCCAGACAGCCTTGTGGTGCCCCAGGAAGCTTCTTAGAAACAGGGGGTGAGATTCCAAAGGCACCTCCATAATATCTACCAAATATTTTTTAAACATATCACAAGGGGAAACCATGGATTCCCTGGGAAAATTATTCATATGCAAATCTTAAGATCTTGAAGTATTCTCCGGGGATCCCAACTTAAATTGTAACACATTCAGATCTTTGATAATTCTATCAGTACAACCATCAAGCCGCTGAGACTTTTTCTCCAAATCAGAAAGAGCTGACTTGGCCACAGATAGTTCCTCAATATTTTTGGTAATGGCAGAGATATTCTCTTGAACTTTCTGATTCAAAGCCTGTAACTGTGGAACTAAAGTCTCACCTAGACTGGAAATGGCATTCCAGATAGAGTCTAACAAGAACTTTGCAGGTCTAGCAAGGAAAACTCCCAAGAGTGAGCTGGGAAGTTTATATTGAGGCTGGCTCCAAAAACTTTCTGCAGGCCAGGATCCGATACTCCAGGCATTGTGGAACACCTAGTGTGACTCCAGCACTCTACGCCACTCCATTTCCTGCCTTCTGATGCTCCTGTGGCGCAAATCCAGCCTCTGTGATTTTCTCGGGGGGGGGGGGGGGACTGCCCTCCAACAGTAACTCCCTCATCGTCACTCTAAAGAAGTGCAGGGAAACCAGCCCACTCCAGGGTTAGACAGGCTGCCGGCGGCTTCACGGAGCACTTCTCCTCTAGGGACAGTAAGGTCTCCACTCCCAAAGTCGATGCTGAATCACCTGGCTCTGGCGTCAAGACAGCCAGGCTCATACCAGAGACTGCTTCCTGCATGTTTCAAAAAGACATCTAGGGAACTCTGTACAGGTAAGGCAGAGAGTATTAGCAACTGCGGAGGATTTAATGGCTGCTTTCACTTTCCTCTTGCCCATCTTTGCGTGGTCTTCCAGAGCTCACCCGGATTCCACCATCTTGGATCACTCCCATTATTTTTATATTTTGCACAGTAATGGGGGAAATGTATCATTGTTTGACTGTTTGGAAGTGATATTGTTGCTGTCATCGGATGGATGGGGAAAGAATGAATTCTCTTCCCTCCTCCATGCCCTGCTGCACAATCCTAAAACTTAGGGAGATTCTTATATGGCAAAGTGACCCCACCAGTGCATTCCAAGATACATTGCATGGGGCCAGGCACCACCATTTTTCAAGATGGCGTCGCAGGGGCAAGAGCATGTAGGCAGTGCTCCTGCTCCATATTAAAGGTACTGGGAGGGGGGTGGGGGGTTCAGGGGCTGCTGGGCCTCCAGGGATTTTTTAATTGGGTGGGTGGGTGGAGGATCGGTGCCACTGGGGACTTTGTTTCTGTTGAGGGGTCAGTATCCGGGAGGAGCACCAGACCCCCAACAGTACACTGATGGTATTGGGGGCTTTTCCTGATACCTAGGTCATCTGAGGTGAAGTGTCAAATTTCACCTCTGGTGACCCTGTTTCTCTGGAATAGCATGCCAAACTTGCACCGACTTCTGTGCACATGTGTTTGGCTTGCTCTTCCAATTTAACACTGACTTTTTGTGCACTGGGTAATTTGAATATTGCGTTCCAACCAAAGAGTCAGTGTTAAAATTGCGCTATGAAACCCTGCGCTAGAACTTTAAGCACTGGGCTCTAGTGCAGGGTTTCTGCATTGGTCTGTAAGTTTGTACCTGAGGCAGTGAAGGGTTAAACAGCTTGCCTAAAATTATAAAGAGTGGGAGTCACGCCTGGCTTTCCTGATGCTGAGCCCTCTGCTCTAACCATTAGGATACTCCTCCACTATTGTGTGGGTGTGTAAGCATGTATATATATGTGTATGTGTCTTGTGTATGTGCATTGCTGTTTTGTATGTTTATCTGATTTTTGTGCGTGTGTGTGTATCTATGTAGGCTGCAGTGGCAGAAATTCTGTCCAAGCGGCCCCTGCAGTGCAGGGGGATCCCAAGGAAGAAGGGGTCCACTTGCAGCTGTCCCTATATCTTCTGAAGTGGACTTCCCCCACTTTAGGGGATCTTAACAGATTGTTGCTTGGGGGCCCATAATTTGAAATTCTGCCCCTGGTAAGCTGGTATGTCTGTGCATGTTTGTATGTATGTGTGCATGTTTGTGTGCCGCTCCATGTATGCTTGTGTATGTGTGTGTGCATGTTTGTGTGCCGCTCCATGTATGCTTGTGTATGTATGTGTGCATGTTTGTATGCCGCTCCATGTATGCTTGTGTATGTGTGTGTGCCAGCTTGTATGAGTGTGCACGAATGCTTGGATGTATGTGTCTGAATGCATGGACATGTTTGTGTGTGTGTGTGTATTCATATTTGTGTTCGTTCTCTGTGTGTCTGTAATCAGAGAGGAGATAAGAGGGGTGAATTGTTTGACAGATGCATTGTTGTAATCACTATGTCGCTGTGAATTAGTGATTGTATACTGCAGCTGTAGGAACTGCTTTTCCTCTAGAAATGTATTGAGACTTTCTTGGGGGTGGAGGTTTTGTTTCTCTTCCATCTTCCATCACATACAGAAAGTTAAGTTCCTCTAGCTCATTTCTTCCCTTTCTTTGACTAGAGAAGTTTTGGCAGAGTAGTTCTTGGGGCGTGAGAGCAATCTGCAGGTGATTGGGCAGTTGCAAGGGGTAGTTTTTGGTGTGGGACAGATTTCAAGGGGATATTTTGTGTGAGGTAGATGTGGGGGTTAGTTTTTGAGGGTGGGGCAATTATGGGGTATTTTTGGGGGTGGGGTAGTTTGTGGGATGGTGGAGCTATGGTGGGAGATTGTCTTGGAGTGACAGAGGTTTGCAGTGTGGTAGGGCATTTGTGGGTATGTAGTTTTAGAAGTGGGACAGGTTGCAGGATGGTGAGACAGTTGCGGGATGTTGAGAAGGACAGTTTGTGGTATGGTGAGGCAGTTGAGGGAGTGTGATATTTTAGAGTGGGTCATTTTACAGGGTGGTGAAGCAGTTGTGTGGAGGTATTTGTGGGGGTGGGACATTTGGTAGGGTGATAAGGCAATTGCAAAGGAGTGTTTTTGGAGTGGGGGGCAGTGTGCAGGATAGTGGGACAGTTGGGGGGGGGTTGAAGAGGCAGTTTGAGGGGTTGGGAGAGTAAAGAACAGGGAGAGGCAGTTTCCTAACTGCTATGTTTCACTGTATAGAGGTTTTTATGGCACAGATGCTGGAACTCTCCTCCCACAGAAATACATTGAGACATTTTGGGCTTATTTCTTGGGAACCCTGGTCTGATTTGGCTTATTTTCAAACTTGTGTCGTTTTATGATTTCTTTTCCCCAGATGCCAAATTTCATCCCATTCCGTTAAATTTTCAGAGAATTACAGTACTTTGATCCCTTTTGTATTTTTCTTACTTACGAAAGAGAAAGAATAAAAATCATCCACCTTGAAGTGAATAACATGACAACTCTATATATTAGTCCACTTGTAGAGAAATAACTTAAGTGAAGAAATGACATAATTACACTGGGTTTAAATGATGCGTTCAGCTGGGCGAAACCTACTATATTTGGATCCTGCTGTTTTCCTCTAAGACGCAGACTGGGAAAAAATCTTGTGACTAAGCACAAAAGGGCTCTGCAACAAGACAACCTGAGATGGCCACTGTCAGGATTATTTTAGTATATTATCTTATGAGAAAATCATCTTTGTTAGCACACAATAGGCCAGATGTACTCATGAGCTAATATTTTAGTCAGCAGTCTGATGCATGACCATCTGTTTTCTATAGTACTGCTATATTGTGCTAAAGAAATTTTAATTAAAAAAATAAGAGCTATTTGTTTATCTTTCAAGAAACTTCATGATAAATAACTATTATGCACACAACAGCTTGTAAGACTTTAGGACTTTATCTACCAGCTGTTTTTTCCCAGAAGCAGAAAATACAAGAATATTATTCTGCAAATCAGACTCTGTCTGCTTTGAAAGGATTTAACTGGTTAACAGTTACAAATTTCCCTTCTCTGACAAACTAAGGGGTATGTTTACTAAACAGCGGTAGCGGCTTCCATGCGATATCGGACCGCGGCCAGTGGTAGCGGCTTCCATGCAATATTGGAGCCGCGGCCAGTGGTAGCGGCTTCCGTGCAATATCGGAGCCGCGCCAGCGGTAGCAACTTCCATGCGATATTTAGTAAACATACCCCTAAGTTTATCTTCCTAAAATTACAAGATGGTAAAATTTAGCATGGCAAAAGAGAGAGCGCTCCAAAGGCATGCCTGGGGCAAGTTTATGATTTAGACAAGAAGAGTTGATTTTCAGCACTAACCAGCGCCATTTAATCTGGCAACACTGGCCGTGCAAATAGCTGACCTAAATCTATCCAGGTAAATTTTATTCTGACCAGATTTATGAGCATTTCCAGTTCTAAAAAATCTAGCCTGAAAATTTGGCTAAAAATTACTGGATAAAGATTACCGAGTTGCCTTTTCTGATTAGCAGCTTACTGAAAATTCACCTGTAATTGACTAAGGAGCACTTTAACTAAATGCCACTAACCGGTTAATGTGTATTTTGGCATGTGATAATTGGCCACAAAGAATACTAATGTGCAGGGCAATTAAAACATGGATTAAACTACTGTAATGCCATATGTGTGGGAAGTCCGATGGCAACCATTAAAGCTAATGGAGATTGCCAGCTACCGGCCACCAAGATGCACAATAACTGACAATTATGTGCTAATTTAGAGAGTGGGTGCATTAGGGATAGAATGTGGGCATGGAGAGCACATTGGCATGTGATCACGTCAATATGATAATTAGCACAGGTACACCTAAGAATAGCTCTGTGACATGGATTCTCAACTCTGTCCTGGGGACACACCTAGCCAGTCAGGTTTTCAGAATAACCATAGTGAATATGCATGAGAAAGATTTGCATTAAGTGGAGGCAGCGCATGCTAATTTTTCTTATGCATATTCATTGTGGCTATCCAGAAAGCCTGCCTGGCTAGGTGTGTCCCAAAGAGTGGGTTGAGAACCCTGCTCTATGGGTATCATTAGGTGCACCCATGTTAATTACGCCACATGTTAACGTATGCATTTGTGCATTAGCTGCTGGGAACATTATGGTCACCCCCCAAAGGGGATATAAGTTCCTTGTATAAGAAATATGCTTTAAGTAGAAAACCTTAGCAGGATTTAATAAAAGGGCCCCTAAAAATGTTCAGTCAGTTAGAAATGTTACTTTAAAACTGTGAACTTTATCTGACTTGCTAAATTAGAAATGATACCTACAGGGCATATTTATATTCATACGCAGTCACGCTATTTTTAACAGGTTATAGTGACTGCTCAATAAGGATTTAAAAATCTGAACCTTTGTAAGTGTCTGGAGGCATTTACTTATTTATTTTATTTTTGTTTATGTCAAGAAACGTATTATCTGCTAAACCTGTTCATAGCAGCTCTTTTCGGATTACAGTGTGAATACATATACCATCTGAAAAAAAAGCAATCATAGACAAACATAAAATGCAGTCATTATAAAACATTAACTTGTCCTATTAGCCTGAGTAAACAAAAATGCTTTAAGCATTTTTCTAAATGTAAATAGTCCTGTTCAGTTCAAAGAGAATGATAAGAAAATTCCATAATCTAGGCCCTGTAATAGAAAATGCACTATTCTGTGTTGTAGACAAATGTCCAAACAAAAATGTGGACAAAAACTTATGTTAATACAATCTTCCAATCTGTTATAT
This sequence comes from Ichthyophis bannanicus, assembly GCA_033557465.1. Lineage (NCBI taxonomy): Eukaryota > Metazoa > Chordata > Amphibia > Gymnophiona > Ichthyophiidae > Ichthyophis > Ichthyophis bannanicus. Next base: position 524,002,852 of record CM066036.1, on the reverse strand, counting down.
TTCAAATAAATTTCATAACTAAATTGGTGGTTATATTTGCAAGTCACGGGCCAATTTCATTTCTCTGTGGAAGCAGATTGAAGTCGGCGAAACCATTGGCCAAGGTCAGAGATGTGTACATGATTCGCCGTGGATCCTTTGAGCGAGTGAATGTCAGTATAAGCCATCTTGGACTTGAAATAAGTGATTCTTAAACATTATTAGGAAATTTACTCTAGATAGAATTATATGAACATTTGGGGTGATGATGATGTAAAGAGTACGGCAGGTTGAGTTTCTGTTGTCAGTAAGACCGCCCTTTGAGCCCCTAAAATACACATGTTTTTTGGGACCACACTGAAGTAAAAACTCTGTCCCAAAAAACGTGTGTATTATAGGGGCTCAACGGGCGGTCTTACTGATGATAGAAACTCAACCTGCCGTACTCTTTACATCATCATCACCCCAAATGGATTGTCATATACAGAAATATACATTTTTAGAATTGAACTTAAGTAGGATATTTATTTGAAATATAACAGATTGGAATATTGTATTAACATAAATTTTGTCTACATTTTTGTTTGGGAACTTGGTTAAGGTTTGTTGACTATTTTTGGTGTATTCACTATTCTTGTAGACAAATGTGAAATTTTTAAGGAGTGAACTGTTATCTGGAAGCTGTCAACTGAAAGAAGTGATTGTCTTAGAACATATGTGTTATCAGATTGCTAAAATAAGTAGGTTCTCTTCTCAATGTCTTGAACAGCAAATTTTAAATTTCATTCATGGCTTAGTTGGTAACCAGTGAAAAGATTTTATATCTGGGAAGATAGATTCCATATGAGGTCAATGTTCAGTAACACATATGTGGATATCTGCAACTGCTCTCTGGATAAGTGCCACTAAATAGGGCATTCAAAGTCACTACACAGATAGTGCCACTGAATATCCTTACAGACCACCTCGGCACTATCTGGATAGTGCTAGAATGGTCCATGGGCAGAGGGTTGATTATCCGGATGGTGACAATATTCAGCACTGCTATTCAGATAGCTATCTGGATAACTTAGGACAGCAAAATTGGAAATTAAATTATGGATTAAACTACTATAATACCATATGTGTGGGATGTCCGATGGCAACCATTAAGGCTAATGGAGAATGCTGCAGCCCATCTTTTGGCTGGGGAAAAAAAAGGCTGTCCTAAATTATCTCAAGAGCTATTCAGATAGCAGTGCTGAATATCACCACTATCCAAGCAGCACTAGCACTGACCTCAGAAGCTGGATATGCAGCACCGGCCACTGTTTGGATACTGGTGCCGAACATCCAGATTTCTTTTTTAGATATGATGACTGGCCACTGTGGATGAATATTGAGCCCTGTGTTTTTACCCAACCAAAAGATATAGCTAGTGCAGAATGCTGCAACCTAACACCTTAATTGCTGTCATCAGACATTGCAAACGGATGGCATTACTGTAGTCTAATCCACATAAAACAAAAGACTGAACAACACACAAAAATCATCTGGGTGCAAAAGATTTTTTAAGTATCTAACCAATCTAAGAGCTAAATTTACTAAAAATATTAAAAGTCCACTTTTATGTAATGGGTTCTATTTACTATGAGCCCGATCCACAAAGGGGGCACGTCAGGGCCATCTGGATGGCCAAGCACTCGATGGGCTGGTCTGCATCTCAGGAACAAGACGCTCCTGTGGTTGCAGGATCTGGCACTGAGATGGCCCAGTGTGCCCTTACATTGGCCATGGGAGATGTCCAAACCACAAAATGTCCAGGCCTCCTCGTGCTCCTGTTGGTGTGCTGGTGCCGTGGTGTCCTGTTGCCATGCCCCAGGACATCCAGCAGGAGCACCGATGGCCCCACTCTCCACCAGATCTTGTTTTCCCACAGCCTGACCCTAGGTGGGGCTGCCAGGGCCGGGATTGGTTGGCAGGGCTTCACCTTCTGGGGCTCCAATGCATCTGGAGGGGCTGCAGGGCCAGAGAGCATGGGTGCCCCATGCTTATTCCACCTCTGAGGCATCCTTCTGCTGACCACCGGATGTACAAGGCCATGACCTGAATCGGCCCTGTATGTCGGATGCCTGCCCCGCCCCCGCTCCACCCACTCTCCACCCCATGCCACCCCCTTCTAGCTCTCCCCATAAAACGGCTCTGTGCATGCAGGGAGAGAGTTTTTCAGCATTGGGGCCAGACAGATAGCGGGGCTGCACATCCCACCGGGACGTACAGTGCCGCTATTTGCTTTACAGAATCGGGCCCTATGTGTGTTAACAGCATTAGCACACACTAATGCAGTAGCACATTTCCCTTAGCTTGTAAAACACTCGATAGATTTTACTTACTGTTTATGGGAAAGTTGAGAGTATGGTTTTTTTAAATTAAATTTTATATTTATGAAATTTTACAAATTAACTTTCACCAACCAACGTGAAATGACACACAGGAAACTTTACAATCCTCAATGAACAATAGGAAAACTATTATCAGATACAGCCCTCAAATTAAGGTATATAGAGACCTAAGAAAGGAAATAATATTTAACAATCAGGAAAAAGACCAAAGGGCACATTCTTGTAGAACAACCCCCCAAAGGCCATTACTATCGATAGAAAATCAGCCAACATTTTAGGTTAAAAAAAAGTAGATATCTTATCATCATGTATCACCACAAAATACATAGGGAAATCTAAGCACCAACTTCAGTCCCAGAGACTAGGCCTTGGCCTGTAAAGCCAAAAATCCCTGCTGCTTCTGAGTGTGCCGAGACATATCCGTGAAAATACATATACAAGAACCTAAAAAGGGCTTATTCATAGCATGACAATACAATTTAAAGACTGCATTCTGATCAAATTCCAAAGCAAAAGTCACAATGAGTGTTGTCCTCTGGGGGATGATCTCCAAGGATGATTCCAAGAACTTATTCAAGTTGGCAGCAATCAAGTTCTCTTGCCCAGCCTGGGAGAGGGGAAGCCCCACCTGGCAGCAAGTACTTGGCTCTTACCAGTGGGGGCAAGTTCCCAGGATCCATTCCAAGAACCTCAATGAGATATTTCTTGGCCTTTCAACCGGCGGAACTAAAGGAGACTTAGGAAAGTTCAGTAGGCGCAAGTTATTACTCCTCTCTTGATTTTCCAAGTATTCCATTCCTCAGGCCACTATAGTGCAGTCCTTCATCACCATACCACTCACAGCCAGTTGGCTAGCCAGTGTAGACTCTATAGCATCCATTCTTCCAGCTAATACTTCCATTGCCTCTGACTGATCAAGAACAGCCTGGGAAACTGCTTTAATATCCCCAAGAACTTGATATGACGTTTGTAGGGAGGAGTTAAAATCACTGAATCACAGTCCACAGAGACACTATTGTCACTGCCTTAGGTCTTTACACTTCCCCCATACCTCCATGAAAAGCCAGCTCACCACACTCCGTTACAATGGACTCCACTGATCTCAGTGGGGCAGCATTCCCTCCTCCAGCTGCTGTCGCCCCCATAGAGGACGAAGCACCGCCCAGGGAGCCCCTGAGTTCACCTCTTGGGTTTGTGGGAGCTCTAGCATGCCAGGTGACCAAAGACTTCCAGGATTGGGGGGCAGCATTTGCAGAACAGGGCTGAGCGAGACCCCTTCATAACTACCTAGGAAACTCTCCCCGAATGGGGCTGAGGGGGTTGAAGCCAGAGACGTGGGCAGCACACCGAAGACTTCCAGTGTCATCTGCCACGAAGCGGCAGGAAGGTGACCTTCTTCGAGCAATGGTCTTCCCTTCCCTTTCCTCTTACACATGGCAAGGGGAGAGGAAACCTCAAGGCAAGTACATCTGCCAAACAGGTGCATCTACCCATGGGCATCCTCAAAGCGCCATCTTGTGATCCCCAGAGAGTATACGTTTTTATACCAAGACTTTGAGCAACCAGCACCAAAGGAATAGAGACATCACTAATCTTGAGTCGTTTAAACTCATCAGGTGAGGGAAACAGCTAGCCCACAAAATTTCTATTTTCTGTAAGTTTAATGCAAGATTATTTCCTGCCATCCATAGTAGTACTTCACTAACACATTGAAATAAAAATAAATAAAACATAAAGTTATATGGAATAAAATCAACCTTCAAAATGAGTTCAACCACACCAAATGAGCTTGAAGCCTCCACATTTGAGCAGATATTGAGGTTGATTTGGTCTGGAAAATTTGACTTCAAATCCCTAAACTGCTATTATTTGCTGCTTGAAATTACGATTTCAAAATACTCAAATTTTATAAGACTCTAACATTTAGGGCCCCTTTTACTAAAGTCCGCTAAGGTTTTGCTCTTAATATGCAAAGAAATGCACAATAATCACAAAGCCTCTGCGTTTGCTGTTGGGTGCGTGACCAGCATGTTCTAAGTAGTTAATGCGCGATGGGCTACCTTAACATGCAGCACATTAATGGAGGCGTGGAGGAGTAGCCTAATGGTTAAGAACACTGGCTTGGGAACCCAAAGACCAGGGTTTGATTCACACTAGCACTCCTTGTGGCCTAGGGCAAGTCACTTAACCCTCCATTGCCTCAGAAAAATCCAAGTTATCAATGTCCCTGTTTAATGTATATTACCAAGTTTAAGTTTCAGTGTAAACTGCTTTAATTGAAATGATAAAGCAGTATATAAAACCTGTTAAATAAATAAATGACACCCTTAGAAGTGTCGTTAGGTCCACACACACTAATTGCCACTGAGCATACAACAATTACTCTTGCGACAATGTGCTCTCCACGCCCACATTCTGCTCAGTCCCTGCCACATTGTGCAATGGCCAATTATTGTGCGATTACAGTGTGGTCACTGGCATACCCCCACATTAGTGTTCTCGGCTGCTAGTTGCTGCACTTCAAAACGTATGTAAACTGGCTACCTGGCTTTAGCAAAAAGGACCCTTATTTTTGTATTTATGTATTTAGAAGCTCATGCCTTGTCATTGATAGCTCAAGGTAAGTTACATTCAAGTACAATAGGTATCTCCCTATGATTAGAGGGCTTAGTAGTCTAAGGGGTCTGTTAACTAAACCGTGTTATGACAATCATGTGCATTAAAGAGCAATTAACATGTTAATTACATTTAACACATGTTATTTTGCCATAATTTTATTTTTATTTATTTATTTAACAGGTTTTCTATACCGCCTTCTTGTCACTTCAAGGCAGTTTACAGAGAGCATGACATTAAGCTAAAGTTACATAGAACAATGAGTACAATTTGGAGTATTAACTGAGATGTGAAAATATGGCCACATGTGTTAACAAATAAGCTATTATATGCAGATATATGCAAGGAAGCTCAATATTATGCAGACTGATAACACAGTTTGTGATAAACGTCACAAGCCGGATTGTTCCCATAATGTTAACAACAGCTCCAAAGGTGATACTAACTTTCCTCACTAATAAATGAGCCAGTGCTGCTTCGGATTAATTTAAAGGTGTCAGACATAAAATTAAAATAGCAGCCGCCCCCTCCGTCTCTTGGAACTCTTGGTGGCGTAGTGGTTAGGGATATATCGTTCCCTCCCTCCCTCCCCATACCCCCATGCTATTGCAAAATCTGATAAGTAAAAGACTGCCGTAAGTACCACCCCTTCTTCCAGAAAATTACAGCATCCTGCCCAGCAGTCACCCTTCACCTACCTGCCTCTCCAACACTTATTGGTACATCCCCTGGTTGTTTGTACTGCCCAACCCCCTAGTAGTAATCTTGTGGTACTATCGCTAAGGGTCAAGTCTAGCAGAAGTAGCATGAGACTACTTTTAGGTGTTCAAGAGGCAAGGCTCCATTTTTGAAAATGACGTTGCCTAGCTAGGAGTGACCAGGGAGTGCTCCTGGCCTTACTAGAACCCCAGGGATGCACCTGTATGTGCCAAGAAGTGGGGAGGGTGCTGAGGTATTGCTTTTGTTTTTTAAAAAGGGCCAGGGCTTGTTGGGAATTTTTTAACATTGCACATTTTGCAACTATGCTGGAGTGTGGGTGTGGGAAAAGGGAAGAGACATGCTCCTCATCGCTATACGGCATGGCTGTTAAAAGGAGCTGCGTAGCGCATAAGGGCTACTCACCCACTATGGTTTCCACACATCTCAAGGCTAAAAGAGGTTCTACAAGCCTGGCCTATATACATGTTTGGTGTCTTTTTGAGGATAGTGCTGTCAGCATCAGACTAGACTTTATGCAGCAGACTTGCCATCTTTGCTTGCCTTTCTTCAGGAGGGTCTGGACAAAGGTCTTTTTCTTAGTTCCCTGAAGGTTCAGATGGCAACCCTTTCTTGCTTCAGGGGGCTGGTGGTGATGCATTCTTTTGCCTCACATCCCAATTTTTGATGTTTTCTCTAGGGGGTGCAACATCTGCATCTCTCCTGTGGTCAGTTGTTCCTCCATAAGATCTTTGCCTGGTGCTCTGGGCCTTGATGTCACAGCTACATGTAAAGTTCTGACCATCAAGGGAGTAGTGCCAGAGGACGTGCCTTTCTCCAGTCCTCTGGCACCACTCCCTTGATGGTCAGAACTTTGTGATCCCTTTACAAAAAAGCAGACATAAGGATGACAATGAGAACTACAGGCCGGTTAGTCTAACCTCTGTGGTTAGTAAATTATTAGAAAGGCTACTAAAAAAGAAAATAGAAAATAGTGAGGCTTCTGGAGTCCAGTGGATTGCAGGATCCAAGACAGCATGGGTTTACCAGAGGCAGGTCTAGTCAGACAAATCTGATCGATTTCTTTGACTTGGTGACCAGTGAGTTGGACCGAGGGAGAGCCCTAGATGTGGTGTACTTGGATTTCAGTAAAGCCTTTGACACCGTTCTGCACAGGCGACTTATAAACAAACTGAGCACCCTAGGGATGGACCCTAAAGTCACTGATTGGGTTAGAAATTGGTTGTGTGGGCGGTGACAAAGGGTACAGATAAATGGAGCTCACTCTGAGAAGAAGGAGGTTACCAATGGTGTGCCACAGAGATCTGTCCTTGGTCTGATTCTTTTTAACATCTTTTGTTAGTGATATTGCAGCAGGGCTATTGAGTAAGGTTTGCTTGTCTGTGGATGATACCAAAATTTGCAATAGAGTAGACACCCAGGAAGCAATAGATAACATGAGGAGGGATCTAGCTAAGCTTGAAGAGTGGTCTAGAATTTGGCAGCTGAAATTTAATGCTAAAAAATGCAGGGTCATGCATTTTGGCTGCAAAAATCCAAAGAAGTGGTACAGTGTAGGGGGTGAGGTACTTCTGTCCACAAAAGATGAGCGGGACCTGGGTGTAATTGTCTAAAGATCTTAAAGTAGCTAAACAGGTAGACAAGGCAACTGCGAAAGCCAGACATATGCTTGGGTATATAGGGAGAGGAATGGCTAGCAGAAAAAAGGAGGTGATAATGCCTCTTTATAAGTCACTGGTGCGACCTAATTTGGAGTATTGTGTGCAGTTCTGGAGACCACACTCTCAAAAGGATATAAGTAGGTTGGAAGTGCAGAAGGTGGCTACTAAAATGGTTAGTGTCTTCATTATGAGCATATGAGGACAGACTTAAAGATCTTACTATGTATACTTTAGAGGAAAGGTGGGATAGGGGAGATATGATGGAGATATTTAAATACCTCCATGGCATAAATGCACAGGAGGAGAATCTCTTCTGATTGAAAGCAAGCTCTGCTACTAGGGGACATAGGATGAGGATGAAAGGAGATAGACTCAGGAGTAATATGCGGAACTATTTCTTTACAGAAAGAGGGGTAGATGAGTGGAATAGTCTCCCAGTGGAGGTAGTAGAGACGAGGACTGTATCTGAATTCAAAAAAGCATGGGACAAACACAGAGGATCTCTGCTGTAGTTGATGAAAGGGCAGACTAGATAAGCCATGTTTCTGCCATCATGTTTCTTTGTTTCTAAGATTGTCTTTCTGGTTGCAATCTCTTCAACGAGATGTATGTCCAAGCTGAAAACCTTATCATGAGGGGATCCTTACTCATCATTCTTGGAGGAGGCCATGTGCTTTCGGCATATTTCTTCTTCTTACCCAAGGTGGTTTCTGCCTGCCATGTTAATCAGGTTGTCTGTTTGCCCTCCTTTAAGGAGCAGTGCCAAGGGAAGGAAAAGGACTTTCGCTTGCTGGATGTCCGGAGAGTGCTTCTCCGGAACTTGAAGGTTCCTAACTCCTTTTTTCAGATCAGACTATCTATTTCTGCTGTTTGCCAGACCACATAAAGGTGACGTGGCTGCCAAGTTTACATTGAGTTGCTGGATCAATGTTGGTGATTGCCTCTGCATATCTGTTGCAGAACCAGCCAGTTCCGGAGGGCTTTTGTGCATATTCTGCTTGGATACAAGCATCTTCATGGGCGGAGTGTTGCTTGGTAGCCCCACAGACATTTGTCAAGCAGTGACATGGTCATCACTTTCCACTTTTGGTCAAGCATTACCTCTTGGATGTCCACACTTGGGCTGACATGGCCTTTGACTAAGAAGTCTTGAAAGCTGCCGTGTCTTCTTCCTGCCCAGCTTTGGTGTAACCCACTTATCTGGACTGATATAGTAGGATGATATGGAAGATAGCATTTTACTTACCAGATAGGAAAAGCGGGATAGAGGAGATATGATTGAGACATTTAAATACCTCCATGGCAAAAATGCACAGGAGGAGAGCCTCTTTTGATGGAAAGCAAGCTCTGCTACGAAGGGACATAGAATGAGGATGAAAGGGGATAGACTCAGGAGTAATATGCAGAAGTATTTCTTTATGGAAAGAGTGATAGATTCGTGGAATAGTCTCCCACTGGAAGTGGTAGAGATGAGGACAGTATCTGAATTCAAAAAAGCATGGGACAAACACAGAGGATCTCTAAAGGAAAAAAGGGGACTATTGTAGTGGTTGATATGGAAGGGCAGACTAGATAGGCCATGTGGTCTTTTTCTGACGTCATGTTTCTATAATGTCCTTTCCTTGAGTCCTGCTAGACCAATACAGGGCCTGCCCTGGATAACTGCTCGGTCTGCTATTTTCTGTGATTGGCCCTGCAGGCTCATACTTTTCTGACAAGCCTCTGCTGAAGCTGATCCTGTACATAGTTATGGTTATTGTTCTGTTGAACCTTGTTACCTTGAGTGAGGTTGTTTGAATTCTGAGGTTCTTCACCATATGTTTTGTTATGAATATTACTGAAGGCTCCCTCTGGTGGTTATGGCTGATATGGCATGATGATGTCATAAGAAAGCCTATGGATGTTTCCTCAGTCTCCACAGCTGCTTGTAGGGGGACACAGCCCACTTGTCTGGACTGGTCTAGCAGGACTCAAGGAAAGGACATTATCCAGTAAGTAAAATGTCACCTTTTACAATGGCTTAATGGATAGGTCTCAAAGTTTGTATATGAGGTAATAGAAAGCAAAGTGACTTGCCCAGTGACACAAGGAGCACAAACCCAGCAGGCCTTTCATCTTGCAAGACTTCATGTATGAAATTCCAAGGATAAAACTGCCTGAGAAGGCAAATCACTTCACTAGTAGGTTTTTGGACAATAGGTTTCTTCTTCCTATGCATTTCTATCTTGTAGAAAAAGGAAGTCAGGGGAAGCCTTTACTCAGTCCTCATCCTTCTTGACCTCTCTTCTGCTTTTAGCACTGTTGACCACAACCTTCTCCTTGATACCCTGCCCTTGCTTGGTTTTAGGGGCTCTGTACTATCATGGTTTTCCTCTTTTCTCTCCCATCGCTCTTTCAGTGTTTGTTCTGGTGGATTCTCCTCCGCTGCTATTCCGCTCTCAGTTAGTGTACCCCAAGGATCTGTCATGGGTCCATTTCTCTCTCTATGCCAAGCCCCTTGTTGCACTCATCTCTTCCCATGGCTTTCAGTACCATCTTTATGCTGACGACTCCCAGATCTACCTTGCTACACCTGAAATCTCTTTGGCAATCCAAACCTGGATCTCTGCCTGCCTTTCTAACATTGTTGCTTGGATGTCTCACCGCCTCTTGAAATTGAACATGGCCAAAACCATTCTTATTTTACACCTAAAACCTCCTCTCCCCTTCCTTCTTTCTCAGTCTGTGGATAACTCACTACTTCTCTCTGTTTCCTTGGCTTGCAACATTGGGGACGTCTTTGACTCCTCTCTCTCCTTCTTCACACACATCCATCTGATAGCTAAGACCTGCCATTTCTTTCTCTACAACATCAACAAAATCCTCCCATTCTTTTCTGCACACACTATTAAGACACTTATCCACTCCTTAATCACCTCCCATCTTGACTATTGTAAACTACTCCTTGCTGGTCTTCCTCTGAATCATCTCTCTCCCCTTCAATCTGTTCAACACTCTGCTGTGTAGCTAATCTTCCACCAGCCTCGTCATGCTCATATTACCCCTCTTCTCAAGTCACTTCATTGGCTCCCTATCCGTTTCCGCATCCAGTTCAAACTTCTCCCGCTGACCTATCAGTGCATTCATTCTGCATCTCCTCACTACCTTTCCTCTCTTATACCTCCTACACCTCTCCTTGGAAACTCCGCTTTTCTGGCAAATTGCTTCCATCTGTGCCCTTCTGTTCTATTGCTAACTCCAGACTTTGCTCCTTTCACCTTGCTGCTCCTTATGTCTGGATCAAACTACCTGAGTCTATACATCAGACGCCTTCTCTGGCTCTTTTCAAATCCAGGCTGAAAACTCACTTCTTCGCTGCTGCTTTCGGATCTTGACACACCTGATCTTTGTGTTTCCTTACCATTCCCCCTAGATTATCCCTGCCTGCAGCTACTGTGTTGTCTGTCTTGACTAGATTGTAAGCTCTGATGAGCAGGGATCATCTCTTACATGTCTGTGCAGTGTTGCGTATGTCTTATAGCGCTATACAAATGCTCAGTAGTAGTAGTAGAAGAAGCAGCTGGTAGCTTTAATCCAGCTGGGCACCAAAAAAATACATAATTCTCAAGGTGCTGAACTCTTTTTTTTTTTTTTTTTTTGGACTTGGTCATTTCCTCCTAGCTCAGTTGAAACCAGAGCTGGTTTTTGGTACCATGAGCCTCCATTTGCAATTATCTGGAATTTTTTCCCATATTTTCAACAGTCCTCCTGCACCCCCCCCACCCCCCAAAATACTTAGTTTGATCATTACAGTGACTATTTATAGTCAGAGACTGTGGACCAGGGCTCCTTCTGAAGCCTAGCAGTCATAGGCCATGGCTCCATTTACATTTGTGCAATGATAATGACTTCTTCAACCCCTCCCCGGCAGCTGTGAATGCTGACTCTATAGCATCCCCAACCCAGGCTGACTCAGAGAGTGGAAGAGCCAGCTTGATAAGTGAACCAGAAATCTGCTGCATGGCAGTATACAGTCACTGTCTCAAGAACCACCTGGCTGACCCCTTAAGGTGCTGGGTTACCAATAAAGGAGACTTGTCACTCCTGCACCTCTCCTGTCTCTTGCTCTTCGATCTCCCCTCACCCTTTTTCCCCTCTCATGAACCCCTTCTTCCTTTCCTCAGTCTTCTGTTGATGTCCACTCCCATTCACCCTTTACTCTTTCTTCTCGGTCAAAACTCCCTCTCCAGCTTTTACCTCTTAGTCAGTCTGCCCCCTATTCCCTCTTCATCCCTCACACTCTCTCCTTTTCCCTTTTTTTTACTTTCCATGATCTCACCACTCTGTTCTTTTACTCCTGTGCCTCTTCCCTTTATCTTCCTCCTTCTCCCTCAGCAGCTCTCCTGCCACCCATCATCTCTCCCTGTGCTCCTTGTATAATATGTGTTTCTTATATAACAGTCAAATTGTTATTTCTTTAATTGGCAGGTGCGTAGTGATGTTTAAACCTTGCTATGTAGCTTAAGATAGTAAGCTGAAATGGGGGAGGGGGGACAGGGACTGAAGGAAAAGCCAGCAAATGGTAGAGTGACAAGGGAGTTATGGGAAGAAAGAGCAGCAAAGCTGGTATATCATGTCTAATAAACCAGAAAGTGAAGGGAAGGTGGAGGGGGGGGGGGGGTGCAGGGAAAGGAAATGAGGATCCCTGTCACATTTCTCTAAATAGAGAACACAGTACATTTAGTTATTTATTTAATCTTTTACGTTTTGCTGTGCAAGAAAATTCCCATTTGAAAGACAACAGAGCAAGCCAAATAAAAACAAAATCATTAAGCGGTTTTATTTCTGTTCTTGCTTTGTGGAGAGGGCAGGGGCATGTTTGGAAAAACTGTTGAGGCAAGAGAGTAGCTGCAAGGATTTATGAGGCAGCTTCATATCCAGAAGGATTTTTTAGTGCCGGCACAATGCTCAAAGTGAATTTTATTTTTGCCTGAGGATGATCAAAATGTGATTTATGAGCAGCAGGGTATCTGAAAGAACATATAATGGTTCAAAATTATATGTTCAGCCACCTCTGGTATAGACTGCAGTGGAGCCCTCCGACTGAATGTAAAAGCAATGTAACATGATTATTACTTAATTAGCATGGGACAGACTTGGATAAGGTGATGAAGGGGCTTTTTCAAGGTCACACAGAGGGATAGTGAAAGTGGAGATTTAAATGTCTGTCACATGAATTCTTATGACTCAGAGTTCAAAGCTCTTGCAGTTATACCTTATCCATGCACACGGAATAGTTTATCGGAAAGGTTTTTTGCTTTGAATTATGCATGGGTTATCTCACACACTGTTTATAAATGTCATGGTATATGTCAGGGGCATTAATACCCAAGAAGTGAATTCTTTAGGTTCATAAAAAGATTATCTGGTATTTTTGTGTGTTAAATCACAGTAATAGTTTTAGGATTACTAGACAACAACTCCAGTTCATGAGAACCAAACTAAACAAGCCTTTATTTTGTTCAGTTATATATATAAATCTTCTTTCTTTCTTAATTAATTTTATTTATTTATTTATTTAAGGGCATGTTTGTTAAAGTGAGTAAGTACTTGTGGCGGGTTTACTGCAAGTTAACCATTAGCACGGGCCTATGCTAACAGTTGCTGCATGCTAAAAACAGCACCATGATAAAAAAAAACCCATGCTAAGGAGCTCATTTTAAAAGTCTTAGATGTCTAAATCCTGGTAATGGTTTAGACCTGCTCCAGACAGGAATAGGCATCAGGGTGCAGTTAAAAGACTAGCCTAAGGTCACAAGGAGTGGAACCCCTCATCTTAAACCACTATTTTAGCCACTTCAAATTGAACATGGCCAAAACTAAGCATCTTATTTATCCCCCCCCCCCCAAACCCTCCTCACCCCATCCTCCCTTCTCAGTCTCTTTGGATAACTCTTTACACCTCCCTGTTTCCTCAACTCGCTACCTTGGGGTTGTCTTCGACTCCTCTCTCTCCTTCTCCACACACATCCAACTGATAGCTAAAACCTGACATTTTTTTCTCTACAACATCACCAAAATTCACCCATTCCTTTCTGAACACACTACTAAGACACTTATCCACTCTTTAGTCACCTTTCATTTTGACTATTGTAACCTGCTCCTTGCTGGTCTCCCTCTGAATCATCTCTCTCCCCTTCAATCTATTCAACACTCTGCTGCACAGCTAATCTTCCACCAGTCTTGTCATACTCATATTACCCCTCTTCTCAAGTCATTTCATTGATTCCCTATCCATTTCCGCATCCAGTTCAAACTTCTGCTAACCTATAAGTGCATTCTTTCTGCAGCTCCTCACTACCTTTCCTCTCTTATCTCTCCCTACACCCCTCCTCGGGAACTCCGCTTTTCTGGCAAATTGCTTCTATCTGTGCCCTTCTCTTCTATTGCTAACTCTAGACTTTGCTTCTTTCACCTTGAAGCTCCTATACCTGGAACAAACTTCCTATACCTGGAACAAACTACCTGAGTCTGTATGTCAGGCTTCAACTCTGGCCCTTTTCAAATCCAGGCTGAAAACTCACCTCTTTGCTGCTGCTTTTGGATCTTGATTCACGTAATCTCCTTTGTGTTTCTTTATCATTCCCCCTAGATGTATTCTATGGACCCAATTCTGAGTCGTGGGTTGCAGGGCTGCACTTCCCGGTGGGATGTGCATCCCCACAAGCCATCTGGACACTATTCCCCCTCCTGCTCTCCCCACATGGCTAGAGCTGCTGAATGGGGAGAGCTGGTGGGGGGCAGGAGGGGGCGGGATCTGGGTGGAGTGGGGGCAGGCCAAGCTGGCAGGATGTACAGGGCCGATTCAGGTCACGCCCTTTACGTCATGCCAGGTCAGAGGGGATGTGCTGATTATTCCACCTCGAAGGTGGAATAATCAGTAACGGCGGGGCTATCGGGCCTGGGGATCCTCCCTGGGGCTGGGTGCAGGGGGCCCCCCTGCCGCCAGATCTAGGCCCCAGCTAGCCAGCTGTGGGTCGGGTGGTGGGGAAGAGGAGGGTTCTTAGCCACGTGAGCTAGGGGCGCCTGGGGAGGATGTCCCCGCAGGTAGGCAGGGACATGTCAGGCCGTCCTTGTACCCGATTCTCTGTACTGTGTAAATGTTTTGTTCCCGTGGTCCAGAATTGGGTCATAATGGGCCCGTCTTGCTCGGTGATGTCGGGATGGCTTCTATGTGCCTCTTCATGAATTGGGTTACATGTCTACAGCTACTGCGTTGTCTGCCTTGATCAGATTATAAGCTCTGATGAGCAGGGACTGTCTTTTACATGTGTCTGTGCAGCACTGCATACGTCTTGTAGCGCTATACAAATGTTCAATAGTAGTAGCCATTAGGCTATCAGATGTCCCCATTCTGGAATGCTCTTCTGAGGATGTCTGTTTACGTCTCCATAGATGTCCATATCAGGCACATTCATGTTTGGTAAATTGTGCCTGAACTTGGATGTGCCTGCTTTTTTTTTTTTTTTTGCTTTTTTTTTAGACATTCTGACTTCGATGTCCCAAATTGAACTAGGACAATCTTTGTAAAATGTGCCATCACATCACTAATGTGGTTTGAAGCAGTATCAGGGTGGATTCTGGGCAGACATCAAGCATGGCCACCAGTGATGACAGCTAGCGAACGATACAGTATCCTGTACTAGCTATCACAAATTACAATAGCACAGCTGCATTCAAGAGGTGGCCTTAGGTGCAGCTGTGCTGTTGGGAGTCAGCTCAAATTGTACTTAAAAGAGGTGGGTGTGGTAGTGTGGTGTATGGTGGCAAGAGGTTTTTTTTAAAACACAGGCCAGACAGTTCAAGGAAAACAAAATCAGCTTTACTTCTGCCCCAGCTTGTTAAACCTCTACCAGCTAGTTCTCCTGGCTCCTCCTCCAGCCCCAGTTAAAGTTCCTTTTTCAGAATTCCTTTGCATAGCTGACCTTGGAAGGATTTCTGTCTCCAATGGCCTCTGCTCCTCCTGCAGCCTGCTGGTTTCTTAACGTCTCTCTGTCAGTCATGCCCTTCCAGCCCTGTACTCTGGTTTGTAGGCTCTCGTAAAGGGGACTGTTGATACTCTCTTTGGAAAGGGTCCGGTAACATTTTATACTCCCATCACAGTGGGGAAAGTATGCAAAATGTGGCTCATAAAATTCTTTCCAACCCCTCTGTATGTAGTGTGTGCATGCAAACACCTGTCTGTATGCCTCTGTGTGTGTGTGTGCGCATGTGGTGTCTATCTGTTTTTGTGTGTGTGTATCTATTTTATTTGCATGTGTGTGTGTGTGTGTGTGTGTGTGTATTGTCAGACGGCTGCCTGGGTAAGAATGTTCACAGTCTTGGCAAGTGCATATATCAATATGATTTGCAAGGGATTGTGGGAAATGCAGTTCATTCACACCAGACACAGCTGCTCACAATAATTAGTTGTGCTTGAGTGTAAAGCCAATAAGATATTTATTTATGGGGTTATTTCTCCCAACACAGATATGCTTGGTAGCACATAAAACAGGATACTTGCTTTCAGTGTTTAACTTAGAAAAACAAAATCAGGAAAACAGCTGAACTTGTCAGGCAATCAAAGCAAAAGAATAAAGACCTGGTTGGTAACAAACTGGTCTTTTCTGTAGGTTCTAGCTAATATTTTCTTAGCAGTGCTGCAAACAACAAGCAAAGCCCACAAAGAAGGGAAAAAACTGTTCTTTTCAGGTTAACTTCTTATATCTTCACACATAGACTCAGAAGTGATTCCCTCAGAGCTCACAAACAATTAGGTAAGGCTCAATTGCTAGCAATTATCCAGCTGGAACCCTTTAGCTGGCTTACTTTCCACTGCATGGCTCAAATTCTACTCAGGAGTTTTTCTGAGTAGATTAAAGAACAAGTTTGTATTTCTTTGTGACGGTTGTTGTACTTTGTAACAGAAAATTACCAAAGGAGTTTAGACAGAGAGCAATCCATGTATTCACAGCCTGTATCAATAACCGCTCCCCCTTCTTCAACAATCATGGGTTCAATATCATGGATTGGCACAGAGGAATTTCTCAATGGAGCACTTTCAGGAGAATACTTGTTTCCCTGCTGTCTTTCAAGGTTATAGCTAGGGCATAGATCAGTGTTCATACCTGAGCTTCCATTGCTGTTAGAGTTCCTCTCTAAATAGCCTGGCCAGTATGTAGTCCAGTTCTTATGTCCAGCCTTCCAATCCAGATCCCTGGACACTGGATCTCTCCTCACATATCTTCTGGCACGGGTCTTAGGGTCCCTTCCAAGTGCAGCCGTCTCCCTCACAGGTACCCTCTGGAGATTGCTAGCTCTGCAGCACCATTCCTCTGGCTTTCCCCAGTCCAATGGTGTAAGCTTGCCTTTTGAATGTCTCCCAGTATACGTACTGCTATGGACTCCTTTAGACCTCCCAAATGCTTTTCTCTTCTTTCTTCCAAAGGGTTTCTTGCCCTCTCTGTCCGTCCGCTCTGGCTTCTGATGATCCTCCAGATGATGAAGCTGTCCAAGATGATCAAGATCCTGAGGATGAGGATCTCCCAGATGAAACTGAGGATAATTCTCTGTAGAATAAACTCTACCTTTATTCTGCTTAGATGAGTGCTCCACCTTAGCACAGTGCAGCTGTGCTGAATCAGGCCCTGCCCTTTGAGATGAGTGCTTGGGGATTACCTCATAGCCCTCCTGATTGAACACACGTTTCCCCACTTCAGCTCCTCTAATGGCTGTTGGAAACCTGGTGCATTCTGGGACTGGTAGTCTTTTATGGAAAAATTCAGTTTTCTTATTTCTACCAGGACTGACAGGTTGCTTGTTCAGAGTCACTTCACCTTTACTATAGCTCCTTCCTGAGCTATGATAAGCTTCCTTATCACATACCCCCCTGCTTAAGTTATTACGGACTGGTTTTACTGGTGAAACTTCTTTCCTACAGTCCGTAATACCTACGAGAGTGTTATCTTTTTGAAGCTCCCTTACTTCCTGGCTGGCTTCAGAGTCATTATTTACAAGCCTCTCCTTCCAAGACTTAAGTACATTAATATGGTAGGTCTGCCTACGCCCTCTTGCATTTTCTACCATATAAGACACTGGGCTCACTTGTTTAACAACCTTCCATGGCCCTTTCCACTGTACTTCAAATTTTGGAGCAGTACCTGCTACTTGAACCAAAACCTTTTCACCAATGCTTAATTGGCGGCTTTTGGCCTTCCTATCATACCACCCTTTCTGGCGCACTTGACTGTCCTGCAGGTTCCTCTCAGCAACGTGCGAGGTCCTTTTCAAACGTGCTCTCAAGTCACGTAGAAACTGTGGCACCTCCTGACTTCCTGGTTCAGGATCAATCCATTGTTCCCTCAAAATATCTAGCAAACCCCGTGGAGCCCTACCATACATCAATTCATATGGAGTTACACCTAGGGACACCTGAATTCTTTCCCTGCAGGCATATAAGGCAAAGGGCAATAACATATCCCATTCTTTTACCTCTCCTGCTAACCCCCTTCTCAACATTTGTTTGAGAGTTTGGTTGAATCTCTCCACCAAACCGTTTGATTATGGATGGTAGGCTGAGGTTTTTACGTGATGAATGCCAAAGGCATCCCAGACCTGGGCCAAATATTTGGATACAAAATTGGACCCTCGGTCAGTCAACACCTCTCTTGGGAATCCCACTTCACAAAACAATTTTACTAGCTCTAAAGCTATTGTTTTTGCAGAAACATTCCTCAATGGCATGGCCCAGGGAAACCTTGTTGCCTGATCCACCATAACTAGGATGTATTGGAAACCTCGGGGCGTTTTGACTAATGGGCCTACAATATCCATGGCAATGCGACCAATTGGGTCTGTGATAATTGGCATGGGAATCAATGGCACCACCGGTGGGTGAGCCGCTGTAACTCGCTGACACGCTGGACATGCAGCACAAAACTGGGCAGTTTCTTTGAAAATACCTGGCCAGTAAAAACGCATAAGTATTTGATCCAGCGTTCCTTGCATCCCTTTATGACCTCCAACTGGATGATCATGTGCTAATCTAAGTACTAGCCCTTTGAAAGTTGTGGGTACCACCAATTGTTTACGTATGGTCCCATTTCTGGGGTCCTGACTCTCTATATAATATTTCATTATCTAGTGTGAATCTGGGCAACTCCTCCCTGACCTCATGAGCATACTTAAAAGCTCGGGTGAGAGCTTGATCAGCTCGCTGCTCTTGTGGAAAGTTAGGAAACTTTGCCACTAACTCAGCTGGCACCCAGGGTAAACTTTGACCAGCTAACATCTCAGCCCTACCCTGTGCTCTGCAAAGTCTCTCACGCCGCTTTTGTGCTTTCAACTTTCTTACTTTACCAGATGGTGGAGTTATTAAATCATCATGAGAGGGTAAGTCTCCTAATAACTCTGCCTGCTCCCCCTCCTCCTTCTGCTGGTTCTCTACCTTAGCCTGCGAGCGGGTGGATACAAGGCCCCTCTTATTACCTATAGTTTCGCATTCTGGAAGCTTAACCGTCTTTTTAGCTAGGGACTGAGGACTTCCAAAGAAAGGCCTGGGAGCTATCTCCATTATTCCTTCTCCCTCCTTCTTTCCTAGCCCTTCCACTAGACCCTGCTTAAATCTTGGCCAGTCCTTTCCTAGAACCAAATCAAAGGGTAGCCTAGGCACCACTGCTAACAGGACTTCCTCTTGTTTCCCCAGGCACTTAACCTTTAGCCTATAGGTGGGATATGATGTTGCAGCACCATGAATGCATCTGATGTGAACTTGGTTTTCAGGGGTTCTGGGCACAAATCCTTCTTGGGCCTCTATTCTCTTCCAAATCCTTTTTGACATCATACTCTGGTCTGCCCCAGAGTCTAACAAAGCATTCGTGGTAATTCCTTGCACATCAACCATCAAAAGAAATCCTTCTTTGGGCTGTTTTAAATCCACACCCATTAAGCTAGTGTGTGTCTGGCATCCCTTTTCTAAATGTCCCCATTTTCCACATTTGAAACATTTCTTTCCATTCCACTGTGTCATCTGGTTTGGCACAGTACATTCATTTTCAGAAACATTTTTAATTATTTTCTTTTCTGATACAGCACAGCTTGCCTCAGCACCAATCTTCAGAGGGCCACCCATTCTATGGCAAGCCTGCGTGGCTTCCAAGAATCTCTCTGCTAGCATGGTTGCCTCTCCAAGATTTTGGCAATTTTGCTGTATAAGGAAAGTGTGCAAATCTTTAGGCACCGCAGACATAAATTGTTCAAGCATAATAATGTCTAATAACATTTCTACCGTCTTTTGCTCAGGCTGCAACCATTTTACAGCTAATCCTCTGATTCTCTGACTCAGAGCCCTGGGTGTTCCACCCACTCTCAATGTAGTAGCTCTAAACATTCGCCTATACTCTGAAATAGACAACCCTAGGCGATCTCTAATAGCAGCCTTTACATCCTTATAATTCAAAGCCTGGGCTGCTGGCATTGCTCTATAAGCTGCAAGCGCCTCTCCAGTTAATGAGGCTGCCAGCCTTACTGCCCACTGGGTCTCTGGCCATGCTAATGCTTGTGCCACTCTTTCAAAAGACTCTAGAAAATCATCAACATTATCCTCTGGAGTTAGCTTCCCAAAACTAAATGCCCCAATCCCCTGATTGAGTCCCACACTGTCCACATGTGGTGTACCAGTATTTACTGCTGGTCTTGCATCTGGTCCACTTTGGTTCTGCAGTTTAACTAGGGCTTGCACCAGATCAAGCACTGGCCTCTGCTGGTCCATTAAGGCTTTCATAGCAGTGTCCTGAGCCTGCTGTGCTAGCTCCTGTTGCCTGCTAAACTGGGCTGCCATCCACTGAGGTAGTTCCCTTGGATCCATCTTGATCCCTGCAAGAAAACACAAAAAAAAAAAAAAAACCACAGTGCACCACCTTCCAAACAGGTGTTTTTTCTACTTTTTTTTTCTCAATTACCCCTGTGCCTTACTCCCATCCACCACTAGACATGCCCAGGTACTTGTTACCTTATGCCAGTGATGAATCCAGCTCTGCACAGGGTCTTTTCTTCCTGGAACAGCTACCTGGAACAGCCACCTCTCCTCCAAAGTGCAGTTGAGGGAAAATCTTTTCTTTCAGCTCTTAAGCTTGAACTGTCTTTTCCTTCAGACTTGAGTTGTAATCCTTAGCAAGTAAATCCCTTTGTGCAAAAGCAATCCGAAAAACTACGCCATTTGTCAGACGGCTGCCTGGGTGAGAATGTTCACAGTCTTGGCAAGTGCATATATCAATATGATTTGCAAGGGATTGTGGGAAATGCCGTTCATTCACACCAGACACAGCTGCTCACAATAATTAGTTGTGCTTGAGTGTAAAGCCAATAAGATATTTATTTATGGGGTTATTTCTCCCAACACAGATATGCTTGGTAGCACATAAAACAGGATACTTGCTTTCAGTGTTTAACTTAGAAAAACAAAATCAGGAAAACAGCTGAACTTGTCAGGCAATCAAAGCAAAAGAATAAAGACCTGGTTGGTAACAAACTGGTCTTTTCTGTAGGCTCTAGCTAATATTTTCTTAGCAGTGCTGCAAACAACAAGCAAAACCCACAAAGAAGGGAAAAAACTGTTCTTTTCAGGTTGACTTCTTATATCTTCACACATAGACTCAGAAGTGATTCCCTCAGAGCTCACAAACAATTAGGTAAGGCTCAATTGCTAGCAGTTATCCAGCTGGAACCCTTTAGCTGGCTTACTTTCCACTGCGTGGCTCAAATTCTACTCAGGAGTTTTTCTGAGTAGATTAAAGAACAAGTTTGTATTTCTTTGTGACGGTTGTTGTACTTTGTAACAGAAAATTACCAAAGGAGTTTAGACAGAGAGCAATCCATGTATTCACAGCCTGTATCAATAACCGCTCCCCCTTCTTCAACAATCATGGGTTCAATATCATGGATTGGCACAGAGGAATTTCTCAATGGATCACTTTCAGGAGAATACTTGTTTCCCTGCTGTCTTTCAAGGTTATAGCTAGGGCATAGATCAGTGTTCATACCTGAGCTTCCATTGCTGTTAGAGTTCCTCTCTAAATAGCCTGGCCAGTATGTAGTCCAGTTATGTCCAGCCTTCCAATCCAGATCCCTGGACACTGGATCTCTCCTCACATACCTTCTGGCACGGGTCTTAGGGTCCCTTCCAAGTGCAGCCGTCTCCCTCACAGGTACCCTCTGGAGATTGCTAGCTCTGCAGCACCATTCCTCTGGCTTTCCCCAGTCCAATGGTGTAAGCTTGCCTTTTGAATGTCTCCCAGTATACGTACTGCTATGGACTCCTTTAGACCTCCCAAATGCTTTTCTCTTCTTTCTTCCAAAGGGTTTCTTGCCCTCTCTGTCCGTCCGCTCTGGCTTCTGCTTCTGATGATCCTCCAGATGATGAAGCTGTCCAAGATGATCAAGATCCTGAGGATGAGGATCTCCCAGATGAAACTGAGGATAATTCTCTGTAGAATAAACTCTACCTTTATTCTGCTTAGATGAGTGCTCCACCTTAGCACAGCACAGCGCAGCTGTGCTGAATCAGGCCCTGCCCTTTGAGATGAGTGCTTGGGGATTACCTCATAGCCCTCCTGGTTGAACACACATTTCCCCACTTCAGCTCCTCTAATGGCTGTTGGAAACCTGGTGCATTCTGGGACTGGTAGTCTTTTATGGAAAAATTCAGTTTTCTTATTTCTACCAGGACTGACAGGTTGCTTGTTCAGAGTCACTTCACCTTTACTATAGCTCCTTCCTGAGCTATGATAAGCTTCCTTATCACAGTATATATATATTTCTTTGTGGGCTGTTATACTTATGAATGTTTGTATGCTTTTATATGTATCTGTGTTGTGTGTGTGTGTGAATGCTTGCATCTATATGGCTGTAAATGAATGGACATCAGTGTTGGCCCAAGGGTTTCTGCCACCCCAGGCAAAAACATCATCTGTGCCGCACTGTGATGCTCTACTTGGTACCAAGTCGCCCCTGCTGAGCCATGTTGTCACCGATTCCATCTTGGAGGGGGAGATGGGCGGTGGTAGGGGCAGTATTTTAAAAGTGGCAACTTTGTGCCGCCACTTTGTTGCCCGTGGCATGTGCTTCAGCCTGCCGCTTCTGACCCCCTCTGACAGTAAGTTGCATAAGAGGGGATCAGAAGCAGCAGATTATGTGTGCCAAAACACATGACCTGCTGCAGGTAACAAAATAGCACAAAGCAGCCCACCCTGATCAGCTTCCCTAGGCAGCCGCTTAGCTCACCTAGTGGATAGACAGCCCTGATGGACATGTTAGTAGGTTTGTGTGTGTGTGGATTTATATCAGTGTTTGTCCTCTGTGCCTTTGTGATCAGGAGAGAAGATCAGAGGGGAACGCTTTTTTGACAGATGCAAGTCTGTTATCCTTGTTTTACAGTGAATCTGTGTTAGCATGCTGCAGCTGTTGGAACTGCTTTCCTGTAGAAATGCAAGAAGGCATTTTGGAGGTGGGGCTTCCTTTCTTTTCCATCTCCTACCACACACAGAAATTAAACCTGTACAGCACAGGAACTTACCCCTACTCATCGTCCTTTCGGTGATTAGAGAAGCATTCTAGCACTTCTGCCCTACAGCCTTTACATTGGTTGGATCCTACCATGATGACTGTGGCTAGTGCATTGGAAGCAGGCAGAACAGTCTCGCTCATACACGGGGAAGGATTAGAGAATCACAGATAGAGGTTTTAAACTCTGAAAAAGTCCAAACATTTTAACTTTCTTCTAGCTTTCAGATATTAATGTAAAAATCAGTTTGTTACCGTTAAGTGCCGTTGAGTCTGTGTCGATTCATGGTGATCCTCTGGATAGTTGACCTAAACTGTGTTCGTTCTTCAGTCAGGTGGTTCATTGTTGATAGAATACCACCCATAGCTGCTGTTATTGTATTGATACATTGTTGATATGGAAGGACAGACTAGATAGGCCATGTGGTCTTTTTCTGTCGTCATTTTTCTCTGTTTCTATATTTCTCATTGCTGGCCTTCCTTTTTTGTGTTGCTCTTCAATCTTGCCAAGCATGATATCTTTCTTGAAGTATCTTTCCCATCGCATGATGTGTCCAAATTATGAAAGTCAAAGTCTTTTCATCTGAGCTTCTAAAGAAAGCTTGGTTTTGATCTCCTCTAGTACTGACTGGTTTGTTCTTTGGGCAGTCCAAGATATGCACTATCCATCACCAGCACCATAATTCAAAGGCATCAATTTTCTTCCTATCTTTTTCACTGTCCAACTTTCGCATCCATATGATGTTATTGAAAATACCATGGCTTAGGCAAGTCGAATTGTTGTATGGAGAGAGACATCTCTGCTCTTGAGAATCTTGTTCAGGTCCTTCATAGCCATTCTACCAAGAACAGTGTATTGTCAGATTTCTTGACTGCTTGTGCTTTCTTTATTGTTTGTTGATCCAAGTAAGTTAAAGTTGTAAACTATTGAATTTTTTTTCCAGCAGCAATGAACTTCTTGCTTTTGCCAGCTGTCAGGATCCATTTTAAGACTGTTCCTTGATCTTGAGAATCAAAAGTTTCAGATCATCTTCATTTTCAGCCAGTAATGTGGTATCATTAGCTTAGTGAAGGTTGATGATGAGTCTTCCACCAATCTTCATGCCTTGGTTGTCTTCATACAGTCCTGCTTCTCTGATGATTTGTTCTGCATATAAATTAAAGAGGTAGGGGGAAAATATGCAGCCTTATCAAACACCCTTGCTGATTTTAAACCTTTCTCTTTGTTGCGTTCGAACTGTTGCTTCTTGATCAATGTAAAGATTGTGCAAGAGAACGATCAGGTGTTCTAGTATACCCATGCTTCTTAATGTGGCCCAGAGTTTCTCATGGTTTACACGGTCAAAAGCCTTGCTGTAATCGATAAAACACATATAGATATCCTTTTGGTATTCTTTTGCCTTTTCAAGGATTCATCTCACATCCGCGATGATGTCTCTCATTCCTCACCCTTTCCTGAACTCTGCATGCACTTCAGGCATCTCTCGTTCCAGCTATGGTTGTAGTCTCTGCTGAATAATCTTGAGTTGAATCTTGCTGGCAGGAGGGATGAGAGCGATTGTGCGATAATTTCCAGTCAGTTGGATCACCTTTCTTTAGTATTGATATAAACACAGATCTTTTCCAATCAGTTTGCCATGATGTTGTCTTCCAAATTTCCTGGCAGAGTGTTGTAAGTATGGTAACAGCTGCATCCGATTGCTGTAATACTTCAGTGGGAATGCCATCAATGCATGGTGCTTTGTTCTTTGATAAAGCTTTCAATGCTGTTTCAACTTCTTCTTTCATCACCAATGGTTCCTGATCATAAGGTACAGGTTGAAACAGCTGTTGGCCCACTTGATTTTTATGGTATAATGACTCTGTATATTCTTTCCACCTTTTTTTATCTTTTCAGCATCATTGAACATGGATCCTAGAGCATCTTGTAGCATTCCAGTTTGAGGCTGGAATTTTTATTTAACTCTTGTTGCTTTAGGAAAGCCGATCTTGTTTTTCCTCTAATAGTTTCTGATTCCTTGCATGCACCGTTTTAGTACTTCTCCTTGCCTTGTCTTGCTGCACATCAGAAATCTCTGTCGAGTTTTGTGATTGCCTCTTTCTCCCCTGGCTTTAGCTTCTCTGAGTTTCTGGGCAATTTTCAGAGTTTTTTCAGTCATCCATTTTAGCCATTTTTGCTTTTTCACCTTTTCTAGAGACTTCTTACTTTTTTCCAACACAACCTTCTTGATGTTGTCCCATAACTCTTCTGGAGCTCTGTTATTTGTATCTAAAGCAGCAAATCAATTTTGCAGGCAGCCTTTAAATTCCGGTGGTATATTCTCAAGGTCATATTTTGCTACATTTATGAGTGGCTTGCTCTTTTTCAACTTTAGCTTGAGTTTACATACTAGTAGTTGGTGATCTCTACCACAGTCAGCTCCAGGTTTTGTCTTTGTTGATGTTATAGAGCTTTTCAATTGTTGACTTCCACAGATGTAGTCAATTTGATTTTTGTACAATCCATTGGGTGAAGTCCATGTGTACAGTCAGCGCTTGTGTGCTGGAAGAAGGTTTTTGATATGAATAGATCGTTGGTTTTGCAGAATTCTATCAGTCTTTCTCCATCTTCATTTCTGTTGCCAAGTCCAAGCACTTTGCCTTCTTCTTTGTTGCCAACTTTTGCGTTCCAGTCACCCATGACTATCAAGATATCCTGTTTGCATATTCTCTCAATTTCAGCGTGTACTTGTTCATAGAACTCAACAACTTCTTCCTCTTCTGCAGCTGCTATTGGGGCATTTACCTGAATTATACTTGTGTTGATGAGTATTCCTCATAGAGGAATAGAAATTAAGCATTTACTAATTGCATTGTATTTTATTACAGTTCTTGCAAGCTTCTTCGTGAATATAAATACAACACGATTTCTTCTTTGTCTTTCATTTCCAGCATAATAGACCATGTGATTGTCAGATGCAAAGTGCCCAATGCCAGTCCATTTCAATTCGCTGACACCCAACAGATTGAGTTGTACACGTTCCATTTCAATCTTGAGCACCTCCAACTTCCCTTGGTTCATGCTTCATATATTCCATGTCACAATATGTAAAACATTGCAGCTTCTGACTCTCTTTTCATGCACAGCTATATTATCAGTCAGACATCCCAAGGACTTTGATCCAACCACATCATAAATGCTGACTTTACTCTATAAAGTCTTCAGCTTATTCCAGGTAGCCAGTTGAGTGCCTTCCAATCTGGGGGTCTCATCTTCCAGTACTATAGTGCAATTTGTTTTGTTATGACTATCCATTGGGTTTTCATGGCAAAATACAGAAGTAGATTGCCAGGCCTTTCTTCTGCGCAGGTAATTCTAGTGTTGTTGCCGTTGTCACAGAAATCTGATCCTCCATCGCCAACACCATCCCATTCTGCTGCCACCCAGATGGGTGATTTGTCTTAGTCTGGCATGTCAGCTGAGACCTGTCCATCTTGGGAGACCCTGCCAGTAGTTAAACTACTGATAGCTTAGCTCTCAGTATCACTGTTGTACACAAGCCCTCACAGCACAAGCTGCAAACCAGGTGAGGGCAAAAAGAAAATCAGTAGAATGCTGAACAAATTCAGACAGTTGGCAATACTAATTTCCCAAGTGATAAGCATATCTGACCACCTTTCTAAACTTTTGAACTTAGGTATGCTTGAGGTTTGCCAGTACCTTGACCTAGCCATGCTCGTCAAGAGGAATGCAGTACATTCAGTTAGTAGCTTTCACAGTAAAAATAACAGCAAACAAAATGTATGTATGTCAATAATATAAGATAATTTACGTCACAGCTAAGGGGATTATTTCCCCTAGCCCCCAGCACTAGCTCTGTGTTACCCCCCTTTCATTTCACTGTGTCAATGTGTGTGTGTTATGTTCATGTATTTGTGTGTTTTGTGTATGTGTGTTCTATTAATGTGCTTGTGTATGTGTGCATGTGTGTGTGCATATGTGTGTTCTGTGCATGAGTTGTATCTGTAGTGGGGTAGATGGGAGTGATGGGACATGTTCAGAGGATATAGTTTTGGAGGTTGGGAATAGTTTATTTATTTATTTGGTTTTATATACCACACCATTTCACATTCAGTGCGGTTTACAAAGAACAAGAACAGAAACAGAAATTATATAGAACAAGTATTAAGAACAGCAACAACTTCCATAGCACAATTTTGATGAACAACAAAAATTACATAGAACAATTTCGAGAACCAATTATATCAGAGGTTAACAGTGTAAAATATTTGGGTCGGTATAACTTGGGTTGTAACAGGGAACTACATACATTAAAGTGAAGTTTTGGGAGTGGGGTAGTTTGCAGGGTTGTTTGGCAATTGTGGTGGAGAGTTTTTGGGATGTGGACATTTGCCTAGGGGGAGGTTTTGAGGAAGGGAAATTGTGGAAGATATTTATTCGGGGTGGTGCTGTTTGCAGGGTGGTGGGGTAGTTGCAGGGTTACATTTTGGGAGTGGGGCAGTTTGCAAAGTGGCGGGGCAGTTTGCAAAGTGGCAGGGCAGTTGGTGAGGTGGTGGGATAGTTGTGAGGGGGAGTAGTTTGCATGGTGGGTGGGGCAGATTGTGGGATGTAGAGAAGTTGCAAGGAAATGTTTTGTTAGGGATGGGAAGTGGATGGGTGGATGGGGAAGTTGCAAGGGGATAGTTTTAGTGGGTGGGACAAGGGGATTCGTCAATACAAGGCTCGGTTAGTTCAGGCAATGCCTGTAATAAAGCTTAGGCCTTTGCCATTGTGATAATGGTTGATGGACATTCACTGGCACAAAGCCCAGGCACAGGTCTACAAGCAAAAAGCCTTGTCTTTTCTTTTGATAAAAACATTGTAGAGAGGCTCCTCTTTGTCCTTCTCAGCTTTTCATATGGGCATGTAGTTGGGGGCCAATCAGCTAGTGCTGAATGCTCGGAAATCGGATTTCTTGGTATATGGGGAGCTAGATGTGAGTAGTTTGGAGGAATGGCCAATGACTGGAGGGGTTAAGTTGGCATGGAAGAAGGAGATTCGGTATCTAGGGTGTTATAATGGCTCAGTATCGTTCCATGGTGCGACCGTACCTTGAATATTGTATGCATTTCTGGTTGCCATATCTTAAAAAGGATATAGTGAAATTAAAAAAGGTACAGAGAAGAACCACCAAAATGGTAAAGAGGATGGAATGATACCCCTACGAGGAAAGGCTTAAAAGGTTAGGGTTTTTCAGTTTGGAAAAGAGACGGCTGAGGGGAGAAATAGAGGTCTATAAATTAATGAATAGAGTAGAATGGGTAAACTTAGATCAGTTGTTTATGCTGTCAAAAAGTAGAAAGACTAGAGAATATGCAATGAAGCTACAATGGTAACCAATTTAAGACTAATAAGAGAAAATATTTTTTTGCTCAACGTGCATTCAGTCTCTGGAATTTATTACCAGAGGATGTAGTGAAGGCTGTTAGTGTAGCCGGGTTTAAAAAAGGTTTGAACAAGTTCCTAGAGGAAAAATCCATAAAACATTATTAAAGAGGACCCGGGAAATCCACTGTTTGCCCCAGGACAAACATTGTGGAACCTGTGTGCCTTTTTGGGAACCTGCCAGGTACTTGTGACCTGGATTGGGCACTGTTGGAAACAGTTACTGGGGTTGATGGACCTTGGTCTGATCCAGTATGTTATTTCTTATGTTCTTTTTGGATGCAGATTTGATGTTACAGATACAATTATTGCAGGTTGTTTGACTATTCCTGAATGAAAGGGCGATGAGTCATTTTATTCAGGTACTGGTAGTGTTGATTCTGGTAGCATCTTGTATGTAGGGTTGCACAAGTACTTTGTGGGCGTAATAATAGGGAGTCTGTAACGGATGTGTTGTGTCAGCTGCACTAGCTCCCCATTCAGCAGAGAAGGGTGTTTAAGCTGCTTTGTTAACATTTAATACAGTGAGAAAACAAGGGCCAGGTCAGTGGCAGAAATTCAAATTATGGGCCCCCAAGCAAAAATTTTGAAAGGGCCCCTAGAGTGGGGGGAAGTCCACTTCAGAAGATATGGGAGCAGCTGTAAGTGGGCTTCCTTCTTCCTTGGGCCCCCTCTGCATCGCAGGGACCACTTAAGCAGAATGTATGCCATTGGGCCAGGTTATTTGCAAGACCTGTTGGTCTGGTACCAGCCAGGTAGGGAGGTCCAGCCAGGGCCAGTTACTGGTTATTCTGGTTTACCAGAAAGTATGAGAAAAAAGAGAGAAAATTTGCAGTTATTACTCTCACATTGTGGAATGAACTCCCTGATAAGTTGAGAAGAGAACAGGATGTGATGAATTTTAGAAGATCTTTAAAAACCTTTTTGTTCCCCAGGTTAAATAGCTAAGTGAGGTGTGAGTAGAACAGGTAGGAATGGATGGGTAAGGTTGGGATGTGAGCAATTCTGATTATTGTTGATAGATTTATGTTTTAATCATGGTTGTACACTGCCTTGAATGTGGATATATATGGTTGTATAAAAATATTTTAAAATAAATTTATTCTACAGAGCTTACTGATACCTGCGGGCGAAGTAGGGATCTTCTTGCTATGTGCAGGGTGCGATCAGTGAGGAGAGACAGGTGCAGAGGATGATGCCTTGTTCTTCTAACACTGGTCCCTTGGTGGCTGTAATACTTTAACATCTTTAAGGTTCTCAGAGCAAGTTCTAGGGCTGGAAAAATGGAAGCTCCTTCTTCACTGATGGAAAAACAATGAATAAAGCCTCTTTCATTTTGCACATACAGACAGCTTGCAATTTCTGAACCATGAGTCGAGAGGAATTAGGTGCAGAGTCCATGGTAGGATGTGTAGACTGTCAATCTTACAGGGGTAAGGTGCATGCTCCACAATCTGGCATTGACTGCCACAATGCACATCAAACAGAGCCTTTTCACTGTATGCATCAAGCCTATGGAACTCCCTACCAAACAATATCAGATGCACCAAGGACATTGAAGAATTCAGAAAACTGCTGAAGACACTCCTATTCATTGAACAGTGCGGCAGCATCACATAAAATAGCTTACACGTCTATCCACACAAGCTGGACAAGGACCACAGATCAAGGCCAATGATCTTGCAACATAACCACAAACTGTAAGTAAGTTAAAAAATTATGGAAACATTCTGTTACAACCTAATTACAAGTTATAAAGTTTAAAACACCTCGTTACAATGTAAATAGTTGCTTTCAAAAGGAATTTTAATGTAAGCCACTAGCTGGTAAAATTGAGTTCAGTGTAAACCACCTTGATTTAAGGAAAAGGTGGTATATAAATACTGTTAAATAAATAAAATAAAATAATTAAAGCACTGATAGCCCCTCCCTGAAGAACAGGACACAGCAGACACAGACCATGGTGCAGATGCAGGAGGGCAAAGACAGGATACTGGCCAACAACCATCACCAATTAGGTGTGGCTGCAATAGACAACTTACCCACAGCAATGCACATGCACCAAAAGCCCAAATGCTGATAGATGTGTGGCCTCACCCTAAGCAGATATAGCAATCTGTAGAGGGAAAGGCAAGTGGGGAAACAGTCATTGGCTAAGAGGATGGCAATGAGCCTAGTGCAGGGCTAGAGGACAGGGCCCAAATAGTAAGGACTGAGGTGGATACTGCTCATGCACTCCCATAGCAGAAGGTCCAGGAAGTGGCCTATTTGTCCTTTGGAGACCCCTTTCAGATGCTTTGATAGATCTTTAATGGTTGTAGGGTACTGTTAGGAAATGTGCCTGATGAGTGCAGCCAAGCTGTGTGGGCCATGACCTCTGCAAAAACAGAGTGCACTGGAACGGGTTGCCAGAGCAATAACCTGTCAGTGCAGCATTTTAGCCTCAGGAAGTGGGGCAACCTAACTGAATGCCTGTAATACACCACTGGTGACTCAGACCCAGTTCTCCCCTCACTGCATGCACCCCTGTTAGAGCATGAGACATACATTCCCACAATGGGTGACATCAGTGAGGTGAGGATGATAGATGTTTCCATGTCCGCACATTGCATCCAGGTGGAGAGGAGGTAGTAACAAGAGATGGCAGAGCATGCAGGGAAAGAGAGGACACATATAGGAATATGTGCACCTACTGTGTTATTATGAGTCTCCTGATGTATACAAGTCACTGTGTCCCTCACTGTCTCCTTATTTATTGTTTGGGGCACCTGTTGCTCCATGTCAGTAAGGGGCTGAGACTGGCCATCTGGTCCTTTATGATCACCTTCTTGGTCTTCCTTTTTACCTCTCTGCACTTGCTTTTCAAGTCCTCTACATCTCAGTTGCGATGGTAGATAGCGTTCAGGTACTGATAGATGCCCATTCATAGTTTTGTTTGATAAGCACTCACATGGACACCTTTGTGGCCCAGGAGCACTCTCTGATGCTCGTGGACCTATTCCTACATGAGTTCCACCTCACCCTGACAGAAATTGTCCTTTTTGGTGAGCAACTTTCAATCTCCAGGAACAAGCAGGAATGAGTCTTCACATATGGGTATCGTCGGTACCGACGGAGCCAGCGTCCAATAAGAAAGCTTTTGGGAGCATCCCACAGTGCCTGCGTGCTGCCTTTCCCAACTGCCTCTCTCCAGTTCTTCTTTTCCGTGGAGCCAGCAGGTCGTGTTCCTGTCACCGCAGAAGAAGTTCTTTATTTTTTCCTATTCTTTTGTGTCGCGTCTGCCTTCTTCGACATCGGACCGGTACCGCCGGTCTTTTCTTTCTTTCTTTAAAAAAAAAAAAAAGAAACTTTTTTTCACTGTGCATTTTCAGTTTTTGGGCCTTAGGCCTAAAAATATTTTCCTCATGGAAAAGCCCGCCTCCGGGTTTAAAAAATGCACAAAATGTGGCGGTACTATTTCTGTCACCGACACCCATGACTGGTGTCTAAAATGTTTGGGGCCTGACCATTCCATTACGGATTGTATGTCCTGTACCATGATGTCTAAAAGAGGTCGGCAGAACCGAGCAGCCAAGCTCAGTACCCTGTTTCCCTCTGATGCAGCTTCGGTGGCATCGACGTCTTCCAGGGTTTCTTCTTCCTCCCATGAATCTCAGGTAACCAAGCATAAATCTGGCCGGTCCTTGAAGGATAGATCTCCTTCCAAGCATCGAGATGCCTCCGGGCTTGCCCTCGAGGATTCCGCACCGGCAAAATTACCCCGGCGGGAAGCTCCGGCTTCCAAAGCATTGTCTATGGGGTCACAGGTTGACATCGATGGCTCGGCCTCGACAGATCACCTGTTGCCGTGTTCTGGGGTACCGGTGGCTCCCACTGGTACCGACATCCAGACATTGGTGGCGTCAATGGATCAAAAGAGCCTGACCATACAGCACACCTTAGCGGCATTCATACAGGCTGCGACGCCTCCGGTACCGCAACAATCCCCATTGTTAGTATCGGCTCCGGCACCGGCATCACTCCTGGTGCTGGTACCGATCGCATCGACATCGGCTTAGGTGTCGGCTGCAACGGTACCCTGTCCTATGATGCCCATCGGTACCGAACCGGTACCGGTTACTCCCGATACCGATCCTACTCGGTACGGTTATAGGGCTTTACAGGAGCATCCAGACAGGCGATACTTCGATTCCTCTGAAGACTCTGATGAGTCTGAGGGTTCTGTCGAGGCATCCATACTTCTTCCTCAGGAGTCTTCTTCTCCTAAGCGAAGAATGTCTCCTCCAGAAGACTTGTCTTTTCAAGACTTCATCAGGGAAGTGGCCAGGGGCCTCTCCATCAAGGTGGCCCCTGAGTCAGAACCCAGAGCCAAGGAATTGGATATTTTACAATATCCTAAAACTCCTAAGGAGGCAGCTACCTTGCCTATCCATGAGATTCTGTATGATCTCATGTTGAGGATGTGGGAGACACCTCTTACCACCTCTCCTCATTCTCGCAGGTTAGACACTATGTATTGTGTCCCTCCTTGTCCTGGCTTCCACAAGACTCAGCTCCCTCACCACTCTATTGTGGTAGAGTCTGCCATGAGAAAGATAAAGAGTGCAAAGAGACACTCATCTAATCCTCCAGGACGTGAATGCAGGACCCTAGATGCTTTTGGCCGAAAGGTTTTCCAAGCTTCTATGCAAGCTGCCAGGATCAACTCCTATAGTCTCTATGTAGGGATGTTTCTAAAAGAAGTCACAGATCATCTGCAGACTTTAACCCCTTTTATTTCAGAGGATAAAAGGCAGGAGTTTCTCACTTGGCTCAAACATACCCAAGATGCCTCCAAATTTTCCAACCGTGCAGCCTTTGACTCTTTTGAGTGTGTAAGCAGAGCTTCGGCTATTGCCATAGGGGCATACAGAATTGCTTGGCTACAAGCTTTTGATTTGGAGCTCTGGGTACAAGATGAATTAGGGAATATCCCTTGTACAGGTGAAAACCTTTTTGGTAAGGATTGGCAAGCAAAGGCCAATCAGATGGATGCTGAAAACTCTGCTTTGGATCGACTTTCAAAGTCTACCTCTGCTCCTGTTAAGAAAAGATTGTTCAAAAAGACATTTTTTTCTAAAAAGGGAAGATACTATCCTGTTTATAGTCAGCAGGCATCTTCTGCAGGTCGTTTTGCTGCAAAGCGTCAGCAACCACCTAAACAGGCCAAATCAAAGGCTGCTAGGCCTGCCATGACCCAGCAGCCTCAGCCTCCTCAGGGCCTTTGACTTGCAGCTAGAGAACTTAGCCTTTCTGGCTCTGGAAGAACCACAGCCCCTTACCATTCCAGGAAGGTTGACTTACTTTGCTCCCAGATGGGAACAAATCACAGCAGAGCAATGGACACTCTCTATCATAAGGGAAGAGTACAAGCTTCATTTCTTAAGCCTTCCCCCTCACACCATAGTGAAACAGTTCAATTCTCCAACATCTCTCCTTGACCTTCTGGGTCAGGAGATTACCACCCTTCTTGCCCAAGGGGCAATAGAAGAAGTACCTCTTCTTCAGCAAGGCACAGGGTTCTACTCCCCTTATTTTCTTATTCCAAAGAAAACAGGGGGCTACAGACCCATCTTAGATCTCAGAGAATTGAACAAATTTCTATTCAAGGAGAAATTCAAGATGATTTCTCTTGGTGCTCTACTTCCATACCTTCAGAGTCAGGACTGGCTTTGTTCTCTAGATCTCAAGGATGCGTACACCCATGTCCTCGTCCATCCAACACACAGAAGGTTCCTTCGGTTCCTTTTTGGAGAAAAGCACTACCAATACAGGGTGCTTCCTTTCGGTCTGGCCTCCGCACCAAGGGTGTTCACGAAATGCATGGCAGTAGTAGCTGCATTTCTACGCACCCTGGGAATATTCGTTTTCCCATATCTGGACGACTGGCTCATTGGAGCTCCCTCTCAGTCAGAGGCCAAGACTTTTCTAACCTGCACAATGCGTGTCCTTCACTATTTGGGACTGGTAATAAACATCCCAAAATCCAATCTCACCCCTACTCAATCTCTGGAGTTTATAGGAGCTGTCCTGGATACTACAACTGCAAGGGCCTATCTTCCTCAGGCTCGTTGCCTACGCTTGGTGCAGTTAGCCTCCCAAATACAGTTAAAGTCCCATTTAACTGCTCGGGAAATGTTACAACTCTTAGGCCACATGGCATCCACCGTGCATGTGGTTCCATATGCTCGCCTTCACATGAG
The DNA here is from genome assembly GCA_033557465.1 of Ichthyophis bannanicus. NCBI lineage: Eukaryota > Metazoa > Chordata > Amphibia > Gymnophiona > Ichthyophiidae > Ichthyophis > Ichthyophis bannanicus. The sequence continues at coordinate 523,968,255 of CM066036.1, read as the reverse complement.
GGCAGCTCAATGGACTTTGTCCACCCAATGGATTCAGGCATCAGGTTGCCTGTCAGACAAAATAGCAAACTCCAGTCGCCTTTTTTGGGGTCTCCAGTGGTGGAAGTCCTCTCAAAATCTGTTGCTGGCATCCCCTTTTCAGCAGTCACTTCCCCAAGCAACCCTTACAACAGATGCCTCTCCAATGGGTTGAGGAGCTCATCTGCAAGATCTCTCCACCCAGGGCATCTGGTCTCCACAGGAGACTTCTCTACACATCAATCTCTTGGAACTCAGAGCAATTTTCTTAGCGCTCAGAGTGTTCCTCATCCACACGGACAACCAAGTAGCCATGTTCTATGTGAACAAGCAGGGAGAGACTGGCTCTCTGTCGCTTTGCAATGAAGCTTTGCGACTGTGGGCCTTCGCCAGAGAGCATCAGATTCATCTTATGGCAGTATATCTTCCAAATGTTCAAAACTCTTGGGCAGACAGACTCAGTTGAGTTCTGCTTCCACACGAGTGGTCCCTCCACATGGACCAGGTAGCCAGGATTTTTCAAATTTGGGGAACCCCGGACATAGACCTCTTTGCAAGTCCGTGGAATGCCAAACTTCCCCGGTTCTGTTCCAGAATTTCGTGTCAGGGAGTTCAGGCCAAGGATGCCTTCCTTCTTCACTGGGGTCAAGACTTCCTTTATGCCTTTCCAGCCATTCCCCTAATTCCAAAACACTTTTCAAGCTTCAGAGAGACCGAGGTTCCATGATCCTCATAGCACCACATTGGCCACGCCAAGTGTGGTACCCTCTACTTCTGCATCTCTCTCAAGCTCCCTCCCTGGAATTGGGCTCTGCACCAGATCTTCTATCCCAGGAAGACGGAACGTTGTGGCACCCAAACCCCCAGTCTCTCCATCTCAGGGCCTGGTTGCTGAAGGCCTAGACCTTTACGTTTTTCATCTCTCTCAGCAAGTCAGAGATATTCTTCATGCTTCTAGAAAGCCTTCCACTATGCGTTCTTATGCTTTCAAATGGAAAAGATTTACCATTTGGTGTTCAGAGAAGGGTCTTAACCCTCTTGCAATACCTCTGAATTCTTTACTAGAGTATCTTCTGCATCTATCCCATGCAGGCCTTAAAACGAATTCAGTAAGAGTCCATTTGAGTGCTATTGCAGCGTCCCTCAAGCCTCTCAATGGACAGCCTATTTCCTCTCATCCTCTTATAGCAAGATTCATGAGAGGCCTTCTTTTAACTAAACCTCCCATTAGACCACCTCCAGTGGCATGGGACTTAAATCTGGTTCTTGGCCAGCTTATGAAGCCACCCTTTGAACCTCTAGCCACCACCTCCTTGAAATTTCTTTCTTGGAAGGTTATCTTTCTCATTGCAGTCACCTCAGCACGTCGCATCAGTGAGTTGCAAGCCTTGGTGGCTAATCCTTCTTATTCAAGGTTCCATCATGATAAGAACATAAGAACATAAGATATGCCATACTGGGTCAGACCAAGGTCCATCAAGCCCAGTATTCTGTTTCCAACAGTGGCCAATCTAGGTCATACGTACCTAGCAGTTTCCCCAAGGGACACAGGTTCCGCAATGCTTGTATTGGTTCAAGCATTGATATCCTGGGTCCCTTCTTAATAATGGTTTATGGACCTTTCCTCCAGGAACTTGTCCAAACCTTTTTTAAACCCAGCTACACTAACAGCCTTTACTACATCCTCCGGTAACAAATTCCAGAGTTTGATTACACGTGAGTGAAAAAATATTTTCTTTTATTAGTCTTAAATAGTTTACCCTGTAGCTTCATTGCATGTCCCCTAGTCTTTCTATATTCTGATAAGGTAAACAATCGATCTACGTTTACTCGTTCCACTCCGTTCATTAATTTATAGACTTCTATCATATCTCCCCTCAGCCGTCTCTTTTCCAGGTTAAAGAGCCCCAATCTTTTTAGCCTTTCTTCATAGGAGTATCCTTCCATCCCCTTTACCATTTTGGTGGCTCTTCTCTGAACCTTTGGTAGTCCTCAAGACCAATCCACACTTTATGCCCAAAGTAGTCTCGCCTTTTCATCTGAATCAAGAGGTATACTTACCTGTCTTTTTTCCAGGACCTCATGCATCAAGTGCAGAGAGGAATCTTCATACTTTGGATTGTAAAAGAGCTCTCGCCTTTTACTTACAAAGAACACAGCAACATAGAAAGTCTTCTCAACTCTTTGTTGCTTTTGATCCTTCCCATTTAGGACTTCCAGTTTCTAAGAGAACACTGTCCAACTGGATTGCTCATTGTATTTCTTTCGCCTACCAGAGTAGGAACCTTTCTCTGGAAGGCCATGTCACAGCTCACAATGTGAGGGCCATGGCAGCCTCAATGGCTCATCTAAACTCTGTGTCCATCGACCAAATCTGTCGAGCGGCCACCTGGGCCTCGGTTCATACCTTCACAGCCCATTACTGTTTGGACAAGGACTCCCGCCGGGATGCCTCATTTGGTCAGGCTGTTCTCAAACACCTGTTCCTTTCCTAATCAACTCCTACCCACCTATCCTGGTTGGATGCCAGAGATCCATGGGGGGAGGTGGAGCCCTTTTCAAGGACACACAACTCTGGGGTCTCTCCCTGGCATCTGCAGCTAGGGAGTCCCCAATTGTGAAGACTCATTCCTGCTTGTTCCTGGAGATAGCACAGTTACTTACTTGTAACAGGTGATCTCTGGGAACAGCAGGAATAAGTCTTCACAACCCACCCACCTCCCCTAGGAGTTGTATCTCTCTATCTATCTTTCCTTCCCTCTCTCTCTCTCTTTGTCTCAGCTTTAAAACTCGAACTGGAGAGAGGCGGTTGGGAAAGGCGGGAAGGCAGCACGCAGGCACTGTGGGATGCTCCCAAAAGCTTTCTTATTGGACGCTGGGGAGCGTTCCCGCGCAGGCTCCATCGGTACCGACGATACCCATATGTGAAGACTTATTCCGGCTGTTCCCAGAGATCACCTGTTACAGGTAAGTAACTGTGCTTTTGGGTGCCATGACTTGATCAGAGACGGCACTAAGCACAGTGGTTCTAAAATGAGGCCGCAGACCTGCCTATTCCAGTTTTATAAACCTGCATAGGGGTGGGGTCTACATATCCTAATTTACACATGAGCCCTTCTGAAATGAGCTGCAGGTAGGCACATATATAAGATATAATTGTGCATGGTGCCCATTTTGGAACCAGGAAGCTTGTGTAGTTAACCTGCATGTTTCCCATTGCAAAATAGCTAGCTCATGGATGGCAAGAAGGATGCTACCGCTAACATCTCAACTGATTTCAGTCTAGCTATGGGATACTTGGGTGTGGAGCACAGGCACTAGCAAGGGCTCACATGTACAAGGGATGCACTCTCTTTGTCGTGGGCTGGTTTGTCACCTAAATCTATCATACCTGCATGTATTCACAGGAAGTTGCTCCTTCACAATGGTTGGCTGTGTGTTGGGGAAAGAGGGCAAAGTGGTGGGTGAGACAGCTCTGTGTGTTGCAGTGTCAGGTACTAGATGCTAAGAATGGTTTCTCTGCTATCCCTGCAAGTGGGAAGCTGGGGCAGGAAACTCTAGGGAGGGGTGGGGAGGAGCTTTTAGTTGTGTTCTATATCTTTAAATATATGTTCATCAGATCCCCACAGTCCATTTTACCATATACATAGGACAAGGGGACAGAACGTGTATGTGTATTTTAATAGTGGAAATATGTGCTCTGCAGGGCCCCCACTGCCCATTTTAACATGTACAGGTCTGAGTCTCTACATCACTGCCTTACTGATCCCATATATGCTATGAACTCATGTTGCAAATTGTTATGTGGATCTCTCCGTCTCTGTGACATGGTTCCACTGTGTACAAAACTTAAATAAAGATGATGCCTACATTGAGATTCTGTTTCCCATCTCCCTTATTCATGTGTACATTTGTGGTGTGTGATATGTTTCCATTCTCCTTATATGATGTGCTGGTGCATTCCTCTGAACATGCTATGGACACAGAGGCTGCCAAATAAGAACACAAGAGCATAAGAAATGCCATGCTGGGTCAGACTAAGGTACATCAAGCCTATTTCAAATAATGGCTAATCCAGTTCACAAGTACCTGACAGGTTCCCAAAAAGATAAGGTGGTAGTGCAGTAGCTGGGGACCACTGCAGAGTGGATGGCTGAGCAACCATTGGTAGTCCAATGGCATGGTGACATCTGTGTGGACATTTGTGCCCCTGACTCACACTGCTGTCAGCCATGGTTAGGCCTGGCTGGCATAGGAGCGATGTCTTGCAGTGTACGTTTTGGCAGTTTCGGAGACATGGGGACATGGTGTGAAACACCAGATACAGTATCCATGCTGACATAGGTGTAGGCAGTCCCCCTCCAGACATGTTTCTGCATACCTGTATCATTTCACACAGGCCACCTCTCCCCCTGAATAGACCCGTGGATGTTGACAGTAAACATTTCTACAGGGAGCGGAGACTTTTGTGACTTTTTGGAGCCATGTAGCTCTTTGTAAAGGAGGTTTGCTATGAATGGGCTCCCAGGCCTTTGCAGTGGCCATGTGCTTGGCCAGGTATCTCCAGGGTTCCAGGGGGTGATATAGCCAACTGATATGTGTCACAAGGATGTAGAAATTGCAGCAGGTTTTTGTTGTGCTATTTTTTTGACATGCAAGTCTGAACAGGCTAAGTAAATCTATCCTCTGTGATGGGGATATCCTGATTTTGAAAGGCCCATGCACATGCTCAGTGCCTTTTCTGAAACTGCCATTACTTTTCCCGTGTTTTGCTTTGCACATTCCCAGTACCTCCTGGACACCTTTTCTAAAATGTGCCCAGGGCCGGATTTACCTATACGCCATGTACGCCATGGCGTAGGGCCCACAGCCGGCTGGGGCCCACAAAAAAAGAACCAGGTAATTTTTTTTAAACACAATTTAAAAAAAAAACTTGGTGGCTGCCGCCGCGGGGCCCCCTCTGCTGCCGCGGGGGCCCCGTCTACAAGCTGAAGCCGTCGCGTCGCGTCGCGTCGGGTCGGGTCGGGTCTCTCCCTCCCTCCCTCCCTCGCTGCAGGCTGCGAGAGACGCGAAGATAGAGCGTCTCCTCGCGTCTGTGTTAAGCCCGCAGGGGCTGATGGGATTTCCCATCAGCCCCTGCGGGCTTAACACAGACGCGAGGAGATGCTCTCCCTTCGCGTCTCTCGCAGCCTGCAGCCTGCAGCGAGGGAGGGAGGGAGGGAGAGAGACCCGACCCGACCCGACCCGACGGCTTCAGCTTGTAGACGGGGCCCCCGCGGCAGCAGAGGGGGCCCCGCGGCGGCAGCCACCAGGTTTTTTTTTTAAATTAAATTTTACTTTAGGCCGGGGGGGGGGGGTAGGACTGGTAATGGGCTATGGGGGGGGTAGGACTGGTAATGGGCTATTGGGGGGGCTGGGGCTGGAAATGGACTGGGGGGGTAGGGCTGGTAATGGGCTATTGGGGGGAGGTAGGACTGGTAATGGGCTATTGGGGGGCTGGGGCTGGAAATGGGCTGGGCTGGGCTGGGCTGGGCTGGGGGGGGTTAAGGCTAGAGGTGGGCTGATGGGGTTAGGACTGGTAATGGACTGTGGGCTGTTGGGGGGGCTTAGAACTGGCAATGGGCTTTGGGGGGGGTTAAGACTGGTAATGGGCTGTGGGCTGATGGGGGCTGTCTGGTAATGGGCTATGGGGGGGGCTAGGACTGGAAATGGGCTGGGGGGTTAAGACTGGAGGTGGGCTGATGGAGTTAGGACTGGTAATGGGATGTTGGGGGGGTTAGAACAGGTAATGGGCTTTGGGGGGTTAAGACTGGTAATAGGCTGTGGGCTGATGGGGGTTGTCTGGTAATGGGCTATGGGGGGCTAGGACTGGAAATGGGCTGGGGGGTTAAAACTGGAGGTGGGATGATGGGGTTAGGACTGGTAATGGGCTGTGGGCTGATGGGGGGGGGGGTAGGACTGGCAATGGGCTATGGGGGGCAGACTGGAAATGGGTTGATGGGGTTAGGACTGGAAGTGGGCTGATGGGGGGTTAGAACTGGTAATGGGTTTATAGGGGGGCTTAAACTGAAAATGGGGTGATGGGGGGTTAAGGACTGAAAATGGGGTGATGGGGGTTAAGGACTGTAAGTGGGGTGATGGGGGGGCTAGGACTGGTATTGGGTTGGGGGGTTGCTAGGACTGGAAATGGGCTGATGGATGGCTAGGACTGGAAATGGGCTGATGCAGGGACTAGAAGGGAATGGATGCTGGGTGAGGCTGGAACTAGAAGGGAGCTGATGTTGGGGGAGGATTAGAATGGGATGGGGCTGGAAGAGTAAAATGGAGAAGGGAAAAATATTTTGTGTGGGAGGGATAAAAAATCTACAATTGGCCGGGTATTGGGAGAGTAAGTGGGGATTGAGGATGGAGGGGTAAAATTTGAGTGGATGAAATAGGAATGAGGAAAGAGCAAAAGGAGAAAGATTAGTATGTTAAAGCAGATGTAGAGAGAATGGAAAAAAATCTAGAAGAGAGAAGAAAGGACAAATGGACAGCAGACGATGGAGAGTTAGCAGAAGACACGAAGAAACCAGAAGAAAGTGGCTGGAGCAATTGCAGCTGAAAAAAATGCACAAAAGGTAGAAAAATATCTCTTTATTTTGAATTTATTAATTGGAATATGTCAGCTCTGGTAAATGTGCATCATTAACATCTGCGCTTTGTTTAGTACAAGAGCAAATTAATGTATAGTTTTATTTCTACAGTGTTGTACATTCCAAGTTTGGCTTTTGGGATTCCCAGTTTAATTATTGTCTTCCTATTTCTAAATTGTGATTACTTGTTTGGTGATGGTCTATGTTCTGCATGTGTAACTGAGCTGAGGTGTTCTGTTTATATAATTCCTATTTGACATTGCCACTTGTTCTCTTTCCCCAGTAGGTCATGTATTGTTGTTCTCTGAAATGTATTGGTTTAATATTTGCAGTGTTGCCTTTTGATTGGTAGAGTATGGTGCTTTGTGAGTCCTGGTAGTGCTGTTAGGATACGGCGGGTTTACTATGGGCAGTGTTTGTAGTAGTTCCTAATGTGTCTGGCAGTTGGCACTGGATTATAGTAATGTAGAAATCTTTTAGTCTTTCTTTATCCATACACTCATTAAGAGGCACGTTTACTAAAAGTTAGTATATGGTAACATTATGCAAATATTTATGCAAATGAGGCCCCTTATGCAAATGAGGTCCGCACCCCCCTTGGGCCGCCCCTGCTGGGGGCCCACAATATTTGTTGGCGTAGGGCCTCACTCAAGGTAAATCCGGCCCTGAATGTGCCTATATGACAATAAGTAAAAGCGAATAAGCCAATAAATAAATAATAAAAATCAGCAAAATTAGAAAGCTTTTTTAAATAAATAAGACATTAAAAGATAATCATCATAGAGACATATATCTTTGGGAAGGGAATTCCATAGGGTAGAAGAGGGGTATTCAAGTTCAGTCCTTGAGGGCTGCAAACAGGTCAGGCTTTCAGGATATCCCTAAACAACACAGTTAAAGGTGCTTACCCCTAATACATAGATGATGCAAGCTATCATAAGCATGGGTGAGAGGGTAGGTACAGTACAGTAACAAATAATAAATAATTTAAATGTTATATATATATATAAAATGAACAATTAGAAAATAATTAAGAATGTCAACAGTTAGAAACAACCTTTTATTAAACATCCAAACATAATAAAATTGTCATAAAAAATATGCCCTCAGTAACAGCAAACAGCATCAAAATGTTTAAAAAAGAGTCTACTGTAAATGGATCAAATGCCCACCATGTTTTGGCAAAAAGCCTACCTCAGGGGATTTAATGATCCGCAAAGTTGATTCTTAGTAGAGACAAACAACTATCTAACATGCACCAGATGATAGAAATTTCAGGAAAGGAGGGAAAACAAGGAGAATCATTGGAAGATAAAATTAGAAAAGAAAAGATAAAAAGTAAAACCCAAAAATAGAGGAGGTCCCTTATTCTTATGGAGTGTACCCCAATCAGGATATGCATAGTTCATAATTAACAAGGTTTGATACTTAAAATAGACTATGCACATTTACCCTCAAAAATACTAATGGTATTGTATATCAAAACCAAAAGGATAAAAGATGTAAAGGGTTACATAAACACAGGCTCCAGCATATTATTCCAAGGACGGAGCTACAACAATCAACATAACGCTAACATACTTAACTCACAAACCACTATTATAGGTAACCGAACATATTGTTGTACCAGGGGTTCTGGCCAGGAAGGATGTTTTTTTCTTCAGTGTTCCTAATCCTTGGGCTTCATCTGCACTTTCTCCTATACCTGTGAACACTGGTGGAAAAGGATATCTCTTTAGGCTTTTTTTTATAAGGGTTTTTGATGGCTTTTTTCGAGTTTTATTTTGATTTTTGTTTATCACCCTGATTCAGCTATCAATCAGTTGAACCACAGGAAAAGTGGCACTTAAAGGCGGCACTGCTGCCAGCTTATATTCACACTATCCTCTGCTCTTTTTGTGGCAGGGTTGTGTTTTCTTCAAAGAGGTAAGGTTTTACCACCATTTCTTTCTTCTTTTTTTTTTTGATGTGTGTTCTTAATTTCTTTTACTTTCACTTTGTGCAAGTAATTCATGGTGATTTGTAGAAAGGGCTTTTAAAAAGTTTTACACTTCACATCCATTATTATCTTTGCCTTTTGGCCCCCTAACCATGTTCCTCCCCTTTGATAGCTAAATAAATTTACTACAACTACTTTTGATCATTTGTACAACGCTACAAGGCTTACTCAGCACTGTACATGTAAGAAGAGACGGTCCCTGCTCATCAGAGATTACAATCTAGTCAATACAGATAACACAACTGGGGACAAAGATTTGTCTAGGGAAATGGTAAGGAAACACACAATTGGCAAGCAGGAGACTATGCTGATCAGAATCCAAAAGCAGCCTTGAAGAGGTGAATTTTTAGCCTGGATTTGAAAAAGACCAGAGATGAAGCTTGACATAATGACTCGAGTAGTTTGTTCCAGGCATAAGGAGCAGCAAGGTGGAAAGATTGAAGTCTGGAGTTGGCATTAGAAGAGAAGGGCACAGATAGAAGATAGGCAGATGGGCAGAGTTCCTGAGGATGGATGTAGGGAGGGAAGATAGTGAGGAGCAGCAGAATGAGTGTACTTACAGGTCAGTAGAAGAAGTTCGAACTGGATACGGCAACGCATAGGGACTCAATGAAGTGACTTGAGAAGAGGGATTTTATGAGCATATCGTGGCTGGCGGAAGATTAGCTGTGCAGCAGAGTGTTGAACAGATTGAAGGGGAGAGAGATGATTCAGAGGAAGACCAGCAAGGAGAAGGTAGCAATAGTCTAGACGAGAGGTGACGAAAGAGTGGATAAGTGTTTTAGTAGTGTATTCAGAAAGGAAGAGGCAAATTTTGCTGATGTTATAGAGAAAGAAACAACAGGTTTTAGATATCGGTTGGATGTGTGTGGAGAAGGAACGGGAGGAGTCAAAGACGACACCAAAGTTGTGAGCTGAGGAAATAGGAAGGAGTAGAGCATGGGCATGGAAATCTGTTTGGTATCTGCTCTTACTGGGAGCAGTATGACCAATTACCTACAGTAGTGGTATTTGAGTTACACTGTAGGTTCTCTGGATGTTTTATTAAAGTTATGTCCATCATTGTAGTGCCCTTCTTTGGAATACTATGCTGGAACCCATGTTTATTTGACCTTTTCAGTTTGCTGAGATAGCTTTATATTTTATTTATTTATTTATTTATTTATACTTTTCTTCTAGACCGCCCCTTCCAGAGATCAAGGGCAGTTTACAGAGAACAAATGAACAACTTTTACATGGAACAGCAGTTATAGCTATTTACAAACAACTTTTGCATGAAACTGTGGTATTAACTATTTACAATGAACATATTGTACAAACAACCTTGTGTCAATCTTTGCAATTACATAGTTTTTTTTTTTTTAAAATGCTTTATTTATATTCCACCAATAACAATACAATGCAATGCATACATATGACCCCGGGGGGGGGGCGGGGTGTACTCTGATCCCCACCCCTCGGATGGGACAGCATAAACACGTAGAAGGTGGGTTATAACAATGTTTCCCCCCTCCCCCCAGAATGTACCCAGCCTCCCCCCTAGCCCCGACCTGCCCATCCCCCCTTTCCCCCCTCAGATACAGCCAGCTGCACTGCACCCCTCCCTCCTTCCAATCATTGCCTCATTCAGAATGACTCTTCAACTGCCCCCCTGCAAAATCTCATTCCGACTCCGGGCCCCCAATTGCAGAATATAGGGCTCCCAGACCGCCATAAAGGCCGGCCACCTTTTGACACTGCCCCGTGCCCACAGATGTTCCATTTGCATCATCTGATGGAAGCTGTTTCTCCACTCTCCAAAGGTAGGGGGCTGGGGGTCCCGCCAAAGACGAAGGATCGGCGCCTTCCCCACCAGACAGGCCTTACGAATTGTTGGGAAATTTGAGTTAGGTCTGCTTATATATTGGCTTTATATGACTGAACTCTTGCCTGGTGAAACTACACAGGAGGATGGATGGCACAGAAGACAAGAAGACAGACATGAAGACAATAGCTGTATGAGAGTATATGCTTGCCATAAGATAATTTTATTTATTTATTTATTTTTATTTATTTATAGTCTTTTCTATACCGCGCTATTCAGCATCAGCGCGGTTTACAGTAAACAATGAACACACACATTTCCAATAGTACTTTGTGTTTACATATGAACAGGAGATTCAACTTGGCTAACAGGGGAACTATATACAATAACAATATATACAAATCACAGAATAGTCATGTGTTCGTATGGTTTCAGTCAGTGGAGATTTTGGTGGATTCAGCAGTTTGTACTGAGCTTCTATTGGTTTCAGGGTAATATAGGAGGAAGAGGTAGTGTTTCACGGCCCTTCTGAATTGGAATATGTCTGTGATTGTTCGGATGTGGTGAGGGAGGTTATTCCAGATCATTGGTGCATAAAATTTGTAGGCTCTGCTGGATGTTGACTTGGTGCATTGAGTTATTGATTTTGGGACTATCAAGGTGTTTTGGGCTACTGACCTTCTGTCTCTATTGTGGGGTGTTGTCTGGATTAGCTCAGTTAGTGATGTTGACGAGAGACCTTTGGTGGCTTTGAAGGTGATTAGCAAGGTCTTAAATGTAATTCTACCTTGAATCGGAAGCCAGTGGAGTTGTTTCATGGATGCGGCCTGCTATGGATGTTAATGGATGTTAATGGATGTTAATGGATGCGGCCTGCTATGGAAGGATTCTGGGAAACCATATTCTATGAAGGGGAAGAAAATACTGCCCACCCTTCCTCCAAAATAACTGCCTTATATACATTTCTCCCTGTATCAAATGTCTGCTTCAAATTAGCCTCAGTGAATCCATCATAACTACGTAGATGTCAGCAGGACCTCAGGGTTCTGCAACACTTTTCCCAGGGGAGAATCTCCTTACATTTGTACATCTGGACCTGCTCTTGGATTTGCTCATTTATGCATGGCCTGTGACCTTTGACCCTTCCTGTATTTTTCCTTCTTCTTGGCACTAATTGAAACCAGGCAGAGAGTATTTTGTGCTCATTAGTTTGAATTCTTTGCTTGACCTGTAATTTTGCTAGGCCCCAACATTCTGCATATTTCTATCCAGAATATGGTTTCCCAGAATCCTTCCATAGCAGGCCGCATCCATTATCTTATGGCAAGCATATACTCTCATACAGCTATTGTCTTCATGTCTGTCTTCTTGTCTTCTGTGCCATCCATCCTCCTGTGTAGTTTCACCAGGCAAGAGTTCAGTCATATAAAGCCAATATATAAGCAGACCTAACTCAAATTTCCCAACAGAATCAATAAACGTTCCCCTTTCTTCGCTGGGCAAGGAGGAGGTATGCAGTCCAGCACCACCAGAGGGCCCGATAATCCCGGGGGGGGGGGAATGAGTTTTGCCACACGAGCTTTGAAGGCAGAGATCGACACCGGGACATCGCCCCCCAGTCCGAAGAAGTCCAGTATCCGCTCAGCCCGCTCACTCCGTAGTGCCTCGCGCGGTAGAGAAGATACATAGTGGGCCACCTGGATATAGGCATAACCGTGCCGGGGAGAGAGATCATATTCCCGGCTCAGCGTCCGGAAGGATTTGCATTCTCCCGATGGCTCCACCAGGTGCCCTAAGAGCTTCAGCCCACGGCCGTACCAATCTTGAAAAAGCACCGATTCCGAACCCGGAGTGAATGACATGTTTCTCCGCAACGGCAACCAGCTAGAGGTCTGCCAGGGGTCGCCCCAGTGCGCATGAAGATACTGCCAGGTCCGTTTAGCCGAGTTTATCAGCACACTCTGCACTAAATAACGGGGGAGAGCTGGATTTGCTCCATGCAAAACACCCAACAAAGTGAGCGGGGCCACAAAGTATTCCTCAAGGGCCCGGGGCATGAAGAAGGCTGTATCGCCGAGCCAATCCGCAACATGTCGAGCCTGACAGGCTAGGGCATAGGCCTTCAGGTCTGGGAATCCCATCCCCCCCTCGCGCCACTTCCCCAACAACCGGGTCCACGGGATACGTGCCCTACCCCCCTTCCATAGAAAGGAATGAAAGCAGGCCTCAATACGGCGCAGGTCTTTACGAAGCAACCACACTGGTAGAGTCTGGAGCCAGTAAAGGAGTCGAGGCAGCACCACCATCTGCACCGCCGCCACCTTTCCGGAGAGGGACAATGGAAGGGACCCCCATGCCCCTAATTGCGTTTGCAATCTCCGCAGGGTGCGGTCGAGATTACGACCATATAACCTAACGGGGTGGCTGGGCAACACAATACCTAGGTATATAAACTCATCTGTCGCCCATTTCAGCGGGAACTCTCCAGCCCACGTGTCACGTAGATTACCCAATACGTAAAGGGCCTCAGATTTCTCCCTGTTGATGCGCAGTCCCGCGACCCTCCCAAATCTCTCAAGTTCCGTCATCAGACCCCGCAGGGACCGCTCCGGGGAATGCAAATGTACGAGTAGGTCGTTGGCGAAGGCAGAGATCTTGAATTCCTGTGTCCCGATTTGTATTCCCGATATCGCTCTTGAAGCCTCGATAGTCCTTATCAAGGGGTCAAGAGAAAGGACGAACAACAGAGGGGAGAGAGGACAACCTTGCCGCGTCCCCCGGCCTAACTCAAAGGCCTCCGAAAGAACTCCGTTGCAAACCACCCCTGCCGTCGGTTGGACATAGAGACTCCTGACCATCCGACAGAAGTTGGCACCAAGGCCATATTTGGGTAAGAGAGCCCACAGATATTCCCAGTTCACCCGGTCAAAGGCCTTCTCAGCGTCAAAACTAACCAACAAAGAAGGCAGTTGGCGGTAGTGTGCCCACTCCAGGGAAGCCAGAATTTTCCTCAAATTCCGCACAGCATAGCGTCCCTTAACAAAGCCCACCTGCGAGTCGTGTACTAGATGTTCCAACACATCCGCCAGCCGAGTAGCCAAAACTTTTGCAAACAGTTTCAAGTCAAAGTTAAGCAACGAAATAGGTCGGTAGGAGCCGGCCGCCAAGGGATCTTTACCCGGTTTGGGGATCAGCACAATGTGGGCGTGGTTATTCCCCCAGCGAAAGGCCCCCCGCTCAGTACGACGTCCGAAAACCGCCAGCAACACTGGGCTCACGGCCTCCCCCAAAAGCTTATAAAACTCTGCGCCCAAGCCATCCGGGCCAGGCGACTTATAGCAACAGGCCGACGAAATTACCGACTGTATCTCCTGTTCCGTCAGGGGTTGTTCCAAGACCTCTCGTTGGTCTGCAGTAAGTTGGGGGAGGTCTAATCCCTCCAGATAGTCACCTAGTTCGGCCTCCGGTGCACTCTCGGTCTCATAGAGAGATTGAAAGAAGGTCCGAAAAATTTGAGTGATTTCTCCACTCTCTCTGCGCAGTCTGCCCGTGTCATCTCGAAGAGCCGCCACCAAGCGGGAGCCCCGTTGTCCCCTTAGACACCGGGCTAGCAACTTCCCTGCCTTGTCTCCATGACAATACATTTGATACCAATAATAAAGGAAGGATTTCTTTGCCCGTTGGTGGATTAGTTCGTTTAAATCCACTTGGGCTTCCCATAGCCGTTTTTTGTTCGCCGCCAGTGGGGTGCGAGCACATAGCCGCCGCAGGCCCATAACCCGCCTTTCCAGGCGTATGATCCGGTCAGCAATCATCCGGCGTTTGCGGGCCGCAAAGCCAATAATATCGCCTCGCAGCACCACCTTCGCCGTCTCCCAAACTAATTACGGGTCCCCCTCATGGCACTGGTGATCGCTCAAAAATTCTTGCCATCGTTGACGAAGAAAGTGGTGGAACTGGACATCATGGTAGAGGTCTAATGGAAAGCGCCAGAGCCGAGACCGAGGAGACTGTTCCTCTCCCCAATGCAGCTCCAACCACACCCAAGCATGGTCTGAAATTTCTAGTGGGCCAATCTGAGTCTCTCCCACCCGGGCAAAGACTCCCCCCGACAGCAGAATGTAGTCAATACGGGCATTTGTGCCATGCGCCCGGGATTGGTGAGTATAGTCCCTCTCGTGGGGGTGAAGCAGTCTCCAGGGGTCTACCAAATCCAATCGCCTCCTAAACCGCTGTAACATACGGGTCGTGGGGACTCTATCTCGGCTCTCCCCCTCTCTCGAGGTATCCAAGTCGACATCCAAGACGCCGTTGAAATCACCCCCCAAGAGCAAGGGGCAGTCTGGGAGTTGCTCCACTTGGGACGCTAAGTCACTAAAAAAGCTGGGATCGAACGTGTTCGGCCCATAAAGGTTCCCAATTGTCACTGACTTCCCCTCAAGGTGGCCATGAAGAAGAAGATACCTGCCCATATCATCAGCTATAATTGAGGCCAACGTAAAACGAACCCTTCTATGGAACAAGACTGCCACGCCTCCTTTCCGCCCGTTAGCGGGAGAGCCCCAAACCTGACCCACCCAGGAGCGGCATAATTTATCGTGTTCTTCGGCTGTCTGGTGGGTTTCTTGTAGGAGGGCGATGTCACACTTTTGACGGGCGAGGGCCTGCAACACCTTATATCTCTTGATCGGGCTCCCCAGCCCGCAAACATTCCAAGTGACAATCTTCAGGGGCATGAGGCAGTGCCAAAGATCCACCAATGGTCAAACTCTACATATTTTAGAGAGGCCCTCCCAGTCTGGGACCTCCCTCTCTCAAAAATTAGGAGGGTGCAGTGCCACACATCAAGCATTGAGAGCCCAGTCTCCCCCTTTCCCCCCACCCTTTCCCCCCTTGTCCCCCCAACCCTCCCCTTACCTCCCCCCTTCCTGCCCCCCCTAAGTCCTACCCGTCCACCCACCCGGTCGGACAACTTCCACTGGCATTCGGGTTAACCCCCTCCCTAGGTCCTCCTAACCCACCCCTATACCAGTGGTCCCCTCCTCCCACTTCCCCCCGCAGAGATTCAGGTAACGCCTATTCTTGTAAGGGATCTCCCACTTAGGGGGCCAGTCCCTACCCGTTGCCCGCGATCTACCCGATCTCTAAACGCATGGGAGCCAACTGCCTCTGCTCGGCTCTCTGTCAGTCCCCCCCCCCTCCTCCAACTCCTCACAGCGCTGGACGCAATGTTCTGCGGCCTACTTGTCTAAGAGCTGCCCCCAAAAGATCCCCCCGTAGTGCAATTCTTGGAACCCCGCTCGGTCGGGTATGGAGCGTTGCCCCAGCCTGTCCCTTAAATCCGCGGGTCCGTCCACCCCCCTCCCTCGCCCCATAGACAATAACCGGACCGGCAGTCCCCCACCCCGAGGCTCTAAGTACATAGGCTGGGGTACACACGTACAGCCAGGGCCAGACAATGTAGAGCCACAGTCTCACTCAAACTGAGCGCATTCACATTATATAAATCTCTGCGTACCTGGTACCTCCCCCCCTCCCTCCCCAGGCCCCAGCTACTCGGAGATGTCGGTGACCTACCGTATCAGCCCTGAGGGCGCTTTTCCCCCCTCGTCCAGAGGGCATATACCTAGGCTCCTAGGGGGGTGTCGCGCATGTCCACGCCGTGGCTAAGTCCGAGACCCCCTCCACCTCAACACGGCTATAGGGTGGGTCATTCCCCAGGAACTGGGCCGGCCTATCGGAAGTCCCAGCCCACCCCAGTCCGGAGCCTTGTGTTCCTGCAGTTGAGCCACACACCCCCTAGTCCCCGCCCCTTGCAATCGGGCAAAGGCGCGTTAACACCAACCCCGGATTATCCGGTCCCGCATCCTCACTAAGCTTAAGGGGGGGGGGGAGGTGACCCCCACGAAATGGGGAAGGGAGAGGGAGAGGGGGGGAACCAACCAGACTATCTCCATCCCCCGGCTGCTAGATAGGCCTCGAGCGTACACCAGGCAAACCCAGCTTTCACACTTGTCAGCCATTCCAATCACATAAAGAAACAAAGTAACCGTATAAACCCAGCAACCTGATTCAAAGTAACCATGCAGGCTCTACACACTGCTTCTTTGTAGCCATGCTCTCTTTTCAGATACATTTAACTAACCATGTGAGCAGTTCAAAAAGGTTCAATATATTCCTGCAGCCCAGTCCGAGGGAGTCCAAGGCAGAAAAGAAAGTTACGAAAAAGAAAATAGAAAAAAAACACAGGGAGAGACAGGGAACACGAACCCAATAATCAGATCAAGTAATGGCCAAATGAAGGGAAAAATAAATAATAAAAAAAGGATTACAGACCCTGGCCACCATTGTAGCCGCTTCAAAGCAGTCTGTCGAAGCCTAGAGTCCTCCAGACCTAACATTAAAGTCCCGTTGCACACGAAGAGGCGTCTCTCAGGTGGAGTCCTGGCTTGGAGTATTGAGGGAGTCCAAAAAGGCAGCTGCTTCGGCCGGTGTCGTCAGGAGTTTAGTACGGCCCTGATGTTCAACTCGCAGGCGGGCAGGGTACAGCAACGAGAAACGTATCCCTTTGGCAAACAGCTGTGCGCAGGTAGACGAGAAGGCACGACGTTGCTGACTCACTAAGGCCGAATAATCCTGGAATACAAGGATATGCTCAGCAGGCGTTTGTTGGGATACCTTGCGACTGCGGGCAATTCGCAGAACTTCCTCCTTCTGCCGGTAGTCCTGGAACCGGGCGATGACCGCTCGAGGTCTCTGTGCCTGCTCTCTGCGGGGTCCCAGCCGGTGTACGCGCTCGAGTTTCACCCGGCTTTCTCGGGTGCCTCCAACTAGCTTGTCGAGCCAGGACTGCAGATGACCAAAGAGGGCTCCGTCTCCTACTGATTCAGGAATCCCCACGAACCGTAAGTTTTTGTGGCGCCCCCTATTTTCTAGGTCATCTAACTTTTCGCTGTGCTGTTTGACGATGGATTCAAGGGCAGTCACTTTAGCTGTGAGGGATTGTTGGATGTCTTCGACCTCTGCTATGCGTGTCTCTGCCTGTTCCATTCGTCTGGCGAACTCGGTGAAATTTTGATTAAGGTTTTGCAGGCTCCCTGCGAGATCTTGAAATCGAGCCTCCAATGCGCGTACTACCGCCGCGCTCACCTCACCCACCAGGTCAGAGCCGTCGCCAGATTTCGGGCTAGTGGGTGCCCCTTCGGCCATTTTGGTCTCCGTTGCACGTGGCTTCTCTCTTCGGAGAGTTTTCGTTGCCATCGGGTTTGTGCTCCTTTAAAGCTTCTCTGCGGTCCCAAAACTGCTTAACTCAGAGTTCTCACCAAAGCGTTATGTGGGTCAGCAATAGAAGCAGCAATCAGCAGTGTGGGTTTGGATTTATAGCAGGTTTGTGGGGTAATTACCCGGAGCTGATCAGGACACGTCTGGTCAGCTCATTGCCATACGGGAAGTCCCCTGCAATTACATAGTTAAAAACAGGAGTCGGTCTCTTCTTAAGTTATCTTCTTCATTTGGTTAGGGTGGGGCGAGGCTCTGGGGTTGTTTAGGTAAGGTGTGTGTGGGGGGGGGGGGGTGGGCGGTTAGTAGACTGTGGGTTCTGGAGGTTAGTAGGTTGTTTCTGCGTTTGTAGGGAGGTAGCTCGTGGGAGGTAAGGGATTCCAGTTGGGTTTTCGAAGTGTTCAGTGAAAAGGTGTGTTTTAAGTCCTTTTATGAATAGTTGGAGGTCTTTTGTCATATGGAGGGTCAGTGGAAGTTCATTCCAGAGGGTAGGGGCAGCAAATGAAAAGGCTCTGGAGCTTGTAGTTTTCTTTGTCTTGCAGATGGTTTTGTGTATGTCAAGTGAGTGGGTTGCATTTTGTCTGCGTGTTCTGGATTCTGGTGGGGAGTGTAGGAGGGTGGTTAGGTGTGAGGGGGAGATGTCATTGAGGAGTTTGAATGTTGTTAAGATTATTTTATATTTTATCTGGGTATTTATAGGGAGCCAGTGTAGTTCAAGTAGAATGGAGGTTATGTGGTCGGTTAGACGTGCTTTTGCTATTACCCTGGCGCAGATGTTCTGGGCTCTTTGGAGTATATTTGTATTTTTAAGTGGTAGGCCATTTAGTAGACTATTACAATAGTCAAAGTGGGGAGTAATTAGTGAGTTGATTACAGATCTAAAATCATCATGGGTGTCGAGGAGGGGTCTTAGGTGCTGTATGGTCTTTCGTTTATAGAATATAGTTTTTACAGTTTGTTTTATGTGGGGGAGCATACTGAGTGTGTGATCTAATATTATCCCTAGGTATTTTACCTCTTGTTTGACAGGGATAGTGGTGTTGATTATGATAGTTTCTGGGTAGGTAGCATCGGGTTTTCTTGATACAAACATAGCGTTTGTTTTTTTAAGGTTAATGCTGAGGTAGTTGGTGTCTAGCCAGGATTCAGCCTCTCTGATACATTCAGATAGACTATGGTATGAAGGGCTGTTAATGTTTATGGGGATAGCGAGCATGATGTCATCGGCATAAATGTAATGGTTAATTTTGTATTTTTTAAATATGTTCGTGATGGGCTGTAGTTGTAGATTAAAAAGGAGGGCCGAGAGGGCCGAGCCTTGTGGACTTCCCTGTCCTTGTGAGAACGTTTCTGAGGTGTTTTGGCCTAGTTGGCCACGTATCAATCGGTCATATATGTATGACATGAACCATTTGAGGACCGTGACTCCTATTCCCAGGTTTTCTAGCCTAGCAATTAGTGTGTTATGGTTGATGTTGTCAAATGTGTCAGCTATATCTATGAAAAGGAGGATAAAACCTTGTTTGTTATCATCTGTTCCTCTAATGAGGTTGTCCATCAGTGTTATTAGTAAGGTTTCAAAGCCATGGAAGGGGCGAAATCCGAATTGGTGAGAGTCAAGGGATGCGTGTATGTCAATGTAGTCTTGTAGTTGGAGTTGTATGATTTTTTCTACTACTTTAGCAATGAACGGTATACTGGCTATGGGTCTGTATGAGCTTGGGTCTTTTGGATCTAATTTATTATTTTTTAGGATGGGACGTATGGAGGTGAGCTTAAGAGCATATGGCAAGATGCCTTGTGAGAGTGATTGATTAATTATGTTTTGGATGCTTGTAGCGAGTTCAGCTTTGGTGGACTTGATCCATGATGCTGGGCATGGGTCAAGGGGGGAGATTGTGATATTAATCATTGTTATGACCTTGAGGAGGTGTTTTTGATCAACTATGTGAAAGGTTACCCATTTATTTGAGGTTTTTGGATCTATATGCATTGCTGTGATAGTGTTAGAGGATTTACTTTTTAGTTTCTCAGCAAAATGTGTAGCTAATGTTTGTACGCTTATTGTGGAGTGTTCTGGTTCTGGCTTTTGGGTTTTTGTTAGTGCTTTTACAATTGCAAATAATTCTCTTTATCACCTTCTTTTTGGTTTTCTTGTATAATAGTATGTTTTTTACAAAATAGTTGTAGTCTGTTTGTGGTGCCAATCCTTCTTAAATATGACTCTTATATATTCCACTTGGGGTACACCCTGCACAGATAAGGGGACCCCTCTTTTTTAGGTTTTTCTTTTTTTTTTCTTTTTTAATTCTCCCTTTCAACAATTCTCTCCATTTTAATGCCTTTCCCTAGGTTTCTAGCACCTGGTGAAAGATAGTTGTCTGTCCCTACAGAGCATCAGCTTTGCTGACCATTAGGTCCCCTGAGGCAGGCTTTGTGCCAAAACATGTCGAGCACCTGATCCATTTTGACTCTTTTTAAATGTTGTAAATATATTGATGCTGTTTGCTGTTATTAAGGGAATATATTCTGGATAATCACGTCCGAAAAAGCTGCACCTAGCACACCTTAATTGTGCACTTACCATGAATTGCTATGTAGATAACTTAGTTGGACAGCAGCTGAGAATTACCACAATCTGGATAAGTGTGACGATTATTCAGATATAGTCTGCACAATCAGGATATTCAGATGCAGCCACTATCCAGATACTACCACTGAATCTCCGAAGGATATTTAAGCACTATGAGGCACATTTCACAATGAGATGTCCAAGTGCAATCTGGGACGTCAAAACCAGAACGTCTGGGGAAAAAAGCAGGCATATGCAAGTTCAGGCACAATTTCGGAAACTTGGACATGCCCCGCATGCACGTATATCACATGTCTATATAGATGTTCTCAGAATGATGTTTCCAACCCAGAACATCTAATAGCATAATAGTTAAAGTAGTGGTTTATGAGCAGGGTGGCCAGGGTTCAAATCCCACTGTGGGCCTTTGTGATCTATTTAGGCTAGTTGCTTAATTCTCTACACTCTCTGAATGTTTTAAAGTGAGAACAAGTACTTTCCTGATGCCTATTTGTGCTTGGAGCAAGTATAAACATGGAGATGCCTACAGACATTTCTGAGATCAAACGGGGATGTGTAAATCCATTGCTCCTCCCCGGACACCGCTGTGCCTTCTTGGATGTCCTGCACCGGAGACATCTGTGAACTTCATTTGTGGAATGGCTATGGAGATGTGTTCGTGATTTCAACAACCACTTGCACATCTTCAGATGTCCAAATCACAACTAGACCTTTTAAAATGACCCTCTATGGTTCACCACCAGGGCCCTATAATTTCTAAAAATAAATAGGGCAGTTATCATTTATGATCAGTCAACGCATAACTTTCTTTGAATATCGATTCGCTCAAGAAGGCAAAGATTCAAAAGGAGGAGGAAATAGCCAATGCAATAAAATGGGGGGATAAGACATTTTTCAGATATATTAGTGAGAAGAGGAAGGGCAAAAGTGGTATTGTCAGACTCAAGGGTGCAGGGGGGGAATATGTAGAAGCTGATAAGGATAAAGCGGAATTGCTTAACAAATATTTTTGTTCTGTGTTCACAGATGAAGAACCAGGAGCAGGACCTCAGAAAACACCCACAAATAAGAACAGAAGCGAGGGACATCTTGAACAATTTTCAGAAGACTGTGTTCGTGAGAAACTAGCTCAACTTAAAGTAGACAAAGCGATGGGACCGGATGGGATACACCCTAGAATACTGAGGGAACTTGGGGACGTTCTAGCAACTCCACTGACTGACCTTTTCAATGCCTCGTTGGAGTCGGGAGTGGTGCCAAAGGACTGGAGAGAAGCTCATGTGGTGCCTTTACACAAAAGCGGAAGTAAGGATGTGGCTGAAAACTACAGGCCGGTTAGTTTAACTTCAGTGGTGAGTAAATTAATGGAAACGCTGTTGAAAGAGAAAATAGTGAGGTTTCTGGAGTCCGGCGGATTACAGGATCCGAGGCAGCATGGATTCACCAGAGGCAGGTCTTGTCAGACAAATCTGATTGATTTCTTTGACTGGGTGACCAGGGAGTTGGACCGAGGGAGAGCTCTAGATGTGGTGTATTTAGATTTCAGTAAAGCCTTTGACACTGTTCCTCACAGGCGACTTATAAACAAACTGAGCACCCTAGGGATGGACCCTAAAGTTACTGCTTGGGTTAGAAATTGGTTGGGTGGGAGGCGACAAAGAGTACAAGTAAATGGAGCTCACTCTGAGGAGAAGGATGTTACCAGTGGTGTGCCCCAGGGATCTGTCCTTGGTCCGATTCTTTTTAACATCTTTGTTAGTGATATAGCGGAAGGGCTGTCGGGTAAGGTTTGCCTCTTTGCGGATGATACCAAAATCTGCAATAAAGTAGACACCCAGGAAGGTGTAGATAACATGAGGAGGGATCTGGCTAAGCTTGAAGAATGGTCTAGAATTTGGCAACTGGGATTTAATGTTAAAAAATGTAAGGTCATGCATTTGGGCTGCAGCAATCCAAGGGAGCAATACAGTATAGGAGGTGAAGTACTTTTGTCCACTAAAGAAGAGCGGGACCTAGGCGTAGTTGTGTCCGATGATCTTAAAGTAGCTAAACAGGTAGAAAAGGCGACGGCAAAAGCTAGAAGGATGCTTGGGTGCATATGGAGAGGAATGGCTAGCAGAAAAAAGGAGGTGATAATGCCTCTGTATAAGTCCTTGGTGCGACCTCATTTGGAGTATGGTGTGCAATTCTGGAGACCGCACCTTCAAAAGGATGTGAACAGGATGGAGTCGGTGCAGAGGGTTGCTACTAAGATGATTAGTGGTCTTCATTATAAAGCATATGAGGACAGACTTAAGGATCTTAATATGTACACCTTAGAGGAAAGGCGGGATAGAGGTGATATGATTGAGATGTTTAAATACCTCCGTGGCATAAATGTTCAGGGAGAGAGCCTCTTTCAATTGAAAGTAAGTTCTGCGATGAGGGGACATGGGATGAGGGTGAAGGGAGATAGATTCAGGAGTGATATGCGGAAATATTTCTTTACGGAAAGAGTAGTGGATCCTTGGAATAGTCTCCCAGTGGAGGTGGTAAAGATGAGGACAGTAACTGAATTCAAAAAAGCATGGGACCAACACAGAGGATCTCTAAAGGTAAAAAGTGGACTGTTGTAGTTGTTGTTATGGAAGGACAGACTAGATGGGCCTTGTGGTCTTTTTCTGTCATCATGTTTCTATGTTTCTAACTTTATTTAGAGTATTGCTTTCCAGCAAGTAAAACATGTCTGGCAGACAACAAACAGCTCTAAGAGATGTCATGAAAAGGAAAGTTAAACACAGAGGGTGTCATTCTGACCCATGTTTAGTGGGAATATATGTCCAGGGCAGACATACATTCCTCGCTAAATGCCCGGGTGCTATGCCGGCAAATGAGTTCCCCGCATGTACAGTAGAGATGTGCGGGGAGCTCAGTATGAGGGCGGGAGGGGCGGGCCTAGAGAGGAGTGGGCTGGAGGCATGACCCTGACCCCAGATATACAGGGCTGATTCCGGTGTTGGCCCTGTATGTCTGGAGTCGGCCATCTACTTGGGGAATGTATTCCACCTTGGAGGTGGAATAAGTTCTCCCTGAAGTTTGTGGTGGTCAGTGAAGGGCCCAGGAGAGAAGAGTGGGGGCAGGGGGTTCCCTGCAGCACGATCCCGGCCTTGGAAGGCCCAATCGGAGGTCAGGCGGCAGGGAACAAGCCATTTAATGCAACGTTGGCAATTGGGGCTCCGGCATGGTGCCATGGCAATGGGACGCCACGCATCGTGACTCTTTGCAGGAGCCAGACTGAGCTAGCTGGGGAAGTACCTGGACATCTGGGGTGCCTGAATTGGGGCACATCCTGGACATCCAGGCCCTATGCTGCGATTCTGCTCCCGTGGGTATGTATAGCCCCTGCAGGAGCAGAATCGAGTGCATCTCCTGGCCGTCCATATTTCTGGATGTCCGAACAGCCTGGATGTGCACCTATGGAAATGGCCTCAGTCAGGGTAATTTTATAAATATCTGCATAGTTACTGTGCATTTTTCTGCATTCTGCTTTATAAAATAGGTGCATAAATGGTCAAAAATGTTTATAAAATCTAGGTATGAGTATATATGCCAACCTTATGATTGGTGTAGATGCCTGTGCCTAGATTTTTCAAAAACCTATGTAGTTTATAGTATTTTAAAGTTTATGCACATAAATTTGCGCTCTACCCCCACTCTGCCCATGTACACACCCACGGTGAAAGTACACACAAGTAGTTTGACGTGCATACTTAAAGAATATTATCCACTTAAAGTACGTGGATAAGTGCCCACTGATGCTTTTAAGTCACTGAAATACATGATACACACGTTAATGACTCATAACTATCCACAGCTCCTTATAAAATTACCCCTTGAATGGACTATGCTACAAAATATGCTAGGTGAAAAGGGGAAAAAAATCATTAGTTCTTTACTTAATATGCAACTGAATAAAGGAGAAGTACAACTTTTGAAAGGTCTAAAAGACTTTTGCCCTGTAGAAAAATAAGATATGCTTGTTTGACAGACAGTCTTGGGCTCTTCTTTTGCAAGAAAAGTGAAGAAAACGTTTGAGCCATAGTCAGAATTTCAACCAGGAAAAATGATTAAAAATTACCTGCATTGCTTTTGTTTCAGTAAAGCACAGTTACTTACCTGTAACAGGTGATCTCTGGGAACAGCAGAAATAAGTCTTCACATATGGGTACGTCGGTATCGACGGAGCCTGCGCGGGAACGCTCCCCAGCGTCCAAAAAAGAAAGCTTTTGGGAGCATCCCACGAGCATGCGTGCTGCCTTCCCGCCCATTCACTTCCCTCTCATCAGTTGGGTTTGTAGCTGAGACCGAAGGAGGGAAGTAGACAAATTAGAGAGAGAAAGAAAGAGAGACAACTCCTAGGGGAGGTGGGTGGGTTGTGAAGACTTATTCCTGCTGTTCCCAGAGATCACCTGTTACAGGTAAGTAACTGTGCTATCTCCAGGAACAAGCAGGAATGAGTCTTCACATATGGGGACTCCCAAGCTAAAGATGCCTGGAGGAGGTCCCAGCATGTTGCAAATCTAGTTGATGGGCCATGCTATTTCCCAGAACCTGAGGCATCCAAGGGATGGAGGGTAGGAGTTGAACTAAAAAGGGGTGTGCTGTGGAACAGCTGAACTAAACAAGGCGTCTGGAGAGGAGTCCTTGTGTAGATCAGAAATGTTAGTGAAAATTGGATTCCAATTCTCTAATGTGGACCTCAGTCAGAAGTATTGCGAAAGTATTTTTTGAGACTAATGGTCTGGTGCTAGAAACCAGTACATTATCCTCAAAGAAAATACCTTACTGGGAAGTAGAGGAAAATAAATTTCGCAATACAGGCAGAGGTCAGAAGCCTAAAAGGCTAGAACTAATCCCAGAAGAAAAAACTGGGAGAGTTTAATGAGGTTGGACTTTAGATGAGAAGCTAAAGCTTCGGTAGGCCAACGTTTGAAGCTCTTTGTCCTTGGAGCAGAAAAGGGCTCTAGGAAAGAGAGGAGATAAATCTGACTGGTTTGCAAAAAAAGGATGGGTCTTTTAGACCCCTCTATCCAAATGAAAGACAGAAAGAAACATTTGTAGTAGGCAGTGTAGCCTCCAATTTCTTGAAGATCAGGAATGTCTTCCGTAAGTGATGTCACTTAGGATGACTTTACATGGAGAACTTCAGATGTAACATAACCGAAAAGGTTACAGTAAAAGAAGGTAGTTTGTGACTACCATAGAAATTGGTTGTCCATTTAAAATCCTATGGCATGCTGGAACAGCATTAATATGGACAGTAACAAATCTTTCAGAGTGAAATATGTGTATTTATATACACACACACACATATATATATATATATATTGTCATACCCCGCCCTCTGCCTTAGGCTTGGAGGGCTGGGGTAGCCATTATTTTTTTCTATTGAAGGTTAAATCAACTAACTTTCCTCTCGTGATGCATGCTGGGAAAAGTAGTTTTCCTTCTGATAGAAAATAGTCATGAAGCCAGAGTTATAGGCAAAACTATAACAAAGTTTATTTCTCCCAAAAGCAAGGGTTCAAAGTAAGTTGCACCAGGATACTTCTTCAGTATTTGTTCAAAAAGGTTCTTTATACAAGTGTGCTGGCTGAGCTGTTACATTCATTCAATCCAAATGCAGCTGCTTCTCACGTATACAGAAAAAGGAACAAAACATGGCAGCTTCCTTTACCAAAGAAAATATCTTCTTTTCTTTAGGTTACATTCAGCTTATACTATACAGTTTAGCAAAGGCTTTCAATATTATCTGCAAAGCACAAAGTACAATCCATAGGTTGTTCTGGCTGTAAGGAATCACTCTCCTTAGAGTCCACCTAAGGTTCTCCAGGAAGACAAAAACAGAATGTACCTTACTTCAGGGTTTATGCCAAAATATTTACAAAGTCAGTAACTGTTACAGGCGCTTCGCAGTTCTTTGCGTTCAAACAGGTTTTCAACACCAAGAGGAAAAACAAATACAAAACTTCTTCTTTCAGCTTAGCAAAAGCAAAAAGATATGTTAAAGCATATCCTGCCGGTTACAATTCTGTGAGAGACTCTAGACTCTGGAAACACAGAGTGAGCAGTCCATCGGGTGCTCTAACTGCAACGGCTCTGGTTGTATCACCTCTATTTGCATAGGTTCCTGTTCAGCCGTGTTGTCAGCTAGTCCTGAGCTTTCCCTGGATAAGGCAGGTTGTAGTTTAATAGATCTCTTCAATATTCCCCAGCCTTGCTGGTCCTGGTTTGGCAAATAACTGTTATGGCTTTTTACTATGCCTTTCTGTAAAGGTTTCACAAGCCTTTCCAGCTTTGTTTCCTATCAGTATGGCTCTCTGGGTTATAAGCTTTTCTAGGAGCTGGCTCACATCTTGGAAAGGAAATATAACTGTACCTTGGATCTTTGAGACGTGCTCTGCTGGTATTTGCTCTACCTGGCAGTCTCCTTCTATCACCGTCTTCCCTGAAGACTGGCTCCTGGAGCTTTCTGGAATGGGCTTGTCCTCCCTAGAACTTAGCTCTTCCTTGTAGGTACTCCAAACTTCTCTGCCTTTCAGTATGTGAGGTTCCTCTCTCAGGTCCCCTCTCAGTTCCTCTCTGAACTTGTGTTTCTCTCCAAACTTGTGGTCCTCTCTGAGCTTGAGGTCCTCTCTCAGCTCCTCTCTCAGCTCGTAGTCCTCTCTCAGTTCCTCTCTCAGCTCGAGGTCCTCTCTCGGTTCCTCTCTCAGTTCAAGGTCCTCTCTCGGTTCCTCTCTCAGCTCGAGGTCCTCTCTGCTTTCTTCCTTCTGAGCACTGTTTATAAAGCCATTTCTCCACTGAGCTTCCTGGCTCTCTACTCAGGTGTACCTGATTAGCTCCTGCATTCTCAAAACCTGGGTGTGTCAGCTTAGCTTCTGCAGCCTCGTGCCTGTTCCCTCTAGCTGCACTTTTAGGTAACTGCACCTTCTGTGAGTCAGTTGCTTTATAATAAACAGTGTTCTTTGCTAAGTCTATAGCTTCAATGGCTTCAGCTTCATCACAATATATATATATAAACAAGAGAGACTCACTTAACAACAAGAAGGGGTAAGACCTGCTTGCAAAATATGGATAGAGAACCCCTTACTGGTTACACGTGGAAGAACCATGAAGAAGGTTACATGGAAACCAGTGGAATGTTCCTAATCAGAAGGATAGGTCTAGATCTCTTTAAAATTCTAGACTTTGAATAACCAGAAGTGGAGATCTACATGCAAAGAAAAACCTTAGTCTTAAGACAACAAGTCTGGATCCTTCTATAACTTCAGTGTGGAGAAAAGATGCAATAAAAGGGAATACCATATTTGCCCGTCTATGAGGGCAATATGAGTATAATGCGTTCTTTGTTCAGCATAAGCTCCAATGAAGTATTAGGAATTAGAAGGAATGCACTAGACAAGGACAGACTGCAGTGAAAAGAAATGTATCCCTGTTGGAGAAGTCCCACTGGAGATGTGGAACAACTCAGGGAATTAAGCAATTCTTTATGCTTTCACGTGATCTAAAACCTGGTTCATTTTCCCTAAAAAGAAAATTTTTAAGGAAGATGGTAAAAGTAGGAAAAAACCCGGTCATGTGGGAGCATGACTGGGTAAGCCTTTCAACCATCTGAAAGTTACCCACCAGGAATGGCTCTGATGCTCTCTGGCAAAGGCCCATAGTTGCAGAGCTTCTTGTAGAATTGCAGAGAGCATGTTGTAGGTTGCCCAGGTGAGATCTGGTTGTTTAATTACCAGTGTCCAACCTAAGCTATTCTGTGGAAGCCAAAGAATTGAAGATGGCTAAGAATAGCAGACAGGCAGGTTGCCTGCAACGATAAACTGTCCAAATAGGTTTTGGAACCTCTTTTGGAATTATGTGTTATTAAGGCAGCAGAAGAGGTTAGATTGGAAAGGACCGAGAGACCGAATTAGAAGTGATGACTCTCACTTATGGTCTGATAAGCTGTCTTAAAAGAAATATTTGAAAGATTGCAGAGGGGAGAAACTCTGTATGGAAATTATTTCCTGGAGTAGGTATTAGGGACAATCCTATGGCTTAAAGGTAAGTCCTCCAGTCAAATAGTATCATTCTTAGATTGAAAATCTCAACTAAGAGGGATGGAAGTAATACAGAGTTGGGAAGACTTACAATTTGGTAAGTCTCTGAAAAGGGTAAAGCTCCCCTGCAGTGAAAAGTATAAGATATCCTCGTACAAGACAACTGCCAAGGTGAAGGGATAGCATACCTTATAAGTAGTTGTAACTCCTCTGTTTACTTTTAAAAGGAGAGGAGAAACTTGTTACCTGTAGGGCATGATTATCCTTAATAGCTCTAAGAGCTGAAAGGATAGACTGCTCTTAGTAAGAGAGTCATGCCTAAAGTGGAGGATTAAGGCAGTGTATCACTGACCTCTCAATAAGGATGAGAAGAACTGTAAATGCTTCTGTAGTTAAGAAGTAGTGGTTCTGAAACTCAACGGGAAAAAGATTTAATGAATAAAAATCAGAAACCCTGCGACTGCTGAGTTTGCTGAGCCTGTTGAGATTTTGGTTTTCTTAGCCTGGTATGATGTTGCCCTTCTTTGGAAACATCTGCATGATGGGTAGAAGATGAATAAAACGTTTTCCCCCTAGGGGAATAAAGTTTGTTAGGAGATTTTTTACTAGCTGGGGTAGAGGAAAGTTTTGACAATCCTCTGAAAGCAACAATATCAGTGTTTAACTGATTAGCTTGAAATAAAGCATCCTTGTTAAAGAGATTTTCAACAGTACAAGGAGTATTTCCCATCTTTTCTTGTACCCATTTGTTCAAGTCTGAAGCTTGGAGCCAGGCCATGCGCCGTGCTCCTATGGCTATAGCAGACATTCTGCTAATAGACTCAAAACAGTCCAGGGAAGCACGATTAAGGAATTTAGAGACATTTTGAGCATAATAAGAAAAAGTCTGCTCTTTTATGTTCTTGAAGAAAAGGGTTCAAAAGCTTTAAGTTCTTTGTGACCTCTTCAAGAGATAATCCCATATAGAAAATATATGAGATAATTCTTGCTGAAAGCATGGATGCCTGGAAGCATCGACGTCCAAAGGCATCTAAAGTTCTAGACTCACGACCTGGAGGATAAGAAGAATGCTTCTTTGCACTCTTAATACGCCTCATTGCTGATTTTACAACAATAGAATGATGAGGAAGTTGAGTGTTTTGGAAACCTGGAGAAGGTGGCACCTTGTACATGGAGTCAAGTGTCTTAGAATGTGGTGATACCGTTAAAGGAGTTTCCCACATCCTTAAAAGTAGATCTTGTAAGATCTGATGCAAAGGAAGCATGATAACCTCCTTTGAAATCCAGGGGGATTGCAGGGTCTCTGAATCCCCTGGCAAGGATTCTTTACCAGGTATAGAAATGGCAAGTAAATTTGCCGTATCAAGCAGAAAAGATTGAAAAGAAATCTCCCTTGAGGAGAACCCTCTAAAATGAGGAGTAAAGGCTAGACTTGTTGAAGATTTAGCCTTGGTACTGATAGATTCATCCCAGTCATCGGGATCAGAAGACCTGAAAGGATGAAGCATCAGATTTTCCTTAAAGTGATGTCTTCGGTACTGCCCGAGGTCGGTACCGAGACGAGTCAGTACCGAATCATCCATGCTAGAGATCGATTCCAAGCTTGGCATCGAAGGAAGCGAGTCTGTCGAAGTAAGCATGGATGGTACCAACACCGATGCCGATGTCAATACTGGTACTGGTACCGAAGCTGATACCGATACTGGAGGAACGGTCTGCAGCAACTCTAGCGGTACCGAAGTAGCCGAAAGCGCTAGACTGCGATCCTCGGTGAGGAGTGTTTCATCCATCACCATAGCCGATGCCGGGGTGTCGGTACCGCTCGAAGCGGCCACAACCACTGAGCATGGCCCAGGTATGTTCATCGAGGTAAGAACCCCGGGAACAACCTGAAGCCCCGTTAATGCTTTGGAGCCCGAAGACTCCCGCCGGGGCTTTATTGCCAAAATGTCCTCGAGGGCAAGGCCAGAGCCATCTCGATACTGGGAAAGAGGTCTACCACTCGAGGACTGGCTAGTCTTTACAGACTTTTGTTTGGTTACCTGATCCTGTGGAGATATTGTAGCTGGTGACATCGAGTGCGATGTGAACCGGGTATCGAGTTGTGCTCGATTCTGAAGATTTCTTCTATTTGAGCTCCAGCAGGAAAGACACTCCAGTGGGCGATGGTCAGGACCCAAACATTTTAGACACCAAGTATGGGTGTCAGAAAATATATCTGTACCGCCACACTTTGAGCATTTCTTAAGGGTAGTGGCTGGCTTTTCCATAATGGAAAGATGGAGGCCTAGTGGCCTAGAACCGTCAGACACTAAACAGGAAAAATTTCTGAGGAAAAGAAGAAATTCTTTAGAAAAAAGAAAGAAAAGCACCAGCGGTACCGGCGTCGTCGAGGGAAGGCAGACACGAACACAAAAAACTAAGAAGAAAAAGAAGAATTTTCTGTGGTGACAGGAATACGTCCTGCCGGCTCCACGGAAAACGGAAAACTGATGAGAGGGAAGTGAATGGGCAGGAAGGCAGTGCGCATACGCATGGGATGCTCCCAAAAGCTTTCTTTTTTTGGACGCTGGGGAGCGTTCCCGCGCAGGCTCCGTCAGTACCGACGTACCCATATGTGAAGACTCATTCCTGCTTGTTCCTGGAGATAATAAGTTGTTTAATTCTTTAAATTAGTTCTCAAAAAGTAATTCCCCTTACTGTTATGTTTATTCAGATAAGCAGCCAGAATCTATACAGTATTAGTTATTTCTGCACCTCATCACTTAATGAACAGGAAGGCGCACGAGTTTCCTGCCTTGTGTATGATATTGGTAGCGTCTGTTTTAGTTCAGCTATAATTTTATGCTTCTACTTCCTTTGCTACCTAGGAAACAAGAGAACCAGGATGTAAAATGTAGGATTCAAATGACTGCGCCTGGATTTGGCTATAAGACTGAGCTGCTGTGTCTTAAAGCCACTTTGCTAAATTTCTTTGCATGTCAAGTTTCAGTAGAGGGTTGAGGCTAAGAATCTCCAGAATTTGGTCTTGTAGTTACATTTCAATATTCATGATCATTTGAGAGGAAAACAGACAATAAATAAACTTCCATTAATAAGATTTGCGGAATTTTTTGGCCACAACTAAATCACTTGCAAGAAAACAATATAGATACAGTTTGACAGTCTGTGTCTGCACCGGATGTAATAATACAAACAGTGCCCTTGCAAAATCCCAGAGCTGTGCTGTTGGACAAGTATCTGGAAATATTTGGTCTGTTGATTTTATCTTGTGCTGCCAAAAATATATTTGGGTTGACTGAGCGATGTTTAGCTGTCCTGAAATGATTTATTCCCTGCAGACGCTCCTTGCAACCCTTCACATTTTGCAGAATTGAGGAGAACACTGTTAAAATGTGTAGGATCCTATAGGTGCATACCTTTAACATAGAAAGTCATTCTTGTATGCTCTAAAATTGTGTATCCTTATTTGTCAGATACTGAGCTACACTGCATGTCTAGATTAGAACAATCGTTATCATAGAGTATATTTCATGCTCTGGAGTACATATTGTCTTTATAAAATTGTAACTGTCTAGCTCGTTGGCTTAGGTGGTTCAGTCCTTGAGTCAGCTTTCTATTCCTTGGCTCAACTGGAACTGGGTTGCTGCATTCAAAGTTCCAAAGTCATAGTCGTAGCTCAAGGATGATTCCTAGTGGCAAGATTCAGAGCATATGATTCTAGGGCTAAGTACTTCATGTACTCCGATGGATATTACCCGAGTACTGGTAACGAAATATGTATGCAAAGTACTTGAGGACAAACTGGAGCCAGGTGAATTTCAGCAAACTGTGAGTTTGCTTTAATTTTCAAAATTTTCCCAGATATGAAAGGAAACTACTGGATTTCTACCAGCAGATTTGGAAGAAATGTGTTGCTGGTCTCTTTCACTCCATCTTCTCCATTAAAGCTACCCTCTTGTTTTCACCCCTGATGTCACAGTCAACGCATTGATGACATCAAGCTCCCTGCTATTCCAACAAAGCTGCTAGCTCCCATGCCTTCCTTCTCATAGTAAACAAGTTGAAAAACGCACATTTACCATGTGGCACAGTGGCACATTTCCTTTCCCATTCATAGACTCGAGCATGTCCATGTGAGGAGCTCAATTAAAAAAGCCATATTACATATGTACTCCACAGAATAGCAGAGTGAGTGGTGAAGCATAGGGTGGATAGTGACAGATGGTGTATGTGAGATGCTTTTGTGTGTGTGAACCAATGGTATGATGTGTATTGTGGTGGAGAAAGGCTGGTAGCAGAGAGGAAGCCAGCAAAAGAGCCCCCTTAAGACACCTGGGGGTATGTTTACTAAACCGCGCACACGTGCGCGGTTCACAGTAGCATACGCTAATGATGCACTTAAGTGCTCTTAAGTGCCCCGCACGCGTGCGCGTCACATTAACGGGCCCGTTCACGTGTGCGGGGCGCTGATGTGCGATAGAGGCGGGGAAAGGCGTACGGAGGGCGGAGGAAGGCCCCCGAGGGGCGGAGGGACGGGGTCAATGGGTGGAGAGTGGGAGGGGAGAGGCTCCCCGCACAGGAGCGGGGCTGAATTTCGGCAAAAAAATACCGCGAGTGAAAACCTCGCGTTAGAGCCGATTTAAAGGGAAGAGAAACCATTTCCGTCAGCAATGTACAGCAAAACCGGGGAAACATGCAAAACATGAGCAGTGTGATACATGTGCACAGAACAAAATAGCAAATATAAATTGCAAATGACCACAACAAATTCCAAATAAATTATAATCCAGCTGGACAACAGTGATATTAATGGGCAACCATAAAACACACTCCCAGGAAAGCTCCAAAAAAAAGAAATGATTTTTGGAAGGGTCTATGCTCCGTAGACTCATTCAAAAGCACTGCATTTTAATGGAGCTTTCCTGGGAGTGTTTTCCAGGTTGCCCATTGATATCACTGTTGCGCAGCTTGGTTTTGGTTTTCTTCCCCTTTTTTGGAGGGCATTTGTGAGGTTTATTCGCACCTTTGTCCCCATACAAGGTAAACGAGCCCACAGTAAAATTGTGCAGAGCAGGGTGTCTGACTCGTGCGGCCAGGTTTCCTATCTCCAGAGACTGCACTGTCTCTGTGGCCACAGTGTGGTGCAGCAGACACAGCCAGTGCCTGTAGGACCAGAGGGTCACAGGTTCAAATCCCAGTTGGGGCTCCTGCCAACCCAGTCCCCATAGTTTTACCCACCACTAAACAGTGATAGTACAGACACTCCTTTATTGCAGAGAACATAAGCATGGTTCCAACACCTATATTTTACCCTACACCGCACACAAACCATAACAATGGGCATTACCTACAGCCGAGTCCCCCAAATTCAGTCCTGGAGTGCTAATCAGTCATATGCTTTTTCCCAGATAGGGACATGTCTGCATGTTGGCGGAAGGGTACAGGTGGTGGAGGGGGCAATGGCTGCAAACCACAGCAGACAGTGGCCTAGGCCTGTGCAGGCTGACACCGTCCACCGCAACAGACAGGCTCTGTCGGATGTACAGTCTTGGACTCCCCAGGGAACATAGCATATCTGTGGCAACACAGTGCTGCAGTGCACACAGACAGTGTGTGCAGGAACAGAAGGTCACAGGTTCAAAGCCCAGCTGGGGCTACTGCCAATCCAGTCCACATATTTTTCCTACAACTAAACCGTGATAGTACGGACAAACCTTTATTGCTGAGAACATACGCATGGTTCATACGCCTATATTTTACCACACCAAACACAGACACCATAAACAGCCGCATTACCTAGAGCAGAGTCTCCCAAATGCAGTCGTGGAGGGCCCCACACCATTCAGGATCCATGCTGCCTCTAATAAAGATGCCTGTGCTGCATATCTATGCACCACCCCCATGGTATGCTGATGTAGTTCATGCATATCTATGAGGGACAGCATGAAAACCCGAACAGTGGTTGGAACACCAGGACTGGAGTTGGGACACTCTGCCGTAAAGCAGCAGCCAACAGGGCCAGACACACCCACACACACCCCCACAGGCCCCATTGGCCAATGCCTCATGGAGAGGCAGGACATTGGGCCCTGCCTGTATCTCCCAATACTAGCAGTTGCATACCTTAGCACTGCCACCCTACACCTGGGTATATGGTACACAGCTATCAAACGTTGCCCATGATAACTGGCAGATATCAATTCCTACGTTAAGCACATTTTGCTCATTGATCGCCACCATAACAATCATTGTGATGTCTGCGGTGTGCGCTGCAGGTCTGGTCTCTGACAGTGTTTACCACCCTGGGGAGTGACCCCCAACAGTATTGCCTACCATATCCATGCCTGTACTGTGCCCAGGACTGGTGTGGTGGGTATGGCTGCTGAACCCCTCTATAGTAGCACAATGCTGGCATAGGTGTGGGGGTGGCTGTCTGCCTATCCAGTGTGTGGTGGCTGCAAACACCTTCCACAGCCCACACTGCCAGCAATGTTGCCAGTATTGGGCTGCCAATGTGCATAATGAGGAGCAAGGTACCATGGGTATAGGCCGGACAGGGTAGCCTGGCCAGGGTGCATCTGCACAGGGCATAGGGCACTGACTGGGACATTTTAGTGCCCGGCCACCACCTACACAGACAGGGTGACCTCAGTATGTCCTGCTGAGAGATCACTCTCACCCTGACTGTGCAGTGACCACAGCATGGCTAGGCACCCCCATAGTGCTATATAGTATTTCTCTCATGTGATAGATATGGGTTTCCTTTTGGGGCCCAGCCACTGATTTATCTGCTTGCTGTGTATGCTGACATCCCAGTTCTGGGTGCATGCATCTCCACTGGGAACATGCACTGTGGACTGACTAGCACACTGTTTGCAGCTGGTATGTGTTGTGATGGAGCAGCTTGCAGGGTGCAGTGGCTGATGACTTGCTGCAGGAGAATATCAGATAGTGGTAGGGTGCAGCTCACCATCTCCAGGCCTAATATCTGTCTGCTATTGTGTTATGGATGTGTATAGAGCTGCATTGACTGCCCTGTGGGGTGTCTGCTCCTCAGCAGGACCGGGGTTGATGGACCGCTCTACTGCCACCTTTGCAGGGAGGTAGAATGTGGATCTATTGATAGGAGACCCTGTTTGCCACCCTCAGCCCTGGAGGAGGGGGGTGGTGGTACATGGCCCACCTAGGGGTCCATAGGGGCTACACCTGACTGAGTCAGACAGAGATAGCCAATGTGTTTGTACAGGAACTACCTATCTCACACATTAACACTGCTTTGGACCTCCGGCATGGCCTCTTTCAGCTATGGAAGGTGTTGTGGACCTGGTCCTGGGCGCCTCATTGCACCCTCAGGGTGAGCACAATACCCGCACAATGTGATGGTGTGTAGCTACTCTGTGCCAGTAAAACACATGGTCAGTACCCCCTACCAGGCCGAGGTGGTGTGTGGGTGCACATGGTCACTTTCCTCTACCGGGCCGAGGTGCTGTGGGGGTGCATTGCCCATCTTGTGTTAATCTGTGGACAGCTGATTTGCATGTGCAGTGCATCATGGGTATGGGTGGGCTAACCCTATCCTGGTGACCACAGCAGACTGTCTGTGTGGTGACGTGCATGCTCTCTACAGCCAGCCAGGGGCTTGCTAGCAGCTATAGAGCTGTAGCCCAATGGTTATTTTACTGCCTCTGAAGCCAGAGGTCATGGGTTCAAACCCACAGTGGGGTTATTTGATAGGGTTGTCCAATGCATTTTTTTTAATGTACATATTTTGATGCCAGCAAAAACACCCTCAGCGTACTGTACCCATAAGGTGCCTCTGAGGGTGCTTTATAGGGCGCCCTATAGGGCACCTTATGGTTCCCGTCCATATACGGTGCACTATACAATATCCTGTGACGCAACCTATAGGGTGCCCTATAGGGGACATTTTAGGGTGCTGTGGCGGACAGTGCAATTTCTAATGTGCCCTATGGAGTGCCTTATTGGGTGCCTTATACGGCACCTTCCATTACGGCACGTGAGGGCGTGTTTGCTGGCAGCAATTAATAACATAAAATTAAAGTGCTGCAGGACAAAATATGTACAATGCAAAGCTGATGCCACAGCCAGCCTTACGTATTAGGCACACTGGGGAGCAAACTCATGACCCCTGTATCAGTAGTCAGTGCCTTAACCATTGTGCTCCACTGCTGCTCCTCCTTGCCTGTCAGCGCACCTACTTATGCTTTTCATTCCTTAAACTGCACAGTGCTGCCATAAAAACCAGTACACTGACCTTGCGGTACCTCATACGGCACCCTCTAAAGTGCCCTATAAGCAACATTCTAGGGTGCCTTGGCTGACAGTGCACTTTAAAATGTTCCTTATAGGGCACCTTATGTTAACACGCTTTGGGAGTGCGTTTGCTAGTAGTGATAATTAAAATATGAATAAAATGCCTCCTTACAGCAATCTTCCCCTTAATATGTTATGCCTCAGCCAGCCTTGTTCATTGGGCACTTTGGGGGATTGAACCCCTGATCCCTGCACCATTGGTCAGTGTCTTAAACATTGTGCTGTGGCTCTATTCCTGTGATTGCACATCAGCGCGCCGCCTTATGCCGCCCAGTATTAAAAAGCCTCCTAAAACATTAGCGCACCGCCTTATACCGCCCATCATTTAAATGCCTCAGCCAGCTGTCTCCATTGGGCACTGAGGGGGATTGAACCCCTGATCCCTGCACCAGTGGTAAGTGCCTTAACCATTGTGCTGTGGCTCTGCTTTTCTTCCTGCACATCAGCGCGCCACTTATACTGCCCAGTATTATAATGCCTCCATAAACATCACCGCGCCGCCTTATGCCGCCCAGTATTAATATGCCGCCAAAAACATTAGCGCGCCGCCTTATGACGCCCAGTATTTCTGTGCCTCATAAATTAATGCCTCAGCCAGCTGTCTTCATTGGGCACTGTGGGTGATTGAACCCCTGATCCCTGCACCGTTGGTCAGTGTCTTAACCATTGTGCTGTGGCTCTGCTCTTTTTCTTGCACTTCAGCACGCCACTTATGCCTCCCACGCAGCTATCTCATGCGCTAAGGTGCGGGGCGCACATGGGCGCCGCGCACCTTAGCGCATATGTAAATTCCGGCTTTTCCTTTTCAGGACGGAACGCCCGCTCCTTATATGGCACCCGCACACTACCGGGGCCCGCACTTTACCGGGGTTTTAGTAAACATACCCCCTAGTTAGGAAAAGAGTAGATGAACAAATAGGTGCAGTTCTCTTTAAGGGCTGGGGGCAGTGTGGCTCTGTTCAGCTAACTAGATAAAGTTTTCATGGGAACTCTGAGGAATGAAAAAGGTGTGTTCACTAACCAGAGCTTGGAGCTGACAGACTACCCAGGAAGCAGCCAAGAGACGATGGAATGGATGCCGACTTCCCCATCAGCAGAAGGAGACACAATTGCCCTGGATAATGGTCTGTATCAGAAGCTACTAAACTGCGCTCTCCATATAATGCCACTGAAATCCACGGATAGTGCTGCCTAAGGGAATTATCTGGCTAATTAAATATTGACCTGAAAAGATTTTACATTTTACTGGGATGCTGCTAGTGCTGACAGCAAATGAAAATCCTCTTAACTGCATAAGGATATTGTATTGAAAATTTCATTTTCCCTCAAAATTGTAGTGCCTAAACCAATAAACTGACCCATATTTTAAGAATGTTGTGGAACATCAACCGAGCATAAACACCAGACATTGGGAAGATATACGTAGTGCATCAAAGGAGCTGCCAAGTGATCATTTTTCTGAAGGGGGACGTTAAAATAGTTCAGCTTTGTAATAGCTATTCCTGATGCCCTCTGACACCTATAGTACTAATTCCAAATGGAAGGAGGACGACTACTGGGATGCAGGTTCAAAACACATAAATGTCTACATATTCCTTTCAGCAACTGAAGCAATTGGCAAAATGAATACAAAACATTTAACAAAAACTCCCCTTCCCCTCAATCACAGCTTTGCCTTTAAAACAGGCAGAGGGAAAAACCAGGACAGTTTTACAAGAACACATTTTTAAGTTCCTGTGCATATCCCCTACTACCTTCTAGCAATTTGTTTATTAAACTCCCAAAAGACAATGATAAGAGCTCCAAGATGGCCTGTCTGATTCTAGAATAGTTTCTCTACAGACACCAATGGGACCCCAGAATGTCCTAAGGCTGTTTCTTACCACCATAGTCACACTGTTGTGATTGGTATGCAAGTAAATGGTGCTTTGATTGTACCACACTGTGCCATGATATGTAGGCTCAAAGTTTATATGATGCACCCATAGGGGCTGGAGGTGGTGGGAGATCTAGGGAAGGAGGGAAGATGGAAGTGAGGGTGTATCTCAGAGGAGACATCTATTCAGGCACTGGGTCAGCAGAGTTCCTTTCAGCAGCCCGGGCATGATGTCTTCGGATGCAGGAAGGAAGATGGAAGAATTCATTAGATGACCAAAAAATACAGCTGGTAGGGAATGAGGCATTGTGTATGGATATGTATTATTTATTTCTAATTCTTATATACTGTCTCACCATCCAACGATGATTGGTTAGGGTTCTTCAGCTTAGAGAAGAGATGGAAACATAGAAATATGTCAGCAGAAAAGGCCATATAGCCTATCTAGTCTGTCCTTCCATATCAGATAATATCGTCCCTTTTTTCCTTTAGAGATCTTCTGTGTTTGTCCCATATTTTCTTAAATTCAGATACTGTCCTCATCTGGGAGACTATTCCATGCATCTACAACTCTTTCCATAAAGAAATATTTCCGCATATTACTCCTGAGTCTGCTCCCGTTCACCCTCATCCTATGTATATATTATCACAGATTGTTTCACTATTACTTATTTTCTCTTTTGTTAAACCACTTTGATTGTATGATAAGGCGGTATAAAAATCCAATTAAATAAATAAATAAATATGCCCCCTTATTGCAGAACTTACTTTCAATCAAAAGAGGCTCTCCTCTTGTGCATTTATGCCACGGAGGTATTTAAATGTCTCTATCATATCTCCTGTAGCTCATCTTTCCTCTAATGTATTCATATTAAAATTTTTAAGTCTGTCCCCATATGATTTATAACAAATACCACTAACTATGTTAATAGCCATCCTCTGCATATTCTTCTGAAGATGCGGTCTTCAGAATTGCACACAATACTCAGATGAGGTTGCAACAGAGACAAATACAGAGGCACTATCACCTCCTTTTTTCTGCTGACCATATCTCTTCCTATGCACCCAAGCATCCTTCTGGCTTTCACTGTCATCTTTTCTACTTGTTTGGCCACTTTAAGATCATCAGATACAATTGTGGCCATGTCCCGCTCTTCTTTCATGGACAGAAGTACTTCACTCTGCACTGCTCCTTTGCATTTTTGCAGCCCAGTTGTATGACCCTGCATATTTTAGCATTAAATCTCAGATGCTAAATTCTTGACCATTCTTCAAGCTTAACTAGATCCTTCCTCATGTTATCTACTCCTTCCTTCCAATTTTGGTATCATCTGCAAAGAGGCAAACCTTACCAGACAGTCCTTTTGTGATATCACTAACAAAGATGTTAATAGGAATTGGACCTAGGACAGATCCCTGTGGCACACCACTGGTAACATCCTTCTCCTCAGAGTGAGCTCCATTTACCTGTACACTGTGTTGCCTCCCACTCAACCAGTTTCTTACCCAGTCAGTCACTTTAGGATCCATCCCTACGGTGCTCAGTTTATTTATACGTCCCTTGTGTAGAACAGTGTCAAAGGCTTTACTGAAATCCAAATATGCCACATCTAGGGCTTATCCTCTGTCCAACTCTCTGGTCACCCAGTCAAAGAAATCAATCAGATTTGTCTGACAAGGCCTGCATCTGCTAATCCCATGCTGCCTTGGATCCTGTAATCCACTGGACTTCAGAAACCTCACTATTTTCTGTTTTAGCAGTGTTCCCATTAATTTATTCACCATTACTTCCGCTTTTGTGTAAAGAGATCACATGTGCCTTCCTCCTGTCCTCTGGGATCACGCCTGACTCTAAATAAGCATTGAAAAGGTCAGTTAGTGGAGTTGCTAGAACATCCCCAAGTTCCTTCATTATTCTTGGATATATCCCATCCAGCCTCATCACTTTATCTACTTTTCTGAAAATCATTCAAGATCCCCTTCCCTTCTGCTCCTATGTATGTGCGTTTGAGGTCCTGCTCCTGGCCCTTTATCTGTGAACACAGAACAAAAATATTTGTTAAGCAATTCTGCTTTAGCCTCATCAGCTTCTACATATTCCTCCCCTTCTCCTTGAGATGACAGAGACAGGATATGCTAGAGGTTTGTAAAATCATGAGTAGAGTGAATAGGGAATGGCTATTGGCCTTTTTATATAGCAACAGTACTAGGCAGAGGACCAATGTAAAACAAATTGCTGGAAATATTTTCTCACTCAACATCCTATTTACGAAGGGATCTATTCTGTCCGCTATTCGCCCCCCTTCTGCTCCTGACAGAAACCTCCCCATACGAACGAGGCGTTTGTACAGGGAGGCTTAGAGGGGGCGGGTGGTTGGTGACCCCCGACATACAGTGCTGATTCTGAGGTCGGCCCTGTACGACTATGGTCGGCAAATTGGACAGGGGACTTATTCCACTTCGGAGGTAGAATAAGTCCCCCTGGACATTGGGGGACAGCAGGCCCGGGTGGCATCGAAAAGGTTAAGGAGTGCAGGGGATTCCCCGCAGCCCGACCCTGGCCATGGAAGGCCAGATCAGGGGTCGGGCTGTGGGGAAAGAAGATTGTGGTTGGTGGCTGGGGATCGTGGCTCCTGAATGGAGCCACGGTGCCATGGCAATGGGACACCATGGCACCGTGGCTCCATTCAGGAGCCTGACTGAGTTAGCCGGGCAGGGGTCTGTATGTGCAGGCTGAACGGAATTGGGTCCCAGCCTGCACATACAGGCCCAGACCTGATTCTGATTCTGCGGGGGAAGTCTAGCCCCCATGGGATCAGAATCGGGTCTGCCTCTGTGCGTGTCTTTTCTGATCGGACGCACAGGGACCTGGATGCACTTTATAGAATGTGCCTCCACGTCGCATTAACTGTTTCATTTGAGAAATAGTGCTAACAATATGGCGCAGCATTGTTAACATAGTGCTTTACTTCAACTCTTTTCTTCAGCTTGCAGCAGCTCCCTCACACTTCTCTTAGCCCCAAAGGACACCCACTGCTGGTTCCACTGACTTTCTCTTGAGTCATCCCAATGCCTGATGCAGAGCACAGTCCGTCTCACTTGCACAGAACATGAACTTCCCTCTGGCTCACACAGAGTGAAGCATGGAAGAGTTGCAAGTTTTAAACTTTGAAAATATTCAGACATTTTAGTCACCTAACCATCCTCCTCCCACCATCCCCTCTTTTTGCCCCTTTCCCTTCTTTCTTAGCAACCCAACCCCAAACCACACTCGGTCATCTTTCTCAGCACCTTCTCTCTCCAATGATCCCTAAAATCTCCTGTCCTTATCTCCCAAGTCAAGCCCAAAAAAATCAGCACACTTCTTGCCCCTTCTCCTCTTACCTCTCTTGATGATGACCTCTCTAATTATTTTGGCCAAATTGACCCCATTCTGGCATGTAGACTGAGGCAGGACTGCAGGCTTTTGGGTTGAAAGGAGTGGATCCAGGGCTCCTGGCCTGCTCTGAGGAAGGATGGAGCAAGCAGTCAGTCTTGGACTTTGGGGTAGGGGAACAGTCAAGATGCATTAGGGTTTGAGCTGCCAATTCATTCAGGTAGCCTTTGAATGAGGTGCGCCAAGGGAGCCTGCCTCCTGGCTTTTAATCATCAGCAGCAGAGGTCCCACACCTTTGGAGTTCCCGTGCATCGCGCTTTCTCCCCCCAACAGGTTTCAATAGCTGTATGCCCCCTCCCCTCAAATCTGGGCAGAGTCAGTACTAAAAACAGAACGAAGCGTGGTGAAGTCTCATGCTCAAACACGCTACTAGAGTCTCTGCTGGTTCCGCCTCCCCCCCCCCAACCTGGGCAGAATCTGCACTGAATATAGAACAAACCGCGGCAGAGCTTTCTCCTCAAACATGCTGCTAGAGTCTCTGCCAGTTCCGCGCGCCCCCCCCCCCGACCCTTAAACCAGGGCAGAGTCAGCACTAAAAATTAAACAAATCATGGTGGAGCCTCTTGCTCAAAAGCGCTACTAGAGCGTCTGCCGGTTCTGCCCCAAAGCCAACAGAAAATGTATCTAGAGGGGGCGGAACCAGCAGAGACTCTAGCAGGGCATTTGAGTGTGAGGCTCCACCATAGGCCTCGGAAAGGGGGGAGCTACTGGAGCCATAGCCCCACCAAAACTTTGCTGCTGAGATCGGGGCTCCCCCTGCTTCGGCCCACGGGGATCTGATCTCCTGCGGGCAGAAGTAGGGGAAGACCGGTGATTGCGACCTGGCAAGCAGCAGGCTGCCCACGGGGGTCCCATCCCCTATGAGCAGAAGAGTGCTGCGATCGCGGCACAGATCCCTCCTGTCTGGCTGTGGGAGATCGGATCCCTGCAGGCAGACAGAAGGGGAAGGCCAGTGATCGCAGCCGCATGGAGTTCGGCTGGCCCAGGGACAGAGCTTGGCCCCCCATGGAACATGGCATTCCGAATCCTCTAGGCTTCACCACAGTTTCCTCTTTTTTAGTGCTGACTCTGCCCAGGTTTGAGAGAAGAGGGCATGCAGCTTCTGAAACCTGTCGGGGAGAGAGAGCAAGGCACAGGAGCTCCAAAGGTGTGGGGCCTCTGGTCAAGCGGGGCAGTGTGCAGGCAACATGCCTGCATATGCCTAGGGCCGGCCCTGCACAGATAGGTTGAAAAGAGGTTTTTGAGTCACGCCCCGCTTGCTTTCCCCACTTACATGTCTATGTCTTCTGAGGAGATGGGACAGGTCAAGTCAAAGCAAAACCCACTTGGGCTTTTACTTATTACATTTTCCTTCCTTTATTTTAATTTTCTTGAGCACAATAGGTTGCTGAACTCTAGTAACCTCCTCAGGTTTAGAAACTGCTAACACCTAATCAGGAGTTAGTGGGCTTGATTTCCTGAGTGCAGCTGAGGCCTGCATAAAAGGCTCCAGTGCCTTGCCCTGTTGAGGCTTTCCTAACTAGGGCTCTACAGATCAACAAACAGTAAGGATTTGAGGGTTTGTTTGTTTGTTTTTATTATATTACATTGCTAGCTCTCTGACTGGGAGCTCTTAAAATGGTTTTTTGTATATTTTTTTTAAAGCAAGGTTACTTTCTTTTTGGTGCTTTAGGGGAACTTTCCTTGAGCACAATAGGTTGCTGAACTCTAGTAACCTCCTCAGGTTTAGAAACTGCTAACACCTAATCAGGAGTTAGTGGGCTTGATTTCCTGAGTGCAGCTGAGGCCTGCATAAAAGGCTCCAGTGCCTTGCCCTGTTGAGGCTTTCCTAACCAGGGCTCTACAGATCAACAAACAGTAAGGATTTGAGGGTTTGTTTGTTAGTTTTTATTATATTACATTGCTAGCTCTCTGACTGGGAGCTCTTAAAAGGTTTTTTTGTATATTTTTTTAAAACAAGGTTACTTTCTTTTTGGTACTTTAGGGGAACTTTCCTTGAGCACAATAGGTTGCTGAACTCTAGTAACCTCCTCAGTTTTAGAAACTGCTAACACCTAATCAGGTGTTAGTTCCCTCCCTACCCACCCCAACTCCCACCCACCCCTAGTGAGCAGTCTTGCTTTATAGGGCACCTCCCCCTTTTAACAAATCACAGAGAATTGGACCAGCACATTTTGAATATAATTTAAAGAGATTTAACTGCTTTTTTCTCTGAAAGGACAGCTGCGAAACTGGCTGGTACTTGGTAGATCTCTCTCTTTTGCTTTAACAGATACCTAAGCTCCACGAACAGAACAATGGCTGGGAAAAAT
The DNA here is from genome assembly GCA_033557465.1 of Ichthyophis bannanicus. Classification (NCBI taxonomy): domain Eukaryota; kingdom Metazoa; phylum Chordata; class Amphibia; order Gymnophiona; family Ichthyophiidae; genus Ichthyophis; species Ichthyophis bannanicus. The sequence goes on along the minus strand of CM066036.1, from coordinate 523,923,886 downwards.
CGTATGCTAAAGCTGTTGCCCCCTTACAGCTTCTGCCTCGGTCCAGACAGAAGTCCTAATGCCAGTTGAAGGACCAGTTCCATGTGCAGGGTGCCTGCATGCGAAGCTCTGAGGAAACAAGTGGAGGAACTCAGAGAGGAGGTGGCGAGGCTGAGGAGCATTCAAGACAGTGAGAAGTACATTGATGAGATGCTTCTTGCAGCAACCAAGCTCTCCAGCACAGGAGAAGATGGGTGCCAACAGAAATGTCGATGGTTGGACACAAGTCACCAGGGCCTGCAAAATCACCAATCCAACTTTTCCAGCCCTTGAATTGAAGAAACCATTATGCAGCCCTGGAAGTGGAGGAGGTTGAAAGCATCCCTGGAAAGGGAAGAACCAGAGTTCAAGTACCCCAAAGTTGCAGAATCAGTGACCAGAAGGAAACGAAGGGTAGTGGTGGTTGGAGACTCTCTTCTGAGGGGTACTGAGGCATCCATCTGCCGACCAGACTTGATGTCCAGAGAGGTATGCTGTCTGCCTGGTGCCAAAATCCAAGATGTTATGGAGAGTTTGCCAAGACTCATCAAGCCACTGACTATTACCTAATGTTGGCTAATCCATGTTGGAACAAATGATACTGCCAGGTATACCTCGGAACGTATCAAAAGTGACTTCATGGCTCTGGGAAAGAGGGTGAAGCAGTTAGGTGCACAGGTGGTGTTCTCTTCAATCCTCCCTGTTGAGGGTAAAGGCCAAGGCAGAGAGGCTCGCATCCTGGAGATGAATGCATGGCTGCGTGGATGGTGTCATTGAGAGCATTTTGGTTTCCTAGATCATGGGATGCTGTTCCAAGGGTTGCAGAGCAGAGATGGCATCCATCTGTCCAAGAAAGGTCAACGCATCTTCGGTAGTAGACTGGCTAATCTACTGAAGAGGGCTTTAAACTAGATTCGTTGGGGATAGGTGAAGAAAGCCCCCAGGTAAGTGAAAGCCCCCAGGTAGGTGATAACATTAAATACCTTTATGGAAATGGGTAACAGGGGTAACATATGGAAAGCAGTGTGTATAAATGCCCGTAGCATGGGAAATAAGATCCCTGATGTTGAAGCTTTGGTGGGAGTGGCTGGACTTGGATTTAGTGGCAGTTACAGAACATGGTTTCACAGAAAAACCATGACTGGGATATAACTATACCTGGCTATAATTTATTCAGAAAGACAGGGAAGGAAGAAGGGGAGGAGGAGTGGCACTATATGTAAAAACTACCATAAAGCTTTTGGAATTACAGAGCTTAAAAGGGAGAGAGGAGGCATTGTGGGTTTAAACTAGAAAGAGGGAAAGAGAAATCTATCTGCATTGGTGTGATATACAGACCTCCCTCACAAGAGGAAGAGGTGGACGAGAGTTAATTGAAGGACATACGCAGCATTGCTAGGAAAGGGGAAGTGCTACTGATAGGAGATTCCAATATGCCAGATGTTGATTGGCACATTCCTGCTGCAGTATCATCTAGAAGTAAGGAGATCCTGGATTCTCTACAGGGAGAACTATTCAGGCAATTAGTAACAGACCCCACACGTGAAGGGACCATACTGGACTTGGTGCTTACCAATGGTGAAAGTGTTTCTGATGTTGTAGTGGGAGATCATTTTGCATCCAGTGATCAGTGTGGTTCAGTATTAGGACTAGGGCTGTTAGAATCCATTCCAAGGTGAGGATCTTAGACTTTAGGAAGACTAACTTTGCGAAGATGGGCTAATACCTCAGGGAGTCGTTAGTGGGATGGGAACAGCTGGGGGATGTAGAAATACAGTGGGCAAAACTGAAAGGGGATATTTTAAGGGCAACCAACCTTTTTGTTAAAAGGTAAATAAAGGCAAAAAGGAAAAGGAGACCGCTATGGTTTTCTAAGGAAGTAGCTGAAAAAGTGAAAGAAAAGAGGGGAGGCCTTCATGAAAATACAAGAGATCACAGAGAGAGGAAGACAGGCAATCTGTATTTGGAAAAACTTAGAGAAGCTAGCAAAGTAGTCAAGAAGGCAAAGATTCAAAAGGAGGAGGAAATAGCCCAATGCAATAAAATGGGGGGATAAGACATTTTTCAGATATATTAGTGAGAAGAGGGAAGGGGAAAAGTGATATTGTCAGACTCAAGGTGCAGGGGGGGAATATGTAGAAGCTGATAAGGATAAAGCGGAATTGCTTAACAAATATTTTTGTTCTGTGTTCACAGATGAAGAACCAGGAGCAGGACCTCAGAAAACACCCACAAATAGGAACAGAAGCGAGGGACATTTTGAACAATTTTCAGAAGACTGTGTGCGTGAGAAACTAGCTCAACTTAAAGTAGACAAAGCAATAGGACCGGATGGGATACACCCTAGAATACTGAGGGAACTTGGGGACGTTCTAGCAACTCCACTGACTGACCTTTTCAGTGCCTCGTTGGAGTCGGGAGTGGTGCCAAAGGACTGGAGAGAGGCTCATGTGGTGCCTTTACACAAAAGTGGAAGTAAGGATGTGGTTGAAAACTACAGGCCAGTTAGTTTAACTTCGGTGGTGAGTAAATTATTGGAAATGCTGCTGAAAGAGAAAATAGTGAGGTTTCTGGAGTCCAGCGGATTACAGGATCCGAAGGCAGCATGGATTCCACCAGAGGCAGGTCTTGTCAGACAAATCTGATTGATTTCTTTGACTGGGTGACCAGGGAGTTGGACCAAGGGAGAGCTCTAGATGTGGTGTATTTAGATTTCAGTTAAAGCCTTTGACAGTGTTCCTCACAGGCGACCTTATAAAACAAACTGAGCACCCTAGGGATGGACCCTAAAGTTACTGCTTGGGTTAGAAATTGGTTGGGTGGGAGGCGACAAAGTGTACAAGTAAATGGAGCTCACTCTGAGGAGAAGGATGTTACGAGTGGTGTGCCCCAGGGATCTGTCCTTGGTCTGATTCTTTTTAACATCTTTGTTAGTGATATAGCGGAAGGGCTGTCGGGTAAGGTTTGCCTCTTTGTGGATGATACCAAAATCTGCAATAGAGTAGACACCCAGGAAGGTGTAGATAACATGAGGAGGGATCTAGCTAAGCTTGAAGAATGGTCTAGAATTCGGCAGCTGGGATTCAATATTAAAAAATGTAAGGTCATGCATTTGGACTGCAGCAATCCAAGGGAGCAATACAGTATAGGAGGTGAAGTACTTTTGTCCACTAAAGAAGAGCGGGACCTAGGCGTGGTTGTGTCTGATGATCTTAAAGTAGCTAAACAGGTAGAAAAGGCGACGGCAAAAGCTAGAAGGATGCTTGGGTACATACGGAGAGGAATGGCTAGCAGAAAAAAGGAGGTGATAATGCCTCTGTATAAGTCTTTGGTGCGACCTCATTTGGAGTATGGTGTGCAATTCTGGAGACCGCACCTTCAAAAGGATGTGAACAGGATGGAGTCGGTGCAGAGGGTGGCTAATAAATGATTAGTGGGCTTCATTATAAAGCATATGAGGACAGACTTAAGGATCTTAACATGTACACCTTAGAGGAAAGGCGGGATAGAGGTGATATGATTGAGATGTTTAAATACCTCCATGGCATAAATGTTCAGAGAGAGAGCCTCTTTCAATTGAAAGCAAGTTCTGCTATGAGGGGACATGGGATGAGGGTGAAAGGGGATAGATTCAGGAGTGATATGCGGAAATATTTCTTTACGGAAAGAGTAGTGGATCCATGGAATAGTCTCCCAGTGGAGGTGGTAGAGATGAGGACAGTAACTGAATTCAAAAAAGCATGCGACCAACACAGAGGATCTCTAAAGGTAAAAAGTGGACTGTTGTAGTTGTTGATATGGAAGGACAGACTAGATAGGCCATGTGGTCTTTTTCTGTCATCATGTTTCTATGTTTCTATGAAATATCAGTAAGCAATTGCAAATCAGCAAAAACAAATAACATAATCCATAATCTAGAACAAAGGCAATTAACTAACAAAAGCAGCTCATGTCATGGAGGGAGAAAAGCAAAATACAAAAGAAATAATGAGAACCACATCTTATACATGTATACAAACTCCTTCACATACTTCATATTACCCACCAGAGAAATATTGCATTCCCAAAATGAAGCCGCCCCTAAGTATTTTTATCCTTGACAAATATATTTTACTTCATGAAAGGATACCAGATATTTACAAGGAAAAATTAAAAAGAAAGTTGCCCCAGTGGCCAAATTGGCTGATTTTATAACATGACATCTATATGAGAAATACAGCCATTGTGCTATAAAATCAGGCCCTTTGACCTTCGAGGCAACATTCTTTTTAAAATTTCCTTGTAAATATAAAATAGGTGTCTTTTTGGATAAGAAATCCAAAAAAGCACTATTTTATAAAGTAGCATAAGCACCTATGTGGAGAAGTAGCCTAATGGTGTGTACTCTGTGCATTTATACCTGCTCCGAAGTTGGTATCAATTTGTATATTCTGTGCATCTACCCATGTATTTAATAAAATATACGTTTACAGCACAACTCCATTTCTACTCTACTAAGATTACCAGATGTCCTCAGTTTTCCTACATTTCAGATGTTAGCAGCACGAGTGGGTGGGGTGGGTGGAGAGTGGGCATGTCTGTATCATGCAGCTACTGTCGGTGTTGACACTGCACGGTAGCTGCATGTTTTGCAGACTTTGTAGATGCAGCTCACGCCACCTCCTTGTGTGGCATTAGCCGCATCAGCGATGCTGTCTTGCCGCAATCCCTGTTTTTGCACCACGCTTTCTGCTGGGGAAATTCTGGGCATACCCCCAATAGATAATGCACACTTTTTGCAGCTAAGCTGCAAAAGCCTACTGCACTTTAGTAAACATACCACGTACTGTTGCTGTTATGGGAAGTATGGAGGGGGGGGAGCAGGGTAATGACTCCTCTTCTCTCCTCCACATCTTGCTCAAACCCTCTCCCTGCACACACACTTCAGATATAGTAAGGGGTAGATCTTGCTCACCCACCCAAAAGCAAGGTTAGACATCCTGGTCGGAGGTACAACCGCGCACAGCCGCTGCTCCTGATTCTGTCCCCTTTTCTCCCCACACGTACAAGGCTTTTGTGCAGGGAGTGCTGGACGGGGTTGGCACAGAGGCGGAGCAGGGGTGAGCCAAAGAGCCCAAACGTACAGAGGCTATTCTGGTCGGGCCTCTGTACTTCTGCTGCCATCTACTTGTTTGACCATCTTATTCCACCTTGAAGATGGAATAAGTACCAGGCACCGGAATGATCGGGGCATGCAGTCCCCCCAAACCCACCATGCCACCCATGGGACAGCCCCCACTGCCTAATCCCGGAATTGGGGGTCCCCGCTGGGGGTTGGGCGGTGGGTTGTCAGGGCCTAATTGCGCCAGTGCTGACTGTGTCTCTGGCTGTCTGTGCCAGTACCATGGCGACAGGATACCTCTGCACCGGCACACCAGCTGGAGGGCTGAGAGGGCTGGCCAGGCAGTACACAGGACATCTCCAGCAACAGAATCGGGGGCATGTCAGGCTGTCCCTAGTGACCTGATTCTGCAAATGCAAGATCGTATAGCTCTCACGGTTGCAGAATCGGGACCTGTACATATTTTATGCATCTGGACAGCTCGGACGTGCCCGGATCAGAATCTGCCTCCATGTGTCCCAGATCTGCCTGCAAAAATTCTGGTAGCCCAAACTACACATCTAGCTCGGAAACACCTACATGCAATCTTTTAAGCACACATACATATATACACATAAATGTCTGTGCAGTTTTATAAAATCCCTTTTCCATGAATAAAACCAGCTTTGCAGCTTGAAAACCCTTTATAAAATTACTCACACATACACAACTGTAATAAACGGCACCTTGACTTTGATGGAAATAAAACCCTTAAAAATTAAATACATCAAAGCTCACTAATACATCTTTACTAAAGTTGGAAAAACATGAATATTTCAAAACAAGAGTCGGGCAGCTTGGGTGCAGTGTTTTGCATCTGATTGGTTTCAATGCTATAAAGTTCCTGAACCTATAAATGACCAAATACCAGTACTCGGCGCACAACATTCTTTTCTCTTGCTGCATAGAAACTGTTCAGACCAGCTTGGGGGAAAATTCAAATCTATCCCTCGGAAGTATTTTTTAAGTTTTGTTTTGTTTTTTTTGCATACCTACAAATTTTTGAAAACTGAGGTCATTCATGTTAATGAAAAGATCCTGAGGCGTGGCAGAAGGAAAATTCAGGAACAGCAAGCTTGCAAGGAGATGAACCCCTTTGGCCACTGGGTGCCACTCTTGCTCCACATTAAAGGCAGCAAAAACAACATCCGTAGAGAGAAAATGGAAGGCTGTGAAGCTGATAACTCAGTTATGATTTTAGAGGGATTCTACAACATAAAATGCATGTGTATACATGCTTCTGTTAGTGATGAGCAGCTTTCACCAGCAGAGAAGGAAGAGGGGAGTAAGCTGAGCCTTCATATTTGATACGGCTTTTCTAAGCATGTAGCTGGCTAACTCATGGAAGGAAAGGGAGGGGACTGAATGCACAGTACATCTAAATTTATGCCATATGTGAAATTAAGGTTTCAAATATCAGGGGTGTGCAAGGAGGTTTTTTTGTTTCATTGGTGAGGAGTTTCCATTTTTTTTTTTGTCTTTTGGGAAGTTCATTTTATTTCATTCAATGCTATTTGCTAACAGCACACATTAAACCTAAAACCCAGCCACCTGAACACACTAAAAATAATTTAAAAATAAATGCCCTTGGGACTTCTGACGCTCCTTCCCCTCCACCCCCACATCTCCTCTAGTGCAGCATCTTTACCCTATCTGTGGTTTCCCTGGGAGCAGGAGTGATCCCCAGGTCATCTTGCTCTTGCCCCAACAAAATGATGTTGAGGATTTCTCCTGTCCTCTTCCTATTGAAGGGGGAGGGGGCATAGATGGGGTAGGATGCTGCAGGGGAGAAAGCTGTCAGAAAGCTTGGGGTGCTTTTTGAAAACTTTTGAGGCATGTTTAGTCAGCAGTGATAGTGGATTTGTAAACAAAACTCGAAATAAAATGTAGTTTGGAAAGCTTCATTTCTGGGAAAATGGCCTAAATGCAGTTCCGCCACTTCTTCTCAGACTGTAGGGCAGTAGGAATGTTCTGGTCCATCCACATGCTTCCAGGCAGCCTGCAGGGATGATGATGAGCCTGGAACAGAGAAGAGCCAATTCTTCTCCTGTGACTCCTGCTCCAGGTCAGCCCGACCCCTCCCCCAGCTTCACAGTTCTACTTCCTTTCTGTCTAGGGTTACCAGATGTCACCGATATTTGGGGATTGTCCCTGATTTTAGAGGTACGTCCACAACTTCCACCTGTAGGAAGCCTCCAGTCCCCACTTCTAACTGCGGGGACGGAAGTGCCATTTGGGGAAGCAGAACAGGATATTTAAAAGCCCTCAGTGAGGCAGGTGGCTCAGAGCTTTGAAATACATACACATGCTTGAGGTCTGTCATGTTTCCCAGACCCTGACAGGACGTTTACGTTAGGAGTAGGACTCACAAGTCCAAGCAAGTGCAAAGGCCCTGCAGCTGCGCTGCCCACCCACTGCTTTTCCAAATGGAAGACAACCTCGGCCAAGGTAGAGTGCAGGCAGCAGACTGGGAGGATCTTGACTTGCCTGATCTCTTTTGTGTTTCCGTACCATTCTCCCTAGATATATCCCTGTCTACACCTCCTGTGTTGTCTGTCTTGACTAGATTGTAAGCTCTGATGAGCAGGGACTGTCTCTTACATGTCTGTGCAGAGCTGCATATGTCTTGTAGCGCTATAGAAGTGCTCAGTAGTAGTAATAGTAGGAATTATATTAGAAGGGTCTGATGCTTGGGGATGACACGGGATCAGAGAAGGGGACCGATGGCAGATATTGGAGTTGGGGGTTAAGTTAGGAGAAAGGGGCTGTGAATGGGAGAAAGGGCTGAAACTGTCAGATATTGGGGGTTGGCAGTGGGAGAAGGGGGCTGATGCTGGGGGAGTTAGAAGGAAGAGGGGGAATAGGATGCTGATAAAGGAATGAGCAGCAGATTTGGAATATGAGGAGGTAAGTGTAGAAGCAAAAGGTGGTAAGTAGGTGACAGGTGAAAAGAGGGTGACTGAGGACTGCAGTAGGGGAGGAGGAGGAGGAATAAAATCTAGTTAAAGCTAGATATAAAGTCAAATAAAAGAATGGCGAGAAAAGATGAAAAAGATAAATGTAGGTAGGAATGGAGGGAAAAAGATAGGGTGAATGAAGAAACAGAAAATGTAAATGAGATCCTGGAAAAAGACAAGAGAAAAACAATTAGAGAAGTGTAAAGAGAGACCAGGACGAACTCAATCCAGTCCAATAACTGGAAAATAAACTATGTACGAGGTTCGATCAAAATGTATTGAGACTTGTTGCGTAGCTATATAACAATACAGAGAAACATAGAAACATGACGGCAGAAAAAGACCACATGGCCTATCTAGTCTGCCCTTCCATATCAACTGCAATAGTCCCCTTTTTATCTTTAGAGATCCTCTGTGTTCCATTCGTTTTTGAATTCAGATACTGTCCTTGGGCCCGATTTTCAAAGGCCTTTACCCAGGTAACTTTCCTAGTTAACCCATGTAAATGCCTTATCCAGGATTTTTGAAGGACACTACAGGGATAGCGCCCTTCGAAAATCCCAGCTATGTCCCTAACATGCCCAGATGCTATGCAGTTAGGGGCATTCCAGGACAAGGCGGGGATGGAGGAAAGGGCTAACTGTGTAGCACTGATTTTTGATGCTACCCGCTTAGCCCTCTGCACCTTAAAGATAGGCATGGAAACCCCTCCCCTATCTTTAAGGCGAAGGGCTAAGCAGGTAGCATCAAAAATCAGTGCTAAATGGATAGCTCCTGCGGCTTCCAGGTTGTGCAGCAAGACCCAGATTTTCAATGCCGGAGCCGTATAAGAACCCAGCATTGAAAATCTGGGTTAGGTGGAAGGAGAGCAGGCTATGTGCCGACGCGGCACATAGCACTGCCCAGTTCAAAATCAGCCTCTCATCTCTACCATCTCCACTGGGAGACTATTCTATGCATCTACCACTCTTTCCATAAATAAATATTTCCGCATATTACTCCCGAGTTTATCCCACATTGCACCACGATGCTATTTAGCATGCAGTGTCCTAGTTATGTGCTCTGCATGTGCAAAGTGTAGCATGGCTGAAAAAAACTGGTACTTTTTTTATCACGTGATGTTTGGTATCGTATAAAAGCAGCTCATCAGATTTACAATGAGTGAAAAAACTGAACAGCGAATTTGCATTAAATTCTGCCAGAGATTCGTGCAAAGAGACTTATCACAAATTACTGCAAGTGAATGGCGATGAATGCATGAGTTGTGCTCGAGTTTGACTGTTACAAACGTTTCCAAGTGGACTGCCACAGTGTTGACAGTGACAAACGTTATGGAAGGCCATCCACAAGCAGGAATGAAGACACAGTTGAAGCAGTGTGTGCTGCAGTACTCTCAAATCATCAGTTGAATATCAGGCAGCTTGCTGAGGACATGAGCATCAGTTTCGGTTTAGTACAGTCCATTCTTACTGTTGATCTGGGGATGAGATGTGTCTGCAAAATTCGTGCCAAAACTGCTGTCCCTTGGCCAAAAAGATCGACTGGCTGCAGCCAGGGAGATGTTGGAATGCGTTGAAAATAACTCAGATTTCATCGAAAAGATTATTACTGGTGATGAATCATGGGTTTATGGTTATGACCTGGAAACTAAGACTCGATCCTCACAATGGAAGACTCCAAACTCTCCCAGACCCAAGAAAGCCCGTCAGGTGAGAAGCAATGTCAAGGTCATGCTAACAGTTTTCTTTGATTACCAGGGTATTGTTCATCATGAGTGTGCTCCAAAAAGCCAGACCATCAATAAGGAGGGACTACGTCCAAGTTTTGACTCATTTGAGAGATGAAGTTTGTCATAAGAGGCTAGAGTTGCACAGGAATGGTGAATGGTTGCTTTATCACGATAACGCCCCAGCTCACGCATCACATCTTGTCCAGCAGTTCTTGGCCAAACACCAAATCGGGCAAGTCCGTCAGCCTCCATGCTCATCTGATCTCACACCCTGTGACTTTTTCTTGTTTCCAAAACTGAAATTACCACTGAAAGGAAAGAAATTTGACAACTTGGAGACCATTAATCAAAATTTGACACAGCAGCTTCACAGCAAAACAAAAGAGGCATTTCAAAATTGTTTCCAGCAGCGGCAGGAACGCTGGAAGACGTATGTTTTATCGGAAGCGGACTACTTTGAAGGAGACTGAGTGCAATAACTGTCAGTATTATACTTCTTGTGTTATTGTACAAGTCTTGATACTTTTTGATCGCACCTCGTATACGCATACATTCACATAAATGGATAGCACTTTGGTTATGGTGCACACCAACTTAAGAAGTCATGCTATGCTCCTGGAGAGGAGGATTTTGTTTTGTGAACCTAAATATTTTCGGGTTGGTTCAGGAATCTTTTTCTGTTTTGTTCACACAGTGCCTATCTGGATCAGGGGTTCTGAGACCCAGGATGGTTCCCAGGGCAGACAACCTTTCCAGGCCCGTTTGAAAATTGGTTTCAAATGTAGCAAAGTATTAAATGTCGAAACAAAGCAAATGGCCTTGCTAATTGTGTTATTGTGAATACCATGACAGCTGTTCCAAAGGTCAGTAATTGGAAAATCGGCACCCTTCAGCAATCCAGAGGTCCCCAAGATCATGAATCTCCCTGCCTGTCCCCCCCACTCCTCCCTCCTTATTTCATCAGGCCTGGTCTGGATAAAATAACTTCCTTTACCAGCCTTCTAGAACTCTGTGAATGTGGCTGCTGGTTGCCATTATCTGTCATGCAGAGGGTAATTTATTTTTAAAGTCAAGCACACATGTGGCACAGATGGGTGAAAACGCTTATTAATTTAAGAAGCAATCACCTACACCAGCTCAAGGGATGGTCATTTCCATGCGTGTTTGGGCACATACATGCAAAAACTGCCTCTTATAAGATTCAGACTAGTATAAAGTACATGATTTGACATGATAGTATGTACTTTGCCAGCAGGGGTGAAGTTTGGACGGAGTGTGCGTGTAATTTTATCCAACCTGAGCAAAGTCATTCCTGGGGGCAATGTTGGGGAGGGGTTAACATCCACATGCATACTTTATTAAATGTCGGTGTGAAAGAAGTCGGGGAAAGTTGTGTGTATCAAAGAGCAGATGTATATGTGGGGTGCACTTTCTGTGAGGTACATATGTTTCCTTTGAATATTGATGTAACTTACATGCACACCTGCTGCACAAGTTAGACAGTCTCTTAGGAAATTACAATTAAGGGTCATGGTTACTTACTTGTCGTAAAACATCACTTTTTAGCACAGTGAAATTTACTGTGTGAATCACTAACCTGCGGTACTGAGGTTAGTGACTCACACGGTAAATTTAATTTTGTGTTGTTGCAGCTGGGAATATTGCTTGTTCCTGGCTGCACCAAGCAAAGATAACAAGTGCAGAGTGGGCCCCTTTTTTTAAACAGTTTAGACTTACACAACACACAGCAGTTAATAGAGTAAAACCAGAGCGTACGCAAGTCTCTGCAACAGTCAGGTTTTAAACAGAGGATCACACATGGCCCACTTTACAAAGTGGTATAAAAAATGTTACATATTATATGGAGAGGAGGAAATAAGACTGCTGCACATTAATGACAGTGAGAACAAAGCTTAGAGGGCTAACCAGCATCAACATTGACATACCCCATAATGGGATAAATTTCACAAGGAGCCACTTACTTTTAAGAGCCAAGTACATGCCTGACTCGGGGTTATTTTCGTCATTTAGATGGGGATGTGGCCACATATGTGCATAAACGACCTTTTATAAAATAGTAACCAGTTGAAAAGTGTATGCATTGCTGGATAGCGCATACTTTGCCGATGGGCGGTACATCGATGATTTTTATGTGGTGTGTGGGCAGAGCACACAAGTGCGTGCATAGATTATAAAAACTTATAATTTACATGCCTGCTTGCAAAATCTGATGTGCGGGCATTTACACACTTCTAAGTAAGTTGTAAATATCCATTCCGTAATTTAAGGTGCAATTTCTGCCTCTTAAGCAGGTATCATTAAAGGACCCCCCTGGAGATGGGGATCAGCTGGAATCTGTCCGAGATTTGGAGTCAGATGTCTGATGTGGATGAAGAAATACTCTTGCCTTCATAGAACTGTGAGGAGGCCGATGTTATCCAACTGTTCCGGGAGGAGGAACTGGAGGCATTGATTCCCACGATCTTATCCACCTTGAGCTTGGCAGATGCCCCAGCACCGGAGAAGGAACCGAAGATGCATCCATTCCTGCAAGGCGTGTGGAAATCCATACTGTCTTCCTATTTCTGGAGGTGCTCAAGGGTCTGTTTTGATCAGTGGGATTTCCCCAGCTCCCCGCCTTATGGACTAAGGTTGTATAAGAAGATGCATGCTCTCCCGGCTTGATATTTCCAAGGTGGATGTGTACATCATGGCAGTTACCAGACAGACCACAATTCCTGTGCAAGCTGGATTGGCCTTCAAGGATACTCTGGACTGAAAAGGGAATTCATGTTGAAGAACCAGTTCGTTGCAGCGGCTGCTATTCTTCAAATGGCAGTATATGCAGACCTGATGTCACGAGTGCTGCTTCTGTGGATTCAGCCTCTTCCGCTGATGATTCTACCCCTCTTTTGGAGTCTGCTATGTTCTTCCTTTCTGATGCCATGTACGGCCTGGTACGTCTAACACCCAGATATTGTGCCCTGTTGACCATAACATGGTGCTGGCTTGGTTCTGACACGGGGCAGCGGACTCATCTTCCAAAGTCCATTTGCCCATCTGACCTTAATGGGACGCTTCTGTTGAAGGATCTGGCAAGATAAAATCTTTCCGCTTTCCAGAGGACAGGTTCAAGGGGCCTGTGAAGTGGGTAGGAGCCTTTTTTCCATCAGCCTCTGTCTGCTTCTCGCAGGTGCATTGGTTGGACTCCCGGGGTTCTTGGACTCCTGTTGCTACTGGCCCGAAAAGCCTTTCTTCCTTCTGCTTATGTACTTTGGACTTATTCTCAGTCCCTTTTTGGAGCACTTGGGGCCAGAGATCCAGTCCTATCCAGAAGGGGGTCCTCTTAGACTGAACAGTGAAGGTTTGGGGGCCCATTCACTGGTTCCTCTGGTTGAGGGCAGGCTTCACCTCTTCTTTAAGGAATGGGCTCAGGTCACTAAGAATCGCTGGGAGCTAGTCCCCATTCAGTACAGCTATATCCTGGAATGCAAAGAGCCAATCCTGGCTGCCTTCATCTTCTCTCCTTGGGGATCTGGGAACTGCAGGGCCACTGTGCAGATCACCTTGGATAAGTTGCCTCTCCTGAGGGCAGTAGTGTTCGTTCCCCCAGATGATCAGGGTAAGGGCAGGTATTCCATCTGCTTCATGGTGCTGACGCAGAATGAACATTCCAGCCTATTGTGGACCTCAAATGTGTCAATGAGCGCTTGTGCATCATGTGCTTCTGGATGGAGACTTTGCCGTCCATGATTCAAGCGGTGCGCTGAGGGGACTTTCCTGGCATCTCTGGATTTGGCTGAGGTGTATTTTCACATCCCGATCTGGGGATCAGCAAAGTATCTATTTTGTCATGCTTGCCTTTCCCTTTAGTTCTCCACCCTTCCTTTCAGACTCTCTACTGCCCCAAGAATGTTCTCCAAGGTCATGGGGGTAGTGGCTGTGGTGCTACGGCACCAAGGGATTTGTGTGCACCCATATCTAGACTACTGACTCATCCAAGCCCATTCTCTTTTAGAGGTGTCTCGGGTAGCTCCCCATGTGGTGTTCTTTCTGATGAGCCTCATCTGGGTGATCAATTGAGGAAAGAGCCAGTTGTTGCATTCCCAGTCACCAAAGTTCTGGAAGCATGTTCGATGCTCGAGTGTGAGAAAGTCAAAGGCTGTCAGATTGCCTTGTGTTGTTCTTTTCACAGGAGGCTCCAAGAGTCTGGGTTACTCTTCACTCCTCAGATTGATGGTGGTGATAATCAAGATGGTATCCTTGGCATCTGCTCATATGCAGCCGCTACAATGGTCCTTGCGGACTCTGTGGTCACTGAGTTCTCAGTGGTTTGAGCTTAGTCTCACACTCCCAATGATGGTGATGGCCAACCTGGGGTGGTGGCAGCAGTCCAGTCTTCTGAAGAAGGGCATTCCATTGGGCGATTGCTCATGGATCCATCTGATGACTAATGCCAGTCTCTCGGACTGGGAAGCCCATTGCCAAGGCTGAATGGCCCAGGGTCATTGGAGCGGCAGGGAGGTAATGTGGTCCTTCAACTGCCTTGAGGTGAGAGCCAATAGGATGGATCGTCTGCGTTTCCAGTCCCTGGTCAAGGGCCAGGCAGTTCAATTATTCTTGGACAATGCCACAGTGGTAACTTATGTCAGTCGGCAAGGCAGCACGAGGAGTACTGGGGTAGTCCTGGAGATGGCTTTCCTGTTTACCTGGGTGGGAAAGAACCTCCTAGTTTGTCAGCTCTGTACATTGCTAGGGTGGATACCGTGGAAAGGGTTTTTCTCAGATGGCACTCTGATTCCAGGAGTTGAGTAAGGAGGTATTTTAGTGTTTTTTGCGCCACTGGGGTCACCCCGAGAGGGATCTGCTGGCAACCTGCTCCAGTACCAAAGTGTGTGAATTCCTCTGTTGATTCCAAGCTTGAAGAAGCTCTAAGATAAGCTAAGTGTTAAAGTTTTGCTCACCTGTTTAAAAATGTATTAAAAGGAGAAGAGGCAGCGAGGGGACGGATTTTATTCCGCCTGCTTTTGGCAGGGCAGCTCCGACAAAAAGATAAGAAATTTTCACCATTGGGAGTCAGGTTTTCTCCTTCTCTAAGGAGCAGGTGTCAGGGAAATAGTAAGGATCTTCACCTTGTGGGTGTCCAGAGGGTACCTCTCCGGTTCTTGGAGGTTACAAATTATTTTCATAAGTCAGACCATCTTTTTGTGCTGTTTGCTGGCCCACACAATGTAATGTGGTGGCTAAGTCTGTATTGGGATGCTGGGTTAAGAAGGCCATTGCCTCGGTGGATCTGTTGTAGAACCAGTTGGTTCCGGAGGGTTTGTGAACCCATTCTCCCCAAGCGCTAGCATTCTCGTTGATGGAGTGGAGCTCAGCAGCCCCTGCAGACAGCTGTCTGTTGGCAACATGGGCATCACTTTCCACTTTTATCAAGTATTTCCTTTTGGATGTCCACGTTTGGGCGGACATGGTCTTTGGCTCTAAGGTTTTGCAAGCTACTGTGTCTTCTTCCTGCCCAATGGAGGCATAGCTTTGGTACGTCCCACTTATCTGGACTGGTCAAGCAGGACACTATGGAAGATGACATTTTACTTACCAGATAATGTCTTTTCTTTGAGTCCTGCTAGACCAGTCCAGGGCCCGCCTCCTGGAACTTCTTGAACAGTTCTTCTGCGACAGTACCCTTTGGTCCGCTGTGTTTTATATACTTGGCTCCACAGATCCCTCTTCTTCAGACAGCTTTCTGTTTATGCTTTATGTACATAGTTCTTTACTGTTTGATTGATTGTTGCCTATGTTGAGGTTGTGTGAAGCTTGCCATGTTCTCCCATATGCTTTGGGACGAATTCTGAAGAGACCGCTGGTGGCTGAGGTGGATTGAGACATGGTAGTGATGTCACTGAAATCTAGATTTTTCATTGGTTCTTTGTCTTCACCAATTTGCTGGTAGGGGAACACAAACCTTTGCCTAGACTGGTGTAACAGGACTCAAGGAAAGGACACTATCTGGTAAGTAAAATGTCACCTTATATAGTTTGTGTGTCAGCCGGAATTTTGTATTTATTAAGTATTTTTATTTAAAAAAATATTTTATCTATTATTATTTATTTTAAAAATGTATATTCTTCACAATTTCAAGATCCTGGCAGATTACAATAAAGCAAGCAAATTGTCATATAGGTAAAGTAAAATAAAACACATAAAACAATTATAAACTAAAACAGCTATGCAAAAGGAAAACGAAAGGAAAGTACAAAAGTTAGAGAAAAAAGAGATGTGCAAGAGAGATGGACTGTCTCCATTAAGGGATAGTGAGAATAGTGGCTCTGTGGCTTTTTATTTGAAGTACCCCTTATTTGACAGCGTTACCCTAGTGATAGTACTGCAAGATTGCCTCTAGGGAGCTTTCAGCACCACTTTGAACTCAAGTGTAGATTGGACAGGTATGACTGGGGATTGCTCTTGCCCCCCAGGGAGACCCCTGGTAGGTGCAAGGAGGGGTATTGGGGAAAAGGGATTTTGTTGAGTAGGAGATTCAAGTTAGGAGGGATGGGAGGGTTGTTTTCTGCACCACTCACCCCTTTAAGATGCCTCAAGACAGCATCAGGCCATGCATTAGCAGCTTGATGTTCCTGGGGAAGAAAGATAATTCCAGTTCCCAAGGTCAAGCTGTGTTTTTCATTTTGCATACTAATGAGCCATGTTGCATGCATTTACATACTTTATATCTCCGCATTATTTAACTTGCATTGCACTAAAAACATGTGTTAAGGGCAAATAACATGATTTTGCCATTTAACGTGTCTTATTTGGAAAAAAATGTGTATTATTCCCTTGATGCATGATAATAACTGCCCTTCTAAATTGGATTTAGTTTAGCAGCCAAAAATGTGTTCTGAACCACAGCTAAAAATGTGCTGCCCATAGTACATTTTATTATATCAGCCCCTAATATATCAGAATTAAAAAAGAGAACATTTTGACAGGATTGATCATCCATATTGATTTTTTAAAACAGGCTGAATATAACACATATGGGTAAAACTTGTCTAAAGTTTCAAGTTTTCATGACCAGAAAAAAGAGTTCTCAAAAGCTCATTTCGGATATATGCAGTTAGTCCAGTAAAAGGGTATTGCTGCCTGATGGTTTGAATTTGAATATGTAAAAAGTAACACGACACCCACAATGCTTTGCTCAAGCTTTCAAAAAAGGTTTTTAGCAGATTTTTGTAGTGAATTTTTTTAATGAAGGCTACTTTTAAGCATGGTCTTAGAACTCTTCTGTGGGGTGCTGGATTCTAGGAGCATGAGTTCTGGCATTTCATTCGCCACTATAACTGTCTCACTTTTCACTATGTTGAAACCCTCTAAAAAGGAAATTTAGGTCTCATGCACATTTTATGATTTATTTGTGCTTAATTTACCACCTCTGTCATTATAAAATGAAACTATTAAACTCTTGTCGAAAATCAACCTCACTGTTTGACTCTGGACATAAATATTTGTTGTTTGTTTATTTATTTATTTATTTATTTATTTATTTATTTAAAGGGTATTTCTATCCCGCCTTATCCTTCAATCAAGGTTGTCCCTTCCAAATTCAGCTTTTGAAAACTTTTGGGTCAATATTCAAACTCCATGTTTGGTGGTTTTCAAGCGCTGGCCATAGTGTTTAAAATTAAAACCAGATATTCAGTGCTAGAATCAGGATATCTTCCTGCACCAAATATCTGGTTTCAGCACTGACCACAGTGGCTAGCTATGATATTCAGCCACTGTCTGGCTAGCCGAATCACATATAGTTAGGTCAACTTTTTTTTTATTTAACATTTATGCACTTACATATCTAGTTAATGGACTAAAAATCATCGCAAACTGGATAAGTGCTGGAACCACCTTCTCCAGATAGTGCCAAAGCAGTTAGAGCTGATTTTCAGCACCCTATTGAGGCAATACTGCTGAATAGTGGGCTCAGCAGGGTTTATCAAGTAGTAGATCCTGATAAACCCTTTTGAATATTGTGCCCTCTAGTTCTTAAAGGATTTTTTAAAAAATAATATAGCAATATACTGTATATATATATATATATATATATATATATATATATATATATATATATATATATATATATATATATATATATATATATATAATTTATACCGTTTCAAAATAAATATCACTAAGATATATAACAAAAATTCAGAAAATCTCAACAATAAGAAGCCAGGAAAGAAAAACTTACATGATAGACCATCATAAGGGGTAGGATATATTATAACCTTCAAACTATTCATTTTGGCATATAAAGATGTAAAAGTTAGTGTTCTGAATAAATTAGAAAAACAGGAAATGGAGGTAGACAAAAGGCGCAAAACGTCCAATAAAGCGTTTTATTCCAAAGGTGTATAAACGACCCGACTCAGCTGAGTTTCAGCAAACTAGCCTTCATCAGGTGTCAAAATGGGTAATCGAGAAAATTCTGTTATCATAATAAAACAGCTGCTCATTGAATGAACCTTGTGGCAGAACGACACGCTCACAAGGTTCATTTTATGAGCAGTCATTTTATTACAATAATACATTTTCTGGATTCCCTTTTACATGCCTTTGGAATAAAAATGCTTTAAGGAATTGTTTTGCGCCTTGCGTCAACCTCCATTTCCTGTTTTTCTAGTCGCATCGCCTTTGAAGGTTCCTTCTCTTTGTCTTGTTTGTTTTGAATAAATTAACACAATGTTTTTTAATATCTATAAATGTTAATCATTCTTTCATTTTACAAAACTCATAAACAAGAAAATTTTCTAGCTTTTAAATGCAAGCATAATCTATTATGTTCTTCAAGAAAGATTTTACCATTTTGGAAATACATTTTCTAGTATTATTAGAATAAAAAAAACGAGTTATTACTTGGAATGAGGAACAGTTAACCCATCCACCTCCAAGTGGTAGGATAGAAAATAATACCTCAAATCTCTGTATGCCAGACGATGACACTGCAGACAAGAATTTTCTTAGTAGTTAAATAAAAAATTCATTATTTGCTAGCTTTGAGAGGCTAAAACATTCTTCTTCAGGTCAAAAAAATGTATGAAGTTAGTCCAATAAAAAGGTATCCCTTTATTTTCCTTTTTTATTTACTTACCATTAAAATGGATTAACATGGCTATCATGATCTTTGCAGTTTTCCGGGTCATGCCACATCTTAATAAGAACAGACCTGCACTGTATAGCCACTTTACCCTGAAGAAAGTCGCAGCATGATGACTGAAATGCCGGTTCCACTTATTAAGATGTGCTATGACCCGGAAAACTGCAAAGATCATGATTCTAGCCACGGAAGGTTAAGAGAGCTTTTAACATAGCTATCACATTACTTTATCCAAGATTTTTCTTAGTACTAAGAACCCTGTTAATTATTAAGTGTGATACAATATTTTTTTGTACTTATCACACAAGAATTAATGCATGATAAGTGCAAACCTGTACAGTAAATATTGGGGGCGTGGCATGGTAAATACATCAGTAGTTGTCATAGTAAGGGCATCCTCACTACCTGCCAATGCATTGACCATAACCGCGTGTGTTAAATAATCCCAGTCCCCCGCTCAGCATCACACCCCACCCTCTGATTCCCTCCAAGGTCAGCCAGTCCTTCCTCCACTCTCCATCGCCTCTCGGCAAAATCCATATTTCGCAGCTTTACCCCCTAGCAATAGAACTGAGAAACTATCACTAGGGTTTCAGAGCCGTCATTTTGAACCCAGGAAGCAACAGACTGGAGCATCTAGGAATTGCTCCAATCCCGCGACTGTATCAACATGGAAAGCCATGGAAAGTGCCGGGTAGCAGGGGGGTTGAGGAAGGGGCTGACCCTTGGGGTTAGAATCGGAAAGTGGGGGGTGATGCTGGTGCATGGGAGTGGAGATCGGAGGGTGGAGTGTAATGCTGAGGCGTATGAGGAGGGTTACAGTAAGAGATGGTTGAGATGCATCCAGGTGATCAGTTTCTTTTAGTGTCAG
The DNA here is from genome assembly GCA_033557465.1 of Ichthyophis bannanicus. Taxonomy (NCBI): domain Eukaryota; kingdom Metazoa; phylum Chordata; class Amphibia; order Gymnophiona; family Ichthyophiidae; genus Ichthyophis; species Ichthyophis bannanicus. The sequence continues at coordinate 523,904,020 of CM066036.1, read as the reverse complement.
TTGCATTAATTGCTGCTGATAGCCTGCTGCACTTAAGAGCTCATCGTGAGGCGGCATTAAGTGCACCCACACTATCTGCAGCGATGACCGCACATGGTAATTTAGCGTGCGCTAACTGCCGGTGCTGTCCATACCCCCTCTCCTCCCACCTTGTTCCCATCCTATACCACACTAAGCAGCCAGCACAGGATGTTTAGCACGCTGACTGTTTCTAGGATGCTGTAGAATTACCACAGGCCTGTGCTAATGGCTGACACATGTGAAATCCACGCTGTTTAGTGCACTTTAGTAAACATACCCCTAAGTCTCTCTTTTGTTTTTTTCTGGTCTTTTCCACATTGTTCTCTTTCCTGTCTCCTCCCCCTCTTACATTCTCCTTCCGAGATTCTTTTTTTCTGTTTCTCTTCTGATTCCTCTTCCTTCCCGTTACCAGTCCACTCACATATACTGTGTTCAAATCATTCCTTTTTAATACATAGTTGACAACTGAAAGCCAACCAGTGGGCATCAGTTTACCATAACAGAATTTATAAGTCCATTCATATAAGCTACTTGCGCTTGTTTATTCTTTTGTCTTTTGCTCAGTGATTTACATCTCAGAGGTAACATACCTATTCTTTCTGGGGGGGGGGGGGCGGTTTTCCAGGGAGCAAGTCCACTCTTTCAAATATTCTTTTTTGGCCTTTGATTTTTTTTTTGTCAGGAAGCTCCAGTCTATATAGTTCTTTTGGCTATTTGTAATGAATTCAAAGGAAGAAAAAACCCTGTGTTTTGAATTATCAAGCGGTTAAGACTTCCTTCTAGTTTTCTGAGCGTGTTTCTTTCTTCCTAGGCAGCAAACATCCCCCTGGTGTCGGAGCTTGCTATCAACGAGATTCATTTTGACGACTTCTCCTTGGATATGGATGCCATGATCACTGCAGCTCTGCGAATGTTTATGGAGCTGGGAATGGTTCAGAAATTTAAAATTGACTATGAGGTAATCAGATGCTATATGCTGATATGAGCTGTCTTCACATCATCAGGATTGGGCGCAACTTTCCCGCCAAGATGCATGAGAGTACCCCGCCTGCACGGCTGCTGGTGGAAGGAGGTGTCTCCCCCTACTGGCAGCAGCAAGGACAGAGGACTCCTGCGCAGCTTTGCAGGAAAGTTGGTTGGGCATACAGCCATCATCTGTACATACGTGTGTTAAGTAATAACTCTGATTCCATTCCTGTTTCTTTGTATTCTAGACCCTGTGCAGGTGGTTGTTAACAGTGAGGAAGAATTATCGAATGGTCCTCTATCATAACTGGCGACATGCCTTCAATGTGTGTCAGCTAATGTTTGCAATGTTAACGGTAAGTAATTAATTACAATAGAAAACTCTGGAAGAGCTTTTCTTAGACAATACTGATGGTCTATTTCAATACTGTTCTCAGTATACTGAATCCCAACTTAGTCAAGATAGCGATAGTCCAGGAAGCAGCATGTTAAGCAAAATATCTAAGGGACGGAGAGAGTCACCTTGGAAAACCCCATACCTGACATCTCCCAGAGGATATACCCTTTCGGGTTCAACGTTAGAATAAGTAATATCAAAACCTGTTAGCTCCCAGAAAGTTTACACTGTTTGCTTCTGATTTTCAATTATAATCGGAAAACCCTGATAAAACACCTCTGATAGAGAACTGGGATTTTCTGATAACTGAAAAACCCTGAAAATCCTCTTTGCTACCACAGTCCAATTAAGTCATCTTGCTTCTGCCATTGTGGTTAGATGATGTCACCGTAGTGTGATCACCTAGAGACCTGCAGAGGGAAGAGATACTGTCTTTAGCTATGCCAACCTTGGGAAGATGTAGGGGGTAGTGACGGCCGCCCTGGGACAGTGGCAGCTGCTGCCTTGTCTTCTGCTGTGCAGGTCACAGGAGGCACTTGTAGTGTCATATGCTTAAGGCGCCAGGTTTATAGTTTACCCTAATTGATGCTGCTGTTTTGCAATTAAGAAACATCGTCATTCGGCACTTTTCTTTTCCTTGCTTTAACAAACAGGTAATACTTTGGCCTGCATGTTAAGTTTCCACTTGCAGCATTTTGTTCTTCATCTAAATTCTTCTATTGCTCTGCAGAATTGCTGTTTATCAGACAGTGCTCTTTTGTTTATGCATTATCTGTTTCCCATCCTTCACACATTATAATATAAATTACAGTATTTTAAGATACTACAGTGAAGCTTACTTGATATGGCTGATGGGGACCTGAGGAGTTTGAGAAAGGCGGCGCTTGGTGGGAACTGAGAAATGGAGACCGCTGGCAGGGTTGGATTTACGCATAGGCAGCACAGGCAAGTGCTTAGGGCGCCAAATTCTGAAGCCACCTAAAAACTAGGGATTGGGGTCCCCACTCAACAGTTTCTAGAGGACTCCCCCAACAGTTTTCTGCCTGTGATCTTAAATTCAGCCCTGACTGCTGGGGTTAGGGTGGGAGGGGGGATGAGAGCGAGACAGACTAGATGAGAATAAGAGATGTGAGAGAGACTAGGCAGGGGATGATGACAGGGATTGAGAGAGAATGCGGCTGGTAGGTAGGATGAGGAGGGCTGAGAAAGTGGATACCAGTTTTAAAGTTTTAGTAATGTCATGTAGAGAATGGAATGCACCAAAACACATTCCTAAAACGTAATTTTGCAATGCAAAAACACCAGCATACACAGATGTTTCTTACTCTCCCAAAATCCTTAATAAAACACCTAAATTTACACGGACAAATATTGAGTTGTGGTGGTCAGCATTTGTATTTAAAAAGCAGCCACCATGGATAACAACACTCTGGATACTCAGCACTGATATCTGGATAGTGACTGGATGGTTTTGGATGTCCGGTACTGTGGCAGCAATATTCAGTATCGCTATATGGATATCCTATCAAGCTAGCTGTAGGTCAGCATTTCTGCTGTCTTTATGTTATCCAAATAGCTATCCATATAGCAGCGCAGAATATCGCCACTAGACAAGTAATCTCCAGCTCCGCCCACAAACTGCCCGAGGACTATCTGCATAGTGAGGTGGCCTGTAGGGATTTTCAGTGGTGCTTTTCACATAGTGCAGTTGAAAATCCCAGGTTAGCCGGCGCTCTAAGGCGCCTTTTACTAAAGCCCATTAGCTGGTTAGCGTGCGCTTCAACACATGGCAGCTGGCAATTGGGAACACTGACGCGACGACATGTCTGCTACTGGATGATAAAATGCACGTTAATGAGCAAGCGAAGTAGGAGGTGGGGAATGAGTGGAGAGTGGGCATGGATAGTGCATTATCACTAGGGCTAGCGCAATTGCCACCTGCTCAGCTGCAAACGGCTCTTAACATTGGCTCATCTAATGACTCCTCCATAGGAATCATTAAGTGAATCTGCCTTGGTGGAACTCATGTTAGGCAAACCTGTCGCATGTTAGCTGCCAGAAACATACTAGCCATGCCCCTGAGAGCTAACACAGAGGCTTTGCAATTAATGCGCTTTTATTTGGTGAATTAATTGCAAATCCTTAGTAAAACGGACCCTAACTAACCAGATAGGCGCTGCTGAATATCACCCCCACAATTTATAAACCTTTAGAAATAGAGGTCCTAGTTATGTTTTTTTTTTAAATTCTTTATTTTTGTTTTATAACAACAAAGGAAAGGAAGACATACAGCTAAAAGACAGATACATAAAATGTAATACATACACCAAAGTAAACCCCTGCCACCCCCCTCCCCCCTGCTTCTTCTCTAGAAAACTAATCATTCCCGAAGCGGGCGTGTACTACATTATTGTGTTACAAAACCTAACGGTGATCTGAAACATGATGAGTGCACATTATACAGGCATGTTGGAGCAATGAGCAGATTGTACATAATCATTAAGCATCTGCCATTTAGACAAGCGAGAGTGAGGTTGGTCATGGGGAATAGCTCTCCGAGGTATCTGCTCATATTTACTATATAAGCAGACGAGGTTCCACCATTCATTGACAGTAAGTCGAGAGCTATCCTTCCAATTCCTCGTGATTAAGCATATGGCTATACCCAGCATGAAATCAAGGAGAAAACGACCCTTCTTAGGAAGAGAGGGGACCTCCGCCACAGAGCGGAGTCCCACGATCTTCCAAGAGAGAGGTTCGTGAAGGTGTAAGATAAATTGAATACGACCCCAGACCCGCCCCCAATAAACCTGTAGTTGAGGACATTCATAAATAATATGAGCGAAGGTTCCCACAGCAGTATGGCAAGACCAACACTGGTCCCTAGCATTTGTGTTCCATTTGGCTATTTTTTCTGGGGTATAAAAGCATCTGTGTGCAAAAAAGAAGAGAGTTTGGGTAACAGAGGCAGACCGGGAAACCCGCACTACTTTGCTCCAGAAAACGCTCCATTGCACAGGGGTTAAAGTGGTTTGCAGTTCGCGCTCCCAGGCTTGTTGGGCTCTAAAAGTGGCCGTGTCTGTACCCTGACATAATATTTTATAAAAGTTAGAGGCTACCCCATGTGTACTACTAATAGAGTGAACTATCTCTAATAGCCCGTCCTCAGTAGGGGCAGAGGGCGGCATGATTCGAGCACTTTTGAGGCAGTGTTGAAGCTGCATCAATTGAAAGTAGTGTTTCGCTGGTAACGCAAATTCCTTTTGTAAATCAGAAAAGGTTTTCCAACGAGCTGCAGAGAAAAGCTGTTGGGGTGTCCAGATCCCCCTTGAGTACCAGGGTTTCCATGCTATCGTTCTATTTAGGACTTGAATTCTGGGGTTATTCCATAGCGGGAGTCCGTCCTGAGGACATACGTTCGGGCCCAGTGATAGAATGAGAGTGTTAAAGGCCGCAAGAGTATCGACAATCATTGGTGGATGGCGGGTGTCTACTTGATAGGACATACCGGGGAGATGGGTCAACGGAATTGGACTACGAAGCTCCTCTTCTATATCAAGCCAAACTGGTCTGCTGTCTGTTGAGGCATCTAGCCATCGGGCCCCTTGCTTAAGTAGGAAGGCTTGATGATATCTAAGAAAATCAGGAAATCTGGTACCCCCTCTTTCCTTTGTAGACTGTAGTTTTTGTTTAGCTATCCTTGGTGGCTTGCCCTGCCAGAGATAACGGACGAGAAGGCCCTCAATATCTTTATAAGTATGTAGCGGGAGTAAGCATGGCAGCATTTCTAAAATGTAGTTCACTTTGGGGACTATCATCATTTTCACAGTTTCTAAGCGGCCCCACCATGTAAGAGATAAGGGAGACCAACGATTCGTGAGCTCACGGACTTTGGAGACTACCTCTTTGGCATTAAAACTGATAGTGTCTTCTAAAGGAGAACAGTAATGGACCCCGAGATACTTCACCATGCGGGATTGCCAAAGGAAGGGAAAGGCCTGCATGTCAGCCTCATGTACCCAGCGGTTCAGTGGGAATGCTACAGATTTGGTCCAGTTAATTTTATAGCCCGATAATTGTGAGTATCCGTCAATCAGATCCAAGACAGCTGGAACCGAATCGAGGGATACGAAAAGCATAAGGTCATCTGCATATGCAGAGAGTTTAATCTCCCTATGACTGAAGGGGACACCTCGAATACGTGCGGACTGTCTGATAAGGAGGGCTAGGGGTTCAAGAGCTAGATCAAAGAGCATTGGTGATAGGGGGCAACCTTGACGCGTGCCTCTTTGGAGATTAAATGGCTGAGACTTGATGGCATTTACACAAATACTGGCGATGGGTTGAGTATACATGACTTGGAGATATCGGAGGAAACCCTCCCCAAAGCCATACCATCGGAGAACTGCAAATAAGAAGGGCCATTCTAGGCGGTCAAAGGCTTTTTCGGCATCCAGGGAAAGACCCACCCATGGATGATCCAGATTGGCAGCACTGGATAGCACATGGCACAAGGTCCGAGCATTGTCAGCAGTTGATCTGCCGGGTATAAAACCGCATTGGTCGGGGTGAATTAGGGTGGCCATCCTGTCAGATAGCCGGGTGGCCAAGATCGTTGCGAAGATCTTATAATCGGCATTAAGTAGGGAGATTGGACGGTAGTTGGCGGTTAGTAGCGGGTCTCTGCCTTCTTTCTCAAATACTACCACATTAGCTGCAGAAAAGGATCCCAAAGAGGATGTATCTACCGCAAGGGCAGTAAAATAGAGTTTTAAATAGGGAGCTAAATCTGCACTGAACGTTCTGTAGAATTCGGTCGGGAGACCATCGGGCCCTGCGGCACGGTCCGAGGCTGTTCGTTTTAGGGCAGATTGGATCTCTGAAGTAGAGAAGGGTTCATCCATCGCATCCCTATCATCTTCAGAGAGGGTCGGCCGCTGAATGCCAGAAAGCAATCGCTCGAATGTCTCTGACGAGAACTCACATTCAGATTAATATAGGCGGGTATAGAAATCCCGAAAGAGCTCTACAATGTCGGAGTCTGTGGTCACTATGCCCCCTCCCTGTGGAGCTCGAAGGGCCGCTACGCGTTTGGCTTCTTTTTGACCTTTCAAGGCGTTGGCTAAGAGTCGACCGGCTCGGTTATTTTCACGATAATATGTCCCTCGCTGAAGCTCAATACTCTTAGAAGCTGCAGTTGAGAGGATTGAATTATATTGAAAACGGAGACGCTGTAATCGAATTAATACACATGGATCAGTGCGTGAAGTTAAAACTCGTTCGCCTGCTTTTATTTGTTGGTCTAGTATGAGTAGCTGCTGTTTGCGTTGTTTTCGCAGGCGGATTTGATAGCTAGTGATCGTTGCTCGAATGGCCGCTTTGAAGCCCTCCCACCAAGCCCAATTCGCAGTATCCTGGGGTAGATTAAAATGGAAGTAATCCTGTATGGCTGCTCGAATTTCCAACTGGAACTCTGGCTGAGGTAACAGGGCTCTATCAAAGAACCAGGCCCCCGAATTCCCTTGGGGTGCAGTAGTATGTAATTGAAAGGAAATGGCAGCATGATCTGAAATATGTTGGGAGTGAATCTTTGCAGTGTCCACCTGAGGAACTAACAGTTTTGATATTAGAAAGAAGTCTATGCGAGACTGGGATTTATGAGGGGAAGAGAAGAAGGTGAAGTCAAGCTCATTGGGGTGTAGTAACCTCCATAGATCAACTAAAGCAAGATCTTTGATCAGGGAGGTAAGCGTGGTGTGACTCTTGGGGGGACCACTTGTCCTAGGCGGCTGTTTGTCAATCAGGGGATCAAGGACTAGATTGAAATCCCCCCCAATTATCAATGAAGTATTAGCAGAGGCCTGCGCAACCTGAGCAATGGTAGCAAAAAAGGCAGGGTCATCCACATTAGGAGCGTAAAGGCATATACATGTAACTTCAAGGCTACCTATCTTGAGGTGAACTCTGGTCCATCTACCTTCTGTATCTGAACTAGTCGCAATAATAGTAGCATGCAAAGATTTCCTAACCAGTATGGCAATCCCACATTTCTTAGAAACGGCTGGGGAATAGGCGGCCACCATGTAAGGTTTAATATTAAGTTTAAGAGTTTCCTTCGAATTTAAATGCGTTTCTTGGAGAAAAATCAGATCCGCAGCTTCCTGACTTAGGTAGCTTAGGATTTTCTTCCGTTTTATCGGATTATTGATTCCTTTTACGTTCAATGAGAAAATCTTACATGGTGCCATCAATCAGTAATAGACATTTTAGGTAAGGGCGCTTAAAAACATACAACATAATCAGAATCTGTGCAACAATGACATAATCACCGAGTATTCTGGCTAATACACCCCATATTGAAAAGTATGTACCAAAGTATCTTAGAGAAGAAGCAAAACCCCCAAAGAATATGGCGACCATATGTCTGCGGGAGGAGGCCCTAGAGAGGAAATAGAAAGACATGAAAAAAAAGAAAAGAAACACCAGAGTCCATAATTAACACTGTCTCTGATACTCATCGAGGCTACTGTGGGTAGATGGAGTCGGGTCACAGATATCATCAAAAGTAAGGCAGCAAACTGCCCTCGCCAGACTCTTTGCTGGGCTGCGGCAGATCCAATATGGCAGGCACCGCAGATATGAGAATACTTGCAAGAAATATTCTGGAAGTCAGCGCATCAAGTCGGCTTCTTTGGAATCCAAAAACTCCGCTAGTAGATCAGGGTCCTCAAATGTTCTTGTCTGATTGTGAAGCGTGACTCGGAGCTTGGCCAGGTACATCAGGCCATAGCGTGCTTGTAGTTGTTGAAGCCTCGGCCGGAATTCCAGAAAGCGCTTTCGGCGGTCGACCGTGGGTTTAGCCAAGTCGGGATAGAAGGAGATCTTGTGGCTCTCAAACTCCATATGGCCCTTTGCCCGAGAGGCATTTAGAATTTGCTCAACGTGTTGATATCTCAAAAGTCGAAAAATGATAGGCCACGGGGTCTTCCTGTTGAGCGTTATGCTTGTGGGTACACGATGAGCGCGATCGATCTCCAAATCTTTGGTAAAGGTGATTTGGAGCAGGGAAGGGAGGATTTTGCATAAAAACTCTTTCATGTCTCCCGATTCCGCTCCCTCCGGTATGCCCACGAGTCGTATGTTGTTGCGGCGCGCTCTATTATTGCCATCTTCCACTTCTTTCTGCAAGGCCCGCACCTGATGTTCAACTTTGTCGTGTTTGGACAACCGGGCCGCATTGGAGTCCAATATGCTCTCCATTTTGTCCTGACGCGAAGAAAGCCCTTCTAGCTTGCTTTGAAGCACACCAAAATCTTCCCGCAGCGCTCGGAGTGCTTCACCGTTTGACTGCACGAGGTCTTTGACCCCTCTAATCTCTGCGAGGATTTCCTGCTGCATTTCGGGGCCCTCGCGCAAGGCCAGCCCCTTCTGCGGGGACGGAGGTTCAGTTTTGGAACGTTTGCCGTGAGAAGCCGCTGGAGATCCAAATTCCAGGCGCGTGGGTTTGGTCCCCGCCATCTCACCAATGTGCCCCGGCAAGATCAGAGTAGAAGTTCCAAGTATGTACGGTGTTAATTCAGGATTCTGAGTAGGCCTCTCGGGAGCCTCAGCGTTATGCGACCATCCCGCTGGACATCAGGCTCCGCCCCCCCTAGTTATGTTTAAGTTGGGGTCTGCTCGCATTTCTCTGCTGGTTGTAGGTATTAACACAAGCAGTGATACCATTCAACTGTTTGATAAGAAAATGACTTAGGAAAAATGAGCAAACCTTGTGAACTGGTTGTGCATTCCCTCCATAGGCTGACCAATTCATCCTCTTCTGGGAAGAGGGCATAGACAGGATGGGGGGCTCAGAGGTCCTTTGCTGTGACCTCATATGGCACATCTTAAGACATAAATTCTCCCCTTGTAGGGGGATATATCAGACGCTAAGGTTTCAGTTGGGCACATGATGAGCTACAGAAGTGTTATTTAGTTGTCTAGCAACTGTCAAACAGCATTTCCTGACCAGTTTGTAAATCTTTTAGTGAGTAACAGATTTATTTTTTCATAGTTTACTTGATTAGTTGCCCCTTCTATATCATTTGAAGCAAAATACAAATTAAAATGCATAACAAAAACAGTCAGTAAAAGCAAAGATAAAAAAACACCCTAGAAACCCCTCTCCCCTAACTGCTAATGTTTCATTGTCATTCTTCTGTTTCGTTCCTCTAAGACAAGGGTTCTCAACCCTTATCCTGAGAGCCCGATCAGCTAGGTGCATCATATCTACAAAGAAATGCATGAGAGTGATTTGCATGCCCTCTCTCATCCATGCACAAATCTATCTTAAGAACATAAGAACATAAGATATGCCATACTGGGTCAGACCAAGGTCCACAAACCCAGTATCCTGTTTCCAACAGTGGCCAATCTAGGTCATACGTACCTAGCAGTTTCCCCAAAAGACACAGGTTCCGCAGTGCTTGTACTGGGTCAATCATTGATATCCTGGGTCCCTTCTTAATAATGGTTTATGGACCTTTCCTCCAGGAACTTGTCCAAACCTTTTTTAAACCCAGCTACACTAACAGCCTTTACTACATCCTCCGGTAACAAATTCCAGAGTTTGATTACACGTTGAGTGAAAAAATATTTTCTTTTATTAGTCTTAAATAGTTTACCCTGTAGCTTCATTGTATGTCCCCTAGTCTTTCTATATTCTGATAACGTAAACAATCGATCTACGTTTACCCGTTCCACTCCGTTCATTAATTTATAGACTTCTATCATATCTCCCCTCAGCCGTCTCTTTTCCAGGTTAAAGAGCCCTAACCTTTTTAGCCTTTCTTCATAGGAGTATCCTTCCATCCCCTTTACCATTTTGGTGGCTCTTCTCTGAACCTTTTCTAATAACTCTATATCCTTTTTAAGATACGGCGACCAGAATTGCACACAATATTCAAGGTGCGGTCTCACCATGGAACGATATAGAGGCATTATAATATCTTTTGTTTTATTTTCCATTCCTTTCCTTATGATACCTTATGCATATATTTATGATATCTTATGCATATTTATTGAGCATATCCAGAAAACCTGACTGGCTGGGTGTATCCCAAGGAATTTGTTGAGAGCCACAGCTCTAGGAAGACAGGAAAGGCTGGTTTAGCCAGGAGACCAACTAGGCAATCACCTAGAGCAGTGCAATTTTGGGTATGGCACTGGGGCAGTGGCACACTTGCTCCATTGCCGATCCCTCATAAATAGCAGTGAGACCGGTATAAGATGGAGGGGAGGGGGAGGGGGCAGTAGGATGTGATGCCATGCTGCAAAAGGCTTCTGCTCTTCCCTGGATACGCGCAGGCACAGAAGAGCGCAATGGCCACAGCATCAGATCCCAGGAGTTGCGCGTGGACTGAAGCACTGCCTTCTGCTGAAGGAGCTACCCCAGCCCTGCAGCACCACAACTTGTCGAAGGCCTGAAGAAGGAAGGAGGAGGAGCAGATCCCATGCATGTTTGCAGAGGGGCTGCCACTGGTGGGGAAGGGGAGAGGGGAAATGCTACTGCTGTGTGGAAAGAATAGGGCACACCGGGGGGATAAGGGGGAGGGAGAGGGGAGTATTGCTTGTCAGAGGATGCTGTGCATTGTAGGGGAGAGAATATGAGGCAGTTGCCGCTGCAGAAGGGAAGAGCACTGTGCCAACGTAGTAAAGGTGGTGATGCTGGAGGCTGCAGCACCAGGGGCTAGGGGTGGGAGAGGAATGATATGTCATAGATAGAGTGAGAAGAGGAAAGAGAGAGGGTGTGTGAGAGGGGGAGGGGTGAGGGATGAGTGTTTGGAGAGGGGAGGAGGGATGAGGGGGGAAAAGGAAGACAGTGAGCGATCAAGGGGTCATGGTTGAGAATGGATGAAAGAGAGGAGATAGGATATTGGGGAAAAAGATGAGAATGGAGGAGGAATCGGAAAGCTAGGAAGGGGAGGGGGAGGGAGGAGGCGTGCTGAGATGGGGTGCATGAGTGGGAACCTTGTTGATAGCAATGACGAAAAAGAATATTTGAATAGTAGTGGGTGTGAGAGAAAGTGTTTCTCAAGCAGTTCCTCGAGTATTCCTGGCCAGTCTGATTTCAGCATATCCACACTAAATATTCATGGGATGGATTTGCATGCAGATGAGGCAGTACATGCAAATATGTCTCAAGCATATTCATTATGGATATCCTGAAACAGGAGGAAAGTGGAACATTGACACTGTGACCACTGTATTTAGAGAAATAAAATGCCCAGACAACAAAGGTAGAGTGGAAAATTAAAAAATTCAGTGTAGTAATTGAAATATGTCAGCTTTGAGAATGGGTATCTCTTCTATTTTTAGTATTGTCTTAGTACAAGAAGAAATGCATTTCTGTTTCTTTTTCTCCAGTATTGTATCACATGCGGTTAGGTTTCTTGCTGTTTCCAGTTCAGTTTTTGTCTGTATAATTCTGTTTATAATTTGTGGTTGGTCACTTTGTATTTGGCGAGGGTCCATCTGTGTTCTGTGTGATTAAAGTGAGACAATCCACTAGATGGTCGTGTTTAGTGCCATTACATGGGTATAACAGTAGTGAAGCTTTTACAAAATTGTCCTCCTGATTTGTGGATAAAAGTATGTGCATACAACCTGCAGTGAGCAGACACATTTCCAGCAGTGAGGTTTAGCTGGGTTTACACTTGCCTGCATAGTTTTGAGAACGGAAACATACACCTGCATTTTTTTTCACGCGAATTATGCACACCAAATAGCAAATGTGAATGTGCGTATGGGTTCCTATGGTATTTTTCAAAGCAGAGGTATGCATATACTTATGTTTTTTAAATCCAACAAAATCGTCTTAGTGAAAAGGCTCCATCTGTGGCCCTGTTCAAATCTAGACTAAAAGCTCACTTCTTCTGACCGCTTTTGGATCCTGATCCCCTTAGTCCCCTGTTTACCTCCTATGTGCTTCCTTACTATTTCCCAAGATATATTCTAGTCCCCAGTTGTTGTATTGTCTGTCTTGACTAGACTGTAAGCTCTTATGAGAAGAGACTGTCTCTTACATGTCTCTGTACGCACTGTGTGCGCCTTGTAGTGCTATAAAATGATAAATGGTAGTAATAGTATTAAGCCACTGCCCAGTTGTCCCTCGGCATTGAAAGGCAGCAACAGTAAAGGCTTTCTTAACTTTTGCCACCAAAGCTAACCAAGCAGCACCTGCAATTTCCTCAACATGTACCCCGGTAATCCCATATATGGAATGTTACCATAATCCAAAACCAGCATCACAAGTGCTTGTATTAAGAATCGCATTGCCTGCTCATCCACAGAGGGTCGCAGTTCCTGCACTACCCACAGTTTACCATTGGCTGTGCACACCACTATGACACCTGTGCATAAAATGTCAAATCGGGATCCAACCTAACCCCCCAAATGCTTAATTTCTATCTTCCATTCCAATCGAACCCCCTTAATCATCAGCCCTTCCCTCAGATTCCTATTCATAGGAGGAAAGCAGGAAGTGGGTTTCGGGGGAAAGATAAGGAGCTCGCATCAATATGTTTATTGATGAGAGCAGAAATAATCACCGCTAGGTTTCTTGCCAGTCTCATGAATCCGGCTGGCGTTGAAGTCTAGGGAAAATAGTTCAGAAAGTATGTTTCTCTAATTTCTCACTGCAAATAGTTTATGGGCATGGATAATCAAAGCTTTTTTCCAAAGACATAGAATAGGAAGCAACTTCTAATAACTCAAGTCCCACAGGTAAAATTAGACTGATATTATAACCACGTACAAAAAACATGAACATGTCACCACCACTCAGTACATGGCAGGCGGTGGATTAATAGGGGCGTTTTTTAAAATGTTCTATGCTCAGGGATGTGCGAGCACATTAGATAATATATCTATGAAATCTGTATGAATAATGCAACCTGTGGTACTTTGTGTCTGGCTATTAAGTTAGCATGTGGAAGACCATAAAGCAGCTGGAATGAAGACATGATAATCTATTAATACTTTGCAGTCCACAAACTGGTTGGAGACCTGCCTGATGGTCTTTTTTCATTTCATCTCAGAATTGTCAGCACTCGTTTTGCAAGATAAAGGCATGATTATTATTTTTTTTAGAACAGCTCCTACTGTAGAAAGAATTAAAAATTCCAGTATATAAAATGCTAACACAGTGGCTTATTGGAGTTGAATTTAAATTGATCTCATAACAATTTGGATTGTGTGTAATTAAGTCCAAGAAGTTATACTGACTGGTTTCTTCACGTCTCTAGAAATTGCCTTCCCCATGAAGCCGCTGGGTATTATGTTAGCATTGCACGTTTGAAATAGGGTAGATGGAGAAGTGTTATTGTTGATGGGCCCAATTTTTAGAAGGCTTTACACAGTTTGCAGACCTCCAAACCATGTAAATGCTGCTCTGTGCGCTGTTCCACAGCACTAACAGCGCTGCTGAATATCTGCGGCTGCCAGCTCTACATTCCCCGATGCTATCCACTTAGCATCAAGGTGTGTCGGGGGCATTCCAGGGTGGAGCGAGGGGCACCAATTGCTAACTGGGCGGTAGCGATTTTGAACCGCTGCCCGGATAGCGTTATGTGATGAAAGTCAGGCACAGAAAACCCTGGCCTAACTTTCACCGCATACCGCTAGCTGGGTAGCAGCTCAATATTGCCGCTGCCTGGTTATCGATCAGCCTATGCGGCAAACCCTCAATGCTGGGGCCGGATATGACCCCAGCATTGAATATCTGGGTTTAATGTGCCACATTAGCAGCGCTAGCTGCCAGCCCTGAATATCAGGCCAATGTTTCTAAGCATATAGAAGAGTATTTGAATTATTTTTCTGCATATCAAATTTGAACATTGCAAATTCCACAGAAGAATACTGCAGAATTGTAGAGTATCCTATGCAGACTGATAAAGGTATATTATTGTCCCGTAATTTCGCTGTTTTTTTGTTTTTTTTAGAATACTAGCAAAATACTTTATACAAATAAGTGGGGAAAGTATGCAGAGCATGGCTCATGGAATTCTTTCTAATCCCTCTCTGTGTGTATGTTTATGCACACACCCATCTGTTTCTATTTGCATTGCCTGTGTGTGTGTTTCTGCATATATCTGTTTTCACTGTTTATCTGTGGTGTGTGTGTGTGGTTTTGTATCTCCATTTTATGTATACTGTGTTAATTTTTTTGTGGGCTGGTATGTGTGCTTGTCTGTGTCTGTACATACTTGCATGTGTGCGCATGGATGCTTGCATGTATGTGTCTGAGCATATGTGTACATGTTAATTATAATGTGTGTGTATTTATATCTGTGTTATTTCTCTGTGTGTCTGTGATCAAAAGAGGAGATGAGAGGGGAAGTCTGGGAGGGAGGGAGGGGGGGGGGTGCTTCATTTCTCCTACATCTCCCACCACACACAGAAACTTGTACATCACTTGAACTTCTCCCAGATTACCACCTCCCTTCCTGTGACTAGAGCCAGCATTACAGTGCTCCGCCCCCACAGCCTTCCTATTGGCTGTATCCTACCGACAGTCTCTGCTGCTAGTTACATTCGAAGCAGAAGGGAGCAGGATCACTCACATGGCAGGGGGCGTGGGGGGGGGGGTGTGGAGGTGCACAAGGATTGCAAGGATTACAGAATTACAGACAGAGGTTTTAAATCTTGAAAAATATGCGAACATGTTAGCCATCCTTCTGGCTTTGAGACATCAATGTACAAATTAGTAGAATAATAAAAAAAGGCAGACAGTTGCCAATCCTAATCTCCTGAATATGAAGCACACCTGACAGCCCCTGTAGGTATGTTCCTAGCTTGTCAATTTCTTAATGTAGCCTTGCCCATAGCAACAATGTTATTTGCTAGTACACATAGCAACCAATAAGACATTAACTTTCACAGTAGAAATAAGAGCAAAGAAATTGAAATATGTGAATAATTTAAAACGCAGTGCATCCCAGCTAGTGAACTATTAGTTAATTACTATATCTCCCTTGTTCTGTGTGTGCTATACATATGTTGTATCTATGGGAGGTATAACTAGGAGTGGTGGGGTATTTCTGAGTTACATAGTTTTGGGCATGGGCTCAGTATGAGATTAGTTTGCGAGGGAGTGGGGTGGGGCAGTTGCGGAAAGTTAATTTTTGGGAGTGGGGTAATTTGTGGGGTGGAGGGGTAGTTGTGGGGAGAGGATAGTTTGTGGGGTGCTGGGGCAGTTGTGGATGAGTAAGTTTGGATGTGATGGTAGTTTCCAGGATGGTGGTGCAGTTGTGAGGGTGTAGTTTTTGGGGGTGGGCTTTGTGAGGAGGTGGGACAGGTGTGGGGAGGTAGTACTTGAAGATGGGAGTATTTTTTGGGGCAGTAGGGCAATTGTTGCAGGTAGGTTTTGGGGGGGGGGGGTAGTTTGTGCAGGGGGTTTTGGGGGTGGGGTAGTTTGCAGAACAATGTAGCAATTACAGAGGTTAGTTTTTGGGAGTAGGTATAGTTTCCAGAGCAGTGGGACAATTGCAGGAGGTAGTGTTTGGGGGTGCTAGTAGTCTGCTAGGCAGTAGGGCAGTTGGGATGGGGTAATTTTGGGGGGGGGGGGGTAGGGATGTTTGATGGGCAGTTTGCAGGATGCTGAGGCAGTTGCAAGAGACTGTTTCTTGCGATGGGGCAGTTTTCAGGATGGTAAGGCAGTGTAAGGATGTTTTTCAGGGTGGTAACATTTGTTGGGTTGATGGGGGTAGTTGCAAAAAGCTTTTTTTGAGGGGGTATTCAGTGGTATGGAGTAATGGCACCTTTTTCACTGCTTGCTAAAATCGACCCATGGTCTTTATGTATCTTAGAAAGAGCCCTGCATATGAGTACCTACTACAACTTATCTTTTTTTCTAGGAAAAATACACTGGTTGGAGATGGGGGCATAGTGCAGGGTGTTGGGTCAGTTATGGTGGGAGGGGGGGGGACAGTTTTTCATGGTGGGGGACAGTTTGGGGGTTGGGAGAGTAGAGAACTGGGAGAGGTAGTTTGAAAGGAGGAATTCTCTAATTGCTATGTTTCACTGTATGTAAGTTTCTATGCTACAGTACCTGGAACTCCTCCCATAGAAATACATTGGGCTAATGTTTTGGGGGTTCTTATTTCTCTAGAATCCCCATTTTAATATGGCTCATTTTTTAACTTCATGTGTGTTTTTAGCAGTTTTTCCCACATGCCAAGTGTCATCTCATTCTATTAAATTTCTGAAGAATTATTTTGCCCCCAGACAGACACATTCTCGACTCCTTTTATATAATTCTTTCCAGTTTCTGTTAAGTTAGAAAGAATAAAAAGCGCTGAACTGTGATCTCTAAAGTACTGAATCTTTTGGAGCACTAAAATTTATTCATTACACTCTGTTAAGCACCTTTGTAGTTTGTATAAGATACTTCAGATGAATGTATCTTTTTTTTTTAGTCCAGCACCTCAAACTCTTTTTCTTACAGTCTAATTAGTTACCAGATCCTGATACTTTGATCAGAAAAGTTGGATGTTCCATCTCCATAATATCCAAAGCCATCTGGTTTTGTGATTAAAACCTGGAAAGACATGAACTGGAGACAAATACAGAATTATTGAAGAAAAGTCTGATTTGTTCTATAAATACACTGTAAAGAAGAATAACTGGTGTACATAGCACTACTTCTACCCTAAGTTTTGTTTACATTTTAATGAACATTTTATAAAACAAGAGCTCAACTTTGCCTGTCAAAGAATTTTCTGCTTTAACATTTTAGGGGGAAAAAACGATGAAATCACAACGTAAATGTTGTAACAAGCAATTGAATTCCCAGTCAAAGATTGCTAAGTAATACAAGTAGGGTAAGCCTGTAGAGCTCGGCTCGTGGAATTCTTTCAAACCCCTGTTTGTGCGCGCGTGTGCGCGCATGTACACACATGCACAAATGCACCTGTTTGTATTTACATTGCCTTTGTGTGTATGTGTCTTGTGAGTGTTGTATGTGTGCTTGTGTGTGTGCATGTATTTCTCTGTTTCTATATTTATCTGTGTGTGTGGTGTGTGAGTGTGTGTATTTCTTTTTTGTTTGTGTGTGTGTGTGTGTGTGTATATATGTATCTTTGTGAGTTGATATGTCTGTGTGTTTGAACATACATGTGTATGTGTGTCATTGCAAATGTGATTATATGTGTGTCTGTGCATTCTTTTATGTGTGTTGTCGCCAACTTCCCCCTGGTGGCCGGTGGCTGAACGGGGAGGTTGGGCATATAGTTAATTTTAGGAGAGGAGGGTTTTTTTAAGGCCAGGTGCAGCCTGGTCTATGTAGTCCTGCCCCTGGTGCAAATAAGTCATGTAAGCCAAATGGAGGGAAAATAAGGCTTTTATTTCCCTTTTCACAAAAAGATTTGTTGGGCTACAAAAAGTGAAGAAAGTCCTTCTTTTCAGGCATAAACCAAACTCAAGGAACAAAGTAAACTGTTATAATCTTCACAGTTGTAGAAAGGAATTTAACCAAGGATTCTTTCAACATTGGAGTAAATTACATGTCTGAACATTCTTCCTTCACTCAGGACAAATATGAAAACTTCTTAAGGTGATATCTGTGTAGCTCACAGTTCCGGCAGTGATTCCAAACTACCCCCAACACACATGGAACAATCCATGAATTCCTCCTGAGATGAGGGAATAGGGTCTATAAGCTTCACTTGCATTGGTTCTAAATCACTATTATCTTCTTCTGAGCTGGGGCATTCTCTGGCTGTTATCACTGGCCAGTCCCTATTTCTTTTCCCTTGTTTTCCATACAGTTGTTCTAAGGTTCTTAAATGAGCATGGCCTGTTTTATTGCCTCTATATCTTGGCTGGTGAAACTCTGACCTGCTTTCTCTTCCTTTAAACTGAGGATCTGTTTTATAAGGGCTTCTAGCAGCTGAGCCTTTCTTCATGAATAAAGAATCATCATTCCTTGGTTTCCTGTAATAGGCATAGCTGGAAGTGTTCTCCTCAGGTATTTCCCTTAGGACCCAGTCTCTCTGGCAATCTTTCTCTTGAAAGCTTCTGGTACCTTTCAATCTGGTCTCTGTGCTTTCTGGCAAGCATAGGCCTCTCTCCAAGCCTGGCTTCCAGCTTCTTAGCTCTTTACCTCTGGAGTTCCTGGCTACCACGACTTCTACAGGACTGACTCTCCTCCGTCGGTCTTTCCCCCTGGGACCTTCTAGTTCTCTTCCAGTTCCTGCAGCCGAGCCACTAATCCTGGTTCCACAGCTCCTTTTCTCAGCCGTGCTCTGCTCTCCGGTGCTGCTCTGCTTTCTGGTGCTGCTCTGCTCTCCAGTGCTGCTCTGCTCTCCGGTGCTGCTCTGCTTTCTGTCTCCAGCCTCTTGCTTATAAAGGTCTTCTGCCTTTGAGCTTCCTGGGCTAGTTCTCAGGTGCTGCTGATTAGCTAGGTGTGTCCACTCAGCCTCTGTAAGTGCACACCTGCTCCCTCTAGCTGTTTTGCTAGACAATTGCATTCTCTGCACCTCATTTGTTTTGGGACAGACAACTTCTTTTCCTATGTCCTCACTTTTATTAGCTCCTGCTCTATGACAGTGTGCAAAAGCTTCTGTGTATATGTCTATGCATATGTATGTGTGTATACTTGTCTGTGTTCTAGAGAGTGGATTGCAAAGGACTTTATGGGGGATGGGGCAGTGTGAGGGGTGGTGGGCAACTGGAGGGGTATCTTTGGTGGTTCAAGCAGTTGAGAGAGTAGATAACAGGAATAGGAGGTTTGAAAGGAGCAATTGCTTAACTGCTATTTTCACTGTATGTAAGTTTGTAACTATAGAAGCTGGAAGTCCTTCCATAGAAAAATATTGTGCTAGTTTTTGAGGGGTTTATTTCTTTGGACCTCCTCAGTTTAACTAAGCCCCCATTTTCAAATTCAGTGTAACTTTTTAACAGTTTTTCTCACATGCCAAGTTTCATCCTGTTCCGTTAAATTTTTGGAGAGTTATTTTGCACTTGAACAGACAGACAGGCATCACTTTTGTCCGGATGAACTTTGAACAGATTGAGAGTGAAAGAGATGATTCAGAGTGAGACCAACTAGGAACAGTTTGCAATAGTCTAGACAGGAGTGAATAAATAGTGGATAAGTGTCTTAGTAGTGTGTTCAGAAAGGAAGGGATGAATTTTGCTGGTTATAGAGAAAGAAACTACAGGTTTTAGCTATCAGTTGGATGTATGTGGAGAAGAAGAGAGAGAAGTCAACAATGACCCCAAGGTTGCGAGTCGAGGAAACAGGGAGGAGTAAAGCATTATACACAGAAATAGAGAAAAGAGGAAGGGGAGGAGGTAGGTTTAGGGGAAAGATAAGCTTGGTTTTAGCTATGTTCAATTTCAAATGGCGGTGAGACATCCAGGCAGCAATGTGAGATAGGCAGACAGAGATCCGGGCCTGGATTCCCAGAGAAATTTCAGGTGTAGAGGTGTAGATCCGAGAGTCTTCAGCGTAAAGATGGTACTGAAAACCATGGGAGGAGATGAGTGCACAAGGGACTGGTCATAGAGAGAGAAAATAAGTGGTCCAAAGAGAGACTGTTGAAATACACCAACTGAGACCAGGATAGCAGTAGAGGAGGATCCGCTAGAACATACACTAAACCTGCAGTGGAAGAGATAAGAAGAGAACCATGCCAGAATAGAACCCTTCAAACTAAGCGAGGACAAGATATCAATGAGAAGATGGAAGCCAACAGCGTCAAATGCAGCAGAGAAGTAAAGAATGATCAAGTGAAAGCCCTTTGATTTGGTCAGGAACAAGTCACTATAGACTTTGGCAAGAGCCATTTTACTAGAATGTAGAGGAGAAAATCCAGGAGAGAAAATCAAGACAACGGCAGTGAACCGCATATTCAAGTAGTTTAGAAATAAAGGGGAGGAGGGAGATAGGTCAGTAATTAGAAAGATAGGTAGGGTCTAGTGAGGGCTTTTTGAGGAGAAGTGTAACCACAGCATATTTGAAGGTTGCAGGGACAGTTGCAGTGGAAAGCGATAGGTTGAGAATATAACAAATGGAAGGGTTCACAGCAGAGGAGATAGAGCTTAGGAGAAGGGTGGGAATAGAATCAGAGGAGCAGGTAGTGAGTTTGGAGGAGGAAAGAAGATGTGTGTTTTCTTCTTCAGAGATCTTAGAAAAGGAAGAAAGGGTGGCAGAGGTTGAGGAGGAGGAGTTGGGAATGAAAAGGGGGAAGAGGGTATGGAGATGACTTCATGGGGAATTTGAGTGTAATGTTGTGGACTTTGTCATGGAAATAGCCAAAATCTGGACAAAAAGAGAAGGAGGGGGTGAAGGCAGAAGCACCTTAAGGAGAGAATTGAGAGTTGTAAAGAGATGGTGAGGGTCAGAGGCAAGCGAGTTAGTCAAGTGGACATAATAGTCTTGTTTGGTGAATGCTATGGCTAACTGGAAAGAGGCTAGCATGAATCTGAAGTATAGAAAGTCCATAAGGGTGCGAGATTTGAGCCAAATGCACTCAGCTGAATGGACACAGGAATGTAGGTAGCTGGTTGTTGAGAACAGCCAGGGCTAAGGTACAGTATGCCTCACAGGATGTGGCATGGAAGGAACAAGAGCATCCAGAGCAGAATACAGT
The DNA here is from genome assembly GCA_033557465.1 of Ichthyophis bannanicus. Lineage (NCBI taxonomy): Eukaryota > Metazoa > Chordata > Amphibia > Gymnophiona > Ichthyophiidae > Ichthyophis > Ichthyophis bannanicus. The sequence continues at coordinate 523,883,002 of CM066036.1, read as the reverse complement.
GTTATAGGAATATACTGCCTCATTAACCGAGTCAGGTGGCACATTGGAGGAAAGAGGTGATGAGACAGTAGTGGAGAGAACCAATGGGTCAATAGCATGAAGTTTTGTAAAGAAATTGGAGGATATTGAATGAGACTGAGACAGGGAGTGAGGAAGAGTGAAGCTTAGTAGATGATGGTCAGATAATGGAAGAGCTGAGGCACATAGGTTTGAGGGTAAGCAGTTAGAAAAGAAGACAAGGCCAAGGCAGTGGCCAGTCTGGTGAGTAAGGGCAGTAGAGCACAGCTGGAGGTTGAATGAGGAGGTAAGGGAATGGAACTTTAGAGCATAAGACTCAGAGTGGTTGTCAACATGAATGTTAAAATCCCTGAGAATAAGGGAGGGGGAAGATGAATCCAGAAAGAAGGAAAGTCACGAATCAAAGTCAGTGAGAAAGGCAGAGGTGGACTTGTCAGGGATTGATAAATGGCAATGATCCGGAGAGGTAGTGGAGTAAAAAAACATATGAAGTGGACTTCAAAGGAGGGAAAGGAGTGAGACTGAGGCAGAAGGAGGGGTTGAAAATGGCAGGAATGAAAGAGTAGAAACCCAACATTACCACCATGACCAATGGGATGAGGCATATGGGAAAATTGGTAGCCGCCATGACTGAGGACAGTGACTGAAGCTGTCCACTGTCATGGCGGCTACTCCCCCAGCAACTACCTCCTTTTCCCACACCCTAGCAAAGGCATCTTCAGCCATCATCCCCAGCCTCCTTCTCTTAGCCATGGCCCATTCATCATCCCCATCCCCTTGCTCCCAGCCAAAACATAAGACCCTTTTCCTACCCCAGCATCAGCCCCTTCTTCCATCCACATTTACCATGTCGGCTTCCACCTCCTTTCTCCTAGCATCAGCCACCATCTTCAATCTCCATTCACAGCATCTGCCAGTGTCTGGCCTCTTCTCCCTGCCACAGCATCAGCATCAGCTCCACCCCCCAGCATCACACCCTTTTCTCAGCATCAGCCCCTTCTCCCACCTGCCTCAATGCCTCAATCCTCTACAGACTGGCAGGAGCTTGTTCCTTTACTCTCGCTGCCCTGCCTGTCTTTAGCCAGCCATGCCACCGGCACTGCAGATAGGACTGAAACATCAGAATAGGCACTTCCTTTAGCTCATTGGATACAGGAAGTGTCTGTATTTGCATTTCAATTTGCTCATGCCACCAGGAGATTACGCTGGTTGAGACAGGTAGAGTAGTGGGTGCAAAGGAACAAGCTCTTGCTGCTTCAAAAACAGCTGAAAATTTGCTGAGACCAGAGTGTTTGTGGCCCTCCTTGTCCTGATGCCTATGACACACATGCAGACAAACAAAACACAGACACTCAAAAAAAGGCACACATATACACAAACGGGGTCATTCTGAGCCATGAATAGCAGGGAAGGACATTCTGTTGGGATGTCCATACCTGCTATTTGGCCCCCTCTGCCATCCCCGACTAACCTCCCCGTACAAACAAGGTGTTTGTACGAGGAGGCTAGATGGAGTGAGAAAGGGGCAGTGCAGAGGCGGAGTTAGGTTGGGCAGTGGGCGGTCCGCAGCCCTGGAAGTACAGGGCCGATTCCGATATTGGTCCTGTATGTCCAGGGCTGCCAGACTGAATGGGGAACTTATTCCACCTCTGAGGTGGAATAGCTTCCCCTAGTTGGTGGGGGACGGCAGGCCCAGGCAGCGGAAGGGGCCAGAGGGGCTGCAGGTGATTCCCCCTGCCCAACCCTGGCCTCAGGAGGCCAGATCCAGGGTTGGGCAATGGGGAATTTAAGAACAGGTTGGCGGCTGGGGATCATGGCTCCTGAATGGAGCCACTGTGCCATGGCAACTGGACGTCATGGCGCCGCAATTCCATTCAGAAGCCTTGACTGAGTTAGCCAGGTAGAGACCTGTACGTGCAGGCCGACCAGAAATGGGTCCCGACCTGCAAGTAAAGGCCTAGTTGCGATTCTGATCCCGTGGGGCACGTCTAGCCCCACGGGATCAGAATCGCATCTGCCCCTGTGCATCCGATTCTGATCGGAAGCACAGAGGCCTAGACATCCTGATTGGAATGAGGCCCAATATCAGTATTTTATAATCAACGTGCATACTTGCAAACTCCACCCGCACCTTGTTCAGACTGGGCTGGCAAATTACGCGCATTCTTGACAAGACACGGCATTTAAAGGAGCTTAGGGGGAATGTTTGAAAGTTCAGAGTTTTTAAATATGTTCTTTTGAATGGTGCATTGAACTCGTCACAATGTTGTATAGTGTCCCCACAGGCCAGGAGTAGTTTTTTCTTTATTTTCTGACAAGTTTCATAAGAATAAATTAAATCTTTAAAGGGAAGAGGAGGGGGAATTGGGTGTGGGGGGGGGGGTGAAAGTGTAAAATATGTAATTGATGGTTCTCTGTTCCGCCTGTATGCTTCCTGCAATGTGTAGAGTACTCACATGCTGGGAGGGTGTTGCAGGCATTAATAAACAGAGTTGCACTAAGACAACTGGTGAAGTGAAGGGTGGGTTATGGGCGGGAGGGGGATGGGGAGGACCAAAATGTAAAACTAGTGTAAGATGTTGTTTGTATTGTTTATACACTCCTGGCGTTGTGTAAGAGCTCCCACATACTAGGAATATTGGTGTTATTTTTTTGTTAATAAAATAGATTTTAACTAAAGCAGTTGATATATATTTTATAAAATACCTTATATACATAAACGTGGCCAAATACATGCAAAAAGGATTTTTTAAATTTACTCGTAGGGGCCCTATTTTCAATAGAATTGTACCATAGAGACTAAAGAGCAGAATCAATGTGATGCAGATGTTCTGAAGATCTAGATGCCTAACCTAAGGGTTAAGCTCCCAGTGCTTCCTACATTTAGGGAGCGATATTTACTAGTGGGCTGATTTTCAAAAGCATCTAGTAACTCTGCTTACAATGATTCTCATGACTAGACTGACAAAAAAGTAATGTGGCATTTTTATGATGGTTGGTTTGGGGAGAATTTGGATTTAGCTCACGCATTTTCTCTGTAGTAGCTCAAGGTGAGTTTCAGTCAAGCACAATAGGTATTTCCCTGTCCTCAGAGGGCTTACAATCTAAATTTGTCCCTGAAGCAATAGAGAATTAAGTGACTTACCCAAGATCACAGGAAGCAACAATGGTATTTGAACCCTGGTTCCCTGCCTGCGGCACTTCACTGATTGATGATAGTAGTAATGGTGGATAAGCAGTCATAGTAAAGCCTGGATACATAGGCAGCAGAACAGGGTCGGCCACAGGGATCATGTTCCCACCAACCTGTTGTCTCATGGCAACAGCAAATAAGGAGCTGGAGGAGCAGATGAAGATGGGTTTGTTTGACCACCCCCATTACCAAAAAGGTGTTCTGCTGCCCCTGCCAGGGTCACTATCTGAATCCGAAAAACTGAACATAAATGGAATTTGTACAGTTGAGACAAATGCGCTCAGGTTTTGAAAGCAGATGCAGCAACGTGCACTGCTGTAAGCACAGGTGATAGCATAGTGTTTACGCACAACTTTCTGCGCTACTGGGGATGCAGAATGGGGGCACACAGCACATTAAAATCTATTTAAACGGATTGTAATGAAGCAATGAACTCTACTGTGCAGAGTTCACACCTCACCACCTTTTCCACACCTCCCAAGCAGCGCATCGAAGACACCATAGCTGCAATCAACACGACCACTGCCCAAACCAACCCCTGCCCAGCATTCTGGATTAAAGATCTACGGTCCAACTTTAGTCCCATTATAGCCAGAATCATGGACCAATCCTTTGCAACAGGTACATTCCCGCAATCCCTCAAGCACATGTCCATAAGACCACTACTAAAAAACGCCAAGCTGGACCCCATGAAGGTAGAATCATACAGACCGATATCGAGCATACCTTTACTCGCAAAAATAATTGAGAAGGAAGTCCAGATGCAAATTCAAGAACACATTGAAACCTCTGCACCACTAACCCTTGCCAACACGGCTTCAGAGAGGAACATTTGGTTGAAACGCTCCTTACCACACTCATCAACAACATAATAGCAGGAATTGACAACATTCGCCAAGGGTTTGCTCTCATCTTCATAGACATCACAGCTGCGTTCGACTCGGTGAGTCATGAGCTTCTGCTAGAACGTCTCAAGGAGAAGGGAATCACTGACAAAGCGCTGAAGTGGTGCAAGTCCTACCTTTCTGATAGATGGCAGCATGTACGTTCCGGGGCAACTTCATCAGCTCCTTTCCATCAGAAGCAGGGTGTTCCGCAGGGTTCCTCCCTCTCGGCCCTGATGTTCAACGTATACATGCAGCCCATCTGCAACTTGATCCGGTCATTCAGTGTCAACTGCTTGATATATGCAGACAACGTGTTGCTATATATGCCGTTCTCAACAGAGAACCCAGACCTCTCGCCACTAACAAACTGCTTTAATGCAGTATCCGACTGGCTCCAAACCCAAAACCTCAGGATCCAACACAAAAAAACAGAAGTACTCTTCATTACAAGGAATCCAAACTTCTCCACTCCACCCTTTATAAGAGTCAAGGAAGCAGATCTCCTGACCAAGCCCACGATTAGATACCTCGGTGTCACTTTAGACCAGAGATTGGACATGAAGGTACACATAGGCAACATAGTTAGGGCGGTGTACCATAAGATACGGTCCCTCAGACCCCTATGATCCCTGCTAGAGCCCGAAGACTTCAGGACAATTTACCAAGCGCTGATCATACCACATTTTGATTATGCAAATGTGATCCTGCACGAGCTCCCCCAGGCCACCCTGAATCCGCTGCAACTGGCGATGAACACCGCAGCAAGGGTCCTATACGGGGCATCCAGGAAAGACCATGTGACACCCATACTGAAGCACCTCCACTGGCTCCCGGTATATAGTAGACTCAAGTACAAGACCCTACTGCTGACATTCAAAGCCATCAACGGGCTCTCACCTTCGTCACTATCCGAGTTGATCCAGACCACTCCCACCAATCGGTCCAGAAGATCGGTAGCACTCAAAACACTGATAGTCCCAAAATCAATAACCCAATGCACCCAGTCAACAGCAAATAGGGCCTTCAAATTCTGTGCGCCAAGATGCTGGAATACCCTTCCTCCCAACATCCGTGCAATCCCCGAACTATTCCAGTTTAGGAAGGCTTTAAAGCACCACCTCTTCCTCCTATACTACACGGTGGACAATGCTACAGAAACCCCATCCACGTGTGCCACACAAAACACCCATGGCTAGACCAATGAGGCGAACTCTACCTTCTTGCATGATTGTAAATAGTTACCCCATGTTATCCAAGTTTTAACACCTGTTCATTGTAAACACAGAGTACCCAGGGAAATGTGTAGCTCTATGTTCATTGTAAACCGCGCTGATGTTGAATAGCGCGGTATAAAAGAGACTGGAAATAAATAAATACAATAAATAAGTGCGCAGAAGACCAGAAGGCTGAGCTCAATGCTGGTATTTTAATGTGAGGTCTCAGGAGGCACATAGGAACATGTTTACTAAAATGCGTTAGCTCTTAACACAGCTGATAACACTTGCCAAGTCACCATGTTAACAGCTAACGCAGGACAAATGCAGATAGTGCATTGATTTTCTGGGCTATCTGCAAATAAACCAGCTGTGTGCATGGGCGGCGCGACAAGGGTGAAGAGTGGGTGTGTCTGCACGCATGGTTTCCATGCGAGCCAGCAGCTCATGAGAACAGCGTGGGTACAACTAATGCCACCTCAATGTTTGGCATTAGCTGCATCCAGGCTGCTGTTAGACCCCACTCTCTGCATTTTCAGTGTAGTATCTGCTGGGGGAATGCTGTGCATGCAGCTAATATGGTGCTGTTTGCACTAACCTGCCACATAAGCTGCAAAAGCCTAACCCAGTTTAGTAAACAGACCCCTAAGGGTTAGCTCATAGGTTTGCAGTCAATGCTGGTGAGGAATTTATGCCTGTTTCTTGAGTGCACAATATCCGCAACCATTTCTGGCTTTGCTGAAGAGAGTGCTAAACAAAATGGCAGGGAAAAGTGTGCTGGAACAGTGTTTAAGCTCATGTACTGGAATGCTATGCGGCACATAACAGCAATATTATTCTGCAGAAAATTTCTGTGTAGAATTATATTGGTGTTTCTAAATGCTGATATTATTCTCAGCAGAACGTCTGCACAGAACAATATTCATGTAATGCACCGCACAATATTCCAGCACAAGTGCACAAAATAGAGGTACGGCTAACACAGAGTCCAATGCGCATATGCCTAGCTTGCTCTCTTTGTTTAGCACAGACCTTTTGCATATAGCTCATTTGCATGCTGTTTGCTTAGAGCAACACTGAGCAAAATATCTGCGCTACGCTTGCTTTACGAAACCCAAGTTTAGAACTTTAGGACTGGGCTCTAGTACAAGGATTCTGCATTGAGCCCCAAGCAGTATAGAACTTGAGTGATTTCACTTGTGATGGAGAGTTTCCTCCAGGTGGAGCTCTAAAGCCACATTCCACAGCTAAATTCTAGTCGGGTAAAGCCCTTGTGAAAAACTATAAAATGGAAGCAGTGATTTTTCTCTACCACAGCTGGCTCTGTTAGTTTGCAGACTGCAGTAAGGCAAACATGTCTTTCATAACATCTGATAATGTTTGTTGAAAGTAAAACATGGACTACTATAAAATGAAGCCCCCTAAGACTTACAAGATAAATTAAGCTACTTGTAGTTAGTATTTAGCATTGCCAACTGGCAAACCCAGTGGCAACCAGGTGAAACCAGGACAAGCTTGAAAAAAAAGAATCAGCTGAGAATTCTGTTTCTGCAAGCGCCTACTATTGCAGTAGTGTCTAGGCATTATGGGGGGGTCATTCTGATCTGTGAATAGCGGGGATGAATGTCCGACTTGGACATCCAACCCCGCTATTCGTAGGGAGCGAATTCCCAACTCCAGGCTTCCCACATGTACAGCGGCGTTGTGTGGGGAGCTCTGGACGGGAAGGCCTGGAGGAGGAGTGTGGGCAGAGCAGTGGTGGGCCCACGACCCCGGACATACTCGGCCAATTGAGGTCATGGCCCTGTACGTCTGGGGAGGCAAGGTTGGATGGAGAACTTATTCCATCTCAGAAGTTGGCGGCCAGCGCTGGAGGACCTCACCGACCAGGTGAGCAGAGGCAGGAGGATCCCTGCCGCCTGATCCCGGCCTTGGCAGGCCCCTCAGGGGATTGTGTAGCGGGAAAAAGCAATCTTACGGGTTTGCAGGGCTTCGGGGCTCCTGCTGGGCGTCCTGATGCCATGGTGAATGGATGCCATGGCACCAAAGCTTCAGCAGGAGCATTGGCTGGGCTAGCTGGGGATCCTGCCGGACGTACAACGTGACAAAATTGAGGCCTGTCCAAGTGCTTGGAATCTGCACCCTCGGGAATGTCCGGTTTTGCAGCTGCAGAATTGGGTTAAATTTGGCCCGACTGGGTTTTGGACATTTGCCGGACGGGCCCTGATTGGAATTGGCCTCTACGAGAGTAATTTTATAAAGTCCCAAGCACCTATGACAAGTCTGTTTTTATAAAGAAAAGTAGTTGCCTACTTTTCTTTATAGAATACTAGCGTAAATGGTGAAATACGTGCTGTAATCTAAGACAAAAACACTTTCAGCAGCCTGAGAGCTGGTGTAAATCCCTGTGCCCAGATTCATAAAGCATGCTCGTGAATTATAGTATTTCATAATCTACACGCTTTCTTGTGCGCGTCATTCAAACTTCACCCATGTGCATGCCTATAGTGCATGTCCAATGTGCATACTTCCAGAATAGTGACCACCTCAATAACATATGGAAATGCCTATTTCCGTGCATAAATCACTAAAATACGATGAGTTATGTGGGCTATATGTGATTTATAAGGGTGACTTTATAAAAGGGTGCCTAATTAAAGTGCTTTCACCTGTGTTAAGCTTATTATATAAAAACAAGTGGGCACCTACTGATCTTTATAAAATACTAGCCTAAGTGTCACAATCGCACCTTAAGACACGGACATTTGTGCCAGCCCTTGAACTGATGTAAATGCCTGCACCTAAATGTTTGCAAGAACACACGTAAATTATAATATAATCTATAAATGTACTTGTGCACTCTGCTCAAACTCCGCCCATAGACAGGTCCCCCGGCAAAGTACACGCCATCAGCACTGCGCATATTTCTGCGCTGACTGATATTTTATAAGGGGTCACTAACACTCATATGCGGCCAGATACTCAAATTAATGACTAAAATAATCCCTAGTTAGGCAGTATGTGGCACCTAAAAGTATATGCCCCCCCCCCTTATAAAATGACACCCTTACAAGTACGAAATGAAAAATATAATCCTAGCAGAACAGATGCAGTTCTTCGAGGAAGAGAACAACCCAGGAGTCAGAGCAGTAGGCTGACAAGCAGAGTTAAAATCTTGTTTCTCCCACTGACATTTCTTGTGACATAGGATGCGCCACCTCACCCTCTGTTGCTTCAGATTCAGACTTAAGCTCTACACAACAGGTTGTTTTCACAGAGGGAGCAGCGCATGAAAGAGTGCTTAGAACACACACAAATGCTGAAATTTTTGCCACCTGCAACAGTTTATTCAAATTCATAAATAATGAGCTGCTATGAAGCAAAATCATGCAAAGAAGCTTAATTACGATTTTTTTGAAAACTGGCTTCACACATCAGATTTCTCAGAAAGAGAACTATATCCCAAGAGATGTCATTATTATATTTTGCTAAAATTCCTAAGGAAACAACAGTGGGCTCTTTAGCGGCTGAACAGCGCCAACCAGCTATCTTTATCTTTATTTCACATTTGATATACCGCCCAGGCCATGGCTATCTCATTACTATCACTCGTGGGCAAAGTGTATTTTTTCATTTTTATTCCAGTTTATCACTTGTAATTTTCAAGTCCCTCTGACTCATATTCCTGTAGTCACTTACTTTATAAAAAAAAATCCAAAAGATAAAATCATGGCCAAAGCAAGCACCACAAAAGTAAGTTAGCTTGACCCAACATCATTGTTTCAGCTCTTCGTGGCTTACTTAAGGGGTCCTATGAATTTCATTTAATGCTTCTATACCGCGGACTCTATAAGATCTCTGCTGTTTACAATAGAACATAAGAAATAATAAAACACAGATAGCAAAACAAATAATACAAAAGTAAAACAGAATATTAAAAAATAAATAACATAATGTACTGAAAGTTAAAAAAAAAACCTTTCCTACCTCCGTTTAGTAAACATCCGCCTTTTTTTTTTTTTTTACTAAAATCAAGCTAGTCTTGGAGAAAACCAAGTTCAGGGGGAAGATTATTCCAAATAGCTGAACCAGCTATGGAAACTCAACAGTTCAAAACTCGAACTCCATAACCAGATGGCTACCTTAATTACTCAGTCCCCTGAAATCTTAGTGGGTGAAAGAAGCAAAACCTCCCAAGGGACTTTTACAGAGATAGCATTCCCCATTTTTAAGACTTCAAAATGCAAAAAATTGAAGTGTTTCTAAAAAGGGTGAAATATGGTCCTGAGGTTTAGCACCCATTAGTAGGCAAGCTGCTGAGTTCTGCACTCCCTGAAGTGGTTTCAAATATACCTTAGGGAAACCAAACAAAATCGTACTGCAGATAGTCCATCGGAGACAAAACCATGCATTGTACAACAATCCGAAAATCATCAGAGGAAATAAAATATTTCAGTCGCCTAATAAAGTGCAGCTTCACAAAAGATCTCTTCACAGTCTGTGATATGAGGGCAGAAAGAGTTAGCTTGACCCGTGTTTGTGTGTTCTGTCTTGACTAGATTGTAAGCTCTGATGAGCAGGGATTGTCTCCTACGTGTCTATACTGTACAGCGCTGCGTACGACTGTAGGCTATATAAATGCTAAGTAGTATTAGTAGTAAAGAGTTGAGAATCCAATAGCAGACCTAGGTAACGCTCTTGTTCTGAAAAGTCAATTTAGTAACAGCCGACAGACACCACATCCAGTAACTGAGGACTCTGGTAATGATGAATTACCAAGAAATAACCAAAAAATGCTGCCAATAATCACAGTTGAAATATTCATTAATGACTAACTCCACCCTCTTATGTCACTAGTGCTGAGACCAAAAAACTGTTAAGCAGCCATCAACAGTCAAAGGCAGACCACTCCAAATCCAAATTCGTAGCAAAAGGGTCCAGAGTCTTCAAAAGATAAATAGAGAATTGTTCCATCTGTAGAAGTAGCTTAGCAACATCACCACCAGTTTATTGGGGGAGGGGAGAGGTGTTAATATGTTGTAAAACAGCTACCTTTAATTGTGTGATGCAGAGGTTCTCAACCCTGTGCTTAGGACACACCTAGCCAGTCAGTTTTTCAGAATAACCTCAGTGAATATGCATGAGAGAGATTTACATACAATGGAGACAGTGAAGGTCATTCAGTGCCACGAATAGCAGGGATGTATCCCTGCCGCCCCAGTGCAAAGGCTCCCTGTAACATAGTAACATAGTAGATGACGGCAGATAAAGACCAGCATGGTCCATCTAGTCTGCCCAGCAAGATGGCAAGAGTAGGTGCAGGCCACCCCGCCCCATGTCTTTGTTTAGGGGTGAACCCACCACTCCATGTAGGACACCCCTATTTGTTGAGAGGTTAGATGGTTCAGAAGTTATATGTTTCAGTTTATTTTTGTTTTTATCCTGTTGCTGTAAAGGGATCCACTGTGTTTGTCCCATGCCGTTTTGAATTCCGTCACCGTGTTGCCCCCACCACTTCCATCGGGAGGGCATTCCAAGCATCCACCACCCTTTCAGTGAAAAAATATTTCCTGACATTGCCTTTCAATTTACCACCTTGCAGCTTCATGTTATGCCCTCTAGTTTTACAGCTTCCCCGTCTTTGGAAGAGCTTTGTTTGTTCATCATTTCTCTTTAAGTATTTAAAGGTCTGAATCAGTATGTACAGCTGTTGTACAAGGAGCCGTGGGCAGGGGCAGGAGGGGGGCGGTCAGGAGGCAGGGTGGAGTGCGGGTGGTGCGAGACCCTGGATGTACAGGGCTGATTCAGAGGTTAGCCTTGTATGTGCAGGGCCAGCCAGGTAGATAAGGGACTTATTCCACCTCTGAGGTGGAATACGTCCCCCTGGACATCAGAGGATGGCGGCAGACAGTGGGGACAGACAGGTGAGGGGCGAAGTGGGTTCCCTGTAGCCTGACCCTGCCCATGGGAGGCCGGATTGGGGATTGGGCTTCAGGGAAAGGGCATTTTATGATGGCGGCCGGGGATCGTGGCTCCATAATGGAGCCGCGGCGCCATGGCACTACGGCTCCAATACAGAGCCAGGCTGAGTTAGCCGGGTATGTGGCCGGGCGTGCGGCCGGTCAGAATTGAGGCCTAGCATGCACATCCAGGCCAGTAGACAATTGGCCTCACTGCAATCAAATCTCTATCATGCATATTCATTGTGGTTATGCAGAAAACCTGATTGGCTTCATGTGTCCCGAGAACTCTGTTGAGAAACCCTGGTGTAAAGACATGATGCTGTCGAAGGGCTGAAACATCCATGTCTGGTCAAGTCGATTTTCTCTATAACTATATGGGAGTTACAGGCTACGCGAATGGAAACAATTCAATGAGAAGGCTCTAAACACTGTGGATTGTGAAGCCCTGTCAAAGACAGTTAAGTAATTTAGCAGCTTTTCCTGTGGCTTGCACATACTTTATGCATATACTATAATGTGTGTGCATACTTCTGCACGCTGCCATGCCCTACCCAAATCACGCCCCTGTGCACACCTACTCGCAAAGTATATGCCGGCATGTGAAAGCGCATACTTCTGCTCTGCTCTGTATTTTATAACAGACCATTTACATGTGTAAGTAGCACATCCAGGGTGCCTAGGATAAGAGGCTAAGCAGAGCCTATTTTAATCCTATTTTATAAAAACACGTAGGTGCCTATTTGTCTTTATAAAATGCTAATGTAAGTGGCAGAGATTGCACCTTAAGAGCAGAGGCAGACATTTATACCAGCTTTAGAGCAGGTGTAAATCTCCACACCTAGATGATCAAAGCACACATGTAAATTGAGGTATTTTATAATCTATGCATGCACTTGCAAGCTCCACCCAGACCGAGCCTCTGGCTATGTCTACTGGCAAAGTACAGGCATTCATGCCGATGCTCATTCTTTTGCCCCAGTAAGAAGTTTATAGCAGGCAATTTATATATGTTCGTGGTCACATGCACGCAAAAATAACTTTATAAAAGTAATTTTTTAACAGGACACCTATCTGAGCAATCCAAATGGTTCCTATTTAAGACTGTTTCTTAAAGGTAACATAGCCCACTATATGCTTTTATAAAATAGGCTCCCAGAACCAGCCTCTGTAGGGCACAAATGCTGTAGTATACTTATAGTCCAAAGCTGGTATAAATATGTGCATGTACTCTGTGTGGCCAGTTTACTGATGTAAAGTTTTGCACTTACTGCATGTTGGGTGCAAATATTAATGCATGATAAGTGCAGAACCTCTGCGGTTGCTATTGGCAAGGCCGGCGATACCATTAGGCAAACTGGGCCGGTCGTCTAGAGCACTAGTCCCCTGAAGCACCCGTTGCTGCCGCTGCCATCCCTCTCCGGGACTGGCATTGGCAGCAGTTCCCAACCAGCGATGCGGTGCTTACCAACACACTTCGGCACTGCGTCACAGTTTTTCCTCTTACTATCTGACGTTTCTGCTCCCCTCCGATGCGTCACGGTTTGAGAGCCATTGCCACCACTGCAGGCCCCGGAGAGGGGTGACAGCAGTGGAGGTGGGGGGGAGCCACAGGTTGGGGGGGCTGCAGAATGGAAAGCATGACTAGGGCGCCTCTAGTCCTTGCACAATCCTAACTGTTGGGTCACGCCCGGCCCCTGTCCAGAGGTTACCACACAGGGCAGATACTTCTTGCACAATAAATGCATCAGTAGAAGCACAGTAAGTGCATCTGTGCTATCTGAACGCAGTTACTGTAGCCCACTATAGAAAAAATCCAACCGTTCAGTTTCCTGACCCCCCCCCCCACCCCCTCCATTATGATCCAGACCCCGAACTCCTCCAATCGATGTCCTATACCACCCCTGACCCCCACCCCCCCACTCCTGAACAGTCTCCAGACCCTCTACCTTCATAATCATCATCCCAAACACCCAAACAGGATGCAGAGTCTACCCCCACACCCCTGATCCCCACCCAACTCTTACTGGATAGTCTCTAGTGGATTCATGTGGGACAGGTGCAATCCTTGCTGCAAAGCAGTGGCTCTGACCCTTAGTGGTTGCCTTGTGGTACGATCTCTAGGCTTCAGCCTGTCAAACGAGCATGCTATATGCATACCTAAATATTTCATAACATACCCAGGTTTATTGCGGCACCATCCCTGCTCTGCCCAAACTATGCCCCTGGGAATGCCTACACAAGATGTGCATATACGTACACATCATCTTGTGGCTGTCTGTACTTACGTGTGTGTTTATGGCAGCGCAATTTTATATAAATCAAGCTTTACACAGCAAAAAAAAAAAAACTTATAAGAATACCTTCAAACTGTTTCAGCTTTTTTACTTCAAAAACAACATCTTCTTTTTTATTATTATTTGGGCCCAGAGGAAAAAGTGGCCAGTTAGCTGTGGCATCGATGAAGCCCTTTTTCTCTTCCAGGCATTCAGTCCCAGTAGGGCCGGCCCCAGAGTACATTCAAGGTGTTGGCACCCTAGCAGACCTTAAGCCTTATGTCCCTCCTGGCCGTCTGTTGTTTAGCTTTGAATGCCCTGCTCTTTACTACCTCCTCTCCCCTCCCCCAATAAGCTCCTGTCGTAAGCCACCGCCTCGTTTGCCTAAGGGTTCTGTTGTCCCTGAGCCCCAGGGAGCCTCTTTACTGTTCTGTGCCCATAAACAGCACAACAGAAATCATAACACAGTAGCCATAAAAGCAGCAGCCTGCATTCACCGCAGGCTTTCCTCTCTTTGCAGGTACTTACCAGCGTACATGGAATTCATCTGTGTGGCACTCCACATCGGAAACAGTCGCATACTATTCAGCCTCGCATTTCTCTTTTCTTGAGCCAGCTTAGCACGCGTATTTTGTCTTCAGTCACTTCTTGCGCGCCTCCAGTAAGAGTCCTCCGCAGCCGTGCTGTTTTTGGCGATTCTCTGCTTGAACCTTGTTGCTGATAGTCGACAGAAAACAAAGAAAGAAAGTTCAGGGGTTTACTAATCCACGAGCACTGTTCCCTCTAAGCTGTGCGCGTGTGCGCGCGCACCCACCTTGCCGAGCGAGCGCACATACTTTACAACAGAGCGCACAAAAATTACGGCTCTGATTCTGATAGAAAACAACACAGACGTCTTAAAATTTAAAAGTTATGATTGTAATTATTAGAAATTTCCCGCTTCATTTAGTAATCGTCTATTTTCATTTAATTTGATTAAAATCAATGTGGTGTACATACTGTATTCTGACGTGTAGTCAGATTTTAAAGTATATAACTCCGAGTGTCGTTATGTGGCGCACAAAAATTTAACCTTCCTTCAAAAGCTGCAGACAGCTGATATTTTATGCGCACACAGCCTACAGAAAATTAGAGGGAACATTGTCCACGAGGGCATTATTTTCAGTGTTATTTTTAGCTGGAAGGAGGATTACCATAGGTATTCTTTTCAGAATATTGCTATAAATGAACATTTCCGTTTCCTGATATTCTTCGTGCAGTAACATCCAAAGCCAAGTCCCATTTTCAAAACAATGTTACAAATACCACGTTAATTTAATTTGGCATTTATTTCCCATTTTTACAGGGAGTTTCCTTGCTCAGGAGTAGATTGCAAGCTTTGGTCTTCTCCCACACTTGTTTAAAACATATAGGGGGTCATGTACTAAGAGCGCAAGCACAAGCTAATGCTGTTATCGCACATAATTTACTGCAGGGCCCATTTTTTGCAATAGACCTTATGTAGAAAACATGCGAAAATGGCGTTAGCTTGTGCTAAATATTAGTAAATGACCCCCATCATTAATTAAAAATCCATTGCAAGTAAAAGTAAAATATAATTTCTTATTAAAATGAAAAAGTACTCTCACAATCCCAAGTTCCTACATTATAGAGCAATAAGATTGTCCATATTCCTTGTGGGCCCTTTAGGTCACAGTCTAGATAATGGGGAATGGAACACCAAGGATAGTAGTATAATACAAGTAAATCTAACAAACAAACAAACAAAAAAGACAAAATTGTTATAGATGAAACAATGTACTGATCCAAGTTGCACCAATAATCACCAGCTGCCATTTTGTCAACCAGACAGGTAGCCCCTTTAATCCACCCAGCCCCCAAGTCCTACAAGCAGGGCTGGTGCTATCATTAGGCAAACTACATGGTGGCCTAGAGTGCCGGCCCTCTGGGAGCACTTCCTGTGCCCGGGGCTGACAGCAGCAGCAGCAATGGCCCCTGAAACCGCGATGCAGTACTTACCCTCCACCTTCGGTGCTGCGTCGCAGTTTCATTCTGTTCAATCAGCCTAGTACCCAAGAAATTAGGGTTTGATTCCCTCTAGCACTCCTTGTGACCTTGGGCAAATCACTTAACCTTCCATTGCCTCAGGTACAAACTTCGTTTGTAAACCCTCTGGGGACAAGGAAAATATCTACAGTGTATATACCTGAATGTATCTTACCTTGAACTATCATTGGAAAGGCATGACCTAAATACTAATAAATAAATAATTGCTGCATCACAGTTTCAGGGGTAGTTGCTGCTGCTTTTGGCCCCGGAGAGGGGCACCAGCAGTGGCAGTAGGATGGAGGGCCCTCCAGTCTTTGCACCAGCTCTGCCTACAAGCAGTGTAAAAAGACTGATGTTTAGAACAAAAGAATCACATTAACCTACCGTAAGTGATTTTAATGCTCATTTGTAACAATATTGAAGTATATACGAATGCCCTACATTACAGTTCTACCCATAGAAACTTAATGAATGATGGCAGAAAAAAACAGATTCACCCATTCAGTCTGCCCAGTTGAGATTCTTTCTCTTAGATAAGCATATAAATTGCCACATGCAACCAGGACTGTACCTAGCTCTGTGCGAGCGGTGCGGCCGCACAGGGTGCAAAGGCTAAAGGGGCACATTTTAGCTGTCTGCCATTGCCTGCCGCCACCACTTTTTCTTCTCTCAGCAGCGGCAGGCAACGACAGACAGCTAAAATGCACCCCTTAAGCCTTCTCGCCGGCATGCTAAGCAAATCTGTCCCTCCCTGCTCTTGCAGATCTGCTTAGCATGCCGGCGACTTGCACATCGGGCACGCTTCTTCTTTCCCACTGTGCGGGGGGGGGGGGGGGCGCGCGCTTGATGTGCAAGTCACACAGGGCGTGATTTACACTTGGTATGGCCCTGCATGCAACCCATTACATACTTCCCTCCTACCATCTTGTCTTTGCATATCTACCGTGGCCGCTAAGGGAACAGGAAGAGCGGTGGCGGCGCAAGGGCAAGCAGTATGGGAGGGAACCAAGGCCGGCGGACGGCCCTAAATGTGCTCCTATTTTTTTGCGCCCTGTATGGCTAGGTACGGCACTTCTTCATGTATCAACATGTTTCAGATTTCTTCGCCCAAAATGGATAATACTGCACTTTGTGCATTGAATCTTAACTGCCAAACACTCAGCCTTCCCTTAAGGTTTTTTAGATCACTTCTCATGTTGATGACATCCTCAGATGTTCCACTTTATTGCAGGTTTCACTGTTATCTGCAAAAAGGCAATTTTTTCCTTCTAACCCCTCAAAGATATTGAACGGTACCAGTTACAGGACGAAGGCATGTGTTCATCACCTTTGTCTCTTCAAAGTGAATTTTATTCATCACTACTCTCTGTTGCTTACCATTTAACCAGTTTCTAGTCCAGTTCAGCACCTGGGGACCTCCCCCGATCCCTCACTATTTCATTTATTCATGAGCTGCTTGTCCAGGCAGTATCAGCAGCTTTGCTGAAATCCAAATAAACCGCACCTAGTGCATGCTTTTGATTTAATTCTCTAGCCACCCAACTGTAGAAACCAGTCAGATTTGTTAGATACGATCTGCCTTTGGTAAAACCAGACTGCCTGGAATCCTGCTGAATTTTAGACAGTTCCCTGTCCTTTCCTCCATTAACTTTCTAAGCACCAAAGCAAGAGTAACCGGTCTGCAGTTTCTAGCCCCTTCACTGTTATTTATATGCATTTGATATTTGCCTTTTCTGAGGAGAAAACTCAAAGCAAGTTACATAAAAGTAGGGATACAATGAGGATAAAATGATGAGGTGCGTTAAGAGAAGGCGCAGGTCGCCACATACAAATGAGTACACAGAACAGGAGTGCATATACATGGAAACAAAATAAGCATAGGAAGATTCAAGAACACGTGAAGGCAAATTTTAGTAGTCTGTGGAGATTGGAATTGAGATGTCAAGATCGGGACATGCACAGTTCCAGTGGTATTTTGGAAAAGGCTTTGCAAAGCATGAATCCTTTTCTAAAATCTGTATAAGGATGTGCTGGGGTACCCATGTATTTGCTGATGCATAGAGGCAGAGGAACCATTTTACAGATTTATACATGGGAAAAATCAACAGAGGCAACTCGCCAACTTACTCATAGAAGTGGGTGTTTTGCAAACCTATGCTTTTAAATACAACCAATTAACTACAGAGTCTACACTATCTTTAATTCATTTCAATTAGGAGGAGGAAAGAAACAATGCAGTAATTAAGAAGGATAACCTCCTTAATCTCTGCTGTAAAGCGCTGACCAAAACAAGCGCTTGGATATATGTGCCAGTAAACAGCTGTACATTTCTCGATGTGGGAAATTGTGGTCATCTCACATGCATTCCCTATATGAAATGGGGTATATACGTGTAGATGTTTTGAATCACTCAGACCATGCCCTAACTTTACCCCTGACACTCCCCCTTGCAATGTATACATATTATACTATACATGGATGCCTTCTGCATGTGTAAATCATGGGATTGTCCATGTGGACATTGTGAATAAGGCTTCTAAAATAGCTTGCTTAGTACCAATAAGGAGGAAACAACCAGGAAGTAAGGGGAATCTCAGGGAAGGGACCCACAGTGAAACAGCGAAGATCTGGTGTACATAGTCTCTGGGGAGGAGTATGCTGGAATGCCTGGCTCAATTGCCAAGTTTTGATTCTTTATGCAGAAAGTGAGGTAACAAGTTTCCATGTGTGTGAAGGGGGGGTGGGGGTGGGGGACCATATCTGTCTTTCTCTAGTCCCAGAGGACCATTCATCTCTTGAAGATTGATTTAAGTGGTCCTTCAGGAGACCTGGCAGAATCTCTGTGAGTTCACTTAATTTCATTTCCAGCCCCATGGTTTTGCCTACTTTTAGTTTTGCTAGTAAGTTACAATCTTTTCTAGAAACGGTGGTATGTCCGTCCCACTCTAATGTGTTACCTTGCCAGCAATCAAAGTCCTTCTCCAAACCCTTCATAGAGAAGTGTTTGTTTAGCATGTCTCCTTTTTCATCAGCTGTCTCCACATATTTCTCCTTGTCTGCTTTCAGTCTTCCAATACAACTCTAGCCTCCCCTTTCTTACTAACATACCTGCACAAAGTCTTGTCACTTTCCGCTACCTCTTTAGCTATCTTTTCTTCCATTGATGCTTTTGCCATCCCCATTGCTTTCCTTTTTCAGCTGAACCAGACATTCCTCCCCGTGGTCTTCTCTTTGAGATCCTTTGCACTTTTTGATTGCTGGTGTTTTAACCCTTATTTTTCCAGCCACTTCTTTGGAGAACTATGCTGGTTTCTTCTTTCCCTTACATTTACTTACTTGTCTGACATAAATTTGCTGCCTATTAGTACAACGTATTTTGGTTTATACGTCATCCCTCTGACTTCCTCATCTTACAAAAGGCAGTGTTTTGGAAATCCAGGACTTCAAGCTTCGTCAATGCCTGCGTAGAGTTCCAGTTAGTTGGCAATCTGATTCTTCATTGCATGTTGCAGAACATCACAGATGTCGTACAGCATTGGAAATCTCCTTGGTGAAAGAAAAATGGCACGTTTTAATTATCCACTGGAACACATTGGAATAGTAACCTGCTTACTCAGTGATAGCACTGTTCCTGCCAAGCGCCAAACCTTCGAACCCTGACTTCTGCCACTCAAGGCAACAGCAATTGAGAATGCTGGCTAGGCAGCTGTCATAGGCCCCAAGGAGGGACAAGTCACCACTATGATGTACCGTTTTTAAGGCAAGCGGTATATCAAAAATGTTATTTTTCATTATATTGGCACATGTCAAGGGTAATTTTATAACCAGGTGGTTCTTTTAAAGCAGCCAAAATGTACCTCTATTAAGGCCATGGAGGACATTAGCCTCCAATACACTTATTATCCCGAGGGACACTACAAAATGTGCACAATCAACTGGTAATAGAGCCTTCGCTCTCTACGCCCCTAGATGCTGGAATAACCTCCCTCCCAGCATCAGATCGATCAGAGACCTCAAACAATTCAGGAAAGCCCTTAAGCACCATCTGTTCCTTCTACACTTCTCGCTACCCAACAGCACCTCCCTCTTCCCACCCACAATCCAGCACATTAATGCCACACACATCACAGACAAACTAGACCGGCCCTAACCGTAAAGCCAACCTCGGTATACAGTAACTGGTCTAGTAGCTCTAGAATATGCATTAACAGAAATAGCTGAATTTATTTTCTGAGTTGTACTGTAGATGAATAATTAGACGGAAATCTAGAATGTTGATGTGCCTTATTGTAAATAGCCTACCTATCCTTCATCTTTCATCGCTTAAAATGTACATAGTTTCCCCAGTTGCAATTCCATGTTACCTCCCCTGTTATATGTAAACACAGGACAGATCTGTTATTGCCCTGGAGTCAATTTGTTAATTGTAAACCGCACTTATAATAAAGAGCGCGGTATAGAAAAGCTTTAAATAAATAAATAAAATAAATAAGGCTATTTTATAAGGAAAAGTGGGCACCTACTTTTCTTTATAAAATTCTATTGTAAGTGCAAGAAAGCATGTATTCATTGAAGGCATGAACACTTACACCAACTCTAGAGCTGGTATTTCTGCCTGCGCCTAGATTTGTAAAGAATGTGCGCAAATTATAAGATTTTATTGTTTACATGCGCTGCCCATGCCCACAGTGAAAATATGCACCATTGAGGCAGTTCATATAGATAGAAGTTTGTGTTTTGGATCATTTTTGTCTTGCTGTATTTTAATTATTGTTTCTACACCACTAAGAGCTTTTGTGAAAATGTAACATGTAAATGTCATAAATAACTAAAGAAAAGCGATCACATCAGTTATGTAGGTTACACACACAAATCACAAAAAATACTGTGATTTACGCTCATTGATGGCACGCAACTTAAGGTGACTCCTTATAAAATTGCCTCCATGTGTTTGGGTATTACGGATAACTATTCCAGTGATACTGGGTGAGGTAAAATCTCCCAAGCGAGCGTTTTGATTGCGATTCAGGTCGCCCCCGCTTTTTGTAGAATTTCATGAAACCACAGAATTGAATGTTCACTTGATGAATGAAAGGGCAGTATGAGCCAAGACAGACACTGTTTCAGCTTTAATCTTACGGGAAAAATCTGCCCTCTTTTGTAGTACAGAATCTTGGTTTAGGAAGAAAGATACAGCGACTATGACAGAATTATGTGCTGCTAGAAGCCCTTGTTTTTCTGGCTCTCAAGTGAGGGGGAAAGAAGGGGGGGATGATGATAATTTCTCAAAATGACCTTGCACCTAGGGACGTACCCAGTAGCAGGATTCCAGGGGTAGAGCACTTGTTGCTTGGTTCGCATAGTCCCTTGACTGTTCTGTTGAAATGTGGGGCCCTAACGAACACTACTACAGTGTCAACCGATTTATTGCAGATGATTTATAATGTGAGTGTGGATTACCGTAATGTTTTATTGTTGGGGGAGTGGTCATGGATGTTTTGATATTCTTCCAGCCTTAGAGTTCTCACAGTGGATTAATTCAGCCACTCGTAGTAAAGGGAGATCACTGTGTGCTAATTGCGACACACTGGCCAGTAGCATGGGGGCAGCATTGTGAAAGTCCCACGCTAACTGCTTAGTGCATGATGAGGCGGAGTGTGAGCACCGATGGCAAATCACAGCACGGGCATCTTTGGCGCAACCTAACCACGGTTGTCACTGTTAGCATAGGTGCGCTTACCATCTTCTCAGTGGGTGACGGTAAGTGTATCCTCATTAGGTGTGCTTGCCGGTTAGTGCCACGTGGTTCGTCTCCCCATGGTACTTGCAGGGTGACATGCCAGCGCACCCCCAACAGTTAGTACGGCTCTGTCACCTCCCACACTAACTTTTGTGACTTAACATGTGGTAAACTGCCGCATTTTAGTAAACATTCCCCTTATATTTTTAAGAGACAGTAATTTAATAACACTAGTGTTGGAAGATTTAGAGCTAGAACCTCTGATTGGGTTTATGCTCATTGATCACCGTTATTGAGTTGCTTGTGCTGTGTAACAGTAGAAACAAAAAACAATGAATTTAACTTTTCCTCGGTCAGCAGAGGCCTTGGAGGATAAGCCATTCCCTCTCTGTTGTGGATCGTTCAAAGAACAGCTAAACTTCTGGGAGGGTCACATGGAAGATATAATGGGAGAATTAGCCCCACTTCTCCTGCCCTAAAAACAATTATGATTAGGAATAGGAATCAGGCCCCTTAACCACAGATGGATTATGTAATCTGCTCCAGGTTCATAGAATAGCAAGGTTAAAGGGGTCAAAAAGGTTCATTGTACAAGGAGAATGGCACAAGCCAACTACAAAGAATGAGAGACCACTTTTAAAGATGTTTGCTCCTTAATGAATCCTACAAGGGTATTTTATCAAGACAGGTTGCTAGCTGGCAGTGATAAGGTGTCTGCAAATGGTATTGCATCTCTTTTGTTAAAAGAAATATACAAGATGTTCTAGAAGATGATTTGAAGGAGCTAGGACTGGATAATGTCCAGTCAGATAGTTTACAGGAGCAGAAGGGGAAAGATGATCTCTGACAGGATTTAAGCATAAATCATGAAGATATAAGAGTCTATCTATTTTAGTTGCGAAGATCAAAAGTAGTGGCTCTCCTACGGATGTGGTATCAGCCTATGGGGCACTGTCACTGCTCATCTTCAGATCAAGATCAAAAGCACATCTTAAACATTGTTTTTGAATGACCTGTTCTGCCATTCTCCAATACTGTAGCTATGTACTGTTGTTAGTAAGGATGTGCATTTGGATTGATGCAAAATGCAATACGTGCCTTTAAGTCAATGCTGACTCAGCAACTCCTAGGTTTTCTTGTCAGTGTGACTGAAAGTAGATTGCTAGGCCTTCTGAGGCAATGGAGGGTTCAGAGACTTGCTCAAGCCTCAAGGCGTTCTATTGGGAATTGAACTGTGGTTGTTGGATTACCAACTCAGTGCTCTACTAGGCTACTCCTCCTCTCCAATTTTGATAGCGCGCCTTAACATTTTAATGCATGCAAAATCTATTTAACTTGTGTTAACCTCTAAATGAAAGCACATATAACTGATTTTCATGCATTGAAAAGTTCTAGTATATGTTTAAAAACTTTTTATTAAAGCGAATGTTTGAAACAAACCAAGAAAAGGCTGAAAATCAGAAAAAGAAATCGAAAAACAAACTGAAAATGTTTTGCCAGTGTACATCCCTATTTGTTAGTCTGCCTTATCTGCTCATCGGTGCAAACCACTGTGTCTCGCAAGGTTAAGAGTACCAAAGTAATGCAGAAATGTTAAAAATCCAATGCACACTTTACAGTTTTGAGAGTTATTATACATGAACTTTTGAGATCATACACAACACTTCCTCGGGTATGCAGCAGTTGGGAGAGCAAAACGGCCAGCGGGGGAGGGGGGGGGGTAGTTATACAACATGCCTTGTTTTGTACAAAGGGACATGGGAGACCGAAAAGCAGCATTGATAGTAGCCGTAAATGTATAAGGCATGATGTAGACTAGAAGATGGAGAACAACACATGATGGCCGGAAGAGGTAGATAGAGCCATTGGATCATTAGCAAATGAAAAAGCCCCAGGGTTATATGGAATTACAGTATGGGTATACAAGACATATAAAGACTTACTGGTTCCTTGGATGGTGTAGCTTTTTAATGGGGTGAGAGAGGGGGGCAATTTTCCAAGCACGATAGGACGAGCATAGCATCCTCCCTAAGGCATGATGTAGACTAGAAGATGGAGAACAACACATGATGGCCATGTAAGAGGGCACTGTTCTCTCTTTTGCTTCAATTAGTTCCCCTACTATGGCACATGTTACATAATTATTATGCAATACAGTCTGTAAAGTGTGACCAGTGTAGGAGACAGAAAATAAGGAGTCAAATGATGATGGATAAAGGAAATGTATTTGTAAGCACAAAACATGAATAATGGGGGAATATGCATTTATGTTATTTTTTATACACATTTATGTCTTCTGTTGAGTGTTTTGAATATACAAAGTGACGCACTGTAGTTGACTAGCACAGTCTTCTGTTTACTAGGAGTGATGATCACCAGTGATTTGAGAAACCAAAACCATGGTCCATAGCTAAAAGCATATGAGGTTTTATTTATATTTGAGCAAAAAAAATGTTGTGCATTTATTATAGACATTATCGTCCAAGAAATGGACAACATGTCTATAATAAATGCACATGGATAATTATCAATACTGTGGTGTTAACTTTTCCAAAAAATAGCCTTATAGGGAGTACTGAGCGGATCATGTGTATTTCAAAGCTTTCCCTCGTAGTGGTTTCACTGTGGTCAGGTATGAGGTGTGCAACAGAGAAATTTAACTTGACAGAAAGACTAAGCTTGTTCCACATTCTACCTGACATAATATGGAATATGTAATATGGCAATGAATCACTTCCTTCCCTGACTTAAAGAATGATAGTGTGAAAACAGAGCTGATTGCTCCCCTGATATGCTATTGTAAACTGTCCTTGCTGCCTCGGAGAATTACCTGTGACGTTTTTTTTTCTCTCATCAGACGGCAGGGTTTCAGGAAATTCTGAGTGATATAGAAATTTTGGCACTGATTGTTGGATGCCTGTGTCACGACCTCGACCACAGGGGAACCAACAATGCCTTCCAGGCCAAGTAAGTGTCTTTATGGTATAACTTTATCCTCTTTCCTTTTCCACTTGGATTAAAACTTGGCAGAAAGTTAAAAAAGCTCTTAGACCAAGGCCGGATTCTCCTATGTTTAATATAAGGAGTCACTATTCATCTTCACAATTTTCTTTTCTTTTATAATGACTGAATTGTATGAGCATGTCATAGAAATAAATGAATATGCAAACACATTTTCTAGCCTCTGGAGCCCAGCACAAATGCATATCACACGTTGCCATGACTGGAACGCACTCCCTTTTGGGCACAGTGAATATACAGAGGTGCAGGATCCTGGTTGGGGAATTGAACCTGAGAGTGTGTCACAACATGACTATTTCTGAACTTTGGGGATAGACCAGATAATCATTTTTAATACTTTTTGGGGCTTGTTTACTAACTTGCTTTAAGGTTTATCATCTGATGTGTCTTAGCAGTCAAAGTTAAGGTATGTTAAGTGCAGAACCTCAGTGGTAGCATTTGGGAGTGTTCTCAGCACTCTGGGGAAGGCAGCCACAGGGGCGTGCTTACAGTACTAAGCTGCAATAGGTTTTACAGCTAAGCAAATAGCGCTATATTAGCTGCAAAAGCTGTGCGTTGGGGGCATGCACAGCTTTTCCCTAGCAGATAATGCACCACAGGTGCAGAGAATGTGGTGCGGCAGCATCGTGATTGCAGCTAATACCACCAATTGAGGTGGCGTTAGCTGCACCTGTGCTGTCTGCAAATCCACTGGTTATCGTGTGCCATTGAGGCCCGTGGTAACTGCCCTTTGCAGACACCCCGCTCTCCACCCTAATCCCTCCCATGTGCGCTATCTGCCCTGTTAGCTGCTATTGTGGTTTAGTAAACATGGAACAGTGTATCTAACTGATTCACGTTACCTGCCATGCTTGCATTTAATGCACAATGTTGACCTCCATGATAACTACAAGGCACATGCCCCCTAATACCAATTTTGTTGTATGGAGGGTAATTTTATAAAGGTTGTCTAGTCTAACTTGCATTGCCACGCACCTCTGTCATGCCTATTTTATAAAAAGATTCACCTATTTTATAAGATAAGGTTGTAAGTGGTGAGATATGCAAACCAAATCTAGGCATGACCACGTACCTCGTACACGAACCTAGACTTGGTGTAAATGCCTGCGCCTAGATTTGTAGAGAACATGCATAAGTTATAATAGTTTATAACTTATGTGCGTAAATTTACTCTCCACCTACGCTCCGCCCAAGCTCTGCCCCTGTGCACACCCACACCAAAAGTATGTGCCATCCGCCTGACGCGTGTACTGTAAAAGTGCCTGCCTAAATTAGGTATGTAAAGGTTCATCCAAACGCGTAAAATGATTTAAAATACATGCTTAACACGCCTTGATGATGAGTAACGTTATGTGGCTCCTAGATGTTTGATGCGGCAGCTAGCACATGCTAATGTGCCAAGTGAACTGTTAAATACCTAGTGCCTGGGATTTGCCAAGCATGTTGATGATATTTATGGTTTATAATGTCAGTAGCTAAAGGCCAGTTGTCCCATCTAGTCTTCTACTACTACTACTACTATTAATCATTTATATAGTCTGCCCAGCTGTTTTCTCTGGTTCCCTACTATTTTAGGATATATAAGCAAACATATAAATTCCTATACTCCCCCTCCCTCACGCTCCCTTTCAAGCCTGTTCCTACCAAAATAGTACGAACAGTGGTCACAGCACTATCCTCATGGAATTTACAATATAAGGGCCTAATTTACTAACGTGCATTAATAAGCATTTCCCCATAGGCCCTTATTGATGAATAGTAAACTTGAGTGGGATTGTACAGGATTGTCATCTCATCAACTAGTATCTAATGTTATACTTAATCCCAGTCAACATGTTAATGACAATGCAATATTGAGAAAAGCATTTTATAGTGCCTAACACTGCCAGATGTAGAACTCACATTTGAATATCTTAAGATTAATTTCAGCAAAAGCCAAGTGCAGTGTTAATATATTAGACATTTTGATCCTAATATATCAGTGTTTTTTGAAGGCACAAAAGGCCACATGACCACTGGACTGTCTCCATTTGACATAGAGCTCATGCGAGACACCCCACTCTGTCCTCCTGATCACCAGTGCATGTTCCGTTACCTTCCATGTACTGCAGCACCCATGAGCCTTGAGAGAGGCGAGAGCCACAGCAGCAAGGCAAGAGTAGAGCGCAACTTGTCTCCTCCCTCCATTCACTTGCTTCTCCCATTATATGAAATGCATATACCTACACACACACAAGCACACACCCTTCTTCTTCATTTGTTCTCAAACTTCCATAATTCAGCAACCCTCATCTTTACTGATAAAAACCACATGTTCTTTATCTTTGCACTCACATTACAAAGCTCATGGTAGCTTTAAAGAGGTTTTTTGTTTTTTTTTAATTCTTTATTTTCGTTTTATAACAACAAAGGAAAAGGAAGACATACAGCTAAAAGACAGATACATAAAGTGTAATACATACACCAAAGTAAACCCCTGCCACCCCCCTCCCCCCTGCTTCTTCTCTAGAAAACTAATCATTCCCGAAGCGGGCGTGTACTTACATTATTGTGTTACGAAACCTAACGGTGATCTGAAACATGATGAGTGCACATTATACAGGCATGTTGGAGCAATGAGCAGATTGTACATAATCATTAAGCATCTGCCATTTAGACAAGCGAGAGTGAGGTTGGGCATGGGGAATAGCTCTCCGGGGTATCTGCTCATATTTACTATATAAGCAGACGAGGTTCCACCATTCATTGACAGTAAGTCGAGAGCTATCCTTCCAATTCCTCGTGATTAAGCATATGGCTATACCCAGCATGAAATCAAGGAGAAAGCGACCCTTCTTAGGAAGAGAGGGGACCTCCGCCACAGAGCGGAGTCCCACGATCTTCCAAGAGAGAGGTTCGTGAAGGTGTAAGATAAATTGAATACGACCCCAGACCCGCCCCCAATAAACCTGTAGTTGAGGACATTCATAAATAACATGAGCGAAGGTTCCCACAGCAGTATGGCAAGACCAACACTGGTCCCTAGCATTTGTGTTCCATTTGGCTATTTTTCTGGGGTATGAAAGCATCTGTGTGCAAAAAAGAAGAGAGTTTGGGTAACAGAGGCAGACCGGGAAACCCGCACTACTTTGCTCCAGAAAACGCTCCATTGCACAGGGGTTAAAGTGGTTTGCAGTTCGCGCTCCCAGGCTTGTTGGGCTCTAAAAGTGGCCGTGTCTGTACCCTGACATAATATTTTATAAAAGTTAGAGGCTACCCCATGTGTACTACTAATAGAGTGAACTATCTCTAATAGCCCGTCCTCAGTAGGGGCAGAGGGCGGCATGATTCGAGCACTTTTGAGGCAGTGTTGAAGCTGCATCAATTGAAAGTAGTGTTTCGCTGGTAGAGCAAATTCCTTTTGTAAATCAGAAAAGGTTTTCCAACGAGCTGCAGAGAAAAGCTGTTGGGGTGTCCAGATCCCCCTTGAGTACCAGGGTTTCCATGCTATCGTTCTATTTAGGACTTGAATTCTGGGGTTATTCCATAGCGGGAGTCCGTCCTGAGGACATACGTTCGGGCCCAGTGATAGAATGAGAGTGTTAAAGGCCGCAAGAGTATCGACAATCATTGGTGGATGGCGGGTGTCTACTTGATAGGACATACCGGGGAGATGGGTCAACGGAATTGGGCTACTAAGCTCCTCTTCTATGTCAAGCCAAACTGGTCTGCTGTCTGTTGAGGCATCTAGCCATCGGGCACCTTGCCTAAGTAGGAAGGCTTGATGATATCTAAGAAAATCAGGAAATCTGGCACCCCCTCTTTCCTTCGCAGACTGTAGTTTTTGTTTAGCTATCCTTGGTGGCTTGCCCTGCCAGAGATAACGGACGAGAAGGCCCTCAATATCTTTATAAGTATGTAGCGGGAGTAAGCATGGCAGCATTTCTAAGATGTAGTTCACTTTGGGGACTATCATCATTTTCACAGTTTCTAAGCGGCCCCACCATGTAAGAGATAAGGGAGACCAACGATTCGTGAGCTCACGGACTTTGGAGACTACCTCTTTGGCATTAAAACTGATAGTGTCTTCTAAAGGAGAACAGTAATGGACCCCGAGATACTTCACCATGCGGGATTGCCAAAGGAAGGGAAAGGCCTGCATGTCAGCCTCATGTACCCAGCGGTTCAGTGGGAATGCTACAGATTTGGTCCAGTTAATTTTATAGCCCGACAATTGTGAGTATCCGTCAATCAGATCCAAGACAGCTGGAACCAAATCGAGGGATACGAAAAGCATAAGGTCATCTGCATATGCAGAGAGTTTAATCTCCCTATGACTGAAGGGGACACCTCGAATACGTGCGGACTGTCTAATAAGGAGGGCTAGGGGTTCAAGAGCTAGATCAAAGAGCATTGGTGATAGGGGGCAACCTTGACGCGTGCCTCTTTGGAGATTAAATGGCTGAGACTTGATGGCATTTACACAAATACTGGCGACGGGTTGAGTATACATGACTTGGAGATATCGGAGGAAGCCCTCCCCAAAGCCATACCATCGGAGAACTGCAAATAAGAAGGGCCATTCTAGGCGGTCAAAGGCTTTTTCGGCATCCAGGGAAAGACCCACCCATGGATGATCTAGATTGGCAGCACTGGATAGCACATGGCACAAGGTCCGAGCATTGTCAGCAGTTGATCTGCCGGGTATAAAACCGCATTGGTCGGGGTGAATGAGGGTGGCCATCCTGTCAGATAGCCGGGTGGCCAAGATCGTTGCGAAGATCTTATAATCGGCATTAAGTAGGGAGATTGGACGGTAGTTGGCGGTTAGTAGCGGGTCTCTGCCTTCTTTCTCAAATACTACCACATTGGCTGCAGAAAAGGATCCCAAAGAGGATGTATCTACTGCAAGGGCAGTAAAATAGAGTTTTAAATAGGGAACTAAATCTGCACTGAACGTTCTGTAGAATTCGGTCGGGAGACCATCGGGCCCTGCGGCACGGCCCGAGGCTGTTCGTTTTAGGGCAGAGTGGATCTCTGAAGTAGAGAAGGGTTCATCCATCGCATCCCTATCATCTTCAGAGAGGGTCGGCCGCTGAATGCCAGAAAGCAATCGATCGAATGTCTCTGACGAGAACTCACATTCAGATTGATATAAGCGGGTATAGAAATCCCGAAAGAGCTCTACAATGTCGGAGTCTGTGGTCACTATGCCCCCTCCCTGTGGAGCTCGAAGGGCCGCTACGCGTTTGGCTTCTTTTTGACCTTTCAAGGCGTTGGCTAAGAGTCGACCGGCTCGGTTATTTTCACGATAATATGTCCCTCGCTGAAGCTCAATACTCTTAGAAGCTGCAGTTGAGAGGATTGAATTATATTGAAAACGGAGACGCTGTAATCGAATTAATACACATGGATCAGTACGTGAAGTTAGAACTCGTTCGCCTGCTTTTATTTGTTGGTCTAGTATGAGTAGCTGCTGTTTGCGTTGTTTTCGCAGGCGGATTTGATAGCTAGTGATCGTTGCTCGAATGGCCGCTTTGAAGCCCTCCCACCAAGCCCAATTCGCAGTATCCTGGTGTAGATTAAAATGGAAGTAATCCTGTATGGCTGCTCGAATTTCTAACTGGAACTCTGGCTGAGTTAACAGAGCTCTGTCAAAGAACCAGGCCCCCGAATTCCCTTGGGGTGCAGCAGTGTGTAATTGAAAGGAAATGGCAGCATGATCTGAAATATGTTGGGAGTGAATCTTTGCAGTGTCCACCTGAGGAACTAACAGTTTTGATATTAGAAAGAAGTCTATGCGGGACTGGGATTTATGAGGGGAAGAGAAGAAGGTGAAGTCAAGCTCATTGGGGTGTAGTAACCTCCATAGATCAACTAAAGCAAGATCTTTGATCAGGGAGGTAAGCGTGGTGTGACTCTTGGGGGGACCACTTGTCCTAGGCGGCTGTTTGTCAATCAGGGGATCAAGGACTAGATTGAAATCCCCCCCAATTATCAATGAAGTATTAGCAGAGGCCTGCGCAACCTGAGCAATGGTAGCAAAAAAGGCAGGGTCATCCACATTAGGAGCATAAAGGCATATACATGTAACTTCAAGGCTACCTATCTTGAGGTGAACTCTGGACCATCTACCTTCTGTATCTGAGCTAGTCGCAATAATAGTAGCATGCAAAGATTTCCTAACCAGTATGGCAACCCCACATTTCTTAGAAACGGCTGGGGAATAGGCGGCCACCATGTAAGGTTTAATATTGAGTTTAAGAGTTTCCTTCGAATTTAAATGCGTTTCTTGGAGAAAAATCAGATCCGCAGCTTCCTGACTTAGGTAGCTTAGGATTTTCTTCCGTTTTATCGGATTATTGATTCCTTTTACGTTCAATGAGAAAATCTTACATGGTGCCATCAATCAGTAATAGACATTTTAGGTAAGGGCGCTTGAAAACATACAACATAATCAGGATCTGTGCGACAATGACATAATCACCGAGTAATCTGGCTAATACACCCCATATTGAAAAGTATGTACCAAAGTATCTTAGAGAAGAAGCAAAACCCCCAAAGAATATGGCGACCATATGTCTGCGGGAGGAGGCCCTAGAGAGGAAATAGAAAGACATGAAAAAAAGAAAAGAAACACCAGAGTCCATAATTAACACTGTCCCTGATACTCATCGAGGCTACTGTGGGTAGATGGAGTCGGGTCACAGATATCATCAAAAGTAAGGCAACAAACTGCCCTCGCCAGACTCTGTGCTGGGCTGCGGCAGATCCAATATGGCAGGTACAGCGGATATGAGAATACTTGCAGGAGTATTCTGGAAGTCAGCGCATCAAGTCGGCTTCTTTGGAATCCAAAAACTCCGCTAGCAGATCAGGGTCCTCAAATGTTCTTGTCTGATTGTGAAGCGTGACTCGGAGCTTGGCCGGGTACATCAGGCCATAGCGTGCTTGTAGTTGTTGAAGCCTCGGCCGGAATTCCAGAAAGCGCTTTCGGCGGTCGACCGTGGGTTTAGCCAAGTCGGGATAGAAGGAGATCTTGTGGCTCTCAAACTCCATATGGCCCTTTGCCCGAGAGGCATTTAGAATTTGCTCAACGTGTTGATATCTCAAAAGTCGAAAAATGATAGGCCGCGGGGTCGTCCTGTTGAGCGTTATGCGTGCGGGTACACGATGAGCGCGATCGATCTCCAAATCTTTGGTAAAGGTGATTTGGAGCAGGGAAGGGAGGATTTTGCATAAAAACTCTTTCATGTCTCCCGATTCCGCTCCCTCCGGTATGCCCACGAGCCGTATGTTATTGCGGCGCGCTCTATTATTGCCATCTTCCACTTCTTTCTGCAAGGCCCGCACCTGACGTTCAACTTTGTCGAGTTTGGACAACCGGGCCACATGGGAGTCCAATATGCTCTCCATTTTGTCCTGACGCGAAGAAAGCCCTTCTAGCTTGCTTTGCAGCACACCAAAATCTTCCCGCAGCGCTCAAAGTGCTTCACCGTTTGACTGCACGAGGTTTTTGACCCCTCTAATCTCTGCGAGGATTTCCTGCTGCATTTCGGGGCCCTCGCGCAAGGCCAGCCCCTTCTGCGGGGACGGAGGTTCAGTTTTGGAACGTTTGCCGTGAGAAGCCGCTGGAGATCCAAATTCCAGGCGCGTGGGTTTGGTCCCCGCCATCTCACCAATGTGCCCTGGCAAGATCAGAGTAGAAGTTTCAAGTATGTACGGTGTTAATTCAGGATTCTGAGTAGGCCTCTCGGGAGCCTCAGCGTTATGCGACCATCCCGCTGGACATCAGGCTCCGCCCCCCCTTTAAAGAGGTTTTTAAAGAGGTTTTAGCAAGCATATCATAGGTAACTGAGGTTCAACCTAAGCTGGTCTGAGCTGGAACCGTTACATCAAGTCAATTTTGTCTGCAGGCAAAACATTAACAGTCACTGCTGCTCCTGTTATGAGCATGCCTGCAGTTCTCTCCCTACAGTTGTATGGTAGACAGCATTTGTGATTTATATACAAACAACTGAATAAAGTGTCTTATTGGAGCTTTCGTTGTGTTCTTTTTGGCATAAGTGAAAAACACCAGTATAAATTTAAAGATGTAAATTGTGTTTCCTTCACAAGATTTGCTAGTAATGCATAATGTTTTTGAAATGCTATGAGGTCTTATATTTGCATGAAATTTGCTTAAATTTATGATGGAACTTTCCAGTATGAATTCAGAGGAATGGAAATGGGCGAGGAAAGGTCTGTTTTGCACTGTCAGAGCTCTGTGCAAAGATGTGATAGTATTTACGTGCTCGTATAATTTTTAATTTCTATGGATTACATACAGTAAGGCTGGTTTCACCAAATACAGAGCCCTGTTTGTCTACATCTCCTCTAGGATCACACTATTTGTTCCTTATTATGTATGGCGATTAGGCCCATGTCCACTATCACAACAAAAACCTCAGGAATCCCTCGGAAGCAATCCTTATCATACAGCATGTGTAGTAAGATGCTTTGGTTGTGAGAGATGGAAATATTTGAACTATGCATCCCCCGTTCTACCATATGGACTGCATTTAACCAACTATATCCTATATTTTAGAATTTCTTTACAAATGTGAGCAGGTGTTGCTAACAGTGAAGCTGTACATTCAAACTGATTACTATTCCGAAGGAGCTTCCAGACTCCATTGTAAGATATTCAAAGCAGCTCAGGGTTAATGTTAAAATCTAGTGACTGCTGTATGTGAAAAGTCCAAAAAGGCGCCTATTTTATAGAAATCAAATCTAAAGAGCTCTCATTTAAATGATACTAAGGGGTATGTTTACTAAAACCCCGGTAATGTGCGGGCCGCGCTAGTGTGCGGGTGCCATATAAGGAGTGGGCGTTCCAGGCAGAAAAAAGCAAAACCGGGATTAAACATGCGCAAATGTGCGCGGCGCTCATGTGTGCCCCGCACATTAGCGCATGAGAAAGCTGCGCGGGAAGCATAAGTGGCGCGCTGATGCTCAAGCACAGGAACAGAGCAACAGTACAATGGTTAAGACACTGACCAATGGTGCAGGGATCAGGAGTTCAATCCCCCACTGTGCCCAATGAAGAAGGCTGACTGAGGCATTACTTTAGGAGGCAGTTTAATATTGGGCGGCATAAGGCGGCGCACTGATGTGCATAAGGCGGCGCGCTATTGCTTTAGGAGGCATTTTATTTTTTATTTTATTTACTACTACAAGCAAACGCACTCTCAAAGCGTGTTAACATAAGGCACCCCATAAGGCACATTTTAAAGTGCCCTGTCCGCCAAGGCACCCTAGAATGTTGCTTATAGGGCGCTTTATAGGATGCCGTATGAGGTACCGCAAGGTCACAGCAATGTTTTTGATGGCAGCACTGTGCAGTTTAAGGAATGAAAAGCATAAGTAGGTGCGCTGACATGCAAGGAGGAGCAGCAGTGGAGCACAATGGTTAAGACACTGACCAATGATGCAGGAGTCATGGGTTCAATCCCCACTGTGCCTAATGAAGAAGGCTGGCTGGAGCATTACTTGTTATACATAATATTGCTGTAGGGGGCATTTTATTTTTATTTTCATTAGTGCTGCCAGCAAACACACCCTCATAGTATGGTAACATAAGGTGCTGCATAAGGCACCTCATAGGGTACCCCAGAGGGCACATTATAATGTGCACTGTCCGCCACGGCACCCTAAAATGTCCCCTATAGGGCACCCTATAAGTTGCTCCACAGGATAACGTATAGTGCACCTTATATGGACGGTAACCATAAGGTAACCTATAGGGCGCCCTATAAAGCGCCCTCTGAGGCACCTTATGGGTAGAGTACGATGAGGGTGTTCTTGCTGGCAGCAATAATGTACATTAAAAAGAGATAATGCTTTGGGCAGCCCTATCAAATAACCCCACTGTGGGTTTGAACCCACAACCTCTGGCTCCACAGGCAGTGAAGTAACCATTGTGCTACAGCTCTATAGCTGCTAGCAAGCCCCTGGCTGGCTGCAGAGGGAGTGCACGTCACCACACAGACAGTCTGCTGTGGTCACCAGGATAGAGTTAGCCCACCCGTACCCATGATGCATTGCACATGCAAATCAGCTATCCACAGATAAACACAAGATGGGGTATGCACCCCCACAGCACCTCGGCCTGGTAGGGGGAACTGACCATGTGCACCCCCACAGCACCTCAGCCTGGTAGGGGGTACTGACCGAGTGTTTTACTGGCACAGAGTAGCTATACACCGTCACATTGTGCGGGTACTGTGCTCACCCTGAGGGTGCGGTGAGGCGCCCAGCACCAGGTCCACAGCACCTTCCATGGCTGAAAGAGGCCATGCTGGAGGTCCAAAGCAGTGTTAATGTGTGAGATAGGTAGTTTCTGCAGAAACACCTTGGATATCTCTGTCTTAGTCAGGTGTAGCCCCTATGGACCCCTAGGAGGATTATGTACCACCACCCTCCTCCTCCAGGGCTGAGGGTGGCAAACAGGGTCTCCCATCAACAGATCCACATTCTACCTCCCTGCAATGGTGGCAGTAGAGGGGACCATCAACCCTGGTCCTGCTGGGGAACAGACACTCTACAGGGCAGTCAATACAGCTCTGTACACATCCATAACGCAGTAGCAGACAGACATTAGGCCTGGATATGCTAAGCTGCACCCCACCACTATCTGATATTCTCCTGCAGCAAGCCTTCAGCCGCTGCACTCTGCAAGCCGCTCCATCAAGACACATACCAGCTGCAAACAGTCTGCTAGCTAGTCCATAGTGCATGTTCCTGGTGGAAATGCGTGCACCCAGAACTGGGATGTAAGCATAAACAACAAGCAGATAAATCAGTGACTGGGCCCCAAAAGGAAACCCATAAATATCACATGAGAGAAATACTATATAGCACTATGGGGGTGCCTAGCCATGCTGTCGTCACTGCAAAGTCAGGGTGAGAGTGATCTCCCGGCAGGACATACTGAGGTCACCCTGTCTGTGTAGGTGGTGGCCGGGCACTAAAATGTCCCAGCCAGTGCCCTATGCCCTGTGCAGATGCATCCTGGCCAGGCCACCCTGTCCGGGCTATACCCATGGTACCTTGTTCCTCATTATGCACATTGGCAGGCCAATACTGGCAACAGTGCTGGCAGTGTGGGCTGTGGAAGGTGTTTGCAGCCACCACACACTGTATAGACAGACACACACTCCCACACCTATGCCAGCATTGTGCTACTATAGAGGAGTTTAGCAGCCCTGCCCACCACACCAGTCCTGGGCACAGTACAGGCATGGATATGCTACGCAATATTGTTGGGGGTCACTCCCCAGGGTGGTAAACACTGTCAGAGACCAGACCTGAAGCACACACCGCAGACATCAGAAAGATTGTTATGATGGAGCTCAATGAGCAAACTGTGCTTAACGTAGGACTTGCTATCTGCCAGTAATCATAGGAAACGTTTGATAGGTGTGTACCGTATACCCAGGTGTAGGGTGGCATTGCTAAGGTATGCAAGTGCTAGTATTGGGAGATGCACGCAGGGCCCATTGTCCTGCCTCTCCAGGAGGCATTAGCCAATGGGGCCTGTGGGTGTGGGTGTGTCTGCCCCTGTTGGCTGCTGCTTTACGACAGAGGTTCCCAACTCCAGTCCTGGTGTGCCAAACACTGTTCGGGTTTTCATGCTGTCCCTCATGAATATGCATGAGATACATCTGCATACCATGGGGGTGATGCATAGATATGCAGCACAGGCATCTTTATTAGAGGCAGCATGGAACCTGAATGGTGTTTGGCCCTCCAGGACTGCATTTGGGAGACTCTGCTCTAGGTAATGCCCCTGTTTATGGTGTCTGTGCTCGGTGGGGTAAAATATAGGCGTATTAACCATGCGTATGTTCTCAGCAATAATGGTTCAGTCTTTACTACCATGTTTTCTTCATGGGTAACATAAGGGGACTGGGTTGGCAGGAGCCCCAGCTGGGATTTGAACCTGTGACCTTCTGGTCCTAAAGGCACTGGCTGTGTCCGCTGCACCACCATCTTAGCACAAAAACAGTGCATTCCCTGGGGAGTCCATGGCTGTTTGTCAGACAGGGCCTGTCTGTTGGAGTGCACTGCACCCACATGAAGGGGGCTAGGCCACCGTCTGCTGTGGGCAGCAGCCACTGCCCCCTCACCAACGGTACCCTTCCGCCACCATGCTGACATGGCCTTATATTGGTGACAGCATCACAGCTGAATGATATGTGGCCCTCCAGGACTGCATTGAGGGGACTGTGGTCTAGGTAATGCGCATGTTTCTGGTGTCTGTGCTCTGTAGGGTAAAATAGAGGTGTTTGGACCATGCTTATGTTATCTGCAAAAAAGGTTGGTCTTTACTATCATGGTTTAGTGGTGGGTAAAATAGGGGGATTGGGTTTGCAGGAGCCCCAGCTGGGACTTGAACTGGTGATCTTTGGCTCCTGAACACACTGTCTGTGTTCACTGCACCACACTGTGGCCACAGAGACAGTGCAGTCCCTGGAGATAGGAAACCTGGCCAAAGGAGTCATAAACCCTGCTCTGCACAATTTCACTGTGGGATCATTCACCTTGTATGGGGACGGAGCGTAGACCCTTCTAAAATTCATATTTCTTTTTTGGGGCTTTCTTGGGAGTGATTTTTGATGTTTTCCATGACTATCACTGTTGCCCAGCTGGATTATAATTTTTTAGAATTTTGTTGTGGTCATTTTCAGTTTTTATTTGCTATTTTGTTCTGTGCACATGTATCACACTGCTCACGTTTTGTAGGTTTCCCTGGTTTTGCTGTACATTGCTGACAGAAATGGTTTCTCTTCCCTTTAAATCGGCTCTACCGCGAGGTTTTCACTCGCGGTATTTTTTTAATCGAATTTCAGCCCCGCTTCTGTGCGGGGAGCCTCTCCCCTCCCACTCTCCACCCATTGACCCTGTCTCTCCGCCCCTGGGGAGCCTTCCTCCGCCCTCCGGGAGCCTTTCCACGCCTCTATCGCTCATTTGCGCAACGCGCACATGAGTGGGCCCGTTAGTGCGGCGCACACGTGTGCGGGGCACAAAAACGCATCATTAGCATGTGCTAAGGTACCTTAGCGCACGCTCAAGTGCGCCCCGCACAGTAGCGCGGTTTTTAGTAAACATACCCCTAAATAAATATAGCGTACCATCATACTAGGGGGATCACTTTGCAAAGCATGAATTTTTGTTTGTGAACACTCTTTCAATTTAATCATTAGTCTGTTTTTTATTTATTCAGTTCAAGTATCTTCTCAGTAAATTTTTAAATCTATTGTCCATATAGCTTCAGCATTCGGGGTAAAAATAAACCTGAATTTCTTCCCAAAGTCTTCAAGTGCATACAAGTAGTCCATTTTTATTCTGCAACTCTCACCCAGCGTTCCATATAATTTAAAAAAAAAAACTTACTTGTTTGTGTTTCAGAAAGTAATCTGACGTGGTGATATGTTTTGGACCCTTGACAGTATCCTATAAAATCTTTCTAATTGACAATGAAATCAAATGGTTAGAAATAGTATCACAGTTGGTTTCATTTTATTATTATTCTTTCAAATCCAATGAAATATTTTGGTACTGCTCTATTCAGACCGCCTCTCCTCTCCAGGCCAGAGACACACACGGATGTAGCACAGATATATACAGCCTCAACGCCACGAGGGGCGGTATATCAAATGTCTAAATAAACATAAACATACTCAGAGAAGCAACACAGATAATCACACATGCATGTCCACATGCACACCTGGAAGGGGTAGAAAGAATGCCGTGAGACATGCTCTGCAGGCTTGCCCCAATTTTTCCAGTGTTAATAACTTTCTCTGTGCATGCTAGCATGCTTCTGGTTCTGGTGACTGCTCTGTTGTATTAATTTACTATCTTGAGATTGTCAAATATGAATACTTAAAGATCTTTTTCCTAATTGGTGCATTTTAATATGACATTCCTTATTATGGATTTATGAATCCTTAGGGGCCCTTTTACTAAAGTGGGCTATGCAGTTAGTATGGATTTAGGAATGCGCTAATAACGCTGCACTTTGGCCTGTAGCAATTGGTAGAGTGGGGCCAGCACAGTTAGCACGGCCCAGGTTCGCAATCACCATGGGTGCAAATAACTGCCAATTTTGGCATGCGTTAGGGTACAACGTAGTGCAGCAGGTTAACTGAACATACTGTCCACACCCCTGACAGTTAACGCTGTGATGTTGTACGTAGCATACCATGGTTTTCCATGATATTGGCGCGTTAGGTGCAAAGCTACACTGCCTTTTAGTAAAAGGGCTCCTAAGTGTTTGTACGTCGTTTTGTATGACATCTTACCTGTCAAAGCTTTCTTAGATTATTGCTCATTCTTTCTTGTCCATCTGGAATATCCATGCTATTGCATGTTTTTGTGTTTTGCAAAAAGACAAACCTTCTCTAATAGCCCACTGCACTGCCACTTCCAAAAATATTGAACAGAACTGGAATCAGGACTGATCCCTTAGACATTCTACTGATAACTGCCCTTTCTTTGGAATAAACTCTGTTTATCACTACCTATCACTTAACCCAGTTTACTACTTTAGACCCACCTTCGGATTGCTCATTTTGTTTGTAACCCACAGATATTGAGTAGTATCAAAAGCCCTAAAGAAAGACAAACATATCGCCTGCAATTCTTGCCTTAAATCGAATTCTTTGGTTGTCAATCAAAGATATTGTTCCAACTTGTTTGATACGATCTTCCTCTAGTAAATGGAAGGGCGCGGGGCATAGTCCCCGATGGCCAACGTAACCGGGAAGCCGCCGGTGCAGATCCCCGCCGGAGAAGAAAGACGGCATGGGGTCGCGCGGGCACGCCTTGAGCGGCTGCACGGCTTCATTTAAACTGATTGGCCCCACGGCATGATTGAAAGCCATGGGAGCCAATGAGGGCTGTCCCAGGGAGCTGTGGAAGAGCGGAGGGACTGAGGAGGTTGGGTGAGGGGGCAGTGTGCAGCCAACGGATGGGAGAGCTGGATCGCGGCCGGCGCCCCACCCGCCCACCCTTATTGGAGTGCAGTTTTGGGGTTGAGCAGGGTTGTTGCAGCTGGGGGGGGGGGGGGGGAGAGAGGTGGGAACCCGGAGGTGTCCGGGGTCCGGAGCCGGAGGCAATACTTGGGTGGGGGTGTGGAGCCCCCGACCCGGACAGCCCCTGTTGGGCTTTTGCTAATCACATGATGAAGCTGGAAGAAAGGGGCGGGTATTTAAACTAGCCGTGGGCCTGTCCACGGCGGTTGCGAAGTTGATGCCCCACCTTGCTAATCACATGGCTGGTGAGGCAGAGATCCGCTGGATTGATGTTTATGGTTGAATTTAATGTTAATGTGCTAAAAGCTTGAATAAAGCTGTGACCGGTTTGAATTCCCAACAGTATTCTGTGTTTATTC
Source organism: Ichthyophis bannanicus (assembly GCA_033557465.1). Lineage (NCBI taxonomy): Eukaryota > Metazoa > Chordata > Amphibia > Gymnophiona > Ichthyophiidae > Ichthyophis > Ichthyophis bannanicus. The sequence goes on along the minus strand of CM066036.1, from coordinate 523,843,226 downwards.
TACCGGGGCACAGAGAATGGTAGGGAAAGGGAAGGGGGGGGGAGGGGACGAGCACAGTGTACATCATACCTCGGTTAATCCATGGTGTTTTGGTTCCTGTAACCTATTGATTCCAAGAGATTTTACTTTACTTTCCTTTACAAATGACAGAATTAATTAACTCGTCGCTTCCCTGTTATCGTTTTTAAAAGATGGAGGGTTCAAATTGCAAAATTTGCCTTTCTTGGATATTGATAATCATATTTTCTGTAAAGGTTAACCCAATATTACAGACTCTGAGTCCTCCAAATGAACAAGGACCTCTTTTACTAAAGCCCATTAGCTGGTTAATGCGTGGCTACAGACAGTCAGGAACACTAATGCCTGATAGTGTCTGCTTTCACCTGCTGAAACGCATGTTAATCAGTGATCGCGGGATGGAGTGGAGAGTTGGCATGGAGAGCGCATTGCCACCAGCATCAGGACAATTGCCCTGCACTCTCACAATGCTGCTCCTAACGTGTTCACTTAACAACGCCTCTATAGGAGTCATTAAGTGAACCCGACCTAGTGTGTTAGCTGCTGGGGAATATTGAATACGCCCCTGACAGCTAACCTGCGACCTTTGCTATTAACACATGTGAGATCAATGCGTTAATGGCAAAGCAGGCTTTAGTAAAAGTGTTCCAAAATATACCCCACTTTATATTGGTTTAACTACAATATTGCTTCTCTGAAATAAGAAATCAGAACCTCAGAATCAAATTCATCTGTATTCCGTCATTCATTGACGGTAGCCAATATATGTATGCATATTTCCCTCCTGCTAGAGTTAAACCCTGTCAACTCTGTGACCTTACATTGGATTCATTTTTCTTGTAGTAGTTACTTTTATCCTGTTTGATTCTTGTGCAATTAATAAAATTACTTGATGAATATAAGTCAAAGTAAAATAATGTTTATTGGTAAGAAAAGTAAAGAAGAGGCTAACCAACTGCACGGATATTACAGGCAACAGAAAGCAGCAGTGGTGATATTAAAAAAACAAAAAACTTTTTATACAAACTGTCTCTAAGAGGAGCACCTCATTAATTGATACAAGGAACCAAAAAGGCAATAAATTAAAAGATGAAAAAGAATCCAGTATGGCCATGTTTCAGCCGACTGCCTGTTTCAGGACTGTGCGTTCATAGAATATTATGTAAAAAAAGAACACCAATCCAAAAAAAAAGATAAAAATCATAAAACAAAGGCAGTTATAACTGAAGTATGAGTATCTTCATATCTTGTGAACAAAGCATTCTGTTTATGATGGCAAACCACCGATAGGAACTCCGGTCCTGTCAGAATAACAAAGTAAACCAATAGAGCTGAAACATAAAACAGTAAGAAACTTTATGATGAGATCTTAAAAATGATGCATGTGCAGACCTTAAAAAAAACAAATTAAACACGAGCAAATTATAATTAATCACAGGTGCATGCCTAATTACTACGATGAGAGCAGATTTCCAAAACTAATAGATTCTGACTGGGAGAGTATAACACACCAAAAATATCTATAAAAGAACAATAAATGTAATGAAAAGGATGAAATAAAATCAAGTAAAGATAAAAATGTATAAATTCACTTCCCTTTCAATTCAGGTTTATTTATAACTTGCTTATCATAAATTTCTAAGGGTGGTGTAATGGTGAAAAATATTCACCCACCTGTGAATATATTTGAAATGTCTGATTTAGATATTTTCGAATCATGCATACATTCAGCAATGCTATCCATTTAGGTCGCACCAGTAAGTTAGACACTTAGGGGCTTGTTTACAAAGCCGTGGTAGCAGTTTCCGATCGTTATCGGAGCCGCGGCCCCATTGATTTTGATAACGATCGGAAACCGCTACCGCGGCTTTGTAAATAAGCCCCTTAGTGGTGCGACCTATCATCAACATAATAGATCCAGATGTGACCCCTATAACCGGGTGCATAGAGGACATGATTAATTGGCTCACTAACAACTTACTCTCAGTGAACTGTGACAAGACTGAAGCAATGTTCATCACTAGAAACCCCGCTTTCTCACCACCTCAAACAATCGCTATCCACAAGCCCATATCAGTGAAGGAAGAAGTGAAGTACTTAGTTGTCACTCTGGACAAAAATCTGACTCTTCAGACCCACATCAACAGAACTGCCACCAAAGCCTACCAAAGGCTTAAACTCATCCGAAGACTCAAACCCATCCTAAGCAATGACCACTTCCGATCAGTTTGCCAAGCAATAATCACCCCTTTACTGGACTACGTAAACTCAGTCTGCCAAGGACTTCCAAAACAATCCCTTTACCCTCTCCAACTGGTTCAGAATACGGCAGCCAGGATCATCACAGATACATCCAGAAAAGAACACATCACCCCAATCCTTCAACAGCTTCATTGGCGCCCCATTCTTTAACGCGCACGATACAAAGCAGCCCTAAACATCTTCCAAATCTTTCATGGCATCTCGTCTACTGTCCTTCAAAGCCTGGTATTCAAGGACCATAGCACATGATCCAGGCGCAGTAACATGATTAATAAGCTCACTACACCTGCTGAATTCCAACGCTCATATCAGTCCACCGTCAGAAGAGCTCCATCACACGCCACACCCATGCTATGGCACTCGCTACGTGAACATATGAGATCCACGAAGAACATCAAGGACTTCCGCATGATGTTAAAAACGCTTCTTTTCTCTGAACACTATGGATCTTCCCAGTGCCCAAAGCCAACTACTGTTAACCAGCCCCCTTTTATCTCCCTCTTCCCCCTCCTAAATTATATCTAACCTGCCAATGTAAACCACTTTGATTGAAGGAAAAGGTGGTATATAAAACTGGATAAATAAATAAATAAATAAAGTTACACCATAGGGTAATTTTATAAAGACATTTTTATGTGTATATGCCTCATAATATTACCCTGCATAATCAGAATGCACATACTTGCATGTGACTTTGGTGATGTTTGGAGATGACGTTTGGTCAGAGCACAAGCAGAATCACAACTAACATGTACTTTATAAAATGCCTATGATCTCACATATTGTTTGTCTGTACAATGTCCTCTGTTCTTGAGCTGGTGCAAATATATCCAGGTTCATTACAATTGCAAATTTGGCAAGACTTGTGCAGTATTTTATAAAGACACCTAGGTGCCTATTTGTCTTTTATCTAAAAGTAGGCACTTACTTGCCCTCACGAACTAGGTGTCTTTTTCTAAAATTACCCTCTTAGTGGCTGATTATCGTCACACAGACATACAGTACAAGTTATCTGTGATGAGTTTCCCTTCAAAACGTTTTTTGGTCTTCTAAGCAGGGAACCAATTTTAAAATTTACCCCCAACACCACTACAAAATTTAGGAGTAAAATCAGACAAATGTAAGCAATAGTCCATCTTTATTCCTTAATGACTTCATAGACAGCTCTAAGGGAACTGTGTAAATGTGTATTTTTCAGGCTCCATCACAAATCTTGTTAATTGAATATCAGATAAGGGAGATTATTTTGAAGCCATGTGTGTTCTGGCATGCTGAAGGCATACTGGGACATGCGTTGCCGGCTAGCGCAGGGCCATGACAGCGCAGGATGATTCCCGCACTAGCAGTGCAACTCACGTTAGGGTCATGAGTAAGTGGGTATGGGGAGGAGAATAAACTTGGTGCATTAGCGCAGGATCACCTAACACTACCACAATAGGTGGCATTAAGTTCACCCACACTAATGGCAGCAATTGCTAGGGGAACAGGGTTGCACGGTAACTGCTGGGGAAATGCTTTCCATGTCCCTGATAGTTAACGTGGGGGTGTTGCGCCTAACACACCATAGTTTTGGCTCTATTGCCATGTTATGTGCAACACCTTAGGGCCTGCTAATAAAAGACCCCTAAAATGCTGATTTACACACATGCATCAGAATACACGTATAAATAGAGGACCTTAGTTGTTAAAGAAGCTAGCTATGAATCTGAGAAGGGAGAGAAAGGAATACGAAGAACGATGACAAATAATTTATTCAGACCCAACACAGCCATGTTTCGGCATACACATGCCTGCATCAGGGGTCAGAAAGAGACCACATAATCCAAGAAAAATCTTACAAATGGTAAAAGTATAAAATATCTATCCACATGTGGAGGGGAATTTTAGAAGGGACATCCAAGTGCAATCTGGGACATCTAAGCCAGAATGTCTAGAAAAAAAAGCCCATCCAATAGTGGTCTCTTTCTGAACGCTAACTGAAGCTCAATCAAAAATTCTTCGTTCAATTTAAACCAAAAGGGGATTCCATTCAAAATCCGTGTATTTAATATATGCTAGAGACTTTGTGTAATAAGCGAACAACTGGTCTCAGAACTTTTCTCACCATTCAGACTAACGTCTGTACTGTACGGCCCTGTTTCGTACAAAAATGAACCACAACCTAATTATTATTATTACCTGAAATGAGTGGAATCGCTATTACACTTAGCTTTATTCTTGCTGGTGCTCCTGATGATAAACACCCCCCACTCAACTAATCTTATATCTCTTCAAACCGGAGTGTGGTTACTTTAGCTTGGCACTATCTGAGTATTAGAACTCCACTGCTTATTCAACTCATGAAGATACTATTTCTTATATGAGTAGACTCCTGTAGAAAAAAAAGCAGGCATGTCCAGGTGCAGATACAATTTCACAAACATGGACGTGCCTAATATGGACATCTATGAGGGTGTCTACATGGAAGTCCCCAGAACTGTATTTCAGGACCTGGCCATCTAGGATAGCCTAGTGGTTAGAGTAGTGGGCTAGGAACAGAGCAGCCAGGGTTTGATTCTCACTGCTTCTATTGTTGACATTGTGCTGAGTACTGGGGAATATCCAGGAACAAGCAGGAATGTAGTCTTCACATATGGGTATCGTCAATACCGACAGAGCCTGCGCGGGAACACTCCCCATCATCCAAAAGGAAAGCTTTTGGAAGCATCCCACAGTGCATGCATGCTGCCTTCCCACCTCCCTGCCTCTTTCACTTCAGTTCTTCATTTTCTGCGGAGCTGACAGGACGTCTCTCCTGTCACCGCAGAAAAATTTATCTTCTTTCTTGTTTTTTGTGGTCGCGTCTGCCTTCATTTAACGCCTACCGGTACCGCCGGTTCTCTTTTCTTATTTTCTTCTTAAAAAAAAAAATAGGAAACTTTCCTTCTTTTCTTCGGTGCCTCACCCCTCCTGGGGTTAGGCGCCATTTTGGGCGGTAGGCCCAAAAATCTCCAGACATGGAGAAGCCAACTAGTGGTTTTAAAAAATGTTCAAACTGTGGTGCTACTATTTCCTCACCGACACCCATGAATGATGTCTCAAATGTTTAGGTCCTGAACATTGTCCAGCGAAGTGTCTCTCCTGTAGAAAGATGACCAAGAGGGGCCTGCAGAACAGACCTGCTAAGGCCGGTTCCCTTTTCACTGTTGATACATAAAAACATAAGATATGCCATACTGGGTCAGACCAAGGTCCATCAAGCCCAGTATCCTGTTTCAAGCCCAGTATCCTGTTTCCAACAGTGGCCAATCTAGGTCATACGTACCTAGCAGTTTCCCCAAAAGACACAGGTTCCGCAATGCTTGTACTGGGTGAAGCATTGATATCCTGGGTCCCTTCTTAATAATGGTTTATGGACCTTTCCTCCAGGAACTTGTCCAAACCTTTTTTAAACCCAGCTACACTAACAGCCTTTACTACATCCTCCGGTAACAAATTCCAGAGTTTGATTACACGTTGAGTGAAAAAATATTTTCTTTTATTAGTCTTAAATAGTTTACCCTGTAGCTTCATTGCATGTCCCATAGTCTTTCTATATTCTGATAACGTAAACAATCGATCTACGTTTACCCGTTCCACTCCGTTCATTAATTTATAGACTTCTATCATATCTCCCCTCAGCCGTCTCTTTTCCAGGTTAAAGAGCCCTAACCTTTTTAGCCTTTCTTCATAGGAGTATCCTTCCATCCCCTTTACCATTTTGGTGACTCTTCTCTGAACCTTTTCTAATAACGCTATATCCTTTTTAAGATACGGCGACCAGAATTGCACACAATATTCAAGTGCGGTCTCACCATGGAACGATATAGAGGCATTATAATATCTTTTGCTTTATTTTCCATTCCTTTCCTTATGATACCTAGCATTCTATTTGCTCGCTTGGCTGCCACTGCACACTGGGCCGAGGGTTTTAACATGTTATCCACAATGACGCCTAAATCTTTTTCCTGGGTGGTGGTTCCTAATGGGGAACCTTGCATCATGTAACCATAGTTTGGGTTGTTCTTCCCTAGATGCATAACTTTGCATTTCTCCACATTAAATTTCATCTGCCATTTTGATGCCCAGTCTTCCAATTTATCAAGATCCTCTTGCAATTTTCCACAATCCTCTTGGGTTTTAACAACTTTAAATAGTTTTGTGTCATCTGCAAATTTGATAACCTCACTCGTTATTCCACTTTCCAGGTCATTTATGAATATGTCAAAAAGCAGCGGACCCAGCATAGATCCCTGGGGTACACCACTATTCACCTTTCTCCATTGGGAAAATTGGCCATTTAGCCCAACCCTCTGCTTTCTGTCTTTTAACCAGTTACTGATCCACAGTAGTACACTGCCTCCTATCCCATGACTCTTTAGTTTTGCCAAAGGTTTCTGATGAGGGACCTTGTCAAAGGCTTTCTGAACGTCCAGATACACTATATCAACCGACTCACCTTTGTCCACCTGTATATTCACACTTTCCAAAAAACATAACAAATTAGTAAGACAAGATCTTCCTTGTCTAAAGCCATGTTGGCTGTCTCCCATTCGGCCATGACTATCTACATGCTGAGTAATTTTATTCTTTATGATGGTTTCTACCATTTTTCCCAGTACTGACGTGAGGCTCACCGGTCTGTAGTTTCCTGGATCACCCCTGGAACCCTTTTTAAAAATTGGTGTTACATTGGCGATCCTAAAATCTTCAGGTATTAGAGATGATTTTAATGATAGTTCACAGATTGCTAATAGCAGGTCTGCAATCTCATATTTCAGTTCTTTCAACACCCTTGGATGTATACCATCCTGCCCAGGTGATTTGCTACTCTTCAGTTTATCTAATAGTTCTAATACATCTTCCTGATGTATTGATATTTCCTTCAATTCTTCCGCACCTTTAAATACCACTTCAGTCATGGGTAACATCCCTACATCTTCCTCTGTAAAGACTGAAACAAAGAATTCATTCAGTCTCTCCGCTATTGCCTTGTCACCTCTTAGTGCCCTTTTAACTCCTCCATCATCTAATGGACCAACTGACTCTCTGACAGGTTTTTTGCTATGAATGTACTTGAAAAAATCTTTATTTCGCGTTTTTGCTTCCGCAGCAAGCTTCTTCTCAAACTCTCCCTTTGCCTGCTTTATCAATGCCTTGCATTTGACTAGCCAGTGCTTGTGCTGTTTCCAGGTTTTGTCGTTTGGCTCTTTTTTTCCATTTCCTGAAAGAGGCTTTTTTGGCAACAACAGCCTCTCTGACCTCACCTTTAAACCATGCTGGTAGTTTTTTGGACTTCCTTCCACTTTTCTTAAAGCGTGGAATACAGCTGGTCTGGGCTTCCAAGATAGTATTTTTCAACAATACCCAAGCTTGATGTAAGTCTTTAACCTTTGCAACTGCTCCTTTTAGTTTTTTCTTAACTATTTTCCTCATTTTATCATAGTCTCCCTTTCGAAAGTTAAAAGGTAGTACTGTGGATTTCCTTACTATCCCTCCTCCACTAATTAAATCAAAGGCGATCATGCTATGATCACTATTGCCAAGTGGCCCCAACACCCTTATCTCTTGCACTAGATCTGGTGTTCCACTAAGGACTAGGTCTAATATGGCTTCCCCTCTGGTCGGTTCATGAACCAGCTGCTCCAAGAAGCAGTCATTTATGTCATCTAGGAACTTTATCTCCCTAGCATGTCCTGCCGTGATACGATGTCAGTTGCATCGACGTCCTCCAGGGCTTCATCTTCCTTTCATGGATCTCAGGTAACTAAACAAAGGTCTGTAAAGACTAGCCGGTCCTTGAAGGGTAAATCTCTTGCAAAGCATCGAGATGCCACGGGCACTACCCTCGAGGAAAGTACACTGGCAAAATTGCCCCGGCGGGAGTCTTTGGTCTCCAAAGCACAAACGGGGTCTCAAAATGTTCCAGAGGCCTCCACCTCTGCAGAACTTCTGTTGCCATGTTCTGGGGTCATAGCCGCTTCAACCGGTACCGACCAGACATTGGCATTAGCAATGGATAAGAGAATTCCTAGCATCCCTCTTAGCTGCCTCGGTACCGCTAAGACCGCTACAGACGGTTCAAATGAGCTCAGTACCGACACCGGTACCGGCTCCAGTGGCACCCACTCAGATGGGACGGCTTCCTCCTATGCCGAGCCTCAAGAGTTTCTCCGGCATCGAGGGGTTGGAACCGAAACGCCATGGTACAGATATTCATCGGTACCATATCGATCAATGCAGCATCGATCGATGCAAAGCTCCGAGGAGTCTTCTGATTCTGATGACTCTACCGATACAAGAGCAGTACTGTTGAAGGATCCATCTCCTTCTCCTGAGCACAGAATGTCTCCTCCAGAGGACATGTCTTTTCAGGATTTTATACGTGATGTAGCTAAAGGGCTTTCAATCACAGTTACTCCTGAGAAGGAACCTAGGGCAGAAGAATTAAGAATTCTGCAACACCCTATGGCTCCCAAGGAGGCAGCGATGCTGCCCATTCACCAGATCCTTCAAGATCTTATGTTCAGAATGTGGGAAACTCCTTTAACGGTGTCACCGCATTCTCGACGCCTCGATACCATGTACCGAGTCCCACCTTCTCCAGGGTTTCAGAAGACTCAGTTATCACACCATTCTATGGTAGTGGAATCAGCCATGCGGAGAATAAAGAGTGCTAAAATGCATTCTTCCAACCCACCAGGCCAAGAATCGAGGACACTCGATGCTTTTGGGCGTCGATGCTTTCAATCCTCCATTCTAACAGCTAGGATTAGCTCATATTCCCTTTACATGGGAATGTTTCTAGAGGAGGTTACAGCGGATCTGGAACGCATGAGCCCTCTTCTTCCCGAAGATAAACGGGTTCAGTACCTCACTCTGCTTAAGCATGCTCAAATCTCTCCAAATTTGTGAACTGTGCATTTTTTGATTGCTTTGAAGCTATTAGCAGAACTTCTGCTATTGCTATCGGAGCACGGCGCATTGCCTGGCTCCAAGCATCAGATTTAGAGGAGTGAATACAAGAGAAGTTAGGAAACATTCCTTGCACAGATGAAAACTTATTTGGGAAGGATTGGCAGACCAAGGCTAATCAGATTGAATCTGACAATACCACCTTGAATAGACTATCAAAGTCTACTGCCAACCCATCAAAGAAAAAATCAGGCAAGAAGTTTTTCTTTAACAAAAAGAAAAAATATCTTACCATTCTTTTTCCCATCCAATTCACTGTCCAATTCATGCTCCCCAGAAAGGGCAGCAATCTAGACAGCAAAGAAAGCTGCAAGCTCAAAGATATCAACCGGCTCAGCAAGTACAACCTCCACAGGGGCTTTGATTTCTACCGAGAGAACTTAACCCGGAAAAAGAGACGGCTGAGGGGAGATATGATAGACGTCTATAAATTAATGAACGGAGTGGAACGGGTAAACGTAGATCGATGGTTTACCTTATCAGAATATAGAAAGACTAGGGGACATGCAATGAAGCTACAGGGTAAACTATTTAAGACAAATAAAAGAAAATATTTTTTCACTCAACGTGTAATCAAACTCTGGAATTTGTTACCGGAGGATGTAGTAAAGGCTGTTAGTGTAGCTGGGTTTAAAAAAGGTTTGGACAAGTTCCTGGAAGAAAGGTCCATAAACCATTATTAAGAAGGGACCCAGGATATCAATGCTTGACCCAGTACAAGCATTGCAGAACCTGTGTCTTTTGGGGAAACTGCTAGGTACGTATGACCTAGATTGGCCACTGTTGGAAACAGGATACTGGGCTTGATGGACCTTGGTCTGACCCAGTATGGCATATCTTATGTTCTTGTGTTCTTAACCATTTTGCCTCTGAGGGGTCCAGAGTCCTTGACCATTCCAGGCAGATTATGCCATTTTGCCAAAAGATGGCAACAGATAACATCAGAGAAATGGACTCTGTCCATTGTAGGACAGGGATACAAACTTCACTTTCTCAGCATGCCCCCGCCTACAGTCATAAAACAATTCAATTCTCAAGGCTCTGTCACCGACATTCTGTGTCAGGAGGTCTCCTCACTTCTTGTTCAAGGAGCAATAGAAGAGGTACCCATATGCCAACGGGGGAGGGGGTTCTACTCCACCTATTTTCTTATCCCAAAGAAGACAGGGGGATACAGACCTATCGTGGACCTCAGAGAATTGAACAAATATCTGTTCCAAGAAAAGTTCAAAATGATCTCCCTCGGAACCTTTTACCATACCTTCAGAATCAGGATTGGTTATGTTCTCTAGATCTAAGAGATGCGTACACGCATATCCTCATCCATGTAAATCACAGGAAGTACCTTCGATTTCTCTTTCAAGGAAACCACTTCCAATACAGAATCCTTCCATTCGGGCTGGCCTCTGCCCCAAACAGTCTTCACAAAATTCATGGCTGTAGTAGCAGCATTCCTGAGAACTCTGGGGATATCCGTCTTCCCCTACTTAGATGACTGGCTCATCAGAGCACCAACAGCTCCAGAAACAGAACTAGCTGTTTCTCATGCCATGAGAATTCTCCAATATTTGGGTCTGGTAATCAACCACCCAAAGTCTCACCTCACCCCTTCTCAGTTCCTAGAGTTCATAGGGGCTCGCTTAGACACGCAGCAATCAAGGGCTTTCCTGCCACAGCCGCGCTGTCTACAGATAATAGAATTGGCTTCCCAAACAGTAAAGAAAACCCTCCTGACGGTTCGGGAAATGCTTCAACTGCTAGGGCATATGGCATCCACTGTACATGTGGTCCCTTATGCCCGCCTACACATGCGAGCGGCTCAGTGGACCCTGTCTTCACAGTGGATACAAGCCACGGGTCGCTTAACGGACAAAATCAAGAATTTGACACATCTCATTTTGTCCCTACAGTGGTGGCAGTCCCTCGAAAATCTCCTGGTAGGTTCCCCCTTCCAGCAACCACTGCCCCAAATTACCCTGATGACAGATGCGTCCAAGCTGGGTTGGGGAGCCCACTTGCACAATCTTCCACTCAGGGTCTCTGCACCTCACAAGAGACCTCTCTTCAAATAAACCTCTTAGAGCTAAGAGCCATTTACAATGCTATAATAGCTTTTCAGGCCCAGCTCAGTCAAAAGACAGTTCTGGTCCAAACTGACAATCAGGTTGCATTGTTTTACATAAACAAACAAGGCGGAATGGGCTCTCTGTTGCTATGTAACGAAGTTTTGCGACTATGGGCCCTCGCCAGAGAGCTCCACGTTCACCTTCTAGTGGTATACCTTCCAGGCATTCAAACCTTGTGGGCAGACAAGCTCTGTCGAATACTGCTGCCACACAAGTGGTCTCTCCAGTCAGACCAACTGGCTCAAGTGTTCCAAACCTGGGGAACTCCAGATATAGACCTCTTTGCAAGTCCACAGAATGCCAAACTTCCCCGCTTCTGTTCCAGAATTCTGGCGCAATACTGTCTAGCAAACTATGCTTTCCAGCTCCATTGGGGTCAGGACTTCCTCTATGCCTTCCCACCCTTTCCCTAATTCCCAAAACTCTTTTCAAGCTTCAGAGAGACAGGGGTTATATGATTCTCATAGCTCCACGTTGGCCAAGGCAATCGTGGTACCCTCTGCTTTTGTGTCTCTCTCAAGCAACTCCTCTAGAGTTGGGATATGCTCCAGATCTCCTTTCTCAGGAGAACAGGAAGCTTCTGCATCCCAATCCTCAGTCCCTGCACCTCTGGGCCTGGCTGCTGAAGGCATAGAACTTTTAGATATCCACCTCTCTCAGCAAGTGAAGGATATCCTTCAGGCTTCGAGAAAACCTTCCACAAGGCGTTCCTACGTTTTCAAATGGAAAAGGTTTTCTATATGGTGTTCAAATTCTGGTCTTAAGACAAATTCAGTGAGAGTCCATCTCAGTGCTATTGCGGCTTTTCACAAGCCCCAAGATGGACAACCAATCTCTTCTCATTCACTTGTGTCAAGATTCATGAGCGGTCTACTATTGACAAAGCCCCCCATAAAGCCGCCACTGGTGGCATGGGACCTGAATCTTGTTCTTGGGCAGCGTATGAAGCCGCCTTTTGAACCTTTAGCCACTACAACTTTAAAATTCCTTTCCTGGAAGGTAATTTTCCTAATTGCAATAACTTCTGCTAGGCGCATTAGTGAACTGCAAGCTTTAGTGGCTGACCCTTCTTATACAAGGTTCCACCATGATAAAGTAGTCCTCAGGACTCATCCACACTTTATGCCAAAGGTGGTTTCGTCTTTTCATTTAAACCAGTTGGTTTACCTTCCTGTATTCTTCCCTATTTATTTATTTATTTATATATTTCTTCTATACTGCCCCTTCCAGAGATCAAGGGTGGTTTAGAGTTTACAGTTAAACAACTTTTACATGGAAACATTGGTATTAACTATTTACAAGGAACATATTGTACAAACAAACCGACAATCAGGTTGCCATGTTTTATATAAACAAACAAGGCGGAATAGGCTCTCTGTCGCTATGCAACGAAGCTTTGCGACTATGGGCCCTCGCCAGAGAGCTCCAAATTCACCTTCTAGCGGTATACCTTCCAGGCATCCAGAACATATTGTACAAACAAACTTCCCTAGGCCTCACGCCTCCAGTGCAGAAAATAACCTTCATACCTTAGATTGTAAAAGAGCTTTAGCCTTTTACCTTCAAAGAACTGAACAACATAGGAAGTTTTCTCAGCTCTTTGTTGCTTTTGATTCTAGTCATTTGGGACTTCCAGTTTCCAAACGAACCCTATCTAAGTGGATTGCAAACTGCATATCCTTCATTTATGATAGTAAAGGTCTTTCCCTCGAGGGCCATGTTACAGCTCATAATGTCAGAGCAATGGCAGCCTCGGTGGCTAATCTCTGCTCTGTGTCTATAGATGATATCTGTAGAGCGGCGACTTGGGCTTCGGTACATACCTTCACAGCCCACTACTGTCTGGACAAGGATTCCCGTCGGGATGCCTCGTCTGGCCAGGCTGTCCTACAGCATCTATTTCAGACTTAATGCAACTCCTACCTTCCATCCTGGTAGGATGCCAGGGATCCATGGGAGGAAGTATGACCCTGTTCACACGGGTTCACAGCTCGCTGGGGTCATTCCTCTGGCATCTTTCAGCTGGGGAGTCCCCCATATGTGAAGACTACATTCCTGCTTGTTCCTGGAGATAGTGTACTTACTCATCTGTAACAGGTGACCTCCGGGAACAGCAGGAATTAAGTCTTCACAACCCACCCACCTCCCCTAGGAGTTGTCTCTCGCTATCTCTCTTTCTGTCTCTCTTCTTGGCTCAGCTTTAAACTCAACTGAAGTGAGAGAGGCAGGGAGGCGGGAAGGCAGCACGCATGCACTGTGGGATGCTCCCAAAAGCTTTCCTTTTGGACGCTGAGGAGCGTTCCCGCACAGGCTCCGTTGGTACCGACGATACCCATATGTGAAGACTTAATTCCTGCTGTTCCCGGAGAGCACCTGTTACAGGTGAGTAATTACGCTTGATGGACTGCTTTCTTCTCTACACCCTCTAGATATTTTTCCGACCAAACTAGGACTTTTCAGATGCCTGTTTGTTCCTGCAGCAGGTCTAAACTTAAATACGGCACTAGATGTTTCTAAGGTCAGGTGGGGACATCCAGGTTCCTGGGAGTGCCCCAGCCATGCTTTCACCATGCCCTAAGTTCAGACTTGGACATCTCCAGAGCCGGCTTCTAAAATGCTCTGGAGATGGCTGTGTGCTTTGGACATCTCTTTGCCCAATTTCAGACATACAAAGCATGAACAGGGCTTCCAAAATGACCCCACTAGTGTGTATACCTCAAAAAAGAATTGCTGAAACAGACTGAGCTCCCATAAAGACACACAAGATGTGTACAAGTATGTTATACATTTACTGTTTGTATGTTTTTGTTCTTGGATTATGTGGTTTGTTTTTGACCCCGATACAGCATGTGTATGCCGAAATACGAAAGTGTCAGATATGAATGAATTATTTGTCATTGCACGCTAGATTCCTTTCTTTCCCTGCTGTGAAGCCAGGGTTGAAATCCCACTTCTCCCACTGACAGTCATTGTGACCTTGATCAAACCACTTCACCCTTCTTTGCCTCGGGTACAACTTAGATGGTGAGCCCATTTGGGCAGGGAAATAACTCATGTACCTGAATGTAACTCACCTAGAGATGGATTTGGAAAGTGAGTAAAACATCTAAAGATCCAAAAGGCACTACTAATATGACTTATTAGTATGACTTAAACATGACGCCTATGTGTAAATAGTTACCCCCTGTTAGCCAAGTTTTTAGTGCCCATTCTCTGTAAACACAGAGCGGCTTGCCGCCCTGCTGTGAGTTTATGTTCCATATAAACCGCACTGATGCCGAATAGCGCGGTACATAAGAGACTGTAAATAAATAAATAAATAAATATGTGGAAGCAGCAGCAAGTAGAAATTTTAAGAGAACATGATCTGGTCCTGCTTTGGGCAGTCCTTCAAATATACCCCAAATCCTTAACTGTATTGTTATTACTATTATTATGTTATCTGCAAGCTGTGGCCTGTTGAATCCCACTAATAAAGCTCGGTACAGTAAGGCATTGGAGTGGCGTGGTTTGGGCAGGCAGGGAGGAGGAGGTGGGGTAAGAATGGGTAAGGTGGTAAAGAGCCAAGAGACCCGGTACAGCATGCCCCTGGTTATGAGATTTCTTTGTTTACCAGGGGCATGCTGTACCGGGTCTCTTGGATCCTTTTTCCACCTTACCCATTCTTACCCCCCTTCTGCCCGGTTGGGAGGGTGGGCTTGCGACGCCGGTGAACAAAGAGAGGGTCACATGCTTGGCCAAGGCCTATATCCGGCCTCAGCTGTCCCCCCACCCCTTTGCTGCTCGCCCATTCCAGGTTGCCCCCCCAGGGATCCCATCACTGCTCAGCCGCCCGGTTATAGGCCAGCCACCCCTTCATGGCTGGCCTGACATAACCAGGGGCATGCTGTACCAAATCTCTGGGATCCTTACTGTCCTACCTTTTCTTTCCCCCTTCTCCTCCCCACCTGTCCCAAACCATGTCACTTCAGTCACTTACTATACTGAGCTTTATTAGTTGGATTCAACAGACCACAGTTTGCAGATAACATAATGATAGTAATAATGATACAGTGATCATAATTGCAATAACCGCAGTAACAATAATATCAATAACAATAGCAAAGTTAACAATACCCGACCTAGGCCCTGACCTGCGTGGAGGGGTACCACACCCTTGTTCAGTTTGAGATCCAGCCTGCATCGTGACCAAGGATTCTTACATTTTGCTCCTGCCACCAAGTATTCCGAGTTGGCATCCAGGTGCCCCCCCCCCCTTTGCATTTTACCTATTTCTGGTGACTAAGACCAGGCACCCCTGGCTCCAGTACCTGGCCTCCCCATTACTGGGGCCCAGGCACCCCCAAATAGCACCTCCATCCCTTCTTACCCTGTAGTACTCCCCCACACTTTTTCTGTGAGGTTCCGCCACCAGGACGGGTCATGGTCCGACTCACCACTGTGAGAACCGAACCAACGGTCCTCCATAGGTCTGCATTGAAAATCTCAAGGCCACTGTCATTCAGGTGGACCCTGTCCCTCCAGTAAACCACTGTATCCCTTACTAAGATGCCTTTGTATTCAATTACCACCCCACCCCCCCACCCCCCTTCTAGGGCCTATACAAAGTTACCCACCTCAGCATTAAACTTCTTCCTACTCTTCTCAATACCTTCTAGCCCAGAAGCCCTGGCCCATTTCTGATGGGGGATGATCTGGGAACAGATGACGCCCGCTCCCAGCTCGGCACTTATCCACACCAGGTCCCTCTTAATCTTGGTGATCAGGTCTATGCCCTTTGTGGGCACCAGATCATTGCTGCCTAAATGCAGAATGATGAAATCTGGCAGGTGGCTGACCTGCCAGCATCCCATGAGGGCAGGTCGCAGCTGTTCCCACTCCATCCCCCTCTTACCTAGCTACTGTATTTTCACGGTGTCAGGTTGGATGCCAAGCTGCTTTCCAAGTCTGCTGCCCACAGCTTTCCTTCTCTCCCAGTAGATGTAAGAATGACCAATTTTCCATACTGTAATCTCTCTGCAACCTAGTGAGTGAAAGGAAAAGTGTGTGGGGGGGAGGGGGGAAGGAGTTAAATCCGGTGTGTCTATCTGATGTATAGCTTGTACCTGACTGAGGCCCATCTCCCAATGGCTCTGATCTTACCAGCCCCTAAACTCAGTCTGTGTGCTGCTGTAGCTGCACCTATCCTGAAGGAGTGAAGTGTAAGGCCCGCCCCATCAAAACCTGCCTCCCCCACCGCCCTAAGCCACAGGGCTTTGAATTGGAACTGCGAGAAACAAGACCCATCGCGATGCCACAAGAGTACTCCTCCATTTGGTCCATCTTGGACTTGCTCAGGGAAAGACCTACTCTGTCACCCACCAATGTGACATCCTCCACCCTCAGAGCGCTGCTTGCCATGTTCGATCTGAAACGGGGGATTGCCTCACTCATCTGGAAGGCACCAAAAAATTTCATCAACAGGGCCAGCCTGAAGAGCATTTCCTCAAATCCATCCCCAGTCACGTCTGCTGTCTTTAGGCTAGCTCCCTTCAGCATGAGCAGGGTGATGGGCTTGCGCCAATCAGGCCTATGTGTGGCTTCCCTAGCCCAGTCCTCCATCGCCCAACCATGAAGTGTTTCATGACATCCTTGCCTCCCCTTAGTTTTAGGAAAAAGGCCACAACCACCAGTGCCAGTCTAGCATGTCTGGGTGAGGTTCCTTCCCCCCTGCAACCATGCTAAGAATTCTAGCAGCAGGCCATGGCTTAGTTCCCCTTAGGGGTTGAATCCCCGCTGTACTGTAAAGCTCCGCAGTCATACCCATGCTCTCCAGTACGCCTTCCATGTGCTGGGTGACAGTGACGCCATCAGCAGTCTGCCGATGGTCAGTATCCAATGCTCCACATTCTTGCTGGCATGGGAGTTGCCCTGAGCTCTGCACTCGGGGCAAGTCGCCAGAAGCAGTGCAGCTGGAAACAACAGAGAGTGTCAGTGATTTTGTTGTATTCCCTTGGTACGTGGCTGGCCGTGATAAATGCATTCATCTCCAAGCTCAGCAGAACCAGTCTCCTAACCAGCCTCATCACCCTCCCTGCTTTTGCCGACTGTTTGTTTATTAATCTGACAATAAACAATCCCTAAGGAATCACCACATATATATCCCCAAATTAAGGTGATAACCCCCTAATTATTCCTTAATGATCCACCTATGTGAAAACTAATCTATATAATATGTCATTTTTTGTCGGATCGCCTACCCTGAGAGGTATCCCCCTCTCGTAGTAGGCCCTCCTTTTTAATCAAATTTGTGAAAGACCAAAAGGCCTAAAAACAATATGAGGAACGCCGCATAGGTGCGTGCCCCTCAATTTTCTTTAAAAAGAAAAATATATTCTTAATTCTCCATAGCAATACTTAGCGAAACTACCATGGCAACAGACTTAGCTTAGTGGTGCAAGTTCCTCGTCGTGCCGATTAAGCTTGTCTTCATATGACTCTCCACAGCGATGCATAGTGAAACTACCATGGCAACAGTTTTAGCTTAACGGTAAAAGTTCCTCGTCATGCCAATAAAGCCTATCTTCATATAGACAGCACTGGGATTGCTTGTGCTAAAAATCCATTTTCCAAATATCCATCGACCAATTACTGCAACACCACATAGTGTTTTAGCTTAGTGCCTTCTTAGCTCTTCTTCAAGCAAAGTGACCTCGTCGCATATCCGGTTCCGGTTTTATATCTTTAAATGTCATTAGGCATCAGGTGAGCAATCTGTCATTAAATCTGGTGTCTAATTGAATAAGAACTAGTTCAAAAATAACCTTATCCATGCAAGGACCACCAGTCAGTTTCTGAATTAAGGACAAGAGGGATCACCGATCGTAATTTAAAAATCCAATATTATTCTCTATATTGTAGTTTGGAGATCTGATCTCCCTCCCTCAAATTAAAGTGGATTTGATCAATCACCAACCACCTCAAATCTTCAAATTTATGTGTCAATTGAAGACAATGTGAAACCATTGTGGCAGCCAAAACCTGAGAATTTATACGTGAGCGGTGCTTCAATAAACATTTCTTAATAGGACGAGAGGTTCTCCCTACATACTTGAGCTGACACGGGCAAATAATGACATATACTACGAAGGAGGACAAGCATGAAGTTTTATGATGTAATATATACTTAATACCTGATTGGGAGTCTATCCAATAGTTACCCTCTAACGTGGTATAGCAAAAGCCACAAGACCCACAAGCATAATGGCCTTGCTGTTGCAAGTGTAGTACTTCTCTCTTAGCTGATGATGTATGAACTATTAAATCACCAATGTTAGATCCCCTACGATAAGCTATCATAAGGGGCATTTGAAAACAGGTATTTTGAGTGGAGTATATTGAGTGGAGGAGTGGCCTAGTGGTTGGGGCAAGGTACTTCAGGCCGGAAGGTCGGGGGTTCAAATCCCACTAGAGGACAGCAACCTTGGGCCGGAAGGACTGGGGTTTCTAGTCCCACAGGTGCTCCTTGTGGTCTTGGGCAAGCCACTTAACCCTCCATAGCCCATGTTCCCTGTAAAATAGTTATCTCCAAGTTATAATGCCCTGTTCAGTGTAATTTCAGTCTGTTCAATGTAAACTGCACTGATGCAGAATAGTGCTGTATATAAGAGAATGTAAATAAATTAAGGGTCAAGATTGACCAATAATGTTTTAAAATACGGGTTATTTGTGCAGTATTTTGCATATATGGAAGAATGCCTATAAATCTGCTAGACTTTGTGTTTATAGCATATATACTATCGCTTCATTGTCAGAGTGAAAGATTATTCACTTATTCGTGAAGTAGGGCTTCCATAAGGCCAAAATAACTACAGTCGGGAACATCTCGGGGAGTGTGATGCCCTTGGTTATGCCCTGGCTCTGCCACTCCTCAGGCCAACTCTCATGGCACCACTGGGCCCTATGCTGCCCACTCCTTCTGTGAACAACTCCAGCTCCCAGTTACTAGTGGGGGCTTCCCTCCAAGTAGAATAAATAGTCTCAGAGTACAAAGAACCAAACTTGTTTCTAGTGATCTTTACAAAGAAGCCTTCCAGTTAGGAAGCAAAATATCTGTGAAGTTGTCTTAAATAGGTATTAAAGGCAAATGAAAGATCAAAGGGGCAATTTGAAAGGCCCCCTCTATCAAGCCTAGGGCTGTGTGAATCACCCAGGAAATTGGTAAGACTTAACCTTAGAAGCACAGGTCATGGCACTGTGCAACAAGCCAGCCTGTAAGTCTTCTTTCTCTCCCTCCCACCCATCCCTGTGATAATCTTAGCTTTCTAGACTCTTAAACCTATTAAAGGGGTGAGATGCCCATAATCACTTTCAGGTGCGGCTGGTAGTCCTCATCAGGAAGACATTTATTAAGGACCTGAGATTAATTATTATTGAAGTAAACAAATTCCATTTAACATATAAGGTATAGTTGTATTGGCATAAGTATCCCTGCAAACCTAAGTAAGTAAACAACTTTAATATCTGAACAAAACCTTAAAACTAAGATGCAGACAGTAGTCCAACAGCAAGAAGGGAGTTTTCCGGTCTCTTGCATTGAATGTCACATGCATAATTTTCTCCTAGTTGGTGAGGGGTCTTACGTGTGCACTAGGTGCAAGGAGCTCTTTGCTCTCAGGGAACAAGTCCAATCTCTGGAGGCTAAAGTAGCGGAGAATTTAAGGAAGACAGAAAGATATATCAATGAAACATGCAGGGATGTAGTACTGAAGCCCCACCTCCAGTCTGAC
This sequence comes from Ichthyophis bannanicus, assembly GCA_033557465.1. Classification (NCBI taxonomy): domain Eukaryota; kingdom Metazoa; phylum Chordata; class Amphibia; order Gymnophiona; family Ichthyophiidae; genus Ichthyophis; species Ichthyophis bannanicus. The sequence continues at coordinate 523,823,059 of CM066036.1, read as the reverse complement.
AGCCTCCCTGTTGCCATGGAGGAGAGAAGTCATATGACAGGAGAGCACCACCCTGGTGTGGCAGGAAGTGATCCTGTAACTACGATCTGTCGTCCAGGTGATGTAAAACCCTCTCGCACTGAGGAGGTTTCTTCAGGGCCATATGCCCATGAGGGAAGGGTTACGATGGCCGTTATAGTTGGTGATTTGATCATTAGGCATGTAAATAGCTGCGTGGCTGGTGGACGTGAGGATCACCTGGTAGCATGCTTGCCTGGTGCAAAGGTAGCAGACCACAAGCGCTATCTAGACAAGGTGTTAGATAGCGCTGGGGAGGAGTCTGCTGTCTTGGTACATCTTGGTACCAATGACATAGGAAAATGTGGTAGGGAGGTTCTGAAGGCCAAATTTAGGCTTTTAGGTAGGAAGTTGAACTCTAGAACTTCCAGGGTAGCATTCTCAGAAATGCTTCCCGTTCTATGCGCAGGACCCAAAAGGCAGGCAGGCAGAGCTCCAGATTCTCAATGCATGGATGAGACGATAGTGCAAAGAAGAGGGTTTTGGATTTGTTAGGAACTGGAGAACATTCTGGGGAAAGAAGGGGCTTTTCTGAAGGGATGGGCTCCACCTTAACCGGATGGAACCAGGCTGCTGGCTTTAACTTTAAAAAGGAGATAGAGCAGCTTTCGAACTAGATAATAGGGGAAAACCGACAGTCACCCAAGAGCGCATAGTTCAGAACAATGTATCCATGAAGGATACTAGGAAAAGATTGAAGTTAGGGCATATCAACAGAGAGGTTCCAATAAAAACAAAAGTAACCCAAATGCCCTGAAGTAGATAGTAACATAGTAAATGATAAAGACCAGTACGGTCCATCTAGTCTGCCCAGTATGATGCAAGAGTAGGTGCACCTGCCACTCCGTGCAGGCCACTCCTCCCCATGTCTTTGTTTAGGGGTGAACCCACCACTCCATGTAGGGCACCCCTATTTGTTAAGAAATTAGATGGTTCCGTTTATTTTGATTTTATCCTGTTGCTGTAAAGGGATCCACTGTGTCTGTCCCATTCCATTTTGAATTCCGTTATCGTGTTTGCCCCCACCACTTCCATCGGGAGGGCATTCCAAGCATCCACCACCCTTTCAGTGAAAAAGTATTTCCTGACATTGCCTTTCAATTTACCACTTTGCAGCTTCCTGTTATGCCCTCTAGTTTTACAGCTTCCCCGTCTTTGGAAGAGGTTTGTTTGTTGATTATTTCCCTTTAAGTATTTAAAGGTCTGAATCATATTACCCCTGTCCCTCCTCTCCTCCAAAGTGTACATGTTTAGGTCTTCAAGTCTCTTCTCACAAGGCTTCTGACGCAGGCTCCAAATCATTTTGGTCGCCTTCCTCTGAACAGTTTCCAGTCTTTTTACATCCTTTGCAAGATACGTTCTCCAAAACTGAACACAGTATTCCAAGTGAGGCCTCACCAGTGACTTTTACAGTGGCATAAGTACCTCTTCCTTTCTGCTGGTAATTCCTCTTTGTATGCAGCCCAACATCCTCCTGGCTTTTGCCACCACCTTGTCACACTGTTTTGCCACCTTGAGATCTTCAGAAATAATCACACCAAGGTCTTTCTCCTGATCCGTGCACACCAATCTCTCGCCCTCTATTGCATACATTTCCCTTGGATTTCTGCTACCCAAGTGCATGACTCTGCACTTCTTTGCATTAAATCGTAATTGCCAAACATTAGACCATTCTTCCAGCTTTTGTAGATCTTTCCTCATGTTAACCACTCCCTCGGGGGAGTCCACTCTGTTGCAAATTTTTGTGTCATCTGCAGAGATTTCCATTCAGTCCTTCAGCAATATCACTCACAAATACATTGAACAGTGCCGGGCCCAGGACTGACCACTGGGGCACCCCGCTAATCATCTTCCCTTCATCTGAGTGAGCTCCATTTACCATCACCTTCTGTCATCTATCAGTCAACCAATTTCTGATCCAATTTACCATCTTGGGATCCGTCCCCAAGCTACTGAGTTTATTGATAAGCCTCCTATGAGGAGAACAGTATCAAAGGCTTTGCTGAAATCCAGGTAGATGACATCCATCGCATGCCCCTGATCTAGTTCCCTGGTCACCCAGTCAAAGAACTCAATCAGATTTATTTGGCAAGATCGTCCTTCGGTAAAACCATGTTGTCTCGGGTCTTGCAACCTGTTGGTTTTGAGAAAGTTCACTATTCGCTCTTTCAGGAGCACCTCCATTACTTTTCCCACCACCGAGGTAAGGCTCACAGGCCTGTAGTTTGACACTTCTTCCCTGTCACCACTTTTGTGTAGAGGTACGGCATCAGCCATTCTCCAGTCCTGAGGAACCTCTCCTGTTTCCAAGGATCTGTTGAAAACATCCTTTAACGGCCCTGCAAGAACCTCTCTGAGCTCTTTCAGTATCCTGGGATGTATCCCATCCGGTCCCATGGCCTTGTCCACTTTCAGTTTTGCAAGTTGTTCTAACACTTCATCTTCTGTGAATGGTGTGGTATCTACTTCATTCCCATTTTTATATTTGGGAGTCACAGGAGGTCCTTCTCCGGGACTTTCTTTAGTAGAAACAGAGCAGAAGTATTTGTTAGCAGTTTCGCTTTTTCAATGTCATTTTCCATGAGCCCGTTCGCAGCACTTCTGAGTCCTGCAATTCCACCTCTGATCTTCTTCCTTTCCCGAATATACCTGAAGAAAGTTTTGTCGCCACATTTAATATCTTCAGCCATCTTTTCCTCTGCCTTTGATTTTGCTATCCTTATTTCTCTTTTTGTCTCTTTGAGTTTGATCCTGTATTCATTTCTGTGTTCCTCTGTTTTTTCAGCTTTTGAATTTTGCGAAAGCTGTGTTTTTTGCCTTTATTTGAGCAGCCACTTCTTTGGAAAACCAAACAGGTTTTCTTCTCTTGTTTTTGTTTACTTTTCTTACATATTTATCTGTTGCCCCTTTTATTGCCACCTTTAGTTTAGCCCATTGCAATTTCACTTCCCTTATCTCCTTCCACCCTGTCAGATCCTCCTTTAGGTACTCGGCCATTTTATTGAAGTTGGTGTTTTTGACGTTTAGGATTTTGAGCTTGCTATGATTGGCCTGTACCATGGCTTTTATCTCAAACTACACCATGTGATGATCGCTGCTGCTCACAAGGGCACTCACGCAGACATTCGACATGCTATCACTGTTGGTGAGCACTAAATCCAGTGTTGAGCTTTCCCTGGTTGGTTCCATCACCATTTGTCTAAGTAACGCATCTTGGAGAGCATCCACAAATTTTTTGCTTCTTTCCAGGTTTGCAGTAGGAATAATCCAATCCACATCTAGTAGATTAAAGTCACCCAATATTATCACTTCCCCCTTTGTGGCTATGTTGGCAATAACTATAATCAGTTCGTTATCTATCTCTTCACTTTGTGTTGGAGGTCTGTAGACTACAGCAGTATGGATGACAGTGCCATCTCCTCTTTACAACACAATCCAGAGTGCTTCTTCTTTTCCCCATGCCCCCTGCATTTCAGTAGCTTTAATATTGCTTTCGACATACAAGGCTACTCCTCCTCCTCTTCCATTTTCTCTGTCTCTTCTGAATAGATTATAGCCAGCTATGGCTATATCCCAATCATGTGATTCATTAAGCCATGTCTCTGTAATGGCCACAATGTCCAAATCCATTTCCACCATTAGGGCTTCCAGGTCCGGAACTTTGTTGGCTAAGCTTCGAGCATTTGTGCTCATTGCTTTCCAGCATTTAACTGGCTTGTGCGTATTTTGCATTGATTTTGTTCTGCCTACATCTTCCCACTTGTTTTTGATGTGTGGTTTAAAAGTGTGTCTGTTTCTGATTTTAATCTGCTTTTGCAGGGGGTGATGTCCAGAGCTTGACCTTCCACATCCGTCACCCCCTTTTTCTAGTTTAAATGCATATCCACATATTGCTTGAATTTTTCACTTAGGATTCTTTTCCCTGCAATAGAGAGATGTAGGCCATCAGCACAGTATAATCTTTTGTTGTTCCATCTGTTACCCCAGTCGCCAATAAATCTGAATCCTTCTTGTTTGCACCAGGTCTGGAGCCATGTATTAAAGCTGTTAATGCGATGCAGCCTTTTTGCCCCCTTACCAAGAACAGGTAGAACCTCTGAGAATGCAACAGTGTTAACAATGGGCTTGAGTTTCTCTCACAGAGATTTGAAGTCCCTTTGGACTGTAGAGGCACTGTTTTTAGCAAGGTCATTTGTGCCCAAGTGGATAACAACATCAAGTTTGGAGTGTTCACTTTCTGCGCTAAGTACTTCAACAATGTGGTTTGTATTCCTGCTGGCTGAAGAGCCTAGGAGGCACTTGACTATCTTCTCTCCTTTATACTGTGTTCCCAAGTTGGTGCCACTGATGATGGAATCACCAAGTAGTAGTAGTTTGCTGTTTGGTGAGGTTTTCTTCATATTTGGTCCTTTAGCAGGAGATTGGGCATTGTCTGTCTCATTTAAGGGCCCTTCAGTTTCTTTGGATTGGGCATCCTCATTCGCCAAGGCAGAGAAGGTCACAGTCTACCAAAACCCACTGTGATCCATTTATTCCTGGGGTGTTTGATTCTTTGTGGGAGCGGTGGTGGACTTTGTTCAGTTGTATCCTAGAAGAGGTGCGCTTCATTGCAGTCAGTTCCTCCCTCTTCCTCTTCTCCTTCTAGGACTGCTTATTCAGCATGTCGTGTATTCGGTGCAATAACTGCAGTACATTCATTCCAAGACAAATCATTTGGAACCTAAGAGCTTGTCCTCTGTGCCTCAGGTCAGCTGCCATGCATAAAGTAGAGAGCATAAAGATTCCAAATTACCACTGCCTACCGATAACCAGACCAATATGAATAAAATACGATCTCTAAAATGCTTGTATGCAAATGCTAGAAGTCTAAAAAAGATGGTAGAATTAGAATATATAGCACTAAATGAGAAGTTAGACATGATTGATATTTATTTTATTTATTTAACATCTTTTTTATACAATCAAGACAGTTTCCAGAAAACTCATTGCAGTAACGTTAACATTTGAACAGTAAGGTGCACATTACAGGGAGCATATGTTATAACAGATAAACAATCATCAAACTTTTGAAGCATAACTATTTACAATGCGTTGATGGGGTGTGGCTATGACTTAGCTGGGTGTTCCTTGTTCAGTAGTTGATCCATAATACTCTAGGAACAGCAAAGTTTTTAGGTTTTTACAGAATTGGCTGGTTAACTGGATGGATCTTAATTGTGGTGGCAGTGAGTTCCAAAGGGTGGGAGCATATAGTGAAAGTACCCTGCTGTTGGTGCTTTGGCTGCATGGGTTTGTTTGTGGGTATTTCCAGTCTGTTGATTGTAACTGTTCTCCTGGATCTTTCGGAGCTGCTCGCTACTAGGGGAGCGAGGCTATCAACTGATTTTTCAAAATTTTGTGGGTGTGTAGAATGATTTTGTATTTGATCCTGCTTATGAATGGAAGACAGTGAAGAGTTTGAGGAGTGGGGTAATGTGAACCTGTTGAGATTTCACCAATATGGTTCCAGCTACTGTATTTTGAGCTAGTTGTAGGGTATATAGCATGCTCTTGGGAAGGCCCCGGTAGATGGAATTGCAATAATCATAAACTGGGGTGATTACTGCTTGACAAACAGCTCAGAAATCCATTGGGGAGAAGAGTTTGCTTAGGTTCCTTAAGGTGCAAAACTTGAAGTAGACAGATTTGGTATTTCGGCTTATTTGTGGCCGAAAGTTGAGTTCTTAGTTGAGTGTGATGCCCAGATAATTAATTTGTGTTTTGACTGAGAGTGGGGTATTGTTTATTATGATTGAGGGTGAAGGATTGAAATGCTTGTTTCTTGTGATGTGGAGAGCTTCCAACTTGCTGTGATTAATTTTGAGATTGTATTCTTTAAGCCAGAGGTTGATTGCTGAAAAACAGTTGGAGATTTTGGTATCTCAGAGACCTGGGGGAAGGAGGAGAACCAGTGGGACCCTGTGATACCTGGGTAAAAATTATATTGCAACGATAAGAGTAGATCAAATTGGTGGAGGGGTTACTCTCTGTTAGAGAGGGCATTGAGTCACACAGGATTAAAGTGTTGCAGGAAACAAAATACACGGTAGAATTCTTCATGGATTGAAATTCCATGTAAAAAGGGGAAGGCGATGGCAGTGGGGGTGTACTACCGACCGCCTGGCCAGAATGAACAAATGGATGATAAAATGCTCAAAGAAATCAGGGAAGCTAACCAAAGTTACAATCCAGTAATTATAATGGGTGATTTCAATTACCTCGGTATCGACTGGGTCAATGTCACGGAAGGACATGCTAGGGAAATAAAATTTCTAGATGAAATAAATGAATGCTTTTTGGAGCAGCTGGTTCATGAACTGACAAGAGGGGAAACCATTTTGGACCTAGTCCTTACTGGTACACAAGATCTGGTGCAGGAGATAAGGGTGTTGGGGTCACTTGGCAATAGTGATCATAGCATGATTGTGTTTGATTTAAAAAACTGTCAGCATGGTTTAAAGATGAGGTCAGAGAGATTGTTGTAGCCAAAAAAGCATCTTTCAGGAAAGGGAAAAAGGAGCCAAATGACGAAAACTGGAAGCAACATAAACAGTGGCAAATAAGATACAAGGCATTGATAAGTCAGGCAAAGAGAGAAAAAGCTTGCCATGGAAGCAAAAATGCATAATAAAGACTTTTTCAAGTACATTCGTAGTAAAAAACCTGTGAGAGAGTCAATTGGACTACTTCCATAGTGCTGAATATCGGTGTAATCTGTATATGCTGTCACCACACCTAGAATCCATCTCAGAATGCTCTTGTGGATATCCAGGTTTCTACCAAGGGTTTCTAGCGATATTGGTTGGCCCACAGCCAGTTTGTCAGATATATGCAAATTTGGAGCCTTTATCCCCTTTACACTGTCCTTTATCTAGATATTTGCTGCCTTCAGGTTTGAATGTCAGCCATAAGTTTACAGCTGCAAAGTAATCTAATTTAGGAGCTTTAAAGTAATGCTTATTAACTTAGGCCTGCCATTAATTTGCCTAGATTTATGAGCCTAGTTGATGAGCTTGGTGCTGAAAATCAGTACTCAGCTACTAATTTTTTTCCCACCCTAAATCTGCCCCTTTTGCCACCCAGGACTGTACCAAACTAGAAATACGCCCCATGTAACCGCATGCAGGAACTTGCTCATTGGTTTGAAGTCCTGTGATGATATTGGTGTCCCTTCTGTATTTTCCCCTGTGCAGCTACACTGCTTGCACAACCTTTGGTACGGCCCTGCAGCCACCCACTTTTTATTTCTCTAAATTTAGGCATTTAGTGAAATTTTGAGTATTACAGTATCTAGGCACACAGACCCAGTATGTTTTCAAAGAGTTCAATTTAGAAGCATAACTCTCAAAGTTAGGAGCATAAATGCTTTGAATACCAGGCCCAGGGTTTCTTGCATACCTCCATGCTTGAGGATTTTTCAAGCTATTGCTGCTAGTGTACAAAGAAACACTGTATGCAAGAGATTCTTGAACACTAGATCTTCCTGAAATTGCTCTGTTAACATACCTGCATTTTTTTCCTGTAAGAATAGTATTTCTAAGTTGTCTCCCTCTCTGGTATAGCAGTCCTTGATGAGCTTCTAACACAGACCAGGTAGAATTTGTATTCAGTTGTATGCAGTAAGATGTACTTTATTGTAAATAGTTTACCAGCTCGGTAACTGTTAAAATTTAAATAGTTTCCCCCAGTTCAAATCCATGTTATGTCTCCTGTTATATGTAAACTTAGAACAGATTTGACTGTCCGAGTATTATATTGTTTAATGTAAACCGCACTGATAACAAAGAGCGCGGTATATAAGAGCTGTTAAATAAATAAATAAAATATCAGCTTTTCAACATAATTTCTTAAACTTGTTTTTTGAGAATAAAAACCCACTTTGTCACTTATGGCTGGATCCTAGAAGTGAAATGCTAGTGCACATTAATCTACTGTGGCAGTCCAATCCCAATCCCACCCCCACCCCCAACCCCAATCTATGACAATTCTCTCTGTTTCATAATTACATTTCTCAGCCCCCCCCCCCCCCCTTAGTTTCAGCCTGGAATTTAAAACAATTTCTATATTTTGCCAGTGAGTTTTTTCACACAGTAAGAATGTCCAAGAACTATGATTGATACCATTACACTTTCATCTTCTCTTCCGTTTCCCATACTCGCTCAAGCAATGTTATACGAAACACAGTGATGCCTGCAGGGATTTGAAAGGATTTTAGTTGTGCGTCAAGCTTCCTAACAGCAGTACCTGCAAAATGGCATCTCTGTGAATACACAGGCTTAAATCACATTTTAGAACCTGGCTTGACATATTGTGCTAGGGTTCAGAGTGACAAGTTTCTCAGATATTTATGCTAACATCGTAGTTTTAGGTGACTTATTACAAAAATGAAATACTTGCCGTCAGAAGTATACCTGTATATGGAAGGAACTCGAGAGGACTGCTATAAAAGTATAAAGCCGTGAAACTTAGGGACTACAGTCATATTGTGTCATACCTCACTGAAGACAATACTGCACTGAACATTCAGTTATGCACATAGAGGGTCATTCGAAAAGGTTTAGTTGTCTGCAGATATACATGTGGATGTTGGAATCAGGAAGACGTCTTCATAACCATTCTACAAATGCTGTTTGCATACTTCTCCACTATGGGGATGTTCAAGTAGGCATGGGGGTGCGGCGGAGGCATGTCTGGGGAGGGGCAATGGGCTTCCATGTCATTGTTCAATCCCAGAAGCAGCATGGGGGTGTGGCGGAGGCATGTCTGGGGAGGGGCAATGGGCTTCCATGTCCATGTTCAATCCCAGAAGCAGCGGAGCCGTCTGCAGGCACATGCATGTTTATTCCTGCTCCAGCACCACCTTAAAACATCCCGAGAGTGTAGAGACTCGTTTTAGATTACAAAGCCCCACACTGGGATTTGAATCCTGGCCACCCAGCTTTTAAGCTACTACTCTAACCATTATGCTATTAGATGTCTTGGTTCTGATGTGCTCTCCTGGGGACGTCTATATAGACATTTGATACACGTGCATATCGGGCACGTCCACATTTCTGGAATTGAGCCTGAACTTGCACGTGTCTGCCTTTCTTTTCAGACATTCTGGCTTTGGTGTCCCAGATTACACTTGGACGTCCCATATGAAATGTGCCTCGTAACTACCCTACTCTTTTCCTCTCAGTCCATTCTTCTATGTTATACAGAGTTGTCTTGATTAAACAAAGGAACAATTTTAACTGACTATGTCTACGGGCTGGAGTTTCCACACTGTGGCATTTCAACCCCTTGGTGGATAGGTGGTTTCTAATCCCTGTCTGATTTATGGGATTCTGATTCATTTGAGGTTGAACAGATAGTTTGGTAGACTGCCCAGAGTGAATTCTATACTGTAGAGAGGTGACTAGACCCTTCTGTTGTAGAAAAAACTTCTTCAAATGCAAAGACCTGAGATTAGCTTCTCACGAAGCCTCACTGGAATTCCCTTGAACTGTGTTATCTGCTCCTGAAAAATAAGTCCAGTCTGAGAACAGTAATGCTGGTTCCAAGCATGTCTGTCCATTTACAGGGAACAAAAAATTTGTCCATATTGAAATGAAGATCCAAGAGCAGAATCAGAGCATCAGCAAAACACCTTCTCAAGAGAGATACTCGGTACTCATAGGGAAACCAGTCTGCTGTTTATCCAAAGGACATGCAAAACCACACTGCAGCAGTCCATTCCCACAAGAGCTGATTTGAGAGGGTCCAAAATATTCCTCCTCTAGTTTTAGTTCTCCCAAATCAACCTTCTCAATTGGTATAAAAATTTTCAACTCATCCAGTGCTTCATGTGAAGTGTCTGGTGATACTCCTAGCAGGGAAGGAGATATTACTGATGGTGATCTGCCTAATCTTAGTGGCTATAGCAGAAGACTTATTCTAAGAATTAGGATATGATCTGGCACATTCAATTGTGAATAAATGCTCCAGCAACAAAGGTGTTGATCCCTCCTCTATCATCCTGCCAAATGTTCATTTTTTTACTATATTTTCCCCACACTAAAGGTCTTACTATACACTCAAATAGCAGAATATACTTATGAAACATTCATATACCTAGTCTTCCAGTCAGGGCCGGATTTACCTTGAGTGAGGCCCTACGCCAACAAAAATTGTGGGCCCCCAGCAGGGGCGGCCCAAGGGGGGTGCGGGGCCTCATTTGCATAAGGGGCCTCATTTGCATAAATATTTGCATAATGTTACCATATACTAACTTTTAGTGCGTATTCTGTCATATATGCATGAAAAAGCCTATATAAAGTTATCCCCTCAAAGGGTAATTTTATATGCAACTTGAGAGTGTAAGACAGCATTTTATATTGTCAATTAAGTGCGTATAAAATTGCCCAAGCCCTGCCCAATTGCCACCTATAAGCGTGTTATCTGGGCAGCGTGGGTTTCTTAGCACAGGGCACTGTGTTACGTTTTAGTGCAGTATCAATAACATGCATTTACCTCATGCTACTCAGGTAATGTCCTTTAGTAAACATGCCCCTAAGTGTTCTGCTGCTGCAGCTTCTGAAAATGCCCCATGGGGGTCATTCCAAACAGCATTTAGTGGGGATGTACTTCCGGTTTGCACATACATCCCCCGCCAAATGCCTGGGGCCAATGCCGATTCCAAAGCTCCCCGCACAGAGGAGATATGTGGGGAGCTCTGGATGGGGGCAGGAGGGAGTGGGCCAGAGGAGGAGCATGGGTGGGGTGGAGGCAGGCCTATGACCACGGATGTACAACACTCATTCCAGTCACGGCCCTGTAGATCTGGGCTGGAGGAGATAGACAGGGGACTTATTCCACCTCAGAGGTAGAATAAGTCCCCCCCCCGATATTGGCAGCCGGCCGTGGAGGACCCCCCCCCCCTACAAGGTGAGGAGCAGCAGGAGATTCCCCACAGCCTGATCCTGGTTTATTGTGCCGTAGGGAAGCACGGCTCCTGCATGGCATTCCGGCGCCAACGTGATGAGACGCTGTGGCACCAAGGTTCTATGCATGAGCATTGGCAGGGTTAGGCAGGGAGGTTGCTGGACATGCAGCGCTACTGAATTGGGGCCCGTCTCGCCTGTCCAAGCCCTTTGCCCTAATTCTGCTCCCATGGGAATGTCTAGCTCCTGCGGGTGCAGAATCGGGCACAAATCTGGCCCGTCCAGATTTTGGACAGCCAGACGGGCCAGATATGCCCTGATCAGAATTGGCCTCTGTATGTCTATTTTGTGATGTGGCACATACAAGGTGAAAGTTTGCCTTGGGCAGCTAATATTCTTGCACTAGTTCTGCTTATTGAATTAGATGATACATTCAGAGCTACCATCTTAGGCCTTCAGTCATACAGAGCAGCATCAACAAATCCAAATACGTTAAGGGGTATGTTTACTAAACCGTCCTAATGTTACTGGCGCTAGTTGCAGCGATAATGTGAAGAATGAGATATAAGGAGTGGACGTTCCAGTCCTAAGGTAGCAAGAATCTGTATCGCGCGATAGTGGGCGCCGTGGCACGTTAATGCGCGTTAACCCTAAGTACATGCCAGCGCAGTGTTAGAAGCTATAATGATGTAGCCCACTGGTTACTACAATGACTGTGGGGGCAGAGGTTATGGATTTGATCCTGCAGTAGTGTAATCTAAAAAGGCTGTCTGAGGCATTTTCTTTTAATTTAAATCAGTGCTGCCAGCAAAAACACCCTCACAATGCCGTAACCTAATACTCTTTAAAGAATTAGGCCGGCATTACCCAGCCTCTTGTGTGTGTTGTCTTGTGTTTATTGTTGGCATGTCATTTCTGGATCTCCTGAATTTTGCAAATTGCTGTGCTAACTGTATGCAGACCGAATGGCGGTATATTAAATCTGTAAAAAATGAAATAAATTACATTAAATGAAAAACTGGCTAAAACACATACATAATAGAAACCACAAGCAGGTGAAAATCTGATATGAATGGTTAAGGGGAGGTGAAGTTAAACCTAAAAATGAGACACTTTAGCCCAGGTTAGTGGACTATGGACAAAGGGTTCACAGTCAATATAGAAAAAAAGTGGTAAAAGAGACAAGTACAGTTTTGCAGCTGTGGACTGGAAACAGTCCCACATCTCATTACTGAGTATGACATGCTGATGCCAGAACATCTGTATAAGAAAAGACATAATAAGATAATGAATCTCATCTACTGGAAACAATCTCTATAATATTGCTGTGCCAGAAAAAACACTAGGATCATGATTCTGACAGAACTGTGGAGAATGAAGAAGTCCTGGTTACCTGGGTCATTCTTATTCCCACCGTTAAAAAGCTCAGTGCGAGGAAACCAGACATTGTAGTAAAGGAGAAAAGCACAAGAATAGTTTTATTAATAGAAATGTCAGTACCAAGTGACTATTCTGTACTGCACATGGTGAAAGAGAGGTTCCTTGTGTACCAACAAATGCAATCAGAGAGCAAGAAAATATGACCGAGGGATACAAAAATTGTTCATTTGTATTGAGCATTACCGTTCTGACTACAAAAAATGTCCTAGCATATCTTGGTATGTTGCCTGTGTATATTATACCTTATGAAATCCAGAAAAAGGCTGTCTTTGGAACAGTGCAAGTGCTGACAGGGGTTAGCAGTGAATCTGAGAAATTGGGATCATTTCCAACATACCCCAGCATAGGGGCGAGGTTCGTTCCTAATATGGTATGTGCAGAATTAGCCCATTTGGAGTCATTTCCCCAGATAAAAAATATAGGGAAAAAGATATAGAAGGCAAAAAGAAAACAATACAAGAATAATGAAAATATATATATAGAACACGTGGCAAAAATTTAAAAATGACTACAATTTGTAATTAAAAGCTCATTCCATAATCTTTCTAAAATTGCATTACATTTTGATCAAGCATAATGTACAGTACATATAATAAAGGGACAGAGATCTGCATGAGTTGTTACCTTATGAATAACATAAAGTTAATTGGCAATAAATTCTTGTTGCAAAAACTGAGAAATACGTGTCAAGAAAACATGCTGAGAACATGCGAAGAATCTGGAATGTAATCAGGTTTTTGATTAGATTGTTTAAGCTTCTTTTAAGGATTATTAAAATCTAATCTCAGCTCATAATCCAAAATGAGTGCTGGGACACCAATATATACCCTGATCACTCGCCTCCCCCTCTCCCTATCCCTCTCCCTTCTCCTTGGAGCGCAATCAGTGCAGTGCAAATATTGTGCCGTCTCTGAACAGTGGAGACCAGCAAGACAAAACCAGTTCATTATAATGAGTATATCCTACGTATACATTCAAGGCCATACCCACTATAAATACTGTAGGATAGTTGCATGCAAAGTGTAAAGAACAGCTCCTCAAACATTTGTTGCAATGCAAAAACTGCTTCAGATTTAGCAGCTGGGCACACAATTTTTAAACGATTTTACTAAGTAATGCTGGAGATTGTAAATTGCCCTCCATTTTCATAGCATAAGTTCTTTAAAGAGGCAAGGTTGGGGAACAGGGAACACACAGGAATTTATGGTGTGGACTTGCACCTGCAGATCTTACAGGTACAAAAGTATCCAAGGCACTGTCAATGCCAGAATTGTTATGGAAAAGCAGATTAGATATAGTTTCCCTTGGAAAATCTGATTGCAGGCTTGCAAATTCCATATACTGTACATTTTAAAAACTGTCCCACAAGAATCATGTGATAACCATGTGGTGAATGGACTCCAGCTGCCTGAGCTCCCACCCAAACCCCTGCCAAAAATGAATAAAATTTACCTAATTTTGGAAGAGTGTACAAAGCAAGGGAAGGCAATCAGAAGATCCAGAGTATACAAATTTGTGACTCCAGCCAGTGCAGGATATGGTAAACCAAGAAAATTCTTAGCAGACAAGCAAAGGCAAACTGAAAACAAGATGGTGGACCAAGCAGCACAGCCAATGTTGAACATATCTGAGGAGATGTTGTGCCATCTAACCTAGTGCGTGATGAAAAGTTGACCCAGCTTCCGTCTACATTGCAAAAGATGCAGGAAACCTTAAGTGCACAGGGCCTGAAAATGTCAGATAATAATCATCGCATAGCTACCCAGGAAATTGCCATGGGAAACCTGGTGGCCCAACTCGACAGGCTGAAGAGGAGGAATGAGCACTTGGAGGAGCAGATTGATGAGCAAGGAAACTGCAGCAGGAGAAACAATATCAAATTTATTTGAGTGCCAACATCGGTGAAGGAATCTTCACTCTTACATCTTTGCAAACATGTGCTCCCTGAATGCCAGGGCCCAATTTACTTTGAGAGGGTGCAGAGAATTGGGCCTATGAAAGAGCAAGATCATAGGCCATACCCGGTCATTGTCAGAGTCCTCAGCTATGCAGATAAAGAGTGGATAATGAGGACCTACAGAGAAAGACGTTTAGAGACTGAAGAGTCTAAGATACTCTTATTTCAAGATTTTTTGCGTAGATTACTGCTTGGCACTGGGAAATGATTCCATATTGCTCTCAGTTGTATATTCAACCTACACTATCCTGTTAAATGAAGGTGTTTTGCTAATGGACCGCCAACAAAGGAGCTGGGCCTTGTACCAGATTACGAGTAATACAATTCATTATTATGTTGTATTTCCCAAGTCAAACTAAAATGCCTTCAAATAAATCAAAATGCAGCAGTAAGGCGTCTTTGTAATGCCTCCTGCTATGATCACGTGACCCCTACTTTATAAGCAACACTGGCTTTCCGTCCCCTATCGCATCAAATCCAAAATACTTCTCCTGGCTCACTGTGCCTTCTGTACAGGATTTCTTGTTTATTTTCACTCACTTCTTATCCCTTATTGTCCTGCATGAGCACTTATATCTGTCGGTGAGAATTATTTGATCATCTCAAACAGGCGTGTCTTGCGCTTAGAAACCTATTGAGCTATATGGCCTTTAGTATTCAAGCCCCTCACCTTTGGAACTCCCTTCCCACTGAGCTTCGCTCTGAAAGTTCCAACAAAAAGTTCAAGGCCAGTTTAAAAACATTCATGTGGGTGAGGGGGCAGATTTGTTCTTTTGTATGGTATGCTGGAGGGGAGGCCCGTGGTGCTGGGGAATCTATATAGTCCAAATGTGTTAGATCGGACGCTCTATGCAAGCTTGGGATTACGGGTGGAGCAGTTGCCAGAGGCTCCTCTGATTCTAGCAGGCGATTTTAATGGAGTCATGGATGCTGAGCTAGATACATCTAGTGGGAGAAGTGATAGGGCGCGTGTGCAATGTGCTAGAGTGCTACAGAGTCTGAGGCAGAGATTAGGGGTGGTAGACCCCTGGCGTTTGCTGCACCCTCTGGAAAGGGATTTCACGCATCAGTCAAGAGCGCATGGGTCGTGTGCTTGTATAGACTATGTGCTGATTTCGGAACGGCTGGTTGCCCAGATAGAAGATGCGCAATTGGGGCCTATAGAGATTTCTGATCATGCGTTGATTTGGGTGAAAATGGAGTGGTATGAGGCGAACACATGGGATAGAATCTGGCGATTCCCAGTGGAACTTTATAGAGACCCTGAGTTTCATGGTTACCTAAGACAGAGGTGGCAGGAGTTCTTAACCAATAATGCTCAGCATCGAGATGATCCGGAACTTTTCTGGGAAGCTGCAAAAGCAGTCCTACGGGAAGACATCATAGGGTATGTTGGGAGAAAAAGGAAAATGTTGATGCAACAGATTGTTCGATTGGAACAGCAGGTAGGTAGAGAGCGGAGGAGACAAGCGTCATGTCCGTCAGCAGCAAATAAGAGAAGATTGTGGGAGACTCAAACAGCCTTAAATGAGCTGTTACACCAAAGGGCCAAGAAATCGTTTTTCTATTACCGTTTTCAGCTATATAAATATGGGGATAGACCGGGAAAGTTACTTGCAAGATGCCTTAAAGGCAGCAGAGGGTCTGGTACAGTGGCGGCGCTGCGGGATGACCAGGGGCAACTGCATAAGGAAAAGCGGGCGATTGCTCAAGTGTTCCGGATGTTTTACCAGAAGCTCTATACTAGGAGAGAAGGATCTCAGACGGAGATGGTTGAATATTTGAAGCAAGTAAAATTGCCCAGACTAATGATGGTTCAACAATCACTGTTGGATGTTCCAGTGTCTGAGGAGGAGGTCCAACGGATTATATTGAGGGCGAGTTGTCACAAAACGCCTGGCCCGGATGGGTTTGGGGCGGAATTTTATAAGTTGCTGAGAAAGGAGTTGGCCCCCTACCTGGTGGCGATGTATCATAGAAGGGTGGATCAGGGGGGGTTCACATGGGGAGAGAATCGGGCGCACATTATTCTGATACATAAGTCAGGGAAGGATCCTTTAAAAGCTGCCTCCTATCGGCCTATCTCCTTGCTGAATTTTGACGTGAAAATTCTGGCTAAGGTACTGGCGGACAGATTGGCCCAGGTATTAGGGGAGCTGCTGCATGATTCTCAAGTAGGTTTTGTAAAAGGGCGATATGCGGTGCGGAACCTATGTAAAATTGTGGCTTCGCTGGAGTGGGTACGAAGAAGGAAACAACAGTCGCTTTTGATTAGCTTTGATGCAGAAAAAGCATTTGATCAAGTGAATTGGGATTACATCAGATTTCTTTTGCCACAGTATGGACTTGGAGCTTCTTTTTGCAATATGGTAGAGCTTCTATATACAAGGCCCACAGCAGGAGTGTTATGTAATGGAGTGCTGTCAGATGATTTTACTCTGGAGAGAGGAAAGAGACAGGGATGCCCGCTCTCACCGTTGCTTTTTGTATTGTCCCTAGACCCTCTGATACGACAAATAGAGGCTTCTAATGAAATACAGGGTATAAGTATAGGGCGACAAAAGTTTAAACTGGCAGCATTTGCGGACGATATTCTGGTTCACCTACTATCTCCTCGGACGTCGTTGCCCAGTTTATTAAAGGAATTCTCTTATTATGGTAACTTTGCTGGCCTTCGTATTAATATGGATAAGTCGGAGGCCATGGATGTGGCGGGTACAATAAGAAGACATTGGGGAGGGAGTTTTCCACTTAAGTGGGCAGGTGATTCATTTGTGTATTTGGGGATTCTCTTGACTAGAGAGCCGCAGGAGTTGTATAGAAAAAACGTGGAAAGAATCCTTGCAAAAATTAGGTCACAACTCCAGATGTGGACTCCACTGCCCCTGTCCCTGTTGGGCAGAGCGGCGGCGTTGGGGTTGGTGATTCTGCCTCGGGTGCTTTACTGGCTGCAGACTCTCCCTGTGTGGTTATTGAAGCATGACTTAAATGCTATAGACCGCGGAAATTAGGAGTTTCCTTTGGAGAGGGGCAAGAGCTCACATTCCGCTGCATAGATTGAGAAGGAGCTGGAGGAATGGGGGGATTGGAATCCCAGACGTAAAGACTTATGCCCTGGCATGCCAAGCGTGGCATATTGGAGACTGGTTAGGGAATATGGAGGTGTATACCCCGAGAGCACTGGAGGAGGCCCTTGTGGCTCCGCAGCCCCTTTTGGCAGTGCTGCACCAGGAAGGTAGGCTCTTGCCTAGTAGAGTGCTTAGTAGTGGACTTATTTGCCCGGCACGGCGGACGTGGCAACATTTGAATAGGCTCTGGGGGGAACCACCAGGGGTTTCGTGCTGGCTACCAATACAGGGAAATGATCGGTTTACTCCAGGTTCAGAAACGCTGGCGTTTGCACAATGGAGGAGACAGGGCATAAGGAATATTGGACATGTTGTAGATCAAATGGGGCAGTGCAAGTCTTGGGAGGTTTTGCGTAAGGAGTATGGGTTAAATAGTCGGCATTATTACGCTTACATTCAGCTTTCTCATTACGTGTCTTCCCTCCCACAGAATGCACTACAAGTGGAAAGGTCGGCACAGATATTAGAGTTTTTTGCATTGTGTGAGGAGTTACCACCCACAATCGCACAGCTGAAAAGAAGGTTGGATGGTTATAGTAGATTGCCTGATTATGGAGTGGAGGAGGCTTTGTGGGCCCAAGAGCTGAATGTGTTGGTGTCTCTGGGTTCACTTCTTTGGACCTTGTGTAGGATTGCAGGTCTGATGGGGGGAGCCCGTTGGCGGGAGATACAGTTTAAATGCCTCCTACGGGCACACTTTTCTCCGAGACGGGCGTTACGATCCCATCTCATGGAGATAGGCAAATGCCCAAAATGCCCCTGTCCCTTGTCAGATTTAGGACATATGTGGTGGGGATGTCTGGTAGTTCGCTTGTATTGGAGGAGGATAGGTGATTTTATGAGTAGAGTTATATTGCAACAGATTTGTTGCATGGCAGCGCTTGTGGTGTTAGATCAGCTTGGACCACTCCACCCGAAAGGGAAATGGGAGCGCCTCTTAGTCAGAAAGGCATGTCTGGTAGGTAAGGGACCAATACTTCATAGATGGAGGGAAACGACTGGTCCCACCTTTTGGGAATGGCGTAACAGCTTTCACCAGCTGATGCTCATGGAGAGGAGGGGGGCTAGAGGAAGTACTCAACGCTGGGCCGTATTCCTGCTGATATGGGAGCCATATATTCAGTTATTGAGGCCCCGTGTCCGGAATGAAGTGCTTCAATTGGGTTAGGATGGGGAAAGGGATAGGAGGAGTGGGATACTTTTGGAACAAGAAGGGTGTTTTAATCACTATGTATGTTCACTGAGAGGGGTCTGATGCCAAAGGGAGAGGCTGCGGGGGTTAGGGGATTGGTGGGTGTTGGTGGGGGGTGGGAGGTGGGGAGGAGGGGGGAAAATTGTGAATGCTGTATTTGTATAATTGATCTGTTGAGGTTCCTGGTTTGTATATTGTTTTGCATGATTTGTACTGTGTGGACTTTAATAAACAGAGTTTTCAAAAAAAAAAAAAAAGAGGAGAGGGGCAAGCACAGAACTCTGAGGAACAGCACAGTGAAAGGGGGTAGGATCAGATGAAGTGGTGCCAGATACAACAGAGAAAGACCTGAGTGAGAGAAATGAGTGGAACCAGTGGAGGACCAGACCATGGATACCAGCTTCCCGCATACGAGACAGAAGGGTAGAGTGGTCAACCAGGTCAAAAGCTGATGAAAGATCAAGTGAGACAGCAAGGGTAACATCACCATGGTCTTGCGAGTTATGGAGCTCATTGATGAAAGAGAGAAGAATTGTTTCTGTGCTGTGGCCAGGTCTGAAACCAGATTGGTGGGGGTGCAGAAAGTGAGTGTACTCAAGATAGCAGGAGAGTTGAGAGAACATGAATTATTCTGGGTTGTTACCTTCTTTAGGATTCAGGCTAAATCCATATTTCAAAAAGTTGATGAGAGCACTCATGGGATTAAGCGCCAAACAAAACAGAAGTGGCGACAGGGAATTTCCCTGAAATATTCCTCGCTGGATCCTAATGATCTTAATGTACTGAACTGTGTAATTAGCTTTATGGTGTGTCTCCTAGTCTTTGTACCTTTTGACAGAGTAAACAATTGATTCATGAAAAAAAAAAAATCCCCACGGCCCTTCATGCAAGCCTTCCAGCGATCTCCCATTTCTGGTTTTCTACTGCTCAGCTGCACCTTTCCCTTTTGTTCCCTGCAGTAACCAATGTCTTAATTTTTTTTGAAATTGTTGTGCTATTCCATTTTTTCCCTCCTTGTGTATCTAGTTCTGTCATTTATGTATTTGTCTTTCGTCTAGCCTATGTTTTCTGCATTAACTAATGGATATTCGTAAACCACCATAATATAAGCGCCACTGGCGGTAAAGCAAATCTTGTAAGTAAATAAATAGTGGAAGACTGTGATTACGAGGACTAGGCTCTGAGATGGTGTAGCACCCGGATGTGTGAAAATCATGTCACCTTTTTAGAAGTAAAACATATAAACATGGTCACACAATAATAGCAGTTAATAGTTCTGGCAATGCCAACCAAACAATAACAGCAGCAGTGCAGACACTGTGGGCTAAATTATAGGACTTAAATGAGAATCAGAGGGTGGGGGATGGGTTGGGAGGCTTCATTAGATATATGGAAGGGAGGGGGAGGCTCAGGGGAAAGGATGAGGGAGGGAGGGAGAAGAAGAATGAATGAGAGAGTGTATGGTTGGGAATGGATGGACGCAAGTGAATGTATTGGAGATGATTGTCAGCTGTCGTTGGAGAGAATGGCGTGAGCAATGGTGGGAAGGGGGCCTGGCTAGGAGATCCCTGGACCATTCACATGATGAGACTATAGATATGGTGAATTTAGATAGAAAAGCTGGTAGAGATTGACTGTTATGAGAATTGTAACACTGAATGTTGATGGAATCCACTCACCTGTAAAAAGGATCAAAATTCCATCTTATATTAAGAGGCAAGAAACCTATTAAACCATGATGGAGCACCAAAAGCTGTGCAAGGACTGGGGGGGGGGGGGAAGAAATAGCGTCTGTGGGAGGCAGAGAGAGATTGCTATAAAATGTAGCATACAGGAGGAACTAGCATGGTGCTCTGGCCCTCATTCTAGAAAGCAGTTTGCAATCCGCCTAAATGCTATTCCCCCAACAGCTCTCATACGTCTCATACGGGAGATCCGGTGGGGGGCGGAGCATGGGCGGAATGGGGGCAGGACGTCCGGCAGCACATACAGGGTTGATTCAGGTCACGGTCCTGTACTTGCTGCTGGGCCGTATTGCTGGGCCTCAGAGGTATTTGGAACCATTATATTTTGGGAGGCTGCTAAGGGGGAAACTAAGGGGGAAAATAATATCATTCACTAGTCATAACCTTTAAAAACAAGATGCAGAAATTCTGAATTTAACTAGGCAACTGCAAGAGTTATGGAAGCATCATATAAATCGGTGGACTGTACATAAAAAGGAAGAAATGAAAAATTTAGAAGCGTGACTAAATATGGTTCTTACACAGAAGGCAAAATCTGTGTTGAAAACCCCCCCCCCACTAGTTTATTATTTAAAAATAGATCAAGGTTGTAGCACTGTGCTCTTCATCATAGGAAGCTTGCGTTCACAGCTTCCGTCCAATGGAGCTGTAGAGTAGTGAGTCCTGGGGAGTGGAAGGAAGCTAGCGCCCCTTAATGTGATGGTCTCTGCCGGCCACAGAAGGCAACGAGTAATCATCTTGGAGCCGATTCCTCTCAAGTCCTGTTCGTCAGCTAGGAGTTCTGCTGCCGCCCCCCCCCCCCCCATTTACCATTCAGAGTAGAGGTGGGGGCCTTACAAATACTATTTCAAAAGCCAGGGGAATGGAAATTGGCAATTGTGCTTTTTTAAATTATGCTTTTTAAATAATGAGGCAGATTTTGTAACTCTGTATGAACAAGAGCTCAGGAAATGTAAATGGAAACTGAGCTCTACTTTACATATAGAAGGAAATGGGACAACCTGCAACAATTCTTCCAGTTGTTCTCATCACATAACACCAGTGTCCACTGTAACATTATTAGGAGCATCTTGCATTGTAAGGAAGCTTGTGAGTAACTGGCCTATGATTAAGAGGAACTGGGTAAAGCGCTTAGTGGAGTTAAACAGTACATCTCTGTTAACAACAGCAGTGCTAGATATCCTCCTGTCTGCATCATTGCTGCAAGCTGGGAATGAGTGTGGGAAACTGAGCTGCCACAAAGCAGGGCCAGAGATGCCACCTTTACACCGTACCAGCCCCTAACGAGGCCATGTGTGGCATAGGGGATTCCGATGGCTTCGACAGTTCATGTGACCCCCAATGCCAGGCTCCATATGAGGCCTGCACAGTGGTGCCTTCGGACTCAGTGGTCCCAGGCCACAGGCGCCCTCTGAGACAAGATAAGGGTGTCCAGACCATTTCTGCACCCTCAACTGGTGGCTGCACCCACCCAATCTACTGAAAGGGGTGCCTTTTCAGATCTCAGGTTATACAGTAGTGCTGACGACAGATGCCTCCCTGCTGGGCTGGGGAGCTCATTGTCTGGACAAGTGCACCCAGGGCCTCTGGTCTCCCTGGGAAGCTGCACAGCAGATCAATCTCCTCGAGCTCAGAGCTATTCGGTTAGCACTCAAGGCTTTCACGCCTGCCCTAGCTCACCAGACAGTCCTGATTCAGACAGACAACCAGGTTGCCATGTTTTATGTGAACAAACAGGGCGGAACTGGGTCCAGGATCCTCTGTCGAGAGGCTCAGGACCTTTGTTCTTTTGCCCTCAAGCACAACATGCTCCTCAAGGCTGTGTACCTTTCAGGCCAGGACAACTATCTTGCAGACAGATTAAGCAGAATACTGCAGCCCCACGAGTGGCAGCTGCATCCCTCAGTGGTTCAGAAGATATTCCTGAAATGGGGTCTCCCTTGGCTGGATCTCTTTGCCAGCCCAATGAACAAGCAACTGCCCAAGTTCTGCTCCAGGCAACCGCATCCTCTGAGAATAGCAGCAGATGTTTTTCTGATTCCATGGTCTCAGGGCCTCCTGTATGCGTTTCCTCCCACGCCCTTGGTGGCCCGAACTCTCTTCAAAATTCTTCAGGACAAGGCCTCGGTCCTGCTGGTGGCTCCCAGGTGGCCGAGACAGTCTTGGTTTCCACTTCTACTTCAACTGGCGGTGGATCCCCCACTGCCTCTGGGGTTGCAACCCGACCTTCTCTCACAGGAGCAGGGTTCCCTTCTGCACCCCAATCTCCAATCTCTCAATTTGATGGCCTGGAGGCTGCAAGGGTAGTCTTGGCTCCCTGGGGCCTACCTCAGGAAGTGGAGGAGGTTGTCCTAGCCTCTAGGAAACAGTCCACTAGAAATACCTATGCTCTCAAATGGAAAAGGTTTTCTGTGTGGTGTCAGCTACGTACAGAGGATCCTTTCTCCTGTACTGTGCCAGTAGTCCTTCAGTACTTACTGCACTTGTCAAATCAGGGTCTTAAATCCAATTCTGTTCGGGTCCACCTCTCAGCTCTAGCAGCTCACCACTCTCTGGTGGAGGGACATTCTCTGTCTGGTCACCCCTTGGTGTCCCGCTTTCTCAGGGGCTTGCTTTTGCTCAAGCCTCCCATCCGTCCTCCAGCCCCTGAGTGGGAGCCAAATGTGGTCTTGCAGCAGCTGACTCGCCCACCTTTTGAGCCGATGGCTACTTGTCCACTACGTTTCCTCTCCTGGAAGACACTCTTCCTAATAGCCCTTACCTCGGCTAGGCGAGTAAGTAAACTTCAAGCCCTGGTCTGTGACAGGCCCTACACCAGAATTTACAGGAACAGGTTAGTCCTCAGGACTCATCCAAAGTTCCTACCTAAGGTTGTCTCCTCTTTCCACCTCAACCAGGAGGTGGTTCTTCCAACATTCTTCCCTAGGCCTTATGCTAGCCAGGCTGAAGCAGTCCTGCATACCCTGGACTGTAGGAGGGCCTTATCCTTCTACCTTGACCATGCGCAAGGGCATAGAAGGGCTACTCAGCTCTTCATATCTTTTAACCCCAATAAGTTGGGGTTGGCTGTGTCCAAGCGTACCTTGTCCATCTGGGTGGCTGACTGTATCACCTGGGCTTACAAGGCGGCTGACCTTCCTTTGCAGGGTAGGGTCACGGCCCATCGTGTCAGGGTAATGGCTGCCTCAGTGGCTCATCTCCGCTCTGTGCCCTTGGTAGACATCTGCAGGGCTGCAACTTGGTCTTCAAGCCAGACTTTTGCAGCCCATTACTGCCTGGAGAGGGAGTCCCGTAGGGACAGTGCTTTTGGCCAGGCAGTACTCCGGAATCTCTTTGAGGTTTAGGCAACTCCTGCCCTCCTGTCCTCTGTTGGGCTACCGGTGGTGGTTGTGTCCTTGAAAAGCCTTTCTTTGCAGCTGGGACTAGAGGGAGTCCTCTTGTTCAGCCTGGGTTCCTCGGTAGCCCAGAGCTAGGGAATCACCCATATGTGAGGACTGACTTCCTGCTTGGTCCTCACAACCCTCCCTCCTCCCCTTGGAGTTGCAGTTGTACATAGTTTATTTTTCATTTTTGTATGCTGTTCTTAGCTATGTCATTTGACTGAGGTAAGATGGCACCTTTAGGCGGGAAGGGAACTGCACATGCGTGCCTGCATTCCCAAAGGCTTTCTTAGAAAGCTGGGGAAATGCTCCACTGGGGCTTCATCGGCGCCGATGACACCCATATGTGAGGACTGATTCCTGCTGCTCCTGGAGAACACCTGTTACAGGTGAGTAACTACTCTTTATCAAACGACATAATGGCAGCGCCAACCCTCTTAGCCCTAGGTGGAGGACTGGCGTCATGACAATAGGAAGTACACTTGTTATTCACAAGTAAGTAACACATACTCTAGTAAGTAACACATACTCTAGATTCGTTTTTAGTACATGCATCTCTAAGGGATATGTTTTGATATTTAGCCATAGGAAACCTATGCTGATTCCTTCTGGATTATTTTTCATAGGGTACTCTAATTAGATCAGATATTGTTGGCAGTATGATAGGGCAGTCATGCAGCTGCTGTGCCTGGCACTGGGAGACATGACTGATGTAGTGCCAACATTCCCCATATTGTCCCATGTGGCCCACATCCCTTCCCAGGCCAGGATCAATGAGAACTGTGAGAGTGGTGATATATCTGGAGTCTGGCTATTTGGTGTGATGGTACAGGGATCCCCCCTCCCATACCCATATAGCCCTGACCAAGGGAGCAGTGCCACAAAGTAGGCTGTGGGAAGGCAGACAGGGTTGCCCCACAGGTAGTGGATGTATACAGACCGACATACACCGGATGGGTAAGGTGTAGTTGTTGTAAGAAATGTCAGTATCCAGATAGGTGGGAATTAGATGCCATAGCCAGAAGGCCCTACTACAACTACTACTGATCATTTCTGTAGCATTACCAGGTGTAAGCAGTGTTGCACAGACATACGTAACAGATGGTCCCTGGTCAGTGGAGCTTACAGTCTACTTGGGACAGACAACACAGCAGCTGTGAACAGGATACATCCAGGGTGAATGGTCAGGAAACACAAGGGAGCTTAGGCGGATCTGATCCAACAGCGGCACCGATGAGGTGAGTGCTCAGGGATGAAGCATGATGTACAGGCTTAGGTAGTTCCAGGAATATGGAGCAGCAAGATGAAGGGAGTGTTGTCCAGATTTGGCAGTAGAAGGGAAGGGCACAGATAGAAGCAATCTGACAGAAGAGTGGTGTTCACGGGGAGGGGTGTAGGGAGAGATGAGGGGAGTGGTAGTGCAGAGCAGCAGAATGAATGCACTTATAGGCCAGAGACAATGAAAAGGGCAAACATTTGTTGCTCAGCAATATTATACATCCTGTAAGATTAGTTCAGGGTTTTGTGGACTTGGTGAGGGGTCTATCCTTGGCAGTTTAAGGCATGTTTGTAGAGATGACCAGGGCAGGAATCACTGGGGCCGGTTCCTAATGCTACATACCATTTGATGCAAGGTATGTTCTGACATACATGTTCACATTTACATTCTGGTATACTATATTGGGTTGTGCTGGGCTTACCTAGCACTTTTCAGGACATGAGGGGGACTGGTATATGGTCTCAGTTGCAGAAGCTGTCATTTCTCATTGGTATTTCTATCTAGTGTGCATCTGCAAACTACTGTCTGTGATGAGCTGCTTAGGAGATACATGTTTTTCCCGAGGGGCGTGGCGTCCATGGGAATGGGCAGGATCCAAAACGTGTAACATTTCAGAATACGTTGAGCATTGAGACGTCCAAAATGTTTACCCCCGTCCAAGGCAAGGGGCTGGCTGAATAGTGCTTGCATGTACCCGCCAAACATGTCTATCTCCCCCGATTCCGGACCCGCGGACACGTCCAGACTCGTGGATGTGAAATTAGGTTCAAAGGGGGCCCATTTATGTTTTAGATGTGTCCACAGGCTGGACACACACGTTATGGAATTGGGCTCCACATGCAATAAAATCTTTTTTCTTAACTTTCAATGTCCCTGAGGATTTAGAACCTAAATTATGCCCTCACATTCTGTTTCTTTGGCAAAGGGAACATATCTGGTATTTGGGACTCTTCATTTCATCAAATTTAGAGAAATTATATAGGCATCATTATCTCCCTTTGTTAGATGCTATAATAAATAGATTTTAGGAGATGGAATTATAGGACACCCTCCCTGTAAAGCGTCGTCTTCATTTTCTCATTTGCAAACTCAATACAAAATATCATATTGGACACGTACCACTCAGGCACAGCTTCATCAGTTTGATGTGAATATTTTGGATTTATATTGGAAGAGCTGTGAAGGAGATAACCAAAAGAGAAGTTCCACTGTCCTACTCCTTCTTTCTATTAGGATATACAGGATGGCCCAAAAAAAGTGAGAACATCTCGTAGCATATAAGTTATTTAAAAATTCAAAAAGACAGATGTAAACCATTGGCAAATTTAAAAAAAAAAAGATGGCGAACGGAAATTGTCGAAATAAAGACGTTATATAGCTAAAAAAGGTAAATAAGTAAACTATTTAAGCTTTTAATTTACAAGATGTTTTCACTTTTTTTGGGCCACCCTGTATAGATGATCCAAAAAATACTGTTAAACCATTTGAATTTTGTTAATTTCTTATTAATTACTGCTAAGGTAGCATTGGCAATGAACTGGAAAGAGCCACACATTCCAGCAATATGGGACTGGATTAAGAAAGTCCACCAAATAAGAGGGGCTTGGATGGAGCGGAGCTGAGTTTGGCATCAGGAGATCTGGAGCCCTTTCAAATGTCACTATAACCTGATGTAAAAAGTGAAACCATGATGCCGACCTGTGTAAATGTAATTAATAGAGAACTGTAATTATGTAAATATTGTAAACCTAATTTTTGAAGTGTCTAACCCTGCATGTTGTGCCTAACCCTAAATCTATGTATATATGATCCAATTTTCCTGTCTTGATTTGACATATCCCACATTTGTAATCAAACCGCTGCTGATCGCTGGAAGTAGCGGTATATAAGTGTAAACTAAATAAATAAATAAATAAATATTTGAGCTTGTGCCCAGGACTCTGAATGTTTTATTTGTTTTAGATGGCATCATATGTGCTGATGTGATATATTGGTTTGTGAAGTGTATATCTTATGTTAGTAGAGATGTAAAATTAAAATCAAAATCAATGATGGATGGTTATTGGGAAGAAAGAGCATTTAAGAGGTTTGGCAGCCCATGAGTATGCAAGGGGGATCGATAGTGGGGACACACCTGAAAGAAAGAAAAGAATGGAATTGTAAGAGAAAGATGATATGCTCCTTTATGTGTGGTTTATTTTGTGAAGGGATATACAGTGGTGTGCAAAGGTCTGGAATCACTTGTGAGTTTTGCGTTTTTCGTACTTTCTAATGCTTTTTTTTTTTTGTGTTAGCCCAGCATATTCATCTTTCTACCACGTTAAAAGGGATACATTTGGCTATTAGAGTTGACTTCTTTGCATTCCTTGCTTCCAATTTAAATACTTTACAGACACTGGGAGATAGCTACTGCGATTTTTGTGGAACCTGCGTCAAAACTGGATCGAGATTATCCAATATGCACAAGTTATTTCTGACCAATCAGGAGGCTGGTTTCACTAACCAATCACAATGCAGATATCTAGCCAACAGTGCAGCTATAAAAATGTGCGGAATTTTTGAATTTCATACTCTTTCTGGATCGACCATGAAGATAACTCGGACCCTGACTTTGGAGGAGCATGTTCATGTGTCCTTTATGAGCAAGGAAGGATTTTCAAGCCGTCAGATAGCCAGGAAAGTTGGCTGCAGTCAAAGCGCTGTTAAGATTGTACAGAAGAAGAAAGAAATGGGTTCACTGGTGGACAAACCTCGTTCAGGTCATCCACGTGCATCAACATCACGCCAGGACCGCGCATTATAACACATTTCACTGACTAATCGCAAGATGACCTCTCCTCAGCTACTTCAAGAGTGGTCAGACAAGAGTGAGGTCAGTGTCAGCTCATCAACAGTTTCTCACCGGTGCCTGCAGTTTGGTCTCCGGGGCTGCAAAGCACGGAATAAGCCACTGATGACTGACATACAAAAGTGCAACCGGATCGTGTGGGCGAGAAAGCACTCAACCTGGTCGACTGAAATGTGGGAAAAGGTGCTATTCAGCGATGAAAGCACCTTCTGCCTATTTGGTAACCAGGCCCACACCTATGTGAGGAGATTTTCTGGAGAGGAATTCAAGCCTGAGTGTCTCAACCTCACTGTGAAGCTTCCTTTGAAAGTCATGGTCTGGGGCTGCATGGCTGCCAGTGGCGTTGGACTTCTTCACATTGTTGATGGAATGGTCAATGGGGCCAAGTACATCACCATACTACAAAAGTGCATGGTGCCATCAGCACACCAGCTGTTTCCTGGCCAGTTCCTGTTCTAAGATGACAATGCACCCAGCCATCGCTCCAGACAGGTGATCAGCTGGAAGCAGCGGAACATCATCAAGTCAATGGACTGGCCTGCCCAGTCTCCAAATCTGAATCCAATCGAGAACCTGTGGCACAAGGTGGCCTTGGAAATATCCAAGAGGCATCTGACATTAAAGCGTGAGCTGATTGAGTCACTCATTGCAGCTTGGAACCGCGTTGTCACCAATGATGACCTTGTCAGACTGGCTCATTCAATGCCGACAAGGTGCAGTCAGGTGATCAAGAACAAAGGATGGCCCATCAAATACTGATCCATCACTGACACATAAAAACTGCCTTTTTCAAGGCCACATACATTAATTTGAAGGAAACCTGGCATGCATCCATAATATTTTAAAGCATACTTACAATAATATATCGTTGGCCAACGATGTACATTATGCAATTTTCACAGAAAGTCTGTCAACAGGACAACTATGGGGAACAAACTCAGAAAATAAGGGCCAAACCAATACTAAAAGTTGGCCCTAATAGCCAAATCTATTACTTATCATGAGATACACAGAAAAAGCCACTGGGAGGAAAAAGAAATTCAGATATAAGGTCATGAAGTTGAAAAAACGTCAAATTTACAAGTGATTCCAGACTTTTGCACACCACTGTATTAACGCTTCAAAAAAAAAAGTTTAAAAATAAAGAAACAGGTAGTGTTTAGTAGACCTAGGTTTTCTTTCAACCTAACCATCTTTGGGAGGCAATTTTGAATAGCCCACATTGTCTACAGTGTGCAACATTACTTTTAGCCATGTACAATGCTGCTGGTTTTCAAGGGGAAAACAAGTGCCTTTTGAAGGGCAAAGCACATTTCCCTATTTAACAAGAAGTGAGCTAAATCTGAAATCCTTTCCCTTTCCTTTGCATGCTAAAAGCATGTGTGTAATTTGCATTTGCTATTTCTGTAGGCGGCCAAGAAGGATAAAATATCTTGCACAAATTTGAAAAAATTTTATATATGTATGCCAGTTTACTCCCCTAACACAACGTGCCTCTTTTTGAGCTGCACACATTTACAAAGGATGCCTGTGCATGCTTTTTGCTACCCTGAGGGCCTTTAGCCAGTTTACCTGGAAAAATTGCTACTTTACTCTGGTAAATGGTTTTGAAAATTGCCCGGACCATGGCTATGTACTGTGCGCATTCTTCTTTACAGAATCATTGGGGTTCCGATTTAAATGGACTACACCGAGAGATAATGAGCACCCTTTCTCTGAGTCTGTGGGCATCACAATGGCTGATTAAACTGTGTTGAACCTGGTATAGTCATGTGTCAGTATGGTAGGCACTTTTTCTCTCAAGAGCTAGTAGTCAAATTACAAAATGCATAAAGGTATCGGTACATTGTGTTCATTTTTGGCAAATTTCTCCCTGCATTAGTCTACCAGTACATTCAAGGAAAGGAATCACTGTGTAGATCGGCATTGTTTTTGTTGCTGCTGCTAAATACTCACCATAAAATTTGTGACACGTTCCTTACGGTAACGCATCATCGGTGTTTGAAAAGCCTCATTATGCAACATGTAGGCTGTTCCCACAGTGTTAAAGTAACTATGAATTATGCACACATTATCATGTTTGCACTGCTCACTAGCCACGGTTGAAGATATTCACGGGCTCTGTGCTTTCCAAAACAGTCTCAGGCAAATTACAGCTTATCAGAACATGGTGCTTCTTGTTAATCCCAGAAAAAAAGGCTGAAATATTTATTTTAATGGTCTTCCTCCTAAAAGCAATTAGGGGTAGTATCTAGTCTATTGTTATATTTGCAGTTGTTATATGAATAAAATATGGCCATTTAACATACTAAATGGCCAGATTTTATCTATATGTTGAGGGGTTGGTTTTGGGGGGGAGCGAAGGTGGAGCTGGCAATTATCCATTTAGTGGAGATTTTCAGTGGCTAAATGGATAAATTATCTATTGAAGGGTATTACTCAAATGGTTAGTGCCAGTGAAAATACATAGATAGTTAATCTCTGGGACCAGAGCTGCATTTTAAATGATGGCTGTCCCAGGTGAAAATCAGGCCCAAGATGCACGCATGAATTCGGTTTGCATATTGGTTTGTGAAGCAGCTAACCAATCTTTGCAAACAGGAACTTGGTATCGAGTAGTGCAAGGGGGGTGGAAGCAAATGCCCTGCAGTGATGAGGTTTTAAGGTGACTGTCATGGGACTGCTTGCAGCCAATGCCACCACTGCAGATCCCAGAGAGAGGTGGCAGCGGCGGCAATGGGCTCCAGATGTGGGGTGCAAGAGAAGAGGTTTGCCTAGGGCGCCTCATCTCCTTGCACTAGCCCTGCCCTCACCATTCACCAAGGATGCCAAGTAAATATTGAATAAAACTGCTGACAGCCCAGATCCTTGTGGAATCTCACAATCCAAAGATCTTGAATTTGCAAAATGATCCTTCCATTATACTACCTGAGTTCACTCGTCCAAAAAGAAACATAAACATGACAGCACCTGTCCCACACATCCAAGGTTTCTAGTCTCTGGATCAACCATCCATGAGGAATAGTATAATAGGCATCTGTCAGATCTAATACGATTATCAGTCAATTCCTTATCAGCCTAATGCCTCACTGAGTCCATCACTGCCAACACCACTGTTTCCATGCTATGATAGGTACGATAATACAGTTGATTGGAATATATAATGAGTTGATCCTCCACAAAATCCCTTAGCTGACAGCACACAGCACATTCAATTACTTTACTTAAAAATGGAAGTAAAAACACAGGATGGAAATTATGTACATTAGAAAAATCCTTGCTATCGCCCTTGACAAGCAGCCATATGATAGCCTTTTATAAATTGCAAGGCAAGGATCCTGATTGCAAAGAGCCATTCACAATGGAAACCAACCATTGCTGGAGCCAGCAATTTCCTGTTCTTATATAACTCGATAGTTGGGGATCAGTTGCATAAGTTACCATTCATGTTTGAGTCAACAGATGTATCCCTAATCTATTCATCGACGTAAACACTTCTAATGAACTATGCCCCGCCTCAGCACATATATTACCAACACCAGTACTGCCTTTTTCCCTGAGGCACTCAACTCATCATCAGGGAGGCTAGTCACTATTGACCTAACTTCTTGATCAAAAAACTCTGCAGATTTTTCACAAGTCAATCCTCTTCAGTCATTCTGTGGCTCTGCTAGAGAAGTTACAACACAAAACATTTCACAAAGATGATTATGTGCTCTATCTAATCTCCAATTGATCACATCCCATTTTGCTTACCAGATTTTCCATTTATATTCTCTAACCTTTCCTAAACATAACAATATAGCTTCCTGTTTTCCTGATCTTCTCCACCTAGCTGCTAATTGGCACACCTATCTTTTCAGCATTCTTAGTTCTTCATTAATCAAGATGAAACTGTGTTCCTAATGGACATAATAACTTTCCTATTTGGTGCCCAAGCCTCATATACCATATGTAAACTATTATCCCACAAATGTACAGAATCCCCCAGATCAAGCCTAACGCAGATCTCACCTGCTGCATCCATTTCTTCTCATAGATTCTGTTTGTGGTCAGCATCGATCCTCTGCCGCACAACTTTCTTCTTCAGTTTAACCCTTCTCAAGTAACTCTCCCTGCAGATAAAAGAATGTACTTATGGTTCTGTGAGTTTGTGTGGCAGTCTGGACTTACTATTTTGCTTTGACTGCTGCTATACTTTGCCACCCTCAGAAGCTTCTGGACTAGCCTAATGGTTAACTTGATTTTGCGTATATGTATGAACGTCACATGTAGGCAACTCCCCAAGGTGTAGCATGGGTGGAGCTGGGTTGAAGTTGCAGGGTATCCATGTATCTTATATTCTCTGGGAACAAGCAGGAAGTCAGTCTTCACATATGGGTGACGTCGGCACTGACGGAGTCCTCGTGGAAGCATCTCCCCATATTTCAAAGAAAGCCTTTGGGAGATGCCACCATGCATGTGCGGTCCCCTTCCTGCCCAAGGGTGCCATCTTACTCAATCTCAATTTTTCAGTGGAGCCCTTCAGATCTCTGTCTGCTTTCCCCCGGTTTATTATGCTTCTCTCCAGTGGTGTATCGGTACTCTTTCCGCCACCCGAGCACACTGCTCCAGCATCGAGTCTCGGGTCCGTTTCCTTTTTTTTCCCTTTGGCACCGTCACATCCTTTTTCCATCTGGCAGCACCGCAGGCTTCGACCTCGCTGGGGTATTTTTATCCCTCATGGCTACCAGTGGCTTCAAGAAGTGTGATTGGTGTATGAAAATCATGACCCTTACCGATACACACGACTGCTGCCTGTGCTGCCTTGGACCGGGCCACGACCCTGCAGCCTGTGGTCTTTGTAAAAAGATATCCACCAAGACCCTTAAGAACCATCAGCAGCAGCATGATAAGTTTTTCCTGGAGTCCCTGGCGCTTCTGAAGGCCAAGGCCCTGTCTGAAGCCTTGGACTACCGTGGCACCCCTGTGGATCCCATTCAACACTGTGGATCTTCAGAAGAGAGTCTCCCTTGAGGGAATACAAGAAGAAGAAGAAACCCTAAAAGATCCCTGGACAGTTCTGGCAGGCTAGGTAAGCCCCGAGTCAGTCCCCGCAGACCACGCCGCTTGTCTGGGGGCTCAGAGCGGGAGTGGTCTACCAAGGTCGCCCAGAAGGAATCGCTCAGAGATTGGCCCCGAACACCCAAGGCCATCCTCAAAGGCACAACTGCCGCATAACTCCATGATGGTGGAGTCAGCCATGCATTGGCTGAAGAGCCAAAAGACGCACTCCTCAGTGCCCCCGGGTAGGAAGGCCCACATCTTGGATGCCCTTGGCAGAAAGTGCTACTGGGGTTTGATTCTCATCAGCTGCAGGAGTGGCCTAGTGGTTAGGAATGGTGCCTCATGCTGAAGGACTGGGGGTTCAATTCCCACCTGGAGACAGCAATCTCAGGCCAGAGGGACTGGGGTTTCTAGTCCTATAAGGCACTCCTTGTGGCCTTGGGCAAGCCACTTAACCCTACGTTGCCTCAGGTACACATAGATTGTGAGCCCTTTGGGACAAGGAAATGTATCCAGTGCCTATTTGTAGTGATTACATATTGTAAACTGCTTTGATTGAAGGATAAGGTGGTATAAAAAACTGGTTAAATAAATAAATAAATACCTGGGCATGTACCTGAGAGACCTGGCAAAGGAGTTTGCTAGTCTCTCTAAGGAACCCCTGAAGCATTTCAGGAACCTGTCCACAGCCATCCTTGAGTGCTCAATTCATGACTTGAGCAGCCTACAATGGCTTTGAGTTGATAGTTAGATTAGCTGCAGCTAACATTGGTGCCTGGTGTGAAGCCTGGCTACAGTCTTCCATACTTGAGTAATGGGTTCAGGACAAATTGGTCAATGTCCCATGTCAAGGGGAGAATCTCTTTGGCAAATCCATGCCAGAGAAGGATGCTGAGTTGGAGACCGAACTCATTATGAGGACTAGGCTCTCCAAAAAGACTGCTACCCTTCTCCGACAGAAGGGCTTGGGTAAAAAGCCTTTTTTCCCAAGGAAGGGGGCTGCTTACAAAAACTACTCACATACGCCTAGGGCTTATGAGGAGGCTCTTTTGACACCACATGCGCTTCCGGCAGTGGTTCATCTTGAAAGTGCCCTGCTGCCGACTAGGGTGAAACAAAGTGTTTTGGTGTCCCCGCTTCGACATGCCTGGCAATGTCTTAATCGCATGTGGGGCACCTCTCCGAGAGTTTCCAGTTGGCTCCCCTTACGAGGTAACGCTGCCTTTCTGCCGGGAACTGAGTCCACGCGATTTCGGCACTGGCAGGGGCAGGGGATACAGTGTCTAGGACAGGTCGTTACGCTGGAGGGTTGCTGTAAAACCATCGATACACTTTGTATAGAATTTGATTTAGCACGGGGCACTTCCTTCTTTGCATATCTTCAACTTAAACACTATGTTGATTCGTTGTCACGGGTGGAACTACATGAAACACACTCCGCACGCATTATAGCTTCACTGGGCTTGGGGACGGATTGTCCGCCGAGAATAGCGGTACTAAAGAAGGGGCTAGCACAATATGTTACCCCGGTGGACTACTCGGGGGAAGAGGCCGCTTGGGCGAGGGAGCTGGGTAGCGAGGTTCCACCGGGCTCGGTTGGGGCGGCTCTCAGGCGGATTGCTCGGTTAGTAGAAGGGGCTAAATGGAGGGAAATGCAATTTAAGTGCATTACACGGGCCCATTTCTCTCCGAGGCGGGCATTGCGCACAGGGCTTACGGACTGTGGGGGGTGCCCCAAATGCACCCTACCCCTGGCTGATTTGGGACACATGTGTGGGGCTGCAGACCCGTCAAGGCCTACTGGCGGCGCATTGAGACCTACTTGGGTGCTTTATTGCTACACCCTGTTCAGTGGTCGGGTGTATTGGTTACCCTGGACTATTTAGGCCCATCACAGCTTAAGGGGCGATGGGGACGCATTTTGGTACGAAAGGCTTGTTTGGTGGGAAAGGGTCCTATCCTTCATAAATGGCGAGAGTCATCAGCACCCACATTCTGGGAATGGCGGAATAGATTTCACCATCTCATGTTAATGGAGTGTAGGGCAGCTCGGGGGACCCCGCAGCGCTGGGCCTCCTTTTTAATGGTCTGGATGCCTTATATACAAAGCTTGGGCCCTAAAGCCCGCAGTGAAGTCCTAGCGCTGGGGTAGGGGGGCGGCTAGGTGAGGGAGGGGCATATTGGAGGAGGGAGGATAGGGGGATAATACTCTCCTTGTGGTTAGTGGTAGGGCCCTGGCTGGGAGTAGGGGGGGGTGGGAGGGTTGGGAGGGAGTAGGAAGGGGGGAGGGGGGGTTAGGGTATACACCCCTCGGAGGCATCTTTACATCATTGTGTGAATGGGGGAATTCTCCCCCTTCTCTTTATCCTCCTGCTTCCCTCCGTTGCTGGGGGACCTCTGGGTAGGGATCAGAAACCACCCTGCCTAGAAGACTGATATGAACGGGTTGTGGATACATAGATGTCCCTGGTGGGGAGGGGGGAAAGGGGGGGGGGTGTGGGGAGAAAAATGTGAAAATATGTTCTTATACTCATTGACATTGTTGTAATGATGTTATGTTGTTTAATAAAAAGATTTTGAAAAAAAAAAAAACTACTCACATTTCCAAGCCTCCCGAGCAGGGTAAGTAGAAGGCTCCCAAGCCCCAGGCATCAGTTCCAGCCCAGCCTGGGGGGAGCATTTGACTCCTTGGGCATAGCCTCTCTACCCCAAGGAGAATAGCAGCCCACTGGGGGACGTCTCATCCACTGTGCCCACAAGTGGCCAGCCATTGCCACCAATTCCTTTCCAGGTGGTCAGGGAGGAATACCTCCTCCACAACTCACAGACACCTCTCCTTTATTTCCAGGAGAGCTCCCCAGGTCTCCCCTTCATCGGGACCTCCTATTGCAGTAATACGCAGGCCTCCTCGAGGACAAGGCAGTGGAACTAGTACCCCAACATCTCAGGGGCAAAGGGTTCTACTCCAGGTATTTCCTCATGCCAAAAAGGACAGGGGGCCTATGGCCCATCCTAGACCTGCAGAACCTGAACAAGTTCCTGGTGAGGGGGAAGTTCAAGATGCTGTCCCTTGGAACATTGCTGCCTTACATCCAGCAGGGAGATTGGTTATGCTCCTGGGATCTGAAGTATGCTTATATCCACATCCTCATTCACCCCAGCCACAGGCAATATCTTCGCTTCATGGTGGAGGGAGGCCACTACTAGTACAGGGTACTACCCTTCGGCATGGCGCCCATCCCCAGGGTCTTCAGCAAGTGCCTGGCAGTAGTGGCCGCCTACCTCAAACTCTGGAATCTGTTACCGGAGGATGTAGTAAAGGCTGTTAGTGTAGTTGGGTTTAAAAAAGGTTTGGACAACTTCCTGGAGGAAAGGTCCATAAACCATTATTAAGAAGGGACCCAGGATATCAATGCTTGACTCAGTACAAGCATTGCGGAACCTGTGTCTTTTGGAGAAACTGCTAGGTACGTATGACCTAGATTGGCCACTGTTGGAAACAGGATACTGGGCTTGATGGACCTTGGTCTGACCAGTATGGCATATCTTATATTCTTATGTTCTCCATCTCCAAGGGGTATTCGTCTTCCCTTACCTGGACAACTGGTTTATAAAAGGAGACACAGCCGCCGAGGTATAGCAAGCTATAGTACGCACCATCCATGTCCTACAACATCTGGGGTTCATGATAAACCACCCCAAGTCCCACCTCCTCCCAACACAATGTCTAGAGTTTATAGGGGCAAAGCTGGTCACTGTTCAGGCAAAGCCTTCCTCCCCATGGATCAGGCCAGCCATCTCAGGGGATTGGCCACAGATGTGCAACACTGTTCCTCGGTTTTCAGCTTGGTTTCTGCTGCGCCTCCTTGGCCAAATGGCCTCCATGGTCCATGTCATCCTGGACACCTGTCTGCACATGAGGGTTGCCCAGTTCTGCTTTCTGGACCAGTGGACACAGGCCACCTCCAAGATAGAGACTCAGTGACCCACTGGTTGGTGGATTCCCTGATATGGTGGCAGCAACTACAACACCTTCAGGCAGGGATGCCCTTCTAAGCCCCAAGTCCTCTAAGGGTCCTCACAATGAGCGCCTCCCTACTGGGATGGGGAGCCCACTGCGAGGAACTTGGCACCCAGGGCAGCTGGTCACAGGCCAAGGACAACCAGCAGATCAGCCTTCTGGAGATTTGGGCAATTTATCTAGCCCTCCGAGCTTTTAGCCACCGTCTGAGGCACCAGCCGGTGCTGATCCAAATGGACAACCAAGTGGCGATGTTCTGCTTGAACAAGCAAGGGAGCATGGGGTATCACACCCTTTGCCATGAGGCGATAATACTCTGCTCCTATTCAGTTCGTCAAGAAATGCTCCTACAGGCGGTATACCTACCAGGCCAGGACAATGCCCTGGCGGACAAACTGAGCAGGGTCCTCCAACTGCACGAGTGACGACTGCACCCCAGAGTGGCCACCCAGCTTTCCAACTCTGGGGAACCCACAGGTGGACCTTTTTGCCAACCCATGCAACTACCAGTTGCTCTGCTTCTGTTCCTACCCGGGCCAGGTAGTGGCAGATGCATTCCTCATCCCGTGATCGGAAGGCCTCATGTACACCTTCCCTCCCACACCATTGATTGCCAAGGCCCTCTTTAAGCCTCTTAGTGATTGTGCGTTGCTAATCCTGGTGGCTTCACGGTGGCCCAGGCAGCCATGGTTCCCGCTGCTTCTCTGATTGTCAGTGGAGGCACCAATCCTCCTGGGGAGTTCCCTGGGGAGGGCTCTTTCTTGTACCCTGATCCGGGGTCTCTATCACTGAC
Source organism: Ichthyophis bannanicus (assembly GCA_033557465.1). Classification (NCBI taxonomy): domain Eukaryota; kingdom Metazoa; phylum Chordata; class Amphibia; order Gymnophiona; family Ichthyophiidae; genus Ichthyophis; species Ichthyophis bannanicus. Next base: position 523,785,230 of record CM066036.1, on the reverse strand, counting down.
AGCATGGCTGCTGAAAGTGTAATCTTAGCCCCTTTCAACCTCTCAGGAGAAGTGAAAGAGATCCTGCTGACCTCCCGTAAGACCTCCACCAGGAGGGCTTACGCGTTCAAATGGCACAGGTTCTGAGTGCAGTATGCGGAGCAATGGGTGAACCCGTTCTCCTGCCCGGTGCAGCTGGTGCTGCAGTACCTTCTTCATCTCTCGCATTCTGGGCTCAGATTAAACTCCGTCAGAGTGCACCTCAGTGTCCTGGTGGCACATCATCACCCTGTTGAAGGCAAGCCCCTCTCAGCCCAGCCCCTAGTGACTTGCTTCCTGAGGGGGTTACTACTGTAAAAAAACCCTGGCGACAGAGTGGGACCTCAATGTAGTGCTGGCACAGCTCACCTGCCCGCACTTCGAGCCCTTGGCTACCTGCCACCTGAGGTATCTCTCGTGGAAAGTCATGTTCCTGCTGGCGCTCACCTCTGTTCGCAGAGTCAGTAGTGGAGGCACCATATACCAGGTTCTAGAAGAACAGGGATGTGTTACGCATGCACCCCAAATTCCTCTCGAAGGTGGTGTCTTCTTTTCACCTCAACCAGGAGTTGGGGCTACTCACCTTCTTCTCAAGACCTCACTCCTCCAGGGTGGAGACCATCCTTCACACTTTGGACTGTAAGAGGACCCTGTCATTCTACATTTAACATATCCAGGGCAACCGGAAAGCTTCTCAGCTCTTCATTTCCTACGACCCCAGTCGTCTGGGGGAGACAGTGACCAAGCGAACCCTATCCACCTGTGTGGCGGACTTCATCGCCCTCACCTATGAGAAGGCTGGGCACTTGCTGGATGGCTGTGTTGTGGCACACAGTGTCAGGGCCATGGCGGCCTCTGTGGCAAACCTGTGCTATGTCCCGATGTCGGACATCTGCTGTGTCACCACTTGGTCTTCAGTTCATACCTTCGCAGCTCATTACTGCCTGGAGAGGGAGTCCCAACGGGACAGTGCCTTCAGCCAAGCCATGCTCTGTAATCTTTTTGGGGTCTAGGCAACTCCTACCCTCCAACCCTTCTGTGTTCAGTCTACCAGAGCATTGAAACAACAGTTCTCTCCCAAGATGTTGTTTCTTAGTGAACTGAGTCATGGCTCTACGTTTTAGGGAAGGCTTAGAGCTTCTTTCCATCCCATTGGCTTATACAGTCTTAAGGGGCTTCACTGCATTCCATTTTTCTCTGATAGCATTGCCCCTTCTTTGGATTTGTGGCTTTGTGTTTTAGCTTTAATTACTTGTCTTTTCCAAATCTGGACTTAAGGCGAGTTACAAAGAGATGCAGGAGTTATTTCCCTGTCTAAGGGGACTTATAGTCTATGCACCAGTGGAATCGGATTCATTCATTTATGCATCTGAGGAGTTGTGAGTGTGAAAAAGATGCAAAAATGAAATGGGGATCCAAGGCAAGCAAGGGGAGAGATGGGAGAGCATTAGGAGAAGTGAGAGGGTTTAGGTGTTTATCCAGTAAACCCTTATTTTACCTTTTTCGCACCAGGCTGTTTAATCGGTGTTTATCAGCTGAAACCTAGTCAGAAGCCATAATCATAAAGATTTTTTCTCATTCTGTGCCCGTGTTAATAAAAAAAAAAAAGCTTAGGGAATCATATCCTTAGTCTTTGAAATGAGGCTGCAGTATCAAAGGGAAAGCCGCTAATTGCAAACATGGAGGGACAAAATCTCAAGACAAGCACTGAAAAGCACTGGAGGACGCTGTTTCACCTGGTACATCAACACTGCTGGCTCACAGAGTTCCTGCTCCTCTGAGATCTGACTGAACCTGCTCATGTACATTGCAGCCAGCACGCGTCAGTCCGTGAACAGCATCCATTGTGTTAGAGGTCACTTGGTGGATTTCCAGAGGAAGCAGATGATGGAGCTATAGGAAGAGGTGGTCAAGCTCGGGAGCATCTAGAAATGTGAAGGTTTTATTGATAGATGACCTCAATATACTGTATATGATGAAAAGCCCGTTAGAGGGGAAGCAGAGAAGGAAGACATTGCTCCCCAGGTGCATGGAGGATAGACACATAGCAGCAGACAGCATCACCACTGAGTCTTAATCAGTGCTGTTATAAAACTGGAATCATTCCTGTTTGTCTTCTCGAGTGAACTACTTCAGCCCGTAGCAAAAGGTCTTAATCACATGAGGGAGAAAGGAGAGGGAGGGGTTGGTGGATAAATTGTTACTGATAATGAACCATTGTAATTTCAGTGTTTAATGTCAGATTAATGTGTGACATGAATGCACTGCTGTTTGCATGGAAATTAAACATTGATAAAAAAATACATTTAAAACAAGCTGCTCTATCTCCTTTTTAAAGTTTAGCATCAGCAGCTCAGTTCCACCCTAGTTAAGGTGAAGCCTGTCCCCTTGGAATACACTTCTCCTTACCAAAACGTTTGTTACCGTTCCTAGCAAATCTAAAGCCCATCTTGCTTGCCCCATTACCTCATCCATACATTCAGACTCTGGAAATCAGACTGCTTCTAAAGTGCACTATGTAACCAGCTCCTCCCCAGCACAATCTAAAATCCTATCTAAGTGGCACTACTGTCTGCCACCTTTGCACTAGACAGGCTCGTAAGATACAGGGCAATCCTCTTGCCCAACATCCACTCTAGCTAGCTACATTTCTTATGACCAAATCACAAATGTCAGTAGCAGCCCTAGTCCTTCCTGCTTGGGCACACATCCCTAGAGACATATCCTTGGTGAGAGAGGATAACACGTCCTGGAGGACTGGTCTAGCTACATGATCACTTCCTGCCTCACCAAGATGATCCTCTTCTTCCTGGTGACATTGCTCCTTCAAAGCAGCACAGGGATAGTCATCTGGAGGTGGGACTCTTCTGCTCTGTTTCAGAAGGTCTCCTCTCTATATATTTCTGCCTCAGGTCTTCCACTCTAGCATCCAGAGATCAGACTCGGTCTCTCAGAGCTAGGAGCTCTTTGTATTGGGTGCACATATATGACCTCCCTGCAGACAACCAGGTAATCATATCTGTGATACTTTATGTAGAAGATCAGGTAGCCTCCATCTCACTGCTGGACTTCAGTCTAAATTTTGGGGTTTCAAGTTGTTAGAAAATTTAAGTTCGTTCAATTAATTTGGTTTCTTTATGCTTACTGTTTACCAGTGATTTATAAATGATATATTATTTCTTTGAATTTTAGTGACAGTTAAGTTTTCACTTACTTGTGCAAGGCACACATCGACTCATATTATGCAAATTTTCCACAGTCTCCTGATTTGGGCAATAGTTTATTTACAAAAATTTGAGTCTGATGTAGGTAGGAAAAGCAAACACTACTGTAAATGCTAGTACTCAGCTCAAAGCAACCAAACACATTTTACACTTTAAATATTCACCTCCCAGCAACAATAAATCCTTACAGGCATAAGCTCGTTCCTTTTAGCAAACAGATTACCGTTTGACCAGTACAAAGTAGCTCCCTCAAGACTCCCCCAGATTCAGTAAGATGCGTGGTAGTCCCTGCTGTAATAGAAGAGAAAGGGCACAAGGAATTTCAGTGGGAGAAGCAGAATTTGAATCCTGATTTTGTGGTCAGGACAGGATTAACCCATAGGGAAACTAGGTACAGTAAGTTTGGAGGGGGACAGGACTTCGGCATGCACATGTGCTCAAAGGCACTGCATTGGTCACCCTGACTCTTCTTTAGTGCTGCAGGCTTGGGCAGAGGTGGTGGCAGGCAGCAATGGTGGTGATGGCAGTGATGAGAGTAGGGATAGGTCTGTCAGCACTAAGGCTAGGGGGAGATGTTGGACATGGGGAAGAAGGAAATGGGGAGATGCTGCACATCTGGAGGGGAGGGAAGGGGAGGGGAGGTTGAACACCTGGGGGGATAGTGAAGGGAAGGGGAGATGCTTTTGGACACTCGGGATATAGGGAAAGAAAGTGGAAATGCTGGACACTTGGGAGGCTACAGAAGGGAAGAGTAGATGATGCTGGACATCTGGAGGGATATAGAATGGAGGATGCTGGATAGCTTGAAGGGGGTTATGGAAGGGAAGGGGATATGCTGGACATGGGGAGGGGAAAGAAAAGGGGCAATGTACATGGAGCAGGGAGAAGGGAAGAGAAAAGGTGCTTGTTGGACATAGAGAGATGGAAAGAGAGGGGGAATTAGTGAGAGGCAGATGAAGAAGAGATAAAGATGGATGAATGGGACAACTGGGATGAGTGAAATGGAAATTTGTAGGTAGATGCCATAAAACGAGAGAGATTGAAGACCGAATAGTGAGAAGGAGGAATGAAATCTCAGTGAAAAGATAAGCAGAAGCATAAATGGAATAAACCTGAAAGTGAAAGATCAGTGTTAAAGATGAGTGTATTGGAGGAAGTGAGGACAGACAGAAGGAAAGCAAAAAAATGGCAAATGGACAAAGAGACCTTTGGAAAAGAGTTAAGAGAAGACAGAGGAAAGCAGAAACCAGAGACTGAGATCAAGACAATTAGAAAAATAAATTGAAAACCTTTGTTGTTTGGCCAATCTAGTAATTGGAATATGCATGGCCAGTGTTCTAAGTCAAGGGAATTCTCCCTCCATGTTTCCTAACTAGAACTCTGGGAGGGCTCTTCCTTTTGGGTGCCTTGGAGAGGACACCATCTCATCCTTTGCCTCAGGCAGAAGATTGCCTTGAACTGCTTCGGAGGGGGGAGGGTCCTAGATGGATGGAGGATTGATTTGCCTAGGGCATCAAAGATTCTTGGATTGGCTCTGCTCAACTCTTCTCTTGCATGTACCTCCACTCACTTCTCAGTTGTCCCCACCCCCGATGTTATCTCTCCAAAGCAGCCTAGGGAAGCTAGAGAGGATGATCCTGACTTTGGCAACAGGTTAAGTGAGTGTAAGGACTAAGGGGCATATTTACTAAAGGTTAACACATATTAACAAAGGATAACATACATTATGTGCTGCCAGGGCCCTTTTATTTCAATGAGCACAGTGGTGCTTAGAATATGTTAAAGTGGTAAAGTAACCTTTAGTAAACATGGCCCTAATCCATTGTGCACTGACAAACCACATAGTGGCCCTTTCTGCTCCTGGGTTTTCTGTGGGAGGCAGGTCCTTTAAACATTAGAATTTAAATACTTGCTTTTAAAATATGAGCTCAAGTCAAGCTAAAAATTCTGGTAAAATATTTTAGTATACACTACAATTAAACCAAAGAATGCAATGATATGCATGGGAAAATGAGATAGAAATGTAATATATCCGAAATGAAATGATATAATAACATAAAACCTTTTTATTTCCATGTAAAACCCCTTGTTTTTATTCACTTTGTTAAAAAAACGCAAGAAAAACACTGGATATGATGTCCAGATGCAGGACTGGTCAGCTAAGTATATTCCATTGGAAACATGGTACTTGCAAGAAAGTATTAGTATTTTGCAAGTAACATATCTGGCATTCATATGAAGTAATTATATGAAGTTATTAAGATAAACAAGTTTGAAAAAAAGAAAAAGACAAAAATGTATGAAAGTATGAACTGTTTTTAGGCTTTCTTGATTAATAGATTTGCATAATAAAATGGACTTTCTGGGAAAACCAGACTAACTAAATAGTAATTTTGGCAAAAGAAGAGTCTATCAAAAGGTAAATTTATAGTACATATAAGTTCCTGGGGTTAATGTTTTTTTTATTTAATTGTATTATCTGATTAATCCAATGATCATAGTAATTGGCCTTGCTAACAAGCAGCTTTGTGAAACCCTTCTTTAACTTCTAGGTCACTTCCTCTACAAATGGTTTATGCTACAGTGTTTGAGAATTGCTAGTATCCTGTCCTTGGACAATGCCTGTGAAAAGGTTATCATTTGTTAACCTAATAAGATATCATCTCATCTCTATCCAAGCCCTTGTTTTGTTTTTCTCTAAGGAAATGTTATTTTTCAATGCACTAACATGCTTCTTTTGGGGAGCAATGAGATGAGAGACCAGGCAGCTTTAGCTCTTAGTTTTTCTGAACTGTTCAATGTAGCGGCTTTGCTAATGACCACTCGTCTTTTTCTCTTTCAGGAGTGGTTCAGCCTTGGCTCAGCTGTATGGAACTTCTGCTACATTGGAGCACCACCATTTTAATCACGCTGTCATGATTCTTCAAAGTGAGGTACAAAATGTTCTGTTTCTAAATCGATTTTTTGGTTTTTAAGGCATTAGTTGGACAAAATGACACAGAAAAATCCTGCAAGTTAGTTTGCTGGCGTCATTTTGAAACTAAATGTCTTATGCCCAGGGCTTTAGTTCTGTGCACTCTTTAGAAGGGAACATTTAGTGCCCCGCATAAGCTGCATGGGGCAACAAAGTCTTCTCAGCCCCAACCACAACCTCCGAGACTCCGAGTAAAACTGACAGGCAGCACTGATTTTTATCCTGCCTCTTGGGATTTCAGTTTAATTTTTGTCGCTGTATTTATATTTTTAGTTTGTGGTTACTTGCTCTGTACTTGGTGAGAATTTGCATTCCGTGTACCTGAAAGAGACCTGGTATTCTGTAATCACTGAATGTCTTTATATGATTGATCTGTAGTAATGCAACTTGTTTAACTTTCTCAACAGAAGTATTGATGTTCTAATGCCCATTGCAGTATTTATGGTGCTGCCTTTTTTAGGTGGGCCCTTATTATGTGACTCTGGAAGTTTGTGCTGTTATGGTATGGAACAATTGCTCTATAGGTCCTGAATGACTTTTGTAGGGTTTTGTATTTTTCACAATATGCCTGGTCCTAGAGAGGGTTTATGTTAATAAGCATTGGTACCAGTGGTGTAAGTTCAAATGAGGGGCCCCCAAGAAAACTTTTGCCGAGGGCCAATATCACTGTGGCAGAGCTGCCACACCTGGCACCCCACCTCCACAGCAGACGTATTTTACAATCTTTGCTGCACTGTTTCCCGCTCCTCTTTTTCTTTTCAAGTGTTCAGGCCCAGTGACTTTGATCTCCCACTGCCGGGCCGAAGCCTCGCAAACCGCAGCTGTTACCATGCAACTACCAAACATGTTTAGTAAATCAGCAATAAACTAAAGACCAGCAGCACTGAATTCTAATGGCCATTGGCAACTTACGAAAAGAACTGGTAGGCAAAACATTTTAGGGTTTCCATTAACCACAGGATTTGTGCCACAGTTCAGCTAAACACCTCCGTTCACCTGGTCAACAGAAAGATGCTGGATTGGAGAGCTAGGTCTGACTGGGAGTCAAGTATTAAAGTACCTGCATATATTTCCAGAATACTGAAAATTCAGTTTTGTTTCATGTGTTGTATTTAGTGCACTATTTTGATTATTTTTTGGCACATAATTCCCTGGCATGTATTCGGTGTGCATACCATCAGTAGCAGAGGCACTAGAGGAGAGGTAGCTGGTGGGCAGTGGCACCAAAGCCACACCGTGAAGAGGTCTCTTCCTGCTTTGTACTAAAATGCCCCCATTATACCTTTGCTGGTAATGTAGGTGCTCCACCCAGGGATTTTAACGCACCAAGCCATGCCCCACTCCACCCCAGCTCCGCCCCACTTTAACCTCTCCAAACAGCTAGATCAGAAATCCAGAAAAATACATGCAAGCAAAAAATCATCCTAATCCCAAAAAACAACTGCAGAGCTTTTCCTCAGTCCTTAAAATGAGCTTTCACAGATAAAAGTACCACAGCTCTGTTTTGGCAACTCTTAACCTATACAATTTTTCTCCTTGCAGAAACGGTAAGGAATTAAAGCCCTCTGCATAAGATACATTTCAAAATTGTCCAAACACACTGACTTGCAGACTTCCTAGATTTCTTTTACTCAGTTGTTGGCCCGTCAAGAAATTTGGACATTTGCATTTTCTTTTTCTTGTGTGCCACAGATGTACAGAAGTTGAGTTTTTATTCATTTTGGTCACGGGAATTTTAATACTGGGACGTGATACAGAAGATCTGATGTATATTAACAATGAAGGTCTCACATGAAAAATGTGACAGCTATTTTTTCCTTGATTAGCTACCCCAGGGTAATTTAGAAGCAAAAGGTAATCTGTCCAGTTGGTTGAAACACCAGGAAAGATCATTAGAGGGTTAGCATAACATTGCGTACAGGCTAAGATTAAGCAGAGCCAGCTGGGAAAATAGCAGTGCAGCATTTCCTAAAATATGTTTAGACCGAACAGCTATCCACTAGAAGTTCAAGCTGCACCACTATCTGTGTTCTGCACTAGCTTAGACAGCAACACGTCAAGTTATGCTGGATCTGCAGAGAGTGAATGTGAAGGGTCTTTGCCTTCTTTTCATCCTGGTTTTTAGCTACACTCAGCTCCGTGGAGAAACATGCACTGGCATTAGCGTGGACATCTGCACAGTGTTTACATCAAATTTTCTGTGCTAGTGTGTGCGCAGATTGTAAGAAGGAATCTAATGCAGATGCCGATGTTAACGACAGCGCACTGCGCATTTAAATTCATGGAGATGCATAGTAATGAAGCAATTACTGTAGTTATGCAGCACGGATGCAGTGAACTGCACAGAAGACCAGAAGGCTGAGGTTAACATGAGATTTTAACGTAAGATCTAAGTGGGTGTTAAGGGTTAGTTCAAGGTCTGCAGTCGGTGCTGGTGAAGAATTTATGGCCATTTCTTCAGTGTACAGCTCCTGTAACCTTTTGCTAGCTTTGCTGGAGAGACTGCTAAAAAGACTGGCAGATGAAAATGTTGGAACGGTGTTAGGCACGTGTACGCTAGCGAGCAATCCAGCACCTGTGTACAAGTGCCTTTTTGTGCGCAGGATATAGGTGCTGCTATGGTATACGCCTGGCTTGCTCACCTGGTTTTGTGCAGAGTTAATTTGCATGCCATTTGTTTACAGTACGGCTGCACAGAACGTCTGCATGAGGATATCTTCTGCTACGTAGACTTTTGGCAGCAGGCTCTACCATGGGGTTTCTTCATCGAGCTGGCTGTCTGTGTAGTCTGAGATGTAGTCTCATAGTATTCAATGGTCGCTGTGAAATTCTTCCTCCAGACTTTTGAGTGCGAGCCATTAACATCTTGGTCCCATTCTCTGCCTATGGGACGAACCGTGATAAATTAAGACACTGGGAGGTTTCTTCTCAGTCTGTCTTCAACTCGAGGACACGTTTATGTTTGTTTATGTATTTTGATATGCTGCTTGTCAGGCATCACCTAAGTGGTTTACAATATTTAAAACAATAAAACAAAGAGTAGACTAGCTGAAAGAGAGATAAGCAGAGATGCAGCAATGCACTTTGATCATCACTGCCCCTTGGCCCATCCAAGCTGACTCTCACTAAACCTGGGGCCAGCATACCAGCAGAGAACAAATTAGGGCAATTTAGATTACTTCACAAATGCTAACTTAAAGAAATGAATTTTTAGTCCAGATTTAAATTTTTTGTAGGAGGTTTCCAGGGTGCAAGGGAATTGGCGACCTAATATTTATACTAAAGCAACAAAAGAATTACAGTATTTGAAAACATTTTAAATGGGGATTGGATAGGAATGATTCAAGACGTTTAAAGCACATTTTCCTGTCCTGAGCAATGTTCCCTCTAAGCTGTGCATGAACCGCTACCGAAGTGGGTGGTGGTGGTGCTTCACTATCGTGGTTTCAGTGGTAAGGAGCAAGTAGATCCCTTGGGAGCCTTGCAGAAACTGCCCGCTCTTTGCAATTTAAGCTGCAATAGTGAAGCACTACCCTACGCCAGCAGTATCGTGGGTGGTGGACTCCTCCACAGCTCAAAGAGAACATCGGCCCTGAGATACCCTAACACCTAAGAAGGTGGAATAAACATGTCGCCTAGCAGCTCCCCCAGAGGCATCAAGGTGAGGGAGGTGTATCCCTGCCGCCCAATCCCGGCCCTGGCGGATCCCAGTGGGCGGTGGGAAAGCTGGGCGGGGAAGGGGGATGTCCAGCAGCATTGGGTGTGGGGGAGGCCTGGCTGTCCTGCCGGCTGTATGTCCCCTGCGGCATCTTAAGCCGCACTCCAGGCCACCCTGTTGCCCGATCCTGCTACTTTGGGACCGTCTTGTTCCCATGTGCAGAATCGGGTACAACGGAGCCCATCCTGGTCTGGTACGTCTGGATGGCCTGGACGTTCCCCTTCCAGGATTGGGCTCATTGTGAATTAATCCCTCAGGTCATTAAGCAGTATGTTTACTAAGCAGGGCTAAGGGTTAAGGCATGCTATTTGTAACTAGGTCCCATGTTATTCAGTAGGACCTAGTTACAAATAGCACGCGAAACCGTTTGCCCAGCTTAGTAATCATACCCTTAAGTGTCTTCCTGCACTGCGCTTCAGAGGCTGTGTACAAGCTAACCGCCAGTATGAAAGTTTGCGTTCTCACCCGGTGAGATGATCTTTTCTTTTACTAGCTAGATTCTAGGTTAGGGGTATACAAGTTCACTCCTCGAGGGCCACGGACAGGTTAGGTTTTTAGGATATGCAGGAAATCAATTTGCATATCATGCATATTCCTTAGGGATATCCTGAAAACTCGATACAGTGCATTGCAAAAGTATTCATCCCCTCTGTGTTTGTCCTGTTTTGTCGTATTACAACTTGGAAATAAAATGGAGTTTTGGGGGTTAGCACCATGTGATATACACAACATGTCTACGACTTTGAAGGTGCAAAATATCCTTTATTGTGACACAAACAATAATTAAGACAAAAAAAAGCTGAAAGCAGGAGTGTGCATATGTATTCATCCGCCAAAGTCAATATGTTATAGAGCCACCTTTTGCTGCAATTACAGCTGCAAGTCTCTTGGGGTATGTTTCTATTAGCTTAGCACATCTAGCCACTGGGATTTTCACCCATTCCTTAAGACAAAACTGCTCCAACTCCTTCAAGTTAGATGGGTTGCGTTGATGTACAGCAATCTTCAGGTAATGCCACAGATTCTCAATTGGATTGAGATCTGGGCTTTGACTAGGCCATTCCAAGACATTTAAATGTTTCCCTTTAAACCAGCTTTAGCAGGATGTTTAGGGTCATTGTCCTGCTGGAAGGTGAACCTTCGTCCCAGTCTCAAATCTCTGGCAGACTGAAACAGGTTTTCCTCAAGAATTGCCCTGTATTTAGTGCCATCCATCGTTCCTTCAATCCTGACCAGTTTTCCTGTCCCTGCCGATGAAAAACATCCCCCCAGCATGATGCTGCCACCACCATGTTTCACTGTGGGAATGGTGTTCTTGGGGTGATGGGAAGTGTTGGGTTTGCACCTCACATGGCGTTTCCCATGATGGCCAAAAAGTTTAATTTTCGTCTCATCTGACTAAAAAACCTTCTTCCATGTGTTTGGGGGGGTCCACCACATGCTGCTGTGCAAACTCCAAACATGTTTTCTTATTTCTTTCTTTAAGCAATTGTTTTTTTCTGGCCACTCTTCCATTAAGCCCCACTCTGGAGTATATGGCTTAAAGTGGTCCTATGGACAGATACTCCTATCTCCGCTGTGGATCTTTGCAGCTCCTTCAGTGTTATCCTTGGTATCTTTGTAGCATCTCTGATTAATGCCCTCCTTGCCCAGTCTGCGAGTTTTGGTGGGTGGCCTTCTCTTGTCAGGTTTGTAGAGGTGCCATATTCTTTCTATTTTGTTATAATGGATTTAATGGTGCTCCATGGGATATTCAGAATTTGGGATATTTTTTTATAATGCAGCCCTGATCTATAATTCTCCACAACGTTGTCTCTGACCTGTTTGGAGTGCTCCTGGTCTTCATGTTGCTTGCTTAGTGGTGTTGCAGAGTCGGGAGCCTTTCAGAACAGGTATATTTAAACAGGCATCATATGACAGATCATGTGACACTGATTGCACACAGGTGAACCCTAATCAACTAATTATGTGACTCCTGAGGTTAATTGGTTGGACCAGATCTTATTTAGGGGTTTCATAGCAAAAGGGATGAATACATATGCACTCACAACTTTTCATCTTTTACTTTTTTTTTTATATATATATATACAAGGTATTTTATTGTCATTTCACTTCACCAATTTGGACTATATTGTTAGGTCCATTACCTAACATCCAAATGAACCTCCATTTCATTCCAGGTTGTACGTAATGCAACAAAACAGGATGAAAACCAAGGGGATGATTACTTTCTCAAAGACTGTAGATATGCAGCCCTCAAGGACCAAATTTATGCACCCTTGTTTTAGTTATAGTCTGCAAAAAGATGTAGAGGAAGCTGTTGGAATTAGTTTGAGGATATTCCACCTTTTTAGGTGTAAACTATCAAGTCCACAAAGTGCTAGGCGCTGATCCAGAATACAAGATATAAGTGTATTCACGCAGACTCTTTTGCCCTTTCCCTGATGAAACAGAGCTGGAGAACATTAGATCCATAAAGAGTAGAAGAGAACCATCTCCAATGATCTTTACAGGATGTCTAACAGAAAACGGCAATGGACTGTGGTCCATAACTGGTTAGGCCAATAAGATTACTTGTGCATGTGGAGGGTAATTGTATAAAGCCATGCCCAGTTAATGCATGTTTTATGCCTATTTTATAAAGTCAAGAATGTGTATACTTGACTTCATAAAATACAAGCATTAGTAGCAGAGAACAACCCTTAAAATAAGGCATGATCACTTATATTTTTTGCAGCGTAGATACTTGCTCACACCACTCACGCTCCATCTAAACTCCACCTGTGTGCATGCCCACTGTGCAAGTACGTTCAGTGGAATGTACTTTCAGAATAGCTGGCATTTTATGCAATCATTTACATGCATAAGTTGTCGCTTATATGTGTAAATGACTAAAATACCGGTATCAATGTGTGCTCTTGACTCTGAAGATAGGGGCATTACCAGTAGTGTGCAGCAGGACCTGATCCTTGGTCCTGTAAGTGATATTGTGGAAAATTTGCCTCTTTGTTGATAATTCCAAAATCTGCAACAGGGTAGACACCAGGGTGGATAACATGAGAAGAGTTCTAGTGAAGCTTGAAGAATGATAGGAGTTTGGCAACTAAGATGTAATGCTAAAAAATGTAGGATCATGTATTTGGGCTGCCAAAACCCAAGGGAGCAGTATAGTATTGGGGATGAAGTACTTCAATGCATGAAAGAAGAGCAGGTTGTGGGGGCGTATTCATTTTACATGAACTTAACGTAGCCAAACAGGTAGATAAGGTGATGGCAAAAGCCAAAAGGATGCTTGGCCAGCAGGAAAAAGGAGGTGATAATGCTTTTGTATAAGGTTATAGTGAGACCTCATTTGGAGTATTGTGAACAGTTCTGGAGGCCACACTTTCAAAAGGATATGAACAGGATGGAGACTGTCCAGAGGGCATCTACTAAAATGGTCAGTTTTCTTTGTCATGAGGCATATGGGGATAGACTTAAAAATGACTACTCTGGAGGAAAGATGGGAAAAGGGAGGTATGATAGAGATAATTAAATACTTCCATAGTATAAAAGCAAAGGTGACCTTCCAGTTCAAAGGAAGTTCTAGAATGAGGGGTCATAGAATGAAGGTGAAAAGGAATAGACTCAGGAGTAATCTGTGGAATTATTTCTTTTATGGAAAGAATGGTGGATTTGTGGAACAGCCTCCCAGTGGAGATGGTGAAGACGAGAACTTTGTTTGAATTCAAGGACGCATGAAACAAGTACAGAGGATCTCTGAGGGAGAGAAAGGGATTGTAGAACTTAATATTTCTTATAAATGGCAGACTAGATAAACTGTATGGTCTTTATCAGCCATCATTTTCTATGGGGTAGATCCGACCCACTAAACACCTGGATAGCTACCCTGCTGACATATCGGCAGCCTGTTCGGGGAGCTGTATTTGTGGGTGGGAAGGGGCGGTCCAGAGGCGGGGCAGGGGTGGGCTGTGGGTGGGGACATGACCCCAGATGTACAGGACTGATTCCAAGGTCGGCCCTGTACGTCCGGGGTCAGTCATTTGCACAGGGGACTTATTCCACCTCGGAGGTGGAATAAGTCCCCCTAGATGGAGGATGATGGACGGCCCGGGCCTGGAAGCAAAGGTGAGGGGGTGCAGGTGGATCCCCGTGGCCCTACCCTGGCCACAGTAGGCCCGATCAGGGGTTGGGCTGCAGGGAAGAAGAATCTGATGTTCCACCAGTGATCACGGCTCCTGCATGGAGCCGCGGTGGCATGGCAACAGGACGCCATGCCACCGCGGCTTCATGCAGGAGCCTGGCTGAATGAGCCAGAGGGTTGCTGGATATCTGCGTGGCCAGAATCAGGGCAAGCCGATAGACCCGATTCTGATCCCGCGGGCATGTCTAGCCTCCACGGGATTAGAATCAGGTGTACCGGAGCAGGTTTCAATTCTGGCTACCTGGACAGGTGGGGGACGCACTAAATGGAAATGGTCTTCACGTTTCTATAAAATTGTCCCTTATTTGTTAGCCATTATGTAAGAATATAAGAAATGCCATACTGGGTCAAACGAAGGTCCATCAAGCCCGTATCCTGTTTCCAACAGTAGCTAATCCAGGTCACGAGTATCTGGCAGGTTCCCAAAAAGGCACCCACGTTCCACTGTGCTCATCCCAGGGTAAGTAATGGTTTATGGACCTTTCCTCCAAGAACTTGTCCAAACCTTTTTTAAACCCAGCTATGCTAACAGCTTTTACCATCCTTCAGTAACAAATTCCAGAATTTGATTACGCATTGAATAAAACAATATTTTCTCTTATTAGTCTTAAATGGTTTACATTGTAGTTTCATTGCATGTCTCCTAGTCTTTCTACTTTTTGATGACATAAACAACCTGTCTATGTTAACCCGTTCCACTGTATTCATTAATTTATAGACCTCTATCATATCTCCCCTCAGCCATCTCTTTTCCAGGTTGAGAAGCCCTAACCTTTTAAGCCTCTCTTCATAGGGGTGTTCTTCCATCCCTTTACCATTTTTATCACTCTTCTCTGTACTCTTTCTAATTCCTCTATATTCTTTTTAAGATACAGCGACCAGAATTGCACACAATATTCAAGATGTGGTCGCACCATGGAACAATACAGAAGCATTATAATATCCTTTGTTTTATTCTCCATTCCTTTCCTTATGATTCCTAGCATTCTATTTGCTTTATTTGCCGCTGCTGCACACTAGCCGGGGAGTTTCAAAGTATTATCCATGATGACACCCAGATCCTTTTCCTGGGTGGTGGTTTCTAAGGTGTTACCTTGCATCATGTACTTCTGGCAGAACACTCACCAGTTATTATAGATGGGTCATATACATTTTCACATTCTCCCACATTTACAAAATTGAGAGGTTGTCTTTTTTTAAAGTGGAGAAATAATATAAAGAGTTTGCTCGCAGACCTTATGCCAGTTATTGAATGCATATTTCAGGTTGATTTTAACACTGATGTTTTATGCGCAATATAGGGGACATTTTACAAATTTGAAAACATGCACTTGAAGTCCAAATAACGGAGATGTCCCTGGAGCTATTTTACAAATGACTTTTAAAGATGTCCCCGGGAATATCGCAGAGGCATGTCTGGGGCGGTGCAGTGGACATGGACATCCCCACTCGATCTCAGAAACATGAGGGACCTCCAAGTTTAGACCTGCTCCAGGCATGAATAGGCATCAAGAAAGTGCTGGATTTGGCCATAAAACATCCAGAGGGGTATAGAAGATGAAGAGTTCAATGAGTAGCCTAAGATCACAAGGAGCATTACTGGGATTTGAAACCTGGATACAACCCTCTACTCTAACCATAAGACTATTAGATATCCCCTTTCTGAAATACTATTCTGGGGATGTCTCTGTAGATGTCCCCAGAGACATCCATATTGGGTACATCCATGTTTGTGAAATCGAGCATGAACTTGGATGTTCCCGTTCTTTTTTCAGATGTTCTGGCTTGGACATCTCAGATTGCCCATAGATGTCCTTTGTAAAATGTGCCTTCACATTCGCGTAAACTGTTCAAACATACTCAGAGCACTATTTACATCTAACAGAACAACAGTTATATCATAGTTGCTGTGTAACTGGATACAAGACAGACCTTTAATTGGTAAGGTTCAGATACAAATGTAATTCAGGGAGGAGTGATTGCAGGAGAGAATGAGCTACCAAATGCAAACACTGGGGAGGTGCACAGAAAACATTTTTGGACTTTCTTCCCAATTTTCAGACATTTTTAATGTGCATTAATTCATGTATTAATGTACATTAAATCAATTCAGCATACACTAAAGGACCTTTTAATAAATTCTGCTTAGGTTTTGCAAATAATGTGCATTTTTAATACAATGAAGTGAAAGCCTCCATGTTAACTGTTGGGGGCGTGACCAGCATTTTCCTGGCAGTTAACACGTGAGCCAAGTATGTTAACATGTGGTGCAAGTAATGCTAGTGCACCTAATGATACCCATAAGGTATCATTAGGCGCACCCAACTAATTACCACCGAGCATGCTGCAGTTGTCTTAATGCTAGCGCCAATATGCTCTTCATGTCCACACTACTTCTAACCTGCCCACTCACCACCCTAACACCTTGTGTTTTAGTGGCTGGTAGCTAGCATGCCCACGTGTTAGTGTTTACTGCGGCCAGTTATTGCACACTAAAATGCATGTTAATCAGTTAGCGGCGTTTAGTAAAAGGGCCCCTCAACCTTTAGGGCACACTAACAAATGCACATCCCTAGAATGCAAATATTTTCTATGCATCCAAATAAATAGAATATTAAATGCAGCAAATCACTTTTAAGTCATTATATGTTTGTGTTTGTTTGAGTTTATCACAGTGCTTTCTATACCACCCTTCCCAATGCGTGTCAGAGCGGTTTACAAAATCACATCATAAATAAGAATAAGAAATTTAGGAAGTTTTAGAAATAGACATGGAGCCGATTAAGGAAGGGGCACATCCAGGCTGTTTGAATGGTCCTGAGCAGGACGGACCCGTTAGGACCCGATGCTATAATGTGGGAGCAAAATGTTCTCGTGGCATATAGAATCAGGCCTGAGGACGGCCTGGCATGCCCCAGCATGGCCTACAGAACATCCACCCTACAAACCCATGCGTGCCCACAGTGCCTTAGCACTTATCCCGCCGCCCAACCCCCAGATTGGGCAATGGGTACACATCTCTGATAGCCTGTTGCTCCAGTGGTGGGCTGCTGTGCTCCCATGGGGGGCTGCTGGGTGGAATCGGGGGGGGGGGGACCCAGCCTGCCCTTATTCCATCTCTTGGATGGAATAACCACGTCGTCCCTCTGGTGACCCCCAGATGTACAGAGCAGTCAATGGGTGGGGGCAGCCTGCACGTCCAGGGGTCGGGCCCGCCCCCACCCCCACCCATGCCCCTCCCCCATCATTCCCACGTCTCCCGCTGCATGCACAGTGGCTCTGTGTGTGCAGTGGAGGGGTCAAGCAGAATACCACCAGGGTAGATCGCAGCGCAGCACATCCCCACAGCACGTGCTGCCCCGCTATTCCCCTTCTAGAATCAGGCCCATAGTTAAACAACGACAGAGAGGTATAAGGAGAAGAAAGATTTAGGTGTAAGTGGAAAGGGAAGTGCATTTAACATTGCATAATTCTGTTATTTGCCAGTCTCATAGCACAATTCAAAAGAAGAAATATTACAGGTTTAAATTATGGCCAGATAATTATTCGTGCTTGTTCAGGATTTCTGGTCAATGAAAGTACCGTGCCATATTGCTAAGGAATCACAGGACAAGATAGTATAGTCATATCAAGCAACAGGATCAGAATGTGTAGCAAGGAACATGGCTCAAAATTCCCAAAACACAAGAAGACTTTATTCTTCAGATACCTTCTATTCTGTTGCTACTTTTTTTTACACTCATAAAGATACTTTTTGCAAAGGACGTCCAAGTGCGATCTGGGACTTCAATGCCAGAATGGCCCTAAAAATAGCATGCACGTCCAAGTTCGGGCACAATTTCACAGATGTGGACAAGCCTGATATGAACGATTGCGGAGACATCTACAAAGACGTCCCTGGTATAATATTTAATATCGGGGACGTCTATGAGGCTTGCCGTGATTGTGCAAACCCAAAACAAGTTTCCCAAATGCACTCAACATAAGAACATAACATATGCCATACTGGGTCAGACCAAGGTCCATCATGCCCAGTATCCTGTTTCCAACAGTGGCCAATATAGGTCACAAGTACCTAGCAGTTTCCCCAAAAAACACAGGTTCCACAATGCTTGTACTGGGGCAAACAGTGGATATCTTAGGTTCTCTTTAATAATGGTTTATGGAACTTTCCTCCAGGAACTTGCCCAAACCTTTTTTAAACCCGGCTACGCTAACAGCTTTTGCTACATCCTCCAGCAATGAATTCCAGAGTTTGATTACACGTTGACTGAAAAAATATTTTCTCTTATTAGTCTTAAATAGGTTACCCTGTAGCTTCATTGCATGTCCCCTAGTCTTTCTATATTTTGATGGCATAAACAATAAGAACATAAGAAGTGCCATACTGGGTCAAACCAAAGTCCATTAACAGTGGCTAGTCCAGGTCACAAGTACCTAGCAGTTTCCCAAAAAGACACACAGGTTCCATAATGCTTGTGTTGGGGCAAGCAGTGGATTACCTGGGTCCTCTTTATGCTTTGTGGACCTTTCCTCCAGGAACTCATTCAAACCTTTTTTTAAACCCAGCTACACTATATGCTATATACTATATCCTCTGGTAACGAATGCCAGAGTTTGATTATGCATTGAGTTAAAAAATATTTTCTCTTATTAGTCTTAAACGGGTTACACTGTAGCTTTATTGCATGTCCCCTAGTCTTTCTATTTTTTGATGGCATAAACAATCGATCTACATTTACCGTTCCACTCCATTCATTTATTATAGACCTCTATCATAGCTCCCCTCAGCCATCTCTTTTCCAGGTAGAAGAGCCCTGACCTTTTTAGCCTCTCTTCATAGGGGTATCCTTTACCATTTTGGTGGCTCTTCTCTGTACCTTTTCTAATAACGCTATGTCATTTTTAAGATATGGCGACCAGAATTGCGCACAATATTTAAGGTGCAGTCGCACAAGGAGCGATACTGAGGCATTATAATATCTTTTGTTTTATTCTCCATTCCTTTCCTTGTGATACCTAGCATTCTATTTGCTCTCTTGGCCGCTGCTGCACACTGGGCAGAGGGTTTCAGCATGTTATCCATGATGATGTCTAAATCTTTTTCCTGGGTGGTGGTTCCTAATGTGGAACCTTGTATCATGTAACCATAGTTTGGGTTGTTGTTTCCTAGGTGCATAACTTTGCACTTGTCCAAATTAAATTCATCTGCCATTTGGATATCCAGTATTCCAATTTTCAAGGTCCTCTTGCAATTTTTCACTATCCTCATGGGTTTTAACAACTTTGAATAATTCTGTGTCATCTGCAAAATTGATTACCTCACTTGTCATTCCCATTTCCAGGTCATTTATGAATATATTAAAAAGCAGCGAACCCAGCACAGATCCATGGGGTACTCCACTATTCACCTTGGGAAAACTGGACATTTAACCCTACCTTCTGCTTTCTATCTTTTAACCAGTTCCTGATCCACAATAGTACACTGCCTCTTATCCCATGACTTTTTAATTACGCCAAAAGTCTCTCATTGTGATTGTGGAGAATACTGAGGATAGTGATGTGCCAACGTTCTACACACTCCAGTGGTTTTAGTGCTGAAACGAGCACGTTTCCGATATTTGTGCCTAGAGCAGGTCTAAGTATGGACGCAGGCA
This sequence comes from Ichthyophis bannanicus, assembly GCA_033557465.1. NCBI lineage: Eukaryota > Metazoa > Chordata > Amphibia > Gymnophiona > Ichthyophiidae > Ichthyophis > Ichthyophis bannanicus. The sequence continues at coordinate 523,765,435 of CM066036.1, read as the reverse complement.
CAGACACTCCCGAGGATTCTAAGATCGATTGGGGATGTCTGTATCCATAGCTCCACCTGAGACATGCGTCCATCACAGCCCCTGCTATTTAGATGTCCCCGCAGTGGAGTCGTCTATAAAATCCACTTGTAAAATGGCTCTGGGGACGTTTCTGCAGTTTGGACATCCGCATATACATTTTCGGACATCCAAATTGTATCTAAGCGATTTAAAATGACGCTCATGGACTTTTATTATATAGTGAAATGCCCAAGTCAATTTTCAAGTCAAAGAAAATATGCAGCACTGCCTTTACAAATTGTTGGCTGCCTAAAATTCAGCCACAATTTAGGAGAAACCATGATTTACATGTACACATTGATGTGCTAAATGTTTTCCCTATGGACATATGGAGGGTAATTTTATAAACTCCCATGGAGTTAATGTGCATTGCAACATGCATATTTCATGCCTATTTTATAAAGTAAAGCACTTGCATTAAAGTGAGGACATAAATGGTGAGATCCGTGAAGCAAATTGAGGCATGATCACTTAGAGCCCGATTTCGTAGTGTACATGCAGGCCCTCTGTTTGCCCGGTTTGAACCGGACGCATAGAGGGCTTCACAGTTCGGATCCCGCAGGGCACATTTAGCCCCATGGGATCAGAATCGCGAACAGGCCTGTACATGTAGGCCCGGACTCTGATTCTGTCCGGCCTGCACGTACAGGCCTTCCCCAACTAACTCAGTCAGGGCTTTTAAAAGCTGTGATCCCTGGCCGCCGGCCTCCATATTGCTTTCCCCACAGCCCTACCCTCAATCTGGCCTCCCAGGGCCAGGGTCGGGCTGCAGGGAATGCCCTCTGCCCCCTGCCGCCCCTTCCCAGCCCCGGGCCCACCGATCCTGCCACATCAGGAAAGTTATTCCACCTCGGAAGAAGAATAACTTCCCCGTTCAAGTCGCTGGCCCCAGACATACAGGGCTGACATTAGAATTGGTCCTGTATGTCCGGGGCCAGCGACCGCCCACTGCCCGCCCTAACACCGCCCCCGATCCTCCCCTTTCTCGCCCCCATCTAACTTCTCCATACAACGTGCGGGGAAGGAGGACAGGGCCGGGAAAGAACACAAATAACTCCATCCCCACTATTCGTTGCTCAGAATGACCTCCCGCTTAGATTTGTAAAAAATGTATGTATGTTATAGTGTTTTCTAAGTTATACGTGTAAATTTGTGCTTCGCCCAAGCTCCTTCTATGTTCCGTCTCTGACCACACCCACACCAAATGCACATGCTATCAGTCTGATGCGCATCCATGTAAATAGTTGGTCATTGTAAAAAGTTTTGTTATACCGTTATATATCCATTTTCAATGTGAGCAGTTGAAACACACTGCATTGTTATGTTCTCTGTAAACCGTCTTGAATCGTAGAAAGACGGTATAAAAAAAACCCTGTTAAATAAATAAATATATACAGAATAGTGCCTGATTAAAACGCACGTGTAAAAGCCTTTCTGCCCATGTAAGTCATCGAAAATATATGTCTTAACACATGTCAGTGACACATAATTTTGCACGGCTCCTTGTAAAATTTCCTCCAGTATATGAGAAACCCCATAGCATGACTGGACCAGTGAGTTTACTGTAGAAAAGTTAGGTAACATTTAGACACCATGATTACCCTGTTAATATGTGTATGTGTATGGAGCAGGAGTTCTCAACCCAGTCCTCGGGACACACCTAGCCAGTCAGGTTTTCAGGATTAACACAGTGAATAGGCACGTGTGAGATTTTGCATGCACTTCCTCCATTGCTTGCAGATCTCTCATATGCATATTCATTGTAGTTATTCTGAAATCCTGACTGGCTAGCTGTGTCCTGAGGACAGGGTTGAGAACCCCTGCTATAGTGGGCTAGTTTTGGGAGGGGAGGGGAGGTTGCAATTTGAATGAAAGCTATGGACAGACTGTATAATGAATACGTGTATTTATATCCAAAAATGTTTAATGCAGAAGAGCCAAGCCTGGTGGCACAAATCTTCTTGGTTAGAATTGTCAGCAGTATATGAACACAGCAAGGCTCCTCGACTTTGTTATATTTGACCTTGCCTTAAAACTAAACTTTAGCAAATGGAGGATTGAACCTACCTGCTAGTAAGCAGATGTGAGCCGCTAACCTTTCACTGTTAACATGGTTTTCATTACAGGGTCATAACATCTTTGCTAACTTATCATCACAGGAGTACAGTGACCTTATGCAGCTTTTGAAGCAGTCAATATTGGCAACAGACATCACCCTTTATTTTGAGTAGGTATTCACCTTCTTACTTCTTTCCAAGACATGCTTGTAATAACTGTAAATCAGTAGAGTAAACCTTGTTTCTAAATTCAGCTGCTGTTCTGTCTTATTCTGTCCAAAATGATTTGATTTCATTAAAACCTAGATTTTTTTTTTTGTACATGAATGTAGCGCCAACTCGATATAAGTTGGAAATGTTGGAGAATACGATCCGTGCAGTGAATATTCGTTTGGTTAATTTCCCAAAATCGGTTTTGGTATCTGCTAGGGAAATGTTTCGTTCTTATTTAACTGATAATTTGGGTATTCCTCCTGAATCTCATCCCCCTATCGTTAAAATGTACTATCTTCCTTTGGGGAAAAAATTAGAGGGAGCTGCTGAGGTTCCTGGAATGGTTAATGGAGATGTATTAAATGTAACTGGAATGTTAGAATCTTCTCAAGAAGAACAGGTAGTACCTTCCACGTTATTGATTACCCTTGCTTTGTTGGCAGATAAGGAATGGATTATGAAGTTGTTTTTTAAGAAACGACATATGTTGTTTAAGGGTTTAAAGGTTTCTATGTTTCCTGACTTCTCTAGGGAGACCCAGAAGAGGCGGCGGGACTTACTTCTGTTAAGACCTGGGATTCAGCTATTGGGTGGGCTCTTCTTTTTAAAATTTCCTTGTAAATGCCTGATAAAATATCAGTCACATTCCTATATTTTTTATGAGCCCTCCCAATTGCGGGATTTCATTAGCGTCATCCTGGGGGGGATGGATCCTCTGACTATCTAGGAGGAGCATGGTTTTGACTGTATGAGCACTCCCTATTTCCTTCAGAATGTTGGTTGTTGTTTTTTTTTTCTTTTCTTGGTATCCCTCTTATGTTGGGCTAGAGTAAGCTGAGAATGTGAAATAAGTTCCTAGAGTTTTTTTTGGTCTGAGATTTAATGTATTTCTTGTTTTCTTGCTTAATTTCTGTTTCAAGAATGTATTCTTGATTCTATGTATAAAATGTATAAATATAAAATTTAAAAAAAAAACTAGAATTTTTTAAAAATCAGAAATGTCATGCAAATGCTCCTTTCTAAGGGCCATTTTTCATGAGTGATCCAGAATTAATAACAAACATGTTTGCTAAATTTACATATGAAATCCGAGGTGAGGACATTTATCAAAAAATGACTACGACTTCCATAGCACACAGACGGTTAGCTCCTATGAGCACATGTAGGATGGGGAAGCAAGACAGCTGTGCGTATTAGGGAGTTTACAAATATATGTGAGGCATTTTTCCCATTCAGCATAAATTTTGCTGCTACTTTATACAGGTTGTTTTCCTTTGAAAACTGTCTGCTAACACAAGATATTTGCCACTTCATGTGTGTTAAATGGCATTATTTTACCATAACATATGTTAGTTTACAATAACGCACATTACATGAGAATAAGATACTAGGAGATGTAAACTGCATGCAAAGCAGATCATTACGCAAATCAAATAACGCAGCTTGCATTAAATTTTGCAAGTTGTGTTATTCATGGAAAAATAATTCCATCTTTGGATCGGGCATTATTTTTTCTCCCCAGGAGCATCAGGCAACTAAATGTGCCATCTTAAAGGGGCTGCAACTTAAGTCTTTATATGACAGCTTGACCCCTAGCAGTAGTAACATGTGACTGCCACTAGGGGTCAAACAGTGCCATTTTGAATCCAGAGCCAGACAGGGAAGGAGTGACTGGAGATAACTGCTGCCTTAGCCTCCTGCCATAGCCAATAGACACCTAGTAGGCCTTGGAAAGGGGGGGGGGGGGTTCTTGGAGGTGGGGGTGTCTTTGCAATTTCTGGGGCCTGTTTTAGGAGGTAGGAGAGGGGTCCATGTTTCATTTTCAAAAGCACACATTAGCAGCCGGATGCTCCTAGAAAGAAGAATAATGCAGCTTCTGAGGTTGATTGCAAGTTACATTATTCAGTTACCACAGGAGTTATTAACCTGAGGTATTTAGTTACTGCAGGTTAGTGACTCCCATGGTAAATTAAGCTGCAGTAAAATGTGATATTTTAACACAGCTTATTAACTTCTCCCCTACGAGTGCAACAACACAGACTTTTGAAGTTTACCCCAAATCTTTCCAATGTCTTCTAATAAGGCTGCCACAATAGCACATATTAATGCTTTTGTTGTTGTTAAGTGCCGCCATGTCAGTGCCAACTCATGGTAACCTTGTAAGAAGTTCTTCAGACAGGTGGCTAATTGTTAAAAGAGTGGCATCCATAGCTGCTGTTACTGTATCTATCTATTGCATTGCTGGCCTTCCTCTTTTGCCTTGACCTTGCTAAGCATGATATCCTTATCTAATGAATATTGCATGATGCATCCAAAGTATGAAAATCAAAGTCTTGTCAATTGAGCTTCTAAAAAAAGCTTAGGTTTGATCTCCTCTGATATCAATTGGTTTATTCTTTGGGTAGCCCATAGTATACATTGTATTCTTTGCCAGCACCATTATTCAAAGGCATCAATAATCTCCCTGTCAATCTCTTGTGCTGTCCAACTTTTGCATTCATATGACATTAGTGATGGCTTCGACAAATCATATCTTTGTGTAGAGAGATACATTTCTGCTCTAGAGAATCTCGTCTAGGTCTTTCATAAGCTATTCTACTGAGAACAATGTGTCTGATTGCTTCACTGCTTTTCTTTATTGATTTCTATTTCTTCTCCATCAGTGATGAACATTGATGTTGCCAGGTGTCAGGATCTTTGTCTTGCTCACTTTAAGTTGTTGTTGTTGTTGTTAAGTGTCGTCGAGTCTGTGTCGACTCCTGGTGTCACTCTGGAAAATTGACCTAAACTTTGTTCGGTCTTCAGCCAAGTGGCTCATTGTTGATAGAGTGGTATCCACTTTAAGTTACAGGTACATTTTAAGACTATGATCCTTGTTCTTGAGAAGCAAATGTTTCAGAATGTCTTCACTTTCAGCCAATAATGTGATATCATCAGCATAGAGAAGGTTGTTACCTCAGCTGTCTTCATACAGTCCTGCTTCATTGGTAATTATCAGGTTACTGATATCTGGCTAATCTGTTCTGCATATAAATTGTACAGATATGGGGTAAGTATGCAGCCTTGTTGTACACCTTTGCTGATTTTGAATAATTCTGTTTCCCCTTGTTCTGTTCCAACTGTTCCTTATTGATCGATTTTAAGGTTGTGCATGAGAATTATCAGGTGTTCTGGTATACCCGTGTTTCTTAATGTGACCCAGTCAAAGGCATTGCTGCAGTCAATAAACACATATAGGTATTCTTTTGGTATTCTTTTGTCTTCTCAAGGATCCATTTCATATCTGCGAAGATGTCTCTTTTTCCTGATCCTTTCCTGAATCCTGCTTGCTCTTCAGGCAGTTCTCATTCCAAGCGTGATTGTAGTCTACACTGAATGATCTTGAGTAGAATCTGTTGGCAGATCGCCTTTCTTTTATCTTGGTATAAATACAGATCTTTCCAATCAGTTGGCCATGATGTTGTCAAATTTCTGGCAGAGCTTTGTAATTTGGTAACAGCTACATCTGATTGCTGTAATACTTCATTCAGGTCCATCAATGCCCTGGTGCTTTGTTCTTTAATAATGCTTTCAATACTGCTTTGACTTCTTTCATCACCAACGTTTTTTGATCATAAGGTAGAGGTTGAAAGGGCTGTTGGTCCACTTGATCTTTATGGTATGTGTATTCGTTCCTCCTTTTCTTTATCTTCTTAGCATCATTCCACATGGATCCTCGAATATCTTTTAGCATTCCAATTTGAGGGTGAAGTTTTCTCTTTAACTTTCACAACTTTAGGAAAGCCAGTCTTGTTTTTCTTCTAGTAGTTTTTTATTCTATTTCCTTGCATTCATCATGGAGTACTTCTTTTCTCATCTTGCAACACATTGGATATCTCTGTTAAGTTCTGTCATCACCTCTCTTTCTCCTCTGACATTAGCTTCTCTATTTTTGGGCAATTTTGGAATTTCTTCAGTCATCCATTTTGGCTGACTTTACTTTTTCACCTTTCACAGGGGTTCTCACTTTCTTTGAGTACAACTTTCTTGATGTCACCCCATAAGAATATAGGATATGCCATACTGGGTCAGACCAAGGTCCATCAAGCCCAGTAACCTGTTTCCAACAGTGGTCAATCAAGGCACAAGTACTTGTCAGGTTCCCAAAAAGGTACACAAATTCTGTGTTCTGTATTACTTATCCAGGGGTAAGCAGTGGATTTGCCTGGTCCTCTTTAATAATGGTTTATGGACTTTCCTCCAGGAACTTGTCCAAACCTTTTTTAAACACAACTACACTAGCAACCTTTATTACATCCTCTGGTAGCAAATTCCAGAGTTTGATTACGCATTGAGTGAAAAAAATATTTTTCCTATTAGTCTTAAATGTAGCATCATTGCATGTCCCCTAGTCTTTCTACTTTTTGAAGGAGTAAACATCCAGTCTGTGTTTACTCATTCCACTCTATTCATTATTTTATAGACCTTGATCATATCTCCCCTCATCTGTCTTTTTTCCAAGTTGAAGAGTCCAAACCTTTTAAGCCTTTCATCATAGGGGCATCCTTCCATCCCCTTTACCATTTTGGTGATTCTTCTCTGTACCTTTTCTAATTTTGCTATATCCTTTTTAAGATATGGCAACCAGAATTGCACACAATATTCAAGGTGCAGAGGCATTATAATATCCTTGGTTTTATTCTCCATTTCTTTCCTTCTGATGCTCTGTCATTTGTATCCAAAGCAGCGAATCATTTTCCCAGCCAGTATTTATATTTCAGTGGTATATTCTCAAGGTCATATTTTACTACATTGATGAGTGGCTTGCTTTTTTTTTAGCTTTAGCTTGAGTTTGCATACTAGTAGCTGGTGATCTACTGCTGAATGTCAGGGTGGGTGCCCATGTGAGCAGCAGCAATCATTGCACAGTGTGGTTTGAGATAAAAACCAAGGTAGAGTCCAATCACAGTAAGCTCAAAGTCCTAGACTTCAAAAACTCTGACTTCAGTAATATGAGCAAGTGCCTGAAGGAGGAGTTGGCAGGATGGGAGGAGGTAAGGGAAGTGGAATTGCAGTGGGCTAAAGTAAAGGAGGCAATAAAAGGGGCAACAGTTAGATATGTAAGGAAAGTAAATAAAAACGAGAGGAGAAGGAAACCTGTTTGGTTCTCCAAAGAAATAGCTGCACAAATAAAGACAAAAAACACAGCTTTCACAAAATTCAGGGGTTCGCAAACAGAGGAACACAGAAAAGAATACAGGATAAAACTAAAAGAGACAAAAAGAAAAATAAGGATAGCAAAATCCAAGGCAGAAGAAAAGATGGGTAAAGATGTGAAGTGTGGTGACAAAACATTTTTCAGGTATATTCTGCAGAAGAGGAAGATCAGAGGTGGAATCGCAAGACTCAAAAGTGCCGAGAATGGATTCATTGAAAGTGATATTGAAAAAGCAAAAATGCTAAACAAATACTTCTGTTTTGTTTTTACTAAAGAAAATCTTGGAGAAGAACTACCTGTGATTGACAAATATACAAATGGGAATAGAGTAGATACTACACCATACACAGAAGATAATGTGTTTGAACAGGATGTTTTTAATAGATCCTTGGAGACAGGAGAAGTTCCACAGTCCTGGAGAAGGGATGATGTGGTACCTCTTCATCAAAGTGACATTAGGGAAGAAGTAACAAACTACAGGCCAGTAAGCCTTACCTTGGTGGGGGGAAAAGTAATGGAGGCGCTCCTGAAAGAGAGAATATGGACTTTCTCAAAAACAATATGTTGCATGATCCGAGGCAACATGGTTTTACCAAAGGACGATCATGCCAAACAAATCTGCTTGAGCTTTTTGTCTGGGTGACCAGAGAACAAGATCATTGGCATGCAATGAATGTTATCTACCTATATTTCAGCAAAGCCTTTGATACTATTCCTCACAGGAGGTTTATCAATAAACTGAATAGCCTGGGGATGAGTCCCAAGATGGTGAACTGCATCAGAAGTTGGTTGACTGACAGACAACATAGATGATGGTAAATGGAACTCACTTGTATGAAAGGAAGGTGATTAGTGGTGTGCTCCAGGGATCGGTCCTGGGGCCGGTACTGTTCAAAGTATTTGTTAGTGATATTGCTGAATGACTAAATGGAAAAGTCTGTCTTTTTGCAGATGACACTCAAATTTGCAACAGAATGGACTTCCCTGAGGGAGTGGATAATATGAGGAAAGATCTACAAAAGCTGGAAGAATGGTCTAATTATTGGGCAGTTAAAGATTTAATGTGAAGAAGTGTAGTTTCATGTACTTGGGATGCAGAAATCCAAGGGAATTGTATGCAATAGGGGGTGAGAAGTTGGTGTGCACGGACAAGAAGAAGGACCTTGGAGTGATTGTTTCTGAGGATTTCAAGGTGGCGAAACAGTGTGACAAAGCGGTGGCCAAAACAAGAAAGATGCTGGGATGTGTACAGAAAGGAATTACCAGCAGAAAGGAGTCGGTACTAATGCCCCTGTACAAATCACTGGTGAGGCCTCACTTGGAATATTGGGTCTGATTTTCATCTGGGCAGTACTATGTGCCACATTGGCGCATAGCCCATTCCCCTTCCGAATAACCTGGATTTTCAATGCCGGGGTCATATGCAGCATTATTCATAAAATAAGGGAGAACCACTCCACCTTCTTATTCGTACCTTTAGGTTGTACAGAATCTAGAGCGAAAATCCAGAACTGCTCCCTATAGTTTAAGAAAGCATCTTAGTCACCACCCTTCTTGCCTGGAGCAATATAATCAATCACAAAAGAACATGACCTCTCCCCACTAATCGAGTGCTTCGACGCGGTTACAGACTGGTTAAAATCACAGATGCTTAAGATAAACTTTAAAAAGACAGAAGTCCTCTTCGTGACGAGAAACCCTGCATTCACCTCACCAAGATCCATCAAAGTGCGTGACGCCGAGCTCATCTGCAAGTCCACAGTCAGATACCTAGGAGTTACCCTCGATCAACAGCTCAATATGAAGGCCCACATCAACAACGTAGCGAAATCCGTCTATCATAAAATCCGGACCGTTCGTCATTTGCGTCAGCTGCTTGAACCAGATGACTTTCGATCAGTCTTTCAGGCCTTAATAATGCCCCATCTGGACTACGCCAATGCCATTCTACATGGCCTACCAAAGAGTACAATTAACCCCTTACAATTGGCCATGAACTCGGCTGCAAGAATTCTCTATGGAGCCTCCAAGCGAACCCACATCACTCCAATACTGAAACAGCTACATTGGCTTCCTATGCACTCCAGGATCTCTTTCAAGATCCTTACCATGACTCACAAAGCGATCAATAATAACTCCGCATCTTCTATCACCGACCTGATATCAACTACACCCCCTAATCGCGCAAGAAGATCAACTGCCTCCAATTCTCTTGTATTACCCAAGGCAATCACGAAGTGCTCTCAAGCCACCAGATCCAGAGCCTTCTCTTACTTCGCACCATCATGTTGGAATGCCCTACCAACAGAAATCAGAACCATCAGTGACCTCTCCCAGTTCAGGAAGGCACTGAAGCATCACCTGTTCTTGCAGCACTACAATATTTCAGACACTGCCTCACACCAACCTACCTACCTCTACAGCCCATGTCAACACGTTAAACCCATGCTCTCCATAGTCTTAACGCGAAGAGCTGCAATCTCACCTTGCTTCTTCCCTCATCAAGAAACATATAGCTGCGCCTAGTTGTTCTGTACATAGTTGCTTTTTGTACATAGTTATTATGTTCCTCTGTTTATGAAACCTGTTGAATGTAAACCTGTTTGATGTATACCCAGCTGTTCATTGTAAGCACTGATCAATATTTGGTAAGTGTAGTTTCTGTTCATTGTAAACCGCGCTGATGTCGAATAGTGCGGTATAAAAGAAACTGTAAATAAATAAATAAATAATAAATAAGATATGCCATAATGGGTCAGACCAAGGTCCATCAAGCCCAGTGTCCTGTTTCCAACAGTGGCCAATCTAGGTCGTACGTACCTAGCAGTTTCCCCAAAAGACACAGGTTCCACAATGCTTGTACTGGGTCAAGTGGTTGGGGTGGAGGAGTGGCCTAGTGGTTGGGGCAAGGTACTTCAGGCCGGAAGGTCAGGGGTTCAAATCCCACTAGAGGACAGCAACCTTGGGCCGGAAAGACTGGGGTTTCTAGTCCCACAGGTGCTCCTTGTGGTCTTGGGCAAGCCACTTAACCCTCCATAGCCCATGTTCCCTGTAAAATAATTATCTCCAAGTTATAAATGCCCTGTTCAATGTAATTTCAGTTTGTTCAATGTAAACCGCACTGATGCAGAATAGCACGGTATATAAGAGAATGTAAATAAATAAAAATAAAAAAAATCCTGGGTCCCTTCTTAATAATGGTTTATGGACCTTTCCTCCAGGAACCTGTCCAAACCTTTTTTAAACCCAGCTACACTAACAGCCTTTACTACATCCTCCGGTAACAAATTCCAGAGTTTGACTACACGTTGAGTGAAAAAATATTTTCTTTTATTAGTCTTTCTATATTCTGATAACATAAGCAATCAATCTAGGTTTACCTGTTCCACTCCCTTCATTAATTTATAGACTTCTGTCATATCTCCCCTCAGCTGTCTCCAGCAATGGAGGGTTAAGTGGCTTGCCCAAGACCACAAGGAGCACCTGTGGAGCTAGAAACCCCAGTCCTTCTGGTCCAAGGTTGCTGTTCTCTAGTGGGATTTGAACCATTGACCTTCTGGCCTGTGGTACCTTGCCCCAACCACTAGGCCACTCCTCCCCATTCCCTAAAATCAAAATAAACTTAACTATCTCTTATGTCTCAACAAATAAGGGTGACCTGCACGGAGTGGTGGGCACACCCCTAAACAAAGGCATGGGGAGGGGTGACGTGCACCTATTCTTGTCACCTTGCTGGGCAGATTAGATGGATCATGCTGGTCTTTATCTACCGTCATTTACTATGTTACGATGTTACTATGGTCTGTACCACAGTCAGCTCCAGCTCCAGCTGTTGTCTTTGTTGATGTTATTGAGCTTTTCTATCGTTGACTTCTGCAGATATATTCAATTGCTTTTTGTACAATCCATTGGATGAAGTCCTTATGTACAGTCACTGCTTATGTTGCTGGAAGAAGGTGTTTGAGATGAATAGATCGTTCATCTTGCGATGTAAACACATAAATCTGTTCTAAAAATTATATATTAATATACATAACACTACATTAATTAACCAAGTCTTGTATTTATGTGTATTAAGATATATAACTTTTAGAAGTATGATTTGATGAAATAGGAAATTTTTATATTTTTAGAGCTTTTTGTGTTTATAACTTGATATGTTTTGATATGTGGTTGGTGGTTTATATATGTTTTTTATTTTTTTAAGATGAAACCCTTGAAGAAGGCACCACTGAAACACGGTTGTGTAGGGTTTCAGATGTGTTGAAGAAGGTTAATAAAGTCACTTTTATGACTCTTTGATATTGTGAGGCTGTCCTTCTGTTCAACTCGCTTTGGGTATACTGGTTGATAGTGCGAGTGTGTGTGCTTTGTGGACTATTCTTGGATTTAATGCAGGTTTGAGTATGGTAAATCGGCAGTGTCTTTTAGTAAATCTAGCCCTAGGTTTGGATAGGTGTGAGTGCCCAGAGAAAAAGGCTGACAAATACTTGCGTGACCAGTTTCTGAACTAAGTACTTTGAAGAACACAATAATTATTTTTATTTGATTTATTTATTTTAAAATATTTATATTCCACATATCAATAATTTCTAAACGGATCACAAGAAAACATTAGAAATAATAATCACAAACAAACATACTTTCAAAAATTCATTAAAAGCTATTTCAAAAATACTGTCCTTACCTACTTCCTAAACTTTAAGTACTCGTTATCCAAACGTATATCAGCTGATAAATAATTCCAAAGCATGGTCACTGCAACGAGAAGGCACACGCATGCGTCTCAGCCTTATACAAATTTCTTACTAACAGCACCTGAAGAAGGCTGTCACCATTGGTCCTCTGAACATTCAAGGGCAGATATATTTTGTATTACAGAATTCAGGCATGTCAGAGAGACTTTAAGACACTAGGGATATGCTGGGGAAACATTTTCATTTTATTATTTATTTCATTTTTACCTTTCTTTTGTTTTCTGCTTAATTTTTTTAAAATTTCAGTTCATGTCTTTTACATATGTAAAATCTGTTTTATGTGCATAAATTTGATTTTACATATTTAATACATGTATGCATGTAGAGAAATGAAATGAAATAGAATGTACTTCCTAAGCAAAAAGAGAATTGTTTATTTGGAAAAATAAGTGCCATGGATTCAATGGAGCAATTTAGGGCATTCTGTAAAGGTATAACAATGTAGTATTTTGTTTCTGTCTTCAGGTAGTTATTGAATCCTTCTTATAACCCCTAAACAATGTTTTCTTTGTTTAATTCTTTTAGTTAAAGTTTTGAAATGTATGCTACTGGCTATTTTGTTCCATTGACTTTTTTCTGTTTAGTATTGAATATGTCTTTATTTGAAATTTGTCATTTTTAATCATAGAGGAATAAGTGACCCCCTCAACTGAGCTGAAAATTTGTATTGTCTCTAGGGATATTTCATTTTTCTTTTTATTCTGATGCCACACCCCATGCAAAAGGCTTTGATGTGAATAGTCATCTGGCTAGCTTCAGTTCCACATGGACCCGGCTTTGTGCTAATTTATTCTGAGCACAGATAAAAGCCAAGTTCCTTCTCCTGTGTGGTTGTGAAGTCAGAATTTATGTGTCATGGGTTGCCTGCAAGGTTCTTCTACCCATGCTGAGCAGAGCTACTCCTGCTGGAAACCATCAGACATTAACCCTAACCCTCAGGTCACTGAATTATGGGTTACTACATGATGGTAATTTCTCTCCTGCCGAGCTATGAAACACTGTTTAATCACTAAGTTTCATTCCTGAGGATCTGAAAAAGATTATTGCTTACTGGGTGAAGGTGCAGAGTGTTTTTTTTTTAGAATGGAAACTTCATTTGCAATCAGTCAACACTAAAGGGTTCGATATCACAGCAGAAGACTGTTAGCAGGCTTGGATTCAGGCATACGCAACTGATCAGAGCACTGAATTTTGAAGGCACCTTGGAGGTCATTTTATAGTTATTGCTGCGCATATGAAGCCACATACATGCATAAATGACTTCTTATAAAATAATGACCAGTATAGAAGTATACGCTTTGGCCTGAAGGTGTGTGCTTTGCCGGTAGGCATAGCTGGGATGCAGTCTCGGTGGAGTATGTGGAGTTCATGTGTACATGCATAATCTATGTGCGTAAAGTACGTGCAATTATTTACACCTGCTCACAAGTGGGTGCAAATGACCGCATATACATTGGAGGCGCATTCTTTGCCCTACATACTATTATTCTATAAAGACAAATGAACGCCTACTTCTCTTTAAATAGCACCTCAGTAGTTACCCACCCATGGCACCCTGTGTTAGAATTACCCTTCAATAGGCTAATTTCATCAAGTCCTGAATAATTAATGCATGTTTTCACTCGCCTATGTTATAAAGAAAAGTAGGAACCTATTTTTCTTTATAGAATACTAGCGTAGGTGGCCAAATATGCGCAGTAATCTAAGGCATGAACTCTGCACACCAGCCTTAGAGTTGGTGTAAAGGCCTACGCCAAGATTTGTAAAGAATGCAAATAGATTATTTTATAATTTACACATATACTTGTGAGCTCCACTCATCCTTAGTCCAAACCCAGCCCATGCGCATCCCCACAGTGAAAGCATGCACTATAGGGCCAACACGCCTACTTAAAGAAAAGCGACCAGAGAAAGTATGCACGTAAATGCTCATTTACTCACATAAATCACTAAAATTCTTGGCTCCTTTTAAAATTACCCCCAAAGGGGTAAAATTACCCTAAGTAGTAATTTTATTATAGGTAACCTAGATTTACATGCAAACAATGCTTGTCTATCTAGGTATTTTAGTCATATTTTGGACACTTGTGTGTTTAAATGGTATGGTCACGATTCTGTAAATATGCGCACACATCCAATCGTGCATACTTACACGGTGGTCATGTATATTGGCAGAGGTTGGGTGGAGCATGAGCAGGATACAAAGTTATGCATTTAATTTATAAAATATAATTTATGCATGCTTATGGCAAAAGTAAATTCACATTTTTAACCTTTGATGTCTGTATGTTACAAAGCAAGTACACACATACCTGACTTTATAAAATGGTCATGAATTGGCAAAAAAACACATTAACTACAGATGGTTAATACACATTTTTATGCATATTTCGCATCCATTTTATAAAGCCAAATATGTGCATCCTTAATTTTATAAAATACTCTCATAAACTGTTAAAAATGCGCATTGATTTAAGGAACGCTCACTCACATCAGCTCTAGTGATAGTGTACATGTCCACGCCTAGATTTGTCAAGAATGCCCGCAAATTATAGTATTTTATAATTTACACATGTATTTGTGCACGCCGCCTAGGCTGATGCTCCACCCGAACTTCACCCATGCACATGCCCACCAGGGGCTGCTCAAGGCAATCTGCTGCCTGAGGCGAAGAATGAGATGGCGCCCCCCCCCCCTTAGAGGGGGCGGGGCTTTTTCAGAACTCCAATCAGGGATTGAACCAAACCAAAAAGCCAATTAGATTATATGGGGGGAATGCAAGATGTTTGCACACAGGGCCGTACCAAGCTGCAATCGTGCCCTGTGTGACTTGCAGCTTGGGTGCGTGCCCCCCTCTCCCCCCATACCTCCATCCAGTGCTGCCTGCTCTTTCCCTGCTGCTGCCGCCCTCTGTCTTTTTCATGGCGGCACTGGCAACAGGGAAAGAGCAGGCAGCGCTGGATGAAGGTATGGGGAGGAGGAGGGGGGGCATGCGCCCGATCTGAAATGCACCGGCACTTTAAGCAGATCTGTCCCTCCCTGCTCTGACATCGCATCGGAGGAGGGAGGGACCAGACCTGCTAAAAGTGCTGTGAAAAGGCTTGGGGCACATTTCGGCTGCCTGCTATTGTCCAGCCAGCGGCAGCAGGGCAACAGCAGACAGCCGAAATGCGCCCCCCAAGCTTTTGCACCCTGTGCGGGTGCACTGCTTGCACAGGGCTAGGTACGGTCCTGTTTGCACACCAAGGATCTAAAAGAGAGCAAGAATCAACAGCACAGTTTATAAAAATAAATTAAAACTCATTTTATTTTGTTGTTATGAACTGCGTTATGGTTCTTGCTTTTTCTTTTTCAACATATATTTTGCATCCACAGTGGGTGCAGAGCAGAACCAGGACACCACAGAACTCAATATTTAAAAAAAAAAAATCTGATTCTGATCATCTCACTAACAACAACAACAACAACCACTATTCTCTAATACCAGGCATATTGTGAACTAATACAAAACCCTACACCAAAGAGCAAACCTACCATACCATACCATATCAGCACAAACTTCCAAAACTCAAATAAGGAGCCCATCCAAAAATAGCGTCACTGTAAATACTACAGTGGGCCCTGGAACATCCATACACCTATCTGAAAAGCTGAACAAGTCAAATTACTACAGTACAGTATAGATCTTTATGTACAAACTTCATGTTATCAGAACATCTGGCCTCAGTCACAACTCACAACATCGACCCTCACCAAGTACAGAATAAGTAATCATAATCTAAAGTAAAAATACAAATATGTAGACAAAATGTAAACTGAAACCCCAAGAAGCCAGAGTCCACATGCAGTGCAACGTCAGATAAATAAGAGATGCAGTTCTCCAATACTGTGTAAAATATAAAGATAGCACAAAGTCCAATCACTAAAATGAAATAAAATTATTTTTTCTACCTTTGTTGTCTGACCATTTTATTCTCTGATCATGCTGGTCCCGATCTGAGGCTTCTGCTTTCCTGTCTTCTCTTATCTCTCTTACTGTGGTCTATGGTCCATCTGCCATTTCTTATCTCTTCTTTAGTTTTCTTCACTTCTTTCCATCAGTCAATTTCCAGTCCCCGTAATCCTTCCCAGTATCAGTCCCTTTCCTATTCACCCTCCCGGTACCTTCCAATGTCAACTTGCATTCCCATGACTGCCGCTGATGTCCATTTCCTTCCAGTCCCCCTCCTTCCCCACTGTCCAGCTCCTTCTAGTCCAAATACCATGGCAGCCCCTCTCAGCATCCACTCCCTTCCAGCCCCATTTCCCATCCACTCGCATCAGCCCATTTGTAGCCCTAGCCCCCAGCTTTCTTCCAAGGCCAGCAGATCTATCCTCCCCTCCCCACCATCAGTCCATTTTCAGTTGAAGCCCCCCCCCCAATCAGCTCACTTCCAGTGCTAGTCCCCCCTCAACCCCATTACCAATGCTAGTCTCCCCTAATCAGCCCATTACTAGTCCTACCCCCTCATCAGTCCATTACCAGTCCTAGCCTCCTCTAATCAGTCCATTACCAGTGCTAGCCTCCCCTAATCAGTCCATTACCAGTCCTACCCCCCATCAGCCCATTACCAGTCCTAGCCTTCCCTAATCAGCTCATTTCCTTAGCTAGTCCCCTCTCAGCCCATTACCAGTCCCAACCCCTCCTTGATCAATCCATTCCCAGTCCTAGCCTTCCCTAATCAACCCATTACCAGTCCTAGCCCCCCTCCATCCATCCATCCATCCATCCATGTCTAGCCCCCTCCCTACATCCATCCATCCATGTCAGCCCCCCCTCCTCCATGTCAGCCCCGTTGCAGATTCCCTGCCCCCTCCCTCCCTGTCCCTGTGTCTGCCTGCTACCGACCTGTGCCTCCTTCTTCTGCAGCCGCGGTTCCCTGTCTCTTAGGGAACCGCAGCGGTGCCGGTAAAGCTGTTGCGGAGCCTTCCTGTCTCTCGACAGGCTCCGTGCAGCATTGTCCCCCCCCCCC
The DNA here is from genome assembly GCA_033557465.1 of Ichthyophis bannanicus. Lineage (NCBI taxonomy): Eukaryota > Metazoa > Chordata > Amphibia > Gymnophiona > Ichthyophiidae > Ichthyophis > Ichthyophis bannanicus. The sequence goes on along the minus strand of CM066036.1, from coordinate 523,748,139 downwards.
AAGGAAGTTGTTTACCACTTCCTTTGGAGGTGGGACAATGCTGCACGGAGCCCGTCAAGAGACGGGAAGGCTTCGCAATGGCTGCAGAAGAAGGGAGACGGTGAGTTTGCCGCTGCCAAGAACCGGACTCGGCAGCAACTTGTGCGCTTTTTTATTTTTATTTTAACTTGAAGGCGAAGAGAGGCGGCTATTTTGTGGGCATTTGCCACCCTCAAAACTTTGCCACTTGAGGCAGCCGCCTCACTTCGCCTCCTTATAGAGCCGTCCCTGATGCTCACTGTGAAAGTTCATACTACCAGGCTGATGTGCGTACGTATAAAATCACAACCAGGTAAAATACACGTATAAACTACTAAAATATCATGATTTATGCACATAGATGGTGCATAACTTTTTATTCGACTCCTTTTGTGTCTTTTTTGGTTCTTAGTGCTGTGTTTCACCCCAATATTGGACCTCGCCCACTCCTTATAATTTGTGTATAATTTTGTAAGATAGGACAACTTATAAGTCAAAAACAATCTATAACACCGTGTTGTTATCCTGTGAGGCAGAAAGTGACACACCATAATGTGCAAGCCAAAAAGGAGCCTACTCCTGGTTGCTTTAGGGCCATGCCGGCACCTGGTGATACCACTATGGCTACACACTCACTGCCACTCTTGTTCCCCTTACCTCTGCTCTGAGATCATTAGGAGGACTCCCAGTTTTCTCCCACCTAAACCCCCTCACCCACTATCTCTTTCTGCCTTTTGATGCTAAATATTACATCAGGCCCTGACTACTAGAACTATGCAGCTGAAGTGACAGCTCACAGAAAGAGGAATTATTTCCTGGGAAAGGGAGTTGGTTTTGAAAGTCAATTATTTTAAAAACGTTATTTAAGCTGTTTATGCGTCTACTGGCACTCCTTATTCAATCTTTAGGCATCAGCAGTGACTTCTTCACAGATGGTATTCAGCTTGGTTTTCTTTTAGTGTGATCTTAAGCAGTTAGATCTCACACCAATAAATATATGTTTGGCAGTTGTTGCTGCTTGGCTGACTCAGAATCATCTGAATCTTAACTTAACAAAGTCCCTGGCTATGTGGGTGCCAGGAGGTTTCATTTTGCCAAGCCGTGCTCCCTTATGTTTGCATAGGCCAATGTCTTTGATATCGTCATTGCAGATTTTGGGCTGTCATGCGGATACCCAAGTATCGTTTGAAGCCTAGATCTCAGCAGTAGTGAAAAGATGTTTTTATGCCCTTCAGTGCATCATGCTTTGAGGCCTTATTTGAAGAAATCAGTACTATTTACATTGATTCATATTCTAGTAGTTAGTCAATTAGAGTACTGTTGCTTGTTATACCATGGCCTAAAGATTTCTACCTTGAAATGTCTGCAAACAATTCAAAAAATGGCTGACAGACTTGTTAATGAACTTGTGGACATTTATTGATGTAGCCCCTCTGTTATTGGTTGCCTGTGGTTTATAGAATTAAATTTAGAACATATAAAACACTGTGCACAGGAATACCTTACATGCGTACTGACCCCTTACATGCCGGGAGAGCTCTTCATCCACAGAACGAGAATATTTTAATGATTCCAGTACTAACAGATGCATGCTTGGAGTATACTTGTCAGGTGGCTTTTTATTATTTGGTACCATATCTATGAACTCCTTCCCTCAGTATCTTCATGTGGAAGCTTCCTTTTCAAATTTAAAATAGGTCTTAAGACATATGTTGTTTCCATGGAGGCCAATTCTGATCGGGGCATGTCCTGCCTGTCCAAACATCCAAAGTTTGGACGGGCCGGATTTGCACCCGATTCTGATCCCGTGGGAGCTAGACGTCCTCGCAGGATCAGAATTGGGTGCAGTGGGCAGGATGGGCCCCAATTCTGGCCTGCAGCATATCCAGGTATAGCACCGTGGTTCCATACGGGAACTTTGATCGCCTGCACCGCGTGCTAACATCATTTTCCCCGCAGCCTGACCCCCGATCTGGCCGGCTCACCTCTTCGGGGGGGGGGGGAGTCCATCCATGCTGTCCACCGACATCACAGGGGAACTTATTCTACCTCCGTGATGGAATGTCTCCTGTCTACTTCATCCTGCCCGGATGTATAGGCCCTTCACCGGAATAGGCCCTGTACGTCCAGGTTGAGGTGTCACGCCTCTGGCCCGCCCTCATTCCTCCCTCAGCCCGTCCTCTCCCACCCTCATACAGAGCTTCCCGCACATCTCTGCTGTATGTGTGGGGAGCTCTGTGGCAGGAATAGGACCCGGGTGTTTAGCAGGGACTATACATCCGACCGGGACGTATATTCCTGCTAAACACGGGTCGGAATTTACCCCTTAACTAATGCAGGCTAATTCAGAGAGGGTATGGATTGGTGGCTCTGATTTGTGGAGCCAGGCTGTACATTGGTGTCTTTTGCTGTACTTTACTGTTCTTTGCTCTACTGTACTATACTTTGAGTGGAGGAGTACCTAGTACTTAGAGCAACAGTCTAGCACCTAGGGGATCAGGGTTTGATTCCCACAGGCACTCCTTCTGACCTTGGGAAAGTCACGTTACCCTTCACTGCCTGTTAATCTACTTCTGGTCATACCTTGCCAAGAAACCCAGGAGCTGCTGCGTTGCCAGGAGTCAGAATTGACTTGATGGCACTTAAAAGAAAAAAAAAAAGACTATCCTTTATTGTACTTGGTCACGCTGTGTTGCATGTTTTTATCTCCTGTAGTATCTGATGTTTTTGCTATTATGTAATGTGTTTTGATCGAAGGAGTTGTATTGGTTGTTTATGTTTTATAGATTACTATGACCTCTGTGAGCTGCTGTGATGCCTTGGATGAAGGCAGTATATAAAGTAAAGAATAAACATAAATGTGCATCTCAATTAAATTAAACATTCATGTATTTGCCTTTTTATGTATCCAAACAGCAATATTGAGCCCAACTAAAGGGATATCGAACCTTCTCTATATAATAGCAAATTCAATTCTCCATTTTACTTTCATTAAATCTCAAATTATATCAAAATGTCTTTTTCAATTCTCACTTTTTTCTGCAGCCTTGAAACTAATTAATCTCCAGGAACAAGCAGGAATGTAGTCTTCACATGTGGGTGACGTTGGCATCGATGGAGCCCGCGCAGGAACACTCCCCAGCATCCTATAGGAAAGCTTTTGGGATCATCCCACTGCGCATGCGTAGCTGCCTTCCCGCCTTTCCAGCTCTCCCTCCTCAGATTTCATTTTCTGCGCAGAAAATTCCCTTCTTTTGTGGTCGTGTCTGCTTTCCCATCGACACTAGCACCGGCATTGTTGGTGTTTCTTCTATTTCTGTTTCTATTTCCTTAAAAAAATAAAAAAAACTTTTACTTTTTCACTGAGGGTCTTTACCCTCCAGGTGCTTAGACACCATTTTGGACCTTAAACCCCTTTTTTCTTTTAAGATAGAAAAACCAGCTAGTGGTTTCAAAAAGTGTTCAAAATGTAGTAGTACTATCTCTGCTACCGACACCCACGATTGGTGTCTTAAATGTTTGGGACCAGACCATCTGCCATCAGAATGCCTTCTCTGCAGGAAGATGACAAAGAGGGGTCTGCAGAATAGGGCTGCGAAACTCGGCACCCTTTTTGCCACCGATGCAATGTCGGTCGGATTGACGTCATCGAGGGCTTCATCTTCCTCCCACAGATCTCAAGTATCGAAACCCAAGTCTTCCTCAAAGGCTGGCTGCTCTTCCAAGGGTAGATCTCCTTCTAAGCATCGAGATGCCTTAGGCATTGCCCTGGAGGGAAGTACACCAGCCAAAACTCCCGGTGGGAGGTCCTTGCCTCAAAGCATTAACGGGATCCCAGGATGCTCCCGAGGCCTCCACCTCCGGAGAGCTCTTGGTGCCATGCTCTGGGGTCGTGGCCCGCTGCTCGGTACCAGGCATTGACTGGCTCCATAGATCAGTGTATCCTGATGCTCCATAGATCAGTGTATCCTGATCGGGGCATGCCTGACCACCATCAATTACCTCTCACACAACTGTAATCCAGAACAGAGATAATAGTACTGCGGAAAGTGTTGCTTTTCTGTAAATATCAAGCCACAATGTTACCTGTTTAAATGTATATAGTTTTCCCCTGTTCATACCCAGTTTATATTCCGTTATCTGTAAACCTATGTCAGTTTTATTCTGTCTAGGTAGTATGTTGTTTGATGTAAACCGCACTGATGATAAATAGTGCGGTATATAAAAACTGTTAAATAAATAAATAAAATCCTGGCCATTGAGCAGAGCTTAGCGGCCTTGCTAGCAGCTTCAGTACCGCTAAAGCCTCTGCAATCGGTTCCTCAGCCATCGGTACTGGCATTGGTACCGAATGTATCTGCATTGACCATTGCGACGCTCTCCACGCTACCACCCATGCCGGCCCTAGAATCAGTGTCCGGCATCGAGGGTCCGGTACCGAGGCATCCCAATGTCAACTTTGATCGGTACCGTTGACAAGCCAGGCAGGAACACCCAGCCCGTCGATACGTCGAGTCTTCCAATTCCGATTCCTCTGATGAATCGATCGGTACCAGGGAAATGGAGGCTCTTCCGGAAAACCCTTCTCCTTCCCCACAATGCCGTATGTCTTTTCAAATGAGAAAAACAATACCTTCAAAAAATGTGTTGACTCAAAATCACCACCAATATCAAAAAGTCAAAACAGAAAAAGCCAGAAAATCAGCATATTAAACCCTAATAACCTAACAAAAACCAAAAAATGGTAATAGAATGTATAAATTTTTTAATGTCGGGATCCGCAGACAAGAGCTGAGGAGAGGAGGAACCCCCCGCTCAGTGTCAGCAGAGGCCTTTTATTTATTTTATCAAAAACCAAACAAATGAACTCAGTAGTGAAAATCACTTATCTGACAAAAAACCAAACGGGCAGCAAAACTCCAGACAGCGACATGCATGTTTCGAGCCGCCAAGGCTCTGTATCAAGCTGGTGGGCGTGCACATTTTGAAACCAGCTTGATACAGAGCCTTGGCGGCTCGAAACATGCATGTCGCTGTCTGGAGTTTTGCTGCCCGTTTGGTTTTTTGTCAGATAAGTGATTTTCACTACTGAGTTCATTTGTTTGGTTTTTGATAAAATAAATAAAAGGCCTCTGCTGACACTGAGCGGGGGGTTCCTCCTCTCCTCAGCTCTTGTCTGCGGATCCCGACATTAAAAAATTTATACATTCTATTACGATTTTTTGGTTTTTGTTAGGTTATTGGGGTTTAATATGCTGATTTTCTGGCTTTTTCTGTTTTGACTTTTTGATATTGGTAAGTCTTTTCAAGACTTTATACGGGATGTGGCTCTGGGCCTCTCCATTACCATGACCTCCAAGAAAGAATTGAGAGCTGAAGAACTTGAAATTCTTCAGTATCCAGCAGTCCCAAAGGAGGCTGCTACCCTACCTATTCACCGGATAGTGCATGATCTCATGCTTAGGATGTGTTAACTGTTTCTCCACATTCTCGGAGGCTCAATACCATGTACCGGGTACCACAGTGTCCCTGTTTTCAGAAGACGCAGTTACCACACCATTCTATGGTAGTGGAATCGGCAGTGGTCGAATTAAAAGTGCCAAGACATATTCTTCAAATCCTCCAGGCCGGGAGGCAGGAACTCTCGATGCCTTTGGTCGTCGATGTTTTCAGGCCTCCATGTTATTGGCCAGAATAAGTTCTTACATACTGTATATGGGTATGTTCCTTCGGGAGGTTGCTGAGGATTTAGAACTAATGGCTCCTCTTCTCCCTGATGACAAGAGGGCTGATTACCCCCTGATGACACTTGTAAAACATGCCCAGAATGTTTCCAAATTCATGAACAGGGCAAAGTTTGATTGCTTTGAGTGTATTAGCAGGACATTTGCTATTTGCATCGGTGCACATCGGATTGCTTGGCTACAAGCGTCTGATCTTGAACAATTGGTACAAGATAAGCTGGGGAACATTCCTTGCACAGGGGAAAACCTCTTTGGCAAGGATTGGCAGGACAAGGCTTCTCAGCTAGAGTCCAAGAATATCACTCTCAATAGGCTTTCTAGAACCACTGCCAACCCAGCTAAGAAAAAGGCTGTAAAGAAGCCCTTTTTCAACAAGAAAAAGAAGTTTTATCCTTCTTATACCCATGCTGTGCACTGTCCGGTCCATGCTTCCCAGAATGGATAGCAACAACTAAAGCAACAAAGGAAGGCTCAGGCCCCTAGGGCTCAGCCAGCTGAACAGACCCAGCCTCCTCAAGGTCTTTGACTCCTTTCGAGGGAACTTAGCTGTCCTACCTCTGGAGATTCCAGAGCCAGTCAACATTCCAGGCAGACTATGTTACTTTGCCCAAAGATGGCACCAGATAACATCAGAACATTGGACTCTCTCCATAGTAGCAGAGGGGTACAAACTTCATTTCCAAAGTTTGTCCCCTCCTTCTACTCCAAGAAAGTTCAGCTCTCAGCCTCCTCTCACCACTCTCTTGCTCCAGGAGATTACCACCCTTCTCGCTCAAGGTGCGATACAGGAAGTGCCACTCTCTCAGCAAGGCCTGGGCTTCTACTCCCCATACTTCCTTATCCTAAGGAAGACAGGAGGATACAAGCCCATTCTGGACCTCAGAAAATTGACCAAGTATCTGCTCCGAGAGAAATTCAAGATGATCTCTCTCAGAACCCTTCTCCCTTACCTCCACAGTCAGGACTGGCTTTGTTTTCTAGATCTAAAGGATGCATATACCCATATCCTTATTCTCGCAGAACACAGGAGGTTTCTACGATTCCTCTTTCAGGGAAGACATTACCAGTACAGGGTCCTACCCTTAGGCCTGGCCTCTGCCCCAAGAATCTTTACGAAATGCAGGGCAGTAGTCACAGCATTCCTAAGATCTCTAGGGATATTTGTCTTCCCTTACTTAGACGACTGACTCATCTGAGCAATGACAGCTCTAGAGGCCAGCTGTGCTCTCTCCCGCACAATACAGGTTCTTCAACACTTGGGATATGTTATAAATCTTCCAAAATCCCAACTTACCCCTTCTCAAACCTTAGAGTTTATAGGGGCTCTCCTAGACACGCAACAGTCAAGGGCCTTTCTACCACAGGCCCGCTGCGCTCGAATCATTCAGCTAGCTTCTCAGGCAGGTATGAAACCTTTCCTAACTGCTTGAGAAATGCTTCAGTTGCTAGGCCATATGGCTTCCACTGTGCATGTAGTTCTCTATATTCATCTGCATATGTGGGCAGCTCAATGGATCCTGGCTTCGCAGTGGACTCAGGCATCAGGTCATCTGGGAGACAGAATCATGATCTCTGCACGTCTAATTTCATCTCTCCAATGGTGGCAATCACCAGAAAACTTTCTTGTAGGGTCACCTTTTCAGATGCCACCACACCAATCTATCTTAACGCTGGATGCATCCAAATTGGGTTGGGGAGCTCATCTAGACAATTTCTCCACTCAGGGTCTTTGGACTCAGCAGGAGGCTTGACGTCACATAAATTTGTTGGAACTCAGAGCCATCCACAATGCTCTCAGGGTGTTCCAAGACCACCTTTTATTTATTTTATTTAGACAGTTTTGTATACCGCCTTATCCTTCAATCAAAGCGGTCACAACACAATTGGGGGATACATTTAACACGTGGGGATATGAGACACATACACTAATACTTACAGGGAACATGGGCAATGGAGGGTTAAGTGGCTTGCCCAAGACCACAAGGAGCATCTGTGGGACTAGAAACCCCAGTCCTTCCGGCCCAAGGTTGCTGTCCTCTAGTGGGATTTGAACCCCCAACCTTCCGGCCTGAAGTACCTTGCCCCAACCACTAGGCTACTCCTCCCTTCATTCCCAAACTGTTCTAGTCCAGACAGACAATCAGGTGGCCATGTTCTGTGTGAACAAGCAAGGTGGAACAGGTTTCCAGATGTTGTGCAATGAAGTCCTACATCTATGGTCTTTTGCCATACACCATCAGATCCACCTACTAGTGGTGTATCTCCCTGGCAAACAAAATATCCTGGCAGACAAACTCAGTCGAGTACTACTGCCACACGAGTGGTCTCTCCATGTGGATCAGATTGCTTGAATTTTTCAAATCTGGGGAACCCCAGATATAGATCTGTTTGCAAGTCCTCAGAATGCCAAACTTTCCCACTTCTGTTCCAGAATACCTGCTCAGAGCAGTCAGGCGATGGATGCTTTCCACCTTCACTGGGTTCGAGACTTCCTATATGCCTACACTCTCATTCCCCTTATCCCCAAGACTCTGTTCAAACTCCAGAGAGTCAGGGGCTACATAATCCTCATAGCCCCCGCATTGGCCACGATAAACGTGGTATTCACTGCTTCTACGTCTCTCTCAAGCCAAACCTCTGGAGTTGGGATGTGCTCCAGATCTCCTATCTCAGGAGGATGGGACGTTTCTGCATCCAAACCCGCAAACCTTACATCTGACAGCATGGCTGCTGAGAGCTTAGAACTCCAGGACATCAACCTCTCTCAACAGGTTAGAGATATCCTATTGGCTTCAAGAAAACCTTCCATAAGGCGTTCTTATGCCTTCAAATGGCAAAGGTTTTCAGTTTGGTGTTCAAAAAAATATCTTAATCCTTTTTCTGTTCCCCTGGAAGCGTTACTTGAGTACCTCCTCCACCTCTTGTCCTCTGGACGCAAAACCAATTCGGTAAGGGTCCACCTAGGTGCCATTGCGGCATCTCACATGCCCTTAGATGGACAACCTGTCTCCTCTCATCCGCTTGATGCGTGCTTCACGAAGGACCTACTCTTATCTAAGCCTCCCATTAGGCCACCTTCAGTAGCATGGGACCTCAATGTTGTCCTTGGACAGCTTATGAAGCCACCATTCGAACCCCTAGCCACTACATCTCTGAAATTTCTTTCCTGGAAAGTTATCTTCCTAATTGCCCTCACTTCTGCAAGATGCATCAGTGAGTTCCAGGCGTTAGTGGCTGACCCTCCTTATACATGTTTTCACCATGATAAGGTAGTCCTTAGGACTCATCTGCACTTTATGCCCAAGGTGGTTTCACCTTTTTATTTAAACCAGTCGGTTTACCTTCCTGTTTTCTTCCCTAGACCTCATGCCTCTAGTGCAGAAAGAAGTCTACATACTCTGGACTGCAAACGTGCCTTGACTTTTTATCTACAAAGAACTAGGCAGCACAGGAAAGCTTCACGGCTTTTTGTGGCTTTTGATTCAAGTTGCCTAAGTATACCAGTTTCCAAAAGAACACTCTCCAAATGGATTGCAGATTGTATATCTTTTGCTTATGAGAGTGCGGGACTTTCTCTTGAAGGTCATGTCACAGCACACAACGTGCGAGCAATGGCTGCCTCCATATCCAACCTACGCTCGGTGGCAATTGATGAAATATGCAAAGCAGCAACTTGGTCCTCTGTCCACACTTTTGTGGCCTATTATTACTTGGACAGGGACTCCTGCTGGGATGCCTTATTTGGCCAGGCTGTTCTCCAGCATCTCTTTCAGACTTAGATCAACTCCTACCCCCCATCCCGGGTTTCAATACCAGACATCCTTGGGAGGATACATGACCCATTTAGGCCTGTGTTTCATGGCTCTCTCTGTGGTCATCTCCCTGGCATCTCCAAACTAGGGCGTCTCATATGTGAAGACTACACTCCTGCTTGTTCCTGGAGATAGCGTAGTTACTCACCTGTAACAGGTGATCTCCGGGAACAGCAGGAATTGAGTCTTCACAACCCACCCTCCTCCCCTAGGAGTTGTATCTCTCTCTCTCTCTCAGCTACAAACCCAACTGAGGAGGGAGAGTTGGAAAGGTGGGAAGGCAGCTACGCAGGCATAGTGGGATGCTCCCAAAAGCTTTCCTATAGGACGCTAGGGAGCGTTCCTGTGCGGGCTCCGTCAGTGCCAACGTCACCCATATGTGAAGACTCAATTCCTGCTGTTCCTGGAGATCACCTGTTACAGGTGAATAACTATGCTTTCCACATTAATAAAAACCCGACTTTTCCCATGTTTTGAACCCTCATTAAAACACATAGAGACCAGTTCCATAACATGCACATCTAGGACGCGGGCATATCCAAATCGAAAATGGGCCCAATTTTAACCTGATTCCACAGCCACGGGTTTGGACATGCTCACCATTCCAGAATCAGGGACATAGATGTTTCTGGAGTCTCACGAGCAAACCACTATGGAGAAACACGGACCCCGCTGTTATGACGAGACACGGGTATATGCAGTAAATGGTTTGGACATGCCTTCATTCACCATATTCTGAAAAGATGGATGTTTCCGATCCTGCCTGTCCCTGCCATATGCCCCTGGATGTCTTGGTTGGCCACGCTTCCTCTGTTAAAACGTGCATCTCCTAAGCTGCTTCTCTCACTGACAGTGTTGTGCTGATGCAAACTACACATAAATTCTGATGATTTATAAATGTTAATACAAACTAGACTACGTATACTAGACTGTTGCATGCCAGAACAATACATGGTCATCTCGGTGCACTCAAAGATATAACAACAAATAGAAAGTGATATGTTTATCATGACATACCTTGCATCAAAACATACATGGCAGTAGAAGAAATCCATAGTAATTCCTTCATTGATCATCTCTAAAAACAGTCTTTACAATGCTAAGTATGGACCCTTCCCAATCTCACACAAAATGGTGCTTTTGGGCATGTTTCAGTGCTGTTGGCACTGTTGAATGCTCTTATTCAGACGGAATATATTTTGACATTTAGCTATGGCAAACCTTTTGTGAATTTTCCTGCCGTATCACACTGGCACCTTGTGACAATGCAGTCATCAGTATGGTCTAGCTACTGGCCAGGCTTTCATGCCCCCTCCCCCCCCTGAATTGCAGATGAGCACACCAGATCCTCCCATATAACCTTCAAACCACACACGCACACATTCTCACTTTCAGTCACGAAAAACCTAAATTTTCCAAAAAGATACCCTGATCCTATAAATAACAATTGGTATAACAGAATAGTATGGAGTCCCAGGATTATCAATATGACCTCCGTCTCTCACCCAAACAAGAATCCTTTCCATCCTCACTCACATACAATTCCTACATCAAGAGTCCCATTTTACAGGACATAGGAATTGTTAGGGTCCCCTAGATTAGCTCCTTTAGCACAAACAGCAAAGGTCAGCATGGCCAGAATAAGCACTATTGCTCTTCTTAATATTTCTGTCAGGGTAGTTAATAATGCCTCTTTAGCTTACAAGATTCCCACACTTCTGATTTCTGTTCTTTATAATTGCATTTTGTGGTGTGTTTCCATACTGCAGTCCATCATTTCAGAACAGACTAGTCACCACCTTTATCCCAGCACAGAAGAATATTTTTAAAGTACTGGCCTTATTCTCTGTCTCCGACAGGTATAAAGGACACATCTGCGGTGACCTACCAAAACGTATACGGGCCTTTCCTGAATACGCTTTATACTTCTTAGCGGCAAACCACTCCCCCGTTCCACCCCTCCCAGACATGTTCTGAGATCCCCATATTAGCACGATAAACATCTGCGGGTGCTATGTTCTGGAATATGCTCTGAGATGTTTTTGGGTGATCAACATTCCCAGAGCATGTACAAAGCCTAATTCGCCTTCTGGAATGTCCTCTACAGGTTCTGCATCAGGGATCACAGTACTTAGCTCTTAGATATGAAGTCTTGGTCCTACTACAGCATTATAATTCAGTCTTTTGTTCTCTGTTCCCAGACCTATCGTTATTATGGCTTCAAACAAAAGGTGGCAGCATTCTTCTCGGAACCTCCAAACATAAGCTCCACCAATAATTTTACCATCCAATAATAGCAGTGCAAATAGTCTGTCCAATTACAGCAGTACAGGTCATCTATTCATAAAATAAGGGAGAACCACTCCACCTTTTTATTCGTACCTTTAGGTTGTACAGAATCTAGAGCGAAAATCCAGAACTGCTCCCTATAGTATAAGAAAGCATCTTAGTCACCACCCTTCTTGCCTGGAGCAATATAATCAATCACATAAGAACATAAGATATGCCATAATGGGTCAGACCAAGGTCCATCAAGCCCAGTATCCTGTTTCCAACAGTGGCCAATCTAGGTCATACATACCTAGAAGTTTCCCCAAAAGACACAGGTTCCACAATGCTTGTACTGGGTCAAGCATTGATATCCTGGGTCCCTTCTTAATAATGGTTTATGGACCTTTCCTCCAGGAACCTGTCCAAACCTTTTTTAAACCCATCTACACTAACAGCCTTTACTACATCCTCCGGTAACAAATTCCAGAGTTTGATTACACGTTGAGTGAAAAAATATTTTCTTTTATTAGTCTTAAATAGTTTACCCTGTAGCTTCATTGCATGTCCCCTAGTCTTTCTATATTCTGATAACGTAAGCAATCGATCTATGTTTACTCGTTCCAATCCGTTCATTAATTTATAGACTTCTATCATATCTCCCCTCAGCCGTCTCTTTTCCAGGTTAAAGAGCCCTAACCTTTTTAGCCTTTCTTCATAGGAGTATCCTTCCTCTTCTCTGAACCTTTTCTAATAACGCTACATCCTTTTTAAGATACGGCAACCAGAATTGCACACAATATTCAAGGTGTGGTCTCACCATGGAACAATATAGAGACATTATAATATCTTTTGTTTTATTTTCCATTCCTTTCCTTATGATACCTGGCATTCTATTTGCTCTCTTGGCTGCCGCTGCACACTGTGCCGATGTTTTTAACATGTTATCCACAATGACGACTAAATCTTTTTCCTGGATGGTGGTTCGCAATGTGGAACCTTGCATCGTGTAACCATAGTTTAGGTTGTTCTTCCCTAGGCACATAACTTTGCACTTGTCCACATTAAATTTCATCTGCCATTTTGATGCCCAGTCTTCCAAGTTATTAAGATCCTCTTGCAATTTTCCACAATCCTCTTGGGTTTTAACAACTTTAAATAGTTTTGTGTCATCTGCAAATTTGATAGCTTCACTCATTATTCCCTTTTCCAGATCATTTATGAATATGTCAAAAAGCAGCGGACCCAGCACAGATCCCTGGGGTACACCACTATTCACCTTTCTCCATTGGGAAAATTAGCCATTTAGCCCTACCCTCTGCTTTCTATCTTTTAACCAGTTCCTGATCCACAATAGTACACTGCCTCCTATCCCATGACTCTTTAGTTTTGCCAAAAGTCTCTGATGAGGGACCTTGTCAAAGGCTTTCTGAAAGTCCAGATACACTATATCAACTGACTCACCTTTGTCCACCTGTTGTTGTCTATCTGTTTATTCACAGCTTCAAAAAAACATAACAGATTAGTAAGACAAGATCTTCCTTGTCTAAAGCCATGTTGGCTGTCTCCCGTTAGGCCATCACTATCTACATGCTGAGTAATTTTGTTCTTTATAATGGTTTCTACCATTTTTCCCAGTACTGACGTCAGGCTCACTGGTCTGTAGTTTCCCGGATCACCGCTGGAACCCTTTTTAAAAATTGGCGTTACATTGGCGATCCTCCAGTCTTCAGGTATTACAGATGATTTTAATGAAAGTTCACAGATTACTAATAGCAGGTCTGCAATCTCATATTTCAGGTCTTTCAACACCCTTGGATGTATACCATCCGGCCCAGGTGATTTGCTACTCTTCAGTTTATCTAATAGTTGTAATACATCTTCCCGTTGTATCGATATTTCCTTCAATTCTTCCGCACCTTTACATACCACTTCAGTCATGGGTAACATCCCTACGTCTTCCTCAGTAAAGACCGAAGCAAAGAATTTATTCAGTCTCTCCGCTGTCACCTTGTCGCCTCTTAGTGCCTCTTTAACCCCTCTATCATCTAATGGACCAACTGACTCTCTCACTCACACTCCAGCATAACTGATTGAATGCATGTGTATGTTTCAAACAATGATCCACAATTGAGGCAGCAGTGTTTTTAGTGTTAAGACTTGATTTATGTTATTGTAATCACAGATGTATAGCTCATCTTGTGCAACTGACATATACCAAGGGGCATGGGCATATAAATATATATAACACATACCTTGACAAGCACATTGTACAGAATCTGAAGGAGAAGCTTTCCAAAGACACAGGGTCAGACCAGTCATTGTTTAGAGGATCATTGGGTGCTAGTCCCTGGTCAGCATGGCTATGTCCTGAAATGTGAAGAGCCAATCCTGGGCACTTTTATCTTTTCCCCTTGTGGGTCTGCAAACAGCAGGGCCGCTATGCGGATCACCTTGGACAAGTTGCCTCCCCTGAAGGCAGTGGTGCAGGCATTCTATCTGTTTCATGGTGCCGACACAGAAGGAACATTGTGGCCCATTCTGGACCTCCAGTGTGTCAATGAACACTTGTGTGTCATGCGCTTCTAGATTGAAACTTTGCAGTCCATGCTTCAAGTGGTGTGCTGAGAGGAGTTCCTAGCATCTCTGAGTTTGGCTGAGGTGTATTGTCATATCCCTATTTGGGGGATCAGCAAAGTATTTGTATTTTGCCGTGCTTGGCTCTCCCCTTCATTTTGCCATCCTCCCATTTGGGCTTCCCACTGCCCCATGGACATTCTTGAAGGTCATGCCGATGGTGGTTGCAGCGCTCCAGGGCCCAGGGATTTGTGTGCACCCATGTCTAGACTAGTGGCTTATCCAAGCCCTTTGTTCTTCAGAGACATCTTGGATAACTCCCTGAGTGGTGTCCTTTCTGATAAGCCTCAACTGGGTAATCACTTGGGAAAAGAGCCAGTTGTTGCATTCCCAGTCCCTGGATTTTCTGGGAGCACCTTTCGATTCTTGAGTGTACAGAGTCTTCCTGCCAGAGAGAAAGTCCAAGGCTGTTGTATTGCCTGGAGCTGTTCTGTTTGCAGCAGGCTTCTAGAGTCCGAGTTGATCTTCAGCTCCTTAGATTGATGGCGGCAACAATCGAGATGGTGCTGCAGACAAGTGCACATAAGTGGCCCCTCCAACTATCCTTAGTAGTTCAGTGGTCCCCGAATTCTCAGCAGTTCAAGCTCAGGCTCCTGCTCCCAATAATGGTAATGGCCAACCTGCAGTGGTGGTAGCAGCTCAGTCTTCTGAGGAAGGGCATGCTGTTGGACGATTGCTCATGGATCTTTCTGATGATGGATACCAGTCTCTTGGGCTGGGGAGCCCATTGCTGAGGTTGAGTGGCCCAGGGCCATTGGAACCTCATATAGGTGGTGTGGTCCATCAACTGCTTTGAGGCGAGGGCCATCAGGTTGGCGGTTTCTGGCCCCCAGTTGAGAGCTGGGCATTTTGAGTATTCTCGGGCAATGTCACAGTGGTGGCTTAGGTCAATTGGTGAGGCAGCACGAGGAGTGCTGGGGTAGCCTTGGAGATGGCTCTCCTGTTTGTCTGGGTGACGAAGAACCTCCTAGTTTGTCGGCTCTGCACATTGCCAAGGTGGATACTGTGGAAACAGATTTACTCAGCTGATTCTGTCTGGTTCCATGGGAGTTGAGTCAGAAGATGTTCCAGTTATCTCAGTGCTGCTGGAGTCGCCCCTAGAGAGATCCACCGATGACCTGCTCCAATACCAATTGTGCCACTTCTTCAGTCGCCACACGGAAACGGGATCTGAGGGTGGCATCACCCTGACCTAGTCTTGGCTAAGTCAGCACCTGCTATACATGTTTCTTCCATAGTCCCTGGGTGGGCATGTGATTTGACGTATAGAATGCCACCTAGGCAGGATTATTCTGGTGCCAATAATTATATCATGTACTCTGAACCTATATCTGAAAGTGATATGTATCTCTCAACTTGTATATGCAGACTTATAACATTTAACTATAAGCATTATTAATGGCGGCTAATAATAAGGATTATTCTGGTGACACTGGATTGGCCGAAGAGAGCATCATTTGGAGACCTGATGCAGCTCATGCAGGCACCTCCTCTTCAGTTGCCTCTGGTTCACTTCTCCGCTTGTGGTTTAGCTCTTGAAAGGAGACAGCTAGTGCATAAGGGCTGCTCTCCAGTGGTGGGTCTCCATTCTGCTCAGAGCTCAGAGGAGGTCTACCAAGTTAGCATACATGCAGATATGGTGCCTCTTTGAGCGATGATGTGGTGCATGCAGTGTGTGACACACACATTTAGCCCACTCACACCGTTACCCTCCTCTTCACACATTTATCTGCCTCCATTCAGCTCCTTCCCCAGCCAGTGTCCATCACTGCAGCACCTACTGCCACTTGCCGGGACCTGCAGAAGCAGCAGTAGAACACTAAAGAAGAGTCAAGCCTGCAAGTTCAGAGTTCTGCTGACAGCTCTGCCAGTCCTGTCCTGTAGAAACAGGAAGTTTACATCAGAAGGGGCATGACTGATAAAGCTGTCAGTGGTGCTCTAAACTTGCAAGTTCTGTTCTTCTTTTGTGTTATATTGCTGATGCTATAGGTCCTGACAAGTGGCAGCGGCAAAGGAGGTTGGACACTGAGGGGGGAGGAGCTGAACAGTGGCCTGGTGTCATGTGGGGAAGAGGAGAGGCTGAATCAGAGGAGGGGAAGAGGAGATGGTGGACAGGGGAGATAATGAAAGACAAGATATTCCGGCAGGTTGAATGGGGGGGGGGGGGCGGGGGACCATGGATATGGTAGACTGTAAAAGAGGGGATATTCTGACAAGATGAGTTGGGGGGGAGATGGTGGATATGGGAGAGAGTGAAAGAGGGAATATTCTGGCAGGCTGAATCGAGTGGGGGGAGCAGATGGTGGACATGGGAGACAGTGAAAGGGGATATTCTGGTAGATGAATTGGGAGGGGAGGAGATAGTGGACATAGAAGAAATTGAAAGAGGGGATATTCTGGCTTAGGCTGGAGGGGGCAGGAAGAATAGAGACACAAAGGAGGTGATTCTGGACATGAGTAGGGATGCTGAACAGAAAGGAAATAGGGTGATAGGGGAGATGTTGGACATGGGAATAGGGATGCAGGGGGGATGCTGAACATGGGCAGTGGAAATTTAATTTAATTTAATTTAATTAGCAGGTTTTTATATACCGCAACTTCCATAGATCAGTTGCGGTTTACAATGAACAACAATGAACAAGCAAGGCTGTTTTACAAGGAACGGCAGTAAACATCATGCTGTTTTTACATATAACAGTGTTAACAATAATAACAATTTCGGTAATAACAATAATGGGTTCAATCTATCAGAACAGATTGATAGTTGAGAACTATGTACATTGAACATGTTTAGAACTAAAATACAGTTTTAAATAGAATCTCTGGATATCTTACAAGGTATTAGTACTCATTCCAGGTCGAGGGTCAATTATCATTGCTGGTGCGGCTATCCCTTTTCATGTTGTGTTGGTGAGTTTGATACGGAAGCATAATGTGTTGAGAATAGGTATGTTTTGAGTTTTTTCCTAAACTCCATGATTTGGGGTAATGATCTTAGTTCAGCTGGGATGTTGTTCCACAGTATGGGGGCGGCATGAGAGAAAGCTTTCTTGTTCGTTGATTTTTTGGCTTTTATAAATTCCTTTGGTGTTATTAACTTATTTAATTGGTCTCGTCTTTGAAGGTTGTGACTGAGTTCCTTGGTGATTAGGTTATTTACAGTACAGGGTGCCGTGTTATTTAGGGCTTTGTATGTGGTTAACAGGGTTTTGTACTGTATGCGGCATTGGATTGGGAGCCAGTGTAGGGATTCTAAGATAGGCGTAATATGTTGGAAGGGAACTGTTTTTATGATGGTCTTGGCTGCTGCATTTTGTGCTAGTTGTAGTTTTTTTAAGTTTTGATTTGTTACGCCTAATAAGGTTAGGTTTGCAAAGTCAAAGTGGGGGGTTATGATAGCTTGTATTATGCGTTGAAAATCCTGTAGGTGCAATAGGGGGCGGAGTTGCTTTAATATTTTAAGTTTGAAATAAACTTTCTTTGTTATATTTCTTATCTGTGAGTCCATACTAAGGTGTTTGTCTAGTATTACTCCTAGGTACCGTAATTCAGTTTTTATTTTGATATCATTGTTTTGCAGTGAGATATGTGGTGGAGGGGTGAATGATGTGTTTTTGGTTACTATTAGGGCTTCCATTTTTGCGTGGTTAATATATAAGTTATTTTCGTTTAGCCAATTGTTTATTTCGCTGAGGCAAGTATTGATAAGTAATGTAGGGATGTTTGGTATAGTGAAGGGTACATACAACATTATATCATCTGCGTAGATGTGATATAATACATTGTGTTTTTTGAATATTTGGCAAATGTGTTTTATGTATATATTAAATAGGAGCGCTGACAGGGCAGAGCCTTGGGGGAGTCCTAGTTCCTGATTGTATGTTTTTGATGTAAGGTCACCGATGCGGACCGTTTGGGTTCTGTTGCTTAAGTATGAGGAAAACCATTTTAGAACAGTGGATTTTATTCCTATTTGTCGCAATTTACTTATCATCGTTGTATGGTGAACACTGTCAAAAGCTGCAGATATGTCAATGAAAATGAGTAGGAATGCCTGTTTTGAGCTATCAATGCCTCTTACGAGCGTATCAATTAGGACTGTTAGCAGTGTCTCCACCCCATGTCGAGGGCGGAACCCATACTGCTGATTGTCAAGGGGGGCTGAGCTGTCGATGTATTCCTGTGTCTGGATTTGAACTGCTTTTTCGATCAATTTAGCCAGAAGTGGAATACTTGATATGGGTCTGTAGGACTTAGGTGATGATTTATCAAGAGTGGAGTTTTTTAAGATAGGGCGGATTTGAGCATGCTTTAGTGATGGGGGTAAGTACCCATTTTTTAGTGAGAGATTTATTATGGGGAGTATGAATTGGGATAGTATAGATATTGAGTTTTTTAGCCAATTTACTGGGCATGGGTCCAGGAGTGAGGTTGTTGTATTAATATTTGTTATAAAGTTCTTGAGTGAGACAGTAGTTAGGGGTTGGAAGTCCGTCCATTCGTCAGTATGTTGGATTTGAGATGGTTGTTTAGGACTTGGTAACTGGGGGTTGGACGTGATTTTATTCATGTAATAGTTTGCCATTTCCTGTGGTGAGATTTCTACAGTATCATTGCTGGAGTTGTGGATGGTGTTTGTTAGTTTTTGGGCTATTGAGAATAGTTCTCTAGGTTTGTTTATTGCATTGTTTATTATAGAGGTATGGTAGTTTTTCTTGGCATTGTTAGTTGCTTGTTTGTATGAATTAAGGAGAGTGAAGTATGAGTCCTTATTAATAAGGTGATAGGGAGATGCTGGCACGTGCTGGTGGACATAGGAGGTTGACAGAGACACAGAGAGAGAATGCTAAACAGAGGAGATGAATAGGGTGACAATAGGGTAACCGCATCGATCTCCCAGGAGGGAGAAGAGCTGCTTGCCTCCACCCTCCAGCAGTGGCGTCCCAGTCACGTGCTGCCCAATCGGGGCAGCCCTCTCCCGATTTAAAAAGGAGCACCAACCCGGACCGAGGCCTCTTCAACGCATCGATCTCCCAGGAGGGAGAAGAGCTGCTTGCCTCCACCCTCCAGCAGTGGCGTCCCAGCCATGTGCTACCCAATCGGGGCAGCCCCCTTGCTACTTAAGGAGGCAGCATCAGCAGCGCACCCGCACCTTGCGGGCCCGCGCCTGAGGGCCTTGCCAGAGGGCCCTTTGGCATGGCCCTTAGGCAGCGGTCCTCATCGAGACGATCAAGAAACCCCCAAGGGATCCGTCTTCATCATCACAATTAACCGAAAGCTTGAGCTCCCCCTGAGTTGAACTCGCTCTCACCGGCAACACAGCCTTCTTTGCAACCACAGCAAGCAAACATCACTTAATCAGATGAAACAAAGTACCCTTATGCTATTGATGCTATTACCATAGCCATTAGCCCCATATAACTGTTGCTATCTTGACCACTTTACTTTTTCCCATAGCTTGCCATACTATTGCTACTTTGACCATTTTATTGTTGTCAGTAGCCTGCAATTACTGTTGCCAGTAGCCTCATAAAAACTGTTTTGATTTTTGACCTCATTTACTGTTGCCAGTAGCCTGCAATTACTTTTGCCAATAGCCTGCCATAATTATTACTATTGTGACCACTGTTACTGTTGCCAGTTACCTGCAATTACTATTGCCAGTAGCCTGCTGTAATTGTTGCCTTTTTGACCACTTTATTGTTGCCAGTAGCCTGCCATGACTGTTGCCAGTACCATCATATAACTGTAGCTATTTCGACCACTTTTACTGCTGCCAGGAGCCAGTCACCTCTGCTACCAGTAACTACTGTCGCTAGCCTACGACAATATTATTGACAACCCCAGCGACTCTAACATGGCCATCTCATTATTCGCTTTATTTAGTTTTTACCTTTTAGCTAACACCACTCAGAATACATCAGCTTTTTCACCCACCCTTAACCATATCCCCATCCTGCATAGCCTGGGAAGAAGAAATCATACCAGCTCCCATCATACATCACCACATGCACATCATATCATACATTCTCACCTACTCTATATATTCCTTAATAACACGTATAGCCTCAAGCATGAACCCACTCTCTTACTTAGTAACCTAAAGTGTGCTCTCATCAACTCACGTTCAGTTCGCAAAAAGTGGCCAGTCATTACAGATCTTATCACTTATCTGAATTTAGATATCCTTATGGTCACAGAATCCTGGTTGTCAGACACAGATACTGTCCTCATAAATCAACTCATCCCTCCTGGCTATTCAATACACACATGTCACAGAACCAACCGGAAAGGAGGTGGAGTCTTCATCCTAGCCAGAACTAATCTCCAACTCAAGCTACTATCTTCTAGGAGTCTCACGCACATGGACATAGTTTCTGTGGCCATTAAGAACATCATTATAAATCTCATCTACAGAGCTCCTTCCTCCCCCCCAGAAGATCTCGCTAATATAATAGACCTGGTCTGCAACCCTGAAAGCCTACATAAACCTAATTGGTTGATTGGTGACTTTAACCTTGCCTCACTACAACCTACCTACTCTAACACCTTCCTTGATGCTATGACAAACCTTAATTATTCACAGATAGTGAACTCTCCTACCCACCTCAAGGGAAATACTCTTGATCTCATTTTTGCCCCCCAGTCAGAATCAAACAACAATATTAACCTTTCATTTACTCCTGTACCATGGTCAGACCACAACTTAATCTCCTTCCAAATCCCATATCAACAAAACCAAATTCCAACCAGCCAAACAAATACAGCCTCCTCAGGATCGACAACACGATTCAAACCCCTAGACAGGGATGACTTCATCAACAGCGCTCTTCCAGCACTCCGTCAACCAGCCCAAAACCTCGACGATATGATCAACAGATGGAACACCATCCTGAACTCCTGCTCGCAGCTACCTTCCTCAAACAGGTCACAAGCATCCATCAAACCACCAAGAATCAGAAAACCAGCCCCTTGGTTCTCTGCTGAATTACGGTCATCTCTTCAGCTTCTAAGAAAGCAAGAAAGAAAATGGCGTCGATCTCGTTCTGCAGTTGACCAAATGACTTACGAAAACACTTTAAAGCAACACCATGAGAAAATATCTGAAAAAATGAGAGAACACCACACGGAGCTCCTCCTCCGCTGATTAAATAAACCATGAGACCTCTTTAGCATTGCTAGATCCTTAACTAAGACACCGTCCTCCAATCAGGCGGTATCAATTCAGCCTCAGCCCTATGCTGAGTACCTGCAGTCTAAAATCATTAAAACAAATACGGCACCAAATTCCACACCCAACTACATTCCTCAGGTTCAACCACCGCTAACAAACTTCATCCCTCAAGCAGAGAAATACATTGCTGACCTTATTGCTACTATTAATTCCAATCTAGCCCCAAATGATCCTTGCCCTGCTCACTGGATCAGAATGATGCGTGCAGAACTCAGCCCAACCCTAGCCTACATCATGAAACTCTCATTCACAGCGGGAACATTCCCAGCAACTCTTACACAAACGTCCATACGCCCTCTCCTGAAAAACAACAAACTCGACCCGACAAGGACAGACTCTTATCACCCGATCTCAAGCATACCCCTTCTAGCCAAGCTCATCGAGAAGGTGGTTCAAATACAATTGCAGCAACACATTGACACATCAGCCCCTCTTGATCCCTGCCAGCATGGGTTCCGAGAATCCCATGGTGTAGAGACTCTACTCACCTTGCTTATCAATACGTTATCCAGAGGGATCGACAAAATTGAAAACGGGTTTGTACTCATCTTCCTTGATATTGCCACAGCATTTGACTCTGTTAACCACGAGCAACTCCTCTTTTGCCTTCAGGAAAAAGGAATTCAGGGCTTGGCTTGGGAATGGTTTAAATCCTATCTAGCGAACCATTGGCAACATGTACGGATAGGATCCTCAATATCTGAACCATTCCATCAACAACATGGAGTACCCCAAGGATCCTCCCCATCTGCCCAACTTTTCAACATATATATGCAACCAATTTGTGATATCATCCAATCATTTAATATATCCAGTCTTATCTATGCAGACGATGTCTTAATATTCACCCCAATCAAAATCATGCACCCGGACCTCTCCTCACTAATAGAGTACTTCAACGCAGTAACAGACTGGCTCCTATCTCAGAATCTTCGCATAAACTTTAAGAAAACCGAAGTCCTATTCATAACCAAGAACAAGAACTTCTCTCCCCCCACCTCATTAAAGGTGCGTGATGCAGAACTTCCATGTAAATCGGTTATACGCTACCTAGGTGTCACAATAGACCAACAGCTCAACTTCAAAGAACATATAAAGAATACTACCAAGTCAATCTACAATAAAATACAAACGCTGAGACACCTAAGACCTCTACTAGCCCCAGATGACTTCAGAACAATATTCCAGACACTTATAACGCCACATTTTGATTATGCCAACATCATCCTACACGGCCTCCCAATGAACACCCTCAATCCACTTCAGATGGCGATGAATACAGCAGCCCGCATTCTCTATGGTATATCAAGTAGAGATCACATCACACCCATACTTATGGAGCTACACTGGCTACCGTTACAATGCAGGATCACTTACAAGGCACTACTACTATCATTTAAAGCAATTACCGGCTATCCCCCTCATCCCTCTCTGCACTCCTGACCATCACCCCTACGAACAGGCTAAGAAGGTCAGTAGCTGTCAATACACTGCCTATACCACTTGAGTCCACTAAATGTACTCAAGCAACCAGGAATAGAGCCTTTACATTCTATGCTCCTAGGTGCTGGAACAATCTCCCACCTCATATCCGATCAATCAGTGACCTCTCACATTTCAGAAAAGCCCTTAAACACCACCTATTCTGCCTTCACTTCGTCCACCCTAACCAATCAGAATCACCTCTTGCACCACAACTCACCCACACAGCCTCTGACATTCCAACAACATAACACTTGACGATACACAAACAGACCGCCCTCAGGCACACCCTCAATGATTATAGATTATAAGGTCTTCTCCATCACGATTACCAACTTGCAATATAAAATGTAAATAGTTCCATAACTACCACTGTTGTTGACTTGTATATAGTTACCCCTGTTACATTCCCAAGTTACAGATCCTGTTACAATGTAAGCATAAGATCTTTGTTCTGATGCAATTTTTGATATTTGTAAACCGCACTGATACTAAAAAGCACGGTATATAAGAACTGTAAATAAATAAATAAAGGAAGGAAGATGCTAAACACAAGGGGGAGTAGGGGCACCAGAAGGGAGTTGTTGGACATAGAAGGAGGGATAGGGACACACAGGTGCATTCTGGACATGGGAGAAAGTAGGAAGGCAAATGGGAGATGCCAGACAGAGGTGGAGAGGGGAGAGAGAAGAGATGTTTGATTAAAGGTGGGAAAGAGAGGAGATGCTGAAGGAAGGATGGGGTAGAGAGTGAAAGTAGATGCTGGAAGGAGAGGGAGAGAGAGGAGATGCTGGTGGGGGGGGGGACTTGGGAATAAGAGGATGGGGAATGGGAGGGTCAGGGTGAGGGAAAAAGATGTAAAGCTGTACAAAGATGCAGTAAAAAGAAGATTGAAATCTGAGTGGATAGAAAAATAAACGGAAGAAAGTTGAAAGGAAAAGATCAATGGATATAGAGGAGGAAATGAAGAAGACAGGAGGAAAGAGAAGTGGGCAAATAGACTGGAAACCCTGGAGAGAAAGTAAAAAAAAAAGAGTCGGAAAGCAAAATGCAGAGACTGGGACCATCATAATTATAAAAATAAAATGGCCAGACAACAAAGGTAGAAAAATAATTTTATTTTTAATTTAGTGATTGGACTATGTCAGTTATTGGAATTTATATTATCTGCTGTTTTAATATTTGGCACAATATGGGGAGAAATGCATTGCCTTTTCAATTTCTCTGGTGCACTCCATGCAGAGTTTGGCTTCTTGAGGTTTCAGTCTAATTTTTGTCTACATATTTCTATTGTCAGTTTGTGGTCATTTGTTCTGTATTTGGTGAGGATCTATTTATGTTTAGAATGTGTGACTGAGGCCAGATATTCTGTTATCAGCGAGTGTTCTTATAGGAATCTGTAGTAATCCAGCTTGTTTCATTTTCCCAGTACTGATGTATTTACAGTGCTTCCTTTTCCTAGGTAGGTTGCCATTGGTAGTGTTATGGAATGCTAAATGTCTCCTATCCAGACTGACTTTTGTAGGGTTTTGTCTTGCTTAATATACTCTTGGTACCAGAGAAAGTTTATATTGTTGTTACTGTCAGACTTTTTTTTGCGTGGTGAGTTCTATAGGGAAATGTCCTAGTTCTGTTCTGGAGGGAGGGAGTGAAAATTGTAAGTTAAAATATACCATAGAAAGCTAAATTATGTTGAGACCTAAAATAGACAGAGAAGATCTTCTTGCGAGAATTTAAATATCTATACCTAAGCAACAAACAAGCGCAAAGCAAACAACTTGTAACCATGCCTTATCTTTATACGCTTCATCTCTTTGGAACTCTTTGTTAAGGGAATTAAGATCCATATCTGATAGCAAAGATTTCAGGAAAGCGCTGAAGACTCAGCTCTTCAGGGAGCATTTTGAACCTGATATGTTAGCCTAATCTGCATTTGATTTTATCTCCTTATTTTATGTTTTTGTAACACTCCAAGTTACGATTCCCTATTTAATATAACCATTTTTGTTTGATGTAAACTGCATTGAATTTAAGAAATGTGGTATAGAAGACCTGTTAATTAAATAAATAAATAAATGTTGTGGTGTTCCTTTCATTTGTAAAGCAATCCAACATGCCTCTGTATCGTTCCATGGTGCAACCGCACCTTGAATATTGTGTGCAATTCTGGTCGCCGTATCTTAAA
The DNA here is from genome assembly GCA_033557465.1 of Ichthyophis bannanicus. Taxonomy (NCBI): domain Eukaryota; kingdom Metazoa; phylum Chordata; class Amphibia; order Gymnophiona; family Ichthyophiidae; genus Ichthyophis; species Ichthyophis bannanicus. The sequence continues at coordinate 523,722,759 of CM066036.1, read as the reverse complement.
AAGGATATAGCAGAAATAGAAAAGGTACAGGGAAGAGCCACCAAAATGGTAAATGTCCATAAACTATTATTAAAGAGGGCCCAGGAAATCCACTGCTTGCCGCAATATAAGCATTGTGGAACCTGTGTCTCTTTTTGGGAACCTGCTAGGTACTTGTGACCTGAATTGGCCACTGTTGGAAACAGGATACTGTGCTTGGTGGACCTTGGTCTGACCCATATCTTAAGTTCTTATATTTCCAGGAATGAGTTGGATCAGAAGATATGGATGTGATAAGCCTGAAAGAGCCCTGGCATTTTAGAGGAAAGAAATTTAGAGGATAGACTGGAAGCAGTGCTGGGTTTTTGAGGGTTTGGGGCTCAGAAGGAACATGATGGTCTTGGGATGGATGAGCCCCAGAACAGCCCTTTGGTGTTTTGTTTTGAGCCCTGGAGATATAATTATCTTTGCAGATCTCATAGATAACAACACTGGATCCCACAGGCAGAAGTGAAGAGGACGATCGTGATTGCAGCTTGCAGAAGAAAAAGGTTAAAGGTGGGGGAGTGAAGTACAAAAGGCAGCAAAAATGTAAGGGAGGCAGTGGAAAGAAGGATGGTCGGGAATGGAAGGCAGGGGGTGTGAGTGCTAGGGGGGTGGGAGAAGGGGAGAGAGTCGGGAAGGGGAACAGAGAGGGAAGAGTGGAAGAGTAACCTAATGGTTAGAACACTGGCTTGAGACTAAGAGACCAGTGTTTGATTCTCACTAGCACTCCTTGTGGCCTTGGGCAAGTCACTTAACTCTCCATTGGCTCAGAAAAATCCAAGTCATCAATGTCCTTGTTTAATGTATATTACCAAGTTAAGTTTAAGTTACAATGTAAAATGCTTTGACTGAAATTATAAAGCAATATATAAAAACAATTATATAAATAAGAGTCCAGTAGTTTGGAGTTTAAAGGGATGAATGCAATTAGACAAAAGGGCACAATGGGCCAGATATTCAATTAGGCAGGTTTTCCTCACCTATCTTTTCGGCACAGGTCACTAACTGGGCAGCATGCAATATCGCTGCTGCCTGGTTATCACTTGTCGCCACCTCTGCTTCTCTTCAGAACACCCTCAACATGCCCTGATGCTAAACGGTTAGCATTGGGGTGTGTAAGGGAGATAATTGCAAGTATTCAACAGCACTAACCGTATTAGTGCCGTTGAATATCCCTCTCAGTGGCATGTACATGGGTTATAGGGCCGTAAACTCTGTAGCTACCCTTCGAATATCAGGCCCAATGTGTATATGTCGAAAGGCACCCCACCAAGAACACAGGCACCCACCCCTATACCACACACAGGCACCTCACCTCTGCACCACAGACTCACACACACAGGCACTCCAGCTCTGCATTACACGCACACACACAGGCATGACACACACACGTGACGGAAACACAGAGGCACCTCACTACCACACTACACTTTCAGGAACACACAACACCTCACCTCCACACCACAACAGAGGCACCCCACCTGTGCACCACACACACACACACACACACACCATAGCCACTCATACAAAGGCACCCACTACTGCATCCCACACATAAACAGGTAAATCACTGTTGCACTACACACACACAGAGACACTCTATATCTGGAGGTGGTTCACTGGACTGCAGGGGTAGGGTTGGGGATAGAGGCTTGGGGAGTTGACTGGCTAGCTGGAGGAAGGCTGACTGGTTTTCAGGAGATAGGAACTGGGAGATGTCTGACTTTTAAGGGAGGACTGACACTGGGTGACGAAAGGATGGAGAGAGAGGAGAGAGTACAAGACTAGGTGAGAAGGTCAAGGAAGAGACCTTAATCCTCAGTTTGCTGTGTTGTCTGTCTTGATTAGATTGTAAGCTCTGTTAAGCAAGGATGGTCTCTTACATGTACATATGCAAACTGTCATGTATGCCTTGTAGCTTTATACAAATGATTAGTAGCAATAGTAGTTTGTGAGACTGGATGACAGCAGGATAACAGGGTGGGAAGGGGGGCTGTCAACTGTGTAGTAGTAGTAGTATTCTGCCACTGGTCTGCAGGAGTGCATTACGGGCCTGATTTACTAAGCCCTTTTTTTCCCCTTTGGACACAGCATCAGAAAACAGCCTTAGCAATTCAGCCCCTAAAGGAGCTGTGGTAGACCTCTTCAGAAGAGATTCCTCCCGACCCAGCTCTTGAACTTCATTGGAGATGGAAGGGGGAGGGAATTAGGAGATCACAGCCACTGGCTCCTAAGAGTTTGACCTGACTCCTAAATCCATACAAAATTTGTTAAGGCCTGAGCTAATATGTACATTTAACATGGATATTAATGCTAACACCTGTTGCTACATAGGCCCCTAAGTCTAAGGCTGACAGTCCAATTTTTCTTTTAAAGAACAGTAAAAGTAAAGAATTGTCTACAATGGAGAAAATGTTTTTTTCCCTCAACGCGTAATCTGGAATTCACTGCCAGAGAATGTAGTAAAAGAGGACTAGGGGAATGCACTGCTTACCCATGGAAAAAGCAGCATGGAATCTGTATACCTTTTGGGAACCTGGCAGGTACTCGTGACCTGGATTGGCCACTGTTGGAAACAGGATACTGGGCTTGATGGGTCTTTAGTCTGGCCCAGTATGGCATATCTTATGTTCTTATAGTCAAAGTAATCTGCAAATCAAAAAATCAGTCCTGGAGATAGGGCAAAGCTTTGGTAAGAAATTATAACCTGGTGCCAATGGTCATCATGTAATATAAAATATTTTATCATTTTTTGCTCTTCTTAAATCTTCCTTGTTTCTATTAAGTTTTCACAACATCTGCGCAAACCAAAACGTTTGTCATTCCACCAGACCATGAAGTCATAGGGGCCATTAAAAGAACATCATACGGGCATATTCAAAGGGAGCAATGCTGAGCACAGTTTTCAGTAGCACATATGCAGTACGTACCACAGAGCATCCCAACACTAACCACTTAACGTCAGGGCGTTCCGGGTGCGGCACCGAGAGTTAGGTGGTTAGCGGGGATATTGAGTCACTGGCCAGTTAATCCTTATCGGCTAAAGTTAGACCAAAAAAAGCTGGCCTAACTTTAGCGAGTTTAGCTATCCGGCCAGCGGCTGAATAACACCGCTGATTGGAAAGCTAATTTGCTATCCAGCCAACTCGGATATGCAATGCTCCTTGCCACAAATGGCCCCTGCATTAAATATCTGGGCATAATTTTAAAGCTGTGATGGCCAGCCACTGTAATTGCATTGGCTGCCACCGCTGACTATGCCTCCTCCACATTTCTAGCATTCTTCAGAGGAAATTGCCCATTACCAATGGAGCAGCCTAATGGTTAGAGCATTGGGCTGAAAACCAAGAAAGCCAGATGTAGATATTACTTGGATTGCTGCACTAAGAGCAGTTGCATCATCTTTGGTCCGTACTAATAATTACTAGAAGCAGAGAGCGAGGCCCAGTGTTTTCCAGAACAGCGGAAATTCTTACTGCCTGTCATTTTGGGCTGGGAGGAGACTCCCTTGAGAGGGAAAGGTCAACTGACTATTAAAACTTCACTCAAAAGCAATTTTTTGTCTTTGACTCTTAGCCATTGCACCATGCACATTAGTGGGTGTCCTTAAGGATGAGGTGCTTTTAGCATCCTGTCAGAGCCACAACATGGTCGCATTTCGGCTAAGTATTCCTTAAGGGGTACCTTAAAGAGAACAAATAGGATAAAAGATTGAATACAAGAAAACATTTAAATACAATAACAGTTAAAACAAATAATAATTCAAAAAGATAAAAAACAGTAAAAACGTATAGATTTTGTGTTTATTAGTATAAATTATAAACAAATCACGTGAATTACAAAATGACATGATACTTATAATAAAAAAGTAACACTAAAATAAAAATGGATAAATATATAAATAAATCAATGTAGCTAATTATTTTATACATCAAACCAGGATAGGCAATCTGACAAGCATTTGTAATATGGCAAAGGTTCAATATGTATATATTACTATATCGAGTTGTGACCCAATCTGAAGGGATGTATTAACCCACATGTGTATGGGAGGAAAGGGTAGAAGAACCATAGAGAACTTACTAATACACTTACAATGGTTGTAATGAAACATGTACATGTACAGGCACACTAAACCATGTACACTAGTCTCTATGTTATAAAAAATCATAAAATTCCTGATCGTCCCTCCAGTCTAATCCCGGAATCCTTGGGTTGTCAACCTCATCTAGCAGCTTTGGAGAATGAGAAACTTCACTGTTGTGATGTCACTGGTATATAAACACTGGCTCCTCCTCTTCTCACCAGTTATCAGTCTCCAAAGCAGCTAGAGAGGTGGTGAGTCCAAGGGTTAAGGCTCACTTGAGGAACAATTAAGAAGAGTTTCCTTAAAAAAAAAAAGATATATAAAAAGAAAAGGAGTTTAGTTGATAGGTTAGTTAGGAGTAATTGGTTTTGACCTGCCTTTTTGGGCATTTTTCAGGTTTAGACCGTTGGTGCCTCTGGGGTCCTCAGATCCTCCCTCTTTGGAGTTCTTTATAAATTTCTTCTTTCCCTTCGGGGTAGCATCGGGGCCTGCCGCTGAATAGAAGCAGGCCGGTGCTGGGAGGACCCGAGTCTGATTACCTGCTCTCCCTGTCCAGACGCAGGAGTCAACGAGGTCGTGGGGCTCAGCGTGCAGATGCTTTGCCTGCTAACGCTTGGAGCCGTCCTGCCCTTTGAAGGCTGGGTTTGTGGTTAGTAAAGGGCAGCGATTTCAACGTTGAGAGGCTGCCGTGGGACTGAAGCAGCAAAGCCATGGTTTGGAGCAGGTAGTCAAATGCCCGAGAGGTAAGGGTGTCTAATTTCACTGCTTTCATTTTCTAGCGGGGCAATGACGCGCCGCATGTCATTCGCATGGGAAACAGCTCCGTTTACAGTTTGGAACTTCGGGGGCTTATAGGGGGCTCCAGAAGCTTCGTTTTTTGCCAATTTTCTTCAGGTTGAGGTCAGGGGAGGCAGCTGAGTATTCGGTGACCCAAAAAAAAAAAAAGAAAATTTTTGGAATAAATTTGGTTTTGAATCTTGGGGCTCCTGCAGTAAAACCATGCCAGCTAAGCAGCTTTGTCTCCTTTGTGGGACAAGGAAGGGCTCAGTATCCCCAGAGGGTGTGTGTAGGGGATGTAGCCATGAGTCTGGCGCTAGGGATCTACTGTCAGAGGTAGAGCCAGACGGAGAAGAGGGCTCGCTGGTGGGGGTTGAGCCATCGTCTCCTCCCCTGCCAGCACCTGAGGCGGGGCCCAGTACTTCGGGGGTTCAGGATACTCCGCAGTCTCAGCTGCTGGCCTCCGGGTCTTTGGCGGCTATCTTTTCCTCAGAATTTTTATCTTTAATCCAGAAGGCGTTAGGGAGCCCGCAAGGGGTTCCAGTAGTAGGGCCATCAGGGGATGGCCTTAGAGTGAAAAGGCCAGGTTCTCCATTGCTGGCGGACATGGCTGGCGGGTTGGTGAAGAAGGCCAAGGTTGATAGGGAGCGACTGGACCAGTCGGTTCTGTCGGAGGACATGCGAGAAGAAGAAGCGGACCTTGAAGAGGGCCTCGAGGAGGACCTGGAGGAAGGTGAGATTAAGGATCAGGAAGAGCAAGCTAGAATGGTCCGGGTGTTTCGTAGGGAGGAATTGCCGGCCCTCATTGCTGAGTCTCTTAAGACTCTTAACATGCCGACTGGTGGTCCGGCTGAGGACGCTATGCTGGAAGACCCTTTGCTGCAGACTGTTCGTAAGTCGCAGAGGGCTTTCCTGGTGCATAGAGTGTTTAAGGAGATGATTCAGGAAGAATGGAATATGCCGGAGGCCGTGCTCAAGGGCTCCAGAGTGATGTCCCAGCTTTACCCGCTGATGGATCAGGATCGGGAGCTCTTTAAAGCTCCAAAGGTAGATGCGGCCATCTCGGCAGTAACAAAGAAAACTACCATTCCAGTGGAAGGAGCGGCGGCGCTCAAGGATGCGCAGGATTGCAAGCTAGAGACTTTGCTGAAGCAGGTTTTTGAGGCAAATGCATTATCCCTGCAGGCGTCTATCTGTGGGGCTTGGGTAGCCAGAGCCTGTTTGCGATGGGTGCAGCGGATTCAGGGGCGAACTCCATAGAGCAGACCGAGGAGGCATCCAGGTTAGAGTCCGGCGTGGCGTATTTGGCTGATATCCATTATGATCTGATCAGGGGGTTAGCGAAGAGTATGGCCTCGGTAGTAGCGGGAAGGAGGTGTCTGTGGCTCTGTAATTGGGCGGCAGATGGTTCTTCTAAGGCTAGGTTGAGTAAACTTCCTTTTCGTGGCAAGTTACTTTTTGGTGAGGACTTGGAGAAGTTCTAGATCTAAAGAGGGTAAATCGCTGTCTTCGGGTGTCTCATTTTCGGATGGAGACCCCAGGTCAGTTATCGTAGCTGTGCGAAAAGGGGAGTTTTTGACATCGCTAGATCTGTCCGAGGTGTACCTTCATATTCCGATAAGGCCGGAACATCAGAAATTCCTCAGGTTTGCGGTCCCGATGGGGCATTTTCAGTTTCAAGCGCTTCCTTTTGGCCTGGCTACGGCGCCGTGTACATTCACCAAGGTGATGGTGGTGGTGGCGGCGGCCTTGCGCAGGGACGGGGTGTTAGTGCACCCGTATCTGGACGATTGGTTGATAAGGGCAAAGTCCCGAGAGGAGAGTGTGTCGGCTACGGCTAAAGTGGTGTCCTTGCTACAGAGTCTCGGTTGGGTGGTGAACGTAGCGAAGAGCAAATTGGAGCCGACTCAGGATCTGGAGTATCTGGGGGCTCAATTCGACACCGGCATTGGTCGGGTGTTTCTCCCTCCACAGCGGAGTTTGGCGCTGCAACGGTTGATTGTTCAGTTTCTCGGCATGCGGAGTCCCAGTGCCTGGGAGTAATTAAGGGTGCTGGGGACAATGGCGGCAACTCTGGAATTGGTGCCGTGGGCGCGGGCCCACATGAGACCATTGCAGAGGGCATTGCTGCGGAGGTGGTCGCATCAAAGGGATGCCCTGTCTCGGAAATTGGTGTGTCCGCCTCAGACTTGCCAAGCCCTGCAATGGTGGTTAAGTCCGGAAAATCTGGAAAGGGGCATGCCGCTAGAGGTTCCATCTTGGGTAGCACTCACTACAGATGCCAGTCTTCTGGGCTGGGGAGCCCATTGCCAGGGGCGAATAGCGCAAGGGGAGTGGTCCGCCCAAGAAAGGTCATGGTCGATCAACAGGTTGGAATTGAGAGCGGTGGCATTGGCGTTACAGGAGTTTCGTCCCTTTCTGCAGAGGAAGGCTGTTCGCGTGTTCTCTGACAACGCGACTGCGGTGGCTTACATCAATCGGCAGGGAGGCACCAGCAGTCGGTCCCTGGAAGCTGAGGCAGACAGCTTGTTCAAATGGGCGGAGCAGAATCTGGGGGCCGTGTCGGCAGCACACCTGGCGAGGGTGGACAATGTGCAGGCCGACTTCCTAAGTCGAGTGAAGGTAGACCCCAAGGAGTGGGTTCTTCATCCCGACGTTTTCGCGAGTCTAGTTCAGCGCTGGGGAACGCCGGTCATGGATCTCATGGCGACCTTTCAGTCGGCAAAGGTCGACCGCTTCTTCAGCAGGAGAAGGGAAAGAATGTCCGAGGGTCTGGACGTGTTGGTTCAAGATTGGCTGCAGGAGCAACTTCTGTATGTGTTTCCTCCATGGGTGTTAATCGGAAGAGTGTTGCAGCGCATCGAGGGTCACAAGGGGCGAGTGATCCTCATTGCTCCGGATTGGCCATGGAGGCCGTGGTACGCGGACTTGGTGAGGCTGTTAGTGGCGGTCCCCTGGAGGCTTCCAGTGCGAACGGATCTTTTGACGCAGGGTCCTCTGTGCATGCCCCAAGTGGATCGATTCTCGCTTACAGCCTGGCTATTGAACGGGCTAGGTTGAAATCGAGAGGTTATTCAAGCGCGGTGATAGCGACCCTGCTAAAAGCAAGACATAAATCTACTTCGCTAGCGTATGTTAGAGTGTAGCGTATTTTTGAGGCCTGGTGTGCAGATAGGACAGTGGTGCCCATAAAAGCGTCAGTGCCGCAAGTGCTAGCCTTCTTACAGGACGGGTTTCAGAAGGGCTTAGCAGCGGCAGCGTTGAAAGTGCAGTTGGCAGCTCTGGCCTGTTACAGGGGGAAGGTGCAAGGCACTTCCCTGGCTAGTCATGTGGATGTGAAGCGTTTTTTGAAGGCAGTGGCGTTGCTGAGGCTGCCGCGGAGGCGAGTAGTTCTGTCCTGGGATCTGCCTTTGGTCTTGGAGGTGTTGCAGAAAGTGCCTTTTGAGCTGTTGGTTAGGGCGACGTTGAAGGATTTGACCCTAAAGGTAGTGTTTCTGGTGGCTATGGCGTCGACGCGGCGAGTGTCGGAGTTGCAGGCTCTGTCCTGTAGGAAGCCCTTTCTGTCCTTTTCAGAGTCTAAGGTGGTTTTGAGGACGGTACCTTCCTTCTTACCAAAAGTGGTTTCGGTATTTCATATGAACCAGGTGGTGTCATTACCGGTGTTCACGTCTAGAGGATCCGATCAAGTTGCGGAGCAGCTGCATCGCTTAGACATTAAGCGGGCCTTGCAGAAGTATCTGGCTAGGACAGCTAGTTTTCGTAAGTCGGACAGATTGTTCATTCTGTTTGCAGGTGCTCGAAAGGGTGAGGCAGCTTCTAAAGGTTCGATTGCTCGGTGGTTGAAGGAGGTGATCGCGTCAGTGTATCTCTTGCAGGGCTGTTTGGTTCCGGCCGAGCTGAGGGCCCATTCCACTAGGGCGCAAGCCGCATCTTGGGCAGAGTGTAGCTTGGTGCCAGTGGAGGAGATATGTAAAGCAGTGACATGGGCTTTGTCTCACTCATTTGTAAAGCATTACCTCCTTGATGTGGAGGCGGAAAGAGATACTTGGTTTGGTTCAGCAGTGCTTCAGGCGGGGCTAGCAGGGCCCTCCCGTTGATTGTTTCACTGCTCTGTTACATCCCCAAGGATTCCGGGACTAGACTGGAGGGACGATCAGGAAGGTTAAATTAGACTTACTTGCTAATTGTAGTTCCTGGAGTAACTCCAGTCTAGTCCCGGGTCCCGCCCGAGTTGGATGGTGCTAGGTGGCCTGAAGCAAGCGCATGGTTACAGGTAAGCAAGGTTTTGGTGTACGGTAGTTCGGTCGCAGATCACGCTAGGGAGCTCATGTCTGGGGAGTGGTGAGGTCATCCTTCTTTACCTGGGGAGGAAGGATCTCGTGGCGCAGTCAGTAAGGTAAAATAAAAATTAAATTTCTGTGTATAGTTGGATCTTGGATCCTTTATTGTTAGGGCGGCATGTTTGCCCTGGTATTTTTATATAGCTACTTACTTGTTGCTCCGGTGAGTCTGCTTTGTCAATAGGTGAACTGGTGAGAAGAGGAGGAGCCAGTGCTTATATACCAGTGACATCACAACAGTGAAGTTTCTCAGTCTCCAAAGCTGCTAGATGAGGTTGACAACCCAAGGATTCCGGGACTAGATTGGAGTTACTCCAGGAACTACAATTAGCAGGTAAGTCTAATTTAACCTTAGAAAGCTTATGTGCTACTAAAATAAGAAGTAAAAAAGTCCTAATAAGTAAGAATTAAATAACCACTCATAAAAAATAACAATAATAATGATAATAATAAATAATAGTAATGATAAATAATAATTTGAAGTAAAACTATAATAATGATACATATAAGTATAAAAACCGGGGATTGTGATTGTTAGACTAAATTATGTTAAAAAACAGACATGATACAAGACCACCACTGCTCTTTAAAGTGGAGCTTGAGAAAAATACTAGAGAAGAGTAAGATGTATTAGAGATGAAAGGAATGAGGTAAAATACATTATCGTTGACCATCACAAGGAGAGTTAACTGTGCCATAGTTCTTATTTGTTGATTTTACAAAGTATTACCTTTGTTCAACACACAAACGTCTGGCCTAGACGATTTATTGAGAAGGGTGAATATGACAGTGTCAAGTGCCAAATCCTTAAAAACTTGCTGCCACTTTGCTGAACCCTGATATTTTAAAATCCAGGAGCTCAGAAAAACTCTGGTTAACAGATCCTTGGGATGGTGTGCTCCCTTGCCTGCCTGGTAGTTTAATAACAATATCCTGTACCCCACAGAAAAGGGGTTATGTGGGTTTGATCCCACTGCCATTGCTTGTGATTTTGGGCATAAGAACGTAAGATATGCCATACTGGGTCAGACCAAGGTCCATCAAGCCCAGTATCCTGTTTCCAACAGTGGCCAATCTAGGTCATACGTACTTAATAGTTTCCCCAAGGGACACAGGTTCCACAATGCTTATACTGGGTCAAGCATTGATATCCTGGGTGCCTTCTTAATAATGGTTTATGGGCCTTTCCTCCAGGAAGTTGTCCAAACCTTTTTTAAACCCAGCTACACTAACAACCTTTACTACATCCTCTGGTAACAAACTCCAGAGTTTGATTACACGTTGAGTGAAAAAATATTTTCTTTTATTAGTCTTAAATAGTTTACCCTGTAGCTTCATTGCATGTCCCCTAGTCTTTCTATATTCTAATAATGTAAACAATAGATCTATGTTTACCCGTTCCACTCCGTTCATTAATTTATAGATTTCTATCATATCTCCCCTCAGCCGTCTCTTAGCCACTTAACTCTCAATTGCTTCGGGTACAAACTTAGTTGGAAGTCTTCTGGGCATAGGAAAATACCGACTGTACCTGAACACAATTCTCCTTGAAAGGTCGGAATTAAATCCAGTCCATTCTGCTTTGTTGGAAAAATTTGCTCGCTCTCTCTCTCCAGAATGGGAAGCACAAGCTGTAAGCATCATGTCTGAAATGATTTGCTCTTTCAGGTCCCATTTTTATAACAGGACACCTATGTGAGAAGTTCTAAAGGCATCTGTTTTATAAAGGGATGGTATAAATGTCCAAGCCTTAACTAAAGCATTTTCCACCATTTGCGCTAGTATTTTATAAAACGAGTAAGTGCCGGCTTGTTTTTATAAAATTTCACATAAATTGGCACCTTCCAATGGTGCCTTGTTTTAGAATTGCCCTCTGAAATTGTAGAGTATGATGTGTAGATCACTGAAACCAACTCTTGCATTAATGCATTTGTAATTGCGTTTTCTAGACAGCAAGCAGAATGTAAAAAATATGTAAGACCATTCCCAATAAACATAATACATTGACATGTCTACTTCAAAAATTAATTTGTGACAGTCTCTATCACACATGCACAAGTCTGCAGAAAAGATCTCTTAAGTTGTGTACACCTGGAAAAACACAGGGGCACTTTTTTGACCAAATAAAGAGGGAATAGGAGAGTAGTGCATGCAGATATCTTAAGTTGTTTCCAAAATGGCTGATGTATGTTATGTTATGTTATGTTTATGTTTGGTAACTCCAGACTCCTAGATGATTCAGTCATGTCCATAGTATTTTCCTCAATCCCAGCAAATTGTCCAGATGTTGCTTAACTAATAAGTCCTAGATATATGTGGTAATGAGTTCTGAGATCATCGAGGCCTCTAAGGGTCTCTTTTACTAACACTTAGCACATGTTTTCATCCACGCAGCCCATAGAAATAAAATGGGCCATGCAGCACATAGCTCGAGCTAAGTGTTAGTAAAAGGGGTCCTAAGTATTAGTTAAGAATATCTCAAGGACAATAAAGCCGAGATCTCGGAGTTTTCAACCATAATAGATTACTGTTCCTTGCAGCATTCTCCAGATGTATCATCTTAATATGAAAAACGAAGTTAGCTTGAAAAGAGGCAAATTTGATTGCCGTAAGGTAGATGTAAGAGCTGAAAAAGTGCTCAATCTTTTATTATGCTCTTATGCTTGGTGTATATTTAGCTACATGAGAAAAATGTTACTCAACTAATAACGTCATCAGGTTTTCTTTCACAGAAGAAAAGAGTTAGCATACTATAGTCTTTGCTGTAGAGAGCTGAGGTGCCCTAGAAGAGTGTGTATTCAGTAGTTGCCAACTTATTTCCAATAGGGACATTTTAGAGCAGTCCCAGATTTCTGGAAATCTTCTCCTGATACAATATGGGTGGAATCTGGGACCACATTGCTTCGGGATGCTAGGTCAGTATGGTGCTCACGAGAGGGTAGTCTGTTGCTGACTCTTCAGTGGCATCCGCCGAAGGGTTTCTTATTCCTTTCAAAATGAAGTGTATGTTAGCTCATTGACCTTTATTTTCGCACAATCTATTATAAAACCTTTTTCTTATAAAGGTGTTGCTTATAAAGGTGTTGCTTATAAAGGTGTTGCTTCTTGCTCTAATGAACCCTTTTTATTTAGTTATGCTTTTGGTAGCATTTATCTTTGCACATTCACACTAGCATCTATGTACAGGCTCACTAAACCAACTCGAGGTTTAAATTACCTTTATGCCAGGAGTACCCAAATTATGGCCTGCGGGTTTAAACTGGCCTGCAGAACTCATTTTTCCAGACTTCAGCAGCTGGATTAAGCCAGTAGAGGACATTTTATTTATTTATTTATTTACATTCTCTTATATACCGCGCTATTCTACATCAGTGCGGTTTACATTGAACAAACTGATATTACATTGAACAGGGCATTATAACTTGGAGATAACTATTTTACAGGGAACATTATTTTAATTATTTTTTTTTTTACATGCAGCTACAGCAAAAGGAAAAAGGCTGTTGAGGCTCCCAGGCCCAGATCAGGAGAGCACGAAAGTGTGCATTACTGGTAAAGATAGACAGGTTGCAGGGATTTCCAAGGCTTGTCCAGCCAAAGATATGAGAGGTGCGGGATGGTCGAGGCAGGAGCTGCTATTCCTGTTCCCCATGGTGCAGCCCCTGGGCACAGCAATGGGGTCATTGGTATGCACTGGTTACTGCTGCTTAGAGCCCAAAGAGACCAGAGAAAGGAGCCAGAAGCAGGAGAAAATAACAATTTCAGCTTTACGGGTAAGGGCCCCACATTCATTCTGCAATAGGAGTAAGGGGATGGTGGTGGAGAGGTTAGGGAGAAAGGAAAGGAAGAGCTGAGAGATGGGGGATGGGAGAGGAGGAATGGTAAGAGAGGGAAGGGAATGGAAGGTGATAAGTGGGATTGAAGGAAAGGGAGGGGAGGGGATAAATGAGAAGGAAGGAAGGGAGGGGAGGGGAGAAAAGGGCGAGAGTAGAAAGGAAAAGGAGGTAGCTAAGTGAAAGGGAAGGAGCAAGAAGGTGAATGACAGTGAAGGATGAATGAGAAGGAAGAGGAAGGAAGAGAAGGGTGTGAGAGGAATGGGGAGGAGCTTAGGAAGAGAGTGCCCACCTCCAAACCTTCCCCTATCTCCACCTCCTAGAGGCAGAAGAATGAACAGGCTTCCTGGGGATGTGACACGGTTGCCAAATTCAGAGAAATCTTGAAATATTACCACTGACACTCTGTCCTCCATACTTCAGGGAATCCTGCCCCCTGCCTTCCTCTTTTTCGAAAATTTTGATCGTCATTAACAGGATCATATATGCCCCCTCCCCACCAGCCCCCATTCACAGGGTTAGCCCTACAATTGAAGAACTTAGTTTTTCACATAGCCCAACTTTTCTCCCCCATTTTTCAGTCCATTTTGACTTTATGCAAATGGGGCCATGCAGTGAGTGTCTGCACATAAACCCACAGGCCATTTCTAGAGTTGCCAAGTTACCCAGTTCCATGAGTGAGATTTTAAGCCAGTCCTGGATTTCTGACAAGCTTATCCTGATGCATTATGGGGCATGTAGCACTGATTCCAATGGGTAAAATCAGGATCTACAAATACTATTCTGCATTGCTATGCAAATTTAAAAGCAGAACTGGCAAAAAATCTCACTCCTGGACCTGAGTAACTGGCAACTCTGCATCCCTGCGTATTCAGCTAAGTCCAATGGGTGGCAGCCGTCTATTTCCTCACCTTGCTGAGCTGCAAAGTCCAAATGAAATGACAACCCACTCACCTCCCCCAGCCCTCTCAGTGATCCTCTTGAAAAGTGTAGATAGGTGGAAATCCCTGCAACCTGTCTACCTGCCTGTGCCCTTTCCATATTGACTAATATAACCCTTGTTATGCAGGCTGGTAAGACTTTCATCTGGCAAGACAATAAGGGGGTTATTCCGAGACAAAAATAGTGGGGATGGATGCCTCACCGGGACGATCATCCCCGATATTCATGGCAGCTGCTGCCCCCCAGACTAACTTCCCTGCCGGTTGTGCCGTGAAGTTAGGGGTGGGGAAGAGGCGGCCCGGGGGCAGAGAGTGGGCGGGCAGTGGGCGGTCGCCAGCCCTGAACATACAGGGCCGATTCTGATGTCAGCCATGTACGTCCAGAGCCGGCGAAATGTCCGGGGAAGTTATTGCACCCTTTGGGTGGGATAACTTTCCTGGACATTTCTTTTCGGCAGCTCCAAGGTGCGGAAGGGGCTGGGGCGCAAAATTTAATTCCCCGCAGCCCGACCCTGGCCTTAGGAGACTGGATCGGGGGTTGGGTCGCAGGGAATTAACTTTTTGTGCAGCGGCCAGCATCGCTGTATTTAAATGGAGCCACGGCGCCATGGCAACATGATGCCATGGCTCCGCAGCTCCATTTAAATGCCCTCACTGAGTTAATCGGCCTTTGCTGTACGTGCAGGCTGGGACTGAATCGCAGTCCCGGCCTGCACTTACTATGCTGTTGGTGATTCTGATCCCGCAGGGCTAGATGTGCCCCACGGGATCAGAATCACGATCTCCTTTGTATGTCCAGCTCAGCCCAGACATACAAAGGAGATCTACTTCCGGGACAGAATAGGACCCTAAGCAATAAACGGCCAACAAAAACATTTTTCAGATTTATTCCCAAATCCCCTCCTTCCCCCTGACCTCCCATCCCCCTATCTTTGTAGTTTTTTGTTGCCTTCCTCGTTTCTAAAGGTTCCCGGCATGGCTGGTTGATACTTTCTAAATAAGACATAGGTAACTGACGACTTACGAACTTAAGTTCATATCTGGATATAAATCTGCTTGATTTATAATTTTGGGGCAATGCTCAGTAGGTGTCCCACTTTTCTCTGTGTAGCTAAAGCCTGCCCAGGGTGTTGCCTGGAATATTAACATTTGAATATGCAGTAGTAAATGCGTCCAGCTTTAGGCACTGAAAGAATAATCAAGTCTGGTGCTTTGACACGTCCCTTATATGTAAAATATCTTGTCAAATAAAAAAAAAAACAGAAAGATTGACTAGCAACATTAGCAGACCACTCAGTGTTTATAACACCTCATTTCTGGTCATCAGTTTTGCTCCTGTTACTTACAGGGCATGTCAATGTTCAGGCAAGCATTAGCCTGATTTAAAGTGTAGGAGCCAGTTAATATGACCTATACATGCTTCCTTCAGTCTAGTATTTATAGTCTCAGAGGATGTTAATGCCCTCATCATGCCATGAATCCGAATGAGCTAAATTAATTTTGTTTTGTGGTTGTGTGTTAGCAGCATTGGTAAGTGGGCACTAGCATCATGTCTCTTATTATACAGAGCAAACAAACTCATTGGCAAAATAATTGCCAAGACCTTCGTTAATATATTTGTAAAACAGTCCCCCAGTAATCTCTTACTGCAGAAATTGTGTGAAAAAGGGAGCAATCCTACTAGAGAAACTGCAAACACTCGCACTCATAGATGTAAGCAGTCTGGACAGATCTTTCCACAGACCCTGTGTAGCTATCTGCTTAGTGACTGAACAGTGCTGCAGACTGAATAGTGACCGACACGCCCTCTGATTTGCCCACAGACTATCCCAGTTTTAACCGGGCATCTTTTTTGCAGCCTGTGGGGATATTCAGCGGCACTATCTGGAAGAGCCCTGAATATCAGGATTGCTAAGGCACTCGCATTTATGCCAGCCCTAGGGTTGGTTTAAGTGATCACACCTAGATTGGCCGCATACATCCTACCACTTACGCCCCTACTTGACTTGATACAATAGGCATGACTGACATGCATAAAAAGATGTGTTAACCGAGATACCCATTATAAAATTACTCTCTATGGGCCCAATTCCATAAGGCAGATAGCGGGGCAGCACGTCCCGCTTGGATGTGCTACCCCACTATCCATCTTGCCGGTATTCTGCCTGTGTCCCCTACTTCACGCACAGAGCTACTGGGCGTGCTGTGGTGGATGGAGGCGTGATGGGGCAGAGAGTGGGCGGGGCTGACCTCAGACATACAGGGCTGATTCCAGGACAGTCCTGTACGTCCAGGGATCGCCGGGGGATGCCCTGCTTATACTACCTCTGAGGTGGAATAAAGTGGGATGCCCCCTCCCAATATGGCTGGCAGCGCCCCACCAGAGCCCAGGAGCCCCCCCCCACAGGAGCACCAGGACAATGAGGGTGAGCCCCTGCCGTCTGATCCAGGCCCCAGCGGCCCCCATCAAGTTCAGGTGGCGGGGACTCAGGTATCCGGGACTGCGGGCAGATGGTGCCGCAGGGAGAGGTATGCTGGGCCGTCCTCAAGCCTGATTCTGACAGCCGTGGGAACATTTTGCTCCTGCATTTCAGAATTGAGTCCAAACAGGCCCATCCTGCACAGGGCCATCCGGACGGCCCAGACGTGCCCCTTCTAGAATCGGGCTCCATATGTATAGTTCTATACATAGAGCAAAAAGGGCATGATGAAGGCATATATATATATATATACATATATATATATGAAGCGGCATTTTAGAAAGGTCGTTTGGGAGCCATCTGGGACAGCCAAATAAAAATATCTGAAATTTCATGGGAGTGGGCATGTGTAAATGCTTTCTAAAATCCTTGCATCCCTGCCCTAAAAGATAGACCTGTCCACCAATTGAAAAGGGATGGGGACATGCAGGACACACCAGGCACATGCAGGTAAACGGGCAATTTTAGAAAAGTGCATATGTGAAATCTGCATCTTTACAAAATTGGCAACATAGACATGCCTATAGCAGTTTTCCAGAATGCACCTGTATATCTGTCGGCACATACACAACTTTGCCAGTGGGAGTCAGTTGGCAGTCCCCTTTTCTCCCTACTGTTGTTTGCTGACTGAAATGAGCGCTTTTCAAATGTCTGTTTGTGCCCAGGAGCAGGTATAAACGTGGTCATGTCAGCATAGATGGGCATAGATATGCAGCACCATTCTAAAATGGACTACACAGATGTATATTTAGCACACTACCCTGGACACGCCTATACCATGCCCCATGCAACATAGATGTGCTTGCACCAGATACATGTAAATTCAAGCTCTTCTAAAATGGTCCTTGGGATGTGGCTGTGATTGGCATGTCTGAATGGGCATTTTCAAGCGTGCAAATCATGAATAGAGCATCTAAAATACCCCCTATAAATCTTGGCACCCATCTCTGCTTCTAATCCAGTCTCTGTCTTCAGTGTGAGAATGCCAGTTGATATGTGTTTCAGCGGTTAGTAGCTAGCATGTTTACATGTTAGGGTTCACTGCGGCCAGTTACCGCTCACTAAAACACATATTAGCTGGCTAGCGGTGCTTAGTAAAAGGGTCCCTTAGTAGTATTAGTAACAAATTTGGCTACATTACAGGAGTCTGAGGATCTCAAGGTGGTGAAACAATGAGACAAGGAGGTAGCCAAAACCAGAAGGATGCTGGGCTGTATACAAAGAGGAATAACCAGCAGAAGAGAAAGTATTAATGCCCCTGTACAAGTCATTGGTGGATATTGTATTCAGTTTTAGAGACCATATCTCACAAAGAACGTGAAAAGACTTGGAACAGTTCAGAGGAAGGCAACCAAAATGATTCGGAGCCTGCACAAGAAGACATATGAGAAGAGACTTGAAGACCTAAATATGTATACCCTAGAAGAGAAGAGGAACAGGGGAGATATGATACAGACTTTTAAATACTTAAAGGGTATCAATGAACAAACACACCTTTTTCAAAGAAGGGGAAGCTGTAAGACTCGAGGGCATACGATGAAGCTGCAAGGCGGTAAATTTAAAAGAAACATCAGGAAATACTTTTTCATTGAAAGGGTGATACATGCATGGAATGCCCTCCCGATGGAGGTGGTGGGGGCAAATACAGTGATGGAATTCAAAATGGCATGGGACAGACACAGTGGATCCCTTTTTAGCAAAAGAATGAAATCAAAGCAAACTTAAATATCTTTTAATAGAAGGGGGCTGACCTACATGGAGCAGCAGGTACAAGCCTAAACACGGGAGGGGGGGGAGAGGGATGTTCTGCACACAGCTGCAGTTAAAACCACTCTAGCCACCTTACTGGGCAGACTAGATTGACCATACTGGTCTTTATCTGCCATCATATACTATATTACTATGGTTGGTAGTTGCCTGGAGTTTGAGGGTTTAGATTATATTTTTTTTTAACAATAGACAAACTGTAGTATGTTTTCCTGAATTAGGGACTTCACATTGAGTGAGACTATTGTTGACCAATTCCAAAATTACTGGGACAAATTATGCCCAGCAGTCTTTCAATAGTCTGGAGGAATCATGTCAGTAAGCATACTAGCATCCATTCTGTGGCTATCCATAGGGGCAGAGTATCTTATTGAAAAACTGTAAGCTTATATGCTGTTCAGAGCACTTCACTGAAGTCAGGCATTGAGGATACTGGTTGACCCAAAGGTGGAGAAAAAAATCAACCAAGGGCATAGGGCTTTACTGTTCAGTATCAATTTTAATCCCCAGTAATACTTTTGGCAGGTCTTTTCACTCAGTAATTTATTCTTGATTGTCACTCCTTCCTCTACTCCTAAACATGGCCTTTATGTCTCGAAGAGATAGTTTCAGTTTTCCTCAATTTTCCTCAAAGGAAGGATGCCTTAGCACATTTGTCCAGGTCAAATATCATCCTGATGTCATCTGAAAAGTTTTCACTAAATGGAGTAGTTCCACTAAGGGGGTCATTCCAGAACACAAATAAGGGGTTTGCATGTGCGACGGGGACGTTTATGTGTAGAAATGTCCCAGACCATATTCTGAAACACAGCTGACATGCATGTCCATGGCTCTAGCACAGAAATCTCAGAACGTGCCCAGAAGGGGCGGAGTGGAGGCATGGTCAGCCACGGAGACATAGAAGGAGTATTCAGGAAAGACCTGTGTACATAGTAAGTGTTTCCCGGAAATGTCCACGTTATTCCTTCTGAAAGGTAGAATAAGGCCAGGACTTAGAAAAAATTCTGCTCTTCTCTGCAATGTGGCCCATATTGAAGAATGGTTGTGACAGATATGTTTTGAACTAGTGTGACTACAGTCTGGAAAAACACAAGATGCAGTTCTAAGTACAGAGAGCAGAGGTGAGGGATTATTGTAAGGTCTAGATACATTAATAAATACCCTTACAGAAAGATTAAGAAGAGCAATAGTGTTTATTCAGGCTATTCACTGATGTGCTGTTTGTGCTAAAGGAGCCCATCTATGGGACCCTACTAATTCCCATGTTCTGCAAAATAGGACAACTGATGCAGGGATAGTATAGGCATGAGAAACGGAGATCATATTTGTAGTCCTGGTACCCTATACTATTATGTTAGGTCATAGCTGTTATGTAAAGGTTCAGGGCATCTTTTTGGCAGAATCATGTTTTGGTGACAGAAAGAATCATGTTTTGTGCCAGAAAGTGAGAGAGTGTGTGTGCGTGTGTGTGTGTGTGGTTTGAGGGGTGCATGGGAGGATCTGGTATGCTCATCTGCAATTTAGGGAGGGCATGAAAGCCTAGCCAGTACCTGGAGAATATGGATGATCGCAGCATCACTAGGTGCTAGTGTGATTGGGCAGTCAAACTCAGAGAGAGTTCACTATAGCTAAATGTCAAAACACATCCCTGTCAATAATAAAGGACCCTCAGAACAAGCCTCAAATCCAGTGAAAACAGCACTAATGCATGCCCATAATGCACATTTGTTGGACCAATGGTGTTGCTGTTGAGCATGTATTAGTGCTGTTTGTAATACTGAATGCCCTTATTCGGAGGGTCCCTTATTATTGACAGGGATATGTTTTGACATTTAGCTATATTTATTTATTTACATTCTCTTATATACTGCGCTATTCTGCATCAGTGTGGTTTACATTGAACAAACTGAAATTACATTGAACAGGGCATTATAACTTGGAGAAAACTATTTTACAGGGAACATGGGCTATGGAGGGTTAAGTGGCTTGCCCAAGACCACAAGGAGCACCTGTGGGACTAGAAACCCCAGTCCTTCTGGCCCAAGGTTACTGTCCTCTAGTGGGATTTGAACCCCTGACCTTCCGGCCTGAAATACCTTGCCCCAACCACTCCTCCACTCCACTATAGGGAACCTATGCTGATTCCTTCTTCATTATTTTACATAGGGTACTCTAATAAGATCAGATATTGTTGGCAATGTGATAGGGCAGCCATACATCCATAGTGCCAGGCACTGGGAGACATGACTGGTGTAGTGCCAACATTCTCCCATGCAGCCTACATCCCTACTTAGAACAGGATCAATGAGAGCTGCGAGAGTGGTGATATATCTGAAGTCTGGCTACTTGGTGTGATGGTACAGTTATCTCCTCTCCCATGCACACACAACCCTGACCAGGGGAGCAATGCCACAAAGCTGACCGTGAGAAGGCAGACAGGGTTGCCCCACACATAGCAGATATCTGCAGACCAATATACGAGGAACACAAAGAGTGAGGTGATCAAAATAGAAGTGGTCACAGATGCTTTTATTGAACAACCTCTATATGTTAGGAACCACCACCCAGGAAAAAGATTTAGGCATCATCGTGGATAACATGTTAAAACCCTCCACCCAGTGTGCAGCAGCGGCCAAGAGAGCAAATAGAATGCTAGGTATCATAAAGAAAGGAATGGAGAATAAAACAAAGGATATTATACTGTCTTTGTATCGTTCCATGGTGCGACCGCACCTTGAATATTGTGTGCAGTTCTGGTCACCATATCTTATAAAGGATATAGCGTTATTAGAAAAGGTACAGAGAAGAGCCACCAAAATGGTTAAGGGGATGGAAGGATACCCCTATGAAGAGAGGCTTAGAAAGGTTAGGGCTCTTCAACCTGGCAAAGAGACGGCCGAGGGGAAATATGATAGAGGTCTATAAACTAATGAATTGAGTGGAACGGGTAAACGTAGATCGATTGTTTACGCCATCAAAATATAGAAAGACTAGGGGACATGCAATGAATCTACAGGGTAACCTATTTAAGACTAATAAGAGAAAATATTTTTTCACTCAATGTGTAATCAAACTCTGGAATGTGTTGCCGGAGGATGTAATAAAAGCTGTTAGTGTAGCCGGCTTTAAAAAAGGCTTTGACAAGTTCCCGGAGGAAAGGTCTATAAACCATTATTAAAGGGGACCCAGGATATCCATTGCTTGACCCAATATAAGCATTGTGGAACCTGTGTCTTTTGGGGAAACTGCTAGGTACTTGTGACCTAGTTTGGCCACTATTGGAAACAGGATACTGAGCTTGATGGACCTTGGTCTGACCCAGTATGGCATATCTTATGTTCTTATGTTTCTGCAAACGCCTTCCTCAGTAGGTAATAACTTAAAAACATAAAATAAACAAAACCTTTAATGAAATTATCTTATAACAGACCGACATACGCCATGATGGGACACGATGAGCTGTGAGAAATGCCAATACCCAGACAGGTGGACCTCAGATGCCATAGCCAGAAGGCCCTACTACTACTACTACAACTACTGATCATTTGTATAGCGCCACAAGGCATATGCAGCGCTGCACAGACACACGTAAAAGATGGTCCCTGCTTAGCAGAGCTTACAATCTAGTCTAGACAGATGAAACAGCAGCTGTGGACAGGATATATCCAGGGGGAATGTTCAATAAACACAAGGGAGCTTAGGCAGATCAGATCCAACAGCGGCAATGATGAGGTGAGCACTCAACCTAGATTTGAGAGGAGACAGTGACAAAGCCTGATGTACAGACTCAAGTAGTTTGTTCCAGGCATAATGAGCAGCAAGGTGAAAGGAGCGACGTCTGGATTTTGCAGTAGAGTAGAAGGGCACAGATAGAAGCAATTTGACAAAAGTGCGGAGTCTACGGGGAGGGGTGTAGGAAGAGATAAGAGGGAAATGGTAGTGCGGAGCAGCAGAATGAGTGCACTTATAGGCCACAGGCATGAAAAGGGCATACATTTGTTGCTCAGCAATATTATGCATCCTTTGGGGAACTGCAAGGTTAGTTTGTGGTTTAGTGCACTTGGTGAGGGTCCATCCCTAGCAGTTTAAGGCATGTTTGTAGAGACCACCAGGGCAGAAATCACTGGGGTTGGTTCCTAATGCCATGTACTATTTGATGCAAGGTAGGTCCTGACATACATGCTCAAATTTACATTCTCTTATACCATATTGGGGTGCACTGGACTTACCTAGCACTTTTCAGGGCATGAGGGCTATATGGTCTAGATTGCAGCAGCTGTCATTTCTCATTGGTATTTATATCTAGTGTGCATCAGCAAACTACTGTCTGTGATGAGCAGCTTAGGAGAAGCATGTTTTTCCCGAGGGGCATGGTGTCCGTGGGTACATCATGGGGGCACGTCCAGACCCATGATGCGGAATTAGGTTCAAAGGGGGCACGTTTTTTATTTAGACGTGTCCGCAGTCTGGATGAGCATGTTATGGAATCGCTCTCTAAGTGCTGATTTCTGGGACTATAGAGCTTCAAGTTATCTACAAACAATAAGTGCATTCCTTATCATCCCTCCAGTCCAGTCCCAGTACCTGCAGGTTGTTTCTCCCTTCTAGCAGCTTGGAGACTGAGCATGTCAGGTTTTGATGACATCAACCCTGGATAAGTAGCTAGCTCCTCCCTCCGCCTCCAGTATCTTAGTCTCCAAGCAGCTGGAGGGTGTGATTCAGAGACTCACTGAAGGGACAATTAGGAATTAGTGGCATTAGGAGTCCTTTCTATTGGGTTTCAGCCCTTTGTATCGAAAATACTTCAAAAGTAAAGCAAGCAAAGTAAAAAAAACAAAAAGAAGAGAGACCCAAAGTCAGGCAGTGCCGGGAGAGCTTTCCCTGTGGGCAGGGGGCTTCCCGGCAAAAACGATTAGCTCAGTTCAGCGGCTCCGGAGGCATTTTGGGTGCGGAACATTCAGCGGGAAAGCAGCCTGTCACTCCGGTCTCTTCACAATACCAATGCTGAAGCCGCGAAGGGGCAGCTGAGCATCCGGGAGCCGCAAAACAAGCCTGCACGAAGTAAGTACTTGAACTCCATGGTCAGCGGGAGCCCGGGGCTTAATTAGTGTCCGTGAAGCTGGCTGGTGGCTAGGATCTCATCACTTGTGTTGGAGGTCATTTCTCAACGAGCGGGAACCGCGGCCATCTTAAAAAAAATCTATAAAGTTTTTTTTTCATTTGCAGCACTTCCTTTCCAGCAGTCAGAGGTTTGGGGGTTAAATTCATGTTTTATTGTTTTGGGGGCTGTGAAAGGGACTCTCACAAGGCAGCAAGCATGTAAAAATAAAAATTTAAAACCCTAACAAATGGTAACACTGCTGATTGCTAGAGGGGGAGTCAGCATGCCAGCAAAGACAGCTTGCATAACTTGTGGTTCCAGAAAGGAACCTATCTCAGCTGCTGGCCGTTGTCTCGGTTACAGGGCCGAGTCCAGTTCTATGGAAGCAGAATTGTTAGGACAGCTGGCAGAGAGCACAGCACTGCTGGAGGCTCCTCTGCACAGTCCCAAGAAGGGGAAGGCTGTTCGGGGCCGCAGGGTCCTCCTGTCAGTGGGGGGCCTGAAAGCAAGGCACTATCTGCAGCGAAGGCTAGCAAAGTGAAGGCCAAAAAGAACCACAAGGCTTCTGGGATAAAGTAGGAAGAGGGCACCTCACTGCCTCAGGGGTTTTCCCCGGAATTTGTCCTCTCATGCATAGGGCCTTTTGCATGAGGCAGTGTTCAGAAGACAGACCAGACCAGAGCAAGAACAGGGCGCAGAAGAGGGGTTTTTCGGATCTCTCTCTCTGCAACTGCCCTTAGAGGAGGAACCGGGTCCAAGTAAACACAGAGTGCAAGAGGATGCCTGGGAGGTAGAGGGATATAGGCATTCGGAACAGCTGGAGGATTCTGAAGCGGATCAGAAGCCTGGGTCGGAACTGGAAGACAGTGAGATCCCTCAAGGGGAGGACACATGGATTATCAGGGTCTTCCGGAGAGAGGAATTGACAGCGTTGAATGTGCATTACACCAAGGCACTTAATGTGAAGACGGAAGTTCCAGGGGTGGAAGAGCCTTTGGAGGATCTGCTCTTGCAGGCAGTCCTCCAAAGTCCACTGGGTTTTCCCGCTTCACAGGGTGGTCAGGCAAATGATGCAAGACAAATGGAATGTTCCAGAGGCCGCTCTAAGGGGCACAAGGATGATGTCCCATCTTTACCCATTGCCAGAAAAGGACAGGGAGCTTTTATGAGTACCCAAGGTGGACGCTACGGTGTCAGCAGTCATGAAAAGGCTACAATTCCCATGGAAGGGGGATCGGCTCTCAAGGAAGAGCAGGATCGGAAGTTGGAGACGCGCCTCAAGCAGGCCTTTGATATTAATGCCCTTTCCTTGCGAGCCTCAGTATGTGGGCATTTGTAGCACGGGCATGCCTGCAATGGATACAACATATAAACACAAACAACTCCACTACTTTAACCAAATGTAGCAATTGAATAATATTGCACTAAACAAGCTAACAATACTGTGGTGATAGGGGAGCACAGACCTCAGACAAAAGCCCCAGGGTCTCCGTAATACTTCAAAACCGGAAATACCGGATATCAGTAAAAACCAAGGGGAAAGATAGCATCAACGGTCTGTGACCTACCCCCACCATCCATCAACAGTACTGAAAAAGCTTATAGACAAATACAATCCTGATGGGGCAACAGCTCTTACAAATTCCAATTGTAATAACAGAGACATAAGATAAAGTATATCATTAAAGTTGCTACGTAGTACATAATAGCTAATAACAGATACTTTAAACCCTCAATAGCAAACAAACAGCATATCATATATCATATATCTCTTAACAGCCACTGCTCAAACAACACAAAAAGAGCAGAAAACCCATCAGTAAAAATGGCAGTCCTCAGCTTCAGTGTGACAGAAGATGGCATTAAATATCAACCCCGACGCCACATCAGACGTCCCTCTTAGCGTTTCGCAGACGCTGCTTCAGGGGGGTGAACTATAAAAACAAATAAAACAATAAAAAAAGTGCTAAATAAATCAAACTACATATCAACTACTTCATTTTCAAACAGAGCCAAGCAAAGCCGAGAGTTCTTACCATGCCCGCACCGAAAACACGTATACATCAGAGAACTCAACTCACCTTCCTTATCACATCCACAAGCCAGATTAAATATCCAACATGTGGCGTCTGACGTCTAACGTCAGCACCCTGTCGCCTAAATTATCCAATAAGCCTGCAGAAAACCATGTCCCCATAATTGCTGTCAAACCAATCACTTCCACGCATAAAGAACACTCAAATGCAAGCCTGCCAATCAATAGTAAAATTTAATCCCCCGGGGGCAACCGTGTGGAGCAAAAATATCCACCGCTGCTCACGGAATATTAAAAATTGCTCTCGGGATAACCCCCTAAAACCCTGAAGTACTTGTTCAATACCAAAGCATACCAAATCAGTAAATACATGTCCAAACTCTAAACAATGACTAACCAATGGCGCTTCTCGTCTCTTACAGCGCAACCTGCTGCGATGTTCACCCAAACGTATATATAGAGGACGAATAGTTTTCCCAATATAAAGGAGCCGGCACGGGCAAAAAATCCCGTACACAATGTAATCCGATTTACAGGAAGTGCATGATTTTAGAAAATAAACTTTCCCAGCATAAACAAAACAGTCCGTCTCCCAACAGACCCCACAACATGCACAGTCACCACATCGGACGTGCCGTCCCTGGAACTCAATCTGTTCCACACTTGAATACCTAGAGGGGCTCAAGATCTCTTTAAAGTTCCGATTTCGCTGCCAGACGCAGCGGACCTTCTTGTTGTCTAGACCAGGCAAAGGCTGCAATACATTACTATGCCGCCGTAAAATGCGTTGAATCTGCATGCTAAAAGGTGAATATCTTGAAATAAAATTCACACACTCTTCCTGATTACCGGTTTCTCTCTAGGTGCTAGCAGCCAACTTCTATCGTTATATAACGCCCGCTTATAAGCCCGTTCTACTACCTTCACGGGGTAGCCCCTCTGGACAAAGGCATCCTTTAAGAAACATGCCTGGATCTTAAAATCCTCTCTAGAAGAACAATTACGCCGATAGCGCAAAAACTGTGAAAACGGCAACCCTTTAATCAGTCCCTTCGGGTGGGCACTAGAAAAATGTAGTAAAGTATTCCTATCGGTTGTTTTCCTGTAAACGGTCGTACCCCAGCTATCCTCCTGTCGCCATACACGGACATCTAAAAATACTACTGACTGTGCATCAAAAGTCATCGTGAATTGTATGGATGGATCAACACCATTCAACCAATCACAAAACTGAGTCAAAGACTCAGGAGTACCCTCCCAGAGCATAAAGATATCGTCAATATATCGCCGCCAGATTTTAATCTGGGATTGTTTGTGTTTATATGTGGTATCATATCTAAACTCCGGTAAGGCCGTGCATATTTGTGTGTGCAATGGATACAAGGCATCATGGAGAATGCAGGGGACTCCGTATCCCAACCTCTGGAAGTGGTCAAGCCTGAGTCGGGAGTGGCATACTTGGCGGACACTTTCTATGACCTTATTTGCTGTTTATCAAAGAGTATAGCTTCGGTGGTAGCTAGCTGAAAGGCACTACCTCTGGCTCCATAATTTGTCCGCAGATGTTTCCTCCAAGTCCTGCCTCAGTAAGCGTCCCTTCAGGAGTAAGCTCCTCTTTGGGGAGGATTTAGACAAGTTGGTGAAGGAACTAGGAGAGACTAAGGGTGGCAGGTTACCAGAGGATAGGCAGAAGTCAGCCCGCTCCTTGCCTCAGGGACGAAGGCAGCCTAGAGGCTTCAGGCGCTTTCGTCTGGTCAGATTTACCCCTTATCAGAGAGGACGTGTTCCGGCTAGGAGCCAGACCTTTCGAGGCTTCAGGGGAACAGGTAGGGGTTTCTTCCCCTTGGCTTCCTTCGAGTCCAAGAAGACACAATGATGCAAGGCAGACCGAGGTGGAGGTAGTTCCCGTGGGGGGTCGCCAACGGAACTTTTACGATGCCTGGACCAGGATCACCTCCGACCAGTGGGTGCTGCAGATCATCAAGGAAGCTAATTCCCTGGGGTTCACAAGACTGCTCAGAGACGCATTTGTCAACTCCACCCGCAAAGCATCCAAGAAACGCCAGGCAGGGCAGCAGATGTTGCAGCGGCTTTTAGACTTGCGTGCAGTGGAAGCAGTTCCACCAAACCATTGCGGCTGTGGTCGATACTCAATCTACTTCATTGTGCCGAAAAAAGAGGGATCCCATCTTGGACCTCAGGCGTGTAAATTGGTGCCTCAGTGTGTGTTCCACATGGAGACGCTACACTTGGTCATTATCGCGGTTCGGGCAGGGGAGTTTTTGACATCACTCGACCTCACAGAGGCCTACCTGCATATTCTAATCAGAGATGGACATCAGCAATACCTGCAGTTTGCAGTGCCTATGGGACACTTCCAGTTTTGGGCACTGCCATTTGGGTTAGCAACGGCTCCTCGAACTTTCACTAAGATCATGTTAGTCGTAGCGGCAGCACTCCGCAAGGAAGGCATTCTGGTACACCTGTACTTGGACGACTGGCTCATTCGAGCAAAGTCCAGAGAGGAAAGCGAGCAAACCACACAGAGAGTAATCGCCTGCTTGCAGGATCTTGGCTGGGTGGTAAATGTGTCAAAAAGTTGCCTTCAGCCATCACAAAACTTGGAATATCTGGGTGCCTGTTTCCAGACCAGTTGTGGTCTGGTGTCATTGCCACCTGACAAGATCCACAAATTACAGAGGCAGGTCCGGCTGTTTCTCAGCAGGAGAGCTCCTATGGCATGGCATTACCTGCAACTCTTGGGATCCATGGCAGCCACTGTCGAGATGGTGCCGGGGCGCAGGCGCACATGCAACCATTGCAGAGAGCACTGTTAAGAAGGTGGTCAGCACATAATCATCTGCTCTCACGCAGGCTAGTATGTCCAGAATAAGTACGCACGACTCTCCTGTGGTGGCTGCAGCCGGTGAAGCTGTTGGTGGGCATGCCATTGGAGATGCTGCAGTGGATCCCTCTAACCACAATTGCCAGTCTCTTCGGATGGGGGGCACCCTGCGGGTCTAACATAGCACAATGACTGTGGTCCTCGGAAGAGAAAGAGTGGGCCATCAGCCTCTTAGAATTGAGGATGGTGTTTTGCATGCTCAAAGAATTTCAGTTCCTCCTGGAAGGAAAGGCAGTGAGAGTATTTTACGACAATGCCACTGCAGTGGCTTATGTCAGTCGCCAGGGAGGCACAAGCAGCACTCAGCTAGAAGAAGAGATGGAACCTCTGTTAGATTGGGCAGAGGATCATTTGGTGGTGCTCTTCGCGGCACATGTGGCTAGCAAGGAGAATATTGAAGCCGACTATCTCAGCAGAGTGCGGATAGACCCCGGAGAATGGATACTCAACAAGAGAGTATTTGCTTAGCTGTTCCACCGGTGGGGACCACCAAACATTGATCTCATGGTATCGTATGAATCGGCGAAAGTGTCTCGGTTCTACAGCACAAGACAGGAGTGCATGTCAGAGGGACTCGATGCGCTGGTGCAAAGGTCGCCCATGAGCGGGCTGCTCTATGTGTTTCCACCCTGGGCTCTTATAGGCAGGGTGATACAGAGAATCGAGGCGCATCAGGGAAGAGTGGTGGCTACTCAGGACCGGTCATTGCAAAATTGTTGAAGTGTCATAGGAGGACTTCTTCATTAACATAAATCCGGGTATGGAAGATTTTTGAAAACTGGTGTGAAAGGATGGACTGTCGTCTGCTGCAGGCAATGATATCGGACATCCTCAGGTTTTTGCAGGAAGGTCTTGACGAAGGGTTAGCCTATAGTTCATTGCGGGCGCAGGTGGTGGCTATCTCTTGTTATCGAGGTAGGCTACGGGGCCTCCTTGGGGTATCACCCGGATGTCCAGCATTTTCTGTGAGCGATAAAGCAAGTACAACCCCCGGTGCACTCGATCATCCCTCCCTGGGTTCTAAATCTCGTGCTGTCGGCCTTAAAGGAGGTGCCATTTGAGTCACTGTCGCGTTGTTCTTTGAAGGACCTCCCTGAGGGAGTGGATAACATGAGGAAAGATCTACAAAAACTGGAAGAATGGTCTAATGCTTGGCAGTTAAGATTTTATGTGAAGAGTGCAATGTCATGCACTTGGAAAGCAGAAATCCAAGGGAAATGTACGTGATAGGGGGCAAGAGGTTGGTCTGCATGGACTAGGAGAAGGACCTTGGTGTTATTATTTTTGAGGAGCTCAAGGTGGCAAAACAGTGCGACAAGGCAGTGGCAAAAGCCAGGAGGATGTTGACTTGCATACAAAGAGGAATTACCAGCAGAAAGGAAGAGGTACTAATGCCACTGTATAAGTCACTCGTGAGGCCTCAATTGGAAAACTGAGTTCAGTTTTGGAGACCATATCTTGCAAAGGATGTAAAAAGATTGGAAACTGTTCAGAGGAAGGCGACAAAAATGATTTGGAACCTGCGTCGGAAGCCTTATGAGAAGAGACTTGAAGACCTAAATATGTACACTCTGGAGGAGAGGAGGGATAGGGGAGATATGATTCAGACCTTTAAATACTCAAAGAGAAATAATGAACAAACAAACCTCTTCCAAAGACGGGGAAGCTGTAAAACTAGAGGGCATTTTATTTATTTTTTATTTATTTAACACTTATTTATATACCGCATCTTCCAGCGATCAGTTGCGGTGTACAATTAACAACAGTTAACAAAGCAGAGTTTGTTTACATAGAACATTGAACATTATAACTTATTACATAGAACATCTTAAATAACATAAAGCTGCAAGGGGGTACATTGAAAGGTAATGTCAGGAAATACTTTTTCACTGAAAGGGTGGTGGATGCTTGGAATGCCCTCCCGATTGAAGTGGTGGGGGCAAATACAGTAACAGAATTCAAAATGGCATGGGACAAACACAGTGGATCCTTTTACAGCAACAGGATAAAATCAAAATAAACTTAACTATCTAATTTCTCAGCAAATAGGGATGTCCTACACGGAGCGGTGGGTTCACCCCTAAACAAAGACATGGGGAGGGGTGGCCTGCACAGAGCGGCAGGTGCACCTACTCTTGCCATCTTACTGGGCAGAATAGATTGACCATACTGGTCTTTATTTGCCATCATTTACTATGTTACTATGTTACCTTGAAGACCATGTTTTTTGTGTCCATATTTTATTTATTTATTTATTCAACATTTTTTATATACCGTCTTTCTACAAATCAAGACAGTTTACATAGAACATTTCAAGGCAGTATGTTTCAACTGTTTACAAGGAACAAAGTAACAAGGATACATAAGTGAACAAAATGAACTAATTACAATGATCAATGATCAACTATTTACATGTGTATGTGTGTAGAGCTACAATTGGTTGTGTTATGGGTTTGAGGGAGCATGGGCGGTAAGGTAGATGTAAGGGTTAGGTATTAGGGTGGTAGGGAAAAATGTTCAAGGAAGAGGTGGGTTTTTAACTTCTTTCGAAATTCAGAGTGATTCACACAGTTACGCAGTTCATGAGGAAGGGTATTCCATAGGGATGGAGCATAGAGGGAGAAGGCCTTGCTGATAGTAGATTGTTTGCAGTGCCTTTTATTTGTTGGTATGGTCAGTAGGTTTTTGGTAGAGGAACGGTGTGTTCTTGTGTTGTTGGAGAAGGCAAGGAGTGGAGAGAGGCATGGAGCTGACTCCTTTAGGATAATTTTTTGTATAAGAGTGAGAACCTTGAATTTAGCTCGGTGTTGAATTGGGAGCCAGTGGAGATCATAGAGGACTGGTGTAATATGGGATCATCTGGGGGTGTTGGTTATGAGCCGCGCTAATGTATTCTGGGCTAGTTGGAGTGGTAGGATGGTGTTCTTGGGGAGGCCATGATAGATCAGATTACAGTAGTCAAGCGAAGGGGTTGTGAGGACCTGACAGACTGTGCGAAAGGAGTCAGGGCTTAAGAGAGGTTTGAGGTTCCTGAGAGTACGTAGCTTTGCATATACTGTATTGGTGGTTCTCTTTATTTGATCGGAGAAGGAGAGGTTCTGATCAAGGATGATTCCAAGATATTTCACTTGGTTTTTTATAGTGAGTGTGAGATCGCCGAAGGTGAGGGTTGGAGGAGGGGTGTAGGAGGGATTGGAAAATACTTGAAGAACCTCAGTTTTGGCTTGGTTAATTAGTAAGTTGTGCTGGAAGAGCCAAGCTTTGAGGCTGATTAGACATTCATTTAGTTTAGTAAAATTAGGGTTAGTGAGGTTAAATGGGGTGAAGCACATCATGTCATCTGCGTATAATTGGTATTGAATGCCATAGTTTTGAAAAACTTTGCAGACAGGTTGGAGGAAGATATTGAAAAGTAACATGGATAGGCTAGAACCTTGGGGGACACCTTGTTTTATTTATTTATTTACATTCTCTTATATACCACGCTATTCTGCATCAGTGCGGTTTACATTGAACAAACTGAAATTACATTGAACAGGGCATTATAACTTAGAAATAACTATTTTTACAGGGAACATGGGCTATGGAGGGTTAAGTGACTTGCCCAAGACCACAAGGAGCACCTGTGGGACTAGAAACCCCAGTCCTTCTGGCCCAAGTTTGCTGTCCTCTAGTGGGATTTGAACCCCCGACCTTCCGGCCTGAAGTACCTTGCCCCAACCACTAGGCCACTCCTCCACTCAGTGTGAATGGGAGGGAGGTATCACTTCCAATACGGACCTGTTGGGTTCTGGAGTCTAAGTAGGATTGGAACCATTTTAGAGTTGTGCCTCTCAGTCCTATTTCATGAAGTCTGATTAGGAGTTGATGGTGGGGGAGAGAGTCAAAGGTGGCGGATAAGTCAAGGAAAATAAGCAGGCATCCTTGGGCGGGGTTCTGGGTGTGTAAGTACAGGGAATCTAGTAGGGAGGTAAGGAGGGTTTCAACTCCGTGATTCTTATTGAAACCATGCTGGAATAAGTCAAGGGGAGAGTGGTCATCAATGTAGTTCTGAAGTTGGGTTTGGACAAGTTTCTCGGTTATCTTTGCAAGGAAAGGGATACTATAGGAGGAAGGGGAGGTGGGGTCTAGTTTGGCTCCTTTTAGGATTGGGCGGATAGAGGCACATTTAAGTGGGAGTGGTACGGAACCAGTCTGGAGGGAGGTCTGTGCAATATTCAGAATATGGGGGCTGAAGGAACTTCTGGTAGACTTGATCCAGGGGACAGGACAAGGGTCAAGGGCAGAGGTTGAAGCATTCAAATCTTTAGTAACATCAGATACATTATCTAAAGTAATGGGATGAAACTCATTCCATGAGTTTGAGAAGGCTGCATCATGTGGTTGGGTGATGTGGTCAGGAGTGAGTTGGGAGTTATTGGTTGATAAAGGTGGGAGGAATTTAGAGGTCAGATGGTTAGCTATAGCCTGCGCAGATATTTTTGGTGGCTGGTCATGTTGTAAGGGCTCGTTTATTAGGGATTTGGTGATGAGAAGAGCTCTCTTGGTTTATTAAGCGCTCGTTGGATAATATTTTCATTGTATTCTCTTTTGTGGTTGAGGGTTTCTGAGCAGTAGGTTTGAAGTTTGGCTGTGTAGGCAACGTGTTCATTGGAGTCTTGAGTGTGTCTCCATTTACGTTCAAGGCGTCTAAGCTCCCTTTTGAGGTTTCTCAGGTTTGTGGAGAACCATGGGGTTCTTCTACGGTGTTTTTGATGGAATTGCTTAGGTGGAAGTAGGGAGGCTGCAGATAGGATTTCATTCCATTTAGAGATGATGGACTCTTGGTTCAGGTTTTTGTTATTTAGTAGGTCAAGTGATGGGATTGTTTGCTCCAGGAAGCTGGCTGCATTGAATTGTTTGAATTTACGGGTGTGTTGGAGATGCGTGTGTGGTTGACTGTTGTGGATGGAGTAGGGGACGGTGAAGAGGATGAGAGCATGATCAGACCAAGGTATGGGTTGGATAGTGTGTAAGACCTGATCATTGAAGAGGGGGTGTTGTGGGAAAAATATTAAGTCAAGGATGTTTCCTTTAGAATGTGTAGGGTGCTGTAGTATTTGGGTGAAGTGAAGAGTCTTCATTGCTTGGAGGAAGGATGAGGATTGTATTGAAGAAGTAGAGTGTAAGTTTAGGTCTCCTAAGATAATTAGAGGGTGTGAGGGAGGTTGGGGTGAGCAGGCTGTATCTAGGATCGTGGAGAGATCAGATGAGTCAGCCTGGGGAGCATGGTATAGAAGGTGCAAAGAAAGTTTGGAGTTGGAGACAGTAATGGAGTCCATGCCTGTGGTGGAAGTGGATTCAACAGTAGAGAGCTGCAAGTTGGATCTAGAAATAATAGCTACGCCTCCTCCTCTTCCACGTAATCTGTTATATATATTGATTGAGTATGTTTTGGGGCATAGTTGGTTTACTAGAACCAAGTCAGAGTCTTGGAACCAGGTTTCGGTGAGGCAGAGTATATCAAGGTTGTAATCAGTAATAAGGTCAGCTAGTAAAGGGATTTTATTTCTGGCTGAACGAGCATTGAGTAGGGAGCATTTGAGGGGGGATGGGGGGGATAGAGGGAAAGTATGGTTTTAGGCTAGGGTTTATAGTAATGGTTTTGAGTTTGCATGAACGGTGGTGGGGGTTATAGTGGGCATGGGAGAGGTGTGGTAGGGTAAATAGCTGCCATATGCTCAGCATGGAGTATTTCGGAGCTTCAAGCCCTGTCTTGCCAAGCTTCATTTCTGATTATGGCTAATGAGAAAGTGGTTCTTAGGCCGGTGCCATCCTTTCTGCCCAAGGTGTTGTCGACGTTTCATGTGAATCAGTTGGTGTCACTACCCATTTTTTTAGGGGCCAGGAAGAGGGTGAATGATCCGCTCCTGCATCACATTGATCGTTCGTCGCACTCTACGGCGGTATCTGCAGAGGACACTGGCAGTGCGTAAAATGGATCAGCTGGTTTTTTTTATGTGGAGGTACATGGTGGGGGAGGTGACATCTAAAACCTCCATCTCCAGGTGGATAAGAGAGGCCATAGCTTCCGCGTACCTGTTGCGATGCTGACATCTTCCTCAGGGTTTAAGAGCTCAGGCTTCATCCTGGGCTGAGGCTTGTTTGGTGCTACCAGTGGATATCTGGTTTTCGTTGTATTCTTTTGTGAGCCATTATCAACTGGATGTGCAAGCAGCAGGGGATGCTCATGGTTCAGCAGTACTTCAGGCAGGTCTCGTGTGTCCCTCCCAAATCTAAGACTGTTATGGTACATCCTGCGGGTACCGGGACTGGACTGGATGGACGATAAGGAAGAGGAAATTAGGTCCTACCTGCTAATTGATG
Source organism: Ichthyophis bannanicus (assembly GCA_033557465.1). Classification (NCBI taxonomy): domain Eukaryota; kingdom Metazoa; phylum Chordata; class Amphibia; order Gymnophiona; family Ichthyophiidae; genus Ichthyophis; species Ichthyophis bannanicus. The sequence continues at coordinate 523,688,103 of CM066036.1, read as the reverse complement.
TTCCTTGAAGAACTCCAGTCCAGTTCCGGAATCTCTCCCAGATGGTGAAGAAGAAGAAATAGGTAATCGGTGGTGTGATTCGGGTTAATGAAGTAGAGAAGGACGGAGTGCAAGGACTCCTTCAAAATAGAAGAAATAAATAAAGGAATAAATATCGAAGATAAAACCATTGGTAGCGTGTATGTTCAGCTACCAGAGTGACAAGTTGCATTCTTCATTTAATAGGTGAGTAATTAGTTCAATGCCTCATTTGTTTGTTTGGGTTAATGGTTTAAGGTATTTTAATGTAGTTCATACTAGGTCAGTGGGCTGAGTAGTTAACTCAGGCTGGTATGGTTCTTACTTGTTGCTCCTGTGAGTCTGCTTTGTCAATAGGATACTGGAGGCAGGAGGGAGGAGGGAGGAGCCAGCTGCTTATCCAGGGTTGATGTCATCAAAATGTGATATGCTCAGTCTCCAAGCTGCTGGAGGGGAGAGACAACTCGCAGGTACCGGGACTGGATTGGAGTTCCTCAAGGAACATCAATTAGCAGGTAGGACCTAATTTCCTCATGTTGCCTCTGGATCTTTGCAATTTTTAGGATTAAGGCTAAATCCATAACCCAAATAGAAGAAGTATATTCAAAGGATTAAGTGCTATACATAACAAGAGTAGTGACAAGGAATCTCCCAGATATATTCCTCTCTGAATTGTTAGGGATGATGAATTGTTCATTTTCCTATGTCAGATGGAACATGATTTGTCACAATTGCAGGTGAACTTGATGTACTCAATCAATTTGAGGTTTATTTTGTACATTTCAAGGCAATTTATTATCAATGAATATAGAGCACTATCACAGGCTTTCTTATAACCAATCCATGCTACACTGAGATTTCTGCTTTTCTTAGCACTAACCACGAAGGCTTTATTTAGCAATAGCTGTTTTTTGGTCCCATATACTCATCTCTTGTTACCCTTCTGTTCTACTTTCATTATATTATTGAAATCAATATGATCATGTGGAGGGGCATTTTAGAAAGGCATCCAAGTGCAATCTTGGACATCTAAACAAGAACGTCTGGGAAAAACAAGCAAGCACGTCTAGGTGCAGACATGATTTCACGAACGTGGATGTACACAATATGGACATCTGCGTGGGCGTCTACATCGATGTCCCCAGAATAGTATTTCAGAACCTGGATGTCTAGGAATAGCCTAATGGTTAGAGTAGTGGGCTATAAACAGGGAAGCCAGGGTTCAAATTCTACTCCTGTTATCATTGAAATTGTGCTATATATTGGGCATGATGGCATGTTCATGCCTGGAGCATATCTAAACTTAGACGTGACTCTGGACATTTCTGAGATCAGGCAGTGACATCCAGGTTCCTGGAAACGCCCCAACCATACCTCCACCATGCCCCTGTTTAGACATGGATGTCCTCAAACTGGGGACATCCACATACCCAGCTTCTAAAATGGCTCTGGAGATGTCCCTGTGCTTTGGACATCTCTATGCTTATTTTTAGATATCCAGAGCATAAATAGGGCTTCCAAAATAATCCCTGTTTGCTGTCAGCGTCTATTGCAATGAATAGTTTGTAGGTAGACAAGTTATTGGTCTATTATTTTGGATCTTCCTTTAGAAGAAGAAGAGCACGATTCCAGTAGGGGCACATGCAGGCCATCTGGACAACCCCGAATAGGACGGGCCCTTTAGGACCCAATTCTGCACCACGGGAGCCAGATGTTCCCGTGGGTGCAGGATCAGGATCTGGGAGATGGCCCAGAGTGCCCCTGCATCGCCGCAGGGACATCCTTCCTGCGGCACGACCTGACCACTGCCTTGGAGCCCCCATTTCCCTGCTGCCCAACCCCAGATCAAGTGGCGGGGACTCACCCTGCTCGCTGCCATCATTGCTGGGGGGTTGGCCGGCCGAACCTCCACCTCCAATGGGACACCACCATGGCGATGGGACATCACCATGGCAATGGAACACCACCTCCGAGGTGGCATACACTGCCCCCCCCCCTGAGAATCAGCCCTGTACATCCGGGGGTCAGTCCTGCCCACACCCTGCCCACTCTCTGCCTGCATGCTTCCCCTATCTCCCGCAGCATGCACAGCGGCTCTGTGCATGCAAGGGGTCCTGAAGGTGACATACAGTTCAAGCGGCTAGCCGGGCTGGACATCCCACCAGGACGTACAGCCCCATCAGTCGCCTTGCAAAATCGGACCCAAAGTGTTTTTCCTGTTATTAATCATTATGATGAGTCTCATCAATTGATTTTTGCAGTTTGCCAGGTCTTTGTGGATGGATGCTAACGGTTGAGCCAAAATTTGCTCACTCCTTCTCTAATATAAGAACATAAGATATGCCATACTGGGTCAGACCAAGGTCCATTAAGCCTAGTATCCTGTTTCCAACAGTGGCCAATCTAGGTCATAAGTACCTAGCAGTTTTCCCAAAAGACACAGGTTCCACAATGCTTTTATTGGGTCAAGCAGTGATATCCCGGGTCCCTTTTAATAACGGTTTATGGACCTTTCCTCCAGGAACTTGTCCAAATCTTTTTTAAACCCAGCTACACTAACAGCTTTTACTACATCCTCCGGTAACAGATTTCAGAGTTTGATTACACGTTGAGTGAAAAAAATATTTTCTCTTATTAGTCTTAAATAGGTTACCCTGTAGCTTCATTGCATGTCCCCTAGTCTTTCTATATTCTGATGACGTAAACAATCAATCTACGTTTACCCATTCCACTCCATTCATTAATTTATAGACCTCTATAATATCTCCCCTCAGCCTTCTCTTGTCCAGGTTAAAGTGCCCTAACCTTTTTAGCCTCTTTTCATAGGGGTATCCTTCCATCCCCTTAACCATTTTGGTGGCTCTTCTCTGTTCTTTTCTAATAACACTATATCCTTTTTAAGATATGGCGACCAGAATTGCACACAATATTCAAGGTGCAGTCACACCATGGAATGATACAGGATATAATATCCTTTGTTTTATTTTCCATTACTTTCCTTATGATACCTAGCATTCTATTTGCTCTCTTGGCCACCGCTGCACACTGGATGGAGGGTTTTAACATCTTATTCAAGATGACGCCTAAATCTTTTTCCTGGGTGGTGGTTCCCAATGTGGAACCTTGCATCATATAACCATAGTTTAGGTTGTACTTTCCTAGGTGCATAACTTTGCATTTGTCCACGTTAAACTTCATCTGCCATTTGGATGCCCAGTCTTCCAATTTATCAAGATCCTCTTGCAATTTTCCAAAATCCTCATGTCTTTTAACAACTTTAAATAGTTTTGTGTCATCTGCAAATTTGATAACCTCACTCGTTATTTCCATTTCCAGGTAATTTATGAATATGATAAAAAGCAGCGGACCCAGCACAGATCACTGGGGTACTCCACTATTCACCTTTCTGCATTGGGAAAATTGACCATTTAGCCCTACCCTCTGCTTTCTATCTTTTAACCAGTTCCTGATCCACAATAGTACACTGCCTCCTATCCCATGACTTTTTAGTTTTGCCAAAAGTCTCTGATGAGGGACCTTGTCAAATGCTTTCTGAAAGTCCAGATACACTCTGTTAGGTCTCTTCCAGTTTAGAGTCCTTTTTAATCTGCATTCCAATTCTTTTGCTATTACTTCAGACCATTACATAGCTTTGATTTTTATCTTTTCCAAGTTCTCTTGTATGTTGGATGACCATTCTGTTTCTTGTTTAGACTCTACTGAGTCCTCATATAAATTTCTCCAAAACCTTTCTATTTCTCTCGGTTGGTTGTATTTTCATCATAGTGATGTTCTTTCCCAGTTCCCTGTAGAAACGTTTTGGGTTGTCTCTAAATAGTTTATTTTGGTATCTTTCATTTCTGTTTTCTTCATATCTCTGCAGTTTTTGTGCTTCTGTTGCTACTTTCAATCTATTTTAGAGCATATTAATTTAAGGTATTCTGTTAATGCAGAATGTTTCAATTAGATTTTTTCGATCTTTCTCATTATTTCAGACAATCTGAGATGCTCGTTTTTTAGGGACACCTCTGCATGCGTGGTTTTCTTTTTACTTTGCTGATTTTTTTCCAAGGAAGAGTTATCTTTCTTCTTTTCTTCTAGCCCTTTGTCCTTTTTGGGAGAATTATCTTGGTAACAATTTTTTTAATGGTTTTTTGTGGAGTGATATACTGAGGGAGGTATTTTTCATTTGTATTATCCTCTTGTTGCAAGCTGCTTTGTCCTTGCTTTGCTTGTAAGGTGCAGGTTATAAATATACATTAAATTAAATTAAATTAAATAGTGACTTTACAAGCCACAGGGGTCATTGTGCGAGGTAGAGGTTGACTGTAAGAACATAAGAACATAAGAAATGCCATACTGGGTCAGACCGAGGTCCATCAAGCCCAGTATCCTGTTTCCAACAGTGGCCAATCTAGGTCATACGTACCTAGCAGTTTCCCCAAAAGACACAGGTTCTGCAGTGCTTGTACTAGGCCAAGCATTGATATCCTGGGTCCCTTTTTAATAGTGGTTTATGGACCTTTCCTCCAGGAACTTGTCCAAACCTTTTTTAAACCCAGCTATACTAACAGCCCTTACTACATCCTCCGGTAACAGATTCCAGAGTTTGATTACACGTTGAGAGAAGAAATATTTTCTCCTATTTGTCTTAAATAGTTTACCCTGTAGCTTCATTACATGCCCCCTAGTCCTTCTATATTCTGATAGCGTAAACAATTTATCCACGTTTATCCGTTCCACTCCATTCATTAATTTATACACCTCTATCATATCTCCCCTCAGCCGCCTCTTTTCTAGGTTAAAGAGCCCTAACCTTTTTAGCCTCTCTTCATAGGAGTAGCCTTCCATCCCCTTCACCAATTTGGTGGCTCTTCTCTGTACTTTTTCTAATAACTCTATGTCCTTTTTAAGATACGGTGACCAGAATTGCACACACAATTCAAGGTGCGGTCGTACCATGGAGCGATACAGAGGCATTATAATATCCTTTGTTTTATTCTCCATCCCTTTCCTTAGGATACCTAGCATTCTATTTGCTTTCTTGGCCGCCGCTGCACACTGGGCGGAGGGTTTTAACATGTTATCCACGATGACTCCTAAATCTTTTTCCTGGGTGGTGGTTTCTAATGTGGAGCCTTGCATCTTGTAACTATAGTGTGGGTTGTTCTTTCCTAGGTGCATAACTTTGCACTTGTCCACATTAAATTTCATCTGCCATTTGGATGCCCAGTCTTCCAATTTATCCAGATCCTCCTGCAGTTTTCCACAATCCTCTTGGGTTTTAACAACTTTAAACAGTTTTGTGTCATCTGCAAATTTGATTACCTCACTAGTTATTCCCTTTTCCAGGTCATTTATGAATATGTCAAAAAGTAGCGGACCCAGTACAGATCCCTGGGGTACTCCACTATTCACCTTTTTCCATTGGGAATATTGGCCATTTAGCCCTACCCTCTGCTTTCTATCTTTTAACCAGTTCCCGATCCACAATAGTACACTGCCTCCTATCCCATGACTTTTTAGCTTCGCCAAAAGTCTCTGATGGGGGACCTTGTCAAAAGCTTTCTGAAAGTCCAGATACACTATATCAACCGACTCACCTTTGTCTACCTGTTTATGCACACCTTCAAAAAAACAGATCAGATTAGTAAGACAAGATCTGCCTTGTCTAAAGCCATGTTGGCTGTCTCCCATTAGGCCATGACTATCTACATGCTGTGTAATTTTGTTCTTTATGATGGCTTCTACCATTTTCCCTGGTACTGACGTCAGGCTCACCGGTCTGTAATTTCCCGGGTCACCCCTGGAACCCTTTTTAAAAATTGGTGTTACGTTGGCAACCCTCCAATCTTCAGGTATTACAGATGATTTTAATGAAAGTTCACAGATTACCAATAACAGGTCTGCAATCTCATATTTCAGTTCTTTCAACACTCTGGGATGTATACCATCCGGTCCAGGTGATTTGCTACTATTCAGTTTATCAAATAGTTGTAATATATCTTCCCGGTGTAGCGATATTTCTCTCAATTCCTCTGCAGTATCACCTTTAAATACCACTTCAGTCTTGGGTAACACCCCTACATCTTCCTCAGTAAAGACCGAAGCAAAGAATTCATTCAGTCTCTCTGCTATAGCCTTGTCTCCTCTTACTGCCCCTTTTACCCCTCTATCATCTAATGGTCCAATTGACTCTCTCACAGGCCTTTTGCTACGAATGTACTTGAAAAAGTCTTTATTTCGTGTTTTTGCTTCCGTAGCAAGTTTCTTCTCAAATTCCCGCTTTGCCTGCCTTATCAATGCTTTGCATTTAACTTGCCAGTGCTTGTGCTGTTTCCAGTTTTCATCATTTGGCTCTTTTTTCCATTTTCTGAAGGTTGCTCTTTTGGCAGCAACAGCCTCTCTGACCTCACCTTTAAACCATGCTGGCAGTTTTTTGGACTTTCTTCCACTTTTCTTAATGCGTGGAATACAGCTGGTCTGGGCTTCGAGGATAGTATTTTTAAATAACACCCAAGCTTGCTGTAAGTCTTTAACCTTTGGAACCGCTCCTTTTAGTTTTTTTCCGAACTATATTCCTCATTCTATCATAGTCACCCTTTTGAAAGTTAAAAGGTAGTACTGTGGATTCCTTTACTATCTGTCCTCCACTGATTAAATCAAACATGATCATACTATGATCACTATTGCCAAGTGGTCCCAACACCCTTATTTCTTGCACCAGATCTGGCGTTCCAGGAGAATTAACACAACTGGGGAAAAACATGCAGAGCATGACTCATGTAATTTTTTCCAACTCCCTCTGCGTATATTTGTGTTTATATCTGTGTTGTCTTTATGTGTGTGTGTCTCTGATCTGGGAAGAGAGAGGAAAAGGGCAGTTTGAACAGAGTGGTACCCAAATATTCTGTTGGTTTGGAATGGATAATAAAATGGAAAGCAAATATGATCATATATCAAATCATTACCATGTCTGAGGGAGTAAGGGTCAACAAATGAGTTGTAGGTGATACCTTTTTATTGGACTAGCTTAATGTATTGTTGGCAAATTTTCTAGAGTTATCCTTTCTTCATCGGGTCAATGAAGAAGCAGTGCAGATGCATTGGGTTTAAATAGTACAAACTCATCTAGGTCTTGGGTTATCTGCATATGTCATTACATGTCAATGAAAGGGGATGGGGATATACAGAGGTGATGCATTTGTTATTACACTTCAGTGAAAGGGGGTGGGGTGGATAGATGTGATGAGACAGTGATACCTTACAGTTCAAAGGCCTTATATTTGATAATGGGTGAGAAATCCAACGTGTCTATTCCTTTTGTGTCAGCCTCAAAGAGGCTAATTCCAATTGGGGGATGTCTGGCCCATCCTGATGTCCAAAATCTGGATGGGCCAGATGTGCCCCTTTTGTGTGGGCCCAGATGTCCAATGCCTAACCCTTCCCATGCTCCTGCTTGAGCCCTGGTGCTGTGGTGTCCTGTCGCCTTGGTACCATGATGCCATGAAGGAGTCCCGCTTCCCCGCAACAGTTTAAAGATGCTTTTCCCTGCCACCCGACCCAAGGAGGGGCCATGGCTGGCTGTCAGCATAGCGGGGACCTATTCCACCTCCAAGGTGGAATAAGTTCTCTGTCCAAACTTGCCTCCCCGGACATACAGGGCCATGACCTGTATCAACCCTGTACGTCCGGGGTCTTGGGCCCGCCTGCGCTCCACCCATGCTCCTCCTCCAGCCCTCCCCCTCCTGCCCCCACCCAGAGTTCCCCACACATTGCCGCTGTATGTTCGGGGAGCTTTTGGGGGCAAAATAGGCCTCAAGTGATTAGCAGGGGATGTATGTCCAAACCGGACGTATATCCCCGCTAATTGCTGTTTGGAATGACCCCCAAAGTGTTTGATCATTCTTATTTCAATTGCTTTCCTTTCTCCTGTATTCCTGAAGTTTCCTTTTGGGCATGTTTATTTGTAGGGTCATTAAGGGAGTGATCTTCCTTTGAGCCTCTAGTCTGTCTCATAAGAAGATCACTATCTATGAAGATTGATACTTGTTCTTAATTTTTGGCTTGTTTCTCTGATGTAGCACTCCTCTTAACAATTTTTGCATTGGATGATATTCCCAACATTCACAGAGAAGCATGAATGTGAGCCTTTTATTTGAATATCTTTACCATATGGGTAGCTACAGAGTAATTTCATAACAGGGTGCCTAGGTTAAGGCTCCCAAAATGTACCTAATTTAAGCTTATTTTATAAAGACAACAAGTTGGCACCTATTTCATATTATAAAATAATAATGTAAGTGGCAGAGATCATGTCTTAAATTCAAGCACAGACATTTCCACCTGCTCTGTTGCAAGTGTAGCTAAATGCGTGTGTGCATAAGTTAAGGTATTTTATAATCAACCTGTGAACTCTGCCTGTGCTGTGTCCAAACTACACCTCTAGCTAATCCTACTCCAAAATACATGCAGTATTCTAGAAGAGGCCATTAACTCATGTAAACTGCCGCAGACATGCATTAATGGCTTTATAAGATTACCTCCTCAATGTATAATTTCTTTCCATCCTTTGTTGGGTTGCAAAGAATAACAAATATCAGTGTGTTGATGCTGTCTCTTTTAAAGACATTTTTTTGTACTGACCTACCCACTGTTGTATCATGCGATGAGATTCCAGTGTTGTATGGAAGGTGCAATAAGAGGCAGGAGCAAGTGAGTGAAAGTGAAGGTACAGAGAAGAGAAAGCAAGATATCATGAGAGTCAGAAAGATCCTTGAAGGGAATAATTTTAAGGAAGAGAGATAATTTGCGCAGCTCAGGGTCTCTCCCCCTCTCCTACTTTTTTGGCTCAGCTCTCCCAAATAAGTGAATCACCAGCCACCTACACAGACTATAAAATAATATTATCCTCCAGGTCATTCATTTATTCTTTTGTCAGTTCTCTGACAGACGAAGGGTTCCTGAGTAACACAAAAAAGAGCATGCGCTCTTGCAGTGGAGTCCAGGGAAACACAAGGAGCAATTCAAGCTGAGAAAAAAAATTGAATTGAACTGACAGCTAGCAGATGGTCACATAATCCAAGCTTAGATTAGCTCTTCATTGATGTATGCAACACATTCAGCATAAATATATTCTGCTCTCTGTTTCAGCATTCATAACACACATCCTGTGCAAAACTCCACACGTGTCTATTTATACAGCTGATATTTCTGCATGCCCCCTGAGGAAGGCGTTTGCCGAAACGCGTTGGGGTCTTCACCAATAAAGTCATCTACGACCGCTTTTCGTCTTTTGCTCCTTGTGTTTCCCCAGATGAAGGGTTCCTGCCTTCACCTTGAGCCTTCATCTACTAAGATATAAACTACCAGGAAATATCTGCTCACTTATCATGTCTTTTTAATCTCAGGGATACGGATGTGCTTTCCATATTTTCAGCTGCTATCTGTGCCCAGCAATTTAGCCTAATTAAGCTTTAAGGGAAACCAGACCAGAGATACCTCAATTATATATTTTCAGTAGTGTTTGTGTCTTAATGGATGAGCTCTGAAGTCAGTTTGTAGTATTAATATTCTTTGTATCCACCGACATATAGCATGTTGACCATGACATTTGCAGTTAAATTATGTTTTGTAACTGAAAATGCATGTCCTGCAAGCCATTACATCAAGTGAAAGGGAAGGATATAAACCTGTGTTGTGGAAGGCTTTCATTTCAGAAAATAAACTGCTTGGGAATCGCCTGCTAGAAGTATCCTGTTCCAGGTTCTTTCAAGTTAAATGTTGCTTGGAGATTACAACCCTCTCACGCCTTAAAATAATCTCTGTTGGGTTAGGAGGCTACTAGCATTAATACTTTTAGCTCATCAACTGATTCTCAGGACCTGGTGTTGGATAAGTTCCAGCCAGTGACTGTGTTTGAGCTGTAGACATTTCTGAGATAGTTGAATGACAGTGCCTGTTGAATCCTTTTAAGGTCGGCCCAGTGGAAGTGCTCTATTGCCTAAGAGATGTGAAGGTTATGGAGAGTGGAATAAAGATATCCAGGTTAGAATGTAAAAAATTCCTACTGTATTTACAAAGGTTCTGCCAAACACAGACCCTCTTGTAAAATATTATCAGGATGTTCAGGAGCACACTTCAATATCTCACCACATACAGCAGGAGCATCGATTTTATGAAACTCCACGTGGAGTGCATAATGGAACGAGCATAAGGGGGGGCTGTGAAAGGAGTTGGAACCTATTAACTTCTGCCCCCTTCCTTCCTGGACCATCTGCATTGCAGGAAGTGACATCAAGAGCTGCTCCTGGGGCTATAAAAAGGTCAGCTTACCACAGTGGAGTGGAGTGAGCTTTCAGAAGTCTGAACAAGCAGAAGGGGACCTTAATGCAGCTGTGGAAGATTTGAAGAATTCACTGGAGTGGGACGTTTAAAACCACTGGTCTTTACATAGAAGCTGGGATGTGATGGACCTCTTCCTTTAACGCCTCCAAGAACAGTATCAAATCTAAAGATGTGGCATATGATAGCCAGTATGGAGGCCGCTTTAAAATGCTACCTAACTCAGCTCTTTAATTTTTGGGGGGAGATTTTGACTAGGCTTAAAAAAACTGTAGGTGCATTGAAAAATTGTAGCTCAATGATTTATTATTTATTTATTTATTTTTATTTATTTAATTAGCAGCCATTTTTATAATGCGATTTCCAGTTGATCAAACGCGGTTTACAAAGAACAAATTCTGGATAGTACAAAGAACATATTGTTATTCAGTTACATGGAACTGTTTTAACTATTTACATAGCAATGTATACATTTAACAGTGAGCTCATCAATTGCTTATCTGGCTATTCTGTTATTATTGGCCAAACTCTAAATAAAAAATTTAAAAAAAAGAAAAAGTGCAAATGTCAAATATGGAGTAAGATCAGTAGGGAAGTTCAGTCACTTTATTGGAATCTGGAAGCAGTACAGTCTATAAACCTGGTTCTTGTTAAAGGGCATGTTGCCTTGGAAAAGAGGCTTGAAAACTTGTAAAATTTGACTCATTACACTACTTGATGTTTTCTTAATTTTCCTTATTCAAAGTTAATTTCTCCGGTTGAAATGCTGAAACAATATTTTCAAGATATTTCTCCAAATGGGTTAGTTCTGTGCATACCATGGCAGTCATGAAGCTTATTCCTAAGCCAGGGTATGTGAAATATGATCTCAGTCTCTCAAATTTCCTGCTAATATAGTAACATAGTAAATGACGGTAGATAAAGACCAGTATGGTCCATCTAGTCTGCCCAGTAAGATGGCAAGAGTACAGTAGGTGCACCTGCCGCTCCGTGCAGGTCACCCCTTCCCATGTCTTTGTTTAGGGGTGAACCCACCGCTCCGTGTAAGACACCTCTGTTTGTTGAGAAATTAGATAGTTAAGTTTATTTTGATTTTATCCTGTTGCTTTAAAGGATCCACTGTGTCTGTCCCATGCCATTTTGAATTCTGTCACTGTATTTGCCCCCACCACTTTCATCGGCAGGGCATTCCAAGCATCCACCACCCTTTCAGTGAAAAAGTATTTCCTGACATTGCCTTTCAATTTACCCCCTTGCAGCTTCATGTTATGTCCTCTAGTTTTACAGCTTTCCCGTCTTTGGAAGAGGTTTGTTTGTTCATTAATACTCTTTAAGTATTTAAAGGTCTGAATCATATCTCCCCTATCCCTCCTCTGCTCCAGAGTGTACATATTTAGGTCTTCAAGTCTCTTCTCATAAGGATACTGGTCAGGATACTATTTTACCTGGGATACTCCTGCTGAGCCAACATCTCTAGAGCTCTCTATATTTTAGTCTTGATAAGGAGGCATGCAGGGGGAGGGAAAGGTGTAGATGCTAACTCCTAGAACTTGACTATACATTTAAAGACCTCTACAGATTCCAACAGCAGATCCATTTTGGGGGCTTAATTTGTAGTGGCTTCTTTGACAGAGATAAAGAGTTGAAAATGTTTTTTTGCTGCTAGATCACAAGTTTTTCATGGACATAAAATATATATCTTGCTAGATGTATCGGTTAGGACACAGATAAGGAAGGAATTTCTTCAACTTCATGTTAGGGCATTAGCTCTAGGTATGAGTTTCTTTATGAAATTTCCTAGGAAATGTTTTGTTAAGTAACAGGGGTGGGATTATATGTTTTCAAATGCAATGCGTTTGAAGGAGTTTGTAGATTCTCAGGAACAAGCCCAGAGTAGATGTCCAAAGGATGGATCAGGAGACATAGACATAACTGAATGTAGATTAAGAGAAAAATGCCCTTGATAAGGTCAAGTTAGTGTACTTTATTTTGGGGGTTTCTCTAGGGATATAGCTCCCTCCCCCTTTTAATTCTTTTCTACATATTTTTGAATGTATAGCTTGAATTGTTTACTGTATGATAGATGTTTCCTTAATACTTGGCTCGGGACCATTTTAGAAAGATATATGACCATTCCTAGATGTTTTGATGGACATTGTTTCTTTTGTTTTTAAAATTGTTAAAATCCAGTATATAGTTAGTAAAAAAGAAAAAAAAAGTTCCACATGGGGAATAGAGGCATCCAGCTTTCCCCCAAATGTGCAACTTTATAAAATCACTATTCCTGACAGCATCCATCCTCCTAACACACTGTTCCCCTCTTATGAGAGCAGCACATGCCCCCCTGTATTGTCCCCCCCCCCCCCAACATCACCAACCCCTTCCGATCCCACTGGCAGCATGGAACCCTTCCCAACACCCCCTTGACAGCAAGAACCCCTTGATTGGCTTCCCCAAGACAAGTCCCCAATACCACCCCCAGCTCTGGAGGTCCCTCTTGTCTAGTGGGGAAGAGGAAGCTACAAACCACGGCCAACACAATGATGATGGTATAAAACAACCTTTATTGACAGACTGTTGCGGAAGATCCTCTTCTCCTGCTCCCCTTGTAGTGGGGAAGAGGAACAATCACTAGTTGTTCCTGCTGATTGGTTCAAAATGGTACCTGTGACATCTGGTGGTAATCTCGCAGTCAAGCTTATCAACAACTTGACCTCTAGCAGTAGTATTACGAGACTAACGCTAGAGGTCACGAGTGCCATTTTGAACACAGCAATCACTCCTGCTCCCCTCTAGACACTAGTGACTCCCCAGTAAGACTAGTGGGATTAGGGAGTGGTGAGGGGTAATTTTGGGGACATTAAGAGGGGTTTCTCCATCAGGGAGAAATCAAGAGGTGTTGGAGATGTTGGGGGAGATTGGGATGGGACTGGCATTGGCCTTTGCACCTGCCCCTTCAAGCAAACACTTCTGTGTGCCTCAGGGTGGTTTAAATGCTGACATATAGAATTTTTGATATTCACATATATTCCCCTTGTAAAATGGGGAATAAACGCCAGTATTTTAGGCACATCCAAACCACTCCTTTTCCATGCCATAACCATGCCTCTTTGCTATCTGTGCATGGTAAAGATCACCAAGTGTAAATAGTGGCTTTGTAAAATCGCAGTTTACACATGTAGACAATCTGCACATTTAAATGCTGCTATTTATATGTGGAGATACTTCTAAGATAAGGACCACAGTAAACACTTCTTTGGAACCTAATCACTTGAAGGAATCAATTATTGTCTGTCTTTTAAAGAAGCCCTCTTTAGATTATTCACTTTTTGCCAACTATCATCCAATTGCTAACTTTCTCTTTTTGGCTAAGATAATTGAAAAGGTGCTTGGTATTCAGATAGGTTCCTTTTTGGAGGAAAATGGCAGTCTGCATATCGGTTATCCTGGATTTAGATCAGGCACTAGTACAGAATCAGTACTAATGACAGTTTTTTATTTATTTGTACGCTTGATGGACCACAGTTCAAACAGCATTGCAATTATATGTACGCTGTATTGTGGCATGGACGGTAACCAATCTGTCCATTTAATTTTATTAGATCTATCCAGTAGATTTCATTTAATGAATTGTGAGAGCTTCTTACAGAGGTGTGAGTCAGTGGGCCCTCATGCAGGTTGTCGTGCAGTGTGATGCAGCAAACCAGCAGGGGAGAAAAAGAAATGTTTTAAAGGTAGAAAAAAAGGCGCACAAACTGCAATATTCACAGGAACCTGATAGAGGGAGCAGGAGAGAGCTCTGGAGGACTAAGGAGCCGCACCCTAGAGGGTGTAACCTGGAACCAGCCAGCCTCCAATCAAGAAGAACAGGAACTCCTCTTAAAGGAAGTGAGGAGGACAGAGAGAGGGGAGAGTATGGGAGAAGCAGCTGGAGCAGCCAGAATCCAGAGAGGAAGGAGTATGGGAGAAGCTGCTGGGGCAGCCAGAATCCAAGGGGCCAAAAGAACCAAGAAGGCAGAGAATACAGGAGGAGCAGTTGGAGTGGTGAGAGCTTTGAAGGACCTGACTGGAAGGGCAGCAGAAAACCGGTTACGCTTCCAGAAGCTGCAGAGACTGGAGAATCTACAGGTGCTACAAACATTTCTCAATTCAACAAAAGAGGTACAGAGAAACTACATTGTGATTGCTGTGGGCATAACCCAGATCATAGGGTGAATACAAGGCAGAATCTACATAGCAGTAGGCCTCAAACCTCAGCTCCATTGAATAGGCCAGAGTTACAAAGTAACAGACAGCCTGCAGTAGACAGCCTTTGGATAAAGCAGGAATCAGAAGCTCCCTATAAAAGCTCCTCTGTTCAGAAAAGAAGGCTTGGAAAGTTTTTAGAGAATGGGAAACTTTTAAATAAGCCTACTTGTCAAGAGGTATATGAAAACTCCCAGAGAAGAGAGAGTCAGTCACACTATATGCATACTCCTGGCCGACGGCCCATGCTAGACTCCCAGCATTGGAAAATCATTCAGCAGTTGACTGAGAAACCTAGCGGTACCTCACCGATAGCTGTTAACCATAACACAGACAGTTCAGCTGAGGAAGCAATGCAAGTGGAAGAAGGAGAAGTCTTCCCCATTGAAGAAATGGATTGTAGTTTTTGCACCAGAGGCAGCTTAGAATGCTTGAGTGACTAGTAAGCATTGAAAGCCGGTGAAAATTTGAATGCTTATTTTTGTTATAACTTTGCTGTGAAATGAACAGTCTTTCTGTTGAACCCGAATAGAGTTTATAACCTGAAGTAAAGGACATTTCTGTTTATGTTTGAACCTGATCCGTTGGAACCTTTTGTGCATATCAGGGAAATAAAGCTTTTAAATTCCCTCCACTCGATGACCTATTTGTTCTTGGGGTACCTTTGGTATTGTAAGGACGCTACCGAGCCTCGCCAACCTCGGGCCCTAAAAAGAAAGACTTACCAAGCCCCACCTTTATTATATTCATGTCCAACCTGCCCTACCTATTACTAACCACTAGGGCGGCGTTGTGACAGCAGTCACGAAGATTCCCTGACAGAGAGAACCAGGTGGGTGAGGTTGAGGAAGAGGACCTCAGCAGGCTACACAATGAGCTGTGAGTTTCTGCAAGTTCCTCCCTCTTCACTCTGTTGTTGTTTGTTTGTTTTTTTGTTTTTTTTATTTAATCTTTTTAAGTTTTACATACAATGAAGCATATTACAAAACTTCATGGAAAATTAGGAAATTGGTAGGAAAAAAATATATAATTTATTTTATTTATTTATTTAACATTTCTTCTATACCGCGCTATTACAATCAGTGCGGTGTACATTGAACAAGAAACATACTACAATGCATACAAGCAACATTGAGTTTACAATGAACAGGGAACCAAACAAGGGACAACCGGGGTAACTATGTACAAGTTAACTTAATGCTATTTACGATAGTGTGAACTCGTTTGGATATTGCATGTGCTTTTCGGGTGGTTCGCCGTGGACTGGAGGGAAGGTTGACCAACTAGAATGTAGGCTAACCTTTTTCTGGTTGTATTGACGTGCTAGTTTTGGCATTGTCTGGGATGGTTTCTGGGTAGCATTTTGTGAACAAATGGTATTTCAAAGCTTTTCTGAATAGGATTAGGCTTTTAATGGCGCGGATTTCATGGGGAAGCGCATTCCAGTTTAAAGGAGCATATATGGAAAAGGCCCTGTTGGAGGTGGCCCTAGTGCACTTCATTATCATTTTGGGGACTATCAAGGTGTTCAATGCAGTGGGTCTCCTTTTTCTATTTTCCAGGGTGCTGTGAATAAGCTTGCTGATTGGCGTGGGGGGGGGGGGGGTGGTTATTTAGTGCCTTGAATGTAAGGACTAGTGATTTATATTGAAGTCTGGCATGTAAAGGTAACCAATGTAGATCTTTCATGATAGGTGTTATATGGTCAGATCTTGATGAGCCAGAGAGGACTCTAGCAGCTGTATTCATAGCCAGGCGGAGCGGATTTAAAGTTGATTGAGGGAGACCATGGAGGATGATGTTGGCAAAATCCAGGTGTGGGAGGACTGATGCCTGGAAGGTTGTTCGGAAGTTGGTGGGATCTAGTAGGGGGCGGAGGTGACGTAACGTTTTGATCTTATGATATATATAGTCTTTGTAACGTTCTTCACATGTGTTGTCATGTCTAGGTGCTGGTCCAATGTGATGCCGAGATAACGGATTGTAGCTTTTGATTTCAACTCTATATTGTTGACGAGTAGTGATGGGGGAGGTATGAACTTATGATTCTTTGTGACGAAAAGAGCATCAGTTTTGCTATGGTTAATCCGTAGGTTTTGTGATAGCAACCACTCGGTTACAGCTTCGAAGCAGTTGATTATTGGGGAGAACATTGGATGATCAATTGCAAACGGCATGTATAGGAGGATGTCATCTGCGTACGCGAGGCATTGTACGTTGAAGGAGCGGATCAGGTCGCATATCGGCTGCATATAGATATTGAACATCAGTGCCGATAAGGACGATCCTTGGGGTACTCCCTGTGATTGTAGGAATGGTTCTGAGGATGCGTGGCCTATTTTGACTTGTTGCCACCTGTTAGATAGGTAGGATTTGCACCATTCAAGTGCTGTGCTTTGAATCCCCTTATCTTTCAAGCGTTGTAGGAGTATGTCATGACTCACAGAGTCGAAAGCGGCGGAGATATCCAGGAAGATGAGTACGAATCCTTGTTGTATGCTGTTTATTCCTGTTATCAAGACGTTGAATAGGGTTGTAAGGACTGTGTCGACTCCATGTGCTTCCCTGAAGCCATGTTGAGATGGATCTAGTGGTGCTTCATTGTCGATATGATGCTGGATTTGTTGTTGGGCGGCTTTCTCAATGATTTTTGCAAGTTGGGGGATGCTCGAGATAGGCCTAAAGGATTCAACTTTGGATGGGTCAAGCCTGCTGTTCTTCAGTAGGGGCCTGATGGAGGTGTGTTTCAGACTCTGCGGGAATGAGCCTGTTAAGAAAGACTGATTCAGTGTTTTGCTCAATATTTGACTTAGGTCATGTCGCAGGTCCTTGATCCAGCTGGCTGGGCAGGGGTCATTAGGTGCCGTGCTGGGATTGATAGAGGCAATGATGTTCACAATCTCTCTATTTGATACCGTGGAGAAAGTATGTAGTGGCGTTACTTGGGATGCCTCAGGTAAGGTGGAGGCATTATTGACACTTATATTTGTGTTGGTTCTGATCATCTTTGATTGCAGGTAGTTTGCATAGTCCTGCGGCTGAGGCATAAGGGGTTGGGCTGAAACCGGTTCTCCTGTTATGGATTTTACTATACTGAACAGGGCATGAGGTTTATTGATGGAGCGTTTTAATAAGTCTGTGTGGTAAATTTTCCTGCTCTGTGTTATCTTCGCACGGTGGGTATTTAAGTATGAGTTGTATGTTGCCAGCGCTTCAGGGGAGTGAGTTCGTCGCCATCGTCGCTCAAGTTTGCGTAGATGGTGGAGAGATGTACGAAGGTCTGTAGAGAACCATGGTGTATGTTCACGTTTTCGAATTTTCTTTTCGGTGGGTGATGGACAGGAGGCAGCTCTCAGGCCCTCGTCCCATTTGGATATGAGATCATCTAATTTAAGGGTTGTGTTGGCCATGAGTGGTCGGAGATTCTCTAGGACTACGCTCTGGTTGAGTGGTCGGAAGCGGGCTGTGTGGGTTCCAGATGTGTTTGAAGACTTTCGGCTCTTGCAGGATGTATTAATGGGTATATTGAATCTGAGTAGACTGTGATCTGACCAGGGCACTGGTGTTACAGACAATGCAAGAGTTTGGGGTGTTGTGACGTTGGAGAGAGGTGCGAAGATGAGGTCCAGTTTGCCGCCCTTAGCGTGAGTGGGGGAATCGACATGTTGTTTGTAACCTAGGTCTTCCAAGGCATCAAGGAATGCTACTGAGTGGCTGTCTAGAAGAGATGGGAGGTTGAAGTCACCAACTAACCAACTTGGGGAGCGAGAGGTGGATGTAGTACATGCATGCTCAATTATTGTTGGGAGGTCATCTGGTGATGGAGTGGGTGCCCGGTAAAAGAGGTTGATTGTGCAGAGCTCATTAGATATGGTGAGGGAATCCAGGTGGGTTGAGCTAGAGGAGTTGCACAACTTGAAGTGTAAATCGGCTTTGGCAAGGATGAGGGTCCCGCCTCCTTTCTGAATGGATCTGTGGGATGTGTGTAGCACAAATCCTGGTGGCAGCATCTGATTCAAGAGGACATTATCACAGTCGGATAGCCATGTCTCCGTGATCATCAAGATGTCGAGATTATATTGGTGTATCAGGTCAGTGGCTGCAGGCCATTTTGATCGTACTGATCTGGCATTTATCAACGCACATTTCAGTAGGCGTTGGTGATGTTGCTTCTCGTCTTGTGTCTTTTGGATGATTTGGAGAGGAATGCTAAGTAAATGGGAGTGGGGTGTAAGGTTATTTTTTGCCGTGGTGTTGTGGGGGAATTTGGACCATCTCCTTCCATATGTGCGTAGGATTGGTATGTAATTAGTATCATGGTTGAAAGCATTTGAGGTGTAAGGGAGACCAAGGGTAAGGAAGGTCATGAATAAGAGCAGAATTTTATACATGCTTACAATAAGGTCCTAATTAATGGTAGACGGTAAATTAATTGCAGAGATTGCAAGAAAACAGTACAGAGAATGCAAATTGTTATCAATAAGATAGTGGAAAACGCAGATTGTTATCAATAAAGATGGTGGTAAATTGCATCAGTACAGTGAATACAAGATTCTAGTTACTGGTAGGCGGTAACAATGCAAAACAACAGTACAGGGAATGCAATTGATATCAATAAAGACAGTGGTACAGAGGTATTCTAGGTAGCAGTACTTAGGAAGTCAGCTTCCGGATGCCGCTGACAAAGCATGTGACTGCTGGTTAATAACTACGGTAAAGGCTGATTTTTCAAAACAGTTAGCGGCATAGGACTTGCCTTTTCTTGATATTGGTGGCTAGTTCTGATCCGGGTGTGAGTCGTGGCTTCGTTTGTAGGTTACTGGAGTGCCACTGCCTCAGGCGCGAGCCCGCCAGGCGCGGGCGCGCCCGATGGCGCGAAGCTTAAATCCGTGCTCGTGTGCCCCGATTGGGCAGGGATGCTGCCGGTGCTCCTCCTGCTGCTGGAGGCTCAATCCCCCGACTGTGGAGAGCTGATGATGGCAGCAGGGGCAGAGAGGAACAAGCGCCCGATGGCGCGAAGCTTAAATCCGTGTTCGTGTGCCCCGATTGGGCAGGGATGCTGCCGGTGCTCCTCCTGCTGCTGGAGGCTCAATCCCCCGACTGGGGAGAGCTGATGATGGTGGCAGGGGAAGAGAGGAACAAGCGCCCGATGGCGCGAAGCTTAAATCCGTGCTCGTGTGCCCCGATTGGGCAGGGATGCTGCCGGTGCTCCTCCTGCTGCTGGAGGCTCAATCCCCCGACTGGGGAGAGCTGATGATGGCGGCAGGGGCAGAGAGGAACAAGCGCCCGATGGCGCGAAGCTTAAATCCATGCTCGTGTGCCCCGATTGGGCAGGGATGCTGCCGGTGCTCCTCCTGCTGCTGGAGGCTCAATCCCCCGACTGGGGAGAGCTGATGATGGCGGCAGGGGCATATAATATTAATCAATATTATATGAAATGTCAGGAAGAAAAACATTCCAATTCCTACTATAGCCCCCTAAAATAAGGGATCCCAAGAAAGAAGAATATATATAATTAACACCCTAAAAAAGAAGGATAAAGAGATGTGAGCAAAACAGTCGCACCTAAATTATTGGCAGTGGATCTGGGGCCACATGAAGAGAACGTCGAGCACTCAGAAAGCTCAATAACTGAGACGGCTCAAAAAAATATATGAAACATCATTCAACCTAACCATACATTTACAAGGAAACTTTAAAAAAAATAAACCACCCAACAACAAAACCCCAGGACGTAATAACAGAAATTTTTGATTTTCCTTAGCTAAGTCTGGAAAAACACGGACTGTTAACCCATGAAACAATACAGAACGCTTCTTAAAAAACATACGTAAAAACCAGTCCCTATCAGAGGATAAAGCAAATACAGCTATCAATGTGGAGGGAGAAGCAGCCTCCTCAGTCGAGGACTCCAATAAAGCAGATATATTTAATAGATCAGATTGACCCTCCACATCAATTGTTCCAGCCCCAGACACTTTCTTCCCAGAGGGGAGATAATATACCTTAAGCATAGGAGGATGGGAGTCAATTGGGACATTTAACACTTCCAGTAAATACTTCTTAAACATATCTTTAGCGGATACAGTAGGAAGTCTAGGAAAATTTACACAATGCAAATTAGAATGTCTAGAAGTATTTTCCAAAAGTTCAATCCGAGATTTTAACGCCAACATGTCCTTCTGACACAACGATACACCAGCATCACAAGTAGAAGCCTTCTGCTGTAATTCCGTTACCGATGACTGCAACGCAGAGATTTCAAGGGTATGTTGTTGGAGTAGAGTAGTATGTCCCTGGACCTGTGCCCCTACAGCCACCACTTGGGGAGCAAGAAATTCACCAAGCTTGACTATAGCAGTCCAGATCGATTCCAAAGTGAACTCGGCTGGTCGATCAAAAGTAAAAGCATGTACCTGTCCAGAAGAGCCCTCTGTTGCCCGACGCTCAAACCTCAATTCCCCAGACGCAGAGAGGATATCCAACAACTCGCCTGAGAGCCCCCTCAATATCCCGTCCTCTGAACTGGAAAGAGAAGCGGATCCCAGATCTACATTCCTCCGCTGCACAGCCGCTCCTCCAGGGTCAGAACCCCCTCCATCTTTAGAAGAAAGCTCTCCCTCCGGCTGCGCATAAGTCCGCCTCAGCAGAGGATCTTTTGGAGGCCGCCACTGCACAGGCGGAGAGATCTCAGGCCCAGAACCACCCGTCAAGCCACCAGGCTCCAAGGGGGAACAGCAGGGCTCTGCTCCGTCAACATTTGCGACTGCCATAGCAGCGTAACGAAAGCGTCCAAAGGTCCAACGACCTGAGAGGAAAGGGCAGAAGAGGCTGCCGGGCTAATGGAGGACTTCTTAGGCCCTTTAGCCTTCCGCTTGCCCATAATACGAGAGGTAAAAAAAAACGCCGCCACTATCAGCTCACATCAAAACGCCATCTTGGATCCTCCCTTCACTCTGTTGTTTTAACATCTTTTTAGCTCGGGGCAGTTTCTCCAAATGGATTAGTTTTGCACATACCATGACAGTCAGGAACCTCACTTCTAAGCCAGGGTATGTGGAGTATGATCTCAGTCTCTCAAATTTACTACTAATGCTTGGTGCAGTACTTGCATTGTGCCAAAAAAGAGCCTCCTGCTGGAGTTCGTAAGATGTAACAGGTTTGGGTAGTTTGTCAAGATACGCTTCGAAAATCTTTTTAATCAAGCCTGCGGCTCCCAATACTATGGAAAATATTTCTGTATCTTTCTGCCACATTTTCTTGGTCTCTGACTGCATTTCTTGGTACTTCAGGATCTTCTGCCTCTCCATGCAATTCACAGAATAATCACTTGGAACCGACACTTCTATTAACAAAGCCGTTCTGGTGTTTTTCTCCTTTATCACTATGTCAGGTTTCGTCGCATCCAGTTTCTTATCCATCGGAATGGGAATGTCCCAGGTGATCATAACCTCTTCATTCTCTGTAATTCTCTTAGGGTCATGATCCCAGTGCTTTTTAGGCACAGTGATGTTGTAGTTTTTACAGAGTTTTCAATGTATGAGGCATGCTACTTTGTTGTGCCTTTCTGTATAGAAATTTTCCACCATTAGAACTTCACAGCTAGCTATGAGGTGAGTCACTGTTTCCAGCTCTTTTGTACAAATCGATATACTTTATGCCTATTTTGCCAGTTTTTTCAATGCTTGCTGTAAACCATCTCATCCCTAATCTGCTGTCCTGGGCTGCAACTATCAGTCTCTCACCCTTTGGTTTCAGTTCACCTCTCCTTAACCATTCATGTGTCCAATCTTGATCGTTTGCTGATCTAATTCTTTGAAGAGTTTTTTCTCTTGTTTTGCAAATTCTGTTGCTTCCTTTCGTGTGTGTACTTGTAAAGACTCACTCATTCTTTCTAGTCATCAGAATGCTTGTCCAAGTTTGACAGTGGAGACAGATTCTGGACATTTACTTTCATATTTCAGCACTTTTTGCTTATTTGGATCCGATGATGCTGTTAGATGGGCCTTGGAGGCTTATGATAGTAGCTCTGTATGCGTAATCAGTCTCTGTGAAGCCTAACCCTCCTTCAACTCTAGGAATGTACAGTTTTGGCATCTCTGAAATAAAAAAAACTTAAATTTCGACAAAACTTTGAAAGACTTTGCAGAGCAAAAAGCAAGAATTTTTTTCTTTATAAGATATTGTTTTGTTTTTAATACGGTACTACTAAGAAGCATATATTCATGATTCCTAATTTGAAATTAACATACGAGGGGGTACCCAAAAAAAACAGGAATTATTTTTTAAAAGCTATTTATTTCAAATTCTTTACAAAACAACCTTATCCCCTTCAAAATACTCTCCATTACAACTGATACATTTGTCCCACTGGTGCTGCCACTGTTCGAAAACTTTTTTGTCGTCATCTTTAGAAACGGCTGACAGCTCCTCCCTCCTTTTTTTCTTGACTTCTTCAATGTTGTCAAATTGGTGTCCTTTCATGCCCCTTTTCATGCGTGGAAATAAGAAAAAGTCGCACGGAGCCAGGTCAGGCGAGTAAGGTGCGTGGGGCAGCGGAACCATGCCATTTTTAGCCAAAAACTGTCTAACAGAGATGGCTGTTGTCGTGGTGGAAGAACCAGTCTCCTGTCTGCCACAAATCGGGTCTTTTTTGACGAACACTGTTGCGCAATCTTCTTAAAACTTCCAAATAAAAGGTTTGATTGACGGTCTGACCTGGGGGAACAAACTCTGAATGAACTACCCCCTTGGCATCAAAAAAGCAAATCAGCATTGTTTTGATGTTTGATTTGACTTGACGACATTTTTTTGGACGGGGTGACGATGACGTCTTCCATTGGCTTGACTGTTGCTTTGTTTCTGGGTCGTAGCCATAGCACCATGACTCATCACCTGTAATGACCTTTGACAGAAAATCTGGATCAGTTTCAAGCTGTTGTTTCAAAACACGACATGTTTCAACTCGATGTTCCTTTTGATTGTCAGTCAGAACCCGAGGAACAAACTTGGCAGCAACCCTTTTCATTCCCAAATCTTCCGTTAAAATTCGCTGAACCGAGCTCCAAGATAACCCACTAATCTCTGACAGTTGATCAATTGTCTGTCGACGGTCTGTGAGCACAAGCTCTCTAATTTTTTCAATATTTTCGTCGATTCGGGCAGTTGATGGACGCCCAGAATAAGGTTTGTCATCAATTGACATGTCGCCATTTTTAAACCGAGCAAACCACTGGTACACTTGACTTTTTCCCATAGCGTCATCTTGATAAGCTGTTGTCAACATTAAAACAGTTTCAGCGGCATTTTTACCGAGTAGAAAACAAAATTTCACAGCTGCACGTTGTTCACTTAAACTTGTCATCATAAAAAAAGAAACAAGAACAAAACAGCGCTAGCAAAAACAATCACTGCAGTTGAACAGAACAAGGCAGGACGACAACACAGGCGGCACTGAACTGACAATGAGTTGCACTATACACGTCTAGCAGCAGAAGTGCGTACTACACAAGCTCCGCCCAGGGCAATGTTATTCCTGGGTTTTTTGGGTACCCCCTCGTAAGTTCAGGAAGCCCCACAAAAATGGTCCAAATTGGTCTCTGCCATTGCTAAAGCCAGCCCTTTTAATGAGCATAGGGAGTCTTTTACTAATGGGCGCTAAGATGTTGCACCTAATGCACTAGTAGCGCCAAAATCATGGTGCATTAGGTGCAACATCTCCACGTTAACTATCAAAGGGTGGAAAGCATTTCCCTGGCAGTTAACACACAGCCCTGTCCCATAGCACGTGCTACATTACTGTGGTTGCACCTAATGTCACCTGTTGAGGTGGCGTTAGGTGAACCCATGCTAATGCAGTTAGCATGTGGTGTGAACACAGCGTTAACAACATTGAGCTCACCACGCCCACTCTCTGCCCTTACCCCACCCATTTGTGCCTCTAACACAGGTTGTGCTATTCTGGCCCTGCTCTAGTTGGCAATGTGCATTCCATTGCAGCTTTAGCACGTGCCAGAACACGTGCTGTCAGCTAGTGCCCTTTAGTACAAGACCCCCATATTCTTGTTGGTTGCAGTTTGGTATACTTTAGCAGTATTCTCATGAAACATAATTGTCATTGGGTAAGGTGGCTCATGCTTCTCTCTGCTATAACTCAATTTGTGGTGTTTTATAGGATTGCTTTTATGTGCACCATTTTGGATGATTATTCAGGAACGTGGCTTTTAAGTTTTATTAATAAATCTTGGCTGCTAAAATGTGAGGGATCTTTTCACCTCTTGGACTCATCTTGCTTCAATTAACGAAAAAGAAATGAACAACAAAAGCAAATTGCTTTAAAAAAAAGATGTTTCACACATTTTAGTGATTAGTTGAAATCGATACTAAATTGTTTGCATGCTTAAATATATTTATTAGACCACCTACATTGATCGTAAAAGGGGCATCATAAATATTCAAGATCAGTTTAAGCAGACAAGTTAAACCAAAACCATGGATTTTCCTGAGATCTGATGGGAGAATCAGTGAAATCTTCCCCCATCATTCTTGCTATTATCCACTGCATATTTCTTGGTTTGCACTAGATTTGTTTTGTGGATTAACATCAGCATTTGCAATCAAAGGATATTTTCTTTAGAAGAGGTTTACCACCTGCCACCTAGCTTCATCAAATCGCTTTACAAACCACGTCTAATACAAATTCATAAATCTCTGTTCTCTGAGGCCAACAGAGCTACTGACCCAGAGATTTGGAAAATCTGATATTATGTGTATTTTTTCTTGCTTTGATAGGTCTTTTTTCAGGACATGTATATTTCTGTGTTTGAATCTGGATATGTTGTTCAAACAAGTTTATTGAAAAATAATTTAACTGCTAGGGTTTTCATTGCTTTCACTGAAAACAAATTCAGCAATGGTGACTGTCTTTCTCTGCAAGAGCAGATTGATCTTTTCTAATAGAATATCAAGCTAACATTTTTAAATGAATCTATTTGTCAATTTCACTAGGAAACTATACTAAATAGTTAATTCTGTGCTTCATGAATTCTAACCTACTTGCTAATATTTTGTATGTTTAAGGAGACGGAATGAGTTTTTTGAATTGGTCAGAAAAGGAGACTACAACTGGAATGTCAAAATCCAGCGTGACATATTTCGGTAGGAGAAAGCTATTCCCATTTATTCCTATTTGACCAACTTGACTAATATTAAACGTACTATTCTTGCTGTCATCAGCTGGTTAAAAAAAAAATCTGACCAAAACGAAATGTAATGGGTAGGACTATGTTATTTGCAGAAAATTAGGATTTGTCCAGAATTGCTATTCTCCAAACTGAAGTACCATGTCCTCCCAGGACAGCATCACAATTTGGTCAATCTAAGGCTGATCTTTTAGTTTACTGCCACAAAAACCTGTACCAATTTTGTTGCTGTTGATGTCCTGCATTTCACACTAGTTAACACCAGGGTATTGATCAGGGATTCAAAGCCAGTCCTAGTGACCTGGCAATCAGTTGCATGAGATAAACTAGCATATACTGGGGATAATTTTATAAAAATAAACTGAGTGTCAAAAAAGAATGCCTAAGTCTGATCACAAGAAAGTAGACAAGTATTTTTTAAAATAGCCTTTTATGAACCTTTTATGAAATACATATAGAGGGGATGTTTAGAAGGGACATCCACATGCAATCTGGAATGTCCAAGCCAGAACGTCTAAAAAAAAACTGCAGGTACGTCTAGGCACAGACACGATTTCACAAACGGGGATGTGCCTGATATGGACGTCTGCGGGGGGGGGGTGTTTACATGGACATCCCCAGAACCATATTCCAGAAGCGGGATGTCTAGGGTATCCCACTGGTTAGAGTAGTGGGCTAGGAACAGGGCAACCAGGGTTCATATCCCACTGCTGCTCTCATTGATCTTGTGTTGAGCATTGGGGATGATGGAGTGCCTTCTTCTCTACACCATCTGGATGTTTTCCAGCCAAAATGAACATTTCTCAGATGCATGTTCACACTTGGAGCAGGTCGAAATTTAGATGTGACGCTGGACCTCCATGACGTTTCTGAAATCAGGCAGGGGCATCCAGGTTCCTGGGAAGGCCCCGGCAAAGCTTCCACTATGCCATCATGTTGGGGACATCCTCACACCTGGCTTCTAAAATGGCCATGGAGATGTCTCAGTGCTTTGGACAACTCTATGCCCGGACGTCCAAAGTATGCATAAGGCTTCCAAAATGACCCCCATAGCGAATAAAATAGTTATAGCATAAAGATACATGTGTATGCAGTGGCTGCACAAAAGTGCTGGTGATCTTATAAACAAACCTACCCAAATAATCTCCATTTCCAGCTTGGGAACACATCCATATATGCAGTGCGTTTGGCAGGTGTAGGTGGTGATTTTATAAACCGCAGGGACATGCATTTGGATGTAGCATTACTTATGTGTATCTGGAAGATTTTATAAGCATACACACAAAAAAGGAGGGGAAAAGGAAGCCTTCTTCAGAAAGGCAAACTTTGTCTTGGGTAGGTGGGTTTGCTAATCAGAGAGGTGATTCTCTCCCATGAAGCCCTAGGCACTAGAGCCCAGCACTAAAACTCTAGCGCATTCACTCACGATTTTCCTGTGCTAACTTGCCTTCTGCATCAGGGAGCAAGACGAGTGTGGGAAAATTATTAGCAAAATGTTGTGCTAGAGCCTAGCACGGTTTGCTGCATTGAGCTGTTGATCAGAGATGATGCATGATTTTGAGCAGGTGTGTATTGCCAGTGGGTGAAAATGCCAAGGTGTATACTCCATTGCTTTTATAAAATGTAACTGGAAGGACCTCCTGGAGCATGCCTAGATCCGCCTCCTTTTCATATGAATATGTACAAATCTCTGCAGCATACATATAAGTTGTGGTCTTAACAAACTTCTGGTTGTGTGTAATTCTCTGGCCACACATGTATCTGGCTTTTTTACACATGTAACCAGTGCCTGTGGTTTATAAAATTACCCCCTCCCCCCAACGGTCTAGGGCAGGCGAGTATATCTCATGCATATTCATGTTGTTTATCATGGAACTCTGACTGGCTCTGAGGTTGACAGGACAAGTTTGAGAAGGTTTGGTACAGAAGATATTTTCTACAGGGAACAATGTTTTTCTTTAAAAAAGAAAAGATACCGTTGGTCACAAGTGAGTATTGTATGTGGCAAAAACATAACCTAGTAGAAGCTCCATGTAGTATTTTTACTATGTTTTCTTTAGGCAGCATTAAGTGAAATTGCAAAATCTAAGATCCATATTGCTTCTTTGAGTGCTTTTCACTTAATCCTATTTTATGCGGGTTTATATCAATGTGTTTATCAATTCATTCCTTTGTTTCCATCATAGGAGAAATAGGTTGCATAAAACCCCCCTGCATATTATGACACTGCAAAACTAGTCCAGCAAGAAACAGGGCACAAGCCTTAAAAATGCATAAGCCTTAAACAATCACCACAGCCAATTGTCCAGTTTGGGGCTGAGCATCTATAAAAGCACTCTGAGAGAATCCTTATAAAACTTCCCCATAAAAGCTGCAAGAAATTGTGACTAAAATGAAGCCATAGATATTTACTCGCTCTGCCTAAAATCCATCCCTGAAGATGCCTACTACAGAATCGCATATTAGTGTGCACATTCTTCTCATTGCTTGATTATATAAGTGGCATTTTATAGGCATATTCATTTATTTTATTTTTTTATTTACATTCTCTTATATGCCATGCTATTCTGCATCAGTGTGGTTTACATTGAACAAACTGAAATTACATTGAACAGGGCATTATAACTTGGAGATAACTATTTTACAGGGAACATGGGCTATGGAGGGTTAAGTGGCTTGCCCAAGACCACAAGGAGCACCTGTGGGACTAGAAACCCCAGTCCTTCCGGCCCAAGGTTGCTGTCCTCTAGTGGGATTTGAACCCCTGACCTTCTGGCCTGAAGTACCTTGCCCCAACCACTAGGCCACTCCTCCACTCCATTTGCAATCAGGCATTTGGTTCATATGAGCACCTAAAAATTAAAAGTGCACACAAAGCTCTTGTACGTGTGCCTCGCATAAGATTACCAGATGCCCCTGATTTTGAGATAATGTCCCTGATAACATGGACTATAGCCACCTCCTATCACTAATTTCAATGGAGACAGAGGCAAATGACATTGTTTCTCCTTCATACCCCTGTAATGCCGTCTTCTCAATCCTGGTAGAAGAAGATGTAAAATTAACTTCTTTCTGAAAAGAGGACGCATTTTAGAAACATATAGAATACCTATATGTATTTGGGGTGTGCAGCCTAACACTGTTGCTTCATTTCATTTTCATTTACCAGCTTTTTCATCTCATATTACTTTCCGTCAATAGTGCGTGCTATTGACGGGAAATGGGAAATGATGACAACTTCTTCATAACCCGTGGCATGCCGGACTGACTTTGGGCTTCCTCTACTCCACACCTGCCCTCCCCCCCGACCCCCCTTTCCTACTCTCCCAACCCACATGCCAACAACGAGGCCAGATCCATTGTTTCACAACTTGGTTTTATTAGTGGATCTCAAAGGCCACAGCAAACGGATACATAGTTATTGCATTGCTAACAGCTTTTCCATCTAACAAACATAAGTTTTACAAAATTAAGCAAACATTCATTACCCATCACCCATTACCCACTCTGCAAACAATAACCAAACATAATAAAAATCATAGATTGATGTAGAGGGGTACCACAGCCCCTATTGCCTGGTCAGCAGCCCTGGCCTGCTCCGTAGCCAGTGTCCCGCCCCCTTTTTTCCATCACCAACCGCTCCATGTTGGTGCCCAGGTGGCCTGTTTAGTCTTGCTCCTAGTAATTGATGCCAGGCACCCATGGCCCCTGATACCTGACCTCCCTGTTACCTGGCTCCGGCATCCCTCTTTTCGGTAACTGGGACCACCCTCCTTTCCGTGGTACCCCTCCCCTCTTCCTTCTCCTACGGTGAGGT
Organism: Ichthyophis bannanicus; assembly: GCA_033557465.1. Taxonomy (NCBI): domain Eukaryota; kingdom Metazoa; phylum Chordata; class Amphibia; order Gymnophiona; family Ichthyophiidae; genus Ichthyophis; species Ichthyophis bannanicus. The sequence continues at coordinate 523,658,478 of CM066036.1, read as the reverse complement.
CTCGCCCCTTCTGTGAAAACCCCCTCCCCCACCCGCTCCCCCGGCATGGAGGGTGGGAGCCGCGATGCTCTGGTGAAAAAGGAAGGGGCGGCTCCTGTCCCCTTCCTTTATCGCCAGGCTGCCCCTTCCCCTCCACCCCCGCCTCCACCCCATGCTCCCTACCCTCTCTAGCTGCCCACTTTATGGGGCCTGCACTCTATCAGTGCCGGCCCGCCATAACCCGTGGCACGCCGGACTGACTTCGGGCTTCCTCTACTCCCCAACTGCCCTCCCCCCACTCTCCTTTCCTCCTCCCTCGACCCGCATGCCAACAACAAGGCACAATCCATCGTTTCACAGCTTGGTTTTATTAGTGGATCTCAAAGGCCACAGCATGCGGATGCACAGTTATTGCATTGCTAACAGTTTTTCCAACTAACAAACAGTTTTACAAGATTAAGCAAGCATTCATTAACTATCAGTACACACTCTGTAAACAATAACCAAACATAATAAAGATCATAATAAATATCATAGGTTGATGTGGAGGAGTACCACATCCCTATTGCCTGGTTGGCAGACCTAGCCTGCCCCCTTTTTCCTGTAACCAACCACTCCATGTTGGTGCCCAAGTGGCCCGTTTTGCAAATGCCCCTGTTAACTAAGTCCAGGCACCCCTGGCCCCTGGTACCTGACCTCCCTGTTACCAGCCCCAGCACCCCACTTTTCGATACCCAAGACCCCCCTCCTTTCTGTGGTACCCCTCCCCTCTTCCTTCTCCTTTGGTGAGGGCCCACCACCAGGAGAGCCCACAACCCGACTCACCCATAGTGAGTACCGAACCAATGGCCCACCACAAGCCCTCGAACAATAGCTCCAATCCAATGTCGTTCAGGTGAACTCCATCCCCAAAAGAGTCTCCCCCCTACCATTATGTCTTCATGCTCCACCAACACCCTGCCCATCGCCTGTACGAAGGACCCGACTTCTTTGTTGAGCTTCCTCATGCTTTTTTCGATACCTGCCGGACAGTTCACTCCCTGCCACTTTTGCCGTGGGATGATATAGGATCACATAACACCCACCCCCATCTCGGTGTGTATCCAGGCCATATCCACCTTGATCTTGATGATGAGATCTATGCCTTTTGTTGACACCAGATCATTACCTCCAAGATTCAGAACTACCCAGTCAGGTGAGACACCCCTTTTTTCCTGGCTCTGGAGAGCGGGTCTCATCTGGTCCCACCACATCCCTCTGTGTCTCATCCAACATATCCGGATGCTATTGGGGTGGAAACTGAGCTGCCTGCTGGTGTCTCCCTGATGCCCCTCTTCCCACCCAGTGGACATAGGAATGCCCTATGAACCAGATCCACAGTGCTCTGGGACCTGGTGGGTAAGAAGGAAAGCAGAGTCAGTGGAGTGCACAGCGGCCTGATGTACAACTTATAGCACTCCGAAGCCCACCTCCTGATGGCCTGAATCTGCCCCGCCCCAAGGTTCAAACCATGGACCAGCGGTCCCAAACCCAGCCTCCCCTACCACCCTAAACCACAGGGTTCAGAACTGATACTGAGAGAAACAGGAGCCGTCCACATGCCGCAACAGGGGGCCCCCCACAGCTGGCCATACCTGCATATACTCCCGCATGGCTGCGACTGGGCACAGTTCCTGTACTGCCATGGCATTCAGCCACACCGCCCTGCCAGCCCTGAGCCAGTCGATCTTCAAGCAGGCCAGGAACAATCACACCCTGTCCCCCACAACCAATACCTTGCCCACCCACATGGTAGGGCCCACCATGTCCCTAATGGACTGTGGCAGGATCTCACCCTTGCAAAAGGCCCCCCAGAGCATCAGCAGCGCAGCCACCCGAAACAGCCTATCCTCAAACCCGCCTCTAGTGACCACTGCCACCCGTCACATGACCCCGCTCAGCATGGGCAGGATAATCAGTCTGTGTTGATGGACAGTCCCCTTAGCCCAGCCATCACCACCTTCCAAATGATGAACTCCTTCATTACGTCCCTCTATCCTTCCAGTTTGAGGAAGAAGGCAATCCCAGCCAGCATTAGCTTTGCTTGCCTGACCTCTGTTCCCACTGCCTACAAGTGTATCAGGAGCTCAAGCAAGAAACCGGTTTCCACCCCTTGTCCCAGGTGGAATCCCTACTGTCTGGCGAAGTTCTCCAGCTGACCCCAGGCTCTCCCATAGGCCTTCCAGTTGCTTGCTGACAAGAAAGCCATCAGTAGCTTGCCAGCGTGCCGCATCCAAGGGACCACATCTCTGGGGGCATGCAGGCCGCCTTCGGTGCCACATCCGTGGCAAGGCACCAGAAGTGCTGGAGCTGGAAATCAGAAAGAAGTGTCAGATATCTCATTGCTCTCCCCCAGGATGTGCTTGGCCTAATAAAGGCATTCAGCTCCAGACTCAGGACAAACAATTTTCTCACTAATCGCATCACTCTCTCTGCCTTCACTGACTGCTTAGTTATGGCAAACACCACCGCCGCATTATCAGAATGGAACACTAGCCTCCTATTCATTAACTGGTGTTACCAAATGACCCAGGCTACCGCAATCGAGAACATCATCAGGAATGTGATATCTTTGGTTATGCTGCTTTTGTGCCACCTGGCAGGCCACTGCTCCTAACACCATTGCTCCTTGAAATATATACAACCCCCTCCCCCCCCCCCCGCGGCATCTGCAAAGAGTTCTAGGTCCCTATTATTGATGACCGGTGCCCTCCATATGTTCCTGCCATTGTATCATGACAGGAACCATTGCCATACCACCAGATCCTCCCACATAGGTGCGTTGACCCTAATGAAGTGGTGCCCTCTGCACACGCTCTTTGTGGCATCTGCCGGGCATCTGCCACCCTCCCCATGGGCATCATCCAGCAGGTGAAGTTCAGGTGTCCTACCAGTGACTGCTTTTGTCGCAGTGTGACCTTCCTTGCAGCAGCCGCCACTTGCACCACCGCCTGCAAGGCAGCTACCTTGTCTGCCGGGAGGCGCATCACCATTTCTATGGTGCCAATTTCTATCCCCAGGAATGACAGGCACTGTGCTGGCCCCTCCATCTTATTCTCTGCCAGAGGAACCCCTAGCTCCACAGCCTTCCTTCTAAAAACTTGTAGGACATGTTGGCAGCTTGGCTTGTCCCCCACCATGAGCAAAAAATCATCAAGGTAATGTATGATTTTGCCCTGGCACAACTTCTTCTCAACAATCCATTGGAGGGTAGAGCTGAACTCTTCAAAATAGGTGCAAGAAATTGAGCACCCCATGGGAAGGCATTCGTCTACATAATACTGGATCCCAAAACGCAGCCGCAGCAGGTGAAAACTATCAGGGTGTATAGGGAGCAACCGAAAGGCGAACTCTAGGTCCATCTTTGCAAGCCATGCTCCCTCCCCCATGCTCTGGAGCAACTCCAGTGCATGGTCTATTGAAGTGTATTTTACCAAGTAGGTCGCCGGGTCCAAGTGATCATTCACTGAGGCACCTTTGGGATAGGACAAGTGATGTATGAGCCGGAACTCCTCCAGCTCCTTCTTGGGGGCTAAGCCCAATGGGAAAATGATCAGGTTGGCCAGCAGACTGCTCTCATATGGGCCCGCCACCCTTCCCAACCACTGTTCCTTGTGGAGTTTCCATTGGACCATATCCCTATACTCTAGGGTGGATTTGAAGTTCCCAACCATTGAAAGGCCCAGCGGGCCATTGTATGGAATGACAAACCCCCACCTAAAACCATTAAGCAACCATTGCGTTTTCTCCCGATTGTACCCCTGCAAATTCTTCCCAGCACCTCAACCCTGATGGGCATAAATGCCTGACCCAGCCCGATGTCCTAAGTGCAGGCGCTGGATGTTGCCCCCTTGCTTCTTACTGCATTGGACTTAGGGGTGCCCTTTCCCACACGTGGCACAGGCATGGTGGTATTTGCAGGTATGATTAAATCTGCAATACCCGCTATTAAACTGCCTGCAAACCCCCTGGTGCCCAGTGTACTTGGGAGACAGGGGGATGTTGCCACTGGGCGGCAAGGAGAGGTTACTGCCCTCCCCCAAGCCAAGCCTGCTGTCCCCCCAAAAGGGCTGTTGGGGCCCCATGAACGTTTTGGGCCACCCACTACCTGAGTCCCCACCCGGTTGGCCTCCCCGCTGACCTTGTGTTATCAGCCAAATCCACAGGTCAATGTCCTTCCTATCCCAGCCCAGCCCGCGGTTACCCACCATGTTCCGACGAAACTGCTTGTCATAGTCTAGCCAGGCGTTCCCTCCCCCTCCCCCCGTATACCCTATAGATCTCGCAGATGTCGTCTTGGTACTTCAACAGCCCCCTGCACTGCTCTGGGTGTCTTTCACCCACCACGCTGGCCATTACCCTAAAAACTGCACACCAGTGTGAAATCATCCGTTTGACGCTGTCTGTTTTTTTAGAGACCAGCTTGCACTTTTTGCGGCAGCCAGAGCACTCACAATTTTCGTCCCCATTCCGGATGAGAAGCGAGAAAATGCCCACGTACTTGCCCCTCCAGATTTTTTCTTTTTGAGCGAGTGGCACGTGGCTGTCTAACGCACTGGTAAGGCACATGTATTCTGCCGGCATGAGTTCAGATACCAGTCCCCCTTCCCCAGGCACCACCCCTCTTGCGTGACCCCCCAGTGTACCCTGTGCTAAGGGCCCCCTCCGGGGTGCTGAGGGGTCAGAGGCCTGGGATCCCATTATTGGTCACACTAGCCACTCTCTGGTTCACTCCGCCCCACCTGCTGCTGTGCCTGAATCGGTTACAATCTGCAGCAAGGCCTGAAGCAGTCCTTCGACGCCATGGCGGAATTGTTCCACCTGCCCTACTCCCCAAACTTGCATTGCTGCTGTGACTGCTTCGCCTGCCCCCCAACCTCCCCAGCTTCCCCCCTTCTGACCCCCATACTTCCGCTGTTACCTGTCCCTTGTGGCCCAGCCACCCCCCACTCCCCCAGCTAGCGAAGTAGCATGTTTGTACTCACCCCTTGGTTCCTCTCTTTTGGGTGTAGCCGCCTGTTTCTTCCATGGTTATCCCTCCCCCAGCTGATGTTCCATCTAGCAAACTCAGGAGAGCCTGCACACATCCCGCTCCATGGACTGCGGCAATGACTCGGACCTGGTTCACGAGGTCACACATACCGGGTGGGTCATCCTCCTGCCCTATGCTGCCACACAGCGGGGGGCAGGCTGCTGGTTGTTGGTAGCAGTGCCGACTGACCTGCCCCTTGTGTGCTTGGCATTTCTTGCCACAATCCGGGTATTGTCGCATAGACAAGAAGCCACAGAAGCTACCTGTGTAGCACCAATTTTCGATGCTACAGGGTTAGCCCCAGCACCTTAAAGATAGATGAGGCATGTGAAAGCCTCATCTATCTTTAAGGCGCTGGGGCTAACCGTGTAGTATCAAAAATTGGTGCTACATGGGTAGCGCCATGGCCCACCTCTGCTTCACCCCAGAACGTCCCCAACACGCCCTAATGCTATGCGAATAGCAGCTGGGTGCTTTAGGGTCATACCTGGAATTTTCGAAGGGCACTACCCGTGTAGGTGCCCTTCGAAAATCCCAGATAAGGTCTTTACATGGGTAACTAGGGAAGTTACCCATGTAAAGGCCTTTGAAAATTGGGCCCACAGTGCTTCTGTAAAGATCGAATAGGTAAAATGAACATGAAAAAAATGTCTGAAAACTGGAAACAATTTGTTTAAATTGAGCATGAACTGAAATTGTCTTTATGGAATGACCTGCTTTGTATTTGTGGTAATTTCTTATTTTACTGGATCAGGCCTGAAAATAACTAATTTAATATAATATTAAGTTTTATAGTCTGCTAATTTCCAAACTAGTTCAAAGCAGATTGCATGCAAAGAAATACAGCATAACAAAACAGAAATCTAAAATCACTAAGCAGCATTCATCCGAATATTCAAATATTCACACTAGGGTCACACAGGGCCAGAGTGACAAGGGGCCAAAATATTTAAAAATACCACAGTGCTTTATTCAACTTGTTTTTACTTCCTTCAGATCAATGTTAATGACATCCTGTGACCTTGGAGCTGTGACAAAACCATGGGAGATTTCAAGGCAGGCAAGTTGTGTTTAATTGCAGGGTTGGGGGCGAGGTTAGCGCTGACACATCCAGGTCAAAATGTCCAAAATACCGGGGGAGCGGCAGCAGTGAAGGGAGGCACATGTAAGTGCCTTCTGAAATCACTCCACGTCCGCGCTGAAAGATTCACAGCCCTGCAACCTGTTCAGGAGACCAGCCCGTGCATATGGCATGGCTGGGACGTGCACGTTTGCAGCCCATTTTAGAAATGTGGATGTCCTCAAAATGCACAGCCACAGACAGACATGGGTACATAGACATACCTGCCAAGGTATTTCAGGATGGGGGAGTCTGTGCTGTGATACATGCACGTCCCTCTCAGCCATTTTAAAACTTCAGACCTGCAGCAGCGAGGTGGTGAACTGAAAGTTTTATTAATTAACATGCATGTTCTGTTGACCCAGCGAAAATTATTGTTTTAATGAGAGCACATTTTTCTCTTCCTCCTGCAAGTTCCGCTGCCACAAAATGATCACTTTTCTGCAACTTATCTGTGATCAGGGAGCAGTATAGGCAGGAGCATCTCAACAGCCAGGGCCAGACGTGCACAGACCTTTCTGAAATCGCACAGCGACATGCATCTATGTAGGATCACCCAGGCCATGCCTCCACCACGCCCCCATGCGATATGGGCATGATCACACAGGGGAGCTGTATATACCCGGCTTTCTAACATGGCTACAGATGGCCATAGATATCCAAATCACAAATAACACTTTCTAAAATGACCTCCATTATGTATGCAAAAGAGTTAAGTTCAAATAATTGAACTAATATTGAACCAGCTTTATTGGTGATCTATAATTGAGGAAGGAATATACAGAACTTTGCTGTAAATGAAATATAAGTTCACCAGTCTGGGAGTTCTCTCAGGTCCAGCTTTCAAGAATCAGGAACATGAGAGAGAAAGATGTCTGACAAAATGCTTTTGAAAACAATGCCCAGTATGTCATAAGCTGGCTCCAAAAACATTATAATAAAGCAAAGTTTAATTTATGCTTGTATTGGAAATCTAAGCATGTAGAGGGTAATTTTATAACTGGGCTCCTAGTTTTAGACACCCAAAACACACCTATCTTAAGCCTGTTTTATAAAGACAAGCAGACACCTACTTATCGTTATAAAATAGAAGCATACAGTAAGTGTAAACTGGAATAACATACCTGTCCACATTGAAGTTCATCTGCTATTTGGATGCCTTCTCCAAATTTTTCAAGGTCCTTTTGCAAAAGAGCACCTTTGACCACTAGCGGTAATTTTGCAGTTTTACTGCTAAGAGTCAAATTGCCAAATTAGGGCACATGTAAGTGATCTAACTTTAAAAGTCGCATATACCCATGAGGATGCTTCTAAAATAGCCCCCTTTAAGTTTAGTATAGGCCTAAACAAAACATTTCGCTTATTCAGCCTAAATGAAATGAATAGGTTGTTTGAAAAGCGACTGAATGTCACCACTATGCAGATCATTTTCATGGCCCATCCTTGCTTTGCCCTCCCTCTGCCCATTGACTGTTTGGATAGTATCTAGTAGGCTAGACAGATTTTCATACCGATGCTATCTGTAGAGTGGCCAAAAACCTTTGTATAGTGGAGTTATATATTTGCTGGCAGCTAGTGAACATATAACTGCTTTTGAATATTGGTTACAAAATAATTTTTTTGTCTTTAGATTTTGCTTTTACCTTATGCGACCCATAGAAAACAGAGTGTTATGGTTTTTTTTCTTTCGAGCTGTGTTGTTAAAAAGTCACTATGTTTTTCTTTCAAGAAGCAGGACTGAAATTGCTTACTTTTTCAGGTTGCTGAGCTAGTCACCAGTGAGTTCTTTGAGCAAGGAGATCGTGAAAGATCTGAACTCAAGCTCACTCCTTCGGTAAGTTCATTTGCAGTAATAAAATTAATATAGTGGTCCCGCCCCCCACTTGTTCTTTAATATAGGAATTAATATCCTACTGTTCTTTAACCCAGTGAGAACAATCAGATTTAATTAGTAAAAAAAACTAATTTGTGTGGGTGTCCAAAACTGATGCCCTGTGAAACCAGTTCATATGTTTTATACACAGCTCTTCTATTGACCATTTATTTGAAATGTTTACTACAGACTCTAGGGATGTGCTTTCATTTAGCTTTGTTTTGAAAATGAAATGAAAGAAAAATAAACCAAATGTCATTCATTTTTCATTTTATTTTGCTTAAAGAAAAGCATCATCTCTTTCCTGTCAGAAAACATGCTGCTCCCTAATCCCTCGATCTTTCTCCTACCAATCCTTCAGTGTCTTCTGCTGTCCTCTCCATCTCTTCTTATGACTCCACATCGCTTTTTTTCCTACTACTGGCACTCCATAACCTTCTCCCCTCATACCTACAGCTTCACCCTCTTCATCTCCTTATCGCTCTCTCTCTACCATCCCCATTTCTTCTCCCATCTTGTCTTCCACCCTTTCTTCAGCTCTTGAGCTCCAACTTTCTCTTCCTTTCATTCATCCCTCTCCTCTCTCTCTGAAAGAGACTCATCCTCGTTTCTGCTGTGCATCTCCTCTTTGCCTCGCACTCTTCTGCTCCTTCTCCTTCTATTATCCGGAAACATTAATGCCAACCCTGGCCCCCCTAGACTTTTCCCTCCCTCCCAGGACAGCTCCTCACTCAACTACTCCAGTCTCAATCATATCCCTCTCCTTTCCCCCTCCTCTCTCCCTCCCAGGACAGCTCCTCACTCAACTACTCCGGTCTCATTCATATCCCTCTCCTTTCCCCCTTCTCTCTCCCTCCCAGGACAGCTCCTCACTCAACTACTCCGGTCTCATTCATATCCCTCTCCTTTCCCCCTCCTCTCTCCCTTTCTCATGTGCCTTATGGAATGCACACACTATGTCTAATAAACTTGCCTTTACTCACAATACCTTTATCTCTAACGCTCTCCATCTTCTGACTCTAACTGGCTCCTCCCTGATGGCACAGCTTCAGTCGCTGCCCTCTGTCACAGTGGCTACCAGTTCTCCCATATGCCTCACCCTACTGGCTGTGTTGGGTTTCTACTCTCTCATTCCTGCCAATTTCAACCTTTCCTTTTACTTCAGTCTCGCTCCTTTCCCTCCTTTGAAGTCCACCCCATCCATCATTTTAATCCTTTAACTCTCTGGATAGCTACTATTTATTGACCCCCCTGACAAGTCCATCTCTACCTTTCGCACTGACTTTGACTCATGACTTTCTGTCTTTCTGGATTCATCTTCCCCCTTCCTTATTCTCAGTGACTTTAATATTCATGTTGATACTGTAACTCTTCTGACCCCCTACACTTTAAAGCTCCTTTCCCTTATCTCCTTATTCAACCTCCAGCTTTGCTCTACTACCCCCACTCATCAGCATGGTCACTGCCTTGACCTTCTTTTCTTCTCTAATTGTTTACCATCTAATTTTTGTAGCCCAGTTTGTCCCTTATCTGACCATCACCTGCTTAGCTTCACTCTTCATCACTTCCCACCTCAATCTTGCCCATTCTCCTCCTATCTTTTTAGAAATCTTCATGCTATGGATCCATCAGCTCTCTCCACTATTGTCTCATCACCTCTTTCCTCTGCCATGTCTTCTAAGTTTGTTGACGAGGCTATAGTTTCCTATAATACTGCATTTTCTTTTGCTCGGAATGCTCTTGCTCTGCCCATGCCATGCTCTATAAGGTGCACTGTACCTCAGCCCTGACTTTCTTTGACTCTACATTATTTATGCTCCTGTGCCCACTCAGCTAAGGGCATTTGGCTCAAATCCCTTTTTTCACTGAAAAATCATGCTTGCCTCTTTCCAGTTAGCCATAGCACTTGCCAAGTAAAACTATTATGTCCATCTGACTAACTCTCTTGCCTCTGACCCTTGCAGTCTCTTTACAACTCTCAACTCTCTCCTCAAAGTACCTCCGCCTCCAATCCCTCCCTCCCTCTCTGTCCAAAGCCTGGCCAGCTATTTTCACGACAGTCCACAAGATTACACTCCAATTCCTCCAGAGGAAACCACTCATCATTTTTCCTCCTCTAAACTCACTATCTGCTCTTCTAATCCTATCCCCACTCATCTCCTTACCTCCATCTCCTCCACTGTCACCCCTTCCATCTCTCATATTCTCAACCTATCACTTTCCACTGCAACTGGCCCAACAGCTTTCAAGCATGCTGTAATCACTTCTATCCTTAAGAAATCTTCACTTGACCCTACTTGTCCTTCTAATTATCGACCCATCTCCCTCCTTCCCATCATTTCCAAACTTCTTGAATGTGCGGTTCTCCACCATTTCCTTTACTTTTTTTTTCCTCTCAAGCCCTTCTGAATCTACTGCAATCTGATTTTCATCCTTTATATTCTACTGAAACATCTCTTGCCAAAGTCTCCAGTGATCTGTTCCTGGCTAAATCCATGGGCCTTTACTCATTCTTGACCTTTCTGCTGCTTTTGACACTATTGACCACCACCTTCTCCTCAAAATCTTGTCCTCGCTTGGTTTTAAGGGCTCTGTCCTATTCTAGTTCTCTCCTTATCTCTCACACTGCTCTTTCAGTGTTTGTTTTAGTGGATCCTTCTCTACTTCTATTCCACTCTCAGTTGGAATACTCTAAGGGTCTGTTCTGGGCCCACTCCTTTTCTCTCTCTTTTCCCAGTCCCTTGGTGCACTCATCTTTTCCCATGGTTTTCAGTACCATTTTTATGCTGATGACTCTCAGATCTATCTCTCTACACCTGATATCTGTCCTTCACTCCAGACCCGAATCTCTACCTGCCTGACATCGCTGCCTGGACGTCTCACCGCCATTTGAAACTGAACATGGCCAAAACTGAGCTTATTATTTTTCCTCCTAAATCCACTTCCCCCATTTCAGTCTCTGTGGATAACACTCTCCAACTCCCTGTTTCCTCAGCCTGCAACTGTGGAGTTGTCTTTGACTCCTCCTTCTCCTTATCTCTCTCCTTCTCCACACACATCCAACTGATAGCTAAAACCTGTCGTTTCTTTCTCTATAACATCAGTAAAATTCACCCCTTCCTTTCTGAACATACTACTAAGACTCTTATCCACTCTTTAATCACCTCCCATTTAGATTATTCCAACCTCTTCCTTGTTGATCTCCCTGTGAATCATCTCTCTCCCTTTCAATCTGTTCAAAACTCAGCTGAGCTGCTCTTACACCAGCCTCTACTATATAAGCTCATATCACCCCTCTTCTCAAGTCACTTCATTGGCTCCCTTTCTGTTTCCATATCCAGTTCAAACTTCTCCTTCTAACCTTTAAATGTATTCATTCTGCTGCTCCTCCCTACCCATTTTCTTTAATCTCTCCCTATACCCCTTCTTATGAACTCCGCTCTTCTGGTAGATTGCTTCTCTCTATACCCTTATTCTCCACTGCCGATCCTTTCACCTTGCTGCTCTTTATGCCTAGAACAAGCTACCTGAGTCTGTGTATCAGACTTCATCTCTGCCCCTTTTCAAATCCATGCTAAAAGCTCACCTCTTTTAGGCTGCTTTTGGATCCTGATCTGCTTAACCTGCTATGTGTCTCCTTCCCCTTCCCCAGTTGTATTCTTGTTTTCAGCTGTTGTATTGTCTGTCTTGACTAGATTGTAAGCTCTGATGATCAAGGACTGTCTTTTTATATGTTTTTGTTCAGTGCTGCGTACGCCCTGTGGCGCTTTATAAATGATCAATAGTAGTAGTAGTAGTAGTGCCATTTTGAAATAGAGCATCGTTGGGGCAAGAGCCTAATTAAAGTGACTGGCCATTGCTGTTTTAATTTAGACCTAAATACTCAATGTCGGGGTCATATCCAGCCACTGGGGTTCAATATCCAGTATACCTGGATAGCGTTTTAGTTAACTGGGCAGCGGCGATATACAACCGCACCCTAGTTAGCTAAAGCAGCTAAAGTTAGGCCAGCCTTTTATTGCCTAAAGTTAGCCAGTTTAAGGTAACCAGGCAGCAGGTGAATATCAGCGCTGCTCAGCCGCTTCCAGCAGCGCCCCCAGAATGCCCTGATGCTGAGTGGTTAGCACCGGGACGCGCAGCAGCATTGGGAGCAGATATTCAGTGACATCATATGGCTATGTGACACTGAATATTGCGCCCATAGCATTAATTCTTTCGAATAAGCCCCCCTATGCTCCCAGATTTAGGTCTGCCATTCATTTGACTAGACGTAAGAGTATAATTTAGTTGTCTAGTGCTGAAAATCCGTGGTAAGCTCTAATCATTTTTTCCCAGTCCTAAATCTGCCTCTGTTGCCATCCTAAATTTTGTTTAGTGAAATTCCGAACATAACTTTAAACACTCAGCCCTAGTAAATGTTCCAAGAAGACAATTTAGAAGCTTAACTCCCAAAATTAGGAGCCAAAACCCTTGAAAATTGACCCCTCGGTGTTTTGTGAATATCGGACCCTTGGATTTTAGAAAGCTGCAACAGAGGCTTAAAAAGCATGTCCAATGAAAAAAAGCTGGGCTAACCGGACCTGGAAGTCATTGAACAAGGACCCACATAGAACCCATGTGTCTCCTTTTCACAAAGGGAAGACAAGCAATATAAAGGTGCTTAAAAATATGAAAGAATACCTGACAGAAGGGTAATTAATTGCTAGGTTAAGATGAAGGTTCCAGAAATGTTATTAACATTACATTTGTTGACAGTAAGTTTGCTTTACTATCCTGGCCTTCCATACTTGATAGGTGTTACTTTAGCATCAAGATATTGTGCACCACGTAATATAAACTGCATTAAAATGCAACATTCCCTAAATTAACCCCTCCCAGTTATCACTAATATATACACCATCGAATGTGGGAAGAGAAAGACTGCAGATAGATGTTTATTTTAATCGTGTTAAATGCTGGATAATATTTAGCTGGGATGGGTATTCGTGCAATACTTCTCTTTTGTCTAGTTTAGCAACTAAAGAAAAGCTTTCTTTATGCGTATTTAATTCTACCATTTGTCATGAAATGTTAATCAATTTTATTTTAATATCGTGCCTTTAAAACGTTTTCTTGACAAAGCTAAGTTAAAAATGTGCTCATGGTGAAGTGTGGTTTGTGATGTGGTTTTGTTCATAATTTGTCAAAGATGATAACTGAAAAACGTCAGCAGCAGACATGCTAAAGTGCAGTCTTTTCATCCTAGGCCATTTTTGATCGAAACAGGAAAGATGAACTTCCTAGGCTGCAGCTGGAATGGATTGATAGCATCTGCATGCCTCTGTACCAGGTGACTTTCACTTATTTCTGCACCAAAATAATTATTGTACTTCCACCAACAAATTGTTTTAAGGTCTACACTTTCAGCCTTCCTATGGGCGCTTTCTCAGTTGGTTCGCTAGCTGCAATCTTGCATCTTAAACATTCTTTGGCCTAGGAAAGGCATTCCCTCTGTCTTACCTCTATGCTGGTGTGGTTTTCTTCTGACAAATTATGTTTTTTGGCAGTCTGTTACAGTATTTCCTCTCTTCCTTCAGAAATACTGTATCATAGGTGCAATGACTGCAAAAGCCAAACGACATGGCAACTTTAGACATTTTGATCTGTGGAAGCCTCTAGAAAGTCATGCAGGACATTTAAATTTATTTTACGATTACACTGTGTAAAATAAATTTGTACAGCTTTACACATTCCTTGCATTGGTATGCCAATTTTCCCATATAAATAAAGAGACCATAAAGCCAGCCACTTTATAATTAATAGAAATATATTTTTCCAAGTGTAAAATGTAAAGAGAAATGTCCTATTGCCTTTCCACTGAGAAGCAGTGTCTTCTAGATCATGCTGCCCTGAAAGTTTTATTGGTCAAGTAAATTACAGCCACGAATTATAGTGCTTTATTCAAACACACCTATCAAGCAATAATACTGCTATAGCCGGTCCTCCATCACTTGGGGTGAAGGGTGCCCCAGAGGCATTATAGAACCAAGAATTTGTCTCTATTTGTCTGTAGCTTTAAAAAGACTCCTGCGCCAAGCCCACTCTCTCAGCTCACAGATCTCATTTCAAGGGTCCTGGTAGATGGAGATTACTCTCAAAGCCTAAAGCTGAGCAGGCAGGCAAAATACACAGAGACACACCTAGGGGCATATTTACTAAAGATTAACACGCAATAATGAAATTAACACGTGTTACATGCCACTGCACCTATAAAATTAAAAGGGTTCTGAGCACTTAATGTGCATTAACTTTATTAACACACGTTAAATCCTTTAGTAAGCATGCCCCCTATTTCTCTTTATGTTCAAAAGATACTCCAAAAAATCAAGTATATACAAGAGGTTGATTGTAATAACTAGCAAAGATAATTTATAAATAAACAGCTGGGAAATATAAGTCATTAAGGTCAAAATTAGAATTCTTGGCCTTATCCAGTGCTCTCTTCTCTCTTTATAGGATCCAGCGGTGTAGCTGGGCTTCCCAGGTCAACCTTCTCTTCTCAGTAAACTTGCTTCTCAGTAATGGACTTGTCCGGCAGGTCCCAATTCTATTCATTGCACCCTAGGCAAGTGCTCACCAGCAGAGTTCCTCACCACAAACACTCCCAATGCCAAAGAACTTAGTTCAATGCAAACCACTTCCCAAAAACATAATTCAGTGCAAAAACTCCTTTTCTTTTAATATTAAGTACCAAATACACACACTCTTTTCCTCTCTGCTGACTGTACTGGATTTGCTTGGGGAATCAGGATCCAGCATTCATGGCCGACACTACTCAGTAAGAGGGGTAAGCGTGACAGGGCAATGCCGTCGGTAGGCGCCCCCAAGCAGGGCCAGCCCTAGACATTTTCAGGCATGAGGGGTCCCGTGCATGCCTGACTGGCTTCAGAGGGAGCCGGTGAGGTTCGAAGCCTGGCATCCTGGCTCACCTCTGCACGGCCAGGAAAGTAAACAGTGCCATTTTACTTTACTCTCGCGGCTGTGTTAAGTCGCAGATACCAGCGCTGCTGAGTTCCTGGAAGTTAAACAGGGACACTTCCTGTCTTGCACAGGAGACAGGAAATGCCCCTGTTTAACCTCCAGGAACTCAGTGGAGCTGGTATCTGCGACTTACCACTGCCGCAGGAATATAGGAAAACACATCAGTTTACTCCCACAGATGTGCAGAGGTGAGCCTGGGTACCAGTCTTTGGGCCTCACTGGTTCCCTCAGAAGTTAGTCAGGCATGTGCGGGGCTACTCATGGTGTGGGGTCTTGTGGGGGGGGTGAGCCACTGGCACTGTAAGAGAACTGGGGGCTAGAATGGGAAATGGGCTAATGTTGGGGGATGGGGAGATGTTATTTCAAAGGAGATAATGCTGGGAGGGGCTGGGACTGGAGGAGGGCTGATATTGAGGGGCTAGTACTGGAAATGTGATGATTCTGGGGGATGGAGGGACTGGAAGGGAACTGATGCTGGGAGGGACTGGAATTGGAGGCAGACTGATACTGGGGGCCTAGTACTGGAAATGGGATGTTGCTGAGGGATGGGGAGCATAGAATTGGAAGGGAGATGATGCTGGGAGGGACTGGGACTGGAGGGGGACTGATATGGGCGGGAGTCAAGGACTGGAATGGGCTGATGCTGGGAGATGGGGAGACAATGCTGGAAGGGGCTGGGACTAGAGGGGAACTGATACTGGGGGGGGCAGGACTGGAAATGGTCTGATGCTGGGAGATGAAAGGACTGGGACTGGAAGAGAAATGATACTGAGAGGGGCTGGAACTAGAAGGGAGCTTATGCTTGGGAAGGACTGGAAGGGGGAGGAGCTGAGACTAGGGGAGAAAAAAAGCTGAGGAGTGAGGATAGAGAGGGGGACAGATATTTTGTGTGGGAGGGAAGAAAAATGGTGATACAGCAGGAACAGTTGAGAGGGAGGGAATAAGAATGAATGCTGGGGTAAGAAGGAAGAACGGCAGGGTTAATGAATATCGGAGAAGGAAATAGCTGGGTGGGTGTGTGGAGGGGATGTAGGAGATGGTACTGGGGAAAAAGAGATGGGGGACAGCAGGGACTGGGACTGAGGTGGAAACTTTAAAATTGAGTGAAAGAAAAGAAGATGACAGTATCTAAGATTGGCTGAGTATGCGGAGAGTAAGTGCGGACTCCGATGGTGGGCCCAGGAGCTAGCACAACTCATTGTGCATGCAGTTCCAGCATCATGCTGCACCATCCCCAGCTTCATCTTTCTTTCTCGGAGTCAGCAATGTCAGCCAATGCTGCCCGTAGCATTCACTTCCAGTGTGCGCGGGGCCCTTCACCAGAAATGAATGCTACAGGCAGCACTGGCTGCTGCGTGCTGACTCGGAGAAATAAAGATAAAGCTGGGGATGGTTCTATGAGATCTTTCTACCTCTGACTCGGAAAAAGAAAGAAGATGCCGGGGATGGTGTTGCACGATATTTTTTCCAAGGCAGGAGGACAGAGAGAGGGAGAAAAAGAGAGATGGGATATGCTGGATGGGGGGAAGGGTGGGAGAGATAGTGAGTGAAAATGGGAAATAGTGGACCAGGAAAAAAGAGGTGGGGAATGGGAGGACTGGGGTGGGAGTTGAAAAGTGGTAGGTAGATGGAGTTAAAAAGAGGGGGATTGCAGACTGGACAGTAAGAAAGAGTAGTGAAGTCTGAGTGGACAGAGAGAAAAATAAATGGAAGAAAGCTGAAGGGAAAGGATCAATAGGGGAAACTGCTAGGTACGTATGACCTAGATTGGCCACTGTTAGAAACAGGATACTGGGCTTGATGGACCTTGGTCTGACCCAGTATGGCATATCTTATGTTCTTATTGGAGTTTTTTCAGTTAAAATTTTAAATCAGAAGCCTTAGTGATGTATTCAGCAGCTTTGGAAGTAAATCATTTAATGCAGAGGTCATTGTACTAACTTGCAAAGTTGTTTTACACGTGGGACTTTGTACAGAAAACTGCATGAAAACATACTGAAATGCCCAAAAAGCCTGGAAATTTCAGCGTTTTCTTGCCTTTTTTCATGTGAAGCCCTGCTCGTGAAACAACTTCAGAACTTCACAGTCCACTGTGAGCAAAAGTTAATTAAAATTCGGAACCACTAAGCTCCTGCAATGCAATATCATGCAGAGCAGTTCATTAATTCCGAAGGAAGCTGAAACTGGCATGCGAATACATTTTCACACACTGGTTTGCACAAAGAAAGATAACCACACCTCAGTGAAGAATTATCTTTTTCAGCTGGCTCCCTTAGCAGAGTTCCTGATGAAAGTTTGCTGGAGCACTCTGCTCTGCACCCACAGCTTCTGTGCACATGTTTTTGTTGTACTTTGTATTGAACCGTTTAACATCCTGCTGGGTTCGAGTAATCGTTGTTCTTGTAGGATAAATGTTGTATGTGATCCAATCCCTTGCAAGTGGCCCATTCCCTCCAGTCTGTTTGAGACCTGCCTGGCCTCATGCTTTTGCCCAAAATATAACCCTTGATCCTATTAGATTTCTCCAGATAACCTTGTCCTTATGGATATTCCTTTGCACCTCCCCCACCCACCCGCCTTTAGTACAAAAAACTGTATCTTGGGCTTAAAAAGGAAGCACTCCACAACGTTCTCTCCATCTTAATTCGCTGGAATTTTTATCATTTATTTCACCAATCTTTCAGTTTGCACTCCTTCAGAAATTATTCAGGATTCAGTTAGCCATTCTACAGAAAGACACTTCCTGCTTGTATTAAATCTGAATCAGTGCAGCTTTCTTGGTTTCAACCATTTATAGTAAGTTCTTTGCTTGTTTGTAATAAATAGTTGGAAATCAAGAAAGCAAGCCTTCTCCTTGGATGCCGAATTGGTGTAGGTGACTGCTTCGTAGTGCATTGGGATATACATTGCAATGTAATGTGTGCCTTCGAGTCAGTCCTGGCGACCCAGAAGCTCCTGGGTTTTCTTGGCTGTGTCACCGGAAGTAGATTGCCAGGCTTTCTTCCGAGGCAATGGAGGGTTAATTGACTTGCCCAAGGCCACGGGATATTGTGGCGGCGCGCCGTCCGTCTAGGCGGCTGCCTAGTGGGGTGCGCCAGTCATCACTCTTTTTGTGTAGTTGTGGCCTGCTTTGTAAGCAGTACGAGTGGATGAGGACACAGGACAATTTGTAAAAATAAATTGCTTTTTATTGTTTTCTTCGTGGAATCAATTTTTGACAAATGACCATGATAAGGCAAACCAAAATATAACCAAAAATAGGATACTTTCTCCAGTAACTTTCTTAGCAAAAACTCTCCAAGTAGTTTTTTCCACTCTTGTTAACTTTGCCTTCTTCCATTTAACAAAACCAGCAAAATACTGCTAAGTGCACAGTTCAACAAAACTTCAGCAAGACAGTTTTGAATTCACTTTCTCAGCTGCTGCAGATTAGGATACCAGCCATGTGCTGCCTCTTAGTTTAAAACCATTAGCCTTCTTAACCGGGCTTTAGCAGTGGTAAAACTGGCTGCTTTTAAACACGAGGTTTCTATCTTCTTGTCTGCCCTTCTCCTAGGCATTCATTGATACCAGCACATATGTTATCTTCTTAACCTGTATCCTACAGCCTTCCATAAAAGCATTAAACATTTCTCACACAAAGTCCACACTCCATTGACTCTGCTGAAGACACTGGACTGTCTGGATAAAGCTCCACTTCCATTTCTTCCGGTGAACTATAAAGCTCAGGGCTTGGGGCAACTTCTGGCACACTCTGCTGCACTTCTCTTAAAAGTTTAAAAAGTTTTCCCCATTTTAGCTTCTGGCTCCCCCTTTTAACTGGATCAGAACCTCTTGCCCTTCTCTCCCTTAACAACTCCACCTCAGGGAATATATGAGTTGTTTGGTTGGCAGAAACCCTCCTTTTATCAGACTTTCTGTACTGTCTGTTCAAGGGCCCAGGACTTGAGCTGCTGCCTTCAGAATCAGACGTATAGTCCTGACTTCTTCCCCAGCTCCTTTCTTGCCCACAATCTTGACACTTGCTTGGGAGTTGTGGCTGGTCCCCTTTGAACCACCAGGCCTCACAGCCTTATAATGCTGCCTCTTCCCCTGGTCTCTCTGGACTCTCTGCCTCTCCTCCTTGCTTCTGGCCTGCAGTCTTTCCTGCCCTCTGGCAGTCTCTCTCTGCAGTCCTTCCTGTGCCTGAGCACGTCCTGTTTGCTCTGCTGATTCAACTGGTTCTCTTCTTTGTTCTGCCAGTTCTGCTGAGAAACCCTGTTCTGCCTCACTTCCTGTGTGACGCAGCTTAACTGTTCTGTGGCTTGTTTCCTTCCCTGGCCCCACCCTCTCTCTGCCTGCAACTATTCTAGAGGCTGGGTGTGGCTTCAGGCTAGCTCTGCTAGTGTGTGCTTTAGTTTCTCTTTCTGTTTGGGAGCTATGTTTTGGTGAGCCCATCCCCCGTTTATGAAAAAAAAACTCTTTTTTTTCAGTTTTAAAGGGCTCTGCTACATGTGCATCACCACAATATACATTATGAGAACCGTATAAGCTCATAATAAACGTTCACCAGAAATGGGCCACTAACCCACAGGAAATTACATGAGTTAGTACATCGGCCCTCCAGTTGACAAAAAGAGATCGCAGATGGGGCAAAGGCAAAAAAATGCTGGGCAATAGAAATGAAACAAAGAAAGCTGAACATGAAAAGATCCAGTGCACCATAACTGCAGACCTTTGTATTGAACATGGTATGTGGTAATGACGATGACGACTTCCAAATTAATGGGATAGAAATTCTTATTTCTTTATTTCAATTAGTCACCTGCCTGCCTTGTAAAATTACTGCAATCACTCTTGGAAGAGATTCAGAAATGACTTTACCCACTGGTATTTTTTTGGGGCTCTGATATCTAAAATATACCACACACAGGAGAGGGGAAAAAAATCAAACAGGCTGGATGTAATATAATTTCTGAAGCCCGATCGCCCTTAGAGATGCAGGAAAATTGTAAGAGAGCAACTTAAAGAATGTAAATAATTTAAGAGTTAAATATTTAATTGATAATTGCCAGATATTGCTTCTTGCCATCTTTCTCTCTTCTAATTTTGCACATTTTGTGGTGGAAGCAGTTGATGTTAGATATCCATGCTCTCTTTATAGTGGTATTCGATCCAACTGAGAAGAGTGCTTCTCGACATTATCAAGCCATTTCTTTCAAGCAAGCAATTTACTCAGTTTTCTTATATAAACCAGGGATACTACAAAAATTTACTAGCTTTATTATTCCTAAGCATGGAAAGCCCATAACTGAGGCTACACTACAAAGAGATTCCCGAGAGTGACCCCTTAATTAGAAAGCATAAATTGAAGTACACATGCAAGCAAAATAGCAAATCCGTGCTCCACGTAACAGTTTGTTCTTGAATTTTTTAATATAATCTACAATCAATATTGCTGGTACTTTTATAGACTGAGGTAAATATTCAGAGGTACGGGGAGCACATAGAGAAATATGGATAATTTATCTGTCTAGCTTTATGTGGAATTTCAGCCCAGCTTCGCATGCTGAATATGCATATAAAGTTAGCCCTGCTATTTCTGTATTCAGACATGGACGCATAAGTTACACAGATACTGGTCGAGAAGCACTGAAATCTGTATAACCTCTGGCCCTGCCCCTGAATCCGAACCCTCTTTAAACATGTCATTTTTGTGTGTGCAGCAACATTTATGGTCAAAAGTGACATTTATTTAGGTTTTATTTATTTTATTTAAACGTTTTTATATACCGCCCCTTCCAGTGATCAGGGGCGGTTTACAATGAACAGAACTCGTTTACAAAGAACATAGAACATATCAAACTATATTACAAGGTACAATTTACAAATCAGCTGTTCACATATACAGCAGAATAGCGGATGCTGAGACAGAGCTATTTACAGTGCAGGGTGGGGAAGGGAACGGGATAAGGGAGAAATATATATTTAAGGAATTTCATAAAGGGAAAGGTTGAGAGGGGGGAGAAGAGTAATTACCTAATTAAGCTATATCAAGTGAGAAAGAGGTTCAGGAAGGTACATCTTTTGTGCTGGAAAAGGTTTTAAAAAACACTTATGCATTCAATAGCATTGGTCCCTTTTTCTAAAGTGCTCTAAGAATTTGCAGTTACCGGTCTTTATTTGCAAAAATGAATGTGCAGTAACTGCAAAACCTCTGCAGTAACTGTTCAGGGCGTGTCCAGCATCTTCACAGAGAACGCATTGCAGATAATGTAGATGCAGTTAGTGCCATTATTGACTATGAAGGTCATTGTAAACGTCTTAGTCGTGATTTGGACATCTGAAGACTATGCACATGGATGTTGAAATCATGGAAACGTCTCCAGAGCCATTTTACAAGTAGCTTTTAAAGACATCCAAGTAGGCAGAGGGTGCGGCGGAGGCATGTCTGGGGAGGTGCAATGTCCCCATTCGATTTCAGAAAGTCAGGGATATCTGCGGGCACATCCACATTTAGACCTGATCCAGGCAGGATTAGGCATCAGGAAAGTGCTTGTTTTGGCCATCAAACATCCAGAGAGTGTAGAGAAGATGGAGAGTTACAGTAAGTAACTAGTCTAAGATCAGAAAGGCCCGCACTGCGATTTGAACCCTGGCCACCCTGCTCCTAACCCACTATTAGGCTATTAGATTTCCCTGTTCTGAAATGCTATTCTGGGGGCATCTATGTAAACATCTCTGTAGATGTCCATATCAGGCACGTCTACATTTGTGAAACTGTGCCTGAACTTGCACGTGCCTGCCATTTGTTTTTAAGACATCCATGGCTTAGACATCCCAGATTGCGCTTGGATGTCCTTTGTAAAACGTGCCATTATGTTGCTGTGTTATTAAGTGTTGTTAAATGATAAAGGTACTATATGTTAATTGCAAGATGCAGCCCGTGCCCATCTCCCTCCTCATTCCACATAAGTGGGGTCATTTTATCGTCATTCCCACACGTATGTGGCTACATATGCGTGTAAATGACCTCTTATAAAATACCAACGTATGCGCGATGGCAGACTGGCCGTCTCTGACAGGCTGAGAAAACTGGCCATTAGTTGGGCTTTTTTGCTTATATACGCCTCTAATGTAGGCACAAGCTGAAACATCTCATATGTTTTTAAACAATTCTGTGTACATTGGTTGACACATTCAGATTTTATTTTATTTATGTATTAAAGTACCTTTGTGATTTAGGGAGTCTTTTATTAACGGATGTTAAGGCGTTGCACCTTATGCACGATTAGCGCCAGTACCATGGTGCGTTACATGCAACACCCCCCGCATTAACTGTCAAGGGCGCGGAAAGCATTTCACTGGCAGTTAATGAGGAGCCCTGTCCCATAGCATGTACTGCATTAGCACAGGTGCACCAAACACCACCTATTAATAGTTAGCGTGCATGTTAACACAGCGCTAACTACTCTGAGCTCACCATGCCCACTCTCCACCCTTACTCCACCCACTCACACCTCTAATGCATGTTGCGCAGTTAGCATGGAAATCATCCTGAACTAACTGTCAGGGCCCTGTGGTACCTGGCAACACGTGTCCCATTGCTCCTCTAGCACCCATTAGTAAAAGACCCTTTGTTCATGAGACCTACCGCTATTTGTGTTATCTCACCTATGCAGACAGGCCAGAAAGGTGCCTACGCCAGACCTATTTTATAAAGACATATTGGTGCTTATGTGTCACTATAAAATACCAGCAGAAATCCTGCAGAAATCGTGCTTAAAATGAAGCTGCAGGCGTTTACTCCTGCACCTTGGTATGTAAAGTACATGCATGTATTTTATAACATCTGCATATGCCCAAACTCCTCCCATGAACATACCTATACCCAGGTCACGTAAAAGTACGCACATTCTTTTCATCATGTGTAATTACACGCCGGAGGTAATTTTCAAAAGCCCTCTAAAGCATGTGTATTGGCTTATACTCTTGAAAAAAAAGTTATAAAATTACCCTTCAATAGGATCCAAGATGGCGGATTGAGGGGGAGCTTTAGCAGCAGCGTTTTTCTTACCTCTTTGAAATATGGGCAAACGGAAGGCTAAAGGGGCTAAGAAGTCCTCCTCTAGCCCGGCAGCCTCCTCTGCTTCTTTCCTGGTTGTTGGACCGATTGACGCTTTTGTAGCGCCGTTGCGGCAATCGCAGATGTCGGTGGTGCAAAGCCCAGCTGATCCCTCCTTGGAGCGGGAGTGCTCGATTGTGGGTTCTGGGCCGGAGATCTCACCGCCGGAGCAGTGGCGACCTCCCAAGAATCCTCTGGTGGGGCGGAGTCCTGTGCAGTCAGGGGTTGTGCTTTCTTCCAAAGCTGTAGAAGGCTCGGACCCTGGAGGAGCGGCAGCACAGTTGAGGAGCATGGAGCTTCGATCCGCAGATATTTCCAACCCTGAGGATGTGATGTTGAGGGAGGTTACTGCGGGCAAACCGGATACCATCTTGGGTTTGTCCCGGTCTGGAGAATCGTGGAGTGAACGTCGTACAGCAGAGGGCTCTCTGGGACAGGTATCTACGTTTTCTTTACAGCGACCTGCTGAATTTACCCTTGAATCGATATGGACAGCTATAGTCAAGCTTGGGGAAGCGTTTGCTCCCCAAGTGGCGGCTGTGGCAGCACAGGTACAGGGGCATACTGTTTTGCTCCAACAGCATACCCTGGAAATATTAGCATTGCAAACATCGGTTACAGAATTGCAACAGAAGGCTACCTGTTATTTGGAAGGTGTTTCATCGTCTCAGAAGGACATGGTGGCTTAAAAAACTCGAATTGAATTTCTGGAAAATAATTCCAGATATTGTAATTTACGTTGTATTAATTTTCCTAGAGTACCTAATATTTCATCTAAGGATATGTTTAAGAAGTATTTGTCAGAAGTACTTAGCGTTTCAGTTGACTCTCATCCCCCTATGCTTAAAGTATATTATCTACCATCTGGGAAGAAAGACCCTGGGGCTGGAGTTATTGAAGGGGTGAGTCAGGCAGATTTGTTAAATGTTTCAGCTCTGTTGGAGTCCTCGGTTGAGGAGGTGGTTTCTCCCTCTACATTGATTGTTGTATTTGCCTTGTCCTCTGATAGGGATTGGTTTTTACGAATCTTTTTTAGGAAACGTTCTGTCCAATTCTATGGTTTAACTGTTAGGGTCTTCCCAGATCTTGCAAAGGAAACTCAAAAACGTAGGAAGGAGTTTCTTCTCCTTCGACCTGGGGTTTTGCTGTTGGGAGGGTTATATTTTTTAAAGTACCCTTGTAAATGTATGGTAAAAATTAATAATGCCTCCTATATTTTCTATGAACCGTCTCAGTTATTGAGCTTTCTAAATGCCCGACGGACTCCTAATGAGACCCCGGACGCCCTGCCTACTCTTTAGGTTTGATTGCCTTAATGCTCCCTTTCTTATGCTTCTCATTTGTTTGGTTATTTGTTATTTCCTACTTGGATCTTAGTCTGGTGGGCTATAGTAGGACTTGGAATTGTTTTTTCCTAGTATTATTTTCCTGTTAAAAATTGATTCATCAATGTTTTTCAGACCATTTGTCCTAATTTCCATGAAGCTTGTGTAATTCTGCTTCTTTATGTAAAAATTAATAAAGATTAAATAAAAAAAAAAAATTACCCTTCATGTGCAAAGCCAGCACAGTAGTCCTTAACACAGCCATGCACTACAAGTTATCACACTAATTCATATATTAAGTGTGTAACACACATTTGTAAAAGGGCTCATAGGTTTCAAGAAATACAATCCGAGGGAAAAAGCTACTTCCGCATTCATTTCAAGAAGAGTTTCCATGACCTGGCTTTTTACAAGGTTATTACACTATTTTACATTTCATTCGCTTCAAAAGATATACAGGAAAGCAGGAAATGCAAACGTCTGTTCAAAAGGTTAAAGAACAATGGTCTGTTAAACAGAGTCGATGCTGCTGGAGTAAACACCGTTCTCTCCTGGACTGTCAGACTTCATGTCACTTCTTGCTTAATGTCAGAGTTATGCCTGGCCACTGTCACATGGCGGCAGTCTGTCAGAACAGCAGTCACAGCATAGCGTGCAGATAGGAACCGACCCTGCTTTTAGAAACAGAAGAGAAATGTAAGAGTCCCTTTAACTAAACAACATTCATATTTCCATTTTTGTTTTGTTAGCGCTATGTTTTCACCGCTGTGGTTTATTTCAAAGGGTGATGGTGCAGTACAATATGGCTCTTAATTTAAGGACTAATAAATGTAGCTAATTTATTTAATTACAGTGCAGAGGTATTTGCAGTGGTTTTTTTCTAGAAAGAAAGGTCTGAGATAGAGGATGTTGGGGGAGAAGGGTATCAAGGCACTTGTCCAGTGTTCTGCATTACCACAGTAGCTTCACCTTCTGCAACTGGCTGTAAAGTTCAGTTACAGTACAGTCCTCCTGCTTCCCATCATTCCTCATGCCAGCAGGAGGCAGAAGAGAGCAGCGCGCCTATCTGCCGATGTCTCCTCTGTCTCAGTCATCACATGGGAAAAGCACCAGAGCGGTGGTGCAAGGATGAGAGGCGCCCAAATCTAGCCTTCCATCCTGCTGCCCTCCCTCCTTCCACTGCTATCCTCAATGCCACCCTTCACCAGTCCTGCCATGACAGCAATGGGTTTGAAACCGTGATTCAGCACTTTCCCAAACTCACCGACACTACATTACAGTTCCCCACTTGTCTGAGCTGTTGCTTCTGCCCCCCTCCAATGCAGACTTCTAACGTATGCAAACCATAAGTCTGCAGTGGGGCAGTGGGGCACTCCTGGTATACCGGAACTGTAGGCAGCTGCCTAGTTCACTTAACAGTAGTGCCACCCTGCATCAGGGAGAGAAAGAGAGAGGCAGTACTGCTGGGCTTTCTTTCTCTGCTCGCTCACCTCCACTCATTCTTTTCTCAGATTTAGATTCAAGAAACTTCACCAACATGATAAAAGTGGTGTGAGCATTTGTATGTTCTTGGAAATAGTTCTGAGCCTATTTTGTGTTGCCTTTATTAAATAGGTGCTTTTTTAAATGTCTTATTTACCCTATGATAAAATTACCCCCATGGTAATGAAATTAATACATACAGTGCCTAAAAGGAGAAAAGAGAAAAAAATAAGATGCTAATAACAGTAATTAAAATTACAGGATACAGAATAATTAGCACTAGGGACAGTTCCAAGTTCTGGTGCTGTTCACTAATGTCCAAGATCACTGTACACAGGGCTGATGTCAAAGTTCTATTAGCTAGTGTCAAGCAGAAAACAGCCCTCTACGTCCTACTGTTTCCTGCCTTTCTCCTCCAAGGCAAGAGCCAGGTAAAATCAGGAAGGGAGGGGTGAGACGGAAGAGACGGAAAACGACAGAGAACTACCCTGCTTTCCAATAAAGCAAAGCATCCCTCCACCCCTATACACACTTATCTACAGAAGACATGAAGGCCGAGTGCACAGCCTCTAACAATCAAGCTTTAGTGCATGGTCTTGGGAGAAATAAAAACTTAGCTCCTCCTTCCGTGGCTAATGTTAGTAAAGGTTTCATACCAGTTTCCTCTCTTTTGTGCGAGCATGAAGGAGCCACAACTTTTATCTTGTTTTGCTGAATCGTTTGGGTCATTGAAAAGAAGGCAGGGAGGTGAAGAGCTGGGGTGATCATGCTACTGAGCGCAGAAATTTAGATGATACCATACCAATAATATTTATGCATGGATAGCATTCCGGATATGAGCATGTATGTGGAGGCCGATTCTGAGCAGGGCACCTCCGGGCCATCCGCACACCCAAAAAATGTACGGAGCCAATTTGTACCCGATTCTGCAACTGCGGGAGCTATCTGTTCCCCTGTTTGCAGAATCAGGGCACTTAGATGGCCCGGCATGCTCCACTTCTGCTGCAGGAGATGTCCAGAGCCCGGCCCGGCCAACTCTCCCAATGATCCGGTTGGTGTGCTGATGCAGCAGCATCCTATCGCCATGGCAGCAGCACTTCCAGCCAGAGGAACAAAGTTCTCAGCCATAGAAAAGCCCCTTCTCCCTGCCTTCCAGCCCTCGGGGGGGTCCCCCAAACCTCAGACCGGGCACCGGGCACACCCCTGTGATAGCAAGCTGGGGTAGGGAGGGCTGAGGACTGAAATCGCTGCGGTGTCCGGCACTTATACTGCCTTCGGGGTGGAATATGCCGGGCATGCAGCAGCAAGCCAGTGGATGTACAGGGTCCTGACCTGAATAGGTCCTGTACATCCAAACACCTTGCCACTCCCTTGCTCCACCTCCATCCCACCCCATCCTGCCCCTGTCCAACGCTCCCCACACAATGACTCTGTACATGCGTGGAGCCATGGGAGCAGAAAACAGTCCCTGCGAATGGCGGGGATGCACGTCCAACCCGGATGTATAACCCCGCTATTCAGAGAACAGAATCAACCCCATAACGTCTGCACCTGTAACTCCTTGCAGCTGTGCACAAAATATAGATTCTGATGTTAATGCAAGTTCATGGGCATATGTATCCATGGTGACCAGCATATTCTCCCATGTTTTTGTACATTTTAGTTCAACTCTGTTTATTGAATTTAAACACAATTCTAATAGAACCACCAATTTGTGAGAATACTTACACAGACCAGCCCCATAACCATGTACAGGAGGTTTTTTTATTATATTAGAACCCCAGTCCTCCCCCCTCCTCCCCTCCCTAATATAGCAAGAAAAAGTGGAGAAGATTAAGAATTTGTACCTACAAGTACTTACTCAATAATCCACCATACAAACCAATTGATCCCTCGCTTTCCCCCTTCTTCCTGTGTTTGGTCTCTCCCACTCATCGACTGATTAAGAAGAAAAATCGATAACCAAATCTAATTATCAAGCATAACTCTATAATCAGTCCCTTCCATAATAGGCATAAAATCCAAGTATTAATCCCCTATCTACAATTCATTCAAAATCAGTTTTCTTGCCCTTGAGGTTGTGTACATTTTCTGTGTTTAAATTATTTGATTACAGCATTGGGTATAACATTTTTATACATATGTGTTAGGACATCTCAGCTCTAACATACGGCATGCACAGCTCTAACATACGGCTTATTTCCTCACCCCTTAGTATTTAATCCTGCTTTCAGACAAGCCTCTTACAAGTTTATTAAAAAGGAGTCCACCTAACCCAAGCCTGGCAAATGGAACGCTTCACGTGTGTGTCGTTTATTTTTGATTCATCAACTGGAAATCTACTGATCGTGAACAATTAAGAAAACCAAAGACTTATTGGATTTCCAGTCATTAGTACACATAACTCCAGTGGTAATAAAGCCAGTCATATCGCTGTCATGTGAAGAGCATGAGTCACAGTCTGGAAGTAGATAGCAGACTCTTGCCAGCGTTGTTGTCTCAAACTTTGAAACATTTGAAGAAAAAAAAAGTAGGCGATGTTAGCCAGAGGTTATGGTTTATTTCTGATAAAGCTTTTAATTGAACGGGTATAATAAGGCAGCGTGAAGAAGGAGACATGGAAGCAAGCACCCTGGGAGAAAGCAGAACCTGAGCGCTCATTGCTCTGGGTTGTTACTTCCGAGCAGGATATCTTGGGGGAAGATATTCATGTCTGCTTTTCATGCTTGCTGCTGTCTTCGCTCCCTGTGGTTCAACCATTAGCCTGCTGCTCAACTAAAGAAAAAGATACCATCAAAGCTTGAAATCAGTACAGCACCAGCCTTAGGGGTAAACAGAAAGCCTGATGTCACACTATCACACTGAGAGCGTCTCTCCTAAATGAAAACTCAACTCTATTTCCATACACCACCCAACCAGACCCAAGGCATATCCATGACATTCACGAATAATCAAAAGGGTATGCGGTGATCTGAAATGCATAGCGAGGGTGACCTGGCCTGTGCTGTCATTAGAATTTTTAAAAATGGATTTTAAAAAATTCAGTAATGTTGAACATGCTGTTAAACAAGAAGAAAAGATATAGTAACTTCTTCAGTGTGACGCTGTCTTCCCCTCTGCTCTTTGATCTTTGATGCTGAATTTTTCATTGACTGGCAAAATTCTAAAAGATAGGGATGTGCGCAGCCAAAACAATATGTCTAGTTTTTGTTTTTCTTCTGATATTTTTCTGGTTTTGGGGTGGTTTTCTTTAGGTTAGATTCACACATTAATTTTAATACAGATATTTTTAATGCATGCTAAAACATTTTGAAGTGCATTAACCGATTTACTTTGTCTTAATTTGTTGGTTAGTGTGCGTTAAATCAGTTTAGCATGCAGTATATTTTTTAAAGCAAGCTAATGAACTGATTGCGAAGTAATGAATGCATGTCCTTACTAAAAGGGTTATATTTACATCTGGAAACCTGACTTTTCCTCTGCATTATCTAGCTCATACTTTCCAGGTAACTCCAGCTTATTGAATTTTTAAACTGATAGTTTGTCAGTCATGGGGTACTTTCATAACAGTGTGGACACATTCCTAATGTAACCTGGCAGTCTCAGCTCTCCTTAGAGGGTCCTTACTCTGAAGAGGCCGGGCACACACTACCTTTTCAACATGCAATATCTGGAATCAGAGTTTCGGAATGGGGCCAGCATAGTGGGGGTGCCTTACCCACAGATCTTTCAATCTCTCACACTAAAAAATATCTCCCCCTCCATCTGAGCGATGCGAATATACCTTTCACTGCATCATTCCTGCATCACTCTCTTGAACCCTCCGGACCTGGAAAGTTCCTCTAAAGTATGCATGTTAAGATCTTTAAGTTTGTCCTCGTATGGTCTTCATTATGAAGCATATGAGGACAGACTTAAAGATCTTAATATGTATACTTTAGAGGAAAGGCAGGATAGGAGCAATATGATAAAGACATTTAAATACCTCCATGGCATAAATGCAGAGGAGAGTCTTTCAGTTGAATGCAAGCTCTGCTACAAGGGGACATAGGATGAGGGTGAAGGGGGGTAGACTCAGGAGTAATATGCGGATATATTTCTTTATGGAAAGAGTGGTAGATGTGTGGCATTGCCTCCCAGTGAAAGTAGTAGAGACAAGGACAGTGTCTGAATTCAAAAAAGCATGGGACAAACAGAGGATCTCTAAAGGTAAAAAGAAGCCTGTTCATTGTGTCTTGTCTGTCCCGGTCTGTCTGTTTGTTGGTCTGTCTATCTGGTTTTTTTTCAGCCTACTTTTTTGCATTCTCTTTACCTTTGATTCTGTCCCTTTCCTATCATACCAATGGAATTCTGTTTCTTCTATCCCTCTTTTTCCTGCAGCAACTTTGATCTAGTCCCTGTTTTTGCCTATTGTAAACCGCCCTGGTACCCATGGTGTGGGCGGTATATAAAGAAACAAAGATAAAGATTATTGTAGTTGATATGGAAGGGCAGACTAGATAGGCCACGTGGTCTTTTTCTGCCATCATGTTTCTATGTTCCTATGTTTCTAAGTACCTTTACCTCGTAAAGCCACTAAATGTCTCTGCAATTATATGCATAAATTTTTATCTGTTTATTTACTTATTTAAAATCCTCCGATTAAAATCAAAACAGCTTACTTTTCTCTGAGGGGATACTGGTGGATTTTCAAAATTACTGCATGTGCAAATTTTTGCTTTGAAAATTAGGCCAGGGACTTTATGTGCATATTTCAGGTTAATTTATGTACATGTGTGTGTTTATTCTAAAATATGCAAGCAATTGGAAACCTCTCTCGAGCCCCACCCCTGGGATTACGTCCACTCAGTTTGGGTAAATCAAGACCATACAAACTGTATACACATAACTTAACCCACATATTATAAGGGCAATTTTATAAACATAGAAAAATGCGGCACATAAAGTCTATATAGCCTATCCAGTCTGCCCTTACATGCCAACTACTAAGCTCTGCAGTCCCTTTTTTACTTTTATTTATTTATTTATTTATTTGCAACGTTTTTATATACCGCCCCTTCCAAAGATCAGGGGCGGTTTACAGTGAAACCTAACTTTTACAAGGAACGAATTGTAAGGATTCGAACAATTACATAAAACTTGCAATTGGGTTGTAGTATCATTAATGACATTAGGCCATTAAAGATTAACTATTTACATCAACTGTATACATTCCCATTGTATGTAATGAGTATGACTTGTATTGAGTGGGGTATCATGGGGCTAGTTTGTGTGGGCATTTCTTGTATTTGAATGTGTGGAGAGAATAGGGGTAAATCCTGTGAGCTCTGGGAGCAATCTAATTTGTTAAGCAATCTAAATATCCTTAAAGAATATTTTCTCATATTACTCCTGAATCTGTCCTCTTTTGCCTTCATCCTATGCCCCCTCATTACAGAGTTTTCTTTCTATTGAAAGAGGCTCTCCTTCTGTGCATTTATGTCATGGAGGTTTTTAAATGTCTTTTCCACTTTTCTTCCAAGGAGTTGGATAGGTGAATATGTGTTCATGTTATGGATCAGAGACATAGAACTCGTGGAAGAGATAAGTCTTGAGTTTTTTCGGAAGTTTGTCAAATCTTTATTGCTCCTTAAGTCAACAAGTACTTTTGTGTAGAGTAACTGTATGTTACCTTTTTCAGTCCTCTGGGACCATTGCCAACTCTAAAGAAGTATTGTAAAGGTCAGACAGTGGCACTGTTAGAACGTCCCAAAGTTCCTTCAGTAATCTTGGATGTATTCCATTTGTCCCAATCATTTTGTCTACTTTTAGATTAGCTAGCTCCTCACAAATACAGTCTCCTGAAAATCATTCAAGATCCACCTCACTACTGTTCCTATTTGTGGGTGTTTTCTGTGGTTCTGCTCCTGGCCCCGTCATCTGTGAATACATAACAAAAATATTTGTTCAGCAATTTCATTTTATCCTTATCAGCTTCTACATATTCCTCCCCTTCACCCTTGAGTCTGACAATACCACTTTTGCATTTCCTCCTCTCACTAACATATCTGAAAACGTTTTGTTCCCCCCTCCCCCATTTCACTGCATTGGATATTTTTTATTCCATTTGTATGTTTGCTTTCCTTATTTTCCTAGCTTCTCTTAGTTTTTCCAATTATTGATATGTCTTCCTCTTTATTTTCCATGATCCCCTTTATTTTAGGAAGGCCACTCTCTATATGTCACCTTTTCAGCTACTTCTTTTGAAAGCCTCCTTTTCCTTTTACATTTATTTACTTTCCTAACAAAAAGGTTTGTTGCCCTTAAAATGTTCCCTTTCAGTTTTGTCCACTGCTTTTCTACTTCCCCCCAGCTAGTCCCATCCCACTAAACACCTTGAGGTATTGTATCATCTGGACCCTCACTGTTGAATGGGCTATATTAGTCCTTGTCCTAATTCTTAACCACACTACTTGATAATCACTGGATCCGAGATAATCACCCACTATAATATCAGAAATACGCTCCCCATTTGTAAGCACCAGGTCCAGTATGGCCCCTCTTGTATGGGTTCTGTTACCAGCTGCAGGAATAGTTCTCCCTGTAGAGAATCCAGGATCTCCTTACTTCTAGATGACACCACAGCAGGGATGCACCAATCAACAACCAGCATATTGAAATCACCCACCAGTAGCACTTCTCCTTTCAAAGCACTACCGCAAATCTTTTCAATTCAATCTCTTTCCACTTCTTTTGCCTGTGAAGAGGCACTGTATATCACACCAATGAAAATGGATGCTCCATTCTCTCTTTCTAGTTGAACTCACAATGGCTCCGCCTTTCCTTGTAAGTCCTGCAATTCTGTAACTATAATATAATTTTTTATGTATAGTTCCACTCCTCTTTCCTTTCTTCCTACCCTTTCCTTCTTGAATAAATCATAGCCTGGTATAATTGCATCCTTGTCATGGTCTCTGTGAACCATGTCTCCATGACTACCACTAAATCCAAGTCAGCCTCTTCCATTAAAGCTTCAACATCTGGGATCTTATTTCCTGTACTACAAGCAATAATACACACTGCTTTCCAGATGTTTCCCCTTTAAAACATTTCTACAGAGGCATTTAGGTCTAATTCAGTAAAGTGACCTGCGGGACTGCCCCAATTCCACATGCCGCTCTCCCCGCACGCACAGAGCCACTGTGTAGGGAGAGCAGGACGGGGGGCAGCATGGGGGTGGGGCAGGCACCAGGAGTACAGGGCTGATTCAAGTCATGGCCCTGTACGTCCGTGGGATGCCAGAAGGACGTCCACCTCAGAGGTGGAATAAGCATGGGGCGCCCATTCCCTCTGTTTCCCCCCCCCCCCAACGAATAGCAGCACAGTTGAGGGTGAGTCCCCGCTGCCCAATCCTGGCCCTGATGGACCCCAGCGGAGGTCGAGTGGCAGAAAATTTGGTCAGGGGGGTGTCTGGCTTGCGGGAACAGAGGGTGCCTAGCCATCCTGCTGCCTGGACGTCTCCTGCGGCTGCTGAAGGGGCATTCTGGGCCATCTCAGGGCCTGATTCTGCACGCACAGGAACGTCTGGCTCCTGCGTTGCAGAATCAGGTCCTAACAGGCCCGTCCTGTTCGGGGGTATCCAGACGGCCCGGATGTGCCCCTTCTGGGATCAGGCTCCACATATTTTATTTATCTGAGTGCTTTTATTTACCTGGGGGCTTTTTTTACCCATCCCCAATGAGTCTAGTTTAAAGCCTACTTTAGTAGGTTAGCCAGTATTATGTACAAGAAGCACCTTTTAACCCACTGAAATGCTTTTAAAACTGACCTCTGAAAGTCTGTTTGAACAGAAAACATAATAAGCAATAAAGTATTTTTTATGTATCAGTTATTTTGGTTTTTATACTAAGAAAAGGAACACAAAAATAAACAGTAGGTTGTAGATGATGCTTTTATTGTCACGTTTAATATATTTGTGACTAGCTTTCAAGAGGTGAGTCTCCAGTACAAGATCCATGTAGAATGAGCAAGGCAAGAAGTTGCCTGAGTTTACTAAACATGTGTGTTGTCTTTCCTTAGTAATATTGGTTCTCAAAGCTGTGTCCAATACTTAAATGCACAGGGATTTTTCTGTGTAATTTGCGGTACTGAAATCCAACAGTAATTTGATGGTCTACATATATAATGGGGGGGTGGGGATTCAAAGGCATTTAACCGGTTTGCAGACCTGGCTCTAGGCTTGATGTTGAAGCCTGCACTCCTGGAGCTCTCGATGCTATCGGTACCAAGGTTGCCAGGAGTGGGGCCAAATTCCTCTCGAGAGCCAGGATGAAAGAGATTGGAAGGAAAAGAAAGGAGGTGAGAGAGAAAGCAAGAGAGTGGGTAGAAAAAAAAGAGGGGTGAGCTAAATAAGAGAGAAATACTTGTATACTAAGGAGTCAAGGCAGGTAGAAAAGAATGGAATCAGTGGTGTAAATTCTGATCAAGTGGTCCCTGCGGTGCATGGGGACCCCAAGGGCAAAGAGGATCCACTTGCAGCTTCTCCTCTATCTTTTGAAGTGGGCTTCCTCAAAATGGGGGGCCCTTTCAAAATTGTTGCTTGGGTTCCTATAATTTGAACTTCTGCCACTGAGGAATCCATAGGAGATGATAGATAGGCTCGAGAGAAAGAGAATGAGGGAAGGTGCAGGACGTTTTTTGAGGGGGTACTCAGCGGTACTGAGTACCTGCACCTTTTTTATTGTCTGCTAAAACTTTAACTTGATCCATGGTCCTCATGAATTAATGTAAGTACCAGCAGCTTTTCTACTAGGACAAATGCACTAGACAAGGGAGAAAGATAAAAAGAAGCTAGGAAATGCAAAAGAAAAAAAGAGTAGAGTAGAGGAGCAATTTAATGTTTAGAGCAGTGGGCTATAATTCAAGTAAGCCAGGGTTCAGATCCAACTTCTCCCACCGACATACAGTGTTCCAGGTACAATTTAGATTGTGAACCCATTTGGGTATGGATATAACTCTGGTTCCATGATCACTTCGAACAGGCTGCATGTTTTCAAGTGTACCTTTCTGCATGTCAAGAATGAGCTTAATCGGAGACTGCACAGTGCAGAAACACATTCGGACAGATACAGACTATGGCAGTGCCTTCACCACTGAAATATCCAAATTTCTGATCCGTGATTTTACATGTGTTCCTTCAAAAACTAGGAATCAAGCTCTGTCTTCCAGGTGCTGCAGCTCCGTGTGCTCTATGATTGGACTAAATATCGAGGCAGGGATGTAATAAAAGGATACGCCATATTCTGACAGAAACCAGCTCTAGCTCTGGGAGGATATGGCTATGATACAGTCATTTCTCAAAGGAAAGGAGATGGCTTCCCACCACTGGAAACAGTGTCTTTTCTCAGTAATTCAGTATGCCAGACCAAAATTTTGAATAAAATAGGTTGAAAGTAATAACCAGGAACTCTTAAGTAAGTACTGCAAAAATCAGAATGAATTAATATAATAAACTTCTTAATAGTGTTTTTCATCTCCCTTATTCTTGGTACTAAAATGATGAGCACGCCGGGATAGACCTTAACCTTATTTACATAGAATACATTTTGCTTCTTGTCTTTTCTGTTTGTATATAAAGACAAAAATGAAAATTTAACACCACAAGGAGCTAGTTTCTGTCCAAATATAATTTCCATTGTACAAGGCATTCCTTGCATGTACAGCAGCAATTATCGACCCATCTCTCTCCTTCCCTTAGTTTCTAAACTTCTTGAACGTGCTGTTCACCACTGCTGCCTCGACTTCCTCTCCTCTCATGCCTTCCTGGATCCTTTACAGTCTGGCTTTCGTCCTTTACACTCTACTGAAACGGCTCTTGCCAAAGTCTCCAGTGACTTGTTCCTGGCAAAATACAAGGGCCTTTACTCTGTCCTCATCCTTCTTGACCTCTTTGCTGCTTTTAAACCCAGTCTGAAACGTGGACAGCAGTAGAAGGACGTTCTTTATTGATCTAAATAAAGAACGTCCTTCTACTGCTGTCCACGTTTCAGACTGGGTTTGTAAGTAAGCACGTGGATTCGTGCTAATCTGTTGGTACTTCACTTTGCTGCTTTTGACACTGTTGACCACCGTCTTCTCCTTGATACCCTGTCCTCGCTTGGTTTTAAGGGCTCTGTACTATCCTGGTTCTCCTTCTATCTCTCCCATCGCTCTTTCAGTGTGTGTTCTGGTGGCTCCTCCTCTTCTGCTATCCTGCTCTCAGTTGGTGTACCCCAGGGATCTGTCTTCGGTCCGCTCCTTTTCTCTCTCTATACCCAGTCCCTTGGTGCGCTTATCTCTTCCCATGGTTTTCAGTACCATCTTTATGCTGATGACTCCCAGATCATCCTCTCTACGCCTGAAATCTCTCCGGCAATCCAGACCCGGATCTCTGCCTGCTTTTCTGACATTGCGGCCTGGATGTCTCACAGCCACTTGAAATTGAACATGGCCAAGACTGAACTTCTTATCTTTCCCCCTAAAACCTCCCCTCCTCTTCCTCCTTTCAATGTCTCTGTGGAAAACTCTGTACTCCTTCCTGTTTCCTCGACTCGCAATCTTGGAGTTGTCTTCAACTCTTCTCTCTCCTTCTCCACACACATTCATCTGATAGCTAAGACTTGTCGTTTCTTTCTCTATAACATCAGCAAAATCTGTCCTTTCCTTTCTGAACACACTACTAAGACGCTTATCCACTCCTTAATCACCTCCTGTCTTGACTACTGTAACATGCTCCTTGCTGGTCTCCCTTTGAATCATCTCTCTCCCCTTCAATCTGTTCAGCACTCTGCTGCGTGGCTAATCTGCCGCCAGCCTCATCATGCCCATATTACTCCTTTTCTCAAGTTACTTCACTGGCTCCCTATCCATTTCTGCATCCAATTCAAACTTCTCCTACTGACCTATAAATGCTTTCACTCTGCAGCTCCTCACTACCTTTCTTCTCTTATCTCTCCGTACAACCCCCCCTCGGGAACTCCGCTCTTCTGGCAAATCACTTCTATCTGTGCCCTTCTCTTCTATTGCTAGCTCCAGACTTCGCTCCTTTCACCTTGCTGCACCTTCTGCCTGGAACAAACTACCTGTGTCTGTATGCCAGGCACCTTCTCTGACCCTCTTCAAATCCAGGCTGAAAACTCACCTCTTCACTGCTGCTTTTGGATCTTGACTCACCTGATCTCCTTTTTCTTTTCCTTTCCCCCTTGTTTTATCCCTGTCTACACCTCCTGTGTTGTCTGTCTTGACTAGATTGTAAGCTCTGATGAGCAGGGACTGTCTCTTACATGTCTGTGCAGCGCTGCGTACGACTTGTAGCGCTATATTATTATTTATTTATTTATTTATTACAATTTCTTATATACCGCACTATTGTCAGCGCGGTTTACATACAACAAAATGACCATAACAAACTGCTTTGCTTCACATAGAACAGGAGTAACAACTTGGATAACATGTTTTGCTTTACAGAGAACAGGAGTAACAACTTGGATAACACGGGGGATGCAAACTGAACTAATTACATATGTACAATGAGATTGCGTGCTGAGAATTTAGGGTGTTTACATGTGTACAGTAGGGTTGAGATGTTATCTTGAGGAGTTAAGAGGAGAGGCAATTAGGTAGGGGTTAGGTTAATCTGGTAGTACTGTGTAAATAAATGGAATTTGAGAGCCTTTCTGAATTGTGTTAGGTCAGTAATTGCACGGATGCCTGGTGGTAATGCGTTCCAACATTTTGGGGCATAGATACTGAATGCCCTGTTAGATGTTGCGATTGTGTACTTTGTTGAAGCCTTTGGGATTAATAGTGCATTTGTAGATAGGGATCTCCTTGTTCTGTTGGGAGGAATGGGTTGGATGATATCGGTTAATGAAGGGGAGGTGATGCCATGGATGGATTTGAAAGTGAGTAACAAAGATTTGAATATACAAATGCTCAGTAGTAGTAGTAGATGAGAGATCTACCTTTTGGCTTTTGCTGGGTACTTGTGACCAGGGCTGACCCTGTCAGAGAAGATGTTGGGCTCGATGGACTTTGGCCTGAGTTGTGATGGTTTTCTCTTATGTTCTTATGTCTTGGGAAGCAGCCTCTGTCTGCTTATTCTCTGCGTTTAGATCATGATACATTAAATCATTGTAAAATAGTGCAGAAAATAAAGTTTATTAATGCATTCAAAGTACTGGCGGTTGTATATACCATAAATGAATGAAATAGTGAAGACAAAAAGGCTTAAAATCAGGTAGTGCAGCAAAGGTTTTGCATGTTCTACAAATAAATGATCCAGTTCAAACATTCATACATGCCTCAGGGACATAGTCATTGAAGAATTATGATAGATTCCACTTACAGCTGTAGGAACATCTGCATCTGGAAGCATTCTTTCCAAACAGCCTAATTCCAGAGCTGGCCCGGAACGCACAGTGTGTCTATGCTTTTTTAGGAAAACACAACTGACAGGCCGCTTTAACGAATACAGCTTCAGCGTTCTTACAGAGACTGTTATATACTGCAGGGGATCAGGAGACCTGACGGCAGAGCAAGAGAGGAGGCCATTTTTCTTTTCAGAATGATGGCATCCATAGGACATTGTTAGTGTAGTCTTTCAAAAAAAAGGTTGGCATGGGAACCTGACAGACAGTGATGTACCAAGGGTACATGTTCCTGTTCCCAGCCCCAGCCCCAGCCCCCTCAGTAGCTGGGGTGGGCACCACCCTCTTGAAGCTGGTGTTGCAGTGCGGTGCTATGGTGTGTACTTCCCCCACCCTCTCTCTCCCACCTCGGCCCACACTTCGGAGGCTCGGCAGCTCTTCTCTCCCATGCCGAAGTCTCACAATTTGTGAAACTTCAGCCCAAAGAGAAGAGGCACCGAGTCTGAAGTGAAGGCAGGTACAGCAAGCCACCCAGCTTTAAGTTAAGTTTGCCATGCTGCCTCTGAAGTGTTGGCCCAGTGGGGGTGCACCCTCTCCCGGCTGGCACCCAGGGTGGGCTTCACCCACCGCCCCACCCTTGGTACATCACTGTCTGTCAGGTTCCCATGCCAACCTTTTTTTTGAAAAAAGCATTAATGCAGTTAGCAGCCAAGGACCTTTGAATATTGAGGTCTATATGTTTTGCAGTGAGTTCAGAATGCCGCCACCTAGACTATTAAGGGAATGTAGCTTAGGGGGCATATTACCTCGGTGAAAAAGCCATCAATGAGGGTCTGAAATATCTTCATAAGCACCTTTCAGGATAGACTCCTTTGCATCCTGTTCATTTGACTAACAAAATTTTGCAAACTTTTCCTTCAGTAAGGAAAGCACATCTAACACGTGCGCCCAGTAGCGCGCTTTCCTGTGCTGAGTCTGTTCTTTGGAATGCCTTCATGAAAGAACAGTGCAACACAGGAGTACTTGTTTTGAAGTCTCTTAAAACCCTGGGACCAGATTTTCAGTCAGTGCGGCGACTTCCTTAATTTAAGCAGCAGCACTTAAATAGATACATAGGTAGTGGCACTTAATATATGGATAGTGTAGTCACATGGAGTGGAGGAGTAACCTAGTGGTTAGAACACTGGCTTGGTAACCAAGCAACCAGGGTTCAATTCCCACTAGCACTCCTTGTGGCCTTGGGCAAGTCACTTAACCCTCCATTGCCTCAGAAGAAAGGCCTGGCAACCTACTTCCAGTGACACTGCCAAGAAAACCCAGGAGCTTCTGGGTCACCAGGAGTCAGGACTGACTTGAAGGCACACATTGCATTGCAGTATAGTCACTGAACCAATATTAGTCATTTAGTTTACTGAACCGGCCTAAAATAAACTTATAAGTTATCTGGCTAGCAGATTGAATATCGCCGCTATTTAGATAATTATTTTTTTGGCCCAACTAAACCCTACCCCAAACCTAGCCTGGCCCATTCAGTCAGATTTTCAGTCAAATGTTATCTATGTAAATTTCTAAGAGCTATGGAGAGTGAATCTTTACATTCTCTGGCTGTCAGACTAATGGTTGTTCAAACAAGCTTTCATAGATGATATAGAATTTTCTGACCTGTGAATCATGGGTTAGTAGGACTCTTACAGTTCTGTTCATAGCAGGACTGAGTAGGCTAAACTGGCCAATACTAAGAAATAGCTTTATGTATGCTTTTTTGCTTTTACATTTGTAGAAAGGAGCTGTCCCAGAGATAGAGATGAGAGGTCCGACTGGATAAATTATTAATCTATATAATACAATGTATGTCCTTTATAACATAGCTCAATATAACACAGGATTGTTTGTAACACAGTCAAGGGTTAGACCACATTTTTTTGCTATTACACATAACATTGTAGATTCAATATAATGTTAATTCACTTATAACTCGGTCAAATATCTTGGACACCAATGTCAGCATTATATGGGGTTATAGTGTATAAGTAAAAACAATATATTTACTTTGTTTCTTTTGACTTTCATATTACACATTTAACAACTCTTCTGGAGTAATGTTACAACATATTTTTCACATGCAAATCCCTATATACATGCATAAAATGCCTCTTATACAATTATACGATGGATACAAGTGCGCATTATAACAAGTAGGCGTGTGCTTGTATGTGAGGAGGGAGTGAGTGTGTTTGGGGGAGGAGTCTGGGTAGAGCACAGACAGGGTAACGAAGCACATGCATAGGGTACTTATTACACACCTACGTGTGTACTTCAGCCACATACATTTAGACCAGCTCCCAACCCGGTGTAGGCGTATGCATTTACGATTTCAGCAGCTCATGTGCTGGTATGTTATAAAGACACAGAAGCGCCTATAGGGGTCATTTTAAAAGTCTTAGTCGTGATTTGGATGTTCGAAGACATGCATGTGGACATCCAAATCACAAAAATGTCCCCAGAGCCATTTTGCAAATGACTTTTAAAGATGTTTCGGGGGTGGGGGGGCATTCAAGGCAGGAGGCATGGCAGAGGTGTGTCTGGGAAGGTGCAATGGACTTAGATGTCCCTGCTCGATTTCAGAAAAGTCAGGGACATCTGCGATCCGTCCATGTTTAGACCTGCTCCAGGCACAAATAGGCATCAGGAAAGTGCTTATTTTGGCCATAAAACATCCAGAGGATGTAGAGAAGATGGAGAGTTAAGTGACTAATCTAAGATCACAAGGAGGGAGGAGTGGCCTAGAGGTTGGGGCAAGTAACCTTGGGCTAGAGGGCCAGGGGTTTGAATCCTGCTAGAGGACAGCAACCTCAGGCTGGAAGGACTGGGTCTCACAGGTGCTCCTTGTTGTCTTGGGCAAGCCACTTAACCCTCCTGTGCCTCAGGTACAAAAACATAGATTATGAGCCCTTCCTGCTTTGACTGGTAGAAAGGTAGTATGTAAGCCTAGTTAAATAAATAAGGAGAACCACAGCCACAACTATAGATGATATATCAGACACATCTATATTTGTGAAATCATGCCTGAACTTCAGACATTCTGACTTGGACATGCTTTGTAAATTGTGCCTTCACGTATCTCCATTAAATAAACTCAAAATAAGTGCCTATGGGGCCTTCCAACTTAGGCAACCTGTTATAAAATTACCCTTAAAGTGAACAGTTTTATGACAGGCTGCCTATGTATGAAGGCCAGTTAGGCACCTATTAAAGCCTATTTTGTAAAGAAAGATAGGCACCTATGGACTTAATTCTGAGAGGCGAATAGCGGGGCTGT
The DNA here is from genome assembly GCA_033557465.1 of Ichthyophis bannanicus. Classification (NCBI taxonomy): domain Eukaryota; kingdom Metazoa; phylum Chordata; class Amphibia; order Gymnophiona; family Ichthyophiidae; genus Ichthyophis; species Ichthyophis bannanicus. Next base: position 523,616,799 of record CM066036.1, on the reverse strand, counting down.
ATGTCCCGGGAGGATGTGTAGCCCCTCTATTCGTCCTGACTGTATGCTGCCGCACACTCTCCCTGCACGCAAAGAGCCACAATGTGGGGAGAGCTGGATGGGGCAGGAAGGAGCAGAGCGGGGGCGAGCCGTAGCGCCTGGAAGTACAGGACCAGTTCAGGTCACAACCCTATATGTCCAGTGGTCTCCAGGAGGCTGCCCAGTGTATTCCACCTCAGAGGTGGAATAAGCATGGAATGCGATCTGGTCCAGCAGCCCTCAGGATGCAATGGAGCCACGCAAGGTGAGGTCCCACCGCCTGATTCCGGCCCTAGTCGATCTCGCTGAGGGTCAGGTGGCAGGGAAACGTGGTCTGGTGGTGAGTCGGGCCTCTGGCGCTCCTGCTGGGCATCCTGGTACCATAGTGATGGGACGCCATGGCACTAGCACACTAATGGGAGAACAGGGAGGCCTGGCCATGTTGCCTTTTGGACGTCTTCCACAGGGATTCAGGGGCATGCTGGGCCATTCCCATGCCCAATCCTGCAACCACGGGAGCGTCTAGCTCCCATGGTGCAAAATCAGATACAATGGAGCCTGTCCTGTTCTGAGATATCTGGACAGCCCAGATGTGCCCCTTCCTGGATCGGGCTCCACATGTCTTTATAAAATGACCCCAGTAAACCAGCAGAAATTGTGGCTAAAGTGAAGCTGCAGATATTTAAGCCTGCTCGGGAGCTGGTATAATTGTCTGAGTATATTTTATAAAATACATCCATAAATCATGATTCTACCCATGCTTCATCCAAGCACCATCCCTGAACATGCCTACAACCAAGCGGCATAAAAGTATACATGTTCCGGTCATCGCACATAGTTTTGGATGTGGGGTAGCTTGACAAGCACTATTTTGTGCACAATTGGAGGGTAATTTCATAAACTCTGGTAGAGTTAATGCACATTGCCACACACATATTTGAGGGGCCTATTTTATGAATTGAAGTACATGCATACTTTATAAAATAGAGGCATAACAATGTGCACCAAACTGGGCATGAGCACTTACTCCTTGCACCTCGATGTTTCAAGAAGGCGTGTAAGTTATAGTATTTTATAACTTATTCACATAAAGTTATGCATCACCCATGCTCTGCCCAAACTCATAAGAACATAAAATGTGCCATATAGGGTCAGACTAAGGTCCATCAAGCCCAATATCCTGTTTCCAACAGTGGCCAATCCAGATCAAAGTATCGGTCAGGTTCCCAAAGAGGTACACAAAACATCATCTGTGTCCCAGATGGGACTCTACCTGTGTACAACCCACATTGAAAGTACATGCAATCGGTCTTCCACGCCTACAGAATAGTGACTGCCTAAGTCCTTGGAAATAGTGACTTGCATGCATAAACAGAACGAGGGAAATTTTAGAAGGGACTTCCAAGTGCAATCTGGGATGTCTAAGCCAGAACGCCTGAAAGAAATGCAGGCACATCCAGGTACAGATACAATCCACAAATGTGGATGTGCCTGATACGGACATCTGCAGGGACATCTACATAGGTGTCCCCAGAACCATATTTCAGAACCTGGCCATCTAGGAAAGCCTAATGGTTAGAGTAGTGAGCTAGGAACAGGGAAGCCAGGGTTCATATTTTACTGCTGCTATTGTTGACATTGTGCTGAGTACTGGGGATAATGAAGTGCCTTCCTCTCTACACCTTCTGGATGTTCAGCCAAAAGGAGCACTTTTCAAGTGCTTGGAGGAGGTCTAAACGTAGACACAATGCCGGATGTCTGTTATGTTTCTGACGCCACTCTTCCGCTCAGACTTGGACATCCTCACACTGGGGACATCCCCAGAGTTGGCTTCTAAAATGACTCTGGAGATGTATCTGATGTCCAAAGCACGAATAGGTCTTCTAAAATGACCCACCCCCCATGTATCTTTATGCTGCTTCCTTATAAATTTACCCCCATGCTGGTATATATGCATGAAAATGCCGTTATAATATTACCCTGTACTGTACAGGAGACACGAACACGTTTCCTGATAATAAATGAAAATGTTTTACTACAGGAACATTTCTTCTGCACAAACTGCAGAGCAATAGAAAATGTGGTCTAAATCTATTAATCTATCAAAAATGTGTACGTAAATGAGATCTTTCAGCTACCAGGCCAAATTAATCAAAGGTGTGTCCTTTAAGTCTAAATTTTAAATTCTGACTAGAATTATGTTATAGTTTGCCTCAAGCATACATGATCATTAGGACAACCAGATGAAACCCACAATGTATTTAAATGGTGATCTGGTGACCAGCAATCCTGAATGCTGCTCTCCAGCATTAACCACAAAATCAGCTTAACTCTTGGAGTAATACAGTACAGCTTGCTGTAAACATTAACAAAATTCCTCTAATTCCCTGCTGAACACATGATTTCTTCTATAACACAGTTTGCCTGCTCTAAATGAGTATGTGCTACTTTAAACAATTTCTGATCAGAAAGTGTATTCTGAATCTTGAATTATCTTCACAGTAGTCTAAGCTTCCATCTGCAGGAACAAGCAGGAATGTAGTCTTCACATATACATGACATCGCTACTCTTGGAACCCGCACAGGAACGCTCCCCAGCGTCCAATTGGAAAGCTTTCGGTAGCACTCCACTGTGTCTTCACGACTGCCTTCCTGTCTTCCTAACTCCCTTTCCTCAGTTCTTCATTTTATGTGGAGCCAGCTGGAAGCAAATCCTATCACCTCAAAAAAACTGTCTCTTTTGTGGATAGGATCTGCCTTCCCGTTGACACCAGCACTGTCGAAGACATCGTCGGTTCCCCTTTTCTTTCTTTCTTTCTTTCTTCTTTTTATTTAATTTCCAAAAAAAAATAAAAAATTCAGGTGCCTTGATGCCATCTTAGGCCTTAAGCCTACCATACCTTATGGAGAACTATTATGTCATCCTTCCCTTGTTCTCTATGTGACACAGATGAAAAAATATATATTTTTGTAGGAAGCCTCAACAAATTAAGAATGGAGAAACCAACTAGTGGTTTCAAAAAATGTGCTAAGTATGCCAGCAATATCTCAGTGACTGATACCCATGACTGGTGCTTAAAATGCCTCGGCCCAAAACACCAGCCAAAAGATTGACCCCTTTGTCAAAAGATGACACGGAGAGGCCTATAGAACTAGGTCTCTAAACTTGGAACACTCTTCCCCTCTACTCCCTTGGCTTCCATATCATGGAGGGCCTCCTCCTCTCCCCATGGATCCCAGGTATTGGCAAAGTCCAAGCACAAGTCTTCATCGAAGAAGGAGAAACCCTCCAGAGGTAGATCTCATTCCAAGCATCGAGATCCCTCGGGCATTGCCCTGGAGGAAGATCGGCCTGCCAAACAGCCCCGGCGGGAGGCTCTGTCCTCCAAAGCCATCAGCGGGGCCCAGGATGCTCCTGAGGTTTCGACCTCTAGAGAGCTACTGGTGCCATGCTCTGGGTTGGTGGCACAAGTACCCACCACCAATACCCAAGCATCAGCAACATCAATGGATCAGTGCATACTGGCCATCTAGTGGAGCTTGGCAACTCTCCTGGCAGCCTCGGTACCTATAAACCATTGGCGCCAGGCACCTGCCAGTTAGTACCGGTACCAACATCGACACCAGTGGTGGGTACGCCAATGCAGATGGCATCGACATTGCTGCCATCCATGCCCTCTCTTGAGTCTATCACTGATACCAGTACCCAGCCCAGGCAGCTTACTGAGGCTAAGCATTGTGCCCGTCGATACTTCAAGTCCTCCGATTCCAATTCCAGTGTTTCGGATGCAGAGTCACTCGATTCCCGGGGGCCCTGAGACCTTCCCTTGGAGCCTTCCCGCTGTGACAGCGACGCATGTCGCCTCCGGAAGACATATCCTTCCAGAAATTCATTCAAGACCTAGCTAAGGGTTTCTCCATTACTGTAACATCAAAAAAGGAGCCAAGGGCAGAGGAATTGGAGTTCTTCCAATACCCAAAAGCATCCAAAGAGGCAACCACTCTGCCGGAGCACTGCATCCTCCATGACCTTATGCTCTGTATGTGGGAGACTCCTCTCACAATCTCACCTCACAGTCGTTGATTTGAAACCATGTACCAAGTACCGGAGTGTCCGGACTTCCAAAAGCCGCAGCTTCCACACTACTCCACGGTGGTTGAATTGGTTATCCACCGAATCAAATGCTCAAAGACTCACTGCTCAAATCCTCCAGGTAGGAAATCGAGGACTCTCGATGCGTTTGGTTGGAGATGCTTCCAGGCATCCATGCTCTCAGCCAGGATTAACTCCTATATTCTGTACATGGGAATGTTCCTCAAGGAGGTATCCAGGAATCTCGATGCTTTTGCTCCTCTCCTCTCCTCACAAATGACAAGAGGGCAGACCCTAGTCAAGGATAGCCAAAATGTATCCAAATTTGTCAATAGGGCTACCTTTGATGCCTTTGAATGTACTTGAAGGACTAGAAAGGGGGGCTGTTACTTCTGGAGAGAAATCTGAAATTGTGAGTATATACTTCTGGGAATTTTTCTGAAAGGAATTACTTTTTCTTTTAAAGCTAATTAATCTGTGAACCCACTATTTTTTTGTTAAATCAGTCAGGGCCTAGTAGCAACAGTTTAAGATTCAATTTAAAACACAGAAGAGAACTTTCGGGTTACCTTTCATACCCAGTAGACAGCTGTAGTTTAAATTTCATAGTCACTCAGGGCCTAGCATCAGCAAAGTACTTTTAGTTTCAAATTAAAACACAGAAGAAAGCTTTCTGGTTAAATTTAGAATCCAGCAGAGAGCTTGTAGTTTAAATTTCTTAATAGGTTAGAGCCTAGTAGCAGCAAAGAGCTATAATTTAAATCAAATCAGAATATAGCTTACCTCAGCGGCACAGGACAAGGTACTGTGTAGCAGCCCTTTCTCCAGGACCAAGCAGGAAGTCAGTCCTCACATATGGGTGACGTCGGCGCCGACGGAGCCCTCGCGGAGCAATTTTCCCCAGCTTTCAAAGAAAGCCTTTGGGAATTGCAGCGCGCATGCGCTGTCCCCTTCCCGGCCCAAGGGTGCCATCTTAGCCAGTCTTCTTTTTTCCGCGGAGCCCTTCAGACGTGCCCGTCTTGTCCCCGCTGAAAAAGTTGATTTTTTCGTGTTTAATCTCTTTTTTCTCTATCGGTTCGACGCCGGTCCTTTTCCTGCCCGGACTCGCGACGCCGTTGCGAGTCCTTCTGTTATTTTTCAGTTTTTCTGATTTTCTGTCAGTTTCGTTTTCGGTTTTTCACTGGCAGCCCGGTCCTTTGACCTTGCAGGGGCCCTTTTTCCCCCGATGGCTGCCAGTGGTTTCAAGCGGTGTGTTCAGTGTGACAGAAATATGTCACTCACTGACACACATGATAATTGCCTCCGCTGCCTTGGCCCGGATCACGAGGAGGAACTGATCTGTGGGGCCTGCAGCAAGATGTCCTCCAAAGCGTTAAGGAGTCGGCGGCATCAGCGGGAACGAATCTTCGCTGACCCCGGCCGTACCCGGACCTCGTCGGAGGCCTCGGCGTCCAGAGGTTCCAGCTCTGACCATCGCCGGAGTTCCTCCGACAGGGGTTCTCCCTCCGGGGACCATCGTCGGAAGGTGAAACCCGCGAGGGCGGCGTCGGTGGACGCTCCTGGTTCCGCGAGGGCCAGGTCGCATAGCCCCGATAGCCATCCCGGGTCTTTGGAGAAGGAGCATCTGCCGAAGCAACCTCGTCTGGAGTCGGAGTTGCCTGCTCAGGTAAGTCCTGTAGTCCTCCTGGACTCGCCTCCGAGGGGTCCGACGTCGGGCCCGACGCCGTCGGGGCCCGAGGCGGGGGCTGCTGGGTCACCGGAGCTCGGAATCAGGTTGACGGCCTTGGAGAGCAGACTCTCTGCCTTCATGGACCAGCAGCGGGCACTGATCGCTAGCCTCGCTGGCGCCTCTGCCCCGACCGCCGGGACGTCGACGTCTAAGTCGACCCCGGAGACCGAGCCGATCCTCGAGTCCATGCGGGCTCGAGTCGATCCTCGGTCGAGGTCACCCTCGGCCTCCCGTTCGGGACCGAGGTCGTCGACGCCGACTCCCTCGGCGTCGGGGCGGCCGACGCCGACGCCCGCCCGAACCGACCCCACCGATTCCTCCTCGGAGTCGGCCTGGGAGTCTGAAGAGGAAGAGTCACCTGATTCCTTTCGGACTCGGTGTGTCCCCTCGGACTCGCCTGAGTCCGAACCTCGGAAACAGTCCCCTCCGGAGGACGCCCGGTTCTCGGATTTCGTCAGGGATATGGCCAAGGCTTTGGCCTTCCCTGCGGATCCCGAGGAGGAGCCCCGAGCCGAAGAGCTCGATGCCCTTCAGTACGACTCTCCCGCCAGGGAGCACTTTACTGTACCGGTTCCTCCCATGCTGGAACGACTACTCTTCCGCATGTGGGAGAGTCCGGCATCGTCGCCGGTGTTAAGCAAGTGGGTCGATTCCATTTATCGAGTCCGCAAGAGCCCTGGCTTCCAAAAAGCACAGCTACCGCACCATTCCATGGTGGTGGAATCGGCCATGCATAGGCTTAAGAGACAGAAGATGCACTCCTCGGTGCCTCCTGGCAGGGAGGCCCGCAACCTGGATGGCCTAGGTAAGAAGTGTTTCCAGGGCTCTATGCTTGCTTGTCGGGTCCAGACCTACCAGCTCTACATGGGCATGTATCTCAGAGACCTGGCTAAAGAGATAGCCGGATTCTCCGCTGGGCTGTCCGAGGAACCTTTGCGGAGGTTCCTAGCCTTGACAACTGGTATTCGAGAATGCTCCAAATTTATGTCTCGAGCAGCCTATGATGGCTTTGAAGCATCGGCACAAGTGGCCGCAGCCGGCATCGGTGCCCGCCGACAGGCTTGGCTTCAGTCGTCTGACCTTGAACCCTGGGTGCAGGACAAGTTGGTCGATGTCCCCTGCCGAGGTGAGAACCTCTTTGGCAAGCCCATGGCTGAAAAGGCTGCCCAAATCGAGACGGAGACTCTCACCAGAACTAGGCTTTCTAGGAAGACCTCCGCCCCTTCCCAGAAGAAGAAGGGCTCGGGAAAGAAGTCCTTTTACCCGAGAAAGGCGGCTGCCTATAAACACTACCCTCAATATCAGGCCCCCGCGGCTCCCCAACAGGGTCAGCAGGCCAAGGGACGGGGTAACGGGTCCCGTAGGCAGCAAGCCCCCAAGCCTGCACCACCGGCCCCTGCTCAGCAGGGTGGGGGTTTTTGACTTCATCAGCATAGCCTCTCCCCCTCAGCTGGTTCCTCCCAGCACAGGAGGCCGGCTGGTTCACTTTTGCCCACAGGTGGTCCAACGTCACCTCAGATGCCTGGGTGCTTCAAGTGGTGAGAGAAGGCTATCTTCTCCACTTCCACCAGATCCCTCCCTCCTATTTCCCGGGAGAACCTCCACGACTCCCTCTGCACAGGGACTTACTCCTTCAGGAGTTAGCAAGTCTTCTTCAGGAACAGGCTGTGGAACCGGTGCCCCACCACCTGCGGGGTCAAGGCTTCTATTCCAGGTATTTCCTAATACCAAAAAGAACGGGAGGCCTCAGACCCATCCTGGACTTGCGCAACCTCAACAAGTTCCTCGTCAGGGAGAAGTTCAAGATGCTTACCCTTGGAATCCTTCTGCCCTACCTCCAGCAGGGAGATTGGCTATGCTCCTTGGATCTAAAGGATGCCTACACGCACATCCTCATCCACCCAAGCCACCGCCAATACCTAAGGTTTGTGGTGGCAGGAAATCATTACCAGTACAGAGTACTGCCCTTTGGCCTATCCTCCGCACCACGAGTCTTCACAAAATGTCTCGCGGTGGTGGCAGCTTATCTCCGGCTTCACGGCCTCTATGTCTTTCCGTACCTAGACGACTGGCTCATCAGAGCATCGTCCTCTCCAGAAGTCAAAAAAGCCACACACCGCACTGTGACTCTTCTGCAATACTTGGGCTTTGTCATAAACTTCGCAAAGTCCACTTTGCTCCCCTCACAAGACCTCGAGTTCATCGGCGCAAGATTGCACACTCTTCAGGCACGAGCTTTCCTGCCTCTTGACAGGGCTCAACGGCTCATGGACCTAGCCGGCCGTTTTCGCAGTCAGTCCCTGGTCTCCGCCAGGCGCTTTCTGAGACTACTCGGCCATATGGCTTCCACCGTCCACGTGACCCCCAATGCCCGCCTGAATATGCGACCTGCTCAGTGGTGCCTTCGCAAGCAGTGGCAACAGGCCTCGGGTGGCCTAGCCGACTTAGTGCGCATCTCCGGCCCGCTGGCCTCTTCTCTACAATGGTGGCTTCATCGGCCGAACCTGGTGCTCGGAATGCCTTTTCAGTCTTCCCCGCCGGCTCGAGTGCTGACAACCGATGCTTCTCTCCTAGGATGGGGAGCGCATTGCCAAGGGGCATGTACTCAAGGTCTCTGGACCACATGGGAGTCTGCGCAGCAGATCAACTTCCTGGAGCTCAGAGCAATCTGTCTGGCTCTCAAGGCTTTCTCCCACCTGACTTCTCATCAGTCCGTCCTTGTCCAGACGGACAATCAAGTTGCCATGTTCTACGTGAACAAACAGGGAGGCACGGGCTCCTTCCTTCTCTGTCGGGAAGCACAGAAGCTCTGCTCTTGGGCCGTCAGCCACGGCATTCTTCTCAAGGCAGTTTATCTCCCAGGCCAAGAGAATTGCCTGGCGGACAAACTCAGCAGGGTCCTCCAGCCGCACGAGTGGCGCCTGGATCCTTTGGTAGTTCAGAAACTTTTTCTGAAGTGGGGCCTCCCCACGATGGATCTCTTTGCCAGTCCTCTCAACCGGCAACTTCCTCGCTTCTGCTCTCGGCAGCCGCATCCCCTTCGAGTAGCGGCGGATGCTTTTCTGCTCTCATGGTCGAAAAGCCTTCTGTATGCCTTTCCTCCCATACCGCTAGTCTCCCGAACTCTTTTCAAGGTTCTCCGAGACAAAGCTTCCATGATCCTGATAGCTCCTCGCTGGCCCAGACAGCCGTGGTTTCCACTCCTGCTGCAATTAGCGGTGGAGGATCCGTTCCCTCTGGGGTTTCAACCAGATCTCCTAACACAGGATCAGGGGTCCCTGCTACACCCCAACCTCAGATCTCTACATCTGATGGCCTGGCTGCTGAAAGGGTAGTCCTCGCTCCCCTTCTATTGCCGGCAGAGGTGGAAGAGGTCGTCCTAGCTTCCCGGCGACCTTCTACCCGCAAATGCTATGCCCTTAAATGGCGTCGCTTTTCCGCTTGGTGTGCCCAGCAGTCTCAGGATCCCTTCTCCTGCTCGGTGTCGGTGATCTTGCAGTACTTGCTCTACCTCTCTAATCTGGGACTTAAGTCCAACTCCGTCAAAGTTCACCTCAGTGCTCTCTCAGCACATCATGTGCCGGTGGACGGCAGACCTCTTTCCAGCGACCCTCTCGTGGCGAGGTTTCTCCGAGGTCTCCTTTTACTCAAACCACCTCTGCGCCCGCCAGCACCTGACTGGGATCTAAATGTGGTTTTACAGCGGATCACCTGTCCGCCTTTTGAACCTATGGCTACCTGTTCTCTACGTTTTCTATCTTGGAAAACCTTGTTCCTGATAGCCCTCACTTCCGCTAGATGCGTAAGTGAATTGCAGGCCCTCGTGTCTGATCCCCCTTACACTCGGTTCTACAAGAATAGGGTAGTCCTACGGACTCACCCAAAATTTCTTCCAAAAGTGGTCTCCCCTTTTCACATCAATCAGGAGGTGGTACTTCCGACCTTCTTTCCCAGACCACACTCCAGCCGAGCTGAAATGGTCCTCCATACCCTGGACTGTAGAAGGGCATTGAACTTCTACCTTGACCGTACGCGGGAGCACCGTAAAGCGGCTCAGCTTTTTGTATCTTTTGACCCCAATAAATTGGGGCTCCCGGTCTCCAAGCGTACTCTGTCCATATGGGTTGCTGACTGTATCGCTTGGGCTTATGGGGCAGCCGGACTCTCCTTAGAAAGTCGAGTCACGGCTCATTGTGTTCGGGCGAAGGCTACGTCAGTGGCTTACCTCCGCTCTGTTCCGTTGGCAGACATCTGCCAGGCCGCTACTTGGTCTTCGAGCCAGACTTTTGCGGTCCATTACTGCCTCGAGAGGGAGTCCCGCAGGGACAGTGCTTTCGGACAGGCAGTCCTCCGAAATCTCTTCGAGGTTTGAGCAACTCCTACCCTCCATCCCGGATGGGGGCTACCGGTGGGTAATAATTCAGCAAAGATTCCTTCCTTCTGTACTGCTGAGCTAGAGGGAGCTCATTTTTGTGCTTAGGGGCTCCGGTAGCCTTAAGCTTGGGAGTCCCATATGTGAGGACTGACTTCCTGCTTGGTCCTGGAGAAAGCGTAGTTACTCACCTGTAACAGGTGTTCTCCAGGAGCAGCAGGAATCAGTCCTCACAACCCTCCCTCCTCCCCTTGGAGTTGCGATTATCTGCTTTAGTTTTTTTGCAAATTTTTACGCTGTCTTTTAGCTATGTCATCTGACTGGCTAAGTTGGCACCCTTGGGCGGGAAGGGGACCGCGCATGCGCGCTGCAATTCCCAAAGGCTTTCTTTGAAAGCTGGGGAAAATTGCTCCGCGAGGGCTCCGTCGGCGCCGACGTCACCCATATGTGAGGACTGATTCCTGCTGCTCCTGGAGAACACCTGTTACAGGTGAGTAACTACGCTTTTTTAATAAGTCACCTGGGTCTCCCTGTATCTAAATGCACACTCTCCAGATGGATAGCGGACTGCATCTCATTTGCCTATGACAGAGTAGGACTCTCTCTGGAAGGGCATGTCACTGCTCACAACATTCGTGCCATGGCAACTTCAATGGCGGCAAACCTACGCTCGGTTGCCATTGACGAGATATGGAAAGCATCATCTTGGTCTTCTGTCTATATCTTTGCGGCCCATTGTTGTCTGGAAAGGACTTCCGTTGGGATGCCATGTTTAGGTAGGCTGCACTCCAGCCACCTCTTTCAGACTTAGAAGCAACTCCTACCCTCCTTCCCAGACTTTGACGATACCAGAAATCCATTTGGGATCCATGACCTCTTCAAACCAACTCTGAGGCGAACCTCCACCAGTTCTGAGGTCACTTCATCTGGGAGCTAGGAAGTCCCATATGTGAAGACTACATTCCTGCTTGTTCCTGGAGATAGCATAGTTACTCACCTGTAACAGGTGATCTCTGGGAACAGCAGGAATTTAGTCTTCACAACCCACCCTCCTCCCCTAGGAGTTGTAGGTTTCTTTTTCTCTCCTTTCTCAGCTATAAACTCAACTGAAGAGAGGGAGGTGGGAAGGAAGTCGCACAGGTGCAGTGGAGTGCTCCCAAAAGCTTTCTAATTGGACGCTGGGGAGCGTTCTCACATAGGTTCCATCGGTACCGACGTCACCTATATTGGAAGACTAAATTCCTGCTGTTCCCGAGATCACCTGTTACAGGTGAGTAATTACGCTTTCTAAACTGCCAAACTAAAATACCATATCAAAGAAATGCAGGCCTCTTCTGAATGCACAGAAGCTCTAGTCACTACTTCTGCTTTCCTGCAGTTTCAGTACTTAGTTGTCTCTGCATTAACTGACAGAAAACCCCTTTCTAAGCTGAAATTCCCAGCAGCAAAATAATCACTTAGAGTTTCTCATTTTCACCATTATCAAGTGTCTTGAACAAAAGAATCACATTTTTAAAACATAATCTTTAAAGAATGAGCTGTTAAAGATTAATTAGCTCTTTGACTGCCAGAGAGGAATATAAAATTATCATTGTATGAATGTAGATAAGCTGTATGTCCCTAATTTCCAGTTCTCAGAAAAAAAACATGATTCCAGGTGGGAGCTGGGATCTCCTTCTCACAATCTACTGCATCCCCCTGCATGTAAAATAAAAACATAAGATATGCCATACTGGGTCAAACAGTCCATCAAGCCAAGTGTCCTATTTCCAAAAGTGGCCAATCCAGGTCACTAGTACTCGTCAGGTTCCCAAAAAATAGACAGATTCCATGCTGCTTATCCCAGGGGTAAGCAGTGGATGTCCTGGGTTCTCTTTAATAAGAGTTTATGGACTTTTCCTCCAGGAGCTTGTCAAATACCTATTTTAAACCCAGCTACACTAACAGCTTTTACTACATTCTCCGGTAACGAATTCCAGAGTTTGATTACAGAATGAATGAAAAAATAGTTTTTCTGATAACTCTTAAATGTGCTACATTGTAACTTCATTGCGTGTCCCCTAGTCTTTCTACTTCTACATATGTAATAGAAAGAAGCCCCAGAGAGTCTGTGTATCTTTTAAAACGTATTTGATCTCCATTTGAAACCAAATGTAACCCTCAAGCAGCTAAACGGATTCTCAAGATTCTGATTACATGCAGTCCCTGGTGGGCACCTTTTTTATAATCTGTCCTCTTGAAGAAGCAATCCATGGGGCTTCCCAATGAATTTTATATTTTTATGGGTCAGGAGGGCATGGGAGGGAGAATTTGTCCACTCAACAATTAGTCTCTTCTTCACATGCAGGTCCCCCACCTGTTTTTTTACCAAATAATACCATAGCATAAACTCCTTTACTGAATGTGGGTCAAAACATTCGGTGCACAGTTGTCTCTTTCTAAGTCGATCTCGAAGAGCTTATTTGAATATAGCAACCTTGAGCACTATTGAGGTAGCAGTTTCTTTTGTTTTCTTTCAGGGGTTTCTTTTTCCTCTCCACAGAAGTACTTCCACACACATTGAGACACATATGGGCCCCTACTCACATCTCCTGGAACACTGTGGGTTCTCAGCTCTCAGTGTATTCTACTGACTCTTGTTCTCTTCCAGGATTCTTGAAGGTTATCTCTTTCCTCGAATCACAGCTCCATTAGTTCTAGTTGGATCCCCACCTTCAGTTCAGCTCCAGTCGCATATAACTGTGCTCCTCTCTTGATCTGGCCAGCAGAATAACTCCTGAGAAAAGCTTCCAGATTCTCTGTTGGATTATCTTATTATCTGAGGGTTAGGCATCGTTTCCCCTGTGCTGCCTTGCATTTGTCTCTGCCATTGGCCCCAACTCATCTTGGCAGAAAGAAGCCTCAGTGGATCAATGCCTGGCAGAGGATAGACTAGGTGCCAAAGCCATATGTGAATGAGAAAAATTGGGCCTTTTTATTTATTTATTAGTATTTTGCTCATGCCCAAGGCAAGTAAGATTTAAGTACAGTAGACATTTCCCCTGTCCCTGGGGGGCTTACAATAAGTTTGTACCTGAGGCAGTGAAGGGTTAAGTGACCGATGGGATTCAAACCCTGATTTCTCTGGTGCCAAGCGACCTAGGTGCCCCCGCCCCCCAGCTCCTCCTCTGGGTTCCTCCCTTCTTTAGAAATATATCTAGAAGATTCCAAAGCATTGACTTCCTTATGCTGCTTCCAGGGCAAATCCTCCTGCCATAAAGAACAGAGGGCCCGATATTCAAAGGCATTTAAACAGTTTACAGACCTGTAAACCATGTAAATGCTCCTATGCGGGATATTCAGTGGCACTAACACGGTCCACGTGTACCGCCACTATATGCCCAGGGATAACCGGTCAGCGGTGATATAGCAAAAGTAAGGCCCAGAAAAAGCTGAATATCACCGCTGCCTGGTCAGCTTCCTACTTCCATGGCTGACCTGGATATTCAATGCCAGTGACTGGATATGGCCCCCGGCATAGAATATCTGGGTTCAGTGTCCAGCAGCGATGGCTAGATGCTGTAATTGTGCTAGCCACCACCAAATATCGGGCCCAACAAAAAAATGTAAAAGTCAAAAGATAAAACCGAGTACCTTAAAGAGCTTGTGTCACCATTTCTTTTTTTTAAAAAAGAGTAATTAACAGCAGAAAAACAAAACCAATTTAATTTGTTGAGGCTTTCTACAAAAATATATTTTTTTTCATCTGTGTCACATAGAGAACAAGGGAAGGATGACATAACAAATAAAAGAAGATAAGAAATGCCATACTGGGTCAGAACAAGGTTCATCAAGCCCAGTATCCTGTTTCCAACAGTGGCCAATCCAGGTCACAAATACATGGCGGGTTCCCAAAAAGGTACACAGGTTCCACAATGCTTGTCCTGGGGTAAGCAGTGGATTTCCCAGGTCCTCTTTGATAATGGTTTATGGACCTTTCCTCCAGGAATTTGTCCAAACCTTTTTTAAACCCAGCTACACTAACAGCCACTATTACATCCTCCAATAACGAATTCCAGAGTTTGAATACACGTTGAATGAAAAATATTTTCTCTTATCAGTCTTACAGAGGTTACACTGTAGCTTCATTGCATGTCCCCTAGTCTTTCTACTTTTTGATGGCATAAACAACTGATCTACTTTTACCTGTTCCACTCCATTCATTAATTTATAGACCTCTATCATATCTCCCCTCAGCCGTCTCTTTTCCAGGCTGAACAGCCCTAACCTTAAAGGCACCTTAAAGCCCACCTTAAAGGTAGCAGAGCTGGGAAACTGGGGAGATTGGTAGGACCCAAGCAAAGAATTTAACAACTCCAAGCCGAGTGTAAAAAAAGAGGCCCAGAGAGGAAGAGGAAAGGTCCCAAGAATATGTGAAGGGTGTGTATATATAGAATATTTGCTTATGATTTTGTCTAGACCCTACAGTATAAGCAAGGCATGTTTTGGTTGTTGTAAATAAATATTTTCCCCTATTTGTTCTGAAGCTGGGCTTTGTCCACTTCATTTTCCGTCACATGCCTCACTACAGGCCCAGAATCCTCGACTGTTCATACCCACGCTATTACAAGTACATTAGTTTCAAAAATGGAGAAAACTAAAACAAAGCTTGCACATAAATATCACAGATGTTGATAAATGATATAAGAAATAGTCAAGAAAAAGAACTCAAAAGCTGTATGACAAATCAGAAAGAAGATAAATGGATGGCCCAGCAGCCCGTCAGTTTCCAGAAAAAACTAACAAAAAAATATATTGTATCAGTAAAGGATTCAAAACGATGATGGATGGAACACTTCATCTCCCGAGACATGTTAAACATAGCAGAATCATAGCAGCCTGTGCAATCCCCAGCTGAAGCCAGGTACATTTGGAGCGCTTGATGTGGATGTGAGAGTGATACAAAGTGCAGAGCTTTTTATCAGCTACTGACTATGAGAAGCATCAGGCATTGATTGCCACTGGATAAATATGTTGAATAAGCATCACATTGTTCGGAGAGAGTCTGGTAAAAAGCAGTCTGGATCGAAGAAGGAATACATTACACTACCGAACAGATTAAGGAGATGATTCAGCCTCCCATGACCACCGTGAATCGTGATGTGTGCAGAGTCAGTACCTATTGCAAAAACCAGAAGTGGTCCATTCGGTATTTTCTGGCATATATCCATATCATGAGGGTAGTTTTATAAAGAGGCATCTACTTTAAGCCTGAAAATAAGCACCTACTTAAGCACTATTTTATAAAGAAAGGTAGGTTCCTACTTGTTTTTATAAAATACTAGCATAAGTGGCAGAAGTTGGGCCTTAAATTAAGGCACAATCACTTACACCAGCTCTAGAGGCAGTGTAAATGATTGCACTCACGTTTTGCAAGTATGTGCATAAATTATCATATTTTATAATCAATGCATGTACTTGTATGTCCCACCCATGCTCCATCTAAACTCTGCCCCTGTGCACACCCACAGTGAAAGTACACACCATCAAATTAATGTGTACTTTTACACTGGTCAGTATTCTTAACACCTAAAAATAGGAATGTCCATATAAAATTACCTCCCATATGCAAGAGATGCTCACCAAGTATAGCAGCATGAATTGGCCTCTCGGAGAATAATGAAGAAAAGTCTTTGCATTCAATAGGTTAGGCTTGTAATGATGCAGTGTTAAGATACATATGTGAGAAAATGTTGGTAGTATCATAGTCAAAACTAATATACACTTAGGGGATCATTTTAGAAGCCCTGTTCATGAGCTGGATGTCTGAATACAGGCATGCAGATGTGCAGATCACAGAGACGTCCCAGGATCCAGGTATGTAGCATGGGGACGTCGTGGGGGTGTGCCCTGGGTGGAGCAAAGGAGATGCATGCCGTGGTGCGATTTCAGAATGGTACAAGCTCGTGGCCCTGGTTGCTGAGGCATCTGTGCCTATACCTACTCCTGACTATGAATAAGGTGCAAAAAAGTGCTCATTTCATGACTGCAATGCTTCCAGGGGAAAGAGCAACATGCACGTTCATCACCGCGATTAATATTTCCTGGCTGAAGAAACCTGCATGCAAATACATACTCCAAATATATTACTGGCATGCCGTCACATATCTGATTATGTGAAATGGCCAGCCAGTACATGCTAGTCTCCTAAGATAGACACCCCACTTCTGAAATTCCCAGCCAGCATGTCCATATACCTGGCTCTGTGGCCATGAAATTCAGGGATGTCCACATTTGTGAAATGGTCCACACTTGTGCACGTACCTGGCCTTGCTATCTTCACAGGCCTATCACCAAAGTCAGTTACTGGGACATCCATCTTTTGGGGTAGAGATGAAGAGATTTCAGAAGGCACTTATACGTGCCTCCCTTCACTGCTGCCACTCCCCTGGATTTTTGGATGTTGTGCTCTGGATGTCCCAGATTTTTTCTAAACGTCCCTTTTAAAAATCCCACATCACGCTCTTTACTATTCAGTATTTGGAACAATTTTGAAATTTGCAGAAGGAAGATGTTATCTTCCTATTTTGCTTTTCTATGCAGTTTCTTTATTTTCTGTTTGTGTCAGGTGTGATTATAATAGGCCCTAATATGGAGACCTACAGCAAACTGAACTGTATTGTGACACGTGAAAAAACCCAGGAAGGGGCTAAAACAACTGAACACAGTGGGAGAATACATGAAAATAGCAGTCATCCGTATAGACTGATTTCTAAAAGACCTATCTTTAAGAGAGAGGTGCCTAGATGTTTCCATATTGAATATTTGCCCTTTCTGTGCTCCTAAATTTAGGGACCATAATTCACAATGCAGCTAAAAATGGGGCATAGTCAGGGCAGGGATGTGGTCGGGGGAATGAAGTTAGATGCTGATTTCCTAACTTAGGAAATACCATAGCAAGCCTAAATTTAGGTGCTTCCATTTTAGAGGCCTAATATTCTCAGGCAATAATTAAGATGCCTAAATTCAGCTAAAAATAGGTGACGGGGGACCTTTGCAAGGTCATGTTATAATGGTACCTAGGTTTAGTGGGTTGGCAGACACCTATTTAAGCCTATTTTATAAAGGCAAGTAGGCGCCTATTTGTCTTTATAAAATACTAGCATCAATGCTGTAGCAATAGCATAAAGTTGGCAGATTTTTGCAGGAAAATCTGGGACACTTATCTAAATCCAGGGAGGGGGTCCTTAGTTCCAGGATTGTGCAGTAGGGGGTAGGGGAGGAAAGAGTATTACTACTACTACTGAGCATTTGTATAGCGCTACAAGTCCTACGCAGCACTGAACAGACATGTAAGAGACAGTCCCTGCTCATGAGAGCTTACTAGTCAAGACAGACAACACAGAAGGTGTAAACCGGGATAAAACAAGGGGAAAAGGTAAAGAAATAAGGAGATCAGGTGAGTCAAGATCCAAAAGCAACAGCAAAAAGGTGAATTTTCAGCCTGGATTTGAAAAGGGTCAGAGAAGGTGCCTGGCATACAGACACAGGTAGTTTGTTCCAGGTGTAAGGTGCAGCAAGGTGAAAGGAACGAAGTCTGGAGTTGGCAATAGAAGAGAAGGGCACAGATAGAAGCAGTTTGCCAGAAAAGTGGAGTTCCTGAGGGGGGATGTAAGGAGAGATAAGAGAAGAAAGGTAGCGAGGAGCTGCAGAGTGAATGCATTAATAAGTCAGCAGGAGAAGTTTGAACTGGATGTGGAAATGGAGTGACTTGAGAAGAGGGGTAATATGGGCATGACGAGGCTGGAAGATTAGCTGCGCAGCAGAGTGTTGAACAGATTGAAGGGGAGAAAAATGATTCAAAGGGAGATCAGCAAGGAGTAGGTTACAGTAGTCAAGATGGGAGGTGATTAAGGAGTTAATAAGCAGCTTAGTAATGTGTTCAGAAAGTAATGGGTGGATTTTGTTGATGTTATAGAGAAAGAAATGGCAGGTCTTAGCTATCAGATGGATGTGTATAGAGAAGGAGACAGAGGAGTCAAAGACAACCACAAGGTTGTGAACTGAGGAAACAGGAAGGAGTAGAGAGTTATCCGCAGAGACTGAGAAAGGAGGAAGAGGAGAGGAGGTTTTAGGGGGAAAGATAAGAAGCTCAGTCTTGGCCATTTTCAATTATAAGTGGTGGTGAGACATCCAAGCAGCAATGTCAGAAAGGCAGGCAGAGATCCGGATCTGGATTGCCGGAGAGATTTCAGGCGTAGAGAGGTAGATCTGGGAATCATCAGCATAAAGATGGTACTGAAAGCCATGGGAAGAGATGAGCGCACCAAGGGACTGGGGAGAAAAGGAGCGGACCCAAGACAGATCCTTGGGGTACACCAACAGAGAGTGGGATAGCAGAAGGGGAGGAGCCACCAGAACTAACACTGAAAGAGCGATGGGAGAGATAGGACGAGAACCAGGATAGTACAGAGCCCTTAAAACCAAGAGAGGACAGGGTATCGAGGAGAAGGTTGTGGTCAACAGTGTCAAAAGCAGCAGAGAGGTCAAGAAGGGTGAGGACAGAGTAAAGGCCCTTGGATTTTACTAGGAACAAGTCACTGGAGACTTTGGCAAGAGCCGTTTCAGTAGAGTGCAAAGGACAAAAGCCAGATTGTAAAGGATCCAGGAGGGCATGAGAGGAGAGGAAGTCAAGGTAGTGGCAGTGAACCGTGCATTCAAGTAGTTTAGAAATGAAGGGGAGGAGAGAGATAGGTTGATAATTAGAAGGACAGGTGGGATCAAGTGAGGGTTTTTTGAGGAGAGATGTAACTACAGCATGCTTGAAGGCTGCAGGGACAGTTGCAGTGGAGAGCGATAGGTTCAGAGTATGAGAGATGGAAGGGACAACAGAAGAGGAGATGTGGCTTAGTAGATGGGTGGAGATAGGATCAGAGGAGCAGGTGGTGAGTTTGGAGAAAGAAGAAACATGTACAGTTTCCTCTTCAGAGATCATAGGAAAGGAAGGGAGGGTGGCAGAGGTAGAGGGAAACTTGGGAGTGAAGAGGGGGAGGAGGGGAAGTAGCTGACTTTGTGGAGAATTGGAGGGTGATCTTGTGGATTTTGACATGGAAATAGCCAGGATTGGGCAGAAATGGAGGGAGGGGTCAGAGGTGGAGGCACTTTGAGGAGAGAGTTGAGAGTAGTAAAGAGACGGCATGGGTCAGAGTCAAAAGAGTTAGTCAGATGGACATAATAGTCTTGTTTGGCAAGAGCTATGGCTGACTGGAAAGAGACAAGCATGAATTTGAAGTGTAGAAAGTCTGCAAGGGAGCGGGATTTGAGCCAAGCATGCTCAGTAGAACAGGCACAGGAACGTAGATAGCAGGTAGTGGATGAGTGCAGGGCTGGGGTGCAGAACGCCTCACAGGACGTGACATGGGTGGAGTGAGAGCATCCAGAGCAGAGGAGAGTACAGCGTTATAGGAAGCTACTGACTTGTCAACAGACTTAGATGACATAGTGTAGGAAAGAGATGAAGAAATAGTGGAAGAGAGAACCAAAGGATCAATAGCATGAAGATTTCTAAATAGGTTGGAGGAGACAGGATGAGGTTGAGGCGGTGGGTGATGAAGAGTGAAGCTTAAAAGGTGATAGTCAGATAAGGGAAGAACTGAGCTACAGAAGTTCGAGGGTAAGCAACTAGAGAAAAATACCAGGTCAAGGCAGTGGCCATGCTGGTAAGTGGGGGCAGTAGAGCAAAGCTGGAGGTCAAACGAGGCGGTAAGGGAGAGGAGCTTTAAAGCATAAGGACCAGAGCAAAATGAATGTTAAAATCCCTGAGAATAAGAGTGAGGAAGAAGGAATCCAGAAAGAAGGAAAGCCACGAGTCAAAGTCAGTGAGAAAGGTAGAAGTAAACTTGTCAGGAGGTCAATAAATAACAGCTACCCGGAGAGGTAGAGGAGTGAAAAGGCGGATGGAGTGGATATCAAAAGAAGGAAAGGAGTGAGACTGAGGCAGCAGGAAGGATTGGAATTGGCAGGAGGGAGAAAGTAGAAGCCCATCACCACCACCACGGCCAGTGGGACGAGGCATATGGAAGAAATGATAGCCCCATGACAGAGAGCAGTGAGAAATGCAGTATCTTCTGGGAGGAGCCAGGTATCATTTAGAGCAAGAAGATGGAGAGCATTAGAGATAAAGAGATCACGAGTAAAAGCAAGTTTATTAGAGATGGAGTGTGTGTTCCACAAGGCACGAGAAAGGGAGAGTGGAAGAGAAAAGGAGAGGGATATGAATAAGATTAGAGGTGTTGCGTGAAGATCTCTTCTCAGAGTGTGACAGAAGTCTAGGGGGCCAGGGTTGGGGGTTGATATCTCTGGATGAGAGGAGAAGGTGTAGCAGAGTATGGGGCAGAGAGGAGACAGTACGGCAGAAACGAGGGTGAGGTTGCCTTAGAGAGAGAGGAGATGGTTGAATAAGAGGGAGAAAGCGGTGCAGCTCAAGAGCTAATGATAGGGTAGAAGACAGAATGGAGGGGGAAGTGAGGATGGTAAATGGGAGATAAGGAGAGGAGGAATGAGGGTGCTGGTAGGATGAGAGACAGTTAGGGAGTATGAAGAAAAGGAAGACAATGTGATGAGGAGCCATAAAAGAGGAATAGAGAGGAAAACAAAGGCCAGAGAATATAGAAGGTGGGAGAGAGCCCAAAGGGATTAAGTGCACCTGTGCGTGAGGTAGGTAATGAGCAGATGACAGCTATAAGAGACTGTGAGCAATGGGGTGGGTGGGTAGAGCGAAGGGGGATGGGGTATAAATTCAGCTGAGAAAAGCTGAACAAAAGTGCAAAATAAAGGGGGCAATGAGGTAAGGGAGCACACTAACTATGATAAATAAATAAATATGTGGAAAGAGACACACAGACAGACAGACAGAACTCACAGCAAGCCATCTAATTCACTCACAAGAGGTGAAATTCACCTTTCCAGCAGAGCTTTTAGGAGGGGCACTGCTCTTCCCTTTCTCTTCTCCTCTTCCAGTCCATGACAGCAACAATATCAATGACAAGCAGATGAACCAAAGAAATAGAAAAAGTGATGCATTTCCCCACTGTACTGTGCAAAATATAAAAATAACAGTTGTAAATTCTGACATATTCCAATCACTAAATTGAAATTTTATTTTTTCTGCCTCTGCTGTCATTTCGTCCTCATCATCTCTGTTCCAGTCTCTGGTTTCTGCTTTCATCTGTTTTTCGTCTCAATGCTGTTCCCAGGGTGTCCTGTCCATTTGTCATTTCTTTTCGCTCTCCTGTCTTCACTTTGTTCCCTACATCCATCTCTGATATTGATCTTTCAGTTTTCTTCTTTATTTTTCTGCTTCTTCATCCACTCCGATTTTGCCTCTTTATCATTCAGTCCTTTTTGACTGCATCTACCTACAGCTTTCCATCTCTCTCCCTATTTCTCCATTCTTTCACTTGCTCCCCTCCCCATTTCCAGGGCCGGCCCATCCATAGGCGAGCTAGGCAGCCAAACTGGGTGGGCGGCTTTGTGCTGCCACTTTGTTTGTTTATTTATTTTAAAATGTTTATATTCTGCCAATTGCTAAAGAATTCATGGTGGTGTAGAAAACATAAAATCAACAACATTACAATACACACATGACCTGCTGCTTCTGATCCCCCTCCGATGCAACTTACTGAAGCGCATGTCCTGCTGCAGGCAACAAAGTAGCGGCACAAAGCTGCTGCTTTTATAATGCTGCCGCTACCCGCCTTCCCCCCCCAAGATGGAATCAGTGGCAGCAGAGAGCAGTGGCATGGCTCAGCATGGTTGGGGTTTCTGCCTAGGGCGGCAGAAACCTTTGGGCCAGCCCTGCTTATCTCCCTTCTCCCTGCCCCATGTCCAGTATTTCCCACTCTCTTCCGTTCCTCACCTTCCTGTAGTCCAGCATCTCTCCCTCCCCCTCCCTCTGCCTCCCTCCACCCCATCCAGCATCTTCCCTTCCCTTTCCTATCTACTCCCACAAGTTTCCAGCATGTGATCTCCATCTCTCTATGCCCCCCATCCCATATTCAGCATCTGCTCTCTATCCTATCCCATGGCTAACATCTACCCTCCACCCCATCTCATGTCTACTGTCTCTGTCATCTGCCCCTCACTCTTTGTCCAGCATCTGTTTTCTGCCACCCATCCCATGTCCAGAATGTGCCCTCCACTCCCAAACTGTGTCCAGCATCTGTCCTTTGAATCTATACTCCCCCCACCCCAATGTTCAACATCGCCTCTCTCCCTTCCCACAACTTCCCACCAGCCTACCGTCACCACTGCCTTTCTCAATGTCTGCGGCAGTAGCATCAATTAAAAAACCCAAAGCGCAGGGTTTTGGTGACTCCTGCACTCTTGTAAGGCCCTGGCAATCTCGTCCCACTCTGATACGAAAAGTGTGCATCAGAAGGGTATGGGATGGGCAGGGCCTTCCAAGCGCAGAAGAGTCGCAAAGACCCCGCTCTTTGGCTTTTCTAATGCTGGCAGTTCATCATTGCCACTACCGCAGATGCAGAGCCAGTGAGAAGCAGCTGTGATGAGGGGGTGACACTATTGCCATAGATCCAGAAGAAGCAATGGCTGGTCATGACTCTGGTTAAAAGAGCCACCCCTGCCCGACACAGCACCTCTGCCAACATGTCTGGAATCAGGGACATAGCTATGAAATCAGGGGCAATCCCTGAAAATTGTGAATGTCTAGTAACCTTACAATAGCACCTTCATTGAGGTATGCGCATTACACCTGCGCGAGAGCAGGCGTAAATGTCCATGTGTAGACTGATGAAGTGTTCATGTAGATTAAGGTATTTCATAACCTAAGCAATGCACTTCCTGACTTCACCTGTACTTTATTTTATTTATTTCACATTCGTATATACCGCCTTATCTGGCAATCAAGGCAGTTTACAATAAACAGAACTTGATTTTACATCAAACATTTTTAACTATATAGAATAACAGAATTAACTATTTACAGTATAACTGGTCACAAGATAAGGGGGTAGAAGATAGATTGATATCTATATGTTGGTTAACTGAAAGGCATGTAGGTGTGTATTTGAATGTGTTAGGGGATAGAGAAGAGGTTACGGAAAGGAAACAGAGCGCTGTTAAGACCACTTTTTGCTAGATAGTCATAGGTTCCGAGTATGAGTTGCCATAGTGCTCAATGAAAAGGAAAGTCTTCAATCTTTTTCTGAAGTCGGTAAGATCTTTTATTTCCTTTATTATTGGAGGATGAGAATTCAAAAGAGTTGGAGCATAGCGAGAGAATGCTCTTTTGTTTGTTGTTTTGTTTGTCTTGCGGAACTCAGGTGGTATGGATAGTGAATTTTGTGAATAACTCCTTCTCTGTCTGATATCTGGGGTTTTAGTTGTTAGAGTGGATATGTGTGAAGGTGCTATATCATGTAGTAGTTTGAATATGATAACCAGATTCTTATATTTACATCTAATGGATATCGGTAGCCAGTGAAGGCTCTGAAGGATTGGCATTATGTGATCTGAATTAGATGCTTGCACTCTGCCCAAACCGCACCCTAGCAATGCCTACTATAAAAGTACATGCCTGCATGCCATGATGTGTATTTTTCCACCTTACCTAATTTTATAAAAGTCATTTTAGGCATGCATTGTATCCCTTACTTGGTTTGCAGCTTGTCGTGCTGTGAGGGCTTGTCTGCATCAGTGATGCTGAGAGCCAAGCTATCGGTAGCTTAACAACTGGCAGAGTCTCCCAAGATGGATAGGTCTCAGATGAGGTGTCAAACCAAGACAAACTACCCATCTGAGCGGCAGCAGAATGGGACGGTTTTGGCGGCGAAGGATCACATTTCTGTGACAATGGCACCAACACTAGAATTACTTGAGCGGAAGAAAGGCTTGGCAATCTACTTCCATATCTTGCCACGAAAACCCATTGGATAGTCACAACAAAACAAATTGCACTATAGTGCTGAAAGATGAGACCCCCAGGTCAGAAGGCACTCGACTGGCTACTAGGGAGTTGCTGAAGACTTTTCAGGGTAAAGCCAGCATTCACGATATCATTGCATCAAAGCCCTCGGGATGTCTGACTGCTGATGTAGCTGTACATGAAATGAGAGTCAGAAGCTGCAAAGATGTCATCCATATTGGGACATGGAACATACGAAGCATGAACCAAGGGAAGTTAGAGGTGGTCAAGAATGAAATGGAATGTGTACAACTTGGATCTGCTGGGTGTCAGCGAACTGAAATGGACTGGCATTGGACACTTTGCATCTGATGATCAAATGGTCTACTATGCTGGAAATGAAGGACAAAGATGAAATGGTGTTGCATTTATAATAAAGAAGAATCTTGCAAAAACTGTAATGAAATACAATACAATCAGTGAATGCTTAATTTCTATTCATCTATGAGGAATGCCCATCAACACAACTATAATTTAGGTATATGCCCCAACAAAAGCTACAGAAGAGGATGAAGTTGATGAGTTCTATGAAACAAGTACAAGCTGAAATTGACAGAACATGCAAACAGAATATCCTGATAATAATCATAGGTGACTGGAACGCAAAAGTTGGCAACAAAGAAGGCAAAGTGGTTAGAAAATATGGACAGCAACAGAAATGAAGCTGGAGAAAGACTGATAGAATTCTGCAAGACCAATGATCTATTCATCTCAAACACCTTCTTCCAGCAACACAAGTGGCAACTGTACACCTGGATGTCACCCAGTGGATTGTACAAAAATGAAATTGACTACATCTGTGGAAGTCAATGATGGAAAAGCTCTATAACATCAACAAAGACAAAACCTGGAGCTGACTGTGGTACAGATTACCAACTACTAGTATGCAAACTGAAGCTAAAGTTGAAAAAGAGCAAGCCACTCATAAATGTAGCAAAATATGACCTTACGAATATACCACCAGAATTTAAAGACTACCTGCAATATCGATTTGCTGCTCCACAAGAGTTATGGGATGATATCAAGAAGGCTGTGTTGGAAGAAAGTGAGAAGTCTCTACAAAAGGTGAAAAAGCAGAAACAGCCAAAATGGATGACTGAGTAATCTCTGAAAATTACCCAGAAATGCAGAGAAGCCAGAGGAGAAAGAGACTCAATCGCAGAACTCAACAGAGATTTGCAATATGCAGCAAGACAAGACAAGGAGAAGTACTACAATGATGCATGCAAGGAAATAGAAGCAGAAACTATTAGAGGAAGAACAAGCTCAGCTGTCCTAAAGCTATGAGAGTTAAAGAAAAAAATTCCAACCTCAAATTGGAATGTTACAAGATGCTCAAGGATCCATGTTGAATGATGTTGAGAAGAGCAAGAAAAGGTGGAAAGAATATACAGAGTCATTATGCCATAAAGATCAAGTGGACCAACAGCCGTTTCAACCTGTACCTTATTATCAGGAACTATTGGTGATGAAAGAAGAAGTCAAAGCAACATTGAAAGTCTTATCAAAGAACAAAGCACCAGGCATTGATGGCATTCCCACTGAAGTATTACAGCAATCTGCTGCAGCTGTTACCATACTTACAAGACTCTGCCAGGAAATTTGGAAGACATCATCATGGCCAACTGACTGGAAAAGATCTGTGTTTATATTGTCATGCAGCAGGAGCTGATGGAAGCAAAGATGCAAGAAAAGAAGCTGTTTTTCATAATATAAAAGATGTGCACGGGATGCAATTCCCGCACAGAGCAGCTAGAGGGAGCAGGCGTGCACTCACAGAGGCTGACTGGACACACCTAGCTAATCGACACCACCTGACATGCAGCCCAGAAAGCTCAAACAGAGGAGAGCTTTATAAGCAAGAGGCTGGAGACTGGAAGGGGTGTGGAGGTAGAGGTGGAATGGAGAGAAGCACCAGGAGCAAAGCCGTGCGAGAGAAATGCACCACGAGCAAGGGCCAAGAAGAAGGAAGCACCAGGAGCATTGAGCTAAGCCCTAGGAGTGAATGGGAAAGCAATGCTGAGCAAAGGAACAGTCACTTTGGGAAGCAGAGCAGTGCTGAAGGAAGAAGCCAGAAGTTAGGCTTGGAAAGAGGCCTGCGCTTACCGGAGGAACCAGTGACCAGACTGAAAGGTAACAAGAGCTTTCAGGGAAAAGACTGGCACGAGGATTGTATCCCTGGAGAACTACTGGAAGGAGAAAGTTCCTGTTCTACATGCTGTTGGAAGCCAAGGTATGCTGACTCTGTTTTTAAGAGAAAAAGCTCATCTTATAAGTGCCCTTTTTAAAAGCAATGCTCGTTTTACAAGAAAGGAAAGTAAACCTACTTTGTATAACCGAAATGGTAAAAGCACAAAGATAGGCCACGCTCACTGGCGAAACTTAGAAGAACTCTACAAACACCCAGAGAATAAGAATAGCGACTGGGCAGTTCCAATAGCCAGAGAAACCCCAGATACAGAAAGGGATAACTCTGACTCAGAGTCGATGCAAGTGGAATTTGTGGAGCCTAGTCTTTTGTCTCAAGAGGAGATGGACTGTTCTCTATGCGTTGCGCTAGACTTGTAAATAATATATGCTAACTCCAGAGTGTGATATGCTAACTCCAGAGTGTTACTTGTATGCTAAAAGGAAGAAGAGTATGGAAACGGTTGCGTTACTCTAGGAAACCTTAATTAATCCTTGTTACAACTGTGAAGCATAACAGTTTTTCTTTACCATGAGTTTGTTTCATTCCTGAAGTAAAGGACATTTTCCTCTATGTTGTGACCCACCTGAACTGTTTGCGTAAAGGGAAATAAAAGCCTATGTTATCCTTCTACTCTGCATTCACAATTTACTTCTTAATAGGAGCTGAACTACTAAGACCAGGCTGCACCTGGCTCTTAAAGGAACCTCCTCTCATATAAAAATATCTTTGTGTCCAACCTACCCCTATGACCACTGGCCACCAGGGGCGGTACGCAACAATATCAATACTAAAGAAAGGTGATCCCAACTGACTGTGGAAATTATCGCACAATCGCTCTGATCCCACATGCCAATAAGATTCTACTGAAAATTATTTAGCAGAGACTACAACCATATTTGAAATGAGGACTGCCTGAAGGGCCAGCAGGGTTCAGGACAGGATGAGTAACGAGAGACATCATCATGGATGTGAGATGGATCCTTGAAAAGACAAAAGAATACCAAAAATATATCTAAATGTGTTTTATCGACTACAGCAAGGCTTTTGACTGTGTAAACCATGAGAAACTCTGGGCCACATTAAGAAGCATGGGTAAACCAGAACACCTGATAATTCTCTTGCACAAACTTTATATTGATCAAGAAGCAACAGTTCGAATAGAACAAGGAGAAACAGAATGGTTTAAAATCAGCAAAGATGTACGACAAGGCTGCCTACCTTCCCCCTATCTGTTTAATATATATGCAGAACAAATCATCAGAGAAGCAGGACTGTATGAAGACAACAGAGGTATGAAGATTAGTGGAAGACTCATCAGCAATCTTTGCTATGCTGACGATACCACATTACTGGCTGAAAGTGAAGATGATACGAAACATTTGTTTCTCACGATCAAGGAACATAGTCTTAAAATGGGCCTGCACCAGGGGCGGTTCTTCCATTAGGCCACCTGAGGCGATTGCCTCAGGCGGCACTCCGTTGGGGGCGGCACTCCGATGCTGGCACTCCGGATCTGTTTTAATTTTAGATTTTGCAGCCTCTGGCCTGCCTCTGATTTCCCATGTGGGAAGGCAGAGGCAGGCCAGAAGTTGCAAAATCTAAAATTAAAATAGAACTGGAGTGCCGCCGGCGTTGGACAAATCAGCCTGATCACTTGCAGGAACTCTGCATGTGATCAGGATAATTTGTGCAGTGGCAGTAACACTTCGGTTGTTTTAATTTTAGATTTTGCTGCCTCTGGCCTGCCTCTGCCTTCCCGCCGCTTTTTTTTTGTTGCAAGCATTCTTGAGAAAAAAAACGCAGTGGACGGCAAAATCTAAAATAAAAACAGCCGGAGTGCCCCGCTGCCACCGTGGAGGGAGTGGGGACAGGAGGAGGACAAAGAGAGACAAAGGTGAGAGACAGGGGGGACATAGGGGGAGACAGGGGGATAAGTGCTGGACAAAGAGGGGAGACGGGACAAATACTGGACAAGGGGGAGACAGGGGGGAAATTCTGGAGAAAGGGGAAGACGGGGACATACTGGACAAAAGGGGAGACAAGGGGCACCTCTTCACACAACACTTTGGCTCAATAACTTAACCCTTTCATACCCAGTGGTTCCATTTGGAACCCATGTAGTTTTCTTGTGGGGATTAAAACAGTAAACATCAGAAGTCATTTCCTTACTTACTATTATCATAATAAAATACTGTATTCAGTTTAGAGTAACTTACTTACGAGGTGGCGCCACTGGCTGTGCTTTTGTTTTGGTAGCCATTGTGAAATTTTATTGCAAGTGTTCTAGTGTTAAATTTGAATGTTCTGAAGGCTTCACTGCATCAGGAAAATTCTCTCAAGTCAAACAGGGATTGTTTTCCCTTTCTGCCAGTTTTATCACCATTTTTTGTTGAAACAGTTGTTGAATGAGACAGTTTTGTAGTTGGTTCCATTTGGAACCATTGGTACTTAGTGGTTGTTACATTTTACTGCAGAAATGGTGGTTTGTAATACTTAGTGAATTTTACCACATAGCAGTTATTAAGATTTAAATTTGAAATGTATATGTTATCTGCTAATTAAGTAGTAATCTAGTAGTAATTCAGTTACATTCTGAAATTTGTTGAATGTTTGATGCAGGCAAAATGATGGATTGTGATATGCATCACAGACAAAATAGAAAAGGAAAAATGGAATCTCAGCTTGTCTTGTTACCAGATGCTGACATTTCTGAACCTGAGTGTGATGTAGAGGATCCAGAGATAGAAAATAATATGGATGAGTTGAGCGATGATCCACTGAACGAATCAGAAGATGATCTTACATTATCGACAGTTAGGGATCATGCAAAGCAGAAAGAGCCTGATGTTGCTGGTGTAGATGATGATGATGATGATAATGTTCCATTGAACAGATTACTCAAAAAGAAATCAAAAGATGCAGTAATGTTTCGATGGAGGAGAATAAAGCCAAGTCACCTCCGATCCAGTCTGGTCGGGAAAATTTTCTGATCCACCCGAGGAGGAAGAGCCTCCAATAAAATACTTTCACAGTTGTTTTTCCACTGAACTTATTGAGCACATTGTGATTCAGACCAATTTACTTGCAGTTCAGTGTGTATCCTCATTTAGAACAACAACAGTAGAAATCGAATAACACTGTGGAATGTTGTTGAAGATGGACCTGGTTCCATTGCCCAGTTATAAATGCTACTGGTCAGAAGAACTCCGTTTTCCGCCTGTTGCAGACGTTATGAGTCGAAATCGTTTTACCAACATCAACAAATTTTTGCACTTCAAACGACAACACCCAGGCCGTCACTGACAGAAATGACCCTTTGTATGATAGATATTTTAAAGTTCGCCCTCTTCTGGATTTCATTCAAGAGGCTTGCCTAACGGTTGAACCAGAAGAAAAGCAGAGCATTGATGAGCAGATGATACCATACAAAGGAAAAAAAACCCTTGAGGCAATACCTTCCAAAGAAGCCTAAGAAATGGGGCTTCAAAGTATTTGCTAGATGCGGGGTCAGTGGTGTAACATGACTTTCATTTCTATGACGGCAAGGCTCCTGTTGTGCAGAAAAGCTGTGGATTTCAATCAGGAGACTTTGTTATGAAATTATGCGAGACACTGCCTAGCACTCAGAATTTCAAACTGTACTTTGATAACTACTTCATTTTTCTGGAGCTTTAGCTGATGCTAAAGGAACAGAGCATCCTGTCTACTGGGACAATACGGTGCAACAGGATCAGAGGATGCATTATAAAAACGGAAAAAGAACTAAAGAAAAAAAGTTGAGGATCCAGTGATTTTATGGTTGATGCAAACTCTAGTTTGTCAGTAGTTCGTTGGTATGATAATTCAGCTGTTCAGCTTTCATCAACACTGAGATCAGTTGATCCAATTTCTATGATCAAGCGCTGGGACAAGAAACTGCATGCCTATGTTAATGTGCCCTGCCCAGCTGATTTCGAGACTGCAGTCAGAATATGGGAGGTGTAGTTCTCTTTGATATGCTTATGGCTCTATATCACACTGAGCATCGCAGTAAGAAATGGTACTGTAGAATATTTTACTGGGGCCTTCATCTTGCGGTTGTGAATAGATGGTTGCTTTACAGACGTCACTGTGAGCAGAAATCTGTACCAAATTCTCGAGTATTCTCACTCCTTCAGTTTGTTATCAGCATTAGTGAGTCGCTGATCAAAGAAAACAAGGTGCAGTCATCTGTGCAAAGAAAAAGAAGTGCTGGATTCTCCTGAAGTGAATGATCCTGATGACTCCCCTGCACCGCCAAAACAGAAATCTGTTCAGTCTGATCCAAACGCCAGCATCAGAGATGACGGTGTAGGACACTTTCCAGCTCACTCAGACCCGAAACAACGGTGCAGAGTTTGCAAAGCTCATGTCAGGATGAAATGCAATGTTTTTCCTTTTCATTACAAAGGAAAGAAATTGCTTCCTCAATTATCACACTTCAGCAGTTTGACTAAAAACGTCAAGAACTTTCAGTTTTATATATCTTGCCTTACTTTTATTCTTTATATTGAGTTCCGTTAAGTCCCATTGGTGCCATGATAAAAAAAACTCTTCTAATTATTAACTCCAGTGTAATGCAAGTGAACATTTCTGTTTCCTACTATCCCTAAGCAAAGTTCTGCTTTCTGGAATTTTTTTTACTTGAAATAAAAAAATTTGGTAGTGAGTACCTCTCACATCCATACTCACTCCAGATAATACTCACTAGATACACAATGACACTCAACTCTGTATAAAGTTAACAATCTTATGGTTGTATTGTTTTATTGTTTACCTTAAACTACATAGTTTATTGTATGCTTTAAGCTACACAGTTCTGTACATAGTTTATTGTTTCCTTTTATGCTACACAAATTTCTGTACGTAGTTAACCATGTTCCCTGTAAAACAAATTTGTAACTGTTTACAATTCTTTGTTGTTCAAATGTAAACCGCAAGTGATCTTCTGGAATTTGCGGTATAGAAATTTAAATAAAATAAAAAAAATAAAAAATAGAGAAAGGGGAGAGATGGGGGGGGGGGCAAATGCTGGACAAAGGGTAGAGACAGGGGGAAATACTGGACAGACAGGGGATAAATGCTGGACAAAGGGGAGAGACAGTGCGGGTTAGGATTATAATGGGCTGATTGGGGGGGGGGCTAACACCGGTAATAGGTTGATTAGGGAAGGCTAGGACTGGGAATGGACTGATCGAGGGGGGCTGGGACTGGTAATGGGCTGATTAGGGGGACTAGCACTGGCAATGGGCTGAGGGGGGGCTAGCACTGGTAATGGACTGATGGGTGAAGGCTAGGACTGGGAATGGACTGATCGAGGGGGACTAGCACTGGAAATGAGCTGATTAAGGGAGGCTAGAACTGGTAATGGGCTGATGGGGGGCTAACATTGGAAATGAGCTGATTGGGGGGCTAGGACTGGAAATGGGCTGATTAGTGGACACTAGGACTGGTAATGGGCTGATGGGGGGTAAGACTGGTAATGGGCTGATTAGGGGAGGCTAGCACTGGTAATGAGGTTGAGGGGGGACTAGTAGTGGACTAGCAGTGGAATTGGGGGGCTTCGACTAGGAATGGGCTGATGGTGGGGAGGGGAGGATAGAGCTGCTGGCCTGGAAGAAAACTGGGGGCTGATGGCTACAAATGGGCTGATGAAATGGGATGGGAGAATGGGACTGGAAGGGAGTGGATGCTGAGAGGGGCCTCCATAGTATTTGGACTAGAAGGGGCTGGACAGTGGGGAAGGAGGGGGACTGGAAGGGAATGGACACCAGTGGCAGTCATAGAAATGCAAGTTGACATTGGAAGGTACTGGGAGGGAGGACTGGAAGGAGGCTGATACTGGGAAGGGTTACTGGGACTGGAAATAGGCTGATGGAAAGAAGTGAAGAAAACAAAAGAAGAGATAAGAAATGGCAGATGGACCATAGACCACAGAAAGAGAGCTAAGAGAAGACAGGAAAGCAGAAGCCTCAGATCGGGACCAGCATGATCAGAGAATAAAATGGTTAGACAACAAAGGTAGAAAAAATAATTTTATTTCATTTTAGTGATTGGACTTTGTGCTATCTTTATATTTTACACAGTATGGGGAACTGCATCTCTTATTTATCTGATGTTGCACTGCATGCGGGGTCTGGCTTCTTGGGGTTTCCGTTTAAATTTTGTCTACATATTTTTATTTTTACTTAGGATTGTAAGTCACTTATTCTGTACTTGATGAGGGTCTGTGTTCTGAGTGTGTGACTGAAGCCAGGTGTTCTGTTAACATTGAGTTTGTACATAAAAATCTATACTGTACTGTAGTAATTTCACTTGTTCAACTTTTCAAATAGTTGTATGGATGTTCCAGGGCCCACTGTAGTATTTACAGTGACACGTTTTTTTGGATGGGCTCCTTATGTGAGTTTTGGAAGTTGGTGCTGATATGGTATGGTATGGTATGGTAGATTTGCTCTATAGATACTCAGTGACTTTGTTGTAGGATTTTATATTGGTTCACAATATACCTGGTACTGGAGAATGGTTGTTGTTAGTGAGATGATCAGAATCAGATTGTTTTTTTAAAGATATTGAATTCTGTGGGTGAATGTCCTGGTTCTGCTGTGCACCCACTGTTGAAAGGAGTTCTGTGGATGCAAAATATATGTTGAAAAAGAAAAAGGAAGAACCATAACACAGTTTATAACAACAAAATAAAAATGAGTTATAATTTAGTTGTATAAACTGTGCTGTGGTTCTCACTCTCTTTTAGTGCCTTGGTGTGCAAACATCTTGCATTTCCTACATATAATCTAATCAGCTTTTTGGTTTGGTTCAGTCCCTGATTGGAGTTTTGAAAAAGCCCCCTCTATGGGGTGGGGGGGGGGCGGCGTCATCTCATCCTTTGCCCCAGGCAGCAGATTGCCTTGAGCCACCCCTGGCCTGCATCTTAACTTAAAGAAGACAAAGATCTTGACAACTGGTAAAATCAATAAGTTCATCATTGATGGAGAAGAAATTGAAATAGTTGATAACTTTAACCTACTTGGATCAAATAACCATAAAGAAACGACAAGCAGTGAAGAAATCTGACGACGCATTGCTCTTGGAAGAAAGGCTATGAAGGACCTAGACAAGATTCTCAGGATCAGAGACATCTTTCTCCATACAAAGATTCGACTTGTTCAAGCCATGTTATTTTCAATAATGTCATATGAATGCGAAAGTTGGACAGTGAAAAAGATAGACAGGAAGAAAATCAATGCCTTTGAATAATGGTGCTGGCGATGAATACTGTGTATATCATGGATTGCCCGAAGAACAAACCAGTCAGTACTATATCTGAACAAATAGGGGTGACCTACTACTACTACTACTCAGCATTTATATAGCGCTACCAGTCATACGCAGCGCTGTACAGTATAGATATGCAAGAGACAGTCCCTGCTCATCAGAGCTTACAATCTAATCAAGACAAAATGCACAAACACACACACAGAGGGTGTAGGCAGGGGTGGGAACTGGGGAGAGAAAGGAGGACAGGTGAGTCAAGGACAGGTGAGTCAAGGACAGGAGAGTCAAGATCCAAAAGCAACATCAAAGAGGTGAGCTTTTAATCTGGACTTGAAGAGGGTTAGAGAAGGTGCCTGGCATACAGATACAGTTAGTTTGTTCCAGGCATAGGGAGCAGCAAGGTAAAAGGAGCGAAGTCTGGAGTTAGCAATAGGAGAGTGGGGCCTAGATAGAAGCAGTTTGTTAGAAGAACGGAGTTCCCGAATGGGGATATAAGGGGAGATAAGAGATGAAAGATAATGAGGGGCCGCAGAGTGAATGCATTTATAGGTCAGCAGGAGAAGTTTGAATTAGATGCGGAAGTTTATAGGGAGCCAATGAAGTGACTTGAGGAGAGGTGTAACATGGGCACGATGAGGCTGGCGGAAGATTAGTCGCGCCGCGGAGCGTTGAATAGATTGAAGGGGAGAGAGATGACTCAGAGGGAGGCCAGAAAGGAGCAGGTTACAGTAGTCGAGGCGGGAGGTAATTAAGGAGTGGATAAGAGTCCTAGTAGTGTGTTCAGAGAGGAAGGGGCGGATTTTGCCAATGTTGTAAAGAAAGTGATGGGGGCAAGTTGCTCTTAGAGAAAGTGGAGATGGCAGAATAAGAGGAAGTTAAAGCTCCAGAGAATGACAGGATAGAAGACAAAATGGCAGGAGAGATGAAGATGCTAAGGAGTGTGCGACAAGGACTAGGGATTTGGAGCAGTAGCAGGATTAGATCCGAACAGGAACTGGTGCCTGCCACTGACAGAACCACACGTTTGCGTTGCCAGCGATGCACACTCAGGCCACTAGCGGCCACTGCAGGACAGCAACTCCCTGCCCTCCCCTGACCTACACGGAACAGTGGGTACACCCCTAAACAAAGGCATAGTGGGGTGACCTGCATGGAGCGGCAAGTGCACCTACTCTTGACGCCTTGCTGGGCAGACTAGATGGACCATACTGGTCTTTATCTGCCTTCATATACTATGTTACTATGTTATGTTACTAGAGGAGATCAAACTTAAGCTTTCCTTAGAAGCTCAGATGACAAGACTTCGATTTTCATACTTTGGACACATCATGCGAAGAGAGAGATTGTTAGAGAAAGATATCATGCTTGGCAAGGTAGAAGATCAACGCAAGGCCAGTAATGAGACAGATCGATACAATAACAGCAGCTATAGGTGCCACTCTATCAACAATGAGCCACCTGACTGAGGACTGAACAGTCAGTTTAGGACAACTATCCATAGGGTTGCCATGAGTCAACACCGACTCGATGGCACTTAACAACAAAAACTGTATATTGCTACATATGCATTAAAATGACCTTATAAATACCAGTAACCACAGACTAAAGGTAGAAATCTGTAATATCTAGTCATAGCACACATATCAAAATCACCAACCAATCCCCTGCAAAGAGGGGAAAAGACCTCAGACAGCATCCTCAATTCTTTTATTAGCCATGAGATGGCCTTTACAGGGCTTCTAACTGGCTATAGGGACCGCTCCTCACAGGCCAAGAAAAAAATTCTTCTCTTTTATTATTTTAATTAGCACCTTAATTATTTATTTAACATGTTTTTATATACCGCTCCTTCCCAGGATCAGGGGAGGTTTACAATGAACATCAAAGGAACTTTACTTTGAAACTTCAATAACTTGTGTACATTTAACTTAACTTATGAGAACTATATTACAACAACTATGTACAGTATTTTAGCAGGTATCTATGCTGATGCACTTGGACCTTCACCCGTTGCTTGGTCCAATCACCCTTTATCATCAATGGGAGCGGTTCCATCTTCATTGGGAGGCATGAAAATTCCCTTAATTGCTTAAACAATCAATATCCTCAGGAGTGTGTTTTTCTGACCATGTCCCACAAACCGACCAGCATTTTTTTTTTTAAGTGCACTAAGTGTGCTCGGACCATTTCTGTCATGGACAAGCACAACTGTTGCCTCCAGTGCCTAGGGTCTGATCATCAGCCCTCTTCTTGTAATTTATGCCTGCAAATTTTATTTTTTTTTATTTAACATTTCTTATATACCGCCTTTCATGATATCAAGGCGGTTTACATTGAACAAACTGAAATTACATTGAACAGGGCATTATAACTTGGAGATAACTATTTTACAGGGAACATGGGCAATGGAGGGTTAAGTGGCTTGCCCAAGACCACAAGGAGCACCTGTGGGACTAGAAACCTCAGTCCTTCCGGCCCAAGGTTGCTGTCCTCTAGTGGGATTTGAACCTCCGACCTTCCGGTCCGAGGTACCTTGCCCCAACCACTAGGCCACTCCTCCACTCCAAGAAGAGGCCTTAAGGGTCATGAAAAATGGCAGGAAACTCTGTTTGACACTCCACAGCCTGAACCATCGACTTCAGCATTGATGTCATCAGCCTCCCTGCCTTCGAAAGTGGTTCAAGGCGGCAGAGGGGCATTGAGATCGAGGAGCTGTTAAGCTCAGTCAGAGCCAAGTACCTGCACTGCCTCAGATCATCAGCCATTGATCCGCCTCCCAGTGAAGAAGGAACCGGCATTGCTCCCATTGATGTTCAAGGGTGATAGGACCGAGCACTAGGTGAAGGCCCAGGTGCATCGGCATCGAAGTCCTTCGAGACATGAGGTTGAGAGCGAGGGCAGGCAGTGTGAGCACCTCTCGAAAGTGCCACAAAGGGAGGACTGCTCAACCTCTAGGGGTTTGTAGGGACACCGGCAGCCTTCTGATAACTGAGTCCAAGCCGCCAATAACACCGCACAGGTGCCAGGTACATTGGTCAAAGTTACTCAAGCCTCTGAACCTTTGGAATTGGCAGCCATGGAGAAACTACTCCTAAAGGTGCTT
This sequence comes from Ichthyophis bannanicus, assembly GCA_033557465.1. Taxonomy (NCBI): domain Eukaryota; kingdom Metazoa; phylum Chordata; class Amphibia; order Gymnophiona; family Ichthyophiidae; genus Ichthyophis; species Ichthyophis bannanicus. The sequence goes on along the minus strand of CM066036.1, from coordinate 523,580,037 downwards.
GAGAATCGCATGGCAGCCCTTTATGCAATGCAGTGCACCAAGGCCTTAGCATCAGCATAAACCATCATGCAACCTATTCTGGAGATGCATACCCTGCCCCCATCAGAGGCATCGAAGTCAGGACATCGAGAAGCTCAGACGCCAGTTCTGGCCCAACCAATTTTCCTCTCTAGCATCTCGAGTCTGATGCATCCTCGAAACCCAGATGGACTTTGGTGCATCCTCGTTCTCAGAGAAGCTACCATTCCCCTCGATGCAGGAGGGAGAGCCAAGCAAAAACTCAGAGGTATTTCAACTTCAGATTCAGAGTCTGAATCTGATGGCTTGGTAACCGATGTGGAATCAGAGGCCTTCTCAGAGGGCATGTCTCTGGAGCTCTTGTCGGACCCTTCCCTCATGAATGTCAAAAGTCTCCTGGAGATATGATCTTCCAGGGTTTTGTGAGGGATATGGCCAAGGCCATGCCATTCTCTCTGGAGACTGAGGATGAACTCAGGACAGAGGAAATCTTGCAGTACTCTTCAGCACCTAGGGAGGCGGTGGCCATGCCCATCCATCGCATCCTGCAGGGGGTACAGATGAGGATGTGGGAGAGGCCCTTCATGGTATCTCTAGTCAGTAGATACAGGGTTGAAAAGGTTTCTGGTTTTGAGACACCTCAACTCTCGCACCACTCCATAGTGGTCAAGTCAGCTTTAAAGAAGACTAAGTGTACCAAGACTCATTCTTCAGTGCCCCTGGCAAGGGAGGCTTGGATCTTGGACTCTTTCAGGAGAAGATGTTTTCAGGGTTCGCTGCTCATAGCCCAAGTTGCCTCATACCAGCTCTATATGAGCATGTTCCTAAAGGACATTATGCAAGACCTAGCTGACCTATCTCAGTCCCTTCCTCTTGAGAAATTGGAGCACTTTCACATCTTAGTGGGCCACAGCAAGGGCTGCTCAAAGTTCCTGGTTCGGGTGACCTATGATACCTTTGAGATGGCATCGAGAGTTGCTTTAGTAAGTATTGAGGCCCAGAGACTTTCCTGGCTCTAGTCCTCTGACTTAGAAGAGTTGGTTCAGAATAAACTGGCAGACATACCATGCCATGGTGAGAATTTGTTAGGTGACCAGGTGGAGGAGAAGGCTGGCATTACAGAGAAGCAGCATATCATTCTTACCAGACTCTCCAGGCACACATCTAAACTAGCTTTATCATAAGAGATACCAAGGAGGGGGCCAGAAGATGATCTACTACTCCTGTAGGTGTCGGTACTTCCCTGGACACCAAATCTCCCAGATGAAACAGCAGACTCCTTGCCAGCAACAGCACAGGGAAAAGCCACAGAAGGCCCAACCAACCCTGCAGCCAAAGCATGGGGCAGTTTTGACTTGTTCCTCCGGACATAGTCAATCTACCAGGCGTCGCCATGATAAACCCTCCAGTGGGGGGAAGACTCACTCTCTTTGCCCAGAGATGGTCCCTCATAACCTTGGACTCCTGGGTGCTACAGATAATCCAGAGCAGCTACAAGTTACATTTCTTTGAACTACCTCCAAGTTGGCCCCCAAAGCCATATCACCTTGGCCCTCTGCATCAGGAACTGCTTCAGAAGGAAATCACCCTCCTGGCCGACCTAGCCATTGAGCTCATACCTCTCAGAACACTGAGGGTGTTTGTCTTCCCTTACCTGGATGATTGGTTGATAAAAAGCACCACTCCAGAGGGAGTTTGGTACTCCACATGGTTGACCATTTAGTTACTGGAGCTGTTAGGGTTTTGGATCGATTGCCCGAAGTCCCACCTTCAGTCCACCCAACAGCTAGAATTCATAGAAGCCCTGCTCGACATGACTCAGATGAAGGCTTTCCTTCTGCAGGACCGGCTTCAAAGACTGACAGTCTTAGTACAGGACACTCAACTGAGCCAACGAATGAAGGCTTGCAAGATGCTAATCGCCCTAGGCCACTTGCCCTCTACAGTGCATGTCGTATTCTTGGCATGTCTTCAGATGAGGCAGACTCAATGGATTTTGCGGACTCAGTGGACTCAGGTCATTGGTCATCTCCAGGATCAGGTGTATGTCACCAATCTCCTGGTTCAATCATTGCATTAGTGGATGATTCCTCAAAATTTGCTCAAAGGTCTCCCCTTTCAACAGGCCTCACCCCAGAAGATCCTGATGCATCCAAATTGGGATGAGGAGCTAATCTTGATGGCTTTAATAATCAGGGCAACTGGTCTTTTCAGGAGAGTCTTCACCAGATCAACTTCCTGGAATAGAGCGCCATAGCAAATGCTCTAAAGGCCTTCTGGGATCATCTAGCCAACCACATTGTCCTCATTCAGACCGACAATCAAGTTGCTATGTTGTATATCAACAAGCAGGGTGGGGGGGCACTGGCTCCTATCTCCTGTGCTGAGAAACGGTCAGGTTGTGGAGGTTCACTATTACTCACGGAATGGAGCTGAGGGCCACCTATCTGTCTGGAGACCAAAACACTTAACAGACAGATTGAGCTGTGTCCTTCAGCCACATGAATAAACATTGAACTGATATGTGGTGGCCTGCATTTTTTGGAAGTGGGGCACTCCCTCAATAGACCTGTTTGTACTCCACAAAATGCCCAAGTAGATTGATTCTGTTCCAGAATAGGATCCCACAGTAGACCAGTGTCAAATGCTTTTCTCCTGCACTGGGGGGAGGGTCTTCTGTATGCTTACTCTCCAATACATCCAGGTAATGAAGCTCAGGACAAATGAAGGTATGATGATACTCATTGTGCTGTATTGACCCAGACAGCCCCTGGTTCTCGCTCCTGCTGCAGCTCTCCACTCATGAACCCCTTTGGCTCAGCTATGCTCCAGATCTCATTTTGCAGGATGACAAGAGGATACTACATCCCAACGTCTGGTCCTTGTCCCTCACGGCATGGATGCTGAGAGGCTAGTCCTGTCAGAGCTCAATCTAACTGACAACATAACTGATGTCCTGTTGGCCTCCAGGAAGGCCTTGACGAGGAGGTCTTAAGCCTGTAAGTGGAAAAGGTTTGCTATTTGGTGTAAAACCCAAGCCATGGATCCTTTCATCTGTTCTACAAGGAGACTTTTCAAGCCTTCTACTTGGAACAGACAAAGGACCATAAGGAGTCCATACAACATTTTTCTTTTGACCCCAGCAAGCTGGGAGCTGCTGTTTCCAAATGCTCTCTTTCAATTTGGCTAGCAGACTGCATCTCTTTCGCTTATGCTGAGGCAGACCTAAGCCTTGATGATCATGTCACAGTTCACAATGTCCGAGCTATGGCTGCATCGGTGGCCCACCTACTCTCGATATCCAAGGAGGAAATCTGCAGGACATCTGTCCACACGTTCACATCTCACTACTACCTGGAAGGGGATTCCCGATGCAACAGTAACTTTGGCCAATCTGTACTCCAGCACCTGTTTGGGAAATGGAATCCAACTCCATCCCCCCAATGCCCTTATATCCATTCAGGCTAACAAAAACAAAAAAAAGAAAAAGAAAAAAGTAAGTGATACAGAGTGCAGAAGAGATGAAGCAAGACTTGCCTTCGCTACACATGTTGAGTTTGCATGTTCTACAGTTAATGTTGCCCCTATTGGGCTTCTCGGTGGCCTCTTCAGTTTTCGGTAGCTGTAGCTTGGGAATCACATGTGTGAGGACTTACTTCCTGCTTGTCCATGGAGAAAAGGTAGATCTCCAGGAACAAGCAGGAATGCAATCTTCATATATGGGTGAACCTCACCGACGGGAGCCCACGCAGAAACGCTCCCCAGCATCCAATAGGAAAGCCTTTGGGAGCACTCTACTGCGCCTGCGTGCCTACCTTCCTGCCTTCCCAACTCCTCTCCTCAGTTCCTCATTTTCCGTGGAGCCAGCCAGCAGGACATACAATCCTGTCACAGCCGAAAAACTTTTCTTTTTTTGTGGAACATCGTACTTCTGCCTTCCAGTCACTGCTGGTTCCGTCGAGTCCGATAATTTTTTCTTTTTATTTTATAAATTTTTCATTTCTTTTCTCTTCATTTTTAATGTGGTTTTCACCACCCAACTAAGCCTTAGGCCTCCATAGTCTCATCTGCAATCTTGAAGACAACCTTTGAGGCATGGAAAAGCCAACTAGTTGTTTTGAAAAATGTACCAAGTGTGCCAGTACCATATGAGTCACTGATAAATATGACTGGTGTCTAAAATGACCATCTACCCAATTCTTGTTCTTTGTGCCAGCAAATGACAAAAAGAAGCCTAAAGAACCAAGCCAGACAGTATGGATCGTTGTTTGCGCCGGACTCGCTTTCAGTAGCTTCCCCTTCATCGAGGACATTGACTTCCTCACATGGGTCTCAGATTTCTTCAAAGTCCAAACATAAAAGTTTGTTAAAGTCTCTGGTCGCTCCTAGGTCATCGGCATCATAATGAAGACCGATACCGAGACCAGAGAGAAGTCCCAGCATAAGAATTGCGACTCCCCTAGGGATGCTTCCGATGCAGACCACAAGCCAAACAGCCCTGGCGGGAGGACCTGTTCTTCAAAGCACAGGAGGGGCTCTGGGATGCTCCCGAGGAATCTTTCTCCGGAGATCAACTGGTTCCGTGTTCTGGGACGATGACTCAAAGCCCCGTGGGTAATTCTAGACCAGCGCATGCTGGCTTTCGAGAGGAGCTTGGCCACATTCCTGGAAGCCTTGGTACCGATAGCTTCAAGAGCCCCAGGAGTACAGGCTTCGACACTGAGCCTACAGCCAGGTGTATCTGCCCCATTGCCAACCCTCGAACCCCTGAGGCTGATGCCTTCATTGGAACCGTCCGATACCCCCCGTACCCAACAGGCTCAAACTGCCATGGCTCTCAATTCTGATACATCTGAGCATTGGTGTTGGCATTGACCCTCAACGTCCATGAAACATCGAGGTCAAACACAAGACTGCCGATACTTTGACTTCTTAACCAGACTCTGATTTCAGTTCTTCAGAATCTGACGAAGGATCACTCGATTCCCGAGAACTTCCAGATGCAACAAATAAAGAGCTCAAAAAACCATTCATCTATGCCTCATGGTAGAGACTCGAGGACACTCCATGCCTTTGTGCATCGTTGCTTCCAAGCATGAATGTTGCCCTCCAGAATAAACTTATACATGCTGTATATGGGCATGTTTCTAAAGGATGTCACCAGGGATCTGGAGACCTTTGCCCCCATGCTTCCTGAGAATAAACACGCATCAAGAAAGGTCAGACACTCATCAAGAAAGGCCAAAATACTTCTAAGTATATTACCAAGGCCTCTTTTGATGCCTTTGAATCAACAAGCAGAGCTTCAGCAGTCTGCATTGGGGCTTACAGAATGGCCTGGTTATAGGCATCAGATCTCGAGCATGGGTCCAGGACAAACTTGCCAATATCCCATGTACTGGAGAAAACCTTTTTGGAATAGTTTGGAGGGAAAAAGCAGGAGAGATTGAGACAGATGATCTCACTCTAAAGCGCTTTTCCAGGAAAACAGCTGAACCCCTCCAAAAGGAGGGTTCTTCCAAAGAAAGCTTTCTATTCTAAAGAGATACTATCCTTCTTAGCCATCTTCAGCTGCCTATTAGCTTCAGCATCCTCAGTAGAGATAGCAGGGCCCTCGCCAACCCAAGAAGCCCAAGGCTCCTAAGCCTCAACCAGCTGCACAGGCACAACATGTGCCTGGTTTTGATTCCTTCCTAGAGAGCATTTCCAATCTGCCCCTGGAGGCCCCATCCCCTCCACATAGCTGGCAGACTCTGTCACTGTGCCCACAGGTGGCACCTTATAACATCAGAGCAGTGGACGCCTCAGATTGTCCAAAGGGGTTATCACTTCAAAACTTTACCCCCCCCCCCCCACCAGCTTCACAGGGGATTATCTCATCCATCCCTACAAGGCACTCTCTTTAAAAAAAAGTGTCCACCCTGTTGTCCCAGGATGCCATAGAAGGAGTTCCTCCTCTGCGCGTCATGTTTCACAGAAACCATTATCAATACAGGATTCTCCCTTTCTGTCTAGCCTCTACCCCAAGAGTCTTCACAAAATGCATGGCAATAATCATTGCCTATCCATGCACTTTGGGGTATTCATCTTCCCTTACTCAGACGACTGGCTGATCAGAGGAGACTCCCATCATGAGGTAAGATTCTCCCTTCATCGCACCATCACGGTGTTCCAACATCTGGGATTTGTCATAACCTTCCGAAAGTCTCACCTCGCTCCATCCCAATGATTGGAGTTCATCGGAGCGCTTTTAGATACTCAAGGCCTGTTGAGTATCTAAAAGCGCTCCAATGAACTCCAATCAGGCCCGAGCTTTCCTCCCACAGGATCACTCTACCCACCTCATCAAGCTGGCCAGAAGGGTACAACAGCAAACCCAAGTAATAGCTCGGCAGATGCTATGTCTATTAGGACACATGGCCTCCATAGTCCATGTCGTCTCCTATACTTGGTTATACATGCGGCAAATGCAGTGGACTCTGTCTTCCCAATGGACACAGGCAAACAGGCATCTCAGTGACAAGATCCAAATCACCCCTCAACTGATCAAGTCCCTTCAGGGTGGTGTTCCCCACAAAACCTACTCATCGGGTCACCTTATCAGATGCCTCCACCTTGATGCATCCTGACAATGGATGCTTTCAAGCTGGGTTGGGGGGCATATCTGAGCAACATAATCGCATAGGGACTTTGGACACCACAGGAATCTGCCTTGCAGATCAACCTGCTAGAACTAAGGGCACTGACAAATGCTGTTTGGGTTTTTCAACCTCAACTTTCAGGGCAATCTGTTCTAGTCAGGACAGACAACCAAGTTTCCATGTTCTATGTGAACAAACAGGGAGGAATTGGGTCCCATCTCCTCTGCAAGGAAGCCATTTGCCTATGGTCCTTTGCCATCTCACCGCATTCACCTCAGAGCGGTGTACCTTCCAGGCAAATTTGATGTCCTTGCAGACAGGCTAAGATCTATCCTTCATCCACATGAATTGACCCTTCATCTTGAGATGGCTGTTTGGCTCTTCCAGATGTGGGGAACATCACTCATAGATCTTTTTGCCACTCCGCAAAACAGACAGCTTCCAAGCTTCTGCTCTAGGCTTCCGTCACTGCACATATAGGCCCTGGACGCCTTTCTTCTCCATTGGGGACAGGGACTACTCTATGCATTCCCTCCCATTCCCTTGATACCCAAGATGCTGTTCAAACTACAGGTCAACAGGGGCTCAATGATTCTCATAGCCCCCTTCTGGCTCCGTCAACTGTGGTTTCCTCTGCTTCTTTGTCTTGCGCAGACCCAGCCACTCAACCTGGGATGTGCAACTGACCTCCTCTCACAGGACCACGGGATGCTCCTCCATTCCATTCTTCACTCACTATGCCTGACAACATGGCTCCTGAAAGGCTAGTGCTCATTGACCTACCACAGGCGGTCAAGGATGTCCTCCTAGCATCTCGTAAGGTTTCTATCAGGCAACCTTTTCTTGCCCAGTGGAGTCACTACTACAATATCTCCTCCACTTATCTTTGACAGGTCTTAAAACTAACTCAGTGATAGTTCACCTTAGTGCCATTGTGGCCTCTCACAGACCAGTGGATGGACAGCCTATCTCCTCACACCCCTTAGTAGCACGCTTCATGCGGGGGTCTCCTGCTGTCCAAGCCACCTTTCAGGCCTCCGGTGGCCTGGGATCTAAATTTGGTTCTAGCACAGCTTCTAAAGCCACCTTTCGAACCTTTATCCACCACTTCACTGAAGTTTCTAGCTTGAAAGGTAACCTTCCTTACTGCCCTCACTTCAGCTCACCATATCAGTGAGCTGCAAGCTCTAGTAGTGGATTCCCCCTATACTCTGTTCCACCATGACAAGGTGGTTCTCTGTACCCATCCACATTTCCTCCCAAAGGTGGTTTCCTCTTTTCATTTAAACCAGTTGGTAATTCTCCTGATTTTCTTCCCTAGACCACATGTGTCTCAGGCAGAAGCAGCTCTACACACCTTAGACTGCAAGTGAGCGCTGGCTTACTACTTGGATAGAACTAATCACAGAAGATCTTCACAATTATTCATCTCCTTTGATCCTAGTCACCTAGGTCTACCTAGGATGGATATCAGATTGTATTTCTTTTGCTTATTCACAAGCAGGTCTCTCTTTGGAGAGTCATGTCATTGCTCGTAATATGCAGGCTAAAGCAGACTCTGTAGCCAGTCTCCGTTCAGTATCCATTGAGGAGATCTATCAGGCCGCTGTCTGGTCCTCCATTCATACCTTTGCTGCACACTACTGTCCGGAGAGAGATTCCCATCAAGATGCTGTCTTTGGCCAAACTGTACTCCAACATCTCTTTGGGACTTAAATTCAATTGCTACCCTCCGTCTTGGACTTCTACAAGATACCAGACTATCACTGGGGGAGTATCGCATCCAATCTTTATCTTTATCTTTATCTTTATTTAAAATTTGATAAACCGCTTTTCGTCGCAACATAAAGCGGTGTACAATAAAAGGTTGGTAGTGCACAAACAAGAAAAGAACGCCAAAGTAAAATAGGAAAGTAAGTATAAAGAATACAGGCATGGACAGGAAAATAACAAAAAGACCAAAAACAATACAGGACAAATTTGAGGGCCCATAATTAAAACATAAATTAACAGAATTTTCTTTAAAAACAAACATACTAAAAAGGCCCAAAAAAGGGAAGACAAAACCAAACCATACTTAGGCAAAAGACACAACTAAACAAAACATATAGACAAAATGGACAGAGAGACAGGGAACAACTCTTACAGACTCTTGGGCTACAGGTTTTTTGCCTCAGGGATCGCACTGCTCTCCCCCCCCATGCCAGTCTGGTACCTGGGAGCTAGTGAGCCCAATATGTGATGACTGCATTCCTGCTTGTTCCTGGGGATAGCGTAGTTACTCACCTATAACAAGTGATCTCCGGGAACAGCAGGAATCAGAATTCACAACCCACCCTCCTCTCCTTGGAGTTATAGGGTTCTTTTGCTTTCTTCTTCTTCTCAGCTACAAACTCAACTGAGAAGAGGAGTTGGGAAGGGGGGAAGGCACGCAGGCGCAGTGGAGTGCTGCTCTCAAAGGCTTTCCTATTGGACACTGGGGAGCATTCCCATGTGGGCTCCGTCAGTGACATTCACCCATATATGAAGACTAATTCCTGCTGTTCCCGGAGTTCACCTGTTACAGGTGAGTAACTACGCTTTACTCACCTGTAGCAGGTGTTCTCTATGGCCTTCCACCTCCCTGAGGAGTTGTATTCTGCTACAGCTATGTTATCAAACTGGAGAAGATGGTGCCATGGCGATAGGCGGGAAGCTGGGCAGTGTTCCCATGCGTGAGGACTTATTCCTGCTGTCCACGGAGAGCACCTGCTACAGGTGAGTAGCTACCTTTTCTATGAAGGGTGATTGTATTTTTTGAGCTTAGTGATTGTTTAAGCCATTAATTAGAAAATTTTCACAATAAGGTTGTAATTAAAATAATAAAAGAGAAGGAGTTTTTTGTTGATCTGTGAGGAGCAGGCCCTATAACCAGCACTAAAACCTCCACGCTACCCTGGTAGCATGCATCAGTGGCAACTGGTCGGGATGGGGGCATTGCTGGAGCGGCACAGCTAGTGCGAGTGTTTGTGATCCATGCTACCATTGCTTGGCACAGGTAGGGCTGGTGCAACAATTAGTGTGTGGCGTTAGTTGCACCTACAGCAGGTTCGCCGTGCTACAGTAGGAACTGCAGGGGGATGGATGTCCACACTCCCCTGTAGTTAGCCCGAAACCCCACACTAGTAATTTGGTCCACATGTGTGTTACTGGCATGGGGCTTAGAAAACATGCCTCTTAGTGCAGTAAATCGGATGTTATCTGACTTTAAAGCACCTGCAAACATGGAAGTTAGCTATTGCCCATAGTAAATAGATTCCATCACATGTTGCTAGAATGTTTACCCTGCCATTAGAGAAATGTGATCTTATTGTTACATTTCTCAATTTATAAGCACTAACAGACCAACGAAATAATTGAAACTGCTTCAAAAAGTCAGTGGGGGGTATTTTAGAAGCTCTATTCGTAAGTTGAGCATCTGAAAACGGGCACGTAGATGTGCATATCATAGAGATGTCATTTTAGAAACCCAGGTATATAGACGTCCCCACTGTGAGAATGTCTGTATAGTATGGGGGCATAGTAGAGACATGCCATGGGTGGAGCAAGGGAGATGCATGTCACAGTGTAATTCATAACCGTACAAGCACATCAGACCCTGGTTATTTAGGCATCCGTGCCTATCATATCTCCTCCTAAGAACGAATAAGGTGCAAAAAAGTGCTTGTTTCATGGCTGTGACTCTTCCAGGAGGAAGATCAGAAAGCGCTTACATCACTGCAGTTACTATTTCCTGGCCGAAGAAACCTGTCCATAATTACATACTCCAAACATATCACTGAGTATCTGAAATGGCAGGGCAGGATGTTCTAGTCTCATAACAACTCGTAGATACCCCCTTCTGACCTACCCAGGCCAGTGCATCCAAGTACTCGGTTCGGTGGGCATGCACTTCAGGAACATCCACATTTGTAAAATATCCTACACTCGTTCACGTACGCATCATGCTATCTGCACAGAGACTGTCTCGAGAACCAGTTATTGGGATGTTCATTTTTCAGGGTGGATACGAAGTGCTTTCAGAAGGCACTGCTGCCTCTCCTCCAGTTTTTGGACATTCTGTTCTGGACGTCCCAGATTCTTTCTAACTGCCCCCTGCAAAATGTCACTTAAAAGTATTTACTACTGTTTCATTTTTGTTTCCTCTATCCATAATGCCCAGAAGACACACTGATAAGTTCTTGTAGTACTAGATAAATAATTAACAAGTGGCCAAATGATTTTCTGATGAACTAGATGTGAACTCTGATTTTGCGTAGCACATCTACATGGAAAATGGAATGGCCAAGTTTAGGTATTCACACTTCTCCTTATAATTTACAAAAGGTTCTGCTGAATGTGGAGCCTTTTGTAAAAAGGTATATGGGAGGTAATTTTATATAGAATGTTTTTCCATGTATATGGCAGGATATGTACGGAAACAGCTTCTAATAAAAATTAGGACACATGTTAGAATCCACATAGTGCAGTTAGGCACATACTTGTATGCGACTTTAAAGTAGGCATGTTCATCGGAGATGTTTGGGTGGAAAGTGGGCGGAGTTGTAATTTGCGCATGTACTTTGTGTTAACATTTATGCCTGCCCCCGAGCAGATGTAGTTTAGCTTTGTTTAATTTATTAATATTTGCTTGACTGACTTTCTACAAGATAACCAAAGCGGTGTACAATAAAAATGGAAATTCTATAAAGAATACAATTAAAAAATAAAATTAAAATAATAAATTAAAATTAAAAATTAAAAACCCCTACTGAAATAGTATACCATTATAGTAATAAAGCAAAATAAATTAACCTAAACTAATAAAGAAAGAAAGAAGATAGATAGGAGGGGGACAAAGAAATAGTACAAGAGTGAGCAGTTTGCTTTAAAAAACAACAACAAAAAACAAAAACAAAAAAACAAATAGGGAAGGAATACAGAAAGAGTGAAACTAGGATTGCAACAAAAACTCCCCCATACCCTCATGTGGACAGGTCATGGGCCATCTCATAAAAGTTGTTGTTGTTAAGTGCCGTCGAGTCGGTGTTGACTAATGGCGACGTTTTGGATAGTTGTTCTAAATTGAGTCAGGTGGCTCATTGTTGGCAGACTGGTACCCGTAGCTGCTGTTATTGTATCAATCCATCTCATTGCTGGCCTTCCTCTTTTGCATTGACCTTCTATCTTGCCAAGCATGATGTCTTTCTCTAATGATCTCTCTCTTCGCATGATGTGTCCAAAGTATGAAAAACAAGGTCTTGTCATCTGAGCTTCTAAAGAAAGCTTAGGTTTGATTGCCTCTAGTACTGACTGGTTTGTTCTTCAGGGAGTCCATGGTATAAGTAGTATTTGCCACCAGCACCATAATTCAAAGGCATCAATTTTCTTCCTGTCTATCTTTTTCACTGTCCAACTTTCGCATCCATATAATGTTATTGAAAATACCATGGCTTGAATGAGTCAAATCTTTGTATGGAGAAAGACATCTCTGCTCTTGAGAATCTTGTCTAGGTCCTTCATAGCTATTCTGCCAAGAGCAATGCGTCGTCGGATTTCTTGACTGCTTGTGCTTCTTTATTGATAGTTGATCCAAGTAGGTTAAAGTTGTCAATGATTTCAATTTCTTCTCCGTCAATGATGAACCTATTGATTTTGCCAGTTATCATGATCTTTGTCTTCTTTACATTAAGGTGCAGGCCCATTTTAAGACTATGTTCCTTGATCGTTAGAAGCAAATTTTTCAGATCATCTTCACTTTCAGCCAGTAATGTGTTATCATCAGCATAGCGAAGGTTGTTGATGAGTCTTCCACCAATCTTCACACCTCTGTTGTCTTCATACAATCCTGCTTCTCTGATTAGTTGTTCTGCATATAAATTAAACAGGTAGGGGGAAAGTATGCAGCCTTGTCGTACTCCTTTGCTGATTTTAAACCATTCTGTTTCTCCTTGTTCCATTCAAACTGTTGCTTCTTAATCAATGTACAGATTGAGCGAGAGAGCGATCAGGTGTTCTGGTATACCCATGTTTTTTAAAGTGGCCCAGAGTTTCTCATTGTTTGCACAGTCAGAATCCTTGCTGTAGTCAATAAAGCACAAATAGATATTCTTTTGGTATTCTTTAGTCTTTTCAAGGGTCCATCTCACATCCACGATGATGTCACCCTTTCCTGAACCCTGCTTGCACTTCAGGTAATTCTTGTTTCAGGTATGGTTGTAGTCTGTTGACCACTCAGCAGGGGATATTCAACAGCAGCTCCAATCCTGTTACTGCCTCTGAATATCCTGCCGATATTTAAGTGTCACGGCTGACCACTGTGACGTTTGAATATCAGCAGGCCTGAATATCAGGCCCTATGTTTTTAGTTCATGCTTAGGTTTAGTCAACAAGTCCTCATTCCGTAAATATGGTGAGAGCACATTTCATAAATTCAAGGGCTGATAAGAAAAAACAGATATAAATATGTGCAGCATCAATCTAGGCACAATTTCTGCAGGATTTGTGCTAGTATTTTATGAAGACACATAGGCATCTGGATCTCTATATCAAATAGATGCCTACATGCCATAGAAACATCATGGCAGAAAAAGACCATATGGCCTATCCAGTCTGCTCTTTCTTTTTTCCTTTAGAGATCTGTGTTTGTCCCATACTTTCTGAATTCAGATACTGTCCTGGTCTCTACTACCTCCACTGGGAGACTGTTCCACACGTTTACCACTCTTTCCATAAAGAAATATTTTTGCATATTACTCCTGAGTCTATCCCCTTTCATCTTCATCCAGTGGCATGCAGTGATATCTGCAGTAGGCGATTCATTTAGAACTAGTGCAAGGACTGAAGGCACCCTATGCGAGCCCTCCATCCTGCCTCCCATCTGCCGCCACTGCCGCCCCTTTCCAGGGTCTGCAATGTCGGCAATGTCATTGAAACTGCGACACAGCGCTTATCTGAACTGTGCACTATGGTTCTTGCTTTTTCTTTTTGAATATATATTCAGTATTCACAAAAATTTCTCTCCAACAATGGTTGCAGAGCAGAACTAGGACATTTCCCCAGAGAACTCAATGTATGAAAAAGATCAGATTCTGGTGTCATCTCAATAACGGCAACATAAACCCTCTCCGGTATCGAAAATATTGTGGTGTGAACCATTATAATACCCTAAAAAAGTTACTCAAGTCCTATAGAGCAAATATCATAATGATGCCAGCTTCCAAACCTCACACAACAAGGAGCCAACCCAGAAAAAGGTAGCACTATAAATATTGCAGTGGGCCCAAAACCCTACTGGGAAAACCAAACAAGTTGGATTACTATAGTACAAATCCCTACATAGAAACTTCATACTAACAGAACACCTGGCTTCTGTCACACATGTGGAAGCCAATTCCGATTGGGGCATGTCTTGACCTTCCAGACGTCCAAACTCTGGACAGCCCAGATATACACCCAATTCTTCTCCCATGGGGGCTAGATGGCCCCACAGGAGCAGAATTTGAGCATAGGGCCTGGACATCCTAGACGTGCCTCAATTCTACCCTGCTAGACATCGCACAGATTCCCCGGCTGGCTCAGCCTGGGCTCCTGCATGGAACCATGGTGCTGTGGCGTCCCATTGCCATGGCTCCATGCAGGAGCCCCGATCGCCCGTGCAGCACCAACATGCCCTTTTCCCTGCCACCCGACCGCTGATTGGGCCTTCCAGGGATGGGATTGGGCTGCAGGGAACCCTCTCACCTCCTCTGGTGGTCCTGGGTTGGATGGCTGCTGGCATCAGGGGGACGTATTCCACTTCCAATGTGGAATAAGTCCCCCATCTAAGTAAACCAGGCTGGACGTACAGGGCCATCACTGGAATCACCCCTGTATGTCAGGGGATAGGGTCACGCCTCCGGCCTGCCCCCACTCCTCCTCTGGAACGCCCCCTCTCGCCCTGGTACAAAGCTCCCCGCACATCTCGGCTATACGTGCGGGGAACTCTGTGTTACGAATTGCAGCCAGGTGTTTAGCAGTGATTGTACATCAGACAGGGACATATATCCCCACTAAATGCGAGTCAGAATGACCCCAAAGTAGATAGACAGACATTCATCAAGTACAGAATAAGTGACAACAAACTAAATATAGAAATATGTAGACAAAAATTAAACTGAAACCCCAAGCAGCCAGATTCTGCATGTAGTTCAACACCAGAGAAATAGAAAGAGATGCATTTTTCCCTGTACTGTGCAAAATATAAAGATAGCACACAGAAATTCCAAAAACATACTCACATTCCAATTGCTACATTGAAAATAAAATTACTTTTTTTTACCTTTGTTGTCTAGCCATTTTATTATCTTCTTGGTCCAAATCTCTGGTTCCTGCTTTCCTTTGTCTTCTCATAGTTTTCTTTCTAGGGTCTCCAATCCATCTGCCGCTTTTTCTCTCTCTTTCTGCTTTCTCCACTTCCTTCTAGCTAGGATAGTGATCTTTTCCTTTTAGCTTTTTTTCCATTTATTTTTTTTCTCTATGCATTCAGATTACACTCATTGTGAATATCCAGTTCTCCATTCCCCTCTTTTTACTCCATCTACCTAAAGCTTTATAACCCTCACCCGAGCCCTCCCATTCCCCAACTCTCTACTTCCCTAGCCTGTTATAGCCCCAGTCTTTAATGCTCACCTTGCTCTTTGGCCCCCTCTGTGTCCAATATCTCCTTCCAATCCAACTTCTGCCCTGTGCATATCCATAATCTGTCCTCCATCTTCCTCTGCCCTCCCATGTCCATGTCCCAATCTCTCTATGTCCCCTATGTCCAGTATCTCCATTTCCTCCTCCTCCTCCTCCTCCCTATGCCCCCTGCACTCAGCATCTCCTCTCCATGTCTCCATTTTCCTGTGACCTCCTCCAATGTCCAGGATCCCCTTTCCATTTCCAGCATTTCTCCTCCATTTTCCGATGCCCCACCCTCATGTCCAGTACCTCCCCTTCATCTTCCTAAATCCCCCTCCCCCCACGGCCCTTTTTCAGCAGCTTCCCTTGGTCTCCCAGGTTCTCCCCTACCCCCGTGTCCCATATCTCTTGTTTCTCTTCCCTTCACCTGCGTTTTTTAAACATTGTTTGCAGTCACAGGCAGCAGCTTTTCCCGTGGCCTTCTCTTGCCCGCCCCCACCACCACTGCTGCCGCAGCATATTCACAGAACGTCGGCCATAGCAACAGTAAAAAAAAAATACAGTAAGTATGATGCAGACACCCCTCGAAGGCCATGCTGCTCCCGCCCTGTCCAATGTTAAACATGTGTTGTGGGGCAGGACCAGCAGGACCTTCCAGTTCGAGCAGCCCCTGCGTCGCAGAGGTCCCATGTTTATTGTATTTTATTATTGCCGCTGAGACGGCTGCCCTTTGGATATGCTGCAGGGCTGGTGTTGCCTTTTTGGCTGCCCTGTGCAAGTGATTACTATGCTGCCCCCCCCCCCCCGCCCCAGTGGATTCCAATGGAGCCCTTCACAAGCTTCTCGTTTGTCCCAACGTGACAACAGTTTTCTGAGGGGTAGTTGTGTTAGTCTGGAATAGCAAAAATGACAGGCAGGTGGAACCTCATAGATGACCAATTTAAGTTAGTGTATAAGGGGTCATCTATAAGGTGCCACCTGCCTCTGTCAGTTTGTCCCAACAATAACTTAATAAGCTGATGAGTGTCTGAACATCATTTACATGCGCAGTGGAGTTAGGGAGAGGCTACCAGATTTCTTCTATACAAGTTCCCTCCAGCACCATCTACCATATACAAGGGGAAGTACTATAAAACCCTGCAAAAAGACCAGTCAGAGACCAAAGCAAAGCTGCCATAATAGCAGGACTCATGCAGCACCAGTCCAACCTATGCTACCAACATTAAACCACTTCATCTTAGAGAACACCAATACCTTTCCTAAAACAGAACAAGCGGGACTGCCGCTGATCTCTACACAGAAACTGCATGCTGACAGAATACCGCACCTCGCTCATACCTACAGAAACAGACAGATCCTCACCCAATGCAAAACAAAGGACCACGAATTAGAAAGAGAAAGACAATAATTGAACTGGGAACCCCAAGAAGTCAATCTCCACATTTAAGGCAACACTGGAGAAAAAAATAGAAATGAATTTCCTCTTGTTCTGAACAAATCATAGACAAAGCAATGCACATTTCCCAAAGCTAACATATTCCAGTTAATAAATTCAAAATAAAAGACTTTTTTTTTTCTACCTTTGTTGTCTGGACATTTTATTTTTTCAGTCTCAATGGCCCCAGTCTCTCTTCTGCTACTCTGTTTTCTCTTAAGCCTCTTTCCAGTGTCTACTGTGCATTTGCTGGTTCCCCTTACTCCTCTTGTCTTCTTCCATTCCCTTTCTATATCTGTATCTGGCATACTGATCTTTCCCCTTTAGCTCTTTCCTCCATCTCTTTCTTTACTACCTCTGTTGTTGTTAATGCCATGAGTTAATGTTAGCTCATGGTAACCCTGTGGATACTAGTCCTGAACTGTGTTCGGTCTTTAGTCAGGTGGCTTTCCACTCAAATTTCACCATCTGTCCACCCCTCAGAGTCCAACATTTCTCTCTCTATCCACCTCTCGGAGTCCAGCATCTTCCTCTCCATCCACCCCTCAGAGCCCATCATCTCTTTGTCATCCCCTCAAAGCTCAACATCTCTGTCTTCTTTGTCACCCCCTGCAGTCAAGTATCTCTCCATCTCCTATGATAGAGATAGTTTCCACTACAGCTTCTTCCCCTTCCCCTGATCCATCACACCCTTACCTTACCATTTACCATCACCAATTGGGAAAGTAACAAGTTAAAAAGTGTATACTAGGGGCCCGATATTCCAAAGGCATTTACATGGTTTACAGCCCGGGTAGCAGGGATATTGCATGCTGCCCAGTTAGCGACCTGAGCCTAAAAGATAGGCAAGGATTTTAGGCGCAGGAGCTAACCAGGCAGCATGCAATATCGCCGCTGCTCGGTTAGCTACTGCGGCTTCTGGCATGTGCAGCAATCCCCAGATATTCAATGCTGGGGCCACATATGACCCCGGCATTGAATATCCAGGGTTAAGTATTGGCGGGCATGGCTGTGAGCCGTAGCAGCGCATA
Source organism: Ichthyophis bannanicus (assembly GCA_033557465.1). Taxonomy (NCBI): domain Eukaryota; kingdom Metazoa; phylum Chordata; class Amphibia; order Gymnophiona; family Ichthyophiidae; genus Ichthyophis; species Ichthyophis bannanicus. The sequence goes on along the minus strand of CM066036.1, from coordinate 523,562,233 downwards.
GCCTACCCAAATGGATATCGGGCCCTAGCAGTATAAGACAATGGCACATTTCCTCTATTTCCAGAATCAGAGGTGTTCATATGTGTGTCTCACAGACAGTGTCAGGTAGTATCAGGGGTTCAATGAGTGAATGTGTGGGTGTGTCATGGGGAGTATCAGGGGCTGTATGTGTGTGTGTGGGTGTGTGTGTGTGTGTGTGTGTATTGTCGTGTCCTCCCACCTTGGCCGGTGGCCGATGAGCAAAAGGGCTCGCCTTAATTGCCCTTCTGAATACTGTCCCCAATATGGCTGCCAGCATGGATTGCTGGGATATGTAGTTTCAGCTATTCTTTTGAGCAAGCAGTGTGACCACACGGTTTGTTTGGCAAAAACAGAGAAATTTATTTTTCAGGGTTTCCCCCTCGCATCAAATTCGTTGCACTAAACACAGGTAAGGATAATTTCTCCCAAAGGCAAATGATAAATAAACTCCCAACAGGCTTAACTCAAACAGACAGGAATTTCTTCTTCACAGTGTCAACTCTTAGCTTCCTTCTGGTAACTACCTTCTAAAGCTAAGGCTGTTGACCATATCACTTAAACTTTCAACAAGTTTCTTTTCTTTCACAGCTTCCATAGAAAAGAGGTTATAACTGTTTTTAAACTTCCAGCAAGTTTCTTTTTCCTTTACAGCGTATGGAAACAAGCCACAATTGCTCTCAAACTTCTAGCAAGTTTCTTTCCCTTCTCAGTTCATAGAAACTAGCTTATAATTGCTTTAGACAAACCCTTCCTTCACATGGGCTTGAGCTTAGCACATGTTCAGTTCGTTTGCCTTGCAATAAGAACATTGCATTTCTTCAGTATCACTTTCACATGGACTTTCACACAATTCTATTTCCATTTCATGAGTAGACTCACTAGAGCTATCTTCCTGTGGACGGGTATCATAGGATTTATGATTTACACCCCGTAGCAGCTCATCCAGCTTTAGCAGCAAGTGTTCTCTCTGCTCTGTAGCAACAGGCTTTAAAGACGGAGTTTCTCTCTCCCTTATCAGCCTTTCAATATCTCTCACTGCTGAGTCACGGCAGTCACTGGCACACTTCTTATTTCTGTCTGAAGCTTGCTTTACAGCCCTCTGGCTAACACAGCGTTTGGCACTTTTTCTTAGCTCTCTAACCACTTCTTCAGAAAGAGCTTTGCTAGGAACTTTAGGCAAGTTATTCTCTCTACCTCCAGGGCTCAACTGGCTCCCCGAGCTGTTTCCCCACCTGGGAATTGACTCCTCCAGCTTCCTTTCTCTGAGGTACCTTGAGACACTTTTCTGCCTTGATTCCAGGGCTCTCTGCTGCTCAGCTTCCAGCTCTTTCAGACTCTCTTGCTGCGTGCCTTTCTGCAAGTTCTGCCGTGTCTGCTGCTGCCTGCTTTGCTTCTCACCTTCCTGTTCTCCCCCTTTCTCAAACACTGAAGCAGTTTTAAACTGGTGCTTCTTAGGCACCACACCTTTCTCCCTGCACACGTGAGAGCTGTTAGGGCTCAACCTAGCTCTAACGTCATTAAGTGGGCGGGGCTTAGTACTAGCTGTAGTCTGCCTCGGAGGCTTGTGGTTACTATGGGAACTCTGTTGATCTCTGCTTTTAAAGGCACAGGTCTCATTTTCTTCCCATTCCATCCCTTCTATACAGCTCTCCTTACCACAGTATGTGTGTCATTGGAAGTGTCAAGGGGTGCATGCATCTGTTTTGTGTGCGTCATGAGGAGTGCTGGGTGATGCGTACATGCATGTGTTATTAGGAGTGTCAAAGGCTTCAAGTATGCATGTATTTGTCATGGGGAGATTCAAGGGCTTCGTGCATGTATGTGGGTCATGGGGAGTGTCGAAGACATTTGTGTGTGTGCGCGTGTGTCAAGGGGAGTGTCAAGGACTATGTGCATGTGTGTGTGTGTCATAGGAGTGTCAAGGGCTGCATGCATGCATTTGTGTCATGAGGAGTGTCAAAGGTTGTGTTTGTGTGTCTGTCATAGGGAGTGTCCAGGACTGTGTGTGTGTGTGTGTGCATTTGTGCGTTTGTGTTTCTGCGTGTCTTTCTCATGACCCTCGTCCTAGACTTCCTCCAGTCTATTTTTCTCTCTCTCTCATGACCCCCATCCCAGGCTTCCTCTAGTCTGTTTCTCTCTCTCATGACCTCCCATACAGGTTTCCTGCAGTCTGCTTCTCTCTTTCTCTCTCATAATCCCCCAGTCTGTTTCTGTCTCTCTCATATCCCTCCACCCCCCCACCTCCCCCTAGTCTCTCTCTTTCCCTTAAGGCCCCATCAGGCTTCACCCAGTATCTCTTTCTTATAACCCCAATCTCTGAGGCTGTTCTCTCTCATAAACACCCAGCCTTCTCATATTCTGTTTCTCTCTCTCTCATGATACTCACAGCTATTTCTCACTCTCTCTCATACCCCCCTCCCCTCTTAACTTCCCCCAGTCTCTCTCCCTCTCAAGGCCCCATCAAGCTTCACCCAATGTCTCTCTCTAACTCTTAGCTGTAGGCTAGATGCAGTTCTATCATTAGACAGGGTGAGGCAGCCAACTCAGATGGCACATTTTTTGGGGCAACAAAAAAATGCCCCAAAATCATGCAACTGGTGGCTGCCTAAAAAAAAAAAAAAGGGAAAATCACCAATTTGGCGGCATCTCCTCCATTCTACTGCCGCTGTCGCTTTTCCTGTTTCAGCGGCAGCAGAGGCAGCAGCAGGCCTCCGAAGTACAGACTGGGAAAAAAAAAAGTGTAGGTTGATGCTTCCTTTCGCTCCTGTGTGTGGCTTCAGCAGTCCCTCCCCCTCTGATGCTGCATCCAGGGGGCAGGACCAGCTGGCCCATGTGCAGGAACAGCATGATGCACAGACCTGCTCTTTTTTCCCAGTCTTGGAGGCCTGTTGAGGACACAGAAGCAGCAGCGGATGGCAGCAGGGGCTGGGGCTGAATGGGAGATAAGAGACAGGCATGGAGGGAAGATTTGAACACAAGTTGGGGGGCCAAGGGCAGATGGACATAACTGGGGGAGCAGATGGCAGAGGTTGGACACAGTGGGGGGGGGGCAGACAGCAGATGATGGACACAAATGGAAGAGGTGGAGGGAAGATACTGGACACAAGTTTGGGGTGGGGCAGATGTTGGCCACAAGTGGGAGGATAGAGGGCAGATGATGGACACGAGTGGGAGTGGAGGGCTGAAGCTGGGCATGGATAGAGGGGCATAAAAGGATAAAATGCAGATGATGGATATGGGGTGGAGGAGTGGGGAATAGATGCTGGACAGGGGGTAGGGGATGGAGGACAGATACTGAACATAGGGTAGGAATCATGGGGGCTGGAGGGCACATGCTGGACATGGGTTTGGGGCATAGAGGGATGAAGGGCAGATGCTGGACATGAACTGAGGCAGAGGATGGACACAGGGTAGGGTTGGATGGCAGATGCTGAACACGAAGTGGGGGGGCAGAGGGCAGATGCTGGACATGGGGTGAGAAAGAGGAGATGCTGGACACAGAGTCGGGGGAGATGGGAAGATGCTGGACATAAGGTGAGGGAGAGGGAAAGAGGGGGTGCTGGACATAGTGGGGGGATAGGATGAGAAAATGAGGAGAAGCACTGGATGGTGCGAGAGAAAGGGTAGGAGGGAAGAGGAGAAATGCTGGACACGGGGAGGGTAGAAGAGAGAAAGGAGAGAGTTAAAGACTGGTGAATAAATGGCAGGGGAAGGATAGAGAGATGAGAAGTAAGAGGACTGTATTAAAAGTTGAAAAATGGTAGGTAGACCAGTAAAAAGAAGGAGATTGAAGATTGTCTGGTAAGAAGGGAACGTGAAATCTGAGTTGATAGAGAAAGATAAATGGGAGAAAGCTGGAAGGAAAAGATCTGTGTCGTAGTTGGAAGAAGTGAAGAACACAGGAAGGGAGAGAAGTGACAGATGGACCAGAGACCCCAGAGTTAAGAGAAGATCAAGGAAAACAAACCAGAGGCTGGGATCAACAGGATTAGAGCATACAATGGCCAGACAGACAGCAAATGTAGAAAAATTAATTTTTATTTTTAATTTAGTGATTGAAATATGTCTGTCTTTGGATTTTATAGGCCCGATATTCAACCTGCGGCGGGCAGCATTTGTAAAGCGCCTGACCACCGTGGGCAGAAGTAAAACACTGGAATCCGGATATCTTCCACCACTAAATACCCAGTTTCAGTGCTGACCAGACAGTGGCAATACTCAGCTGCTCTCCGGATAGCCGAATTGCATAAAGTTAGGACAGTTATTGAAATGTCCTGACTTTATTTGGGCACTTAGCCGGTTAGCAGACTGCAAATTGCTGCTAACCATCTAAGTGCTGGAACTGCCCTTTGCCTTGCGCATGGATCGCCCTGGCACTATCTAGACAGTGCCATAGCATTTAGAGGAGATATTCAGCAGCATTGGTCGGTTAGTGCCCTCTGAATCTCTCATCAGCGGGCTTAGACTGATTAGCAGGTCCTGAAAACCAGGGCCAGCCCCAGAGTTGGTTCAAGGTGTTGGCACCATAGGCATACTTCAAACCTTAAGCCCCACGCCTGGCTGTCAGTATCTATTGTTTAGCTTTGAATACCCTGCTCTCTAGGCTACCTAGTTTGCCTAGTGGTTGGGCCAGCCCTGCTGCTAACCCGATAAACCCCTTTGAATACTGGGCCAAACACATTTTATATTTACACTTTGCACAATACAGGGACATCTGCAGATCTCTGTTTCTCTGTTGTTATATTGGACGCAGTCTGTTATTTTTTTTAATTTAAAATAATTTTTGACTGCATAATTGTATTTTTAGTTTGTGGTACTAGATCCTCACCAAGTATAGATTATATCTGTATTCAGAGTCTGTGACCGATGCCAGGTATTCAGATAGAATAGAGTTTCTATGTAGGAATCTGTAGCAATCCGGCTTGTTCAGTTTCCGAATAGGTTTATCTATTTACAGTGCTGCTAATTTCTGGGTAGGCTCCTTGTTTGAGTTTTAGAAGTTGATGTTGTTATGGTATGATAGATTTTTTTCTATAGGTCTGGAATGATTGTTACAGAGTTTTGTATTACTTTACAATATGGCCAGTACTAGTGAGGTTTATATTGCTGTTACTGAGATGACATCAGAATAAAAAATTATATTTTGTATGTTGAGTTCAATGGGGAAATGTCCTCTGCACCCATTGTGGGAGATGAGTTTCTTTGGATGTAGAATATGGGGGTTGTTTTAGAGCCCCTATTTGTGCTTTGGATGTCTGAAAACGGGAATGGAGATGTCCCCTGAGACATTTTAGAAGCCGGCTCTGTAGATGTCCCCAGGGCGAGGATGTTCAAGTCTGAACGGAGGCATGGAGTAGACATGTCCAGGATGTTCCCAGAACTTGGATGTCTTCGTCCATTTTCAGAAACACCCTTGACATCCTGAGCCTTGTCCAAATTTATACCTGCTCCAGGCAAGAATAGGAATCAAAAAAGTGTTCATTTTGTCAGACAGACATTTGGAGGCTGTGGAGAAGGTGATCTGCTAATGTCTCTTATATTTTCCATGTTGACAAAGAACTCTGACGGCAAATAAGGGCTCATGTATTAGTTTTGCTACCGGCCACATAATTAAGCTGCTACAAATTTTGCTGCAAAAAAAACAGAATTAAAAGTTTTAAAAAATAATATGGCCTGGGAATATTTTGCTTTCTTTATTCTTGGGGCAAACACCTAATTGGTGTAACGAGTGAGGGGACCTCCTGGTTCCTAACAGGATCTCTGCGGAGGCCCCTCAATTTTTTATTTAATTTTTATTTATTTAAAAACATTTATAAATCACCATATGCACAAGCATTCAAGAAGAAGAATAAAACACATATCAACCCCTCGGGCCCCACCCAGCAGGACCCTGTTAGCACCCCACCCCATCCAACCCCTTTCTTGGCTGCCAGGGAATGGGAGAGTGCCAACTCATCTCTCGCCTCAGGCAGCAGATTGTCTTGAGCCGCCCCTATCTGTGGCTTCTCTCTCTCTCTCATTTCTCTCCCCCCCCCCCCCTTCTCGTGATCAATCGCTTACCCTTTGTCCTTTCAGCTTCCTGCACCACCATCAGCATTTTGAATGATTGAGCTGTGCAGGGCAGGAAGTTCGTGCTGATCTCTCAAACCACGAATTTCCTGTTACACTCGACTTCAGCATTCAGAGAGCTGGTCATGGTGCAGGAAGTGCCACTGATACTTCAGGCCCCTAAAAAGCAGGACAGGGCTTTAGAGTCATGCACACACTGCAGAGCATGCATTTATTTATTAGATTTTTTATACCACTTTATCATTTTAGTCAAAGCAGTTTACAATGTAACTTAAACTTGGTAATATAGATTAAGCAGGGGCATTGATATCTTGGATTTTTCTGAAGCAATGGAGGGTTAAGTGAGTTGCCCAAGGCCACAAGGAGCACTAGTGGGAATGAAACCCTGGTCTCTTGGTTTCCAAGCCAGTCCTCTAGCCACTAGGTTGCTACTCTACTCTGTGCTTGGGTGCCAAAGCCCTGCACTGCTTTCTACTGCCTTTCCGCACTGCTTGCTTGTCTTGGTCAGCTCACTGTGCCACACTCCCAGGGCTACCGCCCCATGCAAGTGCACGGATTGCACAGTGGGTCACACCAGCCTTGATATGCTGCGGCGGCAGCAGTCGGGGAAGAGAAGACTACGGGAAACATGGCTGCCTATTGCTGAAAAGTAAAAATAAGGAAAAAAACAGGATGGCGTCATGGCAGGGCTGGAGATTCACTGAATCTCTATAAGGCCCTGGACTCAGGCCACTGACTTCATCGTATGCCCTCTCATTGAAGAGCTTTCTTTCAATTGAAAGAGGCTCTCCTCCTGTGTATTTATGCCATGGAGGAATTCAGACATCGGTGTCTTATCTCCTGTCACCCACCTTTCCTCAAAAGTATATTTATTGAGATCTTTAAGTCTGTCCCCATATGCCTTATAATGAAGTCCACTGACCATTTTGATAGCCACCCTCTGCACAGACTCCATCCTGTTTATGTCCTTTTGAAGGTGTGGTCTCCCGAATTGCACACAATACTCCAAATGAGACTTATACAGAGGCACTATGACCTCCTTCCCACTGGCCATTCCTATCCCTTTGCACCCAAGCATCTTTCTGGCTTTTGCCATCACATTTTCTACCTGTTTAACCACCTTAAGATCATCAGAAACAATCACCCCCCCCAGTTTCCGCTCTTCTTTTGTGGACAGAAGTATAGAGAGGGCATTGACTCACAAAGGATTAAAGTTTTGCAGGAAACAAAATTTGTTGTAGAATTTCTATGGATTGACATTCCATATAAAAAGGGGAAGGCGATGGCAGTGGGGGTGTACTATCAACCGCCTGGCCAGAATGAACAAATGGATGATGAAATGCTCAAAGAAATCAGGGAAGCTAACAAACGTTACAGCACAGTAATAATAATGGGTGATTTAAATTACCCCGGTATTGACTGGGTCAATGTCACGACAGGACATGCTAGGGAGACAAAGTTTCTAGATGAAATAAATGACTGCTTCTTGGAGCAGCTGGTTCATGAACCGACCAGAGGGGAAGCCATTTTGGACCTAGTCCTTAGTGGAACACCAGATCTGGTACAAGAGATAAGGGTGTTGGGGTCACTTGGCAATAGTGATCATAGCATGATCGCATTTGATTTAATTAATGGAGGAGGGATGGTAAGGAAATCCACAGTACTACCTTATAACTTTCGAAAGGGAAACTATGATAAAATGAGGAAAATAGTTAAGAAAAAACTAAAAGGAGCAGTTGCAAAGGTTAAAGACTTACATCAAGCTTGGGTGTTGTTTAAAAATACTATCTTGGAAGCCCAGACCAGCTGTATTCCATGCTTTAAGAAAAGTGGAAGGAAGTCCAAAAAACTGCCAGCATGGTTTAAAGGTAAGGTCATAAAGGCTGTTGTTGCCAAAAAGCATCTTTCAAGAAATGGAAAAAAGAGCCAAATGACGAAAACGGGAAACAGCACAAGCAAGTTAAATGCAAGGCATTGATAAGGCAGGCAAAGAGAGAATTTGAGAAGAAGCTTGCTGTAGAGGCAAAAACGTGTAATAAAGACTTTTTCAAATACATTCATAGCAAAAAACATGTGAGATAGTCAGTTGGACCATTAGATGATAGAGGGGCAAAAGGGGCACTAAGAGGGGACAGGGCCATAGTGGAGAGACTGAAAGCTTCTTTGCTCTGGTCTTTACTGAGGAAGATGTAGGGTTGTTATCCATAACTGAAGTGGTATTTAAAGGTGATACTGCGGAAGAATTGAAAGAAATATCAATACAGCGGGAAGATGTATTACAACTATCCAATAAACTGAAGAGTAGCAAATCACCTGGACCGGATGGTATACATCCAAGGGTGTTGAAATAACTGAAATATGAGATTGCAGACCTGCTATTCTGTGAACTATCATTAAAATCATCTGAAATACCTGACGATTGGAGGGTGGCCAATATAACGCCAATTTTTAAAAAGGGTTCCAGGGGTCATCCGGGAAACTACAGACCGGTGAGCCTGACGTCAGTACCGGGAAGAATGGTAGAAACCATAATAAAGAACAAAATTACTGAACATGTAGATAGTCATGGCTTAATGGGAGACAGCCAATATGGCTTTAGACAAGGAAGATCGTGTCTTACTAATATATTATGTTTTTTTGAAGGTGTGAATAAACAGATACACTATATCAACCGACTCACCTTTGTCTATTTGGACTTTCAGAAAGTCTTTGACAAGGACCCCCATCAGAGACTTGTGGCAAAACTAAAAAGTCATGGGATAGGAGGCAGTGTACTATTGTGGATCAGGAACTGGTTAAAAGATAGAAAGCAGACGGTAGGGCTAAATGGCCAATTTTAACCTCCTCATCAGCCCATTTCCAGTCTTAGCCCCCCATAGCCTATTACCTGTCCTAACCCCCCATAGCCCATTAACAGTCCTACCCCCCCCCCCCCATAGCCCATTACCAGTCCTAACCCCCTCCCCCCATCAGCCCAGCTAGGTTAAAAAAAACACAAACCGGTTGCTGCTGCCACTGTGGCAGCGGCAGAATTGAGCATCCCGCGGGGCCCCCCTGCCCTGCAGAGTCCTCCATCAGCCCCCCCTGCCCTTCAGAGTCCTCCATCAGCTGATGGAAATCCCATCAGCCCCACGGTGGGATTAACAGAACCGCGAGAAAGGGAAACTCTCCCTTCGTGCGGCTCTGACAGCTGACGCTGAGGCCGCATGGAGGACTCTGCAGGGCAGGGGGGGCCCCGCGGGATGCTCGATTCTGCCGCTGCCACAGCGGCGGCGGCAGCAGCAGCCGGTTTGTGTTTTTTTTTATCCTAGTTGGGCTGATGCAAGATGTTTTTTGCACGGGGCCCCCTGAAACGCGGGGCCCTGTGCAAAAAACATTCTTGCTCAATGGACGGGCCGGCCCTGGTTTTCATCACCCATCACCAATGAATCTAGTTTAAAGCCCTCTTCGGTAGGTTAGCCAGTCTGCTATTGAAGACATGTCGACCCTTCTTAAGCAGATGGATGCCACCTCTGCTCTGTAGCCCTTGGACCATCATCCCATGATCCAGGAAACCAAAATTCTCTCTGACACCGTCCATGCAACCACGAATTTATCTCCAGGATGCAAGCTTCTCTGCCTTGGCCTTTACCCTCATCAGGGAGGATTGAAGAGAACACCACCTGTGCTCCTATCTGCTTCACCCTCTGTCCCAGAGCCATGAAGTCACTCTTGATATGCCTAGAGGGATACCTGGCAGTATCATTTGTGCCGACATAGATGAGCAACATTGGATAGTAGTCAGTAGGCTTGATGAATCTCAGCAAACTCTCCGTAACATCTCAGATTTTGGCAACTGGCAGACAGCATACCTCTCCGGACATCAAGTCTGGTTGGAAGATGGACGTCTCTGTACCCCTCAGAAGAGTGTCAGCAACTATCACTACCCTTCGCTTCGTAGTGGTCACTGATTCTGCAACTTTGGGGTGCTCAAGCTCTAGCTCTTCCCTTTCCTGGAATGCCTCTGAGTCTTCCACTTCCAGGGATGCATAATGGTCCTTCAATTCAAAGACTTGAGAAGTTGGATTGTCAATTCTGCAGGCCCTGGTGACTCATTTCCAACCTTCGTCCTTCTGTGGGCTCCCATCTTCACCTCTGCTGGAGAGCTTGGATGTTTCAAGAAGCATCTCATCAATGCACTTCTCACTTTTTTAAATGCTTGTCAGCCTCGCCACCTCTTCTCTGAGCTCCTCCACCTGCTTCCTGAGAGCTTCAGCATGTAGGCATCCTGTACATGGAACCAGTCCTTCAACTGGCATTGGGACCTCTGTCTGGATAGTTGCAGAAGCTGTAATGGGGGCAGCAACTTTGGCAATACGATTTTTCCAAGCCATTGTTCAGTTGGTGGAGCTTTCGTACCTTGCTTTGAAATGGAAACACCCTGTTAGGAGTGGAGCGAGGGCAGGCCAGAAAATTATCCAGATAGTGGTACTATTCAGCTACTGTTCAGATAAATTATATGTTTAGTTTAGGCCTGTGGAATAGCAGACCTTGCCTAAAGAGATCATACATTGACAACAACAGCATAGAATATACAGATTAAGTTAAATGATGGTGCTGGCAGTTGAGTGGGCTGAAAATTTACCCCTGTTTCCGCAGCTTGCACAGCAAGATCGGCCCCAAGGGTGGGGGCGCAAAAGCAAAAGTTGGCTCAGGATGCTACAACCCCTTGCACCAACCCTGACCCTGTTGATCTTTTTATTTTTCTTTAAATAGTCAAGCAGTTCATTCAAGAGCATGCTTTGGGACAACTCTGTAATTCTTGTCGCTCTACTTACTGCCTCTTCAAATTTCTGTCAGCTTTTCAACGGGTGTTTGATTAAGTGCTGTAAAACCAAGGCACCCTGGGGTGTGGAATAAAAAGAAAAAAATGGAGGCATTCGTGCTAAGTCATTGAGTACAGTAGAATATACAGAAGAAGAAGCTACGTATACAGATTGCCCCAGCTCCAAATAAATTCAAGTGGAATAAAATGTCAGATTAATTGGGATCATGGGCAGGTGCAACAAATACAATTAAGTAAATGTTGAAGAACCTGCCAAGGAAAAGAAAAATGTGGTGTTTTTGAAATAATTTCCCAGAAGCTTCATAAAACAAAATTGATTACAGGATTCTAATAAGTATAGCAGAGCCAGAAAATGTAGCAATCAAATGAGTTTTTAATTAGATTTCAGGTAGGAAAACAATCTAATTTGTGTACTCGGTATCAAACCCTCATAGAAAAATGCTTTAGTGGCTGGGAAATAAAATGCAAACCAATTTCGCCTGGAATTATAGTGGTAAAGCTCAATTAAATGAGTTGATCGAATGTGGATGCTCCTGGGCTAGGCCACACTAAATATTCTACTGACAGGTTTAGAGACGAATCTTGTGATACACTTAAAACTTATGATATTTTCACTTACACGGTTTGCCAATCTCAAGTGCATTTTGATTCTGAGATAGCTAAAAATCAGGGGCCCGATATTCAAAGCGATTAATGCAATTAGCAGGGCTGCTGAGATGGTTAGTGCCACTGAATAACTACAGCTGCCGGTTCTACACGTGCTGATGCTAACTGCTGGAGCAGAGTAGAAGCATCTCTCAGATTGCTAACCGGCAGTGGTTATATTGAGCTTAGGCCAGGGTTTTGCCCCATATTGCTAACTGTGTAGCGTCTGTGCCGCTGACCTGTTAGCAATCAGCCTATGTGGCAAACCTTGATATTCAATGCAGGGGCTGGATATGACCCCAGTATTGAATATCCAAGTTTAAATTTCAATGCCAGTGGCTAGCCGCATTGGCAGCGTTAGCCACCGGCCCTGAATATCGGGCCCCAGGAAAATAACATTGGTATGGTTATTTTATCCATCTTAAGTACAGATATGTTAACATTATTAAAATCCTTTTAAATAAATAAATTATTGGCACCCTTGTAGTTCAACCCTTTAATATCCAATATCTCCTAAAAAAATGGTCAGTGAAATGGCTTTGGACTATATATGCACACATATTTGACTCATTAAAGATTTAAATAAAACAGGACCAATTAAAAAAGGAAATAGTATAAAAAAGGGGACATTGGGGGGGGGGCGTGTCCAAGATGGCCACGTGAAGAGAGTGCTGTGTTTTCCTGCTGTGATGCCAAAACGTAAAGGGAAGGCTCGGACTTACCTTGCTGAGCCCGAGCCGGCCAGTTCAGGCCCAATAGACCGTTTTATCACAGTCACCAAAGCTGAGGGTCGGGAGATTCGTGCAGGCTTTGCAGGGGAGTTGTTGGAGGTTTCTGCTTCCCTGCCCGCCCATGAGGTTTCACTCTCTCCCGAGACGCGGAGCCCTCATCCGCCTCCTGCTGCTGTAAGCCCGAGCCCACTGGCTGGCGCGAGCATGGAGTCAGATGACAGCTCCCCAGTCACGCCACTGCAAGGAGCTGGGGTGAAAGGAGGTGAAGCAGCTACCCTGTTGCCTTCTGGGACTGCTGGAAGAGGCGAGTTGGAAGGGGTGCCTGCCCCGGTTGGAGGGGAGTGTATAGGGGAAGTCTTTTCAGCTGATTCCTCTAATTTGCTTGCTCCTTTTATGTTGGTGCATCCTAAAACTATTTTACCTTGGATAACATCAGGGAGGCTATTTCGACTTTATCTGAGGCTTTAACTCGATATAATGCTGGACTTTTGTCTCAGGTAAACACTGTTTCTCAGACGTTGGACTCGTATGTAACCATAACCGATTCGCTCAAAAAGAAGTTGGAAGAACATGAGACAGTTTTGAATTCTGTTGGTGATACCAATATAGTTCTGATTAAAGATAATACCTTACTAAGGGCTAAGGTGGAAAACTTGGAAAATGCTGCTCGGGTCTCGAACCTCTGAATTTCGTAATAATGAAGGGAACTTTGTCAGCTGATCTCTTTAAAAGATATATGGCGGAGACTTGACTGTGTCAGCAGACGTAATGCTGCCGATTGTTAAGGCTTTTTACTTGCCAGCTGGTAAAAGGGATATTGGAGTTTTGGAAGAACTAACTAATATGGATGTTATAAATGTCTCTGAGATTCTGCAGTCTCCTGAACCACCTGTATTGAAAACTTCTACCTTATTAGTAATGTTTGCATTATCGTCAGATAGAGATTGATTGCTTCAATTATATTATACCAAACGGTCTCATATGTTTTATGGGCAAAAAAATTGCAATTTTTCCTGATGTTTCTAAGGATACGCAAAAATGTCGGAAGCAATTTTGCCTATTAAGACCAGGTGTTTTGGAGTTAGGTGCTGATTTATTTTTGAGGTTTTCATGTAAATGGATAGTGGTGTATAGGTCGCAAAGATTTAATTTTTTTCAGTCAGCAGACCTTTCCACATTTATTAATGCTAGGTTACCTAATACCTCCGTGCCTTCGGCCAGGGGTGGTGAGTAGATATGATCACGCATCAAGTAACATGTAGCTTTGGATCCTCTGCAGCCCTCTTATTTGCTTTTTGTTATTCATTCTACCAACAGGAGGGGCTCCTCCAACCCCTTTAGTTAGTTAATTTATTATTGAAGTGTACGTCACATCATGGACTATAGGTCTTAGCATCTTGTTTATATTTTCTGCTTGTAATAATTTTGTATTTCTTTTTTCTTGGTGTTAACACCTTTTCTGTACAAGTTTGTTTTTGATAAGTTTGTGAAAATTTTCTAAATAAATAAATTAAAGGACATTTCTAGGACATGATTATTGGCACCATTATAAACAATCAAGTCAGTTTGAACAGAAGAACCATATTCCCATTACAGTAAAATTAGACACACCTGTGATCAACTGTCAGTACTCACATGACTTGAGTCAACCAATGAATGATGGCTCTAATGTTTAAAATGGCCACATTCACTCCCTTTTCCATTTTCACAATGGTGAAGACAAGAGAGCTGCCATCAGAAAAGCCATTATCACCAAACATCAAAGGGGTACAAAGCCATCTCCAAAGAACTTGGGATTCCTGTATCTACAGTTCACAATGTTATTAAGAAGTTTTTTGTTCAAGGAACTGTCAAGAACCTCCCAGGAAATGGTGGGAAAAGGAAAATTTAGCCAAGAAGTCTTTGAAAGTTAGTGTGAACAGTTGGAAAAACACTATGTACAATATCCAAAGAGCTTACGGCTGGTCTGGAGCAATCTGAAGTGGTGGTTTCAACCCACATTATATGTCACGCACTAAACAAAGGACAGTGGGCGAAAACCAAGGAGGACCCCACTGCTCAAAGACAAACTTAAAAAGGCATGCCTGATCTTTGCCCTAACCCACCTTGAGAAACTACAATCCTTCTGGAAAAGTGTTCTGTGGACAGATGAAACCAAGCTTGAGCTCTTTGGCACTGTAGACCAGCGATACATTTACAGGTGAAGAAATTAAACTTATAAGGAAAAAAACGCCCTTCCTATAGTTAAATATGCTAGAGATAATATTCACTGCATGCTATAACACATATTAACTGGTTAGCGGTGCTTAGTAAAAGGGTCCCATAGTTTTGCTGTGGTACTCAGATTCTATTATAGTGAATGTTTTATTGCAAATAGATTTGTTGGTTTGAACTCTTTGGGGACGATATTCAAAAGCACTTATCTAGTGCTGAATATGCAGAATAAACTAAAACACAGTAAACCAAATACTGACCATTGCATTTGAGATTGAGTTTCTTTTTCAACTGTCCTAGAAAATGTATCATTAAATATCAGGTCGTATCTGTTTCTAGAACCATCTCAGCTGAAGGAATTTATAGAAAGAACAAAACCAATTGACTTGCAGTGTTCCTGAATCCTCCCCATGCATACTGTAGGATTTTCAGAAAACTGCATTTTCATTTCTGAGAGAACAAAGGTTTAGAAAATTGTGTTGTTTACCAGGCCAATGACTCGGAGCTTTTTTTTCTTTAATGAATTAAGGAAACAGACACAGAAAAGGGAGTTACAAATGCGGCAACAAAGACAAATTCTGCTTTCCTTAAAGTGCTTTGTTAAAATCTTTTTTAAAGGTTCATGTTAAAATTGTATAGTCAAAATATACAAATTTGCTAATGTAGGCATTTTTCCCACAAAGGTTTCTATTGCTTTGCACATTCCTGCTGTATATGTATGGCCTCGACGTTGTAACTGTTAATCATAGCACTATAATATCTTTTGTTTTACTGTTCTGGTAATAGTAAAGGCAGGGCTGGCTCAGGGCGCCGAAGTCTAAGGGTGCCAAAAGACTCTGCCTTACGAGCTTATCCTTGACAGCTGTAAAGGCCTAGGCACCTTCAAAATGTAGAATATGGTAAATGTTAAATTGGTAACACTGAAAGGGGGGGGAGGGGGCTGCTGCATTCACCAGTAAAACCTACCAAAACATTAAACTACTTTAAAAGGATGGGGCAGACTGCTTTTCTTCCATCTAGTCTCAGAGCATGCCGACACACAGGGCCACTGCAGATGCTGCTGTACAATACTTCCCTCTAACCTGTGTGCATGGCGGCCATGCAGAAGTCCTCCATGGGCTGCACGGCCTGCATCTCCAATGGAGCATGAGATACTTGAAGGCAGCAGGAGAGAGGAGGAATGGCATGAGCTGCTGTTGCAATCACCTTCACGCCTCTCAATTGTGCCATACTGCAAGAAGTTTCAAAACTCATGGGTATCACATCTGGTAGGTTGAACAAGATAAACCTACAGGACGTGCCTCGCAGGCTTTGACCAGGCTCACAGACCATCTGAAGCAGGCTGAAAAATTATGGAGTGGTCTGAGAGCAGCAGCAAGCCAGAAAATAAGTATTGGTGAGGAGGCCAAAAGCAGCAGCAGCCCCTTCAACCAGTCCTAGATATTGTATGAATTCCATATCTAAGAGTTAAGCTAGAGTTAGCATGTATAATCATTTTTTAAATTATTTCTTAACTGTGATTTAACCGGTTACCAGCACTAAATCATTCAGTACCACTGACTCTCCCCGCCATGCTCCAATGCTGCCCACGTAGCATAGGGACATTCCGGAGGCGGCACTGACGTTAACCAGGCAGCGGCGATATTCAGCTGCTGCCCAGTTAACTTAAACTGGTTAAGGTTAGGTGAAATAAAAGCAGTCCTAACCTTAGCTGGTTTAGCTAACCGGAAAGTAACTGAATATCACCGCTGCCCAGTTAACTAAAACGCTAGCTGGGCACACTAGATATTCAATGCCAGTGGCTGGATATGACCCCAGCATTAAATATCTGGATCGGGATTAAAGCAGTGATAGCCTGCCACTTTAAGTGTGTTGGCCACTGCTGAATATCGCCCCTTAAGTTACTTTCTCTGTACATAGCAAAACAAGGCTTCTGCTCACTCAGAAAAGAAGGCCAGTATTTCACTCATTTGGTATCCATAAACTCTCTACTTAATTTTCATTTTTTTCCTTTAATCTTTTTTTCCTTTTATCTGTGCTGTAAAAAAAATCCATCAGATGAGGAAATGAAGCACAAGGAGAAACCTACAACATTCTCCTGACAAATATAAAATAATCTACACCAAATCCACTTCTGAAGTCCACAATGAGGCAAGAGAACTGAAAAAAAAAATAAAACAAGAAAATAACCATAACCCAAAATGGTTTAAAATGGGTCCATTAATTCTTACAGCCGCCAAATCGCTCCCAGAGGGGAGGATACAGGAACACTGCAAGTCAATTGTTTTTGTTCTTTCTATAAATTCCTTCAGCTGAGATGATTCTAGAAACATATACGACCTGGTACTTAATGATACATTTTCTAGGACAGTTGAAAAAGAAAATTTCAAAGCAAGAAAGTCTCTTCCAACCTCCTGTGTCATAAGAGAGAGATTGGAAAGTATATTAATTCTATGATCATAGAAAACTTAAGTGTTCTAATTTAAAAAATAAAATCCACATCATGTCTTTTGGAGGCCTGAGTGCAGGAAACAACTATAGTTGCCCTACTGATCATCTTTTCCACCGAGATTTACAACAGATCCGTTAAATTATCAGACAAGTCCTCTCCCAGATCTCTACTCGCAAGCTCATATATCTAATACGGAGTCCAGTCATGAGAGATGCAAGACCCAATGCATACAGTATAAGCCATAAATAAATTACTCAACCGTATGTTTTCATAACTGAAGGCATTTTCCTTATTCTTTGTGTTATTCTGCATCAATATACCGCCTTCACCAATGCAGAATTTGCTGCTTCCATGAATCTTGGCAGTATTAGCTTTGTATTGTCAGATCTTAGGTGGCAAACTTCGCAGTTGTTTTGCCAGAGAAACAATACAACCGTGACCCACAGCCAGTGAGGGTGGCCTTCATACACGACATTAGCTTCCACAATACCAAGGTGGATACTTCCTCTGGGAGAAGGAGGCAACCTCTCCATACCCCTTGCTCCACCCATTATCCAGCTTTAAGCACCGGAACCCAGAGTGACTCTGAAAGGAACCTCAGAAAAGAAGAAGAGCCCTGTAACACTTCGCCTTGACTAGAAGGCTTGATTACATTAACACCAAAAGAGACATGACACACCGTGTACCTTACTGATGGACAAATCCCAATCAAGTTTCTCACTCCCCTAATAAGTTTGTTTGCATCCCTGTCCAAAGCATTGAGAGGCAATAAGGCCAGGTCACCTCTGGATGGGGGAGGGGGAGGGGAAGGGGGTGTTTGGTGGAGTATTGGATGCAAAGAAGTCTCCAAGTCCATATTAAAATCCTCTTCCAGCTGTAGAGAGACTGCAGCTACAGCTTAAAGAGTAACCAAAGGGTCCAGCTGATGGCTTTGCTGGAAATTTAGTGCCTCTCTCATCCCCCCACTCCAGGGCCTGGCCATAACCCTCTTCGCTCCTCTTGGACCCTGAGGTTCTTGGCTTTCATCCACCCAGTAATTTCTCCTGCTCTTTTGGGTATCCGATTGAGTCTGACTTTGAGCCATAATTTTTCAGTCCAGGTATTTTTCCTCTGTTTTGTATCCTTTTCCAACTTATTTTCTGTGAGGTCATTTTATAAAGCTTTTTCCCTGTGTAAAGCCATTTTTAAACACAGAAGAGGGCTTTTCTAAACTTCCACAGAAAGTGTGTGCCAACTTGTATACACTCTAGATGTAGGTGTTCTTGTGGGCATAATATAGGTAGAGCAGGCGCCATTGCATTATATGTGCATATTTTATGAAGTATACTGGTACACATATAGGGGGGTCATTATGAACAGCGTTTAGCCAAGATATATGTCTGATAAAGTCATACATCCCCATTAAATGCCAGAGGGCTGATTCCCATCCAAAAGCTCCCCACATGTACAGCAGCGATGTGCGGGGAGCTCTGGACAGGGGCGGGAGGGGGTGGGCTGGTGGAGGAGACAAGACAGATTGGAGGCGGGATCCTGACCTTGGACGTACAGAGCCTATTCCAGTAACAGCCCTGTACATCTGGGCTTGGGATTTAGACGGGGACTTATTCCACCACGGAGGTGGAATAAGTCCCTCCCTGACATCGGTGGCCGACCCCGCAGGACCTCCCCTCAGCGATGTGCACGAAGGGGGGCAGGACGTGCAGTGGCACAGAATCAGGATGTCCTGCCCATCCAGGCCGTTTGCACCCGATTCTGATCCCATGGGGACATATAGCCACCGTGGGATCAGAATCAGGTGAAGATTCTGGATGGGCCTCTATCATGATGGGCCCCATAGAGTACACAGCTACGTTTGCACATTTTTTGGAGCAGGTGTCAATTTTTGCATTGGCGTTTATGAACTATTGGGGCTAGATATAGGTGCTTATTATCTAAAGGCACATAGATGCCTATGTACCTTTTATAAAACAGGCTTAAAATAGGCACCTTTTAGGACTTCTCTCATAGGTGTCCTGTTATAAAATTATTGCCTCCAGAGATTGCAATAACTGTCCTCTACCAGGAACCCTGCAATGCTGGGCTCCAAAATGGACCTACTCCTCCACAGCATCCCTAACAGCTCGCTATGAAGACCGTGTTGCATTTTATTTTGAGTCCTTTGCAAGCTTAAGTGCTTGAATATAAAGAACTCTATTGGGTTACCCCTGAAGAAGCATCAGTGAAACGCCTTTGGCGTACGCCTCCTAAAATGTGCATTGATAAATGCCAGATCCATACGATCAAAATGGCCTGCAGCCATGGACTTGATTCCTCAATACAATCTCGACATCCTGATGGTCACGGAATCATGGCTATCTGATTGTGACAACATCCTCCTGAATCAGATGCTGCCTCCTGGATTTGACCTCTACACATGCCACAGGTCCACTCAAAAAGGAGGCGGAACGCTCATCCTTGCCAAAACAGATCTTAATTTCAAGCTATGCAACTCCTCCAGCTCAACCCACCTCGACTCCCTCACTATATCTAATGAACTCTGCTCAATCAACCTGCTTTATCGAGCACCCTCCCCATCACCGGATGACCTTCCAACAATAATCGAACTCGCATGCGCAACATCCACCTCACGCTCTCCAAATTGGGTAGTTGGTGATTTCAACCTCCCATCTCTCCATGACAGCCACTCAGAAGCATTTCTAGATGCACTAAGGGATCTAGGCTACAAACAATATGTCGACTCTCCCACCCACACTAAAGGAGGTAAACTAGACCTTATTTTCGCACCCCATTTCAACACCTTAACACACCAAGCCCTTGAACTGTCGGTTATACCAGTACCATGGTCTGATCACAACCTTATTCGATTCAATATACCCACCTATACCTCTCACATGAGCCAAATACCATCTAACTCACCCGGAACCCACGCAGCCCGTTTTCAACCTCTCAACCGTGACAAGGTCCTAGATAACCTTCAACCACTCTTGACTAACACCTCCCTCAACTTAGATGACCTGATATCCAAATGGGACGAGAACCTCAGAGCCGCCTCATGTCCAGTGCACAAGGATAAGAAAATAAGAAAACGAGAACACGCGCCATGGTTCTCTACTGACCTTCGTACATCTCTCATCCATTTACGCAAACTTGAAAGACAGTGGTGCCGAACCCACTCACCAGAGGCCCTTGAAACATATAACTCACACTTAACTACCCACCATGAGAAGGTAACACTGAGTAAGAAGCTCTACCACACAAACCTATTGAAACGCTCCATCAATAAACCTCATGCACTATTCAAGTTAGTAAAATCCATAACAAGAGAGCCAGTTTCAGCCCAACCTGCAATGCCGCAGCCACAGGACTACGCAAACTACCTGCAATCAAAAATGATTAAGGCCAGCACGAGCATAAATACCAACAACCCCTCTATATCAACTAAGGCATCTCAAATAACTCCATTTTGCAACTTCAATACTATATCAACTAGTGAAATTGAGAAAATTGTCGCCTCCATCAATCCTAGCACGGCACCTAATGACCCATGTCCAGCCAACTGGATCAAAGATCTGCGACATGATCTAAGCCAAATCCTGTGCAAAATACTGAACCAGTCCTTTCTAACAGGCTCATTCCCCCAGAGTCTTAAACACACCTCTATCAAGCCCCTACTAAAAAACAGTAAGCTCGATCCATCCAAAGTTGAATCATTTAGGCCAATCTCGAGCATCCCCCAGCTTGCAAAAATCATCGAGAAGGCTGCCCAACAACAGCTCCAGCATCATATTGACACAGAAGCACCACTAGACAAATCACAACATGGATTCAGAGAAGCATATGGAGTCGACACAATCCTTACAACCCTATTCAATGATCTGATCACAGGAATAAACAGCATCAAACAAGGATTTGTCCTCATCTTTTTAGACATTTCCGCCACCTTCGATTCTGTGAACCACGATATACTGCTGCAACGTCTGAGAGAGAAGGGGATTCGAAGCACAGCACTGGAATGGTGTAGATCCTACCTTTCCAATAGGTGGCAACAAGTTAAAACAGGCCAGGAATCCTCAGAGCCATTCCTACAGTCTCAAGGTGTACCACAAGGATCTTCCCTATCGGCATTAATGTTCAATATTTATATGCAGCTGATATGTGAATTGATCAGATCCTTCAACGTGCAATGCCTGGCATACGCAGATGACATCCTCATATACATGCCGTTCAAAACTGACCAACCAGTGTTTACACCAATAATCAATTGTTTCGGAGCAGTAGCTGAATGGCTACTGACTCAAAACTTAAGAATAAATCATAGCAAAACTGATGTCCTATTTGTTACAAGGAATCGTAAGTTC
The DNA here is from genome assembly GCA_033557465.1 of Ichthyophis bannanicus. Lineage (NCBI taxonomy): Eukaryota > Metazoa > Chordata > Amphibia > Gymnophiona > Ichthyophiidae > Ichthyophis > Ichthyophis bannanicus. The sequence goes on along the minus strand of CM066036.1, from coordinate 523,540,918 downwards.
GTACCTCCTCCGTCGCTGCTGGTCAACAACATAGAACTGACGTCCAAACCCACAATCCGATACCTCGGCATCACATTAGATCAACACCTGGATATGACAATGCATGTGAAGAATGTGACAAAGAGTATATATCATAAGATCAGAACGCTACGCCACCTCCGCCCCCTACTTGACTATACTGATTACCGATCAACCTTCCAGGCACTAGTCCTCCCACATCTAGATTTTGCGAACATCATCCTCCACGGGCTCTCTCAATCAACCTTAAATCCACTTCGTCTGGCTATGAATGCAGCTGCAAGAGTCCTCTCTGGGTCACCAAGATCTGCTCACATAACGCCTATCATGAAAGACCTACACTGGCTACCTCTACAAGCCAGACTCTCATATAAGTCACTAGTCCTTCAAAGCCATGAATAACTACCCACCGACACCAATCAGCAAACTAATCCATAACACCCTCGAAAATAGAAACAGAAGGACTACAGCTATGAATACATTAATAGTTCCCAAGATGATGACATCATGTACTAAAGCTACATCAAACAGAGCTTTCTCATTATTCGCACCCATGAATTGGAATATACTTCCCCATGAAATCCGCGGCATCAAAAGCCTATTACAATTCCGCAAAGCCGTGAAGCATCACTTATTCACAAAATACTACCCAGAAGTGATCATGGACACTCACACAACCAACAGGCCTCCCACTTACACCAAACACCTTAGCACCGTAATACAACCAGAAAATGGTTAGACCCCACGGTAGTTCACATTACTACTGTTGACCCGTGCCACCTACATGAATACACGTACAATATCTACTCGAGTTTAAATATGGTATATAGTAAAAGCATATATATAGTATAATGTTGATTGTACATAGTTATCCCTGTTATTCCATGTTATATATTCCCTTGTTCTCTGTAAACTCAATGTTACATGTATGCATTGCAGTATATTTTGTTCGATGTACACCGCGCTGATTTTAATAGCGCGGTATAGAAGAGATGTTAAATAAATAAATAAAATAAATAAATCTGTGGCATTGGGGTGCGCATGGCAGCATGTCGATAAGTGCACTAATTAATTAGTGGCTGTAATACAGAGGATATGAGGAGTATTAAAGGCATAAAAATTGATAAAAAAATAAGAATTAAGTTTACTTAAGGAATTTTTGGCTCTATGATGTGAGGAGCATTGATAAAGGGCTAACACTATACAAATTGCCCAAGAACAACTGCTCGTGGAAGTCTGAGAGCCTTTTTTTCTCCTGAGTTTATATCATTAGTACAAGTTGATAAATATACAAATGCATATACATTCTCCCGTTATATACAGTACCTTGGATGACGTTTTTTGTAGATGGTTGAAAATGTAATGTCATTAATCTATAATATTTAAATACAGGCCATGAAAAAGAATGCAAAGATGTGAAGTCAGAAAACCACTAATTAGGGAAAAGGACCAAGCAGTGGCAACTGATTAGTATGGCAAGCGAGTCATGCATACAAAGCAGGGAGTAAGCAAGGATTCTAAATTCTTAGAGGGCACCATGTTAGGCCACATTACTTGATTTTTTTTACTAATCTTATTCTTCAGGCATTAGTTTGCAGAAGAACACAAAAGCCAGTGATCTCCTGAACCAAAAGTATAACAGATTAGCTCTTTTTATTTCACTCAGCAGTCAAAATAAAATGAGTAACCCTCTATTAATGTTCACATGATTAGTTGACTTTGGTATGGAGTAACTTGTATTTCTTTCTCTTCTGTTTATCTTCTTGTTCCAGTCTCTAGTGAAGGTGAATGCAAAACTGAAGCCCATGCTGGATTCTGTGGCAGCCAACAGGGCTAAGTGGGAAGAGATGCACCAAAAAAGACTTTTGCCCCAGGAACCGTCTTCTTCCATGTCTCTTCCCTCTCCTCCCCCCACTCCTCTTCCAGCTCAACCAGCTGTAGATTGTCCCTCAAAGACCTAAGTTTGACTTGCAGACATCAGCCGCTGTCATACACAAGAGAGAATCTGAAAGGCTGTCAAAAGCATGGCGACACAATTTAAAGAGATCCTGGAGCTTTGATTTTGTTAAACGTGGTTTGGCTTTTGCCCGTGAGCTGGGCTTGTTTGAAAAGATGAAAAAAAGGTGAAGTTTCTGTGTACAGCCAGAGGAGAAAGTCTTGATGGCAGAGAGTGCAAGCAGCAGTCGTCGTTCAGCTCTGCGGTCTTCCAACTGCAACTGTTAATCCTGACTGAAAGCTGACTTCAGCCAGAGATTAGGACCATCCGGCTTGATATTCACAGGGAGCAGTAATTGGAATGCATATTCATCAATGCATATGCAAGAGGCCGGGGAAAATGGAATTGTGCATAATTCCATTGCTGTATTCATCTCTCCCTTGTTTGTTCTTTGCTTGTTATTTGCCTGAATTTTGTGATGTTTTTCTTTCTCTTTCATGTTTGAATGCTCAAGAAAGTCTGCTTTGTATTTTAAAGAAATATTTTTTTACAACCAAGCTTCTTAGTTATTGATCAGGGCCTCAGAATTGCCTGACTTTAGTAAACCGAAAAGTAAGCTTTAGTATTTGTATGAGGAAATAATCACTGAAACTGCACAAACTCCTCTGTGAATGGGAATTTGTATAAAAGTGTTGTTGCATGATATAACTTTAATTTCTCTACAGATCCCTTGATTACTTGATTTAATATTTGATAAATTGCATCATTTTCCAAAGAAAGAACTCGGTGGGCTTACTCTAAATCTTTGCAGCTTTAAGTCCATTCAAACTTTCAATCATGGAATCCAGATTGAATACAATGGCTACCAAGCCATGCCAAAGCCTTGAATTTTCTAAAATCATGTCAAGATCAAAATGACAGTTTTGACTGTCGGTCCTAAGAAACGGTAGGAAACTGGAGGGGTGGCATAGCAACAGGCTGACCAATGACTACCTCCTACTTTCCTCTAGTTCACTTTTACATTTATAAAATATCTACCCTTTTCTTTACTGCTGACCATAGGTAGACAAGTCAGCCCATCACATTGATGTGTGAAATTGAATTCTATAGAATACTTTAAGTCTTAGGGGTAAAGAGTAATGCTATTCTAGGCTTGACGCTAGCCTGGAGGATGGTTTCCCATCACCAAGGCAGTGCTGGCTGTTTGGGGTTTTAGTCTAGGCACCGGGCTTCAAAAATGATGGTCTTTTAGATTCAAATAGATGGCGCTGTCAAATACTAATCCAGGGCATCATAAACACAAAATGCTTAATTTGAAAAGCATTCGTTGGACTACTATATGTTAATAAGCATGTTGGAAATGTTTACTTAAAAAATATACAGAGTAAATTTTAAGAAAGATGAATATATAGACATTGTTGGTATTTTTTCTAAACCTTATAGATTTCTATGAAAGAAGCTTTTTGCCCTTAGTAGCGTATCCAACCATTTTAATTCTGGTAAAAATGCTAAGCATTTTTCTGCTATTATGCAATGTTACAATATGGATATCATCAAATTAAATAAAAGGAATTCTGAAACAGAGATGAACCCTGGAACTGTGACGGCTGCCTTCCATCATTTAACTAGTGTTCGAGTTGCATGGATCAAGGGGAAGATAGGATCCCCTTCTTATCTTGCACCAGCATTGCTCAGACATCCAAGTACTTCAAAGTGTATGTATTCGTTTGTTGATCTCAATGGGAGGTTTAATTCTCCCGCTCGGCCAGGGTCCAAAACATTTCATGTCCCCAGCAGGGTCAGGGGGAGAGCTATCCCATATTTCATAGCTTCTCAGTCTCATTCAAAAGGCCATGAGGGGACCACTAGCAGCTTATAACTCAGAGCTTGCCCAGACATGGCCAAAAAACAGAGCAAGGAGTCAACTTCCAACTGCTGAAAGGTCCATGTTTACTAAAGCTCAGCGCATGCTATCGTACATTGGCGTGCACTAAGTACTGTGCAACCCATAGAAATATAATAGGTCATAGCAGCAGTTATCACATGCCAAAGCATTTAGAGGCATGTGTACTATAAAATGTGCTACCAGGTAGCACGGGGTTCAGTGTGCTGCAGTTAGAAGTAGCACAGGCTAAAAATACCACCGAGTAGCCCTTGTTGGGGCGGAGACGGGATTGTTCTGGAACAGAGCATGCACATTGGTGCACTCTTCCTAGCGATGGTGCACTTAGCACCATCTCAATGGGTGGCATTAAGTGCACCTGTGCTGATTGCATCAAACGTAGGAGCACGGGGACATCGCATAACCCATGCTAGCATATGGGGACATGCTCATTTTTGGGGCTAATTGTGCAATAGGTGCAAATCTTAGTAAACCTGTCCCTGAGCATATCCTAAGGGAGGAGTGGCCTAGTGGTTGGAGCAAGTTGCCTCGGGCCAGGGGTTTGAATTCCACTGGAGGACAGCAATCTCACGCTGGAGAGACTGGGATCTCTAGTTCCACAGGTGCTCCTTGTGGCCTTGGGCAAGCTACTCAACCCTCTATTGCTTCAGGTATAAACATAGATTGTGAGCCCTTCAGGGACTAGGGATATATATACCATACCTGAATGTACACCACTTTGACCTGGTGAAAAGCAGTATATAAGCATTGCTAACTAAAATAAGTAAGCTTCTGTAAACATGGCCATAAATTAGCATAAATAATATCACAGAGCACTTATCCCCGAACAGTATTTTGGGTCTCTAGCATTTTACCAAATAATGTTTACTCAACTCAGGATATGCTCACTAACATATCACTATGGTACAAGCTGTGACTTGGATAGCTGACATGCTATTAAATAATCCCTCTAAGGGATGTGCACAGGCAGAAAATGCTTTTTCCCTGATATCTGAGCATTTTTTTCAATTGGTTTCACACATTCATTTTAATAAAATATTTTTAATGTGCATTAGAACCTTATGTGTTGCAAGCTGTACATGCATTAAATGCACAATAAACACATTTTGCACAGATTTAATTTTTTAAGGTGTGCTAACAAACTGAATATATGCCAACAAATGCCCCTCCCTTTTCTGGAATAGCTAAGGAGCAGCCAAGGCTGGCTGAACTAATGGGCAACTGTCTTTTTGTCCTGCTTTTCAGTCCCTACTGACTTATGCAAATCAGACCCTACAGTGACTTTCTGCCTGTGGCCCCTCATCTCTCCACTTTCCCCCATAGGTCGCCACTGCGTCCATCTAGCACATAGCATATTTTTAGAACAGATGTTTTGTGATAAAAGCAGATATCATGAAAGCCTACACTAAAACTGCCGGCTGTCTCACATTTTTATAGGATTTGATTGAACTTATTAATACGTAATAATATGATCTGCAATGCAGGTTCAAACACATGCACATAGGGTAAGTTTTTCCATATTTTTCCTCTTCCCTCTCACTTCTTATTGGATTCACTGCACTGTTGCCCATAGCAACAGGTTCTAATAGTGGTAGCATTTTACCGCTGTTGCATCCTGTCTTGTGGTCAAGCACTGACAATGCCAGCCATCAATCAAGCAGCAGATAATTCCCTCCATCTGTTTCTCCTGTACTGCAGTCTCTCTCCATCATGGATCAGATTCAAAAAGTGTCGACTAATGCTCTGATTCTTTGGTTTGGGATCTCTATTCTAGTCAGCCGGGACCCTGTTCAGCAGAGGTTTCCCATATGCTTAGAACAGCCTGTACTCATTATTGACGAAAGGCACTGGTTCGTAATCCTAAAATATAAAATGCATATACAGCGTAAAATAATCCTATTTTATCTGTAAAAACATAAATTGGGTCAGTAATTAGCCACGGGCGTCAGCGTATTATTTAAACGTCAGCCACAGCAGCTCAAAAACATCCAGATATTCGGCACTGATACTTGGATAGTGGCTGGTGCTGAATATGAAGATGGGGCAGCTTTTTCTTCTGTCCTAGGTTGTGCAGATAGTTATTGGGATAATAGCAATGAATATCGCCGCCATTTGGAGAATTCACTGCTCTGCACACTTAGCTGATTCTACCGGAGTTGTTTGTAATGATAGTGCTGCTAAATATAAAATATGTCTTATCTTTCCCAAATTATTAATTAATGGTGGAATTATTCCCTGACATGGGATTTTTAAAAAGTGTTTTTATTTGCCATATCTTTTAGCACAGATTTAAGGTTAAAATTTGTGATTCTTTTTTTGTACCTGGGTTCTGACAAAATTATCTTTCTTCGAAAAGCAGCATTGAAATTCTTATCATAGGAGAACACTTTACAATGAGAAACTACAAGCTATAGTGAGCTATACCATTATAAAGCTTATAGCCGTGATCTGAGTGCATGCATGTGACATGAAGGCGATATCAAAAAGCCATTCTACCCACCCCATGACAAAATGAAGGACACAGAATTAGTGCTCCATTCCAAAGCCATATATATATATTTTTTTAACTTTGCTCAGGTTATCTTTCTAAAGGTAGCAGTAATGGCTTGTTTCTCCTGATCTTCATGTCGGCTTAACCATTAGGCAGATTAAACAATTGCTTAGGGTAGTGGCTTTTGCAGGTAAAGAGCAGCTGCCGTCTAAGCAGAAGAAGTGATCCCAATAGTCATATTAACTCAACCAGTGACAGTGGATAGCTTTCAAATAGTTCATTTACCCTGGTAAATAGCCATTTCCTCTTCATCTCTTCAGACCAGTCCAGATGCATGGACTTATGCTGTCCTACCAGCAGATGGAGACTGAGAAACTATTGGTTTAATGATGTCACCCTATATAGGGTCTTGTGCAGTCCACAAGCAGCCAGTATTTCTCCATCTCCAGCAGATGGTAGACAAGATGGGCCTCTGGACTGGTCCTTCCTGTGAGGAAGGAGAGATATAGGTACTGAGCATTAAGCCTCTGTACAATGGATTAAGATGACTCATATTGGCTGGGGCTAGTTTGTGGTATCCTGCTGTTGTGGCTGGGGGCTATTTTGGTTGTAGTACCTGCCTCTATGACAAATATTCTAGCAGCAGTATCTTTTGTCCTTCTCCCCTACTTTTGGGAGGGGGCCCAAGTGGAAGTGTGGGGAAGACCTGCCTCTGTTGCAGAGATTCCAGCTGCACTACCCTCTGTCCTCGTCCCCTACTTTTGGGAGGGGACCTGAGTTGGTTTGGAGTGAGCTGCCTTGGTAGCAGATATTCTGATAGCAATATCTCCTTCTCTACTTTGGGGGAAGGGGAGCCTTAGGGGAAGCGTGGGAGAGACCTGACTCTGTGGTGGAGATTCCAGCTACAATACTCCTACCTTTGGGAGGGAGCCAGAGAAGAAGCTGATGGCATTCAGCCTTGTACATAAAGTTGTTTTGAAAGGGAAGAAAAGGGGGGGCATCCAAGGATGGATGGTCAGCTGGAGCTACACTAGATGTGGCAGGTGCTGCAGGAGAGATGAGCAAGGCCAAGCAATGCTGGTACCGGCAAGGAGCAAGCATGCCATGTACAGCTGGTGCTACACAACAGGAGCTTTGGACCTCGTGGCTGAGGGTATGGTGGTGTGGAGACAAGTTGAGTGGGCAGGCTACAGGGCCCGGGAGATTTTGAGTGTGCAGCAGTGGCACTGTGGTTACTGCATGTTGCAGCAAGCCCAGCATGACTGTACCAACAAGAGACTCACCTGGAGCAGGTGAGGGAGTGTTTTTGGCAAGAACTACCACCATTTTGCCAATGATTGTCTCTCCATGACTCAGGTGGAAAGACCACCAGAGGAAGCCTGGTAGAAGTAAAAAAAAAAATCTCAGAAGCTGAGCATTGGTATGGATCTGGAGTTTCTACTAATTGCACTGATGCGTTCTCACCTTAGAACTCGAAGGTGTCTTGTCTGTACTGTCCCAAACTCACTGGTTAGCATTTGTTGCTGCAAATGCAGAATTCCTACTGTGAGATCAATGAGAAGAGAAGCCTTTGGTCGACACATTTCCATGGACAGGAGAGCAGGACTCAGGATATATTTTGGAGCCTCAATTCCATCAGAAGTGTATCCCTGCAAACAGCAGGATCCTTTGAACCAGGCTCAGTGGTCCTGGGACAGTAGCAGATGCTCTCCTCATCAGTGGCCGTAGTGACTGCTATGGAGGCAGAATATGCCCATGATAGTAAGATCTGACCCTCAAGGGTCATAGCAGAGAGGTGGAGCTGCGGCTCATTGTGAAGAAATTACTCTTCACAGGGAAGCTGGTCCACTTCCATGGTCATATCCTGTCTTCTGAGAATCTGAGAGCAGTTTAGTTTAACACAATACAGAATGCCACCTGTGGTTGTGAGTTTTCAAGGGTGCTTCATTGGGTTTGTAGCTTATCTGGCACATGAATGCCACAGCAGTCACAGCTGGGGAGCTCTTGAGAAAGGCTCTTGAATGAGGATACACCTTGTAGCTGGCTCCCAAATGTGACCAGGGAGAACAGGAAGTTAAGCAGTTTGTCACAGAAGCCCCTGGGTTGGTCCTATGCTGTTCCCAGGACTGGGGCTCTATAGAGTGAATTCTGCAAGATGTCCTTGGTGGCACCTTATGGGAGGTGGATTAGCCCGTGGATTTTTGCATCCACTATATTTGGTTGCCTGCTGGTTTCAGGAAACTGATGCTTCGGCATATGTAGTCAGTGGGCATATAGTGCCAGCAGGCTTGAAAGTTCTCTCACCAAGGGCACAAGCTTATTCTGGAAAGAAGTCTAGCTTAGTTCCTCTTAGTTCTGGTAGAGAGGCTGCTTGGTCATTCGTTTGTTGTTGTTGGCTGACTGAAAGGTGCAGAAAGGCAGAATGCAATCTGAGCTAAGCGTACTGGAGACAAGCTTGTTGAGGACCCTCCCTTTTTTAAGACAATTTGATCCTTCCCTCATATCTGGACCAGTCTGGAGGGATGAAGAGGAAGGAATGAGTAGATCTTGCATGCTAATTTTCTTTCCTTGAGTCCTTCCAGACCACTTAGGATTCCCTCCCCTCTAAGAGTGAACATCCTGCAAAGTGGTTAATGACCTGATTTTTATCAGTGACTTCCACTTAGTGGAAATTTCCCTAGTCTTCGATCTTGGTTTTTTTTTTTGTAGAGCTTATGTTGTTTGGTTATCATGCTTTGTTAAAGAAATACAGTTCTGGCTGTGGACTGCATAAGACCTATAGAGGGTGACATCGTCAAACCAATAGTTTCTCATTCTTCATCTGCTGGTAGAAGAGCTCAAACCCACGCATCTGGACTGTTCTGGAAGGACTCAAGGAAGAAAAATTAACAGGTAAAATGTAATTTCTCCTTACTCAAATTAATAGCTTTTGGATATTTCCTCATTATGTTTATAGAAAACAAAGTTTAATATTTAACAGTATGATGTCCTATTATGTGTTTTTACAGGATTGTCCTAGAAGGGGTAATGGCTGGGAGTGATCAAGACTGTTAAGTTTAGTTATCAAAATCTTGGTAGGTTCCAAGGAGCCTGAAAGTTATTTGGGGAAGGGAGGGCGCAAGGGTAAATGTTTGCCTAAACTGCTTAATATCCTTGCATTGGACCTGCCTTTCTTCCCTTACTACTGTACAATGTATTGTCTAAGAACATATGCGCATAAGAATCACAAATACCCCCGGCTCATATTTACAGAAGGGTTTTGAAAACAGCACCCAGTTATGCCTAAGATAGAAATTTTAAAAAACTGAATTAATGAAAGAAAGGTTTTCAAGAATCATTCATGAACTGTAAGTATGAGATAATATTTCAGTATGGAGGATGTTCACTAAAGGTTAATGCACATTAATGAAGGTTAAAGCACGTTCAGTACTGCCACGGTCCATAGAAACCTTCATTAACATGCATTAACCTTTAGTAAGCATGCCCTTATATGTGTGTATGCCTAGTGGCCTTCCCAGAGCAGATTATAAACTAAGCTATCTCTTGCTATCTCTGGCTCCTTCGTCTATACAGGTTTGGTAACACTTTAAGGCCAGATTTTCAATTCAGGGCTCAGAAAAGTGCATTTCTGAGTCTGAAACACAGTGAATATGAAAGGCTCAGAGCATTCACTGCATTGGGAACATTAAGCAAGATCCTGAGACTGGTGGTACATGCTACAAATACGAAAAGGGACATTGATGCAACAATTACTAAGTCCAGATGTAAAATTAGCTGAACCGTGCGGATCCAGAGGTCATCCAGTGACCCAGACTTGACTCAACAATCCTGAGACAATTATGTTGCTTGGCTTATGTTTACTTTTAGTCCGATACTTGGGTTTTTTAAATCGTTTTTTTGTCTAATTCTGAACGTGTGTAATTGTGCATGTTTGACATGGCATCTTTCAGGTGTGCACAACATGTGACCTTTGTTTCTGAAAGTACAGTTTGCTGGTACCAGTGTATGTGCGTGTGCAGGACTGCGCACGTGTGCGCCTCAGTTCAGTCCATCTTTAGACCGAGGTCACAGCTACTTCGCAGGTCCTGACTGGGGTGAACATTGATAAGTTTAGATGAGCAATAGTACATTTCAGCAATTCTTCAGAAAGTTAAGTGCATATATGTGAAACTCACTAAATAGTGACAGATATTTAGTGACTCTTGATTTTATGAAAGCAGAGTACAGAATCCAGGTAAAGTTCCCAAGTATTTGTGAACAGACCAAACAACCACAATTTTTTATACCCCCTGTGCAGGTGAACTATATAATTTGCACAGCCCTATATACATGTAACTCACAATAGTCATGTACCTGCCTATGTAATATCCAGATTTCCGTAGTCGGATAAATGAAGCTAGCAACTGTGCCACTGCGTTACCTGGGGCCGTCATCCGCTCTGCGTGTGTGTCCTTAAAGTCACTATCATCATTGTTCCGTTGTAACCTGTCACATTTGGTTTTGTTTTCAACAGCATGTTTTGGAAATGGCCTACTGAGTACTGTTTTATTTGTCTTACTGAAAACAATAAATGACTTTATGGTTTTTTTCTGGCACGGAGCTTTTTGTGGCGGGGTTGTCCAAGCTGGGGGAAGTTTCAGTCACAAATTCAGGTGCAAATTCTGGGTTGACAAAGGATGGTTCCAAGTGATTTCTTGGTGAAGCTGAGACTGGTAATTTTCAGTTCCATTCATCAAAGTTCTCTGGGTGAGACCAGAATTGCCAAATTACACAGTTCCAGGAGTGAGATTTTAAGCCATTTCTGGATTTCTGACAATCTCATTCTGATACATTATGGGACCTGCAGCACTGATTCCAATGGGTAAAATCCGGGACTACAAATACCATACTGCACTGCAGTTCAAATTTAAAAAGAGAGCTGGCTTAAAATCTCACTCCTGGAACTGGGTAACGTGGCAACACAACAACAAAATGCAAGGAAATGCAGTAGTTCAAAGGAATACTTTGGCATAATTTTAAGATATAACACAAGGATGGGATTTCAGGATCTACAGAAAGTGGCAGCACTGCGTTGTGTCCTGTTAAAATCAGTATTTGTTTGGCCAGTGTTGTTGACAACTACAGCCTAAATCTAATCAGGCTCAAATTGGTAAAGCTGTAAGAGGTAAGCCGGAGGAAAAGTGTTACTGAAGTACAAGAGAGGAACCACTGAAAACAATTTTCAGTAGAAGAGAAAACGGAAGGTTTATTTTAATGAAATGGAAAGAGAGAAAATGTCCCATGTCTCACTACTTCTGCTGTCAAAGTCCTCAACTGTCAGTTAGCTGGTACTTGAAAAACATAGGGCTGGATATTCAGCGGCACTTACCAGAGAGCAGCACAACACCGGCTAACCAGATACGTGCCATTAACTGGGAAGGTCAGCAGCATTATACACATAGTGCTGCTGAATATCCATACCAAGATTGCCTTGGCACTATTTGGATAATTCCGGTGTGGTCCATGGGCAAAGCTAAGGCGGCGCCAGAGATTATCTGTCCAGTGGTATTAGCCCCACTATATGTATAACTATCCATAACTTAAGACAGCATAAAAGCAGACCTGAGGCTATCCAGATAACCCATCCATATAGTGGTCCAAAGATCGCCACTATATGAATAGCAGAGTTGCTAACTACAGTGTCCGGATACTCAGCACCAGCCACTCTGTCCAGAATATTATTAGTCATGGCGGCTGGCTTTTATGCTGACTACTGCAGTTCAAAACAACCAAGAAGGGGTCCATCTAGCTTGTCACTAGCAGAGTTATTAGTATCACACACAGACCCATGTAAGTGCTACCTATAGATATGTAAGTATGTAATTTCTAATATCCATACAGCGCCTCCAGTGCATATTACCATGTAACTGCAATGGGAGAAACCCCATTCCCCCATTGGCAGTCTAAAGCAAGGGGCAGGTTATGGGTTAATAGATACAGTATTGGAAATGAGAGTGTTGCACACCTCTACCTTTGCCTCACTGTACCGTATACCCCACATCCCTTACCCCACCAAACACAATGAGTCCATACAAAGTGCAAAGTAAATCTTTTACTCAGGTGGTCATCAGAAGCATTAAACACAAAACAGGTAACAAAAATAATGATTAAGTCATTTATCAAGGTACTTGCATCCCAGGTGGGGTAGAACAGTAGCTGAATAATTAATCCACCTACAATAACAATGTAATTCCCTGGTTTACAATAATTCAAGAAAGCATTAACCTCTTTCAGAGACAAAAAAAGAAAAGCAGAAAACAAACCCTTCACATCATCTTACAACATCTGAACACAGGGGTGCGAAACATCTTTTTGATTGGAGGGGGCTAAACCAAACGATCTCTAACCCTGCCCTTAAACTCTCTAATTGCTGATGCTGGATTGGGCAAAGTTTTGGTGAGGCATGACCCCTTTGACACACCCCATTCCGCTGCCTATGTCCAAACAAACAAAAGGTATTCAAGCTTTGAGTGTCCATGTGGGTGTACATTAGCCAAACTTGTCCTTGTTCCACATCTTCCAGTGCTCTCTGCTTGTCAGTGGGTCTAACAAATTAGAGACTCTGTAGCATGATCTCAGCGGAAGAAGTTGTCTATGAAATCCCAGCAGTTAACCGTCTACATTTGGCTTTTTCTCACTCACTGTAGGGTAGGCAATCTCACGGGCGGTCCTCTGTATCTCCATTTAGGGAGTAATTCTAGATCCATTTTTCTCGTAAAAGGTCTCATAAAATAAGATCTTACCTTAAAGTTCACACAGTGCAAGTAGGTGTGTATTTGTAGAGTAGGCTTGCTTAGGGTGAATAAACAGGTACATAAAGGTGAGTCGGTTGATGTATCTAGATTTTCAGAAAGCCTTTGACAAGGTCCCTCATGAGACACTCGTGAAATTAGAAAGTTATGGGATGAAAGGTAATGTACTATTGTGGATAAGGAACTGGTTGAAAGATAGGAAACAGAGAGTAGGGCTAAATGGCCAATTTTCTCAGTGGAGAAAGGCAAATATTGAAGTACCCCAGAATTCTGTGCTGGGCCACTGCTTTTTAACATATTTGTAAATGACCTGGAAATGGGACTAATGAGTGAGGTGATCAGAAATGCAGATGCCACAAAATTATTCAAAGTTGTTAAAACACAAGAGAATTATGAAATATTGCAAGAGGACCTTGAAAAATTGGGGGACTGGGCATCCAAATGGCAGATGAAATTTACGTAATGTGGACAAGTGCAAAGTTATGCACTTAGGGAAGAGCAACCTAAACCATAGTTACACAATGCAAGGTTCCACATTAGGAACCACCACCCAGGAAAAGGATCTAGGCGTCATTGTGGATAATACATTGAAGCCCTCTGCCCAGAGTACAGCGGTGGCCAAGAAAGTAAAGAGAATGCTAGGAATCATAAGGAAAGGAATGGAGAATAAAACCAAGGATATTATAATGCCCCTGTATCGTTACATGGTGCGACCACATCTTGAATATTGTGTGCAATTCTGGTTGCTATACCTTTCCTCTTTTCCAAGGCAGAATCAACTGGTAATCCATCCATCTCCTCCTCCCTCTTTACCTGCCTTATCAGTCTCTCTCCAACTGCCCCAGAGTAGAAATTCATGCCCAAACTGGATGATGCAATCCCCAAGACCAGCAAATCTGTCCAGTTCAGATTTGCCAGATTGAGCTGAAAATTTATAGACTTATGTGGGTTAAAAAGTAGCCCAAAACAGTTGATTCACTCTTGGCTTCACCCTCCCTTCTCTAATTGGCTGGTCGAACAGTTCATCATGTGTTACCACACCCACTCTACCACATGGCCCTACTCTCCAGCTTGTGAAGTATGGCCGTCAGTCACTCTCATTCTGGCACCTCATCAGTCAGTTCTGGGTGTGCTTCTCCAAGACTTTACCAATGAGATGTAGCCAAGGGCTGTGACTGTCTCTTAGCCAGGATTGCCCTTTTTTTGGCTTTTAATTTGGCTCAAGTTTCTGTGGTTTTCCCACCCAAAGTGGTGGCGAGTAATATCCCAAAAAACTGAAATCTGCTACCTGCCAGTTTTTCCCACAGCCCAGGAAATAAAGTTGCTCAATTGGGCAGGAATACTGTAGAAATGGCAACACTGGTCCAATTACTCCCTAATTCTCTTCCAGGAAATGGATGTTACTAGCCAATCGGCTTACGAAGCTAGTCTTTGGTTCCGGTAAGATCAGCAAAGGGCAAACACTCTAGGCACTGAAATACTGTCTCTCTCAGTCTAACAGACAGGAAACTAGCTGCCTGTTGTGCTGAAAGTCGAAAGAAAAATAATGCAGTAACACAGTTATTTGTTTTAACTTCATATGCAACTTTCTGGTGACTGGGCTTTGTAAAGCAGATTGATACTTTAATGCTTCCTACCCCACAGGCCAAGGGCTGGCTCAACATTTAGGTAACACTAAGCAATTGCCTAGGACAGTCGCTTCTAAAGTGCAGCAGCAAACAAAGTAAAACACACAAACTCAGAGCCATCAGCACATTTTACCTGCAAGGAGAGCAGGCACACAGATGCATACAAACCAAGGTTTCATATTTGAAAGTATGGGGCGGGGACATATTCATAGCAATGAATGTGGTTAGCAGACCTGATAACCATGTTAATCACAGTGAGTTAGGATATTCAGCAGCATATATCTGTTTTGTGCTGCTGAATATCTCCCCTAATGCCACTGTACACCTCGATGCCACGTAGCAGTGGGTCCTTTGGTGGATGGCGCTCTTAATAACCAGTCAGCAACGCTATTCAGCCACTAGCTGGATATCCTTAACCAGCTAAAGTTAGGCTTCTTTTTTTTTAATTTGTGTGATTTTTACAAATACAATAACAATACACCAAATGTATCATGAAATGACCAGACAGGCAATATGTAAAAGTAATTCCAAAACCCCACCAAAATCTGACTTAGCAGCCCACATATTGGAGAGCAGTGAAACACATGAGAAGAGACGTAACAAAACATTATTTAAAACGCCAATCACCAATCATCAAAAATAATAATAAAAACATCAAATAAGAAAATTGCACTGTTTCCGACACAGCACCCAGTCTAGTAGAAAAGTTTCCAACTGCAAGTGGTCAGTAAAGACATATCTAACCATCGACCATGACTAAACACTTATAAGGAAAACGGAGGAAGAAAGTTCCTCCTGTACTCAAAACCCTAGATTTCAGCTGCAAGAAGGACTTTCTCCTCAATTGTGTAGCCTGAGAAACATCAGGAAACAAAGATACCTTCTGACCATGGAAAGTAAAATCTTTTTTTAAGAAATAACCCTTCAAAATTCGCAATTTATCATCCTTGGCTAGCAGCGTAACGATCAAGGTGGTGCAGGAGGGGATAAGAGCATTAGAGGATTCTAAGAAATCAGTTAAATCAGGTTCAACTTCTACCTCCACCCGCACCTCATCATCGCTCTTTGACAAGTCGCGTACAGGCAACACATTGAATAGTACCAGTCAACCAAACCTCAATCTCTGTAGCTTTTTGTAAAACCTGTTCTGAAAATCGAACTGTCTGATTAGTGAAATTGTGCAAAATTTCCTTTGTTTCTGAAACAAGTTTCCAAATATCCAATAAGGTAACATCAGTAGGAGGTACCATCAGTCCTGAAACTTGCCCAGGTACCTTTCCAGTTAAGCAAATAGGCTTTAAAATAGTAACAATCTGGGTCTGTGAGGATTCTTCAACCAGAGCTTGACCTTCAGTCCCAGAGAGGAGAACCCCCCTTGCCATCAGACAACAGTGCAATACTAGGATTAGGAGATGGAGTCCTAATGATGGAACTAAGGGATGCCACCATGGACTCGGGGGAGGATGACTCCACCTGCTGTGAGCCAGATCCAGCTCTCATGCCTGGTAATGAAATTAAATGTAAATCCATAGGTCCTACCACATCCTTTGGCATAGACGCTGACATTGTAGCCTTAGTTCCTGCTTGCTTAGCCTTCCTCTTACCCCTACTCTTTGGCATTTCCTGTGACAAAACTCAGGCCCAAAGACCTGAAGTGGCCCCAAAGGGCACATAATCACGGGCCATGGCTGCGGCCGCGGAACAGCTGCGGGGACATAAATAAGGCACCTGGTCACCCCCTGATGATGTCAGCACAAGCACTCCTCCAGCGCTCCTCCAATGTGTGCCGGGAAACTGGGGGATATCAGTGTGCTCCACAGCAGTACGTTCCTCTCCAACTCCTGCTCTCAATGAGCGGAACAGCTGCAGAGATGTAAATAGAGCGCCTGGTCATCCCTTGATGATGTCAGCACAAGCGCTCCTCCAGCGCGTGCCAAGAAACGGGGGGATATCAGCATGCTCCACAGCAATATGCTTCTCTCCAACTCCTGCTCTTTAAAGACTGGCCTGTTTTTTAGCTGAATATTGTCGCTGCCTGGTTAGCTAACACGTTATGCGGCACACCGGATATTCAATTTCAGTGGTTAGATAAAACCCCAGTATTGATATCTGGGTCAGACTTAAAGCAGCGACAGGCAGCTGCTGAAAATTCCCCCCATGATGTCCAATTATGCATTTTTACAGGATTGTTTTGAGAAAAACAATGTTGGAATGATCATAATTCTTGAGTTTAATGATGAAAATCTCCAGAGGGAGCAGAAGGACACATAAGGCTGAAGATTCACCTAGGTGCCCTACACCCTTGCACTGGGACACAGTTCTCTTCAGGTCACCATTTTGAAGAAGCAAGCTCTGTGGGTTAGAGACATAACTTTGTTACTTTGGTCACATCTGTTTATTGCCTTGTCTTCTAGGAACATATTTGAACCCTACATAACAAAAGAACATTAGAACATAAGAAATGTCATACTGGATCAAACCAATTTCCAACAAATCCAGTATCCTGTTTCCGAACATGGCCAATCCAGGTCACATGTACCTGGCAGGTTCCCAAAAAGGTACATAGGTTCCACAGTGTTTGTCCCGGGGTAACAGTGGATTTCACGGGTCCTCTTTAATAATGGTTTATAGACCTTTCCTCCAGGAACTTGTCCAAACCTTTTTTAAACCCAGCTACTCTAACAGCTTTTACTACATCCTCTAATAACGAATTCCAGAGTTTGATTACACGTTGAGTGAAAAAGTATTTTCTCTTATATGTTTTAAATGGGTTACATTGTAGCTTCATTGCATATCCCCTAGTCTTTCTACTTTTTGATGAAATAAATAACTGATCAAGGTTTACCCTTCATTAATTTACAGTATAGACTTCTATCATACCTCCCTTCAGTCATCCAAATTGAAGAGTCCTAATTTTTTAAACCTTTCCTCATAGGGGTATCCTTCCATCCCATTTACCATTTTGATGGTTCTTCTCTGTACCTTTTCTAATTCTGCTATATCCTTTTTAAGATATGGTGACCAGAACTGCACACAATATTCAAGGTGCAGTCGCACCATGGAACGATACAGAGGCTTAATAATATCCTTTGTTGTATTCTCCATTCCTTTCCTTAGGATTCCTAGCATTCTGTTTGCTTTCTTTGCTTTCCAAATGGCAGATGAAATTTAATGTGGACAAGTGTAAAATTAAGCACCTAGGAAAGAAAAACCCAAACTATGGTTACATGATGCAAGGCTCCACATTAGGAACCACCACCCAGGAAAAAGATTTAGGTGTCATCATGGATAACATGTTAAAACCCTCGGCCTGTGTGTAGTGGCGGCCAAGAGAGCAAATAGAATACTAGGTATCACAAGGAAAGGAATGGTGAATAAAACAAAGGATATTATAATGCCTCTGTATTATTCCATGGTGCTACCACACCTTGAATATTATGTGCAATTCTGGTCGCCATATCTTAAAAAGGATATAGTGTTATTAGAAAAGGTACAGAGAAGAGCCACCAAAATGGTAAAGGGGATGGAAGGATACCTCTATGAAGAGAAGCTAAAAAGGTTAGGGCTCTTCAACCTGGAAAAGAGACGGCTGAGGGGAGATATGATAGAGGTCTATAAATTAATGAATGGAGTGGAACGGGGAAAAGTTGATCGATTGTTTATGCCATCAGAATATAGCAAGACTAGAGGACACGCAATGAAGTTACAGGGTAACCTATTTATGACTAATAAGAGAAAATATTTTTTCACTCAACATGTAATCATACTCTGGAATTTGCAACCGGAGGATGTAGTAAAAGCTGTTAGTGTAGCTGGGTTTTGAAAAGGTTTGGACAAGTTCCTGGAGGAAGGGTCCATAAACCATTATATTAAAGGGGACCCGGAATATCCACTGCTTGACCCAATACAAGCATTGTGGAACCTTTGTCTTTTGGGGAAACTGCTAGGTACTTGTGACCTGGATTGGCCACTGTTGGAAACAGGATACTGGGCTTGATGGACTTTGGTCTGACCTAGTATGGCATATCTTATGTTCTTATCATTCTGGGAGGGACTGATGTTGGGATAATCAAGATTGTCAGGGTGGGCTTATGGGCTTGAAAGTTAATTAATGGACAGTGCAAGGCTGAAGATTCACCTAGGGTGCCTAATTCTCTTGAAACAGCCCTTCTTACCCCTACTGTACATTCCCCCATGTAACATTAGCTGTCTCAATAACTGGGACAACTGTTTCTTCTTATCTTTTCGCATCTAGTATTTCAGGTGATGGAGTACTGCTAGCATATTTCCATTCAATCTCAATTGCCAAAATAGTGGCTCCTGTTTAAAACATTCTGGAGCCTATCTACTAAGCTGTGTTAGCTGCTTGATGTGGGACTTAGTGTATACTAAGAGTCGGCCGTGTACGCTAATTCCTGCGTTAAACAGCTAGCACAGAAAATGGGCAAAGAATTCATGTGGAGGTCGTTGCTGCATGTCAGCTGCTAACATGGTAGATAATGTACAGCAGTTAATGCCTCTTCAAAAGGTATAGATAATTGCATCACACATTATCTGCGTTAATATTTTTTCTGCGATAACGGCATAGCAGTTCTCCCAAAAAGCTAAAAAAAACCACTCAACAATTAATAAAGATGTTTTGCAGTTACCACATGATAATGTTGGCAAAACCTCACCTTATGCTTCAGCAAGTAGGAGCTTTGGTCTACACTGCAGTTGAAAGGTCAATAATCTTCTTTAAAGTACAGTAATGCTAAGTAATTTTCACTACTTAGGAGATTTCAAACATTCAGCTCAATTCTGTCACTGGTTTTGTAGAGTCCTTGTGTTGGTTGATGTTGAGTGAAGGCAAGCCAATAGCTACTTCAGACACTTAAGATATTGTACATCACTTGGGAGGGCTCTATGTATCTTCTGGGAATAGTGATGGTCCTCACCAAGAACAGGGGATCCAAACTGATTAATATCCATTATTTACCCCTATAGTATGTGGCACAGATTCACTGTCTTGTCTAATACTCTCCCACACTCCAGTAAAAAAAAAAAAAGAATTATACATTCAGGTCATCACAGATGGGTCAATGGAGAAAGACCAACATGCCCTTTTGCGAAGATAACAAGACTTATAAGCATAAGCTCCAACAGGCCAAATGCAGCAAAAAGACTGAAGCGCATGTAAACAGCAAGGGAAAAGGAAGCACACACACTAATGCCAAGTGTATTTGAATTATAGGCAAATGAACTGCACATATTAAAATGGCATGCTAATATTGTCTGCGCCCGATGCAAAGAAATGCATAGAGGATTTTGTAACCAGCTGAAGCACCAATTCTCTATGCCTGGGTCTAAGGTGGCTTAAACATCCTGCATGTGGCCCCCGTCAATATTTTGATGGCATTTGGGGCTTTCCTCGATGCCTGGATAATCTGAGGGGAAGTTTGACATGTCACCTCAGATGATCCAGGCATCGGGAAAGCTCCTGATGCCATCAAAATACTGTCAGGGTGCACGTGCAAAATAGCCGTGCGGTGCCCATTTCTCTGGACAAGCATGCCAAACTTGCACCGACTTCTGCGCGCATGTGTTTGGCTTGCTCTCCCAGTTTAACGTGTGGCTAATTTGCATATGTGCCCTTTCTGCGTGCCGGTGCTGATGTTGCACGCTATCGGTACACTGTATAGAGGTGTACAGAGTTAATAGCGCGCAACTTCAGAGCCGGCTTTCTGCATTGGCCCAAGAGTTTGCTTCACATATGATGCTGCTAATTCAGCTTTGAAAATCTTCCTCTTCACACTTCCTCCCTCTTGGCAACCTTGGATTCATGCCATACTTGTGAAGTTCTGGTGACTGCTGTTAAGCTATTAAATCACAAAAGGTAACACATACACCTATTAAGGTAAAATTATATATTGCATTTATTATTGGATATATTTCTAAAAATGCAACTATCAATGTTTAATAGAGATGTCTCCAAACAATTTAACAATTAGAAATATAATTCAAACATACCATATACATTCATACTCTAACACACTCACTCCCATTACACCATGCTACCAGTAGTGATGACTATCTCCGGTCACACTTAAAGCACTATTGATGATATTGATAATATTACAACTACTTACAATATCCTTAACCACATCAATTTATCAATTCCATCATCATCACATCATTACCATCTACGTCTATGCATCATTACATCATTTCATCATTTAAACATTTACATATTAACACATTATTTCAAGACATTCTTTAATTAAGATCATATAGATGTCCAAACAGTCATGTCCAAACTTAATTTCCCTCAACTTTATAACTCAATAATTGAAACCATGATGACCAGAATAACTTCCCTAATTAACTACAATATCTTGTGATGTTGATGATATTGCTACTCATACAGTTGGTGCTGCACAATGTCCACAATTAATTTGCAAATGAGAAAGTAACTTCAAGCTCTCATTAATACTGGTAACATAGTTATTAAATCTTCCAAAATTGCTTCAAAGAAATGCTCCACTATTGCTTGTATTTCTTCTGCACCTCCATGCATGTGTCCCATACACATGCACCGCACCGCACACAATTGTATCCCATAAACATGCACAGGATACGATTCCTTCAACCGGTACCGCTATTCCGCTGTTTTTGTTGTGTACCGCAATGATCTCTGTTGTGTACCGCAATGATCTCTGCTCCACACATTCGATGCTACTATTCCGCTGTTACTTCTGTTGCTTCCACACACCACAGTTGCATTTGTTCGCTATACCGCTGATACTATTGCATACCGCAAAGATCTCTGCTCCACACACATTCAGTGCTATTAATTCACTGCTGATATTTCCTCTATGCACCACAATTGCGTTTCCTCCACACACTCGACTATAGACAGTTGTTTCGCCAAAAGGCTTCTTCAGGAAAAGCTTCGGCCTTGCTCACTACTACCACCACAACTGGAACACACGTGTCCTATGCATGTATATGGGATACAATTGTGTGTGGTGCATGTTTATGGGACACACGCATTGAGGTGCAGAAGAAATAGAAGCAGTAGTAACGCATTTCTTTGAAGCAATTTTGGACGAGCTTGAAATTACTTTCTCATTGGCAAATTAATTGTGGTCATTGTGGTATTGTGGAACACAAACTGTATGAGTAGCCATATCAACAACATCACAAGATATTGTACTTAATTAGGAAGGTTATTCTGGTTTCAATTATTGAGTTATAAAGTTGTGAGAAATTAAGTTTGGAGATGACTGATTTCGAAGATTGTATTCGAGCAGTTGTGAACTCTTTGATGATTGTGGACTTTATAGAAGTATTGAATGAACTTAGGATTTACACTACATCTATATGATATTAATTAAAGAATGTCTTGAAATAATGTGTTAATATGTAAATGTTTAAATGATGTAATGATGCATTAATACAGATGGTAATGATGATGGAATTAATAAATTGATATGGTTGAGGCTATTGTAAGCAGTTGCTGTAATATTATCAATATCATCAATAGTGATTTAAATTTGACCGGAAATAGTCATCACTACTGGTAGCATGGTGTAGTGGGAGTGAGCGTGTTAGAGTATGAATGTGATAGAGTATGAATGCATATGGTTTGTTTGAATTATATTTGTAATTGTTAAATTGTATGGAGACATCTCTATTGAACATTGATAGTTGCAATTTTTAGAAATATATCCAATAATAAATTTAATACATAATTTTACCTTAATAGGTGTATGTGTTACCTTTTGTGATTTAATAGATAATATATATATTGGTATTGGCCAGGTCATTTGTTTGAGCTGACTGCTGTTAAGCAGCAGCTCGTGTTATAGTACAACAGTACTGCTCTCTTCCCACACGGTGTCAGCACTTGGGCATGGAATAGAAATGGCATAGTCCTGAAGAACACCGAACGTTGAGATGCGCACAGACAGGAATGATATAAACACCACAAATAAATGGAACAAGAATGTGCAGAATGCTGAAGACAAATCAACGGCAATCTTTACAATTTGTCAAGGCAAGCTTCCTTGTTTATCACATTATTTTTTTATTTATTTTTTTTTATTTAGCTGTATTTATATCCCGCTTTTCACTGGGTCAAAGCGGTCAATTGGGAGATACATTTAACACGAGGGGATATGACACACATACGCTAATACGTACAGGGAACATGGGCAATGGAGGGTTAAGTGGCTTGCCCAAGACCACAAGGAGTGCCTATAGGACTAGAAATCCCAGTCCCTCCGGCCTGAGATTGCTGTCCCCAGGTGGGACTTGAACCCCTGGCCCTCCGGCCTGAAGTACCTTGTCCTAACCACTAGGCCACATCCTCCCATTGTGTCTTTACCTACTATCCTAACTCTATAATCCATCAAAACACATCTAAGGGGCATGTTTAACTAAGCCCCACATTAGCAATGCGAGCTTGGGTCACAGTCCCTGCACTACAGACAGTCGTTCCCCTGAATTTAGTGCAGCTACCGCCACGCAGAACAACTGTCGCCACCCATTGTGCTGGCTGTAATTGCTCCCTGCCAAGCACCCACAGCTCAGACTTTCAAGGTCCATGCTAGTGGTGCTGCAGCCGGAACACCCCTGCCCCCCCCCCCCCAGATACCTCCCAGAAGCATGCTCCCTGGGCAGCATGGGTTTTTTTTAGCACACTACCCCAATGCTACCCAGGTAGTGCATTTTTGTAAACGAGCCCCTAAGGCTCTTACCTTTATTCTGAATTTGTAGAATTTTGGTCACTCACCTGATATTCTGAACATTATTTTAACATACTGTGTAATAGTTAAATGGCTACATTTCAAGTTAACAATTTCCTGTATCATTTTAATAAATAGAACGGACCTAAAATAAGCATTACAGTCTGCAAACTTTTTCTTCTCTCAAAAATATTATTTTAACTTTATTCGTTAGCTGTGGTAGTAGAAAAATCATAATTGGATTGAGCAAAACAGTGTCAGCCAAAGCATTGTCTAGCCATGCCACCCACATTTGGCTCTGATAAATACTGTATACAAAATTATTTTTATATATGTCTCATAAATACAGCCTGGATGTAAGATAAACAAAAGTAAATATCACCAAACATCCTGCAGCCTATCACCCAGTAAATGTATCCCAGAATATTTAATTGTATTCTTGGTAGACTGTCACTGGAACAAAAACATTGGCTATTTACATGCAACCTATTTTCAACATTATCGAATCATTCAAGGTCGACTGTCTAATTTATGCTGATGACATCCTCCTATTTATGCCATTCTCCACAGAAAAAATGGACCTTTCGCCACTGATTGAATGCTTCAATACAGTCTCCGAATGGCTCCTATCACAAAACCTCAGGATCCAACACAAAAAGTCTGAGGTGCTATTTATCACCAGAGACCAGAAATTCTGCCCCCCACCTCATATAAAAGTTAAAGAAGCTGAGCTCCAAACCAAATCAGCAATTCGGTACTTAGGGGTCACCCTCGACCAACGACTAGATATGAAAACCCATATATCCAACATAGTCAGAGCCGTATACTTCAAAATCCGGTCACTCAGACACCTGCAATCCCTTCTAAGCACTGAAGACTTCCGGACAATATACCAAGCACTTATCTTGCCACACTTTGACTTTGCCAACGCTATTCTCCAAGGTCTCCCTCAATCATCTCTAAATCCGTTGCAACTTGCCATGAATGCCGCAGCCAGAATCTTAGTAGGAGCAGCAAGATGCGACCATATAACGCCTATCCTAATACAACTTCATTGGCTCCCCGTTCAAGGAAGGCTTACTTTCAAATCTTTGTTACTCACCTTCAAATCTATCCATGGCATCACCTCCCCCTCATTAACCAACATCATCCAGCCAGCTCCTCCCAACAGAACAAGGAGAACCCCATCTACAAATGTGCTAGTAATTCCAAAGGCTTCAACAAAGTACACAACCGCAACATCTAACAGGGCATTCAGTATCTATGCCCCAAAATGTTGGAACGCATTACCACCAGGCATCCGTGCGATTACTGACCTATCACAATTCAGAAAGGCTCTCAAATCCCATTTATTTACTCAATACTACCAGATTAACCCTACCCCTACATAATCGCCTCTCCCTCACCCCCTCAAGTTAATATATCAACTCTATTGTACACATGTTCACACTGAATTCCCAATACTAGATCTCATTGTACATATGTAAGTAGTTTAGTTTGCATTCCCCGTTTATCCAAGTTATTACTCCTGTTCTATGTAAAGCATAAGCATGTTATCCAAGTTATTACTCCTGTTCTATGTAAAGCATAAGCATGTTATCCAAGTTGTTTTCTCCTGTTCTATGTGAAGCCAAACAGTTTGTTATGGTCATTTTGTTGTATGTAAACCGCGCTGACAATAGTGCGGTATATAAGAAATTGTAATAAATAAATAAATAAATATTGCAGCCCAAAACCCCGATTCCAGTCTTTCAAACTTTCCCATAGGCAGTGTCTATTAGATTGTGATCAGAATACAGCTAAGAATTGGATATTTTCCCCTTTTTTATTTTTATTGTTAGTAGTGGTTTTTAGAACCTTGCAGACTTTATACTGCTCATTCAGGGCTTCAAATTCAATCAACCATTCCCAAACCAGGGCTTCAGCACAAGGGATATGCAGATGGCAAATCTTTTGGTTCATTTTCGATTTCTTTGGTATTTTTTTCCCCAGTTTGATTTTTTTCAGTTCATTTCACATGTTTGAAATTTTTAATGCAAGCTAATCTTCTTTATCACGCGTTAATTCACAGGTTAACGTGTGGTAAATTGATTTAGTGTATACTAATGGCTGTTTTACTAAAGGGCGCTATGGTGTTGCACCTAATGTGCCAATAGCGCCATAACCATTGTGTGTTAGATGCAACACCACCGCTTTAACCATAAACCTTACTTTTCGGTTACCTAGATCATTTTATTTGCATGTCCTCCTAGCATAGCCATCACAGTGATACGGGCAGTGGCTCCCTTTAAAGCCTGATACAGATGGACTTCCTAATCATCCACTAGCTGTTGCTACAATATAATGGTCTCTACAATATCCCTAATCTTGGAAAACTTGAAGAACGGAAGTTGGATCTGAGAAGAAAATGTGAGCCCCTGTATGGTAGCATACAGTACCAGTACTAAGCCATCTGGTTCTAGTGCATGTGGGCAAGTCAATGCTGACTGCTGGCAACCCAGTCCCTGTGTTCTCTTGGTAAGGTGCACCTGGAAAGAGATTGCCAGGCCTTTCTTCCACACAGTAAGTCCACAGCACCTGACATTCCAAGGTGGTCTCCCATCCAAGTACTGGTCAGGTGCATCCCTGCTTAGCTTCTGAGACCAGTAGAGACCAGGCTCATTCAGGGCAATGAAGTCATTGTCAGACCACCTTGTTACGGGATCTTAACATGATTTGTGTTTGCAATCTGATCAGCTTCACCCACAGGTGGCATTTGGGGTTCTCAGTAAAATTCAAACCCTTCTGATATCTCAGTGAAAAACTAACCAGCGCAGTATAAACATTATCAAACACGACTGTCAGTTTTTTTCATAAACTCATACCCTTTTTTTTTAATTTAAGAATTTACAAATAGAAACATGTTTTGAGGACATGAGACTTCTTGTACAGACTGAGATGTTATTAGAGCATGTGTTCCAGCATCGTGAAATTACCGAAGCCTAGACAATAGCAAGGTCATCTACCATATCTAAAAAAACAAAACAAAATCCAACAACACTGCAATTAACCCAAATTAGGACAATTTAACAAAATTACAGTAACTGTGACCTTTAATTTGAAGACTGACAAAACCAGATGTCAGGAATTTGGCAATTGGATGGCTAATTGCTTTCCTTGGCTCTCTTTAGTTACTTTATCATTTTCTACTTAAAAGAAAGAAAAATGTAGCTGACATTTATAAACCTAAGCTTCTTGACCTACTTAAAAATGTATTAAAATGTCCCAAAAGTGAAAATAGTGAAGAGAGATATTTTCACCCATGCAAAATTCTTATGAACAATCGTTCCCTTTACCTTTGCTTTTCCCTAAAACTAAAAAAAACCCACACTTTAAAGGTCCATCAGGTTTCACTGTGGGTTCTTTTTTCAGAATTAACAGGAATTATCCAACATTCTCAGTTTCCCCAGTGAATGAAAAATAGCAAACAAGAAGATGGCTTTTGGTAGTCAATAGCAAACCTTTTGTTCCGATCTGAGGAAGGGAGTGTAGCTCTCCAAAGTGTATTTATTTTTATTTATTTAACATTTCTTATATACCGCCTTTCATATCATCAAGACGGTTTACATTGAACAAACTGAAATTACATTGAACAGGGCATTATAACTTGGAGATAACTATTTACAGGGAACATGGGCTATGGAGGGTTAAGTGGCTTGCCCAAGACCACAAGGAGCACCTGTGGGACTAGAAACCCCAGTCCTTCCGGCCCAAGGTTGCTGTCCTCTAGTGTATTAAGTTAGTTCAATGAAAAGGTATCACCTGTAATATGCTAAGTCTAAGGCAGAAAATTAGAATGTATGCATTCTGATTGATTTTATTTTAAATGTATGTTGACTGTTTTGTTTTTTGTTTTTCCAAATTTATTACTGATTTGCTATACCATCCTTCATAAAGATATACAGCAATGTACAATTAAATAAAAGAGAGGATACAATATTTGTTTATGGCCATTCTGATGTACTCAATTTAGGTTGGCTGGTGGCTATATTGGCAGATATACATGAATAAATTAAATGAAATCTCGATAGGGTGTTGCTACAGTACATGTGATGGTGAGGGGCACAGGAAGCTGAAGAAGGGTGAGGAAACTTCTCTTCTTCCACACCAGTAACAGAAACAATGATGTCCTAACACAGTGCCAATTCTCCAACTGATCGTACAGGCCATCAGCTTTGGAACATGTTCCAAATTGGTTTTCATTGCTTGAGTATTTGGGGAGGAAGTGAAAGAACAGTAATCAGAGTTTGTGTCTTTATCTTACCCAGGACATTTTATTTGGACAATAAACTGATCCACAGGTTTCAAATGGGACCTGAGATGGACACAGAGGCCCATTACACCCATAAAGAATTCTGTAAATTTGACCCCAGCAACAAGGGAACAAGTTTAAAACTACATCCTGCTGAAATGCACAAAAAGGACCCAATGCAGATGAAATAAAGCTCATGTTAAACTGATGGCCATCTGCAATTTTAAAATCATAGGTTGGCAACTTAAGTGTATTTTGTTGATGAGGCTATAGTTTCTTATAATACTACCCTGTCCTCTGCTCTAGGTACTCTTGCTCCACCCATCCCATGTCCTGTGAGATGTACTACACCTCAGCCCTGGTTGTCTTCAACTACCTATTATCTGTGCTCCTGTGCCCGCTCAGCTGAATGCATTTGGCTCAAATCTCACTCTTTTTCTGACTTTCTTCACTTCAAATTCATGCTTACCTCCTTCCATTCAGCCTTAGCACTTGCCAAACAAAACTACTATGTCCATCTGACTAACTCTCTTGCCATTGACCACCGTCATCTCTTCTCAACTCTTAACTCTCTCAAGGCACCTCCCTCTCCGACCCCACCTTTTCTGTCTGACCAAACCCTAGCTGACTTTTTCCATGACAAAATCCACAAGATTACATTCCAGTTCCCCATTAGAACAACTTCATCCCCTCTTCCCCCACCTCAATATGAACTTTCCTCTCAAGCTCAGTTACTCTTTCATCCTTTTCAAGATCTCTGAAGAGGAAACGTATCTTCTTTCCTCCTCTAAACTTACTACTTGCATTTCTTATCCCTTCCCCACCCATCTTCTTAACTCCATTTCCTCCTCCGTCATCCCTTCTATCTCACTTATTCTCAACCTCTTGCTCTCCACTGCTACTGTCCCTGCAGGCTTCAAGCATGCTGTGGTCACACCTCTCCTCAAGAAACCTTCACTTGACCCTAGTTGCCCTTCTAATTATCATCCCATCTCCCTTCTTCCTTTCATCTCCAAACTTCTTGAGTGTGCAATCCTCTGCCGTTGTCTTGAATTTCTTTCCTCTCAAGCCCTTCTGGATCCATTTCAATCTGACTTTCATCCCTTACATTCTACTGAGACAAAACTTGCCAAAGTCTCCAGCAACGTGTTCCTGGCTAAATCTAAGAGCCTCTACTCTATTCTCATTCTTCTTGACCTTTCTCCTGCTTTTGACACGGTTGACCATCACCTTCTCCTTGACATATTGTCCTCACTTGATTTTAGGGACTCTGTGCTCTCCTGGTTCTCTTCTTATCTCACCCATCACTCTGTCAGTATTTGTTCTGGTAATTCCTCCTCTTCTGCTATCCCACTCTTGGTTGGTATGCCCCTGTCCTGGGCCCTCTCCTTTTCTCTCTCTACACCTAGTCCCTTGGTGCTCTCATCTTCTCCCATGTTGATGATTCTCAATTCTATCTTTCTTCACTGATATTTCTCTGACACTCCAGGCCCGCATCTCTGCCTACCTGTTTGACATCACAACCTGGATAAGTCATCCATTTAAATGGCTAATACTGGACATACAGGGTCAATCTTGGAATCGGCCCTGTATGTCCAGAGTAGGCGTCCTGCCCCTGGCCTGCCCTCATTCCTCCCTCGGCCCGCCCTCTCCCGCCCCCATGCAGAGCTCCTCGCACATCTCTGCTGTAAGTGTGGGGAGTTCTGTGGGTGGAATCACCACCCAAGTGTTTAGCGGGGATGGACATCCGAACTGGACATCCATCCCCACTAAACGCTGCTCAGAATCTACCCCATAGTATATGATGGCAGATAAAGACCAGCATGGTCCTTCTAGTCTGTCCAGCATAGTGGCAAGAGCAGGTGCACCTTTGTTTAAGAGTATACCCACTGCTCTGTGCACATCACCCCTATTTGTTGGGATATAAGAGATAGTTCAGTTTATTTTAATTTTATCCTGTTGCTATAAAGGGATCCACTGTGCCTGTCCCATACCATGTTGAATTCTGTCACTGTGTTTGCCCCCACCATTTCCATTGGCAGGGCATTCCAAACATTCACCACCCTTTCAGTGAAAAAGTATTTCCTGATATTGCCTTTCAGTTTACCCCCTTGCAGTTTCATGTTATGCCCTCTAGTTTTACAGCTTCCCCATCTTTGAAAAAGGTTTATTTGTTCATTAGTACTCTAAGTATTTAAAGGTCTGTATCATATCTCCCCTGTCCCTCCTCTCCTCTAGCATTATACATATGTAGGTCTTCAAGGCTCTGAATCATTTGGGTCACCTTCCTCTGAACCATTTCTAGTCTTTTCATATCCTTTGCGAGATCATCAGAAACAATTACATCCAGGTCCCGCTCTTCTTTCATGGACAGAAGTACTTTGTCCCCTACACTGTACCTCTCCCTTGGACTTTTTCAGCCCAAATGCATGACCCTGTATTTTTTAGCATTAAATCTCATGTGCCAAATTCTCGATCATTCTTCAAGCTTAGTTAGATCTCTCCACATATTATCTACTCCTTCCTGGGTGTCTAGTGCAGATTTTCATATCATCCGCAAAGAGGCAAACCTTACCCGACAGCCCTTCCGCAATATCACTAACAAAGATGTTAAAAAGAATTGGACCAAGGACAGATCCCTGCGGTACACCAATGGTAACATCCTTCTCCTCAGAGTGAGCTCCATTTATCTGTACGCTTTGTCACCTCCCACTCAACCAGTTTCTAACCCAGTCAGTCACTTTAGGGTCCATCCCTAGGGTGCTCAATTTATTTATAAGTCGTCTGTGTGGAACGATGTCAAAAGCTTTATTAAAATCTAAGTACACCGCATCTAGGGGTTTCCCTCTGTCCAACTCCCTGGTCAACCAGTCAAAGAAATCAATATGATTTGTCTGACAAGACCTGTCTGTGGTAAACCTATACTTCCTCGGATCCTGCAATCCATTGGACTCCAGAAACCTCACTATTCTATGTTTTAGCAATGTTTCCAATAATTTACTCACCACAGAGTTTAGACTAACTGGCCTGTAGTTTTCAACCTCATCCTTACTTCTGTGTTTGTGTAAAGGGACCACATTGAAAAGTTCAGTCAGTGGAGTCAGTAAAACGTCCCCAAGTTTCTTCAATATTCTTGGATGTATCCCATCTGATCCCATCACTTTGTCTACTATTATTTTAGCTAGTTCCTCATGAACATCAGGGGGGTCTAAATTGACAGAGGCAGAGCTAGCAGTTTGTCCCGTTCTGTTTCACCGCAAGACAAAGAGCTTTTCACTGAGGCAGAGATAGCAGCCTCTTACAACCATCTTCAGCACCCTGCCCTTTCCCACTAAAAACCCCACAACTCAGAGCCCATTGACAGCAATTAGGGAACCCTGATTTCCAAAAGCTGAGTTGTGAGTTTTTTAGTGGGAAAGGGCAGGGTGCTGAAGATGGTTGTAAGCGGCTGCTATCTCTGCCAAAGTGAAAAGCTCTTGGTCTTGCGGCGAAATGGAATGGGATGAACTGCTAGCTCTGCCTCTGTCAATTTAGATGCCCCCCCCAGCTCTGCCTCTGTTAATTTAGACCCCCCCCAAAAAAAATCAGGAAAACATAATAGCAAGACAAAGAGCAGCGAAAAGCTCTTTGTCTTGTGTCAAAATAGAACCAGAGGAATGATGGACAAAGTGACGTGGGACGAAGTGACACCAAACCGTTTGTCCCATGCTTTTTTGAATTCATATACTGTCTTCATCTCTACCACCTCCGCTGGGAGACTATTCCACGCATCTATCACTTTTTTGGTAAAGAAATATTTCTGCATATTACTCCTGAGTCTATCCCCTTTCACCGTCGCCCTATGTCCCCAATCAAAAGAGGCTCTCCTCCTGTGCATTTATGCCACAGAGGTATTTAAACATCTCAATCATATCATTTCTATCCCGCTTTTCCTCTAAAGTATACATATTAAGATCCTAAAGTCTGTCCTCATATGATTTATAATGAAGACCACTAACCATTTTAGCAGCCACCCTCTGCACTGATCCCAGTCTATTTATATCCTTTTGAAGGTGCAGTCTCCAGAATTGCACACAATACGCCAAATGAGGTCGCACCAAAGACTTATACAGAGGCACTATCGTCTGCTGGCCATTCCTCTCCCTTGTTTTTTAGACCACCACCCTCTTTTTCTTCACCTTTTCAGCTACTTCTTTTGAGAACCATAGTGACCTCCTTTTCCTTTTACATTTATTTACCTTTTTAAAAATAAGGTTTGTTGCCCTTAAAATATCCCTTTTCAGTTTTGCCCATTGCTTTTCTACATCCTTCAGCTGTTGCCATCCCCCTAATGACTCCTTGAGATATTGTCCCATCTTAGGAAACTAACTTTGGAAGAACATAGCAGTGGGACCAATGGCAGCCCATAGGAGTTGGGTTAGCAATAGGTGTGGAGAAAGAGACAAGTAGTGATCATGATTGGGGGATAAAGATGGTAGCGGGGATCAATAGATTGATTAATGGGGTTGAGGAGGAAATTAGTGGTAGGGCTGGGGAAGGGAGGGACAAGAGAACATGGTGGGACAAGGAGGAGTAGAGTGTGAGAAGAGGGAGCGAGAAAAAAGTAGCGCTAAGGAAGGGAATAGAGATACCTGTGGGTGCAAGATAAAGGAAAAAGAAAGAGGCTGGTGAAAAAATAATTTGGGTGGAAGGAGAGACACAGATGGTTTAGGTGGGGAGGAGACAGACTGGTGAGGCAAGGCTGGTAAAAAATGAAAAAGGGGGATTGCTGAAGGGAGAATTAAAACATGGCAACAGGCTGGGGAGTAGGGGTGTGCACGGGTGAGTCTACATTCAGTTCATTTGAGTGGCTAAAAATTATTAGTGCTCGCAGATTACATGTATTCATATTTGCCTACAAATTAAAGTGCACAAAGAACGAATAGGTGGAAAATATACAAAAAATGTCTGAATATCTGAAAAAAGTAATTTAAAACAAGCACAAACCAAGCTTTATTTTGTTTGTGCAGACTCCTACTAAGCAGGGACAGAGACTGGCTGGGGTCAGGGAAGAGACCCATGGGGGCTGGTTCAGTGGGGAGAGAGATCGAAGGGGACTGGCTGGGGTAGAGAAAGACTGGTGGGGATGGGCTTGGAGGGACTAGTGGGAATAGGTTTTAGGAGTAGGAGAGGAAGAATGGTGGGTATGAACAGGGGCTCCTGTATTTTTAAGGAGTCCGAAGCCAATAAAGTTGGGAACCCTCCTGGATTAGGCCATTTGTTTCTTCAGCCTGTATTCTGCCTTCACTTACTATATGCTCATGCAAATCCTTGCCCCATCGATATCAGTTTCCTCCTTTAAATGTGAATGACAGCCTAGAGAGTAATTTTACAAAAGGTCACCTAGGTGGAGAGGTCAAATAGGCACCTGTTTTATAAGGCACATAGCATAAATCCTGCAGAAATCATGGCTATAATGAACCCGCATAAATCAACAGCTGAATGTGCATGCAACACTTGCTATCTTATGTATTTGAAGCTTGCATGTTAATTCCAACTCCACATATACTCTGCCCAAACTCCACTGCAATACAAGTCTACACCAAAGTCACGTACAAGGATACATAGTGCTGCCTCATGCATACTTGAGCACATGGGGTAATTTTATAAAAGGCATTTCACATACATATACTAGCATATGTATGCACAAACATGCCTTTTAAATTATTCTCATTACATTATTTATTTATTTGGTTTTATATACTACACTATTTTAAATCAGCAGTGGTTTACAGCATAACAACTCAATACATAGAACAGGTTTACATAGAACAAGCGAACAGAGCTTAACAATTAGCAGAATAACAGTATTCTTCCATAGCAAGGTGATCATAGACTATAATAACAGCAATTACTTACAATCAGAAGGTAGATTATTTATAGTTTTGTATACCAGCTGATCCTTCAATCAAAGTGGTCACAACACAACTGGGGGATACATTTAACACAAGCAGATATGAGACACATACACTAATACTTACAGGGAACATGAGCAATGGAGGGTTAAGTGGCTTGCCCAAGGCCACAAGGAGCACCTGTGGGACTAGAAACCCCAGTCCTTCCGGCCCAAGGTTGCTGTCCTCTAGTGGGATTTGAACCCCTTGCCCCAACCACTAGGCCACTCCTCCCTCAATGAAGTCTGTATGGAATTGGGTAAGGTAACGAGGTGAGGCAATAGAGGGCTATGTTACATGGTCAAAGTATAGCTGGAAGAGGTGTCTTTATTGCCTTTCAAAAGGTGGAGATGTCAGTGATAAGATGGATTGGAGCAGGGAGGGAGTTCCAGAGCAGAGGGGCAAATATGGTGAAGGCTCTATGCCTGGTAAATTGGGAGCTTTCATTAGCTAGGTTGGGAATGGCAAGAGTATTTCTCATGTTTGTTCTCTTGACTCTGCTGTCGGGTGTCCAGTGTATGAGATCTTCTAAGGAGGTTGCAGAAAGATGGTGAAGGATTTTAAACGTCATAAGAAGAGCTTTCTACTTGAGGGGACTGGTTATATAAGTATCTTAAATTTGAAAATGTCACTACTTTGTACAGTGTTAAAATTCCTTCCAACCTAAAGCAGAGTATCTCAGTTCACACAGTGGAAAGCTCAGACACCTTTGAATGCTGTACGGCTAAGGCACCAAATATTTGGAATTCAGCAAATTAGTTCCCAGTTCCTCCTTCTAGTTTAGGTGATAAATCAAGAACATTGATTGAAGCTACAGTGAGAAGCTTTCCTACTTTTTGCATTCTTTTTGCCATAGAGACAGAGGGCCAGATTTACTAAGCCTTTCCACTCCATTCTGTGTGCGTGTCTGAGAGAAAAGAAAACGGCTCATAAAGCAGGCCACTGGAACTCATGACTGATAACAATCTCTATGTGTGCAATAAGTCTTTCACGTCTGGACTAGAATTTCAGAGCTAAAATGGTACTAAAGCAGAGTTTGTCTGTTTTTGTTTCAGAGACTTCAATGGTGAGATCTACATAAATTACTGTAGCTAGCAGGCCTCTCACCGCTGTTACCATTATTCAAAAGATAATGGCGCCAGAAGATATACCGTTTTATGCAGTATTCAGTCATCCAACTATAGGATTTTAATGGCTTCAGTATCATTTTTACTTTGATAGTATCATTATTTTCTGACTGGTCAATATTCCACTAAACATCTAAGTGCTCTATTGGTGAATTTTCAGCAGCAGAATATGGGGCATGTTTACTAAGACTCATGCTAGTAACATGGGTCTTATTTATTTTATTTAGACAGTTTTGTATACCACCTTATCCTTCAATCAAAGCGGTCACAGCACAATTGGGGGATACATTTAACACGTGGGGATATGAGACACATACACTAATACAGGGAACATGGGCAATGGAGGGTTAAGTGGCTTGCCCAAGACCACAAGGAGCAGCTGTGGAACTAGAAACCCCAGTCCTTCTGGCACAAGGTTGCTGTCCTCTAGTGGGATTTGAACCCCCGACCTTCCGGTCTGAAGTACCTTGCCCCAACCACTAGGCTACACCTCCCTCTTGCCCGCATTACTAGCACAGAGCACCATGTACGGGATGGGGACAGCCACATCCCTGAATTTTGTGCAGCTTGCCGCATTAAAACCGTCGCAGGGAATGACTACCGCCCCCCCATTGTGCTAGTTGTAGTTTGCCCCGCTAAGCACTAGCAGCATGAGCTTTCAAACCCTGTGCCGGTGGCACCCTGGAAGGAACAACCATGTCCCATGCAAGCACCACCCATATGCACACTACCCAGGCAGCATAGGTTTTTTACTGAAGGTCAGCACACTACTTTTTAATGCAGCACCAATAGTACACGTTTACGCTACACTACTCTGGTAGCATCCTTTAGTAAACCTGCCCCTATGTACAGAGCCACTGAAAAATTCTTGCAGACTGCTGCGGCAATTTCCAAATAGTGGTGGGGCGGCACATGGACATTTCATCCAACCATATGATTAGCCGGTGATATTTAGCCACTATCTGTATAGCTGAGTGGTTTAATTTAGGACAGCAATAAAGGCTGTTCCAAATTAAACCACTTAGCTATATGGATAGTGGCTGAATTTTGCTGGCTATCCATATAGTAATAGCAGTCATCATTCTATACCTCTTTTTAGCACCGCAGCTTCTATGTTTAGCGATGCTGACTATATGTGAAACACTGCGGCCAGCATATAAGAAGTTAAATATAGGGTCATTGCTCTTCTTAGTTCCTGATTCTGAAGAAATGAAGTGTGTTTCCTTTGTAGCCATAATTCAGAGACCTGAATTTTGTGCTATCACTTTAAGCCAGAAATGCATTTCAGTCTAACATGCCACAAGAATCTCTTTTTCAGGTTCATCATCATCAATATTCATAATATTTCTTTGCATACTATGGCTATACATTTTGGCAAATTTACATATTTTACTTTTTTATAAAATTTAGACCCATGACCGTGCATTTTCCATCTGTGGTCTGCCTCCTTGAGCTAATAAAATAAATACAGAGCTACAAAGTTACCCAGTTCCGGGAGGGAGCTCTTTGACCAGTCCTGGATTTCTGACAGCCCCATCCTAATGCATTATGGGACTTGCAGCATTGATTTCAATAGGTAGAATAAGAGGCTATAAATTCCATACTGCTTTAGGATGTACATTCAAAAGCAGGACTGGCCAAAAAGTCTCCCTCCTAGAACTGGGTAACTTGGCAGCTCTGCCAATAACCGCTTGCCACCACACTTTGTTTAAAAGTTGTCTAAAAAAGTGGCAGCATGAACATGACTCTGGCCAGTGGACACTTAGGGGTATGTTTACTAAACAGCGCTAACATCACAGCGGTGACATTATCACGTGATAAGTGATGTTATCGCATGATAATGGCACAGTACCTTGTGATAACGTCTCCGGCAGCATTAAGGTGTGGAGAGGGTGGAGTAAGGCTCCCCAGAGGGATAAGGGGTCAATGGGCGGAGAGGCCCCAGGCACACTAACGCCGTGAAATCAGGGTCTGAAAATTAATGCCAGTGAAAACCTTGCGTTAGAGGCACATTTGCAGGAGAGAGAAACCAGTTCAGTCAGGAATGTACAGCAAAGGCAGGGAGACCCAGATAAGTGATAGTAGTGATACATGTGCAGTAACAAAACATGCAAAAACCAGACAGATAATGACCAGAACCAAAATAGAACTACAAAACACCATGCTGGCCAATAGAAAAAACATTGATAAACGGTAATCAACACTATCCATAAAGAATAAAAAGGAAGATGTCACTTTTGGAAGGGTCAATTCTGATTCCCCCCACAAAGTGAATGTTCCAAAATTGATAGTGTTGATGAGGGTTTGCTGTGGTGTATATTGGGCAGCTTGCTTATGTGGCTTTCACATGTGCAGCAACAGCAGAGTAGCCACGTAGGAAAGGGCACTATGGTGATGGTGTAAATGGGGTACAGGGGGCTGCAGGCGGCACATGCAGTGGGTCAGCTGGGCACAGTGTGGACTAGGCAGATGCCTAGGTGACACATAAGAATGTAGCAACGGAAAAGCAGCAAGACAGCAACTGACCAAGGGCAAACATGTCCACAAGTGTGTGTCCCACAGTGTCCCAGAGGACAGTATCCAGCAAGTACCCCAAAGGGCACATAACATTGGCAGGTGGTGCTGGGGGGAAGTGTGGATGTCTAGTCAGGCACCCCTACCCCATATCACGCACCATAGGCAGCCACCTACCGGCACTCTGGATGGCCTGGGACTGCATATCACCAGCACCACCTGCATGTCAGCATGGTGGCAGAGGGGTGCTGGTGGTGGAGGCGGCAGTGGCATCTGCCCACAGTAGACCAAGGCCAAGCCCTGTTTAGGTGGGTGCCATGCATTGCAACAGACAAGGTCTGTCTGAAGAACAGTCATGGTATCCCAAAGGAATGATCTGCCTCTGTGTCAATAGTTTGGTGCAGTACACACAACCAGTATATTCAGGGTCAGAAGGTCACAGGTTCAAGTCCTAGCTGTGACTCCTGCAGACCATGTCCCTATATTTTACCCAGTACTAAACCATTGTAATAAAGATGGAACCTTTATTGCAGATAAAATAAACATGCCATAAACACCTATAGTTTACCCTACAGAGCACATACACCATAAACATGTGCAATCCCTAGAGCAGAGTTTCCCAACTGCAGTCCTGGAGGGCCAAACACCATTCAGGGTTCATGCTATCTCTAATAAATATGCCTGTGATGCATTTGTATGTACTGCCCCCATTGTATGCAAATGTATCATGCATATTCATTAGGGACAGCATGAAAACCTAAACCGTGTTTGGCCCACCAGGACTGGAGTTGGGAACCTCTGCCCTAGAGCAGCGGCCAACAGGGACACAAACACCCACACCCACAGGCTCCACTATCCAATGGCTCATGGAGAGTCAGGCTGTTGGGCCCTGCGCAGAGCAGCATCTCCCAATACTAGCACTTGCATACCTTAGCAATGCCGTCTTAAACTTGGAAACACGTTCCACATATATCAAAATGTTGCTATGATTAATGTCAGATAACAAATCCTAAGTTAAACACAATTTGTTGACAAAGATTCATCATAGCAACCTTTCTGATATCTGTGGAGTGTGTTTCAGTGTTTGTTTCTGACATTGTTTACCACCCCGGGGAGTGACCCTAACAGAATTGAGTACCATAGCAATGACTGCACTGTGCCCAAGACTGGTGTGGTGGCCAGGGCTGCCAACCACCTATATATTGGCACAATGCTGAAATAGGTGTGGGAGTGTGTGTATGTCCATCCAGTGTTTTGTGGTTGCCTACACTTTACTGAGCTCACAATGCTTGCACGGTTTCCAGTGTTAGCCTGCCAATGTGCATAATGAGGAGCAAGGTAGCGTGGGTATGGCCCGGACAGGGCGGCCTGGGCAGGATGCATCTGCACAAGGCATAGGGTAATGGCTGGGACATTGTAGTGCCCGACCACCACCTGCACGGACAGGGTGGTCACTCTCACCCTGACTGAACAGTGACCATGGCATGGCTAGGTTCCCCCATAGTGCTATACAGTATTTCTCTCAAGGGATATCTATGAGTTCCCTTTTCTAGGGCCCAATCACTGACATACCTGCTTGGTGTGTGTGCTCACATCCCATTTTTGGGTGTACACAGTTCCTCCAGGAACATGCACTATGTACTAGCTAGCAGACTGTCTGCAGTTAGTATGTGTATGGCTGGAACACCTTGCAGGTGCAGTGGGTGGAGACTGACTGTGCTCTCTGCTGGTGAATGTCAGATAGTGGTGGGGGGCAGCTGAGCTTTTCCAGGCCTACTGCCTGTCTGCCAGTGCCCTATGTGATATGTACAGATCTGCATTGACTGCGCTGTGGGGTGCCTATTCCCCAGCAGGACTGGGGTTGATGGTCCCCTCTACTGCCACCATTGCAGAGATGTAGAATGTGGATCTGTTGGTGGGAGATCCTGTCCCCCACCCTGAGCCCCAGAGGGCGGGTTGGGTGGTGCTACATAATCCACATGTGGGTCCAAGCACCCCCCTTCTCTTATAACATGTGACCATGGCAACCACACAGGATATGCACTATTCTGGGTGCATCATAGTCCACAAGGGCTAGACGTGACTGGGAAATACAGATGGACACAGGTGCTTCCTAGGTGTGTCTGCAAGGATGACCTATCACACACTGGCACTGATGGGGACCTGCAGCACAGCCTGTCTCAGCTAAGCCAGGTGCTGCGGACCTGGTGCTGGACTCCCCACCTCACCCTCAGGGTGAGCACAGGAACCGCACAATGTCACGGTCTGTAGCTACTCTGTGCCAGTAACATACACAGTCAGTTCCACCTACCAGACCGGGGTGCTATAGAGGCGCATATCCCATCTTGTGATCAGATGTAGGCTGCTGATCTGCATGTGCAGTGCATCATGGGTATGGGTGGGTTTACCCTATCCTGATAACCACAGAAGACAGTTTGTGTGGTGACCTGCAGTCTTTCTGTAGCCAGCCAGCAGTGTGTTGGATGGTATAGAGATGTAGCCCACTGGTTACTTCAATGACTGCGAAGGCAGAGGTCATGGGTTTGATCCCACAGTGGTGGTGTTTAATAAGGCTGTCTGAGGCTTTTCCTTTTAATTTAAATCAATGCTGCCAGCAGAATCACCCTCACAGTGCCGTAGCCTAAGGTGCCTCATAGGGTACCCTATAAAGTGCCCTATAGGGCACATTATAAGGTGCCATGGCAGACAGGGCACTTTATACCGTGACCTATGGAGTGCCTTATAGGGCGCCTTATGCGGCACCTTAGGTTACGGCACTGTGAGGGTGTTTTTGCTGGCAGCACTGATTTAAATTAAAAAAGGAAATGCCTCAGACAGCACTGATTTAAATTTAAAAAAGTAAATGCCTCAGACAGCCTTCTTACATAACACCACTGTGGGATTGAACCCATGACCTCTGCCTCCACAGTCATTGCAGTAACCAGTGGGCTACATCTTTATAGCTTCTAACACTGCGCTGGCATGAACTTAGGGTTAACGTGCATTAACGTGCCATGGCACCCACTATCGCGTGATACAGATTCTTGCTACCTTGCCGCTGGAACGCCCACTACCTTATATGGCATTCTTCACATTAACGCTGCAACTAGCGCCGGTAACATTAAGACGGTTTATTAAACATACCCCTTAGAGGTTGGGAAGTTTTTATTGGTGCAGTGGGATAATGTGA
This sequence comes from Ichthyophis bannanicus, assembly GCA_033557465.1. NCBI lineage: Eukaryota > Metazoa > Chordata > Amphibia > Gymnophiona > Ichthyophiidae > Ichthyophis > Ichthyophis bannanicus. The sequence continues at coordinate 523,500,367 of CM066036.1, read as the reverse complement.
GAGATTGCGTAACAGCTTCTGTCATTCAACCTGACCTCTAAATACATGAAACCCAAAGGAGGTCTTCTACTAAAGGGCGCTAGCTGCCAGCGCGTGTTCTGGTGCACTGAAGACAATGGGATGGATGTTTCCGGCTAACCCTAATGTAGGGTCGTGAGTGGGCGGGATAGGGGCATGGCGAGTTCTGCACACCATGTGCTAACTGCAACCCACATGCTTAGTGCGGGTGCAGCTAAAGCCACCTTAGTAGGAAGTTAGGGGACAGGACTCCACGTTAACTGCTGGGGAAATGCTTCCCATGTCTCAGACAGCTAACGTGGTGGTGTTGCACCAAACGTGCCATACTGTAGTTTCAGTGAATTTGTAGCATTAGGTACAACTCCCTAATGCCCTTGATTCATTTATTTGCAAAGATTTGGTATACCATTAATGGTGTGGTACATCATAACAGTTTACAAATAAAACCGGTTTCTTAATCACAGGAACTACAAAAACAGATAAGCTCAGACAAAGAACAGCAAAGAAATAAGTGGTAGGGAGGGGGGGGGGTGGAGAAGAGTAGCACAACAATACCTATCCCAATATACAGAGGCTGTAACAGATAACTGCAACAGAGACAGAAGGAGGGGGGGAACAGCATCTTGCCTCAGAGCCAGGAGTCAAAGAGAGGAGAGAAGAATATACAGGGAGGCCCAAAAAAGTGAGAACATCTTGTAGCATATAAGTTATATAAAAATTTGAAAAGACAGATGTAAATGATTGACAAATTTTAAAAAAAAAAAGATGGCGGCCGAAAATTGTTGAAATAAAGACATTATATAGCTAAAAACGTAAATAAGTAAACTATTTAAGCTTTTAATTTACAAGATGTTCTCACTTTTTTTGGGCCACCCTGTATTCAAAGTCCTGAGTTAAAAGCCAGGTCTTCGGACCAGCTTTGAACTTTGCATAAGAGGTTTCCATCTGGAGTGTGGGGGCTTGGAAACAAAAGGCAATGGATCAATAGACTTCTAAGCGTAGTGTACTTTTTGTGGGGGTCACTAAAAGGTTGGTATTTGACAAGCAGAGAATACGGGAGAGGCAGTAGGCAATCAGATGAGAGTGTAGGTAGAAAGTTTGTCCAGTATACTAAGCCCCATGTGTATGCAGAAGGAGTTTGAACTTAATTCAGAAAACAATGGCGAGCCAGTGCTGCTCACATAGCAGAGGAGTGATGTGAACATTTCGTTCTGCACTGTAGATAAGTCTTACAGCTGTGTTCTGTATGAGTTGCAGGTGCTTTTGCTTGTGCTTGCAATATACCCGAAAGAAGAGGGTTACAATAATCTAGTCTAGTTATAACCAGTGAGTGAATGATTATTTGTAGGGCCTTTAGTAAAAGGGCTGGGGTTCGACTCAACTATTGCCTTATCTTAAGAAACATGGAAATATCACCCAAAATAAAATGTCTTCTTGGGGACGCACGTCCCCTCTTCCACTCGAGTGCAAACGTAAAACACAATGGGCCCAATGCTGAAAGTGATCAACGTGGTTTGCAGACAGTTACCGGGATATTCAGCACTGGTTCATGCTGCTGAGTATCTGCGGGTGCCGCCGCTACATGCCCTGATACTAGCTGGCTACTATTGGTGCATTCCGGGGGCAGAGCAGAGGTGGCATCCAGGGATAACTGGGAAATGACGATATTCAGCCACTGCCCAGTTATCCCTAAGTGGCAAAAGTTAAACACCTTAATAACTGACTCAACTTTCTCCATCGAAGCTACCTAGACAGCGGCTGAATATTGACACTGATCTGGATATTCAATGCTAGTGGCCAAATATGGCCCCGGCATTGAATATCTGTGTCTCAGGTTCAGTGCCGATGAATAGCTGCTTTAGCGCCACTTCCGCTGAATATCAGGCCTAATAAATCCAATATGCATTCAATACTTTCTTGCTCTCTCTCTCTGACTGGAATGATTAGGGAAGCACCTGGGACCATAAGTCAAGTCCCTTCCTGCTGCCTTACGTTAAAGTCTCTTTTCTCCAACAGATATTGGGTGGCTACCCTTCTCCTGCTACACCAATTCCTCACGTTCTCCTCCACAGACACTTCTTTTTCCATATGCTCCATTACCCTTGGTGCAGCCATCTGCCGACTGTGGGGGTCTGCCTTCCTGAAGTTAGTGGCTGGGGGTTCACATAGGCAACAGCAACCAAGCTGGGTTGACCCCAGTTGGTGGTCACAAGGAAGACCCTTCTTATTCCCTTGAACGTCTGGGAAGGAAGACCTTGGATGCTGGTTATTCAGGCCCTTTAATCTTCCATCCAAAAGTGATGGGTGACTCCTCTTGTTTCACTGACCGACAGGGAGGACATCACTCATTACATCATAATGTCCAGAGATTTTCTTAGAAGCAGGGATTCTGGAATGTTCCTCATTTGTAATATAGAGAACATATAATGGGGTCCTGCTACATAAAAAATAAAATATGCTTTTATCTTCATCAGGCACAGTGCTGCAACGAATCGGTAGCCATTCCTTTCCCCATCTGTATATTTTCTTTATAGAAAATATTTGCAGACAGGTCAGAGCCAGGGTAAGTGGCATGAACCTCATGTAAAACATACCATTGCATCTGTCTGTACTATGGACTTATTTCAGATATATGTCATCTGGGCTTTTAAGTGCCACTGAAATATGGGTAAAGGTTAAGCATCTATAAAAGAAAACAAAGTTGCCGATATTTCAAGAAAAAGTCTCTATGGGGCTTGTTTACAAAGCCGCGGTGGCGGTTTCCAATCATTATCGGAGCCGCGGCCCCATTGTGGTAGCGGTTTCCGATCGTTATTGGAGCCACGGCCCCATTGATTTCAATGGGGCCGCGGCTCTGATAACGATTGGAAACCGCTACCACGGCTTTGTAAACAAGTCCCTAAGTATCTGCAATTGTCAAATTACAAAGGAGTTTTCAAAACAGATGACGCGGAAAGCTGAGTACATTGAAATACTTCCCAGGCATTTATAGCACTAAAAGATGCATTATACATAGAAAAAAATAACTTAAAAATCAAACTTTATTATACAAGTCCAAATTACAGGGAGGGGAGGCATTTATGTGCCTTCTAAACCTTGTTGAACCTATCAGGATGTTGCTGCAGGATCACAGCGCCCTCCAAGAGAATGTACATGGCTGGATTAAACCAGTCAATGAAACTCTGAATTGTGACATCTAGTAGTGCCATGCTGTGGAAGACCAATGGCCAATCAAGTCCAGCATCCTACCCCCAGCAGTTACAATTTCAGGTTGCTCAGAGCTTATATGGTTTCTCCAAAACTCTGAGCTGTCCTCATACATAAGCAGCATGGCTATTTAGAATTCTTATTATTATCATCATCATCATGTTAATTTCCATACTACATGGCATAAGAATGTGAGATGTGTCATGCTGAGTCTAAACAAGTGTCCATCCAGCCCAGCATCCTGTCTCCATCAGTAGCCAATTTAGTTCATTAGGAAGTATCCTGCAGATCCTCAAATTCTTTCCTTGATGCTCACGCCCAGGGATAAGTGGTGGCTTTCCTGGCAAACAATTGTTTGTGGACTTTTCCTCCTTGAAACGTGACTGCTTCTTTGGGTAAAAAAATTCCTCAGCTTAATTATGGATTTAATTTAAAAATAAGTTCTGCAATTTGTTTTAATCTATTAGTTTCATGGTGTTTAACCTCATCCTAGCACCTCATTCCCTATTTACGTATTCCACCCAACCCATGATTTTGTAGACCTTTATTACCATCCAGTATAGCATTTTGACTCTGCCTTCTGGTGCTATGACTTTGCCCATATCTCAGACACTCAGAGGTGATTGACTTTCTGATTGGAGCAAGAGGTAGTAAGGACAGTGTTTGTATGCCTACGGAGTGCATGATCAATGAGCATATTCCTTGATGCGCTCCTTAGTGTAGCTCTGGATGTGACCTGGGAGCCATTTGTTGCTTTTGTCAGTGGTTCTGTGCATTTTCGTTAGTCTTTTTTTGGTTTGTGGGGCATTTTCATCTTTAGTATCGATAGTGGCATGTGCTTACAGGAAATCCAACATGAACCCAACCGGAATCACCAGTAAATCATAAACCTAAATATCCCGATAATAAATAACTCCCAGTGTTAGAAATAATTTTTGTCGGAGATAAATTCAACAAAGCGCTCTGTATAATAACAAGGCACCGCTGTGATGTTCTCCTTTTATTAATATATTTAAAATGTTACTTAGCTTCAGTAACGAGTAATGTCCATGATGCCATAAAAAAGTGAAGGACTGTCAACGCAGCGCTCGTTTCGGGTACAAAATATATTAGAAACCCTGCTTCAGGACGTCCACTTGTAAATATTGGCAACGATGTATTCAGCTAACAAGTTGGAAATGTAGTCAGCCATTTAAGTCTTCAACGATTTTGGCCAGTATTAAGCGTGCATACATGTTTTCGGGGGAAAACTTTACAGACGGCTTACTCTAGAGGTTCTAATTTTAGAGACCTCTTGATGAAGACTACCGCCTCTCAGGATCGCCCAGAGTTTTGTCATAGTGATAAGGGTCATTTCACCTGTGGCTCTTGCACTTATTGTGCGTTCTCTATAGTTGGATCTGACTGGCAGGATATTCATACTGCTCGAATTTATTCTACCAGATGGCATACGGATTGTTCATCCTGCTTTGTTGTCTATCTGATTATTTGCCCTTGTGCACTTTATTATGTGGGGCGTACTATACGCGTCATTCGACATCGTTTATCTGAGCATGCATCGAGACTAAGAACCAGATCTCTTTCAGCTCCTATGGTGGATCATTGTTTGTTCTTTGGCCATGCCTTTGAATCCCTACGGTGGAGGATACTTGATCAAGTCCCATGTGACCCTCGGGGTGGCGATCGAGAACAACAACTACAATACTTGGAACAAAGATGGATTTACAGATTAAATTCAGTCTCCCCAGGCGGCCTAAACCAACAGATTGACTGGCACACTATACTCTGATGAATGTACCCGATGAGGGATTCCCTGATGGTGGGTGTTCCCTTTTACAATGGGTCTTTGATCATTGGCTGTTCAATTTCCACATGTGATGCTGACGTTATACGTTGAAGACTTAAATGGCTGACTACATTTCCAGCTTGTTAGCTGAATACATCGTTGCCAATATTTACAAGTGGACGTCCTGAAGCAGGGTTTTCTAATATATTTTGTACCCGAAACGAGCGCTGCGTTGACAGTCCTTCACTTTTTTATGGCATCATGGACATTACTCGTTACTGAAGCTAAGTAACATTTTAAATATATTAATAAAAGGAGAACATCACAGCGGTGCCTTGTTATTATACAGAGCGCTTTGTTGAATTTATCTCCGACAAAAATTATTTCTAACACTGGGAGTTATTTATTATCGGGATATTTAGGTTTATGATGTGCTTACAGGAAGCACAGTGCAGTTAGCCAATCCCAATGCCTTGGAGATGTCACCATTTGGAAATTTTAGTTCAGCTCTTTGGCTATGGTAAGTGGCATCCTCGCAATTCCCATTCAACAATTTGGTATAACAAGAATAGATCATTTGCTTTACAATTAGGTTTTATCCCTCTCACAGAAATCACGGAGTCTAATCAGTTGCCTGTTGTGTTGTTGAATGTTAGGCTGTTGTAATCTAAAACAGCCTTGATTTTTAAGATTTGATTTTAAATTTTAATTTGTTAGTATTATATTTAACCAAGATTTGGCTTTCTTATGGGGAATTGCCTTATTTATAGAAGCATGTTCCCCTAATTCTTTTTACTTAGTACAGAATAGGAAGGGTAGAAAGGAAGGGGGGGGGGGGGATAGGATAGCATGTTATTTTTGTTGCTTTCATGCTTATCCCCTTGAATCTCATATTCCTCCGCATTTGCAACATTAGTTTTCAGGGCTCTGGTAGTCAGTCTTCAGTACATTTTCTTTTAATTTATCCCCCCCCCCTCCCCCAGCTATGACATTTTGATAATGCAAGATTTGTTGTCATTAATCATGGAGGCAGCCACCCGCTCATCGAAATGTATGATCTTAGGTGACTAATTGCTATGCAGATTTGGTTGACACTATCAAGTCTATGTGATTACAGGACTTGATGAAAGAAATAGGTTTTACTCATATGGTGTCTGCCCCAACAAATAGGGTGGGTCACATACTGGATTTATTATTTACAAATTGTTGTACACTGGTTCTGATAGATAAGTTGCAAATGTTTCCCTTGTCATTGGACAGAGATATAGTAGTTACATAAGAACATACAAACTGCCATGCTGGGTCAGACCAAGGTCCATCAAGCCCAGTATCCTGTTCCCAACAATGGCCAATCAAGGTCACAAGTACCTGTCAGGTTCCCAAAAAGGTACACAGATTCCATGATGCTTATCTTGGGGCAAGCAGTAGATTCCCAGGTCCTCTTTAATAATGGTTTATGGACTTTTCCTCCAGGAACTTGTTCAAACCTTTTTTAAACCCAGATGCACTAACAGTTTTTACCACATCCTCCGGTAACAAATTACCGAGTTTGATTATACATTGAGTGAAAAAATATTTTCTCTTATTAGTCTTAAATAGGTTACATTGTAGCTTCATTGCATGTCCCCTAGTCTTCCTACTTTTTTTTTGGAGTAAACAATCGATCTACGTGTATCTGTTCCACTCCATTCGTTAATTTATAGACAATTTATAGTTCTTTTTCAGATTTTTGTACCATTTATCAGGCATGAGAAGAGTACTATGTTGAAACAGATTCATAATGTTTAAAGTTTGGACAATAGAATCGTTGTGATGAAAATTCATAAATCTTCAGCCAGTCTCCTTTGGAGTCTGCAGCGACTCAGGCAGAGTTTTGGAATTCTTAACTGAGTAACATCTCTCGTAGTAAGTTAATATCTTTATGGAATGTGAACTAAATTTCTCTACTCAACCATGGTTTCATGTGAATCTGCAGTTAAGTGCCAAGCATGCCATGCAGAGCACGCCGGCATCAGAATAAATCAGTTGGTAATCTCAATAAATGCCAGGAACATTATTTGGAGGACAGGCATGGAATCTGAAATTCAGAGAAGGAGTATTACTCCCTTATCTCAGCTAATTGTGATGGAAATGCAGAAAAGCTATTTTATATTTTTTTCGTTGCTATCTGACTCTAAAGATTCAGGGGAGAAGTTTTCCTTCATCGCTGTTGTGCAGTTTGTCAAGAAGAAGATGGTGAATTTGCAAGCTGAATGCTCTTGGTGAATACTTCCAGATCACTGCAGATAAATGCTCCATGCCTACATTAGATGTGCACTTCCAGACCAGGCATAACAATTTAATTGGATCCACTGTTACTGGCAACCAATGTAAATCTATTAACACAGGGGTAACATGATCCTTTGCCAAAATTCCTGCAATTAATCAGGTTGCTCTCAATAACACCATGGGTAAAGCAACACACCTATCATTACAATGATCTATAACGGGTTAAAACATGGCTTGTACTACTGAACAAACATCTTCAATAGATAACATGGGATTCAATCTCCATATCAATCGCAACTGAAATAGGTTTCTTAAAAATCTCTTAATTTAGGGCTGGAAACAGAATTTTGAATTAAGAATAAACTCCTCCCGAAATTATTCAGTAAGCCTGTAATCTTACCATGCAAGAATTAACCAAAACTCGTCTGCAGATACTGAGTTTTAATCAAAGCAAATAGGTCTCTGTGGCAGTTTAAAGCCCTCTTTAATTTATTAATATAGTAATCTTTCTTAGCTCTATTGTAACCCGGGTTCAGGTATCAAGTAATATGGCACAGTAGAATGGAATAATTATAGTTGTGGCCTTAATCGGATTAGTGACATAAGACTCCGATTTAATCAAATAGCTTACACTAACCTCATCCTTCCTGATTACAAGGAAGGAGGGGAATAAGGTAAAGGGAATAAAGAATGGATTCAGCGGTTGGATGGTAATACCACTGCAGTCTTACAAATATTCAATAAGAGGTGCACCAAAATTCCTTTCTGGCGAAGTCACCAGCGATGAATTCCACCACCGAAAATGAGCTGCGGCACAAAAGTTCTTTAGTCAAACACTGAATGGCAAGTATGTAATATCTTATAGTAAAAACGTGCTTAAAGCATTGAAATCATGAATTATCAAACAGTTTTAAACTCTTTTTAAATATGTTATAGAAGTCATTTAAACATGCCACAAAGAACGGTAAACTTGCTCTTTGCTTTCAGGTAAACAATCCACTTCAAGAGGTAAGTTTTTCATTTGGAAGCCTTTAAGTCCCAAAACATTAAGAAATGAAAAGTAACTATGAGTAATTAAGGTAATTATGAGGACACGCAAAAGGAATTAATAACTCCACAGTGTGTGTGCAAGGGTTATTTCACAGTCTATTTACATCTTTTCTTCCAGGTTCCAACCTTTCTTGCACTGTGGCCAGTTGGAACCAGTACTGGTTCTGAATCAGGATCAGGACCTGGATCCTCTTCTCCCTCTGGTCTAAGTCCGGCAGCACAGGAACTTGAACACTGGAACACACCTACTCCCTAACTGTACTTGCACCAATAAAGCAAAACCCTAATTTGGGAACCATAAGTTCTCTGGCTTTTTCTTTTGGTTTCCCAGTTTCCCTATCTCACATAAAAATAAAAAAAAATAATTATAAGTCCCTAACTTATACTTATCCTTTAATTCATATAGTACAACTACTTTTCCTTTCTCTCTTTCTCTGAAAGCTGGCATATAGCCACTCAATATCTCCTTGGTTCACACACTCAGAGGTTTCACCAAACAAAGTATTTTTGAATTAAGAAACTAAATGGAAAAATTCCTTCAGGTTTGTGGAGAAATCTAATGATAGTAGTTCTTGGTGCAAGGTCCCTCTGCCTAGTCACAACCTATTTCCTCACCAGACCTTTCACTGGTCCAAAAACATATTTCCAAATAATTTGCCAAACCTCTAATAACTTTACAAATGCCAGATCACAGTATTTCTCCTAGCAAACCAGCCAGTTTTAGCAGGTAAGGTTACTGTGGGAAGGAGCTCTCATCACAAGATCTGGGTAACTTTTAAAAACTTTTAACAAACTCTAAGGCACCCTCACACAGTCATGTCTTATTAGTAAGACGGACAAAACTTTTCTCCAGTCAGTATTCTTAAATAAAGCCTGATTCATCCTAGAGATGGGTCGCTAGGAAAACTTAGATATGCTAGGAAGCATCCCTTTCTGACTTTTACTGCCAGTCCAGTTCAAATGTGTACAAACAGGAAGGGCTCTGGTTACAAATAAAGTCTTCTAGTTCAGATTTTCCAATTTTTCCTCAACCAGAACTAGGTAATCTGCTCCACAACAGCAATTTCTCTTCAATACAGCTGACAAAATGCAGCTTCAGTTCTGTCAGCACACTCACTTATTCTCACAACTTGTGCTGTTTTTATATACAATTAAAGTTTGAATGCACTTAAAGTAGTTTAGCTTCTCAAAGAATTCAGGTTTACATTTGAAAGAAACCACCTTCTTGCAATCATTTTTATCTGATACCCTTTTCACACACAACAAAGAGAAGTCTTTCCTTTAGTCCAATCTTCCCCGGAAAAATCACATAAAAGCAGCTTTTGGCTCTTCTTACAATCAGCCTTTTTTAGCTAGTCTCACAGTTCCAATTTCTGATCATATCTCTCACTCCTCACGCATATATGACAGCATTGCATCATACACATCCTACTCATAGAACCAGGTCCCCATACTGAAACTAATCACAAGCTTAGCTCTATTCAGTGCTGGAAAAATATTTATTTTATTTGGACAGTTTTCTATACCGCCCCTTCCAGAGATCAGGGGCGGTTTACATAGAATACAAGTTACATAGAACGAAGTGTAACTATATACATAGAACACAAGTTACATAGAACCAAGTATAACTATATACATTGTAACAACTGAACTATGTACATTGTATCTTGTTAAGTCTTTACATTGAGACATAAAGCAACATTGTAGCAGTTTTTAATGATTGTTATACCGATTGGGAGCTGAATATGCTTTTGGGGAGTTTGTGAAGTATGTAGTTTTGCCTCCGATTAAGGTTATGCCTTGTGTTTGGGGGGGGGGGGGGGATGTGATTGGGTGCTGGTGGTGTTGTGGTTGCTATAGTGTACAATGAAGAGTAGAGTCTTTAATTCCTTCCTGAATGTTTGTATGTCTTTGAGTGATCATAGTGAGTCTGGTAGCGAGTTCCAAAGTACTGGGGCTGTGAAGGTATACGCTCTGTTGCTTGTTATCTGTTTGGTTTTACTTAAAGTGATGGGAATGCTGAGGAGGTTCAGTTTACTTTTTCTTCTGTTTCTGGTGTTGAGCTGAGCAGTTATAAGGGATGACAGATATGATGGTGCAATGTTGTTGTGTAGTTTGAATGTTGTAATTATCATTTTGTATTTTGAGCGACTTGCTATTGGGAGCCAATGGAGATTTTGTAGGATAGGTGTGATATGGTCAGTTAAGTGTGCCTTGGTTATGATTCTGGCAGTGACATTCTGGGCTAATAGGAGGTGGTTTATGATTTTTTGGGGGAGACCTTGTAGTAAACTGTTGCAGTAGTCCAAGTGGGGTGTGATTAATGCTTGGACTACCGTTCTGAAATCATGGGGTGTGAGGAGGGGTCTAAGGTGTTGCATGGTTCTTAACTTGAAAAATATGGTTCTTGCAGTTTGTTTTATGTGTGGCATCATGTTAAGGGTTCTGTGTAGGATGATGCCCAAGTATTTGACTTCCTGTTTTACAGGAATAGTGGTGTTGAGAATGTGGATTGTTTGTGGGAGGGTGAAACTATGGTTCCTCGTGGTGACAAATACTTCAGTTTTTTTAAGGTTAATTTTGAAGTTGTTTACATTTAGCCATTTTTATGCTTCCTGTATGCATTCAGTTATGTTGTGGTATGTAGGGTTATGTACATTGATCTGGGAGTAGAGTAGGATGTCATCTGCATAGAGATGGTATTCAATCTTGTGCTTTTTGAATATTGAGCAGAGTGGTTGAATATAGAGGTTGAACAGGAGGGCGGAAAGTGCCGAACCCTGTGGGATACCTTGCTCCTGCGGGAATGGTGATGAGGATTCAGAATCGAGTTTTACGTACAGGGTACAATCAGTTAAGTATGATCTGAACCATTGAAGGACGGTACCTGCTAGACCTAGTTGAGCAAGCCTTGATAGGAATATAGTGTGGTCTACATTGTCGAATGCAGCCGTTATATCTATGAATATGAGTACAAAGGCTGTGTTTGAGTTATCCATGCCTCATATAAGGATATCAAATAGTCCGAGCAGCAGTGTTTCTACTCCATGAAAGGAGCGGAACACATATTGATACTCGTCTATCGTTTTGGTCGATGAAGCTATGGAGCTGTAATTGCACAGTTTTTTCTATGATTTTAGTTAGAAAAGGTATACTGGCAATTGGCCTGTATGAAGTAGGGTCTTCTGTGTTCAGGGACTTGTTTTTCAGTATAGGTCGGATGGCTGAGCATTTGCTAGGTAAGGTTCCAAGTGCGAGGGATTGGTTGATTATATTCAGTAAGTAAGGTGCTAGTTCTGTTTTTGTTGCTTTTATCCATGCCACTGGGCATGGGTCTAGGTGAGAGGATGTGATGTTGATCCTAGTAATTGTTTCTAGGAGTTGTTTTTCCTTGATGAGGTAAAAGGATTGCCATTTGTTGGAGTTGGTTTGATTATTGGTTGGGAGGGGAAGGGGTGAGTGGTTATTAGACTTTAGTTTGGTAGTGAAATGGTTGGCTAATGTTTGTGAATTGATGTTATTCATGTTTCTCTCATTTTGTGGAGGTTTAGTAATGGATTTAACGATTTCAAAAAGCTCCCTTGGTTGGTTGATGGCTTTGTTTAGTATGTTTGTATGATAGTTCTTTTTGCAGTATTTATGGCTTCTTTATAGGCATTCAGTGTGGTCAAATAATGGTTTTTCAAGTCTGAGGTTTTTTTAGCTCTCCATTTTTGTTCGGCTTTGTGGAGCTCTTTTTTTAGTGAATGAAGATCATGTGTATACCATCTTTCAGTATGTCTATGCTTCGCTTTTGTTTGATTGTTGGTCCTTGTAGCTGCTTTGTTGACTATAGAGTTCCAGGAGTCTATTGTGTTGTCTAGGTCCTTAGAAGTAGGATCTAGTTGAGGGATTATCTCATCAAGAAAGGCGTTTTTGTTGAAGTTCTTGAATGATGTAGTATGATGATTTTTATAGGGTGTAGGGTGAGTGGGCTGTGGTATAGGGATGTTCCATTGCAGTAAGGAGTTGTCAGACCATGGGACTTGTGAAGCTGGGGGGGGGGGGGGGAGAAGGTGTAATTGGGGTGCTCTGTAAGGTATTCAGGGATGAAGATGAGATCAAGGGTATTGCCCTTCACGTGGGTGGGAGTATTTACAATTTGATGGAAGCCCATTTCTTCCATGAACTCCAGTAAAGATATGTATTGGTGTATTGGGAGGGATGAGAGGTTGAAGTCCCCTAGGATAATGTGGGGTTTCCTTGTTGGTGAAGTGCAGGCGGATTCTAGAATGGTTGCAAGGTTAGGGTGGCTGTTGCTGGGAGGTCTGTAGAGTAGGCATATTGCTAATTTATTGTTTTCCACTTTAAGTATATCCATTTCCGCACTGCTGGTGCATGCAGTGGTGTTTAGTTTAACTTTGGATAGAATGAGGACTCCACTACCTCTTTTGGAGTCTCTAGGACAATTGTATAGTTTGTAGTTGCCTGTGGTCAGTTGATTCATGAGGATGGTGTCTGTGTTATCCATGTTTCTGTAATGCAGAGCATGTCAGGGTATTCATCGATTAGAATGTCTCGGATTATTGGGATTTTATTTCTTTCAGAACGTGCATTGATTACTATGAGTTTTAGTGGAGTTATGTGGTCTATGTATGTCTGGTTCTGGTTGAAGTGGATTGGGTTGATGTAGATAAACCTATGATGTGGTTTATTGCTGTGAGCATAGTGGTCTTTGGTGTGTAGGTCTCTGTTGTGGAGTGGTAGATAATCTCTCTGGTGTCATTGGATTATTGGGATGAAGTGGTGTGTAAGATGATCTTTGTGTGTAGAGTATTGGCTGTTATTGTTAGCAGTAGCAGGCTTAGTATTGTGTAAGGAAGGGTGCATTTGATTTCCATGGTGTAGTTAGGGAAGGTTTGTTGGGTAGTTATTATGAAGGTGTGGTGGAGAGGGCTAAATTTTTTGGGGTAATGAGTGGTATTGTGGCTAGTGGATGTTGTGCATTCAGTTGCTTAAACAGGTCTATGGTGTCGTTGGTCAGCTAGCATCGGTATGTTCAATATAGCAATCATGCAGTGATGGTTAGACACAGTATAGATAAAATATACAATATAATTGATTCTGTTATGCAATGAGGCTTTCCTACAAGAACGGGCATTGGAAAGGGGTAGGCGACACCACCCTGGCCCCACCAAAAATCGTGGCTGGCAGGCAGCAGGCTTCCTGGGGGAGGGGGGGGGGTTGCATCATCTGCAGGCAAAAGAAGGATTGTGGCAAAGACCCTTCCTATTTGCCCGCGGTAGATCGGATCCACACAGGCAGAATAAGGAGGGTCTCTGCCCATGGGGCGGAGCTCAGGGAGGAGCTAGGGCAGAACTTGGAGCGGTGCTTGGGCCCTCCCAAAGAAAAAGACCTTCTGTTGCCTCTGTCCAAAACTAAGCTTTGAGAGCCATCTTACAATTTCTTTTACACAGCACAACCAATAGCAAGACCTTAAAACATTTTCCCAAACAATATGAAAAAGTAAACCTTTCTCACTTTCACGCACTGAATGTGCATCATCAACTGTGTGCTCTTGTGGGTTCTCCCTCCACAGCACACCAGCAAGAAACCTTGTGCCTGGAGCAGCTCCGTCCTTCCCCTCACAGAACAGCTTCTGTACATGCTCAGTGGCTGTGACTTCCCACTAGCAGTCCTGAAACCTCAGAATGCCAGTATTTTAAACAAACTTTATTCCTTTACCATAGGTTACTTTCGCCCTGTCAAAAAGAGAAAAAAATGTATTACATTTGTTCTAAATCTGCCCCCCTCCCATAGGAGAAAAAAACAATATTGGGCCATCAGCTGCATGCAGCCAGGTAAATATAATTTTATTTTTAGGCTGCTCACTATTTTAAATTGATTTTTTTTTTACTTGGTTACACTATCAATCTCCTTCTTATGGGACGGCATAATGTTCAAATAATTTTCTCTATCCTCCGCCCTCTAGGACTTCCTCCACCTACATTTTAACTGATGTAGTTTCCACTCCAGCTCAGCCAGCTCCTTAGAAAACCGGGATCTGCACATATTCATTTACATTTATTTAAAGCAGGGGTCTCCAAATCAGTCGTGGAAGGCTCCAATCCTGCCAGATTTTCAAGATATCCCTAATGAATATGCATGAGATATGTTTGCAAGCACTGCCCCCATTGTATTTGGATTTATCTCATGCATATTCATTAGGGATATCCAGAAAACCTGGCTGGTTTGCGGCCCTCGAGGACTTGATTTGGAGACCCCTGATTTAAAGCATGTATAAACCATGTTCCTGATGCTATAGAATCATCCAAAGCTGGGTAAAATCTTCATAAACATAGATGCAATACATAAAAACACCAATACGTCATTTAAAACATAATATAAGCTTGACAACATAAACCAGAAGAAAACCAAACAGTTTAATTCTCTTTAGGTGCCCTTTTACTAAAGTGCGCTATGCAGATAGCGCAGGTTTTGACATGCATTAAGCACATGCTGAGGCCTGCAATACCTGTTAGCACGGGGCCAATACAGTGTAGGCTGATGTCTATGCTGTGAATCATGCATTGGGATGTTAAAGGGGTGGGTTGGGGCAGAAATTAGGAGTGGTGAGCATTACACAGTTATCACAGGAGTAAACCCTACACGCTAACTGTGACCATTGCAATTAGCATAGACTCACCTAATGCCACCTCAATAGGTAGCGTTAAGTGCACCTGTGGTAACCGTGCATGCCACTGTGGCGCATTAGGATACCTCTCAGTCCAATAATTGCCGGGAACATGCTGGACCTGCCCCTGGTAGTTAATGCACAGTGGTTGCAAGTACTGCTCATTACTTTTTGTGCTAAATGTCCATTAGTTGCAAAACCCTAGCACACGTTAGTAAAAAAAGACCCTTAGAGGCACATTCTGTACTGTGCGTCCGGTCGGAACAGAGGCCCAATGGGACGTCCATTCCCGCTATTTACGGGACAGAACAGACCCCTTAGAGTGTAAGATTGCCCATCCTATCATCATCCACTAAATGGGGAAAAGTCGTCTTAGCCTTCTTAAAAACATAACGTAAAATGCTTCCCCCCCCCCCCACGCTACCAATATGCTTTCAGGTTCTATGTAAATACCATCCCCCTGTACATAGTTCTACCATACCACCCAGCTATGTTCACCTCATCCCTTAGTTCTTGTACTACCTTCTATCCTCACTCTTCCATGCATTACAAATTTACTGTTCTATGTAAACTGCTTTGATAATCTGAAAGGTGGTATAAAAAATGTTAAATAAATAAGCTGTGAAATTCAGCTCCAGCCAAATGATAAACACTCAGCAAACGGCATTCTGCCACATTGCCCCTTTATATAAAATGCTCCACCACTGGTAAGGGGGCTAGAGATAGACTGTACATGGCTTACGTCTAGACTCAAGCCTGCTTCTTTTTACAAGCATGTGGCTAGTCATGGGGAGGATTAAGAGTTCGAGCAGTTGAGGTCTGTGATATTAATGTTTTTGTCATGTGTTATCAGAGTCTAGTTGACTTGTCTGTTTGTTTATGTTAATATTAATTGTAGCATTTGAGTTTTAATTACATACCATTTTAGCTGATTGTAAGTATATTATTTATTTGATATCACTTACCATTTTATTAGTTTATATTTTTTTTGTTTATTTATTGACTGATTATGATTGTATTATATCGTGAATCACTTTCGTATTCAGTTGAAAGGTAGTATGGAAGTATAATAAACTACCTTGCTGCTCCTTATGCCTGGAACAAACTACCTGTCTCTTTATGTCATATTTCATCTTGCCTCCTATTTCAACCCATGCTAAAGGTTAACCTCTTTCAGGCCGCTTCTGGATCTTAATCCTTTGTTCTCCTTCTGTCTCCTTACCCTTCCCTATTGTACCCTCGTTCTCATCTATTATGCTGTCTGTCTTGATTAGATTGTAAGCTCTGATGAGCAGGGACTCCTATGAAGAAAGGCTAAAAAGGTTAGGGCTCTTTAACCTGGAAAAGAGACGGCTGAGGGGAGATATGATAGAAGTCTATAAATTAATGAACGGAGTGGAACGGGTAAACGTAGATCGATTGTTTACCTTATCAGAATATAGAAAGACTAGGGGACATGCAATGAAGCTACAGGGTAAACTATTTAAGACTAATAAAAGAAAATATTTTTTCACTCAACGTGTAATCAAACTCTGGAATTTGTTACCGGAGGATGTAGTAAAGGCTGTTAGTGTAGCTGGGTTTAAAAAAGGTTTGGACAAGTTCCTGGAGGAAAGGTCCATAAACCATTATTAAGAAGTGACCGAAGATATCAATGCTTGACCCAGTACAAGCACTGTGGAACTTGTGTCTCTTGGGGAAACTGCTAGGTACATATGACCTAGATTGGCCACTGTTGGAAACAGAATACTGGGCTTGATGGACCTTGGTCTGACCCAGTATGGCATATCTTATGTTCTTATGTTCTTATGACCGTCTTACTGTAATGTCTGTACAGCGCTGCATATGTCTTGTAGCAATACTAAACTAGTCTCCTTTGTCTCTACCATTTCTAGTTTTACTATGGGGTCATTTTAGAAGCTCTCTTTGTGAGTTGGATGTCTGAAAATGAGCACATAGACGTCCAAATCATGGAGTCATGTCCAGAGCTATTTTATAAAGCAGGAATATAGATGTCTCTGGTGCAATAACATCCAGGTAGCACAGGGGGCATGGTGGAGGTATTCCCTGGGCGGAGCAACACCACAAGCACATCAGGCCCTGGTTGCTGAGGCGTCCATACCTATACCTGCTCCTAACCACAAATAGGCTGCCATAAACGGCTCATTTTAAGGCTGCAATGCTTCCAGGGGGGAGAGCAAACTGTGCTGACATCACAGCAGTTAATATTTACTGGCCAAAGAAACCTGTCTATAAATACATATTCCAGGCCTATAACTGGCTGGCCGCCACACGTCTGAGTATATCAAATGGCAGGGCAGGATGTGTTAGTCTCATAACATAGATACCCCCATCTGACCTACCCAGACTGGGGTGTCAGAGTCCACATTTGTAAAATGGCCTACACCTGTTCACGTATTTGGTCTTGATATCTGCTCAGGGTCCATCTCCAGACCTGCTTACTGGGATGTTCAGTTTTCGGGGTGGAGACAGAACGATTTCTTGGATATTCTGCTCTGGAAATTCCAGATTTTTCCTGGATGTCCTTTCTAAAATGCCACTTCACATCTTTTTTTGAAATGCAGTGATCAGAACTGCACACAGTACTTAAGATGTAGTCACACCATAGATCAATTACAGAGCAGTACGAGAGTCTCTGTTTTATACTCCATTCCATTCTGTAGAACTCCCAATATTCTCTTTCTGTTTCTGACCATTCACTGCACACTGATTTCAATATATTGCCCACAATGACTCCAAGATTCTTGCCTTGGGTGATGTCTTCCTAACTCAGAACCCCTCATTTTGTACCTATACTTAGGATTCTTGTTCCCTATGTGCATCACTTTGCATTAAATGTTATCTACTTGACTAGGCTGTAAGTTGTGATGAGCAGGGGCTGTCTTATTATATTGTCTGTGCAGCACTGCGGACGCCTTGTAGAGATATACAAATGATCAGTAGCAGTAGTAATATTTCGATGCCCAGTTTTCCAGTCTGGCAAAATCCTTTGGGAGTTTCTCACAGTCTCCTTTTTTTTTAGAAACAGCATTCAATAATTCTTTTGTCATCTACAAATTTGATCATGTCACTCATTGCTCCATGCTGCAGAACATTTATGCTAACGCACCGGTAGTACAGATTCCTGGAGCACTCTACCGTTCACCTCTTTCCATTGGGAAACCCAACCAACTCGCCGTCTTATCTTCTAAGCAGTTACCCACGACTACTACTACTGGTTATCATGTGTATAGCGCTACAAGACATACGCAGGCACATGTAAAAGACGGTTCCTGCTCATCGGAGCTTACAATCTAGTCGAGACAGACAACACAACAGCTGAGGACAAGGATTCATTTAGGGGTACGGTAAGGAAACACATAGGAGACTAGGCGGATCAGGATCCAAAAGCAGCCTCGAAGAGGTGAGTTTTCAGCCTGGATTTCAAAAAGGGCCAGAGATGAAGCCTGACGTACGGACTCGGGTAGTTTGTTCCAGGCATAAGAAGCAGCCTCGTGCCTGGAACCTCCCCTCATGAGAACATTGCCTCCTATCCTGTGAAATTTTTAACTTGCTGAGGGATATCTCGTGAGGGTCTTTGCCAAATGCCTTCTGAAAATCCAAATCTGCTATATCAACTTGCTCCCCGTTGCACACATACTTCTTCCCACCTTCAAAAAAGTTCTAATAGGTTTGTAAAGGCAGACTTCCTTTTGCCAAATTTGTTTTGGCTCTTCCCAATGAAGTCATATCTATCCATATGCCCATTAATTATGGTCTGCTTCTTAACAATAGCATCTACCATTTTGGTAGGCATCAGCACGAGCATAGCACTACATTGTACAGAGGTGCATCAAGGACATGGCCTTTGTCCTGCAATCCAAATTAAATGGTTAAATGTAGATTTCAGTGGAGGCTATAATCCACCTCTTCCCTATCGAGCAGACATAGACTGAGACTAAACACACACCTCTTAGGTCATGATTGCCTAATTTACTGCCCCTTGCTGAAGGCTTTTGCATTGTCATTTATCTGTTTCTTTATAATTGACCAGATTAATTATTTCCACCTTGCTGTTTGGCAGATAGGTCACTGGTCCTTTTCACAGCATTAATAAACTAATTCAGTTTTTCTCCATGTAATTAAGACTCTGAGTTACAGATCACATTTATAAATTGGTTTCGTGTGCAATTAATTCACTCTTTATTAAGCTTGAGATCCAACCTGTTATAGTGACTTTGGAAGGGCTTTTACTTTTCCTGGCTCTGTTTTCGATCATGTAAGCTTTTCTTATAAGGAAAAACATTGTTATATGAATATTTATTAATACCCTACATTTATTCCAATGATTATAGGACAATTTCCAGTCACTCAATTAATCACGGCCTGCGACTGTAAAAGGCAGCTCTTGGATGCAATGTTCAAACAAATCCAGGTACATCCAAACTTTTGTCACCAAGGTCTTCCACGGTCAATTCTAACAGGAACAATTATGAGGACCAGACTAATTTAGAAAAGTAAATTGCCTTATCTCTGACAGCTTTATATGGGGCCATTTAGAGGAAACCTAAGAAATGATTAAAGGTGCACAGCTCAGTAAACACAATGGCTAAATAACACACCATAGAGTTTGTTTTCAAAGCCTACAGCACTCAAGAGAGCAGGTTTTAATTCTTGGCAGGACCAGCTGTCTGCAAATCATAGTAACTAATATAATCATGCCAGTTTATCCCAAGCCGGTAGGGACACTTTGAAACAATCCTGGTACTTAGCCTCTCTCTCTCTGAAAGCTGCAAGATTATAGCTTTGCGACTCTATAAAAAGGCAAGACTACAAGTCCCATAATGCATAGTGCTGGGAGTTTAAAGGCTAGGACTGGCTCAAGGTGTCCCTGATAGCTTGGAGTTAGTAGGCAGGTCTTTTCAGAGCTGCTAAGCCATCTAGTTTCAGGAGTGAGCCTTTTTGGTCAGTCCTGATTTTGAGCTTACTGTACATCCCAAAGCAATGTGGTATTTGTAGTCCTTGATTCTATCCATTGAAATCAGTGCCGCAGGCCCCAGAAAGCCTCAGGGCATGGTTGTCAAAAATCTAGCACTTGCCTAAAATCTTACTCCTGGTAAGATTGATAGCTCTGTCTTTCAAGTGTGCATTTTTGTATCTTGATGAAATATGCAACAGTCTGACAGAAGTTTGAGTTTCTTTTGTTGAAGGGATAAGGAGAGCTTGTCATTGGATGTCGCTAGCAGGCTTCCACTGGCAAATGCAAATGGCATTCATCAAAATCAGTATTTGCTTTTTCCTTCAGAT
Organism: Ichthyophis bannanicus; assembly: GCA_033557465.1. Classification (NCBI taxonomy): domain Eukaryota; kingdom Metazoa; phylum Chordata; class Amphibia; order Gymnophiona; family Ichthyophiidae; genus Ichthyophis; species Ichthyophis bannanicus. The sequence goes on along the minus strand of CM066036.1, from coordinate 523,480,058 downwards.
CTTTCCATGCATGCAAAGGGCAAAACTAGGAATGGGATGGTGAAATGGCAATCTTATCAGTCCTCTACAAGAAATACTATGTAAATCATTGCTTAAAATAACCACAAATATTTTCATATGTAAAACTAATTCAATAGGATTTTGAATGAAAATATAGGTACTGGTTTTGACAAATGCTATTTATATTTTCCAGTAGAAGCTCTACTTGAACCATCCAATAAGCACTTGCTAGACCCTATTGTTTTGGGGGGAAAGCAAGTTTATTGAACATGCGGCTGCAATCTCCTGATCCCAGGCTGTAAAACTTTATAGCATCCCAAAGTCTCAGCTGAGACTTTAAGCAGTGAGATTGTGCTTTGTGTCCAGAGTAGGAACCAACAATAAAACTGTCCATATGCTATGGTAAATGAATATTTCAGCTTGACCAGTAGTTCAACGTCCGGCTGCTTTAATATGCTAGAGGTAAGCAGAAATATTGAGCTTGCGATCGCGCTCTTAAATCCCACCCATAATTCAGATAATAGCCCCCAACCAGCTCTCCTATCCTAAAACATCATACAGATGTTATAGGTTGTTGACTTGAAATATCACCAAGTGGTCCAGATAATTATTTGCTTGTTTACTGAATGCAATCTGCAAAGCCAAGCAGCGGCATCCTTGATATTTTAGTTCAAAGTCACTAATTTACCTCTTAGACACATCTATAACATACTTTGTATCTCTATACACAGACAGTCGGGGATCAGAGCTTTCTCGGTGAGATAGCCAGCCTACCTGGGGGCATAGAGTGGGCATGGTGAGCTCAGTGCAGTTAGCAGTAAGTTCACACCACATACTAACTGTGTCCTATGCGATTAGCAAGGGCTCACCTAATGCCACCTCAATAGGTGGAGTTAAATGCACCTGCGCTAACGCGGTGTGTGTTAGGGAAAGTGTTCCACGTTAACTGCTGGAAAAATGCTTTCCACGCTCCTGACATTTGTGTTTTACCTAAGGTGCCATAGTTTCAGCACTTTTGGTGCATTAGGGGCAACACCCTAATGCTCTTTAGTAAAAGGGCTCCATAGAGGTCTTTACCTGTCATGAACTAGTCTAGTAAGGACCAGTTTCATCATGTAGTTCAAAAGCCAGGAAGTAAATGAGAGCGTGACATAAGGAACTTGTTTGTGATTTCCTGTGATGATCCATAGCATGTCGTCACACAGATCCTGGTCAGTGAGGTTGCTCTGTGAAGACTACCATAAAGAAAGGCAACATTAGGTGGATCAACTAAATCGTTGCTAAGAGGTAGGTAAGGTGGTCAAGAGAAATCTGGCAAAATTAACAAGAAAGAAAATGAAAAGCATTTTGTTTGCACAGAGGGCCTCCAGCTGATGGAGAAATCAGAGCTTTCTGTTGGATTCACTAGTAGAACTGTGTTTAACTAGAGTAGGAAACGAATTCCATTGAACGTTCCATGCCAATACATAGGTCAGACCACAAAAAATAAAACCCAGTCCACTGGGCAGAGTCCAACATGTATTAATACAAGCAAAAGCAAACCGCCAGTACAACTAGCAAAAATGACTTCTTGTAAACCACACTATACACAAAACTTCAAAATATCAAGAAACTTACTTTAAAAATGCAAAATATCTTCAAGGGTACTGTGCTCTTCTCACATTGCATCATAAGCTATTATCTAGTTCATGTTATATTCTTCTTGACTAGGATAAGTCATTTCAATTATAAAATTCAAAAATATATAAGAAGAGACTGTGACAAGCCCTTGCTTTTTATATGTATTTTAACCCTCGGATACACTACCCCCGGGTCAGGGGTGACCCGGGTGTCGGTTTTTGTGTTTTTTCTTCAAAATGGTAAGGAATTGTATTTTGGTACTCTAGGTATTCCTCAACGAACCATTTTTAAGTATTTTCATACATATGGTTTGCAAAAATAACGTTTTTATACAGTACTGCATGCTGCTGAACAAACAAGGGGTGATTTTCAACTCGCACAATAACACTCTACTTTGTTTTATAGCAGCAAAGAAAGTCACCACTCCAAGTCCACATTACAATCCTGTGTTTTCTAACGTCTTGCTTACATTTATGACATCACCTGATGTCAGTTCCTTGTTTGTTTCTGTGGATTAAAATTTTTTACGACAAAGGTAAACAATGCCACTCCCGAAACGCTTCAGCAGCTGTGCAGCAACTGAAAAAATTAGACGTTGGTTGAATGAAGAAAGTGACAGTAATGATAGTTTGAGTAATGATACTGAAGGTGCTGATACGGATAGTGCAGTCGTTCCCGCCCAGTCCTATCAGCTTGATCTTGATGATAGCGGCAGTGAAGCGGAAGATGCTGTCGAAGAAAATAAAACAAGTGATGACGATAGCAGTTCATACAGCAATTCTGAAACTTCTGAATCACATTCTGAAAATGAGGAAGTTACTGACAGTCATTACACAGCTCGTTCTGGCATGCATTGGAATAAAACTGTACCGCCAACATCAAGAACAAGGGAAGCAAATATAGTCAGAGAATCTTCTGGACCAATTGCTCTGATCAGAGGTATAACTAATGCTAAGGATATTTTTGACATATTTGTAACTCCAGATATATTATCAGCAGTGTTCGATTTCACAAATTCTGAAGGCATACGTAGAGCTGAAGCAATGCAGCCACCATGTACTGACTGGAAGCAGGTAACAATGGAAGAGCTCCAAGCAACATTGGGTCTTCTGTACATGAGTGGTGTTTTCAGGTTGAACAAAGTATCTGTACGCAGAACTTGGGCTAAAAGTCCTATCCAGAATCCTATATTTCCAGCTGTTATGTCAGGTAAAAGGTTTGCAGAAATATTGAGTTTACTTCGATTTGATGACAAACAAACCCGTGAATCACGAAGGGCCAATGACAAATTTACTCCAGTCAGAGATGTTTGAAATTTATTCATTTCTCAGTGCATGAAAATGTACACACCATCTGCATACTTGACTGTTGATGAACAATTGTTGGGGTTCAGAGGCAAGTGTCCGTTTCGTCAATACATCAAGTCTAAACCAGACCGATACGGTATAAAGTTATGGGTGTGTGCAGATGCCGAAACGTATTATGTATTCAACATGAAGCCATAACTAGGGTGTGAAGAGTCAGTTACTCGTGACAAAACAGTATCTCTAGGAGCTGGTGTTGTTTTGAAGCTAATTATTGAACCTCTGGAACGGTCTGGCAGGAACATTACTTGCGACAATTTCTTTACTAACGTACAACTGGCTGATGTTCTTCTTAGCAAGAATTTGACACTACTGGGCACTGTAAGACATTGCAACCGTGACATACCTTCAGAATTCCAGGCAAATCGCTCAAGAATTGTGGGATCCTCAATATTTGGCTTCAGTGGAGACAAGACTTTGGTGTCATTCGTCCCAAAACGAAACAAATCAGTTATGCTGCTGTCAACACTTCACCATGATAATAAAATTGATGAAACATCAAAGAAGCCAGAAATAATACTTGACTACAACAGAATGAAAGGGGGTGTTGATACAGTAGATCAGTTGTGCCACACATACAGTGTGAAAAGATCAACTCGTCGATGGCCACTTTGCGTGTTTTATGGACTGCTTGATATCGCGGCTGTAAATTCATTCATAATATTTATGTACAACAATCCTATGTTTCATCACAAGGAAAACTGCAAGAGAAGGTTTTTTCTGGAGGAACTCGCTTTGAATCTCATGAAGCCTCAGCTACAAAATCGTCAAAGCCATCCAGAAGGTCTGACTAGCCATACACGTCAATCCATGGCCAATGTTGGCTATCCTTGCCTTGAAATGCCTAAGCCACCAAGACCGTTGACCACACGGGCATCAGCAAAGAAAAGAAAAAGATGCTCCTTTTGTCCAAGTGACAGAGATCGAAAAGTATTTACTGAATGTGAAATCTGTCTGAAGCGAGTGTGTCCTGAACATTCAAGAACAACTACTAGCACATTGTGCATAAACTGTTGTTGAAAAAAACAGTCAATGTACTTCATGTATTGCTTACTAGTTTTCTGTTGTTTACAATGCACCGTTGTCAATTTGTTATAACACGGTAATTTTTTTGTCACAATTTGCATCATGCCATTACTTGACATAATGGCACCATACTTTGACTGTTGCTGTCCACCTAGCGAATAAATAGAGAACTATTGTAGTTTGCAAAGCGTGCAGTGCTGCACACCATTTTTAAGCTTGCAACTGAATAGTTAACAGGTATTGACATTATGCAGCATATATCTGACCTTGTACAACTTGTCCTGCCTGATCTTGGCTAGCATTGCACATTATTCACTTGAAAGGGTGAATTAATAACAAGTATTATAAAAAATAAATAAAAGTATGTCTTTTTCTTCACAATTTAACCATGTTTTACAAACAAAAGTAGATGTTTTACCATATTTCTACATATGGGTCAGGGATGACCCGGGGGTAGTGTATACGTGTCAGTCGATTTAACGAGTGTATCCGAGGGTTAAATTTGGCCATTTTTGCATCATTTCTGGAGGGGGTCATTTACTAACAATGCATCTCAAGCCCAGATTTTGACATAGGCAACTGTCTCTGGTGCCAAATTCTGATAGATGCCTATGTGCTGCTGCCATTGTCATGCCTCGATGGCTGTAAATTTGATCGCCCACAGCAGCAATGCTTCTGCCTTAAGTTACTCTCCAAGCAGGGCCAGTGTTAGACATGCAGGGGCCCAGAGTAGAAACTGGTGAGGGGGCCCCAAAGCCCGCCTGCAGGGTATGCTTCCTTCAGTTTCAGGCAGACTTGAGGTCCCCTGTGGCATGAGGGCCCAGGGTAATTGTTCTGTTTGCCACCCCCTTAATGCCCTGTCTCCAGCATGAGGCCTTCCAGCACTTGCACGCTGACAAGCCCTGTGAAATCTTGCCCTTTGCATGGGTTTCTATGTTGAGAGGAAGCCTGTGAACCTATGAGTGCTGGAAAGCCTTGTGCTGGAGAATTGCTTACTGAAGAAGCTTTGCTGTCTGCTTCAGGTAGTATAAAGCACAGCAGCAGAGGTAACAGGAGCACCATAAAAGCAGGGAGGATCCAAGCAAGAGTGATGGAGATTTTAGGAGGGGGCCATAAGCCTGCCTTTGCTCATGGGCACCCATAACTTACTGACGATACAGTAACACCATTAATGGCCATTATTTATCTCAGGATTCATTTTATGTACTAGGCCATATGTAATATGGTCGGCCAGGACATGCAAGTCTCATAAGTCACCCCCTTCTGAAATTGCCTTGCTGATAAGTCCATGTAGCCAGTTCTGAGGCTGTGCAATTTGGGGATGTCCACATTTGTGAAATGGCCTGCAATCATGCACATACCCGGCCTTGCAGTTTGCACGAGATGTATCTCCATAATTGGTTATTGAGACGTGCATTTTTTGGGGTGTAGATGGAGCGATTTCACAAGGCACTTATTCCTGTCTCCCTTCACTGCTGCCACTCCCTTGGATTTTTGGATATTCTGCTCTGGACGTCCCAGATTTTTCCTGGACATTCCTTCTAAAATCCCGCTTAATGATTATAACTAATATCATTGTTTTCATGATGTGTTAAAACGACAGCTATCACAAGCCTAGCTCTTTACGAGAGCCTGCACAACATCAACAAAAAACCTGGCATGCTTAGGTTTCTTTTATAGAAATAATTAATTCTATTTGGTAATTTTTTGGTTTTTGTCTTTGCTGGGTTTGGTAGTGTGTGAGCATGATTCATAGGTATGAGTGCAGCAGCCTGGATGCACAATTAACACAGGTATTATATAGGCTTGGGTCCTTTTGAAGGTGTGGTCTCCACAGTTGCACACAGTGCTCTAGGTTAGGTCTCACCGAGGACTTGTACAGAGTCACTGTTGCCTCTTCTTCTTGCTGGCCTTTCCTCGCCCTATGAACCTGGGCATCTTTCTGGCTTTTACTGTCGCTTTTTCTACCTGTTTGGCTACCTTGGGATCATCAGAGGCGGTCGCCCCTAGGTCTTACTCTTTCGTGTACCCTTGTTCTCAACTTTTGGACTGTCTGTCTTGATTAGATCGTAAGCTCTAACGAGCAGGGACCGTCTTTTATATGCATCTTTACAGCGCTGCGTACGCCTTGTAACACTATATAAATGATTAATAATAGTAGTAGTAGTCCTACAGTAAATAACACATTAACAGGGTTAATGTGCGCTGTTAGTAAATGACCCCTTAAGTTATTTAGTTTCCTTCCTGGTTTTAGGTGTCTCAAAGTGGATTTGTTTTGTGCAAACCACGAGAAGAATGAGACCAAGTCGTTAGCCAGAAAATCATAGGTGTCATCTTACTTGCTCAGAGTTAGTGATAGTGCTGTTCTTACTACCCACCTTTGTGCTAAAGAGAATTTTCTTCTGGAGCTCATGGACTGTAATATATACAGCAAGCAAGAATACTGCAGCAAGAATACTCACCGGAACATCTAGATCGGAGCACATAACTCCAGTACTGATGAGCCTACACTGGCTGCCTTTACAGGCCAGAATCATATACAAAGCCCTCGTTCTAACCTTCAAGGCCTCAAGAAATCAGCCCCCCACCCCGCTTACCAAGCTCATCCAGCCCATTCCACCAAACAGAAACAGACGCTCGTCATGTATGAACAAACTAGAAATGCCTAAAACAATCACGAAATGCTCAAAGACAACAGCCAATAGAGCCTTCTCACTTTTTGTACCAGGAGCATGGAACTCCCTCCCCCCAGAAATCCGTTCCATTACCAATATCATTTCGTTCAGAAAGGCTATCAAACATCATCTGTTCTCAAAATACTATTCCAATCTCATCCCCCCCAGACAATCCCAAAATAATACACGCCTTCACCAAAACCCACCCTAACACAACCCCAACTAGAAAATTCGATAGCCTGACACTCCTCCTGTTACATTTCCATTCTTCTTACTACATTCCATAACCATGCCCTTCGTATGATGTTTAATCTTCTTCTTTATGTAACACTGTACATAGTTTTTCTCCCTGTTATCCAAGTTTGTATCCCTTGTTCAATGTAAACCCAATGTAAATTGTTACATTGTTGTATGTTTTGTTCCAATGTAAACCGCACTGATTGTAATAGCGCGGTATATAAGAAATGCAAATAAATAAATAAATAAAATAAATAGACCACATACTGAGTTTGAAAGTTGTTTTTAAGCAGGCTGATGAAGCTCTATGCAGCTGGAACGGTTTCTGTACTTTTCTGCTGCGTTTCCCTGGCACTTGCTGATCTTTTTCCCTCCATATGTAGAATGAAATAGTCACGTGGTGCTGGTGCTGTTCTTGATTTTCACTTCTTAACCACTCTGTCTGCTTTCGGCGCATCGAGCTTTTTCTTGGTGGGTCTGGGAATGTCTCATGTGATCATAGCTTCTTCATTCATTGCAATTATATCAGAGTTTTTCTGGTGCAGCGATATAATAGTGTTTCTGGTTTCTAATCAATGAGACAGGCTACCTTATTGAAGGTGTGGTCTCCAGATGTGCAACTTTCTGTACCATCAGCACATCGCATCTGGCCAAGAGAAGATGAAATGTTCTTTGGCACAGATATCAGAAAGAATATTACGTGCTGCCATACTCCACACTCTTGCTGCAGATTGTCTGTATACCGTTTATCTTTACCCGATAGCTTACAGGGATGATAATAGAAAGCATCAAGTTGATGCTTGTCTGTACTCCAAAATCCCTCGTTGTGGTTCTGGCAGCTTCTAGGTGCACATCAATGGTGCTTGCAGAAAAGGCAGGGTAACATGGAGATTTTGCTTTGGCTTCCCCCCCCCCCCCCCCTCGCCCTTCCCCAGTTCTTCTGTGTAGAGACACCGCTGCATTGCGCCTTCTGCCCCTCATTTTCCCCTTCATTCATCTGTTTCTGACACATCTGTCCTTGTCTGTCTTCATCTTCTTCTCAGTTTGTTACTTTTTTGCTTTCTTCTTTTCCTTTCCCCTATTCCTCCCTTCTCACTCGTTTATATCATCAGTGTCTTTTCTTATTTCCTTCTCATCTTATAACTTTCCCACTTTCTTTCGGTATCATTTCTCTGTGTCTCTTAGCTCCTTTCTTACGCTACAGTTTTATATGCAATACTATTAGTGAGGTTCAGAATAAGTGTTATCAATGATCAAGTCCGATTAGGGACTTAGAATTAATTAAAATGAAAAACACTGATCTAGTCCCTACAAGTAAGTTCAGTCAGATCGTAAAAAGTAGATAACTGCCACCCTCATATGCACAACCCAGCAGAGGATGAGTGAATCTGGAGGATCTGCTGTACCAGGTCTGTCTCCTCTGCTGTACTGTCAGGCCTTGAAGTCAGCTCACCCCTTGTGGGGAGCATTGCCTCTGCTGCCTCTCAACTGTTGAACTCCTCTTCTGTGTCCATAGTTCCTGTGCCTCTCAGCTACTGGACTCCTTTCGCCTGTGGGCCATCCACCCTGGTACCTCTCAGCTGCTGGACCTCTTCCATGTGAGGGCATTCGCTCTAGTGCTTCTCATGGCAGCTGAAAATCCTAGAATGCTCTCCCCATTGGGAGGGACTTCCATCACCAGGGACTGCAATCTGGCTAGACCCATAGCTCTGTAAATCTAGCCCCCGGATTGCAGTTCTTGGTGATTCCGGCAAAGCAAGCTCATGAGTTCTAATGCAGCTTTCCCCATGCTCTTCTCAGCAACAAACCTAAGGAAGATACAAAAAGAAATGTACAAGTTCTCACCTATCTTAATTTTTTTTTCCATCCTGAAGCCCAGCTATCCAAGGTTTTCATTCCTACAGTTTCTGATTGGGGTGAGAATCAGCCTTCCTGGAGAATGCATTCCTGAAACTTGCCCCACTCTTCCCAGTATAATCCCAACATATAGCACTCTCTTTCTCGGCTTTAAAAGGGCATTACTATTTCCACAATACTTATCATCCTCTCTTTACCTCAGCGCCTCTCCAAAATCCTCTCTCTTTACCTCTCCCTCACCTGACCAGCACCCTCTTGCTCCATCTCAGTCTTATTTGTAGAGCACCATCTCTCTTCAACCCACCTATCACCCTTGTTTCTCTGCTCCACTATCTCTTACTCCTGCTCATTCATTTCCATATCCTCCCAACTTATCCAAAGCATGAAGGCATAAGCATCAGCAATTAGCACAGAGCCCTGTGGGTCTGTGGGCACTTAGAGACCTCAGCACTGAGCATGAGTTTCCAGTCTGACATGGAGAGGAGGGGGCCGTGCCCTTGAACATATACTGACTTACAGCTCCCATGCTGACTGCCGTTACTGGGCATAGGTCACAGTGGAGGTTCAGAGGGAGAGGGACTCTATCGACTGATGATGTGACCCCATGTGGAATCCTGACCCACCGTTTGGGAACCGTTGTTCTTGGGAACTGCTTAGTTCACCTAATGCAGGGCTTCCCATACCTGTTTTGGGGACCCTGCAACCATTTGGGTTTTAGGATATCCACAACGAATAGGGATGAGGTACATTTTCATTTACTGGGTTTGTAATGTATAAAAATTTAGTTTGTGCCTATTTGTTGTGGATATCCTGAATTCTGACTGGCTATGAGCTCCCCAGGACAGGTTTGGGAAGAACTGGCCCTAGACACATCAGAACTGAAGTATCTGCAGCAAACACTGAAGAAGCACAGGTCCCTCCAGGCTCATAAATCGGTGTAGTTGCACTGTTTCCATTAATTTAAACGCTGCAGGAATGGAAATTGTACTCTGCTACTGAATTCAGATTCCTATCACGGTGCACAGTTTAAACAATTCTCCCCCCCCCCCCGCCCCCCGCCACACAAACAGCAGCTGTAATAATACATATGGTAATGAGGCTAGCTGTTCTTTTTCCACTCTGGGATTCCCTTTAATGAAGGCCTTTAAAGTAGGACAAGAGGACACAGTATTTACAAATATGTCACAAATTTATTTAACATTTCTTTTATACCGTTTTTCGAGACGTCAAATTGGTTTACATTGGACAGCATTGAATGAGATGTTTACATTGAACAAGAACTTATGTACAATAATTAACCTTGATTGACATAAGTTATAACTAACATTGAACCATTTACAGTGGTCAAATTAATTTGTGATTTTTGTAGACATTGTTGAGTTCAATTATGTATCTGAGCCAAACACTTCTTGAAATATGTGAGTTTTTTGGGGGGTTTTTTGGAACTTAGTTATGTCTTCAATGGCTCTCGGGGTGCTTGGGAGCACATTCCATAGTGTGGATGCATAGATTGTAAATGCTCTTTGACACGCAGCCTGTGTGCCTTTGGCTTTTTTTTTGCCTTCAGGCTCTGTTGTTAGGGTTAGGTTGTATGTGTGGGGTTAAGCAGTCAGCGGATTGTTTGTGTATTACCTTATGTATGTTCAAATGCCCCTATAGGAAGAATTATATAAATATTTAAAAAGTAATTAAGGATAAGAAATCAAAAACATTTTATTCCATAAATCTTGAAATCCTTTGTCATAGCTCCATTCCAAAAATTGTCTTAAGGCCCATAAGAAGTTATATAGAGCCAACCTGAGTCCAATTATAGTGGTTGAGTTGATTTGAATACTCCTAGATGAAGGATTCAGCTGTTTCTGTTGTATGGACAAAAATAGAAGGAAAGGTCTAAACATGCTGAACATGGGAATAAGGTTATTCAAAAGTACAAACTGGGAGAAGGCAATTTTCAGAATGTATTTTTCAGACAGCAGAATTTGAAAAATGTACAAGAGTGTGAATACTCTAATAAGGCAGTGTAAATAAATTTTCAAACCAATTGATATAGGCAGGAAGAAACTCACACAAAACCAGAAACCAAGAGTAGGCAACTCCAGTCCTCAAATGCTACAAGCTGATTAAGTTTACAGGATATCCGCAATCAATATTCATGAAATATATTTACATACAGTGGAAGCAGTGCATGCAAATACATCTCATGCATATTCAGGGATATTTTGAAAACCTGGTTTGCAGCATCTGCAGAATGATTCTGAAGGAGGACTGATGGACTAAGCAAGAGGAGTAGAAAACAACCAGGGATATAGACAAACCCATGTCAATAAAGTTGAGCAGAAAAAAGGGAAAACTGAAGGGAGAAACCGGAAGGTAGCTTCAAGAGAGAAAGAAAGAGAATGCAATGTCAGTAAAGAGTAGTTACTCACCTGTAACAGGTGTTCTTCAGGAATCAGTCCTCACATATGGGTGTCATCGACGCCGATGAAGCCCTAGCGGAGCATTTCCCCAGCTTTCCATGAAAGCCTTTGGGAATGCAGGCACGCATGCGCGGTTCCCTTCCCGCCTAAAGGTGCCATCTTACCTCAGTCAAATGACATAGCTAAGAACAGCACACAAAAAGTAAAAATAAACTAGGTACAACTGCAACTCCCAGGGGAGGAGGGAGGGTTGTGAGGACTGATTCCTGCTGCTCCTGGAGAACACCTGTTACAGGTGAGTAACTACACTTTCTCCAGGACCAAGCAGGAAGTCAGTCCTCACATATGGGTGACTCCCTAGCTCTGGGCTACCAAGGAACCCAGGCTGAACAAGAGAACTCCCTCTAGTCCCAGCATCAAAGAAAGGCTTTTCACTGACACAACCTCCACCGGTAGCCCAACAGAGGGCAGGAGTTGCCTAAACCTCAAAGAGATTCCGGAGTACTGCTTGGCCAAAAGCACTGTCCCTACAGGACTCCCTCTCCAGACAGTAATGGGCCACAAAATTCTGGCTTGAAGACCAAGTTGCAGCCCTGCAGATGTCTACCAATGGTACAGAGCGGAGATGAGCCACTGAGGCAGCCATTGCCCTGACATGGTGGGCCGTGACCCGACCCTGCAAAGGAAGATCAGCCGCCTTATAAGCCCAGGTGATACAGTCAGCTACCCAGATGGACAAGGTACGCTTGGACACAGCCAACCCCAACTTATTAGGGTCAAAAGACACGAAGAGCTGAGTAGCCCTTCTATGCCCCTGCGTACGGTCAAGGTAGAAGGATAAGGCCCTCCTACAGTCCAGGGTATGCAGAACTGCTTCAGCCTGGCTTGCATGAGGCCTAGGGAAGAATGTTGAAGGAACCACCTCTTGGTTGAGGTGAAAAGAGGAGACAACTTTAGGGAGGAACTTTGGGTGAGTCCGAAGGACTACCCTGTTCCTATAGAAGCGAGTGTAAGGCCTGTCACAGACCAGGGCCTGAAGCTCACTCACTCGCCTCAAAAACCCCCACCCTGCTGAGTGGGAGCAGGGGCCGGAGGCTTGGGGGTCCTCTGCCTACCCCCATTACCCTGCCCCTTGGCTTGCTGACCCTGGGGTACAGCTTGGGCAGCCTGATACTGAGGGTACTGTTTGTAGGCAGTGCCCTTCCTCGGGTAAAAGGGCTTTTTACCCAAGCCCTTCTTCTTGTGAGAAGGGGCAGAGGTCTTCCTAAATAGCCTTGTCCTTGTAAGGTGCTCGGTCTCGAGCTGAGCGGCCTTCTCGGCCATGGGCTTGCCAAAATGGTTCTCACCTCGGCAAGGGACATCGACCAACTTGTCCTGAACCCATGGCTTGAGATCCGATGACTGCAGCCATGCCTGGCGTCGAGCCGCGATGCCGGCTGCCGCAACTCGGGCCGAAGCCTTGAAGCCATCGTAGGCGGCGCGGAACATGAACTTGGAGCATTCCCGAATCCCCGAGGACAAGGACTTGAATCTCTGCAAGGGTTCCCCGGAGAGACAAGCAGAGAACCCGGCCAACTCCTTGGCCAGGTCTCGCAAGTACATGCCCATGTACAGCTGGTAAGACTGGACACGGCAAGCAAGCATTGAGCCCTGGAAGCACTTTCTACCAAAACCATCGAGGTTTCGGGCCTCCCTGCCAGGAGGCACCGCGGAGTGCATCTTCTGACTTTTCAGGCGATGCATGGCCGATTCCACCACCATGGAATGGTGTGGTAGCTGTGCCTTCTGGAAGCCAGGGCTCTTCCGGAGTCGATAGATCGAATCAACCCGCTTGCTTAAAACCGGCGCCGAGGCCAGTGCCTCCCACATCTGGAAGAGGAGCCATTCCAGCATCGGAGGAACCGGGACAGTAAAGGCCTCCTTCGGAGGAGAGTCGTACTGCAGGGCCTTGAGCTCCTTGGCTCGAGGCTCTTCCTCGGGGTCCACCGAGATAGCCAACATGGCGGCCATATCCCGTACAAACTCCGAGAACCGGGTATCCTCCGGAGGGGATCTACTCCGAGGCTCAAACTGCGGTGAGTCTGACGGGACGCACCAAGTCTTGAATGTGTCGGGGGACTCCTCATCCTCTGTCTCCCAGGCAGACTCGTCCAACGAGGAGTCAGGCTCTGACCCCGCGGGGCCCGGGAGCACCCGCCCCGACACCGGAGGCACCGGCGTCGACGCCCTCGGTCCCGAACGGGAGGTCGAGGGAGACTGCGACCGAGGTCGACCTCGAGCCTTCATGGTCTCGAGTATTGGCTCGGTCTCCGGGGTTGACTTCAATGTCGATGTCCCGCTGGTCAGGGCAGATGCTGGCCATCAGTGCCCGCTGCTGCTCCATGAAGGCAGACAGTCTGCACTCCAAGGCTGTCATCCTGAGACTCAGCTCAGGAGACACAGCAGCCACCGACTCGGGCCCTGGCGGTGCCGGGCCCGATGTCGGCTCTCTGGGAGGAGAGTCCTCGAGGACTACAGGACTTAAGTGTCCAGCAGACTCCGGCTCCACGCGAGGAACTTTGGCAGGCTTCTCTTGTTCCACGGGCCCGGGGTGACGGTCAGGGGTCTTAGACCTGGCCCTCGAGGAGCCAGGGACCTCTTCCGACGACGCCCTCACGAGCCGCTTCTTCCTCTTGCGTTCCCGGTCGGGGACCCCCTGTCCTAGGAGCCACGATGGCGCTCGGGATCCGAATCCCGAGATGTTGAGGCCTCAGACGAGGTCCGGGCCCAGCCAGAGGCTGAGTCAGAAAAAAGCCTTTCTTTCTGCTGCTGGCGACTTTGGAGTGCCTTGGAAGACATCTTCCCACATGGTCCACACGTCTTAGAGTCGTGATCAGGACCGAGGCACCGAAGGCAGCAGTCATGTGTGTCGGTGAGAGACATCAACTTCTTACACCGATCACACTTTTTAAAACCGCTGGAAGCCATCGGGAAAAAAAGAGTCCCCGTGAGGTCAAAGGCCCGGGCTGCCAGGGAAAAAACAAAAAAGGGCGCGAACGCCAGCCACGAAGGGCAAAAACTGAAAAATAAGAAACAGGCTCGATACCGGTGTACTGAACCTGGCGGGAGGGGAACCGGTGTCGAACTGGGGAAGAAAAAATAGCGAGAATCGCCGAAAAAATCAAACTTTTATCCGGGATGACAGGACACACGTCCAGTGGGCTTCTCGGAAAAAGAGAGACTGAGGTAAGATGGCACCTTTAGGCGGGAAGGGAACCGCGCATGCGTGCCTGCATTCCCAAAGGCTTTCATAGAAAGCTGGGGAAATGCTCCGCTAGGGCTTCATCGGCGTCGATGACACCCATATGTGAGGACTGACTTCCTGCTTGGTCCTGGAGAAATGTTTTTGCTTATCTTGGATATTTCTGAAACATTCTTAACATTTGAGCACCTTATATTACCATCTCAATTGTGGCCAATAGCTGATAATATCATGTTCTAGCATCTTTTGAATCATGTTTAACTCATCATTGTTGCAAGGTGTTGTGGCAGGAATCTCAATCTTCCTGGAAACCCTTGCAGTTTGGCATTCGTTATTAGGATCCACTCATTCATCGGTTTTCTTTAATATTTGCAACCATTGGCTGTAGTACTATGAGGACTGGATTTATTTTTTAACATTTTATGCAGAAAATATCCAGTTGCTTGTAGCAGTTTATGATCAACCTAATTTCTCTGTCCACTTTGATCAGATAATGAATGAGATCAATCAATGTTTGGTTGCTGATAAATTTGTTTTGAATTTGAAGAAAACTGAGAAGATGCAAATGTAAATTTTAGATAGGACGTGAAGATCACAATTAAGATATTGAGGTCAGGACATGCACAATTCTGGAAATATTTTAGAAAAGGCTCTGCCAATGGTGGAGCCTTTTCTAAAATACATATAAGGATAGGTAGAAATCCACATGTATTGACCGGTACATAGTGCCGGAAAGCCATTTTACAAATCTACACTTGGGAGAAATCAACTGAGACAACTCAGCAACTGACAAATGTTAGTGGCACGCTTACACTTATAAATTGGTATTTCAAAACTTACGTATGTATGTGGGCCATGTTGTAAAGTTATATGGTTGTAGTCAACATTATTAGCACCCTTGCAATTCAATCCCTTAATGTCCAATATTTCCTATAAAAAAAGTGCCCAGGGAAATGGCTTTGAACTATATATGCACACATATTTAACACATAAAAGAATCAAATAAAACAAGACCAATTAAAAAAGGAAATAGTATAAAAACTGGGATATTGCCAAGGTACGATTATTGGCATCCTTATAAACAATTCAAATCAGTTTCAACAGAAGAACCACAGTCCCATCGCAGTAAAATTACATTGTTAGAATCAACCAATGAATGATGGCTCTAATGTTTAAAATGTCCACATTCACTCCCTGTTCCATTTTCACAATGATGAAGACAAGAGAGCTGCCTGAGACTGTCAGAAAAAATATCATCAAACTTCAAAGGGGTACAAGACCATCTCCAAAGACCTTGGGATTCCTGTGTCTACAGTTCACAATGTTATTAAGAGGTTTTCTGCTCATGGAACTGTTAAGAACCTCCAAGGATGCAGTGGGAAGAGGAAAATTAATTCAATAAGTCTTTGAAGGTTACTGTGAATTGTTGGAGAAATACCATGTACAACATCCAAAGAGCTTAAGGCTGACCTGGAGCAATCTGGAGTGGTGGTTTCAATCTGCACCATATGCTTCGCACTAAACAAATAACAACTTCATGGGCAAAGGCCAAGGAGGACCCCATTGCTCACAGAAGACATAAAAAGGGATGCCTAATATCTGCTCAAACCCATCTTGAGAAGCCACAATCCTTCTGGGAAAATGTTCTGTGGACAGATGAAATCAAACTTGAGCTCTTTGGCAATGCAGACCAGCGATACATTTACAGGTGAAGAAATGAAGCTTATAAGGAAAAAAACACCCTTTCTACAATAAAATATGGTGGAGGTTTCTTAATGTTGTGGGGCTGTTTTTCTGCCTCAGGAACTGGAGGCCTGGAATGTATTAAAGGAATCATGAAGTCAGAGGCCTACCCAGGTATTTTGGAGCAAAATGTGCTACCTAGTGTCAGAAAGCTACAGGTCTGAGTCGAATTTCATGGGTTCTCCAGCAGGACAATGAACCAAAACTTACATCCAAAGTTACAAAAAAATGGTTAAAAAGGAACAAATGGACTATTTTAAACTGACCAGCAATGAGTCCTGATCTCAATCCAATCAAGAACCTTTGGAAAGAGCTGAAATCTGCCATTGGTAAAAGGAATCCTGGAAATATTCATGAGCTGCAACAAATTGCAGTTGAAGAGTGGGAGAAACTACCTTATACAAGGTGCGATCAAAAATTATCGAGACTTGTACAATAACACCAGAAGTATAATACTGACAGTTATTGCACTCATTCTCCTTCAAAGTAGTCCCCTTCCGATAAAACACACTTACTCCAGCATTTCTGCTCTGCTGGAAATAATTTTGAAATGCCTCTTTCGTTATGCTGTGAATGACGAATTTTGCTTATTGGTCTCAAAGTCATTGAATCTCCTTCCTTTCACTGGTAATTTCAGTATTAGAAACAAGAAAAAGTCACAGGGTGCAAGGCCAAGTGAGTTTGGAAACTGACGGACTTGCTCGATTTGGTGTTTGGCCAAGATCTGCTGGACAAGATGTGATGCATGAGCTGGGGCGTTATCGTGATGAAGCGACCATTCACTATTCCTGTGCAACTCTGGCCTCTTACGACAAACTGTATCTCTCAAATGAGTCAGAACTTGTACATAGTACTTCTTATAGATGGTTTGGCCTCTTGGAGCATGCTCATGATGAACAATACCCTAGTAATCAAAGAAAACTATGAGCATGACCTTGACATTGCTCCTCACCTAATGGGCTTTCTTGGGTCTGGGAGAGTTTGGAGTCTTCCATTGTGAGAATTGAGTCTTAGTTTTTGGGTCATAACCATAAACCCCCTAATTCATCACCAGTAATAATCATTTTGATGAAATCTGAGTAATTTTCAACACATTCCAACAACTCCCTGGATGCAGATAGCCTACTTCATTTTGGTCAGGGGACAGGAGTTTTGGCACAAATTTTGCAGACACATCAACAGTTAAGAATGGGCTGTACTGACCTGAAACTGATGCCCATGTCCTCAGCAAGCTCTCTGATAGTCAATCGATGATTTGAGCATATTACGGCATGCACTGCTTCAACTTTGTCGTCATTCCTGTTCGTGGATGGCCTTCCAAAACATTTGTCACTGTCAACACTTTGCTGGCCCTCTTGGAAATGTTTGTACCCGTCATAAACTTGAGCACGACTTATGCATTCATTCCCATACACTTGCTGTAACTTGTCATAAGTCTCTTTGCATGAATCTCCAAGTTTCTGGCAGAATTTAATGCAAATTTCACTGTTCAATTTTTTCACTCATCGTAAATCTGACAAACTGTTTTTACATGATACCAAACATCACATGATTAAAAAAAAATTCAGGTGCGCTGTAACCACTCTACACTCTGCAAATGCAGAGCACATAACTAGATCACTGCATGCTTAATAGCATCATGGTGCAACGTATTGTTATGTAGCCACACAACAAATTTCAATATTTCTGATCACACCTCGTAGATGGCTACAAGAAATGTTTGGAGGCAGTCATCACTGTCAAGGGCTGTGCACCCAAATATTAATAAAGGGTGCCATTAATCCTATACAAGTCGTATTTTGTTTTGTTTTTTCAGAAATTACTACACAGTCCATGTAGGGTAGAACTTATTGAGACACCAATAAAGGTTTGGATTCTACAAAATCACCTTCTATGGTTTGTTCTGCCTCACTCAGTTTTTGATCTCCATTTACTTGCGAGTGTGTGTTGCCTCTTTGGTTGGACTATAAAAAGGAAATTATCCATAAGCTCTTTCACTATTGACCAGATTTTATTAATTTCAAGAAAAGAAATAATGACTAAACGTATTTATGGGAATCCATCAAACTTCACGCACTGATTTAGTTCCATAAATAAATATCTGACTTTACTAAAGCTTGCAGAAGACATAGGGAGGACTATTTTCAAGGGCAAAAAATACTTTTCAGTATAAGTACAAATGGGAAATATGTACAGGGCTAGATTTGCTAAAATGTGCTAAGGTTCTTTTATCTTTGAGGGCTACAACATCTCCCTTGGACTTTCTCCCCTCTTATCTGCTGAAGGATTCCCAGTTGGGCCCATTGGCTTTCATTCAGGCAATGGTGAATGCGAGTCTTTTAGAAGATACCCTTCTAACTGTCAGAAAAACTGCATTGATTTATCCACTTTTAAAAAAGAGCATCCTGGACCCTTCTGTTCCATCTAACTATTATCCCAAAGATTTATTTATTTTTATTTATTTAACAGTTTTTTTTATACTGCTTTATCATTTCAATCAAAGTGGTTTACATTGTAACTTAAACTTGTTAAATGTACATTAAACTTGGATTTTTCTGAGCAATGGAGGGTTAAGTGACTTGCCCAAGGCCACAAGGAGTGCTATTGGGAATTGAAGCCTGGTCTTTTGGTTCCCAGGCCAGAACTCTAACCACTAGGCTACTCCTTCCCTCCTGCTCCAGAGCTCCTTCTGAGGATGGCCATGGCCCGGTGATATCTGCTGCGTCTCCCCTGACTGTGCAGATGACCCCAACAGCTCCTTGTGTGCCTCCTACGGCCTCCACCAATAGCCACAGTGCCCCAGGTTCTCTCTCCCCTTCAGGGGACCCTGCCTGGGCAATCCTGTAGCCTCACGGACCGCCGAGAGCTCCCTCACACGAGGCTCCCATACTTATATACTACCTTTCATGCTATCAAGGTGGTTTAAAAGCCTCATAAGCCAAGCCTGTGGTGGCTTTTGCAGTTGTAGAGTCATTTTCATGGTTTTGAGGGCACATTCCATTTCTGAAGATGCCTTAGCTTATACTGCAGCCATCTCTACAAGTTAAGGGATAAAAACCTATGAGGATTAGTCAAGTATCAGTTCTCTGGGGAATTCTAGTTATTCTCATGGTGTGCTGTTTGGAGGACACTTTGCTTAACTCGCCCTTCCTGATTGTGATGTTAACGGGATCTTCCATCCCAGGGATCTGATGTTCTGTCTCCTGCATTCCATCCAGGGTTGACAGCCTTCTCTGTTTCATATTACTTACGAGCTGCTTATCATTCCGGATACATAACATGTCACAATTTTCAAGGTGCAATGCAGAGGTTTTGTCTTATGGTTATTTTCCCTCTCTTTGCAGGATATGCTACCTTTTGGCATTGGATTTCAGTTTGCATTTTGGCACCATTCAGTATTTTTATATCAAGTCATAGTTTTCTGTGAGGATGCCATGTAGATAGGATTCCTGTAGAGTTTTTTTGGATGGGGTCTCAGTCATTACATGGCCTCTTCAATGGACCCATGCTATCCCCAAAATTAGTATTTCTTAAGCATCCATATTAATAAAGTTTTCTTGAACACCCACTGTGTAACAAACATAACACCAAACTCAAGATGAACTATGAAATAAGAAAGTAACACTGAAAGTTCGTTTTAAATCAATAGCTACAATGAATAGCCAGTTTGAATTGATTTTGGTTAATCTGCTATGAATGGTGTCTCCAGTCTGCAATGACGAATAGATCCATGAAGAGCTCATGATGTGAAACCAATCCCTGGAGTACTTGTACGTCTTTTTTTTTAACATAAAAATCCCTTCGAACCACATAAACTGCTGGAGTTCAGAAAGGTAGTGAAGGAACAATCCATCTTGTAAATAAACAAGTCAGACAGTGATAAAAAGAAGATATTTTTATAGAAGCTGCAGATTGTTGAACTTAAGATTTGGACAAAGAGTGTGACCTCTTTGAGATGTAAAAGTGCCAAATAAATGCAATTTTTCTGGCTTACAATCATTTGAAAATAATACAAATCTAATTTCTAGTAACAGTATTTGAAAAGTGATAGCAATTGCCTTTGTGCTGAATGCTGGGGGGTATCGTCAAATCTTATTTATCACATACAGGGCTAAATAAATTTGATGTTGACTAACATCCCTTTGGATCCACGGCTAACATCAGGAGCTCAGCTGCAACTGTAGAAAATGAAATATACAGACTTTCTAGTGAATCAACACCACCGATATGTCAATCCATGGGCACGATGATAAGCGCAAGCCTTCTCTTATCTCAGGCTTCAGGGATGGCATGAGATCATTATTACACTTAGTCATTATATGAAATTCAAAAATTGATATATCAGACAAGTAGATAGTTCAATGGTACTTGTATTTGTTGGAAAGTGATACCATTCTATCAAAGATACTAGATGAAAGGAAGGCACATGTAAAAATAATATCAGAGGAATTAAATGTTATGTATCTACTCCGATTCAGAGATGTGACTTGCAGGGCTGCACATCCAGGTAGGACATGCAGCTCTGCAAGCTGTCCTGCCCCTATTCCTTATCAGGCCCTCCCCCCATGACTAGAGCAGCTATACAGGGAGGGAGGGGAGGCGGGAGGGGGAAGAGTCTGGGCAGAGTGGGGGTGGGCCAAGTCAGCAGGACGTACACAGCCAATTCCGGTCACAGCCCTGTATGTCATGCAAGGTCAGGGAGAACGTGCTGCTTATTCCACCAGGTGGAATAAGCAGCACAAACTGGGTGATCAGGGCCGGATCCACCCCCACGCCCCCGGGCCGGGGCCAGGTGTGGGTAGGTCCTCACCTCTCGATCCAGGCCCGGATGCCCAGCTGTGGGTCGGGCATTGGGAAAGAAGAGGGTCGGTGCCGTGGGAGCCAGGGGAGCCTGTGGGGAGGACATCCCCACAGGCATACAGGGGCATGCCAGGCAGTCCTCGGGCCCAATTCTGTATGCCATAGGAATGTTTTGCTCCTGCGATACAGAATCGGGTCCATCATGCAGGCTGTTGGGATGGCCTGGACATGCCCCTTTCAGAATCGGGCTCATAGACTTAAGAGTAAAATAAGTAAATATTTCTGCACAGGAACAATGGTGGATATATGGGGAACACCCCCGGAGGAGGCCAGAAGAGAAACAGAATTCATGAAAATCTTGGATGAACACAGAAGATCCTTGGATGGGAGGGTAAAGTCTGACATCAGGCAAGTTCCATGGTATTCCAGAAGGAAGTAGCAGACTAGATGGGTCTCACTGTTTTTATCTGCTATCGTTTGATGTCATAAATAGAAAAATACAGAGGCTGGTCCTGAATGTGGCTGATAGCAAGTACAGACTACATAAATCCCATAAGTTTTATTTTCAAATGC
Source organism: Ichthyophis bannanicus (assembly GCA_033557465.1). Taxonomy (NCBI): domain Eukaryota; kingdom Metazoa; phylum Chordata; class Amphibia; order Gymnophiona; family Ichthyophiidae; genus Ichthyophis; species Ichthyophis bannanicus. The sequence continues at coordinate 523,458,505 of CM066036.1, read as the reverse complement.
CCCATCCCTCTCCCAGAGAACAACTAACAGTTGGCTGTATAAATTGCTATATGGCCAAAGTTTGCCATTTCAATTATTGACAGTCTGGGAGCAGGACAATAATTTATACAGATAGCTGTGATATTTCCTTTATAGGTACTGCCACATAAATAGCATGTGTAACTTTATATAGATGAGATATCCATCTCACATTATGCAAGTACATTCAATGGTGACACTTCTATAGATCTTTATATGGCTATCCTGTCCATTAAATGTGGAGAGATAGCGCTATTGTATGCAAATCTCTTCATGCATATTCATTAGGGGTATCCTGAAAATCTGACCATTGGTGGCCCTTGAGGTCTGGGAGTAAACAACACAATAGATGAGTCAAGTCTGAATGTATGCTTATTATTTTTTTCTAACCCAATGGAAGTTGGAACAAATTATACAGAAGGGGTCAAGAATGTCTGTCTGCCTCTCTGTTCTTCTGTCTCTCTGTCCATTTGTTTGTCTGTGGCAAAATAATTGTCCAAATATTTGAGAGAATAGTAGAAATGTTAGCATGAGGGAAAAAAAACAGTAAAAAGACACACTGAGTTGAAAAATGGGCCAAACTGGACTGGGGGGGTTCCAAAGAAATAAGTACCCCCAAAAATGCATTTCTGTGGGAGAAGGACTTCTAGCTTCTGTATCATCGAAACCTGCATACAATGAAAGATAATATTTTGAAATTCCTCCTTTCCAACTGGCTCTCTCTGTTCTCTACTGTCCCAACCAAACAAATTGCCCTCACCCCCAAAACTACCTCCCATACTACTACCCTACCTCACAACTTCCCTCGCCCCCCCCCCAAATACCTTCCTTCAACTGAACTGAGACCTTGCAAATTGCATCTACTCCCAAAAATACTCCTCTGCAACTGCCTGAGACCCAATAAATATCCCTCCAACTAGCTCACCCCTCTACTTCTCTAACACCCTACAAACTGCTCTCACCTCCAAAAAATACCCTCAGCAGCTATCCCAAGACTCCACTAACTGCTCCACACCCAAAACTGCCCCAGCGCCCTGTAAACTGCATCAATCCCCCAAAATATCCCCCATGCAAATGTCCCGCCAACCCACAAACTGGCCTTCCCACAAAAATGACACCCCACAACTACTCCATCTCCAAAAAATACCCCATGTAAGTGCCTTACCTTCAAAACTACCTGCTGATTTTGCCCCATTACATGCAATCTGTACCCACCCTCAAAAAATATCATCCTGCAACTGCCCCAAGCAGTAAATACCTCCCCTGCAACTGAACCAACACAATACAAACTGCCCACACCCCCAAAAACTACTGCTTTGCAATGACCTCACTGCCACAAATCTCAAAAACTACTCCACTGCATCTGTACCAACACCATGCACACCACCGCACCCTCAAAAACTACCTCCGCAACTACCTCATCATTCCACAATCTGCCCTAGTCCCAAAAATATAACACTCCACAAACTGCCCCCAATAAATACTCTCACAACTGCCAAAACTCCCTACAAAATGCTCCACTCCATATATTACAACCTTGCAAATCCCCTATCACTCCTCAAAACACCTCACCCAAAAAGCTATCCTCCTACAACTAGCGCACCCCCTAGACTGCCCCATCTCCATGTCCCACTCCTAAAACAAACCAAAAAATTAACTCCTACTACTCAACTTGTCACAAACAGGGAAATTCCTACTGCACCTGAATATAATGCACCTTGAGCTACTCCTAAAAAAAAGCAGGAATTAAATCCTTGCCAAGAAAAGTTTGCGACTACTATGCTATGGATTATCTTTTCAAAGAACAAAAACAAGAAAAACAAGGGGACACCCGCCAAAAAAAACACAAGTACAACAAACAGTAGAGGCAGCAACTGTGTATGAACTGTGGGAAGTGTTGCTATCCTGCTGTTTTATGTGCTACCATGTAAAAGGACAAGTGGATGCTATTGGTGAAAATGGGAGACAATAATGGAATCACGATGGGCCTTGATTTGGCTCATACCAGTGGCATAAATTGCACCCAAGCCACCTCTGCAATGTGAGGGAGGGGCCCAGGCAGGAAGGGAGCCCACACAGCAGCGGTAAGCAGCACGCAAACTTTCTTTAACATGTTTGTCATGCTGCCTCCCCTCTTATTTCCAGCACCACAAGACTTTGGCCCAGGAGGTAACACCTGCCGGGCCTGCTGAAAACTTACAAGGATGGAGGCAGAGCGGCAAACATGTTAAAGTTAGTTAGCTGCCACTGCCGCCATCGCATGAGAGGGGAAGCCACCATGAGGGTGTGTCGCCATGACAATGGGGCAGCTGAGCAGGGGTGGGGCATACTGCCATGACAGTGGAGTGTCCTAAGCAAAATTTTGCTTGGGTGCCCCTCATTGAAACTTATGCCACTGGCACATACTAATTTTATCAGGAACTGCTACTGCTGGTTTCTTGCAGAAAATGAAAGCCCTTGCACTTGGCCAACTGTGACTCTGCCCCAATTCTTGATTTCTCCATCATTAATCCAGCTTTGACTACATGGTTGGAGCCTTGGCAGCACTGAAGTTTCAGTAGTGGAAGGTAATGCTTAGAACATAACACCATAAAGAGAGGGTGGCGATGGAAAACATTATAGAGTTTTCAACCAAATAATTGCTATTTGAACTAACTCCTACACCGTGGATTACCAGTCTCATAGTATGACATCTGTACAGAGCTCTTGGGGATTGAGGTGCCTATATCTGACCTAAATGTCTTCAAAACAATTGGATTTGATGTTCAAAAACCATTGCTTCTCTGTTTTTTGGATTAAAGGGGCAGCTTGTTTCAGGGTTATATAGAAGTGTGTAATCAAATCTAAACAAAAGAGTTGATTCAACTGTATCAATTTTTGGCCTCTAGAAAAAATATCAAATTTTCCCAAATGACTTATCATAAAAGGGAATTTTTGAAGCCACTTTGATATTAATTGAAATGCCTCTACTGGTTCAGTATTCCATGAATCTTCCTCTGAAATTACTCTGGAGTGGGGACTGGGGAACAGAGAGCTGGATATTTTTTCACCAGCCCCTCCTGATATCCCAGCTACTGTATGGCAGATACCATCCTTGAAACCTCAAAGAGCAACTTTCTGTGGAGCTCAGTACACATCTCCCCAAGTATGGTCACCAGGTAAGGTTTCACCATGGTGCAAGAGCTGATACTGCCTTTCCTCTTTACTCCATCCCTAAGCAGATGGCAAATACGGTTTCTGCAGCACCCCCCAGTTCCAGGCCTGTCAGAAGAGCAGAGTAGACTTCAAAACCAGATGTCTGGCATGGCAGCACACAGCATTGCTCCTGAGCAAGCAGACTGAATCCTGCATCTCTTTTCTCATACTGTCATCCACATAGTTCACCATATCCTGACCCCAAACACTCATCATAAAAAAACTGTCAGAGGAAGAGCTTTATTAATACTAGTTTTATGTGTTTGTGCTTGCCATAAGAACTGCCATGCTGGGTCAGACCAAAGGTACATCAAACCCAGTCTCCTGTTTCCAATAGTAGCCAATCCAGGTCACAAATACCTGACATATCCCTAAAGTAGCCAGTTCCATGCTACTTATCCCCAGGGATAAGCCATGGTTTTCTCTTGGACCACCTTAATAGCAGTTTATGGAATTTCTCAAAACCCAGCTACACTAGCAGCTGTTACCACATCTGTCGACATTGAGTTCCAAAGACTAATTATAGCAACTGGAGTAGATTGCCAGGCCTTTCTTCCCCACAGTGAGTTTACAGCCCCTGGTAGTCCAAGGTGATCACTTATCTAAGTACTAGTTAAGCTCGATCCTACTTAGCTTCAGAGATCGGCCAAGAACATGTTCATTCAGGACAGCTGAAAACTCAACATATCCCCTAGTCCTTTCATTTTTTGAAAGAATAATCCATTCGTGTCTACACATTCCACTACACTCGGGATTTTATAGACCTTTATCATATCTCCCTTCTCCAGGCTGAATAGCCCTAACCTGTTTTGCCTTTCCTCAAAGAAGAATTATTCCATCTCCATTATCATTTTGATTGCCCTTTTCTGTATCTTTTCTAATGTCACTATATCTTTTTTGAGATGTGGAGGCCAGAATTGCACACAATACTCATAGAAAGACGGTGGCAGAAAAAGACCATATGGCCTATCTAGTCTGCCCTTCCATATTAACTACTATAGTCCTTTTTTTTCCTTCCTTCTGTGTTTGTCCTATGCTTTCTTGAATTCAGATACTGTCCTCGGGCTCGATATTTGAAGGCCCTTACACAGGTAACTTCCTTAGTTACCCATGCAAGGGTTATATCCGGGATATTTGAAGGGCACCTTCAAAGGTAGTGCCCTTCGAATATCCTGACTAAGTCCCTAATGCTCCCAGATACTATCTGCATAGCATCAGGGCATGTTAGGGGCGTTTTGGGGCGGAGGAAGGGGCTACATGGATAGCTGCAATTTTTTATGCTACCCGCATAGCCTCTGCGCCTTAAAGATAAGCGAGGAAAAACTGCCAGTTGAGACACTGATGTATTCCTTTTTGTTTTGAGGCAACCTGTAGCTAGGAATTCCCATATGTTTGTTTCAAGTGACCATTCATAATTCCCCTTCCAGTACACACCTAATGTTTTGCAGAGTTCCATGGGATTCGGTTCTCTCCTCTCTTCTTGTCAACATCTTTTTAAGTCCATTGGCAATCCTTATCCAAGATACAGATGACATCCTCCTCATCGCCTACACAAATAGTTCCCAACCTGACCTATCTTTGGTTAACACATGCCTCACTAAGAGAACATGTTGGTTGCAAAACAACTCTCTCAAACTCAGCCATAAAAAAAACACTGCCACATGGCTCACTGGAAGCACAACTACTCCCATGATTTTGCCCATTCTAGAAGGGTCCTCTGTGACACTCAAGCCTTCTTTCAAGTACCTAGGGATACTATTAGATTCGAAACTTTCCTTCTCCTCACAAATTAGTCAGGTAGTGAAACCCTCATTTCTGGTGCTTCATTGATTCTGCTCTATTCGTCCCTTTCTTGACCTGGCAGCCCAAATCACAGTTCTGCTCAGTACAGTCAGCTCATGTCTTGATTATTGTAATGGCACTTATTCCAAACCAGACTGGTGAGACTAATGTTGGTGCCAGGCAAGATGGTGGAAACCATTATTAAGAACAAAATTACTGGACACATGAGCAGACATGGTTTAATGGGATAGAGTCAACATGGATTTAGCCAAGGTAACCGATCTGCTCCTTTTTTTGAAGATGGAACTAAACATGTGAATAAAGGTGTGCTAGTTGATATAATGTATTTAGACTTTCAGAAAGTGTTTGGCAAAGTCCCACATCAGATATTCCTGAGGAAATTAAAAAGTGATGGCATGGTAGGCAATGTCCTTTTGAGGACTGGAAACAGGTTGAGAGATGGAAAACAGAGAGTAGGGATAAACAGTTAATTTTCATATCAGGAGTCCACGTCCAAGAAATAGTGAGATGTGATTATGTGGACTGAATCCAGGTTCATGCCTGATCTCCTCAATCTAATAACTAGCTAATGCCAGAATTCAACTCCAGTGGGAGGTGGAAGAGTTGTTTATTTGCAAATCTCTTCTATGGAGGTTGACCTTACATGGCTACCAACATAGCCATGGCTCAAATATTATGAGCTGTGACATGATCCTCCAATTTCAGACCCGCTAAGTGAAATCGTGAAAAACCGGTTGGAGCAACCAAGTTTCACCTGTTTCTTAAAAGTCTAGTATGAGGTTTCAGAACGGCTTTCCAAGGGAGGCATTTCCAGCAGGCAGAGGCAGAGGCATTGTAAGCAAAAGTAGTATTTAGAGGATAAATAATAACATGCTAATTACACCCAGCGATTACTCTAAAACCAAACAGACCACATCTAATAGAGTGCTATCACTATACACACGGCCTTATGGAACTCCCTCCCAGAAGACATTAGAGACACACGGGACACCAAAGAATTCAGGAAAAAGTTTAAGATACTGCTATATACAGAGCCTTTTGGCAACATCACATACTGCATCACCGACTGACCATCCATACTGTCATCGGACTCTGGACAATGAACAACATAACACGAATATGATGCACGACCCCGCAGACACTACACAACTTGTAAATAAGTTACACTGATTTTGTTAAGTTTCCCTGCATGCTATGTCACTCCACCCTAATGTAGTGTAAACAGCTCAAGTTGGAATGTAACCACCTTGACTTAAGGAGAAGGAGGTATATAAAACCTGTAAAATAAAATAAAATAAATCCATTTCTGATCCATTCATATCTGAACTGTCGGTATATAGGGATAATCAAAAGATGAGCTTGGGATGATCTTAACTTCATGGTGTGTATGAGATAAGAAGAGAGAACATGATGCATAACAGTGGTAAGTGCCATTTGCACGGAGATGGACTCTTATGGTGTTGGTCTTCAGTCTAGATTCTAACAGATGTAGAATGTACATAAAGAGCTTTTGTGTGGGACATGGGAAGGGATCTAAGGCCTTTCCATCTCACCAGACAGCAAAATGTCTTCCACTTAAAAGCATATGATCTCCTAGTGGAAACTCTCCTGGAAGCCAAAAGGACAGTGGTTTTACTAGCCGGAGGGTTCAGGGAGGAAAGAACTGCTCAATATCCAAGCTGAGAAGGCTAGAAGCTTAATGTTGGGATGCAACAGAGGTCCATGATCCTGCGTGAGCACAGGTGGCACAATTCCCTGAAGGAGAGCTCTAAGAGCAGAGGGAACCAAGGCAGTCTGGGCCAGTAAGGTGCTATCAGAATCATTGTACCCCTTGAATTTCAGGGGAGTTTTCACTAGCAGAAGTATAGGACAATATACATACAGAGGATCCTCCCCTCAGTCGAGGGAGGGAAGCATCTGATGCTGGTTTGCCATGTGTCCCCACCCAGGAGCAGAACTGAGGCACTTGTCTGTTCTGAGGAGTGGCAATCAGATCTATCAAGGAGGTGCCCCACTCCCAAAGATATTCAGAGAGACTTCTCTGTCAAGGGTGTATTTGTGAGGTTGAAGGACACGGCTCAGCCTGACTACCAGGGTATTGTTTTCCCCAGCCAGATATGAGGCTCTGAGTGTCATTCCATGTGAGATTGCATAGTTCGACATTCTGTTTCCCAGTGCAGGAAGAACAATCCCATTCCTCCCTGCTTTTTTATGTAGTACATAGCTAATTAATTGTTGGTCTGAATCATGACAATTTGGTTGGCCAACCAATCTCTAAAAGCCTTTGGAGCATTCAAAATTGCTCTTAGTTTCAGGAAATTGATTTTACAGAGACTCTACCAGGAGGATCACAGACCCTGAGTATGAAACCCATTTACCTGGGCTCCCCAGCTTAGTTTGGACACATCTGTCATGAGTAGTTTGTCATAGGTAGGAATTTAGAAGGGTAATCCTTTGGCCAGATTGGAATGAGCAGTCACCAATACAGGGCATCCCAGAGAGCCATGAAAGGTAACACATTGTTAAGGTTATGAGTGGCTTGTGTCCACTGCATACCGAGGGTATCAACGACTGACATGGATGGTTGAGGCCATATGACCCAACATGCTCAACATGTTTTGTGTTGATGTCTTCTGACTAATCAATTTCCTCTATGGTCACCACTAGTTGAGTGAGTCTGTTATGAGGAAGGAAGGCTTTTGCTTGAGTTGTATCTAACAGAGCTCCTATCTGAGATGACAGGGACAAGGTTGATGTGGGAAAACTGAAGATGAACCCTGATGGTGATGCATACCAATTCATAAATTCTTCCTGAGTGGTGCTGTTGATCAGCTAATTGCTCAAATAGGGAAACATGTACATGCCCAAGCTGTGTAGATACACTGCAACTACAGTGAGACATTTTGTTAAGATACGAGGAGTAGATGCAAGGCCAAATGGCAGTACACAATACTGGTAGTGGTGCTTCCCTACAACTACTTGCAGATACTTCCTATGACTTGGATCTATCTGTATGTGGATGTATGCATCCTCTAGGTTGAGAGAACATAGGCAATCCCCTTTTCAAAGAAAGGAAAGTAGGGTGCCGAGGGAACGTATTCTGAACTTTTCACAAAGTATTTTTTCAGATTCCTCAGATCCAAGATAAGATGGAATCCCCTTGTTTTCTTGGTCAACAGGAAGCATTTCAAATAAAATCTCTGCCGTCTTGCTGTGGTGGAACTGTTTTGACTGTGTTGGCCTGCTGAAGGGCAGAGAGTTCCTGAAGAAGCATCTCTTGTATTGCCAGTCTGGTGAATGACCTCTCAAGGGAGCAATTTGGTGAGAGTTCAAATAGACACAATCTGTATCTATCCTGGACTATTTTGAGAACCCAATCATCAGAGGTCACAAGAGGCCATCATTCTGCAAAGAACATGAGCCTTCCTCAGATAGGCAGGTTGTCTGGAACCAGGACAGAGATGTTGGCCAGTTCCTTATGAGCCAGTCAAAACCTCATTCCTGGCTTTGGCTAGGATGCCAGCTGGGACCTCTGAACCTTCTGCTACCATGGGCAGCAGCAAAAACTCCACTTGGGTGGGATGAGCAGGGGGAGAATACCTATGTCTATGAGTGTAATAGGACTTCCTTTGCCCTCAGCTTTGGCACCTTCAAGTTGACGAGGAGGTCAGCTTGGAAATGGTTCTGGAGAGGATCTCAAGAGTGTCACTGTGCTGCTTGATCATGGTAGCAGCATCTTGCAACATATCTCTGAAGAGATTCTTTCCACGGCATGGAACATCAGCAAACTGCTTCTGCACACGAGGCTGTAAGTCTGAGGCTAACTAATAAAAACGAGAAAGAATAAATGTTGCGACAGTGGCAGCAGCAACACAGAATAGCAAACTGAAAGGTACAATTCACAAAAATACTAGAAAACAACCATGAAGAATGTGAATGCCAAAAATCATCTGTGGGGCTCCTGAGAAAAATGAAGACTGAGGAGATCAGGCACAGCAGTGGCAAGCAGGAACAGAGAAGCATGTGCAATGGATTCAATTCAAAAACTTCTAGAAGAAACTGAAAGAGGTTTCCCTCGCGAGTCTCCATTGGTGACGTCACCCACATGTGAGCACTTATCCTGTTTGTCTAAGGAGGAAAGGCCATAAACTGTTATTAAGGAGACCTGGAGAAGCCACTGCTTATCCCTGGAAATAAACAGCATGGAATTTGGCTTCTTTTTGGATTATGCCAAGTACTTGTGACCTGAATTGGACACTGTTGGAAACAGGATACTGCAGTGATTCTCAGCCTTGTCATGCTATACCCCCCCTAGCCAGTCGGGTTTTCAGGACATCCATGGAGGCAGTGCATGCAAATCCGTCTCATGCATTTTCATTGTGGATGTCCTGAAAACCTGACTGGCCAGGGGGTACATCAGGACAGAGTTGAGAACCACTGAGATACTGGGCTTGATGGACCTTTGGTCTGACCCAGTAAGGCAATTTTTATGCTCTTAGGACTGTCTTAGCTAAAATAAACGATGAAAACAAATACAGATGTTATGGTTCAGGTGATCACACGCTGTCCAACGAATAATTCTAGATGGAGCTCTGTGACGGCTTTTGGTTCACAGCAGGATACAGGCAGTGAAAGTAGTGCAGTATGAGGTTGTTTACAAAGGATAGAATCTCAGCCTGGCATAGCTGTCTGCAAGTCTCTGCTCCCATTGCCATTGATATGAAAGCAAATGGTGCATGGTCATGGGCCCTGCAGAGATCCCTATTCAGAAGACACTACAATGGCATGAATCAAGTGGCTTTCTTTGATTGACGGATTGTATCAGCACACTCAGTTCTAGCAAAAGAATCATCAGAATCTAAGAGGCTTAGAAACATCCTTTATCCTGGAGACATTTCCACGTGGAGAGTGAAACATGAATTAGTGCGGCATGAGGTTTTTGTAAGTAAATATTAGGCCTATTTTGAACACGCTTTCTCTTTGTGCCAACCTATTAAGCATATTCACGGCTTTCAGAAATAGGAACACATTATATATCCCACCAGTGGCCCCCTGTTATCTACCAAATTAAGTGCAAAATTCTTCTCAGAGCACACCAAGCATTCTATGCCGGTCTTCCCTTGTCCCTCTTGGCACACCTTATCCCCTCCTCTTCCCACCCCACTTGATTTCAGCATACAAATATCCTAAACCATCCCCTGGTCAACCAAGTCCACCTTATCTCCAACCGTCATTCTGCCTACTACTTTCTTGTCCCCTCACTTTGGAAATCCATTTTTATAAAGCTCCCTTCAGAATCAAATTGCAAGAAATTTAAGATACGTCTTAAAACCTTTTTCTTTACTGAAACATTTGGTGAGCAGACACCTTCTCCTAGCTAATCTCTCTCCAATCCCTTCCCACTCTACCGACTGCAACCCTCCACTATAAGATGTAGCTTTCCCTTGCCAGTCACCCTCCGATAAACTCCCCTGTTGTTTTCTATTTTATTTTACCTACTATTGTAAACTGCTTTGGTATTTAATTAATTGGTAATTAACCAAAAATACCATGTATATAGTTAGCCATGTTTTTTGTATATAGTTAACCCTGTTTACCGCCAAGTTTATGTACCCTGTTCTTTGTAAAAAAACAATGCTGTCTGTGTCATTGTGTTTATATTTGTTCATATGTAAACCGCACTGATTAAAAGAGCGCGGTATATAAGAAAAATAAATAAATAAATACATAAAGTATCTCTTGAAAAGCTGTATTGCAAGGGTGTTGGAAGTTAATATTTCCATATGTTAACAAATTTTACATGAAGAACAATGCATTTAAAAGCATAAACTGAGCCAGCTCATGTTGTATCAGGCTATATAATTTAGCTTGCTTTATAATTGTTAACCTTGATAAACGTATTGAAAAGATACCATTTGTACAATTTCAATTTAAAAATCATGTTAGTACAACTGTTATTAATCTATAAATGTATATACTCTTTTTAGGCATTATACAGTGAAAGTGGTAACATACTGTAAGTCTGCATAAGATTAGTAGGAACCACTATGGAAACAGAACCAAATGGTTTCAAGACTAACTTCAGATAATTTCATTCTAAAGGGCTCCATATGTCAAGTATTATTTACACAGGTGCTGTGTTTTCGTGGCGTTTATATATATGCCTGTGTGCATGTGTATATAATTGGATTTTTCAAGACTGGCAAATTAAAGAATTTGTGTGCTCCCCGCCAAAAGGATTTCCTGATGCTTAGTGTTAATGCATTTTGCATTGGCAAATCCAGGCTGCTGGTGCCATGGAAGGAATGAGGGTCAAGCAGCGTTTGTCCTTTTTCATTACTGCGTCTCCCCAGGGTGCAGGGACTTGTGATTTATGAGCTGCTAGGTAATAACAGCACCATTCTGTGCACTCACTCCCATTGTCTGGCACTTTTCCTCAGCAGTCATGGGCTTCTCAATGACCCTGGTGTCTTTACCTGATAACGCATCCTCCCCATTTATTATTTTGTGTCAAGAAGTGTCTTTCTTCTAATCTATTGTCCAATCCCCCATCACCACTTTCTCCACTATCTACAGTGCTTTCCTGAAAAGAGCAATTGGGGTCGACTGAAAATCTCACCATATGCATGTTAAAACGTCCTGAGATTTTTTTTCCTTCTAGGCCTTTTTGTTACATGCTTCTGCTTTGGTAATACTAAGATCATCATGGTATTTATTTAAAATATACAATATTCACAATACGTTTCTCTCCTGTCGCAGGAGAAGCCCATGACTGCAGTGCTCTAGCAGATAAATGCGCAGCTCCCGCACACGCTTGAACCACCTTGTAAAGCATATAAATAACTAGTCAACATCAACTGGCAACTCACATCCTATTAGTTTGTAACCAGTTGTCCCCCATCAAAAATTCAACAGAGGCCCGAAAGGTTCTTCTCTCCTCCCTCACCCAGTTCCAGTGTAGTTTCCCTTTTCTTTCCACCTAGCTGTTATTAACAACGAGGTCTCCCATCTCACCTCTCAGCCGTAGATCTGTATTGCCATGTGGAGTATGTGGCCCAGACTATTTCCACTTTTGTTCTCTCTCCTTGTAGTGATTCCCTATTTAAGGTTTTCAAACATGTCTAAGTTTCCTTAATTTTCGGTACAACCATGACTTGCACCAGTATAGGTACATTGAGCAGCACTGGATGAAGTTTTTACATTTGATTTCACATTTTTATTTTAAATTTAATTACTCACTTTTTTCAAACCCACGCAGAAGATGAGTTACCATCAGGTATGTTTATTTCTCTGTCCAAGTATACTTACAATATAGGTTGCACCTGAGGCAATCTGGAGGATGAAGTGACTTCCCCAAGGTCATAAGGAGCATAGGTGAGAAAAGCAAGATTTGAACCTGGGTTTCACTGCTCTAATCATTAGACTACTCCTCCACATTAACTACATTTTATCTGATGTCTCAGAAATAGAAAATCCCGAGTGGTTTCAAGAGGTTTGGGCGGTGCGCTAGTTCAAATTTGTGGCCAACAAATGTATGTTGGGTCAGAACTTAGCATCCCTAGTTGTGACACCTGTCAAAAGCTGATACCTAGGCTTTGTGGCCATCATGAGTAGAAGAAAAAGCTCTTTAATTTGCTTAAGTCTGATCCAAATGTATTGGCATCTGTAGTATGGACCCTGATCCCTCCTCCCTCAATACTCTGGAGTTGCACTGAATGCTGAGGATGCATCCACATCAATGAAACACTGATCCCACTTGATGGCAAACATCGATAGAGGTCATTGGGTTGGACCATCATCAAATTCTCATCAGATAAACAAGCAGGATGCTGTTACATCAGCATCAAGGGACACCAGTGTTGAGCAAAGGCCAGAAAACATTGGTGTCTTTGCTCATCTGTGCATTATATCAGCAGTAAGGAGATTGAAGCAGTCACAATCCTGCCTCCCAAGCATCCCTGCAGAGAGGAACACTCATCCTTGAACAGATCTGGAGGATCACTTCAGTCTTCCAGAGTCCAGCCACCAATATACTTCAAGTGGCCCAGGAGGATGCCGCTTCTCCTCCTGCACCCTAACCATCATTAGAATCAGTAGTCTTCAATGAGGAGTTGGACAGGAAAGTCCAGATGCTGAATTGACATTTCACAAGGGTGTTCCTTTCATAGGAAGTGAATGCTGGTCTTTTCATGACTTTTATACAGCTGTCGCAGTCCTAAGATGAGGTGATCCCGATGGGTCCTTTTGAATATTCCATGGACTGATTGGTTCCCTGTGCCTATATATATCCTGGAACTTCCTATCCTATCTTTCCTCATATAGGTCTCTTGTGAGAGCTCTGAGTGTCTTGGTTTCAGCTGTTATTTGATAGCTGGCTTTTAATACTTACTACTTATTAATCTCTGCTGCCCCCTCTGACTTCCTTCTCTTCCTGGACTCTGTCTCTGCCTTTCATTTGCATTTGATGCTATGCCTGGTTCTTCTCCTTCCTCCTCATCTGCCTAACATTGGTGTCCACTCCCTCTCTGCTAGATACATCTGTGGTGCAAGTCCTAATGCTTCTGAGTACCAGAGGGCTCAACCTGAAGGGAAAGGGAATTGTTTCAGGTGAAGATGCACTTCCTAGGACCCTGGAAGTCTCCTAGAATGGTCTGGCCATGACAGGTTTGCTGCTTCAGTATTGACTTCAGTAACATTTATGCTGAGTCAGCCAATCCTGAACATAAAAATATAAGATATGCCATACTGGGTCAGACCAAGGTCCATCAAGCCCAGTATCCTGTTTTCAACAATGGCCAATCTAGGTCATAAGTACCTAGCAGTTTCCACAAAAGACAAAGGTTCTACAGTGCTTGTATTGTGTCAAGCAGTGATATCCTGGGTCCCTTTTAATAATAGTTTATGGATCTTTCCTCCAGGAACTTGTCCAAACCTTTTTTTTAAAACCAGCTACACTAACAGCTTTTACTACATCCTCCGGTAACAATTTCCAGAGTTTGATTACACATTCAGTGACAAAATATTTTCTATTATTAGTCTTAAATAGGTTACCCTGTAGCTTCATTGTCCTCTAGTTTTTCTATATTCTGATGACATAAACAATTGATCTACGTTTACCCATTCCACTCCATTAATTAATTTATAGACCTCTATCATATCTCCCCTCAGCCATCTCTTTTCCAGGTTGAAGAACCCTAACCTTTTTAGCCTCTCTTCATAGGGTATCCTTCCATCCCCTTTACCATTTTGGTGACTCTTCTCTGTACCTTTTCTAATAATACTATATACTTTTTAAGATATGGTGACCAGAATTGCACACAAATATTCAAGGTGCGGTCACACCATGGAATGATACAGAGGCATTATAATATCCTTTGTTTTATTTTACATCCCTTTCCTTATGATATCTAGCATTCTATTTGCTCTCTTGGCTGCCGCTGCACACTGGGCGGAGGGTTTTAACACATTATCCATGATGATGCCTAAATCTTTTTCCTGGGTGGTAGTTCCTAATGTGGAATCTTGCATCGTGTAACCATAGCTTGGGTTGTTCTTTCCTAGGTGCATAACTATGCACTTGTCCACATTAAATTTCATCTGCCATTTGGATGCCCAGTCTTCCAATTTATCAAGATCCTCTTGCAATTTTCCGCAATCCTCATGGGTTTTAACAACTTAAAATAGTTTTGTGTCATCTGCAAATTTGATAACCTCTCTCCTTATTCCCTTTTCAGGTCATTGATGAATATGTCAAAAAGTAGTGAACCCAGCACAGATCCCTAGGGTAATCCACTATTCACCTTTCTCCATTGGGAAAATTGGCAATTTAGCCCTACCCTCTGCTTTCTATCTTTTAACCAGTTCCTGATCCACAATAGTACACTGCCTCTTATCCCATGACTTTATAGTTTTGACAAAAGTCTCTGATGAGGGTCCTTGTCAAAGGCTTTCTGAAAGTCCAGATACACTATATCAACCGACTCACCTTTGTCTACCTGTTTATTCACACCTTCAAAAAACATAATATATTAGTAAGACAAGATCTTCCTTGTCTAAAGCCTTGTTGGCTGTCTATCATTAAGCCATGACTATCTTCATGTTCAGTAATTTTGTTCTTTATGATGGTTTCTATCATTTATCCCGGTACTGACATCAGGCTCACTGGTCTGTAATTTCCCAGATCATCCCTGGAACCCTTTTTAATTAAATTAGCCAATTAGCCTCCAATCTTCAGGTATTACAGATGATTTTAATGATAGTTCACAGATTACTAATAGCAGGTCTGCAATCTACATATTTCAGTTCTTTCAACACCACTGGATGTATACCATCCAGTTCTGGTGATTTGCTACACTTAGGTTTATCAAATAGTTGTAATACATTTTCCCAGTGTATCGATATTTCTTTCAATTCTTCTGCAGCATCACCTTTAAATATCACTTCAGACATGGGTAACATCCCTACCTCTTCCTCAGTAAAGACTGAAGGAAAGAATTCATTCAGTCTCTCCGCTATGACCTTGTCCCCTCTTAGTGTCCCTTTTACCCCTCTATCACCTAATGGTCCAAATGGCTCTCTCACAGGTTTTTTGCTACAAATGTACTTGAAAAAGTCTTTATGACATGTTTTTGCTTCCACAGCAAGGTTCTTCCCAAATTCTCTCTTTGCCTGCCTTATCAATGCCTTGCATTTAACTTGTCAGTGCTTGTGCTGTTGCCAGTTTTCATCATTTGGCTCTTTTTTCCATTTCCTGAAAGATGATTTTTTTTTTTTAGCAACAGCAGCCTCTCTGACCTCACCTTTAAACCATACTGGCAGTTTTTTGGACTTCCTTCCACTTTTCTTAAAGCATGGAATACAGCTGGTCTGGGCTTCCAAGCACTGTTCCCTCTAAGCTGTGCACGTGTGCACGCGCGCAAACACCTCGCCGTGCGAGTGCACATACTTTACAATAGAGCGCACAAAAATTACAGCTCTGATTCTGATAGAAAACAACACAGACATCTTAAAATTTTAAAGTTATGATTGTAATTACTAGAAATTTCCCGCATCATTTAGTAATCATCTATTTTCATTTAATTTGATTAAAATCAATGTGGTGTACATACTGTATTCTGATGTGTAGTCAAATTTTAAAGTATATAACTCCGAGTGTCGTTATGTGGCACACAAAAATTTAACCTTCCTTCAAAAGCTGCACACAGCTGATATTTTATGCGCACACAGCCTACAGAAAATTAGAGGGAACATTGCTTCCAAGATAGTATTTTTAAACAACACCCAAGCTTGATGTAAGTCTTTAACCTTTGCAACTGCTCCTTTTAGTTTTTTCTTAACTATTTTCCTCATTTTATCATAGTCTCCCTTTCAAAAGTTAAAAGGTAGTATTGTGGATTTCCTTACCATCCCTCCTCCATTAATTAAATCAAACGCGATCATGCTATGATCACTATTGCCAAGTGGCCCCCAACACCCTTATCTCTTGCACCAGATCTGGCGTTCCACTAAGGACTAGGTTCAAAATGGTTTTCCCTCTGGCCAGTTTGTGAACAAGCTGTTCCAAGAAGCAGTCATTTATTTCATCTAGAAACTTTATCTCCCTAGCATGTGCTACCATGACACTGATCCAGACAATACCGGTGTAATTGAAATCATCCATTTTTATTACTGTGCTGTAACGTTTGCTAGCTTCGCTGATTTTGTTGAGCATTTCATCATCCATTTGTTTATTCTGGCCAGGCAGTCTATAGTACACCCCCACTGCCATCACCTTCCCCTTTTTACATGGAATTTAAATCCATAGAGATTCTACAGCAAATTTTGTTTCCTGCAAAACTTTAAGCCTTTGTCACTCAATGCCCTCTCTAACAGAGCACAACACCTCCATTAATTTGATCAGCTCTATCATTACGATATAGTTTGTACCCAGGTATCACAGTATCCCACTTGTTGCCCTCCTTCAACCATGTCTCTGAGATACCAATCATATCCAACCTCTCATTTAGTGCTATATATTCTAACTCTCCCATCTTATTTTTTTAGATTTCTAGCATTTGCACACAAGCATTTTAGAGACTGCATTTTATTCATATTAATCTGGGTATCATTAGGCAGGGGTAATTTGGAATCTTTAAGCTCTGTCTGCTCTGTACTCAAGGGCATTTGGGCTACTTTTGTCTTTATTGGAACCTCTCTGCTGATTTGCCCTAACTTCATTTTTTTGGTAGTATCCTTCAAGGATACATTCTTTCAAACCATGCATTCTTGGGTGACTGTCGGCTCTCCCCTATTATCTAGTTTAAAAGCTGCTCTAGCTCCTTTTTAAAGGTTAATGCTAGCAGCCTGGTTCCATCCCGGTTAAGGTGAAGCCCGTCCCTTCATAAGAGACCCTCCTTTCTCCGGAATGTTAACCAGTTCCTAACAAATCCAAAACCCTTATCCTTGCACCATTGGCTCATCCACACAATGAGACTCTGGAGCTCTGCCTGCCTTTTGGGTCCTGAATGTGGAATGGGAAGCATTTCAGAGAACGCTACCCTGGAAGTTCTGGATTTCAACTTCCTACCTAAAAGCCTAAATTTAGCCTCCAAAACCTCCCTACCACATTTTCTTATGTCATTGGTACCAACATGTACCAAGACAGCAGACTCCTCCCCAGCACTATCTAAAACCTTGTCTAGGTGGCACGTGAGGTCCGCTACCTTCACCCCAGGTAGACATGTTACCAGGCAATCCTCACATCCACCAGCCACCCAGAAATCTACATGCCTAATGATCGAATCACCAGCTATAACAGCTGGCCTAACCCTTCCCTCATGGGCACATGGCCCTGGAGAAACGTCCTCGGTGCGAGAGGGTTTTACATCACCTGGAGGACAGGTCCTATATACAGGATCACTTCCTGCAACACCAGGGTGATGCTCTCCTGTCACGTGACCTCTCTCCTCCATGGCAACAGGGATGCTGCCAGACTGGAGGTGGGACGTCAGGACTATATCCCTTTAGGTCTCATCTATGTACCTCTCTGTCTTCCTTATGTCTTCCAAGTCTGCTACTCTAGCCTCCAGAGAGCAAACATTCTCTGAGAGCAGAGAGTGCCTTGCACCTAGTGCACACGTAAGACCCCTCACCAACTGGGAGAAAATCATACATGTGACACTCAATGCAAAAGACTGGAAAGCCCCCATCTCGCTGTTTGACTACTGTCTGCATCTTAGTTTTGATTGTGTTTAGATATTTAAGTTCTTTACTTACTAAGGGTTGCTGGGATACTTATACTAATAAAACTATACCTAGCATGTTTAATGTACTTTGTTCACCTGAAGCTTAATTAATCTCAGGTCCTTAATGTATCCTGATGAGGATAAACAGTTGCACCTGAGAGTGAATATGGCACCTCCTTTCCTTTAAGAGGTATAAGCACCTATAAAGCTACAATTATCCAAGGGGTGGATGGGTTTCAGGGAGGGAGGGGAAGAAGACTTAATAAAAGCTGGCTGCTACACAGTACCCTGTCCTGTGCTTCTAAGGTAATCTGTGACCAATTTCCAGGGGGAGTCCCACAGCCCTTGCTTGGATAGAGGGAGTCTTGGGGTCCAAATTTAACCAGAAAGCTCTTTTCTTTGTTTTAAATTTAAACTGAAAGCTCTTTGCTGCTACTAGGCCCTGACTGATGTAACAAATACATTGGGTTCACAGATTAATCAGCTTTAATCTAAAGAATTCCTTTTCCCCCAAGATTTAGAAAAATTCCCAGAAGTAAATACCAACAATTGCAGATCTCTCTCCAGAAGTAGCAGTCCCCTTTTGTAGTCCTTTGAAGTCCACTGTGATACATTGAGGCATGGCAGAGATACCAAGGCATTGAAGGGATCTGGAATTAATATTGGCTGCTCTGATGTCCATCTCCAGTGCATTGGAGGAGAGAGCTTCATTGAGACACAAGTCTGCATCTGAGTTGATCCCCAAGAGGCAAAAGAAATCTCCTCGAAGCCTTCTCTTTTAACTAGGTATATACTGAGACCTCTCCAGCAATTTTTTTAAAAATAAAATCTGAGAACTCTGGGATATGGCTTATAGATCTGAGGACTACTATGAGCTGGAAGAGTCTACTGGTCTCTTCTTGCATCCTTCTCCACCAGAGGATCTCTTTGATCATTTTGTCATGGAAATGACAGAGACCGTGCTATTTAAGATGATGGAGGAGGAAGAGCTTAGGGCAAAAATACTTAGCATTCTCTACTGTCTTCGTACTCCCTTCCCTTGAATGAAGGTGTGAAGGTACCCATTTACAATATTCTTAAGGAAATACAGATGAGAATGTGGGAGACCCTCACTCCCTGTATAACCTGTCAAGAAAAAGGCTATGTACATAAGGTCCTGGCTTTAAAAGAATAATAACTACCACTCCAACACCAGTAGGGAGTGGTCAAATCCACTCTCAAAAAAGTCAAGTGAACTAGGAGCCACTCTTTTTGGTCTCTGGGAGAGAGGGGGGTTGTCCATACCCTGGACCACCTTGGTTTTACCAGAATGTTATGTTCATCTTACACATAGCTTCTTTCCAATGTTTCATTTGAAACGTTTTGGACAAGATAGAAGGCCTGCCAGAGTTTCTTCCTCAATAGAGATGTGATAACCTTAGGACACTAGTGGGCATGGAAAAGTACTGTGGAAAACACATGGTCAAATTAACGTGAGGTTTTTAAGATAGCATTGAGAGCTTCTGCTATGGATACTGCTGCCCGCAGATACCTCTGATCTGTCCTCTTCGTTCAAGAGGTACTTGAGTGGTGCACTTGATAGAGACCTCAGCTTAACATCAGACAGCAAATATTACAACCAGCTCTTTGGCAAAAACCTGGGCAGGTAAATATAGCCAACATTCCAGTGTGTGTTCCAAAGAACATTCCTGTTAGGGGAGAACTAATGTTTACATAAATCATTGCCCCTCTAAAACATCAGACACGTGGGTTTTCAGCATAATATTGACTATGCATATTGGAACCTCCCCAGATTGCCTATCAAAAGTATCCTGGTCAAACTTTCAGCAGCAGGATATACTTTCAAAGGGACTCTCTTTCCTCTTAGACACTAGTGTGATCAAAACCATTCTATCAGAAGAAAGTGGAGATTTTATTCTAAGTATTTTCAGATCCCGAATAAAACCGGGGAACTCTATCCTATCTTTGACCTAAGAACCTTGAACAAATTCTTCATTTATAAAAAGTTAAAGATAGTTTCCCTAAGCACCTTAATCCTTTTCCTGTAAAGAGAAGACTGGCTATGCTTCTGGATCTGAAGGAAACATATCCACAGAGGCACAGTCAACCCTCAGTAAATCTGTTTGCATCTCTTCTGAAGAGAAACATTTCCTATGTCATTCTGCAAACAAAATGACAGAAAAATGAACAATTTCTGTTCTGCTTGAGGATGGGGACACATGGCAAACTAGTCTTTGATGCCTTTCTAGATAGGGGCAAGGTTCTCCTGTATGCATTCCCTCTGACTCCTCTAGTTGCTGAGACTTTTCTAAAGCTCAGAAGGCACTGGACAGCTAGGATATTTGTGGCTCCTTTATGGCCAAGGCAGATTTATTTCCCACTCTGACGGTAGTTATCCATTAGGTAAACTTATCCACTTGGTTTCTTCCCAATCCTAATACAGAATCAATATATCCCGATATCAGGCTTGTAGCCCTCACAGCTTCAGTGTTAAACCGCAATGTTCAGTTCACTGAATCTGCCCGATAACATGTCTCAAAATCCTTCTGACTTCCAAAATAGACTCTACTAGGAAATCTTAGTATTTAAATAGAAGAGGTTTGCTGTCTGGTATGAGGGGAAAGGCCCGAACTCCCTTTTCCTGTCCTACAGGAAAACTCAACAACCTCTTTTGGGTTTAAAAAATGACCCAAGATTCATCTTGGACAACTGGCACATACCATCACCATGTAGAAAGTAAACTCACCTCTCTACATCCTTCAGTTGCTGGTTGCATGTGGAGTCTGTTTCTGATGTGGTTTTGGTTCTCAACATGGTTCTAACCAGCTGATGAAAGCTCCCACTGAGTGACTAGATTCCTGTGAGCTGAAGTACTCAACCTGGAAGGTCTTATTTTCTGTGATGTTCAATTTGGCAACACAGTTGGTGTGCCTCAGGCCTTAGTGACTTGTCCACCCTGTACAAGGTTTTATGACAATAGGGTGTTTCTGTATGTGTATCCTAAGGTCTTGCTTAAGGTGGTGCTGCACTTTCACCTTAATCAATCAATTGCCCTTCCAAAGTGTCTTCCCGGGCTACATGCCCCTAAAGGTGGGTGTGCCTTACACACCTTGGATTGCGAAAGAATCTTAACCTTTTATTTGGAGTGGACTAAAACAAAATTCACCTGGTATTTTGTTTTTTTGTCCAAATAAACGTGGGCTAGCAGATTGCATCTCTTTCATTTCTGCTTAGCAAGCTTGGCCCTGAAAGGACATGTCAATGCCTATTAATGTTGGAGCCATGGTAGCAGTGGTGGCCCATCTGAGGTCAGCCTCTTTGGAAAGGGTTCTGCAAAACTGTGATATGGACTTCTGTACACACATTCACATGTACAGTCTCTCGGGGGGGGGGGGGGTCAGTATTACATGAGCTTGCTAACAGTTTGGGACACAGTATTGAGTGGACCTTCAGCCTACTGCTGCTGGGCAAGGTGGATGAGGTGGAAAGTCAAACTATCTAAGGCGCTGCAAAGGTTTCTGTATGTGGGTCTATTTGCAGTATGGAAAGTGATACTTTGTGCTTGGGTGGACAAACAAGGGCCGGGTATTGGCCATGGAGAAGTCTGATGACTGAGATTGCAAAGTGTGAATTGCAAACTTACATCTGTAATAAGTGGAGAGAGTACTGTCAACTATGGAGTGGATTACAGGATCGCATGGGGCTGCAGGAGCTTGCTGAAGAATCTCAGAGAGATAAGGATGGGGAGGGGGTGAGGATTTGGATGAGGAGTGACAGTGGACTGTAGGAGTGGAGTTATGTGTAGGGGGAGTGTTTGATGTATGCATGGCGAGGCACTGGAAAGACAAATGGTATGCAGAGGGTCTGGGGAGAAAAATTGAAAAACAAGGCATAGAAAGTAAGGCGGAAGTGGAATAATCTAGTCGAGTTGTGTATGTCCGCAAAGTATTATAAAATTGTAAAGCGGAGGGGAACCTACTAGAGTCAATATTATGGGATGTTGATGGCAACAATGTTGCTATGCTCTGTTCAGACATTGTGCCATTGGAAAATAAAGTTTTTAAAAAAATTCAAATGCATCTCCCATACATATTAGTTCCAGTTTGTCTTTGTGTCAACATAAATATGTTTTCTCTTTTGTTAATGTCAACCTGCTTCTAGGAGTTTGCACTTGAGAAGACTGTATATCCTCGTCATCAAGTTATATGAAATTACTTACTTGTAGCAGGTATTCTGCAATGCTAGCAGGATCAGTCCTCATAAAACATAGCTGCCCTAGAAATTGACTTTACATGGAACAGTCTGGCCTATGCTCTGTCAGATGTCACCTCTACATCCGAGGGCTGCAAATTCTGCTTGCCCTTGGAAAATTAGATTATGACCACAAATAGACGTTTTTTAAATTGATTTTACACAGAATACATTTAACAATCCGATTCACCCTTTGTCTGAAGGTCTCTCAAGAAACTGGGTTTGCTATTTATACATCCTTGCACTCATTAATGCTTTTAGCAGTGAAGGCTATGTGTAATTTCAATTTAAAAACTCTATGGATGATACAGTAATAAGAACTGAAGGTGTAAACAAACAAATTTCTTTTGGTCAAGCAGGTTTCCTCTTGGTCTTTTGGGCTTCCAGCTCAATTGGAAGCAGGCCTGAGATCTGGCATCATGAACCTCCATTCCTAACTATTTGGGGCTTCCCCCCTCCTATTTTATATCTTCTTCCAAGTCATCTATCCCAGTTATAATTGTAACAGCCCTTCCTTAACCAGGCCTCCTTCTGAAACCCTGAAAACATGGGCCCTTAATTTGGCAACTAGTCTTGCATGGTAGTCATTTTGAACAGTCTCTCGCAAACTTACACGAGGTCTCCTTCGATACTTCTCTAAACCTCCTTTTCCCACAATGACTGTCCCCAGCCATTCTAGTTTCGCTTTACATTGGAACACCTCATGAACAGGGCAGCTGTTTTTTTTAAATTCCAGTACTTTGCATTATCAAACTTTTGGAGAACACTGACAGCTCATTTTCCTTATTAATTGCTCATTACTGGCCAATAGGAACCCGTAACATTTTGCCAGGTGTTGGCAGACCCATTACTGCCATGTTCAGCTTGCTTACTTGCACCTGATTTATACGTAGTGTTACAGTACTTTTGCTCCCTAAGTGCTTTCCTTTACGCTATAAAGCAGCAGCAGCTTATTGGCTCTCCTGCAGTCATAAATTACTTGCTGTGCTATTAAATTAAGCGCCAGCTAAAATGTTGCCCCTCTATAATTCTTTAACATATATAATGAAAAGCAGTGGTCACAGTATAGACTGAAGTCAAACTTTGCCTTCAACCATATGCCAGTCTGAACCTGGGAAACTGAGATAGGCGAGAACTTATTTTGTAAAATTCAAATCCACTTCAGCGTGGCGGTCATGGGGGTCATAGTTCGCAAGAGCATCTTATTCATTACGTGTGTCAGTCTGTGCACTGTCAATGCATTTGTTTTGCATCATGATGAGATACCAATGTACTGAAGTGCTTGTAACATGCAGACAGAAAAGCTTCAGCAGGCCCATGCTGGAGCAGGAAACTAAGCTGATATTCATATACGGTTATCGCAAACGCCACTCAAGGAGTCAGCCCTCAGAGCATGCAAAAAGAGCATTTTAGTATTTTGACTTATTTTTCTTTTATTTCATTTTTCTCATTCGGTATTATTACACCGCAAATGTTTATTTTAACACAGTATTTATAATTAATGTTTTAATGCATACCATTTGTAAATGGTGAAGACTAAAAGACAGCAGTCAGACCTGCCGCCACTTCTTAAACCAGTGCCCATACTTAAAAGCCTCCCCCCTGGAACCTTTCCTCGGCATTAGCTGAGTCCAGGGATCTTAAGAGGGCAGAAGCGAGCCCCAGTATGACAGTGCTGATGCCTTTTTTCAATATAACAGCAGCAGGGCAGGAGGGATTTTTCTCTTTGGAGCTCGAGGGAGATGCAGGAGATAAAGGAGCAGGGGGGCGAGAAGGTGGGAGAGATGGAAGGGAAGCTTTCTTTCATTTAAAGAGCTTGGGGGGTTCTGTTTAACTAACATTTGAGTTTGTAGATCAGGCTCCATCTGTCTGTATTCAAATCCAGGCTTAAACACACTACTCTTTTGAGGCTGCTTTTGGATCCTGGCCCCCCTTCTCCTGTTTAACACCCATGTATGTTTTAACCATTTCCTTCCTGATCTGCCCCAATCCCTTGTTTGTCCTGTTTTGTCTATCTTGTATAGGTTGTAAGCTCTGCAGAGCAGGGACTTTCTCTTATAAGCATATGCACAGTGCTGCATATATCTGGTAGTACTAGACAAGTAGCATTACTAGTATTAATTAGCAGGGGACAGGGCTGAAGGCCAGTTATTACTGTGCAGTACTTATAAATAGCATCTGTTAAAATGTTTTAGTATGTGCTAGCTATAAATAGCACTCATGAAATCAAATTATTTTAACTTGCATTGCTTACAACTACTGCACATATAAGGAGAAGCACAAATTTGTTCATTTTTCTATTATTTTGTTTACAGAACAACATAGGAAATGTCAACTATTTCTTTTGTCCTTTCAACTAGCATTCCTATTTTGACTCACTGTACACATGACCTTAAAGCTTTGAAAAACCTAGATACAGATTGTTCTAAGGTCAAATTATTGATAAGGCTTTGGTCTTCAAATATTAATAGAGAAACGTAATTAAAGGGACTAGTACACAGCATTCATAATTACACAGATCACAAAAAGCACCCAATAGTTTAATTTATATTCCATACTTATATCTCCAAATAATTAAAGCATAAACCATTTGCATTTCATTTTCCTCCTTGGGGGCAGTGTGAAACAATCAGGGCCAGCTCTACCATCAGGGAAGACTCTAGGCAATGGCCTAGGGCAGCAGCTTCTAAGGAGCAGCAAAGAGCAACAGCAATCAAAGTAAAACAGATTTTTTTTTTGACAGCCACACAACCTCAAAGAGGCAGCAGGGAGAGCAGGCACACACCCAGGCACAACGCAAAGTTTCATATTTCAATCTATGCTGCCCAGTTATGCACTTTTGCAGAACTGTAGTAGGAGAGTGGTGTTGAGATGATCATGATTGTTGAATTTAATTATCAAAAACTCAGAGAGTGGAGGAGTAAGGTTTAAGATTCACCTAAGGTGCCAGCCCTGGGAAGATCACTCTCAGCTCGTGGCTTCACAAGGGGCCTCAGCCCAAAAAGAAAAAAAAGGAAACTGCAAGAGTGATTATCCAGAAAAAGCAGCGATTCAGTAGATAACAGAGGAACTTATAATAGCTGATGTGTGAGACTGTAAATTAAGTCATTGCTGATATGAACTTTCCATAAAAAGAAAATCCTGTGAAACATAGATACAAAATTAAGTAATTTTGTAAAGAACCTTTAAACTGGAATCTAAAAAAGGTATTGATCTACCGTAGACCAGTGGTTCTCAAACATGCCCTGGGAGACCACAAGCCAGTTGGGTTTTCAGGATATCCACATGAATATGCATGAGAGATTTGCTTGCCTACTACCTCCATTATATGCAAATCTCTCATGCATATTTATTGTGGTAATCCTGAAATCCCTACTGGCCTAGATGTGCCCTGAGGACTTGATCAGGAACCTCTGCATTACAGTTACTGAGCCCCCTCCAGCATTTGGATAGTCTTAATCTCATCATTAAGAGCGGCTGAAATCGCAAGTACCCCATTATCATTTTAATCCTAAAGGCAGCTTGTTCCACAAATCAAGGACCACACCTGAAGAGGTCCCAGCCTTGGTTTCGACTTACCTCCACTCTTTTGCTCCTTGCTATCATCAAATTGTACACCTGATCTGAACACAATATCTGACCTCAAACTAGGGTTGGCAACTGGCTCCAGATGCACCCGACAGGCTTGATCCAGTCCTGGGTTTACCCCATTGCATGCAGAGACATTTAGTCTTGCTTTTCTTATGGAGTGCAATGGAAAAATCAGAACTACGTGTCCCTGCATGCAATGAGGTAAACCTAGGACTGGATCAATCATGTCAGGTGCATCTGGAGCCAGTTGGCAACCCTACTTCAAACATATTTCTGTAGTTTGCTCCTTAAGTATTGCAGCCCTGGATCATAAGCAAGCATGAGGGGCATTTTCAGTAGTGATGGCCAGCGCTGTTAAAGCTGCTAGTCATTTCCACTTTAATTTAAACCTGGATCTTCAGTGCAGAGACATATACAGTATGGCAAATGGCACTGAATATCTGATTTGCCCAGGATTGCAGTTTTGCACTGTGGTCAGCTGCGATATTCAGCTGCTAACCAGATTGCAAAGCGCCTAAACGTAGGACAGCCTTTCACCTGTCCTAACTTTAGGCATTTTAGCTAATCGGTTCGTGGCTGAATGTCACTGTTGACTGGCTAGTTAATTTTGCTGCCCCACTCCATCGCCAAATGCCCAATTGGGTGTTTAACAGGGTTAGAGGATATTCAGTGGTTTGCAGATGTGCAAATCGCAGAAATCCCTTGGAATATGCTCCTCCTTGGGTATTAAGCAAAATACTTTAAGATCAATACGAGTACAGCTAAGCCAATGTAGCGACAACAAAAGGCAATAAAGTCCTATCCCAAGATGTAGACTGTCTTATCACTTTTGTTGACAAATTTTGCACTCATTTTCTTTGGTAAATCTTATTAAGCAGCTCAATTCCTAATGGTAATACCATATAACTATCACTAAAGCTCACAAGCACCATTTTGAATCAGAGATAACATGGCAGAAACAATTGGTGATCACTCCTACTTCCTGCTAGACACCAGAGATCTCTGTAAGAGCTGATGGGGGCGAGGAGCACTGTTCCCTCTAAGCTGTGCGCGTGCGCACATACCTCTCTGAGCGAGCGCACATACTTTACAACAGAGCGCACAAAAATTACGGTTCTGATTCTGATAAAAAACAACACAGACATCTTAAAATTTGTAATTACTAAAAATTTTCCACTTCATTTAGTAATTGTCAATTTTCATTTAATTTGATTAAAATCAATGTGGTGTACATACTGTATTCTGATGTGTAGTCAAATTTTAAAGTATATAACTCCGAGTGTTATTATGTGGCGCACAAAAATTTAATCTTCCTTCAAAAGCTGCACAGCTTATATTTTATGCGCACACAGCCTACAGAAAATTAGAGGGAACATTGGCGAGGAGTGCTGATGTCCAGGGGTGGGGAGATCAGAAGGGCTGCTGATGTTGGAAGAGGGATGGATATTTTATTAATTTATTTACTATTAGTATTTAAGCTCATGCCTTTCCAGGAGATGATCAAGGCAAATTACATTCAGGTACTGTATGTATTTTAAAAATTGAAGCAGTTATGCAGCAATATTAAAAAATATTTCTTATGAAAAAGAGGAAGACAAATATTTATTTATTTAACAACATTTTTTATATACCGCACTATTCATTATCAGCGCGGTTTACATGGAACAAGAAAACTTCAGACAAGTTACATTTATCTGGTTATTACATATAACAGGAAAATTAACTTGGATAACAGGAGCAACTATTTACAACAACAAATATAGACCTTGAGAGAAAGCAGAACTTTCCCCCAACTCTCATGCGCATAGAGTAAGGATCTCATTTTAAAGATGCGTTCACTGGCAGCAATAGGAACCAGCCTGGGATAGCAAAGAACTTTTTTATTTAAACCATACTCTATAGCAGGCATGTCCAACTTCGAACAGGTCATGATCTACTTTTTCCGGCCAAAAGAGCCGGTGATCTACCACCATGAAAATTAAGTTTCAAATTAGTTTCAAAATAAAATTTAACCCAATAAAGTTGGAGAATTCCCTCCCCACTCCCCATTTTTAATGAACCTTCTGTCATTTACTTGGATGTGATCAGCTGTTAAGCAAATTAAGCAAAAACAAAGCAGAGAGACAAAGATCCAGTAAGAACTGCGAGGGGAAATGGAAAGTACATTTTTTCTTAAAGTTTTATTGAGTAATAACTTTTTAAAACTGTCTTAATAGCTTTCTTTAACTTTTATTGAGTAATTTGTGTTAAATTTAGGTCGAGTATTGATCCAGGCTGATCTTGCACAATCTTTAACATTTCGCTCTTGGTTATTAGTGAGACGTCTGAGCCTGCATTTCATCCACCAGCTTTTTGAAGTTGGGTGAATATTGCGTGAGGGCCAGTCTCAGGGAATCCTGGAGATGTTCATCTATCATGTTGGAACGTTGTGTACTCTGTCATTTTCAGATGGGAAAACGCAGATTCACACAAATAAGTTGAACCGAAACAGGAGTGTACAGCTTCACTGCATCTTCTCAAGTTGGGAAATTTGTCTCTAGGCACTAGCTTCCAAAATGATTCTTGCTCACCCAGGTCTTGAGAAAAATGTCATTTTTAAGGGTTAATATTTCGTTTTCAAGAGATGGCTTGTTCAATGAGTAATTTTTACTGATAGCAGCTGCAGTTTCTTTAATGTCTACATCTACTTTGAATGGGTATGACAAGTACTCCACAACTGTTCCAATTTTTTGGAAGTCACAGAATCTATTTTCGAATTCCTGGATAACAGAACAGATTTCTGTCACATACTTCTCGTTCTGAAAAATAAAGTTTGGATATTGTCCCAGATGGTCCTACGTATTAGGAAAATGATCAAAAGTGTTGTTTGCAAGGTCAGTCATCATTAGCTCAAATTTGCTCTTGTAGGATGAAACTGTACTCATCATCTCGCTAATGCATTTGTTTTTACCTTGTAGTTCAAGGTTCATATCACTTAGTTCGCCTGTAAAGTCAGCGATAAATGCCAGATCACATAACCACGCCTCATCTTCCAACTCTGCTTGGTCATCTCCCCTCTCCTTCAAAAAACTTCTTATTTCATTCAGCAAATCACAAAATCTTTGCAGAAATTTGTGCCTACTTAGCCACCTTACATCTGTGTGCAAAATGATTTTCGCTGCCCCTTCATCAAGAGCCGTCTTTGAAGTGATCTTCCACAAACTGAATTTACAATTTTGAAAGTGATGTCCATGACAGTCTTTGTATTGAGTCTCTTGCTTGCCAAAACTTGCTGGTAAATGATGCAGTGGTAAGAAAGGAAATCTGGGAAGTCGTCGTGCTGTCTACAGAGGGCTATGAAACCGTTAACCTCAGCTGTCATTGCTCTTGCTCCATCAGTAGTGATGGAAACAAGTCTATGCAATGGAAGATTACACTTTGTCACAAAAGAATGGAAAGAACTGAATATTTCCTGACCGGTAGTTCTCCCTTTTAAAGAAATCAATTCGAAGTAGTTCTTCTTTAACACCAAAGTCTTCAAAAACCATCTGGATAAAGACTAGTAACTGGACTGTCTCTTATGTCTGTAGATTCATCCAGTTGGAGTGAGAAAGCAACACAATTTGAAACATCCTCCAACAACCGTTCAGTTGTGTCTCCACACATCTTTTCTATTCGCCGCACGATGGTGTTTCTTGACAATTGTACATCTTGAATAGCAGCTATGATCTCTTTCTTATTTTTAAATCCTTCAAAAAGATTCTCAGCTGCTTCAAGAAAACAATCTTTTACAAATTCCCCTTCAGTGAAAGGTTTGCATTTCTTTGCGATCAGGTTGCTGACCTTGAAGGATGCTATGGTTGCATTGACCGAATATGACCTTGGCTTCACCATCAACTTTTGCTGAGTAGCCAATTTCGATTTAAGTTCTTTGAGCTTCAGTTTACGAATTTCACTTTTGGGTGGAAAATCAGCATCAGACTTATTGCTATGGATGATGTGCAATACAAGGACTGGAGATGCCAAAACCACACATGCAGTTCTAAAAGTAAAAATAAGAATTCATCATACTGGCACCAATAATCAAATACCACCAAACAATCATCAAAAAAACTCAAACACCTGTCCAGCAAACCAGATAAAATCAAATACCACCACATGCGATTTACTAAATTCTGCACACAGTGTAGAATCAATGCAAAAGCTAGGCAAAATAAAATTGCAGAGGCAAGCAAAAGTCACAGTGGTTTGAACCAATTTGAAGGCAAGGCATAGGCAAGTTAGAACAAAATTGGAAAAGCCTGCCAAAAATCACCAAATTCTTGACACTTTGTTGTGTCTGCCCGAAAACGTTTAATGAAAGCGAACTACAAAGCAACCAACGACCAGCACACGGACACAACTAATATGGTACGTGTATTCAGGTAAAGCCCGGGTGCATGGATATCGCCCGGTATATAACACACTTCTAAGGGGTGTTGGGGCGGGGGCAGGAATGGGTGATTCTGAGAGGCAGGAGACCAGGTATGACGCCGGGCCTGTGACGTCTCATAGCGGGGAGCAGGCGGCAGCCCCCTGGGGTACCCACAAACTATTGGCATGAAAACAACAAGCGTCCCCAATACACCCGCAGGCAAGATTTCCGCAGGCAGGGAAAAAGACAGGCAAAGGATCAGCAGCAGCAGCAAGCCCTCAGCAGACAACCTGCCAGCACGAGCTCTCTCCTAGCGATGGGGCAAGCTGCTGGAGAGATGGAGCCAAGTGGGGCTGGTGATCTACCTCTGATCCCTCCACAATCTACCTGTTGGACATGCCTGCTCTATAGTATGGGACCAATTGTGTACTGAAGAGGTAGTCTGTTAAATTGGTTTTTCTAATATAAGAATCTTCTATGAGTGGCTTATTTACTTACTCTGGCTTGATCTTCCACTTAGGGCCACCAAAAGCCCCAAGTGGATTACAAAAATAAAGATAAATCATACAAACCCTGACAACTAAAACATTAACTAAAAGAACATAAAAATATATTGTTAGCCAGTTTCCTAAAACATAGATGCCTCTTCTGTTACAAGGAGAACTTACACTCTCTCAGTCTAAATCAGTGGTTCTCAACCCAGTCACCTCTGGGACTCCCAGGCCAGTCAGATTTTCAGGATATCCACAATAAATATGCATGAGATAGATCTGCATACAATGGAAGCAGTGCCTGCAGATCTCTCTCATGCATATTCATTGTGGATATCCTGAAAACCTAACTGGCCAGAAGGTCCCAGGGGACTGAATTGAGAATCACTGGTCTAAATGAAGGGGGGTAAGAAGGGGAGGGGATGAACAGTCACTGGTTCACATCAGGCTTAGGTTAATGGTGACTGAAAGTACCCTCCATCTGGAAGTCATTTTAGTGGCATGTAAAAGAAATTGGTGGTTTTCAGATTCCAGTGGTTAGGTAGTCCCATCATGAGAAATCCATCATCTTAGCTACTAAGGGGCATGTTTACTAAAGAATGTGCTGGTAGCATGCGTTTGCGCCAGAAATATAGCACGGAGGCCCACACCCAACTTCAGGAGGCATGTGTATCCATCCCCCCTGCTGTTGGTGCATTGCTAATATTTGTTTGCACAAGCCTTGGCAGTGTTGACAGCCTCCAACCATTTCTTGTAGCCATCTATAAGTTTTGTACGTCTGTCTGCTGGTAGTTTCTCCCACTCTTAAACTGCGATTTGTTCCTGCTCATGAATGTTTCCAGGATTCGTTTTACCAAAGGCAAAATTTCAGCTCTTTCCAAAGGTTCTTGAAATTGAGATCAGGACTCATTGCTGGCCAGTTTAAAACAGTCCTTTTTTCCTTTTTAAGCATTCTTTTGTGCTTTTGGATGTATGCGTCATTGCACTATTGGAGGACCCATGACCTTCGATCCAGACCTAGCTTTCTGACACTAGGTAGCACATTTTGCTTCAAAATACCTTGGTAGTCCTCTAACTTCATGATTCCTTTAATACATTCAAGGCCTCCAGCAAAACAGCCCCACAACATATGGTGGAACCTCCATCATATTTAACTGTAGGAAGGGTTGTTTTTATTTTTTCCTTAAAAGCTTCATTTCTTTGCCTGCAAATGTATTGCTGGTCTGCATTACCAAAGAGCTCAACTTTGGTTTCATCTGTCCAGAGAACATTTTCCCAGAAGAATTGTAGTTTCTCAAGGTGGGTTTGGGCAAAGATCAGGTATGCCTTTTTATGTCTGTCTTTGAGCAGTGAGATCCTCCTTGGCCTTCGCCAATGTTGAGTGTGCGGCATACAGTGGAGGTTGAAACCACCACTCCAGATTGCTCCAGGTCAACCTTAAGCTCTTTGAATGTTGTATGTTGTGTTTTTCCAACAGTTCGCACTAACCTTCAGGGATTCTTGGATTATGTCACTCCTATTATGTGCACATCCTCTCCTAAAATAATCCTTTGTAATTATCATACCACCTACTATGTTATACTGTAATTCTTACCAATGTTATAATGTATTGTTATTATTGTTCATTGTAAACCACTTTGATGATGTGAAAGGCAGTATAGAAAACCTTTAAATAAATAAATATAAAATAATTAATGTTCCTTTTCCTACCATGTCCTGGGAGGTTCTTGACAGTTCTATGAGCACAAAACTTCTCAATAGCATTGCGAACTGTAGAAACAGGAATCCCAAGGTCTTTAGAGATGGCCTTGTACCCTTTGATGTTTGGTGATAATGGCTTTTCTGATGGTATTAGGCAGCTCTCTTATCTTCACCAGTGTGAAAATGGACCAGGGAGTGAATGTGGCTATTTTAAACATTAGAGCCATCATTAATTGGTTGATTCAAGTCATTTAAGTACTGACAGTTGATCCCATTGCAATACAAATATACACACCTGTGAATGTGGTTCTTCTATTCAAACTAATTTGAATTGTTTATATCAGGTCCTGGTAATGTCCCAGTTTTTATAGTAGTTCCTTTAATTGCTCTTATTTTATTTGATTCTTTTATGTCAAATATGTGTGCATAGCCATCTCACTGGCCACTTTTTCTTTTAAGGAGATATTGGACATTAAGGGGTTGAACTGCAAGGGTGCCAATATTAGCCACAACTGTATGGCAGTCTGAGCCCGCTCAGTGCATCCTGCAATGCACCATGTGGGGCCAGGCGCTGCCATTTTTCAAGAAATCGGGGCAGCTGGGCCACTGGGGACTTTGTTTGTCAGGGGAGCGTCACTGTCTGAGGGGCACCAGCCCCCCACCAGTGTGCCAATGTAATCTGAGCTGAAGTGTCAAACTTCACCTTAGATGACCATCTCTCTGGGACAGCATGCCACACTTGTGCAGACTTCTGTGCGCATGTATACGACTTGCTGTCTCTGTTTAATGCTGACTTTTTGTGCACTGGGTAATTTGCATATTGCATTCCAGTGCAAAAAAATCAATGTTAAACATGCGCTATGAAACCCTGCGCTAGAGCTTTGAGGGCAGTGTTTTTGTATCGGCTTTTAAGCTCGTACCTAAGGCACTGGAAAGTTATGTGAGCAGCCCACGATCACAAAGAGCAGCAATAGGGATTTGCACCCTAGCTTTCCTGGCTCTAGCCCGCGGCTCTAACCTCAACGCTTTCCACTAAATCTATGCAATCTGTGAACATATTTATCAAGGTTATTCTCATTCAATTTTCTGAGTAAAAGCCTAGGTTCGTGGAAAGACATCGTATCCTTATTTAATCCTAAATCATTGTAACATAGTAAATGACGGCAGATTAAGACCAGTATGGTCCATCTAGTCTGCCCAGTATGATGGCAAGAGTAGGTGCACCTGCTGCTCCATACAGGCAACCCCTCCCCATGTCTCTTCTCAGGGGGTGAACCCACCACTCCATGGAGAACACCCCTATTTGTTGAGAAATTAGATGGTTCAGTTTATTTTGATTTTATCCTGTTGCTATAGAGGGATCCACTGTGTCTGTCCCATGCCATTTTGAATTCCGTCACCATGTTTGCCCCCACCACTTCCATCGGGAGGGCGTTCCAAGCATCCACCACCCTTTCTGTGAAAAAGTATTTCCTGACATTGCCTTTCAATTTACCACCTTGCAGCTTCCTGTTATGCCCTCTCGTTTTATGGCTTCCCCATCTTTGGAAGAGGTTTGTTTGTTCATTATTTCCCTTTAAGTATTTAAAGGTCTAATCATATCTCCCCTGCCCCTCCTCTCCTCCAAAGTGTACATGTTTAGGTCTTCAAGTCTCTTCTCATAAGGCTTCTGAAGCAGGCTCCAAATCATTTTGGTCGCCTTCCTCTGAATAGTTTCCAGTCTTTTTACATCCTTTGCAAGGTATGGTCTCCAAAACTGAACACAGTATTCCAAGTGAGGCCTCACCAGTGACTTGTACAGTGGCATAAGTACCTCTTCCTTTCTGCTGGTGATTCCTCTTTGTATGCAGCCCAACATCCTCCTGGCTTTTGCCACCGCCTTGTTGCACCGTTTTGCCACCTTGAGATCTTCAGAAATAATCACACCAAGGTCTTTCTCCTGATCCGTGCACAGCAACCTCTCTCCCCCTATCACGTACAATTCAAGAATGTAATTAAAACAAAACCATCACAAATACGTTCCTGGCAATATATTCTAAAAATAAAAGACTGAGTCTGTAGTTCATTGATCTATTCTACTAGATTTATTAAAAACAAAACAAACGA
This sequence comes from Ichthyophis bannanicus, assembly GCA_033557465.1. Classification (NCBI taxonomy): domain Eukaryota; kingdom Metazoa; phylum Chordata; class Amphibia; order Gymnophiona; family Ichthyophiidae; genus Ichthyophis; species Ichthyophis bannanicus. Next base: position 523,423,733 of record CM066036.1, on the reverse strand, counting down.
AAAAAAACACAACACACGAATGACTTTTTTTTTTTTAAATAAAATGTTATAATTCATACACAATTTTTGCTCCAGTGAAATTTTTAAAAATACCTCCAAAATACTTATGGGGCATATTAACTAAAGTGCACTACTGGCTAGCGTGCAGCTTAGTTACTGCAGGATTGAGGTAATCATTACCATGCACTAAAAATGCCAGCAGGGTAAAGCCCCAAGCTAACCACTTAGCATGCGACTGGGTGGGTTGTGGTAAAGGGTGGGCGGTGTCTGCACATTGTAATTAGTGTAGGCATCATTACTGAGTGCTAATCACCAATGTTGCAGTTAACACAGGCGCACTTACTACCACCTCGATGTTGTAGGTTTGGAATGACGAAGTGTTTCTCACTACACAAACTGCATGGGGATGTGGCAGGAATGCCTCCAGCAGTTAGCATAGGCTGACCACACCTCACATCTGATTCTTAGCATGGTTTAGTAAACATTCCCCTCTATACCTCACATCTAGCAGACCATTCCTGTGGACTGACAGAAAACTAAGGGCCCAACTCCAAAAGGAGGGAGAAGAAATTCAGGCTGGGTACATGATCACACCCATGAGGACTATTCCTCTTTGCCCAGACGTGGACCTTATTGTTCCACTGCTAGACTGGATCCTGTCCTACTTCCGCACCATAGTAGTAGGAGAGCGGTAGTGCTGCATCTGCTGCTACCTGTTGCCTGACCCAAATGGTTAAAACACACCCAGTACTAATGCGTGGTATGAAGGAAGGAAAACTTTATTTCTCACAAATCAAGCCCAAAAGCGTTAGTACTGGGTGTGTTCTTCTATTCACGTGGTATCGTGCTTCTGTGGTGGACCAAATGGTTAAAAGCCAGGGCTTGGCCTTGCTGTAAGGCAACAGACATTACCTGACGCGTCACTACTTCCTCCTCCCTGTGAGAGGCAAGGAGAATAAGAATGGCTAGTGGGGAATAGGAAGAAAGACGGGGTGGAATAAAGTACAAGGGCAATGAGAATGGAGGTGATGGGAACAATAGTTGGGGGCAATGTTCCCTCTAATTTTCTGTAGGCTGTGTGCGCATAAAATATCAGCTGTGCAGCTTTTGAAAGAAGGTTAAATTTTTGTGCGCCACATAACGACACTCGGAGTTATATACTTTAAAATTTGACTACACGTCAGAATACAGTATGTACACCACATTGATTGTACTAGAAAATATTGTAGAACTTGTGAAAACCATAAATACACAACAACTTTTAAATTTTAAGACGCCTGTGTTGTTTTCTATCAGAATCAGAACCGTAATTTTTGTGCGCTCTGTTGTAAAGTATGTGCGCTCACTCTGCGAGGTGTGTGCGCACGCACATGCACACAGCTTAGAGGGAACAGTGGTTGGGGGCAGGCCCTGGCCCAAAGACAAGGCGACTAGGGCAACGTCTCAGGTGTTGCAAAGAGCAGAGCATTCAAAGCTAAACAATAGATTTTGCAGGGGGCATGAGATATTGTGTGGTGGGGCTGCACTGAAGGACAGGAAAGCCAGGGTGTAAAACAGAGATGGAAGGGAAAAAAAAACACAAAATTGCAGAGCAGAAGGGGAAGAAAAGAAAAACAGCAGAGGCAGCCAAAAGACATTCATAAGGATGAATAAAACACAAGATATAGTGAGAGAAGAAAGAATGGGGAGTAAAACAGGAACACTGAAAAAGATAAAAAGCGAAATGAATGTAAAAAAAAAAGAAACTATACAAAAAAAGTTTGGCATGCTATTTTATTTTGATAATGGAAAAGTAAAAACATTTAAACTGTGTAAATTTACTGCTGATTTATTCAAATAAGCCGCATGATTATTAGAATTCACCCTCCAGACATTGCAGTGGGTCAAGGGCTCTGCTTTAAATAAGACAAACTGCACTAAGATGCAAGATCATGGGGTGACAAATACTACTAGAGTAAGGAAGCCTCATTTTTGCTGTAAAGTCAATGCAGAACAGGCTTTGATGAAAACTGAGGTTTAGTTAGTATACTACAGTTCAGAACAGTCTTTTGAAAAGTGTGATCTCAATTTTATCCCCATTTTATTTCATCTTGTGTCTATACTCAGATAAGTAAAACAGATGGGAATGTTTTCTGTAAACACATTTATCCTTTCAGAAATACATAATTGTGAAATGAGGCATAGGTACAGGAGAAAGAGAACTAACTATGTTTGCCATCTTTATGTATAGGTTGAATAATCAACATCCATTAACCCTCTGAGGTACTGGCAGTTTAGTTGCTTCACTGTTAAATGGGCACAACAATGTGCTAGCGGTAGACGAAATGCCTACTTTCAGGAGGATCCTATTCTTACGTGATAAACTCTCCCTGCAATTCAGGACATAACCTGGGTGTGCTGTACTGGGTCCTTGGGCTCCTTCCCCTACCTCTCCCCCTTTTCCTCTCCTTCCCCCACCAAAGCCTAGTCTCCCACAGCATCATCCATCACTCATTATTTACAACCCTGAACAGCTTTATTAGTCAGATTTTTGTAGGCCACAGCTTCCAACACTGCATAACATAAATTAACATAGGATAACTGATGACATGAAATAACCAATATCAAACAACTTTTAATATGAGCAGGGCCACACTCTGCGACCCGAAGGGGTACCATAGTGACCTTGTCTTGACTCGCACCCCCCCCCCCCCCCGCCTAAGCCCGCACCATCTCCTTTTTGTCACTAACCGCTCCATGTGGATGGTTCCGCTTGGGCAAACTAATTCCCTACTGCTCCTGTATCAGTCAGGCCCAGGCACCTCCCAAACTTGGCACCTGGTCCCCCAATTTTGAGCCCAGGCACATCCAAACCAGTACCTTAACTCCCTTTGTTATGAACTCTGTCGGGATCCAGACACCCTACTTTGCACCTAGGCCCCCCTCAAGTCTGTAGGTACCTTTTTTTTATGGTCTGTAAATGCCTGCCACCAGGAGGGGCTATGCCCCAACTACCCCACCATTAGCACTGAACTGACTATTCCGCACAAATCAGCATTGAATAAATCTAGTCCAATGTCATTCACATGCATCCCATCCACTGTTCCCTCTAAGCTGTGCGCGTATGTGCGCACACACACCTCGCCGAGCGAGCACACTTACTTTACAACAGAGCACACAAAAATTATGGTTCTGATTCTGATAGAATACACAGACATCTTAAAATTTAAAAGTTGTTGTGTATTTACAGTTTTCACAAGTTCTACAATATTTTCTAGTGCAATCAATGTGGTGTACATACTGTATTCTGACATGTAGTCAAATTTTGAAGTACTGTATATAACTCCGAGTGTCGTTATGTGGCGCACAAAAATTTAACCCTCCTTCAAAAGCTGCACAGCTGATATTTTATGCGCACACAGCCTACAGAAGATTAGAGGGAACATTGACCCCATCTCCTCTATACAAACACTGTTCCCTCCACTAATATGCCATAAGAACATAAGAAATGCCATAGAGGGTCAGACCAAGGTCCATAAAGTCCAGTATCCTGTTTCCAGGAGTGGCCAATCCAGGTCACAAGTACCTGTCAGGTTCCCAAAAAGGTACACATGTACCACAATGCTTATTCTGGGATAAGCAGTAGATTTCCTTGGTCCTCTTTAAAGAGTAGTTACTCACCTGTAACAGGTGTTCTCCAGGAGCAGCAGGAATCAGTCCTCACATATGGGTGACATCGACGTCGATGGAGCCCCCTGCGGAGCATTCCCCAGCTTTCTAAGAAAGCCTTTGGGATGCAGGCACACATGAGCGGTCCCTTTCCCGCCTAAAAGGTGCCATTTTTGCCAGTCAAATGACATAGCTAATAACAGCACTTAAAATGCAAAACAATAAACTATGTACAACTGCAACTCCAAGGGGAGGAGGGAGGGTTGTGAGGACTGATTCCTGCTGCTCCTGGAGAACACCTGTTACAGGTGAGTAACTCTTTCTCCAGGACCAAGCAGGAAGTCAATCCTCACATATGGGACTCCCCAGCTTCAGGATACCGGGGACCCCAGAGCTGAAAAATGAGCTCCCTCTAGCCACAGCATCAGAGAAAAGGATTTCACTGGACTACACCTCCACCGGTAGCCCAACCAGAGGGCTGGAGGGTAGGAGTTGCCTAAACCTTAAAGAGATTCCGAAGCACTGCCTGACCGAAAGCACTGTCCCTACGGGACTCCCTCTCCAGGCAGTAATGAGCTGCAAAAGTCTGGCTTGAGGACCAAGTTGCAGCCCTGCAGATGTCTGCCAACGGTACAGAGCGGAAATGAGCTACTGAGGCAGCCATAGCCCTGACACGGTGGGCCGTGACCCGACCCTGCAAGGGTAGGTCTGCTGCCCTGTAAGCCCAGGTGATACAGTCAGCCACCCAGATGGACAAGGTATGCTTGGCAACAGGCAACCCAAAGTTATTAGGGTCAAAAGACACGAATAGCTGAGTAGCCCTTCTATGCCCCTGCGTACGCTCAAGGTAGAAGGACAAGGCCCTTCTACAGTCCAGGGTATGCAGGACTGTCTCAGCCCAGCTAGCATGGGGCCTAGGGAAGAATGTTGGAAGAACCACCTCCTGGTTGAGACGGAAGGAGGAGACAACCTTAGGGAGGAACTTAGGATGAGTCCTAAGGACTACCCTGTTCCTATAGAAGCGAGTGTAAGGCCTATCACAGACTAAGGCCTGAAGTTCACTTACTCGCCTGGCAGAGGTTAAGGCCACTAGAAAGAGAGTCTTCCAAGAAAGGAAGCGAAGATGGCATGTAGCCATCAGTTCAAAAGGTGGGCGAGTTAATTGCTGCAAGACCACATTCAACTCCCACTCAGGGGCTGGTGGACGGATAGGAGGCTTGAGCAGAAGCAAGCCTCTGAGGAACCTGGACACCAATGGGTGAACCGACAAGGAGTGTCCCTCCATCAGTGAGTGGTGAGCTGCTAGAGCAGAAAGGTGTACCCAAACAGAATTAGACTTAAGGCCCTGATTGGACAAATGCAAGAGATATTGAAGCACCACTGGTACAGTGCAGGAGAAGGGATCTGCCTGGTGTTCGACACCACAAGGAGAATCTTTTCCATTTCAGGGCATAGGTTTTCCTGGTGGATTGCTTTCTAGAGGCTAATACCACCTCTTCCACTTCCTGAGGCAGGCCCCAGGGAGCTAACACTACCCTTGCAGCCTCCAGGCCATCAAATTGAGAGATTTGAGATTGGGGTGTAGAAGGAAACCCTGATCCTGAGATAGGAGATCGGGCTGTAACCCCAGAGGCAGTGGGGTGTCCACTGCCTGTTGAAGCAGAAGTGGGAACCAGGGTTGCCTCGGCCATCTGGGAGCTACCAGAAGCACCGAGGCCTTGTCTCTTACAATCTTGAACAAAGTTCGGGCCACCAAAGGCGTGGGAGGAAACGCATAGAGAAGGCCCTGGTTCCAGGAAATGAGAAAGGCATCCGCTGCTACTCTTAGGGGATGCGGTTGCCTGGAACAGAACTGGGTAACTGGTGGTTCAGGGGACTGGCAAAGAGATCTATGGATGGAAGTCCCCATTTCAGAAAAATTTGTTGAACCACTAATGGGTGCAGCTGCCACTCGTGGGGCTGAAGAATCCTGCTCAACCTGTCTGCTAGGAAGTTCTCTTGACCTGGCAGGTAGACCGCCTTGAGCACCATGCTGTGGTTGAGCGCAAAAGAGAAAAGGGCCTGTGCTTCTTGACACAGGAGTCTGGACCCAGTGCCCCCTTGTTTGTTCACATAAAACATGGCCACCTGATTGTCCGTCTGTACCAGAACAGACTGGTGAGCCAAGGTGTGAGAGAAGGCCTTGAGGGCTAAGCGAATGGCTCGAAGCTCTAATAGGTTGATCTGCTGAGTGGCCTCCGCTGGAGACCACAGGCCCTGGGTGCACTTGCCTGCACAATGAGCACCCCAGCCCTGCAGAGAGGCATCCGTGGTCAACACCACAGTGGGGACAGGAACTTGAAAGGACACCCCCTGTAGTAAGTTGGGGGGGGGGGGGTGTAGCCACCAGGAATGGCTTGGACACCCGCACTCTGTCTGTGTGGTGTCCTGTGGCCTGCTGCCACTGAGTCGTGAGGGTCCACTGGGCCGGCCGCATATAAAGACGAGCATTGGGGGTCACATGCACTGTTGATGCCATGTGGCCCAGAAGCTGTAGGCAAAGCTTGGCAGACACCCTTGCACAGTGTGAAATTGGTGTGCCAAGGTGATGAGCCTCTGTGCTCTGTCCTCTGGCAAGGCGGCCTTCGCCTCCTTGGATCCAGCCTTGCTCCTATGAACTCTAGGTTCTGGGAGGGGAGCAAAGTGGACTTTGCGAAGTTTATGACAAAGCCGAGGTGTTGCAGGAGGGACACCACTCTGGAGGTGGCCTGTCTGGCTTCCTGGTAAGTCTGACTCCTGATAAGCCAGTCGTCCAGGTAGGGGAAGACAAATACCCCCTGATTCCTGAGGTAGGCCGCTACTACAGCCAGGCACTTTGTGAAGACTCTTGGTGCGGAGGTGAGGCCAAAGGGCAGTACCCTGTACTGGTAATGGTTTCCTCCCACAATGAACCTGAGATACTTTCTGTGGTCTGGATGAATGAGGATGTGAGTGTACGCATCCTTTAGATCCAAAGAGCATAGCCAATCACCCTGCTGGAGGTAGGGCAGAAGTGTTCCAAGAGTAAGCATCTTGAACTTTTCTTTCACTAAGAACTTGTTGAGGTTCCTGAGGTCGAGAATGGGCCGGAGGCCCCCTGTTCTCTTTGGTACCAGGAAGTACCTGGAGTAGAACCCTTGCCCTTTCAGGTGTGGAGGGACAGGCTCCACCGCCTTGTCCAGAAGCAAAACTTGAAGCTCCTGAAGGAGAAGGTCTGTGTGTAAGGGAGGCCTTGGAGGCTCTCCTGGGAAGTAAGCAGGAGAGAACTGTTGGAAATGGAGCATATAGCCCTTGTGGACTATGCTCAGAACCCATGCATCCCCTGTTACTGGTGGCCACATGTGGGCAAACAGGGCCAGACGACCTCCTGTGCAGAGAGGGGACAGCAAAGGAGGAAAGGCTATTCTTAGGGAGTCAAAAACCCCCTCCCTGCTGGGTAGGAGCAGGAGCCGGAGGCTTGGGGGTTGGCTGCCTACGGGGCCCACGTCCCTGCCCCTTGGCCTGCTGCCCCCGTTGGGGAGCTGGGGAGGCCTGGTAATGAGGGAAAGGTTTGTAGGCAGCCGCCTTCCTCGGGTAAAAGGACTTCTTACCCGAGCCCTTCTTTTTCTGAGAAGGGGCAGAGGTCTTTCTGGACAGTCTGGTCCGAGTAAGGTGCTCGGTCTCGAGCTCAGCAGCCTTCTCGGCCATGGGTCTGCCAAAAAGGTTCTCACCTTGGCAAGGGACATCGACCAACTTGTCCTGAACCCAAGGCTCGAGGTCCGATGACTGCAGCCATGCCTGGCGTCGGGCAGCGATGCCGGCTGCCGCTGCTTGGGCCGAAGCCTCGAAGCCATCGTAGGCCGCTCGGGACATGAACTTAGAGCAGTCCCGGATACCTGTAGACAATGACTGGAACCTCTGCAAAGGTTCACCGGAGAGGCCAGCCGCGAACCCGGACATTTCCTTGGCCAGGTCCCGAAGGTACATGCCCATGTACAGCTGGTAAGCCTGGACACGGCAAGCAAGCATCGAGCCCTGGAAGCACTTTCTGCCGAAAGCATCCAGGTTCCGGGCCTCCCTGCCGGGAGGCACCGCAGAGTGCATCTTCTGGCTTTTCAGATGATGCATGGCCGATTCCACCACCATGGAATGGTGCAGCAGCTGTGCCTTCTGGAATCCAGGGCTCTTCCTGAGTCGATAGATGGAATCGATTCTCTTGCTTAAAACCGGCGCCGAGGCCGGTGCCTCCCACGTCCTGAAGAGGAGCCGTTCCAGCATCGGAGGAACCGGCACAGTAAAAGCCTCCTTCGGAGGAGAGTCATACTGGAGGGCCTCGAGCTCTTCGGCTCGAGGCTCCTCCTCAGGGTCCGCGGGAATGGCCAAGGCCTTAGCCATATCCCTGATGAACTTCGAGAACCGGGTATCCTCCAGGGGGGACCTACTCCGGGGTTCTGACTGCGGTGAGTCCGATGGGACGCACCGAGTCCGGAAGGTATCGGGGGACTCCTCGTCCTCCGTCTCCCAAGCAGACTCATCCGAGGAGGAGTCGGGGGACTCTGACCGCGTGGGTCTCGGTGGCACCCGCCCCGACGCCGAAGGCACCGGTGTCGACGCTCTCGGTTCCGAACAGGAGGTCGAGGGTAACCGCGACCGAGGATGACCTCGAGCCTTCATGGTCTCGAGTATCAGCTCGGTCTCCGGGGTCGACTTCGATGTCGATGACCCTGTGTTCGGGGCAGATGTACCAGCGAGGCTGGTCATCAGTACCCGCTGCTGCTCCATGAAGGCAGGCAGACAATCTGCACTCCAAGGCTGTCAGCCTGAGTCCCAGCTCAGGAGACGCAGCAGCCCCCGACTCGGGCCCCAGCGGCACCGGGCCCAACGTTGGCTCCCTCGGAGGAGAGTCCACGAGGACTACAGGACTTACATGTTCGACGGACTCCAACTCCACACGAGGCATTTTGGTCGGCTTCTCCGGCTCCAAAGGCCCGGGGCGGTGGTCAGGGGTCTGAGACCTGGCCCTCAAGGAGCCAGGGACCTCTTCCAACGCTGCCCTCACGAGCCACTTCTTCCTCTTGCGTTCCCGGTCGGGGGACCCCCTGTCCAAGGAACCCCGGCGATGCTCGGGATCCGACTCCCGAGATGTCGAGTCCTCAGACGAGGTCCGGGCCCGGCCGGAGGCAGAGTCTGAAAAAAATCCTTTCCTTTTGATGCTGTCGGCTGCGTAGTGCCTTGGTAGACATTTTACCACATGGGCCACAGGTCTGAGGATCGTGGTCGGGACCAGGCACCGAAGGCAGCAGTCGTGTGTGTCGGTGAGAGACACGAGTTTCTTACACCGATCACATTTTGAAACCACTGGAAGCCATCGGGGAAAAAAGGTCCCCCGCGAGGTCAAAGGACCGGCTATCCAGGGAAACAGAAAAAAAGGCACGAACGCCAGCCAGGAAGGGCAAAAACCTAAAAATAGAAAACGGGCTCGATACCGGTGTACCGAAACCAGTGGGAAGGGGAACCAGCGTCGAACCGGGGAAAAAACGAAGAATCACTGAAGAAGAAAGTCAACTTTTCCGGGCGACTAGGACAAGCGTCCGACGTGCTCCATGGAAAAAGAGAGACTGGCAAAGATGGCACCTTTAGGCGGGAAGGGGACCGCGCATGTGTGCCTGCAGTCCCAAAGGCGTTCTTAGAAAGCTGGGGAAATGCTCCGCAGGGGGCTCCATAGACGTCGATGTCACCCATATGTGAGGACTGACTTCCTGCTTGGTCCTGGAGAATAATGGTTTATGAACTTTTCCTCCAGAAACTTGTTCAAACCTTTTATAAACTTAGCTACACTAACAGCTTTTACCACATGCTCTGGTAACGAATTCCAGAGTTTGATTACGCGTTGAGTGAAAAAATATTAGTCTTAATTAGGTTACATGCCCTCATGACCTACTACCAAGCACTCCCCTTACCCCTAATAAAATTCCCTACCTCTGTATTAAGCTTCTTTCTGCTCCACTGTATCCATTCTGGGTTTTTGGTCCCCTTCCCACTTCAACCAGGAGCGGATCCACGCCCAGATGTATGAGTGTTCAACTATCCAAACTGTGATGACCCTTCCACTAGGTAAAGCAGCACAAAAACATTGTTATGGTGTACACCGGGCAGAGATCCCTAACCTCCGTAGTCCAAAGCCATACTATCCTGCCTTCCCCTTTTTGGTCGGTCTTAGGAACAGCCCTATTCTATCTGCTTTGCTCACGACATCCCCCCACCCTTAGTGTCACACCGCTCTGGACTAAGGGGAGAGATTTACTTATCTGGAAGGCGCCAAACATAATCAGGAAGTGTTTTAGCTCATATTTGTCCTCCAGGAATACCGATGCTTTTGCTAAAATCTCCTTTAACATGTGGGAGGTGACAGACTCTCTCATATCTGGTTCTCAGGGGATCTCCATCAACCAAACCTCCTTTACTTTTTCAACAAACTCCTTCATAGTGTCTGGTTTCCCCCTCCCAGCTTTAGAAAGAATGACACACCCACCATTAACATCCTAGCCTGACCATACCAGACCCCTTTATCATGAAGCCTGGCAATTAATTCTAGCAGGTGCTCACGGGACGCCCCTTGCTCCACGCTGAAACCCCTGCTTCTTGCAAAGTTCAGTCTGGCCCAGGCTGTTCCATAGGAATTCTAGGTATTTCTAAGACAGAGCGCTGTTCAAAAGTCAGCTGGCACTCCTTACCCAATGTTCCATATCACTTCTAGCATGTGTGTTGCAACCTCATTTGTCCCTGGAGCAAGTTACCTGAATCTGGACCACCAAAAACAAGGACGGACTTTAGCAATCTTATTAAACTCACTTGGCACCTGTGATAAATACATTGAACTCCAAGCTCAGAATAACCATTTTCCTGACTAGCCTCATGAGCCTCCCTGTCTTGGTGGACTGTCTGCTTATTTCATACACCACTCCCGCATTATCCTATCGCAAGACTATCCTTTTGTTCATAAATTCACATTGGGAACATTTCCAGGAATGTAATATCCCTAGCAATTTCCCTGCTGGTCATCTTTCCTGACACCACTTACCCCTGAAACAGATGCCGAAGACTTACTACCCGCTGTATCTGTGAACAGTTCCATGTGCTTGCTGCTGGCGAGCTTCTCCCTCCAAATGTTCCTGCCGTTGTATGCTATGAAAAATTACTGCCATATCACCAGATCATCCCTGACAGCTGAGATCATCCTAATGAAGTGATAACTCCTTTTTCAAGTCCACTGTGGAGTCTGCTAGTTTACATGTGAATGCTCGGCCCATCGGCTTCACCCTGCATGTGAAATTCAGATAGCTAATCAAATGACTGCATTTGCTTCTACATGCCCTTCTTGGCTGCCCTTACCAACTGCATAGCTTCCTTCAGGGCTGACAACTTCCCTGCTGGAAGCAGTGTCAACATGTCTCGTGTGTCAGTTTCAATGCCCAAGGAGGACAAGCATTGGCATGGGCCTTCAATTTTGTTCCTTGCCAGAGGAACGCCGAGTTCAGCTGCTTTCTGTTGAAAGACACTCAGGTCCCCCTGGCAAGCTCAGCTATCACGGTCGACCAACACAAAATCGTCCAAGTAGTGTATCATCCTATTGCTCCCTATCTCTCTTTCCAATATCCAATGTAATGCTGTGCTGAACTCCTCAAAGTAAGCACATGACACTGAGCAGCCTATTAGGAGACTTATCGAAATAGTAGTGGCCCTTAAATTGGAAACTCAAGAGATGGAAACTTGGTGCACTGGCAGTAGCCGAAAAGCCGAATCGATTGCAGTCTTCACAAGCCACACCCCCATCTGTGGGCCCTCACTATGTCGAGCGCCTGGTCTACCGAGGTGTACTTGACTGAGCACCGAGACTGGTCCAAGTGATCATTTATGGACTGGCCATCTGGGTAAGAGATGATGAATGAGCTGATATTCACCCAGCCCCTTCTTTAGAACCAAGCCTAAAGGGGAAACCATCAGGTCACATATTGGCTGGTGATCAAAAGGGCCAGCTACTCTGCCCAGATGCATTTCCTTCTCAATCTCTCTCTGTACTAAGCCATGCCGGTCCATGGTGGATTTTAAGTTGCCTGCTGAACGAGGGCTGGGGGGCCCTCATAAGGAATGTGAAAATTCCTGTCAAAATCCCCTAAATAAACACCCCCCCTTCTTTTTGTTATAACCCATTAAGTGCCTCTGAAGTGTTTCTATTCTTATAGGTGTTGGTGCTCACCCGAAACACTCCCTCACCGTAAAAACACTATGCATTTCCTCCCTGTTTTTTGATGCATCTGGTTTGGGGGGGGGGGGGAGTGCCCCTCTCTGCATATAGTGCATGTGTGCCTATACTTACAATTGGCAGATAATCTGCAGGAGCCCTCATTGTAGAGCCTACACACTCTCCTTCTGACACCTGGCTGTGATGTTGCTGTCCAAACACTCTCCTGCCACTACCTTCCTGTTCCCCAAAAGGGCCAGTTGGGCCACTGCTGTCAGCTGAGTCAGAGTCTCTGATAACCCCCACCCACCCTATTCAAGCATTGGCCCAGTGTCATAAGGCTGATCCATCGGTCAACATCCTTTCTATCCCAACAGAGTCCTTTATTCTGCAACATTCCTACAGAACTGCTCATCGTAATCACACCATGCATTTTCCCCATACACCCTATATGCCTCACATATTGCGCCCTGATATTTGAAGAGGCCCCTATACTGGGTCTGGGTCTGGGTCTGGGTTCTCCCCCCCCCCCCCAATGCTTGCTAATATGCAGAACGTTGCAGACCAGTTTAAGATAGCAAGAGGGTGGACAGCATACCCAAAACTAACACACTTCCCGCGACAACTGGTGAAATCACAATTAATGCCATTTTGTTTGACCAGCAATCAAAATATATCTATATACTCATTTTTCCAGATCTATTCCTTTATGCCCAGGGCAACATGGTTGCCCAATGAACTAGTGCTGCACAGATACTCAGCCAGCTTTGCTTCACTAGCTAGCACCCCCTCCCTTCCCTGACGGCTGCGTTCCTTGCCCTCGGTGACCTTTTTTGGCTAGTCCCCGAGGGTGCTACTTAGTGTTTCCTCTTTGGTTTGCAGCTGGGGAGAGGTTTAGCTGGGGGGGGGGTCCCTTTTCTTCTCTGGGCTCACCTGCCTTGCTGGCTCACACCTTACCATCCACTACTATTTGCATAATTTTTTGTAGCATGCCCATAATACCCTGCTCATCACCCACTTTTGCATTCCCACCCCACATCTGCTTTGCCACTGTGGTTTCTAACCCCCCATCATCTCTGACCCCCCATCCCATGTAGTACCTGACTCCTTGTTCTCCTGCCTGCCTGCTCTTTTACCTTAAGTCATCCTGTGCCCCCCAGCTTCCCCAAGTCACATGTATGTTCATGGAACTCACCCCGTTGTCCCCAGGTGGTGCCAAGCTGGCTCCAAACTCCTTCCTCTGAATGTCCACAGAGGTCGGTCACTCCCGACTACTCCATGACTGGTCGAGGCTGTCAATAAGAGTCGGCATGAGTCCTGCTCCATGAGCTGCAGCAGGTGCTCTTACCCTGTTCACACACCTGTTTCCTCCTACGGTGCACTGTGGCAGGCTGGGTACATAGCTGCCAACCCAGCTAGGACCCTGCCCTTTGCACCGCCATCACTCCTTCCTGTTGTGACAATTTTTTCCATAATCAACTGTCTTTCTTGCTTGACACCAATGTCATCCCAGCTTTTTTGTGCTTGCCCATCTTCTTGCTGCTCTGCTCTGGACGTTCCTCGCCACTCCGTTTTCCACTCCCACTGTGCCCATCCTCCTCCTCTTGATGCAGTCACTCCATTCAGGTTTCCCATTTCCTGTGTTTGCCTTTTTGGCTGCCATTCTGCTACTCTCGGGTTGAAGTCCTCCTCAAATTCTGCTGCCCTTTATGATGCCCCTCCAAAGTACTGCTGCCCCTTAAGTTGGGGAGACCAAAGGCCAAGTTCCTGGTAATTCCTTGGGACAGCCTGCTGATGTCACTCCAGCTCCACCCCCAACCCTTGGTAGCCAGCTAGGAGTTTCAAGATACAGCCCTACATGGTTTTTCTTTTTTGTTTATTTTAAAAGCAGTTTCTCCATTACCCCTCCATTTCCCGGCTCCTGGCATCCTCCTCCCATAGGCTCCTGCAATGGCTCAACATGCCAGTCTCATCATAGGGGCAGGAAATCAGCACAGAAGGTGGAGTCAATGTGGCAGAAGGCCAGGTAAGCTCATGGCCACTACCACCGCAAAATGTACAGCTTCTCTGGATTTTTTTTTCTGGCTTATGCATGTGAGACCTGGGTCTACTGCCTGCAAACCTAGGCACTGCAACCAGTTCCAGCCATGGCCTGCCATCTGCTGCCAACACCTGGGTGCTGATATACTATTACCAGCCAATCAGTGGTCTGGTATGACAAATGGGTGCGCCAGGGCTGCGGTGTACCTCACCTCACTGTCCTTGCTCTTCTTTCTGTGTAGTGTTTGTTGGCTGTGTCATGCCATGCAGTCTGGCTGTTACGTTTGCTGCAGCTCAAATGTTCACTTTGCGCTGACCTGCAGCTACACAACTGGCACGTTGCTCCTCCTTCCCATTACTTTTCACCCTTACTGCCCTGCCTTCCTAGGATCCCTCCTTCCAAGTCTGTGTTGTTCCTGCACCATCCCCCCCCCCTCCCCGGTCCTCCCTTAGTCTTCTGCCCTATTGTCCTTGCCCCCTTCCTCCCCAGGCAGTAACCTGGTTATGGGCCAACACCAATTTTTGACTAGGCCTTGCATATTCAGCAAGAGAGCATCTGGGTACTGAAAACTGGGAAAACATTCTGATTGATTTGCTCCTTTTGGGGTGTGCTATATTTTAGTACTATACACTCAGGGAGGGGGCACTTCTTAGCCGATTACTGAGCCAAGAACTGACTAAAACAAAACGGTACACACTACCAAGCCACTGCAACATTCATGGTTGCCTTATTAAAGACCAGATTAAACAAACTGTGTGTTGTTGATGTGTCAATGTAGTTACTCACCTTTAGCAGGTGTTCTCTATGAACAGCAGGAATAAGTCTTCAAGTATGGGTGACATCCACAACAGAGCCCCACATGGGAATGGCTCCACAGATTCTATTGGAAACTTCTGGGAGGTTCCACCAAGCATGCATGCCTCCTTTGAACCTGCTGCCTCAGCACCACCTTGATTCAGTCTAATAACTTAGTTGTAGCAAAAGACAACTCCTCTGGGAGATGGGAGAGTTGTGAGGACTTATTCTTGCTGTCCAGGGAGAACACCTGCTATAGGTAACCTTTCCTTCATGGACAAGCAAGAATGAGTCCTCACGTATGGGACTCCCAAGCTAGGGGCTACTGAAAACAGAGGAAGCCACCGAGAAACCCAACAGAGGCAAAACGCAACTTCAGTATGGCAACAGGCCTTAATGATCAAGAGACCAATGATATACAACAGCAGTAATTCTGTCTTCCCTTTTTTTAAAAACAGTAAATAAAGGTAAAAGGAAAAGGAGAGCGCTATGTTTTTCGAAAGAAATAGATGAAAAGGTGAAGTAAAAGAGGGAGGCCTTCATGAAATACAAGAGATCACAGAGAGAGGAAGACAGGCATCTATATTTGGAAAAACTTAGAGAAGTTAGCAAAGTAGTCAGGAAAGCAAAGATTCAAAAAGAGGAGAAAATAGCCAATGCAATAAAATAGGGGGATAGGACATTTTTCAGATATGTTAGTGAGAAGAGGAAGGGCAAAAATGGTATTGTCAGACTAAAGGGTGAAGGGGAGGAATATGTAGAAGTTGATGAGGATAAAGCAGACTTGCTTAACAAATATTTCTGTTCTGTGTTCACAGATGAAGAACCAGGAGCAGGACCTCAGAAAACACCCACAAACAGGAACAGAAGTGAGGGGCATCTTAAACAATTTTCAGAAGACTGTGTTTGTGAGAAACTAGCTAAACTTAAAGTAGACAAAGCGATGGGACCGGATGGGATACACCCTAGAATACTGAGAGAACTTGGGGACGTTCTAGCAGCTCCACTGACTGACCTTTTCAATGCCTTGCTGGAGTCAGGATTGGTGCCAGAGGACTGGAGAGAAGCACATGCAGTCCCTTTACACAAAAGCGTAAGTAAGGATGTGTTTGAAAACTACAGGCTGTTTATTTTAACTTCGGTGGTGAGTAAATTATTGGAAACACTGCTGAAAGAGAAAATAGTGAGGTTTCAGAAGTCCAGTGGATTACAGGATCTGAGGCAGCATGGATTCACCAGGCAGATCTTGTCAGACAAATCTGATTGATTTCTTTGAGTGGGTGACCAGGGAGTTGGACAGAGGGAGAGCCCTAGATTTGGTGTATTTGGATTTCAGTAAAGCCTTTGAAACCATTCGTCACAGGCGACTTACAAACAAACGGAGTACCCTAGGGATGGACCCTAAAGTTACTGTTT
Organism: Ichthyophis bannanicus; assembly: GCA_033557465.1. Lineage (NCBI taxonomy): Eukaryota > Metazoa > Chordata > Amphibia > Gymnophiona > Ichthyophiidae > Ichthyophis > Ichthyophis bannanicus. The sequence goes on along the minus strand of CM066036.1, from coordinate 523,407,594 downwards.
GGGTTAGAAATTGGTTGAGTGGGAGGTGACAAAAGGTATAGGTAAATGGAGCTCACTCTGAGAAGGACGTTACCAATGGTGTGCCCCAGTGATCTATCCTTGGTCAGATTCTTTTTAACATCTTTGTTAGTGATATAGCGGAAGGGCTGTCGGGTAAGGTTTGCCTCTTTGCGGATGATACCATAATCTGCAATAGACACCCAGGAAGGTGTAGATAACATGAGAATGGATCTAGCTAATCTTGAAAAATGGTCTAGAATTTGGCAGCTAAGATTTAATGTTAAAAAATGCAAGGTCATGCATTTGGGCTGCAGCAATCCAAGGGAGCAAGGTGCAAAGTACTTTTGTCCTAGGCGTGATTGTGTCTGATGATCTTAAAGTATCTAAACAGGTAGAAAAGGCGACAGCAAAAGCTAGAAGGATGCTTGGGTGTATAGGGAGAGGAATGGCTAGCAGAAGAAAGGAGGTGTTAGTGCCTCTGTATAAGTCTTTGGTGCAACCTCATTTGGATTATTGTGTGCCATTCTGGAGACCGCACCTTCAAAAGGATATAAACAGGCTGGAGTCAGTACAGAGGGTGGCTACTAAAATGGTTAGAGGTCTTCATTATAAAGCATAAGAGGACAGACTTAAGGATCTTAATATGTACACCTTAGAGGAAAGGCGGGATAGAGGTGATATGATTGAGACGTTTAAATACCTCCATGGCATAAATGCACAGAAGGAGAGCCTCATTCAATTGAAAACAAGCTCTGCTACAAGGGTGAAAGGGGGTAGATTCAGGAGTGATATGCGGAAATATTTCTTTACAGAAAGAGTGGTGGATCCATGCAATTGTCTCCCAGTGGAGGTGGTAGAGATGAGGACAATATCTGAATTCAAAGAAGCATGGGACAAACAGAGGATCTCTAAAAGAAAAAAGGGGACTGTTGTAGAGGTTGATATGGAAGGACAAATTAGATAGGCCATGTGGTCTTTTTCTGTCGTCATGTTTCTATGGGGTTTTTTGGGGTAGCCTGGACAGAATAGAATGGGCCCAGGGAGGGATGGCGTTGGATTCTAATCCACAGATTCTGGAGAACAGATTGGCGAAGTTGCTCTCACATTGGGAATCCCCATCTAGGCAGCAATGAGAAATGAAATGTGTGGACTGAAGACCACGTTGGAGCCCTGCAGATCTCTTCCATAGAGACAGAGTGTAAATTGGTCACCGACACAGCCACAGCTCTAACATTGTGAGCTGTTACATGACCATCAAGGCTCAGATCTGCCTGGGCATAAGCGAAAGATACAGTCTGCCAGCCATATTGAAACAGAGTGTTTGGAAATGGCAGCTGCTAGCTTATTGAGGTCAAAAGAAACAAAAAGCTGGATGGATTTTCTATGGGCCTTTGTCTGTTCCAAGTAGATGGCTAAGGCTCGCTTGCAATCCAACATGTGCAATTCAGGTTCCCCACTGTGTGCACGAGGTCTCGGGAAAAATGTGGAACAATTATTGACTGATTAAGGTGGAAATCCGATACCACTTTTTGGAAGGAATTTATGGTTATGGTTATGGCTATTTATTTGATATACTGCCCTTCCTTAGCAAACAGAGCGGTTCACAATTTACAAACAATTAGAGGTAGGCACAAGGCCAGAAAGGGAAAAGGAAATTACAATTGTTGATAGGACAGGCAGAGAGGCATACAGGACTATACATAGGGGGACAGGATCAGAAAAAAGGGGAGGGAAGGTCAAAAGCCAGAGAGAAGAGATGGGTTTTTAGGTTTTGTTTGAAAGTGTTGTGATGGGGTTCTAACTTAAGGGAAGTGGGCAGTGTGTTCCAGAGCGCCGGGCCGATGAAAAAGAATGCAGAGGAGCGTATGGATTGGAGAAGAAGCGGAGTTGCAATCTAAATCCTCAATTCGATATTTGGGAGTCACACTAGATCAACGCCTAGACATGAAAGCCCACATAGGAAACATAGTCAGATCAGTTTACTACAAGATACGCTCACTTAGACACCTACGTTCCATGCTTGATCCAACTGATTTCCGGACAATCTTCCAGGCGTTGGTTATACCCCATTTCGACTATGCCAACGTCATATTACAAGGTCTTCCCCAATCTACATTAAACCCGCTTCAGCTAGCCATGAACGCGGCAGCAAGAGTCATCCATGGAGCCTCCAGGTACGACCACATTACGCCCCTGCTGATACAGTTGCATTGGCTTCCTATTCAAGCTAGAATAGTTTTCAAGACCTTGGTAATTACTTTTAAAGCTGTCAATAATCTCACATCGGCATCCTTATCCTCACTTATCCATAGCACATCTCCAAATAGAGCAAGGAGATCCATGGCTATAAACTCCCTCAAACTCCCGAGGGAACTTACTACTTGCACTAAATCGACAGCCAACAGAGCATTCAGTCTCAGTGCCCCAATATGCTGGAATGCACTACCCCCTGATATTCGGGCTATTAGGAGCCCGACACAGTTTAGGAAAGCCCTCAAATGCCACCTCTTCAACAAATACCTTATAGAACCCAATGGCGTCACCTACAGCCCAATAACACCCACTGATACCAGTCCCAGATAAATCTAGGGTATATCAACAACTCACCAAGTGTGATATTCATTCCCATAGTGGGCTGGTTTCCCTATGTATCTTCTGTGTATATGATTCCATGTAGTATGTTTTGTAAATAGTTACCCCGGTTATCCAAGTTATTTATACCCTGTTACCTGTAAACTCATACGTGTTAAATGTACTGAGCATTTTGTTCCATGTGAACCGCACTGATGCTGAATAATGCGGTATATAAGAGACTGTAAATAAATAAATAAATAAGATGAAGACGGATTAGGTGGAACGAGTAGTGTGTGTGTCTGGGGGTGTGGAATGTGTTGAGGTCTGCCAGATATTGCGGAGTGCTAGTGTGAAGAGCTCTATGAACTAGAGTTTGTAATTTGGAGTGAGTACAAAAAGAGATGGGTAACCAGTGTAGATGAAGGAGGAGAGGTGTGTGACATGATCCCGCTGGGAGGAGGAAGTGATGAGACGGGCAGCAGTATTCTGAATTCGTTGCAATCTACCTATTTGTGATTTCGAGAGGCCAATGAAAACAGAGTTAGAGAAATCAACCCGTGACATAACTAGTGACAGAAGAAGAGTGGGAAGAGCAGGTGGAGTAAGAAAGGGGCGAATTGCACAAATCTGGCACAGGAAAAAGGTGGTGGTTTTGGTGATGTGTGAAACATGGGCTTGAAAGGAGAGATCCGAGTCAAAGAGGACATCCAAGTAGCAGAAACAGGAAACTAGGGGTATGGAGGATCCTCAGAAGGAGGGTGCCAGTGCTGGGGAGGGACTACTACTTTAGGATATGTACAAAGGACAACTCTATTATGGTGGAATTTGGTGTAAGGCAGATGAACCCTTAGGGCCTGTAGCTCACTTACTGTGTGCTGAAGTGACTGCCACCAGAAACAATACCTTCCAGGTCAAGAACTTCAGAGGACAGGAGTTGAGTGGCTCAAAAGGAGATTTCATGAGCTGCGCAAGAACCACATTGAGGTCCCAAGACACCGCGAGAGGTTTGCAGGGAGGCTTCAAGAGAAGCAAACTCCACATAAAGCGAACAACTAAAGGCTGTACCAAGATGGACTTTCCTTCCACCCCTCGAAGATAAGTCCACCTCAGTGCAATTGGATCTTAAGTCCAGACTTGGAGAGGTGTAGAAGATATTCAAGCTGTTTTTGTGTAGAACAGACGAAAGGATCTAGAGCCTGGCCCTCATACCAGACAGCAAACCTCTTGCAGCAGAGTAAGACTTTCTTGTAGAAGCCCTTCTGGAGGCCAAGAGGACTTTGGTTATACTGTCTGGCAGGTTGAGCTGAAATAACTCTAGCCTCTCGACAGCCACACCGTGAGGGCCAAGGTTTGGGTACAACATTGTCCCACCCTCCTGTGTTATGAGATCAGGTGCTTGGCTGAGTTGTAGCAGCTACAGACTGGAGAACTGCAACAGGAGGGGAAACCAAAGCTGTCTGGGCCAGTAGGGAGCGATGAGAATCATCATACCACCATCTGTATTGAGCTTCAGGAGGGTCTTTTACAATGAGAGGTATTGGAGGATAAGCATACAGAAGACCTTCTTCTCCCAAAGAGAGGTAATGGAGAAAAGCATCCAACGCTAGTCTGCTGTATGATCTTACTCTGGAATGGAACTTATTCACCTGGGCATTCTGCGGGGTGGTGAACAGATCTATCAAGGGGGTGCCCCACTCTCGAAAGATATGAGCCACAGTTTCACTATCCAGTGTCCACTAGTGAAACTGGAAGACTTGACTCAGTGTTTGCCAGAGTGTCTTGCTCACCTGGCAGGTATGTGGCTCTCAAGTCCATCTCGTGCACGATGGCAAACTTCCACAATCTGACCGCTTCCCAACACAGGAGGTACAAACCCATTCATCCCTGCTTGTTGATGTAGAACATGGCGACCTGAGTGTCGGTCTGAATCAGAACAATTTGATTGGCCAGTCGATCTTGGAAAACCCGTAGCATATTTGCCACTGCCCTTAGTTCCAAGAAATTGATCTGATGGAGACTTTCTTAGATGGACCAATCGCCCTAGGTGGGCAACCCATCGAGATGAGCTCTCCACCCCAGCTTGGATGCATCTTTTCTCAGAACCTTTAGGGGTGGAGCAATTTGGAAAGGACAAACATTGAGCAAATCAGTGTAGTGACTGAACGAGAGGGGCAGTGACACAGACAATCCCTGAGTTGACCCATGGCCTGGGTCCATCGAGTCCTCAGAGTTCACTGAGCTTGCCTTATCTAGAGGTGTGCCAAGGTTGCAACATGTACCATAGAGGCCATGTGGTCCAGCACAGTTAGCATCCTGTGAGCAGTTGCCTGCTGACTCAATTGAGTTTCCTACAGAAGTGCTGTCAATCTGTGAAGTCAGTCGTGCTTGAGTTGTGTCGAGCAGGGATCCAATGAATTCCAATTGTTGGGTGGCTGAAGGTGGAACTTGGGATAATTTATAAAGAATCCTAGAAGTTCCATACAGAATGGTCAATAGTGTTGATTCTTGGACTCATTCCGGAGTGGTACTGTACCTTTGATCGGCCAATCATCCAGATAGGGAAAGACAAATACTCCCAGCATCCAGAGATATGCTGCTACTACAATGAGGCACTTTGTGAAGATGCAAGATGCAGTTGCTAGGCCAAAAGGCACCACTCAGTATTGGAAGTGTTGTCCCCCCAGGATGAATCTCAAATACCTCCTATGAGCGGGATGTATCAGTATGTGGGTATATGCATCCTTCAGATCCAGGGAACAAAACCAATTTCCTTTTTAAAGGTAAGGAAGCAAGGTATCTAGGGAAATCATTCTGAACTTTTCTCTTATCAACTAGGTGTTAAGATCTCTTAGGTCTAGGATAGGATGTACCCACCTGTTTTTTTGGGAACAGGAAATAGCTAGAATAAAACCCTTGACCCCTTTCCCCTGGTGGTATGAGCTCAATCAAGAATTGACAAGAGGGCGGCAATTTCTCTCTGAAGCAAATCCTGATACAGAAGGTCAAGATGATGCACCCTCGGGGGCAATTTGGTGATAGTTCCAATAAATGCAGTTCATAACTGCTTTTGATGATCTGTTGAACCCATGAGTCTCAGGTTATGAGGGGCTACCTCTGTGCTAAAAAAGAGTGAGCCTTCCCCCAACAAGAAGTTTCCTACTGTGGTTATTGGAAGATTGGCGATGCTCTGAAGGAAGCCGTCAAAACCCCACTTTCGGTGTTGGCTGAGTAGCTGGCTAGGCCTTTTGAGACTGCTGTTGGCAAGGTCCCTGCTTGAGTTTATTTTTTTAACATTTTTTTTATATACCGTTTTTTCTGCAATTCAAATACAACAAACAGTTTGTAACAGTGTATTCACAACTGTTTTACAAGGAACAACGATTTGAACATTTATTTATTTTATTTTATTTATTTATTTACATTTCTTATATACCGCACTATTTGCGATCAGCGTGGTTTACATAGAACAAACAGTATCCGACAATAAACAAGAGTCTGGTCATTACAAAGAACAGGAGCAATTAACTTGGATAACAGGGGAAACTATCTACATGTGCAGAACTTTGAATAGATAACTATATACATGTGAGATGGAGTTATTGTGCGTTGATCAAACATGGTGGTTGGGGTTCAGTGGAGTCTGTGAGGTATTTAGTAAAGAGGAGGTGTTTTAAGGCCTTCCTGAACTGGCTCAGGTTGGAGGTGGCTCTGATGTGTGGTGGTAAGGAATTCCAGAGACTTGGGGCGCTTAGACTAAAGGCTCTGTTTGATGTTATTTTAGAGCATTTTGTCATGTCTCTCGGTATCGCTAGCATGTTGGCAACTGAGGTTCTTCTTAGCCTGTTGGTTGTGGGTGGTTGAATGAGGTCACACAGTGAAGAAGAGGAGAGCCCCTTGATGGCCTTGAATGTCATCACTAAGGTCTTGAAGCTAATTCTGGCTTGAATGGGGAGCCAGTGCAGCTGCTTCAGGAGGGGTGTGATATGCTCTCTCCTTGGTGCTCCGAGAAGGATTCGCGCAGCACTGTTCATGACGAGTTGGTAAGGGATGTAAGGTTGCCTGAGGGAGTCCTTGTAGGATGGCGTTTGAGTAATCAAAATGAGGGAGGATGAGGGCTTGGTAAATGGTGCGGAAGTCGGTCGGTTCGAGTAAGGGGCGTAAGTGTCTGAGAGATTTGATCTTGAAGTAGATCGCTCTTACTGTTTTGGCTATATGCTGCTTCATGTTGAGGTTCTGATCCAATGTGACTCCGAGGTACTGTATAGCTGACTTTACTTGCAATTCAGCGTTGTCCACTACCAGGTGGCTAGGTGGTGTAAACTCAGGATTTCTGGATATGAACAGGACCTCCGTTTTCTTATGTTGGATGCGCAGATTTTGGGAGAGGAGCCATTCGGATATTGCGTTGAAACACTTAGTTAGTGGGGAGAGGTCCGGGCAGTCCAGCGATATTGGCAAGTACATTGGGAGACGTAGGAGGGAGGGAGGAGGAGTGGAGAAGATGGGGTTTAATTTTGATTTTATTTATTTATTTAACAGTATTTCTAAACCGCCTTATCTTAATAATCAAGGTGGTATCACAGCAAGCAATCAGGTAAAGTGTGTGTGTTGTACATGCAGTGAGGATAAAACTTAGTTGTGTGAGGGATGTGTTGGGTGCTTGATTTGTTTGAGCTATATACAGGGTGGGCTATTTACAGTGGTGCTAGAATCATATTTTATATATATTCAGTTGTTTGGGAGGATTTGAGTGCTGTTATCCATTCTCTTAGGTTATGTGATGTGACCATAGTGCTCTATGAACAGCATGGTTTTCAGTTGTTTTCTGAAGTCTTTGAGGTCTGGAGTTGCCCTTAGATCGTCCGGTAGATTGTTCCATATTGTTGGAGCAGCCATGGAGAGAGCTCTGTCTGTTGTGTCCTTGCGTGTGTGCTTGTACTCATTTGGGGTGCTGACTCGGTTGCGTGTTTGACTTCTTCTGGGACGTGCGCTGGTTTCCGGTTGTATGAGCAGGTGGAGGCTGTTGGCTGATGTGTGTTCTTTTATCTTAAATAGGTTTATGATAGTCTTGTATCTGATGCGAGCAATGATTGGGAGCCAGTGTAAGTCCTTTAGTGTAGGTGTGATGTGCTCCTGCCTTGCGGCTCCGGATATGATTCGAGCTGCAGTGTTTTGTGCCAGCTGTAGTGGTTTGAGAGCTTGTTTTGGTAGTCCGAGGTATATCGGATTGCAGAAGTCCAGTATTGGGGTTATCAGTGCTTGACAGACTGTACGGAAGTGTTCTGGAGCGAGGAGTGGTTTCAGTCTCCTGATGATTCGCATCCTGTAATATGCTTTTTGGATTGTTTTGTCTATGTGTGGTTTGAGGTTGAGTTTACTGTCCAGAGTAACCCCAAGGTATCTCACCTCCGATCTTATCGGTATCGTGGTGCTTTGTATCTTTATGTTTGGTGGGTGTGTGAAGCTTTGGTTTCGAGTGATGATTAAAGCTTCAGTCTTGTTGTAGTTTATAGCTAGATTGTTGTTTTGGCACCACTTCGCCATTTGGGTAAGGCAGCGCCATTTGGGTAAGGCAGCGCCATTTGGAGATCTGATGTTTAGGGGGGCAGGGTAAAGTATTCGCTAAAGAGGAAGGTTTTAAGCTTTTTGCGGAATTCCGAATGGTCGGAGCATCCTCTTAGGCCAGGGGGAGGGCATTCCATATAGAGGGGGCATAGAGGGAGAAGGCTCGGTTACATGTGGATTGTGAGCACTTTTTCTTTTGTGATGGTATGTTTAAAATGTTTGTTGTGTTTGATCTACTTGGTCTGGTGGAGTTTAGTTTTTGAAAGGAGCGAGAATAGGCAGTGGGCGGATTCATTGTGTAGCACTTTGTGTATTAAGGTGATAGCTCTGAATTTTATCCTGGCCTGTAAAGGGAGCATGGAGGTCCTTAAGGATGGGGGTGATGTGGGCTTGTCTATGTGAGTTGGTTATTAGGCGCGCAAGTGTGTTCTGCACCATCTGGAGGGGGGTGTAGGCTATGTTTTGGGAGACCATGGTATATGAGGTTATAGTAGTCCAGGGTCGAGGTTAAGGCATGGCACACAGTTCAGGAGTCTGGGTTTAGTAAGGGACAGAGATTCCTTATGGTTCATATTTTGAAGTAAATGGAATTAGTTGTTCTTTTTATCTGCTCATGAAATGTGAGATTTTGGTCTATTATTAAGCCTAAGTATTTGACTTCAGTTTTTACCATGATGGTGCAATCTCAGAGGACAATAGACGACGGGGGGAGGGGGGGGGGAGGGCAAAGGATGTGTTGGAGGTGATGTGGATGGCTTCTAATTTGGTTTGGTTAATTATAAGATTGTGTTGGTGGAACCATTGTCTTAACTTAGAGAAGCAGTTGCTGATATTGGTGAGGTTTGGCTTGGAAATGTTAAAGGGGGTAAAGAACATATCTGCATATAGTTGGTATTGAATGTGGTATTCTTGGAATATTTTGCATATGGGTTGAAGATAGATATTAAAGAGGAGTGCTGAAAGGCTGGAACCTTGAGGGACTCCTTAGGAAAGTGTGAATGGTAGGAAAGTTGTATCACCAATTCGTACCTGTTGTGTTCTGTTTTCAAGATATGAGTAGTAGTAGTTTAGGGTTGGAAGATTGGGTATATGTTATTACCGAGTCAAGGAAGGAAGTGATCAGTGTTTCTACACCATGATGCCTTTCAAAAATGTGTTGAAAGGGGTCAAGAGGGGTGTGGTCGTCAATGCAGTTCTGCAGCTGGTTTTGTACAATTCTTTCAGTTATTTTTGCTAGGAGTGGGATATTTGATATCGGTCTGTAGGATTCTGGTGATTTTGGGTCAAGTTTGTTCCTTTTTAAGATGGGATGAATGGAGCTGTTTTTCAGGGGCACAGGCATGATTCTGGTTTTAAGAGAGGTTGGAACCATGGATTGGATGAAGGGGCTTAGTGTTTCCTTCATACTTTTAATCCATGTGATTGGGCATGGGTCAAGGGCAGAGGTAGTGGTGCTAAGGTTTTTAACAACATTTCTTATGTTTTCAAGGGATGGGGGGGGGGGGTCAAACTGATTCCAAGTTGTTGTGGGGGTTATCTTAGGGGTTTGGGCCTCTGTATGGATGCCATTTTTGGATGGGGGTGAGGAGTATTTAGAGCAGAGATAGTCTGTTATGGTTTGTGGAGTAATTTTATCTTCCAGCTCTCGATTTGGTGTTTCTTTTAATAGGGCTTTGACAATGGAGAATAGTTCTCTTGGTTTATTTATGGAATGTAGGATTATATTCTGATTATATTCTCTTTTCCGCCTTAGAGCTTCATGGCAGTAGGTGTGGAGCTTTTCAGAGTAGGGGGTGAGGCTAGAGGGGTCACCAGCGGCGTTCAAGTCTACAGAGTTCTGTTTTTAAATCGTGTAGTGAAGTAGAGAACCAAGGGGCTCTTTTGTGGAGCTTCTGTGTGGGTTGTTTGGGGGTACTTGTGCCACTGTGATCATGATCATGTTCCATCTGTTGATTTGGGAGTCTAGGTTGGCTTCATTGTCAGGGATCGATTCTAGTTGGGGAGTTATTTGTTTAAGAATTCGATTGATGTCAAATTGTTTACCTTTACTAGTCTGTGGAGGTGATGGAGGAGAGGTGCTTTTCTGGTGATAAGAGGGAAGTGAGAATAGTATCAGTGGGGGAGTGGCCTAGTGGTTGGGGCAAGTTACCTCAGGCCGGAAGGTCGGGGGTTCAAATCCCACTAGAGGACAGCAACCTTGGGCCGGAAGGACTGGGGTTTCTAGTCCCACAGGTGCTCGGTGTGGTCTTGGGCAAGCCACTTAACCCTCCATTTCCCATGTTCCCTGTAAAATAGTTATCTCCAAGTTATAAAGCCCTGTTCAATGTAATTTCAGTTTGTTCAATGTAAACCACCTTGATATCATGAAAGGAGGTACATAAGAAATGTTAAATAAATATCAGTGAATGGTCTGATCATGGAACAGGGTAAATGGTGTGAGGAACCTGAGAGTTGGCCATAATATTGTGTGGTACAAATATCAGATCCAGGGTATTAGCCTTGTTGTGTGTTGGTGAATTGAGAATCTGGGTGAAGTGTAAGGTTTCCATGGCTTCTAAGAAGGAATTGGCTTGTTTTTGTGAGGTTGAAGAGAGATTAAAGTCACCTAGTATTGTGGTGTTCAAGCAGATTCAAGTAATAAGGAAAGGTCAAGACTATCAGATTGAGATGCTCTGTTTAGTAGGCATATGGAGAGTGAGTTGTTGGATAATTTATTCAGATTAATACCTGGGGTGGAAGTTGAATTGATGTTGGAAAAATTTAGTTCTTTCCTCGCTAATACTGAAACTCCACTGCCTCTCTTGGTTGTTCTTATGCAGTTGTAGTTTGAGTGGGTGGTGGGGCAAAGTTGGTTTATGAGGACGGAGTCTGTTTCATGAAACCAAGTCTCTGTAATACAGAGTATATCTAGGCTGTGATCAGAAATAGCATAGTTACTCACCTGTAACAGGTGATCTCCGGGAACAGCAGGAATTTAGTATTCACATATGGGTATCATCGGTACCGATGGAGCCTGCACAGGAACGCTCCCCAGCGTCCAATAGGAAAGCTTTTGGGAGCATCCCACAGTGCCTGCATGCTGCCTTCCTGCCTTTCCCAACTGTCCCTCTCCAATTGAGTTTATAGCTAAGACAAAAGAGAGAGGGAGAGAAAAAGAGAGAGAGAGAGAGATACAACTCCTAGGGGAGGTGGGCGGGTTGTGAAGACTAAATTCCTGCTGTTCCCAGAGATCACCTGCTACAGGTGAGTAACTTATGCTATCTCCAGGAACAAACATGAATGTAGTATTCACATATGGGGACTCCCTAGCTGCATATGCCAGGGAGATGGCCCCAAAAGGTTGTGTGACCTTGTGAAAGGGCTACACTTCCACCCATGGATCTCTGGCATCCTACCAGGAATGGTGGGTAGGAGTTGATTAAGTGTGGAACAGGTGTTGAACAGCCTGACCAAACAAGGTATCCCGGTGGGAGTCCTTGTCTAATCAGTAATGGGCTGTGAAGGTATGAACCGAAGCGCAAGTAGCTGCTCAACAGATGTCGTCGATAGACACAGAGTGAAGATGAGCCATTGAGGCTGACATGGCTCTCACATTGTGAGCTGTGACATGGCCTTCAAGAGGAAGGTTCTTACTCTCATAGACAAAAGATATACACTGTGCAATCCAGCCGGACAGTGTCCTTTTGGAGACTGAAAGTCCCAAATGACTAGGATCAAAAGCAAAAAAGATTTGAGAGGATTTTCTATGTTGTTGTGTCCTTTGCAAGTAAAAGGCCAAAGCTCTTTTACAGTCCAAAGTATGAAGGTTCCTTTCTGCATTTGAGGCGTGAGGCCTTGGAAAGAATACAGGAAGGTAAATCGCTTGGTTCAAATGAAAGGGCGAGACCACCTTTGGCATAAAGTGTGGATGAGTCCTAAGGACTACCTTATCATGATGGAACCTTGTATAAGGAGGTTCAGCCACCAAGGCTTGCAATTCACTGATGCGACGTGCTGATATGACTGCAATGAGAAAGATAACTTTCCAGGAAAGAAATTTCAAAGAGGTAGTGGCTAATGGTTCAAAGGGCAGTTTCATGAGCTGCCCAAGTACCAGATTCAAGTACCATGCCACCCGTGGTGGCTTTATGGGAGGCTTCGTTAAAAGAAGGCCTCTCATAAATCTCGCTATGAGAGAATGAGAGGAAATACGTTGTCCATTGAGAGGCTTGAAAGAAGCTGCAATAGCACTCAAATGGACTCTCACTGAATTAGTCTTAAGCCCTGCATTTGACAAATGAAGAAGGTACTCCAGTAATGATTCCAGAGGTAACGCAAGAGGGTTAAGACCCTTCTGCGAGCACCATATAGTAAACCTTTTCCACTTGAATGCATAAGAACGTCTTGTGGAAGGTTTCCTGGAAGCATGAAGGATATCCTTCATCTGCTGGGAAAGGTTAAGACCGTGAAGTTCTAGGCTTTCAGCAACCAGGCCCTGGAGATGCAGAGACTGGGGATTGGGATGCCACAGCATCCCATCCTCTTGAGAAAGGATCTGCTCTAGATCTCCTAACTCCAGAGGCAGAGCTTGAGAGAAATGTAGGAGCAGAGGGTACCACATTTACCGTGGCCAACATGGAGCTATGAGGATCATATGACCTGTGTCTCTCTGAAGCTTGAACAGGGTTTTGGGAATTAGGGGAATGGGTGGAAAGGCATACATGAAGTCCTGACCCCAATGGAGGAGGAAAGCATCCCTGGCCTGACATCCTCGAGCCGGAATTCTGGAACAGAACCAGGAAAGTTTGGCATGCCACAGACTTGCAAAGAGGTCGATGTCCGGGGTTCCCAAAATTTTAAAATTTTGGCCACCTGGTCTGCATGGAGAGACCATTCATGTGGAAGCAGAACTCGACTGAGTCTGTCTACCAAGAGTTTTGAATGCCTGGAAGATACACCACAAGGAGATGAATCTGATGCTCTCTGGCGACAGCCTATAGTCGCAAAGCTTTGTTGCAAAGCGCCAGAGAGCCTGTTCTGCCCTGCTTGTTCACATAGAACATGGTTACTTTATTGTCAGTTTGAACTAGGACTCTCTTGTAGCTGAGCTGGGTGTGAAATACCCAAAGAGCAAGGAAGATTACTCTGAGCTCCAGAAGATTGATATGGAGATAGGCCTCCTGTGGAGTCCAGGTACCCTGGGTAGACAGGCCTTGCAGGTGGGCTCCCCAACCCACCTATGAAGCAACTGTAAGAGTGGCTTGGGGTGGGGGTTGCTGAAAAGGAGACCCCACCAAAAAGATTTTTGGGTGACTGCCACCATTGTAGGGACAAAATAAGGTGATCTGAGTTTGCTGTTTTGTCTGACAGGCAACATGATGCCTGATTCCACTGAGTGGATAAGGTCCACTGGGCTGTCCTCATATGGAGGCAAGCATAAGGAACCACATGCACGGTGGATGCCATGTGGCCTAGCAACTGTAACATTTCCCGAGCAGTGAGGTGAGGTTTTAGCACTGCTTGGGGAGTTAACTGCACAATGCGAAGACAGCGGGGCTGTGGAAGGAAGACCCTTGTCTGTCTGGTATCCAGAAGAGCTCCTATAAACTCTAGGGATTGAGTGGGAGCAAGGTTGGACTTTGGGAAGTTTATGACAAGTCCCAAATACTGAAGGATGCGCATTGTGCGATAAAGAGCAACCCTGGCCTCTGGCTCTGAAGGGGCTTGAAGGAGCCAGTCGTCTAAGTAAGGGAAGATGAATATTCCCAGGGTGCGGAGAAATGCTGCAACCACAGCCATGCATTTTGTGAACACCCTTGGTGCAGAAGCCAGGCCAAAAGGAAGAACCCTGTATTGGTAGTGCTTCCCTTGAAACAGGAATCGAAGGAACTTTTGGTGAGTTGGATGGATGAGAACATGAGTGTACGGAGTGGAGGAGTAGCCTAGTGGTTGGGTCAAGGTACTTCAGGCCGGAAGGTCGGGGGTTCAAATCCCACTAGAGGACAGCAACCTTGGGCCGGAAGGACTGGGGTTTCTAGTCCCACAGGTGCTCCTTGTGGTCTTGGGCAAGCCACTTAACCCTCCATAGCCCATGTTCCCTGTAAAATAGTTCTCTGTGTGCTGTGCTTTCCTGTCTAATCAATGTGTTTATACCTCAAAAATTTCCTGTCATGATTTGACAATTTCCAATCTGTAATCAAAAACCGCCGCTGATCGCTGGAAGTAGCGGTATACAAATGTATACTAAATAAATAAATAAATAAAATAAAAATCCCTGAGATCTAGAGAACAAAGCCAATCCTGACACTGAAGGTATGGCAGCAGAGTTCCTAGAGAAATCATTTTGAACCTCTCTCTGAACAGGAATTTGTTCAATTCTCTGAGGTTTAGAATGGGTCTGTGTCCTCCTGTTTTCTTTGGAATAAGGAAATAGGGGAGTAAAACCCTGTAACCCGCTGGGGAATGGGTACCTCTTCTATTGCCCCTTGAGCAAGGAGCATAGTGACTTCTTGACCTAACCGGTTGTTGAGAGAGGTCTGAGCATTGAACTGTCTTACCATTGTAGGAGGGGGCATGCTGAGGAAATGAAGCTTGTACCCCTCTCTTAAAATAGACAGGGTCCAATTTTCTGCTGTTATCTGACCCCATCTGGGGGCAAAATGACATAACCTTCCAGGGATGGTGGAGGGTTCTGGACCGTTCAGGAGTCAAAGCCCCTGTGGAGGCTGAGTCTGCTGAGACGGTTGAGGCATAGCTGCTTTTGGTTTCCTTTGTTGTCTAGGTTGTTGCTACTGTCCCTTTTGGGCAGACTGACCTAAACGATGTCCCTGCTGGGTATAGGAGGGATAAAACTTTTTCTTCTTGCTGAAGAATGGTTTCTTAGAGGATCTTTTCCTCGCAGGATCAACTGTAGATTTAGACAATCTATCCAAAGTGATATTGTCAGCATCTATCTCATTAGCTTTTTCCTGCCAATTCTTGGCAAAGAGATTCTCTCCTGTGCAAAGCATATTCCCCAGTTTGTCCTGTACCCAGATTTCCAAGTCAGATGCCTGGAGCCAGGCAATTCTATGTGCACCTATGGCAATGGCAGAGGTTCAGCTTATGCATTCAAAGCAGTCAAAGGCTGCACGATTCACAAACTTGGAAACATCCTGAGCATGTTTAACAAGAGCAAGGTAGTCTTGCCTTTTGTCATCAGCAAGGAGAGGGCTCATAAGCTCTAAGTCTCCTGTGACCTCTTTAAGGAACATTCCCATATACAAGATATATGACCTGATCCTAGCAGAAAGCATGGAAGCCTGGAAGGAGACATCCAAAGGCGTCAAGAGTCCTATACTCATGTCCTGGAGGATTAGATGCATGCCTTTTTGCACTCTTTATCCATCTCATGGCTGATTCCATCACCATGGAATGGTGTGGTAATTGAGTCTTTTGAAACCCAGGATAAGGAGGATCTTGATACATGGTGTCAAGTCTTCGAGAGTGAGGAGATGTGGTCAGAGGTGTTTCCCACATCCTTAACAAAAGATCATGCAAGAACTCATGAATAGGTAAGGTAGCTGCCTCCTTGGGAGCTTTAGGGTATTGTAGGATTTCTAATTCCTTTGCCCTAAGCTCCTTTTCAGGAGCCACTGTGATGGAAAGACCTTGGGCCACATCTCGGATAAAATCCTGAAAGGACATATCCTCTGGTGGAGACATCCTATGCTGAGGAGAAGAGGAATCCTCAGGAAGAAGTACTCTGGTATCGGCAGAGCTTTCAGAGTCTTCAGACTCATCCGAGGATTCGAAGTATCTCCGATCCGGATGATCATGCAAGGCACAGTACCAGTACCGATCGAAGTTGGCATCAGAGTGGTCCGGTACCAACTTGTCGATGACAGAGATGCATGACTCGGTCCCGGTAAAATACCTGCCGATGTCGATGCCGGTTGAATTGTCTGAAGCAGTTTCAGGGGCATCGAGGCCATGAGGAGAGCCGCCAGACTGCTTCAATAGCCAAGAACCTCTGGTGTATCGATGCTGCCGATGCTTGGGTATCGGTGCCGGATGAAGTGGCCGGAACCCCAGAGCATGGCACCAGTAGTTCTGCCGAGGTTGAAGCCTCGAGAACATCCTGGAGCCCCGTTAGTGCTTTGGAAGCCAAAGCCTCCCGCCGGGGCAATTTTGCCGGTGAAAGTCCCTCGAGGGCAACGCCAGAGGCATCTCGATGTTTAGAAGGAGATCTACCCTTTGAGGACCGGCTAGTTTAGTTACCTGAGATCCATGGGAGGAAGATGGAGCCCTGGAAGACGTCGATGCCATGGAGGCTGCATCAGAGGGAAAAAGGGTGCTAAGTTTAGCAGCTCGGTTTTGCCGGCCCCTTTTCGACATCATCCCAGAGGCAACACACTCTGAAATAGAGTGGTCAGGACCTAAACATTTGAGGCACCACTCATGGGTGTCGGTGACGGAAATGGTACCGCCACACTTAGAACACTTTTTAAAACCCGAAGCAGGTTTTTCCATTTTGAGGGAAAAAAAATGGGCCTAGTGCCCAAAATGGTGCGTGGCACCCTAGAAGAAATTTACTGGAGAAAGACTCCAGAATGTTTTTTTTTTTTTTAGAAAAAAGAAAAGAAGAACCGGCGGTATCAGTATAGCATCGAGGGAAGGCAGACACGACCACAAAAAAGAAGAATAAGAAGGGAAATTTCCTGCAGTGACAGGATGTGCGACCCGTCGGTTCCACGGAAAACGAAGAATTGGAGAGGGACAGTTGGGAAAGGCGGGAAGGCAGCACGCAGGTACTGTGGGATGCTCCCAAAAGCTTTCCTATTGGACGCTGGGGAGCGTTCCCGCGCAGGCTCCGTCAGTACCGACGATACCCATATGTGAAGACTACATTCCTGTTTGTTCCTTGAGATTAAGTCTGTGATAAGTGGGATTTTATTCCTAGATGAGCGTACATTGATCAGGGCGCATATTAGGGAGGATGGCTTGGATCTGTGGGGTGGGTGGGGGTGGTAATTTCAAGGATGATATATGTGAGCTTGCATTTTCGGTGGGCTTGATATAAGTGGGAGTAGGGCCAAGAATTGACACTGAGTGGCGTTCTTTGTGAGTAGATTATTGGGATGTAATTTGCTATGTTATGTTTCACCTCAAAGGCATTTGATAGGAGGGCTGAGACTATGGAGAGGACTAGGATGTGGATCTATAAGATTGTGTGCTTTGTGGTATAGGTCTTCATGATGGGTGGGGGTGTGAGTGAATGGTGAAGATGTTGAGGGATAACGGACTACCTGTGTATGTTCAGTGTGTTACAGCAGGCATCTAATAGAGTAGTAGTAGGTAGGTAGCAGATTGTTTCACAGTACTGCACACAACAATGTAAAATCAATTTGATGGATACAAAGTAGCAAAATTGTTGCAATTTCATTTAACAATAACGTGGCAGCTATATTACAGTTCCGTATATTAGGAATAGCTTGGTAAGAGAATCCAAATATTGATACAGTGTAGCTAATAAAGGTCCTAGCAATAAGTTATCTGTTAATGCTAGCTAGGTGTAGTACAGCAGTGATTATGACAAGATTGCCATAGTAAGTATAAATTTAGTGGTTAGTTTACTTGCAATATCATACAGGGTTTGAGAATAGTATAAGACTTATTATGAAGTGGAATCAACATACCTTGGTCATAATCGTGTCTCAGTTCCACGCCTAAGGGCCATGCCGAAGGGCCCTCTGGCAAGGCCCTCGGGCGTGGGCACGCCTGGATCTATAGGTAATTTATTGCTTGGTGAAAGGGCCCAATATGCCTTATTGGAGGGGAGGAGTTTACCTTCCCACTCTTCCTCGATGATGCTGATCTGGTGGAGGAGTAGGGCAGAAGAGGTTGTGCTGGCTGCTGCAGTGCAATTTAAAGTCTGGCTGCGAGTTTCTGTCAGGCCCGAATGGCCTTGTCGGACAGGAGCGGGGAGGAGCTTACCTTCCCGCTCTCCCTCGATGATGCTGATCGGGTGGAGGAGCAGGGCAGAAGAGGCTTCCAGTTGGGAAGGCTGGGGTCCAGGAAAGTACCTACACCTACGAGGGTAATAGGTCTTTTTCTGGTTCCAACCTTGGTACCGCCTACGATAGGAGGCATACTCAGATGTGCACTTGGAGAGTCTGGTAAGAGCATATTGCTTCTCAATATAACCAACCTTCTCTTCAACCTGTTAACTGAAGAGATTCTCTCCACGGTACGGGACATCAGCCAGCTTGTTTTGCACTGACTGTTCAAGGTCTGACAACTGGAGCCAAGCAAGTCGATGGCAGCATTCCTGGATGCCATCTCGAAGATATCATAGGTCGCTCAGACCATGAACTTTGAGCAGTCCCTTGCCTTTGGCCACTAGGGAATGATACTGATCCAATTTCTCTGGAGGAAGGAACTCAGCCAGATCAGCCAAGTCACATATGATGTTCTTCAAGAACATGCCCATGCAGAGCTGATAAGAGGCCTCACAAGCTACAAGCATGGAACTCTGAAAACACCTTCTCCCTAAAGAGTCCAATCAAGTCTCCCTCCCTGTGGGTGCTGAGCAATGAGTCTTGGTACTCTTGATTAGGGTGGATTTGATCACCAAGGAATGGTGAGGAAGCTGAGGCTTCTCAAACCTGGGATCCTTCTGAACTCTGTACATGGAGTCAAGACTTCTATAAACTGGAGGTACAGCGAGAGGGTTCTCCACATTTTCATCTGTACTCTCTGCAGGATGTGGTGCATGAGCACTGTTACTGCCTCCTTAGGGGCAGAGGAGTACTGTAGGACCTCCAGGACTTCTGCTGTGGGCTCATCCTTTGCCATGTTTCTTACAAACTCTTGGAAGGTCATGTCCTTAGGAGGGGATTTATGCCGCTCATAATATAGAGAAAGGTCAGAGGGAAACTCCAGGGACCTGCCCTCTGACAAATCCTCTGATTCTATGTCAGTGACCCAGCCTTCTGAGTCAGAGAGGAAATCAAAGTACTTCTGAGTCTCTGCCTGGCTCTCTCTCTCTTGAGCTCCTTAGAGATGATGATGCACCAATGTCCGTCTAGACTTCAAGAGCGCATTGGACCCTGAAAAGCTAGAGGGATATCAGCTGGGCAGACACCAATGTCTGGGCCTTTCGATGTCCCTATGTCAATGCCTCACTTGCAGGCATGGCATACATCTTCAGAATCGGGTGTATGATGCCCGCTGGCAATGCAGTCGACGTCGAGGCTCCAGCATGCTGCACCGCTAAAAGTGCCACAATGCGATCATCTAGTGCTTGCAAAAGGCATTTCTCATGGCTGCTTATTCTGAAGGCTGTGGGGCCTGAGCAACTTTCACCAGAGCACTATCGTCCACAGTACTACCTTTTAACCTTCAAAAGGGAGACCATGATAAAATGAGGAAAATAGTTAAGAAAACACTAAAAGAAGCAGCTACAAAGGTTAAAGATTTACATCAAGCATGAGCGTTGTTTAAAAAATACTAGAAAAGAAGAGGGAAGGCCAAAAAACTGCCAACATGGTTTAAAGGTGAGCTGAGAGAAGCTGTTGCAGCCAAAAAGGCATCTTTCAGGAAATGGAAAAAGGAGCCTAATGATGAAAATGGGAAACAATCTAAGCACTGGCAAGTTAGATACAAGGCATTGATAAGACAGGCAAAGAGAATTTGAAATCAAACCTTGCCATGGAAGCAAAAATGCATAATAAAACCTTTTTCAAGTACATTCGTAACAAAACACTTGTGAGAGAGTCAGTTGGACCATTAGATGATAGAGGGGTAAAAGGGGCATTAAAGAACAAGGCCATAGCAGAGTCTGAATAAATTCTTGCTTCAATCTTTACTGACGAAAACGTAGGGAAGTAACCCATTCCTGAAGTGGTATTTGAAGTGATGTATCGGAAGACTCAAAAGAAATATTAATAAACCAGAAAGATGTATTTCAACTACTTGGAATACTGAAGAGTAGCAAATCACCTAGACTGGATGGTATACATCCAAGGGTGTTGAAGGAACTAAAATACGAGATTACAGATCTACTATTAGTAATCTGTGAACTATCATTAAAATCATTGGTAAGCAATAAAAGGGGCAACAGATATATATGTAAGGAAAGTAAATAAAAGCAAGAGGAAAAGTAAACCTATATGGTTCTCCAAAGAATTGACTGCACAAATAAAGGCAAAAAAACCACAGCTTTCACAAAATTCAGAAGTTTGCAAACAGAAGAACGCAGAAAAGAATACAAGATAAAGCTAAAAGAGACAAAATGAGAAATAAGGATAGCAAAAGCAAAGGCAGAAGAAAAGATGGCTAAAGATCTGAAGTGTGGTAACAAAACTTTTTTAAGGTATATTCGGGAGAAGATGATCAGAGGAGGAATTGCAAGACTCAAAAGTGCCGAGAACGGATTTGTGGAAAGTGACATTGAAAAAGCAAAAATGCTAAACAAGTTCTTCTGTTCTGTTTTTACTAAAGAAAATCCTGGAGAAGGACCATCTGTGATTGACAAATATACAAATGTTTATGGAGTAGATACTTCACCATTAACAGAAGATGATGTGTTTGAAAAGCTTGCAAACTGAAAGTGGACAAGGCCATGGGACCGGTTGGGATACATCCACGGATACTGAAAGAGTTCAGAGAGATTCTTGCAGGGCCTTTAAAGAATGTTTTTAATAGATCCTTGGAGACAGAAGAAGTTCCAGAGGACTGAAGGGCTAATGCGATACCTCTTCACAAAAGTGGTAATAGGGAAGAAGTGACAAACTACAGGCTAGTTTATTTAGCTGCATTTATATACCGCTTTTCACCGGGTCAAAGCAGTGTTACATATAGGGGTGGGGAGATTAAATACGAGGGTAGGGCCAACACCGAGGAGGTAACACTGACAATTTTGAGATAGGACAGACTTTGGACATGGGACAGACTTTAGACATAGACAGGTTAGTATAGCTTTGAGTCAGAGGTTCGTTGTATAGCTTTGAGTCAGAGGTTCGTTGTGGGCGAGATCAGGGGTTTGTGGATTTTTCAGTGGGGTTCATATTGAAGCATTCCTGGAAAAGAATGGTTTTTAGCTGTTTTCTGAAAGATGGTAGGTCGGCATTGTTTCTGAGACAGCTCGGTAGTGAGTTCCATAAGGATGGAGCATAAAGTTCAAAGGCTCGATTGCAGGTCCGTTGCGAGCATTTGGTTCTTTTGTGAGGGACGGTGAGGGAAATGCTGGAGGCATGTCTAGTAGTTCTGCCGTGAGCTGGGCGGGCCAGTAGGGCGCGAAGCTGGGTGTTCTGTGTTTGATGGATGGCTTTGTGGGTGAGCAGGATGGCTTTGTATTTAGTCCTTGCTTCAAGGGGAAGAATGTGTAGTTCTTTCAGAATTGGGGTGATGTGGTCGGTTTTCTTTGCCCTCTGAATGATTCTTACAGTGGTGTTCAATGCTGTTCGGAGGGGGTTGGTCTGTGTGGCTGGAAGGCCATGGTAGATTATGTTGCAGTAGTCCAGATGTGGGAGTGTCATGGCTTGCATCACGGTTCGGAAGTCTTTATGTTCCAGAAGGGGTCTGAGACGTTGCACTGTTCTTGCCTTATGGAATATAGTGCCGGAGGTTTTTGTGATCTGTTGCTTTAAGGTGAGGGCTTGGTCAATAATAATGCCCAGGTATCTTATCTGTGGTTGTATTTGGATGCTTGTGGTTCCTATGTTGAGGTGTGTAGGTGGTGTGAAGTCCGGGTCCTTTGTTACTATGAGAGCTTCAGTTTTCTTTATATTGATGGATAGGTTGTTTGCTTGTAACCAGTCAGACACGGAGGTGAAGCATGCTGAGAGGTTGGTGTTTGCTGGGTTTGTGGTCTTAATGGGGGCGTAGAGCATGATATCGTCAGCATATATGTGGAAGCTGATGTTGTGAGTGCGTATGACTGTGCAGAGTGGCTGGAGGTAGATATTGAAGAGCATGGCTGATAGTGTGGATCCTTGAGGTACTCTCTGGTGTTGCTGGAATGGGGGGGGGGAGGTTGAGGTGCTGGTGCGGATTAGTTGTTGTCTGTTGGTTAGGTAGGATTGAAACCACTTCAGTATGGTGTCCTTGATCCCAATAGTCTGTAGTCTGTGTATGAGGATGTTGTGGGAGATGGTGTCAAAGGCTGCAGATATATCAAGGAAGATCATGGCATATCCAGTGTTTTTCTTGAATTCCTGTGAGGAGGGTGTTCATCAGTGTGGTCATGAGGGTCTCAACTCCATGTAGAGGGCGGAAGCCGTGTTGTTGTGGGTCCAGTATGTTGTTAATATCCAGGTGTTCCTGTAGCTGCTGCTGGACGATCTTCTCTATTATTTTGGCAGTGAAAGGTAGGCTTGCTATGGGTCTGTAGGATGCTGGGTCTAGAGGATCAAGGTTTTGCTTTTTCAAGGAGGGTCGGATGATCGTGGTTTTGAGGGCGTCTGGCATGTGTCCTCTGGAGAAAGATTCATTGACGATATGGGCTAATGGCGTGCTCAGTTCGTTTTTTGATTTCTTTATCCAGTCAGTGGGGCATGGGTCCAGTGGGGCATGGGTCCAGCTAGTAAGCCTTATCTCGGTGGCGGGAAAAGTAATAGTGGACTTTCTCTAAACCAATAGGTTGCATGATCCGAGGCAACATGGTTTTACCAAAGGACGATCATTCCAAACAAATCTGATTGAGTTCTTTGACTAGGTGACCAGAGAAACAGATCAAGGGCATGTGACGGATGTGATCTACTTAGATTTCAACAAAGCCTTTGATACAATTTCTCATAGAAGGCTTATCTATAAACTGAACAGCCTGGGGATGGGTCCCAAAGTAGTGAACTGGATCAGAAATTAGTTGACTTACAGACTACAGAAGGTGATGGTAAACAGAACTCACTTGTATGAAAGGAAGGTGATTAGTGGTGTGCTCCAGGGACTGGTCCTGGGACCGGTACTGTTCAATGTATTTGTGAGTGATATTGCTGAAGGACTGAATAGAAAAGTCTGTCTTTTTGCAGATGACATGAAAATTTGCAAGAGTGGACTCTCCTGAGTGAGTGGATAACATGAGAAAAGATCTACAAAAGCTGGAAGAATGGTCTAATGCTTGGCAGTTAAGATCTAGTGTGAAGAAGTGCGATGTCATGCACTTGGGATGCAGAAATCCAAGGGAATTGTATGTGATAGGGGGAGAGTGATTGTTTCTGAGGATCTCAAGGTGGCAAAACAGGATGACAAGGCAGTGGCCAAAGTCAGAAGGATGCTGGGTTGCATACAGAGAGGAATTACCAGTAGAAAGGAGGAGGTACTAATGCCACTGTACAAGTCACTGATGAGGCCTCACTTGGAAAACTGTGTTCAGTTTTGGAGACCATATCTCAGGAAGGATATAAAAAGACAGGAAACGGTTCAGAGGAGGGTGACCAAAATGATTTGGAGCCTGCACCAGAAGACGTATGTGAAGAGACTTTAGACCTAAATATGTATATACTAGAGGAGAGGAGGAACAGGGAAAATATGATACAAACCTTTAAATACTTAAAGGGTATTAAAGAACAAACAAACCTTTTTCAAAGATGGGGAAGGTGCAAAATTAGAGAGTATAACATGAAGCTGCAAGGGGGTAAACTGAAAGGCAACGTCAGAAAATACTTTTTCACTGAAAGGGTGGTGGATACATGGAATGTCCTTCTGATGGAAGTGGTGGGGGCAAATACAGTGACAGAATTCAAAATTGCATTGGACAGACACAGTGGATCCCTTTATATAAGGATAAAATCACAATAAATGTAACTATCTCATATCTCAACAAATAGGGGTGACCTGCATGGAGCAGTGGGTACATCCCTAAACAAAGGCATGTGGATGATTGACCTGCACAGTGCAGCAGGTGCACCTACTCTTGCTACCTTGCTGGGAAGACTAGATGGACCATGCTGGTCCTTATCTGTCATCATATACTATGTTACTATGTTACCTAAAGATTGGAGAATGTCCAATGTAATGCAAATTTTTAAAAAGGGTTCCAGGGATGATCTGAGAAACTACAGACTGGACAAAAAGCGTAGTTACTCACCTGTAACAGATGTTCTCCGGGAACAGCAGGAATTGGTCCTCACATATGGGTGATGTCGGCGCTGACAGAGACCTGCGCGGAAGCATTTCCACAGCTTTCAAAGAAAGCCTTTGGGAGATACACCACACATGCATGGTCGCCTTCCTGCCCAAGGCTGCCATCTTGCTCAGTCAATGACATAGCTAAGACACCAAAAAATGGTACAAGTAAGGCAACTCTATGGGGAGGAGGGAGGGTTGTGAGGACTGATTCCTGCTGTTCACAGAGAGCATCAGTTACAGGTGAGTAACTACACTTTCTCCAGGAACAAACAGGACATCAGTCTTTACATATGGGACCTCCCTAGCTATAGGCTACTGAGAACCTGTAGAAAACAACGGCAAGCCATGAGCAGCAGCAAGTGGGTCCGAAAGACAGACTCTGGAAGGACCCCAGTGCCCAGGGAGAACCCTCACTCTGGTAGTCTGAACACAGAAGGGTCAGAGGGTAGGTGTTGCCTAGATCCCAAAGAGATTATGGAGTACGGTCTGGCTGAAGGTGCTGTCCCATTGGGACTCACTCTCTAGGCAGTAGTGAGCTGCCAAGGTGTGGACTGAAGACCAAGTAGTGGCCCGGCAAATGCCTGCCATCGGGACAGAGAACAAGTTTGCCACTGAGGTCACCATGGCCTGGACCTCATGTGCCATGACTCTGTGCTCCAGCTAGAGCCCAGCCTGTTCGTAGATGAGAATGATGCAGTCTGCCAGTCAGGTAGATAGGGTCCGCTTGGTCACTGCCTCTTCGAGCCGACAGGCGTCATAGGAGACGAATAGCTGGGAGGCTTTGCAGTGGCCCTGGGTATGCTGTAGGTAAAAGGACAGGGCCCTCTTACAGTCTAGAGTATGAAGGATGGTCTCTGCCCTGTTGGCATGAGGTTGTGGAAAGAAGGTGGGGAGCATCACCTCCTGATTGAGGAGAAAAGAAGATACCACTTTTGGAAGGAATTTGGGGAGTGTGCATAGCACGATCCTGTTCCTGTAGAACCTGGTATAGGGCGACTCTGCCACCAGGGCCTGAAACTCGCTGACTCTGTGGGCAAAGGTGAGTACCAAGGTGGCGACCTTCCAGGAGAGGTACCACAAATGGCAGGTAGCCAGGGTCTCAAAAGGCAGCCAAGTGAGTCGTACTAGCACCATGTTGAGATCCCACTCTGCCGGGGGTGGGCGGATAGGGGGCTTGGAGAGTAGCATGTCCCATAGGAAGCAGGTGACGAGGGGCTGTGCCGAAAGAGGCTTACCCTCGAGAGGGTGTTGGTGCGCTGTGAGAGAATTCAGGTGCACCCGGACTGAGATGGACGCTAGTCCAGCCCGTGAAAGATGAAGCAGCTACTGCAGCACCGTTTGCATCATGCACAATGGGATGGCCCTTCTCTCAAAGCACCACACAGAGAATCTGCACCACTTGAAGGGGTAGGCATGCCTTGTGGAAGGCTTGCGGGAGGCCAGGACCTCCTCTACTTTCCCTGAAAGGTTGAAGGGGGCCAAGGCAACCCGTTCAGCAGCCAAACTGTTAGCGCCAGAGACTTCAGATTGGGGTGGAGGAGAGAGCCATCCTCCTAAGTCAGTAGTCCCCGAGAGTTCCCAAGAGGGACTGGGGGCTCTGTCACTAAGCAGAGCAGCAGTGGGAATCACGGCTGCCTGGGCCACCAGAATTAGTGACGCTTTGTCCTAGACGACCTTGAAAAGGGTCTTGGCAACCAATGGCATGGGTGGGAAGGCATATAGGAGGCCCTCCAACCACAGGATGAGGAAAGCATCTGCTGCCTCCAGGGAAGGGCGAGGCTGGCAGAAACAGAATCATGTAAACTGAGCGTTGGCTGTACTGCCAAAGAGATCCATCTGAGGGGTCCGCCAGAGCCGAAACAGCCGTTGGGCTACTCTGGGGTCTAGCCACCAACCGTGCGGCTGGAAGACTCTGCTCAACCTGTTCACAAGGGTATTGCCCTGACCCGGCAGGCAAACTGATCTCAGGAGCATTCCCTGGCTGATCACATATGAGCAGAGGGCTACTACTTCCTGGCAGTGTGTGTATGACCCTATACCCCCCTGCTTGTTCAGGTAGAACATGGCAACCTGATTGTCCATCTGGACCAGTACCGGCTGGTGCTGTAGGCAATAGCAGAGGGCTTGGAAGTCCAGAAATATGGCCCTGAGCTCCAAGAAGTTGATCTGCTGTTGGCTTTCTGCCCAGGAGAAGGTGCTCTGCATGCGGAGGCCTGCGCAGTGAGCTCCCCAAACCAGCTGAGACACGTCCATGGTGAGGACCTGCTGGGGAATGTGGGTCTGGAAGGGTATGTCTGCCCGTAGGTGCTGTGTCACTTGCCACCAGTTTGGCGACTCTGCCAGCGGGTGGGTCATGCAAACTCAGTCCCTGAGGCAGTCAGTGGCCTGTGTCCACTGGGATCGGAGGCACCATTGGATCACCCTCATGTGAATGCGGGCATCTGGTGTAATATGCACCGCAGTTGTCATGTGGCCTAGCAAACAGAGCATGGAGCGAGCTGGCACTAAGCATCAGCGCTGTACCTCTGTGGCCGGATACTCGCCCTGTCTAGGGGGAGGAAGGCCTTGACCTGGTGGGTATCCAACTGAACTCCTATGAACTCGAAGCTTTGCGTAGGAGTGAGATGAGACTTGGAACACCTGAGCTTTGTAATAAACCGCCCCAAGACACTGATAAGAACATAGGATTTGCCATACTGGGTCAGACCAAGGTCCATCAAACCCAGTATCCTGTTTCCAAAAGTGGCCAATCTAGGTCATAAATACCTAGCAGTCTCCCCAAAAGACACAGGTTCCTCAATGCTTGTATTGATGGTGTGCTCTGTGGCCTGCTGTACTTCAGTGGCTGTTTCTCCTTTTAAAAGCCAATCATCCAGATAGGGGAAGATAAAGGCTTCTTGGAGGCAGAGATAGGCAGCCACCACTGCCAGGCATTGGTGAAGACCCTGGGAGTGAAGGCCAGCCCGAAGGGTAGCACCCTCTTCTGGTACTAGTTGCCCTCGACCACAAATCTCAGGTACTGGGATAGATGAGGATGTGTGTTTAAGCATCCTATAGATCAAAGAAGCATAGCCAGTTTCCCTGCTGGAAGTAGGGCAGCAATGTTCCAAGGGAGATTATCCTGAACTTCTCCCACACCAGGAATTTGTTCAGGTTCCGCAGGTCTAGGATAGGCCTGAAGCCTCTGACTCTTTACAGCATGAGGAATAGAGTAGTTACTCACCTGTAACAGGTGTTCTCCAGGAGCAGCAGGAATCAGTCCTCACATATGGGTGTCATCGGCGCCGATGAAGCCCCAGCGGAGCATTTCCCCAGCTTTCCATGAAAGCCTTTGGGAATGCTGGCACGCATGCGCGGTTCCCTTCCTAAAGGTGCCATCTTACCTCAGTCAAATGACATAGCTAAGAACAGCACACAAAAATGTAAAAACACAAATTATGTACAACTGCAACTCCAAGGGGAGGAGGGAGGGTTGTGAGGACTGATTCCTGCTGCTCCTGGAGAACACCTGTTACAGGTGAGTAACTACTCTTTCTCCAGGACTAAGCAGGAAGTCAGTCCTCACATATGGGTGACTCCCTAGCTCTGGGCTACCGAGGAACCCAGGCTGAAAAAGAGAACTCCCTCTAGTCCCAGCAGCAAAGAAAGGCTTTTCAAGGACACAACCTCCACCGGTAGCCCAACAGAGGGCAGGAGTTGCCTAAACCTCAAAGAGATTCCGGAGTACTGCTTGGCCAAAAGCACTGTCCCTACGGGACTCCCTCGCCAGACAGTAATGGGCCGCAAAAGTCTGGCTTGAAGACCAAGTTGCAGCCCTGCAGATGTCTACCAAGGGCACAGAGCGGAGATGAGCCACTGAGGCAGCCATTGCCCTGACACGATGGGCCGTGACCCTACCCTGCAAAGGAAGGTCAGCCGCCTTGTAAGCCCAGGTGATACAGTCAGCCACCCAGATGGACAAGGTACGCTTGGACACAGCCAACCCCAACTTATTGGGGTCAAAGGAGATGAAGAGCTGAGTAGCCCTTCTATGCCCCTGCGTACGGTCAAGGTAGAAGGATAAGGCCCTCCTACAGTCCAGGGTATGCAGGACTACTTCAGCCTGGCTTGCATGAGGCCTAGGGAAGAATGTTGGAAGAACCAACTCCTGGTTGAGGTGGAAAGAGGAGACAACCTTAGGGAGGAACTTGGGATGAGTCCTGAGGACTACCCTGTTCCTATAAATCCTGGTGTAAGGCCTATCACAGACCAGGGCCTGAAGCTCACTCACTCGCCTAGCCGAGGTGAGGGCTATCAGGAAGAGAGTCTTCCAGGAGAGGAAGCGTAGAGGGCAAGTAGCCATCGGCTCAAAGGGTGGGCGAGTCAGTTGCTGCAAGACCACATTCAGCTCCCACTCAGGAGCAGGACGACGGATGGGGGGCTTGAGCAAAAGCAAGCCCCTGAGAAAGCGGGACACCAAAGGGTGACCGGACAGAGAATGTCCCTCCACCAGTGAGTGGTGAGCTGCTAGAGCTGAGAGGTGGACCCAAACAGAATTGGACTGATTGGAAAAGTGCAGTAAGTACTGAAGCTCTACTGGCACAGTACAGGAGAAAGGATCCTCTGTACGTAGCTGACACCACACAGAAAACCTCTTCCATTTGAGGGCATAGGTTTTCCTAGTGGACTGTTTCCTAGAAGCTACGACAACCTCTTCAACTTCCTGAGGTAGGCCCCAGGGAGCCAAAACTACCCTTGCAGCCTCCAGGCCATCAAATTGAGAGCTTTGAGATTGGGGTGCAGAAGGGAACCCTGCTCCTGTGAGAGAAGGTCGGGTTGTAACCCCAGAGGTAGTGGGGAATCCACTGCCAGCTGCAGCAGAAGTGGAAACCAAGGCTGCCTCGACCATCTGGGAGCTACCAGCAGGACCGAGGCCTTGTCCTGAAGAGTCTTGAAAAGAGTTCGGGCCACCAAGGGAGGAAACGCATACAGGAGGCCCTGAGACCAGGACATCAGAAAAGCATCTGGTGCTATCCTCAAAGGATGCGGCTGCCTGGAGCAGAACTTGGGCAGTTGCTTGTTCAGAGGACTGGCAAAGAGATCTATCCAAGGGAGACCCCACTTCAGGAAGATCTTCTGAACGACCAAGGGATGCAGCTGCCATTCGTGGGGCTGCAGAATTCTGCTCAACCGGTCGGCCAGGCAGTTCTCCTGGCCTGAAAGGTACACCGCCTTGAGAAGCATGTTGTGCTTCAGGGCAAAGGAACAAAGGTCCTGAGTCTCTCGACAAAGGAGCTTGGACCCAGTTCCGCCCTGTTTGTTCACATAAAACATGACTACCTGGTTGTCTGTTTGAATCAAGACTGAGCGGTGAGCCAGGGCCGGAGAAAAAGCTTTGAGAGCTAAGCGGATAGCTCGAAGTTCCAGGAGATTGATTTGTTGGGCTGCCTCCCAGGGAGACCAGAGGCCCTGAGTGCACTTGTCTAGACAATGAGTACCCCAGCCCTTCAGAGAGGCGTCGGTGGTGAGGACCACAGAGTATTCTGGCATTTGGAAGGGCATCCCCTGCAGCAGATTGGGTGGATGTAGCCACCAGCTGAGGGAGGTCAAAAGGGGTCTGGACACCTTTATCCTGTCTGTTAGGCAGCCTGTGGCTTGAGACCACTGAGTCCGAAGGCACCACTGTGCAGGCCTCATATGGAGCCTTGCATTGGGAGTCACATGCACTGTCGAAGCCATGTGGCCCAGAAGTCTGAGGCAGAGTCTGGCGGAGACCAGGGATCTGTTGAGGAACTGTTTGGCCACGTCCATCAGTCGTTGAGCCCTGTCTTCTGGCAAGAATGCCTTTGCCAGTTGAGAATCCAATCTTGCCCCTATGAACTCCAAGTTCTGGGAGGGGAGCAAAGTGGACTTTGCAAAGTTTATGACAAAGCCCACGTTTTGAAGTAGAGCAATGGTTCTGAGGGTGGCTTGTTTGGCCTCCTGGCACGTTTGACCCCTGATGAGCCAGTCGTCCAGATAGGGGAAGACAAAGATACCCTGATTTCTCAGGTAGGTCGCCACCACTGCCAGGCA
Source organism: Ichthyophis bannanicus (assembly GCA_033557465.1). Classification (NCBI taxonomy): domain Eukaryota; kingdom Metazoa; phylum Chordata; class Amphibia; order Gymnophiona; family Ichthyophiidae; genus Ichthyophis; species Ichthyophis bannanicus. The sequence goes on along the minus strand of CM066036.1, from coordinate 523,377,312 downwards.
TTTGGTAAAGACCCTGGGAGCGGAGGTAAGGCCAAAAGGCAGGACTCTGTACTGATAATGGTTTCCTCCCACAATGAATCTGAGGTACTTTCGGTGGTCTGGATGAATGAGGATGTGAGTGTACGCATCCTTTAGATCTAAGGAGCATAGCCAATCTCCCTGCTGGAGGTAGGGCAGAAGTGTTCCAAGAGTAAGCATCTTGAACTTTTCTTTCTCTAGGAACTTGTTGAGGTTCCTGAGGTCCAGAATGGGTCGAAGGCCACCGGTCCTTTTGAGTACCAGGAAATACCTGGAGTAGAATCCGTGACCTTGCAAGTGGGGAGGCACAGGCTCCACCGCCCTGTCCACCAACAGACCTTGGAGCTCTTGACGGAGAAGGTCTGTGTGCAGGGGAGGCCTCAAGGGCTCCCCTGGGAAGTAAGGAGGAGGCAGTTGATGAAAATGCAGGGCATAGCCCTTTTGGACTATGTCCAGCACCCAACTGTTGGTAGTAATGAGAGGCCACTGGTGGGCAAAGAGTACAAGGCGACCGCCTGTGCAGGGCTGGGAAAGCAGGGACGGAGTGGCTACGCTCAAGGAGTCAAAAACCCCCACCCTGCTGAGTGGTAGCAGGGGCCTGAGGCTTGGGGGTTCTCTGCCTACGGGGCCCATTACCCTGGCCCTTGGCTTTCTGACCCTGGGGGGCAGCTTGGGCAGCCTGATACTGAGGGTACTGTTTGTAGGCAGAGCCCTTCCTCGGGTAAAATGACTTTTTACCCGAGCCCTTCTTCTTATGTGAAGGGGCAGAGGTCTTCCTTGACAGTCTTGTCCGGGTAAGGTGCTCAGTCTTGAGCTGAGCGGCCTTCTCGGTCATGGGTTTGCCAAAAAGGTTCTCGCCTCGGCAGGGGACATCTACCAACTTGTCCTGAACCCATGGCTCGAGGTCTGATGACTGCAGCCACGCCTGGCGTCGAGCCGCGATGCCGGCAGCTGCAACTCGGGCCGAAGCCTCAAAGCCATCGTAGGCGGCACGGGAAATGAACTTGGAGCATTCCCGAATCCCCGAGGACAAGGTCTGAAATCTCTGCAAGGGTTCCCCAGAGAGACCAGCAGAGAATCCGGCCAACTCCTTGGCCAGGTCTCGCAAGGACATGCCCATGTACAGCTGGTAAGACTGGACACGGCAAGCAAGCATAGACCCCTGGAAGCACTTCCTACCCATGCCATCGAGGTTGCGGGCCTCCCTGCCGGGGGGCACCGCAGAGTGCATCTTCTGGCTCTTCAGACGATGCATGGCCGATTCCACAACCATGGAATGGTGTGGTAGCTGTGCTTTCTGGAAACCAGGGCTTTTGCGGAGTCGATAAATGGAATCGACTCGCTTGCTTAGAACCGGCGCCGAGGCCGGGGCCTCCCACATACGGAAGAGGAGCCGCTCCAGCATCGGAGGAACCGGGACAGTAAAGGCCTCCTTCGGAGGAGAGTCGCACTACAGAGCATCGAGCTCCTCGGCTCGAGGCTCTTCCTCGGGATCGGCAGGGATAGCCAAGGCAGCGGCCATATCCCGGAAGAACACCGAGAACCTAGTGCCCTCCGGAGGGGATCTACTCCGGGGATCAGACTGCGGTGAGTCCGACGGGACGCACTGAGTCTTAAAGGTATCGGGAGACTCCTTGTCCTCCGTCTCCCAGGTGGACTCGTTCGAGGAGGAGTCAGGGTCCAACCCCGCGGGGCCCCGAGGCACCCGCCCCGACGCCGGGGGCACCGGCGTCGACACCCTCGGTCCCGAACGGGAGGTCGAAGGAGACCTCGACCGAGGACGACTTCGAGCTGCGAGGGTCTCGAGTATCAGCTCGGTCTCCGGGGTTGACTTCGAAGTCGACGTCCCGGTGGTCGGGGCAGATGCACCAGACAGGCTGGCCATCAGTGTCCGCTGCTGCTCCATGAAGGCAGACAGTCTGCACTCCAAGGCTGTCATCCTGAGACTCAGCTCGGGAGACGGAGCAGCCATAGACTCGGGCCCCGGCGGCGCCGGGCCCGACGTCGGCTCTCTGGGAGAAGAGTCCACGAGGACTACGGGGCTTACGTGTCCAGCAGACTCCAGCTCCACGCGAGGAACTCTGGCAGGCTCCTCTTGGTCCACGGGCCCGGGGCGATGGTCGGGGGTCTTAGACCTGGCCCTCGAGGGACCAGGGACCTCTTCCGACGCCGCCCTCGCGAGCCGCTTCTTCCTCTTACGTTCCCAGTCGGGGGACCCACTGTCCAAGGAGCTTCGACGGCGCTCGGGATTGGAATCCCGAGATGTCGAGGCCTCAGACGAGGTCCGGGCCCGGCCGGAGGCAGAGTCTGAGAAAAACCTTTCCTTTTGATGCTGTCGACTCTTTAGTGCCTTGGAAGACATCTTCCCACATGGCCCACACGACTTTGGGTCGTGGTCAGGGCCAAGGCACCGAAGGCAGCAGTCGTGTGTGTCGGTGAGAGACATAATCTTCTTACACCGATCACACGTTTTGAAACCACTGGAAGCCATCGGGGAAAAAATAGCCCCAGCGAGGTCAAAAGACCGGCCTTCCAGTGAAAAAGGAAAAAAGGGCGCGAACGCCAGCCACGAAGGGTAAAAACCGAAAAATGAAGAAAACGGGCTCGATACCGGTGTACCGAACCCGGCGGGAGGGGAACCGGCGTCGAACCGGAGAAAAAATAGCGAAAACCGCCGAAGAAAAAATCACTTTTATCCGGGAGAACAGGACATGTCCGATGGGCTTCTCGGAAAAAAAGAGACTGAGGTAAGATGGCACCTTTAGGCGGGAAGGGAACCGCGCATGCATGCCAGCATTCCCAAAGGCTTTCATGGAAAGCTGGGGAAATGCTCCGCTGGGGCTTCATCGGCGCCGATGACACCCATATGTGAGGACTGACTTCCTGCTTGGTCCTGGAGAAATAACCCCTTGTCCTTTTAGCAATGGGACACCGGGGTTCCATGGCCCTGTCCTCGAGTAGACCTGTGAGCTCCTGATGGAGCAGGGTCTGGTGAAGGGGAGTACTGGAGGGCTCCCCTGAAAAGAAAGAGGAGAATCTGGACCAGCTGGAGGAGTTAACTCTCCTTGACCACCTAGAGGGCCCAAGCATCGGTAGTGATGTTTGGCTACCAGTGGGCAAAGTGGACCAGGTGTCCTTCTGTCAGCAGCTGACCTCCTGAAGGTAGAGAGGCTAAGCCCAAGGAGTCAAAATCTTCCCCCAGATAGGACTGGAGCCGGGGCCTTGGGAATTTTCTGCTTGCAAGGGGGGGGGGGGGGTGGCGGCTGTGTGTGTCCCTTGGCATGCTGCCCCTGTTGTGGAGCCTGGGAAGACTGGTACAAGCCCTATTAGGCCAGTCCCTTCCCTGGGTAGGGTGGCTTTTTCCCTGAGGCCTTCCAATTGGGCAGAGGGGTAGTCTTCGTAGAAAGTCGAGTTCTTGTCAGGAACTCAGAATCTAGCTCTGCAGCCTTGTCTGACATGGGCTTACCAAAGAGATTCTCCCCTTGGCATGGGACATCGAAAAGTTTGTCTTGGACCCATTGCTCCAGGTCCAAGGACTGGAGCCAGGCCTGGCATCAGGTGCTGATACCCGCTGTGGCCACTCAGGCTGTGGACTCAAAGCAGTCATAGGTTGCTTGAGACAAATGTAGAGCAGTCGCTGACACCTTTGACCAGGTTCCGGAACCGTTGGAAGGGTTCCTCGGACAGGACGGCAGAGAACCCAGCGAGTTCCCTCCCCAGGTCCCTCAGGTACATGCCCATATATAGTTGGTATGCCTGGATCCAACAGGCCAACATCAAACCCTGGTAGCACTTTCTGCCAAGGGCATCAAGGGTCCTGGCCTCCCTGCCCAGGGGCACCAACGAATGTGTCTTCTGGCTTTTAAGCCAACGTATAGCGGACTCCACCACTATGGATGTGTGTGGAAGCTGGGCCTTCTGGAAGCCCAGGCCCTGATGGACTCTGTACATAGAGTCAAGTCTATGGCTGATTATGGACACCGAGGCTGGTGACTCCCAAATTTGGAGTAGCCTTTCCAGAATAGCTGGGATGGGCACAGTGAGAGACTCCTTTGACGGGGACTCATATTGGAGGATCTCAAGGGTATTCCTCCATGGGGAATGCCTTCAACATGTCCCGCACAAATTTGAGGAACGCTGTGTCCTCTGGCAGTAACCGGTGCCTGGCCTCGAGTGGAGACAGTGCAACGGCATGTCACAATGCTTGCAAGTGTCCAGGGATAACTCATCCTCGGACTCCCAGTCAGAGTACTCGATGGAGGACTCGATGGCCAGCAATGGACCCAGGGCAAGTGGTCAATGGGCCATCGAGACAGCATGGCCTGAGCCACAAGCACAGGTCGAAAATGACAGATGGCCTGAGGAACGGGACCTTGATCAAGACTGCTATCAAGATTAGACTCGAGGCTGTAAGCTCACTAGGATTGGCTCGACAATCGGGGAAGTCCTCGAAGTCAAGGTCCCTGTGGTCTGGGCGGATGAACCAGTCAAGCCAGACAACTGCACCCACTGTGTCTCCAGGAAGACAGTCAGACTGCGCTCCAGGGACTCCATCCTGGACTCCAGCCAAGATGATATCGCAGCCTTTGTTGCGGACACTGGAATAGCCGGGTCCGGCACCGGTGAGGAGGGGGGAGTCCTTGATGAGGATGGTCTCAGAGGTCCGCGGCCAAGTACCAGGAGCAGACTATTCCTTCCTGGGGACCTTGGATGGCCACTCCTGCTCAGACACCTTGGGCCTTCTTCATGGCCAGAGGGATCTGGTGCAGAGTTTGTCTACTTTTGCAGTACCGCAAAGAGGTCCTCAAGGATTTCTTTTTTCTCTTGTGTTCCTGGTCAGTTGTCACAGGGTCACTATGTGACTCCGGGGTCTCAAATAGGGCCATGGATCATGGGGTTATCGGGGACTCTGGGGCAGAGTTTGACCTGGAGAAAACTAGGTCATGCTTCTGCTGACTGTGTTTGATTGCTTTAGTGGACATCTGCTTGCAGAGGCCACAAATCTCCAGATCATGGTTGGGACCAAGACAATGGAGGCAGCAATCATGTGTGTTGGTGAGGGACTTATTTTAGAGCACTGATCACACTTCTTGAAGCTGCTGGCCATCGGGGGAAAAAGTACCCCAGTGAGGAACTGCCAGCTGGAAGAAAAAAGGCACAAAGTCATGCTGGGAAAAAATGACGGTTTGAGACGCGATGTCGAGGCAAGCAAACAGAGGTGGGAAAGGAAATGGTCACAGCCAGAGAAAAAACAAAACACTATAGGATGAAATTTAATTGCTTTTTCAGGGGGAATCAGATACATCTGGTGGACTCTGTGGAAAAAAGGGAGACTGAGCAAGATGGCAGTCTTGGGCGGGAAGGGACTATGCATGTGTGGTGCATCTCCCAAAGGTTTTCCTTGAAAGCTGGGGAAATGCTTCCGCGCAGGGCTCCATCGGTGCAGATGTCACACATATGTGGGGACAGACTTCTTGTTTGCTCCCTGAGAATGGTAGAAACCATTAAAAAGAATAAAATTATTGAACATGTAGATAGTCATGGTTTAATGGGATAAAGACAACACAGATTTAGCCAAGGAAAGTCTTGTCTTACTAATCTGTTATATTTTTTTGAAGGTGTGAATAAACAGCTAGACAAAGGTGAGCCAGTTGATATAGTGTATCTGGATTTTCCGTAAGCTTTTGACAAGGTCCCTCATGAGAGACTCTTGGGGAAATTAATATGTCATGGGATAGGAAGAAGTGTACTACTGTGGATCAGGAACTAGTTAAAAGATAGAAAGCAGAGAGTAGGGCTAAATGGGTCAATTTTCTCCTCTATGTAGAAAGGTGAATAGTGGGATCTGTGCTGGGCCCCGCTGCTAGTGGTTGGGATAAGTTACCTCAGGCCAGAGGCCAGGTGTCAAACCCCGCTAGAGGACAGCAACCTTGGACAGAAAGGACTGTGGTTTCTAGTCCCACAGGTGTTCCTTATGGCCTTGGACAAGCCACTTAACCTTCTGTTGCCTCAGGTACAAAAAAAACTGATTGTGACAAGGGAAATTATACACACACACAAAGTACCTGAATGTACACCACTTTGACTTGTAGAAAAGTGGTATATAAGCCTAGCTAAATAAATAAATTCATAAATGACCTGGAAATGGGAACAAGTGAGGTGATCAAATTTGCAGATGACACATAATTATTTAAAGTTGTTAAAATTTAAGGATTATGAAAAATTGCACAAGGACCTCGATAAATGGAAGAATGGACATTCAAATGGCAGATTAAATTTAATGTGGACAAGTGCAAAGTTATGCACCTAGGAAAGAACAACCCAAACTATGGTTGGACAATGCAAGGTTCCACATTAGGTGTCATCGTGGATAATATGTTGAAACCCTCCACCCAGTGTGTGGTGGCAGCCAAGCAAGTAAGTAGATTGCTAGGAATCATAAGGAAAGGAATTGAGAATAAAACCAAGAATGATATGTTTCTTTATCGTTCCATGGTGCGACTGCACCTTGAATATTGTGTGCAATTCTAGTTGCCATATGTTAGAAAGGATATAGCAGAATTAGAAAAGGTACAGAGAAAAGCCACCAAAATGATAAAGGGGAATGGAAGGATACCCCTATGAAGAAAGGCTTTAAAGGTGAGGGCTCTTCAACTAGGAAAAGCAATGGCTGAGGTGAGATATGATAGAGGTCTATAACTTAACAGAGTAGAACAGGTAATGTATATCAGTCCTTCATGCCATCAAAAAGTAGAAAAACTAGGGGACATGTAATGAAGCTACAATGTAACCCATTTAAGAGTAATAAGAGAAAACATCTTTTCATTCAATGCGTAATCAAACTCTGGAATTCGTTACCAGAGGATGTTGTAAAAGTTGTTAGTGTAGCTGGGTTAAAAAAAAAAAAAAAAAAAAAGATTTGGACAAGTTCCTGGAGAAAAGGTGCATAAACTTAAAAGAAACCAAGAAATCCACTGCTTACCCTGGGACAAGCATTGTGGAACCAGTGTACCTTTTTGGGAAACCTGCCAGGCACTTGTGATTCGGATTGGCCACTGTTGGAAACAAGATACTAGGCTTGATGGACCTTAGTCTGATCCAATATGGCATTTCTTATTTACTTATGGTATGTTCTTATGTACAGGGGTATGGCAGTTGTGTCTCAGCTGTTGGTGCCCCTTTGATGTCCTGGAGGATGAGGCTCCCCTCCTGTTGGGGCACCTTCAATGGACACTCACACAGACCCTCATTGCTCTTGATAGGTTCTGACACTGATGCACAAGTGTCTTCATTCGGTGCAATCACCCCCCATTGTCAAAGACAAGGATGAATCCTTCCTCATCTTCTGCTGGAGATCGATCAATGGTCAGTGCTCCGAGGGGCACAATAGGTGCTCGGCTCCAACTGAGCCCATGAGTTCCTCGATGTCAATTCACCACCAGTGCCTGATGCAGCCTTGGAAGCTGTAGAGACTGGTTCCATTGATGCTGAAAGCAATGAATTGGACCCAAGTGCCAAAACGTGTTTTGCGCTATTTCTCCCGACCTTTGAGTCCTCTTTTTGTCTTCTGCAAATACAAATTACAAGAAGAGGGCTGATGATCGTTACCCAGGCACTGAAGGCACCAGTTGTGCGTGTCTCTGGCAGATATGATCCTAGCGCACTGGAAACACTTCTTGAACCCACTGGCAGGCTTCAGGGACATATCATCTGGGAAAATAGCTGTGGCAAAGTCAAAGGGCTCAATTTTGGAGCGTGGCCCAACCGGGATACCACTGCTGGGAGCTCAGGAATCATGGCAAGAATTAAAACACGAACTGAGGGAGAAAAAAAGGGAAAAAAGAAACAGCGAAGGCAAGTGAATTGGCAAAACCCGAGGCATTAAAACCCATGGGGGAGAAAGTTTATCAAGGGGAGGATGACTGGAACATGTCTTTGGGGCTCCATGGAAAACAAATAATCAAGATGGTGCCACAGTGGTAGGCAGGAAGGAGGCGTGCAGGAGCAGTGGATCGTCCCAAAAACTTTCAATAGAAGCTGGCGGGCGGGGCTCCATTTAGGATGTCATCCATACTTGAAGACTCATTCTGCTTGTCCACGGAGAATTGATTTACACAAAGTTGATCAAAAAGACAAATATTTCAAACTAAAGTCTTGGCTGTAATTTATCTAGAAGTAAAAGGGGCAGTGAAAAAGAACAGGCTGATTATTTTAAAATCTATTGTGGTAATGTTATGCTGTGCTAATGATTTGCAAAGACATGGTCTGGATTAGTAAAATGACAATGGCCAATTTCATTTACTGCTATGGCATGGATGCAGATGCATGCAAACAAGAGCAAACAGAATCAGCAGTAGTTCATCAGGATACGTTATGTCTGTTGCGTCTAGTTGCATATATTTACTGATGTATTACAAAGGAAAGAAAATTAAATCAGAAGATCCAGGCACAGGTAAAACAAACCTACAGCATTTTCCAAGAACATTCCAAGAATACAGACAGAACTTGAATTATATACGTTATAATTTAAAGAATTTACAATGCTAGGAATATTTTTGCAAGGCTTCGTTTTAACACCAGTGTGTAGCAATGATATGCAAATTAAAACAAATGGATTTTCTTATCTTGTTGAGTTCCACCAAAAACTGCAAAGAAATGCTGCCCAGCAAACAGAACCTCCTGCTACCCACATGGTAAAATGTCATCCTAAAAAAGTATCCTTTAAAACAAAAAAGACAAGTGCTCCATAATCTGTACTCAGGCAATTCCTTGTGGTTGTCCCCACATGCAAAGACATTTAAAGTAATTTGATAGGTTTACTATTAGTAGTAAAGCATAGATAAAATAAAACATAGGAGTCCCCCTATTGTAAGAATTTTTCTCATAATCACAAAATAAAAGTTGAGCTTTATTCAACAGTTCCCAGTTCTGGTCCTCAAGCTGCTCCCTATGCCCCTAAACAGATCCTACATTTAGTTATTGTTTATGTTTGGGTTATGAATAAGTTAATCTACTTACTTTAGTCCCTCCAGAAAATCAAACCTTTTGGTGGGACAGACAGTGAAGAACAAGGCAAAGTACCCAATATGTATTTATAATATATATATTGGTTTGCAGAACTCTACAATATTTAAATGTTTTGATCATTGCCTATTTTGAAATACAATATTTTAAGATACGAGTATATCATAAATAAAAATATTTTTATAAACTGATGCCAAAAATGTTATTCCCCAAGAAATAAATGATGGCTGACATTTCATTCAATAAATCATAAATCTTAATTTAAAGCTGTATCACTTTCCTTATCTAAAGAAATATGAGTGCAGAGATTTAAAAATCTAAGCCGTGTTCCCCACCCCCAAAAAACATTTTTCACAATGCTGCCCATTCTATTTGGAAGTGAAAAAAATTAGTCGTTCTCTATTTTAGTTCTTTTAAAACAAATGTGCATTGAGAATGGTTTATATTTCTTAAAACTGCAAAGGATTAAAATTTTAAAGGCCCCCTTTTAACAATTCCTTCTAAGAAGCTAAATTTGCACTAATTAATGTAGACAGGAATTATTTCCTATGAATGAGTTTACCTGCCCCTTTTACCCTGCTCTTGTGGAACTGTTCTACTAAGCCAGCACAAGATCTCTATCTTGTGCTATTTTTCTGAAGGGTCAGAACAAATGAAAAATCAGTGCAGTCTGGCTGGCTGACAGCTAGGCACAGGCTCTCTAAAATCTAGACAGTCATGCTCAAAGGACTGTTATATTTCCTGATATATTAGTAATTTTTGATTCAATAAGGCAGACCTGTCTTTTCTCTGTCCTGAATGGGACTGGTTATGCCTTAGTTTTAAAAAACAGCAATTTATAAGCTTTTGAAAGGGATCCCACAGTTGGCACTCTAATTTAATTTGTATTTTAGACCCTTATTGATTTAATGCGCAGTGCGTGATAACAATGTTTTGTGCATTATCTGCCGTAACACCCTTTTTATGCAATGGGCTTGTGGCAGATAAAGCGTAGCTACTCACCTGTCGCAGGTGTTCTCCATGAACAGCAGGAATAAGTCCTCATGTATGGGTGACATCACTGATGAAGCCCTGCAAGAAATGCTCCCCAGCTTCCAAAGGAAGCTTTTGGGAGGTACACCGCACATGCATGCCTGCCTTCCCACCCACCGTGGCACCATACTCTCCAGTACAACATAGGGGGAGCCAAAAAGAGCAATTCCCTGGGGATGTGGGAGGGTTGTGAGGACTTACTCCTACTATTCACAGAGAGCACTTGCTACAGGTAACTACGCTTTCTTGGTGAACAAGCAGGAAATATGTCCTCACGTATGGGACTCTCAAGCTACAGGCTACCAGAACCCGATAAGATAAGTAGCCCAACTGGGCAATGAGAACTGGAGAAGTCAGGAAGACCAGAGAGGTAGGTAGTCCCTGCTGAAAGACTCATCTGATTCAGTATCCTCCACATTGACCTGAGGGAATTTTGAAAGCAGGTAGCCTAGAAGGGCCAGTGGGTAGGAGTTGACTCTAAGACCCAAAGAGATGCTAGAGCACGGCTTGACCAAAATTGCTGTCCTATCTGGAATCCCCATCCAGACAGTAGTGTGCTGAAAAGGTATGGACCAAAAACCACATCACAGACCTGCAGATTTCCTCTGCAGACACTGAACGGAGATTGGCTACTGATGTAGCCATCACATGGACACTGAGCCGTGACATGACCCTCAAGGCTCAACCCAGCCAGAGATTACACATGAACCCCACTTCATCCTTGATAACTGAAATTACAACACTCTGCGGTCAAGCTTTGGAAGCAGGTTGGATTACACAACAAGAATTTAAGTTTCTGGTGGATGATTATCCATTTGGTCAATTTTTGTGCTTAGGGCGCATTTGTTCTTCTTTGGAGGATTTTAAGATTCATGCTCATGAGTTAAGTGAACATTTATACTCTCGTGGTTACCCAAGGTCTATTGTTTGAAGAACTTATAAACGGGCACGTTGTAATCACAGAGAATATTTATTGACCCCTCATAATGATGATTATTTAAATGGTGGTTTAAAACAATCCCATGGAGACACTCTGGCTGAAATTTTGCCATTTAATAACAGAGCCTCAACAGTACGATCGATTCTCCCAAAGCACTAGCATGTGTTGAGCTTACATTCTTGCTTTCAAAAGCACCTTTATCTGTGGTAAGAATTTGCAGGACTGGTTGGTAGAGGCTGCCTCTGCCCCCTTGAGCATGGTGGAACAGGTTGGGCATTTCCCTTGTGGGCAGTGCACTTACTGTTCCGGTACTCTGGAAGGGGCTTCTTAGACAGATCCGATATCCAATAGGGTTTGGCATTTGAATTACCACACTACTTGTGACACTTAAGTTTATTTATTAATTTGCCCTTGTAGTTTAAAGTACTTTGGCCGTGCTATACGTCCATTTAGAATAAGGCTAGCAGAACATGCCTCATGGATATGTACTAAGACCATGACAGCTCCGATCATGCAACATGGGCATTTTACTTCGTGGGGAAAAGGTCCACCACTGGGCTGCCCCACTCCCGGAAGATCTGTCCACCACCTCTCTCTTGAGGGTCCGCTTGTGAGGGTGAAGCATCCGGCTGAGGCGATCCGCCATGCTGTTGAGCTCTCTGGGCAGATAAGTCGCCCTGAGATCCATGCCATGGAGTATAGCAAACTTCCAGAGGCAGTCTTCCAGCACAGGAGGTACAATCCCGTGCCTCCCTGCTTGTTCACACAGAACATTGCCACCTGGTTAGTTGTTTGAATCAGGACCGCCCGATTTGCCAGGTGCACACGAAAAGTGCGCAGGGCGATCGTTATGGCCCAAAGCTTGAGGAGGTTGATTTGATGGAGACTCTCCTGCTTGACCCACAGCCCATGAGTGCTGAGACCATCCAGGTGCGCACCCCAGCTGAGCTTGGACGCGTCTGTCATGAGCATTTTGCAGGGGTGGGGGGCTGTTGGCTGGAATGGGAGGTCCCACAGCAGGCTGTCTGGTTTGAGCCACCATGCCATGGACTGCACCAGTGGTATGGTGACCACTATTTTGTTCTGCAGGTGGCTTCATGCCTGCCTGCTGGCATGGAAAGGGTCCACTGGACCTTCCACATGGAGATGCAGGCCTGAGGAGTAACATGCACCGTAGTGGCCATGTGTCTGAGGGCCCTCAACAGCCCAAGGACTGTGGTGTGGCACTGGCACTGCAGTGGGCCACCTCCTCGACAAGGTGCTCCAGGCAGTCCACCAGCAGAAAGGCCTACAACCGAGTGGTATCAAAGAGGGCCCCAATGAACTCCAGCTGCTGCAATGGATGGAGGTAGGACTTCAGGGAGTTTACCATGAAGCTGAGACCCTCGAGCATCTGAAATGTGAGCACAACAGACTGTTGAACACCAGCAGGCGTAGTAGCCTTGATCAGCCAGGCGTCCAGATACGGAAAGGGAAAGACTCCCTGGGTCTGGAGGAAGGTGGCAATGACAGCCAGACATTTTGTGAAGACCTTGGGTGCCGTGGCTAGCCCGAAGGGAAGCACACTGTACTGGGAATGCCAGCTGCCGAGCATGAATTAAAGGTATTGCCTGTGATGCGGGTGGATCGAAATATGCGTGTACGCATCTTTCAGACCCAAGGAGCATAGCCAATTCTCCTGTATGAGATACGGAACCAGGTCCACAATGAAATCATTTTGAACTTTTCGTGCACCAGGAACTGGTTTGGGTTTTGCAGATCCAGAATTGGACAGAACCCACCAGTCTTTTTGGGAACCAGGAAGAACCTGGAGTAAAACTCACCCCAATCTGAGCTGGGGGACGGGCTTGATGGCAAGGTCTGACAGCAGAGCCTCAACCCCACAGGATCCATGGGGTACTCCCCAGGATTGTACGGAGGTGGCAACTGGGTGCAGTGCAGCAGATATCCACTTTGGACAATCTGCAGCATCCAGGTGTCCGAGCTGTGGTGGCCAAGGTGGATGAGCCACCCCCAACCTGTGGGCATACCTCAATGGGCAATGGACAGCTAGTTATGCTCCTGAGGAACCTGTCAAAACCCCACACACAGCTTGGGTTGGGCCTTCGGGGTCTTCCTTCTGCTGTGGGTAGGGGGTCTGCACCTTAAGCTGTGCCGGGAAATACCAGTCCAGGCACAGACAGGCAGCCTTCTTGGTGTGATGTTTTTTCCATGTTGGGTCCATAGTCTTTCTAGAGAGCCTGGTGAGAGTCATCTGCTCCTTCTCCAGCTCCTTGGCTTTCTCCTCCACAGGCTTGCTGAAGAGGTTCGTGTCCTGGCAGGGGACGTTAGCAATCTTTTCCTGGACCCACTGTTCCAGGTCTGAAGACTGCACCATGCCATCAAACAGGTCGCAATAACCACAGCCCCCACTCTAGCAACAGATTCAAAGGCACTATAGGTGCCCCGCACCATGAACTTTGAGCAATCCTTGCCATGAGCCACCAGACCTCGAAAGGACTTGCGACGGTCCTCAGGAACAAGGGCGACAAAGTCCTTCAGGTCCAACATGACATCCTTGAGAAACACACTCATGTAAGTCTGGTAAGCCAAGATCTTGGCGATCAGCATGGAACCCTGGACGTACTTCCTCCTGAAGGAGTTCAGAGTCTGAGCTTCGCAACTCAGCAGGACAGAGGAGTGTATTTTAGCATGCTTCTTTCACTTTAAGGCGGACTCCACTAAAATGGAATTGTGAGGCAAATGAGGCTTTTCAAACCCTGGGGGCTTCTGGACCTGGTATAGGGAATTGAGTCAGCGGCTGATGACTAGAAGTGTAAGCGGCACCTCCCACAGCCGCAGCAGCAACCGCTTCAGGACATGGTGGGTGGGAACCATTAATGCCTCCCAGGGGGCCGAGGGGTATTGGAGGAATTCCAGCTCCTCTGCCCTCGGTTCCTCCTCTGATTCCAGTGAAAAGGGGATGGCCTTGGCCATGTCCCTAATGAAGTCCTGGAAGAACATGTCTTCTGGGGGCAACTTGCACAGCTCAGGGAGAGGCGACGGATCAGACGGGAGGTCCGATGCAATCTATTCAGTCTTGGTCTTCCATTATGAATCAGATTCTGAGAGGAAGTCAAAATAATGCAGTCTCTCCTCGTCCCGCCGGCTCTGCGGATTGAGGGAGGGAGGACACCAATGACCCTTGTGCCACCTGGCGTGCTGATGGTGGTGCCCCTGGGCCTTGCATTCCAACACTCTGGAAAGGGAGATGGCTCCAGAACCAGGGTGGATACTGATCCCCCACCCAATGTCCCAAGCTCAACAGGCAGGGTAAGGGTCTCCAGGATAGGCTGGAAAGAGTGCGGTGATGACGTGTTCCATTCCACAAGGCTTCCACCGCCAAGTGAGCTTCAAAGGTTTGAAGGTGTTCCTCCAGAACCGCCACTGGCGAGGGGCCAATGCCGCAGCAATCAACAATGCCACCTCGGATGGCGACTCCAGAATGTTAGGTGCATCGGAAGACATCCGGCTGCCCTCCTCCTGGGCACTGGGAGTGGACTATGCCGTTCTGGTCAGGTCCTCCCACCAGGAAAGCTTGGCCAGCTGCTCTCGGCCATCGCTCTCTGCACCTCGAGTAGGGCTGTATGGACTCTGCACCTCGAACTTCTCTTGGTGCTCAACCTTCAACGTCAATGTGGTCTCTGCAGGAAGCCTCCTCTCGCCGCTCAAGCCCTTCAGCTCCAACTGAGCATGCTGCTCCTTCCCCTTGAATGCCTCTGGACCCTTTCACAGGCATAGACGAGGGGTCAGAGCTGAGGATGCTGAATCAGACAAGTCGAAGAGGGGGGACTCCTGCTTTTCCTGACTTTTCAGCCCTTGGCATGTCATCTGCAGGGAGAGCTTGCAGGACACTGGTTTGTGGTCAGGTACAAGGCACTGCAAGCACCAATTATGACAGTCTGTGGCAGAAGCAGTCTCGCCATACTTGGTGCATTTCTTAAAGCCACTAGCTTTTGTAAACATGCTGAAAAACACCACCTCGGCAAAGTCAAACTGAAAAACTACCATGGGTGGGAAACCACCCTGAAGGGGGAACCCCCCCCCCCCACACAAAAGCGTTGAAAAAGTACACAAACAACAACAACAAAAAAGAACTAAAGGGGGGGGGGGAATGGCTAACCGACAACAGGTGGGAAGAATAAGAGCAAAAAATCCCAGCCACGGGGGCCAGAGAGAAAAACTTTTTCCCAGACTGCAGGAACATGTCTTAGGGACTCCGTGGAAAAAGGAAGACTGGAGAGGATGTTGCCGTGGTGGGTGGGAAGGAAGGCACACATGCATGGTGGTGTACCTCCCAAAAGCTTCCTTTGGAAGGTGGGGAGCATTCTGTGCGGGAATCAGTCTGACATCCACATGTGATGACTTATTTCCTGCTTGTTCATGGAGAATAGCATTATATGACATTATTGCATGCTACGAGTTACTAAATAGGGGCCTTTGGTGTTAACAAATTTGCCTTCACATGCAAGATATAGCTCTATTCCAGAGAATAAAGCTGTATTTTAGTTTTTAAACAGATTTAATCCTCCTGCTTTGGCCATGTTCACAACAATACAATGTCCTCAATGGGGTTGGGTGGCAGGGCTTAACCTCCCCCCCACTTGGAGCAAGGTTCCCCCCATCTCGGCCAAAACGCCAAGAGCACATCATCTTTATGCCATGGCTCAGTCCTTACATGTAGTCTTAGTTAAAGGACAAGAAACAGACTAAGAATAGTTTAGTCGGAAAATTCAAACAAAACAGAGTTTGTCTTAGGTTTTATCATACATATAACTTGTCACTTTTACAATTGGAACTACAATTTCAATTATGAGTTGGTGTGCGTGCACACAAATATTATATATAGAAGCAAAGTGTGTGCACGATCATTTAGGCATGTTAGAGAAGTCAGCAGTTAATGTGATGTAACATAGTAAATGATGGCAGATAAAGACCAGTATGGTCCATCTAGTCTGCCCAGTAAGATGGCAAGAGTAGGTGCACTTGCCGCTCTGTGCAGGCCACCCCTCCCCGTGTCTTTGTTTAGGGGTGAACCCACTGCTCCATGTAGGACACCCCTATCTGTTGAGAAATTAGATAGTTACGTTTATTTTGATTTTATCCTGTTGCTGTAAAGGGATCCACTGTCTGCCATGCCATTTTGAATTCTGTTGCTATTTGCCCCAAACACCTCCAAGCATCCAAGCATCCACCACCCTTTCAGTGAAAAAGTATTTCCTGACATTGCCTTTCAATTTACCCCCTTGCAGCTTCATGTTATGCCCTCTAGTTTTACAGCTTCCCCATCTTTGGAAGAGGTTTGTTTGTTCATTGTTTCTCTTTAAGTATTTAAAGGTCTGAATCATATCTCCCCTGTCCCTCCTCTCCTCCAGAGTGTACATATTTAGGTCTTCCAGTCTCTTCTCATAAGGCTTCTGAAGCAGGCTCCAAATGATTTTGGTCGCCTTCCTCTGAACAGTTTCCAGTCTTTTTACATCCTTTGCAAGATAAGGTCTCCAAAACTGAACACAGTATTCCAAGTGAGGCCTCACTCAGATGTGTTATGTTGTCTTTAAAGATACATTGCTGGGTAAATGAATATGTTCAGTTTGGTAAGTAATGAAACAGTCATGAGCATTAAAAGGATTAAACTGCATTTTTTTAGTGCAGCAAGAAGAAAGTGACACCAAATGTCGACCATGTACATGGAGGCATTAATTTTATGTTTCAGATTTGTACATAACATACAATATGAAGAATGTTATTTCTGTACAAAATGTATTACTGAATAAGAATATTACATTAGATTATCCCAGGAATTCAAATACAACTCTGCTTGTGTTATAACAACTGAAGAATACTAAGCTAGAGATTAATGTACTGTAGTTGCAGAACAAGTGTGCTGAGCTAAACCCTTAAATTCTCAGTAATGCCATAGGAAGTCGGCCAGGCTAAACAGTTTACATAACCACAGTATGCTTTAAACTAGACATGCAGAGGTGCATTTTTACTTGCAAAAGGAGGGCTGCTGTAACTTAAGTGCTCCTTACGTAAGCGTCATATGCACACATCTGTGCTCGGCAGATGCAGTCTCTAGTTTTTTGTTTCCGAGAAACTGCATTAGAGCAAAAAAGTTGGGAGAGCAGTTCTCTCCGAAGACAGACGTTTTTTTCCTGGCAAAGGGATGCTCTTGCACTGAACAGCTGGCTGCATCCTCCATGGATACTCCGTACTTAGTCTGCATCTCCAAGGCAGTCATGAAGCAAGCTGTCCTTTTGCCAATTTATATCCGAGCTTCTTTTTGTTGTTATTAACAACCAATGCTCGATGCTAATATTGCTTTTAGGAGCACAATTATCTAGGGAAGGAAGGTGGTGACATGTAAGAGGCAACAAATTTGATATCAGGAAGGGAAGGAAGATAATTCATTACATTTCATCTTAACCAAAGACTCCCCTACCTTTCAAAAAAGCATTTAAGTTGTATTTGTTCACTCAGATAACCATGCAGCATTAAGCTGAAGAAAAGAACACGGTTTTCAAACATTAGGACGTTAGAGAAGATATATGCTTATAAAAGATTTCTGTTTCCAAAGATATTATTGGGGTCCACGTAATTCTTGACAGATTTGAGCATTCCTATCCCGACATCTGAGATGCTCTCTCTTAGCCATTGCTTCCGCAACTTGCCCACTAGAAGAAAAAAAAAACACAAAAAAAACCAGCTTTAATATACGCCATGAGTGGGGGCCAATCAATCTTGTGACCATGAATGAACACTGCGTGATAAATGCTGTTATTCAAAAATGAGAAATGTTTTGCTTTATTTGATTTATTGAGCCCACCAGACTATCAAGCTCATTAAGCTCAATGTATTCCCGAAGGAAGACGGTGTTCCACATTGTCTATTTTCTTAGCAAACTATGAAATGTAGATGAAGCTCAGGCAGAGGCTGTGTGCCATTTTACAACCACCACAATGGTAAATACATGCATTTCTCAAGTCCTAGCCTCAATTTGAAGAGAGAGAGAGAAAAAAGGAAGAACTTGAGAAGAATTGGGTTATGAGCCCAAACTGTATCAGTGATTCCACTTTACAAAGGGCTCTATTATAGAAATCTAGTTTTTTTAAATTAAAGGAAATAAAGTACATAGATTTCTGAAAATGCTTATTTTAAAAATGCCTTTATTTTTAACCAGGAAAGATATCTGCATCCTTTGCAGGACCGCTGCACCATTTTTCATGCAGGGGGTGCGTAAAAGAAAAGGAAAACGTCACTTCAAGGTACTGGTTGCTGTAC
Organism: Ichthyophis bannanicus; assembly: GCA_033557465.1. Lineage (NCBI taxonomy): Eukaryota > Metazoa > Chordata > Amphibia > Gymnophiona > Ichthyophiidae > Ichthyophis > Ichthyophis bannanicus. Next base: position 523,358,978 of record CM066036.1, on the reverse strand, counting down.
ATCTCTGTCATTTGTTAAGATTAAGTCACTGACTAATGGCTCGGCCTCTTGAGCAATTATCATAACTCATAAAATATATTCATACAAGTCCCCTGTGCAAAAGTTTTACTTTTGCCCTGAACACCGATGTACATATCTATCCTCTGTAGAACTAAGGACTCGGAACAAACAAAGTAAGAGAACAAGACCACAAAGGTTTTGCAGTGTTATTAGCGTTTCACCACGTACAAATTATGTTCCCACATCTGCTGTATTTATGAACTTGTAAATCAGAATTAGCTTTCTTATGAACACTAACTGATTTTTCCTTTAAAGTTTTCTGTTTATAGGATTTTATTTTAAAATAAGAGCTTATATTAGGGGAGGATCTTTGCACCATTCCCTTTGATGGTTTTGAGATGTACTGTACTATATGTTATGGAATATTTTAGCAGAGCTAAATGTATGTGCAGTTTCCTTATATAATTTTGTATGTGCATATTATGAATTTTATTGTAATAGTTTTATATGTATATGGATTATAATTTTTGTGTTTAAGTGCTGTTCATGTTGCCCATATGTGGAATAGCAACTCATAAATACTGGATTTAGATTTGGTTCCAGAATACTTACAAAGCCAAAAGGTGCGACTCACAATACTTAGTATGTCACATTATTATTTTTTAAAAAATGACAGATACTTCCATAGTTAATCTATGTCTGCTAACTAAAAATATTTTAAATGCAGAACATATTAATTGTATATAAAGCTAGCAGGCGCTAATAAACTGTCTTATATCAATTCTATTTCTCAAGTAAATCATTCAGTTTCAATGACTGGACTTGCATGCTCAATATATGAATGCTCACTTATTAACCCAAACCACCAACATGGATTTAATAGGTCAATCAGAATGGCCTTAATTCTTTCATTAGGGACAAAGCAACATTCATCTTGTTGGCCTAAAATACAATCCATTTGTCAGTCTGAGGTGATCAAGCATCTGTCACTGGGGCCACTTGAAAGGTAGTTCAAACTAAATTGAAGTAATCTTTGTGGCCAGTTCTCAGGACAACCATCAAACTGTCATCAAAATAATAAATGAGGAGGAAACAACTAGAGAGCAGAATATTTGCGTTTATGCTTCTGGGGAATACAAAGTGTCCATAGAGTTGACTGGAAAAAAAAGTACCATGCAGCCTAGAGACAGAAATCTTAACTTAGGTCAAAAGACCAAAAAATTATTTTGACAACTGAAAAATAATTCCTGTTTGCTCCGAAGGACCACTCATAGTTTATTAGTTATCTCACCCTTCCGTTTAACAGTAAGACATTTACCCTTTTATAAAAGACTTATTGCCCTGCTTTAACGTAAGCAGATTTCGGGGCCTAGATTACTGAATAAGAATGAACTCTTCATAGACTGTGGCGATGGCTTGCCTCTGCACTGCCGCCCACACTCTCTGCCCCTGCCATGGAGCCCAGGGAGGCCATCTATGCCATCCTCAATGCTCATCTGTAATATAGTTTCAGTAAATGCGTCCTGTGGTTATGGATGTAATTGTCCTGAAAAGACTACAAACAACTGCTCCAACAAGATGGAGCACATTAGAGGCACAGCAGGCTGCCCAGTAGATTGCCTGCCCGCCTGTTTCTCCGCCTTCAGTAGCGTTGCAAATTCCAGTAGGAACTGAACTAATGGCTGAACTGCCACCAAACAGCCACTGCATATTTAATGAAGTTGCTCACCAAGTGCTGGAAAACAGAAGGTGCTTGGAGTGCATCATTAGTTCTGTCAGAGTGATAATTTACACATCTATCTTGTCAAATTTTCTATGCTCTATTCTTTTACAATAATAAATCTAACATACATTTGATTACTGAACTGGAAAGAGAAAAAAGCTGTACAGCAGGCATGTTACTGGCCCTTCATAAACATTTGCTTTTAAAAAAATTAAGCAAATGTTATATCAAGTTTGTTTTCTTTGGCAAAGTAAAACTTAAGTATCAATAACACATGCAAAAGACATTCATATATACCACAACAGAGGAAAAAGGACTAGAAAGCCCTGTATATTCCCAAGGTACTAAGCTATAGAAAGCAAACTACCTTTACTGATGGTTTACTTCACCTTTTAAATACTCGATTCTTTTAGTCTCCAGGACCTCTGACCAGAGATCAGCAGGCAACTAATTTCCAGAAATTTCTAGGAAGTCAGCGTGTTGTGTGCTATGCTAGATTTTACATGATTGGAAGGGATACACAAGTGTATGAAAGCGCCCTATGAAAACCATCTTAAAAAGTTTCTGACATAAAACGGAAAAAGAGACTCTTGAGTACATCAGACCTGAAGACAATGTGTACTGAATCAACTGTAGCAGAGTCCAGTCACACGCTATTTATTCATGACAGAAACTGGACAGTGCTAGGGTGGTTTTGAACGGACCTAATTCTGTAGTGAGGACTTGAAGGTTTCTTAAATTAAATATGACTTGATGGTGCAGGGTTGTATCCAATCTCTGCCTCCTCAAGACCCAGTGAGAGAAAACACATTCCTGGGACTCAGTGGAATAAAAACTTTACGTCCATTAAACATTTAAACAGCACTACAAAGCACGCACAGCGCTTTACAGACACATTAGAAGGAACAGTCCCTTCTAAAGACAGATGGACAGTAGGGAAGAAAGAGGGATTATGAAGTACAATCAGGGCATTAGACCAGTATGTCCTCATCTTCTTTCCTATCTCTGAACAACAAATGGCTGGGTCACAATCAATTTGCAATGAAATCTACAGTAGAATCTGTAATAGGAACTTTTACTTAAGGAGAAACACATAGCCAAATATCTTCTGACTTGCGTTTTCATAAAGGACAGTATTTCCTTTCAATAAATACTTCATGTCAAGATTAACCCTTTGGTGCGTCCTAGTCAAATAAGTGCACTGGACTCCCCTTCCCCACTGTAATATAAATTCATTTGTAAACTCCTAGCAACATGTAAACACCCTTATGCTCACCTCCTGTACTAGATCACATCAGCCCTTCATCTCCCCACCCTCTGAGGTAATCACCTTCATCATCCCTCACTTCTAGGCAGCAGGGGTCAGTGAGCAGTGCTTCTTTACCCACTGCCTCCTCATTTACCAGCTTTCCTCTGCAAGAGGCCAGCAGGTCTTGCAAGGCTATAGTGCCCTGTGTGGTTATGACGGCAGAGAAGCACTGGGAGAGGCGGCAGCAGCAGCAGCAACAGGTAAGAAGTGCTGCTCTCCAGCTCCTCCTGCTGACTGGAGGACTATATACAGTGGATGGAGAGGAATGACAGATGTCTGCAGACATCCAGGGCCGGCCCGTCCATTGAGCAAGAATGTTTTTTTGCACAGGGCCCCGCGTTTCAGGGGGCCCCGCGCAAAAAACATTCTTCATCATCCCAAATTAAAAAAAACAAACACACACAAGAGTTCTGCCGCGGCAGCATCAAGAGTTCTGCCGCGGGGCCCCCCTGCCCGGCAGAGCGTCCCTGCATCATCAGCTACCTTTGAGTCCCAAAACGCGGGCTTCTTTCAGAGCCGCGAGAGTTTCCTTTCTCGCGGCTCTGTTAATCCCGCCAGGGGCTGATGGGATTTCCCATCACCCTCAGCAGGATTAACAGAGCCGCGAGAAAGGGAAACTCTTGCGGCTCTGAAAGAAGCCCGCGTTTTGGGATTCAAAGCTAACTGATGATGCAGGGAGGCTCTGCCGGGCAGGGGAGGCCCCGCGGCAGAACTCTTGATGCTGCCGCGGCAGAAGCAGACGTTTTTTTTTTTTTTTTAATTTGGGATGATAGGGGGGAAGGGGGTTTAGGACTGGTAATGGGCTATGGGGGGGAGGCTAAGACTGGAAATGGGCTGATGGGGGGTTAGGACTGGTAATTGGCCATGGGGGGGGGCTAAGACTGGAAATAGGCTGATGGGGGGGTTAGGACTGGTAATGGACTATGGGCTATTTGGGCTGATGGGGGGGGGGGTTAGGACTGGTAATGGGCCGGGGGGGGGGGGCCTAAGACTGGAAGTGGGTTGATGGGGGGGGGGGTTAGGACTGGTAATGGGCGATGGGGAGGGGGCAAAGACGGGAAATGGGCTGATGGGGGGTTAGGACTGGTAATTGGCCATGGGGGGGGGGCTAAGACTGGAAATAGGCTGATGGGGGGGTTAGGACTGGTAATGGACTATGGGCTATTTGGGATGATAGGGGGGAAGGGGGTTTAGGACTGGTAATGGGCTATGGGGGGGGAGGCTAAGACTGGAAGTGGGCTGATGGGGGAGGGTTAGGACTAGTAATACCCTGGATATGGTGTTTCTACCCAACAAGCATCCTAGTCTGTTGAAATCCAAACCACGAATAACTCAAGTACCATGGTCAGACCATCATCAAATCGAGCTAACCATAATGCTCCCCTCAGCACCTGACCAATCACAACCAGACCAAGCATCTCACCAGCGAAGATGCTTCCAACAATTCAACAAAGAGGCCCTCCTTGAATCTATAGTAAACCACGTATATATGGATCTCTCGGACCTTGAGATGCTGACAGACCTCTGGAACATGGGGATCGAGGCTACCTCAAAACCCACCTGGAGTCACCCTAAAAGCTCAACCTTAACCAAGTCTGAACCTTGGTACTCTGCAACCCTACGAGATCTCAAGAAGGACCTGAGAAAGCAAGAACGAAAATGGAGAAAACACAAAACCGAGGAGCACAAGGCGGCTTACCTCAACCTCCTGTCAACATACAAGAATGAGGTCAACCAAGCAAAGAAAACACACCACACAAGCACACTCAATAAGGCCCTCAACAGGCCTAGGGAGCTTTTCGCTCTCGTCAAATCCCTCACCAAGGCTCCGCAAGAAACCAACCCTAGTGGTTCCATAACTGCCCAGCGGCTAGCGGATCATTATGCCTGCAAGCTCAATCCCACAGCACCGGCCCTCTCCGCTCCAAAACTGGACTCAGCCAACTCCCTTCAAGTATTCAACACCCGGGGAAGTCCTGACCAGGGCGGAAAATGGTCAACCTTCCAGAGAGTGGACGACCAGCAGATAAAAGACATCATCACCAACCTAAGAACCACTACCTCCCCTCTTGACCCCTCTCCAGCCTCCTGGATCAAGGCAACCAAAGAAGAAATAGCACAACACACCTCCCACATAGTGAACCTTTCAGTACAACAAGGCCTCATGCCATCACTTCTCAAGAAGTCTCTTATACGTTCCATCTTGAAAAACAAAGCGCTCAACAAGGACGACCCTACCTCTTACTGCCCTATCTCAAGTATACCCTTCCTCGCCAAGATCATTGAAAAGGCAGTGCAGCGGCAGCTGCAAAACCACATTGATGACACAAACGCCCTTGATATGCATCAATACGGGTTTCGGCAACATCACGGCGTAGAAACCCTCCTGTTAGCCCTACTGGACAAACTACTCAAAGGTCTGGAAGACAAGAGCAAGATGTACATGCTTATATTCATAGACATCTCAGCAGCTTTCGACTCAATACATCACCCCACACTTTTAGAACGACTTGAGTCCATAGGTATCTCAGGAACTCCACTAAATTGGTTCTCCTCCTATATAACAAACAGAATGCAGCAGGTCAACTTCAACAATGTCAAAGCAACCCCCTTCTCGCAGACCCAAGGCATCCCACAGGGATCCGCCCTCTCCTCCCTCCTTTTTAACTTATACATTCAACCAGTATGCAATATTTTCCAGGGCCACGACATCAACTACCATATCTACGCAGATGACCTAATGCTCTATACACAACTAGACGTAAATAACCCAAACCTCAACAAACTAGAAAATTGCCTACACGAACTTCAAGTCTGGCTCCAACGCAACAATATGTCCATAAACCACAAGAAAACAGAAGCAATGTGTATCTCCAGGAAACCAGGATTCGAGTCCCCCACAATGGTCACCATGAACAGTAATAACTACAACATCAAAACAGAGATAAAATATTTGGGAGTGTTGCTTGATAGCAACCTGCATATGGACAAGCACCTTCGAACCACCAATCGGGCTATCTTCCACAAATTAAGAGTCTTGCAGCCCCTACGTAGCATCCTCGATCATACTGACTTCAGATCTGTCGCTCAAGCCCTCATCATCCCACACTTGGACTATTGTAATGCCATACTGCAAGGCCTGCCAAGAAAAACTACAAATATTCTACAAATGGCACAAAATGTAGCGGCCCGAATCATTATGCAAAAAGGACTCTCTGACCACATTACGCCCGCGCTAATTGAGCTTCACTGGCTCCCAATCACTGCCCGCATTCAATACAAAATCATAGTCACGACTTTCAAACTCATCCATGACATAGCGCCCTCGCACCTCAAAAGCTTATTATCCAATCTGCCCAACAACAGAAGCAGACGAACACCCAACCTAAATACCCTCTGTATCCCGAAGTGCTTCACAAAGGTTAATGCATGCACCAGCAACAGAGCTTTCTCATTTATAGCTCCGGCACTCTGGAACCGATTGCCAAGCGATCTACGTGAAGTCTGCGACCTGAAAGACTTTCGAAAACAACTTAAGACGCACCTCTTCCAATCACATTTCAACTTAACTTCATGAAATGCATCCAGCCGTAATGCAAATATGTATATAAGGATCCTTTGTATAAATTGTAAATATGTTTTAAGTACCCTGTATATAGCTGCGATATTCAATCAACTGTAAATCCTGTAACCCCATGTTTGCCGTGCACTATCTCCCCTCCCTAATCGAAATGTATATACTCTAATTACCGGCCGGTACAGCCAACTCCCCCATGTATAGCAACCACTGCTGATCACTGGAAGCAGCGGGATACAAATGTACATTAAATAAATAAAATAAATAATGGGCCATGGGGGGTGCTAAGGCTGGAAGTGGGCTGGTGGTGGTGGTGGGGGGGGTTAGGACTGGTAATGGGCTATGGGGGGGGGCTAAGACTGGAAATGGGCTGATGGGGAGGTTTAGGACTGGTAATGGGTTATGGGGGGGGCTAAGACTGGACATGGGCTGATGGGGGGGTTAGGACTGGTAATGGGCTATGGGGGGGCTAAGACTAGAAATGGGCTGATGGGGGGGGTTAGGACTGGTAATTGGCTATGGGGGGCTAAGACTGGAAATAGGCTGATGGGGGGCTAGGACTGGAAATAGGGTGATGGGGGGTTAGGACGTAATGGGCTGATGGGGGGTTAGGACTAGTAATGGGCTATGAGGAGGCTAGGACTGGAAATGGGCTGAGTGGAAGGAGGGCTTGAACTGCAAATAGCTGATGGGGACGGGGGCTTGGAATGGAAATGGGTTGTGAGGGGGAGGGAGCTAGGACTGGAAATGGGTGAGTGGGGGGTGCTAGGACAGGAAATGGGCTGATGGAGGGGCTAGAATAGGACTGGAAATTGGCTGTTGGGGGGTGCTAAGATTGGAAATGGGCTGTGGTGGGGGTTTGGATTGAAATGGACTCATGAAGGGGCTAGAACTGGAAGTAGGCTCATGGGGGCTTGGATTGGAAATGGGCTGAGTGGAGGGGAGCTAGGATTTGACATGGGCTGATGGTGGGGCTAAGAAAGGACTAGAAATGGGCTCATGGGGGGATGGGATTGGAAATGAGCTGATGGAGGGACTCGGATGAGACTACAAATAGATGGGGGAGCTAGGACTGGAAATAGGCTGATGGTGGGGCTAGGATAGGACTGGAAATGGGCTTATGGGGGGCTAGGACTGGAAATGGGCTGATGCGGGGACTAGAAGGGAGCGGATGCTGGGTGGGACTGGAACTAGAATGGAGCTGATGTTGGGGGAGGATTAGAATGGGATGGAGCTGGGAGAGTGAAATGGAGAAGGGAAAAAATATTTTGTGTGGGAGGGAAGACAAATCTACAATTGTCCGGATATTGGGAGAGTAAGTGGGGATTGAGGATGGAGGGGTAAAATTTGAGTGGATGAAATAGGAATGAGGAAAGAGCAAAAGGAGAAAGATTAGTATGTTAAAGCAGATGTAGAGAGAGAATGGAAAAAAACTAGAAGAGAGAAGAAAAGACAAATGGACAGCAGATGATGAAGAGTTAGCGGAAGACACGAAGAAGAAACCAGAAGAAAGTGGCTGGAGCAATTGCAGCTGAAAAAAAATGCACAAAAGGTAGAAAAATATCTCTTTATTTTGAATTTATTAATTGGAATATGTCAGCTCTGGGAAATGTGCATCATTAACGTCTGCGCTTTGTTTAGTACAAGAGCAAATTAATGTATAGTTTTATTTCTACAGTGTTGTACATTCCAAGTTTGGCTTTTGGGATTCCCAGTTTAATTATTGTCTTCCTGTTTCTAAATTGTGATTCCTTGTTTGGTGACGGTCTATGTTCTGCATGTGTAACTGAGCTGAGGTATTCTGTTTATGTAATTCCTATTTGACATTGCCACTTGTTCTCTTTCCCCAGTAGGTCATGTATTGTTGTTCTCTGAAATGTATTGGTTTAATATTTGCAGCGTTTCCTTTTGATAGTTAGGGTATGGTGCTTTGTGAATCCTGGTAGTGCTGTCAGGATACGGCGGGTTTGCTATGGGTTCTAAATGCCATTAAATTACTTGATAACCAAAGCTCGCCGGAAAGTGCTGTGTGAAACTACCTAAAACTAACCACTCTGTAACTTTTCTATTTTTGTCGGGTTGCTCACCGATGAATGGAAATTTTACCACTCTCAAAGTGAGCTCCCCATTTTATTCAAGAAATATTATAAAATGGCCCATCAAGGTCATTATATCAGGTGCACAGCACAACCAGCCGTTGCTCCTGCACTGAGAGAACCAAAGTATATTCAAAGGACGTTTCCAAGTTACTCTAAAGTCCTTAATTTATGACGTGGAATAAGAAAGATAGCAAGACGCTTAACTCAAATCTTTCAAGACGGTCACACCGCTAAGACAATGGCCCAACATAGGAACCGTAGCATAACCCACTTAAAAGAACCGAAACTGTCCCAATCAACTGTACCAGATCTTCTAAACCAGTGAAGGAGTCGTATGATTCAAAGCTCCTTCACTGGTTTAGAAGATCTGGTACAGTTGATTGGGACAGTTTGAGATAAGCGTCTTGCTATCTTTCTTATTCCACGTCATAAATTAAGGACTTTAGAGTAACTTGGAAACGTCCTTTGAATATACTTTGGTTCTCTCAGTGCAGGAGCAACGGCTGGTTGTGCTGTGCACCTGATATAATGACCTTGATGGGCCATTTTATAATATTTCTTGAATAAAATGGGGAGCTCACTTTGAGAGTGGTAAAATTTCCATTCATCGGTGAGCAACCCGACAAAAATAGAAAAGTTACAGAGTGGTTAGTTTTAGGTAGTTTCACACAGCACTTTCCGGCGAGCTTTGGTTATCAAGTAATTTAATGGGATTCAGTTGGGTTGATTCCATTGGGTGTAATGCGTGTTTAGATGGGTTCTAAATGGGCAGTGTTTGTAGTAGTTCCTAATGTGTCTGGCAGTTGGCACTGGATTATAGTAATGTAGAAGTCTTTTAGTCTTTCTTTATCCATACACTCATTAAGAGGCATGTTTACTAAAAGTTAGTGTATGGTAACATTATGCAAATATTTATGCAAATGAGGCCCCGCACCCCCCTTGGGCCGCCCCTGCAGACATCAATGGCTTTGACATACCCTCACTCTTCTTTCTGTTAACAGCTGACTTACCAGAGCTGACAGGGTTCTTCCACTTACAAAATGTTTGGCCCTAGGCATGTGCCTAGTCTGCCTATGCCTTAATCTTTTCCTGTTTATAACTAGTATTAAACTCAGGAATATAATATAGGGGTTTCCTAACCTGGTCCTCAGAACATACCTAGCCAGTTGATTTTTTCAGGCTATCGAAAATCAATATGCATGAGAAAAATTAGCATACAATGGATGAGGTGCATGCAAGTTACCTGGATGCATATGTATGTACATATCCTGAAAATCAGACTGGCTGGGCATTTCCAGTAGACTGAGTTGTAAGCCACCAACAGCGTGATGGGTGCATCTGCTGTTTTTCCAAACTGATAAAATGACAAACGTGCTCCCTTAATGCCTCGATCTTCCATCATTTTTATCTCTAACTTGTTCAGTGCCGATTCTCCCCAGCCCACATTGCTCTCTCCCCCAATGTTCCTGCATACTACTGGTTCCATGCAGCTCTTAAGCCATGCACTGCCTCTACTCCTCCTCTAATGAGCATCACTAGAACAGCGCAAGAGTTTTAGTTCCACATAGAGCCAGCTGGAGCGGGGCATATTTTACTGTGCTGAAACCCTGAGTTTGACAACCACTGACTGAAAGGAATGGACAAGGCTTTGGAATCTATCACCTGTAGGCTATTAGTTCACATCTTGGCTCAGGTGACTAACACGAAGTGGGGAGGTGGTTTCTCTCTAGCTCCAGAGACCATAATAGAAACATTCTGTGAATTCTGTTGCATATCTCACCTCGGACTTGTGACAAGGGCATGATGAAAGCATGCAAATCTACTTTCAAAATTAGGTTCTAGAGTATGCTCACATGAAAAGGGTTGTATGTATTATTCATTCAATGGACAAGAGGCGTTAGCTATTTTCAGATTAAATCATGCAGAACGCGCAGCATATAAACGCTGAAAGCCACAAACAATGACTTAGTTTTGCAATCATATGTGGTGTATCCAGGATTTAAAAAAATCATAGGGAATGAAGGAAAACATCAGTTGGTTATTAATAATGTTGGTATTATTGGGAAGTACAGGCTAGATAGTCATTAAAAGGCACCTTGCTTGTTATGAGTGAGGCGCCATAGAAGTTTGCTAAGGACCGCAAAGAAAAGTAGTAACATCTTAAACGCAATGTTTAGCAGTTATTTAGATAAAAACCTTTCAAAATTTTTATATATAAAGCACTTTAGAAAATTTTTGTTCCCCCCCCCCAACGTATGTTGGATATTTTGCTATGGTGAAGACAAGTGGCGATTGGTTTAGAAATGTCTGAGGAAAAATAGTGGAAAGTGGCAGGAAAGAAACATGAAACAAGAATAAAGGAGAAGATATGAAGTCCCAAACAGACAGATTGATATGAACGTCAAAACAACTATTCCATAATGACAAAGCCTACTGATAAGAGACCTCAAGACTATTCACTGGTTTTGTGATTAAAATTGAAATCTTATTCTTCAGTAATAATATAATTATTTGCTTAATTTCACACAATATCCTTGTTTGGGATCTTAAGTTATATTTATTTTCTTTTTGAAAAATTTAAAAAAGTGATTGCAGAACATTTTCCACTCTGCCTTTATGTGTATGCTCTGAAAGTCCTGCAAATGTTAAAGTAGCTGAGAGCACAATTAAACTACTAACTGCCAAAACCTCATTAAATAAATGCTGACTCCAATGTTCAGATTGCCAGACTAGAAATATGAGTATGACTGTGCATGGATGAGAATAAAGCTAAATTTATTTATAAAGCCTTACTGGAAAGTCCATGGCCTCTCTTATGCACTAAATATAATTTGCATGTGAAAACTCTTCCCAGGAATGAAGATTTCTTTGACAGTTTATTGTGTTCAACTTTTGGAAACATTTAGGAACGTCTAACTAAAATCATAAGACTTATTTGGCTGAACATTCTTTGCCCTATAACCTATACAATTATAGTGTTCTGCAACAAAGCTGGTGTGTGAAAGGAAGATGATGTGAAGCTAATTTTGAATGAATTTTTGTAAATGAATGCTTTTTTGGGATATCCATTTCAAATAATATCCAAAGAAAATACAAGTATATGTCACAGAAACCAATAAAAAAAGGTAAAAACAAGGAAAGCAATAAATTGGATTAGACATAAATAAGGAGAATTGAAAAAAAGAAGGAAAATTGGAAGGAAAAATTTCCCCCATTCTGTTCCCACCAACTAAATTGCCCAATCATCCATCCCAGCTTACCTCTCCCACAAGACAGATTTTAGTTGGCAATATAAAGCTTTCCATACCTTTTTATCATAGAGGTTTTTCTAATTGTGCAATACCCAGGAAGGCAAAATTATTCCCTATGAAAGCTAACTGGGCATTTATATAGGTTATTTAAAACTTACTATACCGCTTGCCATTTAACACCAGAGCGGTTTAACAACCAGAACGGGGAGCCTGTTAAAAAAAAAATGGTGCATAGGTGTTATCTTACTCCTGCAAGATTGCAAAAGGTATACCCCATTTGTTCTCATCACTGCTGGAGGGGTTGCAGGGAGGCTGGGAGCATGTCCTATATTTGGTGGGTTTGTCCCACTATTGTGGCATATTGAGTGTAGGTATATAAGAGGATTAAGAACACTTAAGTAGATGTCCCTTGGGACTATAAATATTTATTATTGAATGCGCCCATACCTAATTGCAGAAGGGTCAGGATGGGTTAATTAGACAGTGGATTGTAGCTGCATAGAAAAATAAAAAAAATAAAAAAAGATGAGGGGCTCCTGATTATGACACCCTGTTAAGAAGTTCAGTAAGTCCATCAGATGGAAACGCTTACTAACACTGAACGGTACAGACCGCCACTAAAAGAAAGGCAATTGTTTTGGACCTGGGTGAGTGATGATATTAAAGGTAGTGGACTCAAAGAGAATGATACATTAGGTTCCAGGGATTAGGGTTAAAGGTTGGCTCATGATTGAGAATCTAGTGGGTGAACATCTATGTCTTTCATGAAGGCTGGTTTCTAGTGTATTGGAAGTGTTCTGCTTTCTTTCACGAGTGAGATGTTACATATGTGAAGGGTTACACTGAGTGGTAATTCTTGTTGCTTTCTAAAAGGCTGCCCCAATATCAAGCATCCTGAGCCTTCAACTGAAGAAAAGATTTCCTATTAAGCTGTGTAGAATGTTCCACAACTGAAAAAAATCTGCACTTTGACCACAAAACTCATCTAACTTGCCCAGTCTCTCTCCTTGGTGAAGTCACAAAACTGAGTTATTGATTCCCTTCACAAACTTTCAGCCCTTGTAATTACCATACATATAGCAAACAAAGAAATATCTTCATTGGATCAAACCTTTCCATGAAGACTGTCCAGGCTACCTGGTGCAGCCTTCACTTTAAGCAGTGCAAAGCTATTAGTTATTGAAACAGTTGCCAAAGTGGTTTGTTCTGTTGTAGACAACACATCTAGCACAGAGACAGTTCCAGATATATTTTCTTCCAAGACACTACTTAGAGATGCCATATAGGTGGGTGGTGGCAGGGAGCTATCACCAAGCTCATGTAGGCTCCCAGCTCAGGGAAGGGCACACGCTGCTTCTCTATCACATCATCAGTCCTCTTATACATCTGTAGGTATTTATTTCATGACCCAAGAGAATTATGTTGATTTTTTTTTAATCTTTTGACCTTCCCCCTCCCATGTCACTGAATAACTTATCAGAAGAACTACTACTACTACTGAACATTTGTATAGCGCTACAAGACGCACGCAGCACTGCACAGACACATGTAAAAGACAGTCCCTGCTCATCACAGCATACAATCTAGTCAAGACAGGCAACACAGTAGCTGTAGCCAGGGATACATTTAGGGAGAATGGTAAGGAAACACAAAAGATCAGGTGAGCCAAGATCTGAAAGTGGCAGCAAAGAGGTGAGTTTTCAGTCTGGAATTGAAAAGGGTCAGAGAAGGTGCCTGACATACAGACTCAGTAGTTTGTTCCAGGCATAAGGAGAAGCAAGGTGAAAGGAGCGAAGTTAACAATACATCAACCCCTGCAATGAACTAAGCTTATCAAATGAACATCTGGTGTACCTCTGGTTCTCCCCTTTGGGCACACACCTGCAGCCGTTTGCCTCAGACTGCAAAGCTTATATTCACCATTCCACATCACCACCATAGAATTTCCAAAGTACTGATCTGCCTTCCACTGAGAGTTCCTCTCCACAATTGAACACCTTCCAAGGCTGTAGGAGCAAATAGCTCCCTCACTTGAGTGTGACAACTTGTTCTTGCCCCCTCACAGAGAATTGCAGTTGCTGTGCTAGTAACTTAGATAAGAAGAAATAAGGGTCAGACAAGTTGTAGGTGATGCCATTTTTATTGGACTAACAATGTATCTGACGAGATTTTAAGAGTTAGCCTAAGACCTAGATAAGTTTGCCCTATTTGAACTCACTGTAACTGCACTACTTCTTCACTGACCCGATGAAGAAAGGATAACTCTCAAACGCTGGTCAGACATTAACTTAGTCCAATAAAAAGGTATCACCTACAACCCTCTTTGACGACTTATTTCCATATCCCCTTGGCATAAAATTTTAAAAATTCAAAATTCTCTCCTTGCCAGTATATTAAAAATATTACAATGTGTCTTACAGAAAGCAATAAAAAAATATTTTCTGTAATATTTCATTATAGAAACTAAGCAAACTGAAGAGAGCTATTTTGTTATAGTGATATCATGGATGATGTTTGTCTCACTTCAGCAACCATTTATTTTTTTGTTTGGGCTTTTAATTTTCAGAAACCCAGTAGTTCCCCCTTCTAGCTCAACTGAAATTAGTAGTAGAATCTGGCACCATGAGTTTACAATTACAACTACATGGGGTATTTTTCTCCTATTCTAACAGTCTCATCCCCTTCAACTGTTCCTAGTTTGGTCATCACAATGATGGCAACCATGCATCAGGACTCCATCTAGAACCTGAATCATAAGCTGTAAATCTGCCACATTGACAATTCCCTTCTCTCAAGGGCTGTGAACACTGCCTCTGCAGCAATCTGCCCCAAATAAGAAAGCAGAAGAGCCTATATGAGAAATGAATCTGTGACCCTTCACATGCACAATGTGGTGTTATTACCATGGCCCTTAGTAATAGTATTTGATTTACTTTTATAGATGTCCATTGTATATTTTAAGATTAAAGGAAGCATGAATGAATCTTGCACAAGTATTGACCTTAGGAAGACATTTTCCTCCTAACACACTTATGCTTTAGGTTTAACCCTGCCTCTCCAAACTCCCCCCCTGCCCCAATGTCCTCCTCCTCCTCCCCCCCCCTTCCCTGCCCCAAGCAGGATTCTCTTTTTCCATTACATCTCTTAACCATGAATTTGGAATTGTTTGAGGCACCGCACAGGCATATCAGGATCTAGGAGTAGAAGACAGCGCCTGAAAGCCATTTTCTCAATTCTTAATTAAATCAACAAAACAAGAACCTCATATTTTCAATTAAAATGTCCAACTTTACAAATTCAACACATCAATGATTTTCTAGTTTTACAATAAGAGCACTCTCCTGTAAAAAAAAAAAAAAAAAAAAATTCAGATTGTTGCAATAACTAAAATAAATGATTTTTTAAATACATTTCTGACGAGGACTGTGCTAAGCAGTACAAATGAATAAATATTTAATTGATCTTTAATGCTACAGTAAAGTCATGGAACATTCACGGATACTGCAATACTGATAAGGAGGAGTTAAAATTAAGACAAAAATATTGATAGTCAATTCAACCCTCCACCCCCAATTTGGGGGTGGAGGGTTGAAGCTACAATTGGTTGCAGGTATATATGAACCTTTGCTTTTTGTGCTAACTTCAGCTTGTAAATACATCACTATCAATATTTTCAGGATTACAAAAAAATTCACAATTTGACAAAATCTGGAGCAGGAGCTTTATATCTGTTCTGCTAACCATGTCCATCAGTGATGGGGTAATCTTGAATTCTCAAGGTAATATGATTGGTGCAGGTGAGTGACTAAGAGGGTCATTTTAAAAGGTTTAGTTGTGATTTGGACGTCTGAAGACAGACATGTGGATGTCAAAATCACACACATCTCCGTAGCCATTCCACAAATGACGTTTGCAGAGGTCTCCAGTGCAGGGACATCCAGGTAGGTATGGGGGTGTGGCAGAGATGTGTCTGGGGAGGGGCAATGTACTTACACTTTCCTGTTCGGTCTCAAACGTCAAAGACCTCTGCAGGCACATCCATGTTTATACCTGCTCCAGGCATGAATAGAAACCAGGAAAGTGCTCCTTTTCACCTTAAAACATCCAGAGTGTAGAGAAGATGGAGAATTAAGTGACTAGCCTTAGATCACAAAGGCCCACACTGGGATTTGAACCCTGACCACACTGATTTTAAGCCACTACACGCTAACCATTATGCTATTAGACATCTCGGTTCTGAAATGCTATCCTGGGGATGTCTATAGAATTTGGATACATGTGCATACCAGGCACATCCACATTTCCAAAATTGTGCCTGAACTTGCACATACCTCCTTTTTTTCCCCCAGATGTTCTGGCTTTGACGTCTCAGATTGCACAGACACATTTCACAAGGGGATGTCCAAGTGTTCTCACTGGTGTTCTGAAACTAAATTCTCACAGAACAGATGATGCATTCATTCGGGTTATTTGCATGGAGTCATTTTGGCATAGTTGGATTTTTTGTTACGTTTTCCAAGATTTGCCTTGTTCATACTTCAACTTTGATATCTGTCCCTTTGCTATTTAGAATTCATTTTGTGCTGTACCTCGATATCATTTTGCTAGAAGCATGTGACATAAAAGGACAGAAGGCCCACTTAGTATGCTTAATATACTTAGTAGGGCAATGTCAAAGAGTTAATTTTGCTGACTTTCTGACATTACCCCTTTGGATACTACCTCAAGGTTTCATATTGTGATGACTTGCTCTCTAGAATTTCTTTTCCACTGTTGCTGATCAGCACTGTGTGCATTATTTATATCCTTGAGGTACCAGAATGTCATAATGTCACAGAAAATTAATCACAATGAAAATGAAACACCACCACACCGACACCCTGAAGAGATCCCTGAACAAACCACGAGATCTTTTCAACTTGGTTCAAGCCCTTTCTAAGGAACCATCTCCCGAACAACACGTGGATATTCACCCACAAAAATACGCTGATTACCTACAATCAAAGATCATACAGACCGACAGAACCTCAACAGCATCATGTCAGGAACCTATTGGCTTAACCCCCCTACTCATGTTCTCCACACCATCTAGAAAAAGCATTGAAGATACAATAGCTTCTATCAATACCTCCACAGCGCAAACTGACCCTTGCCCAGCCTTTTGGGTAAAAGAACTACGCAGGGAGTTCAGTCCATTCATCAAAAAACTGATAAACCTTTCCTTCACTACTGGTTTCTTCCCCACAGCACTCAAACAAACCTCTATTAGGCCCTTATTGAAGAACCCCAAACTTGACCCCCAAAGGGTAGATTCTTACAGACCAATAGCCAGTATTCCGCTTCTAGCAAAAATAATTGAGAAAGAGGTTCAAAGACAAATTCAGGATCATATAGACTCCACAGCTCCCCTAGACCACTGCCAACACGGGTTCAGAGAGTACCATGGAGTCGAAACCCTTCTCACCTTCCTTTTCAACAATATAATTACAGGCACCGATAACATCCGACAAGGTTTTGTGCTCATCTTTTTAGATATTGCTGCGGCCTTTGACTCGGTACATCATGAGCTCCTCCTCGGTCGACTGAAAGAGAAGGGAATCCGTAATACTGCGCTAGAATGGTGCAAGTCCTACCTAGACGGTCGATGGCAATATGTAAAATCTGGATCGGGAGAATCAAAACAATTCCATCAAACACAAGGCGTGCCTCAAGGTTCCTCCCTGTCATCTTTACTGTTCAATATATACATGCAACCGATCTGCAATATCATTAGATCATTTAACGTAAGCTGTCTGTTATATGCCGATGACATTCTCTTATACATGCCTTTCTCGACAGTGCAAATGGACCTCACACCACTTGTGGAGTGCTTCAATGCGATATCCGATTGGCTACAATCTCAAAACCTCCGCATCCAGCACAAAAAAACGGAGGTACTGTTCATCTCAAGAGACCCTGACTTTATTCCACCATCTCATGTAAGAGTCAAGGAAGCGGAATTACAAACCAAAGAAACAATAAAATACCTTGGGGTCACCCTAGACCAACATCTTGACATGAAATCTCACATAAGCAACATAGTCAAAGCTGTTTATTTCAAAATCCGTTCACTCAGACATCTGCGCTCCCTACTGGACCCAGATGATTTCCGGACAATATTCCAAGCACTGATCCTGCCTCATTTTGATTTTGCCAATTCCATTCTACAAGGTCTCCCTCAATCTACACTGAACCCGTTGCAACTGGCCATGAATGCCGCAGCAAGGGTCCTCCATGGAGCCTCCAGAAGTGACCATGTGACCCCCATTCTAAAGCAGCTTCATTGGCTACCTATACACGGAAGGATCATATTCAAGACCTTACTTCTCTCATTCAAGGCCATCAATTCCCTCTCCTCTATTGCGCTTACTGAGCTTATCCACACAGTGCCCCCCAACAGATCCAGAAGATCAACAACCCTAAATCTACTGATAACCCCGAAGTCCCTAACTAAATGTAACACAACGGCAAATAGGGCTTTCAGTCTGTACGCCCCCAAATGCTGGAATGCACTACCACCAGACATCCGAGCTATTATAGACCTATCTCAATTCAGGAAGGCAATCAAATTTCACCTCTTCCTTCAATACTACCCAGCCAGCAACTGAGTCTAAGTAATATTCCAGCCTCCTTCCTGCAGATCAGGCGCATACAGTCTTAAAATGATTACTGGTCTTCATTTAGATTCTTGTAATTATCATTTCATGTATTCACCTCAACCCTGTTGTTGCAATTTATTATCTCATGTATATAGTTCAACCCTGTTGTTGTATTTATTATCTCTGTATATAGTTCAACCCTGTTTGCCAAGTTGTTACTCCTGTTCCTTGTAAAACCAAACAGAATGTTGTATTGGTTGTTTTGTTATATTGTAAACCGCACTGATACCAAATAGTGCGGTATATAAGCAAATGTAATAAAATAAATAATAAAATAAAAATAAAATAATCAGATCATCCCCAATCTCTCCCCTATCACTACAGTTATTGCACTGCCTTAAATATTAATTCAGTAGTAACACACAGTTTCCACTCCTAGAAATGCAAAAGAACTCCACATACAGTACTGCGATGCTAATGGAAAGGAGACAAGATTATGCCAAAACCACAGTCTTCAGAATGAAAAGTATAGAAAACATCTTTCTAATTCTTCTTCCTTGTATATGTTACAAAAACTGCATGGCAGAAGTTTAATACAAAACTAAAAAATTGTAGTTAAATATTTCTCTTTAACATATTTTGTATAAACTGACCAGCTCTTCATTTACAACTACTGTGAAGACTAAGTCACAGTTTGTCCTATAGCCTCAAGTAGCAGACTACATCTGTTTTCTTTGATACATAAAACAGTTAAAATAGCTCCATTTATCATAGCATGATTGTAGGCAGACAAACCAGCCTGTCTATTTCCAGATAGCAAAAGCAACTGTTATTAATCACAATTACGGGCCCAACACTACAAGAGAAATTGCATCAATATTCTATTTTTCCTCCCTGCAAACCTAAAATTAAGAATGTCAAGACAAGGTCTGAAGATCAGTATATAAAAGATACCACTAGGTAAATGCACAAGGAATTCATGCAAGATGTGGATAAAGGTATTCAAACATTTATGAACAATTTATATTTTAAAAAATATATAAAGACACTTACTGCCACAGCCTGTATATTTATTACAGTACATGAAACAAAATGGGGGTCATATTACCACAAGTCTGAAATCTGTGAGCAGTAGTTAGGATGGAGGCCTTGATGACCAGTACAACGATTTAGAACAAGCAGGAGCAAGGTGAAGGGAAGCAGTCTTTATTTAAAATAACACTGACATGGCCGTGTGCTGGCATTTACTTTGCTTGCTGCCCTATAGCTAGCCTCAGGATTGAAACAGGTGAGTTTGATTCAATTTTATTATTTTCTTGCACTAATTATGTTGCTGATCAGGTATGTGGGCTTTCTATATACCTTTCCACTTGCCTTTAGCATTTTAAAGGCGAACTCATTTATATGGTCTCTCCTTTTTTGTCTAATTGACTCCTTTGGATACATGCACAGTTATGCATGTTCTCCTATTTGCTGTAAAACTGTACTAATCATTTTTTTTCTTGGTTTATTCACCTTATTGATTACAATATTCAGTACTGTTTCTCAGCTCCCAAGGGCTGTGCTATATACAGTGGATCCAGTCTTACAACATGTGCATCACAGTGAGTGCCCTCCTTTTTACATTTAGTTTTAGGTTTTCTTTCTCCCCTTTCCTTCTCCCCTCCCCTTACAACGTTTAAGGTAGACCCCGCCCTTTTAACACTCTCCTTAAAAGTGTAATGCGTGTATAGTTTCAGCTTCAATCTCTTACGTTGTTCCTGTTTGGATTTCTGGTGGATATTTCCGTTAATATTGGAATTTCTTATATACATACATCCTATAGTTCTCTAATTCCCTAAGTTTTAGAGGTATTATTCATTTAGTTATTTATTCTTTTGATTTTATTATGTTCTTGTTTCGACTGTATTGCCATGTCCCATTTTTATACCCATTTATATTTGTTCTTATACAGCTTGTTTTTAACTGCTTTTATAGTTTCCTATTTTTAATAGGTTTTTGTTTATTTTTTATTTATTTATTTATTTAACTGCATTTATATCCCGCTTTTCACCGGGTCAAAGCGGCGTTACATATAAGGGTGGGGAAATTAAGTATCAGGGTGGGGCCATCACCAGGTAGGCAACATTGATGATTACGACATAAAAGAGACTTTAGACATGGACAGTACAGTGTTGTTGATACTCATAGGTTCATGGTGAGTTTCAGGTGTTGGATTTTTTGGTGGGGGTTGTCTTGAAATGTTCTTGGAATAGGATGGTCTTTAGCTGTTTTCTGAATGATGGGAGATCATTATTGTTTCTGAGGTGGCTCGGTAGGGAGTTTCATAAGGAGGGTGCATAGAGTTCGAAGGCTCGGTTGCATGTCCTTTGAGAGCATTTGGTTCTTTTGTGAGGGATGGTGAGGTAGTTGCTGGAGGTCTGTCTAATCGTTTTGCCATGGGCTGGACGGGTCAGCAGGGTGCGAAGCTGGGTGTTCTGTGCTTGGTGGATGGCTTTGTGGGTGAGTAGGATGGACTTGTATTTAATTCTTGCCTCAAAGGGAAGTATGTGTAGGTCTCTTCGAATTGGGGTGATGTGGTCGCTTTTCTTTGCTCTCTGAATGATTCTTGCTGTGGTGTTCAATGCGGTTCGGAGGGGGTTAGTCTGTGTGGTTGGTAGTCCATGGTAGATTATGTTGCAGTAATCCAGATGTGGGAGTGTCATAGCAAGCTTGCATCACCGTTCTGAAGTCTTGAGGTTCGAGGAGAGGTCTGAGACGCTGCACTGTTTTCGCCTTATGGAATATATTTCCTGTGGTTTTGGTAATTTGTTGCTTGGGGTTAGAGCTTGGTCGATAATACCTAGGTATCTTATTTGTGGCTGTATTTGAATGCGTGTGGTTCCTATGTTGAGGTGTGTAGGTGGTGTGAAATCTGGGTCTTTTGTTACTATGAGGGCTTCGGTTTTCTTTATGTTTATGGATAGGTTGTTTTCTTGTAGCCAGAGGGACACTTCGGAGAAGCATGCTGAAAGATGTATATTTGTTGTGCTTGCGGTTGTAATTGGGGCGTAGAGCATGATATCGTCAGCATATATATGGTAGTTGATGTTGTGGGTGCGTATGACTGAGCAGAGTGGTTGTAGGTAGATGTTGAAGAGCATGGCTGATAGCGTGGATCCTTGAGGTACTCCTTGGTGTTGCTGGAAGGGGGGCGAGGTCGAGGTGCTGGTGCGGATAAGTTGTTGTCTATTGGTTAGGTAGGATTGAAACCATTGAAGTGCGGTGTCTTTGATCCCAATTGACTGCAATCTTCGAATGAGGATGTTGTGGGAGATGGTGTCGAAGGCTGCTGATATGTCAAGGAAAATCATGGCATATCCAGAGTGTTTTTCTTGAGTTCCTGTGATGAGGGTGTTCATCAGTGTGGTCATGAGGGTCTCGACTCCATGGAGTGGGCGGAAGCCGTGTTGTTGTGGGTCCAGTATGTTGTTAATGTCTAGGTGTTCTTGAAGCTGCTGTTGGACTATCTTCTCGATTATCTTGGCGGTGAATGGTAGGCTTGCTATCGGTGTGTAGGATGCAGGGTCTTGTGGATCTAGGTTTTGTTTTTTTAGGGATGGTCTGATGATTGTGGTTTTCAGGATGTCCGGCATGCAACCTTGGGAGGAGGATTCATTGACAATATGGGTTAATGGTGTGCTCAGGTTTTCTTTGGCTTTCTTGATCCAGTCAGTGGGGCAGGGGTCCAGTGGAGAGGTGGTGGTGTTTAGGCGGGAGATGGTGGACGATATTTCTTCTGCAGTGGTTTCTTTGAAGGTAGTCCAGTTTCTGTATATGTTGGTGTGGTGGTTTGTTGTAGTTGCCTCGGAGTTCAGATGTGGGTTTTGTGGTTGTTGGAGCTGTTTATATTGTCGGGCTAGTATCTCTGGTGGAATCTTCGGTAGTTGGTCAGAGTTATTGGGTGCTTTTGTCAGTTGTTTGACAATCTGAAAGAGTTCACGAGGTTTATTTATGGATGTGTTTATGATTTTCATGTGGTAGGTTTTCTTTGCTTTGTCGGTCTCAGAGTGGTATGCGTTGAGTTCACATAGGTATTTTGTTTTGTCACTGTTAGTTTTGGTTTTTCTCCATTTTCTTTCAGTTCTTCTGAGTTTTGTTTTTAGCTTTCGGAGACTGGGAGTGAACCATCTGGCTTTCGTGGAGGTGGGTCTTGTGATGGCTTTGTTCGTCGGTGCTTCGGACGCAGTGGAGATCGTGGTATTCGAATTGTGAATAAGGTCATCAATGTTACTGGAGTTTGCTTGTAGTTTAGGTAGAGTTTGTGCTAAGAAGTCCTCTTTGTTGAATGTTTTAAATCTTCTAGCGTGGTGTCCGTTTTCCTTGTTGGTCATAGTTTGGTAGATGTGGGATATGGTAATGAGGTAGTGGTCTGACCAAGGTACAGGCGAGATCTGCGGATTCTTGCATGAGGAGGCAGTTAGAGAGTTTAGGAATATGAGGTCCAGCATGTTCCCTTTTTCGTGTGTGGGTTCTTGTATGATCTGTATCAGATTCATTGCTGTCATGGCGATGGTGAAGGTTTCTGCTTGTTCCTCTTGAAGTGAAGAGGGAGGTTAAAGTCTCCTAAGATGATTTGTTCCTTTGCTGAGCTGGTGCTCTCAGATATGAATTGTAGTATCCTTGGTAGGTCAGTGTTTGTGGTAGGTGGACGGTAGATTAGACATATTGAAAGGTGTTTATTGGTGAGGGTGAGGAGATCTGCTTCATTAGTGGTTTCAGAAGACTGGATCCTGAGGTGGAGGTCGGTTTTTGCTACGATGGCTACACCTCCACATTTGGAGTGTGCTCGGGAGCAGTGGTGGAGGTTGTATCCTTTTGGGGTTAGTTGGTTCATTATCACTGTGTCGCTGTCTGTTAGCCAGGTTTCCGTTAGACATAGGATGTCAATCTTCTTGGTTGTGATTAGGTCCTGGAGCATGTGATATTTGTTTCTGACTGAGCGTGCGTTTATTAGTGAGATGGAGAGGTGGTGGTAGTTTGGGGGGTTGGGGGTATGGGCTTGTGTATGCTGTGCGTGAGAGTGGTTTTGTTTAGGGTCGCAGGTGTGTGTGTGTTGTGCTGTTAGGCCAGAGTAGGTTATTGCTTGAAGGGGAGGGGTAGAAGGTCAGGAGAGGAGTGAGGAGGTAGATGGGGGCTAAGAAGGGTGGCATGATCTGTGAGAGTACCTGGTGTTTGGGGTCCGAGGTGTGTTGCAGTGCTGATCCGTTTGAGTGGTGGGGTCTTTAGTCGTCGTTGTTGTTTTCTGCTGCTGTAGTGTGTTGGGATGTTCTTTGTTGCTGTGGTTGCTGCGGTGGTGTTTGTTTCACCGTTTTTTGCTTCTCAGTACTTGTGTGTTATGTTATTTAATTTTATTGTATCACTTTTTTTTATTTGTGTGTTGAGCAGGAGTATCAATTTTTATATATAATATTTTCATATCTGTACCTGGTTATAATAGTTTTGTGAGTTAATACTAACATGTATGCTTTTTATTTGTTTGGTGGCAAAGCATACATGTTAATACTAACATGTATGCTTTGCTACCTGAGGAAGGCATTAAGCCGAAACACGGTTGTGTCAGGGTTATATGAATTAAAGACTGCTTCACTTCACCTTGCTCCTGCTTGTACTTTTGTCTGTTTTGTGAGTGTGAGTGCTCCTTTTGTGGACCCTCAGTGCAACTATTTATACATCTTTTATAAATATTCACAACTTGATTACTTAAAAAAAAAAATCAGATCTTTAATTTATTCATCTTCTGCTTTGGCTGGTAAAAGACTGGAAAATGCTAGCTCTCCTATTTTAAGGACCTGATTAGGAACTTCAACCAGAAGGGAAGGGTGGAAGAATCAGGAGCTAAGTTTGAGCCCTTGACAACTGGTGCTATTGCTCGCAGGTTTCTTACGTCTCTCATCAGGAAGAGAAAAGTCTGATGGAAGTTCTAGGGACCTGTCCTCAAACAAGTTCTCAGATTCCACATCAGTGACTCAGCCCTCTGAGTCAGACTCAGAAAGGAAATAAAAATATTTCCGAGTCTCAGCGTGGATCGGTCTCCTGCCCTTTGAGGATTGGGAGCTCCTTCCTAGGCTACCGATGACTTCCTAGGCTTCAGGGGAGCATCAGATCCCGATGCACTAGAAAGAGAGATTGGCCAGCAGACTCTGGTGTCAGCATCCTTCGATGCTCTGACGTCTGCGCCTCTCCATCAAGCAACCTATGCTTCTGAAGGATTGGGTGAACTTCTGCAGATGTCAATGCAGCAGACATCAAGGCACCAACATTGCATGGTAAACAGCATTGTGATGTGTTCCTCGAGAGCCTTCAGGAGGTTTTTCTCCATGGTTACAGTCTTCAAAAGCTGGGGGGCCACAACAACATCAGCTGATGTTCCAGGAATCTGAGAGAGAGAGTATCGGCTGCTTGGTCTCAGCATACAGTAGGCCGGCACTGCCCCTCTGATGTCCTGGAGATGAGCTCTCCTCCCTTTGGGATTGCTGAGAGAGGTGCTCCTGTGAGCCCTTCGTGCTCTTAAAACCATGCCTTGGAGGGCTTTGATGCTGATGCACCAGAGCTTCCACTCTATGCTCAGTGTGATCATCCTTCGGCATCGATGACGATGACTCCATCTTTGGGCTAACATCGTTCAATGGCCTATGCTGCAGGGTACTACAGGGTGCTTGACTCAGAGTGGGCTCGAGGGTTCCTCAGTGTTGATGCACCTCCGGCATCCGATGCAGCCTTCGATGCCATTGAGACTGACCCCCTGATACATCCCCTCCCCATGGGGCATCCTGGGTTGCACACCACTGTCAGCCCCTGCCAAATTAGATAATTTTTACCTTATTTGGCACTGACCCCATGCCAAGTTCCTGGAATCTCTGTGCATGGTCAGGTGTCGCCATTTTGCAGATTGGCAGAAAGGAAGCATGAGTGTGTAGGCAGAGCTCCTGCCTCCCATCATTTAGTTCAGAGGGTGCATGTGTGGGTCATGCCAGGAGTCTTTTTTATTTTATTTTTTATTGGGGGGAGGGGGGTCTAGCGGCCATTAAAATAATCAATGCTCATTTTGGGGGGGGGGGGGAGTGCATCAGAGGATGGCAGCAGGGGCCACAAATGATTTTGGTGCTTCTGAGTGGGGCTCCAGACAACCAAATCTTTGTCAGCGGAAAGGGGGGGGGGGGTGTCTAGTGGCCACTTGGGCTGTCTGTGACCACACCACCTCAGATGATCCCATTGCTCTCAGCTGCACCTTTACAACATTTCTAAGCTGGCATAAAGATCCATCATAAAGATAAAGCGTAGTTACTAACCTATAACAGGTGTTCTCCGGGGACAGCAGGAATCAGTCCACACATGGGCGATGTCTGCTCCGATGGAGCCCTCGCGGAAGCATCCACCAGCTTTCAAAGAAAGCCTTTGGGAGATGCCACCACGCATGCATGGTCCTCTTCCCACCTAAGGGTGCCATCTTGCTCAGTCAGATGACATAGGCAAAAATAAAAGATGGTAAAGGAGCAACTCCAAGGGGAGGAGAGAGGGTTGTGAGGACCAATTCCTGCTGTCTCCAGAGAACACCTGTTACAGGTGAGTTACTACACTTTCTCCGGGAACAAGCAGGAAGTCAGTCCTCACATATGGGACTTCCCAGCTAGAGGCTACCAAAAAAGCACGTAACAAAAAAATGGACTCCCTCACGGGGAGCCGCAAGCAGCAACAATTGAGTCTGTGTCCACAGACTGCAGTAGGACCCCTGTGTCTGATGAAACCAGCACTCTGGTAGCCTGAACACAGAAGGGTCAGAGTGTAGGAGTTGCCAAGACCCCGAAAACGTTACAGAGCACAGCCTGGCCGAAGGCACTGTCCTGTTGGGAATCTCTTTCCAGGCAGTAATGGGCTGCAAAGGTATGGACTGAAGACCAGGTGGTGGCCGGGCAAATGTCCACCATCGGGATAGAGTGCAAGTTTGCCACCGAGGCCACCAAGGCCCTGACACAGTGCGCTGTAACGTGGCCTTCCAGCAGGAGCCCCACCTTATCATAGGCGAGGGCGATACAGTCTGTCACCCAGGTGGACAGCATACGCTTGGTCACCGCCTCCCCCAGCCTACTGGGGTCATATTAGATGAAAAGCTGAGCAGCTTTGCGGTGGCCCCGAGTGCGCTGGATATAGGACAGAGCCCTCTTACAGTTCAAGGTGTGAAGGACAGTCTCTGCCCGACTGGAGTGAGGTCTTGGAAAGAAGGTAGGGAGCACTACTTCCTGGTTGAGATGGAAGCGCAATATTACCTTCGTAAGGAATTTGGGGTGCAAAGCACCACTCTGTTCTTGTAGAACCTAGTATAAGGGGCTTCCGTCACTAGGGCCTGAAGGTCGCTAACTCTGCGAGCGGAGGTGAGTGCAACCAGGAATGCCACCTTCCAAGAGAGATAGCAAAGGTGGCAGGTAGCCAGAGGCTCGAAGGGGGGGGGGGGGGCGAGTGAGCTGCCCTAACACTACGCTGAGGTCCCATTCGGTTGCTGGAAGGCGAATTGGGGGCTTTGACAGGAGCAGGCCCCGAAGAAAATGGGTCACCAAAGGCTGGACCGAGAGGGGCTTGCCATCCACCAGGTAGTGGTGCGCCGCCAGGGCACTCAGATGCACCCGGACGGAGTTAGATTTGAGCCCGGATTGAATAACCCTGTTCAATGTAAAGCTTGTTGCTATAACTGTTCATTGTAAACAGCTTTGAATATATGATAAGGCGGTATAGAAGACCTGTTAAATAAATAAAATAAATAAGGTACTGCAACAGTCCCACCGGGCAAGAGAATGGGTCGACCCCGTGCTCCAGCGCACCAAGCCAAAAACCTGTGCCATTTGAGGGCATAAGTCTTCCTAATAGAAACCTTGCGAGAGGCCAGCAGAATCTCTTCCACTTCAAATGAAAGGCTGAAAGGAGCCAGTCACCCTCTCAGCAGCCACGCTGTCAGCGACAGGGAACCCAGGTTGGGATGCAGACAGGAGTCCAAGAGAGATCCCCCAAGGGGATGGGGGCCTCCACCATCAACTGGAGGGGCAATGGGAACCATGGTTGCCTGGGCCACTGAGGGGCTATCAGGAAGAGCAAGGCCCTGTCATGGAGGGTCCTGAACAAGGTTTTGGTAATCAGCGGCGTGGGAGGGAAGGTGTACATGAGGCGCTTCAACCACGAGACAAGAAATGCATCCGCTGCCACTCTACAGGGGTGGGCCTGCCGGTTACAGAAACGTGGCAACTGGAAGTTGTCCGGAATGGAGAACGGATCCATCACAAATCCCCCAAGATCTGGGAAAGCCGATTGGCTACCCTGGTGTCCAGTTGCCGTGTGGCTAGAGGATTCTGCTCAGCCTGTCGGCCAGAAGGTTGTCCTGGCCTGGTAGGTACACTGCCTGCAGGAGGATACTCTGCTGGATATCATATAAGCAGAGGACCACTGCCTCCCGACAGAGGGTATGAGACCCCGTGCCCTCCTGCTTGTTCACATAGAACATCGCCACCTGGTTGTCCGTCTAGACCAGCACCAGCTGGTGACACAGGTGGTGACAGATGACTCGCAAGGATAAGTGTATGGCTCGCAACTCCAGGAGGATGATCTTCTGGGTGTTCTTGTCTAGTGAATAGTTGCCCTCAGGGCCTGAGAAGGCATGCTTGCCTCAAGACGCTGGAGAGATTGCCACCAGACCAGGGAGTCTGCCAGATGGCAGGTCACAGAGACTCTACCTCAGAGGCGTCCCATGGCCTCAGACCACTGGTCCCAGAAACACCACTGCGCTGCCCTCATGTGGAGGTGAGCATCTGGGGTGACGTGGACCGTGGAGGCCATGTGCCTGAGGAGGTGCAGAAGAAGCTGGGCGGGCACCGAGGGATGGTGCTGTATGTCCTGTGCCAGAATCCTGAGATGGTCGGCTCGGTCCCTGCGAAAGAAGACCTTTGACTGGAGAGTACTGAGCTTTGCCCCGATGAACTCCAGGACAGTATCGGGAAGAGGTGAGACTTGGGTTTTGTCATAAACTACCCCAAGTGCTGCAGAACCTAGATGGTGTGTGCGGTGGCCTGTTGCATCTCTGAGGTCGTGCCTCCCTTTATGAACCAGTCATCCAGTAGGGGAAGACAAAGACCCCATGGAGAATGAGGAAGGCGGCCACGACTGCCAGGCATTTTATGAAGACTTGGGGCAGAAGCCAGGCTGAAAGGGAGCACCCTGTACTGAAAATGTCTGGCCCCCACTATGAACCACAGGTACTGCCTGTGGTTGGGGTGAACGAAGAAGTGGGCATAGGCATCCTTGAGGTCTAAGGAGCATAGCTAATCTCCCTGCTGGAGGTATGGCAGCAATGTTCCAAGGGAGAGCATCTTGAACTTCTCCCTCACCAGGTATTTTGTTGAGGTTGTGCAGGTCAAGGATGGGCCGTAGGCCACCCTGTTTTTTTTTGGCATGAAGTACCTGGAGTAGAACCCCTTGCCCTTGAGATGGTGGGGCACCAGTTCCACTGCTTTGTCCTCGAGAAAACCTGCCAACTTCTTCAGTAGAAGGTCCCGGTGGAGGGGAGACTTGAGGGCTCTCCCAGGAAATAAGGGGGAGGTGTCTGAGTCATGTGGAGGTGGTAACTCTCCCTGACCACCCGAAGTGCCCATGAATCGGTGGTGATGGCCAACCACCTGTGGGCATAGTGGGCCAGATGTCCCCCTGTGGGCTGCTGATCTCTTTGGGGTAGAGAGGCTATGCTCAAGGAGTCAAAAACTCCCTCCTGGCTGGGCCGGAGCCGATGCCTGGGGTTTTGGAGCCTTCTGCTTACGAGGGCCATGCCCATTCCCTTGGCCGGCTGACCCTGTTGGGTAACTGGGGAGGCCTGAAAAGGTGGGTAGTTTCTGTAAACAGCCCCTTTCCTCAGGTTTGAAGGACTTTTTACCCGAGCCCTTCCATCGGGGAGGGGCAGCGGTCTTTTTAGAGAGCCTTGTCCTCATCGTGAAGTTGATCTCCAGCTCGGCAGCCTTGTCGGTCATGGGTTTGCCAAAGAGGTTCTTTCCTTGGCGTGGGACATTGACCAATTTGCCCTGAACCCACTGCTCGAGGTGAGACGACTGTAGCTAAGCCTGGCGTCTTATACCGATGTTCACCGCTGCTACTTGAATTGCCAAGTCAAACCCGTCATAGACTGCTTGAGATATGAATTTGAAGCACACAGACTGCTTGGCCAGGTTCTTGAACCGCTGCAAGGGTTCCTCGGAGAGACCAGCTGAGAACCCAGCGAGTTCCTTCACCAGGTCTCTCGGGTACATGCCCATTTACAGCTGGTAGGCCTGGATGCGGCCGATGACCATTGAGTCCTGGTAGCACTTTTTGCCGAAGACATCCAAGGTGCGGGTCTCCCTGCCGGGGGGCACAGAGGAGTGCGTCTTCTGGCTTTTCAGCAGACGCATGGCAGACTCCACCACCATGGAGTTATGCGGCAGCTGTGACTTTTGGAAGCCCGAGCTCCGGTGGACTCGATACATTGAGTCGAGCAGTTTGCTCACCACCGGTTCTGACGCTGGTGTCTCCCACATCCAGAGCATCAGCTGCTCCAGGATGGGAGGAATGGGCACTGTGAGCGATTCCCACAGAGCAGCCTCTTACTGGAGGATTCCTCCTCCGATTCGGTAGGGAACATCAGGGCTTTAGACATATCCTTGACCAAATCAAGGAAGCCCATATCCTCTGGCGGGGACTGCCGATGGGGCTCCGAAACAGGAGAGTTGGATGGGACGTCGCGGTGGCGATGGGTGTTGGGGGACGACTCATCCTACATCTCCCACACAGAGTAGTCTGTTGAGGACTCGTAGGAGGGCTGCTCAGCTGGCCTCAGGACTCCCAATGCTCCACATCCGGTGCCCGGTACACTTGCTGGGAAGGATTGAGGTCCCGTTGAGCGGGACTCGGATCGCAACCTCGGCCGAGGACCGACTCGATGCCGAGGGATTTAGAGGATTGGGACGTCTTGGACATAGAGGGCCTGGTGGTCGGGGCGGATGAACTAGTCATGCCGGATAACAACGCTCGCTGGTGATCCATGAAGGCAGACAAACTGCACTCCAGGGCCACCATTCTGGCCTCCAGGCCAGAAGGCTCCGCAGCCTTTGGCATGGGCACTGAGGGACTTGGGTCTGACAACGACTCCCCGAAGGGAAATCCTTGACTAGGATGGTGTCTGGGGTCAGAGGCCATTCTGAGGTCGAGTCCTTTTGGGGGACCTTTGCAGGCCGCTCCTTCTCCGAAGCCTCGGACAAGTGCCTCGGACTGTGGGACCAGGCCTGGGAAGCACCCGGCTGGTCGGAACAGTCCAAAGACGCCAGATTTGGAGGGCTCCGCCCAAGGCTTTGAGGCCTTGGCCTTCGGGGGCACCGGGGACTCGGGGAAAAACTTGTCGTGCTGCTGCTGACGGCTCTTGAAGGCCTTGAGGACATCCTTTTGCAGAGACCGCAGGCTGCCAGGTTGTGATCTGGCCCGAGGCAGCGGAGACAGTAGTCGATTATGGACATAATTTTAGAACACTAATCACACTTCTTAAAGCCACTGGGTAGCTCTATGGGGGGAAAAAAGTACCCCTGCGAGGTCGAAGATTCTTCAGGCTGCCAGTTGGGAAAAAAAAGGCACAAAGACACCAAAGAAAAAAGAAGAACGAAAACTACAAAAACAGACCCATACTCGACGAATATGAAAATTCGGAAAGAAGAATCAACCTTTTCTGGGTACAAGTCAGACAGACGTCTAAAGGGCTCCGCGGAAAAAAGGAGACTGAGCAAGATGGCACCCTTGAGGGGGAAGGGGACCACGCATGCGTGGTGGTATCGCCCAAAGGCTTTCTTTGAAAGCTGAGGGGATGCTCCGTGAGGGCTCCATTGGCACAGACGTTACCCATATGTGAGGACTGACTTCCTGCTTGTTCCCAGAGAACAGTAAGATCTGCAGTAGATTTTGGTGCAGCTCCTTTTTTTACTGTCAGGAGCAATTAATTTGTATATGAGATTAGCATGCGCAGTGGTTTTGCTTGGGTTTTTTCTTTGCCTGCCTGTTTTCTTTAGCAGGAAGAAAGATTAGCACAGGAAAATCTCATGCTAGAGCATAGCACAGTTTGCTGCATTGGCCCAACATTGTTTAACACAAATCTCATTATTATCTATGGACTTATTTACTAAATAAGAACATAAGATATGCCATACTGGGTCAGACCAAGGTCCATCAAGCCCAGTATTCTGTTTCCAACAGTGGCCCATCTAGGTCATATGTACCTAGCAGTTTCCCCAAGGGACACAGGTTCCACAATGCTTGTATTAGTTCAAGCATTGATATCCTGGGTCCCTTCTTAATAATGGTTTATGGACCTTTCCTCCAGGAACTTGTCCAAACCTAACTTGCAGAAACAAGTGCTAATGTTCATGAATGCGTTAGTAAATGAGGCCCATAATTTTGGGGAAAATAGCTAACCTCTCTGAAGCCACTTTCTTTCCTTTTTTTTTTTTTTAAACTATTCTTCCTTCCTCCGCACTGGGATACAACTGCTCTTTATACTCACCTACCCTAGTGCTGAGACTCACCTTTCTTGCATATCAGAGTCTCACCCCCCAGACCTCCCCATATGCAGCTACTCATCTAATCTATCTCTCCAGCAATGCGTAATGATGATTTAATTTTCACTTCAATACCCGTTTTGGAAGATTATACTTTTCTTTTTCTTTTGTTGTTCTGCCTCCTATTTCTTATAATGTGACACACTCAATTCCTTGAGCCCATCACCCCCCCTTCAAAAAAAACCCACACCCCACAAAGCCACATTTGCAAAGGCCTTTCAGAAATACACTGGTAAAAACTCTTCTCTGCTGTAACTAAAAAACATTAAATGTAGGAGGCCCTCAAGGGCCACGACAAGGTGAATGATACAAAAAGTGCTGCATCAGAATGCTATGCTAAGCTTTTGCATAATGCCGACAGTCATATCTTCCACCTATAAACAAATGAACTCTATCAGAGTTTGAAATCTTTCATTAGAGATCATACGAATATAAGCTTTTCCAAAAAGCATTCTAATGCACTCACTAAAAATGTTTTTTATTCCTGATACAGTAAACTAATGGCATGCAAATTACCACTGCATTAAAACGTGTGCTCTGTCAGGAAAAACAGTGCACACCACTGCTGCTGCACTGTGAATGACTATTTATTTATTTAACAGTATTTATATACCGTCTTATCTTATAATCAAAGCGGTTATCACAGCAAACAATCAAAAGGAGTGTTCGTTCGTGTTATACATGCAGTGAGGAGTATATTGTGTTAGGAGTGTCTGATGTGTTGTGTGTTTGATTAGGTGGAGCTATTTACATTGTGCGCTATAATACAACGTGTGGTGAAATACATTTTTCTATAAATTGTGAGCTATGCAATATCATGAGCTGTTATCCATTCTTCTATTTCTCTTCCTGTCAGTGCGTGGAGTTTAAGCACCACTCGTGTGGACGAAGGACTCTGCTCAGCCTGTCCGCTAGGCAGTTGTCCTGGCCCGGGAGGTATACTGCTTACAGAAGCATGCTGTTGCTTGCTGCGAAGAAGAGAGGGCCACTGCCTCCTGGCAAAGGGAGTACGAACCTGTGCCCCCCCCTGCTTGTTGATATAAAACATGACAACCTGGTTGTCAATCTGGATCAGCACAGGTCAATGTTGCAGGTGGTGGTGGAATGCTCATCGGGCTAAGAAGATTGCCCTGAGCTCCAGGAGATTGATCTATAAGAGTGATTCCTCCTGAGACCAGCTTCCCTGTGTGTCAGTCTCCGCAATGTGCCCCCCAACCCAGGAGAGATGTGTCTGTGGTCAGGGTCCTCTGCAGCACGGATGCCTGGAAGGGCATTCCCGCCTGAAGGTGGTGCAAGTTTTGCCACCAGATAAGGGACTCCGCCAGCTGGCGGGTAACCCTGACCCTATCTCATAGCTTGCCCAGTGGCCAGAGTCCACTGCGAGCGTAAGCATGGCACCACTGAGCTGTCTGCATGTGTAAGCGGGCTGAGGGCATGACGTGGACCGTTGATGCCATATGGCCCAGTAGGCAGAGAAGGCGACGAGCCAGTACTGACCGGTGGCGCTGTACCTCTCCTGTCAGTTGTCTGAGGTGTTCTGCCCTTTCTCTTGGGAGGACGGCCTTCACCCTTCTTTTTATTTTTTCTAATTCTACTACATCTTTGAGATGCAGCAACCAGAACGGCAAAAAAAAAAAAAAAATACTCAAGGTGCGACTGTACCTGGAGAAATAGAAGCATGGTATTCTTTTGCCTTCCTTTACCATTAATTCCTAACACATTATTTAAATTGTTGGCCATTGCTGCATATTGATTGCTGGATTTCAAAGTACTGTCCACAATGACATCTAGAATCTTTTTCTCAGTGACGGCTTCTAATGTGGGACACAGCATTGTGCAGCAATAGTTTGGATCATTCTTTCTTATGTGCATTACTTTCACTTGTCCACATTAAATTTCATTTCCAGATCATTTATAAATATGATAAAAATGATTGGTCCCAGTATGGCTACCTGTGGCATGTCAGTATTTCATACTTCACTGCCATAACATAGGCAAGTTGTAGACTGATGGAGAAAAGATATAAGAGAACCTTTGAAGTGTTTGTTTTCTATTTGGTGAGACCTCCATATACAGCCAAATCTGGATGTCGATTTTTCCTAATCTAACTCCCGATGCAGGCTAGTTTGCCAAAACTCAGCTTTTAATAAATTATTTTAGTGTTTTGAACATTTACTATCATTTGGCTGTTGGCTACCTCCATTTCTATTTATTTCTTACTGTTTTGCCTTTTGGAGGATTCCTTCTCTTTCTGATTGACGCTATTTACCTTTCACCATCAAGAAAACTATTTAGCCCTACTCTCCATTTTGAGCTTTTAACCAGTTTCTAAACTATAGAACACTGCCATAACATCCCATGACTTTTTAATTTCCTCAGTAATCGTCTCATAATGGATTTTTTCAAACACCTTCTGAAAATATAGATAAAACATCAGTAGCTCATTTATTCATGTGGTTAATTCACGCCTACAAAAAAAAACAAATGTAGCAAATTTAACATTTCCTGGTAAACCTAAAAAAAGCATGGTAGCATTCTCCGAAATGCTTCCTGTTCCACGCGCAGGACCCAAAAGGCAGGCAGAGCTCCGGAGTCTCAATGCGTGGATGAGACAATGGTGCAGAGATGAGGGTTTTGGATTTGTTAGGAACTGGGGAACATTCTGGGGAACGGAGGGGCTCTTCCGAAGGGATGGGCTTCACCTTAACCGGGATGGAACCAGGCTGCTGGCATTAACCTTTAAAAAGGAGATAGAGCAGCTTTTAAACTAGATATTAGGGGAAAGCCGACAGTCGCCCAAGAGCGGATGGTTCGGAAGAATGTATCCTTGAAGGATACTACCAAAAGCAGAGAGGTTCCACAAAAGAGTAAAGTAGCCCAAATGCCCCTCAAGTATGGAGCAGACAGAGCTTAAAGATCCCAATTTACCCATGTCTAACAATAGCCAAATTAACATGAATAAAATACATTCTCTAAAATGCTTGTATGCAAATGCTAGAAGTCTAAAGAATAAGATGGGAGAGTTAGAATATATAGCACTAAATGAAAGGTTAGATATGACTGGAATATCAGAGACATGGTGGAAGGAGGACAACCAGTGGGACACTGTGATACCTGGGTACAAACTATATCGTAATGATAGAGCTGATCAAATTGGTGGAGGGGTTGCGCTCTATGTTAGAGAGGGCATTGACTCAGAAAGGATTAAAGTTTTGCAGGAAACAAAATCTGCTGTAGAATCTATATGGATTGAAATTCCATATAAAAGGGGGAAGGCAATGGCAGTGGGGGTGTACTATCGAGCACCTGGCCAGAATGACCAAATGGATGATGAAATGCTCAAAGAAATCAAGGAAGCTAACAAAAGTTACAGCGCAGTAATAATAATGGGTGATTTCAATTACCCCGGTATCGACTGGGTCAGTGTCACGTCAGGACATGCAAGGGAGATAAAGTTCCTAGATGAAATAAATGACTGCTTCTTGGAGCAGCTGGTTCATGAACCGACCAGAGGGGAAGCCATATTAGACCTAGTCCTTAGTGGAACACCAGATCTAGTGCAAGAGATAAGGGTGTTGGGGCCACTAGGCAATAGTGATCATAGCATGATCGCCTTTGATTTAATTAGTGGAGGAGGGATAGTAAGGAAATCCACAGTACTACCTTTTAACTTTCGAAAGGGAGACTATGATAAAATGAGGAAAACAGTTAAGAAAAAACTAAAAGGAGCAGTTGCAAAGGTTAAAGATGTACATCAAGCTTGGGTGTTGTTGAAAAATACTATCTTGGAAGCCCAGACCAGCTGTATTCCACGCTTTAAGAAAAGTGGAAGGAAGTCCAAAAAACTGCCAGCATGGTTTAAAGGTGAGGTCAGAGAGGCTGCTGTTGCCAAAAATGCATCTTTCAGGAAATGGAAAAAAGAGCCAAACGACGAAACCTGGAAACAGCACAAGCACTGGCAAATCAAATGCAAGGCATTGATAAGGCAGGCAAAGAGAGAATTTGAGAAGAAGCTTGCTGCGGAAGCAAAAACGCAAAATAAAGACCTTTTCAAGTACATTCGTAGCAAAAAACCTGTGAGAGAGTCAGTTGGTCCATTAGATGATAAAGTGGTTAAAGGAGCACTAAGAGGCGACAAGGCGATAGCGGAGAGACTGAATGAATTCTTTGCTTTGGTCTTTACTGAGGAAGATGTAGGGATGTTACCCATGACTGAAGTGGTATTTAAAGGTGCGGAAGAATTGAAGGAAATATCGATACATCGGGAAGATGTCTTACAACTATTAGATAAACTGAAGAGTAGCAAATCACCTGGGCCGGATGGTATACATGCAAGGGTGTTGAAAGAAATGAAATATGAGATTGCAGACCTGCTATCAGTAATCTGTGAACTATCGTTAAAATCATCTCTAATACCTGAAGATTGGAGGATCGCCAATGTAACACCAATTTTTAAAAAGGGTTCCAGGGGTGATCCGTGAAACTACAGACCGGTGAGCTTGACGTCAGTACCAGGAAAAATGGTAGAAACCATCTTAAAGAATAAAATTACTCAGCATGTAGATAGTCACAACCTAATGGGAGACAGCCAACATGGCTTTAGACAAGGAAGATCTTGTCTTACTAATCTGTTATGTTTTTTTGAAGGAGTGAATAAACAGGTGGACAAAGGTGAGTCGGTTGATATTGTGTATCTGGACTTTCAGAAAGCCTTTGACAAGGTCCCTCAGAGACTTTTGGCAAAACTAAAGAGTCATGGGATAGGAGGCAGTGTACTATTGTGGATCAGGAACTGGTTAAAAGATAGAAAGCAGAGGGTAGGGCTAAATGGCCAATTTTCCCAATGGAGAAAGGTGAATAGTGGTGTACCCCAGGGATCTGTGCTGGGTCCGCTGCTTTTTGACATATTCATAAATGACCTGAAAAGTGGGATAACGAGTGAGGTTATCAAATTTGCAGATGACAAAACTATTTAAAGTTGTTAAAACCCAAGAGGATTGTGAAAAATTGCAAGAGGATCTTGATAAATTGGAAGACTGGGCATCAAAATGGCAGATGCAATTTTATGTGGACAAGTGCAAGGTTATGCACCTAGGGAAGAACAACCCAAACTATGGTTACACGATGCAAGGTTCCACATTAGGAACCACCACCCAGGAAAAAGATTTAGGCATCATTGTGGATACCATGTTAAAACCCTCGGCCCAGTGTGCAGCGGCGGCCAAGAGAGCAAATAGAATGCTAGGTATGATAAGGAAAGGAATGGAAAATAAAACAAAAGATATTATAATGCCTCTATATCGTTCCATGGTGAGACCGCACCTTGAATATTGTGTGCAATTCTGGACGCCATATCTTAAAAAGGATATAGCGATTTTAGAAAAGGTTCAGAGAAGAGCCACCAAAATGGTAAAGGGGATGGAAGGATACTCCTATGAAGAAAGGCTAAAAAGGTTAGGGCTCTTTAACCTGGAAAAGAGACGGCTGAGGGGAGATATGATAGAAATCTATAAATTAATGAACGGAGTGGAACGGGTAAACGTAGATCGATTGTTTACCTTATCAGAATATAGAAAGACTAGGGGACATGCAATGAAGCTACAGGGTAAACTAGTTAAGACTAATAAAAGAAAATATTTTTTCACTCAACGTGTAATCAAACTCTGGAATTTGTTACCGGAGGATGTAGTAAAGGTTGTTAGTGTAGCTGGGTTTAAAAAAGGTTTGGACAAGTTCCTGGAGGAAAGGTCCATAAACCATTATTAAGAAGTGACCGAAGATATCAATGCTTGACCCAGTACAAGCATTGTGGCACTTGTCTCTCTTGGGGATATTGCTAGGTACATATGACCTAGATTGGCCACTGTTGGAAACAGAATACTGGGCTTGATGGACCCTGGTCTGACCCAGTATGGCATATCTTATGTTCTTAGCTCATCTCCAAGGCCAATGCCTGGGGACCCAACATAAATTATTTTCTAACTCAGAGTTTTAGCAGATAAATCAGAAAAGACAAATATTTTATGTCCAAGAAACAACTGTGTTCTAGTTTGGGAAAGCAATTCCAGAAGTCTCTCTTTATCTATAGGCACACACCAAGGTAGCCTTAGTTGCAGCCTCCTCTACTGAGGACTTAAGCTGCTAAATCAAGTGCTTCAAAAATGAATACCTGTATTTGTACTCATTCTCTCAAACAAACCAGAAACATAAGCATCTTATACAATAATAGAAAGAGAAAGAGGTACAAATGCAGTATTTCCAACATATATATTTTTTAAACATTTCAATAGGAGAAATCAGTTGACAGCAAGGGAAAAAAAATATTTAAACACAATTCTCAATCTCTTCCAGTTTATTTTATTTATTGTTTTATTTAAAGGCAACACAAAATTACAATAAAACAGTTATATCATGAGTTACAAGCAAAATGCAATGCAAAACGAAACTGTTAGGAACTCACAGGCAGAATTCTCACGGCCTTTTTTTTTTTTTTTGTCTTTGGTAAATTGTAATTTACCCCCTACTCCTCCGTTCTCGCCTAGTAGCGACCCCAAACCACCGATCCTTATTACCCCCCTACACCCCTCCGTCCCTCCCCTTCCCTTCCCTCCCCTACCCTCACCACCCCCCACCCATTACTAAGACCCTGCCTGCCTAGTGAGAGTGGCGAGAGGGCTTCTACATATCAGAACGCTCGGAGCGGCGGGGGAGTCAGGAGACAACACCTCCCATATCAATGCTAATTCAGCGTGGCCAGGGAATGCAAGGAGCCCCTACACAGTCATGAACCGTACTTCAAAACAAAAGCTTCCCATACTTGCTCAAACTGGGGGAAGCGAAACCTTCCAGCCGCCACCCCTCGTTCCATGATGTATGTGTCCCACATGCGTTCCAACCAAGTAGAGAAGGAGGGGGCCAGAGCCTGCTTCCAAGCAGCCGCTAATGCCAGCCGCGCCGCATTCAAGCCATGTCGAATCAAGGTTAGCTGGGGGGTTCTGGCACCCGGGACACTCACACCTAAAAGGAAGATGCCGGGGTCCCAGGGAATGTGCAACCCAACCAATTGTTTTAAGCGGTGCTGGATCCCCCTCTAAAAGGTGCTAATACGAGGACAGAGCCACGAAACGTGCGCCAAGGTGCCACTCATTTCACAATTCCGCCAACACAAGCTTGAAGCCCCAGGGTATGCACGTGCTATCCGGTTGGGTGTCATATACCATCGATAAAGAATTTTATAATTAGGTTCACGGGCATTAATTGCCACCGAGCTTTTCCACAGTCTACCTTCCACCTGCTCCCAGCTCTGTCCGCATAGTGAAGATTCAGATCATGGTTCCACTGTTCCCTGTGCCTGCCACCACCAGCCTGCCTCTCTTGCAGTTGGGCGTAAAAAGCAGCAATAAGGCCTCTCGTGGTGGTGCTCCCTTCACATAGGCGCTCAATGTCCGACAGGTCCCGGGCCACCTGGGAACGAACCGCCTGGGTCCGCACCCAGTGTGTCACCTGCGTATACTGGTAGACATGACTGTTGGGTAGGCCGAAATCCTCTTGAAGCGCTCGAAAAGAGCGTAGCTTTCCCTCTTCAAACAGCTGTCCTGCTCGGCTAAGTCCCCTATGTCCCCACATTCGGAATACCTGATCACTCATCCCTGGAGGAAACAAAGTGTTGTCCACTATGGGCGCCAGTGGAGTCAAATCTGCCCCCTGGGGCCGGAAAGACCTGTCCCAGCATTGGAGCGTGTGCAGGATATAGGGGTTACTTGGGCGCTTGCCCCCGCACAACCTAGAGCCGAGCCATAGTCTATCACCCAATCCTGCCCCCCCCCCCCCCGTGAGGCGCTGTTCCAATTGGACCCAGCGCTTGGGTCTGTCAGTGTTCATCCATTCCACCCCCGCGTGACACTGAGCTGCCATATAGTACCACTGGAGGTTGGGGGCACCCATACCGCCACGGTGAGTCTGCTTGTAAAGGTGTTGACGCGCTATGCGGGGCCGACGTGATCCCCATATAAATTTCATAAGCATTGCTTGCCACTTAGCCAAAGCTCCCCGCAGGAGCGGGATAGGGAGTACCTGAAAAAGGTATAAAAACTTTGGGAGAGCCACCATCTTGACCACGGCTATCCGCCCAAACCAGGACATCATCAACCGCGCCCAGGACTCAAAGTCCTGCCTAACCTGCTGAAGGAGTGGGTTGAAATTTTCTTTATAAAGTGCCGCACGCTCAACCGTTAGATAACGTCCAGGTAGCGGAGGGCCCCTGACACCCATTGAAAGGGATATGTGGTCTTCAGGTGTGAGCAGACCGCATCCGGGGTCCCAACATTGAGAATCTCGGATTTAGCGTAATTAATCCGGAACCCCGATACCCGTGAGAAGGCAGCAAAAAGTTGCATTGCGACCGGAAGGGACACAGCTGGGTTCCCCAGGGATAGTATGATATCATCCGCAAAAAGCGCTATTCGAAACTCCTCCGGGCCCGCCCGAACGCCCACTATATCTGAATGATCCCGAAAAGACTGCGCCAAGGGCTCCACCACAAGCGCGAAGAGCAGCGGCGACAGAGGACACCCCTGCCGAGTGCCCCTTTCCAACGGAAAACTCGCAGATTGACCCCCATTAACGTGGACTCGAGCCCTAGGTTCTTGGTATAAGCAATGGACCCACCATTGGAAATGAGGGCCAAATCCCATTATATCCAGCACACTCCACAGAAAGTCCCAGCTAACGCGATCAAATGCTTTCTCAGCGTCAATTCCTAATAAGAGTGCCGGTTGGGTGTCCTGCTTAGCCACATGGATAACCTGTAGCATTCGTCGGATGTTATCCGCCGCCTGACGGCCCGGGACAAACCCTACTTGATCTGGGTGAACCAAAGCTGGCAGAATCCGGTTCAGTCGAGCAGCCAACATCGATGCCAAAATTTTCACATCCATGTTTAGCAAGGAGATTGGGCGATACGAAGCTGCCTCCTGCGGGGGCTTACCCGGCTTAGGTATCATTATAATAAGAGCTTCACGCTCAGAAGGGGGCAGCGCCTCCCCCTTCAACACTTCATTAAAGAGCAGCATCAAAGTTGGCGCCAGCTGTGCTCTAAAGTTTTTATAATATTCAGCGGGAAAGCCGTCCGCGCCGGGTGCCCCCATGATTTCAGTCGCCGGATTGCCGTCTCCACCTCATCCACAGTGAATTCGGCGTCTAATTGGGCGATATCGGACTCAGACATCTGTGGCAGCGTGACCGCACGTAAGTACTCCTGCACCTGGTGCCTGTCCACTGGCTCAGCTTTATATAATCGTTCCAAAAAGTCGGCAAATATATCGCGTATCTCCCTGGAAATCACCCTCTTATGCCCCTGGGAATCTCGAAGTTCATGGATTACCCTTGAGGTGTATTGCTGTCGGAGCCTTAGGGCCAGATACCGACTGGCTTTATTCCCTCGCTCATAAAAAGTTTGGCGCATTTTCCGTCTTATGTTATCCAAGTCACGCTGTCTGCAGGCCCCCAATTTAGCCTGCACTGCCCGCCATTGGCCTAGGATACGTTTAGAACCTGTCCGGACATGCTCCCCTTGAAGATGGCGAGATTCCTCCTCTAACTGACAAGATTCCTGCTTCCAGGCCCGCCGAGTCCGGGCAGCTTCGGCTATCAAGTGACATTCAAATTACTTCTGTGTTAAAAAGCATGCACTGAGAAAAAGAGCACATACTGCGGTGGTAATATAAAGCCATTCACTGCATTGTGAGCAAAATGTCTCATTTCCTGTCAGTTGTAATGTTGCTATTACTCCACAGCCTGAGCTAGTGGAAATAAGCAGCCTGATTCCTTATTCAGTTAGTATAATGGTGCTTGGGGAAAGCACTGCCTTCTGGGAGTTTAAGTTTTTTCACTATTTGAAATAAGGCGAATTGTGGAGCTCGAGTGTTCAGGCAAATAACAGGATTTTAATTCCCCTTCCCAAACGGTTTTACAAATGGAAAATAAAGAACAAGGCCATACAACTTCTGGCTTGAAATAATATAAGAAACGTAACTCAAACAGCTTCTTATATCAGCATCACTATAATCCAACATAAAGAGCACTTCTGTTCCAAAACCTTTGGTGCTGTTTCCTTTGGCTGCTACCGGCAGCTCTCTCTCTCTGCACAGCTTAAACTTATTATACAGGTTTTATCTTCTCAGACACAGACATTGTACAGTCCATTGACTCAATAGGCAGATATTCTACAGATGGCTCAGTTTCCATCGGTTCATACTGACTCTCATTTGGAAATGTCTGCAATTGCTTACAAGGTGTTTCCAGGCACACACCTGTTCCTTCAGCAATAGACTTTTCCCCGTAGGCTTCTGCTACACACGGCTTGTAATTGCCACAGTGTTCACCACATGGAAAGCCCCACCCTTC
This sequence comes from Ichthyophis bannanicus, assembly GCA_033557465.1. NCBI lineage: Eukaryota > Metazoa > Chordata > Amphibia > Gymnophiona > Ichthyophiidae > Ichthyophis > Ichthyophis bannanicus. The sequence goes on along the minus strand of CM066036.1, from coordinate 523,316,331 downwards.
TGGGCTAATATCAGAGCACTTCTTAAAAACAGCTTTAGTTTTATACCAGTCACTCAGCCTACCTCTTGGCTTCCTTATGAGAGATTCCTTCTGCTTTCCAGGATCAGCTACAGCTGTAAGCCTTGGAGTTCCCACGTGCACACAAGTCTGCCTTCTTGGTACATTCCCCTTATGGCTGCCTTTAACCCACGGCAACAAACCTGGGCTGTTTGTACCTTGCTCCTTTGCACGGACTCTGCTCGTCTCCTGTGCTGACTTTCCCTTCTGAGTTAAAGGTCAGAGAATCCTCTGTTACCATGAATTGATCTGTGTCTTCACTCCCAAGCAAATCCTCTGTTTCTTGTGACTGCTTTCCTCGTGGCTGTACTCTCAGCTGGCCTTCCAACTCTGCCTCCCCATGTGCTTCCAGATCTGCCTGCTCATGTGCTTGCTCCCTTCCTAATGAGCTTCTCTTAAATCTCTGGTTTTCTGGGTTTAACCTGACCACTCCTTTCAACAGGTGTCCAGCCTTAGCTCGTGATTGCTGAGCTGAACTGCAGCAAGGGCCTGTTTTCCTCTCCTCTAATCTGCTCTGTCTGTGGTTTCCCTGGAAACCAGGAGCCATGTGCACTTGTTTACTTCCCTTAACTGAAGCTGAATCCTGCACTTTATCACTCTCTAAGGGATCTGAGGGACCTTCTACACCACACAGTGCATGAGTAGGGATTGGCTCACAGACTGACAGGAAGGGAGACATTATTTAAAAAAACAAAACAAAAAATAACCAGGCCTACCAGACTCCAATGCCTGCCCCCTGTCCCCACCTACAAAATATCCCCAGTTACCCAGTGGTCCCCAGACCCTCAATCTTCCCCCAGCACTCCCAGTCCCCCCCCCCCCCCATAGAGCTCCACTAGGGCTATCTGGTCCAGGGCACCCCCCCCCCAAGCCAGCGTTCCTCTTGTTTAGAAAGTATTGCCCTGTTTGGAAGACTGGGACCTAGCAGTGTGTCTGAAGCACTGCTAAGAATCCAGCGCCACCATTTTGGACGATAGTAGGGCTTGAGGCAAGAGAATAGGCATTGCTCCTGCCTCTCAACCTTTAGAAATGTATGTGTGGTGGTGGTGGTGGGGATATCAGGGATCCACTCGGGTCACCAGGGGCTTTTTGTTTGCAGGGTCTAAGGGGAGGGAGAGGGGGAGAAAGGGGTTCAAGGCCCATTTGGGCTACCAGTGATCTTGAATGATTTGAGGTAAAGGTCACATTTCACTCGAGATGAGCCTTCTGCTCCTGTGCCGCATCTCAACTCCAGCCCTGAGCTAGGAGATGACTACAACACCACCTGAGATTTTAGATTTTTTTTTGCCTTTCATAGAGAGCAATTTTTTATTCAGTTATATGCACTGTCCTTTAGCACAACATTTTATGTTGATTTTCCCACACTAAAATCTGTTACTGCATCGGGAATAAGATCAGTACAGGAAAACGTTGAGTAAATCACTGTGTTAAAGGATAGCACAGCTTACTTCAGTTCGGCCTTTATCTGTCAATGCTGATTTCTTTATTTTGGCATTTGGTACCAGGGGCGGCCCAAGGGGGATACGGGGCCATATGCGGAGATTCATTCCTGAGCCTCATTTGCATAAAGAGCTTCATTTGAATAACTATTTGCATAATGTTAACATGTGCTTTTAGTAAATATACCTCTTAATGAGTGTCTGGATAAAGAAAGACTACCAGATTTCTACATTACTATATTCCACTGCCAACCGCCAGGCCCATTAGGAAGTACTATGAACACTGACCATTTAGAACCCATAGCAAACCCACCGTATAAAAGTACTGCCAGGACTCACAAAGCACCGTACCCTACCTATCAAAAGACAACGCTGCAAATATTAAACCAATACATCTCAGAGAATACCAATACATCTCACTGGTGGAAAGAGAAGTGGGACTGTCAAATAGAAACTACAAGAACAGAATACCTCAGCTCAGTTACACATGCAAAACTAGACAGTCACCAGACAAGGAACAAGGGATCACAATTTAGAAATAGGAAGATAATAATTAAATTGGGAACCCCAAAAGCCAAACATGAAATGTACAAAAACACTAGAGAAATAAAACTATAAATGAATTTCCTCTTGCACTAAACAAAAACGCAAAGATGTTAGCGATACACATTTCCCAGACCTGACATATTCCAGCTAATAAATTCAAAATAAAAAGTATTTTTCTACCTTTTGTTTGGGCATTTTATTTTCAAGTTGCAATTGCTCCAGTCACTTTCTTCTGGTTTCTTTGTGTCTTCTGCTAACTCTCCACTGTCTGCTGTCCATTTGTCCTTTCTTCTCTTCTAGATTTTTTTCTATTCTCTCTCTATATCTGCTTTAACATACTGATCTTTCCCCTTTTGCTCTTTCCCCCATTTCTATCTATTTCTTTATCATCCACTCAAATTTCACCCTTCCATCCTCAATCCCCACTTACTATTCCAATACCCGGCCAATCGTAGATTTTTCTTCCCTCCCACACAAAATATCTTTCCCCCTCTCCATCCTCATTCCCCATCCCCTTCTAGTCCTTCCCCAAAATCAGCTCCCTTCTAGTTCTAGACCCACCCAGCATCCACTCCCTTCTAGTCCCATTCTCCCTTGCCCCCGCATCAGCCCATTTCCAGTCCTAGCCCCCATATTCTCCTTTCCACTCCTAGCCCCCATATTCTCCTTTCCACTCCTATCACAACTTTCGGGGCATCAGGCTGTTAATAGGCCGCATACTGGTCAGGAAAAAGTGTTGGACCACTAGAAGGCCCCATATCAGTGGAACCTCTGACAAAACCTGTCCTATTCCAGCCCCCATCAACCCATTTCCAGTCCTATTCCAGCCCTCATCAGCCCATTTCCAGTCCAAGCTCCACCATCAGTCAATTTCCAATCCTCACCCCCCCATCAGCCCATTTCCAGTCCTATTCCAGCCCCCCATCAGCCCATTTCCAGTTCCAGCTTACCCTCCCATCAGCTCATTTCCAGTCTTGATCCCCACCCATGCTAGACCCCCCCGCCCTCCAAATAGCCCCGCTGAATGCCGGGAAAGGTTAAAGGGCATTTCCTGGCACTTGCGTGCTTCACAGTAACAGACGCCAGCATGAGGGAAAACACTCTTCACAGTATCGGCTGTGCAGAGGGAACCGGGGCCTCGCGTGTTCTTTCCCAGCTCCTTCTGAAGTCATCCATTTGTGCGAGAATGAAGTTCGCATGGGGCCCCCTGAAGCATGAGGCCCTGTGCAAATAACATTCTCGCACAATGGAAGGGCCGGCCCTGTTTGGTGCTATTCTCTCTCACTTAAAACAATTTAACATGTTTATTAAAATGCCTTTACCACGTGTTCAGCCCATAAAGTTAGTACGGAAGGAGTGGCCTAATGTTTGGGACAAGTTACCTCAGGCTGGAGGACCAAGGGTTCAAATCCCACTGGAGGACAGCAATCTTGGGCCGGAGATTCTGGGGTCTCTGGTCCCACAGGTGCTCCTTGTGGTCTTGGGCAAGCCACTTAACTCTCCTTTGCCTCAGGTACAAATACTTAGAGACTGTGAACCCTTTGGGGACAAGGGAAAAATAGGTGGTATATCAAATACAGGTGAGTAACTACGCTTTACTTGTAACAGGTGATCTCCAGGAACAACAGGAATTTAGTCTTCACATATGGGTATCGTCGGTACAGACAGAGCCTGCGCGGGAACGCTCCCCAGCGTCCAATAGGAACGCTTTTGGGAGCATCCCTCAGCACATGTGAGCTGCCTTCCCGCCTTTCCAACTGTCCCTCTCCAGTTAAATTTGTAGCTGAGTGAAAGGATAGAGGGAGAGAGGAAAGAGACAAAGAGAGAGACAAAGAGAGAGAGAGACAACTCCTAGGGGAGGTGGGTGGGTTGTGAAGACTAAATTCCTGTTGTTCCCGGAGATCACCTGTTACAGGTGAGTAACTACGCTATCTCCAGGAACAAGCAGGAATGTAGTCTTCACATATGGGGACTCCCTAGCTGAAGATGCCAGGGAGCTAGCTCCAGGAAGGTGCCACCCTAGGAAGGTGGGAATCCTTCCTCCCATGGATCTCTGGCATCCCACCAGGGTTGGTGGGTAGGAGTTGAATTAGGTCTGAAAGAGATTTTGAAGAACAGCTTGGCCGAAGAAGGCATCCCGACAGGAGGCTTTATCCAGGCAGTAGTGAGCTGTGAAGGTGTGTACCAAGTCCAGGTGGCTGCTCGACAAATGTCATCGATAGACACAGAGTGGAGATTAGCCATGGAAGTTGCCATGGCTCTCATGTTATGAGCTGTGACATGGCCATGAAGAGGAAGACCCTTACTCTCATAAGCAAAGGATATGCATTGGGCAACTATTTACATAAAGTTCTTTTGGAGACTGTCAGTCCCAAATAACTAGGGTCAAAAGCTATAAAACATTGCAAGGACTTTCTATGTTGCTGTGTTCTCTGTAGGTAAAAAGCTAAGGCTCTTTTACAATCCAAAGTATGAAGGTTTCTTTCTGCATTACAGGCGTGAGGCCTCGGAAAAAATACAGGAAGATAAATTGATTAATTCAAATGAAAAGGCGAAACCACCTTTGGCATAAAGTGTGGATGAGTTCTAAGAACAACCTTATCATGATGAAACCTAGTATAAGGAGGATCAGCCACTAAAGCTTGCAGTTCACTAATGCGACATGCAGAGGTGATTGCAATTAGAAAGATGACCTTCCAGGTCAAAAACCTAAGGGTTGTAGTGGCTAAAGGCTCAAAAGGCGGCTTCATGAGCTGCCCGAGAACTAGATTTAGATCCCATGCCACCGGTGGAGGCTTAATGGGAGGTTTGGTTAATAGGAGACCTGTCATAAATCAGGATATGAGTAGATGAGAGGAAATTGGTTGTCCATTCAGAGGCTTATAAGAAGCTGCAATTGCACTAAGATGGACTCTTACCGAATTGGTCTTTAGACCAGAATTCGATAAGTGAAGGAGATACTCTAGTATCAATTCTAAAGGTATGACAAGGGGGTTTAATCCCTTCTTGGAGCACCATATAGTAAAACGTTTCCACTCGAAGGCATAAGATCTTCTTGTGGAAACTTTCCTGGAAGCCTGAAGAATGTCCTTTACTTGTTGGGACAGGTTGAAATCCTGAAGGTCTAAGCCTTCAGCAACCAGGCCGTGAGATGCAGGGACTGGGGATTCGGGTGCCATAGTGTCCCGTCCTCTTGGGAAAGGAGATCTGGAGCATGCCCTAACTCCAGAGGTGCAGCCTGAGAGAGACGTAGAAGCAGGGGATACCACGCTTGGCGTGGTCATCGTGGCGCTATGAGAATCATGCGACCCCTGTCTCTCTGAAGCTTGAAGAGTGTTTTGGGGATGAGGGGAATGGGTGGGAAGGCATAAAGGAAGTCCTGACCCCAGTGAAGGAGGAAGGAATCCCTTGCCTGACAATTGTGAGCCGGAATCCTGGAACAGAACCGGGGAAGTTTGGCATTCAGTGGACTTCCTAAGAGGTCTATGTCTGGAGTGCCCCAGAGATGAAATATCTTTGCCTGGTCTAGGTGGAGGGACCACTTGTGAGGCAGCAGTACCCGACAGCTTGTCTGCCCAAAGATTGTGAATGCCTGGAAAATATACCACTAGAAGGTGAATTTGATACTCTCTGGCGAGGGCCCACAGTCGTAAAGCTTCACTGCATGACAGAGAGCCTGTCCCGCCCTGCTTGTTCACATAGAACATGGCTACTTGATTGTCTGTCTGAACTAGGACTGTCTTGTAGCCGAGCTGGGTGTGGAATACTCGAAGAGCTAAATAGATTGCTCTTAATTCCAGGAGATTTATGTGCAGACCAGCCTCCTGTGGAGTCCAGGTTCTCCTAGGTAGAGAGATGATTCAGGTGTGCTCCCCAACCCACCTGTGATGAATCTGTTAGGGTGGCCTGAAAAAGGGGGTGATGAAAAGGAGACCCCATTTTCAGATTTTCTAGTGATTGCCACCATTGGAGGGAGAAAATTAGACATTGAGAGTTTATTATTTTGTCTGATAAAAGACCTGTGGCCTGTGTCCACTGTGTGGATAGGGTCCACTGAGCTGCTCGCATATGGAGGCGAGCATATGGGACTACATGAACTGTAGATGCCATATGTCCCAGCAACTGTAGTTGTTCTCGAGCAGTTAGGGAGGAATTCCCCGCTGCTTGAGAAGCTAGTTGCATTATGCGAAGACACCAGGCCTGTGAAAGGAAAGCCTTTGCCTGCCTGGTATCTAGACAGGCCCCTATGAATTCTAGGCATTGGGAAGGAACAAGTTGGGATTTTGGGAAGTTTATTACCAACCCCAAGTATTGGAAGGATTCTCATTGTGCGAGACAGTGCAGTGCTGGCCTCTGCAACTGTAGGGGCTCGAATGAGCCAGTCATCTAAGTAAGGGAAGACGAATATCCCCAGGGTTCGCAGAAATGCAGCTACTACTGCCATGCATTTCGTGAATACTCTTGGTGCTGAAGCTAGACCAAAGGGAAGAACCCTGTACTGGAAATGTTTTCCCCTGAAAAGGAATTGTAAGAATTTCCTGTGATCTGGATGGATCAGAATGTGAGTGTATGCATCCTTTAAGTCTAGAGAGCAAAGCCAATCCTGGCTTTGAAGGTATGGCAGAAGAGTTCCTAGAGAAATCATTTTGAACTTCTCTCGAAACAGGTATTTGTTCAATTCACTGAGGTCTAAAATGGGCCTGTGTCCTTTTGTTTTCTTTGGAATAAGAAAATAGGGGGAGTAGAACCCTGTACCCCGTTGAAAAATGGGTACCTCCTCGCCCTTTGGGCAAGAAGTGTTGAGACCTCGTGATCTAGCAGATCGTCTGCGGAAGTTGGAGAATTGAATTGTTTTAGAATTGTAGGAGGGGGCATGCTGTGAAAATGGAGCTTGTACCCCTCTCCTACAATGGACAGAGTCCAATCTTCTGCTGTTATCTGATGCCATCTGTTGGCAAAGTGGCATAACCTGCCTGGGATATTGGGGGGTTGGGGACCCCTTAGAGGCAGGAAGGCTAAGCTCTCTAGGAAGGAGTCAAAGCCCTTGAGGGGGCTGAACCTGCAGAGCTGGTTGGGCTCTCGGGCCTTTTGGCTTCTTTTGCTGTCTAGTTTGTCCCTTTTGGGCAACCTGACCCTGAGTTTGACTCTGCTGGGTATAGGAAGGATAAAATTTCCTCTTTTTGCTGAAAGAGGGTTTTTTATAAGGCTTCTTTTTGGCTGGAGTGGCTGTAGATTTCGACAATCTATCTAGAGTAGTATTGTCAGCATCTAACTCGTTAGCCTTTTCCTGCCAGTTCTTGCCAAAGAGATTCTCTCCCGTGCAAGGAATGTTGCCTAACTTGTCCTGTACCCAAGTCTCCAAGTCTGATGCCTGAAGCCAGGCAATCCGTCGTGCCCCAATGGCAATAGCAGAGGTTCTGCTGATGCATTCAAAGCAGTCAAAGGCTGCACGATTTACAAACTTGGAGACATCTTGAGCTTGCTTAACTAGAACAAGAAAGTCTTGTCTCTTGTCATCTGGGAGAAATGGGCTCATAAGATCCAAGTCTCCTGTAACTTCCTTGAGGAACATTCCCATATATAGTATATATGAACTGATCCTAGCTGAAAGCATGGAAGCCTGAAAAGTTTGGCGCCCAAAAGCGTCCAGAGTCCTGCATTCACGACCTGGAGGATTGGATGCATGCCTCTTTGCACTTTTCATCCTACGCATGGCTGACTCCACCACCAATGAATGGTGTGGCAGCTGAGTCTTTTGAAATCCAGGACATGGTGGAACTCGATACATAGTATCAAGTCTCCTAGAGTGAGGAGATGTAGTCAAAGGTGTCTCCCACATTCTGAGCATCAAGTTATGCAAAATTTCATGGATGGGCAGTGGCTGCCTCCTTTGGAGCTTTAGGATATTGGAGAATTTCCAATTCCTTTGCTCTGGGTTCCTCTTCAGGAGCCACAGTGATTGAAAGGCCCTTAGCCATATCACAAATAAAATCCTGAAAAGACATGTCCTCTGGATTTGACATTCTGCGTTGGGGAGAAGAGGGATCTTCTGGAAGAAACCCTCTAGTACCGGCAGAATTGTCAGTCTTCGGAATCGGAGGATTCAAAGTATTCCTGACCACGATGCTCATGCACAGCCCGGTCCCGGTATCGATCGAAGTCTGTACTGAGTTGATCCGGTACCGATCTCTCGATTCCAGCCAAAGATGGCGTGGGAAGAATTCCTGCCGGGGCCGGTACCGTCGGTATCAGTACTGGAGTCTGTACCGGTGTAGGTACTGGCATTGGTGTCAATGTCGGTACCGGTGCCCAATGGACCAACGGTACCGCAGCTGAGAGGAGAGCTGCGATGCTGCGTTTGATAGCGAGGAACCTCTGGTCTATCGATGCTGCCGATGCCTGGGCGTTGGTACCGGTGAAAACGGCCGGGACCCCTGAGCATGGCACAGGTAGTTCTTGAGAGGTTGAGGCCTCGAGAACATCCTGGAGCCCCACTGATGCTTTGGAAGCCGAAGCCTCCCGCCGGGGCTGCTTTGCTGGTATGGTTCCCTCAAGGGCAATGCCAATGCCAATGGCCTCTCGATGCTTAGCAGGAGAGCTACCTTTGAGGACCGGCTTTTATGTTTAGTTACCTGAGATCCATAAGAGGAAGAGGAGGCCCTTGACGATGTTGATGCAATGGATCTGGCATCCGAAGAAAAGAGGGTACCGAGCTTTGCAGCCCGGTTCTGTCTTCCTCTTTTAGTCATCCCCATACAGGAGAGACATTCAGATGGAGAATGTTCAGGCCCTAAACATTTAAGACACCAATCATGGGTGTCAGTGACGGAAATGGTACTGCCACACTTAACACATTTTTTAAAACCACTAGTTGGTTTTTCCATGTTTTAGGAATATGGGGCCTAGTGCCCAAAATGGCGCCTAGCACCGAAAAAGAAAAGTTTCTGAAGAGAAACAGTTCAAAGTATAAGTTTTGGTTTTTTTTTTTGAAAAGAAAAGAAAAGAACCGGCGGTACCGGTAAGCGTCGTGCGGAGGCAAACGCGACCACAAGAAAACAATTTTAAAGATGGAATTTTCTGCGGTGACAGGGTATGGATCCTGTCGGCTCCGTGGAAAAAGAAGAACTGAAGAGGGACAGTTGGAAAGGCGGGAAGGCAGCGCGCATGTGCTGAGGGATGCTCCCAAAAGCGTTCCTATTGGACGCTGGGGAGCGTTCCCGCGCAGGTTCCGTCCGTACCCATATGTGAAGACTACATTCCTGCTTGTTCCTGGAGATCTACAACTACAGGTGGCATAGACCCACACTAACTGTTGGGAATGTACCCAACATGACCCCCTGCAGCTACACCTGTGCTAATGGCAACAATTACGATCATCATGTGCCACTGATGCCCATGGTAAATGTAATGTACCAGAACTACTTTTCATTTATATAGCATTATTAGGCGTATGCCGTGCTGTACACATAAACACAGTACCTTCTCCAGAGAGCTTACAATCTGCTAAGACAGACAAACAGAACAGGGGACTAGGGAATTCTTAGGGGAAACGATTAAAATACACATTTTAGTTACAGTTTTCTATACCGCCCCTTCCAGAGATCAGGGGCAGTTTACAAATAACTTAACATGTTACATGGAACAGTTTTGGAACCTTTACATTATAACATTTGAACTTTTATGTTAAAACTATTTACATTAAATTTTTGAACAGCTTGGAGTTTTAACATGTTCAAACTATGTACAATCAGGTTGTGGCAAGGGATGCCTGGTTAGTAGTAGGGTGGGGTTCAGCTCTGGGAGAGGTTAGGTGGTAGTCTGTCAGGACTATGTGTGAGGCTATTTGCCTGTGAGTTTGAGTGGTGTTGAATCGTGTTCTGTGTTCCATAGTGTGCGGTGAAGAGGTGTGTCTTGAGAGATTTTTTAAACAGCTGGAGGTCTTTAATTGAACGGATTGATAGTGGTAGGGAGTTCCAGAGGGCGGGTGCTGTGTATGTGAATGCCCTTGAGCACGTGGCCTGCTTTGTTTTCCTGATTGTGGTGGGGGTTACATGGGAATGACGTGCATTTTCTCTTCTACTTCTTGTGTCTGTTGGGGTTTGTATGAGTGTTGTGAGTATGGATGGTGCTATATTGTTAATTAACTTGAAGGTTGTCATGAGTATTTTGAATTTTATTTGACTCATTATTGGGAGCCAGTGAAGGTTAGATAGTATGGGTGTGATGTGGTCTGTCAGTGGTGCTTTACAGATAAATTCTTGCTGTGATGTTTTGTGCCCTTTGGAGGATGTGTAGGTTTTTGGTGGGTAGACCCTGTAACAGGCTGTTACAGTAATCGAAGTGTGGTGTGACAATTGCTTGGACTATTGATCTGTAATCGTTTTCTTCTAGGAATGTCTTGTGTTGGATCGTCTTTAGCTTGAAGAATATGGTTTTTGCTGTTTGTTTTAAGTGGGGGAGCATGCTGAGAGTTTGATCAAGGGTTATGCCGAGGTATTTGACCTCATTCTTGATTGGGAGGGTAGCGGAGTTTAGGCTGATGTTTTGAGGAAGGGTGTGATTTTGGTTTTTAGTGATGTACATGGCTTCAGTTTTTTTTAAATTAATGCTAAGGTTGTTAGCATGTAGCCATGATTCAGTTTCGATAATGCAGCTGGATAAGTTGTTGAAGGTGGGTTTATCTATATCTACGGGGAGGGATAATAGGATATCATCCGCGTAGATAAAGTAATTGATGTTGAATTTTTAAAATATGTCAGTGATTGGTTGTAAGTAAAGGTTAAATAGTAGGGCTGAGAGGGCAGACCCTTGGGGGGATTCCTTGGCCTTGTGGGAACGTAACCGGTGATTCGTTTCCTAGTTGGATGCATAGTCTATGGTTCGAGATGTAGGACTTGAACCATTGTAGGACTGTTCCTCCTATTCCAATTTGTGTTAATCTAGTGATGAGGGTGTGGTGGTTGATATTGTCAAATGCTGCGGCAATGTCTATGAAACTAGTAGGAATGTGGATTTGAGGTTATCTAGGCCTCTGATGAGGTGGTGAAGTAGGACTATAATCAGCTTTTCGACTCCATGAAATGGTCGAAAGCCGAATTGTTGAGTATCTAGGGGGGCGTAGCTGTCTATGTGATCTTGTAGTTGTATTTGGGTTATCTTTTTGATGATCTTGGCGACAAATGGGATGCTTGCTATTGATCTATATGAGCTGGGTTTGTTTCTGTTGAGTGCGCCGTTCTTTAGTATTGGGCGAATGGATGATATCTTCAGTTCTGTAGGCATGGTACCTTGTTGTAGGGATTGGTTTACTATGTGGAGTAAGTATGGGGCTAGCTCCGCTTTTGTATGCTTAATCCAGGAGACCAGACATGGGTCTAGGGGGGATGTGGTTGTGTTAATGTTTGTTATTGTGTTTAATAAGTGTTTCTGGTCTATTTGGTGGAAGTTGCTCCATGTGTTGTGGGTGGTTGGTGGCTCTGGTGTGGGGAGGGGGGGTGTTAGTTATGCTTTTGTTTTTTTAGCATGCGCATAGACGTCAACACCCACACTCCACCTCTAACCCAGCCAGCCACCGCCCCAGCGTAAGACTTTTACCACACTGCCCTGCTCTAACAGTCAGTGCGGCATGACTAGCTCATAGTAAACCATGATAACTGCTAACATACTTCAGTAAATATGTCCCAATGCTGAGAAACATTTGAGTCATTCTGATTTTTAAGCTAACCGAGTAGCCTAGTGGTTAGAGCATTGGCTTGGTAACCAAGCAACCAGAGTTCGATTCCCACTGGCACTCCTTGTGGCCTTGGGCAAGTCACTTAACCCTCCATTGCCTCGGAAGAAAGGCCTGGTAATCTACTTCGGGTCACACTGCCAAGAAAACCCAGGAGCTTCTAGGTCGCCAGGAGTCAACAATGACTTGAAGGCACACATTGCATTGCAATGAAATATACATGATATTTACATACATTGAATGTGTGAGGCCAATGTACTCAACTACAATTTTTCTCTGCAAACAGTGGCCTACGCATGTAAAAATAAGCAAAATACCCCCAAATACGTGAAAATACTAGCATTCCAAATATGTCGACTTTAACATACATAGAGGTGGATTGCAGAAAATATGCAAAATTGGGTCCACCCTCATGATAAACTTTCAGGTGTAGTCTTCTACACTGAAAGGAGCACTTTCAAAGGTAGGGTTCGCTTTCTTTCTGCTGCATTCTGCTCACAATTTTTCTACGGACCTCACTTGCATCCGCAGACAAAGTACGCACAAAGAGGCCACTAACTTGCAGGAAAACCACTCGATTACTCCATGGGGTCTCCATGAATCAGGTAGGCATACACAAATATAATTCACATTCATATACATGAAAGATAACCTGAAAACCTGACTGGGTTGAGAATTATTAATAATAATTAACCAAAACATCCATGTATATAGTTGCCATGTATATAGTTATTTATATATAATTACCATGTTTTACCAAGTTTATTTACCTTGTTCATTGTAAAAAACCAATGCTGTTTGTACCATTGTGTTTATATTTGTTCATGTGTAAACCGCACTGATTTAAGAGCGCGGTATATAAGAAAAATAAATAAATAAATAAACCACTGCTTTAAAACATACCATGACAAATAAATACATTTAATAGTTTAAATCTAAAAGCCTAATCAGGCAGTTCTCAGCACTATCGGATTTTTACAGTTTAAAACAGAGTTAGAAATTGCAGCAGTAGCCTTTCAAAAATAATGCAGTAGCCAACATTTTAACATATAAGTTTATATAGAGGTGAATAGGCTTCCAATGAAACTGCTATTTCTTCATGTTAGGTAAAATCTAAAGCAGTGGTTCCCAACCTGTGATCCATGAACCCCTGGGGTTCATAGGGCACAGAAAAAGAGAGGCTGGTGGGGATTGGCTGTGGGGCAAACTCTGCCCCTTTTCAAATCCATGCTAAAGGCTCACCTCTTTGAGGCTGCTTTTGAATCCTGATCCCTTGCTTTCCTTCCTTTCCTTAATTGTACCTTTGTTCTAAGCTACTGAATTGTCTTTCTGGATTAGACTGTAAGCTCCAACGAGCAGGGACTGTCTTATGTGTCTGTACAGCGCTGCATATGCCTTGTAGCGCTATATAAATGATGAATAGTAGTAGTAATAGTGGGGTGAAAAAAAGATAGACTGTTGGGGATTAGCTGTAGAGAGGAGGACAAAGACTGGTAACAACAGGAAGGGGAAGGGAAATGAGGAGGGCTAGTGGGAACCGGCTTGGTGCTGAGCAGAGGGAGTCTGGGAAGAGTGGTGGGGATGAAGAGAGGGTCCCTGAATTATTTTTGGAGGTTAATAAGGGGTTCACACAACCAAAATGGTTGGGAGCCTCTGATTTTTTTTTTAATTTATTTATTAACTTTTAATTATATAACAAAACACAAAACGTCATTACAAAATGCAAGAAAACAAAGAAGAAATGAAAACTTTCTGAGTGAGATTTTAACTCCAGAAAGGCCTTACGGCAAAGTTGGGTAGGCCATGAGACATGGGGCGAAATGGTGATTTTCTGGCCGTAAAAAATTGTATCTTTCTTGGGAAAGTAGGACTTTAAAATGGAGTTCTTGTATATTTCTGAAACAAAAATTAACTATTAAGGTAACTCTTGCGGCAATATTGTCAGAAGACGACTCCAGAATCTCTGACACATCCAAATTATCAGGAAAGTCTAACTAGTCAAGCTCTCCCACTATGTCCTTAACAACTCTTTTACCTCTAGGAATATAATATACCGTATTTTCCGGCGTATAAGACGACTTTCTAAGCCCTGAAAATATGCTCAAAAGTCGGGGGTCGTCTTATACGCCGGTCCACGTTCTACGACGTGGCTCTGTCTCGCTTTGTGTACAACGTTGCTATGAATCAAATTGCTTGACTTATGCAAAGCATTGCCTTGGGGTTCCAACACTCTAGCACAGCGGTTCTCAACCTGTAGGATTTAGCGGGGGTCGCCTCGTTAAAAAATAAAAATTACCGGTAAATGCGCAGAAGTTGCTGCCGCTGCCGAGTCCGCTTCTCGGCAGCAGCAAACTCACAGACTCCTTCTTCTGCAGCCGCGGCTCCCGGCCTCTTAGGGAACCGCGGCTGTGCTTGTAAAATCATCGCGGAGCCCTTCCTGTCTTGATGGGCTCCGTGCAGCATTGTCCCGCCTCTAAAGGAAGTTGTTTACCACTTCCTTTCGAGGCGGGACAATGCTGCACGGAGCCCGTCAAGACAGGAAGGGCTCCGCGATGATTTTACAAGCACAGCCGCGGTTCCCTAAGAGGCAGGGAGCTGCGGCTGCATTAGAAGGGAGGCAGACAGGGAGGGATGGAGGGAGGGGGGCTGACATGGAGGGAGGGAGCTGATATGGATGGATTGGGGAGGCGGGCTGACATGGAGGGAGGGAGCTGATATGGATGGAGGGAGGGGGGCTGACATGGCGGGCGGGCGCTGATATGGATGGGTGGAGGGAGAGGGCTGACATGGAGGGATGGAGCACTGGTAATGGGGTTGAGGGGGGACTAGCACTGGATATGAGCTGATTAGGGGAGGCTAGGACTGGTAATGAGCTGATGGGGGGTAGGACTGGTATTGGGCTGATTAGGGGAGGGTAGCACTGGTAATGAGGTTGAGGGGGGATTAGCACTGGAAGCGAGCTGATTGGGGGGCTTTGACTGGGCATGGGCTGATTGTGGGGAGGGGAGGATACAGCTGCTGGCCCTGGAAGAAAACTGGGGGCTAAGGCTACAAATGGGCTGATATGAGGGGATGGGAGAATGGAACTGGAAGGGAGTGGATCTGAGAGGGGCTGCCATGGTATTTGTACTAGAAGGGACTGGTCAGTGGGGAAGGAGGGGGACTGGAAGGGAATGGACACCAGTGGCAATCATGGGAATGCAAGTTGACATTGGAAGGTACTGGGAGTGAGGACTGGAAAGGGGCTGATATTGGGGAGGGTTACTGGGACTGGAAATAGGCTGATGGAAAGAAGTGAAGAAAACGAAAGAAGAGATAAGAAATGGCAGATGGACCATAGACCACAGAAAGAGAGCTAAGAGAAGACAGGAAAGCAGAAGCCTCAGATCGGGACCAGCATGATCAGAGAATAAATTGGTCAGACAACAAAGGTAGAAAAAATAATTTTATTTCATATTAGTGATTTGACTACAAAATCATCATAATTTTGAAATCAAATATTGTTACTTGTTGTTGTGATATTTTCTGGCGTACTTTTTTTGGTGTGCGCTGGAAGAGGAGTAGTCTTATACGGCGAGTATAGGCCAAACACCTATATTTTAACAGGAAAAATAAGGGGTCGTCTTATACGCCCAGTCGTCTTATACGCCGGAAAATACAGTATATTAGCAACTTTATCTTCTGGCTGCACAACAGAACCTCTTTCAAATATTTATAAAATACGATTAATGGGGACAAATAACGCGGAATAGGGAAATTTAAACATCTCAAATTCCTAGAGCAAAACCAGTTCTCAAAAAACTCAGACCGACTGTGACAATGTAAACAGTCCTTAATAGAAGCAGAGGACACTGTACTGTACCCTATCTGTACTTCCAATTAATTTAGCAGTTCCCCCACATTGTTTAACTGAACATCAGTCCACAAATTTAGCCACAGAGTCCTTAGTAAGTTTCTCCAATTGCCTCAAAGTTCCTGTTAAGACCGCTTCGGTCCGAGTCACAACACCCCATATATCCTTAAGTGAGACGTCAAAGGTAGCAGCAACTTTTAACAGATCCTCACCTGACAGGGATGGGATATGTACCACCTTAGGCATCACAACGATCGGGGCATCAGGCTGTTTATGGGCTGAATACTGGTCAGGAAAAAGTGTCGAACCACTAGAAGGCCCCATATCAGTGGAACCCTCTAAGTCCGACAAAACCATAACAGGTGGCGGGAGGGGTAGGGTTGAACCCCCTTCCGGAGACAAAAGAGAAGGAGAATTAGTAGTCACAGAGGCAGATGAAACAGAACCCAATGTTCATTTTATCAGATGTTTATCCAAGGGTCCTTCTATCTTGGAGGACTTCATAGATGACAACGTTGGAAAGATCTTCTTTTATCGTTTCCCCTTTGCCTTGAGCAGCACTCCTTCATGGCGCCAAAGGGGCACGACCTGCCCCATTTGGGCACGCCCCTTCAGGCACTCGCCTGAGGGATGTGCCCGCAGCCACGTCCTGCGGCAAGGTCCGAGGTCTTATAGGGACCTCTGACGTCACCAGGACAGCGCCAATGCACCCACAGGGTAAGTGTGACTGCTGCAGCTGTAGAAAAGGTCTCCCTTTCTCTGGCATCCTGCTGCAAGGCTCAAGGTCTTATAGGCCCTCTAACGCCATCAAGACAGTGCCAATGTGCCCGCAGGGTAAGTATGATGCTGCTGCAGTAGAAAAGATCTCCCTCTCTCCAGTAAGCCTCTGATCTAAAGCATGATTAACGTAGTGTCTTGCACTGTAGTGCAAAATTGTTAGTTTCTTTCTCTACCCAGAAAGTCTAAGCATGCTGAAGAAGCGAACAGGTGAGAGATCAGTAGTAAAGGTATGCATGTGCTTTGATTAAAAGGCTTTGTAAGTCAAAAAGAGGTTACTGAAGCAGATCTGAAAAGAATTCCTGAATTTCATACACAAGACAGCAATATGTAACATGGCTGTAAATAAGTTTGGCTACATCATCATATGAAATATCTGGGTACATAGAGAATGTTTACTAAATCACCTCCTGTATTAAAAAACATGCAATATGCAGCCAGAAAGAAGTTTTTTCCTGCTTTTGAAATGCATCATTGCAAGAACTATTGCCAATGCATTCTAAGGCAATTTATGGCTGACTTACTGAAGAAATTCATCCCCTGAATGCCACCGGGTGAAATCTACTCCCAGTAATAGCAGGAATTGGTGAGCAAAACATTTCTAGAAATAAAAGCTGGCAAAGAAGGGCCCAAAAAGAGGAGGGAAAACAGTTTAAGAAACATTTTAAGAGATTCTAGAAGACTGATATGGAAGTATTAAACTGGATTACCTCCATGGTGATGTGACAGACTCCCTCCATTGGCAAGAATTTCTTCCCTGGCAGCAACCTAAATTGGGAGGAAAAGATTTATTAAAGGAGAAGATGCCATTAAACACGCAAACTAGATGCAGTGCTTAAGAATAAAATATACCCATTGTCTTTATGTATAAATTAAACAGAAAAAAGTGTTATGGCTCCCTAAAGCTTTGGGTATATTTTTTGCACTTTGCAAAGGGAATTAGATGTGTCATTCTGCTATTGTTAATGGAAGCTGCATGCTTAACATGCTACTTACGGTCCTGAAAATTTACCCCTGGCGCTCATTAATGAAATCACAGAATGAACCATTATATTCTAAGAGATGAGAATACTTTTGAATTCTTTGTAAGAAACACCCAATGCTACAAATACATTAATGTGGAATGCAAGGATAGTCCAGAGAAGAATGAATGTATTACCTCGATTTGCTCATAAACATGAATTGGGTCACCAAGTCCCCTGTAATTAAAAGCGAAGTAAAAATAGACACAGGCTCCCGTGTCATAGGTCTGTGTTACCCTAAAACAGAACATACATATTACATAAGAAATTAAAATGGTATGTAAATGATTAATAGTAGTACATCATAAAGCCAGAAATGTTAA
This sequence comes from Ichthyophis bannanicus, assembly GCA_033557465.1. Lineage (NCBI taxonomy): Eukaryota > Metazoa > Chordata > Amphibia > Gymnophiona > Ichthyophiidae > Ichthyophis > Ichthyophis bannanicus. The sequence continues at coordinate 523,298,584 of CM066036.1, read as the reverse complement.
TGGAAGATGCTTCATAAGAGTAAAGTGTTTTATTCTTTTATTCCTAGCATCCTCCCATGTGATAGAGCATTATTTTTCTTTGAAAGTATGTACCTATACTTTTTTTTCCCTAATGCCAAATCAGTGGACCGAAGGGATACATGGCAAAAAATTAAATGAATGGCAATTTTGCACGATATGAGCAAGCTCACACTCAATCTCCTACTTAATATTTAATACCATGTCACTGAAAAACTCCTTTGAGAAATAAAAGAAGGTTTTAATACGCCTGTTCTACAATCTCAGCAGTTTTAGAGGTCTTAAAGAAAAACACTTGACAATAATGGAGGTCTCAGTGCTATTGGGTTTAGGCTGACTATCTTGGCTCACCACCAGGAAAGACATGAATGCATTCACACAAAGCCATTCATATTCTATGAAACAGTTAAACGTGAAATACTAATTTAAAACAGATTGAGATAATGCAGGAAAAATAGATAAGAATTTTAGGAAATATATCTTGAAAATCGTGTATTTTTTCTTTTTTTTTTAACCAATTATTATACTATTTCTATTCTCAAATAAATGGCTGTGGAAGATGAGGAAAAATGCGATTACAAAAATACCCCTTTTTTGTAATTAGAAGAATAGCAACATGGCAGAAAAAGACCATATGGCCTATCCAGTCTGCCCTTCCATACCAACTATTATAGTCCCTTTTTTCCCTTTGAAGATCTTCTGGGATTTCCTTTAGAGATCCCATGCTTTCTTGAATTCAGATACTGTCCTGGTCTCTACCACCTTCATTGGTAGACCATTCCATGCACCTACCACTCTTTCTGTAAAAAAATATTTCTGCATATTACTCCTGAGTCTACCCCTTTCACATTCATCCTATATCCCTCGTTGCAAAGCTTTCTTTCAATTGAAAGAGGCTCTCTTCCTGTGCATTTAAGTCTCTGAGATCTTTAAGTCTGTCCTCATATACTTTATAATGAAGCCCACGGACCATTTTGGTAGCCTCCATCCTGTTTATCTCTCTCCCTTTATTTATTTATTTTTTTTTATTTTTTTTTTAGGGATGGTATATCAATTAGGGATCTAAAAATAATAAGTAAGGCAAGTGCTTCATGGAGTTGGAAGATACCTTGTATCTTCTTCCACACTTGCTGCCAGTATAACTGAATGTTGTGGCAGTCAAACAGCAGATGGGAGAGTGTGCCCATTCCCTGTCTTTTGTACCATTTTGAGAATAAGACTGGTATAATAAAGGCACAATGGACAAGGAAGTATAATGTCTGTGTGACTGAGGATGAATGGGAGTGACATGTTAAACCCCAAAACGTATCCCAGTGTTCGAATGAGGGAAGATAACCTAAGTCAGATGCCCAGACTTTTTCTACAACCAAACATGGGAGAGCATTGCAACCTCTAAGAAGAGCATAGAAATGGGAAATTGCTTTGGAGGAGTATTTATTGGTGCGGGCCATCTGGAGTAATCCTGAATAGGCCATAAGGTTCAATAAATTGAAACCAGTTTTTTGGATGCAATGATGTAGCTGGAGCTACTGGAAGTACCATTTGTCCGGGAGATTATATTCAGTGCACATATCAGTAAAGTCTTTAAAAGAGGTAGGGTTATGTAAATGTCTTATCTGCTAGTTACCTTTGTTCTGCCATGGAAGCCAGTGGATCATTTGTTTTTGAATCTTGAAGGAAGGATTCAGCCATATTGGTAATTGAATTGAAGGTGGGTTATCAGATTAGAGAAGTTGCGAGAGGAGGTGAAAAGAATCCCGAATGGAAGAGATAGTTGGCGGGACTCTTGATATTACTATGGCACAAACCTAGAAGAAGGTGTGGCAGAATGGGATATATGAGATGTTCCTCTAGTTGTAACACTAGATGATGTAGATCTGGAGAGGTCCATGCCCAACCTGGACCTTGTTTAAGCAAGTAGGCGTGATGGTACCAAAGGAAATCAGGGAACTGCACTCCCCCTACATTCTTGCTGAGTTTAAACTTACGGGTGGCTATCTGTGATATTCTTTGCTTCCATAAGGCGGCAACTAGAATTTTCTCTAGTTTTTTGTAAAACGTAGGAGGGAAGAGAACAGGTAACATAACCTGGCCATATCTTGCATAATATCTTCAGTCTTTCTATCCAAATCCTTTTCGCCAGCTTCAAACTGGATTCCCATCAAACACTCACCTAGAAATCATGAAATAAGGATTATACCTCAAAGAGTTAAAAATAAAGCCCATAGCTACTTAAAACAAATAGAAATTCGGGAACTACCACTATTAAACCCACCAAACTATCGCCACACTCAAGCCACAAGATTTAAAGGGCATTTTAATCAATACCTGCTCAATCAGAAACAAAATTACTATCATCACAGACTACATCAGAGATTACAGTCCAAACATAATTTGTCTAACAGAGACATGGTTGAATGAAGACGACCACATACTCAAATCTCCTCAAGGTACCAGACTACAAGTTATTTCACATCACCAGAAGTAGACAAAGAGGAAGAGGCGTCTTCATCATTAGAAAAAACTAACTCAATTTATCCACCACTACTACAATCAGCACTGTCAGCCTCAACTTAATCATCATTGAAAATAAATACTTAGCATTAAGCCTAGCCTACAGGTCACCCAAATCAAATGATGTGGCACTAACGTCCTAGAGTTAGCTTACTCTTCCACAGCTCAAAGCAAGCAACTCATCATTTTAGGTGACTTCGACCTTTCATCATTACCCCTCAGACAATCAACTGCATTCTTAGAAGCCATGGAAGCCTTGCACTTCATACAGATCATCAACAGACCCACCCACAGAGGAGGAAGCACACTGGACCTAATCTTCTCACCTAAATACTTATGCAACCCTATCACAAACTACAAGCCACAAATCACTCAAGTACCATGGTTTGATCACCACTTGATCTCCTTTCCAGCTTCCATAGAACTTCACAAATCCCTACAACAATGCTAATACAAATACCGGGCACCACTTCAGACACTTCGACAAGGCATCATTCTTAGATGAAATTTCTCCAGTACGCAATATTGAAACAATCTGAATGACCTTAGAAGGATCTGGAACAGGACCATCAGTGAATATGCCACAATACCAGAAGCTAGGCAAAATAAAATGGCAGTTAGCACCATGTGGTACAGCCACAAACTAAAACAACTGAATAAGGAGCTCAAGAGATTGGAACACAGGTGGGGCTGCTCTCAGAACATCCAAGACAAAAATAAATACTTGCACTACCTCAACACATATCGAGACAAAGTCAAAGAGCATAAAAAGAATCACACTAAGTTGATACTCAACTCATTAAACAGACCTAGAGAGTTATTTTATATTGTAAAGTCCCTACTATAATATGACAGCAACAACAAAACTGTTAACTCTTGACCCACAAGAACTAGCAAACAACTTTCAAACTAAAGTTGAAAGAGCATACTCCTTCCCAATATTACCACAACATGACCAAGTACTCAACTGCTCGCTAAAAGAACTCACCCTACCCTCTGTTTACACTATCAAAATGTAGAAAGACTAGGGGACATGCAATGAAGCTAAAGTATAACCCATATAAGACTAATAAGAGAAAATATTTTTTCATGCAACACGTAATCAAACTCTGGAATTTGTTACCGGAGGATGTAGTAAAAGCTGTTAGTGTAGCTGGGTTTAAAAAAGGTTTGGACAAGTTCCTGGGGGAAAGGTCCATAAACCATTATTAAAGGGGGCCCGGGAAATCTGCCACTTGTCCCAATACAAGCATTGTGGAACCTGTGTCTTCAGGGGAAACTGCTAGGTACTTGTGGCCTAAATTGGCCACTATTGAAACAGGATAGTGGGGGCTTGATGGACCTTGGTCTGACCCAGTATGGCATCTCTTATCTTCCTACGTTATGTTCTCTGGAAAACGTGGATACTATCAAAAGGGACCTCACACCACTGGACCCATGTCCAGTAAGCTGGATAAAGCTCATCCGCATTGACACAGCATCATTACTTAAAAAAATAACACAATACTCCTTCAAGCAAGCTTATATACCTGCCTGCCTCAAATCCAACCCATTTTCAAAAGCTGCAACCTAGACACAAGACCTACAGTATCTTCCTACTGACTAATCTACTATTCCTAGCTAAAAAATGCTGCTGACAAGAAGGCGCCCTCTGGTGTGAAGAGCACTTCAGCATCAACTCCTGCTGCTGCCATAGCTCCCCGATCAGGGTCGAGCTGAGGACACGCGGCCAAAACCTCCTGATCATCAGCCCCAGCCCAATAGGGGCCCTACAACGCTACTGCTACCGACGGCCTCATAAGAAGGCGCCCTCTACCGCACCCGCATCGAAGGGCCATGCCAAAGGGCCCTTTGGCGAGGCACGAAGGCTAGCTCATTAACAGTGCCATTGGCCTTAACTGCTGCAAAAAACGCCCAGCACAGGACCACAAAACCACCAAACTTCCCTTGGACGTTATATGACCGAAAGAACATTTGGCTTTATTTCATAACCTGTAGTCCACCACGACAGAGCTGTAAGTTGTATTCAACTTCAAGTTATACACTCAAATATAATTGTTTACATGCATACTTAACCATACCTTACCTCTGTACCTAATACTCTCTGGGCTACTCTCATAGAAATCATAGAACTGAATCACTGTAACTCTATATTGAATTACTCATGTAAACGTAACTGCTACTTCTCTCATGAATTCTCCTTCAGGATAACTTTGATTGCGTTTAATCACTGCCTTTCTATCAAGATATTGCTGTGTACCACATACTTTATAACATACATCCCAGGATCCCACTCCCATCCTAGGGACCCTCCAGAATTTTTGTCCCAATAGCACCAGGTTTCACATACCCAATTACTGGACACAGTTGCCGCCAGCCTATCACCATTTCTCTTAAACATAATTGGGAGTAAAAATGCCAACTTCAAACTCACCCCCATCCAAGGTACTATGCATTCTCCTCATCCTGATCGCCTCCCTAGCTGTATCCATTGGTCTAAACTACAAATACTCTAACACCATCCCTATAATATACACCCGAAACAGGAACAGTCTCTTACCCATAGCCCCTTATACTAGTAGCAGTCAGAAAGTCAACTCCTCCAGACTGATCAACATAAAATTAACCACGTACAATCCAACAACCCCACAATCTCGGACACCCCAGAACTGTAACCTCATATGCTACCTGACAAATGCGAGATCACTGAGAAATAAGTTACCAATATTCACTGACCTACTCAATGTCCAAAAACCTAATATTATTTGTATAACTGAAACTTGGTTATCGGACACAGTCAGTCCTCATTAACCATCTGAAGACCCCAGGATACGAAATATTCCATACGCACAGACCAAGTAAAAGAGGAGGTGGTGTACGAATCATAAAAAATTCTCTCAAAGCAAAAATCATAGCATCTGACAACATTTCTAACATTGACACCCTCATCTTAAAAATCAAGAACCTCTGCATCTGTCTAGCATATAGACCACCTGATAAAAGTTCTGAGAACATTGACATTCTTACCGAATTATTGGTCTCATCTTCAGACATGAACCCAGTGATATTGATGGGAGATCTAAACCTGCCATCTCTTTCTAAATTCAACTTAGATTCTTTCTGGAATTCAAAGACTTAAATTTCCATCAAATTGTCAACAGTCAAACCCACATAAAAGGAAACTCTCGACCTTGTCTTCCTCCCTAGCTCCCTCCTGGGGGCCTTCAACCTATCATCTTTGGAGATACTCCCCGTCCCCATGGTCTGACCACCACCTTATCAAGTTTAGACCCAACATTGATGATACTTACCAAAACAAATCTGCACATCAATCCATAACCTACTGATTCAAAAAATTCAATAAAGTTGAGTTTCTAGATCAAATCTTACCTCAGCTCACACTTGACCCATCAAACCTAGATGAAACAGTAGACAACTGGAACAAAGCAATATCCAACGCAGCCATGAACAAGAGCTCTCAAACACCCACCAAGACAATATAACAACGCTCCCTGGTTCCATTCTGCCCTTAAAGCAATGAAATCCGAGCTTAGAAAAGCTGAGCGCAAATGGCGGCATTCAAAATCCTTGACTAACCAATTAAGCTATGTAAACATCCTCAACAAATATAAGAAGACTATCGATAATGTAAAGAAAGACCACTTCTCCAATATGCTAATAAAATCGATAAACCAACCCAGAGAGCTATTTAACAGTCAAAAACCTAACAAATAAAAATTATAACTCAGACTTAACGGATTATGAGATATCCCCTCAAACCCTGTTAAGTGCCATCGAGTCGGAGTCGACTCATGGCGACCCTCTGGATAGCTATCCTAAATTGTGTTCGGTCTTCAGTCAGGTGGCTCATTGTTGACAGACTGGCACCCGTAGCTGCTGTTATTGTATCGATCCATCTCATTGCTGGCCTTCCTCTTTTGTGTTGACCTTCTATCTTGCCAAGCATGACGTCTTTCTCTAATGATCTCTCTCGTCGCATGATGTGTCCTAAGTATGAAAGTCGAAGTCTTGTCATCTGAGCTTCTAAAGAAAGCTTAGGTTTGATCTCCTCTAGTACTGACTGGTTTGTTCTTCGGGTAGTCCATGGTATTCGCTGCCAGCACCAAAATTCAAAGGCATCAATTTTCTTCCTGTCTGTCCTTTTCACTGTCCAGCTTTCACATCCATATGGTATTATTGAAAATACCATGGCTTGAACCAGTCGAATCTTTGTATGGAGAGAGACATCTCTGCTCTTGAGAATCTTATCTAGGTATTTCATAGCCATTCTGCCAAGAGCAATGCGTCGTCTGATTTCTTGACTGCTTGTTGCTTCTTTATTGATAGTTGATCCAAGTAGGTTAAAGTTGTTCACAATTTCAATTTCTTCTCCTTCAACGATGAACCTGTTGATTATGCCAGTTGTCATGATCTTTGTCTTCTTTACATTAAGGTGCAGGCCCATTTTGAGACTATGTTCTTTGATTCTGAGAAGCAAATGTTTCAGATCATCTTCACTTTCAGCCAGTAATGTAGTATCATCAGCATAGCGAAGGTTGTTGATGAGTCTTCCACCAATCTTCACACCTCTGTTGTCTTCATACAATCCTGCTTCTCTGATGATTTGTTCTGCATATAAATTAAACAGGTAGGGGGAAAGTGTACAGCCTTGTCTTACACCTTTGCTTATTTTATGCTTTGTTATGGAAGGACAGACTAGATAGGCCATGTGGTCTTTTTCTGTCATCATGTTTCTAACCATTCTGTTTCTCCTTGTTCCGTTCGAACTGTTGCTTCTTGATCAATGTACAGATTGCGCAAGAGAACAATCAGGTGTTCTGGTATACCCATGCTTCTTAATGTGGCCCAGAGTTTCTCATGGTTTACACAGTCAAAAGCCTTGCTATAGTTGATAAAGCACAAATAGATATCCTTTTGGTATTCTTTAGTCTTTTCAAGGATCCATCTCACATCCGCAATGATGTCTCTCGTTCCTCGCCCTTTCCTGAACCCTGCTTGCACTTGCACTTCAGGTAGTAGCAAGCCTCAAACCCTAGCGTGCTACTATATGAATAAAGTAAAGCTCCAATTTTCTCCTACATTCGTACAGGATGTAACACTGATAAACCCTCTCAATACATGGTCCAATTTCCACCATTCCTTTCCTGGCTAAACTAACAGAAAAAGTTGTCCAAACGCAACTCCAGGATTTCATAGATACATCGGCCCCTCTTGACAAACACCAATACGGTTTCCGCCCATATCACGGAGTAGAAACTCTTCTTACAGTATTAATTGACCTGCTTTCAAGAGGCATAGATAACGCTAAACAAGCATTTATTCTTCTATTCCTGGACATCACTGCAGCATTCGATAGCGTAAACTACCTATTGATGCTAAATAGACTTCAACAGACCGGGATAAACGCTTCCATCCTCAACTGGTTTACATCGTATCTACAAGACAGAACTCAAACAGTGAGAATTAACCAAGACACGTCAACAACTTTCAAACAGGAACAAGGTCTCCCCCAGGGTTCAGCACTATCGACTCTGCTTTTCAACCTATATCTTCAACCCATGTGTCATATCCTCAAGAGATTCTGCATATTCTACCACATATATGCGGATGACAATGTTATACCTCCCATTCACGATCCCAAACTCGCCAACACAACTTCTATCAGATTGTTTTAAAGAGATTTCACAGTGGCTTAAAAAAAAATAATCTATATATATAAATTCCGCCAAAACGGAAGTACTTTACATCACTAGAAATCAAAATTTTGTACCACCTACCTCAATCTGCCTACAGAAAACTAACATTACGGTAAAAGAGGTGAAATACTTAGGTATCACATTGGACTAGACCCTCAGTATGGAATCTCACATCAAAAACACTGTGATAAAAATACATTATAAGCTAAAACTACTAAAACAGCTCCGTCCACTGATACACCTAAATGACTTCAAATCTGTTATACAATCTATCATCACTCCTCACTTTGACTTTGTGAACTCCATTCTACATGGCCTATCAAAACATACTCTCAGAAGACTTCAACTAGCCCAAAATGTGGCAGTCAGATCAGTCCTAAACATTAGTTCAACAGAACACATCACACCCATATTATCAGAATTACACTGGCTACCGATCCATACCCGCATAAGCTACAAAATTCTTGTGACAAACTGTAAAATAATCCACAACATAGCCCCATCCTTTCTGAACAACTTAATCGCTATTGAAACCTCAAACAGAATCCAAAGAAGCAAAAATAAACACAAACTTCAAATCCCAAAGGACTACAGAAAAGCCAAAAAATTAACAAATAAAAAAGGATTTTCACATGCTGCGCCAACCCTCTGGAATGAGCTCCATGAGGACATCAGAGAACAAAAGGAAATCAAAATATTCTGCAAAAAACTTAAAACATTCCTCTTTACCTCTCACTATGGTACACAATCTATGACACCCAAGCTGATTTCACAACAGGCCAAATAGCGAGCCAAATATAAAATAGAAATATACTAGCTGCGCCCTGCTTGAGCATATAAAACATCAGTCATGCTCAATTATTGTATATAGTTAAAGGGCATATGTACCCTGTACTGTTTTGACCTCAATGTAAATAGTTACATTTTGTTCCATGTACTGTTTTGATTTCATCAATGTAAATAGTTATGTCATGTTCCATGTAACTGAAAATGACCATGTTCTAGTGTACTTTTCAGACCATTGTTGCTTGTAAACCACGCTGGATCATATGGAAAGCACGGTATAAAAATGCTTGTTAAATAAATAGATAAATAAATAAATAAAAATAATTGAAAAAGTAACATTAATACAGCGACAAGACTATATTAACACATACAATCCACTACATCTACAGCAACATGGTTTCAGACAGTTTCACAGCATCAAAACATTAATCACTTCACCATTTGATAAAATCATGAAGGGCATTCAGAACCCACAACAGGAATTCATATTAATATTCCTCGACATACTTTTGCTCAAACATTTATAAGAAATCTGAGTACAGGGTACTGCTTTATTATAGTTCCATTCCTATCTAACTGGACATCAACACGATGTCAAAGTAGAATCCACCAGATCAACACCGTTTAAGCTATCGCAGGGCATCCCACAAGGTTCAGCACTATTTTCCCTCTTATTCAACATTTACCTACATCCAATCTACCAAATCATTCAAACTTTCATGTTCTGTACCTCATCTATGTGGACAATATTATGATTTATGCTCCATTCTCCACAACGTGCTACACTCTCATAATTATTTCAATGCAATATCCGACTGATTATCACAGCACCATATGACTAAGTACTTTCTATCAAAGGGATAAAACATTCTCTCCATCCATTCTCTTCAACATGAACCTGGAAGTTAAGAAGGAGATCAAATATCTCAATTACAAATGACCAGTGATTCACCCTACTGACTCACATCAATAAAACTACTAAAATGATCTACTAGAAGATAAAAACCCTACAATGCGTACGTCCACTAATTGAAGTGCATGACTTCAGTACAGTATTTCAAGAAATAATTTTGCCGCACTTGGACCTCTGCAATATCATTTACCATGGCATACCCAAATACATATTACATCCATTACAAATGGCTCAGCACACTGTAGCTAGGATACTAGAAGGCACTTCCATATAACATCTCTCCTTAAAAAGCTACACTGTTCTGACTCAAATACAAACTAATAACTACCTTCAAAATTCTGCATAACATGTCTGCCACTACCTACAGAACATACTCGTAAAAGTCCCAGAGAATAAAACTAGAAGATCATGCGCTCAAAGCATTTTAAGCGTGCCTATGTAAATACTAAAATGTAACCAGTCAACCTGCTCATGAGCCTTCTCATTATATGCATCTGGTCTCTGGAACAACCTCCCCGCAAAACTGAGGAACACAAATTACATTACCCACTTCAAGAAGGAACTAAAAAACCTCTACTCTTCAAAGAACATTTTGATAATAAAACATAGCTCGGTTTGTAACTGCAAAACGCCACAACATATTATCCTCCAAATCAGCTTAATCAAACGAGACTTAATAACAATGAGGTATCCACTATATTCCATTACGCACAAGCGTCACCTTGTTTACACAGTCAACCATATACATAAGTTAAATATTAATGCTTATATTTTTGTGACTAGATTAGTTCCATGTTAATACTCCCTATTCTATGTAAGGTTCTATGTTTAAATTGTTTCATGTAAACTGTATTGACCATTGGAAATGCGGTATATAAAAAAAAATGTTAAATAAACATACCAAGGATGTAATTCACTTTTGGTACAATCATTTTTATTGTTTCAAGATGGCTCTACCAGGAGAGGTATAACGACGACTGCTGTAATAGAGATTGCACTTGTTCTATAGAGTCAGAGGCATTGTGCTCTAGGGTATCTTCTATTGTGGTACAGTACTTTATGCCCAAGTACTTGAATGAGGATGCCGCCCATTGGAAAGAAAAGGGGTGTCAGTTCCATCTTGGTGACATATTAATTTAGAGGAAAGACCACTGACTTTGTCCAATTAATTCTATAGCCAGATAGATGAGAGTAGGATTCTATATTCGAGAGTTTGGCAGGGATAGAGTTAGGGTCTGTAAAGAGAAGAACATTGCCTGCGTATGCAGACAGTTTAACCTGACAGCAGGTGTCTGCCTGTTTAAGAGGGTTAGGGGGCTCTACTGTAAGACAAGGATGAACAATAATGGGGACAAAGGGCAGTCCTGCCGGGTGCCACGATGCAATGAAAATGGTTGGGAGACTGTGGCATTGGCACAAATGTGAGCTGTGGAGTGGGCATAAAGGACTTTGATCATGTTAAAGAATACACTGACCATGCCAAATCAGCGGAGTGATCGAAACAAGGGCCAGTCTAATCTATCAAAAGTCTTCGCAGTGTCTAGTGAGAAGCTTACTAGTGGGGTTTGTAGATCCTGTGCAATGGCTAGAATGTTGCAAAGTAACTGGGCATTGTCAGCTGTAGATCTTCCCACCACGAAACCACATTGGTCAGGGTGAATGACCCACCTAACGACCCACTTAGTCACAGAAAACTTTGGCCCTACCACATAACCAATCCCTGCCAATACTACCCCCAGCCCACTTAAGCTAGCCCAACCATCACAGAACAACATCTACAAACTCCCAATCCCCATGACCCAGCTGTCTCCATGCAACTCAACTGTACCCAAAACATTATGGAGCACATGTAAATAAGCTACCAATAAATGTATCCATTGTATACTCATGTTCACCTAAGCTCACTATATGTAAACAAGCTATGTAAATAAGTTATGGTTATATGTAAACCATATTTACTCTTGTTAAATGTACACTGTTTTGACCCAGTGAAAAGTGGTATAAAACAACAGTTAAACAAATAAATAAACCTGGAACAGAATGACCCGATTGAGTCGATTAGCTAGAATTTTCACATAAATCTTGTAGTCTGCATTAAGCAGTGATACCAGGCAATAACTTTCTTTGGGTCCCAACCTGGCTTTTCATGAATGACAATGGTGGCATTTGTGAAGGACCAGACCAATGGGACTGATGGAGTAGCATGACAAAATATGAATGTAGGTAAGGGATGAGGTCGGCACTAAATGTTTTATAAAATTCTATGAGAAATCCATCTGACCCGGAAGCCTTGCCAGATGTCAACTGCATAATTGCTTGAGTGATCTCATCAGATTGGAGCTCTGCATCTGGCTGTGAGGCCTGTGGCAGGGACAAAGTAGGTCTCTCTAGAGAGTTAGCCAGTGATCAAACTCTTCCCAAATATCAAAGACCTCAAACATATAGAGTTGTGTGTAATAGGACTGGAAGCTCTCCAGAATGTCTACATCTTGGGTTAATAGTCTCCCGCTATCATCGGAGGGGGCTGCTATTCAGGTCACTTCTTTGTGTGACTTTAATATGTTGGCTAATAATCTTCCAAACTTGTTTTGTTCTGAAAAATATCGACCATTCTGATTATGAATTATTTGGTTCGCTTCCGTACTCAAGATAGTACTATACTGGTAGCATAGCTTTTGTAGGTACAATAGCATAGACTGAACCGGCTTCGTTATAAGAAGCCGCTCCCCAGCTTTAATTTGCTGAGATAGATGTAATTCCTGGTTTCACTGACGAGCTAACCTAATAGAGTAGCTAGTGATAATGGCTCGCATATTAGCCTTGAAAGCCTCACACCAGGCCCAGACTGACGTGTCCACCGCCTTGTTATGATCAAAGTAGGATATGGTGGCCTTTTTCAGAGCAATAATGAATGATTGATTGCTAAGGTGACTTCTATTAGAGCACCACACTGAGGTGGCAACACTATGTGGAGCTAGTTGAAAGGTGAGGGAAATTGCTGCATGATCAGAGAGCGTAGTTTCGTGAATAATTAAAGAGGTCAACCAGGACAGGACTGAGAGGCAAGGAAGAAATCTATTCTGGAATGCATGTGATGGAGCAGAGAGAAATACGTATAATCTTCATCAGTGGGATGTTGTAACCTCCAGGGGTCAACAAGATCACTATCTTCCATCAGTGCTTGAATGACATAGGTGGTTCTGGAGGGCCAAGCATGACACTGACTGTCGATCAAATAAGGGTTCAAGAACTAGGTTGAAGTCCCCCCCCCCCCCCCCCGAGCACAGTGTCAGTTAACTCTTTGGCTATTGAATGGAAGTCTAGGCAATCTATGTTCGGGGCATAAATCGTAAGGACTTAACTCTTCTGGACCTATCTGAATTTGCACCTTTGCCCATCGGCCTTCAACATCAGTTTTTAGGTGGAGGATAAAGATAGAGTTTGGCGTGCCAATACTGCCACACTGCTCTTTTTATGTAGCACGGAACAGCATATGATCAGGTTGTAATAGCCTCCTCCCAGTTTTTTGGACTCTACTAAATCTAAATGAGTCTCCTGTAAATACACTATATCTGTGCCTGACAGTATAATAGGACTTTCTTACATTTAATGGGGTTGTTCAATCCCTTAACATTAAGGGACAGTATTTTCAGGGCACTAGCCATCAGTATTTCAATAAGCTACACCAAAAAAGGTGCGCCATAAGGAGACATTCTGACTACAGATTTGTCTACTTGTAAGGATCTCATGATATGGGAAGATATTGAATGATTAACCAAAAAGAGCTGCTTTAAGAGTATAACTAATCCAACATCATAACATCTCTTAGTTACCTAATCCATTCCACCACACTAATCACTAAAAAAGGCTTCGTCAGGGGCTTACGATGGCATACTTGACGACAATCTAAGGAAGTAACTACAGCGTCTGACATAGCACTATTTAAACATTTAGCCACCAATAAAATCGCCAACCACAGCTGACGTCTTTTTTCACCTATCCACAATTTGCCCTTAACCCTATAAACAATGGAAAGTTAAAAGGCTATTCTAGCGGTGTGTGTGGTTACACTCCCAGCACAACCAGGCAGAACTCTATAGTCTCAAGAGACTGTATTGTTTTAAAAAACACCATTGTTTTTTTTTAAAAAAGTGTCCACTCAATTTTGCATTCAAAACATTAGGGTCCAGTGTGCCCAATCTATAAATCCATTGTTGTTCGCGCTGCAATAATAAATGTCCTCTATCTCCTCCAGGTATATTTAAAGACACTTGATCCAACACCATACAGCGCAGCACGTCAAAGGTATGATTCAACAATGTACAATGCCTAATTAATGTTGTCTCCACTTTCGCTTTGGACAAACTATATTTATGTTCTGCCAGTCTGACCCTTCAATGGACGAGTTGTCTTTCCTATGTACAGTTTCAAACACGGACAGCTGTGGTTGGCGATTTCATTGAGAAGACAGAGTCCATTGAGCTTGTCGCATGTGTAAATGAGCGTAGGGGATGATATGGACTGTGGAGGCCATGTGTCCTAATAGACATAGCATCTCTTCAGCTGTTACTCTGCTTTGCTTTTGCACCCCCTTTACCAGCTCGATGAGGTGGGCACAGCGATCCTGTGGAAGAAAAGCTTGGGCCTGCTGAGTGTCTAAGAACACTCTGATGAACTCCAGTCATTGGGTTTGAGCGAGGTGAGACTTTGGGAAGTTTATGACAAAGCCCAAGTGTTGGAGCACCATGATGGCGAGATGAAGGGAGAGTCTTACCTGCCAAGGGGAACCTCCCCTGATCAGTCAATCGTCTAAGTAAGAGAAGACGAATACCCCCGAGGTGCGTAGTTAGGCAGAGACTACTGGCATGCATTTTGTGAAGACTCTTGAGGCAGAGGCTAGACCAAAGGGGAGGCCCTGGTATTGATAGTGGCTTCCTTGAAACATGAAGTGCAGATACTGTCTTTGCGAGGGATGGATAAGTGAATGTATGTACGCCTCTTTTAGGTCTAGAGAACATAGCCAATCGTGTCTCTGGAGCTATGGTAGAAGAGTTCCTAGAGAAATCATTCTGGATTTTTCTCGGACTAGAAATTTGTTTAGGTCTCTGAGATCCAAGATGGGCCTGAATCCTCCTGTTTTCTTTGGAATGAGAAAATATGAAGAGTAGAAGCTCATCCCTTCTTGAGGAGGAGGAACTCCTATGGCACCCTGGGAGAATAGGGTGGTCACCTCTTCTTTTAAGAGAATGCTTTGAAGGGACTGGGTGGGATAGTTCCTTGTGAAGTTAATGGTAAGGTTTTGAAGTGAAGCTGATAACTCTTTTGGACAATCTAGAGCATTCATTGCTCTGATGTTATGAGGTGTCACCTGTGGGCATAATGACACAATCTGCCAGCTAAGTGGAGGGTCTGGGGACCCTTCAGGGGCAGACGGGCAATGCTCTCCAGGAAGGAGTTAGAATCCAGGCACAGGCTGTGCCTGTGCAGTTGGTTGAGGTTTAAAAGCATTGGGGTTCTTGGGCTGGCAATGGCCCTGCTGTCTCTGCTGAGGATGCTAAGGCTGATAGGCAGCAGAATGCGGGTAAGAAGGATAGTGTCTCTTCTTTTTAGAATAGAAAGATTTATTGGAAAGAGCCTTCCTATTGGATGGGTCAGCTGTTTTCCTGGAAAGGCATTTTAGGGTGAGTTCATCTATCTCAATCTCTCCTGCTTTTTCCCTCTAATCTTTGCCAAAAAGGTTTTCTCCAATAAATGGGATATTGGCCAGTTTATCCTGGACCCATTGCTCGAGATCTGAGGCCTTTAACCAGACCATTCTACGAGCCCCAATGCAGACTGCTGAAGCTCTGCTTGTTGATTTGGAGGCATGAAAAGAGGCCCTGGTAAGAAACTTAGAAGTATTTTGGCCTTGCTTGATGAGTGTCTAGAATGCATTCCGCTTATCCTCAGGAAGCATAGGAGTGAAAGTCTCCAGATCCCTGATGATATCCTTCAGAAACATGCCCACGTACAGCATGTAAGAATTTATTCTAAAGGCCAACATGCATGCTTGGAAGCATCGATGCACAAGGGTATCAAGTGTCCTCGAGACTCTGCCAGGTGGCATGGATGAATGGTTCTTAGAGCTCTTTATGTGATACATTGCTGATTCCACCACCACTGAGTGGTGGGAAAGCTGAAGTTTTTTTGAAACCTGAGCACTCTGGTACTTGGTACATGGGATCAAGCCTCTTGCTAACAGGCGGAACAGTGAGTGGGGCTTCCCATATGCGGTGCATAAGATCCTGTAGGATCCTATGCCCTGGTAATGTAGCTGCCTCCTTAGGTGTGGGAGGGTATTGGAGTATCTCCAATTCTTCTGTCCCTTTTCAGAGGCTACTGTGATGGCGAGCCCTACTGCCATGTCACGTATGAAGTCCTGAAAGGACATATCTTCTGGTGGGGACAGACGCCGTTCCTAAGGTGGCGAAGGGTCTGAAGGGATGTCTGGAAGTTCTCAGGAAATGAGTGATCCCTCGTCAGATTCTGAAGAACTATTAAAGTATCAGCGGTCTTGGGTTCGACCTCGATACTTCATGGATGAAGGTAGATGCCAATACTGATGCTCGGAAGTATCGGAACCGAGAGCCATGTCATTTTGAGTCTGTTGGATACCCTGAGTCTCAGTCTGTTCCAATGACGGTATCACCCTCGAGGGTTCCGTTGATGCCTGTTCGTGGGCTAGCATCGGAGCCGATACATCTGGCTGTAGCCTCGATGCTGATGCCTGCACTCCTGGAGCTCTCAATGTTATTGGTACCAAGGCTGCCAGCAGTGCCACCAAACTTCTCTTGAGAGCCAGCATGCACTGGGGTCCAGGGAGATGCAGATGTCTGGGTGGAATCACCCACCGGGCTCCGAGCCACCGTCCCAGAACATGGAACTAGTAAGCTCTCCAGAGAGTTGATTCTTCGGGAACATCCGGAGCCCTTCTTGTACTTTGAAGGACAGATCCTCCCGCCAGGGCTGTTTGGCTAGCCAGTCTGCATTGGAAGCACATCTAGGGGAGTCGTAATGCTTATACTGGGACTTCTCTCTGGTCTCAGTATCGGTCTTTGATGCCGATGCTGATGACTTAAGTAGCCAGAGACTGACTGACTTTTATGTTTGGACTTTGAAGAAATCTAAGTTCCATGAGAGGAAGTCGATGCCCCTGAAGAAGTAGAAGCCACTGACAGAGTTCGAGGAGAATGACAATCCGTACTGCCCGGCTCAGTGCTTTAGGCCTTTGTCATTCGCTGGCACAAAGGACCAGAATTGGGTTGATTTTCAGGCCCTACACATTTTAGACACTAGTCATGTTTATCAGTGACTGATGTGGAACCAGTACACTTGGTACTTTTTTTTTTTTATTATTATTTTTTTTTATTTGAATTTTAGTCAGTTATACAACAACTAAAAGATAAAGACAATCAAAAAGGAAAAAAAAATCATCTCACAGTACCAAGCATATAAGAAAACAAAACTGATATAGTCCACATTATTGGGATTCGGCTGTGGATATACAATAGAAAACACAAAAAAACATCATTAGGAAACTAAGGCTTGACTAGCCCATATATAGGAGGAAAAATACAAAACCTACGGTTATACTCCCCTGTAATTCTCACCCAACGCTTCTGTCAACAACAAATTTTTCCAAATGGGATACATCAGTGAAAGTATATGAAGCACCCTCATAATTTACAACACATTTGCAAGGGAACCTTAAGAAAAAAGTAGCACCCAGCTGAAGGACCCGTGGCTTAAGAGCTAAAAAAAGCCGACGTCGAAGCTGGGTGCTACGCGCCACATCCGGGAAGATATTTATTCGGTGGCCACAAAACTCAGACGCTTTATATTTTAAAAAGGCCTTAAGAATTTGTTGTTTAGCGTCAAGAGATTTCAAGGTCACCAAAAGAGTAGCCCGAGTACCAATTGCATCTGTGGAAGCCTCTAAAAAAGCTGTCAAGTTAGAAGTAGAAGGTTCAATTACGTCTAAATCTCCTTCATCTGGGGCAACTTTTTTCACCACATTAGAAATGTAATACACTTGTGAGAACTCAATAGAGTCGGTCAGATGTAAAACTTCTTTCAAATACTTATCCAGAAGAATTCTGGGAGCTAAGAGAGACGTTTGTGGAAAATTTAGAAGACGCAGATTATATTGACGAGAAGAATTTTCTAATGCCTCCAATTTACTATGTAAAAGCAAAGAATCCTTAATGCTAGCCACGTGTGCAGAGTGCAACGGGCTAACCTGAGATTCCAACTTAGTACAAACCCCATTGACAAAAGATACTTTATCATCAATCTGCTTTAAAGAAGCAACAGTTTCAACCGAGAAAACACACAGGGAACTTAAGGTAGAAGTAATTTTATCATCTATAGATTTAAGGACACTCCAAAGATCCTTTAAAGTCACCTCAGAATCTGGAGACAGGGTGGGAAGTCCAAAGGAACCTCCAACCCCGACTAACTGAACCGGTTTAGGTAAACTAACATCAGGAATGGTAAGACTCACCTTATCAGGGGTCTCCACAGAGGCAAAAGAAAACCCAGCAGAAGACGGAGGGAGAGGAGGAGACTGCCCGCCAGAACCGAGGGAGGCTCCTTCAGGGGAGGACTGCGCAACCGGAAGTGGGACAAGATGTTTGTCCATAGGACCACTAGGCGCCTTATCCACTGCACTATCAGTGGGTTTCCCCCCTGCCTTGGCTTTGCGTTTTCCCATACTAAATAAAATTAAACAAACTCACAACACACTGCCGCCGAAGGGGCGCCAAAGGGGCGTGTCTCGCCCCTTTGGTCACGCCCCTTCGGAGCACGCCCCGTGGACACGCTCCGCGGTCACAAAATGAACTACAATATATAGAAGGAAAAAAGGTCTTTCCTGGAGAAGTTGTCCCAGCGCTGCCTGCCCGATGGCGGAGGGAAGGGAGCGCGTCCAGCAGCCAGCCCAGTGGTAGCAGTCTCTGGGTCGCGGTAAGAGACCCGGGGTTCCTCCTACGCAGCCACACCGAATCCCATTATTTATTTTTTTTTTTAAACCACTAGTTGACTTTTCCATGCCTCAAAAAAGTTGTCTTCAAGACTGAAGATAAGGCTCTCCAGAAAACGAAGAACTGAGGAGAGAAGCTGGGAAAGCAGGAAGGCAGATGCGCAGATGCAGTGGAGTGCCCCCAAGGCTTTCCTATTGGACACTGAGGAGCGTACCCACAAGGGCTTCATCAATACCAATGTCACCCATATGTGAAAACTGTATTCCTGCTTGTTCCTAGAGATTTGTTATTATAGCGTCCACTTTGTCCATCTGGGAGGTTACAGAGGCGAGCTCAGATTTGACTTCTGCCAGCTCGGATTTCACAGTGTTTAGTGATTCCACGTTGGCGATAACCAGATCACGCATCAGCTGAATTTCGGCCAAAAGCTCTTTCATGCTGTCATCTGAGTCCTTAGCTACGATTATTTAGAGGGGGTGGAGGTTCCCGTTTTGAGCTCTTGATGTCCTGATTTGGACTCGGGGTATTCCAGCCACGCTGGTTTAATATTAGCCATGACAGAAAGGTATCTCAAACAGTGCTGTTAGAAGGGGCTTCGAGGTGGGAGGAGGTAAGATTCGCAAAAAGGCCTCAGGAGCTGATCTCCTAGGCAGTCATCTCAGTCCGTGGTAGGCTCTGCCCCTCTTTATATCCTTTTGAAGGTGAGGTCACCAGAATTGCACACAATACTCTAAATGAGGTCTCACCAAAGACTTATAGAGAGGCACTATCACCTTCTCCTTCCTGGCCATTCTTGTCCCTATGCATCCAAGCATTCTTCTGGCTTTTACCATCACCTTAAGCCACCTTAAGATAATCAGAAAAAAGTCATGCCCAGGTTCCACTTCTTTCATGGACAGAAATACTTCACCTCCTATACTGTACCATTCCCTTGGATTTTTGCAGTCCAAATGCATGACTCTGCATTTTTTAGCATTAATTCTCAGCTGCCAAATTCTTGACCATTCTTCAAGCGTTGCTGGATCCCTGCTTATGTTATCTACACCATCTTGGGTATCTACTCTATTGCAGATTTTGGTTTCATCTGCAAAGAAGCAAACCTTACAAGACAGTCCTCCTGCAATATCACTAACAGAAATGTTTAAAAGAATAGAATCAAGGACAGATCCCTTTAGCAAACCACTGGTAAGATCCTTTGCCTCAGAGTGAGCTCTAATTACCTGTATCCTTTGTCACCTCCAACTCAATCAATTTCTAACCCAATCACTTTAGGGTCCATTCCTAGAGTGCTCCATTAATTTATAAGTTGCATGTGTGGAACGGTGTCAAAGGCTTTAATGAAATCTAAGTACACCACATCTAGTGCTCTTCCTTGGTCCAACTTTCTGGGTGCCCAAAGAAATTAATCATATTTGCTAATGAAACCTGCTTCTTGTAAAACCATGCTGCCTCAGCAGCAAATACCTATAAATACTTACTGTCCAAGGACAGAAATGTAGCAGTAGATAAGGACTGCAAGGTGTTTCTAGTTTGCTCATTCCTAAAATACTGAAGGGCACAGCTGATTCTTAAGAACATAAGAACATAAGAAATACCACATTGGGGCAAACCAAGGTCCATCATACCGCTATCCTCCTCATACACTTTCTTCTGCACCACACCCAAGCCACCCCACTCTCCACAAACACTATATTGCTGCAACCCCTTTACCAAGCCATTATACCCCACTACTACATAACTTCACAAGCAGCACACAAACAGCCTAGCCGAAGATACCTCACCGCAATAAGCTCAAGCTCCCCTCCAACCCCATATAAACCACACATGAACACTCCCATGCAACCACCAACAAGCATAGAGCTATTTAACGCCATGTCAATAAGAAACAAAATTAACACCCTGGCAGACCACATTGAGTCACATCAAACTGATATTCTATGTATCACAGAAATGTGGCTTGCTCCCACTGATAATGTTCTCCTTAACCAGCTCACACCTCCCACGCACACAGCATTCAACTACCCTTGTACACACAAGAAGGGTGGAAGCGTCCTTATCCTGGCAAGAAGTAATCTAAGATTCAAGATCCGATCCACCTCAAGTACTTTTCACTGCAACACGATCATCGAGAATATTACCTGGCTCTGTACCTCACGTACAGGACCCCTCATGCCTCTTTGGATGAACTTTCATCTACACTGGAATCAGTGTGTGCAAGCAACGCTCCACACAAACCTTTGTTAGTTCTTGGCGACTAACCTCAAATCTGCTGCCACCAAAGATGTGGAAACCTTCGTAATAGCTATGAACTTGCTCCAATACACTCAAATTATTAACACCCACACACACAGACACGGTCCCTCTCCAGACCTTATATTTGTACCCAACCAACTAATCGACAACAACCTCATAACAACCCCCATAATTACACTAGTACCATGGTTGGATCATCACAGGATAAAAATCGATCTACAGTTTCCAATCATAATCTCACATGTAGACCAGTGCCATTCCAGAAGACTATTCAAGAGCTTTGAAAAGGACCAATTTCTTCAAGAAATTCTCCCCAACCTGAACAAAGAAGGACCTAAATAACCTAATTGAGAATTTGAATATGATCATCTCCTACAGCAGCAAAAGCACCAGAGTCCAGGAGCCCAAAGTCCCAAGGTACTAAGCCCAGATCAGCCCCCTGGTACTCAAATGATATAAGAAAAGCAAAGAGTACTATGAAGATTTGAATGACACTGGAGGTGGAATAAGTCTATGACCACCCAAGAACTCTACCAAATCAAGAAAACGGAATATAACAATCCCATCAACCAACAAAAAAAGGATTATTACACTAACCTTGTCCTCAAATCTGTTAATAGACCCAGAGAACTATTCAAAATAGTTTGTACCCTCACCAAAGAAACCAACCTCAGGGTAGAAGAGTTGATTCATCAGCAGACCTTCACCGACTTCCTTCAAGCCAAATTCACATCTCCCATACGAAACACACTGATCAACAGTTCCAAACCTACAGAACCCAGTCGGATCTGAGGAAAGTTCAGCATCCCTTTGATCAAGCAAATAACCCAAACCATCTCAGCACTCAACACCAGCACTGCTCCTACAGATCCATGCCCAGTAGCCTGGACTAGAGCTTCAAAAGGCAAACTCATTCACCTCATCCACAACATTGTTTACCAATCCCTCACTCAGGGCATCATGCTAAATTCTCTAAAGCTTGCAACGGTCCGTCCAATACCTAAGAACACTGCCTTAAGCAAAACCGACCCAGCAGCATACCGGCCCATCTCGGGCCTCCCCTTCCCTATGAAGATCATTGAAAAAAATTATACAATGCCAACTCCAAGACGATATCAACTCCCACACTCCACTAGACCCGCACCTGCATGGCTTTCAATCAAATCATAGCGTTGAAACACTTCTGATATTCCTATTTGACAACCTGATCAGAGTCATCGATAAGGTCAGGATAGGGGTTATCCTGATTTTCATTGATATCACCTCCACATTTGACAGTCTCACACAGCATACTACTGCGAAGACTAGAAGATATTGGACTGCATGACACCACCATGAAATGGTTCACTTCTTATCTTACAGACAGACGACTCCAGGTTAAGTGTGGAGTCAACACCTCCATACCATTCACAGCAAGTCAGGGTGTGGCACAAGGTTCCTCCCTTTCCGCTCTCTTATGTTCAACGCATACATACAACCAATCTGCTCCATCATCAGAAGCCACAAGATCAACTATACTATATATGCAGATGATATAATGATTTACATGCTGATCAACCTTGATAACCTGGACTACACAAGAATAGCAGATTGCCTCCAAGGGATAACATGTTGGCTAAATCAAAACAATCTAATGATAGACTACAAAAAGACAGAAGCCTTCATCATCACGCAAAACACTGGATTTACCCCCCAACCACAATAAACCTGAACACCACATTACTCATTAAATCCAAAGTGAAATATATTGGTATCACACTGGACAGCAATCTAAACCTCCAGTCTCATATCAACAAAACCACCAAGAACACCTGTCATAAGATGCTGGTTGTCAGACAACAAACCACTACTCAGCCCAGAACACTTTCGTACTGTTTGCCAAACAATAATTACCCCCATCTGGGACTACTGCAACCCCATATACCTTGGGCTACCAAAACAATCGCTACTCCCCCTTCAGATGGCACAACACACTGCTGCTCGAATTATAAGATTCTCCCCCAAAGAGCAACTTGCCCTTAAAGGGGAGCTTGCGCAACCACAGCTTGGAGGCTGCATCAACAGACCATTTCCACCACCATTTCCACCGCCTTGCCACAACCACTGATGCCAAGGACTTGGAGGATATCCTGATCAATCACAGAAAACATCTACCAGGTATGCAGTGCCAGACTCCAATCTGTCCATCTCTGGGCTACCTGGGAGCTGTTGAACCCAGTGCAGGTGCACTCTGGCAACCAGGTCTGCATACAGATCCGCTTGGGAACCCATAAACGTAATCTTAAGCAGGGTCTCCACCTTCTTATCATTCTTGAGCGTAGCTCCACCTTCCACTGGAATAATTGTGCACAGCTGTGACAAGGACATCCACCTGAGAGAGTCTGAATAACTGATCCATCACCCTTGGACAGGGGATACAACCAAGAGGACCTTAGGGCCCTTAAGACCCATCTCTGGATTCTCCCATTGAAAGACCAAGAGTCGCTTCATAGGCTCAAACAAAGGGAAAAAAAAGTCCAGAAGGGCCTAATACCTTTCAAAATAGAATGCACTTTTGACTCTTGCACAAGGACAAGCTCTGCAATATGTAAGGTCATCATAGCATCCTGATTCAGCATAGGCAGAACCTCTCTATGAAAAAGGCAGAGTACCAAAGGGTCCTTGCCCTCTGCCATGGGAAGCTCTCCTTCCTCCTCAGACTCACCCTCCGGAGAGATAAAGTCCTTTTTAGCATCTCAGCCACCCTCTGCAGAGGATAAGGTGGAGCTCCCGGAGGATTGCACAAGCAGAGAAATGAAAAGGGGATGTTTGATTCCCTTACCAGCCGTGGCTGAGCTGTCCCCTACAGGGGAGCCTCAGACCCCTGCAGTGGGGTTCCCAAGCAGCAAAAAAAGACTGGAAACAGCTTGCAAACTGTTCCAGTAGTTGCTGCTCAAAGCTAGCATAAAAAGAACCCTGGGGCCCTGAGGAGCCTGTAAGGGTCTGCTGGCTCAAACCAGAGACCTCTTCAGCCCTGATCTGCTGCGCTCAGCCAACTCCAGAGGGGGCTGCCTACCCCCCTAGAAGGGAAATGTGGCAAGGACCCAGAGAAGGCCTCAGTTAATATGGGGCACCAGGCATCCTGTAAGGGTTACAACAGTGTCAACAAAAAGGGGCACCGGGGTATCCCCATCACACAGAGGGGCAAAAGGAGTCCACCATGGAGCTAACCTGTA
Source organism: Ichthyophis bannanicus (assembly GCA_033557465.1). Classification (NCBI taxonomy): domain Eukaryota; kingdom Metazoa; phylum Chordata; class Amphibia; order Gymnophiona; family Ichthyophiidae; genus Ichthyophis; species Ichthyophis bannanicus. Next base: position 523,274,148 of record CM066036.1, on the reverse strand, counting down.
GACCATGTGATCATCTGATGCAAAGTGCCCGATGCCAGACCACTTCAATTCGCTGACACCCAACAGATCAAGTTGTACATGTTCCATTTCATTCTTGACCATCTCCAGCTTCCCTTGGTTTATGCTTCGTTCCATGTCCCAATATGTAAGACGTCTTTACAGCTTCTGACTCTCATTTCATGCGCAAAGTAGCAAAGGAAAGCAAATGCCTAAAAGGTAGATGTCTGCCTAGCAATGACCCCATTTTAGCAGCGCACTGGAAAGAAATATATTATCCTTTTGGGCAATGTTTCCTATTGGGTTAATTTTGTACATATGTTCATTGTTAATTTTGTACATATGTTCATTGGGTTAATTTTGTACATATGTTCATTGTCCTAAATCTGTTCTATGTAAAATAATAGTACTCTATTATTAAAGTTTATGCTACTTGTAAACCGCCACTGATCGCTGGAAGTGGTGGTATAGAAAAGATGTATAAATAAAAATAAATAAATAAAAAATAAATAACAGGATCTTCAAGGTACAACCACATCATCCCTATCTTGAACCAACTCCACTAGCTCCCCATCTCCTCCCGCATCAGATACAAAACACTATTTAACAACTTTAAAATCAAGCACAACCTTTCGGCAAATAGCCTGAAGTCCTTTGTCATCAATGAGACAAGCACCAGACCCAGGAGGCATTGCACCACAGATACAATCACAACCTCCAGCGCCTATACCAAATCTAGTCAATCCACTTCTGGCAGAGCTATATCCCTTGCTGCTCCTGCACTATGGAACTCTCTCCTGGACCACCTAAGAGCCACCTCAGACATTAAGGACTTTCGGAAGATGCTAAAGAAACACATGCTGTATTGAACGCTTTGGAGACATTACCTAGCTTTGACAACAGAAAACAGTTCAACTGCTTCTCAAGGGCTCTTTTTCTTCCTCCTCCCGTCAGCATGTCAACCCCTTTTGAACCTGCCCTGGTCTTTCCAACTTCCTTTCCCCTTACTGCTCCTAGTCCATTGGTTCATCTATTAGCTTAACTCAACCAGCGCATTGTATATAGCTCATTCTGAATCTAGATCGATTGTACATAGTTCTATTGCAATAACACCCTTATAACCACTTTGTTTAAACTTGCATTACAATATTCCCAGCATGTCCCCTTCCCCACGGTTCTATGTAATCCTTTTAATTGTTATGTAAACCACTTTGATTTAAGGATAAAGCAGCATAAAAATCCTTTTAAATAAATAAATGCCCCTATCCTATTTCCAACAATGGCCAATTGAGTACCTATCAGGTGCTGAAAAAGGTAAACAGATTCCACAATTGCTTATCCCAGGGTAAACAGTGGATTTCCCTAGTCCTCTAATAATGGCTTATGAACCCTTTCTTCAGGAGCTTGTCCAAACCTTTTTTAAATCCAGCTATACTAACAGCTTTTACTGCATCCTACGGTAATGAATTCCAGAGTTTGATTACTTATTGAGTGAAAAAATATTTTCTCTTATTAGTCCTAAATGGGCTACATTGTAGCTTCATTGAGTGTCTCCTAGTCTTTCTAATTTTTGAAGGAGTAAACAATTGATCTACATTTACCCCTCCCACACCATTCATTAATTTATAGACCTCTATCATATCTCTCCTTCGCCGTCCCTTTTCCAAGTTGAAGAGCCCTAAGCTTTTAAGCTTCTCCCCTTATATCCCCTTTACCATTTTGGTGGCTCTTCTCTGTACCTTTTCTGATTCTGCTATATATTTTTTAAGATATGGAGACCAGAATTTAAGGTGCAGTCCACACCATGGAATGATACAGCGGTATTATAATAGCCTTGGTTTTTTTGTTCTCCATTCCTTTATGATTCCTAGCATTCTATTTGCTTTCTTGGCCGCTGCTGTACACTGGGCAGAGGGTTTCAGCATATTATCCATGATGATTCCCAGATCCTTTTCCTAGGTGGTAATTCCTAATGTGGAACCTTGAATCGTGTAATCATAGTTTGGGTGGTTCTTCTCCAAGTGCATAACTTTGCATTTGTCCACATTAAATTTCATCTGCCATTTGGATGCCCAGTCTTCCAATTTATCAAGATCCTCTTGCAAATTTCCTCAATCCTGATAGGTTTTAACAACTTTGAATAGTTTTGGGTCATCTTCAAATTTGATAAATGACCTGGAAATTGGAATAACGAGTGAGGTTATGAATATGTTAAAAAGCAGTGGACCCAGCACAGATCCCTGGGGTACTCCACTATTTACCATTCTCTATTGGGAAAATTGGCCATTAATGTATTTATATTTATTTATTTATTTTATTTAACAATTTTTCTATACCGCCTTCTCATTTAATCAAGGCGGTTTACATTGAAACTCAAAAAACTGATTACATAGAACCTTTAGCCCTACCCTCTGCTTTCTATCTTTTAACCAGTTCCTGATCCACAATAGTACATTGCCTCCTATCCCATGACTTTTTAATTTTTCCAAAAGTCTCATGAGGGACCTTGTCAAAGGCTTTCTGAAAGTCCAGATACACTATATCAACCTTTGTCTATCTGTTTATTCACACCTTCAAAAAAACATAACAGATTAGTAAGACAAGATCTTCCTTGGCTAAAGCCATGTCGGCTGTCTCCTATTAAGCCATTCTCCAGTTTCACAAAAGGCATGCGTTATCTGACTTCCTTCATTCCTAAGACTGTTTGGTGTACTGTTCATCCTAGCAATGGTCCTGCCTGGAACCAGAATAGTACACAAGTACAAAGGGACAGACCAGGTAGATTAAGTAGTTATTTTCTGTTGACATTTTCTATGTTTTTGTCTCAAATGCTATACACAAAAAAATATGAAAAAAGCTCCCAAAAAAATCTTATAAAGATTTAGATACTGTACTTATTGGACCGCCAATTGGTAAGCCACACAATTTCAGGCAAGTCAGCCCAGGATAATCATCCAGGTTATTGAGCCAGAGCAACATTCAGTTTATCTTCGGTCCATGAAAAGCTACTGAGGTTATAAATATATTAGGAACATAAGGAAATATTTGCAAAAACTGTGAAGTCAACAGCATTCCAGTGGAAGTGGTGGAGCCAATAACAGTAATAAAATCCAAGAAAGCATGTGACCAGCAGATATTCTTAAATACGATGATCACGGATGGATTTAAGATTTTGGCGCACATAGACAAGACCAGACTGCAGATCTCAGAAAGAGAAGGCAGAGGGGAGGGAGGGAGGCTGAGATTCTAAAGAATGGAGAATCAGAGGATAGTACAGCAGTTGTGCCCCTCTGAAGCAGCACATGCACATGGCCTTAAAGTGTATATTGGCACCCTAGGCAGTTGCTTATGTTGCTTGTTCTTAAGTCCAGGCCTGATATGTGAATAAAGCCTGAAATTGGGCAGGATCTACATTAATAAATCAGGAACGAGAAAATTAAATGGGCCTTTTGTTTCTTTTTTGCCATCACTTCTTGTGGAATTCAGAAGTACAGTGATGCTATAGCTATAAACAAGGGATCACAGACATATTTTACAATACGGAAATACATTTAAAAACCAAGTTACAACCTGTGATATTGCCCGAGCTTCGTATAAAACTATCATTTTTTCTCAATCAAAAATAAAATACAAAATATCTTCCAGTATATTTTTAAAAATGCTACTACAAATTTTTAATTTGCAAGTTCTATTTTACAAAAGCATCAGCTATAAGGAGAAATGACTGAACCGAAGAAAGTGTTCATTTAGATTTTTAAATTTCTTGAGTCAGCAACATGCAAGTTCATTTGTCCAAATAATCTTTTATTTAAAAAGTTCTAATGCGAATTCCATTAACTCTGCCAATAAATGCTCTGACCTTTGTAAAGGTTAAATGCGCAAATCAATCTAATTATAGGCAACTGCCCAATGAATACATGGAAAATAAATGTCACAAGTCTAGCAAGTGCCACAGTCATCTTTCCACTGGAGGGATAACCTTTCAGTGGCCCTCTTCAAGACTATCTTCAGAGGTTGATAATCTTGACTTTTCTCTCCCACTGAACTTCCATCACCAAATCAGGCAGGAAAGTGATGTATACAGTAGTTATTCAGCTGAAGGAGAAAAGAGAAAGTGCGCAACCAATAGCACTAAAAGGATCAATTCAACTGGCAAGACGACAAATACGACTCACCTGCATGTGGAAAATGGAGGGAACTGGACACCCTTTTCTTTGCATTCTCGTGCTATCCTTTCTTTAACGTTTCGGCAAAGGTCTAGCACCCTAAAACAGAAAATGCCATTAAATGTCATGAGAGAGAACAGTCCAGGATCCCTGTATCTCTTTCACCATACAACTGATGATCTTCAACCTTTCTTTTCTACTTAGATTTATAGCAAAAATTTCAAAACCCAGAAAGGTTGAGAATCTAACAAACAGATTTTTAGAACCTATTACGTCTTGATAGATTTTATATTAACACCAATAAATAAAAATTCATGCTGCCTTAGGCGTACTGAGCTATATTCGTCCCTGGAGACTTTGGTTTCCACCAAACAAAACAGCAGCTATTAGGATTTTCCTCAGTATTTAGTGCCCTAATAAGACAGAGTATACAGAGTTTTGAACACTTCTAAAACTTATTCAAAAGTAACCATAAAAAATATATATATTTTGAGTGAATTAGGGGGCAACACCCATCTATAGTCTCCATTATCAGACTCAAATCCACCCCAAAAGGTTATTCATCACTAATATATATGGCTTTTATTCACTTCACTGAGGTCTCTACCCTGACTATATTAACTCCCGTTAAGAGCAAGAGTAAATTTGGGTGACCTCTCATACCAGCAAATCTGCCATTATTTCCTATGGGAGGAAAACTGTGAGAGCTTGCCTATATCACCTTTATTCAATTTTATCCTATCCAATTCCACTGGAAGTGTAAAAAAAAATCTCAGAAAACATGGGGAGTTCTTCCCACTATGTTTGGGCTTCCAGTTAACCGAAACAGGGGCTAGGAATCAGCGCTACAAGACTTCTTTCAAAGCTACCCAGAGATACTAGAATTAAAAATTGTCCAGGTCTGTTTCTGCTGACTGGATAGATATAGCTGAGAAGCATTCTTGCAGAACAGGAAGAACAGAAGCTCAAACACCTCAAAGTTGCAGAACCAGTGACCACAAGGAAGCAAAGAGTAGTAGTGGTTGGTGACTCTCTTCTGAGAGGTACCAAGGCATCCATCTGCTGACCGGACTTGATGTCCCAGGAGGTGTGCTGTCTGCCATGAGCCAAAATCAGAAATGTTACAGAGAGTTTGCCGTGACTCAAGACTACTATTATCCAATGCTGCTCTTCCATGTTGGCACAAGTGATACTTCTATTTTTATTTTATTTATTTAACCCGTTTTTATGTACCGCCCTTTCCAACGATCAGGGGACGTTTACATTGAACATTAGAACGTCATTACAGGGAACATTTTGAACTATATTACAATGAAACAAACTATATACATACCAATAATCACATACACAGAAGCATAGGGTAGCTGGTTTTCTTAACTATGTACAAGGCCTTGTGAATGGGGATGGAAGGGAGGGGATTATGTTATTGGTGAGGGTGGGTTAGGGGTGGGGGCAGGACAAGTTGAGAGTGGAAGAGTTATAATATTCAGCGAATAGGTAAGTTTTTAATTCTTTTCTGAAAGTCAGTAGGTCTTGGAGGGATACTTCTAGGTATCCCTCCAAGCATATCAAGAGAAACGTAATAGCTCTGGGAGAGAGGGTGAAGCAGATAGGTGCACAGGTGGTGGTCTCCTCAATCCTCCCTGTTGAGGTAAAGGCCGAGGCAGAGAGACTGGCATACTAGAAATCAATGCATGGTTGCATAGATGGTGTCATAGTGAGCGTTTTGGTTTCCTGGACCATGGGATGATTTTACAGGGCTGCTGAGCAGAGATGGTGTTCATCTAGCGAAGAAAGGTCAAATGTCTTCCATAGCAGACTGGCTAACCTATTGAAGAGGACTTTAAACTAGATTCATTGGGGATGGGTGAAGAAAGCCCCCAGGTAAGTGAAAGCCCACTCCTACTGACCTATAAAATGCACTCATTCTGCTGCTCCTCACTACCCTTTCTCTCTCATCTCTCCCTACACCCCTCCTCGTGAACAGATCGCAGATCGCTTCTGTCTGTGCCCTTTTCAACTCCAGACTTCTTTCTTTTCACCTTGCTGCTCCTTATGCCCGAAACAAACCACTGAAGTCTCTACATCAGACTTCATCTCTGACCTTTTTCAAATCCATGATAAAAACTTGCCTCTTCGAGGCTGCTTTTGGATGCTGTTCTGCATATTCTGCTTTCTACCTCCTTACCATTCCCTGGATGTATCCTTGTCTTCATCTGTTGTGTTGTCTGCCTTGACTAGATTGTAAGCTGTTATGAGCAGGCACAGTCTTTTACATGTGCCTGTACAGGGCTGCATATGCCTTGTAGCACTATATAAATGGGTAAAAGAGCCAACACCCAGACAGCAGTGTGCATTAATGTCTGTAGTATGGGAAATAAGATTACAGATGTGAAGACTTTCATGGAAGAGGCTGACTTGGATTTAATGGCGGTTACGGAGGCATGGGTCATGGAGAACCATGACTGGGATGTAATTATACTGGGCTATAATTTATTCAGGAAGAACAGGGTAGGAAGAAGGGGAGGAAGAGTGACACTATAGTAATAGTAAAAATATTAAAGCTACAGAATTACAGGGCTTATGAGGGAAGGAGGAAGCACTATGGGTTAAATTAGAAAGAGGGAATAGAGCATCAATTCACATTGGTGTGATATACAGACCTTTATAGTCAGAAGAATGGGTCAGAGATTTAATTGAAGACATTCACAATATTGCTTTGAAAGGAGAAGTGCTGCTGATAGGAGATTTCAATATGCCAGATGTTGACTGGCATTTCTCTACTGTGGTGTCATCTAAGAGTAAGGAGATCCTGGATTCTCTACAGGGAGAACTATTTCGGCAACTGGTAACAGAACCCCATATATTTGGCCTGATGCTTACCAGTGGGGAAGGTTTCTTTGATGTTATAGTGGGTGATCATCTCACAACCATTGATCATCAGATGGTGTGGTTCAGAATTAGGACTAAGGGGTACCGCAAGGCTCCTCACTGTCAGCCCTCCCTTTTTTTTTTTAAATTTCTTTATTTATATTTTCCAACAAAATACAAACAAAAAAGAAAAACAAAATTACAGTAAATTAAAATACACAAACCTTCTCTGGAACATGAGATAATCAAAGGCTGATCTCAGCCCACCCCACCCTGTCCCTCCCATCATCATGCGATCATCAGGGGCCATATGAAAGAAACATAAAACATCTGCAAGCCTGCTAGGCCTGCAGGGGGCTATAGAAGGGCAAACACTCCACTACAGAGAAAATAAGAAGATTTGTCTGATAACTCCTTCCACAAGAAAGAGGAAGATGCAAGGGAAACTGCCACACCATGGTATTTGCACGTATGAGTAGCATAGGCACAAGTGTAGCACCATAGGCCTCAACCAAGATCTACTGTATGTTTCCAGTTAGAAATAACGGACATAGGGCCACTCCCAACATGGAACTAATTCAGCCAATCCCTTTATAAGGACAAGCTGACAATTACTGATTGAAAAACGACCCCAAAATCAGGAGAGAGTGGCCCTGAATCCCAATACCACCCTAATATGGTTCCATATTGAAAACCAATAAGACTGAATGTTAGGAGAGTCCTACACCACCTGTCTCAAAGTGCTGACATCTCCTCACTGAAACCGACCCTTAATCTCAGCTGCATATTGAACGCATGTCTACGGCCCCCTCCACCCATCATGAACCTTGCTTTGGCAAACGCCATAGTATTAGGCCAAAGAATTAGGACGACACATCCACCCCCTTCCTCTTAATAAGACCCTATCTTCCAAAGAGCAAATCTAGGCGGTTAATTTTCCATAAACGTTGAACTAGAGTTCTATCACTTTGACACTATACTTTCCTTGTAAGGAAGACTGGTAATATTCCTATTACATAATTCACTTTAGGAGTGACAGACATATCCATATCTTCAAGGCGACCCCACCAAGAAACAGACCGACGACCACATTACTGTATATAATTAGAGCTCGTTAAGTCAAATAGGGTAAATGAGATCACAGCATAAACATAGCTGTGAGCCGCATGGATAGTAGATTCACTTATTCTAGAACAAAGTCCCTTGGAAGCAAGGAAGAGACAGCACGTGGATTTTAAAACCATGGGGGATACAGCTTTCCATGCTAATATGGCCACCCCATTAATCTTATGATGGGCAGCTGAAAATCCTTGAAATAGGGCTTAGATCTCTAACTACGACAACTCCCTTACATTCAAATGTGTCTCCTGCAGCAATAAGATGCCAGCACTTTCTTTCCTACCATTCAGAGAAAAACATTCCTCTTAGTAAAGATTATTAATGTCCTTAACATTCAGTTACACAATCTTAAAGAAAGCATGTTGACAATATAGCTCCGAATTAACAATCATATGTTGCAGAAATAGATCAATATGTAGCATTTAGTTTTATACTGTAGAACAATTTAAGCGCCTTTAAAGTGTGGCTGCATCTACAGCCCAAAGAGAGGAAAAAAAAGGCCCCATTATTTGATCAAACACAATAACACACCTTATTCTACCAAAACATTTTCCCAAAACCACCCAAACCCAGGGGGGGGGGGGGGGCTATAACACGCACAAAACTTAACGGATGAGCCCGTTAGGACAAGACAGACATGGAGGGCTCATTGACCCAACACTTCCACATTTCTGTAACTCTCAGAATATCGCATCTTACTCACCTCCCTTATTAAGAATAGAGATAATGTCCTTCAAAAGAGACAGAATAAATGTCCCAGTGAGATGGGAAAGGGGATAGCATGCTAGAAGAAAATGGCTTGCTGGCTGAAATATCTGGCAACAAAGACAGGAGCAGCTGCACAAGAACACCCACAGGCTAAAACCAGATAAACTACCTTTATAACCAAACTGACAAAAGAATGGGAAGGGGGAGGTAGAGAGATACCTTTGCTAGAGTTATCTTCTCAGGCACACACACAAAGGATTGGGGTGTTAGCCACAAATACCTTAGACTGCAGGGAGCGATAAGGTAGCCACCCCTCAACTGACCAATCAGGGAATCCTAGCCGTTAGGTACATTCTAGATATGCCACCTAGATAAGCAAGAGCCCAGAGAATTCTTCCAAATTGCTATTCTGCTCTAACCCACGTGACAAATTGCTATACTAAGACTGTATAAAAACCCAGCTTGTATCTTGTGTGACTGCTGGACTCCTTGATAGCTTACTGTGATCCAGCCCGTGCTACAGCAGTGAATAAAAAGATATCTGCCTGGAAAATGTGTTTTTCTCTCTTGCCTTGCTTGTTCTCTCCTACCAGGTGTCATCTGGACTGGACCGGGACCCCGCTAGATGCTCGTCCCACGACACCAGTACATAACAGTATTACATGCTTAGATGTCGCCTCTGCGTGAATAGGTCTCCTTCACACGATCTCAGATCAGTTAAACGCCTATGATAGCAAGCGCCATAAAACTGTAGCAAGTAGGAGATATAATATAACTTTCACTGCATCACCGCCGACTCCTTATCCTCCAGAAATGCGCACAGATCTCCAGGATCATCAAATGTTTGGGTCTGGTTGTGCAGCGTGACTTTCATGTGGATAGGAAATAGCAGTCCAAAACGGGCCTTCAGTTAAACCAAGCGTGGACGCAACGCCAAGACTCCTTCTCCGATCCACCGCCACCTTTGCGAAGTCTGGGAAGAACAGGTGTTTATGCCCTTGATATTCCAAGGCTGAAAGTGTTCTGGCTGCTCCCATTATTTGCAATACTTGCTGAAAACATAGAACTTTCAAGATAATTGGGCGTGGATGCTTGCCCGTGACCATGGACTGAGTAGGCACTCTCTGGGCCGCTCGATCTCGAACGGCATATTGAAATGCAACCTTAATACACCTGGAATCATGGCCTGCAGAAATGATATCATATCATGACCTTCTGCTCCCTCAGGAACTCCTAGGATTCTTATCTTGTTCCGCCGAAGCAATTATCACCGTCTTCCACCTCTCTTTGCAGTGAACACATCAACTTGGCCTGCTCATCAATGGCCTCGAGCCTCTCCCCATGGGACGCCACCACCTTCTCTACCTTCTCCAAATGAACCGTATTTGACTCCAAAGAGGATCTCAAAGCATTGATATCTTCCTACATTACACATAGCGATTCTCCATTAGCTCTGACCAACTCTTTGACCGCCCGAAAATCAGCCAAGATCTCCTGTAAGGTCTCAGGACCATCTCGGATGACCGCCATCTTGTGAGGTGAGAGAGGTTCCGTCTTGGTTCTCTTTGCGCTAGCATTTTGAGATACTTGGAAATCCAGTCGCATCTGTTTGGAGCCCGACATAGCCGGGGTCAAATTGTATCCAAGTAGGTAGGAACTATTTGATTAAATATTGCAGAAATCAGGATTCTCGTCTATTGCCCTCTGGAGCACCATTCTTACAAGTCCATCTTGACCAGACACCAGGCTCCGCCCCATCGGCCCTCCTTTTCAACATATACATTCAACCAGTCTGCAAAATTATACAAAAACACAATATACATTACCACCTCTACTTGATGGTCTATACCTCTTTCGACACTAGAAAACCTGACTACTCCAATATCACCAATTGCATGATATCAATCTCAGAATGGCTTACACGCTGCAATCTCTTAATCAACTACAACAAATCAGAAACCCTGACAATCACCAAAGATGCTGCTTATATCCCACCAGATAACCTCATAATTGGAAACCGGACAATACCAGTAAGGAATTGACGGGGGTGCTCCTAGACCAGCTTAACCTTCAAGCGCACATTAAGAAAACCACCTCCAAAGCGTACTATAAAATGAAGATCCTTCAAAACGTATGCCCCCTACTAGACCACAACCACTTCCGCACCGTATTCCAGGCCATAATCATTCCACAACTGGATTACTGCAACTTATTCCTTCAGGGATTACCTAAATGTACAACACAGATCCTATAAATCGCACAAAACACTGCGGCTAGATTAATAACGGGCACAAAGACAAGACGACATTACCCCAACTTTACAGCTCCCTTCACTGGCTCCCCATCCAAGCACACATATGCTACAAATCAATCCTAATGATCAACAAGATCCTACACGGCCAGTCTACTGAATGCTTAAGCGAACTAATCCAAAAAAAGCCAGACACCAGATTGCGGAGGAGCCAGCATCAAAACACTTTCTTAATCACTTCAATCAAGACCAGCACCATGCAAACAGCAATCCAGAAATTGTTTGAACACTACAGCCCACAACTTTGGAACTCACTCCCTGCCACTTAAGAGCTACCACCGATATAAATAGACTTCCGAAAGCAATTGAAGGCCCACCTATCCATAGATTCCCACGGCTTGATAACACATACACAGCACTAAAGATAATCACTTTAATGACTCAACCACACCATCTCAATACCACAGAATGCTTTGAACATATCGCTACTTTGTAAATAGTTCTACAAGTTGCACAGTTAACTGGTTTCATGTCTACCGATTGTTACTGTTTATTGTAAACTAGTTCTGATGAATCGGATCCCTGTAAAACTGTTGAGTTCATTGTAAATCGCCTTGATAATCATGAAAAGCAGTATATAAATAATTTCAAATAATAATCATCATAATAATAAAAGCCAGAAGGATGCTTGGGGGCATAGGAATGGCTAGCAGGAAAAAAAGAGGTAATAGTGCCTTTGTACAAGTCTCTAGTGAGACCTTATTTGGAGTACTGTGTACAATTCTAGAAATCACATCTGAAAGAAAGAAAAAGGATGGTGTTCGGCTAGAGGGCAGTTACTGAAATGGTCAGTGGTCTTTGTCATAAAGCATATGGAGATAGGCTTAAAGATCTCAATATATGTATATTTTGGAGGAAAGGTGAAAGCGGGATGATATGATAGAAACATTTAAATAACTTCATGGAATAAATGCACAGGAGGTAACCCTCCTCCAGTTGAAAGGACGTTCTGGAATGAATGGCTATAAGATAAAATTGAAAGAAGAATGATTCAGGAGTAATCTAAGGAAATATTTCTCTATAGAAGGGGTGGTAGATGCGTGGAACAGTCTCTCAGTAGAGATGGTGAAGACAAGAACTGTATCTGAATTCAAAAACACATGGGAAAAATACAAAGGATCTCTGAGGGATAGGACTGAATCATATAACTTTATAGTTCTTATAGATGGGAGGACTGAATAGGCTGAATGATCATTATTTTCTATGTTTTTATACTATTTTGGAAGTCAGTCCAGATGTATTCCACACTTTAAGGTGGAAGACAGGCCAAACGACAGCCATTATGGTTTAAAGGTGAGGTCAGAGAGGTTGTTTTGCTAAGAAAGAATCTTTCAAAAAATGGAAAAGAGGGCCAAATGATGAAAACAGGAAACAAGTACTGGCAAGTTAAATGCAAGACATTAATAAGGCAGGCAAAAATTTGGAAAGAAGCTTGCTGTGGAAGCAAAACTGCATAATACAATTGTGGTCAACATTATTGGCACCCTTGCAGTTCGACCCCTTAATGTCTAATATCTCCTAAAAAAAGTGGCCAGTGACTATGTATGCACACATAATTGACACATAAGTGAATCAAAACAAGAACAATTAAAAAAGGAAATAGTAGAAAAATTGAACATAAGATATGCCATACTGGGTCAGACCAAGGTCCATCAAGCCCAGTATCCTGTTTCCAACAGTGGCCAATCTAGGTCAAACTGGGACATTGCCAGGACACAACTGTTCAAATCCAATTAATGCCAATCACGGAATGAGTAAAGATTACACATCAAATAACGAGGACTCACTCTACTGAAATGCCATTATCCCATCAGAGCCCACAATGAAAAATATTAAACACTGCTGACGACCAACATACACCCAGAGAATTCCAGTCATACATACTAACACTGCTTTCATTCCATCCTCACTGCTGATTGCAAGGATGGGAAATTCAAAATGGCAGCAGATCAGCAAGCCTTTTAAATTCTTCTCCGCTAATCAACAATGTGTAGAAAACTACATTATTCAGGGTGCAATCTATAAAAAAGATACAGAACTCTGCAAACACCACAGGGACCCCAAGGTCAACCCAATATCAACGTTTAGCTTTTCGGACAGCCATATCAAAGAACTGTTGAAAGAGAAAAGTAGTTTTGACTGTGCAGAAACTACATCTAACAGCACGACCTGGACAGCCCTGTTCAATTTGAAGAAACATCTGGTTAAGACTGAATTGCACAGATTGTCTCTGCTGGAATATATTAGGTTGGTTGATTAATTGTTACTATATAGTATTTTCAGCTCCGGAAAGTGATCATACTAATATTTTATTGTTACTATATGGAATATATTAGGTGACAACAAATTCTGAGAGGCTTATGCCTCTATAAAGAGCCATGGATACCATCTATGGACAAGACATTTCTAGAACACTGGAATAAGATACTGAATAAATGTGCTTTGGACCTTATGGTCCTCATAGTGGATACCACTAAGGAATAACATCACTTCTCTTCAGAAGAAAATAGAGGCAGCAACAACTGACAGATTAGAGTTAACAAGATGATCTTTTGGAACAAATTGAACAATTTAGGAGTGACCTTAAGAAACTCAAAATGTAAAAGTTGAAAAGGGATGAATAGGACTATACGGTGGGATATGTATATCCTTAGATGGACCCTGAGTGGAAAGAAACGAGGAGGAGGAAGAAAGTGGAATTTGAATATACTTCAGATGAATCTTCAAATTCAGAAGGTAGACATCGTATGGAAGAGGATTGTTTTAGAAGACAGTCGGGGCTGCAAGAAGTAGCCCCCCCAGAGGCAGAGGATGGAGGCGTATCAGCAAACCCAGAGACCCTGGACCAGATCTCAAAAGTGAAATAGTCACCAATTGTCAATCTGATCCTGTGTTGACACTATACATGAGCAAGTATTGAATAAAGGACCTCGTTGGTGCCTGAGGTGCATTTTGACCCTTTTCAGGTTCGTCTTGACCTTGAAAAATTCAGAAATTGAACATCAAGGCACATTTTGCGATGTTCTATGGAGCTATTGCTGCTGATCTGGAGGTTTTGGAATCCTTGCCTGTTCATAATCCAGAAAGGATTATGGGGTTTCTAGTCCCACAGATGCTCCTTGTGGTCTTGGGCAAGCCACGTAACCCTCCATTGCCCATGTTCCCTGTAAGTATTAGTATATGTGTCTCATATCCCTCTGTGTTAAATGTATCCCCCAATTGTGTTGTGACCGCTTTGATTGAAGGATAAGGCGGTATACAAAACTGTCTAAATAAATAAATAAATAAATACTTCCATTAAAATCAAGTTAGTCCTCTCTGGGTCCACCGCATCCAGCTCATAGTGTTTTTCATCAATTAATGCCACAGGATTTGGTTTCTTTAGAAAATTTGAAGAAAGGAAAGATCTTTCACTGCCTTTCGAAAGAAGAGCGTTCAGTGTTGGCAGATTTGTGATCAATGACTGATGTAGTAATAAAATGTGTTGTCAAGGGGTGGGGGGGGGGGGGATTGTTCTCCTTAACAAGGACTATCTGTATGAAGCTCATTGGCAACAGAGCGATGGGAAAGTAGATGAAGTTTTAGTGGAAGATCAGACAGACTACAAAAGCACATTAAACATCTTACAGAGGAGGCCCTGAGGGCTAAGTATATTAGTAGGAAAGAACACCGATTTTTGAATGTTCCTTTTCGCCAAATTTTTACCTACTCCCTAAAATACACAAATGGTTGGTCAATCCCCCATAAAGACTAGTGGGAGCTTGTTAGAGCCTCTTTCAATGTATGCTGATTCCTTTTTACGACCCCTCTTGAAAAACATCCCTTCTTATTTACAAGATTCCACACACTTTCTGAATGTTTTGTTTGATGTGCAGGATTGTATGTATGGAGACATCTTTTTGGTAATGATGGATGTTTCATCATTATACTGTACACCAGTATCCCCCAACAAGACGCCATTAATGTGGTGGATAATACTTTAAGTCATAGGGGTGACTTTACGGAGGGTCACTTACAGTTTCTCATAAAGTTAGTATCCTTGGCATGACAGGAGAACTTTTTTGTTTTTGAGGATGTTATTTATCATCAAATTTCGGGGGTGGCTATGGAGGCGGGCTACGTTTGCTCCCTCTATTGCAAACATTTTTATAGGGGCCTATGAGACGTGGATTTAGGATTCCCCTTTTGTTCAACACATTCGATTATGGTGTTTTATTGATGATGTCTTTCTGATTCGGAAAGGCACATTAGATCAGTTAATTCAATTCCATCATTAGCTTAACCTTAGGGACTCCCATATTAAATTTTCAATAGCATACGACAGACAGACCTTCTTTTTAGTATTGGTTTCACTTGATGAGGGATGGCACACGACAGTTTGTAGGAAAGCCACAAACAGCACACTTTGTTACATTTTTCGAGTGCCCATCCCGATAGATTGAGTGTCTGCCCTATTCTCAATTTATACATTTTTGATGTAACTGTTAGAGTTTAGCTGAATATATAACCTGTTCCCGAACTTTGAAGGCTAATTTTTTGAATAGGGGTTATCCTAATAAGATCATAGAACAGGCTTATAAGTGGGCCAAATATAATCATAGGGAATGGCTACCCTGCCCTCGACAACATCCTCGAACTGGGCATGATTGAGAGTTTATTCATTTTATTACTTGATATACTCCCTTAAGTTCCCATTTACAACGCATTATTTTTAAACACTTTTGAGTACTGCAAGTTATCCCGGGCTTGGAAAATAAGAGGCCACATTTTGTATGGTCTCAGAGCTGCATTTTAAAAGAAATTTTAAGCCCCTCTCGTCCCCGTTCTGCAAATGGTTCTTCCGCAGCCATTTTGAGACATTTTATATGTGGGGGTTGTTCAATTTGTAGAGTTTCTATAGCTGTTACTGATTTTGAACATGCTGGATGAGTATATATGCCACGTCAATGGCCTGTGCATCCTGTTATGTTATCTATGCTGTTAGATGTCCATGCAGATTACTGTACATCGGTAAAACCACTGGCCAGTTTGGCCTCTATGGTTCAACGCTGTTTGGAGTTGAGGCATGTATTGAAGACTTGTGGGGTTTCTGTACAGATTTAGTTTTGCGGGGTGGGGAGGATTTAACCAGGGAACAGTATCTTGAGCAGTGTGAATAAATGGATTTTTCGGTTAAATACCATATGGCCCAATGGGCTGAATGCCCCAATAAATTGGTGTGTCTGTTAGTGCTTTAGGTCTCCTTGAAGGGGTGAAGATGATCTACTGGAGTAAGATGGGGAAGTAGCATGATTGATATTGTGTAGACCTTGGGGTCCCATAGTATCTGCAGGGTTGTATATCTTTTTTTTTTTTTATAGAATGCACCCTGAGCAATGTAGTTCTCTGCACACTGTTTGTTGAATGGTGGAGAAGAATTTAAAAGGCTGGCTAATTGGATGCCATTTTGAATTTCCCACCCTTCCAATCGGCAGTGAGGATGGAATGAAAGCAGTATGTATGGCTGGCATTCTCTGGGTGTGTGTCAGTTGTCAGCGGTGTTTAATATTTTTAATTGTGGACTCTGTTGGGATAATGGCATTTCAGTGGCGTGAGTCCTCATTATTTGAGGACGACAATTATTGGCATCCTTATAAACAATTCAAATCACTTTGAACAGAAGAACCACATTCACGTTGCAGTAAAATCAGGCACATCAGTGATCTGTACTCACATAACTTAAATCAACCAATGATTGATGGCTTTAAGGTTTAAAATGGCCATATTCACTTCTTGGTCCATTTTCACAATGGTGAAGAGAGCTGCATGAGACCTCAGAAAAGTCATTATAACCAAACATCAAACTTCAAAGGGGTACCATGCCATCTCCATAGACGTTGGGATTCCTATGTCTACAGTTTGCAATGTTTTTAAGAAGTTTTCTGCTAAAGGAACTGTCAAGAACCTCTCAGGACATGGTGGAAGAGGAAAACGAATCCTAGAAGTTTTTGAAGGTTAGTGCGAACTGTTGGAAAACCACCATGTACAACATCCATCCAAACAGCTTAAGGTTGACCTGGAGCAATCTGATGGTTTCAACCCGCACCATACGCCGCACACTAAACAAAAAAGGACATCATGGACAAAGGTCAAGGAGGACCCCACGGCTCAACGGACATAAAAAGGCACACCTGATCTTTGCCTAAACTCATCTTTGGAAACTACAATCCTTCTGGGAAAATGTTCTGTGAACAAATGAAAACAAACTTGAGTTCTTTGGCAATGCAGACCAGCGATACATTTACAGGCAAAGAAATGAATCTTGTAAGGGAAAAAAAACACCCTTCCTATAGTTAAATATGGCGGAGGTTCCATATTGTTGTGGGGCTGTTTTGCTGCCTTAGGAATTGGAGGTCTGGAACGTATTAAAGGAAACATGAAGTCAGAGGACTACTAAGGTAGTTTGGAGCAAAATGTGCTACCTAGTGTCAGAAAGCTAGGTCTGGGTCAAAGGTCATGGGTTTCCAGCAGGACAATGACCCAAAACATACATCCAAAATACAAAAGAATATTTAAAAAGGAACAAATGGACTGTTTTAAACTGGCCAGCAATGAGTCCTGATCTCATTCCAATCGAGAACCTTTGGAAAGAGCTGAAATCTGACATTGGTAAAAGGAATCCTGGAAACATTCATGAGCTGGAACAAATCACAGATGAAAAATGGGGGAAAATACCAGCAGACAGATGTATGAAACTTATAGATGGCTACAAGAAACTGTTGTAAGCCATCATCACTGCCAAGGGTTGTGAAACCAAATATTAGTAAAGGGTGCCATTAATCCTGTCCAGGTAGGGTTGCCAACTTTTTCACCGAGAAAAACCCGACACCTGTGGCTCGCCATGCTCTACCCTTTCTCCACCCCTAGTCCCACCCCTGCCTCACCCCAGCCCCACCCATGCTGCACCCCAGCCCCACACACAAACCTTTCTGAGGATAAGTGTAGGCTAACTCCCTTGGCCACATAATAATTAAACTGGGAACCCCAAAAGCCAAACATGAAATGTACAACACTAGAGAAATAAAACTATAAAGTAATTTCCTCTTGCACTAAACAAAAACGCAAAGATGTTAGCAATACACACTTCCCAGATCAGACATATTCCAGTTAATAAATTCAAAATAAAAAGTATTTTTCTACCTTCTGTTTGGGCATTTTATTTTTCAGTTGCAATTGCTCCAGTCACTTTCTTCTGGTTTCTTCGTGTCTTCTGCGAGCTGTCCATTTGTCCTTTCTTCTCTTTTAGATGTTTTCCGTTCTCTCTCTATATCTGTTTTAACATACTGATCATTTCCCTTTTGTTCTTTCCCCCATTTCTTTCCTTATTCCTTTATCATCCACTCAAAATTCACCCTTCCATTCTCAATCCCCTCTTACTCTCCCAATACCCGGCCCATCGTAGACTTTTCTTTCACACAAAATCTTTTCTCCTCTCCATTCTCATTCCCCATCCCTTCTAGTCCTCCCCCAAAATCAGCTCCCTTATATTTCTAGACCCACCCAGCATCCGCTCCCTTCTAGTCCCCCTTCTCCCATGCCCCCACATCAGCCCATTTCCAGTCCTATTCTAGCCCATCACCCATTTGCAGCCCAAACTCCCCCCATCAGCCCATTTCTAGTCCTATTCCAGCTCATCAGCCCATTTCCAGTCCTAGCCCCACATATGCTCTGTTCCAGTTCCATTCCAGCCCCCCACTTTCCACTCCAAGCTCCCCTATCAGCCAATTTCCAATCCTAGCCCCCTCATCAGCCCACTTCCAGTCCTATTCCAGCCCCCATCAACCCATTTCCAGTCCTATTCCAGCTCTTCATCAGCCCATTTCCAGTGCTAGCCCTCCCATCACAGCCTCTTTCCAGTCCTAGCCCCCCCACCTTCACAGCAAACTTGTAGTCCTCGTCCCCCCCATCACAGCCCATTTGCAGAAAGTTCCCCCACCATAGCCCATTTCCAGTCCATGCCCCCCATCACAGCCCATTTCCAGTCCATGCCCCCCCCATCACAGCCCATTTCCAGTCCATGCCCCCCCCATCACAGCCCATTTCCAGTCCAAGTTCCTCCCCCCCAAGCCCATTTCCAGTCCAGGTCCACACCCATCACAGACCATTTGTAGTCCTAGCCCCCCCCCATCACAGCCCATTCAGTCCTTGGACTCCCCCCCGACCAGCCCCGCGGCTGTCTGAGGGCCTTCAGAGGGAGCCGGGGAAGCCCGTGCGAGGCGCTTGCTCCCTCTGTACAACCGCCAGCGTGAAGATCCTTTTCCCTCATGCTGGCGGCTGTTTGTGTGAAGCCGCGATTGCTGGGACTCCTGGGAGAGGTTAAAGGCAATGCCCTTTAACCTTTTCCAGCATTTGCGGCTTCACACAAAGAGCCGCCAGTGTGAGGGAAAAGGATCTTCATGCTGGCGGTTGTACAGTGGGAGCCTGGGCATCACGCGAGCTTCCCTGGCTCCCTCCCCTGCGGACTTCAGGAGTCGGGAGAAAAGCCGTTTTTTTGCTCTGCCCGCTCCCTATCTTGCGGCGAGAGCAAAAAACTGGCTTTTCAAGGGCCGGTTTTACATCTGTGCCGGCAGCCGACCTGGCCATGGAAAAACCGGCCGGTTGGCAACCCTATGTCCATTGTCCAGGCTATATTTTTTTTCTCAGAAATTACTATGTCTAAGTTGCACAGACATTTTTTGTTGTATACCTTTGAACATACTATTAAAATATTATGTTGACATACAGTTGGAATATTTCCAATGATTTTTCAAGATATTGTACAGAACATACTTAAAATGCAAGGGTGGCAATAATGTTGACCACAACTGCAAAATCTTTTTTCAAGGACATTCGTAGCAAAACACCTGTGAGACAGTCAATCCCTTAGATAGTACAGGGGTAAAAGGGGCAACTAAGAGGACAAGGCCATAGCAGAAAGACTGAATGAATTCTTTGCGTCAGTCTTTACTGGAGATGATGTAGGAAACTTACCCATGCCAGAAATGATATTTAGAGGTGATGTATCCAAGGAATTGATAAATCGGGAAAATGTAATTTGATAAACTAAAAAGTAGCAAATCCTCTGCACCAAATGGCATACATCCTAGGCTGCTGAAAACGGAAATATTACTATTACTATTAGTAATCTGTGAGCTCTCATTAAAATCATCTGTAGTACCTGAAGACTGCAGAGTGGCCAATGTAACACCAATTTTCAAAAAAGGTTTACGGGGGTGATTCAGGAAACTACAGACCAGTGAGCCAGATGTCAGTATCTGGCAAAATGGCAGAAACCATGATAAAGAACACAATTACTGAACATGTAGATAGTCATGGTTTAATGGCAGAAAGCCAACATGGATTTACACAAGGAAAGTATTGTCTCAATCTCATATTTTTTTTTGAAGGGGTGAATGAACAGGTAGATAAAGGTGAGCCAGTTGATATAGCATATCTGGATTTTCAGAAAGCTTTTGAGGTCTTTTATGGGATAGGAGGCAGTGTACTGTTGTGGTTTAGTGACTGATTATAAGACAGAAAACAGAGATTAGGGCTAAATGGACAACTTTCTTAATGGAGAAATGTGAATAGTGGAGTACCTCAGGGATCAGTGCTGGGCCTACTGCTTTTTAACATTTATAAATGACCTGAAAATCGGAATATGTGAGGTGAACAAATTTTCAGATGACACAAAATTATTCAAAGTTGTTAAAACACAAGAGGATTGAGAAACATTATAAGAGGACTTTGAAAACTTGAGAGACTGGGCATCCAAATTGCAGATGAAATTAATGTGGACAAGTGCAAAGTTATGCACTTAGGGAAGAACCACCTAAACCTCAGTTACACAATACAAGGTTCCACATTAGCAATCACCATCCAGGAAAAGGATCTGGGTATCATTGTGGATAATATGTTGAAACCCGCTGCCCAGTATGCAGCCTCAGCCAAGAAAGCAAATAGAATGCTAGGAATCATAAAGAAAGGAGAATAAAACCAAAGATATTATAATGCCTCTGTATCGCTCCATGGTGTGACTGTATCTTGAATACTGTGTGCAATTGTGGTCGCCATATCTTTAAAAGGATATAGAGGAAGGTTCCCCCGCACCGCGCTTCCGCTTTGACTCATCTCAATACAGTGTATGCTCTACCGTGCCCTGTTTCAATTGGGTGCAGGAGGTGTAAGCAAGCCACCCTTATCCTCGGGTTCGGCTCTTCCACCATCAACTGCCCAGAGGACCTTGGAGACATCTGGTTTTTCGGCATTTGGGGCTGGAGTGGCATCTCTGGTGGGACCGCGAGGTGAACTTTCCACGGGCTTGAGCATTTCAGAGATTCTGTTGAGCCGCGAGCAGCACACACCTCCACTGCAACTTGGAAACACTAGTCCTGTTGGCTGTGAGTTTCCCTCCAGTTTGCCAACGAAGATGCTGTGGAAGGGAGATGAAGAGGGCATACCGACAGCTGCACAGTCTGGAGTTGAGCAGGAGGGAGTAGGAGCAGCAGCTGGATTAACATCTCCCATTGTGAAATTGCTGCTGGCAGTTTCTAAGTTGGTGCAGCCTCCGGGGGGGTGGCAGATTGGTAAGACCAGCAGTGATCCTGTTGGATTTGCTGTGAGGTGCCACTGCAGCTTTGAACGCTTCCCTTTCGTCTGTGGTGAGAACTGTTAGTGTAGAAGACTCTCAAGTGAAATTCACTGTTGCTGAAGTGTCCAAAGTGCAAGAGGAGCAAGGTGGAAGGATTGCTCAGTTGGAAGAACAAATTAGACTGCTTCGGGATGCTAATGTTGCTCAGATAAAAGGTAAGTTGCTGTTGTCTAGGAAAACAAGAGTATTTAGAAAACCAATATCAGAAGAATAACACAGGTACACTACCAAAAAACTGCCTCCAGTTTTTGGGGTGCTGAATCCAGGAAAAATAGCCAAAATGTTCCATCACGTCACGTTTTCTTGCAAAATTAGATTTCTTACCCATATAAGGAATGTTCACATAATTTCTTTTTAGCCGACTGCAGTTTATTTTCTTGGCCCAAAATAGAGGTTGTAATGGTTAACTAACTAGAAACACTCCCTCATGACATTTTAGAGTGTTTTGTATTCATTTTATACATTAACAGGACAATTGGGAGGCGGGGGGCTAAATCCAGTACTCGCGCTGGCGCATGTTCTTTCCTGTTCGCCTCGCCTCGTTCGCTCGCTCAAACACGGTGGTTGCGACATGAACGTTCCTGTCAAATTTCAGTTTCTTGCAAGTTCATTATTACCTGTTTGCTCAGTTGTAATCCAGCTTTATTCCGAAGTGGTTCACTACAGTTGTAGTTTGCAGTGCTGTGTATTTGTGATGGCTCACAGAGCCAGAGGTTGCGTCAACTCTCCGGACAGTTTTTGTTTTATTTGTGGGGAATATACCGTGAAAAAGCGGCAGAGGAACATTTCTGCATTTATTAAAAAAGTATATTTCGCCTATTTCGGTTTGAAGTTAGGCGATCAAGACAAACCGTGGGCTCCTCACAAAGTGTGCAAGACATGTGAGGAAGATCTACGCTTATGGACGAAAGGTAAAAAACAAGCATTTCGTTTCGGAATACCTATGATGTGGCGTGAACAAAGAGACCACAGCAGTGACTGCTATTTTTGCTCTTGCATTGTGAAGGGATACAACTTAAAAAATAAGAACGTAATAAGTTACCTCAACCTTCTCTCAGCAATTAGGCCTATGCCTCATAGCAACGAAGTACCTGTGCCTGAACCACCAAAATCTTTGGATCATATTTGTGTGGACGGTTCTGATCATGATGAGACTCATCAGATGGCTTTTCCCGATGAGTCCAGTACTTCCGAGTTTGAAACTGAACCAGATCCGAAACCTGAACTTTTCTCTCAAGCTGAATTGAATGATTTAGTCCGGGATTTAGGACTCCCAAAAGATGCTGCCCAACTGCTAGGTTCTCGGCTTAAACAGAAAAATCTATTGTCACCAGGAACAACTTTTTATTGGTACCGCAACCGCGAGACACAATTTTTGAAGTATTTCAGCAAAGAGGAAGATTTGGTATTTTGCAACGATATATATGGAGTGATGGAAAAGTTTAAACTCAAGTATGATCCTGCTGAATGGCGGCTGTTCATTGATTCGTCAAAAGACAGCATAAAAGGTGTTCTTCTTCATAATGGCAACACATTCGCTTCAGTTCCTATTGCTCACTCTGTTATTCTCCAAGAAAAATACGAGAATTTGGCCCTGATTCTTCAGAAGATTCGTTATGATGAGCATAAGTGGATGATTTGTGGAGACTTTAAAATTCTATCCATGCTATTAGGGCAGCAATCCGGTTTCACCAAATATCCCTGCTTCCTTTGCTTGTGGGATAGCCGGGCCCGCGACCTACACTGGGGGAAAAAAGACTGGCCAATTCGGGAGTATTTGAGACCCGGTGAGAAAAATGTTCTTCATGAGAGCTTGGTACCTCGTGATAAAATTCTATTACCACCTCTCCACATTAAGTTGGGTCTCATTAAGCAATTCATCAAGTCCCTTCCAAAAGATGGTGAGTGCTTTCGGTACCTTTGCTCAAAGTTCCCCCGACTTTCTGAAGCAAAGCTAAAGGAAGGAGTGTTTGTTGGCCCTGATATAAGGAAACTCATTTCAGATGGAGCATTCGCTGAAACGATGTCTGAGAAGGAAAAAGAAGCCTGGGATTCCTTCAAGGATGTTGTTCTCAAATTCTTGGGGAACAGGCGGGATGAGAACTATAAGGATATTGTTGCCAGGATGCTCAATGCCTTCAAAGAACAAGGCTGTAACATGAGCCTGAAAGTCCATTTCTTGCACTCCCATGTGAACTACTTTCCCGAAAACTTGGGGGCGTACAGTGAAGAACAAGGTGAAAGGTTTCACCAGGACATCAAGGACGCAGAGAGAAGGTACCAAGGAAGATGGACCACCACTATGATGGCTGATTTCTGCTGGTTGCTGCTGCGGGAAACCCCAGATGAAAAATACGCCAAGCAGCGCACCAAGAGAAGCATTCGGGGGAAGAAGAAACGGGCCCACCAGGAGATTGATTGACCCAAGAATG
This sequence comes from Ichthyophis bannanicus, assembly GCA_033557465.1. Lineage (NCBI taxonomy): Eukaryota > Metazoa > Chordata > Amphibia > Gymnophiona > Ichthyophiidae > Ichthyophis > Ichthyophis bannanicus. The sequence continues at coordinate 523,249,875 of CM066036.1, read as the reverse complement.
ACTTTAAAATCTAAACTGTGTTGACAAATATCGTGTTTTTACTAAACTTTGAAATAAAAATTTGCTAGTTATTACCACAGTGTCGGATCTCATTTATTAGAATTTTATTTTCACACCATTGGGTGTTTGTCTTCATGTATTGCAATGGTGTGGTTTGCGTTTTCTATTCTTACATACATACCTGTACAACATTTTTTGCACATTTCTTTGCTTTGCTTTGTGTCTAACCTCGCTCTTATATGCTCAATGTTTGTGCACATGTATGTGGCTGTTTTAAGTGCAGACAATTTTGCTACCATCACAGTGTGTTTTGTTGACATTACTCTATTCTTATGTGCTGCCTTGTTACAATTTTCTTTATTCTTATTTGAATAACTACTAAATAATTAGTATAAAGAATTCATCCAAGAAACTTTTATCTCGATCGCACTCAATCTGAAATGTTCACCTCAAACTGCTAACCCAATGTAGCAAAAAATCTGTACGTGATGGAGCAAATTGGTTACCAGATTTGGATTCAGCGCACCAAAAAACGTAAAAATCAATCGAAACATTAGAGGCAGTTTAAAAAAAAATTTTTTTAGTGTACCTGTGTAATTTATTACTAAAATTTCCCTAAATCTCTTATTTGTCTACTCTGGAGATGGTAAAGAGATATTTCCAGGAGATATTAAAAATCTCCCAGGAAGATCTTCCCCTCTCTCCGCCCCCCTGACTTGGGCACAGTGCCTGTCCCTGGGCTCTCCCAATCCCGAGGTTCTGGTTCTGGTAGGGCCCAACTGGGGATGGTGGACCTCAAGGGGTTCCTGGAGAGTTCCCTGGAAGTGGTAACTGAGCTGTCTAACCTACTAATTAACTTTGCTTTGGAATCCGATTGGAATTCGGTTCTTCATTTGTACTTAAAAAATTTATGAAAGCAGTTTATGGGGTCTTATGTCCATATTTTTCCTGACCTTTCTAGGGCTACCGAGCTAAGAAGGAGGGGCGGGGATTCCTGGGCCTTAAGCCTAGATTCCTTGCTCTGGGGGCCACTTTTGTACTGAAATATCTTTGTAAGAAACACAAGGCAAAGATAAGATCTCTCTTTTTTGATCACAAGCAGCTCCTCAAATTTTTGACCACTAGGGAAGATGTGGTGAAGTTGTAATGTATTGTTTGTCTCTCATCCGGTTGACATGTTAGTCTCTACCTTCCTCTTTGTATTATTGCTTTTTTTTCTTTAATGGATTCTCATTTGGGAGATTCTCATTTGTTATTTTATTGCCTTGAGCCCCCCTCTTATTTTGGGGACTAATTTTGCAATATGTTTTCCTTATTGTATTGGTTTTTCCTGACTAGATGTATTGCTAATTATTTCTGTTTATTCATGTTTTATGCTTGGATATATTATTTGAAAATACTAATAAAAAGAAAGTTCAAAGGGTATAGCAGAATTGGAAAAGGTACAGAGAAGAGTGGCCAAAATGGTAAAGGGGATGGAAGGACATCCCTATGAGGAAAGGCTTAAAAGGTTAGGGCTCTTCAACCTGGAAAAGACACAGCCGAGAGGAGATATGATAAAGGAATATAAACTAATGAATGGAGTGGAAGGGGCAAACGTAGATCAGTTATTTACTCCTTCCAAAAGTATGACGACTAGGTGACACGCAATGAAGCTACAATGTAGCACATTTAAGACCAATCGGAAAAAATATTTTTTCACTCAACACATAATCAAACTCTGGAATTCGTTACCAGAGAACGTAGTAGGTGTTAGCTTAGCAGGGTTTAAAAGAGGAAAATGTCATAAACAGTTATCAAAGAGGACTGGGGAAATCCACTGCTTACCCCCGGGACAAGCAGCATGGAATCTTTCTACATTTTGGGATCCTGACAGGTACTTGTGACCTGTATTGACTGTATTGTATGTTCCTCACAGGCGACTTATAAACACACTGAGCACCCTAGGGATGGGCCCTAAAGTTACTGCTAGGGTTAGAAATTGGTTGGGTGGGAGGCGACAGAGTACAAGTAAATGGAGCTCACTCTGAGGAGAAGGATGTTACCAGTGGTGTGCCCCAGGGATCTGTCCTTGGTCCGATTCTTTTTAACATCTTTGTTAGTGATATAGTGGAAGGGCTGTCGGGTAAGGTTTGCCTCTTTGCGGATGATACCAAAATCTGCAATAGAGTAGACACCCAGGAAGGTGTAGATAACATGAGGAGGGATCTAGCTAAGCTTGAAGAATGGTCTATAATTTGGCAGCTGGGATTTAATGTTAAAAAATGTAAGGTCATGCATTTGGGCTGCAGCAATCCAAGGGAGCAATACAGTATAGGAGGTCAAGTACTTTTGTCCACTAAAGAGGAGCGGGACCTAGGCGTGGTTGTGTCTGATGATCTTAAAGTAGCTAAACAGGTAGAAAAGGCGACGGCAAAAGCTAGAAGGATGCTTGGGTGCATACGGAGAGGAATGGCTAGCAGAAAAAAGGAGGTGATAATGCCTCTGTATAAGTCTTTGGTGCAACCTCATTTGGAGTATAGTGTGCAATTCTGGAGACCGCACCTTCAAAAGGATGTGAACAGGATGGAGTCGGTGCAGAGGGTGGCTACTAAAATGATTAGTGGGCTTCATTATAAAGCATATGAGGACAGACTTAAGGATCTTAATATGTACACCTTAGAGGAAAGGCGGGATAGAAGTGATATGATTGAGATGTTTAAATACCTCCGTGGCATAAATGTTCAGGGAGAGAGCCTCTTTCAACTGAAAGCAAGTTCTGCTACAAAGGGACATGGGATGAGGGTGAAGGGAGATAGATTCAGGAGTGATATGCGGAAATATTTCTTTACGGAAAGAGTAGTGGATCCATGGAATAGTCTCCCAGTGGAGGTGGTAGAGCTGAGGACAGTAACTGAATTCAAAAAAGCATGGGACCAACACAGAGGATCACTAAAGGTAAAAAGTGGACTGTTGTAGTTGTTATGGAAGGACAGACTAGATAGGCCATGTGGTCTTTTTCTGTCATCATGTTTCTATGTTTCTACTGTTGGAAAGAGGATGCTGGGCTTGATAGTCCCTTGGTCTGACCCAGTATTGCATATATTATGGTCTAACAAAGATTACATTGAGGGTAGTAACTTACTCACAAACAAATAAGCACAAATACGTTATGTGTGTGACAAAAAATATTCATCCAGGTCATAACAGTATGCGTTTTGTTGTTAAGTGCTTTCAAGTCCATGTCGACTCATGATGATCCCTCCGGATAGTTGACCTAAACTGTGTTCAGTCTTCAGTCAGAGGACTAATTGCTGATAGTGTGGTATCCACAGCTACTGCTATTAGAGCAAACCATTGCTTTTCTGGCCATCCTTTTTTGCGTTGACCTTGCTAAGTATGATGTCTTTCTCTAATGGTCTGTTTTCACATGATGTATCCTAAATATGAAAGTCAAAGTCTTGACATTTGAGCTTCTAAAGAAAGCTTAGGTTTGATCATGTCTGGTGCCAAATAATTTGTTCTTTGGGCAGTCCATATTATACACAGCATTCTTTGCCAGCACCATAATTCAAAGGGTGTTGGATTTTTTCTTGTCTTTCTTCTTCAGTGTCCAACATTTGCAACCATATGACGTTAGCAAAAATACCATGGCTTGGACAAGTCAAATCTTCATATGGAGAGATATGTTTTTGCACTTAAGAATCTTGTCTACATCCTTCATAGTCATTCTGCCAAGAGCAATGAATCATTGGATTTCTTGAATGTTTGTCATTTTTTTTATTGATTACTAATCTAAGCAAGCTTGAATTGTCTATTTTTCTTCTCCATCAAGGATGAAATGATCGATTTTGCCAGTTGTCAGGCTCTTTGTCTTCTTCATGTTAAGACACTATTCCTTGATCTTGATAAGCATGCTTCAGATTGTCTTCACTTTCAGTCAGTAACAGGCTATCATCAGCGTAGGTTTTTGATTAGTCTACCACAAATCTTCAAATCTCTGTTGTCTTCGTACAATTCTGCTTCTCTGATGATTGGTTCTGTATATAAATTAAACAGATATGGGCAAGTATGAAGCCTTGTCATTCACCTCTGCTGATTTTAAACCGCTCTGTTTCTCCTTGCTTCTTAATTAATGTAAAGGTTGTGCATGAGAACTATCAGATGATCTGGTATACCCAGACTTCATGTGGTCCAGGGTTTTTCATGATTTACAGAGTCAAAAAAGGCCTTGCTGTAATCAATAAAGCACATATAGATATCATTTTGCATTCTTTTGTCTTTTCAAGGATGTGTTTACTTTCCTCCATAAATGGGCATGCCTCAATATTATAACAGTAGAGCAATAAATCATTTGATATTTCAGCTCACAAAAATACCTAAAGGCTAATTAGGATGTCCTCATTTTTTTAAACAAACATTTTCAGATGGTGCTACCCCCAGAGGGAGAGTTTTTGACTGGTTGAATTTTGTTGACCTTCATCCCTACAAAAGTATAAAGTAATAGAAAAATGTCCTCTCTTATATGCTGTTTGATAATAGGGATAATGTTAAATCATTACTAAGTTTAATAATAAAATTAGTAAAATGGGACCACTGATACTCAGCTCCACCTAGAATATACTGGTGGATCAGGTACGATAAGGGGTCCAACAAAATCTTTATTTAAAGTGTATAAAGTTCTTTTGGATTTGTCTGAGTGAGTTTCTTGGTGTGTGAATGGCCAGATTTAAAACAGTCATAAGCAGGGATGGGCCCTGAGCATGTTCTTCGGAAAGGCCCCATTGAGCAGGAGCTCTACCCCAGCCTTACTGACATAGGCTCTTTCATAGTGCAGCTGCAAAAGAATCATTAATGAAAGTCCTAGTAACACAGCCTGGAGCCTTTATACCAAAATGTTCAGTGCTATGCTGGTCCTACCTGCCTCCTCTGATGCATACTTCTTGTTACCATGGGAGTGGGACTGAAAGAGCTTTGAAGAGTGCTTAGGCATGAAGGCTCTGGGATGCATTACTGAACCTCTTATTGTTGATAATGTCATGGTGACAGAGGCTGCAACATGAAGAAGCCCGCTGTAGGGAGGGAGGGAGGTTTGAGGGGAGGGTGGAGATGATGAATTGGGGGTGGGTGGTAGATGCTGGACCACATGGTGGGTAGGGGAGAAGGAAGATGCTATACATGGGGAAGAGGGGAATAGAGGGACAGGGGGGGAGATGCTGGATTTGAGGGGGGAGAGGCCATATGCCAGACTTGAGTGTGGGGTCAGAGGAGAGAGCATCATGTTAGAATAAGGGTCCGATATTGGAATTGGAAGAATGGGACCGATATTGGGGTTGGTAGTTGGTAGGGGAAGGAGGAAGGGTATATGCAGGGGAAGGTGGAGATGGAGGGGCCAAGGGATGGATGCTGAGAGTTAGGAGGAAAGGCGGGGTAAATAAATATTGGAGAAAGAAGGTGGGTGGATCTGAGGAAATGGAAGAGAAACAGACACCAGAGAAAGAAGCAGAGGGCTATGAAGACAGTGAGAGACAAAGGAAGGGGATAGGTCTTTCAAGGTGGTGAGGGGGAGGAAATGGGGTAGTAAAATGGAAAATGGGAGCCTGGATAAGTGCGTAAGACACAAAATGGGGACTGGAAGTGGAGAGGGGGTGAGCAGCAGGGGAAGGGGATGAGAGGCAGTGGAAAAAAGAGGATGGGGAAGGGATAAGAACAGAGGGTGGAAATAGCATAAGAACATAAGATATGCCATACTAAGTCATATCAAAGGTCCATCAAGCCCAGTATCCTGTTTCGAACAGTGGCCAATCAAGGTCACTAGTACCTGTCAGGTTTCCAAAAGGTAGACAGTGGATTTCGCCAGTCCATTTTAATGGTTTATCAACTTTTTCTCTAGGAACTTGTCCAAACCTCTTTTAAATTTAGCTACATTTACAGCTTTTACTACATCCTCCAACAATGAATTCCTGAGTTTGATTACGCGTTGCGTGAAAAAATACTTTCTCCAATTAGTCTTAATGTGCTACACTGTAGCTTCATTGCATGTACTCTAGTTTTTCTACTTTTTTGAAGGCATAAACAATTGATACTAGAAAGTGCGTTAAGACAGGGGAATAAGAGGCTGGAGAAGGAATGAGACAAAGGTGCAAATGGGAAGACTACAGAGGTAAGTGTAGGGAGTGGAGGGAGATAAAAAGGCAGTTAAGAGAAATGAAGTATGATGTAAGAACGATCAACATCAAAGAGTTGTAGGGGAGGAAGTGAAGAGGACAAGAAGCGTAAAGAAACAGCAAATGAAATAAGATCCTGGAAAAAGAGGAGGTGATAAGGAAGAGCAGAACCAACCAAAATGGAAAACAAATGATCAAAAAAGGTATAAAAAATATATTTTCAATATTTAGAGAATGAAATGTGTTCGCTTTGAAAATGTGCATTACCTGTATTTTGTTTCATACAGAAGGAAATGCATTTGTTTCTTTTTCTTCAGTGTTCCACTACTCAAAGTCTGGTTTCTTGGGATTCCATATTCCATTTTGGGTTTTTTTTGCATGTTTATTCCTATTTTGGAGTTTTACTTTTTACTAGGTGATGGTGTGTATTTTCTTTGTGCAACCAAGGTGAAGGATTCCGTTAACATATAGGGTGTGTGTGTAAGAATCTGTACCAGTCAGCTTTTCATCTTTCCCAACAGGAGGTGTATAGTGCTCTAAAATATTTGCTGGGCTGACTTTGCATAGGTAGGGATGGTGCAGTTTTGAGTTCTTGAAGTCGGAGCTGGCATGGTATGGTATGCTTTAGAACAGCTATATGCTGGGTTGTGTTACTTCAAACAATGCTTGACAGTGGAAAGTGTGTTGGGGAGGGGAAAGGCTAGAAGTGGAAGGAGATAAAAAGAAGGGGTGTGAATGGGTCTGCGGCTACATGGCATGGTACGTGTCTCCTGCCCACATTGTCGTAGTCCCAGCATGTCAGCCTCTGCAGTAAGTCCCATTGTAAAGAGTGTGGTGTGTGCAGACTTCAGCAGCCACAGCAAAGAGTTTATTGCACCTGACTCACAAGAAGAGTAAGGTAAGCAAGATGTAATGGTTGGCTGGGGTGGCCTGGAGGCAGCAAGAGGAGGCTGGGGACACAGTAGCATAGTAGATGACAGCAGATAAAGACCAGCATGGTCTATCTAATCCACCCAGTGAGGTAGCTAGAGTTGTGCCTGCCATTCCATGCAGGTTATCCCCCCCATGCCTTTGGTTAGGTCTGTATCTGCTGCTCTGTTCAGGTTTCCCCAACCTCTATTCTTTGAGGTGTAAAAGTTATTTAAATTTGCTTTGATTCCATCCTTTTATTATAAAGGGACCCTCTATGTTTATCCCATGCTTTTTTGATATCCATCATGGGTTTTGCCCTCACCAGAGAGGGAAAGAGCAGAAGGGAGGGGAGGGAAGAATGAAAGGAGAAAGTGGGGGATGGGCTTGGGGCAAGGAGGAAAGAATGTGAAGAGGGGACTGGGGGTCAAAGCGGATGAGTGAAAGGAAAAAGAAGGGGCCGGGAAAAAAACAGAAGTAAAGGGGGTCTGATCTGGAGAAAGAGTGAGGTTGGGGCTGAGCTTTCCTTTGTTAAATGTCACTTTAAGAGGCACAAATCTGCTTTGGTTCTAGACTGCTAGACATACAACTGTTATTTATTTATTTATTTATTTTATTTTAATTTCTTATATACCGCACTCTTTGACATCAGCGCGGTTCACAGAGAACATAAACAAAACCAGAACAACAGGCTGTTCGGTATTACATATAACAGGAGTATAAACTTGGAGCAACATGGGAGAACTATTTACATGGAATATGCAATCTGTTAACTGGATAACATACTATGTTTTAGATGTTTAGAGAACATATTGAATATGTTTAGAGAACATATTGAATATGTTTAGAGAACATATTGAATATGTTTAGAGAACATATTGAATAAATGTATAAGTACAAGACTCCATGGTTATGCATCTAATTATGAGTCTTGGGCACATGGTCCCATATCCCTCTTCGGCTGCACCTAATTTTAAAGGGCAAAAAGTGATTTTAAGAAAACTTTTCAGCACTAAAGCAGCATATTGGTCTCAGGGTACAATCATAGCCATGGATTGAAGAAGCTGTGTCAAACATTATGCCAAGTACCTCCCAAAAACAAAATGCATAGTAAGTCCCTTAGCTATGATCACAAGTTATCTGACACTTGCTCTCCTCTTTAACTGGTAATTTTCCAGTTCTCTTATAAAGTCCTATGCAATACGTCGAAAAGCTTTTCTTGTGTTTAAGGCAAGAATTCTTGCTCTAGGGGCAATCTTTTTTCTAAGATACCCTTGTAAATGTTGTATCACTATTGGTTATGAAAGATTTGTTTTCTTATCTCCTCCAGATTTGGAGAAGTGGATCCTGGCTAAGGAGGGGGCTCTTTGACTTTCCATTTTATATTGGTTTTCTTTGAGTTTCGTCCTGGGGAATGGAGGTATCTCAACAGGCTGTTTATTGACTATGGATTTCTCTCCATTGGAGCGTTGTTCTAGCCTTGTTTTCTTTACTGTTGTTGTTCTATATTAATTGTATGCATGTCTCCCCGAGATGTGGGCTGTTTTCTTTTCAATGCTTATCTTACTGTAAATTATTTACTGGTATGTTTTGTTTGCCTTAAATTTTAAATCTTATTGTATAAGCTGAAAATTCTCATAAATAAATAATTAAAAAAATAAAATAAAATAAAGTCCTATGTAAATAACTCAATTAATCTGTGACCAACACCAGGCAAAATTTTCACAAATACTGGATGCATTCTCATGCATTCCAATAAAAACAGACATTTTCAACTTCAGAACAAAAAGCATAGTTACTCGCTTGTAGCAAGCATATGTTCTCCAGGAACAGCAGGAATCAGTCCTCACATACGGGTGACATCGGTACTGATAGAGCCCACGCAGCAGCCATTCCCCAGCTTTCATAGAAAGCCTTTGGGAGTTCTACCACGCATGCGTGGTCACCTTCCCACTCAAAAGGTGCCATCTTACCTCAGTATGACGACATAGCTTAAAGAAGCATAAAAATAAAAACAACCCCCAGGGGAGGAGGGAGGGTTGGGTGGACCGATTCCTGCTGCTCCTGGAGAACATTTGCTACATGTGGTCAACTATGCTTTCTCCAGGAACAGCAGGAAGTCAGTCCTCACATATGGGATTCCCAAGCAACAAGGCTACCGAAAAATCTGTAAAAAGGCCATGGACGACCAAAAAATTGAACAGTGAATGCCAGCAGAGAATGCAGATTAGCCCTAAAACTCCCAATACGATCAAAGCGTCGACAAGGGAGACAGTTCTCCGGTAGCCTGGACTCACAGAAGTGTCAGAGGGAAGGAGTTGCATTATTCCCCATACACGTGACAGAGTACCACCTAAAAAATATCACAGTCCTCCTCTAGGCAGTAATGCATTGTGAAGGTGTGGACCGAGGACCAGGTGGACTGCCCAGCAAATTTCCAACAAGGAGATGGAGCGCAAGTTAGCCACTGAGGCTGCCATCATTCGCACGTTGTGAGCAGCGACATGCTGCTCCAGGGAGAGACCAGCCTGTGCACAGGCAAAAGAGATGCAGTCCCCCACCCAGGTGGACAGGATTGTACTTACAGACCATGACCTCAAGCCTGTTGGGGTCAAAGGTGATGCTGTGAGGAGCGGCGATGGGCTTTCATCTGCTCTAGAAAGAAGGCCAATGCCCTCTTACAATTGAGTGTGTGGAGCACGGCCTCTGACTTGTACAAGGTCAGGGAAAAAAGGTAGGAATGGACTATCTCTGGGTTCAGATGAAAAGGGGAAACCACTTTAGGCAGAAATCTGGGATGCATGCGCAAGACTACCCTATTCCTCTGAAACTTGCTGTAAGGAGCATGTGCCACCAATGCCTGCAGCTCACTAACCCTGCAGGCAGAGGTGAGTGCCATCAGGAAGACCACTTTCTAAGAGAGGCACTTGAGGTAACTAGGCCAGTGGCTCGAAGCTTACCCAGAACCACATTGAGATCCCAGGCCGTCACCAGGGGACGAACGGGAGGCAGCGTGAGCAAGAGACCCCGCATAAAGTGGCCCACAAGCAGATAGGAGGACAGGGACTGGCCATCCATCAAAAGATGGTGTGCTGCTAGTGCACTGATGTGCACCCTCACTAAGTTGGATTTCAAGTCAGCCGGGGAAAGGTGCAGTAAGTACTGTAACAACATTGGTACTGAAGAGGAGAAGGGGTTGATACCCCAATCCGCACACCAGATGGAGAAATGACGGCATTTGAAAGCATATACTCGTCTCATGGAATCCTTGGCGGGATGCCAGGAGAACATCTTCAACATTCCTGGGCACATGAAATTTGGCCAAGGGCTAAATTTTCAGCAGCTAGGCCATCAGGGCAAGGGACCAAGGTTGAGGTGCAGGAGAGAGCTGACCTCCTGCAGTATCGGGTCCAGGGCATTGGGCAGCACCTGAGAGAGATGGAGCAGCAGGGGAAACCAGGGCTGCCTGGCCCACCTGGGAGCTATGAGGATCATATAGGCCCGATCCAGTTGAATCTTAAGTCTTGGAGACCAGAGGGGTTGGAGGGTATGTGCACAGCAGCCCCTTTCTCCATGAAAGGAGGAATGTATCGGCCGCTACTCTATGCGGGGCTGGTATCCTGGAGCAGAAGCAACAACTGGGCACTACTGGGATGGCAAAGAGTTTGAGTGTAGAGGAGCCCCATGTTAGGAACAGGCAGGCATGCCACTTGAAGGTTCAGCTTTCACTTGTGGGGCTGAAGAATCCGACGGATACGATCTGCGAGGAAATTCTCCTGCCCTCAAGCAGGGCCGGCCCGTCCATTGAGCGAGAATGTTTTTTGCACAGGGCCCTGCATTTCAGGGGGCCCCGCACAAAGAACATTCTGCATTAAAAGTACATTTTTAAAAATAAAAACATTTTAAAAAGCTGGCTGCTGCCGCCATGGCAGCGGCAGAATCAAGTGTCCCGCGGCCCCCCCCTGCCCGGCAGAGCCCTCCCTCCCTGCATCAGTCCCTTTGATGCCAGATTCAGAGCCGCGAAGGGAGAGTTTCCCTTTCGCGGCTCTGTTAAGCTCGCCGGGGCTGATGGGAAACAGGAAATGCCTGCTTCCCATCAGCCTCGGCGGGCTTAAAAGTCGCGAGGGAGAAACTCTCTCTTCGCGGCTCTGAAAACCCGCGTGGAGAGAGCTGATGCTGCAGGGAGGGAGGGCTCTGTCGGGCAGGGGGTGGGGGCACGGGACACTATGTTGCTGCTGCCATGGTGGCGGCGGCAGCGGCCAGCTTTTTTTTTAATTTTAAATTTTCCCTGGGCTGATGGGGGAGGGGGGTAGGACTGGTAATGGGCTGTGGGCTGATGTGGGGGGGGGGGGTTAGGACTGGTAATGAGCTATGGGGGGGCTAGGACTGGAGATGGGCTGATGGGGGGGTTAGGACTGGAGATGGGCTGATGGGGAGGTTAGGACTGGTAATGGGCTATGGGGTTGCTAGGACTGGAAATGGGCTGATGGGGGGGTTAGGACTGGTAATGGGTTGCGGGTTGCTAGGACTGGAAATGGGCTGAGTGGAAGGGGAGGCTTGAACTGCAAATAGCTGATGGGGATAGGGGCTTGGAATGGAAATGGGCTGAGTGGAAAGGGGGCTTGAACTGCAGATAGCTGATGGGGAGGGGGACTTGGAATGGAAATGGGCTGTGAGGGGAGGGAACTAGGACTGGAAATGGGCTGAGTGGTGGGGAGCTAGGACAGGAAATGGGCTGATGGAGGGGCTAGGATAGGACTGGAAATGAGCTGCTGGGGGAGTTAAGATTGGAAATGGGCTGTGGTGGGGGCTTGGATTTAAATGGACTCATGGAGGGGCTAGAACTGGAAGTAGGCTCATGGGAAGCATGGATTGGAAATAGGCTAAGTGGATGGGAGCTACGATTTGACATGGGCTGATGGTGGGGCTAGGAAAGGACTAGAAATGGGCTGATGGGGGGGGGGCTGGGATTGGAAATGAGCTGATGGAGGGACTCGGATAGGACTGGAAATGGATGGGGGAGCTAGGACTGTAAATGGGCTGATGGAGGGGCTAGGATAGGACTGATGGGGGGCTAGGATTTGACATGGGCTGATGGTGGGGCTAGGAAAGGACTAGAAATGGGCTGATGGGGGGCTGGGATTGGAAATGAGCTGATGGAGGGACTCGGATAGGACTGGAAATGGATGGGGGAGTTAGGACTGGAAATGGGCTGATAGGGGGCTAGGACTGGAAATGGGCTGATGGGGGGACTAGAAGGGAGCGGATGCTGGGTGGGGCTAGAATTAGAAGGGAGCTGATGTTGGGGGAGGATTAGAATGGGATGGGGCTGGGGGAGTGTAACGGAGAGGGGGAACATATTTGGTGTGGGAGGGAAAGCACAGTTACATACCTGGGATCCCAGGTGATCTCTGGGAACAGCAGGAATAAGTCTTCACATATGGGTAAGTCGGTACCGATGGAGCCTGCGCGGGAACGCTCCCCAGCTTCCCACAGCCTGCGCGCTGTCTTCCCGCCTTTCCTAACCGCCTCTCCCCAGTTCTAGTTTTAAAGCTGAGACAACGAGAGAGAGAGGAAAGGAAAAATAGATAGAGAGATACAACTCCTAGGGGAGGTGGGTGGGTTGTGAAGACTTATTCCTGCTGTTCCCAGAGATCACCTGTTACAGGTAAGTAACTGTGCTATCTCCAGGAACAAGCAGGAATGAGTCTTCACATATGGGGACTCCCTAGCTATAGATGCCTGGGAGATCCCCAAGGTTATGAGACCCTGAGAAGGGCTCTAACCTCCTCCTATGGATCTCAGGCATCCATCCAGGCAAGGAGGGCAGGAGTTGATTAAGAATGGAACAGGTGTTTGAGAACAGCCTGACCAAACAAGGCATCCCGGCGGGAGTCCTTGTCCAAACAGTAATGGGCTGTGAAGGTATGAACCGAGGCCAAGGTGGCCGCTCGACAGATCTGGTCGATGGACACAGAATTTAGATGAGCCATAGAGGTGGCCATGGCCCTCACATTATGAGCTGTGACATGGCCTCCAGAGAAAGATTCTTACTCTGGTAGGCGAAAGAAATACACTGAGCAATCCAATTGGACAGTGTCCTCTTAGAGACTGGAAGTCCCAAATGAGAGGGATCAAAAGCAACAAAGAGTTGAGAAGACTTTCTATGTTGCTGTGTCCTTTGTAAGTAAAAGGCAAGAGCTCCCTTACAATCCAGGGTATGAAGATTCCTCTCTGCACTTGATGCATGAGGACCTGGAAAAAAGACAGGTAAATACACCTCTTGATTAAGATGAAAAGGTGAGACCACTTTAGGCATAAAGTGTGGATTGGTCTTAAGGACTACCTTATCATGATGGAACCTTGTATAAGGTGGATTAGCCACTAAGGCCTGAAGTTCACTGATGCGGCGAGCTGAGGTGACTGCAATGAGGAAAATAACCTTCCAGGAAAGAAATTTCAAGGAGGTGGTGGCTAAGGGTTCAAAAGGTGGCTTCATAAGCTGACCAAGAACCAGATTTAAGTCCCATGCCACCGGAGGAGGCCTAATGGGAGGCTTAGTTAAAGTTAGGCCTCTCATGAATCTTGCAATAAGAGGATGAGAGGAGATAGGCTGTCCATTGATAGACTTAAGGGATGCTGCAATAGCACTCAAATGGACCCTTACTGAATTCGTCTTAAGGCCTGCATTGGAGAGATGCAGGAAATATTCCAATAGAGAATTCAAAGGTAGTGCTAGAGGGTCAAGACCCTTCTCAGTACACCAAATGGAAAACCTTTTCCATTTAAAAGCATAGGAACGTCTAGTAGAAGGATTTCTGGAAGCATGGAGGATATCCTTCACTTGTTGAGAAAGGTTCCAACCTTGAAGGTCTAGGCCTTCAGCAACCAAGCTCTGAGGTGAAGGGACTTGGGATTTGGGTGCCACAAAGTCCCCTCCTCCTGGGACAGAAGGTCTGGAGCAGTTCCGAAGTCTAGGGAGGGAGCTTGAGAGAGATGCAGAAGTAGAGGGTACCACACTTGACGTGGCCAGCGTGGAGCTATGAGGATCATGGATCCTTGATCCCTCTGGAGCTTGAACAGAGTCTTGGGAATCAAAGGAATGGGTGGAAAGGCATACAGGAAGTCTTGACCCCAGTGAAGGAGGAAAGCATCCTTGGCCTGAACTCCCTGACACGGAATTCTGGAACAGAACCGGGGAAGTTTGGCATTCCACAGACTTGCAAAGAGGTCTATGTCCAGGGTTCCCCACTCTTGAAAGATTCTGAGTACCTGGTCCATGTGCAGGGACCATTCGTGTGGAAGCAGAACTTGACTGAGTCTGTTTGCCCAAGAGTTTTGGATTCCTAGAAGGTATACAGCCAGGAGATGGATTTGATGCTCTCTGGCGAAGGCCCACAATCTTAAAGCTTCATTGCAAAGCGACAGAGAGCCAGTTCCTCCTTGCTTGTTTATGTAAAACATGGCTAACTGATTGTCCGTATGAATGAGGACTGTCTTGTAGCTGAGCCGGGTATGGAAGACCTTGAGAGCTAGAAAAACTGCTCGGAGCTCCAAGTGGTTGATATGTAGAGAGGTCTCCTGTGGAGACCAAGTGCCCTGAGTGGAGAGGTCTTGCAGATGAGCTCCCCAACCTGTTTGGGAGGCATCTGTTGTGAGGGTTGCCTGGGGCAACAACTGTTGGAAGGGGGACCCCAGCAACAGAGTTTGGGTGGACTTCCACCACTGGAGAGACCAAAAGAGGCGCCTGGAGGTTGCTATTTTGTCTGACAGAGCCCCTGATGCTTGAGTCCACTGGGCGGACAAAGTCCATTGAGCTGCTCTCATGTGAAGGCGAGCATAGGGGACCACATGCACTGTGGATGCCATGTGGCCTAGCAGTTGTAGCATCTCCCGAGCAGTTAAATGGCTCTTTGACTGAATCTGGGAGGCTAACTGCACTAGGCGTAGGCAACGGGCCTGAGGAAGATAGGCCCTTGCAGTGGTATCATCTAGCCAAGCCCCTATGAACTCTAGGGACTGAGTAGGGGTGAGCTGGGACTTTGGGAGGTTTACCAGAAGTCCCAGATACTGCAGAATGCGCCTTGTGCAGTCCAGGGAAGTCTGGGCCTCTATTTAACAATTATTTATTTATTTATTTAACAATCATTTATATCCCGCATCTTCCAGAGTTCAGATGTGGCTCACAATTGAACAACAGTCAACAAAGCAGGGCTTGTTTTACATGGAACAATTTTTGACAGTAAACAATGTAATAGTTAAATACGTAACAGAACGGTGAATGGTTAAATGCATAACAGAACAATGTAATGGTTAAATACATAACAGAACAAGAACAATTTATGAACTATGTACAGATACAGGTATGTAGGTTCCTTAGGTTTAAATCATGGTTATTTACAAGAGGGTGCAAATCTGTTAATTATGAGGTTTAGCTATACTCAGTTGGGTGTTATTTAGCCTTTTTCTGGGATGATTAGTGTATTATCAATGTTGTTGTAGTGCATGGCAAAGAGGTAGGTTTTCAGTTTTTTGCGGAATTCTATAATTTCTGTTGTGGATCTTAGGTCTTCTGGGATGGAGTTCCAAATGAAGGGGGCCGCATGTGAGAAGGCTCTGTTATTAGTTAGTTTGGTTGCTTTTATAAAATCATTTGGAGTCCTTAATTTATTTGAGTGTCCTTTTCTGTGAGTGACTTTTTGAGATTCCTTGCTTAGAAGATTGCTTAATGGGATTGGAGCCATGCCATTGAGAGCTTTAAATGTGGTTATTGTGGTCTTATATATTATCCTGCTTTGTATTGGGAGCTAATGCAGGGTTGCTAATATTGGAGTAATATGCTGGAATGAGTGTGCTTTCATTACAATTCTAGCTGCTGCGTTCTGTGCTAGTTGTATTCTTTTAATGTTTTGTTTCGTTATACCTAAGAGAATTAGGTTGGAAAAATCAAAGTGTGGGGTTATGGTTGCCTGTATTATGTTAATGAAATCTTGTAAGTGAACTAAGGGGCGTAGTTGCTTGAGTATTTTGAGTTTGAAGTAGATTTTCTTTATAATGTTTCTAATGTGGGTGTTCATCGTAAGGTGTGTATCTAAAATGATTCCTAGGTATCTTATTTCGTTTTTTATTGTGATGTCATGGTTTTGTATTGTTATGTAGGTTGGAGGGACATATGAATGGTTTTTTGTTACAATTAATACCTCTGTTTTTGAATGGTTTATGTGGAGGTTTTTCGCTTTTAGCCAGGTTGCAATTTCGTTAAGACAATCTGTTAAGAGTTTTATCGGTACATCAGGGATGGTGAATGGAATGTATAACATAATATCATCTGCGTATAGATGATAGAGTACACCGAATTTTTTGAAAATGTCACAAACTGGTTTTATATATATGTTAAATAGGAGGGCTGATAGAGCTGAGCCTTGTGGGAGACCAATTTCTTGTTTATATGTGTTGGATGTCTGATTAGCTATTTTTACATTTTGCGTTCTATTATGTAGATATGAAGTGAACCATTTGTGTACCGTGGCATTTATACCTATTTGTTTTAGGTTATTAAGCATTATAGTGTGATGTACACTATCAAATGCAGCTGATATGTCAATAAATAGGAGTATGAATGCTTTTTTGTGATTATAAATCCCTTTAAGGAGTGTATCAATTAAGACTGTTAAAAGTGATTCTACTCCATGCTGAGGTCTAAAACCATATTGGTGTTCATCAAGTGGGTAGTAAGAGTCTAGGTATTCCTGTGTCTGGATCTGTACCACTTTTTCTATTATTTTAGCTAAGAAAGGGATACTTGAAATAGGTCGATACGATTTTGGGGATGTTTTGTCCAAAGTCCCATTTTTGAGAATTGGGCGGATTTGTGCATGTTTGAGTTTAGGAGGGAGGTAACCTTGGAGTAATGAGAGGTTAACTATAGGGAGGATGAAAGAGATTAGTATTGGAAGTGTGCTTTTTATCCATGTTACAGGGCATGGATCAAGGAAAGAGGTGGTAGTGTTGAGGTTGGAAATAATATTCTTTAGTGATTCTTTGGAAGTGGGGTGAAAAATTGACCATTCATTTGCGCAATTTAAGGCTACGTTATGTTTGTCTATGGACATTATAGGTTGTGAGGATTTATTTTGATAGTAGTCTGACTGAGATGGAGTTCGGATGAGCCAGTCGTCCAGGTATGGGAATACAAATATTCCCAGAGTGCATAGAAATGCAGCTACTACTGCCATGCATTTGGTGAACACTCTTGGAGCAGAGGCCAGACCGAAAGGAAGCACCCTGTATTGGTAATGCTTCCCTTGGAAAAGAAAACGGAGGAACCTTCTGTGAGAAGGATGGATGAGGACATGTGTGTACGCATCCTTGAGATTTAGAGAACAAAACCAATCCTGACTCTGAAGGTATGGAAGGAGAGTGCCCAGAGAAAGCATCTTGAATTTCTCCTTGCATAGAAATTTGTTCAATTCTCTGAGATCTAATATGGGTCTGTAGCCCCCTGTTTTCTTTGGGATCAGAAAGTAGGGGGAGTAGAACCCTGACCCTTGTTGAAGAAGGGGGACTTCTTCTATTGCCCCTTGGGCAAGAAGGGTAGCTACCTCCTGTCCTAGGTCGAGAAGAGATGCTGGAGAATTGAAGTGTCTCACCATGGTGTGAGGAGGAAGGTTTGAGAAATGAAGTTTGTAGCCCTCCCTTATGATGGAGAGGGTCCACTGCTCTGCTGTAATTTGCTCCCCTCTGGGAGCAAAATGAGCTAACCTTCCTGGAATGGTGAGAGGCTCTGGCTGTTTCAGAGCCAGAAAGGCTAAGTTCTCTAGCATCAAGTCAAAAACCCTGAGGAGGCTGGGTCTGCTGAGTTGCAGCAGCCCCTGTAGGCTTAGGCCTGGCCTATTTAGGTTGCTGAGGCTTAGCAGCAAAACGACCTGTAAATGATTGTTGGCCAGAAGCAGGATGGAATCTGCCTTTCTTGAAAAAAGACTTCTTGAAAGGTTTTTTCTTAGCAGGAATGGAGGTTGACTTTGAAAGTCTATCCAAAGCAGAATTTTCTGCATCCATTTGAGTGGCTTTTATTTGCCAATCTTTGCCAAACAGGCTTTCTCCTGTACAGGGAAGATTTCCCAAGCCATCCTGGACCCAAGACTCTAGATCAGAAGCTTGGAGCCAAGCAATTCTGCATGCAGCTATGGCAATGGCCGAAGCTCTGCTGGCATCTTCAAAGGAGTCAAAAGCTGCACGGTTGGAAAACTTTGAAATATCTTGAGTATGCTTAAGCCAAATAAGGAATTCTTCCCTTTTATCCTCTGGAAGAAAAGGGAGGAAAGTGTGCAGTTTTATCTGCAACTTCTTTCAGAAACATCCCCATATAAAGACTATAGGAGTTGATTCTGGCAATGAGCATACTGGCTTGGAAGATTTTCCTACCAAAAGCATCCAAGGTCCTGCATTCTCTTCCTGGAGGAGCAGAGGAGTGTCTTTTTGCACTCTTTATCCTTTTCATAGCTGACTCCACCACAATAGAATGGTGAGGAAGCTGTGTTTTATGAAAACCAGGACAAGGAGGGACACGGTACATAGTGTCCAATCTACGAGAATGAGGAGAGATAGTGAGAGGAGTCTCCCATAAGTCAATCATGTGATCATAAAGAATCTCATGAATTGGCAAGGTGACTGCCTCCTTAGGAGCCTTAGAATAACCTAAAATATCCAATTTTTTAGCTCTAGGCTCTGATTCAGAGGTTACTGAAATAGAAAGCCCTTTAGCTACTTCTCTTATGAAGTCTTGAAAGGACAAGTCCTCTGGAGGAGACATTCTTCTTTTTGGAGAAGAAGGCTCTTCAGGAAGGGCTATGGATACTTCAGCAGACTCCTCCGATGCATCAGAATCTTCGGAGGAATCAAAGTATCGACTGTCAGGGTGCTCTTCCAAAGCTCGATACGCGTACCGAGCGGTATCGACATCAGGCGTCATCGGTACCGGTTCGGTACCGATAGGCATCCCTGGACAGGGAACCGCTGCAGTCGGCATCCTGGTCGATGTCGATGCAGTCGGTACCGGTACCGACACTGGTGCCGGTACCGGAGCTGATACCGACAACGGAGTTTGCTGTGGTATCAGCGGCGTCGCAGCTTGAATGAAGGCCGTGATAGCCTGCTGCATGGATAGGACATTCTGATCCATCGACGCCATGAATGCCTGGAATTCGGTACCGGAAGGTTGCGCCGGTACCCCAGAGCATTCTACAGGTGATCGGTCGAGGCCGTGCCATCGATGTCAACCTGTAACCCCATAGGAGGAGCTTTGGAAGCCGGAGCTTCCCGCCGGGGTTGTTTTGCTGGTGCAGGATCCTTGAGGGCAAGCCCGGAGGCATCTCGATGCTTGGAAGGAGATCTACCCTTCGAGGACCGGCTGGACTTATGTTTGGTTACCTGAGATCCATGGGAGGAAGAAGCAGCCCTGGAAGACGTCGATGCCACTGAAGCTGCATCAGAGGGAAACAGCACATGGAGCTTGGCTGCTCGGTTCTGTAACCCTCGTTTAGACATCAAGGAGCAGGACGAACAATCCAAAATGGAGTGGTCAGGACCCAAACATTTAAGACACCATTCATGGGTGTCGGTAACAGAAATAGTACCGCTGCACTTAGTGCATTTTTTAAACCCGGAGGCTGGTTTTTCCATGAGGAAAATTCTTTGTGAGGACTAAGGCCCAAAAGAAAAAAAAACACACTAAGTGAGGGAAAAATATGTTCTCTTTTTTTTTTTTTTTATATGAAAAGAAAGAAAGACCGGCGGTACCGGTCCGACGTCGGGGAAGGCAGACGCGCGACCAAAGAAATAAAATAAAACAAAGAACTTCTTCAGCGGTGACAGGAACACGACCTGCTGGCTCCGCGGCAAAGAAGAACTGGGGAGAGGCGGTTAGGAAAGGCGGGAAGGCAGCGCGCAGGCGCTGTGGGATGCTCCCAAAAGCTTTCCTTTTTGGGAAGCTGGGGAGGGTTCCCGCGCAGGCTCCGTCGGTACCGACGTACCCATATGTGAAGACTCATTCCTGCTTGTTCCTGGAGATAAAAAATCTACAATTGGACGGGTATTGGGAGAGTAAGTTTGGATTGAGGATGGAGGGGTAAAATTTGAGTGGATGAAATAGGAACGAGGAAAGAGCAAAAGATTAGTATGCTAAAACAGATGTAACGAGAATGGAAAAAAACTAGAAGAGAGAAGAAAGGACAAATGGACAGCAGACGATGGAGAGTTAGCAGAAGACACGAAGAAACCAGAATAAAGTGGCTGGAGCAATTGCAACTGAAAAAAATGCACAAAAGGTAGAAAGAACTCTTTATTTTGAATTTATTAACTGGACTATGTCAGCTCTTCGAAATGTGCATCATTAACGTCTGTGCTTTGCTTAGTACAAGAGGAAATTAATTTATAGCTTTATTTGTACAGTATTGTTGTACATTCCAAGTTTGGCTTTTCGGGTTCCCAGTTTAATTATTGTCTTCCTGTTTCTAAATTGTGATTCCTTGTTTGGTGATGGTCTATGTTCTGCATGTGTAACTGAGCTGAGGTATTCTGTTTATGTAATTCCTATTTGACAGTGCCACTTGTTCTTTCCCCAGTAGGTCATGTATTGTTATTCTCTGAAATGTATTGGTTTTTTTTTGTTTTTGTTTTTTTTTATTATTTTTTTTTTTAATTTATTTTTTTAATATTTATATTTATTAGAATTTTTTAAACATTCTGACAATACAATATCAGAAAAGAAAAAACAATATTGAATATATCAAGAAATATCAAGCATTACATAATCTAAAGCAAGTACAGCAGCCCACATCACGGGGAAAAAAGACAAAACGAAAACAAATTTCTCAAGAAAACAAAGTCAGGTACAACAACCAAGAGTCCCTGACTAACATCTTATCTAACTAGCCTATATGCTCCCTCCGAATACAAATTTACTCATCAGGCAAAGAAGAAGAGGAGGAAGAAACCCTCTGTACCAGGAAAAAGATGTATTGGTTTAATATTTGCAGTGTTGCCTTTTGATAGGTAGGGTCTGGTGCTTTGCGAGTCCTGGTAGTGCTGTTACGATACGGCGGGTTTGCTATGGGTTCTAAATGGGCAGTGTTTGTAGTAATTCCTAATGTGCCTGGCAGTTGGCACGGGATTATAATAATGTAGAAATCTTTTAGTCTTTCTTTATCCATACACTCATTAAGAGGCATATTTACTAAAAGTTAGTGTATGGTAACATTGTGCAACTATTTATGCAAATGAGGTCCATTATGCAAATGAGGCCCCACACCGAGTCTCCGCACATGGCCCCGCACAACCCTTGGGCCACCCCTGCCCTCAAGTACACTGCTTGAAGGAGCATACCCCTTGCTGAGCGAAGTTCCAGAGATGAACTGCCTCCTCACACAAGAGGTCTGACCCAGTGCCTCCCTGTTTGTTGAGGTAAACCACTGCCACTTGCTTGTCCATCTGAACCAAAACTACCTGGTTCTATAAGTGGTGCTGGAATGCTTGCAGAGCCTATGCAATGGCTCTGAGTTCGAGGAAGTCAATCTGATAGAGATACTCCTCTGCCGAACAGACGGCCAAGGTCCGTAGCTCACTGCAGTGGGTCCCCAGCCCAGTTTGGAGGCGTCTATCTTGAGGGTCACCTGAGTGGAAGGAGATTGAAAAGGCATCCCCATCAGAAAGTGCTTTGCCTTCTGCCACCAGTGACGGGGGTCACCCGAGCCCATGGGAACTGAGGGTTCACTGGGCCGGACGCATGTGGAGGCAGGAGTCGGGCATGACGTGCATGGTCAAGGACATGTG
Organism: Ichthyophis bannanicus; assembly: GCA_033557465.1. NCBI lineage: Eukaryota > Metazoa > Chordata > Amphibia > Gymnophiona > Ichthyophiidae > Ichthyophis > Ichthyophis bannanicus. Next base: position 523,227,991 of record CM066036.1, on the reverse strand, counting down.
TCCTTGAAGGTGCAACACGAGGCGGGCTGGGGTCATCATGCGACCTTGCAGGTCCTGTGCCAGGGTTGCTAGGCGCCGAGCACAATCTACGGAAAGAAAGGCCTTGTCCTGAACAATGTCTAAGAGGGTCCCGATAAACTCCAGGCGCTGAGCAGGCTGAAGGTGGGACTTAGGGTAGTTTATAACAAACCCCAAGTGGTCCAGGACGAGAATGGTGTGGCATACCGCCTGACCGACCCAATCAGCAGAATCGCCCCTTTTGAGCCAGTCATCCCAACACCCCCCCTGGAGGCATAGGTGTGCGGCGACCACCGCCAAGCACTTCGTGAACACCTGGCGGTGAGGGACGCCAACCCAAATGACAGAACATGGTACTGGTAGTGCTGTCCTCCAATGATGAAGTGGAAGTACTGCTGGTGTAAGAGATGGATCAGGATATGGGTATAGGCATCTTTGTGATCCAAGGAGCATAACCAATCTTCCCGCTGGAGGCAGGGTAGCAATGTTCTCAGGAAAACCATTTTGAAGACTTACCTTTGGCACCAGAACTGGACTTCGATGGAGTTCGATCCTTCCGGGGACGGTCTTCCACGGCAGATCATGAGTCTGATGCTCCATGATATTGGGGCTCAGAGCGAGCACAGTCTGCAGGTGAGGCCGAGCCCTCATCCAAGGCCCCCGAGGGCACAGATTCCCCAGACGATGCTGGAGCCGAATGGGAGGTCTTAGGGCCAAATAGCGACTCCTGCTGCCTTTCACAATTCTTCCAGCCCTTGCTTGTCACCTGGAGACAGAACGGGCAGGCAGAGTTGTCGTGGTTGGTGCCAAGGCACCACAGGGAACAGTCGTGACCATCCATGCAAGACATATGGTACAGTTACAATGATCACACTGCTTAAAGCCACTGATTGAAGACATAGTGGGGAAGACTGTTCCTGTGAGGTCTAACGCCAATGTCTTGGTTAGGAGGGCACGAGAAAAACCCGTGCAGCGAAAAAGAAAAAAAAAAAAAAAAGGAAAAAATCATGAAGCCAAGGCGACTGATCCGGTAACTGAGGTGGTGACAGTGCGCAACCAAAGAAAGGAATCACGAAAAAATTCAAGTCGAAAAATCTAAACTTTTTCTGGGGACACAGACTACTGGGCTCCACAGAAAAAAGAAGACTGAGGTAAGATAGCACCTTTGAGCAGGAAGGTGACCACGCATGCTTGGTAGAACTCACAAAGGCTTTCTATGAAAGCTGGGAAGTGGATACCATGCGGGCTCAGTTGGTGCTGACGTTACCTATATATGAGGACTGATTCCTGCTTGTTCCTGGAGAATATCTAAAAATATACAAATATGAAGAAAGAATATTTAGTAGTTCTACTACAGATAGCTCTTTAAGATAAGTTTATTTATAATCATAAAGAATATTAGAATTGTTTTACCTATCCCAGGGAACAGAGGTCTCAAATGATTCTCCAATTAAATAATACTCCATGCCCAGGTCCTATTAAAGAATATACAAAGTCAAGGAAAAGAATTGACTTAGACCAAAGTATTTCTTGTATAGAGGCCTGCATCAAACATTTGGGAAGTCAAATAAACAGATCTTCAGCTCAGCATTTCCTAAAGGATATCTACACAGCTTGTGGAAGCAAGATAGCTGGTATCGACCTGTACTAGTACCTGCTTTGTTTAGCAATGGCATTATATTTTACTCACACCAAAACTGTTTTAAGCATATTTAGGAAAGTAAAATGAAACATCTATAAAAGCACAGTACATCTACTAGTAAGCATACAAATCCAACAATCTTTTTTTGCACTATAGATATGGTAAGCAAGTCCAACTTACCCAGGAAAAATAACAGACATTGTATTAAAGGTTTACTGATACACATTTCCGAAGCTATTGTAAGAATTGTCTTATAATCTTATTGAACTCACAATCTTTAAGCCATATTCAAAGAGAAAACCATCATTTTCAAAAAGATAGTACAAATGACTTAACATAAAAAGACAATATTTAAATCATGTAGCCAGACTAGATGGTATACCAAAGTCTATTATTAATCTTCCCAAAAATGTATATTCAAATCATATGCCCATAAACATGGACAAATAACTTGACAACGTTAATCGGACATTCATAGTCTTATAGGTCTGCTCCTACAATATTATATTTTCCCTTCTTTGTCACTTCATTACTTATACAAACATTTGTTTAAGAAGGTAACTGATCTTAATAGAACATCTAAGTGATCCATAAATGGTCCATAAACTTCAAAATTACATTTCATCATTGCCCAATACCTATTTAATTCATCTCACTGTATCAAAAAGTTTTGATATCATTTTAAGATAAGTACAAAATTATAAAATTCATCTGTTGATGAATTAATAAAATTCCTCTTCTCTTACTGCATGCCCAATTGACCTCCCTATCGAGTTTGATTGTCTACTTATACAAAACAATTTTTTAAGGAATGAAATGATAAAAAAATAAAAATACATAATGTCTGTTCCTACAATATTATAAGACTATGAATGACTGACACGTTATTTACCTGCATTTATGGGCAGACTAGATGGCCCATGCTAGCCTTTATCTGCCATCATTATTATGCTATGCGTTACTGTGCGTTTTGTTTCTATAAAATAGCACAGGGCTGACCCAGGCAGAGGGATCTAAATTGGAAGTTCCATTCCTGGGCTGACTGGACATACTCTGAAGGGAGCATTCAAAGCCCCCCTCCCCAAGAGAGGTGGGAAAGGGAATGCCAGTTGTCCCAACAATGGCACTTAACTAGATGCATCTGTTCTGGCTTTTGGAGGGAGCCAGTCTGTGGTCCCTGGCCAAGGGCAACTGCAGTAATGGTTGGGGAGGGGGGAGGGGCGAGGACTGAATTAGGTGAAAAAAAAATCAAACATGGGTAGTTGTGAACAAAATGTTTATTGTCCCGCAGCCCACTAGGGACCAACTCACAGTTGGAAGCCCAAAGAAAAAGAGAAAATGGAAATTACACTAACCTGGTAATTGTAGTTCCTGGAGGGTCCAGTTTAGTCCTCCAACATCGGGTAGTGCCCCTCCTCCTGCAGCCTGGAGACTGGACCAATCAAGTCTTCTGTAGTATATATGCAGACGGAGCTCCCAGAAGCCCCCAGTGTACTAGTAACAAAGCATACTTAACGAAGCAACACATTAGATTAATATACAAAATGACATAATGAAAATGACATAATTAAAGAACAATTTGTTTCCCCCCCACAAAAATATCCAACTTTCTCCCCAAACGAGGAAGTCAGAACACTGTATTGCGCTGGAACCAACGCCCCAGAAATCAAAATACAGCTCCGTATCAGAAATCTCAGGAGCTGACTGAACACCTGAGAAAGAAAGAGCCATAGCCAAAAACGCGGCTGCAAAAAAGGTTCGAACGGCAAGAGGAACCGTCTTATGATCCACCGTTCGGAAAGCGCGCCGCATTTTTATAACAGATAGTCGGGAGGGAAGGAGGACTAAACTGGACCCTCCAGGAACTACAATTACCAGGTTAGTGTAATTTCCATTTCCTGTTCGGTAATCCAGTTTAGTCCTCCAACATCGGGATGTAACAGAGCAGTTAAGACCGGGCGGGACCTTGCCATCCGGCGCGCAGAACCGCCGAACAAAAGAGGAATCCCGAGCCGCTGACACATCTAAACGATAGTGTGTACTGAAAGCATGCAGAGACGACCAGGTGGCCGCCTTACAGATATCTGCTGGCGGAACTAGGCTATACTCCGCCCAAGCGGTCGCCTGAGCCCTAGTGGAATGATCCAGTAGCCCCTCCGGAACAGACCGCTGCTGCAACAGATACGCAGACGCGAACGCTTCCTTGAGCCATCTTGCAACGGAGGCCTTAGCCGCCGCTTCCCCTTTACGTGCACCACCGAAGAGCACGAATAGCCGGTCAGTCTTCCGAAAAGATTCGGTAGCCTTCAAATAACGACGAAGTGCACGACCCACATCGAGACGGTGAAGACTTCTGTCCGCCGACCCGACAGAGTGGGAAGAAAGAACTGGAAGAAACACTGCCTGATTCACATGAATAGGGGAAACCACCTTCGGCAAAAAGGAAGGGACCGGGGAAAAAGACAAAAAAGGTTCTCGGCAGGACAACGCATGTAGATCTGAAATACGCCGTGCCGAACAGATGGCTACAAGAAAAACAGTCTTCAGCGTAAAATCTTTCAGAAACGCCCTACTCAGGGGTTCAAAAGGTTCACGAACCAGGGCCCGCATCACTAGATTCAAGTCCCCCGGAGGAACGAAAATCCTGCGGGAGGGCTGCAAATGAAAAACAGTCGTAAGAAAACGACGTACGTCCGGATAAGAACCGCGGAGACGGCCTAAAACTTTGCCTCGATAACGAGATAGCCGCCAACTGGACTTTCAGGGAACTAGCCGCAAGGCCCTTATCAAAAGCAACCTGAAGAAACTTAAAACGACGGAAACGGAAACCGTCGCCGCCCGGACTCCACGCCGGGAGCACCAGTCTTCAAAGATCCCCCAAATCCGAACGTAAGTAAGAGAAGTGGACTTTTCCCCGCCCGCAGTAGGGTAGAAATCACCGCGGGGGGAGTAACCCTTCTTTTTCAGCCGAGCCCTCTCCATGGCCAAACCGTAAGCGAGAATCGACCCACTTGGGCCATCCGCAAGGGTCCCTGAAAAAGACGATTCGGCAGCGTGGATAGGAGCCAAGGAATGCCGTCGCTCAGCCGGACCAGATCGGCATACCAGGGCCACCCAGGCCAGTCCGGGGCCACCAGTAACACTCGACCCCGATGGCCCTCGATGCGCTGAACGACCCGGCCAATCAGAACCCACGGAGGAAAGACATAAAGAAGGCCGGACGTTGGCCACGGCTGAATGAGAGCGTCGAGCCCCTCGGACATGCGCTCCCTTTGCCTGCTGAAGAAGCGTCCTGTCTCGGCCGATTGAAATGTCGCCATGAGATCCATGAAGGGCGCCCCCCCCCCGACGAACTATTTGCGCGTAAACTTGCGGGTTTAGCTCCCACTCTCCGGGGTCCACCCGCACTCTGCAGAGAAAATCGGCCTGAACATTGTCTGCGCCTGCAATAGGCGCTGCCGAGATGGCCGGAAGACGAGACTGCACCCAATTGACCAAGGCCATCGCTTCTGATTCCAGGGCCATGCTGCCGGTGCCCCCTGGGCGATTGATGTAAGCTACGGTGGTTGCAATGTCCGAGAGGACTCGCACCGGCCGGTCGAGAACTAGGGCTTTGAGGCCAAGAGGGCTAGCCGCACCGCCCGCAATTCGAGGCGGTTGATCGACCAAGAAGTCTCCAGGGGAGACCATTCCCCTTGAGCGAAGCGGGTCTCGCAGTGAGCCCCCCAGCCGGTTAAGCTGGCATCCGTTGTGAACGGAACCCAAAGTGGAGGCTGCAGGGAATCACACGCAACAGGTTCTCGGAGGAGAGCCACCACCGGAGTGATCGGCGAACCGCCCTTGGGCAAGTCAATCTCCTGTTCAACGAGTCGAATTGGTTGGACCAACGGCGCAGCAGAGCACTCTGCAACGGGCGCATGTGGAAGCGCGCCCAGGGCACCACCTCCAAGGTTGCTGCCATCGTACCGAGGAGCTGTAGCTATCACCATGCAGACGGAGCGGGCATCCCCCTGAAGAGTCGGACAAGAGACCGAATGCGGCGCTCCGGTAGGCACACCAAGCCCCGTGCTGTGTCGAGGCTCATTCCCAGATACTCGAGATCCTGAGTCGGGCACAGACAACTCTTGCATTCTTTCACCACCCAGCCGAGGGACCGCAGCAGAGCCACCACCCTGCTCGTGACGTGCACACACTCCCGACTGGACTTTGCCCGAATCCACCAGTTGTCGAGATACGGATGGACCAGGATGCCCTCTTTGCACAAGGCCGCCGCGACCACTACCATCACGTTTGTGAAGGTGCGGGGGGCCGTGGCGAGACCAAACGGCATGGCCGGAAATTGGAAGTGGCCCCACGGAAGAGCGAAGTGGAGAAACCGTTGAGGAGACGGCCGGATGGGAATGTGTAATGTGGTCTGCAGCGGCTGTGGAAGATCCTGCAGCAGGGGCTCTGAGGAGGGGGGAAATAAGGTGCTGAGGGACCCAGCTAGCAACGCAGTGGGTATGGGGAAAGCCTCCGGGATGCAGCGTGCAGGTGTAACACAAGCAAGCTATTAATGTACCCTTCGGCTGATTACATTTCACATATAATACAGCCAGAGAAAAAAGCATTGTAGAGACTTAAACCACCTTTCCTCTTCTTGTGTGGGGTTTCATTTATTTATTTATTTATTTTTTGCATTTAAAACAAAAAGCAAGGAAGGCTCAGGGAAACCCAAGACTGTTTAAGAAAAGGATTATGAAACTCCACGTGCCTCCACAGCATGATTAAGTGTGTGGAAACTGCTGTTTAGAGCTGTTTCCTCTAAAAAGAAACACTGAAGAGAAAAACAAAACAGCCGCTGGCACCGAAAAACTGTCAGGTATTCGCAGAACTGAGAAGGGAACTGTCAGTCATTCACTGTGCTGGCATAGAGAAACTTTCAAGGTCAGGGTAAGGCAATTACAGTGACTGAAAGTAGGGAAATTAGAGTGGGATCCCTCCGCAGCCATTCAGACCTCCATGGTAGGGGCTGAAAGGTGTTTCTGGGGAGGGATGTAGAAGCTCAATCCAGCCATAGGAAAATTACAGTGAGCATGCTTAATTAGGCCGAGCCCAAAACAGTCAGGATCCAAAACCCTGACTTAAAACCTCAACCAAATGGTATATTGAATAAGACAGGTACAATAATCAGTAGGACGTACAAAGTAACCCGGCTGCAGTTTGTGGACTAAAAAGTCAAAGTAGGCACTTCCAAACTCAGGGGCAGCCGGTCCGATACTGAAAGCATCCCAGAGCAGCTGAGGCAAGGAAGAAAAAACAAAAACAGAGTACTCACAGTTTTCTTACAGAAAATGATACCTGAACTTCCTGGAGGTATCCAAACTCTCGTGGTAAAGACTCAGTGCAGCGTAAAGCCAATGGAGAGCTCCCCCGAAGCCAAGCTCCGGAGTTCCCAAGTTCCTCAGGGGAAGCAAGATGCTGGGGGAAGAGCAGAGCTGATGCCTGAGGTCCCTGTGTTTCTTCTGACAGCCTATGCAGCGTAAACCTGAATAAGGCACAGGGAGAACTAAAAAGAAATAACTGCGTCCCGCAGGAACAGGCATTTAACAATATTCCCCATAATAGGTAATGCCTCAGCCAGCCTTCTTTGTTGGGCACAGTGGGGAATGGAACCCATGAGCCCTGCACCCTTCGTCAGTGACTCAGCATTGTACTGTGGCTCTGAATTGCATACTGTTCTCTATCCATGCCTTCTGTACTTTTTATCCATTATGTTCATACATAGGCAGAGAAAAAAGTAACCTCTGCACAACTGACATCTAGCAAGTGTTGTGGAAAAAAACTGAAACAACAATTAGCATCAAGAACAAGAATATTGCAATCTGCCTAACCTACAGAGCACCCCGTGCTCCACCCGACGAACTAGCCTTCACACTCGAAGAAGCCTGTGCCATAACAACAAACAACAAACCAGCACTACTAATCGGAGACTTCAACCTTAAGTCCGCCAATACAAAAGATGCAGAGGCCTTCCTTCAGGCAATGACCTCACTTCAATTCACACAGATAGTCAATGCACCAACACACAGACTTGGATCATCCCCAGACCTCATCTTCGCATCAAACTACCTAACTTCAAGAGACCTAATCTCTACACCCACCATCACCCCAGTACCATGGTCTGACCATTACTTAATCGAGACGAAACTGCAATCACAAGAAGACCGGACAAGCGAAAGAGCGAACATCCCACACACACAAAGACGATTCAAGTCCTTTGACAAGGACGAATTCATACAGGACACAATACAACACTTGAACATTGACTCAGAGGACCTGGAGGAACAAGTTTCCAACTGGAACAGCCATCTAGCTAACGCCGCCAAACCATCCGTTGACAGGACCAAGAATCAACACCACAACAAGAGACAAAACAAACCATGGTACTCAGCAAAAATACGACAGGAAAAGAGGGAGCTCAGGAAAATTGAACGGAGATGGAGAAAAAACAAAACTACTTCCGACCAACATCTTTACCTAACAAAGCAAAAACAATACAATGAACACATCAACCAATCAAAGAGAGAATTCCACACAAACCTGATAAATTCTTCCATCAACAAACCCAGAGAACTTTTCGAAATAGTAAAAACCCTGACAAAAGAGCAAGCAGCAGAAAGAGAAATACAAGTGGATCCACAGAAATTCGCCGACCACATCAAAGACAAATTTCACTCCACAGAGCGCACAACACCCAGTGGAACCACCAGAATGAACGTACACCCCAAAACCTGGGGCACATTCTACTCACCCTCAAAAGAACAGATATCCCACATCATCTCCACAATCAACACAAGCACTGCTCCTACAGACCCTTGCCCAGTGTCATGGGTCAAAGCCACCAAATCAAGCCTCATACCAACCATTCATAAAATGGTACACAACTCACTCACTCAAGGACTCATGCCACAGCAATTAAAGCTTGCCTCAGTAAGACCAATCACAAAGAAAACTACTCTCGACAAAAAGGACCCAGCAGCATACCGACCAATCTCCAGCATACCCTTCCTCGCAAAAATAATCGAAAAGATGGTTCAACTACAACTTCAGGAACACATTGACGAACACGGAACTCTCGACGACAACCAACACGGATTTCGTCCCAACCATGGAGTCGAAACCCTACTGATCTACCTCTTCGACAGCATCATAAGAATAATTGACAACACCAGGAATGGAATTATAATGATCTTCATCGACATCTCCTCAGCTTTCGACACAGTTGACCACAATATGCTCCTGGAGAGACTAAAGAACACTGGTATACACGGTACCACTCTGAAATGGTTCCACTCGTACCTAACCGAAAGACAGCTACAGGTCAAGGTGGGACATGACACCTCCCGACCCATAAACGTACAACAAGGAGTACCGCAAGGATCCGCACTCTCAGCACTCCTTTTTAACATCTACATCCAACCAATATGCAACATTATGAAAGAGAACAGCATCCAATACACAATATACGCAGACGACATCATGGTATACTCCCCGATATCAATCGACAACCCGGACTTCTCTAAGATAACAGACTGCCTTACCCAAATGGCGAAGTGGTGCCAAAACAACCACCTCGCAATAAACTACAACAAGACCGAAGCTTTAATCATCACTCGGAACCAAAGCTTCATACACCCACCAAACATAAAGATACAAAGCACCACGATACCGATAAGATCAGAGGTGAGATACCTTGGGGTTACTCTGGACAGTAAACTCAACCTCAAACTACACATAGACAAAACAATACAAAAGGCCTACTACAGGATGCGAATCATCAGGAGACTGAAACCACTCCTCGCTCCAGAACACTTCCGTACCGTCTGTCAAGCACTGATAACCCCAATACTGGACTTCTGCAATCCGATATACCTTGGACTACCAAAACAAGCTCTCAAACCACTCCAGCTGGCACAAAACACTGCAGCTCGAATCATATCCGGAGCCGCTAGACAGGAGCACATCACACCTACATTAAAGGACTTACACTGGCTCCCAATCAGTGCTCGCATCAGATACAAGACCATCATAAACCTATTTAAGATAAAAGAGCACACATCAGCCAACAGCCTCCACACGCTCATACAACCGGAAACCAGCGCACGTCCTAGAAGAAGTCAAACACGCAACCGAGTCAGTACCCCAAATGAATACAAGCACACACGCAAGGACACAACAGACAGAGCTCTCTCCATGGCTGCTCCAACAATATGGAACAATCTACCGGACGATCTAAGGGCAACTCCAGACCTCAAAGACTTCAGAAAACAACTGAAAACCATGCTGTTCATAGAGCACTATGGTCACATCACATAACCTAAGAGAATGGATAACAGCACTCCAATCCTCCTAAACAACTGTATGTATATAAAATGTGTTTTTAGCACCACTGTAAATAGCCCACCTTGTACATAGCTCAAACAAATCAAGCACCCAACACAGCCCTCACACAACTAAGTTTCATCCTCACTGCATGTACAACACACACACTTTACCTGATTGCTTGCTGTGATACCACCTTGATTATTAAGATAAGGCGGTTTAGAAATACTGTTAAATAAAATAAATAAATAAATATAGCTTTTAGAAGCCAGCAGAGAAGTAATCTGGCTTCCCGCCAAAAATCGAGGCTCATTAGCTATTCAAAATGGCCACCAGCAAAAATAAAACACCAAAAGAGTGAATTAAAACCCCCAAAAGCTAAGGAATTAACTTAAAAAGTCACAGAAGAAGGTGGGAGGGTTGCAGGCATGAGAGAAATGCCTAAAATCGCTGAAAAATCAAGAAAAATCAATCGAGTTACCACAGAGCTGCAAACAGCAGTGGGAGAAGACATTCCAGGTCTAAAGAAACTGCAGCACAGCTCTTGCAGATGCCAGAGTCAGTCATTGTACCTCTGCGGGACCCACAAATCACACATTGAGGTTTGGCAGCCATGCTAAGGCAACCTGCTTCCAGGGGGAAAGAAGGAAACAGGAACAGGGAAGCCCACAGCAAAGGGACTAACCGTATTCAAATCAGTACAGCTTTAAATTTAAAACTTTTATTTTTTATTTTTTATTTTTTTTACAGAAAACAAAATACTCCCCAGAATCCTAGGGGTGCCCTGAGCAAAATCGCCAGCAAAAGAAACCCCAAAAATGCCAGGGGAACCCGTGCACAAGTGTTAAAAAGTGCCCTTAAAAAGCACACTTTAGAAATCCAAAATGGCCGCCGCACTTTTTCACCCACAATAAAAAAAAGGCGCGAAAATACAAAGGTAACCAAATAATATGGAAAAGAAAGAAAACGACCCTCTAATACAGGGCAAGCGAAAAAAAATCAGGAAAAAGTGCAATTCGGAAGCCAGGGGAGCCGACAGAGCCTCTGACAATGCAAAAAACAACAGAGCTGAAAAGATAAAGCAAGGAAAATTCCTACCAGCTCAGGGAACAGCAAGGAACTCAGCCAACTCCTCCAAGTGACAGGCAATGCTGTAGCAGGTATGGCTCTTCCCCGAACAGTCTTGGGGAGAGCTCAACCCAGGTTTCAGATATTCCCAGGCAGGAAGGCAGGAGCCCAATGCAGGTCTGGCTTCCCCCAGGATGTCCCCTGTGGCAATGCTCCTTTTTTTTTTAAAGATACAGCTACCTAGCAAAGAAATGGTAAATAAAGGACCCAAAATAAAACCCCAAAAGAACTAACTAGTGTTGCTCCTTCAAGTGTCACTTAGTGTGCCCAGAAAGGGCACAGAAGTCTGCAAGCTGCAAGGAGACTGGACACACTGGGGGCTTCTGGGAGCTCCGTCTGCATATATACTACAGAAGACTTGATTGGTCCAGTCTCCAGGCTGCAGGAGGAGGGGCACTACCCGATGTTGGAGGACTAAACTGGATTACCGAACAGGAAGTTTCTATTTATTATCTCTGTAGTGTTAACCAAAGAGAGAAAAGGATCTCCGCAAAAGACAGAGCCCATTGGTGTGGCTGTGGTTTGTGTCTGCTCGGAAGCGGATCTTTGTAGTCTTTTCAACAAAGTAGTCCCATTTTACAACTGTTTTGGACACCTCAACCTTTTTATAGTAGCTGATTTGTCTTTTTATGCTAGCACAGGAAGAAAGATTAGAATACTTATAGATACTGATGCCTGATTCACTCTAAGACCATTTCAAATACAAGATTCAAAATAAAATGTCAAAGGACTGCAAGGAAAATGAGAGATCAGACCCATCTGCAAAGATTAAGTAACATCCAAAAAAATGGTGCTGTGCTTTTCTGTTAGTTAAGATGCATGAATACGTTTCTTCGACTTATTTTACCAATTTAAGCTGATCTACTAACAAAGAACTACAATTTGATTACATACACAGGTCTTAAATTGTGTGTGGAGTTAGGAGTCAGAATCTTAGGAGTCAGTGCTTGTGACCTCCTCGCCCCCTCCCTCCAATTCTCACGCTGGTCTCGTGTGACCAGTACCAAAGTTCCTACACCATGTGTCATCTTTAGATAACAATAGCTATTTTATTTATTTATTTATTAGCTTTTTATATACCGCACTATTTGGCATCAGAGCGGTTTACAGGAAACATGAACAGTCAAACAACATTACATAGAACAGGCATAAATAGTCATAAAACATCAGAACGGGCAACTCAATATAGCTTCAGACAGCAGTGTCTCTGTGGGTGTGTGGTGCAATGGTTGTATGCCTGTCTTTGTGTGGGATTTGGCGGTGGGTGTATGTGTGTGTGCTGCAGAGCTAGGGAGTGTGTGTGCGTGTGTGTGTGTGTGTGTGCGCGTGTGTGTGTGTGTGTCAACTGTGGTGCGGAGGTAAGATGTGAATGTATAAGTGTGGTGCCACTGTGTGTCTGTTGTTCGAAGGTGGAGGGGAAGGTGTGGTATGGGGGGATGCTTGCTTGTATGTTCAGGGGGGATGCACCCTTTGACATGTACAGACTGGAATTTTTGTCCCCATGAATTCACCCCTTTAACCTCTACTTTGCACTCTTCTCTCCCCACTTCAACTCCTCTCCACTTTCTGTTCCAGACACTCTCTCCTTCTCCATCCCCCTAGCACTTCCACCATCCTGCCCTCCATGCCCCCATCCTCCTCATTTTATTTTTTTGTTTTAAAGGTACTGCCCCTTTAATTTTTTCTGCCTCTCTCCTATCTTACTTTTTTTTTGTTTCTGAAAGCTCCAATCCAACAGGAGGGATCTTTACTGTGATTGGGACTTAGATGCAGCAGACAGCCCTGCGGGACTGGATCCCTGCAGGCTATCTGCAGCATCTAAGCCCCGATCATGGCAACAATTGCTCATGTTCTGTTCACAGGGATCTGATCTCCCACAGGCAGAACAGAAGGGATTTTTTTTTCTGAAAGCTCTGATCCAACAGGAGGGATCTTTGCTGTGACTGGGGCTTAGATGCAGCAGACAGCTGGAGAGGATCCAATCCCACGGGCTGTCTGCAGCATCTAAGCCCCTGATTGCAGCAACAAGCGCTCCTGTTCTGCCTGCAGGAAATTGGATCCCAGCAGGCAGAACAGTAAGAGTTTTCTGCCGTGATTTGGGGGGGGGGGAGCAAATCCCAGGCACCGGGTAGAAATTTTCTGATTGCCAAGATGACCTTGCACCTGGGCTTTGTTGAGTACTGGTGTACAGCCATGGTAAACGTTATTGTGCTGGCCTGATACCTAGTGTGTACTAATTCATGCATTAACTGCAGAGCTTGGAAAGGGGTGGGGAATGGGTATGGACTGCACCTTGTAATTAGTTCAAATCCTTTATGACTTGTTAACTGTTACTGCAGCAGGTAATGTCACCTACTGAAATGCAATAACTGATCTGTAGTTAAGTACATCTGCTTTGGGAGTCTGAAGGCAGGTATAGAGATAACTTTAGAGCCATTTTAGAAGCAGAGTCTGTGGATGTCTCCAGCATGAGGACTTCCAACTCTAAATGGGGTCATGATGGAAGCGTGGCTGGGGCGTTCCCGAGTCACGTCTAAATTTAGAGCTCTTCCAAGCACAAATAAGGATCTGGAAAGTGCTTTTTCTGGCTGAAAAACATGCAGATGATGTAGAGAATATATCCCAACTACTCAGCACAATCACAATGATAGCAGCAGTGGGATTTGAACCCTAGCTTCCTTGTTCCTAGCCCATTACTCTAACCATTAGGCTATTCCCGGATGTCCAGATTCTAAAATACTATTCTGGGAATGTCAATGTAGATGCCCCCACAGATGTCCATATCGGGAACATCCACGTTTGTGAAACTATGAATGCACCTGACATTCTTGGGATTTTTTTTCTCCCTAGACGACGTTTCTAAAATGCTCTACCACATGCTTTTTCTCTGCAGTTAACTGCATGGGAAGATGCTGCAATAGTTACCACACAAGGTTGGCAGTTACTGCACTTAAGTAAGAGACTCCTTAATGATATATGGCAATTAAAATAACATTCAAGATGGATTTTATTTTAAAAAGTTTCTCATAATTCTATGCCTACAGAAAAATGAATCGTTTAAAAAGTCCACACTCCCTCACATGAACATTCCTACTGTGAGTAAAGATATAACACAGGTTGTTATAAATATTTAGCCTTCTCAGATGCAATGCATATAGGCTCGGAGTCAATTAGGGAAAAAGCAGCATCTGTTTTAAAATTTATTCATTCATTCATTTGATTTGTACACCGCCTTTCCATAAACAATGCTCAGGCCAGTGGACAGAAAACAATAGTAACAATAGCATAATAACCATGACAAACAGGAATAAATAAAAGCAAAATACAACAATACAACAATTCTTTGGACAGATTTGCTTTTGACTTTATCGAGCTCTTTATTCTAAAGCTTTCTGTGTGGCTTGGTAGGCCTAGTATGTCAATAACTGCATCACGTTCGAGACAAGGAAGAAAAAAAAAGTGACCTACCCGAAGGTAAGCGATGATAAATGTCAGCATGTAACCCCTCTGTCCATTATCTTCTCCTGCAGCCAGACCTCTGCAATTGTTAGGATGGTTAAATATTAAAAGCGATTTCAAGTGAACCACATCTCACACATCATGAAAAGAACTCTCTCTAACCAAAGAAACATTATAAACTAAGGGCCCCTTTTACTAACACTCAGCTTGAGCTATCTGCTGCATGGCCCAATTTATTCCTATGGACTGTGTGACACATAGCTTGAGTTAAGTGTTAGTAAAAGGGACCCTAAGACTTTATATTCCAGCCATCTAATTTAATACTGATCAACTAAAGTGTAGGAAAAGATAGAATTCTAAGCATTTTCGTGTAAATGGAAATTATTTTACTGTTTCAAATAAGCAGCTTTAAAATAGGAACATGAAAAAAATCATTCATGAGATAATGTGCTATAAACAAATACATTTAGATTTAAAATAAAAACCTGCAGAAATAAATGCAATTGCAAATAAACTGTTGATCACAATTCTGTAGAATTAAGTATCTTATTTATAACACTTTTTAAACCATAAAACTGGATATCAACCATTCTATATTATGTACAGAAATGCATTTTAAATAAAAAGACATTAACTTGAAATCACTAGGACACAGATCTGCTTCCAGTGTCATAGTAGAAAAAGTCAAATCAGCTAATCCAATTAATTGATTTTTTTCCATGACCTTATCTCCATTACTTAACAAATATAGTACACTGGCTAAGTTTGAACTAGTCTCAATAAATTCAGTAACCATTGACAATTTCCAATGAGAATAAATTAAAAAAAATATAAAAACTATTAATTTTCAAATGTCTTCCTTTCTCTCTCTTGCTGAAGGTTTTACCTGTGATTCAAGTCAGTTGATCTATTAGAAGTGCTTGAGCACAGTTATCTATCTTAAATTAGAACTTTTAGGCTCTGCTTTCTATTAGCAAACAAGCTATGTATGAAGTAACCTAATAAATTGAGTTCTATGCATCTAAGTCAGTTTCTGTCCTACCATTTAGCTTCTCAGGTAGGATTGTCTTAAGATTAAAGTAGGTCATTATGTATCATGTTTACACAGACCACATTATGCTTTGCAACGAACTGACTATCGCTTTGTATAGTTGTACTAGATTGTAAGCTCGGATGAGTATTAGATTGTAAGCTCAGATGAGCACGACTGACGAGCAGGGATAGAGTAGTTACTCACCTGTAACAGGTGTTCTCCAGGAGCAGCAGGAATCAGTCCTCACTTATGGGTGACATCGGCGCAGACGGAGCCCACACGGAGCAATTTCCCCAACTTTCGAAGAAAGCCTTTGGGATTGCAGCGCGCATGCGCGGTCCTCTTCCCGCCCAAGGATGCCATCTTGCTCAGTCGAATGACATAGCGGAAGACAGCAACCATAAGAATGACTGCAACTTCAAGGGGAGGAGGGAGGGTTGTGAGGACTGATTCCTGCTGCTCCTGGAGAACACCTGTTACAGGTGAGTAACTACTCTTTCTCCAGGACCAAGCAGGAAGTCAGTCCTCGCTTATGGGACTCCCTAGCTTAAGGCTACCGGAGACCTCAAGCTGGAAGGAGCTCCCTCCAGCTCAACAGCACAGAAGGAAGGAATCTTCTCTGAATATGAATCCGGCCGGTAGCCAACACCGGGGCCGGAGGGTAGGAGTTGCCTAAACCTCAAAAAGATTGTGGAGGACTGCCTGTCCGAAAGTACTATCCCTGCGGGACTCCCTCTCCAGGCAGTAATGAGCCGCAAAAGTCTGGCTGGAAGACCAAGTAGCGGCCCGGCAGATGTCTGCCAACGGAACAGAGCGGAGGTGGGCTACAGACGCCGCCTTCGCCCTGACACGGTGCGCCGTGACTCGACTCTCCAAGGGGAGGCCGGCTGCCTCATACGCCCAGGCAATACAGTCAGCTACCCAGATGGACAGAGTACGCTTAGAGGCAGGGACCCCCAACCGATTGGGGTCAAAGGAAACGAAAAGCTGGGCAGCTTTCCTATGCTCACGCGTACGGTCAAGGTAGAAGGACAAGGCTCTTCCACAGTCCAGGGAATGCAGAACAGTCTCAGCTCTGCTGGTATGCGGCCTGGGAAAGAAGGTCGGAAGAACCACCTCTTGATTGATGTGGAAAGAGGAAACCACCTTCGGGAGAAACTTAGGGTGCGTCCGTAAGACAACCCTATTCTTGTAGAACCTGGTGTAAGGGGGCTCCGACACTAGGGCCTGTAGTTCACTAACGCGCCTAGCGGAGGTGAGTGCTACCAAGAAGAGAGTTTTCCAGGAGAGGAAACGGAGGGGGCAGGTAGCCATGGGTTCAAAAGGCAGGCAAGTAAGCCTTTGTAAAACCACATTGAGATCCCAGTCAGGAGCCGGAGGGCGCAACGGGGGCTTAAGCAGAAGCAGGCCCCTGAGGAAACGCGCCACCAAGGGGTGCGAGGAAAGAGGCTGGCCCTCCACAGGCGAATGGTGTGCCGAGAGAGCACTGAGGTGGACTCTGACAGAGTTGGACTTGAGGCCGAGATCGGAGAGGTGAAGCAAGTATTGCAATACCACCGATACTAGGCAGGCGAATGGGTTCTCAGAACGCTGAGAACACCAGACCGAGAAGCGACGCCAGTTGAGGGCGTAAGATTTCCGGGTAGAAGGTCGCCGAGACGCCAGGACGACAGCTTCCACCTCCGGAGGGAGCGAGAGCGGAGCTAGGACTACCCTCTCAGCAGCCAAGCCATCAGGTGAAGAGCCCGGAGGTTGGGGTGCAGGAGAGTACCCTGAACTTGGGTCAGAAGATCGGGCTGAAACCCCAGAGGAAGAGGGGTGTCCACCGCTAACTGCAGGAGCAGAGGAAACCAGGGTTGCCTCGGCCATCGGGGCGCTATCAGGATCACGTAGGCCCCGTCCCGGACAACCTTGAAAAGCGTCCGGGATACCAGCGGAGTGGGAGGAAAGGCATACAGTAGGCCTGTGGACCACAAAATGAGGAAAGCATCCGGAGCTACTCTGAGGGAATGCGGATGCCGAGAGCAGAACCGGGGTAGTTGCCAGTTCAGGGGACTGGCAAAGAGGTCCACGGTGGGGGAGCCCCACCGGCGGAAGATTTGCTGGGCAACGCCGGGGTTCAACCTCCACTCGTGGGGCTGCAAGACCCGGCTCAGCCTCTCGGCCAGGCAGTTTTCCTGCCCGGGCAGGTAAACAGCCTTGAGGAGGATGTTGTGGTCGACAGCCCAGGAGCACAGTCTCCGGGCCTCCTGACAGAGCAGGAATGAGCCCGTGCCCCCCTGTTTGTTCACGTAGAACATGGTCACCTGATTGTCCGTCTGCACCAATACAGACTGACGCGAGGTGAGGTGAGAGAAGGTCCGCAGAGCTAGGCGGATCGCCCACAGCTCCAGGAAGTTGATCTGTTGAGCCGCCTCCCAAGGAGTCCAAAGGCCCTGAGTGCGTGCTCCCTGGCAATGCGCTCCCCACCCCAGGAGAGAGGCATCTGTCGTCAGCACCTGGAAAGGTGCGGGAGACTGAAAAGGCATGCCCAGTACCAGGTTGGGCAGGTGAAGCCACCATTGCAGAGAGGAGACCAGGCGGTCGGAGATCTGTAGAAGGTCCGCCAGACTCCCTGTGGCCTGATGCCATTGAGTGCGAAGACACCACTGGACAGGCCTCATATGCAGCTGGGCGTTCGGTGTGACATGGACCGTGAAGGCCATATGACCGAGCAGCTGCAGGAACCGTCTGGCCGGGACCGGGGACGCGCTGCGGAACCTGCCGGCCATAGCCATGAGCCTGTCGGCTCGCTCCCAAGGCAAGAAGGCACGAGCTCGCAGTGTCTAGCCGTGCCCCTATGAACTCGAGATCCTGAGAGGGACTCAACGTGGACTTCCCGAAGTTTATGACGAAGCCCAAGTGCTGAAGCAGAGCCACTGTGCGCTGCGTGGCCTGAGCGACCTCTATGGCCGACTGCGCTCGGACGAGCCAGTCGTTCAGGTATGGAAAAACGAACAGGCCTTGAAGTCTCAGGAAGGCCGCCACCACTGCCAGGCATTTTGTGAACACCCTGGGGGCGGAGCACAAGCCGAAGGGCAGCACGCGGTACTGATAATGTTTCCCTGCCACCACAAATCTGAGATATTGTCGATGGTCCGGATGAATAAGGATGTGGGTATAGGCATCCTTTAGATCCAAGGAGCCAAGCCAATCTCCCTGCTGGAGGTAGGGCAGCAGGATTCCAAGGGTAAGCATCTTGAACTTTTCCCGCTGCAGGAACTTGTTGAGGTTGCGTAAGTCCAGAATGGGTCTGAGGCCTCCTGTTCTCTTTGGGACCAGGAAGTACCTCGAGTAGAACCCTTGACCCCATAGATGTTGGGGCACTGGCTCCACAGCCTGCTCCCCAGCAGACCCTGCAGCTCCTGAAGGAGCAAGTCTCTGTGCAGAGGGGGCCTTGGAGGCTCCCCTGGGAAGTAGGGGGGAGGCACCTGGTGAAAATGCAAGAGGTAGCCCCTCTGAACCACCTGCAGCACCCAGGAATTGGACGTTATGGCCGACCACCTGTGGGCAAAGTGGATCAGCCTGCCCCCCGTGCTGAGCGAAGGACGCGGGGGGGGGGGGGGGAGAGGCTATGCTGGCATAGTCAAAAGCCCCCACCCTGCTGGGCAGGGGGCTGTGTAGCGGGCTTGGGGGCCCTCAGCCTATGGGGGCCATTCCCCTGACCCTTAGCCTGCGGGCCCTGGGTGGGAGCCGCCGATGCTTGGTATTGAAGGTGGGGTTGCTTATAGGCAAGCACCTTCCTCGGGTAAAAAGGTTTCTTCCCCGGCCCCTTCCGCTTCTGCAAAGGAGCGGAGGTCTTTCGGGACAGGCGAGTCCGAGTGAGAGTCTCGGACTCGAGTTCTGCCGCCTTGTCAGACATGGGCTTACCGAAGAGGTTTTCACCTCTGCAGGGGACATCGACTAGCTTGTCCTGTACCCATGGCTCGAGGTCGGATGACTGAAGCCAGGCCTGCCGGCGGGCACCGATGCCGGCTCCGGCCACTCGGGCCGATGCCTCGAAGCCATCGTAGGCCGCCCGAGAAATGAACTTCGAACACTCACGAATGCTATCGGACAAGGCCTGTAACCTCTGCAAAGGTTCGGCAGAGAGACCAGCCGAGAACCCGGCGAGCTCTTTCGCCAGGTCTCAGAGGAACATGCCCATATACAGCTGGTATGTGTGCACTCGGCAGGCCAGCATGGAACCCTGGAAGCACTTCCTCCCGAGGGCATCCAGGTTTCGGGCTTCCTTACCCGGGGTCACCGAGGAGTGCATCTTTTGACTCTTAAGCCGATGCATTGCCGATTCCACTACCATGGAGTGGTGCGGCAATTTCGCCTTCTGGAACCCGGGGCTCTTGCGGACTCGATACATCGAATCGATCCGTCTGCTCAACACCGGCGTCGAGGCCGGATTTTCCCACATGCGGAAGAGCAGCCGCTCCAGCATCGGAGGGACCGGCACAGTAAAGGCCTCCTTCGGGGGAGAGTCGTACTGGAGTGCCTCGAGCTCTTCCGCGCGAGGCTCCTCTGCGGGATCCGCGGGGAAAGATAAAGCCTTGGCCATATCCCGCACAAAATCAGAGAAGCGCATATCCTCCGGAGGGGATCACCTTCGAGGCTCCGACTCAGGCGAGTCGGAGGGGACGCACCGGGTCTGAAAAGAGCCGGGCGACTCGTCCCCTTCCGTGTCCCAGCCCGACGCCTCCGTGGAGGAATCGAGGGGCGCCGTGCGGGCGAGGGTTCGTCCCGACGCAGACGCCGGCGTCGACAACCTCGGTCCAGAACGGGAGGCCGAGGGAGGCCGAGGGAGACCTCGACCGAGGATCGACTCGAGCCTGCATCGACTCGAGGATCGACTCGGCCGCCGGGGTCGACATGGACGTCGACGTCCCGGTGGTCTGGGCAGATGCACTGGCGAGGCCGGTCATCCATGCCCGCTGCTGGTCCAAGAAGGCAGATATACTGCGCTCCAAGGTCGTCAATCTGAGGTCAAACCCAGAAGACCCGGCAGCCACCGACTCGGGCCCCGACGGCGTCGGGCCCGACGTCTGTTCCGTAGGGGAGTCCAGGAGGACAATAGTACTCACGTGTCCAGGCGGCTCCACCTCGAGGCGGGGGAGCTTGGAAGGTCTCTCCGCCTCCGAGGACTCGGGGCAGCTGGCGGGGCTATGTGACCCGGCCCTCGAGGGACCAGGTGCGTCCTCCGACGCCGCCCGTGCGAGTTTCCTCTGCCGACGACGCTCCCGGCCAGGGGACCCCCGTTCAGAGGAACTCCGACGGTGCTCGTGGCCGGAGTCACGAGACGTCGACGCCTCCGACGAGGTCCGGGCCGGACCGGACTCGGGGTCAGAGAAGATTCCGTCCCTTTGCGATTGCCGACTCCTCAGCGACTTGGAGGACATCTTGCCGCACGGACCACAACTCCCGGAGTCATGGTTGGGTCCGAGGCAACGGAGGCAGAAGTTATGCGTGTCTGTAAGAGACATTAATTTAGAACAATGATCACATTTCTTAAACCCGCTGGCAGCCATCGGGGGAAAAAGGGCCCCCGCGAGGTCGAAAGACCGTGCCGCCAGGGGTGGAAAAGTAAGTGGCGGGAACGCCAGTTAGAATAATTGAAAACAAAACAAAAAATGTGAACGGACTCGATAAGGGAAAATCGAGGCTGGGCAGGAAAAGGATACGCGAACCGAGAAAAACAACAAAGAATTAATCAACTTTTTCAGCGGTGGTAACAAACTACGTCTGTAGGGCTCCGCGGAAAAAAGAAGACTGAGCAAGATGGCATCCTTGGGCGGGAAGAGGACCGCGCATGCGCGCTGCAATCCCAAAGGCTTTCTTCGAAAGCTGGGGAAATTGCTCTGCGTGGGCTCCGTCGGCGCCGACGTCACCCATAAGTGAGGACTGACTTCCTGCTTGGTCCTGTAGAAAGTATAGTTACTCACCTGTAACAGGTGATCTCCGGGAACAGCAAGAATTTAGTCTTCATATATGGGTATCGTCGGTACCAACAGAGCCTACGCGGGAATGCTCCCCAGCGTCCAATAGAAAAGTTTTTGGAAGCATCCCACAGCGCCTGCGTGCTGCCTTCCTGCCTTTCCCAACTGTCCCTATCCAGCTGAGTTTATAGCTGAGACAAAGGAAAGAGGGAAAGAAAAAGAGAGAGATAGATACATACAACTCCTAGGGGAGGTGGGTGGGCTTTGAAGACTAAATTCCTGCTGTTCCCGGCGATCACCTGTTACAGGTGAGTAACTATGCTATCTCCAGGAACAAGCAGGAATGTAGTATTCACATATGGGGACTCCCTAGCTGCAGATGCCAGGGAGAAAGCCCCAGAAAGTTGTGTGCCCTTGTGAAGGGGCTCCACTTCCCCCTCATGGATCCTACCACTTACCCAACAGCAATCTCAATCAATAACACAACTATACCTGTTAAAAAAGAGGTAAAATACCTAGGTGTAATAATCGATCATACACTCACCATGCTACCACACATAAAGCAGACAGTAAAAACCATATTCTACAAACTCAAAACTATTCAACACTTAAGGCCCCTTCTTGACACGCATGACTTTAGATCAGTTGTTAGCTCACTCATCACCCCTCACTTTGACTATTGTAACAGTCTCCTAATCGGCCTCCCACAAAAAAATATCTACCCATTACAAAGAGCCCAGAACATTTGTGCAAAAGTAGTCACTAAAGCCCGCCTAGCAGACCATGTAACCCCTATACTGCTAGAACTACACTGGCTCCCTATAAATAGCCGAATCAAATACAAAATTCTACTAACAACCTTCAAGCTCCTAAACGATATCGCCCCTTCACATCTATCCACACTACTTCACGCCCCAACTGATTCAAGAACCCGCAGACTAAACGCAACCCACTCACTGGAGTTACCAAAAACATTCACGAAGACTAAAAAATCAACCAGTGCCAGAGCCTTCACATTCACTGCTCCCACACTTTGGAATGATCTCCCAATAGACATCCGTATCATAAAAGACCTCTCCCAATTTAGGAAAGAACTCAAGACATACCTATTCTCCGAACACTTTGAAATCCCCTACCCTCCAAGTCCAGCCACACAGCATCCACAGACACACAAACAAAAAGCCCGCAAAAACACAATTAATTGAACATACACAGCCCTCTCTCAGACAGTTCTCCCAAAAACACACCAAAAAATCCACGAAAAAATGGAAATAAATTCCGCCACACACACACATACACACCCCCACTTGAATGACGAATACTCTACACTATAACTCATTGTATCCTAACCTTTTTGTAAATATCATCTGTAAATAGCAATGGCAGTTCGTTGCCTATTCCCTGTAAAAAGTTAGAAACTTCTGATCAATATAACGATACAGAAGTATACAAAAAGTATACACCTTGTAAATAGTTTTAACAGTTTAATGCTCTGTTATATGTAAAAAGTTAATATTTTTTTTGTTCAATGTAATGTTATACGAACGTATACAAAACTGTTAAATTGTTCCATGTAAACCGCCCCTGATCTCTGGAAGGGGCGGTATAGAAGAAATAGATAAATAAATAAATAAAAATGGTGGGTAGGAGTGGATTAAGTGTGGAACAGGTGTTGAATTACAGCCTGACCAAACAAGGCATCCCGGCGGGAGTCCTTGTCTAAGCAGTAATGGGCTGTAAAGGTATGAACCAAAGCCCAAGTAGCTGCTCAATAGATGTCATCGATAGACACAGAGTGAAGATGAGCCATAGAGGCTGCCATGGCTCTCACATTGTGAGCTGTGATATGGCCTTCAAGAGGAAGGTTCTTACTCTCATAGGCAAAAGATATACACTGTGCAATCCAGCTGGACAGTGTCCTTTTGGAGACTGGAAGTCCCAAATGACTAGGATCAAAAGCAACAAAGAGTTGGGAGGACTTTCTATGTTGCTGTGTCCTTTGCAAGTAAAATGCCAAAGCTCTTTTACAGTCCAAAGTATGAAGAGTCCTTTCTGCATTTGAGGCGTGAGGCCTTGGGAAGAATACAGGAAGGTAAACCGCTTGGTTTAAATGAAAAGGTGACACCACCTTTGGCATAAAGTGTGGATAAGTCCTAAGGAATACCTTATCATGATGGAACCTTGTATAAGGAGGATCAGCCACCAATGCTTGCAATTCACTGATGCGACGTGCTGATGTGATTGCAATAAGAAAGATGACCTTCCAGGAAAGGAATTTCAAAGAGCTTCATGAGCTGCCCAAGAACCAGATTTAAGTCCCATGCTACCGGAGGTGGCTTAATGAGAGGCTTAGTTAAAAGAAGGCCTCTCATAAATCTCGCTATGAGAGGATGAGAGGAAATAGGTTTTCCATTTAGAGGCTTGAAAGAAGCTGCAATAGCACTCAAATGAACTCTCACTGAATTGGTCTTAAGCCCTGCATTAGACAAATGAAAGATACCTCTGGAATCATTACTGGAGTATCGCAAGAGGGTTAAGGTCCTTCTGCGAGCACCATATGATAAACCTTTTCCACTTGAAAGCATAAGAGCGTCTTGTGAAAGGCTTCCTAGAAGCATAAAGGATATCCTTTACCTGCTGAGAGAGGTTAAGACCGTGAAGTTCTAGGCTTTCAGCAACCAGGCCCTGAGATGCAGGGACTGGGGATTGGGATGCCACAGCATCCCGTCGTCCTGAGAAAGGAGATTTGGAGCAGATCCTAACTCCAGAGACGGAGATTGAGAGAGATGTAGGAGCAGAGGGTACCACATTTGCCGTGGCAAGCGTGGAGCTATGAGAATCATATGACCTCTGTCTCTGTGAAGCTTGAACAGGGTTTTGGGAATTAGGGGAATGGGTGGAAAGGCATACAGGAAGTCCTGACCCCAATGGAGGAGGAAAGCATCCCTGGCCTGATAACCCTGAGCCAGAATTCTGAAACAGAACCAGGGAAGTTTGGCATTCAGCGGACTTGCAAAGAGGTCTATGTCCGGGATTCCCCAAATTTGAAAAACTTTGGCCACCTGGTCTGCATGGAGAGACCATTCATGTGGAAGCAGAACTCGACTGAGTCTGTCTGTCCAAGAGTTTTGAATGCCTGGAAGATACACCGCAAGGAGATGAATCTGATGCTCTCTGGTGAGGGCCCATAGTCGCAAAGCTTCGTTGCTGAGCGACAGAGAGCCTGTTCCGCCCTGCTTGTTCACATAGAACATGGCTACTTGATTGTCCGTTTGAACTAGGACAGTCTTGTAGCTGAGCTGGGTGTGGAATACTCGAAGAGCAAGGAAGATTGCTCTGAGTTCCAGGAGAATGACATGTAGATAGGTCTCCTGTGGAATCCAGGTACCCTGGATAGAGAGGCCTTGCAGGCGGGCTCCCCAACCCACCTGTGAGGCATCTGTTGTTAGAGTGGCTTGGGGTGAGGGTTGCTGAAAAGGAGACCCCACCAGAAGGTTTTGGGGTGACTGCCACCATTGGAGGGACAAAATAAGACGATCTGAGTTTGCTATTTTGTCTGACAGGCAATCTGACGCCTGAATCCATTGAGTGGGTAAAGTCCACTGGGCTGCCCTCATATGGAGGCGAGCATAAGGAACCACATGCACGGTGGATGCCATGTGGCCTAGCAATTGCAACATTTCCCAAGCAGTAAGGTGAGGTTTTAGCACTGCTTGGGAAGCTAACTGCACAATGTGAAGGCAGCGGGGCTGTGAAAGGTAGGCCCTTGTCTGTCTGGTATCCAGCAGAGCTCCTATAAACTCTAGGGACTGAGTGGGAGCAAGGTTGGATTTTGGGAAGTTTATGACAAGTCCCAAATACTGAAGGATGCGCATTGTGCGAGAGCGAGCAACTCTGGCCTCTGGCTCTGAAGAGGCTCGAATGAGCCAGTCGTCTAAGTAAGGGAAGATGAATATTCCTAGGATGCGGAGAAATGCTGCCAGCACAGCCATGCATTTTGTGAACACCCTTGGTGCAGAGGCCAGGCCAAAAGGAAGAACCCTGTATTGGTAGTGCTTCCCTTGACACAGAAAGCGAAGGAACTTTCGGTGAGTTGGATGGATGAGAACATGGGTGCACGCATCCTTGAGATCTAGAGAACAAAGCCAATTCTGACTCTGAAGGTATGGCAGCAGAGTTCCTAGAGAAATCATTTTGAATTTCTCTTTGAACAGGAATTTGTTCAATTCTCTGAGGTCTAAGGTGGGTCTGTGTCCTCCTGTTTTCTTTGGAATAAGGAAATAGGGGGAGTAAAACCCTGTACCCCGTTGGGGAATGGGTACCTCTTCTATTGCCCCTTGGGCAAGAAGCACAGTGACCTCTTGACCTAACTGGTCGTTGAGAGAGGTCTGAGAATTGAACTGTCTTACCATTGTAGGAGGGGGCACGCTGAGGAAATGAAGCTTGTACTCCTCTCTTACAATAGACAGAGTTCAATTTTCTGCTGTTATCTGACCC
The DNA here is from genome assembly GCA_033557465.1 of Ichthyophis bannanicus. Classification (NCBI taxonomy): domain Eukaryota; kingdom Metazoa; phylum Chordata; class Amphibia; order Gymnophiona; family Ichthyophiidae; genus Ichthyophis; species Ichthyophis bannanicus. The sequence continues at coordinate 523,201,887 of CM066036.1, read as the reverse complement.
CATCTGGGGGCAAAATGACATAGCCTTCCTGGGATGGTGGAGGGTTCTGGGCCATTCAGGGCCAGGAAGGCAAAGTTCTCTAGATAGGAGTCAAAGCCCCTGTGGAGGCTGAATCTGCTGAGCCCGTTGAGGCTTAGCTGCTTTTCTCTTTCTTTGACTAGGTTGTTGCTGCTGTCCCTTTTGGGCAGACTGACCTAAGCGATGCCCCTGTTGGGTATAGGAGGGATAAAACTTCTTACTGAAGAATGGTTTGTTAGAGGATTTTTTCCTTGCAGGATCAGCTTTAGATTTAGACAACTATCCAGAGTGATATTGTTAGCATCTATTTCATTAGCTTTTTCCTGCCAATTCTTGCCAAAGAGATTTTCTCCTGTGCAAGGAATATAACCTAGTTTATCCTGTACCCAAATTTCCAAGTCAGATGCCTGGAGCCAGGCAATCCTACGTGCACTTATGGCAATAGTAGAGGTTTTGCTTATGCACTCAAAGCAGTCAAAGGCTGCACGATTCACAAACTTGGAAACATCCTGAGCATGTTTGACAAGGGCGAGGTAATCCTGCCTCTCATCATCAGGAAGGAGGGCTCATAAGCTCTAAATGTCCTGTGACCACCTTAAGACCATGCTGTTCATAGAACACTATGGACACATCACATAACCTCAGAGAATGTATAACAGCACATGATACCTCCTAACACTGTATGTATAGAAAATGTTTTATAGCCCCACTGTATATAGCTCACATTGTACATAGCTCAAACTAATCTCGCACACAATTCAACATACACCCAACTAAGTTTCACCCTCACTGCATGTATAACACACTCACTTTACCCGATTGTTTGCTGTGATACCACCTTGATTAATAAGATAAGGCGGTTTAGAAATACTGTTAAATAAAATAAATAAAATTCCCATATATAAGATATAGGAACTGATCCTAGAAGAAAGCATGGAAGCTTGGAAGGTTTGACGTCCAAAGGCGTCAAGAGTCCTACACTCACATCCTGGAGGATGATATGCTTGCCTTTTTGCACTCTTTATCCTTCTCATAGCTGACTCCACCACCATGGAATGGTGTGTTAGTTGAGTCTTCTGAAAACCAGGAAAAGGAGGAACTTGATACATGGTGTCAAGTCTTCGAGAGTGAGGAGATGTGGTTAGAGGTGTTTCCCACATCCTTAACATGAGATCATGCAAGATCTCATGAATAGGTAAGGTAGCTGCCTCCTTGGGAGCATTAGGGTATTGCAGGATTTCTAATTCCTTTGCCCTAGGCTCTTTTTCAGGAGCCACTGTGATGGAAAGACCGAGCCACATCTCGGATAAAATCCTGAAAGGACATATCCTCTGGTGGAGTCATCCTACGCTGAGGAGAAGAGGAATCCTCAGGAAGAAGTACTCTGGTATCAGCAGAGCTTTCAGAGTCTTCAGACTCATCCGAGGATTTGAAGTTATCTCCGATCTGGGTGATCGTGCAAGGCACGGTACCGGTACCGATCGAAGTCGGCATCGGAGTGGTCCGGTACCAACTTGTCGATACCAGATGGATACGCATGACTCGGTCCCGGTAGAATACCTGCCGATGTTGATGCAGTCGGTGCCGGTACCAGTTGAATAGTCTGAAGTGGTTTCAGAGGCATCGAGGCCGTGAGAAGAGCCGCCAGACTGCGTTCAACTGCCAAGAATTTCTGGTCTATTGACGCTGCCGATGCTTGGGTATCGGTACCGGATGAAGCAGCCGGTACCCCAGAGCATGGCACCAGTAGTTCTGCCGAGGTTGAAGCCTCGAGAACATCCTGGAGCCCCCGTTAGTGCTTTGGAAGCCGAAGCCTCCTGCCGGGGCAATTTTGCCGGTGAAAGTCCCTCAAGGGCAACGCCAGAGGCATCTCGCTGTCTAGAAGGAGAACTACCCTTTGAGGACCGGCTAGATTTATATGTTTAGTTACCTGAGATCCATGGGAGGAAGACAAAGCCCTGGAAGACGTCGATGCCACGGAGGCTGCATCGGAGGGAAAAAGGGTGCTAGGCTTAGCAGCTCGTTTCTGCCGGCCCCTTTTCGACATCATCCAACAGGCAGCACACTCTGAAGTAGAGTGGTCAGGACCTAAACATTTGAGGCACCACTCATGGGTGTCTGTGACGGAGATAGTACCACCACACTTAGAACACTTTTTAAAACCCGAAGCGGGTTTTTCCATTCTTAAGGAAAAGTTGGACGAAAATACTGGAAAGACTCCAGAAGAAATAATTTTTTTTTTAAGAAAAGAACGAATAAGAACCGGCGGTACCGGTGTAGCATCGAGGGAAGGCAGACGCGACCACAAAAAAAGAAGAATAGAAGGGATTTTTTTCTGCGGTGACAGGATGTGCGACTTGTCGGCTCTGCGGAAAACGAAGAACTGGAGAGGGACAGTTGGGAAAGGAGGGAAGGCAGCACGCAGGTGCTGTGGGATGCTCCCAAAAGCTTTCCTATTGGAAGCTGGGGAGTGTTCCCGTGCAGGCTCCGTCGGTACCGACGATACCCATATGTGAAGACTACATTCCTGCTTGTTCCTGGAGATTGTCTATTATATGTATATCTTTTATATGCACGTCATACCTGTACAGCGCTGCGTGCTCGGCGCTATATAAGTGCTAAATAGTAGTAGTAGTAGTAGGTACAAGAAGTAACCTCCGTGTCTTAAGAAGCTTTTCTCTTTTTCCTTTTCCATTTTGAAACAAACTAAGGAGTATGTTTACAAAGCAACAGTAGTAGCCTCCATGTGATATCGGAGCCACAGCCCCATTGAATTCAATGGAGCTACTACCACTGCTTTGTAAACATAAATTAAAGAAACATTCCAGTTTCAAACAACAACAAAAAACATAACAAAAAATAAACATCCTACAATAAGGGAAAATAAACACCATTTAACATTTATTCAGTGCTTAAATGCAAAGGAGAAACACTCAAAGAAAGGAAGGAAACATATGATGAGTATTAATGCCACCCTCACAATATCATAACTATGGACTCACCATGTCTCCTTCCCAATACCCAGCAGATTAACTGTGCTACTACTACTATTAATCATTTATATAGCGTTATAAGGCATACGCAGCGCTGTACAAAGATATAAAGAAGACAGACCCTGCTCGTAGAGCTTACAATCTAATCAAGACACACAGAACAATACAAAAGAAACAAGAGGGGTTCAAATAGGGAAGGAGACACAAGAAGAACAATGGATTAGGATCCAACTGCGGCCTCAAAGAAGTAAGCCTTTTAGCATGGATTTGAAGAGAGGGAGAGAAGAGACTTGACAAAGATAGAGGAAGTTTGTTCCATGCATAAACAGCTGCAAGGTGAAAAGATCAAAGTCTGGAGTTTGCAGAACAAAAGGGCATAGAGAGAAGAAAGCCAGAGGAGGAGCGGAGTTCACGAAGAGGGGTGTAGGGAGAGAGAAGAGAGGAAAGGTAATGTGTGGCAGTAGAGTGAACGCATTTATATGTTAGAAGAAGTTTGAATTGTAAATGGAAACCGAAGGGGGAGCCAGTGAAGTGAACTATAGTAGCCCTACTCTTCAAAAAGCTATCCAGGTCGGTGGTATCCATATATAAATAGCAGTTACCCTGCAAGATGAGCAAGCATTTACAAAAGTATTCCTACTTTATCCCCTGCCCCCTAAAAAAGTCATTTCTGACACATAGCTAGAAACCTGATGCCTAGATTGGTTTGTCTGGCACACATGTGAGAAGTCATGAATGCTCCATCCCAGATTTACTCTAAAATGGAAAGCAGCTCTAAAAAAAGTTTTTAATCCAAGCTCCAAAACAACTGTTACAGGGGATTCCAAAAACTGTCAAAAGCTCGATTCCCATCCCCCACCAGCCGAGGTTCTTTAACACAGCAATATAGGGACATTAAGTGCTGCTACCTCTTCAGAAAAGCACAAAACGTCCTGTAAGTAATTCCTAAACATCTCCTGAAATCAGCTATTAGGTACTTTAGAGAAATTAACATGTGAGGTTTGGTTGCCTCCTGGCATCTCAAAAGCTGCTTAATTTTTGTAATAAGGATGCAATTGACTTGTAGGTGTCCCAACTTAACTCTCTGAAGTTCCACAACACTTAGCACTGTTCTTATTTACCCCTGATAAATAAGCTTAAACTCTCTAGAAAAAGATTTCCAGAACGTCTCTGCACCCAAACAATTCAAGCCACAGACCTGCTACAGGTAAGTAGCTTTGTTTTCTCCGTGAAGAAGCCGGATAAATGCTCACATATGGCAAACTCTAGCTACAGGCTGCCTCAAATGAAAAAAATAGAGTAACAAACAGGTGATGCAACAAGCTGACAGTGGCAACAGGCTTCTTAAATATATCTTTTCTTTTTTTTTAAAGAGGCAAAATGAACAGAAATGAACTGGGCCTAGGAGGGAATAGAGTAGGATTCTATTTCCTGAACAGATTCTGAAGACTGGCTGAATCTGCTGTCACGTCAGGAATCATTTTCTGAACAATACCGAGATGTGAATGTGTGGACAGAAGTCCAAGTGGTGGCTTTGCAAATCTGCTCCATGGAGGCTGACTTTAAGTGGGCCACCAATGCTGGAACGAGAGCCCTAAATTTCAAAATGACTACGAAAAAATAAAGATTATATTTAACACTAGAAGCCCCAAAGTGCATCAACTGACGCAAATGCATCTTCGAAGTTGCATACCAACCAGCGCCACTGCTAGAACCATGTCAGTCATGTTCCATGACTTTGTTAGCAAGGTCAAGATGTTCAAATATGTGCATCAAAAATTAATGACAGATGCACCACCTAGCCGGAAAATGAATTTATATCTAGAAGTCCCAAAGTACGTCAATTGACGCACTCAATTGTCTTGGATGCATCAATTGACGTACTTTGGGGCTTCTAGGTATAAATTCATGTTCCCATTAGGTGATGCATCTCAATCACTGTTTACAGTTTTACTCCGACATTACAAACAAACACATGATGACGTCATGTAATGTCACATACTGCACGTATTTAACAAATAAAGTAACTTCACATTAATTCACATCTGCATTTCATGCTAAACGCAGTCGTTGTGATAATGCGTCAATTGACGCACTTTGGGGTTTCTAGGTAAAATTCCTTTTGGGGCTTCTAGTGTTAAGAAACCTTGTCAAAAAGATGATATGAAAGAGAAGGACAGATATGGACAGGAATAGAAAGAAACAAATGGAAAGAAATTATGCTGTCATTGTGGATAATATGTTCACATTTTCAGCCCAGTGTGCTGCGGCTGCTAATAAAGCAAATAGCAAGGGATTGTTCAAAAAGGGATGGAGAACAAAAACGGAGGATATAATCACGTCTCTGAATAAGTCCCTGGTGTCTGCATTCTGGTCATTCCATTTCAAAAACGATAAAGCATGGGTAGAAAAGATTCAGAGAAGGGCAACAAAAATAATAAAGGGGATAGAATACCTTTATGAGGGGAGACTAAAGAGGTCAGGACTTTTCAGCTTGGAGAAAACAGAGGACACATGACAAACATATAAAATCATGAATGGGATAACACCATTAAGTAGGGGACTGTCGTTTACACAAAACACAAGACGATAATAGCCAACAAATTGGACCAAATCACAGAAAGTGATTTGGCCTCGCAATCTGTTATCAGAGCATGTGATCAAGACAATTAACATAACTGGATTCAAAATTAGCAGCCAGGAAGACTTGGGAGAGCCACTGCTCATCCCTGGAAACAAACCATGGGAAATAGAATTTATTTTTTTTTCCGGATACTGGCGACTCGTGCTAGGTTGCTAATCTCAATTGACCTTGGTCTGACTCAACATGGCTTTTCTTATGTTAGGCATGTTAGTGTGGAGAAGATAATGAAGTGACCATTAAGGTTCAGCAAAGAAGGGGAAATAGTAAAAATAAAAATGAATGATATTCATGAAATACAAGCACAAGAAGAACAGGCAATACTGCTAAAAGATCAAAGGGAGGCAGGAAGAGCAATACGACAGGAAAAGGTTAAAAGGGGAGTATATCTGTCCAAGAGATACACGGGGCTATTTTTAGAAGCATCTCCATGTGTGAAATAGCGGCATTTGAATGTGCAGATCACCTATAATGTGCACATAGCAATTTTAGAAAACCACTATTAACACATGGAGAACAGCACCATGTTTAGATAGCAAGGAGGCATGGCTAGCGTATGGAGAGGGAGTGGTTTAGGCAGGCCTACAAATCAACATGTATTCCCCATTTTATAAGGTGCATACACATCTATATACAAAAAATATATACACCAGCATTTACAGCTGACCCCAGCCACTAATAAGTACCTTGCTTGAAAGGATAGGTGTAAAAGGCCAACGTTAATGCCTCTCCCCCACTCCTGGTCACCCACCCAACATCCCTCTGACATCCATTCCCTCTGGCATCAAGAAACCCCTCTCTCCCATGGCCAATCCCTGCTCTTACGAGAATCCCTAGTGTCTAGTAAAAGCAGGAGCGATCAGGGCCGTGGAAATGTTGATACTGTGGGGGGTCGGGGAGGGGGGGTGTAAGACTGAGGAGGGGGACTTTTGCTGCTGTGCGCTGATACGGGCAGCAGTGATTTTAAAAAGCTGCATGATTTTTTTCCCATGTGCAGATTTTTAAAACTGCTGTTCCCGCTTGATGTGAGGAGACATCGACTTGCAGTACTGCACATTTATTTATTTTATTTAAACTTATTTTTATACCGCCTTTCTACTATTCAAAGTGGTTTACAGTGAAACAACAATTTAATAGGACCATAAGGCACGCTGTTGTACAAGGCACTGTACAACAGCTGTATAAGGAACTGTACAACAGCTGTATAAGGCACATCCTTACAAGTATTTTACAAGAGACACTGCATTTGGTACACCAAAACATGAAATAGCAAGAATTAAACAGAAGGATGGACTTAGTGAAGAGGAGGATCAGAAAAAAGCAGATATCAAATAATTTTGTTGGTATTCACACTATGAAAACAGGTGTGCTGGACCTATAGTAATGACATAAGAAACTGCAGAGCGAATACATTGGCATTTACTAAAGAATGTGAAGGGGAAAAAGTAGTCTCATTGTGGGTTTTTTTCCCCATTTTGTTCAGTTTCATTTTGTTGTAGCACACAAATTAAATAACATACGCTAAACACAAAACAATGTAGGTTAGTACAAAACAAAAGCTCTCTTTTGGTATATATTTAGTGCACACTAAATGAAATAGTGTGTGCTAAGAACTGAGCAAAACAAAAATGAACATCCCTATTATTCAAATGCCTGGCACAAATGAAAAAACATACACTAATTTACTGGATTTGATGAATATATATCAGAATGTTGCAGGAACTAAAAGAGGAGCTGATTATACCCCTTAGAACTTTTCTCAACATATCACTTGAAGGAGAGATTCCAAGAAACTAGAGAAGAACAGATTTAATTTTTAATTGACGAGTTGAAAACAAGGACTTAATGAGGCAGACTTATGAAAAGTTGCTGCTTATCCCTGGATGTAAGTAACAAGGAAAGGATCCATTCTTTAGGATCCTGTTGGGTACTTTGACCTGGACTGGCCACTGTTGCAATCAGGATACTGGCTTTGATGGACCTTTGGTCTGACCCAGTATGACATTTATGTTCTAGGCAGAAAATCAGACCTGCTAGTTTAATATCAGAGATGACAAGATAATACTAGCAGTACAGAAGGATAGAATACCTTCAAGCCAAAGGAATACAGGATCATAGAAAACATGGCTTCATAAAGGGAATATATTGTCATGCACTTAGGTAGCAGAAATCCAAGGGAAATGTACGCAATAGGGGGCGAGAGGTTGGTGTGCATGGTTCAGGAGAAAGACCTTGGTGTGATTATCTCTGATGATCTCAAGGTGGCAAAACAGTGCGACAAGGCTGTGGTAAAAGCCAGGAGGATGTTGGGCTGCATACAAAGAGGGATTACCAGCAGAAAGGAAGAGGTACTTATGCCACTGTACAGGTCGCTGGAGAGGCCTCACTTGGAATACCGTGTTCAGTTTTGGAGACCATATCTTGCAAAAAATGTAAAAAGACTGGAAACTGTTCAGAGGAAGGCGACCAAAATGATTTGGAGCCTGCGTAAGAAACCCTATGAGAAGAGACTTGAAGACCTAAATATGTACACTTTGGAGGAGAGGAGGGATAGGGGAGATATGATTCAGACCTTTAAATACTTAAAGAGGAACGATGAACAAACAAACATCTTCCAAAGACGGGGAAGCTGCAAAATTAGAGGGCATAACATGAAGCTGCAAGGTGGAAAATTGAAAAGGCAATGTCAGGAAATATTTTTTCACTGAAAGGGTGGTGGATGTTTGGAATGCTCTCCTGATGGAAGTGGTGGGGGCAAACACGGTGAAGGAATTCAAAACAGCATGGGACAAGCCACTGCGGATCCCTTTATAGCAACAGTATAAAAACAAAATAAACTGAACCATCTAACTTCACAACAAATAGGGGTGTCCTACATGGAGTGGTGGGTCCACCCCTAAACAAAGACATGGGGAGGGGTGGTCTGCACGGAGCGACGGGTGCACCTACTCTTGCCGTATATTTGCTGGGCAGACTGGATCGACCATGCTGGTCTTTATCTGCTGTCATTTAATATGTTACTATGTATTGTCAAACAAATCTTTTGATGAAGTGATGAATGGTAGTAGAGCAGGGGAGCACAGTAGATGTGACTTACCTAGGTTTCAGTAAAGCCCTCAATAATGCTCCCCATAGAAGACTGAGAAAGAAACCAGCCAGTGTGAGAACTGGCAGAAAAACGGAGTTACTTACCTGTAACAGGAGTTCTCCGTGGACAGCAGGATAAGTCAGCCACACATGGTGACGTCATCCGACGGCGCCGTTACGGAAGCTCTCATAGCTCAGAACTGAGCATGTGCGAGAGGCCCCACCTCCCCGCCCGCCCCTAGCCCATTCAGTGAGTGATTAGCTCCGCCGCGAGGCGTCAGGCTAGGAGCAGGCCTGCCTCATACAGGGGAGGCGGGTGGGAGTGTGTGGCTGACTTATCCTGCTGTCCACGGAGAACTCCTGTTACAGGTAAGTAACTCCGTTTTCTCCTAGGACAAGCAGGATGTCAGCCACACATGGTGTCTCCCAAGCTGTAGAGTAGTTGTGGAGTATGAGGGAGGCATGCATAGGAGAAGGACACTCGCACATGATGTAGTGTGAGAACGTTTATTAAGAACATTAACAAATGCACAATCAGGGGTAGCATTTAAGTGCGCTATGAATTTTAGAACACCAAAGTAAGCATTAACATATTGCACGAGAACAACCCCATCTGAGGTAATATTACGTACCCTATTAAGTACAGTATTAGGACATTTCACGAGAACAGAGCAGCAGGCAATGCGTGGTAACGCGTGGGTTGTGCAACAACAACATACGGTGCAAAACATACGGTGCAAACGTGTGCAAAACAACACGTACTGTGCAATAACAAGTGGGCGTGCAAACAAGCATTAACAATCTGTAAGGCACGATTCTTAGATAAGGCTGGGCGGCCTGGTTGCCTGTTGGGCGGAGGTAGAGGCCGGTCCTGCCTTGGTAGCTGCTGTCAGGACAGTGCGGCCAAATGTGCTATCTGATTCCGCCAGGAGGTCCAGGCAATAGTGTTTCTGAAACGTTAGCCGTGATGACCATGTGGCGGCCCTGCAGATGTCTCGTAGTGGGACTTCGTGCAGCTCGGCAAGTGAGGTAGAGAGTGCACGGAGTTGGTGTGCTCCGGCCCTGGCGGCCGCCGGTGCACCTGCCTTCTGTAGGCAGTAGGCGACACAAGCCGAGATCCAGAGGGACAGTGTGCGCTTGCCGACCGGCCGTCCAGGCTTGTTGGGGTCAAAGGACACGAACAGTTGTGCCCCTTGCCTGATGGCGGAGGTCCTGTCAATGTAGGTGCGCAGAGCTCTGACACAGTCCAGGGAGTGCAGGCGCTCCTCCTCCGGGGAGGAGTGTGGAGCGGGGAAGAAAGCTGGTAGTTCGACAGGCTGGTTGACATGGAATTCAGATGCGACCTTGGGCAAAAACTTTGGATGCGTCCGGAGAGAAGCACGGTTGTGGTGGAGTTGCGTATACGGTGGATGCGCCACGAGCGCTTGTAGCTCACTGATGCGTCTGGCCGAGGTAATGGCAATGAGAAAAAGCGTTTTCCATGACATGAACTTGTAATCCGCTGACTGGAGTGGTTCGAAGGGTTCTTGCGTGAGTTGTTGTAGCACCCGGTTGAGGTCCCAAGCAGGGACAGGTTTCTGAACCGGGGGCCGAAGGTTCACCAAACCCTTCATGAATTGTGACACAATGGGCAGTGCTGCTAGAGTTCTTGAATTAGCGCACCTCCCGTGATCGTGCAGGGATGCAATTGCTGCTAGGTGAACTCTGATAGATTGTGGCTTCAGTCCCACGTCGAAGAGGTGGGTGAGATACAGTAATATTTTGGGTATCGGGCAGGAAACAGGCTGGAGGCCTTGATTAGCGCACCAAAAACTGAAGCGTTTCCATTTGAGGTTATAAGACTTGCGGGTGGACGGTCTCTTGGCCGCCAAAACGATTCGCTGGACCTCCGGGGATAGATGAAGGGCCGAAAGATTCATCCTTTCAGTCTCCACGCCGTCAGGGCTAGGACCTGAAGGTTGGGGTGTAGAGTTTTCCCGTCGTTCTGAGAGAGCAGGTCTGGTCTTGTCGGTAACCGCAGGGGTGGCTCCTGAGCCAACCGGAGCAGTAGGGCAAACCACATCTGCCGTGGCCAGTAAGGTGTAATCAGTATGAGTTGGGCTGATTCTGAGATGATCCGCTGCAGAGTTTTGGGGATCAGTGGCGTTGGGGGGAAGGCGTATGCCAGCGTCCAGCTGCCCCATGGCACTGCAAACGCGTCGGTCGCGAGGCTCCTGTTGGATGGGAGCTTGGAGCAGAATGTGTGGCATTTCGTGTTGACTTCGGACGCGAAAAGGTCTATCTGCGGAGTGCCCCAGCGAAGAAATAACTGGTGCACGACTGCTGGGTGGAGCGACCACTCGTGGGGCTGCAGTTGTCTGCTCAGTCTGTCTGCTACTGTGTTTAGTTCTCCGGGCAGATAAGTGGCTTGCAGGGAACAGTTGATGGAGAGCGCTAGGTACCACGTATCCAGAGCTTCCTTGCATAGGGCTCGAGACCCCGTGCCCCCTTGTTTGTTGATGTAGAACATCGTGACCTGGTTGTCCGTCTGGACGAGGACAGATTTCCCCGTCAGTCGGTCCCGAAAGGCTTGAATTGCGTGTTTGACGGCTCGTAGCTCCAGCAGGTTGATGTGGAGATATTTCTCCGCCCTGGACCACGCTCCTTGGGTGTTGATGTGCTGCAGATGGGCCCCCCAACCCGTGGCCGAGGCATCTGTGGTGAGGACAATATGATGGTTGGGTGCCTGGAGATCCCTGCCCGTGGACAGGTTGCCCGATTTGGTCCACCAGCGGAGATCTCTCCTGATCTGCAGAGTGATATTGATGCGGGCATGCAGAGGCTGGGACAGTTGCTTCCATTGAGCCCGGAGGTGCCATTGCAGGGGGCGCATGTGGAGTCTCGCCAGAGGTAGAACCGAGGTGGTGGCCGCCATGTGTCCAAGAAGGCGCAAGATGTAGCGCGCCGTGGACTGCCCGGACGCCGAGATCTTTCTGGCCAGGGATGTGATGGTCGCTACCCGCTGTTGCGGCAGATAGGCTTTGAAGGTACTGGTGTTGATGATCGCACCGATGAACTCCGTTGATTGTGTCGGTTGCAGGCGAGATTTCTCTTTGTTGAGGATAAATCCCATCGCGGCCAGTGTGTCTGTGGTTGTGCGCACTGCGTTGCGCAGGCAGGCCGGTGAGGGGGCAGAGAGGAGCCAGTCGTCCAGGTAAGGAAAGATGGCGACGCCTTTCTTGCGAAGGTGTGCTGTTACCACAGCCACACATTTCGTGAAGATCCTGGGTGCCGGGGATAATCCGAAGGGCAGAACCCGGTATTGGTAGTGTTGGTCCATCACTACGAACCGTAGGAATCTCCTGTGATCTTTGTGAACAGGGATGTGTGAGTATGCGTCCTGTAGGTCCAGGGTGGCCAGCCAGTCCCCTGCTTTGATGAGCGGGAGGATTGAATTGAGGGAGTACATCCTGAATTTTTCCTTCGTCAGGGCAAGATTGAGCTTGCGGAGATCCAGAATCGGACGTAGGCCACCGGACTTCTTGAGAATTAGGAAGTACCGGGAGTAGAACCCAGTGTTGTATTGTTCCGTGGGTACAGGTTCTATCACCCGGGAGGCAAGCAGGCGTTGTAGAAGTTCTGCCATGGCTGTCGCCAGGTGTGGAGGCGTCTCGCTGACCGGTCGCTTCGACTGACAGGGTGCGAAGGCAAAGTTCAGACGGTAGCCCGACTCGATGATCTTTAGCACCCATTTGTCGGTTGTGATGGACTGCCAGGCTTGTAGAAAATGAGTGAGACGGCCGCCCACAGGTAGCCCTTTCTGGTGCACATGTGGCGGAACCGCCTCTAGCTGGTTGTCAAAAGGAGGTCGTGGTCTTTGCGGCTTGTGAAGAAGCTGGTTTCCTTTGTTTGCGGTCCCTCGGTTGTTGCCTCTGAAAGGAGGGGTGGTAGGGTTGCTTGTATCTGGTGTTCTGCCACCTCTTGGTGGGGACGTATTTTTTTGAGGCATAGTAAGGCCTGCGGTAGGTACTCCCTCTCTGAGAGGTGGAGGACCGCTCGAGTCCATCTGCTGCCAGTGTCTGTAAGGTGGTGCAGTGTTCCTTGAGGTCATTTACCGTGTCAGCGACCTTGTCCCCAAACAAGGCATCACCTGTGCAAGGGGCATCCGCAATTTTGCTGTGTGTGTCCTCTCTCAAACCGGACGCCCGGAGCCAAGCCCAGCGTCGGGCCGCCACGGCCGTGCCTGCCGTCCGGACGGCAGTGTCGAAGGCGTCGAACGCAGTGCTCATCAAGTGCTTGCTGCATTCTGCCAGGTCTTGTAGCAAGGCTGAGGCCGCCTGATGGTTCTCCCTAGGGAGTGTAGACAAACTGTCTTTGAGATCGGCCAACAGGGTATCCTGGAATAGAATGTGCTGGAACTGGTGGGCCGCCACCTTGGCATTGACCATCGCTCCTTGGTACACCTTTCTGCCCACTTCGTCGAGGAGCTTAGGGTCCCGACCTGGCGGGTGATTGGACTGGTTGCGAGAGGACTTGGCTTTCTTCAAGGCTGATGAAACCACGATAGATTGGTGAGCCAGCTGCGCCTTCTGAAAGACTGTGCTTGGATGTAGGAGATATTTCGTCTCGAGTCTCTTGTGACAGGCACGTCCGGTAGCCGGGGATTGCCACGCAGCGGTGTGTGTGTCCTGCAATTTCTTGTGCAGCGGCAAGGCAAGCGCTGGCTTGGGTGCACTGAGGTACTTCATAACCTCAGGCTCCTTTTCCGCGGATGGGTCTTCGGTGGTCAAGTGCAGGCGGTCTGTCACTTTCCGCAGAAACTTAGGGTAGGTGAGATCCTCTGGTGGTTGGGTGCGCTGGGTTTCCTCTGGGTTGTCCGTGCGTGCGGACGAGGCCTTAGATGCGGAGGAACCCAGGCCCGCTTCCTGGGCATCGCTGTCCTCGGAGGATAAAACCCCATCCTCACCCGAAGAAGCGTCGCGCTCTGGGGTGGGAGCGTCTCTAGGGGGGGCAGTGCAGGACTGCGGTGAGGCTCACTGGCAGCAGCCGAGGGTTCTCTGGTCTGTTCCTTGTCCCGTGGTATTTCTTGTACCGGCTCTGCGACGTTGGCCGTCTGTTGCACGAGCCGGGAGAGGAGCTGCAGGATGGCTTCAGAAGTCCTGGCCTCCGCCGAACACTCGGATTGAGTTTTTCTGGGGGTAGTGGAGCGGGGGGAGGCTTCGGAGGAAGAAGAGGGCGAGCAGGAAGAATGTTGCCTCCTGCGATGCCTCTTGTGTTTGTGGTGGGAGCAGGAGGAGTAGTCTCTGCTGGTCCTGTGCTCACTATGCGCTTTTGAGTTGCAGCGGCGTTTTTCCTTGCTCTTGCTGGAGCCATGTGCTTGCTCATAGTTCCTGCTTCCCGCAGAGCGGCTCCGATGGCTCCGACGTCTTTTTTGTCTGCCGCGCCGATGACAGGATCGGGAGGGTGAATCCCTGCATCGGCGCGAGCAGGAAGGGTCGTCCGCGCGCGCGGGAGGGGAATCCCTGCGCTGACGGGAAGCGTCGGAAGTACCTCTCCTGAGGTGGGCGGAGCCAGAGGCGGAGCCGGGGACACCCTCTGATGGCAGAGGGGAAGGTCCGCGCTGTCGGGAGGAGCAGGGCTCGACGGGGCGGTCAGAGGAGTTCCGGTTGGTCGGGTGGGAGGAGGCAGAGGCGGAGCCATGTGGAGGAGAGCCAATGGAAGGCCGTGGGGAGGCGTGACCAGGAGCCACGATGCCGGCGCCATCTTGGCCAGCCATGTGCGTTGCTGCCTCTGCGAGAGTACTCACCGGAGGAGTCTCGGGGTTCTTCGGAGACACCGGATCGGCCTCTTTGCTTCGTGTGGCGCTGGGGAGCAGCTCAGAACGGCCGGGGATGGAGGCCCTGCAGGGCGCATCCCGTGCCGGAGCAGAGACCACGGCTGGCAGATTATCGCAATTTTTGCTCTTGAATTTCTTCTTCTTCGCAGCGATTCTGGAACCGGAGCTAGCAGCCAGGTAATCCTTGAGGTCGTGCTCCCTGTGTCTGACGGCCCTGGGGGACATTTCAGAACATGCAGCGCAATCCTCCGTGGCATGGGCAGCTCCGAGGCAACGAAGGCAGCTCCGGTGAGTGTCGGCAGCGTTCATCTTGCGGCTGCAGTCTGGGCATTTCTTGAAGCCCGGCATAGTAAGGTAGGTTAATTAGGAGAGCTGAATATCCGTCTTGGCAAGGCGGAAGAAAGAAAAAACTGAATGGGCTAGGGGCGGGCGGGGAGGTGGGGCCTCTCGCACATGCTCAGTTCTGAGCTATGAGAGCTTCCGTAACGGCGCCGTCGGATGACGTCACCATGTGTGGCTGACATCCTGCTTGTCCTAGGAGAAAGTTATATACTGGATAGCTGAGCAACAGGAAACAGTGTTAAGGGAAAGTGACTAGTGGGGTGTCACAATGATCAGTGTTAGATCAGCCTTTTACAATGTCTTCAAAAATATCAATAGGGATGGTCTTGAAGGGACTATACCTATGTGCAGATAAGAAAATCTATAATAGTAGACATGCCTGAGGGAGATCAAAGAGGTCTTTAAACAAATAAAATAGTCAAAAGCTGCAACAACTACAATTCAGTAAAGGCAAAATGCATTTGCAATGCAAAAATCGAAAGACTAAATAACATTTCTGATGCAAACTAGCAGTCACCAGACAGGAAGAAATATTTCCCATTGTACTGGGAGCCACAGGCTTGATAAAGAAGAATTTCCAAGCACATCCAGACATCTTATGAATTCCAGAAGGAAGCTCTCTTTAGCATGATGCAAGTACTACGCCGAGCATTAGCAACAAATTTGAAAAACTGGGATCAAACTCCATATATCCTGGCTTAGAAGTAAGGTTCATGATTGTCATGGAATGTGCAAAACTAACCCATTTGGCAAAACTGCCCTAAAGAAACTCAGAGCTTAAATAGAAATATGAGTTGTAGAAAGGTGGTTCTGGTGAGATGTCATCTTAAACACCATGTTCCATTCTAAACAACACATCTATAAAAGGACATTGAGAAGGTAAAGAGAATTCAAGGGGAGCAATACAAAACAACTCATGGCACTGGCAAAAATTCCACCCAAGCAGCTCCTGCAATTTGGGGGGGGGGGGGGGGGAGCCCGGGCAGGGAGGACAGGCCCGATGGTGGTTCCCCACTGTGCCGAACAACTGCTAGGCTTGCATTCCCTGTGGCAAACTTACAAGAGTGGAGCAGTGCAACAAACATATTAAAGTAAGTTGCCATGCTGCTGCCACTGCTGCTTGGGGGGGGGGGGGGGGGCCCCCATGGGTGGCATACAATTGTCGCGATAATGGGCAAAATTTTGCTTGGAGGCTTCTCATTGTAACTTACGTCACTGACTCATTAAAGAACCAGGAAGGTAACATTTTCTAAAGAAAAACAAAATCTAAGGACAAAGGATCATTATATGAAGCCAAACGGAGGGAAGCTTAGAAGTAATGAGAAAATACTTTTGATGCAAGGATGGTGGTGAACACCTGGAGCAGACTTCCAGTCAAGGTTCAAGGTGACAGAATTCAACCATGCAGGAGTGTGTGGGACAGACACAAAGGGATCTTAATGTTGGTGGGCTGGAGAAAATCACAGATCACACAAAACCTGTGACTAGCACAATAGAGGCACAAAGAGGAAGACAGGTGGGACCAAGAGGTCCTTTTCTGCTGACATCGCCTAAGTTTCTATGCTGCCATAAAATGCAGATCAAATGCAACAGCCTCAGTAGTAATATAGGGAAATATTTCTAATCAGAGTAATTGAAAAATGAAAAACAGATCAGAAAATTCTCAAATTACATCAACATATATAAAAGCAATGCAGCCCTGCTAAAGTAGTAAAGGCTTAGGTTCACCTACTTCAAAATCCACAGAATCATCTTAAAGTTGCTATTACTCTATATGAATTGTAAACCTATTGTATTTGATCTCGCATTTAGTACAGTTAATCGTGTTTTTGTTTTGTCTAAGTTCTTTTGCTGAGTGATTCATTGGGACTTTTTAGTTTTGATAATTTCAGCATTAATTTGCTGTTATTTTCATTTATAAAAAGTATATCAGCTGCATGGAAGTTTGCATCTTGACACTTTGTGATAGCTTGCCATGATTGGAGTACAATTCACTTGCACTTTAACCCCATTTAACACAATTATATTCTAGGAGAATGGAGGAAGGTAGAACCTGATCTTAACCCAGCTCCTAGTTTACCCCCAGCTCAAACATTTGCAGACAGTAAATGCAAGTATGATTTCTCTCTTGACTCTGCAGGTAGAGCAAAATTGCAAACTACTCATAAGTGTAATTGTTTCTCATTCACTGTAGATCCAATGAATATTACATCAGGCCTAAGTGAGAGAATACTTAAGATCTGCTTTTTATATTAAATTTGATATGAGCATATGTCAATACAGATGAAAATAGACAAAACCTTAAAAATGTATTATTTCACAGACTAGGCAGGCTTGAGCTAGTGTATAAATATACTGGAATTTAGCAAGAAGACTATCTACATACCACCAAACAAATATACAGCATAAAATTTTGATATGGATCAGTCAAAATACCAACTGAACACTAATTGTTACACTGGTATTAATGTAAAACTGAGTAATGGTAGAAGCCTATTGTCATATTTCCACACAAAAAGTCAGGTTTTGTTTTTTCTCTCCAATCATGAAAATCCTATACATGGAGAATGCTACAGTGCCTTGTAAAACTGTTTACACCCTTGCTCATATTTTACATTCTATCTGAAAAAATAAATTTCTGTGAAACTCCTATTTTAATGCATTTTGACCTAAACAATACATTCTATGCTTTCAACGTGAAACAACAATTATAGACATTTCAAAAAGTAATTAGAAAGGAACTAAAAAGTATGGACTACAGAGATTTACAAACTTTGGCACAGAAAACCCAAATTAGCTCCAGTTTCCAAAACTGCCTTAAGGCGGCCCAAAACAAGTTAAACAGAGCCCACCTGAGTCCAGCCATAGTAGCTGACCTGCTCTGAATACTCCTAAATGAAGAATCATGTTTCAATTACACTTTATACCTCGCGCTCTCTATTGTATGAACATGCCAAATATATTGCTGTTAAAGAATGCTGCATAAGGTTATTTAAAGGAAGAGATTGGAAGAAGGCTAAAGGAAAATTTCAGTGGGCTTGAATTCCTCTCGGGGAACTGTCAGATTTATCGCTGTAAAATGAAAATACTTTGGTACTACCAAGACAATGCCTTGATCATGCCACCCTTCCAATAAAGTAGCCACGAGTTAAGAAAATCGCTGAAGGTCAAAGTTTGTCTAAATGAAACAGAGGGTTTCTAGCTGACACTGTGGAACATTTTGACAGTTAACAATTTCAAGATTACTCCATAAAATTATGTGCACAAGAGGATAGCAAAAAAAAAAAAAAATCAAAGCAAAAGAAAAAATATTATGTTCCACATAGCAAAATATGAAGTATGTAGATCAATACATCATTCCTAACATCAAGATCCGGTGAGGAATATTTCAGGGTGATTCCCTGTCACCACTTCTGTTTTCTATGGCACTTAATCCAATGAGTACCCTCATTAACTCTTTGGGATATGGATTTAGCTTGAATCCTAAAGAAGGTAACAACTCATACATAACATCACATTTACTTATGTAGACGGCCTGAAGCTCTACAGTTCCAGCGACTAACGGTTAGCAGAGCAACTCCGTGTAGTTAAAAGCTTCTTGGATGACATCAGGATGACCTTTGGCCTTGACAAACGTGGTAAGGCAACTTTCCTTAGAGGAAAATTGAGCAAAACAGAAAATCTCTCTCTCACTGAGGGCTATGACATCAAGAAACTTGAACAGGAAGACATATATAAATAGCTAGGGGCAGAGGAAGGAATGACAAGTGAGCAGAAACTACTGAGAGAAAATACCTTCACTCATAATCAAACTCTGGAATTTGTTACCAGAGGATGTAATAAAAACAGTTAGTGTAGCTGTATTTTAAAAAGGTTTGAATGAGTTCCTGGAGGAAAAGTCCATAAACCATTATTAAAAAGGATTGGCAAATCCACTGCTTACCCATGGGACAAGCAGCATGGAATCTGTATACCTTTTGGGAACCGGAGAGGTAATTGTGACCTGAATTGGTCAATGTTAGAAAGAGGATCCTGGGCTTGATGAACCCTTAGTCTGACCCAGTATGGCATATCTTATGTTCTTTATGATCAGTAAAGAATATTGCAAGAGATTAAAATAGTTAGTGAAAAGTGCTTTAACGTCACAGAATACGATAAAAAACATCAATCAGCTGGCAATTCCTGTACTTTCATACAGCTTTGGGATTACAGATTGGCCTCAAAAATTTGAAAAACTGGATGAACGAACAAGAAAACCTCTCCATATCCACGAAATAATCTACAAGAATCAGTGTATGCCAAGACTATACACAGTCCTAGAGCTGAAGGAGGGCTAGGCATCATAAAAAATTGATGACACATACAGAGATACTATCATAGGCCTCCAGGCCAACCTAACAGCACCATCACATTCAAATATGCAAGACGTGTTGAAAGATGAACGTAAATGTCCAGACGCTGTCTCCAGCATCAAACCTGGACAAATGTTTCAGTGACTACAAGGAATGAGAGAGAATCCACAAGCACACACAGGGCAGGAAGCAACAGAGTTTGTAAAACAAGAGAAAAAACTCAAGTGGCAAATGCACAAATGTAGTGGGAAATACAAAGTGTTACTCCAGAAACCCTTTGTCAATCAAGACCAGACACATGAATAGTTGAGAGATGAATTAAAACAGAAGGATAAGAGGTTAACAGCTGAAGCCCAGGATAATGGATTACAGACAAGGTTTACCGTGAGCATTGAGAAAACTGGCAAAAAAAAAAAAAAAAAAAATACATATGCTGATTCTGTAAGAAAGAGCTGGAAACAGTGACTCACCTCACTGCTGACTGTGAAGTGCTGATTGCAGAAATGTTCTATACAGAAAAGCACAATAAAGTAACATGTCTCATCCTTTGGAAACTCTGTAAACACTACAACATCACTGTGCCTGAAAAGCACTGGGAGCATGACAGAGAATTATGGAGAATGAAGTTATGATCACCTGGGATACTCTCATCCTGACTGATAAAAAGCTGGATGCAAAGAAGCCAGACATAATGGTAAAGGAGATCAAAAGAACAGCATTAATTATAGAGGTGTAAGTCCCAAGTGAATATTCTGTGAACTGTACTGAGAGAGAGAGAAGATCTTAAAGTATTAAGAAATGTGGCAGAAATACCAAGTTATTTCCCATCATACTGGGCGCCACAGGCTTTGATTAAGAATTTCCAAGCACATCTTGATAAATTACCCATTCAAACTCTAGGAGGTGGCTCTCTTTGGTATAATGCAAGTACCACACCTGGCATTAGCAGATAATTTGAGAGACTATGATAAAATGAGGAAAATAGCTTGAAAAAACTAAAAGGAGCAGCTGCAAAAGTTAAAGATTTGCATCAAGCATGGACATTCTTTAAAAAAACAAAACAACAACAAAAAAAATCATCATCTTGGAAGCCCAGACCAGATGTATTCCACAATTTAAGAAAAATTAAAGGAAGGCCAAAAAGCTGCCAGCATGGTTTAAAGCTGTGGTCAGGGAGGCTGTTGTAGCCAAAAAAGCATCTTTCAGGAAATGGAAAAAAAGAGCCAAATGACGAAAACGGGAAACATAAGCACTGGCAAGATAAATGCAAGGCATTGATAAGGCAGGCAAAGACAGAATTTGAAAAAAAAAAGCTTGCCGTGGATTGCACAGTAGAAGGTTTAGTGGTCTAATGAGACCACCTGTTGGTCTTGCAAACGGGGGCGCTGGTCGTGAAAGTCCACAGTCTTGGCAAAGGCAAAATATTATTATGACTTGCAAAGGATTGTGGGGGATGTAGTTCATTCATACCAGAATCAGCCGTTCATAAAATAATGGGTTGTGATGCTCGAGTGTAAGCAAAGAAAAATAGATTTTATTCATGGGGTTAATTCTCCCACACAGATTTACTTGGTAACACAAAAGGACACTTGCTTCAAGTATTGTACTCAGGAAAAACAAAACATGATATAAGGTAACTGAACTTCTTAAGCAAAAATCAATAAAGACCTTGATGGGAAACAGAAAAGGTCTTTTTGATGGCTCCTGCTAATGACCTTCTTAGCAGTGCTCCAAAAGGCAAAAACAAAACCCAAAAGTAACAAAAAAACCTGTTCTTTATCAAGGATAACTTTCTTCTATTTACACACACACACACAAAAAAAAAGAAGTTTCCTTCCAGAGCTCACGCGCACTTGTGCCTGGCTCAATTACCAATAATTAGCCAGCTGCAAACCCCTTTGCTGGTTCACTCTCTCTACGTGGCTCAATCCTACCCTAAAGCTTTCTTGCATAGGCTTTTCTGGGTAGATAAAAGAACAAATTACAATTCCTTTTGGTGGTTGTTGTATTAGTGAGAAAGTACTTTAAAACAGCAGCCTAGACAGAGAGCAGTCCATGTATTCTAAATGATCATTTGAGATATCTCCTTCTTCCTCAAATATCATGGAATCAATATCATGGTCTGGCTCAGAGGAATTCCTTAATTGATCACTCTCAGGATAATATTTGTTTCCCTGCTGTCTTCCTGATGAAGAGCTAGGGCATAGATCAAAGTTCATACCTGAGCTTCCCTTGCTGTTAGGTTTCCTCTCCTGGTATCCTGGCCAGTAAGTAGTCCAGCTTTTATGTCCAGCCTTCCAATCAAGATCCCTGGACACTGGGTCTCTCTTCACATACCTTCTTGCACCGGTCTTAGAGCCCCTTCCAAATGCAGCCGTCTCCTTCAAAGGTGCTGTT
This sequence comes from Ichthyophis bannanicus, assembly GCA_033557465.1. Lineage (NCBI taxonomy): Eukaryota > Metazoa > Chordata > Amphibia > Gymnophiona > Ichthyophiidae > Ichthyophis > Ichthyophis bannanicus. The sequence continues at coordinate 523,180,242 of CM066036.1, read as the reverse complement.
TGGGAGTTCATGGCTCTATAACCCCTATCCTCTGGCTTCTCCAGTCCAATGGAGTATGCTTGCCTCTGGATTCACTCCTAACACACGTACTGCTGTGGGCTCCTTCTTTAGACCTCCAAGATGTCTTTCTCTTCTTTCTCCAATGTTGCTTCTGCTGTTGTAGTCCTCTCTCCTTTTTCTGTCTGCTCTCCTGGTTCTCTCTGTTCTGTCTCTGTATAGAATATCCTTTACTTTTAACGTGCTTAGAGGGACACTCCACCCTAGCACAGCCCAGGTGTGCTGAATCAAGCCCTGCCCTTGGAGATGAGTGATTGGGGATTACCTCATAGCTCTCCTGATTGAACACACGTTTCCCCACTTCAGCTCTCCTAGAGGCTGTTTGTAACCTGGTGCATTCTGGGACTGGTAGTCTTATGAAAACATTCTGTTTTAGAATTTCTACCAGCAAAGACAGGTTGCTTGTTCAGAGCCAATTCACCTCTTTTATAGTTCCTTCCTGAACTATGATAAGCTTCCTTATCACAGTCTCAATGCTAAGTGATTTGTGCAGCATAAAACAAACATCACCCTGCTAACATCTCTACAATGGTGGTAGTGGTGGAATTGTGTTACGAGGATGCTTTACAGAAAAGGGGAAAAAAGGGCTTGTGAAGACAGAGAGAAAGATGGACAGTGCGAAGTATAGGCAAATCCTTGACAAAAAAAATAACCTGTTTCAGTCTGCCACAATCCAGGAATTGGAGAAAAGATTCACTTTTCAGAAGGACAATGATCCTAAGCGCAAAGCAAAAAAACACAATAAGAGTGGCTCAGCAAAAAACATGAGTGTGAGTGATCAAGTCGAAGCCCAGATTAGAATCCAATAGAAAATCTACGGCAAGAATTGAAGACTGTAGTCCACACACAATCCCCAGCAATCTGATAGAGCTTAGACTAAGAATGTATATCTAAATTTGTCAATATTTATTTATTTATACATACATTTCTTCTATACCGCCCCTTGCAGAGATCAAGGGCGGTTTACAGTTAACAACTGAACAACTTTTACATGGAACAGTGGTATTAACTATTTACAGGGAACATATTGTACAAACAAACTTGTGTGACCAAAGTTGGTAGACACCAATTCTAATGGACCTCCGCTGTAATTTCTATGAAAGTGTTTCCAACCAAGTTTGTATCTGAGGGGGTTGAGACTTATGCAATTGCTGCGTTTTAGTATGGTTGTTTTTTTTTGGATATGCGCTTTATCCCCCAAAGGTTAGGAGCAGTGTGTTCCATAGAAAAAAAATTAATTTAAAATATATGTAAGTCTGATGCACTGACACAATACTCCAAGGGAGCGTAAGACTACCACCAATTTTGCTTCTGTCTGTTTGTCTCATGTCTCTGAATGGCTCCATACTAACCGGCTCACCCTCAACCCCAGCAAGACCTTGACTACTTGGCTAACTGGCTTTGTCCCTCCACCTATTTTCTGCTCCTCTTCTTCTTGGCATCCCTATTTCCCTTGTTTCCTCTGTCTGTTATCTTGGTGTAAGTCCTTGAACTGACCTTTCATGACCCTATCTCCTCAGTTATTAGCAAATCCCTTTTCACTGTATGCCAAATTAGAGCTATTTGCTCCTTTCTTTCCTCCTCTGTTCTAACCACTTTATTGTTCTCCCTGGCGATTTCCCAGCTGGATTATTGCAATGTCATTTTTGCAGATCTTTCTCAGTATTAACTCAGTTGCCTTCAATTCACCCAAAAAAATGCTGTCCATCTCCTCGCTCATGCTTCACGCTATGACCATGTCACCCCCCTTCTGGTCCACTACCACTGGCTTCCCATTCTGTTCCGCATCCACTTCAAGATTGTTTTGGCTCATAAAGTTCTTCACACTGGTATTCCTTCTTACCTTTCCTCTAGCATCATTCTTCATGCTCCCTTCACTCACACCTCTCTAATTGCCTTCATTTGCCCTATGCCTCCTATATTAGGTATGAGTTGACATGGAATTCACCTTCTATTTCCTTGGCCCCCATCTGTGGAACAATCTCCCCCCTGCCCTTCGTCTAGAATCTTCCCTTGTCCAATTCAAAACTCAGCTTAAGACCCTTCTATTTTGTGAGGCATTTGACATTGCCATCACATGACCTACTAGACCTGTGTATGACTTCTCTCTCTTCATCTCTCTGCCAACACTACTCTCCCTCCCTTCTCCTTGTTCTCTCTCTGGTATGTTTGTGAATCTTTCCTGTCCATGACTTTGGAGTTATTTTCACCTGCTTTTCTTATGTTTTTATTGTAAACCATTCTGCTAACTTGTTTTAAGGGCGGCATATCAAATTCTAAGAAACATATAGGAAGTAATTTTATATGGGTTGCTTAGTTTAATGTGCACTTATCTGATTAGTTAGTAAAGCACAGTTACTTACCTGTAACAGGTGATCTCTGGGAAAAGCAGGAATAAGTCTTCACATATGGGTATCGTCGGTACCGACGGAGCCTGCGCGGGAACGCTCTCCAGCGTCCAAAAGGAAAGCTTTTGGGAGCATCCCACAGCGCCTGCGCGCTGCCTTCCCGCCTTTCCTAAATGCCTCTCTCCAGTTCGAGTTTTAAAGCTGAGACAAAGAGAGAGAGAGGAAAGGAAAGATAGAGAGATACAACTCCTAGGGGAGGTGGGTGGGTTGTGAAGACTTATTCCTGCTGTTCCCAGAGATCACCTGTTACAGGTAAGTAACTGTGCTATCTCCAGGAACAAGCAGGAATGAGTCTTCACATATGGGGACTCCCCAGCTAGAGATGCCTGGGAGATCACCCAGATTGTGAGTCCCTGGGAAGGGCTCCACTTCCACCCATGAATCTCAGGCATCCAGTCAGGGATGGAGGGTAGGAGTTGATTAGGTATGGAACAGGTGTTTGAGAACAGCCTGACCAAACAAGGCATCCCGGCAGGAGTCCTTGTCCAAGCAGTAATGGGCTGTGAAGGTATGAACCGATGCCCAGGTGGCCGCTCGACAGATTTGGTCGATGGACACAGAGTTTAGATGAGCCACAGAGGTTGCCATGGCCCTCACATTGTGAGCTGTGACATGGCCCTCCAGAGAAAGGTTCTTACTCTGGTAGGCGAAGGAAATACACTGAGCAATCCAATTTGACAGAGTTCTCTTAGAGACTGGAAGTCCTAAATGAGAAGGATCAAAAGCAACAAAAAGTTGAGAGGACTTTCTATGTTGCTGTGTCCTTTGTAAGTAGAAAGCGAGTGCTCTTTTACAATCCAGGGTATGAAGATTCCTCTCTGCACTTGATGCATGAGGTCCTGGAAAAAAGACAGGTAAAAAGACCTCCTGGTTCAGATGAAAAGGTGAGACCACTTTAGGCATAAAGTGTGGATTAGTTCTGAGGACTACCTTGTCATGATGGAACCTTGTATAAGGAGGATTAGCCACTAAAGCTTGCAACTCACTGATACGGCGAGCTAAGGTGACTGCAATGAGAAAAATAACCTTCCAGGAAAGGAATTTCAAGGAGGTAGTGGCTAAGGGTTCAAAGGGTGGCTTCATAAGCTGGCCAAGAACCAGATTCAAGTCCCATGCCACTGGAGGTGGTCTAATGGGAGGTTTAGTCAAAAGAAGGCCTCTCATGAATCTTGCTATAAGAGGATGAGAGGAAATAGGTTGTCCATTGAGAGGCTTAAGGGATGCTGCAATAGCACTCAAATGGACTCTGATTGAATTTGTTTTAAGGCCTGCATGAGATAAATGCAGCAAATAGTCTAGTAAAGAATTCAAAGGTATTGCAAGAGGGTTGAGACCCTTGTCTGCACACACCAAATGGAAAACCTTTTCCATTTAAAAGCATATGAACGTCTGGTGGAAGGCTTTCTGGAAGCATGAAGGATATCCTTCACTTGCTGAGAAAGGTGTAAATCCTGAAGGTCTAGGCCTTCAGCAACCAGGCCCTGAGATGAAGAGACTGAGGATTTGGGTGCCACAAGGTTCCCTCCTCCTGAGAGAGGAGATCTGGAGCAGACCCCAGGTCTAGGGAGGGAGCTTGAGAGAGATGCAGAAGTAGAGGGTACCACACTTGGCGTGGCCAAAGTGGTGCTATGAGGATCATAGACCCCTTGTCTCTCTGGAGCTTGAAGAGAGTCTTGGGGATGAAGGGAATAGGTGGAAAGGCATAGAGGAAGTCTTCCCCCAGTGAAGGAGGAAGGCATCCCTGGCCTGAACTCCCTGACATGGAATCCTGGAACAAAACCGGGAAAGTTTGGCATTCCACGGACTTGCAAACAGGTCTATGTCTGGGGTACCCCAAATCCGAAAAATTCTGGCTATCTGGTCCCCATGGAGGGACCATTCGTGCGGAAGCAGAACTCGACTGAGTGTCTGCCCAAGAGTTTTGAACCCCTGGAAGATACACTGCCATGAGATGGATTTGATGCTCTCTGGCGAAAGCCCACAATCTCAGAGCTTCGTTGCAAAGCGACAGAGAGCCAGTCCCTCCCTGCTTGTTCACGTAGAACATGGCTACCTGGTTGTCCGTGTGGATGAGGACTGTCTTGTAGCTGAGCAGGGAGTGGAAAACAGAGCTAGAAAAATTGCTCTGAGCTCCAAGAGGTTGATATGTAGAGATGTCTCCTGTGGAGACCAGATGCCCTGGGTGGAGAGATCTTGTAGATGAGCTCCCCAACCCTTTGGAGTCATCTGTTGTAAGAGTTGCTTGGGGTAACACCTGTTGAAAGGGGGACCCCAGCAACAGATTTTGAGTGGACTTCCACCAGTGGAGGGACCAAAAGAGGCAACTGGAGGTTGCTATTTTGTCTGACAGGCAACCTGAGGCCTGGGTCCATTGGGTGGATAGAGTCCACTGAGCTGCCCTCATGTAAAGGCGAGCATAAGGAACCACATGCACCGTGGATGCCATGTGGCCTAAGAGTTGCAACATATCTCGAGCAGTTAAATGGGATTTTAACTGAATCTGGGAGGCTAACTGCACCAAGCGTAGGCAACGGGCCTGGGGAAGATAGGCCCTTGCAGTTGTGGTATCCAGTAAGGCCCCTATGAACTCTAGAGACTGAGTAGGGGTGAGATGGGATTTTGGAATGTTGATTACCAGTCCCAGATACTGAAGAACACGCCTTGTGCAGGCCAGGGAAGTCTGGGCCTCTGATTGGGATGGAGCTCGGATGAGCCAATCGTCCAGATATGGGAATACGAATATTCCTAGAGTGCGCAGAAATGCAGCTACTACTGCCATGCATTTTGTGAACACTCTTGGAGCAGAGGCCAGACCGAAAGGAAGCACTTTGTATTGGTAGTGCTTTCCTTGGTAAAGGAACCGAAGGAACCTTCTGTGTGCTGGATGGATGAGAACATGGGTGTACGCATCCTTGAGATCTAGAGAACAAAGCCAGTCCTGACTCTGGAGGTATGGAAGAAGAGTTCCGAGAGAAGTCATCTTGAATTTCTCCTTGCATAGAAACTTGTTCAATTCTCTGAGATCTAGTATGGGTCTGTAGCCCCCTGTTTTCTTTGGAATGAGAAAATAGGGGGAGTAGAACCCTGAGCCCTGTTGAAGAAGGGGTACTTCTTCTATTGCCCCTTGGGCAAGAAGGGTAGCAATCTCTTGACCTAGAAGGTTGAGGAGAGATGTTGGAGAATTGAACTGTTTCACCATGGTGTGAGGAGGAAGGTTTAAGAAATGAAGCTTGTACCCATCTCGCATGATCGAGAGGGTCCATTGCTCTGCTGTGATTTGTTCCCATCTGGGAGCAAAGTGAGCTAACCTTCCTGGGATGGTGAGAGGCTCTGGATGTTCTAGAGCCAGAAAGGCTAAGTTCTCTAGTGGAAAGTCAAAGGCCCTGAGGAGGCTGAGGCTGTTGGGCAGTAGCAGTCCTCGCAGCCTGAGGTTTGGCCTGTTTTGGTTGTTGCTGTCTCTTTGTAGCAAAATGACCTTGAGAAGAGGCCTGACCATAACCAGAAGAAAATTTCCCTTTTTTTGGGAAAGATCCTTTTTTGAACAATCTCTTTTTAAAAGGAGCAGTAGTAGACTTTGAAAGTCTATCTAAAGCAGAATTTTCAGCATCAAACTGGTTGGCCTTTGCTTGCCAATCTTTGCCAAAGAGGTTTTCCCCTGTACAGGGAAGGTTACCTAGACCATCCTGTACCCAGGATTCCAAATCAGAGGCTTGCAACCAAGCAACTCTGCGTGCACCTATGGCAATAGCCGAGGCTCTACTGGCACCCTCAAAAAAGTCAAAGGCTGCACGGTTGGAAAAATTGGATACATCCTGTGCATGTTTAAGCCAGGTGATATATTCTTCTCTCTTATCTTCTGACATAAAAGGAGATAAGGTTTGCAGATGATCTGTAACTTCTTTTAGAAACATCCCCATATAGAGACTATAGGAGTTGATTCTGGCTACAAGCATACTGGCCTGGAAGATTTTCCTGCCAAAGGCATCTAGGGTTCTGCATTCTCTTCCTGGAAGAGCAGAGGAGTGCCTTTTTGTACTCTTGATCTTTTTCATAGCAGACTCTACCACAATGGAGTGGTGAGGAAGCTGAGTCTTATGAAACCCAGGACAAGGAGGAACACGATACATGGTGTCCAACCTTCGGGAATGAGGGGAGGTGGAAAGAGGAGTCTCCCATATGCCCAACATGTGATCATAAAGAATCTCATGTATTGGTAAGGTGGCTGCCTCTTTAGGAGCCTTAGGATATTGTAGGATATCTAATTTTTTGGCTCTAGGTTCAGTTTCAGAGGCCAGTGAGATGGACAGGCCTTTGGCCACCTCCTTAATGAAGTCCTGAAAAGACAAGTCTTCAGGAGGAGACATTCTCCTTTTTGGAGAAGAGGGTTCCTGAAGAAGGATTCCCGATGCTTCAATTGAGGCCTCTGATGTATCAGAGTCTAAAGAGTAATCGAAGTATCGACTGTCTGGATGCTCTCGCAGAGCCCGATACGCATACTGGGAGGTATCAACATCGGGAGTAATCGGTACCGAGTCGGTACTGATGGGCATCACTGGATAGCGTACCGCTGCCGTCGATGCTGATGTCGATGCAAGCGGTACCGGTATCGTTTGGGGTTTGTTGCGGTACCGTAGGCGTCGCAGCTTGTATGAATGCCGTGATGGCACGCTGCATGGTCAGAATATTCCGATCCATCGACACCACCAATGTCTGGATGTCGGTACCGGTGGTAACCGCCGGTACCCCAGAACATTTTAACAGGTGATCGGTCGAGGACGAGCCATTGATGTCAACCTGTGACCCCATAGGTAGAGCTTTGGAAGCCGGAGCCTCCCGCCGGGGTAATTTTGCCGGTGTGGATTCCTCAAGAGTAAGCCCGGGGGCATCTCGATACTTAGAGGGAGATGAACTCTTTGAGGACCGGACAGATTCAAGTTTGTTTACCTGAGATCCATAGGATGAAGAAGCAGCCCTGGAAGACGTTGATGCCACAGAAGCTGCATCGGAGGGAAACAGGGTACTGAGCTTGGCTGCCCGATTTTGTAACCCTCTCTTAGACATCATGGAACAGGACTCACAATCCGCAATGGAGTGGTCAGGACCTAAACATTTTAGACACCAGTCATGGGTGTCAGTGACAGAAATAGTGCTGCTGCACTTCGTGCACTCTTTAAATCCGGAGGCGGGTTTTTCCATGAGGAAAAATATATCTGTAGGCCTAAGGCCCCAGAAGAAAAAATGCACTGAAGTAAGAAAAGAGTAGGGTTTTTTGTTTTTTTTTTTAAAAGAAAGAAAAAAGACCGGTGGTACCGGTCCGGAGTCGAGAAGGCAGACACGCGACTAAAGAAAAATAAAAGAAAATAAGAAATTCTTCAGCGGTGACAGGAAACACGACCTGCTGGCTCCGCGGAAAAGAAGAACTGGAGAGAGGCATTTAGGAAAGGCGGGAAGGCAGCGCGCAGGCGCTGTGGGATGCTCCCAAAAGCTTTCCTTTTGGACGCTGGGGAGCGTTCCCGCGCAGGCTCCGTCAGTACCGACGATACCCATATGTGAAGACTCATTCCTGCTTGTTCCTGGAGATGGCTGTTTTCCAATTCCTTATCCAAGGGAAAAGAAAACTTAGTAAAACCAAGCCCTTAACGTATACCTACAAGCCACTGGTAGAAATACATAGCCAGCCTCCCCCCTCCTCCCCCCCACAACAACTGCCATCACCAAGTCCTGTTATCTCTTCCCTCTCACACTCATTACCCAATTTCTCACCGAGTCTCTCCCACCCACTATGTCATCACAGTATCTCATGACTGCTCTCCCATCCCCACCTCTGTCATTATCCAGTTTCATACTCTCTCACAGTGACTGCAAGAGGGAAAAAAGGTTTAAGTGCCATGGAAATCCCAGGTGTGAAGAAAATTTCTAGTTGCCATGGCAAGTTGGCACCTGGGATTTATCAAACCCTCCTCAGATATAAATATACACAACTCACAGGCACCATAGGTCATCATATATACCACACAGAACTCTCCCCACACCCACATAGCACCTGCCACCCTAGAGCCACTTTTCCATGCAACTTCCCATAGAGTCCCACACACAGACAGAGTCTACAAAGAGGGAAAGGAGAAACGTGCCATTGTGTCACATTATGTGTGTACCACCAGCATAAATTCCTCCCAAGCAGCCCCTGCAATGTGGAGACACCCGGGCAGGAAGGGGACCCCAATACAGCAGTGCAGCAAAGTTACTTGTATCTGTTTGTCATGCTGCCTTACTCCAGATCCAGAGGTGTTCCTTCCAAAATTGGAGGGTCCTCAGTAAAACGGAGGGGCCCCTCCACTAGAACTTTCACCACTGGTGGGAATTTTTCAACTTGTTTCTAATGTCTCCTGTCCATTGCTATGTAGGATAAATCAAACAAATGAAAACAGTGGAAGGAATGAAACTGATCTTGAATAGAATTTTCCATAATGCATTCCACAGAGAATGTGAATATTTAGGAAAGCACCAACAAGATAAATAGAATTAATAAAAGTATAAATATATTAAATGCTTGTGGAGATGGAAACTTGGACTGATCAGGATTACATATACAATGAATAAAATTTAAACCAATATTCACACTTTCCACACAGTTGTGGTGAAATTATATTCAAATATAATGAAAATATAAAGTTACTATACCCAATTACAGCAAATAAGACACATTCAAACAGGCTAGATTTCTGCTGCTGTTCCGTTAAAGAAACAACTAGACGCAAGTTAAAGCTAGGTTGGTTTAGAGGACAGAGATAGCCTTGGACATTACAACAAAAAGTCAAAGTGAGAGGATTAATACAGAATTTTAAAAAAGGTAGATTAAATTAAGTTCAGAAAAGTATAGTATTTACTAAACTGTTAGTATGCATGGTATAGAGAAAAAAAGAAACTGCAGCCTTGACAAATGACATTTTCACCATAGTCCTCATCGATGAGCTGAGTAATCAATCAAACTAGACGGAGAGAAAACACCCTATCATTACTCAGCCTGTTACTCAAGTGAAATGTTTTCTGTTCCTTTGTAATGCCACAAAAACAATTGGTGACAAGGGGTGGGCTATAGACAATTTATCAAACTCTTTGATTAAACACAATTTTCTTTCTAAGAAACAGCAGTAGCTCTATTTCTTCTTCTGCTGCAGTCAATACAGACTTATATTAAATATTAACCTTACAACATGATTCATCCTCCTCCATTCTGTTTTATGGAAAGCATTAGTTTACTGTGTCAACAAAATCATAGACCTAATGGTTTCCTACAATTCTATAATGGAAAATGTAAGTGTGTGAATGTGTGTGTGCTTGCAGGGGAGGGGGGAGCAGGAATTAAATACGTTATGCAAGAGAAAATGTTCCATTAAGCTTTCACCTCATTTTTGGCTTATTGAGAAGAAAAACACATACCCATGCCCTTATGCTTTTTGCCCAACACGTATTACTTGCACATGTCAAAAAAGGCAGCATACATCAATTCCATTAGCTGGTTTGACTTTTCCTGGCATGTAAGATCCCCCTTTATTGGGCCACATTTTGTAAAGAGAAATATTTGATAAAATGGCCTTCAGCACTAAGGACCTGCATTCCAGCTTTCCAAACCTAAATCCAAGATGTATTCTATCCTTGCTGGTAACTTCCAATTCCCTGCTCAGGTAACACCTTTAAAGCACGAGCTTCTGAATTAAGGAGGCATACTTAAAAAGAAAACTGCCTTTCTAAAATAAGGAACTATGTTGCGTGAGATCCTACCCAAATTTGGCAGCAATGTCATAAACTTGCTTTTCATGCTGAAGAACCTTCTCTCTGTCACCTTCAAACAATAAAGTAGCCACACACAGCTGGTTGGCATCAAATCCTTTAAACTGTGAAAAGAAAACATCTGCATCAAGTCAAATTCTTTATTGAAAAATTAAACTCAACCACTACACTCTTTTTCAAGCATTAGAAAGTAGTATCACAATAACTGTACCAAATCCCAAGCAAAATTTCAACAGCTGGGAAATTGAGGAAACCAGTTACTTAAACCCTTGAAGATCTGAATTTTTTTTATTTATTACACAGGTCTGCGACTAAAAAGCTGTTTGATTATTTTCATCTAATTTCCATGTATTTTGGTGTGCTGAAAACAAATAAAATATTGAAAAAACTCCTAGACGTCATGATTTGCCACAACATGCAAAATTGTCTTCAAATTTATCAATTTTTTTCAAATTACTATTAATTCACATAAGTGCATTTAAGATATAAAATGCCAAAAAAACCTTAAAGGGGTTGTCCGAGTTATGTAAAAAAAAATATAGCACTGTAAATCTGATGGTCAGCAATATATACATAAGCTAAGCAAGTTTTAAGTCCGCGCTTCTAATGGTAGAAGGGGTTAATCTTTCCTGAAGAATCCAGTGGGAGGGAGACACAGGGCAGATAGCAGCAGCTCCGGTCAGTGGAGGGGGGCGTGGCCAGCACGGACGTCTCGTGTACAGACACAGAGCTGCTCTCTCCTGCATGCCACACTTGTGCACGAATCATCATCAGGTTCTTGGTTCTAGGCTGTTCACACTTTTTCATCGCAATTCGTGTTAGCTCGTCATTCTTCAACCATTATGTTATGGCTCCGTGAAAGTGTATTAATTCGCCAGACGGTTTCTGTTTCATCTGTGGTGAATATACAGTGTTGAAGCAACAGCAGAATATTACAGACTTTGTGAAAAAAGTATACTTTGCATACTTTGGACTAAAAATTGGAGATCAAGCTAAAGTCTGGGCGCCTCATAAAGTGTGCAAACGGTGTGTTGAGGACCTCAGAAACTGGTTCAAGGGTAAGAAAAAATCTTTCCGTTATAGGATTCCTATGGTATGGCGAGAGCAAAAGAACCAATGTGAAAGGGTTTAATTTCAAATGGAAGCATTCCATTTCATACCCCAATCTTCAATCGGCAATTCGTCCTATCCCCCATGGCACAGATATACCAGTACCCAAGCCCCCTGCTACTTTGGAAGAGATACCTAGCTCCGATGAAGGTGAAGTCATACCTGAACCAGATGACGAATCAAGTTCTGACTTTGAAAATGATACAAGTCCAAAATTGTTTTCTCAGGAGAAGATGAATGATTTGGTAAGAGACTTGAATCTTCCCAAAGATGCCGCTGAGATACTCGGATCAAGGCTGAAAAGCAGGAATTTATTGTTGCCAGGAGTGTCATCTTCATGGTTCAGACATCGTGAAGAGAGGTTCATTTCTTACTTCGCCCAGGAAGACAAGTTGGTTTATTGCATCGATGTCGAAGGTCTGATGGGTCAATTTAAAATCCAATATGATTCAGAACAATGGCTTCTTTTTATAGATTCTTCAAAAAGAAGTCTCAAAGCAGTTTTACTCCACAACGATTTTTACGCTTCCATACCTGTAGGTCATTCCGTACACTTGAAGGAAACCTACGAGAACTTGGAATTGGTTCTTTGTAAACTTAAATATGAAGACCATGGTTGGCAAGTGTGTGGGGACTTGAAGGTCTTGTGCATGCTGCTCGGGCAACAAGCTGGGTATACCAAATATCCTTGTTTTCTGTGTCTATGGGACAGTCGAGACTGACAAAATCACTGGACCAAGAAGAGTTGGCAGCCGAGGGTGCTAACAGTCGGTGAAAAAAAATGTCCTCCGAGAAACTTTGGTACCTTCCCACAAAGTTCTTCTACCACCTCTCCACATAAAATTGGGATTGACGAAGCAATTCGTAAAATCACTTCCAAGAGATGGAGAATGCTTCAAATACTTGGTCACCAAGTTTCCAGGCCTGTCGGAGGCAAAATTGAAGGAAGGTGTGTTCGTCGGACCAGACATTAGAAGGCTTATAGTTGATCAAGAGTTTGTCAATACCATGACGGATCCTCAAAAAGAAGGGTGGATTGCATTTAAAGAAGTCGTACAGAAATTTTTAGGCAATAACAAAGATCCTCACTACAAAAAGATTGTCGAACGAATGCTGAAAGCATTTCAAGCTTTAGGTTGCCTGATGAGTTTGAAAGTGCATTTCCTCCAGTCCCACCTTGACTACTTTCCTGAAACTTTGGGAGCTGTGAGTGAGGAACAAGGTGGACGATTCCACCAAGACATTAAAGAGATGGAAAGGAGATACCAGGGAAAATGGAGCATTACAATGATGGCAGACTACTGCTAGATGCTTCAGAGAGACATTACAGATGCTACTCACAAACGTAAATGCACCAAGAGGAGCCTCACAAGGAAGAAGAATCTAGTTTAGTGTGTGTAGGTGAGCTCATTTCAGTTCAAAAAAGGATTTTCATGAAAATATTGTAATAAAACTTTAATTTTATAAGTCTATTTCCATTTATTTTGAGGTATTGCCTTATTTAACATAGTTACCTAAATTGTCAGGAAACGTGATGTCCTATGACAAAATGGAGGTCATTTTTTGATTCAGCGCACCAAAAAACAAAGATTACGTGGAATAACCAAAACAGCTCTCGAAAAAAAAAAATTTGCAGACCTGTGTTTGGTATTTAGCTCACGCCTTTCGAAAGGCTGTTGCTTCACACTGCTTTGTAACATACAACTTTCCGGTTAAAACATTTCTTAAATGGAATATATCAAAAACCAAAGTTAGGCGGATCATGGCATACAGAATATCTGCTAAAAACAGCAGTGGCTCCTTCAACTATCTTAGACCCTGTTTAAGGAGCCACATACATTTTCCAGGAACAGGACATCCATTTTGTATATACAAGAAATCACTTTTTCAAAAAGTCTACCAAAGATCTTGATCAAAGGTATATTTTATTTATTTTTTTAGCAAGGTTTATACACCGCTTTCACCTGGTCAAAGTGGTCTACATGGAACAATACAGTATCACCATATACAGTGAACACTGGGTAAGAACTGGAACAGTTAACTTTATAAAATTGGTAAATAATCCCCTGTCTTATGTATTGCTTGAATATTCTTCAGTAAGGAATAGTGGATGGGTGGGGGAGTTATGTTGTAGTTCCAAAGTGTTCTGAAAATTTGGGTGGAACTTATTAATGAAAAAATGCAATATTTCAAAACCTCCAATATTTAAAAATAAAATCAAGCACTGAAGAATGAACAAAGTAAACTATTTCCTCTCTAACTACATGCACAGTTTACCTTACCTGGAAAAAAAATCTATTTACCTTAGAACAGTATAGGAAATCAATCTATATTTTGAATATTTGATGTAAAATTTAGTATATTTGACAGAAACTATATAACACAAAAATAATGGTGTACTAAATCCCAGAATACCTTTGCTCTTTTTGACTTCCTACCCAAAGTAACAATCACTTGGTTTCAAAGGAAAAAGCAGAAACTGGGCATTTATACAGCCCCCGATCTCAGGAAGGAGCGGTATAAAAGTAATAAATAAATAAATTACATACATACAGGCTCTGTAGTGTCTGCATACTGATGTGGATGTGGTTTGGATAGAAGGGTGCATGTGTGTGCACGAAAAGAACATGACTGTGTAAAATATAGATGAGGGAGGTGGTCTCTTTTTCTATGTGTGATGGTTAATAGCTGTGTGCATGGTGAAAAAGAAAGTTGAGTAGGAAACTGAGGCTGGTCATGTGTGCACAAGTGTGAGCGAGGTTGAAGCCCACTTCATGCCATGTTCTAAAGCAATCTTGTGGCCTAACAGAGTGACCGGAAGTAGACCTGTAGCAAGAGCCCAACTAAGTGTGGCCACTGTCTTGTTGCTGGGCAGATTTCAGAGAGCATATACTGTTTGCAGAGAACTCCTGGCAATGGGTCAAGTATAAGACATGCAGAAACAGGAAATATGCCCACCACAGACTAGATAGTAATATGTTTTTTATGATTTGTATAAATTATGCTATGTATTTTATAATTTTACTTGTATAATTTTATTCTATGTATTTTATGAATTTTTATGTATTTTACCAATTGTACACCGCTTTGATTACCCAGAAAGGCGGTCATATCAAATAAATAAACCTAAACCTAGACAGGGGGAGGGAAAAGAGGGGTAGAAACAAGGAAGACAAGCTGGAAAAGAACTGATAGCATAGTTGCTAGCATTTGCGAAAGTCTAAAAGTGCTTGCACAGGAAACGTAGCTAAAATCTGACCAATAGGAATATATTACAGTAAAAAGCCCCCAACCGCAACTGGATAATGTATATAAGAACAGTACTAGACATCATTCGGGGTGGTGGGGGAGGAGACAAACAGGATTCATACAGAGTCTGTGCTTTGTAGCTCAGCTTCTGTTCTCTTTGTCCCCTAACCTCCCAGCAATCAGGCAAACTGTATTGTTTAAGAAAATAATACTGCATTTTGGCTCTTTGGCTAAGACTGTAACTGATCTCATTTCCTTCTAAGTGTCTGAGTCTGTTTGGAGCAGTGTGAAGTCAATCTTATATCTTTGGGGTACAATACAGCAACCTTAGTCAACCAAAATCCCCAAGTGTAAGAGAGAAAATGTCAATGTTGCTCTATTGTAGCTCTGAGCAGAGTACCTTGAAAGGAGATCTTTCTGGAGCAGGAAGGGAAACTCTCACTTCAGCTGTACTGTCAACATGTCATTAATGTTAGGTTGCCTGAATCCTACAGCAGCATCAGAAGCAGATTGTGCCATGAGGCCTGTTATCTGCAAGTGTAATTTGGAGAGCAGCAGCAGTAGAATCTTAATGTTCATCACTGTGAGAACTAGGACTTGACATTGATTGGGTGGTATAATCAGAGCCATAGCAGCATAAGTGGTGAGAAACTGGCTACACTGATGCTGGTGTTGTGCAATATTTTTAAGAATTTCAGGGGAAGTAGTAAGCTGCACGGGCCAAATCATGTAATGTTGCTTATTACGGGTAAGGAAAGCAGCAGCAAAACAGGTCAGAGCAAGAAAATGTGCATGACAAGCTGTTTGCAGTGGCAGCAATACAAGAGGCCAGAATCTGTGAAGGCAGTGAGAGACACAGGGAGGCTCTGAACAGAAGGATGTGAATGAGGCAGGCCATGAGCCACAATAGCTCTACACTAGAGGCCCACCAACATCCCCCAACAAGCAGTGAGGAAGTGGTAGTATTCCATTCTCATTTTATTGTAAGCTATGTGACAGATGAGAAGTCTTTTATAACATAGAACAACAAAACTGTTCAAGTGTGACCATGAGGTAACACATTTTGGGAATCTGGCTCTAGTACAAGCTTGCATCTTTCATTTCAAAAATAAGGCTTCAGGCAATGAATAAATTTAAAAAGACCAACAGAGAAAGAAATAAAAATCAAAACTAGACAAGCTGATACACTGGTTAAGTTTGGAATTCCAACAATTCCATTTTCAATTCATCTAGCTTTGTTCTGGGAGATTTTAATCTTTCATGCAGCTTTTTAGCTCCTTTTTGTTAGTCATATGCCCTTGAATGAGTTCTTATGATCTTATATTAAAGGGTGAGTTTGATGAGGACCAATGGTAAGCATACCGGCATTGGCTCGTTTTCTTCATGAGCTGTCTCCTTGTTTTCATGGTGTCTGATTGAAATTCGGTAGTGTCTGCAGTGGCTTGTCGGTGCTATAGGTCATCTTCTGGATGGTCTCAGCTGCATGTTGCTCCTTGGTTTGATGCCTCTTTTCATGAAGAGAAACACAGTTTGCGAAGAGCTGAACATCACTGGCATAAGTACCATACTGTGGTATTTAAGAACATATACTTGCAGTGTTTGGCAGACTATCGTGGTTTTGTATTGGATAAAAAGAGGATGTATTATTCACATTTTGCTTGTTCTTTGAACCGGCCACAGGAGTTGTTTGCTGTGGTCCGTTCTCTGATACAATTCTTGGCTGATGACCAGGTGATGTCTGGTCTGTCTGCGAAGGTTTTTTTTAGGACATCTTGCAGATAGTAGGCCTGCGTTTCATTTGACATCCAAATTGTTTGCCTTATCTCTGTATGGCTGATATTTCTGCTTTGGTGAGTGATGTCTGGTTGGAATTTTGAGTGGTATCAGAGAAGAAGGTGGTAGATATGATCTTGGGCCTCTCTTATTCAATATGTCCCCTTTGATCCTTGTCCTGCTTGTTTGGTCAGTTCGGGAGAGTGTGCTCCCTTCTTTTATGCTTTGATCAATCGTTCTTTGTGTTCTGGTACTGTGCCTGACAATTTTAAGATGCCTCTGTATGCCCTTTGTTTAAAAAAGGTCACACCTTGGGTCTGGGGGGGGGGGGAGGTGCTTGATTAAGATGGCGGTAACCATCTAGTCGGCAGCAGCACGTTTTTCTTGGTCTGCTCTATGGGCAAAAAGCGTAAGGGGAAAGGCGGGCTGGTACCCTCCCAGCCCTCCTCGACCTCTACAGCGGTTTCTACTGGTCCAATAGATTCCTTCGTGGTTCGTGCTGCCCGGGACCCGATTAAGGAGGACGAACGCCGAGCTGTTTCCGTGTCGGAGTTGGGTGACTCGGCAGGAACTTCAGATATATCTATCTCCTCTTTGAGCCCCGCTCCGAAGGTCTCCCGACAGCTCCTACCTGAAGATTTCCTGGAGTTGGATGTCCCTGTTTCCATGGGTGACGTGTCCGGCTCGAGAGGGTCAGGCGTGGTGGAGGGCCAACAGCGGGAGAGTGTTGCCATTGAGCAGCATAGCCCAGTTTTGGGCTCGGAGCCGTTGAGGGTGGTCTGCACAGGTGGAGTGAAGCCTGTGCCGGTTGGAGGCCGAACGCCAACACATATGGATATTTCTTTGGTTCCTGCGCTTCCGGGTATGTTCTCTTTGCAGCGTCCGGAGAACTTCACCTTAGAATCTATATGCCAGGCGATATTATCGTTGGGAGAAGCTTTAATGCCGAAGATTTCAGTGCTGGAAACTAAGGTGGCGAATTCAGTTGTGAGGGTGGAGCAGTTGGAGCAGCGGGTGGGGGAAGTTCGTTCTGAGGAAGGGGAGAACCGCAGAAGAATTTCTGAATTGACAGATCAATCTGAGACCTATCGGAAGAACTTTACCTCTGTGCAATTGAAATTGGAACATTTAGAGAATGCCTCTAGGGTTAATAACTTAAGAGTGATTAATTTTCCTAAATTATCTGTTTCTCCTAGAGACATGTTTCGGCAGTATTTGGTGGAGGTGTTGGATGTTTCTTCAGAATTGATACCACCTTTGGTAAAAGTTTATTATCTGCCTAAAGCTAAATTAATGCCTAATTTGTCTCGGGAACAGGGGGATTTATTAAATGTATCTGAACTATTAGAACAGTCTGATTCAGAGATCCCTGTTCCCTCTACATTGTTAGTCACCTTTGCATTGTACTCTGATAGAGAATGGTTATTGAAGCTTTTCTTTAGAAAACGTAATTTACTGTTTAAGGGTTTGATGATTCGTATCTATACGGACCTAGCAAGAGAAACCCAGAAACGCCGAAGAGATTTTCTTCTTTTGCGTCCTGGAGTTGTTCAGTTAGGGGGACTTTTCTTTTTGAAGCATCCTTGCAAATGTTTGGTTAAATACCAGTCTGTTTCTTATATTTTTTATGACCCCCCTCAGCTGACTGCTTTTATTAGTGCTAGACGTTCTGAGGTCCCAGTTGTGGATCCATCTGGGCTCATTTGAAATTTCAGTCGGGTTGTATGTTTACCGATTAATTTCTATTTCTTTGTTAATACAGTTAATAGTTTCTCCCCCCTGCTTTGTGGGCTAGGGTGAGCAGACACTTTGTATAATGAGAATTGCTGTGTTAATGTCTCTCTTTATTTTATTTTTCTGCTGTTTCTGCTCTATTTCTGACAAGAATAGTTTTGTAACTTTCTTGGTTTAATTTTGAAATTTCATAAATAAAAAATTAAAAAAAAAAAAAAAAAAGTCACACCTTGATGCTTCACTTCCAGGTTCTTAATGGACTGTCTCAAATCTCCCTTTTTTGGTGAAGTTACTTGAGCGGGTGGTGCAGACTCAATTGTCAGATTTTGTGGATTTGCATGATGTATTGGACATGCAAGAGCATGCTTTTCATCGAGGGTATAGTGTGGAGACTATTTCTTTCTTTGTTTAATACTTTATGGTGCAACTTGGATCATGTGAATATGGGAGTTATGATGATCTTTACTGATAATCCCTCGGCTTTTGATTGTCTTAATAATGTCTTACTTTTGCAGTATTTGCATTCTTTGAGTATTGCGGGTCAGGTGTTGCATTGGTTTGTTTCATATTTATTAGGTAGGCTGTTTCAGGTAAAGGTTGGTTCAGATTCGTCGGACTGGATCCCTTTGTGTAGTGGTATGCCACAGGGTTCAGCGCTTTCTGCTTTATTGTTTAATATCTTTGTTGCTCCTGTGTATACATTGCTGTAGTTTTCGTATTTGGTAAATCAAAAAATCATCAGCATAAACATAACAGTCTTTTGATGTTTTTGTTGGGTATGCTTTTCTTTGCTGCGATGTATGGGAGTTGTGGAGACATTCCTTGCTGAGCATGGGCTGCATATTAATTATAAGAAAACAAAAGGTATTATTTGTCTCTCTTGTTAAGTGCTTTGTCGTGCCTACTGAAGTGCTGTTGAATGGCCATTTGGTTGCTGTTCCTAATGAAGTGGTTTATTTAGGGGTGACTTTGGACATGTGGTTGGATATGATGGCTCATATTAGTAAACTTCTGAATTGTTGTTTTTTTCAAATATGGCTTCTGCATAGACTTCGACCACCCCTTACGCCTCCTGATTTCCGATCTGTGCTTCAAGCAGTGTTGTCTCCTACATTTGATTATGCTAATGTGGTATTGTTGGGTTTGCAGTCTTCTACCTTATCAGCATTGAAGTTAGTGCAGAATGCTGCGGCAAGGGTAGTTTTGGGCAAATCGCAGTTCGACCATATTACACCCCGTTTGCATTCTTTACATTGACTGCCTATTTGGCAGCAGATTATGTTTAAGGTTCTTTGTATGGTATTGAAAATACAATTGTGTTTTTCTGCATCCTGTTTGGGTGAGCTGTTGCTGTGGTATACTTCTGCTCGTCCGGTTTGTCATGCTCTTTGTGATACTCTTATCTTGTTGCTTGCGTGTTACATGTTCTCATGCTTTTGCATTGGCTGTCCCTAACTTATGGAATAGTTTCTGATTCTTTGTAGGGTTGCTATGATAGCTTGTCCTTCCATAGGCATCTTAACTGTCACCTGGTTTCTTCAGGTGTTTGATGATTGATTTTGTATCTGTTTTTATTATTTATGTTTTTTTGTGCCACCTTGAATTGTGTGATTAGGTAGGTTATAAATGTTCTAAATAAAAACAGAAGTCTCAATGGGATCAGAAGTACGGATGGGTAGAACTGAACAGTGCTACTACGTCCACAGCAATGAATACCTTCTTTTATCTGCCTATGAATTTACAGGATCAAATTCTAGCAAAAGAATATGAAACTCCAGAAGAAAAAGAGGCAAGAGGCTACAGAAAGCGAATGATAAAACCTTCAGTCCGCAGGCCCTAAAAAGAATGCTATTGTTACAGAAAAAGGAATATTAATAGATAAGTATCATGTAACTGGCTAATATGTCATTTATCATAAAGACTCTTACCTTTGTAATGTAGAATTTTTTCAAGCCATCCAAAAATGATGTAAATATTGAGGAAACCTGAGGCTTAAGAGCATGCCCTACAAAACAAAATGTTAAATTTAGACAGATCAGCAGCTATATTGAAATATTGTACTTAGAAGCAAGAAAGTCTTCTGGCAAAGCTCCTTAGAAGAAATGTTCTCTAAAGTATATTTTTTAATGGCAGAAAATACTTTTTTACCTATATCTGCAAAATGGTTTCATATTTTTAGACTTCCTAGTTACATTTATGCCCTTCTCTGCTCGAGTTAGCACATCAATTTCTCTCTGTTCAGCCTGAAGACAACTTAACCTGAGATTAAGTGAGGCACCACCAACAGAGAAAGTTGAGCAGAGCAAAGAATTGTGAAATGACAACTGCCTTTTGGGAAGCTTTGTAAAGGAACTTACTAACATGCATTTATGAAACCTCAATTGAAAATACTGGTAAGATTAGAAGCTTGGGAAATAAGCCTCTTTCACCTAGAATTCTCTTCTGTACCAATAAGAGGGAAACATGGAATCCAAGAAAGCAAGTACAAGGATAAAGGTGCACCATTATACTGTAGGCTAACTGCCTCCTGCCCACTACTATATTTTATAAAAATCTTTTATATATGGCTAATTAAAGTACTAAGCGGTTTCCATGAACTTATAAATATTGCTATTACAATACTATTCCCAACATGGCTCTGAAATGTTGGTCTGAACTATCAATTAAGTTAAAAAAAACCAAAAAAAACCCTCATTTTTCAAAAAAATTGAGAACTTCGCTGTTTAATTCTAATTAATATGTTTTACCATTTTTGCTCAGTGTTCATTATTGGGACCACAGCGGTATATAAGTCTACATTAGATTAAATACACAACATCCCATGCCCAACTTCAACCTTTCAATTTCTTGCTTTCTAAATACCCATGTAACAAGATACACCAATATTCAGTTCTGTAAGAAAGGGCTCCCTAAATGTCTTATGTTTCTTACGAAAGTCCTTTAAGTCACTATCTAATCTTACTTGAATGGGTAATTCATTCCATAATCTTGGTGCCATACTTGAATGGGCAGAGTTCTATCTGCTAGCCTTCTTTGCTCAGTGCGAAGAAGGTACCTTCCATCAAATCTGCTTTTGAGATCACTATAACCTATCAGGGCAATATTCAGTTAATAAAACTGCTAATGGTAATGGCACTGCAAGCTTATTGTAAGTTTTACACAGCAACACCAATATTTTGGATGTAAGCCATGCTGTCATTGGCAGCCAATGGAGAGCATATTACAGAGGTATAATGTACTCTCTTGACTGTCACAGACATCAGAGAGGTAGCCAAATCTATACAGGGCAAAACTAAAAGCAGAACCATACAAAAATCTTCCACAGACAACTGTTGTGGTCAACATTGGCACCCCTGCAGTTCAACCCCATAATGTCCAATATCTCCTAAAAAAAAACCTGCCAATGAAATGGCTTTGGACTATATATGCACACATTTGACACACAAATGAATCAAATAAAACAAGACCAATTAAAAAAAGGAAATAGTATAAAAACGGGGACATTGCCAGGACATGATTATTGCAAAACTCAATTGAAATACATGTGTTGGACTGTTTGCTAAGATATGGCTATTACGGACCTCCAATGGTGTGATCACACCACTGGCAAATATTATTATGCTAGGTGGCACACCACATGTGTTTCTGAATTAACTGTTTACATTTTGGTGTGCCCCTGTGGTTCAAAATATATTAGCTGGACCATTAGACCTTTAAAACTTTGTTTGGGGGAACATTCATCAAGGATCACCACTCAGACTATTTCGGCCCAGATTGTGGCTCATTGCCTTCAGTATGGCCATTCCCTTCAGGATTTTTGAAGTCAGGCCATAGATCATGTTCCTCCTGATCCTTGCAGGGGCAATCGTGAGGCCCGTTTGCAATTAGTTGAACAATCTTGGATATACAAATTGCGAACAAGGACACCTATGGGCCTAAACTTGGAACTGTCTCTTATGATTGATTGGCTCAGCGTCCACATATTGGTTGGGGTGGTGCTGTTTTGGCGAATTAGGCGATAACCATTTTTCAGCTGTTGCTGATGTCACACGCCATTGCCAGTATAAAAAGAGTGGTTGATTGTCATGCTGGACTGCATTTCTTAAACGCCATGTGAGCTTGAAGCCCTACTAAATACCCGAGGCAGAGCTCTTTAAATGTTTGTAATGAGGTAGAAACACAGTGCTGTGTCTGGAAGGGGAACGTTTTCACTGGCTTACTATGTTTGCGATGTTTAAGCTAAGTATTGCTTTTTTGCTTTAATTTTTATAAAATAAGTTTTTTTGGGGGGTTTTACACTGTTTGGTTTGCCTAATCACATGAAGATTAAAAAGGAAGGTTTGTGTCTTGAGGGATTTTCCTTTTTTTAGCAAACAGTCCAACACATGTATTTCAATTGAATTTTGCTCTCATCTTGGTCTGACCTTTTTTGATGATACTTTGGCAGTTGAGACCTTTTTGGTTTTGTCAATATTAGGACATGATTATTGGCACCCTTATAAACAATTCAAATCAGTTTGAATAGAAGAACTATATTTCCACTGCATTAAAATTAGACACCTGTGATCAATTGTCAATACTCACATGACTTGAATCAACCAATGAATGATGGCTGTTTAAAATGCCCACATTCAGGGAGTGAGGAGTCCTAGGAAGTGACAGCTGGCCTAAACTTGCACGTGCCTTTGCACTGTGGACTAACATCACTTGGGGATTTTAAAGCTCGGCCCCAACCTCAGGATACCAGAAGTGAGGAGTTCTAGGAGGTAACAGCTAGTCCAAACCGGCGCATGCCTCAGCGCTATGGACTGACGTTACTTGGGGCTTTAAAAGCTCGGCCCTGACTGCAGAATACCGGGCGTGAGGAGTCCTAGGAAGTAACAGCTGGCCCGAACCTGTGCATGCCTTGGTGCTGTGGACTGACGTTACTCAGGGCTTTAAAAGCTCGACTCCCTACTGCAGGACGTGATTGTGGGCGCATTCCTGTGGGCGCATGCCTGAAGGAGCATGCGCAAAGGGGCAGGTCACATCCCTTTGGCGCCCCTTCGGCATAGCAAAGAGCAGGAGCAGGGGAGTCATTTTCGCAGAGTATGGGAAAAAGAAAGAAGATTATAGAAGATTAACTGTTATCGAAAGTTGAAGGTCCAATAAACAAGCATTTGGTAAGGAGAGCAATGGAAGAAACGTCTTTATTCCCTTCAATGACTGTTCTGACTCTCCTACTTTGTTGTCTCCTTCTGGGAGGGGTAACCCAAACCCTTCCGTTTGATACACAGATCCTCGCCCTCTGTTCCCATTCAATCTCTGCTTGATACACAGTGGACTGTCCACCCCAGGGCTTCTTTGCCCAAGGTGTTGCAGTTACTGACGCCAAGTGCAGGCAGTCAGCAGGAAGATCTCTGCCAGAGATCTTCCCCTGAAGGACTTATGGGCTGTGGTGTCTCGCACAGAGACTTTAAAAATTTTGATGGGCACTTTGGCTGAACTTTAAGATTCTACCAAGGACTCTGTGGCTAAATATGTTATTTATTTATTTAACAATTCTTTTATACCGCGCTATTATAATCAGTGCGGTGTACATAGAACAAGAACATACTACAATGCATACAGGTAACATTGAGTTTTACATTGAAGCAGGGAAATTCAACAATAGGACAACCGGGGGAACTATGTACAGATTAACTTAATGATATATACAGTAATATCAAACTCGATTGGATGTTACAATGTGGTTCACTAATAAGACTAGAGAGAAAGGTTGACCTGCTAGCCCTTTTCAGGTTGTATTGAGGTGGTAGTTTTGTTAGTGACTAGGTTGACTTCTGGGTAGCATTTTGTGAACAGGTGGTATTTCAATGCTTTTCTGAATAGGATTAGGTTTTTGATAGCACGGATTTCGTGAGGTAGTGCATTCCAGTTTAGAGGAGCAAATAAGGAGAAGGCCCTGTTGGAGGTGGCCTTAGTACACTTCGTTATTATCTTCGGGACAATTAAGGTGTTCATTGATGTGGTTCTCCTTTTTCTGTTTTCCAGGGTGCAATGGATAAGCTTGCTGATTGGCGTAGGGGGGTAGTTATTTAGTGCCTTGAAAGTAAGGACTAAAGACTTATACTGGATTCTGGCATGTAATGGTAACCAATGCAGTTCTTTCATGATGGGTGTTATATGGTCAGATCTTGATGAGCCGGAGAGGACTCTGGCGGCTGTATTCATGGCTAGGCGGAGCGGGTTTAACGTTGATTGAGGGAGGCCATGTAGGATGATGTTGGCAAAATCCAGGTGTGGGAGGACTAATGCTTGGAAGGTTGTTCGGAAGTCTGTGGGATCTAGTAGGGAGCGGAGGTGATGTAGCGATTTGATCTTATAATATACGTTTTTGTGATGTTCTTGACATGAGTTGTCATATCCAAGTGCTGATCCAATGTGATGCCGAGGTAACGGATGGTAGCTTTTGATTTCAACTCTATGTTGTTGACGAGTAGTGATGGAGGCGGTATGAACTTACGGTTCCTTGTGACAAAAAGAACGTCGGTTTTGCTGTGATTTATCCGAAGGTTTTGTGATAGCAACCATTCAGCTACAGCTTCAAAACATTTGATTATTGGGGAGAATACTGGATGTTCAATTGTGAACGGCATATGTTGATCAGGCATATGTTGATCAGGACTAAGTTGGAACAAGTTGATATGAGACTTGACAAGTTTGAAACTCAGTTGAATACTGTGTAGATTTCTTCTACTATTTCTATTAAAGATTGTTCCATTTGCCGATGGCAATAAAGACTATTAGAAAATGTTTCTAGAGTGTGGAATATAAGGTCTCTTAATTTTCTGGTGACTCATTTATCTCCACGGATTCTTTTTTATAAATACTTAAAAGAAGTTCTATTATTTATTAATCCTGTAGAGTTGCAGATTAGTAATATTTACTATTTACCGTGAGGAAAGAAAACTTACAGCTGCTGAAGGAGAGCTAGGCCAGGTTTCTACTGTGGACAGTCTAGATTTATCAATTTTTTTAGAATCATCCTCTGATGTTATTACCAAGCGAGCCACCTTTGTGGTCTCTTTTGTTTCAGAGATAGTTAAAAATGGTAGTGAAGTCCTTTTTCTCAAAAAAAAAAAAAATAGATGTGTTTTGCGGGCAAAGAATCAATATATTTCCCAATGTTTCCAGGCCAACTCAAGTTAGACGTAAGGCCTTCCTAGAGCTGAAACCTTGTGCTTTGGCCCTGGGGGCCACTTATTTTCTTAAGTTTCCATGCAAATGCCTAGTAATACATCAAGGGAAACAGGACTAATTCTTTGATCCTTTGCAGCTGGAAGATTTTCTAAAAGCTCATAGTTCTTGATTTTGTTTAGACAGAGATGTATTTTGGGTTTACTAATGTAATTTTGGCAGGCTGTTACTTTATTTTGTACCTTGAATTTTGATTTGATCTTATGGTCCTCCTCTTCATTAATGTGGACTTAATGATTCTTTTTTTTCCTCTTAAGAGACATTGGTCTTTATTGTTATGCTTCATTCTGTAATTTTAGTGTTATGTAACCATTTATAATCTTCAATAAAAAAAAATGGCCACATTCACTCCCTGTTCCATTTTTACAATGGTGAAAACAAGAGAGTCATTATCACCAAACAAACTTGAAAGGGGTACAAGGCCATCTCCAAAGATCTTGGGATTCCTGTGTCTACAGTTCGCAATGAAATTAAGACGTTTTCTGATCATGGAACTGATGTGGTGGGAAAAGGAAAAGTATCCAAGACGTCTTCAAAAGCTAGTGCGAACTGTTGGAAAAACACTACGTACAACATCCAAAGAGCTTAATGCTGACCTGGAGCAATCTGGAGTGGTGGTTCAACCCCAACCAGACGCCGTGCACTAAACAAAGGACTTCATGAGCGAAAGTCAAGGAGGACCCCACTGCTCAAAGACAGACATAAAAAGGCATACCTTCTGGGAAAATGTTCTGTGGACAGATTTATTTATTCATTTTTTGAACAGATTTTTCATACCGCTTTATCAATTCGGTCAAAGCAGTTTACATTGTAACAAGCTTGGTAATGGTACATTGAACAGGGACATTGATAACTTGGATTTTTCTGGAGGCAATAGAGGGTTAATTGACTTGTCCAAGGCCACAAGGAGTGCTAGTGGGAATCAAACTCTGTTCTCTTGGTTCCCATTAGGCTAATCCTCCACTCCAAACCTGAGCTCTTTGGCAATGCAAACCAGTGATACAGTTACAGACAAAGAAATTAAGCTTATAAGGAAAAAAAAATCTTCTTACAGTTAAATATGGTGGAGGTTCCCTAATGTTGTGGGGCTGTTTTGCTGCCTCAGGAACTGGAGGCCTGGAACATATTAAAGGAATCATTAAGTCAGAAGACTACCAAAGTATTTTGGAGGGAAATGTGCTACCCAGTGTCAGAAAGCTAGGTCTGGGTTGAAGGTCATGGGTCCTTCAGCATGACAATGACCCAAAACATACATCCAAAAGTACAAAAGAATTGTTAAAAATAAACAATTGGACTGTTCTGAACTGGCCAGCAATGAGTCCTGATATCAATCTAATCGAAAACCTTTGGAAAGAAATGAAATCGGCCATTGGTAAAAGGAATCCTGGAAACATTCATGAGCTATTACAAATTGCAGTTGAAAAGTGGGAGAAACGACTAACAGCCAGATGTACAAAACGTATAGATGGCATTAGCAGAGTTTGGGGGAGGGCATCAGCCGTAACTTCAGGGGTGCGTGCTTCCATCCTCCTGCAGTTAGTTGCACTCATGTGGCAGTTTATGCAGTGCCGTGGCCTCACCCTGTGCTAATGGCAGACAAGTTGCAGCGCCCTGTGATAGCTACCAGCAGGCATTAAAATACTGTAAGCTGTTGCGGTGTGCCTTGCACACCTTTGAAAATACCAAGGAGTCAATAATTGCCATTGCACTACCTCTACTGACGGAAAGCTGTATGGACAATTCCCGACTCGTGATGCGCCAATCCGCACGAATAATGTCATCAGCGCGCTGCAACTTGTCTGGACTGGTGGCTGAGGCAGAACGCCCAGACCGCAGCCGATCGATCTTCCAGTTCCATTTTACTACTTCCTGAAGCCTTTACTCTCTTCACCCATCGTCCAACGGTGCTCCTATCTACCGCAGAACTTCCACACACAGCACACAACTGTTTGTGAATGTTTCTCACACTTTCTTTCTCCTCCACCAAGAATTCAATTACAGCTCGTTGTTTGTATCGTGTGTCACTCTCAGACGCCATTTGAAGGATCACTACCGCCTCGATATTTGTCGGACGACTGTAAAATTACACACGTGTCCTTTGAAGTTCTAAGTTACTACCCTTTCTATTTCACACCTCTATCTTCATTCTGGACTGAGAAAAAACATGTGGGGCATTACTTTCTGAGCAACCCTCGTACATTTTGAAATTGTAGTTTTTAGACAGCAAAAAGTGGAAAACATACAAAGGTGTGAAAACTTTGACATTGTCAATGTTTTTGTTAATAAAAATTTAGTGAGGAATTTTAATCAGGTTTTTATTTGTTGAGGATATTTAAGATGTATCCAGGATACTTTTAGATTTGTTTTATTCTTTTATGTTTGTTTTTAATGAAATTTGCGAATATTTTGATGTGATATGTCTTATTTGATGATTCTGTATTTTTTTTGAATACCACATATAATGATTTTTATCAAATTTGTGGTTTAACAGGTTATAAAATAAATAATGCATATTTTTCAATCCCAAAGTCTCAATGAAGAAAAAAGGCAGGGTGATCCCTGTTAACATCTGGGCAAGGAGCCAATGGTTTTCTTTGCTATGAAAGATGATTGTTATAACAAAACTTGACTGCTATGAGAAAACTTACGGTGACGTTTTACTTACCAGATAATGGCCTTTCCTTGACTCCTGCTAGAGTAAGTCCATACAAGCGAGTTGTTGCCCCCTACCAGCAGATGTGGAGACAGAAAAATTCCAGAGGCTTCTTATGATGACATTGTGCCATAAACAGCCTGAGCCGCTAGGGGCATGATTCAGTATTTGTACCCAAGGAAACTCAGACCTCAAATAACCTCAGAGAGAACTGGGTTCAACAGAACTGGAAGCATAAATGTGTACAGCATCAGTTTCAACAGGTGGTTTGCCAGAAGGTTATGAGCCTGCAGGGCCAACCACAGAAAGCACAGCAGATCAGAACAGGTTTCAGGGGCAGGTTCTGAACTGGTCCTAGCAGGACTCAAGTAAAGGACATTATCTGGCAAGTAAAATATCACCTTCCTTATCATCCTGCTAGACCGGTTCAGACAAGTGAGACGTACCAAAGTTACACTTCCAGTGGGCAGAAGACGACATGGCAGCTTTTAAGACCTCTGAGCCAAAGGCCATTTCAGCCTGAGCGTGGACATCCAAGCAGTAATGCTTGACAAACAGGACAGTGAGGCCCATGTTGCCACCTGACAAATGTCTGAAGGGGCCACCAAGCTATGCTCTGCCTATGGAGGAATCCAAGTGGAATGGGCATTCAAACCCTCTGTAACCAACTGGTTCCATTACAGATATGCCGAGGCAATGGCCTCCTTGATCCAGCACCCCAAGGTAGAAGTAGCCACCATGTTACCTTTACGTGCACCCGCAAAGAGCACAAATAGATGGTCTGATTCGCAAAAGGAATAAGTAACTTCTAGTACCGGAGAAGGACTTTCCAGGCATCCACCAGGTGAAAGTCCTTATCCTTCCAATGGTACTGGCTCCTTAGAAACGGAGGGCAGATAAACCACCTGATTCACATAGACAGACAATACCACCTTGGGTAAAAAGGAAGGAATGGGCTGAATGCACATGACTTCCTCTGAAAGGTTAAATAACTATTCCTGCATGACAATGCCTGAAACTCAGAGATACACCTCGCCAAACAGATGGCAACCAGGAAGACAGTCTTAAGGGTCAGATCCTTAAGTGTAGCCCACTTCAAGGGCTCAAAGAGCTCCAAAATCAAGGCCTGGAGCACAAGGTCAAAATCCCACGAGGGAATGACCAAACGCAAGGGAGGATACAGGTGGACCCCCTGAAGGAAACTGGAAACATCCAGGTATGAGTCAATGGACCTCCCTGCTACCGGTCCTCTGAAGCAGGATAAGGTTGCAACCTGAACTTTCAGGGAGCTAAGGAAAAGACCTTTGTCCAAGTCATCTTGAAAGGTCAGTAAGAATGGCAAGTCCACAGTATTAGTCTGACGCACATGGCACCAATGCTCGAAGACACCAGACATGCATGTAAGCCAGACTGGTAGATCCTCTCTTCACCTTGAGAAGCATGGAAACCATGACAGAAGAATAGTCCTTATGCGCTAAGCAACACTTTTCAAGAGCCAAGCCATAAGTGAGGAGGGAGCTGGGCCATCCAGAAAAACCAGCCATTAATGCAACAACCACTGGGCTGGCGGTAGTCACAGAGGAGGTTCCCACAGGAGCCACATCAGATCCCTGGGCCAAGGCCTCTGTGGCCAATCTAGCAGCACCAGGACAATGCAGCCCAGATGCCATTCTATGCTTAGATGTATACGTTCTACGAGCAGCCACAGAGGAAATGCATACAGCAGGTAGTGCTTTGTGCCAGGACTGAACTAGGGCATCGACACCCTAGGAGTCTGCTTCCCTTTGGTGACTGAAGAATCTCCATATTTTGGCACTGGATTGGATCACCATCAGGTCCATCTCGGCTCTAGAGGCACAGAATTTGCTGAAATGCCACCTGACTTGGTTCCCACTCCCCAGGATTGAGTGAATGACAACTGAGGAAGTTTGCCTCCACATTGTCGATTCTGGCAATGTGTTGCACCAAAAGAGCTAGAAAGGTTCCTTTTCACCCAGGAGAACAGGAGGGTCATCTACAAGGTCACTCTGGCATGCTTTGTGCCCCCTTGCTGTGGCACTGTCAGAATATACCCTGCCCTTGACTAGGGTCTGAAAGTGCAGGAGGGCTAGACAAATGTCCTTTGCCTGGTGATAGTTGATTGCCACGCCGGCTCCTAGCTGCACCAAGAACCCTAAGCTGTCCCATTCTCGCAGTGGGCTCCTCAGTCAAAGGCTGACATCCATCAACAGGAGAAGCCACAAGTGATCGTCAAAGTGGCATACTCTGCCTCAGATACTATGGCTGCTGTCACCACTGCAGGCAAGACCTTACCTCCAGCTGGATTGGAACCCTGACCTTTAACTCTGGAGAGAATGGAGAGCACAGAGTAAGCAATGGCCTCTGAAGTGGCCTCATAAGAGCACCATGTCAATCATTGCCACCATCAAACTGGGAAGTTGTAGATAATCCCAAACCCTGGGAGCCTGCTGAGATTGGAAAGCTGCCAGCTAGACTAACAACTTTTGCACTTTCTCCTCAGGCAGGAAGACTCTGCCTATCCAAGTGTCAAAATGCACTCTCAGGTATTCCAGCAATTGGGAAGGCTCCAATTGTCACCCAGCCAAGACTCGCCACAAATTGCACCACATGAGTCGAAATCAGAGATGCTTCAGACTGTGACCTGACCCAAATGAGCCCATTGTCCAGATATGGGTGAACAGAGATCCCTTGGTACCTTAGTGCAGTGGCCGCCATCACCACCATGACTTTCGAGAAAATCTTTGAGGTGGTTGAGAGGCCAAAGGAAAAAGCAGCAAACTGAAAATGAGAGCAAAGCATGGCGAAACGGAGAAAACACGGTTTATATTCTCAGATAATAATGTGGAAATAAGCTTCAGCTAAAAACAGAGATGCAAGGAACTCCCCACAGCATACCGCTTGGATCACTGACTGTAGAGTCTCCATATGGAAGTGTAGGGTGTGCAAATGAGTGTTTACACCCTTGTCACCCATGTCTCCTTGTTGCAAGAGGGGGGGGGGGGGTGGGACCTGCAAGGGTGCATCAGAAACTTCCATGCAAGAACTGCAGACAATGACAAGGCTCTCTGCTCTCCGCAGATCAGGCAGTGCTTCTCAGAAGTCAGCATGTGAATCTCTATCACTGCGGTAGCTGGGCAATGCATGCTCAAGAAGTGCCAAAATAGTGCAATGTGCTGCATGCTAAGGCTATGCAAACAGTACCAGCATGTGCAAGAGCCGCACAGACAGTAATAGTGCGCACTAGGGCCACATGGACAAGACAACATATGCTGCGAATGCGCACTATGCAA
This sequence comes from Ichthyophis bannanicus, assembly GCA_033557465.1. Taxonomy (NCBI): domain Eukaryota; kingdom Metazoa; phylum Chordata; class Amphibia; order Gymnophiona; family Ichthyophiidae; genus Ichthyophis; species Ichthyophis bannanicus. The sequence goes on along the minus strand of CM066036.1, from coordinate 523,148,917 downwards.
GACATGGCAAAGTGCGGGAAGCACAATCAACACAGGCAGTTGGAACCAACGGATGCCCCAAATTGCCTATCCCAACTTATGCCCCACTAGTGCATAAGGTCAGAAGCCCTCACAAAAGTCAGACAAGCTTTGGCACTCACTTCTGGAAAACCCAAAGGCAGGTAAAACCATGCCGGGCTCAGCACTACTCCCCTGATGCCAGCTGCAGTCACATACCTCTGAAGAGCCTTATTCAATCTTCAGAGAAGATCAAGGGGAAGGAGGAGGGAGAGGGCACTGAAGTTGTGTGAGGCTTTGAAGAGTCCTATCCAAACTCCCTTTCCAATCATCTGGCTGCTCAACAGGTCCCTAACATAAGGAAAGGACGCAGAGCTGAAACAATTCCTCCGCTCCTTATGGCAACTGAAAAGAGCACTGGTTTTAAGGGTGACTAATGGAGCCTTCCACATTGTGCTCCAGTGAGAGAGTCACCCACAAGGGTGGCCTTTCTTGAGCAAAATTTGTTTTCCCAGATTTCATCAAGCTGAAAAACTGGCATCCACCATCTGCTGGAGATAAAAGAAATAATGAACCATGCTCCTAAGGGCTCAGGCTCTTCATGGCATGATGTCATATGAAGCCTCTAGAATGTTTCACTGTCTCCACATCTGCTTGTAGGGTGACATAACCTACTTGTCTGGACTGGTCAAGCAGGATGATATGGAAAGTAGGCTTACAACTTTGAAGGAAACAAATACAGTTTAGGGCTATTACCTTCTCAAAGGTGTTTTGCTGTAATAGCTATAAACAGGACCCTGGAAAAGGTTCAAAAGTATAAAAAGAAAGTTATAACATACAACTGCTGAAACTCAGCTGTGTTTTATTTATGCTGTCCCTCTGCTGGTGTCCTGTTTATTTTGTTTATTTGTGTTTCCTCAGACACTGCCCCTCCAAACCAGGCCAACAGTCTCCTGCCAGTAAGTGGGGTCCTCCCCTTCCAGTTTTCCCGTGGCCGCGTGATCGCGGCCGCGTTCAACAAGGTACACTGCCTTGCTACTATAAATCAGCAGCGCCTGCGGCGCTCGTCGCCACGGTGCGCGACAGGGGCGCGCACCTAAGGAGCACTCCTTGGGGCCGCTCCGGTGGCGGAGGTCTGTTTCTCCTTATGAGCTGGATGGGTTTATTTTCCATTCTCCTTTTCACTTCTCCACCTGGTAAGTTAAGCTCCTCGCCTGCTCTATTTTTACCGCCGCCTGGGCTCGCTTCTGGCCCGTTAATTCTGGCAACGTCTTTTCCCTGCTTTTCTCCGTCTCTTCCCTCATTCCTTTGCCCTATGGACTCTATTCCTGTAATCTGGGGCAGGCGGCCTGACAAACCCCCTAATCTACGTTTCCGTTGTAGTGCCAACCTTCGTTCGTGCCCTCTTTCTTCCTCCTTCCCTCTTCCTTCTTCCGCTCCTTCTAATTCATCCTGGGCCCCCTTTTCTATTGGTCTCCTTAACTGTCGGTCTCTTCGTAATAAAACTCTTCTTATCCAGGACTTAGTTCTAAGATCCCCTCCTGGGATTACTCTCCTTACGGAGACCTGGCTCTGTGATGGTGAGGACGCTCTCCTTGTGCGCTGTCTCCCCCCTGGCTTCTCTCCCTCGTCTCGGTCGGTCTGGTGGTGGCGTGGCTGTCATTCTTCATCCTTCTTTTTCTTATACTCTGATCTCTTCCTAGTCCTTGTATTATTCTGAAGCTCTCTTGCTCCGCCTCCACACTTCCCCTTCTGTTCATATTCTTCTTATTTACTCTCCTCCAGCTCTTCGCTCTCATCTCTGGGATGACCTCTTGTTAACCATCACTGATATCTCCTTGGCTTTCCCTCACCTGATCATTGCGGGTGATTTTAATCTCCACATGGACGCTCCCTCTTCAACAAGAGAGCACTCTTTTCTTTCATTCCTCCAGGATCTGTCGCTAACCCAACATGTCACTATCCCAACCCATCAGGCCGGTCACACTCTCGATCTATTTCTGACCTCCACCTCTTCCTCTCTTATTCTGTCGGCTCTGTCCGCCACGTCCCTCCCTTGGACAGATCATTTTCATCTCACACTATCCTGTTCCTTTTCAGGTATTTTACCCCCTGTCTCTTCAGTGTCCCCCCCCCCCCCATCACCTCCATTGCGGTTGTCTCGAGCTCTCACTCCCCTCACCCTACAAAAATTTCCCCCAGTCTCTGAGCTTTTGCCTGCTGATTTTTCACTTCTCTCCCCTAACTCCCAGGCTGCTCTTTGGTCTTCCACCCTTTCCGCTACTCTTGATCTTTTAGCTCCCTTACGCCCCCGCCCACTTCGTCGATGCCCTTCCCATCCCTGGTACCTTAACGGCCTGCGACTGCTGCGGACACACCTCCGGAGGGCCGAGCGATTATGGTGCAAGGTCCCTTCTCCTGCCAATTTATCTATCTTCAAATCCCAATACTCCTATCGCTCCCAACTTCATTCTGCTAAACGGGACTATTTCTCTAACACTATTTCACATGCTCCCAATCAGACCCGACATCTCTATTCCGCTCTTCGCTCCCTTATCTCCTTACATGCCCCATCACCAACTCCTGTTATCCAGTCTTCTCCTTCTCCCTCACAATTGGCTTCTTTCTTTGTCTCTAAGGTTGCCTCATTGAGAGACTCACTACCTTCATGTCCTGCTCCTATTACTTCTCCCCCCCCTGTTCCCTCGCCTCCGCCTGTCTCCCAACTCTCTCACTTCTGGGTTACCTTCTCTCCCATCACTGCTCCCGAACTTCATCACCTTCTTTCCTCCTCTAGAAAGACCTCTTGCCCGCTTGACCCTATCCCTTCCTCTTGGCTTATCACTCCCTCTCTGGGCGTCTTCCCTTATATTCTTGCTATGTTTAACTCCAGCCTTTCCACGGGGATCTTTCCTGGTTCTTGGAAGCACGCGTTGGTTCGCCCTATCTTGAAGAATCCCCCTCTTGATCCTTCACTTCCTTCTAATTATCGTCCCGTTTCCAACCTTCCTTTTTTGTCTAAACTTCTGGAGAAATTTGTTTTTGCTCAACTTTCCCATCACCTGGATTCTACCAACTTTCTTCACCCCCGTCAATCTGGTTTCCGTCCTGGGCATATAGTGTCGATACTGTTCTCTTAGCTTTCACTAATGCACTGCATGTAGCTCACGATCGCGGTGATATTTCGGTGGCGGTTGCTTTGGATCTTTCAGCTGCTTTCGACCTGGTTGATCACTTTCTTCTTCTTCACCGTCTTCGGGAAGCCGGTCTCTGTAGTACGGTCCATCACTGGTTTCACTCTTTCCTTTCTTCCCGTTCCTGTGCAGTTCTTTCTTCTTCACCTGCCCTCCCTTCTTCTGATTCTCAGCACCTTTCCTGCGGGGTTCCACAGGGTTCTGTTCTTGCCCCTCTTTTCAACCTTTTTCTGGCCCCTCTTGCTCTTCTCATACAGCAGTCAGGTATCTCAAGCTCTCTTTTACGCCGATGACATTCTCCTACTTCATCATACCTCTCCTTCCTGTCCCAATCTTGTCCCACTGAACTCTTGTCTTTCATCCATTGCAAACTGGCTCACCATTAACTGTCTTCACTTAAATCTTACTAAGACTCTTGCCATTTGGTTCACCCATGGTGGTCCTTCTCCCTCTTTAGCCCCTTCTTTCTCTGACTCTCCGGTCCCACTAGTCTCCACCTTTCAGTACCTAGGTGTCCACTTTGATTCCGATCTTTCTTTTCACACTCATATTTCCCATATCACTAAAACTTCTTTCTTTTTTCTTTGTCAAATTCGTTCAGTTCGCCCTTCTCTCTCCCTCAGCCCTGACCACCCTGGTATTATCTTTAGTTATGTCACGGGTAGACTTCTCCAATTCATTGTTCCTTGGTCTCCCTAAAATCAGGTAACCAGACTTCAAAGAATACAGAATACTGCTGCACGCCTTGTCACACATTCCACTCTCCGGGATCATGTCACTCCTTTACTCTTCCGTCTTCACTGGCTGCCTGTTTCATTTCGTTCTCAAATTTAAGCTCTTGACCCTGTTACATAAAGTTTACCACACTAGCACCCCATCGTATCTGATTGATCTCCTCTCCTTTCATTCTCCTAGGTATACACCCCGCTCTTTCCACCTCAACCGTCTTGCCCTTCCTTCCCCTTCCCGTGCCCACTTGCAGCTCACCCGTCTTTCTGCTTTTTATTTTGCTGGTCCTGCTCTTTGGAACTCTCTCCCCTCTTCTCTCCGTTTGGAACCACAATATGTCACTTTCAAACAAAACCTCAAGACCCATCTGTTCTCCCTAGCATTTAATGTCCCTTCTCCTTTTGTATGAGTTTACCCCTTTTTTGTATCTTGTCTTGCCTCTATTATCTTTTTCTTCTTCTGTTCTTTATAATTTTGTACATTTCCTTTCTTTTTACCGGCTTCGGCCAAATTTTTATGTATTTTATTATTGTACACTGCCTTGATTGATATAGAAAGGCGGTTTTTATCAAATGATTAAACCTTAAACCTTAGATACCAAAAATGACCTAGGTTGATGAAAAATCACTCAAACCTTTTTTTTTTTAATCAAGAGGTAATCTAGGAAAATATTTGGCATTACTCGAGTAAAAATGTGCATATATAAAGTAAAAGCAGTCACCAGTGACTGCTCAACATTTTCCCCTCAGAAGCAAGTTTTATTTGGACAGACATGGGCTGCCCTTTGAGTTTTTCAGTTCCTCGCAGTCTCAAGATTTCCATGACTGCTTTATTTTAACAACCTCACATCTGACCTACTTGCTTTGAGCCCAGTTCAGGAAAAACATTATGCACCATTTCCATGGCATTTCCTTTTGATTAAGTTCACAGTATACTGAAGGATACGGGTGGGAGGACACAGTAAGTTCACAATAAATCTTATGTAGAAACCCAATATAGGCTGCAATCAAATAAAACATGACTGCTTTTAATTTAAAACATAAATATAATTTTTAAAGTAATTAAAAATAAGAAAAAAAAGTCATTACGTGTAACCATGAACACGCTAAACATGAATGGTGAATGGACATTTTTTGTGCAGATGCGATGTTAGAGCACCTTCAGTTGCCTTGGACCAAACATCAAAGACATGTCTTGTTAAACTACCGTACAGTCTTATTGAAAAATATAGCATTTTTGAGAAACCAAATGTCTACGTACATACTGCCAAATGAATGGAAAAGAAATGATAGTCACAGCCATTAGATCAGCCAGTACCAAAATAGGCAAGGCATTTACAAGCTGATTCCATATGGGTGGAATGGAAAGTTATGCATGCGAGTTCCTATTTTCAAGGACTAACATGTATGTTTCAACTGGTTGCTACTGTAAGTGCACATACAAGTGCTCATCATGTGTATCTTCAGGTTGGCTGTGACCAAGGATTGAGCTTGAGTGCCACATAGGTATTTGTCTTTGCCAAAGTGCATAAATCATACAGTAAAAATTATGGCAATCCAATACTTGTAAATCAATCTAGGAATGGCAAGATACACCTGCCCATCAGCAGGTATAAGTGACCATGCCTAGGTTCCAGCATGTTCATATGCCCCCATTTTATAATGTAAAGCACGTATGTGCTTTATCTTATAAAATAGGCCTTAACTGTGTGCACTGAACTGCACACTGCCAGCATGGGGGATTACAAAATAAACTTCTTAGCGACTATGCTCAAAAAAACACTGTCCTGGGATAGGTATGCAAAGCTCAGTACTGAAGAGTTTTGGTGGGGAGGGGGCAGGAAAACTGCAGCTTCAATGAAGGTGATCCGTGAAACTACAAACTGGTGAACCAGACATCAGTACCCGTACCCAGTACAGCTGGTGCTGCAGTACCTCCAATCTTTCGCAATCTGGGCTCAAATACAACTCCATTAGAGTGCACTTCAGTGTCCTGGCGGCTCAGCACCATCCAGTTGAAGGCAAGCCTCTCTCGGTCCAGCCTCTGGTGACCTGCTTTTTAAGAGGACTTCTGCTCTTCAAACCCCCTCTTTGCCCTCCGGCTATGGAATGGGATTTCAAAGTAGTGTTGGGCACAGCTCACTCGCCCACCATTTCAGCCTCTGGCTACCTGACACCTTGTGTAAGGTTGTGTTTCTTGGTGGTGCTTACCTCTGCTCGCAGTCAGCGAGCTCCAAGCCGCACCGTATACCAGGTTCTATAAGAACAGGGTCGTGCTACGCATGCACCTCAAATTCCTTCCGAAGGTGGAATCTCCTTTCCACCTCAATGAGGAGATAGTGCCACCCACCTTTTTTCCAAGGCCTCACTCCAGCAGGGTAGAGAAAGTCCTTCATACTTTGGATTGCAAGAGGGTTCTGTCCTTCTACATTCAGCATACCCAGGGCCACCGGAAAGCTTCTCAGCTTTTTGTTTCCTATAACCCCAATCAGCTGGGGAAAGCGGTGACCAAATGGACATGGTCCACCTGGGTGGCAGGTTGTATTGCCCTCACCTATGAGCAGGCTGGGCTCATGCTGGATGACCAGGTCATGGCACACTGTCAGGGCCATGGCAGCCTCTGTGGCAAACCTGTGCTCTGTCCCAATGCTGAACATCTTCTGGGCCGCCACCTGGTCTTCAGTCCACACCTTTGCAGCTCATTACTGCCTGGAAAGGGAGTCCCAACGGACAGTGCCTTCGGCCAGGTCATGCTCCGTAATCTTTTTGGGGTCTAGGCAACTCCTACCCTCTGACCCTTCTGTGTTCAGGCTGCCGGAGCGTTGGTTCTATCGGACATACAGGTCCTACTGCAATCTGTATCTACAGATTCAATTGCTGCTGCTCATGGCTCCCCTTGGGGGCAACACTGGTCTTTTTTCCCTATGGGACTGCAGTAGCCTGTAGCTAGGGAATCCCATATGTGAGGACTGACTTCCTGCTTATTCCCGAAGAAAACGTAGTTACTTACCTGTAACAGGTGTTCTCTGGGGACAAAAGAAATCCGTCCTCACAACCCTCAACTTTAAGTTGTCGAGGAAGGCAGACGCATACAGAAAAGAAATAAAGAAAAAATAAGGAAATTCTTCTGCAGTGACAGGAACACGACCTGCTGGCTCCGCGGAAAAAGAACTGAGGAGAGACAGTTGGAAAGGCGGGAAGGCAGCACGCAGGCGCTGTGGGATGCTCCCAAAAGCTTTCTGAATGGACGCTGGGGGGCGTTCCCGTGCAGGCTCCGTCGGTACCGACGTACCCATATGTGAAGACTCATTCCTGCTTGTTCCTGGAGATACAGAAGTTGTCTTTCAGCAATGGGAAGTCCTAATAATAGATCGTAGTAACAAGAAACTTGTACTATTCTGCTGCAGAAGATCAAACAGGGCTACTTTTATGCTGCTCCCCCCCCCCCCCCCAAAACACAGAAATTCTGCTAATAGCTAAGACGTCACAAAAGATAAAACAGGACATGGCTTTCATAATCTTCATAGCCCAATCCTAGCCATGCCAAATTTGGTTTCCTTGTCTATATTAACTATGGGTCAAAACACAATCATCTAACAGTCTCTCCTTCATTAGTAACTCAATATGACGGATTATCTACCTGAACATCCATTTTTGCTGACACTAATAACTTGGGTATAAAAAAAAAAAAATACACATCATACCCCTTTTTCTAATTTTCTTAGAAGGCAATCCACTAGAAAATCATGTTAACGGAAGAGGTTCTTCTGCTGGAGTTTTCTAGGAAACCTTTGAGCTGTTTACCTACCCTCCACGGAATCTACTTTAACATCTAATTCACTTTATATTGTCTGGTCTAATTATCTCCTCGGTGAAGGTTTATCTTGATACAATAGTAGTATGCCATAAATACATTTAATGAAATCCCTGCATTACATCATACTCTAGGGTCCAAGTTCATTAAGAGGTTATAACATACAAAGTCAGACACACACACTCATTGTCCCGAGGAGTTCACGTCTTAAAGTCTGAATTAAACAAAGGGAGTGTCCATGCATTTGAGACAAACTTCTAAGAGAAGTCTGTCATCACTATCAGATGAGGTCACTCACTTTGTGTGTGATTTATCTTGCTACCCTACAGAGAAACCCCTATTACAGCTAAGCAACTTCATTTTATTACCACTCTAGGCTTAGCTACCATGGACTTGTGGGCTTAACATAAATGCAGTGACTTCTGTCAGCAGAGAAGTTATCCTAGAATAACAGTTTTTGAAGGGTCTTATTGCTCCTATATATAACAGGAAACGGAGATGAACATCCTCTTATTTTCTGTGTGCTCTACCTTAAGATTTTTAAAAGTCTGTATTCTATTTATTTATTTATTTATTTATTTAGACAGTTTTGTATACCGCCTTATCCTTCAATCAAAGCGGTCACAACACAATTGGGGGATACATTTAACACGCGGGGATATGAGACACATACACTAATACTTACAGGGAACATGGGCAATGGAGGGTTAAGTGGCTTGCCCAAGACCACAAGGAGCATCTGTGGGACTAGAAACCCCAGTCCTTCCGGCCCAAGGTTGCTGTCCTCTAGTGGGATTTGAACCCCCGACCTTCCGGCCTGAAGTACCATGCCCCAACCACTAGGCTACTCCTCCCTATTCTATGACTGAACTAACTAAAATTTTGGGAATACATTTTAGCTGCTGCAGTCCATGATGCTGACCTGTTATCCAGTTAAATTGCTCAACTTCCAATGTTTAATGTTTAATAAATTTAACAAACCACCCTTCAAATTTACCAGAAAAGGCGGTGTATAATATAAAGGTAAAAGCAAGAATACTACACAAGCAATGGGGTTAATAATTCAGACTGTAGAAGTCAGCACTGCTAAAGCGCCTGAATCACCCCAGCCAAAAATGAAACCGTATACTCATGTACCCTCGAGGGAGACATCCTTTCTGAGGAGCCACGGCATCGATTGGGGTCTGCAGAGGCACCCTGGGATTCTGTGGCTTCAGAAGAGGCCTTGGCCTTCGGAGGTACCAGGGAAGAGTACCAGTGCACAACCAGAGAGAATATGAAACTCGGGTCGAGAAAAATCAACTTTTTCTGGGGGAAACCAGACTGATGTCTGAAGGGCTCTGCGGAAAAAGAGTAGTTACTCACCTGTAACAGGTGTTCTCCAGGAGCAGCAGGAATCAGTCCTCACATATAGGTGACGTCGGCGCCGATGGAGACCCCATGCGGAGCATGTCCTCAGCTTTCAAAGAAAGCCTTTGGGAATGCAGGCACGCATGCGTGGACCCCTTCCCGCCCAAAGGTGCCATCTTGCTCAGTCAAATGACATAGCTAAAAGACAGCAAAAAAGAAAATGAACTATATACAACTGCAACTCCAAGGGGAGGAGGGAGGGTCGTGAGGACTGATTCCTGCTGCTCCTGGAGAACACCTGTTACAGGTGAGTAACTACTCTTTCTCCAGGACCAAGCAGGAAGTCAGTCCTCACATATGGGCGACTCCCTAGCTCTGGGCTACCAGGAACCCAGGCTGAAAAATACAGCTCCCTCTAGAGCCTCAGCAACAGTGAGAGAATCTTCTCTGAGACCACACCTAAACGGTAGCCCAACACCAGGGCCGGAGGGTAGGAGTTGCCTAAACCTCAAAGAGATTACGGAGTACCGCTTGCCCAAAAGCACTGTCCTTACGGGACTCCCTCTCAAGGCAGTAGTGGTCCGCAAAGGTCTGGCTTGAAGACCAAGTAGCGGCCCGGCAGATGTCCTGCAACGGAACAGAACGGAAGTGAGCTACTGATGTGGCCTTCGCCCTGACCCGGTGGGCTGTGACTCGACCCTCCATGGAGAGGCCGGCTGCCCTGTATGCCCAGGCGATACAGTCTGCCACCCAGATGGACAACGTACGCTTAGTTACAGGCAACCCCAACCTATTAGGGTCAAAGGAAATAAAGAGCTGAGAAGCCCTTCTATGCCCCTGCGTACGTTCTAGATAAAAGGACAGCACCCTTCTACAATCCAGGGTATGCAAGACAGTTTCTGCCCTACTGGCGTGCGGCCTGGGAAAGAATGTCAGAAGTACCACCTCCTGGTTGAGGTGGAAGGAGGACACTACCTTGGGAAGAAACTTAGGATGAGTACGCAAGACTACCCTGTTCTTATAGAACCTGGTATGCGGCCTATCCAAAACTAGAGACTGAAGGTCACTCAAACGCCTGGCTGAGGTGAGTGCCACAAGGAACAACACCTTCCAGGAGAGGAAATGTAAATGGCAGGTTGCCATTGGCTCAAAAGGTGGGCAAGTCAGTTGCTGCAAGACCACACTGAGATCCCACTCAGTGGCCGGTGGATGAATAGGAGGCTTAAGCAGAAGCAGGCCTCTGAGAAAACGAGACACCAGAGGGTGGCCCGAGAGGGATTGCCCATCCACCGGCGAGTGGTGAGCTGAGAGGGCACTGAGGTGAACCCAGACAGAGTTGGACTGAAGTCCCAGATTGGAAAGGTGGAGCAGATATTGTAACACCACCTGGACCGAGCAGGAGAAAGGGTCCTCTTGCTGTTGAGTACACCAAGTAGAGAACCTACGCCACTTTAGAGCATAGGCCTTCCTAGTGGAATGTTTCCTGGAGGCCAACACCACCTCTTCAACCTCCCTTGACAGGAGCAAGGGAGCAAGGACTAGCCTTTCAGCAGCCAGGCCATCAAATTGAGAGATTTGAGGTTGGGATGCAAGAGGGACCCCTGATCCTGAGTCAGAAGGTCGGGTTGCAACCCCAGAGGAAGTGGAGTATCCACTGCCAACTGCAGAAGAGGGAACCACGGCTGCCTGGGCCACCTGGGGGCTATCAGGATCAGTGTGGATCGGTCCCTGCTGGATCTTGAAAAGAGTCCGGGCCACTAGAGGTGTGGGAGGAAAAGCATACAGCAGGCTCTCTGACCAGGGGATCAGGAATGCATCTGGCGCTGTCCGTGAGGGATGCGGTTGTCTGGAACAGAACCTGGGTAGTTGCCTGTTCAGCGGACTGGCAAAAAGATTCATGGTCGGAAGTCCCCACTTCAGAAAGATCTGCTGAACCACCAGAGGATCCAACTGCCACTCGTGAGGCTGCAGGAGTCTGCTGAGCCTGTCTGCCAGGTAATTTTCCTGGCCTGGGAGGTAGACCGCCCTGAGGGTCATGCCCTGATTGACAGCCCAGGAGCAGACAGCTTGTGCTTCCAGGCACAGAAGTCTGGATCCTGTGCCTCCCTGCTTGTTGACGTAGAACATAGCCACCTGGTTGTCTGTCTGAACCAGGACAGGCTGGTGAGACAGGATCTGAGAGAAAGTCTGTAAGGCTAGTCGAATGGCCCGCAATTCCAACAGGTTGATCTGCTGGGCGGCCTCCCACGGAAACCACAGGCCCTGTGTGCAGGCCCCTTGGCAGTGTGCCCCCCAGCCCTGCAGGGAAGCATCGGTTGTCAGTACCTGAGTGTGTGGGGAGGCCTGGAAAGGGAGACCCCTGACCAGATTTGGGAGATGCCTCCACCAGCGTAAGGAGTCTACCAAGAGTTTGGACACCCTTATTCTGTCTGACAATTTCCCTGTGGCCTGCAGCCACTGTGCCTTGAGGTGCCACTGAGCCGGCCTCATGTGCAGCTGGGCATGTGGTGTGACATGCACTGTGGAAGCCATGTGACCTAAGAGCCGGAGGAAGTGTCTGGCCGAGACCAGAGAGTTCGCCTGAAACTGGCCGGCCAACCTTATCAGCCTGTGAGCCCTGTCCACAGGTAAATAGGCCTTTGCATGGATGGTATCCAATCTTGCCCCTATGTACTCCACGTCCTGTGAGGGGACTAAAGTGGACTTGGGGAAGTTTATGACGAACCCCAGGTGCTGAAGCAGGTATATGGTTCTGAAGGTGGCCTGCCTGGCCTCCTGTGGAGACTGGCCCCTGATAAGCCAGTCATCCAGGTAAGGGAACACAAAGATCCCCTGGTTCCTGAGGTAGGCCGCAACCACCGCCAGGCATTTTGTAAAAACCCTGGGGGCGGGGGTGAGGCTGAAAGGAAGCACTCTGTACTGGAAGTGCTTTCCTCCCACCACAAATCTGAAGAATTGTCTGTGACTTGGATGGATGAGGATGTGAGTATAAGCATCCTTCAGGTCTAAGGAGCATAGCCAATCTCCCTGTTGGAGGTAGGGCAGTAAGATTCCAAGGGTAAGCATCTTGAACTTTTCCCTCTCCAGAAACTTGTTCAGATTTCTCAGGTCCAGGATGGGTCTGAGGCCTCCTGTTCTTTTTGGTACCAGGAAGTACCTCGAGTAGAAGCCTTGCCCTTCCAGGTGGTGAGGCACCGGTTCCACCACCTGGTCCCTTAGGAGACCTTCCAACTCCTGAAGGAGTAAGTTTCTGTGCAGAGGGGGTCTTGGAGGCTCCCCTGGAAAGTAGGAGGGGGGTATCTGGGTGAAGTGGAGCAGATAGCCCCTTTTGATGATACTTAGCACCCACGTATCCCCTGTGATGGCTGGCCACCTGTCTGCATACAGGGTCAGCCGACCTCCTGTGCCCTGGAGAGGAGGAGAGGCTATGCTAGCATAGTCAAAAAAACCCTCCCTGCTGAGCAGGAGCCAGAGTAGGAGGCTTGGGGGCCTTCTGCCTACGGGGCCCATGACCCTGCCCCTTTGTAGCTCCCCAAAAGGGACAGCAGGCCGAGGCCTGGTAATGAGGGTAGGTTTTGTAGGCAGTGGTCTTCCTCGGGTAAAAGGTCTTTTTCCCCGAGCCCTTCTTCTTCTGAGAAGGGGCAGAGGTTTTTCTGGACAGCCTCGTCCGGGTAAGAGTCTCGGTCTCAGGTTCTGCAGCCTTTTCTGTTATGGGCTTGCTAAAGAGGTTTTCGACTCGGCAAGGGACATCGACCAACTTGTCCTGAACCCATGGCTCGAGGTCCGAGGATTGTAGCCAGGCCTGGAGGCGTGCACCGATGCCGGCCCCTTCTACCTGGGCCGAAGCCTCAAATCCATCGTAGACTGCTCGAGATATAAACTTCGAGCACTCCCGAATACCAGAAGACAAGGCCTTGAACCTCTGCAAAGGTTCCTCGGACAAACCAGCAGAGAACCCGGCAATGTCCTTTGCCCGGTCCCGAAGGTACATGCCCATGTACAGCTAGTAGGTCTGGACACGGCAAGCAAGCATAGAGCGCTGGAAGCACTTTCTACCGAGGGCATCCAGGTTCCGGGCCTCCCTGCCGGGGGGCACCGAGGAGTGCATCTTCTGACTCTTCAGTTGATGCATGGCTGATTCCACAACCATGGAATGGTGCAGTAGCTGTGCCTTTTGGAACCCGGGGCTCTTGCAGACTCGATAGATGGAATCGACCCGCTTGCTTAGAACCGGCATCGAGGCCGGCACTTCCCACATGCGGAAGAGCAACCGCTCCAGCATTGGAGGAACCAGGACAGTAAAGGCCTCCTTGGGAGGAGAGTCATACTGCAGAGCCTCGAGCTCCTCAGCTCGAGGCTCCTCCTCTGGATCCGCCGGGAATGCCAGTGCTTTGGCCATGTCCCGCATGAAATCCGAGAACCTAGTATCCTCCGGGGGGGACCTTGTCCGAGGTTCGGATCCCGGTGAGTCCGAAGGGACGCACTGAGTCCGGAAGGTGTCAGGGAACTCCTCCTTCTCCGTCTCCCACGCCAATTCCTCCGAGGAGGAATCGAGCGGCTCCGAGTGGGTGGGCACGAGGAATCGAGCGGCTCCGAGTGGGTGGGCACCGACACCATCCGCCCTGATGTCGAGGGAATCGGCGTCGACGACCTCGGTCCCGAACGGGAGGCCAAGGGTGACCGCGGCTGAGGATCCACTCGAGTTCGCATGGTCTCAAGGATCGGCTCGGCCTCTGGGGTTGACTTGGACATCGATGTCCCGGTGGTCGGGGCAGATGCGCTGGTGAGACCGGCGATCAGCACCCGCTGCTGTTCCATAAAGGCAGACCAATCTGCTCTCCAAGGCCGTCAACCTGAGTCCGAGCTCAGGAGACCCAGCAGCCTCCGACTCGGGCCCCGACGTCGGCTCCCCCGGAGGAGAGTCCACGAAGACAACAGTACTCACGTGACTCGGGGCCTCCGACTCCACACGAGGATGCTTTGCAGGCCTCTCCGACTCCGAAGACCTGGGACGGCGATCAGGGCTATGCGACCTGGCCCTAGAGCCAAGAGCATCCACCGACACCGCCCTCGCGGGTTTCTTCTTCCTTTGGTGGTCCCTCAAAGGGGACTCCCTCTCAGAGGAGCCCCGACGATGCTCGGGGTCAGACTCCCGAGATGTCGAGGCCTCTGGCGAAGTCCGGACCCGTCCAGAGGCAGGCTCGGAAAAGATCCTCTCACGCTGGTGCTGCCAGCTCCACAATGCCTTGGACGACATTTTGACACAGGGGCTACAGACCGTAGAATCATGGTCTGGCCCCAGGCACCGGAGGCAGCAGTCGTGTGTGTCTGTGAGAGACATCAGTTTCTTGCACCGATCACACTTCTTAATGCCACTGGCAGCCATTGGGGGAAAAAGGGCCCCTGCAAGATCAAAAAATTAGGCTTCCAGGGAAAAGAAAAAAGGTGCGAACGCAGTCTCTAAGGACAAAAACCGAAAACAGAGATCCGAGTTCGGCACCGGTGTACCGAGTCCAGGCGGGAAAAGAACCGACGTAGAACCGAAGAAAAATACTCGACCCAACGCAGATCATCAACTTTTTCCACGGGTGACAAGGACAGGCATCCGTAGGGCTCCGCGGAAAAAAGGAGACTGAGCAAGATGGCACCTTTGGGCGGGAAGAGGTCCGCGCATGCGTGCCTGCATTCCCAAAGGCTTTCTTTGAAAGCTGGGGAAATGCTCCGCATGGGGGCTCCGTCGGCGCTGACGTCACCCATATGTGAGGACTGACTTCCTGCTGGGTCCTGGAGAAAAGGAGATTGAGCAAGATGGCATCTTTGGGCAGGAAGGGGGCCATACATGCGTGGTAGCATCTCCCAAAAGTTTTCTTTGAAAACTGGGGAGATGCTCCCGCAAGAGCTCCGTCGACATAGACATCACCCATATATAAGGACTGACTTCCTGCTTGTTCCAGGAGAAACAACTTAAATACCTAAACAAAATCTTAAAATTAAGATACAGGCAATAGTTAAGCAACGAGATGGGGGCTTTCCAGTCTTTGCATTGAGGGTCACATGTATAATTTTCTCCCAGCTGGTGAGAAGCTTTATGGGTGCACTAGGTGCAAGGAGCGCTCTGCTCTCAGGGAACAAGTTCGATCTCTGGAGGCTAGAGTAACAGACAGAGGACATAAGGAAGACAGAGAGGTATATAGACGAGACCTACAGGGATATAGTACTGAAGTCCCACCTCCAATCTGGCAGCATCCCTGTTGCCATGGAGCAGACAGGTAACGTGACAGGAGAATATCACCCTGGTGTGACAGGAAGTGATCCTGTGGCTAGGGCGTGTCCTCCAGGTAATGTAAAACCTTCTCAGACTGAGGAGGTTTCTCCAGGGCTAGGTGCCCACGAGTGAAGGGTTAGGATAGCCATTATAGTTGCTAATTTGATCATTAAGCATGTAGATTGCTGGGTGGCTGGTGGATGCGAGGATTGCCTGATAACATGCTTGCCTGATGCATAGGTAGCAGACCTCACGTGCTACCTAGACAAGGTTTTAGATAGCACTGGAGAGGAGTCTGTCTAGTAGCAGCAAAGAGCTATAATTTAAATCAAATCAGAATATAGCTTAGCATAAAAGGCAAAACAGGGTCAGTACTCTTTGAGCAACAAATAAAGTCTTCTAGAGACCTTTACAAAGAGGCCTTCTACCTAGGAGGCAAGAGACCTGTGAAACCTTTTCAATAGGTGTTAACACCAGGTGGCAGGTCACAAGACCATTTTGAAAGACTCCTTCTATCCAAGCAAGGACTGTTAATCACCCAGGAAGTTGGTCACAGCTTACCTCAGCAGCACAGGCATAAATAGCTCAACCAGAGCTCTGTGATCCACAGTCTTGAAGGACTAGAAAAAGGCACTGTTACTTCTGGAGAGAGATCTGCAATTGTGAGTATATACTTCTGGGAATTTTCTGAAAGGAATTCTTTGTATTAAAGCTAATTAATCTGTGAACCCACTGTTTTTTGTTAAATCAGTCAGGGCCTAGTAGCAGCAGTTTAAGTTTAAATTTAAAACACAGAAGAGAGCTTTCTGGTTAAATTTAGAACCCAGCAGAGAGCTTGTAGTTTAAATTTCATAGTAAGTTAGAGCCTAGCAGCAGCAAAGAGCTATAATTTAAATCAAATCAAAATATAGCTTACCTCAGTAGCACAGGACAGGTACTGTGTAGCAGCCCTCTTAATAAGTGCTATGTGATGTAAAACCCTCTCGCACCGAGGAAGTTTCTACAGGGCCATGTGCCCATGAGGGAAGGGTTAGGACAGCCGTCATAGTTGGTGATTCGATCATTAGGCATGTAGATAGCTGGGTGGCTGGTGGACGTGAGGATCGCCTGGTAACATGCCTGCCTGGTGCGAAGGTAGCAGACCTCATGTGCCACCTAGATAAGGTCTTAGATAGTGCTGGGAAGGAGTCTGCTGTCTTGGTACATGTCGGTACCAATGACATAAGAAGATGTGGTAGGGAGGTTCTGGAGGCTAAATTTAGGCTTTTAGGTAGGAAGTTAAAATCCAGAACTTCCAGGGTAGCGTTCTCCGTTCCACGCGCAGGACCCAAAAGGCAGGCAGAGCTCTGGAGTCTCAATGCGTGGATGAGACAATGGGGCAGAGATTAGGGTTTTGGATTTGTTAGGAACTGGGGAACATTCTGGGGAAAGGAGGGGGCTCTTCCAAAGGGATGGGCTTCACCTTAACCGGGATGGAACCAGGCTGCTGGCATTAACCTTTAAAAAGGAGATAGAGCAACTTTTAAACTAGATAATAGGGGAAAGCCGACAGTCGCCCAAGAGCAGAGGGTTCGGAAGAATGCATCCTTGAAGGATACTACCAAAAGTAGAGAGGTTCCAAAAAAGAGTAAAGTAGCCCAAATGCCCTCGAGTATGGGAGCAGACAGAGCTTAAAGATCCCAAATTATCCATGTCTACCAACAGCCAAATTAATATGAATAAAATATAGTCTCTAAAATGCTTGTATGCAAATGCTAGAAGTCTAAAAAATAAGATGGGAGAGTTAGAATATATAGCACTAAATGAGAGGTTAGATATGACTGGAATATCAGAGACATGGTGGAAGGAGGACAACCAGTGGGACACTGTGATACCTGGGTACAAACTATATCGTAATGACAGAGCTGATCAAACTGGTGGAGGGGTTCACTCTATGTTAGAGAGGGCATTGAGTAAGAAAGGATTAAAGCTTTGCAGGAAACAAAATTTGCTGTAGAATCTCTATGGATTGAAATGCCATGTAAAAAGGGGAAGGTGATGGCAGTGGGGGTGTACTATCGACCACCTGGCCAGAATGAATAAATGGATGATGAAATGCTCAAAGAAATCAAGGAAGCTAACAAAAGTTACAACGCAGTAATAATGCATGATTTCAATTACCCCGGTATCGACTGGGTCAGTGTCACAGCAGGACATGCTAGGGAGATAAAGTTCCTAGATGAAATAAATGACTGCTTCTTGGAGCAGCTGGTTCATGAACCGACCAGAGGGGAAGCCATATTAGACCTAGTCCTTAGTGGAACACCAGATCTGGTGCAAGAGAAAAGGGTGTTGGGGCCACTTGGCAACAGTGATCATAGCATGATCGCATTTGATTTAATTAGTGGAGGAGGGATAGTAAGGAAATCCACAGTACTACCTTTTAACTTTCGAAAGGGAGACTAGGATAAAATGAGGGAAATAGTTAAGAAAAAACTAAAAGGAGCAGTTGCAAAGGTTAAAGACTTACATCAAGCTTGGATGTTGTTGAAAAATACTATCTTGGAAGCCCAAACCAGCTGTATTCCACGCTTTAAGAAAAGTGGAAGGAAGTTTAAAAAACTGCCAGCATGGTTTAAAGGTGAGGTCAGAGAGGCTGTTGCCAAAAAAGCATCTTTCAGGAAATGGAAAAAAGAGTTAAACAACGAAACCTGGAAGCAGCACAAGCACTGGCAAGTCAAATGCAAGGCCTTGATAAGGCAGGCAAAGGGAGAATTTGAGAAGAAGCTTGCTGCGGAAGCAAAAACGCGAAAAAGACTTTTTTCAAGTACATTCGTAGCAAAAAACCTGTGAGAGAGTCAGTTGGTCCATTAGATGATAGAGGGGTTAAAGGGGCACTAAGAGGCGACAAGGCGATAGCGGAGAGACTGAATGAATTCTTTGCTTCAGTCTTTACTGAGGAAGATGTAGGGATGTTACCCATGACTGAAGTGGTATTTAAAGGTGCAGAAGAATTGAAGGAAATATCGATACATCGGGAAGATGTATTACAACTATTAGATAAACTGAAGCGTAACAAATCACCTGGGCCAGATGGTATACATCCAAGGGTTTTGAAAGAACTGAAATATGAGATTGCAGACCTGCTGTTGGTGATCTGTGAACTATCATTGAAGTCATCTCTAGTGCCTGGGGATTGGAGGATCGCCAATGTGATGCCAGTTTTTAAAAAGGGTTCTAGGGGCGATCCGGGAAACTACAGACCGGTGAGCCTGATGTCAGTACTGGGAAAAATGGTAGAAACCATCATAAAGAATAAAATTACTCAGCATGTAGATAGTCATGGCCTAATGGGAGACAGCGAACATGGCTTTAGAAAAGGAAGATCTTGTCTTACTAATCTGTTATGTTTTTTTGAAGGTGTGAATAAACAGGTGGACAAAGGTGAGTCGGCTGACAGTGTATCTGGACTTTCAGAAAGCCTTTGACAAGGTCCCTCATCAGAGACTTTTTGCAAAACTAAAGAGTCATGGGATAGGAGGCAGTGTACTACTGTGGATCAGGAACTGGTTAAAAGATAGAAAGCAGAGGGTAGGGCTAAATGGCCAATTTTCCCAATGGAGAAAGGTGAATAGTGGTGTACCCCAGGGATCTGTGCTGGGTCCGCTGCTTTTTGACATATTCATAAATGACCTGGAAAAGGGAATAACGACTGAGGTTATCAAATTTGCAGATGACACAAAACTATTTAAAGTTGTTAAAACCCAAGAGGATTGTGGAAAATTGCAAGAGGATCTTGATAAATTGGTTAAGACTGGGCATCAAAATGGCAGATGAAATTTAATGTGGACAAGTGTAAAGTTATGCACCTAGGGAAGAACAACCCAAACTATGGTTACACGATGCAAGGTTCCGCATTAGGAACCACCACCTAGGAAAAAGATTTAGGTGTCATTGTGGATAACATGTTAAAACCCTTGGCCCAGTGTGCAGCGGCGGCCAAGAGAGCAAATAGAATGCTAGGTATCATAAGGAAAGGAATGGAAAATAAAACAAAAGATATTATAATGCCTCTATATCATTCCATGGTGAGACCGCACCTTGAATATTGTGTGCAATTCTGGTCGCCGTATCTTAAAAAGGATATAGCTATTTTAGAAAAGGTTCAGAGAAGAGCCACCAAAATGGTAAAGGGGATGGAAGGATACTCCTATGAAGAAAGGCTAAAAAGGTTAGGGCTCTTTAACCTGGAAAAGAGACGGCTGAGGCGAGATATGATAGAAGTCTATAAATTAATGAACGGAGTGGAACGGGTAAACGTAGATCGATTGTTTACATTATAGAATATAGAAAGACTAGGGGACATGCAATGAAGCTACAGGGTAAACTATTTAAGACTAATAAAAGAAAATATTTTTCACTCATGTAACCAAACTCTGGAATTTGTTACTGGAGGATGTATTAAAAGCTGTTAGTGTAGCTGGGTTTAAAAAAGGTTTGGACAAGTTCCTGGAGGAAAGGTCCATAAACCATTATTAAGAAGGGACCCAAGATATCAATGCTTGACCCAGTACAAGCATTGTGGAACCTGTGTCTTTTGGGGAAACTGCTAGGTACGTATGACCTAGATTGGCCACTGTTGGAAATAGGATACTGAGCTTGATGGACCTTGGTCTGACCCAGTATGGCATATCTTATGTTGGTACATACTGGTACCAATGACAAAGGAAAGTGTAGTATGGAGGTTCTAGAGGCCAAATTGAGGCTTTTAGGTAGAAGTTGAAATCCAGAATTTCCAGGGTAGCATTCTCAGAAATGCTTCCTGTTCAATGTGCAGGACCCAAAAGGCAGGCAGAGCTCCAGAGTCTCAATGCATTGATGAGACAATGGCGCACGGAAGAGGGTTTGGGATTTTTTAGGAAATGGGCAACATACTGGGGAAAGGAAGGGCTTTTCCGAAGGGATGGGCTCCACCTCAACTGGGGTGGAACCAGGCTGCTGGCATTAATCTTTAAAAAGAAGATAGAGCAGCATTTAAACTAGATAATAGGGGAAAGTAGTCGCCAAAAAGCGCATGGTTCAAACGATGCATCCTTGAAGGATACTAGCAAAAGATTGAAGTTAGGGCCTATCGACAGAGGTTTCAATAAAGACAAAAGTAACCCATATATCCTTAAGCACAGAGCAGACAGAACGTAAAGATTCCAAATTACTCCTGCCTACAGATAACCAGATTAATATGAATAAAATACAACCTCAAATGCTTGTATGCAAATGCTAGAAATCTAAAAAATAAGTTGGGAGAGTTAGAATATATAGCACTAAATGAGATGTTAGATATGATTGGTATCTCAGAGTAGGACAGACTGATACCTGGGTACAAATTATATCGCAATGATAGAGTAAAACAAATTGGTAGAGGGGTTGCGCTCCTTGTTAGAGAAGGTATTGAGTCACACAGGATTAAAGTTTTGCAGGGAAAAAATACACTGTAGAACCTCTATGGATTGAAATTCCATGTAAAAAGGGGAAGGCAATGGCAGATGGGGTGTATTATTGACTTCCTGGCCAGAATGAACAAATGGATAATGAAATGCTCAACGAATCAGGAAAGCAAACAAAAGTTATTACAGTAATAATAATGGGTCAGGACATGCTAGGGAGATAAAGTTTCTAGATGAAATAAATGACTCCTTCTTGGAG
Source organism: Ichthyophis bannanicus (assembly GCA_033557465.1). Classification (NCBI taxonomy): domain Eukaryota; kingdom Metazoa; phylum Chordata; class Amphibia; order Gymnophiona; family Ichthyophiidae; genus Ichthyophis; species Ichthyophis bannanicus. Next base: position 523,127,887 of record CM066036.1, on the reverse strand, counting down.
CAGCTGGTCCATGATTTACATCAAGCATGAGTGTTGTTTAAAAATACTTTCTTGGAAGCCCGGACCAGCCTTAGTACATGCTTTAAGAAAAGGGAAGGAACACCAAAAAACTGCCATTATGGTTTAAAGCAGAGGTCAGAAAGGCTGTTGCTAAAAAAGTATCTTTAAGGAAATGGAAAAAGGACCCAAATGTCAAAAACTGGAAACATAAGTATTGACAAGTTAGATGCAGGACATTGATAAGGCAGGCAAAGAGAATTTGAAAAAAAAAGCTTGCTGTGGAAGTCATGGGATAGGGGGCAGTGTACTATTGTGGATCAGGAACTGGTTAAAAGATAGAAAGCAGAGGGTAGGATTAAATGGCCAATAGTCGAATAGTGGAGTACCCCAGGGATCTGTGCTGGGTCTGCTGCTTTTAACATATTTATAAATGACTTGGAAATGGGAATAACGAGTGAGGCAATCAAATCTGCAGATGAGACAAAATCATTCAAAGTTGTTAAAACCCAAGAGGATTGTGAAAAATTGCATTAAGACCTTGATAAATTGGAAGATTGAACTTCATTGGCTCCTTATCTGGTTCCACATCCAGTTCAAACTTCTCCTGCTGACCTTTAAGTGCATTCATTCTGCAGCTCCTCACTACCTTTCCTCTCTTATCTCTCCCTACATCCCTCCTCGGGTACTCAGCTCTCCTGGCAAATTCCTTCTAACTGTACCCTTCTCTTCTATTGCTAACTACAGACCTCAATCCTTTCATCTTGTTGCTCCTTATGCCTGGAACAAACTATCTGAGTCTGTACATCAGGCTCCTTCTCTAACCCTTTTCAAATCCAGGCTGAGAACTCACCTCTTTGCTTTCAGATCTTGACTCACCTGATCTCCTTTGTGTTTCCTTACCATTCCCCCCCTAGCTGATTTGTATCCTGTGTCTACAGCTACTGTATTGTCTGTCTTGACTAGATTGTAAGCTCCGATGAGCAGGGACAGTCTTTTACATGTGTCTTTGCAGCGCTGCATATGTCTTGTAGTGCTATACAAATGTGCAGTAGTAGTAATAGTAGTAGCAGATGAAATTTTATGTTATACACCTAGGAAAGAACAACCCAATCTATGGTTACACTATGCAAGTTTCCACATTAAGAACCACCACCCAGGAAAAAGATTTAGGCGTCACTGTGGATAACATGTTGAAACCCTCCACCAAGTGTGCAGTGGTGGCCAAGAAAGCAAACAAAATGCTAGGCATCCTAAGGAAAGGAATGGAGAATAAAACAAAGGATATTATAATGCCTCTGCATCATTCCATGGTGCAACCGCACCTTGAATATTGTGTGCAATTATGGTTGCCGAATCTTAAAAAGGATATAGCGTTATTAGAAAAGGTTCAGAGAAGAGCCATCAAAATGATAAAGGGGATGGAAGGATACCCCTATGAGGAAAGGCTTAAAAGGTTAAGGCTCTTCAACCTGGAAAAGAGACGGCTGAGGGGAGAGAGGATAGAGGTGTGTAAATTAATGAATGGAGTGGAACAGGTAAACAGATTGACTGTTTACGCCATCAAAAAGTAGAAAAACTAGGGGACAGGCAATGAAGCTACAGTATGACAGTTTAAGACTAATAAGAGAAAATATTTTTTCACTCAATGCAGAATAAAACTCTGGAATTAGTTACTAGAGGATGTAGTAAAAGCTGTTAGTGTAGCTGGGTTTTAAAAAGTTTTGGACAAGTTCCTGGAGGAAAGGTCAACAAACCATTATTAAAGAGGACTCAGGAAATTACTGTTTATTTATTTAGTGTACACTTATATCCCGCTACTTCCAGCGATCAGCAGCGGTTTGCTGTACATAACAGTATGGTTGTACAGGCCATGGATTAAAACATACATAATGATTCAGTACAGGACACAAACATTCAGATTACAGGTTTACACTTCATTGCAAGACATTGATTACACATGTATGTACATATTTACAGGTTGTCGGAGTCTATAGGTGTTTGACGTGTAGTGCTCTTTCCTTGTGCATGGTGAAAGAGTTTATGTGGGATTGAAGTGTGTCTGGAAAAGATGCGTCTTCAGCTTTTTTCTGAATACCAACAGGTCACTGATTGCTCTCAGTTCGCATGGTAGTTGGTTCCATAGCAGTGGCGCTATGAATGAGAATGCTCGGTTGCTGGTGGTTGCAGTGACAGCTCTCAGGCTAGCCGGAACAATGAGGGTTATTGAGGTGTGTGGTTCTTCTGCTTCTGTTATTTGGCTGCGATGTGATAAGGGCGTTGAGAAACGAGGGTGCTATATTATGAATGAGCTTGAATGTGGTGATTAGGATTTTGTATTGTATGCGTGCAGTGATGGGGAGCCAATGTAGGTCCATTAGAATTGGTGTGATATGCTCCTTCAGGACTTTCCTCATGATTAATCTAGCTGCCACATTTTGCGCCATTTGGAGGATGTTGAGGGTTTTTTTTAGGCAACCTTTGTAGTATGGCGTTGCAGTAGTCCAGGTGAGGAATGATGAGGGCTTGTGCAACGGTCCTAAAATCTGAGTGCTCTATGATGCTACGTAGTGGGTGCATGACTTATTTTGTGGAAAATGGCTCGATTGGTAATTCGGAGATGCTTTTCCATCTTTAGGTTGCAATCCAGTGTCACGCCCAGGTATTTTAGCTCGCTCTTTGTGGCATAGACGTTATTGTTCATGGTGACTGTAGGTGGTGGGTTGAAATCTGTTTTTTTGGAAATGAACATCACTTCGGTCTTTTTGTGATTAATGGCCATGTTATTCTGTTGCAGCCAGAATTGTAGCTCACTGAGGCATTTTTCCAGTTGACTGATGTTCGGGTTGTCTACATCAAGTTGAGTGTAGAGCATTAGGTCATCAGCATAGATGTGATAACTGATCTGGTGTTCCTGGAATGTTTTACAAACTGGCCGTAGATAAAGGCTGAAGAGGAGGGAAGACAAGGCCGAGCCTTGAGGTATGCCTTGGGTTTGGGGGAAAGTTGCGGCCTTCTCGTTGTTGAAGTGGACTTGCTGCATTCTGTTGTTTATGTAGGAGGCGAACCATTTCAGAGGGGCACCTCTAACGCCTATGGAAGCGAGTCTGTTTAGGAGCGTGGGGTGATGTACGGTATCAAAGGCGGCTGATATGTCGATGAAAACGAGCATGAACATTTTGCTTCTGTTTTCCAGTCCTTTGAGAAGCTTATCAAGTAGGGCCAGTAGCAGGGTCTCCATGCCATGATGCTGTCGGAAACCATACTGGTGGACGTCCAAAGCGTTATTGTCATCGATGTGATCTTGCAGTTGCATTTGTACTGCCTTTTCAATGATCTTGGCCAGGAAGGATATGCTTGACACCGGTCGGTAGGATGTTGGGTCTTTCTTGTTAAGAGTCTTGTTCTTTAGGATGGGTCGTATGATGGATTTTTTGAGGTGCGTTGGCATTAACCCCTGCCAAAACGATTGGTTCACAATGTGTGTGATATATTGAACAATTTCCTGTTTTATGCCCTTTACCCAGGCCGCAGGGCATGGGTCGAGTGGGGAGGTGGTGGTTTTTAAGCTGGAGATTATGTTCAATATTTGCTTGTCATCTACGCTTCTGAAAGTGGTCCATTCTTGGTATTGTGTAGGACTTTCCGGGGTGTTGGGTGTTTGCAGAATGTTGGTCATTGACAGATTCTGGGTGTCTGGTTCAGGCGCTTGATGGCTTCTGACATTGGCTGTAGGGTTGAGCTTTTTGGCATAGTGGTCTGCCAACTTTTGGGCTATCATTGCCCCGTATGAAATTGGTTCTTGGGTAGTCTTCGTGAGGGATTTGACCAGTTCGAATAGTTCCCTGGGTCGGTTGAGGGCCTTGTTGAGCGTGTTGGAGTGATAGGTTTTCTTTGCGATGTTAATTTCATTCTTGTAAGCCGTGATGAGTTTGGTGTATTCCATTCTATGCTCCTCAGTTTTGTGACTTCTCCATTTCCTTTCTTGCTTCCTCAGGCCTTTCTTTAGGTCGCGCAGGGTGGGGGTGTACCATGGTTCCGACCTGATTCTTGATGAGAATCTTTGGGGTGTCCAGGTTGGTATTGCGACTTCTTCGATTCCTGAGATCCATTGGTTAACTAGTATCTCTAGGTCCTCCTGTTCTGGATTCATATGTGCGCTTATTGAAGTTATCAGATTTTCCTTGTTGAATTTTTGAAACCTCCTCCGTAGGTTTGTAGGTAAGGTGTGATAAGAGTGCTCCGGCATGGTGGGTAGAAGCAATGTGAATTCAATTTGGTGATGGTCTGACCATGGCACTGGGGTTATATGTATCTTGGGTTTTTGAGGCCTAAGAAGTTTGTTGGGTAGGAACACCATGTCCAGGGTGTTGCCTTTGATATGCGTGGCATCGCAGATTATTTGTTCGTATCCAAGTTGGTCCATGGCTTCATGGAAGATTTCAGCTTGAGCTGGGGGGACCAATGCTAGGTTTAGATCGCCTAGGATGATCTGGTGTTTTTTGCTTGCGGTGGTAGTGATGACTTCAAGGGCGTTTGCTAAAGTTTCATATGGGGAGGAGGGGGGTCTGTAGATCAGGCAGATAGCTATTGTTTTGCTTTCTATTCTGAGCATGTCAATTCCGTTGCCGTCGTTTTGAGAAGTGTTTGCTAGGAGTAGGGAGTCCTTTGCCATGATAAGAACTCCTCCACCTCTTCTCTTGGAGCGGGGACAATTGTAGATCTTGTAGCCAGGCTTGCTAATTTGGTTGGTGATAATTGAGTCTGTGTCTGTGATCCATGTTTCCGTGATGCATAGAATGTCAGGTTTTGCATCTGTGAGGTTATCATGTATAATGTGGGTCTTGTTTCGTATCGATCTGGCATTAATTAGCATGAATGAGACTGCAGCCTGCAGGGGTTTGTCAGCCTTGGAGATCACGGTTATCTTGGTTGCTCCTGCTTTGTTTGTTTGCCTTTTCTTGTGTATCTTGGTGTGTTGGTCTTTTGAGTACTTGCCTGACAGAGTGGCTGCCCCTTGGCTGTGTTGCAGGGTGGTTTGCGTGCGTGCAGGAATGAGTGAGTTGAATAGCGTAAGAGTTGGTAGCATGATTGGGTTGTAGACGTAAACTGGTCCCCAGGTGATCGGTTCATGGAACATCAGTATGTGGTTAGAGGCACAAGTGGAAAACAAAATACATAGGCACAGCAGTAGGGATGTAGCTATGTGAGCCATTTCCAGTCACCTTGTGTAGCTTGTTGTTGCGGCTAGTTTTGTTGTGGTTAATGCAGATAAATACAGCGCCCTCAGCTTTGACTATGGATGTATTGAGAAATGCAGTAAATCACTGTGTTAGGTTAACGCCATTCAGTAGAACAGCTAGCTCTATGGACATACAGTAGCACTACAAAGCTATACAGTATGGAAAACATCAAATGAAAGTAAACACTGGTAGTAAACATTAGAAAGTAAACATTGGGTTGAGATAGTGCTGCTCGTTAATGCAGACAGAATAGACTACTCAGTTAAGGCACTCACTACCGACTGCTATATTGCCATATAATGGCAAAGTACTGCATTTGAGTGTGAGGAAAAATTAATGAAAATGTAGCAGAGTAAATCTGGTTAGCTGCATTATTTAACAGGTAAAGTTGTCATGTCCCAAAGGCAATAGATGAACTAGGTGAGGCTTAAGGTATATCTGTGCCACCTGTGTAGTAAAGCAGTCACTCGATAAGTAGGGGCGGGTTTCACCTTCGGCAACTATATAGGTAAACAGGTGTGGAGAGAACTGGACTGATTAGGTGCAAAGACGTTGGCATGGTTGCGGGTAGATTACCTGGATTGTAGAGGGTCGTCCGGTCCCGTTGATTGCGAGTTCGACCTTCACCGGGAGCTCAAGCTTGGTAGCGTTTTCTGGCTAGAAGGGTCAATGAGGCTCCAAGGGATCTTGCCAGGTTGGATTCTTGTTGGGCCACTGCCTAAGGGCCACGCCAAAGGGCCCTCTGGCGAGGCCCTCAGGCGCGGGCCCGCCCGGTGCGGATGCGCCCGTCGGTGTTTCTTTTATCCTTCAGTTGATTGCTTCGATTGGACGGAGCACAGCTTGGAGGGCTGCCCTGAATGGGCAGTGTGGCTCAGCAGGGAGTGAGCGGGAAAATCGTGTTGCTCAGCTGAGGACAAAGGCTCAATCCCCTCCGGGAGAGCTGCTGAGTTGTCGGTGAGGGCTTTGGGCACCACTGCTGGATGTGCCCGACGGTGCTTCTTTTATCCTTCAGTTGATCGCTCTGATTGGACAGAGCACAGCTTGGAGGGCTGCCCCGATTGGGCAGTGTGGCTCAGCAGGGAGTGAGAGGGAAAATCGTGTTGCTCAGCTGAGGACAAAGGCTCAATCCCCTCCGGAGAGCTGCTGAGTTGTCGGCGAGGGCTCTGGGCACCACTTGCAAGCATTATGGAACCAGTGTGTCTTTTTGGGAAGCTATTAGGTACTTGTGGCCTGGATTGACCACTGTTGGAAACAGAATACTGGGTTTGATGGACCTTGGTTTGACACAGTATGGCAAATATTATTTGAGTCGCTTTTGTTGAATAAGGGTTTGATCTTTTATATCGTTCTTAGTTTGTGGTACATTGTCTTGGTAGTTCTCTTGATGTGCAATTGGAAGCTAAGATTTTGGTCAATTGTAACTCCCAGATACGTCACCTCATGTTTGACTGGCAGGTAATGACTTAGAATTTTTATGATTTTGGGTAGTTAGAATGTGGTACTCCTAGTGATGTGTAGGGCTTCTGATTTTCCTATGTTTATGTTGAGGTTTTGTTTATTGAGGCATTTTATCATTGCCTTAACTCATGTAGCAATCTGTATGTAATCAGGTTGTTCTGTGTTGAATGGAGAGTAGATCATTATATCGTCAGCATATATTTTGTATTGGATGTTATGCTCTCTTATTATGGTGCAGAGGGGTTGAATGTAGATGTTGAAAAGCAGCGCTGACAGTGACGAAGCTTGTGGGATATCCTATAATTGGGTAATTGATTTTGAATGATGCTTTCCGGATCTTACTTGCTGTTTCCTATGTGTTAGATATGAGGTAAACTATTTCAAGATTGAGCCATAGATCCCTATTTCTTGGAGCCTTCTTAACAGGGTGAGGTGGATTCACTGCGTCAAAGGCTGCTGCAATGTCGAATATTAGTATAAAACCATGTTTAGCATTGTCTATGCCGGTTATTAGACTGTCCAGGAGCAATGTAAGGAGCGTCTCTACACTGTGACTGGATTTAAAGCCATGTTGGTGAGGATCCAGTGAGGCGTGTTTATCTATGTGGTCCTTTAGTTCTTGTTGCAGTCTTTTCAATTATCTTAGTTATAAAAGGCAAGCCTGATATTGGTCTGTATGAGTTGGGGTCCTTGCTGTCGAGCTTGGTATCTTTCAGTATTGGACATATGGATTCCTATTTGAGACTGGGGAGTAAGTATCCTTGGGTAAGCAATAGCCAGGTGATATTCAACAGTGCAGGCATTAGTTTTCTTGTGAGCTTGATCCATGAGACCGGGCATGGATCGAGGGGAGGTGAATGTGTTAAGGTCTGCTATAATGGTGTCCAACTGTTCTTCCATGGGAATATGGAAGGTTTCCATAGGTTAATGTTGTTGTGGTGCGAAGGTAACTTCTCAAGTTGTGTAGTCTTTTGAGTTGGTTTGTTATTGTATTTGAGTTCCAGAAAGTTTGTTATTTATCTTATTTAACAGGTTTTCTAGACCACCTTATCCTTAAATTAAAGTGGTTTCCATTACAACTTAGCCTTTCTATAGTATAACAAAAAAAACCAAAAAGGGGCAACAAGGCATGTGGGGTAACTTAACTTGCTCAAGAATCTATGTACAAGAATGGTTTGTTTGTGTGCGTCACGTCTAAGTGGTCTGTGGTCAGCAGTACAAGCATTGCGGAACCTGTGTCTTTTGGGGAAACTGCTAGGTACATATGACCTAGACTGGCCACTGTTGGAAACAGGATACTGGGCTTGATGGACCTTGGTCTGACCCAGTATGGCATATCTTATGTTCTTATGTATGGCACTTAGTGATGCTCCAAAATATTCTTTATAAAGATGTGTTAACTTTTTCCTAAAGTCTTTAATGTCCAGAGTGGATCTTATGTCCTCTGGGAGTGAGTTCCATAATGCTGGAGCTGCAAGTGAAAATGCTCTTCTGGATGTGATGTGCTTGGATACTGAGTAATCGCTGGGTGTGTAAATCATGTTCCTATTATTGTTCCTTTTAGGTCAGTTGTCTGCATCTCTGGTAATTAGTTCCCGCAGTATGTCGGCCAAGTTGTTTCTTAGTATTTTGAAGATGTTGAGTGTTGTGAGTGTGAAAATGGGAGCTAGTATAGTTGGTTCAGTAGTGGCATGATATGGTTATATTTTGCTGAGCTGGTGATGATGCAGGCTACCATGTTCTGTGCCATCTGAAGTGGGTGGATGGTATGTTTTGGGAGACCCTGGTACATTGAGTTTCAGTAGTCCAGAGTTTGTGTGACTACGGCTTGGAAGTCGTTCTGACTGAGCAATGGGTTTTCAGTTTCCAAATAACCTTCATTTTATGGTGTGCTTTGTATGTAGTCTTATTTATGTGGGACTGTAGGTTTAGGTTCTGATACAGAGTGACTCCTAGGTATTGGACTTCATTTTTCACGGTTATACTTCTGTTTAACAGTTCAATCGAGTATGGGGGTGGGGGATGAATGTTTGTTTGGGTTTTTTTTGTTATAAAGAGGGCCTCTATTTTCTTGTGCAGTAGTTTAGAATAAGATTGTGGTTGCTGAGTTAAGTGATCATTTCTTCAAGGCAATTGGTTATTTTTGTGGAATCCGGTTTGTCGGTGTTGATTGGTGCATATATCATATCATCAGCATATAGCTGGTAATGAATATTGTGCTTTTTAATGATGTTGCAGATAGGCTGTCTGTACAGGTTGAAGAGCAGTGATGACATGGCTGACCCCTGTGGGATACCCTGGTGTATTCTGAATGGGATAGATTTGTCCAATCCATTTTTGCTATCTTTGAGGGTTTAGAATATTGTTGTCCTTATCCTTCATACTGTCTTTCATTAGGGTGTATGCAATGTCAAATAATTCTCCAGGTTTATTGCGAAAACCCATTAGATTACTATAGTATTCTTTTTTGCATTTGTTTATTAGGTCGTGGTATTCACTTTGCATGGTGTTGTATTGTAGTAGGTTTTCTTGGCTTTTGGTTTGCCGCCATTTGCTCTCTAGCTTCTGTAGGGCCCTTTTTAGGTCATTGGCTTCAAAGGAGTACCATGGTGCATCATGTATTCTGCTTTTGTGTCTCATCTTGTGTAGGACCGATGCAGCGTTATATATTGTTTGGTTGCAGTTGGTGATGATTGCTTCTAAGTTTGTTGTGTAATGCTCAAGTTGTGAAAGTACTTGCTTTAGGAATTCTTATCACTGAATTGTTTGAACTTTCTGCTATCAATTGTTTCAATTTCTGTTGATCTCACCACAGGCATTTTAAGTCAAAAGTTGATCATGTAATGGGCTGACCAGGGAATTGGCATAGTGGTCAGGTGACTTATGAGGTTTTAGTCCAGCAGATGGTTAGGTAAAAGATGAGGTCTAAGATTCCTTCTCTCCTGGGTGTTGGGAAGCTTGATACTTGTGTGTATTGTAGGTCATTCATGGTGTGCAAGAAAGAGTTCGCTTCTTTGGCAGATAGTGAGGATAGATTTGGGTCCCTGGTAGGATGAGTGGTTTTCGAGGTGTTGAATGTGAACACACTGTTTCAAGGATAAAGTGTAGTTACTCCCCTGTAACAGGCGTTCTCCAGGGATGACAGGAATCAGTCCTCACATATGGGTAATGTTGGCACCGATGGAGCCCGTGTGGAGCATTTCCCTAGCTTTCAAAGAAAGCCTTTGGGAATGCTACCACGCATGCGTGGTCCCCTTCCTGCCCAAAGGTGTCATCTTACTCAGTCAGGTGCCATAGCTATAGACCCTTCAAGATGATGGCAAAAATATAAAGCAACTTCAAGGGGAGGAGGGAGGGTTATAAGGACTGATTCCTGCTGTCCTTGGAGAACACCTGTTACAGGTGAGTAACTACACTTTCTCCAGGAACAAACAGAAGTCAATTCTCACATATGGAACTCCCTAGCTACAGGCTACCGAGGAGAGGACCTATAGGAAAAACATGGCATCACCGTGAGCAGTTGCCAGTGAAAGCCGAAGGCTGCTCGAGAACCCTGGGTCCATGGATAGCCATGCTCCTGGTAGCCGGAACAAGAAGGGTTGGAGGGCAGGAGTTGCTTAAACCCCGAACAGAGTACAGCCTGGCCAAAGGCGGCATCCCAACAGGACTCTCTCTCCAGGCAGTAATGCACTGTGAAGATGCGCGTGGAAGACCAGGTGGCGGACCAGCAGATGTCTGCCAGTGGCACCGAGCACAGGCTAGTGACAGACATCGCCATCACTCAGACACTGTGAGCTGTGACTTGGCTTTCCAGTGGAAACACAGCCTGAGCAAAGATGATGCAGTCTGCTACGCAGATGGACAAGGTACACATGGTGACCACCAGCCCCAAGCAGCCGGGGTCAAAGGAAACTAAGAGCTATGGTAGTCCCGAGTGTGCAGCCCAGTGTGCAGCGGCGGCCAAGAAAGCAAATAGAATGCTAGGTATCATAAAGAAAGGGATGGAGAATAAAACAAAGGATATTATAATGCCTCTGTATCGCTCCATGGTACGACCGCACCTTGAATATTGTGTGCAATTCTGGTCACCGTATCTTAAAAAGGACATAGCGTTATTAGAAAAAGTACAGAGAAGAGCCACCAAATTGGTGAAGGGGATGGAAGGCTACTCCTATGAAGAGAGGCTAAAAAGGTTAGGGCTCTTTAACCTGGAAAAGAGACGGCTGAGAGGAGATATGATAGAGGTCTATAAATTAATGAATGGAGTGGAACGGATAAACGTGGATCAATTGTTTACGCTAGCAGAATATAGAAAGACTAGGGGACATGTAATGAAACTACAGGGTAAACTATTTAAGACAAATAAGAGAAAATATTTTTTCACTCAACGTGTAATCAAACTCTGGAATCTGTTACCGGAGGATGTAGTAAGGGCTGTTAGTATAGCTGGGTTTAAAAAAGGTTTGGACAAGTTCCTGGAGGAAAGGTCCATAAACCACTATTAAAAAGGGACCCAGGATATCAATGCTTGACCCAGTACAAGCATTGTGGAACCTGTGGTCTTTTGGGGATATTGCTAGGTGTGTAGGACCTAGATTGGCCACTGTTGGAAACAGGATACTGGGCTTGATGGACCTCGGTCTGACCCAGTATGGCATGTCTTATGTTCTTATGAGTCCACTGCAGATAGGAGAGCGCCCCTCTTACAATCCAGGGTATGGAGATTCGCCGATGCCCGGTCATCATGGGGCTTCAGGAAGAAGGTGGGCAGCACTATCTCTTGATTGAGATGAAAATCCGAGACAATCAGCGCCTGGAGCTCACTGACTCTCTGGGAGGAGGTGAGAGCAACAAGGCCACCTTCCACGACAGGTGCCGCAGCAGGCAGGTAGCCATGAGCTCAAAGGACAGCTTGGTCAGCTGCATGAGGACCACATTGAGGTTCCATTCCGCTGGAGGAGGGCGGGTAGAGGGCTTGGAAAGAAGTAGACCTCGCATGAAACGAGAGACAAGCAGTAGCCCCGAAAAACATCTGCCCTCGATGGGGTGGTGGTTCATTAAAATGGCACTCAGGTGAACTCTGATCAAGTTAAACTTCAGCCCAGACTGCGAGAGGTGGAGCAGGTACTGCAAGACCAAAACTAGTAGGGTATGAAAACGGGTCCGCTCTGAGCTCCATGTCAAGAACCGATGCCACTTGAAGGCGTAAGCCCGTCTGGTCAAGTCCTTCCACGAGGCCAGAAGAATGTCCTTGATCTCCACGGGGAGATGGTAGGAAGCTAGAGTGACCCGCCCAGTCACCAAATTGTGAGGGACAGAGACCTCAGATTGTGATGAAGAAGCAGACCCTCCTCCTGCGTCAGCAGCTCTGGTGAGAACCCGAGTGTGACCGGGGGCTCCGTTGAGACAGAGCAGCAGGGGAAATCAAGGCTGCCTGGGCCACCTCAGGGCTATGAGAATCATCGAGGCCCTGTCCTGTTGGACCTTGAGAAGGGTCCGGGCGATGAGGGGCGTGGGGGGAAAGGCATATAGCAAACCCGTGTTGAGGAAGGCATGAGATGAGGAAGGCATCGGGGGACCACCCTGCTCGGGTGCGGGAGGGGACCGTGGAACAAAGGCTGCTGCAAGTTTGCCGTGCTGGCAAAGAGGTCAAGGTCCAGAGTCCCACAATGCTGGAAGAGGCGCTGCGCCATTCGGGGACACAGGCATCACTCGCGTGACAAGAGGACCCTGCTGAGCCGGTATGCCAATGCATTGTCCTGACTCAGGAGGTAAGTGGCTCGGACGGTCATGCCCTGCCTCACTGCAAAGGAGCACAGGGCTGTTGCCTCTGAACAGAGGTTGCAGGAACCAGTGCCCCCCCCCACCCCGTTTCTTCACATAGTAGATCGTGACCTGGTTGTCCATCTGGAGCAGTACCGCCCAGTGCTGCAAGAGGTCCCTGAAAACCCAGAGAGTGAGGCAAATTGCCCAAAGTTCCAGCAGGTTGAAATGCTGCCTGGCCTCCTCGAGGGACTAGGACCCCTGAGTGCGCCATCCCTCACAGTGAAGGTTCCCCAACCCGCCAAGGAGACATCCATGGTCAAGAACACCTGATGCACTGGGGCTTGGAAGGGTATACTGCAAAGCAGGTTCCGAAACTCCTGCCACCAAGTCAGAGACTCCGCCGTGCTGGGGAAGCCAGAGACAGGGTCTCAGAGGCAGCCGGCTGACTGCGCCCATTTCACTCTGGAGGTACCACTGCATCACGTGCATGTTGAGACAGGTGTTGGGCATGACATGGACCATGGAGGCCATGTGGCTGAGAAGGAGAAGCATTGTCCGGGCAGGGACAGAGATGCAGCACCACACCTCGGACGCCAGGGACATGAGATGGTCCTGAGGAAGAAAAGCCATGGCCCGAAAGGTGTTCAAGCGAGCCCCGATGAACTCCAGGGACTGAACTGGAGCAAAGTGGGACTTTGGGTAATTGATCACAAACCCCAGATGCTCCAGGAGGCAAATGGTGCGGTCTGTGGCCTGTCTGGCTTCGGAGGCTGTGCCCCCAGTTGTGAACCAGTCGTTTAGAAATAGATAGATGAAGATGCCCTGCATCTGCAGATGGGCTGCATCTACGGCTAGGCACTACAGGAGGACCCACCGGATGGACGTGAGGCTGAAGGGAAGTACCCTGTACTGGTATGGTTTCCATGAACCATAAAGCAGAGGTACTTTCTGTGCATGGGATGGACGAGGATATGAGCGTAAGCATCCTTTAAGTCCAAGGAGCATAGCCAATCCCCCTGCTGGAGGTAGAGTAGTAACGTTCCAAGGGAGAGTATCTTGAACTTCTCCCGCACGAGGAACTTGTTGAGGTTCCGCAGGTCGAGGATGGGCCGAAGGCCCCCTGTCTGCTTCAGAACGAGGAAATATCGGGAGTAAAACCCCCATCCTTGGAGTTGTGATAGGACTGGTTCCACCATGCCGTCCTTGAGGAGGCCTGCGAGTTCCTGACAAAGGAGGGCCTGGTGCTGAGGAAGCCAACGTGGTTCCCCAGGAAAGTATGGAGGAGGGGCCAGGTCCAGATGGAGGCGACAGCCCTCCCAAATGACCTGGAGAACCCAGGCATCAGTGGAGATGGACTCCCACCTGTGGGAGAAATGGACCAGATGCCCCCCGACGGATAGCCACCCTGCCAGAGGGTGAGAGGCTATGCAGATGGCATCAAAACCCCAAGGTTGGTTGAGCCGGAGCCAGGGGTTGGGTCTTGGGGCCCTTCGGCTTGCGAGGGCTGTGGACTTGCCCTGCCACCCTGAACGGGGGTAAAAGCTGGCGGATAGGCTGGGTAGCCCCTGTACAGGAGCCCCTTTTGTTGGAAGAATGGCTTCTTGCTCTGCTGCTTCTTCCTGGTGAGGGAGGAAGTTTTCCGGGAGAGTACGAGTCGGCACCCCTGAGGCAAGGGACGTCCAAGCAGCTTCTCTTGGACCACTGTTCCAGGTCTGAGGACTGCAGCCAAGCCTGCCGCCAGGCTCTGATGCCAGCCACCTCCACCCGGGCGGAAGACTCGAAGCAGTCGTACGCTGCTTGCGAGAGATACTTCAAGCATTCCCCGACTGACTGAGAGGGCCTGAAAGTGTCGGAGATAGTCTCCATCAAGGCCTTCCACGAAGCCTCTGAGCTCCCTAGCGAGATCACGGAGGAACATCCCAATGTATAATTGGTAAACTTGGATATGGCATGACAGCATGGAGCCCTGGGGTAAGCCTTGTGCCTGAGGGCATCGAGGGTATAAGATTCTGCCCGGCAGGGATTGATGAATGAGTCTTTAGGCTCTTTAGCTTCTGCATAGCCGATTCGACCACCATTGAGGTGTGGGGAAGCTGGGCTTTCCAGAACCCCGGACATCGCTGGACCTTATACATAGTGTCCAGGTGCTTGCTCACAGTCAGGACAGAGGCCAGGTTCTTCCACATGCGGAGTAGAAGGCGGTTCAGAATGGGAGGAACCAGCACTGAGAGCACCCCCCCTCGGAGGAGCTTCATATTGCAGAATGTCAAGCTCTTCAGCACAGGGCGGCTCCTCCGACTCAGTGGCGAGCGCTAGGGCCCATGCCATGTCCCGGACGAACACCAGGAAGGTGGTGTCGTAGAGAGGTGACTACTGCCTCTGGATAGGCGGGAGGGATAAGAGGGGAGGTCTCAGTGAGACCGAGTCTCCGGGGAAGTCTCTCCATCAGAATCCCAGTCTGAGTAGTCGGTGTAGGACTTGAGGTCTGGTGGCTCAAGATGGGTCAGTGAACCACACCAAATCTCCGAGGCCAAAACTTGCCCGGAGCCGGAAGCCCTCGCCTAAATAACAGGACAGAGATCAAGATCCATACCGAGGATCCTCACGAGGCTTCTGCTCTCGAGGGTCACAGTGGCAGCATGGGGAGTCCGAAGATGAGGTCCCTGTGGTCTCGAGGCGCGTGCCGGCAGGGCGGGGTATCAGCACCTGCTGGGCAGTGAGGAACGCAGAAACGCTGCGTTCCAAGGCCAGCATCCAGGCCTCCCACTTGGGAGTGGGGCCCTGTAACACAGATGCCAGAGTGACTGGGTCAGGTGTCGAGAAGGAGAGGGGATCATCGCCGGGACGACCCTCTGCAGACCAGGCACCTTTGCTGGAGGCCTCCATATCAGATCAAGGTACCTTAGAGACCGGGCATGTGACTTTTCACACTTATCTGGTGCCCCCAACAGAGTCCTCGAGGCCTTCTTCTTATGTTCAGGTGACCTCTGGTCAGAGTGTTGCCGGGCCCAGGGAGGAACCTTTGGAGATTCCGGAACTTGCAGCCCCAGGAGGCTACTGGGGATACTGGGGCTGCCTTATTGAAGACATCATCCAGCTTCTGCTTACGACTCTGGATGGCCTTGGAGGACATCTTTCACAGAGGGAGCATAGCTCCGGGTCATGGTTGGCTCCTAGACACCTAAGACAATAGTCATGGGTGTCTATGAGTGACATGTTTTTAGAGCATCTATCACATTTCTTAAAACTGGAGGCCATTGGGGCAAAAAGGACCCCTGCGAGGTCGAAGAACCTCAACGTGGCCAGCAGTTAAAAAGGGCACAAAGCACAGTAAAAACATAAAAAGGTGAAAAAGAAAAACCCCATAGCCAAAGCAGAGGCACTGAGGAGGCGGGAAGAGGACTGGCGAAGGTCGGTACAGTATAAACCGGTTGGAAACAGAGAAAACCTTTTTCTGGGGACAAGACATTTATTTATTTTATTTATTTATTTAGTATACACTTATATACCGCTACTTCCAGCGATCAGTAGCGGTTTGATTACAAATTTGGGAGTTTGTCAAATCAAGACAGATAATTTGGGCAAAAATACACATAGATTAGAGGGTATGGCACATCACACAGAATTAAGGACTTAATGGCTAGGCTTTACATATTTACACTTTTACATATTTACAGAGAATATTTCTACATATCAGATTAATGTTTCGTTTGTTTTATGTGGTGGTCCGCTGTGATTTACATCTGGTTGTAGTGACATTGGAAAAGATGGGTTTTTAGTTTCTTCCTGAAAGCATTAATGTCTTTAAATTGTTCGTAGTTCGTATGGTAGTTGATTCCAGATGGTTGGGGCAGAGAATGAGAATGCTCTGCGGCTAGTACTGGCTTTTACTGATCTGATGTTATTAGGAACTTGTAGTGTGCCTGTGTTGCTAGTTCTCCTGTCTCTGTTGGTTGGTTGCGTGCTGACAAGGGTTGAAAGGAATGATGGCGCTAGGTTGTGTATGAGTTTGAACGTGGTTACCAATGTTTTATATTGTATCCTGGCAGCAATGGGTAGCCAATGTAGCTCGATCAATACAGGTGTAATGTGTTCAGCAATGCTTGCTCGCATGATGATCCTTGCCGCCACATTTTGGGCCATTTGCAGGATATTTAGGGCTTTCTTTGGCAGACCCTGCAGGATGGCGTTGCAGTAGTCTAGGTGAGGCATAATGAGTGCTTGCGCAACAGATCGAAAATCACAGGGTTCGATTAAGTTCCGCAGGGGTTGTATGACTCTAAGTTTGTGGAAAATGGCCTTGTTGGTTTTGCGCAGGTGTTTTTCCATCTTTAGCTTGCTGTCGAGTGTGACTCCCAAGTATTTGATCTCATTCTTTGTGTTGGTACGTGTTGTTACAGAGGGTGATTGTCGGAGGAGGTTCAAAATTGGGTTTACTTGATATAAACATCACTTCAGTTTTCTTGTGGTTGATTGTCATGTTATTTTGCTGCAGCCATGCTAACATCTCGTACAGGCAGGCTTCGAGCTGGGTATACTTCGGGTCGGTGGTGTCCAATTGTGTGTATAGCATAATATCATCTGCATAGATATGGTAGTTGATATTATGTTTTTTGAAAATGTCACAGAGGGGCTGCATGTAAATGTTGAAAAGTAGCGCCGAGAGGGCCGAACCCTGAGGTATGCCTTGAGTTTGTGTGAATGCTTCTGCTTTTTCACCGTTGAATTGGACCTGTGGCCTTCTGTTCGTTATGTAGGAGGAGAACCATTTAAGGGGGGTTCCCAAAATTCCTATTGACTCCAGTTTGTTCAGTAGGATTCCATGATGGACAGTATCAAAGGCGGCAGAGATGTCAATGAAAATGAGTACAAACATTTTCTTCCCGTCTTCAAGGCCTTTGTGGAGGTTGTTAAGCAGTGCTATTAAAAGCGTTTCGACCCCATGGTTTCGTCTGAATCCGTACTGTTGCATGTCCAGTGTGTCATGGTCGTCAAGGTGCTCTTGAAGTTGTATGAGGGCTGCTTTTTCGATGATTTTTGCTAGGAAAGATATGCTGGAGATGGGACGGTAGGATGTTGGGTATCCATGTTTAAGACATATGTCCAAAGGACTCCACGGAAAGAGGGAGACTGAGTAAGATGGCTCCTATGGGCGGGAAGGGGACCACGCATGCGTGGTAGCATTCCCAAAGGCTTTCTTTGAAAGCTGGGGAAATGCTATGCGCAGGCTCCGTCGGTGCCAACATCACCCATATGAGAAGGCTGATTTCCTGCTTGTTCCTGGAGAACTGAAAGTTCATCCTTCTTGGTGTTTGGTGCACGGTAGATGAAGCAAATTAATATGTTTTTGTTCATGATAGTTATGTTGCTTCCCTCTGAGCTATAGGAGGAGCGCGTGGTAAACTAAATGATTTCTTGCAATAAGGACTCCTCCCCCCTCCTCCTTTTTGGGTTCCTTGGGCAGTTATGTACAGTGTAGGGTTGGGAGATGATTTGGTTTAGAATCACATTGTGTCAGAGACAAGTTTCGGTGATGCACATTGTCTATCCCTTGGTCATTTATATAGTCTGTTATAGTATGTAATTTGCTCTAAATGGAGTGGGCTTTTATTAAGGCACATGATAGAGTGATGTGTTGTTGCGTACTATTCAGTGTTATTTGGTATGGGGTTGTGGTGTCTATTTGAATTAGTTTGGGAAGTCTTTTATTCTCTGGGTGGTGGGTGCAGTGCCTCTGTGTTCTGTTTTTTTCTTCTGATTATTATTGACATAGGATGGGTTGTAGTGTAATACGTGGCCTCTCCAGCATTCATGTGTTGGAGAAGCAGTAGTAGGATTATAGCCAGGAGGCTCAGGGTAAGTATCTTGGTATCCATGTTTAATGTAGGCATCTCTGTGGTTGTAGATTCTGTAGATGTAGATAGATAATGATGGGGAGTGTTTGGGTTGTCACGTTAACCTCTGCTCTTGGAGCCGCATTACTAAAGCATTTCAATTCTGCATGAAAATGACGAGATGCTGACAAATAAACTACTGAAATTTGAATATAGCTGCTTGCTGGGAAAGCTCTGTTCAAAAAAAAAAAAAAATCCCAGATGCATTTGGTAAAATTTGACAAAACTCGATTTGGGTATTGGATCAATCAACAGCCAATGAGGTAAGTAATTTGAATAGCTTCATGAAGTATTTTAAGTGCAATACCAAGGATAAACATTATACAGAATTAAGTAACTGATGCACAATATGAGACTTATGAGACCAATGACTGAAAATAATATAGGCTATTAGTAAATTGTTTTCACTGCGTTTTCCCCATTACTGAGGTTCCTTTTATTCATATATTTTGAATTGTATATAACCATTGTTCCAGGCTACAAGAGGAGTTAATATTTTGTGAATTAACTTATTGGCATAATAATTTTTATTATTGTTTTTGATTCTGATATGTCCTGTTGTGTTGTTAAAAAGCAGCTTTATCCACCATTGAACAGGATTTATGGCAGACTGCTTTAGTCTCCTCTCCTTTACTTTTTTGTAAAATAGCCAGATACCAAAGGGGTTCCCATTACTGAATAATCAGATGGAAGATCCAGTATCCTAAAAAGGTATAATCCCTCTAGAAATCAGAGGCAGGTTGACATAACAGAATTTAACATTCTTCTTGGTATGAGAATCTTGCAGCCATTCTCAATCTAGAAACCTGGAAGGTAAATTATGAGATATCTGATATATTGCAAATTAAAGATTTCTTTGAATCAGCAAGGAATACTGAACTTTTGAACCATCCCTTATGTGAGGAATCATGCTGAGCCAGCTGTACCTGAATTGTTTACTAGCCCAGAGACCAAAGGTGTAGGGAATTACTGACCAGAATTGTTTATTAACTCGGAGAACAAACAAAGGCTGGAGAAGGACTGGTCGGAAATTACTGTTTATCAAAGGTGTACGGCATGGAGAATAATTGTAGGGAAAAACTCATGTGAGGAGTCATATGGTCCAGCTGTGACACATTTGTTACAGCCTATAAAAAGAGCTAGAAACATCCAGGACAGGCTAGATTGTCCAACTAGCCAGCGCATGAGGGATCCCAGACTTTTTTCCAGCCTTCGCTGTGGCTCTCCCAACTGATAGCGACTGTGATGATGTTGGAGTTTGGTGATGCATTGTTCTTTTGTCATATCACAGCCATTTGTTGGTGCATTGTTTTATTGCCCTGCAATGATGTCAGAGAGTTTGGAGAAGCAATATCAACTGTTGTGTTGTCATTGTAATATCACTAACTTATTGTTATATTGTCTAGCTAATTGTCATATTAGATAGCTTATTTAATACCATGCATGTGTGGCTGTTTGCTCTTGAATTTAATATCTAGCGAGGCAATACTTCTGACCAGACCACTTCTTCTGTGTTAGGGTCTGAGATCACACATGAAGTTATTCTCCCTTTTGAGAAGACCAGATCTAACATGTGACTCTTCACATTTGATTTTATTTTTTGTTAAGTTGATATACAGATTTTAAGTGCCATCAAGTCAATGCTGACTCCTGGCGACCCAGCAGCCCCTGGTTTTCTCTTAGCAAGGTCAGATGCTAGGCTGTTACTCTAACCCAGGTTTCCAGGATATCCACAATGAATATGCATGAGATAGATCTGCATACATTGGAAGCAGTGCATTCAGATCTCTCTCATGCATATTCATTGTAGATATCCTGAAAACCTGACTGGCTTGGGGGTCCCAGATGGCTGGGTTGAGAACCACTGCTCTAACCACTAGGCTACTCCACCACTTAAAATCTATACAGGCTTAAACATCCATGTGAAGATTAAAATTGCCCAGAACTATAAGAGTTGCTCTAACTAACTATTAAGCACATTTGGGCTAGTTCTGCAGCTTTAGAGAATTTACTCTGGCCTGGGGTATGCTAGTGGTTAGAGCAACTGCCTAGTACCCAGAAGATCAAGGGTTTGATCCCAACTGGCATTCCTTGTGACCTTGGGCAAGTCACTTTACCCTCCATTGCCTCAAAACAAAAGGCCTGGCAATCTACTTCCGGTGATACATTGCCAAGAAAACCCAGAGGCAGCTGGGTCTCCAGGAGTCAGCACTGACTTGACAGCATTAAAAAAACAAAAAAATGTTTAACGACTGCAAGCCCTTATATCTTTGTCCTCCAAATGAGGCCTGGATAAAAGATAATCACTGGGGAGAAGCTAGCTGTTAGTAAGATGGAAGTTCAACTGTAATTCCTAAATTAAAGCATAAACTGCAGTGATGATCAAAAGAACTGAACAGGAACTAAACTCAAAGTTTAGATCCTTTGGCTCTCCCAACCCCCCTCCATTACAGGATAGAGAAAAAGGTAATAAAAAAAATCCCCGTCTGAGCATATCTCCACCTTCACAGCATATTAATGGGATTGTTAAGACAGAAGATAAAAAATAGACAAAAACAAACCCTGATCCCTAAAAACTAATGAAGTCAAACAAAACTCTGAAGAATTTAAATTAAAACAAAACTATGCATATAAACAGAAAAAATGTGTCTCTGCGCCACAGAAAGTCCTTGGGGTGTCTGATCAACAGGCTGGTAGGCTGGTACACAACAGAGAACCAGGGAACAGATGAACTACAGAGACTACTACTACTGCGCACTTGTATAGTACTACAAGTCGTACGCAGCGCTGCACAGACAGTCCCTGTTAATCAGAGCTTACAATCTAGTCAAGACAGACAACACAGAAGGTGTAGACAGGGATAAAACAAGGGGGGGGGGAGATAAAAAACAAAGATCAGGTGAGTCAAGATCCAAAAGCAGCAGCGGTGAGTTTTCAGCCTGGATTTGAAAAGGGTCAGAGAAGGTGCCTGGCGCACAGACACAGATAGCTTGTTCCAGGCATAAGGTGAAGAATGGTTAAAGGAGCGAAGTCTGGATTTAGCACTAGAAGTGAAGGGCACAGGATAGAAGTAGTTTGTCAGAAGAGCGGAGTTCCCGAAGAGGGGTGCAGTGAGAGCTAAGAAGAAAGGTAGTGAAGAGCTGCAGAGTGAATGCATTTATAGGTCAGCAGGAGAAGTTTGAACTGGATGCGGAAATGGATAGGGAGCCAATGAAGTGACCTAAGAGGGGTAATATAGGCATAACGAGGCTGGCGGAAGATTAGCCGCGCCGCAGAGTGTTGAACAGATTGAAGGGGAGAGAGATGAATCAAAGGGAGACCAGCAAGGAGTAGGTTACAGTAGTCAAGACAGGATTAACGAGTGGATAATCATCATAGTAGTGTGTTCAGAAAGGAATGGGCGTATTTTGTTGATGTTATAGAGAAAGAAATGGCTGGTCTTAGCTATCAGATGGATGTGTGTGGAGGAGAGAGAGCAATCAAAGACAACCCCAAGGTTGCGAGCTGAGGAAGGACTAGAGAGTTATCCAAGGAGATTAAGAAAGGAGGAAGAGGAGAGGAAGTTTTAGGGGGAAAGATAGGAAGCTCAGTCTTGGCCATGTTCAATTTCAAGCGGCGGTGAGACATCCAAGCAGCATTGTCAGAGAGGCAGGCAGAGATCCGGGTCTGGATTGCCGGAGAGATTTCAGGCGTAGAGAGGTAGATCTGGGAGTCATCAGCATAAAGATGGTACTGAAAGCCGTGGGAAGAGATGAGTGCACCAAGGGACTGGGGTATAGAGAGAGAAAAGGAGCGGACCGAAGACAGATCCTTGGGGTACACCAACTGAAAGCGGGATAGAAGAGGAGGAGTCACCAGAACTAACACTGGAAGAGCGATGGGAAAGATAGCAGGAGAACCAGGATAGTAGAGCCCTTAAAACCAAGTAAAGGCAGGGTATCTAGGAGAAGGTTGTGGTCAACAGTGTCAAAAGCAGCCGAGAGCTCAAGAAGGATGAGGACAGAGTAAAGGCCCTTGGATTTTGCCAGGAACAAGTCACTGGAGACTTTGGCAAGAGCCATTTCTGTAGAGTGTAAAGGATGAAAACCAGTTTGTAAAGGATCAGGAGGGCATGAGAGGAGAGAAAGTCAAGGCAGCGGCAGTGAACCGCGTGTTCGAGTAGTTTGAAACTAAGGGAATGAGGGAGATGGGTCGATAATTAGAAGGACAGGTGGGATCAAGTGAGGGTTTCTTGAGGAGAGGTGTAACTACAGCATGCTTGAAGGCTGCAGTGACAGTTGCAGTGGAGAGTGATAGGTTGAGAATATGAGAGATGGAAGGGACAACAGTGGAGGAGATGGAGCTTTGGAGACGGGTGGGGATAGGATCAGAGAGGAAGCAGTAAGGACAAGCAAAGGTGTTCCATATCTTCTGCTTACGTAATACATCACATGGTTTACTGGATCAAGACTCTTTCCAGACAACACACTGGGCAGAGACTCAGCACTGAAAATCACTATAATCTCTACATTATCATTTCTCCCATTTCATCCATATTCCTTGGGTGCAAACAAATAGTATATAACCTTTTCAGTTCTATACTTGATGCCTCTATGAATACTATCACTTGGTGCTAAGACTCTTGGAATGGAAGATACTGAATCAGGTTGTCATATGTTTTCTATCACAGAAGGGAGAAAAGCTCCTATTTGTTCATTACAATTTAGTAAAATAATGACCAGGTCAACTGGTCCCACTCTAAGGTTTGTGTCAATGAATTTGACATATGCAGAGTCGTTATCGGTGGATACCACAAAGCCAATAGAAACCAAGACAGGATGACTGGATAGGCTGTATGGCCCATCTGCCCTGATTTTTTTGAGTGGAGGAATTTGATCTGTTCATGAAATTTGTGGCAATCTCTATCAGGGTATCTGCGGGAAAGGCTTTCCTTCTGGATTGGAGAGCAGATACCCAGATAGAGATTGCCACAAATTTCATCAATCTCTGAGTATCTGCTCTCCAATCCAGAAGGAAAGCCTTTCCCGCAGATACCCTGATAGAGATTGCCACAAATTTCATGAACAGATCAAATTCCTCCACTCAAAAAAATCATGGCAGATGGGCCATACAGCCTATCCAGTCATCCTGTCCTAGTTTCTATTAGCTTTGTGGTATCCACCGATAACGACTCTGCATATGTCAAATTCATTGACACAAACCTTAGAGTGGGACCAGTTGACCTGGTCATTATTTTACTAAATTATAATGAACAAATAGGAGCTTTTCTCCCTTCTGTGATAGAAAACATATGACAACCAACATATTGGAGTTGCTGTGATGGCTGTAGGGTTTGTTTGGGGTGTTTATCACAGAAGGAGCAACCAGCAGCTGAATATTTTGAAGCAATTGCTTGATGTTTTCTGGAGAACAGCCTTTCAACCAATTGTCTAGGCAAGGAAAAACAGATTACCATTTTTGGGGGCAGTCAGCTACTACTGCAAGATGTTTTGTGGAAACTCTTAGCAGTGACAAGAATCTGAATTGAAGCACTGTGTATTGGTAGTAGATGCCATTCATTATGAAACACAAGAATTTTCAGTGTGAAGTGTGGATCATGATATGCTTTCTTGAAATCCAGAGGATAACACATTAAAGAACCCTTCACATCCATAAAGGGAGAACAGAATCCATTTTGAATTTCTCCAGAAGCAGGAATTTGTTCAGATCTCTCAGGTCCAATATTGATGCATATCTGATCTTAGACGACAACCATCTGTGTGGCTGATTCATCCTGCTTCTCAACAGAGAACGTGATAAAGTATGACTGTGGTGGAACAACCGTCAACAAGAAAGCTAACAGCAGATAGGTTTCAAGAATCAAAGTATGGTTCTCATATAGAAATCTCTTACTGAACTAAATCAAATGTTATCAAACCAACAGCATTTAGAAATAAATTACAACTTATTTGGTAAATGTTGAGCTGTTTGAATTTTAATTAATTTTGCGTGTCATGTAAGCAAGTTTCACCATTTTTTGCAGACACATTTATGTTTGTGGCAAGAGAAATGTCACACCTCTCTTGCAAGAATGCTGTTATTTTGACCTTAAACACTACCACCAAGACCTATATTACTTGAAATGTTTCAGTTTCTGAAATAAATTCCATAAAATTATGTAAGCGATCAGAAAATTAACATCTGGAAACCGCTATATCAACATTTTACAAGAAAGTATATATAGAAAAACTGTATAGACCAAGTACATGGTACTAGAATAGACAAGATAATTGCTAATTAACAAAAAAAATGTATATAAAAAAATTCCACTCACTTCAACTGTTTAGTGGAAGACCTAGGAATAACTTCTGAAACGTTTTAGGGCGTGTTTATTAACGTGCGCTAACCATTAGCATAGGGTTTGCTATGCGCTAAATGCGCCATGCAAAAATTCCCATGCTAAGCAGTCAGTGTGTGATTAGACAGAGGTCAGGTGGGTTAGGAGCATAATGTGGGTGTTAGTGTATTGATTAGCATAGGCATTATGGGCATGCGCTAACTGCACCTGTTGCCAAGAGTACAGGCGCAATTGCCATCTTAATGGGTGCATTAAGTGCATCCCACATGCTGGTTAGCAGGGTGCTGCTACATGTTACCAGCGCACTGGTGGCAGGGGGGTGGATGTACACACCTCCGAAAATTGCTTGGGGCTCCGTGCTAATTTCATACCACAAAGGCATGCTACAAGCGCAGAGTTTAGTACACATGCCCCTTAATCTGATTGCCTTCTTTCTCTCAGTTCTTGAGAGAATGCATTTCCAGCTACCATGTCTCTAGGCAAATCTTTAGAAAAAATGAAGTCTCCCATTACATTTTGTCTGGATTACAGGGGAAAAAAATCCCTAGCTAATTTGGTTTAAGTTTGTAAAGGCCAAATTACCAGTCACAAGTGTGAAGCAAAGTATTTTAGATAAGTGAAGATCAGACTGTTGAGACAGCTGGTCCTGCTTTAAAATTAATAACAGATATTTATCTGTCTTCAGTATGTCATGGAAATTTTCTTTAATCATGTTTATTTTGATTCAGAAAGTACTACAAGCACTTTTGTTTGCAAATGTAATTTGTCTTTCAGGCATACCAGCACAATCTAATTATCTTATTTATTTAAATATTTGCTTTGCTTTGGTAGAGAACAAGCAAAGATGCTGTGAGGACCATACCAAATACAATTAATAAAACAAAGTAGGTTAAAATTGCAATACAACTATACCGCAATATTTAAAAACTAGTGATGGCCATAAATTTGCTGTCAGGATTAAAATACATCAGGTAGCCATAAACTTAGTTAACCCATAATTGTTTTCCTTGGAAAAAAATTAACTAGCTTCCCTTATAAGGGACCTATAGCATCAGGAGGGAGAGCAATCTCTTTAGGAATTTGTCAAGCAAAAAAAATAAAATAACTGATACAAGGGCATATATACTACATTTTTCTTTTGTTTTTAGTTTTATTTATTCCACAGTGAACCAAAACAGTGCAATATTCCAGGAATGTAAACAGAAAAACAAAAACCCAAAATATCCTGTTTGACACTTACAAAATCCACTTTGTGTTTAAATATACTTGAATTGAACCTGTCATGTATCCATCAAAAGCCTCAATTCCCTGGGTGGTTTATTCTCAGAGGACCAGTTAGAAACATAGAAAACGTATCGCAGATAAAGACCATATAGCCTATCCAATCTTCCCTCCCACACCACAGTTATTTCTCTTTCCATAGCTCCCCAGTTACCTGTAGAAATACAGAAACATGATAGCAGAAAAAACCACATGGCCTTTCTAGTCTGCCCTTCCATATAAACTACAATAGTTCCTTTTTTTCCTTTAGAGATCTTCTGTGTTTGTCCCATGCTTTCTTGAACTCAGATACTATCCTTGTCTTTACTACCTCCACTGGGAGACTATTCCATGCATCTACTACTCTTTCCATAAAGAAATATTTTTGCATATTACTCCTGAGTCTTTCCCCTTTCACCCTCATCGTATGTCCCCTTGTAGCAGAGCTTGCTTTCAATCAAAAGAGGCTCTCTTCTTGTGCATTTATGCCATGGAGGTATTTCAACATCTCTATCATATCTCCTCTATCCGGCCTTTCCTCTAACGTACGTATAACTATTAAGATCTTCATCTGTCCTCATATGCTTTATAATGAAGACTAATAACCATTTTAGTAGCCACCCTCTGCACAGACTCCGTCCTGTTTATATCCTTTTGAAGGTGTCTCCAGAATTGCACACAATACTCCAAATGAGGTCACACCAGAGACTTATAAAAAGGCACTATTACCTCCTTTCTTCTGCTGGCCATTCCTTTCTATGCACCCAAGCATCCTGACTTTTGCAGTTGCCTTTTCTACCTGTTTAGCCATATATACACATTCAGACCAGTCCACAACAGCCACCCCTTCTTAGTCACCCCAACCCCAAACTGAAAGCATAACTGTTTGTAATGCCTACCCAACTCCCTTTGGTCCAACTTATAACATTGATTTTTAAGCCTTCCTCTGTACACACCTCCCATAAGCCAGTTATTAACTAATAACATAGCTAGCAGAATGAATTTTTTCTTGCATCTAGGTATTTTGTCTCACATCCGCTCACATTTTTATATTGGATTTTTAATTTTGAGATAACTACAAATTATGATGCATATGGAGGCAATTTTCAGACATTTTGTTGTTCTATCCATCTGTACCCATTCAATTAACCTGCAACATAGTTAATACCCCCCCACCCCCGTCTCGTTCAATGTTCCATGTAAAGCCACGTTGGCTTATTTTATGTAAACCACTCTGATTTAGTGGTATATAAGCACAGCTAAATAAATATTTTATGTTCTTAATGCCGACTCCTGTTAACCCAGCCCCTGGGTTTTCTTGGCAAGGTGCGACTGAAGTGTAACTGCCAGACTTTCTTCCACTCAGTGAGTTTACAGCCCTTCGTATTCCAAGGTGGTCTCCCATCAAGTACTATCTAGCTCTGATTCTACTTAGCTTTAGAGATCAGCTGAGAGAAGGTTCATTCAGCACAGCTGCAGGAATGACGAAATATACAGTGGCTCACAAATATACCCAAATATACTCTCCTTGCTGTTCCAGCCCTCCCCGGAAGTAACGCGACCGCGGGTGCGCGGTCGCGCTCGCAGAGGCTGTATCATCTTGCCCAACTGCTGATCTCCTTGCTGTTCCCGCCCTCCCCGGAAGTAAGGCAACCACGGGTGAGCGGTCGTGCTCGCAGAGGTAGCCCCAGCTATTTAATCAGTGTGCCGGTGGCGCACACCGAAGGAGCGCACCTAAGGAGCACGACGTGCTCCTTGGGGCGGCTCCTGCAGGGCGCTGCTATTTATCCTTTTGGCAATATTTGTTTCTCAAATTGGGGGCCTCTCCGGTCCCTTCCAACCTCCATTGATCTCCTCTGCCCGATTTTCCTCTTCTCCGGTAAGTCTGCCGCTGCCCCCCAACGCCATACTTCCATCGACTGTCATCCACGCTACTACCCCCCTTATGTCTGCCATTCCTGTACTCTGGGGGATTCGTCCTGTCTTCCCCCCCCCCCCCCAGCAGCGTCATTGTCACAGTTCCTCCTTTCGTTCTCTTGCCAATCTCCTCCCTTGCTTGACCTATTCGTCTCTTGCTTGCTCCTGCCTCCCTCCCCCCTCCTCCCTCTCATGCCCTGCCTCCTTCCGCTTTGGTCTCCTTAATTGCCGTTCTCTTCATTCAAAACCCTGCTCATATCAGATCTTATTTCTCAGCAGTCTCTTGATGTCCTCTTACTTACTGAAACCTGGTTAAAAGACAGCGAAGACACACTCCTAGCCCGCTGCCTGCCCTCTGATTTCACCGGTATTTCGGTCCCTCGCATTGGCCGTACAGGTGGAGGCGTAGCCGCCCTCCTCCGTTCCTCCATCTCCTTCACTTCTATTACCTCTCCTCTATTGCGCTACCCTGAGGCTCTGCTCCTAAAACTCCCCTTCTCCTCTCCCATGCACTTACTTCTTATCTATGCTCCTCCAGCTCTACGTTCCGACCTCTGGGACTCACTTCTCTCCTCTATCACTGATCTTTCTCTGGCTTTTCCTCGACTACTTATCGCTGGCGATTTCAATCTCCACCTCGACCCTCCTTCCTCTGTCAGAGACCATTCCTTCAACACCCCTTCTTCATGATCTGTCCCTTTTCCAATTTGTTTCCTTTTCAACCCATTCCGCTGGGTACACTCTTGATCTGCTTCTTACTCCCTCAGCCCCGACTTATCTCCTACAGTCCCCTCATGCTTTCCCCTTGCCCTGGACCGACCACTATTGCATTACTTTTCAATGTCTCCCTACCCCTCCATATCATCGCCCCCTTCTTCCTCTCATCGCACTTCTTCACCTCCCCCTACCTCTTTACCTTACACTCGTCATGTATCCTCCAAGACCCTTCAACAATTCCCTCCCGCATCGGATCTTCTCCCATCTGACCTCCCCCTTCTCTCCCTCTTCCCAAGCTAGCACTTGGTTCTCTTCCCTTTCCACTGCTTTAGATCACGTTGCCCCTCTTCGCCCCCGGTCCTCCTCTCGTCGTCCCTCACAGCCCTGGTTCCATTCCGGCCTCCTTCTCCTTTGGGCGCAGCTCCACCGAGCTGAACGTCGGTGGTGCAAAACCCCCTCTCCCACTACTCTCTCGCACTTTAAGTCCGAGCACTCATTACAGAATCCAGGTGCACAAAGCCAAACAGGCTTACTTCTCAGCTGCTATTTCCTCCGCACCGAATCAGACGCATCATCTCTACTCTGTTCTCCATTCACTCACCTCCCTCCAGTCTCGTACCATTCCTCCTCCCCCTGCCCCTCCCCCTTCAGAGCTAGCATCCTACTTCAGCACTAAAATAACAACCTCAGACTGTCTCTCCCTTACTGTCCACCTCCTATCTCTAGCCCCCCTCCTTGCTCCCCTCCCCCTACCCCTCAACTGTCCCATGTCTGGCATTCCTTTCATTCTCTCACCTCATCCGAGCTTCTGACATTAATCTCATCATCTAAGAAAACATTCTGCGCTCTGGATCCTATCCCATCTTCCTGGATGCTCACTTCCTCCCTAGCTCTTCTTCCTCCAGCTCTTACCATGATTAGCTCTAGTCTCTCTTCAGGTGTCTTTCCCCAGCCTTGGAAACACGCTTTGGTCCGCCCTATCCTTAAAAACCCTTCACTGGATTCCTTAGTTCCCGCACACTACTGTCCTGTATCTAATCTCCCTTTTCTATCTAAAGTTCTAGAAAAGGTAGTTTTCTCCCAACTGTCTTCCTACCTTGAATCCACCCACTTTCTTCACCCTCGTCAGTCCGGCTTTCGACCCGGTCATAGCGTTGAAACTGTTCTACTGGGCTTTCTAAACGAACTTCACACGGCTTACAAACGTGGTGATCTTTCAGTGGCGGTCTCCCTCGATTTCTCCGCAGCTTTCGATCTTGTCGATCACTCCCTTCTACTAGCCCGGTTGCGTGAGGCAGGTCTCTGTAGCACGGTCCTTCACTGGTTTCATTCTTTTCTCTCCTCTAGGTCTTATTCAGTCCTCCCCACCTCTTTCTCCTCCTCTGCCTCCGAACCCACCCCCCTTCTTTGTGGTGTTTCCCAAGGTTCAGTTTTGGCCCCGCTCCTTTTCAACATTTTTCTTGCATCTCTTGCCCTACTGGTCCAGCAATACGGGATATCTGCTTTTTACTATGCTGATGACTTGGTCCTTCTCTATCACACCTCCCCTCTTTCCCTCGATCTTTCCCCTTTGAACTCCTGTCTCACTGCCGTTGCTGACTGTCTCACCACCCATTGCTTGCACCTCAATCTCACAAAAACTCTTGCTATCTGGTTCTCTCGCAATGTTTCCCCCCCCCCCCCACCGTTTCCCCCTCGTTCTCTGGTTCGCCTGTTCCCCTTGTCTCTTCCTTCGTTACCTGGGAGTCCTCTTCGATCCTGCCCAGACCTTCCGTGACCACATTGCTCACGTATCTAAGACATCCTCCTTCTTCCTGCGTCAAATTTGTGCCATCAGGCCCTTTCTTACCGCACAGGCTCTCACCACCCTTCTCCTGTTACTCGTTATGTCTCGCGTCAATGTCTGTAACTCGGTCTTAGCTGGCCTCCCTAACGTGCAACTCCATCGTCTCCAACGTATCCAGAACACCGCGGCTCGACTCATTTTTCACTCTTCCACCCGGGATCATATTACACCTCTTCTCATCCGTCTCCACTGGCTTCCGATCAAATTCCGCATTCATTTCAAAATCCTGGTACTCCTTCACCGTGTCCTCAATACCCACTCCCCTCAGTATTTGTCTGACCTTGTCCGCCTGCACACGCCAACTCGCTCCCTCCGATCCTTCCACCTCAACCGCTTATACCTTCCTTCACCTACTTATGCTCGCCTCCAATCCACTCGCTCCTCTGCATTCTTCTTCTTAGCCCCTGCCTTATGGAACTCTCTGCCTTCCTCTATCCGGCTCTAGCACGACTACTCTACCTTTAAGAACAGCCTCAAAACCCACTTCTTTGCCCTTGCTTTCGACCTCCCAGATCCCTCTGTATGACCTTACTCTCCCCTGCCCTTACTCTCTCCCTCTTCCTTATTGTCTTGTTGTATGATTCCGTCTGATGTGCTTTCCTATTTTAGTATTGTAATTTCCTTTCTTCTCTATACCTTTATGTTTTTTCTTTAATTTGTACTTTGCAAACCGCTTTGATGATTTTCCTTTAGCGGTATATCAAGATAATAAACATAAACATGAATATTCATTAGGGACATCCTGCAAATCAGGCTAGATTGTGGTGCACCAGGACTGGAGTTGGCCATCCCTGGGTTAGAGCAAATAGTGGAACAGCAGCTAAAATGGTTCTACTATGGTACAATAGGAATATTTCCATGCATCACTTTACTAGATTTTAAAAAAATAGCACCGAAAGAGTAGTTACCTGTAAAGCACAGTTACTTACCTGTAACAGGTGATCTCTGGGAACAGCAGGAATAAGTCTTCACATATGGGTACGTCGGTACCGACGGAGCCTGCGCGGGAACGCTCCCCACCTTCCCAAAAAGGAAAGCTTTTGGGAGCATCCCACAGCGCCTGTGCACTGCCTTCCCGCCTTTCCTAACCAACTCTCCTCAGTTCGAGTTTAAAGCTGAGACAATAGAGAGAGAGAGAAAAGGAAAGATAGAAAAAAGAGATACAACTCCTAGGGGAGGTGGGTGGGTTGTGAAGACTTATTCCTGCTGTTCCCAGAGATCACCTGTTACAGGTAAATAACTGTGCTATCTCCAGGAACAAGCAGGAATGAGTCTTCACATATGGGGACTCCCTAACTGAGATGCCTGGGAGATCCCCCAAGGATATGAGACCCTGAAGTGGGTCTGCATCCTCCTATGGATCTCAGGCATCCATCCAGGGAAGGAGGGCAGGAGTTGTTTAAGAATGGAACAGGTGTCTGAGGACAGCCTGACCAAACAAGGCATCCCGGCGGGAATCCTTGTCCAAGCAGTAATGGGCTGTGAAGGTATGAACAGAGGCCCAGGTGGCTACTCGACAGATCTGGTCAATGGACACAGAATTTAGATGAGCCATAGAGGTGGCCATGGCCCTCACATTATGAGCTGTGACATGGCTCTCTAGAGAATGGTAGGCGAAAGAAATACACTGAGCAATCCAATTGGACTGTGTTCTCTTAGAGACTGGAAGTCCCAAGTGAGAGGGATCAAAAGCAACAAAAAGCTGGGAAGACTTTCTATGTTGCTGTGTCCTATGTAAGTAAAAAGCAAGAGCTCTTTTACAATCCAGAGTATGAAGATTCCTCTCTGCACTGGATGCATGAGGAGCTGGAAAAAAGACAGGTAAATATACCTCTTGATTAAGATGAAAAGGTGAGACCACTTTAGGCATAAAGTGTGGATTTGTCCTAAGGACTACCTTGTCATGATGGAACCTTGTATAAGGTGGATTAGCAACTAAGGCCTGTAGTTCACTGATGCGGCGAGCAGAAGTGACTGCAATGAGGAAAATAACCTTCCAGGAAAGAAATTTCAAGGAGGTAGTGGCTAAGGGTTCAAAAGGTGGCTTCATGAGCTGACCAAGAACCAATTTTAAGTCCCATGCCACCAGAGGAGGCCTAATGGGAGGTTTGGTTAAAGTTAGGCCTCTCATGAATCTTGAAATAAGAGGATGAGAGGAGATAGATTGTCCATTGATGGGCTTAAGGGATGCTGCAATAGCACTCAAATGGACTCTTACTGAATTTGTTTTAAGACCTGCATTGGAGAGATGCAGGAGATAGTCTAACAAAGAAGTTAAAGGTAGTGCTAGAGGGTCAAGACCCTTCTCAGCACACCAAATGGAAAATCTTTTCCACTTAAAAGCATAGGAACGCCTGGTGGAAGGTTTCCTGGAGGCATGGAGAATATCTTTCACCTGCTGCGAAAGATTCCAGTTTTGAAGGTCTAGGCCTTCAGTAACCAAGCTCTGAGGTGAAGGGACTTGAGGTTTGGGTGCCACAAAGTCCCTTCCTCTTGAGACAGAAGGTCTGGAGCAGCTCCCAAGTCCAGGGAGGGGGCTTGGAAGAGATGCAGAAGTAGAGGGTACCACACTTGGCGTGGCCAGCGTGGAGCTATGAGGATCATAGATCCTTGATCCCTCTGGAGTTTGAACAGAGTCTTGGGAATCAAGGGAATGGGTGGAAAGGCATACAGGAAGCCCCGACCCCAATGAAGGAGGAAGGCATCCTTGGCCTGAACCCCCTGACACGGAATTCTGGAACAGAACCGGGGAAGTTTGGCATTCCACGGACTTGCAAAGAGGTCTATGTCCAGGGTTCCCCATTCTTGAAAGATTCTGAGTACCTGATCCATGTGCAGGGACCATTCGTGTGGAAGCAGAACTCGACTGAGTCTGTCTGCCCAAGAGTTTTGGATTCCTGGGAGATATACTGCCAGGAGATGGATTTGATGCTCTCTGGCGAAGGCCCATAATCTTAAAGCTTCGTTGCAAAGCGACAGAGAGCCAGCTCCTCCTTGCTTGTTTATGTAAAACATGGCTACCTGATTGTCCGTATAAATAAGGACTATCTTGTAGCTGAGGAGGGTATGAAAGACCTTGAGAGCTAGAAATGCTGCTCGAAGCTCCAAGTGGTTGATATGAAGAGAGGTCTCCTGAGGGGACCAAGTGCCTTGGGTGGAGAGGTCTTGTAGATGAGCTCCCCAACCTGTTTGAGAGGCATCTGTTGTGAGGGTTGCTTGGGATAACAACTGTTGGAAGGGGGACCCCAGCAACAGATTTTGAGTGGACATCCACCATTGGAGAGACCAAAAGATACGTTTGGAGGTTGCTATTTGGTCTGAGAGAGCTCCTGAGGCTTGAGTCCACTGGGTGGACAAAGTCCATTGAGCTGCTCTCATGTGTAGGCGAGCATAGGGTACCACATGTACTGTGGAAGCCATGTGGCCTAGCAGTTGTAGCATCTCCCTGACAGTTAAGTGGCTCTTTGACTGAATCTGGGAGGCTAGCTGCACTAGACGTTGGCAACGGGCCTGAGGAAGGTAGGCCCTTGCAGTGGTGGTATCCAACCAGGCCCCTATGAATTCCAGGGACTGAGTAGGGATGAGCTGGGACTTTGGGAGGTTTACTACCAGTCCCAGATACTGCAGAATGCGCCTTGTGCGGTCCAGGGAAATCTGGGCCTCTGACTGAGATGGAGCTTGGATGAGCCAGTCGTCCAGATATGGGAAGACAAATATTCCCAGAGTGCGTAGAAATGCAGCAACTACTGCAGCATTTGGTGAACACTCTCGGAGCAGAGGCCAGACCAAAAGGAAGGACTCTGTATTGGTAATGTTTTCCCTGGAAAAGAAAACGTAGGAATTTTCTGTGAGTTGGATGGATGAGTACATGTGTGTACGCATCCCTGAGATCTAGAGAACAAAGCCAATCCTGACTTTGAAGGTATGGAAAGAGTGCCCAGAGAAAGCATCTTGAACTTCTCCTTGCAAAGAAATTTGTTCAATTCTCTGAGATCTAGAATGGGTCTGTATCCCCTTGTCTTCTTTGGAATGAGAAAATAGGGGGAGTAGAACCCTGACCCTTGTTGAAGAAGAGGAACTTCTTCTATTGCCCCTTGGGCAAGAAGGGTAGATATCTCCTGACCTAAAAGGTCGAGAAGAGATGTGGGAGAATTAAAGTGTCTCACCATTGTGTGGGGAGGAAGGTCTGAGAAAGGAAGTTTGTAGCCCTCTCTTATGATGGAGAGGGTCCACTGCTCTGATGTGATTTGCTCCCATCTGGGAGCAAAATGAGCTAACCTTCCTGGAATGGTGAGAGGTTCTGGCTGTGTTAAAGCCAGAAAGGCTAGGTTCTCTAGCATCAAGTCAAAAACCCTGAGGGGGTTGGGACTGCTGAGTTACAGCAGCCCCTGTAGACTTAGGCCTGGCCTGCTTAGGTTGCTGACGCTTAGCGGTAAAGCGACCTGTAGAAGATTGTTGGCCAGAAGTGGAAGGAAACCTGCCCTTTTTGAAAAAAGACTTTTTAAAAGTCTTTTTCTTGGCAGGAATGGAGGTAGACCTTGAAAGTCTATCCAGAGCAGAATTCTCTGCATCCATTTGAGTGGCTTTAATTTGCCACTCTTTGCCAAACAGATTTTCACCTGTACAAGGCAGATTTCCTAAGCCATCTTGAACCCAGGGTTCTAGATCAGAAGCCTGGAGCCAAGCAATTCTGCGAGCAGCTATGGCAATGCCTGAGGCTCTACTGGCACCTTCAAAGGAGTCAAAGGCTGCCCTATTTGAAAACTTGGAGATGTCCTGAGTATGCTTAAGCCACATGCGGAATTCTTCCCTTTTATCTTCTGGAATAAAAGGGAGGTAAGTGTGCAGCTTTTCTGCCACTTCTTTCAGAAACATACCCATATGAAGGCTATATGAGTTGATTTTGGCAATAAGCATACTGGCCTGGAAGATTTTCCTACCAAAAGCATCCAAGGTCCTGCATTCTCTTCCTGGAGGAGCAGAAGAGTGTCTCTTTGTACTCTTTATCCTCTTCATAGCTGACTGCACCACAATGGAATGGTGAGGAAGCTGTGTTTTCTGGAACCCAGGACAAGGAGGGACACGATACATAGTGTCCAACCTGCGAGAATGAAGAGAGTGAGAGGAGTCTCCCATAAATCAATCATGTGTTCATGAAGAATCTCATGAATTGGTAAGGTGACTGCCTCTTTAGGAGCCCTAGAGTATCCTAAAATATCTAATTTTTTTGCTCTAGGCTCCGATTCAGAGGTTACTGAAATAGAGAGTCCTTTAGTTACTTCTCTTATGAAGTCTTGAAAGGACAAGTCCTCTGGAGGAGACATTCTTCTTTTTGGAGAAGAAGTCTCCTCAGGAAGGGCTATGGATACTTCAGGAGACTCATCTGATGTATCAGAATCCTCAGAGGAATCGAAGTATCGCCTGTCAGGGTGCTCTTTTAACGCTCGATACGTGTATCGAGCGGTATCGACATCGGGCGTCCCCGGTACCGGATTGGTACCGAGAAGTAGCCCTGGACAAGGAACCGCAGCAGTCGGTATCCTGGTCGATGTCGATGCCCTCGGTACCGGCATCGGCGCTGGTGCCGGTACCGGAGCCGATACCGACAACGGTGCTCGTTGCGGTACCGCCGGCATCGCAGCTTGAATGAAGGCTGAAATAGCCTGCTGCATGGACAGAACATTCTGATCCATCGACGCCATGAATGCCTGGAGGTCGGTACCGGTACCCCAGAGCATTCTAACAGGTGATCGGTCGAGGCCGTGCCATCGATGTCAACCTGTAACCCCATAGGAGGAGCTTTGGAAGCTGGAGCTTCCCGCCGAGGTTGTTTGGCTGGTGCAGGATCCTCGAGGGCAAGCCCGGAGGCATCTCGATGCTTAGAGGGAGATCTACCCTTCGAGGACCTGCTAGGTTTATGTTTGGTTATCTGAGATCCTTCAGGAGAAGACGACCTGGAAGATGTCGATGCTACTGCCGGTGCCTCAGCGGGAAACAGCACATGGAGCTTAGCTGCTCGGTTCTCTAACCCCCTTTTAGACATTAGGGAGCAGGACGGACAATCCGGAACGGAGTATTCAGGACCCAAACATTTAAGACACCATTCATGGGTATCTGTAACAGAAATAGTACCGCTACACTTAGTGCATTTTTTGAACCCGGAGGTTGGTTTTTCCATGAGGGAAATTTTCTTGTGGGCCCTGAGGCCTTAAGAAGAAAAATACACCAAGTGAGGAAAAAATATCGATATATATATTTTTTTTTTTTAAAGAAAGAAAGAAAAGACCGGCGGTACCGGTCCGGAGTCGGGGAAGGCAGACACGCGACCAAAGAAATAAAATAAAATAAAGAACTTCTTCAGCGGTGACAGGGCTCGACCTGCTGGCTCCGCGGAAAAGAAGAACTGAGGAGAGTTGGTTAGGAAAGGCGGGAAGGCAGCGCGCAGGTGCTGTGGGATGCTCCCTAAAAGCTTTCCTTTTTGGGAAGCTGGGGAGCGTTCCCGCGCAGGCTCCGTCGGTACCGACGTACCCATATGTGAAGACTCATTCCTGCTTGTTCCTGGAGATCAGGTGTTCTCCAGGAGCAGCAGGAATCAGTCCTCACATATGGGTGTCATCGGCGCCGATGAAGCCCCAGCGGAGCATTTCCCCAGCTTTCTATGAAAGCCTTTGGGAATGCAGGCATGCATGCGCGGTTCCCTTCCTTCCTAAAAGTGCCATCTTACCTCAGTCAAATGACATAGCTAAGAACAGCACACAAAAAATGTAAAAAATGAACTAAGCACAACTGCAACTGCAACTCCAAGGGGAGGAGGGAGGGTTGTGAGGACTGATTCCTGCTGCTCCTGGAGAAAGCACAGTTTACTTACCTGTAACAGGTGATCTCTGGGAACAGCAGGAATAAGTCTTCACATATGGGTACGTAGGTACCGGAGTCTGCGCGGGAACGCTTCCCAGCGTCCAATCAGAAAGCTTTTGGAAGCATCCCAACACGCCTGCGTGCTGCCTTCCCGCCTTCCCAACTGCCTCTCCTCAGTTAAGTTTTAAAGCTGAGACAAAGAGAGAGAGAGCAAGGAAGGGAAAGATAGAGATAGAGAAATGCAACTCGTAGGGGAGATGGGTGGGTTGTGAAGACTTATTCCTGCTGTTCCCAGAGATCACCTGTTACAGGTAAGTAACTGTGCTATCTCCAGGAACAAGCAGGAATGAGTCTTCACATATGGGGACTCCCAAGCTCAGATGCCCTGAAGGAGTCCTAACATGTTGCAAGTCTAGAACGAGCCATGCTATTCCTCAGGACCTCAGGCATCCTGGGGATGGAGGGTAGGAGTTGAATACAGAAAAGGAGCTGTGAAACAGCTGTCTAGAACAGGGCTTCAAAAGGGGAAGACCCTGTATCAAGGGCATTTAGTAGTGAAATATTATAATCTGGGCCTCCCTTGTTGGCATTGCACAAGTGCACTGAGCTACATATGGATCTGATGGAAGAGCCAGTGAATGTGCTCAAGGGGTACCTCACTGAGAAGTAGAGGTAATAAAGTAGAATAAAAACAAATGGAGGTCAGAACCCTTCAGGGTGAGAAATAGCCCCAGGGGAAAAACTGGGGTAGAATGAGAGGTAGAGCTTCAGCGGAGACACAGAAGGTACTATTAAAGAAAGCTTAAGCTGTTGTGGTCCAAAAATAGTACAAATGCAGGACCAAGAGAAAAAATGAGTCTGACCCAACTGGACTGGGGTTGGAATCAGTCCATGTAGGGAAGAAAGGGTATGGAGACCCTTGTATCTGATGAGAAGTAAGGACAGACTCAGGAGCGGTAAGCGTTAGAGAAACTGAAGCTGCGCAATGTCTTTCCTAAATGGGGTCAATTAGGAAAGAAAAAGGGGACATTGAGAGCTTCAGGGGTACCTAACCTGAAAAGGTTATTGTAAGGAAAAATTTGTTAATTACCACAGGGAGTGGTTATAGGTGTAGCCCCCTAAGTATGCTGGCACAGCATTCATAGGGGTAGTGCCCATCTGTCAGGATCAGATAGGAATGTAAGGATATCTGAACGTAACAGACAGATAGATCTGTATCCATCTACTTATCTATCTAAAAATATATCTCATATCTATAAATATATATGTATATATATACATATATAGAAATATATACACATATAGGGTATATATGCATACATCTAGAAAGAGATATGTATGGGCAGAAGACACTCAGATATCTATATCTATATATATATATATAGACAAAAAAGGTAGGCATATAGATATGTCTCCAGGCATATGGATGGAGAGATGTCCAGAGAACCCCATCCCCTCTAGGTATAGGGGGAGAGAGGAAGATTCATCTGACAGCAAGAAGGTGGATACCTGCTTGAATAGGGAAATAGAGAATCCTCTTTTCCTGGTTATGACTGGCAGAGTCAGAGGGAAGTCTCCCTGACAAGTAGAAGGCTGAATTCTTTGTAGAATTTGAGCTCTTGAATAACCAGGATGGTCTACGTGAAAATGGCAGAGGATAACATCAGTCTGTAGACAGGAAGTCCAGATATCTCCAGAATTGCAGTATGGAGATTGAATAGAGGAGGCCTCTGGAGGAAGATACCCTAGTGATCCGCCCATGAGGGCAAGATAGGTATTAGGCATCCTCTAGCTGCCATTGGAGAAAAGTATCTCTGACGAGAAGACTCAAGGAGACATGGGCCAAGCCAGGGAATTGGCCCTCTTTTAGGCTTTCACGTAATGAAAGGCCTGAGGCTTATGCCTCAAAAGAGATGTAAAAAGCAGGGAATACCTGCCAGATATGACTGGGGAAACCCCCTCCCCCTAACTATCTGGGGTTATCTGCCAGGCAAGATACTGATGCTCTCTAGCAAGGGCCCACAGTGCAAAGCTACTCTGTAGAGATGCAGAGAGCATGCTGCAGGTTGGTAGAAGAAAAACCTGGCAGTGGAAAGCCAGCAGGTCACCAGCTATTCTGCCAAGGCAAAGAATAGAAGTTAACCAACCAGACTGTGACAATAGGGTTTCCCAAAGAAGGTGAATAACCTGTTTGGGACTTAGCACTGAGGCTAGGAGGATTGCTATTGGAGGAG
This sequence comes from Ichthyophis bannanicus, assembly GCA_033557465.1. NCBI lineage: Eukaryota > Metazoa > Chordata > Amphibia > Gymnophiona > Ichthyophiidae > Ichthyophis > Ichthyophis bannanicus. The sequence goes on along the minus strand of CM066036.1, from coordinate 523,088,360 downwards.
AAGCCCTGGTTGCGTAGAGAACACAACCAGTGGCCTAACCACTAGGAATTGCTGTATCTACAGCAACTACCCGGGCAGCATAGAAAATTTCCTTTTCCCTTCTTTAGAATGGGAAAAAGAAAGTGTCCTGATAGGACTTCCTATTATTTGATGAGCTGCCCTAAGGTAACAAGGGGAAAAGAACTCCAGAAGGGAGAATCCCCCAGTAGAACAGGTATAGGACTATAGGAGCTTACCGGTGTAAAAGAACCACTCTTACAACCCAATGCTGTAAAAAGAGGGAGGTAAGACAGAGTTGCAAGAGACCGACTATGGAGGAAGTCTCTGACAGGTGAGATGATACATGCCAATACAGGGAAACAACTGTCCATTGATTGTTACCTCTCTTTCCTTGAAGAGGAAACTTAAGTATGGGCATAATCATCATAAGACTCTTAGAAAAAAGATGTCTCATGAAGAGACATCTAGGTAGGTTAGGATAAATTTAGTGCAGATACTGCCAGTGAAAAAGGCAGAATGACACCCTAACCACCAACCAGGAGGGACAATGAACTATTTGAAACCCTGCGACTGCTGGGTTTGTTGACCCTGTTGATGTTGTGGATTCTTCAGACTAGGGCGATGTTTCCCCTGTTTGGGAACATCTGTATGATGGGCAGATGATGGGTAAAACCTTCTCCCCTTAGGGGAAGAAAGTTTGGTAGAACATTTCCTACCTACTGGGACAGAAGGCGGTGTAGAACAGCCTCTGGAAAGAGGAAAGTCAGTGGATAACTGAGTAACCTGGAGTAAAGACTCCTTGTTGAAGAGATTTTCTCCAGTGCAAGGAGTATTTCCCAGTCTTTCTTGTGCCCATTTGTCCAAGTCTGAAGCTTGAAGCCAGGCTCTACGTCGTGCCCCTACAGCTATAGCAGAAGTCCTGCTAACAGACTCAAAGGAGTCTAGGGTAGCACGAGTAAGAAACCTAGAGATATTTTGAGTATGACTAACCAGTGAGGAATAGTCTTTACTCTTGGGCTCTTGAAGAAAAGGAGTCAAAAGATATAATTTCTTTGTGACCTTCTCAAGAGATAGACCCATATAAAAAATATATGAGAGAATTCTTGCTGAAAGCATGGATTTATTTATTTATTTATTTAACATCTTTTATATACCGCTCTATTTATAATCAGCGCGGTTTACATAGAACAAGAAAACATCAGATAAGGTACATGTTATCTGTTTTTTACATAGAACAAGGAACAAAAACTTGGATAACTGGGGAAATTATTTACAATGAATACAACACATTGGCTATTTACATATGAACGGAATAAAGCCTAAAAGAATTTTCATAGTATGAGAGAGAGGTGTGAAAAGTTATTGGGTTAGCAGAGGTGGCGTGTTAAGAACGGGAATGGTGCTATTTGAGTGATCTTGTGTTATTGTGGATATCTGGAAGGTTTGACGTCCAAAGGCATCTAGTGTCCTAGACTCACGACCTAGCTGACAAGAAGAGTGCTTTTTATTACTCTTCACTCGCCTCATTGCTGATTCTACCACAATGGAATGATGAGGAAGTTGAGTCTTTTGAAACCCTGGAGAGGGGGGCACCTGATATAGGAGATCAGTTGCTCTGGAAGGTGGGGGTACCTTTAAAGGAGCTTCCCACATTCGTAGAAGAAGATCCTGCAAAGAATGATGCAAAGGAAGTATCATATTCTCCTTTGCTTTGCTAGGAACAGAGAGGTATTCTGTATTCCCCTGTGTAGGATCTTGTCCAGGAATAGGAATGGCAAGTGATTTTGCCATATCCAGGAGGAAAGTCTGGAAAGGATGATCCCCAGAGGAAACCTCCCTTGGATAGGCTAGATCTGATAAAGAACTAGCGTTGGCACCGAGGGATCTATTCAAGTATATAGGAACAGAAGATCCTGAATGGTGCAGTATGGGATCCTTAGATGGTGGTCGCTGGTACTGCAGGTCAGAACCAGCGACAGTCAGTAACAGATCGTCCATGCTAGGGATCGATTCCAAACTCGGCATCGAGGGAAGCGAGCCTGACGAGAGAAGCATGGAAGGTACCGACAGCAATGGTACTGTGGATATTGGTACCGATCTCGGTACCGTATCAGATACCGGTGGATGAAGACCATTGCGGATCCGAATTATCGGAACCGAGCCTTCGGTACCGACGGGAGTCGGTACCAAGGTGAGTCGGTACCCAGTTCTCCAGACTGGAGATCGATTCCAGACTCGGCATTGAAGGAAGCGAGTCTATCGATGCACGTCTGGAGGGTACCGAAGTCGGTACCAGTATCGGTGTCGGTACCGATACTGGAAGGTCAATCTGGAGCGTATCCACCGGCCCCGCAGGTACCGAGGATGCCAGACGACGATCCTTGGTGAGGAATGTTTCATCCAACACCAGTGCCGATGCCGGGGTATCGGTACCGCTTGAAGTGGATGCCACCACCGGGCATGGCTCAGGTATGCTCTGCAAGGGTTCCCCGGAGAGAGCAGCAGAGAACCCGGCCAACTCCTTGGCCAGATCCCGCAAGCACATGCCCATGTACAGCTGGTAAGACTGGACACGGCAAGCAAGCATCGAGCCCTGAAAACAATTTCTACCGACGCCATCAAGGTTTCGGGCCTCCCTGCCGGGAGGCACCGCAGAGTGCATCTTCTGACTCTTCAGATGAGGCATGGCCGATTCCACAACCATGGAATGGTGTGGTAGCTGTGCTTTCTGAAACCCAGGGCTCTTCCAGAGTCGATAGATGGAATCAACTCGCTTGCTAAGAACCGGCGCCGAGGCCGGTGCCTCCCACATACGGAAGAGGAGCCGTTCCAGCATCGGAGGAACCGGATGCCACCACCGGGCATGGCTCAGGTATGTTCTGTGAGGGGTGAACCTCAGGAACAACCTGAAACCCCACACAGGCTTTGGAGGCCGAAGACTCCCACCGGGGTTTTGAAACCAGTGGTTTCTCGAGGACAAGGCCATAGGCATCTCTATGCTGTGCATGAGAAGTGCCGCTCGAGGACTGGCTAGTCTTAGACTGTTTTTGGGTTACCTGATCCTGTGTAGAAGAAGATATGGTCGGTGCCCTGAAGTTGGAGGGGGACCGCGTGTCGAGGGGAACTCGATGTAGAAAACTTCTCAAAATAGTATTGCCCGAGGGCTCCGGAGGAAAATGGTCAGGACCCAAGCAGGTTAGACACCGATTGTGAGTGTCTAAAAATAAAGTTGTACCGCCACAGTTTGTACATTTCTTGGGGAAAGTGGCTGGCGGTTCCATGAAAGAAAATGGAGAGGCCTAGAAGGCCTGAGAACCGTGAGACACTAAGGAAGAAAAATATATTCCTCAAAAAGGAAAAATTTTTTACAAGAAAAGCAAAAAAGAAACACCGGCGGTACCGGTGGCATCGGGGAGGCAGCCGCGACCACAAGAAAACTAAAAAATAAAAGAAGAATTTTCTGCGGTGACAGGAGGACGTCCTGCCGGCTCTGCGGAAAAACGAAAACTGAGGAGAGGCAGTTGGGAAGGGGGGAAGGCAGCACGCAGGTGTGTTGGGATGCTTCCAAAAGCTTTCTGATTGGACGCTGGGAAGCGTTCCCACGCAGACTCCGTCGGTACCGACGTACCCATATGTGAAGACTCATTCCTGCTTGTTCCTGGACATCACCTGTTACAGGTGAGTAACTACTCTTTCTCCAGGACCAAGCAGGAAGTCAGTCCTCACATATGGGTGACTCCCTAGCTCTGGGCTACCAGGAACCCAGGCTGAACAAGAGTACTCCCTCTAGTCACAGCAGCAAAGAAAGGCTTTTCAAGGACACAACCTCCACCGGTAGCCCAACAGAGGGAAGGAGGGCAGGAGTTGCCTAAACCTCAAAGAGATTCAGGAGTACTGTCTGGCCAAAAGCACTGTCCCTACGGGACTCCCTCTCCAGGCAGTAATGGGCTGCAAAAGCCTGGCTTGAAGACCAAATTGCAGCCCTGCAGATGACTACCAAGGGCACAGAGCGGAGATGAGCCACTGAGGCAGCCATTGCCCTGACACCATGGGCCAAGACCCTACCCTGCAAAGGAAGGTCAGCCGCCTTGTAAGCCCAGGTGATACAGTCAGCCACCCAGATGGACAAGGTACGCTTGGACACAGCTAACCCCAACTTATTGGGGTCAAGGGATACGAAGAGCTGAGAAGCCCTTCTATGCCCCTGCGTACAGTCAAGGTAGAAGGATAATGCCCTCCTACAGTCCAGGGTATGCAGGACTGCTTCAGCCTGGCTAGCATGAGGCCTAGGGAAGAATGTTGGAAGAACCAGCTCCTGGTTGAGGTGGAAAGAGGAGACAACCTTAGGGAGGAACTTTGGATGAGTCCTGAGGACTACCCTGTTCCTGTAAATCCTGGTGTAAGGCCTGTCACAGACCAGGGCTTGCAGCTCACTTAGTCGCCTAGCCGAAGTAAGGTTTATTAGGAAGAGGGTCTTCCATAAGAACATAAGATATGCCATACTGGGTCAGACCAAGGTCCATCAAGCCCAGTATTCTGTTTCCAACAGTAGCCAATCTAGGTCATATGTACCTAGCAGTTTCCCCAAGGGACACAGGTTCCACAATGCTTGTATTGGTTCAAGCATTGATATCCTGGGTCCCTTCTTAATAATGGTTTATGGACCTTTCCTCCAGGAACTTGTCCAAACTTTTTTTTAAACTCAGCTACGCTAACAGCCTTTACTACATCCTCCGGTAACAAATTCCAGAGTTTGATTACACGTTGAGTGAAAAAATATTTTCTTTTATTAGTCTTAAATAGTTTACCCTGTAGCTTCGTTGCATGTCCCCTAGTCTTTCTATATTCTGATAAGGTAAACAATCGATCTACGTTTACCTGTTCCACTCCGTTCATTAATTTATAGACTTCTATCATATCTCCCCTCAGCCGTCTCTTTTCCAGGTTAAAGAGCCCTAACCTTTTTAGCCTTTCTTCATAGGAGTATACTTCCATCCCCTTTACCATTTTGGTGGCTCTTCTCTGAACCTTTTCTAAAATCGCTATATCCTTTTTAAGATACAGCGACCAGAATTGCACACAATATTCAAGGTGCGGTCTCACCATGGAACGATAAAGAGGCATTATAATATCTTTTGTTTTATTTTCCATTCTTTTCCTTATCATACCTAGCATTCTATTTGCTCTCTTGGCCACTGCTGCACACTGGGCCAAGGGTTTTAACATGGTATCCACAATGATGCCTAAATCTTTTTCCTGGGTGGTAGTTCCTAATGTGGAACCTTGCATCGTGTAACCATAGTTTGGGTTGTTCTTCCCTAGGTGCATAACCTTGCACTTGTCCACATTAAATTTCATCTGCCATTTTGATGCCCAGTCTTCCAATTTAGCAAGATCCTCTTGCAATTTTCCACAATCCTCTTGGGTTTTAACAACTTTAAATAGTTTTGTGTCATCTGCAAATTTGATAACCTCACTCGTTATTCCACTTTCCAGGTCATTTATGAATATGTCAAAAAGCAGCGGACCCAGCACAGATCCCTGGGGTACACCACTATTCATCTTTCTCCATTGGGAAAATTGGCCATTTAGCCCTACCCTCTGCTTTCTATCTTTTAACCAGTTCCTGATCCACAATAGTACACTGCCTTCTATCCCATGACTCTTTAGTTTTGCCAAAAGTCTCTCATGAGGGACCTTGTCAAAGGCTTTCTGAAAGTCCAGATACACAATATCAACAGACTCACCTTTGTCCACCTGATTATTCACTCCTTCAAAAAAAACATAACAGATTAGTAACACAAGATCTTCCTTGTCTAAAGTCATGTTGCCTGTCTCCCATTAGGTCATGACTATCTACATGCTGAGTAATTTTATTCTTTATGATGGTTTCTACCATTTTTCCTGGTACTGACGTCAGGCTCACCGGTCTGTAGTTTCCCGGATCACCCCTGGAACCCTTTTTAAAAATTGGTGTTACACTGGCGATCCTCCAATCTTCAGGTATTAGAGATGATTTTAATGATAGTTCACAGATTACTAATAGCAGGTCTGCAATCTCATATTTCAGTTCTTTCAACACCCTTGGATGTATACCATCCGGCCCAGGTGATTTGCTACTCTTCAGCTTATCTAATAGTTGTAATACATCTTCCCGATGTATCGATATTTCCTTCAATTCTTCCGCACCTTTAAATACCACTTCAGTCATGGGTAACATCCCTACATCTTCCTCAGTAAAGACCGAAGCAAAGAATTCATTCAGTCTCTCCACTATCGCCTTGTCGCCTCTTAGTGCTCCTTTAACCCCTTTATCATCTAATGGACCAATTGACTCTCTCACAGGTTTTTTTGCTACGAATGTACTTGAAAAGGTCTTTACTTCGCGTTTTTGCTTCCGCAGCAAGCTTCTTCTCAAATTCTCCCTTTGCCTGCCTTATCAATGCCTTGCATTTGACTTGCCAGTGCTTGTGCTGTTTCCAGGTTTCGTCGTTTGGCTCTTTTTTCCATTTCCTGAAAGATGCTTTTTTGGCAACAGCCTCTCTGACCTCACCTTTAAACCATGCTGGCAGTTTTTTGGACTTCCTTCCACTTTTCTTAAAGCGTGGAATACAGCTGGTCTGGGCTTCCAAGATAGTATTTTTCAACAACAGCCAAGCCTGATGTACGTCTAAACCTTTGCAACTGCTCCTTTTAGTTTTTTCTTAACTGTTTTCCTCATTTTATTATAGTCTCCCTTTCGAAAGCTAAAAGGTAGTACTGTGGATTTCCTTACTATCCCTCCTCCACTAATTAAATCAAAGGCAATCATGCTATGATCACTATTGCCAAGTGGCCCCAACAACCTTCTCTTGCACTATATCTGGTGTTCCACTAAGGACTAGGTCTAATATGGCTTCCCCTCTGGTCGGTTCATGAACCAGCTGCTCCAAGAAGCAGTCATTTATTTCATCTAGGAACTTTATCTCCCTAGCATGTCCTGACGTGACACTGACCCAGTCGATACCGGGGTAATTCAAATCACCCATTATAATTACTGCGCTGTAACTTTTGTTAGCTTGATTTCTTTGAACATTTCATCATCCATTTAGTCATTCTGGCCAGGCGGTCGATAGTACACCCCCACTGCCATTGCCTTCCCCCTTTTACATGGAATTTCAATCCATATAGATTCTACAGCAGATTTTGTTTCCTGCAAAACTTTAATCCTTTCTGATTCAATGCCCTCTCTAACAGAGAGCAATCCCTCCACCAATTTGATCAGCTCTATCATTACGATATAGTTTGTACCCAGGTATCACAGTGTCCCACTGGTTGTCCTCCTTCCACCATGTCTCTGATATTCCAATCATATCTAACCTTTCTTTTAGTGCTATATATTCTAACTCTCCCATCTTATTTTTTAGACTTCTAGCATTTGCATACAAGCATTTTAGAGAATGTATTTTATTCATATTAATTTGGCTATTATTAGACATGGGTAATTTGGGATCTTTAAGCTCTGTCTGCTCCATACTTGAGGGCATTTGGGCTAGTTTACTCTTTTGTGGATCCTCTCTACTTTTGGTAGTATCCTTCAAAGATACATTCTTCCGAACCATCCGCTCTTGGGTGAGGAGAGGAAGCGTAGTGGACAAGTAGCCATCGGCTCAAAAGGTGGGCGAGTCAGCTGCTTCAAGACCACATTCAGCTCCCACTCAGGGGCAGGAGGATGGATGGGAGGCTTGAGCAAAAGCAAGCCCCTGAGAAAGCGGGACACCAAGGGGTGACCAGAGAGAGAGTGCCCCTCTACCAATGAGTGGTGAGCTGCTAGAGCTGAGAGGTGGACCTGAACAGAATTGGATTTAAGACCTTGATTTGACAAGTGCAGTAAGTACTGAAGGACTATTGGCACAGTACAGGAGAAAGGATCTTCTGTACGTAGCTTACACCACACAGAAAACCTCTTCCATTTGAGAGCATAGGTTTTACTAGTGGACTGTTTCCTAGAGGCTAGGACAATCTCTTCAACCTCCTGAATTAGGCCCCAAGGAGCCAAGACTACCTTGCAGCCTCCAGGCCATCAAGTTGAGAGACTTGAGATTGGAGTGCAGAAGGGAACCCTGGTCCTGTGTGAGAAGGTCGGGTTGCAACCCCAGAGGTAGTGGAGGATCCACTGCCAGCTGAAGCAGAAGAGGGAACCAAGGCTGTCTCGGCCATCTGGGAGCTACCAGCAGGACCGAGGCCTTGTCCTGAAGAATCTTGAAGAGAATTCGGGCCACCAAGGGCGTGGGAGGAAACGCATAGAGGAGGCCCTGAGACCAAGATATCAGAAAAGCATCCGATGCTATCCGCAGAGGATGTGGTTGCCTGGAGCAGAATTTTGGCAGTTGCTTGTTCAATGGGCTGGCAAAAAGATCCATCAAAGGAAGACCCCATTTGAGAAAGATCTTCTGAACTACCGAAGGATGCAGCCGCCACTCGTGGGGCTGCAGAATCCTGCTTAACCTGTCTGCCAGGTAGTTGTCCTGGCCAGGAAGGTACACAGCCTTGAGGAGCATGTTGTGCTTGAGGGCAAAAGAACAAAGGTCCTGAGCCTCTAGACAAAGGATCCTGGACCAAGTTCCGCCCTGTTTGTTCACATAAAACATGGCAACTTGGTTGTCTGTCTGAATCAGGACAGACTGGTGAGCCAGGGTAGGTGTGAAAGCTTTGAGTGCTAACCGAATAGCTCTGAGCTCGAGGAGATTGATCTGCTGTGCGGCTTCCCAGGGAGACCAGAGGTCCTGGGTGCACTTGCCTAGACAATGAGCTCCCCAGCCTTGCAGGGAGGCATCTGTTGTCAGTACTACTGTGTACCCTGGAATCTGAAAAGGCACCCCCTTTCAGTAGATTGGGCGGGTGCAGCCACCAGTTGAGGGAGTGCAGAAATGGTCTGGACACCCTTATCCTGTCTCTGAGGCTGCCTGTGGCATGTGACCACTGAGTCCGAAGGCACCACTGTGCAGGCCTCATATGGAGCCTGGCGTTGGGGGTCACATGTACTGTCGAAGCCATGTGGCCCAGAAGCCTCAGGCAGAGTCTGGCGGAGACCAGGAACCGGCTGAGAAACTGACTTGCCAAGGCCATCAACCTTTGGGCTCTGTTTTCTGGCAAGAATGCCTTTGCCAGGAGAGAGTCCAACCTTGCCCCTATGAACTCCAAGTTCTGGGAAGGGAGCAAAGTGGACTTTGCGAAGTTTATGACAAACCCCAGGCGTTGTAGAAGAGCAATGGTCCTGAGGGTGACTTGATTGGCTTCCTGACCTGTCTGACCCCTGATGAGCCAGTTGTCCAGATAGGGGAAGACAAATATGCCCTGATTTCTCAGGTAGGCCGCCACCACTGCTAGGCACTTTGTGAAGACTCTGGGGGCGGAGGTGAGGCCGAAAGGCAGCACTCTCTACTGATAATTGGTTCCTCCCACAATGAACATTAGGTACTTTCTGTGGTCTGGATGAATGAGGATGTGAGTGTACGCATCCTTTAGATTTAAGGAGCATAGCCAATCTCCCTGCTGGAGGTAGGGCAGAAGGGTTCCAAGAGTAAGCATCTTGAACTTTTCTTTCACTAGGAAATTGAGGTTCCTGAGATCCAGAATGGGACGAAGGCCACCGGTCCTTTTGGGCACCAGGAAATACCTGGAGTAGAAGCAGTGACCTTGCAAGTGGGGAGGCACAGGCTCCACCGCCCTGTCCACCAACAGACCCTGAAGCTCTTGACGGAGAAGGTCTGTGTGCAGAGGAGGCCTTGGAGGCTCCCCTGGAAAGTAGGGGGGTGGCAGTTGGTGGAAATGGAGGGCATAGCCCATGTGGACTATCTCCAGCACCCAACTGTCCCCGGTGATAAGGGACCACTGGTGGGCAAAGAGGGCGAGACGACCTCCTGTGCAGGGTTGGGAGAGCAGTGGAGGAGAGGCTATGCTCAAGGAGTCAAAAGCCCCCACCCTGCTGAGTGGTAGCAGGGGCCTGAGGCTTGGGGATCCTCTGCCTATGGGGCCCATTACCCTGGCCCTTGGCTTGCTGACCCTGGGGGGCAGCTTGGGCAGCCTGATATTGAGGGTACTGTTTGTAGGGAGGGTACTGTTTGTAGGCAGTGCCCTTCCTCGGGTAAAAGGGCTTTTTACCCGAGCCCTTCTTCTTGTGAGAAGGGGCAGAGGTCTTCCTCGACAGCCTTGTCTGAGTGAGGTGCTCGGTCTCGAGCTGAGCAGCCTTCTCGGTCATGGGCTTGCCAAAAAGGTTTTCACCTCGGCAAGGGACATTGACCAACTTGTCCTGAACCCATGGCTCGAGGTCCGATGACTGCAGCCATGCCTGGCATCGAGCCACGATGCCGGCTGCCACAATTCGGGCCGAAGCCTCGAAGCCATCGTCGGTGGCGCGGGACATGAACTTCGAGCAGTCACGAATCCCCGAGGACAAGGACTTAAATCTCTGCAAGGGTTCCCCGGAGAGACCAGCAGAGAACCCGGCCAACTCCTTGGCCAGATCCCGCAAGTACATGCCCATGTACAGCTGGTAAGACTGGACACGGCAAGCAAGCATCGAGCCCTGAAAACACTTTCTACCGACGCCATCGAGGTTTCAGGCTTCCCTGCCGGGAGGCACCGCAGAGTGCATCTTCTGACTCTTCAGACGATGCATGGCCGATTCCACAACCATGGAATGGTGTGGTAGCTGTGCTTTCTGAAAACCAGGGCTCTTCCAGAGTCGATAGATGGAATAGACTCGCTTGCTAAGAATCGGCGCCGAGGCCGGTGCCTCCCAGCATCGGAGGAACCGGGACAGTAAAGGCCTCCTTCGGAAGAGAGTCATACTGCAGCGCCTCGAGCTCTTCAGCTCGAGGCTCTTCCTCGGGATCCGCCGGAATAGCCAAGGCGGTGGCCATATCCCGGACGAACTCCGAGAGCCGGGTGTCCTCCGGGGGGGGGGGGGGGGACCTACTCCGGGGCTCAGACTGCGGTGAGTCCGAAGGGACGCACCGAGTCTTAAAGGTATCAGGAGACTCCTCGTCCTCCGTCTCCCAAGCCGACTCGTCCGAGGAAGAGTCGGGGTCCGACCCCGCGGGGCCCTGGAGCACCTGCCCCGACGCCGGGAGCACCGGCGTCGACGCCCTCGGTCCCGAACGGGAGGTCGAGGGAGACCGCGACCGAGGTCGACTCTGAGCCACGATGGACTCGAGTATCGGATCGGTCTCCGGGGTCGACTTCGACGTCGATGTCCCGGTGGTCGGGGCAGATGCGCCAGACAGGCTGGCCATCAGTGCCCGCTGCTGCTCCTTGAAGGCAGACATTCTGCTCTCCAAGGCTGTCATCCTGAGACTCAGCTCAGGAGACGCAGCAGCCACCGACTCGGGCCCGACGTCGGATCCCTGGAAGGAGAGTCCATGAGGACTATGGGGCTTACGTGTCCAGCAGACTCCAGCTCCACACGAGGAAATTTGGCAGGCTTCTCCGGTTCCACAGACCCGGGGCGACGGTCGGGGGTCTTAGACCTGGCCCTCGAGGAGCCAGGGACTTCTTCCGACGACGCCCTCGCGAGCCGTTTCTTCCTCTTGCATTCCCGGTCGGGGGACCCCCTGTCTGAGGAGCTTCGATGGCGCTCGGGATCGGAATCCCGAGATGTCGAGGCCTCAGACGAGGTCCGGGCCCGGCCGGAGGCTGAGTCCGAGAAAAGCCTTTCCTTTTGCTGCTGGCAACTTCGTAGTGCCTTGGAAGACATTTTCCCACAGGCCCCGCACGACTTAGGGTCGGGGCCGAGGCACCGAAGACAGCAGTCATGTGTGTCGGTGAGAGACATTAGTTTCTTACACCGATCACACTTCTTAAAACTGCTGGAAGCCATCGGGGAAAAAAGGGTCCCCGCGAGGTCAAAGGACCGGCCTTCCAGGGAAAAAGTGAAAAAAGGGCGCGAGCGCCAGCCACGAAGGGCAAAAACCGAAAAAGAAGAATCGGGCTCGATACCGGTGTACCGAACCCTGCGGGAGGGGAACCAGCGTCGAACTGGTAGAAAAAGAGCAAAAAAAATCGCTGAAAAATCTAATTTTAACCAGGAAAACTGGACACACGTCCGGTGGGCTTCACGGAATAAAAGAGACTGAGGTAAGATAGCACCTTTAGGCGGGAAGGGAACCGCGCATGAGTGCCTGCATTCCCAAAGGCTTTCATAGAAAGCTGGGGAAATGCTCCGCTGGGGCTTCATCGGTTCCGATGACACCCATATGTGAGGACTGACTTCCTGCTTGGTCCTGGAGAAATTGCCAATAAACCTCTGGTTTTATAAAGTGTATTTCAGTGTTGTTTGGCACCATTGTCTTATTTATTCCTTTAAATATGAGACATCGGCCCATGAAAAATGCTTTCAAGTGACTTACAGCCAATATACATAATAGAATAAAAGCATAAAATAAATACATACAGCATGCTGTCCATTATTCATATTTTACATATATTAGTGACACGTACAAGTGGTTTCTGATAACAGCATCCTAATGTTTTTAAGCTTACAGAAAATTATTCAAAAAGAATTTTTCAAAAACCTTAAGCAATTATCAAGGAATTTTACTAAACCAAAACAGAAAGCAAATTTGAAGGACTGATCTTCCAGCACAACAGGCTAAAAACATTTTGTTGATACTGGAATGTTAGGTTAAAAAAAAAGAGCATCCATGTAAATTATTCTTTTATGCAGCATATCAAGACTCCACAGCAACTTTCTAAGAAAATGAAAACACATAATAATGCAGAATACTAGTATACTTAAGATTTATGAGAGCAACTTACCAAACTGAAACTGAGCGTTGTCCATAAGGCGAATTGATGCAGGAGCACATCTCTGTAAGGAAGCATTGTGAATGTATAAACATTACAAAATCTGACAGAGGAAATGTAACATATATCCAGAGAAATATTTTGACAAATTACTGTACTCTGTACATCATGATTTTAAAATGCAAATGCATTTGCTCATATTTTGCAGAAATTTTAAAAAGGTATGAACATTTGGATTATCTACAAGTAAAACAATTTGATATTGCAATCCATCCTGGGCACATTTTGGGCAGGGAGATAGGAAATAGGTATACTAAGGCAAAATTCTCAGTGATAAATTTACCTTTAAATTGGCAAAATTCAAGATGAATTTTTTATGGGTGGACGAAAAGTACAAAATATCTTTGCATTGAGATTAGAAACACAACTAGTCACTGTTAATTTAATTTAAAAACAAAAGTAACCTCAAGAGTACTTTAAAATACATCTGCTGTTCTCTGGTTCAAGATCCCTTTTCTCCCCTATCAAAAAGGCAGAACTCTCCGGGTGTGGGCAGATTCAATGCTCATTTTATAAGCAGCACTATCATGAATTGCCCAATTTTTTTTTATATATCCTAGCGGGCCAACCAACATTTCACATATTCTTACTAAATGATGCAGGCATCAGCAAGTCCAAGCTCACATTTGTTAAGATAAAGATTCTACTTCATGATAATGCATCCCAAATTTATTTTCTTATTTCCATAAAGCAGAAGACACTGAACACAACTGAAAAAGTAAAAAAGCTTATGGTTCCAATTACATACAACCCCCCCCCCCCCCTACATTTCTTAAAATTCTTTCCACTTCAATTTAAATTCAGACTACCATAATTATGCTGCCAATTCATTTCTACTGGATAAAAACTAGCATTTCATAAAACCTGAATCATGCTGTACACTGTTTACCACTTTTCTTCTTTTAAGAAAACACTTTGGAAAGATTTCCATCAGGTTCAATAAAGAATTACGAAAGACAAATACTAAAAGGTCCGTTAAACAATGTACAGGTCTGATATAAATTCTTAACCTCTGTAGCTGCTTCTTTTAGTATTTTTCTCACCATTTTCCTAATTTAATTATAACCTCCCTTTTGAAAGTTAAATACTAGTGTAATATTACTGTATATAACATTAAGTTAATCTGTACATAGTACATTAAGTTAATCTGTACATAGTTCCCCCGGTTGTCCTATTGTTGAAGTTCCCTGTTTAATGTAAAACTCAATGTTACTTGTATGCATTGTAGTATGTTCTTGTTCATTGTACACCGCACTGATTGTAATAGCGCGGTATAAAAGAATTATTAAATAAATAAATAAATAAATAAATAAATAAATAATAGATTTCTACTACTACTACTATTAAACATTTATAAAGTGCTACAAGGCATATGCAGCACTGCACAAACACAGACAGTCCCTACTTGTCAGAGCTTACAATCTGATCAAGACAAACAAGACAAAAGATAGGAATAAGGATAGAATAGGGAGAGGTAAGGAAACACAAGCAGGTATCAGAAGCCAAAAACAGCCTCAAAGAGGTGAGCCTTTAGCATAGATTTGAAAAGGGGCAGAGATGAAGCCTGACGTACAGATTCAGGAAGTTTGTTCCAGGCATAAGGAGCAGCAAGGCGAAAGGACCGAAGTCTGGAGTTAGCAGTAGAAGAAAAGGGCAAAGAGGAGCAAGCCAGTAGACGAGCGGAGTTCACAAGGAGGGGTGTAGGGGGAGAGAAGAAGGGAAAAATAGTGAGGAGCAGAAGAATGAATGCATTTAAAGGCCAGAAGGAGGAGTTTGAATTGATTACGGAAATGGAAGGGAAGCTAATGAAGTGACTTGAGAAGAGGAGTTATATATCGAGACTGGCAAAAGATTAGTCATGCAGAAGAGTTCTGAATAGATTGGAGGGATACCAGCAAGGAGGTTGTTGCAGTAGTCGAGATGGGAAGTAGAGCATGGACAAGTGTTTTAGTAGTATGTTCAGAGAGGAAGGGGCAAATTCTGTTAATGTTATAAAGAAGTAACAGGTTTTTAGTTATCTGTTGAATATACGAGGAGAAGGAAAGGGAGGAATCAAAAGGGACAACAAGTTTATAGGCGAGGAAACAGGAAGTAGAAGAGTGTTATTTTATTTATTAGGGTTTTTAAAACTGCTTTATTATTTCAATCAAAGCGGTTTACATTGCAACTTAAACTTGGTAATGTACATTAAATAGGGACATTGATAACTTGGATTTTCTGACGGATTGGAAGGTTAAATGACTTGCCAAAGATCACAAGGCGTGCTAGTAGGAATCAAACCCTGGTCTCTTGGTTCCCAAGCCAATGCTCTAACCATTAGGCTACTCCTCCACTCTCTCTTAACAGAGATAGAGAAAGAATGAAGGGGAAAAAGTAGTTTAGGTGGAAAAATAAGATTTCCTTGCTGTCCTCCCTCCATTTACTAAATAAAATTGAATCATTTTATGATCACCATTGCAAAGTGGTCCAAACAATGTTATCTCTCCCACCAGATCCTGTTGCTCTACTAAGAGTTAGGTCTAAAATAGTTTCCCCTCATATCAGTTTCTGGACCAGCTGCTCCATGAAGCAGTCATTTATTTAATCTAGAAGCTATCTTCCCTGCATGTCCAGATGAGACATTGCTCCACACAATACTTGGGTAATTGAAATTGCCCATTATTACCGTGTTGCCCATTCTGCTAGCTTCCCTAATTTCTGTTATTTCATCATCTGCCTGTTCATTCCGATTCACTAGTATTTTAGAGAGACTGTGTTCAATTCCAGGCTCAAACCTATCACTCCCTTTATCAGACAGAAATGCTGCAGAGGGAGAGTTCACAGTCCCTGAGGGCAGAGTTACAGTCAATAAGTGACAGGATTTAGGATCATAATTGTGGAACTCCGAAAAAAGCCAAAGTGCAAGTCCCTGGTTAAGAACTCTCAATGGGGACGACCAGACAAAAGCAAATTTGAGGAGATATATCTCCTCCAACCATAAGGTAGCTGCGAAGGAAGGGTCATGGTACTTGAACTCAGCTCTTGTTCCAACGGAGCATGAGGTATCTACCAGCTTAAAAGAAAAACATCTATCATGCATTTTAAGATGGTTTTCAATTTCCCAATCTCCATAGGGACAAATTTTTATGTTCAACATCTGAGGAAAACAAAAACCTTTTGATAAATTAGTTAAAATATCCATAAAAACCAGGAAAAGGATGTCATCATCATTTATCTCCTGATATTTGATTCAATGGTTCAAAGGAAGTCTGTGTAAGCGGCCAATGTTTGGATCCTGAAACTGCTTCTTGCTCCTCGGACTACGCCAGCTGTATTTACAGCCCCA
This sequence comes from Ichthyophis bannanicus, assembly GCA_033557465.1. NCBI lineage: Eukaryota > Metazoa > Chordata > Amphibia > Gymnophiona > Ichthyophiidae > Ichthyophis > Ichthyophis bannanicus. The sequence continues at coordinate 523,072,189 of CM066036.1, read as the reverse complement.
TGGAAAGGAGTCCCAGTCACTATGCAAGAGCAATGCATACTGACGGCTTAGCAGCAACTTTTATCCCAGAAGTTCCCAAAGAACTATGGTCCATAGCTTTCAGACAATTGTTATTGGGGTGGTCAAGCTGGATGGAAAGGAGACTAAACAAAAATGGGAAGCCGTTCCAGAAAGGCATAAACATAGCTAAACAGGTTGGGGATGAGTGAAGAAAGCCCCTAGGTAAGTGAAACATTAAATCCTTTATGGAAATGGGTAAAAGGGGCAACATATGGAAAGAGGTATGTATAAATGCCCTTAGCATGGGAAATAAGATCCCAGATGTTGAAGCTTTAATGGGAGTGGTTGACTGATTTAGTGGCAGTTACAGAAACATGGTTCACAGAAAACCATGACTGGGATGTAACTATACCAGGCTATACTTTACTCAGAAAGGAAAGGGTAGGAAGAAGGGGAGGAGGAGTGGCACTATATGTAAAAAACAATATTAAAGCTTTGGCATTACAGAGCTTTAAAGGGAGAGGCGGCACTGTGGGTTAAACTAGAAAGAGGGAAAGAGAAATCTATTTGCATTGGCGTGATATATAGACCTACCTCACAAGAGCAAGAGGTAGATGGAGAGTTAATTGAAGACATACGCAGCATTGCTAGGAATGGGGGAAGTGCTACTGATAGGGGATTTCAATATGCCAGATGTTGACTGGCACATTCCTGATGTAATGTCATCTAGAAGTAAGGAGATCCTGGATTCTCTACAGAGAGAACTATTCAGGCAATTGATAACAGACCCCACGTGTGAAAGAGCCATACTGGACTTGGTGCTTACCAATGGTGAAAGTGTATATAATGTTATCGTGGGAGATCATTTTGCATCCAGGGATCACCAGATGGTGTGGTTCAGTATTAGGACTAGGGCTGATAGAATACATTCAAAAGCAAGGGTCTTAGACTTTAGGAAACCTAAAATTGCCAAAATGAGCCAATACCTCAGGGAGTCGTTAGCAGGATGGGAACAGCTGGGCGATGTAGAAAAACAGTGGGCAAAACTGAAAGGGGATATTTTAAGGGCAATCAACCTTTTTGTTAAAATGGTAAATAAAGGTAAAAGGAAAAGTAGACCGCTATGGTTTTCGAAAGAAGTAGCTGAAAAGGTGAAGAAAGAGGGAGGCCTTCATGAAATACAAGAGATCACAGAGAGGAAGACAGGCATCTATATTTGGAAAAATGTAGAGAAGCTAGCAAAGTAGTCAAGAAAGTAAAGATTCAAAAAGAGGAGAAAATAGCCAATGCAATAAAATGGGGGGAAAAGACATTTTTCAGACATGTTAGTGAGAAGGATGGTCAGAAGTGGTATTGTCAGACTCAAGGGTGAAGGGGAGGAATATGTAGAAGCTGATGAGGATAAAGCGGAATTGCTTAACAAATATTTCTATTCTGTGTTCACAGATGAAGAACCAGGAACAGGAACAGAAGCGAGGGACATCTTGAAGAATTTTCAGAAGATTTTGTTTGTGAGAAACTAGCTAAACTTAAAGTAGGCAAAGCGATGGGAACGGATGGGATACATCCTAGAATACTGAGGGAACTTGGGGACGTTCTAGCAGTTCCACTGAATGACCTTTTCAATGCCTCGTTGGAATCGGAAGTGGTGCCAAAGGACTGGGGAGAGGCTCACGTGGTCCCTTTACACAAAAGCGGAAGTAAGGATGTGGTTGAAAACTACAAGTTTAACTTCGGTGCTGAGTAAATGATTGGAAACGCTGCTGAAAGAGAAAAATAGTGAGGTTTGTGGAGTCCAGTGGATTACAGGATCCGAGGCAGCATGGATTCACCAGAGGCAGGTCTTGTCAGACAAATCTGATTAATTTCTTTGACTGGGTGACCAGGAAGTTGGACTGAGGGAGAGCCCTAGATGTGGTGTATTTCGATTTCAGTAAAGCCTTTGACACGGTTCCACACAGGCGACTTATAAACAAACTGAGCACCCTAGGGATGGACCCTAAAGTTACTGCTTTGGTTAGAAATTGGTTGAGTGGGAGGCAACAAAGGGTACAGGTAAATGGAGAGAAGGAACTTACCAGTGGAGTGCCCCAGGGATCTGTCCTTGGTCCGATTCTTTTTAACATCTTTGTTAGTGATATAGCGGAAGGGCTACCGGGTAAGGTTTGCCTCTTTGCAGATGATACCAAAATCTGCAATAGAGTAGACACCCTGGAAGGTGTAGATAACATCTAGCTAAGCTTGAAGAATGGTCCAGAATTTGGCAGCTGGGATTTAATGTTAAAAAATACAAGGTCATGCATTTGGGCTGCAGCAATCCAAGGGAGCAATATAGTATAGGGGGTGAAGTACGTTTGTCCACTAAAGAAGAACGGGACCTCGGTGTGGCTGTGTCTGATGATCTTAAAGTAGCTAAACAAGTAGAAAAGGTGACACAAAAGCTAGAAGGATGCTTGGGTGCATAGGGAGAGGAATGGCTAGCAGAAAAAAAGGAGATGATAGTGCCTCTGTATAAAAGTCTTTGGTGCGACCTCATTTGGAGTATTGTGTGCAATTCTGGAGACTACACCTTCAAAAGGATATAAACAGGATGGGGTTGGTACAGAGGGTGTCTACTCAAATGGTTAGTGGTCTTCATTATAAAGCATATGAGGACACACTTAAGGATCTTAATATGTACACCTTGGAGGAAAGGCGGAATAGAGGTGATATGATTGAGACGTTTAAATTCCTGCGTGGCATAAATGCACTGGGGGAGAGCCTCTTTCGATTGAAAGCAAATTCTGCTATGAGGGGACATGGGATGAGGGTGAAGGGGGATAAATTCAGGAGTGATATGCATTAATATTTCTTTACGGAAAGAGTGGTGGATCTGTGGAGTAGTCTCCCAGAGGTGGTGGTAGAGATGAGTACAGTATCTGAATTCAAAAAAGCATGGGACAAACACAGAGGATCTCTAAAGGAAAAAAGGGGACTGCTGTAGTTGTTGATCTGGAAGGACAGACTAGATGAGCCATGTGGTCTTTTTCTGTTGTCATTTTTCTATGTTTCTATGATAGCTCACTGCATCTTCCCCTGTTGGGACAGAATCTTAAAAAGAGCTAGAAACACAAATTTGCAGTAGGAAGCTGCAAGACCAAAAATAAATCATACTATTAAAATATCAATCACAAAATGGATCTAAGAAATGTGTCCAGATCCAAGTCTTCAGCAACATGTGTCATAAATGAGAAATAATAAATCTATTTGAATCTGCATTGCAAAGGTGGCATTGACTGAGTGCTGCAATTTGATAATACCTGGGGCATGTATTTTGCTATACTTATGTTTATAATTTGGGCTTCTATTCTTAGATGTTTATCAAATGTAAAAATGGGCCTCTCTTTCCCAGCTAATTAGGGATTCTTTGAGGAAACCAAACAATCTGTTTAATAGTGTTTTAATGGCACAGGTACTATTGCTGTGTACCTTTAACAATTGAATCAAATACATATATTTGTGCAGCTGAGGCATAGTCAGCACAGAAAAAGCACAAAAGCAGAGTGCAGGATCCAAGGCAAGCCGAGAAGGGATAAGAGTATTAGGGAATATGTTATTTTTCCAAAAAACAGTTTAATTTAATTTAATTTTTTATTAGTGGCATTTTATTGGTGTTTATCAGTTAAAATCTAAATTCAGAGGCTCTAACAGATCATTTTTTCCTGCAGACTAAAGAATCAGATCAAATATGTTGAACATCTGAAATGATGCAATCTCTGCAAATGCAGTTGCTTTTGCTTCTTATACATTGTCACCTCTGATGTACTCCCACATAGTTCTTGGTTTTTAGTGCAACTAAGCTTTGATTACATCAAAATGAATGAACAATAAGCTGACAGAATTACTACCATTAGTCCAACTCATTATTCTTTGCACATCAATCAATAGCAAACAGTGTGTCATCTATTGCAATTGATCACAATCCTTCTGCTTTCAGCTGATACACCAAATGTCTGAGAACTGTGATTTAGAGTTAATGTCAATTTTTGTGTGCATGCTTCTAAGCTACTTGCTCTCCACAGCAAATTCAAACAAACATGCCATCGCAGCCAGCAGATTTTATTGATCCCATGAATACAGATCATACAATATGTCAATATTTACATCTATGACGGAAGTGGCCAAAGTAACTATGCTTGGATACTGCTTTATAGCAGAAAAATGGTTAGCTGGCATGTCAAAATCAGTTGGCTCTCCACATTATACAGTGCCTTGCAAGTCTTCGCACCCTTGTACATTTTTCATATTCCGATGTCTAAAACACACAAATCAAAAATGCAATAAAGCGTAGTTACTCCCCTGTAACAGGTGATCTCCGAGAACAGCAAGTATTTAGTCTTCACATATGGGTGACGTCAGTACCAACAGAGCCTGCACGGAAACACTCCCCAGGATCCAATTGGAAAGCTTTGGGAGCACTCCTGGGCGACCGACTTCCCAACTCCCTCTCTTCAGTTGCGTTTGTAGCTGAGAAAAAGAGTAAATGAAACCCTATTACTCCTATGGGAGGAGGGTGGGTTGTGAAAACTAAATCCCTGCTGTTCCCAGAGATCACCTGTTACAGGGGAGTAACTACACTATCTCCAGGAACAAACAGGAATGTAGTCTTCACATATGGGACTTCCTAGCTCCCAGATGGCCAGATAAAGTGACTTCAGAACCGGTGGAGGTACAACTCGTAATCCCAAATGGATTTCTGGTATCTTCAAAGTCCGGGACGGAGGGTAGGAGTTACATCTAAGTCTGAAAGAGGTTCTGGAGTACAAACTGACCAAACATGGCACCCCAACGGGAGTCCTTGTCCAGACAATAATGGGTAGCAAAGGTATGAATGGAAGACCAAATTGCTGCTTTGTAAATTTAGTCGATGACTACTGAGCATAGGGTTTGTCATCGAGGTGGCCATGGCACGAATATTGTGAACAGTGACATGCCCTTCCAGGAAGAGCCCTGCTTTGTCATAGGCAAATGAAATGCAGTCTGCTATCCACCTGGAGAACATATTTTTAGACACAATTAATCACAGGTGACTGGGATCAAATGAGATGAACAACTGCGAGGCTTTATGATGACCCCGAGTCCTTTGGAGTTAAAAAGCCAACGCATGCTTGCAGTCAAGTGTGTGCAGAGTTGCTTCTGCTTTAGACGAATGCCGTTTAGGAAAGAAAACTGGAAGGTAAACTGACTGATATAGATGGAAGGGAGATACCCACACTTTATGCCAAAGGTGGTGAGTCTGAAGAATGACCATCATGGTGGAAGCAGATATAGGGTGGATCCACCACCATAGACTGAAGCTCACTAATGCATCTAACTGAAGTGAGGACAATTAGGAAGATCACTTTCCACGCGAGGAATTTAAGTGAGGTCGTGGCTAATGGTTCAAAGGGTGACTTGAGGAGCTGCGCTGAAATGACATTGAGGTCCCAAGCTACCGGAAGTGGCTTAATGGGAGGTTTGGGCAGCAGGAGACCCTCATGAAACATGCTACTAAAGGTTGTGAGGAGATGGGCTGTCCATCAAGCAGATGAGAGGTCGCAATGGCACTAAGGTGGACTCTCACAGAGTTTGTTTTTAGTCCTGTCGAGGACAAGTAGAGGAGATACTGTAGGAGACACTCCACTGTAGCAGAAAAGGGATTGAGATCTTTCTGGGAACACCAGACAGAAAATCTATGCCACTTGAAAGCATATGAATGTCTGGTGGAAAGCTTTCTAGAAGCCAAAAGGATCTCCTTAACCTCTTGGGCTAGGTCAAAGCCTTGTAAAACTATGCTCTCAGTTGACTGTGGATTGGGATGAAGTAGTGAGCCGTTGTCCTGGGAGAGGAGATCCAACGCACATCCCAATTGCAGAGGATGAGTTTGAATCAGATGTAGAAGCAGCAGAACCCATGTTTGCCATGGCCATGAGGGACTATGAGACTCATGAAGCCCCTGTTGGACTGAAGCTTGAAAAGCATCTTGGGTTTAAGGGGTATGGGAAGGAACGCATAAATCAGACCCTGACCCCTGTGTAGATGGAAAGTATCGACTTGGTTGAGTTCTTGTACAGAAGTGAGAAAGCTTGGCATTTTGCGGAGTTGCAAAGAGATCTATGTCTGGAGTTTCCCAGATCTGAAAGATGTAGGACGTTGTGTCCGGATGCAGAGATCATTGCGGGGAAGAAGGATGCGACTCATCCTGTCTGCCAAGACATTGGACTCCCCCGGGAGGTACACCGCTGGAGGTGTATCGCCTCCTCGCCGAGGTCCCAAGAGCCTGTTCCTCCCTGCTTGTTCACATAAAACATGGCAGCCTGATTGTCCGTACTGATTAGGACCTGTTGTACTGTGAGGTGATGATGGAACACCCAGAGGGCATTGGAGATAGCCCAAAGTTCCAGGAGATTGATCTGGAGTTGTGACTCCTGCGCTGTCCAGAGTCCCTGTGTCATTAGGTTGCCCAGACGGGCTCCCCAACCCAGCTTGGAGGTATCTGTCATCAGAGTGCATTGTAAACTAACAATACTACTACTGATCTTTCCCAGAGATTACATATGATACTTCATTTAACAAAAACAGCTCCAACTTCTCACCTTATCACAATATTGTTCGAATTAGCAACCCCAAGAGGAGAGAGAGCAAACCTCAGAAAGTCATAGGCAGAGCTGATTACCCTCACCGGGATCAAGTATCTGCCAGACTTAACACATCAACGGCCTGCTTAAATCTCTCTCTCCTCATTTACATCACAAAGCGTGGATAACATTCAATATTGTAAACCATTTTACACCCCTTTTAACACTCTAGTATACAACAAATGTTTCTAATACAGCAAAAATACAGCAAAAACTGTTATAAACAGAAACCAACACATGCATAGGTGTGGGGTATACTGAGCATTCTTCACTACGTCACCCACTGCTCAAACAGTGAACCAAAGATAAAAAAATCAACCCCGACGCCCGCTTAGACGTCCCTCTAGCGTTTCGCCTTCGCTGCTTCAGGGGGAATCACAAACTAAAAAACAAAAATAAAACATTGCTATATTATACATACCCTGATACTTAAAAGTACCACCTACCTCCCATATTAGAACCCAATTTATCTTACCCGACCAATACCGAAAATGGAATATACTTTTATTTCACCAGGCTGCCACCGGTGAGGGTCATCAGCTCTGCCTATGACTTTCTGAGGTTTGCTCTCTCTCCTCTTGGGTTTGCTAATTCGAACAATATTGTGATAAGGTGAGAAGTTGGAGCTGTTTTTGTTAAATCAGGGTGCATTGACATGGAGGCATCTGAAAAAGTAACCCTATGAGCAGGTTTTCTGGAGAACACCACCACTGAAGAGATGTGGTTAGATGGGCAGTGACTTGGATCCTTGTCCCAGAGAAGGCCCGAGGCCTGCTTCCACTAGGAGGCAGGAATCCACTGGGCTGTCAACATATGTAGTCAGGCAAATGGAACTATATGTACTGTAGAGGCCATGTGCCCAAGGAGCTGCAGCATCTCTCGGGCTGGCAGATGGTCTCGTAGGAGCATCTGGGACACTAGCTTGATTAAACGGGCACAATGGAGTTGGGGCAGAAATGCCCTAGATCAGCGATGGCGAACCTATGGCACGCGTGCCAGCTGTGGCACGCGAAGGCCTTGCAGCTGGCACGCGGGAAGGTCCGCAAAAAAGAAAAAGCTGGCTCTGACTGCTGCCGCGGACGCGGCAAGGGCAGAATGCAGTGTACCGCGGGGCCCCCTCCGCCCGCTAAGCCCCTCTGCAAGGGCTTTCAGATTCGCGAGGGAGAGCGTTTCCCTCGCGTCTCTGTTAAGCCCGCAGGGGCTAATGGGAAATTTCCCATCAGCCCCTTTAGACGCGAGGGACTGATGGGAAATTTCCCATTAGCCCCTGCGGGCTTAACAGAGACGCGAGGGAGACGCTCTCCCTCGCGAATCTGAAAGCCCTTGCAGAGGGGCTTAGCGGGCGGAGGGGCTTAGCGGGCGGAGGGGGCCCCGCGGGACATTGCATTCTGCCGCGGCAGCGGCAGCAGCCAGAGCCAGCTTTTTTTTTTTTTTAATTTGCCAGGGGGGGAGGGGTTAGGACTTCTAATGGGCTAGGGGGGGGGGTTAGGACTGCTAATGGGCGGGCGGGCGTGGGGGGTATAACTGCTAATGGGCGTTGGGCTGATGGGGGGTTAGGACTGCTAATGGGATATGGGGGGGGGGGGTTGGACTGCTAATGGGCTATGGGGGGGTTAGGACTGCTAATGGGCTATGGGGGGTTTAGAAATGCTAAAGGGCAAGGGGGGATAGGACAACTCAAGGGCCATGTGGGGGTTAGGAATGCTAATGGGCTCTGGGGGGGTTAGGACTGGTAATGGGCGATGGGGGGGTTAGGACTGCTAAAGGGCTAGGGGGGGTTAGGACTGCTAAAGGGCTAGGGGGGGTTAGGACGGCTACAGGGCGCTGGGGGTGTTAGGACTGCTAAAGGGCTAGGGGGGTTAGGACTGCTAATTGGCTGTGGGGGGGCTAGGACTGGTAATGGGCTGTGGGCGGATGGGGGCTGACTGGCAATGGGGTGACGAGGGGTTAGGCCTGGTAATGGGCTATGGGGGGTTAGGACTGGTAATGGGCTTTGGGCTGATGGGGGCTGTCTGGAAATGGGGTGATGGGGGTTAGGACTGGTAATGGGTTATAGGGGGGGCTTAAACTGAAAATGGGGTGATGGGGATTTAGGACTGGAAGTGGGTTGATGGGGGGGGCTAGGACTGGTATTGGGTTGGGGGGTTGCTAGGACTGGAAATGGGCTGATGGGGGGCTAGGACTGGAAATGGGCTGATGCAGGGACTAGAAGGGAATGGATGCTGGGTGCGGTTGGAACTAGAAGGGAGCTGATGTTGGGGGAGGATTAGAATGGGATGGGGCTGGGAGAGTAAAATGGAGAGGGGAAAAATATTTTGTGTGGGAGGGATAAAAAATCTACAATTGGCCGGGTATTGGGAGAGTAAGTGGGGATTGAGGATGGAGGGGTAAAATTTGAGTGGATGAAATAGGAATGAGGAAAGAGCAAAAGGAGAAAGATTAGTATGTTAAAGCGGATGTAGAGAGAGAGAAGGGGAAAAAAAAACTAGAAGAGAGAAGAAAGGACAAATGGACAGCAGATGATGGAGAGTTAGCAGAAAACATGAAGAAACCAGAAGAAAGTGGCTGGAGCAATTGCAACTGTGTAACTGAGCTGAGGTATTCTGTTTATGTAATTCCTTTTTGACATTGCCACTTGTTCTCTTTCCCCAGTAGGTCATGTATTGTTATTCTCTGAAATGTATTGGTTTAATATTTGCAGTGTTGCCTTTTGATAGGTATGGTATGGTGCTTTGTGAGTCCTGGTAGTGCTGTTAGGATACGGCGGGTTTGCTATTGGTTCTAAATGGGCAGTGTTTGTAGTAGTTCCTAATGTGCCTGGCGGTTGGCACTGGATTATAGTAATGTAGAAATCTTTTAGTCTGTCTTTATCCATACACTCATTAAGAGACATGTTTACTAAAAGTTAGTGTATGTTAGCATTATGCAAATATTTATGCAAATTGACGTGCTGGCACTTTGAGAAAATTCTTTGGTTTTGTGCGGCAGTTTGGGCACTCGGGCTCAAAAAGGTTAGCCATCACTGCCCTAGATTGTTGGGTGTCTAGTAGTGCTATGATAAACTCTAGCCTAGAATAGTGGAGTGGAGGAGTAGCCTAATGGTTAGAGCACTGGCTTGAGAACCAAGAGACCGGGGTTTGATTCCCACTAGTATTTCTTGTGGCCTTGGGCAAGTCACTTAATCCTCCACTGTCTCAGAAAAATCCAAGTTATCAATGTCCCTGTTTAATGTACATTATAAAGTTTGTTACAATGTAAACCACTTTGACTGAAATGATAAAGCGGTATAAAAAAAACCTGCTAAAAATAAATATAGTGCAGTTACCTCTTCAGGAGGCTACCACTGGGCTTGTCCCGAAGCAGCATTGGCTCCCTCAGAGTGGTGAGATATCTTTAAAAGACATACGAGACATTGTTTCTTGTTTTTTGCACGGAGGCCTCCTTGACTAGCTCATTTCAGCAATTTTCTGAATTTACTAAAGAATCGGTGGCTAAAGTCACTCAATTAGATTTACAGTTAGACACTGTTGACTCTCGTCTTACGAAGGCTGAATCTCAGATGTCTACAGTACAAGGTTATAACCTCATCTGTGAAAGATAGTTTTGTGGTGCACTGACAGCTGAAGTGCTAGAGCAAGTTTAGAGCAAAAATAAATTATATTGCTTAAGCTTTCCTGTTACTCACTATCTCTCCCCTTTAATCTTGTTTCAAAAATAACTTAGAGAGGTTTTAGGCTATCAGCATTCTGAGGCACTGTCCTTGAATAAGCATAATTAGATCTTAGCTGCTAATTAGTGTTCATGGAGGAACTCCAGGCCAGTCCCGGAATTCTGGGTAGTGCACCTCTTTCAGCAGCTTGGAGACTGAGCATGTCATTTTTTTTATGACCTCTGCATACATATACTGCTGGCACCTCCCACCAGCTCCAGTAACCTATTTACAAAGCAGACTCACCGGAGCAACAAATAAGTTAAACCAGAACTATGCTCCCCTCCCCACATGGAGGGACTTCCCACTACCCCCGCATGTTAAGGAGCCTTACCTGTGAGTCTTCCAACCACAGAGTCTGGTCAAAAGAGAGAGAGAGAGAGAGAGAGAGCGCGCCAGAGAGGCAGTCTGACCCGTTCCTGCCTCTGCCATGCCCCTGAAAGGAGGATCCCCTAGTCCCCCCCCTCCCTCCCCCAAGGGCTAGTCCCAGCCTAGCCCCCCCCCCCCAAACAGGCATCTCCTGCTGCCTGAACATCCAGGCAATAATGCTTAGCAAAGGTATGCAGGGAGGACCACGTCGCTGCCCTACATATCTCCACTTAGAAAAGGAATACCGCTAATCCCAGACAGCAATCATTACTTATTTTTTGTCGGGCATAAACCGCAAGAAAAAGAGGAAACCCCTCTCACTCTCACGCAGTACTTGCCCCCTTTTTTTGAAATTTAGTCAAACAGTTGCATTCATCTTGTTATATCATTGTAAAAATCCACACTTATCTGGTCGATCACTCACGACGTGCACGTTTCGAAGCTGAAAGCTTCTGTCTCAAGTGCCCCCGATTGAAAAGAAGTGTGTCTGTTTATTCAAACTGACAGAAAACGCCAAATCCTTGGCTAATGACGTCAGGGATACCTATTCATAGATAGGCCATTTATAGAACCACCCATTATGAGAGAGTCAATCACACATAGGGAAATCCCCACCATATACCATATATACCATATACCATATATGAGCCATTCGGGGACAGTGGCTCATATTTTGAGGAAACATTGGTCGGTGCTCTCTATGTTCTAGCTTTAACAAACCTTTGCAGATTGCATATTCACGGGGACGCAACTTGCGGGATTTGTTGGTTAAATCGACAACTTTACGAGACAGACCGTTGCTATCTGACGTTCGGTCAGGTTTTCATGCAGCGTGTGCGGAATGTAGATATTGTGCTACTATGACTGGGCCGTCCTGGCCTGATACACAGTCTGGTCGTGTTTTTTATCGACGGTGGCGGACTACTTGTGCTTCGAGTCATGTGGTCTACTTTCTGGAATGCCCTTGCCCGCAGCGATATGTGGGGAGTACTACATAAGTTGTATGGGTCCGTTTGGGGGAACATGCTTCACGCATCCGACAATCTGTTTTGACAGCTCCAATGGTACAGCACTGTCTTGACTGTCATCATGAATTTGAACATTTTCAGTGGACGGTGATTGATCATGTCCCGTAGGACCTAGGGGGGATGACCGTATGTCTAGATTACGTAGGCTGGAACAACGATGGATTTTTCTATTGCGGACTATTGCACCCACTGGATTAAATCGGGACATTGAATGGTTGGACCTTTAAATGATAGCCTTTCAAGTAGGGGCTCCCATCATCTGTGGGGATTTCCCTATGTGTGATTGGCTCTCATAATGGGCGGTTCTATAAATGGCCTATCACACATAGGGAAATCCCCACAGATGATGGGAGCCCCTACTTGAAAGGCTATCATTTAAAGGTCCAACCATTCAATGTCCCGATTTAATCCAGTGGGTGCAATAGTCCGCAATAGAAAAATCCATCGTTGTTCCAGCCTACGTAATCTAGACATACGGTCATCCCCCCTAGGTCCTACGGGACATGATCAATCACCGTCCACTGAAAATGTTCAAATTCATGATGACAGTCAAGACAGTGCTGTACCATTGGAGCTGTCAAAACAGATTGTCGGATGCGTGAAGCATGTTCCCCCAAACGGACCCATACAACTTATGTAGTACTCCCCACATATCGCTGCGGGCAAGGGCATTCCAGAAAGTAGACCACATGACTCGAAGCACAAGTAGTCCGCCACCGTCGATAAAAAACACGACCAGACTGTGTATCAGGCCAGGACGGCCCAGTCATAGTAGCACAATATCTACATTCCGCACACGCTGCATGAAAACCTGACCGAACGTCAGATAGCAACGGTCTGTCTCGTAAAGTTGTCGATTTAACCAACAAATCCCGCAAGTTGCGTCCCCGTGAATATGCAATCTGCAAAGGTTTGTTAAAGCTAGAACATAGAGAGCACCGACCAATGTTTCCTCAAAATATGAGCCACTGTCCCCGAATGGCTCATATATGGTATATGGTATATATGGTATATGGTGGGGATTTCCCTATGTGTGATTGGCTCTCTCATAATGGGCGGTTCTATAAATGGCCTATCTATGAATAGGTATCCCTGACATCATTAGCCAAGGATTTGGCGTTTTCTGTCAGTTTGAATAAACAGACACACTTCTTTTCAATCGGGGGCACTTGAGACAGAGGCTTTCAGCTTCGAAATGTGCACGTCGTGAGTGATCGACCAGATAAGTGTGGATTTTTACAATGATATTTATTTATTTATTTAGCTGTATTTATATCCCGCTTTTCACCGGGTCAAAGCGGTCAATTGGGGGATACATTTAACACGAGGGGATATGAGACACATACGCTAATACTTACAGGGAACATGGGCAATGGAGGGTTAAGTGGCTTGCCCAAGACCACAAGGAGTGCCTATAGGACTAGAAATCCCAGTCCCTCCGGCCTGAGATTGCTGTCCCCAGGTGGGACTTGAACCCCCAGCCCTCCGGCCTGAAGTACCTTGTCCTAACCACTAGACCACTCCTCCCAACAAGATGAATGCAACTGTTTGACTAAATTTCTAAAAAAAGGGGCAAGTACTGCGTGAGAGTGAGAGGGGTTTCCTCTTTTTCTTGCGGTTTATGACCGACAAAAAATAAGTAATGATTGCTGTCTGGGATTAGCGGTATTCCTTTTCTATTTGGATTTTATCTCTGAATACCGGAGTACTGGGTTTATTTATTCTTGACTACATAGCTCCACTGGCAGCACCAGACTAGATTCCACCAGACCTCTCGTGGAATGTTCCCGCAACCCTGCTGGCACTGTCTTGCCTTTCAAAATGTATGCTGACGCAATTGTTTCCCTGATCTAACAGGAAATGGAGGCCTTGGCCGCCGCATCCCCTTTGCGTGGTCCTCCAAATAAAACAAATAACCGATTGGATCTATGGAATGGCTCTGTCTTCCTCAGATACCGCCTCAGAACCCTACGAACGTCCAGGAGGCGCAACCAAGAGTCTGCAGTCTCCTCCCAATGCTAAGCAGCACCAGCAAGGAGACCGTCTGGGTTCATGTGAAATTCCAACACCATCTTGGGCAAAAAGAATGGGACCGGCCGCAGAACCACATTGTCCTATGAGAAGTAAAGGAATGGAGGCTGGCAGGAAAGGGCCTGCAGCTCTGAAATCCTTCTTGCTGAGCAAACTGCCACCAGAAACACTGTCTTTAGCGTCAAGTCCTTCAGAGAAGTCCTCGAGGAGGAGGGGGGGGGAGAGGAGTCCACCCAACCAGCAAGCCGAAAAGAAAAGGGAAGGCAAAAAAATCCTCAAGCCAAAGAATCTTCCCTACCAAGGCTGTCCGCCTAAATTATTTTTTTCCCCCCAAAACGAGTTCAGGAGACTTTCAGAGGCACCTTCTCCAAAACCAGGGATGCTAGTACAGAAAAAATGCTGTGGGAATGAGGCCCCAACCGCTCCCCAGGAAAAAGGCATGCTTTACCTTGCCCCGCCCTTCCCGGCATCTGCGGGCCGCACCTGGCTTGGTTCCCTACTAGGCCGCTCCCACCATGTGGTCAGGGCTGGTTGTGTGCAACAAGGACAAAAAAGGCACTGTCCTGCTCTGCCGCTCCCGCGCTCAGCCACACCAGAGGGCTTCGGCCACAGGGCGGGTTGGAAGGGCCGTCTGAGGCCCCTCTCACCAAGTTTGCCGGCGCTGATGACTCTGGAACTCCCGGATCCTCACCCGTTGCATGGGTTCAGGAGCCAGCTGCCTGCCCAAGTACTTGCTGCCTCTCAGGGGCACCAGACCTTCAAGTAAGTGGGAAGGGAGGGGGGAGTGGGAAGGAGCTTCTGGCCAACCACTGCTCAATGGCCCCTTCTTTACTTAGACAGGCTGACCCTGCTCGGACCCCCACCAGCAACTAGCTAAAGCTAAGTAAACCTGGAGACTAAAGAAGAATCAAAGAAAGGAAATTCATAAACAAAAAGCGTAGTTACTCACCTGTAACAGGTGATCTCTGGGGACAGCAGGAATCAGTCCTCACATATGGGTGACGTTGACGCCGATGGAGCCCAAGCAGAGCAAATCCCCAGTTTTCAAAAGAAAGCCTTTGAGAGTTGATACTCACGCATAATAGGACTGCAACTCCAAGGGGAGGAAGGAGGGTTGTGAGGACCGATTCCTGCTGTCCCCAGAGAACAACTGTTTCAGGTGAGTAACTACGCTTTCTCTGGGAACAAGCAGGAAGTCAGTCCTTACATATAGGACTCCCCAGCTACAGGCTACCATGAATCAATAGCACAAAAATGGCTCCCTCAATGAGAGCACCAAGCAGCCACAATGAAATAGGACCTGCATACAAGGAAAGTAGCACTCCGGTAGCCTGAACACAGAAGGATCGGAGGGCAGGAGTTGCCTATACCCCAAAAAGGTTGGAGTACAGCCTGGCCGAAGGCACTGTCCTGTCGGGACTCCCTATCCAGGCAGTAATGAGCTGCAAAGATATGAACCGAAGACCAGGTGGCGGCCTTGCAGATGTCTGCCAGAGGAACAGAGCGCAGATGAGCCACTGATGCCGCCATGGCCCTGACCCTGTGAGCCATGACATGGCCTTCCAGCGGAAGCCTCACTTCCTCATAAGCCTGGGCAATACAGTCCGCCACCCATCTGGACAGTGTACGCTTGGTCACTGCCTCCCCCAGCTTACTGGGGTCATAGGAAATGAAAAGCTGAGAGGCTTTCCGGTGCCTTGAGTACGTTGAATGTAGAAGGGCATGGCCCTCTTACAGTCCAATGTATGGAGGACTGCTTCAGCCCAACTGGTGTGTGGTCTGGGAAAGAAGGTAGGGAGGACCACCTCCTGGTTGAGATGGAACGAGGACATCACCTTCGGAAGCAACTTGGGATGTGTGCAAAGCACCACCCTATTTTTGTAGAACCTGGTATAAGGCTTCTCCACCATGAGGGCCTGAAGCTCACTCACCCTTCAAGCAGAAGTGAGCATGACCAGGAAAACCACCTTTCAGGAGAGATAATGGAGGTAACACCTAGCCATTGGCTCGAAGGGCAGCAGGGTGAGCTGCCCCAACACCACATTGATATCCCACTGATATCCCATTCAGTCACTGGAGGGCAGACCGGAGGCTTAGACAGGAGTAGGCCCTTGAGGAACCGGGACACCACTGGATGAGCTGAGAGGGGCTTCCTGTCCACCTTGTGGTGGTTTGCCGCTAGGGCACTGAGATGCACTCTGACAGAGTTGGACTTGAGCCACCGGGCAAGAAAAGGGGTCGAACCCCTGATCAGTGCACCAAAGTGCAAAGCTGCGTCACTTAAAAGCGTAAGCCCGTCTGGTAGACGCTCTGCGTGAAGCCAGCAAAACATCCTCCACGTCCCTCAGGAGGAGGAGCGGGGCTAGTGTCACCCTCTCAGCAGCCACACCGTCAGCAAAAGGGAGCTGAGGTTTGGAAGCAAAAGAGAGCCCCCCTCCTGGGAAAGGAGCTGCGGAGCTGACCCCAAGGGGATGGGGGGCCACTACCACTAGCTGCAGGAGGAGTGGAAACCACAGTTGCCGGGGCCGCCATGGGGCTATCAGGATGACTGAAGCTCTGTCGTGAAGAATCTTGAACAGAGTCTTGGCAATCAGAGGTGTCGGAGGAAAAGCATATGGAAGACCCATCGACCATGAGACTAGAAAAGCATCAGCAGCCAACCTGGCGGGATGTGGCTGCCTTGAGCAGAAACGGGGCAGCTGGTGATTGTCCGGGCTGACAAACAGGTCCATTACCGGTTCCCCCCAGGTCTGGAAAAGCCAGCAGGCCACTTCCAGGTCCAGCTGCCACTCGTGCGGCTGGAGCATCCTGCTGAGTCTGTTGGCCAGCCAGTTATCCTGGCCCAGCAGGTACACCGCCTTGAGGAGGTTGCCTGCCGGACTGCCTAAGAGCACAGATCCAGGGCTTCCTGACAGAGGGCACGGAACCCCGTGCCCCCGTTTCTTCACATAGAACATGGCAACCTGGTTGTCCGTCTGGACCAGGACAGACCTGTGGCCCAGGCACTGCCGAAACGCCTTCAGGGCAAGAAGGATTGCACGCAGTTCCAACAGATTGATCTGCTGAGCACTCTCGTCTGGGTACCAAACACCCTGGGTGCGGAATCCCTGGCAATGGGTTCCCCAGCCCAGCAGGGAAGCATCTGTGGTGAGGGGCCTGGAAGGGCATCCCCGCCTCCAAGTGATGGGGCGAGAGCCACCAGGTCAGGGACTGCAATAGGCATCCTGGAGATGTCCCGTGGCCTGGGACCATTGGTTCCTGAGGCACCACTGTGCAGTTCGCATGTGAAGGCGGGTATCTGGGGTGACATGGATCGTGGGGGCCATGTGCCCGAGGAGGCGCAGCAGATGCCTTGCTGGCAATGAGGGATGGTGCTGTATGTCTTTGGCTAGCACTATGACCCTGCATGCCCTGTCTGTAGGCAGGAAGGCCTTCGACTGCAAATTCCATCACTTGTGCTGGGCAAAGGCTGGACTTTGGGTAGTTGATAATGAAACTCAAGTGCTGAAGGACCTGGGTGGTGCATATCGTGGCCTGCTGCACCCTGGGGGCCGTAGTGCCCCTGATGAGCCAGTCGTCGAGACAGAGGAAGACAAAGATCCCCTGAAGCCTGAGAAAGGCAGCGACCACTGCCAGGCACTTTGTGAATACCCTGGGGCCGAGGCAAGGCCGAAGGGAAGCACCCTGTATTGGAAATGATTGCCCCCTACCACAAAGCATAGGTATTGCCTGTGGCTTGGGTGGATTAAGATGTGTGTGTAGGCATCCTTTAAATCTAAGGAGCATAGTCAGTCTCCCTGGCGGAGGTAAGGCAGCAATGTTCCAAGGGAGAGCATCTTGAACTTCTCCCTCACCAGGAATTTGTTGGTTGAGCAGGTCGAGGATGGGCCTTAGGCCCCCTGTCCTCTTTGGCACGAGGAAGTACATGAAGTAGAACCCCTTGCCCTTGAGGCGGTGGGGCACCGGTTCCACCGCCGGTCCTCGAGAAGACCTGCCAACTCCTTCAGAAGAAGGTCCCAGTGGAGACCTGATAGGCTCTCTGGGGAAATAGTGTGGAGGCACTTTGGCTAGATGGAGAAGGTAACCCTCCCTGATCACCTGTAATGCCCAGGAATCGGTGGTGATAGCTCCCCACCTATGGGCATCCAGGGTCAGCAGACTTCCTGTGGGCTGCTAAGCTCCAGTTGGGAGAGGGGCCATGCTGCAGGAGTCAAAAGCTCCCTCCAGGCTGGGCCAAAGCTGGAGTCTGGAGCTTGAGAGCCTTATGCTTACGCGGGCCATGCCCCTGTCCCTTGGCCCTGCAAGGAACCCGGCCATTCAGAGACGCTGCCTTCGAGGGTTTCTTCCTTCTTTTTGGTTCCCTCGAGGGAGACCCCTCTCCGAGGACCCCCGACGACACTCAGGCTCGGAATGCTCCTCTTGAGGCGTGGAGGCCTCAGACGAGGTCCTGGCTCTTGGAGGCATGGGGGAATCAGGAAAAATTTTATCATGCTGCTGCTGGTGGCTCCTCAAGGCCTTCAAGAACATCTTTTTGCACAGGCCACAGACTGCCGGGTCATGGTCCGGGCCGAGGCACTGGAGGCAGTCGTGTGTATTGGTGAGGGACATGATCTTCCCACACCGATTGCACTTTTTAAACCCACTGGTAGCAATGGGGGGCGAAAAGAACCTCAGCAAGGTTGAAGTGAGGAAAAAAGGGCATGAAGTTGCCCAAGAGAAAAGAAAAAAATAGAAAAACAGAAAAAGGAAAGAGGAACCGGCTCGACACCGAGGTACCGAGGCCAGGCAGGAAAGGGTACCGGCGCAAGACTAGAGGCCAAAAGGCACAAAAAAATCAACTTTTTCCGGGACAGGAACAGACTACATCTGATGTGCTCTGTGAAAAAAGGAGACTGAGCAAGATGGCACCCTTGGGCGGGAAGGGGATCACGCATGCATGGTAGCAACTCCCAAAGGCTTTCTTTGAAAGCTGAGGATTTGCTCCACGCGGGCTCTGTCGGTGTCGACGTCACCCATATGGCAAGGGCTGACTTCCTGCTTGTTCCCGGAGAATAAAACTTAACTCCTAAGCTCTCCTTAGTTGTCTCTCCAGTGAATCCAGAATTCCGTCTCACTGCTATCTCCAGCTGCTTGGAGACTGAGCATACTGGGGTTGGTGGGAGGTGCCAGCAGTGTATATATGCAGAGGTCATTAAAAAGATGACATGTTCAGTCTCCAAGCTTCTGGAAGAGGTGCACTACCCAGAATTCCGTGACTGGACTGGAGGGATGATAAGGAATATCTATTACTTGCCCTAGAGTTGTCAAATCTAATCTGGAAGGGGTAGAGTGATTGGATGAAGTTTCATCTGTGAACAGCATAAATTTCTCAAGCCCAGGCCTCAACGACACCACTACCGTGCCTCCACTTGTCTCAGCCACCCGAGGTCTCCCCGACACTCATCCCAAAGAATATGGGAGAAACATGGCAAGCCTCACACAACCTCAATTGTGGGAAACAATGCATAATCAATAGTAGAGAACTATGTACAGGAAAGCATAAAACAGAAGGCTGTCAGTAGAAGATTAACCTGCAAAGCCAAGTATAAAAATCATAGCAGACCCAAGGGTACCGCAACAGAAGAACACAGAAAATATAGTTTCAGGGGCAGGCCTTGGACTAGTCTAGAAGGACTCAAGGAAAGGACATTAATAACTGGTAAGTAAAACTTCACCTTCCATACTGTCCTGCTAGACCAGTTCAGACAAGTGGGATGTACCAAAGCTACAACTGCATTGACACTGCATTGACACAGCAGCTTGCAAAACCCTTAAGCCAAGGCAGTGTCCGGCTGTGCAGAGATATCCAAGCGGTAATATTTGACAACAGTGGAAAGTGATGCCCATGTTGCTGCCTAACAAATGTTTGCAGGGGCTACTGAGCTCCACTCTGCCCACGAGGACACTTGTACTCAGGTAGAATGGGCATGCAAACGCTCAAGAACTGGCCAGTTCCACAACAGATACACCGAGGCAATGGCCTCCCTCCTTAATCCAGCACCCTAAAAATGACATAACCACTGCATCACCCTTGCACTGACCAGCGAATAGCACAAAAAGATGGTTGGACTTACAAAAGGAATTTGTAACCTCTAAGTACCAGAGAAGCACCCTCTGGACATTAGGTGAAAAGACAGTTCAAAAACAAGCCACATCAGACCAAGGCTTCCAAAGAAATAAGCTCCCCCCGAACCAAAAAATTGCCCACTGCATTTCTATGTGAAAAGATGTTCCAGTTTCTGTAGCACTGAAACTTACATACAGCGAAACACGGCACATAGGGGAATTGCTCCTTTCAACTTGCCTCTTCTGTTCTCAAGTCTCCCCAAACTGACACCATGCCCCAAAACAAGCCCCTGCAACTCTGCCAAGACCCTGAAAACTGCTCCACCCCTAAAAACTACCTTCCCGCCAACTTGCAAACTGGCTCCCACACCTCCAAAACTACCCCACTCTGCAACTACCACCATCACCAAAATTTACCCCCTTCACAACTGACCCACCACTTTTCAAACTGCTCCTCACCGCCACAACTCCACATTCACCCTGCCAAATGCCCACACTGCCAAAAAAATATCCACCATGACACTCTTTCCTACATATACAGGAATTGAGGAGGGAGGAGTGGCTCAGTGGTTGGGACAGGTTACCTCAGGCCAGAGGGCTGGGGGTTCAATTCCTGCATGGGGACAAGCAACCTCAGGCCGGAGGGACTGGGGTCTCTAGTCCCATGGCCACTCCTTGTGGCCTTGGGTAAGCCACTTAACCCTCCATTGTCTCAGGTACACTTAGATTGTGAGCCCTTCGGGGACAAGGGAATAAAAAGTACCTGTTAGTATACATGTAAACCACACTGATTCTAAAGAGCACGGTGTAAATAAATAAATAAATAAAATTACAAATTATCTAGCTGTGATGTACTGCATTCAAATACATAATCTCATTATCTTTTTTATTTCTACAGTACAAAATACTAATTGAATTGTAATGCTTCTTATTGGTTGCTATGTGTACTGACAGCTCGTATCTGTTGGCATTAAGGAACTGGTGAGCTAGGAACATACTTTGAGTTCAAAGTTTAGGACGGTGCTGTTAGATGTGCTCACGACTCAGGAGGTTAGAACTGTCAGACTTTTCAGGATCCTACTGATTTTTGCATTATCTGGACGTGAGAAGGATGATAACGTATTTGGACATTTTTCAGAGAAGATCACCAATCCTCTCCTCTTTGTGAGTGAGCCTGCCCTGCCTGCTTCCTGTATAACTAACAGCAGAGACTGTAGGTAGGATCCAGCCAATGGGAAAAATATGTGGATGGCTCACTGGATTGTTGTAGTTACAGAAAGGGAATTGTTGAGCCGGGGGACGATCCTATGCGTTAGAAATGAACTATCTGCATGTAATAAGAGATGGAAGATAAATTAAGCCCCCCTCCTCCACCAAAATTCCCCAGTGCATTTGTAATCAGTCTAGTTAGTGGAGAATATAAATTCTTTTAAATAAATAAACCCCTATGGGAAAAGTAGTTTCAACAGTTGTAGCATATAAACACTGATTCACAGTAACATAGCAATTACAGAATGGTATCTTTCAAACATCCCTCCCCTCATCTCTCCTCCACATCAGACACAGAGAACCAATACAGAGATAAACACACACACACCATGCTGAACCAATACAGATATAAATATATAGGAAGGAACATATATCACCAATACTAAAACAGCTGCACTGGCTTCCAGTCCAAAGCAGGATAACTTTCAAGGTGCTGACACTTACATTCAAAGCCATTAACAACTGCTCCTCTACATCAATCACAGATCTTATCCAGATGACACCCCCTAATAGAGCGAGAAGAACAGCCGCTATAAATACTTTGATTCTACCAAGGCAGATAACAAAATGCTCACAAGCAGCAAGATCCAGAGCTTTTTCACTATATGCACCTACCTGCTGGAATGCCCTTCCCCCCACTATCAGGGCTATCAAGGTCATCTCCCAATTTAGGAAGGCACTTAAACATCATCTCTTCCTACAGTACTATACTGACCAGGGCCACTCCCCACAGCAAGCCACGCCCAGTGACCCACAAACAACCCGTGACTGACAACCACGTAAGATTGAAACCAAGCATGCCGGACACGGATCCTTCCGCAAATAGTAACTCTTATCACCCTATTATCAGCCAATACGCAGTTGAGCCGATAGGTCACATTTGAGTCATTTCCAAACGTATGCTGTAATTTATCTGTATATATTTGTATATAGTTACCCTGTTATTACCTGTAAAATATACCCACGTTATATTGTAAATCCAGTGCAGACCTTCTGTGCTGGACAGTTGTGTTTTGATGTGAACCGCACTGATGCAGAAGAGCGCAGTATATAAGAAAGTTAAATAAATAAATAAATATATACACACAAACATGCACAGACATACAGCCTGCTAACATACATGTATGAACCAAAAAAAAAAACCAGATACACAAGCACAAGACACACTCATGCACTAAAATAACTGCTTGGGTTAGAAATTGGTTGAGTGGGAGGCGACAAAGGGTACAGGTAAACGGAGTGCACTCTGAGGAAAAGGTGGCTACCAGTGGTGTGCCCCAAGGATCTGTCTTTGGTCCGATTCTTTTTAACATCTTTGTTAGTGATATTGCGGAAGGGCTGTCAGGTAAGGTTTGCCTCTGTGGATAATACCAAAATCTGCAATAAAGCAAACACCCAGGAAGGTGTAGATAACATGTGGAGGGATCTAGCTAAGCCTGAAGAATGGTCTAGAATTTGGTAGCTGAGATTTATTGTTAAAAAATTTAAGGTCATGCATTTGGGCTGCAGCAATCCAAGGGCGTGATATAGTATAGGGGGTGAAGTACTTCTGTCCACAAAAGAAGAGAGGGACCTAGGCGTGATTGTGTCCAATGATTTTAAAGTAGCTAAACAGGTAGAAAAGGCGATGGCGAAAGCTAGAAGGATGCTTGGGTGCATAGGGAGGGCAATGGCCAGTAGAAGAAAAGAGGTGATAGCGTCTTTATATGTCTGGTGCGACCTCATTTGGAATACTGTGTGCAATTCTGAAGACCGCACCTTCAAAAGGATATAAACAGATTGGAGTTGGTACAGAGGGTGGCTACTAAAATGGTTAGTGGGCTTAGTTATAAAGCATATGAGGACAGACTTAAGGATCTTAATATGTATATTTTAGAGGAAAGACAGGATAGAAGTGATAATTAAGACATTTAAATACATCCATGGCACAGGAGGAGAGCCTCTTTTGAATGAAAGCAAGCTCTGCTATGAGGGGACATAGGATGAGGGTGAAAGGGAATAGACTCAGGAGCAATATGCAGAAATATTTCTTTATGAACAGAATGGTAGATCCATGTAATAGTCTCCCAGTGGAGGTGGTAGAGATGAGGACAGTATCCGAATTAAAAAATGCATGGGACAAATACAGAGGATCTCTAAAGGAAAAAAGGGGACCGTTTTAGTGGTTGATATGGAAGGGCAGACTGGATAGGCCATGCGGTCTTTTTCTGCTGTCATGTTTCTATGTTTCTATATTTATGCACACACACATTCATATTCCGTACAAACCTTGACAAATTCGGTGCAGATTTAGAAGCCAGGCCAATATCTTAGGTGTCAGTGCTTATGACCTCCTCATGCTCCCCCCCCCCCCTGGTTCTTTCGTGCTAGTCTCATGTTCTCAAGTCTTGTGAGACCAGTGCCAGAGTTCCTACACCATGCATTATCTTTAGATAATAATCGCTATAGCTTCAGGTATCAAGTGTCTGTGTGGGTATATGGTGCAGTGGTGATGTGTCAGTCTGTAGGTCGGATGTGGTGGTGGGTGCCTTTGTATGGGTGGGATGCAGGGCTGTGGTGTGTATGTGTGTGTTGCAGAGCTGGGGAGCTTCTGTGAGGCTCCTGTGTGTGTGCACGTGTTATGTATATAGGGTGGAGCTGGGGTACATGTCTGTCCTATGGAGCTGGGGTGCCTAGGTGCGCGAATGTGTGCTCCTGGGGGAGGGGAATGCACCTTTCAGAATGCATTCATCCTTTTAACCTTTAATCTTGCATTTTTGCCCCCTCCCCAACTCCTTCCCATTCTCTCCCCTTCCCCACTAATATGCCCACCCTCCTGCTTTCTATTTCCCATTCCTCTTTCCATTTTTTTTTAAATTACAGGCCCTTTAGGATTTTGTAGCTCACTCCCCCCTCCACCCTTCCAGTTAAAAATAAAAAAAAAAAAAAAAAAAAAAAAAGAGTTAATTGCAGGTCCAGACCAGCTATTCTTGTCTGCTTGCTGGAGATGGGAACCCTGCAGGCAGCCTTATGCCTTACAGTCCACGATCAAGGCCTTCCCCTCCTGTTCTGCCCACATGGATCTGATCTCCCACAGGCAGAAGGGGAAGGCTGCGATCACAGCCCAGATGCAAGTTGTCTGCCTGTGGGGATCCCATCTCTTGCAGATGGCCAGCTTGCATCTGTGCAGTGATCGCAGCCTTCCTCTTCTTTTCTGTCCATGCAGAATGGTTGGAAAGAATTTCATGAGCCATACGGTGCTAGCTTTCCCTACTTGTTTAATATTACTCCAAATTTCCTAAACAGTTTCACTAATGTACTTGTCAACATTACAGAACAGTTCAAGATATATGAAAAATGGAAAAAGGCGATTACACTTCAAACTTTGCTTTTCTTAGAAAAAATTCATTTCAGTTTAAAACATTCTGGCTAAAACAAAATCATGCTGCATCAGATAAGATAATCACTAACATTACAGTCCATTTTTTATGCCTAGCAGTTTCAGAATACAAATAAAGTTGTTCACTGGCAGGAACTCTTTTCTTATTTTCTCATTAGTATTTAGCTCACGCTTTTCCAGAAGATCAAGGTGACTTTTCATGTTTAATTAAAGATAAGAAATATGAGCTGTTATGTACAAAGAACATTCTTTTGTATCACCTATATCAAGATGCCACAGGGCCATTCGCACACTAACATCTTTAAGTCTAATAGGGGCCATCCCAGTTGATAGAGCTCTCATGGTTTCAAAATAGGACTCATGCCCAGTTCACCAATGGAATTTCCTGGGAATTACAGTATAAAAAGCAATACACTAAAAATTCCTTAAGTAGAAGCACTGTTTGGAATCTCACCATATGTCAACTTCAGACCTCAAATCAAACCTCCCTGCATGCACTCAATGACACTGCATTATACTTCTTCAAAAACATCACTAATCTTTAAAAATGTTTCCCGGCTCCCACCAAGGGCACATTAGTTAACCTACCCCCTGTGGCTAATCCATTGGCCCATTCCTTGCAGGGCCAGAACTGTCTTAGCCCCTTGCCTCTTCCTTTGAATGTCATGCCAAGCTGATGGACTATCTTTTAAGCAAATGTCCGATTTCACCATACAGAAGGCACTTTCTCCAATTATACCCTCTACCTCTCCAGTTGAGTCCATACTAGCACAGTTTATCAAGGATCCACGACACAGCTCGTTTCCAGTTATCTTGGAAATGGTAAATGCTAGCCTTAGCTCTGGTAACAAACCAAAAACAAATCATGCACCACGTCTGCCCTGTTCCAAATTTCCATTTGAGGACTGGAAAGGATTATTCACAGTTCATGTGCTTCACCACCCAAGACAATCAAGCTTCAGGAAGGGCCTGTAAAGGCCTACCAATCTGTTTGCTCCAACATCAGCATAAGGGTTAATAGAGAAACTGTGAGAGTAATTCAGCAGTGTTTTCGGCCTTGGAAGCAAGATACAGACACAGAACAACAGGGTGCAACAGAAGATATGAAAAGGAATGTGCAGGAGTACAGACATAATGTAACATACCACAGGATATGAGTTAACTAAAAAGAAAATGACATATTGCAGAAAGAAATGAGACAATTCTGGGAACTGAAACTATAAATGGCTGAAAGAAAAAATAAAGAGATATAAGATCATATGTGTGTTCGCACGCAAGTACGTGCTGAAAGGCATATAAGGTAAGTAGGAGAAAAAATGTACAGGGGGAGTTAGTGGGAACAAAACACGGATGTGTGCTCTACCAACCTCTCTCTTTCTTATTAGGTAAGCTATGCTATCTGCTTGCTAGGTGTAATTAGAAAATATACTCAAGCTTCTATAATAAACATTTCTTGTTAAGCACTGCAACAATTAGTTTTGTATGTTTGCTAGCAAGTGTATGTGTGCCTGAGGGGGGAGGGTAGGGTAGGGTATAACAGGGGAAGGCTGTCCCGGGTAAAATCCCAATGCTTTGGCGTCACCAGGTGAGTGTCCAAGGAGTGTCGCTTCCAAACCAGAGTGGAAGATAACTGCTAACATACTGGCGAGCCCAGCTAGGATTCCTGACCGCTAGAAGGCATTACAGTGCACAGTGGCACACCTCTAAAGAGGTCCGGGACTGGCAAAGACACTTTGCATGAGGTAAGATAGATACATTTATGTTAATGCGCTGTTTCTCATCATCTTTGCACTACATCTTTTGTTGTTGCTGTTAGCAATTTGCATAGTTTATTGTGTAACTTGGATCCTTAAGAAAAACCTATAAGTTGTTAAAATGGAAGCCACTCCTGAGTGCACTCCTCTAGAGATATTATGTGGTTGTTATCCAGCTAAAGAAATATGGTCAGAAATGGTATAAGCACACCAAGGGGCTACTCCACCCTTGGCCACAGAGTGGGTCCTGGGCACCAGAATTTAGGTTGCAGGTTAAAAAGTGGATAGAAGAGTCTAAAAAAAGTGAGAAGTAAGAAAAAGCACAGAGACATGATAAAAACCTGGAAAAATATGGTTGTAGCTGCATAAAGAACCATAGGTCTGCTGGCATACCAATGTGTTCAAGAAATCCTGAGTGCACCCTTAGTTGCCCTGGGATTCGAGGCTCCTGAATTTCATCCACCAGGAAAAGAAGCGGGAGTAGCTTTAAAAGGTAAAAATCAGGGAATTCCGGGAGTGGGGTTGTCACTTTAGAGCAAATGGCAGGGCAATCCTTTTGTACTAAAGCAAGTGGGAGGTATTTGTAGAAAAAGAAATAGAGGTGGTAGGAGAGATATTGGAGGAAGAAAGCAGAAGGGGCGATAAACAAGGAAGCTGAACGGGAAAAAGCAGAAGAGAAGACAGGAGATAAAGCATAGTTACTCCCTGTTAACAGGTGTTCTCCAGGAACAGCGGGAATCAGTCCTCACATATGGGTTACGTCAGCACTGACAGAGCCCATGCAGAGCTTTTCCCTAGCTTTCAAAAAAAGCCTTTGGGACATGCTACCATGCATGTCTATTCCCCTTCCCGCCCAAGGGTGCTATCTTGCTCAGTCAGATGACATAGCTTGGATGGCAGTAAAAAAAAATTAAAACAAGGTAGGAAGGACCCTAGTGTCCAGCGACACTATCACTCCGGTAGCCTGAACACAGAAGGGTCAGAGGGCAGGAGTTGCCTACATCCTGAGAATATTATGGAGTAATGGCTGGCCAAAGGCACTGTCCCTGCAGGACTCACTCTGCAGGCAGTAGTGAGCTGCGAACATAATGAATGGAAGACCATATGTCACTGGCACTGAGCGGAGGATGGCCACTGATGGCCATCGCCCTCACGTGATGCGCTGTGATCCGGTGCTTGAGGGAGAGGCCAGTTCGCTCATAGGTGAGGGCAATACAGTCTGCCACCCAAGTGGACAGAGTTTGCTTAGTCACAGCGTGCCCCAATCTACTGGGGTCATAAGACACGAAAAGCTGAGGAGCTTTGCGATGGGCCTCGGTCCGCTGTAAGCATAGTTACTCACCTGTAACAGGTGTTCTCCAGGGACAGCTGGAATCAGTCCTCACATATGGGTGCCATTAGCACTGACAGAGCCCACGTGGAGCATTTCCCCAGCTTTCAAAAGAAAGCCTTTGGGAATGCTACCACGCATGCGTGGTCCCCTTCCCACCCAAGGGTGCCATCTTGCTCAATCTGACGACATAGCTTAGGCAAAAGAGAAAAGAAGGTAAGGGAGGCAACTCCAAGGGCAGGAATGAGGGTTGTGAGGACTGATTCCTGCTGTCCCTGGAGAACACCTGTTACAGGTGAGTAACTACGCTTTCTCCAGAAACAAGCAGGAAGTCCTCACATATGGGACGCCCTAGCTCCAGGCTGATGGGAACCAACCCGCTGAAGTTGTCCACCAGGTGGTTGTCCTGGCCTGGTAAGTACACCACCCTCAGGAGCATATGGTTGCACACTGCAAAGGAGTGGAAGGCCACTGCCTCCTGACAGAGGGAGTATGAGCCCATGCCCCCTTGATTGTTCACATAAAACAAGGCAACCTGATTGTCTCTCTGTATGAGGACCGAGAGGTTGCTCAGGTGGTGGCGGAAGGCCTGAAGGGTCAGAAAGATGGCCCTGAGCTCGAGATGGCACTGGCCTTCGCAATGTGCGCCCCATCCCGAGAGAGGCATCTGTTGTCAGGATCCTCTGAAGAGTTGGTGCCTGGAAGAGCATCCCTGCTCTGAGGTGGTGCGGGGACTGCCACCAGGCAAGGGAGGCCACCAGCCGGTGGGTGACCTTTACTCGGTCCCTCAGCCTGCCTATGGCTTGCATCCACTGGGAACTGAGGCACCATTGGGCTGCCTGCATGTGCAGGCGGGCCAGAGGCGTGATGTGAATTGAGGTCATATGGCCTAACAAATGGAGGAGCAGGTGAGCTGGCACCGACCTGAAGCCCTGCACTTCCTTTGCCAGCTGCATCAGGCGGTGGGCTCTTTCCACAGGGAGAAAGGCCCTGACCTGCAAAGTGTCCAGCTGGACCCCTATGATTTCCAGGTCTTGAACTGGGGAGAGGCTCGACTTGGGGTAGTTTATTTATTTATTTACATTCTCTTATATACTGTGCTATTCTGCATCAGTGCGGTTTACATTGAACAAACTGAAATTACATTGAACAGGGCATTATAACTTGGAGATAACTATTTTACAGGGAACATGGGCTATGGAGGGTTAAGTGGCTTGCCCAAGACCACAAGAAGCACCTGTGGGACTAGAAACCCCAGTCCTTCCGGCCCAAGGTTGCTGTCCTCTAGTGGGATTTGAACTCCCGACCTTCCGGCCTGAAGTACCTTGCCCCAACCACTAGGCCACTCCTCCAAATGATGAACTCCAAATGCTGCAAGGTGTGGCTAGTGAGCCCTGTGGCTCAACTGGCCTCGAGGGGTATGCTGCCTCTGATGAGCCAGTTGTCGAGGTAAGGGAAGACCTGGGCCCCCAACGACTGCCAGGCATTTTGTAAAGACCCTTGGAGAGGAGGCGAGGCTAAACCCTGTACTGGTAGTACTGCCCCCCCACCACGAATCTCAGGTAATGCCTGTGGGAGGGGTGGATCAGGATATGCGTGTAAGCATCCTTGAGATCCAAGGAGCAGAGCCAGTCTCCCTGGAGGAGGTAGGGCAGCAGTGTTCCAAGGGAGAGCATATTGAACTTCTCCCTCACCAGGAACTTGTTCAAGTTGCGCAGGTTCAGGATGGGCCGGAGGCCCCCTGTTCATTCTGGGACAAGGAAATACCTTGAGTAGAACCCTTGCCCCCTGAGGTGTTGGGATACAGGTTCTACTGCCCTGTCTCTGAGCAAGCCTGCGAGTTCTGTGGCGAGCAAGGCCTGGTGGAGGAGAGGTTGTGATGGCTCTCCTAGGAAGAAGTCTGGAAGGTTTAGCTGTAGATGGAGGAAGTACCCCTCCCTCACCACCTGCAGGACCCACTGGTCTGTGATGATACTGGCCCATCTGTGGGCAAAAGAGGCCAGTCAACCCTCTGTGGGCTGAGTTGGAACTCCTGGGGGAGGGGAGGTCCAGCCCAGGGAGTCAAAAGCTTCTCCCCGGTTGGGCATGAGCTGGTGCCTGGGGCTTTGGAGCCTTGGGCTTCCTGGGCTGGTGTCCCTGGCCTTTTTGGTTGTGAGGCCTGGTGAGGCTGCCCCGAGTAAGGCTGGTAGTGGCCGGTCTGGGGGTAGCCCTTTTTTCCTAGGAAAAAAGGGCTTCCCCCCCCCCCCCCCCTCCCAAGGATTTTTTCCTGGGGAGCGTCGAGGTCTTTTTGGACAGCCTCTGCTGGGTCACTACCTCGGCCTCAATTTTCGCAGCCTTATCAGACATCGGTTTCCCAAACAGGTTCTCACCATTGCAGGGGACATCCAACAGCTTTTCCTGCACCTACTGCTCCATGTCCAATGCCGGCAGCTGCTACCCTGGCTGCAGACTCGAACCCTTCGTAGGCGGCTCAGGAGAGGAATTTGGAACAGTCCTGGATGCCTGTTGCTAGGGACTGAAACCTTTGCAGAGGTTCCCTGCGAGGCCCGCTGAGAATCCCAAAAGCTCCTCTATCAGGCCCTTAAGGTATATCCCTATATACAACTCGTATTCCTGTATTTGGCACCCGAGCATAGCGCCCTGATAGCACTTGCGTCCCATGATGTCGAGGGCCCAAGCTTCCATGCCGGGGGGGAACTGAGAAGTAGGTCTTTTTGACTCTACAGTTTTTGCATGGAGGACTCTACCACCATCGAGTTGTGGGGAAGTTGTGGCTTATGGAATCTGGGGACATTCTGGACACGGTAGATAGTGTCCAGGCGCTGATTGACCACTGGCACCGAGGCCGGGAACTCCCACACATCCTGAGGAGCAGCCTTTTGAGGATGGGTGAACTGGCACCGTGAGTCTCCTTGGGAGGGGACTCATATTGTAAGATCTAGAGCTCCTCGGTGCACGGATCCTCCTCCGACTCAGTCTGGATCAAGAGAGCCCGGGTCATGTCACGAACGAAGTCATGAAAGGCCACATCCTCAGGCAGAAGTGGAGTTGAGGCTCCAGGAGAGATGGCTCGGAAGGGACGTCCTGGTGCCAGGAGGTCTCCGGCGAAGCCTCATCCTTGATTTCCCAATCGGAGTCAGAGGGCACCGAGGAGTCAGCCCCAGTGGCAACTCCGAGGAATGGGGACCCCCTCCCCCCAGAAACTCACCAGGGAGGACAAGATCCCCGAGGAGTGTGATCGAGACCTTGATTGATGCCAAGGATTTACCCGAGACTAGTGGCACTCTGTGCCAAGTTCGAAACCCGGAGGTTCTCCCAAGGTCAGGGGGGCCCGGTGTCGGGGCAGATGATGCCAGGGGGCCCAACATCAACGCCCGCTGCAAGGCCAAGATGGAGCAGAGGAACTGCTCCATGGCCACCATGCAGGACTCGAGGCCCGATGGCTGTGCAGCTCCCAGCATGGACACAGAGGGTCTTAGGTCCAATGCCAGCACTCCGGAGAGTGCGTCCTCGAGGAGGACTATAGGCTCACGGGTCCTGGTGCTGTCTCCACCGGCCGAATACTCTTATCTCGAGACTTTGAGGGCACTGCTCGGAGTCACTCAAGTCCCGGCGAGGGACTTTACCAGGTTTCATCGGAGGCACCTCCTTCGGGACTACCTTCTTTTTAGGAGAGGCCACGCTGGAGGGGCCGCAGCCACGGGACTCCAAGGATGCCCGGGCCTCTCGTGAAGTGCCGGCTTCGGGGCTCAGCAATGGGGAAGCTGGGGCTGAGTTAGATTTTGGAAACAGCTTCCCCTGCAACTCAGACTGCCTCTTATTTGTTTTAGGGGTCATGGCCTGGCACCGGTCACAGGTGGAACTGTTATGGTCCGGACCCAGGCAGCGAATGCAGCAGTCATGAGTGTCAGTGACTGAGATAGTCTGACTGCAGCGGTCACATTTCTTGAACCCACTGGGAGAAATGGTAGGAGAACACCTGGGTGGGATCAACGACCCCTGGGCGAAAAATGGCATGAAGACTTTCTTTTGAAAACAGGGGAAATGCTCTGCACGGGTTCCATCGGTGCTGACGTCATCCATATGTGAGGGCTGACTTCCTGCTTGTTCCTGGAGAAAGTAGAAGGACAGGGCCCATTTGCAATCCAGTGTATAAGGTACTAGTTCCTCCCTGCCGGCGTGAGGCTGCGGGAAGAAGGTGGGGAGGACCACCTCTTCACCTCTTGGTTGAGGTGGAAAGGAGATACCATTTTCGGGAGGAATTTGGGGTGTGTGCAGAGCACTTGTATATGGTGGATCTGCCACCAGGGCTTGGAGTTCACCCACTCTTCGAGCAGACGCGAGGGCCACCAGAAAGGCCACTTTCCAAGACAGGTGCCGCAGGTGGCAAGTGGCTAGGGGCTCGAATGGCGGTTTGGTGAGCTGGGAGAGCACCACATTGAAATCCCACTCTGCTGCCAGAGGGCAGAGAGGGGGTTTTGATAACAGGAGGCCCCAGAGAAACCTGGAGACCAGGGGCTGGCTTCAGAGGGGTTTCCCCTCGATAGGGTGGTGGTGAGCAGCTATGGTGCTCAGATGCACCCTCACCAAGTTAATTTCAGCCCAGTGTGCGATAGGTGCAGTAGGTACTGAAGTACTAGTCGCACATGGCAGGCAAAGGGATTCTCCTCCTTCTCCACATAAAGGCATAAGTTCGTCTGGTGGAGGGTTTTTGGGAGGCCAGTAGGATCTCCTCGACTTCCCCTGGAAGATTGAAAGGGGCCAACGCTAACCTTTAGCAGCCACGCCGTTAGTGTTAGCTACCCCAGATTGGGATGCAGGAGGGTGTCCTCCTCCTGAGATAGGAGGTCCATGATCTGACTCAGTGGGAATGGGAGTGCCACTGACAGGGAAAGCAACAGAGGGAACCAAGGCTGCCTGGCCCACCTGGGGGCGATCAGCATCACTGACGTCTTTTCACTCTGGACCTTGAAGAGGATCCTGGCGACTCGGGGGAGGGCAGTGGGAATGTATAGAGTAGGCACTCGGACCACAAGATCAGGAAGGCATCTGCCGCCACATTCCCTGGGTACGCGAGGCAGCGGCGGGTTGTCCAGGGAGGCGAATAGGTCCATCACAGGTCTGCCCCAGAGGTAGAAGAGCTGCTCTGTTACCCTAAGGTTTAAGCACCACTCATGTGGACGAAGGACTCTGCTTAGCCTGTCCGCTAGGCAGTTGTCCTGGCCCGGGAGGTACATGCATGCTGCGAAGGAGAGGAGAGTCACTGCCTCCTTACAGAGGGAGTATGAACCCATGCTCTCCTGCGTGTTGATATAAAACATAGCAACCTGGTTGTCCATCTGGATCAGCACAGGCCAGTGTCGCAGGCAGTGGCGGAACGCTCGTAGGGCCAAGAAGATTGCCCTGAGCTCTAGGAAATTGTTCTGCAAGAGTGACTCCTCCTGAGACTAGTTGCCCTGTGTGCAGCAGTCCCCACAATGCACCCCCCAACCCAGGAGGGAGGCATCTATGGTCAGGGTCCTCTGCAGTTGGAGTGCCTGGAAGGGCATTCCCACCTGGAGGTGGCACAGGTTTTGGACTGCCAGTTGGCGGGTAACTCTGACCCTGTCTCGTAGCCTGCCCGTGGCTTGAGTCCACTGCAAGCGGAGGCACCATTGGGCTGTCCGCATGTGTAAGTGGGCTAAGGGCATGATGTGGACCGTCAAGGCCATATGGCCCAGCAGGCAGAGGACACGGCAAGCCAGTTGCCTGAGGCATTCAGCCTTTTCTCTTGGGAGGACAGCCTTGACGTGCAACACCGTCCAACCGGACACCTATGAACTCCAGACTTTGGGAGAGAGATGGGATTTGGGGTAGTTGATGAACCCCAGGTGCTACAGAAGGAGGGTTGCATGCTCTGCGGCTGACTGATACCTGAGGCCGTACCACCCCTGATTAGCCACTTGTCTAGGTAGGGGAAGACAAAAGCCCTTTGTAGGTGCAGGTGGGCGGCTACCACTGGACAGCATTTGGCAACGACCTTTGGTGAGGAGGCCAGACCGAAGGGTAGCACCCTGTAGTGGTAGTGCCATCCTCCCACCACAAACTGTAGGTACTACCTGTTGGAGGGGTGGATCAGGATGCAAGTGTATGCATCCTTTAGGTCCAAGGAGCACAGCCAAACTCCCTGATGGAGATAAGGCAGCAGTGTTCCTAGGGAGAGCATCTTGAACTTTTCCCTCACCAGAAACTTGTTTAAGTTTCTCAGGTCTAGTATGGCCCTGAGGCCCCCAGTTCTCTTTGGGACAAGGAAGTACCTGGAGTAGAAGTCTTTTCCTGATAGGCATTTGGGTACAGGCTCTACTGCGCTGTCCCTGAGCAGACCTGCAAGCTCTGAGAGCAGAAGGATCTGGTGAAGGAGAGGTTGCACCAGCTCTCCTGGGAAGAACTTGGGTGGAGACTTGTATTGGAGAATCTCCAGTTCTTCGGTGCGTAGATCCTCCTCCGCCTCGGTTTGCACCGAGAGGGTTCTGGTCATATCCTTGACAAAGTCATGGAAGGTCATGTCCTCCAGAGAATGGAGCCGGGGCACCGGGGGAGACTGATCCGAAGGAACGACTCGGTGCCATTTGGTTTCTGGGGATGCCTTGTCAGTCTCCCATTCTGAGTCGAGGGGTGATGACGAATCTGAGTCCCTGTGACTCCTTGCCTCAAGGCCAGTGAAAAGGAGCCGAGGGCCTCCAGAGGACCTGGGGTCCAAGTCGCAGAAAATGGCTGGGGAGGATCAGATGCACAAGGAACGGGACCTGGACCTCGACTGGGCTGAAGGCTTACCCAAGGCTGGTGGTGCTCAGCTTGACGACCGAGGAAACCCCCCCAGTCGGGGGCCCGGTCATCAGGGAAGATGAAGCAGATGAACCAGCCATCATTGCGTGCTGCAGGGCCAGGATAGCAGTGATGTTCTGCTGCAGGGCTGCTATTCTGATTTCCAAGCCAGAAGGCTCTGCAGCTTTTAGCGCGGGCACTAAGGATATCGGGCCCGGTCCCAGCACTCTCACAAATGTGTCCAACAAAGACTACGGTCTCGAAGAACATTGCATGGTTTCCGCTGGCCGAGGAATCTTTAGGTAGGGCACTTCTTGGAGCTGCCTGAGTCCCTCTGAGCAGTTTTACTGGGTTTCTCCGGTGGAACCTCGACGGACTTAAAGGATTTTTTTCTTCTTTCTCTTGGGGTCCAGGGTCTTCTCAGAGAAGCCGCCACCTTGGGACTCAAGAGGACGCTCAGGCTTCATGGGAAGTGCTGGGCTTGGAGCTCGGCATCAGGGAAACCAGTGCTGAGTTGGACCTTGGGAACAGTTTCTCCTGCAACTCCGATCTCTTTTTATTGGTCTTAGGCATCATGGCCTAGCACAGGAGGTGCTGTTATGGTCTGGTCCCAGGAAGTGTAAGCAGCAGTCATGGGTGTCAGTGACATGGTTTGACTGCAGTGGTCACATTTTTTTTAACCCACTGGGAGACATGGTGGGAAACACCTGGCTGGGGTAGACAACCCCCAGGCAAAAGAAGGTGCAAACTAATCAAAATAAAGGGGGAAAAAGCCGAGAGCAGCGCTGGGTCTGGCACCAGATCGAGGCAAGAAGAGGAACCGGTACACAAACCAGGAAAAGCTAACTTAAGGATATAGCAAGGATTTTTTCCAGGGAAACGGGACAGATGTCCATTGGGCTCCGCGGAAAAAAGGAGACTGAGCAGGATGGCACCCTTGGATGTTAAGGGGACCACCATGCACGGCAGCATGTCCCAAAAGCTTTCTTTGAAAGCTGGAGAAATGCTCCATATGGGCTCAGTCGGTGCAGACATCACTCATATGTGAGGACTGACTTCCTGCTTGTTCCTGGAGAACAAGACAAAAACAACAAATATCCAGTGCACTATACTCTGAGGAAGGAACAGGGAAGATCTTTCAGTGGTCTAGTATAGGCGTAGAGGGAGAGGAACACAATACCAAAATAAAGGATTATGACTTAAGAGATAGGGAAAAGAAAAAGGAGCAGAAACAGAAAGAAGGCTTAAATAAGTCTAGTTAAAGAATTATATCAGCAGGATGGTGCTGGAACAACAGGGGGGTATGGTACAGAGCAGGGATACCAGATGAATATGACCCCTAATGAATATGTAGCATGGAAGGAAGGCTCCTGGGCATTTGCGTCTAGATGGACAGACAATTTAGCAGGATGGATAGAGTCCTTCCAACCACAGAGTTGCCCATGGCCCCAGGAGGGATCAAATGAGACATGGACAATGGATTTAGCAAAAAGATGCATAAGAGGTTTTGGAGACCCCCGTTGTGACTATAGTTATACGGGCAAGGATTAGTATGTTATGATTGTCTAAGCATGTACATCAGTTGGTATGAGGATGTAGTTGATGGTATGAGCAAGTGATTAGAAAGCATTGCGAGAAGTGAGATATAATATTAATAGTGAGAGAAGGATTTTAGATGGGCAGTAAGCAGATTAGAGTGGTCTAATAATGTGCTGTGGTGTGATGTGTTGGTTTAATGCCGGGGTCTCAAACATGCGGCCCGTGAGAGCATTTTGTGCGGCCCGCGACACCACGACTTTTTTCAAGTGGGTTTTACTTGCTTTTCTCACCTGATGATTGCCGGCGCGGCCGCGTGGTGTTAAAAAATACAATCTCTAAAGTCCTCTTCTCTCTCCACATGACCTGAGTCACGAGCCTGCCCTCAACCAATAAGAGACAGGAAGGAGGGGGGCCCAGAAGCAGTCTGAGCAGCCAGCCGAACGCCACGAGGCACCACACGCCCTCATCCATTCTGCAGTTAGGCGGCCTGTGCTTGTAACAGTGTGCACAGCTCTCCGCGGACAGGTAAGGAAGCAGTCTGCCCTGCCCCCGGAATTCCCCGATGTTAGCCAGCCCTGCCTCCCTCAGTCCCTCTCCTCTTCGGCTTTCAGAGCCGTGAAGGGAGAGCTTCTCCCTCGCGACTCTGTTAAGCTCGCCGGGGCAGATGGGAAATTTCCCATAAGCCTCAGCGGGCTTAACAGAGTCGCGAGGGAGGAACTCTCCCTTCGCGGTTCTAAGCCGAAGCGGAGAGGGGACTGAGGCAGGGAGGGAGGGAAGCAAGCAGGCAGGCAGGGAGGGCTGGCTCTGCCGGGCAGGGGGGGCCCCGCGGGACATTCGATTTTGCCGCGGCTGATTGGGGGGGGGGGGTTTAGGACTGGTAATGTGCTGTGGGCTGGGGGGGGTTAGGACTGGTAATGCCACTGGGGGGGATTAGGACTGGTAATGTGCTGTGGTTTGATGGGGGGGGTAGGACTGGTAATGTGCTGTGGGCTGATGGGGGGGGGTTTAGGATTGGTAATGCCACTGGGGGGGTTTAGGACTGGTAATGTGCTGTGGGCTGATGGGGGGGTTAGGACTGGTAATGTGCTGTGGGCTGATGGGGGGGGGTTAGGACTGGTAATGTGCTGTGGGCTGATGGGGGGGAGTTAGGACTGGTAATGGGCTGGGGGGGGTTGCTAGGACTGGAAATGGGCTGAGTGGAAGGGGGCTTGAAATGCAAATGGCTGATGGGGAGGGGGGCATGGAATGAAAATGGGCTGTGAGGGGAAAGAGCTAGCACTGGAAATGGGCTGAGTGGGGGGGGAGAGCTAGGGTTGGAAATGGGCTGATGGGGGGCTAGGACTGGAAATGGACTGATGCAGGGACTAGAAAGGAGCGGATGCTGGGTGGGGCTGGAACTAGAAGGGAGCTGATGTTGGGGGAGGATTAGAATGGGATGGAGCTGGGAAAGTGAAATGGAGAGGGGAAAAATATTTTGTGCGGGAGGGAAGAGAAATCTACAATTGGCCAGGTTTTGGGAGAGTAAGTGGAGATTGAGGATGGAGGGATAATATTTAAGTGGATAAAATAGGAATGAGGAAAGAGCAAAAGGAGAAAGATTAGTATGTTAAAGCAGATGTAGAGAGAATGAAAAAAAAACTAGGAGAGAAGAAAGGACAAATGGGCAGCAGACGATGGAGAGTTAGCAGAAGACACGAAGAAACCATAATAAAGTGGCTGGAACAATTGCAACTGAAAAAAAATGCACAAAAGGTAGAAAAATATCTCTATTTTGAATTTATTAACTGGAATATGTCAGCTCTGGGAAATGTGCATCATTAATGTCTGTGCTTTGTTTAGTTCAAGAGGAAATTAATGTATAGTTTTATTTCTACAGTATTGTTGTACATTCCAAGTTTGGCTTTTGGGGTTCCCAATTTAATTATTGTCTTCCTGTTTCTAAATTGTGATTCCTTGTTTGGTGATGGTGTATGTTCTGCATGTGTAACTGAGCTGAGGTATTCTGTTTATGTAATTCCTATTTGACATTGCTACTTGTTCTCTTTTCCCAGTAGGTCATGTACTGTTGTTCTCTGAAATGTATTGATTTAATATTTGCAGTGTTGCCTTTTGATAGGTAGGGTCTGGTGCTTTGTGAGTCCTGGTAGTGCTGTTATGATATGGCGGGTTTGCTATGGGTTCTAAATGGGCAGTGTTTGTAGTAGTTCCTAATGTGCCTGGCGGTTGGCACTGGATTATAGTAATATAGAAATTTTTTAGTCTTTCTTTATCCATACACTCATTGCGCAACATTATGCAAATATTTATGCAAATGAGGCCCGTGTCTTATGCGGCCCCCCCTGGTTACTTTACAAGTCCTCATTTGGCCCTCAAGCAATTTGAGTTTGAGACCCCTGGTTTAATGAATATGGAAAGGGAGACAAGATTCTATGATGGATTTTGCAGTATTAATGTATTTGGACAGCTAGTTTTTTTTCTAATCTGTATTAATTTGTACTGTAGTATGAAATGGATTTTCTAAGTCAATAGACTGGGATCGGAATGTATTGTATACTGAAGTAAGAACCTTAGAAGCAGACAGTACAGATAAGTCTGGCAGAATTTTGTGTGTTTACAGTAACTCTGTAGCAAGAGATATTGCCAGTTAAAGTTTTATGGTTATGAATGCATTACCTTTTGTTGAGCATAACGCTTGGAATACTATGTAAGGACCCATGATGTATCTGTTTTCTTGTGTTTTGTGTCCCAATGTTCCTTTGTGAGCTGAGATGTCTATGTCAATCAGACAATGTTCAGGGCAACGAGAGTCAACCCATTATCTGAGATGAGAGCCTTCCTAAGAATTTTTTGTGAACAATTGAAATGAGTTTAATTTAATTGCCATAAACTGTCAGTTATGTTTTGATGTTTGTTACCCCTTAAATAAAAATTTGTGCACCTGACAAGAGAAGTGTGCCTATTAATCACATGCTAACTTTAATTTGATAAAGAGAAAGAAAATAAAGAATTAGATGCAAAATAGAAGTATGTTGCATGCTATCTTGTTTGGTCTCCATATAGTTAAATAAAATTTGTTAATGCAGGGCTTGGAAAAAGCTTTACTAGTAAGACAACACTTTGTGTCTGTGTATAAGCCGCAGGCTAATGGCCTGATAGAAAGAATGAATGGTCTTTTAAAATCTGTTCTGAGAAAGGTGTGTGCTGAAACTTCACTGAATTGGGTGCAGGCTTTGCCTCTAGCTCTTTTCCTTACAAAACTCGCCACTGAAGAAAAATTCATTAAAACTGTTTCAAATACTTACAGGAAGGAGATGCAAATTGCCATTGATCAATCCAGAGGATGGCAAGGTTCCAGATGGCTTGAACACTTATCTTATAGTGTTGCATACCTCCTTGCAGTTAATTGATCAAATTGTCAGTAGGCCAGACTCAAGAACAACATTGCATGTTCCACCGATAGCAAAGTACAAAGCAGGCGATGTGGTGTACAAGAGGGTTAAAACATTGGACTGGTTGGACACAGCTCTACTTTGAAGGACCATTTTCAATACACGCATCTATGCCCACTACAGTGCAGATATCAGAGGGAGGAGTATGGATTCATATCACAGATGTCCAGCCTTCCCCATGTGTTTGCTTGGACTGATCTGTTTTTGGGAGTCCTTTACACGGATTTCTTCAAGAATCCTGAGTCATGATACTTCTTTAACAGACTAACAATTTTATGAATGTTGTTCCACCAAATTTGCTGTTAACAAATGCTTGTTATTCTTTGATGAGCCAGACTGCTGCCTCTTTGGATACTAAGGATTGTGTGATATGTTCAAACAAATTTGTAGCTGCAGACATGTCTGCCGTCTTTTCTACTGTTATAGCAGATATCACAGTCCAGTGTTTGTGGTCTGTGGCTGCAACCAATACATCTAGCTGTACAAGGGGAATACTTGTTGCCAATATCACTTCACAGCATATAGAATGTCTTAACAATACAAATAATAGATTGAAGACCTGGTCGTTTAAATTTGTTAATGTTTCCATTATACCCCTGATAGATGTTGCCAAGCCTTTTAGGGAAGGAATTTAGGGTATCTGCAAAATTGGCACAGTTATCTTGCGAGGCCTATGGCTTAACAGCATATGGCAAGTTTGATGTTTGTATTAAATCACCAAGTATTACTGCCGGAAAAGAAGTTGGTGATAACACTTTTTGCAAAACTATAACATTTCTCCAAAATGGCACTGCCTTCCCTTATGTAAATTATACTTATGAGTGCGGCCATCGGTCATGCCCATGCCTGCTTGCCACTGGGATGGAGTGGTACCTGTGCCTATGTGCAAGCTATATTACCTGAAGCTTCAATTCCCCTACAAAATTTCTCTGGGATCTCAAAAGCATGGTCTAAATATAGCCCCCATTATAGAAAAAAAAAGAGATCCTCCTCATTTTCTGAAAATGATGTACCTTATGAATTTCATTTGTTCTCAGATACTGAAGTTATGTTTGCCTCAATTCTTACGCCAGGATTGCAGGCTGCTACTAATGCTAAATGGATACGAAAGTGTGTTTTGATTTAATGAAGCTGCTTAATTTGACAGAACAGGGTTTTTGTGTTTTGAGCACAGCACTTGATGCTCATACACTTATGATTTTGTAGAACAGATTAGTGTTAGATTATCATTTAGCGGCAAAGAGAGGTATTTGTGCAGTTGTGGGAGGTACGTGCTGTACTTATATCCCTACAGTAGCTGGGAAGGATAGAAATCTATCCATTATTATACAGCACCTAATGGATCTAAGTGTGTACATGCAAGCACAGGCTGGGGTACATCCTAAAGTAGATTCATGGTTTTCTTCCCTCACTTCATGGTTTGGAGGTCTCTCCTCCTGGTTCTGTAATTTACTATTTGGTCTGGTGCTCCTTATGTTTACTTGCATTTTGTTCCATTCTATAAATTGCATCATGCCACGGTGCTGTTCTCCTGCTACCAAGGGTATGGTTCAATCACTACCTCTACATCTTGTTCCTGCACACCAGAATTTGGTGTCACATATGTAGGCCATTAGTTGCACCTATGACCCCTAGTCTGTGGTGGGCACATAGGGTCTATCAATCCATTTGCTATAACATCAGCATAAGGGTTAATAGAAAAACTATGCGAGTAATTTAGCAGTGCTTTCGGCCTTGAAAGATAGATACAGACACAGAAGAATGGTGCAACAGAGGATAGGAACAGGAATGTGCAGGAATACAGACATAATGTAACACACCAGGGGGCAGGATATCCTTTAACTAAAAAGAAAAAGACATACTGCAGAAAGAAATGAGACAATTCTGGGAACTGAAACTATAAAGGGGTGAAAGAAAAAAATAGAGAGATAAGACTATATGTGTGTTCGCACACAAGTACGTGCTAAAAGATCTATAAGATAAGCAGGAGAAGAAGTGTACAGGGGGAGTTAGTGGGAACAAAACACGGATGTTTTAGACTTCTAGCATATCTCCCCTCAGCCGTCTTTTCCAAGTTGAAGAGCCTTAAACTTTAAAGCCTTTCCTCATAAGAATATCCTTCCATCCCCTTTACCATTTTGGTCATTCTCAATGCACATTTTCCAATTCTGCTATTAAAGATATGGTGACCAGAACTACACACAATATTCAAGGTGCAGGTGCACCAAGAAGCCATACAGAGGCATTATAATATCCTTTGATATTACTATCCACAATGACGTACAGATCCTTTTCCTGAGTGGTGACTCCTAATGTGGAACCTTGCATTGTGTAACTGTAGTTTGGG
Source organism: Ichthyophis bannanicus (assembly GCA_033557465.1). Classification (NCBI taxonomy): domain Eukaryota; kingdom Metazoa; phylum Chordata; class Amphibia; order Gymnophiona; family Ichthyophiidae; genus Ichthyophis; species Ichthyophis bannanicus. The sequence continues at coordinate 523,030,420 of CM066036.1, read as the reverse complement.
TTGTTCTTCCCTAAGTGCCTAATGTTGCACTTGTCTACATTAAATTTCATCTGCCATTTGAATGCCCAGTATCCTAATTTTTCAAGGTCCTCTTGCAATTTTTTACAACCCTCATGCATTTTAACAACTTTGAACAATTTTGTCATCTGTAAATATGATCACCTCACTGGTTATTTTCATTTCCAGGTCATTTATAAATGTGTTTAAAAGTAGCAGGCCCAGCACAGATCCCTACGGTTCTCTACTATTCACCTCTCTACATTGAGAAAATTGTCCATTTAGCCCTTCTCTTTCTTTTCTATCTTTTAACCAGTTTCAAATCCACAACAGTACATGGCGTGCTATCCTATGACTTTTTAATTTCTGCAAGTGTCTCTTGGTTTCAGTGACTTCTACTATACTAACATATAGATTCTAGCATGTTATGATCAAGACTGATCCTCTTAACATTTTGGAATGCTTGCCCCAATGTCATAGTCCACAGATTGGTTAAGATTTTACTGGGTTGAGTTTTAATTTGTGCTGTGCAATCTGAATTTCTAGACAGCAGATACCTCCCACCATATCCCATTCCATTTTGGGATTTTCCACCATGGTCCAGCAGTGCATTTGCACTTTAGGTGTTTTTCAATTCCCAGCTCACTTTCAGCTTTCAAATTTCTGCTTTGATTAAAAAACCCTTTTCATGTACTACATCAAATTATTCCTGGAATCCTGAGACCTTCAACGCATTTAATTCATTCTCTTGCTAGGAATAGGCTTGATTATTGAAATAAACCTAAACCACTGTAGAAAGTATCTGCATGAAAACATCTTCAGCTTAGCCAAAATGTGGCAGTTAAACTTCTCCACAATATTCAGCATGCGGATCATGTCACTTGATTGAGCAGCACTAGCTTCCTGTTACATTCAGAATAAAGTTAAAAATAATTCTTCTCGCTCACCATGCTCTTTTCACCAGATTCCCCATGTACCTTGCAGATTCACTTACCTTCTATTCCTCCCACAGGTTATGTTCTGCTCGAGTAAACCTCTTGGCCATTCCCTCCCCTTCAACATGAGTCTTGAGTTTACTTGCCACAGCACCTTCTCCTTACTTTGCTTCCTCTATGAAATTTGTTCCCACATGATTTGAGACATTACTCTTCATATCCTAATTTTAAGGCTGCTGTTTTAAAACAGTTACTTCTTCACAGGCCTTTTTGGTTCCTTCAGGTGACTGGCAAAAGGTATGACCCTTGTACTGTGGAGACTATGGTTTCTGAGATAATGGCAGTTTTCTTTACGAAGGTCAAGCATGTATGATTCTAATACTTATGTCACAACCTCCCACCCCTTCCCCTGGTATAATCTTCCATCTTTGACTCTTTACCTTTTAATACTGTACACCATTTTGAAGTCTATAAACCAACTTAAACTGTATGTACTATAACATATGGCCAACTATTTTAGAAGCTGTAAACATTTTTTATGAATCTAGTTTTGATCCTGTACTTCTACCCCACCATCTTCTCCACACTTGAAAAACAATCACTTTTGCAGCAATGATCTCACTCTCAAAAATGTACATTTTTACATTATCTATCCATCATAGCATTCTACAGTATCAAGAAAAATTCCACTTCTACTTAATTCCATTAGTCTTTAAAATGGAAAAGTAAACTGAAGCTTGACCCCATGCATTGCTTTATTTTCATTAGTCTATTCATCTTGGACCTGCTGTTTTTTCATTAAGCATAGTCCCTTCTTTCCCACCAAGTATATCAGATCTGGCCAACTTTGGGTAAAACAGCTTGTGCAAAGTTTTGTTTTGTTTTTCTTTTTTGTCTAAAAATCTACCACAGCCTTGGTCTTAGCCAAAACAATTGAAAATAAATTGTTTGCTTACTTAGTATTTAAGTATGGTACTTTTGCATGCTACAAATTAATGAGGGGTTGTCATTACCAACAGCAGCTGAATAAACAAACATTAATTTAGAAATTAAATACTGGTCTAGTAGACTAGCGGGTATGTAACATACATTATAAGCCATTATCCTCATTAGCTGCATTAGCAAGGCAGAGAATGCTGAGGAGCCAACATTTTCTGCTGTAGTGTAGGGCATGCTGTACTCTATTCTGTAACAGTTTGCAAGCCACAGGATGCATCTGCTCTTCTCCTGGCTTTATAGGACAAGCAGAGCGTGCTTTGGTCACACAGGCTGTACTAAGTATTTAAAAAATATAAATAACCAAGTTTGGCTGAGTTTAGTAGATGTGTTTCACCCTGTAAGTTACAGATTGATATGTCTCCAACCGTGGGCAGCAGAATATGAATACAAAATGATAAAAATATATATATTTTTTTTGTTTTTTAAAATAGGTGAGCTAAAAGCTCCGCTAACTTATTTTCCAGAATGTGAGCAAGCCTATGTAGATATAAAAAGTCTTTACTCACCTGTAAAGCATAGTTACTCACCTATAATAGGTGTTCTCCAAGGACAACAGGAATCAGTCCTCACATATGGGGTGATGTCGGCACCGACTGAGCCCGCGCAGAGCATTTCCCCAGCTTTCAAAGAAAGCCTTTGGGAATGCCACCACACATGTGTGGTCCCCTTCCCGCCCAAGGGTGCCATCTTGCTCAGTCAGATGGCATAGCTCAAACAAAGGATAAAAAATCCAAAAAAAGAGCAGGCAACTCCTAGGGGAGGTGGGTGGGTTGTGAGGACCGACTCCTGCTGTCCCTGGAGAACACTCGTTACAGGGGAGTAACTACGCTATCTCCAGAAATAAGAAGGAAGTCAGTCCTCACATATGGGAATCCCTAGCTACAGGCTACTGAGGACCTGTAGAAAAAAGTGCCACGGCGAGCCGTGAGCAGACACTGGTAACCGAAAACAGCCCGAGGACCCCAGGTCCCCAGAAGACCATACTCCCAGTAGCTGCAGAAGATGGGTCGGAGGGCCGGAGTTGCCTGAACCCCAAACAGATTGCGGAGTACGGCCTGGCCAAAGGCACTATTCCCTCTCCAGGCAGTAATGCCTTGTGAAGGTGTTAGCAGAGGACCAGGTTCTGGCTCGTCAGATGTCTGTCAACAGCACAGAGTGCAGGTGTGCCACTGATGCCGCCCTCGCATGAACACCGTGTGCTGTGACTCAGCGGTCCAGCGATAGCTCTGCCTGAGCCTGGGCGAAGGTAATGCAGTCCACCACCCAGATAGAAAGGGTTCGCTTGCTGACTGCAAGCTCCAAACGGGCAGAGTCGTAGGAGACGAAGAGCCGCTTGGACCTGTGATGAGCCTGCGTAAGCTGCAGGTAGAAGGAGAGAGCCCTCCCACAGTCAAGCGTATGGAGAATGGAGGATTGCCGATGCCTAGTTGGCGTGGGGCTTCGGAAAGAAGGTCAGCAGCACTATCTCCTGGTTGAAGTGGAAATCAGAGACAACCTTCAGGAGAAACTTGGGGTGCGTTCGGAGAACCACCCGGTTCCCACAGAATCTCATGTAGGGTGCGCTGGCCATTAGGGCCTGAAGCTCACTGACACTCCGGGTCAAAATGAGGGCCACCAGAAAAACCACCTTCCAGGAAAGGTGTCGAAGCGAGCAGGATGCCATCAGCTCGAAGGGCGGCTGGGTTAGCTGCGTGAGGATGATATTGAGATCCCACGCTGCCAGAGTTGGCCAGATGGGGGGACTTAGAAAGAAGCAGCCCACGCATGAAGTGGAAAACCAGCGGCTGACCCGAGAGGGGTCCACCCTCGACTGGGTGGTGATTGGCCGAGATCACGCTCAGGTGGACCCTGACAGAGTTGGACTTCAGGCCTACCTGCGAGAGATGGAGCAGGTACTGCAGGACCAAGTGGGTGGGCAAGAGAATGGGTCGGCCCGTATTCCCGAGCACCACACTGAGAACCAATGCCTTTTAAAAGCGCAAGCCCTCCTAGTCGAGTCCTTGCGTGAGGCCAGCAATATGTCCTCAATCTCCACCGGGAGATGAAGAGGGGCTAGAATAACCCACTCAGCCGTAAAGCCATGAGGGATAAGGACCTCAAGTTCGGGTGAAGTAGCAGACCCTCCCCCCTCCTGTGTCAACAAGCCCGACGTGCTGCCGAGAGTAACCGGAGGCTCTGATGAGAGGCAGAGCAGCAGCAGGAACCAAGGCTGCCAAGGCCACCATGGGGCCCCGTCCTGCTGTATCTTGAGGAGAGCTCAGGGGGAAACGCATACAGGAAGCCATGCGTAGGAAGGCATCAGAGGCTTCCCTGTTCGGGTGGCAAACTGGGCCGCAGAACTGCAGGAACTGCAAATTCATTGGGCTGGCGAAGAGGTCCAGGACCGGAGCCCCCCAACACCAGAACAGACATTATGTCGGATCAGCCTGTCTGTCAGGACGTTGTCCTGGCTTGGGAGATAGATGGCCCGTAGGGCTATGCCTGGCAGAGGCTGTAAGAGCCGGGTGCACCCCTCCCCATGTTTTCACCCCTCCCCATATCTTTGTTTCTTTGTTTGTTTAGGGGTGAACCCACTGCTCCTCCCCCCATCGCTCCATGTAGGACACCCCTATTTGTTGAGAAATTAGATAGTTCCGTTTATTTTGATTTAATCTTGTTGCTGTAAAGTGATCCACTGTGTCTGTCCCAGGACACTTTGAATTCCATCACTGTGTTTGCCCCCACCACCTCCATCGGGAGGGCATTCCAAGCACCCACCACCTTTTCAGTAAAAAAGTATTTCCTGACATTGCCTTTCAATTTACCACCTTGCAGCTTCATGCCATGCCCTCTAGTTTTACAGCTTCCCTGTCTCTGGAAGAGGTTTGTTCGTTCATTATTTCTCTTTAAGTATTTAAAGGTCTGAATCATATCTCCCCTATGCCTCCTCTCCTCCAAAGTGTACATATTTAGGTCTTCAAGTCTCTCCTCATAAGGCTTCTGACGCCAGCTCCAAATCATTTTGGTCACCTTCCTCTGAACAGCTTCCATTCTTTTTACATCCTTTGCAAGATACGGTCTCCAAAACTGAACACAGTATTCCAAGTGAGGCCTCACCAGAGACTTATACAGTGGCACTAGTACCCCTTCCCTTCTGCTGGTAATTCCTCTTCGAATGCAGCCCAACATCCTTTGCCACCACCTTGTCGCACTGTTTTGTCACCTTGAGATCTACAGAAATAATCACACCGAGGTCTTTCTCCTGCTCCGTGCACACCAACCTCTCGCCCCCTATCGGGTACATTTCCCTTGGATTTCTGCTACCCAAGTGCATGACACTGCACTTCTTCGCATTAAATCTTAAATGCCAAGCATCAGACCATTCCTCCAGCTTTTGCAGATCCCGCCTCATGTTAAGCACTCTCTCGGGGGAGCCCACTCTGTTGCAAATTTTCATGTCCTCTGCAAAAAGACAGACTTTTCCATTCAGTCCTTCAGCAATATCACTCACAAATACATTGAACAGTGCCAGACCCAGGACCGAACCCTAAGGCACCCCGCTAATCACCTTCCTTTCATCCGAGTGAGCTCCATTTATCATCACCTTCTGTCGCCTGTCAGTCAATCAATTTCTGATCCAGTTTACCACCTTGGGACCCATCCCCAAACTACTGAGTTTATTGATAAGCCTCCTATGAGGGACAGTATCAAAGGCTTTGCTGAAATCCAAGTAGATTACCATCCATCGCGTGTCCTTGATTTCTCTGGTCACCCAGTCAAAAAACTTAATCAGATTTGTTTGGCAAGATCGTCCCTCAGTAAAACTATGTTGCCTTGGATCCTGTAACCTGCTGGTTTTGAAAACGTTCACTATTCGCTCTTTCAGGAGCGTCTCCATTACTTTTCCCGCCACCGAGGTAAGGCTCACGGGCCTGTAGTTTGATACTTCTTCCCTGTCACCACTTTGTGTAGAGGTACGACGTCAGCCATTTTCCAGTCCTGAGGGACCTCTCCTGTTTCCAAGGATCTGTTGAAAACATCCTTTAACGGCCCTGCAAGAACCTCTCTGATCTCTTTCAGTATCCTGGGATGGACAGAAGTGCACTCTCAAAACCCAAAGAGATGCCAGAGTATGGCCTGGCCAAAATCGCAGTCCTGTCAGGAATCCCCATCCAGACAGTATGTCGCAGCCCCACGATCTCTTCTGTGGAGAGAGAACAGAGGATGGCTACTGATGTAGCCATAGCATGGACATTGAGCTGTGATATGACCCATAAGGCTCAGACCAATCAAGGAATACGCATGGGTGATGCAGTCAGCGAGCCAGAGGGATAGCACATGCTTCAAAACAGTGACCCCCGGCCTAATGGGGTTGAAGGTGAAGAACAACTGAGAGGATTGACTATACACCATCACGAGCTCCAAGTATAAGGCCAGCACACAGTTGCAATCCAGTGTGTACAATGTTGCCTCACTGCAGTTGGTGTGAGGCCAGGCAAAAACACTGGAAGGACAATGGACTGGATGAGATGAAATGTAGAGAACACCTTCAGCAGAAAACATGGGTATGTGTGGAGCATAGAGTAGGCCTCTCCCTCAGTGGATAAGGAAGATGTCCGGAGCCAGGCGATCGCTGGCTGGCCTCCAGGAACAGAACAGAGCCACCTGGGCATTCTGTGCCATAGGAAAGATGTCAACATCAGGAATGCTCCACTCCCAAAAGAAGTGGTCCACCATCTTCCTCTAGAGGGACCACTTGTGTGGTTGAAGAACCCAGCTGAGTCAATCCACCAGGCTGTTGCTCTTGCAGAGCAAATATGTCACCCTGAGATCCATGCCATGGAGTAGGGCTACCTTCTAAAGGCGAACCACCTCACAACACAGGAGGTATGAGCTTGTGCCCCTTTGCTTGGTCACATAGAACATGATGACTTAGTTGTCTGTATGGATCAGGACCACCCGATTCACCAGATGCATCCGAAAAGCATGGAGAGCATTCACAATGGCCCGGAGATTGAGGAAGTTGACTTGGAGACTCTTGCTTTCAGACCACAGACCCTAGGTGCAGAGATCATCCAGATGTATGCCCCAGCCGAGCTTAGAGACATTTGTTGTGAGCAGAGTGCTGCTGGTTGGCATGGGAGGCACTGACACAAGTTTGCAGGCATGAGCCACCAATGCACGGACCGTGCGAGAAGTACAGTGGCCACTATCCTGTCCCACAGACAGCCCAAGGCTTGCTGCCATTGTGTTCGCAAAGTCCATTGAGTCTGCTGCATGCAGAGGCAGGCCTGAGGGGTGACATGCACCGTGGCTGCCATGTGTCTGAGGGCTCTTAGCAGTCCACGGGCCATGGTGTGTTGCTGGCGCTGCAATGTGCCCATCACCTTGATAAGACGCAGCAGATGGTCCATCAGCAGGAAAGCTCTCGCCTGAGTGGTACTTGAGGAGAGCCCCAATGAGCTCCAGTTGTTGTACCAGCTGTAGGTGAGACTTCGGGTAATTAACGAAGCCAAGGCTTCAAACACCCAAAATGGTAAGCTCGGTAGACTGCTATACTCAGATCGGCATGGGATGAGCCGGACATCCATGTACGGATAAACAAAGATCCCCCAGGTTCGGAGGAAAGCAGCTATGGCCACCAAGCACTTCATGAAGACCCTAGATGCAGCGGCCAGCTGGAAGGGTGGAACTCTTTATTGGTAGTGTTGGCCGCCCAGTACAAACCAAAGGTATTGTCTGAGTTGTGGGTGGATCGGAATATGCAGGTAGGCATCCTTCAGATCCAAGGAGCAAAGCCAGACAACTTGTAAGAGGAATGGGTGCGGCGTCCCCAATGAGACCATTTTGAACTTTTTTTTTTTTCTTTATTTATATTTTATATTATTACAAACAATTCCAGAACACACTCTGAAACGAAATTCACATAACATACAGAAATACAACAAGTTATCTCAATGGAAATATCACCAAGGAAATACAAAACAAAATAGTTAGACCACCATAAACCCACTATAAGATCCAAGAAAAAAGAAATCATTCTTAGAAACCTAAGATACAAAATGAAAAAAAAAAAATCACAGGAGCATAGCTATCATGGTATGGCAGCCGATATGGGACTCCCCTCTACCCCTCCCTCCCTACTTTGTAGAAATTGTAACAATTGCAAGGGCTCAAAAAACAAATATTGTTTAGCACGGTACAAAATCACACATTTACACGGATATCTTAATTTGAATTGAGCTCCCAGTGAGAGAGTTCTCTGGCGTAAAGCCAGAAAATCTCGCCTCCTTTTCTGGATATCTCGAGCAAGATCGGGAAAGATATGTACTTTTGAGCCCATAAATTGAGATTGAGACATTTTTAGGAAATACAACTTTAGCACAGCATTCCTATCGGATTCAAAGGCGAAATTAACCACAAGAGTAGCCCGGCTTGTCACCACCTCTAGCGAGCTTTCAAGAAATTCAGACAAGTCCATTGTGGGATTCGCTGGCCCTGCAGCACTACCCTGCTGACCAAGCGGATCCACCGAAGAAATAGACACATATTGAGCCCTTACCACCGGAGGTAACGAGCCCTCGGGCATTTGTAACACATCAACAAAGTACTTACGGACCAGGTCCAACGGGGCAAGCAAAGGGTGACCTTGGAAAATTCAGGAGTCTCAAGTTATTCCTCCTCAGCTGGTTATCAAGGAATTCAATTTTTCTCGCCTGGATCTGCCGATCCCTCGAGTTCACCACACCAAGGGCCTGCAACTCCTCCACCTTGGATTCCACCTGCGATATTTTTGTAGCCTGAATAGCTGCCTCTGTTTCCATTGAGGAGCACTGAGCTTTAACTTCAAGCAAATCCTGGGATACAGAGCCCACAAAAGGTAAGAAGGACTGCTGGAGAGTAGAGATAGCTTCCCATAAGCTATCTAATGTTACTGGCGCTGGTTTTACCACAGTCCCAGGAAGCCGAGACGCCACAATACGGGGGGAGCTACTTCCACCAAGCTCAACCCCCGATAAACCGCCGGAGGGAGACACCCCAACTCAACCTCCTACGGCTCCAACAGCTGACGAATCTTTCACAAGGGAGCCCTCAGCAGTCCCAGGAGATTCACACACCGGTGAAGCCACACTCGACTGCCGCATCGTGAAAGGGCATCCAGGTTGAGCTGGATCCAAGATGGCGATGGAGTAGGACGCCGTGTGTGTTGGTCCTGGTCCGGTTCCTGAGCAATCTTCTCTAATGGGGAGGAAGAGGAAACAGCATGCCCAGAAGCCCTCGGGGTCGTCTTCTTTGTCGGACCAGCTTGTTCAGATGCCTATTACCGGATTTTGTACCTCTTCTGGCAGTATGGCTTCGAGGGATTTGCCGTTGGTGCAGGCGGATCTCAGCATGGAAGGGGTTTCTTTGAGCCCATTTTGAACTTTTTTCATACCAAGAACCGGTGAGGTTTCGCAGATACAAAATGGGGTGGAACCCTCCGGTCTTTTAGGGGATCAGAAAATACCTGAAGTAAAAACCCTGTCCAATCTGGGCTGAGGGCACCGCCTCAATGGTGAGGTCAGCCAGCAGGGCTATGACCTCAGTATGCAGGAGGCTCCAGTGCACGGGGTCCAAGGGGTACTTCCCAGGATTGTTAAGGGGGTGACAGCTGGGTGAAATGCAACCGATAGCCACTTTGGACGATCTGCAGCATCCAGTTGTCTGAGGTGACTAGAGACCATTAGGCAAAGTGGACGAGCCGCCCTCCCACCTGTGGTGGGGTCTCTGACAATGGTCGACTGGCTGTGCTCCAGAAGACCCTGTCAAAAACCTCCACTGGGCATGGGCTTGGGGGCGAGCTGTGCCTTCGAGGTCTTCTCCCTTCACTGAGAGTGGGAAATCTGGGCCTTAGGCAGCACCTGCAGCTGAGATGGAAAGTACCTCTGCAGGTGAGAGAGAAAAACCTTCTTGGATGGTGCTCTCTTTTGCACAGGATGTGCAGTCCTTTCTGGAGGGCCTGGTGAGGTCCACCAGCTCCTTTCCCAACTCCTCAGCCTTTTCCTCTATAGGCTTACTGAAGAGGTTTTCATCCTGACAAGGGACATTGGCAATCTTGTCCTGGAGTCACTGCTCTAGGTCAGAAGACTGCAACTAGGTCATCGGCCATGCAGCAATCCTTACGTCCACCACCCAACACGCAGATTCAAAGATGTTGTAAGCGCCCCAGACCGTAAACAACGAGCAAACTTTGACGTGAGCTATGAGACCTTGAAAGGACTCGTGGCAGTCCTCGGGGACAAGGGAAGCAAAGTCCTCGATGTCAAGCATATCATCTTTGAGGAACATGGCCATTTGGTAGAAACCAATCCAGAGCAAGGTGTATAAACAAAGTTGTTTATTTATATTTGAAAGCGATTATGAGAGCCACTACCCAATACAGCCGTGTTTCGGCACTGCCTTCATCAGGGGTTTGGCCTATACTTGGGGTATACATCAAACAGAAAATATAAATTAAAATGATTAATACAGACACAAAGTAAAAACAGATGTCAAAGGAATACCATCCTATAATACAAATTAACATATAATAAAACATTGCAACAGAATTGTAAAATCTTTTAAAAATACATATTGCCATAGGTAAAACAAAAGGGTGCAACCAAAAGTAGACAGAGATACTATTATAATAAGCCTCATACATGAGTGAGAGAATAACTAATAAGGGCAATGATGATAAAGACCATTCAAGCATAAAAATCCATCACCTAAAAAAAAAAACTTTACTATTCCTTGTAATCTTCATACATAAATCAAGAAAAATATGGATTAATAAATATAAAAGAAATAATGGAAGGAAACTAAAAAGAGGAAGCACATGTGGAACATTATAGGGGGCAAAAAAATGCTATACCAGATAGTTCGCGTTCAAACTTTCTTGATGAAAACATGGGTGAAACCCACTATATCTGGAATGACAGAAGACAATCATTCCACAGGAATGAGGAAACAGTCTATTACATGGTTTACCAAGCAAACTCTTCATAGCCTTCAAAATGGCCCAACATGGCAGCCCGCGTGATCTACAACTCACGCAATTCAGAACATATAACACCTATATTACATGCAATGCACTGGTTACCAGTCCACAGCAAAAGCAACTACAAAATAATGACTATTTTTAAAACTATAAAAAATTTGGGTCCCATAACCCTAACTACCGCAAAACTAAAAAATAAACTAGCAGTTGAGCCTTCAAATATTTTGCACCATCCCTATGGAACACCTTACCAGATAGAATAAGAGATATATTCGACCTGGCCACCTTCTGAAAACAGCTCAAAACATTCCTCTTCATTGAGCATTTTGGAGACAATGACGTATATAACACAGACCCAACATGAATACCAAAAATAATCTCTTCTTCACAAACTCCACTCCGTCCGTCCCCCTCCTCCCTTGCCATGGTACACTATGCAATAATGTTGTTGTTAAGTGCCGTCGAGTCTGTGTTGACTCATGGCGACCCTCTGGATAGATGTCCTAAATTGTGTTCGGTCTTCAGTCAGGCAGCTCATTGTTGATAGACTGGTACCCATAGCTGCTGTTATTGTATCAATCAATCTCATTGCTGGCCTTCCTCTTTTCCATTGACCTTCTATCTTGCCAAGCATGATGTCTCTCTCTAATGATCTTTTTCTTCATATGATGTGTCCAAAGTATGAAAGTCAACGTCTTGTCATCTGAGCTTCTAAAGAAAGCTTAGGTTTTATCTCCTCTAGTACTGACTGGTTTGTTCTTCAGGCAGTCCATGGTATTTGCCACCAGCACCATAATTCAAAGGCAACAATCTTCTTCCGGTCTATCCTTTTCATTGTCCAGCTTTCGCATCCATATGATGTTATTGAAAATACCATGGCTTGAACGAGTCAAATCTTTGTATGGAGAGACATCTCTGCTCTTGAGAATCTTGTTCTGGTCTTTCATAGCCATTCTACCAAGAGCAATGCGTCGTCAGATTTCTTGACTGCTTGTTGCTTCTTTATTGATAGTTGATCCAAGTAGGTTAGCGTTGTGCACGATTTCAACTTCTTCTCCTTCAATGATGAACTTATTGATTTTTTGATTTTGCCAGTTGTCATGATCTTTGTCTTCTTTACATTAAGGTGCAGACCCATTTTAAAACTATGTTCCTTGATCGTGAGAAGCAAATGTTTCAGATCATCTTCACTTTCAACCAATAATGTGGTATCATCAGCATAACGAAGGATGTTGATGAGTCTTCATACAATCCTGCTTCTCTGATGATTTGTTCTGCATATAAATTAAACAGGTAGGGGGAAAGTATGCAGCCTTGACATATACCTTTGCTTAAACCATTCTGTTTCTCCTTATTCTGTTCGAACTGTTGCTTCTTGATCAATGTAGAAATTGGGCAAGAGAACAATCAGGTATTTTATACCCATGCTTCTTAATGTGGCCCAGAGTTTCTCATGATTTACAGTCAAAAGCCTTGCTATAGTTGATAAAGCAGAAATAGATATCCTTTTGGTATTCTTTAGTCTTTTCAAGGATCCATCTCACATCTGCGATGTCGTCTCTTGTTCCTCACCCTTTTCTGAACCCTGCTTGCAATTCAGGTAGTTCTCGTTACAGGTATGGTTGTAGTCTCTGTTGAATAATCTTCAGTAGAATCTTGCTGGCATGTGGGATCAGAGCGATTGTGCGATAATTTCCAGAGTCAGTTGGATCACCTTTCTTTAGTATTAGTATAAACACAGATATTTTCCAGTAAGTTGGCCAAATTTCTTGGCAGACCCTTTTAAGTACGGTAACAGCTGCATCAGATTGCTGTAATACTTCTATGGGAATGCCATCAATGCCTGGTGCTTTGTTCTTTGATAAGGCTTTCAATGCTGCTTCAACTTTTCATCACCAATGGCTCTGGATCATAAAGTACAGGATGAAACGTCTGTTGGTCCACTTGATCTTTATCATATAAAAACTCTGTATATTCTTTCCACCTTTTCTTGACCTTCTCAGCATCATTCAACATAGTACCTTGAGCATCTTGTAACATTCCAATTCAAGGCTGGAAGTTTTTCTATAACTCTCGTAGCTTTAGGAAAGCCGATCTTGTTCTTCCTCTAATAGTTTCTGCTTCTATTTCCTTGCATGTGTCATTGTAGCACTTTTCCTTGTCCTGTCTTGCTGCACGTTGGAAATCTCTGTTGAGTTCTGCGATTGTCTTTCTTTCTCCTCTGGCTTTAGCTTCTCTGCGTTTTTGGGCAATTTTCAGAGTTTCTTTCGTCATCCATTTTGGCCATTTGCTAGAAGATGAGACCCCCAGGTTGGAAGGCACTCAACTAGCTACTAGGGAAGAGCTGAAGACTTTTTAGAGTAAAGCCAGCATTGATGTGGTTGGATCAAAGCCCTCGGACGTCTGACTGCTGATGTACTTGCGCATGAAATGAGAGTCAGAAGATGTAAAGATGTCTTACATATTGGGACATGAACCAAGGGAAGTTGGAGGTGGTTAAGAACAAAATGGAACATATACAACTTGATCTGTTGGGTGTCAGCGAACTGAAATGGACTGGCATCGGGCACTTTGCATCTAATGATCACATGGTCTACTATGCTGGAAATGAAAGACAAAGAAGAAATGGTGTAGCGTTTATAATAAAGAATAAACTTGCAAGAACTGTAATGAAATACAATCCAGTCAGTGAACGCTTAATCTCTATTCATCTACAAAGAATGCCTATCAACACAACTATAATTCAAGTATATGCCCCAACAACAGCTGCAGAAGAGGATGAAATTGAAGAGTTCTATGAACACGTTCAAGTTGAAATTGACAGAACATGCAAACAGGATATCCTGATAGTCATGGGTGACAGGAACGCAAAAGTTGGCAACAAAGGCGGCGGCAAAATGGTTGGAAAATACGGACTTGGCAACAGAAATGAAGCTGGAGAAAGACCAATAGAATTCTGCAAGACCAAATATCTATTCATCTCAAACACCTTCTTCCAGCAACACAAGCGGCGACTGTGCACATGGACTTCACCTAATGGATTGTACAAAAATAAAATTGACTATATCTGTGGAAGTCAACGATGGAAAAGCTCCATAACATTAACAAAGACAAAACCTGGAGCTGACTGTGGTACAGATCATCAATACTAGTATGCAAACTCAAGCTATAGTTGAAAAAGAGCAAACCACTCATTAATGCAGCAAAATATGACCTTGAGAATATACCATTGGAATTTAAAGACTGCCTGCAAAATCGATTTGCTGCTTTAAATACAAATGACAGAGCTCCAGAAGAGTTATGGCATGACATCAAGAAGGGTGTGTTGGAAGAAAGCGAGAATTCTCTCTTAATGTAGCTGGGTTTAAAAAAGGTTTGAACAAGGTCCTGGAGGAAAGGTCCATAAACCGTTAAAGGACCCCGGAAATCCACTGCTTGCCCCAAGTCAAGCACTGTGGAACTTGTGTGCCTTTTGGAAACCTACTGAGTACTTCTGACCTGGATTGGCCACTGTTGGAAACAGGATATTGGGCTTGATGGACCTTGGTCTGACCCAGTATGGCATGTTCTTATGATTTTCTATTCTTTAGTTTATCAAATAGTTGTAATACATCTTTCTGGTTTATTTTAATTTCTTTCAATTCTTTTGATACATCACCTTTAAATATCATTTCAGGCATGGGGTAACTTCCCTACATCATCTTCAGTCGACTGAAGCAAAACATTAATTCAGTCTCTCCACTATGGCCTTGTCCTCTATCATCTAATGGTCCAACTGACTCTCTCACTAGTTTTTTGCTACAAATGTACTTCAAAAAGGTTTTGTTGTGTGCTTTTGTATCCACAGCAAGCTGTTCTTTTCAAATTCTCTCTTTGTCTGCCTTATCAATGCCTTGCATTTAACTTGCCAGTGCTCATATTTCCCGTTTTCATCATTTGGCTCCTTTTTCCATTTCCTGAAAGATGCTTTCTTGGTTACAACAGCCTCTCTGACCTCACCTTTAAACTATGTTGGCAGTTTTTTGGCCTTCCTTCCACCTTTCTTAAAGTGTGGAAGACATGTGGCCTGGGCTTCCAAGCTAGTATTTTTAAACACCTCTCATGCGTGATGTAAACCATTAACCTTTGCAGCTGCTCCTTTTAGGGTTGTTTTTTTATATTTTAAACTATTTTGCTCATTTTATCATAGTCTCCCTTTGAAAAGTGAAATGAAATGTGATCATGTTATGATCATTATTGTCAAGTGGTTCTAGAATTGTTATCTCTTGCACCAGATCCTATGTTCCACTAAGGACTAGGTCCAAAATAGCTTCCCCTCTTGTCACAGTTCATGAACCAGCTGCTCTACAAAGCAGTCATTTATTTCATTTAGAAACTATCTCCATAGCATGTCCTGCTGTGACACTGACCCAGTCGATACCTGAGTAACTGATATCACCCATTATTTCCATGTTGTTACTTTTTGTTAGCTTCCCTGATTTTTTAGCATTATCGTCCATCTGTTCATTCTGTGCAGGCGGATGATAGTATACCACCACTGCCATTGCCTTCCCCCTTTTCACATAGAATGTCTATCCACAGAGATTCTACAGTGTGTTTTGTTTCCTGAAAAACATTTATCCTGTGTGACTCAACGCCCTCTCTAACATACAGCGCAACCACTCCACCAATTTGATCTACCCTATCATTGCAATATAGTTCGTACCCAGGTATCATGGTGTTCCCATTGGAGGTATGTTATTCTGCATTGTAAGTTAGCAAATACAGAGTTAGGACCATGACACATCAACCGTACCAAATAGACTCCGATGAGGTTTTTTTTTGCTAATTTCACTCAGAAGCTGGAAGACTGAACTGCCTTGCCTTTTATATTGGGCAGCCACTGAAATGTATGTATGAATAATACTGTTGATAGATTGGTTAGTAATTTGGGAGGTAGGGGAGAATCTCTGATACTGCTGGCAATGGTGGAACACCTGGGGCTGCAGGACGTGCGATGGGAAGATAATCCTGGAAGCAGGGATTATACCTTTTTTTCACCTTGACATCAGTCCTATAGTACTACTACTACTACTATTTAGCACTTATATAGCGCCACGCACACAGCGCTGTACAAACATACAAGAGACAGTCCCTGCTCGTTAGTCATGCTCGTCGGAGCTTACAATCTAGTCGAGACAATACAAAACAATAGACGAATCGGTGCAGAGCACAATATGGTCTTTACAACTCAGTCATGAAAATTGATGGCAGTCAGGTCAAGATAAGGGATGGAAGTTAGGATCTGAAAGCGACTGTGAAGAGGTGGGTCTTCAATCTGGACTTGAAGAGGGCCAGAGAGGGTGCCTGGCGTATAGAGAGGGGTAGGCTGTTCCATGCGTGAGGAGCAGTAAGGTGAAAGGAGCGAAGTCGGGAGTCAGCGGTGCGAGTGAAGGTTCTAGAAAGTAGTAGTTTGTTAGCGGAGCGAAGTTGCTGAGAGGGGATGTAAGGAGAGATAAGAGATGAGAGGTATTGAGGGGCTGCAGAGTGAATGCATTTAAAGGTCAGAAGGAGAAGTTTGAATTGGATGCAGAATTGGATGCAGAATTGGATAGGGAGCCAATGAAACAACTTGAGAAGGGGAGTAATGTGGACATGGCAAGACTGGTGGAAGATAAATCGAGTAGCATAATTTTGTATAGATTGAAGGGGAAGGAGATGGCTCGCAGGGAGACCAGTAAGGAGTAGGTTGCAGTAGTCGAGGCGAGAGGAGATTAAGGAGTGGATGAGTGTTTTGGTAGTGTGTTCAGAAAGGAAGGGGCAGATTTTGCTAATGTTGAAGAGAAAGAAGCGGCAGGCCTTAGCTATGAGCTGGATATGTGTGGAGAAGGAGAGAGAGGTGTCAAAGATAACCCCCAGATTGCGGGCCGAGGGAACAGGAAGGATCGTAGAACCATCCACAGAGACTAAGAAAGGGGGAAGAGGAGGGGAGGTGTTGGGGGGAAAGACAAGGAGTTTAGTCTTGGCCATGTTCAATTTTAAGTGGCGATGAGACATCCAGGCAGCGATGTCAGAGAGGCAGGCAGAGATCTTGGTCTGGATTTCTGAAGAGATATTAGGTGTAGAGAGGTAGATTTTGGAGTCATCGGCATAGAGATGGTACTGACAGCCATGGGAGGAGATAAGCGTGCCAAGGGATTGGGTATAGAGAGAGAAAAGGAGGGGGCCTAAGACAGATCCCTGGGGTACACTAACATGGAGCAGGGTGGGAGAAGAGGAGGAGCCACCAGAGCATACCCTAAAGGAGCGATGGGAGAGGTAGGAGGAGAACCAGGATTTATTTTATTTATTTATTTACACTCTTTTATACCGCGCTATTCAACATCAGTGCGGTTTACATTGAACATAGAAACTTACACATTTCATTGGCTGATCCGTGTTTACAATGAACAGGTATTAAAACTTGGATAACTTGGGGTAACTATTTACATCTAACAGTAGGATAGTACGGAGCCCTTGAAACCAAACGAGGACAGGGTGGTGAGGAGAAGATTGTGGTCAACCGTATCAAAGGCAGCAGAGAGGTCGAGAAGGATGAGAACAGAGTAGAGGCCCTTAGATTTAGCCAGGAACAAGTCATTGGAGACTTTTGTAAGAGCCATTTCGGTGGAGTGTAGGGGACGGAAGCTGGATTGTAGTGGGTCCAGGAGGGCCTGGGAGGTGAGGAAGTCGAGGCAGCAGAGGTGGACTGCTCGTTCTAGTAGTTTAGATATGAAGGGGAGAAGGGAGATGGGTCGATAGTTAGAGGGACAGGTGGGATCGAGCGAGGGTTTCTTGAGGAGAGGTGTGACAATAGCATGTTTGAAGTCAGCGGGGACAGTAGCAGTGGAGAGTGAAAGGTTGAGGATATGAGAGATGGAGGGGACAATGGTAGGGGAAATGGGGCGCAGGAGATGGGTGGGGATAAGGTCAGAGGAACAGGTGGTGGGTTTGGAGGAGGAAAGAAGGAGTGCGGTTTTATCATCTGAGATTGTAGGGAAGGAGGAGGGGTAGAAGAGGAGGTGTGGATGGGGGGATAATTGGAGAGGGGGAGAGGTAGATGAGGAAGTGGGGAATTGGAGGGTAATGTTATGGATTTTGTCATGGAAGTAGTCAGCTAGGGTTTGGGCGGAGAGGGAGGGTGGGACCAGGAGCGGGGGCACCTTGAAGAGGGAATTGAGGGTATTGAAGAGGCGGCGAGGATCAGAAGCAAGGGAGTTAGTCAGATGGATATAGTATTCTTGTTTGGCAAGTGCTATGGCTGACTAGAAAGAGTTAAGCATGAATTTGAAGTGTAGGTGGTCTTCTGGGGAGCGGGATTTGGTCCAGGCACGTTCAGCGGAATGGCCACAAATATGTAAATAACAGGTTGTGGAAGAAAGCCAGGGCTGGGGAACAGAACGTCGGACGGGACATGGGGTGGGTGGGGCCAGAGTGTCGAGAGCCGAGGATAGTGCAGCATTATAAGAGGAGACTGCCTCATCGACGGTGTTGGAGGACATAATGGAGGAAAGAGAAGGAGAAATGGTGGAGGAGAGGGTCAGGGGATCAATGTTATGAAGGTTTCTAAATAGGTCGGAGGAGACAGGACGAGGTAGAGACGGTAGGAGCTGAAGATTGAAGGTTAAAAGGTGATGGTCAGATGAGGGAAGGATTGAGTTACGGAAGTTTGAGGGAGAGGAATCAGAGAAGAGTATCAGGTCAAGATTGTGGCCATGGAGGTGGGTGGGGGCAGTGGAGCAAAGTTGGAGGTCGAATGAGGAGGTGAGGGTGAAGAACTTTAAGGCATGGGGATCGGAGGGGTTATCGGCGTGTATGTTCAAGTCACCAAGAATAAGAATGGGGGAAGAGGGATCCAGGAAAATGGAAAGCTAGGATTCGAAGTCGGTGAGGAATGTCGATGTGGATTTGTCAGGTGGGCGATAGATAAGTTACTCGGAGGGGAAGTGGTGTGAAGAGGCGAATGGAGTGGACTTCAAAGGAGAGGGAGGAATGTGATTGGGGCAGCAGAAGGGGTTGGAATTGGCAGGAGGGGGGGAAGTAGAAGCCCCATGCCACCACCACGGCCGGTGGAGCGAGGTATATGGGAGAAATGGTATCCCCTGTGGCAGAGGGCAGCAGTGGATGTGATATCATCTGGAGGGAGCCAGGTCTCAGTTAGGGCAAGATGATGCAGTGCATTAGAGATGAAGAGATCATGAGTGAAAGGAAGTTTGTTGGTGACTGAGCATGCATTCCAAAGGGCACAAGAGAATAGGAGAGAGGAGGGGGATAGGAGAGGGATGTGGATAAGGGTGGACAAGTTGCATGAAGATTTCTTTTCAGAGTAAGATGGTGGTCTAGGGGGGCTGTTACGTGAGGATCAAATTCCAGAGTAGTACAGGGATTTAGAGGGGCCAGAGAATGGGTGGGTTTTTCTGGGTGAATGTGCTCTCCTTGAGGGACATGAGGGAGGGAACATGAAAGGGGAATGAAGGGGATATTGATGATATTAGATAGGTTACGTGATGATTTCAATTTTAGAGTGAGACAGAACTCTAAAGGGGATGGGGTTGGGGTTGGTATCACTGGGTGAGTGAATGAGGCATGAGTGAGGGCGAATAGAAGGGGAAAAGAGAGGGATATGGATGAGGTTAGATAAGGTACGTGAGGAACTCTTCTTAGAGTGAGAGAGAGAACGGGGGGGGGCAGGGGCGAGGGGGGTTGCCTTAAAGAGAGGCGGGCAGGTTGAATGAGGGGGAGGGTGTCGGCCTTTCATCTCAACCACTATAGCAGATTGGATTTTTCTTCTTTGTTCTGGGAGGGGGGGGGGGGGGGTCGAGGTCTTTTCAGTTTGAAAGTGATAGCCTTACTTTCACATTTTGGCTCTCCCCCTGGTTTTGTTGCAGATTTTAGAGGATGCTGCACCGAGTGATTCCTGGTATTTGAATACTTCATTTTTGGGCCAGAGGTGACTTGGTGCATGGTGTATTGAGGGACTTTCAGGTTGTAGATCAGTGGTTCTCAATCTTTTTTGTACCGTGACCTCTTTTACCATTGGTCAACTTGTGATGATCCCCAATTATAAAATTGAATGAGTCTCTCTTCCTTTACCATTAACGCATTGTCGCTATAATCATTTGTTGAATTATTAATATATTCTAGGCCTTTGCAATATGTTTTTATTTATAAAATGTACTTATTTAAACCAGAATAATTAATCACAATAAGTAACAATACTCGTATTTGATTTCAAAATTATGATGATTTCGTAGTCAAATCATTAATATGAAATAAAATTATTTTTTCTACCTTTGTCGTCTGACCAATTTATTCTCTGATCATGCTGGTCCCGATCTGAGGCTTCTGCTTTCCTGTCTTCTCTTAGCTCTCTTTCTGTGGTCTATGGTCCATCTGCCATTTCTTTTCTTCACTTCTTTCCATCAGCCTATTTCCAGTTCCCTTCTAGTCCAAATACCATGGCAGCCCCTCTCAGCATCCACTCCCTTCCAGTCCCATTCTCCCATCTCCTCGCATCAGCCCATTTGTAGCCCTAGCCCCCAGTTTTCTTCCAAGGCCAGCAGCTCTATCCTCCCCTCCCCACCATCAGCCCATTTCCAGTTGAAGCCCCCCCAATCAGCTCACTTCCAGTGCTGTTGTTGTTGTTGTTAAGTGCCGTCGAGTCGGAGTCGACTCATGGCGACCCTCTGGATAGCTATCCTAAATTGTGTTCGGTCTTCAGTCAGGCGGCTCATTGTTGACAGACTGGTACCCGTAGCTGCTGTTATTGTAGTGATCCATCTCATTGCTGGCCTTCCTCTTTTGCGTTGACCTTCTATCTTGCCAAGCATGATGTCTTTCTCTAATGATCTCTCTCTTCGCATGATGTGTCCAAAGTATGAAAGTCGAAGTCTTGTCATCTGAGCTTCTAAAGAAAGCTTAGGTTTGATCTCCTCTAGTACCGACTGGTTTGTTCTTCGGGCAGTCCATGGTATACACAGTATTCGCCGCCAGCACCATAATTCAAAGGCATCAATTTTCTTCCTGTCTGTCTTTTTCACTGTCCAGCTTTCACATCCATATGATGTTATTGAAAATACCATGGCTTGAACAAGTCGAATCTTTGTATGGAGAGAGACATCTCTGCTCTTGAGAATCTTATCTAGGTCTTTCATAGCCATTCTGCCAAGAGCAATGCGTCGTCTGATTTCTTGACTGCTTGTTGCTTCTTTATTGATAGTTGATCCAAGTAGGTTAAAGTTGTTCACGATTTCAATTTCTTCTCCTTCAACGATGAACCTGTTGATTATGCCAGTTGTCATGATCTTTGTCTTCTTTACATTAAGGTGCAGGCCCATTTTGAGACTATGTTTTTTGATTGTGAGAAGCAAATGTTTCAGATCATCTTCACTTTCAGCTAGTAATGTGGTATCATCAGCATAGCGAAGGTTGTTGATGAGTCTTCCACCAATCTTCACACCTCTGTTGTCTTCATACAGTCCTGCTTCTCTGATGATTTGTTCTGCATATAAATTAAACAGGTAGGGGGAAAGTATGCAGCCTTGTCTTACACCTTTGCTTATTTTAAACCATTCTGTTTCTCCTTGTTCCGTTCGAACTGTTGCTTCTTGATCAATGTACAGATTGCGCAAGAGAACTATCAGGTGTTCTGGTATACCCATGCTTCTTAATGTGGCCCAGAGTTTCTCATGGTTTACACAGTCAAAAGCCTTGCTATAGTCGATAAAGCACAAATAGATATCCTTTTGGTATTCTTTAGTCTTTTCAAGGATCCATCTCACATCCGCAATGATGTCTCTCGTTCCTCGCCCTTTCCTGAACCCTGCTTGCACTTCAGGTAGTTCTTGTTCTAGGTATGGCTGTAGTCTCTTTTGAATAATCTTCAGTAGAATCTTGCTGGCATGTGGGATCAGAGCGATTGTGCGATAATTTCCACAGTCAGTTGGATCACCTTTCTTTAGTATTGGTATAAACACAGATCTTTTCCAGTCAGTTGGCCATGATGTTGTCTTCCATATTTCTTGGCAGAGCCTTGTAAGTACGGTAACAGCTGCATCAGATTGCTGCAATACTTCTATGGGAATGCTATCAATGCCTGGTGCTTTGTTCTTTGATAAGGCTTTCAATGCTGCTTCAACTTCTTCTTTCATCACCAATGGTTCCTGATCATAAGGTATAGGTTGAAACGGCTGTTGGTCCACTTGATCTTTATCATATAAAAACTCTGTATATTCCTTCCACCTTCCAGTGCTAGGCTCCCTTAATCAGCCCATTACCAGTCCTACCCCCCCATCAGCTCACTTCCAGTGCTAGTCCCCCCTCAACCCCATTACCAATGCTAGGCTCCCCTAATCAGCCCATTACTAGTCCTACCCCCCCCCCCCAATCAGTCCATTTCCAGTCCTAACCTCCCCGATCAGCTCATTTCTAATGCTAGTCCCCCATCAGTCCATTACCAGTCCCAACCCCAAACCCCCCATTGATCAGTCCATTCCCAGTCCTAGCCTTCCCTAATCAACCCATTACCAATCCTAGCCCCCCACCCAATCTGCCCATTACCAGTGCTAGTCCCCCCATCAGCCCATTATAATCCTAAACCGCACTGTCTCTCCCCTCTGTCCAGCATTTATCCCGTCTGTCCAGTATGTCCCCTTGTCTCTCCCCTTTGTCCACGTCAGCCCCCCCTCCCTCCCTCCCTCCATCTATCCATGTCAGCCCCCCCATCCCACCATGTCAGCTCCATTGCAGGTTCCCTGCCCCCTGCTACTGCCCTGTTCTTCTGCAGCCGCAGCTCCCTGTCTCTTAGGGAACCGCGGCTGTGCCTGTGAAGCCATTGCGGAGCCTGTCTCTCGACGGGCTCCTCTGTGCAGCATTGTCCCGCCTCCAAAGGAAGTTGTTTACCATAAGGGATGTTTTTGGTGTGACCATCTGTGGAGTAGTACCTCCTACAATGGTCGCATGTGTACGCCCTTGCCCATGGGACGAGTTTGCTGCCATAGTTCCTAACACCTGCAGATAATGCCAGGCTATCAGAGCAAACATCTGCAGGAACTGATGCACAAGCTGCCACAGTCCCTGTGGCCATTGCCTCAGAAGAAACTTTTCCACTGTGTGTGTAAAAGCACATTCCCTGGCACTCAAGTTCCTGGGTTGGCACCAAAAGCGTAGTTACTCACCTGTAACAGCAGGAATCAGTCCTCACTTATGGGTGACATCGGCACCAACTGAGCCCACGCGGAGCAATTCCCCAGCTTTCAAAGAAAGCCTTTGGGATTGCTACCACGCATGCGTGATTCTCTTCCTGCCCAAGGATGCCATCTTACTCAGTTAGGTCCCTTAGCTTGAGCCCTACCAAGCAGATGGCAAGGAAAGGACAAAAATACAGCAACTCATCAGGGGAGGCAGGAGGGTAGTGAGGACTGATTCCTGCTGTCCCTGGAGAACACCTGTTACAGGTGAGTAACTACGCTTTCTCCAGGAACAAGCAGCAAGTCAGTCCTCACTTATGGAATGCCCTAGCTACAGGCTACCGAACCTGTAACCATAAAACACCTCCACGAGGCCGCAAGCAGAAGCCAAAGCCCGAAGGAGCCTGAGTCCTCGGGGCGAAGCCCTCGATAGCCGCGAGAAGGGTCGGAGGGCAGGAGTTGCTTATACCCCAAACAGGTTACAGAGTACAGCGGGACTCCCTCTCCAGGCAGTAGTGGGCGGCGAAGGTATTCGTAGAAGACCAGGTTGCCGACTGGCAGATGTCCATCATGGGCACAAAGCACAGCGAGGCCACCGAGGCAGTTTTGGCTCGGACCCCATGTGCAATGACTCGACGATCCAGAGGGACATCCGGCCTTCGCATAGGTGAACGCGATGCAGTCTGCCACCCAAATATAGAGGGTGCGTTTGGTGACTGCTTGCCCCTGCCTATTGGGATCGTAGGTCACGAAAAGTCTGTCAGACTTGCGGTGTATCTGGGTATGCTGCAAGTAGAAAGCGAGGGCCTGCTTGCAGTCGAGGGTGTGGATAGCCGGCAACGCCTGATCGGCATGGGGCCTTGGGAAGAAGGTCGGGAGCACTATCTCTTGGTTGAGATGAAAGGCCGACACGACCTTGGGTAAGAATTTAGGATGGGTCTGGAGGACCACCCTGTTCCGATAAAACCTGATGTAAGGGGCGCCAGCCATGAGCGCCTGAAGCTCACTGACTTGGCGAGCCGAGGTCAGTGCAACCAGGAAGGCCACCTTCCAGGACAAGTGCCGGAGCGAACACTCACCATTGGCTCAAAGGGTGGACAAGTGAGCTGCGTGAGCACCATGTTCAAGTCCCATTCTGCCGGAGGTGGACAGATGGGCGGCTTGGATATCAGAAGGCCACGCATGAAGCGGGAGACTAGTGGCTGCCCCGAGAGAGGTTTTCCCTCGATAGGGAGATGATTAGCAGATATGGCGCTCAAATGAACTCTGAAAGAGTTAGACTTCAGCCCTTCCCTTAAGAAGTGGAGGAGGTACTGGAGAACCCACCAAACCAGGCACAAGAAGGGGTCGATCTGGTGCTTCGAGCACCAAACAGAGAAGCGTTTCCACTTAAAGGCATAAACCCGCCTAGTGGAGTCCTTCCTTGAGGCAAGGAGGATTTCCTTGACCTCCTCCGGAAGGACCAGAGAGGCTAGAGAGACCCATTCAGCCGCCAGGCCGTGAGTGATAGGGAGGCTAGGTTCATGTGTAGTACCCGACCTTCCTCCTGCATTAGCAAGTCCCTGGCAGAACCCAGGGGAAATTGGAGGCTCTGACGACAGCCGGAGCGGGAACCAAGGCTGCCGAGGCCACAAGGGGGCCACGAGAATCAGCGATGCCCCGTCCCGTTGAACCGTGAACAGAGTCCTCGCAATGAGGGGGATGGGAGGGAATGCATATAGGAGACTGGAGGACCAGTCCAGGAGAAATGCATTGGGGCCCTCCCTGCCCGGGTGCAGTACCGGGCTGCAAAAGCGAGGGAGCCATGTGTTCTGGGGACTGGCGAAGAGATCGATCGCTGGTGTGCCCCAGCGTAGAAACAGCCAGCCTGCCCAACTGGGATCCAGTCGCCATTCGTGGGGGCGAAGGATTCTGCTGAGCCTGTCTGCCAGACCATTCTCCTGACCCAGGAGGTACGTTGCCTTGAGGGACATCCTCCATCGGGTGGCAAAAGAGCAGATGAGGACTGCTTCCCTGCAGAGGGAGCACGACCCCGTGCCCCCCTCTTTGTTGATGTAGAACATTGCTACCCGGTGGTCGATTTGTACAAGAACCGACTTCCCACTGAGTAGATCCTTGAAGGCCCTCAGGGCCCACAGCTCGAGCAGGTTTATCTGCTACTGAGCCTCCGTGGGTGACCATTGCCCCTGCATGCAGAGAGACCCGCAATGGGTTCCCCACCCTAACAGGGAAGCATCTGTGGTCAGAACCGCATTGTGCTGTGGGGCCTGGAAGGGCGATCCCCGCAGGAGGTTGCGGGGGTTTTGCTATCAGTTCAGGGACAAGCGAAAGTCGGGAAGAACCCTGCCAGGGTCCCTGAGGTGTCCGAGGGACTGACTCCATTGGGTACTGAGACACCACTGAGCCGTCCGCATGTGCAAGCGGGAGTGAGGAACCACATGCATGGTCGAGGCCATGTAGCCCAGGAAACATAGCATGGACCAAGCGGTGAACTGGTAGGTGCTTTGGATGCGAGCTGCCAGAGCTCTAAGGCGGGTGGAACGATTCACTGGCAAGAAGGCAATGGCCTGCCGAGTATCGAGGCACACCCTGATGAACCCGAGAGCCTGCGCTGGCTTGAGGTGAGATTTTGGGTAGTTGACCAAGAACCCCAAGCTCTCCAAGAGGAAGACAGTGCACGACATCGCTTGCCAGGCCTCCTCGACGGAGGAATCCATAACGAGCTAGTTGTCGAGGTAGGAAAAAACCGGCACGCCCCGGTGTCGAAGCTGAGCAGCGGCCACGATGAGGCACTTCGTGCAGACCCGTGGGGCGGATACAAGGCCAAAGGGAAGCACCCTGTACTGGAAGTGCTCTCCCTGCACCCTGAAACACAGGTGCTGCCTGTGTTGGGGGTGGATCAAGATATAAGCGTAAGCGTCCTTCAGATCCAAGGAGCAGAGCCAGTAGCCCTGCCGGAAGAAGGGCAGTAGCACGCCAAGAGATAACATCTTGAATTTCTCCCACACCAGGAACTTGATCAGCTTGCGGAGGTCGAGGATGGGCCAAAGACCCCCCCCCCATCTTTTTTGGGACGAGGAAGTACTGGGAATAAAAGCCCCGACCTCGAAGGTGGGGAGGGACCTTCTCAACTGCCCGTTGGGCAAAGAGGAAGTGTAATTCCCACTGCAGCAAAAGCTGGTGTGCGGGGAGTTGAGGAGGCTCCACTGGGGAGAAAGGAGGTGGAAGCCTGTCAAAGTGGAGGCGATAGCCCTCCTGGACGACCTGGAGGACCCAGGTGTCCAAGGTGATAAGCGCCCATGACGGGGTGAAGCAAGACAGGCGTCCCCCCACTGGCTGCTGTATCGCCGGAGGGCGAGGGGCCATGCCGCTGGTGTTAAAACCTGAGGGGGTTGCAGGGGAGCCGGCATCTGAGCCCTTTGGTTTACAGCGGCCCTGGCTGGGCTTCCCCTGTGCCGGAGTGGTCGGCATGGGGATAGTTGGGTACGGCAGGTAGCCACGGTACTGGAGGCTTTTCCTGGGGAAGAAGGGCTTCTTGGTGGGCTGCTTCTTCCGAGGCAGCATAGAGGTCTTACGGGAGAGATGGGTCCTAGTGACATACTCCATCTCGATCTCCGCAGCCTTCTCCTCCATCGGCTCACAAAAAAGTTGCTCACCGAGGCAGGGCACGTCCAGGATCTTCTCTTGCACCCACTGCTCGAAATCCGAAGATTGGAGCCAGGCCTGACGGTGGCTCCGATGTTCGCGGCCACCACCCAAGCCGATGTCTCGAAGCCATCATAGGAGGCTCAAGAGATATACTTGGAGCAGTCGGCTACTGATTTCAACAGGGTGCGGAATCTGTCGAGGGGCTCCCCCTCGAGGCCCGCAGAGAAACCTCCAAGTTCTTTTGCCAGGTCGTGCAGGAACATACCAATGTATAATTGGTATGCCTGGATGTCACAAGAGAGCATGGAACCTTGATAGGCCTTGCGGCCCAGGGCATCAAGGGCTCTCGATTCTCGGCCCGGTGGTACCGATGATTGGGACTTCGGGCTTTTCTGCTTCCTCATGGCTGATTCCACCACCATTGAGACGTGTGGAAGTTGGGTCTTTTGGAAGCCAGGCCCACACTGCACTTTGTACATTGTGTCAAGGCGCTTGCTCACAATGGGGACTGAGGCTGGGGCCTCCCACATGCAGAGCAACAGCCGAGATAGAATTGGCGGTATGGGCACAGTGAGGGATTCCTGGGGCGGGGAATCGTACTGAAGAATATCGAGTTCTTCAGCATGAGGTTCCTCCTCGGCCTGGGTGACCAGGCTGAGGGCCAGAGCCATGTCCTGGATAAACACCAAGAAGGAGGTGTCTTTGGGTGGTGAGCGCTGCTGGAATGCAGGCGGCAAGAGGTCCGACGGAAGATCCCGATGGGTTCAGGTTTCTGGGGAGGTGTCCCCATTGGACTTCCCAGTCCGAAAAATTGGTCGAGGGATCCGAGCCGGGTGGGTCACCCTGTCCGATGGCCAGTGGCTTGGAGCCGGAGGCGCTGGACGATCTCGCCTCGAGGAACGGGAGAGCGAGCGAGACGTCGAGGACCCTCACGAGGCCCGTGGCTCTCAGGGGTTTCCTGGACAGATTTTAGTGTCCCACGAGAGGGACCCGCGATCTCTGTGTGCAAGTCAGTGAAGCTGGCTGTGAGTGCCTGCTGGGAAGCAATGGATGCAGAAACGCTGCATTCGAGCACCAGCATACGGGACTCCCACAAGGGCGTGGGGTCCTGAGATGTCGATACCGGGGTCACCGGATCGGACGTCAAGGAGAGGGGGTCCTCACCAGGACGACCCTCAGGAGACTGGGCGCCTTCACCGGAGGCCTCCGTTTCCCTGCGAGGTACCTTGCAGGGCCGCTCCTTGTCTGACTCTCGGGAACGCTGAAGGTGAGTAAGCGACTGGGCGTGAGAGCGCTCGTGCTTGTCATGAGTCCCGGCCAGCGATTTCGAGGCCTTTTTGCGCCGCTCCACCTCGGGGGACCCTTGGTCAGAGTGCTGCCAAGAACGCGGGGCCACAGGGGGAAAACCTGCTGTCGAAGAGACGACTGAGGGCACCACTGGGGATTCCGAGGCAGCCTTCTGGAAAATGTCTTCGGACTTCTGCTTACAGCTGAGCAGGGCCTTAGAAGATATTTTCTTACAGAGCGAAGAGAGCTCTGGGACATGGTCGGCTCCCAGGCACCGCAGACAACAGTCCTGAGTGCCCGTAAGCGACATGTTTCTAGAGCATCTATCGCATTTTTTAAATCTGGTGGCCATGGGGGCAAAAATGGCCCCTGCGAGGTTGAAGACCCATGCGGTCAGCGGTTGGGGAGAAAAAAGGGTGTGAAGCCAAAACCAAAAATCTAGGCAAATAATGTGTATCCCCGAAAGCTCTAAGTAGAGCAGGGGAAAGGACGGAAGAGGACTGGTGCAACTGGGAAAAAGAGAGCCTGTTAAGGCGAGGAAAAGAAAACTTTATCCGAGGGACGAGGACATGCGTCCGAAGGGCTCCATGGAAAAAGGGAGACTGAGCAAGATGGCACCCTTGAGTGGGAAGGGGACCACGCATGCATGGTAGCAATCCCAAAGGCTTTCTTTGAAAGCTGGGGAACTGCCTCCATGCGGGCTCCGTCGGTGCAGACATCACCCATAAGCGAGGACTGACTTCCTGCAGAACTCGATCACCCATCCGAGACTTTGCAGAATTCCACCACTCTGGCTATTACTTGCTTGCTTTCGCTCCTGGACTCTCTCAAATCAGCCAGTCATTGAGGTATGGGTGCACCAGGACCCCCTCCTGACGGAGCGCCCCCCGTCGTCGCCGCCACCACCACCACCACAACTGTGAAGCTACAGGGGGCCGTTGCTAGCCCAAGAGGCAATGCCTGAAACTGAAAATGCCCCATAGGCATCCCAAAGTGGAGAAACTGTTGATGCTCTGGATGGATAGGGATGTGTAAATATACCTCCGTGAGATCGAGGGATGTCGAGAACTCTCCGCTTCTCGCCACCACTATGACAGACTGCAACATTTCCATGTGAAACCAGGACACCCCGCAGACACTGATTCACGAGATTGAGAATAGGACAAAAAGAGTCCTCCTTCTTGGGCACTACAAAATAGAGTACTGGACCGACCCACACTGGTCCTTGGGCACCAGTACGACACCCCCTGACTGCAGAAGCTGAGACAGGGTATCTTACTGTTGCGGCTTTGCTGCATGCCTTACAGGGGGACTGTACGAAGGACTGGCCCACTGGTCTGGCAAATTCCAGCACGTAGCCCTCCCCAGATGACCTCTAGGCCCACTGGTCGGATGTGATATGGGCCCAAGCAGTGTAGAACTCCCACAGCCAACCTCCCATGCGCTGCACTGCCGACTGGGGCCCCCTCCCTTCATTGTGAATTCTTAGGCCCAGAGGATGAGGAGCGCTGAAATAGCCTCACCCTGCTCCCCGAAACCCCTGAAAACTCTGACCTCTTGAAGGAAAACTCCCCCTCTGATAAGGTGCAAAACCAACAGTATGGAACCCGGGCTGGAGTTGAGCTGCCTATCTGCTTCCGTTTATCCATGGGACTCCAAGTCCTTCAATAGTTTATCCAACTCTTCTCTGAAACAGAAGCTTGCTAAGCCGGGACTTTGAAGATCTATCCGCCGCTGAATTCCTCAGCCAGAGATAGTGGTGAGCCGCCACCATTGAAGTCATATTCTTGGAAAGGCCTCTAATCAGGTCATAGAAGGCATCCGTGAGGTATGCAGCTCCCGACTCTAATTTGGCCGCTGCCCCCACTGGACCTGGAGCCACATCCCTCGGCTCTAAGAACTCCTTGCACCCAGTGCAGGCAGTATCTGGCCACCCAGGCACCACAAACGGAAGCCTGCAACGAGAGGGCATCGATATCAAAACGCTTGCTTCAACAAGGTATCCATCTTCCTATCCTGGACATCCTTGAGCACGGTACTACCCTCTACCGGGATTGTAGTTTTCTTAGTAAGGGCAGAGACAGCCACATCTACCCTCGGAGACTGGATTATCTCCTGTTCCTGCTCTGGTAGTGGGTACAGTCTCGTTATGGTCCGCACTCCTGAGTCCAGCCTCTGGAAGATCCCACTCATCCTGGATCATCGGCTTGACCACTCTATGCACCAGAAACACTTCTGTGTCTTTTGGACCACATGGAGAAGCGGGTCCTCTAGCGCTTCTTCCTCCACTGGGAGACCTGTTGGTATATTAAATGTCTTTGATGATTCCACAATGAGCGCCGCCAACTCCTCCTGGTGTAATATGTGGACAATCCATGACTCCTTTTGAAGCTGCAACTGTTAATATCCTGCCTTGCGCTCAGCCTGTGCTCTCTGGCTTCAGCACAGAGGTAGAAGTACACAGAAAGGTTGCCTATCTGCTTTTGCTCCACAATCTCCTCACCTGGTAACGGATTTGGGAGCTGCTATGGATGTCTGGCCAGCTCCTGAACCCACCAAGCCCCCTCCTTTGTTCCCGTGTTTTTCTGTTTGTTTTTTTGTTGTTGTTCAGCTTTTAGAATCACCAACTACAAAATAAAACCTCAAATCTAACTATCCATTCCTTAGTTGTCCCTTCAGTGAGTCCAGCACCCTGGCTTACTATCTCCTCCAGCTGCTTGGAGACAGAGCTTACTGGGGCTGGAAAGAGGAGCCAGATGCCTTAGTACACTGATGTCAACAAAGTCTCCAAGCTGCTGGAGGAGAATGACTACCCAGAGGTGTGGGACTGGACTGGAGGGATGATAAGGAACAGATTGCTGTTTGAGCAGAGGAATAAATGTAAATGTTCCTCTCGTATTTACCATAAGTTGTGCTTGCTCTGGGACAGACTGCAGGAGTTGGATATGGAAAAAATAGAGCTCTCTTATGTCACCCAGCGTGGGACCCCACAGGTTAAGGCAGGGTACTACACTGAGGCCTTATCTTGAACTGGCCAGAAAAAGGATATAGAAAGCCTTGCTTATGCTCTCTGGGAGTTGTAGTTCTTATAGACCAGCCAAGCAATGAGTTGTGGACGCGTGGTAAGGCTCAAAGACAGGATTTTATTCCCCTTCCGGGAGGATTCTTTTTGTAATGAAAAACAAGGCAGATAAACCAACTTCGGGTACAAAAATAAAGACACAAAAATGTGAACAAAAACTGCTTCTTTTTCAGCTTCTTTACAGCAAATGAAAAGGTATTTTAAACAGTCCTTTTTCCCAACAAACATAAACCCTTTCTATTTATTTATTTATTTTATTTAACAATTCTTTTATACCGCGCTATTAAAATCAGTGCTGTGTACAGTTAGAAAGTTTCACAGCTCCTTTAACATAGAGCGGAGATCTCGTCTGCAATTGTGAGCGTACAATCCATGTATTCAACAGTGGGTTGGTCCCCCTGCACTTCACACTGCATGTCTTCACTCTCTGTTGCAAACAGTCTCTCTTTCAAATAGCTAGATGTGTTATTTAGCAGTCTCTCCCTATTACAAAGAGACTTCTTTTCTTCCTCTGTTAACGTCTGTGAAAAACAATTACCGTATTCACTAGAGTTCCTTTCTTGAGAGCCCTTCAAATGCTGCCAACCATATGGGAAGTTCCTGCATTCAATTCTCTTTCTATTAGAGGTAATAAGCTTACCTTCTGGCTCTCTCAGCTTAGAGTTCCTCGGCACAGCTGAAGCTACCGGAGTGGAACAGGACGGCAATTCCTTACAGGTTTTCCCTTTTGGCTTTTCCCCAGGTACAAAACTGTCTTCAGGATAGAAGACTTTATCCTTTCTGTCCCTGTAGCCTGGGTAATTGGCTTTTCCAGCCTGTCTCAGCCTGGCTTTAAAACTGCCTTCTCCGTTACCTTTTGTATAAGTGTTACTGTGTTCAAAGGTGTCTGTGCACTGCCTTCTATGGCAGACTCCTGGGTTTTCTCTCTCAGCCTTGGAGCTAAACCTTTCGGTTTTCCCAGCCCTCTCAGTGGCTCCGCTCCAACCCAGACTTCCAGCAGAATGTCCTGGGCTCCTGGGGTTCTCTGCCCTTTCAGAGTTCCTTGACTTCTCAGGAGTTTCTCCAGTTGCTGCGCTCTCAGCTCCTCTGCTAATTCCTGTAACTCCTGGGACTTCTCTGGCTTCCAGGATTTCTGTTGCTTCTGCTCTCTCAGCTCAGTCTAACCCGAACCTCAACTTGCACTCGCCCTCCCCTCTAACTCCAGGTGAGTGAGGTTTATCCATGTGTGCCTCAACCCAGCCTCCTTTCAGCTGCTCCTCATTCCCTAATGATTCCTGAGCTTTCCTGCAGCTTGGGCGTGTTCTCAGAGCTCGAGACCTGGTTTGTTTATGTTGCCTATAGCAACTCCCTGTCATGTGCTTGTCTGAAGTGTCAGTGTCAGATCCACTATCTGTATTTCTACTTATTTCCATGGGCTCTGCTAGATCCACTTCATGACACTTATTGTTTTTTAAGTTACGGTATTATGAGCATGGAAGTAAAACATGGGCTCTGTTGGCATGTGCAGTTTGACGTCAGGCAACGGCTGCAATGATTGGTTAGCTGCAGGATAGAATGGGTGGTGTTCACACAGCTGCCACGGATATGACCAATTTGTTGGTGTCTTGTTTTTGCAATTTGTATGTAGCGGATGGGGACCCAACTATTGATACATGTAATGCTTTTTTGGAGAAGGTCTCTTTGCCGAGGTTGTGGGCGGATCAATGGTAAGCCAGCTGGGCCAGATGCATACCCTATAGAGTTTTACAAGGTATTCAATGAGGAATTTTCTGCCTTTTATGCGAAGTCTCTGCTCAGATGAGGACGGGATCGGGCAGGTTGCGTGATCTTCTTGCTGTTATGGTGGGTCTTATTCCAAAGAAAGGGCATGATTGGTTGATATGCTTCAGGGTCCTCCCCCTATCTAGTTGAACGATGACATGAGGATTCTTGCAAAAAAGTGTTGCAGAATCGATTCAAGGGGTTGCTGCCAGTTTTGGTGCACCCTGATCAGACCAGATTTGTGCGGGGGCGTTGCTCTATAGATAATACTCGGCTTTTTCATTTGTTGCAGTTGGCAGAATGCAGCTGCCTGTCTGAGGCAGTGCTGTCCTTAGATATGAATAAGGCCTTTGATTGGATGCGGTGGCCCTTTTTGTTTGCAGTGCTGCGTCAATATGGGTTTCCTGAACCTATCTTGGGTGGCGGCTCTTTATTTAGAAGAGTGTGTTCAGCTTTTGGGGAATGGAGTATTGTCCACCCCTTTCTTAATTCGGTTGGTACTTAGCAGGGCAACCCTTTGCACCTATGCTTTTTAATCTTGCCTTGGAGCCCTTGTTCTGTTTTATACGTGCTTTCTGTGAGATTGTGGGATTGAGAGTGGAGGGAGTTGAACATAGGTTGTCTCTTTATGCAGATGATCTGCTGCTGTTTTTAGGAGGGCTTGACTCCTTAGGGCCGGCACTGAGGCAGCTATTAGATTTTGGGGCAGTAGCTGGGTTTTGAGTTAATTAGAGGAAATCAGAGTTGTGGGTGTCTGGTTCGTGGACTAGTCTTTCTCTGGTGCTGCGGCTGATGCGTATCTAATTTTACATATTTACTGCTTGAAATACCATTCAAGCTGTGTGATCTTTAAAAAGCTAATTACAGAGCTTTGCTGGCTCAAATAGAGTAGGATTTGCATGTATGGATGGATCTGCCAGTGTCATAGGGGAGGGTGGGGAGGATTAAGCTAGTGAAGATGAACATTTTGCCCTATTTGTTTTATCTTTTTCAGCATCTTCTGGGCACACTTTTTTTTTTAAATATATAAAGCAAACTGAATGGATGGATCTCTAGCTTTATTTGGCACAACAGAAGTTCTCGTATTGCTCTTACCATGCTATGTAGGCCCAAAGGGGAGGGGGCGGTATGGTTTGCCTAACTTGGAGGCTTACTACCGGGCTTCTCAGTTGGTGGCTGTTAAACATTGGTTATGTGGTGATTTATATGAGCCTAGTTAGTTGCAGTTGAGAAAGGGCAGATGGGTCTTTCCCTGCCTCTTTTATTGGTAAAGAACAGAACCAGTCTGATGTGTGTCGCGCTGACGGAACGTTATCCTGGCACCCAAAAAGCAGAGCTCAAATAGAAAAATCTTCATTTACTCCTGCGAGGCGTTATCAAACTCAAACATGTTTGATAGAAAACATACAACTTCAAGATATCTCTGCCAAAACCTCTTAGATGAAAACAGAAAAGTAGTCAATCATATTTTAAGTTCTGCACCTGGCAGAGATAAACAAATTACACGTACCACTGCGGTGGTCTGTCTGTACAAAGGAATCTCTGCAAGATCTAGAGGCAGAACATACATACTTGACTTTGAAGAGATACAGTGAAGTTGTAGCCTGGTGTAGTCATTCCCAAACTGTAGGTCACAATGCTAAATGTTTA
This sequence comes from Ichthyophis bannanicus, assembly GCA_033557465.1. Lineage (NCBI taxonomy): Eukaryota > Metazoa > Chordata > Amphibia > Gymnophiona > Ichthyophiidae > Ichthyophis > Ichthyophis bannanicus. Next base: position 522,995,857 of record CM066036.1, on the reverse strand, counting down.
ATTACAATTTATCAATCGCCTTTTGAAACTAATATGGAGAGAGATACAAAGAGAGCATACCGGTCTAACAAATAGTAATGTGAGATAACCTAAATGCAAAAACCACCATGCAAAAACCGTACATATGCAGCTTTCAAACCCAAGACAAAAAAAAACCCCTGTTAAATCTTAATCTTTGCCTCTTTCCCATTCCTGATGCCAACAGCCCAAAGTAGAAAACAAGGAAGACCCATGTAAGGTAAGGGTCTAAGATATTATCCTAATCCCATTGATTATGTGGCCAGATTTCTTTATGTAGGCTGGGAAATCATGACTATCAAGCAAACACTTATAATAGATCTTATGATGATAGTGATGAGACTGACTAATCTGACCACTTTTTGAAGATGTTTTCTCAGACCAAAAAAACAACTGTGTGAAATCAAAATGAGCCACAATATTGACAGAAAAACCATCTAAAGAAAAAAAGCAATTCTGCAGCCTGAAGGCTGCCAGAAAAGAGGCCTGCTGACAGATAATGGAGTAGCCTAATGGTTAAAGTGGGGAGCTGACAATGAGGAAAGCCCGATTCAAATCCCACTGGCACTCCCTGTGATCTTGGGCAGGTCGCTTATGTCTCTACTACCTCATGTACAAACTTACGGGCTTGCGCTGAAAGACTAGCATGCCTTTTGCGCACAGATAACGCAACATATATGCAAAAGTACTGCTATGCCAAATGCAGAAAAGAAATGGACATGCGCACAAATAGCAAAAAAAAAAAAAAGTATGTGCACACAGCAACACCAAGCGTATTTAAATAATATGCAAAGGAGCTGCATGTATTAAAATAGTAATGTACAATTCCAAAAAAAAAAAAAAGAAATCAGGATAAATTACACCCTGATTAATGCGAGATCAGTTTGGAATAAAATCCCAATACTCAAGGATTATGTGGAACACTCCCTAGGTGTTATGTGCATAACAGAGTCATGGTTAACAGAGAATGATATTATCCTCATGAACCAGTTAAAATCAAATGGGTACGACATCTTTAGTTGCCCTAGAAGCAACAAGAGGAGGGGGGAGTACTAATATTAGCAAACAATGCCTAGGCTTCAGCATTATACTAGCAGGTGGCACAAAGGGAATTGACCTCCTAACTACAGCCAACAAATGTTTAACTATCTACCTTATATATAAAGAATAAACATCAACTGACTTCGATACTAGAAATGGCATGCAATAATGACACCATTAAGGACAATCTAATCCTCCTAGGAGTCTTAGATCTCACATCTGCTCCTCTGAAGGACACTAGAATATTCATGTTGCAAATGACAGCTAATTTACACACCTATACATGAGAAAGGATTTTCGACCTCATATTTACACTCAGCAAAATGGCAAATCTGAAGAATAGCATACCATTCAACTTACTGATGTCCCCTAGTCTGACCACGCAATAATAAACTTCCAAATATCAATGAATGAGAACCATAAAAGCATTAACCACAAACCAACGCCATATGCACAGAAACTTCTACATGCCGAAATTAACAGAATACATGAACATGAAAGATACAAACAAGAAATTATCACAGAAAAACTAACGGCCTCATTCAAGAGACCAAGGGAATTGCTCAACATTGTTAAATCACTAGCACATCCCTCGCAGCAAAGATCACAGCACAATCCAACAGGAGCAGATCGGATGGCTGACCATATGCAAAAACAAGTAACAAATCAAAGCAGCATACCAACACTACAGAAGATTCACCCACCAAACACCATCTGGAAAAATGTCGACCCAATAACCACAGAACAAATTGAAAGAATTACAACAAACCTCAACACCACAGCATCTCCTCTTGACCCTTGTCAAGTAAGTTGGATAGAATTATCCAGGTCGGAGCTAGTACAATCTCTCACAAATATAACACAGCTATCCCTCGCCCAAGGATACATGTCATCATGCGTAAAAATGGCCTCAGGACGACCTATCCTAAAAAAAACCCCTCACTCAACAATAAGGACCCAACCTCCTACCGGCCAATCTCAAGCTTACCTTTCACAGTAAAAATAGAAAAGATGGTACAGCAGCAATTACAAAACCCGCTTGCCACTCGACCCACAGCACCATGGATTTAGATCTACAGTAATCATGGAGTATTAACATTATAATCATCACTTATGGACACACACTCACAAGAGGCCTACAAAAACCAAAACAAGGATTCATATTAATATTCCTGAATATAAATGCAGCATTCGACTCGAAATGCCACAATACACTCTTATCACGCCTCCAAACAATAGATCTCAAGGGCATAACACTCAAATTGTTTAAATCATACTTGACATCGCAAATAGATAAAAATAGGATAGTTCCACACTGTACCCTCAACAGAGAAGAATCCCTCAAGGGTTGGCACTATCCGCTCTACTTTTTAAATCTATACATACAACCACTGTGCTCAATATTACAATCACACAAGGTGAAATATCACATCTATGCCAATGACATCATGCTTTACACACCATTTCATGTGAAAGTGCTGAAAGCCTAAGGTACATTACTGCTAGAGCAGGGCTTGCGAACTCCATCCTGAAGTGCCACAATCCAACCTGGTTTTCAGGATGCTCTTAATGAATATTCATGAGATATTTGTATCCACTGCCTCCCATTGTATACAAATATATCTCTCATGAATATTTATTAGGGATATCCTGAAAACCAGGCTGGATTGTGGCACTCCAGGACTGGAGGTTGCCATCCCTGTGCTAGAAGGAACAATAAAGAAAATGTAGTTACTCACCTGTAGCAAAGTGTTCTCCGTGAATAACAGGAATAAGTCCTCATATGGGTGATGTTACCAAAGGAGCCCCACATGTAACTCACTAGCTCCCAAAGGAAGCTTTTGGGAGGTACACCGTGCATGTGCACCTGCCTTTCCCATCCGCCACAGCACCATATTCTCCAGTATGATCACACAGCAGGAGCCAAAAGGCAACTCTCCTGGGAAGTGGGAGGGTTGTGAGGTCTTATTCCTACTGTTCACAGAGAAAGCACAGTTACTTACCTGTAACAGGTGATCTCTGGGAACAGCAGGAATAAGTCTTCACATATGGGTACGTCGGTACTGACGGAGCCTGCACGGGAATGCTCCCCAGCATCCAATCAGAAAGCTTTTGGGAGCATCCCTCGCGCCTGCGCACTGACTTCCTGCCTTTTCCACTGTCTCTCCTCAGTTGAGTTTCATAGCTGAGACAAGGAGAGAAAGAGGAAAGGAAGATAGATAGATACAATTCCTAGGGGAGGTGGGTGGGTTGTGAAGACTTATTCCTGCTGTTCCCAGAGATCACCTGTTACAGGTAAGTAACTGTGCTATCTCCAGGAACAAGCAGGAATGAGTCTTCACATATGGGGACTCCCTAGCTAGAGATGCCAGGGGGAGATCCCATAAAATGCATGTTCCTGGATCAGGAGTGCATTTCCCACACAGGAATCTCCGGCATCCCATGAGGGAATGGAGGGTAGGAGTTGAGAATAGAAGAGCTGTAAGGAAAACAGCAAACCCAAGGACTACAGGAGAGGAGTCCATGGCATGTATGATAAGTACCATTAAAATTATTTAATGAACAGTTATAATAGGGAGCTTACCTACTGGATTGTAGGAAGTAGAAAGCGTGATGGAGTCTACTGGATATGCAGTAGCGGAATCCTCAAGGTGACCTCACAGCAGTGAGGGTGAAGGTCCAGACCTGGAATTAGCAGGTGATCCAGGTGTCAACTGGGGTAGGATTAGAACGGCAGGTCTTCAATGGAAAGCTTTATGGGAAAAAGTTGAAAACTCTTTTAGGTACAGAGTCATTAACATTGAGGACTAAAAGAAGATTGACTGATTTGGACAACTAGCCCAGTCTTGGAGGGAAGAAGGGGTATGGAAAAAAGCCCATATTCCCAAGGAGAACAATGTGTACTCAAAATAATGAAGATGTACACTGTCTTTCCTAGCTGATGATAGGAAAGATATTGAAGCTTGAATCTTCAAGGATCGGGAGACCTAGAGAAAAGCGGAAGCTGTTATCACCACAGTAGTGGTTGTGTGCATAACAGTCCCCACATACTAAGGAACAGTATGAAAAAGGGAGCTCAGTCTGTAACCTCTAAGAAGGTACAAATTGCTATAGCATAGACAGTGAGGAGATAGTATGTAATACATATCGATCTATAAAAAGTCTCCCAACAGATTATATATATATATATATATATATATACATAGGCATAAATTATGCACACACAGTTTACAGACATATGTATGTAGAGGCATATATAGAGATATTTACATACATGACAATAAGTCTGAAGATACACTAAGCCCCATAAGAACATTCACATGGGGAATGTGGAGGGGAAAGATTCATCCAATAACAAGAGGGTGAAACCCACTTGACAGATATATAGAGAATCTATTTGCGTGGGCTAAGAGGATGCAGGAATGCAATCCAGGAAAATAACCAGGATGGTTGCGTGAAAAACAGAGGATAAGATCATTCTGTAAAGAGCAAGTCGGGAGTCCTTTAGAACTCTGACATGGTAGATGGGTAGAAACGCATAGAGAAGATACCAGGAGGATCCACTGGAGGGACATAGGGGTATCATGCGTTACTAATAACCCTGGATATTCACGCAGAAAAAGCTTATATTCTGAATTATAACAGGAGACAAGAGGGTGTGGAGAACCCTCACAGTCATGGGAATGATTTATAAGCTTTTTTCTACTATATAGAATAGCCCTCAGAGACAAAGATCAATGCTCTGTAGCAAGGGCCCATAGTAGAAAGCTTCTCTGAAGATTGCAGAGAGCATTGTGCAGGAGAATTATGAGATAAAACTGACTGAAGTCAGGCGTGTTGCCACATCCTAGGAAAAGGAGATGGCTAGAAAGAAGATAATATGAGAAGCCTAAAGTGAGTAGGAATGTCCAAGATAGATGAGGATTAGCTTGGAATCACTACTGAGGCTAGACAAAAATTGTGGAAGATGGACTGGCACTTGTGGAAAAGTACCAGTGGTTCAAACACTGGAACTCCTGCATGCACAGAAGCTGAAAAGACAGCAGAGAGGATCTTCCTGTGCAAAACAGAGAGGAACAGACAAAGGGAGAGGAGATATTCCTGTCCCTGTCTGATGAGTTATCTTGAGAATGTATTCAAGAAAACTAAAACGATTTACACTGGAATGAAAGGCTAGAGAAGCTTTTCAGTATGGTACCACTCAGTCAGGGAAAATCCTGGATGAGAGGGTAGAGAAAACATGTAATTGGAGGGTGACTTACCCATATGGCGAGTCAGCTGAGGGAAAAAATGTTCATGTTGGGCCAGAAACTATCATGGGATAGTTGTAACCTCCCTTCTTAATAGTAAGAAGAGGAGAATTCTGTAACCCATGGACAAGAATATCCTGACAGCTTAGCATACTGAAAAAGGAAAAACCAGTGTAGCTTTAAGAAAAAACAGTGAACAAACTTCTGTTAAGAAGAAGTTAACTGTAGATGGTAACCTTCAGAACCTATGGTTGCTGGGTATGTTGAGACTGGCTAGAGTTTGGAAACTTCAGACTAGGACGAGGTGTCCCTTGCTTGGGCACCTCTGGATGATGGGCAGGAGAAGAGTGAAACCTTCTTTTCTTAGGGAAAGAAGGCTTGGTAGGACATTTCCTACCTCCTGGGGAAGAAGGCGGCTTAGAATGGTCTCCAGAACCAGGGAAGTCAGTGGAGCAATGAGCAACCTGACGTAAAGTCTCCTTATTGAAGAGATTTTCTCCAGTACAAGGAGAATTACCCAGTGTATGTTGTGCCCATCTGCTCAAGTCTGAAGCTTGGAGCCAGGCTTTACGACGTGCTCCAATGGTAACAGCAGAGGATCTGCTAACAGACTCAAAAGAGTCTAGAGAAGCACGAGAAAGAAACCAAGAGATATTCCGGCTATGACTAAGAAGCAAGGAATAGTCAGCAGCCTTAGGCTCTGACAAAAAAGGAGTCAAAAGAGAGAATTTCTTTGTGACCTCCTGGAGTGTTAGACTCATATAAAATATATAAGAAATAATTCTTGATGCCAGCATAGATGTTTGGAAGGTTTGACGTCCAAAGGCATCAGGTGCTCTAGAAGCACGACCTGGCGGATAAGAAGAATGCTTCTTCTTGCTTTTTACCTTCCTCATTGCTGATTCCACTACAATGGAATGATGGGGAAGTTGATTCTTTTGAAACCCTGGAGAGGGGGGCACCTGATACAGAACATTAGTTGCTGTAGGTGGTGAGGGAACCCTTAAAGGTGATTCCCATATTCTCAGAAGAAGATCCTGCAAAGAATGATGTAAAGGAAGCATTATATTTCCCTTTTCTGCAGGAGAGCCTTGGTTAAAATTACAGCCAGGGATAGGAATAGCAAGAAAGGTTGCCATGTCAAGGAGAAACTTCTGAAAAGAAGTATCTCCAATGGGAACCATCCCTGGGAAGGCTAAGGTTGAAGATGCAGCCTGAGCACCAGAGGATGTACTGGTCTGGTGCAGAAAAAGAACCTTACTAGATGGATAATGATACAGGCAGTCACGATTTGAGGCAGTTAGTACTACCATCGTCTATGCCAGGTATCGATTCCAAACTAGGCATAGAAAGGATCGATGTAACTGCAGGAATCGACATCGATACCGATAATGGCATCGAGGCCGTCATCGGAGGCTGCTCAAGCGGTACCGAGGTAACCAGAGAGTCTTGGTGAGTATCCTCGGTACTGTGTATCCGGAAACGATAAGGGTCGGTTCCAAGGCGCGTCGGTACCCAGTCATCTAGACTAGATATCGATTCCAGACTCGGCATCGAAGGGAGCGAGTCTATCGATGCATGTCTAGAGTGCACCGACGTCGGTGGTGGTACCGGCGATGCTGATACAGGGAAGTCACTCTGGGTCGTATCGATCGGTCCCGAAGGTACCGAGGACGCCAGATGACGATCCCTGGTGAAGAGTGGAACACTCGACACCGGTGCCGATGCCGGGGTATCAGTACCGCTCGAAGCGGATAACACCCCCGAGCACGGCTCAGGTATGTTCTGTGAGGGGTGAGCCCCAGGAACAACCTGAAACCCCTGAAATGCTTTGGAGCCCGAAGACTCCCGCCGGGGTTTTAATGCCAATGGGGTCTTGAGGGCAAGGCCGGAGCCGTCATCATGCGTGGCATGAGACCTACCACTCAAGGATTGGCAAGTCTTAACAGACTGTTTGTGGGTTACCTGATCCTGTAGAGAAGAAAAACCCGGTGCCCTCACTGCAGGAGGGAAAACGGTATCGAGGGAAACTTGAAAGAGGGAAGGTCTTCTCTCAGTATTGCAGCCTGATAGTTCAGGGGAAAAAGGGGCAGGACCCAAACAGGTTAGACACCAGTGAGGAGAGACAGTGGAAAAGGCGGGAAGTCAGTGCGCAGGCGCGAGGGATGCTCCCAAAAGCTTTCTGATTGGATGCTGGGGAGCATTCCCGTGCAGGCTCCGTCAGTACCGACGTACCCATATGTGAAGACTCATTCCTGCTTGTTCCTGGAGATCATCTGCTACAGTTGCTTTCTCCATGAACAAGCAGAAAAATAAGTCCTCACATATGGGACTCCCAAGCTACAGGCTACCGGAACCTGAGGAGGACACAGCCCAAATGGACATCGAGAACTGAAGGAGCCAGGAAGACCAGAGAGGTTGTCTTGCTGAGGGACTCATCTGATGCAATATCCACAGTTGACATGACCAAGGAAATATTTAGCAGGCAGCCTGGATGGACAGAAGGACTGGTGGGCAGTTGATGACCCTCAAGACCCAAAGAGATGCCAGAGCATGGCATGGCCAAAATTGCTGTCCCGTCGGGAATCCCATCCAGTCATGGGCTGTGAAGGTATAGATTAAAGACCAAGTCGCAGACCTTCAGATTTCCTTAGCAGAGAAAGAATGAAGGTTGGCTACCAATGTAGCCATAGCACAGACATTGTGAACCGTGACACGGCCCTCAAGGCTCAGAGCAGCCAAGAAATATGCATGGGCGATGCAGTCCACAAACCAGAGGGATAGCATATGAGGTGTGACAAAAAAGAAATGAGACTGTGGCAGCCATGCCCATGACTCAATGCCAATCGGCTAACCACTTATGTCACTGTGTTGTGCAACATCTCGTCGCTATTCTGCTATAAGTTTTCATCTCTCTCACTCCGTTTTTCTTTTTTAGTTTTTTTAGTAGCACACTGCTCCATCGCTTTGTCACGCAACTGGAGGAGGCAGTAATATGGAGCAAAGAATCAACTTGAAATTTCTGGTTAAGTTGGAGAAGGGCCCAACTGAGTGTCTCCAACTTCACCAAAAGGCTTATGGAGAAGATGCAATGTCAAGGCCACGAGTCAGAGTGGCACAAACGCTTCAAGACTGGCCTCGAGTCAGGACAGCCTTCCACAACAAAGACAGCTGAGAACATTGACAGAGTGAACCAGCTGGTGTGGAGTGATCGCAGATTAAGGGTGCAGATGATAGCTGAGGAGCTCAGCCTGAACAGGATGTCAGCGTGGACCATCTTGGTGCAGTAGCTGGGCATGTGGAAAGTGTGCGCCAAGATGGTGCCCAAGCTTTTAGTGGATGACCAGAAGGAGCACTGGGTCAATGTTTGTTGAGACTTGCTAAAGAAGATTGGAGAAAATCGAGTTCATTGGCCGAGTCATCACAGGAGACAAGACTTGGGTCTTCCAGTACAACCCTGAAAGCAACAGACAGAGCCTGCAGTGGAAGACGCGACTGTCACCCAGACCTAAGAAGGCACGCATGTCCAAATCAAGGATCAAGGTCATGCTGATCGCATTCTTCGACCAGAAGGGAGTGATCCATCATGAGTTTGTACCTGAGGGTCAGACAGTCAATCAGAACTTCTACCAGCAGGTCCTCAATCGCCTCCATGACTGGGTTCAGCGCAGCAGGCGGGCTCTGTGGAGAGACAAGTCATGACTGCTCCACCACGACAAAGCGCCTGCATACACTGCGCTCAGTGTGAGGCAGTTCTCGGCCAACAAACAGATCACAGCTCTCAACCACCCTCCTTATTCCCCAGATCTCACACCATGCGACTTCTGGCTCTTCCCTAGGCTGAAGACTGTGCTCAAAGGAACTCACTTCACCTCTGTAGAAGAGATCAAGGCCACTGTGACCAGGGAGCTGAGGGATCTCAAGGAAGAGGACTTTACCGAGTGTTTCCGTATGTGGCAGAAGCACATGCAGAAGTGCATTAACTCTGGGGAGGATTACTTTGAAGGGGACAATGCGTAAAGAGTAGTTACTCACCTGTAACAGGTGTCCTCCAGGAGCAGCAGGAATCAGTCCTCACTTATGGGTGACGTCGGCGCCGACAGAGCCCTCGCGGAGCAATTTTCCCCAGCTTTCGAAGAAAGCCTTTGGGAATTGCAGCGCGCATGCGCGGTCCCCTTCCCGCTCAAGGGTGCCATCTTGCTCAGTCGGATGACATAGCGAAAAGACAGCAAAAAAAGTTAGCAGAAACATGTAATAAGAATGACTGCAACTCCAAGGGGAGGAGGGAGGGTAGTGAGGACTGATTCCTGCTGCTCCTGGAGAACACCTGTTACAGGTGAGTAACTACTCTTTCTCCAGGACCAAGCAGGAAGTCAGTCCTCACTTATGGGACTCCCAAGCTTAAGGCTACCGGAGACCTCAAGCCGAAAAAAGAGCTCCCTCAAGCTTAACAGTACAGAAGGAAGGAATCTTCTCTGAATACGAATCCGGCCGGTAGCCCAACACCAGGGCCGGAGGGTAGGAGTTGCCTAGACCTCAAAGAGATTGTGGAGGACTGCCTGTCCGAAAGCACTGTCCCTGCGGGACTCCCTCTCCAGGCAGTAATGAGCCGCAAACGTCTGGCTTGAAGACCAAGTAGCGGCCCGGCAGATGTCTGCCAACGGAACAGAGCGGAGATGAGCCACTGACGCAGCCTTCGCCCTGACACGGTGAGCCGTGACTCGACTCTCTAAGGAGAGGCCGGCTGCCCCATAAGCCCAGGTGATACAGTCAGCTACCCAGATGGACAAAGTACGCTTAGAGACGGGTACCCCCAACCGATTGGGGTCAAAAGATACGAAACGCTGGACAGCTTTCCTATGCTCTCGCGTACGGTCAAGATAGAAGGATAAGGCTCTTCTACAGTCCAGGGTATGCAGAACAGTTTCAGCTCGGCTGGTATGCGGCCTGGGAAAGAAGGTCGGAAGAACCACCTCTTGATTGATGTGAAAAGTGGAGACCACCTTTGGAAGAAACTTAGGGTGAGTCCATAAGACCACCCTATTCTTGTAGAACCTAGTGTATGGGGGCTCCGACACTAGGGCCTGTAGTTCACTAACACGCCTAGCGGAGGTGAGGGCTACCAAGAAGAGAGTTTTCCAGGAGAGGAAACGAAGAGGGCAGGTAGCCATGGGCTCAAAAGGCGGACAGGTAAGCCTTTGCAAGACCACATTGAGATCCCAGTCAGGAGCTGGAGGGCGCAACGGAGGCTTAAGCAGAAGAAGGCCCCTGAGAAAACGCGCCACCAAGGGGTGCGAGGAAAGAGGCTGGCCCTCCACCGGCGAATGATGTGCAGAGAGAGCACTGAGGTGGACCCTGACAGAGTTGGATTTGAGGCCCAGATCGGAGAGGTGAAGCAAATACTGCAGTACCACCGAAACTAAGCAGGCGAAGGGGTCCTCAGAGCGCTGAGAACACCAGACCGAGAAGCGACGCCATTTAAGGGCGTAAGATTTCCGGGTGGAAGGTCGCCGAGATGCCAGGATGACAGCTTCCACCTCCGGAGAAAGCAGGAGCGGAGCGAGGACTACCCTTTCAGCAGCCAGGCCATCAGATGAAGGGCCCGGAGGTTGGGGTGCAGGAGAGTACCCTGATCCTGGGTCAGGAGATCGGGCTGAAACCCCAGAGGAAGAGGGGTGTCCACCGCTAGCTGTAGGAGTAGAGGGAACCAGGGTTGTCTCGGCCACCTGGGCGCCACCAGGATCACGGAGGCCCTGTCCTGGACAACTTTGAACAGCGTCCGGGACACAAGTGGCGTGGGAGGAAAGGCATACAGTAGGCCCGTGGACCACGAGATGAGGAAAGCATCCGGCGCTACTCTGAGAGGATGCGGGTGCCGGGAGCAGAACCTGGGAAGTTGCCAGTTGAGAGGACTGGCAAAGAGATCCACGGTGGGGAGGCCCCACCGGCGGAAGATCCACTGGACAACGACGGGGTTCAACCTCCATTCGTGCGGCTGCAGAATCCGGCTCAGTTTGTCAGCCAGGCAATTTTCCTGCCCGGGCAGGTAAACAGCCTTGAGGAGGATGTCGTGGTCGACTGCCCAAGAGCAGAGTCTCCGAGCCTCCTGACATAGAAGGAGGGAGCCCGTGCCCCCCTGTTTTTTTCACGTAGAACATGGCAACCTGATTGTCCGTCTGTACCAGCACAGACCGATGAGAAGTGAGGTGAGAGAAGGTCCGCAGAGCTAGGCGGATCGCCCGCAGCTCCAGGAAGTTTATCTGCTGAGCAGCCTCCCAAGGTGTCCAAAGGCCTTGAGTGCATGTTCCCTGGCAATGCGCTCCCCATCCCAGGAGAGAGGCATCTGTCGTTAGCACTTGGGAAGGTGGAGGAGACTGAAAGGTCATGCCGAGTACCAGATTGGGCAGGTGAAGCCACCATTGCAGAGAGGAGACCAGGCGGTCGGAGATCTGTATTAAGTCCGTCAGTCTCCCTGTGGCCTGATGCCATTGAGTGCGAAGGCTCCACTGAGCAGGTCTCATATGTAGACGGGCATTCGGAGTGACATGGACCGTGGAGGCCATATGACCGAGCAGTTGCAGGAATTGTCTGGCAGAGACCGGTGACGCGCTGTGGAACCTGCCTGCCAGAGCTATGAGCCTGTTGGCCCGTTCCAGAGGCAAGAAGGCACGAGCCTGCAGAGTGTCCAGCCATGCTCCTATGAAGTCGAGATCCTGAGAGGGGAGCAAAGTAGACTTTTCGAAGTTTATGACGAAGCCCAAGTGCTGAAGCAGGGCCACTGTGCGTTGAGTGGCCTGAGTGACCTCTAGGGAAGACTGTGCCCGGATGAGCCAATCGTCCAGGTAGGGGAAGACGAAGAGGCCTTGAAGCCTCAGGGAGGCTGCCACCACTGCCAGGCATTTCGTGAACACCCTGGGAGCGGAGGAGAGGCCAAAGGGCAGTACGCGGTACTGATAACACAGGTACACTAAAAAAAATTTTTTTTAAACTGCCTCTAATGTTTCGATTGATTTTTACGTTTTTTGGTGCGCTGAATCCAAATCTGGAAACCAATTTGCTCCATCACGTACGGATTTTTTGCTACATTGGGTTAGCAGTTTGAGGTGAACGTTTCAGATTGAGTGCGATCGAGATAAAAGTTTCTTGGATGAATTCTTTATACTAATTGTTTAGTAGCTATTCAAATAAGAATAAAGAAAATTGTAACAAGGCAGCACATAAGAATAGAGTAATGTCAACAAAACACACTGTGATGGTAGCAAAATTGTCTGCACTTAAAACAGCCACATACATGTGCACAAACATTGAGCTTATAAGAGCGAGGTTAGACACAAAGCAAAGCAAAGAAATGTGCAAAAAATGTTGTACAGGTATGTATGTAAGAATAGAAAACGCAAACCGCACCATTGCAATACATGAAGACAAACACCCGATGGTGTGAAAATAAAATTCTAATAAATGAGATCCGACACTGTGGTAATAACTAGCAAATTTTTATTTCAAAGTTTAGTAAAAACACAATATTTGTCAACACAGTTTAGATTTTAAAGTCATTCTTGGGTCAATCAATCTCCTGGTGGGCCCGTTTCTTCTTCCCCCGAATGCTTCTCTTGGTGCGCTGCTTGGCGTATTTTTCATCTGGGGTTTCCCGCAGCAGCAACCAGCAGAAATCAGCCATCATAGTGGTGGTCCATCTTCCTTGGTACCTTCTCTCTGCGTCCTTGATGTCCTGGTGAAACCTTTCACCTTGTTCTTCACTGTACGCCCCCAAGTTTTCGGGAAAGTAGTTCACATGGGAGTGCAAGAAATGGACTTTCAGGCTCATGTTACAGCCTTGTTCTTTGAAGGCATTGAGCATCCTGGCAACAATATCCTTATAGTTCTCATCCCGCCTGTTCCCCAAGAATTTGAGAACAACATCCTTGAAGGAATCCCAGGCTTCTTTTTCCTTCTCAGACATCGTTTCAGCGAATGCTCCATCTGAAATGAGTTTCCTTATATCAGGGCCAACAAACACTCCTTCCTTTAGCTTTGCTTCAGAAAGTCGGGGGAACTTTGAGCAAAGGTACCGAAAGCACTCACCATCTTTTGGAAAGGACTTGATGAATTGCTTAATGAGACCCAACTTAATGTGGAGAGGTGGTAATAGAATTTTATCACGAGGTACCAAGCTCTCATGAAGAACATTTTTCTCACCGGGTCTCAAATACTCCCGAATTGGCCAGTCTTTTTCCCCCAGTGTAGGTCGCGGGCCCGGCTATCCCACAAGCAAAGGAAGCAGGGATATTTGGTGAAACCGGATTGCTGCCCTAATAGCATGGATAGAAATTTAAAGTCTCCACAAATCATCCACTTATGCTCATCATAACGAATCTTCTGAAGAATCAGGGCCAAATTCTCGTATTTTTCTTGGAGAATAACAGAGTGAGCAATAGGAACTGAAGCGAATGTGTTGCCATTATGAAGAAGAACACCTTTTATGCTGTCTTTTGACGAATCAATGAACAGCCGCCATTCAGCAGGATCATACTTGAGTTTAAACTTTTCCATCACTCCGTATATATCGTTGCAAAATACCAAATCTTCCTCTTTGCTGAAATACTTCAAAAATTGTGTCTCGCGGTTGCGGTACCAATAAAAAGTTGTTCCTGGTGACAATAGATTTTTCTGTTTAAGCCGAGAACCTAGCAGTTGGGCAGCATCTTTTGGGAGTCCTAAATCCCGGACTAAATCATTCAATTCAGCTTGAGAGAGAAGTTCAGGTTTCGGATCTGGTTCAGTTTCAAACTCGGAAGTACTGGACTCATCGGGAAAAGCCATCTGATGAGTCTCATCATGATCAGAACCGTCCACACAAATATGATCCAAAGATTTTGGTGGTTCAGGCACAGGTACTTCGTTGCTATGAGGCATAGGCCTAATTGCTGAGGGAAGGTTGGGGTAACTTATTACGTTCTTATTTTTTAAGTTGTATCCCTTCACAATGCAAGAGCAAAAATAGCAGCCACTGCTGTGGTCTCTTTGTTCACGCCACATCATAGGTATTCCGAAACGAAATGCTTGTTTTTTACCTTTCATCCATAAGCGTAGATCTTCCTCACATGTCTTGCACACTTTGTGAGGAGCCCACGGTTTGTCTTGATCGCCTAACTTCAAACCGAAATAGGCGAAATATACTTTTTTAATAAATGCAGAAATGTTCCTCTGCCGCTTTTTCACGGTATATTCCCCACAAATAAAACAAAAACTGTCCGGAGAGTTGACGCAACCTCTGGCTCTGTGAGCCATCACAAATACACAGCACTGCAAACTACAACTGTAGTGAACCACTTCGGAATAAAGCTGGATTACGACTGAGCAAACAAAAGGTAATAATGAACTTGCAAGAAACTGAAATTTGACAGGAACGTTCATGTCGCAACCACCGTGTTTGAGCGAGCGAACGAGGCGAGGCGAACAGGAAAGAACATGCGCCAGCGCGAGTACTGGATTTAGCCCCCCGCCTCCCAATTGTCCTGTTAATATATAAAATGAATACAAAACACTCTAAAATATCATGAGGGAGTGTTTCTAGTTAGTTAACCATTACAACCTCTATTTTGGGCCAAGAAAATAAACTGCAGTCGGCTAAAAAGAAATTATGTGAACATTCCTTATATGGGTAAGAAATCTAATTTTGCAAGAAAACGTGACGTGATGGAACATTTTGGCTATTTTTCCTGGATTCAGCACCCCAAAATCTATAGGAATCAGTTGCAAAACTGGAGGCAGTTTTTTGGTAGTGTACCTGTGTAATGATTCCCCGCCACCACAAATCTTAGATATTGTCGGTGGTCTGGATGAATAAGGATGTGAGTATAAGCATCCTTTAGATCCAAGGAGCATAGCCAATCTCCCTGCTGGAGGTAGGGCAGTAGGATTCCAAGGGTAAGCATCTTGAACTTTTCCCACTGCAGGAACTTGTTGAGGTTGCGTAAGTCCAGGATGGGTCTGAGGCCTCCTGTTCTTTTTGGTATCAGGAAGTACCTCGAGTAAAACCCGTCACCCCACAGGTGTTAGGGCACTGGCTCCACAGCCTGTTCCTGAAGCAGACTTTGCAGCTCCTGAAGGAGTAAGTCCCTGTGCAGAGGGGGTCTTGGAGGCTCCCCTGGAAAGTAGGGGGGAGGCACCTGGTGAAAATGTAAGAGGTAGCCCTTTTGAACCACCTGCAGCACCCAGGAATCGGATGTTATGGCTGACCACCTGTGGGCAAAGTGGGCCAGCCGGCCCCCCGTGCTGAGCGAAGGCCGCGGAGGGGGAGAGGCTATGCCTGCATAGTCAAAAACCCCCACCCTACTGAGCAGGGGCCTGTGTAGTGGGCTTGGGGGCCTTCTGCCTACGGGACCCATTACCCTGTCCCTTAGCCTGCTGACCCTGATGGGGAGCTGCTGAGGCTTGATATTGTGGGTGGTGTTGTTTATAGGCAGACACCTTCCTCGGGTAAAAGGGCTTTTTCCCCGAGCCCTTCCACTTCTGTGAAGGGGCAGAGGTCTTTCTGGATAGGCGAGTCCTGGTGAGAGTCTCTGACTCAAGTTCTGCCGCCTTTTCAGCCATGGGCTTACCAAAGAGGTTTTCACCTCTGCAGGGGACATCGACCAACTTGTCCTGCACCCATGGCTCGAGGTCGGATGACTGAAGCCAAGTCTGACGGCGAGCACCGATGCCGGCTCCGGCTACTCGAGCCGATGCTTCGAAGCCATCGTAGGCTGCTCGAGAAATAAACTTTGAGCACTCTCGAATACCAGTGGACAAGGCCTGGAACCTCTGCAAAGGTTCCTCGGAGAGACCAGCAGAGAACCTGGCAATTTCTTTTGCCAGGTCTCGAAGATACATGCCCATATATAGCTGGTATGTCTGGACTCGGCAAGCAAGCATAGAGCCCTGGAAGCACTTCCTACCGAGGGCATCCAGGTTCCAGGCCTCCTTACCCGGAGACACCGAGGAGTGCATCTTTTGACTCTTAAGTCGATGCATGGCCGATTCCACCACCATGGAATGGTGCGGTAGTTGTGCCTTTTGGAACCCGGGGCTCTTACGGACTCGATACATAGAATCGACCCGCTTGCTTAACACCGGCGTCGAGGCCGGGCTCTCCCACATGCGGAAGAGCAGCCTCTCCAGTATCAGAGGAACCGGTACAGTAAAGGCCTCCTTCGGGGGAGAGTCACATTGGAGGGCCTCGAGCTCTTCTGCTCGAGGCTCCTCCTCCGGATCCGCGGGGAAGGCCAAAGCCTTGGCCATGTCCCTCACGAAATCGGAGAACCGGGTATCCTCCGGGGGGGGGATCTTCTCCGAGGCTCCGACTCGGGCGAGTTGGAGGGGACGCACCGAGTCTGAAAAGACCCGGGTGACTCGTCCTCCTCCGTGTCCCAGCCCGACTCCTCTGTGGAGGAATCGAGTGGCTCCGTGCGGGCGAGTGCAGAGGATCTCTGCCCCGACGCCGACGTCGACGACCTCGGTCCCGAACGGGAGGCCTAGGGAGACCTTGGCCGAGGATCGACTCGAGCTCGTATGGACTCGAGGATCGGCTCGGCCTCCGGGATCGACTTCGACGTCGACGTCCCGGTGGTCGGGGCAGATGCACTGGCGAGGCCGGTCATCAATGCCCGCTGCTGGTCCATGAAGGCAGCGATACTGCACTCCAAGGCCGTCAATCTGAGACCAAACTCAGAAGACCCAGCAGCCCCCGACTCGGGCCCCGACGGCGTCGGGCCCGACGTCTGCTCCCTCGGAGGCGAGTCCACGAGGACTACAGTACTCACATGTCCAGGAGACTCCACTTCGAGACGAGGATGCTTCGAAGGCCTCTCCGCCTGAGGACCCGGGGCGGCGGACGGGGCTATGCGACCTGGCCCTCGAGGGACCAGGACCGCCCTCCGACGCCGCCCTCGCGGGTTTCTTCTTCTGACGATGTTCCCAGGTGGGAGACCCCCGCTCAGAGGAACTCCGACGATGCTCGGGGCCGGAGTCACGAGACGTCGAAGCCTCTGACGAGGTCCGGGCCCGACCGGACGCGGAGTCAGAGAATATTCGTTCCTTTTGTGACTGCCGACTCCTCAATGCCTTCGAGGACATTTTGTTGCACGGACCACAACTCATCGAGTCATGGTTGGGTCCGAGGCAACGGAGGCAGCAGTCATGTGTGTCGGTAAGAGACATGAGTCTGGTACAGCGATCACACTTTTTAAACCCGCTGGCAGCCATCGGGGGAAAAAGGGCCCCTGCGAGGTCGAAAGACCGTGCTACCAGGGAAAAAGAAAAAAAGTGGCAGGAATGCCCGTTACAAAGGACAAAAACCGAAAAAATGTGAACGGACTCGATATTGGAGTATCGAGGCCGGGCGGGAAAAGGACACGGCGTCGAACCGAGAAAAGAACAAACGAAAAAATCAACCTTTTCAGCAGCGATCACAAACTACGTCTGTAGGGCTCCGCGGAAAAAAGAAGACTGAGCAAGATGGCACCCTTGAGCGGGAAGGGGACCGCACATGCGCACTGCAATTCCCAAAGGCTTTCTTCGAAAGCTGGGGAAAATTGCTCCGCGAGGGCTCCGTCGGCGCCGACGTCACCCATAAGTGAGGACTGACTTCCTGCTTGGTCCTGGAGAATTTCTCTGTAGATTGTCCCATAAATGTTTTATTACAAAATCTAGTTTCTTTTTCGTCATACCTCGTATGTTTTGAAACAGCGACATCCAGGCTATTTGGAAGATGGAGACGAATAGCTGGGAGGATTGACTCTGCACCTTCGTGCACTCCAGGAAAAAGGCCAACGCATGCATGCAATACAGCATGCGCAATGCTACCTCACCACAACTGGTGTAAGGCCAGGGAAAGAATGTTGGAAGGACAATGGACTGGTTGAGATGAAAAGCTGAGACCACCTTCAGCAGAAAACAGGGGTGTGTGTGGACCACCACTGGTTTCTGGTGAAATAGGGTATACAGAGGGTGCACAAACAGAGCCTGGAGCTCACTAACACATCGGGGAGGCCACCAAGAGGAGGACCTTCCAGGTCAAGAACGTCAGAGGACATGCATTTAGCAGCTCAAAAGGAGCCTGCATGAGCTGGCCGAGGACCACGTTCAGGTCTCAAGTGACTGTAGAGAGCTTGACTGGAGGCTCTGAAAGAAGCAAGCCCCACATGAATCAGCCTACCAGAGGTTGAATTGACACAGGCTTCCCTGCAGCCAGGATAGAATGCTCCTATTGCATGGAGGAGGACACACACAGAGTTGGACTTGAGCCCAGAATTGGAGAGTTGTAAGTGGTACTCCAACAGCTGATCAATGGGACAAACAAAAGGGTCCAGCACCCAACTAGTGCACCACACAGCAAACTGACGCCACTTGAAAGCACAGGCCTTATGCATTGACTCCTTGTGGAAAACCAACAGGAACTCTGTAATGCCCTCAGGAAGGGCAAGTTCCATGAGGGCTACCCACTCAACATCTACACCTTAAGTGCCAGGGAACGGATGTTGGGGTGCAACAAGGAGCCACTCTCCTGTGAGATGAGGTCTGGGTCGGAGCCCAGGCAGAGAGGCTCCCTCTGTAAGAGCTGCAGCAGTAATGGGAATCCCAGCAGGCATAGAGCAAGCCTTTCCCCCAGTGGAGAAGGAAGGCATCCAGGACCAGGTGATCACTGGCCAGCCTCAGAGAGTGGAACTGAGCTACCTGGGCATTCTGTGCTGTAGTGAAGAGGTCCACCTCAGGGGTGCCCCACTCCCAGAAGATCCAGTCTACCACTACCCTCTTGAGCATCTACTCGTGTGGCTAAAGTACCCGGTTGAGGCAATCCACTAAGTTATTGCGCTTGCCGGGCAAATATATCACCCTGAGGTCGATGCCATGGAGCAGGAACATAAGAACATAAGATATGCCATACTGGGTCAGACCAAGGTCCATCAAGCCCAGTATTCTGTTTCCAACAGTGGCCAATCTAGGTCATATGTACCTAGCAGTTTCCTCAAGAGACACAAGTTCCACAATGCTTGTACAGGGCGCACCTCCAGAGGTAAAGAGCCTCCTAACACAAGAGGTATGAGCCCAGGCCCTCTGCTTGTTCACACAGATCACCTGGTTGTCCGTCTCGATCAGGACCACCTCATTTGTCAGGTGTGCCTGATAGGCACAGAGAGCATTTGCAATGGTCTGAAACTCAAGAAAGTTGATATGATGGACGCTCTTGTTTTTGGACAACAGACCCTGGGTGCAGAGACCTTCCAGGTGCGTGCCCCAGACGAGCTTGGAGGCATCCATCATAAGCAGCCTGTAGGGCACTGCTGGTTGGAACGGGAGACCCTGGTAGAGGTTTCCAGGCACGAGCCACAATTCCAGGGACTGTGCGAGTGGCGCAGTGACCACACTTTATCCCGCAGGCAGCTAAAGGTTTGCTACCATTGCATTTGGCAAGATCCATTGAACCTGCTGCATGCAGAGGCGGGCCTGAGGCATGACATGACATGCACCATGGCCGCCACGTGTCTGAGGGCTCTCAGCAGCCCATGGGCCGGGGTGTAGTGCTGGTGCTGCAACGCACCCACCACTTCAATGAGACGCTGCAGACAGTCTGCTGGCAGAAATACTTTTGCCCGAGTGGTATCGAGGATAGCCTCAATGAACTCCAGTTGCTGCAGTGGCTGGAGGTGGGACTTTGAACAGTTGATCACGAAACAGACTCCTTCGAGGACCTGAATGGTGAGCTCGATGGACTGCCATATGCTGTCCGGCATGGGGCCCTTTACAAGCCAGTTGTCCAGGTACAGGAAGACAAAGACACACCCCCCCACCCCCCAGGGTTGGGAGGAAGGCGACCATGACAGCCAGGCATTTTCTGAAGACCCTAGGGGCTGCAGCCAACCCAAAGGGTAGCACCCGGTATTGACAGTGCGGGCCGCCCAGCACCAAATGAAAGTACTGTTTGTGAGGTGGGTGGATCGGAATACGCATGTACACATCCTTCAGATCCAAGGAGCATAGCCAGTTGTCTTTAAGAGACCTGGAGAAGTGTCCCCAACAAGACCATTTTGAACTTCTCGTGCACCAGGAACTGGTTGAGCTTTTTAAGATCCAGAATGGGGTGGAAACCACCAGTTTTTTTGCGGACCAGGAAGTACTTGGCGTAGAAGCCCTGTCTGATCTAGGCCAGGGGAAATGGCTCAATGGTGAGCTGAGCCATCAGGGCCTTGACCTCTGTCTGAAGCAGACTCCATTGCACGGGATCCATGGGGTACTCCCAGGGATTGTAAGGGGGAGCCAACTGGGTGAAATGCAACCGATAGCCACATTGGACGATCTGTAGCACCCAGGCGTCTGAGGTGACGAGAGGCCACTGGTGGGTAAAGTGGGTGAGCCATCCCACCAATTGCAGGGGGACCTTGGTGGACAACGGTTGACTGGCTATGCTCCTGAGGACCCTGTCAAAAAACCTGCATCCGGCTTGGGCGGGGAGGGGGGGGCAGACTGTGCTTTGGGGTCACCCCCCGCTGCAAACAGGGTGCCTGGACCTTAGGCTGCACATGCAGCAGGGATGGAAAGTACTGTAATGGGCAGAAAAAGAAAGCTTTCTTGGCCTACTGCTTCTTCTGCAGTCTTTCTGGAGAGTCTGGTGAGGGTCACCTGCTCCTTCTCCAGCTCCTCTGCCTTCTCCTCCACAGGCTTGCTAAAGAGGTTCTCACTCTGACAGGGGATGTTGGTGATCATGTTCTGGACCCACTGCTCCAGGTTAGAGGACTGCAACCAGGCCATCTGCTGCATAGTGATATCTATGGCCGCCACCCTACTGGCAGAGTAGAAGACATTATAGAAATATAGAAACATGATGACAGAAAAAGACCACATGGCCTATCTAGTCTGTCCTTCCATAACAACAACTACAACAGTCCACTTTTTACCTTTAGAGATCCTCTGTGTTGGTCCCATGCTTTTTTGAATTCAGTTACTGTCCTCATCTCTACCACCTCCACTGGGAGACTATTCCATGGATCCACTACTCTTTCTGTAAAGAAATATTTCCGCATATCACTCCTGAATCTATCTCCCTTCACCCTCATCCCATGTCCCCTCGTAGCAGAACTTGCTTTCAATTGAAAGAGGCTCTCTCCCTGAACATTTATGCCACGGAGGTATTTAAACATCTCAATCATATCACCTCTATCCCGCCTTTCCTCTAAGGTGTACATATTAAGATCCTTAAGTCTGTCCTCATATGCTTTATAATGAAGCCCATTAATCATTTTAGTAGCAACCCTCTGCACAGACTCCATCCTGTTCACATCCTTTTGAAGGTGCGGTCTCCAGAATTGCACACTATACTCCAAACGAGGTCGCACCAAAGACTTATACAGAGGAATTATCACCTCCTTTTTTCTGCTAGCCATTCCTCTCCGTATGTACCCAAGCATCCTTCTAGCTTTTGCCGTCGCCTTTTCTTCCTGTTTAGCTACTTTAAGATCAGACACTACCACGCCTAGGTCCCGCTCTTCTTTAGTGGACAAAAGTACTTCACCTCCTATACTGTATTGCTCCCTTGGATTGCTGCAGCCCAAATGCATGACCTTACATTTTTTAACATTAAATCCCAGCTGCCAAATTCTAGACCATTCTTCAGGCTTAGCTATATCCCTCCTCATGTTATCTACACCTTCCTGGGTGTCTACTCTATTGCAGATTTTGGTATCATCCGCAAAGAGGCAAACCTTACCCGACAGCCCTTCCGCTATATCACTAACAAAGATGTTAAAAAGAATCGGACCAAGGACAGATCCCTGGGGCACACCACTGGTAACATCCTTCTCCTCAGAGTGAGCTCCATTTACTTGTACTCTTTGTAGCCTCCCACCCAACCAATTTCTAACCCAAGCAGTAACTTTAGGGTCCATCCCTAGGGTGCTCAGTTTGTTTATAAGTCACCTGTGAGGAACAGTGTCAAAGGCTTTAATGAAATCTAAATACACCACATCTAGAGCTCTCCCTCGGTCCAACTCCCTGGTCACCAAGTCAAAGAAATCAATCAGATTTGTCTGACAAGACCTGCCTCTGGTGAATCCATGCTGCCTCGGATTCTGTAATCCGCTGGACTCCAGAAACCTCACTATTTTCTCTTTCAGCAGCGTTTCCAATAATTTACTCACCACCGAAGTTAAACTAACCGGCCTGTAGTTTCCAACCACATCCTTACTTCCGCTTTTGTGTAAAGGCACCACATGAGCCTCTCTCCAGTCCTTTGGCACCACTCCCGACTCCAACGAGGCATTGAAAAGGTCAGTCAGTGGAGTTGCTAGAACATCCCCAAGTTCCCTCAGTATTCTAGGGTGTATCCCATCTGGTCCCATCGCTTTGTCTACTTTAAGTTGAGCTAGTTTCTCACGAACACAGTCTTCTGAAAATTGTTCAAGATGTCCCTCGCTTCTGTTCTTATTTGTGGGTGTTTTCTGAGGTCCTGCTCCTGGTTCTTCATCTGTGAACACAGAACAAAAATATTTGTTAAGCAATTCCGCTTTATCCTTATCAGCTTCTACATATTCCCCCCCTGCACCCTTGAGTCTGACAATACCACTTTTGCCCTTCCTCTTCTCACTAATATATCTGAAAAATGTCTTATCCCCCCATTTTATTGCATTGGCTATTTCCTCCTCCTTTTGAATCTTTGCCTTCTTGACTACTTTGCTAGCTTCTCTAAGTTTTTCCAAATACAGATGCCTGTCTTCCTCTCTCTGTGATCTCTTGTATTTCATGAAGGCCTCCCTCTTTTTCTTCACTTTTTCAGCTACTTCCTTCGAAAACCATAGCGGTCTCCTGTTCCTTTTGCCTTTATTTACCATTTTAACAAAAAGGTTGGTTGCCTTTAAAATACCCCCTTTCAGTTTTTCCCACTGTTTTTCTACATCCCCCAGCTGTTCCCATCCCACTAACGACTCCCTGAGGTATTCGCCCATCTTCGCAAAGTTAGTCTTCCTAAAGTTTAAGATCTTCACCTTGGAATGGATTCTAACAGCCCTAGTCCTAATACTGAACCACACCATCTGGTGATCACTGGATGCAAAATGATCTCCCACTACAACATCAGAAACACTTTCACCATTGGTAAGCACCAAGTCCAGTATGGCCCCTTCACGTGTGGGGTCTATTACCAAATGCCTGAATAGTTCTCCCTGTAGAGAATCCAGGATCTCCTTACTTCTAGATGATACTGCAGCAGGAATGTGCCAATCAACATCTGGAATATTGAAATCTCCTATCAGTAGCACTTCCCCTTACCTAGCAATGCTGCGTATGTCTTCAATTAACTCTCTGTCCACCTCTTCCTCTTGTGAGGGAGGTCTGTATATCACACCAATGCAAATAGATTTCTCTTTCCCTCTTTCTAGTTTAACCCACAATGCCTCCTCTCTCCCTTTTAAGCTCTGTAATTCCAAAGCTTTAATAGTAGTTTTACATATAGTGCCACTCCTCCTCCCCTTCTTCCTACCCTGTCCTTTCTGAATAAAGTATAGCCAGGTATAGTTACATCCCAGTCATGGTTTTCTGTGAACCATGTTTCTGTAACTGCCACTAAATCCAAGTCTGCCACTCCCACCAAAGCTTCAACTTCAGGGATCTTATTTCCCATGCTACGGGCATTAATACACACTGCTTTCCATATGTTACCCCTGTTACATTAAATACCTTTATGGAAATGGGTATCACCTACCTGGGGGCTTTCACTTACCTGGGGGCTTTCACCACCCATCCCCAACGAATCTAGTTTAAAGCCCTCTTCAGTAGATTAGCCAGTCTACTACCGAAGATGAGTTGACCTTTCTTGGACAGATGGATGCCATCTCTGCTCTGCAACCCTTGGAACAGCATCCCATGGTCTAGGAAACCAAAACGCTCTCGATGACACCATCCACGCAGCCATGCATTCATCTCCAGGATGCGAGCCTCTCTGCCTTGGCCTTTACCCTCAACAGGGAGGATTGAAGAGAACACCACCTGTGCACCTAACTGCTTCACCCTCTGTCCCAGAGCCATGAAGTCACTTTTGATACGTTCCGAGGTATACCTGGCAGTATCATTTGTTCCAACATGGATTAGCAACATTGGGTAATAGTCAGTGGGCTTGATGAGTCTCGGCAAACTCTCCGTAACATCTTGGATTTTGGCACCAGGCAGTCAGCATACCTCTCTGGACATCAAGTCTGGTCGGCAGATGGACGCCTCAGTACCTCTCAGAAAAGAGTCTCCAACCACCACTACCCTTCGTTTCCTTCTGGTCACTGATTCCGCAACTTTGGGGTACTTGAACTCTGGTTCTTCCCTTTCCAGGGATGCTTTCACCTCCTCCACTTCCAGGGCTGCATAGGCACCCAGTATCATAAATTTCAAGCAATCCTTGCCATGAGCTATAAGGTCTCTTTAAAGCCTTATGGCAGTCTTTGGGAACGAAGGAAATACAGTCCTCTATATCCAGCATGACATCCTTGAGGAACATGGCCATATAAGTCTGGTAGAAACAAGGGAAAACCCTACCTGCAGTGTCATCAAGCGCAAGGAAAGCAGGACAGAGGCACACCATCCACTGAGGAAGGTCACTGGCCGAAACATGTGTCGGGCTGACCTATTGTTTCTCAATAAAGGGTCCTTAAATATCCAGTGTGCCTCTATTCTGCTTTCCTTGCGCATATAAGTCTGGCAGGCCAGAATCCCGGCTATCAGCGTGGAATTCTGGAAGCACTTCCTCCCAAAGGAATCTAGGGTTCTTGCCTCCCATGTGGGCAGTACTGAGGAGTGCATTTTTAGCACTCTCTGCACGCTATGGAATTGTGGGGGAATTGAGGTTTCTCAAATCCCAAAGCTGTCTAGACCTAGTACAGAGAGCCCATCTGGCAGCTGATGACCAGAAGTGGTGCTTCCCACAGCTGCAGTAGTAGCCTCTACAGGTCATGGTGGACAGGGACTGTCACCGCCTCATGGGGGGCTGAGGAGTACTGAAGGAGTTCCAGTTCCTCCATCTTCAGATACTCTTCCAATTCCAGAGAAAAAGGGATGGCTTTGGCCAGGTCCTGAACAAAATCCTGGAAGGACATGTTTCCAGGGGCAATTTCTGCTGATCCAGAGGGGTTGATGGGTCGGACAGGAGATCTTGGACCCAAAAGGTCTGACACTGTTCACTCCGCCTCTGATTCCCATTACAATTCAGACTCAGAGAGGAAGTCAAATAAAATATCTAGGAGTCACATTTGACTGCGACCTAAAAATGGAGACACACCTCCGCAAAACCAACAGGGCAGTTTTCTACAAACTAAGAGTTCTACAACCCATACGGAATATTATTGATCCCCATGACTTCAGATCCGTTGCTCAAGCACTCATCATGCCGCATTTCGACTATTGCAACACCATTCTTCAAGGACTACCTAAGAAAACCCTGAACATCCTTCAAATGGCTCAAAATGTAGCTGCCAGGATCATCATGAGGAAAAAGCTTACTGAACACATTACACCAGTACTAATTGAATAACACTGGCTCCCCATAACAGCCCGCACAAAATACAAAATACTGACGACCACCTTCAAACTCATCCACAGCATAGCACCATCCTTCCTTGACACCCTAATCATACTGCAACCTACCAACAGAATCAGGAGAACCATCAACTCCAACACCCTCCACACTCCAACAGATATCAGATCAGTCAAAATAATCACTAGTAACAGGGCTTTCTTGTACACAGCACCGACACTATGGAACCAACTCCCACCCGACCTACGAGCCAGCAATGATCTAGCTGACTTTAGAAACTCAAAACCCACCTATTTCAAAGTCATTTCAACCTGTACTAAACTCACATGAGGGGCAACTCCCCCAGCAACCTAGAAAACCAGTTATGTTTAAATGTACATATGTAAATTATGATCCTATTAGCTAAGTAGATAATTTTCTGCGTGACGTGCTATCCTTTCGAATCTTTATGTACAAAACAAATTTTTTCTGTCTTGATTCGACAGCTTTTTCTATGTAATCTTACCCGCTTCTGATCGCTGGAAGGAGCGGCATACAAATGCTTGCTAAATAAATAAAATAAATAAATGTTGTCTCCGAAGAACGCCAACTGCACGGCTCAGGAGAGGGATGTAGTCGATGGACACCTTGTGCCCAGCATGATGATAGCGATGACCTGGGGCTTTGGACTCTGATACACTGGAGAGGGAGATTACCCTGACGGCCAGAGCAGATACTGATCTCCCACCCATTGTCCCAGCCACGACGGACAGGGCATGGGCCTCCATGATAGGTTAGAAGGCAGGCGGTGATGACACGCTCCATGCCGAAAAGCCTGTGTTCCACAGAGCTTCCACCACTGCCAAGTGAGCTTCTAAGGCTTATACGCATGCCTCAAGAACCACCACAGATGGACATCAATACCGCAGTCGCGGACACTGCCAGTGACCCCTCAGGTGGGACTGACTGGATCATTGGGAGACATCTGGCTGCCCTCCTGGGCACAGAGAATGGACTCTGCTGTCCAGGTTGTGTCCTCCCACTGGGGAAGCTTTGCCGGACATTCCCAGCCCTTGTTGTCAATCTTGTCTTGCACCAAGAGCGGCTGTGGCGATTCTGCACATGGATGATCTTTTTGTGCTCCCCTTTCAACATCGATGGGATTTCTGCAGAGGGTCTCCCCTCTCTGCTCAAACCCTTTTGCTCTGACTGAGCTCTCTATTCCTTTCCCTTGGCCACCTCAGGCATGGAAGATGGAGTCTGAGCTGAGGATGATGAATTAGATAAGCTAAAGAGGGACTCTTTCTGCTTTTTCCAACTCTTCAGTTCTTGATGCGTCATCTGGTTCTTAAACATGTAGGAACTCTGTTCTGAGCACATGTATATTCACAAATCTTCCGCCTTCCTAGGTATAATGTAAATCCTGAAGTGTGGTAATTAATGGGCATTACGGGTTTCGCCCTTACCATGGTGTTGAAACACTTACAGTCCTAACAGACACTCTAGTAAGAGGAATTGATAACACAAAGCACACATTTCTACTTACCTTTCTAGACATCACGGCGGCGTTTGATAGCATTAACCATCAAATAACGTGAACCAGGCTACAGCATATAGGTATTAAAGATACTGTACTAAAATGGTTTTCTTCATACCTATCAGATAGGACTCAAGAAATTAGAATTGAACAGCAAACATCTGATACTTACAAACAAGAACAAGGTCTCCCTCAAGGCTCTGCTCTTTCCGCCTTACTCTAACATTTGTCTACAACCAATCTGCTCCATTTTTAAGAGATTCCGCGTAAATTACCATATTTACACAGATGACATAATGATATATCTCCCGTGGGACACTTTGAATCCACCAACCCAATTACTGACTGACTGTTTCTCAGAAATTATGAAATGGCTAGCGTACCACAATCTAAATATTAACTTTACAAAATCGGATGCCATGTATGTCACCACTTATTATTAAAACTAGTCGTTCACAACTAACTCAGACATATAGAAAATATTTAAACTTTGACTTAAATTTTGGCTAAATCAAACATATAAATCTAATTAACTTAACTCAATTATGAAACAAGGTCTCAGACTTATTCGGCACAACTTTCCGACTCACGTCCTGGAAAGTCGTGTGCCTTGTTGCATCAATGGTCAACAAGGCACGCGACTTTCCAGGACGTGAGTCGGAAAGTTGTGCCGAATAAGTCTGAGACCTTGTTTCATAATTGAGTTAAGTTAATTAGATTTATATGTTTGATTTAGCCAAAATTTAAGTCAAAGTTTAAATATTTTCTATATGTCTGAGTTAGTTGTGAACGACTAGTTTTAATAAGTAGTTTATCGTTCCAAAGAAGACCAAGTAATCGTGTGGCTACACAATGTATGTCACCAGACATCAGAACTTCTCCCCCTCATCATCAATCAGAATCAGTGACATTAACGTTTCAGTTAAAAATTAATTTTAAAAAACTTAGGGATAATCATTGATCGCTCCCTCAGCTTCACATCCTATATAACCCAAATAAGTAAAAATATTTTCTACAAACTCAAACTTCTAACACAACTCCATCCACTCCTTCACCTCCATGATCTTCGATAAGTAATTCATACAATAATTACTCCTCACCTCAATTTCACAAACTCCATTTTACAAGGTATCACAAAACAAGACTTTAAACAAAAATACTCCAACTAGCTCAAAATGTTGCCACAAGAATAACCATGAATATCAACTCTATGGAACACATCACTCCAACAACTCTATGCCCTCCACTGGTTACCCATACAAAGCCACATTAAGTACAAAATTCTTGTTACAACATTAAAACTAATCGACTGCATATCCCCATCATACCTATCTACATTTATCTCCAGGGAAAACAATAACCACAGCCAACGCAACCGGAATAAAAACAAACTATCTATTCCAACAGACTTCAGGAAATCCAAAAGGTTAACTAATAACAAGGCCTTTTCCCACACTGCCCCTATGCTCTGGAACGCTCTCCCTGACCAACTCGGAGAATTAAATGATTAACAAACATTTAGAAAGAATCTCAAAACCCATCTATTTACCCTCTATTTTAGAATCTACGAGCAACACAACACACCTCCAACAACCCCTTCCCCATCCCAACCATAATCCATGACCCTCCACCCACTTATAATGATGTATATAGTTTATGCTAGTTTACTTGTATGTCTGTTATAGTCTCTAGGTTTCTAGCCTAATGGACACCTCAGTTTAATGTACAGTTATCTTCTGTTCCATGTATATGAGTATGTATCTGTTTATGTACTACTAAAAGTTTTGTTACTTGTAAACTGCAATTGATCTTTGGAAATCGTGGTATAAAAAACTAACAAAATAAATAAAATAAATAAATGCAGGAACTCTGTTCTGAGCACATGTATATTCACAAATCTTCCACCTTCCTAGATACAATGTAAATCCTGAAGTGTGGTAATTAATAGGCATTATGCATTGCACAGAGTCAGCCCCTGTACAGATTCAGAATTGGTTACCAGTCATCTTTTGGACATTGTTTCTAAACAGAGAAACTAGAAATCCTAGTAGTTAATACAATTTCTGAAAAAGACGACATGCATGGCTATATTTCACCAGTTAGAGTGATAAACTTCAGAGCTTGAAGCAATAGCATAACTGAACATGCATATTTACTACTAGTTAATATTGTGATTTGCTTAGCTGATACACACTTCTCAGAGAATTAAAAAGCACAATTATGAAACTCAGGAGAGCTTAGAAAACAAGTTTCTTATTTTCCTAATCTAGAAAATTCTGCATAAAGACGACTGTATTAACTGAAATTTGGAACAAATTTACCTTTCATTTACTACATGGTTACTGGTTCTTTTCAACAGACAAAAATTCTGACTTGTTTTCATAAGTAGCCTGTAGGTCAGTCTTTTGTTTTACTAAGACATATATACTTTTAAATTTCATAGTATAGCAAGCATATATTATGCATCTAGTAGTAAAGTATAAATGTCATTTTATTTAAAAATACAAAAAAAACTTATTAGTCAAACCCTAAAAACAAATTTCAATATTATACACAAAAAAAAGCATTGTGTATTTCCAGCAGAGACCCAGAGCTATTCTCTTCAGGCCAGATGGAGCTGAGATTTAATTCCAATATGAACACAAGGCGGATCATATAAAACACCTTAAAATCTCACAATTCCATTTTACACATTCCAATTCCATCCAATATACCCAAAAGTATATAGCCATGAAATATTAAAACAAAATGTTCTGTCTAATCTTAAAGAAAAAAAAAGACTATTTTCTATTTACAACGATTTTTGAAAATTCTATATTTTCCATTCTTAAATCCGATGGAAGAGAATTCCAAAGATTCAGAACTTTACCCTTCATAGTCCTTTAAAAACAATTCTAGCCTGTACTGGGAGCCACCAAGATTTTATTAAAAAACAGGATGACTCTGGCCCATCTTTTCGCATTCCATATTAATTTGGCAGCCACATTTTGTAGCACTTGCAGTCTCCTTAAATCATTATTTGTAGAACCCAAATAAATTGAACTGCAATCAAAATGAGGAAGAGTAACTAATTGTTCTACAAAGGGAACAAACCTAATGCTTGAAGAAGGGAAAGAGTAGTTACTCACCTGTAACAAGTGTTCTCCAGGAGCAGCAGGAATCAGTCCTCACTTATGGGTGACGTCGGCGCCGACGGAGCCCACGCAGAGCAATTTCCCCAGCTTTCGAAGAAAGCCTTTGGGATTGCAGCACGCATGCGCGGTCCTCTTCCCACCCAAGGATGCCATCTTGCTCAGTCGAATGACATAGCGGAAGACAGCAACCATAAGAATGACTGCAACTCCAAGGGGAGGAGGGAGGGTAGTGAGGACTGATTCCTGCTGCTCCTGGAGAACACCTGTTACAGGTGAGTAACAACTCTTTCTCCAGGACCAAGCAGGAAGTCAGTCCTCACTTATGGGACTCCCTAGCTTAAGGCTACCGGAGACCTCAAGCTGGAAGGAGCTCCCTCCAGCTCAACAGCACAGAAGGAAGGAATCTTTTCTGAATATGAATCCGGCCGGTAGCCAACACCGGGGCCGGATGGTAGGAGTTGCCTAAACCTCAAAAAGATTGTGGAGGACTGCCTGTCTGAAAGCACTATCCCTGCGGGACTCCCTCTCCAGGCAGTAATGAGCCGCAAAAGTCTGGCTGGAAGACCAAGTAGCGGCCCGGCAGATGTCTGCCAACGGAACAGAGCGGAGGTGGGCTACAGACGCCGCCTTCGCCCTGACACGGTGCGCCGTGACTCGACTCTCCAAGGAGAGGCCGGCTGCCTCATACGCCCAGGCGATACAGTCAGCTACCCAGATGGACAGAGTACGCTTAGAGGCAGGGACCCCCAACTGATTGGGGTCAAAGGAAACGAAAAGCTGGACAGCTTTCCTATGCTCACACGTACGGTCAAGATAGAAGGACAAGGCTCTTCGACAGTCCAGGGTATGCAGAACAGTCTCAGCTCTGCTGGTCTGCGGCCTGGGAAAGAAGGTCGGAAGAACCACCTCTTGATTGATGTGGAAAGAGGAAACCACCTTCGGGAGAAACTTAGGGTGCGTCGTAAGACAACCCTATTCTTGTAGAACCTGGTGTAAGGGGGCTCCGACACTAGGGCCTGTAGTTCACTAACGCGCCTAGCGGAGGTAAGGGCTACCAAGAAGAGAGTTTTCCAGGAGAGGAAACGGAGGGGGCAGGTAGCCATGGGTTCAAAAGGCGGGCAAGTAAGCCTTTGTAAAACCACATTGAGATCCCAGTCAGGAGCCGGAGGGCGCAACGGGGGCTTAAGCAGAAGCAGGCCCCTGAGGAAACGTGCCACCAAGGGGTGCGAGGAAAGAGGCTGGCCCTCCACAGGCGAATGGTGTGCCGAAGAGCACTGAGGTGGACTCTGACAGAGTTGGACTTGAGGCCGAGATCGGAGAGGTGAAGCAAGTATTGCAATACCACCGATACTAGGCAGGCGAATGGGTCCTCAGAACGCTGAGAACACCAGACCGAGAAGCGAAGCCATTTGAGGGCGTAAGATTTCCGGGTAGAAGGTCGCCGAGACGACAGCTTCCACCTCCGGAGGGAGCGAGAGCGGAGCTAGGACTACCCTCTCAGCAGCCAGACCATCAGGTGAAGGGCCCGGAGGTTGGGGTGCAGGAGAGTACCCTGATCTTGGGTCAGAAGATCGGGCTGGAACCCCAGAGGAAGAGGGGTGTCCACCGCTAACTGCAGGAGCAGAGGAAACCAGGGTTGCCTCGGCCATCGGGGCGCTATCAGGATCACGTAGGCCCCGTCCCGGACAACCTTGAAAAGCGTCCGGGATACCAGCGGTGTGGGAGGAAAGGCATACAGTAGGCCTGTGGACCACGAAATGAGGAAAGCATCCGGAGCTACTCTGAGGGGATGCAGATGCCGAGAGCAGAACCGGGGTAGTTGCCGGTTCAGGGGACTGGCAAAGAGGTCCACGGTGGGGGAGCCCCACCGGCGGAAGATTTGCTGGGCAACGCCGGGGTTCAACCTCCACTCGTGGGGCTGCAAGACCCGGCTCAGCCTGTCGGCCAGGCAGTTTTCCTGCCCGGGCAGGTAAACAGCCTTGAGGAGGATGTTGTGGTCAACAGCCCAGGAGCACAGTCTCCGGGCCTCCTGACAGAGCAGGAGGGAGCCCGTGCCCACCTGTTTGTTCATGTAGAACATGGCCACCTGATTGTCCATCTGCACCAATACAGACTGACGCGAGGTGAGGTGAGAGAAGGTCCGCAGAGCTAGGCGGATCGCCCGCAGCTCCAGGAAGTTGATCTGTTGAGCCGCCTCCCAAGGAGTCCAAAGGCGCTGAGTGCGTGCTCCCTGGCAATGCGCTCCCCACCCCAGGAGAGAGGCATCTGTCGTCAGCACCTGGGAAGGTGCGGGAGACTGAAAGGGCATGCCCAGTACCAGGTTGGGCAGGTGAAGCCACCATTGCAGAGAGGAGACCAGGCGGTCGGAGATCTGTAGAAGGTCCGCCAGACTCCCTGTGGCCTGATGCCATTGAGTGCGAAGACACCACTGGACAGGCCTCATATGCAGCCGGGCGTTCGGTGTGACATGGACCGTGGAGGCCATATGACCGAGCAGCTGTAGGAACCGTCTGGCCGGGACCGGGGACGCGCTGCGGAACCTGCCGGCTAGAGCCATGAGCCTATCGGCTCGCTCCCGAGGCAAGAAGGCACGAGCTCGCAGAGTGTCTAGCCGTGCCCCTATGAACTCGAGATCCTGAGAGGGACTCAACGTGGACTTCCCGAAGTTTATGACGAAGCCCAAGTGCTGAAGCAGAGCCACCGTGCGCTGCGTGGCCTGAGCGACCTCTATGGCCGACTGTGCTCGGACGAGCCAGTCGTCCAGGTATGGAAAAACGAACAGGCCTTGAAGTCTCAGGAAGGCCGCCACCACTGCCAGGCATTTTGTGAACACCCTTGGGGCGGAGCACAAGCCGAAGGGCAGCACGCGGTACTGATAATGTTTCCCTGCCACCACAAATCTGAGATATTGTCGGTGGTCCGGATGAATAAGGATGTGGGTATAGGCATCCTTTAGATCCAAGGAGCATAGCCAATCTCCCTGCTGGAGGTAGGGCAGCAGGATTCCAAGGGTAAGCATCTTGAACTTTTCCCGCTGCAGGAACTTGTTGAGGTTGCGTAAGTCCAGAATGGGTCTGAGGCCTCCTGTTCTCTTTGGGACCAGGAAGTACCTCGAGTAGAACCCTTGACCCCACAGATGTTGGGGCACTGGCTCCACAGCCTGCTCCCCCAGCAGACCCTGCAGCTCCTGAAGGAGCAAGTCTCTGTGCAGAGGGGGCCTTGGAGGCTCCCCTGGGAAGTAGGGGGGAGGCACCTGGTAAAAATGCAAGAGGTAGCCCCTCTGAGCCACCTGCAGCACCCAGGAATCGGACGTTATGGCCGACCACCTGTGGGCAAAGTGGATCAGCCTGCCCCCCGTGCTGAGCAAAGGACGCGGGGGGGGGGGGGGGGGGCTATGCTGGCATAGTCAAAAGCCCCCACCCTGCTGGGCAGGGGGCTGTGTAGCGGGCTTGGGGGCCCTCGGCCTATGGGGGCCATTCCCCTGACCCTTAGCCTGCAGGCCCTGAGTGGGAGCCGCCGATGCTTGGTATTGAAGGTGGGGTTGCTTATAGGCAAGCACCTTCCTCGGGTAAAAAGGCTTCTTCCCCGGCCCCTTCCGCTTCTGCGAAGGAGCGGAGGTCTTTCGGGACAGGCGAGTCCGAGTGAGAGTCTCGGACTTGAGTTCTGCCGCCTTGTCAGACATGGGCTTACCGAAGAGGTTTTCACCTCTGCAGGAGACATCGACTAGCTTGTCCTGTACCCATGGCTCGAGGTCGGATGACTGAAGCCAGGCCTGCCGGCGGGCACCGATGCCGGCTCCGGCCACTCTGGCCGATGCCTCGAAGCCATCGTAGGCCGCCCGAGAAATGAACTTCGAACACTCACGAATGCTATCGGACAAGGCCTGGAACCTCTGCAAAGGTTCGGCGGAGAGACCAGCCGAGAACCCGGCGAGCTCTTTCGACAGGTCTCGGAGGAACATGCCCATATACAGCTGGTATGTCTGCACTCGGCAGGCCAGCATGGAACTCTGGAAGCACTTCCTCCCGAGGGCATCCAGGTTTCGGGCTTCCTTACCCGGGGGCACCGAGGAGTGCATCTTTTGACTCTTAAGCCGATGCATTGCCGATTCCACTACCATGGAGTGGTGCGGCAATTGCGCCTTCTGGAACCCGGGGCTCTTGCGGACTCGATACATCGAATCGATCCGTCTGCTCAACACCGGCGTCGAGGCTGAATTTTCCCACATGCGGAAGAGCAGCCGCTCCAGCATCGGAGGGACCGGCACAGTAAAGGCCTCCTTCGGGGGAGAGTCGTACTGGAGTGCCTCGAGCTCTTCCGCGCGAGGCTCCTCCTCGAGATCCGCGGGGAAAGATAAAGCCTTGGTCATATCCCGCACAAAAATCAGAGAAGCGCGTATCCTCCGGAGGGGATCGCCTTCGAGGCTCCGACTCAGGCGAGTCGGAGGGGACGCACCGCGTCTGAAAAGAGCCGGGCGACTCGTCCCCTTCCGTATCCCAGCCCGACGCCTCCGTGGAGGAATCGAGGGGCTCCGTGCGGGCGAGGGTTCGTCCCGACGCCGACGTCGACGACCTTGGTTCCGAACGGGAGGCCGAGGGAGACCTCGACCGAGGATCGACTCGAGCCTGCATCAACTCGAGGATCGACTCGGCCGCTGGGGTCGACATGGACGTCGACGTCCCGGTGGTCTGGGCAGATGCACTGGCGAGGCCGGTCATCCATGCCCACTGCTGGTCCAAGAAGGTAGATATACTGCGCTCCAAGGTCGTCAATCTGAGGTCAAACCCAGAAGACGCGGCAGCCACCGACTCGGGCCCTGACGGCGTCGGGCCCGACGTCGGTTCCGTAGGGGAGTCCAGGAGGACAATAGTACTCACGTGTCCAGGCGGCTCCACCTCGAGGCGGGGGAGCTTGGAAGGTCTCTCCGCCTCCGAGGACTCGGGGCGGCTGGCGGGGCTATGCGACCCGGCCCTCGAGGGACCAGGTGCGTCCTCCGACGACGCCCGCGCGAGTTTCCTCTGCCGACGACGCTCCCGGCCAGGGGACCCCCGTTCAGAGGAACTCCGACGGTGCTCGTGGCCGGAGTCACGAGACATCGACGCCTCCGACGAGGTCCGGGCCGGACCAGACTCGGGGTCAGAGAAGATTCGGTCCCTTTGCGATTGCCGACTCCTCAGCGACTTGGAGAACATCTTGCCGCACGGACCACAACTCCCGGAGTCATGGTTGGGTCCGAGGCAACGGAGGCAGAAGTTATGCGTGTCTGTAAGAGACATTAATTTAGAACAATGATCACATTTCTTAAACCCGCTGGCAGCCATCGGGGGAAAAAGGGCCCCCGCGAGGTCGAAAGACCATGCCGCCAGGGGTGGAAAAGTAAGTGGCGGGAACGCCAGTTAGAATAATCGAAAACCAAACAAAAAATGTGAACGGACTCGATAAGGGAAAATCGAGGCCAGGCAGGAAAAGGACACGCGAACCGAGAAAAACAACAAAGAATTAATCAACTTTTTCAGCGGTGGTAACAAACTACGTCTGTAGGGCTCCGCAGAAAAAAGAAGACTGAGCAAGTTGGCATCCTTGGGCAGGAAGAGGACCGCGCATGCGCGCTGCAATCCCAAAGGCTTTCTTCGAAAGCTGGGGAAATTGCTCTGCGTGGGCTCCGTCGGCGCCGACGTCACCCATAAGTGAGGACTGACTTCCTGCTTGGTCCTGGAGAATCCTAGTGA
Source organism: Ichthyophis bannanicus (assembly GCA_033557465.1). Taxonomy (NCBI): domain Eukaryota; kingdom Metazoa; phylum Chordata; class Amphibia; order Gymnophiona; family Ichthyophiidae; genus Ichthyophis; species Ichthyophis bannanicus. The sequence goes on along the minus strand of CM066036.1, from coordinate 522,959,624 downwards.
CTATGCAATGGAAGCTTCTAATGGCCATATTTAGGTCCCCAAAATTATAAGGTTTCTAAGAGAAACCTGGTGCATGGCCTTTGGGGTCAGGGCTATCCTTACAATGACCTGGCTATGTAATTTTAAGGACGAGTTTGTTGTTATGTTGTTAAGTGCCGTCGAGTCTGGGTCAACTCATGGCGACCCTCTGGATAGTTGTTCTGAACTGTGTTCAGTCTTCAGTCAGGCTGCTCATTGTTGACAGAGTGGCACCCACAGCTGCTGTTATTGTATCAATCCGTCTCATTGCTGGCCTTACCCTTTTGCGCTGACCTTCTACCTTGTCAAGCATGATGTCTTTCTCTAATGATCTCTTTCTTCGCATGATGTGTCAAAGTATGAAAGTTGAAGTCTTGTCACCTGAGCTTCTAAAGAAAGCTTGGGTTTGATCTCCTCTAGTACTGACTGGTTTGTTCTTTGGGCAGTCCATGGTATACACAGTATTCGTCACCAGCACCATAATTAAAAGGCATCAATTTTCTTCCTATCTTTTTCACTGTCCAACTTTCACATCCATATGACATTATTGAAAATACCACAGCTTGAATAAGTCAAATCTTTGTATGGAGAGAGACATCTCTGCTCTTGAGAATCTTGTCTAGGTCCTTCATAGCCATTCTGCCAAGAGCAATGCGCTGTCGGATTTCTTGACTACTTGTTGTTTCTTTATTGACAGCTGATCAAAGCAGGTTAAAGTTGTCCACTATTTTAATTTCTTCTCAATCAATGATGAACTTATTGATTTTGCCAGTTGCTAGGAACTTTGTCTTTACATTAAGGTGCAGGCCCATTTTAAGAATATTTTCCTTGATCTTGAGAAGCATATGTTTCAGAAAGTCTTCACTTTCCACCAGTTATGTGGTATCAGTATAGCAAAGGTTGTTGATGAGTCTTCCACCAATCTTCACACATCTGTTGTCTTCATACAGTCCTGCTTCTCTGATAATTTGTTCTGCATATAAATTAAAGAGGTAGGGGGAAGGTATGCAGCCTTGTCGTACATCTTTACTAATTTTAAACCATTTTGTTTCTCCTTGCTCTGTTCAAGTTGTTGCATCTTGATCAGTGTAAAGTTATAGAAGAGAACTATCAGGTGTTCTGGTATACCCATACTTCTTAATGTAGCCCAGAGTTTCTCATGGTTTACACAGTCAAAAGCCTTGCTGTAATCAATAAAACACAGATATCCTTTTGGTATTCGTTAGTCTTTTCAAGGATTCATCTCACATCTGTGATGTCTCTCATTCCTCGTCCTTTCCTGAACCTTGCTTGCACGTCAGGCAGTTCTTGCTTTAGGGTATGGTTGTAGTCTCTGCTGAATAATCTTGAGTAGAATTTTGCTGATATGTGGGATCAGAGCGAATGTGCGATAATTTCCATAGTCAGTTGGATCACCTTTCTTTAGTATTGGTATAAACACAGATCTTTTCCAATCAGTTGGCCATGAGGATGTCTTCCAAATTTCCTGGCAGAGCCTTGTAAATATGGTAACAGCTGCGTCAGATTGCTGTAATACTTCAATGGGAATGTCATCAATGCCTGGTGCTTTGATAAGGCTTTCAATACTGCTTTGATTTCTTTCATCACCAATGGTTCCTGATCATCTGGTACAGGTTGAAACGGCTATTGGTCCACTTGATCTTTATCATATAATGACTGTATATTCTTTGCACCTTTTCTTGATCTTCTCAGCATCATTCAACATGAATCCTTGAACATCTTATAACATTCCAATTCAAGACTGGAATTTTTTCTTTAACTCTCATAGCTTTAGAAAAGCCGATCTTGTTCTTCCTCTAATAGTTTCTACTTCTATTTCCTTGCATGCATCATTGTAGTACTTCTCCTTGTCTTGTCTTACTGCACGTTGGAAATCTGTTGAGTTCTGCGATTGGACTCTCATTCTCCTTTAGTTTTAGCTTCTGTGCATTTCTGGGCAATTTTCAGAGTTTCTTCAGTCATCCATTTTGTCTGTTTTTGCTTTTTCACCTTTTGTAGACACGGTCTCACTTTCTTCCAACACAACCATCTTAATGTCATCCTATAACTCTTCTGGAGCTCTATCATTTGTATCTAAAACAGCAAATTGATTTTGCAGGCAGTTTTTAAATTCCAGCGGTATAACTCAAGATCATATTTTGCTACATTTATGAGTGGCTTGCTCTTTTTCAACTTTAGCTTGAGTTTGCATACTTGCAGTTAGTGATCTGTACCAGAGTCAGCTCCAAGTTTTGTCTTTGTTGATGTTATAGAGCTTTCCCATCATTGACTTCCACAGATGCAATCAATTTGATTTTTGTACAATCCATTGGGTGAAGTTCATGTGTACAATCACTGCTTGTGTTGCTGAAAGAAGGTGTTTGAGATGACTAGATCGTTGATCTTGCAGAATTCTGTCTGTCTTTCTCCAGCTTCGTTTCTGTTGCCAAGTCCATATTTTCCAACCACTTTGCCTTCTTTGTTGCCAACGTCTGTGTTCCAGTCACCCATGGACTATCAGGGTATCCTATTTGCATGTTGTCAATTTCAGTTTGTACTTGTTCATAGAACTCATCAACTTTATCCTCTTCTGCAGCTGTTAGGGCATATACTTGAATTATAGTTGTGTTGATGGACATTCCTCGTAGACTAATAAAATTTACGCGTTCACTGATTACACTGTATTTCATTACATTTCTTGTGAAGTTTCTTAATTATACATGCAACACCATTTCTTCTTTGTCTTTCACTTCCAGCATAGTAGACCGTGTGATCATTAGATGCAAAGTGCCCGATGCCAGTCCATTTCAGTTTGCTGACACCCAACAGATCGAGTTGTACATGCTCCATTTCATTTCCGACCACCTCCAACTTCCCTTGGTTCATGCTTTGTACGTTCCATGTCCCAATACATAAGCCATCTTTGCAGCTTCTGACTCGCATTTCATGCGCAGCTACATCAGCAGTCAGATGTCCCTAGGGCTTTCATTCAACCACATCATAAATGCTGGCTTTACTGTGAAAAATCTTCAGCTCCTTCCTAGTAGCCAGTTCAGTGCCTTCCGACCTGGGGATCTCATCTTCCAGCACTATAGTGCAATTTGTTTTGTTGTGACTATCCATTGGGTTTTCAAGTTATGAAAGTAGATTGCCAGGTCTTTCTTCCACGCAGTTTAATTCTAGTGTTGTTGCTGCCATTGTCACAGAAATATGATCCTCTGCCGCCAACACCATCTCATTCTGCTGCTGCTCAGATGGGTGGTTTATCTTGTCTGGCACCTCAGCTGAGATATGTCCATCTTGGGAGACCCTGCCAGTAGTTAAGCTACAGAAAGCGTAGCCCTCAGCATCACTGATCACAAAAGCCCTCACAGCACAGCAAGCTGCAAACCAAGTGAGGGAGGAGTTTAGCACAGGGGGAAAAACAAACAACCTCCCCCCCCCCCCAAAAAAAAAAAAATCCACAGGTGAGTGAAAATTCATGGCACAGATTTCCAGGTCCAACTGAGCTGAAAACCCAAAGGAGCAGGAGGAAATTGCCAAGATGGTATTCTAATGTTTAAACTGAAAAGCTTTGCAGGGTTGGGCTTGGAATTCAATTGCACACAATGGTAAAAGCAATTTTACTCCAACGATTTTTTTGAGCTATTAGATTTAATTTCATGTCATTAGTGCTTAATAGTTGTTAAGATCATGTGAACATAAACATCAGCAGTGTTTAACGTTTTCATTGGTGACTGAGCATTTATATAGCGAGACGTCAGACATTAAAGTTACTTCCTGAGCTGGTCATCGAGTAGTGATTGTAAGCCCTTGAAGAAGCCTTTTTCTGAGGAGAAACAAAGATGTTTGTCGGGTTTACCGACAACATATTGAACCATGGGAGTCTAAAGAAAAGTATTAAAAATTACTCTCAGTGATCGTTTGATTATGATTATTACCACATAGCTCTTGTTTGTTTACAGGGCTTGTGAGGAAAAAGACTTGTGGCTTTGTTGTGAGTCTTGTTAAAGTCTTCAATGGAAACCGTTGTGTGTCTTATTGTGGACTGTTTATGAAGTTAATGGAAATACTTAAAAAGAATATCAGAAGAGAACTGACAGCTTGAATTGATAGCTTGAATTCAATAAATTGAACTGAACCGATAAGTGATAAATAGTATACATGAATATAATCCAGAAAAGTACTTTTTGAGATTGTAGCTTTAATATTAATATGGAGGAGGTTGGAGACTGGTGATGTGAGAATCTCACTATCTTTTATTGTGATTGATTTTGCCATATGAAGGGTTTATAACCATCCTGAGGTCTCTTTCCTTATGAATAAATATCTTTGGATGTTTTAATAGAGACATGTTTTAATAGTGCATGCTTGTGGATTTTCACTCATTCCTTCTAGTCAGAACGCTTGTCCAAATTTGATGATAGAGACAGATTCTGGACGTTTCCGCTCATATTTCAGCCACTTTGTAACGACTGTAGTGTGCACTTTACAGTGTGTCATACATTCAAGAAAACATGTCATTAATTCTGACAGTCTATTCCTTTTTGTGGGACTAAGTTTTAATGGCAGTTTTACGATCTTCAAAAATGAAATACAATTTTGTAACCGCAGGTGGGTAGATAAACAGTAAGAACATACACAGCATGGTAGTTTTACTTTAAAATTTATAGTGAAACAGTAGCTGCTACAATTATTTTAATTATGCTCACTTTTCAACTTCAATGAACAAATCTTAGCAGTAACATTTAATCATCATAGTAACTACCGTTATTCTAAAGATGACTTCCCTTCCTTTTATAGTAGTAATGAGTTGTTAAGATAATGCACACCTGCAAACAAGGTTCAGCCTTACCTGTCTTGCTACTTCCCTTAAACATGCCACACCTTGCTCAAAGTTAGAAAACACTACTGAGCCATATTTCTGATATTCAGGAACTGGTCGTATTTTTAATGTAACTTCTGTAACCACTCCAAGGGTTCCTTTCAAGGAAGAAAAAAAAAAGATCAATATATATGGCCATTAACATTTTCCACATGGAAGGATAATATACTCTAAAAACCTTTTAATATTTGGAAATTTAAAGGACTTTACAAATATTCTTAATCTGTTACTTGAAGCAAAATTTTAAGATGAGGTACCAAATGTTGATAAACTAAACCAAAGCAAAAACATTTACCTTGAAAAATTGGAAAGTTTCAATCCTGTGTTAAACCTTTGCAGTATTTTTTCTCTTTTTGGATAATTCTCCTCCAAGAAAAGGACTTACTGCATAAATAGTACTTAATTGATTTCTGCTGGTAGCACATCACCTAGCTTTTATGAATTTAGATTTATGAAGATATATTAATTATAAAAAAAAAAAATTTAAACCGGAAGAAAACATGAACTGCATTTTGTGTCCAAATATGAACTTTTTTAAAAAATATTTCTACAAAAGAGGTGGACTTCAATGTATCTGTAGGAGTACAGTGGCATTTTATAGCAATGCAGTTGTGAATGGAAAATATTCTCTTCTAATTCTGGTGTCTTTTCAATGTAACAATTTGGCTGCCCTCCAAAACCCTATATTTTCTCATTAGGTAACTGCTCCAGAATAACCAAGTCTGTAATATTAGAAACAGGTGTCTACAGTATTACCAATAATTCCTAAGAACAGATGGACAAAATAGCATAGTTAATCACCTGTAACAGGTGTTCTCCAGGGACAGCAGGAATCAGTCCTCATATTGGGTGACGTCAACGCCGACGGAGCCCTGTGCAGCATCTCCCCAGCTTTCAAAGAAAGCCTTTGGGAGATGCCACCACGTATGCGTGGTCCCCTTCCTGCCCTAGGGTGTCACCTTGCTCAGTCAGATGCCATAGCTAGAGCCCAACTAAGAAGATGGCAATACATGAACAGCAACTCCAAGGGAAGGAGGGAGGGATATGAGGACTGATTCCTGCTGTCCCTGGAGAACACTTGTTACAGGTGAGTAACTACACCTTCTCCAGGAACAAGCAGGAAGTCCGTCCTCACATATGGGACTCTCTAGCTCCGGGCTACCAAGGACAGGCAATAAAACAGGGGCACGGCACGTCCATGGGCAGCCGAGACAAACCCTGATGACAGACTCGAGGGACCCCAGTGTCCAGGGAGAACCATGGCTCTGGCAACCTGAACAAGGGCTGAAGGGCAGGAATTGCCTAAACCCCAAAGAGGTTACATAGTACGGCCTGGCCGAAGGCACTATCCCTTCGGGACTCCCTCTCCAGGCAGTAGTGGGCTGCAAAAGTGTGGACAGAGGACCAGGCAGCAGCCCAGATGTTTGCCGTGGGCACTAAATCGAGACCGGCAACAGAGGTCGCCATTGCCCGGACATTGTGCCCCGTGACTTGACGCTCCACAGGGATACCAGCTCGACTGTGAGCAAAAGTGTTGCAGTCTGCCACCCAGATGAAAATGGTCTGTTTGGTGACAGCCAGCTCCAGACGACTGGGGTCAAAGGAAGCAAAAAGCTGCAGACAGAAGGACAGGACTCGCTTGCAGTCTAGGGTATGGAGAACAGCCGAAGCAGAGTCAGTGGGGGGCCGTGGAAAGAAGGTAGGCAGCACTACCTCCTGATTCAGGTGGAAGTCTGAGACCACCGCTTTGGTGGCTCTTCTTCAGGAGAAACCGGGTGAGTGCGAAGCACAACCTTGTTCTTGCAGAATCTGGTATAGGGTGGCTCTGCCATCAAGGCATGAAGCTGGCTTACCCTGCGAGCAGAGGTTAGTGCCACCAAGAAAGCCACCTTCCAGGAAAGGTAGCATAAGGAACAGGTAGCCAAGGACTCGAAGGGCAGCTTAGTAAGCTGTGCCAGAACCATAATGAGATCCCACTCTGCTGGGGGTGGACAGATAGGAGGTTTGGAGAGCAATAAGCCCTGCATGAACCTGGTAATGAAAGGTTGCACCGACAGAAGCTTGCTCTCCGCTGGATTGTGGTTGGCAGAGAGTGCACTCAGATGCATCCAGACGGAGTTAAACTTAAGACCAGACTGTGAGGTGGAGGAGATATTGACTGAATGCATCAGCAAGAAAATGGGTCCAATCGGTGTTCTGTGCATCACACGACCTACAAACCTTCAGAAAGAACCTCAAAACTCATCTATTTACCCTCCACTTTGGCACTCTCGAGCAACATAATACTCTAACAACTTCCCCCTCCCTCACCCACTCCTAATCCATGATACTCCACTCTACTACTGAAATGTAAATAGTTAAATTGAGTTTACTTGTGTTTCTGTCATTGCTAGGCATGCAACTCATCGAATTCAGTTCATGTATATAGTTTATTTGTTCCATGTACTTGAGAATGCAGTGGTTTCATGCACTTCTCAAAATGTTATTTGAAAACCGTAATTGATCCTTGGAAATTGCGGTATAGAAATTGTTTCTAAATAAACTAAATAAAAATAAAATCACATGAAGAACCGGCGCCACTTGAAGGCATTAGTGCGTCTTGTGGAGTCCTTAAGAGAGGCTAGAAGGATTTCCTCTAACTCCTCAGAGAAGTTAAGGGAAGATAAGGCAACCCGTTCAGCCGCCAGGTCGTGAGGGACAGAAATCCCAAGTAGGGATGGAGGATCGAGCCCTCTTTCTGTGTCAGAAGTCTCGACGGAATCCAAGTTTCTCTCGGGAACTCCTTGAGAGACGGAGCAGGAAGGAGAACCAGGGATGTCTGGGCCACGCTTTGTCCCAGTGGACCTTGAGGAAGTCCGGACTATCAAGGGCGTGGGAGGGAAGGCATACAGCAGGCTTCTCAACCACAAGATGAGGAAGGCATCCACTGCCACCCAGGAGGGGTGTGGTTTGGGGCTGCAAAACCAGGGAAGCTGAGCATTGGCCAGGCTGGTGAAGAGGTCCAGGCTGGGGCAGTCCCACAGCCAGAAAAGCCCGAGTGTTATCTCTGGGTCCAGGCACTAATCGTGTGGTTGGAGGATCCTGCTTAGCCTGTCTGCCAAGACATTGTTCTGGCCCGGTAGGTAGACCGCCTTGAGGAGAATCCCATGGCGGATCGCAAAGGAACAGAGGGCCACAGTCTCCTGCTTGTTTACATAGAACATAATCACCTGGTTGTCCATCTGAACAAGCACAGACTGATGCTGCAAATGGTGCCAAAAGGTCCTGAGAGCAAGACGACTGCTCTGAACTCAAGCAGATTAATCTGCTGCTGGCTCTCCTCGGGGACCAGGTTCCCTGAATGTGGAGCTCTCCGCAATGGGCACCCCAGCCCATCAGAGAGGTGTCCATCATGAGGACCCTCTGGGGGCTCAGGGACTGGAAAGCCATGCCCACTTGCAATTGCTGAGTGTCCTGCCACTAGGTAAGGGACTGTCAGCTGTTGAGACACCGTGACTCTGTCAGAGTCGGCTGGTAGCCTGAGGCCACTGGGACTGGAGGCACCACTGAGCTGCCCTCATGTGGAGGCCATGTGGCCCAGGAGATGAAGCAACGTCTGGACCGACACTGCACTGTGCTGCTGTACCTTAGCCGCGAGGGCCATGAGCCGATCCACCCTGTCGAGGGGGAGGAAAGCCTTGGCCTGGATAGTGTCGAGGTGGGCCCCGATGAACTTCAGTGCTCAAGTTGGGGTGAGTTGGGATTTTGGATGGTTTATCACAAAACACAAGTGCTGTAAGACCTGAATGGTACGGCTGTTGGCCTGCCCAGCCTCCAAGGCAGTGTTCCTTTTTACCAGTCAATTGTTGAGGTTGGGGAAGATGCAGGCCTTTTGGAGGCAGAGATAGGCTGCCACCACCGCCAGACACTTGGTGAAGACCCTTGGGGGCAGAAGCGAGGCCAAAGGGAAGAACCCTGTACTGGTAGTGGTCGCCTCCAACCACGAACCTCAGGTACTTGCTGTGACTGGAATGGATAAGGATGTGGGTGTAAGCATCTTTTAAATCCAAGGAGCATAGCTTATTTCCATTGGAGGTAAGGCAGCAGTGTTCCAAGGGAGAGCATATTGAACTTCTCACACACCAGAAACTTGTTGAGGTTCCACAGGTACAGGATGGGCCTTAAGCCCCCTGTCCTTTAAGAGACCAGGAAGTACCTGGAATAGAAACCCTTCCCCCTTGAGGGGAGATGTACAGGTTCCACTGCCCCATCCTTGAGGAGGTCCACGAGTTCCTGCAGTAGCGGGGCCTGGTGTAGGAGAGACTGAGGGGGTTCCCTGGAAAAAAAGATCAGAGGAGTCTATTCCAGGTGCAGAAGGATGACCTGAAGAATGCAGGAATCGGTGGTAATGTGGGCCCACCGGTGGGCAAAGTGGACCAAGCATCCCCTGTGGGATGCTGGTCCTCCAGAGGGAAATGGACTATGCTGATGGCATCAAAACCCCGATCCAGGCTGGGCAGCAGGGGGGGGGGGGTGTCGGTGTTTGGGCCTTCTGACCCTTGGGCTTGTGCGGTCCCCGGTCTGTACCCCTGCCCTGGGGACACTGCTGAGGGATCTGGGCAGCTGGATAAGCAAGGTAGCCCCGATAGTGTTGACACTTCCAGAGGAAAGGGGGCTTCTTTCCCTGTGGCTTCTTTCTGGGAAGAGTGGAGATCTTCCTCGAGAGACGGGTTCAAGTAACATACCCTGCCTCGATCTCAGCAGCCTTATCCTCCATTGGCTTGCCGAAGAGCAGTTTGCCAAGGCACAGGACATCTAGGAGTTTTTTCTGCACCCACTGCTTGAGATCTGATGACTGTAGCCAAACCTGATGTTGAGCGCCAATGCCAGTGGCGGCCACTTTGGCACTGGATTCGAAGCAGTCATAAGCAACTCAGGAGAAATATTTGGAGTACTCTGCAAAAGACATCGTTAGAGCCTGGAACTGCCGGAGATGGCCCCTATCGAGGCCAGTGGCGTAGCCATCGAGCTTCTGGGCCAGATTCCACAAGAACATCCCAATGTAAAGTTGGTAAGTTTGCATGCGGCAAGCCAGCATTGCGCCCTGGTAGCATTTGCACCCCAGGGCATCGAGTGTGCGAGACTCCCTGCCCAGAGGCACTGAGGAGTGGGTTTTGGGATTTTTTTTGCTGGTGCATGGCTGACTAAACCATCATGGAGGTGTGTGGGAGCTGTGTCTTGTGAAACCCCGGCCCCTGCTGCACCCAATACATCGTATCGTGTCGTCGGCTCACAATGGGGACAGAGGCTGGGGACTCCCACATCCGGTGAAGCTGGGTGAGGATGGAAGGAACAGGGACCATCAGGGTCTCTTTCGGCAGTGCCTTGTACTGGAGGATGTCCAATTCCTCCATACGCGGGTCCTCCTCCAACTCCGTTGTAAGGGAGAGAGCCCGTGCCATATCCCTGATGAATTTGAGGAAAGAGGTATCCTCGAGCAGGGAACGGCACTTAACAGCCAAAGGAGACTGGTCTGAGGGGAGGTCTCAGTGGCCCGAGACTCCAGAGACGTCTTGATGTCAGACTCTAAGAATAGTCTGAGGAGGATTCAAGGTCCTCTAGCTGCAGGAGGGACAGTAACTCTGGTCCCGGATTTTTTGAGGCAGGGGCATGGCAGGAGCCAGAGGCCCTCACCTGCAAAGATCTTGCTCCTGAGAATCGGAAGCAAGAAAAAGACCCGGGGTTGAGTCTGCCTTGTGGAAGATGTCATCCTGCTTAAGTCGACGGCTCCATATGGTCTTAGCGGACATTTTCTTACACATGGAGCATTCCTCTGGGTCGTGGTCTGCGCCCAAACATAGGAGGCAACAATCATGAGTGTGTGAGTGACATGTTTTTGGTGCACTGACCACATTTCTTAAAGCCGGTCGCAACTGGGGCAAAATGAACCTCAGCGACTCCAAAGACCCTTGACGCGGCCAGCAATTAAAAAGGGCACAAAAGCGCTGCGATGGAAAAAAATCAAGACAAAAATGTTTCTCGAGGCCCGGTGCATTTGCAGCAGGTCTCAGGCGGGAAAGGAGCCGGCGCAAACCAGAAGAGTACAAAAATAGTACGAGAAAATAAACTTTTTTCCAGGGGGACGAGACGAACGTCAGTAGGGCTCCACGAAAAAAAGGGAGACTAAGCAAGATGGCACCCTTGGGTGGGAAGGGGACCACACATACATGGTGGCATCCATCGCAGCGCTTTCACACCCTTTTTAAACAGAGTAGAATTGTCCCAGAAGTGTTTAAATGCTTACTACTATGGGAAAAAGGAAAATAAAAGGTACTTTGAGGGAAGGTTCCTCTGCTGTCTCATTGGGAATCCTGGTGGGGCCAATGGACAGGCATGTTTTTTCTTTGTCGATATGCCCAGTGTCCCCCAAGAGGACTTCTTAGCCCTGGGGGGGCAAACTTTGCCACCACATCCATCTCTTCCCATGTCTTCTATTCCATTGTTAGATGAAAAGTTTGTTTCTATTGTTTTGGTTCCGAAGCCAGTTACTCTTGCTACTGTGCAACCTTTAGTTCTGTCTTCTGAAGGGGTCGATGGTGAGATTACCCTGAAAAATATTCTTGGAGCGATTGGAGTTATGGTTTCTAAAGTCACCAATACTATCAGCTGTCTGATTTTACACATGGGGTAGTAGAGAAACTGATTTGGAAACCAGGGCAATGGTAACTAATAAAACTGTTTCTCAATTAAATGTTCAGCTTTCCTCTTTTGTGAATGTGAATGCTAATTTTGTTAAAGATTCTAGTATTATGTATGCTAAAATTGAGGCGTTAGAGAATGACTCTAAATCACAGAATTTATGAATACTGAATTTATGTTATACATATTTATTATCGGCAGAGTGTTTCTTACAAAAATATTTTAAGGAGGTTTTGAAAATACCAGCTAGCTTGAGCAATTTCAATGTTTTCTATATTCCAACTAAAGTTAGGGTGCCCCCCGTTGGGGAGAATGGGTTCAACTCCTTAGCCCCCTACAGTTAGCCAGAATTTATCTCATTTTCTAGAAAAGATTCCACTGATATTATTAGACGTAATACATTACTTGTGACCTTTATGGAGAATCTGTTAAGGTGCGAATTTTGAGATGATTTTTTTAAAAATAAAGTTGTGATGTTTTCTAGTCAAATTGTGAGGATATTTCCGGATTTTACTAGAGCAATTCAGGCTCGCCGGAAGCAGTTCTTACAGTTAAAGTCTAGAGTACTGGCTTTAGGTCTACTTTTTATTTGAAGTTCCCCTGTAAGTGTCTTGTGACCCTAAAGGGGCCGAGATATACCTTTTTTGACAGCTCTCAATTGGATAAATCCCTTGTAGGTAGACAGGGCGATGGCTTAATATGTTATCTTTTCTTATGTGGGCATGTTTAATATCTAGTTTCTTGAAATATGCAGTGGTTGGAATTTCCCAGCTCAGTACCTTTGTGTGGGTTTGATCAATGGTGGTTTATGTTGCCACATATGTCTAACCTTTTTTTATGAAATGATTGATTTGTATTTACTATTGTATTTTAATCAGATAAAATGCAATAAATATATATTGAAGAAAAAAAAAGATTATAAATGAAGAAATAAAAAGAAAGCTATACAGTTAATTCATTAAGATTCATAGTTGAATTTACAACTAAAAAAATGAACACACACATCTGAATCATGAAGAGCCAGGGTTAGGAATATGGCACCACCATGAAGGAAGGGCTAATGAATTTTCCTGGTAAAGGTAGCATGAAGACAATGCCCTGTAAAATAATTTCCAATCCAGGTGTGTACATGTGTTGGATCCGAATGTGTGTGACTGGTGGGGGGGGGGAAAGCAGGGAAGAGATGAGGCACCATTTAAAAGAGGCAATTCTCTAACCATTATGTTTCACTGTATCAGTGTTTATGCTGCAGCTGCTAGAACTTGGTCTCCCGCAGGAACACAATAGGCCATTATTCGGGGGACTTTACTTCTGCACCCTGTGTCCAATCTATCCATTTTCAAACTCAATGTGTCTCTCTTCACCAGCTCCCTCCCCCAACCCCATAAATATATACCAAGTTTGGTCCCATTCAGTTATGTTTTCAGCATTAGTTTGCCGACAAATGGCTATTTTTTTAATAGGCGGAGAGGTTGGAAGTATTACTGTATTACGGAATTATGAAAATTTCCCCTGATGAAGCCTTTTTGGCGAAACGAGAGCTTTCGTAGGGAATTGTCTGTAAAGCTCTTTTGAGTTTGATCGATTGTGCTTCTCTGTTCTGTTTAACTGGATGTTTTCTGGTATTACAAATTTATAGCGTAGCGACTGAGCGCTGGGACGAACATCTTCCTGATTTTTGAGATAAGTATTTGAAAACCTGTTATGGTTTGTTTTTTTATACATGAACTTATTTCTTTTTCCCTTTCTCTGTAGGGGGTTTCTTCTGTTCCAGTAACGCTCATTTGCTGGCTTTTTAATATGACGCTTTTTGCATGGGTTGAATGTCGTGATTGAGGTGTGTACGTTTTTTTAGTTGTAATATGTAGTGTTCTAGTATATTCCCATAGGTAATTTTGTGGTTTGAGATTAATAAAAGTTTTTTGAAATTTTTGGGGTGAGTGAAGTGGCTATTTGACCTGTGATGCATGCGTCAGCTATTCCCTATAGTGATTAATTCACTACATGTAGGGTTCTAGCCATTCTGAGTTATTTTAAATGTTTATTGTAAGCACAAATCACTAAACTGAGATGTGTAGTTTCAATGTTTATTGTAAACCGCACTGATCTTAAATAGCGCGGTATAAAAGAAAATGTAATAAATAAATAAATAAAAATAAATATTGCCCGGATAAGTGTTGTGTGGAATTTGTTGGAAATTAGTGACAGTATTTGTTGGAGTAAATCTAGTATTGAGGGTAGGTGTTGATTATTGGATTAGTGATTTGCCCTCGGACAGCTGTGTTTGTATTTTTTTAATCCCTCATGTATAAAAAATTCTTTAAGCATATAAAATAAGAACATAAGATATGTCATACTGGTCAGACCAAGGTCTATCAAGTCCAGTATGCTGTTTCAAACAGTGGCCAATCTAGGTCACAAGTACCTAGCAGTTTCCCCAAAAGACACAGGTCCACAATATTTGTTTTGGGGCAAGCAGTAGATATCCCGGGGCCCTTTAATAATAGTTTATGGCCCTTTCCTCCAGGAACTTGCCCAAACCTTTTTTTAAACCCAGCTACGCTAACAGCTTTTACTACATCCTCCGGTAACAAATTCTAGAGTTTGATTACACGTTGAGTGAAAAAATATTTTCTCTTATTAGTCTTAAATAGGTTACCCTGTAGCTTCATTCCATGTCCCCTAGTCTTTCTATATTTTGATGGCAAACAATCCCCCTACATTTACCCGTTCCACTCCATTCATTAATTTAAAGACCTCTATCATATCTCCCCTCAGCCGCCTCTTTTCCAGGTTGAAGAGCCCTAACCTTTTTAGCCTCTCTTCATAGGGGTATCCTTCCATCCCCTTTACCGCTTTGGTGGCTCTTCTTTGTACCTTTTCTAATAACGCTATATCCCTTTTAAGATATGGCAACCAGAATAGCACACAATATTCAAGGTTTGCACCATGGAGCGACACAGAGGCATTATAATATCCTTTGTTTTATTCTCCATTCCTTTCCTTATGATGCCTAGCATTCTATTTGCTCTCATGGCCACCGCTGCACACTGGGCAGAGGGTTTCAACATGTTATCCACGATGACACCTAAAACCTTTTCCTGGGTGGTGGTTCCTAATGTGGAATCTTGCATCGTGTAATCATAGTTTGGGTTGTTCTTTCCTAGGTGCATAACTTTGCACTTGTCCACATTAAATCTCATCTGCCATTTGGATGCCCAGTCTTCCAGTTTATCAAGGTCCTCTTGCAATTTTTCACAGTCCTCATGGATTTTAACAACTTTGAATAATTTTGTGTCATGTGCAAATTTGATTACCTCACTCGTTATTCCCATGTCCAGGTCATTTATGAATATATTAAAAAGCAGTGGACTCAGCACATATCTCTGGGGTACTCTACTATTCACCTTTCTCCATTGGGAAAATTGGCCATTTATTCCTACCCTCTGCTTTCTATCTTTTAACCAGTTCCTGATCCACAATAGTACACTGCCTCCTATCCCATGACATTTTAATTTTGCCAAAAGTCTCTCATGAGGGACCTTGTTAACAGCTTTCTGAAAATCCAGATACACTATAATTAACCGATTCACCTTTGCCTACATGTTTATTCACACCTTCAAAAACAGATTAGTAAGACAAGACCTTCCTTGGCTAAAGCCAAGTTGGCAGTCTCCCATTGCGCCACAACTATCTACATGTTCAGCAATTTTGTTTTTTATAATGGTTTCTACCATTTTTTCCGGTAGTGACATCAGGCTCACCGATCTGTAGTTTTCCACATCACCCCTGGAACTCTTTTTAAAAATTGGCATTACATTGGCCATCCTCCAATCTTCAGGTATTTTAATGATAATTCACAGAATACTAATAGTAGATCTGCAATCTCATATTTCAGTTCTTTCAACACCCTTGGATGTGATTTGCCACTGTTCAGTTTATCAAATAGTTGTAATATATCTTCCTGGTGTATTGATATTTCTTTCAATTCTTCTACGGCATCACCTTTATATACCATTTCAGTCATGGGTAACATCCTTACATCTTCCTCAGTAAAGACCAAAGCAAAGAATTCATTCAGTCTCTCCGCTATGGCCTTGTCCTCTCTTAGTGCCCCTTTTACTCTATCATCTAATGGTCCAACTGACTCTCACAGGTTTTTTGCAACGAATGTACTTTAGAAAGTCTTTATTATGTGTTTTTGCTTCCACAGCAAGCTTCTTCTCAAATTCTCTCTTTGCCTGCCTTATCAATGTCTTCAATCTAACTTGCCAGTGCTTATGTTTCTAGTTTTCATCATTTGGCTCCTTTTTCCATTTCCTGAAAGATGCTTTTTTGACAACAGCTTCTCTGACCTCACCTTTAAACCATGCTGGCAGTTTTTTGGACTTCCTTCCACTTTTCTTAAAGCATGGAATACAGCTGGTCTGGGCTTCCAAGATAGTATTTTTTAACACCCATGCTTGATGTAAATCTTTAACCTTTGTAACTGCTCCTTTTAGTTTTTGCTTAACTATTTTCCTCATTTTATCATAGACTCCCCTTTGAAAATTAAAAGGTAGTATTGTGGATTTCCTTACCGTCCTTCCTCCATTTATTGAATCAAATGATCACTCTTACCAAGTGGCCCCAATACCCTTATCTCTTGCACCAGATCATGTGTTCCATTAAGGACAAGGTCCAAAATGGCTTCCCCTCTGGTCTGTTCTTGAACTAGCTGTTCCAAGAAGCAGTCATGTATTTAATCTAGAAACTTTATCTGACTCAGTCGATACCGGGGTAATTAAAATCACCCATTACTGTACTATAACGTTTGTTAGCTTCCCTGATTTCTTTGAGCATGTCATCATCCATTTGTTCACTCTGGCTTGTTAGAATAAAAAGGCGATATCCATGACTCCCACAATTAAAACTTGATTATGATAGCATAGCCTGGGCAATGACAACTGATTCATACACAGCATTGGTGGCCATTATACTTGACCCAAGACTTGTAAAACATAAGGCAGTGCCGATTCCCTAATTTAACTCTGAACAAGTGAACAAAGATCAACTGCAAAGTGACATTGGAAACAGAGCTATTGCATTCTTCTGATTAGTCACAGATCTATACTAGTGGGTCAGAAATTACAGGAATGACATCACAAGCCCTACACCAAATTAAGATTTGCCATTTCCTTCATGAAACATACTGCATGTCTTTAAAAGTGTAGCTATGGCAGATTCCACAGGCAGCAAATGACACAAAAACAAAGTGAACCAATTTCAGAACAGGAGCGTTACACTTCAAGAATATCATCATACATTGTGTATCTAGGCTGCTAGTGGTAGTTAGGCAGGTTATAAACCAACTGTAATTTTCAGGTAGCTGTAGTTACTCAAGCCATTGGCCTCTCTCACCATAATGAAACACTACTCAAACAGCGATAACAGATTGCTTAAGATTCTGTACCAAACAGCTGTGTAACTGTTTTATATATACATGAGGTGCGCTCAAAAAGTATCGAGACTTGTACAATAACACAAGTAGTATAACACTGAGAATAATTGCACTCGGTCTCCTTCAAAGTAGTCCCCTTCCGTTAAAACATACTTCCTCCAGTGATCCTGCCACTGCTGGAAATTTTAAAATGCCCCTTTCATTATGCTATGAAGCTGCTGTGTCAAAATTTGCTTAATGGTCTCCAAGTCATCAAAACTCCTTCCTTTCTCGTTTCCAAAACTGAAATTACCACTGAAAGTCAAAGGTTACGAGGTCAGGCAAGTATGAAAGCTGACTGACTTGCTCGATTTGATGTTTGGCCAAGAATTGCTGGACAAGATGTGATGCATGAGCTGGTACATTATCGTGATGAAGCAACCCATTCACCATTCCTGTGCAACTTTGGCCTTTTACGACAAACTGCATCTCTCAAACGAGTCAGAACTTGGACTTGGTACTCTTTATTGACGATTTGGCCTTTTGAAGCATACTCATGATGAACAGTACCCTGGTAATCAAAGAAAACTGAGCATGACCTGGACATTGCTCTTCACCTAACAGACTTTCTTGGGTCCGGGAGAGTTTGGAGTCTTCTATTGTGAGGAATGGACCTTAGTTTCTGGGTCATAACCACAAACCCATGATTTATCACCACTAATAATCTTTTTGATGAAATCAGAGTCATTTTCAACGTACTCCAACAACTCCCTGGCTGCAGACAGTCTATTTTCGTTTTGATCAGGGGACAGTGGTTTCGGCATAAATTTTAAAGACACATGTCTCATCCCCAAATCGACAGTGAAAATGGACTGTACCAACCTGAAAATGATGTCCATGTCCTCAGCAAGCTTCCTGATAGTCTATCGATGATTTGAGTGTATTGCAACATGCACTACTTCAGCTTTGTCTTCATTCCTGCTAGTGGATGCTTTCCAGAACATTAGTAACTGTCAACACTTTGGCAGCCCTCTTGGAAGTGTTTGTACCAGTCAAACTCTAGTATGACTCATGCATTCATTGCCATACACTTGCTGTAACTTGTCATAAGCCTCTTTGCATGAATCTTCAAGTTTCTGGCAGAATTTAATACAAATTCGCCATTTACGTTTTTCACACATTGTAAATCTGACAAACTGCTTTTACACAATACCAAACATCACATGATTTTAAAAAGCACATGTGTGCTGCAGCCATGCTACACTCTGCACATGCAGAGCACATAATTAGATCACTGCATGCTTAACAGCATTGTGGTGCAATGTATTGTTATATAACTACACCTCATATCCACACTAGATTACAAAGACTACACAAAATATCGACTAGCTTGATTCTTCAGCTCTTTCAGTTCCTAAAAGTTGTCTTTTTTTTGGCCCGACATGCTTACCTTTTTGTTCAAACTACCTAAAATACAAGAAAGTCATCTTATATATCATATACTACTAAAAAAAATCTTCCTCCTGTTTGTGCTGTTTTTATACTTTGCATGTACTATTGCAATGCCTCCAACAGTTCTGTTTAGAGCTAGTGCAGCACGCCCACATTAATTTAAAATCATATCAAAGGCAATGATGCATTTTTCACAAACTTATTCACAAAACATCCTTATACTACATCTTTAGACATATGGATGCACATTTATTTCTAGTAATAGAGATTCAGGAAGCAACTATAAAGAACATTTCTACTATGTACTAGGCCTCTTCAGATATACATAGACTAAACAGAAAACACAACTTTTTAGGCACACATTACATCTTTGTATACTGGTTCACGACCAAATGAACATGGGTATTAATCATAAAAGAATGCTCAAGTCATGGCAAATTTGTCAGATTTGTACAAAAGACAAAAGGGAAGAAAATGGCACGCAGAAGGGGTTGTAAATTGTAAACTCATAGAAAGACAATATAAAAAAAGATGTTAAATAAATAACACATTTTATCCCTGTGATCTAAACAAATAAAAACTGCCAATTTGGCACTACCTATGCAAGACTTTTTCACACCACTCTATGTACAATAGCAGAGATTCTCTCTATCCTTTATTTAATTTAAATTTCTCCTTTTTTTGGTAGCCCTGAGAGAACAGAATGGGCTTAGGGGGAATGGAGTTGGATTCTAACCTCCAACCCAAAACTGCTGTTAACAGGAATCCCTTTCTAGGGAACAGTGAGATGTGCAGGTGTGGACAGAAGACCACATTGGACCATGCTGAACTCCTCCAGGGAGACAGAGCATAAAAGTTGGCCACCAACGCAGCAGGCTCTGACCTTATGAATTGTGACATGACCATGAAGGCCCAGGCCTACCAGGGCATAAGCAAAAGGGATGCAGTGCCCGGCTAAATTGAAAGAGTGCACCTGGAAGCAGCAGCCCCTACCTTGCTGGGGCTCTAAAGAAACAAAAGCTAGATGCACTCTGGCTTTTGTCCGCAGCCACACCTGTGCAACACAGCTTCCCCCTTGTGACATGAGGCCTCGGAAAAAATGCTGGTAGAACAGTTGACTGCTGCAGCCTGAAACTTGCTCACTTTGCGTGGTGAAGTGACCACCACTAAAAAAAATACTTCCCGGACAAAATTTCAGAGGGCAGGAATAGAGAGAATTCAAGGGAGCTTCCAGGGGTTGCCTGGGAAATACACTGAGGACTCAAGACACTGCGGCAGGCCTGAAGGGAGGCTTCTAGAGAAGAGACCTCCGCATGTAGCGCAACACTAAAGGCCGTACTGAGATGGATGTCCATCCCACACTTTAAAAGCAAGATCCCATTGCAGCAAAGTGAAACTTGCTGGAGTTGGACTGAAGTCCCAACATGGAGAGGTGCAGAAAATATTCCAGCACTTGTTGCATGGAACAGGCAAAAGGATCTAGCCCCTGGCCTCCCACTCAGCAAAACTCTTCCATTTTTGCAGGAAGAAAACCTTTTCATATAAGTTCCCCTAGAGAACAAAAGGAAATCTGTCACACTGGCCGGTGCTCAGACAGCCTCTCAATATCCATGCTGTGCAGGCCAAGGACAGGATGTTGGTGCAACATCCCATCTTCCTGCGAATTCGAAGCAGCACGTGGCCTAGTCAGCGTGGTTCTTGACTGAAGGAGGAAACCAAGGCTCTCCTCTGGGCAGTAGGAAAGCTTTAGGAGGGTCTTTGCAAAGACAGGAATTGGACAATATGCATACAGGTGACTCTCCCAAGGTGGGAGGAAAGCAGCGTAGGCCAGTCTGCTGTACGATCTTACCCTGGATCTGCCTTGTCATTCTGTGGAGTGATGAACAGAACTATTGAGGGGTGGCTCCACTCCTTAAAAATGTGAGGCATAAGCTCTCCGTCCCATGTCCACTCATGTGGATGGAGGACTTCACTTATTCTGTCAGCCAGAATGTCTTGTTTGCCTGGCAAGAACCTGGCACTTAAGACCATCCCACGTGTGATGGCCAACCTCCAAAACCTGGATGCTCAGCACCAGCACCAGCAGGTGTGAGCCCGTTTGACCCTTCCTGTTGAGGTAGAACATTGCGACTTGATTAACAGTCTGAATCAGGACAATTTGGTTAGGCAGCCAGTCTGTAAAAGCCTCCAGAGTGTGTGCCACAGCTCATAAATCCAAGAAGTTGGAGACTTTTGGATGAAGCCAGCACCCTCGGTGAGAACACATCGAGATGAGCTCCCCCCTCAAGTATGGAGGTGTCTGTTGTCAAACCTTTTGAAGAGGAACAGTGTGGAAGAGGAGACCTCTGAGCACAGTGGTGGATTTTCCACTATTGCTGTAACTGAACGAGAGGATTGGTGACATACAGACAATCCCTGAGTCCTCTGACCCCATTAAGCCCTTGGAGACTGCCGAGCCTACCTCCAATGAAGGCATGTCAAGGGTGTAACGTGCACAGTAGAGGTCATATGACCTAGCACAGATAACATCCTTCTAGTTGTTACTTGCCGACTCCAAAGAATTCTCCACACTGTTGCTGCCAGTCAGTGAAGTGGGTTGTGTAGGAGGAAGGCTCTCGCCTAAATCACGTCGAGCAGGGCTCCACTGAATACCAACTGCTGGGTGGGTTGAAGGTGGGACATGGGGTATAATGGACCCTAGTAGTTCCAACACCTGAATGGTCCATGTTGATTCCTGAATCCCTTCAGGAGTGGTATTATTGATTTGGCAATCGTTCAGATAAGAGAAGACAAACACTTCCAGCATCAAGAGGTATGCAGCTATGGCGAGGCAATTTGTGCATACTCAAGGCATTGACTAGGCCTAAAGGCAACATCTGGTGCTGGAAGCATTGTTCCCTTCCTCCAGGCCAAATTTGAGATACATTCTGCTCATAGGAACTATCTGTATGTGGATATACGTATCCTTCAGATCCAGGAAACATTATCCTTCTCTTCAGAAGGGGAGATGGACTATGTCCACTTAGGGCCATTTGTTGGCAGATTCAAAATGCAGTTTGTAACCTCTTTGGCCTATCTGTAAGCCTGGAGGTTGAGAGGGGCCATACTTAGGCCAAAACAGTGAGCCTTCCGCAGACTGGAGAGTCTTCCACTGTGGTTAGTGATAGCGTGACTATGGTCCAAAGGAACCAGTCCAAAGCACTGTCACCAGCCTTGGCAGAAGAGCCAGATGGACTTTCTGAGGCATCTCGCAACACTGATGCCAGTTTGGTGGTGGGAGGTTTGGGATCTGGAAAGTACCCATGCCTACGGGAGTAGGTGGTCCACTCCTCTCCTCCTTGGCGCTCTCTGAAATAGGAGACTGGCTCGGCCAAGTACCTTGGAGAGTACAAAGTGTAGCATGCTGCTTTCCGATGACAGCATTACCAACCTGATCACCGCAGAGATCGCTAGAGTACAGTATGCCATCAAGGTTGGCTGCACCAATTGTGCTATGTCCAAGGTCTGATGCCAGGCAAGTGTCCAGGTGCCAATACCCCAGGCAGATGCCCTCTATGCTATCACAAAGATGTCCTGGGTTGCCTGGACCATGAAGTTCAAGTAGTTCTTGCTGTTCCAATTTTCCCCAGAGAGAGGAACTGAGGCTGTTCATCGAGACTGTATCTGATGTTCTGCAAAAATATGTCCCTGCCGAACTGATATGCGATTATGCAGCTACGAGTATGGAACTCCAAACTACCTCCTCAAAGAGGCCAATGTCCACGCCTTCCCAGGGCATCAATGAATGAGACTTGGAACTCTTGGACCTTTCAAGGACAGACAACCACCAGGGAATAGCGAGAAAGCTGAGCTTCTGAAATTCTTATGTCTTCTGAACTCTGCACATGGAGTCAAGCCATCCACTGACTGAGGCCCTAGGAGTGGATTTTCACATGTATTCATCTTCTTCTCTGCAGGAAGCAATGCACAAGCACGGTCACTTGGGATCAAGGAGTACTGCAGGGTCAGTAACTCTTCTGCCTTGGATTCCTCGTCAGTCTCCCAGTAAAATGATATGGCTTTGGCCTTCCCTAAAATGTCCTGGAAGGTCTTGCCCTCAGGAGGAGACTTACACCACTCATCAGGTGAAGAAGGGTACAATGGATGTCCTGGAGACTCATCCCCTGGCAAGACCCATCGGTTATCTCCAAGACAAGGTGAAAGAGCCTCTGAATCTCTGTCTGGAACTCTGTCTCAACAAAGGCATCAAGACCTCCATCAGAAGCGATGATATACCGATATTCTGCTTGCTTAAGAGGGTGCATCGGGCACTGACTAATGTTAGAGAGGAATATCGGATGGACCAGCACTGGTGTTGGGCCCTTCAATGCCCAGATGTTGATGAATCTCTTGCAGGCAAGGTGTCTCTCTCAAAGATGGGATGGTCGATGTCGATGCAGCTGATGTCAGGGCCTCGGCATGCTGCAC
This sequence comes from Ichthyophis bannanicus, assembly GCA_033557465.1. Lineage (NCBI taxonomy): Eukaryota > Metazoa > Chordata > Amphibia > Gymnophiona > Ichthyophiidae > Ichthyophis > Ichthyophis bannanicus. The sequence continues at coordinate 522,936,705 of CM066036.1, read as the reverse complement.
TACCAAGAACCCCAGAGTGCACTCCTTGAGAGCCTGTCAAAGGTGCCTCTCCCTGGACGCCGATTCTGAAGGCAGTGGAGCTCAATCTCAAAGATTGGCTGGTCGATGCCCCCTCCCCCCACCACCAATTCAGTCTTTGGAGGGGGAAGGCAGGCAGCAGCAGTGGCAGTATTTTGATGTCTATGCATATGACGTTGAATCCATTCTCATCACCAAATGGAGGTCAATCAATGGCTGAAGCTCTGGGGCACTACGGGTGTTCGGTTCCAAGCAGACTCAAGACTCCTCGATGTCTATGTACCACCCATGTATGAAGCGGCTTTGAAGCCCTAGAGATTGGTGCCATCATTGCCAAAGTTAATGGATCAGACTTCTGCAATTCATGCTGCTTTTCATAACCACTGCCGATGATCCGGTCCCAGGCACCGGAAGCAGCATATCTGGCAGATATGGTTCTAGCATAAAGGAAACACCTTTTGAACCTGCTGACTGGTCCCCGAGATGCCATTCACAGCAAAATCAAGCAGCTGTAAAAGTAAGGCTCGGCTGGGGCACTGGTGCCTAAGAGCCGTGAAGAAAGGGAGAAAACAAACGAAATTAAAAGGGAAGGAAAACACAATGGCAGGCAATCTGTAGAAATTCACAAGCACAGAACCCCCATGGGAGAAAAATAGTTATGAAGCGGAGGATGACTGGAATGCATCCACTGGGCTCTGCAGAAAAATAAAGACTGGTTTAAGATGGCACCGCAGCGGGAAGGCGGCACACAGGTGTGGTAAAGCCCCCCAAAAAGTTCCAAAAGGAGCCGAGGAATGTTTCTGCTTGGGCTCCGTCGGAGGACGTCACCTATACATGAGGACTCATTCCTGTTTGTCCACGGGGAATGATTTATACCAGTGGCTCTCTACCTTTTTTTGGTCAGGACATAAGAACATAAGATAAGAACATAAGAACATAAGATATGCCATACTGGGTCAGGCCAAGGTCCATCAAGCCCAGTATCTTGTTTCCAACAGTGGCCAATCTAGGCCATACGTACCTAGCAGTTTCCCCAAAAGACACAGGTTCCGCAATGCTTGTACTGGGTCAAGCACTGATATCCTGGGTCCCTTCCTAATAATGGTTTATGGACCTTTCCTCCAGGAACTTGTCCAAACCTTTTTTAAACCCAGCTACGCTAACAGCCTTTACTACATCCTCCGGTAACAAATTCCAGAGTTTGACTGACACACCTGATAAATAATGTTCACATGTGCGACATTGCAGAGATGACCCTCACAACGTTTGGTCTGACACAGCATATTAGTTCTTACAAGTTAAATGTAAACATGCTCTGCATACACAAAAAGCCTCCCCCACCTCAAAAGCAGGTGCAGATCAGAGCTAGGACCTTATTCCATGGAAGTCACCATATAAAAATAGCTGATTCTCATGTTATATGAATAACAGCAACATAAATCTCTCCACTAACAAGCCATATTGTGAAATACAAAACCTGACAATCTAAAACAAAAATAGAGCTGAATTCTATCGTCATGAGCTAAAATGTGTATGTATGAATTCATTCATGTTGGAAGGTGAGCCGTGAGGAAAAGAACTACCTCTCGAGGCTTTACTTTAGTTTTACTCAAATTTTTGAAGCTCTATCAGAGCTTTAAAACGTAGGTAAAAACACCATAAAATAAACAGTGTACCCTACAACCCAACATGTTCAAAATATTATGCTTCCAACATATTCAAAAAGGACCAATCACAGTGACTATTCAAAAATCGCACTTATCTGTTGTCTATATATAAATGAGTCCAAATCGTTTTTCAGACCCAAAATGAATGTTGATCACTCCATTATCCGCAGTTATTAACTAAAAGGACACAGTACTGCGTTTCGGGCAAGCCAATCTTGATACCCTGTTTTGACGCTTTCTTTAAACTGCAAACTCCGTCTTCTGGCTTCCCTAACACTTCAGAACGCCAGCGCATGCTCATTCACGATCTAATGCCATGATACAAAAAGCCAATAGTTAAATGTCAATTCAAAGCCAATCACAGATATACACGTCATGAGGAAACCAAATAGGTATATCTCAGAGAAGACTATTCCAATCAAGTTCTTTATTAAGCCCAAATGGTTCTACCGTGGATAGCCTAAATATCCACGACTGTTCCAATAACTGAAGGCGCTGTTCACGATGCCTCCTCTGGGATTTTGTGGTGCATAATCAAGAATTCTCCAGGAAATATCCGCAAATGCATGTTGATGGTCCAAACAATGTTGGACTATAGGGGCAGACAAAGTTTTAATCTTTATTGTTGATGCATGTTCACACAATCTAGTGCGAATGGGACGAATTGTTCTCCCGATATATAAAAGATTACATGCACAAACTAAAACATACACTACATGAGACGTAGAACACGTAGTGTGCCACCTAGCTACATGATTAAATGTCAGAGGTTAGGTATTCGCCAATTTTTGCCCGCAATGACCTGTTTGCAATAGTCACATGTATTGCAAGGAAAGAGACCTAAGTTGGTATGTTGTTCAAACGACTGTCTGTCCAAAGGAGAAGTAGTAATACCAACAAGATCCCTGAGATTGGGACCTCGAGTATGAGCTATTTGTAATTTTCTTTGAAAACATGAATGTAACTGCAGAATATGCCAATGTTTAATAAGGATCTTCTTAATTTTCTCCAAATGTGACATGTATGGCAATATTCCCACTAGTACCATCAGATTGAGAAGTTGATGGTAAACTATTTAATCCCCTTTGATCCCCTGAGGGGAATAGCCATTCTCGATGGGTATATTTTGCACGTATAAAAGCTTTCTTGATCACTTTATTGGGATATCCCCTTTGTACTAAACGTTGAAATAATTCTTGTGCATGGTCAATGAAATCCTCAAAATTTGAACAAACTCGACATAAGCGCAAAAACTGACCAAATGGGAGACCCTTTTTCAAAGACAGAGGGTGGAAACTGGAATAATTCAATAATGTATTTCGTTGCACGGGTTTTCTAAATAAAGTAGTGTGAAGCCTATTATCTCGTTTCTCAATTAATACATCTAAAAATTCTAATTTTGAGAAATGATAATGCATGGTAAAAGACAAATTCGATTGTAGGGAATTTAACCATTGTATGAAAACGTAACGATGAATCAGATGCCTTCCACAGAAAAAATATATAGCACTACAGCACAGTTACTTACCTGTAACAGGTGATCTCTGGGAACAGCAGGAATAAGTCTTCACATATGGGTACGTCGATACCGATGGAGTCTGCGTCAGAACTCTTCCCAGCGTCCAATCAAGAGCTTTTGGAAGCATCCCAGCACGCCTGCGTGCTGCCTTCCCGCCTCTCCCAACTGCCTCTCCTCAGTTAAGTTTTAAAGCTGAGACAAAGAGAGAGAGAGAGAGAGAGAGAAAAGGAAAGATAGATAGAGATACAACTCCTGGGGAGGTGGGAGGGTTGTGAAGACTTATTCCTGCTGTTCCCAGAGATCACCTGTTACAGGTAAGTAACTGTGCTATCTCCAGGAACAAGCAGGAATGAGGTCTTCACATATGGGGACTCCCAAGCTGAGATGCCTGGAGTCCCAGCATGTCATAGGCTGGAACATGCTATCTCCCAGAACACCAGGCATCCTGAGGATGGAGGGTAGGAGTTGAAGAAAGAAGGATGCTGTGGAACAGCTAACCTAGCATGGGACTGCAGAGAAGGAGTCCATGCGTGGATGATGATGGTCATCAATAATATTGCAAAAGATATTGCAATATGGACCTCCCCTGACAGGATTTCACAGAAGTATGGAGGTTCATGGATCTACTGGGAAACCTAGTAGAGGAACCTTGAAGAGGACCTCACTGTAAGTGGAGGTAATAATCCTGTAGGAAAACCAGTGGAGGTCAGAATCTTGAAAGGTAACAGGTAACCCCAGTAGGGAAACTGGGGTAGTCCAAAAACGGTGGGCCTTCAGCGGCAGGCTTTATGAGAAAAACCCTAGCTCTTTTGGAGGCAGAGTGGGTCACTCTTAGGAGCAAAAAGAGAAGGCTAACCGATTTGGACAAACCGGCACAGTCCTTGTGGGGAGAAAGGGTGTGGGAACTCCTTGTATCCCAAAAAGAGAGGACAAATGCCCGAGGCGTTAAGCCTGTGATTAACTGAAGATCCACAATGTCTCTCCTAACTGGGGTAAGCGAGGAGAGATATTGGACACGGAGAGCTTCAGAGGTACCTAAACCGTTAGGTTATGGTATAAAAATTGTTGACTACCACAGGAGTGGTTGTGTGTGTAGAACCCCAAACCTGCTAGATAGCATAGGTATGGGTAAAGCCCCTCTGTCAGAATCATATAGCTATATGAGGATAGACAGTGAGATAGATAAGTATGTGGATACATATCTATCTATAATAAAATCTCAACAGATATCTATAGATAGATAGACAGACAGATAGATAAGAATATATCTATAGTGAGATATGGCAGGGCATAAAATACACACCAAAAAATAAATATGGATATGTAGGCCTACATATGGGTGTCTGCAATTAAACAGACAGAGATATGCCTACAGCACAGTGATCACATAGGATATGTGGAGAGGAAAGATTCATCTAACAAGGAGGTGGAACCTACTTGAGAAGACATATAGAGAATCTATTCCTCCTGGTCATGATCTGCAAGAATGCTAGTTAGTGAAAAATAACCAGGATTGTTACGTGAAAAACAAAGGACAATGTCAATGTGCAGCCAGCAAGTCCCGAGTCTTCCAGGACTCTAGCATGGTAAGTATATAATTATAGCATGGTATATAATTATGTATAATTATGTAGATAGTTATCCCCAGTTTACACCCAGTTTATCCTCCCTGTTATCTGTAAACCTAGATCAGTCATGTATTGACAGGTATGTTGTTGTTCAATGTAAACCGCACTGATGATGAATAGTGCGGTATATAAAAAATGTTAAATAAATAAAAAAAAAAAAGTAGACAGAAGACGCCTAGAGATGAGATACCATGTTGACCTGCTTAAGGGCAAAGGTATCATGCGTTCTTACCATGAGGACGAGCATATCCCCGATTGGGAATACTATGGACCAAAGCAGGGAACTGGCAACTCCTTGAGCTTTCACGTAAGAGAAGGCCTATGTCCTTTATATCAAAAAAGGAGATAGTAAAAGGGAGAACCTTCTAGTCATGGGAGACATGACTGAAAAGCCTTTTCTAACCAGCTAGGATAGCTGTTGGAGAAAAACAACCCATGCTCTCTAGCAAGGGCCCATAGTGGAAAGCTTCTCTGCAGATTGCAGAGCATGATGCAGGAGAATGAGGAGATAGAACTGGCTGTTAGAGAGCCAGTATCTCTGCCAACTCTGCTGCCAAATTCAGGAAAATGAAGATGGCAGAATAGAAAAAACTAGAAAGCTTGTAGTGAGATGATCTCCAAGAGAGATGAAGCAATGACTTGGAGCCACTACTAAGACTAGACAGAATGTTAGTGGAGGACAATCTGGTTGTTTGTGGACAAGAACCAGTGGTCCAAACATTAAAGCTCCTGCATAGGCAGCTGTTAGCAAGACAGCAGAAAGAATCTTACGGTTTAAAAACAGAAAGAACAGACAGAACAGGAGTAGGAAACTCTGGACATGTCTGATAAGCTGCCCCAAAGCAAGATTGAGCAGAGGAGGTAACTCCGCACTGGAAAGTGAGAAAAGTAGAGAGGCTGAAGAAAAAGCCTCCCAGTAAGTAATTCCCTCTTACAGGGGAAAAACTTGGTAAGAGGGTGGAGAGAATGGAGCTGAAGAAGACTTATGAAGTAGGAAGTCTATAGAAAGGAAAGATAGTTCCTGTGCCAGCATGTATCATTTGATAGTGATTAGACCTCTTTCCCTAGCAGGAAAAAGAGGAGAAACCTGTGACTTATAGGCATGAATATCCTGACAGCTCATAGAAATATAGAAAAAATGGATATCTTTTGGAAAGGGATCCATGTGTAGGGGTTAGAATGAAGAGGTGGATTGCCTCCATTGAGAAGAAGCAACTGTAGATGCTAACCCCAAGAGTCACAAGCATCTGATGATGATTGATCAGAAACCCTGCAGATGCTGGGTTTGCTGAGCCTGGTGAGAGGTTGGATTCTTCAGACCAGGACGATGCCTCCCCTGTTGGGGAACATTTGTATGATGGGCAAGTGATGAATAAAACCTTCTCCTGTGGGAAGAAAGTTTGGTAGGAGATTTCCTACCTAGTGGGACAGAAGGTGTAGAACAATCCTTAGGAACAGGTAAATCAGTGGGTAACTGAGTAACCTGACGTAAAGACTCCTTGTTGAAAAAATTTTCTCCAGTGCAAGGAGTATGTCCCAGACGTTGTTGTGCCCATTTGTCCAAGTCTGAAGATTGGAGCCAGGCTCTACGTCGTGCCCCTATAGCAATAGCAGAAGTTCTGCTAACAGACTCAAAAGAGTCTAGGGAAGCACGAGAAAGAAACCAAGAAACATTCTGGATATGCTTAAGCAGTGAAGAATAGTCTTTACTCCTAGAAACTGGAAGGAAAGGAGTGAAAAGATGTAACTGCTTTGTGACCTCCTCAAGAGAAAGACTTGTATAAAAAATATATGAGAGAATTCTTGCAGAAAGCATAGATGTCTGGAAGGTTTGACGTCCAAAGGCATCTAGTTTCTTAGACTCACGACCTGGCGGATAAGAAGAGTGCTTTTTCTTACTCTTCACCCGCCTCATTGCTGATTCCACTACTATGGAATGATGAGGAAGTTGAGTCTTTTGAAACCCTGGAGAGGGGGGTACCTGATATAAAAGATCAGTTGCCCTGGGAGGTGGGGGTACCCTTAAAAGGTGTTTCCCACATTCCTAGAAGGAGATCCTGCAAGGAATGATGCAAAGGAAGCATTATGTTGTCCTTTGCTTTGGCAGAAACAGAGCCTTGTGCAGGATCATGTCCTGGAATAGGAATGACAAGAGATCTTGCTATATTCAGGAGGAAACTCTGAAAAGAGGGATCCCAAACAGGAATCTCCCATGGACAGGGTAGATCTAAAGAACTAGCCTGAGCATCCACAGAGTTATCCAAATATATAGGAATAGAAGATCCTGCAGAGTGCAGTGTGGAATGCTTAAAAGATGGTTGCTGGTACTGGCTGTCAGGAGCAGCCCCCATCCTTACCACATCGTCCATGCCAGGTATCGACTCCAAGCTTGGTATAGAATGGAGTGATCCTGTTGAAAAAAGCATGGCAGGAATTGGCGATGATGCTACTGAGGGTACCGGTACCGATGCTGATACCGGTACTGATGTCGGAGTCGAACCCGACAAAGACATTGGAGCAGTCATCGGTGACAGTTCAATCGGTACCGAGGTAACCGCAAACCTCCGACCGCTATCCTCGGTACCGAAGCACCGGTATCGATCGGTGTCGGTACCAAAATCTATTGGTACCCAGTCTTCTAGACTAGATATCGATTCCAAACTCGGCATCGAGGGCAAAGAACCTGATAAGCGAAGCATGGAAGGCACCGACCGTGAAGGTAATGAGGACATCGGTACCAACTTCGGTACCGTCTCTGATACCAGTGAAGGAAGGGTAACCAGTGGCAACTCAATCGGCGTCGGGGGAACCGAGAGTTGCGGATCCGAATCATCGGAACTGAGCTTTCGGTACCGTCGAGAGCCGGTACCAAGGCGAGTCGGTACCCAGTCCTCCAGACTGGAGATCGATTCCAGACGCGGCATCGAAGGAAGCGAGGCTATCGATGCACATCTGGAGGGTACCGACGTCGGTTGGAGTATCGGTGTTGGTACCGATAATGGAAAGTCAATCTGGAGGGTATCCACCGGTCCCGAAGGTACCGAGGACGCCAGATGACGATCCCTGGTGAGGAGTGTTTCATCCAACACCAGTGCCGATGCCGGGGTATCAGTACTGCTCGAAGCGGATGCCACCACCGTACACGGCTAAGGTATGTTCTGTGGGGGGTGAACCTCAGGAACAACCTGAAACCCCTTATAGGCTTTGGAGACCGAAGACTCCTGCCGGGGTTTTGAAGCCAGTGGGCCCTCGAGGGCAAGGCCGGAGCCGTCTACATGCTGCGCATGAGACCTACCACTTGAGGACTGGCTAATCTTAACAGACTGTTTGTGGGTTACCTGATCCTGTGTGGACGAAGAAGGGGACGGTGCCCCGAAGTTGGAGGGCAACCGTGTATCGAGGGAGCCTCGATGTTGAAAACCTCTTCTTACCAAACTGTTGTCAGGACCCAAGCAGGTTAGACACCAACTTCGAGGGTCTAAAAATAAAGTTGTACCGCCACAGTCTGAACATTTCTTGGAGAAAGTGTCTGGCGGTTCCATGAAGGAAAAACAAGAGGCCTAAAAGGCCTAAGAGACCGTGGACACTATGAAGAAAAAATATCCCGTGGAAAAGGAAAATTTTTCAAGGAAAGAAAAGAAAACACCGGCGGTACCGGTGGCGTCGGGAAGACAGCCGCGACCACAAGAAAACTAAAAAACAAGAATTTTCTGCGGTGACAGGAGGACATCCTGCCGGCTCCGCGGAAAAACGAAAACTGAGGAAAGGCAGTTGGGAAAGGCGGGAAGGCAGCACGCAGGCGTGCTGGGATGCTTCCAAAAGCTCTTGATTGGACGCTGGGAAGCGTTCCCGCGCAGACTCCATCGGTACCGACGTACCCATATGTGAAGACTCATTCCTGCTTGTTCCTGGAGATAAATATTTCATTGGGCCTCAGAACACCAATACAACTACTACATGTAAAATAGAACAAGCATAACTACTACAGAACTCTATACAGAAACTACACGCTTTTCATTTGCGTTTTCTCCTCTCCACCTTTTTTCCAATGCATCCCTACACTCACCTGTCTGACATACAGATCTTTCCCTTTTAGCTTTTTCCTTCATTTCTTTCTTTTTATCCTCTGTTCACTCGTCTCTTGCCCAGCCCATCTCCCCTCTCTCCCCCATTTCCCATACCCTCTTACTCCTGTTTTTCACCCATTCCCTTTTACCATGTTTCTATTCTCACGGCTGGCCCTAGCCTCACCGCCCCCACAGCTGCTGATTCTATCTCACGATGGAGAGGCGGGCAGGAGCAATGGACGTTTTTCCAAAAGCGGCGGCATTTTACCGCCATTTTCTTGCCTGCCAGCAGGCCATGTCCTTCAGCACACATGGTCTGCCATGGGCAAGAAAGCAGCAGCAAAAAAGCAGCCACTTTTGGAAATACTACTGCTGCCTCCGCTGCCCACCTCCCCCCCCCAAACGGAATCTGTGTCAGCTAGGGGGTGTGGCATGGTCAGTTGTGTGCCGCTGTCCACCCAAGCCAAGCACCCTAGGCAGCTGCCGCCTAGCGGATGGACTGGCCCTGTTTATTCTCTCCTTCCCCACCTTTGCAGCCCAGTATCTCACCTCTTGCCATCCCACCCTTTTAGCTCAGCAACTCTGTCTCCTCTCCTTTCACCTCCACTTCTATGCTTGTTTATTCATTTACTTGAAATCCACCATACGTGTATACTTGTCCTGTCTCTCCTCCCTCGTTGGAGGGGAAATGCTGCACTCAGTGGTAGGGAGGAGTAGCAGCTGTGCAAACTCTGGTACTTCCTCTAATTTTCTCCAAGCTACGCTTCTTGCTTGGGTCACAGCAGCATTAGCCACTTATGGTTTCAGTTCCAATGTGCAATACACCTCCCAAGTCCTCACATGGCACCAGTGTGTTGTGACACCCAGGTTGAGTACCACTGGCCTATATTGGTGTTCAGAAGTTAAATACACTTTTTTTTTTCAAAAAGTACTTTATAACATTACCATTTGAATTGTAGACAGTTTTGGATTTCTGTGGCTTTTCAATTAAGGTTTTTTTTTGGAGGGGTGGGGGGGGAGACGACAGGGGGGGGGGTCATCCAGATCCTCTACCAAGAACCCTTTTCTTTCACCAGGATAGAACTAGGGGAACCTAGATCACTGCCACCCTGCAGATGTTCATCACTTTACCATTTATTCTTTTGGACCAATCACGTCTTATACATTTCCTTTTAGCCACTTTTGGAATTTTTTTGGCTATGATCAAACAGCAAGATTCAGGCAAGGAGCTTTAAATCTTGTGGAGTCTCTAACCCTGGTTCGAGGCTCCATGGATTCCTTCTTCCAGCTAGTAGTGTGGCAGGACTGGTGCAAATGCCGATACACTAAATGCAAATCAGCTGCTTGCAGCTTTCCCCAGATCATTGAGCTCCAGCGAGAGGAATTCCCCTTTTTCACTCTGCTTGAAGTATGGTCCGTGGATCTTCCAGTACTCTTAAGTACCCACAGTAGCTGCAGCACCACGGCCAGCATTTTTGGAGGTAAGGAGCAATAAGTAGCAAGAGTGGGTTTATTTTTCCAAGCCATATGTGGTTGGGGCCGATAGTGAGCAAGGACCAGCTGAGAGATGAGTCATCGGTGTGGTTTCAATGGAGATATTGGTGGAGATTTCCTTGTCTATAGATTCTTGGCATATCAAAATACCAACACCTGTTCCTTTTCTTATTTTAGGCATAACACTTTTTATTCTAAAAAAACATAATATGAACACAAGCATTTGTAGTTATACTTCTAATATTATCCTGATACAGGATAAATAAAAGGAGTTGGTTCCAAATCCTGATGACCACAACAGTAGTCTAATAACTTCTGTACCCGAATGTAACTTGCTCTGAACTGCTACTGGAAAAGCAGGAGCTAAATTCAAAAATATACAGACCGCCTGTCATTCTAGACAAAGTATTCAAAGATATTAAATATATATTTACAGACATTTTGGCTAAAGGTATAAATAGTGAATTTTAAGGATTTTATGTCACAAACAAAAATTATTGTATCTGTGATGGGTTTTCACCTTCAGATCCCAGGATGAAATGATGAATATCAGGTCCAGTTGACACACGAGGACACTGACAGCTTTTTTCTATTACACCTCTTGGTGTTACCATTTTGATATGAACAACCTGTAACACATACAATGCACAAAATTATCAATCAATCTAAATCCTTGTTTAAAATCGAAAGGTGCTAAGAAAGCATAATGAAAAACCACTATGATTAAACCTGTATGCATAAAAATGTTACAGTTTTCAGGTGCCCACACATAATGCCGCAGTCAGTCAGTTCTCCAACTTTGGCTATTTTTTTTTCTAACAGTTAATCTGTGATTCTTATTACCAGCTATGCTGATTAAAAATTCTTTCCTCTCACTAGCCAGTTTAAGGTAGATCAGAAGTGTAAAGCAGATCTTAAGCCTCAGGACCTCCCAACAAGGGATCAAGCAAATATCCTTTCAACCCAGGGTGCATCTATCACTGTCCTCACAATGTAGCTTTTAGTTAAAGATAAGAAGTGTAACAGCTGGTGGCCAGCTGTTAACTGGTGAACTCCTTTTTGATTGATGAACCACACTGCCCATAATTTTCACAATACACGGCATTGTAGTCTTGTAAACTAAAGTCACAGATACTACCACTGTCAGACTAGAAGCGACAACATAAGCAGAACTTGAGATTAACTACTTGACATCAGTAGCTGGTGTTTTCTCCTATGACACAGTCGGGCACAATGGCTATAACATTAAACAAAAGAAGAAACAGAATTAGGGAAACAGTTGAAAATCTGAGATTTTATACTTTGCAACCTACTTTCTAATAAAACATTAAAGCTATGTTCAGCCCATTGCATTTAGCTAAAAGTTCTAAATGAACTTGCACATACTTTGATGTGTTGAAGAAAAATGGTAGTACAGTCAAACCTCGGTTTTCATTTGCCCCGGTTTTCATACGCTTCGGTTTTCAACGTCTTTTCTGACTGAGATTTTGTCCCGGTTTTCATGCATTGCTTCGGTTTTCAACGTCTTTTGACTGAGATTTTGTCCCGGTAGCAGGGAAGAAAAGCTGTCAACGTAAGCAGGAGATGTTGCATGAATGTGGGAGGCAGTTCTTTCTCTTGCAGGGTACGTCTGAAGCTATATCATTAAGATTTTCTGCCATTCTGAAGCATTGAGCAGATAATGTAAAGGTATTTTAATGGACTGAATTCAATGTGATTCCGAAGAGAGCTGGGCACAGCAGCTTGTCAGGGGTGGCTAAGGCCAGATGTTAACATACTGTACTGTACAGTACTGTACTTAGCTTGCTTTCAGTGATGTTAAATGTTCATTTATCCATTTCATTAGTCATTTATATTTATTTCTCATTGTTTTCTGTATGTAAAAATATAGTTATTCTCTATAAAATGTATTTTTTGTGAATATTTTTGGGTGTCTGGAACGGATTAATTGGATTTACATTATTTCTTATGGGAAATATTGCTTCAGTTTTCATACGTTTCGGTTTTAGTCAGACTTTTTCGAACGGATTAATCATGAAAACCGAGGTTTGACTGTATAGTAAAGGCACTAAATTCAAAACAAAGAATGCCACCAAACTGCATGATATTTCTACAAAAAAAGATCTATTAAGACTGGGTGGTCCCAATGGCCCCACAGTAGTACTGTAAGACCTAGGTTCAATTTCCTGGCCCAGCTTCTGCTGTTGCTATGCCAGCTAGGGTTGCAATGCCATAAAGGCAGCATTTACAGCCATTACTCCATGGTGACACATACAGAGCCAACCTTCAGGTGGACAGCAGCCAGGTTCCAGAAGGCACTGTACTCTGTGGCCCCTTGCCAATGACAATTGCAATAATGGCTGAGTTAGGCTGAAGGATTATAAAACAGAGGGAAAACCCCAGGTAACTATGAACAAGCATTCAGAGTATCATTGCCCAACAAAGGAGAGTTCCAAATGACCTGGAAGCCAAAAGGAATAGGGGAGAAATTGATGGACCAATCAGTTTTACATCCAATTTCAGCATTTTTATCAATAAAATCCAAAGCTTCCTTACAATCTGGAATAGCTGACACATACAATCTTCATGGATGATGGTGTGGAATATGGACTGCCTGTACACTTAAAGCACTCATTCCAACCGAATTATAACTGGGTAAACTGAGGCATACAAAAATAATGGATTGCAGCAAACTCATTAAGTGAACATAAGAATGCTAGGAATCATAAGGAATGGAATGGAGAACAAAACCAAGGATTATTATAATGCCTCTGTATCGTTTCATGGTGCGACCGCACCTTGAATATTGTATGCAATTCTGGTCACTATATCTTAAGGATAGAGTAGAAACAGAAAAAGGTAGAAAGAAGAGCCATCAAAATGGTAAAGGGGATAGAAGGATAACCCTATGAGGAAAGGCTTAAAAGGTTAGGGCTTTTCAACTTGGAAAAAAGATGGCTGAGGGGAGATATAGCGTAGTTACTCACCTGTAACAGGTGATCTCCGGGAACAGCAGGAATTTAGTCTTCACATATGGGTATCATCGGTACTGATGGAGCCCGCGCAAGAACGCTCCCCAGCGTCCAATAGAAAAGCTTTTGGGAGCATCCTACAGCGCATGCGTGCTGCCTTCCTGCCTCTGTACCTCTCTCACTTCAGTTGAGTTTATAGCTGAGACCAAAGGAGAGAAGTAGAGAAAGAGAGAGATAGAGACAAACTCCTAGGGGAGGTGGGTGGGTTGTGAAGACTAAATTCCTGCTGTTCCCGGAGATCACCTGTTACAGGTGAGTAACTATGCTATCTCCAGGAACAAGCAGGAATGTAGTCTTCAAATATGGGGACTCCCCAGCTGAAAGATGCCAAGGGGTGACCCCAGCTAGCTGAGAACCCAGGTGAGATGGGTCATGCTTCCTCCCATAGACCTTAGGCATCCAAACTGTGGATGGTGGGTAGGAGTTGTATTAAGTATGGAAGAGATGTTGTAGAACAGCCTGGCCAAACGAGGCATCCCGATGGGAGTCCTTGTCTAAGCAATAGTGGGCTGTGAAGGTATGTACCGAAGTCCAAGTGGCTGCTTTGCAGATGTCATCAATAGAGACAGAACGAAGGTTAGCCGTTGAGGCTGCCATTGCTCTCACATTGTGAGCCATGACATGGCCTTCGAGAGAAAGTCCCTTACTCTGATATGTATAGGATATGTAATCTGCAATCCAATTTGACAGAGGTTTTAGAAACTGGAAGTCCCAAATGACTAGAGTCAAAAGCCACAAAAAGCTGAGAAGATTTTCTATGTGGCTTAGTTCTTTGGAGATAAAAAGCCAAGGCTCTTTTACAATCCAATATGTGGAGATTCCTTTCCGCACTGGAGGCATGAGACCTAGGGAAGAATATAGGAAGATAAACCGATTGGTTTAAATGAAAAGGGGAAACCACCTTTGGCAGAACGTGAGGATGAGTCTCGAGGACTACTTTATCATGGTGAAACCTTGTATAAGGAGGGTCAGCTACTAACGCCTGTAGTTCACTAATGCGTCTTGCAGAAGTGATGGCAATTAGGAAAATAACTTTCCATGAAAGAAACATTAGGTCTGAAGTGGCTAAAGGTTCAAAAGGCGGTTTCATAAGCTGACCAAAAACAAGATTTAGATCCCATGCCACCGGTGGTGGTTTAAATGGGAGGTTTTGTTAAAAGTAGGCCTCTCATAAATCTTGATATAAGTGGATGAGAGGAAATAGGTTGTCCATCGAAAGGTTTATGAAAAGCAGCAATAGCACTAAGATGGACCCTAACTTGAATTGGTCTTCAGACCAGAAGCTGATAATTGTAGAAGATACTCTAGTAGCAACTATAGGTACTAAAAGGGTAGTCCCTTTTGTGAACACCAGATAGAGAACCTTTTCCACTTGAAAGCATAGGAACGTCTTGTGGAGGGTTTTCTGGAAGCCAGGAGGATATCCTTTACTTGTTGAGAAAGGTTAACATCCTGGAATTCTAGGCTTTCAGTAACCAGGCCCTGAAATATAGGGACTGGGGATTGGGATGCAGTAAAGATCCGTCCTCCTGCGACAGGAGATCTGGTGCATTCCCCAACTCCAGAGGAGTGGTTTGAGAGAGACGCAGAAGAAGAGGATACCACGTTTGCCGTGGCCAACATAGAGCTATGAGTATCATACGACCTTTGTCTCTCAAGTTTGAATAAAGTCTTGGGAATGAGGGGAATGGGTAGGAAGGCATAGAGAAAGTCCTGTCCCCAGTGGAGTAGGAAAGCATCTCTTGCCTGACAGTTTTGAGCCGGAATTCTGGAACAGAATCGGGGAAGCTTGACATTCTGTGGATTTGCAAAGAGGTCTATATCTGGTGTTCCCCAGATTCGAAACACTCTAGCAAGCTGGTATGAATGGAGGGACCACTTGTGTGGCAGCATTATTCGACTGAGTTTGTCTGCCCACAAGTTTTGAATGCCCGGAAGGTATACCGCAAACAGGTGAATTTGTAACTCTCTGGCAAGGGCCCATATTCACAAAGCTTCGGTGCATAGCGACAGAGCCTGTTCCGCCTCAACCCATCTTGGACGCATCTGCAACTTTGTAACTGTAACTTTGTAAAATGTCCTGTAAATAGTTCTCACCCAAGTTATTCCCCTGTTCATTGTAAGCACAATGTGTTTTTGTTACATTGTACTATTGTTCTGTTCGCTGTAAACTGCACTGATCTTAATAGCGCGGTATATAAGAAACGTAAATAAATAAAAATAAAAATAAATAAATCTGTCGTCAGAGTGGTTTGGCATAGAGGTTGCTGGAAAGGAGAGCCTACAAGGTGGTTTTCCAGGGATTGCCACCATTGCAGGGATGAAATCAGATGTGTGGTAGTTCTGATTTTGTCTGTTAGTCGACCTGAGGCTTGTGACCACTGAGAGGAAAGGGTCCACTGGGCTGCTCGCATGTGGAGGCGCGCATAGGGAACCACACGGACAGTGGATGCCATGTGTCCCAGCAGTTGAAGCATCTCCCAGCAGTAAGGAATACTTTCATAGATGCTTGAGATACCAGTTGTATTATGTAGACAGTGTGGCTGGGGCAGGAAAGCCCTTGACTGCCATGTGTCTAGACAAGCCCCTATGAATTCTAGAGATTGAGAGGGGGTGAGATGAGATTTTGGGAGGTTTATGACCAGCCCCAAGTATTGAAGATTCTCATTGCTTGAGCTGTCGATGCTCAAATGAGCCATTCGTCTAAGTAAGGGAAGACGAATATTCCCAGAGTCCTCATAAATGCTGCTACAACTGCCATGCATTTTGTGAAGACTTTTGGAGCACAGGCTAGTCCAAAGGGAAGAACTCTGTACTGGAAGTGTCTTCCTTGGACCAGGAATCGAAGGAACTTCCTGTGATCTGAGTGGATGAGAATATGCGTGTAACCATCTCTTAGATCTAAAGAACATAGCCAGTCCCGACTTTGGAGGTATGGCAAAAGTGTACCGAGGGAGATCATTTTGAACTTTTCTTGGAACAAATATTTGTTTAATTCTGAGGTCTAATATAGGTCTGTCCCCCCTGTCTTCTTTGGAATTAGAAAGAAGAGGGAGTAAAACCCTGTCCCCTGTTGGGGAATGGGTACTTCAATTGCTCCTTGAGCTAGAAGTGATGTGACCTCCTGCCACAAGAGGTCGGTGGCAGGGCCCTGAGAATTGAACTGTTTTATTATTGTAGGTGGGGCAAGTTGAGAAAATGAAGCTTGTACCCCAGTTGTACAATGGACAGAGTCCAATTTTCTGATGTTAATTGTTGCCATCTTTTGGGAAAAAAAAGCATAGTCTTCCTGGAATGGTCAAGGGTTCTGGACCTTTTAGGGGCAGAATAACTAAGTTCTCTAGATAGAAGTCAGAGACCCTGAGGGGGCTGGGTCTGTTGAGCCAGTTGAGCTTTTTGAGCTTGCGGCTTTCTTTGCTGTCTGTTCTGTTGCCCCTTCTGGGGAACATGGAGCAGGCAGTGAGTTTGATGGGTGTAAGATTGGTAAGGCTTCTTTTTCTTACTGAAAAAGGGTGGGTTTTTTTAATATTTTCTTCTTTGCTGGGTTGGCTGTAGACTTTGACAATCTGTTTAAAGTATTGTCAGATTCAAGCTGATTAGCCTTGTCCTGACAGTCCTTGCCAAAGAGATTTTCTCCTGTGCAAGGAATGTTTCCCAGCTTTTCTTGCACCCACTGTTCTAAGTCTGATGCTTGAGGACAAGCAATACGACGTGCTCCTATGGATATAGCAGAGGTTCTGCTAATACATTCAAAGCAATCAAAGGTAGAATGGTTCATGAATTTTGAGAAATTCTGGGCATACTTAACCAGAATAAGGTAGTCTGCTCTTTTTTCCTCCAAAACACAAGGACTAAGGGGAGCTCTAAGTCTTTTGTGACTTCTTCCAGGAACATTCCCATATAAAGAATGTAGGAACTGATCCTGGATCCTAGCATGGAGGATTGAAAGTATTGACGGCCAAAGGCATCGAGAGTCCTGGATTCATGGCCTGGAGGATTAGAAGAATGTGTTTTAGCACTCTTGATCCTTCGCACAGCCGATTCTACTACCATTGAATGGTGTGGTAACTGAGTTTTTTGAAAACCAGGACAACTTGGCACTCGGTACATAGTGCCAAGACGTCGGGAATGTGAAGATATTGTTAAAGGAGTTTCCCACATTCTCAACATTAGATCATGTAAGATCTTGTGAATGGGAAGCATAGTTGCTTCCTTGGGAGCCATAGGGTATTGTAGAATTCTTAATTCTTCTGCCCTAGGTTCCTTTTCTGGAATCACAGTGATTGCAAGACCCTTTGCTAAATCACGTATGACATCCTGGAAGAACATATCCTCTGGAGAAGACATTCTGCGTTGAAGAGAAGGAACCAAATCTTCTAATAGATTCGCTCTGATACCGGTAGAATTGTCAGAGTCATCAGAATCGGAAGACTCAAGCACCGGGTGCTCCTGTAACGCATGGTATCTGTACCGCTCGAAGTCGGTACCGAAATGTCTGTTCCCGATCCCCGATATCTGAGATCGGCATGGGGGAAAGCAATCCTGTTGAAGCAGGTACTGTCGGTACCAGTACCGATGTCAGTACCGATAGATGTTGAACCGTCTGTTGCAGTCTTAGCAGTACTGAAGCCGTTAAGAGGGCCGCTAGACTGTGTTCGATAACGAGGATCCTGTGATCCATCGCTCCTGCCGATGCCTGGGTGCCGGTACCGGTGGAAGCGGCTACGACCCCAGAACATGGCACTAGTAGTTCCGCAGAGGTGGAGGCCTCTGGAACATCCTGGAGCCCTGTTAGTGCTTTGGAGCCCGAAGACTCCCGCCGGGGCTGTTTTGCTGGTGAAGTATCCTCGAGGGAAAGGCCAGTGGCATCTTGATACTTTGAAGGAGATTTTCCCTTCGAGGACCAGCTAGTCTTAGAAGACTTCAATTTGGTTACCTGAGATCCATGGGAGGAAGATAAAGCCCTGGAAGACGTTGATGCAACTGACAACGTGTCGGCGGCAAAAAGGGTACCGAGTTTTGCAGCTCTATTCTGCAAGTCCCTTTTGGTCATCCTCGTGCAGGAGACACTCCGTTGGACAATGTTCAGGACCCAAACATTTTAGACACCAATCATGGGTGTCGGTGACAGAAATGGTACTGCTGCATTTTTTGAAACCACTAGCTAGTTTCTCTATGCTTGAAGAAAAATGGGCCTAGTGCCCAAAATGGCGCCTAGCACCAGAAGCAGGGAAAGATCCCTGAAGAAATACAAGGTTGTTGTTTTTTTTTTTTTTAAGGAAAGATGAGAACCAGCAGTACCGGTAGGCATCGAATGAAGGCAGACGCAACCACAAAAAACAAGAAATAAAGGTAAATTTTCGGCGGTGACAGGGTACCACATTCTGTCGGCTCCATGGATAATGAAGAACTGAAGTGAGAGAGGTACAGAGGCGGGAAGGCAGCACGCATGCGCTGTGGGATGCTCCCAAAAGCTTTCCTATTGGATGCTGGGAAGCGTTCCCGCGCGGGCTCCATCGGTACCGACGATACCCATATGTGAAGACTACATTCCTGCTTGTTCCTGGAGATAATAGAAGTTTATAAATTAATGAATGGAATGGAACGGAACGGAACGGAATAGGTAAACGTAGATCAATTGTTTATGCCATCAAAAAGCAGCAAGACTAGGGGACACGCAATGAAGCTACAACATAATGCATTTAAGACTAATAAGAGAAAATATTTTTTCACTCAACATGAAATTAAACTCTGGAATTCGTTACCGGAGGATGTAGTAAAAGCTGTTAGTGTAACTAGGTTTAAAAAAGGTTTGGACAAATTCCTGGAGGAAAGGTCCATAAACCATTATTAAAGAGGACTCAGGAAATCCACCGCTTGCCCCAGGACAAGCATTATGGAATCTGTGTGCTGTCTGAGATCCTGCCAGGTACTTGTAAACCTGGATTGGCCATTGCTGGCAAAAGACACTGGGCTTGATGGACCTTGGTCTGACCCAGTATGGCATTTCTTATGTTCATATGCCTCTTTCCTCCTGCCTAAATATAAAAATTAGGGCTTCTGATTTTCAGTTATAAACCAAAAGCCTCCATAAAACCTCCCCCAATGGAAAAACCCAGGTTTCTGATCACTGGGTCAGGCTGCAGCCGCTGGTATGTGTCTGTAGTGGTGGGAGCTATTGTCTTTATTCCCACTACTCTGTTCTTCTTCCGGCTCTTCTGTATCCAATGAAAGATGATTTAACATGCAAGAACAGGCATTTCCTGTGTTTTAAATCAGCTCCAACTGCAGACAGAAGAACTGGAACAAGAAGAACAGAGTGGTGGGAGCAAAGACAAAAGCTCCTGCTGCTCTGTGACTAGGAGCACGGGACCAAAGTTGTTCCTGGGGCTTAAGCTTGGAGAAGGGAGCACTGAGCCCAATTCTGTTGCTGGGGTTTAGAGAAGGGGGTTGGCACTGGACAATTGTGTTTCGGTTAACAACAGAATCCACCAGGAATCTACCTAAAGAGCCACAAGGTTTTATTTTTTTTGCGATTTGAATACACAGATAAACCCCTATTTTTCTGTCTCTGGGAAAGCATCTAATTGTCTCAAAAATAAACCTCTAAAAAGGTGATATTTTACTTACCAGATAATGTCCTTTCCTCGAGTCTTCCTAGACCAGTCCAGACAAATGGGTCGTGTTCCCCTACCAGCAGACTGGTGGAAACAAAGAACCAATATAAAGACCAGGTTTCAATGGCATCCCTCTCATACCTCTATCCGCCTCAGCCAAAGGTCTCTTCAGTATTCGTCCCAAAGCATATGGGAGAAGATTGCAAGCCTCACACAATCTCAACATAGACAACAATGAGTAAGCAAACAGTAGAGAACTATGTATAGGAAAGCATAAACAGAAGGCTGTCCATAGAAGATGCACCTGCAGAGCCAAGTATATAAATCATAGCGGAACCCAGGTTACCGCTGCAGAACAAACAGTTCCAGGGGGCGGGCCCTGGACTGGTCTAGCAGGATTCACAGAAAGGGCATTATCTGGTAAGTAAAATTTCACCTTCCATATTGGCCTGCTAGACCAGTCCAGACAAGAGGGACATACCAAAGCAGGAAGAAGACAGAGCAGCTTACTAATCCTCAGAGCCAAGGCCGTGTCAATCCAAGCATGGACATCCAAGCACAAATGCTTGATAAAAGTGGAAAGTGACGCTCACACTGCCGTCCAACAAATGTTTGCAATGGCTACCAAACTCTGCTCCGCCCATAAGGACACTTGCGCTCTGTACAATGAGTGAGCAAATCCTCCAAAACCGGCTGGTACTGCAACAGGAGACCGCTATGGTTTTCGAAGGAAGTAGCTGAAAAAGTGAAGAAAAAGAGGGAGGCCTTCATGAAATACAAGAGATCACAGAGAGAGGAAGACAGGCATCTGTATTTGGAAAAACTTAGAGAAGCTAGCAAAGTAGTCAAGAAGGCAAAGATTCAAAAGGAGGAGGAAATAGCCAATGCAATAAAATGGGGGGATAAGACATTTTTCAGATATATTAGTGAGAAGAGGAAGGGCAAAAGTGGTATTGTCAGACTCAAGGATGCAGGGGGGGAATATGTAGAAGCTGATAAGGATAAAGCGGAATTGCTTAACAAATATTTTTGTTCTGTGTTCACAGATAAAGAACCAGGAGCAGGACCTCAGAAAACACCCACAAATAAGAACAGAAGCGAGGGACATCTTGAACAATTTTCAGAAGACTGTGTTCGTGAGAAACTAGCTCAACTTAAAGTAGACAAAGCAATGGGACCGGATGGGGTACACCCTAGGGAACTTGGGGTACACCCTGAGGGAACTTGGGGACGTTCTAGCAGCTCCACTGACTGACCTTTTCAATGCCTCGTTGGAGTCGGGAGTGGTGCCAAAGGACTGGAGAGAGGCTCATGTGGTGCCTTTACACAAAAGCGGAAGTAAGGATGTGGTTAAAAACTACAGGCCGGTTAGTTTAACTTCAGTGGTGAGTAAATTATTGAAACGCTGCTGAAAGAGAAAATAGTGAGGTTTCTGGAGTCCGGCGGATTACAGGATCCAAGGCAGCATGGATTCACCAGAGGCAGGTCTTGTCAGACAAATCTGATCGATTTCTTTGACTGGGTGACCAGGGAGTTGGACCGAGGGAGAGCTCTAGATGTGGTGTATTTAGATTTCAGTAAAGCCTTTGACACTGTTCCTCACAGGCGACTTATAAACAAACTGAGCACCCTAGGGATGGACCCTAAAGTTACTGCTTGGGTTAGAAATTGGTTGGGTGGGAGGCGACAAAGAGTACAAGTAAATGGAGCTCACTCTGAGAAGGATGTTACCAGTGGTGTGCCCCAGGGATCTGTCCTTGGTCCGATTCTTTTTAACATCTTTGTTAGTGATATAGCGGAAGGGCTGTCGGGTAAGGTTTGCCTCTTTGCGGATGATACCAAAATCTGTAATAGAGTAGACACCCAGGAAGGTGTAGATAACATGAGGAGGGATCTAGCTAAGCTTGAAGAATGGTCTAGAATTTGGCAGCTGGGATTTAATGTTAAAAAATGTAAGGTCATGCATTTGGGCTGCAGCAATCCAAGGGAGCAATACAGTATAGGAGGTGAAGTACTTTTGTCCACTAAAGAAGAGCGGGTCCTAGGCGTGGTTGTGTCTGATGATCTTAAAGTAGCTAAACAGGTAGAAAAGGCGACGGCAAAAGCTAGAAGGATGCTTGGGTGCATACGGAGAGGAATGGCTAGCAGAAAAAAGGAGGTGATAATGCCTCTGTATGTCTTTGGTGCGACCTCATTTGGAGTATGGTGTGCAATTCTGGAGACCACACCTTCAAAAGGATGTGAACAGGATGGAGTCGGTGCAGAGGGTTGCTACTAAAATGATTAATGGGCTTCATTATAAAGCATATGAGGACAGACTTAAGAATCTTAATATGTACACCTTAGAGGAAAGGCGGGATAGAGGTGATATGATTGAGATGTTTAAATACCTCCGTGGCATAAATGTTCAGGGAGAGAGCCTCTTTCAATTGAAAGCGAGTTCTGCTACGAGGGGACATGGGATGAGGGTGAAGGGAGATAGATTCAGGAGTGATATGCGGAAATATTTCTTTACGGAAAGAGTAGTGGATCCGTGGAATAGTCTCCCAGTGGAGGTGGTGGAGATGAGTACAGTGACTGAGTTCAAAAAAGCATGGGACCAACACAGAGGATCTCTAAAGGTAAAAAGTGGACTGTTGTAGTTGTTATGGAAGGACAGACTAGATGGGCCTTGTGGTCTTTTTCTGTCATCATGTTTCTATGTTTCTAACAGATATGCAGAGGCAATGTTCTCCTTAATCCAATGCCCCAGTGCAGACTTAGCCACCATGTAACTTTGCATGGGACAGCAAAGAGCACAAAAGGATGCTCTGACTTACAAAAGGAATTCATAATGTCCAAGTACCAGAGAAGCATCTTCTGGACATCAACAAGGCGAAGATCCTTACTATTCCCCCCCCCCCCCACCATCCCGACACTGCTCCTTAGAGGAGGGGGGCAGGCAAACCACCTGTTTCAAATAAAAGAGAATCACCTCAAGGAAGAAGGTAGGCACAGGCCAAATGGAAACAGCCTCCTCAGAAAAAGATAAGCAAGAATTTCAGCAAGACAGAGCTCCTCAGAAATCCTCCTTGTGGAAAAAAAAAATCACAATCAAAAAGACAGGTCTTGAGCGTCAAATCCTTCAGAGTAGCGTACTTCAATTGCTCAAAGGGCTCAGACATCAGGGCTCCGAGCACCAGACACAAATCCCAGGAAGAAACCACAGACCAGAGCGGAGGATGCAGATGCTGAACTCCCTGAAGAAAGTGGACTTCTGAAACAGGCCAAAGCTGCCACCTGAACCTTCAGGGAGCTAAGAGAAAAGCCCTTCCTCAGACAGTCCTGTAGAACGGGCCAACAGACACAGCACCTTGGCCACCATCGCTAAAGGCACCAGACCCGCATATATGCCATAGTAGACCTCCTCCAGGCTCTGAGCAAAGTGGAAAACCACCGCCAGAGATTTGCCTGTATACGCTAACTGTCCCCTTTCAGAATCCAAGCCTTAAGCGAGAAAGGAGCCAGGTGCTCCAGGACAAAGTGACCCCAACACAATAGGCCTAGAGACTGAGGGAAACAAAAAGATGGAACTTGCAGGAGCCATATCAGATCACCGAATCATGCTCGCCTTGGCCAACCCAGTGCCACTAGAATAACTCTTCCTGGGTGGCACTCCATACGCTAAATCACACATCCCACCAGGGACCATGAAGAAAACACATACTGCATGTGGACTTAATCAAGATTGAGCCACGGCACCAATGCCCTCAGATGCCATGCCCGTATGGTGACTGCAGAAGCAACCCTTTGGCACTGGAGCAGGTTACCATCAGATACCTCTCATGGTGACCCCCAGTGGTGCAGAAACAACTGAAATGCCTCTTAACTCAACTCCCATTCTCCTGGAATCAGAGCGCGCCAACTGAGAAAATCTGTTTCCACAGTATCCATCCTGGCATTGTGCAGAGCTGACAAACTAGGAGGTTCTTCACCGCCAGGCAAACAAGAGAGCCATTGTCAGGGCTACCTAGGCACTTCTCATGCCGACTTGCCGACTGACATAAGCCACCCCCGTGGCATTCTCCAACAACACTCGAACTACCCGGCCCTCAACCAGGGGTCAAAAACACAGAAGAGCCAACCTGACGGTCCTCGCTCAAGGCAGTTGATGGACCACACCACCTCCCTGCAGTTCCAAAGGCCTTGTTGGGCCATTTGGTCTTGGCAATGGGCCTCCTTGCCCAAGAAGCTGGCATCCATCATCAGAAGGATCCATGAGCAATCATCCAATGGCATGCCTTCCTCAGAAGACTGGACTGCTGAAACCACCACAGGTAGCCTTCACCATCATTGAAAGCAGAAGCCTGAGCGCAAACCTCTGAGAACTTGGGGACCATTGAGTCAGTAAGAACCATTGGAGCAGCTGCATATGAGCACATGCCCACAGCACCATCTCGACCATCATTGCCATCAATCAGAGGAGCTGAAGATCAATTCGGACTCCGGGAGCCTGCTGCAAACAAAACAGCACTAGACAATCCAATAGCCTTTGACTTTCTCCTCTGGCAGGAAGACACTGCACACCTGAGTAATGAAACATGCTCCCAGGAACTCCAGGGACTAGAAATGCAACAACTAGCTCTTTCCCCAATTGATAAGCCTTGGAAGCCTTGGCTGGGTTATCAGAAAGGACATCACTTGAGGAGCTACCCAAGACACCTCTGAAACAGAATGGGTCTGGATGAGCCAGTAGTCCAGATACAAGTGCACACAAATCCCTTGGCACTGTAGCACTGCAGCCACTACAACCATGACCTTGGAGAATATCCTTGGGGCAGTGGAGAGTACAAATACTAGGACGGCACACTGAAGGTGAGAGCCAAACATGGCAAAACACAGGTATTTTGCTGATGCCCCAGATCAGGATATGAAAATACACCTCAGCCAAATCCAGAAATGCCAGGAACTCCCCTTGGCGCATGGCTTGAATCATGCATCGTAAACTTTCCACCCAGAAGAGCATGACACGCAAACAATCACTGACACACTTGAAGCCCAAAATGGGCTGCAATGTTCCGTCCATGTTGGCATCACAAAACAGATGGAATACCTGCTCTTGCCTTGATCTGGGGGAATGGACACTACTGCCTTCAGAAGAGGCAACTTGTCCAAGGTAATCCCGTCCAGAAGCCCTGTTGTTCATAGACCCACAAAGAGAGACAATGAAAGTGGCCAGGGTTGGCTCTTTGCATTCCAGGACATAGCTGTGCTGACTGGAGACTAGCACCCAGAGATCTTTGGTGACCCAGGCCCATGCCTGAAAGAAGAGACCATGCCTACCCCCAACCGGAGGAACCAGGGAATGGGCCCCCCAAACCTTCATTGCACAGCCCAGGAGTATCCTCCTCTGGATAGACACTATCCCTGGCCGCTAGACATACCAGGTCAAACATGGTATCAGAAAGGAAGGCCTTAGTAGACTCCAAAAGAGGGATAGAATCATCTGGCTTAAAAGACTGAATTCACTGGAGCAAGACTTGAGATGTCAGGCCTGCACATACCACCAACCAAAAAATAGCAGCTGCTGCAGCAAACTGATTCTTCAATATGAAGTCACCTTTCAGTCCAGAGTATCCTAGTGGTTCATCTGGTAACTGCCATGATCTGCGCATCCACATTGGAAATATCAAACCACACAAAGCACTCCTCCTCTGAGACAGTGCATCTTTATATAAACCCTTAGCCTCTTAGGCAGGGAGTTGGGGGAATCCCACTCCAAATGGAAGAATTAATTAGACTTACCTGCTAATTGTTGTTCCTTAAGGAACTCTAGTCCAGTCCCTGAACCATAGAGTTTAGAATCTCCTCCAGCATCCTTGGAGACTGAATGACATCACAGCTCTTCTCTCTCTGGTATAAATAGGCAAGGACCGCCCCCTTCCACCAGTACCTATTGACAAAGCAACTCAGCAGAGCAACAAATAAGTAGATAAAGAACAAGATAAACTAAATAAACTTTGGCTAGAATCTAAAAACCTGTGCATATTCTAACCTTCTCTTCGACGAAGGACCTCGTAGAAATGCCAAAAACGTAGAAACAAAACCGCGCTTCTGCGGGGTTCCCATTGTGGCTCCACTCCGTGTCCTCCGGAACCCCACTCCTCTTCCGGAGACATCCTCTCCAATTTGCCCCCTTTTACTAAGATAAAACGGACAACACCTTCAGGCTGCATACCCTGGGAGGGGTCCGGGACTGGACTAGAGTTCCTTAAGGAACAACAATTAGCAGGTAAGTCTAATTAATTCTTCCTTTTCGTCCCTCTAGTCCAGTCCCGGAACCATAGAGGATGTAACAGAGCAGTGCACATCAACGGGAGGGACCAGAAAATCCAGCCTGAAGCACCGCTGAGCCAAAACGAAGGTCCTCCGCCGCCTGCACATCTAACCGATAGTGCTTCGAGAATGAATGCAACGATGAAGTCGCCGCTCTACAAGTGTCCGCGACTGAAACCGAACTGTACTCCGCCCACGACGCCGCCTGCGCCCTGGTCGAGTGCGCTCTGAGACCTTCTGGAACTACCCTACCTTTCAAAAGGTAAGCCAACGCAATAGCCGCCTTTAACCATCTAGAAATGGACGCTTTCGCTGCCGCTTCACCCTTCCGCGGCACCCCGAAAGCCACAAACAATCTGTCAGTCTTCCGAAACAGCTGCGTCCGCCGAAGATACTTCCGAAGAACCCGACGAACATCTAGGGGATGTAACCTGCCTTCCGATTTCTCCTTTTGCTGCTTAGAGAATATTGGAAGAGACACCACGTGATTAACATGAAAGGCCGAGACCACCTTCGGCTGAAAGTCCGGCACTGAGCGTAGCACGACCTTATCATGGAAGAAAGACAAATAAGGTTCCCTACAGGATAAAGCCTGTAACTCCGAAATCCTCCTTGCGGAACAAATAGCTACCAGAAATACCTTCTTTAACGCGAGATCCTTCAGGGTGGTGATGCTTAGCGGCTCAAACGGTAGCTCAAACAAAGTCTCCAATACCAGATACAGCTTCCATGTCGGCACCGAACAGCGTAGCAACGGACGAAGAAGCAAGACAGCTCTCAGAAAAAGCCTAATGTCACTGTGAGATCCTATCAGCTGACCGAGCACTTTCCCCCTATAACAGGAAATCGCCGCCAACTGCACTCGCAAGGAACTAGCCGCCAATCCCTTCCGCACTCCATCCTGCAAAAAGAAAAGGACCTGCGAAATCGAAGCCCTCAACGGGTGAATATTACGCTCCACACACCAAGCTGCAAAGATCCTCCAGACCCTGACATACGACAGCGAGGTGGAACGCCTGCGTACCTTTAGCAAGGTAGAAATGACCGCCGCCGAATAACGCTTAGCTGTCATCCTAGCCCGTTCAAGAGCCAAGCCGTAAGCGAGAACCCACTCACCTAGGGCATGCGCAATGGACCCTGCCGTAGGAGCTCCTCCCGCTGCGGTAACGACCACGGATAGTCCACTAACAGCCTTCAGGGCCAATCGGGCGCGATCAGAATCACTCGACCGCGATGTCTCTCAACACGCTGCACCACCCTGCTCATGAAGGCCCAAGGTGGAAAAAAAATAAAGGAGAACATCCTCTGGCCACCTTTTCGGTAATGCATCTAGCCCCTCTGACATCAGTTCCCAGCGCCTGCTGAAAAACCTTGCTACCTGCGCTGACTCGAAGCTCACCATGAGAGCCATTACCAGAACTCCCCAGCGCCTCACCAGAAGAGCAAACACCCCCGGATGTAGCACCCACTCCTCGGGGTCTACTCTGCGATGACTGAGGAAACCCGCTTCGAGATTGTCTACGCTGCCCACATGTTGAGCCGCGAGAGCCTGGAGATTTATTTATTTATTTATTTAACAGTATTTCTAAACCGCCTTATCATAATAATCAAGGTGGTATCACAGCAAACAATCTGGTAGTGTGAGTGTTGATACATGCAGTGAGGGTGGAAAGTTCGTTGGGTGTGTGTTGTCTTGTGTGCTAGATTGGTGTGAGCTATGTACAATGTGGGCTATTTACAGTGTTGCTGAGATTGTGTTCGGCCCACACCCCCAGCTGACCCGCTTTGGCTTCCAGTGTAGCACTTCCTGTGCCCCCCTGCCGATTGATGTAGGCTACCGTTGTCGCATTGTTTGACAAGACTCGGACCGCCTCCCGACCGAGTGTGTCCTGAAACTCCGGTAGTGCCAGAAACACCGCTCTCATCTCCAACCTGTTGATGGACCGAGACGTCTCCTCCTGAGACCAACGACCCTGGGCAAACCTGCCTTCACAATGAGCCCCCCCCCCCCCAACCCAGGAGGCTCGCGTCTGTCGTGAGCAGTCCCCAGGACGGCGGTCCAGTGGCATGCCGGCTTCCATATTCTCCATTCTCAACCACCATCGCAGCTCGTGATGCACATTGAGGGCAAATTAACCTCTGCGATAGGACATCCGACTGATGCGACCAACGACTGAGGAGCGCCGCCTGTAATGGCCGAATGTGCGCTCGGGCCCACGGAACCACTTCTATCGTGGCTGCCACTGTTCCCAAAAACTGCAGATACTGCCATGCTGTTGGAGCCGGACTCGAAAAGAAACGCCTGACGAGTTGTCGCAGACCTAGAGCCCGGGCCCTGGGCAAGAACACAGTCCCCTGCTTTGTTTCGAAGCGCGCCGCAAGGTACTGCAGGGATTGCGATGGTACCAACCTTCTCTTTGCCAAGTTGACTACCCAGCCCAGGCCTTCGAACATCTGGACCACCCGGGCCGTTGCTGCCGAGCTGTCCTCTCTCGACTTCGCTCGGATCAACCAATCGTCCAAATATGGGTGCACCAGTACTCCCTCTTTGCGGAGCACCGCCGCCGCCACCACCACCATGACCTTGGGAAACTTTATGGCGCCGCTGCCAGCACAAAGGGCAGAGCTTGAAATTGGAAATGTCATAAGATATGTCATACTGGGTCAGACCAAGGTCCATCAAGCCCAGTATTCTGTTTCCAACAGTGGCCAATCTAGGTCATATGTACCTAGCAGTTTCCCCAAGGGACACAGGTTCCACAATGCTTGTATTGGTTCAAGCATTGATATCCTGGGTCCCTTCTTAATAATGGTTTATGGACCTTTCCTCCAGGAACTTATCCAAACCTTTTTTAAAGCCAGCTACACTAACAGCCTTTACTACATCCTCCGGTAACAAATTCCAGAGTTTGATTACACGTTGAGTGAAAAAATATTTTCTTTTATTAGTCTTAAATAGTTTACCCATAGCTTCATTGCATGTCCCCTAGTCTTTCTATATTCTGATAAGGTAAACAATCGATCTACGTTTACCCGTTCCACTCAGTTCATCAATTTATAGACTTTTATCATATCTCCCCTCAGCCGTCTCTTTTCCAGGTTAAAGAGCCCTAACCTTTTTAGCCTCTCTTCATAGGAGTATCCTTCCATCCCCTTTACCATTTTGGTGGTTCTTCTCTGAACCTTTTCTAAAATCGCTATATCCTTTTTAAGATACAGCGACCAGAATTGCACACAATATTCAAGGTGCGATCTCACCATGGAACGATATAGAGGCATTATAATATCTTGTTTTATTTTCCATTCCTTTCCTTATGATACCTAGCATTCTATTTGCTCTCTTGGACGCTGCTGCACACTGGGCCGAGGGTTTTAACATGGTATCCACAATGACGCCTAAATCTTTTTCCTGGGTGGTAGTTCCTAATGTGGAACCTTGCATCGTGTAACCATAGTTTGGGTTGTTCTTCCCTAGGTGCATAACCTTGCACTTGTCCACATTAAATTTCATCTGCCATTTTGATGCCCAGTCTTCCAATTTATCAAGATCCTCTTGCAATTTTCCACAATCCTCTTGGGTTTTAACAACTTTAAATAGTTTTGTGTCATCTGCAAATTTGATAACCTCACGCGTTATTCCACTTTCCAGGTCATTTATGAATATGTCAAAAAGCAGCGGACCCAGCACAGATCCCTGGGGTACACCACTATTCACCTTTCTCCATTGGGAAAATTGGCCATTTAGCCCTACCCTCTGCTTTCTATCTTTTAACCAGTTCCTGATTCACAATAGTACATTGCCTCCTATCCCATGACTCTTTAGTTTTGCCAAAAGTCTCTCATGAGGGACTTTGTCAAAGGCTTTCTGAAAGTCCAGATACACAATATCAACCGACTCACCTTTGTCCACCTGATTATTCACTCCTTCAAAAAAACATAACAGATTAGTAAGACAAGATCTTCCTTGGCTAAAGCCATGTTGGCTGTCTCCCATTAGGTCATGACTATCTACATGCTGAGTAATTTTATTCTTTATGATGGTTTCTACCATTTTTCCCGGTACTGACGTCAGGCTCACCGGTCTGTAGTTTCCCGGATCACCCCTGGAACCCTTTTTAAAAATTGGTGTTACATTGGCGATCCTCCAATCTTCAGGTTTTAGAGATGATTTTAATGATAGTTCACAGATTACTAATAGCAGGTCTGCAATTTCATATTTCAGTTCTTTCAACACCCTTGGATGTATACCATCCGGCCCAGGTGATTTGCTACTCTTCAGTTTATTTAATAGTTGTAATACATCTTTCCGACGTATCGATATTTCCTTCAATTCTTCCGCACCTTTAAATACCACTTCAGTCATGGGTAACATCCCTACTTCTTCCTCAGTAAAGACTGAAGCAAAGAATTCATTTAGTCTCTCCGCTATCGCCTTGTCGCCTCTTGGTGCTCCTTTAACCCCTTTATCATCTAATGGACCAACTGACTCTCTCACAGGTTTTTTGCTACGAATGTACTTGAAAAGGTCTTTACTTCACGTTTTTGCTTCTGCAGCAAGCTTCTTCTCAAACTCTCCCTTTGCCTGCCATATCAATGCCTTGCATTTGACTTGCCAGTGCTTGTGCTGTTTCCAGGTTTCGTCGTTTGGCTCTTTTTTCCATTTCCTGAAAGATGCTTTTTTGGCAACACCCTCCTCTCTGACCTCACCTTTAAACCATGCTGGCAGTTTTTTGGACTTTCTTCCACTTTTCTTAAAGCGTGGAATACAGCTGGTCTGGGCTTCCAAGATAGTATTTTTCAACAACAGCCAAGCCTGATGTACGTCTTTAACCTTTGCAACTGCTCCTTTTAGTTTTTTCTTAACTATTTTCCTCATTTTATCATAGTCTCCCTTTCGAAAGTTAAAAGGTAGTACTATGGATTTCCTTACTATCCCTCCTCCACTAATTAAATCAAAGGCGATCATGCTATGATCACTATTGCCAAGCGGCCCCAACAACCTTATCTCTTGCACTAGATCTGGTGTTCCACTAAGGACTAGGTCCAATATGGCTTCCCCTCTGGTCGGTTCATGAACCAGCTGCTCCAAGAAGCAGTCATTTATTTCATCTAGGAACTTTATCTCCCTAGCATGTCCTGACGTGACACTGACCCAGTCGATACCGGGGTAATTGAAATCACCCATTATTATTACTGCGCTGTAACTTTTGTTAGCTTCCTTGATTTCTTTGAGCATTTCATCATCCATTTGTTCATTCTGGCCAGGCGCTCGATAGTACACCCCCACTGCCATTGCCTTCCCCCTTTTACATGGAGTTTCAAGCCATATAGATTCTACAGCAGATTTTGTTTCCTGCAAAACTTTAATCCTTTCTGACTCAATGCCCTCTCTAACATAGAGAGCAATCCCTCCACCAATTTGATCAGCTCTATCATTACAATATAGTTTGTACCCAGGTATCACAATGTCCCACTGGTTGTCCTCCTTCCACCATGTCTCTGATATTCCAATCATATCTAACCTTTCATTTAGTGCTATATATTCTAACTCTCCCATCTTATTTTTTAGACTTCTAGCATTTGCATACAAGCATTTTAGAGAATGTATTTTATTCATATTAATTTGGCTATTGTTAGACATGGGTAATTTGGGATCTTTAAGCTCTGTCTGCTCCATACTTGAGAGCATTTGGGCTACTTTACTCTTTTGTGGAACCTCTCTGCTTTTGATAGTATCCTTCAAAGATACATTCTTCCGAACCATCCGCTCTTGGGCGACTGTCGGCTGTCCCATGGGTACCGCAAATCTCAGCCACTTCTGATGCTCTTGCCGAATCGGGATGTACAGGTAAGCATCCGTGAGATCTAACAACGTTAGGAACTCCCCGGTCCGGACCGCTGCCAGCACGGAATGCAAGGTCTCCATCCGAAAATGGGTAATCCGGAGACAACGGCTCACCCTTGTCAGAGCCAGGATCGGGCAAAATGTGCCCTCCTTCTTTGGCAGTACGAAATAGATGGAGTAGCGACCGGAACCGCACTGCTCCGCGGGCACCGGCAGCACCGCCTCAAGCTGCAGCAGCTGCTGTAGCGTGTCCTGAGCCGCCTGCCTGTGCCCAGGGCTGAGCAGGGAGAACGGACAAAGGAACCTACGACGGGTCGATGGAGTTCTAATACGTACCCCTCTCGAATGACCTCCAGGACCTACTAATGTGACTTAATTCAGACCCAGGCAGGGTAAAACTCCCGCAACCGACCTCCCCTGGGAACTACCCTCTCCTGAGCCCGCCTTATCTCATTGTGTCTGTTTTGTGGCCAAGGACTGGAAAGGAGCAAACCCCCGGCCTGCTCCCCTGAATCCTCGAAATCTCTGACCCCTAAGCGGGAACCTCCCCCGCTGGGACTGTCCATAATGGGGAGAACGAAAACTACGAAAGACTCTCGGGACCTCCCTGAATCCCGCAGAACTGCCGCCCTGCTTCGGCTTGTCCTCTGGGAGACGTCCCCCCTTGGACTCCCCGAGGTCCTGGACCAACTTATCTAAATCCTCCCCAAATAAAAGTGTACCCCCAAAGGGTAACTTGCTAAGCCGAGCCTTAGACGAACTGTCCGCCGACCAGGTTCTCAACCAGAGATACCTCCGAGCTGCTACTACGGACACCATCCCCATAGCCAAGCTGCGGAGGAGATCAGAATGAATATCCGCCAAGTACGCGGTTCCCGACTCCAGTCGCGTGGCATCTTCAAGCTGCCCTTCCAGATGGTCTCCTGCAACCTCTGGGACCACCTCAAACAGCCACGTGCCACCGAAGCCGGTCTGCATGGACAGCGCGCAAACATCGAACACCTGCTTCAACATAGTGTCTAACCTCCTGTCCTGAACATCCTTCAGCGCGGCGGTCCCCCTCCACGGGAATTGTGGTTTTCTGAGTGACCGCCGATACCGCCGCAACTACCTTTGGAGAATGAAACAGCTCCCTATCGCGGTTCGTGAGCGGATAAAGGCGAGCCAACGCTCTAGCCCCCCTTCAGGGCCACCTCTGGCAAATCCCATTCTTCCTGTATCATATTCCGAAATACCCTATGGAGGGGAAACAGTCTCTGGGATGTCCGCACCGCCTGCAACAGCGGATCTTCTAATGTCTCTTCTGCTGCTTCCTCGCTGGAAGGCAGGTTTAGTGTCTTTAGTGTCTCCGAAACCAGGGCTGGAAGCTCTTCACACCGAAAGACTCTGACTACCCAGCACTGCTGCTCCGAGTCAGGCAACTCTCCGTCTTCCAGCTCATCTTTCGAGAACTCTTCCCTTTTTGATGTTCCCCTCGCTCAGGTCATCAGCGAGGTAAGGCGCGGGACCCTCCGAAGTGGCCCTATACCTTTTAGCCACCGGAGCACCGTTCCCCGAACCGACCAGAGAGGCCAAGCGCTTCTGACTCTGGGGAGCCAAACCCATTTTCCTCCTCCTATGGCTAGTGAAAAGACCATAATCTAGTGCAGCGTTTTTCAACCACTGTTCCGCGGCACACTAGTGTGCCGTGAGATATTGTCTGGTGTGCCGTGGGAAAAATTCCAATTTCATCCGTAACATGTGGCCTCGGCTCACAAATTAGGGTTGCCAACCGGCCGGTTTTCAGCCGGCCTGGCCGGTTTTTCCATGGCCAGGCCGGCTGCCGGCACAGTTGTAAAACCGGCCATTGAAAAGCCGGTTTTTTGCTCTGGCCGCAAGATCGGGAGCGGCCAGAGCAAAAAAACGGCTTTTGTGCCGAAGTCCGCAGCGCGAACGCGATCGCGATTCCCTATAGCAGTGCAGCCGCTGGTTCTGCTTTGTACAGAGCAGCGGCTGCACTACACTTACATTGAAAAGTAAAGAGAAACTGTGTCAGGAGCCCTCCGATCATGCAGAGCCCGAGGAAGTGATGTCATGGGGGCGGGCTCCTCACAGGCTGTCTTTCCTTTTCAAATTAACTTTAGCTGCAATAAAGTTAATCTGAAAAGGAAAGACAGCCTGTGAGGAGCCTGTCTTTCCTTTTCAAATTAACTTTAGCTGCAATAAAGTTAATCTGAAAAGGAAAGACAGCCTGTGAGGAGCCCGCCCCCATGACATCACTTCCTCGGGCTCTGCGATGACCAGAGGGCTCCTGACACAGTTTCTCTTTACTTTTCAATGTAAGTGTAGTGCAGCCGCTGCTCTGTACAAAGCAGAAGCAGCGGCTTGGGCAGAGGGGGGGGGGGGGTGTGTGTGTGTGTGAGTGAACCAGCAAGGGGGGGGGTGTGTGAGTGAACCAGCAAAGGGGGGGTGTGAGTGTGAGTGAACCAGAAAGGGGGGGGGGAGTGTGAGTGAACCAGCAAGGGGGGGGGGGAGTGTGAGTGAACCAGCAGTGGAGGGGGGGGTGGTGTGAGTGAACCAGCAAGGGGGGGGGCGATGGTGTGAGTGAACCAGCAGGGGAGGGGGGGGTAAGTGAGTGAGTGACCCAGCAGGAGGGGTGAGTAAGTGACAGGGGGGTGGGTGAGTGAACCAGCAGTGGAGGGGGGGTGATGTGAGTGAACCAGCAGGGGAGGGGGGTTGGTGTGAACCAGCAGGGGAGGGGGGTTGGTGTGAGTGTTTGATTCCTATTCAAGAGAATTACTTTATATATAGTCAATATAGGCACAGAGGTAAATTCTTTTAACATTTTCTAATGGTGGTGTGCCTCGTGATTTTTTTCATGAAAAAAGTGTGCCTTTGCACAAAAAAGGTTGAAAAACACTGATCTAGTGGATCCTCCCATGTCACGCTCAAAGGAGAGAGTCACCTCAAGGTGGTCATTCACTAGAGTTTAAATCAATCTTTTCCTCTCAATTATTCAGATTTTCTTCAGAGTGGATAAAAACTATCCACCATCTGCTGGAGACAAATACTGAAGAGACCTCTTGTGGCTGAGGTGGAGAGAAGCATGGGGGTGATGTTATTGAAACCTGGGCTTTTCATTGGTTCTGTCTCCACAAATCTGCTTGTATGGGAACACAACCCAATTGTCTGGGCTGGTCTAGCATAAACACCTAGGATTAGAAGCCCTATATATAATCAAT
This sequence comes from Ichthyophis bannanicus, assembly GCA_033557465.1. Classification (NCBI taxonomy): domain Eukaryota; kingdom Metazoa; phylum Chordata; class Amphibia; order Gymnophiona; family Ichthyophiidae; genus Ichthyophis; species Ichthyophis bannanicus. The sequence continues at coordinate 522,901,282 of CM066036.1, read as the reverse complement.
ATCACGAAACACATGGAAAAATACATTTGGTCTGTAAAAGATGAAAGATAATAGCATATAGATTTCTAGATTTCATTTTTTTAAAGGGTGTACAGTATTATGTATATATTTATCTCTTAAATATGTAGTGTTAATAGTCACAGTTGAACAGATATTAACTGCTTGAGAGCTCAATACAGTAAGGTATCTCAAAAACACCAGCCTCAGGCTTCTCAACATACTTCAACTCAGCCTCTCAGTGTTGGCTACCTGAATGGTTGTCCCCCAATTCCCATACTAGGCTTCTCCAATGGGAGCTCATTTCTGCATGCAACAGGTTAGGCACCAATGCATGGCAGTCAATTGACTAGGTGTTAGAAAACCATGAATGACAATATAATGTCCAACGTTACCTTATATGGCTTAAAAACAGTAGCCCCTATTCTCAATCTTTCAGATTGTAAGCCAAATATAGTTTTCAGGTTAATGGGTTTTCTGTATATAGTAAGTTAAACTGGACATACTAGTCAATAGCATCCAATGGCATTAACACAGGCAAGCTCTCCTAAAGCTTAGCAAGAGCAAGGTGGTGTTACTCACCTGTAGAGGGTGTTCTCCATGGACAGCAGGAAAAGTCCCCAGCTATTGCTGACATCATTCAATGAACTCCACGTGGGAGTATTCCCCGCTCCTTCTAGAACTTTTGGAAGCTCCACTGCGCTTGTCTGTCTTCCCGCCTGCTGCTGCAGTATCATCTTGAACTCAGTCCAATACACCAGCTGATAATACAGTTCTTAGGGGAAGTGGGTGGGGTTGTAAGGATTTTTCCTGCTGTCTACGGTGAACATCTGTTAAGAGGGCAAAGCAGGAAAAAAGTCCTCACATATGGAACTCCCTAGCTACAGGCTACCTTGAACAAAAAATGGGGGATAAATAAAGCCTAACAGGACAACAAACAAACTAATTTTGTTGGCAACAGGCCTTTTAAAGTTTCCCCCTTCTTTAAAAAAAAAAAAAGTGGCCTGTACTGAAATAAATGGGCCAAGAGGGGGGATGGAGTTGAATTCTCCTCCACAGACAGATTCTTAAGTACCAATTGGCCAAAACCTCCGTCGCATCGGGAATCCCCTTCCAGACAGTAATGAAGCGAATGTGTGGACAGAAGTCCACATTGTAGCTTTGCAAATCTCTTCTGTGGAGACCAAGCACAAATGGGCCACATACGCAGCCATGGCACTTACATTATTAACAGTGACAAGAACCTCAAGGCTGAGGCCTGCCTGGGCAAAATTTGAAAGAGATGCAATCTGCGAGCCAAACTGACAAGGTGCATTTGGAGACTCAACCCCAGCTTGTTGGGGATCAAAAGAAACAAACGATAAACTTTCTATGGGCTTTTTTCTGCTCCAAGTAGAAAGCTAAGGCTCACCTGCAGTCCAACATGTGTAGCGCAGGATCCCCTATGTGAGAATGAGGTTTTGGGAAAAAGTTGAAGGACAATTGATTGTCTAAGATGAAAATCTGTAACCACTTTCAGACAAAATTTGGTAAAAAGTATGAACGACCACTCTGTTGTGATGAAATTTTGTATAGGTTGGATAAACTAAGGTTAGAAGTTCACTCACTCTGTGCACTAAAGTGACTGCCACCAGAAAAAACACCTTCCAGGACAAGGATTTCAGAGGACAGGTATTGAGTGGCTCAAAAGCAGCTTTCATCAGATGTTCAAGAACCACACTGGGGTCCTAAGACACTGCAGATGGCTTATAGGGAAGCTTTAGCATAAAGCAAATAACTAAGTGCTGTACAGAGGTGGATTTATCTTCTACCCCTCAGTAGTATGCTCCAACTGCACTAAGGATAAGTTGGATGAGTCCAGACTCTGAGAAGTGCAGAAGATATTCAAGTAGTGTTTGTGGTGGTGGTAGTAGTATTAAGTTCCTTGAGTTGGTGTTGACTCATGGTGACCCTCTGGATAGTTGTCCTAAACTATGTTCGGTCTTCAGTTAGGTGGCTCATTATTGATAGAGTGGCATCCATAGCTGCTGTTATTTTAGCGATCTCATTGCTGGTCTTCCTCTTTTATGCTGACCTTCAACCTTGCCAAGTATGTCTCTCTATAATGATCTCTCTCTTTGCATGATGTGTTCAAAATATGAAAGTTGAAGTCTTGTCATCTGAGTTTCTAAAGAAAGCTTAGGTTTGATTTCCTCTAGTACCAACTGGTTTGTTCTTCGGGCAGTCCATGGTATACACGGTATTCTTCGCCAGCACCAAAAGCATCAATTTCCTTCCTATCTTTACCCAGCTTTCACATCCATATGATGACACTGAAAATACCATGCCTTGGACAAGTTGAATCTTTGTACGGAGTGACACAGCTCTGCTCTTGAGAAGCTTGTCTAGGTACTTCATAGCCATTCTGCCGAGCAATGCATCATTGGATTTCTTGAATGCTTTTCGTTTCTTTATTGATTATTGATCCAAGCAGGTTGAAGTTGTCTACTATTTCAATTTCTTCTCCATCAGCAATGAATGTATTGATTTTTCCATTTGTCAGGATCTTTGTCTTCTTCACATTAAAGTGCAAGCCCATTTTAAGACTAATGTTCCTTGATCTTGAGAAGCAAATGTTTCAGATAGTCTTCACTTTCAGCCAGTATTGTACTGTATCATTAGCATAGCAAGGATGTTGATGAGTCCTCCCCCAATCTTCATACCTCTATTGTCTTCATACAGTCCTGATGATTTGTTCCGCATAGAAATTAAACAGGTAGAGGAAAGTATGCAGCCTTGTCGTACACCTTTGCTGATTTTAAACCATTCTGTTTCTCCTTGCTCCATTCAAAATGTTGCTTCTTGATCAATGTAAAGGCTGTGCAAAAGTAGCATCTGGTATACCCAAGCTTCTTAATGTGGCCCAGAGTTTCTCATGGTTTACTCAGTCAAAAGCCTTGCTGTAGTCAATAAAACACATATAGATATCCTTTTGGTAAGTGTTTCTATAGGACAGGCAAAAGGATCTAGGTAGTGCATGAATAGGACTTTCTCACTGAGGTCCTCCTGAAAGCCAAAAGGACATTGGTGACACTAGTGGCAAATTGAGTGTGGAAGCTAGCCTCTCAACAGAAAAGGTTTGAGGGCTAGGGACTTGATGCTGGGGTGCAACATCACTCCATCCTCCTGCAGTATCAGATCCAGCACCTTTCCAAGTCTAATTGGTTCCTAAATGGAAAGTTCCATGAGGAGGAACTATGGTTGCTTGGGCCAATAAGAGGTGATGAGAATCATACCTCTGTCTAATTTTGAGCTTCAGGAGGATATTGGCAATAAGAGGTATGGATACACATACCGATGACTTTTCCTCCAATCTAGGAGGAAATCATCTGAGGCTAGTTTGCTGTATGACCCCATTCTGGAACAGAAATGAACCAACTGGACATTCTGAAGAGCTGCAAAAAGATCTATCGAGGCGGTGCCTCACTCCTGAAAGATGCATCTTGCAACCTCCCTGTTCAGGTTCCATTCATAAGGCGGAAGGACGCAACTCAGTATATATCAGCCAGAGTGTTTTGTTTGCCAGGTAGGTAAGTGGTTATCGGGTCCTTCTTGTGAGAGACTGCGAAATTCCACAATCTGTTTTCCAACACAGGAGGTATTACTCCAATCCTCCCTGCCTGTTGATGCAAAACATGGCCACTTGATTGTTGGTTTTAATTAGAACAATTTGATTGGACAACCGATCTTTGAAAATCTTTAGAGTGTTCATAATAGCTCCTATTTCCAAAAAGTTGATGTGATGGAAACTCTTGGAGGGACCATGTTCCTTGAGTGTAGAACCCACTGAGATGAGCTCCCCCAACCCAGCTTGGATGCATCTGTTGTCAACAATTTTTGCAGCAGAGGAATTCAGAAGGGAAGTCTCTTGGTCATATTGTCTGGAATATTCCAACAGTCCTGAGATTGAATTAGTGGATCGGTGATTGTGACCACTGGGTAACTCAATGTCCACTGAGCTTGCCTCATATGGAGAGGTGCCAAGGGTATAACATGTACTGTTGATGCCATGTTTCCCAATAACAATATGGTGCGAGCTGACATCTGCTGATTCATTTGAGTCTCCCACAATATTGCTGTCAGTCGAGATGTGCAGAAGGAAACTTCCAGCCTGACAGACTGAGTCGCGTTGAGCAGAGTTCCGATGAATTCCAATTGTTGGGTGGGATGGAGATGGGGTTTTGGATAATTTACTACAAAGTGTAGTAGCTCCAGCACCCGAATGGTCAGTCGTGTTGATTCGCAAACTCCTTCTTGAGTGGCTTTCTTGATCAATCGCCCAAGTAGGGAAAGATGTGCACCCCAGTCTGCTTAGAAATACTGCTACCACGGTAAGGCATTTGTAAATATGTAAGAAGCTGACACGAGACCAAAACGGCAGAACAATATACTGGAAGTGCTGCTGCCCTACTATAAATCTGACACACAAATACATCCAAGTCACAGAAATATGTGGGTATAAGTAGCCTTGAGATCCAGAGAGCATAGCTAATCTTCTCTTTGAAGACAGAATAGTTTCTATAGGCACCCTATTTCCCTGACTTGCTGTATGGTAAACAGCATCATTATTCTTTCCTTAATAGCATTCAGAAGGCGTTACTCCAGGTTTGCCATCTCTAATGGCTGCAGAGAGCTACAGCAGCATTGACAGATGGTCTGGAATCTGAGAGGGTGTATCAACTGACTGGTCTTGGCACTCTGTAGGATGTCACTGCCCCTCAAATGTCCTGGAGGATGAACTGTCCTTTCTTCAGGTCTGCTTAGAGGGGCACTCTTGCAAACCCTCTTTGCTCTCGATGCTATGCCTCGGAGGACTTTGATGAATGCACCTAAGCTGCCACCTAATGCTCGACTTTTCTTCCCTTCAGCGTCTATGAAGATGAAGATGGAGCCCCAAAGCCTAAGGGGGCTGAGGTGCCACAGAAAAGAAAGGAAACTTTAAATCGCATCAAAATTCTAAGCTAGGGAAACCTGGCCAAACTGCAATGACAGGGCATGAATTGAATGAAAAAGATGTTTTATAACCGCAAAAAGATTGCGCTCACAGGTCCACTGAAAAATGTGTCTGTGGGGCTCCACTGAAAAAAAGCAGACTGTGTTCAATATGGCACTGCAGCAGCAGGTGGGAAGAGAAACACATGCTCAGTGGAGCTTCCAAAAGCTTCTAGAAAAAAAGCTATGAATACTCACATACAGGGCTTCATTGTAAGACATCACCCATATACGAGGACTTTTTTCCTGCTTGTCCACTGAAAATCAGTAGTGCCTATGCTGACACCACCTCCACAGGCCAGTCTTTTTATATAGCTTAGGAGTCAACTTCCTAGGAAGACAGGAAGCTTTATTTGATTTATCCTGTCTACAGAGAAACTCTGTTACAAGTGAGCAATTGTGCTTTCTTCAACAATCAGTCATGCTTATAAGGACTTCCATATCCAATGGTTGCTTTAAGTTTGAATTGGTACTACATTGTGCAGAGCAATCCCAAAAGAATTTGGAGGAGTTAACTCAACTGAATGAGCTTTGTAGAAGTGCTTGTCCAAATGCGCCCTTTTCTTCAGGATATATTGTCCAAACAATAGGAAAATCTCAGACTAAGAGGGAGCAGAAACGGGTGATAGACAACGTTCTAGGTCTGATCTGATGCACTTTCATGGCATCCATTATTTAGAATCCAGCAAGACTGCAGAAATGTGCTATGCTGTCCATAAGACAATTTGATAATGATTTTGATAACTGAATTCCCAGCCTATTAGGGTGATATTGTGTCAGACGATGCAGGTGTTTTATTTAGCAAGTTACAGCTGTTTTGCAATCTAGACAGCATAGGGCCTGCTTATCTTTGGCAGTGTGATGCTTCAGGTAAAACATGGGGAAAGTACAAATGATTGATGTGAAGTACTAAAACCACCTTTAGAGCACTATCCTACTAATAAAGCATTTAAAGTAGGATGAATATGGGACAAGAGCTTGGAACTCGCATATTCTTTGAGCTGATGTTATGGTTACTAGGAAAAGAATCCTCCAGGTTATTTCAGGACTGCTAAATTCATGGGTTTGAAGGGCGATTCCATAAGCTGGGCTAGGACTATACCGAAGTCCAGGAGCTCAAGCACAGAAAAATAACAGTACTACCAGATAAAGCACAGTTACTTACCTGTAACAGGTGATCTCTGGGAACAAAAGGAATAAGTCTTCACATATGAGTACGTCGGTACTGACGGAGCCTGTGCGGGAACGCTCCCCAGCGTCCAGAAAGAAAGCCTTTGGGAGCATCCCACATGCATGCGCGCTGCCTTCCCTCCTATTCACTTCCCTCTCATCAGTTGGGTTTGTAGCCGAGACCAAAGGAGAGAAGTAGACAAATGACAGAGAGAGAGAGAGAACTACTAGGGGAGGTGGGTGGGCTGTGAAGACTTATTCCTGCTGTTCCCAGAGATCATCTGTTACAGGTAAGTAACTGTGCTATCTCCAAGATCAAGCAGGAATGAGTCTTCACATATGGGGACTCCCAAGCTAGAGATGCCTAGAGGAGGTCCCAGCATGTTGCAAATCTAATGGATGGGCCATGCTATTTCCCAGAACCTCAGGCATCCGAGGGATGGAGAGTAGGAGTTGAATTAAAAAGGGTGTGCTGTGGAACAGTTTGACTAAACAAGGCGTCTAGAGGGGAGTCCTTGTGTAGATCATAATTGTTAGTAAATATTGAATTCCAATTTTCTAATGTGGACCTTACTCAAAAGTATTGTGAAAGTATTTGTTGAGGCTAATATGGGTCTGCTGCTAAGAGCCAGTACATTATCCTCAAAGAAATTACCTCACTGTGAAGTAGAGAAAAATAAATTTTGCAATACAGGTAGAGGTCAGAAGCCTTAATGGCTAGAACTAATCCCAGAAGAAAAAACTGGGGGAGTTTAATGAGGTTTGGTCTTTGGAGGAAAAGCTAAAGCTTCTGTAGGCCAAAGTTTAAAGCTCTTTGTCCTTGGAGCAGAATAAGACTATAGGAAAGAGGAGATAAATCTGACTGGTTTGGACGAAAAGGTAGAAATAGGCCTTGCAGGAAAAGGATGGGTCTTTAAAACCCCTTTATCCAAATGAAAGAAAAAAACATTTGTAGTAGGCGCTGTAGCCTCCAATTTCTTGAAGATCAGTAATGTCTTCCCTAAGTGATGTCACTTAGGATAATGACTTTACATGGAGAGCTTCAGATGTAACGTAACCGGAAAGGTTACGGTAAAAGAAGGTATTTTCTAATTACCATAGACATTGGTTGTCCATTTAAAACCCTAAGGTATGCTGGAACAGCATTAATATGGACAGTAACAAATCGTATAGATAGATATATAGATAGATATAAGGAGAGAGAGAGAGAGAGAGATTCACTTAACAAAAAGGGGTAAGAGCTGCTTGAGAATATGGATAGAGAATCTTTCAGGTTACAAGTGGAAGAACCATGGAGAAGGTTTCATGGAAAGCAGTGGAATGCTCTTACTTATAAGGAGAGGTCTAGATTTCTTTAAAAATTCTAGCCTTTGAATAACCAGGAATGGAGACCTACGTGAAGGGGTGCAGAGGAGATCCTTAGTCTTAAGACATGAAGTCTGGATCCTTCTAACTTCAGTGTAGTAGCTGGAGAAGAAGACGCAATATAAGGGGATACCATGTTTGCCCCTCTATGAGGGCAATATGAGTATCATGTGTTCTTTGTTCAGCATAAGCTTCAATGAAGTATTGGGAATTAGAAGGAAAGCACTAGACAAGGACCGACTGCAGTGAAAAGGAATGCATCCCTGTTGTAAGAGTTCCACTGGAGATGTGGAACAACCCAGGGAATTGAGCAATTCTTTATGCTTTCACATGGTCTAAGCCCTGGTTCCTTTCCCTTAAAAGGAAATTTTTAAGGAAGATGGTGAGAGTAAGAAAAAACCCAGCCATGTAGGAGCATGACTGGGCAAAGCCTTTTTAACCATCTGGAAGTTACCTACTAGGAATGGCTCTGACGCTCTCTGGCAAAGGCCCATAGTTGCAGAGCTTTTTTGTATAATTGCAGAGAGCATGTTGTAGGTTGCTTAGGTGAGATCTGGCTGTTTAATTGCCATTGTGCAACCTAATCTATTCTGTTGGAGCCAAAAAGAATTGAAGATGGCTAAGAATAGTAGACAGGCCGTTTGCCTGCAATGCTAAATTGTCCAAGTGGGTTGTAGAACCTCTCTTGGAATTATCTGTTATTAAGGCAGCAGAAAAAGTTAGGTCCTATAGATTGGAAAAGGACCAACAGACATAATTAGGAGTGGTAGAACTTAATTACCGTCTTATAAGCTGTCTTAAAAGAAATATTTGAGAAGATTGCAAAGGGGAAGAAAACTGTGTATGGAAACTACTTACTGGAGTAGGTATTGAAGAAAATCCAATGGGCTTAAAGTGTAAGCCCTCCAGTTGAATAGTATCACTTCTTAGAGGCTGAATGACTCGACTAAGAGGGATAGAAAGTAACAGAGTTGAGAAGACTTACAATTTGGTACGTTCCTGAAAAGATAAAGCCCCCTTGCAGTCAAAACTATGAGATATCCTTGTACAGGAAAACTGTCAAGGTAAAGGGCATAGCCTGCCTTGTTGTTAGTTGTTATTCCTCTTTTTCCTTCAAAAAGAAGGAGAACCCTGTTACTTGCAGGGCATGATTGTCCTCAATAGCTCTTAGAGCTAAAAGAATGGATTTCTCTTGTGGCAAGAGATTCATGCCTAGAGTCGAGGATTGAGTCAGTGTATCACTGATATCTCAGTAAAGATGAGATGAACTGTAGATGCTTCTGTTGATAACAAGTAGGTTACCAGTTCTAAACTTCAAAAAGGAAAAAGAGATTTAATGAATGAAATATAAGAAACCCTGCGACTGCTGGGTTTGCTGAGCCTGTTGAGGTTTTGATTTTCTTAGCCTGGTATGATGTTGCCCTTTTTTGGAAAAATCTACATGATGGGTAGAAGATGGATAAAACTTTTTTCCCTTAGGGGGAATAACGTTTGTTAGGAGATTTTTTACTAGCTGGGATAGAGGAAAGTTTTGACAAACCTCTGAAAGCAACAATATCAGTGTTTAACTGATTAGCTTGGAATAAAGCATCCTTGTTAAAGATTTTCACCAGTACAAGGAGTATTTCCCAGCCTTTCTTGTACCCATTTCTCCAAGTCTGAAGCTTGGAGCCAGGCTATGCGTCATGCCCCTATGGCTATAGCAGACGTTCTGCTAATAGACTCAAAACAGTCCAGGGAAGCACGATTAAGGAACTTAGAGACATTTTGAGCATGACTGACTAATAAGAAATAGTCTGCTCTTATGTTCTTGAAGAAAAGGGTTCAAAAGCTTTAAGCTCTTTGTGACCTCTTCAAGAGATAATCCCATATAGAAAATATATGAGATAATTCTTGCTGAAAGCATGGATGCCTGGAAGCATCGACGTCCAAAGGCATCTAAAGTCCTAGACTCACGACCTGGCGGATAAGAGGAGTGCTTCTTTGCACTCTTAATACGCCTCATTGCTGATTCTACAACAATAGAATGATGAGGAAGTTGAGTCTTTTGAAAACCTGGAGAAGGTGGCACCTTGTACATAGTGTCAAGTGTCTTAGAATGTGGGGATACCGTTAAAGGAGTTTCCCACATTCTTAATAATAGATCCTGTAAGATCTGATGCAAAGGAAGCATGATGACCTCCTTTGGAATCCAGGGGAATTGCAGAGTTTCTGAATCCCCTGGTATGGATTCTTTACCAGGTATAGAAATGGCAAGTAACTTTGCCATATCAAGCAGAAAAGCTTGAAAAGAAATCTCTCCTGAGGAGGACCCTCTGAAATGAGGGGTAAAGGCTAGAATTGTTGAAAATTCAGCCTTGGTACCGATGGATTAATCCCAGTCATCGGGATCGGAAGACTTGAAAGGATGAAGCATCAGATTTTCTTTAAAGAGATGTCTTCGGTACCGCCCGAGGTCAGTACCGAGACAAGTCGGTACTAAATCCTCCATGCTAGAGAGCGATTCCAGGCTCGGCATCAAAGGAAGCGAGTCTGTCGAAGCAAGCATCGATGGTACCAACACCGGTGCCGATACCGGTACCAAAGCCGATACCGATAGTTGGGGAATGGTCTGCAGCAACTCTAGCGGTACCGAAGTAGCTGAGAGATTCGCTAGAGTACGTTCATCGGTGAGGAATATCTCATCCATCACCATAGCCGATGCCGGGGTGTCGGTACCGCTCGAAGCGGCCACAACCACCGAGCATGGCCCAGGTATGTCCATGGAGGTAAGAATCCCGGGAACAACCTGAAGCCCCGTTAATGCTTTGGAGCCCGAAGACTCCCGCTGGGGCTTTTTATTGCCAAAATGTCCTCAAGGGCAACGCCAGAGGCATCTCGATGCTTAGAAGGAGATCTACCACTCGAGGACTGGCTAGTCTTAACAGACTTTTGTTTGGTTACCTGATCCTGTGAGAAAGAAGATATTCTGGCTGGTGACATCGAGTCTGTGAACAGAGCATCGAGTTGTGCTCGATCTTCAAGACTTCTTCTATTCAAGCTCCTGCAGGAGAGACACTCCAGTGGGCAATGGTCAGGACCTAAACATTTTAGACACCAAGAATGAGTATCTAAAAATATATTTGTACCGCCACACTTTGAGCATTTCTTAAGGATAGTGGTTGGCTTTTCCATAATGGAATGGATAGAGGCCTAGTGGCCAAGAAACCATCAGGCACTAAACAGGAAAAAATTCCTTAGAAAAAAAGACATTTTTAGTAAAAGAAAGAAAAGCACCGGCGGTACCGGTGGCATTGAGGGAAGGTAGACGCGACCACAAAAAACAAGAATAAAAAAGAAGAATTTTCTGCGGTGACAGGAATACATCCTGCCGGCTCAGCAGAAAACGGAAAACTGATGAGGGGGAAATGAATAGGCGGGAAGGCAGCGCGCATACGTGTGGGATGCTCCCAAAGGCTTTCTTTCTGGATGCTGGGGAGCGTTCCCGTGCAGGCTCCGTTGGTACCGACGTACCCATATGTGAAGACTCATTCCTGTTTGTTCCTGGAGATAAGCCTCCCGTCCCTCTGGTTGTCAACGTGTTTTCCCCACCTTCCCCTATGTTAGCCATCTTTTGCCCCCTCTCTACTCCTTTCCTCTTAAAGATTTTATGGCGTTCCTTTTTCTTTTTCTCTTTCGCAGCTCTCCATCTCTTTTAATTACTTTTTATGTATGTGAACCGCCCAGATGCTAATCGTTTATGGGTGGTATATAAAGTTTTAATAAACATAAACATACATAAGGACATTTCTTTCCCTGAGAATGCAGCAGAAAGGAAATCTAGCTTTCTGTTCAAGTATTTTTCCCTGCAGTGAAGGATAAACATATATAAAAGTTTTACCAGATCTTCAATGTTTCCATAGATATTCTTTTTCATGCCCGAAGCTCTTGTGGCCACCCATCCTCCCACAGTACTGAACTCCATGGAATCTGGTTCATGACCTGTACAGTATCCACTTTCTCCAAGCTGCAAATATGTAGAAAGCAAAATATCAGTTGGGCTGGCTTTCCCATGCAGCACCTCAAACAGAAAAAAATCATTATTAACAGTTTTTAATTTGTGTTTACAAGTGTCTTATGAAGGAGAAATCCAGCCATCACATTTTACGTAATTGCAATATGCTCTTTAAAATGTGACTGTTCTAGAAGGGTAACACTACCAGTTTAAAGCAAAAAATAGCAGAAGGCATCTTTCAAAATATTGCTTTCTATTGTATGCACAGCATCGAACCGGCATCTCGGTCACAAGATGGATTCATTTCAGCACCAATATGCCCATGGTTTGTAAAGATTCAAGTCACAGGCATATGGAAAAATGACTACCTATACATCTAACTGCCAACTACATCTAAACACTTGAAATAAAGCAGTTAGGGCCAAAAGGACGTTTCCCTATTCTATGCCTTTTTGAATAGAAGGGATTTTCGCCCAAAGCCCCTTAATCCCTCATTCCTTCTGATTAATGGGACATACGGCAGCCTGCAAAAGATTTAAGCAAATCGCCTGTACTTAATTTTCTTAAGGAGTGATGTATTTTAATGTACAACCATCTGGCCAAGTTTCCTGTATGCAGTGGTATCTTGTATTTGTGATGCAGGTCATGCATTCCTCTGCATTAGAGAGTCACTTGTTTCTCATTTTTCTATATTAGTGCAGCTTTGCCATCTGCACAGCACCTCAGTTTGAATGGATGCCCTTAAACTGCGGCAAAGCCAAAAGTAGTCCCACCGAAATCATTTTCAAAGCTCAGCAGTCTCACAAATATAAACACACCATCTGCGATAACCTGCTTACACTATACTTAAAACCATTATTTTACTTTGAACAGTTTGATAAGAGTGTGGTTGACAAAGTGCATTTACTTTTTTAAATAAGTATGTTATAGGCATTTGCCCCAGTAATGTATGAGCAATGAAACAAAATAACTACCAAGTCATGATGAATTTGCTCAATTCTATTAACTAGCAATACTGCTAAAAGGTATTCTAATCACTTAAATCAAAATCACACATTTACAAAGAAATTACCATTTATAAATTTACAAATGAAATAAACTAGGATAGTTCCTATTTATTGTATTTATTTATTTTATTTATTTATTTATAGTCTCTTATATACCGCACTATTCAGCATCAGCGCGGTTTACATGTAACAAAAATGCTCAGTACAGTTGAACGCGTATGAGTTTTACAGGTAACAGGGCATAAAAACTTGGATAACAGGGGAAAACTATTTACAAAATTTATTACATGGAGTCATAATGACAGTAGTTTCACGGAAACATAACCACCACTAAGTGTTTGAGTATCATACTTGGTGTGTTGTTGATATACCATAATTTGTATGGAAGTGGTATCGCCAGGAGACTTTGGGCTCTAGGGGTTGTCGTTAGGCTCTATAAAGGTATTTGTTGAAGAGGTGGCATTTGAGGGCTTTCCTAAACTGTGGTAGGTTCTTAATAGCCCGGATCTCAGGAGGTAATGCGTTCCAGCATCTTGGGGCACTGAGACTAAAGGTTCTGTTGGCTGTCGAATTGGTGCAAACAGTTACTGCCTTCGGGACTTTTAAGGAGTTTATAGCCGTGGATCTTCTTGCTCTATTTGGGGAAGTGATATGGATGAGTGAGGTTAAGGATGCAGGTGAGAGATTGTTAATAACTTTAAAGGTGATTATCAAGGTCTTGAAAACTATTCTGGCCTGGATGGGTAGCCAATGCAACTGTATCAGCAGAGGCGTTATGTGGTCGCTCCTGGAGGCTCCATGAAGGACTCTTGCTGCAGCGTTCATGGCTAGTTGCAGCGGGTTCAATGTAGATTGGGGAAGACCTTGAAGGATGGCATTGGCATAGTCAAAATGGGGTATGATCAATGCCTGGAAAATTGTCCGGAAATCAGTTGGTTCAAGCATGGAACGTAGATTAATATTGTACCAATATTAATATACGATTCACACCATTTATAACATTATTCATTAGTTTTAGGCAAACTGGAGGTTGTAACATCAAGGTTGATTCAAAAGCAGAAACACCTTCCCCCCTCAGCCTATTACCGCAGTTCTTAGATAACAGGTCAGCCAAAGGTAAAATATGAGAAAACAAAATTGAAGCATAAGATTACATAAACCAATTGAGGTGGTGAAATGCTGAGGCAGGGGGAGCTCAGGAAACTGCACCTGATGATTGCAGAGTAGTGAAAGAGTGTAATAAAGTGCTAGCAAAAATTTGACCACCACTAAAGTGCATAGGGAGAAGCAAACACCTCTGAACAGGTCATTACTGAGACTTTCCATCTGGAGCAGGGGCTCTCAACCCAGCCCTGGGGGAACACCTAGCTAGTCAAGATTTCCAGGATATCCACAATGAATATGCATGAGAGAGATTTGCATACAATGGAGGCAGCAGATGTATAAATCTCTCACGCATATTCATTGTGGTTATCCTGAAAACCTGACTAGTTAAATGTTCCAAGGTCTGGGTTGAGAACCCCTATCTTGAGTATTGAATCTAAATTCTGGAGACCAACGCAAAAACAGAAGCACTGAAGAGAGAGGTTACCAGAAGCCTCAAAGCTAAGACTAAAGAATTTAAATAAGCACATGCTAAAACAGAGGTGAAGCCAGGGGCATATGAAAGGATTTCAAAGCTATAAATGCAGAAGCAGCAAACCCTTTCTTTCAGGAGGAAAGAATGATCTAGAACAAGACTAATGGTATAAAGGTCTAAGAGAGCAGACTGAGGAGTAAAGCATAGTTACTTACCTGTAACAGGTGATCTCCGGGAACAGCAGGAATTTAGTCTTCACATATGGGTATCGTCGGTACCGATGGAGCCTGCGCAGGAACGCTCCCCAGCGTCCAATTAGAAAGCTTTTGGGAGCATCCCACAGCGCCTGCGTGCTGCCTTCCCACCTTTCCCAACTGCCTCTCTCCAGTTGAATTTAAAGCTGAGACAAAGGTCCACTACCTTCGCTACCTGCCTGGTGCGAAGGTAGCGGACCTCACGCGGCACCCAGATAAGGTCTTAGATAGTGCTGGGGAGGAGTCTGCTGTCTTGGTACATGTCGGTACCAATGACATAGGAAAATGTGGTAGGAAGTTCTGGAGGCTAAATTTAGGCTTTTAGGTAGGAAGTTGAAATCCAGAACTTCCAGGGTAGCGTTCTCCGAAATGCTTCCTGTTCCACGCGCAGGACCCAAAAGGCAGGCAGAGCTCCGGAGTCTCAATGCGTGGATGAGACAATGGTGCAGAGATAAGGGTTTTGGATTTGTTAGGAACTGGGGAACATTCTGGGGAAAGGAGGGGCTCTTCCGAAGGGATGGGCTTCACCTTAACCGGGATGGAACCAGGCTGCTGGCATTAACCTTTAAAAAGGAGATAGAGCAGCTTTTAAACTAGATATTAGGGGAAAGCAGACAGTCGCCCAAGAGCGGATGGTTCGGAAGAATGTATCTTTGAAGGATACTACCAAAAGCAGAGGGGTTCCACAAAAGAGTAAACTAGCCCAAATGCCCTCAAGTATGGAGCAGGCAGAGCTTAAAGATCCCAAATTACCCATGTCTAACAATAGTCAAATTAATATGAATAAAATACATTCTCTAAAATGCTTGTATGCAAATGCTAGAAGTCTAAAAAAATAAGATGGGAGAGTTAGAATATATAGCACTAAATGAAAAGTTAGATATGATTGGAATATCAGAGACATGGTGGAAGGAGGACAACCAGTGGGACATTGTGATACCTGGGTACAAACTATATCGTAATGATAGAGCTGATCAAATTGGTGGAGGGGTTGCTCTCTATGTTAGAGAGGGCATTGAGTCAGAAAGGATTAAACTTTTGCAGGAAACAAAATCTGCTGTAGAATCTATATGGATTGAAAGTCCATGTAAAAGGGGGAAGGCGATGGCAGTGGGGGTGTACTATCAACCGCCTGGCCAGAATGACCAAATGGATGATGAAATGTTCAAAGAAATCAAGGAAGCTAACAAAAGTTACAGCGCAGTAATAATAATGGGTGATTTCAACTACCCCGGTATCGACTGGTGTTCTAGATCGATCCTCATCTGGTATCCCTGGGTTTACTTTTGCATTGACTTGACCTGCGTCTGTGACCTTGGATAACATGTGAGACGCTATCTCTCATCTTGGTAACATGGTGGGTGCTCAATTTTCTGTTCTATCAGATCGGATTGCAGCCCTTGAAACGGCTTCTCCTTTAGTGCAATCAACTATTGATGGACTTAACACGAAACAATCTGATATGGAGCAACGGTTGGTGAAGATCTCAGATTTAACTGACACTTTGGTAAAAGATAATATTGCTCTTCGTTCCAAAGCTGAGACTTTAGTTAATGCAGTCCGTGCATCTAATGTGCGCCTCTTGAATTTCCCAATTATACCCGGGACAGCTCCTTTGGAACTTTTTAAGAGCTATCTGCGTGATATCCTCCTGGTTCCCGCGGAACTGATGCCTCCGGTCTCTAAAGCTTACTATCTCCCTTTGGGAAAGAGAGACCGCAAAGTTTCTGTAGGTCCGTTGGAGATGGACTTTTTAAACGTTACAGATTTGCTTAGTACTCCTAAAGTTGAGGATGTAGCTGTATCCACATTGATGGTCACTTTAGCTCTGTCTTCGGTTAGGGAGTGGCTGTTAAAATTGTTTTATAAAAAGCGTGATAGTTTGTTCCATGGGAAAAAAGTTTTTCTTTTTCCTGATGTGGCCCAAGAAACGCAGAAACGCAGACGTGCTTTTCTATTATTGAAACCTAGGGTGCTGCGTATTGGTGCTTCCTTTATCCTAAGATTTCCCTGCAAATGCTTAATTACCTTTAAAACACAGAAATGTGTTTTCTTTGCTCCTGAGGATCTCTCTGCCTTTTTAAGTTTGCACTTACCAATCACCTCCTCTCCTGATGTATTGACTCCATCTGGTTAAGTAAGTTTCCTTGGGCCACTGTCTCCTCTTAATTTCCTGTATTATTGCTACATGGAGTATTTTCTCCTTTCTTTTGGTTAACTCCCCCCTTTAGGGGACTACTTATATAATTCTTGCATTATTTTTCTTTGTTTAATATTTCTTCAATAAGTACAATTACGATTGAAAGTATTATTTTCTATACAGGCTTTTTGCTTGATTTATTGGTAAAAATTCATAAATTTAAAAAAAATAAAAAATAAAACAATGTTAAATAAAGAGAGGCAGACAGGACTCACAAAAAGCAAACATTCAAAGTTGCAGCAGAGCTGGCAATGGAGCAGTTCTCTTCCCAGAGAGAGAGGCAAACAGAGCTAAACGCATGTGGAAGACAGAAAAAAGGGGCTATACCTCAGTCGGGGGGGGGGGGGGGGTTAGTCACGCAGGTAGATTAGAGCAGAGGCAGGAAACATTTTTAACTCTGCAGCAATGGAGATAGAGTTAGGATAGGTATTGAACTAAATGTTAACCTGGCCTCCACAGACAGGCCATATAGTAGAAGAAAAGTTGCAGTTAGTTATGGAGAGGAGCAAGACAGCTGAGAAAAGCTGAACAATAGTACAAAAAAAGGTACAAGGGTTCCAGGGTCTGCGTTGCCACACCAGAAAGACCAAGCTTGCTGCCGAGCATGCAATCCCCGCTCTTCCCTTTTTTTTTTTTCCTACTACTGAGCATTTGTATAGTGCTACAAGTCGTACGCAGCGCTGCACAGACATGTAAGAGACAGTCCCTGCTTATCAGAGCTTACAATCCCCGCTCTTCCCTTTTTTCTGTCCTTCTCCCTCATATATATCTACCTTCCATCTTTTCCTGTGTCCCCCCTTCCCCTCCTCATTTATGTGCGTATCCTATCTCTTTTTCTACATACATTGGCGCTCTTTTCCCTTTCTTAGATATGTTTTTTAAATTGTGTTTTATTGTAAACTGCTCTGATGCCTCACGAAGGGCGTTATATTGAGTTTTAATAAACATAAAAAAATAACTCCTCCCGAGAGGACAACCTGGGAATTCCTCACTGGCCAGATGGCCCCAACTACCAGGGGAGCAGCAGATGAACATAAGCACATAAGATATGCCATACTGGGTCAGACCAAGGTCCATCAAGCCCAGTATCCTGATTCCAACAGTGGCCAATCTAGGTCATAAGTACCTAGCAGTTTCCCCAAAAGATACAGGTTCCACAATGCTTGTAATGGGTCAAGCAGTGATATCCTGGATCCCTTTTAATAATGGTTTATGGCCCTTTCCTCCAGGAACTTGTCCAAACCTTTTTTTAAACCCAGCTACACTAAATTGAAATTAGACTTACCTGCTAATTGTAGTTCCTGGAGGAACTCCAGTCTAGTCCTGAACTCTGGAGTTAAGCACCCCCTCCCGCAGCTTTGGAGACTGAGCACGTCACTCTTTTGGTGACTCCTCCATAAATAGGCCAGGATCCGCCTCCATGTTCCAGTACCTATTGACAAAGCAGACTCACGAGAGCAATAACTAAGTAGCTAACAACAACAACTTAGCCTCTAAGTAACACCATACCACTAATACTGTAGAAGGCTCACAGAATAGACCTTCTTTCCCACCGCCTACCCGCAGTAGGCCGTCTCTTAAATTCTGCTGGGGCTAACCTCCCCTTCCGAGGTACTCCAGGAATGTCTTACCTCCCAAGCAAGCCTCTACTTACCTCACCTCATGGCTCGCCACTTGTACCGACGCGACCGCCGGTGACCTAGGCCATAGTATTTTGCTTCAGGCCCCAGATCAAATTCTACAAATTCTACAAATGTTTTATTGTAAACCGCACTGATCTTAAATAGCGCGGTATAAAAGAAAATATAATAAATAAATAAATAATACACCAGGGAGGGATCCAGGACTAGACTGGAGTTCCTCCAGGAACTACAATTAGCAGGTAAGCCTAATTTCAATTTCCTTATCGGTCCTCCAGTCTAGTCATGAACTCTGGAGATGTAACAGAGCACTAAACCAATCCAATCAACGGGAGGGCCCTGCTAGACCAGCCTGAAGCACTGCTGATCCGAAACAACCATCCCGTCCCGTCTGAACATCCAACCAGTAATGTTTCACAAAAGAATGAAGCAAAGACCACGTCGCCGCCTTACAAATCTCTACCGCTGGCACTAAGCTGATCTCTGCCCAGGAAGCCGCCTGCGCCCTTGTCGAATGAGCTCTCAGTCCAACTGGAACCGGCTTCCCCTTCAAGATATAAGCAGACTCAATAGCTTCCTTCAACCATCGTGCAATAGACGACTTCGAAGCCGCCTCTCCTTTCCTCGGACCTCCAAACAGGACAAACAACCTGTCCGACCTTCGAAAGAGGGCCGTCCTCTGCAAATACCTGCACAATGCCCGGCCAACATCCAGCCTATGTAACCGACCACTGGCCTCCTGCTTGCTCTTGCAATTGAAACTGGGCAGCACCACCACCTGATTTAGGTGAAACGCCGACACCACCTTAGGCAAGAAGGACAGCACCGTTCTCAAGACCACCTTCTGACTCTGAAAGGACAAGAAAGGCTCCCTACACGACAAAGCCTGCAACTCTGAAATCCTTCTAGCCAAACAAACTGCCACCAAAAAGACCACCTTGAGCGTAAGATCTTTCAAGGTCGCCGAGTTCAATGGCTCAAACGGCTCCCGCACTAGAGCCTCCAACAACAAATTGAGATCCCAAGCCAGCACCGCTGCCCTGCTTGGCGGTCACAGCAACAATGCCGCTCTCAAAAAACGCTTCACATCTAGATGTGTCCCAAGACTCTTCCCTAACACCTTTCCACAAAAGCAAGACAGCGCTGCCAGCTGAACCCGCAGGGAAGAGGCCGCCAAGCCCTTATCCAAGCCATCCTGCAAGAACGACAGAACTTGCAGCACCGTAACTCTTAACGCTATCGCTCCCTTGTCTTCACACCACGACTCAAATAGCCGCCATACTCTAACATAAGCCAACGAAGTAGAGCGACGCCTGGACCTCAACAAAGTCGAAATAACCTGAGGCGAGTAACCCTTCGTCCTTAAACTTGCCCTCTCAAGAGCCAAGCCGTAAGCAAGAACCGACCCACCTGAGGCATGCTCAGCGGCCCCTGCAGTAACAGATCTCTCCTCTCTGGCAGCCGCAACGGCTGCCCCACCAGAAGCTGCATCAAGTCCGCATACCACAGCCTTTGAGGCCAATCCGGAGCAATGAGGATGACCTGCCCCCTGTGCCTCTCTATCCGCTGTATTATCCGTCCTATTAATACCCAGGGTGGAAAAACATACAGCAGCTGCTCCTCTGGCCATACCTGCATTAAGGCATCCAGGCCCTCCGACATCCTTTCTCGCTTTCTGCTGTAAAACCAAGCAGCCTTCGCCGACGCAAACGTCGCCATGAGATCCATCACCGGCGTCCCCCGATGACGCATCACCCAGTTGAACACCTCCTGATGTAGGACCCACTCTCCGGGATTTACTCTGACGCAGCTCAAGTAATCGGCTGTCACATTGTCTACCCCTGCTACATGCGCCGCCGATAAAGCCTCCAGATGCACCTCGGTCCAGCCTAAGAGCTCCTCCACTTCGTCCTCCAGAGCTATGCTGCCGGTGCACCCTTGGCGACTGATGTACGCTACCGCTGTGGCATTATCTGAGAGCCCTCTGATTACCCTGCCCTGCAGCCTGTGCTGCAAGGCCACAAGCGCTAACTTCACTCCTCGCAGCTCCAACCTGTTGATGGACCACTCCTTTTCCGTTGCCGTCCACTGGCCCTGTGCGAAGTGTCCTTCGAAGTGTGCCCCCCAACCGAACAGACTGGCATCTGTCGTCAGGGGCCTCCAATCCGGCGACTCCAGAGGCATTCCCTCTTGAAGACTTCCCGGCTCAAGCCACCACTGCAGGGCCTCCCGCATCTCCCGCGGACAAGGCAACCTCTGTGACAATCGACCAGACTGAGGCGACCATCTCCTGAGTAAGGCCCTCTGCAGCGGACGCATATGGGCACGAGCCCAGGGAACCACCTCCAGGGTCGCCGCCATCTTCCCTAACAACTGCAGATAGTGCCACGCCGTGGGAGCCCCTCGCATCAGAAACGCCCGGATCAGCCCCCTCAGATCCTGCGCCCTGTGGAGTGGTAGAAACACTTTCCCCACCCTTGTGTCGAAACGAGCTCCCAAGTACTCCAACTCCTGAGACGGCACTAACCTGCTCTTCACTGTATTGACTACCCAGCCAAGCCCCTGCAGAAACTGAACTACTCGGCAGGTAGCCTCCTCGCTTTCTTCTTCCATCTTCATCCGGATCAACCAATCGCCCAGATAAGGATGCACCAACACTCCTTCCTTCCACAATGCCGATGCCACCACCACCATCACCTTGGTGAAAGTTCACGGAGCCGTTGCCAGCCCGAATGGCAATGCCTGGAACTGAAAATGTCCCTGAGGGACCGCGAAGCGCAGAAACCACTGGTGCTCCGTGCGAATCGGTATATGAAGATAGGCTTCCGTTAGATCTAAAGATGTGAGAAACTCCCCCTGTCTTACCGCTACTATAACCGATTTCAGGGTCTCCATACAAAAGTGCGACACCCTGAGACACCGATTGACCCCTTTGAGATCCAGAATTGGACGAAACGTACCCTCTTTCTTTGGGACCACAAAGTATATGGAGTACCGACTGCAACCGCACTGGTCCTCCGGCACTGGCACCACGGCTCTGAGCGCCCGAAGCCGCCTTACCATCTCTTGCACCGCCAACCGCTTTACCCGGGACCTGACGGGAGAAAGAACAAAGGCACTGACCACTGGACGCTGGAATTCTAGGGCATAACCCTCTCGAATGACCTCCAACACCCACTGGTCTGTTGTAACTCGGATCCAGGCAGGGTAAAACTCCCTTAACCGACCCCCCACGGGAATCACCCCCGCCTGGATCCCCCTCACTTCATTGAGGCTTTTTGAAGGTCGAGGAAGCTCTGAAACCTCTTCCTGCTCCTCTAAATCCTCAAAATCCCTGGGCTCTATAAACCGACCGCCCACGCTGAAACTGATCAAACCTGGTAGAGCGAAACCGACGGAACTCCCTCTGCTGATTCTTCGTCGGTCCCTGGGCTCGGCCCGGCCTCTGTTTATCCTCCGGCAGCCTTCCTCCCTTAGACTCGCCGAGGTCCTTCACTAACTTATCTAAATCCTCCCCAAACAGGAGCTTGTCCCTGAAGGGAAGCTTACTCAACCGTGCCTTAGAAGAACCATCCGCAGCCCAGTTACAGAGCCACAGACATCTCTGTGCCACTACCTCTGACGACATACTTCTGGCCAGGCCCCGAATCAGGTCATACTGGATATCTGCCAGATAAGCCGCCCCCATCTCCAACCCGGCAGTCTCCTCAGCTGCGTCCTCTAAGTGAGCTCCACCAATCCTCTGGCACCAGCGCAGACATGCTCTCGCCACCCAGGCCCCACAGATAGAAGCCTGTATGGAGAGGGCATTGACATCTAACAACTGTTTCAATAAAGAATCTAAGCGCCTATCCTGGGCATCCTTAAGCGCTGCACTCCCCTCAACCGGAATGGTCGTTTTCTTGATGACGCAGCCACCGCCGCATCCACCTTAGGAGCCTTTAAAAGGTCCTTATCCTGATCTGCCAGGGGATACGGTCGAGCCATTACTCTCGACCCTTTCAACCCCGACTCAGGCAACTCCTCTTGTATCAGCTCCCGAAACACTATGTACCGGGAAAACCTTCTGAGACTTACGAACCACCTGCAACAACGGATCCTCCAACTCCGCCGCTTCTGCCGGATTCGAAATTGGCATATTCAGCGCCTTCAGCATCTCCGTAATAAGCGCCGGCAACTCTTCTCGCTGGAACACCCTAACCACTCTCGCCTGATCCTCCTGCTCAGGGAGCTCCCCTTCCTCCAACTCATTTTCTATCTCTAACTCCTCTAAGTCCTCCGACTGCTCCTCCTACTCAACCGTCTTCTCACTCACCCTTCTTGACCTCTTCAAGGGGACACTGTCTGCACCAGAATCCAGATGAGTACCCGGGCGCTTACCCACCAGGTCTCCCTCTGCTGTCCCCATTGAACCACGCACCCTTCCTCCTAGTGCTTGTTGCAGCAGGGCCACTAACTGCTGCGAGAAAATCGCTGCCAAGCCCTCCTGGGTCAGAGATGGGGCAGCGGGGACGTCTGGCGCCCAGGACGGCCCCGCCACTGACTCCCGGAGGGGTTCTGAAGCCAGCTGCTCAGGGAGACCAAGAAGCTCCTTCTTCTGGCTCTCACCTGCTGCCCCCGGGGCCTGCTCCACTGAGGCCGCCTCTTGCAGACAGCCTCTGCATACCCCGGCCTCAGAAAGCAAGCTCCTCTTTACTCCACACATGAGACACAAAGTCTTGGAAGGCATACCTGCCCACTATCCGAGGTCTAACCCTAATAGGAGCCAGAAGCTGTACTCATTTACCCTTCTCTCCTTTCCTTTTTCTTTTTTTTTTTAAACGAACATCCGACTGCTCTCCGCTACAAAAATTAAGGTAACTAACAAGCAACACTAACGATCCTTGTCACCTACCCCTGTCAGCCTGCGCTCTAAAAGGCTCCCGCTGACAGCCGTGACGCTCCCGTACTGTTTCCCATGCTTACCGTCCACGCGGCTGCGGCCTAGCCAGGCCCGACGCCTTCCCGCGCTCACCAACGGGGCCTGCCTACTCCTGCACCCCTTTACTGCACGAAGTACCACCGCAGCACTCCGCCTGCTCCCGGCAACAGGCGGGGAACCCCCGATCCAGCCCGGGCTAAGCGAAATGGATCCCTGTCCAAGCTGGTGCCGCTTCAATCGCAGCCGCATGCTCCGCAGCCGCGCACTGCTCGCTCATGCCGATGCTGCCCCTTAGCCGCCTCCTCACCCACGCAGTGAGTTCGGGAGCCAGACACCCCCTCCTTCGCTCCACACTCGCTTGTACCCCCGACTGGAGGCAGGACACAGAGGCGGTGGGGGGGGGGGGGGAGTACGGAGGCAGCCCCTGCAAATTTAAACACCCTTGCAGGCTGAATCTGCTCCCAATCACTGCAAATCAAACTGCAGCACCCCCTTACAATTTAATATTCTCCCTTCACTATCTCTCCTTATTTATTACTCCAGTGAGTCCTAATCTCCTAGGTCAATATTCCTTCCGCTGCTTTGGAGACTGAGCTTACTGGAACACGGAGGCGGATCCTGGTCTATTTATGGAGGAGTCACCAAAAGAGTGACGTGCTCAGTCTCCAAAGCTGCGGGAGGAGGTGCTTAACTCCAGAGTTCAGGACTAGACTGGAGGACCGATAAGGAACAGCTTTTACTACATCCTCCGGTACCAAATTCCAGAATTTGATTACACGTTGCGTGAAAAAAATATTTTCTCTTATTAGTCTTAAATAGTTTACCCTGTAGCTTCATTGCATGTCCCCTAGTCTTTCTATATTCTGATGACGTAAACAATCGAGCTACATTTACCCGTTCCACTCCATTCATTAATTTATAGACCTCTATCATATCTCCCCTCAGCCGTCTCTTTTCCAAATTAAAGAGCCCTAACCTTTTAAGCCTAAAGGAGAGCATCCTACTTTACCCCCCCATCCCATGTCAGTGTCAATGAAGCTGAATTGCAAACCAAAGATGCAATAAAATATTTGGGAGTTACTTTGGATCAACATCTTAACATGAAAAGCCACATAAGCAACATAGTCAAAGCCGTCTACTTCAAAATACGCTCTCTCAAGCACCTACGCTCCCTATTGGACCCAGATGACTTCCGAACCATATATCAAGCGCTGATACTGCCGCACTTTGATTTTGCAAATGCCATCTTACAAGGTCTCCCCCAATCCACATTAACCCCCTTACAGTTGGCCATGAACACCGCAGCTAGGATCCTTTATGGAGCATCCAGATACGACCACGTGACCCCCATTCTCAGACAGCTGCACTGGCTACCAATCAATGGGAGAATCACCTTCAAAACCCTTCTATTAGCTTTCAAAGCAATCAAAGGGATTTCAGCCTCCTCACTCACTCATCTTATCCACTTTGTCCCTCCCAACAGATCCAGAAGATCAACAGCTGTAAACTTGCTTGCAATACCAATGGCTTCGACAAAGTACAACTTGTCAACCACAAACAGGACTTTCAGCTGTTACGTACCCAAATGCTGGAATGCTCTACCCCCTGACATTAGGGCCATAACCAGCCTATATCAGTTCAGGAAGGCCCTCAAAACCCACCTGTTCCTCCAACACTTACCTGACAGCAATTGATCCTAGACATACCCTCCAGGAATTGACCCAATTTAGTTAGAAAAGACCTACATGCATTATCTGACTTTTATCTATCCTTCCAATGTAAATAGATTATGTATATAGTTAACCCTGTTTTCCAAGTTTATACTCCTGTTCGATGTAAACCTGACAGCTTGTTGTTATGGTCGTTAAGTTATAATGTAAACCGCACTGATGCTAAATAGCGCGGTATATAAGAAATTGTAATAAATAAATAAATAATAATAATAAATAATAAATAAATCCAGAGGAGAGAGCACTGAGATTGTAGGCTTGATGATATATACCGCTGATAGCAAAGAAGAAGTTAAGACCGGAACGCTTGCTTTTCCCGGTTGTGAAAGGAGCGACAGGCCCTCTAAGAGTGCATCCGAAGGCTCCATGCAAGCTGAGCAGACACCAGAATCCAGTGACAAGACTTTTCACTTTCTGCAGACTAGGCGGTGCTTCTTCAAAATGGCATAAGAACCTCCACCGCTCACCAGCAGTGAGGCAACAGTCTCAAGGAATATTAAGCTGTGTTTTGTGCAACGCGCTAGTGCCACACAGGCCAGAGCTGTGAGCACAGAAACCATGTGGATAGCCACCTACACAAGAGCACCACGTGCTATCAGTGCAGAAACGGAAAGGGTACAGAAAGTGCAAACTCCACATACCAGCAGTAAGGCAAGGCAGGAAGCACCGGCACCAAACCAACAAAAGTCCTGAGTAGTCCCAAATCTGACTTAGTGCCCTAGCAATGGATGAAGTCAGAAGCCCCCACAGATAACAGACAGGTTTAGCCTTAGGTACTCACCCCAGGGAGCCCTGGGCAGGTACAAAAACATGCTAGGATCAGTACTATTCCCCTATCAGCAGACGTGCAGTCACATACCTCTGAAGAGACTTCTTCAAATCTTTGAGAGAGTAGGGGGAAGGAGGAAGAGAGGGGGCACCAAGGTTGAGTGAGGCTTCAAGAAGCCTTCCAAAACTCCTTTTCCAATCTTTGGGCTGCTCAACGGGTCCTCCACAAGATAAAAGCAGGGTGCTGAACTAATTTCCCTCCACCTACGACATAAAAAAAAAAAAGAGCACCTGTTTTAAGGGTGACCTAGTGGAGCCTCCTCAGTCATGCTCCAGTGAGAAATCCACCCAAGGAAGGTTGCTTATGAGCAAATCAATCTTAACTCTCAATTCTTCCTGGTAGTCTCTCAGATTTTTAGAGCTGAAAAACTTGCATCCACCGTATGCTGGAGTCAGAATTACTGAAGGCTCCCCTCTAGATGTTCCAGAAGATATGGCATGATGTCATAAAGCTACCTCTGGAAGTTTCCTCTAATCTTCAAACCTGCTGGTAAGGGGACATAACCCATTTGTCTAGACTGATCTAGCAGGACGATATGGAATGCATGATTTCAACTATCCCAGTATCAACTGTGTCAATGTCACATCAGGATCTCCTAAGGAGATTTAAGTTTCTGGATGAAATAAATGACTACTTTATGGAGCAGTTGATTGAAGAACCAAACACAAGGAGGAATTATTTTGGACCTAATCCTTAGTGGAACAAAGAATCTGATATGAGAGGCAATGGTGTTCCGATTACTTGGCAATAGTGATCATAACATGATAGAATTTTATTTAATAAACGGGAGGGGAAACAGTGAGGAAATCTACTGCACTCGCAATTAACTTTCAAAAGCAAAACTAAGAAAAAGCATATCTTTATCTACTCTAGTCACCTCCCGCCTTGACTACTGCAATCTTCTCCTTTCCCTCTGAATTATCTCTCTCACCCCTTCAGTCTGTTCAAAACTCAGCTGCCTGGCTTATATCCGCCAGTGTTGCTATGCTCACATAACCCCTTTTCTCAAGTCACTTCACTGGCTCTCGATCCATTTCTGCATCCATGTCAACCTTCTACTAACCTAGAAGAGCATTCATTCTGTAGCTCCCCACTGCCCTTCCTCTCTTATCTCATCCTACACCTCTTCTCAAGCGCTCCATTCCTCTAACAGACCCTTATATCAGTGCCTTTCTCTGCCACTACCAACTCAAAACTTCATTCATTCCAACTTAATGCTCCATATGCCTAGAACAAACTGCCCGAGTCTGTACATCAGGCTTCTTCTCTAATCCTATTCAAATCCAGGCTAAAAACCCACCTCTTCGAAGCTGCTTTCAGATCCCGGTACCCTTCAATCTCTCATATACCACTTATGTGTATCTTACCATACTCTAGTCCCCAGTTTTATGACGTTTGTCTTAATTAAACTAAGCTCTAGCGCTATACAAACAGTATAGAAAACAGTTAAAAAAACACAGGAGCAACTAGAAAGATTAAGAACTTACATTAGGACTGGAGATTGTTTAAAAAATCCATCTTGGAAGACCAGATGCATTCTATGCCAGCATGGTTTAAAGGTGAAGTGAGAGGCTGTTATAGCCAAAAAACTAATTTCAAAAAAATAGAAAAAGGATGTGAATAAGGAAAACAGGAAATCACATAAGCATAGGCAATTTAGATGCAAAGCATTGATAAGGCAGAGAGAATTTGAAAAGAAGATTGCTGTGGAAGCAATACTCATAAATAAAGCATAGTTACTCACCTGTAACAGGTGATCTCCGGGAACAGCAGGAATTTAGTCTTCACATATGGGTATCGTCGGTACTGACGGAGCCTGCGCGGGAACGCTCCCCAGCGTCCAATTAGAAAGCTTTTGGGAGCATCCCACAGCGCCTGCGTGCTGCCTTACCGCCTTTCCCAACTGCCTCTCTCCAGTTGAGTTTTAAAGCTGAGACAAAGAGAGAGCGAGGGACAGGGAAAGAGATAGATAGAGAGATACAACTCCCAGGGGAGGTGGGTGGGTTGTGAGGACTAAATTCCTGCTGTTCCCGGAGATCACCTGTTACAGGTGAGTAACTATGCTATCTCCAGGAACAAGCAGGAATGTAGTCATCACATATGGGGACTCCCTAGCTTTAGATGCCAGGGAGAGACCCCAGAGGTTGTGCGTCCCTGAGAAGGGCTCCACTTCCCCCCATGGATCTCTGGCATCCAACCAGGGATGGTG
This sequence comes from Ichthyophis bannanicus, assembly GCA_033557465.1. Taxonomy (NCBI): domain Eukaryota; kingdom Metazoa; phylum Chordata; class Amphibia; order Gymnophiona; family Ichthyophiidae; genus Ichthyophis; species Ichthyophis bannanicus. The sequence goes on along the minus strand of CM066036.1, from coordinate 522,873,356 downwards.
GGTAGGAGTTGATTACGTATGGAACAGGTGTTGGAGAACAGCCTGACCAAACAAGGCATCCCGGCGGGAGTACTTGTCCAAGCAGTAATGGGCTGTGAAGGTATGAACCAAGTCCCAGGTGGCTGCTCGACAGATGTTGTCGATAGACACAGAGTGCAGATGAGCCATTGAAGCTGCCATGGCTCTCACATTGTGAGCTGTGACATTGCCCTCCAGAGGAAGATTCTTACTCTGATAGGCAAAGGATATACACTGAGCAATCCAGTTAGATAGTGTTTTCTTGGAGACGAAGTCCCAAATGAGAAGGATCAAAAGCAACAAAGAGCTGAGAGGACTTTCTATGTCGCTGTGTTCTTTGTAAGTAAAAGGCTAAAGCTCTTTTACAGTCCAAAGTATGAAGGTTTCTTTCTGCACTTGATGCATGAGGCCTTGGAAAGAACACAGGTAGGTAGACCGCTTGTTTTAGATGAAAAGGTGAGACCACCTTTGGCATAAAGCGTGGATGAGTCCTAAGGACTACCTTGTCATGATGGAACCTTGTATAAGGTGGATCAGCTACTAATGCCTGCAACTCACTAATGCGACATGCTGTGACTGCAATGAGAAAGATAACCTTCCAAGAAAGGAATTTCAATGAGGTAGCAGCTAAGAGTTCGAAAGGTGGCTTCATGAGCTGACCAAGAACCAGGTTTAAGTCCCATGTCACCAGTGGTGGCCTAATGGGAGGCTTAGTTAGAAGAAGGCCTCTCATAATTCTTGCTATAAGAGGATGGGAGGAAATAGGTTGTCCATTTAGAGGCTTGAAAGCAGCTGCAATAGCACTCAAATGGACTCTCATAGAGTTAGTCTTAAGTCCTGCATTGGATAAATGAAGGAGATACTCCAGTAATGATTCCAGAGGTATCGCAAGGGGGTTAAGACCCTTCTGCGAACACCATATGGTAAACCTTTTCCACTTGAAAGCATAAGAGCGTCTTGTGGAAGGCTTCCTGGAATCATAAAGGATATACTTTACTTGCTGAGGAAGGTTAAGATAGCGTAGTTACTCACCTGTAACAGGTGTTCTCCAGGAGCAGCAGGAATCAGTCCTCACTTATGGGTGACGTCGGCGCCGACGGAGCCCTCGCGGAGCAATTTTCCCCAGCTTTCAAAGAAAGCCTTTGGGAATTGCAGCGCGCATGCGCGGTCGTCTTCCCGCCCGAGGGTGCCATCTTAGCCAGTCAGATGACATAGCCAAAAAAGACAGCATAAAAATTTGCAAAAAAGAACATAAGCAGACGATTGCAACTCCAAGGGGAGGAGGGAGGGTAGTGAGGACTGATTCCTGCTGCTCCTGGAGAACACCTGTTACAGGTGAGTAACTACGCTTTCTCCAGGACCAAGCAGGAAGTCAGTCCTCACTTATGGGACTCCCAAGCTCAAGGCTACCGGAGACCCTAAGCACAAAAATGAGCTCCCTCTAGCTCAGCAGCACAGAAGGATAGAATCTTCGCTGAATTATCACCCACCGGTAGCCCACATCCGGGATGGAGGGTAGGAGTTGCTCAGACCTCAAAGAGATTACGGAGGACTGCCTGTCCGAAAGCACTGTCCCTACGGGACTCCCTCTCGAGACAGTAATGGACCGCAAAAGTCTGGCTTGAAGACCAAGTAGCGGCCCGGCAGATGTCTGCCAGCGGAACAGAGCGGAGGTAAGCCACTGACGTGGCCTTTGCCCGAACGCAATGAGCCGTGACTCGACTTTCTAAGGAGAGTCCGGCTGCCCCATAAGCCCAAGAGATACAGTCCGCAACCCAGATGGACAGAGTACGCTTGGAGACCGGGAGCCCCAATCTATTGGGGTCAAAAGACACAAAAAGCTGAGCAGCTTTACGGTGCTCCCGCGTACGGTCAAGGTAGAAGTTCAATGCCCTTCTACAGTCCAGGGTATGGAGGACCGTTTCAGCTCGGCTGGAGTGTGGTCTGGGAAAGAAGGTTGGAAGTACCACCTCCTGATTGATGTGAAAAGGGGAGACCACTTTAGGCAGAAATTTTGGGTGAGTCCGTAGGACTACCCTATTCTTGTAGAACCTAGTGTAAGGGGGATCAGACATGAGGGCCTGCAATTCACTTACGCGTCTAGCGGAAGTGAGGGCTATCAAGGACAGTGTTTTCCAAGACAGAAAACGGAGAGAACAGGTAGCCATAGGTTCAAAAGGCGGACAGGTGATCCGCTGCAAAACCACATTCAGGTCCCAGTCAGGCGCTGGCGGGCGCAGAGGTGGTTTAAGTAGAAGGAGACCTCGGAGAAACCTCGCTACGAGAGGGTCATTGGAGAGAGGTCTGCCGTCCACTGGCACATGATGTGCTGAAAGAGCACTGAGGTGAACTTTGACGGAGTTGGACTTAAGTCCCAGATTAGAGAGGTGCAGCAAGTACTGCAAGATCACCGACACCGGGCAGGAGAAGGGATCCTGAGACTGTTGGGTACACCAGACTGCAAAGCGACGCCATTTAAGGGCGTAGCATTTGCGGGTAGAAGGCCGTCGCGAAGCCAAGACGACCTCCTCCACCTCCGCCGGCAGGAGAAGGGGAGCGAGGACTACCCTCTCAGCAGCCAGGCCATGAGGTTGAGAGACCTGAGGTTGGGGTGCAGAAGGGACCCCTGATCCTGAGTGAGGAGATCCGGTTGTACCCCCAGAGGGATTGGATCCTCCACCGCCAGTTGCAGCAGGAGCGGAAACCACGGCTGCCTGGGCCAGCGAGGGGCCACCAGGATCATGAAGGCTTTTTCTCGGAGAACCTTGAAAAGAGTCCGAGAGACCAGCGGGATGGGAGGGAAAGCGTACAGAAGGCTCCCCGACCACGAGATCAGAAAGGCGTCCGCCGCAACCCGAAGGGGGTGTGGCTGACGAGAGCAGAAGCGAGGAAGCTGCCGGTTGTGAGGACTGGCAAAGAGATCCACCGTGGGGAGACCCCACTTGAGGAAGAGCTTCTGAACTACCAAGGGATCCAGACGCCACTCGTGCGGCTGGAGGACCCTGCTGAGTTTGTCTGCAAGGCAATTTTCTTGGCCCGGGAGATAAACTGCCTTGAGGAGAATGCCGTGACTGACGGCCCAAGAGCAGAGCTTCTGTGCCTCCCGGCAGAGGAGGAAGGAGCCCGTGCCCCCCTGCTTGTTCACGTAGAACATGGCAACTTGATTGTCCGTCTGGACAAGGACGGACTGTTGGGAAGTCAGGTGGGAGAAGGCCTTGAGAGCTAGGCGGATCGCCCTGAGCTCCAGGAAGTTGATCTGCTGAGCAGACTCCCACGTGGTCCAGAGGCCCTGAGTACGTGCCTCTTGGCAATGTGCTCCCCAGCCCAGGAGGGATGCATCGGTGGTCAGCACCCGGGTCGGCTGAGGTGACTGGAAAGGCATTCCGAATATCAGGTTCGGCTGCCGGAGCCACCACCGGAGAGACGAGAGCAGCGGCTCGGAGACGCGCACTAGGTCTGCCAGGCCGCCTGTGGCTTGTCGCCACTGCTGGCGGAGACACCATTGAGCAGACCGCATATTCAGGCGGGCATTGGGGGTCACATGGACGGTGGAAGCCATATGGCCGAGCAGTCTCAGGAAGCGCCTGGCGGAGACCAGGGCTGGCTGCGAAAGCGGTCGGCTAGGTCCATGAGCCGTTGAGCCCTGTCGAGCGGTAGGTACGCTCGTGCCCGAGGAGTGTGCAGCCTTGCGCCGATGAACTCGAGATCCTGTGAGGTGAGCAAAGTGGACTTTGCGAAGTTTATAACAAAGCCCAAGTGCTGCAGCAGAGTCACCGTGCGGCACGTGGCGTTGGTGACCTCCCGAGCGGACGCTGCTCTGATGAGCCAGTCGTCGAGGTACGGAAAGACATAGAGGCCGTGAAGCCGGAGATGGGCCGCCACGACCGCGAGACATTTTGTGAAGACTCGCGGTGCGGAGGATAGGCCAAAGGGCAGTACTCTGTACTGGTAATGATTTCCTGCCACCACAAACCTTAGGTATTGGTGGTGGCTTGGGTGGATGAGGATGTGCGTGTAGGCATCCTTTAGATCCAAGGAGCATAGCCAATCTCCCTGCTGGAGGTAGGGCAGAAGGATTCCAAGGGTAAGCATTTTGAACTTCTCCCGCACAAGGAACTTGTTGAGGTTGCGCAAGTCCAGGATGGGTCTGAGGCCCCCTGTTCTCTTTGGTATCAGAAAATACCTTGAATAAAAGCCTTGACCTCTCAGGTGGTGGGGCACCGGTTCCACCGCCTGTTCCTGCAGAAGACCTGCTAACTCCTGAAGGAGCAACTCCCTGTGCAGAGGGGGGCGCGAAGGTTCTCCCGGAAAATAGGAGGGAGGGACCTGATGGAAGTGGAGAAGGTAGCCTTCTCGCACGACCTGAAGTACCCAGGCATCTGCGGTGATGCTGGACCACCTGTGGGCGAAGTGAACCAGCCGGCCTCCGGTGCTGGGAGGAACCAGCGGGGGGGGAGAGGCTATGCTGAGCGAGTCAAAAACCCCCACCCTGCTGAGCAGGGGCTGGTGGTGCAGGCTTGGGGGCTTGCTGCCTACGGGACCCGTTACCCCGTCCCTTGGCCTGCTGGCCCTGTTGGCGAGCTGCAGGGGCCTGATAATGGGGGTACTGTTTGTAGGCAGCCGCCTTCCTCGGGTAAAAGGACTTTTTTCCCGAGCCCTTCTTTTTCTGGGAAGGGGCGGAGGTCTTCCTAGAAAGCCTGGTCCTGGTGAGAGTCTCTGTCTCAATTTGTGCAGCCTTTTCCGCCATGGGCTTGCCAAAGAGGTTTTCGCCTCGGCAGGGGACATCGACCAACTTGTCCTGTACCCAGGGCTCAAGGTCCGACGACTGAAGCCAAGCCTGTCGGCGGGCACCGATGCCGGCTGCGGCCACTCTAGCCGAGGCCTCAAAGCCATCATAGGCTGCTCGGGACATGAACTTTGAGCATTCCCGAATGCCCGTGGACAAGGCTAGGAACCTCCGCAAGGGCTCCTCGGAGAGACCAGCGGAGAATCCGGCTAGCTCTTTAGCCAGATCCCGGAGATACATGCCCATGTAGAGCTGGTAAGTCTGGACACGACATGCGAGCATAGAGCCCTGGAAGCACTTCTTGCCAAGGCCATCCAGGTTACGGGCCTCCCTTCCAGGAGGCACCGAGGAGTGCATCTTCTGGCTCTTAAGACGATGCATGGCCGATTCCACTACCATGGAATGGTGTGGCAGCTGTGCCTTCTGAAAGCCAGGGCTCTTGCGGACCCGATAGATAGAATCGACCCGCTTGCTCAGGACCGGCGAGGAGGCCGGACTCTCCCACATGCGGAAGAGTAGTCGTTCCAGCATAGGAGGAACCGGCACAGTAAAGTGCTCCCTCGCGGGAGAGTCATACTGGAGGGCGTCGAGCTCTTCGGCTCGAGGCTCCTCCTCGGGATCCGCAGGGAAGGCCAAAGCCTTGGCCATATCCCTAACGAAGTCCGAGAACCGGGCATCCTCCGGGGGGGACTGCTTCCGAGGCTCGGACCCCGGTGAGTCCGATGGGACACACCGAGTCCGGAAAGAATCAGGTGACTCTTCCTCCTCAGACTCCCAGACCGACTCCGACGAGGACTCGGTGGGGTCGGCCCGGGCAGGGTGCGGCACCAGCCGTCCCGACGTCGAGGGAGTCGGCGTCGGCGACCTCGGTCCCGAACGGGAGGCCGAGGGTGACCTCGACCGAGGATCGACTCGAGTTCTCATTGACTCGAGGATCGGCTCGGTCTCCGGGGTCGACTTGGACGTCGACGTCCCGGCGGTCGGGGCAGCGGCGCCAGCGAGGCCAGCGAGCAGTGCCCGCTGCTGGTCCATGAAGGCAGACAGTCTGCTCTCCAAGGCCGTCAACCTGAGTCCGAGCTCAGGTGACCCAGCAGCCCCCGACTCGGGCCCCGACGGCGTCGGGCCCGACGTCGGCTGTCGCGGAGGCGAGTCCAGAAGGACCACAGGACTTACCCGGGCAGGCATCTCCAACTCCAGGCGAGGTCGCTTCGGGATGTGTTCCTTCTCCAAGGACCCGGGGCGGCTGTCGGGGCTATGCGACCTGGCCCTCGCAGAACCAGGAGCGTCCGCCCTCGCGGGTTTTTCCTTCCGACGATGGTCCCCGGAGGGAGAACCCCGGTCGGAGGAGCTCCGGCGACGGTCCGAGCTGGAGCCTTTCGACACGGAGGCCTCCGACGAGGTCCGGGTACGGCTGGGGTCAGCGAAGATTCTCTCACGCTGATGCCGCCGACTCCTCAACGCCTTTGAGGACAGTTTGCTGCAGGGCCCACAGATCAGTTCCTCATGATCCGGGCCCAGGCAGCGGAGGCAAAAGTCGTGTGTGTCGGTTAGTGACATATTTCGGTCACACCGACCACACCGCTTAAACCCACTGGCAGCCATCGGGGGAAAAAGGGCCCCTGCGAGGTCAAAGGACCGGGCTGCCAGGGAAACCGAAAACGAAAGCTGACTAAGTCAGAAAAACCGAAAAAAGTAAGCGGACTCGAGACCGGCGTCGCGAGTCCGGGCGGGAAAACGATCGGCGTCGAACCGAAAGAAAAAAGGATAAAACAAAGAAGAAAATCAACTTTTTCGCGGGGACAAGACGGGGACGTCTGTAGGGCTCCGCGGAAAAAAGAAGACTGGCTAAGATGGCACCCTCGGGCGGGAAGACGACCGCGCATGCGCGCTGCAATTCCCAAAGGCTTTCTTTGAAAGCTGGGGAAAATTGCTCCGCGAGGGCTCCGTCGGCGCCGACGTCACCCATAAGTGAGGACTGACTTCCTGCTTGGTCCTGGAGAACATGGAGATCTAGGCCTTCAGCAACCAAGCCCTGAGATGCAGAGACTGGGGATTGCGATGCCATAACATTCCGTCCTCCTGAGACAGGAGATCTGGAGCAGACCCTAAGTCCAGGGAGGGAGCTTGAGAGAGATGTAGAAGCAGAGGGTACCACACTTGCCATGGCCAATGTGGAGCTATGAGAATCATACGGCCTCTGTCTCTCTGAAGCTTTAACAGGGTTTTGGGAATTAGGGGAATGGGTGGAAAGGCATACAGGAAGCCTTGACCACAGTAAAGGAGGAAAGCATCCCTGGCCTGAGCCCCCTGAGCCGGGGTTCTGGAACAGAACCAGGCAAGTTTGGCATTCCACCGACTTGCAAAGAAGTCTATGTCCGGGGTTCCCCAAATCTGAAATATCTTGGCTACCTGGTCTGCATGCAGAGACCACTCGTGTGGAAGCATAACTCGACTGAGTCTGTCTGCCCAAGAGTTTTCTATGCCTGGAAGATACACCGCCAGGAAATTAATCTGATGCTCTCTGGCGAGGGCCCATAGTCACAAAGCTTCGTTGAAAAGCGACAGAGAGCCTGTTCCCCCCTGCTTGTTCACGTAGAACATGGCTACTTGATTGTCCGTATGAATGAGGATTGTCTTGTAGCTGAGCAGGGTGTGGAACACTCTAAGAGCAAGGAAGATTGCTCTGAGCTCCAAGAGATTGATATGTAGATGAGTCTCCTGTGGAGAACAGGTGCCTTGGGTGGAGAGGTCTTGCAGATGAACTCCCCAACCCATCGGAGAAGCATCTGTTGTGAGAGTTGCCTGGGGTAAGTGTTGTTGAAAAGGGGACCCCAGCAACAGGTTTTGAGTGGACTGCCACCACTGGAGGGACAAAATAAGGCGACTTGTGTTTGCTATTTTGTCTGACAGGCATCCTGATGCCTGGGTCCATTGAGAGGATAAAGTCCACTGAGCTGTCCTCATGGAGGCGAGCATAGGGAACCATATGCACAGTAGATGCCATGTGGCCTAGTAGTTGTAGCATTTCTAGGGCAGTGAGATGAGGTTTTAGCACTGCTTGAGAAGCTAACTGCACCATGCGAAGGCAACGGGCCTGGGGGAGATAGGCCCTGCCTTTCTGGTATCCAGCAACGCTCCTATGAACTCTTAAGACTGAGTGGGAGTTAGACTGGATTTTGGGATGTTTATTACCAGACCCAAATACTGAAGGATACGCATCGTGCAGGATAGAGAAGTCCTGGCCTCTGACTCTGTTGGGGCTCGAATGAGCCAGTCGTCTAAGTAGGGGAAGACGAATATCCCTAGAGTGTGGAGAAATGCTGCTACCACAGCCATGCATTTCGTGAACACCCTTGGTGCTGAGGCCAGGCCAAATGGAAGCACCCTGTATTGGTAGTGCTTTTCTTGAAAAAGGAACCAAAGAAACCTTCTGTGAGTTGGATGGATGAGAACATGTGTGTACGCATCCTTGAGATCTAGAGAACAAAGCCAATCCTGACTCTGAAGGTATGGCAGCAGAGTTCCAAGAGAAATCATCTTGAATTTCTCTTTGACAAGGAATTTGTTCAATTCTCTGAGGTCCAGAATAGGTCTGTATCCCCCTGTTTTCTTTGGGATAAGGAAATAGGGGGAGTAAAACCCCTGTACCCTGCTGATGGATGGGTACTACTTCTATTGCCCCTTGGGCAAGAAGCATAGTGACCTCCTGACATAACAGGTTGATGAGAGAGGTCAGAGAATTGAACTGTCTTATCATTGTGGGGGGGAGCATGTTCGAAAAAAAAAGCTTGTACCCCTCTTTTATGATGGAGAGTGTCCAATGCTCTGCTGTTATCTGCCCCCATCTGGGGGCAAAGTGACACAACCTTTCTGGAATGGTGAAAGGCTCTGGTCCAAAGAGAGCCAGGAAGGCTAAGTTCTCTAGCTGAAAGTCAAAGGCCTTGTGGAGGCTGAGACTGCTGGGATGGCTGAGGCTTAGCAGTCTTTGCTTTTCTTTGTTTGTGTGGTTGCTGAGCTTTCCTGACAAGCTGACCTGCAGAATGTCCCTGCTGAGAATAAGCAGGATAATATCTTTTCTTTTTAGAAAAGAATGGTTTCTTGAAAGATTTCTTTCTAGCAGGATCAGCTGTGGACTTGGATAACACAGGTACACTACCAAAAACCTGCCTCCAGTTTTGCAACTGATTCCTATAGATTTTGGGGTGCTGAATCCAGGAAAAATAGCCAAAATGTTCCATCACGTCACGTTTTCTTGCAAAATTAGATTTCTTACCCATATAAGGAATGTTCACATAATTTCTTTTTAGCCGACTGCAGTTTATTTTCTTGGCCCAAAATAGAGGTTGTAATGGTTAACTAACTAGAAACACTCCCTCATGATATTTTAGAGTGTTTTGTATTCATTTTATACATTAACAGGACAATTGGGAGGCGGGGGGTTAAATCCAGTACTCGCGCTGGCGCATGTTCTTTCCTGTTCGCCTCGCCTCGTTCGCGCTCGCTCAAACACGGTGGTTGCGACATGAACGTTCCTGTCAAATTTCAGTTTCTTGCAAGTTCATTATTACCTTTTGTTTGCTCAGTCGTAATCCAGCTTTATTCCGAAGTGGTTCACTACAGTTGTAGTTTGCAGTGCTGTGTATTTGTGATGGCTCACAGAGCCAGAGGTTGCGTCAACTCTCCGGACAGTTTTTGTTTTATTTGTGGGGAATATACCGTGAAAAAGCGGCAGAGGAACATTTCTGCATTTATTAAAAAAGTATATTTCGCCTATTTCGGTTTGAAGTTAGGCGATCAAGACAAACCGTGGGCTCCTCACAAAGTGTGCAAGACATGTGAGGAAGATCTACGCTTATGGATGAAAGGTAAAAAACAAGCATTTCGTTTCGGAATACCTATGATGTGGCGTGAACAAAGAGACCACAGCAGTGACTGCTATTTTTGCTCTTGCATTGTGAAGGGATACAACTTAAAAAATAAGAACGTAATAAGTTACCCCAACCTTCCCTCAGCAATTAGGCCTATGCCTCATAGCAACGAAGTACCTGTGCCTGAATCACCAAAATCTTTGGATCATATTTGTGTGGACGGTTCTGATCATGATGAGACTCATCAGATGGCTTTTCCCGATGAATCCAGTACTTCCGAGTTTGAAACTGAACCAGATCCGAAACCTGAACTTTTCTCTCAAGCTGAATTGAATGATTTAGTCCGGGATTTAGGACTCCCAAAAGATGCTGTCCAACTGCTAGGTTCTCGGCTTAAACAGAAAAATCTATTGTCACCAGGAACAACTTTTTATTGGTACCGCAACTGCGAGACACAATTTTTGAAGTATTTCAGCAAAGAGGAAGATTTGGTATTTTGCAACGATATATACGGAGTGATGGAAAAGTTTAAACTCAAGTATGATCCTGCTGAATGGCGGCTGTTCATTGATTCGTCAAAAGACAGCATAAAAGGTGTTCTTCTTCATAATGGCAACACATTCGCTTCAGTTCCTATTGCTCACTCTGTTATTCTCCAAGAAAAATACGAGAATTTGGCCCTGATTCTTCAGAAGATTCGTTATGATGAGCATAAGTGGATGATTTGTGGAGACTTTAAAATTCTATCCATGCTATTAGGGCAGCAATCCGGTTTCACCAAATATCCCTGCTTCCTTTGCTTGTGGGATAGCCGGGCCCGCGACCTACACTGAGGGAAAAAAGACTGGCCAATTCGGGAGTATTTGAGACCCGGTGAGAAAAATGTTCTTCATGAGAGCTTGGTACCTCGTGATAAAATTCTATTACCACCTCTCCACATTAAGTTGGGTCTCATTAAGCAATTCATCAAGTCCCTTCCAAAACATGGTGAGTGCTTTCGGTACCTTTGCTCAAAGTTCCCCCGACTTTCTGAAGCAAAGCTAAAGGAAGGAGTGTTTGTTGGCCCTGATATAAGGAAACTCATTTCAGATGGAGCATTCACTGAAACGATGTCTGAGAAGGAAAAAGAAGCCTGGGATTCCTTCAAGGATGTCGTTCTCAAATTCTTGGGGAACAGGCGGGATGAGAACTATAAGGATATTGTTGCCAGGATGCTCAATGCCTTCAAAGAACAAGGCTGTAACATGAGCCTGAAAGTCCATTTCTTGCACTCCCATGTGAACTACTTTCCCGAAAACTTGGGGGCGTACAGTGAAGAACAAGGTGAAAGGTTTCACCAGGACATCAAGGACGCAGAGAGAAGGTACCAAGGAAGATGGAACACCACTATGATGGCTGATTTCTGCTGGTTGCTGCTGCGGGAAACCCCAGATGAAAAATACGCCAAGCAGCGCACCAAGAGAAGCATTCGGGGGAAGAAGAAACGGGCCCACCAGGAGATTGATTGACCCAAGAATGACTTTAAAATCTAAAACTGTGTTGACAAATATCGTGTTTTTACTAAACTTTGAAATAAAAATTTGCTAGTTATTACCACAGTGTCGGATCTCATTTATTAGAATTTTATTTTCACACCATCGGGTGTTTGTCTTCATGTATTGCAATGGTGCGGTTTGTGTTTTCTATTCTTACATACATACCTGTACAACATTTTTTGCACATTTCTTTGCTTTGCTTTGTGTCTAACCTCGCTCTTATATGCTCAATGTTTGTGCACATGTATGTGGCTGTTTTAAGTGCAGACAATTTTGCTACCATCACAGTGTGTTTTGTTGACATTACTCTATTCTTATGTGCTGCCTTGTTACAATTTTCTTTATTCTTATTTGAATAACTACTAAACAATTAGTATAAAGAATTCATCCAAGAAACTTTTATCTCGATCGCACTCAATCTGAAACGTTCACCTCAAACTGCTAACCCAATGTAGCAAAAAATCTGTACGTGATGGAGCAAATTGGTTACCAGATTTGGATTCAGCGCACCAAAAAACGTAAAAATCAATCGAAACATTAGAGGCAGTTTAAAAAAAAATTTTTTTAGTGTACCTGTGTAATCTATCCAAGGTGGAGTTGTCAGCATCCAACTCATTGGCCTTTTCCTGCCAATCTTTACCAAACAGGTTCTCACCAGTACAAGGGATATTTCCCAGTTTGTCTTGTACCCAGAGCTCCAGATCAGATGCCTGGAGCCAAGCAATTCTACGTGCACCTATGGCAATGGCAGAGGTTCTGCTTATGCACTCAAAACAGTCAAAAGCTGCACGGTTGACAAATTTAGAAACATCTTGGGCATGTTTGACCAATGTGAGAAAATCCTGCCTTCGATCCTTAGGAAGAAGAGGACTCAAAGCCTCTAAATCACCTGTGACTTCCTTTAGGAACATTCCCATGTACAGACTATAGGAACCGATCCTGGCAGAAAGCATGGAAGCTTGGAAGACATGACGTCCAAAAGCATCCAAAGTTCTGCACTCACGTCCTGGAGGATTAGAGGGATGTCTCTTTCCACGTTTAATCCTTCTCATAGCTGATTCCACTACAATAGAGTGGTGAGGAAGCTGCGTTTTTTGGAAACCAGGACAAGGAGGGACTCAATACAGAGTATCCAGTCTACGAGAATGAGGCGAGGTGGTAAGAGATGTCGCCCACATTCTTAACATGAGATCATGCAAGATCTCATGGATGGGCAGTGTAGCTGCCTCTTTAGGAGCTTAGGGATATTGTAAAAATTTCCAACTCCTTTGCCCTAGGCTCTGTTTCAAGGGCCACAGTAATGGATAGACCCCGAGCCACCTCCCTGATAAAATCCTGTAAGGAAATATCCTCTGGAGGAGACATCCTGCGCTTAGGGGAGGAGGGCTCCTCTGGGAGAAGCATTCTTGCATCGACAGAACTATCAGAATCCTCAGATTCCTCTGAGGACTCAAAGAACCGCCTGTCCGGATGCTCTTGAAGAGCCCGATACCCGTACTGACCGAAGTCGGTACCGGGAGTAATCGGTACCGGAGTATCGGTACCGGAAGGCATCGGATGACTGGGTGCCAGCAATGTGGACACCGATGTCGATGCTATCAGTACCAGTACCGATACCGGTGCCGTAGTCGGAGTCGGTGCCGGTACCAGTTGAAATGTCTGACGCGGTTCCGAGGGCGTTGATTCCGCAAGGAGAGCTGCCAGACTGTGCTCAATAGCCATCTTCTCCTGCTCAGGAGCCTCCAGCCCAATCGGGGCTGTGGGAGGCAGAGCCCAACGAAGAAAAAGCAAGCCGCCGTCAGGCAGAAGCCTCTCTTTCCTCCCTCCGGCTCCGTGCTCCCCGATCGGGGTAGAGCACACCTGAGCGGGGTGCAGCCATCTTCTCCCGCTCAGGAGCCTCCAGCCCAATCGGGGCTGTGGGAGGCGTAGCCCAACGAAGAAAAAGCAAGCCGCCGTCAGGCGGGCCCGTGCCTGAGGGCCTCGCCAGAGGGCCCTTTGGCACGGCCCTTAGGCAGAGGCCCTCTCAAAACAACCCAAGAATCGTCCTTTCCATCATTCCGCAGCTCCACTCCAATCCTGCAACCTGAATACTCCACCTTCACCAGCACGTCCACTGTCGGAACGCACAGCAAGTATACACTATCTGTAGGACCAGACTAAGCGCTGCTCCTGTTTCAATATAACCTCATGTATTATTGGTAGCTTGCTCTGACAGTCCTGTGGAGTAGGCACTCAATTTGCCACTTTCTGTCACCAAATATCCGCATATATTCTCTATCTATACTGTTGTCAGTAATCATCCTCACCTGATCACTTACATCACCCTTACTCAACAACTCTATATACTAACGCCCACTTTCATCATTAGCCTGCCTTTTTACAGTTGTCTGTATAGCTGTCACTTGCTCTGTTACAGTTGCCTGTATTGTACTAAGACTTCAATTATTTATACTGTAGTCAGTACAGTTTCCACCTGATATTTTATGTGCCTTGTTACAGTCGTCTGTACCGTACTATGATTTCTGTTATCGATACTGTAGTCAGTACTGTTTCCACCTGATATCTTAAACCGCCGACAGAAGCGCACACCCATCTAATCTTTGTGACTTCTGTGCAGCCTTTATCAATTTTACTGCAACTTGAAATCTACTGCACAAGACACGGAGATACCCAAGACATCCTCAACAAGGAACCAAAATGTCTCCCCACCTCTTCTCTCTTCTTAGTTTTTACCTCCTCACAGATTGGCTCGGGATCTCCCCTGCCTACTCTCCCCCCCACTAATCATATTCCTATCCTTAAAAACCATGGAAAAAAATGGTCAAGCAACTCTTACCATTATCCGGCTAAGGAAGTTCGCATCCAGCATTCCCACTTGATCCACATTGCGATACATCAAACCAGTAATCCTAAGCAACAAGGTTCCCCACCTTCCCAAAGCTTAAACTGTGCCCTCATAAATGCCCGCTCGATTCGGAAAAATGGCCTGTAATCCAAGATATAGTTACCCATCACAATCTCGACGCACTCATGATCACTGAAACCTGGTTATCAAAAGAAGATAATGTCCTCATTAACCAACTCATTCCACCAAAATTCTCTATACACACAACCCACAGAGAAGACAAGAAGGGAGGAGGAGCACTCATACTCACCAAGTCTGATCTCCTTTTCAACATGACTAACTCCTACAGCTCAAACAATCTGGATATAATCACCATAGTGAACAAGCAATGCTCCATCAACCTGGTCTACAGAGCCCCCTCAAGCTCCCCGGACGACCTTCCCACCATACTAGACCTAGCTGCTAATACCAGCAACCTCAACACCCCAAACTGGATAATGGGAGATCTAAATCTCCCATCACTTCAGCAACACCAGTCCTCTTCACTCCTCAATGCCATTGAAAATCTTGGATATCAACAACTTATCATGGAGCCCACACATATCAAAGGAAACATTCTCGACATGGTCTTCGCTCCACAATTTATTTCTGCACAAAATAGCAACATTGTAAAGTCTATCAATGATGTACCCTGGTCAGACCACAAACTTATAAACCTACAAATTCCCTTGAGCAACATTCATCCTTTTAACAACAGAAAACTAGACAACACACCAAGAGCCCCAACAAGAGGCTTTCGGCCTTTCAACAAGGAAGTTATACTAACAAGTACCCAACCACTCCTCAACAACACAACACTCAACCTTGATGACTCAATTGAAGCCTGGAACAACAGCCTCAACGCCGTTGCTCATCTACCATACAAAAAGAACATATCAAGGAAAAGAACCTCTGCTCCATGGTTCTCTCCTGACCTGCGGTCTTCTCTTACGCACTTAAGAAGACTCGAAAAACGTTGGCGCCGATCACACTCCATCGATGATCAAACAGCCTACAATCTCCACTTAGCAATTCACCGCGAAGCAATCACAACCAAAAAGAAGCAATATCACACTGATACGCTCAAAAGATCATTGAACAAACCTCGTGATCTTTTCAACTTAGTAAAATCACTATCAAAGGAACCATTATCCGAACAAAAGGAGGATATTCACCCGCAAGAATTTGCTGATTACCTGCAATCAAAACTTCTACAGACGGATGAGCTATCAAAAACTAACATACAAGAAACAACCTGCCAAACTTCCTTATCTACATTTACCACACCCTCGGCTAAACACATTGAAGACACAATCACCTCACTCAACACTACCACCGCTCAAACCGATCCTTGCCCAGCCTTTTGGATCAAAGATCTCCGAAGTGCATTTAGCTCTTTCATTGCAAGAATCATGAACCTTTCATTTACAACCGGGTCCTTCCCCTCTGCTCTAAAGATCACATCCATCAGACCACTGCTAAAAAACCCCAAATTAGACCCAAAAAGGGCTGACTCATACAGGCCTATTGCTAGTATCCCCCTCCTAGCAAAGATTTTGGAGAAAGAGGTGCAACGTCAAATTCAAGACCACATAGATTCCGCAGCACCGCAAGACCATTTTCAACATGGTTTCAGAGAATATCATGGCGTTGAAACACTTATCACCACCCTCTTCAATAATATACTCACTAGCATAGATAACATCCGACAAGGCGTTGTGCTAATCTTCTTGGATATAGCAGCAGCGTTTGACTCGGTAAATCATGAGATACTCCTTGCACGACTGAAGGAAAAAGGCATCGGTAGCTCAGCACTTGAATGGTGTAAATCTTACTTGGATACTAGAATGCAATATGTAAAATCTGCAACAGGAGAATCTAATCTCTTCCATCAAAAACAAGGCGTTCCGCAAGGGTCTTCTCTTTCATCTCTCATGTTTAACATATATATGCAGCCTATCTGCAATATCATCAGATCATTCAATGTGAAATGTATGATATATGCAGATGATATCCTACTTTACATGCCATTTTCCACAATGCAAACAGATTTATTGCCTATAATAAATTGCTTCGACGCAGTCTCAGAGTGGCTCCTCTCACAGAACCTCCACATCCAGCACAAGAAAACTGAGGTTCTCTTTATCACAAGAGATCCCAACTTCATTCCACCATCACATATACGTGTTAAGGGAGCTGATCTATGCACTAAGGAAACAATAAGATACCTCGGAGTCACGCTGGACCACCGTCTTGATATGAAATCACACGTAAATAATATTGTAAAAGCTGTATACTTCAAGATACGCACACTCAGACACTTACGTTCCTTACTTGACCCAGAGGACTTCAGAACCATTTACCAAGCACTCATCTTACCACATTTTGATTTCGCCAATTCTATTCTACAAGGACTCCCACAATCCACTCTGAGTTCTTTACAGCTTGCTATGAATTCTGCTGCAAGGGTTCTACAAGGAGCATCCATGAGTGATCATGTTACACCCATCCTCAAGCAGCTCCACTGGCTCCCGATACAAGGCAGGCTTATGTTCAAAACTTTGATTCTCACATACAAGGCCATCCATGGTCTATCAGCCAACTCACTTACCGAGCTCATACAAACTGTACCACCAACCAGATCTAGAAGACAAATGGCGCTAAACACTCTAATAATGCCAAAAGCCATAACAACATGCAGCCGATCGAAAACGAACAGAGCTTTCATGTTTTGCGCCCCAAAATGCTGGAACTCCCTACCACCTGACATCCGTGCCATAACCGACCTAGCCCAGTTCAGAAAGGCCTTTAAATTCAACCTATTTATCAAGTACTACCCTGTATGAAGTGCAATATAATAGTCACACCACAAACTTGTGTAAATAGTTCCATCATGTTATCGATTTAACAGATTATATATTCTATGTATATAGTTCTCCCATGTTTTCCAAGTTGATACTCCTGTTATATGTAATACCGAACAGCCTGTTGTTCTGGTCTTTTGTGTTCTTTGTGAACCATGCTGATTCTGAATAGTGCGGTATATAAGAAATTGAAATAAATAAATAGCCAGGACTCTCTGGTCTATCAACGCTGCCGATGCCTGGATGTCGGTACCGGAGAAGATCGCTGGTACCCCAGAGCATGGCACCAATAGTTCTGCCGAGGTTGAGGCCTCGAGAACGTCCTGGAGCCCCGATAATGCTTTGGAAGCCGAAGCCTCCTGCCGGGGCAATTTTGCCGGTGCAGAATCCTCAAGGGAAACGCCAGAGGCATCTCAATGCTTAGAAGGAGATCTACCCTTTGAGGACCGGCTAGACTTGTGTTTAGTTACCTGAGATCCACGGGAGGAAGACGAAGCCCTGGAAGACGTCGATGCCACCGAAGCTGCATCAGAGGGAAACAGGGTACTGAGCTTGGCAGCTCGGTTCTGTCGACCTCTCTTGGACATCATGGCACAGGCCATGCATTCCGAGATGGAATGGTCAGGACCTAAACATTTCAGACACCACTCATGGGTGTCGGTGACGGAGATGGTACCGCCACACTTGGTGCACTTTTTAAAACCCAAAGAGGGTTTTTCCATTGTGGTAAAAATCTTGGGCCTAAGGCCCAAAATGGCGCGTGCAACTGGAAAAAAAAAATGGGAAAGTACTAAGAAAATTTTTTTTTTTTTTAAGAAAAGAAAGAAAGAAAAACCGGCGGTACCGGTAAAGCGTCGGGGAAGGCAGATGCGATCACAAAAAAGAAGGAAAATTTTCTGCGGTGACAGGAACACGACCTGCTGGCTCCACGGAAAACGAAGAACTGAAGAGAGGCAGTTGGGAAAGGCAGGACGAGTAGGGATGAGTGCGGAGCACTACCCTGTTCTTGAAGAATCTGGTGTACAGGGGGTCTGCCACCAGCACTTGAAGCTTGCCGACTCTGCGAGCTGAAGTCAGGGCCACCAAGGCAGCCACCTTCCAAGATAGGTATCTGAGGTGGCAAGTAGCCAGTAGCTCAAATGGTGGCTGAGTCAGCTGGGAGAGCACCATGTTGAGGTCCCATTCTGCTGCCGGAAGGCAGACAGGGGGGCTTATAAAGCAGAAGGCCCTGTAGGAACTGGGAGACCAGGGGCTGGCTGGATAAGGGCTTTCCCCCCTACTGGGTGGTGGTGAGCAGCTATGGCGCTCAGATGCACCCAGACCGAGTTAGATTTCAGCCCTGTGTGCGACAGATGTACTAGGTACTGGAGTACCAACTGGACGTGGCAGGAGAAAGTGTTCTCCTTCCTATCTGCGCATCACAGGACGAACCTATGCCACTTAAAGGCATAAGCCCTCCTCTTGGAGGGCTTCCTGGAGGCTAGCAGGATCTCCTCAACCTCTTGTGGCAGGTTGAGCGGAGCCAAGGCTACCCTCTCAGCAGCCAGGCCATTAGCGTCAATGACCCCACATTGGTGTGCAGAAGGGAGCCCTCCTCCTGAGTCATGAGCCCTCCTCCTGAGTCATGAGATCCGGGACTCGACCCAGGGGTACTGGGAGTGTTGCCGCCAGCAAAAGCAGTAGTGGGAACCAGGGTTGCCTGTGCCACATGGGGGAGATCAGTATCACCAATGCCCTCTTGTTCTGAATTTTGAACACAGAATCTTGGCGACCAGGGGAATCTGTGGGAATACATACAGCAGTCACTCAGACCATGAGATTAGGAAGGGGTCTGCCGCTACCCCCTGTGGGTGTGGCTGCCTGGAGCAGAAGTGGGCTAGCTGCACATTGTCCGGAGAGGCGAAGAGGTCCATCTCGGGCCAGCCCCAAAGGTGGAAGAGCTTCTCTGCTGAGTGTCTGCCAAGTAGTTGTCTGGGCCCGGGAGGTAGACTGCTCACAGAAGCATGCTGTTGCGCACTGCAAAGCAGAGGAGGGCTACAGCCTCCTTGCAGAAGAAGTCTGAGCCCGTACTTGTTTATATAGAACATTGTGACCCGGTTATCTGTCTGGACTAGCACAGATCTGTTCCACAAGAGGGAGAGGCATGCACGTAGGGCGAGGGCTACCGCCCAGAGCTCCAGGAGGTTGATCTCTAACAGAGACTCCTACCTGGACCAGCAACCCTGAGTGCTGTGAATTCCGCAGTGAGCTCCCCAGCCCTGGAGAGAGGCATCCATGGTCAGGTTCCTCTACGGTGTGGGTGCCTGGAAGGGCATTCTTGCCTGAAGGAGGCCCAGGTTCTGCCACCAGTTGAGGGATCTCGCCAGCTGACGGGAGACTGAACCCGTCCTGAATTCGACCCGTGACCTGGGTCCACTGAGAATGCAGGCACCACTAGGCTGTACGAATGTGCAGGCAGGCTAGGGGTGTGACATAGACCATGGAGACCATTTGTCCCAGCAGGCAGAGGAGAAGACGAGCCGGCACTATTTTGCAGTGCTGGACCTCCCCTGCCAACTGTTTGAGGCATTCTGCCCAGTCCTGAGGGAGGAGGGGGCTCTGGCCCACACCGTGTCCAGCTGAGCACCAATGAACTCTAGGTCTTGCACCAGAAAGCAATGTGATTTGGGGTTGTTGACGAACCCCAGATGCTGCAGGAGGAGGATGGTACATTCTGTACCCTGACTGGGCTCTGCGGCTGTGCTGCTCCTGATGAGCCAGTCGTCCAAGCAGGGGAAGACTAACACCCCATGTAGGCACAGTTGGGCAGTTACCACTGCTAGGCACTTTGTGAACACTCTTGGCAAAGAGGCTAGTCTGAAAGGAAGTACCCTGTATTGGTAGAGGCCTCCCCCTACCATGAATCTCAAGTATTGCTGGTGAGATGGGTGGAACAGGATGTGTGTCTAGGCATCCTTTAGGTCCAAGGAGGAAAGCCAGTCTCCTTGGTGGAGGTAGGGCAGCAGTGTCCCAAGGGAGAGCATTTTGAACTTCTCCCTCACCAGGAACTTGTTCAGGTCTTGGAGGTCCAGGATGGGCCTGAGATCCCTGGTTCTTTTGGGGACAAGAAAGTACCTTGAGTAGAAGCCCTTGCCGCAGAGTGCTGGGGGAACAGGCTCTATTGCCCTGTCCCTTAGTAGACCTGCTAGCTCAGAGCAAGAGGGCCTGGTGAAGAGGTCGCACTGGCTCTCATGGAAAATGCCCCGGAGGTGGCAGCTGGAAGCAGAGGTAGTAACCCTCCTTCGCCATCCAGAGCGCCCACTGGTCTGAGGTGACCTCGGACCACCTGTGGGTAAAGAGTGCCAAGCGGCCCCCTGTGGGCTGGTGGGGGGGGTCTTCCAGGGGGAGGGAGGTCCTGCCCTGGGAGTCAAAAGCTCCCACTAGGTTGATCCGGAGCTGGTGTCTGCGGTTTGGGGGACTTTGGCTTCCTGGGTCCATGTCCCTGGCGTTTGGGCTGGGGTCCTTGGTGCTGCTGGCTTGGGAAGGCTTAGTAGTGGTGACTCTGGTGGAAAGGGCCCTTCTTCCTTGAGAAAGTTGGCCTTTTCCCTGAGGTTTTCTTATGGGGAAAGGTGGTGGTCTTCTTTAAGACCCTCTGCCTAGTCACCACCTTGGCCTCAATCTCGGCCGCTTTGTCGGCCACAGGTTTCCCCAAATAGATTCTCCCCTGTGCAGGGGACATCCAGCAGCTTTTCCTGGACCCATTGCTCGAGGTCTAAAGTCTGCAGCCAGGCCTGATGCCAAGCACTGATGCCTGTGGCTGCTGCCCGGGCTGTAGCTTCAAACCCATCACAGGCAGCCCGGGATAGGAACTTGGAACAGTCCTGGATGGTGGCTACCAAGGTCTGGAACTGTTGCAAGGGGTTCCCTGGTAAGCCCTGCTGAGAAGCCAGCAAGCTCCTGAATGAGGCTCTTGATAGCTTTACATAGGGATGTAGAGCTCATAGGTTTGTATCCGGCAGCCCAGAATGGCCCGTTGGAAATACTGAGAACCAGTCAAGAAACGTGGCAGGGAGTTCCAAAATTGCCTTTATTGTTCCATGGATCGAGTGTGCCTAAAACCCGACAGGCCGTGTTTCGTTCACCACTTCCTCAGGGGTTAACGGCTCACTAAAAGACATACATATACAAATTGAATAAAAACCACAACAAATAAAACAAATATATTAATACAATAAGCATAAAAAAGTTGATAAAATGCAAATCATAAATAAATTAAAACAATAAATACATAGTGTGATAAACCATTGATAAAATAACTATATTGCATTAAATAAATAACATATAGCGATATATAATGCATCAATATAAAACATAAAATGCGTGCACTATAAAACTAAATAAACTCAAACCAGGAGAAATAGGAGAGAGAGGACAACTAAAAAGACATGCAATAAACAATGCATACTATATATTGTATAAAAAATAAACAAACTGGTAACAAAAAACATTGCTTCATAAACACCTAGAGAGTAAAAAACATAATAAAGAAAACTGAGGAAGATAGGAGTGAATAAGTGGGATACATATGAGCTAATCTAAAAGATAGGACCATCTTATGAGTATCGACCAACAGACAATACAAAATACACATTAAAAAATACAATTAAAAACCTACCACTGTAACAGCCAATGTAAATCACAAATCTCTAATTGCAGGGTCGTGGGAACAGCCTGCCCCACACATGCGATGTAGGTTGAACTATACATAAATAAACAAATAAACAAATAAAATAAGCAGGAAGGCAAAAGGATGCCACTTAAAATAATATATATATATACAACTATCCCAAAAAAAAGGCCACAACCTTCTTGTAATTATCAATAGAACAGCATTATCAAACCAAGACCACCAAATGCCATCCCAAAGCAGGAACCTATGCGAATATGATTTATCCTTATATTCGCGGGGCCAGAAGGAGACCACTGCCCCTCATATTCAATATGGGATACTCCGTGCATAACGATAAAGTTATAAAAAATAAATAAACGCATTAGATGAACTAAAATGTATGTAAAAACAGGTGGGGGGGGGGGTAACAATGCCTAACAAACGCCAACCAGAAGCGGCAGGTTTCAAAGGAAAATTATATATCATAAATTACCAAAAGGGAGGTATCAAACACAACATTGTGAATTTAAAAAAGAAAGAATAAATAATTAAAACGTAAAAAAAACTACCAGGGCCAAACCCTACATGCGCGTGAAAAAATGCAGCATAACTATGCCGGCGGGCAAAAGCGGATAATGTAGTGAAGGCACTTTGCACGATCTGTCAAAAAACCGAAGCCAAAACTGAAAAACGTAAAACATATCCTTATATAAATTATCTTGTTGCCCCATTGCCAGCATATAAAACCTAACACTTTTTATAAAACTAAACCTGAATCAACAGTCAATGAAGACGCCGTCAGCAAGCAAAACTAGAGAACGCTTTACATCGCAGCTGCCCGCAGATGCGCAAATAGCTTAAAAACAAATCTCTTCGGCGGGAAAAAGGAAACTAATAATTGCATACCAAATAGGCCAGCCACTGAAAAAAACCAACACTACCTTCAAAACTGTGAATGAACCCACAAAAAGGATAACAAATATATTATAAAAATGAAAATAAAATCGGGACCAATACAGAAGCTAAAATGAAAAACTGTATGAATACCAGGACCACTCTCAAAAATATAAATGAACAGGGAAAGGGGAAAGGGGGGAAAGGGGGGAAGGGGGGGGAAAGGGGGTGTGGGGGAGGGGGGGGTGTGGTGGGGTGGGGTGGGGTGGAAGAGGGAAGGTAAAGGAAAAAGGAGGAGGAAGGGAAGGGAGGGAGGGGGAAGGGAGGGGAGAGAAGGGAGAAGAGAAGAGAGGGAAAGGAAGGGGGGAGGGGGGAGGAGGGAGGGGAAAAGAGGGACAGGGAAGGGGAAGGGGAAGGAAGGGAGGGAGGGGAGGGGGGAGAAAGGGGGAGGGGGAAAGAGGAAAAGGGGGAGGGGAAGATGAAAAAGGGGAGGGGAGGGGGGGAAGAGGAAAAAGGAGGGGGAGGAGAGAAGAGAGAAGGGGAAGGGAAGAGGGAGGGGGAAGGAGAAAGAGGATGGTGGGGATGGGGAGGGTGTGGGAAAGGGAAAAAAAGGGAAGGGGAAGGGAGGAGAGAGGGGGAGGGGAGGGGAAGAGGAAAGAAAAGAGAAAGGGGGAGGGGGGGAGGGGGAGGGGGAGAAGGGAGGGAGGGGGGAAAGGGGGAAAGAGGTCCTATTAAAACACATCCACAAATAAACTGATTATAAAAACACCGAAAAGTCTTGATCCATGTTTAAACCATGTGGAACCATGGTATTCAGCAAAAAAATATATTTTTGTTCCAACCTTGCAGTTTTAATCAAATCTCCCCCTCGCCAATTCTGTTGAACTTTTTTTAAAACAAAAAATTTAATGTCTGCTAATGTATGTCCCATATCTAACCAATGCTGCACTATCGGTTTATCAGTCAGTTTCCTTCTAACACAACTCTTGTGTTCCACTATACGCGTGCGTATACAGCGATTAGTTTTGCCCACATAGAGCTTTTCACAAGGGCACTGAATAACATAAATGACATTGGATGTCTCACAATTTGAAGTGTCATTTATATAAAACTTTTTCTGAGTGACAGGATGAGTAAAGATGTTACGCACAGGCAAAGCACTGAGACAAACAGAGCAGTGGCCGCACTGGAATTATCCCTTATATTTAGCTAATCTCTTACGTTCAGTAAAAGCCGACGGGACTAACAGGAACGAAAAATAATCTAATAGGCTGTATCTTACAATATAAGTGAATGTTCCATTAATAAGTGAACCTTAAAAAAGACTGAGGAATGCATAGTGTACCGAAGGATATGTCTAAAAAGTGAATAAAACTAAAAACCATTTTTTGGTTCCTTTCTACGTATGTTATCTTTGCATCCACTAAAGATGCCTCATCCTCTCTTTTAGAATTGTAATACATGTTGCAAGGAAGTAGCTATTGAATATTCAGGTAGGGTTTACTATCATTTTAATGATATGGCATTGTCATTTTCCACCCTTTTGTTTTATGCATTTATTTGTTATAATTTTTCTCTATATGATAATTTAAGTTTCATATGATGATCAATTATTGTTTATTTTTAAATTAATAATTTAACATATGCATTTTTTATATATACACATGTTCTTTAGCTGTACTTTGTTTCACTACAGTTGTCTTATTTTTAAATTGTTTTAATAATTAATTTCAATTGAGGTATTTTTATATATGTGCTTCTATTTAACATTCATGATTTATTAATTTTATTTATTTATTTTATTTAGACAGTTTTTGTATACCGCCTTATCCTTCAATCAAAGCGGTCACAACACAATTGGGGGATACATTTAACACGCGGGGATATGAGACACATACACTAATACTTACAGGGAACATGGGCTATGGAGGGTTAAGTGGCTTGCCCAAGACCACAAGGAGCATCTGTGGGACTAGAAACCCCAGTCCTTCCGGCCCAAGGTTGCTGTCCTCTAGTGGGATTTGAACCCCCGACCTTCCGGCCTGAAGTACCTTGCCCCAACCACTAGGCTACTCCTCCCTTACCACTAGGCTACTCCTCCCTTGGCACTACTCAAAGTTCCTCTTTACATTTGTATGCATGTTTTTAACTTTAATTTTTGTTTTTAAACATTTCTTGTTTGTATTTTTAATGTATTGTAGCCAATAACAGCCCCTGACGAAGACATAGCGAAACACAGGCTGTGTAAGGCCTTGGCTTAGAGTTATGCAGAAATAAACAATCCTTCCTTTGCTACCCACGTTTGTATACTGTGTGTCTTGGTTTGCACGTGGACGGGGATCCGCCACCAAGGCCTGGAATTTGCTCACTCTCCGAGCGGACATGATGGCCACCAGAAAACACATTTTCCAGGAGAGGTATCTCAAATATCAAGTGGCAAGGGGCTCGAACGGCGGCTTGGTGAATTGGGAGAGTACCACATTAAGGTCCCGCCGATGGAGGGTGGAGAGGGGGCTTTGATAGTAGGAGGCCCTGGAGGAACATGAAGACCAGGAGTTGGTTTGAGAGGTGTTTTCCCTCTACAGGATGATGGTGAGCGGCTATGGCACTCATGTGTACCCTCACCAAATTAGACTTGTCTTAGGCCAGTGTGAAAGAGGTGCAGCGAGTATTGTAGCACTAGTTGCACGTGGCAGGAGAAAGGGTTCTCCCTTTTCTCTGCACACCAGATAGAGAATCGCCTCCATTTGAAGGCATACACCCATCTAATGGAGGGTTTTTTTTTTTTTTTAAGAGGCTAACAGGATGATCTCAACCTCTCCTGGGAGAACACTAGCGACCCTAGGTTGGGGTGCAGGAGGGAGCCCTCCTCATAGGTCAGATGGTCTGGATTCCGACCCAGTGAGAGCAGGAGCGTCACCAACAGGAAGAGTAGCAGAGGGAACCAGGGTTGCCGGGCCCATCTGGGGCGATCAGGTTCACTGATGTCCGCTCGCTCTGAATTTTGAAGAGTCTTGGCCACCAGAGGAACTGGTGGGAAGGCATAGGGGCAGCCCTCTGACCACAGAATCATGAAGGCATCTGCTGCTACTTTCTCTGGGTGCGGCCTGCGGGAGCAGACGTGGGGCAGCTGCGTGTTGTATGGGGAGGCAAAAAGGTCCATCTCAGGCCTGACCCAGAGGGGGAAGTCTCGAAACGCCACCCTGGGGTACAGACACCATTCATGTGGATGGAGGATTCTGCTGAGCATGTATGCCAAGCAGTTGTTCTGGCCTGGAAGGTATACTGTTCGTAAGAGCATTCCATGGCATACCGCAAAGGCGAGGAGAGCCATCACTTTCACCCCCTTGCTTGTTCACATGGAACATGGCGACCTGGTTATCCATCTGGATCAGCATTGGACGGTTGCACAGGATGTGGTGGATTGCTTGCAGAGCTAGGAAAATGGCCCCAAGTTCCAGGAGGTTGATCTACAGGAACGACTCCTGTTGCGGCCAGCTGCCTTTAGTGTAGAGGTCTCCGCAGTGTGTTCCCCAACCCAGAAGGGAGGCATCCGTGGTTAGGACGATCTTCAGTGTAGATGCCTGGAATGGCATCCCCTCCTGGAGGTGGCAAAGGAACTGCCACCAGTTGAGGGAGTCCGCAAGTTGGCGGGTGACTGATCTGCCGCATAACCTGCCCATGGCTTGGGTTCACTGGGAGCAGAGGCACCACGGAGCCGCCTGCATGGCAAGCGGACTAGGGGCGTGAAGTGAACTGTTGAGTCCATGTGGCCCAGCAACAGGAGGAGGAGATGAACTGGTACCAACAGGCGAGCCTGTACCTCTCTCGCTAGCTGCACTGGGCAAAGTGCCCTCTCCTTTGGAAGGGGGGCCTTGACCTGCAGCGTGTCCAGCTGTGTGCCTATGAACTCTAGGTTTTGGGTTGGAGAGAGGTGGGATTTGGGGTAGTTGATGACAAATCCGAGGTGTTGCAGGAGGCAGATTGTTCGCCGTGGCATGGCTGGCCTCGAGGGCCATGCTTCCTCTGATGAGCCAGTCATCCAGATAGGGAAAGACAAAGGCCCCTTGCAGGTGCACGTAGGTGGCCACGACTGCCAGGCACTTTGTAAAGACTCTAGGCGAGGGGGCCAAGCCGAATGGAAGTGCCCTGTACTGGTACTGCTTTCCTCCAACCACAAACCTTTGGTACTGCCTGTGGGAGGGATGGATCAGGATGTGGGTATATACATCCTTTGAGTCTAAGGAGCACAACTAATCTCCCTGGTGGAGGTAGGGCAGCGGAGTTCCAAGGGAGAGCATCTTGAACCTCTCCCTCACCAGAAACTTGTTCAAGTTTCGCAGGTCTAGAATGGGCCTGAGGCCCCCAGTTCTTTTGGGGACAAGGAAATACCTTGAGTAGAAACCTTTTCCCCGCACTGTCTGGGTACAGGTTCTACTGCCTTGTCTGTGAGCAAATCCTCAAGCTCTAACAGGAGCAAGGTCTGGTGAAGGAGAGGCTGCACCAGCTCTTCTGGGAAGAACCCTGGAGGCGTTTGTTGTAACCTGAGGAGATAGCCCTCCTTTACCACTTGTAGGACGCAATGGTTTGTGGTGACCCCGGGCCCACCTGTGGGCAATAAATGACAGGTGGCCCCCTGTGGGCTGGGGAGGATCTCCTGGAGGAAAGGAGGCCCAGCCCGGAGAGTCAAAAGCTCCCTTCAGGCTGGGTGGGAGCTGGTGCCTGGGGCTTCTGAGCCTTTGACTTTCTTGGCCCATGGCCCTGGTTCTTGGGCTGGAGGACCTGTTTCTGTTGCCCCGAGACAGTTTGGTAGTGGACCTGGTGGAAAGGCCCCTTCTTCCTCGGAAAGGGTGGTCCTTTGATGGCTTCTTCCAGTGAAGAGTCAAGGTTTTCCTCAAGAGCCTTTGCCTAGTTATGACCTCAGCCTCTATCTCGGCCACTTTGTCAGCCATTGGCTTGCTAAACAAGTTTTCCCCAGTACAGAGGACGTCCAGCAATTTTTCTTGCACCCACTGCTCAAGGCCGGAGGTTTGTAACCAGGCCTGGCACCAGGCCACAATGCCTGCTGCTGCTGCTACTCTTGCTGCAGATTCAAAGCCATTGTAGATGGCACAGGAGAGGAACTTTGAGTAGTGCCATATCCCAGCAGTCAGGGCTTGAAACCTCTGAAGGGGTTCCCTGGCAAGGCCCACAGAAAAGCCTGACAACTCTTAGATAAAGGCCCTTGAGGTACATATCTATGTTCAACTCTTAGGCTTGTATCTGGCAGCCCAGCATGGATCCCTGGAAGCACTTTTGCCCGAGGGCGTCGAGGACTCTGGCTTCCCTGCCCGGGGGAACAGAAGAGTAGTTCTTCTAGCTCGAGCTTTTGCATCAAGGACTCCACAACCATGGGGTTATGCGGAAATTGGGACTTTTGGAAACCCGGGTCCTTCTTGACGTGGTAAATGGTGTCAAGGCACCGGCAGACCACTAGCACCGAGGCCAGGATCTCCCACATCTGCAGGAGCTTGAGAATGTGCTACACCAGCATCGTGAGAGTCTCCTTTGGCACGGACTCATACTCTCCAGTTCTTCAGTGTGTGGATCCTCCTCTGACTTAGTTGGGAAAGAGAGGACCCAGGCCATGTCTCGTACGAAGTCGTGGAAAGCCACGTCCTCAGGTAGGGAGCGGCGCTGGGGTTCTGGAGGAGACAGCTCTGAGGGGACATCTGTGTCGAGAGGACTTGGGAAAGGCTTCAACATCGTTCTCTCCCAGTCAGAGCCCGAAGGCGTCGAGGATTCAGAGGCTGGGGCTCTTGTATCTTGAGGCCGGCTCAGAGGAACCGGGGTCCCCCAATGAGTCTTAGGTCAGACTCCTAGAAACTGGCTGGGGAGAACCAGACACCCAAATATTGGGACTGGGACCTAAATCGGTGCCGAGGACTCGTCCGAGGCCGGTGGCACTCGGGGCCTGGCTCGACATCCGGGGACTTCCTCACAGTCGGGGGGGGGGGCCCGGTTGTTGGGGCAGATGTGGGCAAACCTGACATCATCACCTGCTGCAAGGCCGGGATGGCAGAGATATTCTGCTCCAAGGCTGCCATCCTGGACTCTATACCAGGAGGCTCTGCAGCTTTTGGAGTGGGCACCAAGGGTCTCGGACCTCACGAGTGCTTCCTCAACTAGGGAGCCTTGCACGGTCACCGCAGGCCATGGACTCTGCATCGGGGAAGCCGGTGCTCAGTTGCACCGCGGGAACAGCTTCTCCTGCAACTCCAACCGTTTCCTGTTGGTTCTTGGAGTCATGGCCTGGCACAGGTGGCATTGTCATGGTCCAGGTAGAGGCAGTGCAGGCAGCAGTTATGAGTGACACCAATCTGCTTGTGGGGGGGGGGGGGACACAACCCACTTGTATGGGGCTGGTCTAGCAGGACGATATGGAAACATTTTTAACATAGAGCTGACAAAATAACTTGGGAATGACGTTACTCAAAAGGCACAGATTAGGAGAAAATTTCAATATGTCTGAATATCCCTGGGGGCCCTATCAGGTCAGTCATTGCAAAATGGAAACAGGAGACATGGTCTTGATTAGGCCATCCCTCCAGTCAATAGCCCTGGTTAAGGAAACTGCTGAGGAACATCAAAATAAGCCTGTAGTTTTTTCCAAGCGGTCTTAGAAGTCTCTGGTTGATAATATGAAAAAAATTAACTGTTCGTCAATTTCAAGATTACTCTATAAACGTAGCTTGTATGGGTAGGTGGCAGGTGCTGAACAAAAATCACATGATATGCCACATGGCATGATAGCAGGCTCATCACTGAGTGCAAAACTAACCCATTTGGAGAAATTGCCCTGAGAGAAAGTATTTGTCAAGAAACAAGGTGTCACTGAACACATGTGGGGAGGTTTTCTAACAAAACCAAAGTTGAACCTTCAGGTCTTCATACTAGCAGAAGAACGTGGAGTAAACCAAAATATAGTACATCACCATGCTAACATCATCCCTACATAGTAGTGGCAGCAGTAAGATATGGGTATGCTTTGCATCAGTGGGGGGGACATAGAGACTGGAGAAATCTTACATCTTTCAGCAGGACAATGATCTTAAGCACAAAGCAAAAACAATGGAAACATTCAATATGAAGAAGAGAATGACCTCAAGTAGCTATCAAAAGCCAGATCTGAATCTAATACAAACTCTGTAACAGAGAAGACTTGCAGTCCATAGATGATCCCCAAAACAACCTGAAAGAGCTGGAGCTATTCTGCCAAGAATGGACAAAAATTGCACTATCCTGCTGTGCAAAGTTGGTAGAAACATATCACAAACTCATGGCAGTAGCTTCTGTAAAAGGGGCTTTCACCAAGTTATTGAGTCAAGGGCTAAGAAGATGATCAAGGACTTCTTTAGTTGTTTTTTTAATTACATTTTGAATATTTTTCCAATTGTACTTTCACTTTCAAAGACTAGAGTATGTTGTGTAGACTAATGAAAACACTTCTCTATGCATTTTGAATTGCATTTTTTTTTTAGAAAGTAGAATGTGAAACATACAAGGGTGTGAAGACTTCTACAAGGCACTGTGCATTTGACTTGAAAATATGTTTAACACAGACATGCAGAACAGTACACAAAAGCAATCTAAGATGACCTTGTTACAATTAACAAATATTTTGTTCCCTATGAAACAATGAACTTGGTTTACTAAACCAATGAATAATGAAAGCTGGGACATGGAGAGGACAAAATCTGGGTTTTTTGCAGCAGGTTTTAAGTCAGTGCAATATAAAACCAGAGAGTGGCTGGAAGCCAACTACTATTAGCATTGATGCTATTTCCAGTTTTTATTTTGCTCTTTCTACAATCAAGATAGAACTGATAACTAGGAATGCCCCATGGATTGAATTAAGCAAAGAAAGGTAAACAGTGGAAAATTCTATTCCACACTCCTCATGGAAAAAAGATCCTAATCAGCATTTGAGGAAAGGGATAGAGGGTGAAATATCTAAGTTAATAGCCTGGAACAATGACATTTAGAGACACATTCTGTGCATTTTAATGTTAATCTTTTCAAAAGGATAGAAAATGTTTTTTTAAAAATTATAACTGTCAGAAATATATTAGTTGGGGACAATGCAGAAAGACACAATAGTAGATAATCATGTTGGAATTTCACATCAAACACCAGCACTACTACCACAGTAAGTCAACAGCTTCCACTGATTTGCAAGGTAAGTGCTTCTTTAAAAAGGTTCATCAAAGAAAGACTATTTTGAACATAAACTAATTCAAATATTTGAAAGGTAAAAAACATACTTTAATGATAGTTATGGTTCACATCATGAATATAGGATTAAGTCCCATAAATAAGACTGGAAACT
The DNA here is from genome assembly GCA_033557465.1 of Ichthyophis bannanicus. Lineage (NCBI taxonomy): Eukaryota > Metazoa > Chordata > Amphibia > Gymnophiona > Ichthyophiidae > Ichthyophis > Ichthyophis bannanicus. The sequence continues at coordinate 522,842,491 of CM066036.1, read as the reverse complement.
CATTATACAATACCTGTCTTTCCAAATCTTGCCCAATAATACCAGCTTCTACATGAGCGGTTAGATTTTTCTCATCAATCCAGAGTATCCGATTCTGTGGTAGAGAAAACAAAAATTTACTCACCTATAGCAGATGTTCCCTCCAGACAGCACAAGTCCTACACAAGAGTGATGTTACCAACAAAGTCTCATGTGGGAACGTCTCCCAGCAACTTCTAGAGGCTTTGAGTAGTCCCTCTGCACATGCACATGTATTCCTGCCTGACACTGCATCTCATCTCCTCAGTCTGGTAACCAGCTTTGCTGAAAAACACTCCAAGAGAAGGTGAAAGGGATTGTGAAGGCTTATCCTGCTGTCCACGGAGAACACCTGCTACAGGTGAGCATTTTCTCTGTGGACAAACAAGATAAGTGCTCATACATGGGATTCCGTAGCTACCAGCAGCCTCAAAAAGAAATAGGGATTAAACAGAGTGTCACAAGTGATAGACACTAACAGAACAGCCTTTTTTTGGCAACAGGCTCTTAGGTAGAGAAAGAATGAGACAGCACAAAACAAAAAAAAAAAAAAAATGGGCCTAAGGGAGATGGAGTTGGATTCTAATTCCTGAAGATATTTTGAAGTACAGTTTGGCCGAATCTGCTGTTGTGTTGGTAGTCCCTTTTCAAACAGTAGCATGATGTGAATGTAAGGAGCAAGGTCCAAGTTGAGGCCTTGCAGATCACTTCCATGGAGGCGGAGTGCAAGTGGGCTGACAACACAGCCACGGCTCAAATGTTGTGAGTCGTGACATGACCCTCTAGTGTCAGATCTGCCTGGGCATAAGCGAAAGAGATGCAATCTGCCTGCCAGATTGAAAGTGTACATTTGTTGATGCCAGCCTCCAACCTACAGGGGTCAAAAATCCAAAATGCTGGTGGACTTTCTATGGGTTTTAGTCTACTCCACATAGAAGGCCAAGGATCTCTTGCAGTCCAATGTGTGCAACATACTCTCCCCTTTGTGAGTATGGCAACTTGGGAAAATGTTGGAGGGAATATTAACCGATTAAGACAGAAGTCCAACATTATTTTAGGAAAAAAGTGTAGGACAACTACACAATACCATCCTATTGTTGATAAACTTCAAAAAGGGCACATTCACTACTAAAACCTGGAACTCACTTATTCTGTGTGCTGAAGTTATTGCCACCAAAAACAAAACCTTCCAGGTCAAGTACTCCAGATACCAGATAGACAGGTATCTGGTGGCTCCAAAGGAGCCTTCATCAACCAAGTTAAAATGACGTTCAGTTCACAATACACCATGAGAGGCTTCAGGGGAGGCTTTGTGAGAAGCAAGCCTCACATGAAACAAATAATCAAAGGTTGCAGACAGGTGGGTTTACCTCCTAAATGATGGTGATAAGTGCCAACTGCATAGAGGTGAATCCTGACAAAGTTAATCTTTAAACTTAACTTGGACCAAATGTAGAAGGTATTCAAGTAGATTTTGTGTAGGACACGAGAGAGTCTAGGGGCCCATCTCTCACATCAAATGGCAAATCTCCTCCATTTGAAGTCATATGATGTCCATGTGGAATCGCTTCTGGAAATGAAGAGGACAGAGGTAACAGCAACTGGCAGGTTCATATTGATCAAAGTTGCGCCCCAACATCAAATGACCTAGCACTCATTGGATGTTGAGGTGGGCACAGAGCCCCTCGATTCTCCATAATCAGAGTTGGTGAGTCGCCCTGGTGAACCGGGTTTTAAAGAACAGCTCCTACAGAAGAGGAAACCAAGGCTGCCTGGACCAATTAGGCACTATGATAATTAGCATGCCCCCATCGTCTGTTTCAGGAGAGTTTTTGATATCAGAAGAGGACATATGTACAGAAGACTATTCCCCCAATGCAGGAGGAATTCATCTGAGGCCAGTTTGCCATGTGTCCCTTTGCTGGATAAGAACCGAGGCACTTGTCTGGTCTAAGCAATGGCAAACAAGTCTATCAAGGGGATGACCCACTTTCAAAAAGAGGAAGAGAGCCACTTTCTGGTCCAAAGTCCAATATGATGCTGAAAATTGTAGCTCAACCTGTCTGCCAAGATGTTTTTCTTACCTGGCAGGTAAGTGCCTCTGAGCATCCTCCCTTGAGAGATGGGAAAGTTCCACATCCTGACCGTTTCCCACGAGGTATGAGTTAGTTTCTTCCTGTTGATTTATGAGGTACACCGATTGTCTGTCTGGATAATGACAAAATTGATTGGTCAACTGATCTTTGAAAACCTTTATAGCATTCAAATATTGCTCTCAGTTTCAGGAAACTGATTTGGTGAAGGTTTTCCTGGATAGACCATGGGCCCTAGGTGTGGAACCCATCTACATGAGCTCCACAGCCCAGTTTGTATGTACCTGTCATCAGTAACTTTGGGTGGGGGAAGGGGGATTTGAAAGGGGAGAATTTATATCAGGTTGGAATGATCCATCCATCGAGACAGGAAGTCCCGGAAAGAAGTGACAGAGCTGACATCCTCGAGTCTATGAGTGGACTATGTCTGTGTGCTCAAAGCTCACAGAGCTTGTCTCATGTTCAGATGTGCCAATGGAGTTACATGAACCATCAAAGCAGTGTGGCCCAACATTCTCAACACGTTTCTCGCCGTCTGCTGACTCTGTTGTACTCCTACTATCACCACCTGTTGGATCAGCCCGTTTTGAGGGAAGAGGAAGGCTTTTACCCAAGTCATGTCTAGCAGGGCTGTGATGTATTCCAATTAGTGGGACAGACTGAGGTTCTACTTGAAATAATTGATGAACCCTAGCAGCTCTAGCATTTGGGTGATTAAGCATACAGATTCTTGAACCATTTCCCGAGTGGTGCTCTTGATCAGCCAGTCATCCAGGTAGGGAAACACATGCACTCCCAGTCTGCATAGCAATGCTGCAATAACCATGAGGCATTTCATAAACATTCAAGGGGCAGAGCGAGACCAAAGGGTAGCATGTGATATCAGATATGGTGGCATCCTACAACAAATCATAGATACTTCCCGAGACTGGGACGTATCTGTATGTGAGTGTAGGTATCCTGTGAATGCAGAAAACAGCCAATACCCTTTTTGAAGGATGGATTAGCTGGGCACCTTGCTTCCCCCTTTCTGAACTCTTCCTTAATGAGGAATTTGTTCAGGTCCCTTAGGCCTAGGGTGGAAAAATACCCCCAATCCCTCTGTTTTTTTGGCACCAGGAAATACCTTGAATACCAGCCCTTCTTGTCCTGTGGGATGGGCTCAACTGTATTCGCAGCCTAAAGGGAAGAGTTTTTGCAGACATATTTCCTAATGTTGAGAGCTGATTGAATGGACTCTCTGTGGGCAATCTGGCAGAGTTTGAATATGTGCAGTCTGTACTTATCCTGAACTAGGGCCCAAGAGTCAGAGGGTATGGGGGGGGGGGGGGCATCAGTCTACCAAGAACACAAGCCTCCCTGTCTGTAGGTTGTCCAGTATGCAGGGGTAGCAGCTATATTCTCAAGGAGCCAGTCAAAATGCCGCCCCCAGATTTGCCTTGAACACCAGGTGGTGCTTCTGAACCTTTGGCTACTGAGGGTGGGAGTGCAAAGGTTGCCTGGTTTGGGAGGAGCGGGAGGGAGGATGGTACCTATGCCTATGAAAGCCGTAGGATCTCTGCTGCACCCCTGCTGTGTAACTTCCTAGATAAGCATGTTAGGTTGAAGTGGGCTTGAAGAGCATTTTCAAGGTTCAATATGCTGCTTGATCATGACTGCAGTCTCTTGAACCTTGTCTCTGAAGAAATTATCTCCATGGCACGGCATGTTGGTGAATTGCTCCTGCACACAAGGCTGTTAAGTCCGAGACCTGGAGCCATAAGAGTCTACTGGTGATAAAACTAATTGAGGGGGCACTCAATGCCACATTGAAAAGTATTGTGACACCTGGACAATGTATTTTCCAGTATCCTTCCCTTGTGCTATTAGGGAGTGATATTGCTCAATTTTCTACGGATGGAGAATGCTGTTCAGTTCGTCCAAATTCTGCATGATATTTTTTAAGTGCATGTCCATGAAGAGCAGGTAGGGCACTATGCAGGAAACTAGCACAGCATTCTGAAAAAACACTCCCCCAAAAGAAAGAATCCAAGATCCAAGCCTCCCTTCCCCAAGACTGGTGAAGAGTGAGACTTTGAACTCTCTTCCTTTTTGAGAGCAGATTCGACAAACATGGGATGGTGCAGTAGCTGAAGCGTTTCAAATCAGGGAGACTTCTGCACTCTCTTCATAGAAGAGTCTACCTTCTTGCTGACTAGGAGGCACGGGGGGGGGGGGCGGTTTCCCATATTCTCATCTGCAGCCTTTGAAGGATGTGGTGCATGGGCACCGTCACAGTTTCCTTAGGAGCAATGGAATATTGGAGAATAGCCAACTACTCAACCCTGGGCTCTTACTTGATCGCTAATGGAAATGGAATGGATGTGGTCATTTCCCTAACATTGTGGAAGGCAAGCTCCTCAGGGACTTTAGATGCTCATGAGGAGGGGTGGGAGCTGAGGGAAGCTCTGGAAACCTCTCCTCCAAGAAGTCTTAAGAGTCAAACTCAGATTCTCAGGAGCACTCGGAATCCAACAGATAGTACTCAAAGGATGTCCAAGTCTCTGCCTGGGTTGACCTCTATAATCACCAGCAAGGCAAATCTTCTTCAGAGGTGCCAATTCACAGATGACTTATGACACTGTGGGGAGCAATCACCTCTTGAACCACTGCAGAGTGATACTGGTCGGGCATGAATCTGTGTTCAGGCCCTTCAAGGTCTTGATTTCTCTCTCGCAGACAGACTCAGAGTTTCAAAGACGGGCTTAATGCACTGTCACACCATTGTTAATGCTGAAGCTGCAGCCTGAAAAGGCTAAGAATATAGCCCTCCTCTGTTCAAATCCATTCATGAGCCACTCCGAGGGCTGCCATGAATAATGGTGCAAGGCCTGAAGCAGATTCAGCTAGTGACGGCGGAATCTGATTGATAGCATCAGTAGACTGGTATTGGCTCTTTGGAGGCTGGCATGGCCCCTCTAACAGAGGAGGATGAGTGGTCCTCACATTAAGCCTGCTTCAAAGGCCGAGGTTTGTCCAAAATCTTATCATCACACTGATGGATCTTTACACTGATGCACAGATGCCTCCACTCAAATGCTTACCATCTCCAGTCCTTGATGTCTGACAAAGAGGCCAAATCCTTCTTCCTCAGGCTAGTACCAGCAGATGTCCAACGCCGCAGAGATCTGATGGTACTTGACTCCAAGCTGCACTGACCGATGCACCGCTAGCATCCAATGCAGCTCTGGAAGTCATGGAGACCAATGCTGTCAGTACTGAAGATGATGGATCGGTCTTCTCAGCACCAAAAATGTTTTCGCTGTTTCTCTCAATCCTAGGGCCCTTTCCTCATTTTCTATGAATACAAAACACAAGACGACGGCTAATGATTGGGCCCCAAACACTGGGGCCACCATCTGCGAGTGTGGCAAGGTCCTGAGGCAGAGGGTGCGCTTTTTAAACCCACTAGCCAGTTTTCAGGACATAGTGTTTTGAAAAATAGCTGTAGCAAAAATCAAACAACTTTTTTGATGACAGAAAGATTATTACTGCAACAGGAATGTATGAGGACTAAATGTGGCCTATAGCAGCATTGCGAGAAAGGAAGGAAACTTTAAATGACCGAAAATGCTAAACCAAGATAAAAATAAAAGGGAAAAAGGCATGCAGCTAAAAAAATGACTGTAAAAGAATACTATGGATTGACAACAGAAAATGTTAGTGGGGCTTCGTTAAAATGGAAGACTAAGGAGATGAGAGCAGCAGCGGCAGGTTGGAATACATGCACATGCATTGAGGGACTGAAAGCTTCTAGAAAGAGCAAGAGAAGTTCCTGCATGGGACTCCATCTGCAACATCACCCATGTATGAGCACCTATTCTGCTTGTCCATTGAGGGAGGGGGGGGGGAGCTAAACATTGGACTAGGCACATAAATATAATGGTAGGTCAAAAACAACTGAAGATCCCCACAGACATCAACATGTTATGTTATATTATATATACACACACAGAATTTAATTTCATATTTTTATTTCTATTTAATGCTTAACATATGTTCAAGGTGTCATTTTAACATCTCTCTTTTAGATTAAGGACCCCAATACACACTTCCAGGAACATGCATTTGTTACACTAACTTGTCAATATGGAAATGAATCATAAAATCTAAAACTAGCGTTTTGCCTTGAGAGGAGACAAAATGAGGATGAAGCCTGAAAATATTGTAAAGAGCTTGTGTATACATATACAGTATGTTATTTTTATTGGTAACTTAAGTTTATGACATTCAGGTGCAGTAGGTATTCCTCTGTCCCTTGAGGGCTTATATAATCTAAGTCTGTAACGGAGGCAATTGAGGGTGAAAATGAAGTGCCCAAAGTCACAAGAACTGGCAGAGAAGCAGGATTGACCCCTGTCTTTCATGGTTTTCTGTCTGCTGCTCTAATCGCTAGGCTACTCCATCCATTTCTTTTTAATGAAATAGATCAATTTAACCCCAAAACGCCATCTAAAAATGCACCATCATATAGCAGCAAGCCTTGAATGCCAGTTTATTTTTCCCACAAAATCTTTGTCGGCAGATGCTAACTTCCTGCTACACTTTGTTACTACAGATCAATCCAAGGCTATAGAAACATGAATGTCTTAACAGTCATCTATTACATAAAAACTACAGAAAAAATTGTTTTGAAGTAGACAACTGTTTAATACTATAGGTTTATTTGATAGCTTTAAGCATTAAATATCTGTGTAACAAAATCACACATTCTATTTTGAGCTCTATTGCCTTTGCAGCGCTTAGTGAGGGTTAACAGCAATTGCCTACGCTTGAGTGCTATTACCTGACCTCTGGCTCAAAGCAAAGCAGAAATAAAAATCAAAACACATACAGTGTAGTTACTCACCTGTACCTGGTGATCTCTGGGAAAGGCAAGAATCAGTCTTCACATATGGGTGAACGTCACAGAGGGAACCTGCATGGGAACGCTCCCCAGCATCTAATAGGAAAGCCTTTGGGAGCACTCCACTGTGCCTGACTGCCTGCCTTCCCCACTCCTCTCCTCAGTTGAGTTTGTAGCTGAGAAGAAGAAAACAAAAAGAACCCTACAACTCCCAGGGGAGGAGGAAAGGTTCTGAAGACAGATTCCTGCTGCTCCCGGAGATCACCTATTACAGGTGAGTAACTATGCCACCTCTAGGAACAAGCAGGAATGCAGTCTTCACATATGGGCTCACTAGCTTCCAGGTACCAGACTGGTATGGGGGGAAAGTAGTGCAATCCCCGAGGCAAAAAACATGTAGCCAAAGAGTCTGGAAGAGTTGTGGGTCGTTGGCCTCGATTCCAAGGGACAATACTCCCCCAATGATAGTCTGGTATCTTGTAGAAGTCTGGGACAGAGGGTAAGAGTTGAGTTTATGTCCTAAAGAGGTGCTGGAGTACAACTTGGCCAAAGACAGCATTCCAAAGGGAGTCTCTGTCCAGACAATAGTGTGCAGCAAATGTATGAATGGAGGACCAGGTAGCTGCCCGACAGATCTCCTCAATGGATAGTGAATGGAGATTGACTACAGAGGTTGCCATAGCCCGCACATTATGAGCGGTGCCATGACCCTCCAAAGAGTCCTGCCTGTGCATAAGCAAAAGAAATGCAATCTGCTATCCATCTGGATAGAGTACATTTCATCACCGGTAGATCTAGGTGACCAGAACCAAAGGAGATGAATAATTGCGAAGATCTTCTGTGATCCTTAGTTCTATCCAAATAAGCCAGCGCTCACTTGTGTGTAGCACTGCTTCAGCCCAAGATGCATGTGGTCTAGGGAAGACAATCAGAAGGATTACTGACTGCCTTAAATGGAAAGAGGAAGCCACCTTTGAGAGTGTGAATGGGTACAGAGAACCACCTTGTCATGGTGGAACAGAATATAGGGGGGGGGGGGGGGGATCTGCTACGAGAGCTTGCAGCTCACTGATTCGGCAAGCTGAAGTGAGGGCAATAAGGAAGATGACCTTCCAAGATAGAAACTTCAGTGAAGCGGTGGCTAAAGGTTTGAAAGCTGGCTTCAGAGGTTGCGCCAGAACTACATTTAGAACCCAGACTAACAGCTTGCCCCGAATGTTGGGGTATAAAAACTCCAAAAGCATTTGTCAGTGCCTGCAGTTCTAGCAGAATGATCTGCAGGGTAGATTCCTGTGGTGTCCAAATTTCCTGGTGTGCTTAGGTTGTTCAGATGTGTCTCCCCCACCCCAATCCAGCTTAGAAGCATCTTTTGTCAGGGTGCATCAAGGGGCAGGCAACTGAAAAGGTGACCCGACAAGTAGGTTTTATGGGGACCACCACAACTGAAGGGACGATCAGTTAAGGGGTTATGTGGATCTTATCTCTGTGATACCCCTTTGCCTGTGTCCACTGGGAAGAGAGCCCACTGCACTTGTCACATGTGTAATGGAGCGTAGGGGACGACATGGACTGTGGAGGCCATGTGTCCTAATGGACATAGCATCTCTCAAGCTATTACTATGCTTTGCTGTTGTATCCCTCAGATAGCTCAATGAGGCGGGCAGAGCGATCCTGTGGGAGAAAAGCTCGGAGCTGTTGAGTGTCTAAGACCGCTACGATGAACTCCAGTCGTTGGGATGGAGCGAAGTGAGACTGGGAAGTTTATGACAAATCCCAGATGTTGGAGCACCATGATGGTGCAATGAAGAGAATCTCTTACCTCCTGATCAGCCAGTCATCTAAGTAAGGAAGACAAATATCCCCAAAGTGCACAGACAGGCAGCAACCACTGCCATGCATTTTGTGAAGACTCTTGGTGCAGAGGCTAGCCCAAAGGGGAAAACCCAGTATTGACGACTGTTTTCTTGAAACATGAAGCACAGATACTGTCTGTGCAAGGGATGGATCAGTAAATGTGTGTATGCCTCTTTTAGATCTAGAGAACATAACTAATCGTGTCTCTGGAGGTATGGAAAAAGAGTTCCTAGAGAAATCATTTTGAATTTTTTCAGACCAGGAACTTGTTTAGGTCTCTGAGATCCAAGATGGGCCTGAATCCTCCTGTTTTCTTTGGAATGAGAAAATATGGAGTATAGAAGCCCATCCTTTCTTGATGAGGTGGCACTTTCTATGGCACCATGGGACAACAGGGTGGTCACCTTTTTTCTTTTTTTTTTTTTCTTTTTTTTTTTAAAGAGAGCTTTGAAAGGGATGGGTGGGATAATCCTCTGTGAATCTAGTGGAAGGTAAGGTTTCGAAGTGAAGCTAACACCACCTTTGGACAATCTGGGAGTGTCCACTGCTCTGATGTTATGAGGTGCCCCCTGCAGGCATAGTGACAGTCTGCCTGCTATGTGGAAGGGCTGGAGACCCTCCAGAGACAGAATGACAATGCTCTCTAGAAAGGAGTCAAAACCCAGGCGCAGGATGTGCCTGTGCAGCTGGTTGAGGCTTAGGAGCCTTGGGCTTCTTGGGTTGGCGAGGGCCCTGCTGTCTCTGCTGGGGATGCTGAGGCTGATAGGCAGCTGAAGGTGGGTAAGAAAGATAGTACCTCTTCTTTAGAGCAGAAAGATTTCTTTGGAAGAGCCTTCCTTTTGGAGGGGTCAGCTGTTTTCCTGGAAAGGTGTGTGAGGGCGAGATCATCTGTCTCACTCTCTCTGGCTTTTTCCCTCCAATCTTTTTCAAAAAGGTTTTCTCCAGTAAATGGGATACTGGCCAGTTTGTCCTGGACCCATTGTTTGAGATCTGATGCCTGTAACCAGGCCATTCTGTAAGCCCCAGTGCAGACTGCTGAAGCTCTGCTTGTTGATTGAAGGTAACAAAAGAGACCCTGATAAGAAACTTAGAAGTATTTTGGCCTTGCTTGATGAGTGTCTGGAATGCACTCCATTTATCCTCAGGAAGCATGGGGGCAAAAGTCTTCAAATCCCTGGTGACATCCTTTAGAAACATGCCCATATACAGCACGTATGAGTTTATTCTGGAGGCCAACATGCATGTCTGGAAGCATCGACGCCCAAAAGGCATCGTGTCCTCTACTCTCTACCAGGAGGCATGGATGAATTTTTTTTTTTTTAGCTCCTTATATGGTGAATCGGCAATTCCACTACCATTGAGTGGTGGGAAAGCTGAGGTTTTTGGAAGCCTTGGCACTCTGGTACTTGGTACATGGTATCAAGCCTCTTGCTGAGAGGCGGAACAGTGAGTGGGGCCCTCCCACATGCGGAGCATAAGATCCTGCAGGATACGATGCACCAGTAATGTAGCTGCCTCCTTGGGCATGGGAGAGTATTGGAGTATATCCATTTCCTCTACCCTCAGTTCCTTATCAAGGTTACTATGATGGCAAGCCCTGCTGCCATGTCAGGTATGAAGTCCTGAAAGGGCATATCTTCTGGTGAAAACCGATGCCGTTCTTGAGGCAGTCAAGGGTCTGAGGGGGTGTCTGGAAGTTCTTGGGAATAGCGTGATCCCTCGTCAGATTCTGAAGAAATGGAATCAGAGTCTGGTTAGAAGTCAAAGTATTGACAATCCTGTGTTTGACCTCTATGCTTCATGGTCGTCGAGGGTCAATGCCGATACCGATGCTTGGAGGTACTGGAATCAAAAGCTATGGCAGTTTTAGCTTGTTGGGTACCAGGGGTAGCAGACAGTTCCAACGAAGGCAATGGCCTCAGGTGGTTCAGACATTGTCTGTTTGAGGGCAGGCCTCTGGACTGATACACCTGGCTGTAGGCTCTATGTCAAAGCCTACACTCCTGGAACTCTTGATGCTATTGATACAGAGGCTGCCAGGAGGGTGGCCAAACTCCTCTCAAGAGCCATCCAATGTCTGGGTGGAACCCATGGGGCTTTGAGGAGTCATCCCAGAACATGGAACCGGTAGCTCTCTGGAGGTCAATTCCTCAGGAACATTCCGGAGCCTCTCCGGTGCTTTGGAGGACAAGTCCTCCCACTGGGACTGTTTGGCTGGCCGGTCTGCATCAGAAGCACCGCTAGGGGAGTCATGATGCTTATGCTGGGACTTCTCTCTGGTCTTGGTATTAGTCTTCAATGCAGATACCGATGACTTAGGAGCGGCCAGAGACTTTGACTTACTTTTATGTTTGGACTTTGAAGAAACCTGAGACCCACGAGAGGAAGTCGATGTCCTTGATTAAGTGGAAGTCACTGAAATAGAGTCCAGGGCGAAGAATGAACCATACTGTCTAGCTCTGTTCTTTAGGCCTCTGTCATTTGCTGGCACAAAAGGACAAGAATTGGGTTGATGGGCAGGGCCCAAACATTTTAAACACCAGTCATGTTCATCCGTGACTGATATGGTACTGGCACACTTGGTACTTTTTTTTTTTTTTACCCACCAATTGGCTTTTTGATGCCTCAAAAATGTTGCCTTTCAAATTGAAGATAAGGCTATGGAGGCCTAAAGGCCTAGTTTGGCATTGAAAACTGCACTAAAATGAAGAGAAAAATGAATGAACATTTGTTAAAATAAAAAGAAATTAATCGGGGCCAGGGTCAGACTCGACGGAACTGATGGCAACAAGAAGGCAGAAGCACGATGTTCCACAAAAAAGGAATGTTTTCCAGCGATGACTGGACTGTACATCCTACTGGCTCCATGGAAAACTAAAAAACAAAAAACTGAGGAAAGGAAGGCAGACAGGGAAGGAAGGAAGGTAGGCAGGCATGCAGGCGCAGTGGAGTGCTCCCAAAGGCTTTCCTTTTAGACACTGAGGAGCACTCCCACACAGGCTCTGTTGGTGATGTTCACCCATATGTGAAGACTGCATTCCTGCTTGTTCCTGGAGATTGTTTGTATTTATTATGGATTTCATTTTCATTTGCATTTCTTATTAAAGGCTATAATACCAACTGCCAGCACATTTTTGCTGGGCAGCTGTTCTTGTCAACTGAGCAAAATGTTATTATAGACCGTTTTATATCCTAAAAGTCATCATTTTTTAGCCACCAAGAACCTCTATACATTTAGCCTGAATTGCTAACTACATGCAAAATATATCTTGTGTCCCGCATGAAGCTTCTAGAATATTTGGCTTATATAAATGCTTGTTAATAAGATATACTATTTTAATTTCCAATAGACTATGCAATGTTTATTAGCAGAGCTCTCGCAACTGGAAGCTTTAAAATACTATACATTACAGTTCATGACATCAAAAAGCAGAGGGCGTGGAAACTAATCTATATCAGAACCCTTCAGACTTTTCGGGCTGTACCCTCCAACCCCTCTGTTGACCTTTCACCTGTAAAGCACAGTTACTTACCTGTGACAGGTGATCTCTGGGAACAGCAGGAATAAGTCTTCACATATGGGTACGTCGGTACCGACGGAGCCTGCGCGGGAACGCTCCCCAGCTTCCCAAAAAGGAAAGCTTTTGGGAGCATCCCACAGTGCCTGCGCGCTGCCTTCCCGCCTTTTCTAACCCTCTCTCCTCAGTTCGAGTTTAAAGCTGAGACAATAGAGAGAGAGAGGAAGGAAAGATAGAAAGAGATACAACTCCTAGGGGAGGTGGGAGGGTTGTGAAGACTTATTCCTGCTGTTCCCAGAGATCACCTGTTACAGGTAAGTAACTGTGCTATCTCCAGGAACAAGCAGAAATGAGTCTTCACATATGGGGACTCCCTAGCTAAGATGCCTGGGAGATCCCCAAGGATATGAGACCCTGGGAAGGGGTCTACTTCCTCCTATGGATCTCAGGCATCCATCCAGGGAAGGAGGGTAGGAGTTGTTTAAGAATGGAACAGGTGTTTGAGGACAGCCTGACCAAACAAGGCATCCCGGCGGGAGTCCTTGTCCAAGCAGTAATGGGCTGTGAAGGTATGAACCAAGGCCCAAGTGGCTGCTCGACAGATCTGGTCGATGGACACAGAATTTAGATGAGCCATAGAGGTGGCCATGGCCCTCACATTATGAGCTGTGACATGGCTCTACAGAGAAAGGTTCTTGCTCTGGTAGGTGAAAGAAATACACTGAGCAATCCAGATGGACAGTGTTCTCTTGGAGACTGGAAGTCCCAAATGAGAAGGATCAAAAGCAACAAAAAGCTGGGAAGACTTTCTATGTTGCTGTGTCCTTTGTAAGTAAAAAGCAAGAGCTCTTTTACAATCCAGAGTATGAAGATTCTTCTCTGCACTGGATGCATGAGGAGCTGGAAAAAAGACAGGTAAATATACCTCCTGATTAAGATGAAAAGGTGAGACCACTTTAGGCATAAAGTGTGGATTTGTCCTAAGGACTACCTTATGATGGAACCTTGTATAAGGTGGATTAGCCACTAAGGCCTGCAGTTCACTGATGCGGCGAGCTGAAGTGACTGCAATGAGGAAAGTAACCTTCCAGGAAAGAAATTTCAAGGAGGTAGTGGCTAAGGGTTCGAAAGGTGGCTTCATAAGCTGGCCAAGAACCAAATTTAAGTCCCATGCCACCGGAGAAGGCCTAATGGGAGGTTTAGTTAAAGTTAGGCCTCTCATGAATCATGCAATGAGAGGATGAGAGGAAATAGGTTGTCCATTGATGCTGCAATAGCACTCAAATGGACTCTTACTGAATTTGTTTTAAGTCCTGCATCAGAAAGGTGCAGGAGATAGTCTAACAGAGAATTTAAAGGTAGTGCTAGAGGGTCAAGACCCTTTTCAGCACACCAAATGGAAAATCGTTTCCATTTAAAAGCATAGGAACGCCTGGTGGAAGGTTTTCTGGAAGCATGGAGAATATCCTTCACTTGCTGAGAAAGATTCAAGCCTTGAAGGTCTAGGCTTTCAGTAACCAAGCTCTGAGGTGAAGGGACTTGGGGTTTGGGTGCCACAAAGTTCCTTCCTCCTGGGACAGAAGGTCTGGAGCAGCTCCCAAATCCAGGGAGGGGGCTTGGGAGAGATGCAGAAGTAGAGGGTACCACACTTAGCGTGGCCAGTGTGGAGCTATGAGGATCATAGATCCTTGATCCCTCTGGAGTTTGAACAGTCTTGGGAATCAAGGGAATGGGTGGAAAGGCATACAGGAAGCCCTGACCCCAATGTAGGAGGAAGGCATCCTTGGCCTGAACTCCCTGACACGGAATTCTGGAACAGAACCGGGGAAGTTTGGCATTCCATGGACTTGCAAAGAGGTCTATGTCCGGGGTTCCCCATTCTTGGAAGATTCTGAGTACCTGATCCATGTGCAGGGACCATTCGTGTGGAAGCAGAACTCGACTGAGTCTGTCTGCCCAAGAGTTTTGGACTCCTTGGGAGGTATACTGCCAGGAGATGGATTGATGCTCTCTGGCGAAGGCCCACAATCTTAGAGCTTCGTTGCAAAGCGACAGAGAGCCAGTTCCTCCTTGCTTGTTTATGTAAAACATAGCTACTTGATTGTCCGAATGAATGAGGACTGTCTTGTAGCTGAGGAGGGTATGGAAGACCTTGAGAGCTAGAAAAACTGCTCGAAGCTCCAAGTGGTTGATATGAAGAGAGGTCTCCTGAGGGGACCAAGTGCCTTGAGTGGAGAGGTCCTGTAGATGAGCTCCCCAACCTGTTTGGGAGGCATCTGTTGTGAGGGTTGCTTGAGGTAACAACTGTTGGAAGGGGGACCCCAGCAACAGATTTTGAGTGGACATTCACCATTGGAGAGACCAAAAGAGACGTTTGGAGGTTGCTATTTGGTCTGAGAGAGCTCCTGATACTTGAGTCCACTGGGTGGACAAGGTCCATTGAGCTGCTCTCATGTGTAGGCGAGCATAGGGTACCACATGTACTGTGGAAGCCATGTGGCCTAGCAGTTGCAGCATCTCTCGGGCAGTTAAGTGGCTCTGACTGAATCTGGGAGGCTAACTGCACTAAACGCTGGCAACGGGCCTGAGGAAGGTAGGCCCTTGCAGTGGTGGTATCCAACCAGGCCCCTATGAATTCTAGGGACTGAGTAGGGGTGAGCTGAGACTTTGGGAGGTTTACTACAAGTCCCAGATACAGCAGAATGCGCCTTGTGCGTTCCAAGGAAATCTGGGCCTCTGACTGAGATGGGGCTCGGATGAGCCAGTCGTCCAGGTATGGGAAGACAAATATTCCCAGAGTGCGTAGAAATGCAGCAACTACTGCCATGCATTTGGTGAACACTCTTGGGGCAGAGGCCAGACCGAAAGGAAGCACTCTGTATTGGTAATGTTTTCCTTGGAAAAGAAAACGTAGGAATCTTCTGTGAGATGGATGGATGAGGACATGTGTGTACGCATCCTTGAGATCTAGAGAACAAAGCCAATCCTGACTTTGAAGGTATGGAAGGAGAGTGCCCAGAGAAAGCATCTTGAACTTCTCCTTGCATAGAAATTTGTTCAATTCCCTGAGATCTAAGATGGGTCTGTATCCCCCTGTTTTCTTTGGAATGAGAAAATAGGGGGAGTAGAACCCTGACCCTCGTTGAAGAAGAGGGACTTCTTCTATTGCCCCTTGGGCAAGAAGGGTAGTCACTTCCTGACCTAAAAGATCGAGAAGAGATGTGGGGGAATTGAAATGTCTCACCATGGTGTGGGGAGGAAGGTCTGAGAAATGAAGCTTGTAGCCCTCTCTTATAATGGAGAGGGTCCACTGCTCTGATGTGATTTGCTCCCATCTGGGAGCAAAATGAGCTAACCTTCCTGGAATGGCGAGAGGTTCTGGCTGTTTTAAAGCCAGAAAGGCTAAGTTCTCTAGCATCAAGTCAAAAACCCTGAGGAGGTTGGGACTGCTGAGTTGCAGCAGCCCCTGTAGATTTAGACCTGGCCTGCTTAGGTTGCTGACGCTTAGCGGTAAAGCGACCTGTAGAAGATTGTTGGCCAGAAGTGGAAGGAAACCTGCCCTTTTTGAAAAAAGACTTTTAAAAGTCTTTCTTGGCAGGAATGGAGGTAGACTTTGAAAGTCTATCCAGAGCAGAATTCTCTGCATCCATTTGAGTGGCTTTTATTTGCCACTCTTTGCCAAAAAGATTTTCACCTGTACAGGGCAGATTTCCTAAGCCATCTTGAACCCAGGGTTCTAAATCAGAATCCTGGAGCCAGGCAATTCTGCGAGCAGCTATGGCAATGCCTGAGGCTCTACTGGCACCTTCAAAGGAGTCAAAGGCTGCCCTGTTGGAAAACTTGGAGATGTCTTGAGTATGCTTAAGCCACATGCGGAATTCTTCCCTTTTATCCTCTGGAATAAAAGGGAGGAAAGTGTGCAGCTTTTCTGCCACTTCTTTTAGAAACATACCCATGTAAAGGCTATATGAGTTGATTCTGGCAATAAGCATACTGGTCTGGAAGATTTTCCTAGCAAAAGCATCCAAGGTTCTGCATTCTCTTCCTGGAGGAGCAGAAGAGTGTCTCTTTGTACTCTTTATCCTCTTCATAGCTGACTGCACCACAATGGAATGGTGAGGAAGCTGAGTTTTTTGAAATCCAGGACAGGGAGGGACACGATACATAGTGTCCAACCTGCGAGAATGAAGAGAGAGAGTGAGAGGAGTCTCCCATAAATCAATCATGTGTTCATAAAGAATCTCATGAATTGGTAAGGTGACTGCCTCTTTAGGAGCCTTAGGGTATCCTAAAATATCTAATTTTTTTGCTCTAGGCTCTGATTCAGAGGTTATTGAGATAGAAAGTCCTTTAGCTACTTCTCTTATGAAGTCTTGAAAGGACAAGTCCTCTGGAGGAGACATTCTTCTTTTTGGAGAAGGCGGCTCTTCAGGAAGGGCTATGGATACTTCAGGAGATTCATCTGATGAATCAGAATCACCAGAGGAATCGAAGTACCGCCTGTCAGAGTGCTCTTCTAACACTCGATACGCGTATCGAGCAGTATCGACATCGGGCGTCCTCGGAACCGGATCGGTACCGAGAAATAGCCCTGGACAAAGAACCGCAGACGCTGGTATCCTGGTCAATGTCGATGCAGTCGGTACCGGTATCAGCGCTGGTGCCGGTACCGGAGCCGATACCGACAACGGAGCTTGTTGCGGTACCGTCGGCATCGCAGCTTGAATGAAGGCTGTAATAGCCCGCTGCATGGACAGAACATTCTGATCCATCGACGCCATGAATGCCTGTAGTTCGGTACCGGGAGATTGTGCCGGTACCCCAGAGCAATCTAACAGGTGATTGGTCGAGGCCGTGCCATCGATGTCAACCTGTAACCACATAGGAGGAGCTTTGGAAGCCGGAGCTTCCCGCCGGGGTTGTTTGGCTGGGGCAGGATCCTCGAGGGCAAGCCCGGAGGCATCTCGATGCTTAGAGGGAGATCTACCCTTCGAGGACCTGCTGGACTTATGTTTGGTTACCTGAGATCCATCAGGAGAAGACGACCTGGAAGATGTTGATGCTACTGACGCTGCATCAGCGGGAAACAGCACATGGAGCTTAGCTGCTCGGTTCTGTAAACCCCGTTTAGACATTAGAGAGCAGGACGGACAATCCGGAATGGAGTGTTCAGGACCCAAACATTTAAGACACCATTCATGGGTATCTGTAACAGAAATAGTACCGCTACACTTGGTGCATTTTTTGAAGCCGGAGGCTGGTTTTTCCATGAGGGAAATTTTCTTTTGGGCCCTGAGGCCTAGAAGAGAAATACACTAAGTGAGGAAAGTATAGATATATATTTTTATTTTTTTTTAAAAGAAGAAAGAAAAGACCGGCGGTACCGGTCCGGAGTCGGGGAAGGCAGACACGCGACCAAAGAAATAAAATAAAATAAAGAACTTCTTCAGCGGTGACAGGGCTCGACCTGCTGGCTCCGCGGCAAAGAAGAACTGAGGAGAGAGGGTTAGAAAAGGCGGGAAGGCAGCCGCAGGCGCTGTGGGATGCTCCCAAAAGCTTTCCTTTTTGGGAAGCTGGGGAGCGTTCCCGCGCAGGCTCCGTCGGTACCGACGTACCCATATATGTGAAGACTCATTCCTGCTTGTTCCTGGAGATAGAGAGAGACACTTAAAACCCCTGATTTGGGGGGGGGGGCATCTTTTTATTACGTTATCAACAGAGCCATGGACAATACAGAAGCAAATCTTCCATCCCTCCCATATAAGTGTAATAACAAACAATACATAAACATATGTATACAGAGATTCATGCCTTGCTTCTCACAGAAGTGCCCCACCCTATAAATGCTAACAAAACAGAAGCAATTAATACAGGTAAATCCATCTCAATGTCACATCTCAAGAAACCCTGATCCTAAATGCAGTACAATATACTTTAACGCTATGACAAACCAACCACATTAAGTCTCTTTCCTGCACAATCCATCCCGTGTGTCATACACACAATTTAAACAGGACACAGAATTTTAACATAGATTTCTGTACAGCAACTTGTTAAATTGCCTCAGCAGTGTTGCAAACTCCAGGTCAAAGCATGAGTTCTAGAGAAATAAACCCCCAGTGCTTTGCCATTTTGGCTGGATCCTCCCCATAGTCTCTCTTGCATTGTAATTTGGCAAAACAGTCTGGAAGGACTGAAGAGCTGTAAATAAGAGATTTTAAACTCTGAAAAATATCCAAGACACAGCCATCTTTCTGCTTTCTTGATATTAATTTAAAAATCTATAGAATCCTGAAAAAAGCCAGACAGATGGCAATTCTAAACTTTGCCTTGTGCAAAAGCAGACTCCATTTGCAGTCGTAGCGTCACTTTGTACGGTTTATACTGAGATGTTAAAATGTTTAAGACAATTGAGCGGCCCTCCAGCTGTGAAATATGGTCTGTGATTCGGTTTTTGAAAGCAAGGACTGTGTCATCAGCAGACATTCATTGCCAGATATGTGAGGTGTATGGCCCCAATGCGATGAGTGACAGCAAAGTGCGTAAATGGGTGAGATTGTTCAAGGACGGGCGGGACAATGTCCACGATGAACCGTGATAGGGTCGACCTTCAGTAATCACAGAAGATTTGGTGCACACAGTTGACGCAAAAATTCATTAAGAACAGCGATTCACGATTTCCACTTTGTCACTGAAATTTCCACAAGTTTCAAGGTCAGTGCTATACAAAATCGTTTCTGAAAAATTGCAGTTCAGAAAACTGTGCTCGCAATGGGTTCCCAGGCTGCTTTCCGAGGAACACCAAAAAAGGAGAATGGTTAGTGCTTTGACATTTTTGATCCGATACAGTGAGGAAGGAGATGAACATTTGGACCACATTGTCACAGGGGATGAGACATGGGTTTCTCACATGACTCCAGAATCAAAGCAGCAGTCGATGGAATGGAGACACACGTCATCTCCAGTCAAAGCGAAAGCCAAACAGACAATCTCAACATGCAAGATTATGGCAACTGTGTTCCTCGGAAAGCAGCCTGGGAACCCATCGCGAGCACAGTTTGTCCTGCCCATCCTTGAACAATCTCACCCATTTACACACTTTGCTGTCACTCATCGCATTGGAGCTGTACACCTCACATATCTGGTGATGAATGTCCACTGATGACACGGTCCTTGCTGTCAAAAACCGAATCACAGACCGTATTTCACAGTTGGAGGGCCGCTCACTTGTCAAACATTTTAACGTCTCAGTATAAACTGTACAAAGTGATGCTACGACTGCAAACGGCATCTGCTTTTGCACAAGGCATGCCGGGAGCCGGCACGCTTACTTGTTTCTACAGGGGGAAAAAATTTACAAAGCTACAGCCAATTGGACCTTACTTTAAAAATAACCCTCGTACATAGTAACCAATAAGAAAACTGTATGATTTGGTGAATCGTTTTCACAGTAGAATTAACAGTGAAAATGAAATATATACCAGAATGACAAAAAATGCAGCCCGCCAGGGAAACCAAATTATTTACAATCGCTGTGTGCCTGTGTTTATGCATATCTGTGTGCTGTGCATATGTTATGTCTTGAGGGGGTAGATGGTTAATTTTGCACTTTTTTTTTCCAGCTACCTCTGGGTTTTCTTATTGTTTAGTACACATTTGTTATACCGCCCCCCATTACATCGGGGCGGTTTACAAAAATAATATCAACAGTAATTTTTAGAAAAAGAAAAAGAAGAAATTACAATAATGATAGAGCCAGAGATAAGGATAGACGAGTAAAGAGAGTAGAGTAAAAGAGTGAATACGTCAGGCTCAGGGGGGGAAGGCTAGGGAGAACAGATGTGTTTTAAGGAGGGAACGGAATTTGGAGTAGGATTCTTCTGTACGGAGGGCGGTGGGCAGGGAATTCCAGAGAGATGGGGCCAAATAGAAAAATGCTGATTTCCTAGTTGATTGTAAGTGAGTTTTGGAAGGTGCTGGGAGGTGAAGGCGATTGATGTGAATGGACCTGAGACTGCGTGAGGGGGTATGGTAAGTGAGTAGGTCAGAGAGGTAGGTGGGGGTAGATAGATAAATGGCTCTATGGGTTAAAGTGAGAACCTTGAAGGATATTCGGAAATCGATCGGCAGCCAGTGTAGATGATGTAATAATGGGGTGACATGGTCACGGGGAGAGGCTTGTAGGATCATGCGTGCAGCGGTATTCTGGATTAATTGCAGACGGTGTTTTTGATACTGGGGAAGACCGGCAAAAATGATGTTGCAGAAATCTAACCTGGTAATGATCAGGGAAAGAAGGAGAGTGGTAATGGCTGAAGTAGACAAGAAGGGACTTAGAGCACGGATTTGCCGAAGGCGCAAAAAGGAGCACCTAGAAACATGGGAAATGTGATTGTGAAAACTGAGGGCAGAATCAAGGAAAACCCCAAGATAACGGAGTTGAGAGACGACGGCAATGTAAGCACCTGAAATGGATGGAGCAAGTGAGGGAACAGGGGAAGTGTGTGGGAACCAAATGGCAGCAGTTTTGGTGACATTAAGGACTAGACAATTAGACAAAAGCAAGACAGTTGTTCAGAGGGGAGAGGTCAGGATGAGAAGGTGAAGTGTGATGCAGAAGAAAAATGTCATCAGCATAAAAGTAGCTAGAGATCCCGGATTGCTGGATGAGGAGGGCCAAGGGTGCAAGAAAGACATTGAACAATAAGGGGGCCAGAATCGATCCCTGAGGGACACCACAGGAGAGAGGAAAAGGATCAGAGGTGGATAAAGGAGAAGAAACAGCAAAGGACCGGTGACAGAGGACTGAGTGGAACCAATGATATACCAAACCCCGAACGCCCGCATCCCGAAGGCGAGAGAGAAGAAGAGCGTGATCCACCAAGTCGAAGGCTGCAGAGAGGTCAAGTGGAACAGCTAGAGTGATCTTGCCTTGGTCATGAGAGGTGTGAATCTCATTTAAAACTGCTGCGATTGTGGATTCAACACTGAAACCAGGTCTGAACCCAGATTGTCTGGGATGAAGAAAGAGTGTAGAGTCCAGAAAATGAGAAAGCTGAGAGAACACAACCTTTTCCAGAAGTTTAGAGGCGAAAGGAAGATTGGAAACAGGACGATAGTGTGCGGAAATGGCAGGATCAAGGGTGGGCTGTTTTAATAGAGGACGAACTATGGCATGTTTCCAGGGGGTAGGGAAGAGACCGGACAGAAGGCTAGAATTGATAATAGTCAGAAGAGGTTGAAGGAGTACAGCGGGAGGATCAGAGAACCAGCCGGAGGGAATAGGATCCAAACTACAGAATGTTCTTCGAGTGGTAGATAACAGTTGGAGCAATTCCGGGGACAAGATTGGAGAGAAAGCAGACCAAGTATGAGATAGAGAGGGGGAAGAAGGAGGAGAAATGGGGGGAGGAGATGACAGGGCTAAAGGACAGCAAGGAAGAGAGGAACGGAGATTCTGAATTTTGGAGAAAAAGAATGTTGCTAAGGAAGTGGAGCTGGGAGCTTGCTTAAGAAGGAGAGCGTCCTGAGCAGCTGGGGATTGTAGATGAGAGAGGGAAGTCAATGTGGCAAACAGTTGGCGGGACCTGTTCGGGGCAGCTGTGATTGAGGAGGAATAGAAGGAACACTTTGCCTGATGGATGGCAGACCGGTAGTAAGCATGGCAGGACTTGAAATGCTGATATGATGAAGCAGAGGGGGTTTTGCGCCAAAGACGCTCGGCTCTCCGTAGTTGGGAGCGTAACAAAAAGAGCCCGGAATGGTACCTGATTGGTGCGCACGGCGTCGGGGTTTGAAAAGCTGGACAGGGGCAACCTGATCAAGGGTGCGTGACAACTCAGAGTTCCAAGTAAATGACCTGGGAAGACGGGGAGAGAGATGAGAAGTCAGATGGGGGGGAGTGAAGAGCAGAAGAAAAAACCTGGAGGGAAGATGAGTGAAGACGCCGAGAGGGGCGAGCTGGTGGAGAGGGAGGAGGGGGAGGTGGCGGAGGAGCCTGGAAGGAGAACAGGAGGTAGAAATGGTCGGACCATGGGATAGGAACTGTATAGGGACAGGAGATATGGTAGGGAGAAGACAATGGAGCAATGACGAGATCGAGGATATGACCTGCAATATGAGTGGGTGAGGAGACAAGCTGAGATAGAGAGAGATCTCGAAGTAAGGTGGTAAAGGACACATCCCTAGCCGAGGTAGGGGAGTCAAAATGGACGTTGAAATCGCCCAGTAGATGGAGCTGAGGGAACTGCAAAACTAAATCCGAAATGGAGGACAAGAGAGAATCCCAAGTCGGGGGAGAGGAGGAAGGTGGGGAGTAAACGAGAAAGAACTGGAGAACAGGCAGGGTATCCAGCTGAAGCAGAAGTGATTCAGGGTAGGAGAGGGAAGTAGAAGAGATCCTAGAGAGTGGCACCGAGGAGCGGTAGATAACCGCGACCCCACCGCCTGACCTAGAAAGACGGGGAACAGAAATGGCTGCATAGTCAGGGGGAAGGCAGCGGTGAAGGAGGGACTCCTCTCCTTCCTTAAGCCACGTCTCTACCAGAAAGAGGACGTCGATGTGCTCACGGTCAATCAGATCGTAAATAAGAGCTGTCTTCGAGCGCAGAGATCGACAATTCAGTAGACTCAAACGGAGGGGCACTGGGTATGCAGGAACAGAGGACACTGAGGAGTGGGGGCAGGCAGAGGAACCAGGCGAGGGGGCTAGTGCAATGGAGCAGAGATGAACTCGAGAGGGGTCCTGCAAGCGGGGAAATGACAAGGAGGGACGCAGGGGCCGGCGGCCCCAAACAACTGGAATGGATGACATGAAGAGCGACCCAGTTAACAGGAGGCAGAACGTGAGGCAAAGAGTAGACCGAGAAAACACCGGAAGCGCCCAACGAAGTGCAGGAAGTAAATTAGAGCGAGAGGGAGGCCGGGGAATCCGCGTCTACAGCATGGAGGGGTAGGGAGGGGGTAACAGGAACTGGGAACGCAGAGTCGCCCAAGTCGTCGCCCCAAGGAGCTCGCCCAAGGAGCAAGACTTGGCAATGTATCACCGGAAATAGATTGCCAGCCTTTTCTTCCAAGGCAATGGAGGGTAAAGTGACTTGCCCAAAGTCGCAAGGAGTGCCAATGGGAATTGAACCCTTGATCTTCTGGGTACTAGGCAGTTGCTCTAACCACTAGACTACCCCCTCCACTCCTAATTTTGCACATACCATGACCATAATGAACCTCACTCCTAAGCCAGGGGTATGTACAGCATGATCTCAGTCTCTCAAAATATACCACTAACACTCACTGTAGTACTTGCCTCAAAGGCAGCTACCTTCTGAAGTTCATAAGATGGAGCATATATAGGCAACCTAGCAAGGTATGACTGGAAATGCCCTCTAATTCATCTCTGTGACTCACAATGATGGCAACTATTTTGATATCTTTCTGCCAACATTTTCTTCATTTTCAACTGCATTTCTTGGTTTCTCCCTCTCCACATGAAACACAGATCACTCACTTGGAACAGACACCTCTATCAATGCTATTCTGGTGTTTCCCTCCGATTACTACTATCCATTTTCCTCACATCCAACTTCTTAGAATGGGAATGTCCCAGGCAATCAAAATCACTTCATTCTCAGTTCTCTAAAACAGTGACCCCAGTGCTTTTCCAGTACAGTGATGCTGTAGTGCTTACAGTTTCCAATGGATGAGGCCTGCCACTTTATCGTGCCTTTCTGTATAGAAGTTTTCTGTCATAAGAATTTCGCAGCCAGCTACAAGATAAGTAAAATGTTTCCAGATCTTTCTTACAGAATCAACTTATGTCCATCTGTTTTACCAATTCTCTATGCATGCTGTGAACCATCTCATCCAAAGTCTACTGTTCAGTGCTACAACTCCCTCATCCCTGGGATTTCAGTTCTTCTCTTTAACTATGTGTCCTAGTTTCATCTATATGTGGTTTTATAGTTCCCACTCTATTTCTGCATTTCCACTTGCCTTTACTTATGTTCTGATATAATTCTTTAAATAAAATTTTCCCTCTTGTTTTGTGAGTTTTGTTGCTTCCTTTCCTATGCATACTAGTGGATTCTCACTCACTCCTACCACTTGTCGCCATGCTTCTCCAAGTTCAGTGATGGAACTGAATTCTGGTTGCTTAATTTCATACGTCAACATTGTGCGAGTCTTTGATGGCATTAAAGCGGCTTGGAAGCCTACTAGAGGAAGGTCTTCTCAGACAAAAATTAATTAACTTCTTTGACTAGCCGACCAAAGAGTTGGACTGAAGGGGAGCCCGAGATGTGGTGTACTTAGATTTCAGTAAAGCCTTTGACACCGTTCCACACAGGCGACATAAATAAGTTCAGCACCCTAGGGATGGACCCTAAAGTGACTGACTGGGAGGCAACAAAGGGTACAGGTAAATGGAGGTCACTCTGAGGAGAAGGAAGGATGTTAACTAGTGATATGCCGCAGGAATCTGTCCTTGGTCCAATTCTGTTTAACATTTTTGTTAGTGATATTGTGAAAGGGCTGTCGGATAAGGTGCCATCTTGCCTCAGTCAAAATGAAAAGAATTCCAGGGAGGACAATCTGGAGTCCGGAAGCTTTCCTCTTGGAAATGACCTCTCAGAATCAAGGGGCACAGCCACCGCAGACCGCTAGAGGATGAGGAACAGTTCACAGCACCATAGCCGGATCCTACAGCCAGCTGAATATCCTTACCTATAACAGTAGTCACCTTCTGCCCCAAGGCAGGCAAGGCCAGACTAACTGCACCCCCCACAGCTGAGAGAGGTAGAAGAGTCCTTCCAGGATGATTCAGAAGCTGCAATGCAAGAACAGCAGAGTCCAGAATCCGAAGAGGCACCTTGCTTGCCACAGGCCAAACATCATCTCCTGGAAAATAGTTAAGGCAAGGATCACAGCAGTGTGCACTAAGGCCACAGCAGCCCAAAGGTACGCATTAACTACTCTTTTACTGCAACATTGATTACAGGAGCTAGAACACAGACTGCATGACCACCAGGCACATAGTAGGAGAAAAGGCTACTAACATGCAGAAAATGACAGGAAACCCCCAAACCATGCCAATGGTCACCAGCAGTCCACTCTGAATTGGGTTCCAGGACGACAGAATCAGGAGCCCCCAACAAGGATAGTGACTAGGTCAAGCCTTAGCACTCACTCCCTGACAGCCCCAGGCAGAGAATCTTTGCTGGACACAGTTCTACTCCCCTGAAACACAGTTTTACTCCCCTGAAACACAGTTTTACTGGCTTTGCAGCACTGCATTTAAAGTGGCTGGTAGATAGATCCCTCTGAGAGCCTTCTGTAATCTTCGGGAAAGAGCAAGGGGGACAGAGGATGAGGGAGGGAATGCTGAGGTTGTGTGAGGCTGCTGCACTCTTCCAGATTCTTCCAACTTCCTGCTGCTCAAAAGGTTCTTATGATAAGCACATGGAGCTGAACCAATTTTCCCTCCTCCTATAGCTACCAAAAAGACCGCAGTCTAGCAGAGCCTCCCATGTCACACTTAAGTGAGAGTCACCATCAAGGTGGTCGTTCACGAATGATTAATCTATCTTTTCCTCTCAATCTTCAGATTTTCTTCAGAGAGGAGAAAATCCATCCACCATCAGCTGGAGACAAAGAAATACTGAAGAGACCTCTGGTGGCTGAGGCAAATAGAGGCATGGGAGTGATGCCATTGAAACCTGGGCTTTTCGTTGGTTCTTTGTCTCCACCAATCTGCTGGTAGGGGAAGCCAACTCACTTGTCTAAACTAGTCTAGAACAATGGGGGGTTAAGAGCCACCTTAGATTGGGAGGGAGGGGGGAGACACTATGAGCCATTCAGATCACTTTTAATTTTTCCTTGGGGCTTGAGAGTTGGAGGAATCCACTTAGGCCAAACTCTCCCTTGATTTGTACACATTTTTGTGCATAACTACTTTGCATATTTTGTTTACTATACTAAGCACTAATTTTGTGTGTTTTCCTTGCATTAGGGAACTGTGCTCTGAGCTATGGTGCACAGCTCTCAACACAAGGTTTCTGCATCAGCCAACAAGTTGACCACTGTATTCAGGAAGTAACTTACAGCACTTTATTCATAAAGTGCAGACTTTAGAGACATAAGCTTCTGCTTTTTGAATTCTGAATGCATCATATATTCAAGAAATAATAGTGCTATGTAAAACTGAGGTCTTCACTTCCACCAGGACTAAAAATGAGGTTTGTACATTTTTTAAGTGGTTAAATGTTATATTTATCTTAATACATGAAGGAATATTTCCAGAAAATACTGAAGACCCTGAAATAGGCACTAAAAACAGGTGCTGAGGCTTATTTACTAATGACCAGACATAAGGAAACACCATAAAGTTTGTCCTTGGTTCAGCAGTTATCTATGAACAGTTTGGCCATCATGCAAATGTTGAGCATGCATAAGTTGTTGACATTTTTAAAGTGACTTGTGATCTTTTGCTTTTCTTCCTAATATGCATCAGACTCAAAACTTCTTTATAAAGATGATAGGGTTTTGGGACAAATTAGGTTTGTTTTTCCTGACGTCACAGACGCAAAATAAAAACAAAACGTTTGGAAATGCATTAAGAGGTGTTTACTCTAGGTGCTGAGTTTCTTAAGTTTCCATGCAAGAGCTTAGTTAAAATGTCAGAGAAATCTATTCAGCTTTAACCCCACTTGAATTTGAGGTTATTTATGGGTGATTTCTAAGCCTAATATTCTACTGCCTTGTAATAGGCCAGGAGTATTCTACCCGATTCTCAAGGGAAAGAACAGATGCAGATGTCAAACATTATTCTATAGACATTTAGCCTGCTTTTAATGTCTATTTTCTTAGTTTTTGACATATATGATTTGGAAACCCCAGCTCACATTCAACCACCAAGCCCACAAAATGAATTTTGCTCACATCTTTTCAGTAGTAGTTCAAAGAGCTATTTTCAGTATACTGGATATTTCCCTGTCCCCAGAGGGCTTACAGTCTAAGTTTGTACCTAAAGCAATGGTAGTTTAAGTGACCTGTCCTGTGTCACAAGGAGCATCAGTGGAATTTGAGCCCTAGCTTCCCTTGTTTTCAGCTTGCTACTCTAATCCAGATGGGGCACGATGGCAATTTCTCTACGACATGGAATTACAATTTTGGTGTTTATTTCTTTTTGCTAAACAAAAAAGAGAACCAAGGCTATTCAGAATGCTGGAGTCACTTGTTTTTACCTGCATCTCCTTTTGCATGATAAAATTCCTCTTGTGGCTTACTGCTCTGCAAAGTTCAATGTGCTGTCCAAGAATCTGTCAGCCACACATACTTCTCCCCTCAACATGTAACCTCAGATATCCTTTCTAGTGCTTATAACTTCTCAACCTTAATCTTTTACAAGTTTTTTTGGGGGGAGAAGGGAGACACAGAAGCAGAAAAATCTTTTCAACCAAAAGGACAGACGTTTTAAAATATGTTCTATTTTAGATTACAAAGCAATAGAACAATATTGCTGCCTTCCTTTGACTGCTCAAGTCCCATACCAGGACCTTTAGTTTTCAAACTTGGACCCTTTACATTTTACTTGGATCAAGACATTAACCCAAGAGACATTTCTGAAATTAACCCTCAAATCAAGTTACACTGCACAAGAGACTTTCCCGTTATTTTCAGTACATACCATTTGGGAGGTGTCCAAAGAAACAATTGTTCTTTTCTCATCCTCTGGGCACTCCAAGGCATTACAAACACTTGTTCCTCCTACCAAAAGGAGAAAGTACACCAACTACTTCAGGCTTCTACAAATTTTCACTGAATCTAGGAGTCAGCACACATATTTAGGAGCCAGCACACATATTTAGGAGCCAGCAGCTAAGACCTCTCTCGCTTGTTTTCCCCCCCCCCACCACCTCCCAATGTTGTCCCCAATCAAGTTTGAGTGGGAGGATAGAGGAAATCCTCTCCAAGATCAGCGCACCTCTTTTAGAAGTTGGAGGTCCCAAGACTCTTTTCCTATTGCCTCTATGGGAAAATGAAGTTTACTAACTCACGGATCGATGTAGAAAGCCGGCTCTGAGGTCATCGCTATTGACTCTGTATGCCACTATGCAGCGCACCGATAGTGTGCGACTTCAGTGCCAGCAGGCAGAAAGGGGCACATATGCAAATTAGCCACATGTTTAATGCTGTCATTTGCGCCACAGTTTAACTGGGAGAGCAAGCCAAATATGTGCACAGAAGCTGGCGCAAGTTTGGCATGCTCTCCCAAAGAAAAATGGGCACCATGTGGCTAATTTGCATATGCACTCTGACAGTGTTTTTATGGCATCAGAGGTTTTTCCTGATCCCTGGATCATCTGAGGTGAAGTGTCAAACTTCCCTCAGATGATCCAGGCATCAGGGAAAGCCCCCGGTGCCATCAAAATACTGTCGGGGAGCCGGTGCTCCCAACAAAAAACAAATCCTGGTGGCCCAGAGGCCCCGTTCCCCCCAACCACCCAATTAAAAATAACCCTGTTGGCCCAACAGCCTCAAACCTCCCATGTCCTTCAAACCCCCCACCGCCCTTCTGGTATTTCTACAATAGAGCGAGAGCGTTGCTCACATGCTCCTGCGCCGCCATATTGAAAAATGGCAGCACCTTGCCCCACATGGTGCATCCTGGGATGCACCATGAAGGGCCAGACCACCATATAAGGAAGAAAATGCCTTCTATGGCAGGTTGACCCTGCCCAGTGCATCCCAGGATACACTGTATGGGGCCAGGCATTGCCATTTGTCAAGATCGTGGTGCGGGAGCACGTGGGCAATGCTCCCGCTCCATTGTAAAAGTATTGGGAAGGAGGCAAGGGGCTTGGGACCACTCGACCACCAGGGTTATTTTTAATTGAGTGGGTGGAGGGATAGGGGCCACTGGGCCACCAGCGTTATTTTTAATTGGGGGGGGGGAGAAATAGAGGCCACTGTGCCACCAGGGATTTGGTTTCTGTTAGGGGGCACTGCCTCCCCAGATAGTATTTTGATAGCATCGGGGAAAGCCCCAAAGCCATCAAAATACTGTTGGGGGCTCGTGCAAGACATTTAAACCACTTCAGACCCAGGCGTAGAGATACTCTGCATCGGGCACAGACAATATTAGCATGCCATTTTAATATGTGCAGCTCATTTGCCTATAATTTAAATACACTTGGCTTTCCTGTGTGCACTTGCTTTTCCTTTGCTGTTTTTAATGCACGTTAGTCTCTTTTCTGCATTTGACCTGTCGGAACTTGTGCTTTTATGTTATCTTTATTATTGTCGCACAAAGGGCACTTTGGTTTTTCCGCATTGGCCCGCCAATCCCTTAATGTGCCACTGCACATCACTGGCAGAAGCCAGCAGTTTCCCTTTCCAAAGCATGCTGTCAACTGTATGAAAGCATCCTCTCGATATGTGATGCAAAAAGGCACATATCACCATGGCCTGGTCCCCACCAGTCTCCATCTCTAATACCCCCTACCCAGCCTGGCTCCCTTATATACAGACTTGTCTACTCAGCTCCCCCCGCTCTCTCAGATCTCAAAGTCCCAGGCAACTACTGGGCTTCAAAACCATTCACCTATTCCCCTTACCTTGCTATTTGAAATTGCTTAAGAAACAGCAGGATTTCCTACCCCCTGCCCCACCCCCAAAATCAGGATTTGGCTCTATAAGCTTGAGCTGCTCAGTGCAAGAGCTTCAGGTTGATCTCGCAAAGACTAGCCCAAAGTGCCTGCATTGCATGGTAGGGTTAGGAAACCTGCTGTTTCTTCAGCAGCACAAAATAGGAATTACACTTACCTGGTAATTGTGGTTCCTTGAGTGACTCCAGTTTAGTCCTCAACCTCTGGGTAGTGAACGTCCTTCTGCAGCTTGGAGACTGGGCATGTCAAAAACTCATGATATCACTGGATATAGCCTGCTGGTCTCTCCCATCAGCCCCCAATGAACAATTGACAAAGCAGACTCAAAGGAGCAAAAAATCAGCAACTTTTTTCTTTTTTTTAAACTTATATTCAAGGTCACGTAGAACGTATAACCTATCTACTACTCCCTTTCCAGAAGGAAATGGACTGCTTCCTGCATGCTCGCCTTTCCGTCGCATGCCTAGCCCTAAACAATCCAGAGCAATATAGCAATATATATAATATATAACAATATCATAATAACATAATATAGCGCAAAACAAATGGAAGCATCAAAACGACTGAACACCAGTGAAGGCCTATATCCACTTTTAACCTTGCACTTCCCCCAACAGAAAAACCACAGCTAAGACCCTATCCCCGGGCGGGAATGAGGACTAAACTGGAGTCACTCAAGGAACCACAATTACCAGGTAAGTGTAATTCCTATTTCCTTATCGTTCCTCCAGTTTAGTCCTCAACCTCTGGAATGTATCAGAGCAGTAATCATTGGGAGGGACCTTTCTAGCCGGATCTCAACACCACCTCCCTGAAAACGGCATCCTTAGCCGCCAGAACATCTAGGCAGTAGTGCTTACTGAAAATATGGAGACACAACCAAGAGGCCTCCCTACAGATGTCCACTGGCGGAACCAAACTGTGCTCCGTCCAAGAAGACGCTTGCACTCTGGTAGAGTGAGCTCGTAAGCTCCCTGGGACTGTATGGTCCCGTAGAAGATAAGCCGATGCACTCGCCGCTCCAATCCATCCAGAAATGGACTCCTTCGCCACCGCTTCCCTTTCCGGGGCCCTCCGAACACCCCAAAGAGAGACGATCCGCCTTGCGAAAGTTTCTGAAACCTTTAAACACTGCCACAGAGCTCTCTTGATGTCCAAACAGCGCAAGCTATGGTTCAATACGCTCCCCTCCGCCGCATCTAGTGCTGGAAGAGAGACCATTTTAGTTAGGTGAACGTAGAAACCACCTTTGGCAACAACGGAATCAGCCACCAGGCCACCTTCTGTCTGGAGACAGATAAAACACGATTCCTGACAGGTCAACGCCTGCAACTCCGAAAATCGTCTCGCCGAACAGATGACCATCAAACATACCGTCTTCAAGGCAAAACCCTTAATCTACGCCTGTTGCAAGGGCCCCAATGGTGCACTAGCTAACGTTCCTAAAACCAACGAGCTTCCCTGGTGGAATTAATATCCAACGAGAGGACTACAGTCTGGTAACCACCTGAGAAAGCGTACCACATCGACCTGTTCATGAGAGCCACTCCCTGTCCTTGGCCCCTATAGCAAGACAGAGCTGCTAACTGAACTCTCCAGGACCTGCCTTTACCAAACCCGTCCTGCAGAAAACTTAATACCAAGGGAACTGACACTGTTGTCGTGCGAGCGTGCCTCCGCGAGCACCCGTCCTCAAAGATGCACCATATATGCACATATGCAAGGGACGTAGACTTTTTATTTTATTTTTTTTTTGCAGCAAGGTGGCAAAGACTGCTGCCGAGCAACTCTTTTTCCTTAAGCTTGCCCTTTCAATGGCCACCCCATAAGCAAAAACCGATGTACCTGAGGCATTCGAAAGGAACGCCATAGCAACAGAATCTCCAATGTCAGAAACCTCTATGGATTCCCGTCGAGCAACCATATGAGACAGGCATACCACGGGCGCCTCAGCCGGCCCCCAACCACACGTTTCCACAAAGCGCTTCGATAAGCAGAACCACTCGACCTATGAGTGCCCCTGGTGGAAAGACAGAGAAGACCGGATGACGGCTGCCATTGAAACAGCGTGCCGATGCCTTCCGACCTCCTTTCGCGTTGTCTGCTGAAGAAGCGACCCGTTTACGCAGAGTGAAACGCCGCCATGAGGTCCATTACTGGCTGTCCCCATATGTGACCGATCTGTGTGAACACCTCCAGAAGCCACTCCCATTCTCCGGCATCTACTCTGACCCAGCTGAGGAAATCCGCCGTCACAATGTCCTTACCCGCAACACGTGCCACCGAAAACGCTGGCAGCCAAAGCTCTATCCACACACACAGACCCTCTGCCACAGCCTCTATGGCCACACTTCTGGTTCTGCCCTGCCAACTGATGTAGGCCACTGCCACGGAGTTGTCGGACAGTACTCGCACCGCTCGACCTGTCACCGTAGCTTCGAACGCCTGCAACGCCAGACATATCACTCGCATTTCCAGTCGGTTGATTGACCACTGGGTCTCCTGTGTACTCCAAGAGCCTTGTGCGAAACAATCTCCAAACATAGCGGAGTTTAACAAAGTTTTTGGCCAAGCTCCCATAGGAAAGGTCCATAACCTTTTATTAGAGAGAAGCTGGAAAATTATAATTTTCTTTTTTTAATATACCAACTTTCACCAATTCAAGATGTTCTACAAGGCACACAACCCAACAGAGCATCACATCTGTTGTACATGCAACGGAACCCTTAAAATATGAGCATACATGAATCCACCGCTCACCCCGATACAAGCATTGAGTAGCCCATTTGTCTTTTTGGAAACCAACCAGGTCTTTAGGACCTGGATTGGCTACTCTAGGAAACAGGATACTGGACCTGAAAGAGCTTGGTCTGACCCAGTATGGCATTTCTCGTATCCTTATGAACGGAACCTCCCCAAGGTCTCTGCCTTGGAAGTAACAGGCTGCGCCTGGCCCTATGGCCCTGTGGCTAGCTCACACGGAACAGTGTGGCCTAGTGGTTGAGGCAAGTTGCCAGAGGACCAAGTGTTCGAATTCCAATCGAGACCACCAACCTTGGGCCATAAAACTGGGGTTTCTGGTCCCACAGGTGGTCCTTCTGGCCTTCGTTAAGCGACTTAACCCTCTGCCTCAGGTACCAAAACATGAATTGTGAGCCCTTCAGGGACAAGGGAAATAGAAATACCGTAATCGATTATGCCACCCTGACCTGTAGGCAATCAGTATACTCAAATAAATAACTGACTGGGAATATGTGACCGTAGCAAACACTGGCAGTGGAGAGACATCAGAGCTGGTGCTGGTTCCTGGTCTTCCTTTCTTGCTCTCCCAGTCCTTCTGCCAGCATTGAGAAAAGTAAAATTAAAAGTAAAATTAAAGGTAAAAATCAAAAGTAAAATCAGAATAGAATTTGTCACACTAAATGCTCCTTATCTGTTCCCCCAAGTGAGCCCAGAAGCTAGGCTCACTACATCCTCCTGCTGCATCGAGACTGGACACACTGGGGGCTGATGGGAGAGACCAGCAGGCTATATCCAGTGATGTCATGAGTTTTTGACATGCCCAGTCTCCAAGCTGCAGGAGGAGGGTCACTACCCAGAGGTTGAGGACTAAACTGGAGGAACGATAAGGAAACAAACAAACCCACACATATTGAGAGATATGAAATCTTCAACAAAAATGCAATTTCCAGGTGTCATGTAGATCTGGTATCCAGGATTTATCTAGGCCTGAACTATGTAATTTAAACTGTTTCTCCTGCAATCTGGACAACAATTAATGGAAACAGAACATGACGGTAAATAGGGACTCTTCCATAGTATGTAACTAGATAGAGCTGCTCATATGGCCTAAAAGTTGTTATTCACAGAAAGTAAAAAAAATCCAGTGTTGAGAGGTAAAGAAGAAAAATTAGACATATAAAAAAAATCGAGGATAAGAGGATCTAAATGCCATGGGATCTATTTTAATTCAAAATGATAGCAAAAAATGTTTAACCTTTTCGGGCACAAGGTCCCAATAAGCATAGTTACTTACCTTTAACAGGTGTTCTCCGGGGACAGCAGGATTCATTCCTCACATATGGGTGACGTTGGCAGCGATGCAGCCCTCGCGGAAGCATCCCCCCCAGCTTTCAAACAATGTCTTTGGGAGATGCCACCACTCATGCGTGGTCCCCTTCCCGCCCAAGGGTGCCATCTTGCTCAGTCAGATGACATAGCTAAAAGCAAAAATAAAAGATGGTAAAGGAGCAATTCCAAGGGGAGGAGAGAGGGTTGTGAGGACCGATTCCTGTTACAGGTGAGTAACTACGCTTTCTCCGGGAACAAGCAGGAATTCAGTCCTCATATATGGGACTCCCCAGCTACAGGCTACCGAAAGTCCATAGCAAAATAGGGGCTCCCTCATGGGGAGTCGCAAGCAGCAGCAAATGAGTCCGTATCCACAGACCACAGTAGGACCCCTGTGTCCAATGAAACCAGCACTCTGGTAGCCTGAACATAGAAGGGTTGGAGGGTATGAGTTACCTAAACCCCAAAAAGGTTATGAAGCACAGCCTGGCCGAAGGCACTGTCCCTTCGGGACTCTTTCCTGGCAGTAATGGGCTGCGAAGGTATGGACTGAAGACCAGGTGGCAGCCCGGCAGATGTCCACCATCAGGACAGAGCGCAGGTTTGCCACTGAAGCCGCCATGGCCCCGACACGGTGCGCAGTGATGCGGCCTTCCAGCGGGAGCCTCGCCTGCTCATAAGCGAGAGCAATACAGTACGCTACCCAGGTGGACAATGTACATTTGGTCACCGCCTCCCAAAGCCTACTGGGGTCGTAGGAGATGAAAAGCTGTGAAGCTTTGCGGTGGCCCTGAGTGCATTGGATATAGAAGGACAAGGCCCTCTTACTGTCCAAGGTGTGAAGGACAATCTCTGCCCGGCTGGAGTGAGGTCTTGGAAAGAAGGTAGGAAGCACCACTTCTGGTTGAGATCGAAAGACGATACTACTTTTGGCAGGAATTTGGGGTGCGTGTGAAGCACCACCTCTGTTCTTGTAGAGCCTGGTATAAGGCGCCTCCGCCACAAGGGCTAGAATGCAAGCGGAGGTGAGCGCAACCAGGAAAGCTACCTTCCAAGAGAGGTAACGAAGGTGGCAGGTAGCCAGAGGCTCGAAGGGTGGGCATGAGCTGCCCCAGCACTACATTGTGGTCCCATTTGGTTGCTGGAGGGCAAACTGGGGGCTTCAATAAGAACAGGCCCCAAGGAAACGGGTCACCAAAGATTGGGCCGAGAGGGGCTTACCATCCACCGAATGGTGGTGTGCCACCAGGGCACTAAGGTGAGCCCAGACGGAGTTAGACTTGAGCACAGACAGAGGTGGAGAAGGTACTGTAACACCAGAGCCACCGGGCAGAATGGTGCGCTGAACACAGGGCTGATCCTAACAGAGAACCTGCGCCATTTGAGGGTGTAAGCCTTCCTAGTAGAAGCCTTGCGAGAGGCCAGCAGAATGTCTTCCACCTCAACCGGAAGACTGAAAGGGGCCAGAGTTACCCTCTCAGCATCCACGCTGTCAGTGACAGCGACCCCAGATTGTGGTGCAAGAGAGAGCCCCCCCTCCTGAGATAGAAGTTCCAGGGAAGTCCCCAAGGGGATGGGGGTCTCCACCACAAACTGTAGAAGCAGTGGGAACCACGGTTGCCTGGGCCACCGAAGAGCTATCAGGATGAGCGAGGCCCTGTTGCAGAGGGTCCTGAAGAAGGTCTTGGTGATCAGCAGCGTGGGAGGGAAAGCGTACATGAGGCCTTCTGACCATGAGAACAGGAACGCATCCGCTGACACCTTAGGGGGTAGGCCTGCTGGGAGCAGAAGCGGGGCAACTGAAAGTTGTCCGGACTGGCGAACAGGTCCATCATGGGTTCCCCCCAGAGCTGGAAAAGCCGATCAGCTACCTTGGGGTCCCGCTGCCACCCGTGCGGTTGGAGAACTCTGCTGAGTCTGTCAGCCAGCAGGCTGTCCTGGCCTAGCAGGTAAACTGCCTGCAGAAAGATACCTTGTTGGATTGCATACGAGCAGAGGACCAGTGCCTCCTGACAAAGGGTATGAGACCCCGTGCCCCCGTTTGTTCACGTAGAACATCGTTTCCTGGTTGCCTGTCTGGACCAGCACTGGCTGGTCATGCAGGTGGTGACAGAAGACTCTCAGGCTAGGTGTATGGCTCGGAGCTCCAGAAGTTTGATCTGCTGGGTGCTCTCATCTGGTGACCACTTGCCCTGAGTGCAGAGATCTTCTCAGTGGGCTCCACAGCCAAGCAGGGAGATGTCCATGGTGAGGACCTTCAAGGGGCTTGGGGCCCAAAAAGACATACCCACCTCAAGATGTTGGGGTGACTGCTACCAGACCAGGGAGTCTGCCAATTGGCGGGTTCCAGAAACTGTCACAGAGGCGGCCCATGGCCCGAAACCACTGGTCCCAGAGACACCACTGCACTGCCCTCATGTGGAGGCGAGCGTCTGGGGGGGGGGGGGGGGGAACGTGGACCATGGAGGCCATATGCCCAGGGAGGTGCAGGAGAAGATGGGCAGGCACAGAGGAAAGGTACTGTATGTCCTGAGCTAGAGACCTGAGATGCTCGGCTCAGTCCCTGAACAAGAAAGCCTTCGACTGGAGAGTGTCAATCCTTGCCCCACTAAACTCCAGACACTGTGTTGGGAGGAAGTGAGACTTGGGGTAGTCTATGACAAAGCCCAAGTGTTGCAGAACCTGGATGGTGCATGTGGTAGCTTCCTGTACCTCTGAGACTGTGCCTCCCTTTATGAGCCAGTCAGTCATTCAGGTAGGGAAACACAAAGACCCCTGGAGCCGGAGGAAGGTGGCCACAACTGCCAGGCATTTTGTGAAGACTCTTGGGGCAGAGGGTAGGCCGAAAGGGAGCACCCTGTACTGAAAGTGCCTGCCCCCCACCAAGAACCGCAAGTCCTGCCTGTGGTTGGGGTGGATGAGGATATGGGTATAAGCATCCTTGAGGTCTAAGGAGCCTAGCCAGTCTCCCTGCTTGAGGTATGACAGCAATGTTCCAAGGGAGAGCATCTTGAACTTCTCCCTCACCAGGAATTTGTTGAGGTTGTGCAGGTCGAGGATGAGTCTTAGGCCCCCTGACCTCTTTGGCACAAGGGAAGTACCTGAAGTAGAACCCCTTTCCCTTGAGGTGGTGGGGCACCGGTTCTACCGCCTTGTCCTTGAGAAGACCTGCCAACTCCTTCAGAAGAAGGTCCCGGTGGAAGGGAGACCTGAGGGGAGACCTGAGGGGCTCTCCTGGAAATAAGGGGGAGGTGTCTGAGTCAAGTGGAGGAGATAACCCTCCCTGACTACTCTTAGTGCCCAGGAATCTGTAGTGATGTCAGCCACCTCTGGCCATAGAGGGCCAGACATCCCCCTGTGGGTTGCTGATCTCCTTGGGGTAGAGAGGCTATGCTCAAGGAGTCAAAAGTTCCCCCCTGGCTGGGCCGGAGCCGGTGCCTGGGGTTCTGGAGCCTTCTACTTATGTGGGCCATGCCCTTGTCCCTTGGCCTGCTGACCCTGTTAGGGAGCTGGGGAGACCTGATAAAGGTGGGTAATTCTGTAAGCAGCTCCTTTCCTCAGGTAGAAGGGCTTTTTACCCAAACTCTTCCATCGGGGAGGGGCAGCATTCTTTTTAGAGAGTCTGGTCCTCGTCATGAACTCTGTCTCCAGCTCAGCAGCATTATCGGTCATTGGTTTGACAAAGAGGTTCTTTCCTTGGCAGGGGACATCGACCAATATGTCCTGAACCCACTGCTCAAGGTTGGACGACTGTAGCCAAGCTCGGCAGTGTGCACCGATGTAAACTGATGCTACTCGAGCTGCCAATTCGAACCAGTCATAGGCCACCCGAGACATGTATCTGGAGCATTCATGGACTGCTTTGGCCAGGTTCTTGAACTGCTGCAAAGGTTCCTCAGAGAAACCAGAAGAGAACTTGGCGAGTTCCTTTGCCAGGTCTTTCAGGGACATGCCTATGTACAGCTAGCAGGCCTAGATGCGGACGATGAGCACTGAGCCCTGGTAGCACTTCCTGCTAAAGGCATCCAGGGTGCGGGACTCCTTGCCAGGGAGCACCGAGGCGTGCGTCTAACTTTTCAGCCGACGCATGGCCAACTCCACCACCACGGAGTTATGCGGCAGAGATTTGACTTCTGGAAGCCTGGGCTCTGGCAGACCCAATACGAGTCAAGTCGTTTGCTCACCACTGGCACTGAAGCCGGTGTCCCACAGTCGGAGCATCAGTCATTCCAAGATGGGAGGAATGGGCACCGTGAGCGATTCCCACAGAGGGGCCTCGTACTAGAGGATTTCTAACTGATCCGCCTGAGGATCCTCCTCAGACTCCATCAGGAACACCAGGGCCTTGGACATGTCTTTGACAAAATCAAAAAAGCCCATATCCTCGGGTGGAGATCGCCATCCAGGCTCCGCAATGGGAGAGTCAGATGAGACATTGCGGTGGCGACGAGTATCAGGGGACTCCTCATCCTCCATCTCCCACTCGGGAGTAGTCCGTCGAGGACTCATAGGAGGGCTGCTCCGTGGGCCTACAGGCTCCTGAAGCCCTGCGGCCAGTGCTTGATAGACTTGCTGGGGATGACCATGGTCCCGTCGAGAGGGACTCAGATCGCGACCTCGGCCAAGGATTGGCTCGAGATCAAAGGACCTCAAGGATCGGCTCGGCCTCCAGGGACGTCTTGGACCCGGTGATCGGAGCGGATGAACCGGTCATGCCAGACACCACCACCTGTTGCTGGTCCATGAAGGCAGACAAACTGTGCTCCAGGGCAATCATTCTCGACTCCAGACCAGATGGCTCCGCAGCCTTCGGTGTCAGCACTGAGGGACTCTGGCCCGATGCCGGCTCCCCTGAAGGGAAATGCTCGATAAGGATAGTGTCTGGGGACTGAGGCTGGTCCACGGTTGTATCCTTCCGGAGCACCTTCGCAGGCCGCTCCTTCTCCAACACCTCGGACGAACGTCTCAGACTGCAGGACCGGGCTCGGGGAGCCCCCGGCCAGTCGGAACCATCCAAGGACGCCACCTTCGAAGGTTTCTTCTTGGGTTCCCTCGAGGGAGACCCCCTTTCTGAGGACCAACAACGAGGCCCGGGTTCAGAGGGATCCACTCGAGATGTTGGGGCCTCAGACGAGGCCCTGGACTTCGGAGGCACCGGGAACTCGTGGCAAAAACTTAACATGCTGCTGCTGGAGGCGCTTGAGGGCCTTACTGGACATCCTCTTGCAGTGACCGCAGGCTGCCAGGTCATGATCTGGCCCCAGGCAGCGGAGACAGCAGTCGTGTGTGTCAGTCAAAGACATAATTGTGGAGCACCAATCACACTTCTTAAAGCCACTGGTAGCTATGGGGAAAGTACCCCTGTGAAGTCAAAGACTCTCTGGGCTGCCAGTGGAAGAAAAAAGGCGCAAAGATGGCAAAAAAAGAAAAACAAAAAACTACAAAAATGGACCGAATTTGACGCTGAGGCAACGAGGTCGGCAGGTGGGAAGAATATCAGTGCAATACCGGAGAAGAGTATAAAACTCGGAAAGAAAAAAAAAACAAACTCAACTTTTTCTGGGAACAAGCCAGACAGACATCTGAAGGGATCCGTGGAAAAAAGGAGACTAAGCAAGATGGCACCCTTGGGCAGGAAGGGGACTATGCATGCATGGTGGCATCTCCCAAAGGCTTTCTTTGAAAGCTGGGGAGAATACTTCCACGAGGGCTCCATTGGTGCCGACATCACCCATATGTGAGGACTGACTTCCTGCTTGTTCCTGAAGAATAGATATAACTCTTGATAGTATAAGAGCATAAGAAGAGTCATGCTGAGTCAAACCAAGGTCCAAAGAGCCAGGCATCCCGTCTCTAACAAGGATCAGTCTGGGTCACACATATAAAAAAGGTATGAACAATTTTGATCTACTTTTTGTGTTTGCCTCTTTTCAAGGGATGACCAATGGCTTTCCCAAATCTATTTTAGAACAAGAAACCTGTCTTAAACTTCTTTTGAATCCTGGTATGTCAGCTGTCTTGAACATGACCCTCCAGCATCAGTACCACAGTTTAATCACGTGCTGCATGGAAAGCACAGTTACTTACCTGTAACAGGTGATCTCTGGGAACAGCAAGAATAAGTCTTCACATATGGGTACGTTGGTACTGACGGAGCCTGCGCGGGAATGCTCCCCAGCGTCCAATCAGAAAGCCTTAGGGAGCATCCCACAGCACCTGCGTGCTGCCTTCTCGCCTTTCCAACTGTCTCTCCTCAGTTGAGTTTTATAGCTGAGACAAAGAGGGAGAGAGAGAGAGGGAAAGGAAGAGAGATAGAGAGATACAACTCCTAGGGGGAGGTGGGTGGGTTGTGAAGACTTATTCCTGCTGTTCCCAGAGATCACCTGTTACAGGTAAGTAACTGTGCTATCTCCAGGAACAAGCAGGAATGAGTCTTCACATATGGGAACTCTCTATCTTTTGATGCCAGGGAGAGACCCCATAAGTTGTATGTCCCTGGGACAGGGCTGCACTTCCGCACCTGGATCTCTGGCATCCCCTGAGGGATGGTGGGTAGGAGTTGATTAAGTATGGAACAGGTGTTTGAGAACAGCCTGACCAAACAAGGCATCCCTGCGGGAGTCCTTGTCCAAACAGTAATGGGCTGTGAAGGTATGAACTGAGGCCCAAGTGGCTACTCGACAGATGTCGTCAATAGACACAGAGTTCAGGTGAGCCATTGAGGCTGCCATGGCTCTCACATTGTGAGCTGTGACATGGCCCTCCAGAGAAATGTTCTTGCTCTGATAGGCGAAAGTAATACATTGGGCAATCCAGTTGGAAAGTGTTCTCTTGGAGACTGGTTGTCCCAAAGGAGAAGGATCAAAAGCAACAAAGAGTTTAGAAGACTTTCTATGTTGTTGTGTCCTCTAAGTAAAAAGCTAGAGCTCTTTTGCAGTCCAGGGTATGAAGGTTCCTCTCTGCACTTGATGCATGAGGACCTGGAAAAAAGACAGGTAGGTAGACCTCTTGGTTAAGGTGAAAAGGCGAGACCACCATAGGCATAAAGTGTGGATTAGTCCTAAGGACCACCTTGTCATGATGGAACCTTGCATAAGGTGGATTAGCTACTAGTGCTTGCAATTCATTGATGCAGCGTGTGGATGTGATTGCAATGAGAAAGATAACCTTCCAAGAAAGGTATTTCAAGAAGGTAGTAGCTAAAGGTTCAAAAGGCGGCTGCATAAGCTGACCAAGAACCAAATTTAAGTCCCATGCCACTGGAGGTGGCCTAATGGGAGGCTTTGTTAAAAGGAGGCCTCTCATGAACCTTGCTACAAGGGGATGAGAGGAAGCAGGTTGTCCATTTAGGGGCTTGAGGGAAGCTGCAATTTCACACAGATAGACACTTACTTAATTTGTCTTAAGGCCTGCATTAGAGAGATGCAGGAGATACTCCAGCAACGATTCCAGAGGTATGGAACGGGGATTAAGACCCTTTCC
The DNA here is from genome assembly GCA_033557465.1 of Ichthyophis bannanicus. Taxonomy (NCBI): domain Eukaryota; kingdom Metazoa; phylum Chordata; class Amphibia; order Gymnophiona; family Ichthyophiidae; genus Ichthyophis; species Ichthyophis bannanicus. The sequence continues at coordinate 522,800,910 of CM066036.1, read as the reverse complement.
AGAACACCAGATGGTAAACCTTTTCCACTTGAAGGCTTAAGAACGTCTAGTGGAAGGTTTTCTGGAATCATAAAGAACATCTTTCACTTGTTGAGAAAGAGGAAGATCCTGGAGATCTAGGCCTTCAGCAACCAGGCTCTGAGATGCAGAGACTGGGGATTGGGGTGCAACAACTTTCCATCCTCCTGAGAGAGGAGGTCTGGAGCAGACCCTAACTCTAGGGAGGGAGCTTGAGAGAGATGTAGAAGCAGAGGGTACCACACTTGCCGTGGCCAATGTGGAGCTATGAGAATCATGTGGCCTCTGTCTCTCCGAAGCTTGAACAGGGTTTTGGGAATTAGGGGAATGGGTGGAAAGGCATACAGGAAGTCTTGACCCAAGTGAAGGAGGAAAGCATCCCTTGCCTGAGCCCCCTGAACCGGAGTTCTGGAACAGAACCGGGGAAGTTTGGCATTCCACGGACTTGCAAAGAGGTCTATGTCCGGGGTACCCCAGATTTGAAAAAACCTGGATACCTGGTTAATATGTAGGGACCACTCGTGTGGAAGCAGAACGCGACTGAGTCTGTCTGCCCAAGAGTTTTGAACACCTGGAAGATAGACTGCCAGAAGATGAATGTGATGCTCTCTGGCGAGGGCCCACAGTCGCAGAGCTTCGTTGCAAAGCGACAGAGAGCCAGTTCCTCCCTGCTTGTTTATATAGAACATGGCTACCTGATGGTCCATGTGGACAAGGACTGTCTTGTGGCTGAGCAGGGTGTGGAAAACTCGTAGAGCAAGGAAGATTGCTCTGAGTTCCAAGAGATTGATATGTAGAAAAGTCTCCTGTGGGGACCAGATGCCCTGGGTGGAGAGGTCCTGAAGATGAGCTCCCCAGCCCATTGGAGAAGCATCTGTTGTAAGAGTTGCCTGGGGTAGAGGATTTTGAAAAGGACACCCCAGCAACAGGTTCTGAGGGGACTTCCACCACTGGAGGGACAAAATGAGGCGACTTGTGTTTGCTATTTTGTCTGACAGGCAGCCTAATGCCTGGGTCCATTGGGTGGATAAAGTCCACTGAGCTGCTCTCATGTGAAGGCGAGCATATGGTACCACAGGAATGGTGGATGCCATGTGGCCTAGCAACTGTAACATCTCTCGAGCAGTTAGAAGGGGTTTTGATTCTGCTTGAGAAGCTAACTGCATCAAGCGAAGGCAACGGGCCTGGGGAAGATAGGCCCTTGCCTTTGTGGTATCCAGTAGCGCCCCTATAAATTCCAGGGACTGAGTAGGGATCAAATTGGATTTTGGGATGTTTATTACCAGCCCTAAATATTGAAGGATACGCATTGTGCAGGTTAGAGCAGTCTTGGCCTCTGATTGAGTAGGAGCTCGAATGAGCCAGTCGTCCAGATAAGGGAAGACAAATATTCCCAGGGGGCGTAGAAAAGCAGCAACCACTGCCATGCATTTCGTGAACACCCTTGGTGCAGAGGCCAGGCCAAAGGGGAGCACTCTGTATTGATAGTGTTTCTCCTGAAAAAGGAACCGAAGGAACCTTTTGTAAGTTGGATGGATGAGAACATGAGTGTACGCATCCTTGAGATCTAGAGAACAATGCCAATCCTGACTCTGAAGGTATGGCAGCAGAGTTCCTAGAGAAACCATCTTGAATTTCTCTTTGACTAGGAATCTGTTCAACTCTCGGAGATCTAAAATGGGTCTGAAGCCCCGTGTTTTCTTTGGGATAAGAAAATAGGGGGAGTAGAACCCCGTGCCTTGTTGTTGAGAAGGCACCTCCTCTATTGCCCCTTGGGCTAGAAGAGTGACAACCTCCTGCTCTAACAGGTTGAGGAGGGAGGTTGGAGAATTGAACTGGTGCACTCTTGTGAGAGGGGGCAAGCTGGAAAAATGAAGTTTGTACACCTCTCTTATGATGGAGTGTGTCCAAAGCTCTGCTGTGATTTGCCCCCATCTGGGAGCAAAGTGACATAACCTTCCTGGGATGGTGGAGGGCTCTGGTCCTTCTAGAGCCAGGAAGGCTAAGTTCTCTAGCCGAGAGTCAAAGGCCCTAAGGGGGCTGAGATTGCTGGGCTGGAGCAGGCCTCACAGCCTTTGCCTTGGTCTGTTTGGAGGATTGCTGACGTTTGGAAGGAAACAGAGCTGCAGAAGATGCTCTCTGACTATAAGCAGGATAGGATCTTCCTTTTTTAGAAAAAGGTGTTTTCTTAAACAACCTTTTCTTAGCAGGAGCAGCAGTAGATTTGGATAGTCTATCCAAAGCAGAATTTTCAGCATCCATTTGATTGGTAAAGATTGGCAAGCAAAAGCCAAACAGATTCTCAACTGTACAAGGGATATTTCCCAATTCATCTTGGACCCAGGTCTCCAAATCAGATGCTTGAAGCCAAGCAATCCTACGTGCACCTATAGCTATAGCTGAGGCTCTGCTTACGCATTCAAAGGAGTCGAAAGCTGCACAGTTGGAGAATTTGGAGATATCCTGGGCATGTTTGAGCCCAGAGAGAAATTCTGGCCTTTTACTGTCCGACATAAAAGGACTTAAAGTCAGCAAATGGTCAGTGACTTCTTTTAAGAACATTCCCATGTAGAGACTATAAGAATTAATTCTCGCAGCAAGCATGGAAGCTTGGAAGATTCTTCTACTAAAAGCATCCAGGGTTCTACATTCACGTCCTGGAGGATTAGAGGCATGTCTCTTGGCACTTCTAATCTTTCTCATTGCAGACTCAACCACAATAGAGTGGTGAGGAAGCTGAGTTTTATGGAAACCAGGACAAGGAGGGACACGATACATGGTGTCCAACCTGCGAGAATGAGGAGAGGTGGTAAGAGGTGCTTCCCACATCCTTAACATGAGATCATACAGAATCTCATGAATAGGCAAGGTAGCTGCCTCTTTAGGAGGTTTAGGATATTGTAGAATATCTAACTCCTTAGCTCTAGGCTCTGACAACAGGGCTACTGTAATAGAGAGGCCCCGAGCCACCTCTCTGATAAAGTCTTGAAAAGACAAGTCCTCTGGAGGAGACATCCTTCGTTTAGGAGAGGACTCCTCCTGTGGAAGAAGCATTGCTGCATCAGACTCTTCAGAAAGAGTAGTTACTCACCTGTAACAGGTGTTCTCCAGGAGCAGCAGGAATCAGTCTTCACATATGGGTGACGTCGGTGCCGACGGAGCCCTCATGCGGAGCATTTCCCCAGCTTTCAAAGAAAGCCTTTGGGAATTGCAGCGCGCATACGCGGTCCCCTTCCCGCCCAAGGGTGCCATCTTGCTCAGTCTGATGACATAGCTAAAAGACAGCAAAAAATTAGCAAAATAAATCATATGACTGCAACTCCAAGGGGATGAGGGAGGGTTGTGAGGACTGATTCCTGCTGCTCCTGGAGAACACCTGTTACAGGTGAGTAACTACTCTTTCTCCAGGACCAAGCAGGAAGTCAGTCCTCACATATGGGACTCCCCAGCTTAAGGCCCCAAGCGGAAAAATGAGCCCCCTCTAGCTCGTCAGCACAGAAGGAAGGAATCTTCTCTGAGAACGCCCCCGACCGGTAGCCCAACACCAGGGCCGGTTGGTAGGAGTTGCCTAAACCCCAAAGAGATTATGGAGTACTGCCTGTCCGAAAGCACTGTCCCTGCGGGACTCCCTCTCAAGGCAGTAATGGGCCGCAAAAGTCTGGCTTGAAGACCAAGTAGCGGCCCAGCAGATGTCTGCCAACGGAACAGAGCGGAGATGAGCCACTGACGCAGCCTTCGCCCTGACACGATGAGCCGTGACTCGACCCTCCAACGAGAGGCCGGCTGCCCCATAAGCCCAGGCGATACAGTCAGCAACACAGATGGACAACGTTCGCTTGGAGACAGGTAGCCCCAACTTATTGGGGTCAAAAGAAATGAAAAGCTGAACAGCATTCCGATGCTCCCGCGTACGGTCAAGGTAGAAGGATAACGCCCTCCTACAGTCCAGGGTATGCAAGACCATCTCAGCCCGGTTGGCATGTGGCCTGGGAAAGAAGGTCAGAAGAACCACCTCCTGATTAAGGTGAAAAGGTGAGACAACTTTAGGAAGAAACTTAGGGTGAGTCCGGAGGACTACCCTATTCCTGTAGAACCTAGTGTAAGGAGGATCAGACACTAGTGCCTGCAGTTCACTCACTCGCCTAGCAGAGGTGAGAGCTACCAGAAATAAAGTTTTCCAGGAGAGAAAACGGAGAGGGCAGGTAGCCATAGGTTCAAAAAGCGGACAAGTAAGCCGCTGTAAGACCACATTCAGATCCCACTCAGGGGCCGGTGGACGCAAAGGAGGCTTAAGCAGAAGGCGGCCTCTGAGGAAACGAGCCACTAAAGGGTGGTTGGAAAGAGGCCTGCCGTCCACCGGCGAGTGGTGTGCTGAGAGAGCACTAAGGTGAACTCGGACAGAGTTAGACTTAAGGCCCAGATTGGAGAGGTAGAGCAAATATTGCAATACAACCGCTACCAAGCACGAGAAGGGATTCTCGCTGTGCTGAACACACCATGCGGAGAATCTACGCCACTTAAGAGCGTAGGATGTCCTGGTGGATTGACGCCGAGAGGCCAAGACTACATCTTCCACCTCTCGAGGTAGTAGTAGGGGAGCTAGGACTACCCTTTCAGCAGCCAGGCCATCAGATGAAGGGACTGGAGGTTGGGGTGCAAGAGAGTCCCCTGATCCTGAGACAGGAGATCGTGTTGAAACCCCAGAGGAATAGGTGTGCCCACCGCCAGCTGTAGCAGAAGCGGGAACCACGGTTGCCTCGGCCACCTGGGGGCTATGAGAATCAAGGAAGCCCTGTCCCTGAGGACTTTGAACAGCGTTCTGGACACTAGTGGTGTGGGAGGAAATGCATACAGCAGGCCTGTGGACGCGAGATCAGAAACGCATCCGCTGCCACTCTGAGAGGATGCGGTTGTCTGGAGCAAAATCTCGGGAGTTGCCGGTTCAGAGGACTGGCGAAAAGATCCATGGTGGGGAGTCCCCACTTGAGAAAGACCTGCTGAACCACCAATGGGTTCAATCTCCATTCGTGTGGTTGCAGGATCCTGCTTAGTCTGTCTGCCAGGCAATTTTCCTGATCTGGAAGGTAGACAGCCTTGAGAAGGATTCCGTGATTGACAGCCCAAGAGCACAGCCGTTGTGCCTCCTGACAAAGAAGGAAGGAGCCTGTGCCTCCTTGTTTGTTCACATAGAACATGGCAACTTGATTATCCGTCTGGACCAGTACAGACTGGTGAGAGGGGAGGTGGGAGAAGGCTCTCAGAGCTAGACGTATCGCCCGTAGCTCCAGGAAGTTTATCTGTTGAGTAGCCTCCCAAGGGGTCCAGAGACCCTGAGTACATGTCCCTTGGCAATGTGCTCCCCAACCGAGAAGAGAGGCATCTGTGTCAGCACCTGAGTATGCGGAGGGGATTGAAAAACCACTCCGAGCACCAGATTCGGAAGATGAAGCCACCATTGCAGAGAGGAGACCAGGAGGTCGGATATCTTCACTGAGTCCGCTAGGCCCCCTGTGGCTTGATGCCACTGAGTGCGAAGGCTCCACTGAGCAGGTCGCATGTGCAGGCGGGCATTGGGGTTGACATGAACCGTGGAAGCCATATGGCCGAGTAGTCTCAGGAATTGCTGTGAAAATGGCTGGCCAGATCCATTAGCCTGTGGGCCCTGTCCAGAGGCAGAAAAGCCTTTGCTTGAAGAGTGTCTAGTCTGGCCTCTATGAACTCTAAGTTCTGGGACGGGAGCAAAGTGGACTTTGCGAAGTTTATGACAAACCCCAAGTGCTGAAGCAGAGCCACAGTGCGAAGGGTGGCCTGGTTGGCCTCTTGGAAAGATTGGCCCCTTATGAGCCAGTCGTCCAGGTACGGAAACACAAAGAGACCCTGAAGCCTCAGGTAGGCCGCCACCACTGCCAGGCACTTGGTGAACACCCTGGGAGCGGAGGACAGGCCAAAGGGTAGTACTCTGTACTGATAGTGGTTTCCTCCCACAACAAACCTGAGATATTGTCTGTGGTCTGGATGGATAAGGATGCGAGTAAACGCATCCTTTAGATCTAAGGAGCATAGCCAGTCTCCCTGCTGGAGGTAGGGCAGCAGGATTCCAAGGGTAAGCATCTTGAACTTTTCCCTCTCCAGGAACTTGTTGAGGTTGCGCAAGTCTAGGATAGGTCTGAGGCCTCCTGTTCTTTTTGGTACCAGAAAGTACCTTGAATAAAAGCCGTGACCTCTCAGGTGGTGGGGTACCGGTTCCACAGCCTGATCCTTTAGCAGACTTGCTAACTCCTGAAGGAGTAGGTCCCTGTGCAGAGGGGGTCTTGGAGGCTCCCCTGGAAAATAGGAGGGAGATACCTGGTGAAAATGGAGAAGATAGCCCTTTTGGACTATATGAAGAACCCAGGTATCTGATGTGACGGCTGACCACCTGTGGGCAAAATGGGCCAGCCGGCCTCCTGTGCTGAGAGAAGCCAGCTGAGGAGAAGAGGCTATGCTGTTTGAGTCAAAAACCCCCACCCTGCTGAGCAGGGGCCGGTGTTGGTGGCTTGGGGGCCTTCTGCCTACGGGGCCCTTGACCCTGCCCCTTGGCCTGCTGACCCTGTTGGGGAGCTGCAGAGGCCTGATAATGAGGGTATTGTTTGTAGGCAGATGACTTCCTCAGGTAAAAAGGTCTTTTTTCCCCGAGCCCTTCTTCTGAGAAGGGGCAGAGGTTTTCCTGGTAAGCCTAGTCCTGGTCAGAGTCTCGGTCTAGAGTTCTGCAGCCTTTTCAGCCATGGGCTTGCCAAAGAGGTTTTCACCTCGGCAGGGGACATCGACCAACTTGTCCTGGACCCATGGCTCGAGGTCGGATGACTGTAGCCAAGCCTGTCGGCGGGCACCGATGCCGGCCCCGGCTACTCGGGCCAAAGCCTCGAAGCCATCGTAGGCTGCTCGAGAGATAAACTTCGAGCACTCTCGAATACCAGTGGACAAGGCCTGGAACCTCTGCAAAGGTTCCTCGGAGAGACCAGCAGAGAACCCGGCAATCTCCTTTGCCAGGTCTCGGAGGTACATGCCCATGTAGAGCTGGTAAGTCTGGACAAGGCAAGCAAGCATAGAGCCCTGGAAGCACTTCTTACCGAGGGCATCCAGGTTCCGGGCTTCCCAGCCGGGAGGCACCGAGTGCATCTTCTGACTTTTCAGTCGATGCATGGCCGATTCCACAACCATGGAGTAGTGCGGTAATTGTGCCTTTTGAAACCCGGGGCTCTTACAGACTCGATAGATGGAATCGACCCGCTTGCTTAACACCGGCATCGAGGCCGGGGTCTCCCACATGCGACTTGAGCAGCCGCTTCAGCATCGGAGGAACCGGAACAGTAAAGGCCTCCTTCGGGGGAGAGTCATACTGGAGGGCCTCGAGCTCCTCGGCTCGAGGCTCATCCGCGGGGAAGGCCAAGGCCTTGGCCATATCCCGCACGAAGTCCGAGAACCGGGTATCCTCCGGTGGGGATCGTCTCCGAGGTTCAGACTCGGGCGAGTCCGATGGGACACACCGAGTCCGATGAGTGTCGGGTGACTCTTCGTCCTCCGTCTCCCAGCCCGACTCCTTGGAGGAGGAATCGAGCGGCTCCGGTCGGGCGGGCACCGATGCCCTCCGCCCCGACGACCTCGGCCCCGAATAGGAGGTCGAGGGAGACCGTGGCCGAGGATCGACTTGAGCGCGCATGGACTCGAGGATCGGCTCGGCCTCCGGGGTCGACTTGGACATCGAGGTCCCGGTGGTCGGGGCAGATGCACCGGTGAGACCGGCGATCAATGCCCGCTGCTGTTCCATGAAGGCAGCGAAGCTGCTCTCCAAGGCAATCAACCTGAGTCCGAGCTCAGGAGACCCAGCAGCCCCCGACTGGGGCCCCGATGGCGTCGGGCCCGACGTCGGCTCCCTTGGAGGAGAGTCCACGAGGACAACAGCACTTACGTGTCCAGGAGACTCCATCTCGACACGAGGATGCTTGGCAGGCCTCTCCGACTCCGAAGACCCGGGATGGCTATCGGGGCTATACGACCTGGCCCTCGAGGAACCAGGAGCGTCCACCTATGCCGCCCTCGCGGGTTTCTTCTTCCTGCGATGTTCCCGTGAAGGAGACCCCCGCTCAGAGGAACCCCGACGCTGCTCGGGGCCGGAGTCCCGAGACGTCGAGGCCTCTGACGAGGTCCGGGCCCTTCCGGATGCCGAGTCAGAAAAAATTTGATCCTTCTGGTGCTTCCGACTCAACGCCTTCGAGGACATTTTGCCACACGGACCACAGATCATCGGGTCATGATCGGGTCCGAGGCAACGGAGGCAGCAGTCGTGTGTGTCGGTAAGAGACATAAGTTTCTTACACCAATCATATTTCTTAAACCCGCTGGTAGCCATCGGGGGAAAAAGGGCGCCTGCTAGGTCAAAAGACTGGGCTGCCAGGGAAAAAAAAAAAAGGTGCGAACGCCAGTCACAAAGGACAAAAACGGAAAAAGAGAGAAAAGGACTCGATACCGGCGTATCGGTCCGAGCGGGAAAAGGAACCGGCATCGAACCGGAGAAAAAGAGAGAAAAAAAGGGAAAATCAACTTTTTCCTCGGGGGAAAAACGAACTACGTCCGTCGGGCTCCGCGGAAAAAAGAAGACTGAGCAAGATGGCACCCTTGGGCGGGAAGGGGACCGCGCATGCACGCTGCAATTCCCAAAGGCTTTCTTTGACAGCTGGGGAAATGCTCCGCACGAGGGCTCCGTCGGCGCCGACGTCACCCATATGTGAGGACTGACTTCCTGCTTGGTCCTGGAGAATCCTCAGAATCAGAGGAATCGAAGTATCATCTGTCAGGATGCTCTTGCAAAGCCCGATACCCGTACCGACTGGGATCGGTATCGGGAATCACTGGTACCGGGGTATCGGTACCGGAGGGCTGCAGAGGGCAGAGTACCGGCATAGCTGACACCGATGCCGATGCTACCAGTACCAGGATCGTCACCGATGGCGATACCGGAGCCGGTACCGGCGTAGTAGTCTGTTGCAGTACCACGGGCGTCGATGCCACAAGGAAAGCCGCCAGACTGCGTTCAATGGACAGAATCCTCTGATCCAGCAACGCTGCCAATGCCTGGAAGTCGGTACCAGTGGAGGCCACCGGTACCCCAGAGCATGGCACCAGGAGATCTGTTGAGGCCACGCCATCTAGATCATCCTGGAACCCCGATGATGCTTTAGAAGCCGAAGCCTCCCGCCGGGGTAATTTTGCCGGTGCAGAATCCTCGAGGGCAAGGCCAGGGGCATCTCGATGCTTAGAAGGAGATTTGCCCTTCGAGGACCGGCTGGATTTATGTTTAGTTTCCTGAGATCCATGTGAGGAAGAAGCAGCCCTGGAGGACGTTGATGCCACCGAAGCTGCATCAGAGGGAAACAGGGTACTGAGCTTGGCAGCTCGGTTCTGTCGACCTCTCTTAGACATCATGGAACAGGACACACAATCTGAAATGGAATGGTCAGGGCCTAAACACTTTAGACACCAGTCATGGGTGTCGGTGACGGAGATAGTACCGCCACATTTTGTGCACTTCTTAAATCCTGAGGCAGGCTTTTCCATATTTAAGGAAAAAGGGTTTTGGGCCTAAGGCCCAAAACTGAAGTACACTTGAAGAGAATAAAAGGAAAAAAGGTCTTTTTTTTTTTTTTTTTTTAAAGAAAAGAATAAGAACCGGCGGTACCGGTATAGCGTCGAGGAAGGCAGACGCGACAGAAAAGAAATAAAGAAAAAATAAGAAAATTCTTCTGCGGTGACAGGAACAGGACCTGCTGGCTCCACGGAAAAAGAACAACTGAGGAGAGACAGTTGGGAAGGCGGGAAGGCAGCACGCAAGCGCTGTGGGATGCTCCCAAAGGCTTTCTGATTGGACGCTGGGGAGCGTTCCCGCGCAGGCTCCGTCAGTACCAACGTACCCATATGTGAAGACTCATTCCTGCTTGTTCCTGGAGAAAAAAAAAAAACTCTATGATTTGTTTACAGTCTGCTGGTTATTACTTACATGGGTGTTCTCTGTGTGTCTGAAAGGTTAAACAATCGCTCCCTATTTATAAAATCATGAGTGGGGAGGAACAGTTCAACAATTATATCCTCTTCAGTTGTCTTTCTCCAAGCTGAAAAGTCCTAACCTGTTTAATCTCTACATAAGGGAGGTGTTCCTTTCGCTATCATTTTTGTTACCCTTCTCTGAATCTTTTCTAGTTCTGTTATGTCTTTTTTGAGATGGGGTGACCAGAATTGCACAAAATACTCAAGGTGTGGTCGCACAGAGGCATAAATATTCTCAATTTTGTTTTCCAGTCCTTTGTGTATAATCACCACCCGGCCTGCTGCCTTCTACTTCCTTGCATCTGCCACCTGGAACGCACTTCTTTCTGCCCTCTTTCTGGAACAGTCCTTTCCTAAAAACTTAAATTCTTAATGAAGGCCCACCTCTAATATTGACCACAATCTCCCGTCCACCTAGTTTGTCCTGTTCCCTCCTCTACTTTTTTGATGTGCGATTGGTTTTAGTGCTTCCCTTCTTTCCTGTTTTTATTGGCGTTCTTTTCACCTCTGCAATTTTTTAAAAACTTGTTTTTCGATATTGTACGCCGTTCTTCTATTGTCTCAAAGCGTAGTCAGGACTTGTCAAGACCTAATAAACAAACATTCCTTAATTGCCTGAGCTGCACATTATAGTATGCTTATTTACTACAATGGCCTCACATTATTTTCCCCCACAAAACCAATCATCCTTGTCCATTTTTAGCAGTAATAGAACTATACAAAGCTTACATTGAAGCTGTTTTAAAGTATTTTATTCAAGTAAAATTTAAAGGCACATTACTTACCACCAAATGGTATTATGCATACATTATGTTTACATGCCATCTCCACAATTTTAAGTGTATCATCATGACAACCTATTGGAAAACAAGAAATAGCATCTTGAGATTCTATTGCATATAAACAGGCTACAGCTTCAGACTTCAGCTTTCCATTACTCTCAGAACTAAGTGCCACATAAAACACACTAGACAATTTTTAATTTTTAATATTTTATAAAGCATAGTTACTCATCTGTAACAGGTGATCTCCGGGAACAGCAGGAATTTAGTCTTCACATATGGGTATCGTCGGTACCGACTGAGTCTGCGCGGGAACGCTCCCCAACGTCCAATAGGAAAGCTTTTGGGAGCATCCCGCATGGCCTGCGTGCTGCCTTCCCGCCTTTCCCAACTTTCTCTCTCCAGTTGAGTTTAAAGCTGAGACAAAGAGAGAGGGAAAGAGAGAGATAGAGAGATACAACTCCTAGGGGAGGTGGATGAGTTGTGAAGACTAAATTCCTGCTGTTCCCGGAGATCACCTGTTACAGGTGAGTAACTATGCTATCTCCAGGAACAAGCAGGAATGTAGTCTTCACATATGGGGACTCCCTAGCAGCAGATGCAGGGAGAAAACCCCAGAAGTTGTGTGCCCTTGCGAAAGGGCTCCACTTCCCCCATGGATCTCTGACATCCTATCAGGGATGGTGGGTAGGAGTTGATTAAGTATGGAACAGGTGTTGAAGAACAGCCTGACCAAACAAGGCATCCCGGCAGGAGTCCTTGTCTAAGCAGTAATAGGCTGTAAAGGTATGAACCGAAGCCCAAGTAGCTGCTCGGCAGATATCGTCAATAGACACAGAGTGAAGATGAGCCATAAAGGCTGCCATGGCTCTCACATTGTGAGCTGTGACATGGCCTTCCAGAGGAAGGTTTTTACTCTCATAGGCAAAAGATATACACTGTGCAATCCAGTTGGACAGTGTTCTTTTGGAGACTGGAAGTCCCAAATGACTAGGATCAAAAGCAACAAAAAGTTGAGGACTTCCTATGTTGCTGTGTCCTTTGTAAGTAAAAGACCAGAGCCCTTTTACAATCCAAAGGATGAAGATTCCTTTCTGCATTTGAGGCATGAGGCCTTGGGAAGAATATAGGAAGGTAAACCGCTTGGTTTAAATGAAAAGGCGACACCACCTTTGGCATAAAATGTGGATGAGTCCTAAGGACTACCTTATGATGGAACCCTGTATAAGGAGGATCAGCCACCAATGCTTGCAAGTCACTGATGCGACATGCTGATGTGATTGCAATAAGAAAGATGACCTTCCAGGAAAGGAATTTCAAGGAGGTAGTGGCTAATGGTTCAAAAGGCAGTTTCATAAGCTGCCCAAGAACCAAATGTAAGTCCCATGCCACCGGTGGTGGCTTAATGGGAGGCTTAGTTAAAAGAAGGCTTCTCATAAATCTTGCTATGAGAGGATGAGAGGAAATAGGTTGTCCATTTAAAGGCTTGAAAGAAGCTGCAATAGCACTCAAATGAACTCTCATGGTAGAAACCATCATAAAGAATAAAATTACTCAGCATATAGATAGTCATGACCTAATGGGAGATAGCCAACATGGCTTTAGACAAGGAAGATCTTGTCTTACTAATCTGTTATGTTTTTTTGAAGGAGTGAATAAACAGGTGGACAAAGGTGAGTCGGTTGATATTGTGTATCTGGACTTTCAGAAAGCCTTTGACAAGGTCCCTCATGAGAGACTTTTGGCAAAACTAAAGAGTCATGGGATAGGAGGCAGTGTACTACTGTGGATCAGGAACTGGTTAAAAGATAGAAAGCAGAGGGTAGGGCTAAATGGCCAATTTTCCCAATGGAGAAAGGTGAATAGTGGTGTACCCAGGGATCTGTGCTGGGTCCGCTGCTTTTTGACATATTCATAAATGACCTGGAAAGTGGAATAACGAGTGAGGTTATCAAATTTGCTGATGACACAAAACTATTTAAAGTTGTTAAAACCCAGGAGGATTGTGGAAAATTGCAAGAGGATCTTGATAAATTGGAAGACTGGGCATCAAAATGGCAGATGAAATTTAATGTGGAGAAGTGCAAGGTTATGCACCTAGGGAAGAACAACCCAAACTATGGTTACACGATGCAAGGATCCACATTAGGAACCACCACCCAAGAAAAAGATTTAGGCGTCCTTGTGGATACCATGTTAAAAACCTCGGCCCAGTGTGCAGCGGCGGCCAAGAGAGCAAATAGAATGCTAGGTATGATAAGGAAAGGAATGGAAAATAAAACAAAAGATATTATAATGCCTCTATATCGTTCCATGGTGAGACCGCACCTTGAATATTGTGTGCAATTCTGGTCGCCGTATCTTAAAAAGGATATAGCAATTTTAGAAAAGGTTCAGAGAAGAGCCACCAAAATGGTAAAGGGGATGGAAGGCTACTCCTATGAAGAAAGGCTAAAAAGGTTGGGGCTCTTTAACCTGGAAAAGAGACGGCTGAGGGGAGATATGATAGAAGTCTATAAATTAATGAACGGAGTGGAACGGGTAAACGTAGATCGATTGTTTACCTTATCAGAATATAGAAAGACTAGGGGACATGCAATGAAGCTACAGGGTAAACTATTTAAGACTAATAAAAGAAAATATTTTTTCACTCAACGTGTAATCAAACTCTGGAATTTGTTACCGGAGGATGTAGTAAAGGCTGTTAGTGTAGCTGGGTTTAAAAAAGGTTTGGACAAGTTCCTGGAGGAAAGGTCCATAAACCATTATTAAGAAGGGACCCAGGATATCAATGCTTGAACCAATACAAGCATTGTGGAACCTGTGTCCCTTGGGGAAACTGCTAGGTACGTACGACCTAGATTGGCCACTGTTGGAAACAGAATACTGGGCTTGATGGACCTTGGTCTGACCCAGTATGGCATATCTTATGTTCTTATGTTCTTATATGTTCTCACTGAATTGTTCTTAAGCCTGCATTAGATAAATGAAGAAGATACTCCAGTAATGATTCCAGAGGTATCGCAAGAGGGATAAGTCCCTTCTGCGAGCACCATATGGTAAACCTTTTCCACTTAAATGCATAAGAGCGTCTTGTGGAAGGCTTCCTGGAAGCATAAAGGATATCCTTTACCTGCTGGGAAAGGTTAAGACCGTGAAGTTCTAGGCTTTCAGCAGCCAGGCCCTGAGATGCAGAGACTGGGGATTGGGATGCCACAGCATCCCGTCCTCCTGAGAAAGGAGATCTGGAGCAGATCCTAACTCCAGAGGCAGAGCTTGAGAGAGATGTAGGAGCAGAGGGTATCACATATGCCATGGCCAATGTGGAGCTATGAGAATCATATGACCTCTGTCTCTGTGAAGCTTGAACAGGGTTTTGGGAATTAGGGGAATGGGTGGAAAGGCATACAGGAAGTCCTGGCCCCAATGGAGGAGGAAAGCATCACTAGCCTGACAACCCTGAGCTGGAATACTGAAACAGACCCGGGGAAGTTTGGCATTCAGCGGACTTGCAAAGAGGTCTATGTCCGGGGTTCCCCAAATTTGGAAAATTTTGGCCACCTGGTCTGCATGGAGAGACCATTCGTGTGGAAGCAGAACGCGACTGAGTCTGTCTACCCAAGAGTTTTGAATGCCTGGAAGATACACCGTAAAGAGATGAATCTGATGCTCTCTGGCAAGGGCCCATAGTCGCAAAGCTTCGTTGCATAACAGAGCCTGTTCCGCCCTGCTTGTTCACAAAGAACATGGCTACTTGATTGTCCGTTTGAACTAGGACTGTCTTGTAGCTGAGCTGGGTGTGGAATACTCGAAGAGCAAGGAAGTGTAAGGGGAAAATCAGTTTCTTGTGGTACAGAGGGATCATGAGGCCCATCTGTGAATACCTAGATAGAAAGGAATGTGTTGTGCTAAGACAAGATTCAGTGATCTTCACAGAGACAGGTACCAGTTTGTACGGTTGCTAATGAGCAATATCAGGAGCAGGGCTATGCTGCTGGGATGGGTTTATGACGTATATATGTTTTTGATACTGTATAAAAGATAGACTGCACTTCTAACGTACGGAATAAAGAGTGAGTGTGAGTGTGAGTGTGTGTTCCCCTGGGATCCCAGACAGAGAAGATAAGGTAATTCCTCGACCCAGAGAATTAGAGGACGTCCCAAGGGTAAGTGCTGGGAAACGAAAGAACAGATACCCTTACAGGAAGATTGCTCCGAGTTCCAAGAGTTTGATATGTAGATAGGTCTCCTGTGGATTCCAGGTACCCTGGGTAGAGAGGCCTTGCAGGTGGGCTCCCCAACCCACCTGTGAGGCATCCATTGTTAGAGTGACTTGGAGTGGGGGTTGCTGAAAAGGGAACCCCACCAAAAGGTTTTGGGGTGATTGCCACCATTGGAGGGACAAAATTAGGCGATCTGAGTTTGCTATTTTGTCTGACAGGCAACCTGATACATGAGTCCACTGAGTGGATAAAGTCCACTGGGCTGCCCTCATATGGAAGCGAGTATAAGGAACCACATGCACAGTGGATGCCATGTGGCCTAGCAACTAACATTTCTCGAGCAGTGAGGTGAGGTTTTAAACACTGCTTGGGAAGCTAACTGCACAATGCGAAGGCAGCGGGCCTGTGGAAGTTAGGCCCTTGTCTGTGTGGTATCCAGCAGAGCTCCTATCAACTCCAAGGACTGAGTGGAAGGATGGATTTTGGGAAGTTTATGACAAATCCCAAATACTGAAGGATGCGCATTGTGCGAGAGAGAGCAACCCTGGCCTCTGAAGGGGCTCGAATGAGCCAGTCGTCTAAGTAAGGGAAGACGAATATTCCTAGGGTGCGAAGAAATGCTGCCAGCACAGCCATGCATTTTGTGAACACCCTTGGTGCCGAGGCCAGGCCAAAAGGAAGAACCCTGTATTGGTAGTGCTTCCCTTGAAATAGAAAGCGAAGGAACTTTCGATGAGTTGGATGAATGAGAACATGAGTGTACGCATCCTTGAGATCTACAGAACAAAGCCAATCCTGACTCTGAAGGTATGGCAGCAGAGTGCCTAGAAAAATCATTTTGAACTTCTCTTTGAACAGGAATTTGTTAAATTCTCTGAGGTCTAAAATGGGTCTGTATCCTCCTGTTTTCTTTGGAATAAGGAAATAGGGGGAGTAGAACCCTGTACCCTGTTGGAGATGGGTACCTCTTCTATTGCCTCTTGGGCAAGAAGCACATTGACCTCTTGACCTAACTGGTCGTTGAGAGAGGTCTGAGAATTGAATTGCATCCCCCTTCTGCTGCTCGACGTCACCCCAACTCCCCTTGGTATCACCCAGGTTTCCGTCTTCACTGTTCTTACCTTCATCGGGTTCTCCACCGCTGGCATAAGTCTCCTTCCCCGGCCACATTCTCACATTTTTGTTTTTGTCATTCTCACTATCGTACCCTTTTGAACTCCGCCAAGCGGGACTACTTCTCAAAGCTTATTTCCTCTTCAACAAATTCTACACGTCAACTTTATCGCATCCTTCATTCTCTTTCTGCATCCTCATCGTCCCCTAATACTGCACTTCCTGCCTCATCTTCCTCTAATAACCCCACTTCTGCTGCTCTGGCCTCTCATTTCGTCAATAAGGTTCTCTCTATCCGACAGCTCTTCCCCTCCTGCCCCCCCCTCTTTCTCCCCCTCCCCCTCTTTCCCCGGTTTCCTCCTCGCCAGAGGTTTCCCCATGTGTTCCCCCCTTCTCCCACTGCTGGTCTGTCTTCCAACCTATTACCCTACCAGAATTGACTAATGCCCTTTCCACCACCCAGAAAACCACTTGTCCATCTGATCCTATTCCCTCCCACTGGCTCGCCGAGTCATCGCTGGCTTTGCTTCCTTTGATTCTTTCTATCTTTAACACTTGTCTTTCATCCGGTACCTTCCCCTCACATTGGAAACACGCCCCGATACGTCCTCTTTTGAAGAAACCCTCTCTGGATCCTTCCTCACCATCTAACTGGCGCCCTATCTCTAACCTCCCCTTTATCTCTAAGCTTCTCGAAAGGTTGGTCTTCTCTCAGCTATCTTCACACTTAGAGGATTCTTTGGTTCTTCACCCCCGTCAATCTGGTTTCTGCCCTGGGCACAGTACCGAAGCTATCCTCATTTCTTTTCTTAATGAATTGCATATTGCCCATGATCACGGTTCTCTCTCTGTAGCTGTCTCACTTGATCTCTCTGCCGCTTTCAATATTGTTGACCACCGCACTCTTCTTCTAAGGCTTCGTTCTATTGGTCTCTCTGGTTTCACTCGTTTCTTTTCAACCGGTCATTCTCAGTTCTGTCGGGCTCTGATTCATCTACTCCGTCACTTCTTCCCTGTGGTGTTCCTCAGGGTTCTGTGTTGGCCCCCATGCTGTTTAACATCTTTCTGGCCCCTCTTGCTTTACTTATTCAGCAGCACAGTATCTCTGCGTACTATTACGCAGATGATGATATCCTTCTCTTTCACACCTGTCCTCTCACGCCTGATATTGGTCCCCTCAATGTTTGTCTCTCAGCTGTCTCTTCCTGGTTTTCAGAGAACTTTCTACATGTTAACCTGTCTAAGACTTCAGCTATTTGGTTCACTGCTGGTGCCCCCACTCCTACCCTCACTCCATCTCTTTCTGCGGGTCCTATCCCTCTCGTCACGTCCATGCGATATCTTGGTGTCACTCTGGACTCAGCTTTAACTTTCAAAGACCACGTTTCTTCCATTGTCCAGCACTCTTTCTATACGTTGCGGCAACTTCGTGCAGTCCGGCCTTTTCTTTCCCTCTCCTCTATGACCACACTTCTTTCCCTTGTTGTTTCTCGTCTAGACTACTGTAATGCCTCCCTGGCCGGCCTCCCACTCTCTCAGCTTCACCGTCTCCAACTGGTTCATCACACTGCCGTCCGTCTTTTGACCAATTCATCCTGTTCTGTCCATGTCACTCCCCTCCTCATCCATTTACACTGGTTGCCCGTCCCTTTCCGTATCCAATATAAGATTCTGATTTTTGTTCACAGGGCTTTGCACACTGGTGTCCCTCTCTACCTTTCTGATCTGGTTCACTTCCATTGCCCCTCTAGAGTTCTTCGATCAATCCATACTAATCGCCTCTTTCTTCCACCTCCTTCTAGGGCTCGTCTTGAATCTACACGTTCTTCTGCTTTCTTTTTCCTTGGTCCTCATCTTTGGAACTCACTACCTTTAGCTTTACGTCTGGAATCTTCCTTCCGCACCTTTAAAGCCTCTCTCAAGACCCACCTCTTCTGCACAACTTTTGACATCCCTCCTCCTCCCTTCTCCTCCTGCCAGCAGCTGATTGTTTCCCTTCCCTCTCTTTTGCGTTTTATGTTTTCCTCTGTTCCTTTTCTCTTTGCTATCCCTTTTTGTAAATGAATGGCGTTCCTTTCTGTTTCTATCAGTAGCCTCCTTTGCTTTTATTGTAAACCGCTGCATGCCTTTTGGTTTAGGCGGTATAATAAGTTTTAAATAAAGATAAAGATAAACTGTCTTACCACTGTAGGAGGGAGCATGCTGAGGAAATGAAGCTTTTACCCCTCTCTTACAATGGACAGAGTCCAATTTTCTGCTGTTATTTGACCCCATCTGGGGGCAAAATGACATAACCTTCCTGGAATGGTGGAAGGTTCTGGGCCGTTCAGGGCCAGGAAGGCAAAGTTCTCTAGATAGGAGTCAAAGCCCCTGTGGAGGCTGAGTCTGCTGAGCCGGTTGAGGCTTAGCAGGTTTTGTTTTTCTTTGCCTAAGTTGTTGCTGCTGTCCCTTTTGGGCAGACTGACCTAAACTTTGCTCCTGCTGGGTATAGGAGGGATAAAACTTAAGAACATAAGATGCGCCATACTGGGTCAGACCAAGGTCCATCAAGCCCAATATCCTGTTTCCAACAGTGGCCAATCTAGGTCATACATACCTAGCAGTTTCCACAAAAGACACAGGTTCCGCAATGCTTATACTGGGTCAAGCATTGATATCCTGGGTCCCTTCTTAATAATGGTTTATGGACCTTTCCTCCAGGAACTTGTACAAACCTTTTTTAAACCCAGCTACACTAACAGCCTTTACTACATCCTCCGGTAACAAATTCCAGAGTTTGATTACACGTCGAGTGAAAAAATATTTTCTTTTATTAGTCTTAAATAGTTTACCCTGTAGCTTCATTGCATGTCCCCTAGTCTTTCTATATTCTGATAACGTAAACAATCGATCTACGTTTACCCATTCCACTCTGTTCATTAATTTATAGACTTCTATCATATCTCCCCTCAGCCGTCTCTTTTCCAGGTTAAAGAGCCCTAACCTTTTTAGCCTTTCATAGGAGTATCCTTCCATCCCCTTTACCATTTTGGTGGCTCTTCTCTGAACTTTTTCTAATAACGCTATATCCTTTTTAAGATACAGCGACCAGAATTGCACACAATATTCAAGGTGCGGCCTCACCATTGAACGATATAGAGGCATTATAATATCTTTTGCTTTATTTTCCATTCCTTTCCTTATGATACCTAGCATTCTATTTGCTCTCTTGGCTGCCGCTGCTCACTAGGCCGAGGGTTTTAACATGTTATCCACAATGACGCCTAAATCTTTTTCCTGGGTGGTGGTTCCTAATGTGGAACCTTGCATTGTGTATCTCCGATCTGGGTGCTCGTGCAAGGCACAGTACGGTACTGGTACCGATCAAAGTCGGCATCGGAGGGGTCCAGTACCATCTTGTCATGCTTATCCATCCGGTAGACTCGATCCCGGTAGAATACCTGCTGATGTCGATGCAGTCGGTCCCAGTACCAGAGTCGGTGCCGGGACCGGTTGAATTGTCTGAAGCGGTTTCAGGGGCATCGAGGCCGTGAGAAGAGCCGCCAGACTGTGTTCAATAGCCAAGAATCTCTGGTCTATCGACGCTGCCGATGCTTGGGTATCGGTACCTGATGAAGCAGCCGGTACCCCAGAGCATGGCACCAGTAGTTCTGCCGAGGTTGAGGCCTCGAGGACATCCTGGAGACCCATTAGTGCTTTGGAAGCTGAAGCCTCCCGCCGGGGCAATTTTGCCGGTGAAAGTCCCTCAAGGGCAACGCCAGAGGCATCTCGATGCTTAGAGGGAGATCTACCCTTTGAGGACCGGCTAAATTTATGTTTAGTTACCTGAGATCCATGGGAGGAAGACGAAGCCCTGGAAGACGTCGATGCCACAGAGGCTGCATCGGAGGGAAAAAGGGTGCTAAGTTTAGCAGCTCAGTTCTGCCGGCCCCTTTTCGACATCATCCCACAGGCAACACACTCTGAAATAGAGTGGTCAGAACCTAAACAATTGAGGCACCACTCATGGGTGTCGGTGATGGTACCGCCACACTTGGAACACTTTTTAAAACCCGAAGCAGGTTTTTCCATTTTAAAGGAAAAGGTTGGGCCTAGTGCCCAAAATGGCGTATGGCACCTGAGGAGAAAATAACTGAAAAAAGACTCCAGAAGAAAGGTTTTTTTGGTTTTTTTTGAAAAAAAAAGAAAGAACCACCAGCAGTACCGGTGTAGCGTTGAAGGCAGACGCAACCACAAAAAAAGAATAGAAGGAAATTATTTTCTGTGGTGACAGGATGTGCGACCTGTCGGCTCCGCGGAAAACAAAGAACTGGAGAGGGACAGTTGGGAAAAGCGGGAAGGCAGCATGCAGGCGCTGTGGGATGCTCCTAAAAGCTCTCCTATTGGATGCTGGGGAGCGTTCCCGCGCAGGCTCCGTCAGTACCGACGATACCCATATGTGAAGACTACATTCCTGCTTGTTCCTGGAGATTGAACAATCTCTGAAAATAAAAATAAAAAGTCGCTGTTAACTCATTAGGAATGATGCAAAGAGCGAAGCTACATTACAGGCAGTTATTTTCTTCTAGATTCCTTTTTAAAAGGACAGACCTCTCTGTCCTTTGGCTTTGCCCAATAAACACGCACAAGCCAAATCTTCATCGTGAACCAAAATAGAGAAAAATCTGCACAAAAGGTCTATGTGATTTAACAAAAAAAAAAAAACCCACCACAACCTAAATGGAAATTCCCTGAAGATGAGGAGACACAAAGAACAAAGGGGAATAGAACAGCAACATATACATACGTGAAAGATATAAATTGGGCACATGAAAAACCTCTCAGACAGAATGCTCTAGAACATAGGTGTCAAACTCTGGCCCGCGGGCCAAATTTGGCCCGTAGTGTAATTATATTTGGCCCGCGAGGCTATACCAAATGACTACTAGAGCTAGCCCGTCGGTATTATACAGCGCATTCATTCATCGCTAATACTACAAATCCCATAATGCCTTGCTGTTGTTTTGGCGCGTCAATCAGGACAGGTCCCAGAAACGCCCTCTCCTGTGTGACAGAAGTCATAGCGATCTCAAGCTACAACTGTCACTGTGGAACCCCTTCCCAAAAATGGCAAAAAGAAATGCAGACAACAGGAACTTTCTGGACAGGTGGGAGACAGAATATTTGTTTACATATGTAAAAGACAGACCTGTTTGTCTGATTTGTGGAGTCAACGTGGCTATAACTAAGGAGTATAACATTCGACGACACTATGAAACAAAACACCATGACAAGTACAAGGACCTGGACATGACTCAAAGGAGCCAGAAAGTGGAGGAGATGAAAAGAAGTTTGGTTTCACAACAGAATATGTTCAAAAAAGCCACATCACAAAGTGAGGCTGCTGTAAAGGCTAGTTATATTGTGGCAGCAGAGATCGCAAAATCAGCCCGGCCCTTTAATGAGGGAGAGTTTGTGAAAAAGTGCATGTTGAAAGTTTGTGACATCGTGTGCCCAGAGAAAAAGCAAGCCTTTTCAAACGTGAGCCTGAGCAGAAACACAGTAGCTGATCGCACATGTGATCTTGCCACCAATCTGTATAACCAGCTTTTGGAAAAGGGAAAAGATTTCGTTGCATTCTCCCTTGCTGTGGATGAGAGCAGCGACGCATCTGATACTGCTCAGCTGTCAGTCTTCATCCGTGGAGTGGACTCAAATATGTGTGTTACGGAGGAGCTATTGGGATTCAAATCAATGCATGGCACAACCACAGGAAAGGAAATTTTTGAGGAGGTTTCCAAATGCGAAACTGAAATAAAGCTGCCGTGGGATAAACTCGTGGGATTAATGACAGATGGTGCGCCAGCGATGTGCGGTAAAACAAGTGGACTGGTGGGCAGGGTCCGGGAGAAGATGCAGGAAGAGAACTGTGCAGGTGAACTAACTGTTTATCACTGCATCATACATCAGGAATCATTGTGTGGCAAAGCCCTAAAGATGGAACATGTTATGACCACAGTAACACAAGTAGTTAACTTTATAAGAGCCAAAGGTCTGAATCACCGCCAGTTTAAGTCTTTTCTGGAGGAGTGTGGTTCGGAATATGCAGACGTGCCGTATCACACAGAGGTGAGATGGTTAAGCCGAGGAAAAGTACTGAATAGATGTTTTGAGCTGCATGAGGAAATATGTCAGTTTCTGGAAAGCAAAGGGAAGGACACAGCAGAGCTTCGGGAGAAAAAGTTTCTGTGTGAGCTGGCCTTTCTGTGTGACATCTCGAGCCATCTCGATGCGCTGAACCTGCAGCTTCAGGGGCGGGGGCGCATCATCACAGACATGTACGCTGCAGTGAGGGCTTTTAAAACTAAACTGTGCCTGTGGGAGAATCAGATGCTGCAAGGAAACCTTGGCCATTTTCCCTGCTGCCAAACCATGAAAACGCAGTTCTTTACCAACTTGTTCCCATGCGCACAGTTTGCTGAAAAACTCAGTGTACTTGGCGCTGAGTTTAGCCGGCGATTTGCCGACTTTGATGTCCAGAAATGTAGGTTTGAACTGCTCAGTAATGCCATTGCAGTTAATGTGGAAAACGCACCAACCAACCTCCAAATGGAGCTAATTGAACTCCAGTGTAATGACACGCTGAAGTCAAAGTATGATGCTGTGGGCGCCGCCCAGTTTCCACAGTTCATCCCTGACACAATGCCTCAGCTCCGCACCCAAGCTGCTCAGATGCTCTCCATGTTCGGCAGCACTTATCTATGTGAGCAACTTTTCTCCTCGATGAAGATGACCAAAACATCTCACAGGAGACGTCTGACTGATGAACACCTTCGCTCGATACTGAGGATTTCCTCAGCTCAAAGCCTGAGCCCAGACATTGATGAACTATCATCCAAGAAGAGATGCCAGGTATCTGGCTTGGGCACATCAGATTAGATCAGTGTGCAGCAAACTGAGCAATAATTAACGTTTTCTTTATGCACTTTTTCTTGCTACTCCAAGACATGGGCTTGAATGGTTGATTAATTTTATTATTGTTATTTTATTTTAAAAATTATTATTTATTATTATTTAAATCTTATTTAATGAATGAATGTCATTGATGTTTTTTTTATTTGAAATTGGTTTTTGCATATCTGAACTATTAAGTTATAAATTGTATAGTAATAAGTGTTGCTTCATATTCAATGTTAAAGCAAATCTTGTTTGGGTCCATATTAAAAGGTTCATTTGTTCAATGCTGGCCCGCGACTTTGTTCAAGTTTTACATTTTGGCCCACTGTGTATTTGAGTTTGACACCCCTGCTCTAGAACAAGGGTTCTCAACCCAGTCCTCAGGACACACCTAATCATGCATGTATGCAACACTCTCATATTATTTACTGTGGTTATTTTGAAAGTCTGACTGGCTAGGTATGTCCCGAGGACTGGGCTATTATCCCCTGCTCTGAAAGACATATGTCATGGTATGAAGCATTAATAGGGCAGATTCAGGAGAAGTATCAGAAAACATTTCTTCAGGAAGATGGTGATGGACAGAATGGCAGACAAAATCAATAATGGATTTTAAGAAAGCCTGTAATAAGCATAGTGGATCCTTAGCTGCTAAAAATCAGAAATAAAAGCCAAACAGGGGTCTACGGCAGTACACCATGAATGAAATTAGCCAGACGAGATGAGCCATTATAATTCTAGTTTTCTTCCTTCTCCGTATTCTTTATCTTATCTCTGCACTAGCACAGCTACTTTGTATTACAGTGTAGTCAGCCAAAACCGAAGCAGTCCTGAGCCAAAGTAGACACGCGCAGATCGAGATGATCTAGGCAGCTCTGCCGGCATGAACCATCTTCCCCATAGGTTGGGCTTGCTGGTTGCTGGTGGTGGACAGCAGATTTTAAATGGCATAGGCCAAGCTAGGCAGAAAGCTGGAACCCTAACAAGGCGAAGCTGAAGACAAACATAAGTAAGAAAGCTGGACCTGAACAGCAAAGTGACTCTTGGAAACAGAAGTCCTATGTACAAGGCACAAAACAATTTTGGCAAACAAAGATTCCTAAAAAACCCAAGAACCTTGTTTACAAGTTG
This sequence comes from Ichthyophis bannanicus, assembly GCA_033557465.1. Classification (NCBI taxonomy): domain Eukaryota; kingdom Metazoa; phylum Chordata; class Amphibia; order Gymnophiona; family Ichthyophiidae; genus Ichthyophis; species Ichthyophis bannanicus. The sequence continues at coordinate 522,776,627 of CM066036.1, read as the reverse complement.
CCAGAACTTGGGCGCCTCTTCTGCCTCATACATGTAACTATTTCCCAGCCATGATTCTCTATGTACTAAGTTTCTGTGACAGCTTGTGCGTCCCACGATTCAACATTGGTGGTGGGGTGGGGGCATGGGGAGGTCACTCTGCCTTAAGGAATTTTTTGTCTTATGCAGGATGCACTGCGTGGGGCCAGGCACCATCATTTACAAGATGATGGCACAGGGGCAGGAGTGTGTGGGCAATGCTCCTGCTCCATCATTTAAGGTACTACGGGGTATGTGGAGGGGTTCAGTGCCACCGGGCCTTTTTTTTTTTTTTTTTTTTTTTTTTTTTAAAGTTGGGAGGGGGGAAGAGATCAGGGCCACTGGACCACCAGGGTTTTTGTTTCTGTCTGGGGGCACTAGCCCCCCCCAACAGTGTGCCAATGGCAATTGGAGGATTTCTCTGATGCTTGGATCATCTGAGGTGAAGTGTCAAATTTCATCTCAGATGATCCCGTTTGTCTGCCGTCTGTGAGCATGTGTTTGGCTTGCTCTGCCAGTTTAAAAACACAGATTTTCTGCACACTGGGTAATTTGCATACTGTATCCCAGCACGAACTGTCAACATTAAACTCTCACTATGAAACCCTGTGCTACCGCTTTAAGCACTGGGCTTTAGAATGGGGTTTCTGTAAGTTTGTACCTAAGGAAATGGAGAGTTAAGCGACTTGCCCAAGATCACAAAGGTGTCAGCGGGATTTGACCACAAACTTCCCTTGTTTTCAGTCCACTGCTCTTTAGTTTACTTCCTCCATTTAGAAGGAGTACACACAAAGATGGGAAACAGTAGGCAACACAGAGAGGAAGAAGGTTACAATAAATGTGTGAAAAAGTTTGGACAGTCAATGTACCATAGGAAAAATAGGAAATTCTACAAAGAAAAAAAAAAAAGTTAAAAAAAAAGGCAAAAAACAAAGGGGTTGGAGAGAAGGGCAATGCCGTAGGGTCTTCAATTACCTCAAGAATCAACAGCAAAGGCTTAAGTAAATAGTCAGGTCTTAAAACCAGATCTGAAAAAGTAGAGAGGCTGTTCTCAGTCTCAGAGCCATGAGCAAAGCTAGATCCTGAGAAGACTGGCCATTTTTGCAAAGGAGTAACTCCTGTGGCTTAAAAAGCTTGCAGTGCAGTATGATCCCGATAGTTCATCTCCAAAACATCCTTGCAGTGTAGCTTTGGAGCGCTTTTCTTTTGCAAAAAAATAAAGACGACTGTCCTGATAAGGGCAAGGAAAACAATGAGAAACACCCAGAACTGGGGGTGATGTTGGTGGCTTTTTCACCTAAAATTGTACTTTGGATGTCTCTGGTACAGCTGTATTGCACAGAGTAGGTGGCAACAGTACAATATCTTGTAAACCTATAGGAGAAGAAGTTGGCCTGTGTCTATTCTGCACAGAACAGTTTGTGGTACAGCTGGCTGCACCATTTTGAGCTGAGAACAGCCTAAGTCAGATGACACAGCAGCTTTGCGCTAGAATTATGAAGTATGTTCTTAAGCACAGGTGATGGGGATGGTGTCATGATTATGGTCGTCTGCACCGAGATGTTGTCACTTCGTAACTGCTTTTGAACAATGCGGTTTAGAAGGTTCTGCCTTATCAGACCTGTATGACTGCACCAAAGAAGTCTCAGCCAAAACTGGCATCTTTTCTGAAGAGTTATTGTGCTGCTCATTCATGATGGGACATTTGGAGTGGAGGAGTAGCCTAGTGGTTGGGGCAAGGTACTTCAGGCCGGGGGTTCAAATCCCACTAGAGGACAGCAACCTTGGGCCGGAAGGACTGGGGTTTCTAGTCCCATAGGTGCTCCTTGTGGTCTTGGGCAAGCCACTTAACCCTCCATAGCCCATGTTCCCTGTAAAATAGTTATCTCCAAGTTATAATGCCCTGTTCAATGTAATTTCAGCTTGTTCAATGTAAACCGCTTTGATATCATGAAAGGCGGTATATAAGAAATGTTAAATAAATTTGAAACCACTGCATGAGAGGATGGTAGCAACACCGAGGGAGGGAAGAGACAAATTAGCACAAACATTATACAAACTACTCTCTTGCTCTTGTGAAAAATGCACAACCATCAAGAAAGAGTCTATCTACCCAACATAAGCAGAGACGGTATAAGCATCCTAATGCTAACCTGTCAATACTTTTGTATATTTTACTCACAAGCTGTTACCAGGAGTAAAATAAAGAACTTTTTTGGATAAGTTAGTGAGAGGACTTGCAAGCAAGATGACCGATTTGATTTGATTTATTTACTTTATATACTGCCTGTCACAGCATGACATCAAAGTGGTCCACAATGAGTGCATAATACAAAAATCAACAAATACACAAACGTTCAATAAAATCTGACAAAAAGATAATGACAAATGCATAAAGGGGGCTATTTTAGAAGCACTGTCATATGTACATAATATTTATATGTATAATACTGGCATACATGTGTCAATGCCATTTTAGAATAGGTGGATGCTTATGTTTAGAAGAAAACATGGGCGTGGTACGAGAGGGCGAAGAAGTGGTTAGGGCGGGCCTACAATATTAACATGGAGTCCACATTACTATGAAAAATAGTAGACATGTGCATTTACAGCTGCCTCATGACATAAATAAGTGCCCGCTGGAATCGGCAGCTCTCAATACCAACATCTGCACACACACCCTTCCCCAAGACAGCGATCCAACTTGAATTCCCTCCACAAGATATCCAATCACTCCGATACCCCCAACTCCTAGTAGTAATACCTCAAGATTACTGCTAGGGTCACAATAGTCATTTTTAACTCAGGACAACAGAAAGCAGAAGCAACTGATCGTTCCTGCTCAATCTAGGAACCCCAGGTAAGGCTGGAGATAGGATTGGGGTGAGGCCCCCGTGGGGGGTCAGATTATCAAGGACAAGTGATCAGGATTGGAATTGCTATGGGGGGGGAGGGAAGACGACTGGTGCTGCATGCAGATTGGTGCAAAAACATGAAAGTCTCTGGGACTCTCGCTCACTCAAGCAGACTTCAGAATATGAAGAGTTCAAGCAGTTGGCATTTCCCTGTCCTGATGCAGCCCAGATAGAAGTGACTGGCAAAACTCAAGTCGACGCTTGTCCAGCTTGCTAGACTTCTAACTTTTGAAGAGAGTGAATTACAGCCTTCTAAGAGATACTGCTGCTAAACTAAGTATTTTCCTGTGTTTTTAAATGCATTTAGAAAATTGAAAACACATTTTGGCCTATGAATGGTATTTGAGGAAAGCGGGTGGTGTTGGCTTGGGGCTTACTGCCTATCTGGCTAACTTTTCTTTCACACCCCCTCCTGTCTGAGGCCTTTAAATAATATTGGCAGATTTCTATAGTTGGCTGTCTTATATGTGTTTAGGTGTGAAAGTCGGATTACCACTTCCCTTCATTGCTTAGTGCTTGGACTCGGTGACTCTTTTTTGTATTGGCTACATGCAGATTGGTAGCAGAGTTTTTAAAAAGCTGATTCTATGCATGTGTGTGGACAATGTTTGCGCAACTCCAAGAAGCTATGATACCCTTTTGCACCATCACCTGTGCTTAAGAACATAGTTCATAATTCTAGCACAGATAAAGCTGCTGTGTGGAGGACATTTTCATGCACGTATTGCAAAAAAGGTAGCAGGTGTTCTCCATGTATAGCAGGAAAAAGTCCTCATGTATGGGTGATGCCATCCGAAGGAGCCCACATGGGAATGCTCCCCAGCTACTAATCAAAGCTTTTGCAAACATCCTCATACACACCATCTTCCCACCTGCCTCGCAACACCATTTAAGATCAGTCTGGTACTATAGTATATAGTTGTTGATATGGAAGGACAGACTAGATAGTTCTATGTTTCTATATAGTAGAATACACTCCTCCCGCCTCCCTTGGAAGTTGTAAGGACTTCTTCCTGCTGTTTGCAGAGAATACCTGCTGCAGCTGAGTAACTAGCTTTTCTCTGTGGACAAGCAGAAAATAAGTCATGTCTGAGACTCTAGTTACAGGCTACTTTAAAGAAAAGAACAGTGAAATTTTAGCCTAACAGTGGCAACTACATTTTTTTTGTTGAAGAGACACATACACACAATTTTTTCTTTGGGTAGCCTGAACAGTAAAGAATGGGCCTAGAGGGAATGGAGTTGGATTCTAATCCTCAAACAGATTCTGCAGTTCTGATTAGCCAAAGTTGCTGTTGCATTGGGAATCCCTTTCCAGACAGTAGCAAGATGTGAATATGTGGACTGAAGACCACATTGCAGCTTTGCAAATCTCTTCTATAGAGACTGAGCGCAAATTGACCACTAATGCAGCCATGCCTCTGATATCGTGAGCTGTGACATGACCATTGAGTCTCAGGCCTGCCTGGGCATAAGCGAATAAGATGCAGTCTGCTAGCCAAATTGAAAGAGTTTGGAGACAGCAACTCTAGTTTATTGAGGTTAAAAGAAATAAAAAGCTGGATGGATGTACTTTCTATGGGTTTTTGTCCTCTCCAAGTAGAAGGCTAACGCTTGCTTGTAGTCCAACATATGTAGCGCAGTTTCCCCTTTATGAGCATGTTTTTGGGAAAAATTGGTTAAGATGGAAGTCTAATACCACTTTCAGAAGGAAATATAGGGGGAGTATGGAAGATTACTGTTATGATGGAATTTAATATAAGGTGGATGAATTATGAAAGCCTAAAGCTTGGCCACTCTGCGTGCTGAAGTGACCACTACCAGAAACAAAAACTTCCAGGTCAAAAACTTCAGAGGGCAGAAATTGAGTGGCTCAAAAGCATAGTTACTCACCTATAACAGGTGCTTGCCAGGGACAGCAGGAATCAGTCCTCACATATGGAAGACGTCAGCACAGACAAAGCCTGCACGGAAGCATCTTCCCAGCTTTCAAAGAAAGCCTTTGGGAGATGCACCACACGTGTGGTCCACTTCCAGCCCAAGGGTGCCATCTTGCCTCAGTCAAATGACATAGCTAAGATGGCTAAAGAAAAAAAGAAATACGGTAAAGCAGCAACTGCAAGGGGAGGGAGGGAGGGTTGCGAGGACTGATCCCTGCTGTCCCCAGAGAACACCCATTACAGGTGAGTAACTACACTTTTTCTGGGAACAAGCAGGAAGTCAGTCCTCATATATGAGACTCCCCAGCTACAGGCTACCGAGAACCTGTAAAAACGCCACGGCGACCTGCAAAGGGTGAGCCATGAGTAGCAGCAGTTGTCCTTACTGAGAGACTCGCAAGACCCAAGTGTCCGGGAAAGAACAAGCACAGAAGGGCCGGAGGGCAGGAGTTGCCTACACCCTGAAGAGATTATGGAGTACGGCCTGGCCAAAGGTGCAGTCCCATCAGGACTCCCTCTCCAGGCAGTAGCGAGCTGTGAAGGTTTTGGACCGAAGATCAGGTGGCAGATTTGCCATGGAAGTAGCCATGGCCCTGATGCAGTGTGCTGTGACTTTCTGGTCCAGTGAAATCCCTGCCTGCTCGTAGGCAAGAGTAATGCAGCCGCCACCCAAGCAGACAGAGTTTGCTTAGTCACTAGGAGACTCAGATGACTGCAGTCGCAGGATACAAAAGGCTGAGGTGCTTTGCAATGGCCCTGCGTCCGTTGCTGATAGAAGGACCTCTGGAAGGGGCGGTATAGAAAAGCACACAAATAAATAAAAAGGACAAGGCCCTTTTACAGTATGGAGAATGGTCTCTGCCCTACCGGCATGAGGCCTCGGAAAGAAGGTGGGGAGCACCACCTCCTGATTAACCACCCTATTCTTGAAGAATCTGGTAAAGGGGGGCTTTGCCATCATAGCCAGGAGCTTGCCGACTCTGCGAGCTGATGTGCATGCAATAAGGAATACGACCTTTCATGAAAGGTATCACAGGTGGCAGGTAGCCAGAGGCTCAAAATGGAGGCTTAGTGAGTTGTGAGAACACCACATTCAGATCCCACTCCACCACTGGGAGGACAGACAGGGAAGGTTTGGATAACATGAGGCTCCACAGGAAACGGGACACAAGGGGCTGCGCCAAGAGGGGCTTTCCCTCAATGGGATGGTGATGCGCTGTGATGGCATTTGTGTGTACTCTGACTGAATTGGTTTTAGTCCCACCTGAGACAGATGGAGTAGGTACTGGAGTACCACTTATACCAAGCAAAATAGGTCTGGCCATCTTTCTGCGCACCACACCGAGAAATGGCACCACTTGGAGTATGCCCTTCTTGTGGAGGCCTTATGTGAGGTCAGAAGAACCTCGTCCACGTCCCGTGGGAGGCTGAAGGGAGCTAATGCTACCCTTTCAGCAGACAAGCTGTGACTGACAGGGACCCCGAGTTGGAGTGTAGGAGAGTCCTGCTCCTGTGAGAGAGTAGCCCTGGAGCTCGGCCCAAGGGAAAATCGGCGATGCTGCCAATAGGGAGAGGAGCAGTGGGAACCAGGGCTGCCTGGGCCACAGAGGGGCTTATCAACATTATTGATGCTCTGTCACACTGGACCTTGAATAGGATGAGGAACATCTGCTGCCACCCAGGATGGGTATGGCTGGTGAAAGCAGAATCGGGGCAACTGCATGTTGTCCAGACTGGCGAACAGGTCAATCGAAGGGACGCCCCTGAGACGAAACAGCTGGAAGGCTACTACTGGATCCCAGCACCACTCGTGTGGTTGGAGGACGCTGCTCAGTTTGTCCACCAGGGCACTGTCCTGGCCCAGGAGGTAAACCAACCTTAGGAGCATCCCCCTGTGTGCCGTACAGGTGCAGAGGGCTATGCCTCCTGGCAGAAAGGGTACAACCCTGTTCCCCCTTGTTTGTTCAAGTAGAATACTGCAACATTGTTGCCAGTCTAGATCAAGGTGGCGGAAGGCTCAGAGAGCCAGGAATATCATCCGAAGCTCCAGCAGTTGATTTACAACTGGGATTCCTTCTGAGGACCCTCTGAGGGGTGGGTGCCTGGAAGGGCATCTCGGCCTGAAGGTGATATGGACTGCCACCATCCGAAAAAATCCGCCAGCTGATGGGTCACTTTCACTCTGTCCCTGAGCCTGCCTGTGGCTTGTGTCCACTGAGAGTGGAGGCACTACTGGGCTGCCCTCACGTGCAGGTGGGCATATGGGGTCATGTGAACTGTGGAAGCCATGTGTGCTAACAGGCAGAATAGGAGCTGGGCAGGTAACACCCGGTGTGAGTGCACCTCTGCAGCTGACTTCCTGAGATGTTCTGACCTCTGAGGGAAGACGGCTTTCACCTGGAGTGTATCTAGTCGCACTCCTATGAACTCTAGGTGTTGGGTCAGAGTAAGGTGGGACTTGGAGTAGTTTATGATGAACCCCAGGTGCTGCAGGGTGTTTATGGTGCACCCGGTGGTGCACTGTGCCTCTGTAGTTGTGGCCCCCTTTATGGCCAGTTATCCAGATATGGGAAGATGAAGGCCCTTTGAATCTGGAGGTGGACTGCGACCACCACAAGGCAATTTGTGAAGACCCTTGGTGACGAGGCCAGACCAAAAAGCAGCACTCTGTGTTGGTAGTGTTGTCCCCCCACCACAAACCAGAGGTATTTTCTGTGGCTGGAGTGAATTAGATTGTGCGTGTAGGCATCCTTTAGGTGTAAGGAGCATAGACAATCTTCCTGTTGGATGAATGGCAGCAGTGTCTCAAGGGACAACATCTTGAATTTCTCCCTGACCAGAAAACTATTGAGCTCTTGCAGGTCCAGGATGGGCCTGAGGCCCCTTGTCCTCTTGGGAACAAAGTAATACATGGAGTAGAAGCCTGTGCCCCAGTGATATTTTGGTACTGGATACACTGCCTTATGGATTTAGCCTGCTAACTCTGTGAGAAGCAGGGTCTGGTGAAGGAGAGGTCTGGGAAGTAAGAGGGAGGTGCCTACTGTAGATGGAGGATGGTAGCCCTCCCTGACCACTTGTAGCACCCAGGTGTTGGTGGTGATGGCTATCCACCTATGAGCAAAACAGGGTCCCCTATGGGCTGCTGGAGGGGGAAGGGATCGTGCCCAAGCAGTGAAAAGCTCCCCCCCAGGCTGAGCCGGGGCCGGCATCTGGGACTTCGGAGCCTTTTGCTCTTGGGGACCATGTCCCTGGCCCTTTTGTTGGGCCAAAAAAAAAAGCCTGAAAATGCAGTGAACCGCCAAAGCCCCCCTTCTCCCTCTTGAAGAAGGGTTTCTTTCCTGGGGTTTTCTTGTGAGGCTGCACAAAGGTCTTCTTCAAGAGCCTGGTTCTCATCAGGAACTCTGTTTCTATCTCTGTAAGCCTTGTCTGCCATGGGTTTCCCAAATAGGTTGTCACCTATGCAGGGGACATCAACTAGTTTGTCCTGCCCCCATTGCTCCAGGTCAGATGACTGCAGCCATGCCCCGATGCCTTTGGCAGCCAACGTGGCAAAAGACTAAGTCATCGTAGGCTGCTTGAGACAAAAAACTTTGAGCGCTCTGCCTGCCAAGGTCAGGATCTTAAACTTCTGTAGGGATTCCCCATAGAGGCCTGCTGAAAATCCCAAGCTCCTTCGATAGTTCCTTCAGGTACATGCCAATATAGAGCTGGTAAGACTGGATCTGACAAGTTAGCATCAAGCCCTGAAAGGCCTTCCAGCCGAGGACATCAAGGGTTTGGGCCTCCCTGACGGGTGGCACCAACAAATGAGTTTCTTGGCTTTTGAGCTGGTGCATGGCCGACTCCACAACCATCGAGTTGTGGGGAAGCTGGGTCTTTTGGAACCCAGGGCTTCAATGTACCCGGTACATTGTGTTGAGGGCCTACTGAAAATTGATACCAACGCCGGTGTTTCACACATCTGGAGGAGTAGGTGGTCGTGGATAAAGGGCACCAGTACTATAAGGGTCTCCCTAAGGGGGTGCCTCATATTGGCGTATCTCCAATTCCTCAGTGCACAGGTCCTCCTTGGCCTCGGTCTCGATAGCGACAGCCTTGACTATGTCCCACACAAAAATCGAGGAAGGCGATGTCCTCAGGTGGGTAATTGCATTGGGACACTGAGGGAGATTGATCCGAGCGCACGTCTCGGTGTTGCCTTTTGTCCGAGGAGTCTCCGTCCTCTGTCTCCCATTCAGATTCAAAGTCCGAGTATGAGTCAGATGCAGCGCGATCACTTCGGTTGAGGTCCGCTGTGGGCAGTCAACAACCTCATGAGGATCTGAGTCATGGGTTCTCACCAGGGAGGACCGATGCTCCGAAGAAGTGCTGGGGGCTCTCAAGGCCAGTGATACTCAAGGACCAACTCGACGTTCAGGGAAGCCCTCGATGTAGAGGGTCCTGATGTCTGGGCAGATGAACCAGACAAGCCAGACAAATGCCCACTGCATGGCCACAGAGGACAGATATACTGCTCTCCAAGGTCACCATCCTGGTCTCCATACCAGTTGGCTCTGCAGCCTTCAGTGCAGCCACTGATGGTTTCGGGCCCGGCGTCTCTACTGCTGAAGTAGAGTCCTCGATGAAGATGGCCTCGGGGGCCCGAGGCCAGTTAGTGGGTTCAGACGACTCCATATGGGGCAGCTTGGAAGGCCACTCCGACTCCTCAGGTCCCGCAGTCCCAGGTACAAGTCCAGTGTGAGATTTCCCCTTCTTCCCGAAACCGTCATCCGAAGCAGTCTGAGGATTACTTCTTCTTGTGCTCCACCTCTGGGGATTTCCACTCGGAGGAACCGCAGCGGTGGGACTCCAATGAGACACAGGCTTCACAGGGCACAGAGATATCTGAGGGGGCCCTGTGGCATGGTGTCACCGGAAACTCCAGCACGGAGTGAGACTTCTGGAAATATTTTTCCTGCTGCTGACAGCTCTTTAGGGTCTTTATATTCTGGGCTGAGGCACTGCAGGCAGCAGTCGTGCGGGTCGGTGAGAGAGATTTTGCCACTGATCGCAATTTTTGAAGCCAATGGCGGCCATTGGAAAAAGATGGACCCCGCCACCTGGCAGGTGTCTGAGACCTTTGGCTAAAAAAGGGCATAAACACTGGTTTGAGGGACACCTAGATGAAAAATGAGAAAGTGAATGAACAAACCAGAGGAGCAACACACAGGCGAGCTGGCTTGGGGGCGGGAAGGAACTAGTATGCAACCGGACAAAAAACTTCGCGAAAAATCACACTTTTTCCAGAGAAAATTGGACATCAGAGGCTCTGTGTGGGGGGGGGGGGGGAAGAAGGAGACTGAGGCAAGATGGCAACCTTGGGCAGGAAGGGGGCCACGTATGCATGCTGCATTTCTCAAAGGCTTTCTTTGAAAATTGGAGAGATGCTTCTGCGTGGGCTCCGTCAACACCCATATGAGAGAACGGACTTCCAGCTTGTTCCCGGAGAAAGGAGCTTTCATCAGCTGTGCAAGGACCACATTGAGGTCCCAAGACACTGCAGGAGGTTTTTAGGGAGACTTCAATAGAAGCAACCCCTGCAGAAAGTGAACAAAGGCTCTACTGAGATGGGTTTTCCCCCTACACCTCTATCATAAGCTCCAATTGCACCAAGGTTAACCCTAACGGAGTTGGATTTAAGCCCAGACTCTAAAAGGTGTAGGAGATAAGAACATAAGAAATAACATACTGGGTCAGATCAAGAGCCATCAAGCCCAGTATCCTGTTTCCAACAGTGGCCAATCCAGGTCACAAGTATCTGGCAGGTTCCAAAAAAAGCACACAGGTTCCACAATGCTCGTCATGAGGCAAGCCGTGGATTTCCCAGGTCCTCTTTAATAATGGTTTATGAACCTTTCCTCTAGGAACTTGTCAAAACCTTTTTTAAACCCAGCTACACTAACAGCTTTTACTACATCCTCCAGTAACAAAATTCCAGAGTTTGATTAAGCGTTAAGTGAAAAAATATTCTCTTATTAGTCTTAAATGGTTTACATTATAGCTTCATTGTGTGCCCCCTAGTCTTTCTACTTTTTGATGGTATAAAACAACCAATTCACATTTACTTGTTCCATTCCATTCATTAATTTATAGTCCTCTATCATATCTCTCCTCAGCTGTCTAATTTTCCAAGTTGAAAAGTCCTAATCTTTTAAGCCTTTCCTCATAAGGGTATCCTTTCATCCTCTTTATCATTTTGCTGGTTCTTCTCTGTACCTTTTCTAATTCTGCTATATCCTTTTTAAGATATGACGACCAGAATTGCACACAATATTCAATGTGCAGTCGACCATGGAATGATAGAGGCATTATATCATCCTTTGATTTATTGTCCATTCCTTTCCTTATGATTCCTAGTATTCTATTTGCTTTCTTGGCTGCCACTGCACACTAGGCAGAGGGTTTCAACATATTATCCACAATGACACCTAAATCTTTTTCCTGGGTGGTGGTTCCCAATGTGAAACCTTGCATCATGTACCATAGTTTGGGTTGTTCCTTCCTAGGTGCATAACTTTGCACTTGTCCATATTTGAGCAGTTTGTGTGGGACAGGCAAAGGAATCTAAGGAATGTTCCTCACATCAGAAAGCAAACTTCTTCCCCCTGCATGAATAGGATTTCCTTGTTGAGGCCCTCCTGGAGGCCAAAAGGGTATCTGTCACACCAGCTGGCAAACTGAGCTTGGAAAGCATTAACCTCTGAACATCCACGACGTAAGGGCCAAAGATTGATGTTGGGATTCAACATCATTCTGTTCTCCTGTGATATCGAGTCCAGTGTATGGTCTAACTGAAGTGGTTCCCAAGTGCTAAGTTGCAGCAAGAGAGAATGAAGGTTGTCTGGGCCAGTAGGGCATGATGAGAATCATTGTGCCTCTGTCTGTTTTGAGCTTCAGGAGGGCCTTTGCAATGAGGGAACTGGAGAGGACCCTTCCCCCAATTTAGGAAGAAAGTATCAAAGGCTAGCCTGCAGTGTGATCTTACTCTGGAGCAGAACCTGAATATCAAAAACATGTCTATCGAGGGGGTGCCCCACTCTCGAAAGATGCAAGTAGCAATCTCCCTGCCCAGTGTCATTTGAGCAATATACAGTTTGCACTTAAATACCACACTGATCATATTGAATTTTTTAATTTATTGATCTATAAAGGAAGAGAATAAATTTTACACCACTCTGTACCGTAAGCCGGTCCAGCAAAATACCTTATTACAATAGAACAGCTACCATCCCGGCACTTTACGAAGGGGACTACCCTTAGAACAGTTTTTAAGGATAAGGCAGTTATTCACAACTCTCCAAGAATTTCATAAACATGCCTCAGAACTTAAATTTAGATTGCAGGCTCGAGGATATCCAGTACATCTAATCAATACAGCATATAAAAGAGCTTTGTACAATCATCCTGAATGGTGGCAAGATGCATCGAGATTGGACACTTGATAAGGGACAATTTGATAGATTTATAGGTGTTCTTCCATACATGCCAAACACCACTGCAGTTACTCGTATTTTGAAATCTCATTGGCCTATTTTGTCACTTCATGGTTGTTTCCAACGACCACTTATGATGGTATACCATAACGGGGGCAAATATTAGTGATTTAGTCATAAAAACTTCTTCACCCAGGAGAGACGACACAGGACCTCAAGGTAGAGGTCATCATGCTTGTGGTTCTTGTGATTTTTATGCAAATAACATTGAGGGGGATAAATGGACCGATTTACAATCGTGAATAACTTATTACTTGTATCATGATCCCACCTGTTTATCTTCCTCAGTAGTATACCTTATTATTTCTCCATGTCAGATGAAATATGTGGGCATGACTTCCCGTTCTATTAAAAAATGGTAGCAAGAACACCGTTCACAAATTAATTCTCATGTGGTTGCAGCCCCGCTAGTATCTCATTGTCTCCAAATGGGTCATTGTTTTGATGATTTAAGGTAGTTGATTACTTGATGAGGCTCCTGTTACTTTGCGTGGAGGGGATCGGGCTAGTAAATTACATTATAAGGAGCAACGTTGGATTTTTCTATTGCAGTCTGTGTCTCCTCATGGCCTTAATTCAGAGATTGAGTGGTGGTCATTGCATTAGTAAGATTTTTCTTTTTATTAGCCTTTGCTCTAAATTGGACACCTAATTATATGATTTCAACCCATGTGCTGTTTGAATTTTTGGAATGATAAAACAGGAACAGAAAGTACAATTGGGTCACATTGCTTGAGAAAGAGCTGAGAGGAGGAAAAGCTTGAAACACGGCGTTGCGTTGCAGTACTCAATTGAATGTTCACTGGCTGGCAGCTACAAATCAGCATCATTTCAGCTAAGTACAATGGATTGAATGGATTTCTGAGTTATGCTGTATTTGTTGCCGTTTTGTGGTGTTTTATGCCACTTAATTCTTCTTAGATATCGCCAACGGCAGTTGAGTTAATTTAACTGCATTAGCATGAAAAGAGTTGACATACAACGATCTCTAAACCATCTTTAGAATGGCGTGGCATGGATTCATAATTTTGGTGAAGGCACTCTTGTTGGTGCCTGTCTCACATGGAAAAGCTGTTTTTTTAGCTTTTTTTTTTTAAATTGATTAAAAAGGAGAGCCTACTACAGGAGAGGGAGACCTCTCATCGTGGGTGATCCGACAAAAAAAATGGTTTGATAGTAATCTTTTTAGATAGGCATGGGAAGGTAGAATATTGAGGAAATTTCACCTTAAATTAAGAATAATCCTGTCCTGGCAATATCCCAGTTTTTAATACTAGTTTCTTTATTAATTGGTCTTGTTTTATTTGATTCCTTTATGTGTCAAATGTGTGCATATATAGTCCAAAGCCATTTCACTGACCATTTTTTTAAGGAGATATTGGACATTAAGGGAGTGAACTGCAAGGGTGCCAATAATGCTGACCACAACTGTAGGCATCTTCTTTCAAGTATAAAGTATGCGCCTCCTTATAAAATTACTCTCCGAAAGCAGGACTAGCAAAAAATTAAGTGTTAACACTTCAATTGTTAGTTCTGATTATATGGCTTTTTCCTCAATGATGATCAAAGTTTGGCAGTGGCCAGCCTAGCCTTATGAACTAAAGTAAAAGGACATGCTGCTATGCTGAACTCTGAGGCCGATTTTGGACCTTGATGCTCTTTACTCTCTTGTTTACAACTTATGTACATCTTACCATTCTCTAGTCCCCAATGTTGTAATGCTTTTTGTCTTGATTAGATTGTAAGCTCTGATGAGCAGGCACTGTGTCTTACATCTGTATGTATAGTGCTGCGTAAACCTTGTAGTGCTATACAAATAATTAATAGCAGTAGTAGTACTTCATCAGAACAAAATTAAACATTTAATACAAATATAGCAAACCTATAAAAGAGTAAATAAAAAGCAGTGATAAGATGTTCTCTCGTAACTGCAAAAAAAAAAAAAAAGCCAGAAATAAAACACTGGAAACAAAGAGAGAGGCAAGAGCTAAGAGTAAGTCAAAAAGATTCCATAGTCAGAAGGGCAAACTGATACTTTGAATAGTTTAGCAAAAGTACTGCATTTTTCATCAACTCTGCACAAACTGATCAGGAACAGGGACCATAGCATTAGCTATTAGCAAGAAAGGCCCAACTTCATTCATGTTGCTAAGCAAAAGATCCCAGTAGCTCTCTGGCTTTCCCTTTCTTCGCTTCTAGGGAACCTCCCTAAGAAATATTTTCTGATGTTGCTCCTTTGGACCACATACCAAGACCTCTTGACCTAGAACATTGTTTTTTTCAGGGGGGGGGGGGGAATGCTCTAAAACAAAGCGGCAGTAAATAGAACTTTAAGTACTTACTTGGCCATACAATAAGGTCAGGGATTCGTTTGAATAGACCTTCCCTGAGTGTGAAAATCTCATTTAAGCAATGACCTAAAACCAAGACAATATTCAAAATTAACACAAGATAAATCCATTATTTATAAAATTACTCTTTAAAAAAAAGAAGTGTAAATATGCAAAAAAAACCACTCCTCTTACCATGGGCCCTGAATACCCTGTCTTCTGTGTCATATGAATATGAAATGCCCGTGGCTTTAAGGTCATGGAGAAAGCCTTCATTAATAATGGCTGAAGGAACATCATTAATATTTAAGGATGCCTAAAACAAAATGTAACAATTTAGGAAACAGGAAGATTGATTTAAAAAACTAAAAGTGGGGGGAGAGAAGAGGGTTACAGTTTTAGTCTCATTGACCTTTTCATCCTTTACACTGATTCTACACTGACTGTAGTAGAATAGCAGGCAGCTTGAAAGAAGCAATTTCTTAACTGATATGTTTATGCTATAAACTTTCATTTTATTTTTATTTTTGTTGAATATGCATTTTAAGTCATTGTAAACCGCCCTGATGCCTGCGAAGGTGGTATACAAGTCTGCAATAAACATAAACAAACATGTTTCACTGTCTAAGTTTCTATGCTGCAGAAGCTTAGAAACCAGCACAAAAAAAGGAAAGATCATACTCCCTGCTTAAAATATGTTCTGTATCATAAAGTGTAGTTACTCACCTGTAACAGGTGATCTCAGGGAACAGCAGGAATTTAGTCTTCACATATGGGCGACGCCGGTACCAATGGAGCCCACGCAGGAACGCTCCCCAGCGTCCAATAGGAAGGCTTTTGGGAACATCCCACTGTGCCTGCGTTGCTGCCTTCCTGCCTTCCCAACTCTCCCTCTTCAGTTGAGTTTGTAGCCGAGAGAAAAGGAGAGAAAGAAAACCTACAACCCCTTGGGGACGAGGGTGGGTTGTGAAGACTAAATTCCTGCTGTTCCCAGAGATCACCTGTTACAGGTGAGTAACTACGCTATCTCCATGAACAAGCAGGAATATAGTCTTCACATATGGGACTCCCTAGCTCCCAGATGCTAGAGGGAATGAACTCAGAACCAATAAGTTTGCCTCAGGACAGAGTTGAAGAGGTCATGAATCCTTCATGGATGTTTGGTATTGTTAGTTCTGGGATGGAGAGTAGGAGTTGCCCTCGCCTGAAAGGGTGCTGGAGAACAAGCTTGACCAAACATGGCATCCCAGCGGGAGTCCTTGTCCAAACAAGAGTCAGCATCAAAAGTATGTACTGAAGACCAAAGTTGCTGCTTTGCAGATCTCATCAATGGCTATAGAGTATAGATTTGCCATCGAGGTAGCCATGGCACGAACATTATGGGCAATGACATGACCCTCAAGGGATAGTCCTGCTTTATCATAAGCAAATGAGATGCAATTTCTATCCATTTAGAAAAAGTATGTTTGGATACTGGCAACCCCAAGCGAGTAGGATCAAAGGAGATGAAAAACAGATGCCTTACTGTGTTCTGCAGTCCTTTGAAGATAGAATGCTAAGGCACGTTTGCAGTCAAGGGTATGGAGGGTTGCCTATGCCCTAGATCAGCGCCTATGCCCTAAATCGCACAAGTTGCTGCCGCTGCCGAGTCCGCTTCTCGACAGCGGCAAACTCACCGCCTCACTTCTGTAGCCGTGGCTCCCTGCCTCTTAAGGAACCGCGGCAGTGCCTGTGAAAATGTTGTGGAGCCTTCCCGTCTCTCGACAGGCTCCATCCGTGCAGCACTGCCCTGCCTCCAAAGGAAGTGGTAAACAACTTCCTTTGGAGGCGGGACAATGCTGCATGGAGCCGGTTGAGAGACAGAAAGGCCCTGCAACGCCTTCACAGGCACAGCCACGGTTCCCTAAGACACAGGGAACCGCGGCTACAGAAGAACAGCGCAGTAGCAGGCAGACATAGGGAAAGGGGAGGAGGGGGCAGGGAACCTGCAACAGGGCTGACATGGGGTAGGGACAGGGCTGACATGGAGTGATGGAGGGGGGGGCTGACATGGACAAAGGGGAGAGAGACAGGGAAACATACTGGACAGACAGGAGATAAATGCTGGACAAAGGGGAGAGACAGTGCAGGTTAGGATTATAATGGGCTGATGGGGGTGCTAGCACTGGTAATGGGCAGATTGGGGGGGGCTAGGACTGGTAATGGGTTGATTAGGGAAGGCTAGGACTGGGAATGGACTGATCAATGGGGGGGGGGGTTGGTACAGGTAATGGGCTGATAATTAATAGGACTGGTAATGGACTGATGGGGGGCTAGCATTGGAAATGAGCTGATCGGGGAGGTTAGGACTGGAAATGGGCTGATGGGGGGTAGGACTAGTAATGGGCTGATTAGGGGAGCCTAGCACTGATAATGGGGTTGGGGGGGACTAGCACTGGAAGTGAGCTGATTGGGGGGAGCTTCAACTGGAAATGGGCTGATGGTGGGGAGGGAAGGATAGAGCTGCTGGAAGAAAACTGGGGGCTAGGGCTACAAATGGGCTGATGCGAGGGGGATGGGAAAATGGGACTGGAAGGGAGTGGATGCTGAGAGGGCTGCCACGGTATTTGGACTAGAAGGGGACTGGAAATAGGATGATGGAAAGAAGTGAAGGAAACAAAAGAAGAGATAAGAAATGGCAGATGTACCATAGACTACAGAAAGAGAGCTAAGAGAAGACAGGAAAGCAGAAGCCTCAGATAGGGACCAGCATGATCAGAGAATAAATTGGTCAGACAACAAAGGTAGAAAAAATAAATTTCATATTAGTGATTTGACTACAAAATCATCATAATTTTGAAATCAAATATTGTTACTTGTTATTGTGATTAATTATTGTGGTTTAAATAAGTAAATTTTATAAATAAAAACATATTGCAAAGGCCTATAATATATTAATAATTCAACAAATGATTACAGCGGCAATGCGTTAACGGTAAAGGAAGAGAAACACATTTGATTTTATCATTGGGAGTCATCACAAGTTGACCAATGGTAAAAGGGGTCACGGTACAAAAAAAGGTTGAGAACTACTGCCCTAGATGAATGTGGTCTAGGGAAAGACAGGAAGATAGACTGATACAAATGAAAAAGGAGACAACACCTTCGGCATGAAGTGGGTGTGAGTCCTTAGGACAACCTTGTCATGGAAAACCATGCGTAAGGTGGGTCCACCATCAAAGCTTGAAGTTCACTAATACGTCTAACTGAAGTGAAGGCAATAAGGAAGATGATCTTCCATGTTAGAAACTTTAGTGAGGTAGTGACTAAGGGCTCAAAGGGTAGCTTGAGAAGTTGCCCAGAACAACACTGAGATCCCACGTCACTGGTGGTAGTCTGATGGGAGGTTTGGTGAGCAAGAGGCCTCTCATGGAGTGTGCTACAAGCGGCTGCAAGGAAATGAGCTGTACTTTCAAGGGACGATGAGAGGCTGCAATTGCACTCAGATGAATTCTTACAGAGTTGGTCTTGAGACCGGATGAGGATAAGTGGAGGACATACTGGAGGAGCGCCTCCATTGGAGCCAAAAAGGGATTAAGGTCCTTCTAGGAACACCAGAGAGAAACTCTACGCTACTTGAAAGCGTAAGAACATTTGGTGGATGGCTTTCTAGAGGCTAAGAGGATCTCTTACTTCCTGAGTAATACTATGCTTTCAGCAGCCATGCCGTGAGTTAGAGAGACTGAGGACTGGGATGGAGCAGCATCCCCTCCTCTTGAAAGAGGAGATCTGGAGCAGATATGAGATTTAGCGGTTGAGTGAGACAGACTTAGTAGGAGAGGAAACCACGGTTGACATAGCCAACACGGAGCTATGAGAATCATGAAGCTCCTGTCCGCTTAGAACTTGAAAAGCGTCTTGGGAATCAGGGGAATGGGAAAAAAGGTATACAGGAACTCAAGACTCCAGTGGAGGTGAAAAGCATTCACTTGCTGGTTGCTGGACATGGGAGTCCTGGTGCAGAGGTGAGGAAGTTTGGCATTCTGCAGAGTAGCATACAGGTCTAACCCTGGAGTCCCCCAGATCTGAAAAACGAAGGATGCTCTCTCCATGTGGAGAGACCATCCATGGGGAAGGAGGCTCCGACTCAATCTGTCTGCTAAGGCATTTGGCTTCCCTGGGAGATACATCTCCAAGGGTATATCTGATGAGTAATAGCAAAAGACCAGAGATAGAGGGCCTCTTTGCAGAGAGGCCAAGATTCTTTTCCTCCTTGTTTGCTCAGGCAGAACACAGCTACTTGATTGTCCTTCTGGACCAGGACCTTCTGGGAGCTTAGATGCCCCTGAAAGACCTTGAGGATGTTGAAGATTGCCCAAAGTTCCAGTAAAGTTTATCTGGAGCTTGGACTCCTCTTCCATCCAGAGGCCCTGCGTGGAAAGGGTCCCTAGATGGGCTCCCCACCCCAGTTTGGGGGCATCCGTCATCAGGGTACATTGATGTGGAGGCATCTGAAAAGGTAACCTGACAAGGAGATTCCCTGGGGAACACCACCACAGAAGAGATGTGGCCAAAGGGGGTTAGACACACTGATTTTGTCCGCGAGATGGCCCGAGGCCTGTTTCCACTGGGAAGACAAAGCCCATTGGGCTGTGCATATATGCAGGCGAGCATATGGTATTACATGTACTGTAGAGGCCATATGACCTAGAAGCTGCAGCATTTCTCAGGCAGTTAGGTGGTCTCTGACACGTACCAGAGATGCCAAATGAATAAGACATTAACAGCAGGGCTGCAGTAGAAATGCCTTTGGCTGTTAAGTGTTTAAGAGAGCTCCTATGAACTCTAGTGTCTGAGTAGGAGTGAGATGAGACTTTAAAAAATTTATTAGAAAGCCCAAATATTGAAGTACCTGCATGGTATGGGAGAGAGACAGGTGGACCTCTTGGGAAGTGCCTGCCTTTATGAGCCAATCGTCTAAGTAAAGAAAGACAAATGTCCCTAGACATCTTAGAAATGCGGCCATTTATGTTATGTTTTTTTGAAGGTGTGAATAAACAGGTAGACAAAGGTAAGTCGGTTGATATAGGTGTATCTGGATTTTCAGAAAGCCTTTGACAAGGTCCCTTACTCGAAACTAAAAAGTCATGGGATAGGAAACAGTATACTATTGTGGATCAGGAACTGGTTAAAAGATAGAAAGCAGAGGGTAGGGATAAATGGCCAATTTTCCCAATGGAGAAAGGTGAATAGTGAAGTACCCCTGGGATCTGAGCTGGGTCGACTGCTTTTTAACATATTCGTAAATGACCTGGAAACGGGAAAACGAGTGAGGTAATCAAATTTGCAGATGACACAAAATTATTCAAAGTTCTTAAAACACAAGAGGACTGTGAAAAATTGCAAGAGGACCTTGATAAATTGGAAGACCGGGCATCCAAATGGCAGATGAAATTTAATGTGGACAAGTGCCAAGTTATGCACCTAGGAAAGAACTCCTCAAACTATGATTACAAGATGCAAGGTTCCACATTAGGAACCACCACCCACAACAAAGATTTAGGTGTCTTTGTGGATAACATGTTGAAACCCTCTACCCAGTGTGCAGCGGCGGCCAAGAAAGCAAATAGAATGTTAGGAATCATAAAGAAAGGAATGGAGAATAAAACAAAGGATATTATAATGCCTTTGTATCGTTCCATGGTGAGACCACATCTTGAATATTGTGTTCAATTCTGGTCACTGTATCTTAAAAAGGATATAGCGTTATTAGAAAAAGGTACAGAGAAGAGCCACCAAAATGGTAAAGGGGATGGAAGGATACCCCTATGAAGAGAGGCTAAAAAGGGCTCTTCAAGCTGGAAAAAAAGATGGCTGAGGGGAGATATGATAGACAGAGGTCTATAAATTAATGAAACGTAGATCAATTGTTTACATCATCAAAATACAGAAAGACTAGGGGACATGCAATGAAGCTACAGAGTAACCTATTTAAGACTAATAAAATATTTTTTTCACTCAACATGTAATCAAACTCTGGAATTTGTTATTGGAGGATGTAGTAAAAGCTGTTCGTGTAGCTGGGTTTAAAAAAAGGCTGACAAGTTCCTGGAGGAAAGGTCCATAAACCATTATTAAAGGGGACCCAGAAAATCTACTGCCCTGCCCCAGAACAATAATTATGGAACCTGTGTCTTTTGGGAAAACTGCTAGGTACTTGTGACCTGGATTGGCCATTGTTGGAAACAGGATACTGGGCTTGATGGACCTTCGTCTGACCCAGTATGGCATATCTTATGTTCTTATGACCAGCATGCACTTTGTGAAGACTCTTGGGGCAGGACCTTGTATTGATGTCGTCTTCCCTGAAACATGAATCATAGATATTTCCTGTTTTCTGGATGAATGAGGATGTGTATATGCTTCCTTTAGATCTAGAGAACAGTGCCAGTCCTGACTCTGGAGATGGTCTCTCTAGGGACCCTCCTACCCTATCCTGAACCTCTCGCAGACGAGAAACTTGTTGAGGTTTCTGAGATCAAGAATGGATCTGTATCCTCCAGTTTTCTTTGGTATGAGAAAGTATGGAAAGTTGAAACTCATTTCCTGTTAAGATGTTGGGACCTCCTCTATGGCACCTTCTGAAAGAAGAGAAGTCACCTCTTGTAACAAAAGAGCACTAAGAGAAAGCTAAGAAGGATATTCTTCTATCAGTGTGGAGGGGGGCAGAGTTTCCAGGTGAAGTCTGTACCCTTCTGTCACCATGGTCAGAGTCCAGTGCTCTGAAGTGATTAGATGCCATCTGTGGGCATAGTGACAGATCTGCCGGCAATGTTGGGGGGAGGGGGTCTCCAGAGGCAGAGTGGCTATGTTCTCTAGGAAAAAAAAATCAAAAACCAGAAGCATATTGAGCTTACAGAGCTGGTTGGTTTTTAGGAGTCTGCGGCTTCTTTTGCTGTTTGGGAGGCTGTTGCCCCTTTGAGTACCCCAAGACTGGTATTGCGAAGCAAGGGTGTAAGGAGGGTAAAACTTCTTTTAATGAAGAAAGTTCTTTGTAGCTGCTTTTTTCTTAGCCAGATAGGCTTTCTAGAACCACTGCCAATTTAGGGTAGTATTCTCAGACTCAGAAGCTTTATCCTGCCAATCCTTGCCAAAAAGGTTCTCACCTGTGCAAGGAATATTACCCAGTTTATCTTGAACCCATTGTTCAAAATCTGATGCTTGAAGCCAAGCAATCCTGCATGCTCCAATGCACATTGAGGTGGCTCTACTGATGCATTCAAAGCAGTCAAACGTTGCCCAATTTACAAACTTTGATACGTTTTAGGCATATTTGACCAACGTGAGATAGTCCGCTCTCTTATCAGGGAGAAGAGACATTTGACTCAAGATCCCTAGTAATCTCCCTGAGGAACATACCCATATAGAGTATGTATAAACTTATTCTGGCTGAAAGCATGGAGGCCTGAAAGCATCTAGAGTCCTCGATTCTCTACCAGAAGGGTTATTTATTAATTTTATATACCGCTTTATCATATAATCAAGGTGGTTTACAAAGAACTCAACTCATACTGCACTAGGCAGTTTGCAATGAACAAGGTACAGATTAGATAGTATAATGAACAATTAATTTGCTATTACATACTTTCAGGGTGAAGTATAACGGCCAACTATTTAGAGGCCTGGTAAATCACTGCAGAAATTGAAGTACTGCATGTTAATTTTCACATCAGGGTGGGCTATGTGAGTGAGTGGTGTGCAGAGTTGTAAGTGTAGTAGATTGTTCATTAGATTGAAGCTTGTTTATTCATTATGGACTGGTAGGATTCAGTGAACAGTAGGGTTCTGAGTTTTTTTCTGAATACAATTAGGTCTTATCTCACATAGATTGTTCAGAATAGAGTTCCATAGAGTGGGTGAGTATAATGAAAATGCCCTGTTTGTTGTTGATTGGTTTGCTTTTCTCGAGACTGTCGGGGTGGCTAGAAGGTTCTTCATGTTTTCTCATCTACTTCTTGTTTCTTGTTGCATCTGGATTAGCAAATAAAATGTATGTTGGAGCACTGTTGTTTATTGTCTTAAATGTGGTCAGTATTGCCTTAAATTTGATCCTCTGCGAAACAGGCAGCCAATGTAGGTGGTACAGGATTGGGGTTATGAGATCAGATCGTGAAGCTTTCGTTATATGAGCCACGGTTAGAAGCATGAGTTTGAACTTTTAATTCCATGCACTGCCAAATTCCACTACCACTGAGCGATGTGACAACTATGTCTTTTGGAAACCAGGAGACACTGGTACTCAATACATGATATCAGGTCGCAGAGTATGCGAAGCTATAGTAAGGGGCATCTCCCATATCTGGAGCATGAAATCCTGGAGGATGCGAAGAACCATAAGAAAGGCCGCCTCCTTAGGAACCGTAGGGTATTGGAGGATCTCCAATTCCTCTGCTCTAGGCTCTATCAGATGTTACCGTTCCGGCAGTCCCCTGGCTAGTTCCCAAATAAATTCTTGAAAAGACATATCCTTAGGACGGGATGAGACATGCGCCATTCCAATATACTTTAAGGTCTGTGGGAATCGATCGATTCATCAGATGAACTGGAATCAGAAGATTCAAAGTAGCGACATGAACAATGTCTGTGTTCTGCTAAGGCTCGGTACCAATTGAAATCTGTATCGGAATGGGGATCTTGCCTGGACGAGCCATCAGTACCAGGGATGGATTTGAGGGCAGGCATGGGTGGTAGTGGATCGAGTGGTACAAATCCCGATATGGTCTGCATCTGTATTGTTGACTGTGCCAGTGTTGACGGTATCGACAGTATGGATTTGATTGGAACAGACACCACTAGTACAGCTGCTAAGCTGTGCTTGATAGCCAGGATACATTGATCCATAGAGCCTGCCGATGCTTGAGTTTCAATACCAGACATGCGGACTACCGAACAAGAGCATGGCACCAGGAGCTCTCCAGAGGTGGAGGCCTCAGGACCATCCTGAGACCCCTCGATGGCTTTGGAGGAAAGGTCCTCTTGCCAAGGTTGTTTGGCTGGACAATCCACCTCTAGGGCAATGCTCAAGGCATCTTGATGCTTGGAAAGATCTACCGTGGGGGAACTGCATGTCTTCGAAGACAACTTATGTTTTGATACCCAAGATCCATGAGAGGAAGACAATGCCTTCGAGGACGGCTGATACTAAAGACACTGCGTTTGAGGCAAGGAGTGTGCCTAACTTTGCAGCTCAATTCTTCAGGCCTCTCTTTATCATCTTCCTACACAAAGGACACTCTGATGGCTGGTGATCGGGTCCAAGACACTTGAGACACCAGTCGTGGGTGTCGATAGCTAAAATGGAACCCACACTTAGAACATTTCTTAAAAACACTAGATTTTTTTTTCCATTATGTCAGTCAGCAGACAAATGGTAGGCTTAAGGCCTAAAATGGCATTGATGCACCTAAGAAAGTTTTTTCTTATTCCTGTAAACGAAAAAAAAAAAAAAGAATCAACTGTAGTCTGTTCCAGCGTCGACGAGAAGGACGACGCAAACCACAAAAAACAAGAGAAATAAGATACACATCTTCTGCGGTGACAGGTTTGCTTCCTGCTGGCTCCGTGGAAAACGAAGAACTGAAGAGGGACAGTTGGGGAGGCAGGAGGCAGAAACGCAGGCGCAGTGGGATACTCCCAAAAGCCTTCCTATTGGATACTGGGAAGTGTTCCCGCATGGGCTCCATTGGTACAGACGTCACCCTTATGTGAAGACTACATTCCTGCTTCTTCCTGGAGATAGAGTAGTACTAGTGCAGAACGCTCAATATGCCAAAATACAGATTTCTGTAGAATTTGACAGGTCTATAATGTTTCTATTAATTTACCCAATTCACATTTTCCCTGAGTGCTACAAAACAGATAAGATATGCTTGAATCTTTGCTGAGACTATGGGGTCTAGCTTTACCCTTTGCTGAGACTATTTGGGATAGATTACTGGAATTTGGCATCAACACATATGTATTGTCCAGTAAAAACAGCAAGTAGTATTTTCAAAAAAAACCAAAAAAAAAAAACCCCACAAAACGGGACTTTAGTGATTATAACTTTTGGTTAGACTAAAGTAATTTAGTGTGGAGTGGAGGAGTAACCTAATTGTCAGAGCAGTAGGCAGAGAGCCAGGGTTCAAATCCCACCACCTCTCCTTGTTATCTTGGGACAAATCACTTAACCCTCCATTGCTCCAGGCATAAAATTAGATTGTAAGCCCTCTGTGAACAGGAAAAATACCTATGGTACTTGAGTCTAACTCTCCCTGAACTTCAGAGAAAAAGGCGTGAGATAAATCTAATTCTGCAGACACCCACATATGATTGCTCTTAATATATAGTTTGCATGTTGCTACATTTAGTATTTTTGAACGCTATTTTGTATTGATTTCTTATAAAATGTTGATATTTTAATTTTACCTTAAAATGATACATCAACTCCAGTCATCTTATGCTGCACAAGATAAAGGTTAGACAATGGAATTTATGTCAGATCTACAGCATGAAGAGGGCTTTAACTGTGCAGACCACAATCGTCAAATTATGGAACCAGAATATTTCTTAGGATATTTTAATCACTCAAAAATCTGTTAAAGAGAGAGGTCTATTTGGCAGAGAAGATACACCAGGATAGTCAGAACATGATAGGCTTTTCAGCCATTTACTTACTCGAGGGGTAGTTCTATGTTCCAGACTTGCACCGAAGGTTTTTTCCACCCATTCCCTCAAAGCTGGTAACACCATACCACCCAATTTATACCTGAAACAGACAGCATCCATTATACTATATCCTAGTGCCTTACTAGTGAAGGATTCAAGATTTTAAAATAGGTGGAAGCAGGATTTTAAAAGAAGCCATCAAAAACACAAGCAAATACATAAAAATGCTCTGGATTAATGGAACTCAAAAATGAGATAGACCTTTCTTGTGAAGTCACACCCCCTGAAGGTCATGCTGATTTTTCTCTATACATAACTGATGAATTCTCATATTAAGCTTACACTCTATGCAATACTCATATTAAACAGAGCTAGCCTTTCAGATATACCAATAGTTAGTTTGAAACACTATCCCTATTTTGTGAAAAAGTCCTCTCATTGGCTACAAATCATTGTACTATCATGCTCGTTCTCAAAGGGGATATTAGAATTAGCATGTTTAGAACACATATTAGCTCCCTATCCATGTGTGAACAAGTCTGCCATTCCCAATTACAATGTTAGCAGAGACCTTTTACAGAAAATGCAGTAATAAGCAGACCCAAGTTAAGAAAGACATGGGAGTTGGACCCAACAATGTGATTGGAATTTGAAACGGTGAGAGAAAGCACAGTTACTTACCTGTAACATGTGATCTCTGGGAACAGCAGGAATAAGTCTTCACATATGGGTACGTCGGTACCAACGGAGCCTGTGCGGGAATGCTCCCCAACGTCCAATCAGAAAGCTTTTGGGAGCATCCCACAGCGCCTGCGTGCTGCCTTCCCACCTTTCCAACTGTCTCTCCTCAGTTGAGTTTTATAGCCGAGACAAAGAGGGAGAGAGAGGGAAAGGAAGAGAGAGAGAGAAAGAGAGAGACAACTCCTAGGGGAGGTGGGTGGGTTGTGAAGACTTATTCCTGCTGTTCCCAGAGATCACCTGTTACAGGTAAGTAACTGTGCTATCTCCAGGAACAAGCAGGAATGAGTCTTCACATATGGGGACTCCCTAGCTTTTGATGCCAGGGAGAGCGCCCAGAAGTTGTGTGTCCCTGGGACAGGGCTGCACTTCCCCACCTGGATCTCTGGCATCTCATGAGGGATGGTGGGTAGGAGTTGATTAAGTATGGAACAGGTGTTTGAGAACAGCCTGACCAAACAAGGCATCCCGGCGGGAGTCCTTGTCTAAGCAGTAATGGGCTGTGAAGGTATGAACTGAGGCCCAAGTGGCTGCTCGACAGATGTCGTCGATAGACACAGAGTTCAGATGAGCCATTGAGGCTGCCATGGCTCTCACATTGTGAGCTGTGACATGGCCCTCCAGAGAAATGTTCTTGCTCTGATAGGCGAAAGAAATACATTGGGCAATCCAGTTGGAAAGAGTTCTCTTGGAGACTGGGTGTCCCAAAGGAGAAGGATCAAAAGCAACAAAGAGTTGGGAAGACTTTCTATGTTGCTGTGTCCTCTGTAAGTAAAAAGCCAGAGCTCTTTTACAGTCCAGGGTATGAAGATTCCTCTCTGCAGGTGATGCATGAGGTCCTGGAAAAAAAAAAGACAGGTAGGTAGACTTCTTGGTTAAGGTGAAAAGGCGAGACCACCTTAGGCATAAAATGTGGATTAGTCCTAAGGACCACCTTGTCATGATGGAACCTTGTATAAGGTGGATTAGCTATCAGTGCTTGCAATTCACTGATGCGGCGTGCTGATGTGATTGCAATGAGAAAGATAACCTTCCAAGAAAGGTATTTCAAGGAGGTAGTAGCTAAAGGTTCAAAAGGTGGCTTCATAAGCTGACCAAGAACCAAATTTAAGTCCCATGCCACCGGTGGTGGTCTAATGGGAGGCTTTGTTAAAAGGAGGCCTCTCATGACCCTTGCTACAAGGGGATGAGAGGAAACAGGTTGTCCATTTAGAGGCTTGAGTGAAGCTGCAATAGCACTCAGATGGACTCTTTACTGAATTTGTCTTAAGACCTGCATTAGACAGATGCAGGAAATACTCCAGCAATGATTCCAGAGGTATGGCACGGGGGTTAAGACCCTTTTCAGAACACCAGATGATAAACCTTTTCCACTTGAAGGCGTAAGAACGTCTAGTGGAAGGTTTTCTGGAAGCTTGAAGAACATCTTTTACTTGCTGAGAAAGAGGAAGATCCTGGAGATCTAAGCCTTCAGCAACCAAGCCCTGAGATGCAGGGACTGGGGATTGGGATGCCACAACTTTCCGTTCTCCTGAGAGAGGAGGTCTGGAGCAGACCCTAACTCCAGGGAGGGAGCTTGAGAGAGATGTAGAAGCAGAGGGTACCACACTTGCTGTGGCCAATGTGGAGCTATGAGAATCATGTGGCCTCTGTCTCTCTGAAGCTTGAATAGGGTTTTGGGAATTAGGGGGATGGGTGAAAAGGCATACAGGAAGTCTTGACCCCAGTGAAGGAGGAAAGCATCCCTTGCCTGAGCCCCCTGAGCCGGAGTTCTGGAACAGAACCAGGCAAGTTTGGCATTCCACGGACTTGCAAAGAGGTCTATGTCCGGGATTCCCCAAATTTGAAAAGTTTTGGAGACCTGGGCCATATGTAGGGACCACTCGTGTGGAAGCAGAACTCGACTGAGTCTGTCTGCCCAAGAGTTATGAACCCCTGGAAGATAGATTGCCAGAAGATGAATGTGATGCTCTCTGGCGAGGGCCCACAGTCGCAGAGCTTCGTTGCAAAGTGACAGAGAGCCAGTTCCTCCCCACTTGTTTATGTAGAACATGGCTACCTGATTGTCCGTGTGGACAAGGACTGTCTTGTGGCTGAGCAGGGTGTGGAAAACTCATAGAGCAAGGAAGATTGCTCTGAGTTCCAAGAGATTGATGTGGAGACAAGTCTCCTGTGGGGACCAGATGCCCTGGGTGGAGAGGTCCTGAAGATGAGCGCCCCAGGCCATTGGAGAAGCATCTGTTGTAAGAGTTGCCTGGGGTAGAGGCTGTTGAAAAGGACACACCAGCAAGAGGTTCTGAGGGGACTTCCACCACTGGAGGGACAAAATGAGGCAACTTGTGTTTGCTATTTTGTCTGACAGGCAGCCTAATGCCTGGGTCCACTGGGTGGATAAAGTCCACTGAGCTGCTCTCATGTGAAGGCGAGCATATGGTACCACATGAACAGTGGAAGCCATGAGGCCTCCTAACTAACATCTCTCGAGCAGTGAGTAGGGGTTTCAACTCTGCTTGAGAAGCTAACTGCATCAAGCGAAGGCAATGGGCCTGGGGAAGAAAGGCCCTTGCCTTTGTGGTATCCAGCAGTGCCCCTATGAACTCCAGGGACCGAGTAGGGATCAAATTGGATTTTGGGATGTTTATTACCAGCCCTAAGTATTGAAGGATATGCATTGTGCAGGTTAGAGCAGTCCTGGTCTCTGATTGAGTGGGAGCTCGAATGAGCCAGTCGGCCAGGTAGGGGAAGACAAATATTCCCAGGGTGCGCAGAAAAGCAGCAACCACTGCCATGCATTTCGTGAACACCCTTGGTGCAGAGGACAGGCCAAAAGGGAGCACTCTGTATTGATAGTGCTTCTCCTGGAAAAGGAACCGAAGGAACCTTCTGTGAGTTGGATGGATGAGAACATGAGTGTACGCATCCTTGAGATCTAGAAAACAAAGTCAATCCTGACTCTGAAGGTATGGCAGCAGAGTTCCTAGAGAAACCATCTTGAATTTTTCTTTGACTCGGAATCTGTTCAATTCTCTGAGATCTAAAATGGGTCTGAAGCCCCCTGTTTTCTTTGGAATAAGAAAATAGGGGGAGTAGAACCCTGTGCCCTGTTGATGAGAGGGCACTTCCTCTACTGCCCCCTGGGCTAGAAGAGTGGCAACCTCCTGCTCTAATAGGCTGAGGAGGGAGGTTGGAGAATTGAACTGGTGCACTCTTGTGAGAGGGGGCAAGCTGGAAAAATGAAGTTTGTACCTCTCTCTTATGATGGAGAGTGTCCACTGCTCTGCTGTGATTTGCCCCCATCTGGGAGCAAAGTGACATAGCCTTCCTGGAATGGTGGAGGGCTCTGGTCCTTCTACAGCCAGAAAGGCTAAGTTCTCTAGCAGAAAGTCAAAGGCCCTGAGGTGGCTGAGACTGCTGGGCTGGAGCAGGCCTCGCAGCCTTCGCCTTGGTCTGTTTGGAGGATTGCTGACGTTTGGAAGGGAATTGAGCTGCAGAAGATGCTCTCTGACTATAAGCAGGATAGGATCTTCCCTTCGTTGAAAAAGGTGTTTTCTTGAACAACCTTTTCTTAGCAGGAGCAGCTGTAGATTTGGATAGTTATCTCCATGTTAGCTTACCCTGTTCATTGTAAAAAAACAATGTTGCCTTTACATTGTGTTTGGTTTTTTTGTTCATTTATTTTATTTATTTATTTTCATTCTCTTATATACCGCGCTATTCTGCATCAGTGCAGTTTACATTGAACAAACTGAAATTATATTGAACAGGGCATTATAACTTGGAGATAACTATTTTACAGGGAAAATGGGCTATGGAGGGTTAAGTGGCTTGCCCAAGAACACAAGGAGCACCTGTGGAACTAGAAACCCCAGTCCTTCCGGCCCAAGGTTGCTGTCCTCTAGTGGGATTTGAACCCCCGACCTTCCGTCCTGAAGTACCTTGCCCCAACCACTAGGCCACTCCTCCACTCCCATATGTACACCGCACTGATTAAAAGAGCACGGTATATAAGAAATGAAAATAAATAAAATAGTCTATCCAAAACAGAATTTTCAGCATCCACCTGATTGGTAAAGATTGGCAAGCAAAAGCCAAACAGATTTTCACCTGTACAAGGGATATTTCCCAATTCATCTTGGACCCAGGTCTCCAAATCAGATGCTTGAAGCCAAGCAACCCTACGTGCTGCTATAGCTAGTTGAGGCTCTGTTTACGCATTCAAAAGAATCGAAAGCTGCACGGTTGGAGAATTTGGAGACATCCTGGGCATGTTTGAGCGCAGAGAGAAATTCTTGCCTTTTATTGTCAGACATAAAAGGACTTAAAGTCTGCAAATGGTCAGTGACCTCTTAAGAACATGCCCATGTAGAGACTATAAGAATTAATTCTTGCAGCAAGCATGGAAGCTTGGAAGATTCTTCTACCAAAAGCATCCAGGGTTCTACATTCACGTCCTGGAGGATTAGGAGGCATGTCTCTTGGCACTTCTAATCTTTTTCATTGCAGACTCAACCACAATAGAGTGGTGAGGAAGCTGAGTCTTATGGAAACCAGGACAAGGAGGGACACGATACATGGTGTCCAACCTGCGAGAATGAGGGGAGGTGGTTAGAGGTGCTTCCCACATCCTTAACATGAGATCATACAGAATCTCATGAATAGGCAAGGTAGCTGCCTCTTTAGGAGTTTTAGGATATTGTAAAATATCTAACTCCTTAGCTCTAGGCTCTGACTCTGGGGCTACTGTAATAGAGAGACCCCGAGCCACCTCTCTGATAAAGTCTTGAAAAGACAAGTCCTCTGGAGGAGACATCCTTCGTTTAGGAGAGGACTCCTCCTGTGGAAGAAGCATCGCTGCATCGACAGACTGTTCAGAATCCTCAGAGTCATCAGAGGAATCGAAGTATCGTCCGTCGGGATGCTCTTGCAAAGCCCGATACCCGTACCGACCGGGGTCGGTATCGGGAATCATCGGTACCGGGGTATCGGTACCGGAAGGCTGCAGAGCGCAAGGTACCGGCATGGCTGACACCGATGCCGATGTCGATGCCACTGGTACCGGGATCGGTACCGATGGCGATACCGGAGCCGGTACCTGCGGAGTAGTCTGATGCGGTACCAAGGGCATCGATGCCACAAGGAAAGCCGCCAGACTGCGTTCCATGGACAGAGTCCTCTGATCCATGGACGCTGCCAATGCCTGGAAGTCGGTACTGGTGGAGGCCACCGGTACCCCAGAGCATGGCACCAGGAGATCGGTTGAGGCCACGCCATCTAGATCGTCCTGGAATCCCGATGATGATACTTTAGAAGCCGAAGCCTCCCGCCGGGGTAATTTTGCCGGTGCAGAATCCTTGAGGGCAAGGCCAGAGGCATCTCGATGCTTAGAAGGAGATTTGCCCTTCGAGGACTGGCTGGATTTATGTTTAGTTACCTGAGATCCATGTGAGGAAGAAGAAGCCCTGGAAGATGTCGATGCCACCGAAGCTGCATCAGAGGGAAACAGGGTACTGAGCTTGGCTGCTCGGTTCTGTCGACCTCTCAGACATCATGGAACAGGACATACAATCTTTGATGGAATGGTCAGGGCCTAAACATTTGAGACACCAGTCATGGGTGTCGGAGACGGATATAGTAACGCCACATTTTGTGCACTTCTTAAAACCTGAGGCAGGTTTTTCCATATTTGAGGTAAAAGGTTTTGGGCCTAAGGCCCAAAACTGAAGTACACCTGAAGAAAAAATAGAAGGTCTTTTTTTTTTTTAAGAGAAGAATAAGAACCGGCGGTACCGGTATAGCGTCGAGGAAGGCAGACGCGACAGAAAAGAAATAAAGAAAAAAATAAGGAAATTCTTCTGCGGTGACAGGAACACGACCTGCTGGCTTCTTGGAAAAAGAACAACTGAGGAGAGACAGTTGGAAAGGCGGGAAGGCAGCATGCAGGTACTGTGGGATGCTCCCAAAAGCTTTCTGATTGGACGCTGAGGAGCGTTCCCGCACAGGCTCCGTCGGTACCAACGTACCCTTATGTGAAGACTCATTCCTGCTTGTTCCTGGAGATTGAAATCTAGCCAGCATTTGTTGCTGGAGCTGGTGGCCATTAGCGGCTTGAAAATAAAACAAAACACAGATGCTCTTTAAAAAAATGGTATGTTCAAAATGTTCCTGCTGTCTTAAAAGCCAATATATTCTAAACACATCTCAACGTTGATAAAAAAAAAAAATGCCGTTTTAGAGAATGCACCTTGTCTTATAAATCTGTATGATTTAGACCTATTTGAAAACAAATGAGGTGCTGTTGCACATAATTACAGATGGTTATCTGGGAGAAAAGTTACATGCATGCAAATTCTGCTTGGCAGTCATGTTAACGGGTTCTAGGGAAGTTTGGGATTCAAAATCCAAAGCCTCCTTTAAACTTGCTGGTATAGAGACTGTCAAATCTAAAATGCTACACACCCAAACATAATACTTGTTTTCAGCTCTGGCTTCTGCTCCTGCCCACAGTTAAGTTAGAGACTAGCATAGCAAGGACATGGGCTAAATACTACCCTTTTGAGGACAGTAAGACTATACTGAAGAATCTTCAGAGCTACAGCAGCTTTCTCTTAGCTACAAGTGCTGCTGGCAGAACTTGCCTGCAAAGGGACAAAAAAAAAATTAGGCATATCAAGCAGACAATTGTATGCCACCACTCTGCCTTTCTCAGCTAAGCCTGCAGCTTATAGAGGAATGCGGAGCTATGTAGGTATAGGTGATCATGTTTGAGATGCACCTAAAAATCAAAGATATATTTTGCTGGAGTGTAATGTCTATTGTTAAGAGTCAAGCTGGGAGAAATTGTGTCTATTCATATGCATGTTTGTTTGCACTTGCATTATTATGCACAAAAAACAAAACATATATATGCTCCCAAGCCCCTCCCCGGTCCAAAGCAGATGGAAGTGCTGACAGATTTCCTTGTATAGTCAAGCGTGTACAGCCAGGATGGCAGCCTTAAAAGGCCAGCTGGAGGCCCCGCTTCCCACCAGCCTGGAGACTGGGGCTACAGTCTGGAGGAGGAGGGGAGGGGGGGGCTGTCATCTTAAAGGAAGGGAAGGGGGTCAGAAGAAAAGAAAGGAGTAGGGCATAAGGGAAAGGGCTTTGTTAGGAGTAGACCGCAGGAGGCGTAGTTTGTTCAAGATGGCCACATTTTGTTTCCTGCTCTCATGCCAAAAAGAAAGCGGAAGACAAGTTTACTCTGTCGAACAGCAGCCTTCAATTAGCAGTCTGATGGATCGCTTCGTTGAAGTCACTGAGGCTGCCAAGCAAGAGGTTCACACAGGTCCTGCTGCAGAAGGATTGGAGGAGCCCACACAGATGTCTGACCTGGATACAACCCTGTCTCCCGAGGCACGGCCTCCACCTCCAGGTGCCTCTGTTTCCCAGCCATCTATCTGCACACCTGCTGCGGAGGTCAGCGCTGCGGCCGCATCAGTTCAGGGAGATGTGACACAAGAATGGAGCGGCTGCTTCATGAGTATCCGGTGGCTCTCCTGAAGAAGGGTTGGCATTTGACTTACCGCAGGCCAGTGGCCCTGGCGTGGGTAAGGCTTTGGAAGCTCCCTTAGTTGTATCGTCGCCAACTCCTTTTGCATTATCTCACCCGAAGATTACCCTAGACAATATCTAGGATGCTATTACTAACTTGTCGAACACCATTTTTCACTAGATTGTGGGGATCTCTATTAAAGTTGCACAGAATGCAGAGAAATTGGAGACTTATGTGAGTTTAACAAACACTTTAAAACAGAAAGTAGAGGAGAATGACTAGAAGTTGGATTCCGTTTCAGATATAACTCCGGCTCTAATTAAAGATAATGTAGCTTTTTCAGCTCATTTAGCGTTGCTTGAAAACTCTACCCAGGCTGCAAATTTAAGGGTTTTAAATTTTCCTAGAATTTTGGGTATCTCAGCGATAGATATGTTCAAAAAATTTGATGGAGATTCTTTTAGTTCCACAAGAATTTATTCCACCTCTTTCTAAAGCATTCTATTTACCAGAAAGAAAAAAGCCGGGTGCTGCAAATGTGTACATTAACATGGACATTCTCAATGTTTCAGATCTTTTGAATACATCAAGTGCTGAACCATTAAAAAAGTCTCCACACTCCTTGTTACATGTGCATTAGTATCAGACAGAGTCTGGCTATTGAAGATGTATTATAAGAAGTGCTCTCTCTCTCTCTTTTTTTTTTATTTTTTTATTTATACTTTATTAATTTTCAAATACACCAGAGTAAAACTACATGTAATTAGAATACAGACACCAAAAAGGAATATCTAAACATCAAAAATAACAAACTTGGTATAGACCACAAAATACCCCTCTATAATGTTCCAAGAAAAAAGAAATTAATCCAAAAGTAACAACCAACAGGCCATAACAAGTAGAGCTTAGATGGAACTTGTGGCAGCCGGTACGGGGGCCAATCCCTCTCCTTCCCTACCCTCAAGAAACAATTTCAATTGAGGGGGTTCAAAGAAAAGAAACTGCTTGGTATTATGAACTATTATACACTTACATGGGTATTTCAACTTAAACTGTACCCCCAGGTTAAGAGAGCGCCGACGTAAAGCCAAAAACTCTCTCCTCCTTTTCTGGGTATCTCTCGCCAAATCTGGGAAAATCAAAATCTTAGACCCCATAAATTGGGAAACATTCATCTTAAGAAAATAAGCGCAGAACAGAGTTCCGATCCGACTCAAAGGCAAAGGACACCAATAAGGTGGCTCTACTGGTCACCACTTCAAGCGAGCTTTCAAGAAATCCTGTCAGATCCATCTGAGCTGGAACACTAGGCTCCACCGAGGCTTTCCCACCCAGTTCATCTGTTGAGGAAATAGAAACATACTGCACACGAGTAATGGGAGGTAAATTCGCAGATGGCATGAGCAGTACCTCAGTAAAGAACCTCCGAACCAACTCTAGAGGGTCCAGCAAAGGAGACCTGGGAAAGTTCAGCAAACGCAGGTTATTCCTCCTTGCTTGATTATCCAAAAACTCTAGCCGCCTTCCCATAATTAAAGCTCCTTTTGCCTGGGTAGCACCCAGGTCCTGTAATACAACAGTCTGAGTCTCCAGTTGTGACAACCTCGCAGCGTGCCCATCCACTCTTGAGCGTTCAGCCTCATCCTGCACCTTCACCAAGCTCAAATCCTTAGAAAGAGCAGCCACAACAGGTATGAGAGTCTTTTGAAGGGAAGTTATAGCGTCCCATAGGCTTTCTAAAGTAACTGTTGCCGGTCTACCCAAAGCCTGAAACTCGGAAGAAACCAGAGAGAGAGAAGAAGCCAGAGATACACTCTCCGAACCTCCGCTTGCCCGAACTGTCGATGACAACTCTCCTCCTCCCAATGTGGCAGCGGGAACCATCTCACTCTGGATCGGGGCAGCACCCTCCACTGCAAGCGAACTCCCATCTTCCGAGGGTACGCCGACAGGCAAACCAGCCCCAGGAACTCTTCCGGGTTGCGGCGGCAACTGCTGTCGGGGGCTCAAAACTACCCCATTGCTCAAATCAGACGAAGAACGTGTCTGATCCGCCGAAGCCACACAAGGAACCATCGGGGAAAAGAAGCCAGGAATCACCGACTGTGACGCCGCAACGGTAGGTGTAGAGGTTTCGGGGGGGTTTCTGTGAAAATTGCTTCCTCTTTCTCCCCATAGTGGCGTCTCAAACCGGAGCCCGCTACCAGACACCCGACAGCCCGTAAAGCTCATCCGCCATCTTGGAACCGCTCTCTCTCTTTTTATGGTGTAAGTTTCCATATTCCCAGACACTTCTAGGGAAGTTCAAAAAAGGCACAGTTTCTTCTTTTGAAACCCAGCATCCTGCAGTTGGGTGCCTCTTATTACCTACAATTTCCCTGTAAATGTTTAGTAGTATATAAATCTCAGAGATACATTTTTGTTCAGCATTTATCAATGCCAGATTGCCTGTATCATCTGCTCCCACCAACTGTGTTGGGGTTGTTTAACTGTGCATATTGCTTTATTGGCTTTGGTCCCTCTGTATCTATCTTGTTTATAGTGTATAGTTAGTTTTCCTTGTATTGCAGTTGGAGTAGTTGCCTCCTTTTTGACTGCTCAATCTCACACGCTCCCTTCTTTATTGTGGACTACAGGGATGTTCATTTGGAGTTTTCTTTATTAACTTTTCTTTGTGAGATTATTGATATCATATCTTTCTGTGCAAGCTTGTTTTGATAATATGAAAAATTCAATAAATATTAAAAAAAAAAAAAAGAAAAAAAAAGAAGGAGCAGACCTCAGGGATCTCGAACTCCAGTCCTGGAGGGCCACAAACTAATCAAGTTTTCAGGATGTCCCTAATGAATATGCATGAGATATTTGCATGTACTGCCCCCATTATATTCAAATTTATCTTATGCACTAAAGTTACAAAAAGCTACAAAAAAAAGAGTCAGTGAATGCCTATTTGTCGGTTTCTTGCCTTTTTGAGGGTTTTAAATTTGAGCAGGTTTTGGGTAATGAAAAGGTGTGTAAAACTTTAAAAATTTTTGAAAATGTTGTTGATTTAAATAGTTAGAGATCCAAGAGGTTTTTTTATGGTCCTTATGCATATTTCTTGGGGATATCCTGAAAACGACTGGTTTGCGGCCCTCCAGAACTGGAGTTGGAGATCCCTGGAGTGCAGCATAACAGAATAAAGGAAGGGGCAAGGTTAGAAGAGAGAGAGATACTGAGTGCATTAAGGGAGAAGGGAGGGACAAAGTGAAAGGCCTGAGAGAGTGTGTAATATTGGGTAGCGGGGGGGGGGGAAAGAGTGCATGGTTGGGTGTAAGGAAAGAGGGAGAAGGCAAGAGAAAGCAGCGAAAAAAGGAATGGGGAATAGTTCAAGAGGGTGAGAGAGACAAGGAGTATATGCAAGAGACTAGGGAAAGGTGCAGATACACACCACCCCCGACACACACGAAAACACACAAAGCCACCAACACACAGCACTCATCCCGACACTCCTCATCATAGTATCATAGTAACATAGTAAATGATGGCAGATAAAGTCCAGTATGGTCCCTCTAGTCTGCCCAGTAAGATGGCAAGAGTAGGTGCACCTGCCGCTCCATGCAGGCCACCCCTCCCCATGTCTTTGTTTTAGGGGTGAACCCACGTCTCCGGAGTAGGACACCCCTGCATGTTGAGAAATTAGTTAGTTAAGTTTATTTTGATTTTATCCTGTTGCTGTAAAGGGATCCACTGGGTCTGTCCCATGCCATTTTGAATTCTGTCACTGTATTTGCCCCCACCACTTCCATCGGGAGGGCATTCCAAGCATCCACCACCCTTTCAGTGAAAAAGTATTTCCTGACATTGCCTTTCAATTTACCACCTTGCAGCTTCATGTTATGCCCTCTAGTTATACAGCTTCCCCGTCTTTGGAAGAGGTTTGTTTGTTCATATATTCTCTTTAAGTACATAAAGGTCTGAATCATATCTCCCCTGTCCCTCCTCTCCTCCAATGTACATATTTAGGTCTTCAAGTCTCTTCTCATAAGGCTTCTGACGCAGGCTCCAAATCATTTTGGTCGCCTTCCTCTGAACCGTTTCCAGTCTTTTTATATCCTTTGTAAGATACGGTCTCCAAAACTGAACACAGTATTCCAAGTGAGGCCTCACCAGTGACTTATACAGTAGCATTAGTACCTCTTCCTTTCTGCTGGTAATTCCTCTTTGTATGCAACCCCAACATCCTCCTGGCCTTTGCCACTGCCTTGTCGCACTGTTTTGCCACCTTGAGATCCACAGAAATAATCACACCAAGGTCCTTCTCCTGGTCCGTGCACACCAATCTCTCTCCCCCTATCGAGTACATTTCACCTGGCTTTCTGCTTCCCAAGTGCATGACACTGCACTTCTTTGCATTAAATCTTAACTGCCAAGCATTAGACCATTCTTCCAGCTTTTGTAGATCTTGCCTCATGTTATCCACTCCCTCAGGGGAGTCCATTCTGTTGCAAATTTGTGTGTCATCTGCAAAAAGACAGACTTTTCCAGGCAGTCCTTCAACAATATCACTCACAAATACATTGAACAGTGCCAGGCCTAGGACCGAACCCTGGGGCACCCCGCTAATCACCCTCCTTTATCCGAGTGAGCTCCATTTACCATCACCTTCTGTCATCTATCAGTCAACCAATTTATGATCCAGTTCACCACCTTGGGACCCATCCCCAAACTACTGAGTTTATTGATAAGCCTCCTATGAGGAACAGTATCAAAGGCTTTGCTGAACTCCAGGTAGATGCCATCCATCGCATGCCCCTGATCTGGTTCTCTGGTCACCCAAAGAACTATCAGATTTGTTTGGCAAGATCGTCCTTTGGTAAAACCATGTTGCCTTGGATCATGCAACCTGTTGGTTTTGAGAAAGTCCACTATTCTCTCCCGCAGCAGGCCTAATTCTGCAAATGGGGGGAAACGCACTATTGTGTCACCACTGCAAACTTTTTTTTTTTTTTTTAAATCATCTTTCAGACATCTTGGTACCTTTTTAAAATATATAGCAGCCAGGTTCCATCCAGGAATGGTACATTTTAATTCAGGTTGCTCCTAAAGAAAACGAATCAGACTATTTGGAGATTTACAATGTTCCTATTTTAAGTCTGCTTTGAAAATATTTTTCTTCTGCTCTCTATCTAGGGGAAATCTATTCTAAAAGCAGGGAGAATAGTCTGTATTCCTTCAATACATTAAAGTTCATATGCAGAGAGTCTAAGGAGCAGAACCACCAGGACCGCAGTGTGAGGATGGGTTCCGACCGCCACTTCAATGCAAATACTCTTGCACAGGAAGGCAGACATATTCCTAGGGCACCGATACATTTTCTTCATTCCTAGTAGTTTCTCAGTCCCTTACCTCGTGTTTTCCCCTTGTTTTAATATGGTAAGAAACACTGTCATACTTATTCCCCCTTCTTATATGATGGTGTTTTGATGATTTTTGATCAAACTTTACACAAGTAATCTCCACTTGTCAAGATACAGACATGACTTTGATATTAGTGTATGTGTCTGGATTTTAGGAGTCTGAACTGCCATGTTTATATCTAGATGTTATAAATCTGTCAACCATCATGCTGTAATTTTAATATTCAAATGGCAGTATACAAAATGCTTACAAATATCTAAGATAAATTACAGCCCACATTATCTCTCTCTATCTATATCTATATATATCTATATCTATATCTAAAGTACATGAAGTGGGCTCTAATTTATCTTAGATATTTGTAAGCATTTTGTATACTGCCATTTGATTTCTAAATTGAATAGTTTAGAAAGGACCAAAAACAGAGACGACAACATTTTGCATACCTGATTTTCTTTCCTTGAATCTTGCTACAGCAGTCCAGATGAGTGAGTTATGCTTCTCACCCAGCAGGTGAAGGCAGTCTAGAGCCACTTTTAATGTCACGTCTATATACTCTGGTGCTGCACTGAGAAGCACCAGTATGACATTTCCCAAGCAGAAAGCAAGACTGAAAAACACAGAACAAGCATTAATTAAAACAATCAAAACTGCTGGTTCTTACCATATGAGTCTGCATCACATAGAGATACCAACAAGCCATGAAAAAGCAGCAATGAGGCAGCCAAGCTTCCCAGTCTATAGTAGTGGCATTGAAGGCCACCTCGCTTGTTGACATATGCTTCCCAGGGCAGGTCCTGGACTGCTCTAGCAGAAGTCAAGGAAAGAAAATCAGGTATGTAAAATTTCTCCTTCCTTATCATCCTGCTAGACCAGCCAGACAAGTGGGACATACCCATGCAGTGAAGACCCAGGGTGGAAGGAAAACAACTCTCCGGACAGCACTGCTCTGCCAAGGCACTAGCTGCATCAGCTCCTAGAAGCAATCTTAGCACTTCACAAAAGTGCTCAAGGAAGAACAGGATGTCTTCTGGAAACACCAAGGCGAAAACAGCCCAGGAAGAGGATTGTGCCCTAGTGGTGTGAGCTCTGAACCCCACCAGAAGGCATCTACTGTACAAAAGACAGGATGACTAACAGCTTCCTCAAGCCAGTGCGCAATCAGAAACATGACTGCTGCCAGGAGAGGGCAAGAGGCCAACTGATGGGAGAAATTAGTAACTTCATAAATTTCCCAATATCCTTCTCATATTCAACCAATGCAGTGAGGGGTCTGACCTAAGGTCCTTCTCCAAATAGAACGGCAGGGACACATCCTGAAAAACATGAAAGGAAGACAGCACTTTTGGGAGCAAGGAGGCATCATTCTCAGAGAGAAAGGTGCTGCCAATATGGCCATAAAAGGTTCCCTAAAGGCAAGGCCTGTAGCACTGACCCATCTAGCAGATGTGATAGCTTCCAAGAATATCATGTGCAGGGACCAAGTCTCAAGAAAGACATTCCAAAAGGAGCCAAGGGGAAAAACGCTCATTGGTGGCAAAACCAGAGACTCTCTGGCCCCAACTGAATGCATACAGTTGGAACTGCTTTGCCCTCCCGAGACATCAAGACACATCAGGGTGCACCACCAAGGATATGCCTTGAACTCACCTCTAGCATACAAGGGCCACCAACTAAACCACAAGAGAGCAGAACTAGACCCCTGATCAGGCCCAAACTAACAGAAGGGCCAAACAGCCAATAGGTTTGCCTTCCTGACATTCAGGACTAGAGAGGAACACTACCCCTTGAAGACTCTCCAGACCTTGGGATAGGCCCAGGAAGAAGAGCCCCTACTAGTCTGTAGGAAGATAACCACTTCCACTCTCGGGCACCCTTTGAGACAGCTTATGCCTCTCCTCTCTAGGGCTAGATCATAAGCAAGAAGAGAATAGAAACACCCCCCTCCCCAACTTGGGGACCCACTACAGAAATCCTCATGCCCAAGATAGCAATAGAGGGAACTCTACCAATAAGCTCAGAAGACCCATGTACTATGGTCTGTGTGGACACAATGGTGTTACTAGAGTGACCAAGCTCAGGAGAGACTGAAATCCATGCAGAAGACTGCTCATCAAGAATCATGAGACAGACATACAGAAGCTCTACTGAAGGACGACACCTGAACTCACTGTCCATGGAACCTTCCCATGATTAAAAGGGGGGGTTTTTTGTTTGTTTGTTTTTTTAATCTCCACATTCCTCTGCACAAAAGCAGGCCAAACAGTGGCAAGTCGCAACGTCATATAATGAGAGAACACAGTCTAGAGCTTAACTCACACTCATTGGCATCCACTCAGACAGACTGTCTGATAGGGTCACTATACAGGCCTCCAGTCAACAGCCAAGCTCTGTCACCACTATGGCATTGAAGGCCACCTCGCTTGTTGACGTATGCCATTGCTGAGGCTCCGAGAACTCCGACTGCTAAGCCAACTAAGAATGCCTGAAACCTCTCTAGAAAAGGGGTGATCACCCTCGCCTCTTAACCTGTTGACTGACCAAGAGGCTTCCTGAGGGGAGCGGCATCCCAGTACAAGCCAACTCAGAATGTGCCAGCCAAGTTACAGCAAATACCGGTCTATCACCCAAGATAGTGTCTCCAGAGGCAACCCATCCAGAGAGTGAAGCTGTAGCTACCAGGCCAATTACTGCTAGATCTGGAAGCAGGGACC
Source organism: Ichthyophis bannanicus (assembly GCA_033557465.1). NCBI lineage: Eukaryota > Metazoa > Chordata > Amphibia > Gymnophiona > Ichthyophiidae > Ichthyophis > Ichthyophis bannanicus. Next base: position 522,734,826 of record CM066036.1, on the reverse strand, counting down.
CATGAGTCTGAAGGTAAGCCTAAAGTGGGTGCATGCATGCCTTGACACAAAAGTACCCTTTGCAGGGTTGAAGTCACAAAACCCAGAAGACCCCTTGCCCTGGGCGTGCTCAAAAGCTAGGGGACTCTAGAGCTGTAACCAAGCCTGACCAAACATTTAGAATAACACATGCTGCTCAAGCATGAGCCAAAACAGGCACCCAAACACTCCAAGTTCCAAGAGGGAACTCTACTGCTCTCAGGGTCATTAGATTACCCTTGCCTGTGTTTCCCGTCATTGGACCACCCAGGATGCACCTGCCCAGAACTCTTCCAACTAGTCACTAAGTAATAGGAGATCCCAGATTCCTTGATTATGCAGGAGGCAGCCACAACCATCCTGACTCGTGTGCAATGAGACATGGCAAAGGCAAGAGCAGAGTACAAAACCAAAACTGGTGGTCCAGGAAGCAGAAGCAGCACAGAAAAACAGCTGAAGATACTCCTAGACAGGAATATGGAAGTATACCTCAGAACAGTCCACAAGAGAGAGACACCTTCCATACTAGACCCAAGCAAAGACCGACCAGAGAGAGTCTCCAAAAAGAACTGGGGCTCCCTTGGATTGGCACTAACCATCTATAGGCCAAAGGTCAGAAGGACTCAGCTCTTGTTTTTTTTGTACTAGGAAGAGAGAAAAACCGGCCTCGACCTTTTTAAATGCATGTAGGCTATTCTAGTACATGTGTAGGTACATTAAATTAGCTTCATAGTTCTGCTTGTTGGAAAAATGAAAAATTCCAACATGTGCACATGGAATAGTGTTGTGACAAAGCCACAGCGGTATTCACCCCAGAAATTTGTGCCAGTCAAGTAACATGAAGGAGTAGCCGGGTAGGCCACACTATAAGCCGGCTAGCAGCAAACATGACTAGTGGTCTTTCAGGAAGTTCCATATATTATGCATCTTAAGTGTCAGAAAATATAACAGTAAATAATATGAATGAATTAAAGTATTAATTACAAAATCACTAAAATCATTTTTCCTTTACTGCTCGTTATTTTGCCAAATCAAGTTAGCCGGACTGTCAGAAAAATCAGCCGAGTGGTGCACCCATTGAAGAGGTCTTGGGGAGAACACTGAATGTCATGGTCTAAGGTCCCCAGGATAAAACAAATAGCTTATTCTGTACTGCAGTTTGCCTCCTGATACTAAGGCGGGGGGGGGGGGGGCAATGGAAAAAAGGGGTCTCCTGCCTACTTCCTAGGCCCCTCAAACCTGTCCTCCAGAAGGCATTAAGGCTCGTCTCACCTACATCCTTCACCAGCTTCACCAAATCAGCTCCAAAAGGAAGCTTCCCTTTAAAGGCACAACAGATAGATGGACAGACCTGATTTCTACAAAGGTGTGGTGTCATTTTCCTTTCCAGATAATGCTCTTTCCTTGAGTCCTGCTAGACCAGTCCAGACAAGTGGGTTGTGTTTCTCTACTAGCAGACTGATGGAGACAGATAACCAATGAAATACCCAGGTTTCAATGATGTCACTTCCCATGTCTCTATTCTCCTCAGAGGGCCCTCCAGTATCCATCCCAAAGCATATGGGAGAACATGGCAACCACAGACAACCTCAATGTGAGCAATAATAAATGATCAAACAGAGAACTATGCACAGGAAAGAAGAAATAGAAAGCAGTCAGTAGAATATGGATATGCAGAATCAAGTATAGGAATCATAGTTGACCAAAAGGTACTGCTGCAGAACAGAGCCAACACAGTTCAAGAAGCAGGTCCTGGACTGGTCTAGCAGGAATCATGGAAATGACATCATCTGGTAAATAAAAGATCACTTTCCATACTATCTAGCTAGACCAGTCCAGACAAGTGGGACATACCTATGATACGCATCCACCATGCGGGAAGACACAGCTGCTCGTAAAACCTTGAGCCAAAGGCCATGCCTGCCCAAGCATGGACAGCAAAGCAGTAATGCTTGACAATAGTGGAAAGAGATGCCCTTATATTGCCGCTTGACAAATGTCTGCAGGGGATACCACTGCTTTCACACAGCCACTTGCGCTGGGGTAGAAAGTGCATGCAAATCCTCTGGAACAATCAATCCAAGGCAATGGCCTCCTTACTCCAGCTCCCCAATGCAGACTTAGCTGCTGCATCACCCTTGTGTGGGCCATCAAAAAGCACAGATGATTGGATATGCAAAAGGAATTTGTAACCTCCAAGTACCAAAGAAGCATCTTCCAGACATCCACAAAGAACCTTATCCTTCTTCCCCCAAGACTACTCCTTAGAGGAGGAGGGCAGGCAAACCAACTGGTTCTCATGAAAAGAGAGAAATCACCTAAGGTAAAGGAAAGGCACAGGCTGAAAGGAAGTGGCCTACAATGAAAAGACAGATAAAGTATACAGGCAAGGTAAGGCCTTCAGCTCAGAATGCAATCTTGCTAAACAAATGGAGACCAAGAAAACAGACTTCATTGTCAAATCTTTCACAGTAATGCACTTCAGTGGCTCAAAGGGCTCCAATACCAGAGCCCTGAGCACCAGACACCGATCCCAGAAAGGAACCACTGACTGGAGAGGGGGATGCAGGTGCTGAACCCCCTGAAGAAAGTGCACAACATTCAGGTGCAAGGCTAGAGACTTACCAAACACCAGACCTCTGAAACAGGCCAGAGCTGATACTTGAACTTTAAGGAGAAACTCAGAGAAAAGGTACTTTTTCAGACCCTCCTGCAGAAAGGCCAACAAGATAGCAGGAAGAGCACCCCAGGAATCTGATTCCATGCAATGCACCATCGCTCAAAGAGGCACCAGACCTGCACACATATGCCAGGTTGGCAGACCTCCTCCAGGCTATGAGTAGTGGAGACCACCACAGGAGAGTAGCCCTTATGCACTAGCCATCTCCTTCCAAGAGCCAAGCCGTAAACAAGAAGGGAGCCAGGTCTTCCGGGATGATCGGCCCCCGACACAGAGGCAAACAAAAAGAGGTGGTGCTTATTGGAGCCACATCAGATTTTCAAATCAAGTTCTCCTCAGCCAATCTAGCACCGACAGAACAATACGCCTGGGTGGCGCACTTTACGCCAAATTACATGCCCCAATAGTGGCCAAAGAGGAAACACATACAGCAGACTCTGCCTTGGCCAGGGCCGGATCAGAGAGATTGCACATTCGGACCCTGCCTCCATGTGGTGACTGAAGCAGTGGCACACCTTGGCATTGGAGCAGGTTGCCATCAGATCCATCTCAGGGAAATCCCAATGGCAAAGAATCAAGTGAAATACCTCCTGACTCAGCTCTCACTCACTGGGATCCAGACAGTGCCAGCTGAGATAGTCCACCTCCACACTGTCCACTCCAGCAATGTGATGGGCCGACAGAGATAATAACTTCTCCACAGAGGACAACAAGAGTCATCTCCAGGGCTCCACCAGCATTCCTCATGCTGCCTTGCCAATTGGCATAAGCCACCGCTATAGCATTGTCCGAAAACCCTTGAACTGTCCAGCCCTTGATCAGGGGCTAGAAATGCAGAAGAGCCATCTTATGGTCCTTGCCTCAAGGCAGATGGAGCATACCACCTCCCTGTGCTTCCAACAGCCTTGGGCCATTTGCTCTTGGCAATGGGCTCCCCAGCCCAAGAGACTAGCCTTAGTCATCAAAACAATCCACGAGTAATCATTCAGCAACAAGCCCTTCTTCAGATAATTGGGCCCCTGCCTGAAAGAAAAGGCGAAGCATGCATCCAACCAGAAGAACCAGGGCATGGGCCCCCAAACATTTCATTGCACAGTCCCAGAGAGACCACCTCTGAAAGGGACAGAGTCTCTGGGCCCACGAGTTCCTCAAAAGGACTGAGAACAAGCCTGAAATCTGGGAGCAGAGGAAAAGAAAGGTTTTCCAGGTTTATAGCGACAGGAGTTCAATACCCTTGAGAGTCCGACCAGCGTGTCTGCAAGGGGGGGCTGATGGAAAAAGGGGTCTCCTGCCTACTTCCTAGACCCCTCAAACCTGTCCTCCAGAAAGCATTAAGGCTCGTCTCACCTAGATCCTTCACCAGCTTCTCCAAATCAGCTCCAAAAGGAAGCTTCCCTTTAAAGGTCAATTGGGTCAATCAGGCTTTAGAGAATGTGTCCACTGCCCAGTGGTGAAGTCCAATTCAATGCCATGTCACTAGCATCAGTGCACTATCCCTGGCTGCTAGGCAGATGAGGTCATATATGGCATCAGAAAGGAAGGTTGTAGCAGACTCCAAAAGAGGGATAGTATCATCCTGTGGGTGTGACTGAATCCACTGAAACAGGACCAGAGACTGCCAAATAAAGAATAGCAGCCGCCACTGCAAACTGGTTCTTCAACAACTAATCCACTTTGCAGTCCAGAGTATCCTTCAAGGCCACCTTCCACAGGAACGTTAGTCCGTCTAGTAACAACCGTGAACTGCACATACACCTTGGAACTATCAAATCACACAACACACTCCTTCCCCAGGAAAGCATACATTTTCTTATGCACCCTTAGCCCCTTAGATGGGGGAGTCAGGAAGAGCCCACTCCAACTGGATCATGTACTTGAACAGCTCTGGAAACGGGAAGAATGTAGTGGCATTTCATACCTCTTGCAGGAGTGGATCAATTTTCGGCTCCTGCTCCTTGTCTGGAGCATCTGCCAAGTCCAAGGTGGATAAGACCCTGGCAATCAATGCCACCACAGTTACTCCTTCAGCCTCTTCATAATCCTCTAAAGGCAAGAGCACTTAGACATCCACAGCAGAGCCCAAAATTGAGACATCTGAGACCATATTTTGGACAGACCTCCACTGTTCCACATCTCCAGGAGGTGACCTTTGCCACAGGCGCTTAGACATAGGCAACGAAACAGGACTTCAGCTCTCTGTCTGCCCCTCTTGAAACTGTGTTCAGGGGGACCTAGTGGCCAGAGTCTGAATTTCTATGCCAAAATAACCAGGCATGTTGTAGAAAGGAACAGAATTCTGAGAAGGACAATCCAGATTCCAGAAGCTCTGCTCTTGGAAATGAACTAACAGGGGACAGAGCCACTGTCGAACCCTTAGAGCAGGGATTTTCAACCCAGTCCTCAGAGAACCCTAGGCCAGTCAGGTTTTCAGGATTCCCAGAATGAATATGCATGAGAAAGATTTACATGTTCTGCCTTCACTGTATGCAAATCTATCTTATGCATATTTATTGTGGGAATCCTGAAAACCTGACTGGCCTAGGATTCCCCGAGGACTGGGTTGAAAATCTATGCCGTAGAGGAAGGGCAGCAGCCAAGAATACTGCTACCAGACTCTCTGGATGCTGACCATCCTTACCCACAGCGCCACCTCCTGTCCTGAGACAGGCAAGGCCAGACCAACTGCATCCCCCTGCTGAGAGAGGGGGGAAATGGGCCCTCCAGGGATGACTCAGAAGTTGCCAGGTCAGAAGAGCAGAATCCAGAAATTGGAGATGAGGCACCTCACTACACAGGTCAAACAACATTTCCTGGACAACGACACACAGGGAGGGCAAGAATAATTTAGCAGCATGACTAAGGCCATGCTGCTATTATACTTGCCTTAACTATATACGTCTTCTGGTCCAGAAGATACGTTAACAGTGCTTGCACAGCAAAACGCAAAACGCGTTAGAGCCGCTCAGGCAGAATGCATGCTAGGTCCACTTCACTTCCATTTGCACAATGGTAAAAAGGGGGGATGGGAAACCCCCACACCATGCCAATGGTCGCCAGCAGTCCACCCCAAATTGCACCCCAGACGGATGAAATCAGGAGCCCAAACAATGACTAGGTCAAGCCTTAGTACCCACTCCCTGAGAGTCCTAGGCAGAGATTCCGTGCTGGGCTCTGTTGTACTCGCCTGAAACTTACAGCATTGCGTTTAAGGTGGCTGGCAGGCAGATCCTTCTGAAAGCCTTCTACGATATACGGGAGAGAGGAGGGAGGAGGACACTGAGGTTATGTGATACTGCTGGTCTCTTCCAAATCCGTCCAATTTTCTGGCTGCTCAACAGGCTCTTATGATAAGCACGTGCAGTCGAACCAATTTTCCTTCCTCCTATGGCTACCGATAAGACTGCAGTCTAATGGCGCCTCCCACATCACGGTCAAGTGTGAGAGAGAGTCACCCTCAAGATGGCTGTTCACGAGCAAAATCAATCTTTTTTTCAGATTTTCTTCAGCATAGAGAAAATCCATCCACCATCTGCTGCAGAAAGAATACTGAAGGGCCTCTGGTGGTTGAGGCAAAAATCCACACGATAGGCTCAGTAGGTCTGTAACACTTTCCTGGAATTGTATGCACTGCTTAATGATTTCAAAATGTCACATTCTGCATTTCAAAAAGTAACTGGGTCAAAGGTGACAAAGATACACCTAAAGCACTAGCTAACCAGCCCATGCTAAGAAAGTTTGTGGGGGTTTTCCATGCACACTTCTAAAATCATCAAAACTATTTTTGACACATGGGCAAAACGTGTTCCTCCATTGCCAAGTTTAAATTTGGTGCATATTTAATTAAGTGCCAGTCTTAAATATATAACAACTTAAAACAAAAATAAACACAAAACTCATCTTGCAAGTTACTTTATACTGTCATAAGTCAAAACATCTTTCAGATAGTCTGTGATGCCAATGATTGCATAAAGGACAGAGGAAAATAAGGTGGACTTCATTTTGTTACCTTTTCCCAGTGAATTCTGCTTGCCCCTTCTTATTGAATATGAACTTGGAATCGTTATAGCCCCATCCATTCCATTTCAAAACTTCTTGCCTGTTAAAAGAAAAAAAATACATGGATTAAAAACAGAATAAAAAGCTCATTAGCTTAGTAAATCAAAGATTAGCATGCTGCTTTTAGCCCACAGAAAAAGGAAAATCAAGAACTTTGAGGTTAAAAAAAATAAACTTAAAGCAACAACCTGGATTTAAAGCTATAAGCTTTTCAAAATATCTAGTTTTCCCCAACATCAGTACCTTCCAAGTATACATACCACCTTTTCTAGTGTAGATGGTTTGCACAGAATGGACTAAACCAGAGGTTCCCAACTCCAGTCCTGGAGGGCCAAACACCATTCAGGTTTTCAGGCTGTCCCTAATAAATATGCATGAGATGCATTTGCATGCACTGTCCCCATTGTATTCAAATGTATCTCATGCATATTCATTAGGGACAGCCTGAAAACCTGAATGGTGTTTGGCCCTCCAGGACTGGAGTTGGGAACCTCTGGACTAAAGAGTAACATCTTCAATAAGATTTTACTTGGAAGTTAATGTGGTAAAATTATTTCAAGCAATACAGCTTCATTTATAAAAGCAGCATATGTAAGTGTAAAGAGAGGTGTGAGCTGCTGATTAAAGAATGTGCTATCAAAATAAAAAAAAAAAAGCTTACAAAGAGGTTCCAGTCAAAAGAAATATATAATCTCTTCATTCACAATGTCCATTAACGCACCCCAGCGCTGTGGAAGGACTATTGTGCTTTAGGGTAAAATATACAGACTACAGTAGTACAGCAGAAAATGGTTGTATTCAAATCTAAAACAAATGCCTTCATCCACAAGGTGGCAGTACATCCCTACCCTAAGACTTGGAAATACATTTGCAGGTCCACAGTACATGTTGACTCACTTTATGCAAATCATTCTTTGAGCTACAGGCATATGTTTATCTAAACATTTTAGGACACATTTTATGAGGATGTATCTGTATCAGACAAAAAACCCTAATGGCTTCTGTAGTTAATTTAGGTCACACGATTCATAAAAATGATTTTTAGACTGGTTAGTCAGCCAACAATTAGGATTAGGGCTTAACTCATGTTCTCTTCCTCCTCCATTCACATAATTCTCTCAAGTGTGCTCGTGCAGCACTTATTAAACAAGCTATTAAAACAAACCTCAGACAGGAGAGAAACACGCGTACAAAATGCCTAAGTTAGATTGCTAGTAATGCTACTGCACAGACCAAGTCACCTGCAGCTCTGGGTGGAAACCCTGCGAGCTGTGAAGCTTCGCAGCTGGACCCATGCTCTCCAATAAGACTTCCGGGTATTGGCCGACAGCGACGCCATGAGCATCCATCGCTCCACATCCATGCTGGCATGAGTGTGGCCCTGCCGGCAGCGCTAGAGGCAAGCTGTTGACTGAAAGTCTTCGTCTAAGGGGAGGGTAGGATCACAGACTGATTAAGAGAGAGATAGAGAGATAGAGAGAGAGAGAGAGAGAACGTGTGGTCCTCAGGGAGACATGCTGATAAGACCAGAAAGGGCTCCCTATAGTAAACAAAGCTTGTAGCGCCAACACCCACCTGGCAAAAGCAGCCATCGGGAACAGACTGGTTGGTCAGCAGCCACTTGCGCTCTAAATTTCCTGGTCCAGTCCTTAAGGGGGGGGGGCTTTCTGGCCTTCTGAAGAGGCTCAAAGGGGGTACCCTCTTATCATCTTAAACACTAGAGAAAGGCTCCACTGTGGTACCCCGGGCTACAGGGCTAGATGGATTCCTCTCTACCACCCTTGAGGATACAAGGCACAACAGAATGCCAGGTACAGACCCTGAATTCTTTCCTGGTAGCACATATAGGCTGCCACCTGAACCCTGAGAGAGTTCAGAACCAAACCCTGGTCCAAACCAGACTTAGAAGAACAATACAGCCACTATGTCCAATCTCTTGGAATCCAGGGTCAGAGTACCATCACATCTCGGAGACCCCCCTACCCCAGACTAACATAGGCCAAGGACAGAGAGGCCCTCTGGGTCTTAAGGAGTGTGTCAACTACCACCCCAGACTGATTGTGTCTCTCAAGGGCCAGGCCAGAAGTGAGAAGGGCATGGAATCCTCCATGACCAGGGGACCTTGATGCAACAAGAGAGGAGACAGTGCCAACAGGCTCAAGAGAGCGTAGTCTACCATGGCCTACATGATCAGTCTGGCGCCACCAGAATGACCAAGTCTGGATGAAACTGAATCCTGTGCCAGCTTACCAAGGGCCATAGGAGAAAGTCATGCTGAAGGGCATCTAAGCTTACCATCCCATTACCTTCCAGAGGCTTGAACGTTGTGGTTTTTTTTTCATCTTGGCATTAGCTTGGGTGGTAATCAGATTGAACACTGGCAGGCCCCACCTTCGCACAATGAGGTCAAACACATGAGTGCTTAGCTCCCACTCCCTGGGATTCATGGCATTCCAGCTCAAGACGTTGGCCTGTACACTTACAACTCCTGTAATGTGTGCTGATAACAGAGCCATCAAATGAGCCTCTGCCAGCCAATAGAGTGCCACCACCTCCTCCATTGCTATGACACTGTCTGAAAACACCGACTGCCTTGGCCTACAGGAGGGCTGGAAACTCTCCAGAGCCAGATGAATCGCCCTAGCCTTCAGTTTATTTGTTCAACAGGAGACTTCCAGAGGGGAGCAGTGTCTCTGTGCAAACTAACCCGGACAATGAGTTCTCCAGCACATAAAGCTGGCCTTCATGGTGACTGACTGACTATAATCCAATCTGGCACCTCCAGAGGCATTTCCATCCATCAGAAGCAAAATCTGCATCCACCAGGTAAGCTCACCCTTGCTTGATCTTCTGGGAAAGAGAAAGGCACTATTCTAACAACTGGGAATAAGGAGATCAGTGAGTCAGAAGGTGACCCTGCAGAAGATGCATGTGCAGCTCTAGAGTCTAAGGCATCAACCCCAGGAGTTGCAGGTAGTCTCATGCCCTGGGAGATGCACCTGCAGCTTCACCAATCTTTGGGGTGAGAAATACTCTGTCCACACTAGCGTTGAAGCAAGTAACTGGATACTTCAAGTCCTAAAAGAGAGTTAAACTGCTTTTGGGATAGTTGATCATCCAACCAGCCTTTCCAGCTACTGAATCACCTGGGGCATGTCTACCATAGACTTCTCTAGGGAGCAGGGCTGGCCTGAGAGTTGGTTCAAGTTGTTGGCACTCTAGGCAAACCTTAACCATTATTTTCTCTGGCTGTTAGAATCAATTGTGGTCCAGGTGATTTTCTTCAGCTTCTGGGGATATTTCATTTAAAACAAGCAAACAAAAGCACTTCATGGGAGGAAGAGAACAAGATGCAGGACTGGGGGGGGGGGGGAGGAGAGACCTAGCATTAAAAATAAAAGTGGTGTACGTAAAAAGAATCATGTAATCACTTTATGGATAGTTACATTTTTTTTAAAGTTAATTGTGTTATTAACGTGATAAAGGCCCACTCTTAGTTTAAACCCAAAAAGGGTCATTCCTGTTGTGGATCCCAGCACTCACAGGACTCAGCAGCAACCTCCTTGGGAGTTGATAAACCCTCTCGGTGAGGTTCAGCAGGTCCCTTCTGAGAGAGTTAGGTGGATGGAGAGCTTCTCTGGCTCTTTTGCTTGGAATGGATCCACATCACATCAGACCAAGTCCAATGTTTTTGAAAAGGGGTATCTGCTGGAGTTTGCAGAGCTTCTGCAGGACTCCTTTCTGGAGTCTCCTTGCAGCTCCCTAGCCATCAGAGCAGTGATCAAGGAAACTCTTTCGGCTCCTCCTGCTGTTGCAGAGTATTGTACCTGTGCCCTCTACAGAACAAGGCCGAGGCAGTAATCCATTTACTTGATACCAAAGAAAGGTGGTTCATTCTTTACAATTCAGAATTTCAAAGTGTTAAGTACCAAGCTCAGAATGTCCATTTCCACATGGAGACCCAAAGATTGTGGTGATGCAGCAAGTGAAGTTTATAACCTCCTTGAACCTTTTGAAAGCATATGTCCATATCCCCCATCAGTGGTTCTTGGTATTTCTGGCCTCTATTCTTAATTGGTTTACCTCCTTTTCTTCCAATTGTTTCTTTCAGGTAGTTATCAGCCCCTCGCCCTCCACCCTCTCCCCCCCCCCCCTTTGCAGTATACTATAAGGGTCAATTCTGGCTCCAATGCTTTCTAACTTTTTTCAATCCACTTGCTATCTTGGTTCAAGACCTCAACGTCAGTGCCTACTATGTAGGTGACGTTCTGCTTCTTTATCACTTAGATTCCCTAGCATCTGATTCTGTGGGGTTTCTAGTCCCACAGGTGCTCCTTGTGGTCTTGGGCAAGCCACTTAACCCTCCAGAGCCCATATTCCCTGTAAAATAGTTATCTCCAAGTTATAATGCCCTGTTCAATGTAATTTCAGTTTGTTCAATGTAAACCGCACTGATGCAGAATAGCGCGGTATATAAGAGAATGTATGTAAAAATGTAAATGTAAAGCCACTTGTCAATCTCTTTGCTTCCTAGTTCCATTCTTATTGACTCAAATTAAAAAGACTTCAGCCATTTGGTTTACTGGAGGCTTTGCTCCACTTACCAATTCAAAATCACTCTTACTTTACAATATCTCAGCATAATCTTGGATACGGATCTGTCTTTTTCACAACAAAAATTCAGTAGTTAAAAAGTCATTTTTTGCTTTGACACAATGTTGTGCTGTGCATACCCCTTTCTTGATTCTTCTTCTATAACCTCCCTCCTGCTTTGTTGTGTTCTCTCGCATCTAGATTACTGCAACACTATTTACGCTGGGCTGCCTCTTTCTACTCTGAAGCGTCTTCAAGCAGTCCAAAACAAAGCAGTTCGCAATTTATCTGTTGCAGGAAAGTTTGACCACATCACTCCACTTTTGAAGCATCATTGGTTGCCAGCTGCAGCCCATGCACATAAAGTCCTTTGTACAGGTTTACAACCCTACTTATTCCCCTTTCTCACCTGTCAAACACCACCCAGGACTTTGCATTCTTCACATAACAGATTTCTCATTCCCCCTCCTAAAGCAAGGTTAGAGCCCACCCATCGATCTGTGTTCCCATTCTTTGGGATTACTTACTATGGTCCCTCCGTCTTGAATCCTCTTATCCTGCCTTCAAAACCCAACTTAAAATTCATTATTCATCCAGCGAGTCCTCCCTTTCTATTGACGATTTAACATCTTCCAAGAACGTTTCTATTTTCTCGTTTTTAGTTTGTAAACTGCGGTATATAAAATTTTATAACACATTACAATTAATTGCATGATTAAAATTTTCAATCACAGGGTCAATTTTGGACAAAACACAAAAAACTCTCCAAAGTCAATTTAATCAAGATAAATGAGCCACCCCAAACACGTTGATCCAGGCCTGGTTTTGCCCCATTGCATGCATGAATTTGGAGTCTCAAGGGTATGTTTACTAAATGGCGGTAGCAGCTTCGGTGCAATATCGGAGCCGCAGCCCCATTTAATTAAGTGGACAATATTGCTCCTATGAACAATTTATTTTAATAGTACTGAAAAAGAGAGCACATTGGATTATGGAAGCACTAAGAGCATTGAAGTGCCAATTACAGAAATTTAGAGCACAAGTGGTGAAAGACATTAGGCATTCAAGAGAGAATATTATAAAGCTTATATGAAATTTTATAATTCCACAATTAAAATAAAGAAAGACGACAATACTTTTCACAAGGGATAGAACGGGCAGATAATAAGCCAAAAGCATTTTCATATTGTTGGGCATTTGAGAAATTTTTATGATTTCAATGGGGCCTCGGCTCAGATATCACAAGAAAGCCGCTACCGCCATTCAGTAAACTTACTCCTTGGCATTCTTAGGGAAATTAATGGGAAAAAAAAAATCAGATCAAATGCATGTAATGCAGATAAATCAGGACTCTATTATAGGGATGTGAAGGCCAAACATTTTCATTTTGTTTAGCTTCCTGTGTCATTTGTGGGATTTTTAATTTTTAGTGGTTTTTAAAATTTTTGTTATAAAGGGGCAATGTCATTAATAGCATGATCAGATTGATATGCGGGATGCAACATGGAATCCCGCATATCAACCTGATGCAGGGTCGTAGTGCAAAGACCCGAAACGTGACACGTCGTTAACAGCGCTATTCTGGGAGCGGCAGTGAAGTAACCATTTAATTCAGATAAGTGCTGATAGTCCAGCTTTTTGTAAAATTTGATTAAAAGGAGTGGCTGTTTTTGAGAGGGGGTGGATGTCCTGCCCCCTCCTATTTAGCGCTCCGACAAAAAAAGATGTATAAATTGAAAGTTTTTTTGATACTTGTTGGAGAAATTTTAATAGCGTATTTTTGATATAGCAGTCTTTTGGTACAGGATCTTACTACAGTGGTGTGCAGAAGTCTGGAATCACTTATAAACGAAGTTTTTTCAACTTTGTGACCTTATATCTTAATTTCTTTTTCCTCCCAGTGGCTTTTTCTGTGTATCTCATGATAAGTGATAGATTTGGCTATTAGGGCCAACTTTTAGTATTGGTTTGGCCCTTATTTTGAGTTTGTTCCACATAGTTGTCCTGTTGATAGATTTTCTGTGAAAATCACATAATGTACATCGTTGGCCAACAATATATTATTGTAAGTATGCTTTAAAATATTATGAACGCATGCCAGATTTCCTTCAAATTAATATATGTGGCCTTGAAAAAAGCCGTTTTTGTGCGTCAGTGATGGCTCAGTATTTGTTCTTGATCACCTGACTGCATCTTGTCGGCACTGAATGAACCAGTCTGGCAAGGTGATTGTTGGTGACAACGCGGTTCCAAGCTGCAATGAATGACTCAAATCAGCTCACGCTTTGATGTCAGATGCCTCTTGGATATTTCCAAGGCCACCTTGTGCCACAGGTTCTCGATTGGATTCGGATCTGGAGACTGGGCAGTGCAGTCCATTGATTTGATGTTGTTCCGCTGCTTCCAGTTGATCACCTGTCTGAGCGATGGTAGGGTGCATTGTCATCTTGAAACAGGAACTGGCCAGGAAACAGCTGGTGTGCTGATGGCACCATGCACTTTTGCAGTATGTGATGTACTTGGCCCTGTTGACCATTCCATCGACGATGTGAAGGCATCCAATGCCAATGGCAGCCATGAAGCCACAGACCATAACCTTCAAAGGATGCTTCACAGTGAGGTTGAGACACTCAGGCTTTAATTCCTCTCCAGAAAATCTCCTCACATAGGTGTGGGCCTGGTTACCAAACAGGCAGAAGGTGCTTTCATCGCTGAATAGCACCCTTTCCCACATTTCAGTCGACCAGGTTGAGTGCTTTCTCGCCCACACGATCTGGTTGCGCCTTTGTATGTCAGTCATCAGTGGCTTATTCTATGCTTTGCAGCCCCGGACACCAAACTGCAGGCACCAGTGACGAACTGTTGATGAGCTGACACTGACCTCACTCTTGTCTGATCACTCTCGAAGTAGCTGAGAAGTCAACTTGCGATTAGTCCGTGAAATGCGTCGCAGTGCGCGGTCCTGGCATGATGTTGATGCACATGGACGACCTGAATGAGGCTTGTCCACCACTGAACCCATTTCTTTCTTCTTCTGTACAATCTTAACAGCACTCTGACTGCAGCCAACTTTCCTGGCTGACAGCTTGAAAATCCTTCCTCGCTCATAAAGGACACACAAATACGCTCCTCCAACGTCAGGGTCCGAGTCATCTTCATGGTTGATCCAGAAAGCGCAAGAAATTCAAAAATTACGTGCGTTTTTATAGCTGCACTGGTGGCTAGATATCTGCATTGTGATTGGTCAGAAATAACATTGGATAATCTCGATCCAGTTTTGACGCAGGATCTACAAAAATCGCAGTAGCTATCTCCCAGTGTCTGTAAAGTATTTAAATTGGAAGCAACACATGCAAAAAAGTCAACTCTTAATAGCCAAATGTATCCCTTTTACCGTGGTAGAAAGATGAATATGCTGGGCTAACGCAAAATTTTAAAAACACCGTTAAAGTACGAAAAACGAAAAACTCACAAGTGATTCCAGACTTTTACACACCACTGTATATTGATTAATAGCATGATAGCATGAACTATTGATAAATAGTTCATGCTAAAGTGCACAATTAACATGGGGAAAAGCCTGGAACTTTGTATTTTTTCCTGTCATTTCATTTAGATCTTTCCCAGATCATTTCAAATGAAGGTAAATCCCTACTAGGTTAGCCCATTTGACTGTCTCAGGCAGATGACAGGGATGCCATCTCTCCCACCTCATACCAACTCCCAACTGGCCAGTCTTAGTCCATAGCTTTTATTCCCTCTCTGTGCAAAAGGGGAAGGTTGAACTAGAAAGAAGCAGCTGTGTTTCTCTAATGGCTTTAGCAAGCTAAGAAAGCAGCATTTCTTTTCCAAAGAACCTCAGCCCCTGTCAGACGGAAGGAAACCTGGCTGCAATTGGGGACGTGTAACAAGAAAAAGGTTAAAAGGGCTCCTTCTGGCCCTGAAATGCACACCCCCCCCCCCCCCCCCCACTACACATTGAGCCCTAAGAGAACCACCAATGGAACCTCTGGGCAAATTTCTCCTAGGTCCTTTGCCACCCTTCTAGGTTTTTCCCGAAAGGCAAACTTCCCTTAAAGGGGAACTTGCTCAACTGCAGCATCAGCAGACCAATTCCAGAGCTGCAGTCACCTTTGGGCTACCATAGCTGTTGCCATGGCTTTAGAGGAGATCCTAATCAAGTTGTACAGGGCATCCACAAAAAACAATGATCCAGACTCCAATCTTGCATCCTCTGGGCTGCTTAGCAATTGCTGGATCAAGCACAAGAGCACTCACTATCATGTCCGCACAAAGTGCTGCCTGGAGTACTCAAGGCTGAAGCCATAAAGGAATTATTCAGAAAGGTTTCCCTTCCCCTATCACAGGCTTTTCAGTGCAGTGCCACCTTCCACTGGAGCAGTCATGTGCTTCATCATTGTCGAGATCATGGCATCCGCCTTAGGGACTCCAAAAGCTGTTTCATCTCTTCTTGAAGCAGAGGGTACAATCGAGCCAAGAGCTTAGTTCCCCACAGCCTCAGTATTGGTGCCTCCCACTGAGAGGACATGAGCTTTTACAAGGGCTCAGGAAGGGGAGAAAAACCACACCGCCACTGCAACCCCTCCAGTATGGGGTCTGCTTAAGAAACCTGTACTGGAGGGAGGTCTGCAATACACAAGACCGCCATGGCATCCTGACTTGAAGAGACCCTCCAGGAATGGCAGCAAACCTTTTTTGTTAGAAAAGTAAATAAATCCGATTGTGTCCCCCCTCCCCCTTGGGGACTCCCAACACTGCCAAAAAATGTTCCCTAAGGGTAAAAAAAGAACCAGCTGCAGAGCTCACATGACAGGAACCGCAAGCAGTATAACTCCATGCACCGGGCATGACTTGCAGAGCTCAAATACTGTTAAAAAAAACCTGACAAAAAAAGAAAGCCAGCCACAAATAAAGGAAACCCTCACCTGTTAGGCTGGTTGGACAAACCCAAGAAGGGCCTCCCCAGCCACCCACATGGGCCTGGGAAAGCCTGGTTACCAGAAAGGGTTTTGTTTTGCTTTTTTAATTTTAATTTGAAGCTGCTTTATTCAAGCAGCAAGGGTAGAGTGCTAATTAAAACATAGCATTTAGAAACAGGAAGGCAAGAGGGAAGGGAGGTTTGGGCCCAGACTTACCAAAAGGACCTTGTAGGGTCCTGCTGTCCACTCTGAGCCACCAGTGCTAGAACCTGTGGGACAGGGGCAGCAGAACATCTTTTTGGTTGGAGGGACCAAATAAACCCTTCTCTAGCTCTGCCCCCCAGCAATACTGCTGATGAATTGAGCAAAACATTGGTGGGGCCTTGGGACCTAAAGCCCACCTCATTCCACTGCCTATGCTATGGGCAACAGTGCTGGACAAAGGGCAGCTGTCAAGGAGACAATGGACCTATCTGAGCAAACATCGGGCTAGATGTCTCTCATTCATACAGGCCCACAAGACAGACCTGTCTCCCCTGGCCAGATCAATCTGCACTGCTGCACTAGTCCACACATCTTGCCACATATTGTCTGCCTCCAGCAGACAATACTAGCTTCTGTCAATGCTGCACAAGAGTATATACAAGGGAGGTCTTCTCTGAAAGCTGCTCTAAGTTTGCCTATACCCGCTGAATGTGGAGCATAACCCACGTCTGGATTGGTCTAGCAGGATGATCAGGGAATTGATATTAGCAGAGACTTCCAGAAGAGCTTAGTTTTGCTAACACAAAACATCAAGCTAAAAGTGTCTTGATTTATCTGTGAGGATATAAACAGGCAAGAGCTAGATCATACAAAATCTTAAAAACCAAAATAAAATGTTAAAAGCTTCACTCGCTCCTTAATTGGCAACCAATACAGGTCCACTAGGTCTGATTTAATATGCTCATAAATTTTTGTGCAGTCAAGATGGGCCACAACATTTTTAACCAATTGAAGTCTATGCAGCTGCATCTGCGGCAGTCCAAAGTAAAGCGTAGTTACTCACCTGTAACAGGTTATCTCCGGGAACAGCATGAATCTAGTCTTCACATATGGGTAACGTCTGTACCAACGGAGCCCACGCAGGAATGGTCCCCAGCGTCCAATAGGAAAGCTTTTGGGAGCATCTCACTGCGCCTGCGTAGCTGCCTTCCTGCTTTTCCAGCTCTCCCTCAGTTGAGTTTGTAGCCAAGATAGGAGGAGAGAAGGAGAAGAGAAGAGAAAATACAACTCCTAGGGGAGGAGGTTGGGTTTTGAAGACTAAATTCCTGCTGTTCCCAGAGATCACCTGTTAAAAAGTGAGTAAGTACGCTATCTCAAGGAACAAGCAGGAATGTAGTCTTCACATATGGGACTCCCTAGCTTGGAGATGCTAGAGAGATGACCTCAGAGTGAGCTGTACAACACAGGCATAACTGAGAAGGTCATATGTCCGCCAAGGATGTCTGGTATCAAAACCCGGGAAGGAGGGTAGGAGTTGTTCTAAGTTTGAAAGAGATGCTGGAGAACAGCTTGGCCAAACAAAGCATCCCAGCGGGAGTCCTTGTCTAGGCAATAGTGAGCAGAAAAAGTGTGGACAAAAGACCAAGTTGCTGCTTTGCATATCTCAATCGCTACAGGAGCGTAGATTTGCCATAGAGGTAGCCATGGCATGAACATTATCTGCAGTGATGTGACCCTCGAGAGGGAGCCCTGCACTTTTGTAAGCAAAGGAGATGCAATCTACTATCCATCTGGAGAGAGTCTGCTTGGATACTGGCAAACCCAGGTGACTTGAGTCAAAGGCGATGAAAAACTGGGAAGCTTTCCTGTGCTCTCGAGTTCTCTGAAGATAAAAAGCCAAGGCATGTTTGCAATCCAGAGTAGAAGAGTTGCTTTTGTCCTAGAGGAATGAAGTCTAGGGAAAAAGACAGGGAGGTAGACTGACTGGTTTAAATGGAAGGGTGAGACCACCTTTGGCATAAAGTGGAGGATGCGTCCTAAGGACTACCTTATTATGGTGGAATCATGTATAAGGAGGGTCAGCCACCAAAGCCTGGACCTCACTAATGCATCTTGCTGAAGTGAGGGCAACAAGAAAGGTGACCTTCCACGTGAGAAACTTCAGTGAGGTAGTGGCTAGAGGGTCAAAGGGCAGCTTGAGAAGCTGCCCTAAAACATTAAGATCCCATGCCACTGGAGGGGGCTTAATGGGAGGTTTGGTTAATAGAAGATCCCTCATGAAGAGTGCTACAAGTGGCTGAGAAAAGATGGGCTGACCATTAAAGGGCATGTGAGAAGCCGCAATTGCATTTAGGTGTATCTTACCGAATTGGTTTCGAGTACAGAAGAGAGGTGGAGAAGATATTCAAGTAATTCATCCACCAGAGCTGAGAAGGGGTTAAGTGCCCTCTGTGAACACTAGAGAGAGAATCTATGCCACTTGAAAGCATAGGAGCGCCTGGTGGAAGGTTTCCTAGAAGCTAAAAACGATATCTTTAACCTGTTGAGAGAGGTTAATATCCTGGAAGGCTATGCCTTCAGCAGTCATGCTGTAAGATGTAGGGACTGCGGATTGGGATGGAGCAGCGTCCCATCCTCCTGAGAGAGGAGATCTGAAGCGGACCCCAGATCTACAGGTTGAGCCCGAGACAGATGTAGAAGAAGGAGAGGATACCAAGGTTGTCATGGCCAGCATGGGGCTATGAGTATCATGTAGCCCTTGTCTCTCTGGAGTTTGAAAAGAGTCTTGGGAAAGAGGAGAATGGGTGGAAAGGCATATAGGAAGCCCTGACCACAGTGGAGGTGAAAAAGCATCCACCTGCTGGCCGTCTGGTGCAGGAGTCCTGGAGCAGAAGCGAGGAAGCTTGGCATTTTGAGGACGTACAAACAGGTCTATCCTTTGGGGTTCCCCAGATCTGAAAAATGTGAGCAACCTTGTCTGCATGTAGAAGCCTTGCCCTTCCAGGTGGCGAGGCACTCGTTCCACCGCCTGTTCCTTTAGAAGGACTTGCCAACTCCTGAAGGAGGAGGTTCCTGTGTAGAGGGAGTCTTGGAGGCTCCCCTGGGAAGTAGGAGGGGGGTAGCTGGTGGAAGTGGAGCATGTAGCCCTTTTGGACTATGCTCAGTACCCAGGTATCCCCTGTGATGGCTGGCCACCTGTAGGCGTACAGGGTCAGCCAACCTCCTGTGCTGAGTGGAGCCACCGGCAGAGAAAAGGCTATGCTGTGGGAGTCAAAACCCCGCTCCCTGCTGTGCAGGAGCCGGAGCTGACGGCTTGGGGAGTCTTCTACCTATGGGGCCCATGCCCCTGCCCCTTGGCCTGCTGGTCCTGTTGGGGAGCTGGAGAGGCCTGATATTGAGGGCAGGATTTGTAGGCAGCACCCTTCCTTGGGAAAAAAGGGCTTCATTCCCGAGCCCTTCTTTTTTTGAGAAGGGGCAGAAGTCTTTCTGGACAGTCTTGTCCTGGTAAGAGTCTCAGTCTCGATTTCTGCAGCCTTTTCAGTCATGGGCTTACTGAATAGGTTGTCACCTCGGCACGGGACAATCGATCAACTTGTCCTGCACCCATAACTCCAGGTCCGATGACTGTAGCCAGGCCTGACAGCGTGCACCGATGCCAGCTGCGGCTACCCGGGCCGAAGCCTCAAAGCCATCATAGGCTGCTTGATAGATAAACTTCGAGCACTCTCGGATCCCTGTCGACAAAGCCTTGAACCTCTGCAAAGGTTCCTTGGAGAGGCCAGCTGAGAACCCAGCAATCTCCTTTGCCAGGTCTCTTAGGTACATGCCCATGTACAGCTGGTAAGTCTGGACACAGCAAGATTGCTTCCAGGGCTGTATGCTCTTTCTACCGAGGGCATCCAGGTTCCGGGCCTCCCGGCCGGGGGGCACCAAGGAGTGCATCTTCTGACTCTTCAGGCGGTGCATGGCTGATTCCACAACCATGGAATTGTGCGGTAGCTGCGCCTTTTGGAACCCAGGGCTCTTACGACCTCGATAAATGGAATCGCACCGTTTGCTAAGAACCGGCGCCGAGGCCTCCCACATACAGAAGAGCAGCCATTCCAGCATCGGAGGAACCGGTACAGTAAAGGCTTCCTTCGGAGTTAAATCATACTGGAGGGCATCGAGCTCCTCGGCTCGAGGCTCCTCCTCGGCGTCTGCAGGGAACGCCAAAGCCTTGGCCATGTCCCTCACGAAGTCCGAGAACCGGGTATCCTCCAGGGGGGGGGGGGACCTTCTCCGAGGCTCAGACCCACCGGGTCTGGAATGTGTCCAGAGACTCCTCGTCCTCCATCTCCCACGCCGACTCCTCCGAGGAGGAGTCAAGCGGCTCCGGCTGTGTGGGCCTCAGTGCCACCCGCCCCGACGCCGAGGGCACCGGCGGCATCGACGACCTCAGCCCCACACGGGAGGTGGAGGGGGACCTTGACCGAGGATCGACTCGAGACTTGATGGACTCGAGGATCGGCTCAGCCTCCGGGATTGACTTAGACGTAGAGGTCCCGGTGGTCGGGCAGATGCACCGGTCAGCCCGCCGATCAGCACCCCGCTGCTGTTCCATGAAGGCAGCCAAGCTGCTCTCCAAGGCCATCAGCCTGAGTGCAAGCTCAGGAGACGCAGCAGCCCCCGACTCGGGCCCCGACGGTGTCGGGCCCAACGTCGGTTCTCCCGGATAGTCCACGAGGACAACAGAACTTACGTGACTCGGGGACTCCGGCTCCATGCGAGGTTGTTTGGATGGCCTCTCAGACTCCAAGAGCCCGGGGCGGCGGTCAGGGCTAAGCGACCTGCCCCTCGATGACCCAGGGGCCTCCACCGACGCTGCCCTCATGAGCTTCTTCTTCCTTTTGTGCTCCCGGGTGGGAGACCCCCCTCTCAGAGGAACCACGATGGCGCTTGGGGTCAGACTCCTGAGGACTCCTGAGATGTCGAGGCCTCTGACGAAGTCCAGGCCCGGCCAGACGCAGACTCTGAAAAAATTCTCTCACATTGATGTTGACGGCTCCGAAGTGCCTTCGACAACATTTTGCCGCACGGGCCACTGACCAGCAGGTCATGGTCGGGCCCGAGGCATCGGAGGCAGCGGTCATGTGTGTCGGTGAGAGACATAAGTTTCTTGCACCGATCACATTTTTTGAACTCGCTGGCAGCCATTGGGGGAAAAAGGGCCCCTGCAAGGTCAAAAGACCGGGCTGCCAGTGAAAATAACAAAAAAAAGGCGTGAACGCTAGTCACAAAGGACAAAAAATGAAAAAAGAAATTCCAGATTCAATACCGTTGTACCGAGCCCAGGCGGGAAGGGGAATCGGCATCGAACCAGATAAGAAAAGCGAAAAAAAAAAAATCTACTTTTCCCAGGTGACACGAACTCACGTCCGTTGGGCTCCGCGGAAAAAGAAAGACTGAGCAAGATGGCACCCTTGAGCGGGAAGGGGGACCGTGCATGCACGCTGCATTCCCAAAGGCTTTCCTTGAAAGCTGGGGAAATGCTCCGCACGAGGGCTCCGTCGGCGCAGACGTCACCCATATGTGAGGACTGGACTTCCTGCTTGGTCCTGGAGAAGTAGCAGTTCTCAAGCCATGAATGTGTTCTTGGGGCACACCTGAGATACTAACTGAATGAGTCAAGCACAGCAGAGTTGGGGCAGAAAAGCCCTTGATTGCTGAGTGTCTAGGAGAGCCCCTATGAACTCTAGTATTTGAGAGGGAACAAGTTGGGACTTTGGAAGATTTATTACAAATCCAAAATGTTGCAGCACTTGCATGGCATGCAAGAGGGACAAACTGGCCTCTAGAGAGGTATTTGCTCGAATGAGCCAGTCCTCTAAGTAAGGGAAGACAAATATCCCAAGATTCCTTAGGAATGCAGCTACTACTGCCATGCACTTTGTAAAGACTCTTGGGGCAGAGGCAAGGCTGAAAGGCAGGACCCTGTATTGATAATGTTGCCCTCGAAACATGAAGTGCAGGAACGTTTGTGCTGTGAATGAATAAGTATGTGAGTATATGCCTCCTTTAGATCTAGAGAACAGAGCCAGTCCCGACTCTGGAGATAGGGGAGAAGGGTGCCTAGGGAGATCATTTTGAATTTCTCCCATAGTAGGTACTTGTTCTGTTCGCTGAGGCCCAGAATGGGCCTGTACCCTCCTGTTTTCTTTGGAATGAGGAAGTATGGAGAATCAAAGCCCATTCCCTGCTGGGATGGTGGAACCTCCTCTATTGTACCCTGAAAGAGAAGGGAGGCGACCTCTTGCAACAACAGAGCAGTAAGAGGGAGCTGAGAGCAGAACTCTTGGAGGAATCAGGAGGGGTAGACTTCGTAGATGAAGCCAGTACCCCTCCTGTCCTATGGATAGTGTCCACTGCTCTTATGTGATAAGGTGCCACCTGTGAGCAAAGTGGCAGAGTCTGCCAGGAATGTGGATGGGATCAGGAATCTCCAGAGGCAGACCGGCTATGTTCTCCAGAAAGGAGTCAAAGACCCTGAGGAGGTTGGGTCTGTTGAGGTGGTTGAGACTTAGGAGTCTGAGCCTTCTTTTCCTGTTTTGATGGCTGCTGCCCTTTGAGGAGCATGGTGTTGACACTGTACAGCAGGAGTGTAAGAAGGATAGTATTTCTTATTGAAAAAAGATTTTCTTCTTCACTGCCTTTTTCCTAGCTGGGTTGGCCGTAGATCTACATAGTTTATTAAGAGTGGTGTTCTCAGATTCTAACCGAGAAGCCTTGTCCTGCCAATCCTTGCCAAAAAGGTTTTCACTGGTGCAAGGGATATTGCCCAGCTTATCTTGAACCCATTGTTCAAGATCTGATGCTTGGAGCCAAGCAATCCTGTATGCACTGATACTGATAGATGAAGTTCTGCTGATGCACTCAAAACAGTCAAAGGTTGCCCCTTTAACAAATTTTGAAACATTTTGAGCATGCTTTACAAGGGCGAAATAATCTGCCCTCTTGTCATCGGGGAGAAGAGGAGCCATGAGCTCCAAATCTTTAGCCACCTCTCTAAGGAACATACCCATATAGAGTACTGTATATAGCAGGGGTCACCAACCTGCGGCCCGCGAGGTCCCTCCGTGCGGCCCGCGAGACTCTACCCCGGTGCGGCCCGCCAAGGCAAACTCACCAACTCCTTCTTCTGTAGCCGCGGCTCCCTGCCTCTTAGGGAACCGCGGCTGTGCTTGTAAAATCATCGCGGAGCCCTTCCTGTCTTGACGGGCTCCGTGCAGCATTGTCCCGCCTCCAAAGGAAGTGGTAAACAACTTCCTTTAGAGGCGGGACAATGCTGCACGGAGCCCGTCAAGACAGGAAGGGCTCCGCGATGATTTTACAAGCACAGCCGCGGTTCCCTAAGAGGCAGGGAGCCGCGGCTGCAGAAGAAGGGAGGGAGCTGACATGGAAAAGTAAAACTACAGGTATGAGCAGTTGTTTTTTTCGCAGGGGGGGGGGGGGGGGAGTGTGCGGCCCGCGAGTCTGCCGGTAGTCGGCTGTGCGGCCCGCGGCCCTCTGGAGGTTGGTGACCCCTGGTATATAGGAACTGATCCTGGCTGATAACATGGAGGCCTGAAAACGTCGTCGACCAAAAGCGTTGAGAGTTCGAGTTCCTAACTGGAGGGTTTGAGGAATGTGTCTTAGCACTCTTTATTCGACACATTACCGATTCCAACATCGTGGAATGGTATGGTAATTGCGTCTTTTGAAAACCCGGACACTCCGGTACATGGTATCAAGTCGTCGGGTATGTGTGGAGGTGGAAGGTATGGTAAGGGGTGTCTCCCACATACGAAGCATAAGGCTGTGAAATATGCGATGAATAGAAAGAGTAGCTGCTTCCTTCGCGGCTGCAAGTTATTGAAGAATTTCAAGTTTCTCAGCCCTAGGCTCTCTTTCTCCAAAGTCACCGTTATAGAGAGACCTCGAGCAACGTAGCAAATAAAGTCTTGGGGACATGCGACATTGCGGAGACGAAAATGGGTCTTCTGGGAGAGTTCTCATATCCAGGTATCAGCCGATTCATCATCCGACGAATCGGAGGATGAAGACTCAAAGTATCGACGGGCAGGGTGTTCCCGTTCTACATGTACTCTGCACCGATCAAAAACAGTCACCAGAGGTTGCGGTGCCAGAACCGGATTCAAGGATTGGCATGGGCGGTAGCATGGTAAGTGGCAAAAAAGTCTGTGCAGGCTGTGTTGGTACTGGAGCCAGTATCGATGCCTGAGTAATCGACTGTAAAGGCTTTACCAGTACAGAGGCCGCCCGTAAGGCTGCTAAGCTCCACTCTATGGCCTGGATACATTGATCCATGGAGTTTGCCGATGCTTGGGTATCGGTACTGGAATTGCGGGCCATGGTCCCTGAGCATGACACAAGGAGCTCTCCAGAGGTGGAGGCCTTGGGAGCATGCTGGGACTCCAATAAGACTTTGTAGGCAAGTTCCTCCTTAGATCTATCCTTGAGGGGCCGGCCAGTCTTTGAAGACGACCTAGGTTTCGATACCTGAAATCCCTGTGAGGAAGATGAAGCTCTCAATGATGATGCTAAAGAGGCTGCATTGGAGACAAAGAGGGTGCCCAGCTTCGCAGCTCGGTTCTGTAAGCCTTTCTTTGTCATCTTCCTACAGAGAGGACATTCTGATGGTTGATTATCTGGTCCTGAACATTTTAGACACCAGGCATGGGTGTCTTTGGCCAAAATGGTATTGCCACATTTGGAATACTTCTTAAAACCACTGGATGGTTTGTCCATTTGTCAAAGACAAAAGGAGAGGCCTAAGCCTAAGATGGCGTTGATGCAGCTGAAAGAAGAATTTTTTTTTAAGATAGAAAGAAAGCACCGACAGGGGTCGGTACCAGTGTTGACGGGAAGGCAGACGCAACCACAAAAAAAAATAAGAAAGGATAAATTTTCTGTGGTGACAGGAGTTGCTTCTTGTCGACTCCGTGGAAAACGAAGAACTGAGGAGGGAGAGCTGGAAAGATGGGAAGGCAGTTACGCAGGTGCAGTGGGATGCTCCCAAAAGCTTTCCTATTGGACACTGGGGAGCGCTCCCGCGTGGGATCCATTGGTACCAACGTTACCCGCATGTGAAGACTACATTCCTGCCTGTTCCTGGAGACAGGGAATTGCAGCAGTTGAGCCTATTTATTACACAGGCATGACAAACAAGTCATTCAGAAGCTTCCAAATAAGGACATAGATACCAAATATTCCACAAATAGGATTCAACTACCATGCCTATTTGTTATAGCATGGCTAAAAATGAATCAAACCAAACTCCTAATATTTTTAACTTTCTGATGGAATTAACAAGTGTTCACGTAAAACAATCTGTGGTCAAACAAATGACATTGTAGGAGAAAGAACCCACAAAAAACTCACTTTTGGTTGGATTAATTTTAAGTTTATACTTCATAAGTCAGTCAGTCTTCAACTTCCTTCAAGCATTGATTAAGCATGTTAATACCTGTATAACAGTAAAAACATAAAAACCATGGCAGATAAAGACCATCCAGCTTGTGCATCTACCCATCCATGAGAACTATTCATTTTTATAATCCCTTCCTCTCCCTCAGAAATCCTCTTTGTCACAAGCTTTCTTGAAATCAGATCCAGTGGAGGTGGTGGACATGAGAACTGCAAGGCTGTTCCATGCATCAACCACCCTTTCCATAAAGTAGTATTTCCTCAATATTACTCCAGAGTCTATCCCTTTTCACCTTCATCCTATGAACCCCTTGTTTCAGAGCTTCCTTTCAACTGGAAGAGAGCTATCTCCTGTGCATTTGTACCATGGAAGTATTTAAATGTCCATCATATCTCCTCTCTCCCATCTCTCCTCCCAAGTATACATACTGAAATCTTTAAGTCTATCCCGATATGCTGTATGACAAAGACCACTGACCAGTTTAATAGCTGCTCTCTGAGCCAACTCCAACCCATTTTATATCCTTTTGAAGGTACAGTCTCCAGAATTGTACACAGTACTCCAAATGAGTGACCATTATCTGCATAAAACATATTTAATGCCAGCTTCATCTAAAAATCACTGGAATGGTTCAATATATAAATTGAACAAGAGAAAAAAAATGAATAGCTCCTAAATTTATTGGCCAAGAAAAGATGAGCCCCATACAACTTGCTAAGCCCTTTCTGTCAAAAATGAGAACAAGCTAAAACCACGCCTGTCACCTCACAAGACTGAACTCTTTCAAGCAGCAACTGATGATCAACTCTCAAATGCTGAAGACAGATTCAACATTACAACAGTCTAGTCCACCACTCAGATACCCATGCAGATCATCCATCAAGGACAAAAGACTGGTCTCAGTGCAATACTTTTTTGGGGAAATCTGATAGTCTGCTAATAAACGATTCTATCAATTGCATCATTACCGTTTTCTCTATTAAATTTGTCTTAAAGGGTAATGTGCCACTGGACAAATGCTTCATCATCCAACTTATACCTCCTTTTTCAAAAGTGGCATAATGAATCCTTTTTTAAAGATTGTGGAAATATTCTCTCATTTAGATAGGAACATACTATAGGTAGTAAAAAGGGACCAAAGTGAATATCAGCCCTTTAACCACTGATGGTGGTCATCATCACGTGACCCACTTGATTTAAGAGAAAAAAATTTAGCAACTGTTCATCTGAATGTATGGTAAAAGAGTAACATCAATTGCACTCTCATGCTCTGTTTTAATAACTGATCACTCAAGGAACCACATGGGGAATCTACGTAGTAGAATGGAGGGATACTAGAAGAGACTACCTAGGAGATTTACTGTAAGCACATCATTGTTTAGGTGGGTCCCTTCTCTCCCCATCAGCAGCATAAAAATTTCTCAAATGCTTAATATGAAAATCCCTTTGGCTTATCTGCCTGTTCTATCAATTGTGAAAAGCATTGTGTTGTCTTATTTCTTTCTTTTAAATTGTGGAATTATAAAATTTCATAATCTTCTCTCTTGAATGCCTAATGTCTTTCACCACTTGCGCTCTAAATTTCTGTAATTGGCGCTTCAGTGCTCTTAGGTCTTTCCATAATCCAATGTGCTGTCTTTTTCAACACAATTAAAATAAATTGCTCATAGCTGCAATATCATCCACCTAATGATCAAATTCTGCATTCCCATAAGAAATTATCTTCCGCAGAGTCTGTTTGAGGCATCAAAAGAGGGTGCTTCTAGAACAGAAGATAGACACATTATCACCAGATCTTTTCCTTTGACGCTCTGAATTAAAACTCTTTGCTATAAACACAAAGAACTTGAGAAAGACACAGTCTTTATATGGATTAGCATAACTGACTGTTTCAGAGCTAGAAGTAAAGACACCCTGAATACAGCTGGAGCACAGGAACCATGATGTACTACATCAGAAGGTCAAAAGAGACAAGGAAACAGAAAAACAGCAAGATACAACAATGAGGCTACTAGATGGCATCCATAGACATTAACATCGGTTAACATTGCCCTTTTTTTCCTTAGAGTTTATGCACAGCCTTATTGTAAATATCCTACACCTCGTGTTGATGAGTTGGCTTTGAGAGTACAAGAGGAAGGTGAATCGACTGATAAAAGTGCATGCATTTGAGAGAGAAAGCAGCAACATGCGAGTATGGCCCACTGAAAGATGAACTTATTCAGGATAAAAATTCTTGCTATTGCCCATGAGAATACACATAGTAACATAGTAAATGACAGCAGATAACGACCAGTATGGTCCAACTAGTCTGACCAGTAAGATGGCAAGAGTAGGTGCACCTGCCGATTCGTGCAGGCCACCCCTCCCCATGTCTTTAAGGGGTGAACCCACCGCTCCATGTAGGACACCCCTGTATGTTGAGAAATTAATTCGTTACGTTTAATTTTGATTTTATCCTGTTGCTGTAAAGGGAGAACCCTTTTTTGAGGCCCATCCTAGAAAGATGGAGTTAGGACAGAGAGCAGCTGATGGGATCAAGGCTAAACTCCAAAGGGCAAAACTGAGACAATAGGATATTCTGGTTGAGTCTCTTCTAGAGGTTAGGATGATGCCATGTACATCCTGCGAGACTGGGGTGTGAATGATTATTTGGCTCTCAGTATGCTGTCAAGCCTAGGGTCTGGATGCTGAGATATAGTAGATAGCCCTCTTGCAGGATCATCACCATCTCTTCTTGCCTATCAAGCAGGAAGCTGAGCGCAGCAGCTAAGCTGCATAAGGTGGAAGAGGGAGTTGGATGATGCAGACCTGCTCAGTAGTGATGCAGTTTTCTCAAAAAAAGGGCCTGGTGCTCTACGAGCAAAAGGACAAAAATGTTTGTGAATTTCAAACCAGAGGTAGAACCTTGGTCAGCTGGACTCTAGGGTAACATATAAAGTCATGTGCTTGAAAGACAAAATGAGGTTGGCACCGAGGGTACAACATTCAGGGGAGCTCAAGCCATTCTTCTTTCACATGCATTGCAGCATATATTGACATACTCTAACTTGGAATTTCAGACGGTGAATACAAATTGGAAACCACTGCTGTCTGGGTCAATATGTGAACCCCTTGGACTGATCCATTTCACTATTCCTGCAGAACTGAACCAGACAGAACCTCAGTGCCCCAGACTATAGTTGAAACAATAGCTGCTTAGTGCCCATGACCGTCTTTCATGGCCTAGTACAGTCTGTTCTGGGAGAAGTTAAATTTTGAACTCAATCCCAGTGTTTCACCAATATATTGTGGTCCATGAAATGTACCAGTTGCCATAAAACCAGAGGTGAAAGCCCAGCTAGAAAACACATGAAGTTGCTGAGCATCTCACACTTGTGAATGAACCAACTGATCAGATCAGCATTATGGTCATAGTAGAAAAACAAAAAAAGCCCAAGAAGCCGAATTTGTATTGATCCAAAGCTTCTAAACCTTGAGCTGAAGAGATCTCACTATGATCATGCCAAAACTAGAATATCTATCTTACACAAACTGCCCAAAGCTCGCTTACTTACACTGGTTGATGCTCATGATGCATTTCTGCAATGTAAATGAGGTGAGGAAAGTAAAGCAGTCTCATCACCACATTCTGGACCCCCTTGGGAAGGAAAGGATGGCTCAAAACTACCATATGGCGTCTCTGCAGCACCAGAGGTAGCAACATGAACTTTTGGCTGGGCTCAGGGGGCTTGAATCAATAGCAGATGATATCCTCATTGTTGGCTGTGGCGACTCTGATGAGGCGGCAGAGCAAGACCAAATAAGCTCTTAGCCCTAATGGATCGCTGCAGGTAGGTGAAGAAATTACAAATTCAAGGTATTTCTCTGGAACCCCTGGTTCAATTTGGCCCATTTTTGTTTTTAACTATGGGGTACGTTTACTAAGCCATGGTAATAATTAACCTGGCCTATCTGCAACTAGGTGCCATTGAATAACATGGGACCTAGCTGAAGATAGCCGGGCTAATGGTAAACCTGGGCTAAGTAAACATACCCCTGTGTCTTTTTAGCCGTTTTTTCCTACATACCTAGTTTCACCCCATTCCGTTAAATTTTCAGAGAAGTATTTTGCTCCCGGACAGACAGAAGGACAGACATTCTTGGTCCCCTTTTTATAATGCTTCCCAACCTCACATGAGGTAGAAAAAGAAAAAAAAAAAAGAAAAAAAAAAAGCGCAATTCGTTATATAGCTGGTTTTGCCAATTGATGCAGACAAATGTGGCAGAGTCATCCCTTCAACTAAGGAGAAAAAAACCCCAAACAGTCAAATGCTGTCAGGAGCAAATCAAGAGAAAAATATAATAGTGGCCTATTTGTCTCTGCTCAGCCTCACAGCCAGCCCAGATAGAGAATCGAGAGGTTGTCATGACCTCCAACCTGTCTGAAGGCAGAGTTCACAACAACTGATTTCAGAATTAAAAGCATTAGCATTGGTATAAAACCTGTTTTCCTTTGCAAAAATGTAATACAAGATCAGGCATTCATTGTTAAGCTAATCAACCTGTTTAATGACAAGCTTATCAGCTCTGTGTCCAAGACTGATTAGTGACTCAGCTAAGTGAGAGGTTATCTGACCTCAGTAGCTTTTGGTCTCAATACTCTAAGATTTCGGTAACCCCAGATTGCATGAAGTCAGTGTATTCAGAAACACACAGGAAACAGATCATGGATTAGGAACTTGACCAGGGAAAGAGGAATCCATTGCGTGGGTGAGGCAGTGCATGTGCAATTGCAGGTAAAACCTGTACAGTGCTTGATGAGACTCTCAAGCAGCCAAGGGCTGCATTCCTGGTAGGTGCTAGAGAGAGATGTAAATGCATTACGTGCCAAAACACATTGCTTGAGAAGAGAAAAATTAGAATGTGCATTTAATGGGGAAATGGTCAGTGTACACAATGTACAGGGAAGATTAGTGCATTTAATAAGACTTTAAGAGAAAAATATATATTAGAACTGTCTGCCTGTGGGAGGGAGCCCTAAATATTTGAATCCAGGTGGTACAAAATGCAGATTGGATGGACTATATAGCCCGCTATTGATGGGGGACAAAAATCAGTTGGAGGAATGTACACCCAAAGTGAAGAGACCATTTATTTTATTTATTTATTTATTTATAGACTCTTATATACCGCACTATTAGGCATCAGCGCGGTTCACAAAAAACAGTGAGATACACAATTCAACAGTACTTTGTGTTTACAGAAAACAGGAGAATATAACTCGGATAACAGGGTATATAATTAATAAACATAGTCATAATATCATCATGGCTTCAGTTTTGTGTGTATGTGGTCTGTGGGGTATCTGTATTGTATGTGTATGAGTGGAAGGTCTGTGGGTTGGTTGAGATGTCTTTATTGTTTACTGGATAAGATAAAAGGAAGAGGTAGTGTTTCAAAGCTTTGCGAAACTGCAAAAGGTCTGGTATTGCTCGGATGTTTTGAGGGAGGCTATTCCAACACCTTGGTGCACAGAATAAAAAGGCCCTGTCTGAAGTAGTTTTGGTACACTGTGATATTGATTTAGGGACTAACAGAGTATTGAGTGTTACTGACCTTCTGTCTCTATTGAGGGGTGGTGTTTGGATCAAGTCTGATATTGATGAAGATGAGAGTTCTTTGAAGGCTTTGAATGTAATTAGTAAAATTTTGAAAGTGAGTCTACTTTGAATTGGGAGCCAATGAAGATGTTTTAGAATAGGTGAGATATGGTCTTTCCGGGAAGTTCCATGAAGGACTCTAGCTGCAGCATTCATAGCCATTTGAAGTGGGTGTAAGGTGGTTTGTGGAAGACCTTGTAAAATTGAGTTCGCATAATCAAAATGAGGTATGATTAGCGCCTGATAGATGGTTCTAAAATCGTCTGGCTCTAGCAAGGATCGAAGGTGTCTAAGGGAGCGTATTTTGTGATATACTGCTCTTACAATATTACTAATATGTGCTTTCATATCTAATTTCTGGTCTAAAGTGACACCGAGGTATCTGATGGTGGTCTTGGTCTGGAGGTTAGCATCATTCACTTTCAAAAAGGATGGAGCAGTGAAATTTTGGTTACGTGTAATAAATAACACCTCCGTTTTCTTGTGTTGGATCCTTAGATTTTGGGATTGTAGCCAGTTGGATACTTCATTTATGCAGTTAGTTAATGGATTGAGATCAGGGTTCTCAGTTGTAAAAGGAAAATATAAAAGTACATCATCCGCGTATATCATGCAGTTAACTCTAAAGGATCGAATCAGGTTACAGATAGGCTGCATGTATATATTAAACATAAGGGCGGAAAGTATATTGCTTGGCCTTTTGGTCATTAAAAAGACCATGTTGCACAATTGGATAATGGATACAGAGCCCTCACTCCAACATTGGAAGAATAAAATGCATTAAATTGAATCTTTTGAGCGACGTATGTATGTAAAAAATCTAAGCCCGACTGGCTACCATAAAAACAATGGCAGCTTAGATTTGTAGCCTTGCACCCTAGTACTTGAAGGATGTTGTTGCACAACTCTGGCACCCCCCTTCGTGAAACTTGTGGCAGCTAGGGGGTAGTCAACCAAATTGGCTGTGTATGGGTGGGATGTATGCATGCAGGAGAGCATAGTTTGTCAGGAATGCAGAGCGGGGTGTGTAGGAGGGTAATTGTTGGAAGGGGAGGAGAATTTATGAAAGAGAGCACCAGTGAACTTGGTAATTATTAGTGGCCATTTTGAGGTGCACTGAAGCCAAAAAGCCCCATACAGGCATGGATAGTTTTGTGCTAGCTGGGTAATAATGCAAGTACCTTTATGTCTATTGAATTGTGAAATGATGGGCTTCTAGTTCTCAAGTTGTTTCCTTGTTTTTGTACCTGTTCTGCTTTTGTAACCTTTCACCAAGTGCTTAATAAACAAATACTACTAAAAACAATATTGGGTAAAAATATTGAAAAATATGGTTGGATTTTTTTTAAAGGACGTTTTGGGCCAATGATTGAATTTGGAACCCCATGAGAATTTTAGCAAAGAAGGGACAGTCTGAGGTCTTTTCATCTTTATGCATATATAAACTGCACCATAAGCAAATAGTTGTGAATGATTTGGGAAATTTTCTTCATCCTTCATGTAGTTATCTTGGTTGAATTTGGCACACTGACTATTTTGAAAAATAGAGGGGGAAAGAGTAAACGTACACAAGAATTAGAAGGGCCGAAGTCATGTCCTGTCCTTTCAATCAGAAAAAAATGCATGTTTTCATGCCAGGTTTAATGAAGCACAGAACAAGTTTCCATGCCTTGTCATTTCTTAGACTGCACTAGAAATAAATATGCTACAGCAAAAGCAACCTTACTCATGATGTCAGTACAAGGGCCAGCCATTGTAACAATAGGAATTATCCCCATATATTAAAGGTCAAAAAGTTCAATCTTTAAGAGGGCAACAATGGCATGGGCTTTTTTTCCTCCATTTACAAACTCATGCATGTCTATACGGGGAACGCTGCGGAAAGAGATGAGGTAAAATGTCTCTCGTTAGTGTGGCAGGGGCTGTGAGAGGTATCACTGTGCATACTTATATGTGTCTTCTGTGATGGGGAGGGGTGAATCTGATACCCCCACCCTGGTCGTTGCACTCAAATCCTCAACCTTCAACTCCCTTGCATGCTTCCCTCCCTTCCAGCCCCCTCCCCCTTGTACTCTTCTTGTCCTCTCACCAGCTCCTCCCCTCTCTCAGGCTCTAGCACCTTGCCCTCCATTCCCCTCCCCCAGATTCTCACTCTCTCCATTCCCACGCCCCCCCCCCCCTTCACATCTCTTTACAGTCCCCCCCTTCCCATTCCACCTCTTTTCAAAAGCTTAGTGAAGCAGTGTCTGGTAGTGTGGCTCCTGACCCCCCCACTGGCAGGGTGGACAGCCTGTGGCTGCAAGGACTGAAGCAGTAGTATTAGTAAAGACAGTCCTTTAGTAATACTGCAGCTGCAGTCCTGACATCCATAGCCCTTCCTTCCTTCTCCCACTGGCAGAAACCGTTCCTCTTTGGTGTGGCCCTCTTCTCCTTCTTGTACCAGTGGGAGTTTGTGTCGCCGCTGGCAAGTTAAAGTCTCAATAGCACCTTTTTTCCCACAACGGACTAGTCCAGCCTTTATCAAATACATAGTTTGGTCTGCACAAACACAAATAAACCTATTCATATAGGCAGGCCCTCCCCCAACAAGCATTACTGCTTGAGCAATATGCATTTTAAGAAAAAGGGTCAGCTAGCATATAACAGTTACCAGTGTCCATCTGTTTTAAGCATTCTCAGAAATAAACCATTGCACCATGGAACGAGACATGTTTTACAAAAAGAGTGTCATGCTTGTTACTAGTGAAGGATAGGGGGGGGAGAAATGGGGGGGCATCAGGGAGAACGGAGAGAGAGTTAGAATTACAGTAGACTACTGCACACGATCACTTGATGCTTTTCCGAGTAGCTCCGTCAGGGTCAGCTGCCTCATACAATTAGGCCAGTCTTTTAGAAGCTTCTTTTAGAACGCGTCCTTATGTGTTTCCTGCTAGATAAATAATACAGGACTCCTGGTAGCACATCAGTCGGCTCACAGTAAATGCACCTTTATCCATAACTATATTTCTTATACTCCGAGTTACTGTTTTCAGCCCCAAGGAAGCAGACATTAATAATGTCAGTCAATGAGAAACTTAAACTTTGAATTCAAAACAAGACTAAATATCATTATTATAGAAATCCAAAACGACGTTACTTATCTCTCGGGTATATCATTGAATTCATTATCAGCCCCCCTGCTCTGTAGGCCTGAACGCTCTTAAATCTTTCTTCCTACTTTCCAGAGCCATGATAGGTGGCCACAAACTGTACATGCATACTCTGGACTCTGGAACATAAGCTATGGCAGCATCTCAGGCTCTAGAAAAGAACAAAATAGCATCCTTGATGGTGAAGTACTGTATCTGAAGTTTAAGTTATGGGGTTCTTCAAAGCTGAAAAGCTTTTTCATAGTAGTGAATCTACTTAAAATGCACAGAAATAAAAGGTTCATTTTAAAACAACTGGTATTTTTTGCTGTACTAATTAAATATATTTCTTGACAAAACTAAAACTCCTTTTCAAAGCTCACTTTAGTAAGGGAGTATTAGCTCCTGAAAGCTAATCAAGAAACGTATTAAGTTACCTTCAAATAGGTAGAGGAGGAAAAAAAAAAATTAGCAGCCTCTTAGAGGTACATACTGTGATGCTGGCAGAACCATCCAAAAAGCACATTGTCCAAATCCGAATTCTGAGGCCCTTGCAATGTTTTCTGTTTAGCTATTCCCACTATAGTCATTTTCACTCTAGAATCTTGTCTTTGCATCCATAAATCAGATTACTGTTTTGCCTAACACGCCGGGGTATAGCAACTTTTGATACAAGATCACGTTTGAGCCATCATCTACAATATGGATTTAAAAAGTAAGTAAATATATCTTTTTCATGTCTGAATTCTTCTCTGTAAAAAGCTAGCTGCTCAAAGAGAAATTTTACATACCTGCTAAATTACTTTCCTTGAATTCTGCTAGACCAGTCCAAGCAGGTATGTTATGCTGCCCAGCCAGTAGGTGGAGGAAGACGAACAGCTTTCAATAACATCACTACTAGCAAATGCTCTGCTGCAGCACTGAGAAAAGCCAGTATGACACCTCCCAAGCAGAAGCAAGACTGAAAAACTCAAACTTATTAAACCAATAACTTTGCAAAAGCACTTTTTGGCTCCCTTACCACACTTGATTCAGCATCAGGCATAGATTCTAATAAAGCAGTTAAAAAGGCAGAAGGGCTCCCAAACCAATAGTAGTCAGTCATTTTTACAGGGCAGGTTCTGGATTGGTCTAGCAAGATTCATGGAAAGGACATTAGATATATAGAATTTTTCCTTCCTTATCATTCTGTAATACCAGTCGAGACAAGCGAGATGTACCCAAGCAGTCAGGACATAGGGTGGGAGGAAGATGACGTTCCGGACAGAACTGCCAAAGGCACCATCCATTCCAGCTCCCATGTGCAAAACCATGACCATGGCCAATCCCAGATTGCAAGACAAAAACAGCCACTATGTCCACTCTCCTGTTTTCTAGGGCCTGAGGGGAACATTACCCTTTTGAAGACCCTCCAGACTAACATATGCCAAAGAAGGTGTTTAGTAGCATCCCAGTGTGCCTCTCAAAGGGTGAAGGTGTAAGCAAGAAGGGCACAGGGTCCTCCATGATCTTTTCTCAAGAGATCCACATACCATGGCTTGTGGGGCCAGTCAGAAGACCACCAAAATTACCAAGCCCAGGCGAGTCTGAGATCTATGCATAAAAGCCATACAGAAGCCCCTACTGGGGCCACGCTTGCAGAAAGACATCTGAGCCTGCTGCCCATGGATCTTTCTTACAGCTGAATAAGCTTTTCACCTTAGCATTCTCCTAGGTGGTCATCTCCCTCCACCAGAGAAGCTCTCCCCTTTCTCTGCTGACTCACCCATTAGAGATACGGAATTCTCATCTTCTTCCTGGTGTTCCACCATAGGAATAAGGCTGGGCCCCCAGAGGAATGGGCAGGCAAAACGGGAGGCTATTAACACCCTTCTACCAGATGGGGAGACCTTGGAGGGCCCCACATCCACCATAATGAAGGACAGGGTCGCAGACCACACCCAAGGACTACTAGGTAGCTACTAAACACTGAAAACAGTCCATGTGCTGTTTAAGGAGATGCTGTTCAAAACTGGCTGAAAATGGGCCCTGGGGTTCCAAAGGACCTTCAGTAGCCTGCGGGCTTGAAGCTTCCGTTGCCTCATCGCATTCTTCTTCAGCTTGGATCATGAAGAAGACATATCACCACCAACCCCCTCAGCAGGAGAAAAAAAACGTTATCACAGGAGACGCAGCAAAGGCAGCAAAAATCTGCATGGGCCACAGGACCCGCCATGGCATGTCCCAACACTGTCAAAAAAATATGCCCCAAGGCTTCTCCATCACACTCAAGATGAAAGGAGCCAGCTTGGAGGTACTCAGTGGGAACCGCAAACAGTGCAACTCCATGCAAAGGGCATAGCTGCAGAGCTCGAATGCAGATAAAAAGGAAAAAAAAACACAAACCCAAACCATAAAACAAACAGTGGCAAAAAAGAAACCCTCGATTGGTACAGGAATCCTCTCGGACAGACCTACCAGAGAAACCCAAGGGGGGGGGGGTCTCTCCAGCTGCCTACAGGTTCTCTTTTTAAAGCATGAATATGTTTTATTTAGGCAGCATAAAAGAGCCAAGTAAATTAAAATGACTGAATTAAATACTAACAAAAACTAGACAAGCAAGAAGAACATGCAGATATAGAACAGTGAGAGGGAAGGGGAACTTGGGCTCAGACTTAGACCCTCAGGGGCCCTGCGGATTTCCTCCAGCTTGCTTTCCAGCCCACCTGCACTAAAAAGCTGTGGACAACGCTGGACATAGGGCAGCAGTTGGCTCCAAGAGACAATGGGCATAGCCAAGCTCCAAGCAAACATTATAAGCTCATAAGATATGTCACACTGGGTCAGACCAAGGTCCATCAAGCCCAGTATCCTGTTTCCAACAGTGGCCAATCTAGGTCATATGTACCTAGCAGTTTCCCCAAGGGACACAGGTTCCACAATGTTTGTATTGGGTCAAGCAGCAATATCCTGGGTCATTTTTTAATAATGGTTTATGGACCTTTCCTCCAGGAACTTGTCCAAACCTGTTTTTAAACCCAGCTACACTAACAGCTCTTACTACATCCGCCGGTGACAAATTCCAGAGTTTGATTACACGTTGAGTGAAAAAATATTTTCTCTTATTTATCTTATCTTGAATAGTTTACCCTGTAGCTTCATTACATGTCCCCTAGTCTTTCTATATTCTGATAACGTGAACAATTGATCTACATTTACCCGTTCCACTCCATTCATTAATTTATAGACTTTTTATCATATCTCCCCTCAGCCGTCTCTTTTCCAGGTTGAAGAGCCCTAACCTTTTTAGCCTCTCTTCATAGGGGTATACTTCCATCCCCTTTACCATTTTGGTGGCTCTTCTCTGAACCTTTGCTAATAACGCTATATCGTTTTTAAGATACGGCGACCAGAATTGCACACAATATTCAAGGTGCGGTCGCACCATGGAACGATACAGAGGCATTATAATATCCTTTGTTTTATTTTCCATTCCTTTCCTTATGATACCTAGCATTCTATTTGCTCTCTTGGCCACCGCTGCACACTGGACGGAGGGTTTTAACATGTTATCCACAATGACGCCTAAATCTTTTTCCTGGGTGGTGGTTCTTAATGTGGAACCTTGCATTAGGCCAAAGATCTTAATTACAAGTCACAAGACTGATCTGGGCCAGTTTAGACGGGCCTATCTGCACTACTGCATCAGTCCACACACACCTTGCCATCTGCTGGAGGCACAAACCGAAGAAAAAGTCACTGATATAGAACGTTGAGTTCTATGCTCGTTTCCCAGCAAAAGCTGAATCAAAATTATGTAGAACACACATCAAATTGCTAAAGCACATTGTAGCTAACACATTTTTTTGTCGGGCATCCCCGGCAAGAGCGAGAAGGGGGAAAGCCCTCTCTCTCCGTTCCGAGGAGTCCCTTTTTTTTAAAACTTTTTGTAAAACAAAAATTAAGTAGTGAACAATCACTTATCTCAATGGTGGCGAGACATGATTCTCCGTAAGGGTACAAATTGCTTGCACGACATGCATGTTTCGGACCCGCTGAAGGCCCTGTGTCAAGTGAAGAAACCCAGCTTGGATCAATCGCCCAGAAGAACGCCGAACTCAACGGCTGCTTTTATAGAACCATGGTGGCAACTGATTGGACCATGACACAAAGGGAGGAGTCAATCCAAAACCTGAGCTGTCACCCCTCTAGCGACAGCTCTAGTGACAGCTCAGGTTTTGGATTGACTCCTCCCTTTGTGTCATGGTCCAATCAGTTGCCACCATGGTTCTATAAAAGCAGCCGTTGAGTTCGGCGTTC
Organism: Ichthyophis bannanicus; assembly: GCA_033557465.1. NCBI lineage: Eukaryota > Metazoa > Chordata > Amphibia > Gymnophiona > Ichthyophiidae > Ichthyophis > Ichthyophis bannanicus. The sequence goes on along the minus strand of CM066036.1, from coordinate 522,696,019 downwards.
TTCTGGGCGATTGATCCAAGCTGGGTTTCTTCACTTGACACAGGGCCTTCAGCGGGTCCGAAACATGCATGTCGTGCAAGCAATTTGTACCCTTACGGAGAATCATGTCTCGCCACCATTGAGATAAGTGATTGTTCACTACTTAATTTTTGTTTTACAAAAAGTTTTAAAAAAAAGGGACTCCTCGGAACGGAGAGAGAGGGCTTTCCCCCTTCTCGCTCTTGCCGGGGATGCCCGACAAAAAAATGTGTTAGTTACAATGTGCTTTAGCAATTTGATGTGTGTTCTACATAATTTTGATTCAGCTTTTGCTGGGAAACGAGCATAGAACTCAACATTCTATATCAGTGACTTTTTCTTCGGTTTGTACCCGACATGGTCATTGATTTTTGAGGTTTTTTTGGGACTATCTGCTGGAGGCAGGCAATACTAGATTCTCTCAGTAGTGCACCAGAATATATACTAGCAATGACATCCTTTAAAGCTGGTCTAGGCTGCCACCTGCTGACTGGGGAGCATAACCCACTCTTGAGCTGGTCTAGTAGGATAATAAAGAAGGATAATTTTGTCCCCTCTTCTGCCAGACTCTACATCACCACATAAGCTCTGCCAGACTCTGCCATCAGAAAAACTGTGACCAGAACACTGCTGATCTGCTGTGGCTGCAAAGGATAGGTATCCAAAGCACTAGCTTATAAATATCCAAACTTTGCGTGCGCATTGTGGGGATAACAGTAGCTTTAACAGATTTGCATGCAGACTGGGAAATGCAATTTTCTTCCAGATAATGAGTTTCTAGATGAGGGGACTCTACTGTACTACATTTTTGGGCTTTTCTACCAGTGCCTGCTACCAATACAATCTATAGGTTAAACACAGCTAACTCAAAAAAAGGCTATAGTATCTCCCCATACATAAAATGCAAAATTATATTGTTAGATATCCTGACAGATCTAGAGTATTTCAATAAATCTTGCCATATTTTAGCATTTATTATTTCTTTCTATATAAAATCCTAGGGAGCTCCTGCTGGCAGAAGTGCAGGTGTGATGAGGATGTCTGGAGAGAGTGGAGGTGGGAACTGATACAGGCATTCACTGGACAGCCTCGCTGACATCAGCAGTGAGACTCGCTAAAGCCCGCAACACTGTACGGCATGCACCCGAAGGGGTAAGTTATGCCCTTTCAGAGCCCATGCGGTGCAGCAGAGTGGCAAGAAGTTCTGCCAGTTAAAGAAAATTTGTGATGCCTTCCTAAGGGAAGAAGAAAAATAAGAGCAAGAAATTAGCTGCATTTTGAGTTTCAGTAGGTCCAATGGATAAACATCTGATGCCGCAAGGGAAAACTTCAACCTCAGGTACTATTTTATTATTTTCCTCTCCTGAGGGTGCCTCACTTAGCTCAATTGAGTATGCACCACCTCTCCCAATGGAAGGTAAAAGTAGATCTTACTTGCTAATTGTCTTTCCTTGAGTCCCTCCAATCTAGTCCAGATATGTGAGTTCTCTCCCCCTACCAGCAGCTGGAGACTGAACATGTCAGGTTTGTGATGTCACAGTAGAAGAGTTCCCTGCCCTGACTCCATAACCAGTATCCTATTGACAAGGCAGACTCCAGAGACAGCACAAATGAAATAGATGCATCAGAAACGAAAAAGAGTTGTTCCTTTTTTTTTGTAAACAAAAACAGCTTAAGAACTACGTACAGGCCAAAAGAAGAGCAAGAGTATGAGAGGTGTCCACCACTGAACCATCGCCTGTTAGTTCCAGATTTTTCTAAGCACCTGTAGAACACCAAAAATGTTCTTCACAGAAAAAGGCAAATCAACAGCATGGGCAGGACCTGGACTGGATGGACGCAAGGAAAGACAAGTGGCAGGTAAGGTCTAATTTCACCTTCCTTTTCGTCCCTCTAGTCCAGACGTGTAGGATGTACCATAGCAATACTTGACGACGGGCGGGACCCACAAGCCTGGTTTGCAGCACAATGGCTCTGAACTGCACGTCTCTCTGCACCTACACATCCAGTCTGTAATGACACATAAAGAAATGCAGCGACAACCAGGTCGCTGCCCTGCAAATATCGATAGGCAGAACCAAACCAAAAAACTCTGCCCAGAAGGATGCCTGAGCTCTTGTCAAATGCGCACGCAAAGCCTTGGGAAAAAGTCCAACCTTTAACAGGTAAGTTGACGCAATAGCCTCCTTCACTCAATGAGCTATTGAAGCCTTTGACACCGCCTTCCCTTTGTGTGGGCCGCCAAACACAAAAAGTGTTCTGACTTGTGAAGAGAGTCAATTCACTTCAGATACTGGCACAACTTGAATGTCCAAGCAATGCAACTGCTGGTCCACTGTAGATTCTGCCGAGGAATGAAAAACTGGAAGAGACACTGGCTGATTGAGATGAAAAGCCGAAAAAAAACCTACCTTAGGCAAAAAAAAAAAAAAAAAAAAAAGGGGGGGGGGGGGGGGGAGGTAATACTACCTTTTCCTTGGAGATAAAAAGGCGCTCTACCGGACAATGTCTGTGGCTTCGTAATTCGTCTGGCTGAGCAGATAGTGATCAGAAAGACCATCCTTTAAAGGTAAGATCCTTCAAAATGGCCTGCAAAAGCAGCTCAAAGGGCAGTTCCATCAGTCGTCAAAACAAGATTTAAATCCCACAGAATAATCACAGGATGAACTGGAGGCTTAAGCTGCTTTTAAATCGCTCAGAAAAAAAAAAATCCATCACATCAGGGTGTTCTGCTAAGGAGACTCCTTGCATCAGACCTTAGTAGCATGTCAAGGCTGCTACTTGTACCCGCAACAAATTCAAAGTGAGACCTTTGTCCAGGCCCGCTTGCAAGAATTCAAGCACCTCCAGAACCATGGCTGACAGGACATGGTGACAATTGTCCGAGCACCAACTCTCAAACGCTCAGACTCTAATATATGACAAGGCAGTAGAGCGCTTTCGAGCCCTCAATAAGGTGGAAACCACCGAATCCGAGCAGCCTTTCCATCTCAACTGCAACCTTTCAAGAGCCAGGCTGTAAGCGAGAATCGATTCACCTGGGACATGAGTACTGGATCCTGCAAGGTCAGGTTGAGGATGGTTGGCAGACGCCACAGTTCTGCCACCAACCACCACAGGAGATCCACAAGCCATGGCGTCAGAGGCCAATTCGGAGCCATCAAGATCACTCGGCCCCGGTAAGCCTCTATTCATTGAAGCAGATGACCTATGAGCAGTCATGGAGGGAACATGTACAGAAGACCTCCCCCGAGCCACCTCTGAGCTAAAGCATCGAATCCTTCAGACAGACATTCTCTCTCTGGGCCTGCTGAAGAAATGGCTTGCTTTGGCAGCTGATGCCGTCAGATCCATGATCGGTTTGCCACAATGCAGAGTTAGCTCGTGAAAGACCAAGCGATTCAGCACCCACTCCCCCAGGTCCAAACAATACTGAGAAAAAAAATCGGCCTGGACATTTTCTTTGCCAGAGAGCCAGAAGGTTCTCCTCTGTCCACAGAAAGAGGCTGAATCTCCTCTGCCAGAAACATGCTGCCTGTGCCTCCCTGACAATGTACGTTACTGTGGTGGCATTGTCGGAGCAGATTGACTGCCTTCCTGTGCAGCAGGGGCTGAAAGAACTGCAGCACTAGAAACACTGCTCATCTCCAAATGGTTGATGGACCATGCGCTCTCCACCACCAACCACCGGCCTTGCGTCACCTGAGACTCGCAATATGCTCCCCACCCCATGAGGCTGGCATCCATCATCAGTAGATTCCATTCTGGCAACTCCAGAGGCACTCCCGCCACAAAGTTCTCCTGCCGCAGCCACCAACGTAGACATCCTAATGTCCAGAGGACAGGCTAACCGCTTTGCCAGCGGATGTCATTGAAGAGACCAGTGAGACAGCAATGCTTGTTATCATAGCCACATATATACCAGCTTTACCAGCTCCAATGCCACGATGGACCCCAGAAGCTGTAGATACCATACCTGAGGGAGCTGCCATGAAAAGAAAATGCTTCAGTTATTCCTGAATCTTCTTCAAAAGCCAATCTGAGGCAAGACACACCAACCCTGCCTCTGTGTTGAACTATGCTCCCTAGTAAACAAGATCCCGAGACGGTTAGAGTTTGCTTTCGGCTACATTGACTACCCAACCAAGGCTCTGCAGAAAGGCTACCACCCGACGAGTGGCGTCGGTACTCTCCAACTCAGAGTTTGCCCTGATCAACCAACTGTCCAGATAGAATCTTGGTTTATCCTTATCTGGACGCAGAGCTGCAGCCACCACCACTGCCATTACCTTTGTGAAGGTCCGTGTTGCCATGGCTAGGCCAAAGGACAGAACTCGGAACTAAAAGTGCCCTACTGGCACAGCAAACCTGAGAAACCTCTGATGTTCCAGACAGATTGGAATGTGAAGATACACTTCCATGAGGTCCAGAGCTGAGAGAAATTAGTCCTCTCTTACAGCTAGAATGACCGAATGCAGCATCTCCTTGCAGAAGTGTGGAATTTTCAGGGCCCTGTTTACATGTTTGAGATCCAGAATGGAACTTTCTTTGGGACCACAAAGCTACTCCGAATGAACATAGCCCTCATGCTGGTCTTTCCCACTTTACCCCAGTAGAAAATGGTTAATCATGCCGGTTCATACCTGCACACTCTACCCATACCGTATTTATACTGTACTTGTGATTTATTTATTTACCACTACCATGTAATTAATAATCACCATTTACTTGCGATTTATGTATTTACTACTACCATGTAATTAACCAAAAATATACCATGTATAGTTAACCTTGCTTACCGCCACATTTTTGTATATAGTTAACCCTGTTTACTGCCAAGTTTTTGTACCCTGTTCATTGTAAAAAACCAATGCTGACTGTGTCATTGTGTTTTAAATTTGTTCATATGTAAACCGCACTGATTAAAAGAGCACGGTATATAAGAAATAAAAATAAATAAATAAAATAAAATAGATGGAGTATTGACCTTGACCTAACTGATCGGACAGTACCTGCATCACCACTTTTAGGTGAAGCAGCCACTGTAAGGTTTCTTGCACTGCCCAAACATTTACTGGTGCCCTGCAGGGTGACAACATGCTCATTGGAAAGAGGACAATCAAATTCTAGAGAATATCCTTCCCAAATGATCAAGCACACACTGAACTGAAGTTATGTTAATACCTGTAGGAGGTCGGCTGCAGCGTTTGTACTCCAAATGGTCAACTCCTCCTGGGTCAGCCACCTCATTTCACTGCGGCTTCTTGGAAGGAGAAGATAAGACATAGTAGCCTCTTCCCACCCCTCTGGGGGCCTCAAAAGGGCTGGCCTCTGCTGCATAGCAACCCCTCTGTTAAGGGGCAAATCGGATCACTCGAAACTTCTGGAAATCGCACGGCTGTCCCCTGGCAGAAGATGCCAGTTCAGATGACTTACGCCGATCCTCTGGCAGATGACCTCCCTTAGACACTCCAAGATCTTCAACCAGATTATCCAAAACCTCAAACAGGAGTTCATCTCTGAAGGGAAGCTTACTAAGGCGTGTCTTGGAAGAAACATCTGCAGACCAATTGCACAACCAGAGGAAACACCTGGCTGAAATAACTGAAGTCATACTTTTAGCAGAGGCCCACACCAAGATCATAAAAAACGCATCAGCAAGATATGCTGACTCTGACTCTAGCATGGATGCTTCCGAGATCTTCCACTGCATCTCCGGGTCGGCATCCAGCAACAGCTGAGACCACTGAATACACACTCTGGCCACATAGGCCCACAGATGGAAGCCTGAAGAGCCAAAGCATTAGTCTCAAAGGCCTGCTTCAAGAGAGTCAAGCTTTCGATACTGCACATCTTTCAATGCTGCTCTTCCTTTCACAGGGATAGTAGTCTTCTTAGTAACAGCTGACACCAGGGCATCCACCTTCAACAATTTGAGAAGTTTTTTCTCCTCCTGCAGGATGGGATACAAGCAAGTCATAGCTCAACCACCTTTCAAGCCCGCTTCGGGCACTCTCCACTCTGCATCAATCAGTTGCTTAATAGCCCCTTGGATTGGGCTTAATGCCCTGCAAAAGGGGATCCTCCAAGGGTTCCTCTGCCTCCTGTTGTGCCTGAGCAATGTTAAACGCTACCAGAAACTGGGCAATGAGAGAAGACAACTCTTCATTCCTAAAAACTATAGTGTGTCCTCCCCTGGAGGAATCTAACCCTCTTCCAAATCCTGAACAGAAGGCTCGCCTTAAAGGGTCCATCGGACCTCTGGGGAGTATTCTGAATCCCCTGAGTGAGGCGAGGCCTGGTCCTCGCAGGACTTGTCCTCCACTCACCTTTTCTTCTGAGGGTTCCCCCACTAAGGACCTGTCCTCTGAGTGGCATCCAGCTTCTCCTGATACCTGTGTGAACTGAAGTGCTGCCCAAGCTCTGCTTTAAACAGTAGACTTGGTGCAGCAAAAGCATAAAATATGGGGAGAAGGGCATCGCTGGGGAACTCTTAAGAGTTAAAGTCTGAGGCTACTGAGGTATTAGAAGCTGCCAGTATTAAGCCCTGGGCGCCCCCTGACTCTGAAGACAACATGGATGCAGTTCCTGCCAAAACCACGGGAGCTATTTGCTGAGAGGAAGGCTGTTCAGTCTCCATTGTAAAGCTTGTTAAGTCCCCCGAAGGTAAAATGGACATGGAAGGCATTGCTTCTGCCATCTTCCCTTCATGAGTGCAGGAATGGCAGACTACTGCTGCCAAAGCTGACCTCAGAAAAGCCACGGCAATTCTCCGTAGGCATGGAAACTCATTGCCCTACCCCTCCTTAAAACAGTCTTGGGTACTTCCCATTCAGCCTCAATCGTTTTCTTAATTACCCTGTGCACTGGGAAACACACCTGCAAGCCCTTGAACCCTGCAGTAAGGGATCTTCTAATGGCTCCTCTGACTGCACTGGTGTTGCCGCTATGTTAAGTGCTGCTAGGAAATGATTTACTAAACTAAGCCAGCTCATCCCTATGAAACTGCCTAAAAACATTTGGGTCATCTCCTGGAGGGATCTCTCCTTCCTCCAGGTCTGTCGTTGCTGGATCCCCCCCCAGACGTTGGAGGGTCCCTCCCACAGCTCCTCTGTGTTTGGTGAATGTGCAGAGTCCTGCTCACTCACAAGTCCCGTTCTCCTTTCCTCTTCTTAACTGGAGACTCCCCAGGCTCCGAGGAGTCCTCCTGCAGGATCTGCACTACTGATAGGGAAGAGTTCTTTGCCTGGGATAGAGCTTTTGCTTGTTTAAAGTTCCAGGCAGTAGGCTTTATGCACGGCTAATAGAGAATCGGGCGAAAATAATGCCTCTGCCTGCTCTAATGCCCCAACTGCTGTCCGCGGTGCTGAATTGTATTTAACATTTTAAGCTTCCATTTTCACCTTGCTATGCGCCTTTTCTGTCCCCAATGAAATGGCTGTCTGACTCAAGATGCCCACGTTTCCTGTGGAGTTTGGCCCTGCAGACAGTGCGTTTATCTGTTCTAACAGATCTCCTGCTTCCTGCATAGTTGGCTCCCCGAAGCCCTGCGCTCAAGTAACTGTGACAAACTGAGACACACCCGGCAAGAAACAACCTGCAGTTGCCCCTACGTGCTAGACAGTGCTAGGAAACCACCAACATACAAACCCACCGAGAGCACCAACATGGAGAGCAGGAGCAGGCCAGATCATGTGAAGAGCAGCTTACCCAATGTGTGATCTGCTGTAGTGCAACACTTCCTACTGCCAGCCCACTCCAGCCTGTAGCTCCTGGTTTTTTTGTGCCTGGTAACCTCTGTCCTTCCTCCCCCCCCCCCCCCCCCCATTTCACCCGAATGCACAACTGTCAGCACAAACAGGAAGCCCAGCAATCTCTCCAGATCTGTGAGCTATCCAGCTGGGGTGGGGGAAGGGAGCCTGGTATTGTCAGACTCAGGAGTGGAATGTGCAGAAACTGATGAGAATAAAGCAGAACTGCTCAACAAATATTTCTGTTCTGTGTTCACAGATTAAGGGTCAGGAGCAGGACCTCAGAAAGCACCCAAAAAAGTGGACTATTGTAGTTGATATGGAAGGGCAGACTAGGTAAGTCATGTGGTCTTTTTCCTGCATCATGTTTCTACGAATTAGAAATACTTTATACAGAACTGTCCGTCTCAAATTAAATTTGTGCTGAAATGCCCAGTTTGACAGTAAAACACTGATGCATCAGCAAGAAATGATATGTTACAGTGATTTGCACTGTTAGTATTGGGTTGGGGGGGGGAGGGGGGTCAGAGGGAGAGGGAGATACGGAAGGGATATTAAACCAACATCCTGAATTGATTCATACAGGTGTTTTATGACAGCTTCAACTGAAAGACAACAGTGCTCTAACACACCAATACCTCACCCAACAATAAAAAAATATATAAAATTTTAGTCTAGCCTGTAAAATCCACAACCACTCCTTTATATGTTTACCTTCTACTAGCTCCATTTTCTGCTAATGTTCACACTTCCCTCATCAGCACAAGGTCCTCCTGTCCTACGGTCTCCCACTCCCTCCAGCCCTCTGCAATGTGGCTCTTGGTGAATTCAAGCCAAGCATGTCCTGTTTTCCTGCTCCGTTCTCGTGAACTTAGTACTGGGGTATAAGAAATGCACAGGTATAATTCACCAAGAGCTGGAGGGCTGAGAGGCCCAAGTCGTCAGAAAAAATGATAGCAGAAATGGTTGAGAGGAATGAGACAGAAAGCAGCCGAGTACAGTGATAGGGGAAAAACTGCTGCAGCTGGGTCATAGAGGTAGGTTAGTAGTAGCATTGGAAAAACACCTTATAAAATACACAATGAAGAATCTATAAAGCTTTAAAACAGAAATAGAGGTACTTTTATTTTGCATAAAACATCCCAGAAAATAATATAAAACCCTCTGCATGCAATGTTTCATAAAATTACAGATAAAAGTGACATCGCACTGCCTGAAATGCAAAAAACCCCCACCAATTTTAGGCATTTACAAAAGACCTGAAAAAAATACAAACTTTTTACAAACACTTAAAATAAGAAACCCTAGTTAGAATTCTAAATGAAGAATTAGCTCTGCTACAATCTTACAAACCTCTACACATCAGAAGTTGGAAACATTTCAGAAACATTCCTGGTTTATCTACCATCTGGTTTTGGGACTGGAACTAAAACACATGAACATTTGAAGGCAGGACACCATAAAACATTTGGGCATTCTTTTATGTTCAAAAGCTAGTTTTATCTGAACAGGCAGCCCAGTTTTTAAGAAGATAAAGTTCCCTTGAAAGGCAGATGAGAAAAAGACCAAATCAAGTGGACTCTCACTAAAAAATTGCCAAGCAACCCACGTTGTGTCTCTATCCACATATTTTGTAATTTTCTAGGCTAAACATAGAATCAAACTAAACAATAACAGTAGATAAAAGACCATATGACCTACCCAAACTACCCATCTAGATCAGCTACCAAGCTCTTCAATCACTTCCTCTCCCTCAGATCTTCTGTACTTGTCCGGTGCCTGCTTCTATTAAAGTAACATCCTCATCTCCTTCATCTCCACTGGGAGTCTGATCCATGCATCCACCATACGTTCCAAAAAAAATATTTCCTCAAATTACTCCCGAGGCTGCCCCCCCCCCCCCTTTCATCCCCATCCTATGGCCCCTTCATTCCAAAGCTTCCTTTCAATTGGAAGAGGCTTGCCTCCTATACATTTGTGCCAAGGAAGTCTTTAAAACGTCTCCATTAAGTCTCCCCTCTTACCTTCTTTCCCAAAGTATACATACGAGTATTTCAGGCACATGTTTGCTAAAGGGCATGCAGAGACATGCTTGAACTGCAAAACTAATACAGAGGCCCACACTAACTTTAGGGGGAAGTCTGCATCCATCCTCCTGCTGTTAGCACTGCTACACCATGCTAACTAGCACTGGAGTGCACTTACCGCCACCCGTTGAGGTGGCATTAAGTGCACCCACACTAAAAGCGGCATTTACGGATTGCGGCCATATTCCCCAGCCATCGGCGCAATCAGACCAGCATCGAAGCTCCCCCACTTACCCTCAGTGACTAAGCCAGCATAGGCCGGACAGAGTGATTATTTCCTTGCTTCAGGCAGCATTAAACTCCTCCCCGCTCGGCAGCAGCATCACCACCCACTGGCTTTAAATTCCACAGTGCCTAAGGCGGGCCCGCACATGGCAGGCCACATCCAAGGGCCCTTAGGTGTGGCCCTTGTGTGGACCGATGTGTGGAAAGCAGACATCATCCTCGCAAACCCCAGAAGAGTCCACACCACTGAACTGCAATCGTTAGAACTGCCTAAATAGAACAAGTTACAGCAAAGGTAAGCTACCTCAAACACCCACCTCAACCACAACATTTCAAATTAAGTGAACTGCATCTTATAAAACCGCCGATCAAGTCTCTAAATACAGACACAAGGTAGTCGAAATCACAATGTTAGCATTAATATAAGCCAAGGAATTCCATTCTTACATGACTAACTATTGCAAAAGGTTCCCCACTCATTCCAACATCGAAAAGTCTACAAGACCCAGAGTATGTCTTTGATAAACACTGGAACAATAATCTTACTCATATGCCTCACTTTGATCATGTGAGGCCTCACTTGGAATACTGTGTTCAGTTTTGGAGACCATCTCTCACAAAGGAGTTAAAGACTGGAAACGGTTAAAAGGAAGGCAAACAAAATGATTTGGAGCCTGCGTCAGAAGCCTTATGAGAAGGGACTGGAAGACCTAAATATGTACACTCTGGAGGAGAGGAGATATATTCTCTTTAAGTATTTAAAGGTCTGAATCCTATGAACAAACCTCTTCAAGACGGGGAAGCTGTAAAACTAGAGGGCATAACATGAAGCTGCAAGGGGGTAAATTGAAAGGCAATGTTAGGAAATACTTTTTTCACTGAAAGGGTGGTGGATGCTTGGAATGCCCTCCCAATGGAAGTGGTGGAGGCAAATACGGTGACAGAATTCAAAATGGCATGGGACAGACAAAGTGGATCCCTTTACTACAACAGGATAAAGACAAAATAAATTTAATCTAATTTCTCAACAAACAGGGGTGTCCTACACAGCGATGGGTTCACCTCTAAAACAAAGGCATGGTAAGGGATGACCTGCACGGAGCGGCAGGTGCACCTACTCTTGCCATCTTACTGGGCAGACTAGATGGCAGATAAAGACCAGTATGGTCCATCATTTACTATGTTAGGATATCTAGCCCTACTACCATTCAAGCTGGACTGATACCTATTGTATATAAAAACAAAACAAACAAAACAAAAAAAAAAAAACCACACACACACACACACCTTCATCCCATGGCACCAAAATCACATACACGACAAGCAAGATTAACAAACATTAAAACACATCTACCCCCTCAATAACTTAGACTCCTACACAGCAATCTCTGCATATGAAAAGTGGCCTAGTGAATGCATGTTCCACACGAAAGAAGATTCACCTTATCACCAACTACATCAATGACAACAATCTGGACATGTTTGTAACTTGGGTCATGGTTCACAGAAACTAATACTGTTCTAACAAATCAACTCATCACACTAACTAATCGACCTACACAACTGCTCACGGATAAATAAAAGAGGCAGCAGGCTATTCATCCTCACCGGCAAACACCTCAACTTTAAGATATCTAAAGCCCTAGCAAACACCCTGAATGTACTACTAGTACAAAATAAGCATATGCTTGAAATATAGGTCATCGGATGTTAAACTTGGGGGATCTAGTGCCCCTAATAGAACTATCCTGTTCTTAATCAGTGAGCGACAAACCATTCATCCTGCTAGAAGACCTTGACCTTAATCCTAAACTCAGCAACTACAAGTCAAGTCACATCCCTCCTTGAGGCAATAGATGCAATGGAGCTATCACAAATCATAAACTCCCCTACACACAATGGGGGAAACGCTCTTGACCTCATATTCAGACTTAAAAAGATGTGTGCAGGTAACATCCAGATTACAAACAAACAATACCCTGGTCTGACTACCATATGATCACCTTTGAACTACCACTAATCTGCAGCTACAGCACAAGAGAAAACCAACACCAAGGGACACATAGATTTTGAAAATTCAACAAAAGCAGTGCTACTCAAATATATCATGCCATTAATTTTCCATTAGATTTCAGTAAAGCCTTTGACACTGTTCCTCACAGGCGACTTATAAACAAATTGAGCACCCTAGGGATGGACCCTAAAGTTACTGCTTGGGTTAGAAATTGGTTGGGTGGGAGGCGACAAAATGTACAGATAAATGGAGCTCACTCTGAGGAGAAGGATGTTACCAGTGGTCTGCCCCAAGAATCTGTCTTTGGTCCGATTCTTTTTAACATCTTTGTTAGTGATATAGCGGAAGGGCTGTCAGGTAAGGTTTGCCTCTTTGCAGATGATACCAAAATCTGCAATAGAGTAGACACCCAGGAAGGTGTAGATAACATGAGAAGGGATCTAGCTAAGCTTGAAGAATGGTCTAGAATTTGGCAGCTGGGATTTAAATGTTAAAAAATGCAAGGTCATGCATTTGGGCTGCAACAATCCAAGGGAGTGATATAGTATAGGGGATGAAGTACTTTTGTCCACTAAAGAGCAGGACCTAGGCGTGGTTGTGTCTGATGATCTTAAAGTAGCTAAACAGATAGAAAAGGTGACGGCAAAAGTTAGAAGGATGCTTGGGTGCATACGGAGAGGAATGGCTAGCAGAAAAAAGGAGGAGGTGATAGTGCCTCTGTATAAGTCTTTGGTGCGACCTCATTTGGAGTATTGCGTGCAATTCTGGAGACCGCACCTTCAAAAGGATGTGAACAGGACGGAGTCTGTGCAGAGGGTGGCTACTAAAATGGTTAGTGGTCTTCATTATAAAACATATGAGGACAGACTGAAGGATCTTAATATGTACACCTTAGAGAAAAAGGCGGGACAGAGGTGATACGATTGAGATGTTTAAATACCTCAGTGGCATAAATGTTCAGGGGGAGAGCCTCTTTCGATTGAAAGCAAGTTCTGCTACGAGGGGACATGGGATGAGGGTGAAGGGGGATAGATTCAGGATTGATATGCGGAAATTTCTTTATGGAAATAGAGTGATGGATCCATGGAATAGTCTCCCAGTGGAGGCGGTAGAGATGAGGATAGTAAACTGAATTCAAAAAAGCATGGGACAAACACAGAGGATCTCTAAAGGAAAAAGGGGGACTGTTCTAGTTGTTGATATGGAAGGACAGACTAGATAGGCCATGTGGTCTTTCTGTAGTTATGTTTCTATGTTTCTTAATAGAGACCCTCAACCACTGTTCCCTCTAAGCTGTGCGCGCGCACACACCTCGCCGAGCGAGCGCAAATACTTTACAACAGAGCGCACAAAAATTACAGTTCTGATTCTGATAGAAAACAGATGTCTTAAAATTTAAAAGTTGTGATTGTAATTACTAGAAATTTTCCGCTTCATTTAGTAATCGTCTATTTTCTTTTAATTTGATTAAAATCAATGTGGTGTACATCCTGCATTCTGATGTGCAGTCAAATTTTAAAGTATATAACTCTGAGTGTCGTTATGTGGCGCACAAAAATTTAACCTTCCTTCAAAAGCTGCACAGTTGATATTTTATGCGCACACAAACTACAGAAAATTAGAGGGAACATTGCCCTCAACTGATATCACAGACCTAGTAGATAACGAACACCATAACAACAATTTCCTCTAGCGCCACAGAAAGAGACCTCCAGATGAAGCACCAAAGCACCCTGGTATTCCAAAGATATAAAGGAAGAAAAGTTCAAGTTGAGACGACTAGAACGACAATGGAGAAGAACAAAAGACCCAGAACATTAGAAGAAATACACAACTAAACAAGACTGTAACAAGCCAATCAACAGGGGAAAAAGAAAATAGCATAAACGCCTAAATTGTCCCAGAGAGTTGTTCGATATAGCCAAATATACGGGCCCTGCCAACACAGAAGGACTCAACATTACACCCATAGGACTTTGCCTTCTAGAGATCTAATTTACTCATCCCACCAACCTTATACTGATATGAGACCTCTAGAGCCTCACTCTCTTGAGGGCCCCTCTTCCGGCAGGGAATCGTTGCTTTTATTTTCTCCCATCCAACAGATCATCAGCTCTAGCCCTCTAACCTCGTCCTCCGCATGGCCCAGAATCCCAGGTTCACTGAATCATATTTTTTTTCCACATGGCCCTGAACCATCGTTAATGTTGTTTCTATAGGCCAGAACTTGTCCAGTATGACTTGCAACCCCCTTAAAGGGGCACACTTCATGCTGCAGTCTCTAATGGCAACAAGCCCAGAGTCCCACTGACGTGCTCAATGCCAGAGCCATAGGAGGCACCAGCTCAACTCAAACTCAGCAGCCCCAGCAACCACAACAGAGCTTCCCCAACCAAAAAAAAATCTCCTTGCAGCACCGTGGCTGTAAAGCCAATGCCTGCAGCAAGCCCGGGGCTGCAGAAGCTGTGGAACCAGTGGAGGTCCCAGGTAAGAAAACTTCCATTTAACTAGCCAGTACATAGTTACTCCCCCATTTCATTTCCCAGCACCAATCACAGAGATCTTTTTCTCTCAGAAAAGGACCAAATAAAATTGCATAAATAAATAATCACAGAAAATGGCAAAAAAGTTAATAAAAAGGTAAATTTAAGAAAAATGTGCCATATAAATACCCTACAAAGAACCACATAATTCTACGTCTTGTAGCGCTATACAAATGCTCAGTAGTAGTAGTACTATATCTCGTTATACCCCTCATTTCCCTTGCCTTTTCCTTTGCTTGCCCATGTTAAAGTTAAAAAGTTAGGAGTTGTTACTTAGTTGAAATTCCGTTCAATCTGTAAACCACTTTGGGGTGTTTACTAAAGTGCGTTAAGGTAACAGGCGTAAATGGCAGCGATAAGATGTGTTAATCCTAAAAAGGCACTGGACAGGTAGGGGCGTTCCAGTGTAAAGCACTCTATGGGCTATTTAATGCGCGGTAACAGGACAACAGGCGTTAAAGGTGTCAAGCATGCACCTTAACGTGCAGAAAGGGCTGTAATCCTAATACTGGATAAAGGAGCACCAAGGAAAGTCAAAGGTGATGGATGGAAGGACAGGTGGGAGCTGGTAGACCTTCGATAGCCATGGGCACCCTTCGTTGCAGCCAGTAAAATGGATGAGCACATGGGAGGCAGCTGTACCAATGCACAGGGAGGTGCCTTGGTAAAAATGGGGCAGTGTCAGTGTGTGGCATAGGATGGGGGAAGATGTGTCCCTCAGCGGAGATAAAGCAGCTTTTAAAACTAAATAGGGGAAAGCTGACAGTCACCCAAGAGCGCATGGTTAGGAACAAAGTATCCTTGAATGATCCATGGTTCGGAACAAAGTATCCTTGAAGTTAGGGCATATCAGAGAGGTTCCAATAAAGGACAAAAGCAACCCAAATGCCCTTGAGTACAGAGCAGACAGAGCTTAAATATTCCAAAATTACACCTGCCTACCGATAACCAGATTAATATGAATAAAACAGCCTCTAAAATGCTTGTATGCAAATACTAGAAGTCTAAAAATTAAGATGAAAGAGTCAGAATATTTAAACACTAAATGGGAGATGAGATAGGATTGGTATCTCAGAGACATGGTGGAAGGAGGACAGCCAGTGGGATCTGGGTACAAACTACATCGTAATGACAGAGCGCAACCCCTCCACCAATTTGATCTGATCTATGTTAGAGAGGGCATTGAGTCACACAGGATTAAAGTTTTGCAGGAAACAAAATTCACTGTAGAATCTCTATGGACTGAAATTCCACGTAAAAAGGGGGAAGGTGATGGCATTGGGAGTGTACTATCGACCACCTGGCCAGAATGAACAAATGAATGATGAAATGCTCAAAGAAAATCAGGGAAGCTAATAAGTTACAACACAGTAATAAAGGGATGATTTCAATTACCCCTTTTTGGAGCAGCTGATTCATGAACCAACCAAGGGGGAAGCCATTTTGGACCTAGTCCTTAGTAGAACACAAGATCTGATGCAAAAGATAAGGTGTTGGGGCCACTTGGCAATAGTGATCGTAGCATGATCGTGTTTGATTTAATAACTAGAAGGAAGGATGGCAAGGAAATCCATAGTACTACCTTTTAAACTTTCAAAAGTGAAGACTATGATAAAATGAGGAAAATAGTTAAGAAAGAACCAAAAAGGAGCATTTGCAAAGGTTAAAGATTCTGTCAAGCACAGGTGTTATTTAAAAATACTATCTTGGAAGCCCAGACCAGCTATATTCCATGCTTTAAAAGTGGAAGGAAGTCCACAAACTGCCAGCATGGTCTAAAAGGTAAGGTCAGAGAGGCTGTTGTCAAAAAGCATCTTTCAGGAAATGGAAAAAAGGAGCCAAATGATGAAAACTGGAAACATAAGCATTGGCAAATTGGAAGCAAGGCACTGATAAGGCAGGCAAAGAGAATTTCAGGAACCTCCCCCCCCTTCCCCCCCCAAAAAAACCCACCACTTGCTTTGGAAGCAAAAACACAAAGACTTTCAAGCAGTTGGTTCATGAACTGGCCAAAGCAGAAAACCTGTGAGAAAGTCAGTTTGATCATTATATGATACAGGGGTAGAAGGGGCACTAAGAGCAGACAAGGCCATAGCAGAGAGACTGAATGAAGTCTTTGCTTCGGTCTTTACTGAGGAAGATGTGGGGATGTTACCCATGACTGAAATGGTATTTAAAAGGTGATGCTGCAGAAGAATTGAAAGAAATAGCGATACACCAGGAAGATGTATTACAACTATTTGATCAACTGAAGAATAGCAAATCACTTGGACCGGATGATATACATCCAAGGGTGTTGAAAGAACTGAAATATGAAACTGCAGACCTACTATTGGTAATTTGTGAACTAATCATTAAAATCATCTGTAATACCTTAAGATTAGTGTTACATTGGCCATCCTCCAATTTTTAAAAAGGGTTCCAGGGGCGATCCAGGAATTTACAGACTGGTGAGCCTGACATCAGTACTGGGAAAAAAATGGTAGAAACCATTATAAAGAACAAAGTTAACATGTAGATAGTCATGGCTTAATGGAAGACAGCCAACATGACTTTAATCAAGGAAAATCTTGTCTTACTAATCCAGTGTTTTTTGAAGGTGTAAATAAAACAGGTAGACAAAGTAGAGTCAGCTGATATAGTGTTATCTGGATTTTCAGACAGCCTTTGACAAGGTCCCTCATGAGCAACTCTTGGCGAAATTTTAAAAAAGTAATGGGATAGAAGGCAGTGTACTATTGTAGATCAGAACTAGTTAAAAGATAGAAAGCAGAGGGTAGGGCTAAATGGCCAATTTTCCCCAATGGAGAAAAGTGAATAGTGGAGTACCCCAGGAACCAGTGCTGGGTCTGCAGCTTTTTAACATATTCATAAATGACCTGGAAATGGGAACGAGTGAGGTAATCAAATTTGCAGATGACACAAAATTATTCAAAGTTGTTAAAGCCCAAGAGGATTGTGAAAAATTGCAAGAGGACCTTGATAAATTGGAAGACTAGGCATCCAAATGGCAGATGAAATTTAATGTGGACCAGTGAAAAATTATGCACCTAGAAGAGAACAACCAAAAACTATGGTTATACAATGCAAGGTTCCACATTAGGAACCACCACCCAGGAAAAAGATTTAAGCGTCACCGTGGTTAACATGTTGAAATGCTCCGTCCAGTGTGCAGTGGTGGCCAAGAAAGCAAATAGAATGTTAGGAATCATAATGAAAAGGAATGGAGAAAAAAAACCCCAAAGGATATTATAATGCCTCCGTATCATTCCATGGTGTGACCACACCTTGAATATTGCGTGCAATTATGGTCTCCTTATCTTAAAAAGGATATAACGTTATTAGAAATGGAACAGGGAAGAGCCAACAAAATGGTAAAAGGGATGGAAGAATACCCCTATGAAGAGAGGTTAAAAAAGGTTAGGGCTCTTCAACCTGGAAAAGAGATGGCTGAGGGGAGATATGATAGAGGTCTATAAATTAATGAAGAGAGTATAAACAGGCAAACGTAGATCGATTGTTTACGCCATCAAAATATAGAAGACTAGGGGACATGCAACAAGATGCAGGGTAACCTATTTAAGGCTAATAAGATAAAACATTTTCACTCAACGTGTAACAAAACTCTGGAATTTGTTGCCGGAGGATGTAGTAAAAGCCGTTAGTGTAGCTGGGTTTAAAAAAAAAAAAAAAAAAAAGGAGGTGGTTTAGACAAGTTGTTGGAAGAAAGGTCCATAAACCATTATTGAAGTGGACCCAGGAAATCTACTGCTTGCCCTAATACAAGCATTGTGGAACCTGTGTCTTTTGGGGAAAACTGCTAGGTACTTGTGACCTAGACTAGCCGCTGTCGGAAACAGGATAGTAGGCCTGATGGACCTTGGGCTGACCCAGTATGGCCTATCTTATGTTCAAATATCTTGGCAGTGCCCGGGGTATCTCGATAAAATATTAACAGACATAGATAAGGATGCTTGAAATTGAAGTGTTTGCTCTTCTGTGCGCTTAGAAACGGAGCTTTATTAAAGTTACCCTTTTGTGGAAAGAGTACAAAATTACAACATTCCTCTCTTGAAAGGAACTCCTATCCTAACAAGGCAGCAAATATGAGCAAAACATGACAAAATTTGAAAGATTTTTATAAACTGCAATGCATGAGATACAAATCTCTTTAAATCAAGACAAAAAGCACAACCCCAAAAAGAAGAGACAATGCTTCAACAGAAACCTAAATATTCTAGTTCTAGCAGTTCAGTTACTGACATTTACCTCTTTTATGGTAATACGTTTTGATGCAACCTAAAAAAACAAAACTTTTCCAAAATATGAACTTGTAGCTCCAAGATGCTTATTGGGCCCAGTGAACTGTGTGGATTATGAGAAATTTCTTTTGCATTGAGAAACATGATATTCAAATCAAAACTAAGCTGGCGACATGCTTATTTCAAATTATTACTTTTGCATAGTGCTAATCTTGAACAGAAGTTCTGCAGGAGAGATTTTCATCAAAAAGCACAATATAAAAAACAATTCTCACTGGTTTATTTTAACAAAAAGTACAGAGAGAAAGCAGAAGAGAAAACTTAAAAAAACAAAAAAAAGACCACCACACACACACACACAAACACAGTCAAAGAAAGTTCTTTTCTCACAGATGAAGAGAGAGATACACAAAATATAGGACTAGCTTAACCATTGTGAAGACTACATGGTCACCTAGAGCAGGGCTGAAACAAAAGACTAGGTACCCAACAGCCACACATACTCAAAGAACCACTGGTGCATGTCTTACCTGCCGGGAGGGTGGGCAATGTTCAAATAGCTCATTTACTCAGTAAAGAGTAATTAGACATTACCTGCTAATCAGCGTTCCTGAAGAAACTCCAGTCCAGTCCCACACCTCTGGGTTGTATTCCCCTTCCAGCAACTTGGGAGACTGAGCCCATTGGTACTGTGAACCGCAGGAACTGCTGATGGGCCGGGCACATAGGAATATGCAGATATGTTTTTGTGAGGTCCAGGGACGTTAAGAGCTCTCCCTTGTGGACCACCACTATGACCGACCCCAACATCCCCATGTAAAAATGTGGCATCCACAGACAATGGTTGGCCTAAATGAACCCTCTTTTTTGGGCACCATAAAATAGATGGAGTATCGACCGCATCCGCACTGGCCCTTTAGCACCGGGACCACCGCCCCTAAGAGTATGAGCTGCGATAAGGTGTCCTTCACTGCAGTGGCCTTGGCTGGGGCCCTGCAGGGAGAATGGACGAAGGCCAGGAGAATTGGGCATGCTAGCTTGAGGGTGTATCCATCTCAGATGACCTCCAGGACCCACTGATTGAACGTGACCTAGACCCAGGCAGGGTAAAACTCACAGCCGACTCCCTACTGGCTGCACCACCACCTGCCCCCCACACCCCCCCCCCCTCCCTTGCTTCATTTTGTTTTCCTAGGTTCTGAGGAGGAGGAGTAGGAAGAGATACTAAATCCCCTACTGGCTGGCTCCTGGAAACCCACAAAAGCCCTGATCCTTTGAGGGAAACCTCCCCCTCTGATAGGGTCGCAAACGGTTTGACCGGAACCTCCGGAATTCGAGGCTGGGTCCACGCGGGAAGGGGATTGCAACTCTGCTTCTGCTTATCTCAGGGAGCCGTCTGTCTGCCCTTTTGAGTCCCCCAAATCCTTTACCAACTTGTCCAAGTCCTCCCTGAATAGCAGCTTTCCCTTAAAGGGGAGCCTACTGAGTCGGGCCTTGGAGGAAGCATCAGCTGTCCAATTCCAAAGCCAGAGGTAGCAGCGGGCTGCCACCACCAAGGCCATACTCTGACAGGCCCCTGATAAGGTCATAGTGAGTGTCCACGAGGTAGGCTGCACCTGACTCTATTCTTGCAGCCTCCCCTGCCGAGCCCTCTGACAGGTCAGCTAGCTGCTGAATCCGTTGCGACCAACGGAGGCAGGCCCTGGCCATCTAGGCCCCTCACACAGCCGCCTAAAGCGCAAGGGCATTAATATCAAAGGCTTGTTTTAACAAGGTATCCAACTTCCTATCTTGGGTATCTTTAAGCGCCGCACTGCCCTCGACCGGGATCGTTGTCTTCTTAGTTACTGCCGAGACCGCCGCACCCACCTTTGGGGACCGAAGCAATTCTCTCTCCTGCTCTGGTAGTGGGTACAGGCACAACATAGTCCACACCCCCACGCAGGTTGGCCTCCGGCAGGTTCCATTTGTCCTGGATCATCTGCTTCACCAGATGGACTGGGAAAAACCTTTTGTGTCTCCCGCACTGCCTGAAGCAGTGGATCCTTCAGCATCTCCTCCTCTGCCTGGGAACATTAAAGGGCCTTTAAGGACTCGCCAATTAGCGCCAGCAACTCCTCTCTGCGGAACATGCAAGCAAACAATCTGCACCTTCTCGTCCTAAGTCAATAATTTCACCCTCTTCTAGCCCCTTATCCTTCTCTCCAATTTCCAGGTCTAGGTCTTCCCCGTCCTGCACCTCAGATCGCGGGGAAAGCTCCACCCTGTTGTCCGTGAGCCTGGCCTGCTGAGACATCTCCGCTACTAGCTTGGCCTCCTGCAGGTCAGCAGTCCATTTCACTGCGTGGCCCTGTGCCAGCACAGGATCTTGCGCACCCTGCTGGCGCAGGCAGAAAACCTTATCCAATAGCAAGACGAACTTTGGCAAGAAACCTCCCCAGCCTTCTCCCTCCTCCACTCCTTGAGAAGTGGAGGGGCTGGAAGGGGGCTGGGAGCAGGCCGGGGGCTCCAGCAGTGAAGAAGCAGGGCAACCTGCTCTGACCTCTACTTCCGTGGAGTCCCTAGACTTCTGAGATAAGGGAGACAGCACTCCCAAGTACTCGCTTGCATACCCTGTTCCACTGACACAGCTTCCATGGCGCATCCACGGCAAATGCCCGTGTCAGAGCCTGCTCCTCGCCGGGTCCCGCACACCAGACGTTACGGTCTTGCCGGCATGACGCAATATGAGCTGCCTTCAGACTTCTTTCTCCAATTATTTTACCTGATTGTATTTTAGGTAAAGAAACTCAATAAAAGATTTAAGTAAACCCTCAGAACTCTCTTCTTCTTACTTTTTATATCCGGCACCTAAGGAGGCCTCTAGGGAAACTAAATTCTAAATCCTAAAGTCTGGCGGGGAGAGGCCCAAAACCCATGAAGCGGGGAAGACCTGAGCTACCTGACTGACTAATAACATGCTTAACTTATGCTGTTAGGCCTCCAGCATCACGCGGTCGGCAGCCGCGGGTCCTCCTTTTCCCACCACATGGTCTGCCGCCAGGATCTACAGAGCCCCAGCCAACACTAACTTGTACCGAAGGCTTCTTACCTCCAGTAAGCCATTCGACGTGTTTACCCACTCCCACACTCAGCCGCTTTGCAGGATTCGGCAGCAAGGCGGGATGGAACTCACAAAACTGTCCCTCTTTTCAGGTGCCGGTGCACCCAGACAACAGCTCCTCACCCACTCATGGGTTTGGGAGCCGTTCCATTTAATCAGGCCTTTGAATGGTGCTCTCTACACCCCTGAAGCCTCTTCCTTTGCCTAGAACGAAGGAACCAAGGAGGGGGGGAGGGGGAGTCTCTCTCCCCTGCCCAAAGCACTTCTGCTGTTTGAAGGCTTGCTAGGAGCAGCTCACACAGGCAGGAAAATGAAATAAACTACCAAAAAAAAAAAAAAAAAAAAAAAAAAAAAGGGAAAGACAAACCCCACTACTCTCTCCTTAGTTACCTCTCCAGGAAGCCTAGCACTCTGGCTTACTTCTCCCTCAGCTTCTTGGTGCCAGCGGTATATATATGCCAGGGTCATTGAAAAGATGACTTGTTCGGTCTCCAAACTGCTGGAAGGGAAGCGCAACCCAGAGGTGCGGGACTGGACTGGAGGAACGACTAGGAACGGGCTCATTATGAATTTAGACACACAAAAAAAAGTTTAAAATGTCCAATCATGCATTTATACAGGCTTGCTATGGAAGAGATGGGGTTAAGGTAGTCATGTTCATTGAGTTTTAGCAACAAAATCTCAGGACAGGGGCTAGAGGCCTGAAAAAGGTTGATCAAGATGGGGGGTTGGGGCTTGCAGTCCTTAAGGCTGAAGGTGCGTCTAGGGTGCCTAATAGCCTTGCATGAGCTCAGACAAACTGAAG
The DNA here is from genome assembly GCA_033557465.1 of Ichthyophis bannanicus. Classification (NCBI taxonomy): domain Eukaryota; kingdom Metazoa; phylum Chordata; class Amphibia; order Gymnophiona; family Ichthyophiidae; genus Ichthyophis; species Ichthyophis bannanicus. The sequence continues at coordinate 522,673,211 of CM066036.1, read as the reverse complement.
CTGTAATACGAGAACCACTTTCTTGAGTGAAGGAACAACTTAGTGGTTACAGAAGCAAACTACGAACCAGGGTACAAATACCACTCTTCCACTGGCACTCTGAACTTAGCCTAGCCATATCTCAGGCAGTGGGGAATGAAGCGACTTGCCCAAGTCAGTCTGGGCAGGGAAACAGATCATGTAGCAGATATATGCAACTCTCAGATTTGGAAGAGGTGATTAAAAAATCTAAAATCTATGGCAAGTGATAATGTGAAGATATGAAAACTTACAAAAGACATTTTGCGCTATATTAAGTAAAAGTGTTAAATTAAGTTGAAAGTGCAGCTGCTTTGACAGTTGTTCCCCACGTTTTCTCTGCAATGTATTGCTTTTCCCCCTGCCCTAATCCCTGCCCATTTTTAGCAGAAAATGCTATGACAAAATCTTAGCAAGTTCCACTAAACTCCAGGGGTCTATTTGCATATCTCCTCTTCAATATCATTTCTTTCAGATATGAAAATCTAAAAAAATGCAGATTTAGAGTAAGATATTGTCAGATCTTTTCTCCCAAAACAAGCCCACACACCCTACACAAAATGGTGACAGAAATAAGGCTCAACAGAAGTTTATTGCTTATGAAAAATCTAGGAGCCAGCATTGACTATGGCACTTTAAAAAATGCTATGGAAACAAAAAAAAAAAAATCCAATTTGGGGTTCACAACTGGAAATTTAAAGTTTACAGTCAGTGAAGGAGCATAAATCAAAGCACAAGCAGTTAGCTAAAACAGAACACACTGAAATGAAGCACAGTTGCTAACACCTGCTCCATTTATGCTAAAAGAAAGGTTACTACAACATAGCACCCAAAGGCCTTTTAAAAAGCTGAGCCCTTTGCATTAATTCAGTCCCATGATACTAGTTAAGACTGGATTCTTCACCGATGAGAATGCCTTTCAGAAACAAATATAAGAACTGTGTTGATCTGATAAAAGGAATTCCTGCCTCACGTGCTTCATCACTTAATAGTCCACACTTATGGAATGAACTACCTCTTGACACCTGACAAGAAAAGGATTTCACAATGTTCTGGAAAAAAAAAGGCTAAACTATTATTATTCACAGAAGCATGCTGTTAAGCTTCCTTGAAATTTTTATGTTTATGGTTTTAATTTATATTGTTTTATAAAACTTTGTGTGTTTAACATGCTTAGGAATAATAAGATAGGCATTATATAAATACATTTGAATATGAATTTTCCACTACTCCGCACTAGCAGGTTACCTTAGAAGCAACACTGGAGACCTCTGTTCAGCAAACAGATTCTGTTGCTCAGTTAGTTATAGTCATAAATAAAGGACAGATTTCATATTGGAGAGTTCAATTACTTTTTCTTAATTCAAGCTTCCTGGCTGGATAACAGGTGAAAAATGGCTGAAGTTCAATTAGAAATGTTTTTGCTCTGTGTAGGATTTCTTGCACCTAAAAACAAACTTACTTTTTAATTGGAGGCCATCAGCCTGCATTAAAATATAGCAGTACATTCCATGATGGCGCCTCAGTGGATTTGTATCAAAATAGCCTAGCTTCATTTCCTGCTTCTCCTTATGTACTCATGTCTAGCACTGTTCAAAAACAGTTACAGGTGCCAAGGATGGTGTAGTGGTTAGGAGCCTAGAGACAGAAAGACCAGGGTTCAAATCCCACTGGCATGCCTTGTGGCCTTGAGCAAGCCACTTAACCCTCTATTGCCTCAGGTACAAACTTAAGATTGTGAACCCTATGGGGACAGGGAAATGCATACTGTACCCGAATGTAACTCTCCTCAATTTCTCCCTGGAAAGGCATGAGCTAAACATTTAGTATAAAGTGTTGTTCGTTTGTCTGCTGTTCACTATGCAGAAGCTATTCTTCAGCTTCTTTATGATACCAGCTCCTACAACTGGAACTTCATTAAAACTCAGAAATCTGGAAAGTAATCCTTATTCACTCGGAATGGCTATTTTGCAGAGTACAAGGTTTCCCACTGCACCCTGAACACGCCTAGATTTCTAGAAGCCATTACTAGGGAGATGTGCAGCTGACAGAATCTTATGCAAAGGGGTTAACAAATCCAGTATGCAAAATCCTGCCCTTCCAATGAAATTCTCCATTCTCGGTGGCAGAGGCGGTGATCCTCCTAATCTTCTACCTACACAATGATATCATAGTGCGAGGACAACAGCGACAAAGTGGCGTATCAGGCCACATTGTTCTCTGCTGTCCATGTATGGTGCCACTACTGCTAAGCCTTGTATAGTGCTACAAGGCATACTCGGCGCTGTACATACACACATAAAAGACAGATATTATAATCTATTCAAGACAGATGTACAGAAAAGGGGGCTAGAGTAGTTCAAGGGAAATGATAAAAACACTGAAGGGGGTTAAAACAGGACAATAAGGGGTTCAGGATCTAAAAAGCAGCCTCAGAGGTGAATTTTTAGCTTTGATTTGAATAGGACTAGAGATAGACTATCCAAGTCTGTTCCTTGAGCTCCGTTCCAGGCATACAGCAGAGCAAGGTAGAACAAAGTCTGTAGTTGGCAATACATAGAAGAGAAAGGCACAGGTAAAAGTAATTTGCCTGATGAGCAGTTTCTGAGGAGGGTTATAGGGAGAGACAGAGGGGAGGTAATGAGGAGCTGTAAGTCAATAGGAGAAGCTTCAAGTCTATACAGAAATGGATAGGGAGTCGTGAAGTGATCCAAGAGAGATTACATGAGCATAGCAACATAGCCTAGTCACATTTTGAACGATGCAACACTACTGTGTGCTGTGTAGTTTAAAGCGTGACATCATCCTGGAGAGGAGACAGAGGATGCAGCCAAAGGCACAATATTACTGCTGTTCTCCTATAAACCAAGCAGTGCTGGATGGGAGCAAGGCAGAAAAGAGAGGAAAGAATGCATACTAGACAATGCTGTATTTATAAAGAAGATTAAGTACATGCTGATGAGGAAGGAGAATGCTACTGTAGTAGTATTTAGGGCAAAATAGACCTGCAACCTTGGTGTTTTGTTTCTGGCTGCTCTCCCCCTCACCCCAACACATATGCCGCAGCTCCAATGGACTGGCCCTCTTTTCTGTCCCGATGGTGCAGTGATAGTGCATAAATCACTCCTCCTGGCTAGTGAGATACCATAACTAGCAAACATACTGCCCCTGGAGCATGAGTGAAGGCCTCTAAGGCAGTGGTTCCCAAACTATGAGTCAGGACCACCAAAACGTGTCACATCAGTGGACAGGGTCACAGAAACAAGGCCACGCCCCCTCCCTCTGGTCTTCCTTTGCGACCTATATCCAATAGTAGCAGTTAGCACCACAATTTGGTTTCCCCACGGTCACCCATCCCCCTCACTAGCCCCATCTTTCTCTGGTACTCCCATATCTCTGGTCTCCACCTTCCACTACCTTGGTGTGCTCTTTGATTCTGACCTCTCTTTCCAGGCTCATGTTTCTCATATCACTAAGGCTTCTTTCTTTTTCCTTCATCAAATTTGGGCAATTCGCCCCTTCCTCTCTCCATCCGCTCTCACAACTTTACTACTATCACTTGTCATGTCACGTGTCGACTTTTCCAACTCTGTATTCACTGGTCTACCCAAATCTTAACTGACCCAACTTCAAAGGATTCAAAACACTGCTGCCCGACTTGTCACTCACTCTTCTCCTAGGGACCACATAACCCCCCTTCTTCACCTCCACTGGTTACCTGTTTCTTTCCGCATCCAGTTTAAATTACTTACTCTTGTCCACAAAACACTTCACACTATCACCCCGCAATACCTGGCAGACCTCATCCACTTCAACCGCCTCACACTTCCCCCTCCCTCCCTTGCCCACCTCCAGTCTACCCGCTCCTCAGCTTTCTTTTTCATAGGCCCTGCCCTCTGGAACTCTCTCCCCACTTCCCTTCATTTAGAACCCCATCACCCCACTTTTAGACGCGACAAAGACCCACCTCTTCTCCCTAGCCTTCAACCTTCCCACCCCCTTTCCGTAGCCTCTTCCCCTGTGTCTACTGTTCTCAACTAGTTCTTTTTTCTCTTTCCTATCAAGAATTGTAAATTTATTTTCAATTTTCTGGCCTCGTGCCCTACTTTGTTAACTTTATGCATTGTAAACCGCTCTGACTACCACTGAAGGGCGGTCAAGCAAATGAAATAAACATAAACAAACAAACAAAAACATTAGCATTTAGAGGCCCCTACCCAGGGCTGGTGCAAGGACTGGAGGTGCCCTAGGCAGGCCTTCCATCCTCCCCCCACCCTTTGGCCCCACCACCCCCACTGTCAATGCTGCCATCCCCTCTCCAGGCCAACACTCAGGCACGAACCCACGTCTTTGTACTGGTTCTGATCCCCTCTCCAGGGCCTGCAGCAGCAATAGCTCCCAAGATGCATCGCAACACTTACTAACTCCCTCCAGCTCTGCATCGCCGTTTCCTTCCTTTTCACAATGTGCCATTTCTGCCTTGCCCCACCTCCTCTTTGATAGGCTTCCTGTTACACTGGAAACGCATGCTGAATACTGGGGTCTTCTGAGTGCACAATCACTAATGCTGATTGTTGCCTTCCTGCTTTGGATGAGGAAGAAGAAATGGGGAAGGGAGAATGTGGACCTGTTATTTTGTTAGCATCTGAGGTCACATGAATATTCTGTTGTTAAAAATGGAGCGATACTAGATTAAGAACTTTGAGAGGCATCGATCTAAGGTGTTGCCCGAAATGAGGGAAATCAGAACTTTAGAAAAGGAAGGGGGACTGAATGGGGATACGAGAACTGTCCTTTCTGGTCCCAAATTTGTACATCTCCTTGCTCCTCTCATTCTCCCATCTATAATCCCTCTCTGCCCACCCCTCATTCCCTCTCCCCCAACCCCATTTTCTTTTCCATCCCTTACCCTTCTCTCCCCATCCACCCTCAGATGCCTTTTATATGTAGCTCTGTCTAAGGAGGTGGTCAGTCTTATTACCCCTCTTCTTAATATACTGTAATTGCAATCATGAACCGAGCAATAACTGTTAGCTCAGACTGATCCCCTCAGAGAGAAACCCAGAAATAAAATTAAGTTCATCCAATTCCCTTGTCTCTTGTCAGTTTCCGTCAGAAAAAGGAAGCTGGAAGATAAGGGTAAGTTAGTAAACATGCCCCTTAATCCGATGAATTAACATGGCAAAATGAGCAGGAATGGAAAAAAAACCAAGCCACACACTTTTTTTAAAATATTAATTACAAAATTATGTAAGAGTATACATAAACGTAGATGTGGTGCATTTACAGATAGCAGAAAATGTTACAATGCTGCGCAGTACTCCTCCGCCCCCTACTAGATGCTCCTTCATGACACCAGGCTGGTGAAAGATTCTGGGGAGGACACTGGTGAGGTAGCGCTACCTTTCTTCCTAGGTATCTGCCTTGCACTGGGGCTCTCTGGATCCTCTTCTTTGATCCTCTGGTTTTGCTCGCAGATCTTGTAAGGCTGCAATGGAGGCACCTACGCCCTGACTTTAATCAAACCAACAAAAGAAGCTACCTATTGTTAGGACCAGATGTTTTGTTTTCTTTTGCAAGGAATTGGAGGAAAATCCTAAATTGTCAGAGTTTACTGCTAACTAAACAAAGAAAAATATAGAAGACGATTTAGTTAGGAATCCTGAATTGACACCCACACATGCATACTGTACACAAAGTGCACTTCTGTTAAAAGAGAAAAAAAAATATTGGACTAAAGCTGACTAATCTTCAGACTCTACTCTGGCAATACTTAAGCCAATCCAGAAATTTACTGGATGCCAGCTCAAATGGATCTCTGCCACTTCACTGAAGAATTTTCCTTTTAAAACATGGAAAGTAAACCAGCAGCAGAGAAAGCAGTCAGACTGTCTGAAGAGAATTCAGTTAAAGCACCCAGATTCTCATAAGTATGTATGTATACTTCAGTCTGTCACACCTCAGCAAATTTAGAAATTGAGAAGAAAAAGGGGGAGGATTCTTCAGTCAGAACAGAAATCACTGATACTATTTATTGTGTCAGGTTTCCCTATAAGCATGGGTTCTTCAATTAAATTTCTCTCAAAGAGAAATCCCTCCCTCTCCCCCAATCCCATGACACCTTTTCAGCCAAGACAGTATTACATTTTCAGACAGAACACTAAAAGGGTAGGTTTACTTTATTTATTTATTTATTTACATTCTCTTATATACCGCATCAGTGCGGTTTACATTGAACAAACTGAAATTACATTGAACAGGGCATTATAACTTGGAGATAACCCTCCATAGCCCATATTCCCAGTAAAATAGTTAAGTGGCTTGCCCAAGACCACAAGGAGCACCTGTGGGACTAGAAACCCCAGTCCTTCCGGCCCAAGGTTGCTGTCCTCTAGTGGGATTTGAACCCCCGACCTTCCGGCCTGAAGTACCTTGCCCCAACCACTAGGCCACTCCTTTAGCAAGTGGTTTGCGTACTAAGTAGTAGCATGGGCCCAAGTGGCAAAAAAACCACACTACCCAGGCAGCATGTATCAGTGTGAATTGCAGGCATTCTGGGCATGTCACAGCTAGTGCGGGCATCAGTGGCTCATGCTAACCTCGCTTCATGCCCATAGCATGGGTGCATCTAATGCCACTTCAATGCCCTTGCCCCAACCACTTTTATTTTCTCCCATCCAACAGAGCATCAGCTCTAGCCCTCTAACCTTGTCCTCCACATGGCCCAGAACCCCAGGTTCACGGAAGCCTATTGTTTCCATATGGCCCTGAACCATCGTTAATGCTGTTTCTATAGGCCAGAACTTCTCCAGTATGACTGCCAACCCCCTTAAAAAGGGGTACACTTCATGCTGCAGTCTCTACTGGCAACAAGCCCAGCGTCCCACTGATGTGCTCAATGTCAATCTCCACCTCCCCTGACTGCAAATACTGATGGAGCACAGAGCCATAGGAGGCACCAGCTCAACTCAAACTCAGCAGCCCCAGCAACCACAACAGAGCTTCCCCAGGCCAAAAAAATCTCCTTGCAGCACCGCGGCTGCAAAGCCATGCCTGAAGCAAGCCCAGGGCTGCAGAAGCTGTGGAACCTCCATTTAAACTAGCCAGTACATAGTTACTCCCCCATTTCTTTTCCCAGCAGCGATCACAGATCTTTTTCTCTCACAAAAGACCAAATAAATTAAATTGCATAAATAATCACAGAAAATGGCAAAAAAGTAAATAAAAGGATAAGAAAAATGTGCCATATAAATACCCTACAAGGAACCACATAATTCTACGTCTTGTAGCGCTATATAAATGCTCAGTAGTAGTAGTACTATATCTTGTTATACCCCTCATTTCCCTTGTCTTTTCCTTTGCTTGCCCATGTTAAAGTTAAAAAGTTAGGAGTTGTTACTTAGTTGAAATTCCGTTCAATCTGTAAACCACTTTGGGGTATGTTTACTAAAGTGCGTTAAGGTAAGAGGCATAATGGCAGCGATAAGATGTGTTAATCCTAAAAAGGCACTGGGTGGGTAGGGGTGTTCCGGTGTAAAGCGCTCTATGGGCCATTTAACGCGCACTAACAGGACAACAGGCGTTAAAGGTGTCAAGCATGCACCTTATTGTGCAAAAAGGGTTGTAATCCTAATGCTGGATAAGGAGCACCAAGGAAAGTCAAAGGTGATGGATGGAAGGACAGGTGGGAGCTGGTAGATCTTCGAAAGCCGTGGGCACCCTACATGGCAGCCAGTAAAATGGATGAGCACATGGGAGACAGCTGTACCAATGCACAGGGAGGTGCCTTGGTAAAAATGGGGCAGTGTCAGTGTGTGGCATAGGATAGGGAAGATGTGTCCCTCAGCGGAGCCAGAAGTGGTAGGATGTGTGCAGCGACAGGATGACAGAGTAGGAGTGTTGAGGTGCAGATCAGGTACAGGAGAGGCGTGCATGAAGAGCCAAAATGCAGAAATAGTAGCAATGTAGGCCATGATGTAGCAGCTTGCACACGACGACATGACTGCACACAGCTGACACAGTCAGATGGATGGGCTGAAGGAAGGATGGCAGCTGAGGAGAGGGTGGTATGGGCTGGCAGCATCGATGTGCAGAGCCCTGACTGTTACAGGCATGAAAATGCTCAGAGTAGCACAAAGTCATAAAACAAACAAGAATCGAACCCGTCCCCTGCTTATGGGGACATTGCACTAACCAGTAGGCTACACCCCCACACCTCTCTGCATAGCAATGGCTGGATACAAAGACTGCAGATCACTGCCTAAAATGTCTGCTGTGTCGGAATAGGTTAGCCCCTCCAGTACCCACGATGCAGTGCACATGCAGAACAGCAGTCTGCAGCTGACCACCAAACGGAGAATGCACTGATCCATCACCTCAGCAAGACGCACAGGCTGTGTGCTACAAGCACAGAACACCTACAAACCATGTTACCAAGCAGTTTCTGCAGTCACCCCGAGGATAGGCATCCAGCACCTGGTCCCCAGAACCTGCACTGTTAGAGATAGACTCTGTTGGCTGTGCTGCAGATCCACATCACTGCCAGTGTGTGGTAGGTACTGTTGGCAGTGTATTATGCTAATCACCTTGTTTCCTGTACAATTGCAGCATGCTGTATGCGTCAGTCACTGTGTCCTGCCCCTGTTGGACAGGGACCCTCTTAGAACAGTGCATGTCATTATCCAGTGTTAAACTGCTGATGCCATGGACGCCAACTCCCATGGGGATGTCTAGGCTTGCATGGGGATGTTAGAACCCTGTTGGTCCTACCATTACCACAGAGAGTAGGCAAACATCTCCTGTCCCACTTACCTAGGTCTATCAATCACCCACAGCAAGCACAATAGGACTGCACCTGCTGTTCACCACTGGGTTTTCTAGTCATGCACATACCAACTGTGGACAGTCTGCTGGTCAGTACATATTTGCATGTGCACAGAGTGACTATGTGCACCTAGGCTTGGGATAAACAGCATGGACACCCAGCATTTGGTTCAGCGAGTGGACCCCCAGGACAGGAGATGCACCCATATCACTGGAACCAGACACTGTATAGCACTATGTGGATACATAGCTGTGCCATGGTCAGTGCTCGGTCAGAGTGAATGAGAGTGCCCTCCCAGCATGACATGCTGTGGCCACCCAGTCCATGCATGTGGCAGATGGGCACTATGACGTCTCAGCCATTGACCCTACCTCCGATGCCGACACATCCTGGCCAATTCACCGTGTTTCAGGCCATACCTACAATACTCTGCTCCTCATCATGCACATTTGCCTAAGCTGTTTCCAGTATCAGCTCACACATTGTTAATGTGTGTAGGAGCTAGTAGCACGCTCTGATGTTAACACCAGAACATTGAGCGGGTGTTGTCAGCCCAATTCTCCATCCAGCTGTGGATAGTGGGGCCTGTCTGCATAGCCGATGGTGTTTGTACCCTTGCTGACTGATTCACTGGGGATTTTCACATGCTGGTGTTGTATCTGCACTGTAGTTTAACAATTAGCCACAGGGACATGCAATGCAAGATCCACAGCAGGGACCTGGACCTGTGGATCTTGCATTGCTCAATATATACACAACAACTGCGTGCCACTGAGCCACAGTGCTGCCATGGCTACAAAAGTCCCTGGGACTGTCATGTCACACATTAGACAGACCTTGTCACATGTTGCAATGTGCATGGCGCACAGGACCAGGACATTGCTTTGGTCTGCTGCAGGTAGGTGCCGCTGCCCCTTCCGCCAACACCCCCATACCATGCTGGCATGCCTGTGTGCTGTCAGTGTTGGTGGTACACAGTCCCAGCCCATCCAACATGCGGTTTGGCAGGTGCCTAGGGCACGAAGTCCAAATAAGGGGGGGGGGGGGCAGAGACATACATTGATGTCCACATAGCCCCCTCCCCCCTCCCCATCTGCTTCTGCAGGGACCCCATCACCACCTGCCAACGATATGTCTCGGGGGAGGATGACAGCCACTGCTGTGGTAGCCCCCTGGGTGCCTGCATGTTGCAGCTACCAGAAGGGCAAGAGCTGCTGGCAGTAATCAGCCTCTTCCCCCACAGCTGGGTTCAGCAGGAGAAGGGGGCAGCCAGATCTCTGCCTGGTGTGCCACATGGGGCGGTCCAAGGGCCTGGCACATCTCCTTTCCACCTTTGTCACTGTGGGATCATGACGGACATCACAGATGGTAATGAAGCTGGCATGATAGAGGTATATAAAATGATTGACTGGAGTGGAACAGGTAAATGTAGATCGATTGTTTATGCCATCAAAATGTAGGACTAGGGGAAAATATTTTTCACTCAAATGCGTAATCAAACGCTGGTATTTATTACCGGAGGATGTAGTAAAAATTGTTAGTGTAGCTGGATTTAGAAAAGGTTTGGACAGGCTCCTGTGGAAAAAGGTCCATATAAACAAGTTCAGAACGAATTTGCAGTTATAAACAGGTACACAGTACTGCGTTTCGGGCTAACATCAAATTTTCGCCCTGTCTCAACGCTCAACCAACTGCAACACGAAATCAGTCTCTCAGCTGATCAGAACGCCAGCGCATGCTCAATAGCAGTCTGAACCTTGCAGCAGGATTCCAGAGTAAAATAGCAACAGGTACCAATCAGCTTAAAGCTAGGTACAGATGGAAAACACAAAAATGCACTGTGTCAAAAGCAAAAATAAATTTCATACTTTGGCACTATGCTGTTGCTGCTAATGGAGCACTACTATCACTATCTTGGGCTCCCCTGTCTGTGCATCATATTGCAGATGTTAAAATAGGCACTCCCTCCTCAAAATACACCTTTTCTGCATGGTTTTACTTTGCATTAGGGTTCCCAGCATTAAGGTGCTTTAGGTCACTTTTGTGAAAACACATTAAGGGTGCACCTGTTAACACTCTCTCTCTCCTCCCACAGTGCAATTTAAGCTGCTGGAGCCTCTAATATATAAAGTGGCATTTTTGTCGCATTAAGGGCACAAGGGTGCCAATAGTGTGTTAACGGCACCCTAGCTCTCCTAACACACTTTAGTAAACATACCCCTTTGACTTGCAGATATAGTGGTATATAAGAATAGCTAAATAATTACCATAGGATCTGAAAAAAAGCCTGCCAAACTACTGAACTGCCACTCCTCCAATACTAATGAACTTACAATGCTATGGAAACAGGTTATATCCAATGTTTTCAAGACTGCAGACAGGTCAACAGAAGGGGGGGAACCCACAAACCCTATATCTACATATCTCACTGCCTCCGTCCAAATGCCTTCAGATGCAATCCATTAGCAGCAGAATTTAGTGAACTAGGGTACATCAAGTGCATGCTGATGTTATAGGGTAGGTTAAAGCTGAATGGGGAGAGGGATCATAATAATCAGCAAAATTCATCCCTTCCTTTCTGAACACACTTATCCACTCTTTAGTCACCTCCCATCTGGACTACTGCAACCTCCTCCTTGCTGGTCTCCCTCCGAATCATCTCTCCCCCCTTCAATCTGTTCAAAACTCAGTTGTGCAGCTAATCTTCCAACAGCCTCCATATGCTCTTATAACCCCTCGTCTCTAGTCACTTCATTGGCTCCCTATCTGTTTCCGTATCCAGTTCAAAACTTCTCCTACTGACTTATAAGTGCACTCATTCTGCTACTCCTCAGTACCTTTCCTCTTTCCTGTCTTATCTCTTACACCCCTCCTCTGGAACGACGCTTGTCTGGCAGATTGCTTCTATCTGGGCCCTTCTCTTCTACTGCCAACTCCAGACTTTGATCCTTCCATCTGCTGCTCCTTACGCCTGGAACCAAATACTTGAGTCTGTAAGTCAGGATTCATCTCTGGCCCTTTTCAAATCCAGGCTGAATAACTTACCTCTGAGGCCTTAGTCTCTTATGTATTTCCTTACCATTCCTCTAGAATCTAGATGTATCCTTCTCCTCAGTTGTTGTGCTAACTAGACTGTAAGCTCTGATGAGCAAGGACCGTCTTTCACATACGTCTGTACAGTGCTACGTACACCTTGTAGCACTATACAAATGATCAGTAGTACCTTATTTCATCCTACCTTGCCTGAGTGGTTTTGTTTCTATCTGGATGTCTAAGAGTAATTTGAAACTGAACAGGAATGAAACAGAAGCTGTGTAATTATCCCTATAACTGAACTGGAGGACTTTATTCTTTCCTTGCATTCCAAATTATTGTATTTTTGGAGTCAAATCAGACTTCCAGTGGACTATGAAACTCAGATTTAAAAAGCTATTACATTTTTTATAGCCATTTGTTGGGTAAATTGAAGCTATATTAAGTGCTGTTCTGCATGCAATGGTGTTGCCTGCACTTGATTGCTGCAATATCATCTATTTTGGACTGATGGCTGTTTCACTGCGAGTCTTCCATGTTGCTCAAAATGCAACTGCACAACTCATTGCTGGATATTCACAGCAAGACCATGTTACTCCAAGCCTGTATGTATTCCACTGGTTACCCATTTAACAGAGTTCTGAATTTAAGCTTAATCTTTTACGTCTTAAAGCCCTACACTGCCCTATGTCTTTGCAGCCTCTTTAGTTATATAGCCATAAAGTGCACCCTGATTGATTTCTCCACAGGCTCTCTTGTTAATGCCATTGATGTTCTTTACCTGATTCAGAGGTCTGACCTGAAGCAGGGGGTTGATGTGTATACCCCCAAAACGTGACACGTCGTTACCTTACTGACCTGCTGAGGCAAACATCGATTTATCGCTGCAAACAACGTTCGTCCAGCCTGAAAAAATTTTTATCTGCACAGCTAAGTACAGCCATTTTTCAATGAGAGCTGTTTTAAATTTGTATTATAATTGATTAAAAAGGACGGGCCACTGTGGTAGCAGGTACAATCCTGTATACTGTGCTGGCCATTCCAACAAAAAAAGTTTACTTGTGGTTCACTGTATGCTGGGTTCTCTTTGGACTTTTGTGGTTGTTAGACCCAGTTTCGAAGCATTTATAATTCACATTGATAAATTTATGCATGGAAACTGGATTTTTGCTGTGACCTGTCTATAGGCTTGGAATTCTCTCCCATTTAAGAAGCTACTAACTCCCCCCCCCCCCCCCATCTACTCCAGATTGAACTCTGTGATAAACATGATGCCTTGGAACTAAATGCAATTTTAGAGAGTTTACTGGCTAATTCAAAATATTATATTACCCATCAAGAAGGACTCAATGATAAAATATAAAGTTTCATAAACAAGCCCAATGGCATAAAATCAAGTCAAAAAGGATGAGAAGGCTTAACAAGTTCAGCCACAATTCTAACATGATTAAAGCTGACCAGAAAAGGGAGTTGACAACTTATACATCTCATCAGTTTCCCATTAAATGTTAACTAAATGAAGAGAAATCAATGCATTTACTTGAGGTGACTGAATCTAAATGATTATATTTCTTAAAAAAAAAAAAAAGAGTCCATCACAGTTTATATATCAGTTTTGGAGTAGGCACAAGAGGACCTCGACATATACCTTAACTTTATATCCTGCAAAAGTTTTTCAGATTAAAAATTTGTTGCCCATGTCAGTTGAAAAAATGTTTTGCACCCCTTTGACTGTATCCTTATAAAATTAGTTGCAGCTTTCTTAAGCAGTAATATTCAGCATGCATTTGTACTTCTGCCCCCTCCTTTCTAATTAAATCATTTGGGAGCATGCTTACTAAAATTTTATGTTCTAAGTCAGCATATGACTGGGCCATCAAACTAGCACAAAGGCCTGCGCTAACCTCAGGGGTTATGTGCGTGTGTCCACTTCCTGCCTTTAGCATGCTAACTGGCATGTGGATGCACTTAACCTTACTCTTTGAGGAAGCATTAAATATACTCACATTAACAGCGGCTGCCATGGTTTAAATGTGCCCAAGGCTCCCACACTAATCATGCTGCAACAGCATCCACATCGCATGCTAACCGGTTAGTATGGGATTTTTAGTACAGGGCTGTGCAGTTAACAAGGCACACTTACCCACATGCTAAACCCTGCACTAAACAGTGCAGTTTAGCCAACATGCTCTCCTTGCATTCTTGAAAGTTTATTGAAACATCAAAAGTAATAATCTTACTTGGGTTTAATCTGTATATGTTTTCAAATGGGCTAAAGAATTTTAAATTGACTACATCATCATATTCCAGTAGTCCACCAGCAAATCCTTGAATGAATTCTTATGAGCTATTAAGGTTTTGCTGTCCATTCCACCAGTTCCCTTAAACATGGAGCAATATGGTCAACTTATACTACTAGAAAGCATGAGCTAAATACAAAAATAAGTAACTGAATGAATCTTGATTTAAACCCAGTAAGCAGTAGAAAAGTAACATTTAAAAAGTCTTAACTGAGACTCAAATCAAGAAGTGTAGTGCGGATACTGTATTCCCACATGCAGCAAGCACCAACTATGCACAACGTTTGATGAAAGAATTATTGAAATCGAACACAAGTCAGCAAGACAAGCACCCAACACATATCAAAGTTATCGCTGAGGAAACAGGCAAACCATCTGGTCAGTTTGCAGTTTAACTATTATCTAAGCAATACAACTACTCCCTATCACTTACTCTGGAATCTCAAAATGCATCTACCTCAAGGCTCTTCTGGTTGTCAGTAAAACAAAAGCTAGATAAGGGATTATGGAGGGAGTAATAAACACTATGCTTTTAAATTCAGAAGTTTTGATTTTTTTTCTTTGTATTTGAAGTTTATTTGTTCTGTTCCTGGTCTAATCATTTATATAGTGCTACAGGCATACACAGTGCTGTACAAACGAACATAAAGAAGCCAGTCCCTGCTCATAGAGCTTACAATTTATTTAATCTAATCTCTGAATAAACAGAATTAGCCATAAAATCAAGAGCTAGAAAGATCACTATTTTGTAAGGAAAACGTATCATTTGATGAACATATCTCTCTATTGCACTTGAGTTATTAGAAAGAAACATGTATTATTAACAACAAGAATACATAAACAGAGGGATTATGATGAAAAAAAAAGTAATTTATACTCCCTTCTAAACAAAAAGTTTCCCCGCAAATTATGTTTACACAAAATATTTATTTTTATGTAGCATCCCTCAAGAAAGTATATACATTGCCTTCGTTCTCTTTATCACCAAGAAG
Organism: Ichthyophis bannanicus; assembly: GCA_033557465.1. Taxonomy (NCBI): domain Eukaryota; kingdom Metazoa; phylum Chordata; class Amphibia; order Gymnophiona; family Ichthyophiidae; genus Ichthyophis; species Ichthyophis bannanicus. The sequence goes on along the minus strand of CM066036.1, from coordinate 522,658,044 downwards.
TACAAGCTAATAAACGGAACTTGACACAGAATTTAACTTCTACTGAAGGATGTACACAAGGTTCACACTAATTTTCATCCCCGCATTACGTTATTTTCAGGAAATAAGTCGTTGCCCTTTTGCACAGAAAACACGATGAATTCAAGTGTCTGTAGGATGCGCACAAAATATAACAGCCCCCCAGCTTTGTCAAGACGACGCAATAAAAACAAATTAACACGTGAACAGCAGGGATGGCACCCTAGGCAAACCTTCAGCTTTACGCCTTTGCTACAATCCCCTAAGATGTTGATAATTAAACTCAACAATCATGATCATCTGAACCACAACCTTCAAATAACGATCCTGAAAAAGTGCATAAAGGGACATCAGATTCTCGAATATTAAACGTTGCTTTTTACGCATTGTGTAAGACTTGCTCCTGCAGGATCGATCAGTGCCACTGCTTTTTGCTGCCTTTCAGAAGCTGCTGCTCTAGGCGGCTGCCTAGTCTCGCCTAATGGCCGTGCCGGCTCTACCTGTGGGTACAGCCACCTGCTCACTCAAGAAGGCGGCGAGCTGCACTTGACTCTGGGGTACGCAGCGGTGCTGAAAGAAAGCGCCGCGCCCACTATACAGTCAGAAAACGGAGCGGTAGCAGCAGCGATGGCTTACACCGCACCCTTCTCTAATACCCGGTCTGCCTCGTATACACACCTCTTTTTGGGGATAGTGCCTGCAGCTGTCAGTGCACTGCACGGATGAAGAGAAAGCGCGTCCCGCGCCTGAGGCGGTTGTACATGTCCCGAGATGATCCTAAGCCGGCGCTGGGCAAGCTGAGCAGAGGAGCCTGACGCCATGCTTCCGCGTTGCTAGCTGAAAGGGCGAGGGTGAAGGGTCAAAAGGAGTTACGCTATCGCATCCCAGCATGCACGGCGGCCTCGTTACTAGACAACCGGTTCACTCGAGGTGGGAGAAGAGGAGCGGCTCGTCAGAATCTGTCTCACCAGAAGCCGCCCACGTGCAAGCACATGCGTAGTCCGATGGCTTTTGAGTAGAGAGCTAGTGACGTGTGTATTTTGTATCATGCATCGCAACTTGGCACAACAGTTGTATTATTTTATAATGTAGCAGCAAAGCGCAGACAAACCAATGATACCAGGAGTCTGTTCAGAAGGTCCAAATCATTTATTTGTGCACAAGTCTCAAGCAAGACAATTTCAAAATGGCTGAGCAAAGTTTTCAAGCATTACAACAACTTTTATAGACTTCTGTTCCATTCTAGGTATAGAAAAACATTTCATTGGTCCCGGTACGCTCCCGTACCTCCCGTAGCCCCTCTATTGGTCCCGGTACTGATAAGTTTCTCCAATTATGTTCCTTCTGTGGGCTTCTGTAGGCATGACACCTGCCTGCCCCCCTTCTAGTCCCAATTACAATGGTCAGTTCATCAACTTGTTACTTTCACACTTTCAAGGCTATGGGACCATTTGTGCGTGCAGAAGAGCAAGGTTCTGTAACTCATCTGTCAGCACTCCTCAATATTTCTCTGCAAATGTACTCTTTCTTATCAGTAACTTTAAAACACATCTTTTCTGTATTTTTCCATTTCTTAATTCTGCAATTCTGCTTATCTAAGCTAATTCAATATTTCTACTGAGTTCTTTCTTACAATAGCAGCATATTGGGGGATGTGCAATCCTATATGCCTCTCCACAGGCCTCATTTACAGGTCAAGCTAGCCATGCTGGCCTGCCTATGTCAGACACCGTGGGTCACAGGCCTGCACCTGCCACATTCCCCCCTTTGATTAATCTCACCCTATTACTTAATAAGGTGTGAGAATTAAATCACTTTCCAGAGGATTCAAATCCTGATTAAAGGATTCTTACTATTTCCACTAGGGCTGACTTTGTATAAAGCCATTATTCTAGTTGCGGTCTTCCGCTCTACTGTACTATCAATAGCACTATGAAGGGAACGCATACAACATGGGATTAAACATGGTAAGCAGAGGACTACAGCAACAAGGATTAGTACTAAGATAACGAAAGTCTTAAATCCTCCCAGCCAAGAGAAAAGGTTAGCAAACCAATTAGGAAATTTCAAGGCGTGCCAAGTCTGTACTGGCACATAAGCATGTCTTTGCATATCTTTAGCAATTTCTTCAACTACTTGACCTTTATCATCTATTTTTAAACAGCAATTGGTTAAATTCAGCTTACCACATACTCCTCCTTCAGCTGCTAGCAAATAATCAAGGGCTAAGCGATTCTGATATATGGCAGTGCGCATCTGAGTACTTTGTCTAGCTAAGAGCGTAAGAGCATGACTAGTTTCATTGGTTATTATTTCAACTACTGCTTGTAAGCGAATAATACGATTAATCATATAAATTGGGGTACGATAACCATACATACCATCATCATTCCAAGTGGCAGGTCCATAATACTCAATAATTCTTTCTGGTGGCCAATCATCACCTTGCCATTTCTCCCACTTGCCTATCTGTAAGGCCTCTCTTTTCTGTCTAGATGCTCCTTTGTGTTTGTGGGTTGTATATACAGGGTATCCTAATTGTTCTCCATGTTCAGTGTTTAACAGGAAGAACGAAGGTCTGATGGTTCCTAAGACACATGCTCCTCCCCATTGTGGTGGGAGTTGCGCATATGCTCGGTTTCCACAGATCCAATATAGGCCAGGTGGGGCTTGCCAGGCTTGGACTTTGGCAAGGTTAGTCCATAGACCTGCAAGTTCAGGAAATCTGGCTAATGGGTTAGGAGGTTCAGGATGTCTGATTCCTGACCACCATGCTACCTTCTTGGTCGTGGCATTATAGTATTTCTGGCTAAGACAGACCAGCTGTCCTACCTTTTGAGTGAACTGGGGTCCAGTTCTGGCAAAGCAGAGACGTCCAACGATTGAGTGCGCTAACACCCATTCACTGGTTGTCTTGTGTAATTCAGTCTGATTGTAAATCATGGAATAATTCAATTCTTGGGCTTCCCAGGGCCATTGGTCTCCCATTTGGGTTCCGCCACAGAAATAACAATCTGTGATCTTAAGACTAGATACTACTGCTCCGGCTAATTCTAGAAACAAATTCTGTGAAGGGTGAGGGATCTCAAACTTATTTACATGCATAGCTTCATAAAAGGTATTATGAATATGATATTTAGATGACTTGTGGGCTTGAGTATTCAATCTAATATACACAATGGTCCCTGGATCTGTTCCTCCTCCTGCAATACGTAAACCAAACTTATATCCTTGTTTCCATGCATGGGGGTTATGTACACGCAAATGTAAGGGGTTACAAGCATCTTTCTGACATTTATCATTCGTGGTTGGCTTGGTTAGAGTAGCCATCCGCTTATCTATTTTCTCATCAGTTATACCAGTGTTCCAGGTAGCATAAAAAACACATTCCCAATACGGGCAATAGTAGTCTGCCGCTGTAGCAGTATTATACCCTGGTTCCTTTTTACCTGTACACTTCCTCCATCCCGTGGCTCCTTCTGGACACATATACTTATGGTCATTTCGATACGCTTTCTCCCATGTACCACAGGTGGACTGACTATCTCTATTAATAGCATTACATGCATCAAAATTCAAAACAGCAGGTTTAGTAATGTCCTTAAGTGGTGGTGTAGCAGCTAATATAGGTCCATCTGCATCCTTCCATCTTATTTCCAACGTGTAATAGGATGGATTCTGATGCGGATTATAGCATGCTTTGATTTTGCCATGAGTGCAAACATTTAGTTCAGTGGTGTTATAGATACACCGAGTTATTGTTCCCTTGCAGGTATAGTAAGAATGATAAAGCAAAGTCTGAGTTACTTTCAGTCCAGTTCTAGTAGAAGTAATGCAAGCTGTGCATGGAGGTAGAGCATAAGTCTGTTCAAAACCTCCAAAGAAGGCAACCAAGGCAAAGCAGAAGCAAAGATACATGTTGATGTTGATTGGAGTTCTTCTGAATCCTCAGCTTGCTGATCTTGATCACGACGGTCTATTATTCTTCGTCCCGTTTGCTAATGAAGCAATTTAACGGGTGCTGAGTGTTGATTGAAGATCCTCAAGGTGTCCAGCACACATTAACCAACTTAGCAATTCAGTTGGCTTGTGAAGTCTGGCTTAGTCAATGTAGTCTCAAAGTAGTGTGTCAAATCACACATGCAAATTGGGTTCGTTGAAACAAAGCTGTTGCTGCATGGAAAACAGCAATCCTCTTCGAAAGACTTGGCTACTGCAAAGCACTTGTGATGAAGTGTCTATACTGCTGGTTGCCGTCTCAGAGTAACTCGCAAGGGTACATCAGGGTGCTGCTCTGCTGTCCACCGCTCTGGTTCAGGATCGGCGGCGGGCTTGACTCGGCTGTGGTGGATCCAGGCGTCGATCTCGGCTACCTTTACTGCAGTTGGGGTAGACAGGATGACGGTGTACGGTCCCTTCCAATGGGGTTCCAACGGTATCTTCTTCCAATCTTTGATCCACACCGAAGTTCCAGGCTGGTAGGGATGCAAGGGTTCCGTCAAGTTGATAGGCAACTGGTCTTGGATCCACGTATGGAGAGTCTGCAGAACAAAACTAAGAGCTAGGAGTTCTTGTCTGGTTACTTCTGAACCAATCTGGGCTAGATTTCCTTTGACTCCCTGCACTATTGGTGGGGGTTTACCATACAAAACTTCAAAAGGGGAAAATCCTGTTGACTTTACAGGGGCTGAGCGTATTCTGAGTAAAGCTATGGGGAGCACTTGGGGCCATTTCAAGTGTGTCTCCTGACAAAGCTTAGACATTTGGGCTTTCAATGTACGATTCATTCGCTCAACTTTCCCTGAACTCTGGGGTCTGTATGCAGTGTGGAGCTTCCACTGTATCTGCAAAGCTTTGGCTAACTGCTGAGTAACTTGAGAGACAAATGAGGGTCCATTGTCTGACCCTATTACTGCTGGGATTCCAAATCTGGGGACAATCTCTCTCATTAAGGCTTTGGTAACTTCTCGGGCTTTCTCAGTTCTGGTTGGGAATGCTTCTACCCACCCAGAGAAAGTACAAACTAATACTAGTAGATAATGGTATCCATTGGCTTTTGGCATTTCGGTGAAATCAACTTGGAGGTTGTGCATGGGGGTCACACCTCTTGACTGAACTCGGGGTGCTGTAATAAGGCCTTGCTTGGCATTATTCTTGGCACAGATTTGACATTGTCGGGCTACTGAGGCTGATATGGTTGTCATTAGAGGGATGTAGAAATGTGGTCTGAGTGCTTTCTCCATAGCACTCTTTCCATAGTGGGTGGCTTCATGGAAAGCTTTAACAAAGGATGGTCCTAACAGTTCAGGAATTACTATTCTTCCCGGAGGTTGACTACCTTCTTCTGGTGGCAGCTCAATCCATCCATCTTTCAATACTCCCTCTTCTTTGTCACAATAGTAATCCAATTCTTTGGTGGTATATCGTGGGGTCCATAAATTCAAGGGTACTGGAAACAATGCTGCTTGCATTGGCATAGCTTGTGGGGCAATCTGTCCTGTCATAGCTGCTTGTCGTGCTGAGGCATCTGCGAATCTATTCCCTCGAGCAACTTCTCCTTTTCCTGCTTGATGTCCTCTACAATGCATGACAGCTACACGTGTTGGGGCCCAGACTGCATCAAGTAACATCAATATCTCGGGACCATATTTGACTGATTTTCCTCCGGATGTGATGAGTCCTCTTTCTTTGTAGAGAGCTCCATGGGCATGCAAGGTAGTGAAAGCATATTTGGAATCTGTATATACATTTAGCACAAGTTTTTCTCCTAATAACAATGCTCTGGTGAGTGCTATCAATTCGGCTTTCTGGGCTGATGTGCCTGAGGCTAGGGCTGATGATTCAACTACTTCGTGTTGAGTGACGACTGCATATCCGGCACAGCGTCGTCCGTCAAGGATGAGACTGCTCCCATCTACATAATAGATCTGGTCAGGATTGTCTATGGGCACATCTGTTAGGTCAGGTCGACTAGAGAACACAGTTTCCATGACTTCGATGCAGTCATGTTCTGGGAGTTCTTCACTGATGGGTATCAAGGTGGCTGGATTCAGGGCATGGCTCACTTCGAGTTGTATCTGTGGGTTCTCGCATAACATGCTCTGGTACTTTAGCATTCGGGAATTGGTGAGCCAATAATTTGCTTTCTGTTCCATAAGGGCAAGGACTGCATGTGGCACAGTGACTCGTATGTTCTGTCCTAATGTGAGTTTGTCTGCTTCACTCACTAGTAGTGCTGTAGCTGCAACTGCTCTCAAGCAGGGTGGCCATCCTTTGGCCACAGGGTCCAATTGTTTTGATAGGTAGGCTACAGGTCGTTCCCAATTTCCTAATTTCTGAGTCAACATGCCTAAGGCATTTCCCTGTGCTTCATGTACAAACAAGTGGAAAGGTTTGTGGACATCTGGTAGTCCAAGTGCTGGTGACGACATCAATTCTTCTTTTAACTTCTGGAAGGCTATATCCTGCTCAAGTCCCCACTCCAGTGGTGACTTCTCTTCTCCTTTTGTGGCTTCATACAGTGGTTTGGCAATTTGGGCAAAGTTGGGTATCCAGATTCGGCAATATCCTGCCGCTCCCAGAAAGGCTCTAACTTGCTTTCTGGTTGTTGGAGTTGGAATTCTACATACTGCTTCTTTTCTTTCTCTGCCTAATCTTCTGCTTCCTTGGGTGATACGAAAACCCAAGTATTTCACTTCTGTTTGGCATAGTTGTGCTTTGGCTCTGGAAACTTTATATCCAGCTTCATTTAGTAACTGCAAGAGATCTTGGGTGGCTCGTATACATTCTTTTTCTGATATGGCAGCTATCAACAGATCATCCACGTACTGGAGAAGCACTCTCCTCCCCGGGGCTACTGGATAGCTTGAAAGGTCTTGATTTAGTGCAGCACTAAAGATGGTAGGTGAATTCTTGAATCCTTGGGGTAATCTTGTCCAGGTGAGTTGGCCCCCTCTTCCAGAGATGGGGTCTTGCCATTCGAATGCAAACAATATTTGGCTTACAGGGGCTAATCTTATGCAAAAGAATGCATCTTTTAAATCCAGTACAGTGAAATGGGTAGCTTCAGCGGGTATCAATCCTAGAAGAGTGTAAGGATTGGGTACAACTGGGTGTATAGTTTCAACTGCATCATTTACTCTTCTCAAATCCTGCACTGGGCGATAATCATCTGTCTCAGGCTTCTTCACTGGCAAAAGTGGGGTGTTCCATGGGGATTGACATACTTTCAGTAGGCCATACTCAAGTAATCTCTGTAGGTGGCGATGAATGCCTTCAATTGCAGCTCTTGGGAGAGGGTACTGTTTGACGTGCACTGGTGTAGCGCTAGGCTTGAGGGTTACAATCACTGGTGCTATATGCTTGGCTAGGCCTGGGGGACTGCCTTCTGCCCATACTTCAAGTGGTGCATGAATGTTCTTTAAAGTTTGTTCAAAATAGGTATCTTGAATCGAATCATCAATGTAGTATCTCCACTCTTCTTCTCGGGGTACTGTCAGCAGCATTACTCCTGCTGGTTTGGCTTGCGAATTCACTGTCATTTGCATTTCTCCTTGCTCAGAGAAAGATATTTGGGCTTGAAGCTTGGCTAGCATGTCTCGTCCCAGTAATGGTACTGGACATTCGGGCATGTAAAGAAATTGATGAGTTACTTGCTGTCCTCCTAGACTGCATATTCGGTTTTGAAGAAAAGACTTTGTGGCTTTGGCACCAGTTGCTCCTATAATGGTGACTGCTTTCTTGGTGAATGGGGCTATCTTTTTGTCTATTACTGAATGTTCTGCTCCAGTATCAACCATAAAGTTCATAAATTGGTCTCCTATTTGTATTTCGACCATAGGCTCCTGGAGACCTAAAGCAAACTTGGAGCCCGGTCTGTCCTAATCCACGTCATCCTCTTCATGGGCCTGCGTGGCCAATGCTTGGATGGCTCCTCCTCCCCTCTCTCGCTGGAATTGTTCTCGATTGGCTCCTCCTCGGCCTCGGGGACGGCCTCGTCTTTCTTCTCGCCACTGATGATCGTATTCGTCATCTTGCTGGGCGTCTTCGAGTTGCGGGCACGTATCTCTCCAATGTCCTTCCTCTTTGCAGTAGGCGCATTGGTTCACGCCTAGTCTCTGGGTCCGGCCTCCGCCTTGACCCCGCCCTCTTCCTCTGCTCCTTCGATTAGGGACACCTCCCCTTTTCTTTTCAACTATGGCCGCAGCCAAAAAATCAGCTTTCTTCTTCATCTTTCTATCACATTCTCTCTGTCTTTCAGTATCACGATTCACATACACTTTATGAGCGACTTCCAATAACTGTGTTGCATTCATGCCCGCAAACCCTTCTAATTTCTGTAATTTACGTCTAATGTCTGGTTGAGACTGGTTTACAAAAGCAGAATTCACCATGCATAAACTTCCTGGTGCCTCGGGATCATAGGGAGTATACATTCTGTAAGCTTCAGTTAATCTTTCATAATAATCTGCTGGGCTCTCATCTATTCCTTGGATAACTCCTGCTACTTTGGAAAGGTTCATAGCTTTTTGGCCTCCTCTTCGCAGGCCTTGTAAAAAGCCTTGGCGAAAACGGGCTAGGGCGGTGGATCCTTCATCTGTATTTGGATCCCATTGGGGGTCTTCGTTTGGGAATTCTCTCTGAGCTGCTTCTCTACGATCTATTATATTCTGCCCCTGCGCTGGAGCTGCAGGGTTTTCTGCCATCCATTCAATAGCTGCTTTTCTAATTCTCGCTCGTTCTTCTGTAGTGAATAGGGTGGTCAGGAGCTGACGGCAATCTGGCCAAGTAGGCTGGTGAGTTTCCATAATACTAGTTACTAATTCTGTCAGCTCCTGGGGCTTGCTAGTATAGGAGGCATAATGCGACCTCCAATTTAATAAATCCGTTGTAGAGAACGGGATATACACATAAGTTAGGGGTCCCGCTACCACTTCATCATTATCATTCTTTACGGGCACTCCCGGGACTTGCCTTAAGGGAAACAGTTTGGCTGTCCTAGGCGTCATTTGAGTCTGGGATCTAAGGGCTATTGTCGTTGTCTTTGCAGGAGTTGCTGTCTTTTTCTCAACTGGTTTTGCTTTGGGTTTTTCTTTCACTGGCTTGCTAGTGCTGGCGCTGACTTCCTCAATTATTTGTACACTTTCCTCTTCTTCTTCTTCTGGGGGATCCTCACTTTCCTCTTCTTCTAGCTCCGCTTCTGGCTCACTTTTTACATCCTCCTCTCTTCTCTCCGCTAATTCTCTCTCTTCCTCTTCTCCAGGAGGAGGGAGGTCAGGGATTGGGTCTCGCCTCGGCTCCGGCGGTCTCTGAGGTGCTGGGGCAGGACGCCGCCGGGCTATTCTTACTGGACCTGGGGTTCGGGGCTGCCTGAGGACTACTTCTGGGGAATCGGGATCTGCCAAGATGGGTTTCTTCTTGGCTTTCTTATCCTGCTCTTTCATTCTAGGCTGTTCCTTTCTCTGTCTAGAATCTGTTTTAGCTAACATTATTCTGCACTGTTCCTCATAACAGCGCTGCGCCCAGGAGGGCGGATCTTCACAAATACTTAACCAGGAATCTATATAGGGGTACTGATCGGGGTGCGCTACCCGCACTCTACGGTGTATTGACTGGATAATCTCTACGGTGAACGTTCCCTCTCGGGGCCAGATGGGGTCTAGATCGGGCCACTCCCTAGTACACAAAATCTGCAAACGGGCTGCTGTCATTTTAATACCATAATCTCCTGAATATCCCTCTTTAAAATGTGCGATCATACATTCTAATGGAGTGTTCCTAGTAGACTCCGCCCCTCCCATTTCGATGTGTGCGCGCAACAACAGACAGAAGGGAAAAGGTGGGCGGACCGTGGGTAAGGGGTCCTCACGGCCCTGGAAACATACAGGGAATACAAATAACAAGACAAGACGACAATCGCTTCCCCCTTTTCGCGACCTGAACGCGGTCGCCCGGTCAGGAAATGCGCTAATCAGGGGTCAGCTTTCACTTGGTCCGTGCTGCCAGACCTCTCAATCACACTTCGTTCACACAATCATGCTAGCAACGTATTCCCAGAATGCATTCGTTTCTATCTATTCTGACTAGTCTTTTCCAAGTACAATTACAAAAAGGATGAGGGTTTCACCTAGCGAATTCCCATGCCAGGCTACTCGGCTCTTCCTTGAGAGTTGATCAAGCTCTCTTACCAATTCCCAATATCTCGAGATTACAAATTCCAAATTCCAAGTTCCAATGGCAGTACTGTTCTTTCTATTTCTGTCTAGACCCAAAATCAAAACTATACTCACCGGATCCGGTCCTCAAAACTTCCCAAGCAGGCGCATGAGTTGGACCTCGGACTCCCCTCACTCGGGTTCGAGGCGTTGACTCCAGCCGGGCTCGTCGCCCGCCGAGGTCCGACCAGCTCCCTCCGATACAAGGGACCGGTGGCGCCAGGGAGCGGCCCTCGTCGGAAGGGCGCGATCCCGGCAGGACCAAGCCTATAGAGGCGGAAAGTCGTGGTATATTGCCCTATATACACTTTGATTCCACAACTTCCCGGCCAACGCACCAAGGAATATGTAGCAGCAAAGCGCAGACAAACCAATGATACCAGGAGTCTGTTCAGAAGGTCCAAATCATTTATTTGTGCACAAGTCTCAAGCAAGACAATTTCAAAATGGCTGAGCAAAGTTTTCAAGCATTACAACAACTTTTATAGACTTCTGTTCCATTCTAGGTATAGAAAAACATTTCATTGGTCCCGGTACGCTCCCGTACCTCCCGTAGCCCCTCTATTGGTCCCGGTACTGATAAGTTTCTCCAATTATGTTCCTTCTGTGGGCTTCTGTAGGCATGACACCTGCCTGCCCCCCTTCTAGTCCCAATTACAATGGTCAGTTCATCAACTTGTTACTTTCACACTTTCAAGGCTATGGGACCATTTGTGCGTGCAGAAGAGCAAGGTTCTGTAACTCATCTGTCAGCACTCCTCAATATTTCTCTGCAAATGTACTCTTTCTTATCAGTAACTTTAAAACACATCTTTTCTGTATTTTTCCATTTCTTAATTCTGCAATTCTGCTTATCTAAGCTAATTCAATATTTCTACTGAGTTCTTTCTTACAATAGCAGCATATTGGGGGATGTGCAATCCTATATGCCTCTCCACAGGCCTCATTTACAGGTCAAGCTAGCCATGCTGGCCTGCCTATGTCAGACACCGTGGGTCACAGGCCTGCACCTGCCACAATAAGACCGTGTCTCCTCAATGTCATCCGTCAGAAACGCTGTGAAACGCAAAAGAACAGATAAGAACAAATGAACGACCAAAGAAATCCGAAACCTCTGCCAGCAACCATTAGTAGTGGTCCCCTAGATCCAGTACCACCAAGCTGAAAATGAGCATCATGTTTTTAGCCGCCTGTCCCGCAACACAAGGAAAAAGAGGGCTTTTAGCCCTTTTTACTTAAAGAAAGTTAAGTTTTTGTCGAATTTAGAATTCTGTACAATTAGGGAGAACGCTCTGGCGAGCACATAACTACATTCCTGCTTCTTTCGCTGATGAGCTTGCGAACTTGGGCAAGTCACTCAAGACTCCATTGTCCCAGGTGCGGCTCAAATTATGAGTGCATCTGGGCAGGGAAATAAATTGCATACCTGCTTGTAACTCTTCTTGAGCTTGGGTTTAGAAAAGGCTTACATCTAAAATCCCAACTCCAAAAATTGAAGGAATGTCCAGGAGAAGAGCCTTACTAGAATGTGAAGTCCATTTTAGCTTGAGATGGCCACCCAAAAAGGAGGATTTTTAAAATGCAAAACTCAAAAGGCCAGTACTAACTTTGAATTAATTGCATTTCCACACAAGTAGTCAACATAGCCTGCACTTAACACTTATGTGTTTTCCTGCCACTATCCCAGCTACAATACTTTGAAGGGTTTGGAATTTCTTCAGGATCTTTTCTGGGAGGCTGATATAGAATGTTGTTGGTGTTGTTAAGTGCCGTCAAGTCGGTGTCGACTCATGGCGACCCTCTGGACAATTGTCCTAAATTGTGTTCAATCTTCAGTCAAGTCGCTCATTGTTGATGGACTGGCACCCATAGCTGCTGTTATTGTATCGATCCATCTCATTGCTGGCCTTCCTCTTTTGTGTTGACCTTCTACCTTGCCAAGCATGATTCTTTCTCTAATGATCTCTCTCTTCGCATGATGTGTGCAAAGTATGAAAGTCGAAGTCTTGTCATCTGAGCTTCTAAAGAAAGCTTAGGTTTGATCTCCTCTAGTACTGACTGGTTTGTTCTTCGGGCAGTCCATGGTATACACAGTATTTGTCGCCAGCACCATAATTCAAAGGCATCAATTTTCTTCCTATCTATCTTTTTCACTGTCCAACTTTCACATCCATATTATGTTATTGAAAATGCCATGGCTTGAACAAGTCAAATCTTTGTATGGAGAGAGACATCTCTGCTCTTGAGAATCTTGTCTAGGTCCTTCATAGCCATTCGGCCAAGATCAATGCGTCGTTGGATTTCTTGACTTATTCATTTTGCCAGTTGTCAGGATCTTTGTCTTCTTAACATTAAGGTGCAGACCCATTTTAAGACTATATTCCTTGATCTTGCGAAGCAAATGTTTCAAATTGTCTTCACTTTCAGCAAGTAATGTGGTATCATCAGCATAGGAAAGGTTGTTGATGAATCTTCCACCAATCTTCACACATCTGTTGTCTTCATACAGTCCTGCTTCTCTGATGATTTGTTCTGCATATAAATTAGAGAGGTAGGGGGGAAGTATGAAGCCTTGTCGTACACCTTTGCTGATTTTAAACCATTCTTTTTCTCCTAGTTCCGTTCGAACTGTTGCTTCTTGATCAGAGTAAAGGTTGTGCAAGAGAACAATCAGGTGTTCTGGTATACCCATGCTTCTTAATGTGGCCCAGAGTTTCTCATGGTTTACACAGTCAAAAGCCTTGCTGTAGTCAATAAAATACATATCGATATCCTTTTGGTATTCTTTTCTTTTCAAGGATCCATCTCCCATCTGTGATAATGTCTCTCGTTCCTCTCCCTTTCCTGAACTCTGCTTGCACTTCAGGCAGTTCTCGTTCCAGGTATAGAATACATGACAGTAATTCAGGACGCTAAATATGCAGTTTGAAAAAGGCTATTATACGGCCTCTTATTAAGGATGATGGAAAAGATTCTTCTATTGTGCAGAATTTCTGTCCTCTTTTAGTTCCATTTCTAAGAAAGGTCATTTAACATGCTAAGTTCTGTCAGCTAAGGGATGTTGTGGGGGATCAACTTATTTTGTGTTCCAGACAATCAGATTATTTGTTCTTATCAAGCACAGAAACAGTAATGTTGACAGTGTTGGACTCCTTGAGTCATTATGTTGATCAAGAATTGACTGATAATTGCATTAGATCTGACAGTTAACTATGATACTGCTCCCCATAAGAGGCTAATTCAGAATCTACAAACTCTGGGTGTGCAGGGACAGGTGCTGTTATGGGTACATTCCTTTTTGTAGTCGGGTAGTATTATAGAAGGATCAGTATGCAAGTCCAAGATCTTTGGATTGTAAGATTCCCCAAGAGTCTATGCTATCAACAGTTTTATTCAATATTTACATGGCATCCTTGGATCAGTTATTAGATTGTCGAGGGATAGAATATCACTTGTATGCTGACGGTGTAACTCCTATTAATCCATTTGACCCAAGCCAGGATCATCAACAGATTGTTGCTTTATTGAATGAGGAGGTTGCTTATATGGTGTGCAGTAATAGGTTAAGTCTAAATCCTAATAAGAGTGAAATGGCATACTGTAGTAGAGAAGGTTGAATGCTGTTGGTGAAACCAAATTTGGAAGGGGTGCAGTTGGACGCTCAAAATTAAAATACATGCCTTAGGTTCTCAAGTAGATGATCTATTGAGCATGGGCAGGCAAGGGTCAAGGGTTGTACATAGTGCGCTCTCATCTTTACTACAAATCTGCAAATTGCATCCTTTCTTTTGATAGGAAGACTCGTTTGACAGTTACCCATGCCTTGTTAACATCACACATAGATTACTGCAATGCTGTGTATCCAGGATTACCAGGGTAATAGTTGGAGAGTTTTCAGCTAGTGCACAACACAGCTGTTAAGGTGATGTCTGCAGAAGGAACATGATTTTCTAATTGTGCCATTCCCACAATTTATGTCCTCCCTAAAATCCACAAGTTTCTCGGGAATCCTCCAGGACGACCTATCATCTCAGCTATTGGTTCTTTATTTGAACCTATTTCACAGATTTTAGATGTTTTACTTAGACCCTCCGTTACTTCTACCCCTTCTTATTTAGTTAGTTAGTTAGTTAACAGTATTTCTATACCGCCTTATCCTAGAATCAAGGCGGTGTCACAGCAATACAATCAAAAGTAGAGAATGTGTATTTCATGCAGTGAAAGAAATGACATGATTTGCGTGTAAGAAGTTAGTGTGTTAGATTAGGTTGAACTATGTACATTGTGCGCTATGGTACAGCATGAGCTATAATACAAGTAGTACGTCAGGGACTCCTCTCACATTATCCACATTTTGGAAGGGTTGAAGGGTATCATGACATCATGTTTCTTTATACGAATATGCCTCAACGTGAGGCTGTTCACATTCTTGAGCAGGAAGTTTTGGGGCACTCAGACAATAAGAGGCTACCAACTGGTTTTCTGATTCAATCAGAATTAGCCCTCATGGAGAACTATTTCTGTTTTCGTGAAATATTCTACAAGCAAATCAAAGATGTGGTGATGGGGTCTTCCATGGCCTCTGATGTTGCTAATTTTTATGTGGCTGATTTTGAAGAAAGCTTCCTCACCCAGCATCCCTTTTTGAAGAACATCAAAATATGGAAAAGGTATATCAACGATATCCTGATAATTTTGGAAGGCAAATACAACACATAGGTTCTCTTTTTTGAATGGGTCAATTCTCTCAACTCAGACTTACAGTTTCAATTCTTCTTTAGCTCAATAGCCATACCCTACTTTGATATGCTCATCAAGCAGTGGTTGTTGGGTTTTCTTATGGACCTCTGTAGGAAGCCCACCAATTGGAATCAATGACTTCACTATAAGAGTTTCCACAATTGTTCTCTCAAGGATAACCTTCCCATCAGCCAGTTTTTGAGGGCTCAGAGTCTGCTCTACTCCAGGTGATTTTGAGAAGCATGCCTATGACATGAGAAGATTCACTGACAGAGGGTATCCTGACAACTGCATTCAACAGGAATACCATTGGGCTAAAGTCTCTGACCATACTTCTCTTTTGAAGAAATCTACATGCCAGACAGGAAGCAGGATTGTATGTCCTCTTATTTTCTTCAGCCTATCCCAGAATATTTCCAAGCTTTTAAAAAAGGAATGACATATCCTACAGGCCCTTCCGACCTTTTCAGATCAGGCTGTGACTATAGCATACAAGAGGAATTTCCTTGTGCCTCTGCCCTCCCAGAATGGCGCTTACCACCTCTTTTCACTGGACATTACCAATGTGGTCGTTACTTGATACATATGTATGCACTTTCTCTCAAAGAATAGTTTGTACACCCAAAAACACAAAAGAAGTATTTTCTTTCAGATTTCTCAAACTGTACAATGAAGAATGTGCTCTATGTTATTGTTTGCCCCTGTAACTTGCTATATATTGGCAAAACCAAACAGAGTATTTGTATACAGATGGTGGAACACAGGAGTTGCCTCAGAAGATGTTTGGACGACAAACACCTGGTCCAGCCCTGGATTAAGAAGAATCACTGCATTTCTGAAGTTTTTTATTTTAAAGGTGGTCAGAGCTAACTGGAGAGGGGGCGTTCTGGATAAAGTGCTTCTGTGCTTTGAACAGAAATACATTTTTCATATGCAGTCTATGTTCCCTAATGATCTTAATTTTGACATTTGACTTTCTGTGTTTTTATAACTTAGCACATTCTTATCCACTTAGGTTTATGGTTTTACCCTAGTGCAGAGGTACTCAAATCCAGTCCTGGAGGGCCACAAACCAGTCAGGTTTTCGGGATATCCCTAATGAATATGCATGAGATATATTTGCATGCACTGCCTCCATTGTATTTGAATCTATCTCATGCATATTCATTAGGGATATCCCGAAAACCTGACTGGTTTGCGGCCCTCCAGGGCTGGATTTTAGTACCTCTGCCCTAGTGGTTTCACATTTTTACTTTTTTGTTTTGATTATACTTTTATTACATTTTTATTCTACTAATCCTACTTTTTAGTTTCCATGGTCCCTCCCCTCCACTTCCCCTTCTTCCCTTCCTCTCCCCCTGCCCCTCTCCGGTTTTATTTCCTCTTACTGAATCCTGGCTTATCTTACATTTTTTAGCTTTTTAGTCCCATTTTTAAGTCAGTGGGGTTTTTAAATTTTTTTTTAGATCCCCACTATTGGTCTACTATGATATTTCCAATATATCTTTTGAGGAAAGGTTTCTCTATATTATCCCCCCCCCCTTTTTTTTATTTATGATCCTGTCTTGCTATCACACCACACTTTTGTTTAGCTCTCTTGCTGGTTTTTTTGCGCCTCATCAGTCTCTTCAGGTTTTCCAGTCTTCGCCTATTTTTATGTTGTCCTCATGTACCCAGATTCCACATTACATCATGATACCCTTCTTACATATACTTCCCAGGACATTCCCCATTCGTTTTCCAGGCGGTTTCAATATGGGTTTATGCCCTTTGATATATTTTTTAAGTACATGCATCTCATTTTTCATTTTAATTTTTAACCTGGCAGTTTACTTTTTAGTATTTTATTCCACTTTTATGTTTTTACGTTTCTTTTATATAGGTTGACCAAAAGCCTCTTAATGTTTATTGGTTTTGTTTTTGTTTTATATTTTGTTTATCACCTTTTGTATTAATATTCCTCCCTTATTACTATTTTTATGTGTATTTATCTAGAATTACATTCATTTTTAACTATATGTCATTTACTCATCTTGGATTGACTATGAGTACCAGAATATTTATGTGTGTTACTATAGTTTCAGCCCGATTTGCGTTTTTGGCACCAATGTCTATTTAAATGGTGCCTGTTCACAGACAGAGCCCTTTTGGACTCGCTCAACGTACTTTACAGTTTTAACTACACCAGGTACCTGTTTCTAATTCCCTTACTCCATTTTACATTACACTCCTTAGTTTAGCTCTTATGTTACTCCCCGTGTACCTGGACACGTAGTGGGCTGTCTTAAAACTGGCTTTTTGCATCAGATACATACGGCGTTTTAACAAGTCACTGGAGAATTCCCACTTCACAGACTTCGAAGTTAAGTTTTTTATTTTCATTTTTATTTATATTTTTTATTCCTTAATTTTGCTGTTTGTCCACATGGATCTAGGGCATTACATTAGCGCAGAGAGTAGACACATACCACAGGTAGGGTCTATAATAGGTTTTTTTACAATAGTCGATTCCCCTTCACAATTTCCAGATTGCTGGGCCTTTTAACTAAGTGCAGTCACAACCTGACTCGCGGGTTTTTCTAACTTCTAGTGATGACTTTTTATTTTAGGCTTTTACACCTCAATTTTATATGTTTTTTTGCCATAGGCTCCTCCTACATCACTACCCTCGGATATCAACTTAATGTCTGTTACAGACCTGCCAATGTAAGGGTCACAGATCAATAGGATTTGACATTTAGAACAATTTGTATCGTTTCCTAGGACAGAAGTGTTTTTTTATTTGTCATTATTTAGCTCCCTAGCATTCCAGGCACCAGCATTGATGTTTTCATGGTCTTCTAGACATGAAACATATACCACATTCCGTTTGTCTGATGTTTCCTTGGAGACCTGGATCCTTACTTCAACGATCTCACCATTCATCCTTTTTCAGGAATATTGAGTTGGATTGGTGTTATGCCCTGTGGGACACCCACACCCATGCTTCAGTGTATAAGTAAATTCTTTTATGAAATATATGATATGGATCAGTAAGTTCCTCTTTTACGTGTGCCTCTTTCTTTATTCATTTTGAGACCAATTCCATTCATGCATATCCAGCCCCTTGTACGGCTGGGCAGAATCAGACGTGCAAAGTTATACCCGATTCTAATCCCGCAGCCCCCACGGCATCAGAATTGTGTCTAGCGCCTGGACGCGATTCTTTCCGGCTGTACGGCCCAGCAACTACTCGGCTAACTTAGCCGGTCCCGTGAATGGAGCCACAGTGCCATGGCATCCTGTCGCCACCACAGCTTCATTCAGAAGCCACAATCCTGGCCAGCTGAACCCGGATGCCTGCTCCCTGCAGCCCGACCCCCAATCTGGCCTTCCAAAGCCTGGGTTGGGCTTCAGAAAACCCACTGCGCCCCCTCACCTGTGTCCCTGGGTCCTGCACCACGATCCCCCTCCATCCAGGGGGACTTATTGATTCGAGGTCCCAGACGTACAGGGCCAATTCAGAGGTCTACCCCTTCCGTCCAGGGGGGCTTATTCCAACCTTCAAGGTGGAATAAGTCTCCTGTCTAGATTCGAGGCCACAGACGTACAGGGCCAACCTCTGAATCAGCCCTGTTCATCCGAGGTCACAGCCTGCCAATGCCCTTTACTCACTGTGCCTCCAGAATGCCCCCTCCCGCCCCCACCTAGGCCTCCCTGAACAAACCTGCTGTACGTACGGAGAGAGTATTGAGAGGGCCAGCAGGGGGACGAATAGCGGGGATGGACCTCCAAATGGGATGTCCATCCCCGTTATTTGCAGGACAGAATGACCCTCTTTATATATTTTTAATTTGGTTGTTTTATGATTCTATTGTTTTTATTGCGTTTCATTTTTAATTATTACCTCATATTTACATTTCTTTGTTTGTTTTGCAAGGTATTTTTTGTCTCCATTTTAATTATATTGATAACAACATGTTTTTTTATTTTGATTTCCTATAATTTAAAACAACTTCCACACTTCGTAGGATGTTTCTGTTACCTCTCTGTTATATTTTTACTGTTTATCTATATAATTTTGTTATGAATCACTTTGTTGCTTTTAGAAACTGTTACTGTTTTACAGCTGCTGTTTTTTTAAAGAATAATTTTGATTGTTCTATATTTTTATTTTGCATAATTATGTGTATGTTTAATTCATTTTTTTATATATATGTTTTGCTTTTATGTTCAAAGTCACTACCCCTGATGAAGGCTTAGCCAAAACATGGCCGTGTAGGGTAGCTTGGTTGTGCTATAGTGTGTATTCCAATAAAATTTGTTTCCTTGTGAGTCACCTCGCTCTCGACTTGTGTGCCTTATGTTTAAGGAGTTTTTCACTGGGGACAGGAAGGGTGAGTCATTGCTGGGTAGTTGGGGTGTACTGGGGGTCTTTGTATCTTGAAGTATTGTGAATCTTGGTTATGTATGTTTTTCCTATTTTTTTTATTGTAAATCACTGTAGGGAACATGCCATGAAGTTACAAAATACACAAGATTATTTACGTTTTAGGAAATCTTTGAAAACCTATTCTTGTCTGTATTAGAAAAAATCTAAGAACATTTACTGATGAATAGATTTTATGGGGGATATTTTAGAAGTTCTATTTGTGCTTTGGACAAAAGGAGCAAGGAGATGTCCCCAGAGCCATTTTAGAAGCCAAGGACATTCAAATCTGAACGGGGGCATGGAGTGAAATGAAATTAAATGAATATAGCGTCCAAAGGAGAGCACAAACACCTGCAGAAAACTAGATGATACAACCAAGAGTGAGGTGGATTAAAAGCTTTATTTGTCATACCCTACACGGCCGAGTTTCGACTGGTGCCTTCAACAGGGGTATGACCTCAAACATAAACGATAGACATTAAAATTACAACAATAAATCATATCAAACACTGATTATAAGAACAAAGTAAAAAGTTAAAAATAAATAATCCAAGGAACAATATAAACAATATATCATACAGTAAAAAATGAAAAGCCCAATACTAAAAAAGCAACTAAAAATAAACAAATAGAAAGCTGTACATACATATATGAAGAGAGTAACTAAGGTATACAAACTAAAAGAGAGAACCATAAAAGATAATTAAAAAGGACTATTGAAGATAAAATGATAGAAACAATAAAAGGAGCAACAAAACATAAGAAATCAGTAGCATTACATCAGATGATGTAACATACAGTACATGGGCATGTGGCAACTGGTGACATCGTAATAGAATAACATAATAGAGGAGGGAAGCTCATGACTCTAGTGGATAACAAAATAAAACCAAATAAAATATTCTGGACCAACTTAAAATTACATAGAAATGTACAGGTGAGCCTACCCTATATAAACATCATATTGTATGTAAGAACTAATAATTGGCTAAACATGAAACATAATTAAGGGAAAAGTCAGTAATGCAAGATAAAATCAAATAAAATAATCTAATATATAAATATCATCATAAAAAACAATTAAAAGGAACATCATAACATTACAAAGAAATATAAATTTGAGCCTACCGATATGAAAGTCATATAGTCAATAGGACCAAATAGTTAACTTGGCATAGTACAGCGATAAACAGAAAACAGAGCCTTATGGTTGTTCGCAGCTCTGAGCTAAACAAATAACTAACCATAGCCCACTGAATGTCATATGTCATACTACTGTAGAATATCCTGCTTATTGGAGCTAAACTAGGTGTTATGTATAAAAAAGTCGTCTAACAAAGTGCATCTAGCCTTACAGAAATGAGAGTATATGAACCATTCATATGTAAACATTTACTTGGCCAGAAAAAGGAAAAGCAGGAGAACGGAAGACGCCCAGTAAAAACAAAGAGTATTATCGTTTGTGCACTCAAAAGAAAAAAAATATGTAGAGAGAGGGCAAAAAAACATTATCTTAGGTAAACCAGGCACTCTAGCATGCAATATGAAACGGACCCCTCAGAACATCTTGACTGTCAAACACGAATAACTATACACTGTAATATGATGTAGAAAAAGGAAAGGAGAGGAGGAGGAGGGAAGAAGATGCTCCTAATCAGCGGAAAAGTGAATTAAATAATCTTCATGAAATGGGAGAGAAATGTGTACGGCGATTACAATATATTGGCAGACACAGCAAACTATCTGGAAACTAAGCAGTTCTCTTTGATCCAACACTCGGAACCTGACTTTTTAATAAATGGGTGAGAGGAAATAAAAGGAATTGGATAGGATGTAAGTCTGTCAGTAGTTGAAAGATAAATCAAAACTGTAAACTGGGCATGGCAGCGATTTTTAAAAAAACATCTCTCGCCAGACCAGTCTGTTTATGGATACTATGGGGTTCTCAAAGGTTTGAGAGGCAGCTGAGACTACTGTGCCAGACACCAATTGTTGATAGGTAAAAGGAAGCATTGTGTGTGAATAGTGGTAATGTGAAACTATAAATATAATCTAAAAGAAAATAAAATTTAAAAAATAAGAATAATAAAACAAAATAAACTGCACACTAGAGTGCCTGGTTTACCTAAGATAATGTTTTTTTGCCCTCTTTCTCTACATGAGCCAGAGGAGGGAGTTGGAAGAAATTATCAACACTATGGGGTATGTTAACTAAATGGCGGTAGCAGCTTCCGTGTGATATCGGAGCCGCAGCCCCATTGATTTCATGGAAGCCGCTACCACCATTTAGTTAACATACCCCTATGTGAGAATGGCATATATGAACCATAAATATAGAGTAAGCAACATTGTGTAGATTACGTCTCAAAGTGAAAGCTGATGTGACTCTCAGCCAGAGGTTTAAAAATAAATCAAACTGTAACTGGAAACAGCAGCCATTTTTAAATGCTATTTCCCGCCAAACCAGTGATTACGGTTGCTGTGGGAACCGCCAAGGTTCAAGAGGTGTCAGAAACTGTTATGCCAGATGCCTATTATTAATAGGTAAATAGAGACACTGAGAATAGCGTTAATGTGAAACTATAAATATAATCTAAAAGAAAATAAAAATAAGAAAAATGAAAAAAAAACCATTACAACCACATGAGCCAAGGGGGGAGGGGAAGAGGAAGAAATTACCAACACTATTTGTGAATGACATTTATATATGAACTGTAAACAGAATAAGCAAAAATACCATAAAGATACTCTAAACAGCATAAACAGAAGGGAAGGGGGAAATGAGAGGGGAGAGAACAGAACACAAATGAGAAAGGGAGAGAAAAGCAAAAGAGA
This sequence comes from Ichthyophis bannanicus, assembly GCA_033557465.1. Classification (NCBI taxonomy): domain Eukaryota; kingdom Metazoa; phylum Chordata; class Amphibia; order Gymnophiona; family Ichthyophiidae; genus Ichthyophis; species Ichthyophis bannanicus. The sequence goes on along the minus strand of CM066036.1, from coordinate 522,635,826 downwards.
GAAGAACGGACTGACCCTGAGGGACAAAAAGGCATACATGTACACTCATATACCTGCATAAAATGATAAACATAATAAAAAGTATGACAAAAAATTTAAAAAGGGAGATAAAGGAGGAAGGAGGGAAGAAAAAATAAATGTACGAGGGATGTCTGATATTAAAGGTATAGGTCAAAATTACACTAACATTTGTATTTAAAGAAATTATTCAATACATTCCACCAAAAACTACATACTTTTGTTTACTTCTCCACATAATCACCGTAAACATTGAGACATTTATCCCAGCGTGACTGACACTAGTTTGAACATCCCTTCACGGTACAGTTGCGTGTCAAGTTGCTTGAAGTAGTCCATAACGCTGTCTTGCAATTCCTCCTGATCCACAAAGCGTTTCCCCGCCAAGAATTTCTTCAGAGGTCCGAATAAATGAAAATCCGAAGGGGCTAAGTCGGGACATTGCATACAGCCATAAGACAGAAAAGGCTGGGACAATTACACGAAGGAGTTAAACTTCTGCATGACGGCAGAAGACACCACACGTCAAAACAAACCAATCTGTGGTTGACACAGCGGAAGTGGGAGGTCCTGCTACATCTTCCATATAGTCCGGACTTAGCCCCTTCGGATTTTCATTTATTCGGACCAGAACATCAGCAGTACCTGAGGTTCGCGGTGCCATTGGGGTATTTCCAGTTTTGGGCGTTGCCCTTCGGTCTGGCCACAGCTCCGCATACCTTCACCAAAGTCATGGTCAAGGTGGCAGCTGCTCTGCGTCAGGGGGGTATCCTGGTGCATCCATACCTGGACGATTGGCTCATCAGAGCGAAGTCCGAGAAGGCCTCTCTTGAGGCGATGCCAAACGTCCTCAAACTTTTGCAAAGCCTGGGCTGGGTGGTCAATCTGGCCAAGAGCCAGCTTCAGCTGGTACAACACCTAGTATTGCTGAACGTGACTCTGCCTCCCTGCCTGCTTGTTTGCTGCTTTGTGTCACCTGCTGCCTAATTGCTTTGTGTTACCTGCTGCCTATTTGCTCTCCTCCCCTCCAGGTTTCTGTTCTGGTTGCTCTCTCCTCCCGCCTCCAGGAAGTGACACGATCAACGTGTCATCACTCAGCCCCAGGTATCCCTCAGTATATTAAGAACATCGGGGCGCCGTTCCTGCTTTGTAGCTGCTGAACGTGACTCTGCCTCCCTGCCTGCTTGTTTGCTGCTTTGTGTCACCTGCTGCCTAATTGCTTTGTGTTACCTGCTGCCTATTTGCTCTCCTCCCCTCCAGGTTTCTGTTCTGGTTGCTCTCTCCTCCCGCCTCCAGGAAGTGACACGATCAACGTGTCATCACTCAGCCCCAGGTATCCCTCAGTATATTAAGAACATCGGGGCGCCGTTCCTGCTTTGTAGCTGCTGAACGTGACTCTGCCTGCTTGTTTGCTGCTTTGTGTCACCTGCTGCCTAATTGCTTTGTGTTACCTGCTGCCTATTTGCTCTCCTCCCCTCCAGGTTTCTGTTCTGGTTGCTCTCTCCTCCCGCCTCCAGGAAGTGACACGATCAACGTGTCATCACTCAGCCCCAGGTATCCCTCAGTATATTAAGAACATCGGGGCGCCGTTCCGCGCCGCGGCGGTGCGCGCCCAAGGAGCAGGTCCTGCTCCTTGGGCGAGCTCCTTGGGGCGACGACTGGGGCGCTCTCATGTCTACACCGGGTCACCTATCACTCTGCAGTGGTTTTCGAAACCCGTGCCTTTCGCCTCCTTTAACATTTCTCGTGCTTTTGTTATCAGTGCTCAGTTTCTTGAGCACTGCTTCACCTGTATCTGTTCCCCTAATTCCATCCCGGCTTCCTACTAGGCCCTGGGCCATGGCTTCTATTCCTGTCCTTTGGGGGAATCGCTTCCCCTCGGTTTCCTCTGCCCCACCCGGGGTTTTTGCTCGGAACATGCACAATCTTATTACATGCCCACTTATCAATATTCCTCCCATACCTCCTCCTCAGCCTGTTTGTTCTTTACTGACCTTGTCGTTTGCTCTCCTTAATTGTAGATCTCTCCGTGCCAAGACCCCTCTTATCCACGATCTCCTAACGCAGCACTCCCTCGATGCCTTGTTCCTTACGGAAACCTGGCTTCGTGAGGGAGAGGACGGAGTCCTCCACCGATGTCTCCCCCCTGGCTATTCTAGCTTTCACCTCCCCCAACTCCACCGCTCCGGGGGCGGTGTAGCCATTATTCACCGTTCATCTTTCTCTCTTTCTCTTGTATCTCCTCAGCCCCGCTATCCCGAAGCTCTCCTGCTACGCTCCAATACCTCTGTACCTATCTTTTTCCTGCTTCTTTATGCCCCACCTTCTATGCGCCCTGACCTCTGGAGTCTCTTCTGCTCTCCCTTTCTGAAGCCTCTTTACTCACTTCCCATTTGGTTGTTCTCGGGGACTTTAATGCCCACCTTACCCCCCCAACCCGCCCCCGGGATAAGGCCCTCAGTTCACTTTTTTCAGACCTTGACCTCTACCAACACGTGCACTGCCCTACACATTCCTCTGGCTCTATACTAGATCTTATTCTTACGTTCTCTTCTTCCCCTTACATACCCTCTGCCATCTCTTCTGTCTCTCTTCCCTGGTCGGACCATCACTGTCTGTTCTTCTCCTTCCCTCTTCCCCCTGCCCAAACCCTTGCTTCAACTACCCCAGCTCCATCTAAGGTTTTTAGGCGCCGTCTCACTCCCCTTATTTTGCAGTCATTCCCTCCCGCCGACTCTCTCTTTTCTGTTGAATTCTTTTCACTCCCTGTCGACCATCAAGCTGATTCCTGGTCTTCTGTTCTTTCCAGTACCCTTGATACACTTGCTCCCCTTCGCCCCGTTCCCTACCGTCCCTCCTCCCACCACCCCTGGTACCACCCCGGCCTTTATCTTCAGCGCACCCATCTTCGGCGTGCTGAACACTATTGGCGTCGGTATCCTTCCCCTGCTTCCCTGACTTCTTTTCGTTCTGCTCATCATTCATACCGCACCATGATCACTGCAGCTAAGAAGGCCTATTTTTCTGACCTTATCACTTCCTCAAACTCTTCTCGTTGCCTGTATCGGGTCTTTCACTCCCTGTCTTCCTCGTCAACCTGTCCCTCCTCATCAGCACTCTCTTCCACTGCCCCTAGCCCAACAGCTCTTGCCTCTTTCTTTGTTCATAAAATTCAGTCTCTTCGTTCCTCTTTTTTCCCTGTGCCCTCCTCCCCTTTCCCCTCCTCTGTCACCTTCTCCTTCTTCCTCCATTCCTTCCCCCCCTCCCTCTCATGCTCTCTCTCATACTTGGTGTTCTTTTAGTCTTGTTTCCTCTGCCGAACTTTTTCAGGTGATCTCCTCTTCTCATAAAACTACTTGTCCCCTTGATCCCCTCCCATCCTCGTGGCTCCTTGATCCTTCACTCCACCTTCTTCCGTATATCCTTGGTATAATCAATACTAGTCTTTCCTCCGGTAGTTTTCCCCACTCTTGGAAACATGCCATAGTCCGCCCTCTTTTGAAAAAACCCTCTCTCGACCCCAGCTTACCTGCCAACTGGCGCCCAGTTTCAAATCTCCCTTTCCTTTCTAAAGTCCTAGAGAAATTAGTCTTCACACAACTTTCACAACATCTTGACTCTACTCTTTATCTTCACCCCCGTCAATCCGGCTTTAGATCTGGCCATAGCACTGAAACTGTTCTCCTTGCACTTCTTAGCGATCTTCACCGTTCTCACGATCGTGGTGACTTGTCTATCGCTGTTTCTTTAGATCTCTCCGCCGCTTTTGACGTTATCGATCATCGCACCCTTCTCACACGTCTGTCTGACTCTGGTATTCGTGGCACTGTTTTACACTGGTTTCATTCCTTTCTCTTCCGTCGTTCTTTCTCTGTTCACTCTGGTACCTCCACTTCGGCTCCCTTTCCCTTGCACTGTGGTGTTCCACAGGGTTCTATTCTTGCTCCTCTACTTTTCAACATTTTTCTTGCTCCCCTAGCCCTCCTCATTCAGCAATCTGGTGTTTCTTTCTATTTTTACGCAGACGATATCCTTCTTGTTCATCATACCAGCTCCCTTTCCCCTGATCTTTCCACCCTTAACGCCTGTCTATCCTCTGTTGCCTCCTGGTTTTCTGAAAATTTCCTCTGTGTTAACCCTTCTAAATCCTCTGCCATCTGGTTTTCTTTCTCCTCTTCCCCACCTAGTCTAGCCCTGTGATGTCTTCCCTTCCCATTCCTGTTGTCTCTACCCTCCGCTATCTGGGTGTTACCTTGGATTCTTCTCTCTTTCACCCTCACATTTCCTCCCTTGTTCGTACTTGCCATTTTCATCTGCGCCGTATTCGCTCCCTTCGTCCTTTTCTTTCCCCTCAATCCCTCACCACTTTGGTTCTCTCTTTTGTAACTTCCCGCTTAGACTACTGCAATTCTATCTTATCTGGTCTCCCTTCCTGTCAACTCCGTCGTCTTCAGCTTCTCCAGAATACTGCTGCCCGCTTTCTCACCTCTTCTTCCCCCTTTGATCATATTACCCCTTGCCTCTTCTCCCTTCACTGGCTTCCCATCAAATTCAGACTTATCTACAAGTATATCATTATCACTCATAGGGTTCTTCACACCAGCACTCCTCGGTATCTCTCTGACCTTATCTTCCACCAGCCCGCTCCCCGTCTTCTTCGCTCATCTCATACCAATCGTCTTTTCCTTCCTCCTCCATCCCAGGCCCACCTCGAACTTACCCGCCACTCTGCCTTCTTTTTTCTGGCCCCTGCCCTCTGGAATTCCCTCCCTCACACCCTTCGTATTGAACCCTCCTTCCCCCATTTCAAAACTCTCCTCAAGACTCACCTTTTCTCTCAAGCATACAACCTACAGGTCTCCCCCTGATATGTAGTCAACATACCAATTCATGCCCCTCACATTACATCCAACTGCCACTCAACTCCTGACTCCCACATCACATTCAACTCCCACACCCTGTCTCCCTTCCCTCCCCATGTCCCTGTGTTTAGCTCTGTAGACTCTACTCTATTTTTCTCTCTTTCTCTCTCTTACTCTTTCCTATTATCCAATGGCGTTCCTTTCTCTCTTTGCTTTTCCACAGCTGCCTTTTATTGTACACCGCCCTGATACCTCGGTCTTGGGCGGTATATCAAGCCTAAATAAATGAAATGAAAATGAGTATACTTGGGCACTCAGTTCGATACAGCAGCAGGTTTAGTTTCCCTTCCAGAGGAGTGCATTCGCAAGACACAGTAACAGGTATGCAAATTTTTTAGCAGACCAGCACCAGTGGCGTGGTATTACCTGCAGCTATTGGGCTCCAAGGCAGCGACTCTGGATTTAGTTCCCTAGGCCAGAGCCCACATGCATCCTTTGCAGCACACTCTATTGTCCCGCTAAGCTTTACAGTCACAATCCATGCAATGGTGTTTGGAGTGCCCGGAGGATACAAAGCTCAGCCTGCAATGGTTGCTGCAGATTAACAACCTGGCGGCACAAGTGCCGTTGGAGAGCCCAATCTGGATTTTGGTAATGATGGTTGCCAGCTTCTCAGGCTGGTGTGCCCATGGTGACTCTCGGGTGATACAGGGTCAGTGGACACTGGAGGAGAGTTTGTGGTCCATCAACCGCTTGGAGATGAGGGTGGTTTTCCTGGCCCTCCAGCATTTTCATCCCTGGATTGCGAAGAGACCGATTTGGGATTTTTAAGACAATGCCACTACGGTAGCTTATATCAACCGACAGGGGGGAACGGGCAGTGCCACTTTGTTGGCAGAGAGCCAGGCAATTCTGGCCTTGGTGGAGCAGAATTTGCTAGCCCTGTCAGTAGCACATGTGACAGGCAGGGAGAATGTCCAGGTGGATTTCCTCAGCCGCCATCTGTTGGATCCGGGTGAATAGGAACTCAATCCCGCGGTGTTCCATGACCTCATGGAATGTTGGGGTCAGCCAGTCATGGACCTCATGGCATCGCAGTCAAACGCAAAGGTGAGCAGGTTCTTCAGCAGACGCAGGGAGCACATGTCCAAAGGCCTGGACACTCTCGTGCAGCCCTGGCCATTAGAGGGGTTGATGTGCATATTTCCATCGTGGCCCTTGATAGGGCGGTTGCTGCAGAAAATAGAAGTGCACAACTGCCCAGTGATCCTCATTGCGCCAGATTGGCTGAGGAGACCCTAGTATACGGATCTCAGGCGATTACTGGTCTCGCAACCCTGGTGGCTCCCCAACAGGATCAACCTTCTGGTTCAGGGGCCGGTTGTGATGCCTCAAGAAGCGTGGTTTTCGTTTACGGCATGGCTCTTGAACGGGTGTGGTTGAAACGGCGGGGCTTCGCTCCCAAAGTCATAGCAACCATGTTGCAGGCCAGGAAGTGATCCAGCACCTTGGCGTATGTGAGAGTGTGGCGGATCTTCAAAGGCTGGTGTGCGGAATGTAGTCTATGACCCTTTAGCTGTCAGCTACCAGACATCTTACTCTTTCTGCAGCATGGCCTGGAAAAGGGGCTGGTGCTTAGCTCCCTCAGGGTTCAGGTTACAGCCCAGCCTAGGTCCATGGGGCGGTTATATTCACTCTCAGAATAGGACAAGGAGCGTCTCCAAGCTCCACATGTGGACGCTGCTATCTCAGCCGTCACAAGGAAGACCACCATACCGGTGGAGGGAGCTGCAGCCCTTAAGGATCCACAGGATAAGAATTTGGAGACTCTGCTGAAGCAGGCATTTTATATTAATGCCCTGATCCTTCAGACCTCCATTTGTGGGGCCTATGTCTCACGGGCCTGTCGCCGCTGGTCTCAGGGCTTGCTGGAGCCAAGGGATCAGGCTCTGGCAGGGGGGACCAAGGCAGCACAGCTTGAGTCTGGCACTGCCTTCTTGGTGGATGCATTTTATGATTTAATCAGGGCCTCTTCTAAGTCTATGGCCTCCGTGGTGGCAGCTCACCACCTCTTATGGTTGTGTAATTGGGCAGCAGATCTGGCCTCGAAGACTAGGTTGACATCTCCCCTTTCAGGGTAAGCTCTTGTTTAGGAGGCTTTGGAGAAGTTCATGGAGCTGGGGAACTAAGGGCCAGGCGCCCAACTGGGGATAGGCCCGTGATTTTTGGCATTTCAGAGCAACACGGTTTGCGCCCTTTCAGAAGGCACGCTATCCTCCAGGGGCCCCTCATTTCGAGGAGGTCGGGGAGTTGGGAGAGGGAGCTACCTTTCTGCCTCTCCAGCTTCTAAAAATTTGCAGTGAGAATGGGGGAGGGGCCTGGGCAGAGGTGGAGCCTGTAGGGGGGCAACTTTGAAGCTTTCTGTCTGCCTGGGTCCAAATAACATCCGACCAGTGAGTCTTGGAGGTGATCCATGAAAGGTATAACTTGGAGTTTGGCAGACACCTTTGTAATATCCCCGTGCAGATCCATAACAAAGGCCCGCATAATCAAGGACATGCTGCAGCGGTTGCTACAGCTGGAGACCATGGTGCCCATGCTCAGAGACCATTGCAGCACAGGTCGCTACACAATGTATTTTGTGTTCCCAAGAAGGAGGGTTCCTTTTGGACTATTCTAGACCTCAAGTACATGAATCGCGCCTTGCAGTTACCACATTTTCACATAGAAACCATGTGTTCGGTGATCGCGGCAGTACGCAAAGGGGAGTTTCTCACCTCTCTGGATATGACCAAAGCTTATTTATATATTCCCATTTGTTCGGAGCATCACCGGTTCCTCTGCTTCAACCTGCCCATGGGGCATTTTCGGTTTCAGGCATTGCCCTTCGTCCTTGCCATGGCTTTGTGGACTTTCACCAAGGTGATGGTCGTGGTGGCGGCAGCGTTGCGGCATGAAGGAGTGCTGGTGCATCCATATCTGGACGATTTGCTGATTTGGGCAAAGTTGGAGGAAGAGAGCCAGCAGGCCACCTTCCTAGTGGTGTCGTGTTTACAGCAGCTTGGATGGGTGATCAACTTTGCCAAGAATCACCTTTCTCCGACTCAGGACCTAGTATATCTGGGAGGTCATTTCCAGACAGCAGAGAGCAGGGTCTCGCTTCCGGTAGAGTGGATGGCGAAACTGAGATGACAGGTGTGGGGGTTCCTGCGGATATGTGGCATTACCTTCAGTTGTTGGGCTCAATAGCATCGATGATAGAGCTTGTGCCCTGGGCAAGGGTACATATGCGGTCACTGCAGAAGGCACTGCTGTCACACTGGTCCCCGCTGAGCGAGCAATGGTCACAGAGGCTGGCGTGCCCCACAGGCATTCGGAGGAAGCTACGGTGGTGGTTGGACACCAGCAGATTCCAGGCGGGGATGCCATTGGAGGCTCCCAAGTGGATAACCTTGACAACGGATAAGTGCCTGTCCAGATGGGGGGGCACATTGCCAGTCCCAGGTGGTGCAGGGAGTGTGGTCGCCTGACGAGCTCTTGGTCCATCAACTGCTTGGAAACCTGGGCGGTATTCATGGCACTGCAGCATTTTTCCCCAATCCTGGGGGGTCAGGTGCTCAGAGTCTTCTCGGACAATGCTTTCATGGTGACATACCTGAACCGACAGGGAGGCACGGAAACTGTCATGTTAGGAGCTGAAATGGCTCTGATTTTGGCATGGACAGAGGAGAACCTTCTGGCACTGTCGACGGCACATGTAGCCAGCAGAGACAGTTTTCATGCAAAATTCCTCAGCCTAGATCCAGGCGAGTGAATCCTTGACCAGCAGATGTTCGAAAAGATCATTCTCCAGGAACAAGCAGGAAGTCAGTCCTCACTTATGGGTGACGTCAGCACTGACGGAGCCTGCGCAGAGCAATTCCCCAGCTTTCAAAGAAAGCCTTTGGGATTGCTACCACACATGCGTGGTCCTCTTTCTGCCCAAAGGTGCCATCTTGCTCAGTCTCCCTTTTTCTGTGGAGCCCTTCGGATGCACGTTCTCGTCTCTTGGAAAAAGTTGTTTTGTCTTCGGCCTTCTGGCCTCTTTTCCGGTAGCACTGGTCCTCTTCCTTCCTCCCCTTCGCCCCTGCTCCGGCCGTGGACTAAGGGATCCCCTTTTTTCACTCTTTTTAGTGTCTTCCCTTTTGGGCCTTTTTCACGCCCTTTTTTCTCCAACCGTTTGCTTCGAGGGCTTTTGACATTGCAGGGGCCCTTTTTGCCCCCATGACCACCGGTTTTAAGAAATGTGACAGATGCTCCAAAAATATGTCGCTCACAGACACCCATGACTGTTGTCTACAGTGTCTAGGGGCTGACCACAACCCAGAGCTCTGCTCTCTCTGTAAGAAAATGTCCGCTAAAGCCTTGCTAAACCGCAAGCAGATGTCCGACAACATTTTCCGCAAGGCAGCCCCAGGGTCTCTAGTGGAACATCTCAAAGTGGCTGTCAGGGGCTCCAGACAAGCATGAGTGGTATCCTGCTCATTCCCTTAGCCCTCCCCGATGTTCCTGAGAGTCGGACAAGGAATGGCCTCGAAAGGTACCTCGTATGGACATGGAGGCCTCCGGCGATGGTGCCCGGTCTCCTGAGGGTTGTCCCGGTGAGGACCCCCTCTCCTCTTCCACACCAGACCCGGTAACACTGGTGTCGGCATCGCAGGGAGTCCCATATGCTGGCACTGGAGCGCAGCGTTTCTGCCTTTCTAGCTGCCCAGCAGGCACTTTTGCCTAGCACGGCTGGCTCGCGCCCTGAGACCGAGGGTCCCCTGACTGGGGTCCCAAAAACTGCCTTGGAAACCCCAGAGAGCCGCGGGCCATATGAGGGTCTTCGGCACCGGTCTCACTCGCCGTCCCGTTCCTCGGGGGCGAGATCTTCCAGAGTCAGTGCCTGCGGCTCCAAGTGGGCCTCGGCCACTGGGCACTGGGATCAGCCCGACTCAGAGTCCTTCTCGGACTTCTCGGGTTGGGAATCAGACGGGGACACTTCCCTGGAGACCCGCACCCACAGGGATCTCCCCTCTGACCCATCCCCGCCCACCTCGCAAAGGCGGTCGCCTCCCGAGGACATCTCTTTCCTGATGTTTGTGTAGGATATAGCTCGGGCCCGCAACCTGCCTACACAGAGGGAGGAGCAGCCGAGGGCAGAGGACATCTTGCAGTACAGGTCTCCACCCAAGGAGTCTCTTATGGTTCCGGTACCATCTATCCTATCCCAGCTGCTCCTCCGCATGTGGGAAGCACCCGCCTCAGTCCCTATTGTCAGTAAAAGACTCGATAGCATCTATAGGGTCCAGCATGGCCTGGGGTTTCGGAAGACCCAATTTCCTCATATCTCCATGGTAGTCGAATCTGCGATGCAAAAACAGAAGAGCCCGAAGTCGCCCTCTTCGGTCCTGCTTGGTAGGGAATCCCGTGCCCTTGATGCCCTCAGGCGCAAGGCTTACCAGGGATACATGCTGGCGTGCCACATCCAGGCGTACCAACTGTATATGGGTATGTTTCTTCACGACCTCGTCAAAGAGCTCGGCGGTTTCTCCGCAGGCCTTGGTGGGGAACACCTTCTCAGGTTCCAGACCCTCCTGAGGTTGGTCGCAGACTGCTCGAAATACCTATCCCGTGCCGCATATGACTGGTTTGAGTCTTTCACCCGAGTGGCAGCAGCTGGCATTGGAGCCCAACGCTAGGCGTGGCTCCAGTCTTCGGACCTCGAACAGTGGGTCCAGGAGAAGCTCCTGGATGTCCCCTGCCTCGGCGAGCAATTGTTTGGCAAGACCATGGAGGACAAGGCAGCCGAGATTGAGATGGAGTTCGTGACTCGCACCCATCTCTCTCGCAAAACCTCATCTCTTCCACAGAAGCAGCAGCACAGCAAAAAACCTTTCTTCCAGAGGAAAGGGCTCCCCTACCGGGGATATCCACCCTCCCCGCCTATCCCTGCGCTGACGACCAGCGCTCAGGACAAGGGGGGAGTTCAAGGTCACTGGAAACATAAGGGTCCAAGACCCAACCACCGGCGCCACCCCAGCCAGCCTTGGGGTTTTGATGCCGAAAGCATAGCCTCTTGTCCCCCAGGGACGCTTCCGCCCGTGGGAGGACGCCTGTCTCTTTTTGCCTCCGAATGGGCGGCCATTACATCGGACACCTGGGTCCTACAGGTGATCCGGGATGGGTATCGTCTTCGTCTGAACAGATTCCCTCCTCCCTTCTCCCCAGCGGAGCCTACTCTGCTTCCTTCGCACCAGGCTTGCTTACAGCAAGAATTGACCAACCTCCTCAGTCAGCGGGCAGTCGAAAGGGTTCCGCCGCACCTCTAGGGTTGGGGGTTTTCCTCCTGATACTTCCTCATTCCAAAGAGGACGGGGAGGGGGGGCCTGCGCCCCATCCTCGATCTCAGGAATCCGAACAAGTTTCTGGTGCGGGAGAAATTCAAAATGCTATCACTTGGTGTCCTGCTGCCCTACCTCTGGCAGGGCGATTGGCTATGCTCCTTGGATCTCACGCTTACGCCCACATTCCTGTCAACCCCATGCACAGGAAGTGTTTCAGGGTGCAGGGAGAGAATTTCCAGTACAGAGTTCTCCCCTTCAGGCTTGCGTCTGCTCCACTAATCTTCTCCGTCAGCGGCCACAGCCCACCTCCGGCTTCAAGGCATATCTGTCTACCCCTACCTAGATGACTGGCTCGTCATGGGCACATCAGCAGAAGAGGCTCACCTCTCAGCGTCGCACACAGTCCTCCTCCTCGAGCGCCTCGGTTTCCTGATCTACTACTCGAAGTCCCACCTCAAATTGGTGCAGACCCTGGAGTTCATTGGTGCTCTTCTTGACACAGAATGTGCAGCCGCCTTTCTCCCTCGAGCACGTGCAGATCAGCTCCGCACTCTGGCTGCCAAGGTCCAAGGCTGGCCCAGGGTCTCAGCACAGGGTATGCTGTGCCTCCTGGGGCACATGGCCTCAACCAGGGGTGTCTCTATAATGAGGACAAGTGAGGCAGTGGCCTCAGGCGGAAGCTTTTTGGGGGTGGCAAAATTGCCCCCAAAAAGACCGCCTCACTCGGCCTTCAAAATAAAAAAAAAAACTCCAGCATAAGAAGCAGCTGCTGCTGCTGCTCCAGCAGCGGCAGAATGAGGAGCCCCGTGGCCGCCCGCCCGCCCCCCCGCCCCCCCGCCCCCCCCCCCCCCGGAGAGCCTGCTGGTTTCCCCTCTGTTTCCCCTGATTTCACCGGCTCCGCTTTGCAGAGCCGCGGGGAAGGGAAAGTGTTTCCCTTAACCGCGGCTCTGTTAAAGCTGAGCCCATGGCACTAATGGGAAACAGGAGAGCCTGTTTCCCATCAGCACCTCGGGCTCAGCTTTAAGAGAGCCACGCGAAAGGGAAACACTGTCCCTTCGCCGTGGCTCTACAAAGTGGAGCTGGCGAAGAGGGGAAACCAGCAGGCTCTCCGGGGGGAGGGGGGCGCGGGGCTCCTCATTCTGCCACTGCTGGAGCGGCAGCGGCAGTTGCTTATTATTTTTTCAATTTCCCTGGGTTGGGGGGGGAGGGGTCTAAGACTGGAACTGGGCTGATGGGGGGGGGGGTAGGACAAGAACTGGGCTGATTGGGGGGGTTTAGAACTGGAAAAGGGCTATGGGGGTTAGGACTGGTAATGGGCTATGGGGGGGTTAGAACTGGAAATGGGCTGATGTGGGGTTAGGAAAGGTAATGGGCTATGGGAGGGGGGTTAGTACTGGAAATGGGCTGATCGGGAGGGGGGCTAGGACTGGTAATGGTCTATGGGGGGTTAGAATTGGAAATGGGCTGATGGGGGGGTTAGGACTGGAAATCAACTGATGGGGGTTTAGAACTGGAAATGGACTGATCAGGAGGGGGGTTAGGACTGGTAATGGGCTGTCAGGGGGGGTTAGAACTGGAAATGAGCTGATGGGGGCTTAGGAATGGAAATGGGATGATCGGAGGTGCTAGGACTGGTAATGGGCTATCAGGGGAAGGCTAGGACTAGAAATGGATTGATGGGGGTTTAGAACTGGAAATGGGCTGATGGGGGGTTAGGACTGGTAATGGGCTATGGGGGGAGACTAGTACAGGAAATGGGCTGATTGGGGTGCTAGGACTGAAAATGGACTTATTGGAGGGTTATGACTGGTAATGGGCTGATTGGGAGGCTAGGACTGGGGTGGGCTGATAAAGGGGATAGGACTAGAAATGGGCTGGGACAGGAAATGGGCTAATAGGGGAATGGAGGAGAGTGCTGCTGGCCCTGGAAGAAAACTAGGGGCTAGGGCTACAAATGGGCTGATGCGGGGGGATGGTAGAATAGGACTGGAAGGGAGCGGATACTGAGAGGGTCTGCCAGGGGGCAGGAAGGGAAGGAGGGGGCTGGAAAGGAGCTGACACCTGGAATGTACTGAAGGGGGACTGGAAGGGAGCTAATACTTGGTGATGGGAGTGGTAGGTGGCTGGGTAATAGGGAGGAGGTTGGAAGGGAGCTGACATGTGAATGGCACTGGAAGGGAGATGGACAGAGGGTAGGGTGGCTGGAAGGGAGCTGACTGGGGGGTGGCACTGAGAGTGAACCTGAGCTGATACCTGGGATGGTATTTGGACTAGATGGGGCTGGACAGTGGGAAAGAAGGGGGACTGGAAGGGAATGGACACAAGTGGCAGTCATGGGAATGCAAGGTGGTTGACATTGGAAGGTACTGGGAGGGGAGGACTGGAAAGGGGGCTGATACTGGGGAGGGTTACTGGAACTGGAAATGGGCTGATGGAAGGAAGTGAAGAAAACAAAAGAAGAGATAAGAAATGGCAGATGGACCATGGACCATAGACCACAGAAAGAGAGCTAAGAGAAGACAGGAAAGCAGAAGCCTCAGATCGGGACCAGCATGATCAGAGAATAAAATGGTCAGACAACAAAGGTAGAAAAAATCATTTTATTTAATTTTGGTATTTGGACTTTGTGCTATTTTTATATTTTACATAGTATTGGGGAACTGCATCTCTTATTTATCTGATGTTGCACTGTATGTGGACTCTGGCTTCTTGGGGTTTCAGTTTAAACTTTGTCTACATATTTTTATTTTTACTTTAGATTGTGGTTATTTATTCTGTACTTGGTGAGGGTCGATGTTGTGCATGTGTGACTGAGGTCAGGTGTTCTGTTGACATGCAGTTTGTATATAAAGATCTATACTATACTGTAGTAATTTGACTTGTTCAGCTTTTCAAATAAGTGTATGGATGTTTTAGGGCCCACTGTAGTATTTACAGTGATGCTCTTTTTGGATGGGCTCCTTATGTGACTTTTGGAAGTTTGTGCTGATATGGTATGGTATGGTAGGTTTGCTTTTTGTTGTAGGGTTTTTTATTAGTTCACAATATGACTGGTACTGGAGAATAGTGGTTGTTGTTAGTGAGATGATCAGAATCAGTTGGTTTTTTTTAAATATTGAGTTCTGTGGGTGAATGTCCTGGTTCTGCTCTGCACCTACTGTGGATGCAAAATATGTGTTGAAAAAGAAAAAGGGAGAACCATAGCGCAGTTTATAACAAAATAAGAATGTGTTATAATTTAGTTTTATAAACTGTGCTATTGATTCTTACTCTCTTTTAGTTCCTTGGTGTGCAAACAGGACTGTACCTAGCCCGTACCTAGCCCAAGCAGTGCAGCCGCACAGGGCGCAAAGGCTTGGGGGCGCATTTCGGCTCTCTGCTGTTGCCCTGCTGCCGCTGGCAGGACAATAGCAGGCAGTTAAAATGCGCCCCAAAGCCTTTTCACAGCACTTTTAGCAGGTCTGGTCCCTCCCTCCTCCGACACAATGTCAGAGCAGGGAGGGACAGATCTGCTTAGAGTGCCGGCGCCTTTCAGATTGGGTGCATGCCCCCCCTCCTCCTCCCCATACCTCTGTCCAGCGCTGCCTGCTCTTTCCCTGCTGCCGGCGCCGCCGTGAAAAAAACAGAGGGCGGCAGCAACAGGGAAAGAGCAGGCAGCGCTGGATGGAGGTATGAGGGGAGAGGGGGGCGTGCATCTGAGTTGCAAGTCGCACAAGGCGCGTTTGCAGTTCGATATGGCCCTGTGTGCAAATATCTTGCATTTCCTCCATATAATCTAATCGGCTTTTTGATTTGGTTCAATCTCTGATTGGATTTCTGAAAAAGCCCCGCCCCCTCTAAGGTGGTGGGGGGTGGGCGCCATCTCATTCTTCACCTCAGGCAGCAGACTGCCTTGAGCCACCCCTGGCCTCAACCGTCCACGTCATTCTCCTCGCTCGCATGCACATGCGAGCTGCCCAATGGTGCCTCAGAGTGCAATGGGCCCAAGCCGCAGACTGCCTCCAGGACCCTGTCTGGGTCTTGCATAGCCTTTTTGGGTCTCTAGTCTGGTGGCAGAACCCCCAGAGCCTCCTTCGGGGCATGCCCTTCCAGACTCGACAGTACGAGCTTGTCTTGACGACAGATGCCTCGCTGTTGGGCTTGGGAGCCCACTATGGCCACCTCTGCACCCAGGGACGGTGGTCACCCAAGGAGTCCCGGCAGCAGATCATCCTGCTCGAGCAGTCCAGTTTGCCCTGAAGGTCTTCAAGTACCACCTGAAGGGCAAGTTGGTGCTTGTGCAGACCAACAACAGAGTCGCAATGTTCTACATAAACAAGGAGGGGGGCACGGGCTCCCGCTTCCTGTCAGGAGGCAGTCCTCCTCTGCTCCTTCGCTGTACGCAGGGGCATGACACAGAGTGGTCTACCTCCTGGGCCAGGACAACCTCCTCGCAGACAGATTTAGCAGGCTCCTTTGGCCACACAAGTGGCGCCTGAGTCCAGAGGTCGTTCTCTACCTGTTCTGCCTTGGGGGACTCTGTCCATAGACCTGTTCGCCAGCCCGGCGAACGCACAGCTTCCCCGTTTCTGCAGGCCAATACCGCACCCAAGCAGGGTGGCCCCGGATGCATTCCTCCTGAACTGGACCTCCGGGCTTCTGTATGCATTCCCTCCCACTCCTCTCCTTGCAAGAACCCTCCACAAGATCCAGCGTGACTGAGCCTCGGTGATTCTCATGGCTCCTTTGTGGCCTTGACAACCTTGGTTTCTGCTTCTACTCTGGCTCTCCGCTGGAGGAAGGACAGGTGCTTCACTCGAACTTGGTCTCGCTATCCCTGACAGCCTGGCGGCTGAACGGGTCTCTTTAGCCTCGCTGCACCTCCCAGCGGAGATCGAGGACATCCTCCTTGCATCGAGGAAGGGCTCGACGAGGCGGGCCTATGCCCTAAAGTGGTGGTGTTTTTCGATCTGGTGCTCTGAGTTCCAGATTGACCCGTTCTCTTGCTCCACCCGTTGGGTTCTCCAGTACCTTCTCCACCTCTCGCAGTTGGGACTGAAGTCCATCTCGGTCAGGGTTCACCTGAGTGCCATCTCGGCCAACATTTCCCCATTGAGGGTAAATGCCTCTTGGGCCAGCCTCTGGTCTCCCGCTTCATGCAGGGCCTCTTGCTTTCCAAAGCCCCCATCCGGCCTCCACCGGCGGAATGGGACCTGAACATCGTGCTCATGCAGCTAACGCGGCTGCCCTTCGTGCCGATGGTGATGTGCTCGCTCCGGCACCCTCTCTTGGAAGATGGTTTTCCTGGTGGCACTGACCTCAGTGCAGCAAGTCAGCGAGCTTCAAGCCCTCATGGCCGAGGCCCCCTACACCAGGTTTTACAGGAACAGGGTGGTCCTTCGCACCCACTGCAAGTTCCTACCGCAGGTTGTCTCAGATTTCCACCTCACTCAGGAGATGGTCTTGCTGACTTTCTTCCCAAGACCTCATGCCGACCGGGCATCGGAGGTCCTGCATACACTCGACTGCAAGAGGGCTTTAATCTTCTACCTGCAGTGCACCCAGGGTCATCGCAAGTCCGACTGGCTCTTCATCGCCTATGATCCCAACCGCCTGGAGCTGGCAGTCACCAAGCGCACCCTCTCCATCTGGGTGGCGAACTGCATCACCTTCGCCTAGGCAAAGGTGGGCGCCCCGCTGGATCGTTGGGTCGTTGGGTCACCGCGCATGGTGTCCGTGCCAAGGTGACATCGGTGGCTTCGCTGCGCTCGGTGCCTCTGACGGATATCTGCCAGGCTGTGACCTGGTCTTCAGCTAATACCTTTGCTTCACATTACTGCCTGGAGAGGGAGTCCCGCCGGGACAGCACCTTCGGCCAGGCTGTACTCCGTAGTCTGTTTGGGGTATAAGCAACTCCTGCCCTCCGACCCTTCTTCTGCGGCTACTGAGAGCCTGCCCCAAAGGCCCAAGGACTTGGGCTTCCTTCGGACATTGACTTCTGTTCACGGCCTCGCTGAGGTGTTTTTGGCTTACAGGTTCAGTAGCCTGTAGCTGGGGAGTCCCATAAGTGAGGACTAACTTCTTGCTTGTTCCTGGAGAAAGCGTAGTTACTCACCTGTAGCAAGTGTTCTCCAGGGACAGCAGGAATCAGCCCTCACTACCCTCCCACCTCACCTGAAGAGTTGCAATTTTTTTATCCTTCCCTTGCCATCTGCTTAGTAGGGCTCTAACTTTGGGACCTAACTTGGCAAGATGGCACCTTTGGGCGGGAAGAGGACCATGCATGTGTGGTAGCAATCCCAAAGGCTTTCTTTGAAAGCTGGGGAATTGCTCCGTGCGGGCTCCGTCAGTGCTGATGTCACCCATAAGTGAGGACTGATTCCTGCTGTCCCTGGAGAACACCTGTTACAGGTGAGTAATTACACTTTCACAGGTGGGAAAAGCCAGTCATGGGCCTCATGGCGACATTCAAGAACGCGAAGGCATCAAGGTTCTTCAGTCGAGGGAGAGAATGGATGTCCGAGGGACTGGGTGCTCCGGGCAACCATGGCTGCGAGATGTCTTGTTGTATGTGTTCCCACCATGGGCAAATGATAGGTTGCCTGCTACAGCACATCAAGTCACATCAGAGTCTAGTGATCTTGATAGCGCCTGACTGTCCTCGATGGCCATGGAACACAGATCTGACGCATCTGCTGGGTGATCGTCCGTGGCACTTGCCAGGGTGTCTGCAGCTATTGGCACAGGGGCCAGTGTTCATGCCCCAGGTGGATCGCTTCTTGCTTACGGCCTTGGCTCTTGAGGGGGCTCGGCTAAGGAAGCGAGGGTATTTGGCACAGATGATTGCCATGCTCCTCCGAGCCAGGAAATGCTCGACTTCCTTGTCATACGTACGCGTTTGGAAAGTCTTTGAGGCTTGATGAGGAGAGCATATATTTCAGGCTCTTTCTGCTCCATTGCCAGCTATTCTGGCATTTCTGCAGGCAGGATTTGATAAGGGGTTAGCACTGGGATCCCTGCAGGTGCAGGTGGCCGCCCTGGCCTGCTACTGACGGCGGATACAGGGGTTGTTCTTGACATCACATCCAGCTGTAGTTCGGTTCTTCAGGGTGGTTAAGCAGCTGCAGCCCCCTCTGAGATCCCTTGTTCCGCCTTGGGATCTTAATATGGTTCTATCCATCCTGGCAGGTCCTCCTTTTGAGCCTTTGGGAGTAATGACTTTGAAGGACCTTACTATCAAGACAGTGTTCCTTGTGGCTATTTTTTCGGCTAGGAGAATGTCAGAGCTCCAGGCATTGTCCTGTAGAGAGCCCTTTTTGGTCTTCTCAAGGGAGAAGGTAGCTCTTCAGCAAGTTCCATCCTTTTTGCCCCAGGTGGTTTCGCTGTTTCATCTGAATCAGTTGGTGATGCCACCGGTGTTCTTGGAACTGGGAGACTCTGAGGAGGATTGTTAGTTGCATCTCTTGGATTTGCAGTGAGTCCTGAAGAAATACCTATTCTGGATGGTGGGGTTTTGGAAGTCCAATCACTTGTTTGTTCTTTTTAGGGGGCCACGGCAAGGAGTAGCAGCCTCCAAGTTGTCTGTGGCAAGCTGGGTGCATGAGACCATTGAGTCCATCTATATTCTCAAGAACCATGTGGTGCCTCCAGATTGGGAGCTCACTCCACTCGGGCTTAGGCTTCTTCTTGGGCAGAGCATTCCCTGGTGCCTCTGGGGGACATCTGCAGAGTGGCAACCTGGTCCTCTTTGCATACATTCATCTGACATTATCACCTGGACGTGCAGGCAGATAGAAATGCGGAGTTTGGGGCATTGGTGTTACTTGCCAGTCTTGCTGGTCCTGCCCAGATGTAGTTCTGCTTTGATACATCCTGCTTGTTGGGACTGGACTGGAGTGATGATCAGGAAGGGGAAATTAGATCTTACCTGCTAATTTGCTTTCCTGGATTCAGTCCAGTCCTGGACCCGCCCCTTTTCTAATTGGTGAGCCCAGTTTGGAGAGAATTTCATCTTCAGTGGGTCGGCTGGGTTCTGGTGGTGTTGGTCTCCAGTCTCCTTTGGGGGTTCAATCTCGAGGGCCCAGGGATTGACTCTTAGGGGGATGTTTACTAAAGTGCGGTAAACGTGACTAATGCGCGTTATACGACGTTAACGACCGTAAGTGCCGTATAACGCGCGTACCGACGCGCTAACGACCGTTAATGTCATACTACGCGCGTTAACCGTAGTTAACGATCGTAAAGCTCCGCGGCGTGTTAAAACAGCGCAGAAGGTGGAGAGTGGGCGGAGAGAAGGGGTCAATGGGCGGAGAGTGGGCGGGGAGAGGCTCCCCTCATACTAACGCGCTGAATTTCAGAGCTGAATTCCAACGCAAATGAAAACCTGTCGTTAAAGGCATTTAAAGGGAAGAGAAACCATTTACGTCAGCAATGTACAGAAAAACCGGGGAAACCCACAAAACGTGAGCAGTGTGATACATGTGCACAGAACAAAATATCACATAAAACATTAAAAATGACCACAAGAAACATTTTAAAAAGCAGAATTCAGCTGGGCAACAGTGATAGCAATGGGAAACAAGGAACAACACTCCCTGGAAAGCACCAAAATAAAAGGAAATGATGTGTGGAAGGGTCTACGCTCCGCAGACCCTTTCAAAGAGCATTACATTGTAATGGAGCTGTCCTGGGCGTGTGGTGTAATGTTTCCCAATGATATCATTGTTGCCCAGCTTGGTTATGGGTGTGTGCCCCTTTTGTGCGGTCTTTTCTGAGGTTTATGTGCACCTTTGTCTGCATACACGGTAAATGAGGCCACAGTAAACCTGTTGCAGAGCAGGGTTTCTGACTCGTCAGGCTGGTTTAACTAACTCCAGGACTGCACTGTCTCTGTGGCCACAGTGTGGTACAACAGACACAGCCAGTGCCTGTAAGACCAGAGGGCCACAGGTTCAAATCCCAGCTGGGGCTCCTGCCAATCCAGTCCCCATAGTTTTACCCACCACTAAACAGTGATAGTAAAGACACTCCTTTAGTGCAGAGAACATACGCATGGCTTATATTTTACCACACCAAACACAGACACCAGAAAAAGGCACATTACCTAAAGCAGAGTCCCGCAAATGCAGTCCTGGAGGGCCCCACAACATTCCGGTGTCATGCTGCCTCTAATAAAGATGCCTGTGCTGCATAGCTATGCACCACCCCCATGGTATGCAGATGTAGCTCATGCATATTTATGAGGGACAGCATGAAAACCCGAACAGTGTTTGGAACACCAGGACTGGAGTTGGGGAACTCTGCCGTAAAGCAGCAGCCAACAGGGCCACACACCCACCCACAGGCCCCATTGGCCAATGCCAGCTGGAGAGGCAAGACATTGGGCCCTGCCTGTATCTCCCAATACTAGCAGTTGCATACCTTAGCAATGCCACCCTACACCTGGGTATATGGTACACAGCTATCAAACGTTTCCTCTGATAACTGGCAGATATCAATTCCTACGTTAAGCACATTTTGCTCATTGAGCTCCACCATAACAATCATTCTGATGTCTGCGGTGTGTGCTGCAGGTCTGGTCTCTGACAGTGTTCACCACCCTGGGGAGTGACCCCCCAACAGTCTTGTGTACCATATCCATGCCTGTACTATGCCCAGGACTGGTGTGGTGGGTATGGCTGCTGACCACCTCTATAGTAGCACAATGCTGGCATAGGTGTGGGGGTGGCTGTCTGTCTATCCAGTGTGTGGTGGCTGCAAACACCTTCAACAGCCCACACTGCCAGCACTGTTGCCAGTATTGGGCTGCCAATGTGCATAATGAGGAGCAAGGTACCATGGGTATAGGCCGGACAGGGTGGCCTGGCCAGGGTGCATCTGCACAGGGCATAGGGCAGTGACAGGCACATTGTAGTGCCCGGCCACCACCTACACAGACAGGGTGACCTCAGTATATCCTGCTGAGAGATCACTCTCACCCTGACTGTGCAGTGGCCACAGCATGGCTAGGCACTCCCATAGTGCTATCTAGTATTTCTCTCATGTGATAAATATGGGTTTTCTTTTGGGACCCAGTCACTGATGTATCTGCTTGCTGTGTATGCTGACATCCCAGTTCTGGGTGCAGGCATCTCCACTGGGCACTAGCAGACTGTTTGCAGCTGGTAGGTGTTGTGATGGAGTGGCTTGCAGGGTGCAGTGGCTGATGGCTTGCACCAGGGGAATATCAGATAGTGGTGGGGTGCAGCATACCATATCCAGGCCTAATGTCTGTCTGCTATTGTGTTATGGCTGTGTACAGAGCTGCATTGACTGCCCTGTGGGGTGTCTGTTCCCCAGCAGGACTAGGGTTCATGTTCCCCTCTACTGCCACCGTTGCAGGGAGGTAGACTGTGGATCTTTTGATGGGAGACCCTGTTTGCCACCCTCAGCCCTGGGGGAGGGGTGTGGTGGTGCATGGGGGCTACACCTGACTGAAACAGACAGAGATGTCCAAGGTGTTCCTGCAGAAACTACCTATCTCACACAGTAACACTGCTTTGGACCTGCGCCATGGCCAGTGCTGTGGAGCTAGTGCTGGGCGCCTCACTGCACCCTCAGGGTGAGCACAGTACCCGCACAATGTGACGATGTGTAGCTACTCTGTGCCAGTACAACACACAGTCGGTACCCCCTATCAGGCTGAGGTGCTGTGGGGGTGCACATGGTCAGTTCCCCCTACCAGGCCGAGGTGCTGTGGGGGTGCATTCCCCATGGTGTGTATCTGTGGACAGCTGATTTGCATGTGCAGTGCATCATGGGTGTGACTGGCCCAATCCAACCCTGTGAAACACCAGCACCTGCTCACAGGCTCTGATAAACCATAGGCCATCACACGTACATCTGTTAGCATAATGCATAGGTGCAGGGCACCCTACAAAGTCTGTAATATAAGATGCCCACACTGGTAAAAACACACGTACCCACGCACGTAAACAAACACGTACCCGGAGATCACGTGAGCACATGAGTGAGTGAGGACGTGTCCTCAGTGCGCTCCTGGACCGTTTCCCTAAAAGCGGCAAGAAAACAGCAATAATTGAGAGTGGGGGTGAACGAATATCGTGGGAGCAGTACCCCGGAGGCCTTTTGTGGGTAAAAGAGCCTTGATAGTGTGCGAGAGGTGCTGTGCACTCATGCGGTCGACAACGAAACGGGAGAAGGACAAAGTGCCCGGGCCCCGGGACTCTAAGATGGCGTCGGCCACGCGGTCTGGAACGTGTCTGGGCTCTCCAGGATCGTCTCCGGGCTCAGGAACCGGCGAATCGGGAGCCGACGACCTCGCACAAGAAGTGGCTAAGCTGCTGACACCCCAATTCGATTCCATTTTGCAAAAACTAGATGCGATGGCAGAGACCTATGGCGAGCTCACCAGGAGGGTAGAGGAAGCTGAGCACCGCATCACAGCGTTGGAAGAGGGTGAAGAGAAGCATGATACCCTTCTAGTTCGCCACCAGAAGGAAATCGCAGCGCTACTTGAGAAAACGGACGATCTTGAAAACCGATCGCGCCGCAACAACTTACGGCTGGTGGGGGTACCAGAGGCCTGGTCTGATCAACAACTCGCCGGTCTCTTTGAATCGTGGCTGCCGAAAGAACTGGGCTTAGAAGACTTGATTGGCCGCGTCACAGTGGAGCGAGCGCACCGCCTGGGACCGAAGCGGGGCCCGGATGAGAGACCGAGGCCGGTGTTAGTCAGGTTAATGAACTTCCAGCACAAAATGGCCCTGCTTCAGGCGTACCGTAAGAGGCGCTCCCTACAACTGGACAATAAAGTGGTTCTGATGTTTCAGGACTACTCTGCCGCTCTAGCGGCTAAACGAAAGGAGTTTTCCCCTCTCTGTGGTGACCTAGTGAGAGCAGGCATTCGCTTTGCCCTTGTATATCCTGCTGTTCTGCGTGTGTTCCATGAGGGGAAGACCCATATCTTTGATCGGATTTCGACAGCAAAGACCTTTCTGGACGCGGTGCTGAGCACTAGGTCGGAGAATGGAATAGATCCTGCTTCTTGATTGGGTTGTATGGCCCTGATTGACTGAGTTCTGGTTGGGCAGGCCTCGTATCACCTAGACTGGATGAGAGTGTCTGGTGTGATAGGGGCTGCCAATGGGGCCTTGCTGTGTGGGTAGAATATCTTCTACACTGGTGGTGGCTGTGTAAGTACTGGTTAACGACCTCTGTACCCTGATAGTCTAACCATGTTGAGTTACACGTACTAAGCATGATGGCTCATTCCTTGATGGGATGCATTACCTAGTTGCTTCCCACCCGGGCTCTCTGTATGGGAGGGAATTGAAGGGAGACGGTCCAGAAGTGTGGATTGTGATTGTCTCCCTTTGAGGGCTATGGTAGAGTTTCTAAGGTAGATGGGGGGAGGGGGGGGATAGGAATACTGTTTCTGGGTAGGGAGGGGGGGTGGGGCCGAGGAGAGTTGGCGAGGGGGGCGGAGGGGAGCGAGGAGGGGGTTGTAGGGGGGGTAAGAGGGGAGCGATTGGGGGTGGGCGGGAGACGGCAGGGAGTGAAGATACGGGAGGGAGAACAGGGGAGAGTTTTCATTTGGAGGGGGGTTACAGTTTGGGGAAGGGGTACACAACATGGAAGGTGGTACATTGGGGGCCTTGGGGTAAAGCACCTGGAGATGAGGCTGGGCATCTCTAGGTGGATCTATGGCTGTTTGGTCTACTGGCTTGGCTGGAGCTGGGACTATGCCTGAGATAAAGATAGTGTCTTGGAATGTCGGAGGCATCGGCTCCCAGATAAAACGTACTAAGATTCTACAGGGGTTGAAGCGAAAGGGAACGCATATTGCCCTGCTGCAAGAGACCCATTTGAGCGCCAGGGAACACCAGAAGTTGAGGCGCGATTGGGTAGAGGTTTCCTATGGTGCTGATTCCGGCACAAAAAAGGCAGGAGTGGCGGTATTAGTGCGGCGAGGGGTGCCCTTTGAAGTACAACACAACACAGGCAGATCCTCATGGCAGATATCTCTTGCTGCAGGGCAAGCTTTATGCTGAACCGCTTTGGATATTAAATGTATATGCTCCAAATGTTTATGAACATGCTTTCTTTACACATTTATTGGGATTGCTGAAAGGTGCTGGGCGGGCTCACGTCATTGTGGCAGGAGACTTTAATTGTCCACATGACCCGAGATTTGATAAGTCCCATCATCGAGAGAAGGGTGCCTGGTCGCGTAGGGGAATTAGCTATCTTTGTAGGCAGGGTGATTTAGTGGATGTATGGCGCATGCTGCACCCGGGTGACCGCACATACACACACCAGTCGAGAGCGCACCTAACTTGGTCCCGCATAGACTCTATATTGGTAAGTGAGAAGGGAGTTACGCGTGTCTTACAGGCTGAGATAGAGCCGATTGTGATTTCGGACCATGGGATGGTCTGGGTGACTTGGGACTGTGCAGGGCCGACTAGAGCAGGATGGCGATTTCCTGTCTACCTATGGGAAGACGAGGATTTTCGGGACTATTTGACAAAACAGTGGGAAGAATATGTCTTCTTCAACGACACCCCGCAGTGTTCTCCGATATTGTTTTGGGAGGCTAGTAAGGCCGTGCTGCGAGGAGCGATTATTTCCTATACTGCTCGTCGGCGCAGGCATTTAGACCGTAGTGTGTTGCAATTGGAACGCGACTTACGAGTGTTGCAGGGTAAGTTGGGGGAGCATAGGGATAGTGCTGTCCAGAGGGAATACACCCGCTCGCAGGCAGTTCTGAATGCATTGCTCCAGAGAAGAGCGACGCTTTCGATACAGCATTATAAGCATCGTCTGCATGTTTTTGGTAATCGCTCTGGGAGATTGTTAGCAAAGCTCATTCGGACTTCCGGGGGAACTCGCTTTATCCCGGTGCTGCGAGATGAGGCTGGCAATGTACAACATCGGTCGGAGGCCATAGCCAAGATTTTCCGCACCTTTTATATGCAACTCTACAGTGAAGAGGAGAGAGACTACGCCCAGGCGGTGGCCTTCCTGCAGAAATTAGAGCTGCCGCGCCTTGCGGCGGGAATCTTAGAACAATTGAATGCCCCGCTGTCGGTGGCAGAGATTCTGGCTGGTATTAAGCGGGGTAAGTCTCATAAGGCTCCGGGTCCAGATGGTTTTAGCATGGAATATTACAAAATACTGGCGCCAAATTTGGCTCCTTCTATGGTGGTGATGTTTGAGGCGGCGCGTGATGCTGGGATATTTCCGCGCGACATGAGGTGTGCGGACATTACTGTGATCCCCAAACCGGGGAAAGATCCGATGGACCCCGCCTCGTACCGGCCGATTTCTCTCATAAACTGTGACTTAAAGTTGCTGGCTTCAGTACTGGCGAATCGGCTCACTCCCGTTTTACCGTCTCTGATTAATGAGAGACAAGTAGGTTTTGTGCAGGGCCGGGAGGCATCTTGGAATATTACTAGACTTCTTTTGGGTATGGATCACTGTTTGCAGCACGCTGAAGAGCTCCTGCTAGTTAGCCTCGATGCCGAGAAGGCTTTTGACAGAGTGGCATGGCGCTATCTCTGGGTCGCCTTGGAGGCCTTTGGTTTTCACGGGAATATCATGCGATGGATTCGGACATTGTATGCGCAACCCATGGCTCGAGTGGGCTCTAATGGGGTCTTCTCAGATCCTTTTGAATTGGCGAGAGGAACTCGACAAGGCTGCCCCCTCTCCCCACTCCTATTTGTGCTGGCTTTGGAGCCGCTGCTGCAGGCCCTGCAGACCAACCCCAAAATTATAGGGATTCCAATGGGTGGAGAAGAACTGAAAGTCTGTGCATTTGCTGATGACATGTTGCTCTGCCTCACTACTCCGCTCTTGTCACTGCCTCATGCCCTAACCTTGATACGGGCGTATGGCCGATTTTCGGGCCTAAAAATTAACACTACAAAGTCAGTGGTTTTGGATGTTGGGGGTAGAGTACGACCTCGCTGGGCAGGGGAATTTCCATTGGTATGGGCGGACGGACAGATTACGTATCTGGGTGTGCAGTTGCCGGATCGGCCAGAGGATTTATATCGTGTTAATGTGCCCAGTTTACTCGCTAAAAGCCAGAAGACTTTGCTGAGCTGGCGGGGTCTCCCACTGTCACTGAGAGGGCGGATTGCGCTGTTTACAATGGTAGAATTTCCTAGGTGGATTTATGTTCTTCGCATGCTCCCGATCTGGATTCTCGATGGGGATTGGCGGCGCCTGGAGCACGGCCTTCGAGCGTTTTTATGGGGGGGTCGACGGGCGCGTATTCCTTTGCGGGCCCTGCAGGGTAGACGAGAGGAAGGCGGTTTGGAGCTGCCTTCTCTACGCAATTACAATCTTCGGTATCTAACCCGCCACATATGGGAGATCCTGGAAGGCTCGGAGGGGGGGGCTCTGACTCGACAGTTGAAAGCGGCCTTCACCCCTTATCATATACTCTATCTTTTACATGTTGAACAATCGCCCCCGGTGTCTCGGAGGGGGGTGGGGAGGAAATATCTTGAGGCCCTACGCACTGCTTGGCGGGTACTCTGCCAGAGATTTGACTGGGATAGGCGAATGTCTCCGCTGGTGCCCTTGGTGGGTAACCCGGACTTTAGACCAGGCTTTTCTCAGCGTACTATCTTTTGTAACTGGGCGGACAAGGGACTGGTATGTCTAGGCGATTTGTATACGGGGGTGGCTGGTGTCCTAGACAGTTTCCAGCAGATACAACAGCGCTATGACATTCGCACCCAGGATTTTTATGGTTACCTGCAGGTGCGACATTATTTAACCTCAATAAATATACGAGTCGAGGGGTGGATGTCCACTAGCTCTCCTCGTTTCGTTTTGGGGAAATTAGCGGAGCGAGTGCCGGGGGAGGAGATTGGTCGACAGTTGCTCCGGCCCTCCGGAGGAGATCTGTTCCTGATTGAACTTGCACGGAGGTGGCGAGGCGATGGAGTAGATGAAATGACGGCGGATATATTACGTGTAGCATTTGAGGGGATCTCGAAGGGATCGAGGTGGGTCTATCTCCAAGAAATGCAGTATAAGTTCCTGTGGAGAGCATATGCTAGCGATCAATGGGCTTCGCAGGCTGGAGTACGACCTACTGCTATATGCGGGTGGTGTGATCGAGCAGTCGGGACCTTGCTCCATAAATTTTGGGGTTGCCCGAAGGTACGCGACTTATGGGTGCGAGTCTGCGCTCAATTGCAGCGGTGGACAGGGTCAGAGTGTGCCATACAGAGGGAGGTGTGTCTTTTCCATAATTGGGCTTTAGGTTTTGCTCACTTGCCATATCGGCGTAGAGCGCTATTTGAGCGTGGCTTTTTACTGGTTAAGCGAGCATTGCTAAGTCGCTGGATATCTTCCTCACCCCCCTTTTTGGGGATGTGGGAACAATCTATGTTTGATTTGATGATTATGGAAAAGATGACTGCACAACAGAAGGGAGGTAGGACTTGGGAGGAGTTCTGGGAATTGTGGTCTCCTGTGATCTCTCAGCTGTCCGCCAAGGAGCGGGGAGTGGTGCTCAATGTTGGTGGGTGAGGTCATGGGAATGGGATACCCGTCCTGTTGTGGGGAGCTTCCTGCCGTGATGATGATGTAGCCACTCCTGTAGTGGTGTCCCAGTGTTGCCCTGATGTACTTTGAAACAACTATATGTGGGTTCCCTTCCGGGGAGGCTTCTGTCCTTTCTTCTTCTCTCCTCCTATATCTTTTACTTTATTTTTCTCTTCGACGGGAGCTCCTTGCCCTGTGTATGGAGCTGTTGGTGGGGGGGCTAGCCAGTGGTTGTCTGGTGTGCCTATTGGTAGCTCTGTTATGTGCGATGAGTCTTTCATGTTGTGCGGGGGGGGGGAGGGTATGGCAAAGGGGGGGGGGATTAAGGGGTGGATATGTTGGGGGGTTATTAGTTTTAATGTTTGTTGTGTGTACCTGTTGTTGTTCTTTAAACCTGTATTGTTTGTTCTTTTGGAAAAAATTTTCAATAAAAATGATGTGAACTAAAAAAACAAACACGTACCCACGCACGAATGTACGCGCGTACCAATGCACGAATGTACGCGCGTACCAATGCACGCACCAACGTACGTGGCTAGGCACATTCCGAGGGTGTTTTTCTGACACCAATACTCAGCGTAATGAAAAGCATGCCTCCTCTTTCCTTCTGTAATGTACAGGGTGATGCCTGAGACAGCCTTCTGCGTTAGGCACACTGGGGGCTCGAACCCATGCTGCCTGTAACAGCGGTCAGTACCGTAACCATTGTGCTACAGCTCTGTTTCAGTGCTTTGTGTCTGTACGTCTTCTTACGATTAACGCGCAGTAATGCGGCACGGCGCCCGGTAACGCTCGTTAATTTTTCTAACGCACGGTAGTGGTAACGATGTACCGCCCATGTCCTTATTTGGGGTTTCTTTCACTACCGCGGCTCCTAACGCGAATTGCACTAACGCAGTTTAGTAAACATACCCCTTAGTGTATAGTCATAACAAGAGAGAAAAAAAAAGGAAGCACAGAAAATTCAGTCAGTCAAAGGTGAATGTTTACCACTTACAGAAAGTTTTTTTGTTTAGGATTTCATGATGTGCCCCCTGATGGATGGTTTTCTGCTTGGCATCGGTTCGTTTTCCGGAGGACAGACTGCTTAATCAGTAGGTTAATGGCTTTGGTGGGTGGTGCAGGAGGTATATGTAGGCCGACATCACCAAAGTCTTGAGCATGCTGGAAGGAAGTGACAACCCACTTTTCGGGACTGGGCTGGAATGGATCCAAGAAAGCAAATTAGCAGGTAAGACCTAATTTCCCTTTACTATGCGGCGCTAGCGGCTTCCGTGCAAAATCAGAGCTGCAGCCCCATTGATTAAACGGGGCCGTGGCTGATTTTGAACAGAAGCCGCTAGCGCTGCTTAGTAAACAGACCTTTAGGTCTGGTGACTCAGAAAGTATTTAATGCCAATTATACACTTGTGCTGGAGAAAAAAATAAATATTGCAGGTATTTGATTTTTTTCATTTCTTCCAGCAGATGGTGTAAGCAACAAGCTGTGGCCAAAAAAAAAAGAAACACGACAGTATAAAAGAAAAAGAGTTTTCCAGGAGCAAAGAATGCTGTGCAGCAAGAAATACTGTAGCAAATACAATTTATGCAAAGGAAGATGAAAAAAGTGTGAGAGCTGCAAACATAAAAAAAAACAAGAACTGAATCCAGAGATAGCACTAACTCAGAAAAATACATTCAGTGCTGAACAATAGTGTGGGCAGAGATGCGCCGTTGCGAAAAATGAATCATTATAACAGATTTTCTATTTAAGGTGGAAATGAGAATTCTATGTAATTAAAAAAAGTACTTGGAATCATGTTTAACTTTACTGCTTTATAAATAAATCAAGTTCAGTTTTAGGTTGAAAGACAGAGGATGAATTTGAAAGCATTGTTTCTCAAATGACATTCAGAAATCATGGGGACATATTGTAATTAAAGAGCAGTATACTGAAAAAACAAAACAAAATTATTTCTATTCTTTTTTTTTATTTGACATGTTTGCTACAAATGAAAAACAAAACAAAAGAGAAAACTTGATTTTAAAACAGCTCACTGCCAGCATGTTGTGTTGGGCTGGGCTCTCTATAAAATACAACCATAGGTATACCCAGCTTGGTGTCAAAATGTATGGCCATAAAAAGAGTCCAGAAATACAAAGGAGCCCGGTATGCCACTTTAGCGGATATATACCAGCTTTTTGTCTTTGTTTCATGTGGAGGCTGTCACATATTAAAGATATCGTAAGGCCTTATGCTATATAGATAATGGAGAGAGGATTTAAGATGTCCAGGTCGGAATATGCACAGCAGGAATGTACATCCATTTGCTGGCATATCTAGTGGGAGCAGCTATTTTAGAAATGGAGAAGCTAAAGAAGGGAGCTTCCCCATTTCATACTTTGCAGTGCTACAAACAGAAATATTGTGGATTCCTGGCTGCTGCAACGCAGATAGCAGGCTTGACTTGGGGCTTGCTATCTGGTAAAGGGGGCTAGTGGTGGGATCAACTTTCTCCCCACTCCATCCCCTCCTTGGACAATCCACCATATCTCCCACCCCTGACTCCATCATCAAGATTCTCTCTATCCCTTCTGACACTATCTCACCCCACCAGGGGTTTCCCTGTTGGTCTAGCGGGGAGTAAGGGTGATCCCCAGTTGCTCCTGCTTCATTGAGTGCCCAGCATCAAAATGGTACCTCCTGATCCCTAGCGATAGTCTCATAGTATTAGTGCTGGAGGTCAGAGGTGCCATTTTGATGCCAGGCGCTCCTGCTAAACCACCAAGGAGAACCCCCAGTAAAAGTCAAGGGGTGTTGAGAGGGGGAGGGGGGTGGGGATGCTACTATTAGGAGGTGCAGCGTAAACATTTTTGTATACACAGATGACATCCAAATTTATGACTCCTTTAGTTCATCCTTTCAGAAGGCCTGTGACAAGCCTGAGTGCAGTCTATATGGGCTGTCCAGGAATGAATGTGGATGAATAGACAAATTGAATCTAAATATGATTACTGTCATATGGGCAGGCGGTAAATAAGTCCCTGCCTGGCTGCAGTTTTGAGGTATCACTTTTACAGGATAAAAGTGCAAGATTTAGGAATCCTAATTGATTTCTCCTTATCTTGGGTGGCACAAATTGATGCTGTGGTTGCTAAGGCCTATGGGTCCTCACAGGGCCAGCCCAAGGCTATATGATGCCCTAGACCTAGACGAACCTTCAGCCATGGGCCCCCAACCAGTCAGGAGCAGCTGAAGGCCCTACCAAGCCCCCCCCCCCCCCCCCGTGGTCAGAATCGCTCTTTTCTCACCAACCTCCCCCTCCCCTAAGATGTCCAGCATCTTCCCCCTTCTATCCCATCAAGCTTCTCCTCCCTTCCCTTCCCTGCTGGGTCTACCTCATCACTGCTCACACTTGATGTTCCTGTTATTAGCACTATTAACCATTTCTATCGCAGTATTTGGCATAAGTAGTGCTGTACTCATACATAAGTGACAGTCCCTGCTCAAGAGAGCTTACAGTCTACTCAAGACAGACAAACAGAACAAAGAAGAGACTAAGGATTTCATTTATAGAGAAGGATTAAACATATGTGGATATTAAACAGGAGAATAAGAGGGTCAGGATCCAAAAGCAACCGTGAAAATGAAGGTTTTTAGCCTGGATTTGAATAGGAACAAAGAGAGCCTGACTTGCCTACTCAGAAAGTCTATTTCAGGTGCATGGCACAATAAAGTTTAGAGTTGATGTGAAAGGAAAGGGCATAAATAAAAGTGAGAACAATGGGCCCAGTTTTCAAAAGGGCTAGTATTTAAATGCTACAGCAGTAAGCCATGGCACTTAAATATCAGTGAAATATTCAGCAGCAGTATCCGGATAGGAGCTGCTGCTGAATATCCAGGCTGAGCAGCACTATCTAGATAAATGCCAAAACGTATCCAGTTAGTGGGATTTTCATCCAGCATTTTACCCAGATTGCAACCTAGGACAGCTTTACATGTGGCCTAAGTTGCTAGGATAAGTACCGACTGAAAACCCTGCTGCCCAGATAAAGTCAGTACTTTTCTGAATAGCACCAACTCCACCCATGGACCGCTCCTGAACTATCCAGTTAGTGCCAGGGCAGTCTATGGAGATATTCAGAAGCACTATGTGAATAGTGCTGCTGAATATGACAGCACTCTTAACCGGACAGCCTCCCATTGGCCAACTGCCTAAGGGTTCTGAATATCAGCCACAGTAATTACAAAATACACTAGATGCATTAAAAAACGTAAGCAGTATAAACAAAGTATAATCTAAAGGGCTTCTACATCACTGTCAATAAAAGACCTCCAAGAAACTTCCTGTGACCATCTCACAAAATCTTTGTGAGGTTCCCTGGCCATATACAAAATCTTTGATCAGTAATTGATACTATAGGGCTTGAAGATACCACCAAAAGATCTTAAAGATTTGGGAGGATAGGCCCCTTCTTGACAGCGATGTTCGAGTCCCTACACCACTTCAGTGTTTTGCTGAATATAAATAGGATATAAGCATGTGTGCTGAGAAGATGAATCTCTATACATGAAGACTTGTTTTTTTTTATTATTATTATTAATTGAGTGTTGTTAAAATGAAATCTAAGACCCTTTTATGACTCTGAATAGTCTTACATCATAATGTCTCTGCTTCCGACCTCTCCCATTACCAACTTGTGCAAAACCCCATTAAGGAACCATCTTTATTTCAACCATTGTCGGATTTATTTTGGTAAGATAGTAAACTGTCTTAACATATCCTAAGAAATGGAGCTCGTGGCACTGGCATGCCCTTGCTCCCGCCCCGCCCCCCTCCCCCTATCAGGTGCACGTGTGCATTAATACAAGACCTCCCATGCAAGGAAGGTGGTGGTCAGATTGCATATATCTGTGCCAAACCAACATTTTGCCAGTAGTCACACTCATTTGCATGCCCCACCTCCAACTGGTTTCAGTCATATCCAACCCTTGACTGACTGGTCCACTTTGGTAGATTGATGGAACACATACTCTATCTCCCAGCTCCTCCCCTGCTCATCACGGCAGCTGTTTTCTCACATCTTGCTGGTGCATATGCAGACCTGCATATCATACTTTTCAGACTAGTGTTGTTTTGTAGGTATATGTGTTCATACTCTCCCAGTGAGTACAGTCATCTGCAGATGATTCTGTTTTATGACTTTCAGGGTATTTGTTTTGCTGTCCTGGCTGCTACACATTGACACTCCCAATTACAGTTGCCCTACGTGATGGGCTGCTACCCATATAGGGATCACATGCATTCTCCAGGAACAAACAGGAAGTCAGTCCTCACATATGGGTGATGGCACCGACGGAGCCCGCGTGGAGTGTTTCCCCAGCTTTTAAAGAAAGCCTTTGGTAATGCCACCACGCATGTGTGGTCCCCTTCCCGCTCAAAAGGTGTCTTCTTACTCAATCTCCCTTTTTCCGCAGAGCCCTTCAGACATGCATCTCTTCCCTGGAAAAAGTTTCTCTGTTTCCAACCTGTTTTTGCTATCCAGCCTTCGCCGGTCCTCTTCCCGCCTCTCGAGCACTTCTGCTTTGGCCTTGGTCTCGGGGGTTTTCCCTTTTTGCATTTTAACGCGCTTTCGTGCCCTTTTAACCACTGGCCACGTCGAGGATCTTCGACCTTGCAGGGGTCCTTTTTCCCCCAATGGCCTCCGGTTCTAAGAAATGTGAAAGGTGTTTAAAAAACATGACGCTCACGGACACCGATGACTGTTCTCTCAGGTGTCTAGGAGCCGAACATGACCTGGAGCTATGCTCCCTCTGTAAGAAGATGTCCTCCAAAGCCATCCAGAGTTGTAAGCAGAAGCTGAATGATCTCTTCTGTAAGGCAGCCCTGGTAGCCTCCCACTTTTCGGCCCCGCAACCTCTGGAGTCTCCCAAGGCTCCTCCCTGGGCCCGGCGGCACTCTGACCAGGGGTCACCTGAACGTGAGCAGAAGAAGAAGTAGAAGGACGCAAGGACTCTTATCAGGGGTGCCAGACAAGCGTGAGAGGTCATGCGCCCGGTCTCTCCCCCCTCGGCAGTCTCTGGAGTTGGAGAGGGAGCGGCCCAGTAAGGTACCTCAAACAGATACGGAGGCCTGCGGTGAAGGTGCCAAGTCTCCCGAGGGTTGTCCTAGCGAGGACTCCCTTTCCTCCTCAACACCCGACCCAGTCACCCCAGTGTCGGTGTTGCAGGGCCCCACTACCAAATGGGAGGCCCAGATGCTGGCCTTGGAGCGCAGTGTTTCTGCATTCCCCGCCCAGCAGGCACTAGTGCCTGTCCCCGCTGGCATGCGCCTTAAGACCGCAGGAACCTTGACCTTGAGGACTCCCCAGGCCGCCACAGTGACCCCCAAGAGCCAGAAGCCTCATGAGGGTCCTCGGCGCGTTTCTCGATCTCCATCCTGGTCCTTCGGTGCGAGATCTTGGGCGAGTGTCTCTGGCTCCGGGCAGGTTTTGGCCTCAGAAACCCGGCGTGGGTCACTGACTCATCTCGAGCCACCCAACCTCAAGTCCTCCATGGACTACTCAGAGTGAGAGTCCGACGGGGAGACCTCCCCGGAGACTCAGTTCCACCGAGACCTCGCCTCGGACCCCTCTCCACTGACCCAGAGGTGACAGTCACCTCCTGAGGACACCTCCTTTCTGGAATTCATGCGGGACATGCGGCAGGCCCTAGCCCTCGCCACAGAGTCGGAGGAGGTGCCCCGCACAGAGGAACTCTATATTCTTCAATATGAAGTCCCTCCAAAAGAAGTTCTCTTGGTGCCGGTTCCTTCAATTCTGAATAGACTCCTCCTTCGCATGCGGGAGACCCCAGCCTCAGTCCCTATCGTGAGCAAGCGCCTGGACACTATGTATAGGGTTCAGCAGGGCTCGGGGTTTTGGAAAGCTCAGCTTCCCCACACCTCGATTGTGGTCAAATCAGCCATACGGAAGCTAAAGAGCACAAAGGCTCATTCTTCGGTCCTGCCAGGCAGAGTCTCGTACCCTCAACGCCTTCGGGTGCAAGGCTTATCAGGGCTCCATGCTGTCATGCTGCATCCAAGTTTACCAATTATACATTGGGATGTTCCCCTGTGGCCTCGCTAGAGAACTTGGAGGTTTTGCGGCGGGCCTTGACAGAGACTATCTCTGGCATTTTCAGGCCCTGTCAAAGTCCATCGGAGAATGTTTGAAGTACCTCTCGCGATCAGCGTGCGACGGCTTCGAGTCTTCCATCCAGGTGGCAGCAGCTCTCATTGGAGTCCACCAGCAGGCTTGGCTTCAGTCCTCGGACCTGGAACAGTGGGTCCAGGAGAAGCTGCTGGATGTCCCTTGCCTCAGGGAGCAACTATTTGGCAAGCCCATGGAGGATAAGGCAGCAGAGATTGAGATGGAGAACTGACTCATACCTCTCCCGGAAAACTTCCTCCCTCCACAGGAAGAAGCAGCAGAGTAAGAAGCCTTTCTTCCACCAGAAGGGGCTCCCATACAGGGGCTACCCATCCTACCTACCGGCATCGAACCCTGTTCAAGGCAGTCAGGGCAAGCCACGGCCCTTGTAAGCCAAAGGGTCCTAAGACCCAACCCCCAGTGCTGGATCAGCCACCCTCAGGGTTTTGACACCATCGGCATAACCTCTCATCCCCTGGCAGGGCAGCTGTCCGTCGGGAGGGGGGTCTGCTCCATTTCTCCCACAGGTGGGAGCCCATCTCCACTGATGCCTGGGTCCTCCAGGTCATTCGGGAGGGCTGTCTTCTCCATCTGGACCAGGCTCCTCCTCCGTACTTCCCCGGGGAGCCAAGTCGACTTCCCCAGCACCTGGTCCTCCTGAGTCAGGAGCTTGCAGGCCTCCTCAAGGACAGGGAGGAGAACCAGTCCCACCGCACTTCTGAGGACGGGGGTTTTACTCCCAATAGTTCCTCATCCTAAAGCAGACAGGGAGTCCATCCTCAACCTGCGGAACCTAAACAAGTTCCTGATGTGGGTGAAGTTCAGGATGCTCTCCCTTGGAACATTACTGCCCTACCTCCAGCAGGGCGATTGGCTTAGGTCCTTGGACTTAAAGGATGCTTACGCTCACATCCTTGTCCATCCCAAACACAGAAAGTACCACCTGTGGGTCTTCACGAAGTGCCTGGCCATGGCTGCAGCCCACCTACGGCTGCAGGGCACCTTCATCTATCCATATCTAGATGACTGGCTCATAACTGGCGGCATGGCCTTCGAAGCCTGGCAGGCCATGGACCGCACCATTCACCTCCTGGAGCATTTGGGGTTCACGATCAATTATCCAAAGTCCCACCTCACTCCATTTCAGTCCCTGGAGTTCATCGGGGCTTGCTTGGACACCCTGCGGGCCACGGCTTTCCTCCCTAAGGGCAGGGTTGACCGCCTTGTGTCCCTGGCGTCCGAAGTGCACTGCCACAGCGCCGTCTCAACCCGGACAATGCTTTGCCTTCTCTGCCACATGGCCTCCACGGTCCATGTCATGCCCAATGCCCATCTCAACATGCTGGTGGCACAGTGGTGCCTCCGAGCGCAGTGGATGCAGTCAACTGGCAGCCTCCGAGACCCCATCTCGGTCTCTCCCAGCACGGCAGAGTTTCTCGCTTGGTTGCAGGAGTCTCGGAATCTGATTTGGGGTATTCCCTTCCAAGCTTCAGGTGGTCTTGACGATGGATACCTCCCTGGTGGGCTGGGGAGCCCACCGCAAGGGGCGGCGTACTCAAGGAACCTGGTCCCTTGAGGAATCCTGGCAGCAGATCAACCTGCTAGAGCTCTGAGCCATCCACTTTGCACTCAGGTTTTTCAGGGACTGCGTGCAGCACCAAGCGGTGCTAGTCCAGATGGACAACCAGGTCACAATGTTCTATGTGAACAAAAAAGGAGGTACCAGCTCCTACAGCCACTCTTTGGAGGCCAAAGTCCTATGCTCCTTTGCGGTGAGCCAGGGCATGACCATCTGGGCCACTTGCCTTCCGGGCCAGAACAATTCATTGGTGGACTGTCTCAGCAGAGTCCTCCAGCCGCACGAGTGGCACCTGTGTCCCCGGACAGCGCAATGGCTCTTCCAGCATTGGGGAACTCCAGACCTGGACCTCCACGCCAGTCCTGCGAATTTGCAGCTCCCCCTGTTCTGTGGTCCCCTCCTGCCCCCAGGGAGGGTGGCCCCAGATGCCTTCCTCATCCCGTGGGAAATGAGCCTGCTGTATGTCTTCCCCCCCTCCCCCATACCCCTCATTGCCTGGATCTTTCTCAAGGTCCATTGGGACAAGGCCTCTCTGATTTTCATAGCCCAGAGGTGGCCCAGGCAGCCTTGGTTTCCCCTGCTGCTCCGTCTCTTGACAGAGCCCCCGGTCCCTCTTGGGTTCTCACCAGAGCTGCTGATACAAAAGGAGGGTCTGCTTCTTCACCTCAACCTGAGGTCCCTATCCCTCACAGCTTGGCAGATGAGCAGGTCACTCTAGCCTCCTACCAGCTTCCCGTGGAGATAGAGGACATTCTTTTGGCCTCATGAAAGGACTCAACCAGACGGGTTTACGCCTTCATCGGTTCTCGGTATGGTGTTCAGAGCTCCGAGCGAACCCATTCTCATGCCCTACCAGTTTGGTCTTGCAGTAGCTGCTCCACCTCTCGCAGTCTGGGCTGAAGTCCAACTCAGCAAATCACCACCCTATCGAGGGCAAACCTCTTTCAGGGCAACCGTTTGTCTTTTGTTTCATTCGAGGCCTGCTCCTTTCCAGGCCCCCTACCTGCCCTTCTCCGGTGGAATGGGACTTCAATGTGGTCCTCACACAGCTGGCCAAGCTGCCCTTTGAACCCATGGCTACCTGCCTGCTGTGGCATCTGTCGTGGAAGGTGGCCTTCCCGGTGGCTCTCACCTCCGTCTGGAGAGTCAGCGAACCCAAGATGCTAATGGCCAAGGGACCGTATATGATGTTTTATAAGAACAGGGTGGTCTTGTAGACTCACCCCAAGTTCCTTCCTAAGGTCATCTCAGATTTTCATCACAATCAAGAGATAGTGCTGCCCACTTTCTTACCGAAGCCCCACGTCGACTGGGCATCGGCAATTCTCCACACCTTGGATTGTAAGAGGACTTTCTC
The DNA here is from genome assembly GCA_033557465.1 of Ichthyophis bannanicus. Taxonomy (NCBI): domain Eukaryota; kingdom Metazoa; phylum Chordata; class Amphibia; order Gymnophiona; family Ichthyophiidae; genus Ichthyophis; species Ichthyophis bannanicus. The sequence goes on along the minus strand of CM066036.1, from coordinate 522,597,921 downwards.
TATCTGCAGCGGACTCAAGACCATCGCAGATCCAGGCAACTCTTCATCTCCTTCAATCCCAGCCATCTGGGGCTGGTGGTCACCAAGCGTACCTTGTCCATCTGGGTGGCGGACTGCATTACTTTGCCCAGGCCCATGCCGGGTTTCCCCTGGACTGCTGAACTATGGCGACGTCAGTCGCCAGCCTGCGCTCGGTGCCACCTGCAGACATCTGCTGGGCCGCCACCTAGTCCTCCAATCACACCTTTGCGGTGCATTACTGCCTGGAGAGGGAGTCATGTTGGGCTGTACTCCATAATCTGTTCTGGGTTTAAGCAATTCCTGCCCTCCGACACTTCTTGCTCTGGCTACCGGGAACGTGGCCATTAATGGACTCGGGGTCCTTGGGCTGCCTTCGGCTTTCACTGGCAACTGCTCACGGCACTGCCGTGCTTTTTCCTACAGGTCCTCGGTAGCCTGTAGCTAGGGAGTCCCATATCCGAAGACTGACTTCCTGCTTGTTCCTGGAGAAAGCGTAGTTACTCACCTGTAACAGATGTTCTCTAGGGACAACATGAATCAGTCCTCACAACCCTCCCTCCTCCTCTTGGAGTTGCTGTATATTTTTGCCATCTTCTCGAAGGGGCTATAGCTATGACACCTGACTGAATAAGATGGCACTTTTGGGTGGGACTGATTCCTGTTATCCATAGAGAACACCTGTTACAGGTAAGTAACTACACTTATTATGTGTTCAGACCACACTGGAGTGGAGTGGAGGAGTGGCCTAGTGGTTGGGGCAAGGTACTTCAGGCCAGAAGGTCAGGGGTTCAAATCCCACTAGAGGACAGCAACCTTGGGCCGGAAGGACTGGGGTTTCTAGTCCCACAGGTGCTCCTTGTGGTCTTGGGCAAGCCACTTAGCCTTCCATAGCTCATGTTCCCTGTAAAATAGTTATCTCCAAGTTATAATGCCCTGTTCAATGTAATTTCAGTTTGTTCAATGTAAACCACACTGATGCAGAATAGTGTGGTATATAAGAGAATGTAAATAAATAAATGAAGGGTGCAACTAGCCCAGCCATAAACAATGCAGAAACTTAAATCACTTTTGAAGACCCCTACTGTTTACTGTGACCTTTCAGGGGATGATATGATAGGGCGGAATAGACACTAGGCTGTTTTGCATTGTTCTCAATGTCTTCTTATCTGTCTAATCTTTTCTGGTTTTATTGTAGTTCTATTTCTTTTACTTTGTTTTTAAAATTGTAACATGCTGTAGTACATAGTGCTGGGGAGCAGCCTGCTGTCTTGACACATGTTGGTACCAATGACACAGGAAAGTGTAGGAGGGAGGGTCTAGAGGCTAAATTTAGGCTTTTAAGTAGGAAGATGAAATCCAGAACTTCCAGGGTAGTATTCACTGAATTGTTTTCCATTCCATGCCCAGGCCCCAAAAAGCAGGCAGAGCTCCAGAGTCTCAATGCGCGGATGAGACGATGGTGCAAGGAAGAGGGGCATGGATTTGTTAGGAACTGACTAACATTCTGGGAAGGGGAGGGGAGGGGCTTTTCCGAAAGGATGGGCTCCATCTTAACCAGGATGGAACCAGGCTGCTGGCATTAACATTTAAAAAAAAAGAGAGCAGCTTTTAAACTACAGTACATAATAGGGGAAAGCTGACAGTCACCCAAGAGCACATGGTTCGGAAGGATGTATCCTTGAAGGATATTAGCAAAACAGGGAAGTTAGGGCATTTGAACAGGGAGGTTCCAATAAAGATAAAAATAACCCAGATGTCCTTCAGTACAGAGCCAAAAGATTCCAAATTACTCCTATCAATTGATAACCATATGAATAAAATACAGCTTGTAAAATGCCTATAGGCAAATGCTAGAAGTCAAAAAAATAAGATGGGAGAGTTATAATATATAGCACTAAATGAAATATTAATTATATCTAATATCCAAGAAACATGATGGAAGGATGACAACCAATGGGACACTGTGATACCTGGTTAGAAACTATATCTCAATGATAGGGTAGATCAAATTGGTGGAGGGGTTGTGCTCTGTGTTAGAGAGGGCATTGAATCACACAGGATTAAAGTTTTGCAGGAAACAAAATACACTGTAGAATCTCTATGGATAAAAATTCCATGTAAAAAGGGGAAGGCGATGGCAGTGGGGATGTACTACCAACCGCCTGGCCAGAATGGATGATAAGATGCTAAAATAACTCAGGGAAGTTAACAAAAGTTACAACACAGTAATGATGGACGATTTCAATTACCTCATTATCGACTGGGGCAGTAGGTCACAGCAGGACATGCTAGGGAGATAAAGTGCCCAATTTTCAAAGGCAGTTACACTGGTAGTGAATTTGGAAAATCCCAGTTAAGTCCCGTGCCCAGATGCTATCCGCTTAGCATTGGGGCGTTCCGGGGCAGAGCGCAGGTAGGGAATGGCACTAAGTGGGTAGCAGCGATTTTCAATGCTGCCCATTTAGCACTCTGCACCTTAAAGATAGGCGAGGAAACCCCTTGCCTATCTTTAAGGCACTGGGGCTAAATGGGCATCATTGAAAATTGCTGCTGCCCACTTAACCTCAGCAGCTGTCGGCCTGTGTGGTATGTAATGGCTTTCTGACTCCCTTTGCTGTATGTCTGCATCCTGGGAAGAGAGACTACGTGGCTAGTAATACGTAGCCTATCACAGGTGCGGAAGTGCAAAGAAGTAGAGTGAGACAGTATTAAACAATGAGTTATAGACATGCTGGAAGAGGGAGAGGACATAGTGTACTATAAAAGAACTGTGAAACAGAGGATAGTTGTGTCTGCATCAGTCAGGCACCATTCTTGTAAGAAATAAAGTTAACCCTTGCTTCACTGAGGAGTCTGTTATTGTGTAAAAAAGTTGTTTTATTACAATACCCAAGCTTGATGTAAGTCTTTGACCTTTGCAACTGCTTCTTTTAGTTTTTTCTTAACTATTTTCCTCATTTTATCATAGTCTCCCTTTTGAAAGTTAAAGGTAGTACTGTGGATTTCCTTACCATCCCTCCTCCATTAATTAAATCAAACACGATCATATTATGATCACTATTGCTAAGTGGCCCCAACACCCTTATCTCTTGCATCAGATCTGGTGTTCCACTAAGGACTAAGGGGTATGTTTACTAAACCATCTTAATGTTACTGGCATTAGTTGCAGTCTTACTGTGACGAATGCCATATAAGGTAGTGGGCGTTCCGGTCTTAAGGTAGCATTTAGGGTTATCGTGCGATAAGGTATGTTTTTGTGCGATAGAGGGAGCCGTGGCACGTTAATGCGCATTAGCCTTAATTAGGCGCGCTGATCTACAAACACAGCAACAGAGGTATAGCACAATGGTTAATACATTGACTGATGAAACAGGGGTCATGAGTTTGATCCCCCAGTGGGCCTAATGAGTAAGGCTGTCTGAGGCATTACCTTTTACTTTAAATCAGTGCTGTCTGAGGCATTTTCTTTTTTAATTTAAATTAGTGCTGCCAGCAAACACACCCTCACAGTGCCTTAACCTAAGGTGCCGCATAAGGCGCCCTATAAGGCACTCCAGAGGGCACATTATAAAGTGCACTGTCTGCCTAGGCACCTTATAATGTTCCCTATAGGGCGCCTTATAAGGCGCCTTGTGAGGCACCTTAAGGTTGCAGCACTGTGAGTGTATTTTTGCTGGCAGCACTAATTTAAATTAAAAAAAAGAAAATGCCTCAGACAGCCCTATCAAATAACCCCACTGTGGGATCAAACCCATGACCTCTGCCTCCACAGGCAGAGAAGTAACCAGTGGGCTACAGCACTATAGCTATTAACAAACCCCTGGCTGGCTACAGAAGGACTTCAGGTCACCACACAAATTCTCTGCTGTGGTTACCAGGATAGGGTTAACCCACCCATACCCATGATGCACTGCACATGCAAATCAGCAGTCTACAGATGATAACAAGATGGGGTATGCACCCCCACAGCACCTCGGCCTGGTAGGGGGAACTGACCGTGTGCACCCCCACAGCACCTCAGCCTGGTAGGGGGTACTGACCGTGTGTGTTACTGGCACAGAGTAGCTACAGACCGTCACATTGTGCGGGTACTGTGCTCACCCTGAGGGTGAGGTGGGGCATCCAGCACCAGGTCCACAGCACCTTTCATGGCTGAAATAGGCCATGCTGCAGGTCCCCATCAGTGCTAGTGTGTGTGATAGGTAGTACCTGCAGTCACACCAAGATACATCTGTGTCCATCTGTATTTTTCAGTCATGTCTAGCCCTTATGGGCTATGATGTACCCAGAATAGTGCATATCCTGTGTTGGTGCCATGATCACATGATGTAGGTGAAGGGGAGTGTTTGGACCCACAGGCAGATTATGTACCACCACCCATCCCACCCTCTGTGGATCAGGGTGGGAAACAGGATCTCCCACCAACAGATTCCACATTCTACCTCCCTGCAATGGTGGCAGTAGAGGGGACCATCAACCCCAGTCCTGCTGGGGAATAGACACCCTACAGGGCAGTCAATGCAGATCTATACACATCAATAAGGCAAGGCAGACAGACAGTAGGCCTGGAAATGCTCAGCTGCCCCCCACCACTATCTGACATTCTCCAGAAGCAAGCACAGTGAGTCTCCAGCCATGGCACCCTGCAAGGTGTTCCAGCAAGACACATACTAACTGCAGACAGTCTGCTAGCTAGTCCATAGTGCATGTTCCTGGAGAAGATGCATGTACCCAGAACTGGGATGTCAGCCTTCCCCCCCAGCAGATAAGTCAGTGATTGGGCCCCAAAAAAGAGAACCCATAAATATCACTTGAGCAGAATACTATATAGCACTATGGGGGAAACTAGCCATGCCGTGGTCACTGCTCAGTCAGGGTGAGAGTGACCTCCCAGCATGACATGCTGTGGCCACCCTGTCCGTGCAGGTGGTGGCCGGGCACTACAATGTCCCAGCCATTGCCCTATGCTCTGTGCAGATGCATGCTGCCCAGGCCACCCTCTCCGGGCTATACCCACAGTACCTAGCTCCTCATTATGCACATTAGCAAGCTAACACTGGAAACAGTGCAAGCAGTGTGGGCTGCGTAAGGTGTTGGCAGCCACCACACACTGGATGGATAGACACACACTCCCACACCTATGCCAGCATTGTGCAAATATAGAGGCTTTTGGCAGCCCTGGCCACCTCACCAGTCCTGGGCACAGTGCAGGCATGGCTATAGTACGCAATACTGTTGGGGTCATTCCCTGGGGTGGTAAACACTGTCAGACACTAGAACTGAAACACACTCCACAGACATCAGAAAGGTTGCTATGATGCAGCTCAATCAGCAAATTGTGCTTAATCTAGGAATTGCTATCTGTGATTAATCATAGCAACCTTTTGATATATATGTAACGTATTCCCAGGTTTAGGGTGGCATTGTAAGGTATGCAAGTGCTAGTATTGGGAGATGCTGTTGCACGCAGGGCCCAACATCCTGCCTCTCCAAGAGGCTGTGGATATTGGAGCCTGTGGGTGCGGGTGTTTCTGCCCCTGTTGGCCGCTACTCTGGGGCAGAGGTTCCCAACTCCGGTCCTGGTGGGCCACACACTGTTCGGGTTTTCATGCTGTCCTTAATGAATATGCATGTCATACATTTGCATACCATGGGGGCGGCGCATAGATATACAGCACAGGCATCTTTATTAGAGACAGCATAACACCTGAATGATTTTTGGCCCTCCAGGATTGCATTTGGGAAACTCTGCTCTAGGTATTGCACATGTCTATGGTGTCTGTGCTCTGTAGGGTAAAATATAGGCGTTTGAGGCATGATTATGTTATCTACAATAAAGGTTCCCTCTTTATTACCACGGTTTAGTAGTGGGTAAAATATGGGGACTGGGTTGGCAGGAACCACAGCTGGGACTTGAACCTGTGACTTTCTGCTCCTGAACACACTGGCTGTGTGTACTGCACCACCATGTTGCCACAGGGACAGTGCATTCCCTGGGGATACCATGACTGTTTGTCAGACAGGGCCTATCTGTTGCAGTGCATGGCACCCACCTACACAGGGCTAGGCCATGGTCTGCTGTGGGCAGCTGCCACTGCCCCCTCCACCACCAGTACCCCTCTGCCACCATGCTGCCATGCCCTTCTGCTGGTGGTGCTGGTGGTGTGCAGTCTCAGGCCATCCAGTGTGCCGGTAGGTGGCTGCCTATGGTGCGGGTTCTGGGGTAGGGGTGCCTGCATAGATGTCCACGCTTCCCCCCAGCACCGCCTGCCAATGTTCTGTGCCCTTGATGGTACCTGCTGGGTTCTATCCCCTGTGACACTGTGGGAAACACACTCGTGCCCATGTTGGGCCCTCATCAGTTGCTGTCTGGCTGCTCTACTGTTTCAGCATTCCTATGGGCCACCTGGGCATCACCCTAGTCTGCACTGTGGCCCAGCTGCACCACAGCATGTGCTGCCTGCAGCCCTCTGTATCCCCTTTTCCAGCATCTGTCCAGTTGCCCGTTCCGACATGCCCACCCTGCTGTTGCGGAACATGTGCATGCCATAGGAAACCTGTCCAATAATAAGGGAAAACCCTGATCAGCGCTATTTCACTGTGGGATCATTCTCCCTATCTCCCTAGCATGTCCTGCCATGGCACTGACCCAGTCAATACCGGGGTAATTGAAATCACTCATTATTACTGTTCTGTAGGTTCTGTTAGCTTCCCTGATTTCTTTGAGCATTTCATCATCCATTTCTTCATTATGGCCAGGCAGTCAATAGTACACCCCATGCCATCGCCTTTTATTCATATTAATCTGGTTATCGGTAGGCAGGGGTAATTTGGAATCTTTAAGCTCTGTCTGCTCTGTACTCAAGGGCATTTGGGCTACCTTTGTCTTTATTGGAACCTCTCTGCTGATGTGCCCTAACTTCATTCTTTTGGTAGTATCCTTCAAGGATACATTGTTCCGAACCATGCACTCTTTGGCGATTGTCGGCTCTCCCCTATTATCTAGTTTCCCTTACCTGACATATTTTTCTCACCTTCCCTTCTTCCCCTGTCACCTCACCAGCAAAGCTGTAGCTTCTAATCTGATATCTGCCATACTGGCTCCTTGCCTACTTTCAGTAGCGAGGCCCAGGGTCATTGCCATCTACTGCTTATTCCTCCTGGCTATACCCACTTCCCATTTTCCTGTGCCACCACAGCTGGCAGAGGGTGCGAACCCACTGACTATTTTGTGCCACGATGATCTAGGACTTACTTGCTAATGTTGCTCACTACAGGTCCACAAATACCTTTACCAACAAGGAGGTGGGAACCTCCTTTGGCACCTGAATGACTGCTGATGCATTCTACCTCTGTATGTTTGTGCAATGCATATGGATGGACAGTCAGCTAGACTGACCATTGACAATAGATGGTATCACCTGATGTAAAACATGTTTAAAATAAAACAGGAGGTTTCCTTAGAACCACAGCTGTGCACTGCATTAAGAGTAAAGCCAGAGATGGAACAACTACAAGAGCCTTCTAGTGCTGCTCAGTATGGTATAGTTGTAAATACCAGGAAGATGATATTTAAAAGTAAGTATCTGGTTAAGTAGAACATGCTGACTGGATAAATGCGGGCCAGCAAGATATTCAGTGGTACTATTCAGATAGTGCCACTGAATATTTCCTCTGACCATCTCAGCACTATACAGATAGCGCCAGTGATCAGTGCTTAATCCATATAGTCAGTGGAGGATGACTGGAGGATTAACAAATGGTTAGAGGGTTTGATTCCCACTAGCACTCCTTCTGGCCTTGGGAAGTCACTTAACCTTCCATTGCCTCGGAAGAAAGGCCCGGCAATCTACTTGTGGTTACACTACCAAGAAAACCCAGGAGCTGCTAGATCACCAGTTGTCTACTTATAATATTCACACTGGCAAATCCCAAAAACATATGGCTTATAAATAAAATATCCCACTACAAAAGAGAAGAGCCATCAGAAATGGGGCTGGAGACCACGTTCACTAGCAAGAACTATTTATGAGCAAGAAATGTCACCCAACACTGCCCTCTAGATCAATCATTGGCTCAGTTCTCTACTGATTACACACCTATCTATTATCCTAAACAACACATATTGCATCAATGTTTAAAATAAATATTCCTTATAAAACTGGCCAATATATACCACACACAACAAGAAGCCGTCCACCACATACAATATATAAAAGGCTCACAAAGTATCAAAAGTGTTGCAATAATGTAACAAACTTCTTCAGAGAATACTGACCATATCAAATGTTACAACACAAACATAAATTATGCCAAAAATTATTTTAGCCTTACTATGCAGATAACAAAAGCACAACCTTCCTGCACACAGTATATAGTCCAACATATAGCAGGGCAGCGTCCTTTATGTGCAATCAGTTTCAAAACATGCAAGCAAATTGATGTCAGCTGTAAGGGCCACAGAAAAGTACTTAGCTGTATGACAGTAGTCCCAATTTCATGGTTCTCCTGCGATTGGGTGCACACCATTTCCAATGCAGCACACTCTCCTCCCTTGCCAGCAGCTGGACGCCTTCTTTCTCCTGACCTGCCTGCAGGTTTTGAAACACTGCTTCAGGGGTTTGGCGCTTTTATCCAGCACAAATCGGCATTCCTTCCAGAATTCAAAAGGCTATTCAAAGAGAGTTAACGGAGCTTTGAACTCCACAGCGCATGTGACTTGTGTGCCGTGAAAGAGAAGTGAGAAGACGTTTCTGGAGTCCAATGGATTGGAGGATCCGAGGCGGCATGGGTTCACCAGAGGCAGGTCTCGTCAGACAAATCTGATTTCTTTGACTGGGTGACTAGGGAGTTGGACTAATGGAGAGCCCTAGATGTGGTATACTTAGATTTCAGTAAAGCCTTTGACACTGTTCAGCATAGGTGACTTATAAATAAATTCAGCACCCTAGGGATGGACCCTAAAGTGACTGACTAGGTTAGAAATCGGTTGAGTGGGAGGAGACAAAAAGGTACAGGTAAATGAAGCTCACTCTGAGAAGGAAGTTACTAGTGGTGTGCCGCAGGGATCTGTCCTTGGTCTGATTTTTTTTAACATCTTTGTTAGTGATATTGTGGAAGGACTATCGGGTAAGGTTTGCCTGTTTGCGGATGATACCAAAATCTGCAATAGAGTAGACAGGAAGGAGTATATAACATGAGGAGGGATCTAGCTAGGCTTGAAGAATGGTCTAGAATTTGGCAGCTGGGATTTAATGCTAAAAAATGCAGGGTCATGAACCTGGGCTGCAAAAATCCAAGGGAGCGGTACAGTATAGGGGTGAAGTATTTCTGTCTATGAAAAAGAGAAGAACCAGGGTGTTATTGTTTTTGATGATCTTAAAGTGGCTAAACAGGTAGGAAAGGCAACGGTGAAAGCCAGAAGGATGCTTGGGTGCACAAAGAGAGGAATAGTCAGCAGAAAAAAGGAGGTGATAGTGCGTCTATATAAGTCTCTGGTGCGACTTCGTTTGGCGTATTTTGTGCAATTCTGAAGACCACACCTTTAAAAGGATATAAACAGGATGGAGTTGGTGCAGAGGGTGGCTACTAAAATGGTTAGTGGTCTTCGTTATAATGCATATGAGGACAGACTTAAAGATCTTAATATGTATACATTGGAGGGAAGGTGGGATAGAAGAGATATGATAGAGACATTTAAATACCTCCATGGCATAAATGCACAAGAGGAGAGCCTCTTTCGATTGAAAGCAAGCTCTTCTACGAGGGGACATAGGATGAGGGTGAAAGAGAGTAGACTCAGGAGGAATATGCGGAAATATTTCTTTATGGAAAGAGTGGTAGATGCGTGGAATAGTCTCCCAGTGGAGGTGGTAGAAACGAAGACAGTATCTGAATTTTAAAAAGCATGAGATAAACTCAGAAGATCTCTAAAAGAAAAAAAGGGGACTACAGTAGTTGATATGGAAGGGCAGACTGGACAGGCAATGTTGTCTTTTTCTGCCGTCATGTTTCTCTAAAGTTATTGCTAGTGAGTGTGGTCCCCAGTCCCATTTCTGATGGCTCTTGAAATGCTGTCAAAGATTGTACATATTGTAAATACAAATTGTAGATAACTATCTTAAATTGTATATCGTACCCCTGTTGAATTCCAAGTTCAATCTCCTGTTTCATTGTAAGTGCCTACTTTGCACAATATCGTTTTATGTAAACCGCGCTGATTTTTAAGAGTGCGGTATATAAGAATCATAAAAATAAATAAATAAATAAATATTTTATTTATGTTTCATATAAGGTCTTTGGGGTTTGCTAGTGTGAATTTGGTGAGGAGTTAATATTATAGGTATCTTTGTATTTTCCTACCCCATTTGTGTCTTTTTTTGGTGCAGGGTCACCAGGAGTCAGCATTGACTGAAAGGCACACATTGATTTGCATCATAGCTGCTATCCAGATCCCAGCTCTGAATATCTGGATTTTTTTCAGCTGCAGCTGAATATCGACTCAGGTTTTTAAAGTTAATGAAGAAATAAAGTAGAAATATCTTATGTTTAAACCTTGTTTATTAAATTAATAACCACAATGCAACAATACAAATGGCTACCTCTAGCCCATGGTGACACTTACACAGTACCAAGGGAAGGATGGTCATACATATTTAATTTTCAACATTTTTCCTCACAGATCCCACCTCCACATTGTTAGCCCCCCCATACCCCCACAACTCCCTCCACCCCTTCCCATGCCCCACCCACAGGAATGTAGCTTAAAAAGCAAATCAAATGGAAGTACATCAATATACAACCATCATATAAATAGATGTCCAGGACTCAGCTGCACCGAGAAAAAGACCTGAGCTATAGCCTTCCCCACTGGAATGCAAGCATAGCTAGAGAGACCTGAAGGCATAAAATATATCAAATGAAGACACAGTTCAGGGCTATGCTACAACCCCAAGGCAACAAAGATTGAATGTAAGGTTCCCAGGCTTCCATAAATATTGTGCGGCGTGGGCCCAATCCCTGGGCCACAATGTTCTCCATCTGCATAAGCCTATGCAAACTATTCTGCCAGGCCCACAATGCTGGTGGTTCCGGATCCAGCCAAGTTCACAGTATGCCCTGAAGACTCAGCAAGCAGGACTTATGCACAAACAATTTTGATCCACGTTCCTTCACTCTGTGCCCCACCAGTTCCCCAAGCAAAAGCCCCCCCTTCCGAAAAAGCACAACCTGGCCCAGTATGGACCCCAGGTATGCCGGCAGCCTATCCCAAAAGGCTCACATGCTCATGCACAACCAAAATATGTGACCCATTGTGACACACTCTTCTTGGCACTTCAGGCAGGCCCCTCGTTGTGACCAGACCAGCCGTCTGTGCCCTCATAGGGGTAAAAGAGGCACACAGATTCACCTTATAAAGGATTTCATGAAGGTTACCTCATTGGTAATCTGGGGAACTCTTTTCAATGCTTGAGTCAAATCCTTCCTTCCCCCTTCTCCCCCCCCCCCCCGACTGTATCCAATTCCTCATTCCAACAGCTAGCCAACACAGTATGGTACTTTGTGGTTTCCACGTCTAAGGCCTTCTGCATCAAGAAGAGTGACATACGTTCCCTACTGCTCACCTCAAAGAAAGCTGCAAGTTTATCAACAAACCCTACCCTAGATCAGAGTGCTGCATTGAGGTACCTGCAGTAGCACGTAAACTCCCCCAGGAGCCAGTTGAAATTCCCTTGCCAATTCCGAGAGGTTTAAAATGACCATCCAGAATCAAAAACTGAGAGAGATGTTCCAAAATCCCTGCTGTTCCCATAGCCTGAACTCCCTGGACATTTCACCCATCAGGAACACCAGATTGCCCCAGAGTGGCAAGAGACCCGAGTACTCAGGATTCTGTTGCAACAATCAGCAAAGTTGCTGCCAAGCTTCCCTCAAAGTGCGCATGAGGGGACTGATGCTCAGGAATTGAGGGAAGTTGACCCGAGGGGCATGCAGAACAAACACCAGGTGTAACGTACCCAGTAGTTCACTCTTGAGCTGCAGTGGAGTGCACGTTGAAATGCGGTATAACCAATCACAAAAATGTCACAAAATGCAGCTGACATTGTATTGTTCCAAATCAGGGACACCCAATCCTCCCAGGCTATCCCACCGTGCATACAGACAAATGAAATATGCGGCTGATGCCCCTGCCACAAAAACTGGCCAAACTGTTGCTGCTAGGTCTGCAGTTCCCACTTACGCACCCTGACTAGAAGAACCTGCAGGAGATAAAGCCAGTGGGGGATCAGAGTCATTTTATAAAGGGCTATTCATCCAAGAAATGAGAGCGGGAGGCCCTGCCATCACTGAAACTGCTCCCACTCCTATCATGGTAGAGACAGTGTTTAAACAATACAGTTGTGACAGATCCACTGGCACCTGCACCCCCAGATATCTGAAGGAGACAGTCGTCCACTTCAGAGGGAAGGGCCTCAGCCAGTAGTTGGGCAGCTGGGGATCAAGTGGCAGAGCTTCCGACTTATCCATATTCAACTTCAAGCCCAAATAAGTCCCATACCACTGGAAAAACATCCAGTAGCACTGGTAACGAAGTCTGCAGGCTCCATAAGTATACCAAAATATCATCCGCATTCGCCACAGTCTTAAAGATGGTGCACCCAATACTCATCCCCCTCTATCCATATATCAGCCTGTATCAAACGCAACAATGGCTCAAGAAACAAGAAGAACAATAGGGGAGAAAGTGGGTAACCCTAATGAATGTCTCTGCTGAGAACAAAATCGTCTGAGACTTGACCGTTAACCACCACAGCACAGCTGCTCGAGGGGAAGCACATAACAGCCGAAGAACCTGCAAGAAAATACCATCAAAGACAAATGCAGCAAAACCCTAAACAAGAACTGCCAGATTACTAAGTCAAAAGCTTTCTCGGTGTCGAAGCTAACCAAAGATTCCTGGCGAGCTGCAAGACTCGCTTCCACCACGGCTATCACGCAGCGCAAATTCAGCACAGGATGCTGATCCCTGACACAGCCCACCTGGCCATCCTGGATCAGTGTCGGCATAAGGAGGGCAAGGTGATTGGCTAGAATTTTTGCCAAGAGCTTATTATCACAGTTTAGGAGTGAGATAAGATGATGGGGTGCATAACGAGCCATGAGGACGCAGACCTGCATAAAACCGTACCATTTGTTTCCATACCTGCCAGACCCTGGGGGTCTTTTAAACCTTGGATTGCAGAACACCTGCTCAATTGCCTCCTCTGTAATGGGGCGGTTTAAAGATTCCTTCTGCATAGCCGTAAGAACCGGCAAATCCACCCCAGTCAAGAAAACCATATCCCCAAGGCCAGCCACATCTCCTTCCATATAGAAGTCTTTATAAAAGCCTTGAAAAAAATCAAGAATGCACGGCTTGTCCGATACTACCATCTCACCATTGAGAAGTGTTGCAATACTCCCTAAACCCCTGCCAACACTTAACCAAAGATGACATCAAATGACCTGCTCAGTTCCCATACTGATGTAATTTGCACTGGTAGTACATCATGGATTTATTTGTAAGCTTGCTGATATATGATCTGTGAAGCAGGCTAGTAACTTTCTCGTTGGCCTCTGCCTATCTACTGAGGGCACACTGGCCAGAACCCCGGGGTCTTGGGACTTTCGTCATTACTGACCTGGAAAACCTTGCTTCCCCTCTGCTTCTGGGCTTTGGGCTCATTCTCAGTCCTTTAGTGGAACATGTGGGCCCCGAGACTCTGTGCCCTCCAGAGAAGGACCCTTTTGGGCTGCGCAGTGAAGGTTTGGAAGCCCATTCCCTGGTTGCATCTTCCCTCTGCCCACCCCCCCTCCTCAAATCCAGCATTTCTCCATAGTCTCCCTATAACCCCCTTGTCAACATCACCACTCCATCTCCCCTCCTTGCTTCTCCCTATGTCCCTTTCCATGTCCAGTATCTATCTCCCTAGCCCCCACCTCAATCTTATCCCTGCTACCTCCCTATTCCCCCCCCCCCCGCACTCACATCTCTCTTTTGACTCTCTGTGCCCATCCACATCCATTGCCCCCTCATGTCCACTTCCTCCTTCAATGCCTCCCCATTGTATGTACAAGAGGCAGAACCTGCTCATGAAGCAGCATGTCCCATGGGCAGGGGCTGTTCAAGCAGTGATCCCAGCCCAGAAAGGCAGGGCATAGTTGGCCTACAACAGCCCCTGCCCACAGGACATGTTGCTCCCATGGGCAGGTTCTGCTTCTCTGGGAGCAACATGTCCTGCAGGCAGGGACTGTGCAAGACATGACTGTGGCCCAGAGAAATAGAATCTGTCTGCAGGAGCATACGTCAGGAGGGCACCGTCGCTGGCCGCCTACCTTCGCTTCCCCCATTCAGGATGACCTGAGGAGTGCCAGAGGCCTAGTGGAGAGATTGCCCATAGGACACAAGACTGAGTAGCAATTGCAGCCTCTCACAGCCTTCTGCCCATGGAAGCAGCGTGTCCTGCAGGCAGGCTCTCCATTGGGCTGATTGTGCTCCGCAGGCCATCCTGAATGGGGAGTGGGGGACAGGTGGTTAGTAATGGAACCCTCCTGATGTCTGGTTCCCCCTGCTCCACTTACCCAATTTACTGGGTAGTGCTGGCACTGGTCCATCATGTCTTCATGCTTCCCCACCCCTCCGTTGTCCAGCATTTGTCTTCCTGCTTCCCCTCCTGTTGTCCAGCATGTGTCCTCCTATCCCCTCCCCGCCGTTGTTCAGCATTTATCCTCCTGCCCCCCTTGTCCAGCATTTTCTCCCCTGTCCCTCCCTCCATTGTCCAGCATCTGCCCTCCTGTCCCTCCCCTCATTTTCCGCATTTGCCCTTCTGTCCCTCCCCCCATTGTTCAGCATTTGCCCTCCTGCCCCCTTGTCCTGAATTTGCCCTGTCCCTCCCCCCATTGTTCAGAATTTATCCTTCTGCCCCCTTGTCCAGCGTTTGCCCCCCTGTTACCCCCCCATTGTTCTACATTTGCCCTCCTGCCCCTTCCCCCCATTGTTCAGCATTTATCCTCCTGCCCCTCCCTTTTTCCAGCATTTGTCCTCCTGTCCTTCCCCTGTCGTCCAGCATTTGCCTCCTGTCCCTCCCCTCCCCAGTTGTCCCTCATTTGTCCTCCTGCCCCTCCCCCAGTTTTCCAGCATTTATCCTCCTGTCCCCCTCCCATTTTCCAGCATTTGTCCTCCTGTCTCTCCCCCATTGTCCAGCATTTGTACTCTGCACCTCCGTTGTCCAGCATTTGTCCTCCTGCTCCTCCCTTTGACCAGCATTTGCCCTCCTGTCCCTCCCCCCCTTTGTCCAACATTTATCCTCCAATCCCTCCCCCCTGTTGTCCAGTATTTGTCCTCCTGCCCCTCTTTGTTCAGTATTTGCCCTCCTGTATATCCCCTTCCCATTGTCCAGCATCTGCCCTCCTGTCCCTTCTCCCCATTGTCCAGCATCTGCCAGCCACTTTTCCACCGTCAGGACAGCAAAAGCACAGGGTTTTCAAGACTTTGGTGCTTCTAAGTCCTTGCTGGTTCCACCCCCTTCTGACACGAAAAGCATCATCAGAGGGGGCGGGACCCATTGGAGTCTTAGAAGCATGCCGGAGTGGCAAGAGCCCACAATTTTACTTTCTGTTTTGTTTTGTTTTTTCAAAATTGATAACTTGCATGAGCTATCATTTTTGAAAAAAAAAATGGAAAGTAAAATTGCGGGCTCTTGTAACTCTGGCATGCTTCTAAGGCTCCGATGGGTCCCGTCCACTCTGATGATGTTTTTCGTGTCAGAGGGGGTGGAATCAACAAGGACTTATAAGCACCAGAGTCTTGAAAATACCATGTTTTTAAGGTTTTTACTTTCAGTTTATAGTTTGCCGCCATTGCCCCAGTGTCCTTGGATCTGGGGCAGCAATGGGGGTTGATTCTGCTGCTGTCAACCTGGGGCAGCAGCTGGTCCACTACATTTTTTTGTTTTTTACCTTGAAGGCAGAGTGAGGCAACAGCTACTTGGCTATTTTGGGGCATTTTTTGCCATCTGGGGAGGCCGCCTCACTCTGTCTCATTATAGAGCCGCCCCTGGGGACAAGATTCCATGAGCCCATGACAAGTGAGCAAGTCCCTAACTTGAGGGTGGAAGATTCACCATACATCGACGAAGTCCAGGGTATCACACAAGTGTTCCATCCCTCTGCCAGAGCTCATCTGGCCCAGGCCTCCAGGAGGGGCCCTGTCTATGGCTGGATCCAGAACACAATTAAAATCTCCTCCCAGGATGAAGGAATGCACTGAAAAACCTCCTAGCATCTTATCCAGACCCACAAAAAATGACTTGTCTGGAGTAGTGGGCCCATAGATGTTACAAAAGGTGAAGGGGGTATCCGCCAGCTTTCCGTCCAAAATTAAACACCCCTGAGGGTCAGTCACTTGGCGCTCCAGCACAAAATCCAACCCCTTATGAAAAATGACAACCACCCCTGCCTTCCAGGAGTCAGTGGATGCCCCAAAGGGCTGACCCACCCACCATCTCTGCAGCTTAGCATGGTCCTTTGGCTCCATATGCATCTCTTGTAACATAGCCACATCTGCCTTCAAGTCTCTTAGCTGCTTCAACACATATATTTTTATGAGAGAGCCCAGCCCATATACATTCCAGGAGAGACAATGAAGCGCAGGGTCACTCATGCTCTACTCACCCAAGGCTGAACATCCGAAACAGTAAATCCTTCTTACCAACACAGAATCCCATGGCTAACCACACTGGACATCCAAAACTATAAACCCCAGAAACTTCCTGTCTCCCACCCACCAAACCCCAACATACCCACACTCCGCCACACATAGGCCCATCTCTTCAGATCCATGATGTGTGTAGGACTCCCCACCTTGTCATGACAACTTCCCCTTTGCATAACCGCCAACCAACCCTGTCAAAAACACCCACCTACCCAACTCATCCTCATCAGTATCACACGCAAAGAAGGGAGACCAACCCCAATCTGCCCCAAGCGCACAGCTCTCAGCCACAATTCATACCCAAACTGCCTAGATATATGCCCACATATTCACTCCCGTACATTCCCCTTTCTACAGCAGACAACCCCCCCCCCCCCAAATCTTGCTAAATCCCCCAGGATGGATCCAGGTGTACTTATAACTCTCCATGCTCATGACATAAATTCCAAGTCAGGCCCTAGGCCCCAAACAAAGCGTTCGAGAGAGTCCCGCCCCTGCTAGACTGGGGGACTCAAACAGACCATCAGCTGAAGCTGACATCTTCCTCCCACACTCCACTCAGCGCCTCTCACGCATACATCCATCCCAAACTTCCCACCGGCTTCTAGCCCACCTCCCAAACATCCAATCTTCCCCCTGGCAGACCTCACTTCCCAACCCACTCATTCCCCAACATCCCCACTCGACCCAGAAGCCCAACAATGCCGTTAGTGATGCCAACCTTGCTAGGCCTACCCCATAACCTCCCCCCCCCAAGCTCAGCAAAACAAATAGCCAAGCAGACAAACAGAGAATTGGAAACAAACAGTGTACATCACAGTGAGCAAGTCCACATGCAAACGGGCCAGAAAACCAGTCCAAGAAAATAAATGGTAAGTCCACCAAGGTGCGAGCAAAATACGCTCGAGCCTACAAAAGGAGGGAGGAAGGAGTGGAATAGAAAAGGTTAAGGGTAGCCTGGGCCATTGCTGGTGGAGTCTCAAAAACTCCAAACCCTGTCCATTCCTGTCCTGCCAGCCAGACAATGCCAGGTCAGGCCCCAGCGCCTCCAGACTCTGCCTCTGCATGCATCACCAAACAAAAAAGTCCAGTCCAGTTCACAAGCAGGCCACACTGCCAGGGCATGAATGGCGCCCTGATCTCTCACAGAGGCTGCCAATTGTTTCATCCAGCATAGCAGTCCAGCTCAAGTCAGGCAAGGTGCACAATGCAAAGTCAGTCAACTAAGCAGCAGACACTAGAGAGCACTCACCATCCTACATATCCCACAGGCCGGGTCAGGGGAAATGTTCATCACAGTAGGCAGTGGCCTTCACCAGGTGGGTAAATGTGCTGCTACCCCTGATGTTGAATCTGAAGTTTGTCTGGGTATGCCAACACAAACCGCACTCCCCGCTCCTCTAACCGGGTGCAGATAGGCAAAAACTCTTTTCATTGGGCAGTGACACTGGTCGAGTAGTCCTGGAAGATCAGCAGTTGCTTGCCAGTCTGTACAGTGTTCCACTGGGCACAGGAAGCGTAGAGCACCAATTCCTTGTGCTGATAATTTAAGAAAAGGGTGATTACCACTCAAGGCTTGGGATCACTTTTCCACCAAGGGCCCTGGTGGTGCATGCGTTCTATGCACAGCTTACTCGAGCTGCAAGTTAAGAGGAAGCCAGGTCTCTAAGTACCTCGACAGTTAATTCTCCGCTACATTCTCATCAATCCCAATAAACCGAAGGTTCTTCCTTCTCCTCCTATTCTCCCAAGTCATCAATCTTTGCCACGGCCTGCTACACTTGCTCTTCAAGCCTCTTTATGGCCACCTGTGTGGCCCCACCACGATGCTCCAAATCAGAGATCCGCTGTTCAGCTTGGCTTAAGTTGTCTCCAAAATCCATCACAGCTTGAGCAACTTGTGTTAGCTGGTTGGACAGACCCTGAAACCGGTCTTCCAAGGCTCTGACCACTGCGGCTGACACTTCAGCAACTAAAGGCCCTGCTGCATCTGCATGCAGACCTCATGTCGGCCATCTTAGGGTCCAGCAGCTTACTTTTCTCTTTGCGACCCGGGTTCGCAGCCATGAGGGCAAGCCACTAGGGCCCTGAGGAACAGGGATGTTGAATGACACAAATATAATGGATTTAACCATCAGGAGGCAGTTTAGGAATCATGGGTATGTCTGTTTTTAGGTGGGGAGCCCCGGAGCCAAAAAAAACCCAACAGCTTCTTCAGCTCACCACATCATGTCAGAAATATCTTAAAGGGGCACTATCAAGCTTGATAAAAGGGATGTTTCAAAACCATTAACTTTATTTTTAATGCATGGTATATCAGCAAAGATATGCAAATTGAATAACAGGGTTGTCCTATTATTGTGAACCATAAACATAAAAACAAGTTGAATAGTGCATGCTATAAGCATTGCACAAAGGCAAGTTTCGCTGATGAACTTGGCATAAGTGAGTGAGCAGATGGAGCACTTAAAACTCGTAAGAGGATTGATCAATGGATGGAGAGGTTATGAATGATGATGGTGGGGGCTATGTGATGGAGTGGATGGGGTTATTGGTGAGTAGTGGAGCTGGGTAAGAGTGGATGGGAGAGCTGATGAATGAATACATTAATGCTGGAGTGAGCTGAGAGTCAGGGTTGATGACTGACAGACAGACTCAGTGAGTGTATGGGGGTGATAAGTATCACTGTCACTGGATGAGGGTTATGAGTAAAAGACGCTGCTTGGTGTGGTAAGGTGAGTTCCTTCAGTAAATCCATGACTGGATGGAGTGGATGAACGGTGGAGGTACTGAATGAGTGGATGAGGGTTATAAGTATCAGGTGGTTGATAAATGAGTGAATGGATGCAAAAGTTATGAGTCTGGAGGTGAGCTGAGTGGGTGAATCAGTTTGTGGAAAGGGAGGGCTCATTGAGTAGATGAGTTTCAGAGGTGTTAAATAAATGGATGAGGCTGGGGGCACGAGGGTGGCCCAAATGACTTACTCAATAGATGTGAGGATATACAGGGGAAGCTGAAAGTACCCTGATACCAAGATGAGTGACTATGGAGGAGAGGGTGCAATTTGAGAGCGATGAAAGGGTGGATGAGGATGTGCCAGAGTAGTGTGGGGATGGGTCTGAATTTTGAGAGGGGTGGGTGAAAGGTGTGCGTCCTTTGTGTTGGGAGGTATGTGGGAATGTGCTTGGGGTATGTTTTTAGGGAGAAGTAAGGCGCGTATTGGGCATGTAGGAGGTAATTTCCCCTGGTCTCCTACTTTCACTCCTTGTTCCTTCCAACCTCTTGCACTCTTCCCCCTCCCTACTCTATACCACCCGCCCTCTCACTCTTTTCCTGCCTCCTCTTTGCACTCTGTCCCTGTCTCCCCTGCTGCTTTAACCCCCTTCCCCTCTGTGGTTTTATGCCTTCTCTTGTTTGGCAGGTGGGGCCTGGGCTCCCTGCCTGCTGCACTACCCTGTCCTGAAGAAAATCTATTCTTCATTGCCAAGTGAGGACCAGACCCTTTTGGCTGTGCTGCTCTCTCTCAAAGATGGTCATTTCACTTCATTGGCAGACAGGTTCCAGGCTTTCCACCTGGTGTGCTGCTCACATCTTTGACAGGTGAAACCTAAGCTATTCATAGAAATTCTACCAGTAATGGGTCTGCCTTGGCTGCCATGGTCTGTGTTTTTTTGCCCAGTGCTTTCAATCTCCATATGTGGAGCATTGCTTGCACATGTGCAAACAAAGCTATGCATATTGTCAGACAGATGGATGGACTGACTCTCACCAATAGGCGGTATCATTTGATATGAAAAATGCTTAACATCATTACAAAAGATTTTACAAAATCAAGTTGAAAGGTTAAAAGCCACTCTGAAGAAGCCACAACTAAATTGGTAAGAATTGCAAAAACACTAGACCAAGTGGATACCACCTGTTGTTGTGGGTCAGCCTGTCCATCTGTCCACATAACTTTGTGTGCATAATGTGCAAACAATGATCTGTGTATGGAGACAGAAAGCAATGGCCAAATTAGAGCCATTACTGGAAGGTTTTCTATGAATAGATTATGCTTCACCTGCTGAAGATGTGAGCAGTGTGGCAGGCAGGGAGCTTGAGCCCTGCCAGCTGATGAAAAGCGGTGACAGTCTTCAGAAGCCAGAAGCGAAGCAAGTAAGGAGGCCGGGCTCTGCCTGCTGATGACGAGCAGTAGCCATATTTAGGAGAGAACAGCGCAGCAGGGGAGAGCATGGGTCTTCTTACCTGCCAAACAAGAGGAGGTGGTGCAAACAGGAATGGGAGGCTGGGGAGGCAGAGAGTATGCTAGGAGGTGACAAGAAAAGGATGAGCGGGTGGAAGAGGAATAGGGAGTGAATGCAGGAGAACAGGGGGAAATTCAAGAGGAAATAACTTCTGCATGCCCAACACACACCTTCTCCCTACCCCCCCCCCCCCCGAAACATGCCCCAACACATCCCCACATAGCTCCCAAAATATACACACAGATACACAGCCACCCAAAACACACTTCTCAACAATCAATCAGACTCATCCCTACACACCTTGGGCACATCCTCACTCACCCCTTTTCATCACTTTCAAATGATACCCTCTCCTCCCTATTTATTCTTTTTGGCATTAGGCCACATTTGGCGTCCCCTTCACTCCATCAAGCCACTATAGTCTCACATCTATTGAGAAAGTCACTCAGGCCACCCTCCTGTCGTCATCCCCATCCACTTACTTAACACCCATCTACACACTTAATCAGCCCTGCCCTTCCACAAAGGGTGGACATCTCAGAGGGAGTAGACAACATGAAAAGTGATTTACAAAAATGAGAAAAATGGGATACTGCTTGGCAGTTAAGCTTGACTATGAAGACATGCAGAAATGCAAAGGAGCTGTATGTGAAGGGAGGCGAGAGAGGGACCTCAGGGCGAAAGCCAGAAGGGATGCGATGACAATGCCCCATACAAGTCGCTGGTGAGGCCTCACAGAATGGTATATTTCGTTTTGGAAACCATACCTCCGAAAGGATATAAAAAGACTTGAAACACTTCAGAAGAAGGGTGCGCTAGAAGACATGAAGACCCAAATAGAGTATGTATAGTCTAGAGGAGAGGAGGGATACGGATACAGATGTTTAAATATTTAAAAGGTATTAATGAACCTTTTACCAAGAAGCTATAAACTTAGAGGACATAAGTGACGCTGCAAGGAGGTAAACTTAAAAGCAACATCAGGAAATATTTTTCACAGAAGAGGGTGGCAGATGACTGAAATGCCCTCTCAGTGGAAGTGGTGCAGTCAAAAAGAGCAACAGAATTAAAAAAACATTAACAAACACAGAAGATCCCCACATAGCAAGAGGATGGAATCAAAGTAAATGTATACTTCAAAAAATAGAGGGGGGGGGGGGGGAGTGCACTGAGCAGGTGGTACAACTCTAGTCACCTTACTGGTCTTTATCTGTTGTCATTTAATATGTATGTCCCAGGAGCTCTTGGAAGTATATTTGGTAGCCTGCCTTGATTTTCTGGCATGGTTCCAGCTATAGCCCTCTGTAGAACTTGGCACTAATGTGCACTGCAGTGAGTGCCTTTGTATAGAGAAAGCTGAAGCATCCAAGCTGTAAGCTGAACAAAATAAATTCTGTTTGAAATTAAATGTTTTTCAGCCTCTGGGAGTGCTTAAGGCTCCCATTCCTGCAAAATCATTGCAATGCATGTCAATGACAAGTTTGCTTCAGAACAAAGCATCGAGAGCCAAGTAGAAGGCCGCCACACTTATAGTCTCCCCCTTCCCTCCCTTTCCTGGCTACAGTTCAATGGTCAAGAAACAAGATCAAAGAATAGGTCCACCAACTGTAGGAATATTAAATAAATAAAATGAGGTAGGTTCAATATGGCCACATGCACTTCAATGGAAAATTACACTTGAACCGGGACCAAAACATAGAAGATACAGGGGAAAAACAGAGAAAAAGCTAGAATCTGCCTCAGTCTGCTTTCTCTTCCCGCCACCATGAATCATGCCCAACCACGTTAACTAAAAACACTAAACATGTT
Source organism: Ichthyophis bannanicus (assembly GCA_033557465.1). NCBI lineage: Eukaryota > Metazoa > Chordata > Amphibia > Gymnophiona > Ichthyophiidae > Ichthyophis > Ichthyophis bannanicus. The sequence goes on along the minus strand of CM066036.1, from coordinate 522,575,094 downwards.
GCCAAAATAAAGCAAAGAGAGAGAAGTAAATTGACATGTTTTTGTGTTTCTCTTCAAATGAAGCATGAACCCGGTTCTATCCGGCATATTTGCCTCTAATAAAACCAGCTACGACTAGATTGTAAAGCCAGTTTTGGCAGGGAAAATCACTCATGCAGTTGGATATATGCTTGGATTTGGAAAAAGAGTAATAAAGTTAAATCCAAATCATGTATCAAATATTTTGTTGAACTAGAAATGATTTCTGTTTTACATATTTTGTTTATTGAGTTTAATGTAATTATAGTTTTGTAAGGAAAAAAACAAATCCCAAGTTCACAAAGCAACAAAGGAAATTGAAACTATGAAGCAAAAATTAAATTGAGATTAATTGCCCACAACACCCTTTTAATACTTAAGATTCTTTTTTTTCCTTTAGATGTTCAACTTCCTTGCATGACAATAACATTACTACTTCCCACCTAACTACATACCCGGATCTCTATTCGCATTCCTCTACTTCCAGTACCCAACATTTTAAGACCTGGTAACCTCTCTATCTAGGAAAAAAAACTCTAGAGGTGCAGGATCCACAAACCCATACTGTACCTTGAATAGAAATAAGACATTTGCAGGGAAAATGTAAAAAAAAAAATCCTGCCTAGTGCAAGCACTCATGATTTTAAGGCACGAAATAATTTTCTGTGCATCTGAGTTGTCTGAGACACATCAAGGAATACTTGCATTTTGGAACCACAAAATAAATTCTTCTTATCTTAAAGAGAGACTTCATAATCATCACTTTATCTGTCTCAGATACAAAAGTTACAACCAACATAGTTCTAGACTGGATGTGCTGTTGTGAATCTTCTAAAAATGAAAAAAGATTAAATTCAGGATTAACTAGTAAAATATCATTACTCTCAGGCACATCAGACTCATTCTTGATCTCTTCAGATATATAATTACATTTAGAAAAAAATGAATACTTTCTGCATTAGTTAACTGTAATACTAAAATATTTTTGTAAAAGAATCTCTGGAAACAAACGTATAATCGGAATATGCAGAAATCTTAAATTCTCTATCGGGCCTGCCGCTACTAGCTTTTGTGTAGATCAGTGGTTCCCAACCCAATCTTTGTGTAGCCCCAGGCCAGTCAAGCTTTCAGGATATGCACAATGAATGCGCATGAGAGATCTGCATGCACTGCTTCCATTGTATGTAGATCTATCTGATGCATAGTCATTGTGGATACCCTGAAAATCTGACTGGCCTGGGGGTTCCTGAGGACTGGGTTGGGAACCATTGGTGTAGATGACTATCTTTGGATTTTCTTTTACCTTTATGTTGTTGTTAAGTGCCGTCGAGTCGGAGTCGACTCATGGCGACCCTCTTGATAGCTATCCTAAATTGTGTTCGGCCTTCAGTCAGGCGGCTCATTCTTGACAGACTGGTACCCGTAGCTGCTGTTATTGTATCGATACATCTCATTGCTGGCCTTCCTCTTTTCCGTTGACCTTCTATCTTGCCAAGCATGATGTCTTTCTCTAATGATCTCTCTCTTCGTATGATGTGTCCAAAGTATGAAAGTCGAAGTCTTGTCATCTGAGCTTCTAAAGAAAGCTTAGGTTTGATCTCCTCTAGTACTGACTGGTTTGTTCTTCGGGCAGTCCATGGTATACACAGTATTCGCCGCCAGCACCATAATTCAAAGGCATCAATTTTCTTCCTGTCTGTCTTTTTCACTGTCCAGCTTTCACATCCATATGATGTTATTGAAAATACCATGGCTTGAACAAGTCAAATCTTTGTATGGAGAGAGACATCTCTGCTCTTGAGAATCTTATCTAGGTCTTTTATAGCCATTCTGCCAAGAGCAATGCATTGTTTGATTTCTTGACTGCTTGTTGCTTCTTTATTGATGGTTGATCCAAGTAGGTTAAAGTTGTTCACAATTTCAATTTCTTCTCCTTCAACGATGAACCTGTTGATTATGCCAGTTGTCATGATCTTTGTCTTCTTTACATTAAGGTGCAGGCCCATTTTGAGACTATGTTCTTTGATTGTGAGAAGTAAATGTTTCAGATCATCTTCACTTTCAGCCAGTAATGTAGTATCATCAGCATAGCGAAAGTTGTTGATGAGTCTTCCACCAATCTTCACACCTCTGTTGTCTTCATACAATCCTGCTTCTCTGATGATTTGTTCTGCATATAAATTAAAAAGGTAGGGGGAAAGTATGCAGCCTTGTCTTATACCTTTGCTTATTTTAAACCATTCTGTTTCTCCTTGTTCCGTTCGAACTGTTGCTTCTTGATCAATGTACAAATTGTGCAAGAGAACGATCAGGTGTTCTGGTATACCCATGCTTCTTAATGTGGCCCAGAGTTTCTCATGGTTTACACAGTCAAAAGCCTTGCTATAGTCGATAAAGCACAAATAGATATCCTTTTGGTATTCTTTAGTCTTTTCAAGGATCCATCTCACATCCGCAATGATGTCTCTCGTTCCTCGCCCTTTCCTGAACCCTGCTTGCACTTCAGGTAGTTCTTGTTCCAGGTATGGTTGTAGTCTCTTTTGAATAATCTTCAGTAGAATCTTGCTGGCATGTGGGATCAGAGCGATTGTTCGATAATTTCCACAGTCAGTTGGATCACCTTTCTTTAGTATTGGTATAAACACAGATCTTTTCCAGTCAGTTGGCCATGATGTTGTCTTCCAAATTTCTTGGCAGAGCCTTGTAAGTATGGTAACAGCTGCATCAGATTGCTGCAATACTTCTTTTTTTTTTAAACTTTTATTTTCATTTTACAACAAGCAAAAAGAAACAACACACCAAAGGAAACAGATACAAGCATACAATAAGGAAAAGCAACCCCAATTACCCCCCACCCCTATGCTTCTTCTCTAAGCTGATAAGTATCATCATATAAGCGCTTACAAACAACAGTAATTGTACATCAAAACAAACAAAAATAGTATCTGCAATACAGAATGATCATGCGACAGAGATTTACACAGATTTAAACAGTCAGATGAGAGCATTGAGCAGTTTGAACATAGTCATTGAGCATCTTCCACTTAGATAAGTGGTGGGGGGTCTGAGCGGAAGAAGCTAACATACGAGGTATTGCTCATATTTACTGTAGAGACAGACATGATTCCACCATTCATTGGCGCTCAGATGGAAGCTATTTTTCCAGTATTTCGTAATTAGGGAAATAGCTATGCCCAGCATAAAGTCTAAGAGGAAGTACGCCGATTTGGGAAGAGAGGGGATCCCCGCAGCTGAGCGGAGTCCCACTATCTTCCAAGAGAGGGGCTCTTGAAAGTGCAAAATAGATTGAATACGACCCCAGACCCGACTCCAGTAATACTGTAATGCGGGGCATTCATACATAACATGAGTTAGTGAACCAATGGCCGCATGGCATGTCCAGCATCTATTGCTCTGGGTGGCGTTCCATTTGGCTAACCTGTCAGGAGTATAGAAACATCGGTGGGCTAGAAAGAAAAGTGTCTGAGTGAGTGAGGCGGATCGAGAGACCCGTGTCACCTTGCTCCAGACTAGGCTCCATTGCTCCGGGGTCAAAGTTACATGCATTTCCCGCTCCCAGGATTTCTGTGCTGTAGGAGTGCCTCTATTTACAGTATTACATAAAGTTTTGTAGAAGTTAGATGCTACACCCGTTAAGCTCCCGATAGATCGGATAATCTCCGACAATCCTTGGGTATGGGTTTCCGATGGCGGGAGCACCTTAGCACTCCGAAGACAATGCTGAAGTTGCACCAACTGAAAGTAGTGTTTCGCTGGGAGACCAAATTCAATTTGTAATTCGCTAAAAGTTTTCCAGCGACCATTACAGAACAGCTGGTTAGGGATCCAGATGCCCCTAGTGTACCAGGGGCTCCACGCCATCGGTTTATTTTGTATTTGAAATCGAGCATTGTGCCAAAGCGGGAGTCTATCTAGCGGACAAAGTCGGGAGTCTAGAGATTGCTCAAGGGTATTAAAGGCACCTAAAGTGTCTAAGAGCATTGGTGGATAGTGGGAGTCTGATGGGAAAGTCATACCAGGGAGATAAGTAAGAGGAATTGGTTTGCAAAGGTCCTCCTCTATATCTAGCCACACTGGTCTACTCGGTGTTAGGTCTTCCAGCCAACGAGCGCCTTGTTTGAGAAGAAAAGAATGGTGGTATTTCAGGAAATCAGGGAATCTGACACCACCATTTTCTTTATCTGCTTGTAACTTATGTTTCGCTATCCTAGGTGTCTTGTTTTGCCATAAGAATCTAGTCAGAAGACCCTCTAAATCTTTATATGTACGTCGAGGTAGGAGACATGGCAGCATTTCTAAAATGTAGTTCACTTTGGGAACAATCATCATTTTAATGGTTTCTAGGCGGCCCCACCAAGTAAGTGTTAAAGGAGTCCAGCGTTGAGTAAGCGCCCGGACCTTAGAGGTTAAGTCTTTGGCATTAAAGGTGATGGTGTCTTCCAAAGGAGAGCAGTAGTGCACCCCAAGGTATTTGAAAATGCGAGGTTGCCATAAAAAGGGAAAGGATTGCATATCTGCCTGATGGATCAGAGGATTTAGTGGAAAGGCTACCGATTTGGTCCAATTTATCTTATAGCCCGAGAGTTGTGAATATTTACCAATTTGCTCTAGGACAGCCGGCACTGAGTCTGGGGAGACAAAGAACATAAGGTCATCAGCATATGCTGAAATTTTGATTTCCCTATGAGAGAAGGGGACTCCATGAATATCCTTGGATTGCCGGATTAGTAAAGCTAAGGGTTCGAGCGCGAGATCGAAAAGAAGCGGAGACAGTGGGCATCCCTGGCGAGTACCGCGTTGCAGGGGAAATGGCTGAGACTTTAAAGCATTAGCACAGATACTAGCTGTAGGCTGTGCATACATGATTTGGAGACAACGGAGAAAGCCTTCTCCGAATCCGTACCAGCGGAGAGTTGCAAACAAGAAGGGCCATTCTAAGCGGTCGAAGGCCTTCTCAGCATCTAGTGAGAGGCCAACCAATGGTCGATCGATCAAGATTAACTGCGGCAGTCAGTACATGACATAGAGTCCTAGCATTATCAGCAGTTGATCTACCGGGAATGAAACCGCATTGATCTGGGTGTATTAAAGTAGACATCTTGTCAGAGAGCCGGGTGGAGAGAATGGTGGCAAATATTTTATAGTCTGCGTTTAGTAGGGAAATTGGACGATAATTAGCTGTTAGTTGCGGATCTCTCTCCCCTCTTTCTCAAAAACTACTACATTTGCCATTGAGAAGGATCCAGAAGGAGATCCCTCCTCGGCCAGAGCAGAAAAATAAAGCTTCAAAAACGGAGCTAAGTCAGCGTTAAAAATTTTGTAGAATTCAGCTGGGAGACCGTCCGGGCCTGCGGCTCGACCTGTGGCACATCTCTTGAGTGCAGATTGAATTTCTGATAAAGTGAATGGTTTGTCCATGGCCTCTCTATCTTCGTCAGATAGGGTCGGCCGCTGTACCCCTGAGAGTAATCGTTCAAATGCTTCTGGCTCGAAGTTACATTCAGATTGATAAAGCCGAGTATAAAAATCACGAAAGAGTTCTAATATTTCTGTATCTTTAGTGACCAAGCTCCCCCCCGACGGATTGCGGAGAGCGGTAACACGCTTGGCTTCTTTTTGACCTTTCAGGGCATTGGCTAACAATTTGCCAGCACGGTTATTTTCCCGATAGTACATCCCTTGTTGTGATTCAATATTTTTAGCAGCAGCGGTATATAAAAGCTGATTGTATTGAAAACGAAGGCGTTGTAAGCGAAGTAAAATACATGGGTCAGTACGGGACGTGAGGAGACGCTCTCCAGCTTGTATCTGTTGTTCTAGAATCAGTAAATGTTGCTTTCTTTGTTTCCCCTGTCGAATTTGATAACTGGTTATAGTTGCACGGATAGACGCCTTGAAGCCCTCCCACCAAGCCCAGCTCGCAGTGTCATGGGGTGAATTAAAATGAAAGTAGTCTTGGATAGCGGCCTTTATGTCTACCTGTATATCTTTTTGGTCTAGTTGGGATCTATAAAAAATCCATGCTCGGGGATGTTCACCTTGCGTTGTGACATGTAGTGAAAAAGATATGGCAGCATGATCTGAAATATGGAGAGGATGAATCCTAGCCGTGTCCACTTGAGATATCAGTGTTTTGGAGATAAGAAAAAAATCTATTCTAGATTGTGAGTGGTGGGGGGCTGAGAAAAAGGTAAACTCTAAGTCGGAGGGGTGAAGCAGCCTCCATATATCTACTAACGCAAGATCTTTCATCAGAGCTGTAAGGGTATCAAGACTCTTGGGTGGACCACTCGTTCTAGGCGGCAGTCTATCTATCAAAGAATCAAGTACTTGGTTGAAATCGCCGCCCAGTATCAATGGAGTATTGGCAGAGGCCTGTGCCAACTGCGCAATACTTGCATAGTAAGCAGGGTTATCCACATTCGGGGCATAAATACAAATACACGTGAATTCACTATCTCCAACCTTAAGGTGTGCACGGGCCCATCTACCCTCTTTATCAGAGCTAGTATCCATTACAGTAGCTTGCAAAGACTTCTTAACCAAGATGGCTACCCCACACCGTTTAGAAACGGCGGGAGAGTAGGCAGCCACCATGTAAGGCTTAGCATTAAGTTTCAGTGTTTCAGCGGAGTTTAAATGCGTTTCCTGAAGAAACACTAAATCAGCATGCTCATGATTAAGATAGCTAATGATTTTCTTTCTTTTGATTGGACTATTGATGCCTTTTACGTTCAGTGATAAGATCTTACAGAAGGCCATTCAGAAGGGTTAAAAATTCTGAGAAAGAACATGATAACGCACATAATTTCACAATGTCCCTCATATTAACTGTATATGGCTGTACACATGACATGATAGAAAATAAGCTAATGAAAAACAATGAAGCGCCCCATATAAAAAAATAAGCACCGAAGTGCATTAGAGAAGAAGCAGAACCCCAGAAATTACTGGCGACCATGTGTCTGCGGGGAGAAACCCCAGAGAAGGCCTAAATTGAAACATATAACCTGCATAGCTGTACGTATTCCGAATCCAACCGAGGTGCACATCATGGAGGGATAGGAGACCAAGAAAGTTATATATAGAAAGAAAGAAAAGTCCAGGCAGTCTCTGTTCCAGGCTGTGATCACCGCGTCGGGCCATTCAAAATGGCGGGTAGATCCGGCGGATTACAGATCCAAGTTGTTGGATTAGCGCATCTGGTCTGCTTCTTTGGAATCTAAAAATGTTGCTAGTAGATCAGGATCTTCGAAGGTTCTAGTTTGGTTATGGAGAGTCACTCTGAGCTTCGCTGGATACAATAGGCCAAAGCGAGCCTGTAACTGTTGAAGTCTAGGTCGAAAAGCAAGGAGTCTCTTCCGACGGTCAACTGTGGGCTTTGCCAAGTCAGGGAAGAAGGAGACTTTATGACTTTCAAACTCCAGATGATGATTCGCCCGGGCAGCATTTAGAATTTGCTCAACTTGCTGAAATCTCAGTAAGCGAAAGATGATAGGCCGGGGGGTCGTCCGATTGAGCGCCATGGTGGTAGGAACACGGTGTGCTCGGTCAATTTCCAGATCCCTGTGAAAAGTGATCTTCAGCAAGGAGGGAAGAGTTTTGACCAGGAATTCTCTTATATCTCCTGCTTCCGCCCCCTCCGGTACTCCAAGGAGCCTGACATTGTTGCGGCGGGCTCGATTATTGCTATCCTCTAATTCTTTTTGAAGATTCTGTATCTGACGCTCAGCCTTGTCCAGTTTCACCAAGCGCACCGCGTGCGAGTCGAGGACCCCCGCCATGTTGTCCTGCCGTAATGAAAGACCTTCAAGCCGGTCCTGAAGCATACCGAACTCTTCTCGCATGGCTCGGAGCGCTTCTCCGTTGGACTGTACCAGTTCCTTCACACCGCGTATTTCCTCCAAGATCTCCTGTTGCATTTCGGGGTTTTCCCGAAGTGGAGCTACCTTTTGTGGGGAAGACAACTCTGTTTTGGAGCGTTTTCCGTGTGAAGAAGAGGGAGACCCGAAGTCTAAGCGCGCTGGTTTGTGGGCCGCCATCCCCCCCGAGGTGCCCCGGTAAGTTCGGAGCAAAATATTAAGTTTATGTAGGTATTAAGTCAGGATTCTGAGTAGGCCTCTCGGGAGCTTCAGCGCGAAGCGTCTAACCCGCTGGACATCAGGCTCCGCCCCCCCCTTGCTGCAATACTTCTATAGGAATGCCATCAATGCCTGGTGCTTTGTTCTTTGATAAGGCTTTCAATGCTGCTTCAACTTCTTCTTTCATCACCAATGGTTCCCGATCATAAGGTACAGGTTGAAACAGCTGTTGGTCCACTTGATCTTTATCATATAAAAACTCTGTATATTCCTTCCACCTTTTCTTGATCTTCTCAGCATTATTCAACATAGAACCTTGAGCATCTTGTAACATTCCAATTCGAGGCTGGAACTTTTTCTTTAACTCTCGTAGCTTTAGGAAAGCCGATCTTGTTCTTCCTCTAATAGTTTCTGCTTCTATTTCCTTGCATGCGTCGTTGTAGTACTTTTCCTTGTCCTGTCTTGCTGCATGTTGGAAATCTCTGTTGAGTTCTGTGATTGTCTTTCTTTCTCCTCTGGCTTTAGCTTCTCTGCGTTTCTGGGCAATTTTCAGAGTTTCTTCAGTCATCCATTTTGGCCGTTTTTGCTTTTACACCTTTTGTAGAGACTTCTCGCTTTCTTCCAACACAACCTTCTTGATGTCATTCCATAACTCTTCCGGAGCTCTGTCATTTGTATCTAAAGCAGCAAATGAGATTTTGAAGGCAGTCTTTAAATAGAGTATCTCAATACTCCATGTAGCTTTTGACAGTCTCCTCTGGCTCTCCAGTTCTTTGTTGCGTTGTCTAAGGGCACCTCCCCCCTCTTCGGTCATGCCCATGGCCACTCACTGTAGCAATAGCACAGCCCATTTTTAAGTAGCTTGTCGGTGATGTCAGAGGTTGCCATAGGGATGCCTGTACACAGATGAGCTGCCTTCCCTACAACTGCACTCACTTCCTCTGGTCTTCATCCAGTCCCATTGTTTGACGTTTTACATATTTTTTTTGTAGAGACATCAGCAAACTTAGCATATAAGCAAAGTATTGTGGTTGATGTGTTTCTCCACTCGACTAGGAGTAGAGGATCAACAGTGGTTAAAGTAGTAGGCTGAGAACTGAGGAAGTCAGGGTTCAAATCCTGCTGATGCTCCTTGTGATCTTGAGCAGGTAATTTTGTGCTCCCTTGCCTTAGATTCAATTTAGGGCACCCACAGTGAAAAAGTTTGCTTGCATACTAATTTATCCTGGGATGCTACTGACACCTAATGGTAGTACCACAAGGTTACCACTAGTGGCCTCCAGTGCCATTTATGAAGAGGGCAGTGCTGGGGCAGAAGTGATAGGGGATTGATCCACCGCGCCACCCCCCCCCCCCCCCCTTTCACAATAGCCCAGTAGGTGCTGCAGGGAGAGGTCATCTTGAATTTAAAAAAGGATTGGAGATTGTTTGGGGGAGAGAATTTGAAAAGGGATTGAGGGATAGGTCCAGGAGGGGTGCATTTCTTTTTTTCTTTTTTAAAGGAATTGGAGTGGGAGAGAGCTATTTGTAAAGATTCACTGGCTCTTTAGAGGGAACCTTCAAAAGCAATGGCTCACACAATGGCAGGCTCAGGGCCAGCACAAACCATTAGGTGAACTAGATGGTTGTCTAGACTAGAGCAGCACTGTTTCAAGGGTGGCCCATTACCGCCGCTCCCGTCCCTCTCAGAAACCTGCAGCAGTGGCAAGGACATTAAAACAGCAATGTAGCACTTGCACAAAGACTTCAGCATTGTGTGTTGTTGGTGCTCACTTTGACCAGCCGCTTCCTCCCCCTCCAACACAGACTTCCTGTTTGCATGGGGAGGGAAGTGGCAGGTCAAAGTGAGCACCAACAGAATGTAGCACCAGAAGCTTTGGATAAGCACTACATCGCAGTTTTAATGTCATTTCCGCCGCTTCCCCAGAAAGGAGCGGCAGAGGTGTCAGCGGGGGCAAGGGTGTGAGCAGAGGGGGAGGGAGGACTGAGGATTTGCCTATGGTGCTTCATGGGCTCTGAGAAGGCCCGTGCTTCCTAACAACACCTTTTAATGTGTTGTTAATATTCAATGAATAATACAAGTTGTGAAGTTGCAACATTCATTTTGCATGATAATGAGCTGCTCTGCATGCATTTGCCTGCTTTGCAGCTCATCCTTATTTAACATATGAGTGTAGAAACTTTTGCATTAAGCTGCATTGTTGCCAATTAATGCACATTATCATGATACAGTTTAAGAACATAAGAAAACAGGGCTGAATGGGCCACAATTTTGCCATTAACTTGATTGGAGGGTGTGCAGGATTTAGCACCTCTGATACCATGGCCTACTCGGACTTTTATTGGGCTCTGTGTTAAGCTGATCTATACCAGTGGTTCCAACCCAGTCCTCTAGGACCCCCAGGCCAGTCGGGTTTTCAGGGTGTCCACAATGAACATGCATGAGATAGATCTGCATACAATGGAAGCAGTGCATGCAGATCTCTCTCATGCATTTTCATTGTGGATACCCTGAAAACCTGACTGGCCTGGGAGTCCCAGAGGACTGGGTTGAGAACCACCGATCTATACTATGGAATAATGCACTTGTCTATCTTTTGATGACTGGCATTGATGGTGGGTAGAGGGGTTCTAGGGAGGAGAGATGGCCAAAATTGAAAAATGCCATCTAATATGTTCATTCACAGTGGATGTAAGGAAACCCATATGCTGTGGTGTTTTGGAGGTTTTTGGTTTATTATAAAATAGAAATATTAATGCAAGAAACAGGTTATATGTAAGAACATAAGAAAAGCCAAGCTTAGTCCAACCAAGGTTCATTGAGCCCTGCATTCTCTCTCTGATAGTGGTCAGTCCAGACCACAAGTACCTGGCAGATCCCAAAAAGAAGATCAAATTTCTCATAGCTTATTTCAGTGGGTAAGCAATGGTTACCTGGCTAATACTTTAAGAACTTCTCTTCCAGAAATTTGTCTAAACCTTTATTGAACTCTACTATCTTAGTCACCTTGACTATGTCCTCCAGCAAACAGATTCCGCAGCTGAATTGTACAATGCATGAAAAAGTACTTTCTATAATTTGTTTTCAGTCTGCTGGTTACTAGTTTCTTGGAGTGTCCTCGTTTTTGTGCTGCTTGAATGCTTACATAATCATTTGTTCCCTATTTAACTGATACACGCCATTCATGATTCCATAAATATCATATTACCCCTCAGTTGCCTCTTTCCCAAGCTGAAGGTGACATTTTACTTATCAGATAATGTCCTTTCCTCGAGTCCTACTAGACCAGTCCAGACAAATGGGTTGGGTTCCCCTACCAGCAGGTTAGTGGAGACAGAAGCCAGTGAAATGCCCAGACTTCAATGACATCACTCCCATGTCTCTATCAGTCTGAGCCACTAGAGGGCACCTCCGTATTCATCCCAAAGCATATGGGAAAGCATGGCAAACCTCGTACAACCTGAACATGGGTAACAATGATGAATCAAAGTCAAGAAACCATGAAGAAACCTACATACAGTATATGAGAAATTGACCAGAAGGCTGTCGGTAGGAAATGCAGAGTTAAGCAGAAAAATCCTAGCAGATCAAGGTACTGCTGCAAAATAATAGGCCAAACTCAATTCCAGGGGTGGGTCCTGGACTGATCTAGCAGGACTCAAGGAAAGGACATTTTATGGTAAGTACAATGTCACTTTCCATATCATTCTGCTAGACCAGTCCAGACAAGTAGAATATACCAATGCTAAGCCTCCACTAGGTGGGAAGTGAGGAAAGGTCTGCCATCACAATCCAGTCCCTATCGATCCCTCAGGGCTAGGGCAGTAGGGGACGTGGTGCAAGGGGAAAAGGAAAGGGCAGGGGCAGCACACGTGGTAGATATTAATGACACAACATGCATGGCTGCTTCATGAAGGGTTAGCTTTATTGTGTGTGCAAAGCCGAATGATGTTAGAATAGGGCAGTAATGTATATGTGCTGGGGGGCCTCTAAGTTTTGGGGGAGGAGGGGGAGACGGAGGCTGGGTGCCTGTGGGGATCTCTTACAGATTGTGTGTTCATGCAGTATTGTTTTCCTGGGCCAGTGGATGATTGCACATGGTGGTGGTGGGTAGTGAGAGGTACAAGGATGTAGGACTTCTATGTGTGGATGTGGGCGGGTGAGCGGAAAGGAGCAGGTATGTCATCAATATATGTTATACCTTACATAAAGTGATTCTGTACGAGTTAGGTCCTTGCTCTCTCTCCTTGTCTGTGTGGGGAGATGTCAGTGTACTCCTCCATCTTGGCATCCTCCAGCAAGCTGTCCGGAGGCAGAAGCAGGTGCCTCCTCGTGGCTAGGTTATGCAGCATGCAACATGCCATGAAAATCTTACACGCTTTCTGAGGGCTGTATAGTAGTTTGCCCCCTGACCTGTCCAGCCACCAGAACTGGGTTTTCAGTTGGTCAAATATTTGTTCAATGACCGAAAACATGGTCTGGTGTGCCAGATTATAGCGTTCCTTTGTCTCATTGTGAGGTGAAACAATAGGGTAATGAGCCAGTTCCTCAACAGGTATGCTCTGTCTCCTGCAGGAGAAGGTGGGGAAGGGGGTGAAGAGAGGAACATTATTGCATAGGCCATGTTACAGACTATGCTGCCCTTGTCACTGCTAGAGCTCACATCCATTCCTTGACCTCTATCCCTCTCACAACAACCTTTCTCTAGCTGATAGACAGTGGATGAATGCCATGTGGTTCCGCTGTGATCATGAGCCGAGGATGTGGCAGCTGTTGTCCTGCCCTGTATCCAAGTGTGCCCAGCTTGCCATTCCCCAACCCTCAACCCCCCCCCCTCTTTCTTCCATGGCAGCCTAGGCTTAACAAATCCGAGTGACCCCTAAGGCCAAGCACTGTTCTGGGCTGTGCTTCCACTGTGTGTGCCCCCACCTGCTTGCATCACTCTGTGCCATGCTTTCTTACCTAACTGACATCGCAGTGCTGCCCATCCCATTCAGGCAGCGCATTTCCAGAGGCTGCTGAGGTCTTCCTTGCTTCCCTACTAGTGCTTGGGGCGGGGTTTGCACTCTGATCCTTGGCCTGTGGGCACCCCCCCCTCCCCCACCATACACATACACACTGCTGCCATTTCAATCCACATCACCTGATTTGCTACCAGCATATGGTGCTCTATGCAGTCACCAATCTCTGGCTGCTGTTTCGTTAGAGTTGGTGGCACACGCAAGGACAGAGGAGGTGTACACTTACTGAGGGGTCAGCTACCCATAATTTACCCACTACTGAATTGCTCATGAATGCCTGATTGCTCCAAGATGTAGACATCATGGCTTATATTAGTCTACACGCCTCGGAAACTCCGCTCCTCTGGCAGACCCCTTTTATCTGTGCCCTTCTCTGCCACTGCCATCTCCAGACTTTGTTCATTCCACCTTGCTGTTCCATATGGCTGGAACAAACTACCTGAGTCAGTACATTGGGCTCCTTCCCTAGCCTTATTCAAATCCAGATTAAAAACCCACCTCTTCAAGGCTGCTTTTGGATCCTGATGCTCCTCACTCTCTTGTTCACTACTTACGTGTATCTTACCGTACTCTATTCCCCAGTTTTGTGATGTTCTTTGTCTTGATTAGATTGTAAGCTCTGATGAGCAGGGACTGTGTCTTACATCCATATGAACAGCGCTATATATGCCTTATAGCACTATACAAATAAGTAGTAATAGTAGCAGTAATCATGATATGACCCTGGGAAGCGAAGACAGACATCCATTATTTCCCCTTTGCCATTGCAGACCACCTGCATGTTAATGGAGTAATAGGCCCTTCTATTCCTATAGGTGGCTTCCCGTGCCCTCAAGGGCCGCAGGACACCCAGCACTGTGGGAAAGCCTTTTACTTGATGGAATTGGAATATGGTCTGTTGGTGCTTCTGTCCTGAGCTTGGTAGGCTTACTGTATATACTGCACGATTCAGGGGAGAAACGCTGCCAGCACGGCCGGTGCTAGGGTTTCTAGCGCCTCCCCTGCAACCTATAAATCAGCACCCCTCCCTCATTATTATTAATGTTGGCTGCACCCTACCCTCCTTTTTCCCAAAACCGCTTTGTGAACTCTTCAAACGATATTAGTATTTCTCCTTCAAATCCAGTGTTGTAAGAAAATTGCAGCAAAAGAGCAAATGCATAACCAAAATAAAAATACTTAACAGTAAATACTTAGCATCATACAAACATGCTGTGATAGTCCAAAAAAATAAAATAAAATAAAATAAAAAATAAAATCTGAATCTGGTCATTTCACTAACAACACAAACGTTCTCCAATGCCAGGCATATTGTGAATTAATATAAAACACTGCAAAAGTCACTGAAAATCTACAAAGTCAAATTTATCATACCATACCAGCATACACTTCCAAAACTAATACAATAAGGGACCTACCCAGAAAAAAGCAGCACTACAAATACTGCAATGGGCCCCAAAACCTTCATACACCTATTTGAAAAGCTGTACAAGTCAAATTACTACAGTACAGATCCCTACGTACAAATTCCATGTTAACAGAACATCTGACCTTGGTTACACACTCAGAACACAGACCTCACCAAGTACAGAATAAGTGACCACAACCTAAAGTAAAAATAAAAATATGTAGACAAAAATTAAAATGAAACCCCAAGAAGCCAGACTCCGCATCGGTTCCCCATATTGTTTGAAATATAAAGATAGTGCAAAGTGTCCAATCCCTAAACTGAAAATAAAATTATTTTTTCTACCTTTGTTGTCTGATGATTTTTGATCATGCTGGTCCCGATCTGAAGTTTCTGTCTTCTCTTAGCTCTTTTTCTATTGCCTATAGTCCATCTGCCATTTCTTGTCTCTCCTTTTGCCTTCTTCATTTTCTTCCATCAGCCTTTTTCCAGTCCCAGTAACTCTCCCCAGTATCAACCCCCTTTACAGCCTCCCCTTCCAGTACCTTCCAGTGTCAATCCCCTTGCATTCCCAGCACTGCCACTGGTATCTGTTCCCTTTTAGTCCCCCTCCTTCTCCATCGTCCAGCCCCTTCTAGTCCAAATACCATCCCAGGTATCAGCGAACTTCTAGTCCCAGTGCCTCCCCCTCCTCCAGCTTCCTCCTTCCCCCCTTTTCCATTCCCTTCCAACCCACCATGCGAGCTCCCTTCTAGCACCCACCTTCCCCCCTGTCAGTTCTCTTCCAACCCCCCTCCTATTACCCAGCCACCTTCCAGCCCCATCCCCAAGTGTCTGCTCCCTTCCAGCTTCCCCCCGTGTCTGCTCCCTTCCAGCTCTCTCCCATGTCTGCTACCCCATGTCTGCTCTCTTCCAGCTCCCCCCCTGTGTCTTCTCCCTTGTAGCCCCTCCCCATGTCTGCTCTCTTCCAGCTATCCTCTCTCCCCTGTGTCTGCTCCGATTCATCCTTCAAAAAAGAAAGCAGCCGCGGGAACATTTCTCTCTTCCCGCGGCTCTGCTCTTTTAAACTGCTGGGTCGCAGAGTTTCTAAAGGCAAGAATAATGCTGGGAGATGAAGGGGTAGTAGGGAGCCTGGGGCCAAGTTATGGGATGGAGGTTGTTGGGAGGGCCTATTGGGGATGGGACCAAAGTGATAGAAGCAAGAGGAGTGCAGTCGAGACACAGGGGGTTCCACAGCATGGTACACAGCAGAGACGACAGACAGACTCTTCTCTCTAGACTTCACACTCCTCCTAACACAATTGCATTCACGCTCAGCATGGACAGCTAAGTCCTAGACCTGTTCATGCTTTATAACAGGTCAAGGCCAGGATGTCCCAAATGCTATACGAAATATACCTCAGATATCTACACTCTTGCTCCACCTTGGTCATGCCCTGGGAAAATACCCAGATATACCCATGTTGGGGATGCCTAGACTTGGACATTCTGTTCGCGGAGATGTTCAGATCTACCTGGTTCTGTAATCACACTTTGTACATCCACATTGCACATGTTGAATGTTTAAAACCACATCCATTTCTTAAAATGACCCACAATATGATTATTTTGTAGAATAAGGAAGGGTAGGGCAGCTAACAGAAACCTTTACAATTACCTGGCAGTGATAATAGTTCTTATCCTTAAGACTATGTATTTAGGAGTTTCACATTTCGTGGTCATGCAGGGAATTTCAGATTAATAATGATATGTGATTTTTCTAAATCTAAAAGAGACTTTAATAAGAAAAATTAGAGTAGTATAGTGATTTAATTTAGTCCACAATGTGATCTTAAGGTCTCATGAAGTGAGTGTTATAAGTAAGGTCACTTACATTAAAAGAGTGTTATAAATGATGTTATGGAATTTTATGCATTCCTTTGTGGAAATTTTAAAAAAAGCTAGAGGTGCACATTCTTAGAATAATGATCTGTGTAACACTGGAATTAAATAGGCATATAAAATTGATTAAATATGGTTATATTCGAGCAGTGCTTACTGTGAGCAGGAGAAGGAGGATTAGGGGTGTCCATCTGCCCTGGTGACTGGCTTACCCTGCGTTGCTGAGCTACCTCTGTGGGGTCCTAACAGGTGGGCTGTGGACTGCTTGAGGTTTCGGCAGGTCCCCTACAACTTTAAAACACCATGACTGCTACACGTGGCCACATGTTGCGGCCCAAGGGTCACGCACTGAAGGGGCATGACCAAAGGGGCAGGATACGCTCCTTTAGTGCCCTTCAGTGCACTGCTGGTGCCAAAGAGGGAGTCATCGGTGGTCAGTGGTCATTTGGTGAATATGTGGAAGTGAAAAAATAAAGCCAGTGTCAAGATGAAGTCTGCGGCGACACCGACAGGTAAAGTTATTGGCCCCTTGGATAGGCATTTGGTTCCCTTAGTTCCTAGTCAGTCCTCACTGGAAGGGAAGGGGCTTTGTTGAGCTCTGGTGGCAGGATACCACCGCCACATCATTTGTTGCCTCTATCTTCAAGTTTTCTTGAATGGGACTTTATCCCTTATTGAAGGTGAAAGGCTCCCAGTTTTGCTGATCCACTGGAGACACCGGAACATGTATTTAGCTGGCTCAGTTGTGACCTCCCCCGAGGGGGAAATCACACTTAAAGATCTGTGTGGAGCGATTCATAACATCAATGTTAAATTGTCTTCAACTGTTTTGTCTTTATGCAGTTTTACTCAGGGAGCGGCAGATAAAATGGTTAATTTGGATAATAGGATTTTGGCATTAGATAAGGTGGTAACTCGGGTGGATTCTAAAGTGCAGACTTGTTGTTCTTCTAATGTGGCATATATAAAAGATTCTATGTTAACTCATACAAGATTGGAGGCACTTGAAAATCTGTACCGTTCTAGGAATTTGTGCTTCCTCAACTTTCCAGTCACATATTTGTTTTGCCAGAAATATTAATGAAAAAGTATTATGTGGGGATGCTGAAGTTGAATGAAGTGATAGAAATTACTCAGGCTTATTATGTTCCAATTAGGTCTCATCTGACTGAACCAGGAAAAGGGAATTTTGATATCCTTCGTCCCACTATCAGTCAAGATCCAACTGCCTTCCTAGAGGATTCTGCTGATGTGATTACAAATAGAAATACACTTTTGGTTATCTTTGCTGTAGAATTGGCAAAGTTTAGGGTCTTGAGGTTATTCTTCAAGAATAAAAATGTATTGTTTTGTGGATATAAATGGAATATATTTCCAGATATTACTCATGCCACACAAGCCCGTAAAAAACAATTTCTGGAGCTCAGGCAGCAAGTATTGGCACCCGGTGCTACTTTTTATTTAAGATTTCCCTGCAAGTGCATAATTACCTTGCAAGGGCAGACCTTTGCTTTTTTGGATATCTCTCACCTTCAAAGGTTTTTGGCAGATAGAAAGAAATAGGAATGCTTGGTGGCGGTCCTAGTTTTAGGGTTTTCTCCTCAATGTGGCATGATTGTTGCCTATTTACTTGTTATAATTTTGTTCTAATTGTTATTGGGCTCTACTCCCCAGATGGGGCTTTACCATTGTACACTTTTGTTTTTAATATGTTTTTCTGTATTCTCTTTTTTTCAGTGTATATTGCTTGGTTAAGTGTATTAATGGTTTTCCTTTTTTGAGTGGAATGGACTTGATGTCAATAATTTTAAATTTAAAAAATATGGTTATATTAGATAGGATAATTGCTGCATAGTTTTTATGGCAAATGATTTATATGGGAATATGAGTATGATAAATATAGATTGAAATTTGTGTTGGATACTTTGATTGGTGGCATAATAAGGTTTAGTGGATTGATTTCAAAAGTATAAAACAGAGTTGGAGAAAACGAGGAGTTAGTGTTGTGATACTCTGGGACGTTATCATTTTCTATATATTGATGCCTCTTATGGACACTTTAGAATACCAAATGAGAATAAAAATATATGAATAATATGGATGAAGCAATCAAATAAGCAAGTGAAGTTGATGGCAGAGAGCAATGATTTTAAATATTAGATATTCATATAATTTGTAAGATATAATAATTAATGATTTTCTTATCGTCTTAAGGAGTCTTTATTTACTAGCTTATGAAAAACAGTTTTTTTGAGGACTTCTTGGTATGTATGGATTTCTCAAGAGATTTGAATCATGTTTGTATGTATTAATTTAGGATATTTAATTGATATCTATTTAATACTTTTCACAGTTGTACCCCAATGCAGATTTTATCAAAATATGGCCATGTTAGGTTTTTAATTTGAATCATTATCTATTAAATATTTTTTTTAAAGAATTTATATGGCTTTTTTGTTTTTTAACCATAAACATATGTGGTCCACTTTTTCTTCTCTCTCGTATTTTTGTGGGTTAGCACATTTTTGTTTGCGGCAATTAGCTCTTTTACAGACATTTTTAGTGTGTAAGTGATTTGTATTTACAGTGAATTGTGACTTTTTCTTAATATATAATTTTCTTAGCTCTTCCATGGCCTCATACTGGTGGGAGAGACTGCAAGCAGCTGCTGCCCCTCATTGGTGGTCCCTGTGAGCTATGACTCGCTTCAGGGGAGCCCTTCTCTCTCATGCCATCTGAGTCTCACATGGCTTCACCTTGGAAATCCAGAACATTGGGCTCTTTTGGTGGTCACTCAGGAGTAGCATGAGAAGGACTAAAAAGAGCAGAATGGCAAGTTGATGTATTCGCCAGTGAAGGCGTGTTCAGTTGTGGAAAGTGGGCGACTGCATACTTCAGTAGATACCCCAGTGTGGAAGCAAAGTTAGAGAGGTCTGATCCTGTACCACCATGGTGGTGTTTAGAGCATATGCCTCCAAGATGCAGCACCCTACCCTCCTCTTGCAGTACATCAGCCCTGTCCAATACATTAACACAAGCAGGCATAAACAAGCACGCACAAAGGACTCTCTTTCTCTCTCCCACTCACTCCGAAGCCGCCTGCAGCAACGCCACCACTGATAGCCTCCTAACAGCACTGGACACCAGCAAGCAGCTCTATATCACGGAGGCAAGCCCCTCCCGCTGTCAACGCAATCCATTGACATCTTTCTGTCTCACAAAGACTCTGCCTTTAAAACTGACTGAGCAGAGGCGTGCCCACAGAGGAGTCCTTGATCTTATCTTTTTCTCCACCCCCTACTCAACAAACCACACCACAACACAACACAATATACCCCACCCATCGCATCCCCCATCCCTTGGTTGAACCATCACCTTATAACATTTATGATACCTCATCTATGCATCACCTACCCACCACGAGAAACGGCTCCCACAGTCCGAAGATTCATTGCCTTTGATGAGCGCCTCTTCTTTCAGAAAACACTGCCAGCCATCACGGCCATCCCACCCGATGCGGACCTGGTCATGTTGATCAACCAATGGAACTCCATCATAGCTTCAGCTGCCTCTGCCCCTTCCCCCAGACCGCAATCCACAAAACATCAGCACCATGCACCATGTATGCCACAGAGCTTTGAGAACAGAACAGTGCACTACGCTGCATTGAGTGCCACTGGAAGAAATCCAAGACCCCCGAACTCCACATCATGTACCTTGACCATTTCAGGGCATACTGCACCAGCACCATCAAAGCAAATGAGAATACTATTGCAACACGCTTCTCCAGGCCCACAACAAGCCCAGGGAACTCTTCAACCTTGTGAAATCCCTCACTAAGGACCCCACCCAACCTCAACATGAGACCACCTTGAACCCCCAAGACATGATGGACTTTCTACGGACCAAGCACAGCTCATCCACACCCACCACATCTTACATACCACCATCAGGGAGTTCACCCAGAACAACCCAACCCTGGACCACCTTTAGAGCCATACACTCCAAAGACCTGGACTCCATTATATCACTCATCAACACAACCACATCCCCTTTGGACCCATTCCCAGTCACATGCTCATATTACCCCTCTTCTCAAGTCACTTCATTGGCTCCCCATCCATTTCTGCATCTAGTTCAAACTTCTCCTGATGACCTATAAGCTTCTCACTACCTTTCCTCTCTTATACCTAACTACACCCCCTCCCCAGAAACTCTGCTCTTCTGGCAAATTGCTTCTATCGGTGCCATTCTCTTCTACTGCTAACTCCAGATTTCGCTCCTTTCATCTTGCTGCTCCTTACGCCTGGAACAAACGACCTGAGTCTGTAAGTCAGGTGCCTTCTCTGACCCTTTTCAAATCCAGGCTGAAAATTCACCTCTTCACTGCCGCTTTCGGATCTTGACTCACCTGATCTCCTTTGTGTTTCTTTACCATTCCCCCTAGATGTATCCCTGTCTACACCTACTATGTTGTCTTGCCTTGACTAGCTTGTAAGCTCTGATGAGCAGGGGCTGCCTCTTACATGTTAGTGCAGTGCTGCATACGGAGTGGAGGAGTGGCCTAGTGGTTGGGGCAAGGTACTTCAGGCCGGAAGGTCGGGGGTTCAAATCCCACTAGAGGACAGCAACCTTGGGCCGGAAGGACTGGGGTTTCTAGTCCCACAGGTGCTCCTTGTGGTCTTGGGCAAGCCACTTAACCCTCCATAGACCATGTTCCCTGTAAAATAGTTATCTCCAAGTTATAATGCCCTGTTCAATGTAATTTCAGTTTGTTCAATGTAAACCGCACTGATGCAGAATAGCGCGGTATATAAGAGAATGTAAATAAAATAAAATAAATAAATAAAATGCTAGTAGTAGTAGTAGTAGTAGCAGCAGCATGGGTGAAGACAACAAGAACATAAATCCTTCCATTCCTCTGCTCCATTCTCCAGGCCTCCCTGCCACAATCTAACCTCCTCCCTCCTTTAAAGCAAGCCTCAGACCCCTCTTAAAGAAACCCCCATCTGGACCCAACCTTGTCCACATCCTACAAACCCATAGCTAGTGTACCCTTTCTTGTGAAAATCATAGAAAAGGCAGTCCAGACCCAACTTCAGGAACACATCGACCAATACGCACCCCTCGACAAACACAAACATGGGTTTCACCCAGAACATAGTGTTGAAACTCTTCTGACCTCCCTCCTATTATCTCTTAACATTGGAACAGAAAAAAAATCTTCAGTGGCTTCATACTGCTATTTCTGAACATCTCAGCCACATTCAACACTGTATCCCATCAAACACTGCTCAACCAACTCCACACCATCAGTGTTCAAGGTCAGCCTCTCAAGTGGATCCACTCCTACCTATCCCAGTGCACCCTACAGATAAAATGGGACACTGCACTTCAGTGCCCTTCACCCTACCCCAAGAAGTGCCCCAAGGATCTGCACTCTTGTCCCTACTCTTCAACATTTACCTACGACCCCTATGCTCAATCATCCAGAAGTTCAATGTCTGCTATCAAATCTATGCCGATGATATAATGATCTACATTCCATTCTCCACAGCCACTCCCGACTACTCGGAGCTTACAGCCTGCTTCAGAGAAACAGTCTGTTGGCTAGAGCTCCACAACCTGGCAGTCAAATTCAGCAAAACGGAAATCCTCCATGTTACAAAGGACCTCACTTTCTTGCCCTCCACCTCCATCGAATTTGACAACACAGATCTCCAAGTTAAGACCCAAGTCAAATACCTTGGCATCACACTGGATCAGTAACTGACCTTCCAGCCCCACATCTGAAACACCACCAGGACAGTTTACTTCAAACTCAAACGCTACAGAACCTACGCCCTCTCCTACTACTACTGAACATTTGTATAGTGCTACAAGGTGTACGTGGCACTGCACAGACACATGTAAAAGAAGGTCCCTACTCATCGGAGATTATAATATAATAGAGACAGACAACACAGTAGCTGTAGACATGGGATACAGCTGGGGGGGGGGGGGTGCAGTATGCCAAGCCTCCATTACTCTAATCCTGGACTACTGCAACTTCATGTAGCAGGGCCTCCCCAAATCCACCATCCTTCTGCTGCAGCTAGCCCAGAACACTGCTGCACGCACTATCTTCGGAGTCTCCAGATGCAGCCATGTCACTCCTATACTAAAATCGCTCCACTGGCTGCCAATCGCTTAAAAAGAGTCAAGCACAAAGTCCTCATCATCATTCACAAAGTCCACCAAAATGCCACATCAGAACAACTTTAAGCACTCATCAGCACTCTCCGTACCAACAGGCCACGACAACAGAGCACTCAAAACCTACTAGACCTGCCTTCACGAATCTGCAAGAGCATCCAATATGCTTGCCTGAGAGCCTTTACGTTTTATGCCCCCAGAATCTGGAACACAATACCTCCAACACTTCGGAGCATTCAATCACCTTACACCTTTAGGAGTGGAGGAGTGGCCTAGTGGTTGGGGCAAGGTACTTCAGGCCAGAAGGTCAGGGGTTCAAATCCCACTAGAGGACAGCAACCTTGGGCCAGAAGGACTGGGGTTTCTAGTCCCACAGGTGCTCCTTGTGGTCTTGGGCAAGCCACTTAACCCTCCATAGCCCATGTTCCCTGTAAAATAGTTATCTCCAAGTTATAATGCCCTGTTCAATGTAAACTACACTGATGCAGAATAGCACAGTATATAAGAGAATATAAATAAATCAAAGGATTCAATTCATGCATTTGGAGCACTTAGTTGTTATAAATAAAGTTTTATTTACTCCAAAAACAGGTAAGTATTAGATGGTAAGTATATAGTATGAATATTTATTTAGGTATATATATATATATATATACTAACAAAAACATGTAATGCGGGTACAAATAATGATAAATGAAATGGTTTCTCAAATCAACCCTTGGGTAGTGTTGGCTTATTTGAGCTCAAATAAATATGTCAGTTCATATAGAGTACTTATCCCAAGGAGATCATCGTGTTGGGGCCCATTCTCATTCTCCGCTTCCCTTGGTCTCTGGTCTTGTCTTTCAGATCACATCGATGGCAGTCTTTTCGTGGGCGACACTTCAGAATCTTCTTCAGAAGTTCTTGCCTGACTTTTCTCCCTAGACCCCTCCCTAAAAATCTGTCTCCCCTATCTAAAAAAAACCTATTGCCAGCTTGCAAGTGGCCTTCTTAAGTGTACATTAATCTCCCTAGCACAGCATACCTCCAAGCCCAGCACTCCTCTCCAGCCTCTTTTTACTTACATCCACTTCTCCTTTCTCAAACACTATTCTCTCACTCTCATTCACTATTCCCTGTCCCTATCTCTTAGGCAACCTCTCACCTTTCAACCCCCATCTCCTATCCAAGTTAAAATTTCCGTACACCCCTAATCTCTCACTGTTAAATCTTATTTTCCTACTGATCTACCTCTCCCTCTAATAACTGAAGGCACCTCTCCTTACATTTAGACAGAGGTCCTTGATCATCAGCCCTAACAGCCCTGGAAAATGGAAAAAAAAATAAAACCCTTTGCGGTTCCCTCTACTTTCTACTTCTCTTCTTTAATCCATCTCTCTCTCTCTCTGAGCCCTTTATCTTCTTCCTATAATCATTCACTCCCAATCACACTACACTTTCACAAAAAAAAGCCCTGAAAAATAAATTAAAACCCCTCAACCTCAGTCACTCCTTTCATACCCTCACTCCAACCTTCAAATATTCCTCAAACATCCACAAAAAAATAATTATTCAGGCACAGGACCCCAGGCACTTAAACATAAATCCTCTCTCTAACTCATCCACTCACCAACTGCCACAATTCCACGCAGTTACTGACATTCCATTTTTCCTCTCCTAGTGCTCTTCCACTCACTGATGTCATTAAATATTTCCATTCTATTAAAAAAATAATCCTTAATTTCCCTTTCTTTATCCCAACTACTATGTATCCATTCTTTCCATCCTCAAAGGAAATTTCCTGTGCGGTCTCTTTAAAGATCTCTTTAGTATAGCGGGGTTTCACTGTAAGCACTCACAGGCCAATGCGGAAAGCCAGTACTAGATCCGCGTTGAAGCGATTTTTCATGCTCCTGACAATGCACGTATTTTAACGTGCGATGCAGGAAGAAGAAGGTATGCAAATGAACCCTGCATTAAAAAAGGTTTGGCGCTAGGGTTGGTTGCAAAATCATCTACACCTGTCTCTGCATTGGGAGCAATGTTCCCTCCAATTTTCTGTAGGTTGTGTGCACATAAAATATCAGCTGTGTGCAGCTTTTGAAGGAAGGTTACATTTTTGTGCGCCACATAACAACACTCGGAGTTATATACTTTAAAAGTTGACTATACGTCAGAATACAGTATGTATACCACATTGATTTTAATCAAATTAAATGAAAATAGGCGATTACTAAATGAAGCAGAAAATTTCTAGTAATTACAATCACAACTTTTAAATTTTAAGACGTCTGTGTTGTTTTCTATCAGAATCAGAACTGTAATTTTTGTGCGCTGTGTTATAAAGTATGTGCGCTCGCTCGGCGAGGTGTGTGCGCGCGCACACGTGCACAGCTTAGAGAGAACAGTGATTGGGAGTACCATGATTTGCATACCATGCAGCTGATTAAAATACATTTAAATGCATTTAAATACTCATGATGTTAATAGGGCGTTAGTTTTTCTGTGGGGGTTTACGTCTGTTTTCTGCATTCAAAAAGTTGTAAAGTGTGCTTAGACGTGAAGATGTGTGTGCTTAAAGGCTGCACTAGCTTTCTGCATCGGCCTCTCAATCAGCTTTGCTTCTTTGCAAGTATGTATCTTCTTTACATAAGAACATAAGATATGCCATACTGGGTCAGACCAAGGTCCATCAAGCCCAGTATCCTGTATCCAACAGTGGCCAATCTAGTTCATAAGTACCTAGCAGTTTCCCCAAAAGACATAGGTTCCACAATGCTTGTATTGTTTCAAGCATTGATATCCTGGGTCCCTTTTTAATAATGGTTTATGGACCTTTCCTCCAGGAACTTGTCCAAACCTTTTTTAAACCCAGCTACACTAACAGCCTTTACTACATCCTCCGGTAACAAATTCCAGAGTTTGATTACACGTTGAGTGAAAAAATATTTTCTCTTATTTGTCTTAAATAGTTTACCCTGTAGCTTCATTGCATGTCCCCTAGTCTTTCTATATTCTGATAACGTAAACAATCGATCTATGTTTACCCGTTCCACTCCGTTCATTAATTTATAGACTTCTATCATATCTCCCCTCAGCCGTCTCTTTTCCAGGTTAAAGAGCCCTAACCTTTTTAGCCTTTCTTCATAGGGGTATCCTTCCATCCCCTTTACCATTTTGGTGGCTCTTCTCTGAACCTTTTCTAATAACGCTATATCTTTTTTAAGATACGGCGACCAGAATTGCACACAATATTCAAGGTGTGGTCGCACCATGGAACGATACAGAAGCATTATAATATCCTTTGTTTTATTTTTGATTCCTTTCCTTATGATACCTAACATTCTATTTGCTCTCTCGGCTGCCGCTGCACACTGGGTGGAGGGTTTTAACATGTTGTCCACAATGACGACTAAATCTTTTTCCTGGGTGGTGGTTCCTAATGTGGAACCTTGCATCGTGTAACCATAGTTTGGGTTGATCTTCCCTAGGTGCATAACTTTGCACTTGTCCACATTAAATTTCTTCTGCCACTTTGATGCCCAGTCTTCCAATTTATCAAGATCCTCTTGCAATTTTCCACAATTCTCATGGGTTTTAACAACTTTAAATAGTTTTGTGTCATCTGCAAATCTGATAACCTCACTCATTCCCTTTTCCAGGTCATTTATGAATATGTCAAAAAGCAGCAGACCCATCGATTTTTTAGACTTCTAATATTTGCATACAAGCATTTTAGAGACTGTATTTTATTCATATTAATCTGGCTATTGGTAGGCATGGGTAATTTGGAATCTTTAAGCTCTGTCTGCTCCATACTCAAGGGCATTTGGGCTACTTTACTCTTTTTTGGAACCTCTGCTTTTGGTAGTATCCTTCAAGGATACATTCTTCTGAACCGTGCGCTCTTGGACAACTGTCGGCTTTCCCCTATTATCTAGTTTAAAAGCTGCTCTAGCTCCTTTTTAAAGATTAATGCCAGCAGCCTGGTTCTTTCCCGGTTAAGGTGAAGCCCATCCCTTCGGAAGAGCCCCTCCTTCCCCCAGAATGTTCCCCAGTTCCTAACAAATGCAAAACCCTCATCTTTGCACCATCGTCTCATCCACGTATTGAGACTCCGGAGCTCTGCCTGCCTTTTGGGTCCTGCGCGTGGAACGGGAAGCATTTCAGAGAATGCTACCCTGGAAGTTCTGGATTTCAACTTCCTACTTAAAAGCCTAAGTTTAGCCTCCAGAACCTCCCTACCACATTTTCCTATGTCATTGGTACCGACATGTACCAAGACAGCAGACGCCTCCCCAGCACTATCTAAGACCTTATCTAGGTGGTGTGTGAGGTCCACTACCTTCGCAACAGGCAGGCATGTTACCAGGTGATCCTCACGTCCACAAGCCACCCAGCTATCTACATGCCTAATGATTGAATCACCAACTATAACAGCTGTCCTAACCCTTCCCTCATGGGCACATGGTCCTGGAGAAACTTCCTCGGTGCGAGAGGGTTTTACATCACCTGGAGGACAGGTCCTAGGTACAGGATCACTTCCTGCCACACCAGGGTGATGCTCTCCTGTCACGTGACCTCTCTCCTCCATGGCAACAGGGATGCTGCCAGACTGGAGGTGGGACTTCAGGACTATATCCCTGTAGGTCTCATCTATGTACCTCTCTGACTTTCTTATGTCTTCCATGTCTGCTACTCTAGCCTCTAGAGAACCGACTCATTCCCTGAGAGCAAAGAGCTCCTTGCACCTAGGGAGTTCTTTGAAATCCCGCCACTCCCCCTTCTACGTCCTGGTATCTAGCAAGTTTTAAACACCAATTTTATACATAAAATACACTTCTATAACCAGTTTTTATTAGAAATCAGCTTTAAAACATTTGGTCAGCATACTACCCAACTTTTAACCAGTTTAAACCTCATTTGTGTGCAGCACATAAACGCATTATAATCGGGACTTTTTGAAGCACCATAAACAATTTTAACACACTTCCTCATAGTCCCCAGCCCTCAGGGATCTGTATTCATGATCTTAAAACTTTTAACTTCGTAAAATGTACACTTTTCTTTTTTTATCGAGAGTAGACTTTAAAATGCCTCCATTTTAAAAATTAAACTCCAAAATAGAATAAAAACTACTTAGTAAGGCTCACCAATCCTTTTCTTAGCTTTTCTGAGCCTTTAAAACATTTTCTTTTCTTTTTTTATTTTGGCCATTTTTTTCTCATTTAAATAAGGCTACTGACTTTTTAAGGGGAGCCCAGCCTCATTAACATAAAGCCTACTGTAACACGGAAGATCTGCCCTCTGCCTCAGAAGCACAGAAATCTGCTGTTTGCAGGTTAGATTCTGACAGGCAGGCAAGTCACAAGGTTCCCAGTTACCATAGGCAACGTAAACAAACTCAGACACGAGGTCTGCAGTCACGCCTAGCTAGTAAGCATTCCCCAGCTGCTGATGAAAACGGCTTTCACCTGTGCAAGGGAACGCCCAAGAAGCTGTATAAAAAATGCTCAGTGCAGTCAGAGTTAGACTGGCAGGACACGAGAAACTTGCAAGACCGGAGAGACTTGCAAGACTCAGAAGAAAGCTCAGAATATTCAGGAAATACAGACACAGAGTCAGAACTGCCTGGAACTTCTAGCAGGAAGCCCCAAAGGAATTCACAGAAAGAAACACGGAGAGTTTCACACAGAGAGGTCAGCTGTAAGAAGCACTTACCTCTGATGCAGCTTGAATTTCCTAAGCACCGGGCTGTGCTAAATGAATGGGAGACAGTGGAAGGCAAACCGTATGTATCTGAAAAGCATGGCAGCTTAAAACAGTTACAAACCCTAGAGAGGGAAAGAAATGCTATTGAAGATGTGTGTATGTCTGACCCAGAAGAGTGTGTGCCATTGAAACCCTGCAAAAGATTTCCAAGAGAGAAATCCTCACATAATAGAAGAGAACAGTGTTATGGTTTACAGCCAAATGTAAAAGGCAGGAAGTTTAAAAGTTTTAAGGATAAAGCTTACTCAGAGAAAGGTGTTTCTCCTTCCTGCTATTACCAGCTTTATGACAGCTATTTGCCCTGCTGTGAAGAAGGCTGTTCAGAGAGCACTGATAGAGATACGGGACTAAGAAAGGTGCAAACTTTCTGTTCTAATGAAAATACTGTAAATGATAGAGCAAAGTGTGAGCCTATGATTACGGAGGCTGGTATTGAAAGCCCATGTGATGAAGCCATGGATTGTACGCTGTTGTTATCCGATATGGTTTCCTCCTTATGCTGAAGCCAGGATAAGAGTGCCTCGTGAGTGCTGAGAAAGCTAAGAAGAGACAGCTATCATATCGGATAAGCTTTATACTGTGATTTAGGATTTCTGTTGAAGCAAGATGCTATGTTTAAGTTTTCTTCAGTTTACCAGAAGTATGGTTGTATCCTGAGTTTTTTGTATTATAACCTTTTTGAAAATCCAACCCCGGGAGGGGAATAAAAATCCTTTTGAAAACCTGACCACTTGACTCACAACTACAACTTTCTATAAGAAAGGTCAGGGCCCGGCAGTCTGGCTGTTAGCTTAGGCCACAGTCCAGCTCCTGCTGGTGACACTACACAGGCCCAGATTAATCTGTAGTCTCATGCTTCTTTTAAGCCCGATCCTTTTAAAGAAGGGCATTTTAGCCCAAAAACCACATTCGGGGCTTCTTTTGCCCTTTCCCCACATGGGGAGCACTTTAATTTAATTATATGGCCCTCCACAAGACCAGCATTTATTTTGGGCTCATTTGGCCCACCTTTAAGGCATCCTGCCTTAATTTATATAGTGTGACACCCACCGGCTGGGCCAAGAGGCTGACAGCTGATAGGCGGCCTTACTGTCCTTTAGAATAAAAGTTCTTTATTCTGTAGGAATGAATTGTAGTTGAGGCAGGTGGTAAGGCTTTGCAAGATTTTTATTATTTATACAATGGGGATTTTCAAAGGCATGCGGAGGTTCAAAACACAACAAAAGCACTAGGATAACTTCTCCAAATGAAAGGATGAACACAGGAAAAACCAGGAGAAATGAAAAACAAAACTTTTCTTCTCTGCTGTTCTCTGCACTGCTCCGTGTGGTCACACACTATACTGCAGCAGAACTAAACACAGCTGGTTTCACTTTCACCAAACAACGTCTTCCCAAACTCCGTTACTCTCAACACTGAATACAGCACAGCACTGCTTTCTTCTGAGTCACAGGTAAAAGCTACCTTATTAAAAGGCTTTTAAAACTCTCTCCTGTTTCACTTTCTTACTGTGGTATTCTTGTGAGTCAAACAACAGTCCATTGGTATAGGAAAATCATCACATTCAGGCACAGTGGTTTCTATCTGCATTTCCTCAATGCCATTAGAATTACCAAAGTCTTTCTCATATGTGGGGACTTCTTTTAGCTTTTCTCTCTTTAGAAACTGGTGGAAGTGATCCCACAGCAAGTCAGCCTTTTCAGGTGTTTTAGTACTAGGGGTTTGAATCCTCTCATTAGAGAATAGTCTCTGCAGTGCCCCTAATTTAGAAGCTTCACAAACGTCAGAGTTATCTGGTCTGGAGTTTGCAGCAGGTACTAGGCTTTCAATCCAACTTTTCACAGTAGAGGGGGAGGGTTCCAGCTCCTGCTCAATAAAACTAGCCTTTATCTCTTTTGCCAATTTATCAGATATAAAATGGTCAGTTTTACCTTGAGGCTGTTTCTCCGTGTCAGCACTGGTGCTCTTTCCACCTCTCCAATCCTCCCAACTGTAGCAACTGTTTGACTGGCCCGCACGGCTTCTCCAATTGTCTGTGCTTTTACCCTTGAATGCTGGCTTTGTCTGAGTGCGTGCCTTTCCCTTGGCAAATTCTCTCACATAGGCTGTTCTGCCTGGACTCTCTGGTCTCAGACTCTGGTCTTGGCTTCCTCTTGCCTTCCAACTGGCTCTCTGGATATTTCCCTGACCAACTTCTTTGTGGGTTCTCCAATCGGTTCTCCAATCGGTTCTGTCTCCAGGTCTGTCCTCGGGTCTCTCCTCAGGTCTCTCCTCAGGTCCCTCCTCAGGTCCCTCCTCAGGTCTCTCCTCAGGTCTCCTTTCCTTCCCTCTGCACGTGGTTTTTAACCCTGGTTTCCTGCTTCCTTGTGACCAATCAGAACGGGGGTTAGTCTCCACCCTTGCACTAGGGCGTGGTTTGCTTCCTACAGGGAACTGCCTTTTTCTCTGACATAGGCTGAGTTTTCCTTGTAGCTGTGCATTGTCATCCGTTTCCATGGGGATTTCTGGATTCTCTTCTGTGTCCATGCTTTCCACCAGGCTTTCCCCATCACAGATCACCCCCCTTAAGATATCACGGGCTGGCTTTGTAACATCCGCACAGCTCGTGATCCGACTGAGGGCATCAGCATTTTGGTGGAGTCGTCCTGCTCTGTGCTCTACATGAAACTCAAATGGCTGGAGCGCCATATACCAGCGCGTCAAACTCGCATTGTGGTTGCGCATCTGGCTGAGCCACTTTAGTGGGGCATGGTCTGTGATGAGCGTGAATCTTCGGCCTGTCAGATAGAAACGTAAAGTATCCATGGCCCATTTTATGGCCAAACACTCGCGCTCAATGGTAGAGTACTTAGTCTCTGCCGGTGACAGCTTGCGGCTAAGAAACATGACTGGGTGTTCTACCCCATCATGTTTCTGCGAAAGGACTGCGCCAAGGCCGGTTTCAGACACGTCTGTCTGAACTATGAAGTGTTGACTAAAATCCACGCCCCGCAACACTGGGCCCACACACAATTTCTCCTTCAACAGAGAAAAGGCTCCCTCAGCTTCCTCCGTCCATTAAAGCTTGTTGGGTGCGTTCTTCTTTAACATATTTGTCAACACCGCGCTCCTTTCCGCAAAATTCGGTATAAACCTTCGGTAATAACCGACTAACCCCAGGAAGCTGCGCAACTGTTTCTTGATAGTTGGCTTGGGGAAAGTCTTAACACTTTCGATCTTATTAGTCAATGGCTTCACTAGACCCCGGCCCACTATATGGCCTAGGTATTTGACCTCCTGGCCACCGAACACACACTTGTCTGGATTCAAGGTGAGTCCTGCTTCTCTCATCGCCTGCAGGACTGCTGCCACTCTCGGTAAGTGCTGGTTCCAGGTATCACTATGGATTATTACGTCATCCATATAAGCTACAGCGTAGGCCTGGTGAGGTCTCAACACCAGGTCCATGAGCCTCTGGCATGTAGCCGCAGCCCCGTGCAACCCAAAAGGCATCCGCTTAAATTGGTACAGCCCCACAGGCGTGCTGAAAGCGGTCTTCGGTCGGGCATCCTTTGTCAGTGGCACTTGCCAATATCCCTTAGACATATCGATCGTGGTCAGATATTTGGCTGGTCCCAGGCGATCCAAAAGTTCTTCTATGCGAGGCATAGGATAGGTGTCAAAGCGGCTGATCGAGTTAACCTTCCTGAAATCGATGCAGAACCTGAGTGACCCGTCCGGTTTCGGCACAAGAACAATCGGACTGTTCCAGGGACTGTGGGACTCTTCGATCACCCCCATGCTTAGCATTTCCTGGACCTGGCGCACCACCTCTTGCTTTTTTGCCTCGGGGAGCCTGTATGGCCGTTGTCTTACCACTTCTCCCGGCGGTGTCAGGATTTCATGGGCTACCAGATTTGTTTTCCCTGGTATCGGGGTCAATACATCTTGAAATCCAGCCAGCAGTTGAAACAAATCCTGTTTCTGGGCCCATGAAAGGCTATCCCCGAACCTCAATTTCGGATTCCCCTTACAATCTTCTAACTGGGGTCCGAGGTCTTCCTCCATCTTTTCCTCCACTGCTGCCGACAATCCCTCCAGGCTAGTGCCTCCTGTAGAGCCAAAGCTTCCGGCACCCCGGGTTGTTGTGGATAGGTGGGGAACCTCTTCTAGAGGGGGAAAACCAACCCTCTCACAGATTATCTGCGCTCTACGGTCTCCAGTAGAAATCCTGAAATCTCGATTTCCAAAATTATACATGAGCACCTTCACTGTGCCCCTGAAGTCTGGGTCGATAACTCCAGCTCCTATGTCGAGGAAATATTTCCAGGCAAGGCCAGAACGCGGGGCTATGCGTCCATAGCAACCCATGGGGAGTTCTAGCTGTAAAGCTGTGTCTACCAGTGCTTTTCCTTGCTTTGGCACAATCGTATCCTCGGCGCTATAGAGATCGTACCCAGCAGCGTTGGCAGTGGCTCTTTTTGGTGCGCGTGCGTTGGGGTTCATTTTAGCATATCTTAACACCCATTTTGGCTTCTCTGTAGACGCTTCATTCCGGGCACAGGCTTTACGCTCTTGTTTTCTAGGAACTTCAAACAAAGGGTTAGGAATCATGCTCATCTTCGCCTTTGATTGTGCTAGGGCGTCTACTTGGGGCGTCCTAGAGGTAGCTGCCTCTTTTTTAAACAAGTCCTGTCCCAGGCCTTTGCCAAACTGTGGCCAATCTTTCCCTAGTACCAATTCATGCGGTAGCCTAGGTACCACAGCTATTTGCATATGCCTACTCACGCCTAAGCCTTTCACTCTCAGACTATAAACTGGGTAGCTGGAGATACCTCCATGTATACAGCGGATTTTTACCTGAATTATGGGCTGAATTGCTGTGTTCCCACTTTGGGCCTCAATTTTTCGCCATAGCGCTTTGGATAGCATGCAATGTTGAGCACCCGAATCCAAAAGCGCAGTGGTTGCAATCCTCTGTACTTCCACTGACAGGAAGAATTTTTCTTTCTCCCTAGGCTGATTCTCCGCTATCAATGCAGTTCTCACAAAGCAATTACGTTGGATATGTCCTTCTTCC
Organism: Ichthyophis bannanicus; assembly: GCA_033557465.1. Lineage (NCBI taxonomy): Eukaryota > Metazoa > Chordata > Amphibia > Gymnophiona > Ichthyophiidae > Ichthyophis > Ichthyophis bannanicus. Next base: position 522,541,655 of record CM066036.1, on the reverse strand, counting down.
CCACATTTATAGCATTTCCTATGAGAGACACAACCTTTTGATAAGGGTTTATACATTTCTTTCACATTATCGGTATTCCTTTTCCTCCTTTCTAATACTCCTCCTACTGCCACCTGGGAGGTACTGTCGTGACTATGGGCACTTATTTCTGCCTCCATAAACCTCTCTGACAGCGCTACTGCCTCCTGTGGGGTCTTGCAGTTCTGGAGTATGAGGAAGGTTTTTAATTGTTGGGGTACAGCATCCAGGTACTGTTCCAGTATAAGACTGTCAATTATTGATTCCACGGTCTTACCCTCCGGAATCAGCCATTTATTCAGCAAGGTTCGGACTCTATAATATAGGGCCTTTGGAGTCTCGCCTGCTTGCAATTTTACAGCCCTCAATTGGCGATGGTATACTAGAGGAGTGAGCCCCAACCTCTCTCTAATTGCCTTAGTGAGCTTACTGTAATCCCTAGCAAGCATGGGTGGCATAGCCCGGTAGGCAGCGAGGGCCTCCCCCGTGAGGGATGCGGCCAGGCGTATGGCCCACTGTTCCTGCGGCCAACCACTAAGGTGTGCCACCCTCTCAAATCCCTCAATAAAGTCATCTATATCGTCCCTCGGTGTAAGTTGTCCAATATTGAATGCCCCACCAGCCTGCAAGTTCAACTTCAGAGAAGCAGCTGGTGTACTGGAACTGGATGACGTGTTCTCTGGTCCGGTCTTCTTCTTCTGCTCGGCCAGGTAAGCCTCCAACATTTGTAGCAGAGGCTGTTGTTGGGCCTGAATCTGCGCAGCACTCTGCCTCTGCGCCTCCAGGGACAAATCAGCCTGGCGCTCAAACTGCTGCGACATCCATTTTAATACGTCTGGTATCTGGAGCGCCATCTTGGTTACCTACAAAACACAAACAAACAACCCAAGAGCGGGACCACACACACAAGAAGGTATTCCCCTCTCTTTGGTTTTGCTATTTTAACACTACGGCTAGCGCTTGCACCCGTGCCCTTGGTATCCTCAACCGACCCTCGGCTTGGTACCCAATACCTGGTGTGGGTGAAGCTTTGCGGTTAACACCTCCAATGGTCAACCGTAGTCTCCTGGGCACTGTGGACCTGCTTTCTGGACCCTCGTCAGCTGGGCTCCTCAGCAAAGCTTCTCCTGCAGTGGAAATCCTGAAGCAATATCCTTGCGCACGCGTGGAAAAAAAATCCTAAATACTACGCCAACTTGCGACACCCACCGGCTGGGCCAAGAGGCTGACAGCTGATAGGCGGCCTTACTGTTCTTTAGAATAAAAGTTCTTTACTCTGTAGGAATGAATTATAGTTGAGGCAGGTGGTAAGGCTTTGCAAGATTTTTATTATTTATACAATGGGGATTTTCAAAGGCACGCGGAGGTTCAAAACACAACAAATGCACTAGGATAACTTCTCCAAATGAAAGGATGAACACAGGGAAAACCAGGAGAAATGAAAAACAAAACTTTTCTTCTCTGCTGTTCTCTGCACTGCTCTGTGTGGTCACACACTATACTGCAGCAGAACTAAACACAGCTGGTTTCACTTTCACCAAACAACGTCTTCCCAAACTCCGTTACTCTCAACACTGAATACAGCACAGCACTGCTTTCTTCTGAGTCACAGGTAAAAGCTACCTTATTAAAAGGCTTTTAAAACTCTCTCCTGTTTCACTTTCTTACTGTGGTATTCTTGTGAGTCAAACAACAGTCCATTGGTATAGGAAAATCATCACATTCAGGCACAGTGGTTTCTATCTGCATTTCCTCAATGCCATTAGAATTACCAAAGTCTCATATGTGGGGACTTCTTTTAGCTTTTCTCTCTTTAGAAACTGGTGGAAGTGATCCCACAGCAAGTCAGCCTTTTCAGGTGTTTTAGTACTAGGGGTTTGAATCCTCTCACTAGAGAATAGTCTCTGCAGTGCCCCTAATTTAGAAGCTTCACAAACGTCAGAGTTATCTGGTTTGGAGTTTGCAGCAGGTACTAGGCTTTCAATCCAACGTTTCACAGTAGAGGGGGAGGGTTCCAGCTCCTGCTCAATAAAACTAGCATTTATCTCTTTTGCCAATTTATCAGATATAAAATGGTCAGTTTTACCTTGAGGCTGTTTCTCCGTGTCAGCACTGGTGCTCTTTCCACTTCTCCAATCCTTCCAACTGTAGCAACTGTTTGACTGGCCCGCACGGCTTCTCCAATTGTCTGTGCTTTTACCCTTGAATGCTGGCTTTGTCTGAGTGCGTGCCTTTCCCTTGGCACCTTCTCTCACATAGGCTGTTCTGCCTGGACTCTCTGGTCTCAGACTCTGGTCTTGGCTTTCTCTTGCCTTCCAACTGGCTCTCTGGATATTTCCCTGACCAACTTCTTTGTGGGTTCTCCAATCGGTTCTCCAATCGGTTCTGTCTCCAGGTCTGTCCTCGGGTCTCTCCTCAGGTCTCTCCTCAAGTCCCTCCTCAGGTCCCTCGTCAGGTCTCTCCTCAGGTCTCTCCTCAGGTCTCCTTTCCTTCCCTCTGCACGTGGTTTTTAACCCTGGCTTCCTGCTTCCTTGTGACCAATCAGAACGGGGGTTAGTCTCCACCCTTGCACTAGGGCGTGGTTTGCTTCCTACAGGGAACTGCCTTTTTCTCTGACATAGGCTGAGTTTTCCTTGTAGCTGTGCATTGTCATCCGTTTCCATGGGGATTTCTGGATTCTCTTCTGTGTCCATGCTTTCCACCAGGCTTTCCCCATCACAATAGTTGGGACCTTCCGATCCCACTTCTAAGGCCCATGGGCCTCTTAAATTTATTTTTCGGCCATCTAGTGGCCCCCGTTGCACTTTTGGGCCTCTCGACCCTTTTTCAAAGCCTTTGTTAAATAAATTTGGCCTCTGCAGCCAGCATAAGGGAGCTCCAGGGCTCCGCTCCCTTCAAGTTGAGCCTATACAGCCCTCACCCTGATTCTGGGGAGCCCCCCTCTTCCATTTCGGGCCTTCCCATGGCCCCATATGCCTCCGGTCCCCCCTTCTCTCTCAACCGCCATCAGGGACAGCAATGGCAGCAGCCGCAATCCTCCCTGATGACAGGAGACAGATTCCGGCTCCTCCCGCTCAACATTGGGGACAGACGCATACCACATGGCTGTACCCGATCATGCTGCCTGTTCTTCACACACCTCCAAACCTTGGGATGGGCCCTGGAGCAGGCCTTTGAAGCACAGCCCATCCGGGCCCTCCCTTGTGGTTCTCTCAGTGACTTTTTCTATTTAAAAAACAAACAAACTCTGACGGTTGTCAAACTCACAGCCACAGGAACCAAAAAACACCCTCTGTCGGCCCCTCCCCCCCACCTGCATCAGGGCCGACCCTGGGACTTCAGGTATATTTCTTTTCTCTCATTTTCTTTCTATGGGTTACAATAAGGTAGCACAATGTTCTGCCTCAAAACATTCACACAGATTTTGTCTATTGATGTATACGCACGATCCTGTAGCAGCAAAGCGCAGACAAACCAATGATACCAGGAGTCTGTTCAGAAGGTCCAAATCATTTATTTGTGCACAAGTCTCGAACCAGTCAATTTCAAAATGGCTGAGCAAAGTTTTCAAGCATTACAACAACTTTTATAGACTTCTGTTCCATTCTAGGTATAGAAAAACACTTCATTGGTCCCGGTAACCTCCCGTACCTCCCGTACCTCATCCATTGGTCCCGGTACTGATAAGTTTATCCAATTATGTCCCTTCTGTGGGCATGACACCTGCATGCCCCCCTTCTAGTCCCAATTACAATGGTCAGTTCATCAACTTGTTACTTTCACACTCTCAAGGCCATAGAACCAATTTGTGCATGCAGAGGAGCAGGGTTCTGCAACTCATCTGTCAGCACTCCCAATTATTTCTTTGCAGATGTACTTTTTCTTATCAGTAACTTTTAAACACGTCTTTCTGTATTTTTCCATCTTTCAGCTCTGCAGTTCTGCCTACCTAAGCTAAATCAATACTTCTACTGAGTTCTATCTTACAATAGCAGCATATTGGGGGATGTGCAATCCTATATGCCTCTCCACAGGCCTCATTTACAGGTCAAGCTAGCCATGCTGGCCTGCTTATGTTCAGACACCGTGGGTCACAGGCCTGCACCTGCCACATTCCCCCCTTTGATTAATCTCACCCTATTACTCAATAAGGTGTGAGAATTAAATCACTTTTAAAAGAATCACATCATGATTGAAGGATTTCGACTAGGACTAGCTTTGTATAAAGCCATGATTTTAGTTGCGGTCTTCCGCTCTACTGTACTATCAATAGTGTTATGAATGGAACGCATACAACATGGGATTAAACATGGTAATAAGAAGATAACAGCAACAAGGATTAGTACTAAAACAATGAAAGTCTTAAATCCTTCCACCCATGAAAAGAGGTTAGCAAACCAGTTAGGAAATTTCAATGAATGCCAAGTCTGTACTGGCACATAAGCATGTCTTTGCATATCTTTAGCAATTTCTTCAACTACTTGACCCTTATCATCTATTTTCAAACAGCAATTAGTTAAATTCAGCTTACCACATACTCCTCCTTCAGCTGCTAACAAATAATCAAGTGCTAAGCGGTTCTGATATATAGCAGTGCGCATCTGAGTACTTTGTCTAGCTAAGAGCGTAAGAGCATGACTAGTTTCATTAGTTATTATTTCAACTACTGCTTGTAAGCGAATAATACGATTAATCATATAAATTGGAGTACGATAACCATACATACCATCATCATTCCAAGTGGCAGGTCCATAATATTCAATGATTCTTTCTGGTGGCCAGTCATCACCTTGCCCCTTCTCCCACTTGCCTATCTGTAAGGCTTCTCTTTTCTGTCTCAATGCTCTTTTGTGTCGGTGGGTAGTGTATACAGGGTATCCTAATTGTTCTCCATGTTCAGTGTTCAAAAGAAAGAAAGAAGGTCTGATGGTTCCTAAGACACATGCTCCTCCCCAGTGTGGCGGAAGTTGTGCATATGCTCGGTTTCCACAGATCCAATATAGGCCAGGTGGGGCTTGCCAGGCTTGGACTTTAGCAAGGTTAGTCCATAAACCAGCAAGTTCAGGAAATCTGGCTAATGGGTTAGGAGGTTCAGGATGTCTGATTCCTGACCACCATGCTGTCTTCTTGGTCGTGGCATTATAGTACTTCTGGCTAAGACAGACCAGCTGTCCTACCTTTTGGGTGAACTGGGGTCCAGTTCTGGCATAGCAAAGACGTCCAACGATTGAGTGCGCTAACACCCATTCACTGGTAGCCTTGTGTAATTCAGTCTGATTGTAAACCATAGAATAATTCAATTCTTGGGCTTCCCATGGCCATTGGTCTCCCATTTGGGTTCCGCCACAAAAATAGCAATCTGAGATCTTAAGACTAGATACTACTGCTCCGGCTAATTCTAGGAATAAATTCTGTGAGGGGTGAGGGATCTCAAACTTATTTACATGCATGGCTTCATAAAAGGTATTATGAATATGATATTTAGATGACTTGTGGGCTTGGGTATTCAATCTGATATACACAATGGTCCCTGGATCTATTGCCCCTCCAGCAATACGTAAACCAAACTTGTATCCTTGTTTCCATGCATGGGGATTGTGTATACGTAAATGTAAGGGGTTGCAAGCATCTTTCTGACATTTATCATTTGTGGTTGGCTTGGTTAGAGTAGCCATCCGTTTATCTATTTTCTCATCAGTTATACCAGTGTTCCAGGTAGCATAAAAAACACATCCCCAATACGGGCAATAGTAATCTGCCGCTGTTGCAGTACTATAGCCTGATCCCGTTTTACCTGTACACTTCCACCAATTTGTGGCACCTTCTGGACACATATACTTATGATCATTTCGATACGCTTTTTCCCATGTACCACAGGTGGAATGACTATCTCTATTAATGGCATTACATGCATCAAAATTCAAAACAGCAGGTTTAGTAATGTCCTTAAGTGGTGGTGTAGCAGCTAATATAGGTCCATCTGCATCCTTCCATCTTATTTCCAACGTGTAATAGGATGGATTCTGATGCGGATTATAGCATGCTTTGATTTTGCCATGAGTGCAAACATTTAGTTCAGTGGTGTTATAGATACACCGAGTTACTGTTCCCTTGCAGGTATAGTAAGAATGATAAAGCAAAGTCTGAGTTACTTTCAGTCCAGTTCTAGTAGACGTAATGCAAGCAGTGCATGGAGGTAAAGCATAAGTCAGTTCAAAACCTTCAAAGAAGGCAACCAAGGTAAAGCAAAAACAAAGATACATGTTGATGCTGATTGGAGTTCTTCTGAATCCTCAGCTTGCTGATCTTGATCACGACGGTCTTTTATTCTTCGTCACGTTTGCTAATGAAGCAATTTAACGGGTGCTGAGTGTTGATTGAAGATCCTCAGGTTGTCCAGTACACATTAACCAACTTTTTAGCAATTTCAGTTGGCTTGTGAAGTCTGGCTTAGTCAATGTAGTCTCAAAGTAGTGTGTCAAATCGCACACAAATTGGGTTCGTTGAAACAAAACTGTTGCTGCATGGAAAACAGCAATCCTCTTCGAAAGACTTGGCTACTGCAAAGCACTTGTGATGAAGTGTCTAAGCTGCTGGTTGCCGTCTCAGAGTAACTCGCAAGGGTGCATCAAGATGCTGTTCTGCTGTCCACTGCTCTGGTTCAGGATCGGCGGCGGGCTTGACTCTGCTGTGGTGGATCCAGGCGTCGATCTCGGCTACCTTTACTGCAGTTGGGGTAGACAGGATGACGGTGTACGGTCCCTTCCAGTGGGGTTCCAACGGTGTCTTCTTCCAATCTTTGATCCACACCGAAGTACCAGGCTGATAGGGATGCAAAGGTTCCGTCAAGTTGATAGGCAACTGGTCTTGGATCCACGTATGGAGAGTCTGCAGAACAAAACTAAGAGCTAGGAGTTCTTGTCTGGTTACTTCTGAACCAATCTGGGCTAAACTTCCTTTGACTCCCTGCACTATTGGTGGGGGTTTACCATACAGAACTTCAAAAGGGGAAAATCCTGTTGACTTTACAGGGGCTGAGCGTATTCTGAGTAAAGCTATGGGGAGCACTTGGGGCCATTTCAAGTGTGTCTCCTGACAAAGCTTGGACATTTGGGCTTTCAAGGTACGATTCATTTGCTCAACTTTCCCTGAACTCTGGGGTCTGTATGCAGTGTGGAGTTTCCATTGTATCTGCAAGGCTTTTGCTAACTGCTGAGTAACTTGGGAGACAAATGAGGGTCCATTGTCTGACCCTATTACTGCTGGAATTCCGAATCTGGGGACAATCTCTCTCATTAAGACTTTGGTAACTTCTCGGGCTTTCTCAGTTCTGGTTGGGAAGGCTTCTACCCACCCAGAGAAAGTACAAACTAATACTAATAGGTAATGGTATCCATTGGCTCTTGGCATTTCGGTAAAATCAACTTGGAGGTTGTGCATGGGGGTGACACCTCCTGACTGAACTCGGGGTGCCGTAATAAGGCCTTGCTTGGCATTATTTTTGGCACAGGTTAGACATTGGCGTGCTACTGAGGCTGATATGGTTGTCATCAAAGGGATGTAAAAATGTGGTCTGAGTGCTTTTTCCATAGCACTCTTCCCATAGTGGGTGGCTTCGTGGAAAGCTTTGACAAAGGATGGTCCTAACAGTTCAGGAATTACTATTCGTCCAGGAGGTTGACTGCCCTCTTCTGGTGGCAGCTCAATCCATCCATCTTTCAGTATGCCATCTTCTCTGTTACAATAGTAATCCAATTCTTTGGTGGTATATCGTGGGGTCCATAGATTCAAAGGTACTGGAAACAATGCTGCTTGCATTGGCATAGCTTGTGGGGCAATCTGTCCTGTCATAGCTGCTTGTCGTGCTGAGGCATCTGCAAATCTATTTCCTCGTGCAACTTCTCCTTTTCCTGCTTGATGTCCTCTACAATGCATGACAGCTACACGTGTTGGGACCCAAACTGCATCAAGTAGCATCAATATCTCGGGACCATACTTGACTGATTTTCCTCCGGATGTGATGAGTCCTCTTTCTTTATAGAGAGCTCCATGGGCATGCAAGGTAGTGAAGGCATATTTGGAATCTGTATATACATTCAGCACAAGTTTTTCTCCTAACAACAATGCTCTGGTAAGTGCTATCAATTCGGCTTTCTGGGCTGATGTGCCTGAGGCTAGAGCTGATGATTCAACTACTTCGTGTTGAGTGACGACTGCATATCCGGCACAGCGTCGTCCATCAAGGATGAGACTGCTCCCATCAACATAATAGATTTGGTCAGGGTTGTCTATGGGCACATCTGTCAAGTCAGGTCGACTGGAGAACACAGTTTCCATGACTTCGATACAGTCATGTTCTGGGAGTTCTTCACTGATGGGTATCAAGGTAGCTGGGTTCAAGGCATGGCTCACTTCAAGTTGTATCTGTGGGTTTTCACATAACATGCTCTGGTACTTCAACATTCGGGAATTGGTGAGCCAATAATTTGCTTTTTGTTCCATAAGGGCAAGGACTGCATGTGGCACAGTGACTCATATGTTCTGTCCTAGTGTGAGTTTGTCTGCTTCACTCACTAGTAGCGCTGTAGCTGCAACTGCTCTCAAGCAAGGTGGCCATCCTTTGGCCACAGGGTCCAATTGTTTCGATAGGTATGCTACAGGTCGCTCCCAATTTCCCAATTTCTGAGTCAACATGCCCAAGGCATTTCCCTGTGCTTCATGTACAAACAAGTGGAAAGGTTTGTGGACATCTGGTAGTCCAAGTGCTGGTGATGACATCAATTCTTCCTTTAACGTCTTGAAGGCTGTATTCTGCTCAGGTCCCCACTCCAGTGGTGACTTCTCTTCTCCTTTTGTGGCTTCATACAGTGGTTTGGCAATTTGGGCAAAGTTAGGTATCCAGATTCGGCAATATCCTGCCGCTCCCAGAAAGGCTCTGACTTGCTTTCTGGTTGTTGGAGTTGGAATTCTACATACTGCTTCTTTTCTTTCTCTGCCTAATCTTCTGCTTCCTTGGGTAATACGAAAACCCAAGTATTTCACTTCTTTTTGGCATAGCTGTGCTTTGGCTCTGGAAACTTTGTATCCAGCTTCATCTAGTAACTGCAAGAGGTCTTTGGTGGCTAGTATACATTCACTTTCTGATATGGCAGCTATCAACAGATCATCCACGTATTGGAGAAGCACTCTCTTCCCCGGGGCTACTGGATAGCTTGAAAGGTCCTGATTTAGTGCAGCACTAAAGATGGTAGGTGAATTCTTGAATCCTTGGGGTAATCTTGTCCAGGTGAGCTGGCCCCCTCTTCCAGAGACGGGGTCCTGCCATTCGAATGCAAACAATATTTGGCTTACAGGGGCTAATCTTATGCAAAAGAATGCATCTTTCAAATCCAGTACAGTGAAATGGGTAGCTTCAGCAGGTATCAGTCCTAAAAGAGTGTAAGGATTGGGTACAACTGGATGTATAGTTTCAACTGCATCATTAACTCTTCTCAAATCTTGTACTGGGCGATAATCATCTGTCCCAGGTTTCTTTACTGGCAAAAGTGGAGTGTTCCATGGGGATTGACATACTTTTAGTAGGCCATACTCGAGCAATCTTTGTAGGTGGCGATGAATGCCTTCAATTGCGGCTCTTGGGAGAGGGTACTGTTTGACGTGCACTGGTGTAGCACTAGGCTTGAGGGTTACAATCACTGGAGCTATATGCTTGGCTAGGCCTGGGGGACTGCCTTCTGCCCATACTCCAGGTGGTGCATCGATGTTCTTTAAAGTTTGTTCAAAATAGGTATCTTGGATGGAGTCATCAACGTAATACCTCCATTCTTCTTCTCGGGGCACTGTCAGCAGCATTACTCCTGCTGGTTTGGCTTGGGAATTTACTGTCATTTGCATTTCTCCTTGTTCAGAGAAAGATATCTGTGCTTGAAGCTTGGCTAGCATATCTCGTCCCAGTAGTGGCACTGGACATTCGGGCATGTAAAGGAATTGATGAGTTACTTGCTGTCCTCCTAGACTGCATATTCGATTCTGAAGAAAAGACTTTGTGGCTTTGGCACCAGTTGCTCCTATAATGGTGACTGCTTTTGTAGTAAATGGGGCTATCTTTTTGTCTATTACTGAATGTTGTGCTCCAGTATCAACCATAAAGTCCATAATTTGGTCTCCTATTTGCATTCCGACCATAGGCTCCTGGAGACCTAAAGCAAACTTGGAGCCCAGTCTGTCCTAATCCACGTCATTCTCATCATGGGCTGGTGTGGCCAATGCTTGAATGGCCCCTCCTCTCTCTCGCTGGAATTGTTCTCGATTGGCTCCTCCTCGGCTTCGGGGATAGCCTCGTCTTTCTTCTCGCCACTGATGACTGCTGTCGTCATCTTGCTGGGCGTCTTCGAGTTGCGGGCACGTATCTCTCCAATGTCCTTCTTCTCTGCAATAGGCGCATTGGTTCACGCCTAGCCTCTGGGTCCGGCCTCCACCTTGACCCCGCCCTCTTCCTCTGCTCCTTCGACTAGGGACACCTCCCCTTTTCTGTTCCACTATGGCCGCAGCCAAAAAATCAGCTTTCTTCTTCATCTTTCTATCACATTCTCTCTGTCTTTCATTATCACGATTCACATACACTTTATGAGCGACTTCCAATAACTGTGTTGCATTCATGCCCGCAAACCCTTCTAATTTCTGTAATTTACGTCTAATGTCTGGTTGAGACTGGTTTACAAAAGCAGAATTCACCATACATAAACTTCCTGGTGCCTCGGGATCATAGGGAGTATACATTCTGTATGCTTCAGTTAATCTTTCATAAAAATCTGCTGGGCTCTCATCTATCCCTTGGATAACTCCTGCAACTTTGGAAAGGTTCATAGCTTTTTGGCCCCCCCTTTTCAGGCCTTGTAAAAAGCCTTGGCGAAAACGGGCTAGGGCTGTGGATCCTTCATCTGTATTTGGATCCCATTGGGGGTCTTCATTCGGGAATTCTCTCTGAGCTGCTTCCCGACGGTCTATTATATTCTGCCCCTGTGCCGGAGCTACAGGGTTATCTGCCATCCACTCAATAGCTGCTTTTCTAATTCTTGCTCGCTCTTCTGTCGTGAATAGGGTGGTCAGGAGCTGGCGGCAATCTGGCCAAGTGGGTTGGTGAGTTTCCATAATAGTAGTTACTAATTCTGTCAGCTCCTGGGGTTTACTAGTATAGGAGGCATAATGCGACCTCCAATTTAATAAATCAGTTGTAGAGAAAGGGATATACACATAAGTTAGGGGTCCCGCTACCACTTCATCATTATCATTCTTTACGGGCACTCCCGGGACTTGCCGTAAGGGAAACATTTTGGGATCTAAGGGTTATTGTTGTGATTGTCTTTGAAGGGGTCACTTTCTTTTTCCCCACAGGTTTCACTTTGGGTTTATCTTTTACTGGCGTGCTAGTGCTAGCAATCGCTTGTACACTGTCCTCCTCGTCTGGGGCATTCTCTTTTTCTCCTTCTTCTACCTCCACTTCTGGCTCACTTTTTATGTCCTCCTCTTCTCTTTCAGCTAATTCCTCCTCTTCCTCCCCTCCGGGAGGTGGATCAGGGGTTGGGTCCCGCTCCGGCCGTCTCTGGGGTTCTGGGGCAGGACGCCGGGCTACTCTTATTGGACCTGGGGTTCGGGGCTGCCTGAGAATTATTTCTGGGGAATCAGGATCTACCAGGATGGGCTTCTTTCTGGCTTTCTTATCCTGCTCTTTCATTCTAGGCTGTTCCGTTTTCTGTCTAGAATCTGTTTTCGCTAACATTATTCTGCACTGTTCCTCATAACAGCGCTGCGCCCAGGGGGCGGATCTTCACAAATACTTAACCAGGAATCTATATAGGGGTACTGATCGGGGTGCGCTATCCGCACTCTACGGTGTATTGACTGAATAATCTCTACATTGAACGTTCCCTCTCGGGGCCAGATGGGGTCTAGATCGGGCCACTCCCTAGTACACAAAATCTGCAAACGGGCTGCTGTCATTTTAATACCATAATCTCCTGAATATCCCTCTTTAAAATGTGCGATCATACGTTCTAATGGAGTGTTTCTAGTAGACCCCGCCCCTCCCATTTCGATGTGTGCGCGCAACAACAGACAAAAGGGAAAAGGAGGGCGGACCGTGGGTAAGGGGTCCGCACGGTCCTGGAAACGTATAAGGAGTACAAATAACAAGACAAGACGACAATCGCTTCCCCCTTTTCGCGACCTGAGCGCGGTCGCCCGGTCAGGAAATGCGCTACTCAGGGGTCCGCCTTCACTTGGTCCGTGCTGCCAGACCTCTCATTCACACTTCGTTCACACAATCATGCTAGCAACGTATCCCAGAATGCATTCGTTTCTATCTATTCTGACTAGTCTTTTCCCAATTACAATAAGGATGAGGGTTTCACCCGGCGAATTCCCATGCGGGGTTACTCGGCCCTTCCTTGAGAGGTGATCATGCTCTCTTACCAATTCCCAATATCTCGAGATTACAAATTCCAAATTCCAAGTTCCAATGGCAGTACTGCTCTTTCTATTTCTGTCTAGACACCAAAATCAAAACTATACTCACCGGATCCGGTCCTCAAACTTCCCAAGCAGGCGCATGAGTTGGACCTCGGACTCCCCTCACTCGGGTTCGAGGCGTTGGCTCCAACCGGGCCCGGCACCCGCCGAGGTCCGACCAGCTCCCTCCGATACAAGGGACCGGTGGCGCCAGGGAGCAGCCCTCGTCGGAAGGGCGCGATCCCGGCAGGACCAAGCCTATAGAGGCGGAAAGTCGTGGTATATTGCCCTATATACACTTTGATTCCACAACTTCCCGGCCAACGCACCAAGAATATGTAGCAGCAAAGCGCAGACAAACCAATGATACCAGGAGTCTGTTCAGAAGGTCCAAATCATTTATTTCTGTACAAGTCTCGAACCAGTCAATTTCAAAATGGCTGAGCAAAGTTTTCAAGCATTACAACAACTTTTATAGACTTCTGTTCCATTCTAGGTATAGAAAAACACTTCATTGGTCCCGGTAACCTCCCGTACCTCCCGTACCTCATCCATTGGTCCCGGTACTGATAAGTTTATCCAATTATGTCCCTTCTGTGGGCATGACACCTGCATGCCCCCCTTCTAGTCCTAATTACAATGGTCAGTTCATCAACTTGTTACTTTCACATTCTCAAGGCCATAGAACCAATTTGTGCATGCAGAGGAGCAGGGTTCTGCAACTCATCTGTCAGCACTCCCAATTATTTCTTTGCAGATGTACTTTTTCTTATCAGTAACTTTTAAACACGTCTTTCTGTATTTTTCCATCTTTCAGCTCTGCAGTTCTGCCTACCTAAGCTAAATCAATACTTCTACTGAGTTCTATCTTACAATAGCAGCATATTGGGGGATGTGCAATCCTATATGCCTCTCCACAGGCCTCATTTACAGGTCAAGCTAGCCATGCTGGCCTGCTTATGTTCAGACACCGTGGGTCACAGGCCTGCACCTGCCACAATCCTAATAGGAGACTGACTTTTTCTTTGGGGGCTGTCTAAAACACCATAGCCACAGACAATTGGATAATAAAAATAATTTTCAAGGGCTACAGAATAAAATTCAACTCCCTGTAGCCATATCATCCTCCACCACTTTAAGCAATATCACAAAACCAGATTCAGCCCTTGAAGTGGAGTTATAAGCACTATCAGTAAGAATCATCAAGATTGTGCTATCAGATATTTTTTATTTATTTATTTAACTAGGCTTATATACCACTTTTCTACCAGTCAAAGCGGTGTACATTCAGGTACTAATATATATTTTTTCCTTGTCTCCGAAGAGCTCACCATCTATGCTTTTGTACCTGAGGCAATGGAGTATTAAGTGGTTTGCCCAAGGCCACAAGGAGCACCTGCTGTGGGAAGCACAGAAATGTCTTGGCTATTGTGACCTTTTTCATTTGAAATATGTTTTTGGAAAGAATTCTACTACACGTACTTCCTCATCCCCAAGAAAACAGGGGGAATGACCTTGATACTGGGTCTCAGGAAACTGACTATGTCAACAAAAGAAAATTCAAAATGAATTCTTTAGAACAATTCTCCCACCATTGCAAGTTGACAATTGGTTAGCATCAGTGAACCTGAAGATGCATACTCCCACATACCAATCCAGAAAGCTCCTCTGATGTTTCATCATGGGATGCCACTACTGAGTGCTGCCTTTTGGGCTCTATTCAGCATCTCGAATCTTCACGAGCATAGCAGTAGTAGCAACGCATTTACAGAGGAAAGGGCGGATAGTATTTTCATATCTAGTATGACTGGCTCATAAAACGTTGATCACAAACAGAAGTCCAAGAAAGTCTGCACCAAACACTGTCACTACTTGGGAACCTCAGCTTTATTGTCAATAAGGAAAAATCTTTTTACTCCTACATAGTCTCTGCAATTCATCGGGGCCCAGATCCAGACAACTTCTTCTTCAGCTTCATTATTAGTGGACGGGGCACAAGTCATTATGGCCCAAATAAAAAACATATTTGAAATGAAAAAGATCACAAGAGCCAAGACTTTTCTGTGCTTCCTTGGGCATATGACAGCAGCAATGCATGTGCCATTTGCAAGACTATATATGCGCCCACTTCAATGGTATCTCAGATCAGAATGGAATCAGCATACTATGGAATTCTCTGATATAGTAGTTGGACTGTTCAAACCTTCTCCATAACATCAATTAGTTCTCATAACAAATGCCTCCAGACAGAGCTGGGAAGTTCATCTATATCTTTATACACAAGGCCTTTGGACTCCAAAGCAGAAGGAAAAGCATCTCTTGGCATCCAAAGCGATTCAATATGCTCTAAAAGCCTTCAGTTCATGGATTGCCAACAAAGTGCTGTTGCTAGCAACAGATAGAGCAAACCTTGTTTTGACAGTGGGGTGAAGCAACCAGACCTTTTTGCGACTGAAGAAAATCACAAAGTGCAAACAGTTCTGCTCCAGGAAATCAGCCGAGAATCAATTAGCAGTGGATATATCTGTGATACATTTGGGGAAATCCCTTCCTTATACTTACCCTCTGTGGTATAGTGTGACATGTGGTGGCAAACTTTAAAATATTAGGCAAACAAGTTCAGGGCCAAACAAAAACCACTTTTGCTTCCATTCAGTTATCCAGCAATCACTCCCAGCTTGTTATCGTCAAAAGGCTAGTTCTCAGTGCCCTTCCCCCAACCTACACTTTAATGCTCAGAATGACATTTATGTTTATGTTTATTGACTTAATATACCGCTCTACAAATACATATCAGACCGGTTCACATGGTACAAAAAAAACAACAACAAGGAAACCATATGGCGAAGAGGGGAAAGGAAATTACAATATTAACAGGAAAGCAAACCAGGCAGATTCAATCAACAGGACAAGAGGAGAAAAGAGGAGGAGCAGGAAGGGGGGAGGGGGTGTATGGGCTACACAGAAGGGTCAGGGAGATCAAAGGCAAGGGCAAAGAGATGGGTTTTGAGTTTATTTTTGAAAGTAGAATGTGTCTGTTCGAGCCGGATGGAGGAGGGGAGAGAGTTCCACAGAGCGGGGCCGAGGAAAAAGAAAGCGGAGGAGCGAGTGGACTGAAGGTGAGCATGAGCAGGTGAAGGGAGATGAAGGCGGTTGAGGTGCAGAGACCGTAGGGAGCGGGCTGAAGTGTGAAAATGAACAAGGTCAGCGAGATACTGAGGAGAATGGGAGTAAAGGACCCGGTGAAGGACGGTCAGGACTTTGAAGTAGATACGAGATTTGACGGGGAGCCAATGGAGGTGGATGAGTAAAGGTGTAACATGGTCACGTGGAGAGGAGTGGAAAATGAGACGGGCAGCGGTATTTTGGATTTTGATACGTGAGCAATGTGATCACGGAAGGAGAGGTGAGAGTCAAAGAAAACCCCCAGATAACGGAAGGAGGAGACCAGTGGGACAGGGGAGCCGGAAAAAGAAGGGGCGATCTGGGGAGAGGTATCACCGTGGGAAAACCAGATGGCAAGAGTTTTGGTGAGGTTTAGGTGAAGACAATGGGTAGTGAGCCAGTTGGCAACAGCAGTGAGGCAAGTGTTTAGAGGGGAGAGGTCGGGAGAGTGGGGAGAAGTATGATGGAGAAGAACCAAGTCGTCAGCGTAGTAAAACGCGGAGATCCCATGTTGCTGAACAAGTAAGTTCAGCACAAAGCCCAGTCAGTCACTTGAGCTTCAGTGTCTGTAAATATGGTTCCTACCTCCTAATCACCTACTTTACAGTCAGACTCCTCTCCCAGCCCTGATTGGAAGGAGTTTTCTGTCTCCATGGGCCTCTCCTCTCCCTTGTGCACACAGCTGGCTTCTTAATCCCTCTGTCTGAGTCACACCCTTCCAGCCCTGAGTTCTGAGCTTTAACCTCTTTTAAAGTGGACTGCTGATAATCCCTTTGGAGAGGGACAGGTAACTTCCTATATACCCCATCACACCCTCCAATCCCACTGATAACCAAGTACTGCAAAAGATTTAAAAGGACACAGCACAGATGATCCACATAGTACTGTCCTGGCCACAACATATCTGTTTCCCATACCTCTAGCGACTAGCAAAAATAGGGACCATGCCAGAACAAGGGAGCTATGCTCCATTCCAACCTACAAACCCTTCATCTCACAGCATGGATGTTGAAGGGTTTTTAAATTCAACCATATCAGTTATCTGCAGAAGTACAGCAAGCTCTCACCTCTAGAAGGCTTTCTACAGTACAGACTTACAGCTTTAGATGGAAACAATGTTTACTGTGGTGCCAAACAAAGAATGAAGATCCATTCACTGAATGGTACCAATGCTACTTCAATACCTCTCATTTCTCTCTATGGACTGAAAGCAACCTCTGTCCATCTGCACCTCAGCGTTACTGCAGTCTATCATGACCGGACAGACACAATCCTGAACTTGCATCACCTGTTTCATGAAAGAGTTAAACAATATGAAAACACCTCTGAAGCCACCAACACTGACTTGGAATCTTGTGTTAATGCTTCATCAGCTAAAAAAAAAACTTCTTTTGAACCCATACAAACAGCTCTCCTCAAATATGCATCATGGAAGACCTTGTTTTAGTGGCCATCACTTCAGCAAGGTGAGTTAGTGAATTGCAAGCTTTAATGGACTCTGCACCCAGGGCCCATCCCCAGAGTTGGCTCAAGGTGTTAATGCCCGAAAACCTTAAGCCTTATGCCTCCTGGCTGTCACAATCTATTATTTAGCTTTGAATGTCCTGCTGTATGCTTCCCCCCAGTAGTTGCTGCCCTAGGTGACCACCTAGTTTGGCTGATGGTTGGCCTGGCCTTGTCTGCACCTTACAGACAATACGGCCACAAGGTGATTCTGCAAATACACCCCAAGTTCCTGACCAAGGCATCTTCGCATTTCCATAGGAGCATCATTTTTTCCAGACTCTCAAAATGACAGATAACTTGAATTGTACTCAGTCGCTTTAAATCTCTATTCAAAGAACAAAAGAGTTAAGGAAAACTGATCTTTGTCTCAGTGAACCCAATAACAAAAAGAACTATCTCAGCGTGGATTTCTGGTGGGGTTTTTTTTTGCTATGAACTAGCAGACACAAAGTTCATGCACATCAACTCAGGAAAACAGCAACAATGACAAACCCTGATAGATGAGATTTGTAGAGCAGCAGTATGGTTATCTTATCACACCTTCATCCGTCATTACTGCTTAGACAGCAGACAGCAGAAGACAATATTTGGTCAAAATGTACAATGCAGTATCTAGTTTGCATAAAATAGGAACAGATTCTAATTTCTCATTCAGAATTACATGTTAAGTAATTCCCTCCCACTGGCTCTCTGAGTCTTCATTGGCTCTGCTTCCTTTGGTTCTTTATATCTTTAACACTAGTTTGTCATCCGGCACCTTCCCCTCACATTGGAAACACACCCTGATACGTCCTCTTTTGAAGAAACCCTCTCTGGATCCTTCCGCACCATCTAACTGGCGCCCTATCTCTAATCTCCCCTTTCTCTCTAAGCTTCTCGAAAGGTTGGTTTTCTCTCAGCTGTCTTCGCACTTAGAGGATTCCTTGGTTCTTCACCCCTGTCAATCTGGTTTCCGTCCTGGGCACAGTACTGAAGCTATCCTTATTTCTTTTCTTAATGAGTTGCATGTTGCCCACGACCATGGTTCTATCTCTGTAGCTGTCTCACTTGATCTTTCTGCCGCTTTCGATGTTGTTGATCACCGCACTCTTCTTCTAAGGCTTCGTTCTATTGGTCTTTCTGGTCCAGTCCTTCACTGGTTTCACTCGTTTCTTTTCAACCGGTCTTTTTCAGTACTTTCTGGCTCTGACTCGTCTACTCCGATACCTCTTCCCTGTGGTGTCCCTTAGGGTTCTGTGTTGGCCCCCCTGCTGTTTAACATTTTTCTGGCCCCTCTTGCTTTACTCATTCAGCAGCATGGTATCTCTGGGTACTATTACGCAGATGATATCATTCTTCTTTTCCACACCTGTTCTCTCACGCCTGATATTGGTCCCCTCAATGTTTGTCTCTCTGCTGTCTCTTCCTGGTTGTCTGAGAACTTTCTACACATTAACTTGTCCAAGACCTCAGCTATCTGGTTCACTGTTGGTGCTCCTATTCCTACTCTCGCTCCATCTCTTTCTGCCGGTCCTATCCCTCTTGTTACGTCCCTGCGCTATCTTGGTGTCACTCTGGATTCAGCTTTAACTTTCAAAGATCACGTTTCTTCTATTGTCCAACGTTCTTTCTGTACATTGCGGCAACTTCGTGCAGTCCGGCCTTTTCTCTCCCCCTCTTCCATGACCACACATCTTCTTTCCCTTGTTGTTTCTCGTTTAGACTACTGTAACGCCTCCCTGGCCGGTCTCCCATTCACTCAGCTTCGCCGACTCCAATTAGTTCATCACACTGCTGCCCGTCTTCTGACCAATACATCCCGATCTGCCCATGTCACCCCCCTTCTCATTCATTTACACTGGTTGCCTATCCCTTTTCGTATCCAATATAAGATTCTGTCTTTTGTTCACAGGGCTTTGCACACTGGTGTCCCACTCTATCTCTCTGATCTGGTTCACTTCCATTGCCCTTCTAGAGCTCTTCGATCGATTCATGCTAATCGCCTTTTTCTTCCACCTCCTTCTAGGGCTCGTCTCGAATCCACACGTTCCTCTGCTTTCTTTTTCCTTGGTCCTCGTCTCTGGAACTCATTGCCATTAGCCTTACGTCTGGAATCTTCCCTCTGCACCTTTAAAGCCTCTCTCAAGACCCACCTCTTTTGCACAGCTTTTGACATCCCTCCTCCTCCTCCTCCTGCTGGCAACTGATTGTTTCCCTTCCCTCTGTTCTGTGCTTATTGTTTCCCTCTGTTCTGCGCTTATTGTTTTCCTCTGTTTTTCGCTTATTGTTTCCCTTTCTTCTGTTTTTGCGCTTATTGCTGTACTGTTTCTTCTTTTATTGCTGTCTCTTTTGTAAACAAATGGCGTTCCTTTCTGTTTCCTTTCTTCAGTAGTCTTTGTTTTTATTGTAAACCGCCGCATGCCTCTTGGTTTAGGCGGTATAATAAGTTTTTAAATAAAGATAAAGATAAAGTAGGTAAACAAGTTTTAGAATTTAAAACAATCTAACTAAGGGACCAGGGCTGGCCCAAGGATTTCTGTCACCCTAGGCAGACCCTCCATATGGCCCCCCAAAGACTGCGGCACTGCCTGGCTCACCATGCCGTTCCCTCCTCCCGACGTCAGGACACTGAGAAAACAAGCATAGAAAGAGAAGAGAAGTCCCAAGACAGAGCCCTGAGGTACACTGACTAAAATTGGGATAGCAGCAGAGGAGGATCCAGAGCATACACTAACAGTGCGATGCGAGAAAGAAGGAGAAAACCAAGACAGAAGAGAGCCCTGAAATCTAAGCGAGAACAGGGTGATCAACAGTGTCAAAAGCAACAGACAGGTCAAGAAGGATGAGGATGGAGTAAAGGCCCTTGTACTTCTCAAGGAAAGGCCACTGAAAACTTTGGCAAGGGCTGTTTCTGAATGAACAGAGAGGGCTAAGGCAGAAGCTCAAAGGTGGGAGATGTCATGCATGCTCAGAAAAACCTAGGTTTTTTTCGAGCTTTAGATTAATAACATCCAGATTTGGCGCTGTCGGATAACATCGCTCATGTGTGGCTGATTTATCTTGCTGTCCATGAAGAACGCCTGTTACAGGCAAGTAACTTTGCTTTGTCACTTTGAAACTTGTGGGTACAAAGTATCCCCAGACCTTTGCAATAACGTTTTTCTGGGAGCTGATTTTTCATGGAAAAATTGAAAATACACTCTATTTACATTGAGGGTCATTCCGAGCAGTGAATAGCATGGATGGATGTCCCAACGGGACGTCCATCCCCACTATTTGTACCCCTTCCTGCCAGCATCTAACTTCCCCGCCGGTTGTATGGGGAAGTTAGACAGGGGCGGGGCAGGGACGGATCGGGTGGAGCTAGGGTGGGCAGTCGCTGGCCCTGGATGTACAGGGTTGGCGACCTGCACAGGGAAGTTATTCCACCTCTGAGGTGGAATAACTTTTAGTCACCAGGGGTCGGCAGGCCCGGGGCCAGAAAGTGGCAGGCGGGGGCAGTGAGCATTCCCCACAGCCTGACCCTGGCCTTGGGAGGCCGGATGGCGGGTCGGGCTGCGGGGAAAGCATTGCAGGAGCCGGCAGCCGGGATCACGGCTTTATAATGGAGCCACAGTGCCATGGCAAACAGACGCCATGGCATTGCGGCTTGTAAACGGGGGCGCTGGGTGAGAATGTCCACAGTCTTGGCAAAGGCAAATATTAGTATGACTTGCAAAGGATTGTGGGAAATGTAGTCCATTCATACCAGAATCAGCCGTTCACAAATAAATGAGTTGTGCTTGCTCGAGTGTAAGCAAAGAAAATATATTTTATTTATGGGGTTATTTCTCCCACACAGATATACTTGGTAGCACAAAAGGATACTTGCTTTCAGTATTATACTTTGGAAAAACAAATCAGGAACAACAACTGAACTTCTTAAGCAATCAATCAAACAATAAAGACCTTGATGGGAACAGAAAGGTCTTTCTGTGGGCTCCTGCTAATACCTTTTAGCAGTGCTCCAAAAACAAAAACAAAACCCAAAAAGTAATCAAAAACTGTTCTTTTTCAAGGATAACTTCTTGTATTTCCACACACACCCAGAAGTGTCCTTTTCAGAGCCCACGTGCAATTACGCAAGGCTTAATTGCTAACAATTAACCAGCTGCAAACCTCTTGGCTGGTTTACTTTCTATACGTGGCTCAAATCTTACCCAAAAGCTTTCTTGTAAACTATTCTGGGTAGATAAAAGAACAGGATATATTTCTTTTTGATGGTTGGTGTATTTGTGAAAGTATATTACCACAGAAGCCTAGATAGAGAGCAATCCATGTATTCACTCTGATCATTTAAAATATCTCCTTCTTCTTCAACTATCATAGAATCAATATCAAGGACTGGTTCATGGGAATTTCTTAATGGAGCTCTCTCAGGACAATACTTGTTTCCCTGCTGTCTTCCAAGTGAAGAGCTAGGGCATAGATCAGTGTTCATACCTGAGCTTCCATTGCTGTTAGAGTCCCTCTCCAGATATCCTGGCCAGTATGTAGTCCAGTTTTTATGTCCAGCCTTCCAATCAAGATCCCTGGACACTGGGTCTCTCTTCACATACCTTCTTCTTAGGGCCCCTTCCAAATGCAGCCGTCTCCCTCACAGGTGCCGTCCGGGGATTCCTGGCTCTGTAACCCCACTCATCTGGTTTCCTCCAGTCCAATGGATTATGCTTGCCTCTGGAATGACTCCCAGCACACGTACTGCTATGGACTCCTTTAGACCTCCAAGATGCTTTCTTCTTCTTTCTTCCACGCTGCTTCTTGCTCTCTCTGTCCTTGGGCTCTGGGTTCCTCATCAACTCCAACTCCATCTGATTCTGTGTAGAATAGGCTTTACTTTTAACCTGCTTAGAGGGACACTCCACCCTAGCACAGCTCAGCATGGCTGAATCAAGCCCTGCCCTTGGAGATGAGGGATTGGGGATTACCTCATAGTTCTCCTGATTGAACACACGTTTCCCCACTTCAGCTCTTCTAGTGGCTGTTTGAAACCTGGTGCATTCTGGGACTGGTAGTCTTTTATGGAAACATTCTGTTTTATTATTTCTACCAGCAAAGACAGGTTGCTTGTTCAGAGCCAATTCACCTCTATTACAGCTCCTTCCTGAACTATGATAAGCTTCCTTATCACAGGCTCCATTGTAAAGCCCAGACTGAGTTAGTTGGGCATGGCCTGTACGTGCAGGCCGGGCTGAATCACAGTCCCGGCCAGCACATACAGGCCTGTTCATAATTCTGATCCCGTGGGGCTAGACATGCCCCGCGGGATCAGAATCGCGACACCCTCTGTACATCCGGTTTAGACCGGGCATACAGAGGGCATGTACGTCCGGGACTGAATCGGGCCTATTATGTCTTGGGAAATGCTTCCCCTAAGCACAGCTAAAAATAAGCTCGTTGTGGAAAAACGTGCATACTTTCAGCCATACTCAGGATGTACAATTTTCAGACAACCAATTCACACACTTAATTATCTTTAAAAATTGCCTACCCCACTTAAGGTTTTCATGGGGGACAAAGATTAACATAATGAAACATGAAATTTGTATGCATTTTTGTATCATTTACAGAATGGCATAATAGCAATGAAATGAAAAATTTCTGCTTGTACACCCAAAATAATTTGAATTATAAAACTTAATTATAACTAGTTAAATTCTACAGATCCAAGGGGTTAGAGTATACCATGTTCTTGATTCATTAAAGATAAATACTACAATCTATTGCACTTTGGCTCCAATACACTCTGCCAAAGTGTCAGATTTCAGTCTGCGTCCTTAGTCAACCCTAAGGATTAAATTTCAATACTGGCACAAGTCCTCTATTCCTAACTTTACAAGTTTCTGTTTGCTCAGTTTTGTTGTGCATAATTAGCTCATGAAAGCTAACCAGCAATTAGGCTCTTAATTGGAAGCACACCTCTGCAAGAAAAGTCAAGGAGGACCCAGAAAGCATACAAACTTGGATTTTCTAAACCATTTTAAAATGCTGCACCAGCTCCCCATTGCCAGAGGAGATTATGTTTTTCAGAACTCCAGATGACAGCCATGCATGGAAAAGCCAGCCCCAGAGCATCATGGGGCAAAATTGCTCCACTGGATCTGGGAGGGGGAGGAAGGTAAGGGTTCTATTTATCTTCTGGAAGTTTCTCAAACCACCCACAAGAACAGAGAGTTCATGCAGCATTTCAAAATATAAAAAGGTTAAAAGAAAAAAAAAAGAAAAAAAGAAAACATTATATGCTTCCCAAGCACCCATAATTTTTTCTGTAAAATAGTGTTGTAGTAGTAGTTTAGAGCCCCTTTTACCAATGCTTAGTGTGCAGTAACAGGCATTAGAGTGTGCTATCACTGATAGGTGATTTCAATGTGCCATATATTGATTTGGATATCCCTACTGCATAGTCTACAAATAGATTCTCTATAGGAATTGTTCCAGCAATTGGTAATGGAACCTTTGTGGGAGAGGGCTATACTGGACCTGGTGCTTACAAATGTGGAGAATGTTTCAGATGTTATAGTGGGTGATCATCTGGCATCCAGTGATCACCAGATGGTATGGTTCAGTATTAGGATAAGAGCAGAGGTGGTTCATTCAAAAGTGAAAGTCCTAGACTTCAAGAAAACAAACTTTGTCAAGATGGGGGTGGGGGGTTTACTACAGGAGCCCTTGGCTGGATAGGAACATCTGTGGGAAGCAGAAAAGCAGTGGGCAAAACTAAAAGGAGATATCTTATGGGTAACGAACCTTTCTGTTAGGAAAGTAAATAAAAGCAGTAGTGTGCCAAGGGCAGGTGGTGGGTGCTGGCTGGGAGGTAGGGTGCATCCCCGCCGGGTCCATGGCGACAGCGCAGTAAACGTACGATTAAGCTGGCTTGCCACGGTGCCTCACGCTCCAGGGGCCGGCTGCTCTTCTCTCCTGGCCGAAGTCTCCTGAACCGCGAGACTTCAGCCGGGAGAGGAGTGACTGGCCCCTGGAGCACGAGGCACCATGGCAAGCCAGCTTAATTGTAAGTTTGCTGCGCTGCCTCTGTGGGGCCAGCTGGCGGTAGGGGGGGGGGGGCGGGCACCCGCCTCAGGTGATGGAGGCTGGGGATGCCACTGTATAAAAATAAGAGGAAAAAGGAAGCCTCTATTGTTCTCGCAGGGCCGATACAGGGGTATTGGGCACCCTATGAAAACCTTTAGTCTTAAGCACCCTCCTCCCCTGAGATTTTGATTATTAAACTCAGTCATGATTATTGAAACACCATCCCTCCCACAACAATCTTATAAAAATATATAATTGGACATCATGTGGGGAGGTATGTGGGGAGATGCTCAAGGAGGAGTGCAGGGTGATGTGGAGTGGAGGAGTGGCCTAGTGGTTGGGGCAAGGTACTTCAAGCCGGAAGGTCGGGGGTTCAAATCCCACTAGAAGACAGCAACCTTGGGCCGGAAGGACTGGGGTTTCTAGTCCCACAGGTGCTCCTTGTGGTCTTGGGCAAGCCACTTAACCCTCCATAGCCCATGTTCCCTGTAAAATAGTTATCTCCAAGTTATAATGCCCTGTTCACTGTAATTTCAGTTTGTTCAATGTAAACCGCACTAATGCAGAATAGCGCAGTATATAAGAGAATCAAAACAAAAATCATACTTTTAAATATTCATATCGGGATTGGAATGTTTTGGAACAGGGGAGGCTGCTTAAATGGCTCAAATTGTTTCTGTTAGAGTGAACGCAAAAGGTTTTTATTGGAAAGTGTTCTTCCATTACATATGGAAGTACCGTAAGGCCAATGTTCCCTCTAATTTTCTGTAGGCTGTGTGCGCATAAAATATCAGCTGTGCGGCTTTTGAAGGAAGGTTACATTTTTTGTGCGCCACATAACGACATTCGGAGTTATGTACTTTAAAATTTGACTACACGTCAGAATACAGTAGGTACACCACATTGATTGCACTAGAAAATATTGTAGAACTTGTGAAAACCATAAATACACAACAACTTTTAAATTTTAAGACGTCTGTGTTGTTTCCTATCAGAATCAGAACCGTAATTTTTGTGCGCTCTGTTGTAAAGTATGTGCGCTCGCTTGGCAAGGTGTGTGCGCGCGCACACGCGCACAGCTTAGAGGGAACAGTGCGTAAGGCTCTGATTGCTCTGCAGTCTTAATATCTATATGTTGCTGGTCTGTAAACCACTGGTTGAGTTGGGAGTGTCATACAGGATTTATGTGGATGACATCCAGGGTTTTTTTTTCCCCGATGGATGATACGATGCAGCATTAAAAAGAGTGGCACACTGTTTGCTCAGAATATAGGTCTGGATGCCAGGAAATTGCTTAGCAATTACTATGGAGAAAACAGAAGTTATGGTCTGTAGTAGGTGTCCATTGACAGACCTGCTGAAGTGTTGGGGGAATTACTATACCATTGAAATTGCAAGTATGAAACCTAGGTGTAGTGTTGGATGCCTCTCTGTGAATGACATCCCTGATGAGGGATGTGTTGAAAACTTTAGGCCCCATATTCAACGGCAGTGGCTAGCCAATCTAATGTGCCGCCACTGAACTCTAAACCCAGCTATTCAATACTGGGGCCATATCCGAGCCCTGGCATTCAATATCTGGGTTGACCAGCTTGCTGGGAAGCTAACCGAGCAGTGGCAATATTCAGCCATTGCTCAATGAATTTCTGCAGCGAAGGTTAGGCCAGTCCTTATTGCATCTGACTTTTGTCGCGTGTTGGTAACCGAGCAGTGCTCAATATCACTGCTGCTCGGTTATCAATGGGTGCCATTCCAGAATGCCACAGGCGCGCTCTGACGCTAACTGGTTAGCATAAGGGTGTGCAGTGGCGGCACCACACGGATGTTCAGTGGCACTAACCGTGTTAGTAACACTGAATAGCCTGCTGAATGGCCTTTACATGGCTTGCAGACCTGCAAACCATGTAAATGCCTTTGAATATCCCCCTCCTTTTCCTTTTTAGAATGAAATCATGTAGGTTGAAAATTTTACAGTAATTCAATTTTGTCAAAATTAAGGTAACTCACTCTATTTAGGATTGATGGATAGTATGCTGAAAAGACATTTAAATTGTATAAAAGGCAGCTGCCAGCTCTCTGACGGGAATTGGGCAAGCTGAGCATCTAACATCAGTCTGACCTTCCTTGCACTGGTTGCTAATGATTTGGAGCCTACGGTTCAAGGCACTTAGCTTGATTCATCAGGTACTATCATATGAAGCACCTCACTGTCTCAGTGTGGTCCTGAAGGTCTATAAGCCGACCAGGTCCCTACAATCAAAAGGAGATAGAATGTTGCAAATACCTTCTGTAAACATTTTATGAGTGTAAGATTTGCCATATTGGGGCAGACCAAAGGTCTATTAAGCCTAGTATCATATTTCCAACAGTGGTCAATTCAGGTCACAAGTACCTGGTAAGATCTCAACAGCAGGATCGGCTCAAGGGGTTGTGGTGCCCTGAGCCAACCTTTGCTACTGCACTCCTATCTCAGGGCCAATCTTGCGTATGAACCAGGCAGATATCAGGGCTCATACTGTGAGAATAGCCCCACAGCAGAAGGAAGTCTTATAGCAGCTTAAATGCTATTGTTGACCTATTTTTGGACAAAGTATTCCACAAATTTAGATCCCAGTGTGCCTCCTATTCCACAAATGAGCACTTTCTCAGCTTCTGGTGTTGCTTTCATGTTCTGCCTTTCAGGTCGATGCAGAAAGCCGATGCTAGACGTGCGCTGAATCAACTTTTTACACGCCTGACAAAGCACACCTTTTAATATGCGATGCAGCAAGGATAGGGTATGCAAATGAACGATGTGGTAACGGTGCACATGCAAATGAGCCACCACAGTGTTAAGGTGGGAGAGCAAGCCAAACACATGCACACAAGAAGTCAGCGCTAGTTTACCGTGCTCTCCCAGAAAAATGGGCACCGTGAGGCTAATTTGCATATCAGCCCTGACAGTATTTTGATGGCATCGGGAACCCCCCCGATGTCATCAGAATTCTGTCGGGGTCTGGTGCCTCGATAGAAAGTGACAATCTGGTGGTCTAGTGGCCCCTGTACCCCCACCCCCCAGTAAAATAAAATAACCTGGTGGTCTAGTGGACCCTGAAGCTCCCACCCCTCACCCCAAATTAAAATAAAATAACCTAGTGGTCTAGCGGCCCCTAAATCCACTACCCCTCCCCACCCAGCACCTTAAAATAGGCAGGAGCACTACTTATGTGCTCCTGCTCTGAGTCCACTATCTTGAAAAATGACGACACCTGGGTTGCACCAGGTGAAGTCAGATTGCCATATAAGGTAGACTATTTTACTGCTAGACCACCAGGTTATTTTATTTTAAATTGTGGTGGGGAGTTCCAGGGACTGCTAGACCACCAGGTTATTTTATTTTACTTTGGAGGAGGTGAGGGGTACAGGGGCCCCTAGACCACCAGATAGTCACTTTCTGTTGGGGCACCGGCTCCCGACAGTATTGATGGTATCAGGGACTTTTCCTGATGACACGATCATCTCCAATGTCATCAAAATAGTCGGGTGGGGGGATCAAGGCCACTGAGCCTCCAGGGATTTAATTTCACTATTTTGATGGCATTGGGGTCTTTGCCCGATGCCTGATCATCTGAGGAGAAGATGATCTAGCTATTGGGGACAGCACCCAGTGCCATCAAAATACTGTCGGGGGAGAGGGGGCGGAGCCTGGTTTCTGGTCAAGATGGACGTGTAAGAGCTGTGCTCCGGAGGGCAATAGGCAAGAATCCTGATTTCAGCAATCTTTAATCAAATAGTTCCTACCTACTTTGATACCATTCGATCCAGGATATGTCAGGCCCCAAACCGACGCAGCTGGATTACCAAGTATCTCAAAACGCCAGTGCAAAGAGAACCAAAATGGAACCTCTCTCTCCTCACAAGATGGCAGTCATCCGAGATTGTCCTGAGACAATAACATAAGAATACTAGGAGTTCCTGAGGGAGCAGAGGGCCCTGATATGGTGTCCTTTTTGCAGGCCATGATTCCGGGTGTGTTAAAGTTGCAGTTTGCCATGCCATTCAAGATCGAGTGTGCCCATAGAGTGCCTACTTAGTCCGTGGTCACGGGCAAGCATCCACGCCCAATCATCTTGAAAGTTTTACGTTTTCAGCAAATATGGCAAATAGTGGGAGCAACGAGTACTGAAGGAGAGCACCAGGTACCTGCACACTAGATAGAGAACCAACCAAGCAGGCACACAAGGACTGACGACAATTCTACAGGTGAAGAGTCTTTTTTATTGTGCCCCA
Organism: Ichthyophis bannanicus; assembly: GCA_033557465.1. NCBI lineage: Eukaryota > Metazoa > Chordata > Amphibia > Gymnophiona > Ichthyophiidae > Ichthyophis > Ichthyophis bannanicus. The sequence goes on along the minus strand of CM066036.1, from coordinate 522,513,143 downwards.
ACGCATTTCGGCTAAAAAGCCTTCCTCAGGGGGTCTTTAAAAAGAGCACACCTCAAAAAGATAACAACAACAAATATGAACATTTAAAAACATAAATTACTAAATTAAACACAACCTTTAATTAAAACCTTAATCACAAATACAAAAATAAAATATATATAGAAGATGTAGGTCCATTGAATAAAATGATAAATATCAATAAAGTATTATAAAATGATAAATAAAGGTAAAATTATAAGAATGTTACTATAATCATAAATATCAAAAAGAATATTACATTAACCATAAACATCGAAAAATGAAAGGACAAGAACATATGGTAATGGGAGCAGCCAGAGCACTTTCAACTTTGGAATATCGGGGACATAAACTCCTGTTCATTATTTCCCCCTGCCAGCAGATGGGAGACAGAGAAAAGAAAGCAAAACTATGCCATGACATCACCACTAGCATAAAACCTAGCACAGCTAGAGTGAGCCCTCAGTATTTTCGTAACAAGCAATGGAAGGTAGTCAAATCTATGCATAGTTTAATATATATTTATTTAAAGGGTATTTTTTAAATACTATTTTATTATTTCAGTCAAAGCAGTTTACATTGTAACTTAAACTTGGCAATGTACATTAAACAGGGACATTGACAACTTGGATTTTCTGAAGCAATGGAGGGTTAAGTGACTTACCCAAGGCCACAAGAAGTGCTAGTGGGAATCGGGGTCTCTTGGTTCCCACGCCAGTGCTCTAACCATTAGACTACTCCTCCACAAACTCTGCATGGTCCAAAGGGACAAATATACAAGATTGCAGTCTAAGGCACAAGGCTGAACAGGGCGGGTCTTGGACTGGTCTAGCAGGACTCCAGGAAAGGACATTAACGGCAAGTAAAATTTCTCCTTCCAGATCTTTCTGCTAGACCAGTCCAGACTAGTGGGATGTACCAAAGCTACTCCATTCCAGGGTGGGAAGAGAGTGCAGTGGAAGAACACCCGAGCCAAACCGCGTGGCCACTTAGGCATGCACATCTAGCTGGTAATATCGCACGAAGGAGCCAAAGAGGACCAAGTAACCACCCTGCAATTGTTCAAGAGCGATGCACAAGATGATTCTGCTCAGGAAGCTGCTGGGCCCGAGTCAAATGAGCCTTGAGGCCTGGGGGAACAGGCCCACACTACATCAGGTAGGCTGAGGCGATAGTGTTCTTGATCCAGCAACCTAGGGTCACCTTGGATGCCGCTTGTCCCTTCCGGGGTCCGACGAAAAGGACAAAGGTGATCAGAAAGACCAAAGTAATTTATCACTTTCAAGTACCGCAAGAATACACGAAGGACAGCCACAAAATGCAAGCCACCTGATCCGGCGAAAAGGCCAGCACCCAACTGATGTGAAAGGGAGAGAGTACCTTGAGCAAGAAGGAGGGAACCGGGCAAAAGGTTACTCCATCAGCTGAGAATATCAATAAGGGGTCATGGCAGGACAGCACCTGCAATTCTGAAATTCACCTTGCCGAAGTGATAGCTACCAAGAACACTGTTTTCAGGGACAGATCCTTGACGGTAGCCCAACTGAGCAGCTCAATGGGCAGATACATGAGCACTCAGAGAACGAGCATGAAGTCCCACAGCGGGATTGTGGGGTGTACTGGCAGATGAGGATCATACCCCAAGGAGAAAGTGGCCCACCAGTGCACCGCCAGCATACGGCCCGTTACCGGACTGTGAAAAATGGAAAGTGCCCTACCTGCACCCTGATCAAGCTTGACAAATCCTTCTCAACTCCTTCTTGAAGGAAGGCTAGAATTGAGGGGATCAAGACCCTCCATGGGGAAAGGCAACATTGGCAACACCGATTCTCAAAGATATACCAGATCCAGGCATAAGCCAATGAGATGGAGCGCCATCTGGCCTTCAATAGTGAATAGCCCTTACGCCTTTGGCGGTCCTGTTGTTATAAGCCCCTCCTGCCCCCAAAGCACAGGGGCTAGGAAACGAGGAGATAGACTATGTCCATGTATCATGGCCATTGAGGCCAGACTGGGGCCACCAGGATCACCAAAGGATTTGGAGTATCATGGTCCATTGGGCAGGACACACAGAGAAGAGAATTCAGGGACCAGGGCTGGACCAGTATGTCCACCCTCTTGGACTTGGACTCTGAAAAATGGCTGAAAAAGGAGGTGACCTTGGCAATGACTGCCATTGCCATCCAGTCTGCCCCGGGAAGCCCCATCAATCCACTATCTGGCTGAATGCCCATGGGGCAAGTTCCCATGCCTTGGGATAAAGGAGGTGACAGCTGAGAAAATCCTCTCCCCAATTGTCCTCATCTGTGATGTGCTGGACTGTAGGTGCTTTGATGTGCAGTTCCACACAGGGAACAGTAGAGACATTTCCCGAGCTACTTCCGGGCACTTCGTTTCACCCTGGTTATTGACATAGCTCACCGCGGATGCTTTGTCCAAGAGGACTCGCATAGCACTCACATGGAGCAGCTTGCTTAAGTGCAGCAATGCCAGTTGGATGGTCCTGGCCTGTAGGCAATGGATGGTCCATTTTGCTTTCACTGGAGACCACTGATCATGTGCGGTCTGGCCAAGCCAGTGAACTCCCCAACTGAGAAGACTGATATCAGTGGTGAGGAGCACCCAGGCTGGAGTTTCGAGGGGCATTCCTCTCAACATGTTGTTGGGGGAGGCCCACCAGATGAGGCTGTGTCGATACGAGAGGAAGTGGGAGATGGATTCGACAGTCCTGTGAGCACAGGAACCAGCGAGTCAGCAAGGCCCGCTATAGAGGGCACATGTGTGCTTGTGCCTTGGGCACCAGCTCCAGGGTTGCAGCCATAGCTCCCAAAAGCTGAAGGTAGCTCCAAGTTATGGGAGTGGAGTTTCTGAAAAGGTCCCGAGGTTGGCCATGGAAGTCGGCCTAGCACTCCCCGTAAGGAAGACTTTGCCTACGCGGGTATCAAAATGAGCATCAAGTTCAGGTTCTGAGACAGCATCAGGCAGCTCTCGCCGCTGTTGATGATCCAGCCGAGCCATTCAAGGAGATGGATCACTCGATGCAACACCCGAATGGCTACCGGTTGAGACTTGGCCCAGATAAGCCAATCATACAGGTAGGGTTGTACTCAGATGCCCTCGTGCCTGAATCTCACCACAACTACCACCATCACCTTGGAGAACATCCAAGGGGCAGTAGCCAGGCTGAAAGGCATCTCACAAAACTGATAGTGTGATACCAAGATCGCAAGCCAGAGAAAGCACTGCTGGTCCTCCTGGATGGGAATGTGAACATAGGCCTCAGCCAAATCCAAGGAGGCAAGGACTCATCCTTCCGGACTGCCTGGATAACAGATTGCAGCGTTTCCATGCGGAACTACTCGAAAACATATCTTTGTCTTATAATGTATTATAAAGAAAAAAAATTACTGAACATGTAGACAGTTGTGGTTTAATGGGAGACAGCCAACATGGCTTTAGCCAAGGAAGGTCTTGCCTTACTAATCTGTTATGATTTTTTGAAAGTGTGAATAAATAGGTAGACAAAGGTGAGTCAGTTGATATAGTGTATCCAGATTTTCAGAAAGCCTTTGACAAGCTCCTTCATGAGAGACTCTTGAAGAATTAAAAGTCATGAAATAGTAGGCAGTGTCCTTTTCTGGACTTTGAACTGACTAACAAATAGAAAGCAGAGGGTAGGGCTAAATGGCCAATTTTCCCAATGGAGAAAGGTGAATAGTGGAGTACCCCAGGGATCTGTGCTGGGTATACTGCTTTTTGACATATTCGTAAATGACCTGAAATGGGAATAACGAATGAGGTAATCAAATTTGCAGATGACACAAAATTATTCAAAGTTGTTAAAATCCATGAGGATTGTGAAAAATTTCAAGAAGACCTTGATAAATTGGAAGACTGGGCATCCAAATGGCAGATGAAATTTAATGTGGACAAGTGCAAAATTATGCACCTAGGAAAGAACAACCCAAACTATGGTTACACAATGCAAGGTTCCACATTGGGAACCACCACCCAGTAAAAACAATGTAAGCATCATTGTGGATAACATGTTGAAACCCTCTGCCCAGTTTGCAGGGGCAGCCAAGAGAGCAAATAGAATGCTAGGTATCATAATGAAGGGAATGGAGAATAAAACAAAGGATATAATGCTGCTGTATTGTTCCATGGTACGACCGCACCTTGAATATTGTGTTAAATTCTGGTCTCCTATCTTAAAAAGGATATAGCGTTATTAGAAAATGTACAGAGAAAAGCCACTAAAATGGTAAAGGGAATGGAAGGATACCCTTATGAAGAGAGGCTAAAAGGTTTAGGGCTCTTCAACCTGGAAAAGAGATGGCTGAGGGGAGATATGATAGATGTCTATAAATTAATGAATGGAGTGGAACGGGTAAATGTAGATCGATTGTTTACACCATCAAAATATAGAAAGACTAGGGGACATGCAATGAAGCTACAGGGTAACCTATTTAAGACTAATAAGAGAAAATATTTTTTCACTCAATGTGTAATCAAACTCTGTAATTCATTACCAGAGGATGTAGTAAAAGCTGTTAGTGTAGCCGGGATTAAAAAAGGTTTGGACAAGTTCCTGGAGGAAAGGTTCATAGTCCTTCCACCTTCTGGTCTTGCAGGTCCTGAAGGGCTGCTCCACTTCTACGGGAATGGTGGTACGCTTGATGACAGCCATGATCAAGACATCGACCCTGGGAAACCGCAACCACTTTCCAAGGCTGTTGGTGATGACGTAAACGTGACCCAATTACTAGGCCTTCTTGATTCAGGAGAAGCTCTGATGGGAAAGAAAAGGCTCTGGAAGGCCCCCGATGCCAGAATCAGAAGTGGAGAGAGTCGGGGCCGGTCCAGAGAGATCTGAAATATGCAGTTCAGTGGCCATCTGGACAATCAAGGGAGGGGAGGGAATCTCCTCTTAGCGACAGAGACGCATCATGTGAGTTGCTATGGTCCTTCCCTCAAAAGAGTTCCCCCTCTTCCACATAGGAGGCAACTGAATTGGAGTCATCGTGAGAAATGCCCTCAGGGTACTCATCGTCAAAAGATTCTGCCTTGCTCCAATAAAGGACTTTGGAGGGGGCCATGGAACCTCCTGGACAGAGTCCTGACCTCTCTATCATTTGCAGGAGCCGGCCGCAGGGTCTATCAGAGGAGCAACGGAAGATGGGCCCGGCTGAGATGGAACAAGGCCTTGACCCCCCCTTCCATAATCCCCAGGCATCTTGGAAGATGAACAAAAAATCTGGCGCTGTGGGGTCCGACAGCCACTGTGGCTGAAACACTTGTGATTGTTGTGGCTGGGAGCACTGCAACTGTGGAAAGAGAGGGAGAGCAGATTCCATGTCAGCCACAGGAGCCAGTCCCATGGTGAAATTTGGCATCGTGGGAACAGCAGGTCTGCCTGGAGGAGGAGGAGGAGGAGGAAGAGGAGGAGGAGGGGAGGGTGCCCCAGGCAAAGACATGCTGATAATCCCAGATGTGGAAGGTAGCAACGAAGCTTCAACTGCTTCAGGAGCCGGAACTGCTAACAAGGACGCTGAAGTGGCAAAAGTCTCCCCCGGATCGGCTATGCAAGTTTCACAAAGACGATCAACAAGGGAACCATCATCACTTACTGCAGCTGAGGCATCAGGGTAATGAGGTAGACACTGATTCTAATGACCACAGAATTACACTGTCTCTCGCAGCCAGGAGCTTGCCTCAGGATGAAGAGAGAGAACCACCAGAGGAGAATTTTGTATATTCCCTGGGGTCTCGGACAGCTAAGCTGCCCTGAAACCAGTCTCAAACTGATCAGGAGCTGTAGGCCTTAAGAAGGAAAAATGGGACGTTGGATGGGAAAGGCAGGATCGCAGCAAACACACATGGTTAGGTCTAGCCACCCCTTTTTGCTGCTGGCGAAGTTCAGGCAGTGGTCCTCTGCAGTTGCCTGCTGGAAAAGGTGGTGATCCACTGCAGCCTCAGTGCTGCGGTTCCCCAGGAGCGCAGAGGAGCAGGGACTGTGGTGGTGGGGTGCAGGGAAAAATCCCCAATCAGCCACGTGCTAAAGAGCCACACAGAGTGGTGCAGAAAACTCTCAGACCTTTTATACTTTATTTTTAAAGAAATAAAAATAAAGGTAGTAAGAAAATAAAAGAGCCAAAAGACAGCTAAGGGTCCCTCAGAAGGATCCTCATGATCCAACACCCCCACCAAGCTACCACTGGCTATTCTAGCCAGGAGCTAGCCCCAAAGTAACAGCTACACTGCATCCAGATGCAGACTGGGCAGGAGCTATAGGCCTCTCTGGAAGAATTCACCATCTGCTGAGACAGAGAAAATACTGAGGACTCACTCTAGCTGTGCTAGATTTTATGCTAGTAGTGATATCACGCCATAGTTTTGCTTTCTTTTCTCTGTCTCCCATCTGCTGGCAGGGGGAAATAACTCACTAGTCTGGACTGGTCTAACAGGAAGATCTGAAAAGGGTGTTTCACTTTGCAGTTCAACATGTGAAAACATTCTATTCAAATTCTGATGTCACATCAATGACAGCAACACAAACTCCCTCTACTATCAAATCTTGCAGACACACAGGGGTTTACAATACCATACCATATCATACCAGCCAGGGGCGGCCCAAGGGGGGTGCGGGGCCATGTGCGGAGACTCTGTGCGGGGCCTAATTTGCATAAATATTTGCATAATGTTACCATACACTAACTTTTAGTAAACATGCCTCTTAATGAGTGTATGGATAAAGAAAGACTAAAAGATTTCTACATTACTATAATCCAGTGCCAACCGCCAGACACATTAGGAACTACTACAAACACTGCCCATTTAGAACCCATAGCAAACCTGCCATATCCTAACAGCACTACCAGGACTCACAAAGCACCATACCCTACCTATCAAAAGGAAACATGCAAATATTAAACCAATACATTTCAGAGAACAACAATACATGACCTACTGGGGAAAGGGAACAAGTGGCAATGTCAAATACGAATTATATCAACAGAATACCTCAGCTCAGTTACACATGAACAGAACATAGACCATCACCAAACAAGGAATCACAATTTAGAAACAGGATGACAATAATTAAACTGGGAACCCCAAAAGCCAAACTTGGAATGTACAACACTGTAGAAATAAAACTATACATTAATTTGCTCTTGTACTAAACAAAGCGCAGACGTTAATGATGCACATTTACCAGAGCTGACATATTCCAATTAATAAATTCAAAATAAAGAGATATTTTTCTACCTTTTGTGCATTTTTTTTCAGCTGCAATTGCTCCAGCCACTTTCTTCTGGTTTCTTCGTGTCTTCTGCTAACTCTCCATCGTCTGCTGTCCATTTGTCCTTTCTTCTCTCCTAGTTTTTTTTCCATTCTCTCTCTACATCTGCTTTAACATACTAATCTTTCTCTTTTTGCTCTTTCCTCATTCCTATTTCATCCACTCAAATTTTACCCCTCCATCATCAATCCCCACTTACTCTCCCAATACCCGGCCAATTGTAGATTTTTCATCCCTCCCACACAAAATATTTTTCCCCTCTCCATTTTACTCTCCCAGCCCCATCCCATTCTAATCCTCCCCCAACATCAGCTCCCTTCTAGTTCCAGCCTCACCCAGCATCCATTCCCTTCTAGTCCCTGCATCAGCCCATTTCCAGTCCTAGCCTCCCATCAGCCCATTTCCAGTCCTAGCAACCCCCCAACCCAATACCAGTCCTAGCCCCCCCCATCAACCCACTTCCAGTCCTAACCCCCCATCACCCCATTTTCAGTTTAAGCCCTCCCTATAACCCATTACCAGTCCTAACCCCCCATCAGCCCATTTCCAGTCAGCCCCCATAGCCCATTGCCAGTCCTAACCCCCCCCATCAGCCCACAGCCCATTACCAGTCCTAACCCCATCTGCCCACCTCAAGTCCTAACCCCTCCCCATCAGCCCATTTCCTGTCCTAGCCCCCCATAGCCCATTATCAGTCCTAACCCTCCCGTAGCCCATTACCAGACAGCCCCCATCAGCCCAAAGCCCATTACCAGTCTTAACCCCCCCCCATAGCCCATTACCAGTTCTAACCCCCCCAACAGCCCACAGCCCATTACCAGTCCTAACCCCAGCCGCCCACCGCAAGGCCTGACCCCTCCCCACCAGCCCATTTCCTGTCCTAGCCCCCATAGCCCATTATCAGTCCTAACCCCCCCATAGCCCATTACCAGACAGCCCCCATCAGCCCACAGCCCATTACCAGTCCTAACCCCATCAGCCCACCTCCTGTCTTAACCCCCCAGCCCATTTCCAGTCCTAGCCCCCCCCATAGCCCATTACCAGTCCTAACCCCCCCCATCAACCCACAGCCCACCTCAAGTCAAGTCCTAACCCCCTCCATAGCCCATTACCAGTCCTAACCCCCCCATCGGTTCAAGGAACATTAAAAAAAAAAAAGCTGGCTGCTACCGCTGCCGCTGCCGCTGCCGCCACAGCAGCAGCAGAATGGAATGTCCCGCGGGCCCCCTCTGCCCGGCTGAGTCCCTCCCTCCTTCCCTCTGCGACGGCTGAGCCTCTCTGTGCCGGCTTTCAGATACGCGAAGGGAGAGTGTCTCCCTCGCGTCTCTGTTAAGCCTGCAGGGGCATATCTGAAAGCCGGCACAGAGGGGCTCAGCCGTCGCAGAGGGAGAGCTCAGCCGGGCAGAGGGGGCCCCGTGGGACACTCCATTCTGCTGCTGCCGCAGCGGCAGCGCCAGAGGTAGCAGCCAGCTTTTTTTTTTAACTTAATTTTGAAAAAAAGCAGAATGTTCTTTGCGCGGGGCCCTGTGCAAAAAACATTCTTGCTCAATGGACGGGCCGGCCCTGATACCAGCACCAAGGGGTATGTTTACTAAACTGCGTTAGTGCAATTCGCGTTAGGAGCCGCGTTAGTGGAAGGAAAGCCAAAAAAGGACATGGGCGGTACATCGTAACCGATAACGCGCAATTGTGCGCGGTATTGCGCGCCGTGCAGCAACGATTGCTGCAGCGCGCGCGCTACTGCGCGCAAGCTTAAGACAGCGCGCAGACACCCAAATACAGAAACAGAGCTGTAGCACAATGGTTACTACACAGACTGATGGTACAAGGGTCATGGGTTTGATTCTCCAGTGTGCCTAATGAATAAGGCTGGCTGAGGTGTCATGTGTAACCCTTTGAAGGCCTACTATAATATTTTAATCCACATTCTGCAGCCGGGTTAATGTTTGCACATGTCAGGAAAATTGTACCCGTCGTACCCAATATATTCCAATAGTGACGTTCCCTCTGGCATGGTCATGTATTATATACCATTTGATAGGAATATATAGGCAGAAGATGAGATCCCGAAAGTACTGGGCTTGGCCTGGAAAGGGTTAAGTAGTGGGCTGTGAGGAAGTTTAGTTGTACCTGAATAGTGCTGCCAGAAAACACACCCTCACAGTGGCGTAACCTAAGGTGCCACATAAGGCACCCTAGAGGGCACTCCATAGGGCACATTATAAAGTGCGCTGTCTGCCAAGGCACCCTATAATGTCCCCTATAGGACACCATATAAGGCACCTTATAAGGCGCTTTATAGGGCGCCATATAAAGCACCCTATAGGGCGCCCTATGAGCCACCCTAAGGGGACAGTACCCTGAGGGTGGTCCTGCTGGCAGAACTAATATACAATAAAAATAGACAATGCCTAAGACAGCCCTATTGATGAACCCCACTGTGGGTTCTGAACTCATGTCCTCTGGCTCCACAGGCAGTGACGTAACCAGTGGGCTAGAGCTGCTAACAAACAACTGGCTGGCTACAGGAGGACTGCACGGCACCACACCCACATTCTGCTGCGATTACCAGGATAGGGGTAACCCACCCGTACCCATGATGCACTGCACATGCAAATCAGCAGTCGAGAGATGGGCACAAGATCGGGTATGCACCCCCACAGCACCTCGGCCTTGTAGGGGGAACAGAATGTGTGTGGCACTGCCACAGAGTAGCCACAGACAGTCACATTGTGCGGGTACAGTGCCCACCCTGAGGTTGAGGTGGGGCGCCCAGCACCAGGTCCACAGCATCTTTCATGGCTGAAATACGCCATGCTGCAGGTCCCCATCAGTGTGTGATAGGTAGGTCCGTTAGACACACCTAGGATACAGCTGTGTCCTGCTGTATGTCCCGGTCATGTCTAGTCCCTATGGGCGCTATTGCACCCAGACCAGTGCATATCCTGTGTTGGTGCCATCATTACCTGCTGTAGGTGAAGAGGGGGTGGGTGGTGTATGGACCCATAGGCAGATTATCTACCACCACACAACCCACCCTCTGGGGCTCAGGATCACCCACCAATAGATCCACAGTCTACCTCCCTGCAATGGCAGTGGTAGAGGGGACCAGCAACAGCAGTCCTGCTGGGGAACAGACAGAGCTGCACACATCCATAACGCAATAGCAGACAGACGGTAGGCCTGGAAATGCTCAGCTTCCCCCCACCATTATCTGACATTCTCCAGCAGCAAGCCTCCAGCCGCTGCACCCTGTAAGGTGTTCCAGCAAGACAGCATACTAGCTGCAGACAGTCCCCAGCTAATCCATAGTGCATGGTCCTGGAGGAGATGCATGTACCCGGAACGGGGATGTCAGCATACACACCAAGCAGATAAGTCAGTGATTGGGCCCCAAAAGGAAACCCATATATATCACATGAGAGAAATGCTATATAGCATTATGGGGGAACCTAGCCATGCCGTGGTCACTGCTCAGTCAGGGTGAGAGTGACCTCCCAGCAGGACATGCTGTGGTCACTCTGTTCGTGCAGGTGGTACCGGGCACTACAATGTCCGAGCTATTGCCCTATGCCCTGCGCAGATGCCTGCACGTCACCACACAGACAGTCTGCTGTGGTCACCAGGATAGGGTTAGCCCATCCGTAATCAGCTGTCCACAGATAAACACAAGATGGGGTATGCACCCCCACAGCACCTCGGCCTGGTAGGGGGAAGTCACCATGTGCACCCCCACAGCACCTCGGCCTGGTAGGGGGGTACTGACCGTGTGTTTTACTGGCACAGAGTAGCTACACACCGTCACATTGTGCGGGTACTGTGCTCACCCTGAGGGTGCGGTGAGGCGCCCTGCACCAGGTCCACAGCACCTTCCATGACTGAAAAAGGCCATGATGGAGGTCCAAAGCAGTGTTAATGTGTGAGATAGGTAGTTTCTGCAGAAACACCTTGGATATCTCTGTCTGTCTCAGTCACGTGTATCCCCTATGGACCCCTAGGAGGATTATGTACCACCACCCTCCTCCTCCAGGGCTGAGGGTGGCAAATAGGGCCTCCCATCAAAAGATCCACATTCTACCTCCCTGCAATGGTGGCAGTAGAAGGGACCATCAACCCCAATCCTGCTGGGCAGTCAATGCAGCTCTGTACACATCCATAACACAATAGCAGACAGACATTAGGCCTGGATATGCTAAGCTGCACACCAACACTATCTGATATTCTCCTGCAGCAAGCCTTCAGCCGCTGCACCCTGCAAGCCACTCCATCAAGACACATACCAGCTACAAACAGTCTGCTAGCTAGTCCATAGTGCATGTTCCTAGTGGAAGTGCATGCACCCAGAACTGGGATGTCAACATACACAACAAGCAGATAAATCAGTGACTGGGCCCCAAAAGGAAACCCATAAATATCATATGAGAGAAATACTACATAGCACTATGGGGGTGCCTAGCCATGCTGTCGTCACTGCACAGTCAGGGTGAGAGTGATCTCCCAGCAGGACATACTGAGGTCACCCTGTCTGTGTAGGTGGTGGCCGGGCACTAAAATGTCCCAGCCAGTGCCCTATGCCCTGTGCAGATGCATCCTGGCCAGGTCACCCTGTCCGGGCTATTTCCACGGTACCTTGCTCCTCATTATGCACATTGGCAGGCCAATACTGGGAACAGTGCTAGCAGTGTGGGCTGTGGAGGGTGTTGGAAGCCACCACACACTGGATAGACAGACACACAATCCCCACACCTATGCCAGCATTGTGCAACTATAGAGGTGTTGGGCAGCCCAGGCCACCACACCAGTCCTGAGCACAGTGCAGGCATGGCTATGGTACGCAATACTGTAGGAGTCACTCCCCAGGTTGGTAGACACTGTCAGACACAGGACCTGCAGCACACTCCACAGACATCAGAAAGGTTGCTGTGATGCAGCTCACTCAGGAAATTGTACTTAACCTAGGAATTGCTATCTGCCAGTAATCATAGCAACCTTTTGATAGATGTGTACCATATTCCCAGGTTTAGGGTGGCATTACTACGGTATGCATGTGCTAGTATTGGGAGATGCACGCAGAGCCCAAAGTCCTGCCTCTCCAGGAGGCTGTGGATAATGGGGCCTGTGGGTGCGGGTGTGTCTGCCCCTGTTGGCTGCTGCTTTACGGCAGAGGTTCCCAACTCCATTCCTGCGGTGCCAAACACTGTTCGGGTTTTCATGCTGTCCCTCATGAATATGCATGAGATACATCTGCATACCATGGGGGTGGCGCATAGAAATGCAGCACAGGCATCTTCATCAGAGGCAGCATGGAACCGGAATGGTGTTTGGCCCTCCAGGACTGCATTTGGGAGGCTCTGCTCTAGGTAATGTGCATGTTTATGGTGTCTGTGCTCTGTAGGGTAAAATGTGGGTGTTTTGGGCATGTTTACGTCATCTGCAAGAACGGTTCTGTCTGTATTAGCACGTTATAGTAGTGGGTAAAGTATGAGGACTGGGTTGGCGTAAACCACAGCTGGGACTTGAACCTGTGACCTTCTGCTTCTGAATACACTGATTCTGTGCACTGCACCACCATGTTCTCATAGAGATGGTGCATTCCCTGGTGCTACCATGACTGTTGGTCAGACAGGGCCTGTCTGCTGCAGTGCACGGCACCCACCTACACAGGGCTAGGCCACGGTCTGCTGTGGGCAGCTGCCACTGCTCCCTCCACCACCAGTATCCCTCAGCCACCATGCTGACATGCCCTTCTGCTGGTGGAGCTGGTGGTGCGCAGTCCCAGGCCATCCAGTGTGCAGGTAGGCGGCTGCCTATGGTGCGGGTTCTGGGGTGGGGTTGCCTGCATAGCTGTCCACGCTTTCCCCCAGCACCACTTGCCAATGTTCCGTGCCATTGGGGGTACCTGCTGGGTACTATTCCCTGTGACACTGTGGGAAGCACACTCTTGCCCATGTTGGGCCCTCAGCAGTTGCTGTCTGGCTGCTCTACTGTTTCAGCATTCTTATGGGCCAGCTAGGCATCACCCTAGTCCCCACTGTGGCCCAGCTGCACCACAGCATGTGCCACCTGCAGCCCTTTGTATCCCCTTTTCCAGCATCTGCCCGGTTGCCCGTTCCGACATGATGTTGCGGGACATGTGCACGCCATAGGAACTCTGTACGATGGTGGGGAAATCCCTGAGCAGCGCTATTTCACTGTGGGCCCATGCACCTTGTATGGGGACGGAGTATGGACCCTTCCACGAATTATATCTGTTCTATGGAGCTTACTCAGGGGGGGGGGGGTTGATGTTTCTCATTGCTACCACTATTGGCCAGCTTGGTTGTTGTTTTTTTCCAGTTTGTTGGGGTCATTTTTGGTGTTTCTGTGCCCTTTTGTGCTGTGCACATGTATCACACTTATCACCTTTTTTGGTTTCCCTGCCTAGGCTGTACATTGCTGACACGTAAATGGTTTCTCTCCCCTTTAAAGTGCTTTTACCGGTAGGTTTTCATTCGCGTTGGAATTCAGCTCTGAAATTCAGCGCGTTGGTGTGAAGGGAGCCTCTCCCCACCCACTCTCCGCCCATTGACCCCTTCTCTCCGCCCTCTCTCCACCTTCTGCGGTGTTTTACCGCGCCGCGGAGCGTTACGCTCGTTAACGCACGCTATAGCGTGTTTACGATCGTTAATGCACTATAGCACGCTAACGATCGTTAACGTCGTACAACGCGCGTTATTCACGTTTACCGCAGTTTAGTAAACATACCCCCAAGTCTAAGAAATCAAACTGCACTAACTTTACCTATGAGAAGTCAGCACTGCAAATATTCTGAATACCAGTATGTCTCCAGCTGGGATAAAGAGAACAAACCAGACTGCTATGGATTCCTACACAGAATTTACATAGCAAAGAATCTCTCACTACTGATACACAAGGAAGGCACAGACTGACACCTAGAATAAAAATAAGACTACAGAGTAGAAACAAATACGCAGACATAAAATGACATGGAAATCCCAAGAAACCAGACTCTATGAAACATGGAACAATAAAGAAACAGAAATACAAATAAAAGTACATTATCAAAGCTGATATACAGTATTTCATTCTCAAAAAAAAAGAAAATAATCTTTTAATACCATTGTTATCTGATCATTTTCTTTTGTTATCTGGCCTTTCTTTACCACTTCCTGTTGTGGGTTTTCTCCAAAGTCTTTTTTCCATTTTCTGTTTCTTCATTCTCTTTGTCTTCCCTTGTTCCCTATTCTCTGACATTGTTTATTTAGCTGTATTTATATCCTGCTTTTCACTGGGTCAAAGCGGTCAATTGGGAGATACATTTAACACGAGGGGATATGAGACACATATGCTAATACTTACAGGGAACATGGGCAATGGAGGGTTAAGTGGCTTGCCCAAGACCACAAGGAGTGCCTATAAGACTAGAAATCCCAGACCCTCCGGCCTGAGATTGCTGTCCCCAGGTGGGACTTGAACGTCTGGCCCTCTGGCCTGAAGTACCTTGTCCTAACCATTAGACCACTCCTCCCTCACTCTTCCCTCATTGGTCCTTTTGTTTCATCTTTCTCCTCCATTCCTCTCTTTTACCTTTTTACCTCACTATAGCTAGATTTCATTCCTCCTCCCACCTCCAGTCTCCCTCTTTTTACCTTTCACATAATTTACCAGCTTTCCATTTCCTACTCTTCCCTAGTCCTCCCATTCCCCATATCTGTTTTATTCCTTCCCCAGCTTCCTATTCCTCAATCTTTCACCCACTTTCTAGTCTCCCATTTCCCTTCCCCAGCCTCATCTTCGCACCAGCGCCATATTCATCTCCTTGCCATCTCCAGTCCTGGGGTACTCCACTATTCCTTTCTCCATTGAGAAAATTGACCATTTAGCTCCACTATTTTCTTTTTTTTTAATTTAATTTTTATTGAAAAAATTTTAAATATCAACCAAGATATAACATGTACATAAACAGAGTTTCTCTTTGCCATTCTGAAATACAAACACTCCGATCCTAAACAGGATAAAATTATCCAACTTTTAGGTTACCCACCAGTCCACTATGATACAATAGATAGTACCAAACCCCACATCCCCAGTACTCCACCTTACAATTCACCCCCCTCCAACTATACAGATACCAGCTCAAAGTAATTAAGCTTCCCCCCACCCAACCCCCTCCCTTCCCCACCCCCTTATCTCCCTCCTATATTCACCCCCCTTCTTCCCTACTACCTCTCCCCCCTTTCCCTAGGACACACCAAAGTTTCCCCCACTTTCCCATAAATTTATCCACCCTCTCTCGCCGCGCTGCCGTCAATTTTTCCATCAGAACAATATGCCCAATCCTCCCCTCAAATTCCCCTTCCGTTGGCACCTCCCGCTTTTTCCATGCTGCCAACTCACATCTAGCTGCACGCAAACAAGCCAGCACCATTGGGCCCCCACCCTCCCCCTGCCCCTCCCTCCACCACGAGAGCAAACATACCCCTGGGTCCCTCACCTCCTCGACCCCCAATTTCCGTTGCACCCATCTCAGGACCATTTCCAATATATTTTAACCTTCACACATCCCCACCAAATATGCCAAAAAGTCCCCACCTCCCCACACTCCCTCCAGCAACTCGACGTGACCCCTGGGTAAATCTTATGGAGCCTCTCCGGAGTGTAATACCACCTAAACAGAATTTTATACCAGTTTTCTTTAATACTGCTTGCCCAAGGTAGCCCCCTCACCCGATCCCAAATCTGCTTCCATTCCACCTGTGTCACCGCCCCTCCTAACTCCCTCTCCCACTCCTCCATACACCGGAACTTAACCCCCTCAGATTCCCGCACCCCTTTATACAACCTCGATATCATCCCCTTCATCCCCAATTTCCCATACCAGAGAGCTTCTATCTCCGTCATTTCTCTCCCCATCTCTCCCACCCCCCCCCCCCCCGCAAGAAATATCTCGCCTGAATATATGGGAACCTGTCCTGATCCTCCAACCCAAACCCTTCATTAATCTCCTCGAATGGCTTCACCTCCCCCTCTTCCGTTAATTGGTAAAAACACACCAACCCCTTTGCCGTCCACCGGTCGAATCCCCCCCCCCACCCCGGTTTGAAGGCCCTCCATCCCCTCCACGGCATCATCAATGAAAATTGCCCAGCCCTCCTCCCTCCCCCCTTTGCCCGTACCCTATCCCACACCTCTGCCACCTGCTGCATTGCCGGGGAGCCCCCTCCTAAAGCTCTACGATCCTGCCTACCAGCCCACAACCAAGCCTCCAGTCTACCCCCTTTTACCAGCGTGCGCGCCAAAGCTACTCAAGGTTTTAGGCCCCCCTCCTCCAATCCATGACATGGTGCAACTGTGCCGCCCTATAGTAATCCTTAATATTAGGCACCCCCAGCCCCCCTTCTGCTTTCAGAGCAAACATAATCTCCCTGGCTATCCTCGGTGGCTTCTTATTCCAAATATATTGAAAGACTTTCCTTTGCACTTTCCTCAACACCTCCTCCGGCACCCTCACCAGTAAGTCCTGAAACATGTACAACAACCTTGGTAACACATTCATTTTGAACCCTGCTATCCTTCCTAACCACGACACCTCCTGCCGCATCCACCCATCCAAATCCCGCTCCAGATCCCTCATCACACTCGGATAATTGGCTCAATATATATCCACATATTTTGCCAGCAATTGTACCCCCAGATAACTCATCGAATGTTTAAACCACTGCAACAGGTAGAGGCCCTTCAACTGCTCCTCCACTCTCAGAGGCACCTTCACCCGCAATACCTCCATTTTATCCAAATTCATTTTGAAACCCGACGCCACCACAAATCTCCCCACCTCCTCCAAAACTTCCAGCAGAGACCTCTGTGGCTGGCTAAGATATATAAGGATGTCATCCGCATACAGGGAGATTTTATGGCTAACGCCCCCCTTTCCAGACCCATAATCTTATCATTAGTCCGAATTTTCTGCACTAACGGTTCCACACTCATCGCAAATAACAGTGGGGATAAAGGGCATCCCTGCCTCGTTCCCTTCCCAAGACTAAAGTCCCTCGAATAGCTCCCATTTACTTTTACCCTCGCCCTTGGCCCTGTATATAACCCCCTTATCCATTTCCCTAAATTTGCCCCACCCACATTTTCCGCATAACCTCCATCAAAAAAATCCTTATTTACCCTGTCAAACGCCTTCTCGGCATCGATGGACATTAAGATAAATTCCTCCTTTCCCTGCCTTGCTTCCCATGCCACTCCCACCGCCCTTTTAATGTTATCCGAAGCCTGCCTCCCTGGGATAAACCCTGTCTGATCATCCTTTATCACCCCCGGCAGCCAGGGCGCCAATCTCTCCGCTAACACCTTTGCCAGGATCTTTACATCCACATTAAGTAGGAAAATAGGCCTGTAAGAGTCACAATCATTCAGGTCCTTCCCGCCCTTCGGCAGAACCGATATCCCTGCCGTTAACATTCCCGCTGTCAGTTCCCCCCCTTCCTCCAGCATCCCATTATATACTCTATCCATTATCTCTCCAAGCTCCTCACCAAATACTTTATAAAAGGCGCTTGACAACCCGTCCAACCCCGGTGCTTTTCCCCCTGGCATCCCATTAATAACCTTAGCCACTTCCTCTCTCGTAATTGGTGCTTCTAACCCTTCCTGCGCCTCCTCTGGCAACGTTTGCAATTCTATCTCTTTCAGGGACCGGCGTAACTGCTCCTCCTCCATCCCCTCCTCTCTCTTGTACAGCTCTTTATAAAACTGTCTAAACCGCTCCGGTATCTCCTCCTCCCCATAATATACCTCCCCCTCCCCCTTATCTGGTGTATGCTGGAAGCCACAGTCCGCCTCCATAACTGCTGCGCTGTGTTAGGGTGGAGCACTCATCTAGGCAGAATAAGGGTAGAGTTTATTCTACAGAGAATTATCATCATCATCTTCATGATCAGCTTGGATATCCTCATCCTCAGTTTCATCTGGAGGATCATCAGAAGCAGAAGCCAAACCGGACGGACAGGGAGGGCAAGAAACCCTTTGGAAGAAAGAAAAGAAAAACCTTTGGGAGGCCTAGAGGAGTCTGGAGCAGTACGTATACTGGGAGGCATTCCAAGGGCCAGCATACACCAGGGGACTGGGGAAAGCCAGAGGAATGGTGCTGCAGAGCTAGGAATCTCCAGACGGTACCTGTGAGGGAGACGGCTGCACGTGGAAGGGACCCTAAGACCCGTGCCAGAAGGTATGTGAAGAGAGATCCAGTGTCCAGGGATCTGGATTGGAAGGCTGGACATAAGAACTGGACTACATACTGGCCAGGCTATATAGAGAGGAACTCTAACAGCAATGAAAGCTCAGGTATGAACACTGATCTATGCCCTAGCTATAACCTTGAAAGACAGCAGGGAAACAAGTATTCTCCTGAAAGTGCTCCATTGAGAAATTCATCTGTGCCAATCCATGATATTGAACCCATGATTGTTGAAGAAGAGGGAGAGATTGCAGATGAAGGCGGTGTTTACATGGACTGCTCTCTGTCTAAACTCCTTTGGTGATTTTATGTTATAAAATACAACAACCATCACAAAGAAATACAAACTTGTTCTTTAATCTACTCAGAAAAGCTCCTGAGTAGGATTTTTAGCCACGCAGTAGAAAGCAAGCCAGCTAAGGGGTTTCAGCTGGGTAACTGCTAGCAATTGAGCCTTACCTAATTGCTTGTGAGCTCTGAGGGAATCACTTCTGAATCTATGTGGGAAGATATAAGAAGTTAACCTGAAAAGAACAGTTTTTCCTTTCTTTGTGGCTTTTGTTTGTTGTTTGATACACTGCTAAGAAAATATTAGCTAAAGCCTACAGAAAAGACCAGTTTGTTGCCAACCAGGTCTTTATTCTTTTGCTTTGATTGCCTGACAAGTTCAAATGTTGTTTTCCTGATTTTGTTTTTCCAAGTTTAATACTGAAAGCAAGTAACCTGATTTATGTGCTACCAAGCATATCTGTGTTGGGAGAAATAACCCCATAAATAAATATCTTATTGGCTTTACCATCAAGCACAACTAATTATTGTGAGCAGCTGTGTCTGGTGTGAATGAACTGCATTGCCCACAATCCCTTGCAAATCATATTGATATATGCACTTGCCAAGACTGTGAACATTCTCACCCAGGCAGCCGTCTGACAAATGGCGTAGTTTTTCGGATTGCTTTTGCACAAAGGGATTTACTTGCTAAGGATTACAACTAAAGTTCAAGTTTAAAGCTGGAAAAAAAGATTTTCCCTCAACTGCACTTTGGAGGAGAAGTGGATGTTCCAGGTAGCTGTCCCAGGAGGAAAAGACCCTGTGCAGGGCTGGATTCATCACTGGCACAAGGTAACAAGTACCTGGGCATGTCTAGTGGTGGATGGGAGTAAGTCACAGGGGTAATTGAAAAAAAAAAGTAGAAAAAACCACACCTGTTTGGAAGGTGGTGCACTTTGTTTTTTTTCTTTGTTTCTTGCAGGGATCAAGATGGATCCAAGGGAACTACCTCGGTGGATGGCAGCCCAGTTTAGCAGGCAGCAGGAGCTAGCACAGCAGGCTCAGGACACTGCTATGAAAGCCTTAATGGACCAGCAGAGGCCAGTGCTTGATCTGGTGCAAGCCCTAGTTAAACTGCAGAACCAAAGTGGACCAGATGCAAGACCATCAGTAAATACTGGTACACCACATGTGGACAGTGTGGGACTCAATCAGGGGATTGGGGCATTTAGTTTTGGGAAGCTAACTCCAGATGATAATGTTGATGATTTTCTAGAGTCTTTTGAAAGAGTGGCACAAGCATTAGCATGGCCAGAGACCCAGTGGGCAGTAAGGCTGGCAGCCTCATTAACTGGAGAGGCGCTTGCAGCTTATAGAGCAATGCCAGCAGCCCAGGCTTTGAATTATAAGGATGTAAAGGCTGCTATTAGAGATCGCCTAGGGTTGTCTATTTCAGAGTATAGGCGAATGTTTAGAGCTACTACATTGAGAGTGGGTGAAACACCCAGGGCTCTGAGTCAGAGAATCAGAGGATTAGCTGTAAAATGGTTGGAGCCTGAGCAAAAGACGGTAGAAATGTTATTAGACATTATTATGCTTGAACAATTTATGTCTGCGGTGCCTAAGGATTTGCACACTTTCCTTATACAGCAAAATTGCCAAAATCTTGGAGAGGCAACCATGCTAGCAGAGAGATTCTTGGAAGCCACGCAGGCTTGCCATAGAATGGGTGGCCCTCTGAAGATTGGTGCTGAGGCAAGATGTGCTGTATCAAAAAAGAAAATAATTAAAAATGTTTCTGAAAATGAATGTACTGTATCAAACCAGATGACACAGTGGAGTAGAAAGAAATGTTTCAAATGTGGAAAATGGGGACATTTAGAAAAGGGATGCCAGACACACACTAGCTTAATGGGTGTGGATTTAAAACAGCACAAAGAAGGATTTCTTTTGATGGTTGATGTGCAAGGAATTACCACAAATGCTTTGTTAGACTCTGGGGCAGACCAGAGTATGATGTCAAAAAGGCTTTGGAAGAGAATAGAGGCCCAAGAAGGATTTGTGCCTAGAACCCCTGAAAGCCAAGGTCACATCAGATGCATTCATGGTGCTGCAACATCATATCCCACCTATAGGCTAAAGCTTAAGTGCCTGGGGAAACAAGAGGAAGTCCTGTTAGCAGTGGTGCCTAGGCTACCCTTTGATTTGGTTCTAGGAAGAGACTGGCCAAGATTTAAGCAGGGTCTAGTGGAAGGACTAGGAAAGAAGGAGGGAGAAGGTTTAATGGTAATAGCTCCCGGGCCTTTATTTGGAAGTCCTCAGACCCCAGCTAAAAAGATGGTTAAGCGTCCAGAAGACCAAGCTACCCCAAAGCAGACATTCGTCCTAAAGTACCATAGGGTCACAGAGAAGGCCCAAGCTTCTAAGCGGTGTCACTCGGTTCCCGGTGACACAAAGATTATACGCCACTAGGTAGCGCTGTTAAAGAACAAAGAGTCCAAGTGTAGGGTAATAAAGGCTTTTATTTCCCCGTTTAAAGCAAGGTTCAACTAAGAGATATTTTTGATAACAGAAACAGTCCTTTGTTTTAAAAGGTACCAATATTCACTGGCTAGTTAACTGTTACTTCACAGTTTAAAGCAGGCTTTCTTCAAAGTAATATTCAGTATAATAAACATCAAATTATACTTCATTTATTCTTCTGTGGAGCATACACACTTTGGAGGATAGGCAGTGCACCAATCACATTCCATTTCCTCAGGCAAAGGTGAGGGAATAGTGCTGGGAGAATCCACTTCCATCAAATCCTCTCCCCTATACTGATTCAAAGGGCTTCCACTGTCCCTGTCTATTTCAGCATGGTAATCTACCACTTGGGAGTTTGGCTTCACATAACCAGGGACTCTTAAGGCTGGCGGTAGTTTAGTGAACCAGTCTGCACTCTTGTTTCCCTTAGGAGGAATCCTTCTTTTAGCATAACTTTTAGCAGTACAATCATTGCAGTTAATCTTCAATGCCTCATACCTTGGCTCACTGAGTAAAAACTTCCGTTGCTTATAAAAATGCTTTTCCCTCTGAATAGGTGAAACTGGGCAATGATCCTCTAGAGATAAGCTTCTGTCAGAACCTCCCTCTCTGGTTCTTAGCTTTCTTCTCTCTATGTTACCAACAGGCAGAGTATAGGAACTAGGCATGGCAGAGCCTCTCACCTTGGAGCAACTTCCACCAAACTCCCCTTGCACAACAGGTCCAGTTTGGGCTTTCTGGCTTCCCACCTTGTGAGGTCTGTTTCTCCTCCAGCTTCCAGCTTGGCTTCTTCCACAGCAATCAGGCTTATGTCCTTGATAGCCTCCAGGCTCCTCTGCTGTTTCTCCTTCTAGTCCAGCTCCAGTTCCTTCTTCCTCTTTCTCCTCCTTCCTCAGCTCCTGCTGTGTCCACTGCTTCCTCTGCTTATGCCACTGCTGCTTATGCCACCCCTGCTTATGCCACTCCTCTCCAGAAGCATTCTGCTCTGGCTTATAAAGTGAACCGTTACTGCTGACTTCCTGGTTCCCTTTCAGCTGCAGGTCATCAGTGAGCTTAGGTTCATTAAGACCAGTATGTCTGTTCCTGCTCCCTCTAGCTGTGCCTGAAGGTAACTGCACATCTAGTTCTTCTAAAACAGGATTTCTTTTCTTAAAACCAACTTTATTAGTGCCCACATCGTGACACATCCCTCCTCTTAAAATATTACGGGCTGAATGACCGCCATTACAGCACGTAATCCCAGACCCCTTCTGTGCTGACGGAAATAGCGCTAACCCTTCGTGCCATCTTCGCAGAACAGTTCTGTGGTACACCCGCTCTCGTCCTTTTCCATCCTGTACCAAATAGGATGCTGGACCAAGTGATCTGACCACCAGATAAGGTCCTTTCCATCGGGCTTCAAATTCTTGAGTGGGGTTTGATATCAACAGGCTTACCTTCTTACCTCTGGTTAGATGTCTAGGCTTGGTGTCTCTATCAAAGTATTGTCTTTGTTTTCGCTGACTGCTCTCCAGCTCTTCTTTAACAAAAGGTGAAGTCCCTCTAAAACGGCTTCTTAAATTTTCCCAGAAATGTGGAATCTCTACTTCTCTGGTGTAGGTCAACTTTTTACAGGAGGCGCAGGATCTGCAAAATCGTGAGACCTCCTTGAAAACTCCTGGCCAATAGTACCTGGCCATTATCCGATCAAGGGTTCCCTGTACCCCTTGGTGACCGCTCACTGGGTGACGATGTGCTAGTCTTAGCACCACAGGCTTAAATGTATTTGGGATTACCAATTGTTTTCGGACGTCCCTAGTCCGTGGGTCTATACTCTCTCTGTATAAGAGTTCTTCTTCTTTTATGAAGTGAGGAAATACATCTCTCTCCATTTGGGCATACTCCAATGCGCGTGCCAGCGCAGGGTCATCCTGTTGCTCTGCTGCGAATGAAGGGAACTTCTTTACCAGCTCTGCTGGACTCCAGGGTAGTTCCTCACCCGCTTCCAACTCTGCTCGGGCTTGAGAACGTTCCTTTCTCTCTTTTCGCTTTTGAGCCCTAGTCTTTCTATCCCTATCCTGAGGGATATTGACTAAGTCATCATGGGATGGGAGATCAATTACACTTTCTTCCCTAGAACATGAGGGTTTTTCTACAGCACTCGTCTGGCCACGAGTGGAGACAAAAGCCTCTCTGGGGTTTAAACCTTTTTCTAGGCCCTTCTCGAATTGTGGCCAGTCTCTACCAAGAACCAGCTCTTTGGGCAATCTAGGGACTACTGCTATGAGCATAATTTTTTTTATTCCCAGACCTTTGACCAGCAATTTGTACACAGGATACAAGGTAGCAGCGCCATGTACACACTTAATCCTTACATGGCCTTCTGGACGGTCTGGGGCGGACGCAGCTTGCTCTTGAATGGTAGACCAGAGCTTGCGCGAAATCATTGTCTGGTCCACACCAGAGTCCAGCAAGGCTTTTGCAGCTACCCCTTGCACCGTGACATCTAGTACAAAACCTTCTGACAATAAATGATTATGCTCCCCCATGAGAGCAGTATGTACCCTACATTCATTCATGACATGTCCTAACTTTCCACAGTTAAAACATCTCTTAACAAGACTTTTCTCTGCCTTTTTATCACCCTTTACATTAGATGTTTTAGCCTGGTAGAGACTTCCTGAGACGGGGTTGAATGTCGCTATGGCTGTCTTAGCTACCCCCTCCATAGGCTGAGTAATTAATTCGGCCTCCAAATACCTCTCGGTCAAGGCAATCGCCTCCATAGTTGAGCGACAATTCTGTAGAATAAGGAAGCTCTTGATTTTACCAGGCACTGCAGTCATGAATTGCTCAAGAACAATCATATCGATCAATGAATCTACGGATCTTTCACTGGGCCTTAGCCACTTTTCAGCCAAGCGCCTTAGTCGGTGACCCAATGACTTAGGCGTTTCACCTACTTCAAGTCGTGCTGCACGTAGCCTGCGGTTATAGGTAAGTGGGGTCAAGCCCAGGCGTTCCCTGATGGCTTTTGTCACTTCGCTATAGTCTGCAGCTAACGCAGCAGGCATTGCCCTGTAGGCTGACAGTGCCTCTCCCGTAAGGGACACTGCCAGACGGATGGACCATTGGTCCTCTGGCCAACCCACTGAAAGGGCAATTCTTTCAAATGCCTCCAGAAATTCATCTGGATCGTCCTTTTCCCCCAACTTCCCAAAAGTCAGAGTGTCACAGGATCCCAGTCCTACCAGACCATTGCTCAGTCCTGAGCTCTGTTTTATGAGTCCAGCGGCTGCTTCCTGTGTCTTCTGTTGATGGCTCATCCAGGTCTCCAGCATCTGCAGGACTGGCTTTTGCTGCTCCTGCATCGCCAGGATAGCACGCTGCTGTGTCTGCGTAGCCAGTTCAGCCTGCTTACTGAATTGTGAGGCCATCCAATCCAATATGTCGCGTTGCTCCATCGCGATGATCCCTGAAAAGAAACAAACAAAAACCAAGTGCGGCTGTACAACACTCAGCCCTACACTTCCTTGTGGTTTTTTTTTCTTTTTTTTTTTTTTCAAACTGACAGACACTTGTATCCCCACAAGTTAGGCCCTTCTACCCATTACCTGGTAGAAGTGTAGACTCAGGCTCTCAGCAACGGTGGTGTGACTCCGCATCGTAGCACCTTCCAGGAACTCGCCTTCCGTTCCGGAATTTTTGCTGCTGTCCGGTCCACGTTTTGTTTTCCCAGTCCGATCCGGTTCTTTTCAAAAGTCCAGTCCAGGTTTTCCTTTATGGCACTCCGGTCCAGGTTTTCTTTAACTCCGGTCCGTTTTTTTGATACTCCGGTCCGGGTTTTCTTTGACTCCGGTCCGGTTTTCTTTGACTCCGGTCTGGGTTTTTGATTTTTTTTTTAAGATGAACACTGGCAATTTTATTTCTATATTTCTTTGCTGTATCTCTTAGGCTTATCTGCAAAATCCTAAAAACTACGCCATTTATGTCACTCGGTTCCCGGTGACACAAAGATTATACGCCACTAGGTAGCGCTGTTAAAGAACAAAGAGTCCAAGTGTAGGGTAATAAAGGCTTTTATTTCCCCGTTTAAAGCAAGGTTCAACTAAGAGATATTTTTGATAACAGAAACAGTCCTTTGTTTTAAAAGGTACCAATATTCACTGGCTAGTTAACTGTTACTTCACAGTTTAAAGCAGGTTTTCTTCAAAGTAATATTCAGTATAATAAACATCAAATTATACTTCATTTATTCTTCTGTGGAGCATACACACTTTGGAGGATAGGCAGTGCACCAATCACATTCCATTTCCTCAGGCAAAGGTGAGGGAATAGTGCTGGGAGAATCCACTTCCATCAAATCCTCTCCCCTATACTGATTCAAAGGGCTTCCACTGTCCCTGTCTATTTCAGCATGGTAATCTACCACTTGGGAGTTTGGCTTCACATAACCAGGGACTCTTAAGGCTGGCGGTAGTTTAGTGAACCAGTCTGCACTCTTGTTTCCCTTAGGAGGAATCCTTCTTTTAGCATAACTTTTAGCAGTACAATCATTGCAGTTAATCTTCAATGCCTCATACCTTGGCTCACTGAGTAAAAACTTCCGTTGCTTATAAAAATGCTTTTCCCTCTGAATAGGTGAAACTGGGCAATGATCCTCTAGAGATAAGCTTCTGTCAGAACCTCCCTCTCTGGTTCTTAGCTTTCTTCTCTCTATGTTACCAACAGGCAGAGTATAGGAACTAGGCGTGGCAGAGCCTCTCACCTTGGAGCAACTTCCACCAAACTCCCCTTGCACAACAGGTCCAGTTTGGGCTTTCTGGCTTCCCACCTTGTGAGGTCTGTTTCTCCTCCAGCTTCCAGCTTGGCTTCTTCCACAGCAATCAGGCTTATGTCCTTGATAGCCTCCAGGCTCCTCTTCTGTTTCTCCTTCTAGTCCAGCTCCAGTTCTTTCTTCCTCTTTCTCCTCCTTCCTCAGCTCCTGCTGTGTCCACTGCTTCCTCTGCTTATGCCACTGCTGCTTATGCCACCCCTGCTTATGCCACTCCTCTCCAGAAGCATTCTGCTCTGGCTTATAAAGTGAACCGTTACTGCTGACTTCCTGGTTCCCTTTCAGCTGCAGGTCATCAGTGAGCTTAGGTTCATTAAGACCAGTATGTCTGTTCCTGCTCCCTCTAGCTGTGCCTGAAGGTAACTGCACATCTAGTTCTTCTAAAACAGGATTTCTTTTCTTAAAACCAACTTTATTAGTGCCCACATCATGACAGCGGGCAACCCCTCAAGCTGCTGGGTTTGACCTGTGCAGCATAAAAAATGTGACTGTACCTAGCCAAGGGAGAGCCCTGGTGGACACTGGTCTCCAAGTGGAAATACCTATTGGATGCTATGGGAGAGTAGCCCCAAGGTCCGGATTAGCCCTTAAATATTTCATCGATGTGGGTGCGGGAGTAATTGATCCCGATTACAGGGGCAATATTAAAGTTCTGTTATTTAATTTTGGACAGAATGATTATCACGTGAAGACAGGAGACAGAATTGCCCAATTGATCTGTGAGAGGCTGGGTTTTCCACCTGTGGAGGAGGTCACATCCCTGGAAAATTCTGAGCGTGGAACCAAAGGCTTTGGTTCTACTGACGTCAAAGGGGTTAAAAGCCTAGCTGCCACCTGTGCCCGAGAGAGGGAGGTGAATGAAGAGGAAGATTTGGGACCCCAGGTATCTGATTGTAAAGAAAAATCAGAGCCCCAAATAGGTGAGGACCTGACAGTGGTACAACAGGAAGAAATTAGGAAATTGCTTAAAGAATTCCCAGATGTGTTGATACCCATACCTGGGGAGACACATTTGGTTGCCCATGAAATAATAACTCCACCTGGGAAATTAAT
Organism: Ichthyophis bannanicus; assembly: GCA_033557465.1. Lineage (NCBI taxonomy): Eukaryota > Metazoa > Chordata > Amphibia > Gymnophiona > Ichthyophiidae > Ichthyophis > Ichthyophis bannanicus. Next base: position 522,485,915 of record CM066036.1, on the reverse strand, counting down.
TCGTCAAAGGCCCTACCGCTTGCCTGAAGCCAAGAGACAGGAAGTAGTGGCACAAGTCCAGGAGATGTTGGACATGGGAGTAATAGAGGAGTCAAAGAGTCCCTGGAATAGCCCCATAGTCCTGGTGCCGAAGCCTGATGGATCTTTAAGATTTTGTATTGACTTCCGGCAGGTAAACGCAATATCAGTTTTTGATGCATATCCAATGCCAAGAATTGAAGAGCTGTTGGACCAGCTGGGACAGGCTCAATATATAACCACCCTTGATATGACAAAAGGATATTGGCAAATCCCTCTCACCAGGGAGTCGAAGCCGAAGACTGCGTTCAGCACCCCCGTTGGCCTTTTCCAGTTCAAGAGGATGCCTTTCGGACTGCATGGAGCAGCGGCTACCTGCCAAAGGTTAGTGGATCAGGTACTTCGACCCCACCAAAATTATGCTTTTGCATATATGGATGATATCATAATCCATAGTAACACCTGGGCGGAGCATCTAAAGAGGATCAGGGCAGTCTTGTGCTCCATGAAGCAAGCGGGAATCACTTTAAACCCGAAGAAGTGTGCCTTTGCAAATAGGGAGGTAAAATACCTGGGCCACCTAGTGGGAAGAGGAAAAATTAAACCTCTAATGAGTAAGGTAGATAGCATCAGGAATTTTCCCCCTCCAACAACAAAGAAACAACTAAGAAGTTTCTTGGGACTAATTGGATACTACCGCAGATTTATACCGCAATTTGCAGAGAAAAGTGCAATTTTCACAGATATGCTGCGGAAGAATTGTCCAAACCAGCTAAAGTGGACACCTGAAGCTGAAAAAGCTTTTTCAGTCCTAAAAGGAAAATTGTGTACAGGACCGGTACTGAAAGGGGTGGACTTCAAGAAACCCTTTCTGGTTCAAACAGATGCATCGGACGTAGGGCTAGGAGCGGTTCTATCCCAGTGTCATGAAGGGGAGGAGCATCCTGTGATGTACCTGAGCAGGAAGTTGTCACCGGCTGAACAAAAGTATTCCACAATAGAAAAAGAATGTTTAGCTATTAAGTGGTCAGTGGAGGCGTTAAGGTTTTACCTTACAGGGAGAAAGTTCCAGTTGGTCACAGACCATGCCCCACTTAAGTGGTTGCAGCAAATGAAGAACCACAATGCCAGGTTGACACGCTGGTACATGGCCTTACAGGCATTTGATTTTCAAGTTGAACATCGTGCTGGGAAGTTACACAAGAATGCGGATGCCCTTTCCCGTATTACGGACTGTAGAGAAGTTTCACCAGTTACACCAGTCCGTAATAACTTAAGCAGGGGGGTATGTGATAAGGAAGCTTATCATAGCTCAGGAAGGAGCTATAGGAAAGGTGAAGTGACTCTGAACAAGCAACCTGTCAGTTCTGGTAGAAATAAGAAAACAGAATTTTCCCATTAAAGACTACCAGTCCCAGAATGCACCAGGTTTCCAACAGCCATTAGAGGAGCTGAAGTGGGGAAACGTGTGTTCAATCAGGAGGGCTATGAGGTAATCCCTAAGCACTCATCTCAAAGGGCAGGGCCTGATTCAGCACAGCTGCGCTGTGTTAGGGTGGAGCACTCATCTAGGCAGAATAAAGGTAGAGTTTATTCTACAGAGAATTATCATCATCATCTTCATGATCAGCTTGGATATCCTCATCCTCAGTTTCATCTGGAGGATCATCAGAAGCAGAAGCCAAACCGGACGGACAGGGAGGGCAAGAAACCCTTTGGAAGAAAGAAAAGAAAAGCCTTTGGGAGGCCTAGAGGAGTCTGGAGCAGTACGTATACTGGGAGGCATTCCAAGGGCCAGCATACACCAGGGGACTGGGGAAAGCCAGAGGAATGGTGCTGCAGAGCTAGGAATCTCCAGACGGTACCTGTGAGGGAGACGGCTGCACGTGGAAGGGACCCTAAGACCCGTGCCAGAAGATATGTGAAGAGAGATCCAGTGTCCAGGGATCTGGATTGGAAGGCTGGACATAAGAACTGGACTACATACTGGCCAGGCTATATAGAGAGGAACTCTAACAGCAATGGAAGCTCAGGTATGAACACTGATCTATGCCCTAGCTATAACCTTGAAAGACAGCAGGGAAACAAGTATTCTCCTGAAAGTGCTCCATTGAGAAATTCATCTGTGCCAATCCATGATATTGAACCCATGATTGTTGAAGAAGAGGGAGAGATTGCAGATGAAGGCGGTGTTTACATGGACTGCTCTCTGTCTAAACTCCTTTGGTGATTTTATGTTATAAAATACAACAACCATCACAAAGAAATACAAACTTATTCTTTAATCTACTCAGAAAAGCTCCTGAGTAGGATTTTTAGCCAAGCAGTAGAAAGCAAGCCAGCTAAGGGGTTTCAGCTGGGTAACTGCTAGCAATTGAGCCTTACCTAATTGCTTGTGAGCTCTGAGGGAATCACTTCTGAATCTATGTGGGAAGATATAAGAAGTTAACCTGAAAAGAACAGTTTTTCCTTTCTTTGTGGCTTTTGTTTGTTGTTTGATACACTGCTAAGAAAATATTAGCTAAAGCCTACAGAAAAGACCAGTTTGTTGCCAACCAGGTCTTTATTCTTTTGCTTTGATTGCCTGACAAGTTCAAATGTTGTTTTCCTGATTTTGTTTTTCCAAGTTTAACACTGAAAGCAAGTAACCTGATTTATGTGCTACCAAGCATATCTGTGTTGGGAGAAATAACCCCATAAATAAATATCTTATTGGCTTTACCATCAAGCACAACTAATTATTGTGAGCAGCTGTGTCTGGTGTGAATGAACTGCATTGCCCACAATCCCTTGCAAATCATATTGATATATGCACTTGCCAAGACTGTGAACATTCTCACCCAGGCAGCCGTCTGACAAATCCCTGCAATTCCCTCCTTATCTTCTCTATAACATCTCTATCCCGTTTCCTCCCCGACTTCCGATACACCACCTCTGCCTCCTTTAAAGCCTTGCCCAGCTCCACCTCCCTGCCATATCTCTCCCTCTTCTTCCTTGCCCCCCACATGATAAACTTCCCCCTGATAACCGCCTTCAACCCTTCCCAAACCATAAGCTCTCTGACCTCCCCGTTATCGTTAAGTGCCAGGTATTCCTTAATATCCCCCCGAATATCTTGAACCACCTCTGGGAATTTCAACAAGCCCTCATTGAGGCGCCAGAATTTCAATCCTCCCCATCTCTGCCCTTTCAGCACTATCTCCACCGCCCCATGATCCAACCAAGCAATCGGAATTATCCCCCCTTCCCTCACCCCTAACATCCACTCCTGATCCACCAATAACATGTCTATTCTGCTCCAGCTGTTATGGGGTACCGAATAATAAGCAAATTCCCGCTTCTGAGGGTTCATCACTCTCCATGAGTCCACCAAATTCAGTTGGCTCATCAGCAATTCTAACCCACCTCTATTTCGCCCCTCCCCCTCAGATCCCCCCGGCTCCCAATCCAACCTGGGTTACAACACCACATTAAAATCCCCCCCACCACCACCCACTTCCCTACCCCCTGCCCCCCAACAACTTCCTCATCCTCTTCCAAAAACTCACCTGTTTCCCGTTCGGCCCATACACTGACACCAGAATAATATCCTCCCCTCCTCACTTCCCTACTATTCCCACCATTCGCCCTTCCCCATCCTCAAAACTACGCTCTACCTGAATCCCACTCCCCCCTATATTAACACCGCCACCCCACCCTTCCTCCCTCCCTCCCGGTTACAAGAATAATATTGTTCTGCATATTGTGCATTTCTCATCAGCCCTACATCCTTCCGGCGCAGGTGCGTCTCCTGCACCAAAACCACATCCCACTCATTCTTCATCACCTCCCGAAAAAGCAACCGCCTCTTAGTAGGCGAATTCAAACCCTTCACATTAATAGTTCCCACCTGTAGAATCATTTCTACTTGTGTGCTCCCCCCTTCCCTCCCACTGTCCGTGTCCACCAACCCCCCTCCCCCTTCTCCCTCTTCCTCTCTTCCTCTCCCCCTCCCCCTCCCCCCCTCCCTTCCCACCCTTCCTCTCTTCCTCCCCACTCTCACCCTTCCATCCTCCCGTGTGTGTCTGTCATGTCCCGCCTCCTTTCATCTCCTCTCCCGCTTCCCCCAGCGCCGCCTTGCTTCCCCTTGACCAACAAATATAACTTATCCCTAACCAAAACCATTCTTTCTCAACCCAACCCTCGCCCCGCAATAAACAATATACCATATACAATACATCAGAGACATCACCCCTCTCCCCCTCCCCCATGCCCTAAAAGTCCAGTGTCCATCTGGGCCTAACGCCCTTGGCTCCTTGGTATCTCACATGCTCACCATCCACCTGCTGCATCCTTCAGTCCTTTGCTGCCACACTCTTCACTGTCCCACGCTCCTCAGATCTCTGCTGCAATTGCCGTCCTTTCGCTGCAACCCATTGCCACTGGGATCCCTCCGGCCTCCGTTCCACCTCTCCTCCAGTATGCATAGCTGCACTCTTCTCCAGACCCTTTGGTAGCTGTTCGCAACCCAGCTCCCGCAACACTGCCCATGCCTCCTCAGCCACTTTCACTTTCTGGGACACCCCATTTACAGTCATTAGCAGACCAAAGGGAAACATCCACCGATATCTCATATTTTTCCCTCGCAGATATGTGGTGACCACTCTCAGCCCCTGTCATCTGTCCAGGCTTCCCTTGGACAAATCATTGAATATTTCCATCTCGTTACCCTCCCAAGCAATCCAATCAAACTTTCGCGCTATCTGCAGGATTCTTTCCTTTACCGGGAAGCTACTCATACAGACGATAATGTCTCTGGGCTGCTTGTCTCTCCGTGGTCCCAAGCTACGGTGCGCCCGTTCCACTCCATTCTTGCTCCCTTCCTCCTCACCCCCCCTCCAAGTTTAGCATATGAGTACATAGCTTTTGGACCACCAACACACAGTCTTTAGAAGCTTCTGTTTCTCCAATCCAGCGCGCTCGATCCTCAATCTCTTCCAGCTTCTCTGTGATCTCCTCCTGCTGCCTCTGCAATTTGCTCTGTTCCGCCGCCATTTCCTGCAGCTCCCACGTTACATTCCTCCACATGGTCCTCCAACTCTGCCACGCGGTCCCCCATTCCATTTAAATCTTGCTGTATGCTCAAAAGCGATTCCTTTATTTCTCTCCGCATCTCCGCCAGCTCAGCATATAAGTCTTTTTTAAATACCTTCAGCCAGGTACGCATCAGCATCTCTTCAGCTCCTCGCAGTTCTTGCTCCCCCTCCTCCTCTGAGCTCGCCATTGCTCCAGTCTCCTCCATGCTGCCCACCTCTTGCTCCTCTGTTGCTTTCCTCTGCACATACGAGGACCGAAACCCTACTAGCTTCTTGCGCGCTACCAGGGCCATCTCTACTTCAATCTCCTGGGTCTCCACCGCCGCCGGGTTTAGCAACTCCTCCTCGTTTTAGCGGGACACAGACGGAGCCTGGCTACACTGCGGCCATTCGCCCTGTGACGTCATCTGCTCCACAGTTTTCTATCTGTTAATCAGTTCAAAGTCCAGAATAGGACACTGCCTACTATTTCATGACTTTTAATTCTTCAAGAGTCTCTCATGAAGGAGCTTGTCAAAGGCTTTCTGAAAATCTGGATACACAATATTTATTCATTTTATTTATTTAACTTCTTTTATATACCGCGCTATTACTTATCAGTGCGGTGTACATTGAACAGAACAATATACTGTGCGGACGAGCCACATAGGGGTATGTTTACTAAACCGCGCAATTGTGCGGGGCGCACTTGAGCGTGCGCTAAGGTACTTTAGCGCACGCTAATAGTGTGTTTTTGTGCCCCGCACACATGTGCGCTGCACTAACGGGCCCGCACAAGTGCGCGGCGCGCTGATGTGCGATAGAGGCGTGGAAAGGCATTCTGAGGGCGGAGGAAGGCTCCCGAGGGGCGGAGGGACACGGTCAATGGGTGGAGAGTGGGAGGGGAGAGGCTCCCCGCACAGGAGCGGGGCTGAAATTCAACTAAAAAAATACCGCGAGTGAAAACCTCGCGGTAGAGCCGATTTAAAGGGAAGAGAAACCATTTCTGTCAGCAATGTACAGCAAAACCAGGGAAACCTACAAAACGTGAGCAGTGTGATACATGTGCACAGAACAAAATAGAAAATAAAAATAGAAAATGACCACACCAAAATTCTAAAAAATTATAATCCAGCTGGGCAACAGTGACATCAATGGGCAACAATAAAAAACACTCCCAGGAAAGCTCCAAAAAAGGAAATGATTTTGGAAGGGTCTACGCTCCGTAGACCCTTCCAAAACTCTCTTTTTTTTGGAGCTTTCTGGGAGTGTTTTTTACTGTTGCCCATTGATATCACTCTTGCCCAGCTTGGTTATGTTTTATTTCCCTTTTTTTCGAGGCCATTTCTAATGTTTATTTGCCCTTTTGTCTCCGTACAAGGTGAATGAGCCCACAGTGAAATTGTGCAGAGCAGGGTTTCTGATTTCTTTGGCCAGGTTTCCTATCTCCAGAGACTGCACTGTCTCTGTGGCCACAGTGTGGTGCAGTGAACACAGACAGTGTATTCAGGAACCAAAGATCACCAGTTCAAGTCCCAGCTGGGGCTCCTGCAAACCCAATCCCCATATTTTACCCACCACTAAACCATGATAGTAAAGACCAACCTTTTTTGCAGATAACATAAGCATGGTCCAAACACCTCTATTGTACCCTACAGAGCACAGACACCAGAAACATGCGCATTACCTAGACCACAGTCCCCTCAATGCAGTCCTGGAGGGCCACATATCATTTAGCTGTGATGCTGTCACCAATATAAGGCCATGTCAGCATGGTGGCGGAGGGGTACCGTTGGTGGAGGGGGCAGTGGCTGCTGCCCACAGCAGACAGTGGCCTAGCCCCCTTCACGTGGGTGCAGTGCACTCCAACAGACAGGCCGTCTGACAAACAGCCATGGACTCCCCAGGGAATGCACTGTTTTTGTGCTAAGATGGTGGTGCAGCGGACACAGCCAGTGCCTTTAGGACCAGAAGGACACAGGTTCAAAGCCCAGCTGGGGCTACTTCCAATCCAGTCCACATATTTTTCCCACAACTAAACCGTGATAGTAAGGACAAACCTTTATTGCAGAGAACATACGCATGGTTAATATGCCTATATTTTACCCCACTGAGCACAGAGACCATAAACAGCCGCATTACCTAGAGCAGAGTCTCCCAAATGCAGTCCTGGAGGGCCAAACACCATTCAGGTTCCATGCTGCCTCTAATAAAGATGCCTGTGCTGCATATCTATGCACCACCCCCATGGTATGCAGATGTATCTCATGCATATTCATGAGGGACAGCATGAAAACCCGAACAGTGTTTGGCACACCAGGACTGGAGTTGGGAACCTCTGCCGTAAAGCAGCAGCCAACAGGGGCAGACACACCCACACCCACAGGCCCCATTGGCTAATGCCCCCTGGAGAGGCAGGACATTGGGCCCTGCGTGCATCTCCCAATACTAGCACTTGCATACCTTAGCAATGCCACCCTACATCTGGGTATACAGTACACACCTATCAAATGTTTCCTATGATTTATTTATTTATTATTTATTAGAGTCTCTTTTATACCGCGCTATTCAGCATCAGTGTGGTTTACAATGAACAATAAAATACACATTTCCGATGGTACTTTGTGTTTACAGTTGAACAGGTAATGCAACTTGGATAACAGGGTAACTATTTACAATTTAAGACATAATTGGGAACTCTTTTGACTTCAGTCAAGGGGGTTCTGAGAGGCTTGTGAGGATGGTGCAGCATCCACATTGGCTTCTGGGTAAAACTGGAGGAAGAGGTGAAGTTTTAAGGCCTTTCTGAACTGAAATAAGTCCTGGATTGATCGGATGCTGTGAGGAAGGCTGTTCCAGTACCTTGGTGCGCAGAAATTGTAGGCCCTGCCTACTGTTGCCTTGGTGCATTGTGTTATTAATTTTGGGACTACCAGGGTGTTAAGTGTTACTGACCTTCTGTCCCTATTGAGAGGAGTTGTCTGGATTAGTTCAGTCAATGATGCCGACGAAAGCCCTTTAATAACCTTGAAGGTAAGTAGTAAGGTCTTGTAAGTGATTCTACCTTGTATCGGGAGCCAGTGGAGATGTTTTAGAATGGGTGTGACATGGTCTCTGGCAGATGGCAAGTCCTACGTTAAGCACAGTTTGCTCATTGAGCTCCATCATAACAATCTTTCTGATGTCTGCGGTGTGTGCTTCAGGTCTGGTCTCTGACAGTGTTTATCACCCTGGGGAGTGACCCCCAACCGTATTGCGTAGCATATTCATGCCTGTACTGTGCCCAGGACTGGTGTGGTGGGCAGGGCTGCTAAATACCTCTATAGTAGCAAAATGCTGGCATAGGTGTGGGAGTGTGTGTCTGTCTATACAGTGTGTGGTGGCTGCAAACACCTTCCACAGCCCACACTGCTAGCACTGTTGCCAGTATTGGCCTGCCAATGTGCATAATGAGGAGCAAGGTACCATGGGTATAGCCCGGACAGGGTGACCTGGCCAGGATGCATCTGCACAGGGCATAGGGCACTGGCTGAGACATTTTAGTGCCCGGCCACCACCTACACAGACAGGATGACCTCAGTATGTCCTGCTGGGAGAACACTCTCACCCTGACTGTGCAGTGACGACAGCATGGCTAGGCACCCCCATAGTGCTATGTAGTATTTCTCTCATATGATATTTATGGGTTTCCTTTTGGGGCCCAGTCACTGATTTATCTGCTTGTTGTGTATGCTGACATCCCAGTTCTGGGTGCATGCATTTCCACCAGGAACATGCACTATGGACTAGCTAGCAGATTGTTTGCAGCTGGTATGTGTCTTGATGGAGTGGCTTGCAGGGTGCAGCGGCTGAAGGCTTGCTGCAGGAGAATATCAGATAGTGTTGGGGTGCAGCTTAGCATATCCAGACCTAATGTCTGTCTGCTATTGTGTTATGGATGTGTACAGAGCTGCATTGACTGCCCAGTAGGGTGTCTGTTCCCCAGCAGGATTGGGGTTGATGGTCCCTTCTACTGCCACCATTGCAGGGAGGTAGAATGTGGATCTTTTGATGGGACGCCCTATTTGCCACCCTCAGCCCAGGAGGAGGGTGGTGGTACATAATCCTCCTAGGGGTCCATAGGGGATACACGTGACTGAAACAGACAGAGATATCCAAGGTGCTTCTAGCAGAAACTACCTATCTCACACATTAACACTGCTTTGGACCTCCAGCATGGCCTCTTTCAGCCATGGAAGGTGCTGTGGACCTGGTGCTGGGCGCCTCACCGCACCCTCAGGGTGAGCACAGTACCCGCACAATGTGACGGTGTGTAGCTACTCTGTGCCAGTAAAACACACGGTCAGTACCCCCTACCAGGCCGAGGTGCTGTGGGGGTGCACATGGTCACTTCCCCCTACCAGGCCGAGGTGCTGTGGGGGTGCATACCCCATCTTGTGTTTATCTGTGGACAGCTGATTTGTATGTGCAGTGCATCATGGGTACGGGTGGGCTAATCCTATCCTGGTGACCACAGCAGACTGTCTGTGTGGTGACGTGCAGGCTCTCTGCAGCCAGCCAGGGGCTTGCTAGCAGCTATAGAGCTGTAGCCCAATGGTTACTCCACTGCCTGTGAAGCCAGAGGTCATGGGTTCAAACCCACAGTGGTGTTATTTGATAAGGCTGCCCAAAGCATTATCTCTTTTTAATGTACATTTCTGCTGCCAGCAAAAACACCCTCAGCGTACTGTACCCATAAGGTGCCTCTGAGGGCGCTTTATAGGGCGCCCTATAGGGCACCTCATGGTTCCCGTCCATATAAGGTGCACTATACATTATCCTGTGACGCAACTTATAGGGTGCCCTATAGAGGACATTTTAGGGTGCCGTGGCGGACAGTGCACTTTATAATGTGCCCTATGGAGTGCCTTATAGGGTGCCTTATACGGCACCTTCAATTACGGCACGTGAGGGCATGTTTGCTGGCAGCAATTAATAAAATAAAAATAAAGTGCTGCAGGAAACAAAATGTACATTACAAAGCTGATGCCTCAGCCAGCCTTACATATTAGGCACACTGGGGAGCAAACTCATGACCCCTGTATCAGCAGTCAGTGCCTTAACCATTGTGCTCCACTGCTGCTCCTTCTTGCATGTCAGCGCACCTACTTATGCTTTTCATTCCTTAAACTGCACAGTGCTGCCATCAAAAACAGTACTCTGACCTTGCGGTACCTCATACGGCACCCTATAAACCGCCCTATAAGCAACATTCTAGGGTGCCTTGGCAGACAGTGCACTTTAATATGTGCCTTATAGGGCGCCTTATGTTAACACGCTTTGAGAGTGCGTTTGCTAGTAGTGATAATTAAAATAAATATAAAATGCCTCCTAAAGCAATCTTCCCCATAATATGTAATGCCTCAGCCAGCCTTGTTCATTGGGCACTGTGGGGGATTGAACCCCTGATCCCTGCACCATTGGTCAGTGTCTAACCATTGTGCTGTGGTTCTGTTCCTGTGCTTGCACATCAGCGTGCCACCTTATGCCTCTCAATATTAAAATGCCTCCTAAAGCAATAGCAAGCTGCCTTATGCCCATCAGCGTGCTGCCTTATGCTGCCCAATATTAAACTGGCTCCTAAAGCAATGCCTCAGCCAGCAGTCTTCATTGGGCACTGTGGGGGATTGAACCCCTGATCCCTGCACCATTGGTCAGTGTCTTAACCATTGTGCTGTGGCTCTGCTCTTCTGCTTGAACATCAGTGCGCCACTTATGCCTCCCGCGCAGCTTTCTCATGTGCTAATGTGCGGGGCGCACATGGGCGCCGCGCACCTTAGCGCATATTTAAATCCCGTTTTTTCTTTTTCAGAAAGAAACGCCCACTCCTTATATGGCACCCGCACACTAGCGCAGCCCGCACATTACCGGGGTTTTAGTAAACATCCCCCATATTGTTTACATTGAACAGGGATTAAAACTTGGATCTAAAAAGGGGGTAACATTTCAACAGCTTATTTACAATATCAACTGGTTCACCTTTAGCTACTAGTTTATTCACACTTTCAAAAAGATTTGTAGCATATTGATGAGGCAAGACTTCCCTTGGCTAAATCCATGTTGGCTTTGCCCCATTAAATCATGACTATTTGTATGTTCAATAAATAAATTCTTTATAATGGTTTCTACCATTTTGCCTGGCACTGATGTCAGACTCGCCGGTCTGAATTTTCCAGATCACCCTGGAATCCTTGTTAAAATTCTTTAGGTGCTATAGACAATTTTAATTATAGTAATTATTTCTGGATTCTTCTTCCCCCTCCCTTATTCTTGGTGACTTTAATATTCATATTGATAACCCTTCTGACCCCTGTGCTTCTAAGCTCCTTTCCCTTACCTCCTCATTCAACCTCCAGCTTTGCTCTACTGCTTCCACTCATCAGCATGATCACTGCCTTAACCTTGCTTTCTTCTCTAATTGTTTACCCTCTAATTTCTGTACCTCAGTTCTTCCCTTATCTGACCATCACCTGCTAAACTTCACTCTTCATCACTCCATGCATCAATCGTGCCCTGTCACCTCATATCTTTTTAGAAATCTTCATGCTATCAATCCATTGGCTCTCTCCACTATTGTCTAATCACTTTTTTCCTCCACTTTGTCTTCTAAGTCTGTTGATAAGGCTATAGTTTCCTACAGCACTGCTTTTTCCTCTGCTATGGATGCTCTTGCTCCACTCATGCCGCATCCTGTGAGGCACACTATACCTCAGCCCTGGCTGTCTTCAACTTCTGTTCCCTTTTTTATTTTTTCCACTTCAAATTCATGTTTGCTTTCTTCCAATCACCCATAGCACTCGCCAAGCAAAACTACTATGTCCATCTGACTAACTCTGTTACCTCTGACCCCCACTATCTCTTTTCAACTCTCTCCTCAACATGCTTCCACCTCTGATCCTTCCTTCTCTTTCAAGCCGTTAGTGAGATGGTGAGAAGAACCTCGGGTAAAACTCACGTTATGAAAGTGGGAAAGTACGCTGTGTGAGAAGCTTTCATTAACAGAAGTTGATAGAGGACTCATGCTATCTGTTGAATGAACCCCTGATGAAACAAAAGGGCAGTGAAACGTAGCAGCGCTGAGACTGGCATTGGGGAAAAGAAAGAAGATCGAAAGATAAGCACATTTCCTTTCACTTCTAAATTGAGAGACTTAAGCAACAGCATGTTCGAAAGATAAGCATATTTACTTCTAAAAATGATTCAAGCAACATTATTGGTCACTGATGCAAAACGGAGCATTTGGTTGATGATAAATGAAGACCGTAGCTCCAAAGAAGTCTGAGACCAGTTGCTTAATTTCTAAAGCTTTGATCCAGAAGGAATGAATTTATAGTTCATGGGAACATATTATTAGATACAGTTCTTGAGTTAATATTGGAGCAATATTTATTTATGCCCATCTGTTATCTTGCTCTAAGAAAATTGACCACTTTGGTAGTTATCTGAAATCACTGCCTGGCTGTTTCACTGCCATTTGAAAGTAAACATGGCCAAAACTGAACTTCTTATTTTATCCCATAAACCCTCCTCCCCTCTTCCTCCTTTCTCTTTCTCTGTTGATAACAGAGGAGGGGAGGAGGAGTGGCACTATATTTAAAAATACTATTAAAGCTTTGGAATTACAGAGCTTAAAAGGGAGAGAGGAAGCATTGTGGGTTAAACTAGTGAGAGGGAAAGAGAAATCCATTTGCATTGGCGTGATATACAGACCTCCCTCACAAGAGGAAGAGGTGGACAGAGAGTTGATTGAAGACATATGCAGCATTGCTAGGAAAGGGGAAGTGTTACTGATAGGGGATTTCAATATGCCAGATGTTGATTGGCACATTCCTGCTGCAGTATCATCTAGACGTAAAGAGATCTTGGATTCTCTACAGGGAGAACTATTCAAGCAATTGGTAACAGACCCCACACGTGAAGGGGCCATACTAGAGTTGGTGCTTACCAATGGTGAAAGTGTTTCTGATGTTATAGTAGGAGATCATTTTGCATCCAGTTATCACCAGATGGTGTGGTTCAGTATTAGGACTAGGGCTGTTAGAATCCATTCAAAGGTGAGAATCTTAGACTTTAGGAAGACTAACTTTGCCAAGATGGGCCAAACTTTCAGGGAGTCGTTAGCGGGATGGGAACAGCTGGGGGATGAAGAAAAACAGTGAGCAAAACTGAAAAGGGATATTTTAAGGGCAACCAACCTTTTTGTTAAAATGGTAAATAAAGGTAAAAGGAAAAGGAGACCACTATGGCTTTCGAAAGAAGTAGCTGAAAAAGTGAAGAAAAAGAGGGAGGCCTTCATGAAATACAAGAGATCACAGAGAGAGGAAGACAGGCATCTATATTTGGAAAAACTTAGAGAAGTTAGCAAAGTAGTCAGGAAAGCAAAGATTCAAAAAGAGAAGGAAATAACCAATGCAATAAAATGGGGGGGCAGGGGGGGGGGATAAGACATTTTTCAGATATCGTAGTGAGAAGAGGAAGGGCAAAAGTGGTATTGTCAGACTCAAGGGTGAAGGGGAGGAATATGTAGAAGATGATGAGGATAAAGCAGAATTGCTTAACAAATATTTCTGTTCTGTGTTCACAGATGAAGAACCATGAGCAGGACCTCAGAAAACACCCACAAACAGGAACAGAAGCGAGGACATCTTGAACAATTTTCAGAAGACTGTGTTCGTGAGAAACTAGCTCAACTTAAAGTAGACAAAGCGATGGGACCAGATGGAATACACCCTAGAATACTGAGGGAACTTGGGGACGTTCTAGCAGCTCCATTGACTGACCTTTTCAGTGCATCGTTGGAGTTGGGAGTGGTGCCAAAGGACTGGAGAGAAGCTCATGTGGTGCCTTTACACAAAAGCGGAAGTAAGGATGTGGTTGAAAACTACAGGCTGCTTAGTTTAACTTCGGTGGTGAGTAAATTATTGGAAACGCTGCTGAAAGAGAAAATAGTGAGGTTTCTGGAGTCCAGCGGATTACAGGATCCGAGGCAGCATGGATTCACCAGAAGCAGGTCTTGTCAGACAAATCTGATGGATTTCTTTGACTGGGTGACCAGGGAGTTGGACCAAGGGAGAGCCCTAGAAGTGGTGTATTTCAATTTCAGTAAAGCCTTTGACACTGTTCCTCACAGGCAACCTATAAACAAACTGAGCACCCTAGGGATGGACCCTAAAGTTATTGCTTGGGTTAGAAATTGGTTGGGTGGGAGGCGACAAAGAGTACAGGTAAATGGGGCTCACTCTGAGGAGAAGGATGTTACAGGGATCTATCCTGGGTCCAATTCTTTTTAACATCTTTGTTAGTGATATAGCGGAAAGGCTGTCGGTTAAGGTTTGCCTTTTTGTGGATGATACCAAAATCTGCAATAGAGTAGACACCCAGGAAGGTGTAGATAACATGAGGAGGGATCTGGCTAAGCTTGAAGAATGGTCTAGAATCTGGCAGCTGGGATTTAATGTTAAAAAATGTAAGGTCATGCATTTGGGCTGCAGCAATCCAAGGGAGCAATATAGTATAGGGGGTGAAGTACTTTTGTCCACTAAAGAAGAGTGGGACCTGGGCATTGTTGTGTCTGATAATCTTTGAGTAGCTAAACAGGTAGAAAAGGCGACGGCAAAGCTAGAAGGATGCTTGGGTGCATACGGAGAGGAATGGCTAGCAGAAAAAAGGAGGTGATAGTGCCTCTGTATAAGTCTTTGGTGCGACCTCATTTGGAGTATAGTGTGCAATTCTGGAGACCGCACCTTCAAAAGGATGTGAACAGGATGGAGTCAGTGCAGAGGTTGGCTACTAAAATGGTTAGTGGTCTTCATTATAAAGCATATGAGAACAGACTTAAGGATCTTAATATGTACACCTTAGAGGAAAGGCGGGATAGAGGTGATATGTTTGAGATGTTTAAATACCTCCATGGCATAAATGTTCAGGGGGAGAGCCTCTTTCAATTGAAAGCAAGTTCTGCTACGAGGGGACATGGGATGAAGGTGAAAGGGGATAGATTCAGGAGTGATTTACGGAAATATTTCTTTACAGAAAGAGTAGTGGATCCGTGGAATAGTCTCCCAGTGGAGGTGGTAGAGATGAGGACAGTAACTGAATTCAAAAAAGCATGGGACAAACACAGAGGATCTCTAAAGGAAAAAAGGGGACTGTTGTAGTTGTTGATATGGAAGGACAGACTAAATAGGCCATGTGGTCTTTTTCTGCCGTCATATTTCTATGTTTTTATGTTTCCTGTTTCCTCCGCCCACAACCTTGGGGTCATCTTTGACTCCTTCTTCTCTGCACATATCCAGTAGATATCTAAAACCTATTGTTTCTTTCTTTATGACATTAACGAAATTCATCCCTTCCTTTCTGAACATACGAATAAAACACTTATCCACTCTTTAGTCACCTCCTATCTTGACTATTGTAACCTCCTCCTTTCTGGTCTCCCTCTGTATCATCTCTCTCCCCTTCAATCTGTTCAAAACTCTGCTGTGCGGCTTATCTTCTGCCAGCCCCAATACACTCATATATCCCCTCTTCTCAAATCACTTCCTTGGCTCCCCTTCTGTTTCCATATCCAATTCAAACTTCTCCTTCTGACTTACAAATGCATTCATTCTACTGCTCCTCACTATCTTTCCTCTCTTCCCTCTCCCTACACGCCTCCTTGTGAACTCCGCTTTTCTGGTGGATTGCTTCTCTCTGTGCCCTTTTCTTCCGCTGCCAATTCCAGACTTCAATCCTTTCACCTTGCTGCTCATTATGCCTGGAACAAACTACCTGAATCTATATGTCAGGTTTCATCTTGCCTCCTTTTCAAATCCATGCTAAAGGCTCACCTCTTTGAGGCTGCCCTTGGATCCTGATCCCTTGTTCTCCTTACCTTTGCCTATTTTTACCCTTGCTCTCAACTTTTGTACTGTCTGTCTTGATTAGATTATAAGCTGTAATGAGCAGGAATAATCTTTTATATGTATCTGTACAGCGCTGCGTACGTCTTGTAGTGCTATATAAATGATTACTAGTAGTAATAGTAGTAGTAATTCATAAACTAATAGAAGGTCTGCAATTTCAGGTTTGAGTTTTTTAAGTACCCTGGGATATATACCATTGGATCCAGGTGATTTGCTACTCTTTACTTTGTAAAATTGCCTATTACATCTTCCAGGTTCACCGAAATTTGTTTCAATTCCTCTGATTCATCATTTTTTAATATCATTTTATCATGAATATCTCTTTTACATCTTCTTTAGTAAAGACTAAAGCAAAGAATTTGTTTAGTCTCGCTACTCTGGTCTTGTTCTCCCTTAGTGCCTCTTTTACCTCCCATCATGTAACGATCCAACTGACTCCTTTGAAGACTTTTTGCTTCAAATGCACTTGAAAAGGTTATGAGTTTTTGCTTCTACAGCAAGCTTCTTTTCAAATTTCTCTTTGCCTGCCTTATCAATGCTTTGCATCTAACTTTCTATTGCTTATGCTGTTTCTTGTTTTCTTCATTCAGATCTTCTTTTTCATTTTTTGAAAGAGGTTTGACTATAAAAGCCTCTCTCACCTCACCCTTAAACTGTGAGAGCAGCTGTTTGGCCTTCTTTTGACCTTCTGGTCTGGACTTCCAAGATGGTATTTTTAAACAATGTCCAGGCCTGATGTAGCTCAATTTTGTACTGCTCCTTTTATTTATCCCCCTAACCATTTTCTTCATTTAATCATAATCTCCCTTTTGAAAGTTAAATGCTAGCATAGTAGATTTCCTTGCCATTCCTTCTCTATTTATTAATTCACATTTAGCATGTTATGATCACTATTTTCAGATGGCCCCCAACAGTCACCTTTTGAGCAAGATCCTACGTTCCAAAATCTTTGAAGCCAGTGGCTATGATGCCCCTCATGCCCTCCTCCTCCCATTTCCATTCTCCACTGATGTTCCTCCATTTGCAAATTCATACATGTCTGGGGAGGGTGGAAAGGATTGAAGAGAGATGGTAATGTGTGTCTTGCTATGGTAGCAGGGGCTGTATGAGATATCTTTAGACAGAAATATAAAGACAGCAAGTGTCTTATATGTACGTATGTGTGTGTGTGTGTAGGCAGTGCAACAATGGTTTGTCTGTCTTCTGTACATTGGACGTGGTGGTGGGTAGCGTGCAGAACTGTGGACCCTTGAGTGTATGGTGTGGTGCAAAGGTGAGGTGCGTATGGTTGTGCAATGCCTGTGTGTGCGTCTGTCATGCAAAGGTGAGGTCCATGTGTGTGTGTCTGTCTGTCATGCAGAAGTAGGGTGCCTGTGTGTATGTTGTAAGGGGGTGGGATACTTGTGTGTGTGTTCTGTGGGAATATACCTTTTGGCATATACTGTCACAGGGCCTACCTTGGCAGCGTAATGGACTGAGGTAGGTTGGACATAAAAACATATGAGGTTGGGTTTGGCTAATGTCTTACAGGGCCCAGGGACTTGCAGCCCTGGTAGCTTCCTTTGTTACCAAAATCCCAAAGAATACAAAGGTCCGAGTGGAGGGAAACAAAGGCATTCATTTCCCTTTTCTTGCAAAAAGGTTCATATGCTTGGACAAAACACACCAACACAAGTTCCTTACTTCAGGTTAAAGAAAAAGTAAAACATGACATTAAAGCAAAGCTGTTATCTTCACAATAAATGGTGTATCAAAACAAACAGTCTCTATTCCCCAAGATAGAGCTTATGTGTTAAGCAAGGACTCCAGGCTTCCTGTCTTACAATAACTACAGTCCATCTCGGTATCTGAAGCAAGTTCCACCTGCATCGGTTCCCCTTCTGAAGCCTCTGAAACCAAGTCAGTACTTGCTGGCAAATTGTAATCAGGCTTTGTAGCTATCCGCTGTACAACCTCCCAATGCTCAGGGTTGAATGTAGGGCGTCGGTCCTGCGCCCTCCTATACTGGGAACTGTCTTCCTTTTGCAAGTGTTTTACCTTAGCCTCATGCAAAGCTTTGTCATTAACAAGTCTCTCATTCGGTACGTGTTTCTTGCACCTTATCTCATAGGCAGTTTCAGACGGACAGTATTCCTCTGCTCCCTGTCCTCCCCATACACCAGCAGTCTGCAACCTGCTTTCAGTTAAACATGGGTTACCTTTTCTCCTTGGCTTGTCTACTCCCGGTGAGGTTTGAGGCCTGCTCCGGCTGGGATCCTGGCTGGACTGAGCAATAGGCCTTAAGTTCTCCAACCGTCCTTCTGTTGGCTTTAGACCGCAGTCACAGCCACGCCTTTGTCTCTCTGGACGAAAAGCACTCATTCTGGATGGAGCTATCCCACCTTCTCCACGGTTGCTTCTTTCCTCAAGCCACTGTGGCTGCTGCTGCCTCCTGCGAAACCCTTGTCCAGGGGTTACTGCTTCTTCTGGATATCTTGCCCATTCATTCGGATGTCCTGCCCATCCTGCTGGTTCTCCTGGCCGTTCTGCCGGTTCTGGCCGTTCTCCTCCTGGCTGTTCTGCCCTCCAGTCTTCCAGACTCCCTTTAAGAGGTACTCCTCTCTTCCTTGATTGGAAGCTGGCTGGCATTACCTCATGACCTAGGAGGTGTGGTTCCTCAGTTCCTCGGAGGTCCCTCTTGCTCCCCCTATCAGGTTCCTCGTAATATTGCAGCTTGTGCTTGACTTTTCCTGCGTTTAAAACATTTTCTTCTCTTCTCAGAGGGTCTGCAGCATCACAATACAAATTGTGTCCTTTTTGTCTCCATGTATTCATCCCTATAACCTCCATCTTGAACTCTTTTCCACCCCGTTAACCCCTCCTCAATTCCCTTCCAAACTTTCTCCTCTTCTCCCTTCCCATCCCCTCCATCCTCCTTCCAGTTTTATGAAACTATTGCCCATTTAAATGTCTGCTGCCCCGTTCTTCCTTCTTTGACCCAGATCAGGCTGTCCTCTGCCTGCAGGGGATGGGATCCCCCACAGGCAGCCTGCTGCCTCCAAGCCATGATTGCAGACTTTCCCTCCTGTTCTGCCCACAGGGATCCAATCTCCCACAGGCAGACAGAAGGGGTCTTTGCTGTGATCACAACTTTTTCCTCATCTACTGACCATGGGCAATAGAATCCAGGCTGCAGGGGATATTGGATCTCTGAGGGCAGACAGAAGGGTTCTCCTGTCCCCGACTGTATTTTTTTTAAAGGGGGGGGGGGGAGTTAGAAAATCCCAGGGGTCACCATGGTGATATGGCATCTGGGATTTGTCGAGCCCTGTCTTAGAGGAAAGGAGAGATATGACACAGACATTGGAATATTTGAAAGCAAACAAACCTTTCCAAAGATTGAGAAGCTATAAAACTAGAAGACATGAAATGAAACTGAAAGGAGGAAAATTTTAAAACATCAAGAAATATACCGGTAGTTTCTGAAATGGTGGTAGATGACTAGAAAGCCTTTCACTTTTGACAGAAATCAAAAAGGCATGGAATAAGTACAGAAGATACCTATATAGGATAGTAAGCATTTCTGCTCCAAGAAAACTTAAATGACTCGTGCTTCAAAAAAGCATGGAGTGCGGGTAACCAGCATAGGGTGGCAATTACAACTCTAAACATAGCCTCCATAGCCCATGTTCCCTGTAAAATAGTTATCTCCAAGTTATAATGCCCTGTTCAATGTAATTTCAGTTTGTTCAATGTAAACCGCACTGATGCAGAATAGCGCGGTATATAAGAGAATGTAAATAAATAAATAAATGAATAAATAAACACTCTGCTAGGCTAAATGGACCATGATGGTCTTTATCTGCAATCATGTACTATGTTACTATTACTTACGCAGCAATTAAATTTTTATCAAGTGGAATCCATGCTACTAGACAAGCCAGATGTTTTCTAAATGCTAGGTCTAGCCTCTGACTCTTGGGGGCATGTTTACTAAGCTTACTATTGGCTATTGGTAAATAGGTCCCACTGAATAACATAAGAAATGCCACACTGGCTCAGACCAAGGTCCAACAAGCCCAGATCCTTTCCAACAGTGGCCAATCCAGGGGACATAGTTGCAAATAGCTTATGCTAACAGTTAGTTTAGCTCAGCCTTAACCTTTTAGTGTCCAACGTTCCCAATCGGGAACAAAGATTTGATGCACTCTCATAAAATACCTACTGAACCAATCCTAACGAAATATTTTTCCATTAACAAGTAAGAGTTGCTCTTTGTTTTAAAACAAACTGGAACTCATGTAACTGTCTACAACTTGTGGAACGTTAGCTCAAAGTTAGAAAAAAAATCAATAAACTTACCAGTTTCAGCAGTTTGCATATTATGAAATCAGTGCTATAGTTTCTGGTCTAGCTTTCACAGAAAACTGTCAGGGAGGATTTTCTGATCATTTTAACACATTGTATGCCAATATTTATGTAATATGTGAAAAGTTATGATGCAGATTAATTCAATATTCCTATTTGGGAATGTTGGCTCCCCGGAGGACAATAATTCACAGTTTCTGAGCAATTGCCCAGAAATAGAAGGAATGCAACAAATATCATTTTAGCACTGTTAACAAAAGCCAATTAGGTAACTACATTATTGCTGTGCTGTAATACAGTACACCTTATGGCATACTGTAATACAGTATCCCTCGTGACAATAATTTTCAGGTATCATAATGTATGACAATAGTTGTACAGAATTTTGTTGAATGTTTCAGAATGTTCTTCCAGCTTCCACAGAATCCAGAATTCAAGGTTATTGTAGAATATTCTAGAACCTTCTGGAGATTTCTTTGAATCATATATATAAGACAGGACTCTGAGGGTTTATCATTGATTCTTTTCTCTAAATGTTTTCAAATACTAGCTACACATTGGTCAGTATTACAGTCTATTTTGTTGTTGTAATTATCTTCAACAATGCCTGTTTGATGCTATATTATACTTGATGAGTCTATGAACATTATCTTTTCAGCATCAGATTTAAAAGAAGAACCTGAAATTGCCATTTTACTACCTGATGATCGCCATCAAAATTCAGATAAAGAGGAAATTGATGATGACCAGTTGGAAGCTATTGATCCTGGTGAAGTTTGTGGTGAACTTGATGTCATCATTCAGCCAAGGTCACCTGACCAAAGCGAATCAGAAGATGAACTGCTTACTACTGTACATATACAAGGAAAATAGCAAAGCAAAAGAAGCCGCAGCCAGCTAAGCCCAAATGGATTCAAAAGACAGAGGCTTACAAGCATTCACTTATCATTCAGAAACCACAACCATTGGCTCAACTTCGACCTGATTTGATTCATAAGATGCCATTTGAACTTTTTATGCTTTTATTTGGACAGGACTATCTGGATCACTTGGCAAGCATGATAAATCTCAGCAGAAGAATGGTAATGTTGACACAACTGCAGATGAAATTATCCATTTTATTGAACTTTTACTCTTCAGTTGGTACCCTACAGTTCCAAAAGAAAACCACTATTGGTCAACAGCACAGGATCTGTCTAACAACATTATACCAACAGTAATGTCCAGGAAGTGATTCAAAGAACTCAAGAATTATTTTCACTTGGTTGACAACACAAATTTGGAAGAAGGAAAGGTTGCCAAAGTTGCCCCATTCTACCATCACCTTGCAAAAAAGTATGTTGAAGTTGCTGGAGTAGTTACTGAGAATTTGAGCATTGATGAATCGATGGTACCTTACTATGGCCATCATAGCTGCAAAATGTTTATTCATGGAAAGCCAATACATTTTGGTTATGTTTGGATGATGTGCAGTCCAGATGGGTATCCATTTGCCATGCAACTGCACACTGGTGCAAAGCAAACTGACCCATCAGTATCCAAAGAAACGATGCCTCTTGGCACTCGTGTTGTCACTGAACTGGCTGCAATCCTTGAAAAGCCTAAACAGCATAGCCTGGATTTTGACAACTACTTCTCATCCTATGGTTTGTTCATGGAATTGAGAAGCAATGAAATGAAGGCTATTGGCACAGTGCATGAGAATTGTACAGGAAAGTGCCCACTTGTTCTATTCAAGCAGCTGGCAAAGCAAAACAGGACTGCATCAGATGGAAATGTCACCTGTGTATGCTGGAAAGACAACAGTGTGATCACAGTGATGTCTAACTGGGCCAGCGTCCTGCCAATCAATATAAGGTGTAAAGTGTTACAATAGTCAGCAAAAGCAGAAGATAACAATCCAACAGCTAAAAATATTTGGATTGTACAATGAAAATATGGGCATCATTCATGTCTTGGATTGGCTTTTAGGCTCCTACCGACCAAATCTGCGATCAAAGAAATGGTGGTGGAACTTGTTCAACAATGGTCTCAACATGCTGGTTGCTGCTGCCTGGCGATTACTTTGCCATCCTATTGGGCAAAAAGATGCAATGGACCATCACAGCTTCAGCAATACAAGTGGGGCTTGAAGCATAACTATTGAGAAGGGGTGGTTCAACAGCCGCAGTCAGCCAAGATGTTGTGCAATCCCATGGCGGTCATTTCCTCTCAGGAACAACACAAGGACTTTGCGTTCAATGCTAAAAGAACACGAGAAAATGATGCCAAATGTGCCAAAAGTGGCTCCATGAAAGATGCTTCCCGGAATTTCACAATATGTGATTCATTGCCTTGCTATTTGCATATTTATCTTGATATATGTATTTGTCAAATTTTATCATTATTTGGTTAGTATTGTATTTTTCAAATTTTATCAATATTGAATAAGTACTTGTTGTTTTGTCTGGTTTTGATTAGTTATTTGTGAAAAAAATTTTTTCAAAAAATTGTCTTCTGGGGAGCCAACATTCCCATATGGGAACATACCAATAGACAGGAAAATAAGCTTTTGGTCAGATTTTTTGCTTGTGACCTTACATTTCCCTACATACAAACATACTAAAAGTGCACCACTGTAGCACACCTGAAACATAGGGCGGACTCTAAAAGGTTAATGTCAACTGGCTCAAATATTCTGGAAAATGTCTCCCACTGCAACCAGCTCTTCAGCATAGTCAGCAATGGCATTATTCCCTGTATGCTTATTTGCACTTCAGATAAATCATATCCATGGAAATAAAGACAGGCACCCACAAAAAATAATAAAATAATAAGTGGTTCTCTTTATTAGGCCTGCTAATACGGTTCCTGCCTGGCTTTCTGGCATCATATACGACAAAACGAGCAGGTGGATTTTCTTTGTCCAGATTAAGGCACTAGAACTCTTACAAGCTAACCAAGGGAGATTGTTAGGCCAATATTTGTGTAACTCCACTTAAATAAGGAATATAAAGGTCAACGAGCACAACCACAAGAACGGCAGGCTGTAGACTTGTAGCAGTAGAGCGATGGCTGACTAGCTCCACTGGGATATTATCGAACTACACAACCCTGCCGTTCGCCTCTCGGGGGGCGGGATACACTTGTTGATACATTTTGTTCTGAAGTTCTCCCTAATCAATGTGCAAACGTGGATAAGATAGGACTGAGTCTTATCTAGGAGAAACAGCCCAGAGACCATACTGCTGAGCCGAGCACAAACTACCAAGCCACCCCACAAATCTGCCAGTTCTCTCAACACGCCTTTCCTACCGAAGCTACTCAGACACGTATGTCGTCATAAAGAGAGGAGGCGGGAGCAGTAAGTGCAGAGACTCGTATGATTGGCTGACACGTGCTGCAGGCAAGATCTGTTTTAACTTCCTCATTTCCTACTGCTGGAGATAGAGTCAGGAAGAGCTGTAGAAGCCGGAAGGCGATCTGCGGTGCTTGCGTGGAGAGAGGGGCAGTGCCGACACATTAACCGGCGGCTTGGACACACAACTGATCCGTAGCTACTAGAACTTTCATCCCTGGATTTACGAGCTGCGCAGGGAGACGATCACAGCTGGGTTCAACATGGAGATCGAGTTGCCTCCGGTACAGCAGACGCAACAGGTGACTGCGATAGGAAGAGAGAGGGGAGGGGACCTGGAATCGTGTCCGTGTTGGACCAGAGATGCCGTCGCTTCACCGCCGGGGGTTTGTAAATCGGCAGAACCAGGATGGAAAGAGCTGCTGTTTTTTTTAGAGAGGGGATTTTATTTATTTGGCATTAAGCCAGAGCATCGCATCTTCTCTTTAGCTTCTCTCCTCCCCCAGCCCCTCACGGGACCCGGTAGCGAGGGCGTTTCTCGCCTACTCGCAACTGGAGCTCCTCCTCTCGCTCCTCCTGTGAAATCTCTGGGGCTACCCCAAGGGGGCTCGGCCGGGAAGGTTTGTGATGCCGATCTGCCGTTCTGGAGTGCTCGTGGGTGTTGATTGCAGATGAATATGCCTGCGGCGTTTCTTCCTCGCTCTCTGTGGGGCTGGTAGCAGCGGGTATGGTGGTCGGTTGTCGGCACCTCCCTTGGTGGGGCCCTCCGCTTGCGGTGGCGTGCGAGCTGTAGCCGCTTGCGCCATCCTAAGCCGCTCCATCTGCCAGGGGCCATAGGTAAAATAAAACTGTGGGAACCGATTAATCCCTCTTTCGGTAACGCTGCCAGTTTCAGAGAACTGCAGTTTACTCCGGCTACAGTACTTTAGCTAAAGACTGTGGCTTGGAGGGAGTTTGCAAGTGCAGTTTAGTGAATTACGTGCTTGTGTCTAGTTCGTGTAAGAACCGTTTCTTCTCCTTACGCCCTCCTCACCTGAAATTCAAGGACAAATTTCAGCAAATGGCTTGAGCTATAAGGAGGAAGAAATATAGGGCTTTATTTTGCAGTGTCTGATAAATCACCGTTCAGAATAAATTTATTTCAATAAATACTTAGACGGTGCATATATATTATGACTTTTTACTTCACTGAAACGGGTGTTATACAGCCAAATAAGGATCTCGTAGTATAAATACCTTGTTAGTTCTGTGGGGGAACGTATTATCTTAGTTGTAACATTAAGGAGATCTCTGAGGCATCTTACCTGTATTTGTGACCTAGACAAAAACCTTAGAAATCCATCTAGTACTTTTCCACTATCAAGTTTTTGTTTTTGTTTTTTTATTTCTACCATTTTTTTATCTTCTCAAGTCTTACTTTTTTATTTTGTGTACGTCTGTGGCTAAAACATATTTGTAACCTCCCTTTTCAGCATTTTCTTCCTTGCTTTCACACATTTCAATATTTCAGTGCTCTGTGCTCCTTGGAGAGATCAGCATCATCCCATCCTGATGCATTTGGATTTAGAGGAATGGAAGTGGGGCAGATCAGGAGGTGCAATGTTTAGAACATCTGATATCTCCTCAAGAAGAGAAAAAAATGCAAGAAGAATCTTGGGTAATTGTGTGTTAACTATCTGGTAGTTAAAACCATGTGATCAGTTTTTCCAGTGTCTGGGTTCTTGTGCAGTTAACTGCTTATAAAGGTGTTCCTGCTTTCCATTATTGAAAGTTGCTGTCTGTCTTCATTGTGTGATTCTCAGTACTGGCTTTCTGTATGGATTGTGGTATTTAACCTTTTGGTATATCTATATCTATACATCTATCTGGATTTCTATACTGCCTTTTGCTGGGACAAAGCAGTTTACATGCAATGCAATTTTATTTATTTACATTTTCTTATATACCGTGCTATTCTGCATCAGTGCAGTTTACATTGAACAGGGCATTATAACTTGGAGATAACCCTCCATAGCCCATGTTCCCTGTAAAATAGTTAAGTGGCTTGCCCAAGACCACAAGGAGCACCTGTGGGACTAGAAACCCCAGTCCTTCCGGTCCAAGGTTGCTGTCCTCTAGTGGGATTTGAACCCCTGACCTTCCAGCCTGAAGTACCTTGCCCCAACCACTAGGCCACTCCTCCACTCGAAGGCAATGTTTGCCTTCGAGTCAGTCCTGGTGACCCAGAAGCCCCTGGGTTTTCTTGGCAGTGTCACCAGAAGTAGATTGCCAGGCTTTTCTTCCGAGGCAATGGAGGGTTAAGTGACTTGCCTAGGGCCACAAGCAGTGCTAGTGGGAATCGAACCCTGGTTGCTTGGTTACCAAGCCAGTGTTCTAACCATTAGACTGCGGTTTACATAGAACATCAATAATGTTAGTGAACAGTAGAACTATATATGGCTTGCATTGCTTAGCAGTTTTAATCTATGTACATATTTACAGAGGGGTGTGTGTAGTGTTCGGAATTGGTGAGCTGTCGGTGCTACATCTTTGGACTGAAGTGTTCAGTGACTAGGTGAGTTTTTAGATGTCTTCTGAAGGTCTTGATGTTGGTGATGCTTCTCCGGGTGTTCGATAGGGCGTTCCATATGGATAGAACACTAAGTTTGAATGCACCTCTGCAGGCTTGCTGGTTATATTTGGTTCTTGCATGCAAGATGGTAAGGGAGGTCTGGGAGGTGGTTCGTCTTGGTCTGTTGTTCTGTGGGATTTGAAATAAGGTGCGTTGGTGGGTCAGAGTGTAAGGGTTTATGAGTGAGGAGGATTGTTTTATATTTTATGCGGCTGGGTAGCGGTAACCAGTGGAGCTGCTTTAGGATGGGTGTGATAAGATCATGCCTTGCAGCACCTTGAATGATACGTGCTGTATAGGAAGCAGTGTGGCTTTTGAGAGGCCATGATATTGCATTGCAGTTATCGAGATGAGGCAGGACCATTACTTGGAGTGTAGAGCGGAAGTTGGGTGGTTCGAGGAGCATCCAAAAGTGTTGGAGGGTTCTTATTTTGAGGTATATTGTTCTGGCAACATTACTTATTTGTGCTTTGAAGCTCAGGGTCTGATCCAGGGTGACTCTGAGGTATTTTACTTCCGTCTTGACCTTCATTTGGTGTTGCTGAGTGTCAGGTTGTTTGGCGAGCTGCAGTTTTCTTGTAGTTCACTTCCAGATTGTTTTCTTGTAGTTAAGTTGAGAAGTGTGTGAAGCATTGTTGATGGGTGGAGTAAGAAGATTGTCCCCAACACATACGAAAGGCGGTATCCTCGACCTTATTTTTGCTCCTCAGCCTATAGTCAACACCTCTCTTCCGCTGTTGACCTCCATATCCCCAGTACCTTGGTCCGATCATAATCTCCTAAAATTCCAAATACCTAGCACCTGCTTACCCAATAACAAGGACAGGACTAACATCCAAGATTCCGGAACACCAACTACACGATTCTGCACTCTCAACAAAGAGGATGCACTTGACAGGCTACTTCCACAACTAGATGTATCAACCCTTGACCCTGACGAACTTGTAATGAATTGGAACAATAGCATCAGTGCCATAGCTTGTATCCCGTCCACCAAAAAACGCAAGCATGCACCTTGGTACTCGACTGACCTTCGAACTTCCCTCTTACAACTACGTAAACTAGAAAGACGATGGCGCAAAAAACAGACTACCATAGTCCATCAAAACTACAATGCATATCTTGCATTACACAGAGAGAAAATAAGTGAAAAAAGGAAACATTATCACTCAATGATTCTTAAACGATCACTGAACAAAACACACGACCTATTTAATATTGTAAAATCATTAACAGGGGACCCATCACCAGCAAGCCCACACATGCCCCAACCCCAGGATTACTCGGACTATCTACAATCCAAAATGATCCAATCCAACATGACTTCATCTAACTACAACACGTCCAATCCACTCAGTACACCAAAACCTACACCACTACTTAAATTCGCTGCAGTATCTGCTAAAGAAATTGAAGACACCATCACATCCATCAATCTCACCACGGTTCCTAATGACCCCTGTCCAGCGAGCTGGATAAAGGAACTTCGACATGAACTAAGCCAGTCATTAAGCAATATAACCAACCAATCATTATCAAGGGGTATCTTCCCACAAAGCTTAAAACATACATCAATCAGACCCCTGCTAAAGAATAGTCGACTTGATACATCCAAAGTTGAATCATACAGACCTATATCAAGCATTCCACTGCTTGCTAAAATCATTGAGAAAATAGTACAGAGACAGATCCATCAGCACATCGATGACGAGGCACCCCTCGATCCAGCCCAACATGGATTCAGAGAATCGCATGGGGTAGATACCATCTTAACTACCCTATTCGATAAACTAATCACAGGAACCGACAACATACACCAAGGTTTCATCCTTATATTTCTTGACATTGCTGCCGCATTTGATTCTGTGAATCATAAGATACTACTACAACGCCTTCAAGAAAAAGGATTACAGGGCACCACACTTCAATGGTGTGAATCATACCTAACTAACAGATGGCAGCAAGTAAAAGCAGGTAACGCGTCCTCTGAACCATTCTTACAGAAGCAAGGAGTGCCACAGGGATCTTCCCTGTCTGCCCTATTATTTAGCATTTATATGCAGCCTATCTGCTCCTTGATTCGCTCATTAAATGTAGAATGCCTCCTGTATGCTGACGACATACTACTATACATTCCATTTACCATCGAACAACCCGATTTCTCCCCTATCATCAGATGCTTTGATACAGTTGCTGAATGGCTTCTCACTCAAAACCTGAGGATTAATCATAGCAAGACTGATGTCCTCTTTGTCACAAGGAATCAGAAGTTCACCCCACCACCCAACCTACAAGTTAAAAACGCTGAACTTAAGACAAGAGACTCTATTCGATACCTAGGCATCACCCTAGATCAGCGATTGGATATGACAACCCACATAAAGACTGTTACCAGAGCAATATATCACAAAATACGAACCCTCCGCCACCTCCGCCCACTACTGGACTTTTCAGAATATCGAACCATATTTCAAGCCCTAGTGATCCCACACCTAGACTTCGCGAACACCATCCTCCATGGTCTTCCACAAGCAACCCTCAGCCCGCTTCGACTGGCCATGAACTCAGCTGCTTAGGGTGCTTACAGGTACATCAAGATCGGAACATATAACTCCAGTAATGAAAAATCTACACTGGCTACCACTACAAGCCCGAATTCAATACAAAGTACTGGTCATGACCTTCAAGGCACTGAAGAACCATTCTCCCACACCAATCAGTAAGCTGCTTAACAACACACCCAACATCAGAACCAGAAGATCTACACTATCGAACATGCTAATGGTACCTAAGCTCACCACAAGATGTACGAAGGCAACTACCAAAAGAGCTTTTTCAATTTATGCTCCGACAGCCTGGAATGACCTTCCCGCTGGTATTCGATCCATATCCAGCCTCATCTCCTTCAGAAAGGCAATAAAACACCATCTCTTTCTAATTCACTATTCTGAAACAAATCCCGAAGAACATAAATCATTCACACTCACCTCACACCTTAACTGCCTTAACACCCAATATGAGAATGGTTAGGTGCTCCCCCCCCTTTAGTTCTATCCATCCTACCACCTGACCTATATATGATTACCGTAGACCTCAATTACTAGAATATTTAACTCTATGTAAATACTTTGTAGATATCATGTGAATAGTTCCCCTGTTATCCCATTTTTTGAGTATTCCTTGTTCTATGTAAGCACATTGTGATATTAATGCATTGTTCAGTTTTAATGTAAACCGCACTGATTTCAATAGTGCGGTATATAAAAAATAAAAATAAATAAATAAAATAAATAAATAAATATGTGAAAATTGAGGTTGTGTTGCTTGATAATAGAACAGAGTGGCTGCAAATGTTGAATAGGGTTGCTGATAGGATGGATCCTTGAGGGACTCTCTTTGGTGGTAGGTGTTGCGGTGTTTTGCCTGATTTTTATCACTTGATGCCTGTTGGTCAGGAAGGATTAGAACCATCTGAGAACTGTTCCTGGATACGATTGGTTCTAAGTAGTCATCAGAGGATATTTTGCTTGTCTGTATAAAAGATGGAGGAAATATCAGGAATATCATTAGGAAGCCATGGTTGCTGTTTTGTATACCCTTTATCAGGGTGTTAATGAGGATGACTAGTAGTGTTTCTGCTCCATGTTGAGGGAGAAACCCATGTTGTGGTTCGAGCAGATTGTTCCTATCAATGTGATCTTGCAGTTGTTGCCCAGCTTTTTCAATGATTTTGGCAATAAAGGGAAGGCTCGATATGGGTCTGTAAGAGGCAGGGTCGAGGTTTGGCTTCTTCATTGTTGGACGAATGGATGAGTTTTTCAGGCCTTGTGGCATTTTACCTTGTAGTAGTATTGTGTTTGAAGAGTTTTTGGTGATTGTGTGGCTGAGCTCCTTGGTTGCCTTAATCCAGGTGATTGGACATGGGTCCAGGGGAGAGGTTGTAGTATTGAGTGATATGTTTTCCATGCACTCCTCACTGATGATAAACTCTATCCAGGAGTTTGGATGGATGGTCTCATTGCCTTGCTGAGACCTGGGTAGTTCTGCTTCTAGGCAGAACTGTTTGTAGCGTGCTGTCAGTTGTGGTTTCTGGGAGCACATTTTCAGGTGTCTTTGTCAGTAGTTTTATAATTTTTACTTTCATATTTGCATAGGCTGTCTTTGATGTTAGAGGGGTGCTCTTAGACATGCTATGAGAGATGTTTTTCTTTAGTAGTTTGCTCATGGGCATGCTTGGATATTCAGTAAATATCCTGATAATGCCGACTCTCTCACATATGAAAAATCCTACTTATCTCAACATGTTTTCAGGAGCCTTTGTTTCTCAAATGTACTCTTGCAAAAACAGTTCATCTTTTTATTGCTGATGTGGTTCACATTGCATCAGTGTCTTCATTACTTCCCAGTGGTTATTCTGAGCTGTTATAACCAAAGAATTTTGGTTGGCTATTTAGGATGTTTTGGAGTCTGTTATTGCTCTGGGTGGCAGGGGGAGGAGGGGGGTCGCCTTTCCACATGTAAGAGAAATAAGGAATATGTTTAAAATCTTACCCATATTACTTTGTATTTAAATTGTGGATGTTGTCTGTAGAAATATTACAGATTGTATGTAAGAGCCCGATCTAGAAAACTCCCCATTCAACCTCTTCCCTGGGGGCCACCATTCTAGATCCGAGTGCATTGTGAGATGTTTACATTTCCCATGTGCCTGGAAGTTATGCTTTTCAACACCAGTATTTTTCTGTTATATTCCAAAACAAAGATAAGGGTTTGGTGTTATCTCATTCAAAACTTAAAGCTTGATGTAAGGGGGCTGGTTCTGTATATCAGATTGCATATCTGCACTTTGTGGTTCTGATATGGTATTGGGAAGTACAGTTGTGGTAAACATTATTAGCACTTTTGCATTTTAGGTATGTTTTTGTACAATATCTTGAGAAACAGTTGGAATATTTCCAAATTTTATGTCATAATATTTTAATAGAAAAAAAGATGTCTGTACATCTTAGATGTAGTAGTTTTCTGAGAAGAACAAAACAAAATATGACGTGGACAGGATTAATGACACCCTTCACTAATAATTTGGTTGCACAACCTTTGGCAGTGATGACAGCCTCCAAATGTTTCTTGTAGCCATCTATAAGTTTTGTCTGCTGGTAGTTTCTCCCACTCTTCTACTATGATTTGTTCAGCTTTATGAATGTTTCCAGGATTCCTTTTTAACAATGGCAGATCTCGGCTCTTTCCAAAGGTTCTCGATTAGATTGCGATCAGGACTTGTTGCTGGCCTGTTTAAAATAGTCCATTTGTTCCTTTTTAACCATTCTTTTGTATTTTTGGATGTATGTTTTGGGGCATTGTCCTGCTGGAGGACCCATGACCTTTGACACAGACCTAGCTTTCTGACACCAGGTAGTACATTTCGCTCAAATACCTTGGTAGTCCTCTGACTTCATGATTCCTTTAATACATTCCAGGCCTCCAGTTCCTGAGGCAGCAAAACAGCCTCGCAACATTATGGAAACCCCACCATATTTAACTATAGGAAGGGTGTTTTGTTTCCTTTATAAGTTTCATTTCTTCGCCTGTAAATGTATCTCTGGTCTGCATTGACAAAATGTTTGTTTGCTTTTATCTGTCCACAAAACATTTTCCCAGAATGATTGTGGTTTCTCAAGGTGTGTTTGGGCAAAGATCAGATGTCTTGTCATGTCTGTCTTTGAGCAGTGGGGTATTCCTTGACTTTGCCCATGAAGTCCTTCTTTGTTTCGTGTGCAGCGTATGGTACGGGTTGAAACCACCAATCCAGATTGCTCCAGGTGAGTGTTTAAGCTCCTTGGATGTGGTACATGGTGGTTTCCAACAGTTCACACTAACCTTTGAAGACTTCTCTTCACACCATGTCCTGGGAGGTTCTTCACAATGTTAAGTTTTTCTGCTCATGGAACTATCAACTGTAGACACAGGAATTCCAAGGTCTTTGGAGATGGCCTTGTACCCCTTTTTGAAGTTTGACGTTTGGTGATGATGGCTTTTCTGACAGTCTTGGGCAGCTCTCTTGTGAATATGAAACAGGGAGTGAATGTTGCTATTTTAAACATTAGAGCCATCATTCATTGGTTGATTCAAGTCATGTGAGTACTGACAATTGATCACAGGTGCGTCAAAGTTTACTTCGATGGAAATGTGGTTCTTCTGTTGAAATTGATTTGACTTGTTTATAAGGGTGCCAATAATCGTGTCGTCTTACACAATAAATCTCAAAGGAATCACCACATATACATTCCAGAATTAAGGTGAAAACCCTATAAACCTGTATAAATACCATGCCTATCTAAATAAAAACTATTCTATCAGTTGGTTTTTTTTTGTTGTTGGATCGCCTGCCTTGAGAGGTCACCCTCTCTTGTAGCATGCTCTCCTTTTAATTGAATTTAAAAAAAAAAAAGGCTCAATGGCCTAAAAGCTCTCCAAGGATAGACACCAACAAGTGCACCCCCTCAGAAATACTTAGCTGGAATAGTGCATATCCGTTTTCCTGCTTCTCCATACTTGTCTCAAGCTGCTGCTTAGACAAACAAATCTTGATGTTTTAAAGGCCTTCTCCATAAAAGGGGGGGGGGTGTCGATTTTTCTAAGTTACAGTATAAAGAACAGCATTGGATCTTTAAGTTGCAATCAGTGATTCCTCATGACCTCAACCTGGACATAGATTGGTGGAATCTGCGTTGAGGATTTACTTTGTTTGGCTTGGTTCTTACTTTATTAGATGCCTTGATTAATGAATTCAAATCATCTGCTATTTAATCATTGAAGAGAGATAAAACCCGGAAATGAAGACAAGATGGGGTTATTTTGCTTGAGGAAGAGTCAAGAAAGCACAGAGCTTGAAACACGGCATTGTGTTGCAGTACCCGATTGGTGTTAATGGACAAAGCTATCACCTTTGAGGGAGTTTGAATTAAACAACGATATATGTATTTCGCTTGGCGATCCCTGAAATGAGGCTACTCTAGTGGGGCTTACTGCATGGCAAAGTTCAGCCACTTATGAAGAAGGACTTTAAACTATCAAGATTTGTTTGTCTATGCATCAGCTTGAGACAAGTTTGGAGTAGCGGGACGGTGGATACGCACTATTCCAGCTAAGTATTTCTGAGGGGGTGAACTTGTCAATGTCTGTCTTTCCTCTTCCCCCTCCGCCTCTTCACCGTCTTCTGCTGTCAATACACCACCCCGCCCCCCACTCTAATCTATCAAACATTAAACATTAATTATTATTATTAGTCCATAGCTTCACTACTCAAATAACCATCCGCCTAAAGTCCATTCCCATTATGATAAGATGTTAGGTTATCTCCCAGGGATAGGATCCTTATCAATATATGGTTCCCATTCTGCCAAAAAAAGCTGGTTGCAGATTTCTACACATTCGTGCACCAACATGTTCTATTGTCAACAAGTGTCAAACTGCCTTCTCCCATTGTTGAACCCCTGGGCATTGTGGTATTATCCAATGTTTTAAGTACTAAGCATCATGTCACCAGTAATACCTTCCCTAGATAGACAAGGTGTTTATACGGGTTTATAGGGTTTTCACCTTAATTCTGGAATAATCCTGTTCTGGCAATGTCCCAGTTTTTATATTTCCTACTATTTCCTTTTTTTAATTGGTCTTGTTTTATTTGATTTTTTTATGTGTATTTATATAGTCCAAAGCCATTTCACTGGCCACTTTTAGGGCGATATTGGACATTAAGGGGTTGAACTGCAAGGGTGCCAATAATGTTGAACACAATTGTATGTTGGCAGCTACTACTACAGTGGACTTTGCCAATAAGTGAGTGGTTTCAAGGTGCCCTCAGATTGGCAAGGATTCATAGAACTCCCCAGTTATGTTGTTTGGAGCCAGTGGAAGAGGGGGGGGGGGGGGAAAGGGCATAACATGAAGGTTGAAGAAAGAACCTATGTTGGAATTGCAAAGAAATGGTCACAATTTCAAGATTTTAGTGTTCTGGAGAAGTTCCATGTATGTCATACTTAGCAATACCAGCTGCTGGGGTCAGTAGTGAGACTGACCTAAACAGGCCCATTTGCTTCCATAGATTGGAGTGCTTCAGAGGCCTTACATTTCCACCTATGTGAACTTTAGTTAAATAAGCATGTGTCCTCCCTGAAGAAATAAGGAATCTTTTTCCAAGCAAAACAATATTGCATCTTTTAAAACACAGTTTTTGGGAACATTTGGCTTTTGTTTACATTCCTGAACACCACATTTTGTTCACGTAGAGACTAGTCTAGTAACTCAGGGTTTTTCTTCTCTTCTTACTTCTATGAATTTATGGAGTGTTAGAACATTTTAACATACATTTTTGAAACTAGGCTTCCCACAGACCAGGCAACTCATACAGGATGGCCAGTGTTCTTACATGTGAAGATCTGTCATAGGAATAGGGACTGTGTTACATGCATTTATACAATGACATATAAACTCACATTGGAGAAGGTGAGAGAAAAATCCTTATATTCTGCTCAAACTGTTTTGAGGATGCCTTGATTGTGAAATTGAAGCCTCTAACATACCAAAGAGCAGCTGCAACAAATCATGAAACAGAAAATGCTGTGGATGGGAAGACTACATAAGCCTTACGGTCTTTATTTGCCAACTGCTTAGCTCTACCTCTTCCTCAGAGATTCTGTATGTATATCTAATGCTTTTTAGTCTTGCCGCCTCACTGTTCTTCCTGCCTCTTCTGAGGGAGAGTTGATCTGCAGGCATCTTTCACAAACGGTTTCGCACTGTAATATCTTGACAGGTGGTGGTAGCAGTAACGGCTTTGGTGACATGTTTCCCAGGCACACTTCTGTTAGAAGCTTTAGTACCTGTTGAAGTGCAAAACATGCTAGAGTTCCTATATTTTATTTATTTATTGCAGTTGACCTGCAGGTTTATCTGCTAGTCTCTGACATTTAGTTCTTCACACTGATTTGCTGTGTGCAGTCCTATTTGCTTGCCCGCCTGTCCAGGTATAAAGCAGTATAGGTGTGAAGAGACTATAAAATGAAATGTTTATTTATCTGAGGTGTGTAGTCCTTCGTCCAGATGTAAAATTACCTCAACAATTTGGCAAGTGCATTTCGGCCTTGATTAGTAATATCTTAATAGGCTCTTTCCACAGGTGAGTGTAATTGGGTCATATTTTGGGTATGTTTCCCTTCCACCAACAGGCTGTCTAATCCAGTCTCCTGGTGTAATATAGAAAGATCAAAAAGCGGGAAGGGAGGGGACCATTTAATCAGGCAGAGCAATAAGTAAAAGCCAGAAAATTATTTTAGCTTGTAAAGAGCCCATCCAAAAAATAGCTGCTATGACTAGGAAATATCCTGGTGAAAATATTTCTAACAGTGGAGATCATGCACTTAATTTATTTTTCCTATTTCTATGAGCAATTTGACTGCTTGGCAGCCAGTACCCTGGAAAGAAAGTCGCACCCTGAAATGGCATCATTCTGAACATTGGCTGTGAGTCCAGAGCTGATGCAAGAGTTAGACATTTCGTTTTTGGTCTGAGGTGATAAGAGGCAAGTAAGGCTGGGCATGTTGGGTTACTTTTGTGAAGGAAAGGTAGTTTATGACACGGTGTCCTTATTCTGTTCTCACTCACTCTCCCCCCTCCCCCCATCATAAGGGTTGGGTTTAGTGTCTGTAAACATGGCACATATATTCATGACATGCCAGTGGCTCAAGGAGATCCTGACAGGGCTTTGGGGTGTTTTGTGTTGAAGGCTGCTTTTTGTCTTGCTGATCTGGTTTGACATGCATGCACATCCCAGAAAATAGACTTAAATTCTGCATGGCGTGGATTGTTACCGGTCATAGGGCATTTTCATTTTAAAACCCTTTTTCTAATTCTTGATTTTCTTTTTTTTTTTTTTTTTGTATGATATCATCCGATCTGAAGGGTATAAGTTGTATCCAGTCTCATTTTAGGCAGTAGGGATGCACATATGGTTTTCAGGTTTGTTTTGAAAAGCTGTATGTGAATTTGTAAAATACTTCATGCACATAAAGTTAGATTAATGTGCATAAATCAACTTGATAGATTTAACTTCTGAAATGAAATGAACGTGTCACATATTTTTGGCCACAGTTAAGAATTCTGTGCACATTTCTGGGGAGTTGAAGCCTTTCTCTTTTGAAGAGGCATACAGTGGTAAGCTGTTGAACATACATGTGTGTTATGGCCTGGCTTTTGCTTTTCAGAATTCATGAGATTGTCAAATGACTGAATACCTGGAGATGTGCCGTCGGTGACCTTTTTCTTTGCATCCAGAGAGAAATCTGTGTATAACTTTGTATGCCACCAAGTTTTGCAGCCTAGGGGCCATAGACTAAGGACAACCTTGTGTTTCTGGCAGGAATCCGGTTCAGCAGCTTTTCTTTGCTCTTACCCAAGACCTTTGTATAACCTGTTTTGGCTGTTAATAGAAATGGTTATGCACTAATGGAATTTCTTTAGTGACTTAGACTCAGTAGTGAGCATAGAGTAGAAACATGATGACAGAAAGACCACATGGCCTATCTAGTCTCTTTCCATATCAACCACTACAGCAGTCCGCTTTTTTCCTTTAGAGATCCTCTGTGTTTGTCCCATGCTTCTTTGAATTCAGATAGGGTCCAATTCCCTTGAAGGTGTAGATCTCCTTTGTACGTCTGGGCTGACCCGGAAATGGCAATTCTGATCCCACGGGGCACATCCAGCACAGCGGGATCAGAATCGTGAGCAGCACTGTACATGCAGGCTGGGACTGCGATTCAGTCCCGGCCTGCACATACAGCGCTAGCCCGGCTAACTCAGCCAGGGCATTTAAATGGAGTTGTGGCACTATGGCGTGGCTCCATTTAAAAACCATGATGCTGGCCGCTTCCCGCAAAATTAATTCCTCTCGGCCTGACCCCCATCTTACTCCCTAAGGCCAGGGTCGGGCTGCAGGGATTAACTTTGTCCCCAGCCCCTTCCATGCCCCAAATCAGCAAAAACAAAAGCATCCAGGGAGGTTATTCCACCCCAGGAGTGGAATAACATCCCGGCCAATTCGCCAGCCCTGGACGTACAGGGCTGACATTGAGAATCGGCTCTGTACATCCAGGGCCGGTGACCGCCCACTCTCTGCCCCCGAACCGGCGGGGAAGTTATTTGGGGGCCTGCAGCTGCATGAATAATGGGGATGGACGTCCCGTTGGGACATCCATCCCCGCTTATAATGTTTTGAAATAACCCCCATACTGTCCTCATCTCTACCACCTCCACTGGGACACTATTCCATGGATCCACCACTCTTTCTGTAAAGAACTATTTCCGCATATCACTCCTGAATCTATCCCCCTTCACCCTCATCTCATGTCCCCTCATATCAGAGCTTGCTTTCATTCGAAAGAGACTCTCCTCCTGTGCATTTATGGCACAGAGGTATTTAAACATCTCAGTCATATCGCCTCTATCCCTTTCTTCTAAAGTGTGCATATTAAGATCCTTAAGTCTGTCCTCATATGCTTTATAATGAAGACCACTAACCATTTTAGTAGCCACCCTCTGTACTGACTCCAGCCTGTTTATGTCCTTTTGAAGGTTCAGTCTCCAGAATTGCACATAATATTCCAAAAGAAGTTGCACCAAAGACTTATACAGAGGCACTATCACCTCCTTTCTTTTGCAGGCCATTCCTCTCCCTATGCACCCAAGCATCCTTCTAACTTTTGCTGTCACCTTTTCTATCTGTTCAGCTACTTTAAGATCGTCAGACACAATCATGCCTAGGTCCCACCCTTCTTTAGTGGACAAAAGTACTTCACCCCCTATACTATATTGTTCCCTGGATTGCTGCAACCCAAATACATGACCTTGCATTTTTTTAACATTAAATATCAGCTGCCAATTTCTAGACCATTCTTCAAGCTTAGCTAGATCATTCCTCATGTTATCTACACCTTCCTGGGTGTCTACTCTATTGCAGATTTTGGTATCATCCGCAGAGGCAAACCATACCCGATAGCCCTTCCGCTATACCACTAATAGAGATGTTAAAAAGAATAGGACCAAGGAGAGATCCCTGGGGCACACCACTGGTAACATCCTTCTCAGAGTGAGCTCCATTTACATGTACCCTTTGTTGCCTCCCACTCGACCAATTTCTAATCCAAGCAATAACTTTAGTGTCCATCCCTAGGGTGCTCAGTTTGTGTATAAGTCACCTGTGAGGAATGGTGTCAAAGGCTTTACTGAAATCTAAATACATCACATCTAGGGCTCTCCCTCAGTCCAACTTCCTGGTCACCTAGTGAAAGAAATCAATCAGATTTGTCTGACAAGACCTGCCTCTGATGAATCCATGCTGCCTCGGATCCTGTAATCTGCTGGACTCCAGAAACCTCACTATTTTTTTTCTTTCAGCAGCGCTTCCAATAATTTACTCGTCGTCAAAGTTAAACTAACCGGCCTGTAGTTTTCAAACACATCCTTACTTCTGCTTTTGTGTAAAGGAAACACATGTTCCTCTGCAGTCCTTTGGTACCACTCCTGACTCCGAGGCATTGAAAAGGTCAGTCAGTGGAGCTGCTAGAATGACCCCAAGTTCTCTCAGTATTCTAGGGTGTGTTTACTTTAAGTTTAGCTAGTTTCTCACAAACACATTCTTCTGAAAGTTGTTCAAGATGTCCCTCGCTTCTGTTCCTGTTTGTAGGTGTTTTCTGAGGTCCTGCTCCTGGTTTTTTATCTGTGAACACAGAACAGAAATATTTGTTAAGCAATTTCACTTTATCCTCATCAGCTTCTACATATTCCTCCCCTTCACCCTTGTCTGACAATACCACTTTTGCTCTTCCTCTTCTCACTAATGCATCTGCAAAATGTCTTAGCCAATGCAATAAAATGGGGGTGGGGGGATATATTTCCTCATCTTTTTGAATCTTTGCTTCCCTGGCTACTTTGCTAAAGTTTTTCCAATATAGATGCCTGTCTGCCTGTCTTCCTTGCTCTGTGATCTCTTGTATTTCATGAAGGCCTACCTCTTTTTCTTCATCTTTTCAGCTACTTCTTTCGAAAACCATAGTGGTCTCCTTTTTCCTTTTATCTTTATATACCGTTTTAACAAAAAGGTTGGTTGCCCTTAAAATATCCCCTTTCAATTTTGCCCACTGTTTTTCTACACCCCCCAGCTGTTCCCATCCCGCTAATGACTCCCTGAGGTATTGACCCATCTTGGCAAAGTTAGTTTTCCTAACGTCTATCAACAGTAGTCCTAATACTGAACCACACCATCTGGTGATCATTGGATGCAAAATTATCTCTCACTATAACATCAGAAACACTTTCACCATCGGTAAGCACCAAGTCCAGTATGGCCCCTTCATGTGTGGCTTCTGTTACCAGTTGCCTGAATAGTTCTCCTTGTAGAGAATCCAGGATCTCCTTACTTCTAGATGATGCTGCAGCAGGAATGTGCCAATCAATATCTGGCATATTGAAAGCCCCTATCAGTAGCACTTCCCCTTTCCTAGCAATGCTGCATATGTCTTCAATTAACTTTCCATCCATCTCTTCCTCCAGTGAGGGAGGTCTGTATATCATGCCAATGCAAATTGATTTCTCTTTCCCTCTTTCTAGCTTAACCCACAGTACCACCTCTCTCCCTTTTAAGCTCTGTAGTTCCAAACCTTTAATATTATTTTTGCATATAGTGACACTCCTCCTCCCCTGTCCTTTCTGAATAAAGTATAGCCTGGTATAGTTACATCCCAGTCATGGATTTCTGTGAATCATGTTTCTGTAACTGCCACTAAATCCAAGTCAGCCTCTCCCAATAAAGCTTCAACATCTGGGATCTTATTTACCATGCTATTGGCATTTATACAGACCGCTTTCCACATGTTGCCCCTTTTACCCATTTCCATAAAGGTATTTAATGTTTCACTTACCTGGTGGCTTTCTTCACCCATCCCCCAACGAATCTAGTTTAAAGCCCTCTTCAGTAGATTAGCCAGTCTGCTGCTGAAGACACGTCGACCTTTCCTGGACAGATGGACGCCATCTCTGCTCTGCAGCCCTTGGAACAGCATCCCATGGTCTATGAAACCAAAATGCTCTTGATGACACTATCCACACAGCCATGCATTCATCTCCAGGATGTGAGCTTCTCTGCCTTGGCCTTTACCCTCAACAGGGAGGATTGAAAACACCACCTGTTCCCCTATCTGCTTTACCCTCTGTTCCAGAGCCATGAAGTCACTTTTCATGTACTCGGAGGGATACCTGGCAGTATCATTTCTGCTGACATGGATTAGCAACATTGGGTAATAGTCAGTGGGCTTGATGAGTTATGGAGAGTTTGCTGAGACATCTTGGATTATGGCACCTGGCAGACAGCATGCCTCTCTGGACATCAAGTCTGGTTGGCAGATGGATGCCTCAGTACCCCTCAGAGAGTCACCAACCACCACTACTCTTCGCTTCCTTGTGGTCACTGATTCTGCAATTTTG
Source organism: Ichthyophis bannanicus (assembly GCA_033557465.1). Lineage (NCBI taxonomy): Eukaryota > Metazoa > Chordata > Amphibia > Gymnophiona > Ichthyophiidae > Ichthyophis > Ichthyophis bannanicus. The sequence continues at coordinate 522,445,070 of CM066036.1, read as the reverse complement.
GGGTGCTCGAGCTCTGGTTCTTCCCTTTCTAGGGATGCTTTCACCTCCTTGAATTCAAGGGCTGGAGAAGTTGGATTAGTGATTCTGCAGGTCCTGGTGACTTGTGTCCAACCTTTGTCATTCTGTATGCTCCATCTTCTCTTCTGCTGGAAAGCTTGGATGTTGCAGGAAGCATCTCATCAACATACTTCTCATTGTCTTGAATGCTCCTCGGCCTTGCTACCTCCTCTGAGTTTCTCCACTTGTCTCCTGAGAGCTTCAACATGCAGGCATCCTGCATATGAACCCAGTTCTTCAACTGGCATTGGGACCTCTGTCTGGACAGAGGCAGACTGCTTACAAAAACCCTGACTAATATAGAAACCCACCCCTCAGGAAAAATCAACTATTTTTTGTCAGAAATGCCAGCTCAGTGAATAGGAAACATCCTAGCACCACTGTGGCCCTTCCATTTTAATAAAGAATAAATTTTATGTTCAACAGCTTAACTTAGCTGATTAATGGCTTTTCTCGAGGCTGCTCCCAGTAACTCCGCTTTCCGCTAATCCGACGTGTCACGTTTCGGGTACTCCCAATTAAGCACCCTGCTTCAGGTCAAGCATTCCGCGGTTCGACTCCAGCCATAAAAGAAGCATTCTGAGAAGAGCGGTTTAAAAACCTGGCAACTGATCCGTTTGCACAGCTGTTAATTATCTTTGACCAATCAAACGCACGACAAGCTACAAAAGCCAATCAAATGAAAACTGAGGAGGAGCCATTGAGATAGAAACCTCCTCCTATCAGAAAGGCTATAGCTTTTGAGCGTGCCATATTAGATGATCGTGTACCAGTCCAGCTGCATATTTAAACCCGATGGGTAAACAGTATTAAGCTGAAAAATCAATTTTTGTTCCAATCGTTGCAAAACTTGAACACTGTCCCCTCCCCGTGGGTTTAATGGCACATGATCCAAAATGCGCCAACTAAGGGAATCAAAGATGTGAGACTTACCCACACAATGGTCAACCATCGGTGCTGATAGTGACTTAGTGCGAAGACGGGAAGCATGCTCTCCTAGTTGCACCTTGAAAGTTCTTGAAGTGCGACCCACATAATATAATTGGCAAGGACAAACTATTATATAAACCACAAAAGCAGTGGCACAGGTTGTACGCCACCTAGAATGGTAAGTCTTTAGAGTGCGCTTGTCTTTCCAGTCTGACCCCGGTAATGTATTAAAACAGTACACACAGGTCCCACACGGAAAATGTCCTGCTTCCTTATGTGACAGAAGGGGACAGTCAAGTGGTGCTGTGGTTTTTACCACCAAATCACTATTTGTTTACACTCATCCATTATTCCGATTGGTGCCTTTTTGGAGGCGATTCTTGGATGACGTTTTTTTCTTGTGGACTGGTACACGCTCTGAATTGGATTCTTTTTTTGGAGTCTCTAAATACACATAAACCTAACATACAATTTACGGCGCAAGTTGAGACTTCCCGGATTCAGTTTCTGGACATATCCATAGAATTATCATCAATGGGTTTTTTGACATCCCTATATCGAAAGGAAGTCCAACGTAATACATTGTTGAGGTATGACAGCTATCATCCTTTGGCCCTAAAGAAGGGTTTTCCTTATGGACAATTTCTTCGCTTGCGTCGAAACTGTTTGTCAGTAAGTCAATTTAAATTTCATGCTAAAGACCTGAGCCAACGCTTGCTTCATAGAGGCTATCTGGCTGCGTTGATAAGAACTGCTTACAAACGGGCCTGGTATACACACAGAGAATGGCTTTTTGATTCATCGGTTTCAACATCTTCGGAAGGAAAAATCACGGGCGTTCTCCCCTTTATGAAAGGTACCCCTCAGGTGGCCAAACTCCTTCATGAATTCTGGCCCATTTTGGGGGTGCATGCTTGCTTCCGTGATAAGCGTTTGCAGGTCGCTTATTCTTGGAAGGCCAATTTACGTGATTTGGTGGTAAAAACCACAGCACCACTTGACCCTCCCCTTCTGTCACATAAGGAAGCTGGACATTTTCCGTGTGGGACCTGTGTGTACTGTTCTAATACATTACCGGGGTCAGACTGGAAAGACAAGCGCACTCTAAAGACTTACTATTCTAGGTGGCGTATGACCTGTGCCACTGCTTTTGTGGTTTATATAATTTGTCCTTGCCAATTATGTTATGTGGGTCGCACTTCAAGACCTTTCAAGGTGCGACTAGGAGAGCATGCTTCCTGTCTTCGCACTAAGTCACTATCAGCACCGATGGTTGACCATTGTGTGGGTAAGTCTCACATCTTTGATTCCCTTAGTTGGTGCATTTTGGATCACGTGCCATTAAACCCACAGGGAGGGGACCATGTTCAAGTTTTGCAACGATTGGAACAAAAATGGATTTTTCAGCTTAATACTGTTTACCCATCGGGTTTAAATATGCAGCTGGACTGGTACATGATCATCTAATATGGCACGCTCAAAAGCTATAGCCTTTCTGATAGGAGGAGGTTTCTATCTCAATGGCTCCTCCTCCGTTTTCATTTGATTGGCTTTTGTAGCTTGTCGTGCATTTGATTAGTCAAAGGTAATTAACAGCTGTGCAAACGGATCAGTCGCCGGGTTTTTAAACCGCTCTTCTCAGAATGCTGCTTTTATGGCTGGAGTCGATCCGCGGAATGCTTGACCTGAAGCAGGGTGCTTAATTGGGAGTACCCGAAACGTGACACGTCGGATTAGCGGAAAGCGGAGTTACTGGGAGCAGCCTCGAGAAAAGCCATTAATCAGCTAAGTTAAGCTGTTGAACATAAAATTTATTCTTTATTAAAATGGAAGGGCCACAGTGGTGCTAGGATGTTTCCTATTCACTGAGCTGGCGTTTCCAACAAAAAATAGTTGATTTTTCCTGAGGGGTGGGTTTCTATATTAGTCAGGGTTTTTGTAAGCGGTGGTTATTTTTGACCTTGGTAGTGGACAGAGGCAGAAGCTGTAACGGTGACAACAGCTTTCGTGATACAATTTTGTCCAGTCATTGTTCAGTTGGTGGTGCTTAGGTATCTGTTAAGGCTAAAGAGAGACACCTACCAAAGTATCAGCTGGTTTCCCAGCTGTCCTTTCGAAGAAAAAGCAGTTAAATCTCTTTAACTGTGTTCAAAATGTGCTGTTCCAAGTCCTTGTGTGTAGTTAATTGGGGAGGTGCCCTATAAAGTAAGACTGTTCCCCCCCCCCCACCCCTAGAGAACAAACACCTGATGAGGTATCAGTAGCTTCAAAGAGCTGAGAAAGATACTAAAGCAGAGTTTTAAGCCTACCCCACTAAAGAAAATATTTCCCCCTTTTAAACTAAAGCACCAAAAAGAATGCAACTTTGTTTTAAAAATGTACCAAAACCCTTTTAAGAGCTCCCAGGCAGAGAGCTAGTAATTAAAAAAGCCACAAACTCTTACGTTTGCTTGAAATGTATAGCCCCTGTTGGGAATGCCTCAACAGTGCAAAGCTCTGAAGCCTTTTATGCAGGTCTCGGCTTCTCTCAGTTCTTTCACCGGCAAATCAGACCTGATGAGGCGTCGGTAGCTTCAAAGGGCTAGTTTCTATATCGTCCCTCCAATCCAGGACTAGTGGGTTATGTCCCTCCAGCAGCAGCTGAGGACTGAGCATTTTAAAATTCTGATGTCGCTGTATAAGAGCTTCAGCTCCAGAATCCAGTATTCTCCGTGTTCAGCAGCTGAGGGAGCACCCTTTGTGTAGTGGACTCCACAGAAGGACTTTTTTGGTAAAGGGATGAGGAGAGGACAGGAGAATTTGGATAAACTTTCAGAAATAATGTAGCCTGAAGCTGGGTTTCACTCCATTGGTTTGGTGTTGTCTGAGGGCTAGCAGTGCTGCAGGGCCTATCTGTCTTCCACCAGGATCCTTGAGAGGGTCTTGTTGGTCCTGGGGTCAAATCACTTGGTGGTCCAGGACCCTTCTCTCTCTTCTACCCCCCCCCCCTCCCCCTGCTGGACTGCCCGTTAGGTCTGATCAACAGATCTCTGGGCTTTCCCTTGGTTTTTGATGTTTTTTCTGTCTGCTGCCTCTGTTCCTTTAACAAAACAACAACCAAAAAAAAAAAGTGCTGCCTTGTCTGCTGGAAAGTGAAAGTTCATAGGGGAACGGCATTTGTGAGAGTTTGTGTTTCTCTTTTGGTCAGGACTCCAATTGTTGGTTTGAGTAGTGGGGTGGGGTGGAGGGGGGGGCAGCGTTTCGGTCATATCTTTTACTTCCCCTTAATCAGCCGGTTTCTAGGACTTTGTGAACGTGCACAGCTTTCTCTTTGTGCTGTGGGTGTGAGGGAAGCTGTGGCTTGAACGATTAAGGGCTTTGCTGTGTTTTGGAGCAGGAAGGCATGATCACTTGAGTGTGTGTTTGACCTCTGGGTCATGCAGGATCACTCGGGAGAGCTGTATTGCAGTGTGGCAGGCTCAGCAGTTCCTATGGTTTTGGCGGGAACTGCGGCCATTACAGAAAATGTAGCCATTTTCTCTGTCAGTGAAGCCAGCCAAAAAGAAAATTTAAAATTGAATCATATGAAGATTTCAGCACCGTGGACAGCATCCAGCAGCATGTTAGATTCGGCAGAGGTGGCTTTCCTGTGATTTTCATCCTCTCTGCACAAAGCTTATTGTTTTAATAAAGAAGCAACTGGTAGGTGCAACTCGGGCTACTTTGCCTTCCCTTATGGCTGGGGAGACCCTGCAGGATGGTAACCCCGAGGAGGGGGCATTGTCTAAGAAAATATCTAGAGGGGAAGGTGATCTTTTGGGGTGAACAGGACTCCCCACAGTCTTGAGCCTTGGAGGAGTTGGAAAAAGGGACCTCTGGGGAGAACCAGCAGTTCAGGGTTTGGAAGAGGGGGGGAAATGTTTTTTTTAGGTTGTTCCACAGAGAGGAGCTCATACCCTAATTAATCATTCTCTGATGGCTTTTGAACATTGTACCCCGTCTGGTGCCGGTGGAGGAGTTCTTAGAGGACCTCTTGCTACAGGAGATCAAGGGCTCCCAGGTGTGTTTTCTAGTACATAGGGTAATCAAGAAGATGATTTGAAACTGAATGGGAGGTTCCTGATGCTGGCCTCAAAGGAGGAGGTGCCTTGGTGTCTGCAGTGACACAAAAGGCCACTTCCAGTCGAAGGGGGAGCAATGCTCAAGGACCTTCAGGACTGCAAACTGGTGTCACTTTTAAAGCAAGCCTTTGATACCAGTGCCTTGGCCCTACAGGCTTCCATCTGTGGAGCCTATGTCACTAGAGCATCGATTCGTTGGCTTTAGGTCTTGGCTGCATCCAAGCTGGAAGCACTGGCACTGGTACCTGAAGGGGCTAAATTAGAGTCGGCATCGGCTTATTTGGTGGATGTCTTCTGTGATTTGGTACGGGCATCTTTGAAAACCATGGTCTCCATCATAGCGGCTCGGCTTTCTCTGCTTATGGAACTGGTCGGCGGATATTTCTTCAAAGACTAGTCTCGGTAAACTTCCCTTCAAGGGTAGGCTGGTGAAGGATTTGGGAGATTCGAAGGTGGCGCACCAGCCAGAAGATCACCCTAAAGGACCCAAGCAACAGGGTTACTCTAGAGACATTCGGAGATTTTGGTTGAGATGTTTTCACTCCTTACCAGCAAGGTTGCTGCAGCACCCGGGGACAGTCCTTTTGTGGCTATAGGGGAGCAAGAAGGGGCTTTTACTCCACCCCCTAACCCCCTGTAAAAAACTCCCAATGAAGCCAGAGAGACCCAGGTGGAACTGATTCCGGTAGACAGTTGGTTGCAACAGTTTTATTCGGCCTGGGCCAAGATCTCTGACCAATGGGTGTTGATCATTTGGGAGGGGTACGCACTGGAGTTTGCTCAGCCCCTCTCCGAAGCTTTTGTGCAGTCGCCCTGCCAAGCTCCACCAGAGGCAGTGCGGGACACCCTCTGCCCCTTGCTGCTTTTGGAGGCGGTAGTTCCAGTTCCACCAGAGGCAGTGCGGGTTAGGTCGATTCTCTATTTCATGGTTCCCAAGAAGGATGGATCCTTTTGGCCCATTCTGGACCTCAAACATTTGAATCGAGCGCTGCATGTGCCACACCTTTGATTGGAAACCTTTGTTCTGTCATCCTAGCCATGCGGAAAAGGGAGTTCTTGTCGGCGTTGGATCTCATTGAGGCTTATCTACATATACCAATTTGCCTGGAGAATCAGTGGTTCCTGCGTTTTTTCCATACCGATGGGACATTTTCATTTCTGTGCATTGGCCTGGCCACAACTCCACACTTTTTACAAAAGTGGTAGCGGTGGCAGCTGGTTTACCCATACCTGGACGATTGGCTGCTACGGGCAAGGTCAAGAGAGAAAGCAGTATCGGTCACTCGGTGAGTGGTAGCGTTTCTCCAAGGCTTGGGTTGGGTAGTCGCCCTATCCAAGAGTCAACTGCAACCTGTCCAACAGTTGGTGTATTTAGGCCATGTGGTCTTTCTGCCATCATGTTTCTGTCTAGTCTGCCCCTCCATATCGGCTACAACAGTCCACTCTTTTCCTCAAGAGATCTTCTGTGTTTGGGGGCACAGTTTGATACCAAATCCAGTCTGTGTTTGTTTTTTTTCTTTTGGCAGACTGGATCAAGAAGCTCCAGCATCGGGTGCAGTGGTTTTTGGCAATGAAATCACCCACGGCATGGTGCTATCTAGAGCTCTTGGGGGGCCATGGTTGCGGCCTTGGATCTGGTACTGTGAAGTTGGGCTCACATGTGAACCCCCCCCTTCAGCAGGTGCTGCTCTCTCACTGGGCACTGCAGACCCAGTTATCACAGAAATTAGTGGGGCAAAATCATTTCATGAATGGATGGAAATATTTTGTGCGATGGAGAGGAGTATTACTATGGGGTTTACTACTGTCCACCAAAGCAGAATGATGAAAGATTGTGAAATGGTGTTAGGCTAGACAGGCTGCTAAACATAGAATCACAATAATGGCGAGATTTCAGTTAACCAAAATCAATTGGATGAAAATATCTTTCACAAATTAAAATGAGTCTATTAAATCCAAAAAGAAATCTTAATGGAAATCAGAACCTGAGGCAAGCAAGAAGTTTATGCACAGGCAGGTTAATTGTAAAACAAAGTGAGCCAGGAGAAAATTAGATGGGGTGGGGGTAAAAACTCAAGAGAATAAGGCATAGTAGAGAAAAATACATTTTTTGCTTATGTCTGTAACCCATCTTTCAAATCTTTACTTGATGACTGACTGGAGTGTAGCCAATGTAACACCAGTTTTCAAAAAAGGTTTCAAGCGTAACAAATAACTACAGATCAGTGAGTGTGAAGGTTGATGTTAACTTCCACAATTCTATTTTAAGAACAAAATTACCAGTTGTATGGCTAAACCATGGCCTATTGAGGAAGAGTCAGCATAGATTTGGCAATGGGAGGTCATGCTTTTTTAATTTACTGTATTATAGAATTCTTTGAAAGTGTGAAAAAAGATGGGCCAGTCAATTATAGTTGCTTTAAGAGAAGTTTATGCACTTTGTTTTCCAGAATTTGTTTAAACAATTAACAACTTTGAGGGGCTGAGGGTATCCCAGGGCGTGAACATCAAGGAATTAATCTACTAGGTATGTCCTATTGATTCACATTAGCCATTGTCAGACAAGATAGTGGCTTGAAGGACTTTTTTTGGTCTGACCTAGCATGGCACATCATATGTATTGCCTGCATCTATGCTAATATTTAGCTTTTTTTTTCCTGTGAATAAAGATTTAGTGCAATGGAACATCTGAACCATTGTTTACAGGCAGTTTTCAACAACTTAGATGGTAAGGATCTCAAGCTTAATGGTCACAGAAGACAGATTTGGTGGGCTTGGCAAATTTGTTGAATTGTTCTATTTTATCAGTAGTTGAGGATATCCCAGTTACTCTAAAAAATGAGGTTAGGACTTAGGAGTCAGCTATTTTAGACTCCATATCTATGGCTATGAGCCTTCCCGCTGTTATGTTTACTACATTGACTACGACTGTTTCCGACAAAGTAGACTCTGTCCTCTAAAGCTCATGCCTTAAGTTAGTTCGAAAGGTGTCACTAGACCCCCCCCCCCTCATTTTTTGCTGATCCTTATTATCTGATTGGCCCTCTAGAAATTGTAATATGCCAGCGTTACTACTTTGCACGGACTTACCACAGAACATTATAAATTGCAGCTGATTTACCTCAACATGACTACCTGTCATAGTCAATCATGTAGAGAGAGTTGCATCCTTGTCGGCACTTTTGCCTTGGCTCCTACTGCCAGGCAGGATTAAGTACTTTGAGGCACTCACTAGAACAGTGTTTTTTATTATGCATCCCATTTGATAGGATAGTCTTCAAAGTGATATTTGGAATGAGACTAGTTATTTGGGTTCCAGAAAAAATGTAAAATGTGTTCCTTTTTACTTAATATTGAGTCGAGTTGCATTCATGATGTTTAGATAGAAATCGGGTTCTTTGTTTCTTGGCTTTTGACTTTCTACAAGGAAGGAGGATTTTTATCATGTATTGTGGTTCTCAACCCAGTCTTTGGGGCACAGCCTTCCAGTCGGTTTTTCAGGATATCCACAATGAATATGAATGAGAGAGTTTTTCAGGATATGCAAATCTAACTGTATGCGTGTACCCTGAGGACTGGGTTAAGAACTACTGTTGTATTGATTAGGCTAACCTCTTTAATCTGCTTTTGTTTTTTAATGCATGCATGCGTTTATTTATTTTTTGATTTTATCATTTTAATTTTATCAATGATCTGGTTTAGTTGTTGCACTCTGGTCACTTTTTTATTCACCCATTTTATGCTTTTTAGACATTGTTTTGCATAGTTTATTGCACATAAAACTTGGCAGCACTTCTGCTATCCTCATGTTTTTTAGTGTTACACATATGCATTTTTATGTCAATTTTCTTTTATTAGGCATACTCCTTATCCAATAACATTGTCACTGTATCATATCATATATCATATAATATACATAGTAAACTATTCATCAGTAACAAATACATAGTTATACCTTTTGCCTATATCATTTATTTTATCCTCCCTTCCCCTTTCAATATTTCTCCCTCCACCCTTCCACCCCCATGCCCCCCTTACCTACCCTACGATGTGCCTCTACCCTCTTCCCCTTCCCACTCCCACTCCCCCGGCGTGTGTGGATTCTTATACTCCGCACAGGGGTCCATTCACTTCTTCTATTCAGCTATACTTCAGCTACCATCCCACAGTCCAACTCTTCGCTCCATCTTTCCCCTCCCCTCCCCCCCCCCAAACCTCCCTACTTCCCCACTCTTGTTACGGGTCTGTCCCTTGTTGGTCACTCCAGGCCAGGGAAGTCCCAAACCCTCATCTGCGGTATACTGCTCCGGCTGCCTGGAATCCAGGGGAATAAAACTCACAACCCACACAGAAGGAAAAGTGTGCAAGTTTATTCTGTATGTTAGAAGTGCAGTCTTATCTTTTATACAGTAACATAAACATATATACGTCATAAACCCATCCCAGCAGCCTAGCACTGCTTATCAGCAACCGTACAAACTGGTACCTGTCTCTGTGAGGATCACTCAATTTTGCCTTAGCACAACACATTCCTTTCCATCTAGGTATGCACAAAATATCCATTTTCCCTTGTGGGCCTTATGGTCCCTCTGTACAACAAGAAACTTATTTTCCCCTTACAATACTTATTTTCCCCTACAATCCCCCCTTTGGGCCTGTATAGGCCCACTAGAAGAACAGCCTAATAATCTATTACAAAATAACTAAACGGGCATTATTAACTGAATATCTGTACGCGGCAGCTCAGGTACATTAGCCACCATAAAAGCAGGTGTATAGGAATACATAAAGGTAGTAGAGCTGTCCGTAACAACTCTATGCCTTCCACCCCTCCATCCTACCCCCACCCCTCTTCTACATCCCCATTGCTAGTGGTCCATGTACTCCCGATATCATTTACCTCAATGTATTGAGTATCCTGCTCCTCTCCCGCGCAGAGAGGGTCTGTACAAAGGGTCCCTATTCAATCAGGAATCTTTCCCCCAATTTGTCATTTCCTCATATTCCAACCCTCTCTACCAACATTAAATGATATATTTCCTGTCTCCAATCGGCCAACCGGGGTTCATGCCTCGATAACCATCTCTTAAGAATAAGATGCCGTGCAACCAACATCACCCATTGCATCCACTGGGTATATTTCCTTAATATCTTCCCTTCAGTATCCTTCAACCCCAACACTGCCAACTGAGGCTCCACTCCTATATCCACTGCAAACAGCCCCCCTAGAAATCCATACACTTCCATCCAAAATTGAGATATTCGAGGGCATCTCCACCACATATGTCCCAAAGTGGCCACCTCCTCCGCACATTGAGGACATCCCACCGAAGCGGTTGCCCCTGCTATGTAAGCTCTATTAGGGGCAAAGTGAATCCTTCTGATACTGAATATCCCGCCATTTACTATAGCCACTCATTTGCAGTATCTGCGCCAATGCCTCCGCTATGTGCTCACTCGTAATCTGTACTTGCAAATCCCTTGTCCATTGCTCCGCCAAAGCCGTCTCTTCCAAAGGAGCCTGATCATCTGTTGCTCATTGAAGCGTCTGTTGGTGGTCTGCTTTCGTTTGGATTAGTAATCTTTTTTTGCAGTGCCCCTCTCAAAGTTTTTTTTTTATCATGGGTGTTCATACAAGCTTTCAAATTATGGTGGGACGATAGTGGATATGCCTTTGCACACACATGAATCTGTAGTATGCTATTTGCTCTATTTATCATTTTTTTTACATTACATGAATCATATTATTACCTTAAACACCTTTTTATAACCATTCTCTTTTTTTTCCTCCACTAACTGATCTCACTTTGCCTTTTGGGTCTGCATAGTAAGAGTGTTACGTCATATGGATAATGTATGGCTCCCCTTTAAATGCCAACAACCATCAATAGGCTTCCCTCCTCACGATTATACGCTTTAATAAAGGTATGCATTTTGAACATTATATACCGATACAATTGGAGATTTAGCCTGTGTATTGCATTTAATGGGGTTCCTTTACTTTCTCCCCCCTTCCCTTGCTGCATTTTTTTCGGTGTTCATCTGATCGCTTCAACGGGTGTGTGATTAATCTTTTTAACTAGAATAATATATATAACCCAGTTATCCAAGTTTGTACTCCTGTTCAATGTAAAACCTGACAGTTTGTCGTAATGGTCATTTTGTTATGATGTAAACCGCGCTGATTCTAAATAGCGCGGTATATAAAACTGTAATAAATAAATAAAATAAATAAATAAATAATGGTTACTATGGCACGTCTTTGTTTCCATTTCCCGCTATAAGAGTATATATGCCTACAGATTATGAAAGTTTTATTGACAAACCCCGATAATATAACATTAGATATATTGATTGAATTACCTTAACTTCCTTACGAACTAAGAAATTACTTTGTATTTTATCTTCATTTATAACTCCTATACAATACGTTTTTTTTTGTTCTCAGCAATTCTAATTTTGTATTACCCTTCGTTTTATTGAATAAGCGTCGCTCCAGGGGTGAGTGCATTTTTACAGTGTTCTATATGTTATTACATATATAATTTTACATCGTTCTATTTTATTTTTTATTTATTTACAGTTTCTTTTATACCGCGCTATTTGACATCAGTGCGGTTTACAATGAACATAAAACTACACGTCACAAAGATTGATCAGTGCTTACAATGAACAGGACAATAAGCTGGGTATACATTAAACAGGTTTCATAAACAGAGAACATGAGAACTATGTACAAAAGCAACTATGTACAAAGCAACTAAATGCAGCTATATGTAGAGCTTAAATGAGTCTAGGTAATTTCTTGAGAGGAGGTGCAAGGTGAGATTGCAGTTCTGTGAATTAAGACTATGGAGTGCATGGGTTTAATGTGTTGGCCTGGGGTGTAGAGGTGGGTTGGTATGAGAAGGTGTCTGAAACATCGTAGTGCTGCAAGAACAGGTGATGCTTCAGTGCCTTCCTGAACTGGGAGAGGTCACTGATGGTTCTGATGCCTGATGGTAGGGCGTTCCAACATGATGGTGCAAAGTAAGAGAAGGCTCTGGATCTGGTGACTTGAGAGCATTTCGTGATTGCCTTAGGTAGTACAAGAAAGTTGGAGGCAGTCGATCTCCTTGCTCGATTAGGGGGTGTAATTGATATCAGGTTGGTGATAGATGCGGAGTTGTTATTGATCGCTTTGTGAGTCATAGTTAGGATCTTGAAAGAGATCCTGGATTGTATGGGAAGCCAATGTAGCTGTTTCAGTATTGGAGTGATGTGGGTTCTCTTGGAGGCTCCATAAAGGATTCTTGCAGCTGAGTTCATTGCCAATTGTAAGGGGTTAATCATGCTCTTTGGTAGGCCATGTAGGATCGCATTGGCGTAGTCCAGGTGAGGCATTATTAAGGCCTGAAAGACTGATCGAAAGTCATCTGGTTCTAGCAGCTGACGCAGATGACGAAGGGTCCGGATTTTATGATAGACAGATTTCGCTATGTTGCTGATATGAGCCTTCATATTGAGTTGTTGATTGAGCGTAACCCCTAGGTATCTAACTGCCCTTTTCTGGTTTCTCTCTTTCCTTTATGATGTATCCCTTGTCACCTTTGGTATAGTTTCCCTGGACTTTATTTTTTCTATTGTCATTTTTTAATTTACTACAATTGTTTATATTTATTGTCATGTCTTTTTTATTGGACGTTTTTTCCATTTCTACTAATGATTTGCATTGGACTCTTGCACAATTGTATTTTCAAATTAGATAACTTCTGTATATATTTTTACATATTGTTATGGTTCTCATTTTATATTTTATGGTTTTAATTTTTTAAAGATGTAAATGTATCCTTTTATTTATTGTTTATAATTATCTTTTGTCTGTATATGTTATGTTTTTAAGGTCAGTGTCCCCTGAAGAAGTCTAATGCTGAAACATGTGTAGGGCTGACCTTTGACACTTTAATAAAGCTCTGTCTACCAGTGGTGTGGCTCTCCTTTTCTTTGTTTGTGCTCTACTGCTGCAGGTGAGGTGTATTTTATCCACAATGAATATGCATATGAGAGGTTTTCAGGATATGCATATCTAACAGAATATTTGTACCCTGAGGACTTGGTTAAGAACTACTGTTGTATCATAGTAACATAGTAAATGACGGCAGATAAAGACCAGCATGGTCCATCCAGTCTGCCCAGCAAATACACGGCAAGAGTAGGTGCACCCGTCGCTCCGTACAGGCCACCCCTCCCCATGTCTTTGTTTAGGGGTGGACCCACCACTCCATGTAGGACATCCCTATTTGTTGAGAAGTTAGATGGTTCAGTTTATTTTGTTTTTATCCTGTTGCTATAAAGGGATCCGCAGTGCTTGTCCCATGCTGTTTTGAATTTCGTCACCGTGTTTGCCCCCACCACTTCCATCAGGAGAGCATTCCAAACATCCACCACTCTTTCAGTGAAAAACATATTTCCTGACATTGCCTTTCAATTTTCCATCTTGCAGCTTCATGTTATGCCCTCTAGATTTGCAGTTGTATTGGTTAGGCTAACCTATTTGATCTGGTTTCTTACTTTCTCTGAGCTTGTGTTCTCTGTCTTGCATAGCTAAAATTCTGGTCCTTTTGAAGCTAGCTATAGTTTGGTTGAACCACAGTTCAACTCTGACAGATAGGAATTGGTCTCTGATCAAGTAGGCAGCCCCTAAGAAAAGGTAATCCCACTATTGGTCATGTTTCCTGGGGGGGGCGGGGGTGGCAACTGACAGCAAGCAGACATTGTCCCAACAGTTCAGCCTCTCCCTATTCTATGTGGTTAGCAGGAGTAATGTGCTTAAAAACTCATCAGTTTCTTGTTGTGCAGCAACCCACTCTGTGCTCTGTATCAGTTCTGTGTGGGATACAGAAAGCAACTGTAGCAGCCTGGATCCAGGAGCTCTCTAGCCTTTTATGTGCCCCCCTCCCCCCCCAGTCTCGTCTCTCTCAGGCTTCTTACGATCCACACAGTAGCAGAGAACAGATCAAGATCTTGTCTTTCTCCATGCCCAGCCTGCTATAGGAAGAGTTGAGGAAGGACTGTTCCCGGGATGGGAGCCCTGTGCCGGAAAGCAATCACATGGCCTTTGCATGGACCTCCATGGGAAACATAGTGTGCGCAACACATGCATAGTAGCTTCAACATAAAGCCATAAGAAATGGAGCGCTTACCCTAGACTCTTGTTGGACTACATTGCCTAAAAAGCACCTGGCAAACGTGTGCAACTGCATCTCTTAGATGGGCAGAGAATGCCAGGTGTGAGTGTGGAGCATCACCTTCTATACAAGAGCAGAATTTTGGAATTGTATTTCTATGTTTTTGGCAGGCGACAGAATTGTATCCTATTGTGTTAACTGATGTGCAAGAATAGTCAAAGCTTCACGGGTCCCTTCAAGTCTGTTTGCAGCAATTTATTTATTTAAAGGGTATTTCTATCCCGCCTTATCCTTTAATCAAGGCGGTGTACATAGCAAACAATCAGGGTCATTGGTGTTTGTGTTTGGTATGTTTATGTACATGGAGGTGTATGAGTGTGGGTGGACTGATTAGCGTGAGCTATTTACAGCATGGGTTTTTACAGTGTGTATATATCTATATCTATCATGAGATTTTTACAGTTATATGCATGGGTTTTGCTGACTCTGCAGCGTACTGTGGTTGATCTTGAGACCGAGTCTGATGTTCTGTTATGGGCTTGGTCCTGGTCTGTAGAGACTGGCTATCTGCTTGGGCCGTAGTGCTCAGTGAAGAGCAATGTCTTTAGGTGTTTTCAGAAGTCCTTTGGATCTTCAGTTGACCGTGTGTATGACGAATTTGGGACTGCACTGGTGATAGCACATCTTTTACCTGCAAAGATATTGAGCCCACACGTACTTACAAAGCAGATGCATGCATTTTATAGGATTGTTGAAATGATTGTGGGATTTTAATTATCAAAATGAGGGGAGGGGAGCACAAGGCTAAAATTTTGCCTAGGGCACTGGATATCCTTGCAGCAGCCCTGCTGCAGACCACATTTCCCTTTGTTAGTGAAAATTCCTAGTTAACTCCGTGTATCTTAGATGGTATTCATCATCACATTCTTGTAATACAGAATCCTTTTGCATTCGGTTATCCCTTATATTAAGTGTGGAGTTCTTCGTTAATGTATGCCCACCTCCTATGGTAGCACTCACATAGCCCTGGAGAGAGTCCACTGTCCCTATGAAAGCAGAATCCCCTAGGGCAGGCTTTAAATTTGTAGTTTTAGTCCAATTGCTTTTATTTATTTATTTACTTTCTCTTATATACCGCGCTATTCTGCATCAGTGCGGTTTACATTGAACAAACTGACATTACATTGAACAGGGCATTATAACTTGGAGATAACCCTCCAGAGCCCATGTTCCCTGTAAAATAGTTAAGTGGCTTGCCCAAGACCACAAGGAGCACCTGTGGGACTAGAAACCCCAGTCCTTCCGGCCCAAGGTTGCTGTCCTCTAGTGGGATTTGAACCCCCGACCTTCCGGCCTGAAGTACCTTGCCCCAACCACTAGGCCACTCCTCCACTCCTATAACTTGGAGATAACTTTTGAGTTCAGATATTCCTTTTACTTTCACTCCTTTTAAGCTTCTGCACAAAAACCCCAAAGACCTCCTTCATAGCAGGGCATTTTTTGTCTTTCCCTGAGATGTTCAAGCAGACATGCATTTTGGCATGTCTAAACAGCTCTAGTACTGTACCTGTTCTCATGCCCTGCTCCCAGCTTTTATATTGTGGTTAACACTTTCCTTTTAGCCCTGCCCCTCTGGGTTATCTGGAAACCTTGTCCTTGAACCCTGGCTTATCCTTTTTTTTTTTTTTTTTCCATTGATGACATAATGTGATGAAGTGCCTATGTTTTAATTTGTGTAATTGGAAGTACTGTATGTTGCCTTGGTCATTCCCATAGGTTAATGAAGCTGTTTTATAAATAATTTAATACAGTTTCTTTGAATCTAGATATTTTTACCTAAAACATAAATGTTATAGTAGTTGTTCAAGGATGTATTACTGGGTGCAGCGCCATAGTGAGGGCTATGCAAGCAGTGCAGCCGCACAGGGCTCTACCGAAAGGGGGGTAACGTCATCACTGGTGCTTCCAGGAAGCCTGATAAGAGCGCGTTCCTGTGTGTGGCTGGGTGGGGGTGTCAACTTTGAGTCTCACAGGGCACATTTATAGCTTGCTATGGCTCTGTTTGCTCTTGAGATTCTTGTCTAGGTCCTTCATAGCCATTTTACCAAGAGCAATGCATCATCTGATTTCTTGAGTGCTTGTCGCTTCTTTATTGATAACTTTAATCTACTTGGATCGACTATTTCAATTTCTTCTCTATCAATGATGATCTTTTTTTTTTTTTTTGCCAGGATCTTTGCTTTCTTTATATTAAGGTGCAGGCTCTGGACAGTGAAAAAGATAGACAGGAAGAAAATCACAGCCTCTGAATTATGGTGCTGGCTACAAATGCTGTGTATACCATGGACTACCCAAAGAACAAACCGGTCAGTACTAGAGGAGATCAAATCAAAGCTTTCTTTAGAAGCTCAGATGACAAAACTTTGACTTTCATACTTTGGACACATCATGCGAAGAGAGAGTTAGTGAAAGGCATCATGCTTGGCAAGGTAGAAGTTCAACGCAAAAGAGGAAAGCCAACAATGAGATCAATCTGTCAACAATGAGTCACCTGCCTGAAGAATAGGACAACTATCCAGAGGCTAGTCATGAGTCGACACAGACTCTACGGCACTTAACACATTATGGCTTTGTCAGGATGGCTAGACTGGTCTGCCACAGGACATAGCTGAATGTATTTCTCTCACTCATTTAGTATCAGAATCTTATTAGGTAGAGCCACCAGATCTTCTGACATCATTTATCTTTGGTACCTGCAGCTGTGTACAGTCCTGCTAGTTAGTCCTGTAGTGGCCTATACATCCAAGATATGGTGACCACTGTAGAAATGTGCAGATTAGCTCTCCCTTCTCTCTTTTCGTATCTGAGAGGGTGGTCCTAGTATTTTGATACATACATTTCATCCTGAGATAGGTGGTTGGTGGGAATCAGAACTTCTGATTTTAGATCAGTTGTAGGATGAAGACGGTGGTATTTTCCTTCAAGCTGCACAGGGAATAGTCTGAGAGAGAGCTTAATACATGAAAACGACATGTGGCATGCATGGAAGCAACAGGCTGGAGCCATAGTTTGCTGACTCTATGAATTGGTATTAATGCAAAGTAAGGGAGACTGCAAGGTAATTGCAATATCCATAGAGGAAATATGCAAAGTCTCTCTTTTTTTAATGGTCTTCTCTTATCCAAATGGAATAAATGCAATAGGGACTTGGGGCCTTGAACTTGCTATAGGCATTTCAAAAGATATATTTGGAGGGCTGCTCGTAAGAATAAGAGTTCCCTCCCCCAACCCCCACCACATCCCCTTCAGCAGAAACTGGATACTGATGGAATTAACCTAATAAGAGGGCGAAAAACCTGAAAGCATGGTGTTAGTTCCATTTTGTAGCCACAAGCAGAAACCAATGCTTCTCAAACATTTATCCAATATGATCCCAGTGTAACCCTTAAAATTTCTCAGGACCCTGGATTATGATGAGATCCAAACATCTTCCATCCATTCCTCTCCCCTCCCTTATCCACTTTATCCTTCCCTCATTTATCCAAAGCATGAAGGCTGTAGCAGCAGTGGGCATGGGACCCTGTCAGCCAGTGTACTCCCAAACCCGCCAATGCCAGTCTAACAGGAAACCTACCTATACAGGAGGAAGGGCAGGCTTGTGAACAGTCACAAACTCGCAGGCCACATGCTTAGTACCATTACTGAGCAATGGAGGCCCAGAGAGGTTTATCGGCTCTCTCTGTGACCCTGTCCACTGATAATGTGACCCCATTTGGGGTCCCTACCCACGTTTTGAGAACCACTGATCTTATCCATAGGTGATAGGCTTTTGTACTGCAAAGGAAGTTCCTGGAAGATATTGAAGAAAGGCATGGGATGGCGGGGAGATGCTGTATTTGGGGGGGGGGGGGGGTGATCCTTTTACAGCTATTTTTTTTCATGCAGTGAGATTATACTGTTGCCATGCATTGGAAGCTCATTCTCCTAGCATAATGTTGGCGTAATTACATACAGGATATTGCTCTGAAACTTTTCAATAAATGTTTAATCTAAGTCTGGTCTTTATGAACGGATTTGGACAGTGTTGGGAATGTATGAGTTTGATTATTCTAGTGGAGGAAGTACTGCGGGAGGTTCTGTTTTTGACTGGATAGCTCTATAGTGGAATACAGTTAGCTTATTTCAGACTTATGTGAACTCCTATAAATTGCAAATCTGTTTTGGATGGATTTCGCTCAAATGATAGCGCCTTGGAGCCTTCCATCAGTCTGGTCTTATCTGTCCATTTGCCTTTATGCATAGGTTTATTTGTGCATGCACCAACAAACCTGTGTATATTGATAAACGCAGGAAGTATCATGAGGAGGAGATGCTACAGTGTGTGCTGGTGTGGACCCGCTCTCCACTGGTACGGAGGGGGGGGGGGGGGGGAAGCTGCCATAGTGGCAAAGAGCTTCAGTATCTGTCAGTAAGGACCCAATCTCCCATTGTCAGAAAAAAAGAAGAGATGCTGCAGTGTGTGCCAGTGAGAACCCAACTGCTGCCAGCCCAAGAAGAAAAGAGCCATTGCAACAGTCTGGAAACGGGTACCGTCTCCTTGCAAACTCCTCGCCCAGCAGAAGAGGAAGAGTTGTGGTGACTGCAAATTGATGGTCCAAGTTCAACATCCTGACTTTGACACGGTTTGGAAGAAGTACCCAACAGATTCCTGTTCATTGCTAGCTTATTGACAGCAAGAGGCATGTTGGATAACATTCAATAATTTAAATGTAAAAAGAATGGGACTTTTTTAAACACGTTTTTTAAATGCTATTGAAGTGTTTTATTACCAAAGATTTTGTCTCAAATATCATGAACGGTGATCATAATAATTAACTTGCATTCAGTGCACTCTTGAATTGGCTTTGCTGTTCTATCTCTTGTTGAGTGATTGAAACCATGGGGCAATGAAAAATAGTATTGTATGCAGGGAGAGGTGCCACAAAATCTGAACTTGCACAGCAGCAGTTAGCACTTTCCCCTAGGAGTAAACCTCTTTCCACGTGCTCATTCTCTATCCTTTGCTGCCCTTTCACTTCAGCCCTCTCTCTAGTCTTCCTCCCCCATCCTGATCAAGGCTGAAGATGCTTCCTCCTGTAATCTGTTTGCTTATCCAGCTCCAGAGGCCCCCTTCCTTCTCTCAGCTGCCATGAGTGTTGTTTTGGGTATTGCTCTGCCCGCTCATCAGCGGTCAAAATCTAGACATTTAAATACGTCTGCGGTATAAATGCACCAGAGGTGGCCCGCTTTCAACTAAATGGAAGCTCTGGAACAAGACTTTATAGGATGAGAGTGAAAGGGGTTAGACTTTATGGAAAGGGTGATGGATGCGTAGAACCACCCTCCAGGGAAGCTGCTAGAGATGATGGTAGCTAACTTCATGAAAGCATGGGACATATACACAGAGGAACTCGGGATGAGGAAGGAATTGTAGAGCTTAATAGTTGGCCTAAATGGGCAGCTGTACCTAACAACATTTTTTGTATGTTTCCATCTATTTACCTTCTACCCATTTATGGCTGCAGTAAGCTTATCCTGCTCTGTAGCTCTATGAAATTCACAATATGCATGTTCTAAACCACAGTAAAGGAAAGGAACCATTTCCTTATCTCTCTAGTCCACCATTTCCTTATCGTCTCTCTAGTCCAGTCCTGGAATCTCTGGGGATAGTGTACCTCTTCCAGCAGCTTGGAGACTGAACAATGACACTCTTTTGATGTTACTGGTATAAATACCCGAGGGACCGCCTCCTTGCTCCAGTTAGTTCAGTCTCCAAGCAGCTGGAGGGTTGTATGAGCCAAGAGATTCCTGGCTCACTAGAGGGACAATTTAAGCAGTATACTGGATAAATTTATTTATTTTAATTAGTTTATCAATGTATTCAATTAGTAATCTAACGAAGCTTCTTAATTAATTTTAATTATATAATTAATTTATAGAAGCTTAGGAATCCTGTGGTGCCCCCCCCCCCCCCCCCGTCTCTTTTTCTCTTCTCCTCTCCCTGCTTGAAGCCGCAATTATTTTTACTGCTGCCGAGTCGTCCGGCACAGCTTAATAAGCAGGTTTCCGCCTCCTGTACCTATTTGTTTTAGGTGAGGAGCGGAGAATAAAACGAGCCGCCGGAGCTGTGAGCAGCTTTGTTTTAAGGATCATTGCTGTATGGCGGATCCGGTTTCTCCTCCGACGTTGAAGCCATCTTTATGGCCGAGCGTGGGGAGAACTGGTCAGGATCAAAAGAAGTCAGTTTTTTGTGTTTGTGGGTTTTTTTTTTTTTTTCTTCTAACACTGCAGCACAGAGGTAAGAGAGCCCTGTAGCACAGTTGAAAAGGAATGACAGTTGGTTTCACTACAGATCATGCCACATGGCGCGTGCACGGGAAAAACGGCAGTGCAATAAAAGAAGATTTTTGAGTATACCAGAGAAGTCTGGTTAGAGGGGGGGGGGCTCGTGTTTTGGTAGGTTTACTCTAGGGGGTAGCGGTTAAAGAGAATTAGGCGTTTTGGATTAGTTTTAATAAGTGAGGCTGATCCTTGTAAAAAAAAAAAAAAAAAAAGTGTTACCAGGCAAACTAGTTATTACTTCAGCGTTATAGTGAAGTAATGCCTTATAGGCCACAGTGTTTGGTCTGTGGTTCTAGGAGAGGAGCTTTATCTGTAGATCCTGCGTCCAAGAGGCAGCAGCTATGGAGCAGGCTTTAGAGAGCCATGGAGAAGGTGCTAAAGTTGCTTCCTTGTCTATACCGGACGCTGGATCACTTCCGGAACCTCTGCCAGAACCCGTTGCAGGGCCTTCTTCCATTCCAGATTTGCCTCAGGCACCATCAATATTTTCGGCAGGTTTGGCGGCGTTTTCGCAGGAGTTTGTATCTCTGCTTCAGCAAACATTTGGGAATACACAAAGGTGTCCACTACCCTCTGCCGGGGGGGGGGGGGGGGAAGCGCGGAGGGAAGCGTCCGGGTATTCCGCTGGAAGTTGCTGAAGGAGCTGTTCCTGTTAAAGCTAAAACGGGGAAGGATTGGCAGGAGCATTCGGTAACCTCTGAGGAGATTCACTCCGAGGATTTGGATCCGGATTTGGAAATGGAGGATGAATTAGAAGTAGAACTCACGGAACAAGAGGTTTGTGTTTTCCTTCGAGACAAGTTGCCAGCGTTGATTATGGAAACGCTTAAAGCCCTTAATATGCCGGCTTCTGAGCCAGTGGAGGAGTCCACATTGGAAGATCCTTTGCAGGCATTTAGAAAAATGCAAAGGGCTTTTCAGGTACACAGAGTTGTTGTAAGGGAGATGATTCAACAAGAATGGGACATGCCTGAAGCAGGACTAAAAGGGGTCCAGGGGTCGTGGCTCGGTTCTATCCTGTAGTGGATCAGGATCGGGAGTTGTTTAAGTCTCCCAAAGTAGATGCAGCGGTATTGGCTGTTACCAAAAAAACTACAATTCCGGTGGAAGGTGGTGCTGCCCTTAAGTATAGCCACGATAGAAAGTTGGATATGTTAAAACAGGTGTTTGTCAATGTTTTATCCATTCAGGCTTCAATTTTGTGGTGCATGGGTATAGCCAGAGCCTGTCTTCGTTGGTCTCAGTGAGTACATGGAGAAAACGTGGAAGACTGTGGCAGAAGCATCCCGGTTAGAAACTGGGGCAACTTATTTGGCTGATATTCATTATGACCTTATTAAGGGTTTGTCTGAGTATGGCCTCGGTTATTGCAGCTAGAAGATATCTATGGTTGCGTAACTGGGTGGTAGATGCTTCTTCTAAAGCAAGGCTCAGTAAGCTTCCTTTCAGGGGTAAGCTACTATTTGGTGAAGACTTAGATAAGCTGATAAAGGACTTGGAGTCCAAAGGCGGCAGGCTGCCAGAGGATAGGCAGAAGCCGGGGCATTCAACTCAGGCGACCACAGGCCAGTACAGAGACTTTCGTCGTTTTCATTTCACACGTTTCGGACAATTTCAGAGAGGACGTCAATATTTCAGAAGTCAGGGATTTTGAGGTTTTCGAGGAGCAAGCAGGGGATTTGCAACCTCCTCTTCTTCTTCGAACCTTAGAAAATCACAATGAAGTCATGAATTGTTGGGGAGCTCCCGTGATGGATCTCATGGCAACCTTCGAGTCGGCGAAGGCGAGAGAGAATGTCAGAAGGCCTAGAGGCTCTCATTCAAAGGTGGCCAGAGGAACAACTTCTGTATGTCTTCCCTCCATGGGTATTGATAGGGCGTGTTCTACAAAGAGTAGAACGGCACAAGGGACACGTAATATTGATAGCTCCGGATTGGCCAAGACGACCATGGTACGCGGATCTCATAAGGTTGTTAGTAGACAGTCCATGGTTTTTACCGATGAGAGAAGATCTGTTGCGCCAGGGTCCATTGCGCATGCCACAGGTGGCTTGATTCTCACATACGGCTTGGCTCTTGAAAGGGCGAGGCTAAAGGCCAGAGGTTACTTATCGTCGGTGATATCCACTTTGTTGAAAGCAAGGAGGAGGTCTACCTCTTTGGCGTATATTTGAATTTGGAGAATATTCGAAGCATGGTGTGAAGACACAGGTTTTGAAGCATTAAAAGCTTCTATGTCTCAAATTCTTTCTTTTTTGCAGGATGAGTTTGAGAAAGGCTTAGCAGCTGCGTCATTGAGAGTGCAGTTGGCAGGTCTCTCTTGTTATAGAGGTAAGATAAATGGTGAGGTATTAGGAGCACACCCGGATGTGAAGCATTTTTTGAGAGCAATTTTACTGTTGAGGCCACCGTGTAGACCAACCGTTACGACTTGGAATCTCCATTTGGTGTTGGAGACTTTGGTATGCGAACCGTTTGAGCCGTTGTCGCGAGCGTCATTAAAGGATCTTTCTCTCAAGGTAGTTTTTCTGGTAGCTATATCGTCGGCACGGAGGATTTCGGAATTACAGGCATTGTCTTGTAGAAAGCCTTTTCTATTATTTTACAAAAAGAAGGTGGTTTTGAGACCAGTGCCTTCATTTCTACCCAAAGTGCTGTCGGCTTTTCATGTCAGTCAAGTAGTTTCTTTACCAGTATTTGAAGATAGTGCCAAGGAGGGTTCAGTTCAGAAAATTGCATCTCTTAGATGTGCGTAGAGCATTAAAAACGTATTTAAAGCGGATGCAGGAATTCCGTAAGACAGGCTGTTTATTCTTTTTGGGGGTGCAAGAAAAGGACATGCAGCTTCCAAAGCGTCTATTGCCAGGTGGCGCAAGGAAGCTATAGCTTTAGCGTATTTGTATTGTCTGTCTCCAGTAGGTGGCAAGTTGTCTGGCTTGGTGCAGCAGATTGCCTAGTAACCTGCCTGCCTTGTACAAAGGTGGTGGACCTTGTACACCACCTAGATCAGGGGTCTGCAACCTTTAAGACATAAAGAGCCACTTGGACCCGTTTCCGAAGGGAAAAAAAAAACTGGGAGCCGCAAAACCATTGCGACATTTAAAACAAATCTAACACTGCATATATTGTTTCTTACCTTAATGCTATATACGACCCCCTACTTTTCCTGTTAAAATATAGGTGTTTGGCCTATACTTGCCGTATAAGACTACCCCTCTTCCTTCGCACACCAAAAAAAATACGCCAGAAAATATCACAACAACAAGTAACAATATTTGATTTCAAAATTATGATGATTTTGTAGTCAGATCACTCATATGAAATAAAATTATTTTTTCTACCTTTGTTGTCTGACCAATTTATTCTTTGATCATGCTGGTCCCGATCTGAGGCTTCTGCTTTCCTGTCTTCTCTTAGCTCTCTTTCTGTGGTCTATGGTCCATCTGCCATTTCTTATCTCTTCTTTCGTTTTCTTCACTTCTTTCCATCAGCCTATTTCCAGTCCCAGTAACCCTCCCCAATATCAGCCCCTTTCCAGTCCTCACTCCCAGTACCTTCCAATGTCAACTTGCATTCCCATGATTGCCACTGGTGTCCATTTCCTTCCAATCCCCCTCCTTCCCCACTGACCAGTCCCTTCTAGTACAAATACCATGGCAGCCTTAGCCCCCAGTTATCTTCCAGGGCCAGCAGCTCTATCCTCCCCTCCCCACAATCAGCCCATGCCCATTCAAAGCCCCCCAATCAGCTCGCTTCCAGTGCTAATCCCCCCTCAACCCCATTACCAGTGCTAGCCTCCCCTAATCAGCCCAATACCAGTCCTACCCCCCATCAGCTCATTATCAGTCCTAGCCTCCCCTAATCAGCTCATTTCCAGTGCTAGTCCCCTCAACCCCATTACCAGTGCTCCATCCCTCCATGTCAGCCCCCCTCCCTCCATCCATATCAGCTCCCTCCTTCCATGTCAGCCCCCTCCATCCCTCCATGTCAGCCCCCCTCCCTCCATCCATGTCAGCCCCCCTCCCTCCATGTCAGCCCCCCTCCCTCCATGTCAGCCCCCCCTCCATCCATATCAGCTCCCTCCCTCCATGTCAGCCCCCTCCATCCCTCCATGTCAGCCCCCTCCATGTCAGCCCCCCTCCCTCCATCCATATCAGCTCCCCTCCCTCCATCCATATCAGCTCCCTCCCTCCATGTCAGCCCCCTCCATCCCTCCATGTCAGCCCCCCTCCCTCCCTCCATGTCAGCCCCCCTCCCTCCATCCATATCAGCTCCCTCCCTCCATGTCAGCCCCCCCTCCCTCCTCCATCCATATCAGCTCCCTCCCTCCATGTCAGCCCCCTCCATCCCTCCATGTCAGCCCCCTCCATCCCTCCATGTCAGCCCCCTCCCTCCCTCCATGTCAGCCCCCTCCCTCCATGTCAGCCCCCCTCCCTCCATCCATATCAGCTCCCTCCCTCCATGTCAGCCCCCCCCTCCCTCCATCCAAATCAGCTCCCAACCTCCATGTCAGCCCCCTCCCTCCCTCCATGTCAGCCCCCTCCCTCCATGTCAGCCCCCTCCCTCCATCCATATCAGCTCCCTCCCTCCATGTCAGCCCCCCTCCCTCCATCCATCCATATCAGCTCCCTCCCTCCATGTCAGCCCCCTCCATCCCTCCATGTCAGCCCCTCCATCCCTCCATGTCAGCCCCCTCCATCCCTCCATGTCAGCCCCCCTCCCTCCATCCATATCAGCTCCCTCCCTCCATGTCAGCCCCCCCTCCCTCCATGTCAGCCCCCCCCTCCCTCCATCCATATCAGCTCCCTCCCTCCATGTCAGCCCCCTCCATCCCTCCATGTCAGCCCCCTCCATCCCTCCATGTCAGCCCCCTCCCTCCCTCCATGTCAGCCCCCTCCCTCCATGTCAGCCCCCCTCCCTCAATCCATATCAGCTCCCTCCCTCCATGTCAGCCCCCCTCCCTCCCTCCATCCATATCAGCTCCCTCCCTCCATGTCAGCCCCCTCCCTCCATGTCAGCCCCCCTCCCTCCATCCATCCATATCAGCTCCCTCCCTCCATGTCAGCCCCCCCTCCCTCCATCCATATCAGCTCCCTCCCTCCATGTCAGCCCCCTCCATCCCTCCATGTCAGCCTCCTCCATCCCTCCATGTCAGCCCCCTCCATCCCTCCATGTCAGCCCCCCTCCCTCCATCCATATCAGCTCCCTCCCTCCATGTCAGCCCCCCTCCCTCCATCCATATCAGCTCCCTCCCTCCATGTCAGCCCCCTCCATCCCTCCATGTCAGCCCCCTCCATCCCTCCATGTCAGCCCCCTCCCTCCCTCCATGTCAGCTCCCTCCCTCCATGTCAGCCCCTCCTCCCTCCATCCATCCATGTCAGCCCCCCTCCCTCCATGTCAGCCCCCCTCCCTCCCTCCATCCATATCTGCTCCCTCCCTCCATGTCAGCCCCTCCTCCCTCCTCAGCCCCCTCCCTCCATGTCAGCCCCCTCCATCCCTCCATGTCAGCCCCCCTCCCTCCATCCATATCTGCTCCCTCCCTCCATGTCAGCCCCTCCTCCCTCCATCCATCCATGTCAGCCCCCTCCCTCCATCCATATCAGCTCCCTCCCTCCCTGTCAGCCCCTCCTCCCTCCATGTCAGCTCCCCTCCCTTCTTCTGCAGCCGCGGCTCCCTGCCTCTGACGGAACCGCGGCTGTGCTTTTAAAATCATCTCGGAGCCCTTCCTGTCTTGACGGGCTCCGTGCAGCATTGTCCCGCCTCCAAACTTCCTTTAGAGGCGGGACAATGCTGCACGGAGCCCGTCAAGACAGGAAGGGCTCCGAGATGATTTTAAAAGCACAGCCGCGGTTCCCTAAGAGGCAGGGAGCCGCGGCTGCAGAAGAAGGGAGGGAGCTTATAACACTATTGCCTGTTACCGGGCGGGCAGTGTGCTCCGGAGCCGCGGCAAAGGTGAGAAAGAGCCGCATGCGGCTCCGGAGCCGCGGGTTGCCGACCCCTGACCTAGATAGTTCTGGGGAGGAGCCTGCTGTCTTGGTACATGTTGCTACTAATGATATCAGAATATGTGGGAGGAAGGTTCTGCAAGCCACATTTAGCCACCCTGTAAGCTCTGAATTTCAACTTGCTACCTATAAGCCTTTCTTGGAAATGCTTCCTGTTCCATGTGCAGAGCTCCATATTGCTAATGCATGGATGAAATGATGGTGCAGGGAAGAGGGTTTTACATTAGATTAGTTAATAACTGGGTAACATTCTGGGGAAGGGAGAGGGGGTTTCAGAAAGGATGGGCTCCATCTTAACTAGGGTGGCATTGGGCTGCTGGCATTAACCTTTGAAAAGGAGAGAGAGCAGCTTTTAAACTAGATAATGGGGGAAAGGTGACAGTTGCCCTAGAGTTGTGGTTCAGAATGATGTATCTTTGAAGGATGATGAGGGATAAAACGGACACTAAAGGAGGATAAGGCCATAGAGGAGAGACTGTATAAATTTATTTTCTTCAGTTTTTACTGAAGAAGACACAGGGAAGTTAGTCATGCCAGAAATGATATTCAGAGGTGACGTATCGTAGGAATTGAAATACATATTTCAGGTTTAAATGAGATTTAATACAGCAATCTGAACTAAAGCAAATCACCTGGACTGGATGGTATATATTCCAGGGAGCCAAAAACTCCAAAATTGCAGACCTACGATTACTAATCTGTGGCCGCATACTTGCATGTGACCCCTCCAATGGTCCTTGTTGGCTCAGTGGTCCCTGAGTTTCCAGGAGTTTGAGCGTGGGTACCCACTCTCATTGAAGTCCAGCCTGCGGTGGTGGCAGAAGCCCTATCATCTGCGAGAGGGCATGTTGCTGAATTATTTCTCCCGGAACCTCCTGACAGATGCCAGTCTCTCGGGCGGGGAGCCCATTTCCAAGACTTTATGGCCTAGGGCCATTGGAACCACAGGGAAACCGTGTGGTCCATTAACCACCTTGCGGCAAGGGCCATCAGGTTGGCTGTTCTGCGTTTCCAGCCCATAATAGAGGACCAGGCGGTCAGAGTGTTTTCAGACAATGCCACAGCAGTGGCTTATGCCAATTGGCAAGGCAGCATGAGGACTGTTGGGGTAGCTCTGGAGGTGGCTGTCCTGTTTGCCTGGGCAGTGAAGAACCACCTAGCTTTGTCGGCTCAGCACATCGCCAATGTGGACCATATGGAAGCAGACTTCCTCAGCCAGCATTCTCTGGATCCTGGAGAGTAGGAGGTATTTCAGCTGATTCTGCGTCACTAGGGTCACCCCAAAATGGATTTGATGGCGACCTGCCCCAATGCCAAAGTTTGCTGCATCTTCAGTCACCACACAGAGATGGGGTCCGAGGGTGTCAATGCCCTGACCCAGCCTTGGCCAAGTCAGTACCCTCTGTATGTGTTTCCTCCGTGACCCCTAGTGGGGCATGTGTTTCGGCATATAGAAACTGCCCAGGCAGGAATGTCCTGGTGATACTGGATTGGCCGATGAGAGCGTAGTTCAGAGACCCGATGTAGCTTCTGCCAGTGCCTCCTCTTCAGTTGCCTCCATCTCTGGGTCTGTTGCAGCAGGGACTGATCGTGAGCAGGCTACTCTCTGTTGCTAGTTTTCACTCTTTAGAGATAGAGGAGGTCTACCAAGCTACATACTTGTTGGGTCTGGTGCCTCTTTGAGCGATGGTGCTATACTTCTCTGTGTGGTGACTTTGTTTTGTGTGTGTGTGTGTTTTTTTGGGGTGGGGGAGGAGGGGTTCCTACAGGACAGCCTGTAGAAGGGCCTTTCCCTTAGCTCCCTGAAAGTTCAGGTGGCAGCTTTGGCCTGTTTACGAGGTCCAGTGGCTGCTAAGTGCCTAGCCTTGCACCCAGATGTCTCAAGCTTTCTCCCGGGAGGGGGATCAGTGTCTCCATCCTCCCCTCCAGTCTGTGGCCCCTTCTTGGGATCTGTGTCTGGTGTTCAGGTCCCTGAAGGTGGTGCCCTTTGAGCCACTGAAGCACACTACTTTGAAGGAATTAATGCTCAAGCTGGTCTTCTTGTTCGCAGTTTGTTATGCAAGGTGGATTTCCAAGCTCCAGACTCTGTCCTTGTTGAGACCCTTATCTGTCTCTTTCAAAGGAGGCTGTTTCTGTTTGGCCTGTGCCTACCTTCATTGCCTAAGGTGATGTCTCCCTTTCATGTGAGCCAGGTGGTCTGCCTACCCTCCTTCTCTAAGGAACAGTGTCAGAAGGATAAGGATCCTCGCCTTGTAGCTGTCCAGAGGGTGGTATACCTCCAAGGGTGCTGAAAGAACTAAAATATGAGATTGCAGTCCTACTATTAGTAATCTGCGAACTATCATTAAAATCATCTGTAGTGCCTGAAGAGTGGAGAATGGCCAATGTAACGCCAATATTTT
Source organism: Ichthyophis bannanicus (assembly GCA_033557465.1). Taxonomy (NCBI): domain Eukaryota; kingdom Metazoa; phylum Chordata; class Amphibia; order Gymnophiona; family Ichthyophiidae; genus Ichthyophis; species Ichthyophis bannanicus. The sequence continues at coordinate 522,416,028 of CM066036.1, read as the reverse complement.
AAAAAGAGTTTGAGGGGTGATCCAAGAAACTACAGACCGGTGAGTCTGATGTCAGTACTGGGCAAAATGGTAGAAACCATTATAAAGAATAAAATTTACTGATCATGTGTTTAGTCATAATTTAATGGGAGAAAGCCAAATGGATTTAGCCATGGAAAGTCTTGTTTTGCTGATCTGTTATATTTGAAGGTGTGAATAAACAGGTAGATAAAGGTGAGCCAGTTGATACAGTATATCTGGATTTTCAGAAAGCCTTTGAGAAGGTCCCTCCATAAGAGACTCTTGGCAAAATTAAGTCATGGGATTGGAGGCAGTGTAGTATTGTGGATCAGGAGCTGGTTAAAAGATAAAAAGCAGAGTAGGGTTAAATGGCCAATTTTCTCAATGGAGAAAAGTAAATAGTGGAGTACTGCAGGGATCCACTGCTTTTTAACATATTCATAAATGACCTGGAAATGGGAATAACATGTGAGGTAATCAAATTTGCAGATGAGACAAAATTAATCAAAGCTGTTAAAACCCAAGAGGATTGTAAAATATTTCAAGAGGACCTTGATAAATTGGAGGACTGGGCATCCAAACTGCAGATAAAATTTAATGTGGACAAGTTTAAAGTTATGTACCTAGGAAAGAACAACAAAGACTTTGGTTACACGATGAAAGGTACCACCTTAAATCTTTTTCCTGGGAGGTGATTTCTGAGTGACATCGTGGATAATACTGCTACTACTACTACTACTACTCCTCAGCATTTATATAGCTCTACCAGTCGTATGCAGCGCTGTACATTATAGACATGTAAGAGACAATCTCTGCTCATCAGAGTTAGTCTACTTAAGACAATGAAATCCTCCTCCACTGGCCAAGAAAGCAAATAGAATGCTAGGTATCATAAGGAAAGGAATGGAGAATAAAACCAAGGATATAATAATGCCTCTTTATTGTTCCATGGTGTTACCACACCTTGAATATTGTGTGCAATTCTGCTCGCCATATCTTAAAGATATTGCAGAATTAGAAATAGTACAGAGAGACACCACCAAAATGGTAAATGGGATGGAAGGAGATACCCCTTTGAAGAAAGGCTTAAAAGGTTAGGGCTCTTCGACTTGGAAAAGAGACTGCTAATGGAAGATATGATAGAGCTCTATAAATTAACGGATAGAGTGGAACGGGTTAATATAGATCGGTTGTTTATGCCATCAAAAAGTAGAAAGACTAGAGGACACGCAATGAAGCTACAATGTAAGCCATTTAAGACTAATAACAGAAAATATTTTTTTACTCGATACGTAATCAAACTCTGAAATTTTGTACTGGAGGATGTAGTAAAAGCTGTTAGTGTAGCTGGGCTTAAAAAGGTTTGGACAAGTCCTTGGAGGAAAGGTCCATAAAGCATTATTAAAAAGGACCTGGGAAATCCACTGCTTACCCCAGGATGAGCATTGTGGAACCTGTGTGCCTTTTTTGGGAACCTGCCAGGTACTTAGAAACAAAGAAACATAGAAATATGATGACAGAAAAAGACCACATGGCTTATCTAGTCTGTTCTTCCATATCAACAACTACAACAGTCCCCTTTTTACCTTTTAGAGATCCTCTGTGTTTGTCCCATGGTTTTTTGAATTCAGTTACTGTCCTCATCTCTACCACCTCCACTGGGAGACTATTCCACGGATCCATTACTCTTTCCATAAAGAAATATTTCTGCATATCACTCCTGACTATATCACCCTCATCCCATGTCCCCTCGTAGCAGAACTTGCTTTCAATTGAAAGAGGCTCTCTCCTTGAACATTTATGCCACGGAGGTATTTAAACATCTCAATCATGTCCCCTCTATCCCGCCTTTCCTCTAAGGTGTACATATTGAGATCCTTAAGTCTGTCCTCATATGCTCTATAATGAAGACCACTAATCATTTTAGTAGCCACCCTCTGCACCGACTGTTCACATCCTTTTGAAGGTGCGATCTCCAGAATTGCACACTATACTCCAAATGAGGTCGCACCAAAGACTTATAGAGAGGCATTATCACCTCCTTTTTTCTGCTAGCCATTCCTCTCCGTATGCACCCAAGCATCCTTCTAGCTTTTGCCGTCGCCTTTTCTACCTGTTCAGCTACTTTAAGATCATCAGACACAACCACACCTAGGTCCCTCTCTTCTTTAATGGACAAAAGTACTTCACCCCCTATACTATATTGCTCCCTTGGATTGCTGCAGCCCAAATGCATGACCTTACATTTTTTAACATTAAACATTAATGCCAAATTCTAGATCATTCTTCAAGCTTAGCTAGATCCCTCCTCGTGTTATCTACACCTTCCTGGGTGTCTATTGCAGATTATGGTGGTATCTGCAAAGAGGCAAACCTTACCAGACAGCCCTTCCGCTATATCACTAAAAAAGATGTTAAAAAGAATCGGACCAAGGACAGATCCCGGGGCAGACCACTAGTAACATTCTTCTCAGAGTGAGCTCCATTTACTTGTACTGTTTGTCACCTCCCACCCAACCAATTTCTAACCCAAGCAGTAACTTTAGGGTCCATCCCTAGGGTGCTCAGTTTGTTTGTTTATAAGTCGCCTGTGAGGAACAGTGTCAAAGGCTTTACTGAAATTGAAATACACCACATCTAGGGCTCTCCCTCGATCCAACTCCCTGGTCACCCAGTCAAAGAAATCAATCAGATTTGTCTAACAAGACCTGCCTCTGGTGAATCCATGCTGCCTCGGATCCTGTAATCCGCTGGACTCCAAAAACCTCACTATTTTCTCTTTCAGCAGCGTTTCCAATAATTTACTCACCTCCGAAGTTAAACTAAGCAGCCTGTAGTTTTCAACCACATCCTTACTTCCGCTTTTGTGTAAAGGCATCACATGAGCTTCTCTCCAGTCCTTTGGCACCACTCCCGACTCCAACGATGCATTGAAAAGGTCAGTCAGTGGAGCTGCTAGAACGTCCCCAAGTTCCCTCAGTATTCTAGGGTGTATCCCATCCGGTCCCATCGCTTTGTCTACTTTAAGTTGAGCTAGTTTCTAACGAACACAGTCTTCTGAAAATTGTTCAAGATGTCCCTCACTTCTGTTCCTGTTTGTGGGTGTTTTCTGAGGTCCTGCTCCTGGTTCTTCATCTGTGAACACAGAACAGAAATATTTGTTAAGCAATTCCGCTTTATCCTTATCAGCTTCTACATATTCCTCCCCTGCACCCCTGAGTCTGACAATACCACGTTTGCCCTTCCTCTTCTCACTAATATATCTGAAAAATGTCTTATCCCCCCATTTTATTGCATTGGCTATTTCCTTCTCCTTTTGAATCTTTGCCTTCCTGACTACTTTGCTAGCTTCTCTAAGTTTTTCCAAATACAGATGCCTGTCTTCCTCTCTCTGTGATCTCTTGTATTTCATGAAGGCCTCCCTCTTTTTCTTCACTTTTTCAGCTACTACTTTCGAAAACCATAGTGGTCTCCTTTTCCTTTTACCTTTATTTACCAATTTATCAAAAAGATTGGTTGCCCTTAAAATATCCCTTTTCAGTTTTGCCCACTGTTTTTCTACATCCCCCAGCTGTTTCCATCCCACTAACGACTCCCTGAGGTATTGGCCCATCTTGGCAAAGTTAGTCTTCCTAAAGTCTAAGATCCTTACCTTTGAATGGATTCTAACAGCCCTAGTCCTAATACTGAACCACACCATCTGGTGATCACTGGATGCAAAATGATCTCCATCAGAAACACTTTCACCATTGGTAAGCACCAAGTCCAGTATGGGCCCCTTCATGTGTGGGGTCTGTTACCAATTGCCTGAATAGTTTTCCCTGTAGAGAATCCAGGATCTCCTTACTTCTAGATGATACTGCAGCAGGAATGTGCCAATCAACATCTGGCATATTGAAATCTCCTATCAGTAGCACTTCCCCTTTCCTAGCAATGCTGCGTATGTCTTCAATTAACTCTCTGTCCACCTCTTCCTCTTGTAAGGGAGGTCTGTATATCTTGTGTACTTGTGACATGGATTGGCCATTGTAGGAAACAGGATACTGGGCTTCATGGACCTTGGTCAGACCCAGTATGGCATTTCTTATATTCTTATGTTCTCCAGTACTTTTTCAAGATACAAATGTGTTTCATAAGTCGGAGCATCTTTTTGTGCTGTTTGCTTTTCCGTGCAAGGGTGATGCAGCCATTAAGTCTACTTTGGGGCACTGGATTTAGTAGGCCACTGCCTCGACGTTTATTATGGAACCTGCTGGTTCTAGAGGTTTTGCGTACCCATTCTACCCCAGCACGTGCTATTTGTGGGCAGAGCAGAGCTTGGTAGCCCCTGCAGATAATTGTTGGGTGGCAACATCTGAATCACTTTCCGCTTTTGTCAAGCATTACTGGTTGCATGTCCATGCATGGGTGGACACAGCCTTTGGCTGAAGGGTTTTGCGATCTGCTCTGTTTCTTTTCTGCCCAGTGGAGTCATAGCTTTGGTATGTCCCACTTGTCTGTGCTGGTCTAGCAGGACCCAAGGAAAGGACTTTTTCTCCAGGAACTTGTCCAAGGTGACATTTTACTGATCAATTAAAGTCCATAAAGCATTATTAAAGAGGACCGAGGAAATCCACTGCTTACCGATTGGACAAGCAGAATGAGTTTTGTCTACCTTTTTGGAAACCTAACAGGTACTTGTGACCTGGATTGGCTGTTGGAAACAAGATATACCCGGCTTGATGTTCCCTTGGTCTTACCCAGTATGGCATATCTGATGTTCTTATTGTGAGCACTGTGCACATATGACAGTGGATAATGAGAAGTCCATTAAATTCAAAACTGCTACCTGAAGTTGCTTTTTTTTAACTTTTTTTTTTAAATTATTTTTATTTATTTATAGTTAAACAATACATCATTTCCTCTCCCAGGAGAAACAGTACATCATTTCTGCATCATAAAATAATGACAAACGCCTCCTCCCTCTCCCTAACCTTCCCCACTTATCCGTAATTACTTTTGCCTTTAGGACCTCCCCCCATCCCCCCACTCAGAGCTCAAATCAAACCATCCCATTTATATTTGTATTTCTCCATTCTCTGCCTCCTATAGGCATAGCAACCACCTATCGCAGCCTCGTCTCACACTGAGTGATCTGCAGGGCCATGAGTTGTTTTTTCAGTGGGCCAACACTTCACATCTCACTGCACCCAGACAGGCCATGACTGTCTTTCTCATTTCTCCTTTCTGACCTTCACCCTGCCGAGACAGCAAGAACATCCCCGGTTCTAAACTCACTCGCACCTGTCAGCCTTCTCGTCCAATCTTGCACACACTTCCAAAAGTCCTGTATCACAGAGCAGCCTCACCATATGTGCCAAAAGATCCCCATTCCCCACACCCCTGACAACACAGTGGCGAGGTCCCTGGAAGCATCCATCGCATCATCATTTTGTAGCAATTTCCCATAATGTTCACTGCTATTGGGGCTCTCTTAATCTGGTCTACAGTTTGTTTCCAATCTTTTTGTGTAAACGCATAACCCAAGTCCCGTTCCCACTCCTTTATGTAGGGAAGTTGGCAAAAGGCTGTAGTCTGCATTGCCTTATATATGGCAGATATCGGACCCTCTTTTCTCATACCACTCCACCTCCAAGTCCTTAAATTCCCTCTCCAGCCCCTCTTTCCCTAAAGTCTGCAAAAGGAAGTGACACACCTGCCCGTATTGGAGGCATTCCCCCACCTTCAGATCATAGCTCTCTTGTAATTACTCAGAGGACAAATTCCCCGTCATTCAAGAATTGGTCTAATATTTGCTACCTCGTCTTCGCCCATTTGAGGTACACCCCTCCTTCCCATCCTGGGGTGAATTCCGGAACTCCCCCAAAGCAAGCTAAAGTTGAAAAGCCCACTCCCCTCCTCCTGCTTCCTCACCATATCCCGTATCCTAAGAGCTTGCTGCATGCTTGGGCTGAGGGTATCCTTTCTCTCCCTAGCTTTGGCCCGCATCTACGGGAGGGCCTCCAGATTCCCCCCACTCCACTCACCTCTTCCTGAAAGGTTTTAGAAAAGGACCCTGGGGGTCGATCTAGGCTAGGGGCGAGGGGAGATTTTTAATGACCCCCTCTGTTTCCTCACACGCTATTTCTTGATCTTACCCCTCTGTGGACTCCTCCCCCAAGCTATGAAGCCTAAGTCCATCCAGATATTCCTGAATCTCCTCCTGCTGTATGCCTTCCTGTCAGGCATGTAGTTCCCTATAGAAAGTAACAAATTGTCCCCGAATCGTATCACCCCCCCCCCCCCCTGTTCACATCCCTCCCAGCCCCTGGGTTTTGCTTATCGAGGCTTGGGCAATGTTTCTCTTCAGATGTCACGCCAATAATTTCCAGGCCCTATCTCCCCACTCATAATATACTCATCATACACTTATATATATAGTACACTGCATGACCAACATAATTTGCTGTCTAGAGAGCCTGTAGTTCTGCCTGCATCTTGTCCAACCTCCTCCAGTCCTGCTGGGGCCCCGTGTGTTGGTATGTTAGGATGAGGGTCCGAATGTCCCCCCAGAAGCTGATCTTTCCCTGTCTCTATTGCCTCTTGGGTCGTGTCGCCCACATTATAAACTTCTCCCGAATTACTGCTTTAAGCCCTTCCCAAGAATGACATTTTGCATCTCCACCGTGTCTTTAAAATAGTGGCCTGGATATTCTCCACCACTTTTTATTTTTTTTTGGTTTGTTTGTTTTAAGAAGGTTTTAATTTAGGCACAAAATCTTGACTCTCCCTGAGGCCCTGCTCTCAAGTTCTACCCATACTGGTCTGTGATCCGACCACATCATGGGTTCAGTGTCCGCATCCTGTATCCCTGTCATCAACAGTTGATCCACCAGGATCATGCCAGTCCTACTGAAGCAGTCATGGGTGTGTGAATAAAAGGTATATTCTTTCGAAGCGGGTGAATTTTCCTCCATGTATCCACCAACCCCATACATTGGATAACCCGGCCCTAAGGCCTTATGATTCTGACCCCCCTCACCTTGTGCTCTCAATGTTCGATCCCATGGAGGACTAAGGATGACGTTGAAGTCTCCTCCAACAATTAGTTTCCCCTTTGCTTTCTCTTCTTCCACTCTCCCTACCCCAGCCCAAAAGCTCCCCTGTCCTCTATTAGGTGCATACATTGACATCACCATAAGTTACTCCTACCCCTACCTCTAGGTGCCCCGAACCCCTACCACCCATCCCTCCTTATTTTTAAAATGTTCCTGAATGTGGAAACCAACCCCCCTCAATAAAATTGTTATTCCCCTCCCTTCCCCTCCCCGTGTATCTGCCAAGAAATATTATTCAGGGTACAGCCCATGTTTCAACCTCCCCTCTTCCCAGGCTTTGAGATGCATTTCCTGCAGTAAAATGATGTCCCAGGATCCTCTTTCCTGAAATAACCTCCACCGTTTAAGTAGAGTTTTTAGCCCCTTATTTAATGTGCCAATACGAAGCATCTCCCTATCCTTCTCGCCCCCTTCTCCCCCAAACCTTGCTGCTTTCCCAGAGCTTCGCTTCCCGTGAGGTCCCCCAGCCTTCCATGGCACCCCCCTTCCATCCATTCACACCCATTCATCCTTTACCTCTTTCTCCCACTAAAACCCCCCCTCCCCCTCCTCTCTCTCAAATTTTACCCCCCAAAAAGCCCTATAAGTCCAGTGTCCATACCTATAATGGGTCCAACGCTCAGGCACGAACCCACGTCACGAAGAGCAAACCCAGTAAAGAGACGTGGAATACTCAGAAGGGTAAACTATAAATTTATTCAAAACACAATTGCCACTGGCCCGACACAGGCCGTGTTTCGCTGCCTTCCTCAGGGGCTAAAAGTGGACTTAAAAGCTAAAAATTTATTTTTTATGATAATTCTATATGTTACGTATTATACTATTATGGTTTTGTATAATTTTCTGCATATACAACTTGTTTTTAAGCCTATATGTTGATTTGGTTTATAATAATTTTAAATGTTTATCTTTTTAGGTGTTATTTATATATTTATTATCATTTTGAGGCTGATGTATTAATATGATTTTATTAATATGTATGCTTATGTATTTTTAGCTTTTAAGTCCACTTTTAGCCCCTGAGGAAGGCAGCAAAACACAGCCTGTGTCGGGCCAGTGGCAATTGTGTTTTGAATAAATTTATAGTTTACCCTTCTGAGTATTCCACATACCTATAATGGGCCATATTATATAAGATTCCGACTGAACCCTCGCTGGATTCAGGTGCTATCCCTTCTGTAATTTGAGACTGGCGCTGTTTTTGGGATAGTCTCTTAAGCCGTTTGTCTTTTGCTGCCTTCTTCGCCACTGGTGCTAGCTGCCCCGTGGACTGCCCTTGTGTTCGTTTAGGGAGTCCCTCACACCCCAACTCCTGTAGCTCTTGCCAGGCTTCCTCCAATTTATGCACTTTTTTTGAGGTACCTTTCACTGTGAGGGACAGGCCAAAGGGATGCATCCACCGATATTGAATTCCCATCATTTGTAGGTAAGCCGTCGCCTCCCACAGCTCCCTGCGTCACAACAGGGTCCCCTGGGATAAATCATTTTGTACATTTTCCACCTCGCAATTTTGCCAGGCTATCCAAACAAATTTCCTTGCAGTGCTCAAGAGTTTCTCCTTACTGTGGTGTGTGTGATCTCCTACCCCATTATCTCGAGGTTTATTTCCTCTAGGCACTCCCAAACCTTGGTGGGCTCTATCAACTGCTACCGAGGCCGGGTCCACCTCAGCTCCTTCTCCCCCAAGTTGCAGTATATGGGTAAAGAGACTTTGCACTACTGCCTGTCAATCCTTAATGTCCTCTCCATCTACAGGATCTACAGGTTGCCCTGCTGGGCCTGATCTTCCAGGTCCTCCATTTTTTTTCTTGCATCAGCTCTTGTTGCTGCCTCAGGATCTCCCAGCCTTTGGCCAACTCCTCCAAATCTGTGACCTACATAGTCCTCCACTTCAACCACAAAGCCTCCCAGCTCCCTCCATATCTTGCTGGAGTAATTCTAACAAATACTGACAAAAACCTCCCGCACAAGGTAAAACTAAACAAAGTAAGACAAAACCCTGGTGTAATAAACAAAAAGAACCCCTGAACAACATTTTTGTCGGAGTGATCATTCAAAAGAAGGAGGAATCAAAACCCTCCCCTCGCCGTGACCACTCCTTTTAATCATTTGAACAAATAGTGTAATAATTAAAACACTTAACTTATAGGCTTTCCATGAGCTTAAGAGAACTACAGAAATCGTGATGGACGACGCGGCACGTTTCGTATCAAAAAAATTTCTGACCCTGCATCAGGTTGAAAAAAATCCTGCAGTAGTATAAGCTTCAGTGTCCAAAAGGCAGAGCGTTCAAACCTTTAAAGAATCGGCGTGTGACGTAAGTGCTTGACGAACCCGTGTCTTCCATTGATAAACTCATTCAAACTAGTCAATCAAATTGAAGGAGCTTGTTATAACCAATGGGACAAGGGGGAAACACTACGAGTCAGGGAATCCCCTGTTCCTAATGGTTGGACAAGCAGAAGGTTGACCAATTGTGTGGCAAAACTTAAAATACTGAATTAAATCATGCTATACCATTCCAGAGATGCATTCAGACCCGAAGGGGAAACCGTCCCTAGTTTGTAAATCCATCTTTGTTCTAGTTTTTGTAATTTAGAAACCCTGTCACCTCCCCTGGGGTCCGGGGGAATACTATCCAAAATGCGCCATTTCAGATGATCAAAAGCATGCATTTTTTGCAAACAGTGTCCTACCAAGGGCGCTGTCAGATTCTTCGTACGGAGACGGGAGGCATGTTCTCCTAGATGGACCTTTATGCTTTTTGTGGTTCGTCCAACGTAATATAAAAGACAGAGGCATTGGATTAAATAAACCACAAAGGTGGAATCACAATTAGTGTGCCATTTCGATCTATAATCGAAGTACGAACATCTGTCCAAAGAGGGCCCGATAGAGCCAATGAGCAATAGCGGCATGAGCCGCATGTATAATGACCCGGGTCTAAATGAATTACAGGAGGCCGATCAAGGGGAGATGTAGTTTTGACCACCATGTCCCGTACGTTAGGTCCTCTTGAATAGGCAATCATGAGACATTTATTTGAAAAACAAGAATGTAAACTTAAAATTGGCCAAAAAGAGTAATTCTAAGACTGATTTGAGATACACCCAGAGGGACTTAATATCATCTTTGAGCTCTCTCCAAAAGTCCTGCAACCAGCTTTTCAAATTGTTGTCGCACCAGGGCTCTTTCCATGGCAGTCTCCCCTCCACCACCTCTCCCGACTCAGCTGAGTGCTCTGAACTCTGCTCACGGGACGATTCACGTCTAGCGTAGCTAAATTGAAAAGCTGCCAACTTTTTCCGTTCCAATATAGCTGCCATTTTTATCCAGTCCCTTGCCGGTGGGTGTATTTTTGCTTGTGTTTTTGTTTATCAAGGGGGTTTTCACAGAGCTCTAACAAGCTACCACCATTTAGCTGGCTAATGTTACCGGAAGTCGTGAAGTTGCTGCTTCTTTCCTGTAAAGGGACACCACCATTTGTGTGTTTTCATATGAGCTTCTTCCCAAGTATGGACAGTGGACTTGCTGGCTGTCAGGCAATTTCAGTTATGTGTGGACATCTCTGCTTACCCAACCAAAAAGAGTATTTGGTCTTTGTGAAAATGAGTGTCAAAAGTTGATGTCTTAGGATTGAATGTTTAGACCGACAAATGTAGCATATGTAAATATGTTTGCTCCTGATTTTTGATTAGAGGCTTCATTTAGAAGGAAGCAAACGTGGAAAAGCAAAATATTTGAACAGTGTAAAATAAATATGAATTTAAAACAATTTGTTTCATTGCGTGATAGGCTAGAAATGAATGTGAGTCTGTGCTTTTGTTAAGATTTTGTTTTACATTACAGCACTGGTAATATATTTACAAATGAATTGGGCTGAAGGTGAGGTTGGTTAATTTTCAACAAGCTTTTCAAAAATCCATTCTGGCTAGATAGTTCAAATAAAAGGCTTCAGTATCACAGTAACTTGTTTGTTTAATCATAAACGCAATAGAAGTGCATGTGAGAGGATAAGGATTGGAACAGACAGTTAAACAAAATCAAAACTAGCTCTAAAATAACACTTGCTATAAGAAATTCAAATTTTGGATTTGTTGTCGGGTGAAAAACTTGTAGCTTAAATATACCCAGAAGCCAACCACATAGCAGTTGCTCCTGCTTGCTATTTTTATTTTGTTGTACACTGCTACTTTATTGCAGGTACTCTCTTGTGTAGGTGTTCAGGCCTGTTAATCAAGGTGTACACAAGGGACAAATATACAAGAATCTGGGAATTTAATTTGTTATGAGAAAATTGTTTGACAACCAACATGGTTATGAACTGGAGAATAAGGGGTTAAGATTTAAGAGCCTTTAAAAGGTAGGCTTTTCGGCCTTATTTGAACAACTTTGGGAAAGTGATCAAGATGCAGACTCTGTATATGGTGCGGCCCACTGGAAAGAATAGTTCGGAGATGGTGATGGAAGAGAAGGTAGACACAAGTTCCTTGCTTCACGGGTGGAGTTCCCAAGGAGAGGTAATGAGGACCTGAAGAACAAATGCATGTGTTTAAGTGAGCAAGAGAAGCTTCTATTGCATGTGGGAATGGATAGGGAGCCAACTAAGTTAGAAGAGGCATATTGTGAATGAAGCAGTGTTAGTCAGCCATAGGTCATCAAAAGGTGAATTTGAATTTTTTATTTTGGAATGGGTTGAAGTGGGGAAAAGACAATGGAAGTCCTGTAAGGAGTACGTTGCAGAAGACAATGAGAAATGGATAGAGGTTTTTGTAGTGTTCGGAAAGGATAGGTTTCGGTGATAATATCCAACATTCTGCTTCTCTATGTGTATAGAAAAGAAGTTGTCAAAAATTATCCCAAGGTTTCAGGCTTAGGAGACTGGGCAAAATGACAGGGTTGTCCATGGAAAGGTGGGAGGTGAGTTTGAGGGGAAGAGAAGCTCTGACTTGACCATGTTAATTTCAGATGGCGATGGGACATCCAGGTGGCAGTGTCAGACAAGCAGGCTCAGATTGGATTTCCAGTGAAATCCCAGATGTAGAGTGCAGTAATATAGGGAAGTATTCTTTTATGGAAAGGAAGGTGGATGCATAGAATAGCCTCCCAACAGAGGTGGTGGAGACAAGGACTTTAAATGAATTCAAGAAAGCATCGGGCAAGCAGAGGATCTCTAAATGAGAGGACGGGATTATATAGCTTGGTAGTTAGTATGGATGAGAAGAATAGATAAGCCAAATGGACTTTTATTTGCCATTATTTTCTGTTTCTCTTTCTGTATTTGAGTCATCAGCATAATGATCATAGGAGATCAGAGCAACCAGGGAGGAAATATATAGAAGAGGGCTCAAGACAGAGCCTTGAGATGTACCTAGTGATAGTAGGTAGTGGCGGAGGTGGATCTGCCAAAGCATATACTAAGGGGTCAATTTCATAAGGCATACCTATATTTCCTTGTGAGTTTACATGCATAAATTATGCTATTAATGATTTATGAGTGTAAATTGTCACGTTTAGGTAATATAGGCTGTAATATAGGCTGTCGCCATTCTGAAAGTATCGTGTTGGACCAATGGTAGGTACTTAAATTGTGGGCATGCACAGGGGCAGAGTTTGGATGAAGCCTGGGTGGAACGCAAACTTCATGCATAGATTCTAAACTACAGTTGTGGTCAACATTATTGGCGCCCTTGCATTTTAGGTATGTTGTGTACAATATCTTGAGAAATAATTGGAAATATTCCAACTGTATGTTGTAATAAAATTTAATAGTATGTTCAAAGGTATAACAAAAAAAAAGATAGTAATTTCTGAGGAAAAAAACAAAATATGACCTGGACAGCATTAATGGCACCCTTCATTAATATTTGGTTGCACAACCCTTGGTAGGGATGACAGCCCCCAAATGTTTCTTGTAGTCATCTACACGTATAAGTTTTGTACATATGTCTTCTGGTAGTTTCCCCTGATCTTCAACTGCAATTTGTTACACTCATGAATATTTCCAGGATCCCTTTTACCAATGACAGATTTTAGCCTTTTCCCAAGGTTCTCGATTGGCTTGAGATCAGGACTCACTGGCCAATTTAAAACAGTCAATTTGTTCCTCTTTAACCATTCTTTTGCCCTTTTGGATGTATGTTTTGGGTCATACTGGAAGACCCATACTGGAAGACCCACGATCTTTGACCCAGGCCTAACTTTCTGACACTAGGGAGCCCATTTCACTCCAAAATACCTTGGTAGTATTCTCGACTCTTTCCTTTTGATACATTTCCGACCTCCAGTTTCTGAGTCAACAAAATAGCCCCACAACATTATGGAACCTCCACCATATTTAAATCTAGGAAGGATGTTTTTTTCCCTTATAAGCTTCATTTCTTAATCTAAATGTATTGCTGATCTGCATTTCCAAAGAGCTCAAGTTTTTGGTTTCATCTGTCCACAGAACATTTTTCCAGAAGGATTGTGGTTTCTCAAGGTGGGTTTGGACAAAAATCGGAGGTGCCTTTTTGTCTGAGCATTGGGGTCCTCCTCTGCCTTCTCCTTCGTCCATGAAGTCCTTTGTGTTAGTGCATGGCATACGGTGTGGGTTGAAACACCCCTCCAGATTGCTCCAGTTCAGCGTTAAGCTCTTTGGATGTTGTACGTGGTGTTTTTCCAACTGTTTACACTAACCTTCGAAGACTACTTGGATTAATTTTCCTCTTCCCACCATGTCCTAGGAGGTTCTTGAGCAGAAAACTTCTTAATAACATTGCAGACTGTAGACACAGGAATTAAACATAGAAACATAGAAACATGACGACAGAAAAAGACCACAAGGCCCATCTAATCTGTCCTTCCATAACAACTACAACAGTCCACTTTTTACCTTTAGAGATCCTCTGTGTTGGTCCCATGCTTTTTTGAATTCAGTTACTGTCCTCATCTCCACCACCTCCACTGGGAGACTATTCCACGGATCCACTACTCTTTCCGTAAAGAAATATTTCCGCATATCACTCCTGAATCTATCTCCCTTCACCCTCATCCCATGTCCCCTCGTAGCAGAACTTGCTTTCAATTGAAAGAGGCTCTCTCCCTGAACATTTATGCCATGGAGGTATTTAAACATCTCAATCATATCACCTCTATCCCGCCTTTCCTCTAAGGTGTACATATTAAGATCCTTAAGTCTGTCCTCATATGCTTTATAATGAAGCCCATTAATCATTATCTCCAGGAACAAGCAGGAATAAGTCCTCACATATGGGTACGTCGGAACCGACGGAGCCTGCGTGGGAAAGCTCCCCAGCTTCCCAGAAAGGAAGCTTTTGGGGCCTCCCACTGCACATGCGCGCTGCCTTCCCGCCTTCCTGACCAGCTCTCCTCAGTTTCTCTTTTTCCGCGGAGCCAGCAGGTTGTGTTCCTGTCACCGCTGAAGAAATTCTTGTTTTAGTTTGTTTCTTTAGACCGCGTACCTGCCTTCCCCATACCGAAACCGGTACCGCCGGGGTCTCTCTTTCTTTCTTTAAAAAAAAAAACAAAAAACAAAATCTTTATTTTTGCACAACTTGGTGACTTCGGTTAGGCCTCAGGCCTACACAAATTCTCCTCATGGAGAGACCAGCCCCTGGTTTCAAGAAGTGTACCAAGTGTAGTGCTGTTATTTCTGTCACAGACACCCATGACTGGTGTCTTAAATGTTTGGGACCTGACCACTCCATTCCGGACTGCCCATCCTGCTCCCAGATGTCTAAACGTGGTTTGCAGAACCGGGCCAACAAATTCCATGTGCTGTTTGCTTCAGATAATCCAGCATCACAGTCATCCAGGTCTTCCTCTCCGGATGGATCTCAGGTAACCAAACCTTCTTCGGGCAGGTCCTCAAAGAGCAAATCTCCTTCAAAGCATCGAGAGGCTCTCAATTTTGAATCTGAGGACCATGCCCCAGCCAAACAACCCCGGCGGGAAGCTCTGGCTTCCAAAGCACCATCTATGGGGTTACAGGTTGACATCGATGGCACGGTCTCGACTGATCACCTGTTAGACTGCTCTGGGGTACCGGCACATACCGGTACCGACATCCAGGCAGCAGTGGCGTCTATGAGCAATACTGTTCAGACCATGCAGCAGGCCATGCTGGCTTTCATTAAAGCTGCGACGCCCTCGGTACCGCATCCAGCGGTTCCGGGTCCGGTTCCGGCATCGTTTCCCATATCGGAACCGAGACCATCGTCTTCCAAACGCAGATCGGTTCCGCATGCCGGATCCGGGTTTTCACCCGATACCGATCCCATACCCGGTACGCCCGATGTCGATACCGAACGGTATGCGTATCGTGCGTTGGAAGCAAATAGAGGATACTCTGATTCTTCTGAGGATTTTGACTCCTCTGAGGACTCTGATGAGCTGTCTCTAGTTCTTCCTGAAGACCCTTCTTCCCCAAAGAGGAGAATGTCTCCACCAGAGGATTTGTCCTTTCAAGATTTCATTATAGAACTAGCTAAAGGACTTTCTATTACCACATCCTCTGAAAAAGAACCTAGATCAAAGAAACTGGATATTTTAGGATACCCTAAGGTTCCTAAAGAGGCAGTCACCCTGCCTATCCATGAAATCCTTCAAGAACACTTGATGGACTTATGGGAGGCTCCTCTAACGTTGTCTCCTTATTCTCGTAGGTTGGACACCATGTACCGGGTCCCTCCCTCCTCCTAGTTTTCAAAAGACTCAGCTGCCTCACCATTCCATTGTGGTGAAGTCTGCGCTGAAAAAGATTGAGTACCAAAAGGCACTCTTCTACCCCTCCAGGGCGAGAATGTAAGACCCTAGACTCTTTTGGTAGGAAAATCTTCCAGGCTAGTATGCTTATAGCCAGGATTAATTCATACAGTCTGTATATGGGCATGTTTCTCAGGGAACTTGCCCTAAAGGTACGGCATTTTGCCCCCTTTATCCCTGAGGATAAAAAGGAGGAGTTCATTTCTATAGTGAAACAGCTTCTAGATGTTTCTAAGTTCTCCAACAGAGCAGCCTTTGATTCCTTTGAAGGTGCCGGTAGAGCTTCGGGCATTGCCATTGCAGCCCGACGACTTGCTTGGCTCCAGGCCTCTGACCTAGAACCCTGGGTCCTGGATGGCTTACGGAATCTGCCCTGTACAGGTGAGAACTTATTTGGTAAAGACTGGCAAATTAAAGCCGCTCAAATGGACGCAGAAAATGCTACCTTAAATAGACTTTCTAAGTCTACCTCTACTCCTGCCAAGAAAAAGTCTTTCAAGAGGCCTTACTACAAGGCCAGTTTTTCCAAAAATATTGGCCAACAATCTTCTCAGCCTCGCTTTGCTGCTAAATGTCAGCAGCCTAAACAGGCAAGGTCAAAGCCTGCAGTGTCTGCCACTCCTCAGCAGGCTCAACCCCCTCAGGGGTTTTGACTTGCCCCTAGAGAACTTAACCTTTCTGGCTCTAGAACAACCAGAGCCCCTCACCATTCCCGGAAGGTTAGCTCACTTTGCTCCCAGATGGGGGCAAATTACATCAGAGCAATGGACCCTCTCTATCATCAGAGAGGGCTACAAACTTCATTTTTCCAACCTTCCTCCATATACCATGGTGAGGCACTTCAATTCTCCCCCATCTCTCCTGGACATGTTGGGTCAGGAAATCTCTTCTCTCCTTGCCCAAGGGGCAATAGAAGAGGTTCCTCTTCTTCAACAAGGGACAGGATTCTACTCCCCTTATTTTCTCATACCAAAGAAGACAGGGGGATTCAGACCTATCCTAGATCTGAGAGAATTGAACAAATTTCTGTACAAGGAGAAATTCAAAATGCTTTCTTTAGGCATTCTCCTTCCATACCTTCAGAGTCAGGATTGGCTTTGTTCTCTAGATCTCAAGGATGCGTACAGACATATACTCATCCACCCATCCCACAGAAAATATCTAAGATTTCTGTTTCAGGGAAAACATTTCCAGTACAGAGTACTTCCCTTCGGTCTAGCCTCTGCTCCAAGAGTGTTCACCAAATGCATGGCAGTTGTTGCCACATTTCTAAGAGGTCTGGGAATTTTTGTATTCCCTTATCTGGACGACTGGCTCATCCGAGCTCCATCTCAGTCAGAGGCCCAGATTTCCCTGGACCGCACAAGGCACATTCTGCAGTATCTGGGACTGGTGGTAAACCTTGCCAAGTCTCAACTTATCCCTACTCAGTCTCTGGAATTCATAGGGGCCCAGTTGGACACCACCACTGCAAGGGCCTACCTACCTCAAGTCCGGGGCCAACGTCTGGTGTGCTTGGCCTCCCAAGCTCAGTCCAGCAGTCACTTGACAGCCAGAGAAATGCTGCGACTTCTGGGCCACATGGCCTCCACGGTTCACGTGATGCCCTACGCTCGTCTTCATATGAGAGCAGCTCAATGGACCTTGGCCACCCAGTGGACTCAAGCATCAGGAGCGCTCTCCGACCAAATACTCACCTCAAAGCGTCTGTTTTGGTCTCTCCAATGGTGGATGTCCACCGAGAATCTGTTGTTGGGGGCCCCCTTCCAACCTTTGTTGCCCCAAGCAACCCTCACAACAGATGCCTCCCAAACAGGGTGGGGAGCCCATCTACAATCCCTCTCCACTCAGGGTACTTGGTCTCCACAGGAGACCACCCTTCACATCAACCTCCTGGAACTGCGAGCAATCTTCTTTGCCCTCAAAGTCTTCCATACCCTCCTTGTCAACCTGACCGTCCTAGTTCAGACAGACAATCAGGTAGCCATGTTCTACATAAACAAACAAGGAGGGACAGGCTCTCTGTCGCTTTGCAACGAAGCTCTCAGATTATGGGCCTTCGCCAGAGAGCATCAAATTCATCTTCTGGCAGTGTATCTTCCAGGGGTTCAAAACTCTCGGGCAGACAGACTCAGTCGAGTTCTGCTTCCACACGAATGGTCCTTGCATATGGACCAGATACGCAGAATCTTTCAGGAATGGGGAACCCTGGACATAGACCTCTTTGCAAGTCCGTGGAATGCCATACTTCCCCGGTTCTGTTCCAGGACTCCGTGTCAGGGAGCTCAGGCCAACGACGCCTTTCTCCTGCATTGGGGTCAGGAATTCCTATATGCCTTTCCACCCATTCCTTTGATTCCCAAGACTCTGTTCAAACTCCAGAGGGATCACGGATCGATGATCCTCATAGCTCCACGCTGGCCACGCCAAGTGTGGTTCCCTCTACTTTTGCACCTCTCCCAGGGACCCTCCCTGGACCTGGGAGCTGCGCCAGACCTTCTGTCTCAGGAGGAGGGGACTTTGTGGCACCCAAACCCCAAGTCCCTACACCTCAGAGCTTGGTTACTGAAGGCCTAAGCCTTCATGACTTCAATCTTTCTCAACCAGTGAGAGAGATCCTTCATGCCTCTAGGAAACCCTCCACGAGGCGTTCCTATGCTTTCAAATGGAAACGCTTTTCCATTTAGTGTGCTCAACAGGGTCTTGACCCTCTAGCACTTCCTTTGAATTCTCTACTAGACTATCTCCTGCATCTTTCTAATGCAGGCCTTAAGACGAATTCAGTAAGAGTCCATTTGAGTGCTATTGCAGCATCCTTAAAACCTATAAATGGACAACCTGTCTCCTCTCATCCTCTTATTGCAAGGTTCATGAGAGGCCTGACTCTAACTAAGCCTCCCATCCGGCCTCCTCCGGTAGCATGGGATTTGAACCTAGTTCTAGGTCAGCATATGAAGCCACCTTTTGAACCGTTGGTTTCTACCTCCTTGAAATTTCTTTCCTGGAAGGTTCTTTTCCTTATTGCAGTCACTTTGGCTCGCCGCATCAGTGAACTACAGGCCTTAGTGGCTCATCCACCTTATACTAGGTTCCATCATGATAAGGTGGTCCTTAGGACGAATCCCCACTTTATGCCCAAAGTGGTCTCGCCTTTTCATCTTAATCAAGAGGTATATCTACCTGTCTTTTTCCCGGCTCCTCATGCATCCAGTGCAGAGAGGAACCTTCATACTCTGGATTGTAAAAGAGCTCTTGCCTTTTACCTCAACAGGACTCGGCCGCATCGAAAGTCTTCCCAGCTTTTTGTGGCTTTTGATTCTTCTCATTTGGGACTTCCAGTCTCCAAACGTACACTTTCCAATTGGATTGCTCAGTGTATTTCCTTTGCTTACCAGAGTAAAAACATTTCTCTGGAAGGCCATGTCACAGCTCACAATGTGAGAGCCATGGCCACTTCTATGGCTCATCTTCACTCTGTATCCATAGATCAGATCTGTCGAGCCGCCACCTGGGCCTCGGTTCATATCTTCACAGCCCATTACTGTTTGGACAAGGACTCCCGCCGGGATGCCTTGTTTGGTCAGGCTGTCCTCAAACACCTGTTCCATACTTGAACAACTCCTGCCCACCTTCCCAGGATGGATGCCTGAGATCCATACGAAGATGGCGAACCCTTGGAAGGGGATCTCCCAGGCATCTTAGCTAGGGAGTCCCCATATGTGAGGACTTATTCCTGCTTGTTCCTGGAGATAGCACAGTTACTTACCTGTAACAGGTGATCTCTGGGAACAGCAGGAATTAGTCCTCGCAACCCACCCACCTCCCCTAGGAGTTGTATCTTCTATCTTCCTTTCCTCTCTCTATTGTCTCAGCTATAAACTCGAACTGAGGAGAGCTGGTCAGGAAGGCGGGAAGGCAGCGCGCATGTGCAGTGGGAGGCCCCAAAAGCTTCCTTTCTGGGAAGCTGGGGAGCTTTCCCGCGCAGGCTCCGTCGGTTCTGACGTACCCATATGTGAGGACTAATTCCTGCTGTTCCCAGAGATCACCTGTTACAGGTAAGTAACTGTGCTTTAGTAGCAACCCTCTGCACCGACTCCATCCTGTTCACATCCTTTTGAAGGTGCGGTCTCCAGAATTGCATACCATACTCCAAATGAGGTCGCACCAAAGACTTATACAGAGGCATTATCACCTCCTTTTTTCTGCTAGCCATTCCTCTCCGTATGCACCCAAGCATCCTTCTAGCTTTTGCTGTCGCCTTTTCTACCTGTTTAGCTACTTTAAGATCATCAGACACAACCACGCCTAGGTCCCGCTCTTCTTTAGTGGACAAAAGTACTTCACCTCCTATACTGTATTGCTCCCTTGGATTGCTGCAGCCCAAATGCATGACCTTACATCTTTTAACATTAAATCCCAGCTGCCAAATTCTAGACCATTCTTCAAGCTTAGCTAGATCCCTCCTCATGTTATCTACACCTTCCTGGGTGTCTACTCTATTGCAGATTTTGGTATCATCCGCAAAGAGGCAAACCTTACCCGACAGCCCTTCCGCTATATCACTAACAAAGATGTTAAAAAGAAACGGACCAAGGACAGATCCCTGGGGCACACCACTGGTAACATCCTTCTCCTCAGAGTGAGCTCCATTTACTTGTACTCTTTGTCGCCTCCCACCCAACCAATTTCTAACCCAAGCAGTAACTTTAGGGTCCATCCCGAGGGTGCTCAGTTTGTTTATAAGTCGCCTGTGAGGAACAGTGTCAAAGGCTTTACTGAAATCTAAATACACCACATCTAGAGCTCTCCCTCGGTCCAACTCCCTGGTCACCCAGTCAAAGAAATCAATCAGATTTGTCTGACAAGACCTGCCTCTGGTGAATCCATGCTGCCTGAGATCCTGTAATCCGCCGGACTCCAGAAACCTCACTATTTTCTCTTTCAGCAGCGTTTCCAATAATTTACTCACCACCAAAGTTAAACTAACCGGCCTGTAGTTTTCAACCACATCCTTACTTCCACTTTTGTGTAAAGGCACCACATGAGCCTCTCTCCAGTCCTTTGGCACCACTCCCGACTCCAACGAGGCATTGAAAAGGTCAGTCAGTGGAGTTGCTAGAACGTCCCCAAGTTCCCTCAGTATTCTAGGGTGTATCCCATCCGGTCCCATCGCTTTGTCTACTTTAAGTTGAGCTAGTTTCTCACGAACACAGTCTTTTTGAAAATTGTTCAAGATGTCCCTCGCTTCTGTTCCTATTTGTGGGTGTTTTCTGAGGTCCTGCTCCTGGTTCTTCATCTGTGAACACAGAACAAAAATATTTGTTAAGCAATTCCGCTTTATCCTTATCAGCTTCTACATATTCCCCCCCTGCACCCTTGAGTCTGACAATACCACTTTTGCCCTTCCTCTTCTCACTAATATATCTGAAAAATGTCTTATCCCCCCATTTTATTGCATTGGCTATTTCCTCCTCCTTTTGAATCTTTGCCTTCTTGACTACTTTGCTAGCTTCTCTAAGTTTTTCCAAATACAGATGCCTGTCTTCCTCTCTCTGTGATCTCTTGTATTTCATGAAGGCCTCTCTTTTTCTTCACTTTTTCAGCTACTTCCTTCGAAAACCATAGCGGTCTCCTGTTCCTTTTGCCTTTATTTATCATTTTAACAAGATTACAAGATTTTTGGAGATGGCCTTGTACCCTTTGAAGTTTGATTTTTGGTGGTGATGGCTTTTCTGATGGTCTTGAGCAGCTCAATTGTGAAAATGGAACAGGGAGTGAGTGTGGCCATTTTAAACATTAGAGCCATCATTCATTGGTTGATTCAAGTCATGTGAGGTACTGACACTTGATCACATGTGTGTCCAATTTTACGACAGTGTGAACGTGGTTCTTCTGTTCAAACTGATTTGAATTATTTATAAGGGTGCCAATCATGTCTTCAAGAACTAAAAGTAGACCCAATTGTATCCAACTGGTGAAAAAACAATGTTTTTTGTTGAACTATTTGTCATGAGGAATACCTCTTGGAACAGATTCTCCTTTTTAATAATTTTAAAAGGTTTGCCAAAATGTAGTGAACCGCCACTGAAAGTGTATTCAAACATAAACATTTGCGAGACACCCCAGTATTCAATAATCGCTTTAAAATCTCTTTCAACACTGCATTCTTTCCTTTAAAACCTGAATATATGGAAAAGAGAAGTGACAGCTCTGGACATCGGATGAAGATAAAAAAGCTATGCATTGTTTTCCATATATTCAGGTTTTAAAGGAAAGAATGCAGGGATTTTAAAGTGATTATTGAATACTGGGGTGTCTCGCAAATTTTTATGTTTGAATACACCAGGGGTCTCAAACTCAAATTGCTTTGAGGGCCAAATGAGGACTTGTAAAGTAACCCAGGGGCCGCATAAGACGTGGGGCCTCATTTGCATAAGGGGCCTCATTTGCATAAATATTTGCATAATGTTACCATACACTAACTTTTAGTAAACATGCCTCTTAATGAGTATGGATAAAGAAAGACTAAAAGATTCAGAAATAGGAAGACAATAATTAAACTGGGAACCCCAAAAGCCAAACTTGGAATGTACAACAACACTGTAGAAATAAAACTATAAATTAATTTCCTCTTGTACTAAACAAAGCGCAAACATTACTGATGCACATTTCCCAGAGCTGACATATTCCAGTTAATAAATTCAAAATAAAGAGATATTTTTCTACCTTTTGTGCATTTTTTTTCAGTTGCAATTGCTCCAGCCACTTCTGGTTTCTTCGTGTCTTCTGCTATCTCCATCGTCTGCTGTCCATTTGTCCTTTCTTCTCTCTTCTAGTTTTTTTCCATTCTCTCTCCCTACATCTGCTTTAACATACTAATCTTTCTCCTTTTGCTCTTTCCTCTCCTATTTCATCCACTCAAATTTTACCCCTCCATCCTCAATCCCCACTTACTCTCCCAATACCTGGCCAATTGTAGATTTGTCTTCTCTTCCAGACAAAATATTTTTCCCCTCTCCATTTCACTTTCCCAGCTCCATCCCATTCTAATCCTCCCCCAACATCAGCTCCCTTCTAGTTCCAGCCCCACCCAGCATCTGCTCCTTTCTAGTCCCTGCATCAGTCCATTTCCAGTCCTATCCTAGCCTCACCATCAGCCCATTTCCAATCCTAGCCCCCCCATCAGCCCATTTCCAATCCTAGCTCCCTCCCCTCACAGCCCATTTCCATTCCAAGCCCCCCTCCCCATCAGCCATTTGCAGTTCAAGCCCCCCTTCCACTCAGCCCATTTCCAGTCCTAGCAACCCCCCCAGCCCATTACCAGTCCTAACCTCCCCATAGCGCACTTCCAGTCTTACCCCCCCCATCACCCCATTTTCAGTCTTACCCCCCCCCATAGCCCATTACCAGTCCTAGTCCCCCCCCCATAGCCCACTTGCAGTCGTATCCCCCATCACCCCATTTTCAGTCTTACCTCCCCTCATAGGCCATTACCAGTCCTAACCCCCCAATCAGCCCACCTCCAGTCCTAACCCCCATCACCCCATTTTCAGTCCTAGCCCCCACCATAGCCCATTACCAGTCATAACCCCCCCCTGCCAATAGCCCACTTCCAGTCCTAACCCCCATCTGCCCATTTCCAGTCCTAGCCCCCACCATAGCCCATTACCAGTCATAACCCCCCCCCTGCCAATAGCCCACTTCCAGTCCTAACCCCCATCTGCCCATTTCCAGTCCTAGCCCCCACCATAGCCCATTACCAGTCATAACCCCCCCCCCCCTCCCAATCGCCCACTTCCAGCCCTACCCCCCATCTGCCCATTTCCAGCCATACCCCCCCCCCCCCGACAGAGAAAAACAAAAAAACCCCAAAACCCTGACTTCTGCCGTTGCCGCCGTGGCAGCGGCAGAATCAATTGTCAAATAAAAAAAAAAAAGACTTCTGCTGCTCAAGCAGCAATATCACCTGTCCTGCGGCCCCTTCCCCTGTGCCCGGAGATCCGAATCTGCTCATCAGCGGCGTGCTTTTCAAGCCGCGAAGAGTATTCCCCTCTCGCGCGGTTTCAAGCCGCGCGAGAGGGGAATACTCTTTGCGGCTTGAAAAGCACGCCGCTGATGAGCAGATTCGGATCTCCGGGCACAGGGGAAGGGGCCGCAGGACAGGTGATATTGCTGCTTGAGCAGCAGAAGTCTTTTTTTTTTTTATTTGACAATTGATTCTGCCGCTGTCACGGCGGCAACGGCAGAAGTCAGGGTTTTGGGGTTTTTTTGTTTTTCTCTTTCGCGGGCCGCACAAAGTTGTCTTGCGGGCCGCATGCGGCCCGCGGGCCGCGTGTTTGAGACCCCTGGAATACACTTTCAGTGGCGGATCACTACATTTTGGCAAACCTTTTAAAACGATTAAAAAGGAGAATTTGTTCCAAGAGGTATTCCTCATGACCAATGTTCCCTCTAATTTTCTGTAGGCTGTGTGTGCATAAAATATCAGCTTTGTGCAGCTTTTGAAGGAAGGTTAAATTTTTGTGCACCACATAACGACACTCGGAGTTATATACTTTAAAATTTGACTACACGTCAGAATACAGTATGTACACCACATTGATTTTAATCTAATTAAATGAAAATAGATGATTACTAAATGAAGTGGGAAATTTCTAGTAATTACAATCATAACTTTTAAATTTTAAGATGTCTGTGTTTTCTATCAGAATCAGAGCCGTAATTTTTGTGCGCTCTGTTGTAAAGTATGTGCGCTCACTCGGCGAGGTGTGTGCGCGTGCACATGCGCACAGCTTAGAGGGAACAGTGCTCATGACAAATAGTTCAACAAAAAAAATCGTTTTTTCACCAGTTGGATACAATTGGGTCTACTTTTTGTTCTTGTGGAATTTATTTGGTAGATCAGAGTTCTTGTTTGGCTTGAATAATCATGTCCTGGTAATGCCTCTGTTTTTATACTATTTCCTTTTTTAACTGATTTTGTTTTGATTCTTTTATGTGTCAAATACTTGTGCATATATAGTCCAAAACCATTTCACTGTCCACTTTTTTTTTTTGAGAAACTTAACATTAAGGGGTTGAACTGCAGTAATGTTGACCACAGCTGTACTATAACTTTTATGCACGTGAATCTAGGTGTGAACATTTAAACCAGCCATAGGGTTAGCTTAAGTGCTCACTCTTCGATTTAACTGTTATTTTTGACCACTTCTGCTCTCATTTATTTAAACTTTTTTATATATCACTTTTCCAGATATCAAAGCGGATTACAGAGAACATTAGGGGAAAAGGTGTGATGGAATCATTATAACTTGGTGTATGCATACTTTATAAAATAGGAACAAAATACATGTGTTAATCTACGCATACCTTAGAAGTACAGGGAGATAGATGGGAAAACCACGATACAAAAGGATCATGAAATTCAAGCAAGGACAGAATATCATCAAAGCAGTGGATAGGTCAAGAAGGATGAGGATCGAGTAGAGAGAGGCCCTTGCTTGTGGCTAGGAACAGGTTACTGGAGACATTTTGGAAAAGGCTGTTTCTCTAGAACTTAGAGGATGCATGCCAAATTGAAGTGGTTCAAGAATGGTGGCTTGTGAGGAAAGTTAAAATTAACGTACTGGAAGTGAACAGCACGTTCCAAGTAGTTTGATTGTGAAAGGGAGGAGGAAAATGGGATGATAGTTGGGGCAGGGCAGATCTGGTCCAGTTGAGCCTTTCTTTTAGTCCTTTGAGTTTAGTTGTCCTTATTTTGTTGAAGTATATCTGAAATCTGCAGCCTGCCAACACAGTGGGTTGGAGACCTGAACTTTGAACGCTTTGTGTATGCTGTTTGCAGAACATGAAACAGGCCTGACTTGCCTGCCTTTTTTTCATTTATCGGACAAACGGCATATCTGATTTTAGAGGAATTCTTATCTGAGAATACACTAAATGGTTTTTGACTAAAATATTTCCTTTTCTGGAGCTAATAAGTAGATTAATTGTCTTGAAGAGACTAAGTGTACCGTGATGTCTATTTTTGTTCAGATTATGGATATTGTAATCTGCTCTGGATTGTCAGTTGACTTTAAATAGCAAAATATAAATAAATGAGTAGCGAGAGTCCATTCTCAACCCTTGCTAATGTATTCATAATCGTCTGTCATCAATTGTTATCTTCGATAGAAAAGTTGATCATCCTGGTGAATCAATTCTTTGTGCTCAGTTTTAGTTTAACTTATTCATTTTGATATGCTGTCTTTCATTTGTATGTAGCAGAACAGCTTACAGTTAAGCATCATAAAAATGACAGTAATAGTTTAATGACCACATGGATATGGAAATATAGTGCATGGTGATGAAAAATACAGTCGTAGCAGAGGAAACGGAAGGAAAAGCAAAAAAGTAAGACACATGGTTGGTGTTAGCCCACTAAGAAGGCAAAAACTGCCTATAAATTCTTAGAACATTCACTCCTCACCAAAGTCCAGTGGAAAAAGGACATAGTCTAGTGCAATGCAACTAGGTCTAGCTATATAAAGACTTAATAAGGGGGAGGGGGAGAAGAGTCACAGGTGTTATACCGCTGACCCTCACTTTTTTATTGAACTGCAGTTCACATAGAAGTGCATGGAGATCACCACAAATGGAATATAATCATATTTCCATATAGCCACTTTACGTGCCACCACTGCTAGAGTAATGTAGAAAGCATAGGACATACATCATTTAAAAAACATGAAATTTCATAAATACGCTTATGATCTTGGGCAAGTCACTTAACACTCCACTGCCTCAGGTACAAACTTAAGAGCAAAAATGCAATGTGTGCCTTAAGAGCAGGCCTACTAAATTGTGGTAGCCTTTAGCAGCTGTCGTGGTGTGATAGCTGTAAAAGACCTGTGGTAAATCCAAAACCTTTGTGGTATTTTCAGGGGGTAAGACCTGCCACATGGGTCTCTGCAGTAAGTGCAAGGGGAGGACAGATAGCTAGTGAGCTCTGTCCACCCAACTGCTGTGTGTGCCCTCCCTCCCCCATCACAACTGTTCCCTCCCACTACCCCCATCTGACAATGTACCAAACTGTAGCATCGACAATATTTAAAAAAAACAAACAAACCCAAAGTGGCCTCCCCCATCTTCATCTTTTGTTTTGTTCTCCCAGCCCCCATCATCTCCCAATCCTCATCAGGATCAGTGTAATCCCAAGCAGCTAACACCATCCTAGCTAGCCAGTCAGGCCCCTCCCACCCCCTCCAGATCCTTTAAAAAAAACAAAACAAAAACAGCTAACCAGTCATGCTGCCAGTCATCCTCCCCCATTCAAACCACTGAATCCCAGCTAGTCAGTTGGCCTAAGGCAGCGTTTTTCAACCACTGTGCCGCGGCACACTAGTGTGCCGTGAGATATTGTCTGGTGTGCCGTGGGAAAAATTCCAATTTCATCCGTAACATGTGGCCTCGGCTCACAAATTAGGGTTGCCAACCGGCTGGTTTTCAGCCGGCCTGGCTGGTTTTTCCATGGCCAGGCCGGCTGCCGGCACAGTTATAAAACCGGCCATTGAAAAGCCGGTTTTTTGCTCTGGCCGCAAGATCGGGAGCGGCCAGAGCAAAAAACCGGCTTTTGTGCCGAAGTCCGCGGCGCGAACGCGATCGCGATTCCCTATAGCAGTGCAGCCGCTGGTTCTGCTTTGTACAGAGCAGCGGCTGCACTACACTTTGAAAAGTAAAGAGAAACTGTGTCAGGAGCCCTCCGATCATGCAGAGTCCAAGGAAGTGATGTCATGGGGGCGGGCTCCTCACAGGCTGTCTTTCCTTTTCAAATTAACTTTAGCTGCAATAAAGTTAATTTGAAAAGGAAAGACAGCCTGTGAGGAGCCCGCCCCCATGACATCACTTCCTCGGGTTCTGCGATGACCGGAGGGCTCCTGACAGTTTCTCTTTACTTTTCAATGTAAGTGTAGTGCAGCCGCTGCTCTGTACAAAGCAGAAGCAGCGGCTTGGGCAGAGGGGAGGTGTGTGTGTGTGAGTGAACCAGCAAGGGGGGGGGATTGTGAGTGAACCCCCAAGGGGGGGGGAGTGTGTGTGAACCAGCAGTGGAGGGGGGGGTGTGAGTGAACCAGCAGGGGAGGGGGGGTAAGTGAGTGAGTGACCCAGCAGGAGGGGTGAGTAAGTGACAGGGGGGTGGGTGAGTGAACCAGCAGGGGAGGGGGGGGTGGTGTGAACCAGCAGGGGAGGGGGGTTGGTGTGAGTGTTTGATTCCTATTCAAGAGAATTACTTTATATATAGGCACAGAGGTAAATTTTTTTAACATTTTCTAATGGTGGTGTGCCTCGTGATTTTTTTCATGAAAAAAGTGTGCCTTTGCACAAAAAAGGTTGAAAAACACTGGCCTAAGGGACCCTCCCGACCCCCTCCTCCAATCGTTACTTTACAGATCCTGGTGGTCTAGTAATTAGCAGAGGCAGAATCAGTCCTCTAAACAGACATGATTGTGTGGTGCTGCCCCCTAGTGTCCTGATGTGAGGTAGCACAGTGAGATCTGCGCCATATTTGTGAGTACCAGTAAGCTGCTGGCATCCTCATTGGTACTCACAAATATGGCACTGATCTTGTGGTGCTGCCTCCTAATGTCAGGATGCTAGGGGGCAGCACTTTATGATCATGGCCATGTTGAGGAGCTGTGACAATGGGAGCAGGAGCAAGGAAGACCGCTTCATTTACCACTTGACCATCATGATTTATAAGGTAATAGTTGGAAGGGGCATCGGGACCCCCTTAGGCTTACTGATTAGCTGGGATTTAGTGCTTTGAATGGGGGGAGGGGTTGGGGGCCCTAAAAGGCTAGCTGGGATGGTGTTCTCCCCCTCCCTGTGCCAATTTCAATGCTGAGGGGGGAAGCGGGGCGTTGGTGGGTGTTTTTTTTTTTTTTTTTTTTAATTATTGTTGGTGCAATGCTTGGATCTATATATCTGTAGCACCAGCAGTATTATCAGAGTGGTGGGCGGGGGGCTGCTTGTCTCCATTGGCAGTTAGCCACTGCCAGTGGCAGCGGCCATGATGTCTGCCAAACGGGATCCTCTGTAGATAACGTCTCCTCAAGAGGTGGTGTTATCTGCAGCTGCGATGAAACCTGATTTTTGAGGGTGCCGATGATTGGATCGCTTATTCCCCATCCTGATCCTGCCCCCCTCCCACCCTAACAGGACAGCATGCAAAATGTAGATATCACAGAAAAGTGCCTGCAATATCTGCATTTCACTCGTGTTAGCTGCTACTGCCGGGCAGTAAATCTGCATTAGTCCTGCGGTAGCAGCTAATGCCCTTTAGCTTGTACATAAGCCTTCGGGCACAGTAATTTTTTTTTTTAATGTTTTTACTGCAAACCTAAAACCAGAATAAAATAGTGTACTATTCCACAGTGACTGTACTATGTACCAGTATTTTTATGAGGTTTCACGGGTTGGTATTTGCTCAAAGGCTAGTAAGATCCGCAAAACACACTTTAAAGACACATTTTAGATAGTATGTGGAGATCGGAATTGAGACTTCAGGTCACGCTATCCACAATTCTGGCAGCACTTTAGAAAAAACTGCTAAACATGCAGCCTCTTCTAAAACGGTGCAGGAGTGCGTGTGTAAAGAACACATGGGAAAAATCAACAGGGGAAACATTTGTCATCTGTTCTGCAAAGCTATATAAATGTGCAGTTTAACTACAGATGCTACTATCTTTATCCAATTTCAATTTGGAGGGGGCAGTAAACAAGCAGTTAAGGAGAATAACCCCTTGAATCCTTCATGTAAAAGGCTGACTGAAATAAACACCTATATATGTTAGAAAGCAGGTGTAAATTCCCATGTCAGCAATTGCAGTCATACAGGAGTGGAGGAGTGGCCTAGTGGTTGGGGCAAGGTACTTCAGGCCGGAAGGTCGGGGGTTCAAATCCCACTAGAGGACAGCAACCTTGGGCCAGAAGGACTGGGGTTTCTAGTCCCACAGATGCTCCTTGTGGTCTTGGGCAAGCCACTTAGCCCTCCATTGCCCATGTTCTCTGTAAGTATTAGTGTATGTGTCATATCCCCGTGTGTTAAATGTATCCCCCAATTGTGTTGTGACCGCTTTGATTGAAGGATAAGGTGGTATACAAATCTGTCTAAATTAATAAATAAATTCAACCTTTTCATTTTAAAAAGGAGCAGAACTTCATTGCAGTTCTAGAATTTCCATGGGCATTCCCCTTCCCTTCCTCCGCTCTGTCAGAATGTTTTGGTTTCCTGTTACATGATGCAAGATCTTGCACAATTGAGGAATGCACAAAAAGGCAGCCATGGGAGAAGTCATAGGATGAATCTCAAGCATGTTCACTGTAAACATATCTTGCCCTGTATTCATTAAGAGTTGAACACCATCTGGAGGAAATCTAATGAGATGCTCAAACCAAAATCTTCCCTCCTCCTATAGTTACCGAAAAGACCGCAGTCTAGTGGAGGCTCTCATATCTCACTCAAGTGAAAGAGTCGCCCTCAAGGATGTCATTCATGAGCATTTAATCAATCTTTTATTCTCAAATCTTCAGTGGATAATACATTGAAACTCTCCACCTAGTGTTCAAGAAAGCAAATAGAATGCTAGGAATCATAAGGAATGGAATGGAGAATAAAACAAAAGGGTATTATAATACCTCTGTATTATTTCAGGTGCGACCAAACCTTGAATATTGCATGCCATATCTTAAAAAGGATATAACTAGAAAAGGTACAGAGATGAGCCACCAAAATGGTAAAGGGGATGGAAGGATACCCCTATGAGGAAAGGCCTAAAAAGGTTAGAAAAGAGATGGCTGAGGAGAGAGATGATAGAAGTCTATAAATTAATGAATGGAATGGAACGGATAAATATAAAAGTAGAAACACTAGTGGACACATAATGAAGCTACAGTGTAACCCATTTTAGACTAATAAGAAAAAATGTTTTCACTCAATGTAATCAAACTCTGGACTTTATTACCGGAAGATGTAGTAAAAGCCGTTAGTATAGCTGGATTTAAATAAGGCTTGGACAAGTTCCTGGATGTCAGGTCCATAAACCATTATAAAAGAGGACATGGGAAATCCATTGTATACCCCGGGACAAGCATTGTAGAACCTATGTACCTTTTTGGGAACCTGCCAGATACTTGTGACCTGGATTGGTCACTATTGGAATCAGGATACTGGGCTTGATGGACCTTGGTCTGACCCAGTATGGCATTTCTTATGTTCTTCTCTCTCAAAAAAAAAAAAGGTACCATTCGTTAGTAAGATCTTTAGAAAGTAGTTACAGTAGTATTGCATATCCTACACTTCAGTGGAGCAGAACAAATTTTCACTTGTTTTAATTGTTGATTAGCTCCACATAGAAACATAGAAATATGACGACAGAAAAAGACCACATGGCCTATCTAGTCTGTCCTTCCATAACAACTACAACAGTCCACTTTTTGCCTTTAGAGATCCTCTGTGTTGGTCCCATGCTTTCTTGAATTCAGTTACTGTCCTCATCTCTACAACCTCCACTGGGAGACTATTCCACGGATCCACTACTCTTTCCGTAAAGAAATATTTCTGCATATCACTCCTGAATCTATCTCCCTTCACCCTCATCCCATGTCCCCTCGTAGCAGAACTTGCTTTCAATTGAAAGAGGCTCTCTCCCTGAACATTTATGCCACGGAGGTATTTAAACATCTCAATCATATCACCTCTATCCTGCCTTTCCTCTAAGGTGTACATATTAAGATCCTTAAGTCTGTCCTCATATGCTTTATAATGAAGCCCATTAATCATTTTGGTAGCAACCCTCTGCACCGACTCCATCCTGTTCACATCCTTTTGAAGGTGCGGTCTCCAGAATTGCACACCATACTCCAAATGAGGTCGCACCAAAGACTTATACAGAGGCATTATCACCTCCTTTTTTCTGCTAGCCATTCCTCTCCGTATGCACCCAAGCATCCTTCTAGCTTTTGCTGTCGCCTTTTCCACCTGTTTAGCTACTTTAAGATCATCAGACACAACCACGCCTAGGTCCCGCTCTTCTTTAGTGGACAAAAGTACTTCACCTCCTATACTGTATTGCTCCCTTGGATTGCTGCAGCCCAAATGCATGACCTTACATTTTTTAACATTAAATCCCAGCTGCCAAATTCTAGACCATTCTTCAAGCTTAGCTAGATCCCTCCTCATGTTATCTACCCCTTCCTGGGTGTCTACTCTATTGCAGATTTTGGTATCATCCGCAAAGAGGCAAACCTTACCCGACAGCCCTTCCGCTATATCACTAACAAAGATGTTAAAAAGAATCGGACCAAGGACAGATCCCTGGGGCACAACCACTGGTAACATCCTTCTCCTCAGAGTGAGCTCCATTTACTTGTACTCTTTGTCGCCTCCCACCCAACCAATTTCTAACCCATGCAGTAACTTTAGGGTCCATCCCTAGGGTGCTCAGTTTGTTTATAAGTCGCCTGTGAGGAACAGTGTCAAAGGCTTTACGGAAATCTAAATACACCACATCTAGAGCTCTCCCTCGGTCCAACTCCCTGGTCACCCAGTCAAAAAAATCAATCAGATTTGTCTGACAAGACCTGCCTCTGGTGAATCCATGCTGCCTCGGATCCTGTAATCCGCTGGACTCCAGAAACCTCACTATTTTCTCTTTCAGCAGCGTTTCCAATAATTTACTCACCACCGAAGTTAAACTAACCGGCCTGTAGTTTTCAACCACATCCTTACTTCCGCTTTTGTGTAAAGGCACCACATGAGCCTCTCTCCAGTCCTTTGGCACCACTCCTGACTCCAACGAGGCATTGAAAAGGTCAGTCAGTGGAGCTGCTAGAACGTCCCCAAGTTCCCTCAGTATTCTAGGGTGTATCCCATCCGGTCCCATCGCTTTGTCTACTTTAAGTTGAGCTAGTTTCTCACGAACACAGTCTTCTGAAAATAGTTCAAGATGTCCCTCGCTTCTGTTCTTATTTGTGGGTGTTTTCTGAGGTCCTGCTCCTGGTTCTTCATCTGTGAACAAAGAACAAAAATATTTGTTAAGCAATTCCGCTTTATCCTTATCAGCTTCTACATATTCCCCCCCTGCACCCTTGAGTCTGACAATACCACTTTTGCTCTTCCTCTTCTCACTAATATATCTGAAAAATGTCTTCTCCCCCCATTTTATTGCATTGGCTATTTCCTCCTCCTTTTGAATCTTTGCCTTCTTGACTACTTTGCTAGCTTCTCTAAGTTTTTCCAAATACAGATGCCTGTCTTCTGCTCTCTGTGATCTCTTGTATTTCATGAAGGCCT
Source organism: Ichthyophis bannanicus (assembly GCA_033557465.1). Taxonomy (NCBI): domain Eukaryota; kingdom Metazoa; phylum Chordata; class Amphibia; order Gymnophiona; family Ichthyophiidae; genus Ichthyophis; species Ichthyophis bannanicus. The sequence continues at coordinate 522,382,836 of CM066036.1, read as the reverse complement.
CCCTCTTTTCTTCACTTTTTCAGCTACTTCCTTCGAAAACCATAGCGGTCTCCTGTTCCTTTTGCCTTTATTTACCATTTTAACAAAAAGGTTGGTTGCCCTTAAAATACCCCCTTTCAGTTTTGCCCACTGTTTTTCTACATCCCCCAGCTGTTCCCATCCCACTAACGACTCCCTGAGGTATTGGCCCATCTTCGCAAAGTTAGTCTTCCTAAAGTCTAAGATCCTCAGCTTGGAATGGATTCTAACAGCCCTAGTCCTAATACTGAACCACACCATCTGGTGATCACTGGATGCAAAATGATCTCCCACTACAACATCAGAAACACTTTCACCATTGGTAAGCACCAAGTCCAGTATGGCCCCTTCACGTGTGGGGTCTGTTACCAATTGCCTGAATAGTTCTCCCTGTAGAGAATCCAGGATCTCCTTACTTCTAGATGATACTGCAGCAGGAATGTGCCAATCAACATCTGGCATATTGAAATCTCCTATCAGTAGCACTTCCCCTTTCCTAGCAATGCTGCGTATGTCTTCAATTAACTCTCTGTCCACCTCTTCCTCTTGTGAGGGAGGTCTGTATATCACTCCAATGCAAATAGATTTCTCTTTCCCTCTTTCTAGTTTAACCCACAATGCCTCCTCTCTCCCTTTTAAGCTCTGTAATTCCAAAGCTTTAATAGTAGTTTTTACATATAGTGCCACTCCTCCTCATGCTTATCCATAAGAGCCTATTAAGCAGCCATAAATTGGAAGGATCTGGAAAAGTGCAGCAGCCTCTCATAATCTCAATGGCCCCTCCCTCCTCCTCTTCCCCTCTGATCTCTCCCAAAGATTGCAGAAGGCTTTCAGAGGCATCTACCTGCCAGCCACCTTAAATGCAGTGCTGCAAAGCCAGTGTAACAGCATCAAGGGAGTAGAGCTGAGCCTGTCACAGATCCTCTGCCTTGGGTTCTCAGGGTTGAGTACCAAGGCTTGATCTCGTCATTCTCCAGGAACAAGCAGGAAGTCAGCCCTCACATATGGGTGACGTTGGCACCGATGGAACCCACACGGAGCATTTCCCCAGCTTTCAAAGAAAGCCTTTGGGAATGCCACCATGCATGCATGGTCCCCTTCCTGCCCAAAGGTGCTATCTTACTCCTTCTCCCTTTTTTCTGTGGAGCTCTTTGGATGTGCGTCTTTGTCCCCAGAAAAAGTTTCCGTTTCCAACTGGATTTTGCTATCCGGCCTTTGCCGGTCCTCTTCCCGCCTCTTGAGCACCTCTGCTTCGGCCTTGGTCTCTGTTCTTCCCTTTTTTTTTTTTTTACCACGCTTCATGCCCTTTTAACCGCTGGCCGCATCGAGGATCTTTGACCTCGCAGGGGTCCTTTTTCCCCCAATGGCCTCTGGTTTTCAGAAATGTGATCGGTGTTCAAAAACAGGTCGCTCACGAACACCCATGACTACTGTCTCAGGTATCTAGGAGCCGACCATGACCTGGAGATATGCTCCCTCTGTAAGAAGATGTCCTCCAAGGCCATACAGAGTCATAAGCAGAAGCTGGATGTTCTCTTCCATAAGGTGCCCCGATATCCCCGGTAGCCTCCCGCTCTTTGGCCCAGCAGCCTCTGGAGTCTCCCAAGGCTCCTCCGTGGGCCCGGTGGTACTCTAACCAAGGGTCGCCCAAACACGAGCGGAAGAAGGCTGCAAGGATTCTGTCGGGGGTGCCAGACAAGAGTGAGAAGTCACATGCTCGGTCTCTCAGCCCTTCCTCGGCAGTCCCTGGAATCGAAGAGGGAGTGGCCCAGTAAGGTACCTCAAACAGATATGGAGGCCTCTGGTGAAGGCGCCTGGTCTCCCGAGGGTCATCCCGGCGAGGACCCCTTCTCCTCAACACCAGACCTGAGTGGGAGGCCCGGATGCTGGCCCTGGAGTGTTTCTACATTCCTTTCTGCCCAGCAGGTGCTGATGCCCAGCCCCACCAGCACGTATCTTGAGACCGTAGAGACATTGACCTCGAGGACTCCCTGGGCTGCCACGGTGAACCCCCCCCCCCCCTCCCGACAGCCAGAAGCCTTGTAAGGGTCCTCGGCGCAGGTCTCAATCTCAGTCCTGGCCCTCGGGTGCAAGATCATCTCGGGTGAGTGCCTCTGGCTCTGGGCAAGTTTTGGCCTCAGAGATTCGGTGCAGGTCACTGACCCATCTTGAGCCACCCAACCTTGAGTCTTCCACGGATTACTCAGAGTGGGAATCCGATGGGAAGACTCCCCCAGAGACTCGGTCCCACAGAGACATCCCCTCAGACCCCCTCCCTGCGACCCAGAGGCAGCGGTCACCTCCCGAGGACACCTCGTTTCTAGAGTTCATCTGGGACATGGCATGGGCTCAGTCCGAGGAGGAGCCCCGCGCAGAGGAACTTTGATGATCTGCAATATGAAGCTTCTCCGAAGAAGCTCTCTTGGTGCCAGTTCCTCCCATTCTGAACAGATTCCTCCTCCACATGTGGGAGACCCTGGCCTCTGTCCCTATTGTGAGCAAGCGTCTGGACGCTATGTATAGGGTTCAGGGGGGCCCGGGGTTTTGGAAAGCCCAGCTTCCCCACACCTTGATGGTGGTTGAATTGGCCATGCGGAAGCTAAAAGGTCCGAAGACTCATTCTTAAGTCCCGCTGGGCAGAGTCTTGTACCATCAATGCCCTTGGGCTCAAGGCTTATCAGGCCTCCATGCTGTTATGCCACATCCAAGTTTACCAATTATACATTGGGATAAGAACATAAGATATGCCATACTGAGTCAGACCAAGGTCCATCAGGCCCAGTATCTTGTTTCCAACAGTGGCCAATCTAGGTCATAAGTACCTAGCAGTCTCCCCAAAAGGCACAGGTTCTTCAGTGCTTGTATTGGGTCAAGCAGTGATATCCTGGGTCCCTTTTTAATAATGGTTTATGGATTTTTTCTCCGGGAACTTGCCCAAACCTTTTTTTTTTTTAACCCAGCTGATCCTCTGTGACCTCGCTTGGAGGCTTTGTGGCGGGCCTTGATGGAGACAATCTCTGGTGTTTTCAGGCCCCCTCAAAGTCAGTCAGAGAATGCTCGAAGTACCTCTCGTGAGCAGCGTAAGACTGCTTCAAATCTTCCACCCGGGTGGCGGTGGCTGGCATTGGAGCCCGCCGGCATGGCTGCTGGATATCCCTTGCCTTGGGGAGCAACTATTCAGCAAGCCCATGGAGGATAAGGCAGTGGAGATTGAGACTGAGTACATGACTCGTACTCGCCTCTCCCGGAATACTTCCTCCCTCCCCAGGAAGAAGCAGCAGAGCAAAAAGCTTCCCTTCCATTGGAAGGGGCTCCCCTTACAGGGGCTACCCGGCCTATCTGCCAGTGTTGACCCCCATTTAGGGAGGTCGGGAAAAGACCATGGTCCATGGCCCTCATAAGCCAAAGGGTCCCAAACCCTTGTGCCAGCTCAGCCACCCTCGGGGTTCTGATGCCATCAACATAGCCTCTCGTCCTCTGGCAGGACAGCTGTCTGTCGGGGGGACATCTTGTCCATTTCTCCTACAAGTGGGCGTCCATCTCTACTGATGCCTGGGTCCTCCAGGTCGTTTGGGAGGGCTGTCTTCTCCATCTGGACCAGGCCCCTTCTCTGTACTTCCCCAGCTTCCTCAGCACCAGGCCCTCCTGAGTCAGGAGATCACAGGCCTCCTCGAGGATGGCGTGGTAGAACCAGTCCCACTGCACTTCCGAGGACGGGGGTTTTAGTCCTGATACTACTTCATCTCGAAGTGGACAGGGGGCCTTCGGCCGATCCTTGACCTGCAGAACCTAAACAGATTCCTGGTGCAGGAGAAGTTCAAGATGCTCTCCCTTGGAACATTACTACCCTACCACCAGCAGGGCGATTGGTTGTACTCCTTGGACTTAAAGGATGCTTACACTCACATCCTCATCCATCCCAAACACAGAAAATACCTCCACTTCATGGTTCAGGAAGACCATTACCAGTACAGGGTACTTCCCTTCAGCCTCACGTCCGCTTCGTGGGTCTTCACTAAGTGCCTGGCTGTGGCTACGGCCCATCTACAGTTGCAGGGCACCTTCATATCTAGATGACTGGTTCATAACAGGGGGCATGGCCTCCGAAACCAGGCAGGCCATGGACCACACCATTTGCTTCTTGGAGCATCGGGGGTTACCCAAAGTCCCACCTCACTCCAGCTCAGTCCCTGGAGTTCATCAGGCTTGCTTGGACATCCTACGGGCCATGGCTTTCCTTCCTCAGGACAGGGCGGACCACCTCGTGTCCCTGGCATCTGAAGTGCGGTGCCGCAGCACTGTCTCAGCCTGGACGATGCTTTTCCTTCTCAGCCACATGGCCTCCATGGTCCATGTCTTGCCCAGTGCCAGTCTCAAAATGCAGGCAGCAGTAGTGCCTCCGAGCGCAATGGATACAGTTGACCGGCCACCTCAGAGACCGCCATATTGGTCTCTCCCAGCATGGTGGGGTCTCTCGCTTGGTGGCAGGAGTCTCGCATCCTGCTTTGAGGTATTCCCTTTCAAGCTCCGGTGCATCAGGTGGTCTTAACGACGGATGCCTCCCTGGCAGGCTGGGGAGTCCACTGCAAGGGGTGGCGCACTCATGGGACCTGGTGCCCTGAGGAGTCCCAGCAGCAGATCAACCTGCTAAAGCTCCAGGCCATCCGCCTTGCATGCAAGGTTTTCAGGGACCGCCTGCAGCACAGAATGGTGCTGGTCCAGACGGACAACCAGTTCACGATATTCTATGTGAACAAACAGAGGTGCCGGCTGCTATGGTTTCTGTTTGGAGGCAACAGCCCTATGCTTTTTTGCAGTGAGCGAGGGCATAACCATCCGGGCCACTTACCACTCAGGTCAGGACAATACAAAGGCAAACTAGCTCAGCAGAGTCTTCCAGCTGCATGAGTGGCGCCTGTGTCCCTGGACAGTGCAGTGGCTCTTCAGCATTGGGGGACTCCAGACCTGGACCTCTTTGCCAGCCCTGCGAATTTGCAGCTCCTGTAGTTCTGTGCCTCCCCGCACCTGGGCAAGGTGGCCCCGGATGCCATCCTCATCTCATGGGAAACAGACCTGCTATATGCCTCCCTCCCCACACTCCCCTCATTGCCTGACCCTTCTCAAGGTCCAGCAGGACAAGGCCTTGATGATTCTCATAGCCACGAGGTGGACCAGGAAGCCTTGGTTTCTCCTGCTGCTCCATCTCTCGATGGAGCCTCTGGTCCCCCTCGTGCTCTCACCAGAGCTGCTGAAGTAGGAGGAGGGTCTGCTTCTCCACCCCAATCTGAGGTCCCTATCCCTCACAAGTTGGCAGCTGAGCAGGCCATTCTAGCCTCCTACCATCTTCCCGTGGAGATTGAGGACATTCTTTTGGCTTCATGACAGGACTTGACCAGATGGACTTACGCCTTCAAGTGGCATCTGTTCTCGGTGTGGTGCTCGGAGCTCTGAGTGAACCCATTTTCATGCCCTACCAGTTTGGTCTTGCAGTACTTGCTCCATCTCTCGCAGTCTGGGCTGAAGTCTAACTCGGTCAGGTTTCACCTGAGTGCCATCTCAACGAACCACCACGCCATCGAGGGCAAACCTCTTTCGGGGCAAGTGTCTCGTTTCATGCGAGGCCTGCTCCTTTCCAGGCCCCCTACCACCCTCCTCTGGTGGAATGGGACCTCGGTGTGGTCCTCATGCAGCTGACCAAGCTGCCTTTTGAGCTCATGGCTACCTGCCCATTGTGGCATCTGTCTTGGAAGGTGGCCTTCCTGGTGGCTTTTGCCTCTGCCTGGTCAGCAAACTCCAGGCGCTGATGGCCGAGGCACCATACATGAGGTTTTATAGGAACAGGGTTGTCCTGCGGTCTCATCCCAAGTTCCTCCCGAAGGTTGTCTCAGAGTTTCATCTCAATCAAGAGATAGTGCTGCCCACCTTCTTCCTGATGCCCCACACCTACCAGGCGTTGGCGATTCTCCACACCCTAGATTGTAAGAGGGCTCTCTTTTTACCTGCAGCGGACTTTGGACTACCGCAGATCAAGACAGCTCTTCATCTCCTTTGATCTCAGTCTTCTGTGGCTGGCGGTCATCAAGCATACCTTGTGCATCTGGGTGGCAGACTGCATCACCTTTGCCCAGGCCAGGTTTCCTCTGGACCGCTGAGTCACAGCTCACAATGTCCGAGCAATGGCGACATCGGTCGCTAGCTTGCGCTCGGTGCCACTGGCAGACAACTGCCAGGCCACCACCTGGTCCTCCACTCACACCTTCACAGTGCATTACTGCCTGGAGAGGGAATCCTGTCAGGATGCCACCTTCGGTCAGGCTGTACTCCATAATCTGTTTTGGGGTTAAGCAACTCCTTCCCGCCGACCCTTCTTGTTAGGCTACTGGGAGTGGGGCCTTTTATGGACCCGAGTCCTTCGGGCTGCCTTCTGCTTTCACTGGCAATTGATCATGGCCCTCCGTGCTTTTTAACCTGTAGCTAGGGAGTCCCGTATGTGAGGACTGACTTGCTGCTTGTTCCTGGAGAAAGTGTAGTTACTCACCTGTAAGAAGTGTTCTCCAGGGACAGGAGGAATCTGTCCTCACAACCCTCCCTCCTCCCCTTGGAGTTGCTATATATTTTTTGCCATCTTCTTGAGGGGGCTATATAGCTATGACACCTGACTGAATAAGATGACACCTTTGGGCAGGAACTGGACCACGCATGCATGGGGGCATTCCAAAAGGCTTTCTTTGAAAGCTGGGGAAATGCGGCGCGCAGGCTCCGTCGGTTCCTATGTCACCCATATGTGAGGACTGATTCCTGCAGTCCCTGGAGAACACCTGTTACAGGTGAGTAACTATGCTTTGTCATTGTTGGGGGCTCCTGATTCAATCTGTATGTAACATAATTCAGAGTAGCCAGTGATCGTTGGCGCATTGTAGGGGTTTCCTGCTGTTTTCTGAACATCCTTGTAGCGTTTTCTCCTATTGTGCACATGGAGGTTGTACAGTATGGACATGCATTCCTATCTTAGTAACTGCGCTTTTATTTCAATGTGCATTACAGGTAACATGTGCCTTTTAGGATGCATAGCCTTAGCACGTGCTGTTCTACTTGCCTTAACTCTCTTGTGTCTTCTTCAGGAATTGTTGTTTGGCCTATGACAAGTGTGGTGCCTTATTTCTGGCTTCTGGACTCTGCTCTTCTAGTATGGCAGCTCCTGAGTTATCCCTGGAGGGATTTTTCCCCCTCTGTACGCTGGGAGATGTAGTTAGTCTGGCCTTGCCTGCCTAAGGGCAGGGTAAGGATAACCAGCCAGCTGGAGGTTCCAGCGACTGTATTATGTGCCACTCCATGACCTCTAGGGATCTCTAGCAATTATGTGTGTGTGTGTGTGGGGGGGGGTTCATTTCTGCAGCGAGAGCTTCTGGAATCTAGATTGTCCTCCTTGGAATTCTTTTCCTTTTTACAAGAGGCCTGGTCACATTCTGGCATGGAAACTTAGATCCTGTGACCTCTTGGGTCCTCCTTCCCCTGAGCACAGTCTCATGATGGGCAGGCTGAGAGTGGAAGGCCTGTTCAGTTGTTTACGACTAAGTGTCTCTGGCAAAGGGTGCCATCTGGAGATAGGCATTAGCTGGGATTTGGACTGTGGCTTGGATTCAGATGTCTGGTGTAGATTATGAAGGACACTCTTCTCCAAAGAATTGTGAGGAGGCCAATATTATCCACCTGTTTCGGAAGGAGGAACTGGAGGCATTAATTCCCAGGGTCCTATCCACCTTAAGCTTGGTGGATGCCCCAGGCATAGAGCAGGAACCGAAAATTCATCCAATCCTGCAAGAGGTACGGAAATCCATTGTCTTCCCGCTGCTGGAGGTGCTCAAGGTCCTGTTCAGTTAGAGTGGGATTCCCCCTGACTCTCTGCCTAAGGGGCTAAGGGTGTATAAGAAGATACACGCTCTTCTGGAGAAGGAGTGTGTTGTGTGTTTACATATTTCGAAGGTGGATGTGCAGGTCACGGTGGTTACCATTTGGACCAAAAGGAGGATTTGTATTGAATGAATTTGTTACTGCTGCGGCTGCTATTCTTCAGTTGCGATATGTGCAGACCTGACATCTCGAGCCCTACTCCAGTGGATTTGGTCTCTTCTGACAGATGATTCTATCCTATGTATAGCCTGGTATGTCTGGTGTCCAGAGATTATGACTTGTCGACAGTGACAGTGTTGGCTTGGCTTTAGCTTGGAGCAGCGGACTCATCTTCCAAAGCCCATTTGCCCACCTGGCCTTAGAGGGATGCTTCTCTTGGGTCTGATTTGGAGAAGCTGGTGAAGGACCTGGATGAGACTGCATCTTATCACCTTCCGGAGGACAGGTCCAAAGGATCTGTGAAGTGGACAAGGCCCCTTTTTCCATCAGCCTCCACCTGCTCCTCATGGTAGCACTGGTTGGACTCCTGGGGGTCTCAGGACTCCTGTCATTGCTGGTCTGGAATGCCATTCTTCTCCTCTGCTTATGGACTCCAGGTTCTTTCACGGTACTTCTGTGGAGCACATGGGCCTAGGGATCCGGTCCCATCCAGAGGAGGAACCTCCCAGGCTGTGCAATGACAGTTTGGGGCCCATTACCTGGTTCCTCCGGTTGGGGGCAGGCTTCACTTCTTCCTTCAGGAATGAGCCCAGGTCACCACGGATCATTGGGTGCTAGTACCATTCAATATGGCTGTGTCCTGGAATGTAAGAGCTGATCCTGGCCGTTTTTTTTTTTTCTCCCCTTGTGGGACGGCAAACACAATGACTGCTGTGCGGATCACATTGGTCAGGTTGCCTCTCCTGAAGGCAGTGGCAACTGTTTCCCCAGACAGTCAGGGCAAGGGCAGGTATTCTATCTGTTTTTATGGGGTCAACATGGAAGGAACATTCTGGCCCTTTCTGGACCTCAAGTGTGTCAGTGAGCGCTTACGCATCTGCATGTCTAGATCCATGATTCAGGCGGTGCACCGAGGGGAGTAACTTGCATATTTGGATTTGGCTGAGGCATATTTCATATCCCAATCCAGGGGATCAGCAAAGTATCTCTGTTTTTGCCATGATTGAGTCTGACTCTAACCTTCAGTTTGCCACAGTCCTATTTGGACTCTCCACTGCCCCAGCCCCCAAGGATGTTCTCTAAGCTAGTGGTGGTGGTGGTGGTGGTGGTGGCGGCTGTGGTGTTATGGCACCAAGGGATTTATGTGCACCCATATATGGACTACTGGCTTATCTGAGCCAATTCTCTTTCACAGGCGTCTCGGTTAGCTCCCCAAGTGGTGTCCTTTCTGATAAGCCTTGGCTGGGTGATCACTTGGGGAAAAAAACAAGTTGTTGCAGTCCCAGTTCCTGGGAGCATGTTTTGATACTTGAGTGTGCAGTGTCTGCCTGCCAAAAAAAGGTCATAGGCAGTTGGATTGCCTAGCGTGGTTTTATTCGCAGCGGGCTCCCAGAGTCTAGAATTATCTAAAATTCTTCAGATTGATGTTTGCGACAGTCAAGATGGTGGCATGCTCTTTTGCAGCTGCTCCAACAGTCGCAGGCTCCTGCTCCCAATGATGATGATGATGACCAGCCTGTATTGGTGGCAGCAGCCCAGTCTTCTGAGGAAGGGTGTAGTGCTGGATGATTGCTCATGGATCCTTCTGTTAACAGATGTCAATCTCTCTCGGGCTGGGGAGCCCATTGATAGGGCGTTAGAACCGCAGGAAAGCAATGTAGTCCTTTAGGTGAGGGTCATTAGGTTGGCTGCTGTTACTGCCCCCCCCCCCTCCACTGGTCGAGGGCTAGGTAGTTCGAGTTCTTGAACAATGACATGGTGGTGGCTTATGTCCATCGGCAAGGCAGCACGAGGAGTGTTGGGATAGTCCTGGAGATTGCTCTTCTGTTTTGCCTGAGTGACAAAGAACCTCCTAGTTTGTTGGCTCTGCACATTGTCAGGGTGGCTACTGTGGAAATGGATTTTCTCAGCTGGTACATTCTAGTTCCAGGAGAGTGGGAGTTGAATCAGGAGCTGTTTCCATTATTTTTGCACTGTTGGGGTTGCCCTGAAAGGGATCTGATGACAATCCGGTCCAATGCTAAAATGTGCTGCTGCTTCAGTCTTCGCACGGAGATGGTGTCTGAGGGCGTTGGCACCTTGGCTCAACCTTTGATCAAGTTAGCACCTGCTGTATGTATTTCCTCCGTGGCCCCTTGGGGGTGTGATTCGGCATATGGAGACCCACCCAAGAAGGATTATTCTGGCAGCTCCAGATTGACCGATGAGAGCGTGATTTGGAGATCTGATGCAGCTCATGAAAGTGCCACCTCTTTGCCTCCATCTCAGGGGCTGCTTGTCCTGGAGGACCCGCTCCCTTCTTGTTTATGGCTTGGCTTCTGTAAGGAGATGGCTAGCAAGTATAGACTACTCTCCGGTGGTGGTTTTCCACTCTGCTCAGATCCCCTAGGAGGTCTAACAACCTGGCATGTGCAGGTCTGGTGCAGTGCATGGCAGCAGGCTCCTCAGGTGGTCAAGGTGCCTTTTCTGGCCTTTTCTGCATGACTGTCTGGAGGAGGGCCTCTTCTCTTGGTTCCTTGAAGGTTCAGGTGACAGCTTTGGCCTGTTTCAGGGGTCCGTAGGCTTGTGAAGTCTCTCTAGCTTTACCCTCAGATGTTTTGCACCTTTATCAGGGGGTTCGGCATCTGCGTCCTCTCCTCTGGTCGGTGATCCCTCCTGGGATCTGTGTCTGGTGCATGGGGCCCTGATGTCAGAGCACTTTGAGCTGGAGCATGCCACTCTGAAGGATTTGACAGTCAAGATGGTTGACTGTCCATGTGCGGGTGGACGCTGCTTTTGTCTCAAGGGTTTTGTGAGCTGCTGTCTTCTTCCCGCCTGGTGGAGTCATAGCTTTGGTACGTTCCACTTGTCTGGACTGGCCTCGCAGGACGGTATGGAAGGTGACCTTTTACTTACCAGTTAATGTCCTTTCCTTGAGTCCTGCTAGACCAGTCCAGGGCCTGCCCCTGAAACTGTATTTGTTCTGGTTTTCTGCTGCGGTACCCTTGGGTCCGCTATGATTTTTATACTTGGCTTTGCAAGTTCTTCTACTGACAGCTTTCTGTTTATGCTAGCCTGTACGTTCTTTACTATTGATTGCTCGTCATTGCCCACGATTGAGGGTTGTGCGAGACTTGCCATGTTTCTCCCATATTCTTTGGGACGAATACTGAAGAGACGTCTGGTGGCTGAGGTAGATAGAGGCCTGGAAGTGATATTATTGAAATCTGGGCTTTTCATTGGTTCTTTGTCTTCACTAATCTGCTGGTAGGAGAACACAGCCCACTTGTCGGGACTCAAAGAAAGGACATTAACTGGTAAGTAAAATGTCACCTTTTGGGTTGTTCCCTAAGTACATAACTTTACATTTGTCCACATTAAATATTATCTACAATTTTGAATGCCCAGTCTCTCAATTTATTTAGGTCCTCTTGCAATTGTTTACAGTCCTCTTGTGTTTTAACAACTTTGAATAATTTGGTATCATTTGCAAATTTTGATCACCTCGCTCATTATTCTCATTTGCAGGTCATTTATAAATGTTAAAAAGCAGCGGACCCAGCACAGATCCCTGGAGTACTCCACTATTCACCTTTCTCCATTGAGAAAATTGCCCATTTAGCCCTACTGTTTTCTTTCAACCCGTAATCCACAATAGCATATTGCCTTCTATCCTATGTCTTTTTTTAATTTCCCCAAGAGTATCTGATGAGGGACCTTGTCAAAGGCTTTCTGAAAATCGAGATGCACTATATCAACCGGCTCATCTTTATCTACCTGTTTATTCACATCTTCAAAAAAAATCTAAGAGATCGGTGAGACAAGACTTTCCTTGACTAAATCCATGTTGGCTTTCGGCCATTAAACCATGACTATCTACGTTTTCAGTAATTTTTGTTTTTTTATAATGGTTTCCACAATTTCGCCCAGTACTGATGTCTGACTCACTTATTACCTCTGGAACTCTCTTTAAAAATTGGCCTTACATTGACACTCTGTAATCTAATATTTCAGTTCTTTCAGCACCCTAGGATGTATCCCATCTGGTCCAGGTGATTTGCTGCTTTTTAGTTTAGCTTAGCTGTATTACATCTTTCCGATTTACCAAGATTCGTTTCAATTTCTCTGATGCCAGAAATTGTGTTTAACAGTAGAAGCCCCAAAAGGAATATTACCTAGAAACCCCAAAGTGTGTCAATTGACGCATTATCACAACGACTGCGTTTAGCATGAAATGCAGATGTGAATTAATGTGAAGTTACTGCATGTATTTAACAAATAAGTATGTGACATCATTACATGACATCATTGTGTGTTTGTAATGTCGGAGTAAAACTGTAAACTGTGATTGAGATGCGCCACCTAGTGGGAACATTAATTTATACCTAGAAGCCCCAAAGTATGTCAGTTGATGCATCCAAGACAATTGAGTGCATCAGTTGACGTACTTTGGGGCTTCTAGGTATAAATTCATTTTCCCGCTAGGTGGTGCATCTGTCATTTAATTTTCGATGCACATATTTGAACATCTTGACCTTGCTAACAAAGTCATGGAACATGACTGACATGGTTCTAGCAGTGGCGCTGGTATACAACTTCAAAGATGCATTTGCGTCAGTTGATGCACTTTGGGGCTTCTAGTGTTAAAAGGCGATGTGTGAGTAAGTTTCCTAAGTCTTCAGTAAAGACCAAAGCAAAGAATTAATTCTGTCCGCTATGGCCTTGTCCTCTCTCGGTGCAACTCTTTTTTTTTTTTTTTTTTATTACCCCTCCATCTAAAGGTCCTGTTGACTCCCTTACAGGTGTTTTTGTATAAATATACTTGAAAGTTTTTACTATGCACTTTGGCTTCCACAGCAAGCCGCTTTTTCAAATTTTCCCTTTGCCTGCCTTATCAAGGCCTTGCATTTAACTTGCCAGGACTTAAGCTTTTTCCTGTTTTTGCCATTTTGCTCTTCTTTTTTCCATTTTCTGAAAGAGTCTTAGCTATAACAGCCTCTCTGACCTCACCTTTAAGCCATGCTGATTGCCGTTTTGGCCTTCCTTCCACCCATTTTAAAGCATGGAATACATCTGCTCTGATGTGACATTGACCCAATCAATAACGGGGTAATTGAAATCTCTCATTATTACTGTGTTGTAAACTTTTCTAGCTTCCCTAATTTCTCTTAGCATTGTATCATCTGTCCATTCTGTCCAGTTGGATGGTTGTACACCCCCACTGCCATTCCCTGAATTTCTATCCATAGAGATTCTAGTGTATTTTCTTTCTTGCAAAACCTTTTATCCTGTTTGTCTTGATGCCCTCTTTAAGATATGGAGCTACTCTATCTTTGCAATATAGTTTGTAGCCTGGTATCAGTGTGCCATTAGTTATTCTCCTTCCACCATGTCTCTGAAATGACAATTCTCTCACCTTTCATTCATTGCTGCTGTATATTGTATATTCTAACTCTCCCATCTTATTTTTTAGACTTCTAGAATTTGCATACAGGCATTTCAAAGTTTATTTTGCTAATATTAACAGGTTGCCTATTTGACAGGGTTAATTTGAAATCTTTCAACTCTGATTTTTACTTAAAGGCACTTGGATTACTTTTACCTTTATTGGAACTTCTCTGTCGGGATGCACTTTTTTCCCTGTTTAGCTGGTACCCTTCAAGGATACATCCTTCTGAACGATGCGTTTCTGGATGACTGGCTTTTCACCATTATCAAGTTTTTAAAAAGCTGCTCATTTCCCTTTTTAAAGGTTAATACCAGCACCCTGGTTGCTCCCTGGTTAAGGTGGAGCCCCCTCCCTCCTCAATGTTGCCCAATTCTAACAAAGCCAAAACCACCTTCCTTGTACCATCATCTCATCCACGCATTGAGACTCTAGAGCTCTGCCTGCCTCTTGGGTCCTGCAAGTGGAATGGGAAGCATTTCTGAGAATGCTACCCTGGAAGTTCTGGATTTCAGCTTGCTACCTAAAAGCCAAAATTTGGCTTCTAGGACCTCCCTCCCACATTTTCCTAGGTCATTGGTAGCAACATGTATGAAGACAGCAGGCTCCTCCCCAGCACTATCTAAAACCTTTTCTAGGTGGCACATTTAATGTTTTATGTGCTTATAAATTACTCAAGTACAGTTATACACGTTCCCTTCTGGAAGCTGTTGGACGTCTTGAAGCCTGGTCTTTCTTCCAATGCGAAGATTACTGACTGCTTTGCAAGCATTACATTGGAAAGTGTTAGATTTTTACCCCCAAAGTTTCTTAAGTGTTAAGAAACAAAGATAAATATTTTAAGCAAGCCTGCTTTCCTTTGTTGATAGAGAAACTTGAATATGGCCATAAATACTAACCTATGAAAGGGTAGTGGTGGTTTTTCAAAATTCTGGCTCGTGATTTCATCTACAGGACATGTTAACTGAACAAACTCCTTTCCCTTTAGAAAAGATAAAGAAATGGTCAGGGACACAGAGGGAGAGAGAGAGAACATGGTTATCTATCAGTGGCAGAAATCAAATGAATGGTCCTAGAGTTTATTAGGGGAGGGGCATACTTACAGGATGTGTGCATGCTTTTTTAGCCTCTAGGAACACAGGTTGGACACACCAAATCACTTTCTCACCCGACTAGAGCAATTATTTCTGCTAAATAGTCATTTATAAACTAATGATGTTTTAGTTTAATTTCATTTATACATGCTCTTTAGCTTTTGACCATTCTTTCACAGTCTCTCCATAACATGCCTGTACTGTGGACTGTGTCAGGTGGAGGTTGCCATATGAGGATCTGTCCCACAGATCATCTCAGAATGTCCTTTCAGCCTGCTGTGGCAGTCAGTAATAATTCAAATCTGGCTTTAAGTTGTACTTATGTACTTCTTGCATAGCAATCTGATGGTATCTAAGGTGAGACATTTGATGCCTGTTTAGAATGAGTTTCTGAAGTTCATTGCTGAAGCTCTAGATTTTTTTATGATCAAAGTAGCCCGTTTCACGTTTGCACTGTTATATTTTAGGCTATGTGATCTTCTTTTAAGACTTTACTTGAAATGAGAGGATTTTTGTGGTATGTCTAGATATTTACTAAGAAAAATGGATAGTTGGGTACTGGAAGCAAATTTGAGTCCAAATTAAGGACATTTTTGGACTGGATATGGGGATTTCTATCTGTTGGGGAGTCTGGCCAGATGGAGTCCAGCGGGGATGGAGGGTGCCGATGATGATGCGTGGTTTTGGAAGCACCGGGAACCACCTTCAATGGATGATGGGCATCAATGCTTATGGAGAGTGATGCTGATGGAGAGATTGACGGCCCTGTACAGATGATGAAGAAAGAGATTTGAGTATGATGGCAACCTTTGTTGGGCTTTTTGGGACAGTTATAATGCCCCCCTTCTTTATTTTTGAGAGGCATTGTATAATGCTGATTGTATGAAACTATAAGTGCTGTTGGGAAGTGTACTAGTTCGAAAAAATTCTAATAAAAAAACCCTGAAAATTAAAAATAAAAATTTTTTTTGAGTGTGAGATGCTTACACTTTGATATACAGTTCTATAACATGTACATTAATGAGAGCTTGTTTCAATTTATTAGCTTGTTAAACTGCTTACCATTACTCAAATAACCAGCGGTTCACAATACATCAAACAGTTTTTCCTCTTCTGTTCCCGCAAAGATAAAAGCAACCAACTCCCCATCATACTCTAAAATTCTGAAAACAAAGGCACTTCAAGACTCCGTAAATACTAGCTAAGTTTAATATCATCTCAACTTTAGTCATTCCCCTGAGTCCAAAGAATTGCATTGCCTGAATATCATACAATATGTTTTGTATATTTGTTTAAATATTATTGTTAGCTTTATTTTACATTGTTTTACCTTTGTTCCATGTAACATTACTTGTTAAAATTGTTCCCTGTAAACTGCTGTGACTAGTAGATACAGTGGTATAAAAAAATTGATTGGTAAATAAAATCAGAAAGCCATGCCTTTTAGCAATTTGCAAAAATATTAGTGAGTTTCTTCTCTTGGCTCCTTCAGTAACATATTCCAGCTTATGAGGCCTTTAAAGCTTAAAATACCTTCCAAAGTACAAGTCAGATGTATATCAGACAATCCTGGAGGCTCCAGAAGACCCTGTTGAGAAGATCAGTGACCTAAACGGATAGTTTGTACATAATCTGTCTGCCAAATATTGAGGCTGTTCTTGGTGCCGCTATATCATACAGAGAACCTTGAACTGTATTCACCAAGCTAGAGGCAACTGATGTAGTTGCCTAAGAAGTGTCATGTGTATCCATTTTGAACCTGCAATAGCAATCTAGCTGTGGGGTTTTGCACAAGCTGAAGTATTTTTAGTCCTGATCCTCCTGCTAGACCACTTCAGACGAGTGGTTATGCTTTCTTGCCAGTAGGAGGAGGCAGACTTGAGCATCTTTCAATGATGTCCGCAGAAGGTGTAACCAACCACTGGTACAACCAACAGAGAAGCAGAGACTGATCGTGGACAAAAATTGCATATATTGAAAGGCAACATACATATGGATTTATTCAGATGATCTGATTTGGCCATGTTATTGTGATAAGCCTGTGTCGGGTGTCTTAAAATATGAAGTCATATAATTTAAAAATACACCAACATTTAAAAAAACATTTTTATATTTTTAATATATTGGTATATTTTTAATTATACAACTTCATATTTTTATACCCCTGATGCACACTTATTACCGAAACTTGGCAGAGTAAGTATGTGATTTTTATCCAGGGTTAGTCTCCGCTTCTGTGTAGTGTCACTGCAATCTGTGGAACCCTTCTCTTTCTCCTAGCAATGCTGAGAGAAACCAGTAATAGTCTGTCTTCAGCAGATGGCAAGGTGTGTGGACTGGTCCATCAATGCAGATAAGGAGGACTCACCTGGCCCATGCTATGGTGCAGAGGTCATTGAGATTGAGTCCTTTAGGGCCCAGTGTTGCTCGGAGTGTGGGTATGCCTTTGTCTCCTTGAGCTGACAGCCACCTTGAGTCCAGTGCAGTTTTCCACGGGTTGCTAGCACTTGGGCCAAAGAGGCCCCCTGATTGGGAGCTGGTAAGTTAGGCTCAGGTCTCCCTTCCCTCTTGGTATACCTTATCTTGCAAAAAAAATATTTCTCTCAATTTTTTTGTCCATAGCCATATGCAGTCCAATGTAATTCTATCTTTTCTGATTTATAAAGCAGACTTGAATTTAAAAAAAAGCCCTTGGGACTTTTTCTTGGCAGTGTTACCTCCCGGATTTGTGTAGATGTTTAAAGGCACCATTTGGACCTTCAGGTGCTGAAATTCCTGATTGGGACACTTTTCACTGAGGCGGTCTTCTTTTTTGTGTAGCCTGCCTGGTTTCCTTTTGCGGGCATTTATCATGGCTTTTTTGAGGTGCATGTTTTTGTTTTTTGTGTTTGGATTTTTTTCTTGCAAGCATGCCATGTGCCCACTGTGGTGCCTCATGTGGCATACATTGTGTGAGCGGAACACAAGA
Organism: Ichthyophis bannanicus; assembly: GCA_033557465.1. Lineage (NCBI taxonomy): Eukaryota > Metazoa > Chordata > Amphibia > Gymnophiona > Ichthyophiidae > Ichthyophis > Ichthyophis bannanicus. Next base: position 522,365,261 of record CM066036.1, on the reverse strand, counting down.
AGCAAGAGCTGTAGATTGGTGAGGACTGCTTTATTGGAAAATACCCCTACGCGTTTCGGCAACGCCTTCCTCAGGGGGCATACAGCTACCATGAAAAACATAATGAAGGTTAAAACATATAATAAACACAATAAATAATTAAAGAATAAATAATATGCACATCAATATTATGTTAAAACATAAACTTGAGGACAATAATGTACAAACATATCAAAAATAACCATATAGCAAAGATGTAAAACAAATAGGGCAGAGACAAAAAGATAAATAAAATGGGGCGTAATAACATGAACCATAAACACACACAAAAAGACTGGCAAACATGTTAATAGGAAGGTTAAATGATACAATCCCATGTATATAAAAAAACATGTATAAAAAGGGCTAAACAATGAATAATTAAAAAGAATATGTAAGTAAATAAAAATGCATACATTAAAATGGATACAAAATACAATGACTACATAAAACCGTGCATTTAGACTAATGTATAGTGAGCCATGAACACCTACAAGAGCTGCACCAGACAAAGTGTCTCTTTAAGACAATTGTGTCAAGCTTCTATGATGAACTGATACAAAAAATACATAACGTTAAATGGTATTAAGCAAATAAATAAATAATGATGTAAGATCCAATAAAACAAAATAAAAATTATGTACATAAAAATATGAAATGAACAAACATGACAAAAATACCGTAATTGAATCTGATAATTGTGCAAAAGTACTGTGTACATCTAAGAAGAACATAAGATAATCAGGAAGACTATAAACAATAATACTGTAATATTAATAAGTCTAAAAAAGTATGAGATTGTTCTAAAAAGGAGGGGCAAACCAAAGTTGGGACAGGATCAATTACTTGTAAATAGCTAACATGAGGAGGTGGACGGTGAACAAAAATGGGGAATGATGGTATTAGTGCAACCTAAATATGTGGGTGACATTAAAATGAAAACAAAAAAAACTCAAGCAGAGGCAGGAACCTAAACTGATGAAAATGGGATACGGACGTTAAGCCACAAATTGTTGTGCTGAACAATAAGTGCTTTGTAAAAAATGTTTTGTAAAAAATTATTAAATAAGAGCTCATAAAAACAAACTTGTATATAATGTGCATTATTAAAAGAGTGAAATGCAAATAAATAGAATGATGTATCGTGAGAAGCATAGGTCAAGTACTCTAGATGGAGTGAAAGTGCATTGTGAAAAAAGGGGGAAACCGGAATGTGATGAAGTGTCTGAAGTAACCAAATGTGTGAATGGTAGAAGAAGGAATATTATGAATGAATTAACCCAACCTGAAAAAATGCGTAAAGGAAACAAGATGTGCAGTGGATCAAAAAGATAAAAAAATGTAGGAAAGCTACTCAAAATCTCTTGCAAAAGCAATAAATTAGATCTGAACAAATAAGTGCTGTAATAGAGAGGTATAAAAAGTAAAGAAACTTGAAGCGAAAACGAAACTTAAAAAGCGCTAGTGTGAAGCGGTCACTAAACAGGATACCACTGAACTAAACAGAGAATAAAATAAGTCGCCGCTGCAGACAAAAAATATGTTGTGCACATGAACCAAAGAGTAAGAAGCAAACACATAGTACAGGGTGTCAAATTGAAAACACAAATGGAATCGGGTGTTGTAGGCAAATTTAAAATGAAATAAAATACCTTATGGAATGCAATTATACAAGTGCTGTGAGTCAAATGAAAAGACCAAACCATGTAAACTGAGGTGAAAAAAGGGTTGTGTGATATCTTACCAGACTGGCCGAAAAAAATGCCAGAAGAAAAGTACTGCGCAGCAATTAGAGAAAGTAACTGACAGACGCGAGATCTCCACCAGATTATTACAATGGTAAAACCAGACCATGAGGGAAACGGTCAAGCTTAAAAAACGCCGAAGTTCCCGCCAAGGTGACGTCATTAGGCAAGGGGGCGGAGTCAAGATTATTAAGGTGACCGTAAAATAAATGAAAATAAGAATGAAAAATATATAAACCCATCAAGGAAAGCTCAAAATAACGTGTTCAATTGTAAAAAGCTCTCCGAAATCTTATACGAATACACATCATAAAAAAAGACGACCTTAAAGGATGTACAATAAATGTCAGTGTGAATAATGGCATAAATAATGCGGGCAGGATAATGGCATGCAAGAAAAAGTGATCAGATACTTATGTATGCAACATAATTCACATAACTGAGACAAATTCTTATAGCTGGAAAAGACAAGAGACTTCGCTGGGATTGAATAGAAATGACGAGGGTAGAGACTACATGGTGAACTAAAAGCACACAGTGCTTGAATAATCATATTGCTATAATGCAGCTTTGCCTACAGCAGACACATTTAGAAACTGTGAAAAACTGCACGACCAAATCAGTCCTAATATCAAAAGAATAGCAGGGACTCAAATGAAGTATATAACAGCAGTGCCTTAAAGTAAGATTAAAAAGCAGTAATTAACCAAATACCCATCAGAGACTTATGTACCCGAGAGAAAATCAATCCTTTCATTAAATCCTTCTGCAGCACACACATAAAAAACAGTCAGTCAGAAGCTCCTTGTTTCATACTTAGATACACCAATTCAAGCATACAGATATAACGAGCATGCTTACATGATACTTGCAGGAAAAACCTGATAACTTATGGAGAGAATTGAGTGAGGATTTCCGTGAGAAAAGACCAAAATGAGTGAACTAGCGAAGGGGGGTGGGGGCGGGCGGGGGGGGAGGGAAGAGGACAAATAAATTTGAGTATGATGGATCACGTGACAACGGGAGCCATACATGAAAAATGATTGTAAATACAGTGATAAAAGGGGGGGAAAGAAATGAACACATGAAATACTACCAAGTGAAATAATAAGACAAAATTATAGAAAGACAGAGAGGTCGCGTGGTCCATCATCATACTCAAATTTATTTTCATTTGACTCACAGCACTTGTATAATTGCATTCCATAAGGTATTTTATTTCATTTTAAATTTGCCTACAACATCCGATTCCATTTGTGTTTTCAATTTGACACCCTGTACTATGTGTTTGCTTCTTACTCTTTGGTTCATGTGCACAACATATTTTTTGTCTGCACCGGCGGCTTATTTTATTCTCTGTTTAGTTCAGTGGTATCCTGTTTAGTGACCGCTTCACACTAGCGCTTTTTAAGTTTCGTTTTCGCTTCAAGTTTCTTTACTTTTTATACCTCTCTATTACAGCACTTATTTGTTCAGATCTAATTTATTGCTTTTGCAAGAGATTTTGAGTAGCTTTCCTACATTTTTTATCTTTTTGATCCACTGCACATCTTGTTTCCTTTACGCATTTTTTCAGGTTGGGTTAATTCATTCATAATATTCCTTCTTCTACCATTCACACATTTGGTTACTTCAGACACTTCATCACATTCCGGTTTCCCCCTTTTTTCACAATGCACTTTCACTCCATCTAGAGTACTTGACCTATGCTTCTCACGATACATCATTCTATCTATTTGCATTTCACTCTTTTAATAATGCACATTATATACAAGTTTCTGTTTTTATGAGCTCTTATTTAATAATTTTTTACAAAACATTTTTTACAAAGCACTTATTGTTCAGCACAACAATTTGTGGCTTAACGTCCGTATCCCATTTTCATCAGTTTAGGTTCTTGCCTCTGCTTGAGTTGTTTTGTTTTCATTTTAATGTCACCCACATATTTAGGTTGCACTAATACCATCATTCCCCATTTTTGTTCACCGTCCACCTCCTCATGTTAGCTATTTACAAGTAATTGGTCCTGTCCCAACTTTGGTTTGCCCCTCCTTTTTAGAACAATCTCATACTTTTCTAGACTTATTAATATTACAGTATTGTTTATAGTCTTCCTGATTATTTTGTTATGTTCTTCTTAGATGTACACAGTACTTTTGCACAATTGATTATCAGATTCAATTACAGTAAGTATTTTTGTCATGTTTGTTCATTTCATATTTTTATGTACATAATTTTTATTTTGTTTTATTGGATCTTACATCATTTATTTATTTGCTTAATACCATTTTTTAACGTTATGTATTTTTTGTATCAGTTCATCATAGAAGCTTGACACAATTGTCTTAAAGAGACACTTTGTCTGGTGCAGCTCTGGTGGGTGTTCATGGCTCACTATACATTAGTCTAAATGCACGGTTTTATGTAGTCATTGTATTTTGTATCCATTTTAATGTATGCATTTTTATTTATTTACATGTTCTTTTTAATTATTCATTGTTTAGCACTTTTTATACATGTTGTTTGATATACATGGGATTGTATCATTTAATCTTCCTATTAACATGTTTGCCAGTCTTTTTGTGTGTGTTTATGGTTCATGTTATTAAGCCCCATTTTATTTATCTTTTTGTCTCGGCCCTATTTGTTTTACATCTTTGCTATATGGTTATTTTTGATATGTTTGTACATTATTGTCCTCAAGTTTGTTTTAACATAATATTGATGTGCATATTACTTATTTTTTAATTATTTATTGTGTTTATTATATGTTTTAACCTTCATTATGTTTTTCATGGTAGCTGTATGCCCCCTGAGGAAGGCGTTGCTGAAACGCGTAGGGGTATTTTCCAATAAAGCAGTCCTCACCAATCTACAGCTCTTGCTTCTTGTGTTCCCCTCCTGTTCTGCGAGTGCAGTGCTCCTCCTTGTCTACCATACATTGTGTGAGCTTCATGACGGGGTCCTTTTTGTTCCCTGTGTAATGGGGATGTAAGAAGCCCCAAGTGTTTTGGCATCATTGGGAGCTCTTTCTACCCCCTCGCCCCTCAATGGGGGACTTGGGGCCCAATGCTAATTCTGGAGCCTCTTCTGTGTTTTCCATACTGGCTCAATCTGTGAGGTGAGCAGCCCTTATGGAGGATAGCATAGGTGCTTTGTGGAGGGCTGAGGAGGCCTCCAACTCAGGTCAGTGGGTCCCTTAAAACCAGAGAGGATCCTGTCTGCTGGCTTTGAGTAGCAGCTACTGAAACAGTTTTTGGGCTGTTTTCAGCCATTTTGTGGCATCTTGATGATATCCTTCACAGAGGTCCAGAGCCCTGGCTTTTCCTCTAGGGGATTTGGGCCCTCGGGTACTCAGGGAACTAAACACCCTGTTCCTTATCGTTCCTCCAGTTCAGTCCTCTACCTCTGGGTTGTCAATCTCCTCCTGCAGCTTGGAGACTGGTATGTCAGAATGATGGCATCACTGGATATAGCCTGCTGCACTCCTACTTCCATCCCAGTGTTACCAGTCTCCATGCAGCAGGAGGACTTGACGAGCCTTGTAGAAGGGCGCTCTGGAGGAATTGATAAGGAGCCTTTTGTATAGTGTGGTAGCTAAGTGTAAAATTTGGTCTGTTATTTGGCAGTACCTCTTTAAAAAAAACCAAAAAACAAAAAAAAACAGACTGAGTAGATAAAAGTCAGAACAGCTTAGCTCAGTGCTCCCGGCTTTCTTGCTCCCTGCCTCTGCCTGTGGGGCCATTTCGGGGGTTCTGGCTCAGGACATTTGAGCTTTCCCCCCTGCGGAGCCCAGAGGTCTCTCCCCCCAGACTCTTCGGCAGAGAGCCCATCTTTCAGACGGCAGCATTTTTCGGACAGCCGGCCTGCCTTTACCGCGGCTTAGCTGCCTGCACTGTATCTCAGCGGTGCAGCTTCGGGCCGGTGCTGGGGGCATACAGCAGCTTCGTTTTAGCAGAGCAGCTGCAGACCGAGCTGGTAAGTCATCCACCGGCATCAGCCTGTTTTTCTGCGGAGGAAGCCTTCTCTGGAGGTATGGGGGCACTCGCGGTGCTTTTGGCGCCTTTTATCCTGCTCGGTGATTTCTCGGCAGCCATTTTCAGCGCCACGGAGCAGCCGCGTGCTAGCAGGGAGACTGCCGTTTCAGTGCAGGGCGACTCGGGGTTCTTCTTTCTTTCGTTGTACTTATTTTAATTATTTCATGGTTTTATTTTTGGGGCTTCCCTTGTTCGTTGGGTAGTTCGTCCTTTCAGCCATCCCACAAGGGAGGAGGGGTGGGCTGAAGGGGATCTCTTTCCTGAGAGAGCAGTGCGTTAACAAAAGAAAAAATAAACTCAGCCGCAGTATAAGGCAGAAGGCTCTCTCTCTCTCTTCGGATTTGCCTGGCTGCTGGTTTCAACAACAAAAAAAGAAAAACTAATCAAGAGTAATATCAATTATACCAGACTGCTGGGTTAGGTGAACGTGCTTGCGGTGAGCCCTTGGGGGTCTGGCGGGGTGGCTATATGGCTGCCAGACCTCAGTGTATTGTGTGTGGCACTAGGAGGGGCACAGTGGCTGATACTGGGGTTTGCCGGGGCTGTGCGACCCTCTCATCCGCGGTGGAGCAGCAGATGGAATTACAAGAGTCCACGGAGGCGCAGGGAGCACCCGCGGGGGTGCGGGCTGCGTCCCCGCAGCCTTCGGCGCAGGGAGCAGCGTTGGAGGAGCTGGCGGGGCCCTCCAGCGTCTCTCTGCCGGCCCCGGCTCTCGGTGAGTTTAGTCCTGAGTTTGTGCTGCTGATGCATCAGGCTTTCTGCCTAAGACGACAGGGTACAGCAGCGGGCCCCGGGTCGCTGGCCTCCCCAGCTCCGCAGCTGGGAGCGGCTGAGGAGTTGGATGAGGGGCTGCCGGCGCCTAAGCGAGCAAGGGCTAGGGACCCTGCGCTGGCGGAGGGCGACTGGCCTGAGGCCTCAGCTCCGGAATGGGATCCGGAGGAGGGTACCCAGGACCTCGAGGAAGGGGAGATCCCTGAACCCGAGGATCAAGCTAAGATAGTTAGGGTCGTCCGCAGAGAGGAGTTGGCCTTGATCTCGGAGACCTTGCAGATGTTGAATCTTGCTACGCAGGTAGCGGTGGAAGATCCTGTCATCCAGGCAGTTCGACAGACTCAGGTGGTGTTTCTGGTGTACAAGGTAGTTGACAAGATGATTCAAGATGAGTGGGATAAGCCGGAAGCAGGCCTGAGGGGCTTACGGACATTGAATAGATTGTATCCTTTAGCCGATAAGGAAAGGTTCCGGGCCCCGCGGGTGGACGCGGTAGTTTCGGCGGTTACGAAAAAGACCACCATTCCGGTGGAAGGCAGGGCGGCCTTGAAGGATACCCAGGACCGTAAGGTTGACGGTCTGCTCAAGCAGGCTTTTGAAGCGGATTCTATGTCGCTGCAGGCCTCCATCTGTGGAGCGTGGGTGGCCAGAGCATCTCTGTGATGGCCCAGCGACTGCGTCAGTCCCCACATTTGGATCTTGAGGAGCTAAAGGAGCTGGATCGCCTGGAGTCCGGGGCGGCCTACTTGGCGGATGTGCATTACGACTTGATCAGGGCGCTGGCTAATAGCACAGCGTCTGTGGTAGCCGCTCGGCGGTCATTGTGGTTACGGAATTGGGCGGCAGACAGACCTTCGAAATCCCATCTTAGCAAGCTTCCCTTTAAGGGGGGTTTGCTGTTTGGAGAAGATTTGGATAAGTTTAGTGAAGGACCTGGGGGAGTCCAAGGCGGGTCGATTTCCAGAGGATAAGCCGAAGCAAGGCAAGTCAGTCAGGCCAAGGCTTTCGGGGTCAGTTCCGAGATTTCTGGAGATTTCGTTCGCCGTGGTTCGGTGGTTTCCAGAGGGGCTGGTATCCGTCTCGAGCCCAGGGATTTTGCGGGTTTCGAGGGTCGAATAGAGGTTTCTCCTCCAACCTGACTACCGCTTCACGTAAGTCACAATGAAGCGAGGCGGGTCCTGGTGGAAGGGCCTCCCATAGGCGGGCGGCTTCGGGAGTTTCTTTCCGCTTGGACCCACATCACCTCCAACCAGTGGGTGCTCGAAATAATTCAGCACAGCTATGCGCTGGAGTTTTCAAGACCCGTGCGGGATTCCTTTGTCATGTCCGCTTGCAGGGGCCCCAAGAAGATGGCAGTGGTTCACGGAACCTTGGAACGACTCCTTCAGTTGGGAGCCGTGGTAGAGGTCCCCAAAGCCGATTTACGGCATGGGTCGGTACTCGATTTATTTCGTAGTGCTGAAGAAGGGTGGCACGTTTCGGCCCATTCTAGATCTGAAGGCCGTGAACCGTTTACGGGTGCCGCATTTCCGGATGGAGACCCTGCGGTCGGTCATAGTGGCGGTGCGTCGCGGGGAATTCTTGATGTCTCTGGATCTTACGGAGGCGTATTTGCACGTCCCCATCCGGTTGGCTCATCAGAAATTTCTGCGGTTCGCTCTTCCTTGGGGTCATTATCAGTTCCAGGCCTTGCCTTTCGGGTTGGCCACGGCGCTGCGGACCTTTACCAAGATCATGGTGGTGGTGGTGGCGGCGTTGCGCAAAGAAGGCATTCTCGTTCATCCTTATCTCGACGATTGGTTGATCCGTGCCAAGTCCGAGGAGGAGAGTTTCCAGGTGACAGACAAGGTAGTGAAATTTTTACAGAGTCTTGGTTGGGTGGTCAACACGTCCAAAAGTCAGTTGAAGCCCACCCAGGTCCTCGAATACCTCTTGAGTCCGGTTCGACACCAAAAGAGGGCAGGTGTTTCTGCTGCACAAGCGGGCCGAGGGCTTGAGGTCCCTGGTCAGACAGTTTCTGTTGGTGTCAGCACCGTCGGCATGGGATTATCTCAGAGTCCTGGGCACGATGGCGGTGACTCTGGAGGCGGTGCCATGGGCCAAGGTCCATATGCGGCCTCTCCAAAGAGCACTTCTTCGCCGCTGGTTGCATCAGGCCGATTCCTTGAACAAGCGGCTTCCTTGCCCGCTCAACGCCAGGCGCTCTTTGTTGGTGGTTACTCATGTCGTTGCTGGCAGCGGGCATGCCGCTGGAACAGCCGGAGTGGCTTCCGTTGTTGACGGATGCCAGTCTGGCAGGCTGGGGAGCCCACTGCGGGAGCCAGTTTGCGCAGGGGCTTTGGTCTCCGCTGGAGGCATCCTGGTCGATCAACCGTCTGGAACTTCGAGCGGTGTTCTTGGCTCTTCAGGCGTTCGAAGAGGTGCTCCGCGGGCGACCCGTAAGGGTGCTCTCCGACAACTTGGCGACAGTGGCGTACATCAACCGCCAGGGGGGCACGGGGAGTGCCACCATGGAGGAAGAAGCGGACGAGTTGTTTGCCTGGGTAGAGCTTCGGTTGCCCGCGATCTCGGCAGCGCACATTGCAGGGAAAGACAATGTCATAGCAGACTTCCTCAGCAGAGTTCAGGTAGATGCGGGGGAGTGGGAGCTGCATCCCGACGTTTTCACACAGATAGTAGATCGTTGGGGAACTCCGGTGATGGATCTCATGGCGACCTTCCGGTCGGCAAAGGTCGCCCGATTCTTCAGCAGAAGGCGCGAAAGGATGTCGGAGGGCATAGATGCACTGTTACGTCCGTGGCTGGCCAGTCTTCTGTATGTCTTTCAATCATGGGCGTTGATCGGCAGGGTAGTTCAAAGGATCGGAGCGCACGAGGGGAAGTCCTGTTGGTGGCGCCTGACTGGCCGAGGCACCCTTGGTATGCGGATCTATTGCACCTCTTGGAGGGCGTGCCCTGGCGGCTTCCGGTGCGGGCGGATGTGTTGCGGCAGGGTCCGCTGTTCATGCCTCAGGTGGATCGGTTCTCGCTTACGGTATGGCCATTGAGAGGGCTAAGCTGAGAAAGAAAGGCTATTCGTTGGCGGTCGTTGCAACCTTGCTTAGGGCACGAAAGCAGTCGACGTCCTTGGCGTATGTGCGGTTCTGGCGTATCTTTGAGGATTAGTGTTCTAGACGTCAGGTTCGGGCGACCACTGTGTCCATTCCGGTGGTCTTGGAGTTTCTGCAGGACGGTTTTGATAAAGGTCTTGCAGCCAGTTCTTTGCGCGTCCAGTTGGCGGCCCTTTCCTGTTATCGTGGTAAGATCAATGGAGTGCCCTTAGGGGCTCACCCGGATGTGGGTCGATTTCCTGAAGGCGGTCGCTAGATTACGGCCGGCGCATAGGGTGTGCATTCCGCCGTGGGATCTCAATCTCTTTCTCGCGGCGTTGGTCAAGTCGCCCTTTGAGCTTTTGCGTTGTGCATCAGTTAAAGATTTGACATTAGACGGTGTTTCTGGTGGCGATTTGTTCGGCTGGAAGGATTTCGAAGTTGCAAGCGTTATCGTGCCAGGAACCATTCTTATCTTTTTCTAGGAAGAAAGTGGTTCTGTGGCCGGTTCCGTCCTTTTTGCCTAAGGTGGTATCCCCTTTTCATTTGAATCAGGCGATCTGTTTGCCCGTTTTTGGGGCTTTGGAGGGTGGCAGTTCGGATCGCAGCCTTCATCGTTTGGATGTGAAGAGAGCATTGTGTCAGTATTTGAGGGTAACCGAGTCCTTCCGTAAGTCGGATCGGTTGTTTGTTCTGTTCGGTGGAGTGCGCAAAGGGGAGGCAGCGGCGAAGGCTTCCATCGCTCGGTGGGTTAAGGAAGCGATTGCCTCCGCTTATTTGCTTCAAGGTCGGGTTGTGCCCGTCGGATTGCGGGCGCATTCCACTAGAGCGCAGGCGTGTTCCTGGGCGGAGCACAGCTTGGTTCCGCCTTGAGACATTTGCAGGGCGGCGACTTGGTCGTCGCTACATACTTTCAGCAGGCATTACAGGCTGGACGTAGCAGCGGTTGTGGATGCTCGTTTTGGGTCGGCGGTTTTGTCCGCTGGCTGGAAGGGTCCCTCCCAATGATTACTGCTCTGGTACATCCCAGAGGTAGAGGACTGAACTGGAGGAACGATAAGGAAATCATAATTACACTTACCTGGTAATTGTAGTTCCTTGAGTGACGACAGTTCAGTCCTCCTTCCCGCCCAGATGTTTCTAGGAGGTTCCAGGTTTGCTGATGGGCAGAAGAGGGTTACAGGTGAGTCCAGATTCCTTAACTTTGCTGTGGTGTTCACTTTCTCTCTGGCAGTGCAGGGTGTTAGAAAGCCTGGCCGGAGGAGGTGGATGGTTAGGAGTTCAGTACTTGTTGTGTTACAATGTTTATGGTTGGCTACTTATTTGTTGCTCCTGTGAGTCTGCTTTGTTAATAGTTCACACTGGGATGGAAGTAGGAGTGCAGCAGGCTATATCCAGTGATGTCATCATTCTGACATACCAGTCTCCAAGCTGTGCAGGAGGAAATTGACAACCCAGAGGTAGAGGACTGAACTGTTGTCACTCAAGGAACTACAATTACCAGGTAAGTGTAATTATGATTTTTGCCCATTTGCCTGGGTGCTCCTCAAGGAGTTCAGCTTTATCCCCTATGTGGATGAGCTAGGATGCTGAAGATCCCTTTGCATCTGAAGGTGTGTTTGAGGAGGAATCGGGAAAATTCCCTCCTTCCCCCCCCCTCCCCTTTTTGGATCAAGAGGATCCTTTTGTGATTTGCCTCTCCCCCCACCCCCGGAGATCCTTCCCTTGTTGATTCAAGATGCTGTGGCGGCCTTACAAATTGAAGAGCCTATGGTCTTCCCCACCCTCTCAGGTGGACCTTACTCTGGAGGATATCAGGCACCCTGTTTTTTTTCCCTTACCTGAGCCAATGGAACAGCTTCTGGCCTCTTGGTGTGGTTGGGTGTTAAGGGACCAAATGATCTGGTTCAGTTATATCCCCCGCCTCAAGACAAGTTGGACCAGCTCTTTGGGCTCCTTCATGTGGATGTCCTTGTCACGACAGTGACTAAGTGCATGACTATTCCTTTGGAAAGGGGTGCTGCATTTTAAGGAGGCTTACGATGGAAGGGTAGAAACCCTTCTGAAGAATGCCTTTAAGGCCTTCATCTTGGGTTCTGAGATGGTCCTCTGTACAGGCCTAGTAGCCAGCTGTTGGATAGCTTGGAGGCTGCCAGATTGGAATTGGAAGCTGCATTTGTGGCTGATGCTCTTTATGACATGATCAGAGTTTCTTCCAAGCTCATGGCAGCAGTGGTTGTAGGTAGGTGGTGGCTCTGGCTTTGCAGTTGGTTAGCAGATTGGCCTTCAAGTTGCAACTAAGCAAGCTCCCTTTCAAGGGCAAGTTGCTCTTTGGATAGGATCTCAAAGTTAGTGGAAGACCTGTGAGAGTCCCATCCTCGGAAGCTTATGTAAAAGACGCCCAAGAGTGCGCAATCAGAGGGCCTAAACAAGATTTGGATTCATCCAGGCTTGGTGATTCTCATAGCCTTGAACTGACAATATAGGCTGTGATAAACAACTCTAATAGGGCTGTTAGTGAAGTCTCCACTCTTGCTTCTGCAGGAGAAGGGCCTTCTTCATCAAGGGCCATTGATGATGGAGGACCCTGCTGCCTTCTCGCTTATGGCCTGATCCTAGAAAGATGTAAGCTGTTTGAGAGAGAGCTTATGTAAAGTTTTTTTTTTTTTTAGAAGAGTTTTGAGAGGTGGTGTTTCTCTCAGGCCCTGATGGCTGGAAAAGTGGATATAAGTTCTGTTTTGTCCTCCTTATAGGTGGGCTTAGACCAGGGTTGTCCCTAAACACTCAAGGTAGTGGCCCTGGCATGGTATTGGGGGCATATTTAGGGCTGCTTCTTTCTCACTACTTCAGGGGGTCAAGCAAATTAATCATCTCGTGCATCCAGCAGTTCTCCATTGGAGCTTCTTGCTGGTGCTGAAAGGGCCCCCTCCTCCCCCCCGCTTGAGCCCATCCATAAGGCTTCTCTTAGAGATTTGACTCTTAAGGTGATGTTTCTGATGGCTATTGCTTCCATCAGACAGATCTCGGAGCTGCAGGCCCTGTCCTGCCACAAACTCTTTTTGGTCATCTTGATGTCTTCAGTTGCTTTGCAGATAGTGCCATCCATCCTTCCAAATGTGCCCTCTCATTTTAACCTCAATAATCCTGTCACCCTGCCCTCCTTTTTTGAAAGTGGACCTTTGTTGGGATCCCTCTGAGTCTGCTCAGATACCTAGACGTGACAACCCTGTTCATCGGTCAGATTTCTTGTTCTCTTCAGCAGTCCCAAGTGAAAGGACAGATCGCAGCCAAGTCCTCTATTTTCTACTGGATCAAAAGAGGCAATTGGTTACAGGTGGTCTCCTGAGCAGTCTGCCTTGTTATTGGAAAACATCTTTAAAGTGGATCCTCAGTCCCCTGAGTACCTTTTTTGAAGCACTTACCAGTTGCATGTGGGAGCAAGTGCTGATGGTGTCCTTTGGTAAAGTTATTCTGGCCAGAGCGTCGTCTTCCTCCCACCCTGACTGCATGGGTATGTCCCATTCATCTGGACTAGTCTAACGAGATAAGGAGGAGAACCTTTTTTACATTTTCTTTTCTTCTCTTGAATCCTGCTAGACTAGTCCAGTACCTGCCCTGGAAGATTGTCCTACAGGTTAGAAGGCCCTGCTGCCTTTACATTGCTTTGTTTCAGTGCTCGATGAAGATTCATCTGTGGTAAGAGCCAAATACTCATTCTAGTTCTGACTTGATTGTTTATTATTGCTACTAGTTGTTGAGATTTTTAGTCTTGCCTGCTTCTTGGGAAGTGGCTTACTGGCTTCTCTTGGTGCTGCACTAGAGGATATACCAAGTGATGACATCACTGAAAGTTGCTTGTCTGGACTGGTGTAGCAGGATTGAATGAAATGGTTATCTGGTATGTAACAACTTTTTTCCTTTGTTGGCTATACTGCAGCTTTCTCCAGAGGTAAGGATCACTGTAGATCCGGTGAATGAATTTGTGTTAAAATGTGACTTATCTTTTTGTGGTGCTTAAGGAACAGTAAAGGCTTAACTTTTTGTAAGGAACAACACAATAGCAGTGGCTCCTAAACCTGTCTTGGGGGAAACCCCAGCCAGTTAGGTTTTCAGAGTATTCACAGTGAATATGCAGGAGAGATTGGTACATATTTCCATTACATGCAAATGTATCTTCTTGCATATTTGTTAAGGATATCTTGAAAACCCAACTGGCTGGAGGCTCCCAGGAGAGGTCTGGGAGAGAAATGGAACAGGGAGGCTGAGGAGGAGCCAAAATCAGAGTACGAAATTTTTTTTTAGCATGTGAATATTATTTTGGGTGGTCCTATATTCAGATGAGATACTCCTTTGTCATGGGTACAGCTTAACCTCTTTGCCATGCGGGTCCTATCCATGCCCCTTAAAGTAACATAGTAGATGACTGCAGATAAAGACCAGTATGGTCCTTCTAGTCTGCCCAGCAATATGACAGGAGGAGATGCACCCCTACCCATTTCAGGTGGGCAAATATTGAGAATATGGAAAATGTCATTCTAACCAGAGGTGGAAGACACTGAGGTTGTGTGATAGACGAGAATGAGAAGAATAAGCAAATGTGTAAAGGAAGAGCTATGATTAGAAGGAAGTGAAATGGAGAAATAGAAGCAGAGTAAATGAAATCGGCCACATAAGTGGATTAATTTGGGACACTTGAGCTTTCTTTGGTCATCTCTATCTAATGGTATTGTATTTTAGGGATTGTGTTCGCAGTGCCTCATGCACCATTGTACATGCACACACAACTGTATGATTATGCTGGAAACCAAAAGGGAAAGGAACTTTTATTTAGGTGTCTTCTTGGCACCATTAGCTTTTATGTGGGGAGATCTGTTGCCTGCTGACTCAAATCTGATGTGTTGAGCATTAAGGAGCCTCCTGTGGATCAGTATTCTGGCATACTTCCAAAGTGATCATGGCTTTGCTCCAAATTTGTGATAGACAAGTAGGGACACAATACATAGCATTGGCTTATTAATCCATGGCAGTATACCAAAGACTAATGACATCTTCCCTTTCTCTTTCACTACTTCTGATTTAACTTTTGTACTCCTGTTTTTTGTACCTAATTCTACCAAAAGGCAACAGACTTTATGGTCATTCTTGTTTCATGGTTCTTTGATCTGGAGTTTGCACATTCTATAAACCACCCACAGGTTGATCCTTTCAAAACTTTGATATCCGAAGTACCCTCAAGCTTGAAAGGCTGCTAACTGGAGAGGAAAAGCAGCAGGGCTGTCTTTTCCCTCTATAATCATTTTTAATGGATAAAACTGTATCAGGGTAAACACAAATTAGAGACACTGGTGAAATGCATGTTAGCTTTAGGAAAAGCCAGTTGTGGCATGCATAATGAAGTTACTGTAGTAGTTATGACATAATGGCTAGCAAAAATTCTCACATCCACTGACGCTGCTGGATTGAATTTATCCTCTAGAGCTAGCAGTATCACTGCATTCCATTTTTTGGTAGATTTCACTTGAGTAATGGCACATGTTGGTGAGAGTCCATCTGTCTGTCTATATGAATACTGCTATAGTACAGACAGAAAGGAAGTTCCTCCACCAGTGAAAAAAGATTTGAACCCGTAGATGGTTGAGGAGAATCTTGCTCTCCTACCAGTGAAGAGACGTTTTACCGTGGAAGCTGGCAGAGGATCCATCTCTGCTATTCGTGAAATGTTAAGTGGCAGTGGATGGGGAGTCTGCTAGAGGGGAGATTAAAGCCATTGCTAGACATTACTGCCAGTAAAGGTTAATATAAAGATTGGGGAGGGGAGTTACTGAAGGAGTAAGTGGAGAAAGCATGCAGAGCAAGGCTCATGGAATTCTTTCCAATGTGTGTGTGTGTGTGTGTGTGTGTGTGTGTGTGTGCGTGCGCGCGTGCGCGCACACCCATCTGTTTGTATCTACATTGCCTATAAGCCTGGTATGTGGGTGTGCACATATCTTTTGTATGTTTGTTACTGTGAATCACTATTTGTATGTTGCAGCTGTTGGAACAGCTGTTCCTATAGAAATGCATTGAGACCCTTTCTTGGGGGGGGGGGGGGGCGCGCTTCATTTCTTTCATCTCTTACATCTCTTACCCCACACAGAATCTTAAACTGAACATCCATGAGTGGGCCCTAGAGAGACTGAACTTGTTAGGAAATGGGTTTGAGTTGGAGGTGACAAAGGCGAGTGGTAAACTGAGTTTACTTTGAAGATGAGGATGTTATCAGATGTGCTGTAGGGACTGAAACTTGGCCCAATTCTTTTAAATATTTTTGTAAGTGATATTGTGGAAGTGCTGTTGGGTAAGGCTTGCTTCTTTGTGGATTATATCAAAATCTGCAATAGAGTAGACACCCTGAAAGTGTAGATACCGTGAAGAAAAATGTAGTGAAGCTTGAAGACTGGTCTAGAATTTGGCAGCAAAAGGATGAAATCAAAACAAACTTAGACACATAGAAAAATGACTACAGAAAAAGACCACATAGTCTGTCTAGTCTGTCCTTCCATATCGACAACTACAACAGTCCCATTTTTTTCTTTAGAGATCCTCTGTATTTGTCCGATGCTTTTTTGAATTCAGATACTGTCCTCATCTCTACCACCTCCACTGGGAGACTATTCCACGGATCCATCACTCTTTCCGTAAAGAAATATTTCCGCATATCACGCCTGAATCTATCCCCTTTCACCCTCAACCCATGTACCCTCGTAGCAGAACTTGCTTTCAATCGAAAGAGGCTCTCCCCCTGTGCATTTATATCACCTCTATCCTGCCTTTCCTCTAAGGTGTACATATTAAGATCCTTAAGTCTGTCCTCATATGCTTAATAATGAAGATCACTAACCATTTTAGTAGCCACCCTCTGTACTTTCTCCATCCTGTTTATATCCTTTTGAAGGTGCGGTCTCCAGAATTGCACACAATACTCCAAATGAGGTCGCATCAAAGACTTATGCAGAGGCACTATCACCTCTTTTTCTGCTAGCCATTCCTCTCCGTATGCACCCAAACATCCTTCTAGCTTTTGCTGTAGCCTTTTCTACCTGTTTAGCTACTTTAAGATCATCAGATACAACCACGCCTAGGTCCCGCTCTTCTTTAGTAGACAAAAGTACTTCTCCCCCTATACTATATTGCTCCCTTGGATTGCTGCAGCCCAAATGCAAGACCTTACATTTTTTAGCATTAAATCCCAGATGTCAAATTCTAGACCATTCTTCAAGCTTAGCTAGATCCCTCCTCATGTTATCTACACCTTCCTGGGTGTCTATTGCAGATTTTGGTATCATCTGCAAAGAGGCAAACCTTACCCGACAACCCTTCTGCTATAATCACTAACAAATGTTTAAAAAGAATCGGACCAAGGACAGATCCCTGGGGCACACCACTGGTAACTTCTCTCAGAGTAAGCTTCATTTACCTGTACTCCTTGTCGCCTCCCACTCAACCAATTTCTAACCTAAGCAGTAACTTTAGGGTCCATCCCTAGGGTGCTCAGTTTGTTTATAAGTTGACTGTGGAACGGTGTCAAAGGCTTTACTGAAATCTAAATACACCACATCTAGGGCTCTCCCTCGGTCCAGCTCCCTGGTCACCCAGTCAAAGAAATCAATCAGATTTGTCTGACAAGACCTGCTTCTGGTGAATCCATGCTGCCTCGGATCCTGTAATCTGCTGGACTCCAGAAACCTCACTATTTTCTCTTTCAGCAGCGTTTCCAATAATTTACTCACCACTGAAGTTAAACTAACCGGCCTGTAGTTTTCAACCACATCCTTACTTCCGCTTTAGTGTAAAGGCACCACATGAGCCTCTCTCCAGTCCTTTGGCACCACTCCCGACTCTGAGGCATTGAAAAGGTCAGTCAGTGGAGCTACTAGAACGTCCCCAAGTTGTCTCAGTATTCTAGGGTGTATCCCATCCGGTCCTATCGCTTTATCTACTTTAAGTTGAGCTAGTTTCTCATAAACATAGTCTTCTGAAAATTGTTCAAGATCTCCCTCGCTTCTGTTCCTGTTTGTGGGTGTTTTCTGAGGTCCTGTTCCTGGTTCTTCATCTGTGAATACAGAACAGAAATATTGGTTAAGCAATTCCAATTTATCCTCATCAGCTTCTACATATATTCTCCCCTTCATCCTTGAGTCTGACAATATCACTTTTGCTCTTCCTCTTCTCACTAACATATCTGAAATATGTCTTATCCCCCTATTTTATTGCATTGGCTATGTCCTCCTCTTTTTGAATCTTTGCTTTCCTGACTGCTAGCTTCTCTACGGTTTTTTTTTCTAAATATAGATGCCTGTCTTCCTTTCTCTGTGATCTCTTGTATTCCATGAAGGCCTCCCTCTTTTTCTTCACCTTTTCTGCTGCTACATTTGAAAGCCATAGCGGTCTCCTTTTTCCTTTTACCTTTATTTACTATTTTAACAAAAAGGTTGGTTGCCCTTTAAAATATCCCCTTTCAGTTTTGCCCACTGTTTTTCTACATCCCCCAGTTGTTCCCATCCCGCTAACAACTCCCTGAGGTATTATTGGCCCATCTTGGCAAAGTTAGTTTTCCTAAATTCTAAGACCCTCACTTTTGAATGGATTCTAACAGCCCTAGTCCTAATACTGAACCACACCGTCCGGTGATCACTGGATGCAATATGATCTCCCACTATAGAAACACTTTCACCATTTGTAAGCACCAAGTCCAGTATGGCCCCTTCACGTGTGGGGTCTGTTACCAATTGCCTGAATAGTTCTCCCTGTAGAGAATCCAGGATCTCCTTACTTCTAGATAATACTGCAGCAGGAATGTGCCAATCAACATCTGGCATATTGAAATCCATTATCAGTAGCACTTCCCCTTTCCTAGCAATGCTGCGTATGTCTTCAATTAACTCTGTCCACCTCTTCCTCTTGTGAGGGAGGTCTGTATATCATGCCAATGCAAATAGATTTCTCTTTCCCTCTTTCTAGTTTAACCCACAATGCCTCCTCTCTCTCCCTTTTAAGTTCTGTAATTCCAGAGCTTTAATATTATTTTTTATATATAGAGTCACTCCTCCTCCCCTTCTTCCTACCCTGTCCTTTCTGAATAATGTATAATCTGGTATAGTTACATCCTAGTCATGGTTTTCTGTGAACCATGTTTCTGTAACTGCCACTAAATCCAAGTCGGCCACTCCCACCAAAGCTTCAACATCAGGGATCTTATTTCCCATGCTACGGGCATTTTATACACACTTCTTTCCATATGTTACCCCTTTTACCCATTTCCATAAAGGTATTTAATGTATCACTTACCTGGGGGCTTTCTTCACCCATCCCCAACGAATCTAGTTTAAAGCCCATATAATTCAACAAATAGAGGGAGTGACCTGCATGGAGCTGCAAGTAGAACTCCTCTAGCCCCCTGATTGGGCAGACTAGATGGACCATACCAGTCTTTATCTGCCGTCATACACTAGGTTACTGTGTAATAGTTAATGCTAAAAAATGCAGGGTCATGCATTTGGACTGCAAAAAAACCCAAGGGAATAGTATAGTGTAAGGGGTGAAGTATTTCTGTGCATAAAAGAGTGGGAATGGTGGTGATCTGATCTTGTCTTAAGGTGACCAAGTGGCAAAGGCGACAGCAGAAGCATGCTTGGGTGCATAGGGAGGGGAATGGCCAGCAGTAAAAAGGGGGTGATAGTATCTCTGAGACTTGGGTGCAAATCTGGAGACAGCATCTTCAAAAGATATGAACAGAATTGAAACTGTGGAGAGAGCGGTTATTGAAATGGCCAGTGTTGACCTTCATAAGATATATATTAGGACAGCCTTAATTATCTCGGTATGCATACTTTGGAAGAAGGGTGGGAGGGAAGAGATATGTTAGAGACATTTAAATACCGCTGTGGCATAAAGGTACAGGACGCAGGCCTCTTTCAATTGAAGTAGCTGAAAAAGTGAAGAAAAAGAGGGAGGCCTTCATGAAATACAAGAGATCACAGAGAGAAGAAGACAGGCATCTGTATTTGGAAAAACTTAGAGAAGCTAGCAAAGTAGTCAAGAAGGCAAAGATTCAAAAGGAGGAGGAAATAGCCAATGCAATAAAATGGGGGGATAAGACATTTTTCAGATATATTAGTGAGAAGAGGAAGGGCAAAAGTGGTATTGTCAGACTCAAGGGTACAGGGGGGGAATATGTAGAAGCTGATAAGGATAAAGCGGAATTGCTTAACAAATATTTGTATAAATGGAGCTCACTCTGAGGAGAAGGATGTTACCAGTGGTGTGCCCCAGGGATCTGTCCTTGGTCCGATTCTTTTTAACATCTTTGTTAGTGATATAGCGGAAGGGCTGTCGGGTAAGGTTTGCCTCTTTGCGGATGATACCAAAATCTGCAATAAAGTAGACACCCAGGAAGGTGTAGATAACATGAGGAGGGATCTAGCTAAGCTTGAAGAATGGTCTAGAATTTGGCAGCTGGGATTTAATGTTAAAAATGTAAGGTCATGCATTTGGGCTGCAGCAATCCAAGGGAGCAATACAGCATAGGAGGTGAAGTACTTTTGTCCACTAAAGAAGAGCGGGACCTAGGCGTAGTTGTGTCCGATGATCTTAAAGTAGCTAAACAGGTAGAAAAGGCGACGGCACAAAAGCTAGAAGGATGCTTGGGTGCATACGGAGAGGAATGGCTAGCAGAAAAAAGGAGGTGATAATGCCTCTGTATAAGTCTTTGGTGCGACCTCATTTGGAGTATGGTGTGCAATTCTGGAGACCGCACCTTCAGAAGGATGTGAACAGGATGGAGTCGGTGCAGAGGGTTGCTACTAAGATGATTAGTGGTCTTCATTATAAGGCATATGAGGACAGACTTGAGGATCTTAATATGTACACCTTAGAGGAAAGGCGGGATAGAGGTGATATGATTGAGATGTTTAAATACCTCCGTGGCATAAATGTTCAGGGAGAGAGCCTCTTTCAATTGAAAGCAAGTTCTGCGACGAGGGGACATGGGATGAGGGTGAAGGGAGATAGATTCAGGAGTGATATGCGGAAATATTTCTTTACGGAAAGAGTAGTGGATCCGTGGAATAGTCTCCCAGTGGAGGTGGTAGAGATGAGGACAGTAACTGAATTCAAAAAAGCATGGGACCAACACAGAGGATCTCTAAAGGTAAAAAGTGGACTGTTGTAGTTGTTGTTATGGAAGGACAGACTAGATGGGCCTTGTGGTCTTTTTCTGTCATCATGTTTCTATGTTTCTATGTTTCTTAAAGGAAACTCTGGGACGAGGGAGTCATAGGATGAAGATGAAAGGTGATAGACTTGTGAGTGGATGTATAGAATAGCTTTTCGGTGGAGGTGGTGGAGGCAATAACGAGTATCTGAATTCAAGAAAACATGGGACAGGTACGGAAGACCTTTGAGAGCAAGGAAGGGATTTGTAAACGTTGGTAGTTGGTATGGAAGGGTAGACTAGATAGGCCATATGGTCTTTGTGCTGTCATTTACTCTGTTTTCTACCGAATGCTTGCGACTTTGCATTCTTTAACAAAAAGGGAATGTAGAGAGTTATCAGGCATTGGAATGTATCTTTCCATTTTTATGCAGGTGATACAAAATTGTACTATAAGCTAGGAAGAGAGTTTAACATAAGAACATAAGATATGCCATACTGGGTCAGACCAGGGTCCATCAAGCCCAGTATTCTGTTTCCAACAGTGGCCAATCTAGGTCATATGTACCTAGCAGTATCCCCAAGAGACACAAGTTCCACAATGCTTGTACTGGGTCAAGCATTGATATCTTCGGTCACTTCTTAATAATGGTTTATGGACCTTTCCTCCAGGAACTTGTCCAAACCTTTTTTAAACCCAGCTACACTAACAGCCTTTACTACATCCTCCGGTAACAAATTCCAGAGTTTTATTACACGTTGAATGAAAAAATATTTTCTTTTATTAGTCTTAAATAGTTTACCCTGTAGCTTCATTGCATGTCCCCTAGTCTTTCTATATTCTGATAAGGTAAACAATTGATCTACGTTTACCCGTTCCACTCCGTTCATTAATTTATAGACTTCTATCATATCTCCCCTCAGCCGTCTCTTTTCCAGGTTAAAGAGCCCTAATCTTTTTAGCCTTTCTTCATAGGAGTATCCTTCCATCCCCTTTACCATTTTGGTGGCTCTTCTCTGAACCTTTTCTAAAATCGCTATATCCTTTTTAAGATACGGCGACCAGAATTGCACACAATATTCAAGGTGTGGTCTCACCATGGAACGATATAGAGGCATTATAATATCTTTTGTTTTATTTTCCATTCCTTTCCATATCATACCTAGCATTCTATTTGCTTTCTTGGCCGCCGCTGCACACTGGGCCGAGGGTTTTAACATGGTATCCACAATGACGCCTAAATCTTTTTCCTGGGTGGTGGTTCCTAATGTGGAACCTTGCATCGTGTAACCATAGTTTGGGTTGTTCTTCCCTAGGTGCATAACCTTGCACTTGTCCACATTAAATTTCATCTGCCATTTGGATGCCCAGTCTTCCAATTTATCAAGATCCTCTTGCAATTTTTCACAATCCTCCTGGGTTTTAACAACTTTAAATAGTTTTGTGTCATCTGCAAATTTGATAATCTCACTCGTTATCCCACTTTCCAGGTCATTTATGAATATGTCAAAAAGCAGCGGACCCAGCACAGATCCCTGGGGTACACCACTATTCACCTTTCTCCATTGGGAAAATTGGCCATTTAGCCCTACTCTCTGCTTTCTATCTTTTAACCAGTTCCTGATCCACAATAGTACACTGCCTCCTATCCCATGACTCTTTAGTTTTGCCAAAAGTCTCTGATGAGGGACCTTGTCAAAGGCTTTCTGAAAGTCCAGATACACAATATCAACCGACACACCTTTGTCCAACTGTTTATTCACTCCTTCAAAAAAACATAACAGATTAGTAAGACAAGATCTTCCTTGTCTAAAACCATGTTGGCTGTCTCCCATTAGGTTGTGACTATCTACATGCTGAGTAATTTTATTCTTTATGATGGTTTCTACCATTTTTCCTGGTACTGACGTCAAGCTCACCGGTCTGTAGTTTCCCGGATCACCCCTGGAACCCTTTTTAAAAATTGGTGTTACATTGGCGATCCTCCAATCTTCAGGTATTAGAGATGATTTTAATGATAGTTCACAGATTACTGATAGCAGGTCTGCAATCTCATATTTCAGTTCTTTCAACACCCTTGGATGTATACCATCCGGCCCAGGTGATTTGCTACTCTTCAGTTTATATAATAGTTGTAAGACATCTTCCCGATGTATCGATATTTCCTTCAATTCTTCCATACTTTTAAATAACACTTCAGTCATGGGTAACATCCCTACATCTTCCTCAGTAAAGACCGAAGCAAAGAATTCATTCAGTCTCTCCGCTATCGCCTTGTCGCCTCTTAGTGCTCCTTTAACCCCTTTATCATCTAATGGACCAACTGACTCTCTCTCACAGGTTTTTTGCTACAATGTACTTGAAAAGGTCTTTATTTTGCATTTTTGCTTCCGCAGCAAGCTTCTTCTCAAATTCTCCCTTTGCCTGCCTTATCAATGCCTTGCATTTGATTTGCCAGTGCTTGTGCTGTTTCCAGGTTTCGTCATTTGGCTCTTTTTTCCATTTCCTGAAAGATGCTTTTTTGGCAACAACAGCCTCTCTGACCTCACCTTTAAACCATGCTGGCAGTTTTTTGGACTTCCTTCCACTTTTCTTAAAGCGTGGAATACAGCTGGTCTGGGCTTCCAAGATAGTATTTTTCAACAACACCCAAACTTGATGTACGTCTTTAACCTTTGCAACTGCTCCTTTTAGTTTTTTCTTAACTGTTTTCCTCATTTTATCATGGTCTCCCTTTCGAAAGTTAAAAGGTAGTACTGTGGATTTCCTTACTATCCCTCCTCCACTAATTAAATCAAAGGCGATCATGCTATGATCACTATTGCCAAGTGGCCCCAACACCCTTATCTCTTGCACTAGATCTGGTGTTCCACTAAGGACTAGGTCTAATATGGCTTCCCCTCTGGTCGGTTCATGAACCAGCTGCTCCAAGAAGCAGTCATTTATTTCATCTAGGAACTTTATCTCCCTAGCATGTCCTGACGTGACACTGACCCAGTCGATACCGGGGTAATTGAAATCACCCATTATTATTACTGCGCTGTAACGTTTGTTAGCTTCCTTGATTTCTTTAAGCATTTCATTATCCATTTGGTCATTCTGGCCAGGTGCTCGATAGTACACCCCCACTGCCATTGCCTTCCCCCTTTTATATGGAATTTCAATCCATATAGATTCTACAGCAGATTTTGTTTCCTGCAAAACTTTATTCCTTTCTAACGTCAATGCCCTCTCTAACATAGAGCGCAACCCCTCCACCAATTTGATCAGCTCTATCATTACGATATAGTTTGTACCCAGGTATCAGTGTCCCACTGGTTGTTCTCCTTCCACCATGTCTCTGATATTCCAATCATATCTAACCTTTCATTAGTGCTATATATTCTAACTCTCCCATCTTATTCTTTAGACTTCTAGCATTTGCATACAAGCATTTTAGAGAATGTATTTTATTCATGTTAATTTGGCTATTGTTAGACATGGGTAAATTGGGATCTTTAAGCTCTGTCTGCTCCATACTTGAGGGCATTTGGGCTACTTTACTCTTTTGTGGAACCTCTCTGCTTTTGGTAGTATCCTTCAAGGATACATTCTTCCGAACCATCCGCTCTTGGGCGACTGTCGACTTTCCCCTGATATCTAGTTTAAAAGCTGCTCTATCTCCTTTTTAAATGTTAATGCCAGCAGCCTGGTTCCATCCCGGTTAAGGTGAAGCCCATCCCTTCGGAAGAGCCCCTCCTTTCCCCAGAATGTTCCCCAGTTCCTAACAAATCCAAAACCCTCATCTCTGCACCATTGTCTCATCCACGCATTGAGACTCCGGAGCTCTGCCTGCCTTTTGGGTCCTGCGCGTGTAACAGGAAGCATTTTGGAGAATGCTACCATGGAAGTTCTGGATTTCAACTTCCTACCTAAAAGCCTAAATTTTGCCTCTAGAACCTCCCTACCACATTTTCCTATGTCATTGGTACTGACATGTACCAAGACAGCAGACTCCTCCCCAGCACTGTCTAAGACCTTATCTAGGTGGCGCGTGAGGTCCGCTTCCTTCGCACCAGGCAGGCATGTTACCAGGCGATCCTCACGTCCACCAGCCATCCAGCTATCTACATGCCTAATGATCGAATCACCAACTATAACGGCTGTCCTAACCCTTCCCTCATGGGCACATGGCCCTGGAGAAACTTCCTCGGTGCGAGAGGGTTTTACATCACCTGGAGGACAGGTCCTAGTTACAGGATCACTTCTTGCCACACCAGGGTGATGCTCTCCTGTCACGTGACCTCTCTCCTCCATGGCAATAGGGATGCTGCCAGACTGGAGGTGGGACCTCAGGACTATATCCCTGTAGGTCTCGTCTATGTACCTCTCTGTCTTATGTTTTCCAAGTCTGCTACTCTAGCCACAAGAGAACGGACTTGTTCCCTGAGAGCAAAGAGCTCCTTGCACCTAGTGCACACGTAAGACCTCTCACCAACTGGGAGAAAATCATACATGTGACACTCAATGTAAAAGACTGGAAAGCCCCCATCCCGCTGCTGGACTGCTGTCTGCATCTTAGTTTTAAGTTTGTGTCTAGATCTTCAAGTTCTTACTTACTAGGGGTTGCTATGGGTATTTATACCAATAAAACTGTACCTAATACGTTTAATATACCTTGTTCACCTGAAGCTTAATTAATCTCAAGTCCTTAGTGTATGACTGATTTGGGTAATGAGCTTCACCTGAAATCACCTCCTGTCTTTTAAGATGTGTAAGTACCTATAAAGCTATGATTATCCCAGGGGTGGGTGGGAAATAACACTTATTAAAAGAGGGCTGCTACACAGTACCCTGTCTTGTGCTGCTGAGGTAAGCTAAATTCTGATTTGATTTAAATTATAGCTCTTAGCTGCTGCTAGGCTCTAACTTCTTATGAAATTTGAACTACAAGCTCTCTGCTGGGTTTTAAATTTAACCAGAAAGCTCTCTTCTGTGTTTTAAAACTAAAAGTACTTTTCTGATGCTAGGCCCTGAGTGACTATTAAATGTACACTACAAGCTCTCTGCTGGGTTCCAAATGTAACCAGAAAGCTCTCTTCTGTGTGTTAAATTTAAGCTAAAAGTACTTTGCTGTTACTTGGCTCTGAGTGACTATTAAATTTAAACTACAAACTCTCTGCTGGGTATGAAATGTAACCAGAAAGTTCTCCTCTGTGTTTTAAATTCAAACTTTAATTGCTGCTACTAGACCCTAACTGATCCAACAAAAACAGTGGGTTCACAGATTAAGTAGCTTTAATACAAAGAATTCTTTTTAGAAAATTACCAGAAGTATATACTCACAGTTGCAGATTTCTCTCCAGAAGTAACAGTCCCCCTTTCCAGTCCTTCAAGACTGAAGAACTTGCAGGGATGTGTATATGAAATCTGTTTTGCTGGTATTATACGGTTAACTTGTTTGCCCCTAGCCATAGACTAAGATCCTGACAACTGGCAAAATCAATAAGTTCATCATTGATGGAGAAGAAATTGAAATAATGGACAACTTTAATCTACTTGTATCAACAACACAAGGATTGTGAACCCTTTGGGGACAAGGGACATTATATATGGTACCTGAATGAACACCGCTTTGACCTGGTGAAAAGCGATATATAAGCATTGCTAAATAAACTATCAAAAAAGAAACAAGCAGCAGTCAAGAAATCAGATGACGCATTGCTCTTGGCAGAATGGTTTTAAAGGACCTTGGCAAGATTCTCAAGAGCAAAAATGTCTCTTCATGCAAAGATTCGACTTGTTCAAGCCATGGTATTTTCAATAGCATCATATGGAATGTGAAAGTTGGACAGTGGGGAAAAAAATAGACAGGAAGAAAATTTGATGCCTTTGAATTATGGTGATGAATACTGTGTATACCATGGACTGCCTGAACAACAAACCAGTCAGAGGAGATCAAACCAAAGCTTTCTTTAGAAGCTCAGATGACAAGATTTTTTACTTTCATACTTTGGACACATCATGTGAAGAGAGAGATCTTTAGAGAAAGACATCATGCTTGGCAAGGTAGATGGTCAACACAAAAGAGTAAGGCCAGTAATGAGATGGATCGATACAATAGCAGCAGCTATGGGTGCCACTCTGTCACCATTGAGCCTCCTGACTGAAGATCAAACACAGTTTAGGACAACTATTCATAGGGTCGCCATGAGTCGACACCGACTTGATGGCACTTAACAACAACAACAACAACAACATGGGTCTCTTAAGTCTAATACACCACTTGAATTGATGTTTCTTCTTGTGGTTCTTCCAGTTTTAGCTCGGGGGTACTATTTGATAGTGAACTGGCCCAGCGAAAAATGCATTTCTGGCATTATGAAATCTGTTTTGCTTCAGCTTTATATTAGAAATCTTCCCCCTTATTTGGCCAGAGAGGATTTAACTGTGATTCATGTGCTGGTTACTTCAAGGTTGGATTATTAGAATCCTTAGTAAATAGGCCTGCCTAAGTGACAGCCAGATCAATTGTAACTTCTACAAAATCCAGCAGCCCACTTATTGCAGGGGTTGAGAACTGGGACCATATGATGCCAGTTTTGAAGATGCTACATTGACTATCAGTGCCTTTTCAAATTTAGCTTAAATTGTTACCCTGGCAACCTTGGGCCGGAAGGACTGGGGTTTCTAGTCCCACAGGTGCTCCTTGTGGTCTTGGGCAAGTCACTTAACCCTCCATAGCCCATGTTCCCTGTAAAATAGTTATCTCCAAGTTATAATGCCCTGTTCAATGTAACTTCAATGTGTTCAATGTAAACCGCACTGATGCAGAATAGTGTGGTATATAAGAGAATGTAAATAAATAAATAAATTAAATAAATACAGTTGTAAGACCTGACTATGCCAGCTATGGGAGAGAACTTATGTTTTGATTTGTATTCCTGCCTAGTAAAGAAAAAGTTAAGGTAAACACAACAGTTCTCTGAACAGAGAAGCCTAGTGGCGTGGAACGGAAAGAAGTCCTTTCATCTCACTGGGCCTCAGATGCTGATCACCTCATACATCTGACATCAACTGTTGCCTCAAATCTTACTAGTCTGAAAGGCATCACTAGCCTTCATTGTTTTGCTATTGGGAACCAATGTGACCACCTCTCTGGAACATTTCATCTGGTAGATATTAGTAACAGACCTGGAAGAATTTGTCTCTCTAAGTTGAAACCCTTTCCAGTGTGCACTTCTTCTTCTTCTTCTTCTTTTTTTTTTTTTTTTTTAATTATATTTTTATTAATTTTCAAAATAACATCACAAGTTAACACACTTGCAACGGAAAAGGGTGACACTTCTGAAAATACAACACAGAAAAATTAGCAAAACAGATATAAATCAAAAAGTTAACCCCTCCACTAGCCCACAATATGGGTTATCCAAGAAAGAAAACTAAACCAAACTAGTGTGCACCTCTTTTTAAAGAATTTTGCTAATTTGTGTGTGTGCGTCTATACACTCATGGTCAGTATAATACCACTTTTGGCATCAGACATATATACACATGCACACCCGGTGCCCAGTTCATAGAACACAGTGTGCCATTTTTGCCAGCTGATTACTTTAGAGGGAGCTGAAAAATGTCAGAAGCTTAAAGAATTGTAAAGATAAGGTTTTCTTCTTTATGTGAAATTGGCATTGCTGTTTTGGTCTTTATGAAATACTTAATCAGGTGTACAGTGCTTATGTTTTCTCTTGAGTTTAATTTATTTTATAGGAATAAAATAAACAAAAGAAATGTACATTTTTTTTGTTTTGTGCCTCCATGGTTGTCTTGCTAAACGTGTAACCCTATTTATTTTGCTATTTAAAAATGACAAGCTAGGAAATGTTTTGCTAAATCCCCTTTTCTCCTTTGTCTTGCTCAGGACATGGACCTGATTGACATCCTTTGGAGACAAGACATTGACCTGGGAGCAGGGCGTGAAGTGTTTGATTACAGCCAACGGCAGAGAGAATATGAGTTGGAGAAAAAGAAGAAACTGGAAAAAGAGCGACTGGAGCAGCTACAGAAAGAGCAAGCAAAGGCCTTTCTAGCTCAGCTGCAGTTAGACGAAGAAACAGGTGAATTTGTTCCAATTCAGCCAGCACGGCACCTTGAAGCGGAAACCACAAGAGTCTCCAACAACTCCCTTGAGGTAACTTTTTTTTGCTTTGCTTTTATTCTTTTAATGTAGGTATAGCTCAAAATGCCTTTCTGAATGTGCAAGAGTAGTTCCACTCTGCAAATCAGTGCCTCAAAACCTTTGTCCAGTATGACCTTATTTTGACCAAGTCACATGGTGACAGCACAAAATAGCAGACCCCATCTCAATTCCCCCTCCCACTAACTTAGGTGGAAAAGCAACCGTGGCAACAATTGTGGCAGTGAACTTTCACTGTAGGAGAAGAGGTCGGGGCCTGTGAATGAACATAGGCACTTGTGCCCTATGCTAACTGCCATTTTGGGTAATCGTAAAAGCCCAAGTATGGGGAGAGGGTGCTAACCTATTTGTTGCGACTCCAGCCATAGATGTTTCTGACTATCTGTGAACCACTGGCATCTGTGAAACGCAAGAGACTGTCTGGGAAATGTCCAAGTCTCCCACATATGTTTTGTAGCACTGCTGCTAGTCAATTAGGCTGGTCTAGTTTTGCATTCTTAAATATTTTTCTTCTCTCTAGAATAACACTATTTTGGAGCAAGATGGCGATGCTCTATCCTTTGATGAATGCATGCAGCTGTTGGCGGAAACATTCCCTTATGGAACCGATAATGAAGTAAAATATTTGAATATAAACACTCTATGTAGTGCAAACTACTTGAAAATTGTTTAAAAATTGGCCTGTAGCTGTCTACTTTCCTGTCTCTCTCTTTGTTTCCCTGCATCACTAGGTAGGCTATGGATAGGAAGCTACGGTGTCTTAGTGGGAAACCTAGAACAGGGATCGTCAGGATTTTAAGAATTGTTCTGGGTGTTTCCTTGCATACTGCTTCTGATCCTGTCCCCTTACTGTAAGGGCTGGAAGCGCTACCTAGTGCTTGTTAGGGGTCAGTTCCTGTAGGGCAAGGTTACAGTTTCAAGAAATGGGGAGGAATGTTTTACGTTGCTGGTGGGGTTGAAATTTTGTTGGAGAAAGAGAATGCTTTGAATAACTGAGGTAATGATGCAATAAAACTTTATTCTTTTCACCTATTGATCCTATTGAAGACTGCGTGCCGCAGCGTCTTGAACCGTTATCGAAATGTTAAGATTTAAATCGGAGAGAGACGGATTTTATTAATGGTAATTCTGTTTCAGATAATTAAACGTACAGGAAACATGATTATCAGAAGTAATCCTTGATTTTATTTGTTTCAGGCTTCCTCTTCATCATTATTTCGTTGCCTGGTTCCTATCCAGAATGATTGCAGTCCTGCCCTCAGTATTCCTGTAGCAGCTTCAGTGCCTGAACCACCAGCTGTAGCTGCTGATCCAGAAGGGGCAGATGATGTAGAACAAGCATGGGAGGAAATGCTGTCCTCGGAGGAGGATATCGAACAAGCATGGGAGGAGTTGCTCTCCATTCCTGAGTTGCAGGCATGTACATTGTGGGTTTTTTTTATTGCCATCTGGATGGGCCATTAACAGAAGTGATGGTAAACGCATTTGTCCATAAATGAAGTTTCATCTTACTGACAGGAGCATTCTGAGTAATCATATATGGAAAATGGTAGCATTTTGTAGGGATGAATTCCTGCCAAATTCAACTTGCAGTTGGCCTCCACCAGACATTTAAAACAGTAATATGGAATTTTTATGGCTAGAAATTCCATGTGCGTTGTGGAGGAGCATTTTTAGGAAGGGGGGCAAGGTGGTTATACTACCATTTACTCAAACAACATGAAAGAAGCAGTGAAATTAACACATTTTAAAAGGCTAACAAATTTTGTTACAACAATAATAGGGGATTTCAGTTATTCCAATATTGACTGAGTAAACCTCTCATCGAGATATGCCAAGGAAACGGTTAATAGATGCATAAATGACTGCATCATAGATAGTTGGTCCAAGAACTGACCAGAAAGAACAATACTTTAGATCTAGTTCTTAAAGGTACAGAGGACTTGGTACAAAGGGGTAATGGTTGTGGACTGCTAGGAAACAGTGATCGTGATGCAATCAAATGTGCCATCACTAGAAGGAAGATAGTGAAAAAAACTGACGCTGTAGCACTTAATTCTAAAATTAAGAGAGCATGAAAATGATAGGTTGCTAAGGTCTAAAATTTGTATAACACATGGACATTATTAAGAGAGGCAATTTTGGAAGCCCAGATAACACATTCAGCGCATTCAAAGAGGTCAAAAGAAGGCCAAACAATGACCAGCATGGCTTAATGGTGAGGTGGTTGAAGCTAAAAGAGCATCTTTCAGAAAATAGGAAGAAAACAGGGATGAGCACAAACACTGGCAAGTAATAAGGAAGGCAAAGAGACTTTGAAAATAAGTTTGCTGTAGTGTCAAGAAATACAGTTGTGGCCAACATTATTGGCACTTTTGCAGTTCAACCCCTTAAATGTCCAATATCTCTTAAAAAAAAAATGTGGCCAGTGAAATGGCTTTGGACTATATATGCACACACATTTGACACACAAAAGAATCAAACAAGACAATTAGAAAAGGAAATAGTAAGAATAGTATAAACTGGAACATTGCCAGAACAGGATTATTGGCACCCTTATAAACAATTCAAATCAGTTTGAACAAAAGAACCACATTCCCATTGCAATAAAATTTGATGCATCTGTGATCAATTAGTACTCAAATGACTTGAATCAACCAATGAATGATGGCTCTAATGTTTAAAATGGCCATATTCAGTCCCTGTTCCATTTTCACAATAGTGAAGATAAAAGCTGCCTGAGAGAGTCAAAAAGGCCATTATCAAATATCAAAGGCGTACAAGGCCATCTCCAAAGACCTTGGGATACGTGTGTCTGCAGTTCGCAATGTTAAGAGTTTTTCTGCTCGTGGAACTATCAAGAACCTCCAAGGATGTGGTGGGAAGACATTCGCGTGCATACCCTTCTCAAACCACCTCCAGAACTCATTGATCAGACGTGACCCGGGCCCAGGGGGAGAAGAACTGCTGCAGACATCCTCCCACTGGCAGAACTCCCGACTGGGCCCCCCTTGCCTCATTGTGGCTTCCTAGGACCGGAGGTGGAGGAAGAGGCACCAAATCCCCTTCCTGCCCCTCGAAATCCCTGGAAACCCTGCCCCATAGAGGGGAAGCATACTCTATGAAAGGACGCCGACAGAGCCACCTAAAACTGCCTGAGACCGCGTGGGAGTGGGGTTGTGACTCTGTTTTGGCCTGTCTTCCAGGAGCCTGTCTCCCTTAGACTCCCCCAGTTCCTTTACCAATTTGTCGAGCTCCTCCCCGAAAAGCAGCTTTCCCTTAAAGGGGAGCCTGCTGAGGCAGGTCTTCGAAGAACCATCTGCCGCCCAGTTGCAGAGCCAAAGGTAATGACGAGCCACGACCACAGAGCCCATGCTCTTCGCCAAGCTCCTGATGAGATCATATTGGCTATCCGCCAGGTAGGCTGCTCTGGACTCAATTCTTGCCGCATCAATCGCCGATCCTCCTGGCTGGTCGCCTGGCAGTTGGAGTTGCTGAGATCACCGGAGGCAAGCACTAGCCACCCAAGCCCCACACACAGATGCCTGGAGAGCCAGGGCATTGATGTCAAAGGCTTGTTTTAATAATGTATCCAGCTTCCTGTCCTGGGCATCCTTAAGCCGCCCTGCCCTCAATTGGTATGGTTGTTGTCTTGGTAACTGCTGAGACGGCCGCACCCACTCTGGGTGACCGAAGCAACTCCTCCTCCAGCTCCGGCAAGGGGGTACAACTGTGTTATAGACCGGACACCCCTTAAATCGGACTCCGGCTGATCCCACTCTTTTTGGATCATCTGTCGAACCACCCAATGGACCGGGAATACCACCTGTGACTGCCTGACCACCTGAATCAGCGGGTCCTCCAAGGCCGTCGCCTCCGCTGGAGCGCCTGCGGCGATATTGAGGACTTTCAAGGACTCGCTAATCAAAGCCGGCAACTCCTCTCGTCGGAAGACCCGAACAATCCTGGTCTGCTCCTCCTCGGGGATCTCGCCCTCTTAGAGTTCTTCCTCATCTTCCCCTCCCGGTCTAAGGACTCCCCTTCCAGAGCCTCCGACAGAGAAGTGGAGATTTTCTTAATTTGCCAGTCTAGCCCGCTTAGGTGGTACCTCTGCATCCTTCGGCCCCTTGGCCTCCGCAGTCCGCATAGCCACGCGCCCGTGCGTTCCCTGTTGACGCAGACAGAACGCCCAATGCTGCAATAATACAAATTCTGGGGAGAAGCCCCCCCCCAGCCTCCTCCCTCCTGCACTCTCGGCAAAGTGGAGGGCCTGGGCAGAGCTTGAGGGAAGGGCTGGCTGTTCTAACACTGAGGGCAGAGGAGACCCAGAGGCTAGCATTGCTTCCAGAGGCTCCCCTGTCTCCTGGGAGAGGGAAGACAGAGGATCCTGGGTTATGCTGGCCTGGATACCCTATTCCAAGGAGGCAGCCTCGGCTGTGTAGCCCCTGCATATGCTGGCCTCCGACACCGCTCCCCGCTGGGTCCCACAGACCAAACACTGCGGTCTCGTCAGCATGGTGGTAGGGCCCTTCTGTTCCTAATCCGCTCCTGCGTTATATGTAACTAAATATCTAGATATCCAAAATCTGATATCTATATTCTAATACAGTTTTGTTTTGTTTTTTTCTTTTTCAAACGAAGCTTAAATAAAGAAACAGCAACTCGCTGGGAAAACCTCCCCTGGCCAACAGCTCCTTCAGGCCTGCATTATCAAGGGCGTGCGAAAAGCGCACCAAAAGAACCAGCCTACCTGCCTCTGCAGGTCCGCCCCTTTCTCTGGAGGCGGCAGGCCTTCCTGCAACGCCCAGCTGGCGACTGCGTGGTCGCCTCACCGCACCATGCGGCTTGCTGCCGTGCTCGTCTGAGTCTGACACTGCTGAGAGCTTCTCTCCCCCTCTTCACCCGTCCAACTGTCTTCCCGCCCTCGCGCTCAGCCACCTTGAAGGCTTCAGCAGCAAGGCGGGACAGACAGGAAATGGCAGGCCCTGCAGAAGCAAGTGCACCGGTGGCTCCTTGCCCTTGGCAGGCTCGGGAACCGCGTATCCTTTTCTCTTTTTCTAGTGTTGTCTTTCGAAGCCGCCTCCTGTGCCCCGAGTTGTAAGATGAGGGGGGGGGGGAGGAAGAACTCTCTCCAGCCCCAAAGGACAGCTTAACTGCCCTTGCTAGGAGCCAGGAAAAAAAATCCCAAATTCAACTCAATCAAAATAAATTAAATTAACTTTAAAATAAAGGGGAATAAAACACACTATCGCCTGAGTGTCTCTCCAGTAAGCCTAACCCCTGGCTTACTGTCTCTCTCCAGCTGCTTGGAGACGGAGCATACTGGAGCTGTGGGAGGTCCAGTGGTATTTATATCCTAGGTGTCATCAAAAAAGATGACATGCTCAGTCTCCAAGCTGCTGGAAGGGGAGCACAACCCAGAGGAAAGGGACTGGACTCCTTCAGGAATGCTAATTAGCAGGTAAGGACTAATTACTCTTTATCAGAAAACATCAAACACGTACAAGGCCATCTCCAAAGACCTTGGGATATGTGTGTCTGCAGTTCGCAATGTTAAGAAGATTTCTGCTCATGGAACTGACAAGAACCTCCAAGGATGTGGTGGGAAGACCAAAATTAATCCAAGAAGTCTTCAAAGGTTAGAGTGAATTGTTGGAAAAACACCATGTACAACATCCAAAGAGCTTAAGGTTGACCTGGAACAATCTGGTTTCAACTTCCACCATACGCTGCGCAGTAAACAAAGGAGAGCTAAATAGACGAAGGCCAATGAGAACCTCGCTGCTCAAAGACAGACATAAAAAGGCACATCTGATCTTTGAGAAACCACAATCCTTCTGGGAAAATGTTCTGTGTACAGACTAAATCAAACGAGCTCTTTGGCAATGCAGACCAGCAATGCATTTTCAGGCAAATAAATTAATCTTATAAGGAAAAAACACCCTTCCTACAGTTAAATATGGTGGAGGAACTGGAGGCTTGGAACGTATTAAAGGAATAATTAAGTTAGAGGACTACCAAAAGGCATTTTGGAGCGAAATGTGCTACCTAGTATCAGAAAGCTAGGTCTGTGTCCGAAGGTCATGGGTGCTTCAGTAGGACAGTGATCCAAAACATAGTAACATGGTATATGAGGGCAGATAAAGACCAGCATGGCCCATCCTAGTCTGCCTAGCAAGGCGGCAAGAGTAGGTGCACCTGCTGCTCTGTGCAGGTCACCTTTTCCCATGCCTTTGTTTAGGGGTATACCCACCTCTCCGTGTAGGCCACCCCTATTTGTTCGGATATAAGAGAGAGTTATGCTTATTTTGATTTTATCCTGTTGCTATAAATAGATCCACTATCTCTGTCCCATGCCGTTTTGAATTCTGTCACTGCGTTTGCTCCCACCACTTCCATCGGGAGGGCATTCCAAGCATCCACCACCCTTTCAGTGACATTGCCTTTCAGTTTACCCCCTTGCAGCTTCATGCTATGTTCTCTAGTTTTACAGCTTCCCCATCTTTGAAAAAGGTTTGTTCATTTAATACTCTTAAATATTTAAAGGTCTCCATCATATCTCCCCTGTCCCTCCTCTTCTCCGGAGTGTACATATTTAGGTCTTCAAGTTTCTTTCATACATCTTCTGGTGCAGGCTCCAAATCATTTTGGTCGCCTTCCTCTGAACGGTTTCCAGTCTTTTTATATACTTTGTGAGATACGGTCTCCAAAACTGAACACAATATTCCAAGTGAGGCCTCGCCTGCGACTTGTGCAGTGGTATTATTACCTCTTCCTGTCTGCTGGTAATTCCTTTCTGTATGCAACCCAGCACCCTTCTGGCTTTGGCCACTACCTTGTCACAAAGTTTCACCAACTTGAGATCCTCGGGAACAATCACTCCAAAGTCCATCTCCTGGTCTGTGCACACCAATCTCTCACCCCCTATCACGTACAATTCCCTTGGATTTTTGCATCCCAAGTGGATGACACTGCACTTCTTTATATTAAATACTGCCAAGCATTAGACCATTCTTGCAGCTCTTGTAGATCTTTCCTCATGTTATCCACTCCCTCAGGGGAGTCCCCACTCTATTGCAAATTTTCGTGTCATCTGCAAAAAGACAGACGTTTCCATTCAGTCCTTCAGCAATATCATTCACAAATATATTGAACAGTACCAGTCCTAGGACAGATCCCTGGGGCACGCCGCTGATCACCTTCCTTTCATCCGAATGAGTTCTGTTTACCATCACCTTCTGTCTTCTGTAAGTCAACCAATTTCTGATCCAGTTCACCACCTTGGGACGCATCCCCAGGCTGTTCAGCTTATTGATAAGCCTCCTTACATCCAAAAGTACAAAATAATTGTTAAAAAGGAACAAATGGACTGTTTTTAAACTGACCAGCAATGAGTCCTGATCTCATTCCAATTGAGAATCTTTGGAAAGAGCTGAAATCTACCAATGGTAAAAGGAATCCTGGAAACATTCATGAGCTGGAACAAATTGTGGTTGAAGAGTGAGAGACACTACGAGAAGACAGTTGTTCAAAACCTACAGATGGCTACCAGAAATGTTTGGAGGCTGTCAACACTGCCAGATGTTGTGCAATCAAAATTAGTGAAGAGTTCCATTAATCCTGTCAAGGTCATATTTAGGTTTTTTTTCTCAGAAATTACTAAGTTGCACAAACATCTATTTTTTTTAGTTGACCTTTGAACATACTATTAAAATTAATATGAGATACAGTTGGAATATTTCAAATTATTTCTCAAGCTATTGTACACAACATTCCTAAAATGCAAGGATGCCAATAATATTGACTACAACTGTACTAAAATCTTTTTCAAGTACATCTGAAACAGAGCCTGTAAGAGTTGGATGGCTAAAGTATTAAAGGAGTGCTCAGGGAGGATAAGGTAATAGCAGAAAAACTAAATGATTTCTTTGCCTTGAACTTTACTTAGGGTGATATTACTCATAGTCACACTGGAAACCTTTTTTTGATGGTGATTGGGAGCAATTGAGCACATTACTGTAAGTCTAGAAGATGTAATAGATCAAATTGACAAACTAGAGCAACAAATTGCATCCACCCCAGAGTCCTGAAAGAGGTCAAACATGAAATTGCTAATATGTCACTAGGTACTGTATCTATAAGCTATCCTTCAAAATGGCAATAATTCCAGAGGACTGGACTTTGGCCAATGTAAGACCAATTACACAGGTACACTACCAAAAAACTGCCTCCAGTTTTGCAACTGATTCCTATAGATTTTGGGGTGCTGAATCCAGGAAAAATAGCCAAAATGTTCCATCACGTCACGTTTTCTTGCAAAATTAGATTTCTTACCCATATAAGGAATGTTCACATAATTTCTTTTTAGCCGACTGCAGTTATTTTCTGGACCAAAATAGAGGTTGTAATGGTTAACTAACTAGAAACACTCCCTCATGATATTTTAGAGTGTTTTGTATTCTTTTTATACATTAACAGGACAATTGGGAGGCGGGGGGCTAAATCCAGTACTCGCGCTGGCGCATGTTCTTTCCTGTTCGCCTCGCCTCGTTCGCTCGCTCAAACACGGTGGTTTCGACATGAACGTTCCTGTCAAATTTCAGTTTCTTGCAAGTTCATTATTACCTTTTGTTTGCTCAGTCGTAATCCAGCTTTATTCCGAAGTGGTTCACTACAGTTGTAGTTTGCAGTGCTGTGTATTTGTGATGGCTCACAGAGCCAGAGGTTGCGTCAACTCTCCGGACAGTTTTTGTTTTATTTGTGGGGATATACCGTGAAAAAGCGGCAGAGGAACATTTCTGCATTTATTAAAAAGTATATTTCGCCTATTTCGGTTTGAAGTTAGGCGATAAAGACAAACCGTGGGCTCCTCACAAAGTGTGCAAGACATGTGAGGAAGATCTACGCTTATGGATGAAAGGTAAAAAACAATCATTTCGTTTCGGAATACCTATGATGTGGCGTGAACAAAGAGACCACAGCAGTGACTGCTATTTTTGCCCTTACATTGTGAAGGGATACAACTTAAAAAATAAGAACGTAATAAGTTACCCCAACCTTCCCTCAGCAATTAGGCCTATGCCTCATAGCAACGAAGTACCTGTGCCTGAACCACCAAAATCTTTGGATCATATTTGTGTGGATGGTTCTGATCATGATGAGACTCATCAGATGGCTTTTCCGATGAGTCCAGTACTTCCGAGTTTGAAACTGAACCAGATCCGAAACCTGAACTTTTCTCTCAAGCTGAATTGAATGATTTAGTCCGGGATTTAGGACTCCCAAATGATGCTGACCAACTGCTAGGTTCTCGGCTTAAACAGAAAAATCTATTGTCACCAGGAACAACTTTTTATTGGTACCGCAACCGCGAGACACAATTTTTGAAGTATTTCAGCAAAGAGGAAGATTTGGTATTTTGCAACGATATATACGGAGTGATGGAAAAGTTTAAACTCAAGTATGATCCTGCTGAATGGCGGCTGTTCATTGATTCGTCAAAAGACAGCATAAAAGGTGTTCTTCTTCATAATGGCAACACATTCGCCTCAGTTCCTATTGCTCACTCTGTTATTCTCCAAGAAAAATACAAGAATTTGGCCCTGATTCTTCAGAAGATTCGTTATGATGAGCATAAGTGGATGATTGTGGAGACTTTAAAATTCTATCCATGCTATTAGGGCAGCAATCCGGTTTCACCAAATATCCCTGCTTCCTTTGCTTGTGGGATAGCCGGGCCCGTGACCTACACTGGGGAAAAAGACTGGCCAATTCGGGAGTATTTGAGACCCGGTGAGAAAAATGTTCTTCATGAGAGCTTGGTACCTCGTGATAAAATTCTATTACCACCTCTCCACATTAAGTTGGGTCTCATTAAGCAATTCATCAAGTCCCTTCCAAAAGATGGTGAGTGCTTTCGGTACCTTTGCTCAAAGTTCCCCCGACTTTCTGAAGCAAAGCTAAAGGAAGGAGTGTTTGTTGGCCCTGATATAAGGAAACTCATTTCAGATGGAGCATTCGCTGAAACGATGTCTGAGAAGGAAAAAGAAGCCTGGGATTCCTTCAAGGATGTTGTTCTCAAATTCTTGGGGAACAGGCGGGATGAGAACTATAAGGATATTGTTGCCAGGATGCTCAATGCCTTCAAAGAACAAGGCTGTAACATGAGCCTGGAAGTCCATTTCTTGCACTCCCATGTGAACTACTTTCCCGAAAACTTGGGGGTGTACAGTGAAGAACAAGGTGAAAGGTTTCACCAGGACATCAAGGACGCAGAGAGAAGGTACCAAGGAAGATGGAACACCACTATGATGACTGATTTCTGCTGGTTGCTGCTGCGG
Organism: Ichthyophis bannanicus; assembly: GCA_033557465.1. Taxonomy (NCBI): domain Eukaryota; kingdom Metazoa; phylum Chordata; class Amphibia; order Gymnophiona; family Ichthyophiidae; genus Ichthyophis; species Ichthyophis bannanicus. The sequence goes on along the minus strand of CM066036.1, from coordinate 522,325,896 downwards.
GAAACCCCAGATGAAAAATACGCCAAGCAGCGCACCAAGAGAAGCATTCGGGGGAAGAAGAAACGGGCCCACCAGGAGATTGATTGACCCAAGAATGACTTTAAAATCTAAACTGTGTTGACAAATATCGTGTTTTTACTAAACTTTGAAATAAAAATTTGCTAGTTATTACCACAGTGTCGGATCTCATTTATTAGAATTTTATTTTCACACCATCGGGTGTTTGTCTTCATGTATTGCAATGGTGCGGTTTGCGTTTTCTATTCTTACATACATACCTGTACAACATTTTTTGCACATTTCTTTGCTTTGCTTTGTGTCTAACCTCGCTCTTATATGCTCAATGTTTGTGCACATGTATGTGGCTGTTTTAAGTGCAGACAATTTTGCTACCATCACAGTGTGTTTTGTTGACATTACTCTATTCTTATGTGCTGCCTTGTTACAATTTTCTTTATTCTTATTTGAATAACTACTAAACAATTAGTATAAAGAATTCATCCAAGAAACTTTTATCTCGATCGCACTCAATCTGAAACGTTCACCTCAAACTGCTAACCCAATGTAGCAAAAAATCTGTACGTGATGGAGCAAATTGGTTACCAGATTTGGATTCAGCGCACCAAAAAACGTAAAAATCAATCGAAACATTAGAGGCAGTTTAAAAAAAACTTTTTTTAGTGTACCTGTGTTATTTTTCAGAAGAGCTTGAGGTGATCAGGAACCAGTAAGCCTAAAATTGATGCCAGGTAAAATGGTTGACGTTTTTATATTTAAAAAAAACACCCCCCCCCCCCCCCCCCCCCCAAAAAAAAAACAACAAAAAAAAAAACAGGTTAGGGCTTTTCAGCTTGGAGTAAAGACAGTTGAGAAGGGGATATGATAGAAGTTTATATAATGAGTGGGGTGGAATGTTTAAATAGGGAATGGTTGTTTGGTTAGCACAAAAACAAGACAACACTCCATAAAACTAATGACCAGCGGATTGAAAACAAATTGTAGAAAGTGTTTTTTCATGCAGCACATAATTAAGCTGTGGAATCTGTTGCTGAAAGATATTGTCAAGGCACTCAACATAGCAGGATCCAAGAGAAGTTTGGACAAGTTCCTGGAAGAAAAATCCACAGAATGTTAGTAGTTGGGTAGACTTGGAAGAACCATTGCTCATCCCTGGAAATTAACTATGAGAAATAGATTTGGGATCTCCTGAGTACTTGTGACCCTGACTGGCATTGTCCGAGCCAGGATGCAGGTCTTGATGGACTTTGGTCTGACCCATTATGTCTTTTCTTATATCCAGTGACCCCTGCTGGTGGAATAATCTCTCAAATGTTTAGACTGACTAATGTAGTAACTGAATCTTGCATTCTAAATGGTAGACATACTCCTAATGCTTTTGAAAGAATTTCCAGTTGGGGACAGAATCCTAACACCTGCCTACCTGATCCTTTTTTGATATGTGATTCTTCCATGACCAGTCAATAAGAGACTAAATAGAAGGACTTAACAAACCCCTATTCTAGCTGCTAAAAGAAGAAGTGACTGTTCTTCTGGAGAATGGCCATCCTTTAACCCTTGCTTCCCTCTGTCTCGGTCGGTGGTGATAGAGAATATTTTTATCGGGTTTTTTTTCCCCCTTTGGGCTGGAGTGAAGGCAAAGGAACAAATTGTGATTTGGCTACGTGTTTCTTCACATAAGGACAACTTTCCTCTTTCTAAAACAAGAATACCAGGTGATATTTTTTAGGCAGTTGATGACGACATGGCTTGCTACCTAGATTCACTCCCATCTCCCCTATGAAATGTCGCATGCTTAGAGCCAGGATACATTGGCCTTGGCCATCTGCTCACTTTATGGCAACTATACATAGATTTTGGCCTCATCTTGTACAAATGCCTAAAGTTCAGCCGTCCTAACATCACATATTTTGCATGTCTATATAACAAGAAGAAGCTTTTAAAATAACTGCTTTAAAGATACCAAGCAGGGGATGAGGAGGAAGGTGGTAGCTCAGATTTTCTAGAGCCCTTTTAATTTGAACTTTTTGTATGTCATAAACCTGCATGTTCAATAAGGCACTCTATTTAACAAAAAGCAATCCACAGCTGCTATAATAATAGAGGAAAAGTGTTTAGAGAGGTTTGTATAAACTAGATTAAACATATCCAAACATGTCCTTGTAATATATAAGCTATGTTGTATTATAAACCTCTTTAATAAACAGGATGTTTTGGGGGGTGGTGAAGCCCTAGGCTGTACTGCTTCGGGACAATTTCTAAAACAGTATCTGTTACTTGATATTCTTCTGACTCATCTGATTGTGCCGTGTTCTTTTACTCTCTTCGTGGTTTTGGAGAAGTATCTCCTTCTGATTAAAAAGAAAAAATGCCACAGATAGGCAGCAATACCCTACTGTGGACTGGAAATTGGTTAAGAGAGTAGGACTAAATAGTCTGCTTTCTAAATTGAAAAATGAAGAGCTGTACTGGGAACTGTGCCATTTAACATTCGTGAATGATTTGGAGAAAGGGAAACTGAGTGAGGTGACCAAATTTTAAAGATGACACACACTTCTCTGGGAACAAGCAGGAAGTCAGTCCTCACATATGGGTGACGTCGGCACAGATAGAGTCCTCATGGGAACATCTCCCCAGCTTTCAAAGAGAGCCTTTGGGAGATGCCACCATGCATGTGTGGTCCCCTTCCCGCCCAAGGATGCCATCTTGCTCAGTCTCCTTTTTTCCACGGAGCCCTTAAGACATCTGTCTTTCTCCCAGAAAAAGTTCATTTTTTTTCTTCTCGAGTTCCTAACTCGTCTCCGGTATTGGTACTCTTCCCGCCTGCTGATCTTGGTGCCTCGACGTCTAATTTGGTTCCTTTTCGTGTTTTTGTTCTTTTTTTGGGCGCCTTCATGCCTTTTTTCCCCGCTGGCAGCTCGGAGGGACTTCGACCTCACAGGGGTTCTTTTTTCCCCCTATGGCTACCAGTGGTTTCAAAAAGTGTGATCGGTGTGCTAAGCTCATGTCCTTAACCGACACACATGACTACTGTCTCCATTACCTTGTGCCGGATCATGACCCGGCAGCCTGCAGCTTATGCAAACGGATGTCTACAAAGGCTCTGAAGAGCCACCAGCAGCAGCACGATAAGTTTTTTTCCCCAACTCCCCGATGCCTCTGGAGGCCAGGGCCTCGTCTGAGGCGCTGACATCTCTGGAGGAGTTCTCCAAACCCGAGCACCATCGTGGGTCCTCAAAGAGGGGAGTCCCCCTCGAGGGAACACAGGAGGAAGAAGAAACCCTCAAAGATGGCATCCTTGGATGGCTCCGACGGACAGGGTTCCTCCTGAGCCTGGTCCCACAGCCCCAGGCGCCTGCCCGAAGCTTTGGAGAAGGAGTGGCCGGCAAAGTTCCCCTGGAAGGATCCGGCTGTGGACCGTCCTGGTTCCTCGGAGGCGATCCTCATCGAGGATTCCCCTTTGAGGGAACCAACTTCAGGCCCGAGTCCCTCGGTGCCCGTGCCAGAGGCTGCGGAGCCTTCTGGCCTGGAGTCCAGAATGGCAGCCTTGGAGCGCAGTTTGTCTGCCTTCTTGGACTAGCAGCAGGCACTGTTGTCCGGCACATCCGGTTTCTCCACCTTGACCACCGGGCATTCGATGTCAAAGATGTCCTTGGAGGCCGAGCCGATCCTCTAGGTCTTTTGGCCTTGAGTCGATCCTCTGAGGTAATGCTCTGTGTCCCACTTGATGGGGCCATGGTCGTCCCCGATGTCCCCTCCGGGGGTGGACTGTGTGGCCTCGGGCCCTTCAAGGCCCATGGAGCAGCCTACACTTGAGTCTTCCTCAGAATACTCCGAGTGGGAGACGGAGGATGACGAGACCCCAAATACCCGTCGACACCGTGACGTCACCTCAGACTCCCCAGTCTTGGAACCTCAGAGAAAGGTCCCTGCTGGATTCTTAGATTTTGTCAGACATGTCTAAGGCCTTGGTGTTCCTGACCGAGACGGAGGAGGACCCTCAGTCTGACGAGCTCGAGATCCTCCAGTATGAGGCTCCCCCTTGGGAATCGCTCACTGTTCCCATTCCTCCCATCCTGGAACGGCTCATGTTCTACATGTGGGAAACACTGGCATCGGTGCCGGTAGTGAGCAAGAGGCTCGACTCGATGTATCGAGTCCACCGGGGCCCTGGCTTCCAGAACTGCCGGACAACTCCATGGTGGTGGAGTAGGCCATGCGTCGGCTGAAGAGCCAGAAGATGCACTCCTCGGTTCCCCCTGGGAAGGAGGCATGCACCTTGGACACCCACAGCAGGAAGTGCTACCAGGGTTCGATGCTCATTTGCTGTGTCCAGGCTTACCAGCAGTACATGGGCATTTACCTGAGGGATCTGGCGAAGGAACTTGCCAGTTTCTTAGCTGGTCTCTCTGAGGAACCCTTGCAGCACTTCAGGGGCCTGTCCAAGGCCATCCGTGAATGCTTCAAATTTATGTCTCAAGCGGCCTATGACTGGTTCGAGTTGGCAGCCCAGGTAGCCGTGGCATCTGTGCGCACCGCCAGGCTTGGCTCCAGTCGTCTGATCTTGAGCAGTGGGTCCAGGATAAGTTGGTCGATGTTCCCTGCCAGGGAGAAAACCTCTTTGGCAAGTCCATGACTGACAAGGCCGCTGAGTTGGAGACCGAGTTCATGACGAGGACCAAGCTCTCTAAGAAGACCGCTGCCCCTCCCCTAACGAAGGCCTCGGGTAAAAAGCCCTTTTACCCGAGGAAGGGAGCTGCTTACCGTAACTACCCACATTTTCAGGCCTTCCCGGACAAGGGCATGGCCCGCATAAGCAGAAGGTTCCGAAACCCCAGGCACCAGCTCCGGCCCAGCCAGAGGGGAGTTTTTGACTACTCCAGCATAACCATTCTACCCCAAAGAGGTCAGCAGCCTATAGGGGGACGACAGACCCTCTATGCCCCGAGGTGGGTAAACATCACCACTGATGCCTGGGCACTGAGGGTGGTCAGGGAGGGTTACCTCCTCCGCTTGACCCAGATGCCGCCTCTTTTTCTGGGAGAGCCCCCCAGGTCTCCCCTTCACCAGGACCTTCTGAAGGAACTGGCAGGTCTTCTCGAGGACAATGTGGTGGAACTGGTGCCCCACCACCTCCAGGGCAAGGGGGTTCTATTCCAGATACTTCCTCATCCCAAAGAGGACAGGGGGCCTAAGGCCCATCCTCGACCTGCGCAACCTCAACGCATTCCTGGTGAGAAAGAAGTTCATGATGCTCTCCCTTGGAACATTGCTGCCCTACCTCCAGCAGGAAGACTGGCTATGCTCCTTAGACCTCAAGGATGCTTACACTCACATTCTAATCCACCCACAATACAGGCAGTACCTGCAGTTCAGTAGTAGGGGGCAGGCGCTTTCAGTACAAAGTGCTTCCGTTCGGGCTCGCCTCTGCCCCAAGGGTGTTCACGAAATGGCTGGCAGTCGTGGCTGCCTTTATCAGGCTTCAGGGGGTCTTTGTTTCCCTATCTGGACAACTGGCTTGTAAAAGGGGATACGGCATCAGAGGTGCAGCAGGACCACCTCACGCACCGTGCAGGTCCTACAGCACTTGGGCTTTGTCATAAACTACCCCAAGTCCCACCTTCTCAGACACAGTGCCTGGAATTCATCAGAGTGAAGCTTGACACCCGCCAATCAAAGTCTTTCTTGCCCACGGACCGGGTAGATCGCCTTGGGTCTCTGGCCCGGGACATACAACACTGTTCCTCTTCTGTGCCTCCTCGGGCACATGGCCTCCACAGTCCACGTCACTCCAGATGCCCTTCTCCACATGAGAATGGCGCAGTGTTGTTTCCAGGACCAATGGTCCCAGGCCACAGGCCTCCTTGGGGATAGAGTTCGGGTGAACCACCGGTTGGCAGACTCCCTTGTCTGGTGGCAGTCATCTCAGCACCTGGAGAAAGGGCATGCCTTTCCAAAGCCCCAGGCATTTGATGGTCCTCAACACGGATGCCTCCCTACTCGGCTGAGGAGCCCATTGTGAGGGACTCCTCATCCAGGGCTGCTGGTCACTGGACGAAAGCAACCAGAAAATCAGTCTCCTGGAGCTTCGAGCCATTCACCTCGCGCTGAGAGTCTTCGGCCATCGCTTCTGCCACCGGCTGGTCCTGGTCCTGGTCCAGACGAACAACCAGGTGGCCATGTTCGATGTCGGGAGGTGCTGACCCTCTGCTCTTACGAGGCCCAGCAGGGTATCTTCCTCAAAGCGGTGTACCTGCCAGGACCAGACAACCTACTGGCTGACAGGCTGAGCAGGGTTTCCAACCGCATGAGTGGCAGCTGGACCCCAAGATAGCCAGCCGGCTTTTCTGACTTTGGGAGGATCCCGTGATGGACCAGTTCACCAGTCTGGACAACTTACAGTTGCCCCGCTCTTTTGTTCTCGGCAGGCTCCCCCCCCCCCCTCCAGGGTGGAGTCGGACGCATTTCTAGTCCTATGATCAGGGGGACCTCATGTACACCTTCTTTCAGATGCCGCTGATTGCCAAGATCTTATTCAAGACCCTCTGCGACAGGGCCTTGCTCATCTTCATAGCTCCCCGATGGCCCAGGCAGCCAGGATTCCTGCTGCTCCTGCAGTTGGCAGTGGAAGCCCCCATCCTCTTGGGGACCGCCCCGGGGCTTCTATCTCAGGAGGGGGGCTCTCTCCTACATCCCAACCTGGGGGGTCTCTCGCTCACGGCTTGGCTGCTGAGAGGGTAGCCCTGGTGCATCTCCACCTTCCCATTGAAGTGGAGAATATTCTGCTGGCCTCCCGTAAGGCCTCTACGAGGAGGGCATACGCCTTCAAATGGTGTAGGTTCTCAGCTTGGTGTGCTGAGCGAAGGGCTGACCCTTATTCCTGCCCAGTGGCTATGGTGTTGCAGTACCTTCTCCGCCTTTCTCACTCCAGACTCAGGTCTAATTCCGTTAGAGTGCACCTCAGTGCCCTAGCGGCTCACTACTATCCGGTCGATGGTAAGCCCCTTTCGGCCCAACCTCTGGTAGGCTGCTTCCTACGGGGCCTGCTCTTATCTAAGCCCCCGGTTCACCCTCCAGCAACCGAGTGGGTCCTCCATTGTAGTGTTGGGGTAGCTCACCCGTCCACCATTCGAGCCCTTGGCTACTTGCCAACTTTGCTATCTTTCGTGGAAGGTGGTCTTCCTGGTTGCGCTCACTTCCGCTCGTAGGGTTAGCGAGCTCCAAGCTTTGGTGGCTGAAGCGCCCTATACCAGGTTCTATAAGAACAGGGTGATCCGCACGCACTCCAAATTTCTTCAGAAGGTAGTATCCTCGTTCCATCTCAACCAGGAGGTGGTACTTCCTGCCTTCTTTCCGAGACCTTACGCCAGTCGGGCAGAAATGGTCCCCTCCACACCTTGGACTGTAAGAGGGCCTTGTCCTTCTATATCGAATGCACTCAGGACCACTGCAAAGCCTCCCAGTTCTTCATATTCTACAACCCCAGCAGGCTGGGGGAAGCGGTGACTAAGCGCACGCTGTCCACTAGGATGGTGGACTGTATTGCCCTCGCCTATGAGCAGGCGAGGCTCCAGCTGGACAGTCGCATCACAGCGCATCGGGTCTGGGCCATGGCGGCTTTGGTGGCTAATCTGCACTCTGTCCTGATGGCAGACATCTGCTGGGCCGCCACCTGGTCTTCAGTCCATACCTTCGCAGCCCATAACTGCCTGGAAAGAGAATCCCGACGGGATAGTGCCTTCGACCAGGCTGTGCTCCGTAATCTTTTCGGGGTCTAGGCAACGTCTACACTCTGACCCTTCTGTGTTCAGGCTACCAGAGTGCTGGTTTCATCGGACACAGGAGTCCTACTGTAGTCTGTACACCAGACTGAATTGCTGCTGCTTGTGGCTCCCCTTGAGGGGACCCAATTTTTGCTATGGGTCTCCCAATAGCCTGTAGTTGGGGAGTCTCACACGTGAGGACTGACTTTCTGCTTATTCCCGGAGAAAGCGTAGTTACTCGCCTATAACAGGTGTTCTCCGGGGACAGCAGGAATCAGTCCTCACAAACCTCCCTCCTCCCCTTGGAGTTGCTCCTTTACCATTCTTTATTTTGCTATCTTCAGCTATGTCATTTGACTGAGCAAGATGGCACCCTTGGGCAGGAAGGGGACCACGCATGCGTGGTGGCATCTCCCAAAAGCTTTCTTTAAAAGCTGGGGAGATGCTCCTGTGAGGGCTCCGTCAGTGCCGACGTCACCCATATGTGAGGACTGATTCCTGCTGTCCCTGGAGAACACCTGTTACAGGTTCGTAACTATGCTTTATTCAAAGTCGTCATGAGGAATTGTAGAAGGCTTTTGTGAGATTAGAAGACTGGACATCTAAATGGCAAATTAAATTTAATGTGGACAAGTGTAAAGTGGTGCGTATAGGAAAAAATAATCCCAACTCTGTGCAAAATGCTAGATGCCGAGTTAGGAGTCACCACCCAAACAGAAGGAACTTAAAAGTTGTTGTGAACAGTATGTTGAAATCTTCCACCCAAGGTACTATGACTTTCAAAAATCAAATAGAATGTTAGGGATTATTCAAAAATAAATGGAGAACAAAAGTGAGAGTGCCATTTATGCCTCTGTATAAGGTTCATGATATGACTTCTCCTTGAGTATTGAGTATTGCAGTTCTGTTCAATCTGTCTCAAATAAATACAGAAAAAACTAGAAAAGGTTTGTAGAAAGGTGACAAATGGAACACCTATCTTTATGAAGAAAGGCCAAACAGGTCAGAACTCTTCAACTTTGGAAAGATGACCGAGAAGGGGATATGATAGAAGCCTTTTATAAAATCATGAGTGGATTGAAATGGTTATATAGGGAACAATATAACCTTTTATTCAACATTGAAACAAGAGGGCACCCTATGAAACAAATTCCATCAGACTGAAAACCAGTCATAAAAAGCTTGTGTGTGTGTGTTTCCTAGAAAGCATACAAGAAAAACTCTGAAATTTGTTGCCAGAGGACATTGCCAAAGCGACTAACATAATGGGGAACAAGAAAGGTGTGGACAAGTTCTTGGACGAAAAGTTCATGAAAATGTTTTAGCTGGGTAGACTTGGGAAAGCTATTGCTTATCCCTTGGAATGAGCTATGAACACTTTTGATATTGATAGATATCAATCTTATTCCCTATCTCTTAGCCCTGTGGGACTACTCATAGCAGTTTAAAAAAATATAATTTTTCATAAATACAAATTCCAAAATAAAACATATTAACAGTTTAATTTGTAAATACATATACAATTCAAAAGAAAAGCAGTTAATTAACAATGATTTCATAAATACAATTTATAATGTAAACAGAACTTTAAAATTGTTGGCCAGTGAAGCACAACTTGGGATCTGGAGTAGGCCGCACTTGGAGACAGGATGCTGGGCTCAATGGACCTTGCTCCGATTCAGCATGGTTCATCTCACATTTTTATGTTTCATTGAAGGATCTTACTGGCAAAATAATTAGCCTTGCCAAAATGTTTTGAAATGGTGACATTTGCATAGAAGTTAGTATTTGCGATCAGTCTTCACAAATATAAAGAAGTATGCCTATATTGCAATTTTGTTTTTTAAATGTGGTATGAACCTTTTTTATTTTATTTTTCATGTAGTGTCTCAACATTGAGAATGATAGTTTGGAACAAGTGACAGTTTTTGAGATCCCAGAAACCAGACCAGCACCATCTGAAAGTAACTACAGCTTTTGTAGTCCACTCTCCACAATGGAGAAACAAATCACAAACTCTGAATCCATGTTCATCCACGCTTTTGAGGATTCCTTCAGCACCACCTTGCATTCAGAAGACCTTGGCCAAATACGTGTACAGTCGTTAGACACAAGTACATCTTTCAGTGCCGATTTTTGTGAAAGTTTATATCCTACCTTGATGGACACAAAGGCGAACAGTAGTATGACCTCGATAGATCCTATCAGTCAGGCAGCTTCTGATGTTTTAGATGAACCTCTTGATGTATCGGACCTGTTGATGTGTAAAGCTTTTAATGAAGACAATCAAGGATCTGCACCAGAATTCAATGATTCAGATTCAGGCATTTCAGTGAACTCAAGTCCTGGTGCCACATCCCCAGGGCATTCCACAAGCGCTTCCATTCTCAATGATGCTTCTTTTGGTTACAGTGATTCTGAAATGGAAGACATGGATAGCACACCTGGCAGTGTGCAATCACAGCATGTTGAAATGTATTCAGTGCAGTCCCCTGAAGAGACAGTCTATCAACCCTCATCCTCTCTTGCTTTAAAACACCAGCCTTTTGATCTGCAACCCAGTGCCACACTGAAAAAAGAGCTACCAGCCAGTCCAGGCCACAGTAAAGTTCCCTTTGCAAAGGACAAAACTTCAAGCCGCCTGGAAGCTCGTCTCACAAGAGATGAGCAAAGAGCTAAAGCTCTACAAATACCTTTCTCTGTTGCAGAAATCATCAATCTTCCTGTGGATGACTTCAATGAAATTATGTCAAAGCACCAGTTCAATGAAACACAGCTTGCTCTAATTCGAGACATACGCAGGCGAGGCAAGAATAAAGTAGCTGCTCAGAACTGTCGCAAACGGAAAATGGAAAACATCATAGAGCTGGAACATGATCTAGATCATCTGAAAGACGAGAGAGAGAAATTACTGGTTGAAAAAGGAGAGTATGACAAAAGCCTTCGGACACTGAAAAAGCAGCTCAGCACACTGTACTTGGAGGTCTTCAGCAAGCTGCAAGATGAAGAGGGAAAACCTTACTCCCCCAGCGAGTACTCCTTGCAGCAGACTCGAGATGGCAATGTGTTTCTTGTCCCCAAGAGCAAGAAATTAGGAATTAAGAGTGACTAAATATTTTTGTGGGGTTTTCTGTTTGTTTGTTTTTTTTTAAATTTTGTTTTGTTTTATTTTGTGTGTGCGTGTGCGTGTGTGTGTGGACTGGCTGGGTGATGGTATGTAAAAAGGATGGGGAACAGCAGGACTGGCTTTCTCAGAATTAGTATGTTTGCCTTATTAGCCTGATAGCTCTTATTGTGATGTTAAATGCAGGATTATATCATGTTTTTTTTAAGTAATTCTATGCAAAATGAAAATATATATATAATGCTAAGCTAGTGTAGACAGTGCACTAGTAAAAATATAGTGACATGCAAAACCTATAACCTTACCTTTTTTTAACAGTTGCTGTACTTTTTAGTACCATTCTTAATAGTTTTTGTGTACATGTAAATAGCTTAAGACACCTTATTTATGTACAATCTCTTCTTTGTTCATAGATTAATATTAAAGTTACAATTTTATTATACTCTAAAGTTTTTGCAAGGTATCAATTGATGATTTTTTTAAATAAATATAATCTAGAAGAAAGCCTCGTCACAGTTTTTCTTATAAATTTCATTTCTTTAAGTGTTAACTTAGTAAGAAACAGCACTAATAAAATCTAAAAACACATGCTGGTGTAAATGTGTTTATTGCTAGAAGTTTGTATGTTTGGTATATGAGATGTTGGCCATATACTGTAAATAATTCAACAGAATGAATGTAGGAATTTTAATGGTTGACCTGATCCTAATTCATTACATGGAGCAAGAAGATGTTAGTAAATGGAAGCCCGGTTGGGCCAGGGAAATACATACAGCTAATTCATGACTGGTGCTGAGATATTAAGCACCCTAGGTCAGGGGTGGGCAATTCCGGTCCTGGAGGGCCGCAGACCAGTCAGGTTTTCATGATGTCCCTAATGAATATTCATGAGATCTATTTGCATCCACTGCCTTCCATTGTATGGAAATAGGTCCATGAATATTCATTAGGGACATCATGAAAACCTGACTGGTCTGCGGCCCTCCAGGACCGGAATTGCCCACCCCTGCCCTAGGTGAACCTTCAGTCTTGCATGCCCCCCCCCCTCATTTAACTTCCAGGTCTCTTAAGCTGCCCCCCCACCAACTTTGATAATTAAACTCCACCCCAGTATGACCCCTCCTAGAACAATTCTGTAAAAACATGTAGCTAGATATACTTTTTATATATAATTTTGTTTTTAAATTATTTATATAAATGTATAATATTTACAGATATTAAATATACACAGGGCTTTTTTGAGGAGTACCGGGGGGGGGGGGGGGGTACTGAGTACCGGCACCTTTTTCATTGCCTACTAAAATTGTCCCATTAGTTCTCATGTATTAATGAAAGAGCCCTACATATGAGTACCGGCACTCTTTTTGCTAGGAAAAATGCACTGAATATACATATCTTAAATTATCCACTGTCTTGAGCGACTTACATAAAAGCATGCATAAATATCACATAAAGTCCCTGCAATAGTCCCAGAAATGATATCTACCAATATTTTTGTCTGACACCACCGAGGGAGGATTAGATTTTAACTAATCCACACCAGACTGGTGAAGTCCATTTTATTCTCATTAAAGTTCTTTATATGAGTATTTTTCATAGTTTTTATATAAAAATCACAACAATCTTCACTTAGCTTATTCAACGTAGCAATGTGGCAATTCACATTGAATAAGCTAAGTGAAGATTGTTGCGATTTTTATATAAAAGTACAAAAAATAGTCATATAAAGAGCTTTAATGAGAATAAAATGGACTTCACCAGTCTGGTGTGGATTAGTTAAAATATAATCCTCCCTCGGTGGTGTCCGACAAATATTGGTAGATATCATTTCTGGGACGGTTTCAGGGACTTTTTTATGGAATAGTTTCATTTTTGTCACTGATTTTGGGATATTTCTTCTTGGATAAATATCACATAAATCAACATAAGATGACAAAACACACAAATCAACATACCACATTGAAGACACACATGGTGAGAGGGTAGGTCAGCTGACTAATATCTATATTTGTATTCAAAAGCTTGTTTTGAAGAACAAGTGAGGAAAGCATGCAGATCATTGCTCAAGAAATTTCCAACCTGCCTATGTGTGCATGTATGCGTATGTGGGCACGCGCACCCACACCGGTTTGTATCTGCCTTTTGTGTGTGTGTGTGTCTGTTTTGTATGTTTATCTGTTTTGCGTGGTGTGTGAATGTTTTTGTAGGCTGGTATGTATGTGTGGATATGTTAGTATGTTTGTGCCTCTGTATTTATATCTCCAGGAACAAACAGGAATGCAGTCTTCACATATGGGTATCATCTATATCAACAGAGCCCACACGGCAACGCTCCCCAGCGTCTAATAGGAAAGCTTTTGGGAGCACTCCACTGCACCTGCACATCTATCTTCCCAAGTCCTTTCCTCTGTTCTTCATTTTCTGCAGAGCCAGCAGGTTGTTTTCTTCTTGTCGCCACCAAAAAACATTACCTTTTGGTTTATATCTATGCTCTGCCTTTCCGTCGATGCCGGTACCTCCCTGATACCAGCCCTGATATCATCTTTTCTCATAGTATTTTTCTTTATTTTTTTCTACCAACTGATTGCCCTTTGTGCCAACAAATGACAAAAAGAGGCCTAAAGAAGAGCCAGACAGTATGGGTCTTTGTTTGCCCCGTACTCTATTTTAGTGGCTTCGGCATCTTCGTCCTCAGGTCTTCTCAAAGTCCAAGCCTATAAACTAAGTCTGTCATTGGCATCGAAGACTGATGCCAATTCTTGAGGTAAGTCCCTTCATCATTGTCTGGATTCACCAAAAGGTGCATTTGATGCAGATCGGCCTGTCAGACAGCCCAAGCGGGAGGACCAGTCATCCAAAGCACCACAGGGGCTCCAAGACGCTCCTGAGGCCTTGACCTCTGGAGAGCTACTGGTCCCATGCTCTGAGACAGTGGCTCAAAGCCCCGTATGGGAGTCCACCCAGGCATCCTCCTCCCTTGACCAGTGCATCCTGGCTATCGAGAGGAGCTTGTCAGCACTGGTGGTTGCCTTGGTACCAAGATTATTGACTGCCCCAGGAGTGCAGGCATCAACCTCCAGCTTGACGCTGATCCCTCCTGCGCTGATGCCAGCCCTTGAGTCTGTATCGATGGCTCCTCTTCCTCCATGCCTGCTTTTGGAACAGATGGGCATCATCTGTACCCAATAGACTCATGATGCTATGCCACTTCAACATAGATATCCACATCAACATGAGACTGTTGATACTTTGATTTCCTATCTAAATTGGACTCTTCCCCTTCTGAAGAGGTATCGAAGGACTCCAGTAGAACTCAAGATCTCCCTTCTGATAACTCCCCTCCTCATGAGCGGCGTCTGTCCCTGTCAGAGGATGTCTTTCCAAGACTTCATTCGGGACATGGCAACAAGCTTGCAGATTACCATGACACCGGAGACAGAACCAAAGGCAGAGGAATTAGAAATCCTGCAATACCCCTTGGTGCCCAAAGAGGCTGCCAAGTTACCGGTGCATCACATCCTGCAGGATCTAATTCTATATATGCGGGAGGCCCTGCTAATGGTTCCACCTATCAGCAAACGACTCCACCATGTACCGAGTCACACCATGCCCTGTCTTTCAAAAGCAATTACCACACCATTCTATGGTAGTGGAATTGGCAATGCATCGCATCAAGAGTTCTAAGACTCATTTATCCATACGAGGACTCCAGAACTCTCGATGCCTTTGGGTGTCGTTGCTTTCAGGCATGTATGCTCACTTCAAGAATTACATTGCCCATGATGAGCATGTAAAAAGGTATCTCAAGGATATTGCCAGAGATCTAGAGAACCTTGTTCTATCATTTCTCATGACGAATGTGATGCATTCCTGGCCTTAATTAGACAAAACCAGAGTACATCAAAATTCTTTACCAGAGCATCTTTCGATGCTTTTGAGTCATCCAGCAGAACTGCAGCAGTCTGCATCAGTGCTTGCAAAATGACCTGGTTCCAGGCTTTGGACCTTGAGCAGTGGGTCCAAGATAAATTGGCCAATATGCCCTGCTCTGGGGAGAACCTCTTTGGTAAAGGTTGGAAGGAGAAGGCTGTAGAGATTGAGACAGATGATTTCACCCTCAAATGTCTTTCTAGGAAGATGTCAGACACCCCCCCCCCCCCAATTATAAGAAAGAGCAAGCCAAAGAAGGCTTTCTATACTAAGAAGAAATAATACCCTTCTTATCCACCTGCAGTGACAGCAGAGACAGCCTGACAAGGACTCTGCTAAGAAGCCTAAGACCCCCTAAGCCACAGCCAGCAGCACAGCCACAGTCTGCATCTGCTTTTTGACTCCTTCCCAGAGAGCATAGCTACTCTGCCGCTGCAGGGTCCATAGCCCCTCCACATAGCAGGCAGACTTTGTTTCTATGTTCACAATTGGCACCTCATCACTTCAGAGCATTGGACTGTCAACATTGTCCAAAGGGGCTATCTGCTTCATTTCTAGAGCTTACCCCCTCCCCATCAACTTCGCAAGAAATTGACCTGCAAGGGATTTGCAGGATAATCTCCTGTCAATCGAGTGGCCACCCTGTTAACTCAGGGGGCCATAGAAAGAGCTCCTCCCACCCAAGAAGGCAGGGGCTTCTACTCCTTTCTTATCCCCAAGAATACAGGAGGATTCTGGATCTAAGGGATCTCAACAAATTCTTTGTTTGAGAAAAATTCAAAATGATTTCCCTTGGTACTCTTCTGCCATAGCTTCAAACAAATAACTGGCTATGTTCTCTAGACCTTAAGGAGGCATACACACATTTGCTGATCCACCCTCAACACAGACAGTATCTTCACTTTCAGTGTCAGCAAAACCATTACCAATATCAGATGCTCCCCTTTGGCTTTGCTTCCGCAACACAAGTGTTCACAAAATGCATGGCAGTCGTGGTTGCCTATCTTTGTACGTTGGGGATCTTTGTCTTCCCCTATTTAGATGATTGTCTAATCAGGGGAGAATCCCCAAAAGTAGTAAAACTTTCTCTTCATTGGGCCATTATGGTGCTGGTGCTACAAAACCTGGGATTCATCTTAAATGTTCCCAAGTCGCATCTAGTCCCATCCCAGCAGCTCAAATTCATCGAAGCACTTCTAGACACTTGTCGGGCCCGAGCTTTCCTTCCACAGGATTGCTCTGCCTGTCTCATTGAGCTTCTCACATTATAGGAAGTCGGTGTCATGACAGTTCAAGAAATGCTATGTCTTCTGGGACACATGGCCTCCACAGTCCATGTCATCCCTTATGTCCACCTGCCCATGCAACAAGCACAGTGAATTCTGTCGTCTCAATGAACCCAGGCAACGGGCTGTTTCTCAGACAAGATCTGTTACTCCTCCTCCTGTCAACTCCCTTCGCTGGTGGTGCTTCCCTCAAAACCTACTCAGTCACCTTTTCAGATGCCTCCACCTCGATGCACCCAGACAACGGATGCTTCCAAACTAGGGTGAGGGCACATCTGAACAATCTCACTATGCAGGGGCAGTGGACACAGCAGGAGTCTCTGTTGCAGATCAACTTCCTGGAGCTATGTGCTCTCACGAATGCCCTTTAGGTTTTCAACCCCAACTTTTAGGCAAACAGGTTTTGGTCCAGACAGACAACCAGGTGGCCATGTTCTATGTCAACAAGCAGGGGGGAACAGATTCCTATCCCCTTTTCCAGGAAGCCATTTGTCTCTGGTTCTTCTCCATTGCACACTGCATCCATCTCAGGCTGGTGTATTTCCCAGGCAAACTCTGTCTTCTAGCAGACAGGCTCAGCCACATCCTGCGTCCACACGAGTGGACTCTGAATCAGGAAATGGCATCTTGGATCTTCCACCTGTAGGGAGATCCCCTCAGTAGATCTGTTTGCTACCCAGGAGAAGACACAATTGTCAATGTTTTGCTTGAGGTTTCCATCCACCAACAGTCAGACAACAGATGCCTTACTTCTCCAATGGGAGAAGGGTCTGCTTTATGCATTTCCTCCCACCCCCTTAATACCCAAACCCCTATTCAAACTGCAGGCTGACAGGGGGTTCCATGATTCTAGTAGCCCCTTACTGGTCCCCTCAGTCATGGTTTCCTCTGCTACTTTGACTAGGATAGACTACACCCTCAGTCTGGGACATGTGCCCAATCTCCTCTCCCAGGATCATGGGATGCTTCTCCATCCCAATCCACAAACTCTCCATCTCTCAGCTTGGCTTCTGAACGCATAATACCTCGGCAGGTCAGGGACATCTTACTTGCCTCGCGCAAGCTGTCTACTAGATGTTCTTATGCCTTCAGATGGTGAAGGTTCACCCTCCGGTGTACCTCAAAACATATTGACTCCTCTGTCCAGTAGAAATTCTTTTACAATATCTCCTCCACTTGTCATTTTTTAAGACTAACTCCGAGTTCATCTTAGTGCCATCCCAGCCTATTTTGTGTCTCTCCTTAGTGCAACGATTTATGCAGGGTTTCCTGCCATCTAAACCGCCAATTAAACCAGCACTGGTGGCTTGGGACCTCAACGTGGTCCTAGCACAGCTTCTAAAGCCTTCTTTTGAACCTTTGGCTATCACTTCTTTAAAATTCCTGTCTTGGAAGGTAATCTTCCTCCTTGCTCTCACCTCAGCTCGCTGCATCAGCAAACTGCAGGTATTAGTGACTGATCCTCCATATACCTTGTTCCACCATAAGATGGTTCTCCATACCCATCCATACTTCCTTCTGAAGGTGGTCTCTGCTTTCCATCTCAACTAATCCGTCATGCTACTGATCGTCTTGTCCAGACTGCACACTTCTAGAGCCAAGACATTGCTGCCCACTTTAGATTGCAAGCTTGCACTGGTTTTATCTTTTTATCTCTATCTTTATTTGAGGCTTAATATACCGCTCAATGCAATTGCGTCAGAGCGGTGCACAAAGTACATAAAAGCTGCAAGGAAAAAAAAAAGAAAGGAACGCCCAATGTGTGATAGGATAGATAAGAGAGGAGGAAAGAGCTAAAGAGAAGGGTCAGGTAACAAATAGGGGCTATAAGAAATCAGCGAGGGGGAGGAGAGGGAGGTGGGGGAAGATCAAACGCAAGGCAAAAGAGGTACGTCTTCAGGCGGGTCTTGAAGGTTTTCAGGGAGGGTTCCAGGCGGAGGTCCGGGGGAAGCGAATTCCAGAGATGGGGCCCAAGGAAGTAAAAGGCAGAGGAGCGGGTGGATTTGAGGTGGGCTTGTGAAGGGGAGGGTAGGGTCAGACGATTAGCATGGATGGAACGGAGAGAACGGTAGGGAGTGTGAAGGTGAATCTGGTCAGCAAGATAGAGAGGAGTACCCGTGTGAATGGATTTGTGGGCAAAAGTGAGGACCTTGTATTGTATACGGAAGGGAATAGGAAGCCAGTGCAATCGTATGAGAAGTGGGGTGATGTGATCAAAGCGAGAGGAGCAGGTGAGGATGCGGGCTGCAGTGTTGTGAACTCTCTGAAGGTGCTGTAGTTGGGACTGGGGAAGACCAGCCAGGGAGGCATTACAGTAATCAAGACAGGTGATGAGTGAGAGGAGAAGGGTGGTCATAGATGAGAAGGAAAGAAAAGGGCGAACAGAGCGAAGTTGTCGAGTAGAGAAGCAGCGTTGAACGACTGAGGAAATATGGGCTTTAAAAGATAAGGATGAGTCAAGGGTGATGCCCAGGTATCGTAAAGACGAGACAAGGGGGATGGGAGAAGAGGAAAGCAAAGGGAGAAGAGGGGGAACGGGACTGCCAGCAGTGAACCATATGGCTGAGGTCTTAGAGAGATTAACGTGCAGGAAATTAGAGGAAAGCCAGGAAGCCATGGTGGAAAGACAGTTATTGAGAGGCGTAATATCAGGGGAAGCAGAGTCAGTATGGTAGAGCAGAAAAATATCGTCGGCGTAGTAATGTGCAGATATACCCTGTTGTTGAACTAAGCGAGAGGGGCTAGAAAGACGTTAAACAGGAGGGGAGCAAGGACAGACCCCTGTGGGACACCGCAGGGGAGGGAGGTAGAAGGTGAAGATAAGGGACCAGAGGAAACGCAGAAAGAACGACCTGAGAGAAAAGACCGAAACCAGTGAAGCACAGTGCCGGAAAGACCAGCATCATGTAGATGTGAAAGGAGGGTACGGTGATCGACAGGGTCAAACGCAGCAGAGAGATCGAGTGAGACAGCAAGGGTGAAGAGACCACGGTCATGGGCAGAGTGGAGTTCGTTGAGGAGAGAAAGAAGAACAGATTCTGTACTATAGCCGGGGTGAAAACCAGATTGAAGAGGGTGCAGGGTAAGTGAAGCTTCAAGATGCGAAGATAGTTGGGAAAAGACAAGTTTTTCTAGAAGCTTAGAAATGGAGGTTAGAAATTGGATGCCAGTTAGAAGGGGAGGACGGATCAAGGGAACTCTTTTTCAGGACAGGGCGAATGGTAGCGTGTTTCCAAAGAGTGGGAAAGATACCAGCAGAAAGACTGTTATTGATGATGGAGAGAAGATAGGGGGAAAGAGCCAGAGAAGGATCCAATAACCAATGAGATGGGATAGGATCGGATCGGCGGGGCAGAAAGTTTTGCGAATGGAGTGAAAGACCTTGGAAAGGGCGGAGGCAGAAACAGACTCGAAGGAGGACCAGCGATGAGAGAGAGGAGTGGGCAGGGGATCAGGAGGAGGAGGGAGGAAAGTACCTTAGAGGAGAAGAATGTAGCCAGTAAGGCAGGATCCAGACAGGACCAAGACTTTCAGGAAATCCTCCTAATTGTTCATTTCCTTTGATTCAAGTCACCTTGGACTTCCAGTGTTGAAATGCACCCTTTCCAACTGGATTGTGGACTACATTTCCTTTGCCTGCACTCAAGCAGGACGCTCCCTGCCATGGCAACCTTAGTTCTGTCTCCTTCAATGAGATCTGTCAAACAGCTACATGGACCTCCATTTACATTTTCACTGCTCACTACTCACTACTGACTAGACAGGGACCCCCATCAGGATGCTGTCTTTGGCCAGGCTGTTCTTAGCACCTTTTTGGGACTTAACTGCAACTGCCGACCTACACCCCCTCCACAGCACACAACCTGGAGCACACTCAAGAAAGACAAGCACAACAAACAATCCAACCACAAACTCATCTCACACACAAACCCAATAAGAGATGCCAGAGCAGCAAACACTCCAAACACCACCTCCATAGAGCTCATCAACACCAGATCAATAAGAAACAAAATAAACACGCTCACAGACCACATAGAGGATCAGCAACCCAATAGCCTCTGCATCACCGAAACATGGCTCACCCCCACTGACAACATACTCCTCAATCAATTAATCCCCCTCCCCCCACACACACACACACACACAGAGCATTCAACAGCCCATGCACACACAGGAGAGGAGGAGGGGTTTTGATCATCGCAAAGAGCACCCTAAAGCCTAAAACCCGAAGCTCCCCAAACTCGGACCAATGCAACACAATCATTGTAGAAAACAAGCGGATGGTCCTCTGCCTCATCTACAGAGCTCTCCATGCTCCAACAGATGAACTAGCCTACACACTAGAGGCTGTCTGTGCAGTCAACACAAACCACAAGCCACTACTACTGTTGGGAGATTTCAATCTTGGATCTGCTTCCAGCAAAGACAAAAACCTTCCTACAAGCTATGGACTCCTTACAATACACTCAACTGATCAACACTCTGACACACAGACATGGATCGTCACCAGACCTCATATTTGCCCCCAACTACCTACTCGACAGAGGTGGCATCTCAACACCCACAGTTACTCTGGTACCTTGGTCAGACCACTACAGAATTAAAATAGAAATCTTATCACAAGAAGAGAGACACAACATGCCACAAGACACACCACCCGTGCAAAGAAGATTCAAAAGCTTTGACAAGGACCAATTCCTACAGGACACTCTAGCTCCTCTGTTTCAGGATCTAGGTGGGGTAGACGAGCAAGTAAGCAAATGGAACAGTGTCATCAATGCTGCAGCCAAAGCCAACGACCACAAAGCTAGGAAAGCATCCAGCAATAAAAAGCAGCACACCCCATGGTACTCAAAAGACATACGCAATGCAAAAAGAGAGCTAAGAAAGCTAGAACGCTGCTGGAGACGCTCCAAATCTCCCACCATTCAAGCACTATACCTAACGAAGCAAAGGAAATACAATGAACTCATTAACCAGACAAAAAGGGAACACCACACAAACATCATACTAAAAGCCTACAACAAGCCAAGGGAACTATTTGAGATAGTTTAAAAAAAAAAAAAAAAAAACACCAATGAACCTAACCCTGAAAAAGACGTGCAGATAGACCCACAAGCCTTTGTGGATCACCTACAAGAAAAACTGGATTCCACACCACAACCAATGACAAATGGAACCGCCAACCCAACCAAACCCACTAGAGCATGGGATAAATTCAGCACCCCATCCACAAGACAGCTTTCAGACATCATCACCGTGCTCAACACAAGCACCGCACCAACAGACCCATGCCCGGTAACATGGATTAAGGCAACGAAGGAAAGCTTCATCCACACCATACACAACATAGTACACAACTCACTGGAACCATGACAAACCAACTGAAGCTAGCCACTATAAGACCGATCCTGAAGAAATCCACACTAGACAAAAGCAATCCAGAAGCCTACAGACCCATCTCCAGCATACCACTACTGGCAAAGATTATAGAAAAAGCTGTACAACTCCAGGACTATCAACACATATGCCCCACTGGACATACACCAGCATGGCTTCCCCCTAAACCATGGAGTTGAAACACTCCTGTTTGTCTATGATTTGGATTATGTCAATGAATAGATATATCACCAAAAAGAAACACTAATGATCTTCCTAGACATCTCAGCTGTGTTTGATACAGTGGACCACAGAATCCTCCTAACCAGACTACAGAGCATTGGACTAAACGGCACCACCCTAAAATAGTTCAACTCATACCTAACAGACAGACAATTCCAGGTCAAGATTGGCTCCAACACCTCACAACCCGCAAAGATCAAACAAGGGGTGCCACAATGCTCTGCCCTATCCGAACTACTTATTCAACCGATTTGCAACATCATGAAAGAACACAAGATACAGTACACAATCTATGCAGACGATGACATAATATATACCCCAGTCAACCTTGACAACCCTGACTACACCAAAATAATAGACTGCCTCAACCACATGTCCAACTGGCTCCAAAATAACAACCTGACCATCAACTACAACAAGACAAGCACTAATCATCACACGAAACACCAGCTTCATCCCTCCACCCTCTATCAACGTCAACAATACCTTTAAAAAGGAAGTAAAATACCTCAGAGTGACGCTTGACAGGGAGCTAAACCTACAGTCACACATCAGCAGGACCACCAAAAACGCGTACTTCAAGATGAGAATAATCAGACACCTCAAGCCCCTCCTCACGCAAGATCACTTCCGCACAGTCTGTCAAGCCCTAATAACTCCCATTCTTGACTTCTGCAACCCATTCTATATTGGCATGTCTAAACAGTCATTAAGACCACTACAAATGGCCAAAAACATGGCGGCACGAATAATATTCGGATCATCAAAACAAGACCACATCACCCCCATACTAAAAGACCTCCACTGGCTCCCAATCAGCTCCCACATCAGATACAAGACAATCCTAAACATATTCAAAATCAAACACAGGAACTCAGCACTCAGCCTCTCATACAACCTGACATCAGCACAAGACCTAGGAGGAGAGCCATGTTGGACACAATCAACACTCCAAAAGACTACACAAAGGCGTGCAGGACTACCGCACGAAGAGCACTATCAGTGGCGGCTCCTATAATATGGAACACACTCCCTGATGAACTTCAATCAACAGATGACACTAAGGACTTTCGAAAGCAGCTAAAAGACTTTGCTCTTGGAGCACTATGGCCCGAGCACATAAGGGGAACACCAACACCGAACTAATGACTTAACCCGCATGCTCATTGTACATAACACTGTATAAAGCTCATGCTGTAAATAGCACACTCCAATCAATCTGACTTATGCTCATACACAGCCACTGTACAGTATAAGAATACATGAGAACACAAATGCCAATACAAATTGATTGTTTTCTGTGTACACCGCCTTGATTGAAGGATAAGGTGGAATATAAATACCCTTTAAAAAAAGATAAATAAAAACTCCTACCCTCCATCTCGGACTTTTTTCTAGCACCAGACTTCACTGTCTGTTCTTGCCAACTGTCCAATGGGGCCACTTTGTATCCACACTCTCTGGCTCCATCCTTTTAACCTTGGGGATATCACTTCTAACCCAATCTGGTACCTGGGAACTAGTGAGTCCCATATATGAAGACTGCATTCCTACTTGTTCCTAGAGATAATGTAGTTACTCACTTGTAACAGTTGATCTCTGGGACAGTGGAAATCTGTTTTCAGAACCTCCTCTCCTCTCCTAGGAGTTGTAGGGTATTCTTTTTTCCTCTGTCGCTTACCTATAAACTCAAGTGAGGAGAGGACTTGGGAAGGCAGGTGAACAGGTGCAGAGGAGTGCTGCCAAAAGCTTTCCTATTCGATGCTGGGGAGCATTCCCATGTATGCTCCATTGCTACTGACAATACCCAGACGTGAAGCTGAGTCCTGCTGTTCCTGGAGATCACCTGTTACAGGTGAGTAACTATGCTTTCTCTGGAGACAAGCAGGGGGATGCAGGCACACTTTTAAGGTAAAGCTCTTACTGAGCTGAATTGCCTGGCTCTCCCATAGCTCAGAAGTCTTTGGACCTCTCTGAGCATATATGCCTGCTTCCTGCCTGTTTGCCTCCAGAACTGTCAGTTATTTTTCTGACCGTGCTAGACTGCCATGTCTCCCCCTCTCTCTCTCTCTGCAAGCAAAAGCTCTCAAACTAACCCCCCCCCCCCAAAAAAACCCCAACCCAAACCAAACAAAGTAGACATCAATGCAATCTTTCCTAGGACCACAATCGCTTCCCTCCCCCCCCCCCCCCAGCTGCAATCATGAACTTAGCAGAAAGGGAAAAAAAATCAAACCCAAAAAACTGCAAAACCAGAGGGGGAAGTGTTGCAGGCAACGGCAGCACCGGTCCTCACTCTAAGCTGCGCTCCATCGTTCCCTGCGGGGCCTCCCATGACGACTGTGACTCCCAGTCACATCCCCTCCCGCTTTCCATTAGGCTTTGAGGGCAGCAGCACTACAATAGACAGCTCCTCTCCCTCTTTCTTGGGGTCATGGCCTGCCAATTCTACTAGCCAGCTCCACTCCCCCAGCCCTCACTCTGTCTTCTGCTCTCCCCTCGTCCATGACAAAGCAGCAAAACTGTGGAGCAAAGCTAAGGGGAAGCAAAAACACCACAATTTTCACCCTATTCCTTCAAAGGAGGCCTCTGCTATTGCAAAGTCCTCAGGTAAGATGAGCAAAACCATTAAGTGCCCTGAGAGCTCTATTCTGGAAGACCCTCTGCTCCTCGCCATGCGCCTTTGTCTGTTCCAAGCCCTGTCAGCCCTCCTCCCTCTGAAGCAGCAGGGCACCTCATTCCTGTGTCCTCCAGAGGTTTGTACAGGACCCTCAGCCATTCTTCAGGCAACATCAGTCACCGATCCCTTAGAGGTGCCTGTAAATCCCGGGATTTCCCCTTACCCTGGGAATTCCAGGTTGCCTTCTCTGTCCCTTGACGACAATGTAGTGTCTCTACACTCTATGCCCACCATGGGGAGCCCTCCAACTCCATCATGGGCAAAGACTCTCCCTCCCCAGATCAGGGACCTCCTGAAGAACCAGTGGAAGACCATTAAGAACATAAGAAATGCCATACTGGGTCAACCCAAAGTCCATCATGCCCAATAAGGCATGTCCATTTTAGGGGTAGATTTTTATTTTTCCAATTTTACAAACTACTAGTGACCAAATTATGCAGTTTTGCATGCTGAATCTAAAGCTATCTTCAGAAACTGCTTAGTGAGGCTTACCTACATCAAATCACTGTTGAAATATGTGGAAATTAAGTAATATTTGTTTGAACATACAAATAGTCTGAGCAATACCTGTAGCCACATGATTAAATTAAACTGCATAAATGACATTTTAAAGACAAAGTTATTTAACAAAATCCAGCAAAGAAGCCATATCTTGTTTGCTTCTGTTTCGGCTCATGAGCTCCCTGCTGACCATCTGACCCCTAATATAAGTTCCCTCCTCTCCTGATTGTTTACATGACCGGCAGCCTCTGTTGTCATGTCATTTTTACACACCTTTCTATGGATTGGTGTGTGATGGCCATTCTGGAAGGCACTATGGGCTTCCTCAGAAATGCTTTGATCTCTGCTGTTATGGTACAGGTAAGAGGAGGCTCAGACTCCAGAGCTCCAAGTAATTGGGCGGGTGTAGTTGCCTCATTGTTGATGGATGGTATTTTCCTGGGTCTCACTGCTGTCTCCTCATCTTTCACCTCCTGATCTTCAATATCCTCTCCATTCTATCTCCTCTCTGCTGGTCCTCTTCACTGCACAGCATAGCTGGCAGAACAGACTCGCTGTAACCATACCAAGCTGACCTTTTCACTTTAGGCATAACTATCTTTCTTACCTCTTCACACTGTTCTTTCAACAGTTGCAGCGGGAAAGGAGTTGCCTGGGTCCTTGTGTCCAATTTCTATATCTGACTAGCCAAAAAAGTGTGGTGCATCATGTTCTTTCACTTAGTATTTTTATGCTCCAGCTAAAACTTATACCTGTACCAGAACGGAGTTCACATAGTATATATATGCTATAGAGAAAACATATATATATTTATTCAGAGCAGATTTTTTCATTATAACATTGGTAAGCACGTAGTATATGTATGCAACAGTGTAAAATATTGACGTGTACCGGAACTGACTAGCCAGAAAATGTTTAGTCACCGAGTCTCACCAACCATTGTTTGTAACATTGTATACTGCTACAACCCACACCTAAGAGAGGACATTTACACTTTTTCCCTGCATGACAAAAGAGGCAGCTGCCTGATTTAAAATACTTTTAACCAGGAGCCACGCCAATTCATTCCTCCAACTCAAGCCCCCTGCCTCACCGAACTGGCTCAGAAGGGTTCAAAATGGAGCACACAATCATCTCTTTAATGAGCCTTTACCTTTTCATAATATGGCTATCCAGCTCACTAGCCCTACTTACGACACAATCACATCCCTATAGTTTTGACTAGTGGGAGAAAATGGTCAGGTAATTCCTACCACAATTCTCATGGAGCTAGCTATCCGCACCGCCACCACTTATTACACATCCCACTACAACACTCTTTGAAAACCAAGCAAGGTAAAAGCCTCTACCCTAGTGGCCTGAAGTGTGCACTCATAAACGCTCACTTCGCAAAAAGTGGCCAGCAATCACTGAAACAATAACATCCCATAAATTGGACATCATCATGGTCACTGAGACTTGGCTCTCCCTGGAAGACAACGCCATCCTCAATCAACTACTACCATCTAATTTTGTTGCTTTCACCAGCCATAGGCAGAACAAAAGAGGTGGAGGAGTGGTCGTCATCACTAGAGCTGACCTCCAGTTCAAAATGGTCGAATCCAACAGCATTAACAACCTGGAAACAGTATCAATCTCCAACAACACATGCTCCATAAACCTTCTTTATAGAGCTCCAACTGTGGATCCAGACAACCAGTCCACCATCATAAACATAGCATCCAACACCCAGGGTCCAAACAAACCCAATTGGATCTTAGGTGACTTCAATCTTCCATCTTTACAGGACAATCAAGCATCTGCATTTATAGAAGCCCTAGAGATCCTGGGATACACTCAACTGGTGCATAAGAACATAAGATATGCCATACTGGGTCAGACCAAGATCCATCAAGCCCAGTATTCTGTTTCCAACAGTGGCCAATCTAGGTCATATGTACCTAGCAGTTTCCCCAAGGGACACAGGTTCCACAATGCTTGTATTGGTTCAAGCATTGATATCCTGGGTCCCTTCTTAATAATGGCTTATGGACCTTCCCTCCAGGAACTTGTCCAAACCTTCTTTAAACCCAGCTACACTAACAGCCTTTACTACATCCTCCGGTAACAAATTCCAGAGTTTGATTACACGTTGAGTGAAAAAATATTTTCTCTTATTAGTCTTAAATAGTTTACCCTGTAGCTTCATTGCATGTCCCCTAGTCTTTCTATATTCTGATAAGGTAAACAATCGATCTACGTTTACCTGTTCCACTCCGCTCATTAATTTATAGACTTCTATCATATCTCCCCTCAGCCGTCTCTTTTCCAGGTTAAAGAGCCCTAACCTTTTTAGCCTTTCTTCATAGGAGTATCCTTCCATCCCCTTTACCATTTTGGTGGCTCTTCTCTGAACCTTTTCTAATAACTCCTATATACTTTTTAAGATACGGCGACCAGAATTGCGGTCTCACCATGGAACGATATAGAGGCATTATAATATCCTTTGTTTTATTTTCCTTTCCTTTCCTTATCATACCTAGCATTCTATTTGCTCTCTTGGCCGCCGCTGCACACTGGGCCGAGGGTTTTAACATGGTATCCACAATGACGCCTAAATCTTTTTCCTGGGTGGTGGTTCCTAATGTGGAACCTTGCATCGTGTAACCATAGTTTGGGTTGTTGTTCCCTAGGTGCATAACCTTGCACTTGTCCACATTAAATTTCATCTGCCATTTTGATGCCCAGTCTTCCAATTTATCAAGATCCTCTTGCAATTTTCCACAATCCTCTTGGGTTTTAACAACTTTAAATAGTTTTGTGTCATCTGCAAATTTGATAACCTCACTCGTTATTCCACTTTCCAGGTCATTTATGAATATGTCAAAAAGCAGCGGACCCAGCACAGATCCCTGGGGTACACCACTATTCACCTTTCTCCATTGGGAAAATTGGCCATTTAGCCCTACCCTCTGCTTTCTATCTTTTAACCAGTTCCTGATCCACAATAGTACACTGCCTCCTATCCCATGACTCTTTAGTTTTGCCAAAAGTCTCTCATGAGGGACCTTGTCAAAGGCTTTCTGAAAGTCCAGATACACAATATCAACCGACTCACCTTTGTCCACCTGATTATTCACTCCTTCAAAAAAACATAACAGATTAGTAAGACAAGATCTTCCTTGTCTAAAGCCATGTTGGCTGTCTCCCATTAGGCCATGACTATCTACATGCTGAGTAATTTTATTCTTTATGATGGTTTCTACCATTTTTCCCTGTACTGACGTCAGGCTCACCGGTCTGTAGTTTCCCGGATCACCCCTGGAACCCTTTTTAAAAATTGGTGTTACATTGGCGATCCTCCAATCTTCAGGTATTAGAGATGATTTTAATGATAGTTCACAGATTACTAATAGCAGGTCTGCAATCTCATATTTCAGTTCTTTCAACACCCTTGGATGTATACCATCCGGCCCAGGTGATTTGCTACTCTTCAGCTTATCTAATAGTTGTAATACATCTTCTCGATGTATCGATATTTCCGTCAATTCTTCTGCACCTTTAAATACCACTTCAGTCATGGGTAACATCCCTACATCTTCCTCAGTAAAGACTGAAGCAAAGAATTCGTTCAGTCTCTCTGCTATCGCTTTGTCGCCTCTTAGTGCTCCTTTAACCCCTTTATCATCTAATGGACCAACTGACTCACAGGTTTTTTGCTACGAATGTACTTGAAAAGGTCTTTACTTCGCGTTTTTGCTTCTGCAGCAAGATTCTTCTCAAATTCTCCCTTTGCCTGCCTTATCAATGCCTTGCATTTGACTTGCCAGTGCTTGTGCTGTTTCCAGGTTTTGTTGTTTGGCTCTTTTTTTCCATTTCCTGAAAGATGCATTTTTGGCAACAACAGCCTCTCTGACCTCAACTTTAAACCATGCTGGCAGTTTTTTGGACTTCTTTCCACTTTTCTTAAAGCGTGGAATACAGCTGGTCTGGGCTTCCAAGATAGTATTTTTCAACAACAGCCAAGCCTGATGTACGTCTTTAACCTTTGCAACTGCTCCTTTTAGTTTTTTCTTGACTGTTTTCCTCATTTTATCATAGTCTCCCTTTCGAAAGTTAAAAGGTAGTACTGTGGATTTCCTTACTATCCTTCCTCCACGAATTAAATCAAAGGCGATCATGCTATGATCACTATTGCCAAGTGGCCCCAACAACCTTATCTCTTGCACTAGATCTGGTGTTCCACTAAGGATTAGGTCTAATATGGCTTCCCCTCTGGTCGGTTCATGAACCAGCTGCTCCAAGAAGCAGTCATTTATTTCATCTAGGAACTTTATCTCCCTAGCATGTCCTGACGTGACACTGACCCAATCGATACCGGGGTAGTTGAAATCACCCATTATTATTACTGTGCTGTAACTTTTGTTAGCTTCCTTGATTTCTTTGAGCATTTCATCATCCATTTGGTCATTCTGGCCAGGCGCTCGATAGTACACCCCCACTGCCATTGCCTTCCCCCTTTTACATGGAATTTCAATCCATATAGATTCTACAGCAGATTTTGTTTCCTGCAAAACTTTAATCCTTTCTGACTCAATACCTTCTCTAACATAGAGAGCAACCCCTCCACCAATTTGATCAGCTCTATCATTACGATATAGTTTGTACCCAGGTATCACAGTGTCCCACTGGTTGTCGTCCTTCCACCATGTCTCTGATATTCCAATCATATCTAACCTTTCGTTTAGTGCTATATATTCTAACTCTCCCATCTTATTTTTTTAGACTTCTAGCATTTGCATACAAGCATTTTAGAGAATGTATTTTATCCATATTAATTTGTCTGTTAGACATGAGTAATTTGGGATCTTTAAGCTCTGTCTGCTCCATACTTGAGGTCATTTGGGCTACTTTACTCTTTTGTGGAACCTCTCTGCTTTTGGTAGTATCCTTCAAAGATACATTCTTCCGAACCATCTGCTCTTGGGCGATTGTCGGCTTTCCCCTAATATCTAGTTTAAAAGCTGCTCTATCTCCTTTTTAAAGGTTAATGCCAGCAGCCTGGTTCCATCCCGGTTAAGGTGAAGCCCATCCCTTCGGAAGAACCCCTCTCCCCAGTTCCTAACAAATCCAAACCCCTCATCTCTGCACCATTGTCTCATCCACGCATTGAGACGCCGGAGCTCTGTCTGCCTTTTGGGTCCTGCGCGTGGAACAGGAAGCATTTCAGAGAATGCTACCCTGGAAGTTCTGGATTTCAACTTCCTACCCAAAAGCCTAAATTTAGCCTCCAGAACCTCCCTACCACATTTTTCCTATGTTATTGGTACCAACATGTACCAAGACAGCAGACTCCTCCCCAGCACTATCTAAGACCTTATCTAGGTGGCGCGTGAGGTCCGCTACCTTCGCACCAGGCAGGCATGTTACCAGGCGATCCTCATGTCCACCAGCCACCCAGCTATCTACATGCCTAATGATCGAATCACCAACTATAACGGCTGTCCTAACCCTTCCCTCATGGGCACATGGCCCTGGAGAAACTTCCTCGGTGCGAGAGGGTTTTACATCACCTGGAGGACAGGTCCTAGTTACAGGATCACTTCCTGCCACACCAGGGTGATGCTCTCCTGTCACGTGACCTCTCTCCTCCATGGCAACAGGGATGCTGCCAGACTGGAGGTGGGACTTCAGGACTATATCCCTGTAGGTCTCGTCTATGTACCTTTCTGTCTGTCTTATGCTTTCCAAGTCTGCTACTTTAGCCTTTAGAGAACGGACTCATTCCCTGAGAGCAAAGAGCTCCTTGCACCTAGTGCACACGTAAGACCTCTCACCAGCTGGGAGAAAATCATACATGTGATACTCAATGCAAAAGACTGGAAAGCCCCCATCCCGCTGCTGGACTGCTGTCTGCATCTTAGTTTTAAGTTTGTGTTTAGATCTAAGTTCTTTACTTACTAAGGGTTGCTATGGATATTTATACTAATAAAACTGAACCTAATACGTGTAATATACCTTGTTCACCTGAAGCTTAACTAATCTCAGGTCCTTAGTGTATGACTGATTTGGGTAATGAGCTTCACCTGAGAGCACCTCTTTCCTTTTAAGATGTGTAAGTACCTATAAAGCTATGATTATCCCAGGGGTGGGTGGGTGTGGATAGGGAGGGAGGGAAATAACACTTAATAAAAGAGGGCTGCTACATAGTACCCTGTCTTGTGCTGCTGCGGTAAGCTATATTCTGATTTGATTTAAATTATAGCTCTTAACTGCTGCTAGGCTCTAACTTCTTATGAAATTTAAACTACAAGCTCTCTGCTGGGTATGAAATGTAACTAGAAAGTTCTCCTCTGTGTTTTAAATTTAAACTTAAACTGCTGCTACTAGGCCCTGACTGATTTAACAAAAAATAGTGGGTTCACAGATTAATTAGCTTTAATACAAAGAATTCCTTTTAGAAAATTATCAGAAGTATATACTCACAGTTGCAGATCTCTCTCCAGAAGTAACAGTCCCTTTTTCTAGTCCTTCAAGACATCCAAGCTGTGGATGTTGCCAGGGAGGACCAGTGTCCCAAGGAATGGGACCTTGTCCAGGGCCAGCGGCTCACTCGAGGACTGACTCGACATCTGGGAAATCCCTCAATGTCGAGGGGCCAATCATCAGGGAAAATGAAGTGGACAAGCATGACCACTAGGGCAGATATACTGCTCTCTAGGGTTGCTATTCTGGTCTCTATGACAGTTGGCTCTGCAGCCTGTGACGCGGGCACTGAATACTTCGGACCCGGCATTGGTACTGTCGAGGGGGAGTCCTTGATGAGGATGGCCTTGTAAACCTGAGGCCAATTGGCAGGTGCCGATGACTCTAAACGGGGCAACTTGGAAGGCTGCTCCTGCCCTGACTCCTCAGACTCACACCTGGGACGGCGGGTCCTGGGGTGGGATTTCCCTTTCTTCCCAGATCTGTCTTTTGAGTGTTTCTTCTTCTTGTGCTCTGCTTCTGTGGATTTCTGCCCGGAGGAACTGTGGCCGTGGGACTCTGAGGAGGCCCTAGGTTTGTAGGGCACCGAGGTATCAGAGGGGGCCCTGCAGCGTGGTGTCACCGGAGACTCCGGCGCGGAGTCCGACTTCTGAAAAATGTTTTGCTGCTGCTGATGGTGGTTCTTTAAGGCCTTTGAGGTTATGGTTCTACAGAGTTCACAGTCGGAGTCATTATGCTCCGGGCCAAGCACTGGAGGCAGCAATCATGTGGGTCAGTGAGTGACATTTTGCCACACTGGTCACATTTTTTTCAAAGCCACTGGAGGCCATCGGAAAAAGGGGCTTCCCGCCATCAGGCAGGGGTCCAAGGCCTTTGGCTGAAAAAGGGTGTGAACGCCAGTTGAGGAACACCTCGATGAAAGATGAAAAAATGAATAAACGAACGTGAGGAGAGCTGGCTCGGGGGTGGGAAGGAACTGGTATGCAAACTGGACAAAACTTAACAATAAAGATCAGATGTTTTCCGGGGAAAACTGGACAACGTCTGATGGGCTCTGCAGTGGGAAAAAAGGAGACTGAGGCAAGATGGCACCCTTGGGCGGGAAGTAGACCACACATACATGATGCATCTCCCAAATGCTTTCTTTAAAAGCTGAGGAGATGCTTCCGTGCGGGCTTCGTCAGTGCTGACATCACCCATATGCGAGGACTGACTCCCTGCTTGTGCCCAGAGAATATCTAGTTTATAAATATGTATGCTCATGTGTTTTTCATCCAATAAAGCTCATCAGTATTAAATATGTTTAATATTTATAACCCCCTGATCATTTGAGTGAAAGTAAGCACCTTCCCTCAAGTGTGCTAGCATAGGTCTAATTTAATGAAAGTAAACAACTGTGCTAAAATCCATACAAAAATCAAACTCAACTGTGATCTATAAAATCATTCATTTGCAAGAAGCTGTCCTATGCTTTAGTGCAGCAGTTTGCTCAAGATTTTGTCGCTGTTTGGATATCCAATTACCTTCACTTCTAATTCTAAAATATGAGATGTCAATATCAACTGCAAATTTTCTTTTGCCTCTCATATTTTTGCAGTTACTAAATTGTCTTTTTACAAGTTGCATCTCCTCCAAGCTATTGGGTTCTGACTAGGTCCTAGCAATTTACATATTATTGCTCATATCAGAATCCTATCACAGTTGGATTATGGTAGTTCTCTGCTAAACAAGCTCAAGTTTATCCTTGAATAATATGAAACACCGAGGGTCGACCCGTCCACTAGTCAATCACCTAGGATGGCAGACCATGGTAGGTGGCATGGCGATACCTGCCACTGCTTCAGCACCATGGTGGGTTTTAAAACACCTGTGTGAACATGCATGGTGATGGTCTGCCACTCCTGCCCCCTTAAACAGGAAGTTGCATTAGAGGGGGGCAGGAGCTACTGCTCATGAATGTGCATGTGCGTTTGGGTGCTTTAAGACCCGCCACAGCAATGAAGTGGCAGTTTGCTGCTGCTTCAGGCAAGCCCTCCCCAGAGGTAAGATGATCAATGCCAGGGGGGGGGGGGGGGGGGCCTGCGGCCTGCCTGGGATGGCAAACCCTTGGGCCAGCCCTGGGAATACCATAGTCAAATTATTACACAACACAGAAAATTTTCCTCTTGTCACACCCTAATTAATAGCTGAACACTGGCTCCCTTTAAAAAGAAAGTACAAAATTCTAATTCTTATCTGTAAAGCACTATGTACAGACAAACCAGAATATTTGTCTAATTTAATTTCACACTATATTCCTACATGGGCCCTCTGTTCCCAATAACTTTTCTTTCTCCTATCCGTTTCATGATAACTTATGAAACAGCTAACAATTATCATAAAACAAACTCCTGTAATTTGAAATTCTGTTCCACTTTACTTAAGTAAAGAGAACTCATTCAAGAGATTCAAAATGGACCTGAAGCCTTACATTACTTACTTGAATTGGTTTGTATAATATGAATTACAATTAGGCCACATGGGATAAACAGGAGCAACATAGTATCTATGTCTGCTTTCTTCTCATGAATCATGTGGGCAAAACACAGTTAATGCATACCACGGAGGAAGCTGAAAAATCACCTCTTCACTGCTGCTTTCAGATCTTCGTTCACCTGATCACCGTGTTTCCTTACCATTCCCCTAGATGTATCCCATGTCTACAGCTACTGTGTTGTCTGTCTTGACTAGATTGCAAGCTCTGATGAGCAGGGACCGTCTTTTATATGTGTCTGTGCAGCGTATGTCTTGTAGCGCTATACAAATGTTCAGTAGTAGTAGTGTAGTGGCTATGGAAGAAGCAGGGGGTGCAGCCATGGTAAGGGCATATGGCCGTGCTTGGCATGTCTGTAGTGCGGTAGTAGGGTACATGCTCCTGTAGCACATGGGCACTGCAAAGGCGCTCGCTATGAGTGCCTTGCTATTGCACGCTACCTGTGCGGTGTTATAGCTGGCAATAAGCCACCAAACCCCTGCAGAGATATACACCAATGCCTAGATCTGTACCCTGCTAACAGCACACCTAGTACATGGCCAGTGAAGGCTGTTCTAGGAACAGGCACATCCTGTTGCACAGCTCAAAGCACTGAGGGCAAAGTATGAGAGATGGAGCATACAAATCGGGGAAGGAAACACATGCATAGGCTCTGTGCTGTGACCCTTCCTGGGGAAGACAGGGTGCAGTTGCAGCATCTGAAGGATGTGGAGGCCCTGTAAGGGTGCAGGCAGAGTAGCAGCAGTGACTACCCTGTGAAACAGCTGTATGAATGCCTCACCCTCAGGCGCCCAGGGTACCTGATTACCTAGGCTGCAGTGGAAGGTTATAAAGCCTCTGGTGTAGGACCACTCTCTGGCACTCCACTTTGTAGACTGGGCACAGTACTCTTGCTAATAATGTGTGCTGCTCCCATGGGTGAGAAAGGGGACATTAGAGTGGATCTGCAGGCTCAACACAGTGACCACACTTAAGTGGTGGATATGTGGCTGGGGGACTTTGCCAATCTCCATCATGTAGGGTCCATGGTGCTGAGATGCAAACACTTTGGCCACCACAGGACAGTCCACTTGCCTAACCTCAGCCGGGGGGGAGGGGGAAGGTAGCCCACAAAGGGCACCCATGCTTCTACCATTCCTCCCCCCACCCCGAGTATGCCAGCTATCAGAAAATCAAAAGTCCACAGATGCTTGGGAGTCAACATGACTCCAAGTCTTTGGAATACCTCATCCCCTGGGCGGTAGACAGAGGGTCACCAAGCAAACTCAGAAGAAATGTAGGAACCACCTCATGAATCAGGAGGCTAATGACATGTTTTCCTATGGTCAGTGTGTGGGGCCATGCACCTATAGGCCCATGTATGCACAGCTACATGACTTTCCATACAGGGGAGGGGACAGCATATATTGGTGCTAAACCTTCATTTTGCCAGTTGTTGTGACACCCCATTAGCATGTCCCTCCCCAGCTGTCTCCAACCCTGATAATTATCAGCTGTTTCACTGAGCACAGGCCTTATCTCCCAACTCCTCTGATGTACCTTTGTGTGTGTGTGTGTGTATATATATACATATATATCCACTCTCCTAGCTGATACACTCATATGCTGCAGGCCCTGGTTTGGTGGCCATCAGGCTGCAGTGGCAGACACACCATGCTGCCCAGCCAATACCAATGAGCTAGGTGAGTACCTAGTTCAATCCTGGATCATTTTCTGATAATTATTACTCCATGCTAAAAATCATTATTTTAAATGTTCACACCATCTGCACTGTCAGCGCTTGCACAGGAGCTTTCTGTGCATGGGCCTGGCACCCACTGCACCGTTAGCGCAAACGTTTTGCACATATCTGATTTGTATAGATTTTGCTTCCAGCATCCATTTGCAGTACTCTCGCACTAGAAAATCATGTGCACAGCTCTAATGCATCAGCCCTAAAGTACCTCAGCTTTTCTACAAACTGCTTCAGCAAATCCTCATTTTAACTTGGAAGAATCACCTTATTCTAATGATAAGCTTGTTTTAACAATTGATTTGGCTATTTTAAACAATAACTCCTTGGTTCCATGTTGGGCACATGGTCTTAGCGAAGAACTGATGTTTACACATTTATAAGGAGATGATTAAGGAGGCTAATCTCCCCTTTCCTCATTTTATTATCCCCTACTTCCTTCCATTTCCTCTCCAAAAACCTGTAGTCTCACTTTTTTTAACCAAATTATTATATTTAGGGGCTAATTTCCATCAAATGTTTCATCAATGAAGTCCAATCACTAATCTTGTTGTCCAAAAATAGATTCCAATGTCTTCTGGAATTAGGTTGAGCAGAAGATGAGTTTATCACAGGAACAATCACAATCTCTTCTCCAATGTTTATCTGTATTTTCCCAACACAAAATAATGGTCTGTTAAGATTATGAAGCCTCTCTGTTATTAATAGTGCGCAAGGAAGTTAAAATTAAGTCCAATTGATGTCCTCCAGCATAAATAGATCCACATTTATTTAAGAATATTCTAAAAAGGAAAGACATCTGAAACCAGTAACCACTTGAGAAATCTGATGTTCCATGTGTATTTTTTTTGTTTCCTTTATATGCTTTCACCTCCAAGATGTGGATTAGGCGGCTTACTTTCCCTTTTCATCTGCCATTGTATTGGTATCTGTTCTCTATTTACTTTGTAACTCACTCTGAAGAATACTTTAATGCTAAAACAGAATTAAGGATAATATACAGGTATGTTTTGGGAGCGGCTCAAGAGTTATTTCATCACCTTCAAGTTGAAATCTGGCTAAGGAACAATACTTGATACCACAAGTGGGAATGCAGAGGATTTTCAACCTTTTCCATCGCACTGGACACAGTTGACAAAAGAACCTTAATCCCCATGATCCGGTCCTCTTCTGCCTCAAGTTTCCATGAAGGGAAATAACCAACCGCTTTAACCATTCCATCTCAAGTAATAATGAAAATCGGGCATTTGGGTGATGCAGAAGCCATTTTTATACTTTATAGATTTAGCTCATGCTTTTTCATTAGTAAATTGCTATACTCTGGTACAAGAGCTACTTCCATAGGCACCAAGGATTTACAATCTAAGCCTGTACCTGAGGCAATGGAGGGTGATGTGATTGATCAAGGTCACAAGGAGTACTAGTTACAGAAGTAGGATTTGAAATTAGATTTCCTTAGTGCTGAGCTTACTGCTATAGCCACTAGGCTACTACTCTTCCACACCTCCTTTAAAAAACAAAACCCCACACAATATCAAGTTTCACTTATCTTGAATGGGACAGGTGTACACACCTATTATGCATGATTTCATTCTAGCATGGATCAATAGAAAGTGCTACATGCATTAACAGGTCTGTTTGTCCCTTTATTCTCTCAGAATACTCTGTCCATTGCCCCTACCAAATATATATGTATTATAGCAGGGGAGTAAAACAAGTAACTCGCCTTGATAGTCTCCTGGAAAGACATAAGCTAAAATAATGAAAAAAGAAAAAGAAAATCTCCAAACAGCTGTCAGTCACACATCAACACTTTATTATAAGGGCAGCATGGTAACCATGCAGCACAAACACCAAAACATAAGCAGTGTTAACTCAGCCCTGCAGGATGACTGTGCAGTAAAAATTATTGCAGCAGATAGAAAATAGGAACATGTTTATAAGACGGTTAGGACACGGGGTTCTAAGTACACACTTTATTACATCTTGCTAAAGACTTGTTCAACAATAGCAACAAGGGGGGTGATCCAGGCATAACTTTCTCAGCTAGAGGACTGTGTTAAAAGGAATGGTGATGAAGCTGAAATTAGCTCCCCAGAAACAAGGAGAGTAGGTTTAGTGTACTCAAAGCACAAATCGGGTTCACAGCGCTCTTCTTGGCAGGCAACCCACTACAGAGCTCCTGCAAAAAGATATTTTTAGTTTGTCATTTTGACTTATTTATTTACATTCTCATATACCGCGCTATTCTGCATCAGTGCGGTTTACATTGAACAAACTGAAATTACATTGAACAGGGCATTATAACTTGGAGATAACCCTCCATAGCCCATGTTCCCTGTAAAATAGTTAAGTGGCTTGCCCAAGACCACAAGACTTAATAAAGTTAAGAAAAAGGCTCTGCTGTAAGAGCTTTCAAAACCATTTAGGTGTCCTCTTTCAGAAGCCTTAAATAAAGACAAATTCAAGAATTGTAAATCTCACCATATTTTATTGTGAATGCTTAAAGACATCCCAATACACACATTTTAAAATGTTATAGTACTGATAATTTAGATTTGAGATCAAATCTTAAAGGCTAGAGAACTTTAGGTATGGTCTTAAACATTCTCTGGAGATCAGGAGTTATTTGGAAAAATAAAAACTGAGGACACACTCTAAACATTACACAAAGGCACATTTCACAGAATGAGCGAATGATGTATCTTGAGTGTGGGACTGTATGAGGTGTAAGGGGCTGGCTGCCTGCATGGACTGGGGATGCAAATTGTTCAAGTATAGGGGACCAGAATATTACTTTTGTAATAATGCAGGTGTATGGGGTCACATGTGCTGCTCAGAGTGCATAAGGATATAGGATGGTGGAATGAAGATATGCGTGGGGGGGGGGGGGAGAGAGGGAAGGGCAGCAATAACAGAAATGCAATGGTAGTGAGAGGGTGCCCCCCTCCCAAGTGTGAATCAACTCCACTTCCCACCCGTTTGCTTTATTAATTTGGGTTATTAATTAAAATATATGCACAAAAAGTGACTTCATTAAAAAACAAGATATATGAACATAAGTTACCTTTGCCCTACAGCTTTGGAGCTGAAGAGTGAAACACACTTGAAGGTTACAAATATATTTTAAAACATGCTCGTCGTAGAAAATATTCCTGTCAGCAGCAGTCATACAAGCATAGAAAACAGTCATACAGTTGTCCATGGAAACCAACAGCTCAGTCTCTATTATCCCTTCTTGCTCCTCAGAGATCCTTGGTGCTTATCCCGTGCTTTCTATATTCCAATTCTATCCTCATCTCCACTACTGCCGCAACTGGAGGCTGCGCTACATGTCACCTACACTTACTGTAAAACACCAAAACACAGTTCCTTCGCTGAACACCAGTGACTGCCCCCTAGCACTCTCATCCCATGACCCCTTGTTCCAGAGTATCTTTTCCAATGAAAAGGGCTTGGTTACTTTGTAGTTGTACCATGAAGGTATTTAAATCTCTTCTTTCCCCCTCACCTAAATAGACATAACCTTTTAGGTGGGTACCCATGTTTTATGACAGACCATTTTAGTAGTCATCTTCTGGACAGACTCCATCCAGGTTATACCTTCTGAAAGTGTGGTCTTCAGAATTGCACAGCAGTGCTATCACCTTGTTTCTGCTGGTCATTCCTCTCACTAGGAATACAAACATCCTTTGGGGGTTTTCTTGTCACCTTAATATCCAATATGATAACCCCACATACTTGGGTATTAACTCTCCTCCTGTTATTCACATCTTATAGAGAATTCTATCCCGTTGCAGATTTTGGTGGTATCCGACAATCAGAAACCCCTCCCCAACATCAGTTACCTGGGGTATGGAGCTATTGTGGTTCAAAGAGTTTGGGAGGGGGGAGAAGAAGAAAAAGTCTCTACTACAGTAGGGGGTCACAGGGTAAGTTACAGTTCTGGTCATTATTGGCACCCTTGCCATTCTTGACGGACTGGAAAGGGGGGCTGTTACTTCTGGAGAGAAATCTGAAATTGTGAGTATATACTTCTGGGAATTTTTCTGAAAGGAATTGTTTTTCTTTTAAAGCTAATTAATCTGTGAACCCACTATTTTTTTTTGTTAAATCAGTCAGGGCCTAGTAGCAACAGTTTAAGATTCAATTTAAAAACACAGAAGAGAACTTTCTGGTTACCTTTCATACCCAGTAGACAGCTGTAGTTTAAATTTCATAGTCACTCAGGGCCTAGCATCAGCAAAGTACTTTTAGTTTCAAATTAAAACACAGAAGAGAGCTTTCTGGTTAAATTTAGAATCCAGCAGAGAGCTTGTAGTTTAAATTTCATAATAGGTTAGAGCCTAGTAGCAGCAAAGAGCTATAATTTAAATCAAATCAGAATATAGCTTAGCACAAGAGGCAAAACAAGGTCAATTCTCCTTGAGCAGCATATAAAGTCTTCTAGAGACCTTTACAAAGAGGCCTTCTACCTAGTGGGCAAGCAACCTGTGAAGCTTTTTCAATAGGTGTTAACACCAGCTGGCAGTTCAAAAGGCCATTTTGAAAGACTCCTTCTATCCAAGCAAGGACTGTTAATTACCCAGGAAGTAGGTCACTGCTTGCATCATCAGCACAAGCATAAATAGCTCAACCAGAGCTCTGTGACCCTGTCTTGACGGACTGGAAAGGGGGGCTGTTACTTCTGGAGAGAAATCTGAAATTGTGAGTATATACTTCTGGGAATTTTTCTGAAAGGAATTGTTTTTCTTTTAAAGCTAATTAATCTGTGAACCCACTATTTTTTTTTGTTAAATCAGTCAGGGCCTAGTAGCAACAGTTTAAGATTCAATTTAAAAACACAGAAGAGAACTTTCTGGTTACCTTTCATACCCAGTAGACAGCTGTAGTTTAAATTTCATAGTCACTCAGGGCCTAGCATCAGCAAAGTACTTTTAGTTTCAAATTAAAACACAGAAGAGAGCTTTCTGGTTAAATTTAGAATCCAGCAGAGAGCTTGTAGTTTAAATTTCATAATAGGTTAGAGCCTAGTAGCAGCAAAGAGCTATAATTTAAATCAAATCAGAATATAGTTTTCCTCAGCAGCACAGGACAAGGTACTGTGTAGCAGCCCTTTTTTAATAAGTGTTATATCCCTCCCTCCCTCCCCACACCCACCCTCCCCTGGGAAAATCACAGCTTTATAGGTACTTGCACAACTTAAAAGACAGGAGGTGCTCTCAGGTGAAGCTCATTACCCAAATCAGTCATACACCAAGGACCTGAGATTAATTAAGCTTCAGGTGAACAAGGTATATTAAACTTCTTAGGTACAGTTTTAGTGGTATAAATATCCATTGCACCCTTTAGTACATATAGAACTTGAAGATCTAAACACAAACTTAAAACTAAGATGCAGACAGCAGTCCAGCAGCGGGATGTGGGCTTTCCAGTCTTTTGCATTGAGTGTCACATGTATGATTTTCTCCCAGCTGGTGAGAGGTCTTACGTGTGCACTAGGTGCAAGGAGCTCTCTGCTCTCAGGGAACAAGTCCGTTCTCTAGAGGCTAGAGTAGCAGACTTGGAAAACATAAGACAGACAGAGAGGTACATAGACGAGACCTACAGGGATATAGTCCTGAAGTCCCACCTCCAGTCTGGCAGCATCCCTGTTGCCATGGAGGAGAGAGGTCACGTGACAGGAGAGCATC
Source organism: Ichthyophis bannanicus (assembly GCA_033557465.1). Taxonomy (NCBI): domain Eukaryota; kingdom Metazoa; phylum Chordata; class Amphibia; order Gymnophiona; family Ichthyophiidae; genus Ichthyophis; species Ichthyophis bannanicus. The sequence goes on along the minus strand of CM066036.1, from coordinate 522,284,549 downwards.
ACCCTGGTGTGGCAGGAAGTGATCCTGTAACTAGGACCTGTCCTCCAGGTGATGTAAACCCCTCTCGCACCGAGGAGGTTTCTCCAGGGCCAAGTGCCCATGCGGGAAGGGTTAGGACAGCAGTTATAGTTGGTGATTCGATCATTAGGCATGTAGATAGCTGGGTGGCTGGTGGACGTGAGGATCGCCTGGTAACATGCCTGCCTGGTGCGAAGGTAGCGGACCTCACACGCCACCTAGATAAGGTCTTAGATAGTGCTGGGGAGGAGTCTGCTGTCTTGGTACATGTTGGTACCAATGACATAGGAAAATGTGGTAGGGAGGTTCTGGAAGCTAAATTTAGGCTTTTAGGTAGGAAGTTGAAATCCAGAACTTCCAGGGTAGCGTTCTCCGAAATGCTTCCCGTTCCACGCGCAGGACCCAATAGGCAGGCAGAGCTCCGGAGTCTCAATGCGTGGATGAGACAATGGTGCAGAGATGAGGGGTTCGGATTTGTTAGGAACTGGGGAACATTCTGGGGAAAGGAGGGGCTCTTCCGAAGGGATGGGCTTCACCTTAACCGGGATGGAACCAGGCTGCTGGCATTAACCTTTAAAAAGGAGATAGAGCAGCTTTTAAACTAGATAATAGGGGAGGAAAGCCGACAGTCGCCCAAGAGCGCATGGTTCGGAAGAATGTATCCTTGAAGGATACTACAAAAAGCAGAGAGGTTCCAAAAAAGAGTAAAGTAGCCCAAATGCCCTCGAGTATGGAGCAGACAGAACTTAAAGATCCCAAATTACCCATGTCTACCAATAGCCAAATTAATATGAATAAAATACAGTCTCTAAAATGCTTGTATGCAAATGCTAGAAGTCTACAAAACAAGATGGGAGAGTTAGAATATATAGCACTAAACGAGAGGTTAGATATGATTGGAATATCAGAGACATGGTGGAAGGAGGACAACCAGTGGGACACTGTGATACCTGGGTACAAACTATATCGAAATGATAGAGCTGATCAAATTGGTGGAGGGGTTGCGCTCTATGTTAGAGAGGGCATTGAATCAGAAAGGATTAAAGTTTTGCAAGAAACAAAATTTGCTGTAGAATCTCTATGGATTGAAATTCCATGTAAAAAGGGGAAGGCGATGGCAGTGGGGGTGTACTATCGTCCGCCTGGCCAGAATGAACAAATGGATGATGAAATGCTCAAAGAAATCAGGGAAGCTAGCAGGAGTTACAGTGCAGTAATAATAATGGGTGATTTCAATTACCCCGGCATCGACTGGGTCAGTGTCACAACAAGACATGCTAGGGAGATAAAGTTCCTAGATGAAATAAATGACTGCTTCTTGGAGCAGCTGGTTCATGAACCGACCAGAGGGGAAGCAATATTAGACCTAGTCCTTAGTGGAACACCAGATGTAGTGCAAGAGATAAGGGTGTTGGGGCCACTTGGCAATAGTGATCATAGCATGATCGCCTTTGATTTAATTAGTGGAGGAGGGATAGTAAGGAAATCCACAGTACTACCCCTTAACTTTCGAAAGGGAGACTATGATAGAATGAGGAAAACAGTTAAGAAAAAACTAAAAGGAGCAGTTGCAAAGGTTAAAGACGTACATCAAGCTTGGGTGTTGTTGAAAAATACTATCTTGGAAGCCCAGACCAGCTGTATTCCACGCTTTAAGAAAAGTGGAAGGAAGTCAAAAAAATTGCCAGCATGGTTTAAAGCTGAGGTCAGAGAGGCTGTTGTTGCCAAAAAAGCATCTTTCAAGAAATGGAAAAAAGAGCCAAATGATGAAACCTGGAAACAGCACAAGCACTGGCAAGTCAAATGCAAGGCATTGATAAGGCAGGCAAAGAGAGAATTTGAGAAGAAGCTTGCTGCGGAAGCAAAAACGCGAAATAAAGACCTTTTCAAGTACATTCGTAGCAAAAAACCCGTGAGAGAGTCAGTTGGTCCATTAGATGATAAAGGGGTTAAAGGAGCACTAAGAGGCGACAAGGCGATAGTGGAGAGACTGAATGAATTCTTTGCTTCGGTCTTTACTGAGGAAGATGTAGGGATGTTACCCACGACTGAAGTGGTATTTAAAGGTGTGGAAGAATTGAAGGAAATATCGATACATCGGGAAGATGTCCTACAACTATTAGATAAACTGAAGAGTAGCAAATCACCTGGGCCGGATGGTATACATCCAAGGGTGTTGAAAGAACTGAAATTTGAGATTGCAGACCTGCTATCAGTAATCTGTGAACTATCATTAAAATCATCTCTAATACCTGAGGATTGGAGGATCGCCAATGTAACACCAATTTTTAAAAAGGGTTCGAGGGGTGATCCGGGAAACTACAGACCGGTGAGCCTGACATCAGTACCGGGAAAAATGGTAGAAACCATCATAAAGAGTAAAATTACTCAGCATATAGATAGTCATGACCTAATGGGAGACAGCCAACATGGCTTTAGACAAGGAAGATCTTGTCTTACTAATCTGTTATGTTTTTTTGAAGGAGTGAATAAACAGGTGGACAAAGGTGAGTCGGTTGATATTGTGTATCTGGACTTTCAGAAAGCCTTTGACAAGGTCCCTCATGAGAGACTTTTGGCAAAACTAAAGAGTCATGGGATAGGAGGCAGTGTACTACTGTGGATCAGGAACTGGTTAAAAGATAGAAAGCAGAGGGTAGGGCTAAATGGCCAATTTTCCCAATGGAGAAAGGTGAATAGTGGTGTACCCCAGGGATCTGTGCTGGGTCCGCTGCTTTTTGACATATTCATAAATGACCTGGAAAGTGGAATAACGAGTGAGGTTATCAAATTTGCTGATGACACAAAACTATTTAAAGTTGTTAAAACCCAGGAGGATTGTGGAAAATTGCAAGAGGATCTTGATAAATTGGAAGACTGGGCATCAAAATGGCAGATGAAATTTAATGTGGAGAAGTGCAAGGTTATGCACCTAGGGAAGAACAACCCAAACTATGGTTACACGATGCAAGGTTCCACATTAGGAACCACCACCCAAGAAAAAGATTTAGGCGTCCTTGTGGATACCATGTTAAAACCCTCGGCCCAGTGTGCAGCGGCGGCCAAGAGAGCAAATAGAATGCTAGGTATGATAAGGAAAGGAATGGAAAATAAAACAAAAGATATTATAATGCCTCTATATCGTTCCATGGTGAGACCGCACCTTGAATATTGTGTGCAATTCTGGTCGCCATATCTTAAAAAGGATATAGCAATTTTAGAAAAGGTTCAGAGAAGAGCCACCAAAATGGTAAAGGGGATGGAAGGCTACTCCTATGAAGAAAGGCTAAAAAGGTTGGGGCTCTTTAACCTGGAAAAGAGACGGCTGAGGGGAGATATGATAGAAGTCTATAAATTAATGAACGGAGTGGAACGGGTAAACGTAGATCGATTGTTTACCTTATCAGAATATAGAAAGACTAGGGGACATGCAATGAAGCTACAGGGTAAACTATTTAAGACTAATAAAAGAAAATATTTTTTCACTCAACGTGTAATCAAACTCTGGAATTTGTTACCGGAGGATGTAGTAAAGGCTGTTAGTGTAGCTGGGTTTAAAAAAGGTTTGGACAAGTTCCTGGAGGAAAGGTCCATAAACCATTATTAAGAAGGGACCCAGGATATCAATGCTTGAACCAATACAAGCATTGTGGAACCTGTGTCCCTTGGGGAAACTGCTAGGTACGTATGACCTAGATTGGCCACTGTTGGAAACAGAATACTGGGCTTGATGGACCTTGGTCTGACCCAGTATGGCATATCTTATGTTCTTATGTTCTTATGTTAACCCTTGGAGGGGGCAAATTTTATTGAAAGGGTCATCCCTACACATGTTTCAGCCACACAGGCCTTCTTCAGGGGACTGTGACCACTAAAAGCATAAAACTACTAGAAAATACATCAACACATATAAGAATCTCATTAAACGAGCAATGGTAACTGGCAATTATGCAAAATTAAAACACAAATGTATACATAAATAAGAAATCACAATTAGATCAAATAAAATGTAGAAAATATAAAAATGATCAATAAATTTATGAATAGTATAAATAATGGTAATAAAACATGACAAAATCCATCCTGCATACATAAAAAATAAGTTTGTAATATGAATCACAATACAGTACCTTAATAAGTGAGTTGGAGGTAACAAATCCAATAATTGGAGATGCAATGTTGTGCACCAAGAACAAAACAATAGTCATGTTTATAGGAAGTGATATTAAAAAAAAGAAGGAAAACAGAACCAATGCATATTGAAAAGGAGGAGGGGAACGAAATTGTAAAACCATTAACATGATGGAAGGGCATGGCTAAGTGGAAATCGAGAGAAATCCCATGGGGAGTTTAAAAACCTTGATTTGAATGGAGGCTAATGTAGCATTGATCCCAGTTATCAAAGTCCAATTGAGGTGGTCATAATGATTGTACCAGTCATATTGCAATGGAAAAATATTAAATGATAAGCTAAAACACCAAATATATTCTAATGAAAATGGAAGAGCATTAGAGAGGCAACATAAAAACCAAAATAGATCCTGGGTTACAAAAGCAGACAACAGGGGGCTTTTTAAACAGTAGCGTACGAAGGGCAGGGCAGTGGGGGAGGCTAGCTGGGAGAGGGGTGGCATCCCCACCAGGCTTACGGAGGCAGCACGGCACAATTATTATTACAAACTATTTTTTATATATATGCAGGATGCATTTTATGTCTGTTTTATTACATTATTTATACTACTATTCATTAACTTATTGATCATTTTTATATTTTCTAGATTTTATTTCATCTAATTGTGATTTCTTATTTATGTATTCATTTTTGTGTTTTAATTCTGATTACCAACTAGCATTGCTCATTTAATGAGCTTATTATATGTTTTGATGTATTTTCTTGTATTTTTATGCTTTTAGTGGTCACAGTCCCCTGAAGAAGGCCTGTGTGGCAGAAACATGTGTAGGGTGGACCCTTTCAATAAAATTTGTCCCCCTCCAAGGGTTCCTCGCTGCCTGCTCCTTTTTGTGTGCTGCTTTTCTGCAGGTGGGGTGCTTTTTTTTTGTTCCTGGGTGCCATTAACCCTACCCAAGCCATATTTTGTTTCTCTCAGATATTACTACATCTAAGTTGCACAGACATCTGAGAATAGTGAAGGAACTTTGGGACGTTCTATCAGCTCCACTTACTGACTTTTTCACTGCTTCTTTGGAGTCAGGATTGTTCCCAGAGGACTGGAGAAAGGCATGTGTTCCCTTTATGCAAAAGCGGAAGTAAAGATAAGGTTGAAAACTACAAGCCGGTTAATCTAACCTCTGTGGTGAGTAAATTATTGGAAATACTGCTAAAAGAGAGAATGAGGTTTCTGGAATCTAATGGATTGCAGGAACCAAGGCAGCATGCATTTACCAGAGGCAGGTCTTGTCAGACAATTCTGACTGATTTCTTTGGCTTGGTGACCAGGGAGAACCCTAGGTATGGTATACTTAGATTTTAGTAACGCCTTTGACAGTTCCATACAGGTGACTTATAAATTGAGCACCCTAGGGATGGACACTAAAGTGACTGACTGGGTTAGAAATTGGTTGAGTGGGAGGCAACAAAGGGTACAGATAAATGGAGCTCACTCTGAGGAGGTTACCAGTAGTGTGCCACAGGGATCTGCCCTTGCTCAGATTCTTTTTAACATCTTTGTTAGTGATATTTCAGAACTGTTGTTGGGTAAGGTTTGCCTTTTTGTGGATACCAAAATATGCAATAGAGTAGACACCCAGGAAGGAGAAGATAACATGAGTGGGGAGGGATCTCACTAAGCTTGAAAAATGGTCAAGAATTTGGCAGCAGAGATTTAATGCTAAAAAATGCCAGGTCATGCACCTGGGTTGCAAAAATCCAAGGGAGTGGTACAATGTAGGGGGGTGAAGTACTTCTGTCCATGAAAGAAGAGCAGGACCAGGGTGTGATGGTTTTCTGATCTTAAAGCAGCTGAATGGGTAGAAAAGGCAATGGCGACAGCCACAAGGATGCTTGGGTGCATGGGGAGATGAATGGCTAGCAGAAAAAAAAAAAAAAAAAGGACAGGATAGTGCCTCTGTCTAAAATCTCTGGTGTGACCTCATTTGGAGTATTGTGTGCAATTCTAGAGACCACACCTTCAAAAGGATATAAGCAAGATGGAGTCTGTGCTATTAAAATGGTTAGTGGTCTTTATTATAAAAGCATGAGGACAGACTTAAAGATCTTAATATGCATACATTAGAGGAAAGGTGGTTTAGAGGAAATATGACAGACATTTATATACCTCCATGGCATAAATGCACAAGAGGAGAGCCTCTTTCAATTGAAAGCAAACTCTGCTACGAGGGGACATAGGATGAGGGTGAAAGGGGATAGATTAATGAGTAATATGCAGAAATATTTCTTTATGGAAAGAGTGGTAGATACGTGGAATAGTTTCCCAGTGGAGGTAGTAGAAACAAGGAATTCAAAAAACCATGGGACAAACACAGATCAAGGAAAAAAAAAGGGGACTATTGTAGATATGGAAGAGCAGATTAGATAGACCATGTGGTCTTTTTCTGCTGTCATGTTTCTACATACATACTAATAAAATGACATCATACAGTTGGAATAGTTCCAATTATTTCTCAAGATACTGTACACAACATACCTAAAATGCAAAGGTGCCAATAATGTTGACAACAGTATGTAATTAATGGGGGCTGAATCTTCAAGAAGTTGCACATTTGAGGAGAAAATATTTTATTTCCAAAGTAGATTTTATTTCCAGGTACCATATCCTCAAACAGGAAACGGTCCTCCAAACTGGCTCCAGAGAAATTGCCTTAGTAGCCTGCCTACATTTTTTTTTAACCCAAGCAGAGCCATAGACCCCACCAAACCTTCAGACTCCACAGCAAAGGAATAAAAGATAGTAATGCACTGTCTAAATCAGTCTTTAGTGTCTGCCTTTTATAAAATGCTGGCAGCTATTTGGGCATCATTAAAAGCAGACTTTCAAAGCCTCACTTTATATCAGAGGAAGTGACCAGTAGAGGTGTCTGTGGGTCACACTACTTGAAAATGAGCAGTGGGGCAAAATGTGTGTGCCAGCAGACTAGGGCTTCACTATTCTCTGTTTCAGCACAGACTCATATTTATTATCCTCATGCTAGAGACCAGACTAGAGGCTATTAGACTTACTTCCACTTTTGTGGAGGACCCATATCCACCAGCCCTCTCTAACTAGTCTCAGTTCTAAGGAAGCAGAAACAGTAGCGTACGAAGGGCAGGGCAGTGGGTGAGGCTAGCTGGGAGAGGGGTGCACCCCCACCAGGCTTACAGAGGCAGCACGGCACATTGTTTAAATTATCTCTGCCTCAGTGCCTCAGGGACCAGCTGCTCTTCACGCCTGCCTGCCCCAAGTCTCATGATTCATGAGATTTCAGCCATCAGGGAAGAGTGACCAGCCCTTAGAGCACGAGGCACCGTGGCAAAGTCAACTTAAACATGGTTCTTCATGGACAGCAGGATAAAATCAGTCTCACAGATAGGTGTTGTCATCCTTAATGGCACCAGGTCAGACTTGCTATCCCAGAGCGCAAAAGTTTGTAACTCTGAGCATGTGCGAGTGAACCCCTCCTGTGTGCCTGTTGCTCCTCCCTCTCGAGTCCCTCCCAGACCCTAGGCAATATATGCTGAAAACTGCAGACAATTTCTGTTGAGAACTACAAAGGCTTCAACCAGTGGAGACGAGGGAGGGATTGTATGGCTGGTTTATCCTGCTGTCTATGGAGAATTATCATTACAGGTAAGCAATCTTACTTTCTCCATGGATAAGCAGGATATAATCAGCCACACAGATAGGTGAATCCCAAGCTTTTTTAAACGCAGCTACACTAACAGCTTTTACTACGTCCTCCGGTAACAAATTCCAGAGTTTGCTTACACGTTGAGTGAAAAAATATTTTCTCTTTATTAGTCTTAAGTTACCCTGTAGCTTTACTGCATGCCCCCTAGTCTTTTTATATTTTGATGGCATAAACAATCGATCTACATTTACCCATTACACTTCATCCACTAATTTATAGACCTCTATCATATCTCCCCACAGAGGTTCAGATGACATATCACAGGAAGGTAGTGGCCCACAGAGTGGTCTTATGCAAACTAACATTGAGAAAAAAAACATGGATGGAGGATCCTGCCCTAACTTTGTGCATCTGCTGTGAGGCTGAGAACCAGCAATGCTTCTGCTTCAAGATGAGGAGCAAGTGACTGAGCTGGGTCTAATCATAAGCGAAGGAGATTTTCAGACATAATAGAGCTTGCAGACGCTGAGTGTACTGGACAGATGAGGCCCGAGAACAAACAGAGTTCATTCCTCATGCTTAAAGAGATCCCTGGAAGGCACCTACCAATCCAGGCAAATGGGTGGGTCCTACATACCACTCTGGAGAGATGCATAGCTCTGGCTTCCTATGTTGGAACGGATCCAGTACAAGGTCTTAACTTTTGTTTTTAAAGCAATACATGACTCAGCTCCAGAATATCTTTCTTCCTTGGTAATGCTCTACATTCCTTGCATGGTTTGAGTAAACATATCATCCCTGCTGTCATTAAATTTGAGTCTACTCGATGGGCTGCCTTTTTTGCCACAGCCCCTATGCTATGGACATATTTGCATACTTCCATATATACAGTTCCCGATCAGAAGAGTTTTAAGTCGTCCCTGAAAACCCATCTGTTTAGTTCTGCTTTTGGCCATTAATCAATAATGCAATCTTTTTCAATCACCTCAGCTTACCTGTTATGTTGCTAACCTAGAGATATATGTTCTTTTATGCTATACCTTTCCTGTTTTTATTATGGCATTCACTTCCTTATTAAGATGTTATTGTCAACTGCACAGGTTACTGTAGATATGTTATGTGGTATATCAAATAAAGTGTAAACATAACATTTGCATAGAAGTAGCTCACAGGTAACAGGAGCCTGTCCATCATATATAGCTTTGGGCTTAATGCTCTGGCCATGTTACACAGGGCTTGTTTTTATTCATTCAAACTGTTTATATATTTTGTTATAAAAGCAGTGCTACCACTACTCTACCTTCCACTATTCTGCAGTACTCCATTCCTATGGTTAATGAAGGGCTTTACATGGGGCGTGCCAGGGAAGCAGAAGTGGGAACATGGATGTGTGGAGGCCAGCTTGGCAGGCTAATAGCCTACCCCTTGTTTGTTTCATTTCCTCCACTCATTGAATAGAGAACATAAGATATGCCATACTGGGTCAGACCAAGGTCCATCAAGCCCAGTATCCTGTTTCCAACAGTGACCAATCTAGGTCATATGTACCTAGCAGTATCCCCAAAAGACACAGGCTCCACCATGCTTGTACTGGGTCAAGCATCGATATCCTGGGTCCCTTTTTAATAATGGTTTATGGACCTTTCCTCCAGGAACTTGTCCAAACCTTTTTTAAACCCAGTTACACTAACAGCTCTTACTACATCCTCCGGTAACAAATTCCAGAGTGTGATTACACGTTGAGTGAAAAAATATTTTCTCTTATGTCTTAAATAGTTTACCCTGTAGCTTCATTGCATGTCCCTTAGTCTTTCTATATTCTGATAGCGTAAACAATTGATCTACGTTTACTCGTTCCACTCCATTCATTAATTTATAGACCTCTATCATATCTCCCCTCAGCCATCTCTTTTCCAGGTTGAAGAGCCCTAACCTTTGTAGCCTCTCTTCATAGGAGTAGCCTTCCATCCCCTTTACCATTTTGGTGGCTCTTCTCTGTACCTTTTCTAATAACGCTAAATCCTTTTTAAGATACGGCAACCAGAATTGCACACAATATTCAAGGTGCAGTCGTACCATGGAACGATACAGAGGCATTATAATATCCTTTGTTTTATTTTCCATTCCTTTCCTTATGATACCTAGCATTCTATTTGCTTTCTTGGCCACCGTTAAACACTGGGCAGAGGGTTTTAACATGTTATCCACGATGACTCCTAAATCTTTTTCCTGGGTGGTGGTTCCCAATGTGGAACCTTGCATCGTGTAACCATAGTGTGGGTTGTTCTTTCCTAGGTGCATAACTTTGCACTTGTCCACATTAAATTTAATCTGCCATTTGGATGCCCAGTCTTCCAATTTATCCAGATAGAGGGTTAAGTGACTTTTCCACAGCCACTGGGGTGGGCTCATGTTGCCAGGCTGCTCCTCTAACCACTGGGGAACTCCGTTACCCACAGCATGAATTCAGTCCGAGCTGGTCTTGGAGCTTGCAATTTGGATTTGGTTCTTCCTGCTATTGCCATTATAGATAGAGTGATCTATTCAGTATTGGTTCCCTCTGCTTTATAGGTAGGGTGGATTGGAGTGTAGAGTCCAATTAAAGCACATAGGAACAGCGGCTCCTGAAGTGACCATGGCTCTTACACCTATCTGTACAGGGCTGTGCATGCTTTAGAGCACTACACAAGTGATCAGAGGTAGTAGTAGAGCCAGTGCAAGTGATCGGTGGTATTTCAGAGTCCTTCCACATACTGGGCTCCTCAGATGTGAGGGGGGGGGGGGGTAGTCTCTGTGCTTACCATGCTAGAGCTGAGTTGCTCACAGGAAGTGTCAAATGTGGGGCCCATGGGATCAGTGGCTCAATAGTCTATCTGGTTGTGTGACCTTGTCTTGGGGTCCTTTATTTTTTGGCAACCCCCCAGTGATGTGAGAAGGGATGCAGCGGTGCCACCTCCAAAACAAAATGGGACTCAGGACATCTGTCCACATGTGGATTTTGCAGGCAGGTGGATCACTAGATCCCCCATTTTATTTATTTATTTATTTTTTTAAACTGTGCAAGACTTCTAGGGTTAGGACCCTTGCACTAATATTATCAAGCCCTGCAGGGAAGGGCCATGGGAGAGGACCACTCCTGGATGCTGGAAGGGGGGGGGGGGTAATTTATATTTAAAGGACAAGGAAATTCTCTCTAGGGCTGGGGGCAGGCCTCTAGCAGCAACTGTGTAGTTGCAACAGCCCAATAGGGAAGCCAAGCCCCCAACATCACATACACATCACTGCAAGCCCCTGCTAAGGAGACTAGTTAAGGCCTCCCAAGTATGGGCTGCTTTGGTTCTTAGAGGTGCATCCTCATATCCATGCCCACCTTTTTTTTGCATTGGCTGACTAAGCAGCAATGTACCTGCAGCAGTGCAGCAGGAGCACTTAAAAAAAAAAAGCACACCTTTTGTTTTAAAAGAAGACAGGCCACAGCAGCAGTGGAGGCACCAAATTTACAATGGAGCTGGTCACTCCAGCCTGCAAGGAATGCAGCCTTCACCCCAACTAGCCTCCTATAGAGAGAGAACGTACACACAAGAAAGAAAAAGAGAGAGAAAGAAGAGGAGAAAGCAACTTAAGTTTTAAGTAAGTTTTTTGGTTTTTGGTTTTTTTTTTTTTTTTTTAAAGCAGTGTTGGGTTACTGTCACAGCAAAAAGGCAGGGAGCAAGCCCAGAGGTCCTCACAGGAACCAGGCCCCTCAATGGGGCTTTTTTTAGTTGTTGTTGAGCACCATCTATCCCCCAGGGAGGAGAGTTTGAGGTCGGCAGTAAGGAGTGGTGAGCTCCTTGGAGCCTTCTTATTGTTTGAATGGCAGAAGAAAAAAAATGTTTCACAGGAAACATCCCACAGGTACGTAGTCTGGTCCCTTAGTTTAGGTTCTTTCATTTTCTCTCACAGAGGAACTTGGCAGTTGTTGAAAAGCATCCTGTTGATACCTCGATTAAGAACTTCCAGGTGCTGAAAAGTACCTGAACTGTAGCAAAAACATCCCAGGGGTGCCTAGTCTGGGCCCTCTTGAGAGTTTGAGCTGTTTGTATCTTTGGTGGTCTCCCACAGGGAAAATGTCCCAAAGTCACTCTGAAGTTGCAGCTTCCTTTTAGCTGATCTTCCTTAGGGAATATGAAAAAAAAAATGGAGAGCAAATTCCATCCTGCTTGGAAGGAGAGGCACACAGGAAGAGTTCACTTGCACATGCTCAAGAGTTCCACACTCTTCTGGACTCTGGGAGAGCAAGGGTAATGACACCTATTTGTGTGGCTGATAGTATCATGCTTCTCCATGGAGAAAGTCTCAGCCCTTATTTTGGTATATTGGCTTTTTTCTTCCATTTGTATCTTTGCACATGCCTACTTTTTCAACTGGTTACTTTTTCTTTCTCCGTGATTGCATAACGTACAAAGGCTATCCTTTCTTCCTTATCAGCTACTTCTTTCAAAACAGACAAACAGGAACCTTTTGTTTCCTTTAGCAACTTTTCTAATAAATAAAAAAGGTTCATTGCCCTTAAAGGTTTGGCCACTGCTCTTCTATTTCTAGATTTTCCCCATCTAACTACTGACTCCATGAGATACTCTTGTATCATAAGAAAACATTTTGTTAAAGTTTAGGACCATCATCTTTGAATGAAGCAGCTCCATTTGCACCCTACTATTACACCACACAAACCAGTAAGCACTGGCTTCCAGACCACCCATGCCAACATCAGAACACACACGCCCCACTAAGTACTAGGTCCAATATTTCTCCCTCCCCATGTGGGTTCTGTTACCAGTTGCTGGAACACTGCTAGATGTCATTGCAGCTGCAATCTCACACTCAATAGCTGACAAATTAAGTCACCTAGAAGTAACACTTCCTGTCTCAGATTTAATTCATGGCATTATGTTGCTATTTCTTATGCCTGTCCAGGATATTTGTGTCCATTTAGTACAGCAGTGGTTCTCAACCTGTCCTCAGAGGTCACACTAATCAGTTTTCAGGAAATCCACAAGGAATTTGTATGGCAATTTGCATACAAATCTAGCTCCTACCTAGTTAATGGGCTGCTGAACTCACCCATTTTCAACTATCCAGCTCCCTTAATAGTTGCCTCCTTTCTTATTCCCTGAAGTCACCCTCTCCCTTGTCATTCCCACGCTGATACTCTTTTTTACACCCCCCCCCCCATCACCCTTTCAACATCATTATTCTATAGTCCCATCCTAGCCCTCAATCTCCATCTTTTCACTTTACTTAACCAGCATTCAAACTTTCATTTTCAGCCCTCCCACTTCTCATCTCGCTCCTGCACAAGCTGTTTCCCAGACTTCAGTTCTTCCCCACCTTCTGCCTTTCACTCTCCATTCAAACTTCCTGACCCCACCCACACAGAACACATAGGCAGAACTTTGCACCACAAATAAGGCAAAAAAAAATCACATAAATCGCGAAGACACAGTCCAAGACGTGATTGTTTTTCCACAATAATCTTTAATTTATTATGTTGACCTGTACCAACCTGACACAGGCCGTGTTTCGCTACCCTTCATCAGGGGTTGAACAGGTAAGGTACTAAAACATAGAAAAACAAACTTATTACACAATACAAGATTAAAATACCACCTAGTTAACAGTAAAACCATAAATATGTCTAACAAATATGATTAATACCTTAAAAATGTTTAAGATTAAAATTATATAACATAATTATAAATGCTGAAACAGCTATATGTTATGAACATGTTACATAAATAAAAAATAAAAACAAATAAAAACTGATAAAATCGGGATGTGACAGGCTGCATATGTAGTGCTATAATAAATACCTCTATGTTGATTACTGCAGACCCATCAAGCTTGTAGTCTTAGTTTACACAAGCATAGTATTTCATAATGACCAACATAAGAGTTAAAAAGACACTCATGACTATCACATAACAGTATATAAATAATGCAACATGAACATTATCCGACTAACGTCTCCTAAAATTAAGAAACCATAAAAACAATGTGAGAGAGAAAAATGCAGCAGGAGCGATAGGGGACACAAAAGCATATACTTGTTGTGCAATAGACAAGCCTTTCTAAGAAGGCATATACCTTTGATGTCTAACAATAAGTGAAATGGCAAATCTTGCCGAAAAAAAAGTCATCTATACATATTAAAACGGTAGAGAAACTATTTTTATGTAGCCAGCATTATTACCCAAAATCATATACCTTCCTATCTAAAGATTGTGTATATTAACCACTTTATCTCAGGATAAACGGGTAAACTATGTGTTCTGGGCGATAATACCAACAAAGGGCCCTTCAATTATTCTCAAAATTTACTTATTGGATTTCTCTAATATGGACTGTACCATAAAACCATCGTCTAAAAACCAAAGTTGTACAAATAACTTTCTGTTCAATGCTTTCATAACTCAGAAGCCAAATAAAAGAACAAAGAAAAAGATTCTTAATAACTCAGGTCCACCCCCCTTTTCCTCCGCTCCAGGTCCAGCGCTCAAGTATGCGCATGAGCCGGCGTTTTTTCAGTATGCATGTTATAGTGGCACGACACGGACTACGCCGAGCTTACAAGTAAGACTTTTTCTCTGTTTTTTTATTTGGCTTCTGAGTTACGAAAGCATTGAACGGGAAGTTTTGTACAACTTTGGTTTTTAGAAAAAGTACGATTGATTCATAGACTATGGTTTTATGGTACAGTCCATATTAGAGAAATCAATAAGTAAATTTTGAGAATTGAAGGGCCCTTTGTTGGTATCATTGCCCAGAACATATAGTTTACCTGTTTATCCTGAGATAAAGTGGTTAATATACACAATCTTTAGATAGGAAGGTATATGATTTTGGGTAATAATGATGGCTACATAAAAATAGTTTCTCTACCATTTTAATATGCATAGACTTTTTTTTGGCAAGATTTGCCATTTCACTTATTGTTATTAGATATCAAAGGTATATACCTTCTTAGAAAGGCTTGTGTATTTATTGCACAACAAGTATATGCTTTTGTGTCCCCTATCGCTCCTGCTGCGTTTTTCTCACACATTGTTTTTATGGTTTCTTAATTTTAGGAGATGTTAGTCGGATAATGTTGTTCATGTTGCATTATTTATATACTGTTATGTGATAGTCATGAGTGTCTTTTTGTCTCTTATGTTGGTCATTATTTTTAGTTTACACAAGCATAGTATTTCATAAAGACTACAAGCTTGATGGGTCTGCAGTAATCAACATAGAGGTATTTATTATAGCACTACATATGCAGCCTGTCACATTCCAATTTTATCAGTTTTTATTTTTTATTTATGTAACATGTTCATAATATATAGCTGTTTCAGCATTTATAATTACATTTATATAATTTTAATCTTCTTATTCAAACAGTTTTAAGGTATTCATCATATTTGTTATTTGACATTTATGTTTTTTTTTTCCATTCTTTATTTATCCAACAAACTTTACATCATACAACCACCACCCTGTTCCCAAGACCACCCCACCCTATATCCCTTACACAGTACAGTACAGTACAAAAGGTCCCAACTACTCAGATAAACCAACTTTTCCTGCCAAAAGATGTCTAAATCCATCCCTAGCCTCCCCTCTCGCCCCCTACATACCCAGTCACCCCAGCAATCACAATTACTGAAGGAGAACAGGAACAGGCAGCCGGACCCCCCACCTCGGAACTAAACCCAGGGAGGGGTCCCTTCCCCACCCCCAATTACCCCCCAGCCTCAACCGCCCCCTCCCCCTACTACCCCTCTCAATCCCACCACCCTAACTCCCCTTCTCCTCCCTCCTGGGCGAGCGCCACTCCAGATACAAGCCCCAGGTATTCTGGAACCGCACTAACCCATTGTGATGCAGGGCCGCCAATTGATACAGAAGGGACAGCTGCGCAACTCTCTCTTGGACCTCCCGGAGCGTAGGCACCTGGGAAGTATGCCAACGCCTCGCTATTAATTGCCGGGTGGCTGTGCAAACCACTCCACGCCATCCCTTACCCTCTTTCCCCTGTCCTCCCTCTTCCACATTCAACATGGCCAAACAAGGGCCTAACCGGCTCTCTACCCCCAACACTTCCCCCAGCCACCCCTCAACCCCTTGCCATAGGGGGACCAACAAGGGACAGTCCCACCAGATATGCAAAAAAGAGCCCACACCCCCACACCCCCTCCAACAATTCGCCTGCCCCCCCTGCCATTTCTGCAAACGCTGGGGTCAGATACCATCTATACAACATTTTATAATTATGCTCTAGGATACTACTGGATATTACTCCTTTAAATAAGCCCTTACACACTACCCCCCACTGCGCGGCATCCCAATATCTAGTTAAATCCCCCCCCAGGCCCTCCGGTGCGCCCACTCCCCCCCCCCACCTTCTCCTCCCATGGCCTTGTACACTGGGACACCAAACCTTTAACCGCCCCCCTTTCAAGGAGCGCATCTATACTCTCCCCCCTAGGCCCATGCCCCCTCTATGCAACCTCCCTACTATAATGCAACACCTGCACAAAGCGATATCTATCAGTCTCAGACAGCTGGAACTCCTCCCGGGCCTCCTCAAAAGTCAACCATTCATCATTCCTCTTAAGCTGTCCGACCCAGCAAAGCTCCTTCTCCACCCATCTCCCAAAAGCTGGGTCCGTCATCCCAGGCGGGAATCCCCGGTTCCCAACCAGCGGAAGGAACTTAGAGGCCCCCTCACTACCATACCACTTCCTCCTCCACTTCCTCCAATGTCTTAAGGTTAGGGTCACATAGGGGTTCCCTAGCAGCTCCAAGGGACTCCCCCCCCCCCCCCCGTCATCCAGACCCTCCCTTTCAACGTGTCCCTACCCTGCAACCCAACTCCTTCCAGCCTCACCCACTCCACCGAATCCCTCAACAACCATTCAAACACCACCCACACTCTCGCGGCCTCATAATATCGAGGAAGCAGCGGCACCCCCATACCACCCTCCTCTTTACTCGCACATAACACCTTCTGCGCCACCCTGGGCCGTTTCCCTTTCCAAATAAACTTCAGCACCCGAGCTTGTAGTTGTTGTAAAAACCCCCCTGGAACAGCCACCGGCAGATTCATAAACAAATAAAGCAGCCGGGGCACAATTATCTTCATCAGATCCCTGCGCCCCAACCAGGAGACCTCATAAGACCCCCATTCCTCAAGCGTCCGAAACATCCTGGCTTTAGCTGCCCCAAAGTTCTCCCGAAACAACGCTGCCCTCTTGGACGTAAGCTGCACCCCCAAGTAGCGAATACTACCCTGCGCCCAACGAAACAGAAGCTCCCTCAGCAAGCGACCCTCCTCTTCTTTACCTATAGACAGATTCAAAATCTCTGACTTCGTAACATTCATACGGAAACCAGACACTTCTCCATAGCCCCAAAGCTCATCCCGAATAGCTTCTAGAGATCTATACGGATCCGTAACAAAAAACAGAACATCATCCGCAAATAACGAGATTTTGTGATGATCCCACCCTACCCACACCCCCTTAATATCCCCTCTATCCCGCACTCGCTGTGCCATGGGCTCCATTGCCAAAATAAACAACAAAGGTGATAGTGGGCACCCCTGCCGTGTACCCCGGAACAGTTCAAAACTCTGGGATACCTCACCATTCACCTTCAAGCATGCCATGGGCGCCTGATAGACGGATCGAACCCAGATCAAAAACTGCCCCCCTATCCCGATCTTTTCGAGCACCTTAAACAAAAACACCCAGTTCACCCTATCAAATGCCTTCTCAGCATCAACCGCCAAGAGGGCCATTCCCTCGTTCTGCTCCATCCCATGCCACATCACATTTAATGCTCTCCGAATATTATCGGAGGTATTCCGACCCTACACAAATCCCGACTGATTGGGGTGTATCACTTGCTCCAGCAGAGGCCCCAAGCGATTTGCCAAGACTCTCGTAAAGATTTTAAAATCCCCCCCTAACAAGGAGATAGGCCGATACGAACCACAGTCCGTAGGATCCTTCCCCTCCTTATGCAACAGGCTAATTCCCGCCAATCGTAACGATGCCGGCAGCGGCTGCACCGTAGTGAAGGAGTTATACATTCGAGCCAATGGCCCTACCAAAGCCGTGGCAAACACTTTATAAAATTTATTCGAAAAACCATCTAAGCCAGGTGCCTTATGACCTCGCAACCCTTTAATCACCGTCACAATTTCAGACTCTCTAATGGGCGCAGACAGCTCCAGACAGTCCTCCCGCGTGAGCCGGGCCATCGAAACTGTATCCAAGTAATCTTGTATCTTTCCCTCGTCCACTACTTCCTCCGGAGTATATAACTTGATAAAATTGTCGAAACCGCTCCTCTATATCCCGCCCCTCCCACAGCTCCTTCCCCTCACCATCTTTAACTCGCACTATCGTGTTTCGAGTTTTCAGCTTCTGAACCTTACGCGCCAACAACCTTCCTGCTTTATTATTAAACTCAAAATTCCGTTGTTGCAACAGAGAGTTTATACCTAATCTCCTGCATATTTAGTTCACTTAATTCCCTCTTTACCATCCCCAATTCCTGAACGAGGTGCACATTTCGTGAGTTCCCTTTTAATTTCCTCTCAAGCTCCCGAAGCTTCGCTAGCAGACCTGTCTCACGCTGCAACTGTTCTCTCTTACGATGTGATCCCACTGCAATAAGCTTACCTCTCACCACCGCCTTCAAACAATCCCATACTATCCCCGGGCTGCACTCACCCGTCTCATTCAACAGCAGATACTCCGAAATGCAGTCATGGATCTGCGTCAGCACTGCTTTATCCTCCAGCAGAGCTTCATTCAATTTCCACCATCCCCTATCCCTCCCCGGCCCCCCCATACTGACCACACCCAACACTGGAGCGTGATCCGACCATGTGCGCTCCTTAATCTCACACCTCCGCACCTGCGACACCAGCGAACACTCCACCAGCAACATGTCTATTCGGGAATAACCTCCATGCACTGCTGAGGAGTAGTCGTCCCGCTGCCCACTATTTAATTCCCTCCACAAATCTACCAGATCTAGGCCCGCCATAAGTTTTTTCAGACTGGCCCTATGCTGCTTAGCCTGTGAGGAAGACCCCTTAGATGTATCCACCCGTGGGTCCAAAGTCACATTAAAATCCCCACCTAGAATTATCATACCCTCCGCCATCCCAATAATCTTCCCCTGAAGCTCCTTGAAGTGGTTCTGATTAACATTCGGAGCATACACATTAACCAGGGTGTATAAGTGCTGATCCCAGCGTAAGTGAACAGCCACAAATCTCCCCAATTTATCCCGAAACACCTTCCCCACCTGCCCCTGAACTCGTGTAGATAGTAGGATCCCCACTCTCCCCTTCTTTTTCTCCACCCTATTAGAAGCAAAGAATTGCTGCGGATAATGATGATGCTGCACCCGTCTCTCATCCCTGGATAGGAGATGCGTTTCCTGAATAAACACAATGTCCCCCTGAAGTCTTACATTCTTTTATCAATAATTGACGCTTAACAAAGGAATTGAGGCCTCTAACATTCAATGACAAAATATTCATCTCCGGCATTGAAACATCCACCCCCCCCCTTCTGCACGGCACCTTCCTATCTTCGGCGTCCCCTCCCTTCCTACTTCCCCCCACCCCACCCATACCCCGCTTCCTCAGAGAAGCCCTTCCTACCCACCTCTGCAGACCACCCCCCCCTACAAGCATCTAGATTCTCACACAAATTTATACCCCCCCTCCCATTCCCGTATCACTAACGCACAAGAACACCCTCCAATGCATACCCTCCCCCCCGTCAGCCCAAATACAACAAATTACATTCCCCCCCCCCCAACAGCATACAAAAATGTCAGCTCCTCTCCCTCAACCCACGCAGCCCAGTCAAACAATTTACATAGCCAGTCCATCAAGTTGGCTGCCTCCGTCGTCGCAAGCTTCTTGCCCCTCCAGGCACTAGACTCCACTGATGCTGTGCCTCTGGCCTCCGGTCTCGCTTATCCATGTGATCCACCTTCTCAGGCGACGGGGTGGGAACATCACTCCATCCTGCCTGCTTCAGGCCAGAAATAGCTGCTTCCACCGTGTGGGCAGTGGTGGTTTTTGTGTGTATTGTAAACTGCAGACCCACCGGGAACAACCAGCGGTATCGCACATTTTCCTCTCTCAGTCTCTTAGTAACCGATTGGTATACCCTACGTTTTTTTAATCGTGAGGCTGGAGATGTCCACAAACACCTCAACTTCCGACCCCTGCCACTTGATCTTGCCCAGCTGCCGTGAGGCTTTCAGTACCAACTCTTTAGAGCGGTATTCGTGTAGACAATCAATCACATCCCGTACCCTATTCTCAGTCCGGGGGCCCAGAGCTCTATGCGCTCTGTCAACTTTCAAACATATATCCTCTTCTTCCATTTCAGCTGCCTTGAGGACCTCTCCACAGAATTCCTCTGCCATGGCCACATAGTCCACTATGCCTTCACCTTCTCGCAGGCCTCGTATCTGTATATTCGACCGCCGGGACCGGTTCTCCAGGTCTTCGACCTTCTGCCACAGATCTTCGTGAGCTTCTTCGAGAGCCTCCATACGTTGTTCACAAGGGCCCCATCGCTCCTCCTGCCCCTCCATTTTGTTCTCCACGTCTTCCACCCTGGCCCCCAGGGACGTCATTTCTCCCCTCATTTCTTGTATCCAGCCCTGCACTTCAGTCCTTATTGCCCCCAACTCCTGTCTCAGAGAGCCCAGCCACTCTTTTAAATCAGATCTCAGGGCTTGTATCTCACTCGGTGGACCCCCAGTCACCTCTCAGTCCTCCTGGACCTTTAACTCTCCACTGGATGCCACCGGTTTTGCTCCAGGCCCCTTAGTGCTCCTAGTACCCTTAAAGGAATAGGCCTTCAAATCCACAGCCGATTTACGTGCAGCCATCTGCCACCCTCCACTCTCCGGGGGTCAGCTGAGAAACACACCCTGTGAAGGGATCTGAGGCGGGGGGGGGGGGGGGTGCTTCACTGCCAGTCTTATGCCCCAAACTGGGCCGCACCTACTCTGTGCTCAAGGGCACTCACCCCAACCGCACCTCCTCTCCAAACGTGGAGATGATCCGGACTGGGTGCACCTCCAAACTCACAGCCACAGGAGCTCCGTATCTCTGCAGTCCAGGATGTACTAGGCCTCTGTCCTCCGGAACACCACGTGCAGTGCAGGAAAGGCCGTGCCGCAGCATCCCTCCGCACCACTCCAACCCCGTCTGCTCACTCCACGCGCTGCCGACAGCGAAATGCTCGCCAACTCCTCGCCACTTCAACGGGCTTCCCTCCAACTGGCGGTCTCCGGGCAGCTGTATCTCTCTGCCCCCCGGCTGCACTCTCCACTCCGGCCTGCTGATCCGCACCACTCTCCCCAATCTTCCGGCTCCGCAGCGCTCACCGTCTTTCTTTTATGTATGTCCGCTGGCTGCTGTTGGGGGCACAAGCTGCCAACCTTGAGGGGGTCTCTCCGCTCCTTCAAAACTTCAGGGGTGGCATCTTTTCACCACATGGAGGGCGGTCGTAGCGGAGCTCGGTTAGCATGCCGCCATTGTCTCAGCCGGCGCCACCAGAAGTCATGGTTTTACTTTTAATATGCTCTAGTTATCTGTTCTATCACAGTATTATTTTAATCTTGTATTGTGTAATAAGTGTTTGTTTTTCCATGTTTTAGTACCTTACCTGTTCAACCCCTGATGAAGGGTAGCGAAACACAGCCTGTGTCAGGTTGGTATAGGTCAACATAATAAAGATTGTTTTTCCACAATAATCACATCTTTGACTGTGTCTATAGGCAGAACTTTTACAAATATGTAATAAGTGATCACGTATGACAATCCCTAAATCTCCACTATTCCCCCATACATAAAGTCTTATCAAACTTCCATTTAGTCTTCTAGTCACTATCATCTCCCTCCCCAATCTGTTAGCACTCGTCCAAATCAATGTCTTCATACTTTCCCCATAACCTAATCCAAGAGGTTCCCTTACTCCCTTCCCCTCTTGTACTTGAACAACCCACAAGTTTCCACCATCAGTCAGAGCCGATCTGCACATCTTTATGTAATGCACCTGACCCAATATCTCATTTTCCTTTGCCCCAGATTGTCTAGAAATTCTTCCTCTACCCAGTCTCCAAATTTCAATTGCCCACTTCCTCTCCATATAACTTCATTGCGGCTTCTTCCCACAATACCAGCCAGTCCTCTCCCCTCTCCCTGGTCTTTCCTCCTTCACAGCCATTGGGAGAGGCCACTAGCCAAGCCATCTGCCAATAGTGTCTCTTTCCTCTGTCCCTCAAGTTTTAACACAAATGTTTAAACCACAGGGAAGCGAAGTACCAGCAGGCAGGAGTTGCCATTGCAGCAAGGGCAAGTCAGATACACTAAACCCTTTTTCCTGCTGGCCATGGGACATATGGAAGCCACATGTATTTGTTTGCTGTAACGAGAAGGGAAAGCTAGAGTCACTTCCTGCCTGTGTTCAGAAGCTACCTGTCCATGCCCCACTTCCCCCAGAACATCCAGTTCAGGCACTTAATGGTCCAGCTAGAAATGATCCCACAGCACTGAGGGGTGAAGGAGGAAGCTGCCACCTCCAACATTTGTGGTGCTTTAGGTGGCTGCCTAGTGCTAGCGCTATCCCTGGATCTTCCCCTTATCTTTAAGATATAGCACTGCTGTGAAACACTACCCATCACTACCCTCACCACTGCAGATTGTCACATCACTTGCTTCCAGGCCTATGCTGCATCAGCAAGTACTCAGCCTGCATGGTGTCTACAGTGCTGGCTGCAACTTCCTCCTATCTTATCTCCAGCCCCAGAAATCTGCATCACACCCCCTTCCTTGCCACAGCAGCTGCCTCCTCTCTCAGCATAGCTGTTGAGTCTTTGCTATCAATCCAACCACCCCCCTTTGGAATCTAACACATTTGTGTTCTAGAAGCACAGGCTGGATGGACATTCTACAAACAGGTACAATCATGGCAGTGAAAGACATCTTAACAATATACATCACCACTAGAAAGACAGGAAAAGTGATACTTTCAAGCAGATCATACTGCATTTACTGCACTATATTTTAAAAATGTATAACATGGCAATAATGCAGTTGCAATTCAATTATATCCAAATCATTAAATCTAAATTCTCAGATCAGTATTTTATCAAGCAGATAAGCCTAAACCCGTGTTAGTAGCCAGGGTCTGCTATACAGCAGTTAGCCCATTTGTTAAGTGTATCCTCCATCTACTATTTCACCATTTTTATTTTAAGTCTTACAGAAAGATTGTTGTGCTATTCGTCTCCCTGCCCTCTTTTTTGTCTGATTATGGTGGTAGGGAAGTAATGTCATCACAGATGTATTAAAAATAATTTAACCACCACACCATATATGAAAAGATGTTGCTTACTTCAGCCTTTTAACATTTGCTTTGCTTTAAATTTTAGAGATATTGTATGACCCTGAAGCAGGCAATTGCCAAAACATGGCCATGTAGGCTGTATTTTCAAACATATCTATTGTGGAATTGCTTCACTTCCACAGTATTGTATGTGGAATTGCTTGCTTGCTTATTGTGGACTGTGTAAAATTTCTTAATAGCACCCCCTTTAGCAGCATACAAAATCCTAAGAACATAAGATATGCCATACTGGGTCAGACCAAGGTCCATCAAGCCCAGTATTCTGTTTCCAACAGTGGCCAATCTAGGTCATACGTACCTAGCAGTTTCCCCAAGGGACACAGGTTCCACAATGCTTGTATTGGTTCAAGCATTGATATCCTGGGTCCCTTCTTAATAATGGTTTATGGACCTTTCCTCCAGGAACTTGTCCAAACCTTTTTTAAACCCAGCTACACTAACAGCCTTTACTACATCCTCCGGTAACAAATTCCAGAGTTTGATTACACGTTGAGTGAAAAAATATTTTCTTTTATTAGTCTTAAATAGTTTACCCTGTAGCTTCATTGCATGTCCCCTAGTCTTTCTATATTCTGATAAGGTAAAATCAATGTTGTACTAACCTGTTAAATCAATGTTGTACTAACCAGAACCAAATTTATATTTTACTTATTTGTGTTATATATGTAGTTGACCACTTTGGCTTCTTCCTTCTGTTGTCTTTTCTTTAAGCACTAAATGTCTTTCATTGGTTGTGTGTGATGTTCCATGCATTTGTATTTGTTGAAAGCAGTGTTGAAAGTGTAGTTACTCACCTGTAATCCAGGTGTTCTCTGGGAACAGCAGGAATCAGTCCTCACATATAAGTGACGTCGACCGAGCCCGTGTGGAGCATTTCCCCAACTTTCAAAGAAAGATTTTGGTAATGTTACCACACATGCATGGTCTCTTTCCCGCCCAAGGGTGCCATCTTGCTCAGTCAGATGACATAGCTAGGACAGCAGTAAAAATAAGGCAATGTATAGAGGCAACTCCCAGGGGAGGAGGTAGGGTTGTGAGGATTGATTCCTGCTGTTCCCAGAAAACACCTGTTACAGGTGAGTAACACTGCTTTCACCAGGAACAAGCAGAAGTCAGTCCTCACATATTGGATTCCCTAGCTCCAGGCTGCCAAGGACCAAATCAGGACAGCACCACCAGCACCCAATCGGGTAGTCGTTAGCTACAGGTGGGGAGTCTCCACTGAGAGGCCCCACAAGACCCTAGCATCCAGCAACACTATCACTCCGGTAGCCTGAGCACAGGAGGGTCAGAGGGCAGGAGTTGCCTATACCCCGAGAATGTTACAGAGAACTGCCTGGCCAAAGGCACTGTCCCTGCGAGACTCACTGTCCAGGCTGTAATGAGCTGCGAACATGGGAACTGAAGACCATGTGGTGGCCTTGAAGATCTCAGTCACCAGCACTGAGCAGAGGTTGGCCACCGATATGGCCATCGCCTTCATGCAATGTGCTGTGATCTGGTGCTCAAGAGACTCCCGCTTGCTCACAGGCGAGGGCAATACAGTCCATCACCCAAGTGGACAGTTTGCTTCGACACAGGGAGCCCCAGTCTGCTGGGTTCGTAAGACACAAAAAGCTGAGGAGCTTTCCAATGGGCCTGAGTCTGCTCTAAGTAGGACAGGGCCCATTTGCAATCCAGCGTATGAAGAATCAGCTCCTCCCTGCCAGCGTGAGGCCATGGAAAGGTGGAGAGGACTACCTCTTGGTTGGAATGAAAAGGGAATACCACCTTCAGAAGGAATTTGGGGTGTGTGCGTGGAGCACCACCCTATTCTTATAGAACCTCGTGTATGGTGGGTCTACCATCAGGGCCTGGAGCTCACTCACTCTGAGTGGACGTAAGGTCCATCAAGGCAGCCATTTTCCACAATAGATATCTTAGGTGGCAAGTGGCTAGGGGTTCGAACAGTGGTCTGGTGAGCTGGGAGAGCACCACATTGAGGTCCCATTCCACCGCCAGAGGCCCCAGAGGAATCTGGAGACCAGGGGCTGGCTGGAAAGGGGTTTCCCCTTGATGGGATGATGGTGAGCGGTTATGGTGCTCAGGTGCACCCATATTGAGTTAGATTTCAGCCCAGTGCACAATAAGTGCAGCAGGTATTGGAGGACAAGCTGCACATGGCAGAAGGGATTCTCCTCCCATTCTGCACACCAGATGGAGAACCTCCTTCACTTAAAGGCATATGCCCTTCTGGTGGAGGGCTTCCGGGAGGACAGCAGGATCTCAACTTCCACTGGAAGATTGAAAAGGGCCAAGGCTACTCTTTCAGCAGCCACGCTGTTAGCGTCAGGGACCCCACATTGGGGTGCAGGAGTAAGCCCCTCTTCCTGGGACAGGTGGTCTGGGGCCCAGCCCAGTGGTACTGGGAGTGCCGCCGAAAAGAAGAGCAGCAGGGGAAACCAGGGTTGCCTGGGCCACTTGAGGGCGATCGGTGTTACTGACGCTCCATCACTATGAACTTTGAAGGTCCTGGCTACTGAGGGGGGAAAGAGATGGCAGGAACACAGAGTGGACCCTCAGCCCATGAGACTAGGAATGCCACTCTCTGGGGGTAGCTCACGGGAGCAGAAGCAGGTCAGCTGCTCATTGTCTGGAGAGGTGAAGAGCTGTCTTGCTACCCCCCCAGGGTGCGTCACTCATGCGGCCGCAGGACTCTACTCAGCCTGTCCACTAGGCAATTGTCCTGGCCCAGGAGGTATACTGCTTGCAGCAGCATGCTGTGGTGCGCCGCAAAGGAGAGGGGGGCTACTGCCTTCTGGCAGAGGGAGTACAAGCCCGTGCCTCCCCTGCTTATTGATGTAAACATGACCACCTGGTTGTCTGTCTGGATCAACATTGGCAGATACAGTGGCAGAATGCTCTTGGAGCCAGAAAGATTGCCCGGAGTGCCAGGAGATTGATGTGCAGGAGGGGCTCCTCCAGGGACCAACTGCTTGCTTTGTGGACATAGGCCATCACAGTGTGCTCCCCAACCCAGGAGGGAGGCACCTGGTCAGGGTTGCTTGTGGTGCAGGTGCCTTAAAGGGCATTACCACCTGTAGGTGGTGCAAGTTCTGCCACCAGTTTAGTGAGGCCGCCAGTCAGCTGTTGACCCTGACCCTGTCACTCAGCCTGCCTGTGGCCTGAGTCCACTGTGAGCGCAGGCACCATTGGGCCATCTGCATATGTAGGCAGGCCAAGGGGGTGATGTGGCTTGTTGAGGCCATATGGCCTAGGAGACGGAGGCGGCGGAACGTGGGGACTGTCCTGCGGCACTGCACCTCCCCTGCCAGCTGGAGGTGTGCTGCCCTCTCTCTTGGGAGGACCACGCTTGCTGTAGTGTGTCCAGGTGTGCTCCTATAAACTCTAGGCCTTGAGCCAGGGAGAGGTGGGGTAGTTGATGACAAACCCCAGGTGCTGCAGGAGGCAGACTGCCCAGTTTGCAGCCTGGCTGGCTTTGATGGCAGTAGTGCCTCTGATGAGCCAGTCATCCAGATAGGGGAAGACGAAGGTCCCTTGTAGGTGCAGATAGGCGGCCACTATTGCCAGATACTTAGTGAAAACCCTTGGCGATGAGGCCAGGCCAAAGGGGAGTACCTTGTACTGGTCATGCTCTCCTCCCTCAACAAATCTTAGGTACTGTCTGTGGGAGGGGTGGATCAGGATGTGGATGTATGCATCCTTCAGATCCAAGGAGCAAGCCAATCTTCCTGGTGGAGGTAGGGCAGCAGTGTCCCAAGGGAGAGGATCTTGAACTTCTCCCTCACCAGAAACTTCAGGTTTGACAGGTCTAGTATGGGCCCGAGGCTCCCAGTTCTTTTGGGGACAAAAGTGCCTGGAGTAGAAGCCCTTTCTCCACAGATGTTTGAGTACAGGCTCCACTGCCCTGTCCTTTAGCAGGCCTATGAGCTTTGAGAAGCAAGGTCTGGTGAAGGAGAGGCCGCACTGGCTCTCCTGATAAGAACCCTAGGGGTGTTTGCTGGAAGCAGATACCCCACCCCTGCTTACCACTTGTAGGACCCACTGGTCTGTGGTGACCCTGGCCCACCTGTGGGCAAAGAGTGCCAGGCAGCCCCCTGTGGGCTGGGGAGGGTCTCCCTGGGCAGTGGAGACTCTGCCCGGGGAGTCTAAAGCTCCCCCACAGCTTAGGCAGGAGCTGGGGCCTGGGGCTTCCGAGTCTTCAGCTTTCTCGGCCCATGGCCCTGACTCTTGGGCTGAGGGCCCTGTTATCCTGAGAAGGGCTAGTAGTGACTGATGAAAGGGCCCCTTTTTCCCCTGGGGAAAAGAGACTTTTCCCCGATGGTGTCTTCCGGGGGAGAGCCACGGTCTTCCTCAAGAGCCTTTGCCTGGTCACAATCTTGGCTTCTATTTCAGCTGCCTCGTCAGCCATGAGCTTGCCGAACAAGTTCTCATCAGTGCAGGGGATGTCGAGCAATTTCTCTTGTACCCACAGCTCGAGGTCAAAGTCTGCAGCCAGGCTTGGAGTCAGGCACCAACACCAGTTGCTGCCACCTGGGCGACTCAAAGCTGTCGTAGGCTTCACAGGATAGGAATTTTAAGCAGTCCCGGATCCTGGCTATCAGGGTTTGGAACCTCTGAAGAGGTTCTCCAGCGAGGCCCATGCAGAAACCTGTTTCCTGGAGGCAGCCCTTGAGGTACATTCCTGTGTACAATTCATAGGCCTGTATCTGGCAGCCAAGCATGGAGCCCTGAAAGCAGTTGCACCCAAGAGCGTAGAGGGCTCGAGCCTCTCTTGGACAGAGGAATAGTTCTTTTGGCTTTTAAGTTTCTGCATAGATGACTCCACAACCATGGAGTTGTGGGAGCTGAGCCTTTTGGAAGCCGGGGCCCTTCTTGATGCGGTAGATGGCATTGAGGCATCGGCTGACCACCAGCACAGAGGCCAGGGCCTCTCACATTCTTAGGAACAATCACTCAAGGACAGGTTGCACCAACACCATGACAGTCTCCTTTGACAGACTCATACTGGAGGATCTCCAGTTCTCCAGTGCACGGGTCCTCCTCCAATTCAGTTGGGACTGACAGGGCCCAGGCCACATCTCGGATGACGTCGTGGAAGGCCATGTCCTCCAGGGGAGAATGGTGCCAGGGGAGACTGATCTAAGGGGACGTCTGTCTCAAGAGGCCTCCGGGGAGGCTTCGTCATCATAGTAACATAGTATATGACGGTAGATAAAGACCAGCATGGTCCATCTAGTCTGCCCAGCAAGGCGGCAAGAGTAGGTGCACCTGTCACTCCGTGCAGGTCACCTCTATTTGTTGAGATATAAGATGTTAATTTTGATTTTATCCTGTTGCTATAAAAGGGATCCACTGTGTCTGTCCCATGTCATTTTGAATTCTGTCACTGTATTTGCCCCCACCACTTCCATTGGGAGGGCATTCCAAGCATCCACCACCCTTTTAGTGAAAAAGTATTTCCTGACATTGCCTTGTAATTTATCCCCTTGCAGCTTCATGTTATGCCCTCTAGTTTTACAGCTTCCTCGTCTTGGGAAGAGGTTTAATTTGTTCCTTAATTCTCTAAGTATTTAAAAGGTCTGTATCATATCTCCAGTGTCCCTCTCCTCCAAAGTGTAAATATTTAGGTCTTCAAGTCTCTTCTCATAAGTCTGATGCAGGCTCCAAATCATTTTGGTCGCCTTCCTCTGAACCATTTCCAGTCTTTTTATATCCTTTGCGAGATATGATCTCCCACTTGGAGCTGGAGGGTATCGAAGACTCCGAGGCTTGGGATTCCCATGCCTCGAAACCAGCTCGGGGGAATTAGGCTCCCTCGGAGGATCTTGGGTCAGACTCCTGCTGGCCAGGGAGGACTGAACACCTGAGGATTGGGGCCAGGACATCGATCGGTGCCAATGGCCTGCCTGAGGCCGGTGGCGCTCTGTGCCTGGCTTGACTCCCAGGGATTCCCCTGCAGTTGGGGGCCCAGTTGTCAGGGCAGATGATGCGGATGAGCCAGACATCATTGCCTGCTGCAGGACCAGGATGGCAGAGATATTCTGTTCTGCTGCCATTCTGGTTGGGGTGAGAAGGCTCTGCAGCTTTTGGCATGGGCACAGAGGTTTTCAGGCCCGGTGCCGGCAATCGCGTGAGTGCATGCTTAATGAGAACCACAGCTTTGAGAAGCCTCGCGTGATCTCCGCCAGTCGAGGACTCCTTCCTAGAGACCTTAGGGGGTGCTGCTCCAAGTCGCCCGAGTCCCTCCATGGGTCCTTACTGGGTTTTGCTGTTGGAACCTCAACTGGCTGAGCATTTTTTCTTTTTCTTCTCTGGGTCCAGGGTCTTTTTGGAGGAGCCACCGCCACGGGACTCAGAGGATGCCTGGGCCTTGCGGGAAGTGCTTGGCTTGGAGCTCAGTGTCAGGGAACATCTTCCAACTATCTGTTTTTGGAGTCATGGCCTGGCACAGGTCGCAGGTAATGCTGTCATGGTCCGAGCTCAGGCAGCGTAGGCAGCAGTTGTAGGTGTCTGACAGTTGGACTAGTGTCACATTTTTTTTTACCCCACCGGGAGACACCTGGCTGGGGTTGATGACCCCCGGGCAAAAAAAGGACATGAATGCCGGTCGAGGCAAGCCTCGTCAAAAAAGAAGGGGGGAGCCGAAAAACTCTGCCGGCTCGAGGCAGGAAGAGGAACCAGTAAGCAGACCGGGAAAACAACTTTTAAGGACAGTTTTAGAGAGATTTTTCTGGGGAAACAGGACAAGCATCCGAGACTGAGCAAGACAACACCCTTGGGCGGAAAGTGGACCACGCATGTGTGGTAGCATTCCCGAAGGCTTTCTTTGAGAGCTGGGGAAATGCTCCACGCAGGCGCAGTCGGCATTGACGTCACCCATATGCGAGGACCGACTTCCTGGTTGTTCCTGGAAAATTTGCAATATAACAACATTATAGAATATAAGAAGCAGAACCACCAGCAAGAGTCCACACAAACCACAGCAGACTTTACTGCCTGCTGGTTTCTAATTTAAAAAAAAAAAAAAAAAGTTTCTCCAAAGTACTTGATTTTGTATGTACCAGAATGGATGACATTCCATGTGCCTTAATTAACATACCGTTAACACAATATTCCATCAACCAGTCAGACGATAAACTGCTTGTAGGATAATCACTCCATATCGAAACCATTATCTTCCTCTCTGGTTTCTCTAACATCCTGGGTAGATAATATGCTTCAGTATTTAATCCAACACCGGGCTTCGCCCCTCCACTGCCCTCGGCACAAATTTCTGTAACACTAAAACTAGTAAGGCTGTTGCCTGAATATCCAGCCACTGACTCCATTGCTTGCTGGATACCACCCATTTTTTGGTTCTAGCTCAACTTCCCCTCATGGCTTGCAATGTCACAAGGTCATGCTTCCATTAGCTGTCTCGTTCTCTCCTTACCCTTTTGCCTCTGCTCTGAAAAGCCTGAAGGATAATTTGTTTGTAATACTGCAGCCTCCCAATCCTGCTCTTAGTCTTCATTAGCTATCCCAAACATACTCAAACACTATCAATACTGGCTTTCACCATTTTCTGCTAGTATAGGGGTTCTCAACCCAGTCCTCAGGAAATAACCTGGCTAGTTTCAGGATAATCACAACATATGCATGAAGAGATTTGTATGTACTACCTCCATTGTGGGCATTCTGAAAACCTGACTGGCTGTGTCCCAAGGGCTGGGTTGAGAACCCCTGTGCTAGTAGGTTATTCTAGGCATATACAATCCTCTGCAATAATTATTCTCAGGTTTCCCTCTAAACCTTCCTCTTCATATTGTGAACTCGTCACCTTGAAAAATTTCACTATGAAAAAATCATCCGTGTGCTTTATTGGCACCTGTCTAATACTGATTGTTCTTATTGTATTTTCCCTTTTCATTCTGCCTCAAGTACAGTTTGAATGTCTTAAACCCTTTCTTGTGGCATTTGCGTTGCAGGTACACATTTTAGTAGTTTCTCTACAAGTCAGTCTGACTACATTTATCCTTAAATACCCTTGCAAGAGGTATGATCACAGAAATATAACTAGTACTAAAAAATGGTGCATCACTTAGTCCCTTTCACAAGGGCAGTAATTCCTCTGGTTTTATGAAATTTCAACTTATGAAAACTACACACGGGTAGCTCTGTATTCTGCTTTATTACATTAACATGTTATCTTCAGATCTAAAATGATCAATCCTAGATGTTTCCTGTTTAACAGTTTCCACTTCTCATTCTTCTCTAAAAATATATAGCTTGTAGATTTTTACATCCTTGAAATATAATTTTACACTTTAGCATTGAATCTTGTTTTCCAAAGCCTTGCCCAGTCTTCCATTTCTTTTCAAAGACCCCTTTAACTTTGTTTGTTAACCACTTTATATCATGTCTACTCGATTACAAATCTTTGTATTATCTATTTTTTACCTCACAGATCCTCCTGAAAGATTACCAATAAACACTGAAAAGACTGGCCCTAGGACTAAGCTCTAGGGTATCCCACTGTTACTTTACCTTCATCAGTGAGAGCTCTGTGGACCACTACATGCTGTGTGCTGTTCTGTAACCATTTCTTCACCTGTTTACAGTTTTCTGTGTAACTCATTGTCCAGCTTACAGTAGCAAAAGTCACCTTGAAGTCCAGATAAAGCATCTACTGTATCTTTCAATTACCATTATCTCGTTAAAGACCTCGTGCTGCCTGGTGTCTTGCTACTTGCTTTAGTATCGTTTCCCCAGCATGGCCGACTGTTACAGTGAGACTAACATGTCTAATTGCCTGCCTCATTTGCACTTTGCAATGGGACCAGATAGAATCTATCCTTCAGAGACAAGTTGAACAAAATTGTGACAGGTAATTCAGCACACTGAGATTTTAGTATCCTGGATTGTACTTCAGGTCCCATACTCTTCTCCATTCATTCAAGTACGTCAAGTTTTTA
Source organism: Ichthyophis bannanicus (assembly GCA_033557465.1). Taxonomy (NCBI): domain Eukaryota; kingdom Metazoa; phylum Chordata; class Amphibia; order Gymnophiona; family Ichthyophiidae; genus Ichthyophis; species Ichthyophis bannanicus. Next base: position 522,252,289 of record CM066036.1, on the reverse strand, counting down.
ATCACTTCCAATGAAAATCAATACCATTTCCAGTCTTAGGGACATGGTCTCCTCCTTCTTCCATAAACACTGACCAAAGAATCTCAAAGACTTGCCCTTCAGCTGTAGAGATATTTTAAGCAACTTCTACTACATGTGGATGGAAAGAAATACAAATTAGATACTATTCAGCATAAATGGTTAATAAAAACATTTTGAACATACTATCTTAAAAACATGACTTGCTGTATGCTCTAAGACCCTCATGCCTCATTATTATAGAGTTCTAGCAGGGGCTTCAACTTGCCTAATACTGTGATATTCCACTGTCCTACTCCGTGAAGTATTTCTAAAGACTGAATACAGTTTCATCACTGAGTTGATTAGCAGTACAGCTTTGCCACTATTGACAAGCTGGATTCAGACTCATAACCTTGAGGTAAAATACTCTGCATCCTCAAACTATATCTATACTATAATTCCAAAAACCCAATTCAAACTTTCCATAGTGAGGTCACACTGGAATTTATCGAAACTACTAAAGCCTTAGCCAGTCAGTCCTTTGCAAGCTCAGGTTTAGTCAACTCAGCCATATACTAAACACTACAAACTATTTGAAACTACTTATCAAACCTGATATATGCACAAAAATAGGACTTACCCTCTCTCATTTGGAGACCAAACAAACCTTTGTGTTGCATATATTGGATGTAATACAAAAAGGTGGAAAACAAACCACAGACTCGTTGGTTGAAGCTCTGCCCCCTCTATTATTCCACACAGCTGTCAAAAAAAAAAAAATTAGCATAGCAAGTCAAAAAGGGAAGGGTACTCATTTTTCCCCAAAAATATTAATAGAATCTTATAATAATCTTAAAAGTCAAAAGCTACATATTCAATAATGTGGGTCGATGGGAGACTGCAGACTGCTATTCTGACAAAATCAATTGAAAAATTGCAGTACCTGGCCACACTTAATTACAGCAACTCAAAATATTAGCCGAAGTGCCAATCTCTCTATGCCTGGGTCTGAGGTGACCTACACATACTGTGTGTGCCCCCTACAGTATGCCGATGGCATCAGGGGCTTTCCTCTATGCCTGGATCAGAGGTGAAGTGTCAAACTTCCCCCTCAAATGATCCAGGCATTGGGGAAAACCCCCAATGTCATCAAAACCCTGTCAAGGGCCAGTACCCCCGACAGAAATCAAAATTCATTGTGACTCACTGGCTCTGATCCCCTCACCCAGTACATTTACAATGGAGTGGGAGCATTGCCCACAAGCTCTCATGAAAAATGGCAGCTCCTGGGCCTGTGCTATGCATCCTGGGATGCACTGGGCAGGGTCAGACTGCCATATAAGGTAGAAAATACCCTATATGGCTGTCTGACCCCACTCAGTGCTTTCTAGGATGCACCATGCAGGGCCAGGTGCCACCATTTTCAAGATGGCGGTGCAGGAGTCTGAGCGCATAGGCAACACTCCTGTTCCACTGTAAAGGTACTGTGGGGGTTTGGGGCCGCTGAGCCACCAGGGATTTGATTTCTGACAGGAAAGCCCCCCCGATGCCATCAAAATACATCAGTGCATGTTCAAATTAGCTGCACGGTGCACCTGTTTCTCTGGGAGAGCATGGCAAACTTGCGCCAATTTCTTTGCTTGTGTGTCTGGCTTGGTCTCCCAGTTTAACGCTTGGGTAATTTGCATATGTACCTCTTTCTGCAGGCTGGCTCTGAAGTTGCATGCTGTGTACTGCATCAGCGTTAACAGCATACGACTTCAGAGCCGGCTGTCTGCTTCGGCCCATAAGTGGCAAAGAAATAATGAAAAAAAGAAAAGTGTTACAATACTAAAATGGCAATGCAAAAATTAAAGTATTCAGAACTGCTGACATGAGCAGAAAGAAACTTACCGCTCTCTTCAGTGTAAAGAATGAGTCATCCTGCAGTCATCTGATCAACTTAGGCTTCCACCAGTGCTCAAGAAAGATGTGATGAAAAGCTCTAAAAATGGAGTTATTCAGAAGTAAAGCTAGATCATACTCTGATATAGTCAGGAGACCTTCTCTCCTTTATAGAGTTAGGCCAATTCAGTCTTCATGCCTGCTCTATCTTTTGCCTCTGCAGAAGTTAACAAGGCTAGCTGCCAGTTACAATGCCATGAAAAATAAAGTCTTCAAACTTTGATACCGGTAGTAAACTGTGAAAACTATCAAACAAACCCCATACACCCCACAATGCAAAATGAAACAAAATAGGAGTTTCATCTACAATTTTCAACATGAAAGAATTAGAGAAAGTCAATATTAAGAAGTCGTGATTGCGCAAGTCTTCACACCTTTAGTTACAGCAAAATACAAATTTAGCTACATAACAAATGCCATACTGTGTGTCAGACCAAGGTCCATCAAGCCCAGTATCCTGTTTCCAACGGTGGCCAATCCAAGTCACAAATATACCTGGCAGGTTCCCAAAGGCCACAGGTTCCACAAGACATCCTGTGGTAAGCAGTGGATTTCCTGGGTCCTCTTTAATAATGGTTTATGGACCTTTCCTCCAAGAACTTGTCAAAATCTTTAAGCCCAGCTACACTAACATTTTTTACAACATCCTCCAGTATCGAATACAAGAATTTGATTACGTGTTAACTGAAAAAATACACTTAAGCCTTAAATGGGTTACACTGCAACTTCATTGTGTGTCCCCTAGTCTACTTTGATAGTGTAAACAACCGATCTAAGTTTACCCTTCTAATTCATTCATCGATCATCATCTCTCCCCCCTCAGCTGTCTCTTTTCCAAGTTGAAGAGCCCTAACCCTTTAAACCTTTCCTCATAGGGGTATCTTTCTATCCCCTTTTACCATTTTGATGGCTCTTCTCTGAACCTTTTCTAATTCTGTTATATCCTTTAAGATATGGCGACCAGAACTACACAATATTCAAGGTGCGGTTGCACCATGGAACAATACAGAGGCGTTCTATCATCCTTAGTTTTATTCTCTATTCCTTTCCTTATGATTAACATTCTATTTGCTTTCTTGGCCACCGCTGCACACTGGGCAGAGGGTTTCAATGTATTATCCACGATAACACCTAAATCTTTTTCCTGGGTTGTGGTTCCTATGTGGAACCTTTCATCATGTAAACGTAATTTGGATTGTTCTTTCCTGGATGCAAAACTTTGCACTTGTCCACATTAAATTTCACCTGCCATTTGGATGTTCCGTCTTCCAATTTATCAAGGTCCTCTTACCATTTTTCACAATCCTCTTGTGTTTTAACAACTGAAAATAATTGTCTCATCTGCAAATTTGGTCACCTCACTCATTCCCATTTCCAGATCATTTATAAATATGTTGAAAAGCAGTGGGCCCAGCACAGATCCCTAGGGTACTCCACTGTTCACTTTTCTCCATTGAGAAATGTGGTTATTTAGCCCTACTCTCTACTTTATCTTTTAACCAGTTCCTGCTCTTATTCCAGCTCCTATTCCATAACTAATTTCCACAAGATTTTCATGAGGGACCTTGTCAAAGGCTTTCTGAAAATCCAGATAGACAAAGGCGAGCCGGTTGATATAGTGTATCTGTTTATTCATACCTTAAAAAAAAACACAAAAAAAAACACAACCACAGATTATAAAACAAGACTTCTTGGCTAAATTCATGTTGGCTTTTTCCCATTAAACATGGCTTTCTACATGTTCAGTAATTGTATTCCTTTATAATGGTTTCTACCATTTTCCCCCAGTACTGATGTCCAGCTCACTGGTCTAGTTTCCTGGATCACCCCTGGACCCTTTTTAAAAAAAATCAGCATTACACTGGCCATTCTCCAGTCTTCAGGTACTACAAAAGATTTTAATGATAGCAATCTCATATTTGAGTTCTTTCAACACTCTTGGATATATACACCATCCAGCCCAGGTGATTTGCTATTTTTCAGTTTATCAAATAGTTGTAATACATCTTTTTAACTAGGCTTATACACCACTTTTCTACAAGTCAAAGCGGTGTACATTCAGGTACTGTATATGTATTTCCCCTGTCCCTGAAAGGCTCACAATCTGTTTTTGTACCTGAGGCAATGGAGGGTTAAGTAGCTTGCCCAAAGCCACAAGCACCACCTGTGGGATTAGAAACCCCAGTCCTTCCAGCCCAAGGTTGCTGCCAGGATTGGAACCCCTGGCCCTCTGGCCTGAGTTAACTTTCCCCAACCACTAAGCCACTCCCTCTTGGTTTATCCCTTTTCCTGGTTTATTCAAATTTCCTTCAATTATTCTGATACGTCAACTTTAAATACCACTTCAGGCAGGGGTAACTTCCCTTCATCTTCTTCAGTAAAGACCGAAGCAAAGAATTCAGTCTCTGATATGACCATGTCCTCCACTTAGCATCCCTTTACCCCTCTATCATCTAATGGTTCAGATGATTCGCTGGTTTTGTTTTTTTGCTAAGAATGTATTTGAAAACATTATTGCATTCTGCAGCTATTGTAAGCTTTTTTTTCAAATTCTCCGTTTGCCTGCCTTATCAATGCCTAGACATCTAATTTGCCAGGGCTTATGTTGTTTCCCTGTTTGTCATTTGGCTCCTTTTTCCATTTCCTGAAACATGTTTTTTTGGCTACAACAGCCTCTGATCTCACCTTTAAACCATGCTGACAATTTTCTGGACTTCCTTCCACTTTTAAGGAATAGAATACATCCGCTTTGGGCTGCCAAGATAGTATTTTTAAACACTCTCCCTCCCCTCCTTGCAACCTTCCCCCAAGGCCTGCAACCCACCCCCTTTGAGAACTAAAGCACCACATTATTTCCCATACTCTTCAACAGTTTCCCTCAGCTGATTCTCTTCCCCCCCACTCCGATTTTATTGCCATCTCGATGAATAAGCAGGTAGATATCTGGACTTCCACCCTCTATTCAACTCTGGATAGTTTGGTTTCCCTCTGCTCCATCTCCTTGCAGCACCCCTCCTTCCATCACCTCTGATATCATCCTGGCTTATACCTGCAACGCACACATCTCCATCGTACTGAAAGGGCCTCACATAAACACCCCTCTCCCGACTCCCTGGCCTCCTTTCATCACTGCCAGCAGCTCTATCGCTGCATGATCACTGCAGCCAAATGGCCGAACTATTCAAACTTAGTCGCCTCTTCTAACTCCACCAGATGGCTCTATCAGGTCTTGCGCTCCCTCTCAGCGCCTTCCACTTCTCCTGCACCATCCACTCTCCCTTCTGATGCCCCCGATCCAGCCTGCCTTGCCTCTTCTCTGTGAAAATACAATCCCTTCACTCCTTTTCCTCCTGTCCTCACCCTTCTTTCCCCTTCCTCCCCACCTCCTCTTCCTTCCTCACCCCCCTCCTCCCTGACCTTCCCCAATACCTGGCAAACCTTCCACCATGTCTCCTCCAGTGAACTCGCCAAAGCTATTACCTCTTCCCACAAGACCACTTGCCCACTTGATCCCCTTCCCTCCACCTGGCTTTTAGACCCATGCTTCCCTATGTTCTGCATATAATTAACACTAGCCTCTCTTCTGGGCTCTCTCTCTACCTGGAAGCACACACTCCTCCGGCCCATCCTGAAGAAGCCTTGTCTCAATCCCTCTGTCCCAGCGAACTGATGCCCCGTCTCAAATCTCCCCTTCCTCTCAAAAGTCCTCAAGAAACTTGTCTTTTCACAACTTTGTCCATCTTGATTCCACCCTTTCCCTTCACCCGTGTCAATCCAGCTTCAGATCTGGGCACAGCACTGAAACCACCCTCCTTGCACTCCTGAATGAGGCTCATCAATCCCACGACCGTGGTGATCTTTCCCTTGCTGTCTCCTTAGATCTATCCTCTTTTGATATCATCGACCACCGCACTCTCCTTGCCAGTCTTTGACCTCTGGATCCATAGTACTGTCCACCATTTGTTTTGTTCTTATCTCTTCCCATACCTTTGTTGTCCAGTCTGGCTCCATCACTTCCCTGTCACTACCCCTTCACTTTGGTGTCCACCAAGGTTCAGTACTTGCCCTTTTCAATATCTTCCTCACATCACTTGCCCTGATCATCCAGCTGTCTGGAATATTTGCATATTACACTAACATTCTCTCCTCTTGCACCACACTAGCCCCCTGGCTCCAGATTCTCACTGCACTTGAGACCTGCTTTGCCCACGTTGCCTCCTGGTTAACCAACAATTTCCTCCTTGTGAACCCCTCCAAGTCCATAGCCTTATAGTTACATAGAAACATAGAAACATGACGACAGAAAAAGACCACATGGTCTATCTAGTCTGTCCTTCCATAACTACAACAGTCCACTTTTTACCTTTAGAGATCCTGTGTTGGTCCCATACTTTTTTGGATTCAGTTACTGTCCTCATCTCTACCACCTCCACTGGGAGACTATTCCATGGCTCCACTACTCTTTCTGTAAAGAAATATTTTCGCATATCACTCCTGAATCTATCTCCCTTCACCCTCATCCCATGTCCCCTCGTAGCAGAACTTGCTTTCAATTGAAAGAGGCTCTCTCCCTGAACATTTATGCCACGGAGGTATTTAAACATCTCAATCATATCACCTCTATCCCGCCTTTCCTCTAAGGTGTACATATTAAGATCCTTAAGTCTGTCCTCATATGCTTTATAATGAAGCCCACTAATGATTTTAGTAGCCACCCTCTGCACCGACTCCATCCTGTTCACATCCTTTTGAAGGTGCGGCCTCCAGAATTGCACACCATACTCCAAATGAGGTCGCACCAAAGACTTATACAGAGGCATTATCACCTCCTTTTTTCTGCTAGCCATTCCTCTCCGTATGCACCCAAGCATCCTTCTAGCTTTTGCCGTCACCTTTTCTACCTGTTTAGCTACTTTAAGATCATCAGACACAACCACGCCTAGGTCACGCTCTTCTTTAGTGGACAAAAGTACTTCACCTCCTATACTGTATTGCTCCCTTGGATTGCTGCAGCCCAAATGCATGATCTTACATTTTTTAACATTAAATCCCAGCTGCCAAATTCTAGATCATTCTTCAAGCTTAGCTAGATCCCTCCTCATGTTATCTACCCCTTCCTGGGTGTCTACTCTATTGCAGATTTTGGTATCATCTGCAAAGAGGCAAACCTTACCCGACAGCCCTTCTGCTACATCACTCCATCGGCGCCCCTTCACCCATCCTATCCCCCCCCCCCCATTATCTCTGAGTTATGTTGGACCCTTTGCTTACCTTCCACCAACATCTCACTGTTTGCCTGTCACTCTTTTTTCCAACTTCGTCAGATTCATGCCGTCAGTCCTTTCCTCCCCCCCTCCTCTCTTGTCACCCTTGTCCTGTCACTTGTCATTTCCAGGCTCGATTATTGCAACATCGCTTTTGCAGGTCTTTCCCAATATCAGCTTCACCCACTGCTCCCCATCCGATCACATCACTCCTCTGCTTATTGGTCTTCACTGGCTCCCAATTTGCCTCAGGTTTGTCTACAAGTTACTCATTCTTACCCACAGAATCCTCCACACCAGCACCCCCCAGTATTTAGCAGACCTGGCTCACCTACAACATCCCCTCGTCTCCTTCGCTCTGCCCATGGTAATCGTCTTTTTCCTCCCCCCTCCCACTCAGGCCCACCTTGAACTTACCCGGCACTCTTTCTTTGTTTTTGGTCCTGCCCTATGGAATTCCCTCCTGCATACCCTCCATACAGAGCCATCCTTCACCCGGTTTAAGGCTGTGCTCAAGGCCCACCTCTTACACCAAGCCTATGACCTCCCCCCTGACCTCTAGCCTCTCTTTTGTGAGTCCCCTGCCCTTCCCACTCCCCCACCCTCCTCCTTACAATGTCTAGAGTGTCTCTTTTCTCTTTCTATCTACTGGATTTCCTATATAAACAATGGTGCTCTTTTTCTCTCTTGCCCTTCAACTGCAGCCTGTATTTTATTTTTATTGTACACTGCCCTGATGCCTGGGCGGTATATCAAGCACTGCTATTAAAGATAAAGATTGTGATATAGTTTGTACCCAAGTATCACAGAATCCCATTGGTTATCCTCCTTCCACCAGGTCTCCGAGATGCCAACCATATCTAATCTTTTATTTAGTGTTATATATTCTATCTTTCCCATCGTATTTAGACTTCTAGTATTCATATACAGGCATTTTAGAGGTTGTATTTTATTCATATTAACCTGGTTAGCAATTGACAGATGTAATATGGAATCTTTCAGCTGTGTCTGCTCTGTACTTAAGGGCATCTGGGCTACTTTTATCTTTATTGGAACCTGTCGGGGTGCCCCAACTTCCCTTTTTTGCTAGTATCCTTCAAGGATATATCCTTCCGAATCATGCGCTCTTGGGTGAATGTATGCTTTCCCCTATTATCTAGTTTCTACTCTCCTTTTTAAAGGTTAGTGCCAGCAAGCTGGTTCCATCCTTGTTAAGGTGGAGCCCATCCTTTCAGAAAAGCCCCTCCCTTCCCCAGAATGTTGCCTAGTTCCTAACAAATCCAAAACCACCTTCCTTGGACCATTGTCTCATCCACGCATTAAGACTCTGGAGCTCTGCCTGCCTTTTGGGTCCTGTGCATGGAACAAGAAGCATTTCAGGAGAATGTTGCCCTTGAAGTTCTAGATTTCAACTTCCTACCTAAAAGCCTAAAATGTGGCCTCCAGAAACTCCATCCCACACTTCCCTAACATGTACCAAGAAAGCAGGCTCCTCCCCAGCACTATCTAAAACCTTGTCTAGGTGGCACATGAGGTCTGCTACCTTCACACCAGTTATTTCCAATAATTGCCTTAACAAGGCCTATAGCAAGTTAGAATTAGCTCACTGAATATAGGTGGGCTCTCTAACATCCAGGATGAAGAATCAAGTTCTATTTAGACCTTTGCTTCAAACTAACTTCATAAATGCAGAAAGCATAGTTACTCACCTGTAATAGGTTTTCTCCAGGGACAGCAGGAAGCAGTCCTCACAGATGGGGTGATGTTGGCACCAACAGAGCCCGCAAGGAGAATTTCCCCAGCTTTCAAAGAAAGCCTTTGGGAATGCCACCATGCATGCGTGGTCACCTTCCTGCCCAAGGGTGCCATCTTGATCAGTTAGATGACGTAGCTCAGGCAAAGAAAAAAAAAAAAAAAAAAGGAGGGAGCAACTCCTAGGGGAGGTGGATGGGTTGCGAGGGCTGATTCCTGCTGTCCCTGGAGAACACCTGTTACAGGTGAGTAAATATGCTTTCTCCAGGAACAAGCAGAAGTCAGTCTTCATATATGGGAATCACCAGCTACAGGCTACCAAGGACCTGTAGAAAACATGCCACAGCAAGCTGTGAGCAGTACACAGATGATACCCAGTTAACTTTAAGAGCTTGACCTATTCTGGCAAGAATAGGTGAGCTCATAGGTGGCCCAAGGGTGATGCGAGGCCATGTGTGAAGACTCATTGCAGGGCCTCATTTGCATACATATTTACATACAATTAAGCCTAATTTACATAAATATAATTTTGAAATTTATGCGCCACCTATCTAAAATCCTAGATGGCTTCCAAACATATATACACAATATATTAAATACAAACATTACAAGAAAAGCTAATTTTGATTCATAATTATGTTAAAACAACTTTCACAGACCCATAAAGCACAGTTACTTACCTGTAACAGGTGATCTCTGGGAACAGCAGGAATAAGTCTTCACATATGGGTACGTCGGTACCGACAGAGCCTGCGCGGGAAGGCTCCCCAGCGTCCAATCAGAAAGCTTTTGGGAGCATCCCTCAGCGCCTGCGTGCTGCCTTCCCGCCTTTCCAACTGTCTCTCCTCAGTTGAGTTTTATAGCCGAGACAAGAGAGAACGAGGAAAGGAAGATAGAGAGATACAACTCCTACGGGAGGTGGGTGGGTTGTGAAGACTTATTCCTGCTGTTCCCAGAGATCACCTGTTACAGGTAAGTAACTGTGCTATCTCCAGGAACAAGCAGGAATGAGTCTTCACATATGGGGACTCCTAAGCTAAGATGCCTGGAGCCCTAGCATGGTGGGGATTGGAACATGCTACACCTCATATGGCCAGGCATCCTGAGGATGGAGGGTAGGAGTTGAAAAGAGGAGCTGTAGAAAAACAGCTAACCTAAAATAGGACTACAGGTAAGGAGTCCTTGTATGTATGATAATTATCATGAAAAATATTGAAATGAACAATCACAATATGGACCTCACCTACTGGATTGCAGGAAGTAGAGAGGCTGATGGAGTCTACTGGGGATCCAGTAGAGGAATCTTCAAGGTGACCTCACTGAAGTGAAGGTGAAGGTCCAAATCTGGAATTGACAAGTGACCCAGGTGTCAACTGGGGTAATACAAAAACGGTAGGTCTTTAGTGGAAAGCTTTATGGAAAAAGCTGGGAACTCTTTTGGCTACAGAGTTACTCATATTTAGGAGCAAAAGAGGAAGACTGACCGATTTGGACAAACTAGCCCATGCCTGGAGGGAAGAAGGGGTATGGGAAAAAAGTCTGTATTCCCAAGGAGGACAGATGTCTGAAGGGTTGAATCCTCAGATCTACTGAAGATCCACCCTGTCTTTCCTAACTGGTGAGAGATAGGAAAGATATTGGAGCATGGAGCTGTCAGTACCACAGTAGTGGTTGTGTGCATAATACCCCAGACATACTGTGGGACAGTATGAACATATGCAAGCCCACTGTCTGGAACCTATAGGAAGGTAAAAACCTTTATAAGCATAGACAGAGAGATAAGTATGTAAATACATATCTACCTATAAGGAAGCATCTCGACAGATACACACATATATAGATATAGATATATAGATAGATACATTTTATATATCTATATATCTCTATAGTGAGATCTGGAGGGGCATAACATATGCACACGCAGCTTACAGACATATGTATCTATAGAGAAGTATATAGTGATATATACATACATGAAGATATATGTCTAAAGATAAATGTCTGCAATTAAGCAGATAGAGATATGCCCATAAGAACATTCACATGGGAGATGTGAAGGAGAAAGATTCATCTAACAAGGTGGTGGGACCTACTTGAGAAGATATATAGATAATCTATTCCCCCTGGCTAAGATGGTGCAGGAATGCTATCCAGTGAAATAACCAGGATGGTTGCGTGAAAAAACAGAGGATAATATCAGTCTGTAAACAGCAAGTCCTGAGTCCTGTAGAACTCTCGCATGGTAAATGGACAGAAAACGCATAGGATGATATACCAGGTTGACCCACTGGAGGGACACAAAGGGGTATCATGCGTTATTAGTTACATATGTGCTGTCCATGAAGGAGTAGGATACCATGAGGACAAGCTGCAAGGAAAAAAGAGCATATTCCTTGTAGGAATTTGAGAACTCTATAGACGTTCACGTAGAAAAGGCTTATGTCCTGTATTATAACAGGAGATAGTAGGGTGTGGATAACCCTCACAGTCATGGAAAATGACTGAGGAAGCCTTTTCCAACCATATAGGATAGTCAGACAAAATCCCATGCTCTCTAGCAAGGGCCCATAGTAGAAAGCTTCTCTAAGATTGCAGAGAGCATTATGCAGGAGAATTGGGAAATAAAACTGGCTGTTGGAAAAAAAACAGCTGCACGTCAACTATGCTGCCAAATCCAAAGGAATTGGAGATGGCAAGAAAAGAAGATAGTGTGATAAGCCTGAAGTGATTAGGATTATCCAAGATAGATGAAAGCACTAAGGCTAGACAGAAAGTAGTGGAAGACAAGACTGGAAACTTGTGGAAAAGTACCAGTAGTCCAATCACTGGAACTCCTGCATGGGCAGCTGCTGAATAAGACAGCAGAGAGAATCTTTCTGTGCAGAACAGAGAGAACAGACAGAAGAGGAGAAATTCCTGACCCTGTCTGATGAGCTGCCCAAAGAAAAGAAGGGAGTTTATTCAAGAGAAAAAACTCCACACTGGAATGAAAGAAATGACTAGTAAGGCTAAAGAAGCCCTGCAGTGGTATGGTACCACTCTTTCAGGGGAAACCCTGGATAAGAGGGTAGAGAAACAGGAGCTGAAGGGTGACTTACCATATAGTAAGTCTGTAGAAGGAAAAAATTCATCTTGGAACAGAAAACTATCATGGGATAGTTGTTAAACCTCTCTTCTTGGTAGGAAGAAGAGGAGAAACCTGTGACCCATAGTCATGAATATCCTGACAGCTCAGCATACCTAGGAGCAAATGGATGTCTTGAGAAAAGGAATCCATGTGTAGAGTTTTGAATGAAAAAAAAAGTGACAATCTTCTACTGAGAAGTCAACTGTAGGTTGTAAACTTCAGGACCCTATGGTTGCTGGGTTTGTTCAGCCTGGCTAGAGTTTGGATTCTTCAGACCAGGGCGAGGTTTCCCCTGCTTGGGAACATCTGTATGATGGGCAGGAGAAGAGTGAAACCACCTTCTCCTAGGGAAAGAAGGTTTGGTAGGGCATTTCCTACCTACTGGGGAAGGAGAAGGCTTAGAATAGCCTCCAGAAACAGGGAAGTCAGTGGACCACTGAGCAACCTGATGTAAAGACTCCTTATTGAAGAGATTTTCCCCAGTCTTTGTTGTGCCCATCTGCTTAAGTCTGAAGCTTGGAGCCAGGCTCTACGTCGTGCCCCTATGGCTATAACAGAAGTTCTGCTAACAGACTCAAAGGAGTCTAGGGAAGCACGAGTAAGAAACCAAGAGATACTTTGAATATGACTAAGTAGTAAGGAATAGTCTGCAGTCTTGGGCTCTGAAAGATAAGGAGTCAAAAGATATAATTTCTTTGTGACCTCCTGAAGGGATAGACTCAAAAAATATATGAGAGAATCCTTGTTGACAGCATGGATGTCTGGAAGGTTTGACATCCAAAAGGCATCTAGTGTCCTAGACTCACGACCTGGTGGGTAAGAAGAGTGCTTCTTCTTACTTTTCACCTTCCTCATTGCTGATTCCACCACAATGGAATGATGGGGAAGTTGAGTCTTTTGAAACCCTGGAGAGGGGGGCACCTGATACAGAAGATCAGTTGCTCTAGAAGGTGAGGGAAACCCTTAAAGGTGCTTCCCACATTCTTAGAAGATCCTGCAAGGAATGATGTAAAGGAAGCATTATATTTTCCTTTTCTCCAGTAGAAAGAGAGCCTTGTGTAGGATCATAGCCAGGGATAGGAATAGCAAGAGATGTTGCCATATTCAGGAGAAAATTCTGAAAAGAAGGATCTCCAAAGGGAACCGTCCCTGGGCAGGCTAGACCTGAAGAACTAGCCTGGGCACCGGAGGATCTACTTGAGAATATAGGAATATAAGATCCTGCACGGTGCAAGAAAGGATCCTTAAGGGATGGATGCTGGTACTGGAGGTCATGACCTGAGACAGTCAGTACTGCATCGTCCATGCCAGGTATAGACTCCAAACTTGTTATAGAAAGGAGCGATCCTGGTGAAAGAAGCATGGAAGGAGCTGGCCCCGATGTTACTGCGGGTACCGGCACTGATACCGATACCGGTAGCTGTGTCAGAATCGAAGACGACACCGACATCGAAGCAGTCATCGGTGGCTGCTCAATCGGTACCGAGGTAACCGAAAGCCTTTGGTAATCACCCTCGGTACTGAGCATCCGGAACCGGTAAGCGTCGGTACCGAGACGTGTCGGTACCCAGTCTTCCAGTCTAGAGATAGATTCCAGACTCGGCATCGAAGGAAGCGAGTCTATCGATGCATGTCTAGAGGGTACCGACATCGGTGGTAGTATCGGCGTTGATGCTGATACTGGAAAGTCAATCTGGGGCGTATCGACCGGTCCCGAAGGTACTGAGAAAGCCAGACGATGATCCCTGGGTGAGGAGTGAATCGCTCAACACCAGTGCCGATGCCGGGGTATCGGTACCGCTCAAAGCGGATGCCACCACCGAGCATGGCTCAGGTATGTTCTGTGAGGGGTGAGCCCCAGGAACAACCTGAAACCCCTGATAGGCTTTGGAGGCCGAAGACTCCTGCTGGGGTTTTGAAGCCAATGGACCCTTGAGAGCAAGGCCAGAGCAGTCATCATGCTGTGCATGAGACGTACCACTCAAGGGTTGGCTAGTCTTAACAGACTGTTTGTGGGTTACCTGATCTTGTGGAGAAGAAGAAATAGTCGGTGCCCTGACATTGGAAGGGAACTCAGTATCGAGGGAAACTCGAAATGGAAAATCTCTTCTCACAATATTGTAGCCTAATGGCTCCGGAGAAAAATGGTCAGGACCCAAACAGGTTAGACACCAGTTCTTGGAGTCTAAAAAGACAACTGTACCTCCACAGCTTAGACACTTCTTAGGAAAAGAAGGAGGCGGCTCCATGATGGAGAGGCCTAGAAGGCCCAAAAGGTTTAAGACAGAAACTGAGGGAAAAAAATTCCCTGAATTTAAGAAAAAGAAAAAACACCGGCGGTACCGGTGGAGTTGGGGAGACAGCCGCGACCACAAGAAAACAAGAATTAAAGAATTAAAAAATTTTCTGCGGTGACAGGACGTCCTGCCGGCTCCGCGGAAAAACGAAAACTGAGGAGAGACAGTTGGAAAGGCGGGAAGGCAGCACGCAGGCACTGAGGGATGCTCCCAAAAGCTTTCTGATTGGACGCTGGGGAGCGTTCCCGCGCAGGCTCCGTCGGTACCGACGGACCCATATGTGAAGACTCATTCCTGCTTGTTCCTGGAGATTAAAGAAAACCATTATAATCTGCATACTATATTTATTTGGCTAGTGCTATGACCAGCTTATTGGTGAGGGGGGAAGATATAAAATAAAAACTAATCCTGATAACCAGAAATTCGAGATCATAGTGCTCGGGCTGATTGGACCGTATTAGTGGAGAAGCCCAGAAATCAACAGCCGTGAAGCTATCAGGCTACTCAGCAGCATTAAACTGACATGTTCCCTTTAAGATTTCCTTGAATCTGAACAAAATTTTAAATTTCAGATTGCATTACCAACTACAGTAGAGTACACACCAAGATCAGGACCCATAGAACAAATCTATCATGCCATAACAGCACTAACTTCCAAAATTCACACGAAGAGCGTGCCCAAAAAAGGAAGGCACCATAAATAATGCAGCAGAACCTAGTAGAAACATCTACTGAACATGCCAGATTCCTACATAGAAACTCTGTACTAACAAAATGCCTGGCTTCAGTTACACACTTAAGAGCATAGAGAGACCCTCATCAAGTACAAAGTAAGGGACCACAAACTAAAAAATAGAAATATGTTGACAAAAATTAAATGGAAATCTCCAGAAATTACATGCTGCATGTTGCGCTACACCAAATAAATTAAAAGACATATAACGAAAGCACATAAACCCAGAAAACAATGGGGGGGGGGGGGGGGCAAAATTCAGTGCCGATGGCTAGTGCTTGTAAAATGCATAGCCTTTACCACTGAATTCTAACCCTCACATGTTCAATTTTCATATCTGGCCACTGGCACTTAATATCTAGGTCATCAGAGAACCCAGAAGCTAACCAGGCAGCAGCAATACTGAGCTGCTGCCTGGTTAGCTTCTGTAGGTAAAGCTAGCCCAGCATTTGCTGCACCTTACTTTTCCTGGTTGTTGCTAACCAGGCAGCCGCTCAAAATCCCCAATGCCCGGTTAGTGATGTGTGCTACCTGCACTCTGCCTTGGAACACTTGTTACTGTTGTGGTGACACCTGCAGATATCCAGCAACACATCCCAATGCTAACCAGTTAAATATCAGGGCATGAAGCGGAATCACCTGAGAATATCCAGTGGCACCAACACGCTGAATATCCCATTTAGCAGCATTCAAACTGTGCAAATGCCTTTGAATATCCCCCACCCCCCCGCCAAAAAAGCAGTTACTTACCTGTAAAAGGTGATCTCTGGGAACAGCAGGAATAAGTCTTCACATATGGGTACGTCGGTACCGACGGAGCCTGCGCAGGAACGCTCCCCAGCGTCCAATCAGAAAGCTTTTGGGAGCATCCCACAGCACCTATGTGCTGCCTTCCCACCTTTCCCAACTGTCTCTCCTCAGTTAAGTTTTAGAGCTCAAAGAGAGAGAGAGAGAACTCCTAGGGGAGGTGGGTGGGTTGTGAAGACTTATTCCTGCTGTTCCCAGAGATCACCTGTTACAGGTAAGTAACTGTGCTATCTCCAGGAACAAGCAGGAATGAGTCTTCACATATGGGGACTCCCTAGCTTTAGATGCCAGGGAGAGAGCCCACAAGTTGTGTGTCCCTGGAACAGGGCTGCACTTCCCCACCTGGATCTCTGGCATCCCATGAGGGATGATGGGTAGGAGTTGATTAAGTATGGAATAGGTGTTTAAGAACAGCCTGACCAAACAAGGCATCCCGGCGGGAGTCCTTGTCCAAGCAGTAATGGGCTATGAAGGTATGAACAGAGGCCCAAGTGGCTGCTCGACAGATGTCATCGATAGATACAGAATTCAGATGAGCCATTGAGGCTGCCATGGCTCTGACATTGTGCGCTGTGACATGGCCCTCCAGAGAAAGGTTCTTGCTCTGATAGGCGAAAGAAATGCACTGGGCAATCCAGTTGGAAAGTGTTCTCTTGGAGACTGGTTGTCCGAGATGAGAAGTATCAAAGGCAACAAAGAGTTGGGAAGACTTTCTATGTTGCTGTGTCCTTTGTAAGTAAAAGGCCAAAGCTCTTTTACAGTCCAGGGTATGAAGGTTCCTCTCTGCACTTGATGCATGAGGTCCTGGAAAAAAGACAGGTAGGTAGACCTCCTGGTTGAGGTGAAAAGGTGAGACCACTTTATGCATTTAGGCATAAAGTGTGGATTAGTCCTAAGGACCACCTTGTCATGATGGAACCTTGTATAAGGTGGATTAGCTACTAGTGCTTGCAATTCATTGATGCGGCGTGCAGATGTGATTGCAATGAGAAAGATAACTTTCCAAGAAAGGTATGTCAAGGAGATGGTAGCTAAAGGTTCGAAAGGCGGCTTCATAAGCTGACCAAGAACCAAATTTAAGTCCCATGCCACCGGGGGTAGTCTAATGGGAGGCTTTGTTAAAAGGAGGCCTCTCGAATCTTGCTACAAGAGGATGAGAGGAAATAGGTTGTCCATTTAGAGGCCTAAGGGAAGCTGCAATAGCACTCAAATGGACCCTTACTGAATTTGTCTTAAGGCCTGCATTAGACAGATGGAGATACTCCAGCAACGATTCCAGAGGTATGGCATGGGGGTTAAGACCCTTTTCAGAACACCAGATGGTAAACCTCTTCCACTTGAAAGCGTAAGAAAGTCTAGTGGAAGGTTTTCTGGAAGCATAAAGAACATCTTTCACTTGTTGAGAAAGATGAAGATCCTGGAGATCTAGGCCTTCAGCAACCAAGCCCTGAGATGTAGACTGGGGATTGGGATGCCATAACCTTCCGTCCTCTTGAGAGAGGAGGTCTGGAGCAGACCCTAACTCTAGGGAGGGAGCTTGAGAGAGATGCAGAAGCAGAGGGTACCACACTTGCCGTGGCCAATGTGGAGCTATGAGAATCATGTGGCCTCTGTCTCTCTGAAGCTTGAACAGGGTTTTGGGAATTAGGGGAATGGGTGGAATGGCATACAGGAAGTCTTGACCCCAGCGAAGGAGGAAAGCATCCCTTGCCTGAGCCGGAGTTCTGGAACAGAACTGGGGATGTTTGGCATTCCACGGACTTGCAAAGAGGTCTATGTCCGGGGTTCCCCAAATTCGAAAAATCTTGGATACCTGGTCCATATGTAGGGACCACTCGTGTGGAAGCAGAACACGACCGAGTCTGTCCGCCCAAGAGTTTTGAACACCTGGAAGATAAACTGCCTGCCAGAAGATGAATGTGATGCTCTCTGGCAAGGGCCCACAGTCGCAGAGCTTCGTTGCAAAGCAACAGAGAGCCAGTTCCTCCCTGCTTGTTTACATAGAACATGGCTACCTGATTGTCCGTGTGGATAAGGACTGTCTTGTGGCTGAGCAGGGTGTGGAAAACTCGCAGAGCAAGGAAAATTGCTCTGAGTTCCAAGAAACTGATATGTAGACAAGTCTCCTGTGGGGACCAGATGCTCTGGGTGGAGAGGTCCTGAAGGTGAGCTCCCCAGCCCATTGGAGAAGCATCTGTTGTAAGAGTTGCTTGGGGTAGAGGTTGTTGAAAGGGGGACCCCAGCAACAAGTTTTGAGGGGACTTCCACCACTGGAGGGACAAAATGAGGCGACTTGTGTTTGCTATTTTGTCTGACAGGCAGCCTACTGCCTGGGTCCATTGGGTGGATAAAGTCCACTGAGCTGCTCTCATGTGAAGGCGAGCATATGGTACCACATGTACGGTGGATGCCATGTGGCCTAGCAACTGTAACATCTCTCGAGCAGTTAGTAGGGGTTTCAACTCTGCTTGAGAAGCTAACTGCATCAAGCGAAGGCAACGGGCCGGGGGAAGATAGGCCCTTGAGGTATCCAGCAACGCCCCTATAAACTCCAGGGACTGAGTAGGGATTAAATTGGATTTTGGGATGTTTATTACCAGCCCTAAATACTGAAGGATATGCATTGTGCAGGTGAGAGAAGTCCTGGCCTCTGAGTGGGAGCTCGAATGAGCCAGTCGTCCAGGTAAGGGAAGACGAATATTCCCAGGGTGCGCAGAAAAGCAGTAACCACTGCCATGCATTTCGTGAACACCCTTGGTGCAGAGGCCAGACCAAAAGAGAGCACTTTGTATTGATAGTGCTCTTCCTGAAAAAGGAACCAAAGGAACCTTCTGTGAGATGGATGGATGAGAACATGAGTGTACGCATCCTTGAGATCTAGAGAACAAAGCCAATCCTGACTCTGAAGGTATGGCAGCAGAGTTCCTAGAGGAACCATCTTGAATTTTTCTTTGACTAGGAATCTGTTCAACTCTGAGATCTAAGATGGGTCTGAAGCCCCCCGTTTTCTTTGGAATAAGAAAATAAGGGGAGTAGAACCCTGTGCCCTGTTGTTGAAAAGGCACTTCCTCTATGGCCCCCTGGGCAAGAAGAGTGGCAACCTCCTGCTCCAACAGGTTGAGGAGGGAGGGTGGAGAATTGAACTGGTGCACTCTTGTGAGAGGGGGCAAGCTTGAAAAATGAAGCTTGTACCCCTCTCTTATGATGGAGTGTCCAATGCTCTGCTGTAATTTGCCCCCATATGGGAGCAAAGTGACATAACCTTCCTGGAATGGTGGAGGGCTCTGGTCCTTCTAGAGCCAGGAAGGCTAAGTTCTCTAGCTGAAAGTCAAAGGCCCTGAGGGGGCTGAGGTTTGCAGCCTTTGCTTTACTCTGTTTGGAGGATTGCTGACGTTTGGAAGGGAACTGAGCTGCAGGAGATGCCCACTGACTATAAGCAGGATAGAATCTTTCCTTCTTAGAAAAAGGTGTTTTCTTGAACAACCTTTTCTTAGCAGGAGCAGCTGTAGATTTGGATAGTCTATCCAAAGCAGAATTTTCAGCATCCATCTGATTGGCTTTTGCTTGCCAATCCTTACCAAACAGGTTCTCACCTGTACAAGGGATATTTCCCAATTCATCTTGAACCCAGATCTCCAAATCAGATGCTTGAAGCCAAGCAATCCTACGTGCACCTATGGCAACAGCTGAGGCTCTGCTTACGCATTCAAAGGAGTCGAAAGCTGCACGGTTGGAGAATTTGGAGATATCCTGGGCATGTTTGAGCCCAGTGAGAAATTCCTGCCTTTTATCTTCAGATATAAAAGGACTTAAAGTCTGCAAATGGTCAGTGACTTAAGAACATTCCCATGTAAAGACTATAGGAATTAATTCTCGCAGCAAACATGGAAGCCTGGAAGACTTCTTCCAAAAGCATCCAGGGTTCTACATTCACGTCCTGGAGGATTAGAGGCATGTCTTTTGGCACTTCTAATCTTTCTCATTGCAGACTCAACCACAATAGTGTGGTGAGGAAGTTGAGTTTTATGGAAACCAGGACAAGGAGGGACATGATACATGGTATGCAACCTGCGAGAATGAGGAGAGGTGGTTAGAGGTGCTTCCCACATCCTCAACATGAGATCATACAGAATCTCATGAATAGGTAGGGTAGCTGCCTCTTTAGGAGTTTTAGGATATTGTAAAATATCTAACTCCTTAGCTCTGGGCTCTGATTCAGGAGCCACTGTAATAGAGACCCCGAGCCACCTCTGATAAAGTCTTGAAAAGACAAATCCTCTGGAGGAGACATCCTTCGTTTAGGAGAGGACTCCTCCTGTGGAAGAAGCATCACTGCATCGACCGACTCTTCAGAATCCTCAGAGGAATCGAAGTATCGTCTGTCCGGATGCTCTTGCAAAGCCCGATACCCGTACCAACCAGGATCGGTATCGGGAATCACCGGTACCGGGGTATCAGTACCAGAGGGCTTTAGAGGACAGAGTACCGGCATAGCGGACACCGATGCTGATGTCACCAGTACCGGGATTGGTGCCGATGGCGATGCTAGAGCTGGTACCGGCGGAGTAGTCTGTTGCAGTACCACGGGTGTCGATGCCACAAGGAAAGCCGCCAGACTGCGTTCGATGGACAGAATCCTCTGATCATTGACGCCGCCAATGCCTGGAAGTCGGTACCGGTGGAAGCCACCGGTACCCCAGAGCATGGCACCAGGAGATCTGTCGAGGCCACGCCATCGAGATCATCCTGGAACCCCGATGATGATGCTTTAGAGGCCGGAGCCTCCCGCCGGGGTAATTTTGCCGGTGCAGAATCCTCAAGGGCAAGGCCAGAGGCATCTCGATGCTTAGATCTACCCTTCGAGGACCGGCTGGATTTATGTTTAGTTACCTGAGATCCATGTGAGGAAGCAGCAGCCCTGGAAGACATCGATGCCACCGAAGCCGCATCAGAGGGAAAACAGGGTACTGAGCTTGGCAGCTCAGTTCTGCCGACCTCTTTTAGACATCATGGAACAGGACATACAATCTGCTATGGAATGGTCAGGACCTAAACGTTTTAGACACCATTCATGGGTGTCGGTGACAGAAATAGTACCGCCACATTTTGTGCACTTTTTAAAACCTGAGGCAGGCTTCTCCATATTTAAGGAAAAAAAAGTTTGGGCCCAAGGCCCAAAAGTGAAGTGCACCTGAAGAAAAAGAACGGTAAAAAGTTTTTTGTTTTTTTTTACAAGAAGAACAGAACAAGGACCGGCGGTACCGGTACAGCGTCGAAGAAGGCAGATGCGACAGAAAAGAAAGAAAGAAAAAATAAGGAAATTCTTCTGCGTTGACAGGAACACGACCTGCTGGCTCCGCGGAAAAAGAAGAACTGAGGAGACACAGTTGGGAAAGGCGGGAAGGCAGCACGCAGGCGCTGTGGGATGCTCCCAAAAGCTTTCTGATTGGATGCTGGGGAGCGTTCCCACGCAGGCTCCATCGGTACTGAAGTACCCATATGTGAAGACTCATTCAGCGTAGTTACTCACCTGTAACAGGTGTTCTCCAGGAGCAGCAGGAATCAGTCCTCACATATGGGTGACGTCGGCGCCGACGGAGCCCTCGCGGAGCAATTTTCCCCAGCTTTCAAAGAAAGCCTTGGGGAATTGCAGCGCGCATGCGCGGTCGCCTTCCCGCCCAAGGGTGCCATCTTAGCCAGTCTGATGACATAGCTAAAAGACAGCATAAAAATTTGCAAAAAAACTTAAGCAGATGATTGCAA
Organism: Ichthyophis bannanicus; assembly: GCA_033557465.1. Classification (NCBI taxonomy): domain Eukaryota; kingdom Metazoa; phylum Chordata; class Amphibia; order Gymnophiona; family Ichthyophiidae; genus Ichthyophis; species Ichthyophis bannanicus. Next base: position 522,230,602 of record CM066036.1, on the reverse strand, counting down.
CTCCAAGGGGAGGAGGGAGGGTTGTGAGGACTGATTCCTGCTGCTCCTGGAGAACACCTGTTACAGGTGAGTAACTACGCTTTCTCCAGGACCAAGCAGGAAGTCAGTCCTCACATATGGGACTCCCAAGTTTAAGGCTACCGGAGACCCTAAGCACAAAAATGAGCTCCCTCTAGCTCAGCAGCACAGAACGAAGGAATCTTCGCTGAATTACCCACCGGTAGCCCACATCCGGGATGGAGGGTAGGAGTTGCTCAAACCTCAAAGAGATTACGGAGGACTGCCTGTCCGAAAGCACTGTCCCTGCGGGACTCCCTCTCGAGACAGTAATGGACCGCAAAAGTCTGGCTCGAAGACCAAGTAGCGGCCCGGCAGATGTCTGCCAGCGGAACAAAGCGGAGGTAAGCCACTGACGTAGCCTTTGCCCGAACACAATGAGCCGTGACTCGACCATCCAAGGAGAGCCCGGCTGCCCCATAAGCCCAAGTGATACAGTCCGCAACCCAGATGGACAGAGTACGCTTGGAGACCGGGAGCCCCAATTTATTGGGATCAAAAGACACAAAAAGCTGAGCAGCTTTACGGTGCTCCCGCGTACGGTCATGGTAGAAGTTCAATGCCCTTCTACAGTCCAGGGTATGGAGGACCATTTCAGCTCGGCTGGAGTGTGGTCTGGGAAAGAAGGTCGGAAGTACCACCTCCTGATTGATGTGAAAAGGGGAGACCACTTTTGGAAGAAATTTTGGGTGAGTCCGTAGGACTACCCTATTTTTGTAGAACCGAGTGTAAGGGGGATCAGACACGAGGGCCTGCAATTCACTTACGCGTCTAGCGGAAGTGAGGGCTATCAAGAACAATGTTTTCCAAGAAAGAAAAACGGAGAGAACAGGTAGCCATAGGTTCAAAAGGCGGACAGGTGATCCGCTGTAAAACCACATTCAGATCCCAGTCAGGCGCTGGCGGGCGCAGAGGTGGTTTAAGTAGAAGGAGACCTCGGAGAAACCTCGCTACGAGAGGGTCGCTGGAAAGAGGTCTGCCGTCCACCGGTACATGATGTGCTGAAAGAGCACTGAGGTGAACTTTGACGGAGTTGGACTTAAGTCCCAGATTAGAGAGGTAGAGCAAGTACTGCAAGATCACCGACACCGAGCAGGAGAAGGGATCCTGAGACTGCTGGGTACACCAAACGGAAAAGCGACGCCATTTAAGGGCGTAGCATTTGCGGGTAGAAGGTCGCCGAGAAGCTAGGACGACCTCTTCCACCTCTGCCGGCAGGAGAAGGGGAGCAAGGACTACCCTCTCAGCAGCCAGGTCATTAGATTGAGAGATCTGAGGTTGGGGTGTAGCAGAGACCCCTGATCCTGAGTGAGGAGATCCGGTTGAAACCCCAGAGGGAATGGATCCTCTACCGCTAATTGCAGCAGGAGTGGAAACCACGGCTGTCTGGGCCAGCGAGGGGCCACCAGGATCATGGAAGCCTTGTCTCGGAGAACCTTGAAAAGAGTTCGAGAGACTAGCGGAATGGGAGGAAAAGCATACAGAAGGCTCTCCGACCATGAGAGTAGAAAAGCGTCTGCCGCAACTCGAAGGGGATGTGGCTGACGAGAGCAGAAGCGAGGAAGTTGCCGGTTGTGAGGACTGGCAAAGAGATCCATCGTGGGGAGGCCCCACTTTAGAAAGAGCTTCTGAACTACCAAGGGATCCAGGCACCACTCGTGCGGCTGGAGGATCCTGCTGAGTTTGTCCGCCAGGCAATTTTCTTGGCCTGGGAGATAAACTGCCTTGAGGAGAACGCCGTGACTGACGGCCCAAGAGCAGAGCTTCTGTGCTTCCCGACAGAGAAGGAAGGAGCCCGTGCCCCCCTGTTTGTTCACGTAGAACATGGCAACTTGATTGTCCGTCTGGACAAGGACGGACTGGTGAGAGGTCAGGTGGGAGAAAGCCTTGAGAGCCAGGAGGATCGCTCTGAGCTCCAGGAAGTTGATCTGCTGAGCAGACTCCCACGTGGTCCAGAGGCCCTGAGTACGTGCCCCTTGGCAATGTGCTCCCCAACCCAGGAGGGACGCATCTGTCGTCAGCACCTGGGCCGGCTGAGGTGACTGAAAAGGCATGCCGAGTACCAGGTTCGGCCGATGAAGCCACCACTGGAGAGACGAGGCATGCGGCTCGGAGACGCGCACTAGGTCTGCTAGGCCGCCTGTGGCTTGTTGCCACTGCTTGCGAAGACACCATTGAGCAGGCCGCATATTCAGGCGGGCATTGGGGGTCACATGGACGGTGGAAGCCATATGGCCGAGCAGTCTCAGGAAGCGCCTGGCGGAGACCAGGGACTGGCTGCGAAAACGGTCGGCTAGGTCCATGAGCCGTTGAGCCCTGTCGAGAGGCAGGAAAGCTCGCACCTGAGGAGTGTGCAGTCTTGCGCCGATGAACTCGAGATCCTGTGAGGGGAGCAAAGTGGACTTTGCGAAGTTTATGACAAAGCCCAAGTACTGCAGAAGAGTCACCGTGCGGTGTGTGGCGTTGGTGACCTCCGGAGCAGACGCTGCTCTGATGAGCCAGTCGTCGAGGTACGGAAAGACAGAGGCCGTGAAGCCGGAGATGGGCCGCCACCACCGCGAGACATTTTGTGAAGACTCGCGGTGTGGAGGACAGGCCAAAGGGCAGTACCCTGTACTGGTAATGATTTCCTGCCACCACAAACCTTAGGTATTGGCGGTGGCTTGGGTGGATGAGGATGTGCGTGTAGGCATCCTTTAGATCCAAGGAGCATAGCCAATCTCCCTGCTGGAGGTAGGGCAGAAGGATTCCAAGGGTAAGCATTTTGAACTTTTCCCGCACGAGGAACCTGTTGAGGTTGCGCAAGTCCAGGATGGGTCTGAGGCCTCCTGTTCTCTTTGGTACTAGAAAATACCTGGAATAAAAGCCTTGACCTCTCAGGTGGTGGGGCACCGGTTCCACCGCCTGTTCCTGTAGAAGACCTGCTAACTCCTGAAGGAGTAAGTCCCTGTGCAGGGGGAGTCGTGGAGGTTCTCCCGGGAAATAGGAGGGAGGGACCTGGTGGAAGTGGAGAAGATAGCCTTCTCTTACGACTTGAAGCACCCAGGCATCTGAAGTGATGTTGGACCACCTGTGGGCGAAGTGAACCAGCCGGCCTCCGGTGCTGGGAGGGGCCAGCGGAGGGGGAGAGGCTATGCTGAAGGAGTCAAAAACCCCCACCCTGCTGAGCAGGGGCTGGTGGTGCAGGCTTGGGGGCTTGCTGCCTACGGGACCCGTTACCCCGTCCCTTGGCCTGCTGGCCCTGTTGGGGAGCTGCGGGGGCCTGATATTGGGGGTAGTGTTTATAGGCAGCCGCCTTTCTCGGGTAAAAGGACTTCTTTCCCGAGCCCTTCTTTTTCTGGGAAGGGGCGGAGGTCTTCCTAGAAAGCCTAGTCCTGGTGAGAGTCTCTGTCTCTAGATGTGCAGCCTTCTCGTCCATAGGTTTGCCAAAGAGGTTTTCACCTCGGCAGGGGACATCGACCAACTTGTCCTGCACCCAGGGCTCAAGGTCAGACGACTGAAGCCAAGCCTGTCGGCGGGCACCGATGCCGGCTGCGGCCACTCGAGCCGATGCTTCAAAGCCATCATAGGCTGCTCGGGATATGAATTTTGAGCATTCCCGAATGCCAGTGGACAAGGCTAGGAACCTCCGCAAAGGTTCCTCGGACAATCCAGCGGAGAATCCGGCTAGCTCTTTAGCCAGGTCTCGGAGATACATGCCCATGTATAGCTGGTAGGTCTGGACACGACACGCAAGCATAGAGCCCTGGAAACACTTCTTACCAAGGCCATCCAGGTTACGGGCCTCCCTGCCAGGAGGCACCGAGGAGTGCATCTTCTGGCTCTTAAGACGATGCATGGCCGATTCCACTACCATGGAATGGTGTGGTAGCTGTGCTTTTTGGAAGCCAGGGCTCTTGCGGACTCGATAGATAGAATCGACCCGCTTGCTCAGGACCGGCGAGGAGGCTGGACTCTCCCACATGCGGAAGAGTAGTCGTTCCAGCATGGGAGGAACCGGTACAGTAAAGTGTTCCCTGGCGGGAGAGTCATACTGGAGGGCGTCGAGCTCTTCGGCTCGAGGCTCCTCCTCGGGATCCGCAGGGAAGGCCAAAGCCTTGGCCATATCCCTGACGAAGTCCGAGAACCGGGCATCCTCCGGAGGGGACTGCTTCCGAGGTTCGGACTCAGGCGAGTCCGAGGGGACACACCGAGTCCGAAAAGAATCAGGTGACTCTTCCTCTTCAGACTCCCAGACCGACTCAGAGGAGGAATCGGTGGGGTCGGCCCGGGCAGGCTGCGGCGCCGGCCGCCCCGACGCCGAGGGAGTCGGCGTCAACGACCTCGGTCCCGAACGGGAGGCCGAGGGTGACCTCGACCGAGGATCGACTCGAGTTCGCATGGACTCGAGGATCGGCTCGGTCTCCGGGGTCGACTTAGACGTCGACGTCCCGGCGGTCGGGGCAGCGGCGCCAGCGAGGCTAGCGAGCAGTGCCCGCTGCTGGTCCATGAAGGCAGACAGTCTGCTCTCCAAGGCCGTCAACCTGAGTACGACCTCGGCGGTCTCAGAGGCGAGTCCAGGAGGACCACAGGACTTACCCGAGCAGGCAGCTCCGACTCCATGCGAGGTCGCTTCGAGAGGTGCTCCTTCTCCAAGGACCCGGGACGGCTATCGGGGCTATGCGACCTGGCCCTCGCGGAGCCAGGAGCGTCCACCGACGCCGCCCTCGCGGGTTTCACCTTCCGTCGATGGTCCCCGGAGGGAGAACCCCTGTCGGAGGAACTCCGGCGACGGTCAGAGCTGGAACCTCTGGACGCCGAGGCCTCCGACGAGGTCCGGGTACGGCTGGGGTCAGCGAAGATCCTATCCCGCTGATGCCGCCGACTTCTCAACGCTTTGGAGGACATTTTGCCACAGGCCCCACAGATCATTTCTTCATGATCCGGGCCCAGGCAGCGGAGGCAATTATCGTGTGTGTCAGTTAGTGACATATTTCGGTCACACTGACCACACCGCTTGAAACCACTGGCAGCCATCGGGGGAAAAAGGGCCCCTGCGAGGTCAAAAGACCGGGCTGCCAGTGAAAAAACCAAAAACGAAACTGACTAAATCAGAAAAACCGAAAAAGAAGAAGAGGACTCGTGACCGGCGTCGCGAGTCCGGGCGGGAAGAAGACCGGCGTCAAACCGAAGGAAAAAAGAGAATATTACGAATAAAATCAACTTTTTCGCGGGGACACGACGGGTACGTCTGTAGGACTCCACGGAAAAAAGAAGACTGGCTAAGATGGCACCCTTGGGCGGGAAGGCGACCGCGCATGCGCGCTGCAATTCCCAAAGGCTTTCTTTGAAAGCTGGGGAAAATTGCTCCGCGAGGGCTCCGTCGGCGCCGACGTCACCCATATGTGAGGGCTGACTTCCTGCTTGGTCCTGGAGAACTGCTTGTTCCTGGAGATTATATTCCAATCATTAAACCGAAAACAGTTTACCTTAAGTCATCTGGCCATTTTAGTTTTCTAAATGCATTGGTTCCAGTCTCTGGTTTCTGCATCTCCTAACTCTTTCCAGGGTCTCGATTACATCTGCTACTTCTCTCCTGTACATACATCTCTTTACACTGATCTTTTACTTTTCAGTTTTCTTCCATTTATTTATTTTTAATCTCTCTATGGACTCAAATTTCTCTCATTCTTACCATCTTGTCCTCAACATACTTTTCATCCTTAACCCACATATCTCCCATTCCCAATCTCTTATTCCCTAGTCTATCACTAATTCTCTTTCCTGCTGTGTCCGGCGTCTTCTCTCTAAAGGCTGTTAGTGTAGCTAGGTTTAAAAAAAGGTTGACAAGTTCCTGGAGGAAAGGTCCATAAACCATTATTAAGAAGGGACTCAGGATATCAATGCTTGATCCAGTACAAGCATTGTGGAATCTGCGTCTTTTGGGGAAACTGCTAGGTACGTATGACCTAGATTGGCCACTGTTGGAAACAGGATACTGGGCTTGATGCACCTTGGTCTGACCCAGTATGGCATATCTTATGTTCATTTTCCCCCCCACTGTCTAGATTGCCCAATCCAGTATCTGCCCTTGCTATCTCTCCCCATCCAGCATTACCTCTTACACCATATCCAAACTCATGTCCAGCATTCCTGTCCCCCTTCATATTTCCTCTCATGTCTAGCATCTGTACTCCATCCATCTCCCTTGTTTGTCAAGTCCAGTTTTTCCCCTCTGTAGCTTTGCACCCTCCCGTGTCCAGCATCTCCCATGTCCAGCATCTCTCATCTCTCCCAATATCCAGAATTTCCCCTCCATCTCCCTATGACCCCACCACATCAAGCATCTCCTTATCCCCAGCTCCTTCGTGTACAGCAGGGGTCTCAAACTCCAGTCCTGGAGGGCCACAAACCAGTCAGGTTTTCAGGGTATCCCTAATGAATATGCATGAGATATATTTGCATACAATGGGGCAGTGCATACAAATATGCATGCATATTCATTAGGGATACCCTGAGAACCCGACTGGTTTGCGGCCCTCCAGGACTGGAGTTTGAGACCCCTGGTGTACAGCATCACTCACCCAAATTTTCTCCCACTCATGTCCATCAGCCTATAACCCACCATCTTTCTATTACCCCCTCCCCTGTGTCAAGCATCCCCCTTCCCTCTCTTTCTATCCCTATGACCTTCTCAATGTCTAATATTTCCTTTCCTTCTCAGTTTCCTCTATCCCTTCTGTCTGCGTCAACTGCAAGAACCCCCCCCCCCCCCCTCCAGATTCAAGCAGCAGCAGTGCTGTTGCAACCCAGGCTGTTTCAACCTCTAGAAGGCTCTTGGAGCAATCTTTCTGATTGGGGGGGGGGCCCTTATCTGTCACTTCCTCATCTGTGCCCCCTCCTTTTGTCAATTCACTTCTTATCCGGCACTGCTGCCCCTTCTCCAGGACATGCAGCAGTGACAATACATTTAAAAAGAGGCATCATGGTGTAACCTTCTTGTCTGGCACCACAGTGCCGTTCGTGCTCCCACTTCTGCCCCATCTAATTTGTCGGGGGGGGGGGGCACAGAAGTGGAAGCATCAAAATGCCAGTGGCGCCTTTATGTATGGTCACTGCTGCATGTCCTGGAGAGAGGCAGTAGCGGCAGCCAAGAGCAGTGTGGGAGGGTTCTGTGCAGTTGGCGCAGTGCAGGACCTCCAGCTGCATGGGGCCATATGCAGACAAAATCCCCTCACATGCCTCAGGATGAGCTGCACCATTCCACCATGCAAAAAGTTGACAAGATGCTTATCCTCAATGATTTTAGGGCTTGTATTCCTATAAAAAGGGCTCTTCCATCAAGTACTGTGTCAAGGAGTGTAAAGACTTATGCAACCAAGACTTTGGTATCTTATTATATATGCCTGTCATCTATCAACGTTTTTATACCGCTATATCTACCAGTCATAACGGTTTACAATCAAAACAACTGTAGCTTTAACAGAACTGGTAAGCAGATGACATCAAACTGTAACAAAACAAAAAATGGGGGGGGGGGGGAGGGAGCAGAAAAAAAAAGTGGTGAAAACAAGGATATATAAACTAAGTTTAATTAAATTATGGTATGTACATGCGTTGTGTGATGTGTTTATAGAGAATACATAGGAGGTTTAGGTGCAAGGTGCTCTGTAAACAGGAGTCTTTAGCTTGTGTCAAAACACAGCAGCGGAAGATGAGCAAATATCTGCTAGTAGGGAGTTCCATTCTTTAGGCACATATAGGAAGAATGCACTTTTTGATGTAGACTGGTTGCATTTGAGTTTAAGGCTTGGTATGAGTGTGGGGTCATGTAAGGTTGTCCCTTCTGCTTCTATTATCCAGTGGTCTGAATACGTGTTTCTAGGATGTTTGCAGAGGTGTTGGAGAATCTTGAATGTGGCAAGTAGGATTTTGTATCTGATGCTGGAGAGTATAGGGAGCCAGTATAATTTGGCTTAAGTTGGGATGATGTGGTCCATTCTTGGGAGTATTGGACATTAGTTTGGCTGCAGTGCTCTGTGCTATTTGCAATGGGTGAATGGTAGATAGCAGAAGCCCATAGTATATTATATTGCAATAGTCCCATATAGGGGGTAGGCATGCTTGACATACATCCCTTAAGTCTGACTGGTCGAGCAGGGGGAAGGTCTGAACAGTTCTCATCTTGTGGTATGCTGATTTGATTACTTGTTTGATGTGTAGCTGGAAGGATAAACATTTGGGAAGAACACTAGACCAAAAACTAACATGTTCCTTGACCAAGTACTGCATCGTGCAGCTTTATGGTGACTGAAGTAATGAACGTAGTGCTTCTAGTTATATGGAGAAGCTCAGACTTACTTTGATAGTTAAGATTGTTTTCTGTAAGCCAACTTTTCATGTTGAAGTGTTGAGTGTATTGTGTAGATTACTGGAGCAAAACTATTTGAAATGTATTTTGAATTATATTTCTAGAAAGACTGAAGAATGTTCCAGGATAAGGGACTATACATTAGTCCAAATGAAAGAGACCATTCATCTCACAAAAGGGCATCAACTAGATTTCAGACAAGGATTTGTTACCATCATTCTATGAAAGTCTACATCCCTATGCCAATTCAGTGGGTCACTGAATTTCTCTTGTTTTATTTAATCAAATCAATGGCACCTATGGAAAAGCTCAAATGGGATTAAAGTTAAAGTACTGTATATAGTTATTTGAAACTGCTTAACCTGTTTTCAAATAGGCAGTTTTACATGGTCAAGGACATGTCTATCACAAATCTCACTAACAATTTAAGCTTGAAAGTTTCCCATTTGCCATTTAATACACTGATCTGGCTTGCTGTGGGAAAATCCCCTTTAATACAGCAAATCTAAAATTCCAAAAGCTATAAAACGGCTAAGACTAATGGCACTTTTACACTTTGAGAAACTGAAAATGGGAAATTTGCAGTCTAGTGCAGCAAGGCAGAGAAGAGTAAATTAGACTTACCTGCTAATTGTTGTTCCTTGGGGAACTCTAGTCCAGTCCCGGAACCATAGAGTTGTGAACCTCCACCAGCAGCTTTGGAGACTGAACATCTTCATCTCTTTGATCATCCAGCTATATGCAGCCCCAAGGACCGCCCACACATCAGTACCTATTGACAAAGCATACTAAGCAGAGCAACAAATAAGTAGATATAACAGTGGAAAAAAGGATCCTGACCCTAAAGTTCCCACTACTAGCAAAAATTCTATTTTTTCTTTTTTCCAATTGCGTAAGAACAACCTCCCGCCTACGGGAAGGCAGACCAGAACGGCCGTGGCGACCCTTGTGCAAAACGCATGCAACAAGAGACGCCACCGCTCACCCCCAAGATTTGACCCCGAAAGGAAACTAAGGCGTGCTGCAAGCAGAGGAGCTCTGACCGAAAGTATAGAGAACAAAAACCCTGGCAGACTCCTATAATGAATGTACCTTCTTGGCTGGCAGCGAGAACAGATAGACAGGGAGGGATCCGGGACTGGACTAGAGTTCCGCAAGGAACAACAATTAGCAGGTAAGCCTAATTTACTCTTCCTTAGCGTCCCTCTAGTCCAGTCCCAGAACCATAGAGGATGTAACAAAGCAGTAAGTATCTCAACGGGAGGGCCTCGCTAGTCCAGCCTGAAGCACCCGAGACCCAAACCGCGCATCCGACGCCGCCTGCACATCCAGACGATAGTGCTTAGCAAAGGTGTGCAAGGACGACCACGTCGCCGCCCTACAAAATATCCACCGCCGGTACCAAGCTAACTTCTGCCCAAGACGCCGCCTGCGCCCTAGTCGAGTGAGCCCGAAGCCCGGCAGGAACCATCCTGCCGTGTAAAAGGTATGCCGATGAAATCGCCTCTTTCAACCAGCAGGAAATGGAAGACTTAGACGCCGCTTCCCCCTTGCACAGACCGCCAAATGCGACAAATAGGCGATCGGACTTATGGAAGGCCGTCGTTTCCCTCAAATACCAACGAAGAGCTCGACAGACATCCAACGCATGCAAGGAGTTATCCGCGTGCTTGCCCCGTTCCTTGCAAACACCGGGAGAGACACCACCTGATTCATGTGAAACGCCGAAACTACCTTAGGCAAAAACGCGGGAACCGGTCGCAATACCACCTTGTCGGCAGAGAAAGACAGATAGGGTTCCCTACACGAAAGAGCCTGCAACTCCGAGATCCTGCGAGCTGACGAGATCGCTACCAGAAACACTGTTTTCAACGTCAAGTCCTTCAACGAAGCTTGCGCCAAGGGTTCAAAAGGCGAAGCCACCAGAGACCTCAACACCAAATTCAAGTCCAAGGGCACTAAAGCCCTGCACAGAGGACGCATAAGCAACACTGCTCGCAAGAAGCGCTTCACATCCGCATGGGACCCCAATAACTGGCCCTGAACCTTGCCTCGAAAAAACACGCAAGAGCTGCAAGTTGTACCCTCAACGAACTGGCCGCCAGGCCCTTGTCCCCCCCTGCTTGCAAGAAGGAGAGGATCTGAGGAACGGAGGTCCGCAAAGGCCGCAACTCGCGAGCCGCACACCAGCTCTCAAAAATACGCCAGACCCGGACATACGCTAGCGACGTAGACCGACGCCGCGCCCGCAACAAGGTAGCAATAACCTCCGGAGAATAACCTTTGGCTCTCATTCGCGCCCTCTCAATAGCCATGCCGTAAGCGAGAATCGAGCCACCTGAGGCATCTGCAGCGGCCCCTGCCGAAGGAGATCCAGCCGAGGAGGAAGGAGCCACGGATCAGCAACACTCAACCGCACCAGATCCGCATACCAAGGCCGACGAGGCCAGTCCGGGGCAATCAGAACCACGGGACCCGGATGCCGCTCGATCCGCTGTACCAGGCGACCCAGCAGAGCCCATGGAGGAAAGACAGAGCAGCCCGTACCTTGGCCACCTTTGTGCCAATGCATCGAGGCCTTCCGACATGCGTTCCTGACGCCTGCTGAAGAACCTTGACCTGCGCGGACTCGAAGGTCGCCATGAGGTCCATTATCAGCAGATCCCAACGACGGACCAGCAACGCAAATACCTCGGGATGTAGAGACCACTCTCCGGGGTCTACCCTGCGACGACTCAGAAAGTCCGCCTCCACATTGTGAACCCCCGCGATATGCTGGGCCGACAGACACTGAAGATGCCGCTCTGCCCAATCCAGAAGCAGATCCGCCTCCGCTTCCAACGCTGCGCTGCCTGTGCCTCCCTGGCGATTTATGTAGGCTACCGTGGAGGCATTGTCGGATAGCACCCTGACCACCGCTCCCTGCAGCCAAGGCTGAAACGCTGTCAGAGCCAACCACCCGGCTCTCATTTCCAGTCGGTTGATGGACCACCGGCTCTCCCGCGAGGACCACTGGCCCTGAGCAATCTGGCCCTCGCAATGAGCCCCCCCAGCCGCTCAAACTGGCATCCGTCATCAGCAGACACCAGACTCCAAGGGCATACCGTTCGCCAGAGAGCGCCGACGCAACCACCAGCGAAGGCTGCGCCGAACCTCCAAGGGGCAAACTGACGAGCTAGCAAGTCGGACTGATGACACCATCGACGCAGCAGCGCTCGCTGCAGGGGCCGCATGTGCGCCCTTGCCCACGGAACTACCTCGATGGTCGACGCCATCGTGCCGAGAAGCTGAAGGTATTGCCAAGCCGAGGACGCCCGTCTCGCTAGAAACTGCTCCACCAGCCGCCTCAGGGCCCGCGCTCTGTGCACTGGGAGGAAAACCTTCCCGTTGCCGGTCTCGAAACGCGCCCCCAAATACTCCAAGGTCTGCGAGGGAAGAAGGCTGCTCTTTGCCCGATTGATCACCCAGCCTAACGACTGCAAAACCTGTATGACCCGCGCCGTCGCCCGGAGACTCTCCTCCCTCGAATCAACCAGTCGTCGAGATAGGGATGCACGAGGACACCCTCCTTCCGCAGGAACGCCGCTACCACCACCATGATCTTCGTGAAGACCCGTGGCGCCGTCGCTAGGCCGAAGGGCATGGCTTGAAACTGAAAATGGCCCATCGGCAGCGCAAACCGCAGAAATCTTTGATGTTCCCGGCGAATGGGAATGTGCAAATAGGCCTCCGTAAGGTCTAGGGACGTTAGGAATTCCCCCTCACACACCGCCGCTATGACCGAGCGCAGCGTTTCCATGCGAAAATGCGACACCTGGAGGCACCGATTCACTCTTTAAATCCAGGATTGGTCAAAAGGTGCCCTCCTTTTTCGGCACGACGAAGTAGATGGAGTATCGACCGGACCCTAACTGCCCCTCCGGCACGGGGGCGACCGCCCGGAGCCGAAGCAGCCGGGAAAGTGTATCGGATACGACTCGTCGTTTCCAGGGAGCGCTGCACGGGGACATAACGAAGGAATCGAGCACCGGTCGATGTAGCTCGAGCGCATATCCCTCTCGTATCACTTCTAACACCCACCGATCGGATGTGATAGCGGCCCAGGCAGGGTAGAAATCCCGCAGTCTGCCCCCTACGGGAATCACCGCCACCGGAGCCGGCCTCGCTTCATTGTGACTTTTTGGGGACCTGCGCCTGGAAGGAGCCAAAACCTCTACCTGCCCCCCGAAATCCGTGGAAACTCTGTCCGCGCCCCAGATATCTGGAACGCTGGGACTGACCAAAGCGGGAGGCACAAAACCTCCGAAAGGACTGCTGAGACCCCCGGAAGGTGAAGGTCGGCTTCCCCTGCTTGGGCTTATCCTCCGGAAGCTGACCCCCCTTAGAATCCCCGAGATCTTTTACCAACCTATCCAAGTCCTCTCCAAATAACTGCCTGCCCTTAAACGGCAGCTTACTAAGGCGAGCTTTAGAAGAGCCATCAGCCGCCCAATTGCGTAACCAAAGAGAACAACGCGCCGCTACCACCAACGCCATGCCGTTAGCTAATCCCCTAATGAGGTCATAGTGGATATCTGCCAAATAAGCGGTACCCAACTCCAATCTGGACGCCGCGGCCTCTTGTTCCGCTGACTGGGGCCCCTGAAACTGTTGAGACCAGCAGAGGCAGCCGCGCGCCACCCAGGCCACCGCCGCCTGCATTGACAGGGCAGCAACATCAAACGCCTGTCTCAACAAGCTATCAACTTTCCGATCCTGCGGGTCCTTCAATGCCGCAGCACCTTCCACCGGGATAGTAGTCCGTTTAGTAACCGTGGAAACTGCCGCGTCCACCTTCTCCCTAAAAAAAAAAAACACGAAGAAAAACAACTTTGAAAAAAAATCCAAAATGGCCGCCGGACCCGATCCCACCAAAAAAAGGACCAGAAAAAATACCCAAAAGGTCTAAAACACTCCCCAGAGCTGATTCCAGGCCACCCCAAGGCCTCCACCACTGCCTTTAGAAAGAAAAAGCTTCAAACTCTACTGACCCACACACAGGAGTGGAGGGGGGGTCAAAACACAGAGTGCTGTCCAGCGTGCCTGTCACAAGCTCTGAGTAGCAGTTATCAGAGTCAATAACAGAGTAATAACCGCTCAGGGCAGCTCGGGGAACCCCTAAATCAGTCAGGGGACCCTCAGAGCCTACTGCTGTATTCAATTGCTGCCTGTAATTGTCTTCAACCTTCTCCTCGCCCACCAAAGAGGTTCGTTAGAAAGGAGACCTGTGTCCTGTGCAGCTCCCCTGCTTGTTTGACCTATGGGGAGACTGACAGAGAGAGAAAAAAAAAAACAGATTAGAGAAAGACAGAAGGGACACAGTCAAAGATTTCCTCCACAGCAGCAGCCCAGCACCTAAATCTAGAAAATAATAAAACACTAAAGCTCTGCTTATTTGTTCCTAAGGAGCCCAGTTCTGGGCTCTGACTTCCAAGCTGCTTGGAGACAGATACTGATGTGTGGGCGGTCCTTGGGGCTGCATATAGCTGGATGATCAAAGAGATGAAGATGTTCAGTCTCCAAAGCTGCTGGTGGAGGTTCACAACTCTATGGTTCTGGGACTGGACTAGAGGGACGCTAAGGAAGTCCTACATTTTCCTATGGCTCTATGCACAACTATCAAATAGGCATTGCAACTAGTTTGGGCTCTCTTTTTCCTCACTAGAGATAAAAGTATAATCATTCAAAAGAAATGAAAGTCACAGGGAGAGGGGGGTAAAATGAAGCTTTGTTTAAATATAGTATGACAGGTCTATCTTACCCATCCAGAAACCTTCAAGTTCGTAGACGACATGCATATGGCTTTCCCTTCATCAAAACCAGTCATGGCTTCCCATTCATTCTGTAAGTTTAAAAAAAAAAATTAAAAAAAAAAAAAAAATAGATCACATTACTTTTACCTTACCCCCAAATTGTTATCCCTTAATTCATGAGAAAGTATATCATCCTTACCTATGCTCATTGCCCTTCCTTTCAGGTCTTAATGCTAGATCTACAGATTTTGCATCACACCTGAAGTAGCTATCACTCAAGAAGGTTCCAAAAGATGATGAACTTGTGCTAGACTTTCTTCGACATTTCATGTGTTATCGGGCAGGTTTAACTAGCCTTGGAAGCTGCTCACTACCTCCTGCTTTCACTTCTCTGGTAGCTGAAGTAGTTGCTGCTGCTGCCTTAATATGTCCACACTCATTAGGTTGAAGGTCTCCCATTCTAGTGAGTTTTTGATCCATATTTTGCTAAAACGTTCTTTCAAGCTGGTAGAACACCGTCTCGGCAGCAGCTTTCCATGTTTTACACTAAGCTAAGAGCTCCTGCTGTTCTTCTATTGATGGCACCTGCTTATAGTCTGAGAAAAATCAGGTCTGTTGACCAATTGTATTAACACACACAATGAGCTGGATTAAAAGAAAAATGTCAATATTGCAGGATAAAATAGCAGCAAACAGTTCACACTTTTTTTTTAAATTAGTGTGTCCTAATATGATGCTAATCTTTATGAACTCATGTATCCATAAAACCTCTCCTTTCAGTTTGTAGCTATCTAAGCTAACTAAGATCCCTTTAGATTCCTCTTCATATCTGACCTTGTCCATTTATTTCAGCAACCAGCATATACTGTTCATTCCTAGTCATTTAGGCCATTACTGTGCATGACAGGTCAGACATTTTGATAAGGATTACAAGATACGATAAATCTCATGATGCACTAGGTTTTTTGGGTACCTTAACCTAGGAATAAATGCAGGGCATTTAAATTACATGGAAACCTCAGAATGGCAGTTTTTGGAAAACACCTCCATTTGAAGAAAGAAAATCCCCAGGAGCCATAAAAGATGGTCTTACTTTTGACCTAGCCATATCTGAGGACTTTTCCTTGGATACTCCCATAAGTTGATAGGCTCATGGGGGCTTTGTCGTGAAAATGCATTGCTATGAAGTCCTTTTTTACCCCTTTTAATTAAATGGCTTGAATTACTGTGCTTAAAATAGGGTTTAGTTATGTGCCTGCAAGGAAGGGCAATAATAAAGTTAACCTATTTAAATCCCCTATGCCTGCCTATTTAAACATTGTGGCTAATTTGTGTTTTCTGGAACAGTAGCTATACTGTTCAGACCACTGGTAGAAGAGAAACATGGCTACCAGAACAAACTGTATGAATAAAAGCTATCAAAAAATGGCACAAGTTCAGTAGACAGAACAAAGTGGCTTACAATCCATGCTAGATAAGGAAAGCCAAATTCATAAAACAGGATGACATTTCATCAATAAGCAATGTCACTTCAGTTAGCTAATGCCTTTTTCCCTACTAGCTCAAGACAAAATAACTATACTTTATTGTATTTCCCTATCCCAAAAAGGGCTTACAATCTATAGGCTAGATTCTTATTTTACCACATTAGTATATGCTAATGTTGGTAATGCACATTAATAAAAATAGATCCCATCGCATAAAATGGAACCAAATGGCACTGGCTCATGGTAATGTGGTAGTGCCTTTTAGTAAATCTAGTCCAGTTTGTATATTAGGCAACGAAGGTTGAGTGACTTATCCCAA
The DNA here is from genome assembly GCA_033557465.1 of Ichthyophis bannanicus. Classification (NCBI taxonomy): domain Eukaryota; kingdom Metazoa; phylum Chordata; class Amphibia; order Gymnophiona; family Ichthyophiidae; genus Ichthyophis; species Ichthyophis bannanicus. The sequence continues at coordinate 522,214,597 of CM066036.1, read as the reverse complement.
TGTCACAAATAGTAGAAGAAAAGCAAAGCAGAATTTAAAACCCTGCCTCTCCTAGTTTCCCCACCGTCTCCTGTGGTCAGTAGGCAGTAGTCAATGCAGCGTTCAAAGAGCCATTTAGAATAAGTAGAGTTGAGTTTAATTTCAGATTGTCAAAATGGCTCAAATCTTTATAAAGGGCTCCCAAACTCATTGATTTTTCATGAGTTGGATACCACATTAAGCAGCCCATACTGTTATAGCACCCTCCAGAGGTGGGCAAAAGCCATCCATGAAAGAAGTGAAAACATCAGGAGAACCTTTTAAGAAATCTCTTGCAGTTTCAGATCTTTGCTCATATCCAGCTATAAGAACTGATGAAGTAGCTCCACCATGATGGTTAGCTATAATTCTAATAAATCCCCCACCCCCTTTATTGCTAGCAAGGAAAGAACTTTAGATCACTTAGTGTAACATGGGCATTTTGGATTGTAGTCAAACCAAATTTTAATTTACAAAAATTCCTGAATTTAAAAAATTTCACCCTATATGCAGCTACCCTTACAGCATGTGGTCACACATTCAAAGTAACCTATAAACAGTCCCCTTAGCAGTAGGCATTGCGCACTTCACAGTGCATGTTTCTATGCCAGAGTGGCCAGGTTGTCATTAAGTTGCTTGACTTGTGTACAGTTCCATCTTTTGTGAAGTTATTCCCATGAACAGGGCCCTTTAAACAAAAACACACATCACATACAATGCTGAGCAAGTTTGTTCCCCCCATCCAAGGATGTTAAGTACTTTTACAGTTTATACTCAACATGCAATGAGACCCTAATCTAAACCCTGGTAAAAGATAACTCCACTAAATAAATCAAAATATTGGTTTGTCCAGGTTAACAATACAGGTTCAAGAATAGATATTCTTGTGTGAAACAAAATGTGCATCTTTCAATCAAGAATTAGTACCTTCTCCCGAAGCAGCAAGCTCACCTACATTTCTGTTAACTGCTGTCTAAACACTCTTGAGAATTTTGGTCCCCTTCTTCCATTGAGAACTATTTCAAATGACATTTGAGAGCTTCCTCACATGAGCAGATCATTTTAGATCTTGCCACGTTTCTATAGTGGGACAACTAGATCCAGAACCCAGGGAGGGGAGTCATCGGCCACTGCAAAAACAATTTATAGCAAGAGAATGGAAGCAAACCAATGACTTTTACACTTCAAAACTAGAGGGGGGTACCCCCCTAAACAAAGGCAATGGGGGAGGGGAGAGAGAAGTAACCTGCTCAGTACAGCAGGGACAACTCTATAAAGGGAACAGTAGTACTGGCTCGCCCATTCTCCCGCTAAAAAGCAAAATTGCCCAATAGCTGTCACTATGGTGTGATTTTCCCATGTTAATGACTCATGACAGTTATCACCCTTTAGTAGGCATAATCTTTAGTTAAAGTTAATCCTGCTCAATGAGGTAGCACTAGTTACTGAATATTTCAGAATTTCACCCCCAAGGATACCTCATTTTGAAACCATTTACTGAATAAGCAAAAAAAGCAGATTCAGTCTGTTCAGTTCAGTTCATACAAGAAACAGCTACTATCATGAAAAGGGGGGTGGAGTCTGTATAAACCAGCACAAACGTTTTCATCTTGCATAGACTAGTTATCACACGGAAGCATGTAAAACTGCTAAGAAAATCGAGAACTGGTTTGTGGCCTTGCCTGCTGTATTTTTTATTTTTATTTTACACAACAGGCTTCCTCCTCCTTTATAAAACTCAGCTAGTGCTACAAGCCTCTCATGCACATTATCTCCTCCCATTTTGGTCCAGTCACTGCAACAGTTCCCTAGAGCTATATACATGGATTCATTATGGAATGCTGCAGTTGTTGGTTCTAGGTGTCGCCACTACACAATTAAAGACATGCTCCAGCAATGAATACTGCCTGCCGCATCCCAAACCAATGCAGGAAATGGACAGCATGCTAAGAATCACACCAGGGCTCTGTATGACACTGCTGCACAACTAGGCCAACTGCTACTTGCCTAAGACAAAGACGCTTGATAATACAGGTGTCAATAACATTGATGTGCTTGTTTGATTTTGAAATAAATATGGGCAGAGATTAGTTCTTAGCTGCTAATTTTCTTTCAAGTCTCTCCAGTCCAGACACATGGGTTATGCCCTAGCACCAGCAGATGGAGACTAAGAACAGGTTTTGATGTCACCACCTCTTACACCAGTATTCTATAAACAACACAGACCCCAGGAGAGTAACATTAGTTTTCTAACATATAAGTAGATTCTTGATACAGAGCACTTGTCAACCCCTCCAAGGAGCCCCAAACATTGTTAAAATCAAGTAGAATGCACATTTGGTACATTGGGTAACTTGTTTTCACCCAAACACCACATAGGCACCAGATACCCACACATGGGTCACCTAAGCTTCTTAACCCAGGCTCAACCGAAAAAAGATACTGAACACAGGCAGGGTTGTGGACTGGACTGGAGAGACTCAAGGAAAGAAAATTAGCATGTAAGGACTACACTTTACTTTCCTTATCCCACAAGCCCAGACACACAGGATGTACCAGAACAAAACTTAAGATTGAAGGCCAGTCTTGCAGGTCCCTCCCAACACTCACCTCCCTCCCCAAACAAACGGATTCTCATCTGAGCATTCAGGCAATAGTGCCAAACAAAGGAGTGAAGTGAAGACCAAGTTACAGCTTTACAAATATCAATAGGCAGGACGAGACCAATGCCCATGAAGCTGCTTGAACTTTAGTCAAGTGCATGCACAACCCAAAGCAGGATGGCCTTGTGTCTTAGCAAGTAAACTGATGCCATCGCATCTGAGCCATCTTGCAATAAATGCTTTTGTAGCCACCTTGCCTTTGAATGGCCCCCCAAAACAGATATTCCGGTTTTCAAAACTGCTCTGTACCCTCAAGGTAACAAAGGACCCTTCTGATATCCAGAAGGCACAATTGGTAATTCTCTGAGAAGACCGGAAGGGACACTACTTGATTAAGATGGAATGAGAACACGACCTGAATGAACTGGTCTCAACACCACCACCACACCTCTCTTGGAATCACTAAAAAAGCTCCGGTCATGACAAAGCTTGGATTTCTGAGATTTTCCAGGCAGAGCATATTGCAACAAGATGGATTTTAATGCGAGATCCTTAAGCATAGCTACCTTCAGAGGTTCATAGGGGGGACTCAGTCAAAGCAGACAAGAGCAATGACACATACTACAGTATTACCAGCTGACAACACAGGCATGTGCAAGTTTGAGCATCCTGAGCAAATTCACCTCATGATAGGAGGCAAGAACCACCCCCTGCATCCACCCCCAACAGGGTAAGGCAGCCACTTGTACCTTTAACAAATTCAATGCAAGTCTTCTCTAGACCTGCCTGCAGAAAGTCCAGAACTTTGGGCACTGAGGCTGACAGCACTTGGCTCCCCCCATCTCCTCACACCAACTCTCAAAGACACACCACACTCTGACATGCGCTGATGTAGACAGCTTTTGAGCTCAAAGCAAGGTTGCTACAACCTGAGCAGAGTAGCCTCTCTCTCATCCTTATCCTCTCAAGGGCTGTAAGCAAGAATCCATCATCTGCAGTATGAATTGAACTCTGACATCACATCTTCCTGTAGAGGAAGTCACCACAGGTCATCCACTGTTAGATTAGGTCAGCCAATTCAGAGCTATGAGACTATACCAGTCATTGATGCGTTTTTATCCTCTGCAGAAGTTGCCTAATCAGAGGTGATGGAGAAGAGATCTACAGGATGTCATTTGCAGGTTATATCTGTGCCAGGCTATCCAACCCTTTGAACATTCTCTTACCTGTGACTGAAAAATCTGCCCAACTTGGTACTGTCTGCTCATGCCTTCAGATCCATGATTGGCAGACTATAACAGTCTAAAGATGTTGCAAAAGATGGCATCCTTGAGGGCCCATTACCCCAGGTCAAGGCAGTGTTTGCTGAGAAAGTCAGCCTATATATTCTCTTTGTCACAGTCTGTGAGCACTGTCTAGCATTTCTTCCGCCCAGAGCTCTCTTCCAGACTTGCGCTTCCGCTGCTGCCCTGGCAGTTGATATAAGCTACCATGGTTGCATTGTCTGAGAAGGCTCTCACCTCTCCATGGTGCAAAAGCATGAGGAAGCACTACAGAACCAGATGAACCACTCACATCTCCAAGAGGTTGATGGGCCAGGTCCTCTCCTCTAGGGACTGGAGATCTTGCACCACTTGGGACAGACCATGCACCCCCCACCCAGAAAGGCTGGCATCATTGGTCACCACTATCCAAGTCAGGCTGTTTCAACTGCACTCCTGTCATAAGCTTCGCTGGATCCAACCACCGATGGATACTCAGCTTTGCCTCTAGTGGACAAGGCCGTTTTGCTTGAGTGCATGTACCCAAGGACCAAGGTGGCAGTAGCACCTTTCCAACACCCGCATATGCACTCTGGCCCAGGGAACAAGGTCCAAGGAGGCTACCAAACCTAGCAACTGTAGGTAATGCATCGCTGACACTGCCTGCATCCTCAAAAATGCATCCCCAGCGATTCTGGCCTCAGCACTTTATGCACAGCAAAGGCCTACCAAAGCCCCAGATCCTTGCCTACTGCAGCACACCTCACACATTGGCTTAATAGTAGGCATCAGAATGTCATGGTATGCCCTGTTAAAGCTAAGTACACTAAAATCTACCTAATGGCTCCCTCTTGCCAACTACTGGCCCTCCAACCTGTCTGCATTGAAAAACAGCAGAGCCTGTGGGGGTCCTGGTGCCTCTAGCTACTCACTTCCTTCACTTTTAAGGAGCAGGGAGCCAAACTATGTCACCTCACAATCTGGGGTGCCAGGATATGATGGGAGGGGGGGGGGGGGGTGTCTCCTTGAAGGAGATAAGTATATACACAAGGGAGGGACCTGGACCACCAGGTAATGCAACTGTCACAAACCATAAACTGACTCCATTATAGTATTTGAAGAAGTTGCAGTCGGAAACGTTCTCATCTCTCCCCCCTCATCACTGGAGCCCAGAATACACAGAGATGCATCACCATCTGCTGGAGACTGAGAAATACTGGTTTAAGACATGGTGCACAGAAACATGACAGAAAGACCACATGGCCTATCTAACTAGAACAGTCCACTTTTTATCTTTTACCTGTGTTGACCCCATGCTTTTTTGAATTCAGTTACTTTCCTCATCTCTACCACCTCCACTGGGAGACTATTCCATGGATCCACTACTCTTTTCGTAAAGAAATATTTCCGCATATCACTCCTGAATCTATCCCCCTTCACCCTCATCCCATGTCCCCTCGTAGCAGAACTTGCTTTCAATTGAAAGAGGCTCTCTCCCTGAACATTTTGTTATAGTATAACATCAAAACCTGCCATTCTCAGCCTTCTTCTGCTAGGTATAGGACATAACCCATATGTCCAGACTAGAGGGATAGGAAAGCACCCGGGGGAGGGAGAGGAAGGTAAGCATGCCTCTTATGCACACCTTATTCTCTATGGGAGTTCCCTTCATGCTCTGCAATCATCAGCACATGCAAGAATTAAATTTGTTCAGTAATACTTTAGGTGGAGAAAGCATAGTTACTCACCCGTAACAGGTGTTCTTCAGGAACAGCAGGAATCAGTCCTCACATATGGGTGACAGTACCAATAGAGCCTGTGTGGAGCATTTCCCCAGCTTTCAAAGAAAGCCTTTGGGAATGCTACCACACATGTGTGGTCCTTCCCAGATGACAGCTTAGGCAAAAATTAAAAACAGAGGCAGCAACTCCCAGGGGAGGGTTGTGAGGATGGATTCCTGCTGTTCCTGGAGAACACCTACTACAGGTGAGTATGCTTTCTCCAGAAACAAGCAGGGAGTCAAGTACTCACATATGGGACTCCCTAGCCCAAGGCTGCTAGGATCCAAACCATGACAGCACCAATCGTGACCACCAGATGAGGCTATCAGTGCAGAAGACAAGTCCCTACCCAGAGACTCCACGAGCCTGGACATCAAAGGACTGGAGGGCAGGAGTTGCCTATATAACGAGTATGCTACAGATTACCACCTGGCAGAAGGCATCATCCCTGCAAGACTCGCTCTCTAGGCAGTAAAGTGCTGCAAATGGGTGCATGGAAGACCATGTGGCAGCCTTGCATATTTCTGTTACCAGCAGTGAGTGCAGGTTAGCCACCAACAGCCATGGCCCTGATGCGATGAGCAGTGATCCAGTGCACCAGGGCAAGACCAGCTCACTCAAAAATGAAGGCAATGCAGTCTGCCATCCAAGAGGACAGAGTCCTTTTGGGTACCAGCAGCCCGTTTACTAGGGTCGAACAAGACAAAGAGCTGGGGGCATTTTGTGATGGTCCCTGGTCCTGTGAAGGTAGGACAGGACCCTCTTGCAATCCAAGGTATGCAAGACCGACTCTTCCTTGCCGGTGTGAGCCTATGGAAAGAAGGGAGAACCACCTCTTGGTTGAGGTGAAAAGCAGACACCATCTTAGGAAGGAACTTAGGATACATCCACAGCACTACTCTGTATAAAAGCGGGTGTAGGGAGGCTCCGCCCCCAGGGCCTGCAGCTCTCTCACCCTGCAGACAGAGGTCACAGCCAATAGGAAGGCCACTTTCCAGGAGAGATACCTCAGGTGACAGGTGGCCTTAGGCTCAAATGGCAGTCTGGTGAGCTGGGACAGCACCACATTGAGGTCCTATTCCGCTGCCAGATGGTGGCCTTAACAGAAGGCCCCTTTAGAATCTAGAGACCATGGTCAGGCTCAAGGTGGGCTTCCCCTCTACATGGTGGTGGTTCGCAGCTATAGTACTGAGATGTATCCCGACTAAATTAGATTTCAAGCCTAAGTACAAGAGATGCAAAAGGTACTGGAACATGAGTTGTATCTGGCAGAACAGATTCACTTTCCTATCTGAGCACCAGACAGAAAACACAGTGGGGCACAGGTTCCACTGCCTTGTCCTTGAGCAGGTTTGCAAGCTCTGCAACGAGCAAGGCCTGGTGAAGGGGCAGACAGGATGGCTCCCCTGGAAAGTAATCTGGAGGGTTTTGTTGTAAGTGGAGAGAATAACCCTCTCTCACCACCCACAGGTCTGTAGTGATGGCTGCCCAACTGTCGGCAAAGGAAGCCAGTTGCCCCCCTATGGGCTGATGTGGGTCTCCTGGGGGAAGACCCTGCCTACTGAGTCAACCCCCCCCCCCCCCCTGGCTGAGAGGGGGCTGGTGCCTGGGGCTTCCTGGGCCCATGCCCCTGGCCCTTTGGCTGTGGGGGCTGGTGGCGCTGACCCCGGTAAGGCTGGTAATGGCTAGCCGAGGGGTAAACCTTTTTTCCTTGGGAACAAGGCCTTCTTGGAAAGTCTCTGCTGGGTTACTACCTCTGCCTCGATCTCTGCGGCCTTATCCGATATAGGCTTTCCAAAATGATTCTCCCCATTGCAGGGCACATCCAGGAGCTTCTCTTGCACCCACTGCTCCAGGTCCGAGGTCTGTATTCACACAACAGGGACTGATGCCTGCAGCCACATGGGCTGAGGCCTCAAACCCATCGTAGGCAGCTCTATAGAGAAACTTAGAGTAGTCCTGGACAGCCCCGGTCAAGGACAGGAAGCACTGGAGGGGCTCCCCAGCAACACCCACCAAGAACCCCCAAGAGCTCCTGGACCAGGCTCTTCAAATAACTTTCCCATATACAGCTCTTAGGCTTGTATACAGCACTTGAACATGGTGCCCTGGGGCCCAGGCTCTCTTACCTGGGGGCATGGACAAGTAAGTTTTTTGACTCTTGAGCCTCTGCATAGACTCCACCACCATTGAGTTGTGGCTTATGGAACCCTGGGCCCTTCTGGATTCTGTAAATGGCATCAAGATGCCGGCTGACCACCATCACACCAAGGCCGGTGTCTCCCATGTAAGTCTCCTTGGGTGGAGACTCATACTGCAAAATTTCCAGCTCCTCGATGCATGGGCCCTCCTTGGACTCAGTCTGCACTGAGAGAGCTTGGGCCATGTCCTGAACAATATCATGTAATGCCACGTCCTCTGGTGGGAAGTGGCACTGAGGCTGCGGGGCTGAAGGCAAGGACCAGGGGTCAGACCCTTGTAGGCTCACTGGGGAGGACTGGAGCCTCAAAGATCAGGACCTTGACCAGGGCCAAGGACTTACCCGAGGCCAATCACACTTGGTGCCTAGCTTGACACCCCAAAGATCTGAGGCTGGGGGAACAATGATGGGAGTCCAGACAAAAGGCTAGTATGGAGGAGACTGCTCCATGGCTCCCATACAGGCCTCTGGTCAGATGCCAGCACTCCGAAGAGTGCGTCCTCCAGTAGGACTATAGGCTCTTGAACCATGGTGCAGTCACTGCTGGCCAAAAGGTGCTGCACTGAGACCCACCAAGGGACCTTCCCAGGTTTTGTTAGCAACTCGGGAAGCTGCACCTTTTTCTTCTTAGGAAGCTCCAGCGATCTACTGGAGAAGCCACCGCCACAGGAGTCCGAGGATGCCCAGACCTCCCAAGAAGAACCCTCCTTCAGGACTGGGATTGAGACGCTGGAGCAAAGTATGGCTTGGGGAACAGCTTCCCCTGCAACTCTGACCTCTTCCTGTTGGTCTTAGGGGTCATGGCCTGGCACTGGTCACAGGTGGAACTGTTGTGGCCCAGGCCCAGACAGTGGAGGCAGCAGTCATATCAGTAACCGATATGGTCTGGACACAGTCACACTTTTTAAATCCACCAGGGAGTCATGGTGGGAGAACACCCGGTCAGGTTCAAAGACCCCCAGGTGAAAAATGGCAAGTGCCGGTCAAAGGAAGAACCTGAACAAAAAAAAAAAAAAAAGGGACTGCAACGAGGCCGAGAACAGCACAGACTCGAGGCGGAGGACGGTACAAGACTGAAGCAAACAATTTGGAAAGGGAAGAGAATCGTTTTTCCCAGGAGAGATGAGCAGCACATCCGTTGGGCTCTGGGGGGGGGAGACTGAACAAGATGGCACCCTTGGGTGGGAAGGGGACCATGCATGCATGGTAGCATTCCCAAAGGCTCTCTGAAAACTGGGGAAATGCTCCATCAGCGCCAATGTCACCCATATGTGAGGACTCACTTCCTTCTTGTTCCTGGAGAACATTCAAATACAAACCACAAAGGAACACGCTGAAGGCTTTCTTTTCTAGTACTACTGCACAGAAGAGAAATACCTGGTGAAAGCAGAGTAAGTAAACAAATGAAGTAGGTTTTCAGCAGTCTTAATCTGCAATTATAACTGATTGTATAGTTGAACAAGTCAATTTTGGATTTTTTTTTTAAACTATTGGGAAGAAAAACCAGAGACACATCTATTTTCAACAATCATGGCTAAGGCCAGAGATGTTAAACCAAATCTGGACTAACAGATAATGCTGTAAAAACTCAAGAAACAGCACTTTACTTAGGCTCATGCCTTTCCAGCAGTTCAAGGCACTTTATTTAGGTACAGCAAGTATTTCCCTGTCCGCAGAGGACTTACAATTTAAGTTTGTACTGAGGCAACAGAGTGCTAAGTGACTTGCCTGAAGTCTCAAAAAGCTTTGAATTTGAACCCTGGCTTCACTGATTCTGAGCCCACCTCTATAGCCACTAGGCTACTTCTTCACATAAATAGCATGCAGCACAATTTGGTAATACTTTTTAGTAGAGGGACTGAAATCTCTTCATCCTTTTTTAGAAGAAAAATTTAAACTTTTCCCAAACTAAAAGCTGCATATTTTGTTATCATTGATAGTATCTTGTCAGATTTCCATGTATACTGCTGTTGTTATTAAAGCAGAAACCTGTTGAGGCTTAAAACATACTTCACGTTCCATCCTAAATTGCTCTTTGTCCAGGTAAAAGCACAAGAATGAAATTATGTACTGCAGGAATTATATTTCCCAAAACACTTTTACATCATATATTTGATAGATATGTATCTTTGGGTATCTAAGAGTTCAATTATATGTGCATGTAAGCCAAGAATGGACGACAGATAAGGTGGCTGCGGGCATAATTTGAGCATGCTTGAATTTGTTCACATGCGTGTTGATAACTGTCCTCATCTATAAGCAGCTGATTTCTGATCATTCCCTTTTCAAGTCATATGGCCAAGTTCCACAGCATAGGAAAAAAAATTTACATACTTGTGGAAACATGCCATTTTAATGCATTAGTTTTCTTTAATGTACAAGAATAGAGAGAAAATATATGTTGCATTATCCAAATACATTTGATTAACTACCAGGAGCTACACTCTCTTCATTAAATCAATACAAAAAATAGCAGCCTGCAGCTAGAAGATATTGCCTGAACAGAGAAGTCAGTCATAGTACGTCAGAATTATAAAACATGTAATTGTTAATTATTTTTTCTGTAGATTAGATCAGCTTATTATGGTGAAATTTCACCTAACGTTTATTTCCTTTCCTGGATCCTGCTAGACCAGTCCAAACTAGTGGGTTATCTCCCAGTGCCAGCAGACATTGGAGATAGAAAATGCTAGAACCTTCAGTGACATCTACATCACAGGTAGAGTGCCAGTGGCATACTGAATTTGACCCCTAGGGCACTCTGTTGTCACTGAAGCTTCTAGCCTTTTTTCTCCAACATCTGCTGGCAGGATTCCAGGAAAGGAAATTAATGGAAAATGAAATTTCACCTTCCAATTCATCCTGCTAGACCAGTCCAGACTAGTGGGAAGTTCAAAAGCTACTCCCCATCCGGGCAGGAAGATACAGCTAATGCCAAATAGGGTGGCTGCGAAGCAAGCAAATTCCCAAACTTGGGAAGTCCAAGTAGTAGTGGCGGGCAAAGTTAGAGACGACCAAGTTACTGCCCTACAGATATCCATCAGGGCTACCTGGGACCTTTTCCATCCAAGATGTTGCTTGTGTGCATGTTGAGTGGGCTCTCAGCCCAGTGGAAATTTGTTTTCCTTGAAGAATATAAGCAGATTTGATGGCTTGTTTAATCCAGCACAGTTGCCTTTGAAGTGGTCATCCCTTTACGTGGCCCGGAGATTAGGACAAACAAGCAATCAGAGATACCAAATGCTTTGAAATATAGGTGAGTAACTACTCTAACAGGTGTTCTCCAGGAGCAGCAGGAATCAGTCCTCACATATGGGTGTCAGACACCAATGAAGCCCCAGCGGAGCATTTCCCCAGCTTTCTATGAAAGCCTTTGGGAATGCAGGCACGCATGCACGGTTCCCTTCCCACCTAAAGGTGCCATCTTACCTCAGTCAAATGACATAGCTAAGAACAGCACACAAAAAAAATGTAAAAAAAAAACTATGTACAACTGCAACTCCCAGGGGAGGAGGGAGGGTTGTGAGGACTGATTTCCTGCTGCTCCTGGAGAACACCTGTTACAGGTGAGTAACTACTCTTTCTCCAGGACCAAGCAGGAAGTCAGTCCTCACATATGGGTGACTCCCCAGCTCTGGACTACCGAGGAACCCAGGCTGAACAAGAGAACTCCCTCTAGTCTCAGCAGCAAAAGAAGGGCATTTCACTGACACAACCTCCACCAGTAGCCCAACAGAGGGCAGGAGTTGCCTAAAGCTCAAAGAGATTTGAGTACTGCTTGGCCAAAAGCACTGTCCCTACGGGACTCCCTCTCCAGACAGTAATGGGCCACAAAAGTCTGGCTTGAAGACCAAGTTGCAGCCCTGCAGATGTCTACCAAGGGCACAGAGCTGAGATGAGCCACTGAGGTAGCCATTGCCCTGACACGGTGGGCCGTGACCCGACCCTGCAAAGGAAGCTCAGCCGCCTTGTAAGCCCAGGTGATACAATCAGCCACCCAGATGGACAAGGTACACTTGGACACAGCCAACCTCAACTTATTAGGGTCAAAGGATACGAAGAGCTGAGTAGCCCTTCTATGCCCCTGCGTAAGGTCAAGGTAGAAGGATAAGGCCCTCCTACAGTCCAGGGTATGCAGAACTGCTTCAGCCTGGCTTGCATGAGGCCTAGGGAAGAATGTTGGAAAGACCACCTCTTGGTTAAGGTGGAAGGAGGAGACAACCTTTGGGAGGAACTTAGGATGAGTCCTAAGGACTACCCTGTTCCCATAGAAGCAAGTGTAAGGCCTATCACAGACCAAGGCCTGAAGCTCACTCCCTCGCCTAGCTGAGGTAAGGGCTATCAAGAAGAGTGTCTTCCAGGACAGGAAGCGTAGAGGGCAAGTAGCCATCGGCTCAAAGGGTGGGCGAGTCAGCTGCTGCAAGATCACATTCAACTCCCACTCAGGAGCAGGACGACAGATTGGAGGCTTGAGCAAAAGCAAGCCCCTGAGAAAGCGGGACACCAAGGGGTGAACCGACAGAGAATGTCCTTTCACTAGTGAGTGGTGAGCTGCTAGAGCTAAGAGGTGGACCCGAACAGAATTGGACTTAAGTCCCTGATTGGATAAGTGCAACAGATACTGAAGTACTACAGGGACAGTACAGGAGAAGGGATCTTCTGAACATAGGTGACACCACACAGAAAACCTCTTCCATTTGAAAGCATAGGTTTTCCTTGTGGACTGTTTCCTAGAGGCTAGGACAACCTCCTCAACTTCCTAAGGTAGGCCCCAGGGAGCCAAGACTACCCTTGCAGCCTCCAAGCCATCAAATTGAGAGCTTTGAGATTGGGGTGCAGAAGAGACCCCTGATCCTGAGACAGAAGGTCGGGTTGCAACCCTAGAGGCAGTGGGGGATCCACTGCCAGCTGAAGCAAAAGTGGAAACCAAGGCTATCTCGGCCACCTGGGAGCCACTAGCAGGACAGAGGCCTTGTCCTGGAGAATCTTGAACAGAGTTCGGGCCACCAGAGGCATTGGAGGAAACGCATACAGGAGGCCCTGAGACCATGGAATCAGAAAAGCATCTGCTGCTATCCGCAGAGAATGTGGTTGCCTGGAGCAGAACTTTGGCAGTTGCTTGTTCAGTGGACTGGCAAAGATCTATCAAAGGGAGACCCCATTTTAGGAAGATCTTCTGAACTACCAAGGGATGCAGCAGCCACTCGTGGGGCTGCAAAATTCTGCTCAGCCGGTCGGCCAGGTAGTTTTCTTGGCCTGGAAGGTATACCACCCTGAGGAGCATGTTGTGCTTGAGGGCAAATGAACAAAGGACCCTGGACCCAGTTCCACCGTTTGTTCACATAAAACATGGCTACCTGATTGTCTGTCTGAACCAGGACAGATTGATAAGCCAGGGCAGGAGAGAAAGCTTTGAGTGCCAAGCGAATAGCCCTGAGTTCTAGGAGATTGATCTGTTGTGCAGCCTCCCAAGGAGACCACAGGCCCTGGGTGCACTTGAGACAATGAGCTCCCCAGCCCTGTAGGGAGGCATCTGTGGTCAGTACCACTGTGTACCCTGGAATCTGAAAGGGCACTCCTTTAGTAGATTGGGTGGGTGCAGCCACCAATTGAGGGAGCCCAGAAATGGTCTGGACACCCTTATTCTGTCTGAGGCTGCCTGTGGCTTGTGACCACTGATTCCGAAGGGACCACTGTGCAGGCCACATATGGAGCTATGCATTGGGGGTTACATGAACTGTCGAAGCCATGTGGCCAAGCAGCCTCAGGCAGAGTCTGGCGGAGACTAGTGATCTGCTCAGAAATTGGCTTACCAAGCTGATGAGTCTTTGGGCTCTGTCGTCTGGCAAGAAAGCCTTTGCCAGCAGAGAGTCCAGCCTGGCCCCTATGAACTCCAAGTTCTGGGAGGGGAGCAAAGTGGATTTTGCGAAGTTTATTACAAAACCCAGGCTTTGAAGAGCAGCAATAGTTCTGAGGGTGGCTTGTCTCGCCTCCTGGCACGTTTGACCCCTGATGAGCAGTCATCCAGATAGGGGAAGACAAAGATTCCCTGATTTCTCAGGTAGACCGCCACCACTGCCAGGCATTTGGTAAAGACCCTGGGAGCGGAGGTGAGGCCAAAAGGCAGGACTCTGTACTGATAATGGTTTCCTCCCACAATGTACCTGAGGTACTTTGTGGTCTGGATGAGTGAGGATGTGAGTGTACGCATCCTTTAGATCTAAGGAGCATAGCCAATCTCCCTGCTGGAAGTAGGGCAGAAGTGTTCCAAAAGTAAGCATCTTGAACTTTTTCTTCTCTAGGAACTTGAGGTTCCTGAGGTCCAGAATGGGTCGAAGGCCACCTGTTCTTTTGGGCACCAGGAAATACCTGGAGTAGAACCCCTGACCTTGCAAGTGGGGAGGCACAGGCTCCACCGCCCTGTCCACCAACAGACCTTGAAGCTCTTGGAGGAGAAGATCTGTGTGCAGGGGAGGCCTTGGAGGCTCCCCTGGAAAGTATGGAGGAGGCAGTTGGTGAAAATGAAGAGCATAGCCCCTGTGGACTATGTTCAACACCCAACTGTCCCCAGTGATGTGGGGCCACTGGTGGGCAAAGAGGGCAAGGCGACCTCCTGTGCAGGGTTGGGAGAGCAGGGACTGAGAGGCTACGCTCAAGGAGTCAAAAACCCCCACCCTGCTGAGTGGGAGCAGGGGCCGGAGGCTTGGGGGTCCTCTGCCTACGGTGACCATTCTTCTGCCCCTTGGCTTGCTGACTCTGGGGTGCAGCTTGGGCAGCCTGATACCGAGGGTACTGTTTGTAGGCAGTGCCCTTCCTCGGGTAAAAGGGCTTCTTACCCAAGGCCTTCTTGTGAGAAGGGGCAGAGGTCTTTCTGGACAGCCTTGTCCTTGTAAGGTGCTCAGTCTCGAGCTGTGCGGCCTTCTCGGCCATTGGCTTGCCAAAAAGGTTCTCACCTCGGCAAGGGACATCGACCAACTTGTCCTGAACCCATGGCTCAAGGTCCGATGACTGCAGCCATGCCTGGCGTCGAGCCGTGATGCCGGCTGCCGCAACTCGGGCCGAAGCCTCAAAGCCATTGTAGGCGGCGCGGGACAAACTTCGAGCAGTCCAGAATCCCGAGGACAAGGACTTGAATCTCTGCAAGGGCTCCCCGGAGAGACCAGCGGAGAACCCGGCCAACTCCATGGCCAGGTCTCGCAAGTACATGCCCATGTACAGCTGTTAAGACTGGACATGGCAGGCAAGCAAGCATCGAGCCCTGGAAGCACTTTCTACCGACACCATCGAGGTTCCGGGACTCTCTGCTGGGGGGGCACTGCAGATTGCATCTTCTGACTTTTCAGGCGATGCATGGTAGATTCCACCACCATGGAATGGTATGGTAGCTGTGCCTTCTGAAAGCCAGGGCTCTTCCGGTGCCTCCCACATCCGGAAGAGGAGCCATTCCAGCATCGGAGGAACCGGAACAGTAAAGGCCTCCTTCAGAGGAGAGTCGTACTGCAGGGCCTCGAGCTCTTTGGCTCGAGGCTCTTCCTCGGGGTCCGCCGGGATAGCCAACGCGGTGGCCATATCCTGGACAAACTCCGAGAACTGGGTATCCTCCAGAGGGGATCTACTCCGGGGCTCAGACTGCAGTGAGTCCGAGGGGACGCACCAAGTCTTGAACGTGTCGGGGGACTCCTCATTCTCCGTCTCCCAGGTGGACTCGTCTGACGAGGAGTCGCGGTCCAACCCCGCAGGGCCCTGGAGCACCTGCCCCGATGCCAGAGGCACCAGCGTCGACGCCCTCGGTCCCCAGGGTCGACTTTGATGTCCCGGTGGTTGGGGCAGATGCGCCAGACAGGCTGGCCATCAGTGTCCGCTGTTGCTCCATGATGGCAGACAGTCTGCACTCCAAGGCTGTCATCCTAAGACTCAGCTCGGGAGACGCAGCAGCCACCGACTTGGGCCCTGGCGGCGGCTCTCTGGGAGGAGAGTCCGAGGACTACAGGGCTTACGTGTCCAGCAGACTCTGGCTCCACACGAGGAACTTTGGCAGGCTTCTCTTGTTCCACGGGCCCGGGGCGACGGTCTTAGACCTGGCCCTCGAGGAGCCAGGGACCTCCTCCGACGACACCCTCACGAGCCGCTTCTTCCTCTTGTGTTCCCGGTCGGGGGACCCCCTGTCCGAGGAGCCCCGACAGTGCTCGGGATCCGAATTTGAAGATGTCGAGGCTTCAGACGAGCTCTGGGCCCGGCCGGAGGCTGAGTCGGAGAAAAGCTTCTCTTTCTGCTGCTGGCGACGTCGTAGTGCCTTGGAAGACATCTTCCCATATGGTCCACACGTCTTAGGGTCGTGATCAGGACCGAGGCACCGAAGGCAGTCATGTGTGTTGGTGAGAGACATCACACTTTTTAAAACTGCTGGAGGCCATCAGGGGGGAGGGGGGGGGGGGGAGTCCCAAGGTCAAAGGACCGGCCTTCCAGGGGAAAAAAAAAAAAAAAAAAAGGGCGCGAATGCCAGCCACGAAGGGCAAAAAACGAAAAAGAAGAATCGGGCTCAATACCGGTGTACCGAACCCGGCTGGAGGGGAACCAGCGTCAAAGTGGGAAGAAAAAAACAGCGAATATCACAGAAAAATCACACTTATCCGGGATGACAGGACACACGTCCGGTGGGTTTCTTGGAAAAAAGAGACTGAGGTAAGATGGCACCTTTAGGCGGGAAGGGAACCGCGCATTCATGCCTGCATTTCCAAAGGCTTTCATAGAAAGCTGGGGAAATGCTCCGCTGGGGCTTCATTGGCGATGACACCCATATGTGAGGACTGACTTCCTGCTTGGTCCTGGAGAAAGCAGTGCAACATCTTAACATTAAGAAAGCGAAGGCCCTTATTGAAATCAGAGCACTGTTCCTTTGAAAAAGGAAGGCAATGATCTTGACTGATTTACATGAAAATCAGATAGAACCTTAGTCAGAAAGGGATTGTCTGGATGATAACCCCCGCAGGGTAAAAAGACAAAAGGGATCATGGCACGAGAGAGCCCGAAGCTCAGAAAGGTGTTGAGCCAATGTGAAGTCCTTCCGAATAGCTCAAAGGGAGCATGCATGAGTGTGCAGAGAACCAGGGAGAGATCCCAAGCTGGCACTGTTGGTTGTACAGGAGACCAGAGAGATCAAACATCATTAAATAATAATCAGGTTACACTGTATGAGGAGCAAGGGAATGGACAGACCAGATCCCTAAAGCAAAGTCAAGGTCACCACCTGAACTTTCAAGCCCTCATCAAATCTGTCCTGGGAAAAAGAATGTCCGGCAATTGCAACTTCCATGGGGCAAGGACTTCTGGGCGTGCCAGGAAGAAGAGACACCCCAGATGTGGGCATACATTGCTGAGTAACTTACAGACTAGTCTTTACCTTTCAAAACCCAAGCAAGTAGGGAGCAGGGTCATTCATGACGACTGGGTCCTGGGGTAGGAGATCTTTACTCAACCCGAGCAGGAGAGGTGCCACTGCTAACAAATGAATAAGGTCAGTGTATCATGGAGGCTAGGACCAATCCAGTGCCACCAGATCTACCCAGAGGGGTGTGCCTCTGACAAAGAACCCATGTGATAATTGGCCAGAAGGGAAAAGACATACAGGAGCTGTATCACTGGCAAGGCCCTGAGCATGGTTCTGCCGGTTGAAGATGGTGAACATCTTGGCGTTTGTATCTGATGGCTACCTCCGAGTCAGGTGCCCCCACTGATGTACAATACACGTGAATGCGCAGTGAGTTCCCACTTGCTGGGATGCAATACATGACTACTGAAGAAATCTGCCTGAATGTTGTCCACCCCTATTATGTGTTGCACCAAGAGGGCCTGGAGGGTGTTCTCTGCCCACGGGAACAAAGTCCATTTTTAGGGCCAGACACTTGGTCCCCCCCCATGCCGGTTGAGATAGTCCTATCAGACAATGCCACGACTGTGGCTTAACTGCTTGATTTTGGAGAAGAGGCTGAAAGCAAAAGCAGAGCTAGGACAGCATGTGCCTCCAGACGATTGACCCATGTGGCCTCGCTTGCAGACCAAATCCTTGTGCATCAGAGCAATCCCAGCCCGAGGCTAGTATCTGTGATTACAAGTATCCAGCAAAGAATCTCGAGGGATACTGCACACAATAAGTGGTGAGTGCAGTCTCACCACTGGAGGTTGTGGCACATGTTGGGGAGAAGGGGAAGATGGAGCTGGTAGTCTTGTGTGTTGTCCCCTTCAACATTCCCCAAGCACCTATGAGCCCAAACCCAGGGCACTACCTCCACGTTGGCTGCCATTGTGCCAAGGACCTGCAGATAATTTCACTTTATCAGAGCAGCCAGGTGCTGAAACCAGTTGATCTGTGAACCTAGCTTCTCGCACTTGTCCTGGGTGAGAAAAACAAGACATGACCTTGTGTCGAAGAGAGCACCAAAGAACTGGAGAGACCCAGCTGGATGGAAATAGCTCTTGGCCCGATTGACTATCCAACCCAGGCTCTCCATTGTAGGACTTTGCCCCGATAAGCCTGTTGTCCAGGTAAGGGTGGACCTTGATACCTTGCCGCACAGGGATGCTGCTGCCACCACCACCACCTTGGAGAAGCTTTGCATAGCTGTGGCAAGGCCAAACGGCAAAGCTCAGAACCAATAGTGCTGTCTCAGTATTGCAAAGCGCAAGAACTGCTGATGCACTTTGTGGTTCGGGATATGGAAAAATACTTCTGCAAAGTCCAGTGAAGCTAGAAACGTGCCTGGCTGCACCGCTTGAATGATGGACTCTAGTGTCTCCATCCAAAAATGAGGAACCCAAAGGCAGCAGTTGACCCCTTTGAGATGGAGGACTGAAGAATCTGCCCTTCTTGGGAATAAAATAGATGTAGTGACCGAAACCTCTTTCCAAAAGAAGCACAGGATAAATTGCTTGAAGCTGCAGAAGGCATTGTAGAGTAAGATGCATAGCCATCTTTTTGGCAGTCGAGCCACACTGGGAGACAAAGACGACATCCTGAACAGGTTCTGCAAAGTCAAGAGCATACCCGTGTCACCACTTCGAGACACCATTTGTCAGAGGTGATGTGGGTCGTGTCACGGGGAAAAAAGGCACAGGCAACCGCTGACCTGTGGCACCCCAGAACAGACCCCAAGTCTGTCAGCAGGAGGACCGAGTGGCCTCAGAATTTGTTGGAGGTAGTGGTAATTGTCTCATGAGCGACAGACACCTTGAAAGGCCTGAGGCTTGGATCCTGATTTGGTCAAGGTAGGGTTAGACTTCAAGGACAGTAAGTGATGAGAAACCTGGAAATGGATTTTAAGAAGGGGGGGGGGGGGAGGGAAGAACAGCAAGGGGCAGATTTATGTCTGTCTTTAGGTAAACGCTGCAGCTTGGACTTCACCCACATCTTTAAAGTTTGTCAAGGTCTTCCCCAAAAAGTAGTTTGCCCCTGAAGCCGCATCCACATTCCCTTCACCTTACAAGGGAATAGCAGCAGCGCTGCTGCTGGAAAAAAAAAATGGGAACCACAGGAGCTGCTGCAGGAACCGTTGAAGTGAGCTCCAACTGGGCTGACAAAAACAGCATTGTACATTGGAGAAAGACCCCCCCCCCCCAAAAAAAAAAAATTGGGGGGAAGAATGCAGCAAGGGAGAAACTGTTGCCTTTTCTTCGCTGTGTCAAGTAAAATGGCCATGGCACCGCAGGAAGCAGATTACATTGCAGCCCAAAGCATGGCGACCAGAGGAGAGCACAGTAAAAAAAAAAAAAAGGGGGGGGGGGGGGAGGAGAGAGGAGAATGTGTGTCCCCAAAGGGAACTCGCTGTTTGAAGATCCTGCAGACATGTAGCATGCTATGGTCCAAGTTGTTCTCCTTTTTCTAAATTGGTGATTTTTTAAACTAACTTTATTCCATAACCAAACAAAACATAAGAAAATAGGGCTGATAAAGAAGCTATCTGAAGTCTACAGGGAACACAAAAGGCTGCACTGCTCCTCTTGAGCAGGAGCCCTTCCCTTCAGAGGCACCGCACAGATCCTCCTGATCAAGCAGCACCTCAGACAAAAATGGAGAAAAAGTGAAGAACTCCCAAGAACACCTCCTATGTGCTCTGGAGAAAGAGCCCTACAAGGAAAGCTACAGTGGCCAGAACTCTGCCTTAGAGACTACCGGGAACCTAAAGGAAGACGTCCATCTGCTGGAGACAGATAAATAGTGAAGCTGACCCCTAGGGGTCCAGAGTTATCTGTCAGTGATGTTGATGAAACTGAAGCTTCCAGCTTTTTCTCTGGCTCCAACATCTGCTGGCAGGGGGAGATAACCCACTAGTCTGGATTGGTCTAGCAAGATGAATTGGAAGCTTGCTTAACTGATAAATGGTGGTATAAAGGCAGAGCTGGTACGATTCATGTATACATGCAGGCATACATCTTTTGCTCCAACTTACTCACAGATCAAAGAGCTACACTCTTCCCAAGCCCAAGAAAATTAAGCACAAGTTACTATTGTAGAGAGACAACCCAAATATGACATGTAGTGAAACTGGACAGATTCAAATCCTGTCCATCACAATTCTCTTCCCTTTTATCTAATCAAAAGGAAATGGGAATATCACTGTCAAACTTCAAAGCTGATTCAATATTAAGCCAACATGTTATTAGCTGCTCTGTAAAGAAACTGTTGCTTCTTTATAAAAAGCAACAAATCAAAAAGCAGTACATCAACATGCTCTCTTTGGCTTTACTTATGGCACCAAAACATAGGTCATTAGCACCTTTAACTACACATTTCAAATTATTTCTCAAGACTGCACAGCTCTGAGACAGCATGACATACAAAATAAGGCCTAGTTATAGCAGCATGAGTACGGGTCTTATAGCACACAACTAAAATTTCCAAGCAGTTTTAAAAATCTTGGCAGTAGAAAGCATAGCTGCTTACACGTAACAGGGGTTCTCTGCAAACAGCAAGGGTATGCAGCCAAACTGTATAGGCAGCATCCTCTAGAGCAAGGTGTGCCTGCATCCCCTTGCTCGTCTCTGGTGAACTGGCATGACATTCTAGTTAAAAATATCACTGAGTATCAGCTAAAAGCTAGATCAGTGGTTCCCAACCTTTGATCTATGGACTCCTGGGGCCTTTGAGACCATTACAGGAGGTCCACAGGACATGAGAAAGAGGCAGGTTAGCGAATGGCTTGGGAAGAGAGACTTAGAAGAGAATTGGCTAGGTGAAAAGGCAGCTAGTAGTAGGGACATGCATGATGCTGAGTGGAGAGAGTCTGGGAAGAGTGATGGGGTTCCTGTCTTTGTGGGTAGGACCCTTAACCTCTGATCAAAACATTTTGGGCCATTTGTACTAAGTAATGATACATCTTGCATTCTCCATTAGAGCAGCTACTACTTCCCCAACTACTACCAAAACAAAGCTTTTCCTTCAAAAGAAAAAAACCAAGCAAAAAAAAGCAGACCCTGCCTGAGAAAGGACCAGTCTACTGAAAACATATGTCACAGGTAGACCGCAGCAGGGTTGTTTATACAGTCAACCTATACTTAAGCATCTTTAAATTACCCTGCATAAGCACCTAAAACCAGGCAACCTCTTTCTGGCTACAAAGCCAAGATGTACTGGTAAATGAAAAAGAATGTTCTGGGCTCAAGAACTACATGGCATTAATCTGAAGTTGCATACAAAATGAAATTTGCCTTACTACATTCAAAAAGGTAAAATAAAGTCAAAGGATATCCCTTTATTACCACTGGTAAAATTAAGCAGGATCAGGGCTACAAAAAATGATTACAGAAGCCAGTGTCTTGTTTACAGTAAAGCTTGAAGTAGAAACTACTATAGAAACACTATTTTGCCCTGGAGGACGTTATCCTGAACTACTGGCTTCTTGGATTAAAGCAGCAGTGCAAAAATGTTTCAATCTACTGCTGCTTCAATTTTAATAACCTCTAAAACATCTTGTATTTTTACTCAAGACCATCAAGAGTAATTATTTTTTTTAATCAAAATTGTGCTTCCCCTTTAACTTTAAAATCCATTTAATTCACTTTCAGTGTGATACTTTCAATGAAATTATTCTAAATCAATCTGCCAGCCATTATATATTTAACAGCTAAGGACATTCGAGATGGGGGATTCTGTGGTACTCCACCAGTTTCTATTATTCAAATCAAAGAATTAGAACTACAATGTACCCCCTTCAAACACTTCATAAGAACATGGACAGCTTAAGTCACATGACACCCTAAATTCACTGAAGCTCTGAGTTTCCATAAGTATATTTACTACAAAACAGATAAAATTCAAATTTAAAAAGCGTTACATCTTTCAGTATAGGGGATAAAGGAAAAAACAAACATAGCGTTTTAGTACATACACCCGATTATTCACAATTTTTACCTATAAAGTAACTTAAAGGGCAATGTGCTCCACTCAAGGACCGAGTTTGTCTGCCCATGGTAATTTTCATTAACTCCGGACAGATACTTAACATTCAAGCAGTTTTTCTGCAACACAAATCCATGCTTTACAAAAAAAAAAAAAAAAAAAAAAGATACAGGGCAAGTTTAATTGTATACACATTTATAGCACAGCAAGAAATCTTGACTTAAGATCATAGGTGTGCTCAGTCAATTGTCTAGCCTGCAGTGGGAATTGTGGAAGGTATACTAAGTCATAAAATATCTAATTGCAATTTCCATCTTTTTATTCCTGTTCAATCAAGGCTCTCTTCTTATTTGTAAGTGTGGAAAAACTGAACTACACAAAAATGCTTAAAAGTTAAAAATTCCTTAATCTTTTATTCCTGTATCACTAGCACAATTTACAGGGCAATATACCTGATGTAATGGAAAATAAAATGAGACAAAGCTACAACAGATAAAAGACCTCAGGAATGTACATCTAGTCAACACTACATTGCATTAATTAAACAGCTGCACTTTTCGCAAACTGTGGCTATGACCATCTGAACAAGAAAGGTTTTCTGTTTAAGCTGCAGTAACTTTTCTGACTATGGATCCTCGCTCCTCCTGTGGTAGATTTTACAGCTCCTCTAACGCACATGGACGACTGTCTCAAAGTAACCTGCAGCTTTCCTGACAACTCCTCGCTCTCCCTCCTGCTAAGAACTGTAGCCTGTTGAACAATATAGGATAAGAAAATTATTATATAGTTTAACAGTAATACAGTCCATATTATACATATGTCTGTCTATAAAGAAAAACACATACCCTGTTCAGTTGGATTCTTAAAACCTTCTGCCACTGTATCCCCCACTTCCACCACCAGATCCGTAACCACCTACAAAAGTTAATACCACGTTAAAGGCTCTTTTTGATAATGCACTTCATTTTTTGTGGTATGCAGTAGTTTTAATTACCGCCATAGGGACCGCTGCCTCCTGAGCTTCTTCCACCAAAGCTACCACCTCCACCACCTCCTTTCATGGGCCCATAATTTGACTGCTGCTGTCCACCGTAATTTCCAAAGTCATTATAGTTTCCACTGCCACCATAGCTTCCTATGACAACAAATGCAGTATAGTTTTAGCCAGAAAGTTTCTCTTTATGACATTTCATAATGTTAAGACAGTATGTCATCTGTGGCAATCTCACAAGAAAGTCACCTAAGTAAAAATCTATTTGGACTGCAAAATATGCTTTCAATTTGTCAGGTCATTTACTTGAATTAAGTTTACTTAAGTGTTTTTACATAAAAGCATATTAGCACTAACAATGTGCATTAAACACCAGCATCTTTACAGACACTTGTAAAGCTACACATTAATCCACAATAGCATCAGTGGTCCCTAATGCAATACTGGGCTTGATGGACTATTGGTCTGACCCAATATGGCAATCATGTTCATATGTACTATGTAAATTTGTAACATAACCAGCAAAACTAAATCTTAACTACACTTCTAAGAAATTACCTTGGGCAAATCAAAACCAAAATTCCAACAGTTCTAATTCCACTATTGGAAGTTCCCTTATACAGCCTCCACCCCCTTCTCACAACATCAGGGCACAGAAAATGATGACAGCTTATCTGATCAACCCAGCCACACCTTCAGCTCAACATGTTCTCTGTAAAACTCAATGTTGTTTGTATACATTGTAGTATGCTTGTTTGATGTACACCGCGCTGATTTTAATAGCGCGGTATAGAAGCAAATGTTAAATAATAAATAAATAAATAAACATTAGTATTTTCCTCAGAGGTCCATTGTGCTTGTTTCATGCCTTCTTGAATTTCACTACTCTCCCTGCCATTACCTACACTCAGTAACAGTTCCATTCATACATAGCAGCCAATGTCCTTTTGAATTTGACAACAAAAAGGATTCCTGTGAATGTCAGAAGTGGTGCGCTCTTAAGAGCACAGCTTCAGCCACAGGAAGAGGAACTGGAATTGTGAGCCAGAGGCCCCCCCACCCCCCCAAAAGCAATGTCCAGGAAAAGGGGTGGTCAAAATGAAAAATAAAATAAAAGTAAGCTGGTTCTCAATTGTTCAACCCTGTAATGCACATATGCCCATAATCAGAAAGCTGTTGTGTGTGTGTGTATGTGGTGGTGGTGGTGGTGGGGGGGTGTACAAGTCCTTAGCTAATCTATAAATCTAATTATGTAAATATTACATGAACCACTAGCCTCAAAAGCCAATTCTTTATGCTAAACTGAAGACTAATGAATGCAACTAATACTTAACTGATCTGTGCAAGAATTTCAAGGATATCCATTAAGCTCCCAACTGCATGTTGGTTTTAAAGAACACCAGGCAAGAAACAGGTCTCCGGGGACAGCAGGAATCAGTCCTCACATATGGGTGACGTCTGCACTGACTGAGCAAATCCCCAGCTTTCAAAGAAAGCCTTTGGGATTGCTACTATGCATGTGTGGTCCCCTTCCCGCCCAAGGGTACCATCTTGCTCAGTCAGATGACACAGCTAAGACAGCAACAAATTAAAAATGGTACAGCTGCAACAAGGGAAGGAGGGAGGGTTGTGAGGACCGATTCCAACTGTCCCCGGAGAACACCTGTTACAGGTGAGTAACTACGCTTTCTCCGGGAACAAGCAGAAAGTCAGTCCTCACATATGGGACTCCCCAGCTACAGGCTACCAAGAACCCATAGCAAAAATAGCCCTCAGGGAGAGCCACAAACACAGCAGCAATTGTGTCTGTATAGACAGACCAACAGGACCCCCCGAGTCCGATGAAATCAGCACTCCGGTAGCCTGAACAAAGGAGGGTCAGAGTTGCTTAGAGCCCGAAAGAGTTACAGAGCACTGCTTGGCCGAAAGCACTGTCCTGTCAGGACTCTGTCTAGGCAGTAATGAGCTGTGAAAGTATGGACTGACCAGGTGGCAGCCCAGCAGATGTCTGCCAGTGGGACGAGCGCAGGTTAGCTACCAAGGTTGCCATAACCCTGACCCGGCCTTCCAACAGAAGCCTCACCTCCTTGTAGACAAGGGCAATACAGTCTGTCACCCATGTCGACAGTGTATGCTTGGTCAATACTCCCCCCAGCTTACTGGGGTCATAGAAACAGAAAAATGACAGAAAAAAAGACTACATGGCCTATCTAGTCTGTCTTCAATTAACTACAGCAGTCCCCTTTTTTCCTTTACAGATCCTCTGTCATGCTTTTTTGGATTCAGAAACTGTCCTCAGGGTTGTAGGAAACGAAAAGCTGAGACACATTTTGGTGGCCCGAGTGTGTTGTACATAGGACAAGAACCTCTTACAGTCCAAGATATGGAGGACCGTCTCTGCCCAACTGGCATGTGGTCTGGGAAAGAGGGTAGGGAGGACCACCTTCTGGCTGAGGTGGAAGGAGGACACCACCTTCGGAGGAATTTAGGGTGCATGCGGAGTACCATCCTATTCTTGTAAAACCTGGTATAGGGCATTTCCGCCACCAGGGCTGGAGCTCGCTTACCCTTCGTGCAGAAGTGAGCGTGACCAGGAAAACTACCTTCCAGGAGAGTTAGTGAAGGTGGCAAGTAGCCAATGGCTCGAATGTGGGCGAGTGAGCTGCCCCAACACCACATTGAGATCCCATTTGGTCGCCAGAGGGTGAACCGGGGGCTTAGGAGCAGGCCCTGCAAGAAGCCGACCAGGGCTTCCCATCCACCTGGTAGTGGTTCACTGCTAGGGCACTAAAGTGTACCCTAAAATTAGACTTGAGCCCCGAATGAGAAAAGTAGAGCAGGTAGTCCAGTACAGTGACCACCGGACAAGAAAAGGGGTCAGCCCCCTGTATAGTGTACCAAAGTGAGAATCTGCACCATTTAAAGGCATAGGTCCATCTGGTAGATGCCTTGCACGAGGACAGCAAGACATCCTCCACCTCTGGGGAGTTGGGAGTGGGGCTAGAGTTATCCTTTCAGCAGCCAAGCTGTCAGCAAAAGAGATCCCAAGTTGGGATGTAGGAAAAGAGTCGGGGAGCATATCCCAGGGGTATGGGATCTGCCACCGCCAACTGCAGAAGCAGTGGGAAGGAACCACGGCTGCCTGGGCCACTGTGGAGCCACCAAGATGACCAAGGTCCTATTGCGGAGGGCCTTGAACAAAGTCCTGGCAATCAGGGGCATCGGTGGGAAGATGTACGGAAGTCCCTCTGACCATGAGACCAGGAAGGCATCGGCAGCCACCCTGGCGGGGTGAGGCTGCCGGGAACAGAAGCAGGGCAACCGGTGATTGTCTGGGCTTGCAAACAAATCCACCACTGGTTCATCCCATGCCTCCCTGTTTGTTCACAGAACATGGCCACCTGGTTGTCCGTCTGGACCAGGACTGACTGATGGCCTAGGTGATAAAAAAGGCCTTCAGAGCAAGGTGAATGGGCCACAGTTCCAGAAGGTTGATCTGTTGGGCACACTCAGCCAGGGACCAAGTGCCCTGGGTGCAGAAGCCCTTGCAATGTGCTCCCCAGCCCAGCAAAGAGGCATCTGTGGTGGGGACCCTCGAGTGGTTGGGGGATCTGGATGGGCATATCCACCCTCCAGGTGCCAGGGTAGCTGCCACCAGACCAGAGACTTTGCCAGCTGGCAGCTCTCACAGGCTGTCCTGGAGATGACCTGTGGCCTGAGACCACTGGTCACAGAGGCACCACTGTGCT
Organism: Ichthyophis bannanicus; assembly: GCA_033557465.1. Classification (NCBI taxonomy): domain Eukaryota; kingdom Metazoa; phylum Chordata; class Amphibia; order Gymnophiona; family Ichthyophiidae; genus Ichthyophis; species Ichthyophis bannanicus. The sequence continues at coordinate 522,187,601 of CM066036.1, read as the reverse complement.
GTCTGTATGGAGACAGGCAACCAGAGTGACATGGACCGTGGAAGCCATGTGCCTGAGAAGGCGCAGCAGATACCTGGCAGACACCGAGGTACGGTGCTGCATGTCCTGGGCCAGAGACATGAGTCGGGCTGCCCGGTTCGTGGGCAAGAAGGCTTTCACCGAAGAGTGTCAAGCCTTGCCCCAATGAATTCCAGCCCGTGTCGGAAGAAGGTTCGACTTGGGGTAGTTTATAACAAAAAACTTAAGTGTTGCAGGACTTGGGTGGTGCGTGCTGTTGCTTGCTGCACCTCAGGGGCTGTGGAGCCCTTGATGAGCCAGTTGTCAAGGTAGGGGAAGACAAAGATCCCCTGCAGCCTGAGAAAGGCGGCAACTGCCAGACTCTTTGTGAAGACCCTGGGGGCTGAGACTAGCACCTGTATTGGAAATGATTGCCTCCTACCACAAAGTGTAGGTATTGCCTGTGGTTTGGGTGTATTAAGATGTGCATATAGTCATCCTTTAGGTCTAAAGAGCATACCAGTCTCCCTACTGGAAGTAGGGCAGCAATGTTCCAAGGAAGAGCATCTTGAACTTCTCCTGCACCAGGAATTTGTTGAGGTTGTGCAGGTTTTGGCACGAGGAAGTACCTGGAGTAGAACCCCTTGCCCTTGAGGTGGGGGGGCACCAGTCTGTCCTCGAGAAGACATGCAAACTCCTTCAGAATAAGGTAGCCCCGGTGGAGGGGAGACCTGAGGGGCTCTCCCAGGAAGGGGGGAGGTATTTGGCTCAGATGGAGGAGGTAACCTTCCCTGACCACAGGTGGGGGAGCTATAACCACCAACTCCTGGGCATTAAAGGGGGAGGTGACCCCCTGTAGGCTGCTGATCCCCGTGAGGGAAAGGGGCTATGCTGTAGGAGTCAAAAGCTCAATCCTGGCTGGGCCGGAGCCTGGGAGTCTGCTTATGCAGGCCATGCCCTTGTCCCCGGTAAGGTGGGTAGTTTCAGTAAGTGGTGGACTTCCTCGGGTAAAAGGGCTTTTTACCCAAGCCCTTCTGTCGGGGGTGGGGAGGAGAAGAGAGAGAGAGAGAGAGTGGTCTTTTTGGAGAGTGGCCTAGTCCCTCATCATGAACTCTTGTCTCCAGCTCTGTGGCCTTGTCGGTCATGGGCTTGCCGAAGAGATTTTCCCCTCAACACGGGACATTGACCAACTTGTCCTGTACCTATTGCTTGAGGTCAGACGACTGGAGCGGAGCCAAGCCAAGCAGCACACACAGATACCTACCACAGCTACCCGGGCCGCTGACTCGAACCAGTCATAGGCCTCTCGATACAAATTTGGAGCATTCACGTGTGGCCTTGGACAGGCCCCTGAAGCGCTGCAAGAGAAACCGGCAAGTTCCTTCTCCAGATCCCTCAGGTACATGCCCATGTACAGCTGGTAGGCCTGGACACAGCAAATGAGAATCGAACCCTGGTAGCACTTCCTGCTGAGGGAGTCCAAGGTGAGTGCCTCCCTCCCGTTGGGGGGGGGGGGGGGGGGCACCGAGAAGTGCGTCTTCTGGCTCTTCAGCCGATTCATTGCCAACTCCACAACCATGGAGTTGTGAAGCAGCTGTGACTTCTGAAAACTAGGGCTCCGGCAGACTCGATACATGTGAGTAGAGTTGCTTGCTGACCACCGCGGCACAGACATCTCCCACATGCAAAACAAAAGCCACTCCAGGATGGGAGGAATGAGCACCGTGAGCAATTCCCAGGGAGGAGCCTTGTATTGGAAGATCTCAAACTCAGCCTGAGGATCCTCCTCAGACTCAGTAGGAAACACCAAGGCCTTGGATATGTTCTTGAAGTCCAAGAAGCCCATATCCTCCAGTGGGGACCTTCAAGGTTCAGAGACTAGGGAATCGGAAGGAACATTGCTGCGCCGACAAGTGTCCAGGGACTCCTCATCCTTGGTCTCCCAGTTGGAATACTCTGAGAGGAGGACCTGTGCTGTTCATCGGGCCTTGAGAGGCCCAGCACCATACACCCTAAGCTGGAAGACTCGTTGGGGACAACCTCAGCCCCATTGAGTGGGAGACAGAGCGCATCCTGGGCAGAGGATCTACTCGGGCCCACATGGCCGAGAATTGGCTCGGCCTCCAGGGACACCTTTGACATCGAACGCCTGGTGGTCAGGGCAGAGGAACCGGATGTGCAGAACATCAGTGACTGCTGCTGGTCCAAGTAAGCAGTTACACTGTGTTTCAAGGCCGCCATCCTGGACTTCAGTCCTGGTGGCTCCGCAGCCTTCAGCATGAGCACCGAGGGACTTGGGCCTGATGCTGGCTCCCCAGGAGAGGAATCCTCAACAAGAACTGTGTCGACCTGCCGGGGCCGGTCTGCAACCGGATTCTTCTAGGGGACCTCGGCTGGCCACTCCCTCTCCGACTGCTCGAGCAGATGCCCAGGGCTCCCCTTGAGGGAGATCCCCTCTCCAAGGACCCATGACAACGCTCGGGTTCGGAATGTTCCTCCCAAGGTGTCGAGGCCTCAGACGAGGTCCTGGCTCTCGGAGGCATCAGGGAGTCAGGAAAAATTGTGTCATGCTGTTGCTGGCAGCTCCTCAAGGCCTTGGAAGACATTTTCTTACAAGGGCCACAGACGGCCGGGTCATGGTCTGGGCCGAGGCACCGGAGGCAGCAGTCGTGTGTCAGTTAGAGAATAATCTTAGCATACCAATCACACTTTTTAAAACCGATGGTCGCCATGGGGGGTGGGGGAGGGGAAGAACCCCCAGCAAGGCCGAAAACCCTTCGGCCTGCCAGAAAAAAGGCACAAAGACACCAAAATAAAAATAAAAGTAAAAGAATCAACCCCGATACCGAGGTACCGAAGTCGGGGAGGGAAAGGTAACAGTGCAAGACCAGAGACGAGTAAAACACTTGAGAGAAAAAAAAAAATCAATTTTCCAGGGTGGGGGTGGGACCACAGAAAGCATCTGGTGGGCTCCATGGAAAAAAAACGAGACTGAGCAAGATGGCACCATTGGGCAGGAAGGGGACCATGCATGTGTGGTAGCAATTCCAAAGGCTGTCTTTGAAAGCTGGGGATTTGCTCTGCACGGGCTCTGTTGTCACCCATATGCGAGGACTGACTTCCTGCTTGTTCCAGGAGAACCTCTACTGTGCTGCTAGCATAAAGTTATGTCAGAAAGCCTTCCTCATTTAAATCAGTGAAGTGTTCTCCAAGATTTTCTCTCCCCATCTACTTATGTGTAAAGCTTTAATGTTAAGGGATATTGTCATCTAAGCTGGACAATAAAAAAAATATGAACCCCCACTTTAGGGAACGTTTAAGACCTAAGTCTTCCTTGCAACTATAGATTCAGTACACTTCCACTAAAATGAAGCCCAGTGTCCTGCAAATGGTAAGCACTGATGTTTTGCAAAGCCTTGTGGTACATATACACTATGAACACTAAAAGCTAGTATTTTAATTGATGTCAAAAGCAGCACTAACCAGCAGGCATAAGAAGCAAGTTTTGAATATAAGGATCAATATATCTTACCACCACCACCACCAAAATTTCCTCCTTCATTGTAGCCATCATATCCACCACCTCCACTACTGCCGCCACCACCATATCCACCACCTTGGTTCCCATATCCAGGGCTACCACCATAACCACCTCGACCACCATAGCCAGAGCCACCTCCATAGTTGCCACCTGAAAAGCAAATAAAGCGCATGAATTACTGAATTATAAAGAAAACCACTAGCACAAAACTTTGACAAAGCACTGCTATAAAGTGATCTAATAATGACCGAGTATTCAACATGACATCCAAGAAACGTGTAACATTGGCTAGTTTAACACACCTGACTTGCAAGAAGCTTAGTATATGGAAAAGCTGAATACATAAAATAGCATAAATTGCTTGTATCAAGACATTATCTGAGGAAGTGCCCTTGTTGGCTTCAGAGTGGGTGATAGTTACTACAGATGCCAGTCTGTTTGGCAGGGGTGGGGGCAGCAGGAGGAACACTTGTCTTGCTGAGGTTGCACAGGGCTGGTGATCCTCAGTGGCAACTAAGTGGTCTATTACTCACCAGAAAAGGAAAGGGTGATCCAGTTGATTGTCGCCCCCCCCCCCCTCAATCGGTATGGAACAGGATGGTCTGGATTCTGTCAGGCAACATGACTGCGGTGGCTTATGTCAACTGCCAAGGATTTCATAAAATCAGAGGGGCCTTGCCAGCTTGAATGCATACCCCTCTCAACTAATCTGGACCAGTGCTGGCTACAAGTTACTTCCCACCTGCAGGACCGGGGACATGGGTCTGAGGCCTCATTCCCAAAACCAGCATCTTTGCCACTTAAGCAGGACTACCCCTTTGACGAAGGCTGGAAGTACAACAAAAACAAAACAATACAAAACCAAACCACTTTCCCGGGCGACAGACATATTTGACAACCCCCAAATCAGTCCCTCAAAGCTTATCCTAGCCACCTTGGATTCTTCGAAGTTCTTGACCAATTTCTCTAATTCCTCAGCAATCTGCCTTTGAAATGGAGCTTTCTGAGCCACATCTTGGAAGATACATCTGCCCACCAATTCTTCAACCTCCATAGCCATATTCTTTGCCAAAGTCCTGACCAAATCATACAAGGCATCAGCTAAATAAGCAGAGCCTAGTTCAAAACATGCTGCAACAGAAAAGGCCTCAAAGGCCCTGGCCAGAGCCCTTAGGTAGACTCTGGGGCCACCACAAATACTAGCTGGAAAAACCAGTGCAGCCAGCTACCTGCAGGGAAAGGGCCAAAATAAACATGCCGTTAAGCTTCCCACAGTGCCAAAACCGGAAGTTAGAGAGGAATCAAGGAGGGCTGTCACTCACAGTGCTGGTGCAGACACGCTGAGATCCAAAACTGCTTCAATGCAAAAATAACGTAAATTAAAGAATTGAATAAATGAAATAAATTAAACAAACTGATCCTTCTCCAGCCGCATTGGCCCTTGTGGCAGAGGCTGGGAGTCCTTCGATGAAGGGAGCTCTAGTGACCCGGAGATCAGGAGCTCACCTCAGGATGTATTGTCACTAACCACTGTTTTAAATCTTTTAAAACCGGCAATGGAGGGACCTGGGAAACACAGAGAAACACCTTGTGTGCTCTGGGTACATCCAGAAGTCAATGAATGACATGTAAATTAGATTAATAGACAAGCCTGTCTAACACCTTCATCTGCTGGAGGCAGAGAAAATACCGAGTAGGACCCCTAGGGGTATACTTATACTACCACCCAGGGCCTAGCCAATCACAGCTCTGGAGTTTTTTTTCTCTGTCTACAACATCTGCTGGCAGGGGAGCATAACCCGCTTGTCTGGACTGATCTAGCAGTATGAACTGGAAATATATCTTTAATAGCCTTATGTAATGGGAAAACATTGGCAGCCATTTAATACCCTCCAATAAGGAATCCTTGGCAACCAATGTGCTGCCAGAGTGCAAAATGAGGGACATTAACCCCTCAGCTAGATATTCAGCTCCCATCTACCAAAACAAGCACCTAAGGCGCTGGTTCATCCAGTTTGAGGCCATACTTCAGTGGCACTGGACAATCATGAGTAGGAAGCTTGCTTTAAAAGATGGTGCTCCCTACTCACCCCTTCCCACACACTTGAGGGAGTTATCCCTCAAGGCCTGATCAAAGGGAAGTGGGAGTAGGGACCTGGTTCTATGTTTTGCATCCTAGGACATTCCCAAGGATATATAGCAGCAGCCACTAGGCTCCTCCTGGCCCCATCAGCTGAACTTAAGAGATCATCTGTTCAAGGAACCTGCTCCCCCACCACACACAAGAACCCTTTGCGTTAAACACATTTATACAAATATCACCTAGTGCAGTACCACCATGACATATGACACTAAATACAGACCACTTAATGATATGAGCACTCCATATTGTACCGAGACTGTATGTAAGTTATGGTACAAGGGTACCCACATGTAATGTTATCCTCTTCGGATTAAAGATAGATCCTTTATTTATTGTTAGCTTATTACCCCTTAAGAACTGGTTGTACTGTTCTCTGTAAAACACAGTTCAGTGTAAATTGCCTTGATTTAAGGATGAAGCGGTCTATAAAACCCATTAAATAAATAAATCCCTCCAGGCCAGTCCTAAACTGCATAGAAAGCGTAGTTACTCACCTGTAACAGGTGTTCTCCAGGAGCAGCAGGAATCAGTCCTCACATATGGGTGACGTCGGCGCCGACGGAGCCCTCGCGGAGCAATTTTCCCCAGCTTTCAAAGAAAGCCTTTGGGAATTGCAGCGCGCATGCGCGGTCGCCTTCCCGCCCAAGGGTGCCATCTTAGCCAGTCTGATGACATAGCTAAAAGACAGCATAAAAATTTGCAAAAAGACTTAAGCAGATGATTGCAACTCCAAGGGGAGGAGGGAGGGTTGTGAGGACTGATTCCTGCTGCTCCTGGAGAACACCTGTTACAGGTGAGTAACTACGCTTTCTCCAGGACCAAGCAGGAAGTCAGTCCTCACATATGGGACTCCCAAGCTTAAGGCTACCGGAGACCCTAAGCACAAAAATGAGCTCCCCCTAGCTCAGCAGCACAGAAGGAAGGAATCTTCGCTGAATTACCCCCCACCGGTAGCCCACATCCGGGATGGAGGGTAGGAGTTGCTCAAACCTCAAAAGAGATTACGGAGGACTGCCTGTCCGAAAGCACTGTCCCTGCGGGACTCCCTCTCGAGACAGTAATGGACCGCAAAAGTCTGGCTCGAAGACCAAGTAGCAGCCCGGCAGATGTCTGCCAGCGGAACAGAGCGGAGGTAAGCCACTGACGTAGCCTTTGCCCGAACACAATGAGCCGTGACTCGACCATCCAAGGAGAGTCCGGCTGCCCCATAAGCCCAAGTGATACAGTCCGCAACCCAGATGGACAGAGTACGCTTGGAGACCGGGAGCCCCAATTTATTGGGATCAAAAGACACAAAAAGCTGAGCAGCTTTATGGTGCTCCCGCGTACGGTCAAGGTAGAAGTTCAATGCCCTTCTACAGTCCAGGGTATGGAGGACCATTTCAGCTCGGCTGGAGTGTGGTCTGGGAAAGAAGGTCGGAAGTACCACCTCCTGATTGATGTGAAAAGGGGAGACCACTTTTGGAAGAAATTTTGGGTGAGTCCGTAGGACTACCCTATTTTTGTAGAACCGAGTGTAAGGGGGATCAGACACGAGGGCCTGCAATTCACTTACGCGTCTAGCGGAAGTGAGGGCTATCAAGAACAATGTTTTCCAAGAAAGAAAACGGAGAGAACAGGTAGCCATAGGTTCAAAAGGCGGACAGGTGATCCGCTGTAAAACCACATTCAGATCCCAGTCAGGCGCTGGCGGGCGCAGAGGTGGTTTAAGTAGAAGGAGACCTCGGAGAAACCTCGCTACGAGAGGGTCGCTGGAAAGAGGTCTGCCGTCCACCGGTACATGATGTGCTGAAAGAGCACTGAGGTGAACTTTGACGGAGTTGGACTTAAGTCCCAGATTAGAGAGGTAGAGCAAGTACTGCAAGATCACCGACACCGAGCAGGAGAAGGGATCCTGAGACTGCTGGGTACACCAAACGGAAAAGCGACGCCATTTAAGGGCGTAGCATTTGCGGGTAGGTGGTCGCTGAGAAGCTAGGACGACCTCTTCCACCTCTGCCGGCAGGAGAAGGGGAGCAAGGACTACCCTCTCAGCAGCCAGGCCATTAGATTGAGAGATCTGAGGTTGGGGTGTAGCAGAGACCCCTGATCCTGAGTGAGGAGATCCGGTTGAAACCCCAGAGGGAATGGATCCTCTACCGCTAATTGCAGCAGGAGTGGAAACCACGGCTGTCTGGGCCAGCGAGGGGCCACTAGGATCATGGAAGCCTTGTCTCGGAGAACCTTGAAAAGAGTTCGAGAGACTAGCGGAATGGGAGGAAAAGCATACAGAAGGCTCTCCGACCATGAGAGTAGAAAAGCGTCTGCCGCAACTCGAAGGGGATGTGGCTGACGAGAGCAGAAGCGAGGAAGTTGCCGGTTGTGAGGACTGGCAAAGAGATCCATCGTGGGGAGGCCCCACTTTAGAAAGAGCTTCTGAACTACCAAGGGATCCAGGCGCCACTCGTGCGGCTGGAGGATCCTGCTGAGTTTGTCCGCCAGGCAATTTTCTTGGCCTGGGAGATAAACTGCCTTGAGGAGAACGCCGTGACTGACGGCCCAAGAGCAGAGCTTCTGTGCTTCCCGACAGAGAAGGAAGGAGCCCGTGCCCCCCTGTTTGTTCACGTAGAACATGGCAACTTGATTGTCCGTCTGGACAAGGACGGACTGGTGAGAGGTCAGGTGGGAGAAAGGCTTGAGAGCCAGGCGGATCGCTCTGAGCTCCAGGAAGTTGATCTGCTGAGCAGACTCCCACGTGGTCCAGAGGCCCTGAGTACGTGCCCCTTGGCAATGTGCTCCCCAACCCAGGAGGGACGCACCTGTCGTCAGCACCTGGGTCGGCTGAGGTGACTGAAAAAGCATGCCGAGTACCAGGTTCGGCCGATGAAGCCACCACTGGAGAGACGAGGCCAGCGGCTCGGAGACGCGCACTAGGTCTGCTAGGCCGCCTGTGGCTTGTTGCCACTGCTTGCGAAGACACCATTGAGCAGGCCGCATATTCAGGCGGGCATTGGGGGTCACATGGACGGTGGAAGCCATATGGCCGAGCAGTCTCAGGAAGCGCCTGGCGGAGACCAGGGACTGGCTGTGAAAACGGTCGGCTAGGAACATGAGCCGTTGAGCCCTGTCGAGAGGCAGGAAAGCTCGCGCCTGAGTGTGCAGTCTTGCGCCGATTAACTCGAGATCCTGTGAGGGGAGCAAAGTGGACTTTGCGAAGTTTATGACAAAGCCCAAGTACTGCAGAAGAGTCACCGTGCGGTGTGTGGCGTTGGTGACCTCCGGAGCGGACGCTGCTCTGATGAGCCAGTCGTCGAGGTACGGAAAGACAGAGGCCGTGAAGCCGGAGATGGGCCGCCACCACCGCGAGACATTTTGTGAAGACTCGCGGTGCGGAGGACAGGCCAAAGGGCAGTACCCTGTACTGGTAATGATTTCCTGCCACCACAAACCTTAGGTATTGGCGGTGGCTTGGGTGGATGAGGATGTGCGTGTAGGCATCCTTTAGATCCAAGGAGCATAGCCAATCTCCCTGCTGGAGGTAGGGCAGAAGGATTCCAAGGGTAAGCATTTTGAACTTTTCCCGCACGAGGAACCTGTTGAGGTTGCGCAAGTCCAGGATGGGTCTGAGGCCTCCTGTTCTCTTTGGTACTAGAAAATACCTGGAATAAAAGCCTTGACCTCTCAGGTGGTGGGGCACCGGTTCCACCGCCTGTTCCTGTAGAAGACCTGCTAACTCCTGAAGGAGTAAGTCCCTGTGCAGGGGGAGTCGTGGAGGTTCTCCCGGGAAATAGGAGGGAGGGACCTGGTGGAAGTGGAGAAGATAGCCTTCTCTTACGACTTGAAGCACCCAGGCATCTGAAGTGATGTTGGACCACCTGTGGGCGAAGTGAACCAGCCGGCCTCCGGTGCTGGGAGGGGCCAGCGGAGGGGGAGAGGCTATGCTGAAGGAGTCAAAAACCCCCACCCTGCTGAGCAGGGGCTGGTGGTGCAGGCTTGGGGGCTTGCTGCCTACGGGACCCGTTACCCCGTCCCTTGGCCTGCTGGCCCTGTTGGGGAGCTGCGGGGGCCTGATATTGGGGGTAGTGTTTATAGGCAGCCGCCTTTCTCGGGTAAAAGGACTTCTTTCCCGAGCCCTTCTTTTTCTGGGAAGGGGCGGAGGTCTTCCTAGAAAGCCTAGTCCTGGTGAGAGTCTCTGTCTCTAGATGTGCAGCCTTCTCGTCCATAGGTTTGCCAAAGAGGTTTTCACCTCGGCAGGGGACATCGACCAACTTGTCCTGCACCCAGGGCTCAAGGTCAGACGACTGAAGCCAAGCCTGTCGGCGGGCACCGATGCCGGCTGCGGCCACTCGAGCCGATGCTTCAAAGCCATCATAGGCTGCTCGGGATATGAATTTTGAGCATTCCCGAATGCCAGTGGACAAGGCTAGGAACCTCCGCAAAGGTTCCTCGGACAATCCAGCGGAGAATCCGGCTAGCTCTTTAGCCAGGTCTCGGAGATACATGCCCATGTATAGCTGGTAGGTCTGGACACGACACGCAAGCATAGAGCCCTGGAAACACTTCTTACCAAGGCCATCCAGGTTACGGGCCTCCCTGCCAGGAGGCACCGAGGAGTGCATCTTCTGGCTCTTAAGACGATGCATGGCCGATTCCACTACCATGGAATGGTGTGGTAGCTGTGCTTTTTGGAAGCCAGGGCTCTTGCGGACTCGATAGATAGAATCGACCCGCTTGCTCAGGACCGGCGAGGAGGCCGGACTCTCCCACATGCGGAAGAGTAGTCGTTCCAGCATGGGAGGAACCGGTACAGTAAAGTGTTCCCTGGCGGGAGAGTCATACTGGAGGGCGTCGAGCTCTTCGGCTCGAGGCTCCTCCTCGGGATCCGCAGGGAAGGCCAAAGCCTTGGCCATATCCCTGACGAAGTCCGAGAACCGGGCATCCTCCGGAGGGGACTGCTTCCGAGGTTCGGACTCAGGCGAGTCCGAGGGGACACACCGAGTCCGAAAAGAATCAGGTGACTCTTCCTCTTCAGACTCCCAGACCGACTCAGAGGAGGAATCGGTGGGGTCGGCCCGGGCAGGCTGCGGCGCCGGCCGCCCCGACGCCGAGGGAGTCGGCGTCAACGACCTCGGTCCCGAACGGGAGGCCGAGGGTGACCTCGACCGAGGATCGACTCGAGTTCGCATGGACTTGAGGATCGGCTCGGTCTCCGGGGTCGACTTAGACGTCGACGTCCCGGCGGTCGGGGCAGCGGCGCCAGCGAGGCTAGCGAGCAGTGCCCGCTGCTGGTCCATGAAGGCAGACAGTCTGCTCTCCAAGGCCGTCAACCTGAGTCCGACCTCAGGTGACCCAGCAGCCCCCGACTCGGGCCCCGACGGCGGCGGTCTCGGAGGCGAGTCCAGGAGGACCACAGGACTTACCCGAGCAGGCAGCTCAGACTCCATGCGAGGTCGCTTCGAGAGATGCTCCTTCTCCAAGGACCCGGGACGGCTATCGGGGCTATGCGACCTGGCCCTCGCGGAGCCAGGAGCGTCCACAGACGCCGCCCTTGCGGGTTTCACCTTCCGTCGATGGTCCCCGGAGGGAGAACCCCTGTCGGAGGAACTCCGGCGACGGTCAGAGCTGGAACCTCTGGACGCCGAGGCCTCCGACGAGGTCCGGGTACGGCTGGGGTCAGCGAAGATCCTATCCCGCTGATGCCGCCGACTTCTCAACGCTTTGGAGGACCTTTTGCCACAGGCCCCACAGATCATTTCTTCATGATCCGGGCCCAGGCAGCGGAGGCAATTATCGTGTGTGTCAGTTAGTGACATATTTCGGTCACACTGACCACACTGCTTGAAACCACTGGCAGCCATCGGGGGAAAAAGGGCCCCTGCGAGGTCAAAAGACCGGGCTGCCAGTGAAAAAACCGAAAACGAAACTGACTAAATCAGAAAAACCGAAAAAGAAGAGGACTCGTGACCGGCGTCGCGAGTCCGGGCGGGAAGAAGTCAAACCGAAGGAAAAAAGAGAATATTACGAATAAAATCAACTTTTTCGCGGGGACACGACGGGTACGTCTGTAGGGCTCCGCGGAAAAAAGAAGACTGGCTAAGATGGCACCCTTGGGCGGGAAGGCGACCGCGCATGCGCGCTGCAATTCCCAAAGGCTTTCTTTGAAAGCTGGGGAAAATTGCTCCGCGAGGGCTCCGTCGGCGCCGACGTCACCCATATGTGAGGACTGACTTCCTGCTTGGTCCTGGAGAAAGAGGGTTTTCTCCATTTGCTGGAGACTTGAGCTGCACAGGACCCATTATAGGGCATTCTTAAACCAGTAATTCTCGGTCTCCATATGCTGGTAGTAGATCAAACCCACACATATGGGCTGGACAGATAAGGAGGAAAGCTGGATTACTGGCTGCACAAATAACCCTAAATGGATAATATTCTAGACTTTTTTTTTTTTTTTGAGTACACTCACCATCTCCACCAAATCCATTGTATCCACCACCATCACCACCTCCATAGCCGCCTCTACCACCACCTCCACTTCCACCTCCAAAGCCTCCTGAAGGTGAACAAAATCATGAAGTTGAACTTGTGCATCATTTATGACCAAATGCCTACAGTCATTTAGATTTGTATACACTAGCCAAATAATGCTAATTTAAAATCTATGATGAACATTTCCAACCTCTGCCAAAGTTTCCTCCACCACTGCCTCCGAAGTTTCCTCCACGACCCATGAAGCTGCTTGAACCACCTCCACGACCTTTAAACACAAATTTCAATTAAAGTTGCAAATATTAATACTTGACATTCAAGACACTTTAGAAGATCAACTGCAACCCAAATTCCTGCTCATGACCACCATTTCCATTAAAATGTTTTGGATTTTTACTCTCAACTTACCTCTCTGAGAACCAGACTGCATCTCTTGTTTAGAAAGCGCTTTTTTCACTTCACAATTATGCCCATTGATAGTGTGATATTTTTGAACTGGAAAAAAAAAAAAAAAAATTGTTCAGAACACAAGTGCATTTTTAACATCAGTGGATCCCAAACGGGGTCACAGAAACATAGCCATTTCCCCTTCTCTCTAGGTTTTCACCGTGACTTATGCCAAGCAGTGGCAGTCAGTCAGCAGGTGGCCCGTGAGCCAGTGAACATTTATAGTACAAACCCATGCTGAGTACTGGGATCTGTAAGCACACTGACAAGGGACTCTGTGCTGACATCTGTTGCAGAAGACAGCAACAATAGCGGCAATGGCAGCAGTAGAGCAGAGGAAGGGGAAGGAGCCTGGCAATCTGCTAGCTTGATTTCGTCATTTGGGGGGGGGGGTAGGTGTCACATGAATTTTCAGTTGTTAAAAATGGTGTCATATGGGATAAAACATTTTGAAAAAGCACTGCATTACGTCTTATGAATGGAAGTGTCACAAAAGCTGGTTAGCCATCTGCTCAACTCAAATGAGGGTACATATGCCAAACTTGAGTGAATGTCTTAATAAAGGCAGTTAAGTCCTAATATGCTTACACTTGATTTTTTATGAGTTCTCAAAGAACACTTATAAACATACTCTTCTGTAGTGGGTGTTCTCCATGGACAGCAGCACCAACACAGCACTGCATGAGAATGCTCCCCACTAGAAGCTTTTGAGGCTATACTGCGCCAGCACAGCTTTCTTCCTGCCTGCCATGGCACCATCTTCCCAGTTTAACAAAGCTATAGCAGAATACAACTCCTCGGGGGGGGGGGGGGGGGTGAACTTATTCCTGTTAACATAAAACACCTGCTACAGGTGAGTACTATGCTTTCTCCATGGACAAGCAGGAATGAAGTCCTCATGTATGGGACTCCCAAGCTACCAAAAACAGAGGTGGTGAAAAAGCCTAAAGGGGGCAACAAAAACAAGAACTGGAGAATAAACGAGTAGTAGCAGAGGTAGTCCCCTGGGGGAAAGCAACTGACTCAAAAGCATTATACAGCTCCACACATCAGTGTTCATGCTCTATAAAGAGAGATTTTGGTAGCCTGGATGGACAGAAGAGCCTTGGTGGGAAGGAACTGAAACCTAATCCTCCAAAGAAATGCTGGAATATGGACTGGCCCAAAGTTGAAGTCGCATCGGAAATCCCCTCCAGACAATATGATGTGAAATGTGCCAATCCAAAATGCGTTGCAGCCCTACAGATCTCCTCCACTGAGCTGAGACAAAGAGAGAGAGAGAGAGAGATAGGGAAAGGAAAGAGAGATACAACTCCTAGGGGAGGTGGGTGGGTTGTGAGGATTAAATTCCTGCTGTTCCCAGAGATCACCTGTTACAGGTGAGTAACTATGCTGTCTCCAGGAACAAGCAGGAATCTAGTCATCACATATGGGGTATGAAGATTCCTCTCTGCACTTGATGCATGAGGTCCTGGAAAAAAAAAAGACAGGTAGACCGACCTCCTGGTTGAGGTGAAAAGGCGAGACCACCTTAGGCATAAAGTGTGGACGAGTCCTAAGGACTACCTTGTCATGATGAAACCTTGTATAAGGTGGATTAGCTACTAGTGCTTGCAATTCACTAATGCGGCGTGCTGATGTGATTGCAATGAGAAAGATAACCTTCCAAGAAAGGAATTTCAAGGAGGTGGAAGCTAAGGGTTCGAAAGGTGGCTTCATAAACTGCCCAAGAACCAGATTCAAGTCCCATGACACCGGAGGTGGTCTAATGGGAGGCTTAGTTAGAAGGAGGCCTCTCATGAATCTTGCTATAAGAGGATGAGAGGAAATAGATTGTCCATTTAGAGATTTAAGAGAAGCTGCAATAGCACTCAAATGGACGCTTACTGAATTTGTCTTGAGGCCTGCATTAGACAAATGGAGGAGATACTCCAGTAAAGATTCTAGAGGTATAGCAAGGGGGTTAAGACCCTTTTCTGAACACCAAATAGTGAACCTTTTCCACTTGAAAGCATAAGAACGTCTAGTGGAAGGTTTCCTAGAAGCATAAAGAACATCTTTCACTTGCTAAGATGAAAATCTTGGAATCTAGGCCTTCAGCAACCAAGCCCTGAGATGCAGGGACTGGGGATTGGGATGCCATAACATTCCGTTCTCCTGAGATAGGAGATCTGGAGCAGACCCCAACTCCAGGGAGGGAGCTTGAGAGAGACGTAGAAGCAGAGGGTACCACACTTGCCGTGGCCAATGTGGTGCTATGAGAATCATGTGGCCTCTGTCTCTCTGAAGCTTGAAGAGGGTTTTGGGAATTAGGGGAATGGATGCAAAGGCATACAGGAAGTCTTGACCCCATTGAAGGAGGAAAGCATCCTTTGCCTGAGCTCCCTGAGCCGGAGTTCTGGAACAGAACCGGGGAAGTTTGGCATTCCACGGACTTGCAAAGAGGTCTATGTCCGGGGTTCCCCAAAGTTGAAAAATCTCGGCCACCTGGTCTGCATGCAGAGACCACTCGTGTGGAAGGAGAATTTGACTTAGTCTGTCTGCCCAAGAGTTTTGAACGCCTGGAAAGAGTAGCTACTCACCTGTAACAGGTGTTCTCCAGGAGCAGCAGGAATCAGTCCTCACTTATGGGTGACGTCAGCGTCGACAGAGCCCTCACGGAGCAATTTCCCCAGCTTTTGAAGAAAGCCTTTGGGAATTGCAGCGCGCATGCGCGGTCCCCTTCCCGCCCAAGGGTGCCATCTTGCCCAGTCTGATGACATAGCTAAAAGACAGCAAAAAATTAGCAAAAATAAATCATATGACTGCAACTCCAAGGGGAGGAGGGAGGGTTGTGAGGACTGATTCTTGCTGCTCCTGGAGAACACCTGCTACGGGTGAGTAACTACTCTTTCTCCAGGACCAAGCAGGAAGTCAGTCCTCACTTATGGGGACTCCCAAGCTGAAGGCTACCGGAGACCTCAAGCCGAAAAATGAGCTCCCTCTAGCTCAGCAGTACGGAAGGAAGGAATCTTCTCTGAATATGCTCCCGGCCGGTAGCCCAACACCAGGGCCGGAGGGTAGGAGTTGCCTAAACCTCAAAGAGATTGTGGCGGACTGCCTGTCCGAAAGCACTGTCCCTGCGGGACTCCCTCTCCAGGCAGTAATGAGCCGCAAAAGTCTGGCTTGAAGACCAAGTAGCGGCCCGGCAGATGTCTGCCAACGGAACAGAGCGGAGATGAGCCACTGACACAGCCTTCGCCCTGACACGGTGAGCCGTGACTCGACTCTCTAAGGAGAGGCCGGCTGCCCCAAAAGCCCAGGCGATACAGTCAGCTACCCAGATGGACAAAGTACGCTTGGAGACAGGCAACCCAACCTATTGGGGTCAAAAGAAACGAAAAGCTGAACAGCCTTTCTATGCTCCCGCGTACGGTCAAGGTAGAAGGATAAGGCCCTCCTATAGTCCAGGGTATGCAGAACTGTTTCAGCCCGGCTGGAATGCGGCCTGGGAAAGAAGGTTGGAAGAACCACCTCCTGGTTGAGATGAAAAGGGGAAACTACTTTTGGAAGAAACTTAGGGTGAGTCCTTAAGACCACCCTAGTCGGGTAGAACCTAGTGTAAGGAGGCTCAAGACACTAGGGCTTGCAGTGGAGGTAAGGGCTACCAAGAAGAGAGTTTTCCAGGAAAGGAAACGAAGAGGGCAGGCAGCCATAGGTTCAAAAGGCGGACAGGTAATCCGCTGTAAGACCACATTGAGATCCCAGTCAGGGGCTGGTGGGCACAAAGGAGGCCTCTGAGAAAACGCGCCACCAAGGGGTGTGCAGAAAGAGGCCTGCCGTCCACCGGCAAGTGATGTGCAGAGAGAGCACTGAGGTGGACCCTGACAGAGTTGGACTTGAGGCCTAGAATGGAAAGGTGAAGCAAGTATTGTAGTACCACCGATACCAAGCAGGAGAAGGGGTTCTCAGACTGCTGAGAACACCACACGGAGAAGCGATGCCATTTAAGGGCGTAAGACTTCCGGGTGGATGGTCGCCTAGACGCTAGGACGACAGCTTCCACCTCCGGAAGTAGGAGCGGAGCTAGGACTACCCTTTCAGCAGCCAGGCCATCAGGTTAAGGGCCCGGAAGTTGGGGTGCAGGAGAGTGCCTTGATCCTGAGTTAGGAGATCGGGCTGAAACCCCAGAGGAAGAGGAGTGTCCACCACCAGTTGTAGCAGGGGCAGGAACCAGGGCTGTCTCGGCCACCTGGGCGCTACCAGGATTACCGAGGCCCTGTCCCAGAGAACTTTGAAAAGCGTCTGGGACACGAGTGGCATGGGAGGAAAGGCATACAGTAGGCCCGTGGACCACGGGATGAGGAAAGCATCCGCCGCTACTCTGCCTGGAGCAGAACCTGGGAAGTTGCCGGTTCAGAGGACTGGCAAAAAGATCTATGGTGGGGAGGTCCCACCTGAGGAAGATCCGTTGAACCACCAACGGGTCTAACCTCCACTCGTGTGGCTGCAGAATCCTGCTCAGCTTGTCGGCCAGGTAATTTTCCTGTCCTGGCAGGTAAACAGCTTTGAGGAGGATGCCATGGTCGACTGCCCAAGAGCACAGTCTCCGAGCCTCTTGACATAGGAGGGAGCCGGTGCCCCCCTGTTTGTTCACATAGAACATGGCAACCTGATTGTCTGTCTGGACCAGTACAGACTGATGAGAAGTGAGGTGAGAGAAGGTCCGCAGAGCTAGGCGGATCGCCCTGAGCTCCAGGAAGTTTATCTGCTGAGCAGCCTCCCAAGGGGTCCAAAGGCCTTGAGTACAGGTCCCCTGGCAATGTGCTCCCCATCCCAGGAGAGAGGCATCTGACGTCAGCACTTGGGAAAGCGGAGGAGACTGAAAAGTCATGCCGAATACCAGATTGGGCAGATGAAGCCACCATTGCAGAAAGGAGACAGGCGGTCGGAGATCTGTACTAAGTCCGCAAGGCTCCCTGTGGCTTGGTGCCATTGAGTGCAAAGGCTCCACTGAGCAGGCCTCATATGTAGACGGGCATTTGGAGTTACATGGACCGTGGAAGCCATATGGCCGAGCAGCTGCAGGAATTGCCTGGCAGAGACCAGGGAAGTGCTGTGAAACTTGCTGGCCAGAGCTCTGAGCCGCCTGGCCCGTTCCAGAGGCAAGGCGGCACGAGCCTGCAGAGTGTCCAACCGTGCTCCTATGAATTTGAGATCCTGAGAGGGGAGCAAAGTGGACTTTGCGAAGTTTATGACAAACCCCAGGTGCTGAAGCAGAGCCACTGTGCGATGAGTGGCCTGAGTGACCTCCAGGGAAGACTGTGCCCGGATGAACCAGTCGCCTAGGTAGGCAAACAGAGGCCTTGAAGCCTCAGGAAGGCTGCCACCACTGCCAGGCATTTTGTGAACACCCTGGGAGCGGAGGACAGGCCAAAGGGCAGTACCCTGTACTGATAATGATTCCCTGCCACAACAAATCTTAGATATTGCCTGTGGTCTGGATGGTTATGGATGTGAGTATAAGCATCCTTTAGATCCAAGGAGCATAGCCAATCTCCCTGCTGGTAGGGCAGCAGGATTCCAAGGGTAAGCATCTTGAATTTTCCCTTTGCAGGAACTTGTTGAGGTTGCGCAAGTCTAGGATGGGTCTGAGGCCTCCTGTTTTTTGGTATCAGAAAGTACCTGGAATAAAAGCAGTGACCTCTCAGCCTGTTCCTGAAGAAGACTCGCCAACTCCTGAAGGAGTAAGTCCCTGTGCAGAGGGGGTCTTGGAGGCTCCCCTGGAAAGTAGGAGGGAGGTACTTGGTGAAAATGCAAAAGGTAGCCCCTCTTGAACTACCTGAATCACCCAGGTATCCGATGTTATGGCTGACCACCTGTGGGCAAAGTGGGCCAGCCGGCCTCCTGTGCTGAGAGAAACCAGCAAGGGGGGGGGGGGGGAAGGGGGAAAGAGGCTATGCTTACAGAGTCAAAAAACCCCACCCTGCTGAGCAGGGGCTGGAGTAGTGGGCTTGGGGGCCTTCTGCCTACGGTACCCATTACCCTGTCCCTTAGCCTGCTGACCCTGATGGGGAGCTGCTGAGGCTTGATATTGTGGGTACTGTTGTTTATAGGCAGACACCTTCCTCGGGTAAAAGGGCTTTTTCCCCAAGCCCTTCCTCTTCTGTGAAGGGGCAGAGGTCTTCCTGGACAGGCGCGTCCTGGTTAGAGTCTCGGTTGAGTTGTGCAGCCTTTTCAGCCATGGTCTTGCCAAAGAGGTTTTCACCTCTGCAGGGGACATCGACCAACTTGTCCTGTACCCATGGCTCAAGGTCGGATGACTGAAGCCAAGCCTGTCGGTGGGCACCGATGCTGGCCCCGGCTACTCGAGCCGATGCTTCGAAGCCATCGTAGGCCGCTCGAGAAATAAAAAAAAAAAAAAACTTTGAGAACTCTCGAATACCAGTGGACAAGGCCTGGAACCTCTGCAAAGGTTCCTCAGAGAGACCAGCAGAGAACCCGGCAATTTCCTTTGCCAGGTCTCGGAGATACATGCCCATGAAGAGCTGGTATGTCTGGACTCGACAAGCAAGCATAGAGCCCTGGAAGCACTTCCTACCGAGGGCATCCAGGTTCCGGGCCTCCTTGCCGGGAGGCACCAAGGAATGCATCTTTTGACTCTTGAGTCGATGCATGGGCGATACCACCACCATGGAATGATGCGGTAGTTGTGCCTTCTGGAACCCGGGGCTCTTGCGGACTCGATACATGGAATCGACCCGCTTGCCTAACACCGGCGTCGATGCCGGGCTCTCCCACATGCGGAAGAGAAGTCTTTACAGCATCGGAGGAACCGGTACAGTAAAGGCCTCCTTCGGGGGAGTCATACTGGAGGGCCTCGAGCTCTTTGGCTCGAGGCTCCTCCTCAGGATCCACAGGGAAGGCCAAAGCTTTGGCCATATCCCTCACGAAGTCCGAGAACTGGGTATCCTCCGGAGGAGGGGGGGGGGGGGGACAGTCTCCGAAGCTCAGACTCGGGCGAGTCGGAGGGGACGCACAGAGTCTGAAAAGAACCGGGTGACTCGTCCTCCTCCGTGTCCCAGCCTGACTCCTCCGTGGAGGAATCGAGCGGCTCCGTGCGGGCGGATGCCGAGGACCTCCGCCCCAACGCCAAGGCCGGCATTGACGACCTCAGTCCCGAATGGGAGGCCGAGGGAGACTGGCCGAGGATAGACTTGAGCCCGCATGCACTCGAGGATCGGCTCGGCCTCCGGGGTCAACTTGGACGTCAACGTCCCGGTGGTCGGGGCAGATGCACCGGTGAGGCCAGCAATCAATGCCTGCTGCCATGAAGGCAGTGAAACTGCTCTCCAAGGCCGTCAACTTGAGTCCAAGCTCAGGAGACCCAACAGCCCCGACGGGGTCGGGCCCGACGTCGGCTCCTTCGGAGGCGAGTCCACTTCGAGACGAGGATGCTTCGAAGGCCTCTCCGACTCAGAGGACCCGGGACGCTATCGGGGCTATGCGACGTGGCCCTCGAGGGACCAGGAGCGTCCTCCGACGCCGCCCTCGCGGGGTTCTTCTGACGATGTTTGGGGCCGGAGTCACGAGACGTCGAAGCCTCTGACGAGGTCTGGGCCCGGCCTGACGTGGAGTCAGAGAAGATTCGCTCCTTTTGAGACTGCCGACTCAACGCCTTCGAGGACATTTTGGTACACGGACCACAAATCGGGTCATGATTGGGTCCAAGGCAGCGGAGGCAGCAGTCGCGTGTGTCAGTAAGAGACATAAGTCTTGTACACCGATCACACTTTAACCCGCTGGCAGCCATCGGGGGAAAAAGGGCCCCTGCGAGGTCAAAAGACTGTGCTGCCAGAGAAAAAGAAAAAAGTGGCGGGAACGCCAGTCACGAAGGACAAAAACCAAAAAATAGTGAACGGACTCGACACCAGAGTATCGAGGCCGGGCGGGAAAAGGACACGGCGTCAAACCGAGAAAAAACAGAACGAAAAATCAACAGTTTCAGCGGCGATCACAAACTACATCTGTAGGGCTCCGCGGAAAAAAGACTGAGCAAGATGGCACCCTTGGGCGGGAAGGGGACTGCGCATGCGCGCTGCAATTCCCAAAGGCTTTCTTTGAAAGCTGGGGAAATTGCTCTGCGAGGGCTCCGTTGGCGCCAACGTCACCCATAAGTAAGGACTGACTTCCTGCTTGGTCCTGGAGAAGATACACTACCAGAAGATGGATGTGATGCTCTCTGGCAAGGGCTGAGTTGCAGAGCTTCGTTGCAAAGCGACAGAGCCTGTTCCCCCCTGCTTGTTCACACAGAATATGGCTACTTGATTGTCCGTATGAATAAGGACCGTTTTGTTGCTGAGCAGGGTGTGGAACACTTGCAGAGCAAGTAAGATTGCTCTGAGCTCCAAGAGATTGATATGTAGACAACTCTCTTGTGGAGTCCAAGTGCCCTGGGTGGAGAGGTCTTGCAGATGAGCTCCCCAACCCATTGGAGAAGCATCTGTGTAAGAGTTGCTTGGGGCAGAGGTTGCTGAAAGGGGGACCCCAGCAACAGGTTTTGAGTGGACTCCCACCATTGGAGAGACAAAATGAGACGACTTGTGTTTGCTATTCTGTCTGACAGGCAACCTGATGCCTGGGTCCATTGGGTGGATAAAGTCCACTGAGCTGCCCTCATGTGAAGGCGAGCATATGGTACCACATGCACGGTGGATGCCATGTGGCCTAGCAACTGCAACATTTCTCGAGCAGTTAAAAAGGGCTTTAGGGCTGTTTATGACCAGCCCTAAGTACTAAAGGATACGCATTGTGCAGGATAGAGAAGTCCTGGCCTCTGACAGTGTTGGAGCTCGAATGAGCCAGTCGTCCAAGTAAGAGAAGACAAATACTCCCAGAGTGCATAGAAATGCTGCTACCACAGCCATGCATTTCGTGAACACCCTTGGTGCAGAGGCCAGACCAAAAGGAAGCACCCTGTATTGGTAGTGCTTTCCTTGAAACAGGAACCGAAGAAACCTTCTGTGGGTTGGATGGATGAGAACATGGGTGTACGCATCCTTGAGATCTAGAGAACAAAGCCAATCCTGACTCTGAAGGTATGGAAGCAGAGCTCCGAGAGAAATCATTTTGAATGTCTCCTTGACCAGGAATTTGTTCAATTCTGAGATCTAAGATAGGTCTGTATCCCCCTGTTTTCTTTGGGATAAGAAAATAAGGGGAATAGAACCCTGTGTCCTGTTGATGAAGAGGTACTTCTTCTATTGCCCCTTGGGCAAGGACAGCCACCTCCTGACCTAACAGGTTGATGAGAGAGAGGTCGGAGAATTGAACTGCTTCACTATTGTGTGAGGGGGCATGCTTGAAAAATGAAGCCTGTACCCCTCCTTTATGATGGAGTGTCCAATGCTCTGCTGTTTGACCCCATCTGGGAGCAAAATGACATAACCTTCCTGGAATGGTGGAAGGTTCTGCTCCCTCCAGAACCAGAAAGGCTAAGTTCTCTAGCTGAAAGTCAAAGGCCCTGAGGAGGCTGAGGCTGCTGGGCCGGTGGAGGCCTAGCAGCCTTTGCTTTCTGTTTGGGTAGTTGCTGACGTTTCCTTGAAAGCTGACCTGCAGAAGATGCCTGCTGAAATGTTCAGGGAGAGAGCCTCTTTCAATTGAAAGCAAGTTCTGCTATGAGGGGACATGGGATGAGGGTGAAGGGAGATAGATTCAGGAGTGATATGCGGAAATATTTCTTTACAGAAAGAGTAGTGGATCCATGGAATAGTCTCCCAGTGGAGGTGGTAGAGATGAGGACAGTAACTGAATTCAAAAAAGCATGGGACCAACACAAAGGATCTCTAAAGGTAAAAAGTGGACTGTTGTAGTTGTTATGGAAGGACAGACTAGATAGGCCATGTGGTCTTTTTCTGTCATCATGTTTCTATAAGGAGGATAAAATCTTTTCTTTTTAGAAAAAGATGGTTTCTTGAACAATTTCTTTCTAACAGGATCAGCAGTGGACTTGGATAGTCTATCCAAGGTGGAATTTTCAGCATCCATTTCATTGGCTTTTTCTTGCCAATCTTTACCAAACAGGTTCTCACCAGTACAAGGGATATTTCCCAATTTGTCTTGTACCCAGAGCTCTAGATCAGATGCTTGGAGCCAAGCAATTCTACGTGCACCTATGGTGATAGCCGAGGTTCTGCTTATACACTCAAAGCAGTCAAAGGCTGCACGGTTGGAAAATTTAGAACCATCTTGGGCATGTTTGAGCCAAATGAGAAAGTCCTGTCTTTTATCCTCAGAAATTAAAGGACTTAAAGTCTGTAAATTATCTGTGACCTCCTTTAGGAACATGCCCATGTAGAGACTATAGGAACTGATCCTGGCAGAAAGCATGGAAGCTTGGAAGACTATGTCCAAAAGCATCCAGGGTTCTGCACTCACGTCCTGGAGGATTAGAGGCATGCCTTTTTGCACTTCTGATCCTTCTCATAGCTGACTCCACCACAATAGAGTGGTGAGGAAGCCGAGTCTTATGGAATCCAGGACAAGGAGGGACTCGATACATAGTATCCAATCTACGAGAATGAGGAGAGGTGGTAATAGGTGTTTCCCACATCCTCAACATGAGATCATATAAAGTTTCATGAATGGGCAAGGTAGCTGCCTCCTTAGGGGTTTTGGGATATTGTAGAATTTCCAACTCCTTGGCCCTTTGCTCTGTTTCAGGGGCCACAGTAATGGACAGGCCCCGAGCCACCTTCCTGATGAAGTCTTGGAAGGACATATCCTCTGGAGGAGACATCCTGCGTTTAGGGGAGGACGACTCCTTTGGAAGAAGCATCGCTGCAGACAGAACTTTCAGAATCCTCAGATTCTTCTGAGGACTCGAAGTATCGTCTGTCCGGATGCTCTTGCAGAGCCCGATACCTGTACCAAGGTTGGTACCGGGAATAACCAGTACCGGAGGGCATCGGAGGGCAGACACCGATGCTATCGGTACCGGTACCGATGGAGTTGTCTGTCACGGTACCAAGGGTGTCGATGCCACAAGGAGAGCCGCCAGACTGCGTTCCATAGCCAGAACTCTGGTCTATCGACACCGCCAATGCCTGGATGTCGGTACGGGAGGAGACCGCCGGTACCCCAGAGCATGGCACCAGGAGATCTGTCGAGGCCGAGCCATCGAGAATATCCTGGAACCCTGATAATGCTTTGTAAGCTGAAGCCTCCCGCTGGGGTAATTTTGCCAGTGCAGAATCCTCGAGGGCAACGCCAGAGGCATCTCGATGCTTAGAAGATCTACCCTTCGAGGACCGGCTGGATTTATGTTTAGTTACCTGAGATCCACGGGAGGAAGAAGCAGCCCTGGAAGACGTCAATGCCACCGAAGCTGCATCAGAGGGAAACAGGGTACTGAACTTGGCAGCTCGGTTCTGCCAACCTCTTTTAGACATGGCACAGGACACACAATCCATGATGGAGTGGTCAGGACCTAAACATTTTAAACACCATTCATGGGTGTCGGTGATAGAGATGGTACCGCCACACTTGGTGCACTTTAAAACCTGAGGCAGGTTTTTCCATGTTAAGGAAAAATTGGGGCCTAAGGCCCAAAAAGGCGCATGCACCTGAAGGAGGAAAAAATTTTTTTTTTAAAAAACAGAAATAAGAAAAGAAAGATCCGCCGGTACTGGTAGAGCGTCTAAGGCGGCAGACACAACCACAAAAAGAAAAAAGGAATTCTTCTGCGGTGACAGAACACGACTTGCTGCTCCGCAGAAAAAGAACTGGAGAGGCAGTTGGGAAAGGCAGGAATGCAACATGCAGGCACTGTGGGATGCTCCCAAAAGCTTTCTGATTGGACGCTGGGGAGCGTTAACGCACAGGCTCCGTTGGTACCGACGATACCCATATGTGATGACTACATTCCTGCTTGTTCCTGGAGATAGACCAGTATGGTCCATCTAGTCTGCCCAGTAAGATGGCAAGCGTAGGTGCACCTGCTGCTCTGTGCAGGCCACCCCTCCCCATGTCTTTGTTTAGGGGTGAACCCACTGCTCCATGTAGGACACCCCTATTTGTTGAGAAATTAGATAAGTTTATTTTTATCCCGTTGCTGTAAAGGGATCCATTGTCTGTCCCATGCCATTTTGAATTCTGTTACTGTATTTGCCTCCACCACCTCCATTGGGAGGGCATTCCAAGCATCCACCCCCATTTCAGTGAAAAAGTATTTACCCCCTTGCAGCTTCATGTTATGCCCTCTAGTTTTATAGCTTCCCTGTCTTTGGAAGAGGTTTGTTCATTATTTATACTTAAGTATTTAAAGGTCTGAATCATATCTCCCCCTTATCCCTCCTCTCCTCCAGAGTGTACATATTTAGGTCTTGAAGTCTCTTCTCATAAGGCTTCTGAAGCAGGCTCCAAATCATTTTGGT
The DNA here is from genome assembly GCA_033557465.1 of Ichthyophis bannanicus. NCBI lineage: Eukaryota > Metazoa > Chordata > Amphibia > Gymnophiona > Ichthyophiidae > Ichthyophis > Ichthyophis bannanicus. The sequence continues at coordinate 522,162,595 of CM066036.1, read as the reverse complement.
CGCCTTCCTCTGAACAGTTTCCAGTCTTTTTACATCCTTTGCAAGATACGGTCTCCAAAATTGAACACAGGATTCCAAGCGAGGCCTCACCAGTGACTTATACAGTGGCATTAGTACCTCTTCCTTTCTGCTGGTAATTCCTCTGTGTATGCAGCCCAACATGCTCATGGCTTTTACCACTGCCTTGTCACACTGTTTTGCCACCTTGAGATCTGCAGAAATAATCACACCAAGGTCCTTCTCCCGGTCCATGCACACCAACCTCTCGCCCCCTATCACATACATTTCCCATAGATTTCTGCTTCCCAAGTGCATGACACTGCACTTCTTCGCATTAAATCTTAATTGCCAAGCATTAGACCATTCTTCCAGCTTTTGTAGATCTCTTCTCACGTTATCCACTCCCTTAGGGGAGTCCACTGTGTTGCAAATTTTCGTGTCATCTGCAAAGACAGGATTTTTCCATTCAGTCCTTCAGCAATATCACACAAATACATTGAACAGTGCCGGGCCCAGGACCGAAGCCTGGGGCACCCCGCTAATCACCCTCCTCCAGAGTGAGCTCCATTTACCATCACCTTCTGTCGTCTGTCAGTGACTTGGGGGGGGGGGGGGTGTCTATAAATGACAGCTACCTGGAGAGGTAGTGAGGAAAATAGGCGGATGGCATAGACTTCAGAGGAAACATAGGAATTAGGTGGAGGGGTGGGGGGAGGGGCATCCAACACCACCACCACCGCTGATGGGCTGAGGTATATGGGAAAATAGCCTCTGTGACAGAAGGCAGCAACTGAAGCCAAATCTTCCAGGAGATGTAGAATATTTAGAGTGAAAGAGGTCATGAATGAAGACAAGTTTATTGGAGATAGAATGTGCATTCCACAAAGCACAAGAAAACGGGAGAGGAAAGGAGAAGTTTCACTTAATTTCCTCTCCTGGAATCCTATAAGATCAGTCCAAACAAGTGGGTTAAGCCTCACGCCAGCAGATGTTGGAGACAAAGAAAATTCACTGGAAGCTTGATGTCAAAATTATTCTGAAGGAGACTACTAAGGGGTACAGCTATGTGTTTACCAGAGCTCAACCAAAGCCATGAAACTGCAACTGAATAAGGCATGATACCCGAACAATGCACAAGAGCAGTGCTCGGTGAATGACCAGAATCATAGTTTATAGTTGTACAGAGCCATTTTGCAATGGAGGCCACAAGGCCCTTCAAGGCCCCACGAACAGACTATTGCAGTGATGGCTAACCTTTTTGAGCCCGAGTGCCCAAACTGCCGCACAAAACCAAAGAATTTCCTCAAAGTGCCAGCACGTCAATTAAACCTTAACAACAATATTTTAGAGCCTTATAATGATGTTCCAGATCACCCATTTTGGGCAAGGATACTGGGGCGTTACAAATTACACAACACTTGTCTTTCACCATGATGAAGAAGTAGTCCATTTCCCATTCATCATGAAAGTGGTAGGTTTTGCTCTTCTTTGGAACCCAGCTCCCGCGCGGGTCCTATAATCTCGCGAGAGAGGACGGCGCACGAGCTCTAGCGTGCAGCTTCTCGGCGAGAGGCGTGCAGAAGCTCCGACCGGAAGGGGAAGCGCGGGGCCGGGCTGGGGCCTTTCTCCTAGCACAGGGGTCTGCAACCTTTAAGACATAAAGAGCCACTTGGACCCGTTTCCGAAGGGAAAAAAAAAACTGGGAGCCGCAAAACCATTGCGACATTTAAAACAAATCTAACACTGCATATATTGTTTCTTACAGTGTACCATCATAATCACAATCATAGCCTGAGGTAAATATGAGGGCCCAAATGTAATCCACATTATATTATTGTCACTTTTCTTTTAATATTTTTTTGACCCCCTCAGAACTACTTTTCATAGAAAACGTTAAATTTACTTACCGTATTTTCCGGCGTATAAGACGACTGGGCGTATAAGACGACCCCCTACTTTTCCTGTTAAAATATAGGTGTTTGGCCTATACTCGCCGTATAAGACTACCCCTCTTCCAGCGCACACCAAAAAAAATACGCCGGAAAATACGGTTAATTAATCACAACAAGTAACAATATTTGATTTCAAAATTATGATGATTTTGTAGTCAAATCACTAATATGAAATAAAATTATTTTTTCTACCTTTGTCGTCTGACCAATTTATTCTCTGATCATGCTGGTCCCGATCTGAGGCTTCTGCTTTCCTGTCTTCTCTTAGCTCTCTTTCTGTGGTCTATGGTCCATCTGCCATTTCTTCTCTCTTCTTTCGTTTTCTTCACTTCTTTCCATCAGCCTATTTCCAGTCCCAGTAACCCTCCCCAGTATCAGCCCCTTTCCAGTCCTCACTCCCAGTACCTTCCAATGTCAACTTGCATTCCCATGATTGCCACTGGTGTCCATTCCCTTCCAGTCCCCCTCCTTCCCCACTGACCAGTCCCTTCTAGTACAAATACCATGGCAGCCCCTCTCAGATCCACTCCCTTCCAGTTCCATTCTCCCATCCCCTCGCATCAGCCCATTTGTAGCCTTAGCCCCCAGTTTTCTTCCAGGGCCAGCAGCTCTATCCTCCCCTCCCCACAATCAGCCCATGCTCAGTCAAAGCCCCCCAATCAGCTCACTTCCAGTGCTAATCCCCCCTCAACCCCATTACCAGTGCTAGCCTCCCCTAATCAGCCCAATACCACCAGTCCTACCCCCCCCCATCACCAGTCCTATCCCCCCATCAGCCCATTTCCAGTCCTAACCTCACCGATCAGCTCATTTCCAATGCTAGCCCCCCATCAGTCCATTATCAGTCATACCCCCCTATCAGCCCATTACCAGTCCCAACCCCCCCCTTGATCAGTCCATTCCCAGTCCTAGCCTTCAACCCATTACCAGTCCTAGTCCCCTCCCATCTGCCCATTACCAGTGCTAGCTCCCCCATCAGCCCATTATAATCCTAAGCCGCAATGTCTCTCGCCTCTCTCCAGCATTTATCCCGTCTGTCCAGTATGTCCCTGTCTCTCCCCTTTGTGCATGCCAGCCCCCTCCCTCCATGTCAGCCCCCGTCCTTCCATCTGTCCATGTCAGCTCCCTCCCTCCCTCCCTGTCAGCCCCACTGTCCATGTCAGCCTCCCTCCATGTCAGTCCCCCTCTGTCCATGTCAGCCCCCTCCCGCCATCTATCCCTCCTTCCATGTAAGCCCCCCTCCTTCCATCCATCCATATCAGCTCCCTCCCGCCATCCATCCATATCAGCTCCCTCCCGCCAGGTAAGCCCCCCTCCTTCCATCCATCCATATCAGCTCCCTCCCTCCATGTAAGCCCCCCTCCCCCCCATGTCGATGGTAGCCCCCCTCCCCCCATGTCGATGGTAGCCCCCCCTCTCCCCATGTCGATGGTAGCCCCCCCTCTCCCCATGTCGACCCCCCCTCTCCCCATGTCGATGGTAGCCCCCCCCCTCTCCCCATGTCGATGGTAGCCCCCCCCCTCTCCCCATGTCGATGGTAGCCCCCCCCCTCTCCCCATGTTGTTACAACTTCCTTTAGAGGCGGGACAATGCTGCACGGAGCCCGTCAAGACAGGAAGGGCTCCGCAACGATTTTACAAGCACAGCCGCGGTTCCCTAACAGGCAGGGAGCCGCGGCTGCAGACGAAGGGAGGCAGACACCTGTTTTAGCGGACCTTCCCGCGTGCCAGCTGCAAGGCCTTCGCGTGCCATAGGTTCGCCATCGCTGGACTATTGCATTTGCAAAAGGAATTGGCGAGCTTCAGATAGATCTCAGTAGGGTGCTATGGCACAAAGTCCTTTATTGGCGCCCACACATTGTTCTCTTGAAAAGGCAGGAGGCAAGATAGGTGTTTAACCATTTCACTTAAATAAGACTATGGCAAGAAGCAAGGCACCACACAGAGGGACACGCCCTCTGCTGAGGAGGAGAGAAATGGGTCTTGGTATGAGAGAGCGCTTTCAACTTGGAGACTTTCCTAGACAAAGTTATGGCTACTAGGAATGCCATCTTGAGGGACAAGTCTCAGAGAGATATGCGGGCACCCTTCAAGCCACTCAAGCATATGGCCCTCGAGGATCAAGGAGACCCCAGGATGGGATCGCCAGACAGAATGGACGACGAAGTGCTTGCACACCCCCAAGAAATCTAGCAACATCTGCATGAGATGCAATCGAGTGTCCTCCAAACAGGTTAATGTGGAGACGTGGACCCAGAGAGAGCCTAGGGCCAGGCCAGTGTCGAGACCGTTCTGAAGGAATATTAGAATGTCTGGGATCTGCACTCACCAAGGTGAAATGCGCTGTCAAGTGCACCAAGACTCATGTAGGCTAAAGATGTAGCAGGCTACCATGCCTTGAGCAGGGGAGCCACCACTTGTGTTGAATAACCTCTGACTCAACCGGAGCCTTTCAAGAGCCAGACCGTAAGCGAGTAGGGAGCAGGGTCATCCTTGGTTATTGGGCCTTGCTGTAGGAGACCTTTCTGCACCCCAAGAGCCAGGGGAGATGACTGGGTTAGCCGAACAAGGTCAGCATACTACAGCCACCGAGGCTGAAATTTAATGTGGACAAGTGCAAGGTTATGCACCTTGGGAAGAACCCCCCAAACTATGGTTACACAATGCAAGGTTCCACATTAGGAACCACCACCCAGGAAAAAGGATTTAGGCATCATTGTGGATACCATGTTAAAACCCTCGGCCCAGTGTGCAGCAGCGGCCAAGAGAGCAAATAGAATGCTAGGTATCATAAGGAAAGGAATGGAAAATAAAACAAAAGATATTATAATGCCTCTATATCGTTCCATGGTGAGACCGCACCTTGAATATTGTGTGCAATTCTGGTCGCTGTATCTTAAAAAGGATATAGCGATTTTAGAAAAGGTTCAGAGAAGAGCCACCAAAATGGTAAAGGGGATGGAAGGATACTCCTATGAAGAAAGGCTAAAAAGGTTAGGGCTCTTTAACCTGGAAAAGAGACTGCTGAGGGGAGATATGATAGAAGTCTATAAATTAATGAACGGAGTGGAACGGGTAAACGTAGATTGATTGTTTACCTTATCAGAATATAGAAAGACTAGGGAACATGCAATGAAGCTACAGGGTAAACTATTTAAGGCTAATAAAAGAAAATATTTTTTCACTCAACGTGTAATCAAACTCTGGAATTTGTTACCGGAGGATGTAGTAAAGGCTGTTAGTGTAGCTGGGTTTAAAAAAGGTTTGGACAAGTTCCTGGAGGAAAGGTCCATAAACCATTATTAAGAAGGGACCCAGGATATCAATGCTTGAACCAATACAAGCATTGTGGAACCTGTGTCCCTTGGGGAAACTGCTAGGTACATATGACCTAGATTGGCCACTGTTGGAAACAGAATACTGGGCTTGATGGACCTTGGTCTGACCCAGTATGGCATATCTTATGTTCTTATGAGGCCAGTCAGGTGCCATGAAGATCACCACGCCTCAATCCAGAGAACCCTCCTGATCAGGACCCAGGGAAGAAAGATGACCTTCTGCTCCCTTGTTTGTACAAGTTGAATTAACAAATCCAGGCCTTGAAACCCATGCTCCTTCCGCTGACTGACAAGACATGCATCTTGGTGTTCTGTGCCGACAGCTTGAGATACATTGTGGGCAGCCCTCAGGTGCAAACTATCTGTTGAAATGCCCAGGGGGCTAGTTCCCACTTGCTGGGATCTATAATGTGACAGCCGAGGTAATCTGCTTGTACGTTGTCCACCCCCTGCAATGTGTTGTGCCGACAGCACCTGTGACACTCCACCCAGGGAAGAAGAAGAGCCATCTCCCTGGCCATTCCTGCACAGTTTGTTCTGCCCTGGTGGTTTAAATGGGACACTGTCGTGACATTATCAGAAAGAAAGTGGACCACCTGAGAGCAAAGGAGAGGCAGAAAGTGCAGAAAGTGCAGCAAGGCAAGATGGACCGCCCAGAATTCTAGGTGGTTGATTGTCCAATGTGTTTCCTGAGGCGACCAAGTCCCCTGAGTCATCTGGGTCTGGCAAAGTGCTCCACAGTCTGAGAGGTTGGTGAAGGTGGTTACAAGAATCCAAAACTAAGAGTCTCCAAGAGAATGCCCCGAAGCAGATGGGCCGCTGAAAGCCTTCATAGAAGACCATCATGTAGCATAAGGGGGTGGGAGCAGACAGTCGTAGATCACAGAAACCTGGGACCGGGGGGGGGGGGGGGGGAGACGGGAGTGTTGAAGGCTGCGCATGTGTGCTCTGGCCCAGGGGATGACATCACATGAACCCTAGGGTCTGAAGATAGTCGCACACACATGCGGGCAGCTCTGTAGAAGAAAGTCATAGTTGTGCCAAGAGCTTGAGAACACAATCTTGCGTCAGGAATACTTTGCCCAGCCGAGTATTGAACAGTGCTCCAGTTTAGGATGGCCGGAGGCAAATCTTGGGAATAATTGACTACCCAGCTCTCAAGGCCTTGGGCTCAAAACACAATCTGTGTCACTTGTACTCAGTGACTGGGTTAACTTTGACAGAGTCCCTGATCTATGATTTGCCATCTCAAAAACTTTTGAGGCATAGGTTTTTGCATCAATAAGTGAAGTGCTGTTTAATCATTGATTATAATGTGTTCACTTTGTGGTGTTTCATGTTACAAAGCTTTGATAGGCATGTTTCACATTAATAAAAAAAGGAAACTTGGTTATGAGTGTGACTTACAGCCCTTCCAGATCCAACATAAATATGTTCACTTCATAGGCTCTATTTTATACTCAGTCTTATACCTTTGGACTGTTTGGCAAGCTGTTTTCAGTTGATTATTTCTACCTGCAGGGCCTATGGCATCACCACGCACCATCCACCCAATACTCTAGACCCTAGCGCTGTCTGACTAGTTCCCATGGCTATCTCCCTCTCAAATTTGTCAGGGCCCGATGAACACGCGATGCTGCATCAATCCCATTGACTATCTCCCCCTCCACGCATTTGGATGGCATTTCAACGCTACTTTGATTTTTCTCTCCAAGTCAGGCTCAGATGGCTGGGTGACCGATGTGAAACCGGAGGCCTTATCAGACAGCATGGTGTCTCGGACCCTTCTCCACACAAATGCCTGAAGTCTCCTCCTGAAGACATGTTCTTCCGGGACTTTGTGAGGGGGATATAGCCAAGGCCAACCCACTTCCTTGGAGGCAGAGGATGAGCCCAGAGTGGAGAAGCTGGAGACCCTCCAGTACTCTTTGTTCCCCAAGAAGTAGTGATGGTGCACCAGATGGCGTTCATCTAGGGCTGCCGTTTCCAAAGGCGTTGGAGCCAAAACAGCTTTGGTCATTGTCCCCAGCATCCCCACAGGGGCATAGAGATTACAGACATTGGGGGAGGATGAATAGTGCTCTTCCGGCCCTCTGGGAGTCTACTCCCACCAGAGCACCTTGGCAGGCTGTTCCCAGCTATCACTCCTTGCGTTGCTGCAGGAAGGGGTCCAATACCAATGCACATGGGCTTTAGCCTGGTGCTTGGATGGGTCCTTTTCGGGGTCGATGTCTATTCCTTCCTTGGCTCCATTTGAAGGACGCTCGAAAGACACCGCTCCAGACTACCGTGTCCCAAATGAGCTTGAGCACCCCACAATACTGATGCCTCAGCATGTCCTAGAAGGGTCAAGACCAGTGTTGGAGCAGATGATGTAGACTGAATGCTGCCTGAAGAGGGTCTCTTCTTTTCCTGACCCTTCAAGCCCCTTCTTGGCATTTGCAGACAAACTACAAGAGAGCTGGTGGTCAGGGCCCAGACAAAGCACCAGTTGTGCTTATCAATGACAAATACTGCTGTGGTACACTTCTTAAAACTGCTGGCTGGCTTCTGGGACATGTCTGGGGGGGAGGAAAAAACCCCAACACAACCCCAACCACAAAACAGCCATGGCAAGCTCAAACGGTTCGACGATGCCAGGCCATGGGAACAACTAAAGAGAAAAAATATATATATCTCTCTCTATCTCTATATATATATCATACCAAAAGACGGAAAAAAAAAAAAAAAAACATGTCTGAACTGGACAAAAACAGATGACGGAACAGACGCTGCCGATGGCAGAGAAGAAAAATAAGGCATGGACTCCTGGAAAAGACGTTTACCAGTAGTCACTAGAAACACATCCTGGGGCTCCGCAATAAAAACAAGACTTAGGAAGATGGCACCGCAGCAGGTAGGAAGACAGGTGTGCAGGCATGGTGGAATCTTGCAAAAGCTTCCAATAGAAGCTGGGGCTCTGTCAGTGACATCACCTGTATATGAGGAATTCATTCCTGCTTGCCCATGAAATTCATAGGCAAACAATTACTACACTAAACATTGCAAAAGAAGGGTTATGCAACACACTGCATCTGAACGTCAATGTCTGACCTGTATCCACACAAATGACCTTCTGGTTGATAATATGCAAAAAAAATAGAGTTGGTATATTCTGATTATCTGATATGGAAGCATAATCAGACATGGAAGCATAGTTCCACTGGCCTTAAAAATAATTAAGCCTGAAAGGCTGTCATGTTCTAGACAAGTCTTGTTTGTATACATCATGTAAAGATATGAAAAGCCAGTACCATGTTTAAACAAAAGCTATAAATAAAATTGTTTTTCAATACAGGCAGGTCTTCTGCAGTTCTACAGTCCTTCCTACAGAATTCCCATGGGGGACTAACAGGTGAAGTGTCAACACTAGAAACAGCTGGTCTCTCCCTGAGCATAAGTGCTGTGCTTCAAGCTGCATCCTCCATGTCTACTTCTGAGCACAAAGACGAAATTAGACTTACCTACTAATTGTTCCTTGAACTCCAGTCCAATCCCGAAACCTCTGGACTGTGCACCTCCTCTAGCAGCTTGGAGACTGAGCATGTCATCTTTTGATGACTCCCGTATAAATACTCGAGGTACCGCCCACAGGCTCCAGTAACCTATTGACAAAGCACTCACCAGAGCAACAAATAAGTAGTTAACATGCAACAAAGGAGAAATTTCACTTACCGTTAATTTCCTTTCCTGGAATACTGCTAGACCAGTCCAGACAAGCGGGTTATGTTCCCCTGCCAGCAGATGTTGGAGACAGAAAAAACCCTCCAGAGTTGTGATTGGTTGGGCTCTGGGTGACATAGGAGTGCCCCTAGAGGACCTAGTCAGTATTCTTTTGACAAGCACTCTACGGGTACAGATTTCCGCGCTGACGTGTTATAAGGGTACGATTCACGGTCATGTTCTTGTGTCTCACTCCGATGTGTTGCGTTTCTTAAAGGAGTCAAGCTTCTACGCTCTCTGGTCCGTCCAGTTGTCCCTGCTTGGGACCTTGTCTTGGTACTACGGGCTTTGATGTCCCCGACCTTCGAGCCTCTAAAGGAAGTTTCCTTAATGGATTTGACACTTAAGACGTATTTCTTAGTGGCAATAACTTTGGCTCATTGCATTTAGAAACTGCAGGCCCCTCTCTTGCAGGGATCCGTATTTGTCATTCTCCGCAGTGGGAGTATCCCTTCGCACTGTTCCCTCATTCTTGCCTAAGGTGATTACTCCTTTTCATGTCAATCAGCCTCTTTTTTGTTGCCTGCCTTTTCTAAGGAACAATGTCCTGGATGTTCCAAGAATCTCCGGGTGGTTGATCTCAAAAGGATTCTCCTTCGCTACCTCAATCACCAATTCTTTTCGCAGGACCGACCATCTTTTTGTGCTTTTTGCAGGACCGCGCCGAGGTATAGCAGCTTCAAAATCTACCATTGCCAGATAGATACGCCGTACCATTGAATCGGCCTATATTCTCTAAGGCAAGCCAGTGCCTGCTGGTCTTCACGCACATTCGACTCAAGCTCAAGCTATGTCTTGGGCCGAGCGATCACACAGTCCCTCTTGATACTTGTGGAGCGGCAACCTGGTCTTCCTTGTCTACTTTTGTTCAGCATTATCACCTGGATGTTCAGGCATGTGAGGACAGTTGTTTTGGGGCTCGTGTGCTATCAGTGGCTCATCAGCTTGGGTACTTCCCACTTGTCTGGACTGGTGTAGCATTATTATCAACGGTAAGTGAAATTACTGCTAGACCAGTCCAGAACCCACCCAATTGTTAGTGTCACGACTGTTGGTGCAGAGGAGCTGATGTTCTTCTTACTTCGGACACAATTATGTATTCCGGAGAAAGTCCACAACAGTGGATTCAGGGGTTTTTTTCCCCCAAGGAATGATGTTTGATCCTTCTCCCTTTATGGTTCGAGGCCCTCTTGACAAAAGGCAAGAATGTCTGGAATTTCTGTACTCCAAGGAGAAAGATGTTGAGTACACCAGGACTCAAAACACTCGCCACACCCTAGCATATGCTAACGATGTAGACAAACGGCGAGCATTGAGGAGAGTCGACACTACCTTGGAAGAGTAACCCTTATGAGCCAAGCCGTAAGTAGGGAGTTGGATCTTCCATCGAGATAGGTCCTTGCCTGAAGTGAGTTTGTAGTCAGAGGAGACCTTTGAGATAAAGTTGAGAGATCGGTATACCAAGGCCTTCAGGGCCAATCCGGGCCACTAGGATTACCGGTCCCTGGTGTTCCCTGATCCGTTGAAGGACTCTTCTGATCATTGCTCAAGGTGGAAACACAAGGTAACCTGTGTTGTGGCCATGACTGCACCAAGGCATCTATGCCACGAGATCTTTGTTCTCTCCAGTGACTGAATAATGGTACTTTGGCATTCGTCGCTGACGCCATGAGCTCCATTTCCGGCTGTCCCCATCTTTGAACTATCCTTTGGAAGGCCTCCTGGGACATTTCCCATTCGCCGGGATCAAGCGTATGCCGTCTGAGAAAGTCCGTTTTCACATTGCTGGTTTCCGCAATATGCTGTGCTGAGAGCTCTTGCAGGTGTTTTTCCACCCAAGGGAAGACATCTCCTTTGACACCCCTGCACATTTGGTGCTGCCTTGGCGGTTGAGGTAGGACACTGTAGTGGCATCGTCACACAAAATCCAAACCATGTGAGCCTGGAGTAAGGCAAGGCTGGTTGCTCTTGCCTCGAAGACAGCCGATTGTCTATTGTGACTCACGCAATGTCCATGTCCCTTGCGTTGAATGGGTTTGACAACAGCTGGCATCTGCAGTCAGCAAGATCCAGCGTGGATGCTCCAAGAGTACTCCCTTGAGGAGATTGCGTGATGACAGCCACCATTGCAAACTGCGCCAGACCTTCAGCTGTACCGGAAGTCGGAGCTGATAGTCCTCCACTACTGGCGACCATCTTGACAGGAGAGCGTGCTGTAGACCGCCCATGTGCACTCTAGCCCAAGGCACAAGCTCGATGGTGGCGGCCATAGACCCCAAGACTTGGAGGTAATCCCATGCATGTGAGCTCTGAGTCAGAAACCTTCGGATCTGAAAAGCCAGCTTGGAGGAATTTTTCCCTGAGTCAGGAATACACGCCCCTGATAGACTTTCTAGGGGCACGTTTCGATACCTGTTGAGACGGGAGACGACAGATCTTGGGACGATTGATCACCCAACCGAGCTCCTGCAGGAATGGCACTACTGTCGAGACAGTCTTGTAGGCTTCCTGGAGAGAGTTTGCGCAAATGAGCCAATTGTCTAAATAAGAGTGTACTGACACCTTGCTTGCGTAAGGCAGCTGTGACGACTACCATCACTTTTGAGAAGGTCCGGGGTGCCGAGGCAAGGCTGAAAAGGCATTGCCCAAAATTGATAATGTTGTCCGAGGACCGTGAAGCGGAGAAAGCGTTGGTGGTCGTCTTAAATGGGAATATGAAAATACGGTTCTGCTAAATCTAGGGAAGCCAGAAACTCCCCTCTGCGTACTGCTTGAATGATGGATTGCAGGGTCTCCAATCGAAGTGCGGAACTCGAAGACTGCGATTGACACCTTTGAGGTCCAGAATTGGCCAGACGGAACCATCTTTCTTGGGCACCACGAAATAGATGGAAAGAGGACAAGGCTGCTATTCTAACAGAGGGACCGGACGAATGGCTCTTAAAAGGAGTGTCTGCACTGTAGTTTGAATGGCTAATCGTTTGTCCGATGAGTGTCCTGGAGAGACCAGGAAGGCGTCGTGAATGGGTCGGCAGCATTCGAGAGCATAGCCGTGAGAAACTGTGTCGAGGACCCAGTGATCTGAAGTTATGTGCGCCCACTGCTGAGAAAAAAAAAAGAGCCAACTGCCCCCCCCCCCCCCGACAGGCGGAGGCATCTCATCCCATCAGCAGGGAAGGACGGGAGGTTCCTGTAAACTTCGCTGGGCCTGAATAGGAGTCAGTTCCTTTGTGGGCTCCCCGAAAGGACTGCGATCTTTGACCGAAACGATTGGCAGGAGTGGATGACGTACTTGGCTTAAAGGATCTGTATCTCCAAGTCGTGTGTTCTAAAAAATCGTCTAAAGCCTTGGGATAGAGACCCGCAACAGCGATGCTGTTTCACCTCCCTCAGTTTTTACCAGTTTATCGAGTTCTTCGCCAAAGAGGAGTCTCCCTTTAAAGGGAAGGTTTTGACAGCCACGTCTTAGAGGCAATATCCACTGCCCATTGACACAGCCAGAGCCATCTGCGAACCACTGTCACCGTTGCTACAGAGCGTGGTGACAGCCACAAGAGATCATAGAAGGCATCTGCCAGGAATGCAGCGACGGACTCTAAACGAGCCAACTTGGGATCGTCTGGAAGCTACTGAATCCATCGAAGGGAGGCCCGCACCGCTAGACCTCAGCACACTGCTGCTTGAAGGGAAAGAGCGGGCGACAAAACACATCTTTAGCAGACACTCGACTTTCCGGTCTTGCTGGTTGCAGAGTGCTGCTCTGCCCTCAACTGGAATTGTGGTATGCTTTGTGACCCCGGTCACTAACGCATCAACTTTCGAGTATATCAGCCAACGGTCCAAGTCAGAGGGAGACCAAGGGTATAACTGACCAATACAGCATGCCGTACGTAGAGGACTTGAGTCCCATTCTTGAGATACCATTTGCTGTAACTTGGCTAAAAAGGAAAAAGCTTTGGAAGGCTAACGAATGGCCTGTAAAATGGGATCCGACTGTAAAAGGGTTTGAGAACCGAGGATCAGGCGCATCGGCTAGGCATAGTGACTCCATCACCTGTGTGATTAGGGCTAGCAACTCCTCTTTCCGAAAAAGTCTGGTATCTTGAGAGTCCTCTTGAACCGTCAGCGAAGAATCAGACAGAAAGCAGATGGGGAATATTCTCTGATGAATCAGGGCTCACCTCCGAAGATTTAAAGTCTTCTTGGATATCTGTAGTGTCCTGCAAGCCACATGCAACGTTCCTGAGAGGATGTACTGCTTTAAGATCTGAGGTCTTATGGGACCGCTTGCAAGACCTTGCCACATCTTTGTCTACTACCGGGGCAGGTGCTGGAGGTATTCCAAAAGACTCTGAATGCCACAGGTGCCATGCCTGGCAGAAGAGCATAAGGAACTCACTGTCAGCCAAAGCTGCTGTGGCTTCTAGCAGCTGACTGAGTCCTTTCTGCAGGTGGACCCAGCTTCAGGGGCTCTAAGGAAGGAGGAGTTAAGGCACTGATGTCCCCAGCTGGCAGCACCGTCGGTATGGAGGAAGATTCTCCTGGATGCAGTATACAGGTGGAACACAAGTGATCTAACTCCTTCTGCCCCTTATTACATGCAATGCACCTGTGCAGAGAAGCAGGCATTGCAGAAGCTTAAACTTTTTTTTTTTTTAAAAACAAAACTCAATGTAGGCTTAGGGAAACAGAAGACTCAAGGAAAAGGGATTTTGAAACTCCGTGCCTTCACAGCATGTTAAATGCTTTGAAATGGCTGCCCAGAGCTGCTCCCGCCAAACACACTCTGAAGAGAAATTTCTCCTGATTTCAAAATGGCCACCGACACAGAAAAACTGCAGAATAAAGGTTTCCTAAGCTCTAAAAACCTCAAACACGTGGCAAAATTGCTGGGGGAAATGAGTGCTACAAAAAAATTGAAGAAACACAGACCCGGTGATCCCCATGCAATTAAAAAAATGTAAGTAAGAAAATCGCTGTGAGGGAACCCAAGCAGGTACTCACTGTGCTGCAGAGAAGCAGAGGCTTGCAGGGAAATGCTTTAAAGATGCTGTAAAAATTATAACTGGATGGCAAAATATTTGACAGATTGTCACAGAGCTTGTGTAGCTGGGGGTGGATCAGAGGCTAGGAGCCGTTTATAATGGGGAGCTGCACTGATATAAGGATCAGGAACTCAGACCCTGCTATATTGTCGCCAACTATAGTTTAAAAGCAACAACAACTATAAGAGGAGACCTGGGAAACTCAGAGAAACACCTCGTGTGCTCCGAGTGCATCCAGGCAAGAGACAAAACTATTTAACACCTTCATCTGCTGGAGACAGAGATAATACTGACTAGGTCCTCTAGGGGCACTCCTATGTACCCAGAGCCCAACCAATCACAGCTCTGGAGGGTTTTTCTCCATCTCTGACATCTGCTGGCAGGGGGACATAACCTGCTTGTCTGGACTGGTCTAGCAGTATGAACTGGAAAAACTTATCAACTTGTACCTGAACTGCAACTATGAACACACCACATGGAAAACATGCCCCCCTTTCTCCGAACTGTGGGAACCTACCAGAAACTCCTCCAGGCACCCACTAACCTCCTTTTAGGCTGTGCGGAACAGACACCCTCCGTGTCCTCACCCCCCGCTTCTGCATCCTACAAAACAAACCGAAGCCTATCCTGCCCTTACTACACCCTGAGTCCGACTTCAGGCCCTGGAACCAACAATTGATACATAGGGTGGGATCTGGGACTGGACTGGAATTCCTCAAGGAACAATTAGCAGTTAAGTCTAATTTAGTCTTCCTTATCGTCCCTCCAGTCCAGTCCCCAAACCTCTGGGGATGTAACAGCAGTAAATTTCAAAACGGGAGGGACCTGCCAAACCGGCCTGAAGCACAGCTGATCAAAAAACAGGCATTCCTTGCCGCCTGGACATTCAGACAGTAATGCTTGTCAAAGGAATGTAGAGATGACCAGGTGGCCACCTTACAAATCTCTACCAGAGAACCAAACTATGTTCAGCTTATGAGGCCGCCTGAGCCCTCGTGGAATGCGCCTGCAGACCAACCAGAACCATCTTACCGCTCACCAGGTCTAATCCACCAGGAAAATTTACATCTTTGCTGCTGCTTCTCCCATCCACAGTCTGCTGTACAGCACTAACAGGCAATCCAACTTGCGGAAAGGAGCTGTACTTTTCAGATCTCTCTTCAGGACCCAATGTATGTCTAGAAGCCGTAATAGATTACATACCACCTCCCTCTCACCGCTGCCGAAGACCAGCAGAATGACAGCCTGGTTCACATGGAAACCAGAGACCACTTTGGGCAAAAAGGAGGGGGGACCAGCCTCAACACCACCTTCTCCTTTGCAAAGAATAGAAATGGCTCCCGGAAGGACAATGCCTTCAGCTCCAAAATTCTACACGTGAAACAGAGCCACGAGGAACAGTCTTGAAAGTCAGATCTTTGAGCAAGGCTCCACCCAGTGGCTCAAAAGGTTCCCGTATCAATGCCTCCAGCACCAAATTGAGATCCCACGTTGGTATCATTACCCTTCTTGGTGGACAGAGCAGCATCACTGCCCTTCCCACATCAGGGTGCGCCCCTAAGGCTATCCCCTGAATCTTACTGCAACAGGAAATCGCAGCCAGCTGAACCCTCAAGGAGCAAGCTACCAGACCCTTATCAAACCAGCCCTACAGGAACACTAAAACGTCCGATACTGAAGCCTTGGTCAGTCGAACCTGATGTTCCAGATGTGAACATAAGCCAGAGAAGTGGATCTACGCCTGGCTTCAACAAGGTGGAAACCAATCCGGCCGAATATCCCTTTTGTCAGCTGCGCCCGAGCCGTAAGCAAGAATCTATCCACTTGCGGCATGCACACTGGCACCTGCATTAAGAGATCCTCCCAGACCAGACACCTCCATGGATAACACTCCAGAAGCCGAATGAGATCTATGTACCACGGCCACCTTGGCCAGTCTGGAGCTACAAGTATCACTAGACCCAGATGGACCTCTATCCTCTGCATTATCCGTCCTATTAGAGGCCAAGGTGGGAATATGTACAGCAGCCCTTCCTCGGGCTACCATTGCATCAGGGCGTCGAGGCCTTCTGACATCTCCCACAGTCTGCTGAAGAAGCGACTGGCATTGGCCGACTTGAAGGTTGCCATCAGACCCATGACTGGTATGCCCCAGCGGCGCATCATCTGGGAGAACACCTCCTGGTTAAGCACCCACTCTCCAGGATCCACTAGTACACGACAGATAATCCGCCGTCATGTTGTTGATCCCTGCCACGTGCGCCACAGACAGCGCTTGAAGGTGTACTTCAGCCCAACCTAAGAGCCAATCACACTCCTCCTCCAAGGGCACACTGCCTGTGCCGACAATTGATGTAGGCCACCGTGGTTACATTGTCTGACAGCACTCTCACCGTCTTCCCCTGCAACCACTGCTGGAACATCTGGAGTGCCAGGAACACAGCCCTCATCTCTAGCCCGTTTGATTGACCAACTCCATTCCTGAACATTCCACTGCCCCTAGGCATAGCGCCCCTTGTAGTGGGCCCCCCAGCCAGACAGGCAACTGTCGTTAGCGCAACCCATGACTGCTTCCAGTGACATTCCATTCTCCAGGTTCCCTGGGCAAAGCCACCACCGAAGGGCCTGCCTGGTCTCCTGCGGACAGGCAAACCTCTGCGAAAGGGAATGAGTCTGTTGAGACCACCTCCGAAACAAAGCCCTCTGCAATGGTCTCATGTGTGCCCTTGTCCATGGCACCAACTTGAGCATGGCAACCATGGTCCAGAGGAGCTGAAGAAAGTACCAGGCTGTGGGAGAAGTCCCAGCCAGAAACCGGCACACCAGCTTGTGGAGCCCCTGTGGCCACATTTCTGGGAACACCACTCTCCCCCCCCCCCCATGTATTAAACCGTGCTCCCAAATAGTGAAGGTTATGAGAAGGTACCAGCCGGCCTTTGGACATATTGGCTATCCAGCTCAGGCTTTGAAGAAACAACCACCTGGGCTGTAGCCCACTCGCTTTCTTGTTTTGACTTGTCTGGATCAGCCAATCGTCGAGGTAGGGATGCACTAGTATCTCTTTCCTGCGAAGAGCTGCTGCCACCACCACCATGGTCAATGTGCACGGTGTCCTGGCCAGCCAAAAGGGTAACACCCGGAAATGGAAATGCCCCATCGGTACCGCAAACCGAAGAAACCGCTGGTGTTCCTGATGAATCGGGATATGCAGATAAGCCTTTAACAGGTCCAGAGACGCAAGGAACTCTCCCTCTCGAACCGCAATGTCTCCATGTGAAAATGTGATACCCTCAGAAAGTGGTTAACCTGCTTGAGACCCCCTTCCTTCTTTGGCACCACAAAATAAATGTGAGTATCGACTGCTGCCGCACTGGTCCAGAGGAACCAGAACCACAGCCCTGAGCTCCAACAGCCACTGCAAGATATCCCCCACCACTGGCTGCTTGGCTGGTGCCTTGCAAGGAGACTGAACAAACAAATCAGCCAATGGGTGCTTGAATTCCAGAGTGTAACCCTCCCAAACAACTTTGAGCACCCACTGGTCGGACATAATTTGGGCCCACAGGGTAAAAAATCCCAGACAACACTCCACGGGCTGTACCCCCCTCACTTCATTGTGATTTGAGGCCCGAGGGGGAGACCGCAAAACCTCTGCTGGCTCCCTGAAACCCTTGGCCTCTGGAAGGAAACCTTCCCCTCTGAAACGGAATTGCCCAATGTCCCGCTGCTGTCCCTTGGAGACAGACAAGGAAGAGGGACAGCTTTGCCTTTGCTTGTCCTCTGGCAGGCAACCCCCCCCCCCCCCCCATGGACATGCCCAAGTCCTTCACCAACTTTTCCAGGTATTCCCCAAAGAGTAGCTTTTCCCAAAAGGGAAGCTTGCTCAACCGAGCCTTGGAGGAATTATCTGCCACCCAGTTACACAAACCACAGATAGCAGTGAGCCGCTACCACCGAAGCATAAATCTTCAAGAGACCCGATCAGATCGTAGTGGACATCAGCCAAATACTCTGCCCCGATTCCAGCCTGGCTGCTTCCCCAGCCTGCTGTAACCGCTGAGACCATCTGAGGCCCCACAAATGGAAGCCTGAAGAGAAAGGGCATTCATATCAAAGACTTGCTTCAACAAAGTGTCCTAACTTTCGATCCTAGACATCCTTAAGCGCCACATTGCCTTCCACCAGAATAGCAGTTTTCTTGGTGACTGCTGAAAACACCGCATTCCACCTTAGGCGACCAAAAGAGTTTGCGGTCCTGATTGGGCAAAGGATAGAGCCGCGTCATCACCCTTGAGCCCCTAAGGCCTACTTCCAGCATATCCCATTCTTCCTGGATCATCTGCCAGATTACTCTATGTACTGGGAACACTGCTTTACGCACCCCATGAATCAAGGCATCCTCCGAGTCGTTCTCCGTTGGAGGCGTGGCAGGCAGATTAAGAGCCTTGAGGGATTACTTCTCTCAGCGAAACACCCATACCACCCTCGCCTGCTCTTGTTCCAGGAGCTTATCGTCCTCCACAACATCCAGCTCTGTGTCGAGATCCTCTCCCTCCAAAACCTCTGGTAGTGGAGAGCAATCCAGGGAACGCTCTGACCCCTCCTCATAGGGTCTGTGCTTCTTCGCAGGGACTATACCTGCCCCCACCCGGACACCTGCTCGCTTCTCCCCACTCTGGCCCTACAGACGTAGCGCCATGACTCTGCAGATGCAGACAAAATGCTTGGTGGAGCAACAGTACAAACTCCGGCACGAAACACCCCAGTGCCCCCACCTGATCCAGGGCCTGCGAGAGGGAAAGACTAGGACTGACCGAGGTGCAAGGTACTGCATCCTGTGCTGGTAAGAGTGAGGACAGTGACTCCTACTGTCCCCAACCTGAGCCACCACCATCTGCCGCTCTGAATTCTCCCCTAGGGCTTACTCCATAGAAGCTGCCTCCTGAGCACACCCTCTACAAATGCCTGCCTCCGACACAGCCCCTCGCCATGTACCACACCAGGCACTGGGGTCTGGAAGGCATACTCCACTGACAAGGACTGTCACCAGCCCTACAGGCCTTGCCCTTACTTACCTAATCAAATGTCCTCCTACCAAGTACAACCCAAATTTATTTATTTTAATTTTTAAACACAAGGAGTACCCCTGTATACCGACTATCTTCCAGCCAGAATCGTAAAAAGCACACTTAAGTTGCTGCCATCCGAGCCTAGGGGAAGCTAATAACCGCCAAGGATAACTGGGGGAAGAAAAACCGCTCCGCTGCACTTCCTGTGCTGATGCCACCCAGTAGGGCCTGCTCTTGCCAACTGTGCTCACCTGACTGTCTGCAACAGCCTCCGCTTCTGCTCCCGCTCACAATAGCCTCCCCCCAAAATTGCATCTTACCGCCAAAACGCTTTCTCCGCTCTTGATCATACCATCTGTCTCACCCTACTGCGCTCAGCCAGAATTGCGGCTTTGATGTTATGGGGGGGGGGGGGGAAGACGACTCCAGATGCCCCCACTTCACCTGCTCCACACCCAATCCGTGAGTTTGGAAGCCGGCATGATCAGCCCTAGGGGCCCAAAGGAGTCTCTGCACCTCAAACCCCGATCCCCACAGGAGGAGGGGGGGGGGAAGCTCTCCAAGTCCACCCTCTCTTGCACAGAGCCTCAGACAGGCACCAATTTAAACACAAACACTACAAGTCTAGCTTAACCTAAGAACTAAAACTCCTTATCTGTCCCTCGAGTCCAACACCCTGGCTCTCCACCTCCTCCAGTTGCTTGGAGACCAAGTAAAACTGGAGCCTGTGGGCGGTCCCTTGGGTATTTATGCAGGAGTCATCAAAAGATGACATGCTGTCTCTAAGCTGCTGGAGGTGGTGCACAACAGAGGTTTCAGGATTTGGGGGGGGGGGGGGGGGGAATAAGTAACATTCTGAACTGCCTAGTACAAGTATGACATGGGAATGACGCAGATGACATGCTGTATAGCAAAACTGGGATGGCAAAATGTGTGAGGAATGACCCCCATCCCGACCAAGAAGAGATGTTATGGGGGACACTATCAGGTGGTGGCATTTTACTTACCAGTTAATGTCCTTTCTTTGAGTCCTGCTAGACCAGTCCAGACAAGTGGGTTGTGTTTCCCTAACAGTAAATTGGTGGAAACAGAGAACCAATGCAAAGCTCAGGTTTCAGTGACATCACTCCTATGTCTACTATTCAGCTCAGCCATCAGAGGTCCCTCCAGTATTCATCCCAAAGCATATGGGAGAAACAAGGCAAGCATCGCACAACTAGAACTGTGAGCAATGAGTGATCAACAGTACAGAACTATGTACAGAAAAGCATAAACATAAGGTTGTCAAAGAACATGCAAAGTATAAAAATTATAGGAGACCCAAGGGTACCACAGCAGAAGAACAGAGCAATACAGTTCCAGGGGCAGGTCCTGGACTGGTCTAGCAGGACATGTTTCAACTGAAGGCAAGCTCTGCTACGAGGGGAAATAGCATGAGTGTGAAAGGGGATACTCAGGAGCAGTATGTGAAAATATTTCTTTACAGAGAGTGGCAGATGTGTGAAATACTCTCCCAGTGGAGGATGTGAACATGAGAAGATTATCCGAATTCAAAAAAGCATGACAAAATACAGGATCTCTAAAAGTAAGAGGTCTATTGTAGTTAATAGAAGGGCAGACTAGATAGGCCATGAGGTCATTTTCTGCTGTCATGTTTCTTTGTCACCTTCCATATTGGACTGGTCTAGTAGGATGAACAAAGTGGGATGCACCAAAGATACAACTCCACTGGGTGGAAGACAGCAACTCGCAAAACCTTTTGAGTCAAAGGCCATGTCCATCCATGTGTGGACATCCAAGTGGTAATGCTTGACAAAAGTGGAAGTGTGATTCCCACGTTGCTGCCTGACAAATGTCTGCAGGGGCTACCGAGCTCTAAAGATGCCTGTGCTCGGGTAGGCTGGGCACACAATCCTTCTGGAATCAGCCTGTTCCATAAGATATACCCCAAAGTAAAAGGTGCCATTAATCCAGTGCCCTGAAGTCAACCAAGTCACTGTGTCACCCTTGCATGGGCAAGCAAGCAGCACAAAAAGATGGTCAAACATACAAAAGGAATTTGTAACTTTCAAGTACCACAGAAGCACCCGCCAGACATCCAGAAGACCTTATTCTTCTCAATACTGCTCCTTAGAGAAGGTAGGCAGGCAGACCACCTGGTTGATACAGGGGGGGGGGGGGAAGCACCTTAGGCAAGAAGGCCAGGCTGAATGGAAATGGCCTCCTTTGAAAAGGACAGATAAGGATCTCAGCAAGACAGCCTGCAGCTGGGAAATCTACCTTGTGGAACAAATCACAACCAAGGAAACCATCTACGGCGGTGTGAAAGCATCTTGCATAGGTACAATTTACAACCTCTTCTGCATGCCGTTTTCTTCCCTTTTGTCTTTTGAACAAATCTTACACATTTGCCATGATTTAAGCATTCTTTTCTGATTAATACACGTTCGTTTGGTTGTGAACTGGTATACAAACATGTAATGTGTGCTCAAAAAAGTTATATCAAATCGAATAAAAACCAACACAAATCACACCGCCCCTCATATAATAGAGCAGTGTACAAATTGCAAAAAGTCAAAAGAACGGCCAATGACCAGTAAAAGGAAAGGAAGTTACAATGTAAACAGGACAGTGAAAAGTAGGCCATGCATACCAGACAGGAGAAAAACCACTGAGGGGAAGAGATCACACAGGAGTGGGAAGGTCAAAGGCAGAGGAGAACAGACGAGTCTTCAGGTGTGCTTTAAAGGTATGGTAGTTTTGTTCAAGTCTGAGGGAAGAGGGCAGTGAGTGCGGGTCCAATAAAGAAAAAAGCAGAGGAACGAGTAGAACGCAGGTGGGCTCGGGAAGGGAGGTTAAAACGGTTTATGTGGATTGACTGGAGAGCACGACTGGGAGTGTGAGATTGAATGAGGTCCGCCAGATACTGGAGGGGTGTGCATGTAGAGAACCTGGTGCACAAGGGTAAGGAGCTTGAAAGAAATACAGTGGTCTACAGGTAGCCAGTGAAAGTGAAGAAAGAGGAGTAATGTGGTCGAAACGAGTAGAGTGAGCGAGCATGCGGGCTGCTGTGTTTTGAATGCATTGAAGCCTATATAACTGGGATTGAGGGATACCAGCAAGGACAGAGTTACAGAAATCATGGCAGGAGATGACGAGGAAGAGGGTAGTAAGGGACGAACAGCGCGGACGACAGAGGTAGAAGAAAGAAATTTTAGTGACATGGGAAATGTGATCATGGTAAGAGATCAGAGTCAGTCAACAAGACCACCAAGGTACTGAACACAGGATACTAGAGGGATAGAAGAGCTGGCAAAGGATGGGGCTAATTGTGGACAGGGACTACCATGGGGGAAGCAGATAGCGATAGTCTTAGAGAGATTCAAGTGTAAGCAATTTGTGGAAAGCCAGCCGGCAAGAGGGGAGACCGGAGTTGAGAGATCTGGCTGAAGAGGAGAGGTGCGATGAAAAACAAGGTCATCTATATAGTAGAAAGCCAGTATCCCAGATTGCTGAATAAGGGCAAGGGGTGCTAGGAAGACATTAAATAGAAGAGGTGCAAGGACTGAGCCTTGTGGAACACCACAGTGCATAGGAACAGGATCAGAAGAAGCGACTTAAGAGGAGCGAGAAAAGACAGAATAGGACTGGGAGAAAAGATAGGAGTGAAACCAGTGGTAGACAGTGCCATGAAGGCCAGCATCGTGAAGACAGGAAAGAAGAGTGATCCACAAGGTCAAAGGCCGCAGAAAGATCTAAGGATACTGCCACCGAAATATCACCAGAATCATGTGTGACATGCAGTTCATTGAGGAAGGCAAGAAGGACTGTCTACACACTGTGACCTGGACGGAAGCCTGATTGACGAGGGTGAAGAAAATGAAGTGTGTCCAAGTGGTGGGAGAGTTGTGCAAAGACTGCCTTCTCAAGTATTTGAGAGAAAAGGGAGGTGAGAGACTGGTCGGTAGTGAGTAGGAACAAGAGGGTCGAGGGAGGAGTTCTTGAGAATAGGGCAGAGTGAGGGAAAGTACCAGTGGAGAGGCTAGTGTTAATCATGGTGAGGACAGAAGGGAGGGAGCGCAAGTGAAGGAGAAGTCACGAGGAGGGAATGGGATCAAGAGAGCAAGTAGTCTTGTTTGAAGAGGAAATAGATTTGATAAGCTCAGAAATGGTAAGTGGGTGGAACAAACCCCAAATGTGCGACAGCAAAGGGGTGGGGCTCAATACAGTAGCAATGTGCGAAGATCCAGGATTTTAGAGTTAAGGAGGCCAGCTGTAGAGGGCGGAATGTAGTCTGGAGCGATGCAAGAGATTTGAGGACTGTAAAGACGGCGAGTCTGATTTGGGGTAGTGGCAATTGTGGTAGAAATATAGGTTTGCTTGGCAAGGTGGACTTGAGACCGGTAGTGGGAGTGGTGTTGCTTGAAAGATTGTAGTGAAGATGGGGGAATGAGATCTCCCCCATAACTACTCTGCCCGGCGCAGCTGAGAGCAGGAGAAGGCTGAGCCCGGAATGAAACCAGGGTTGTGAAGGACAAGGTCGGAGTGGAGCTATTTGATCCAGAGCTGTGGAAAGACAAGAAGTCCAAAGTAAGACCTGCAAGTTAGGAGAAAGGGAGAGGAACTCTGTAGGCAGAAGAGCATCAGCTGCAGGAACGTGCTGAAGAGTGAGGGGAGTAATCTGGCGTTTATAGCACACAGAGGTGGGGGGGGGGGGGGTCTAAGTAAGCCTGTGGAAGGAGGAGAGGCAGAGAACGGAAAGAGACAGTGGAAAGTCTGAAAGTAATGGTCGGTCCAGGGTAGAGGAATGGTGCAAGAATCATTCAGTAGGAAGATGGAGTCTGAAGGGGAAATGATTAGGTCAAGAGCATGACCAGCAGAATGGGTTGAGAGGGTGATTGATCTCGAAGGAGGGAGATAAATAAATGTTCCCTAGAGGAGGGGGCATCAAGGTTCAGATTGAAGTCCCCTGCAACTATTAAGTGAGGATAGTGTACCAAGAGGACAGAGATGGTTAGAAGAGAATCCCAGAGATGAGAGTATTGCTGGAGGAGAGTAGAGGAGCAGAATGGGCAATGGTGGGGAGGTGTGGAGACAGAGGAGAAGGGCTTCCAGGTAGTGGAGTAAAGGAGAGGAGACTTGTTGAAAGGAAAGAGGGGAGCGAATAAGAGCTGCAACACCACCACCAGCAAGGCGTAAACGAGGAACAGAGACCGCAGAGAAACCAGGAGGAAAACAGCGAGTAAGGAGAGCATCTTCCCCCTCTTTAAGCCATGTCTCAGTAATAAGTAAGAGATCCAGAGCCTCTGGTATGGCAAGGTCCTGTATTAGTAAAGTTTAGACCTCAGGGAGCGGCAGTTGAGAAGACCCATTTTAAGAGGTGGTGGTGGTGGGGTGGACAAGAGCAGGGCAATGAGAAGCAGATATACAAGGGCACAGAGGATGTCAGGACATTGGGATCAAGAGTGGGGAGGAAGGAGAGGGTGGTTTCCCTAAAAAAGCTGGGATGTGGTCAGCAGAAGGGCCCATAAAAGCTATAGTAATGAGAGATTCGATAGGAGCAGGGAGAGGATAGCCAGCCAATTGGGGTAGAATGAGGTGATGACAGATGGGGAAAAGAATGTCCAAATGGAAAGTTTCTGGCCGAGGCCTGTGCCACCCCAAGGAGCGCACCTAAGCAGCACGTCGTTCTGTGTGTATGTTTTCTTCTTAAAATTTCATTAGGTAGCCATGAAAGGGCTGTTTTGTTGTTGATGGCTATTAGTACTTGATGGGTCAGCCCTTGCTCTCAGACGTCTAGCATGGAGTGGACCAATTTGACAAGAAATTCTCCTGTTATGCAATTCCAGGCTGCAATCAGTGACTCAATCAACTCCTGCTTGGTCTGCAGGCTGCTTCTTGGCTATCTCAACCGATATCTTGTACCAAGGAATCTCAATTGGGTGACTGAGATGGCCATTCAATGGTTTGAACTCTGTTTTCTTCCGGTCGATGACAGTTTTTGCTTGGTGGCAAGGTGCTTTGTCATCCTAGAAGATGTATCTGCCAGGAAACGGTTGCTCAGTAGATGGCAGCATCCATTTCCGCAGAATTCCTATGTATTTCGCTGCACTCACCACCCTGTCAACGATATGGAATCTTCCAATACCACTGGCTGCCATGCATCTCTAGATCATAAGCGTGGTTGGAGTCTCCAGAGATATTCAAGCACTCTTCACGAGGAAACCTCACATAGCACATTCTGCATTCTGGGTGACCAGAGCAAAACCTTTAGCCATTGAACAGAACTTTCTCCCAGTCGGCTTTGCTCCATTTTGGAGTACTTGGATGCCCACTCAATGAGACTCTTCCTCCATTAATAGCAGCTTCCTCCACACCTTACAGCCCCCAACCCATACTCCAAGCATCATCTCCTCACAGTGGACATGCAGACTGCAATAGAACACTTCTTCCATTCCTACAGAAGGGAATGTTAGCTTGCGGTTGCCAAGAGATGTCCTTATCAAAGCCCTGTCGCCTTTCTTGGTCGACTGCTACAATGTTGGCCCTGCATATTTCCCCATCTCCTTATGTTTCTGCAGAATGCAGACAACCATGCTCCAATTACAGCCAACCTTTGCTATAATCTGTGGGCTGGAATACCCTTCCTCATGCAAAAACCACCCAGACCTAGTCCTCCCCCCCACTGATAGAAAATGCGACCTCTTCACCATGCCAGAATGTTGAGCATCAGATGTGATACACACCAGTTGATCCACATTAAATTCAAACCCTGTGTGCCACCAAAATACCATGCATAGATAAGAAGTCATAATTGATAGCCAATTGGCTGAGGAAGCGTGGTATTCTACCAGTTCATTTTGATCCCGCTTCGACACAGAATCTGGTTGATCATACTGGGACAGTCTCCTCATAACAGCCATACAAAAGTTCAGACAAGTAATTTTGCATACAAAAAAGACTGAATTAAATTTGCAATAAAACAGCATATAAGCACCCAGGATTCTGCCACAAAAGTTGGTAAGATTTGTCAAAATAAAGCAGAGAATAGCTTGATCATACAACCTAAGACTTGCACACCACTGTAGAGCAAATTCTCCAAAGTAGCATGCTTCAAGAGCTCAACGAGCATTGCCACCAGGGCACTGAGCACTACCCAGATCCCAGCAAGGGAAGGATGTAGATGCAAAACGACCTGGAGAAAATGTTGAGACATCCAAGTGCAAGGCCTTCAGAGAGCTAAAGGAAAGGCCCTTTGCCAATGCTTCCTGTAGAAAGGCCAAGAGATGGCATCTTGGCTGCCTCAGTAGTCAATTGCTGCACCATTGTTCAAAGACACCAGATCCGCAGGTATGCTAGCTTGGTAGGACCTACTCCGGGCTCTGAGCAGAATGGAGATCACTGCTGAAGAGTAGCCCTTGTGCACTAGCCACCTCCCTTCCAAGAGGGAAACCATAAGCAAGAAGGGAACCGGGTTCTCCAGGACAATTGGTCCCTATCAAAATAGATCCAGAGACAACCTAAGGAGCCATATCAGGTCTCTGAACCATGCTCGCCTCTACCAATCCAGCCCCATCAGAACAATCCTGCCCAGGTGGCGTTCTATACACCGAACCACATACCCCACTTGGGGTCACGGAAGAACAATGGCAAAGTCAGCACCTACTGTACAAGGCTGGTTGGTGCATTGACATCTGACTCTGCCTCTTTAGGTGGTGACTGAAAAAGCAACAAACTTTGGCACTGGATTGGGTCACTATCAAATCCATTTTGGGATGACCCCAGTAGTGCAGATCAACTGAGACACTTCCTGACTCAAATTATTCTCCAGGATTCAGAGAGTGCTAGCTGAGGAAGTCTTTTGCCACACATTGTCCATGGTGCTGAATAGACAAGGCTAAGATTCTTCACCCAGGCAAACAGGACAGCCTTTAAAGAGCTACCCCAGCACTCCTTGTACTGCCTTGCTGAACAGCTCTGGGCTGTATGGTCTTAGTAATGGGCTCCTTAGCCCGAGAGATTGGCATTTGTCATCAGCATGATTCAGGGGAAAAAAAAAAAAAAAATTGTCCAGCAGTATGCTGCTCCTTAGGATGACAGGCCTGCTGTTGCCACCACCACCTGCTGGTCATCAGGAGTGGGAACCTGCGCTTGAATGCCTGAGAACACTGCGGCCACTGAGTCGACAAGGATTGCTGGAGAGGCCGCGTGTGTGAGCACACACCACACCAACTTTATGGTCACTGCCATTAGAAGTCCTGAAGGTAATCGTAGACTCTGGGAGCCTGTTGTGCACAAGCAATCCAGTCTTGACTTTCTACTCTGGGAGGAAAAGGTCTGCCCACTCAAGTGTCGAAATATGCCACCAGGAACTCTAGAAACTGGGAAGGCAACAGCTGGCTCTTTCCCCGATTGTTCACACAGCCAAGCTTTCTATAAAAGGACACCACTCATGATGCCACTGAAAGAGAAAGGGACTGGAGGAGACATACATCAAAGATATGGACAGGACACAGATCCCTCAGTACTACAGGTACCACTGCCATGTCCTTGGGGCGGTGGATGGCGGCAAACTGATGAAAACTAAACACAGCAAAATGCAGATACCTTTGCCGATATGCCTGGGTTGAGAAATAAAAATATGCCTCAGCCAGATCCGGAGAAGCCAAGAACTCCCCTTGGTGCACTGCTTGAATCATGAAGCACAAGGTTTCCATTCAGAAGCACCAGTGAAGGTTGATCCCCTTGAGGCCCAAAATGGGCTGGAACAGACAGGTTTCTTTGGACACTACGAAATAGATAGGATTATCTGCCCTTGCCCCACTTGTCCAGGGAGACAGGCCCCCAACGCCTTTAGACTGCACAGCAGCAGTTTGATCGCAGATCCAGAAGGGGAGATGAGAGATCTGGGTAGTCTTTTTTTTTTTTTTTTTTTTTTTTAAGAAAGCCTCAGCTGTGTGATCAGGGAAAGCCAGCTGTTGCCTTCCCAGTTTCTGGAGTTCCTGGCAGCATGTTTTGACACTTGAGTCAAGACTGTTGGATTGCTTGGCGCTGTTCTGTGCTGAACGAGCTCCCAGAGTCTGGGATTATCTTCAGAACCTTGGATTGATGGCGGTGACCATAGAGATGGTGTCGTGGGATGTGCTCACATGCAGCCTCTCCAGCAGTTCTAGACTGTGGTCCCACAGTTCAGGAGTTCTAGCACAGGCTCCCACTCCTGATGGCCAGGCTGTGGTGGTGGCAGAAGGTGGAAGATTGTGTCTCGCCCAGGTCCTTTACCCGCCTCTCCCAATTGGACCCAACAGACGTACCCCTCTAAGACCAAATATGCATAAGGGTCATTGTGAATGTTAAAATCCCCAAGAACAAAGGGGCAATTGGGCTTTAGAAGGAGTCTGTTGCCTCATGTCAAAGCCAAGCTAATGCCATGTCACTGCTGATAGAGCACAATTCCTGGCCGCTAGCTGTATGAAATCATACATGGCATCAAAAAGGAAGGCTATAGCCAAAAAAGTGTAGAATCATCCAGAAGATATCTAGCGAGTCTGCACTTATCACCAACTGAATAGCAGCCGCTGCAGCGAATTAGTTCAATGCAAATCCACCTTTCAGTCCACAGTATCTTTCAAGGCCAATCCACAGGAATGGTGGTCAGTTTGGTAACCACAGTGATCCTGTGCATCCACCTTGGAAATATCAAGCCACGCAACACACTCCCTTCTCCAGGAGTATGCATCCCACTCCAACCGAACAGGCATTGAGCACCTCCAAGAATAGATCGTAGGGGATTTCCACGCACTTGCAGGAGTGGATGCTTCTTTGGTTCCTGCTCCATTTAAGAAGCATTTGTCAAGCTCAAGGTGGATAAAATCCTGGAACGAACACTTCAGTTCCTCCTCACACACCCCTGAAGACAAACGTACTTCATCCACATCAAAAATCTGCTAGCTGAGCCCCATATCTCCAGGGGGCACCCTCTGCCAAGGACATTTAAATAGTAATTACACTTACCTGGTAATTGTAGTTCCTTGAGAGACAACAGCTTAGTCCTCGACGTATGGGTAGTGCACCTCCTCCTGCAGCATGAAGACTGGACCAATCAGATTTCAGCTCCACTGGAATAAGCACACCCTGCAACTCAGGAACTCCAGTGAACTACTGACAAAGCAAACTCAAACACATAGCTAACCTTTAGTAAAACTGCTCTCATAGGAAATATATTCCGCAACCTAACTGGGGTTTTTTTTTTTTTTTTTTGTTTTTTTTTTTTTATCAACTGGTGGCGTAGGCCACATACTAAAAATTATAACCAACCGGAACGGAAAGTCCCGCTCCTGCCACAGCGAAAAACTTAGAGAGAAAAGAAAGTAACATGAAACGCACTCACCTGGAAAAATCGTCTTCTTCATCCAAGGCGTGCCGTGCGAAAAGAAACCAGGGAGAGGCAGGAGGACTAAGCTGTCGTCTCTCAAGGAACTACAATTACCAGGTAAGTGTAATTACTATTTCCTTATCGTTCCTCCAGCTTAGTCCTCGACGTATGGGATGTATCAAAGCAGCCTAACGGGTGGGATTGTGCCAGCCGGCACGCAGAACCGCAGAACCAAAGCCAGCATCGCTCGCCGCCAAAACATCAAGACGATAATGTTTACTGAAAGTGTGCAAAGACGACCACGTGGCCGCTTTACAAATATCTACCGGGGAAACCAGACTGAATTCCGCCCAGGATGTCGCTTGTGCTCTCGTAGAGTGAGCCCGCAGTCCCGGCGGCGGAGACCGACCGTGCAATATGTAAGCCGAACCAATCGCCTCTTTAATCCATCTGGCAATAGAAGCCTTCGCTGCCGCTTCCCCTTTACGAGGACCACCAAACAGCACAAACAAGTGGTCTGATTTACGAAAATCATTTGTAACTCGTAAATAACGGCGGAGAACTCTTTTGAGGTCCAACCGACTCAAACCACGATCAGAAGCATGCCCTTCGGACTCCGAAAAAACCGGAAGAGAAACAACCTGATTCAAGTGAAAAGGAGAAGTCACCTTTGGCAAGAAAGATGGCACAGGCCGCAGAACCACTTTGTTAGGCGAGAGAAAGACAGAAAAGGCTCCCTGCAAGAAAGAGCCTGGAGTTCGGAAATACGGCGTGCGGAACATATAGCCACTAGGAACACCGTTTTAAGAGTCAAATCCTTTACCGAACTACCAGAGAGCGGCTCAAAAGGAGCTGCACTTAGGGCACGTAGCACTAAATTAAGATCCCACGCGGGAACCGATACTCTACGGGCTGGCCGTAACCTAGACACAGCACGCAAAAAACGAACTACATCCGGATGCGCCCCTAAAGCCACGCCCTGCACTTTACCGCGATAACAAGACAGAGCCGCCAATTGGACTCGCAAAGAGCTGGCGGCTAGACCCTTAGTAAAACCGTCTTGCAAAAAATCCAGAATTATCGGCAGAGAGGCCGTAGCCGCTCTGATCTGGTGTCTGGAACACCAGTCCTCAAAAATACGCCAAACTCGAACATAGGCCAGCGAAGTGGATCGCTTTCGCGCCTGCAAGAGGGTCGCTACCACTGAGCGGGAGTAACCGCGTTTTCTTAGCCGAGCCCTTTCAATAGCCAAGCCGTAAGAGAGAATCTCTCCACTTGGGGCATGCGAAGTGGACCCTGACACAACAGGTCCGGTAATAAGGGAAGTTTCCAGGGAGGACCGTCGATCAGCCTCATCAGATCGGCATACCAAGGACGACGCGGCCAATCCGGCGCGATTAAGAGCACCCGACCCCGGTGGGCTTCGATACGTTGAATAACGCGCCCCAACAGTGGCCATGGAGGGAATACATAAAGCAGACCCGTGGAAGGCCACACCTGCAACAGAGCATCCAGACCTTCGGACATCGGCTCTCTTCGCCGACTGTAGAATCGAGCCGCTTTTGCTGAGCGGCACGTGGCCATCAGGTCCATGAGTGGTTGGCCCCAACGCAGCACCAGCTGCGCGAACACCCGGGGATGTAGCTCCCATTCTCCGGGATCCACCTGAACTCTGCTGAGGAAGTCCGCCGTCACATTGTCTTTTCCGGCGATATGTGCTGCGGAGATGGCTGACAGGCGAGGCTCTACCCATTCGAACAACGTCCGAGCCTCCGCCGCGAGGCCGACACTTCCGGTTCCCCCTTGCCGGTTGATGTAGGCCACGGCCCGTTGCATTGTCTGAGAGCACCCGAATCGCTCGAGCCGATATCCGAGTCTCGAAGCCCTGCAATGCCAAGCGAATGGCTCGAAGCTCCAACCGGTTGATCGACCAGGCGCTCTCTTCTGGGGACCAAAGACCCTGGACGAACTGGCCCTCGCAGTGAGCACCCCAGCCCGTCAGACAGGCGTCCGTTAATAGCGGAATCCAGTTCGGCTGCTCCAATGGCATCCCCACTCGCAGAGTGAGCGGATTCAACCACCAGGAGAGATCCCTTCGAACCGACATCGGGCAAGGCAGACGCCTGTTTAGCGGATCGGACTGGTTGGACCAGCGGCGGAGAGTAAGGCTTGCTGGAGGGACCGCATGTGAAACCGCGCCCAAGGAACCACCTCCAGAGAGGACGCCATCGTCCCCAACAACTGCAGGTATCGCCACGCCGACGGGGCTGGAGACTCTCGAAACTTTCGCACCAGAGACTGAAGAGTCAAAATCCTGCGTTCGGGTAGAGAAACCAACCCCTGGCAAGTCTCGAATTGCACCCCTAAATATTCGAGAAGCTGTGTTGGAACCACCTGGCTCTTGAGTGGGTTGATCACCCAGCCGAGAGACTGTAAGAGAGTGATGACCTTTTCTGTCGCTGCCAAGCTCTCTGCGCGCGATTTCCCGCGAATCAACCAGTCGTCCAGATAGGGATGAACCAGCACCCCGTCCTTGCGGAGAGCCGCGGCAACTACCACCATGATCTTGGTGAATACGCGAGGTGCGGTCGCTAGACCGAATGGTAAAGCCTGAAACTGGAAATGCCCCCACGGAAGCGCAAAGCGCAGATACCTCTGCTGGTCTTCTCGAATAGGGATATGGAGATAAGCCTCCGTGAGGTCGAGGGACGTAAGAAATTCGCCTCGACGAACGGCTACTATGACAGACCGTAGCGTTTCCATCCGAAAGTGAGGGACTCTTAGACAACGATTCACTCCTTTGAGATCCAATATGGGTCGCAGATCGCCTCCCTTCTTTGGCACCACGAAATAAATGGAATACCTTCCCAGACCATATTCCGCTGGTGGAACTGGAATGACCGCCCCCAGTTGAAGAAGCCGATCGAAGCGAGCGTTTGGCGCGCACCTGCAAGGTCTTCTGAACCCCTCGACAGGGAGACGCTACAAAGGAGTCGAGCACTGGACGGGCCAAATCGAGAACATACCCGTCTTTGATAATGTCTAGTACCCACTGATCGGAAGTAATTTGGATCCAAGCGGAGAGAAAATGTCGAAGGCGTCCTCCGATCATCGGCCGCTCCACCTGGACCCGCTGTCTTTCATTGGGGTTTGCGGGGGCCCGGAGCACCTCCCGCCGTGAACCCTCGACTGGCTCCACGAAATCCGCGAAAACTGGACACCCGGGAACTATATCTACCCCGCTGGGCGCTGGCGTAACGGGGTGACCGGAACCTACGAAAGTCCCGAAATTGTCCCCTAGTGACCGGAATGGATCTACCCCGCTTGGGCCAATCTTCTGGTAAGCGACCGCCTTTTGGATTCACCTAGATCTTTGACCAACTTATCCAAATCCTCACCAAAGAGTAGTTTACCCTTAAAAGGTAACTTGCCCAACCGTGACTTAGAGGAACCATCGGCCGCCCAATTTTTTAGCCAAAGAGCTCTACGAGAAGCCACTACCGAAGCCATGCTATTGGAGAGAGCTCTGATGAGATCGTACTGTACATCCGCCAAATAAGACGTACCAGACTCCAAGCGGTGAAGTTCCGTCAGCGTATCAGTGTCTAAGGATGGAGAACGCTGAAATCGCTGAAACCCACCGCAAACAGGCACGGGCTACCCAAGCCCCACAAAACCGAAGCCTGTAACGCAATCGCATCCGCCTCAAAGGCCTGCTTCAACAGACCATCCATCTTCCTGTCCTGCGGCTCCCTCAAAGCCGCACTCCCTTCAACAGGAATGGTGGTCTTCTTCGTCACCGCCGACACGGCTGCGTCGACCTTGGGAGATCGAAAACGGTCCAAATCCGTTTCTGCCATAGGATAAAGACGACGCATGATCTTAACTCCCTTGAGACCAGTCTCAGGAGTGTCCCACTCGGTCTGAATCATCTGGTCAATAACTTTATGAAGTGGAAAAACCACTTGAGTCTGACGAACAGCTTGAATGATGGGATCTACTCCGTCCGGCTCTTCCGCCTTAGGCGCAGAAGACAAGCCTAACGTCTGAAGCGCTTCCGAAACAAGAGCTGGAAGCTCCTCACGCCGGAAAACCCGAATAATCCTCGCTTGATCCTCCGGCTCCGGAAGCTCTCCTTCCTCCAAGCCGTCTACATCTCCCTCCGGATCGAACTCGGGATCATCCCCCTCAGGCCAGTCCGCCTCCACAGAACCAGGGTCGTGCAACCGCGGCCGCTTCGGCGCTCTGATGTCGGACAATGGAGGCTCTCCAAGAGGGGACTGGAGGGATAGTCCCTGCGGTGGTAGAGGCGCCCCTCCCATAACCTGGCGCCTTCGACAGAACGCCTGATGCAGAAGCAATACAAAATCTGCAGAAAAATCCTCCAAGGGCAACGACTCCCCCAGAGCTAGTTGCGCCCCGGGCGTCGAGGTACTGTTAGGAGCAAGCCCCGAGGGACCCTCTAGCGGTGATTCTAAATCTCCTGATGCGGCACCAGACTGTGCCGATGCAGGCAAAGAATGCTCCAGGCGCTGTTCCATGCTGCGAGACAGTGAGGCGCAGCGAGGGCACACGCCGGTCTCTGCGTCGGCAC
The DNA here is from genome assembly GCA_033557465.1 of Ichthyophis bannanicus. NCBI lineage: Eukaryota > Metazoa > Chordata > Amphibia > Gymnophiona > Ichthyophiidae > Ichthyophis > Ichthyophis bannanicus. The sequence continues at coordinate 522,128,464 of CM066036.1, read as the reverse complement.
CCCGCCGAGATCCACAAATGAGGCAAAGAGAACCCGAGGACATGGGGAGTTTAGCGTGTTTAAAACGCCAGCCAACCGCAGCCAAAAAAGATAGGGGAACCAACAGCACACTGACCCAGAGGAACCAAGCGGGAACTGGGCAGTGTGCAATAAAGGAAAGCGGTGCAGGTCAAGAGAAAAGGTCTGACCAGCAAGTGAGGAAAGGAGGCTATGCCTGCTTTCCCTCAGAGGCATACATATCTTCCCTTTGTGTCTTTATTTTATTTATTTATTTATTTTCAGAAAGCAAATGCAATTAAAAAAGAACCTCCCTCAGACAGCTGCCACGGAGAAAATCAGCGAGGGAATGAGACACCAAAGGCAAAATAAAGCAAATAACAATAAAAGAAAGTCACTGAAATCAAATTCGAATGAAAGGAAAATAAAGGAAATCAAAAATCTACCGCGGGGCAACTGAAAGAAAAAAAACCGCGGACCGAGAAAAAAATGGCCGCGGCCCGACCCGCAAGCGTTTTGGCGGGCTTTTGCAGCCTCACGGTGAAGGGAAGGGCCCGAGGAAAATAAGCCCGTTGCTGCCGCGAAAACGGGAGCCCCCCCGGGGACGCTTCCCCCCTTGAATATCTGCGACTGTCCTGAACAGCTGAGGGAGGGAGTGAACGCGGCTCAAAAGCCGGCCAGCTTCCCCTCAGCTGCAATCACTCACCGGCACACACGCAGCTGTCTTCAGTCTCTGGAGACGAGCTGCAGCTCAGCCTTCGTTGGAGCTCTGCCCCGAAGAGCCTTGGGGCAGAGATCCACTTTCCCCAAAGTCAAAAAGCACACAGAGAGTCGTCAAGGTCTGAGCAGGAGAAGGAGCTTCCTCCGGTTTCCTCCCCCCGCCCCCACTGAGTGCCGAGAATCACAGTGAAAATTTAAAGGGACAGCGTATTAAATAAGAAAAAAAGGTAAAGAAGCCCTAAAAGGACCTAAATAAAGGTTAGCTATAGGCAAAGAATACTATCTAAATAACTAGTGAGCCCAGCTACGCTCACTAACGTCCTCCTGCTGCATGAAGACTGGACACACTGGAGTTCCTGAGTTGCAGGGTGTGCTTATTCCAGTGGAGCTGAAATCTGATTGGTCCAGTCTTCATGCTGCAGGAGGAGGTGCACTACCCATACGTCGAGGACTAAGCTGGAGGAACGATAAGGAACTATCAATCGAGCAGGGCTTCCACTCAGTCTGCCCCTCACGAGACTGTATGCGGGAGACCAGAGGCTGCAGGGTCTGAATTTCCACGCTAGAATGACCAGGCTTGCTGTAAAAAGGAAACAAATCCCAGGGAAGACTATCCAGACAGTGGAAGCTTTCCTCATGGAAATGACCTCCCACATTAGGGGGGCATAGTTGCCGATCTCCTAGAGAGGGAAAGAGGCCCACAGCATGGTCACCCGGAGCCTCTGGCCAACTAAATATCCTTACCTGTAGCGCCACCCACCACTGCCTGCTGAAGCAGACAAAGTCAGACTAACAGCATCCCCCAGCTGAAAGAGGGGGAGTGGACTCTCCAGGGACAACTCAGAAGCTGCCATGCAAGGACAGAGTTGTCTCACTTGCCACAGGTCAAATGTTCCCTGCAAGATAGTTAAGGCAAGTATAACATAAGATGGTAAGGCCATGGAGGTCCAAAAGGCATGCCTTAACTGTGCTTTTATTGCAATACGGTTACAGGTGCTAGGATAGGAATGCACACTGGAGCTACTTGGGAGGAACATGCACAAGGACCGCATGACTACCAGGCACACAATATTAACGCACACTAGCATATGCAGAAACTGGAAGGAAACCACCATACAACACTAACAGTCACCAGCAGTCCACCCCGAATTGCGTCTCACACAGACTTAAATCGTGAGCCCCCAACAAGGCCAGTGACGAGGTCAAGCTTTGATACTCACCCCTGAGAGCCCCAGGCAAAGGATCCATATAATACTCAGCTCTATTTCCCTGAAACCGTTTCTCTAACTTGGCAGCACTGCGTTTAAGGTGGCTGGCAAGCAGATTCACCCGAGAGCCTTCTGCAATCTTCAGGAGAGAACAGGGGGGGGGGGGGGTTTGAAGGTGTGCGAGGCTGCTGAATTCTTCCAGCTTTCTGGCTGCTCAACGGGTTATCTGGGGTAAGATGGAGCGTTACCAATTTTCCCTCCTCCTATGGCTACCAAAAAAAACCCAGTCTATTGAGCCTCCCATGTCACGCTCAAGCGAATCATCCTCAGACTGGTCTGTCATGAGGTTTTTTTTTTTTTAATTCATCCTCGCTCTCAATTCTTCACTTTCTTCAGGGAGAAAAAAATCCATCCAGCATGTGCTGGAGACAAATACTGAAGAGACCACTGGTGGCTGAGGCAGAGGGGAGTGATGTCATTGAAACCTGAGCTTTTCACTGTCTCCACCAATCTACCAGTATGGGAACACAACCCACTTGTCTGGACTGGTCTAGCAGGATGGCGTGGAAGTCTGATTTGTCCCACCTTCTCCCTCACACATGCTGTCTATTATGCTTGTGATAAAGGAGCCCTAATGATTAAACTAAATTAACTCCTCACACTTTTTCCTCTATTCTCTGGTTCTCTTTAGCCTCCCTTCTATGCCTCAACCCCCTCATTACTCTTAATCTTGATATATCCTCTCTAATTTTTACCCCCTTCCCCGTTTTCTACCCTCCCTTTCCCACCAGTGATCATTGGAACTCCCTTCACCCCCATAGGTATGGGCAGACTAATCTGCATGGTTAGGGTTGTAACTGCTGCTCCAAGCCTAACCTCCTCACTGCATGTGCAAGACATGCCAGAATGTATTTCTGAAATAAAGACCACCACATCCAAGTCTATGAAAGTGTGCCTCAAAGCACAGTTACTTACCTGTAACAGGTGATCTCTGGGAACAGCAGGAATTAGTCCTCACATATGGGTACGTCGGCACCGACGGAGCCTGCGCGGGAAAGCTCCCCAGCCTTTCAGATGAAAGGCTTTTGGGGCCTCCCACTGCACATGTGCGCTGCCTTCCCGCCTTCCTGACCAGCTCTCTTCAGTTCGAGTTTAAAGCTGAGACATTAGAGAGAGGAAAGGAAGATAGATAGAGATACAACTCCTAGGGGAGGTGGGTGGGTTGTGAGGACTAATTCCTGCTGTTCCCAGAGATCACCTGTTACAGGTAAGTAACTGTGCTATCTCCAGGAATAAGCAGGAATAAGTCCTCACATATGGGGACTCCCTAGCTAAGATGCCTGGGAGATCCCCCTCCAAGGGTAAACCATCTTCGTATGGATCTCAGGCATCCATCCAGGGAAGGTGGGCAGGAGTTGTTTAAGTATGGAACAGGTGTTTGAGGACAGCCTGACCAAACAAGGCATCCCGGCGGGAGTCCTTGTCCAAGCAGTAATGGGCTGTGAAGGTATGAACCGAGGCCCAAGTGGCTGCTCGACAGATCTGATCTATGGACACAGAGTGAAGATGAGCCATAGAAGTAGCCATGGCTCTCACATTGTGAGCTGTGACATGGCCTTCCAGAGAAATGTTCTTACTCTGGTAAGCAAAAGAAATACACTGAGCAATCCAATTGGAAAGTGTACGTTTGGTGACTGGAAGTCCCAAATGAGAAGGATCAAAAGCCACGAAAAGTTGGGAAGACTTTCCATGTGGCCGAGTCCTGTTGAGGTAAAAGGCAAGAGCTCTTTTACAGTCAAGAGTATGAAGGTTCCTCTCTGCACTGGATGCGTGAGGAGCTGGGAAAAAAACAGGTAGATATACCTCTTGATTAAGATGAAAAGGCGAGACCACTTTAGGCATAAAGTGGGGATTCGTCCTAAGGACCACCTTATCATGATGAAATCTGGTATAAGGAGGATTAGCCACCAAAGCTTGCAGTTCACTGATGCGGTGAGCCAAAGTGACTGCAATAAGGAAAAGAACCTTCCAGGAAAGAAATTTCAGGGAGGTAGATACCAACGGTTCAAAAGGTGGCTTCATAAGCTGACCCAGAACTAGATTCAAGTCCCATGCTACCGGAGGAGGTCGGATGGGAGGTTTAGTGAGGGTCAGGCCTCTCATGAACCTTGCAATAAGAGGATGAGAGGAGACAGGTTGTCCATTTATAGGTTTTAAGGATGCTGCAATAGCACTTAAATGGACTCGTACTGAATTCGTCTTGAGGCCTGCATTGGAAAGATGCAGGAGATAATCCAGTAGAGAATTCAAAGGAAGTGCTAGAGGGTCAAGACCCTGTTGCGCACACCAAATGGAAAAACGTTTCCATTTGAAAGCATAGGAATGCCTAGTAGAGGGTTTCCTAGAGGCATGAAGAATATCTTTCACTGGTTGGGAAAGATTAAACTCATGAAGGCTTAAGCCTTCAGTAACCAAGCTTGGAGATGGAGGGACTTGGGGTTTGGATGCCACAAAGTCCCCTGCTCCTGAGACAGGTGGTCTGGTGCAGCTCCCAGGTCCAGGGAGGAGCCCTGGGAGAGCAGTAGAAGGAGAGGGAACCACACTTGGTGTGGCCAGCGTGGAGCAATGAGGATCATGGATTCGTGATCCCTCTGAAGCTTGAACAGAGTCTTGGGAATCAAAGGAATGGGTGGAAAAGCATACAGGAATTCCTGACCCCAATGTAGGAGAAAGGCATCGTTGGCCTGAGCTCCCTGACACGGAGTTCTGGAACAGAACCGGGGAAGTTTGGCATTCCACGGACTTGCAAAGAGGTCTATGTCCGGGGTCCCCCATTCCTGAAAGATTCTGCGTATCTGGTCCATATGTAGGGACCATTCGTGTGGGAGCAGAACTCGACTGAGTCTGTCTGCCCGAGAGTTTTGAACTCCTGGAAGATATACTGCCAGAAGATGAATTTGATGCTCTCTGGCGAAGGCCCATAATCTGAGAGCTTTGTTGCAAAGCGACAGAGTCCGTCCCTCCTTGTTTGTTGACATAGAACATGGCTACCTGATTGTCTGTTTGGACTAGGACAGTCAGGTTGACAAGGAGGGTGTGGAAGACTGAGGGCAAGGAAGATTGCTCGCAGTTCCAGAAGGTTGATGTGAAGGGTGGTCTCCTGAGGAGACCAGGTGCCGAGTGGAGAGGTGTTGGAGATGAGCTCCCCACCCTGTTTGGGAGGCATCTGTTGTGAGGGTTGTTTGGGGCAACGAAGGTTGGAAGGGGATCCCCAACAACAGATTTTCGGAGGATGTCCACCACTGGAGAGACCAAAACAGTTGTTTTGAGGTGAGTATCTGGTCTGAGAGCAGTCCTGATGCTTGAGACCACTGGGTGGCCAAGGTCCATTGAGCTGCTCTCATATGAAGACGAGCGTAGGGCACCACGTGTACCGTGGAGGCCATGTGGCCCAGAAGTCGCAGCATTTCTCTGGCTGACAAGTGACTTCTGGACTGAGCCTGGGAGGCCAAGCTTATTAGTCTTTGGCCTCGGACCAGAGGGAGGTAGGCCCTTGCAGTGGTGGAGTCCAATTGGGCCCCTATGAATTCCAGAGACTGAGTAGGGATGAGTTGGGATTTGGGAATGTTTACCACGAGTCCCAGATATTGAAGAATACGCCTTGTGCAGTTCAGAGAAATCTGGGCTTCTGACTGAGATGGAGCTCAGATGAGCCAGTCGTCCAGATATGGGAAGACAAATATTCCCATGCCTCTGAGAAATGCGGCTACGACTGCCATGCATTATGTGAAGACTCTTGGAGCAGAGGCCAGACCGAAGGGTAGTACTCTGTACTGGAAATGTTTTCCCTGGAACAGAAATCTTAGATATTTTCTGTGGGATGGATGGATGAGTATATGAGTGTACGCATCTTTGAGATCTAGAGAACAAAGCCAATCCTGACTCTGAAGGTATGGAAGGAGAAGGCCCAGAGAGAGCATTTTGAATTTCTCCTTGAATAGAAACCTGTTCAATTCTCTCAGATCTAGGATAGGTCTGAAGCCCCCTGTCTTTTGTTATGAGAAAGTAAGGGGAGTAGAAACCTAACCCCTGTTGAGGAGGAGGAACCTCCTCTATTGCCCCTTGGGCGAGGAGAGAAGAGACTTCCTGACCCAACAGGGTCAGAAGAGATGGGGGAGAACTGAATTGCCTCACCATGGTATGGGGAGGAAGGCTGGAGAAATGAAGTTTGTAGCCCTCCCTGATAATCGAGAGGGTCCATTGCTCTGATGTGATTTGTTCCCATCTGGGAGCAAAATGAGCTAGCCTTCCAGGAATGGTGAGGGGCTCTGGTTGTTCTAGAGCCAGAAACGGCAAGTTCTCTAGGGGCAAGTCAAAACCCCTGAGGGGGTTGAGCCTGCTGGGGTGTAGCAGACACTGCAGGCTTTGACTTTACCTGCTTAGATTGTTGACACTTAGCCGCAAAGCGAGGCTGAGCAGATTGCTGGCCAGTATTTGTGGAAAATCTGGCCTTCTTATAGTAAGGCCTTTTAAAAGACTTCTTTTTGGCAGGGGTAGAAGTAGACTTGGAAAGTCTATCTAGAGTGGCATTTTCTGCATCCATTTGAGCAGCTTTAATTTGCCAGTCTTCCCCAAATAAGTTCTCACCGGTACAGGGCAGGTTCCTGAGGCCATCTACAACCCAGGGTTCTAGGTCAGAAGCCTGGAGCCAAGCGAGACGTAGGGCTGCAATAGCAATTCCCGAAGCTCTGCCTGCAACCTCGAAGGAATCAAAGGCTGCCCTGTTGGAGAACTTGGAGACCTCTGAAAGTTGTGTCACCATAGAAAAGAAGTCCGCCCTTTGATCATCAGGGATAAAGGGGGCAAAATTCTGTATCTTTAGGGCAAGTTGTCCAAGAAACATGCCCATATAAAGGCTATAAGAATTGATCCTGGCTATAAGCATACTAACCTGGAACATCTTTCTTCCAAAAGAGTCCAGGGTCTTACATTCTCGCCCTGGAGGGGTAGAAGAATGCCTCTTAGGACTCTCTATTTTCTTCATGGCAGACTTCACCACAATAGAGTGGTGAGGCAGCTGAGTTTTCTGGAACCCAGGGGAAGGAGGGACCCGATACATGGTGTCCAACCTACGGGAATGGGGAGACAGTGTTAACGGAGTCTCCCACAAATCCATCAAGTGTTCTTGAAGGATTTCATGGATAGGCAGAGTGACTGCCTCTTTAGGAGCTTTAGAGTATCCTAAAATATCCAATTTTTTTGATCTGGGTTCTTTCTCAGAAGATGTAGCAATAGATAGTGCTTTAGCTACATCAACAATGAAATCCTGAAAGGATAAATCCTCTGGAGGAGACATCCTCCTCTTTGGAGAAGAGGGCTCCTCAGGAAGAGTAAGCTCAGCAGAGTCATCAGAGGAATTGAATTCATCAGAAGAATCTGAGTATTCCCTCTGTGCTGCCAATGTACGATACGCATACCGATCGGTATCGACATCGGGCATGGGATCGGTACCTGGTGAAAGCCTGAATCCAGCATGCGGAACCGATCGACGCTTGGAAGTCGATGGTCTCGGTTCCGGTGTGGATACTGGAACCGGGGTCGGTACCGATTGGCGTCGCAGCCTTAATGAATGCCAGAACGGCCTGTTGCATGATCTGGACAGTATTGCCCATAGACGCCACTATTGCCTGGATGTCGGTACCGGTATGGGCCGGTACCCCAGAGCAGTCCAACAGGTGATCGGTCAAGGCCGTGCCATCATGTCAACCTGTGACCCCATGATTGCTTTGGAGGCCGGAGCCTCCCGCCGGGGTTTTTTGGCCTGGGCAGAATCCTCAAACTCAATATTGAGAGCCTCTCGATCTTTAGAAAGAGATTTGCTTTTAGAGGATTTGCCCACAGGAATTTTGGTTACCTGAGATCCATCCGGAGAGGAAGACCTGGATGACTGTGATGCTGGATTATCCGAAGCAAACAGCACATGGAACTTGTTGGCCTGGTTCTGCAACCCACGTTTAGACATCTGGGAGCAGGATGGGCAGTCCGGTATGGAGTGGTCAGGTCCCAAACATTTGAGACACCATTCATGGGTGTCTGTTACAGAAATGACAGCACTGCATTTGGTACATTTTTTAAAACCAGGGACTGGCTTCTCCATGAGGAGAATTTGTGTAGGCCTTAAGGCCTAACAACAGGTACCAAGCTGTGCTGAAGAAAATAAAAAAAAAAGTCTTTTTTTTTTTAAAGAAAGAAAGAGACCGGCGGTACCGGTTTCGGTATGGGGAAGGCAGGTACGCGGTCTAAAGAAAACAAACAAATTTCACAATTTCTTCAGCGGTGACAGAACACGACCTGCTGGCTCCGCGGAAAAAGAGAAACTGAAGAGAGCTGGTCAGGAAGGCGGGAAGGCTGCGCGCATGTGCAGTGGGAGGCCCCAAAAGCCTTTCATCTGAAAGGCTGGGGAGCTTTCCTGCGCAGGCTCCGGTGACGATGGAATGTGAGGACCCATATGTGAGGACTTATTCCTGCTTGTTCCTGGAGATAAGTTTAAACACAAAACAAAAAAAACCCTCAACAGGAAAACAAGGCAGTATCAACCCTTTAATCACCCCTAGGCAAAACAAGCACCTTGTGCTCCCACTAGAATAGTTATTTTAATGCTCCCATACCCCCAGCTTCCCTGGTGTAATCCATCTTGCTGCCCCCCCTCTGAGCAGCTGTTGGAAAGCAATGCTTGTCTGCTTTTGCCTCTGTATGGGTCTACTGAATATTAAGATCCACTAACAACCCAACCCACACACTATGGGACCCTACAGTTCTGACAGCAGAGTAAAACTTGCAGAAAATGAAAGGGCAGCAGACAAGTGTTAACTTGCTGGAGGCCAAAATGTAGGGACTAAGTCTACCAGTAGCAGTGGTTCTGGCCAATCACTGCTCTTCTCCCTGTTAAGCAGAAAAGGACTAACTGGGGCTTACGTTTGCTAGCATACTTGAGCACATCAATTAGAACTGCTGAATTAGTACATTTGACAGGAGCCGAATAAATGTTTGGGCCCTAGGCATATGCCTGCTTTGCCTTTGCCTTAATCTCAGCCTAACAGGAAACCAAGAGTAGCGACTGGCATGAATCAAGGTAATAATTACAGCTCAAAAAAAACAAAACAAAAAAAAACACACCCCCTTTAGACACTTGAACAGTCTTTACATACCAACAATTTTATCAACTGTATCATGATCATCAAAAGTTACAAAGGCAAAGCCTCTCTTCTTTCCACTCTGACGATCTTCCATGACTTCTATTGTTTCGATCTTGCCATATGGTTCAAAGTAGTCTCTTAAATGATATTCTTCTGTGTCTTCTTTAATGCCACCAACAAATATCTTTTTTACTGTCAAATGTGCCCCAGGCCTTGCAGAATCCTATTAAAAAGCCACATGTTAGATTTCTAAAGTCTGTAGAAGATTCAGATAGACAAAACAGCATTATAAAATAAATATTTACTTCTCTAGAAACTGCTCGCTTTGGTTCTACTACACGACCGTCAACCTTGTGTGGCCGGGCAGACATTGAAGCATCAACTTCTTCCATGCAAGAGTAGGTCACAAACCCAAATCCTCTGGAACGTTTTGTCTGTGGGTCTCTCATGACCTTAAAAACCAAAACAAACAAACCACACAAAGTTGCCACAAATTTAAAGCTGGGGATCAAATAAGATCTAAACATCCATATTTACAGCTTGATCCAAACTTCACTGGCCACACATGTTGAACATGTTTTGCACATGTATATGTGGGCGATCCCATTATGCCATCTCTGAACATTGATTGATTTAAAGCTGCCCTTACAAGTTATTTTGTTAACTTACTGCTCCATGCGTACATTTATACTGCCTTATATTCATAATTGTGTTTCCAATTTTTAGCTCATAAAATGTTCTATGAACCACAGAACAAGTTGAATCACAAGCTCAATAAAATGCAAGTGAAACCCTAAAGTTTCATAAAGCACATTTTAGCTCAATAGTACATAAATACTACCCCCACCTTTGTATGGCGCAACCCTATTTAAATAAGAGACAAATCCTAGAAGTTAGATAAAAGTGGAAGGAAGTCCAAAAAACTGCCAGCATGGTTTAAAGGTGAGGTCAGAGAGGCTGTTGCCAAAAAAAGCATCTTTCAAGAAAAGGAAAAAAAGAGCCAAACGACGAAACCTGGAATCAGCACAAGCACTGGAAAGACAAATGCAAGGCATTAATAAGGCAGGCAAAGGGAGAATTTGAGAAGACGCTTGCTGCGGAAGCAAAAACGCGAAGACCTTTTCAAGTACATTCATAGCAAAAAAACCTGTGAGAGTCAGTTGGTCCATTAGATGATGAAGAGGTTAAAGGAGCACTAAGAGGCGACAAGGCGATAGCGGAGAGATTGAATGAATTCTTTGCTTCAGTCTTTTTACTGAGGAAGATGTAGGGATGTTACCCATGACTGAAGTGGTATTTAAAGGTGCGGAAGAATTGAAGGAAATATCGATACATCGGGAAGATGTATTACAACTATTAGATAAGCTGAAGAGTAGCAAATCACCTGGGCCGGATGGTATACATCCAAGGGTGTTGAAAGAACTGAAATATGAGATTGCAGACCTGCTATTAGTAATCTGTGAACTATCATTAAAATCATCTCTAATACCTGAAGATTGGAGGATCGCCAATGTAACACCAATTTTTAAAAAGGGTTCCAGGGGTGATCAGGGAAACTACAGACCGGTGAGCCTGACGTCAGTACCGGGAAAAATGGTAGAAACCATCATAAAGAATAAAATTACTCAGCATGTAGATAGTCATGACCTAATGGAAGACAGCCAACACGGCTTTAGACAAGGAAGATCTTGTCTTACTAATCTATTATGTTTTTTTTGAAGGAGTGAATAATCAGGTGGACAAAGGTGAGTGGGTTGATATTGTGTATCTGGACTATCAGAAAGCCTTCGACAAAGTCCCTCATAGAGACTTTTGGCAAAACTGAAGAGTCATGGGATAGGAGGCAGTGTACTATTGTGGATCAGGAACTGGTTAAAAGATAGAAAGCAGAGGGTAGGGCTAAATGGCCAATTTTCCCAATGGAGAAAGGTGAATAGTGGTGTACCCCAGGATCTGTGCTGGGTCCGCTGCTTTTTGACACATTCATAAATGACCTGGAAAGTGGAACTAGTGAGGTTATCAAATTTGCAGATGACACAAAACTATTTAAAGTTGTTAAAACCCAAGAGGATTGTGGAAAATTGCAAGAGGATCTTGATAAATTGGAAGACTGGGCATCAAAATGGCAGAAAAAAATTTAATGTGGACAAGTGCAAGGTTATGCACCTAGGGAAGAACAACCCAAACTATGGTTACACGATGCAAGGTTCCACATTAGGAACCACCACCCAGGAAAAAGATTTAGGCGTCATTGTGGATACCATGTTAAAACCCTTGGCCCAGTGTGCAGCAGCAGCCAAGAGAGCAAATAGAATGCTAGGTTATCATAAGGAAAGGAATATACAACAAAAGATATTATAATGCCTCTATATCCCTCCATGGTGAGACCGCACCTTGAATAGTGTGTGCAATTCTGGTCGCTGTATCTTAAAAAGGATATAGCGATTTTAGAAAAGGTTCAGAGAAGAGCCACCAAAATGGTAAAAGGGATGGAAGGATACTATGAAGAAAGGCTAAAAAGGTTAGGGCTCATTAACCTCGAAAAGAGACGGCTGAGGGGAGATGTGATAGAAGTCTATAAATTAATGAACGGAGTGGAACGGGTAAACCTAGATCGATTGTTTACCTTATCAGAATATAGAAAGACTAGGGGACATGCAATGAAGCTACAGGGTAAAACTATTTAAGACTAATAAAAGAAAATATTTTTTCACTCAACGTGTAATCGAACTCTGGAATTTGTTACCGGATGTAGTAAAGACTGTTAGTGTAGCTGGGTTTAAAAAAGGTTTGGACAAGTTCCTGGAGGAAAGGTCCATAAACCATTAAGAAGGGACCCAGGATATCAATGCTTGAACCAATACAAGCATTGTGGAACCTGTGTCCATTGGGGAAACTGCTAGGTACATATGACCTAGATTGGCCACTGTTGGAAACAGAATACTGGGCTTGATGGACCTTGGTCTAACCCAGTATGGCATCTCTTATGTTCTTATGCCTTTCCCACATCCTAAATTATGATGTGCTGTGTGATGTAAAAGGAACCCACTTGAGATTCCAGAAACTGATACACAGGTAGCAAGCTATTTTTATGCTTAGAAAAGAACATGCATGCATCACTTACAGAAGCATTTAATAAGTATAAATACCAAAGCCTGCAGTACTATGCAAGTACAAAAAAATATATAGCACAGCTTGATATTAAAGCGTTATGTTTTCAGAAATGTTTAAAAAGTTTCACAATTCAGCATAGCTTAAGCTGTAGGCAGAGAACCCCTGCTATAGATCTGATTCTAATCATAGCTTACCACGCAGTCTGTGAGTTTGCCCCATTTTTCAAAGTGTTCCCTTAAACTGTCGTCTGTTGTCTCAAAGCTCAAACCTCCGATAAACAGTTTCCTCAACTGTTCAGGTTCTTTAGGATCGCGCCCCTATAGAAGATAAACGGAGAAAAGTGAAGTAAAACGTTCTATAAAAGCGGCTAGTCAACATAGGCAGCAACTACACAATACATAATTAAAAGCGCCTCTTGACTTGAGCACAAACTATACGTTCAAATATTCCGTTATGATTTGCTATAAAGCAAATTAAACATGACCCAAGATTTATCCCCCTCCAAAAAAAAGTCGTCAAGCGTTTACGTTACACCAGCTGAAACAAAAATAAGTCTTTACCATCCCGCCGTTTTCGTTTCGCAATCGGGTCCATTGTCCCTTTGCAGGCCCACGTGGAGTGCAGAAAACGACCGCGTGGGACGCTGAACAGAAGCCGACAGCACCAGGCACACGAGCCCTCGCTTTCTACGACGGCAGAGGGCAGGCGTGGACGCTGAACTGCTCGCGTCCTCCATTTCCCTCCCTTCAGGCGGCCGCCACTGCGCCATTTCGCAGAGCTGGGCCGGAGACAGAAAGTGGTTGTCTCCTCCATGTTGTAAGCAGAGCGCGGGTGCTGGCATGACGCCATATGCATCTTGAGCAGGCCCCAAGTTCCGGCCCGCAGCGACTCGCATCGTTTCCCGCCATCGGACTCCACATCCCCCGTTTTCCGAAAGAAAAAAAAAAATCGACCAACGCTAAGAACCGAGCTGAGGCGTCGAAACCACCGCACAAAGCCGAGGTCGGCAGCCATTAACGGCCGAAGCAGAAACGCCGACGGCTTCGCCATCGCCGGTCACAGCCGAGGGACTACGGAAAACTAAATAAAAAACGGAAAGCGGTGGGATTAAGCCGCAGGGATGAATAAAACCGAGCCGCGAATTAAGCGTGACGAGAAGAGACCGGATGCAGCCCGCTCCCTCCCTTCTTCCCGCCATCACACAAAAAAAAACGACAAAAAGAAACGGCGACACCCGCAACGAAAGCCGCCGCTATACAGCCCCACTACTTTCTAGGCTTGATTCCCCTCCCCCACAGGTGGCCGAAACGACCGAGGCAAAGCACTTACCTCCATCTTCGCGCGAGTCTCGTCTCTTTCAGCCTCAGCGCGCTAGGAAGACGAGGAGAAAGAGAGAGAGAAGCGGAAGACCAGCCGCTGTTCACGTGACGCCGAACTTGGCGTGGGTTGGTGCTTCCCTTCCCCCACCTCACTTATGGTGGACGATGCCGTACGTGCCTGCGCGCTCACGTATAGCTCTCTCGCTTTGCATCGATCGCGCGCCATTCAGAGAGAGGGAAGGGAAGGCGAAGAAAGGCCCAAGCTGTACGCACTGGTTTAAACTCGACGTGGGCAGTTCGTGGTGGTTTCATGAGAAGACAAAGGATGTCTTTATGTTCTCTTAGTTCAGCCCGCCTTAGCATATGAGACCTTTGAAAGTTTTTGATGTTCAGTTATCTTCTCATGTGTTTTATGCTGATACTTGTAATTTTAGGCTTTCGCGACATGCGTGAATGCTGTAATTCAATGAAGCCATGTTGTGGGCCCTGAGTCCTCGTCCGTTTTTCCCTGCTTTCAATAAAAGAAATGCCATACTGGCTCAGACCAAGGTTCATTAAGTCCAGTTTCCTGTTTTCAACAATCCAAGTCACAAGTACTGGCAGGTTCCCAAAAAGGTACACAGGTTCCACAGTGCTTGTAAGCGCTGAATTTCCTGGATCATCTTTAATAATTGTTTATCCACCTTTCCTCCAGGAACTTCTAAAAACTTTTTTAAACCCAGCTCCACTAATAGCTGTTACTACATCCTCCAGTAGCGAATTCCCCAGTTTAACTATGTGCTTTGTCTTGATTAGATTGTAAACTGTGATGAGCCGGGACTGTGTACGCCTTGTAGTGCTATAACGAATGATTAGTAGTTGTTACACGTTGAGTGAAAAATATTTTCTCTTATTAATCTTAAATAGGTTACATTGTAGCTTCATTGTGTCCCCTAGTCACTACTTTTTGATGGCGTAAATAACCAATCTATGTTTACCCATTCCACTCCATTCATTTATAGACCTTTATCATATCTCCCCTCAGCCGTCTGTTTTCCATGTTGAAGAGCCCTAACCTTTTAAGCCTTTCCTTATAGGGGTATCCTATGAGGCCATGTCTGTCCCGCAAGAGTGAAATAGAGTTGCTCGTTCCATGGTGAGACCGCACCTTGAATATTGTGTGCAATTCTGGTCGCCGTATCTTAAAAAGGATATAGCGATTTTAGAAAAGGTTCAGAGAAGAGCCACCAAAATGGTAAAGGGGATGGAAGGGTACTCATGAAGAAAGGCTAAAAAGGTTAGGGCTCTTTAACCTCGAAAAGAGACGGCTGAGGGGAGATATGATAGAAGTCTATAAATTAATGAACGGAGTGGAACGGGTAAACGTAGATCGATTGTTTACCTTATCAGAATATAGAAAGACTAGGGGACATGCAATGAAGCTACAGGGTAAACTAAGACTAACAAAAGAAAATATTTTTTCACTCAACGTGTAATCAAACTCTGGAATTTGTTACCGGAGGATGTAGTAAAGGCTGTTAGTGTAGCTGGGTTTAAAAAAGGTTTGGACAAGTTCCTGGAGGAAAGGTCCATAAACCATTATTAAGAAGGGACCCAGGATATCAATGCTTGAACCAATACAAGCATTGTGTCCTTTGGGGAAACTGCTAGGTACATATGACCTAGATTGGCCACTGTTGGAAACAGAATACTGGGCTTGATGGACCTTGGTCTGACCCAGTATGGCATATCTTATGTTCTTATGTATCTTCTAGGTTTCTACAGGGAAGCCCCATAGTTGACTTAAGCACCCTAGGTGAACCCTAACAATTATGCCTCAGGTGGCTATCGGAATTTATTGTTTAGCTTTGAATGCCTTGCTCTTTGCCACACTCAGGAGCTGTTTCCCTCTGTAACTGCCTAGTTTGTTTAATGAACGGGCTGGCCCTATGTTCTACAAGTAAGTCATCCAAAGCAAAGGGTTTATTGTTCTATAGATGATCACTTCAAAAAAATGAATGTCTTAATTTGGTGCCGGTACCGATATGCAGGGCTATTTCAAGAAAGCATGGGGCAAACAGAAGATCTCTAAAGGAAAAAAAGGGACTGTAGTAGTTGTACTGACTCCATCCTGTTTATATCCTTTTGAAGGTGCAGTCTCCAAAATTGCACACTATATTCCAAATGAGGTCCATGGCGGCCAACTTGGACGTTGTCCCATGGGTGCAAGCACACGAGGCTGCTGCAGCGAGCCCTAATAGACTGCTGGTTGCCAGTGGAGCAGGATTACAATGTGCCTCTTCCTCTCCCACTCTCGGGCCGCTATTCCCTTCAATGGTGGCTGGTTCACGCCAATCTGATGAAAGGGGCACTCTTGGACATTCCGCATTGGGTCGTAGTAATGACGGATGCAAGTCTCACTGCTGATGGTGTTCTGGCCTGTTCCACGGGGCCACAGATAGGGGGGCGATTGAGCCTTTTCTCCCACGAGGGGGCATAGAGAGATGGAGGGGAGATGATGGGAAGGAGGCATAGGGAGACAGAGGAAGGATGCTGGACACAAAAGGGGAAGATGCTGGATGGGGGACAGAGAGGGAAGATGTTGGATGGGGGATGCGGGGCACAGCAGGGAAGAGAGAAAGGGGAGGGTTAGTGAAAGACTGGGGAAGGAGAAAGAGATGAGGAATGGGAGGATTGGGGTTAGGATTTAAAAGCAGTAGGTAGATTGAGGACAGGATGGTAAGAACAAGAAGTGAAATCTCAGCCCTTTGAAAAGAAAAAATAAATAGAAGGAAATTGAAAGGAAAAAGGTCAATATCAGAGATGGATGCAGGAGGGGAAAGAAGTAGCAGATAAACTTGAGACCCTGAAAAGAATTAAGAGAAAACGGAGGAAAGGATAAGAATATAAGAAATGCCATAGTGGGTCAGACCAAGGTCCATCAAGCCCAGTATCCTGTTCCCAACAGTGGCTAGTCCAGGTCACAAGTACCTGGCAAGTTCCCAAAAAAGGTACATAGGTTCCACAATGGTAGTCTCAGGGTAAGTACTGGATTGCCCGGGTCCTCTTCGGTTTATGGACCTTTCCTCCAGGAACTTGTCCAAACCTTTTTTAAATCCAGCTACACTAACAGCTTTTACTACATCCTCCAAAGAGACTGGAGCCAACACAATTCGAAAAATAAAAAGGTAGAAGAAATATATATATTTTTCAATTTAATTGATAGAGTATGTTTTTGTAATTTAAATTTGTTCTTTGTATGTATTTCTATTTATCTGGTAATGTACTGCATGCAGTCTGACTTCTTGGAGCATCAGTTTAATTTTTGTATACATATTTCTGTTTTTAATTTTTGGTCCCATATTCTCTACTTGGTGTGAATCTATCTATGTTCTGTATGTGTGACTGAAGCCAGGTCTGCTGTTAGCATGATGTTTCTGTGTAGGAAGCTGTAATAATCTGACTTGTTCAGTTTTATGAGTAGGTGTATGGCTGTTCTCGGGCCCACAGCAATATTTACAATGAGGCTGTTCCTTAGCGTTCCTCCAGTTCAGTCCTCTACCTCTGGGTTGTCAATCTCCTCCTGCAGCTAGGAGACTGGTATGTCAGAATGATGACATCACTGGATATAGCCTGCTGCACTCCCACTTGCATCCCAGTGTAACCATTCTCCTTGCAGCAGGAGGTATTGACGAGCCTTAGGGAGAGGCTCTCTGGAGGAGTGGATAAGGAGCAGGGAGTTTGTTTTTTGAGGATAGTTAAGTGGGTTAGCGTTTAATTAGCAGCAGTGCCCTTTAAAAAAAAAAAGAGACGTAAAGGGAAGAAAGCCTTCTTGAGCCCTGTCTGTGCCGGCCCTGGGGTTTTCTTCCTGGGGGGGGGGTCGTAGCTCAGGATCGAGTTGTCGCCCCTTCCCCCGCTTGGCCCAGAAGTCTCACCTCCCTGACATTACGGGGGTGAGTCCTTCTTAACAGCCGGTCTCTCAGTGCTGCCTACTTCTGAGTGCTGAGACTCATCTGGTGCTTAGTTTTGCTACGGCGATTGCAGGGCCCGGGGACATAACCGCGATCGCAGCAATTGAGTGGCAGCCCGGTTCGGTAAGTGTTTTGCCGGTTTCGGGCTGCTTATTTAGGTCCAGACGCGCTGAGTCCGCAGGGCAGGAGCGCCGCAGTGTTTTTGGCGCCCTTTTCCTTCGCGGTTTGCATTCGCGGCGGCCATTTTGTGTGCCGCGCTGCAGCCGCGTGTCAGAGCATCGGCTCCCGTCTTTTTCCTGCCGGTGCCCTTCTGCGCTCTTTAATTTAATTTAATTTAATTTACTTTAGTTATTTGATTTGATTTCCTTTTGCTTTGGGGGGGTCTCCTTTATTTTTTTTTATTCCTTCAGCCTCTCCAGTCGGCCCGGTGGATTCACGGGGTGGGGGGGGGGGCTGTGGGGCCTTCCTTTTTCTTGGGAGCTCACTCTTCAGCTGTTCTAGCTCGCCTTAAAAAAAAAAAAAAAGGATAAAGCAAATAAACGTAAAGGGTTTTTATACCAGCAATTTTGTCTTTGCCTGCCCCGCCTAAGTTGGCATCAGCACTTAGGGGTGTTTGGTTTTTTCTGATGGCTACCCGATCTCTCTGTCTGGTGTGTGGTGCCAGAAGAGGCACGGTCACGGACACCGGCGTGTGCCGGGGCTGCGTGGCTCTCTCTTCGGAGGTGGAGCTTCAGATGGCAGCCCATGAGTCTCAGGAAGAGCAGGGGGCGACAGCGGGAGCGCGAGCTGCCTCCCCGCGGATCTCAGGGCAGGAGCCCGAGTTGGATGCGCTGCCGGGGCCCTCCGGTGCACCCTCGGCCCCTCAGCCGTCCGGTATCAGCGGCTTCAGTCCAGAATTTGTTCTTCTGCTGCATCAAGCTTTTTGCCTGCGGCAGCAGGGGAAAAGGCCGCGGTCGGTTTCACCTGCGTCTCAGCCTCCGCAGTTGGTGGCGGAAGGAGCGGTGGTCACGGAGCCGCCGAAGCAAGCGCGGCTTGCAGACCCGCTGGAGGGCGCCTGGCTGGAAACCACGGATCCGGAATGGGAGCCTGAAGAGGGATCGCAGGACCTGGAAGAAGGGGAGATCCCGGAGCCCGAGGAGCAAGCCAAGATCATTCGGGTGTTCCGCAGGGAGGAGTTGCCTGCCTTAATTTCGGAGTCCTTGCAGATGTTGCACCTGGCTCCGCCGGCCGCTGTGGAGGACGACTTGGAGGATCCGGTCATCCAAGCGGTTCGACAGACTCAGGTGGTTTTCCCGTTGCACCGAGTGGTTGAGAGGATGATTCAGGACGAATGGGACAAACCGGAGGCGGGTCTCCGAGGCATTCGTGCTATGAGCCGGTTATATCCTTTGGCGGAACCCGCTAAAGACCGTTTCCGAGCGCCGCGCCTAGACGCGTTGGTATCGGCTGTTACAAAACGGACCACCATTCCCGTTGAAGGGAGTGCGGCCTTGAAGGATCCCCAAGACCGTAAGGTGGACGGCCTGCTCAAGCAGGTGTTTGAAGCAGATTCTCTATCGCTTCAAGCGTCCATCTGCGGGGCCTGGGTGGCCCGAGCGTGTTTGCGCTGGGCCCAACGACTGCGCCAATCCCCGCACGTTGACCTCGAGGAGGTGAAAGAGCTGGATCGTCTGGAGTCAGGTGCGGCCTACCTTGCTGATGTGCATTATGACCTCATTCGGGCGCTGGCCAATAGCACGGGTTCCGTGGTGGCTGCCCGTCGCTCATTGTGGCTGCGAAATTGGGCTGCGGACGGTCCTTCCAAATCCCGCCTCAGTAAGCTTCCCTTTAAGGGCGGTTTACTGTTTGGGGAGGATTTGGAAAAGCTGGTAAAGGACCTGGGTGAGTCTAAAGTGGGCCGTTTGCCTGAGGACAAGCCAAAACAGACCAAGGCTGCCCAGAGCGTTCGGGGTTCCTTTCGAGACTTCCGAAGATTTCGTTCCACGCGGCCTGGAGGTTTCCAGAGGGGAAGGTTCCCCTCTAGGGGCCAGGGCTTTAGGGGGTTTCGGGGAGCGAGTAGAGGATTCTCCTCCCTTCCGGCTTCGTCTGCCCGTAAGCCCCAATGAAGCGAGGCGGGTCCCGGCGGTGGAGCCTCCCATTGGCGGTCGGCTTCGGGAGTTTCTGTCCGCCTGGACCCTCATCACTTCCGATCAGTGGGTGTTGGAAATCATTCAGCACGGTTATGCGCTGGAGTTGGCCCGGCCCGTGCGGGACGCCTTTGTCATGTCGCCTTGTCGGGGCCCCGCGAAGGCGGCGGCGGTTCGCGAAACCCTAGACAGGCTCCTGCGCTTGGGAGCCGTTGTGGAGGTTCCCAAGGCCGATTACGGCTTGGGTCAGTATTCCATTTATTTCGTGGTGCCCAAAAAGGGCGGGCAGTTGCGACCTATTCTCGATCTGAAAGGGGTAAATCGGTGCTTGCGAGTACCACACTTTCGGATGGAAACTTTGCGCTCCGTCATCGTAGCAGTGCGCCGAGGGGAATTCTTGACGTCTCTAGACCTTTCGGAGGCGTACTTGCACATTCCCATTCGAGAGGTCCATCAGCGCTTGCTGCGGTTTGCCCTTCCCTGGGGCCACTACCAGTTTCAGGCCTTGCCATTCGGCCTGGCAACGGCGCCTCGGACATTCACCAAGATCATGGTGGTGGTAGCGGCGGCCTTGCGCAAAGAAGGGATTCTGGTCCACCCTTACCTGGACGATTGGTTAATTCGTGCCAAATCCGCGGAGGAAAGTCTCCGGGTGACGGACAGGGTGGTGCGATTTTTGCAGGACCTGGGTTGGGTGGTCAACCCGGCCAAGAGCCGTTTGCAACCCACTCAAGTCCTCGAATACCTGGGAGTCCAATTCGATACGTGCAAGGGTCAGGTGTTCCTACCGCACAAACGAGCCGAAGGATTGCGGTCTCTGCTGAGGCAATTCCTGTCGGTGGCGGCTCCCTCGGCATGGGATTATCTCCGCGTGCTGGGCACCATGGCGGCGACGCTAGAGGCGGTGCCTTGGGCCCGGTTTCATATGCGGCCTCTCCAGAGGGCGCTGCTTCGTCGGTGGTCGCATCAGAAACATTCGTTGAGCGCGCGTCTCCCTTGTCCGGACCCGGTTCGGCGGGCTCTTCGGTGGTGGCTCCGCCCCTCGTCGCTGGCGGGGGGCTTGCCGCTGGACCAACCCGAGTGGCTGCCGTTGCTGACGGATGCCAGTCTGGGGGGCCCACTGCGAGAGTCACTTTGCGCAGGGGGTTTGGTCCCCTCTGGAGTCATCGTGGGCGATCAATCGTCTAGAACTTCGAGCGGTGTTTCGAGCCCTTCAGGCGTTCGAGGACTTGGTGCGCGGCCAGGCCGTGCGGGTGCTCTCCGACAACTCGGCGACGGTGGCGTACATAAATCGACAGGGTGGCACCGGGAGTGCCGCAATGGAGGCAGAGGCCGACCTCCTCTTCGCGTGGGTAGAGCTTCGCTTGACTGCGATTTCGGCGGCGCACATCGCCGGAAAGGACAATGTCACCGCGGACTTCCTCAGCCGGGTACACGTGGATGCAGGCAAGTGGGAGCTGCATCCCGCAGTCTTCCGACAGATCGTCAGGCGCTGGGGGACTCCGGTCATGGACCTCATGGCGACCTTTCAGTCGGCGAAAGTCGGCCGTTTCTTCAGCAGACGGAGAGAGAGGATGTCAGAAGGCATCGACGCCCTGCTGCGTCAGTGGCCGGAGGACGGCCTCCTTTATGTCTTTCCGCCCTGGGCGCTGATAGGCCGGGTGGTTCAGAAGATCGGGGCACATGCGGGGCAGGTGCTGTTGGTGGCTCCCGATTGGCCGAGGCGTCCCTGGTACGCGGACATGATTCGCCTCTTGGACGGGGACCCTTGGCGGTTGCCGGACAGGTCGGATCTGTTGCTCCAAGGGCCCCTGTTCATGCCTCAGGTGGATCGGTTCTCGCTTACGGTTTGGCCATTGAGAGGGCTAAACTCCTGAAGAAGGGCTACTCGTCGGCGGTGGTGGCTACCTTGCTGTAAGCAGTCCACGTCCTTGGCGTATGTGCGGGTCTGGCGTGTGTTTGAGGATTGGTGTTCCCAGCGGCAAGTTCGGCCAGGCTCGGCTTCAATTCCTTCCATCTTGGAGTTTCTGCAGGACGGTTTTGACAAAGGTCTTGCTGCCAGTTCCTTACGAGTGCAGTTGGCAGCCTTGTCCTGTTACCGCGGCAAAATCAATGGTCGCCCGTTGGGGGCTCATCCCGACATGCGTCATTTTCTGAAGGCTGTCGTGCGAGTGCGGCCGGCGCGCAGAGTCTGCGTTCCCCCGTGGGATTTAAATCTTGTGCTCACGGCTCTGGCCGAGTCCCCCTTTGAGCCTTTGCGTCGTGCTTCTGTGAAGGATTTGACGCTCAAGACGGTGTTTCTGGTGGCGATTTGTTCCGCACGGCGGGTTTCGGAGTTACAGGCGTTGTCTTGCCGTGAACCCTTCCTTTCCTTTTCTAGGGAAAAGGTGGTCTTGCGTCCGGTTCCGTCCTTTCTGCCTAAGGTCGTGTCCCCTTTTCATCTAAATCAGGTAGTTTCCTTGCCCGTCTTAGGATCTTTAGAGGGCAATACCGCGGATCGCGGTCTTCGGCGGCTCGACGTGAAGAGAGCCTTGCGTCAGTATTTGAGGGCCATGGCGTCGTTTCGCAAGACGGAGCGTTTGTTTGTTCTCTTCGGCGGTGCTCGTCGGGGCGAGGCGGCGGCTAAGGCGTCTATCGCCCGCTGGCTTAAGGAAGCGATTGCGTCCGCTTATTTGCTCCGGGGGCGTGTGGTTCCTGTGGGTCTGCGGGCGCATTCTACCCAGGCGCAGGCGTCTTCTTGGGCAGAGCATAGTTTGGTCCCTCCGAGCGACATTTGTAGGGCGGCGACGTGGTCGTCTCTGCATACGTTCAGTAAACACTACAGATTGGATGTTGCTGCGGCGTCGGATGCTCGTTTCGGCGCGGCGGTTTTGTCTGCCGCCTGGAAGGGTCCCTCCCATTGATTACTGCTCTGGTACTTCCCAGAGGTAGAGGACTGAACTGGAGGAACGCTAAGGAAATGATAATTACACTTACCTGGTAATTGTAGTTCCTTTAGTGACGACAGTTCAGTCCTCCTTCCCGCCCGGATGTTTCTCGCAGATTTTGTGTTTCGTACCGAACAGAAGAGGGTTACAGGTGAGTCTGATTTCCTTCCTTCCCTTGGTTGGTGCCCTTTCCTTTGGCAGGGCAGGAGGTAAGAAGGCCTGTCTTTGGGGGTATTTTCCTGATAGTACAGTTGTTTTTACTGTTTTGCTACTTATTTGTTGCTCCTTTGAGTCTGCTTTGTTATAGTTTACACTGGGATGCAAGTGGGAGTGCAGCAGGCTATATTCAGTGATGTCATCATTCTGACATACCAGTCTCCTAGCTGCAGGAGGAGATTGACAACCCAGAGGTAGAGGACTGAACTGTCGTCACTAAAGGAACTACAATTACCTGGTAAGTGTAATTATCATTTTTATGGGTAGGCTCCTTGTGTCAGTTTTGCAGGTTAGTGCTGTTGTGAAATGGTAGATTCAGGGCAATTTCTCCAAATGGGTTAGTTTTGCACATTAATACAACAAGCTGCACAAGGGTTAAACTAAATCCAACACAAACCAACACCCTTGACCTTACTTTCATGAATAAACTAATTTTTCAATATAAATTACTGTTTCATACACTTCAATAAGGCATAAAACGACCTCAGGATGGTCTTACCCCGACATGTGCCGAACTAGTCACCATAGGGTTTAAGAGCAGACACTCACATCATGGGTCACTGCCTCTATACCTTTTCAATCCAAGCCTCAATCTAACAACATTAACAATATATAACACAACCTTACCACCTACCAACAAAACATTTATTGAGATTCCTAAAAATTATAAAAAGTGTCTGTGTTACAGCATAGAACCGGAGCATGTAAATTCTTCAATTATTTTCCTAAAAGAGAAAAGAAAAATATTTTCTCTTTAAACAGCAGAGTATATGCCTTTTTTAATAGAAATTTATTCACTTATCTGAACGTTTTCAGACATCCGGCTCATGTCGGCAAGCAGACATCATACAACAGTCTTGTCCAAACGCCAAATCACATAGAAGGTACACCGTCCTGGCAAGAGTTTGAGTTTTAGTGTGTATTGAATGAGGGTTTTGGGAAGACATTATGTCACCCTCTGTGAGCAAATCGTATGTTTAGATGCTTTTTAAAAGTTAACATCAGACGCTATTGAAGTGCAAGTGGAGAGGTTCTGAGTATCCGACATGGAGGATGTGAAACGCTGATATTGTTATTGAAAAAAACTTGAAGAAGCCTAATCGGCGAAACAAAAGCTTTTGTCGGGTTACTATATTTTTTGCCAGAACGGTGGGGTTATTATACCTCTTGCCAGGACGGTGTACCTTCTATGCGATTTGGCGTTTGGACAAGACTGTTGTATGATGTCTGCTAATATTGAAAAATTAGTTTATTCATGAAAGTAAGGTCAAGGGTGTTGGTTTGTGTTGGATTTAGTTTTGCACATACCATGTCAGTCATGGACCTCATTTCTAAGCCAGGGGTATGTGGAGTATGATCTCAGCCTCTCAAATTTACTGCTAATGTTTGGCATAGTACTTGCATCATGCCAGAGAGAAGCTCCTTCTGGAGTTGGTAACATATATGGGTAATTTAGTAAGGTGTGCTTGGAAATTCTTCTTTAGCTTGTGGCAGTGAACATGATGGAAAATAACTCGGTATCTTTCTGCCACATTTTCTTGGTCTCTGACTGCATTTCTTGGTACTTGAAAATCCTCTCTGCAATTCACAGAATAGTTGCTTGGGACTGACACCTCTGTAATCAATGCCATTCTGGTGGTGGTCTCCTTTTTCACTATGTCCGGCTTCCTTGCCTTCAGCTTTTTATCAGTTGGAATGGGAGTATCCCAGGTGATCATAACCCCTTCAGTCTATAGGTCCTATGTTGTGATTCTTGCTTTTTCTTTTTGTTTCTTGCGTGGACTCATCTGTAATGTGTTTGTAATGTGTTGGTGGGGGTAGTGGAATATGGATTGTCTGAGATTTGCAGTTTTGTATTTGTGATGCTGCCAATCTGAAATCTAAAATATTTTGTCAGTTCAAATAAATCTAAAATTTTAAGGGAACATCTCAGTTTAATTTTGTTTTGTTGCTTGACAGCTTCACTGTGCTGATTTCCGAGCTTTTCATGCGTGGGCACCATGACCTCGACTTCACAGCCACTAGGATTATTTATCTCATTTTATATCTTCCCTCCTCATTATTAATTTGGTCATAGCACTGACCAAATAAATTCAGTATGCAAATATTTGTGTAAATGAGCCCCAATGGATATGCAAATGTTTCTGCAAATGAGGCCCCACAGTGAGTCTCTACATATGGTCTTGCATCACCCTCAGGCCACCCCTGCTCTTCTTTTGCCCACTACTTTAGTTTCCTCCTCACACTCTGCCGTCTGATCCCAGCAGACAGCAGGAGAAGAGAGGAGTTGATGGCATGGCAGGCCACTTGCTTATCTAATCCCTTCTTCGTGTCACTGGTGTCTCTCCCAATGCACAGTAGAATTCTGCGGAGCATTAGGCAGGTCAGACAGCTGATCTGAGCTATGAACCGCTTGGACAGGAGAGGCACCAGTAGCAGGAAGAGCAGGTTAGAGAAGCACTGGACTTGCTACAGTGCCAGCTATACTTTCCTGTCAGCTGGGATTAGATGACTGGGAAAGGGAACAAAGGCCAGAGGAAATGTGTTCGAGAGGGGAGAGCAAATGTTAGCAATGACCCACAGGTGCTCAAGACCAAAAGTACACCACTGGTAGCAAAGCTGTCATATCAGGTCAGCAATAATAATTAGAACTCAAACAGCAACCACCCTATGTATGACAAGGCAGCACTTCAAAAATTAAACTAAGCCCTAGAACACCATTATACTCCTTTTGTAAAAAAAACAGAACAAGCCAGACTGCTACAGATCCCTACGCAGAAAATATATGCCAGCAAAATTCCTCAGCTCAGTCAGATATACAGTGGAATATAAGGGACCATAGATTTGAAATCTGAAGATACAAACTGAAATGGGATCACCAAGAAGCATTTTTTTCCAGTACCAAACAAAATACAAAGAGGTTGCAGTGTTCAGATGCCTTTAAATAAAAAGCAGACAGAGTTGAAACATTCCAGTTTACCGCTATCAACTGTCAATATGAACAAAACTCATACTTTGAAATGCCTGTATACAAATGCTAGAAGTCTAAAGAACAAGTTGGAAGAGTTAGCATATATAGCACTAAATTAAGAGGTGGATATAATTGGCATCTCAGAGACTTGGTAGAAGGAGGGGATAACCAATGGGACACTGATGCCAGGGTATAAATTATATCGCAATGATAGAGTAGATCAAATTAATGAAAGGGTGGCACTATATGTGAAAGAGAGGATGGAGTCAAACAGGATAAATGTTTTGCAGGAAACAAAATGCACCATAAAATCTTTATGGATAGAAATTCCATGTGAGAAGGGGAAGGGAAAAACAGTGGAGGTGTACTAACATCCACCTGGCCAGAATGGACAGATGATGAAATGCTAATAGAAATTCCATATCATCTTGCTAGACCAGGCCAGACAAGTGGGGCCAAGTAAGTTGTGTTCCCCTACCACCAGATTGGTAGAGACTAAGACCAATGAAAAGCCCAGGTTTCAATGACATCACTCCCTTGCCTCCATCCGGCTCAGCCACCAGAGGTCCCTTCAGTATTTCTTTGTCTCCAGCATATGGCGGATGGATTTTCTCCTCTGAAGGAACTCTGAAGATTGAGAGGAAAATAGATTGATTAAACACTCATGAAAGACCCACCACAAGCCCTAAATGGGTGACACTCACTTGAGTGTGACATGGGAAGCTCCACTAGACAGTGGTCTTTTTGGTAGCCATAGGAGGAGGAAATATTGGTTCAGCTCCACGCCCTTATCATAAGGGCCTGTTGAGCAGCTACTAAATTGGAAGAATCTGGAAGAGTACAGTAGCCTCACACAACCTCAGTGCCCCCTCCTTTCTCCCCTGCTCTCTCCCGAAGATTGCAGAGGGATCTGCCTGCCAGCCACCTTTCATACAGTGCTGCAAAAATTTAAATCCAGACATTGAAGTAGTTTCAGGGGAGTAGAACTTAGTCCAGCATGGAGCCTATTCACAGGGCTTTCAGAGGGTGAGTACCAAGGCTTGACCTCGTCATAGTCCTTATTGGGGGCTTCCAGTTCTGTCTCTGAGGGATGTAATTTGGGGTGTACTAGCGACCGTTGGCACTGGGTGGGAGTTTCCCGCTGTTTTCTGCACATTAGTAACATTTTTGCCTATTATGTGCCTGCGGATCACATGGTCCTTACACGCGTTCTGCCCAAGCGCCTGCAACACATGCTTGTGCCCTAGCACCTTAACGCACGTTCTGTAAAAGCGCCATTAACGTTTGCTTGCGGGCCATCACATCCTTACCACACATTCTGATGATACGCTGACTCTCTATATCTTCCAGGAAACGTTGTTTGACCTGTGGTAAGTGAGGAGCCTCATCCTTGGATTCTGGACTTTGCCTTTCCTGTATGGCAGCTTCTGAGTTGCCCCTGGAGGGCATGTTTTGCCCCTCTCAGCCAGGGGACACTGAGTTTGCCCCTTCCTGCCTCAGGGCTGGAGGTGCAGGATGGTGCTAAGTGTAAGGATGCTCAGTGGACCAGATTGTCCGGCGACTGTGCTGTGAGCCTCTCTGCATCCTCTAGGAGGTCTGTAGTGGCTATGCCCCCTGTGTCTGGGAGTCTTTCCCAAGAAGAGAGCTTCTGGAGTTCAAATTGTCCTCCCTGGAGTTTTTTTCTGTTTTTCAACAGGCTTGATCCTTCTGGAGTGAACATTCAGATCCTGTGGTTTCTGGGTGCCCCTGGACGCAGTCTCTTACCGGGCAGGCTGGAAGCAGAAGCCTGCTTGATTACCTTTGGCTAAGCGTCCCCGGTGCGGGACATTCCCTGACGATAAGGGACACTTGGGAGCTGTCCAAGATGTTGACTATGCCTCAGACCCAGATGATTTTGTATTGGGCTCTGATGTGGAGGAGGACCTCCTGTCACCTTCAGAAGACTATGAAGAGGCTGGCATGATCTGCCTGTTCTGGAAGGAGTAGCTGGTGGCCTTGATTTCCAAGGTCTTATCTTCCTTGAATTTGGCAGATGCTTCCAGCACAGAGCAGGAGCCGAATGTACACCCACGTCTTCAAGGAGTGTGGAAATCCACTACTGTTTTCCCATTTCTGGAGGTGACAAAGATATGATCCAGTCTGAGTGGGTCTACAGTATATAAGAAGCTCTATGCTCTGGGGGGTAGAGCCAACCGCGGAGCAGAATGGCTGCATAGAAACACAGCTCTGGTGTGGGAGATGTCGGTGTTAAAACCGACGCGCCTTGAATTTCAGCAGGGGACCTGATAAGCGCCGAAACGGTCTAAGCAGGAGGTAGGTTCCCCACAGAAAATGGCGGCGGCGGAAAAGGATGTGACGGTGGATGGCCTTCGAGAAATATTGATGGTACTGAAACAAGTGAAAGAGATGATAGCTGCAAATGGGCAGGTGCAAGAGGATTTATGTGCAGTTAAGGAAAACATGTTGGATATAAATACGCGCCTGAATTTAGTGGAAGCGGATTGATATTGAAATTTGTACCTTATAAGTTAAAAGCAAAGCTTGTGATGTTACAGGCCTGGCAAAAATAAAATAAAAAATTTCCCATGCTCTTACGGTGCACAAGCAGTTTGTTTAAGGTAGGTCCTGTATGTATGTTGGGGTTCAACACAAACAGCCAAACAAAAAATAGAAAATTCCCCAAATAATCGTAGGGGAACCCCAGAAAAACCCCAACATCTTGGTGACCCCAACGCGATTTTGAGTGACTCACAGCGCAGTGACGTCACCGGGAAGTGTTCTCCCATGTTCGCTGGACGAAGCACAGGTCGAGAAGGAGGTAAGCGTGATTTGGATTCCTGCAGAAGAAGCGTCGTCGTGAGGGTAAGAGATGCTTTACCTTTTTATATGATTTAAGGTACCTTTTATTTAGATATTCTAGTTAATAGTAGGATGTTTTTATATAGGTTCAAGATAGCATAGGAATGAGTAGGATGTTTAAGAAAAAGATTGATGAAACTGACAAACACTAATAAAGAACTATTATAGAACAGGATAAATGTAAAGAACAAGAACAAAAGAAATTAGAAGAGTCACGAGTTAAATATTGGGAGGAGCGGAAGTCTGACCTGGAGAGATGGGAATAGCATAACAAAAAGGAGACGGACAGGGTGAAAGAAGAGTGGGCGGAAATATCAGGGACAGTTAAATTGGAATATTGTGAGCAGCCAATTTGTGAGAACGAATTGGCGCAATGGAAAACAGAGTAGAAGCCAGTTCAGAGGAATGAAAAAGGACGATGAGAATAAAAAAGAAAGGGAAGGTTCAAATAAAACAGAAAAGCGGCATGAGGCAGAAAAAGCAAAAACTTAGGGCCATTATAAAACAGAAAAAATGAAATTATTAGAGATTTGGAACAGTATGACATTGAAGAAGAAGACCCCTGGGAGAAGTTTGGCTTATATGCTCAGGCTTGGGACCAGGCAGGACCAAACAGCGGGGGTACTTGGAAAGGGGAATGGGCAGGACCAGCTTAGTCACAGCGTTTTCAGAGAAGCTCCCTTAGTTGCTGGAACTGTGGCAGAAGGGGACATCTTCAGCGTGAATGCCGAAGCCCCCAGCCCGAGGATCAGCAAAACCATAGGGGCCACCCAATGCCTACCAGGGTCCCCAGAGCAGATTTCCCCAGCAGGAGACTTGGTGCGGGGCCTCATTTGCATAAACATTTGCATAATGTTACCATACACTAACTTTTAGTAAACATGCCTCTTAATGAGTGTATGGATAAAGAAAGACTAAGAGATTTCTACATTACTATAATCCAGTGCCAACCGCCAGGCACATTAGGAACTACTACAAACACTGCCCATTTAGAACCAACAGCAAACCCACCGTATCATAATAGCACTACCAGGACTCATAAAGCACCATATCCTACCTATCAAAAGGCAACACTGCAAATATTAAACCAATACATTTCAGAGAATAACAATACATGACCTACTGGGG
This sequence comes from Ichthyophis bannanicus, assembly GCA_033557465.1. Taxonomy (NCBI): domain Eukaryota; kingdom Metazoa; phylum Chordata; class Amphibia; order Gymnophiona; family Ichthyophiidae; genus Ichthyophis; species Ichthyophis bannanicus. Next base: position 522,098,733 of record CM066036.1, on the reverse strand, counting down.
AAAGAGAACAAGTGGCAATGTTAAATAGGAATTACATAAACAGAATAACTCAGCTCAGTTACACATGCAGAACATAGACCATCACCAAACAAGGAATCACAATTTAGAAACAGGAAGACAATAATTAAACTGGGAACCCCAAAAGCCAAACTTGAAATGTACAACAACACTAGAAATAAAACTATAAATTAATTTCCTCTTGTACTAAATAACGTGCAGCTGTTAATGATTCACATTTCCCAGAGCTGACATATTCCAGTTAATAAAATCAAAATAAAAAGATATTTTTCTACCTTTTGTGCATTTTTTTTCAGTTGCAATTGCTCCAGCCACTTTCTTCAGATTTCTTCGTGTCTTCTGCTAACTCTCCATCATCTGCTGTCCATTTGTCCTTTCTTCTCTCTTCTAGTTTTTTTCCATTCTCTCTCTACATCTGCTTTAACATACTAATTTATTTATTTATTGAACGGTTTTATATACCGCCTTTTAGAAAAATCAAAGCGGTTTACATATAACAAAACTTGAACATTACATTGAAACTTATTCAAACAATTGAAATTACAGTGAACATTAAATTGTATATAATAAAAATGGTAATCTTTCTCCTTTTGCTCTTTCCTCATTCCTATTTCATCCACTCAAATTTTACCCCTCCATCCTCAGTTACTCTCCCAATACCCGGCCAATTGAAGATTTTTCTTCCTTCCCACACAAAATATTTTCCCCTCTCCATTTCACTCTCCCAGCCCCATCCCATTCTAATCCTTCCCCAACATCAGCTCCCGTCTAGTTCCAGCCCCACCCAGCATCCGCTCCCTTCTAGCCCCCGCATCAGCCCATTTCCAGTCCTAGCCCCCCCATCAGCCCATTTCCAGTCCTATCCTAGCCCCACCATCAGCCTGTTTCCAGTCCTAGCTCCCCCATCTATTTCCAGTCCTATCCAAGTCCCTCCATCAGCTCATTTCCAATCCCAGCCCCCCATCAGCCGATTTCTAGTCCTTTCCTAGCCCCACCATCAGTCCATGTCAAATCCTAGCTCCCCTCCACTCAGCCCATTTCCATTCCAAGCCCCCGTCCCCATCCACATCAGCTATTTGCAGTTCAAGTCCCCCTTCCATTCAGCCCATTACCAGTCATAGCCCCCCCATAGCCCATTACCAGTTCTAACCCCCCCATCAGCCCATTTCCAGTCCTAGCCCACCCATCAGCCCACCTGCAGTCCTAACCCCCCCATCAGCCCATTTCCAGTCTTAGCCTCCCCCATAGCCCATTACCAGTCCTAACCCCCCCATCAGCCCATTTCCAGTCCTAGCCCCCCATCAGCCCACCTCCAATCCTAACCCCCCCATCAGCCCATTTCCAGTCTTAGCCTCCCCCATAGCCCATTACCAGTCCTAACCCCCCCCCATCAGCCCATTTCCAGTCCTAGCCCCCCCCCCCATCAACCCATTTCCAGTCCTAACCCCCCTCCTCCCGTCAGCCCAGGGAAACTTTAAAAGAAAAAAAAACTTGCTGCTGCTGCTGCCGTGGCAGCGGCAGAATCAAGTGTCTCCCGTGGGGCCCCCGCCCGCCCAACAGAGCTCTCCCTCCTGTCCGGCAGAGCCCTTCCTCGATCTCCTCTGCGCGGCTTTCAGAGCCTTATAGGGGACTCTTTCCCTCTCGCGGTTCTGTTAAGCCGGCCGGGGATGATGGGAAACAGGAAATGCCTGTTCCCATCAGCCCCAGCGGGCTTAACAGAGCCAGAAGAGGGAAAGAGTCCCCTTCGCGGTTCTGAAAGCTTCGCCAAGGAGAGTGAGTGATCAAGGGAGGGCTCTGTCGGACAGGAGGGAGGGCTCTGTTGGGTGGGCGGGAGCCCCACGGGAGACACTTGATTCTGCCGCTGCAACAGCAGCAAGTTTGTTTTTTCTTTTAAAGTTTTCCTGGACTGATGGGCAGAATGTTGTTTGCACGGGGCCCCCTGAAAAGCGGGGCCCTTTGCAAACAACATTCTTGCTCAATGGACGGGCCAGCCCTGTTCCCCAGTGGCAACCTAATGACTCACTATGGTGATGCGGGAATGTGAGCTGATAATTGAAGCCTGTTTAAATGGGTATAAAGTGCAGATGGTGTTGAATTCTGGAGCCACAATGTCAGTACTGAATTCCCTACCCCCAGGTATGAAACTATTGCTCTGTGTCCCACACTGTCCCGTTAACTTGATGGGACAGGATCTGTTATCTGCCTTTGAGGTACAGAAGTCCTTTACCAGCACACCATAGAGTCACCCACATTTTTGCTGAAATCCCTTTGGTCTAATAAGGTTTGCATCACTTGATAGAATTAAACTAAAAAGAAATTGCCATGGTCCCAAAAAATAGCTCAGTGAGAAAGATTTGTTTGCATATACAAAAGCAGATACTTGTCTGTTCTCCAGGACCAAGCAGGAAGTCAGTCCTCACATACGGGTGACGTCGGCGCCGACGGAGCCCTCGCGGAGCAATTTTCCCCAGCTTTCAAAGAAAGCCTTTGGGAATTGCAGCGCGCATGCGCGGTCTCCTTCCCGCCCAAGGGTGCCATCTTAGCCGGTCTTCTTTTTTCCGCGGAGCCCTACAGACGTACCCGTCGTGTCCCCGCTGAAAAAGTTGATTTTAGTGATTTATTTCTATTTCTTTCTTTGGTTCGACGCCGGTCTTTTTCCTGCCCGGACTCGCGACGCCGTTGCGAGTCCTTCTGTTATTTTTCGGTTTTTCTGATTTTTGGTCAGTTTCGTTTTTCGGTTTTTCGCTGGCAGTCCGGTCCTTTGACCTTGCAGGGGCCCTTTTTCCCCCGATGGCTGCCAGTGGTTTCAAGCGGTGTGTTCAGTGTGACAGAAATATGTCACTCACTGACACACATGATAATTGCCTCCGCTGCCTCGGCCCGGATCACGAAGAACTGATCTGTGGGGCCTGCGGCAAAATGTCCTCCAAAGCGTTAAGGAGTCGGCGGCACCAGCGGGAACGAATCTTCGCTGACCCTGGCCGTACCCGGACTTCGTCGGAGGCCTCGGCGTCCAGAGGTTCCAGCTCTGACCATCGCCGAAGTTCCTCCGACAGGGGTTCTCCCTCCGGGGACCATCGACGGAAGGTAAAACCCGCGAGGGCGGCGTCGGTGGATGCTCCTGGCTCCGCGAGGGCCAGGTCGCATAGCCCCGATAGCCGTCCCGGGTCTTTGGAGAAGGAGCACCTCCCGAAGCGACCTCGTCTGGAGTCGGAGTTGCCTGCTCGGGTAAGTCCTGTAGTCCTCCTGGACTCGCCTCAGAGGGGTCCGACGTCGGGCCCGACGCCGTCGGGGCCCGAGTCGGGGGCTGCTGGGTCACCTGAGGTCGGACTCAGGTTGACGGCCTTGGAGAGCAGACTATCTGCCTTCATGGACCAGCAGCGGGCACTGATCGCTAGCCTCGCTGGCGCCGCTGCCCCGACCGCCGGGACGTCGACGTCTAAGTCGACCCCGGAGACCGAGCCGATCCTCGAGTCCATGCGAACTCGAGTCGATCCTCGGTCGAGGTCACCCTCGGCCTCCCGTTCGGGACCGAGGTCATCGACGCCGACTCCCTCGGTGTCGGGGCAGCCGACGCCTCCGCCTGCCCGAGCCGACCCCACCGATTCCTCCTCGGAGTCGGCCTGGGAGTCTGAAGAGGAAGAGTCACCTGATTCGTTTCGGACTCGGTGTGTCTCCTCGGACTCACCTGAGTCCGAACCTCAGAAGCAGTCCCCTCCGGAGGATGCCCGGTTCTCGGACTTCGTCAGGGATATGGCCAAGGCTTTGGCCTTCCCTGCGGATCCCGAGGAGGAGCCTCGAGCCGAAGAGCTCGACGCCCTTCAGTATGACTCTCCTGCCAGGGAACACTTTACTGTACCGGTTCCTCCCATGCTGGAACGACTACTCTTCCGCATGTGGGAGAGTCCGGCATCGTCGCCGGTATTAAGCAAGCGGGTCGATTCCATCTATCGAGTCCGCAAGAGTCCTGGCTTCCAAAAAGCACAGCTACCGCACCATTCCATGGTAGTGGAATCGGCTATGCATAGGCTTAAGAGCCAGAAGATGCACTCCTCGGTGCCTCCTGGCAGGGAGGCCCGTAACCTGGATGGCCTTGGTAAGAAGTGTTTCCAGGGCTCTATGCTTGCTTGTCGGGTCCAGACCTACCAGCTCTACATGGGCATGTATCTCAGAGACCTGGCTAAAGAGATAGCCGGATTCTCCGCTGGGCTGTCCGAGGAACCTTTGCGGAGGTTCCTGGCCTTGACAACTGGTATTCGGGAATGCTCCAAATTCATGTCCCGAGCAGCCTATGATGGCTTTGAAGCATCGGCTCGAGTGGCCGCAGCCGGCATCGGTGCCCGCCGACAGGCTTGGCTTCAGTCGTCTGACCTTGAACCCTGGGTGCAGGACAAGTTGGTCGATGTCCCCTGCCGAGGTGAGAACCTCTTTGGCAAGCCCATGGCTGAAAAGGCTGCACAAATCGAGACGGAGACTCTCACCAGAACTAGGCTTTCTAGGAAGACCTCCGCCCCTTCCCAGAAAAAGAAGGGCTCGGGAAAGAAGTCCTTTTACCCGAGAAAGGCGGCTGCCTATAAACACTACCCTCAATATCAGGCCTCCGCAGCTCCCCAACAGGGCCAGCAGGCCAAGGGACGGGGTAACGGGTCCCGTAGGCAGCAAGCCCCCAAGCCTGCACCACCGGCCCCTGCTCAGCAGGGTGGGGGTTTTTGACTTCATCAGCATAGCCTCTCCCCCTCAGCTGGTTCCTCCCAGCACCGGAGGCCGGCTGGTTCACTTCGCCCACGGGTGGTCCAACATCACTTCAGATGCCTGGGTGCTTCAAGTCGTAAGAGAAGGCTATCTTCTCCACTTCCACCAGGTCCCTCCCTCCTATTTCCCGGGAGAACCTCCACGACTCCCTCTGCACAGGGACTTACTCCTTCAGGAGTTAGCAAGTCTTCTTCAGGAACAGGCTGTGGAACCGGTGCCCCACCACCTGAGAGGTCAAGGCTTTTATTCCAGGTATTTCCTAATACCAAAAAGAACAGGAGGCCTCAGACCCATCCTGGACTTGCGCAACCTCAACAAGTTCCTCGTGAGGGAAAAGTTCAAGATGCTTACCCTTGGAATCCTTCTGCCCTACCTCCAGCAGGGAGATTGGCTATGCTCCTTGGATCTAAAGGATGCCTACACGCACATCCTCATCCACCCAAGCCACCGCCAATACCTAAGGTTTGTGGTGGCAGGAAATCATTACCAGTACAGAGTACTGCCCTTTGGCCTATCCTCCGCACCGCGAGTCTTCACAAAATGTCTCGCGGTGGTGGCAGCTTATCTCCGGCTTCACGGCCTCTATGTCTTTCCGTACCTCGACGACTAGCTCATCAGAGCATCGTCCTCTCCGGAAGTCACCAATGCCACACACCGCACTGTGACTCTTCTGCAGTACTTGGGCTTTGTCATAAACTTCGCAAAGTCCACTTTGCTCCCCTCACAGGATCTCGAGTTCATCGGCGCAAGACTGCACACTCCTCAGGCACGAGCTTTCCTGCCTCTCGACAGGGTTCAACGGCTCATGGACCTAGCCGGCCGTTTTCGCAGCCAGTCCCTGGTCTCAGCCAGGCGCTTCCTGAGACTACTCGGCCATATGGCTTCCACCGTCCACGTGACCCCCAATGCCCGCCTGAATATGCGGCCTGCTCAATGGTGCCTTCGCAAGCAGTGGCAACAAGCCACGGGCGGCCTAGCCGAGTTAGTGCGCGTCTCCGGGCCGCTGGCCTCTTCTCTACAGTGGTGGCTTCATCGGCCGAACCTGGTGCTCGGAATGCCTTTTCAGTCACCTCAGCCGGCTCAAGTGCTGACGACCGATGCTTCTCTCCTAGGTTGGGGAGCGCATTGCCAAGGGGCATGTACTCAAGGTCTCTGGACCACGTGGGAGTCTGCGCAGCAGATCAACTTCCTGGAGCTCAGAGCAATCCGTCTGGCTCTCAAGGCTTTCTCCCACCTGACTTCTCACCAGTCCGTCCTTGTCCAGACGGACAATCAAGTTGCCATGTTCTACGTGAACAAACAGGGAGGCACGGGCTCCTTCCTTCTCTGTCGAGAAGCACAGAAGCTCTGCTCTTGGGCCGTCAGCCAGGGCATTCTTCTCAAGGCAGTTTATCTCCCAGGCCAAGAAAATTGCCTGGCGGACAAACTCAGCAGGATCCTCCAGCCGCACGAGTGGCGCCTGGATCCCTTGGTAGTTCAGAAACTTTTTCTGAAGTGGGGACTCCCCACGATGGATCTCTTTGCCAGTCCTCTCAACCGGCAACTTCCTCGCTTCTGCTCTCGTCAGCCGCATCCCCTTCGAGTAGCGGCAGATGCTTTTCTGCTCTCATGGTCGGAGAGCCTTCTGTATGCCTTTCCTCCCATACCGCTAGTCTCTCGAACTCTTTTCAAGGTTCTCCGAGACAAAGCTTCCATGATCCTGGTGGCTCCTCACTGGCCCAGACAGCCGTGGTTTCCACTCCTGCTGCAATTAGCGGTAGAGGATCCGTTCCCTCTGGGGTTTCAACCGGATCTCCTAACACAGGATCAGGGGTCCCTGCTACACCCCAACCTCAGATCTCTACATCTGATGGCCTGGCTGCTGAAAGGGTAGTCCTTGCTCCCCTTCTACTGCCGGCAGAGGTGGAGGAGGTCGTCCTAGCTTCTCGGCGACCTTCTACCCGCAAATGCTACGCCCTTAAATGGCGTCGCTTTTCCGCTTGGTGTGCCCAGCAGTCTCAGGATCCCTTCTCCTGCTCGGTGTCGGTGATCTTGCAGTACTTGCTCTACCTCTCTAATCTGGGACTTAAGTCCAACTCCGTCAAAGTTCACCTCAGTGCTCTTTCAGCACATCATGTGCCGGTGGACGGCAGACCTCTTTCCAGCGACCCTCTCGTAGCGAGGTTTCTCCGAGGTCTCCTTCTACTTAAACCACCTCTGCGCCCGCCAGCACCTGACTGGGATCTGAATGTGGTTTTACAGCGGATCACCTGTCCGCCTTTTGAACCTATGGCTACCTGTTCTCTCCGTTTTCTTTCTTGGAAAACTTTATTCCTGATAGCCCTCACTTCCGCTAGACACGTAAGTGAATTGCAGGCCCTCGTGTCTGATCCCCCTTACACTCGGTTCTACAAAAATAGGGTAGTCCTACGGACTCACCCAAAGTTTCTTCCAAAAGTGGTCTCCCCTTTTCACATCAATCAGGAGGTGGTACTTCCGACCTTCTTTCCCAGGCCACACTCCAGCCGAGCTGAAATGGTCCTGCATACCCTGGACTGTAGAAGGGCATTGAACTTCTACCTTGACCGTACGCGGGAGCACCGTAAAGCTGCTCAGCTTTTTGTGTCTTTTGACCCCAATAAATTGGGGCTCCCGGTCTCCAAGCGTACTCTGTCCATCTGTGTTGCTGACTGTATCGCTTGGGCTTATGGGGCAGCCAGACTTTCGTTAGAAAGTCGAGTCACGGCTCATTGTGTTCGGGCGAAGGCTACGTCAGTGGCTTACCTCCGCTCTGTTCCGCTGGCAGACATCTGCCGGGCCGCTACTTGGTCTTCGAGCCAGACTTTTGCGGTCCATTACTGCCTCGAGAGGGAGTCCCGCAGGGACAGTGCTTTCGGACAGGCAGTCCTCCGAAATCTCTTCGAGGTTTGAGCAACTCCTACCCTCCATCCCGGATGGGGGCTACCGGTGGGTAATAATTCAGTGAAGATTCCTTCCTTCTGTGCCGCTGAGCTAGAGGGAGCTCATTTTTGTGCTTAGGGTCTCCGGTAGCCTTAAGCTTGGGAGTCCCATATGTGAGGACTGACTTCCTGCTTGGTCCTGGAGAAAGCGTAGTTACTCACCTGTAACAGGTGTTCTCCAGGAGCAGCAGGAATCAGTCCTCACAACCCTCCCTCCTCCCCTTGGAGTTGCAATCATCTGCTTAAGTTTTTTTGCAAATTTTTATGCTGTCTTTTAGCTATGTCATCAGACTGGCTAAGATGGCACCCTTGGGCGGGAAGGAGACCGCTCATGCGCGCTGCAATTCCCAAAGGCTTTCTTTGAAAGCTGGGGAAAATTGCTCCGCGAGGGCTCCGTCGGCGCCGACGTCACCCGTTTGTGAGGACTGATTCCTGCTGCTCCTGGAGAACACCTGTTAAAGGTGAGTAACTACGCTTAACTTGTCCTTTCAGACTGAGGTCGAAAGCTAAGATTTAAAACTTTTAGGTTTAAATGCAATTTGCCCAAACTATTTTCAAATGCCTGAAGTGAAAAAACTCCCAGGATAATGTGTTCATGATTAATCAATCATGTTCTTCCTTCCTTGCTCATAGGTTCCCGAGAAGAAATTCCTTTGTTTAAAGACTAACTAACATTGTTTTATCTGTTTGTGAATATAAGTACTTATTTGTGCTCATAGTCTGAAATGAAATAAGAAAGTTTATTTCCAGATCTTAATGCAAGATTTTACTCAGTCTATTGTCTTAAACACCAAGCACATGTAAATTTGCTCAGTTCAATTTAAAACCAAAGAGAGGAAGTGTTCTCTGGTATTGCTGTGGCTGTATTGTAAAAGCTCAGTGCTATAAAAAGAGAAGGATGTGCCAATCCTGTTTCCTCTCATGATTGTGGATTGATAAACAGAACAGCAGCACCTTGTTTGCTGTGTGTGAGTTATACGTTTTTTTTTTAGGAAAATGCACTTTGTTTTGAAAAACATTCCTGATTTCAGTTTTGGAGGAACAACTAAGAAAAACAGATGTATGTTTAAGCACCATGAATTTATCTAGTTTATCCTCATGTATGTATGTTATCAAATGTGATCCTTACAGAACTATATTTATGCAGATGTCCAGTTTTAGATAAGTAAGCACAGGACGAGTAACATCTTATTGTTTCTTCTGAACTTGCATTGCCCTTGAATCTGTTAGAATTTGGTTAAAGACAGTACTTAAGCTGACTGGACAAAAATAAAATCTTGCTTGTCATCAATGATCCAGGAGAAGTTTGGGAAAGAACACAGGTAGAGAGAGAAAGCTATAGTCATTTAATAATTTTCATGTTATGCTTAATAAAGTTTTTTTAAAGGATTGTTTTAGATTTAAAGATACAATGTTAGGCTTAAATGAGCGTTTTGTATTTTAGAATAGCCTTATCAAATAAAGATACTTTAGTATGTCATAAAAACAAGGAGTTTGATGGAATGATGAACACTTGACTCTGCAATCCTAGCCCAGACATAAGCTTAATAATTGGAACTGACACTTGGAGACAGGCTAGAGATACTTGCATCCTGATGGGCTTTGGAAACACCTACACTGGCCATGTGGTATTTCCAAATGCTTATCTACATTTTGCCTCTGTGTGCCCTGACCAGACACATGAGGCGAAAAGAGGAAAGATATCCACACACATTTTCACAAGATTGATATAATCCTAAATTTGAAAAATTGAGGAAGTGTGGGCATTTGTCTGCAACTTTTCTGATCTGTAAAAGAAAAAAAATCCATTAGCTAATTGAGTTGCTTAGTATTGACTGCTGTATGTAAGCAGCAATCCAAGAGGGGGAACCTCCAAAACCTTGTTGTTGTTAAGTGCCGTCGAGTCGGAGTCGACTCATGGCGACCCTCTGGATAGCTATCCTAAATTGTGTTCGATCTTCAGTCAGGCGGCTCATTGTTGACAGACTGGTACCTGTAGCTGCTGTTATTGTATCGATCCATCTCATTGCTGGTCTTCCTCTTTTGCGTTGACCTTCTATCTTGCCAAGCATGATGTCTTTCTCTAATGATCTCTCTCTCCGCATGATGTGTCCAAAGTATGAAAGTCGAAGTCTTGTCATCTGAGCTTCTAAAGAAAGCTTAGGTTTGATCTCCTCTAGTACAGACTGGTTTGTTCTTCGGGCAGTCCATGGTATACACAGTATTCACCGCCAGTACCATAATTCAAAGGCATCAATTTTCTTCCTGTCTATCTTTTTCACTGTCCAGCTTTCACATCCATATGATGTTATTGAAAATACCATGGCTTGAACAAGTCAAATCTTTGTATGGAGAGAGACATCTCTGCTCTTGAGAATCTTATCTAGGTCTTTCATAGCCATTCTGCCAAGAGCAATGCGTCGTCTGATTTCTTGACTGCTTGTTGCTTCTTTATTGATAGTTGATCCAAGTAGGTTAAAGTTATTCACGATTTCAATTTCTTCTCCTTCGACGATGAACCTGTTGATTATGCCAGTTGTCATGATGTTTGTCTTCTTTACATTAAGGTGCAGGCCCATTTTGAGACTATGTTCTTTGATTGTGAGAAGCAAATGTTTCAGATCATCTTCACTTTCCGCCAGTAATGTGGTATCATCAGCATAGCGAAGGTTGTTGATGAGTCTTCCACCAATCTTCACACCTCTGTTGTCTTCATACAATCCTGCTTCTCTGATGATTTGTTCTGCATATAAATTAAACAGGTAGGGGGAAAGTATGCAGCCTTGTCTTACACCTTTGCTTATTTTAAACCATTCTGTTTCTCCTTGTTCCGTTCGAACTGTTGCTTCTTGATCAATGTACAGATTGTGCAAGAGAACGATCAGGTGTTCTGGTATACCCATGCTTCTTAATGTGGCCCAAAGTTTCTCATGGTTTACACAGTCAAAAGCTTTGCTATAGTCGATAAAGCAGAAATAGATATCCTTTTGGTATTCTTTAGTCTTTTCAAGGATCCATCTCACATCCGCAATGATGTCTCTCGTTCCTCGCCCTTTTCTGAACCCTGCTTGCACTTCAGGTAGTTCTTGTTCCAGGTATTATTGTAGTCTCTTTTGAATAATCTTCAGTAGAATTTTGCTGGCATGTGGGATCAGAGCGATTGTGCGATAATTTCCACAGTCAGTTGGATCACCTTTCTTTAGTACTGGTATAAACACAGATCTTTTCCAGTCAGTTGGCCATGATGCTGTCTTCCATATTTCTTGGCAAAGCCTTGTAAGTACGGTAACAGCTGCATCAGATTGCTGTAATACTTCTATGGGAATGCAATCAATGCCTGGTGCTTTGTTCTTTGATAAGGCTTTCAATGCTTCTTCAACTTCTTCTTTCATCACCAATGGTTCCAGATCATAAGGTACAGGTTGAAACGGCTGTTGGTCCACTTGATCTTTATCATATAAAAACTCTGTATATTCCTTCCATCTTTTCTTGATCTTCTCAGCATCATTCAACATAGAACCTTGAGCATCTTGTAACATTCCAATTCGAGGCTGGAGCTTTTTCTTTAACTCTCGTAGCTTTAGGAAAGCTGATCTTGTTCTTCCTCTAATAGTTTCTGCTTCTATTTCCTTGCATGCGTCATTGTAGTACTTTTCCTTGTCCTGTCTTGCTGCACGTTGGAAATCTCTGTTGAGTTCTGTGATTGTCTTTCTTTCTCCTCTGGCTTTAGCTTCTCTGCGTTTCTGGGCAATTTTCAGAGTTTCTTCCGTCATCCATTTTGTTCGTTTTTTTTTTTTTACCTTTTGTAGAGGCTTCTCGCTTTCTTCCAACACAACCTTCTTGATGTCATTCCATAACTATTCTGGAACTCTATCATTTGTATCTAAAGCAGCAAATCGATTTTGCAGGCAGTCTTTAAATTCCAGTGGTATATTCTCAAGGTCATATTTTGCTGCATTCATGAGTAGTTTGCTCTTTTTCAGCTTTAGCTTGAGTTTGCATACTAGTAGTTGATGATCTGTACCACAGTCAGCTCCAGGTTTTGTCTTTGTTGATGTTATAGAGCTTTTCCATCGTTGACTTCCACAGATGTAGTCAATTTGATTTTTATACAATCCATTGGGTGAAGTCCATGTGTACACGCCGCTTGTGTTGCTGGAAGAAGGTGTTCGAGATGAATAGATCGTTGGTCTTGCAGAATTCTATCAGTCTTTCTCCAGCTTCATTTCTGTTGCCAAGTCCATATTTTCCAACTACTTTGTCTTCTTCTTTGTTGCCAACCTTTGCGTTCCAATCACCCATAACTATCAGGATATCCTGTTTGCATGTTCTGTCAATTTCAGCTTGTACTTGTTCATCAAAACCTTAAAACCTTGTAAAACACAAAACTGTCTTGCCTTTGACTCTGTACAATATGAAAAATGCTCCAACTGAGGTCATTATTTGCAACCTGGAGACTGGATCCTGGCAAAAGCATACCACCAGCACATTCCACAACTGCTATGTGAGGGACCGTTCCAAGTACATCTGACAATACCAGAGCAGCCAAGGCCCTAGTAGCTGGAGAGAGAGAAGAGAAGACTCCCGAATAATCTACACAAATGACTGTGCACTATTATCCGTTTGGTAAACCTGCTGATGTAGAATCCCCTTCGTTAATTGGCAAACTGAGAAGCCTAGAGTGGACTGAATTTATAGTTCTGTATTTAATTTCTGTTATCATTGTAATCTTGCTGTTATTATTTACTTAAGATGTTCTTTCTTCATTTCTTCTTTAGTAAGCCTACCCCTGATAAGACTACTCCAGCCATCCTTGAATATAACAAGAAAAACTGTAGCTGTCAGGAAGAAAGAAATTACACTAAGGGGTATGTTTACTAAACCGTCTTAATGTTCCCAGTGCTAGCTCCAGCGATAATGTGAAGAATGCCATAAAAGGAGTGGGCGTTCCGGTCTTAAGGTAGCAATCATGGGTTATCGCACGATAAAGTGCGCCGTGCACATTATCGTGTGATAGAGGGAGCTGTGCACATTACCGCACGATAGAGGGAGCTGTGCACATTACCGCGCGTTAACCTTAACTTCGTGTGCTGACCTGCAATCACAGCAATAGAGGTGTAGCACACTGGTTAATACAATGACTGCTGAAGCAGGGGTCATGAGTTCAATCCCCCAGTGGGCCTAATGAATAAGGTTGGCTGAGGCAATTCCTTTTCCTGCTTGTAACAGTCAGAAACAGTACAACAATCTGTGCTGCCAGCTAAAACTACCCGCACCCCAGTGCCATAAACTAATGCACCTTTTAGGGCGCACCAGAAGGCACATCCTAAACCACCACGTCAGCCAAGGCGGTTTATACTGTTCCCCAGAGGCCATGTCGAAAAGTTGCCAACTCCCAAGGCACCATAGTAGGCACCCTATACGCTGTCTGAATCTAAGGTGTGGCTTAAGATGCCCCAAGGATGTATAGGTGACCCCAAAAATGTTGGCCAAGGGCAGTAAGGCCCCCCAAGTTGAAAAGCAAGAAAGGTATGGGCCAAACACAGATGTAACCCTAAGACTGTACAGAGCAACAAGGAAAGACAATGCACAAGTAATGGAAGGAAGTAGATCTGAGCTGATGGACCAGACAAATCTGCGTCCAGCCCATGTGGCAGCTGGAAAAATGGACAAACATATCGGGGGGCAGCTGTAGCGATGCACAGGGTGATGGTAATGTACCATGCAACAATGACAGTGTGTGGCAGAGGATGGGAAGACGTGTCCAGCAGAGGAGGTAGAAGTGGCAGGATAGGTGTAATGACAGGAGGACAGAGGAGTAGCAGTGCCATGCAGAGCACACACAGGAGAGGCAACCAGGGAGAGCTGCAATTCAGAAATGTGTAGCAGTGCAGAATGTGGGGTAGCAGCATGCACACCAGGGTAGGACGGCACACACACATAGATGGACAGAAGGATGGTTGACAACTGTAATAAGGGTACAATGTGCTAACAGCACAGATATGACTGTCACAGGAATGAAAAGTAGCTGTGCAGGACAGGCATACAAATGAAAGAGAACAGAGAGGAATCAAACCTATGACCGTTAGCACAAATGTCAATGCACAAACCGGTAGGCCACACCACCAATGTGAGGTCATTAGCAAAGGCTGCATACAAGAATACTGCAGGGCATCACACAAGAAGCCTGCTGGCTGCCAGGATAGGCAAACCTCCAATAGTAACCATGATGAAATGCACATGCAGATCTGGTGTGTACAGATCAGATCACAGTCTGTAATTGGGACCAGAGCCACATATAACTACATGCACACACACACAATGAAATATTATGCAGTGGATACAGCATGCAAAAGAGGAAAGAACCTAAACCCAAAGGGTGGCAGGGGATGCTCTGTGGAGCAGGGCAAAATTTGGAACAGAACAGGAGAGAATTGAACCTGCAAACAGGTGTGCCACAGACCAGCTGAACTGCAGCAATGCCAATCCCCCAAGCGGACTGCCATGTAAGCACTATAAAGAAAGAGACATATGTAACAGCTAATATGTGATGGATAGGCAGCACAGAGGGCACACTGGTGTACAGTGAAGAGATGGAAGGGTGTGTGCATAGGTGATGAACCTGCAGATAGCTAATGGTCATGTTAGCACAACAGAAAAAAAAAAGTAAACCCCATGTGGGGATCAAACCTGCAACCTATGGTGTTATAACACATGTCTGTAACCACTATCCCAAACAACCACCATGAGCACAATGCAAAAATAGTACCTCAAAGGGAAGGTGTGTATGGGAACCTGTAACACCCAGTGATGTGGCAAACGGCTGGCAGATAGACAGCTAGCACCGTACAAGGATGTGAGCACAGGTGGGCCATGTACATGACCAGGAAATCACTAAATACAAGTGTTAGTGTGATCAAGCAGCAGCAGAGACAAATGTACGTCAAACACATATTTTTATTTTGGTTAATCATCACGGATAGTGTAGATACCGCCTATCATAATATCAAGATGAGTGGATCCCAGGTGAAAAACGGAAAACACATTTTACAGGGCAGCAACCCATATCTTACAGAAAGGTCACTGGCCCGTCTACAAATGATGGGCAGGAGAGATAATGTGCATCAGGTGCATGGTGTGCAGTATGCATTAGGCCCCCACCCCCACATGCTGCTGCATGCCCCAAATGTGTTAGTTACATATGTGTGCATGTAGACAGTAGGCAGTGCATGATAAGGGCCCAACACACATCAATCATGATCTGTTCCTTAAAACATATCTTTCTGTCGACACAGGAGGCACACAAATGAAAAAGCATATGTTAAAAGTTTGAAAGTTTAAACACACATATCAAAATTTATGTTACAGCTGTCACATAATGCCTGATATAGGAATCAAAGCTGCAACAATGTAACCCTAAACAATCGTCAAATGCACAATGAGGATATGCTAACAGGTAGCAGAGGCACATGAACACAGAGAATTCAAAAGAAACCATCTGCAGAAACATGCAGAGATAACACTTTGCAGAAGGTCCCCCTGCACTGGTTGGTGTGGATACAGTGTCCTTACACATTTATCACGGTACATGGAATACACAAATGAAGGAAGAAATTGGACACTCACACTGCCACACTCCAAATATAATGGGGCAATGTGAGTGTCGTTAACTCAGGGGATAAATAGGACTGTACAGACATGCAATGCTAGGTTTGTAAATCAATGCAGAGCATCACGTCTGTACAGTAAACAGACACAATAACCTGTATATAGAGATGGAAAGAAAGGTCAAACGTTACAGTAACCCACACAGAAGCCATATTGCAACCTGCTGTGTTGCACCAACATAGTCACATGCACATGCACCGTGTACTTTGAAACATGATACAGTGATGCCACACATGCACTGTAACACCCTTGGTGATTGCAGACATCAATCCAAGATGCTGGTGTGCAGTAAAGTGGTGTCGTGGCAAATACTGTGTCATGTCCAAGTGGAGGCTAGGGGGACATGGACAAGAGGACCTCGCCAGTGTTCCCCCTGTGCCACACGCATGGCTATATGCTCATGTTAAACCAAACAGATGAGCGTATCCTGCGTTCCATGTCACACACATGGGCAAAACACAACAACACAATGTCAGAAGGATGTACAGCATACAGTGACAATGTCAGTCCCTGCTGCAAACGTGGGGACCAGTACACAGTGTCCAAAATGCAAAGGGTGTCTGCACTCCAACAAGTCATGTTACAACTGTCCTTGAAACCCTGGGCATACAAAGTCAAGTGTGACATCCCAATATGCCACAGTACTGGAAAGGTCATGTGTGTCTCCTGCGATGAACATGACACCCAGATAGAGCACAGCAGCAACGGTGTTTTGGACAAGTCTGTCATGCCCAAAGTATCAGTCCAACAATAATACTGTCCATCCTAGGCATGTGTACCACTCGCAGAGGTCAAACATCCTATGGCACCATTTCCCAGGGATAGTTCCATGGTGTTGTTGTGTCCTCCAACAGGTGGTTGATGGTGACGCCGGATGCACTGTAGTAGATGTACTTTGTGTGTTCACTGCCCTGTGTCAGAAGAGGATAAACAATGTAGTGGTATGCTGCTTGCAACATCAGCCCAAATTGCAGAGAGTAAAACATCAATATGTACGTAAGGAAACGTCACACAGGCAAACATAACATGATCACAACACAGAACACACTGCATGTTGGGGACATTTTGAATTGGAACCGCAGATGAGGGTGTCACATGGATATGGTCATGTCCATGCCCATGTTACACAGGCGTTTCACAGCTCCACCCCATGTGCATCAGCGTTCGTGTACAGAGATCCAACAGGAAATGTCTATGAGACAAACAGGAAATCATTAACATGTAAAGGCTGATGTCATTCACAAAAGACCAAAGGTGCAACCTACCGTGTATTTGCAGCAAGTGTATGTTTGGGATCCCCTGAGGCACTCAAAGGCCATAACACGTCACAGTGAAGGGAGAAGATGTCATCAAAATGTTTAGAGTCACCATGTCCAGCCACTGTTGATGCATGTCCGCATTATGGCGATATCTGTGATACACGAATGCTGTTGCGCAGTGGTCTGTTAGCACACAAGAGATAGGTCAGCTCACAACATACAACACATGTCCACAAGGTAAACAGAATTAAGGTAGAGATAGCACAGTCCTCACCGCTCCCCAGGTGTACAGACCCCTCACACCACATGCTAATGCAAAATGCCTGCATGCTGCATCATCATACAGCCAACCCCAAAACACACACCCACACAGTATGCTAAGGTGAGCGTGCCAGCAGTAGCATACAGCCTGTATGTGCACAATTGGAGATTAGTGGAGATAAAGGCCTTTTAAATGCAATGATACCCTGCTGTTGGCTGATGCTACAATGTTAGGGAAGGGTGTACGTGCATTCCACCACCCAAACACCTAGGGCCTGCACACACACGCAGCTCTGTTGGATGTGTCCCAGAAACAGTGTTGAAGAAGACAAACTGGCCAGGAACACATGTGGATATGTGTGCCAACAGCAACATATGGGGTATGGGGGTGCAGGGAAAATAGGTGAACAACAACATATGTACATTATGACAGATCACTGCAGACATGTGCTCCCCCTGACTGTCGTCACAGACAAAGTAGCTGTAGGTCCACCTACCCCAGACTACTGCATGTTGGATGACGTACAGTCACCTTCCAATGCACCACAGCACCAGGAGGGTCACCAAGTATGTCCTGTGGATTGAGAACCACAAGAGAAACATACATATGTCATGTTGGAGCTGTGCAACACACACTGCACCTTCACGTCCTCAGCTCCCAGACCCCCCAAGATCCTTAACAGACTGACTGTTCCACATCACACTGTACAGATTTGTTTTATGTTAAAGTTATCACTGAAGTGTGTGTGGCAAATAACAAGGGTCCGTACTCTGTCTGTCCCCTTCCTCACCTCTCTTTTGCTGTAAAAAATGTGGAAGAGAATTATCTCCTCGCTACCGTGTCCCTGCTTGGCTCTAAGCACACAGTACTATCCTGTGTCCCCCATATCGCTCCCAGTGCCCCTTCAGTGTGTGATCTGGTGTCTCAATGTCGTCTGCTACACCGCTTTCAGTTCCTGTAACACAGGGAAATATGCAGGGGCTCCATCCTTATCCTCTGTCCATATAAATTTTCTTGGTGTGTATATCTCATACCTTGACTTACATTAATAGCTGTGTGCTGATGTGTTGCAAATATATCTCTCCATGCCTGAGTTATGTCTGCCAAGCCACACCCCGATGTTCAGTTGCCACCTGACATTGATGGCTGCATGTCATCCCACTGTGTGTGTTAATTGCAAAGCATGGATATCCTATATGTGCACCTAAACCCTCCCCTCCCAACAGAGCGTCTTTGTGTGTGTGTCCAAAACATCCTCTCTCTAGGTTCTGCAATGTAGGTGTTGCTTTGGACTGCACTCTCCTCCTCTACACACATACCCAGCTTGTAGTTGAGGCTTGTGGTTTATGTCTAGTTGTCATCAGCTATATCTCCCCAGTCCTCCCTGAAAACACAACTAAAACCCAAATTCCTCCCCCCCCCCCCCCCCATCAGCTCCTGGCTTGCCTACTGTAACCTATACCTTGCTGATCTGGCCTTGAATCATCTCTGTTTGCCTGCAAAGATGCAACACTGCACTGCATGGATTTTCTACAGCCACACACATAACGGCATTAATACTCCCCCTGTCAGGACACCTCACAGGTTCCCTATCCATTTCCGCATCCATGTCAAGGCTACGTGCTGACCTATACATACATACCAAGACGGAAAAACCCCAGCAATTCAATGACTGCAAAAATACAAAACATAAACAAAAGTTATTGAAAAATCAAGCCAGTAGCTATCGCTGGCACTTTACAATAACAAAACAATTTTTTGTCGTGGTCAATCGACATGAGAGGTAGGATAGGAAAACCTTCCCCTCACCGCCGAAAGAACCCTTTTAATCAGACAGGGCCATAGCGCACCCAAAAATATTTTTTGAAGTGAAATCAACACTTATCTTATGCAAAGGGAAATAAAAATCCCACATGTTCCACGACATAGCATGCATGTTTTGGGCCCCACCGGGTCCTGTATCAAGTGGTAATCAGCTCAACTGGTTGCCAGAAAAAAAGCATCTTATGCAAAGGGAAATAAAAATCCCACATGTTCCATGACATAGCATGCATGTTTTGGGCCCCACCGGGTCCTGAATCAAGTGGTAATCAGCTCAACTGGTCGCCAGAAAAAACGCAGAGGACCAACGGTTCTCTTATAGCTATGTAACATGTTGATTGGCCAACAGAAGAATATCGTCATCAGAGGTGTGGTTTTCACAAAATCCCCACACGTAATCGGGCAACCCAGACCCTCCAAAAAGAGGTTGACTGGTGCTCAATATTAAAGCTCATAAAAGACTCCACCAGTCCTGTTCCATGTTTAACCTCAAAGGGATAACTGTTTTTAAACAAAAAATCCAATATTGCTCTCTCCATTGTAGGCGGCTCTCCCGATCACCACCTCGAGGGTTCACGGGAACCCAGTCGATGACTCTCCACTTTAAATCATTAAAGCTATGATCAAATTTTATGCAGTGTTCCACCACAGGGGCTGACAAAGTCCTTACTCGGATCCTAGAAGCATGTTCACCCATCCTGATCTTTACTGGGCAAACTGTTCTTCCAACATAAACAAGATTGCAAGGACATTGCAGTATATACACCACAAAATCTGTTTGGCAAGTTGAAAAACCAAGAAAGGAATAAGATTTTCCAGTGATAGGATGCATCCATTGAACCTCTTCCAGAGTGTTACTACAGTGCTTGCAATGATTACATGCCCAATGACCCTGGGCGGAATTTGGCCCCAACTGATAGGACTGCTTGGGAACCACCTGAACTAATCGGTCCCTCAAGTTCTGACCTCTGGCGGACTGGTTTTTGAAAACACGGGTGTACCTGCAAAACTCTCCAATATTTTTTTAGGAATTGAGAGATTTCCACTGAGTGTGTCATGAATGGTAGAACTCCGGTTACCATGTCTGCTATATTATCTCCACCCGTTATATCTTGCAAAGACCCAGGGGTACCACTCACGATGTGAGAAATGGGCTCTGACATATGCTCTCCTAATCACTTTTTGAGGGTAACCACGTTCTAAAAGGTGGCCTCTCAAAGCCCGCGCTTGTGTTTTAAAATCCTGCAGGGAGGAACAAATCCTTCGTAAGCGAAAGAATTAGCCCACAGGGAGGCCGTTCCGTAAGGGAAAAGGGTGATGACTGTGATAGCAGAGTAGGCTGTTACGATGACTCTGCTTCCGAAACAAAGTAGTACAAATTTCACCTTCTTGTATCTTCACTAAAACATCCAAAAATTCGATGTTATGGTCATCAATATGTGGTTTTTCAACTTGCCAAACAGATTTTGTGGTGTATATACTGCAATGTCCTTGCAATCTTGTTTATGTTGGAAGAACAATTTGCCCAGTAAAGATCAGGATGGGTGAACATGCTTCTAGGATCCGAGTAAGGACTTTGTCAGCCCCTGTGGTGGAACACTGCATAAAATTTGATCATAGCTTTAATGATTTAAAGTGGAGAGTCATCGACTGGGTTCCCGTGAACCCCCGAGGTGGTGATCGGGAGAGCCGCCTACAATGGAGAGAGCAATATTGGATTTTTTGTTTAAAAACAGTTATCCCTTTGGGGTTAAACATGGAACAGGAGGGTCTGGGTTGCCCAATTATGTGGGATTTTTAATCGCCTTTGCATAAGATAAGTGTTGATTTCACTTCAAAAAATATTTTTGGGTGCGCTGTGGCCCTGTCTGATTAAAAGGGTTCTTTCGGCGGTGAATTGTTTGGTTATTGTAAAGTGTCAGTGATAGCTACTGGCTTGATTTTTCAATGACTTTTGTTTATGTTTTGACCTATACATACAGGCACACTGTGGTGTTGCAGTAACCTCCCCTACTGATCTCAAATACCAGTAATCAAACTACTACTCATCATGTATATAGTGCTACGTATCACATGTAGCGCTATACAGAAACAAATAACACACAGTCCCTGCTCATCAGAGCATACCAACAAATCAATCAGCTCAAATTAAAAACTGAAACACACACATCTAGGCAACTGGTCCCATCTATGGTCTGCTCTCCTACTGTTTACCCCATACTACACGCCTTTCACCTTGCTGCACCCAAAGCCTCAAATCAACTACCTGTGGCTGTACAGCAGCCCCTATCCCAATCAGCCACAAATCATGTATGACAGCTTACCATCTCCCACAAGCCTACTACTCCCGACACACATAATCCACCACCACCCGCTGTTGTGCCCTGCTCACATCTTCTGCGTTTCAGTCATGACTAGATTGTAAGCTGGGCTGGCCAGGCAGTGTCTGTTACATGTCAGTGCAGTGTTGCATCTTACTGCCATTGGGATACAAATGTTCACATAACGACACTCAGAGTTATATACTTTAAAAGTTGACTACACGTCAGAATACAGTATGTACACCACATTGATTTTAATCAAATTAAATGAAAATAGACAATTACTAAATGAAGCGGGTAATTTCTAGTAATTACAATCATAACTTTTAAATTTTAAGACGTCTGTGTTGTTTTCTATCAGAATCAGAGCCGTAATTTTTGTGCGCTCTGTTGTAAAGTACGTGCGCTCGCTCGGCGAGGTGTGTGCGCGCGCACACGCGCACAGCGTAGAGGGAACAGTGGTACACACGTGTGGGAGGAGGTGCAGGAGGCCATAGCCCAGGCAGGGGGACCAACCAGGGACCTCAACAGCCTGAGAAAGAGATTTAATGACATTAAGCATGGTGTGCGTGCACACATGGTGGCTGAGAGACAACATGCCATGGGCACTGGTGGGGGTGCCCCCTTTGCCCCAACTCTCACACCTGGAGCAGGAGCTAGCAGACCGTCTTGGGCCCATCTACCTGTGTGGACTGCCAGAAGCGCTGGACACTGCCCATCCACAGGCAGGTAGGTATGCACCTTACACCTTGCTGCTCCTTACGCTTGGAAGAAACACCCTTTGTCTAGGCATCAGGCATCTGCCTTGCCCCTCCTCACACTTGGGTTCATAGCTCATATCTTTGCCTCTGCCTTTGGCTCATGAGTGTGCTGTTCCCCATTCCACCCCTTTTCAATTGCACGTTTCTGTCTGCCTCTCACAAGTGTTCTTACCACCATCCTTTGTCCTGTCTCCCCTGTCCCTGACTCTGCTCCTGTCCGAACCTCTTGCTACACCTGTTAGTGTTATGTCTATTCAGATTATGAGCTCCACTGAGCAGGGATTGTCTTTTTGTGTGTTCCCTTTCACAGTGATGCGTGCACTTGGTATGCCCAATAAAATGCTTAGTAGTAGTAGTAGTAGTAGATATGCAGCACACGTACAGGGCACGCCCAAGCACATGTGTCACATGGAGGGTAATGGTGGGGGACCATGTCCTGAGGGCATGCATGCCCTAACACAGGTAACTGTGGAGTGATGACAAAGCAGCACATGGCAGGGTAGGTACAGGGTGTGTGTGACAGGTACCTGGACCTGTGTGCATGATAGGCACAGTCCTGAGCATATTCAAGGTGTGCAAAGCAATGGTGAAGCAGGGGGTGTGGCAGACGAGCCATATCTGATTCAACACTGCATACATCCATGGTCCAGACAACAGACAAGCAAAGCCCAGAGGGTTAAGCTGCATAGAAACAATTTACAGCACCACAGATCATTAATGTAACAGTGATGTAAAGGACCTATCTGAGGAGCGGCTAATGATATCCCACTGCAATCAACGAGAAGCACAGCATACCTGTGCAGCACTGTAATAGTAACAAGCCACATTAGGATATCATTTGACAGTATGCAGATAACCTCCTGGTATCACCTCTACATTGTTGCTCTCTAGTGCTGTGAAGTCTGGCTGTGCTGCTGGATCCTTGGGACCTTTCATATAGGTAAGTTTGGCCACTGATGTATGCAGAGTTCATGCAATTACAGGGATGGTCAATCCTTTTAAGTACCGCTCCTCCTAAGGATGGGTGTTGTGGGACTAACTGAGGTCAGATGCCTCTACCACTGGAGTAACCATACCCAGAATGGTCTAGCGTTCCATCTTCACATATGGGGTATGAGGGGTTACAGTTAATTTCTGTGCCCACTCCATTTGGGATGTGTACTTCAGTACCTGCCTTCATTGTCTGTCCCACTGAGGTCTACTTGTTAATATAGTACCTGGCATATAGGTCACAGCCAGTCATTATACATCTGCAGCCAGTCCCCGAACACATTGAGACAGGGGGAGACATACAAGAGGGACATACAAGTAGCCCAGAACATAGTGGCCTGGGGGTACCCATACACCCCACCAAAACACACATGACATCTGTATGCACCTACCTATCCAGGGACATATCCCATACCACTGACAGGGAAGAGCCTAACACACGGGGTTGATGACGTAGACGCAAAGAAAAGGCAGCAGAAACATAACACATCACACAACTAACACTGTCGGGGCCCCCATAAAGTGGGGGTACCCCATGCACCCTCACCAGACCTTGGATGGTACATCGCCACACCCATACAAAATGCACATAGCACAACCCCCACAAAACCTGGGATCAGCCCATATACATATCCCGCAGTGCCACACACGCATTCCCATACCCCTGCACACTGTGCAACCCCATACCCAGCAGGGCTACACCCAGACACCCCACCACACCCATGGAGTATGTGATAGCTGTCCACCCACACTGCACAGTGTCCTGCAAAGCGAAGGGCCCCCACACACGTCTGGCTGACATGGACACATCCTGCAATTCCTTACGTGCATGCCACTCAGGGCTATGCAAGCACATCGCTCGCACACAATGATGGCACACAATCCCACTCAGAACTCCCACATGTGCCACGGCCACATGTACTGATGAGGCCACAGACAAGGTCAGGTGGACAGTCCATATCTGATACTGCAGATAGGGGGCATGATACTCAACACACCATCCCCCACACACCACATCCCATGTGTCACAGCTACACCAGGGAATGAGCCTGCTACCCACCCCCTGCCAGGCACAGCACGCTGTAGGCACCTGTGCTGTCCCTATTGTAGGCCCAACAACAGCAGCACAGGCAGACAACACATTGATTGTGGGGTGGATGTACTACACAGGTGTACATAGGTGCACTGTGCAAACTGTGCTGTGCACCCTTTTCCACAACCCAGGTGACTACAGGACCATGGAGGCACATGAGGAGAATATGGTGGGGCCTCAGGATGGGGAGGGGCCAGAGACCACAATGTCCGGGGACACCGCCAGCAATGGCGAAGGTACACCAGGAACCAATGTGCTGGCTGAGGCAGAGGACATGAACCCAGATGTCACCGCTACAGTGGGGGCCACTGGCAGCCACTCACAGGCTCTAGAGGGTGCTGAGATGGAGGGGAACCACCACCCCATGCAGGCCCCAGGGACATCAGCCATCCCTCCCACAAGCATGGCTACAATCTTGGCGGAGCTGCGGGCCCACAGTGCCTCAGTACAGCACGATGCCAAAGGTGGGTAACAGCATACACAACAATCCCCATGGGGGTTGACGTAACATCCACAAGGAGATTGCATGTGCACCACAATATGTTGGCAACATAGCCGATCGTTTCTTATGTGGGGGGGGGAGGGGTGTTCTGTGCCATGTGCGTTCCACCCTTGGAGCATGGCTTGTCAGGTGTCAGCATGTGTGAGGGGCTCAGACACACGCACACTGTTCACGGCCATATACCCCAAGGAAGCGCACAGCGGAAAACACCTATCCCAGGTCACCCAGACACCTTACTTGACTGACACCTCCCCATGGGTATTGTTATGCAGCATAGTTTGTCAGCATAATCTGTACTGTGTGCCAGCATTATAGAAAAGAGGGCCCCCCAGATATATGTATGTGTGTGCCATGACCCCTCATATCATCTGACCTATCTCAGACGACCAGTGTGCAGATCAAGCATTGACAGATTGAACTGCGACACTGTGCCATGTGTGAGATCTGTGATTCACATAACCCCTCATCAAGACCCCTTCCAGGCATGAGAATGGCTCATGGGACACATAGATCTAAACATGGTCATGCGTTGCTAGTTGCATGCATGATTGTTCTGCAGATTGATCTGGTGGGATATGCCTGACATGTGCATGTGTCACAGTGGGGTTTGAAACAGGTATCTCACATATCACCTTGTGTCCCTCCCACAGGCACTCGTCAGGCTCTGTTGGTCATTCACCAAGAGATCCACCAGCTGCGGTCCACAGCAGACACAATAGCAGGGGTGCTCCTCCATATTGCGGATGCCCAGGAGGCCAAAGCAGCCTGTATACAGCAGCCAGCACTGGTACCAGAGGCTGCACCGGCAGTCCCGCAACAGAGGGGTGGGATAGGCCGTGGTCGCCGTGGCTGGCCACGTAGGATGTGAGCATTACAAATAAAACCATTACAAACTATTACAACTGTGATGAGGAGAGCTCTGCGGAGCCCATGGAAATAGAGGAAAATTGTAAATATACCTTTAAGGAGAGAGACAGGCAGGGAATTCACAGCTTTCAGAGTGCAGGTAAAGGAAGAAAACACGCAGTCACTGAAGTCAGGCCACACCCAAGCTCTGCTAACTTAAGTGCAGGCTTGGGGAGTAATGAAAAACACCTGAGTAGGAAGCAGTGTACGCTAGTTAAGAAACAGCCTTATAAACCCAGGGGAGGAAAAGGAAAGGAGTCAGCACCTAAGGGCAGAAAGGAAATCATCGGGGAGGAGAACGGTGAAGACTTTGGTGAGGAGCTCAGCAGTGAAAGTAGCTGCCATAAACAAAGCCAAGCTTTCAGGAGGAGTGTTGTTAGTCCTGAAGCCAGCCGAGGTGTGGCTAGGAGAATTGCTGATGAGGGTCAGGCTGCAGTCCAAACGGTTCGTGGACCAGCTCAGAGGTCAAGCTGCCAAAAGGTGGGTGGACAAACTCACAGCTAGAAGTGACCAGAACCCAGCTTGGTGGAAAGAACCAAGGCTGAACAAGTTAGAAGAACTGAGGCAGTTGATCCAGAGAAGGAATCCTCACATTCCAGGTACAAACATTCCTTATTGTGGAGAGCACCTGTGGAGAGAAGTCCAGGAGCTTTTACAAAGCATTAAGCCAGAAACAGTTCAGGAAAGCTCAGAGTCAGACGTACATGCTGAAGATCAGGAAAGGTGCAGGTAGACTGTCCTGAGCAGGATTCTATAACTGAGGAATTAGCAGTGGACTGTTCATTGTGCCAGAAGGCAGATTGAAAGCTTTCTGATAAAAAGTCTTTAACCAAGAAAGCACTGAAGAAACAGGGTGAGTTAACCTATCTGTGTTAATGTTAGGAACTGCTTCTAATGAAAAGAATACATGCATGACTTGTATTTGAATTACTAAAGAAGCAGAAGATAAAAATGGACACTTTGCTTTGCTTGAAGGAAGAAGCTATGTTTTGTTTGCTGAACGTTTGATGAAAACCACTACACATGTTAAAAGGCTTATGAAGCAGTTTCATTTCTGGTTTGTGTATAATTTCCTGATGTTATTGCTTGGAGAAGAATCCTAACATTTGTGCTGAGCCTTAGTGCTTTGGGGAAGATGAATAAATTTCTTGTTTGCCTTTAAAAACCATCGGTTTCACACTGTTGTTGTTGTTGTTAAGTGCCGTCGAGTCGGAGTCGACTCATGGCGACCCTCTGGATAGCTATCCTAAATTGTGTTCGGTCTTCAGTCAGGCGGCTCATTGTTGACAGACTGGTACCCGTAGCTGCTGTTATTGTATCGATCCATCTCATTGCTGGCCTTCCTCTTTTGCGTTGACCTTCTATCATGCCAAGCAGGATGTCTTTCTCTAATGATCTCTCTCTTCGCATGATGTGTCCAAAGTATGAAAGTCAAAGTCTTGTCATCTGAGCTTCTAAAGAACGCTTAGGTTTGATCTCCTCTAGTACCGACTGGTTTGTTCTTCGGGCAGTCCATGGTATACACAGTATTCGTCGCCAGCACCATAATTCAAAGGCATCAATTTTCTTCCTGTCTGTCTTTTTCACTGTCCAGCTTTCACATCCATATGATGTTATTGAAAATACCATGGCTTGAACAAGTCGAATCTTTGTATGGAGAGAGACATCTCTGCTCTTGAGAATCTTATCTAGGTCTTTCATAGCCATTCTGCCAAGAGCAATGCGTCGTCTGATTTCTTGACTGCTTGTTGCTTCTTTATTGATAGTTGATCCAAGTAGGTTAAAGTTATTCACGATTTCAATTTCTTCTCCTTCGACGATGAACCTGTTGATTATGCCAGTTGTCATGATGTTTGTCTTCTTTACATTAAGGTGCAGGCCCATTTTGAGACTATGTTCTTTGATTGTGAGAAGCAAATGTTTCAGATCATCTTCACTTTCAGCCAGTAATGTAGTATCATCAGCATAGCGAAGGTTGTTGATGAGTCTTCCACAAATCTTCACACCTCTGTTGTCTTCATACAATCCTGCTTCTCTGATGATTTGTTCTGCATATAAATTAAAAAATGTAGGGGGAAAGTATGCAGCCTTGTCTTACACCTTTGCTTATTTTAAACCATTCTGTTTCTCCTTGTTCCGTTCGAACTGTTGCTTCTTGATCAATGTACAAATTGCGCAAGAGAACGATCAGGTGTTCTGGTATACCCATGCTTCTTAATGTGGCCCAGAGTTTCTCATGGTTTACACAGTCAAAAGCCTTGCTATAGTTGATAAAGCACAAATAGATATCCTTTTGGTATTCTTTAGTCTTTTCAAGGATCCATCTCACATCCGCAATGATGTCTCTCGTTCCTCGCCCTTTCCTGAACCCTGCTTGCACTTCAGGTAGTTCTTGTTCCAGGTATGGTTGTAGTCTCTTTTGAATAGTCTTCAGTAGAATCTTGCTGGCATGTGGGATCAGAGCGATTGTTCGATAATTTCCACAGTCAGTTGGATGACCTTTCTTTAGTATTGGTATAAACACAGATCTTTTCCAGTCAGTTGGCCATGATGTTGTCTTCCATATTTCTTGGCAGAGCCTTGTAAGTATGGTAACAGCAGCATCAGATTGCTGCAATACTTCTATAGGAATGCCATCAATGCCTGGTGTTTTGTTCTTTGATAAGGCTTTCAATGCTGCTTCAACTTCTTCTTTCATCACCAATGGTTCCCGATCATAAGGTACAGGTTGAAACAGCTGTTGGTCCACTTGATCTTTATCATATAAAAACTCTGTATATTCCTTCCACCTTTTCTTGATCTTCTCAGCATCATTCAACATAGAACCTTGAGCATCTTGTAACATTCCAATTCGAGGCTGAAACTTTTTCTTTAATTCTCGTAGCTTTAAGAAAGCCGATCTTCTTCTTCTTCTAATAGTTTCTGCTTCTATTTCCTTTCATGCGTTGTTATAGTACTTTTCCTTGTCCTGTCTTGCTGCACGTTGGAAATCTCTGTTGAGTTCTGTGATTGTCTTTCTTTCTCCTCTGTCTT
This sequence comes from Ichthyophis bannanicus, assembly GCA_033557465.1. Taxonomy (NCBI): domain Eukaryota; kingdom Metazoa; phylum Chordata; class Amphibia; order Gymnophiona; family Ichthyophiidae; genus Ichthyophis; species Ichthyophis bannanicus. Next base: position 522,070,408 of record CM066036.1, on the reverse strand, counting down.
TAGCTTCTCTGCATTTCTGGGCAATTTTCAGAGTTTCTTCCGTCATCCATTTTGGCCGTTTTTGCTTTTTTACCTTTTGTAGAGACTTCTCGCTTTCTTCCAACACAACCTTCTTGATGTCATTCCATAACTCTTTCGGAGCTCTGTCATTTGTATCTAAAGCAGCAAATCAATTTTGCAGGCGATCTTTAAATTCCAGTGGTATATTCTCAAGGTCATATTTTGCTGCATTCATGAGTGGTTTGCTCTTTTTCAACTTTAGCTTGAGTTTGCATACTAGTAGTTGATCTGTACCACAGTCAGCTCCAGGTTTTGTCTTGGTTGATGTTATAGAGCTTTTCCATCGTTGACTTCCACAGATGTAGTCAGTTTGATTTTTATACAATCCATTGGGTGAAGTCCATGTGTACAGTCGCCGCTTGTGTTGCTGGAAGAAGGTGTTTGAGATGAATAGATCATTGGTCTTGCAGAATTCTATCAGTCTTTCTCCAGCTTCATTTCTGTTGCCAAGTCCATATTTTCCAACTACTTTGCCTTCTTCTTTGTTGCCAACTTTTGCGTTCCAGTCACCCATGACTATCAGGATATCCTGTTTGCATGTTCTGTCAATTTCAGCTTGTACTTGTGCATAGAACTCTTCAATTTCATTCTCTTCTGCAGCTGTTGTTGGGGCATATTCTTGAATTATAGTTGTGTTGATAGGCAATCCTCGTAGACGAATAGAGATTAAGCGTTCGCTGACTGCATTGTATTTCATTACAGTTCTTGCAAATTTCTTCTTTATTATAAATGCAACACCATTTCTTCTTTGTCTTTCATTTCCAGCATAGTAGACCATGTGATCATCTGATGTAAAGTGCCCGATGCCAGTCCATTTCAGTTCGCTGACACCTAACAGATCAAGTTGTACACGTTCCAATTCATTCTTGACCACCTCCAACTTCCCTTGGTTCATGCTTCGTACGTTCCATGTTCCAATGTGTAAGACATCTTTACAGCTTCTGACTCTTATTTCATGCGCAGCTATATCAGCAGTCAGACTTCCCGAGGGCTTTGATCCAACCACATCAGAAATGCTGGCTTTACTCTGAAAAGTCTTCAGCTCTTCCCCAGTAGCTAGTTGAGTGCTTTCCGATCTGGGGGTCTCATCTTCCAGCACCATAGCACAATTTGTTTTGTTGTAACTATCCATTGGGTTTTCATGGCAAGATACAGAAGTAGATTGCCGGGCCTTTCTTCCGCGCAGTTTAAGTTTGGTGTTGTTGCCTTTGTCACAAAAATGTGATCCTCCGCCATCAACACTATCCCATTCTGCTGCTGCCCAGATGGGTGGTTTGTGTTGGTCTGGCACCTCAGCTGAGACCTGTCCATCTTGGGAGACCCTGCCAGTAGTTAAACTACCGATAGTTTAGCTCTCAGCATCACTGATGCACACAAGCCCTTACAGCACGACAAGCTGCAAACCAAGTGAAATAAGGAGAAACAACTACAAGTCCCAGAAGTCCAAGCTGTGGACAAGAATAGTATAATTCTTTATTTAAGGACTAACATTGGCAGCCCTGCGCCTTTAGGCCTTTGGCCCGGGCTAGGGTGATGACACAACCTATGTGTTTGTTTCCAATGTGTGGCACTGTGGTCCCCTACATACCCTGCACCTCATGTTGTCTCCCTGCCCACATGTGCCTACCCATGCCCCTCAGGGGTGGGGTGTCTATACTGCCACCTATCATCACGCATAGGTCATACCATGCCCTGTGTGCCATGGACTGTGGCAGGTGGTCACCCCCCTACCTATGCGGGGGGGGGGGGTATACCCAACCTCTCCCGTTGCCCAGGAAGATGTTCACAGTGGTACATGTCTGTTGTAGGGATCTGTCACCCTCTCCCACCCCAAATACTCTCCATCATTGGACACACATGTATGACCATTCTCCCTGCCCACACCAAGGCCTATGTGGCTGTCTTCCCACATAGGCTTGCATGCGGCACAGGCAGACAAAGGTGGCTTGCTTCAGTCAGCTGCTTATTGTTCACTAGCGCTTGTAGTCCCCCACCACTCATCCTCGTGACATGCATTGACCTGTGTCACCCTCAACAGCTATCCCCCTGTGCAGCTCCTGGGTACAGCATTCCATCTTATCCTCCATGGCACATACCTGCTGCTAGCCTGTTCCCCTATTGCCCCACAAGCATGGTGCATCAGATATGGTGCCCACACATCCCACACAGCATGCATGTGACCATAGCTTTTGGGACACACTCCATATTGGCACATCACAGGGACACCATGGGACACAGACGCCTACGCACATGGGCAGCCCCCACACCTGTGTGTGGAGATGGTCCATGTATGTTACTTATGTCTACCATGCACACACATAGGGATCTACACACATGTCCCATGCTCACATTCACACTCAGTCTGTGGGGGAGACACGTGACCATTGTGCCGTACATACAAACTTTTTTATTTACATATATACATTTGTACATATATAGAGATGTACCACCCAGATTGAGGGCGTTGGATGACCTCACACGAATCATCAGAAACCTCAGGACATTATTAATTGTAGTAACATAGGAGCAGTCTAACACTGGTCAATATTGAAATTGTTACTGACTTTAAAAGGCCTTAATCTGTAGTATCTTGGTGATCTGAACACAAATATAACATTAAAGCAAATGTATTGGCTGTCATTCTGAAGATATTGCATGTAGCTCATTTGTGATGTTTCACCATGTACATTTATCCAGTAGGGCATCAACATCATCCCAAATATGCCGTGAATGATGTAATATTGCATCACATTGCCTAATACCAGCATGCACACATCATCCAGAGTTGATTGCATCATTTTCTGCTGCAATGCAATACTACTGCCAGACGGCTGCTGAAGCCATCTGACGTCAGCAGTGTACTATACGCAGTCGGAACAGGAAGTAATCTGGGATTCTGTTCCGATATTGAAAGCCTCATGAATGCCTTAAAAGTCACCCATGACCCACAAGACTGGAGACTGTTTATAGATTTCTAAGAACTGAGTCTGAGGGCTGTGCCTTTGAACAATGGAAACCATCTTCCATCTATTCCAGTAGCACATGCCATCCACATGAAAGAGACATGCGATAAAGCATCTAGTGACTTCCATTAACTATAACACGTTCAGCTGGCACCTCTATGGTGACTTGAAGGTTGTTGCCCTTTTAAGGGGACTGCAGCAGGGATATATAAAATACATGTGCGTGGGATAGCCAAGCAAGGGATTGGCACTACTTGTGGAAGGAATGGAATCGCAGAGATAATGTAACATTTGGAGAGAAGAATATCCAGCACCCAGCTCTGGTTGAGGTTCACAAAATCCTGCTACCACCCCTTCACATCAACCTACGTTTTATGAAAAACCTTGTGAAGGCCATGGACCGCACTTCACCAACTTCCCAGTACCTGCATGAAAGGTTACCTCGACTCAGCAAAGCAAAGATTAAAGAGGGGGTTTTGTGGGTCCTCAGATTCGAGAGCTCTTCAAAGATGACCAGTTCAACAACTTGTTGCAGGGTGATGCGAAACAAGCATGGCATGCTTTTCGCCTAGTGTCAACAAACTTTCTCGGGAATGTCAGGGCAGAAAACTACAAGGAACTAGTGGACGACATGCTGATGCAGTATCAGAAACTTGGCTGCAATATGTCTCTAAAGGTCCATTTCCTTGATTCCCATCTCAACTTCTTTCCTGACAACTGTGGTATGATTAGTGATGAACAGGGCAAACGTTTTCACAAGGATATCGCAACGATGGAGCACAAATACCAGGGAAATTGGTCCACTACAATGCTGGCTGACTACTGTTGGACACTCCCCAGAGAAGCTCCAGAACAGCTGTACAAGAGACAGGTGTGAAAATCTAAGAAGTAGTGTATGACTTGTTTTTTTTCAGGTATTACCCGACGGCCTATCATATTTACTATTGACATGCATGTCGTGATGTAAACATTAGTTCTTGTGGATTACAAAAACACTACAGCCAACTTTGCAATTTCACTGTCATATCCTGTAGCAAGATTTGTAAATAGTTTACCCCTGTTATCCAAGTTATTTGCCCTGTTATCTGTAAACTCATACGTGTTAATTGTACTGAGCATTTTTGTTCCATGTAAACCGTGCTGATGCTGAATAGTGCGGTATATAAGAGACTGTAAATAAATAAATAAATATCCGTGTTCAGCATATGAACATTGATAAGAAATGACTATTTTTAGTTCAGTAACATGACCTTTGTAAAGATTTGTTGACCAGTGATTGTACTGTCTAAATATTTACATGTACCCTATTTTAAAATGATATTCTCCTAATCCAATGTGAGGTTACCTCCTTGATTGGAAGGGAAGGTGCCATACACATCTGTAACTGTATTAAACAGACCTTTCAAACAACCCATATTCTGTGCCGGTAGACAGAACAGCACAGGGCATGTGTGTGGGCGCCCCTGTGCCCCTTAAGCACTCCAGGGATGCCCATCAGGGGATGGCTGCCGAGATGCACCACACATAGCAGCTGCACGCTGCATGTGCATCTCGGCAGCCAATCACTGAATGGTGCCTGCCAGCCACTGAATGGTGCGGTCCTGGGTCCGCTGCTGTTGCAGCAGGCCACCCACTGCCACATACAGGTCCCGCACACACGTGCCACCACATCCATGCCAGGTGGCCGGTGTTTGGGTGGTGGCATGAGTGTGGGGCCTGTCTGTGGCAATGGGTGGGGACACACCCAGGTGGACACCATCACCGCAGATATGTGGCAGCTGGCAGGGACCCACAGTGCCTTGTGCTGTCCTGTGGTACCCACTGAGACGCCCTCCCCCCCTCCTCCACCCCTGACCCCTCCCACCCCCCCTCTCTTTCACCCCCTCCACGCTCTCCTCCCCCTCCTCCTCAACCTCAATCTCCCCCTCGCCATCCTCACCCCCTGCCACATAAGGCTCCTCCTCCCCTCTTTCCGGCACCGCCCCACACTCCACCTCCTCCATGGTGTCCTCTTCTTCCTCGTCCGCTGGGCCCACCTCCTCCTCCTCCTCTGTCCAGTGTTGTGCTGTGGGGCGTGTTCTTGTGTGCCCTGATGTTGAGGGGCCCTCACCAGCAGGAGCATCCTCTGTGGGGGATGACAGTCACTATCATGTGAGTCACATACCACATGTACATAGTTTGGCCGCCCACAGGCTGGTGGGCCACTGTGACATTCTGTACTGAGCTGCAGAGGCCACAACACTCACCTCCACTTCATGCCATCGCCCCCCTCTGGAAGCAGGCAAGGACCTCCGGGCAGTGCAGCCGCAACTCCCGACCCTTTTTTCGTAGGTCCTCTAACTGGGAGGGAAAGCAATGGGTGGGAGCATTAATGACCATATATCTCTGGTGGGTGCCCAACACATATCACACATCTCTGTGAGCAGAATCGTGCTGCTCCTGCTCCTCTGGCCAGTGTGTCCTCTACTAACTGTTGCCAGTGCCACCTGCATGTGTGGCTGTGGGCCTGGCCATGTGTGCAGTGCCACCTATGTGTACTGTGCATAACACCCCGGACACCCCATACCCTGTTCCTACACTCTCCTTGCATGACATGGCAGCACCATGCCACGTGTGGTTTGGCCATGCTGGTGTCCAGGGGAGGTCTTCCCTTACTCCCTGTGTGGTCTGGCAAACACATGTGTGTTTGCCTGACCTACACACATCATCTGATACACCTGCCATGGCACCATGATATCCTACCATGCATGGATGATGTGTTCTGACATAGAGTGGAAGGTGGGTGGCCCTGTGCACCTTGCCAGGCGCCAATACCATGACACTTGGCTTTCTACTATATCTCTGTGGTCATGACTAGGGCCTCCTGTGATTAGGGCAGTTGTGGCTGACTACAACAGGAGCATGGCCCACCAAACCTAGCTGGCCTATTAACATCTGTGCTCCTGCCTGGGGTTATGGCAGAGCTGTGAAACCCGAACAGGTGCATGTACCCTTACACCAGCATCTATAATGTTCCTCTGCGATCAGGTACGGGACTCCTGGGGAGTGGGCAGATGTGTGACCTGAAACTGCGTACACTTCAATGATATCTGGATTTGTTACAGACCTTTGTAATCAGGTATCAGGGCTCCTGGGGGTGAGGTGGTTTAGAGCACAGCTGCACCTACCATACCATCAGGATCCATAACAGACGTGTGTAATGAGGTCTGGGCCTCCGGGGAATAGGGCAAATGCGTGACCTAACCCTGCATCACCTACCACAATATCTAGATGCCATACCCACCTTTGCAATCAGATCTCAGGACTCCTGGGGGTAGGGTGTCTTAGCACACTTCATCAGCAACATAAACCATATCACCAGGGTGACTGACAGAACACTTTGAGCAGGTCTCAGGACTCCTGGGGGTAGGGTGGATTATAACACATCAACAGCAATATAAACCATACCACCAGGGTGGCTGACAGACCACTTTGATCAGGTCTCAGGACCCCTGGGGGTAGAGTGGATTATAACACATCAACAACATAAACCATACCACCAGGGTGACTGACAGACCACTTTGATGGGGTCTCAGGCCTCCTGGGGGTAGGGCAGATGTTTAAACCTGCAAATACACACACAACCATACCACCGACTGACAGACCACTTTGATCAGGTCTCAGGACTCCTGGGGGTAGTGTGGATTATAACACATCAACAGCAACATAAACCATACCATCAGGGTGACTGACAGACCACATTGATCAGGTCTCAGGCCTCCTGGGGGTAGGGCAGATGTTTAAACCTGCAAATGCACACACAACCATATCACCAGGGTGACTGACCACTTTGATCAGGTCTCAGGACTCCTGGGGGTAGGGTGGATTATAACACATCAACAGCAACATAAACCATACCACCAGGGTGACTGACAGACCACTTTTATGGGGTCTCAGGCCTCCTGGGGGTAGGGCAGATGTTTAAACCTGCAAATGCACACACAACCATATCACCAAGGTGACTGACAGATCACTTTGATCAGGTCTCAGGACTCCTGGGCGTAGGGTGGATTATAACACATCAACAGCAACATAAATCATACCACCAGGGTGACTGACAGACCACTTTGATCAGGTCTCAGGATTCCTGGGGGTAGGGCAGATGTTTAAACCTGCAAATGCACACACAACCATATCACCAGGGTGACTGACAGATCACTTTGATCAGGTCTCAGGACTCCTGGGCATAGGGTGGATTATAACACATCAACAGCAACATAAACCATACCACCAGGGTGACTGACAGACCACTTTGATCAGGTCTCAGGACTCCTGGGGGTAGGGCAGATGCTTAAACCTGCAAATGCACACACAACCATATCACCAGGGTGACTGACAGACCACTTTGATGGGGTCTCAGGCCTCCTGGGGGTAGGGCAGATGTTTTAGCCTGCAAATGCACACACAACCATATCACCAGGGTGATTGACAGACCATTTTTAACAGGTCTCAGGACCCCTAGGGGTAGGGCAGATGTGTGACCCTGAAACTGCAGAACCTACCATATCAGTGTGCTGTTTACCAGACCTGTTTAGGCAGATCTATGTGCTCCTTGTGTTAGGGTGTATTTTAACACATCAACAGCAGCAGCTGCCATAACACCAGGCTGACAACTGGACCTCTGTGATCAGGTCCTTAGCCTCCTGGGGATAGGGCAAACCACTTTGATGTGATAAATAGGCGGTATATCACGTGAGTTTAACTAAAAAACATAAATGAGATAGAATGCCTACACACAGCAGCATACACAGCTACAATCAACACTGGATATGTATATGGATATACTGACCTGTCCCCATACACTTACCTCACGTGGGTAGTCAGCAAGATGATTATAACGCCTGGTGATGCAGTCCCAGGCCCTCCTTACATGCCTGAGGTCCTGCTGCTTGGAGGAGCCAGGGAATAGTTTTTTCTGCCTAGTGCAGATCAGCCCTGCAAGGTGGCGCAGCTCCATGCGGGTAAAAGGAGGCTTTTTAGAACGAGTCGCTATTTTCAGCAATGCCTTGCTCACGCACGCATGCACGCACGTAGCATATGCGCGCATGCGTGCCTCAACGCCGCCGTGCATCATTAAGGCACGCTAGCAATGCGCCCATGCCTGTGCCACGGCCAGTACACAGCAAACGGTGGCGCCGTCAATATATATAAAGATTTATGCTGCAGACACAAATTGCAGTGATGTGTCTGACGTTTCTTAACACAATTTGTTTATTATACATTTATCTCAGTGTTGGCACACTGGGGTCTTGAACCCATCACCACTGGCTGTGAGGGCATTGTATTAACTGGTGTGCTATGCCTTTTCACATAGCAATTGCTGGCTACACAGTTACACCAGGTCATCTACATACACTTTCTACTCTGCTTACCAGGCTAGTGTACGGACACAGCTAGGGCATTTTACAGGGCACCTTGGTTTGGCCAACTGAGCTTCAGGTGTTTTGGGATGTGCACACGGATTTCAGATCTATGTCAGACTGCTATATGCATAGACGGCCGTATCCTCTGACAGTTATACTGACGGATGCACTTTGTATACAGCTCACCAGCTAATCTAGCAACCTGCAGCCCACGCCACTCTTCCAACATACTCACTGCATGCAACTGGCCACACTTTTGGACATATTGTCATGTGGTAACACGCTCTGATGTGGTGATAATACACTATATCCTATACATCTAGATACATCAATATACAGGCCCACTGGGGTATTGAACCCATGACCTCTCCCACTGAGGTCAGTATATCCACCATTGTCCTGCAACAATATTGGTTGTAATTAAACTATGGCTAGCTACTCAACCAGTGCAGGTCACCAGACACACTGTCTGGTGTGGCTACCAGGATAAGTTTGCACCAGGGGTACCCATGATGCAATGCACATGCAGATCAGCAGTCTACATCTGCTCACCGGATAGGGGTTTGCAACTCTGCAGCACATCAACTGGGTAGGGGGACCAAGCATACATGTTACTGTTACAGTGTGCCTACTGACCATGCCATTGTGCTTGTTCTGTGATCACCCTGAGAGTAAAGTCATGGGGACAGCACCAAGTTCACAGTACCCAGGATGTTTGCAGTAGTTCTTGCTGCAGTTCACCATCACTGCCAATGTATGGGGTATTCTTTGCAGACAGCCTTGGAAGTTTTCTATGTACATTTCTATATGCCATTGATGCGTAGCCCATGTGGACCAGGATGCTCGCAACATAATGCATATTGAGTGAGGTTGCCATGGACACCTGTTTGTGGAGCAGGGGTGTGTCTGGACTCACATGAGGATGATATACGGAGCAAGCCCACCCTCTGTGGGGCAGGTTAGGGAACATGATCTGGAAACAACAGACACACACAATCATTGTTTTCAATAGGGCCAGTTAAGCTTAATGATGACAGACTGTGGGTTCAGCAACCCCCGGCCAACTAAGGAACAGAGAGCTGATGCAGAATCTGACCATGGAACTCAACCACTGGTAGTGCAAGTGGTCAGCTAAGCTGCCCCCCACTACATTCTGACATTCAACAGCAGAGGGCAGTCAGTGTGCACCTGCTGCATTCTGCAGGGTGTTGCAGCAAAACACATGCTAGCTACAGACAGTCTGCTGCCACATACATAGTGCATGTTCCAAAAGGAACACTGTGCACTCTGGTGTGGGATCTGACACACACACACCACAGAGCAATGTCAGTGACTGGGCCCCAAAAAATAAAACCCATAAACATCACTTGAGAGAAATACTATATGGTACTATGGGGGAACCTAGCCATGCCGTGGTCACTGCTCAGTCAGGGTGAGAGTGACCTTCCAGCATGACATGCTGTGGCCACCCTGTCCATGCAGGTGGTGGTCGGGCACTACAATGTCCCAGCCATTGCCCTATACCCTGTGCAGATGCATCCTGCCCAGGCCACCCTGTCCGGCCCATACCCACAGTGCCTTGCTCCTCATTATGCACATTGGCAGGCTTACACTGGAGACAGTGCAAGCAGTGTGGGCTCAGTAAGGTGTAGGCAGCTACAACACACTGTATAGATAGACACACACCTCCCACACCTATGCCAGCATTGTGCAAATATAGAGGCTTTTAGCAGCCCTGGCAACCACACCAGTCCTGGGCACAGTGCAGGCATGGCTATGGTACACAATACTGTTGGGGTCACTCCCTGGGGTGGTAAACAGTGTCAGAAACCAAAACTGAAACACACTCCACAGATATCAGAAAGGTTGCTATGATGCAGCTCTATCAGCAAATTGTGATTAACTTAGGAATTGTTATCTGCCATTAATCATAGCAACCTTTTGATATCTGTGTAACGTATCCCCAGGTTTAGGGCGGCATTGCTAAGGTATGCAAGTGCTATTTTTGGAGATGCTGCTGCACGCAGGGCCCAACAGCCTGACTCTCCATGAAGCTTTGGATAGTGGAGCCTGTGGGTGTGGGTGTTTATGCCCCCGTTGGCCGCTGCTCTAGGGCAGAGGTTCCCAACTCTGGTCCTGGTGGGCCAAACACTGTTTGGGTTTTCATGCTGTCCCTAATGAATATGCATGAGATACATTTGCATACCATGGGGGTGGCGCATACAAATGCAGCACAGGCATATTTATTAGAGACAGCATGAAACCTGAATGGTGTTTGGCCCTCCAGGACTGCAGTTGGGAAACTCTGCTCTAGGTATTGCACATGTTTATGGTGTCTGTGCTCTGTAGGGTAAGATATAGGCATTTCAGGCATGTTTATGTTATCTGCATTAAAGGTTCCGTCTTTATTACTGGGTAAAATATGGGGACGGTTGGTAGGAGCCACAGCTGGCACTTGAACTTGTGACCTTTTGCTCATGAACATACTGGCTGTGTGTACTGCACCACACTGTTGCCACAGGGACAGTTCATTCCCTGGGGATACCATGACTGTTCATCAGACAGACCCTGTCTGTTGCAGTGCACAGCACCACCTAAATGGGGCTAGGCCATGGTCTGCTGTGGGCAGGTCAGAAAACAAGAGGAGCAACCTCTCGCAGTATCGTAGAGGAACAGAAAAGCGAGCGGTGGTAGGTGGTCACTAGTTCTTTATTTAAATAACAGAAACGCTCCACACAGAAAGCGAGCAGTGGTAGGTGGTCACTAGTGCTTTATTTAAATAACAGAAACGCCCCACACAGAAAAGCGAGCGGTGGTAGGTGGTCACTAGTGCTTTATTTAAATAACAGAAATGCTCCCAGAAAAGCGAGCGATGGTAGGTGGTCACTAGTGCTTTATTTAAATAACAGAAACGCTCCTTCACAGAAAAGCGAGCGGTGGTAGGTGGTCACTAGTGATTTATTTAAATAACAGAAACGCCCCTTCACAGAAAAGCGAGCGGTGGTAGGTGGTCACTAGTGCTTTATTTAAATAACAGAAACGGGCATTTCTGTTATTTAAATAAAGCACTAGTGACCACCTACCACCACTCGCTTTTCTGTGTTCCTCTCCTGCTGTGGGCAGGTGCCACTGCCCCCTCCGCCACCAGCATCCCTCTGCCACCATGCTGCCATGCCATTATGCTGGTGGTGCGCAGTCCCAGGCCATCCAGTATGCTGGTAGGCAGCTGCCTATGGTGTGGGTTCTCGGGTAGGGGTGCCAACATGGACGTGCGCTTCCCCCTCCCACCACCTGCCAATGTTATGTGCCCTTGGAGGTACCTGCTGGGTAATCTCCCCTGTGACACTGTGGGACACACACTCGTGCCCATGTTGGACCCTCGTCTTGCTGCTTTACAGTTTCGGCAATCCTATGTGCCACCTAGGCATCTGCCTAACATGCACTGTGCCCCAGCTGGACCACAGCATGTGCCACCTGCAGCCCTCTATATCCCATTTACAGCATCAGTACAGTTGCCCTTTCCTACATGCCCACTATTCTGTTACTGCACATGTGCACGCCATAACCAAGTTGCCCAATATAGACGTGAAAAAACCCTGATCAGCACTATTTCAATGTGGGATCATTTACTTTGTAGGGGGGACAGAGAATAGACCCTTCCAAACATGATATCTTATTTTTTGAGCTTTGTCAGTGGTGTTGCTTTATGTTTATCATTAATATCACTTTTGGCCAGCTTGGTTATTGGGCTTTTAGATGTGGTTCTGGTCCTTTTATATGTTTATTTGCCTCTTTATTCCCTGCACATGTATCACAACTATCACTTTTCTGGGTTTCCCTGCCTTTGCTGTACATTGCCGACTGAAATGGTTTCTCTTTCCTGCAAATATTGTAGAACTTGTGAAAACCATAAATACACAACAACTTTTAAATTTTAAGATGTCGGGGTTGTTTTCTATTAGAATCAGAACCATAATTTTTGTGCGCTCTGTTGTAAGGTATGTGCTCTCGCTCGGCGAGGTGTGTGCGCGCGCACACGCGCACAGCTTAGAGGGAACAGTGCTTCAGGCCCAGATGGTATACTACTGGAATTCTATCATAAATTTCAAGAACAGATATTGCCCATGTTGCAGATCTATTAAAGTGAACTTTATGAAGAATATCCGGAGGTGGGAGCCTTGGCGGAAGCTACTATTATCATCCATCCAAAACCAGGGCGAGATCCTCAGAAGGTGGAAAATTACCGGCCCATCTCTTTGTTGAACACTGATTACAAGATATATGCTAAAGTGCTGGCCAATAGATTGGGCAAAGTTCTGAACACACTTATCCACACAGATCAATGTGGGTTTGTATCTGGCAGATCCACCACAGACAATGGTCGACTGTTGGCGCATGTCTTGACTCAGGACCAGTTGATATCAGATCCGCTTATTGGGTTGGCATTAGATTATGAAAAAGCATTTGACAGACTGGAATGGCCTTTCCTGTTTCAGACAGAGATGATTCGGGATCAAGGAGCAATTTGTGAAAAGAATCTCATTGTTGCTTGCTAAGCCTACCGCATGAATTGTGGCTAATTCAGCACTTTCTATACCTTTCAAGTTATATAGAGGTACCAGACAAGGCTGCCCTCTTTCGCCACTTCTCTTTAATATAGCACTAGAACTGTTAGCCATAGCCGTACGACAGCATAAAGATGTTGAGGGGATTGAGCTCAAAGGATGCCAGTGCAAGTTGTCAGCATACGCAGATGACCTTTTGCTATTCCTGAAACCCAGTTCCTTGCCAGCAGTGCTACAAATTATTGACAAGTATTCGGCAATATCAGGATACAAAGTGAATTTGGAAAAGGCAGCAATAATCCCACTCAACTCTTATGTTATTCCATTATTGATTCAAGATTATCCATTCCAGTATGCACAATCCTCTTTTAAATACTTGGGGATCATGATGCAAGTAACGGTGAATCGGAATATAAATGTATGCATTAAGATTGTGAATGACTGCACTGCCAATTGGACTCCGTTGTATTTAACTTGCTGGGGTAGGTTGGAAACCATTAAAATGGTCCTAGTTCCCAAAATGAGTTATATCTTAAGTATGTTTCCAGTATTATTTCCCCAAACATTTTATAAAAAGTTGAACAAACTATTGTTGGCATTCTTATGGCGAAATAATGTACCTAGGATTGCAGTGTGGAAATTGAGATTACCCAAATAGAAGGGTGGGGTTCACTTCCCAGATTTTTATTGGATACATATAGCCTCGCTACTTAAACAAGGAGTCCAATGGACCATTGAAGGGGACCTAAATGATAACCTCATGTGGTTGCGTGTGGAACAGGCCATGAGTGCCCCACTCCAAATGAATACGCTTATTGGGACGGCTAAGAACCCCAAAAAAACAGCGCAATGAGATCATTGTGGTGACACAGCAAGCTTGTCAAGTAGTAGCATCTTGCATTGAGGGTGCTGAAGATCATGTGCTAGATATGCCCTGTGATAAGGAAGCTTATCATAGTTCAGGAAGGAGCTATAATAGAGGTGAATTGGCTCTGAACAAGCAACCTGTCTTTTCTGGTAGAAATAATAAAACAGAATGTTTCCATAAAAGACTACCAGTCACAGAATGCAACAGGTTTCCAACAGCCACTAGAAGAGATGAAGTGGGGAAACGTGTGTTCAATCAGGAGAGCTATGAGGTAATCCCCAAGCACTCATCTCCAAGGGCAGGGCTTGATTCAGCACAGCTGCGCTGTGCTAGGGTGGAGCAGCCCTCTAAACAGGTTAAAAGTAAAGCCTATTCTACACAGCAGAATCATCAGGATCATCATAATCTTCATGATCATCATCATCAGCAGGAGCAGAGGCAGCAGAAGCCAGAGCTCACGGACAGAGAGAGCAAGAAGCAACTTGGAAGAAAGAAGAGAAAAGCATCTTGGAGGTCTAAAGGAGTCCATAGCAGTACGTGTACTGGGAGGCATTCCAGAGGCAAGCATACTCCATTGGACTGGAGGAAACCAGAGGAGTGGGGTTACAGAGCCAGGAATCCCCGGACGGCACCTGTGAGGGAGACAGCTGCATTTGGAAGGGGCCCTAAGACCAGTGCAAGAAGGTATGTGAAGAGAGACCCAGTGTCCAGGGATCTTGATTGGAAGGCTGGACATAAAAACTGGACTACATACTGGCCAGGATATTTAGAGAGGAACCCTAACAGCAATGGAAGCTCAGGTATGAACACTGATCTATGCCCTAGCTTTTCACTTGGAAGACAGCAGGGAAACAAGTATTGTCCTGAGAGTGCTCCATTAAGAGATTCCTCTGTGCCAATCCATGATATTGATTCTATGATAGTTGAAGAAGGAGGAGATATTGTAAATAAGCAGTGTGAATACATGGATTGCTCTCTGTCTAAACTTCTGTGGTAATATACTTTTACAAAATACAACAACCATCACAAAGAAATATAAACTTGTTCTTTGATCTACTCAGAAAAGCTTTTGAGCAGGATTTGAGCCACGTTTAGCAAGTAAACCAGCCAAGAGGTTTGCAGCTGGTTAATTGTTAGCAATTGAGCCTTGCCTAATGGCCTGTGAGCTCTGAAGAGACACTTCTGGGTGTGTGTGAAAATACCAGAAGTTAGCCTTGAAAAAGAACAGTTTTTCATTACTTTGTGGGTTTTGTTTGTTTTTGAAGCACTGCTAAAAAGATATTAGCAGGAGCCCACAGAAAAGACCTTTCTGTTCCCATCAAGGTCTTTATGATTTGATTTGATGGCTTAAGAAGTTCAGTTGTTGTTTTTCCTGATTTTGTTTTTCTAAGTATAATTCTGAAAGCAAGTATCCTTTTTGTGCTACCAAGCAAATCTGTGTTGGGAGAAATAACCCCATAAATAAAGTATCTTTTCTTTGCTTTACACTCGAGCAAGCACAACTAATTTATTGTGAACGGCTGATTCTGGTAGGAATGGACTACATTTCCCACAATCCTTTGCAAGTCATATTAATATTTTCCTTTGCCAAGACTGTGGACATTCTCACCCAGCGCCCCCGTTTACAGCCCATATGGTTGAACCCACAGTTGCTAATCGGTGGGAGACCTATGATGTGGAAGAAGTGGTTGGAGTGTGAGATTAGAAAACTTGGACAGCTGATTCATGACAGCAAATATAAATCCTTTGAAGCATTGAAACAAGAATTTGGATTACCTGAGGTATGCCTATTTCAGTGGTACCAGTTAAGACATTGTCTAAGCAAGGCAGGAGTGTCTCCATTGCAGCTACGACCTGGTTGGCTTCTTTTGCAGAGATTTCAAGAAATGCATAGTAATATGCATTTAATATCCAAATTCCTTGCAGTATTGTGTTCGGGTATAAGAAGATATTCTATGGAACTCAGCTAATATGGATGGCGGAGGCAGGAGAACCTGAATACCCTGAGAGATGGGATACCTTCTGGGGGTTACAAATACGAATTACTCGAGCAGCTTCTCTTACACAATCTTTATATTTTATGGCCCACCAGGCTTATATAACTCCCTTGAAAATGGCAAAGTGGAAATTGCAGCTAGGAAACCGGTGCTGTTCTTGTCTGATAGAAATTGGAACACTATCACATATGATCATTGCTAATTTGCGAGTATACTGGAAATCAGTCTGGAAGCGCATTTCGCGTCTCCTGGGTATACAAATGCCTATTATGTATCAAATTCTATATAAATCCATGGTGGAAATACCTATGTTGAGAAAGCAAGAGCATTAGCTACTAGACCTCATGATAAGCTTAGCAATAAAAGCAATTTTAGTTCATTGGAAGAACTTGGAGCAGGTAAATGTTGAGTACTGGTGGAACTTGCTCTGTATGTATCGATCATATGAAGAAGCTTATGTAATGCAAACCCTAGTGCTAGTAAACTGCAAAACAATGGGATACCCTTAATAAATTTATGAAGCTCTCATAATCAAATGCAGAGATATTAAGGTGAATCAGTACAGCGGCACTTAGTGAACGTACATAAGGATGTTAGGTGTACCTCTCCCATGAAGCAGTGGATAATTTCGGAGTGACACTGGAGTATAGGAGTTTAAGAATCTAACAGCGAGGCATGGCGTTGGATTGATTTAGACCAGCTTTGTTTTCTGTTGAGGTTATGGTTTTTCTGTTATATGTTCAGCTAACATATATAATCAGCTAACAACAGGGCATTTATGTCTTTTACCCCTAGATGTTGGAACAGTCTCCCCCCTAATATCAGAGCAATACAAGACATTAGTCAATTCAGAAAAGCCATCAAGTACCATTTATTTACTAAGTACTTCCAGTTACTGTAACATGGCCTTCTGCCCACCTGCAATCAAAGCTAAATGTCTCCTATAAGTTAAACGCCTAGAGAACCAAGATATTCGCGATGTCGATATATGTACATTACTGTAGATACCAGATTATATGTAAATAGTTTACCCAGTTCTTCCATGTTAAGTTCCCTGTTATTTGTAAACTATCTTATGACTATGTTGTCTAGATAGGTTTAATGTAAACCGCACTGATGACGAATAGCGCGGTATATAAAAGATGTTAAATAAATAAATAGATAAATAAATGTTGTTTGATATATAATTAGATGTGTATGCAACAAAACTTAATAAAAAGAATTAAAAAAAAAAGAATCTCTATGCTCTCCTGGAGGAGGAGTGCAGTGAATAGTTTAACATTCCCAAGGTGGATGCACAGTTCATTGCTGTTACCAGATGGACCACCATTCCCGTGGAAGGCGGATCGGCCTTGAAAGATGTCCTGGACCACAAGGTTGATTCCTTGCTGAAGAGCCAGTTTGCTGTGTTGACAGCTATTTTACAGCTGGGGTTATGCATCAGCTTGACGTCTCGAGCCCTGCTCCAGTGGATTCAGTCTTTTCCGCCTGATGATAACATTTTGCTCTTCGAGTCGGCTACAGCCTTCCTTTATGATGCCATGTATGATCTGGTGCGTCTGGTAGCCAAGGATGGTGCCCCGATTACTGTGTCACCTCATTGTATTTGGCTCCATCACTGGACCGTGGGCACATCCTCCAAAGCCTGGTTGGTTCAACTGGCCTTTAAGGGGAAACTTTTATTTGGAACAGATTTGGAGAAACTGGTTAAGGACCTAGGCAAGGCAAAATCTTACCACCTCCTGGAAGACAGGCCCAGGGGGCCTGTGAAGCAAGCAAGTGCCCCTTTCTCATCAGCCTTCACCTGACCGACAAGGGCTCACTGACCTGATTCCGCCCAGGGGGCCTGTGAAGCAAGCAAGTGCCCCTTTCTCATCAGCCTTCACCTGACCGACAAGGGCTCACTGACCTGATTCCCAAGGGTCTCGGGACTATCATCATTACCGACCTGGAAAGCTTTTCTTCCTCTCTGTCTGATAGCCTTGGGCTAGTTCTCAATCCTTTTGTGGAGCCCGTGGACCCAAGAACGTGGCTTCCTCTTGGGCCACACAGTGAAGATTTGGGGGCCCATTCTCTGATACTTTTGGTGGGTGGCAGGTTTCGGCTTTTCTTTCAGGAATGGGCCTGGTTCAGCAAGGATCGCTGGGTGCTAGATACCATCAAGTCGGCTATCGTGGAATGCAAGGAGCTGATTCCCGATGCCTTCATCATCTCTCCCTGTGTGTCTGCGATCAAAGATGCCATGGTGCGGACCACCTTTGATAAGTTGCTTCACCTGAAGGCAGTGGGATCCATCCCTCTGGGTGAACAGGGCAAGGGCAGATACTCCATCTACTTTGTAGTGCCAAAGAAGGATGGTTCCTTCTGGCTCATCCTGGATCTTAAAGGCATCAACAAGCGCTGGCGCATCTTGCACTTTTGGATGGAAACTTTGCGCTCCATGATTTAAGCAATGTGCCGAGGAGAGTTCTTGGCTTCTCTGGATCTGGCCGAGGCATATTTTCATATCCCGCTACAGGTGGAGCAACAGAAGGTTCTGCATTTTGCCATGCTTGGCTCTCACTATAAGTTTGCCACCCTTCCTTTCGGACTCTCCACCTCCCCAAGGACGTTCTCCAAGGTGGCAGCTGCAGTGCTACAGCACCAAGGGATTTATGCCCATCTCTGTCAGGACGACTGGCTCATCCAGGCCCATTCTCCATCATAAGCACCTTGAGTGATGTCCTGAGTGGCATCCTTCTTGGAAAGCCTCCGCTGGGTGTTCATTCAGGAAAAGAGACAGGTTTTTGCCTTCCCAGTCCTTGGAGTTCTTGGGAGCACGTTTCAACACTCAAGAGGGCAGAGCTTTTCTGCCAGAGGACAAAGTCAAAAGACTGTTGAATTGCCTGGCGATGTTCTGTGCACAACAGGCCCCCAGAGTCTGGGATTATCTTCAGCTCCTCAAATTGATGGCAGCGACCATCAAAATGGTCCCATGGACATGTGCCCACATGGGGCCGCTCCAACAGTCTTTGTTGACTTGGTGGTCCCCGAGTTCTCAGGGGCTTGCGTGCAGGCATCTGCTCCCATTGAGGGTGAAGGCCAGCCTGTGGTGGTGGCAGCAGCCCTGTCATCTGAGGAAGGGTGTTCCACTGGACAATTTCTCCTGGATCCTGCTGACGACGGATGCCAATCTCTTGAGCTGGGGAGCCTATTGCTGAGACCATATGGCACAGGGCCGTTGGAACCACAGGAAGCATAGTGATTCATCAACTGCCTCAAGGCAAGGGCCATTAGGTTGGTTCTTCTACGTTTCTGGTCCCAGGTCGAGGGCTGGCAGTTCAAGTGTTTTCCGACAATGCCATGGCGGTGGCTTACATGAATCGTCAGGGCAGCACAAGAAGCACCAGAGTGGCCCTGGAGTTGGTTCTCCTGTTTGCCTGGGTGGAGAAGAACCTCCTAGCCTTTGTAGGCTCAACATGTTGCTGGAGTGGACAACGTGGAAGCGGACTTCCTCAGCTGGCATTCCCTGAATCCCAGCAACTGGGAATTCAGTCCAAAAGTCTTTCAGTTGATTTTGCACCATTGGGGTTGCCCCGAGAGGGATCTGATGGCAACCCGCTCTAATGCCAAAGTGTGCTGCTTCCTCAGTCACTGCATGGAGATGGGATCTGAGGGCATCGATGCCCTGACTCAGCCTTGGCCCAGTCAGCAGCTGCTATATGTATATTCCTCCGTGGCTCCTGTTGGGGCATGTGATTCGGCATGTAGAGCGTCACATGGGCAGGATTGTCCTGGTGGCACTGGATTGGCCACGAAGAGCGTGGTTCGGGGACCTGATGCAGCTCCTTCAAGCACTCAGGGGCTGTTGCGACAGGAGCAAATCATTCTGGATGACCCGGAAGCTATTAAATTGGCAACACAGTAATAATGGGTAATTTCAATTACCCCAATATCAACTGGGTCAATGTCACAATCAGGACATACTAGGGAGATAAAGTTTCTAGATGAAATAAATAACTGCTTCATGGAGCAGCTGGTTCAGGAATTGAAATGAGGAAGAGCTATTTTGGACCTGGTCCTTAGTGGAATGCAGGATCTGGTGCTAGAGATGACTTTGTTGGGGCCACTTGGCAATAGCGATCATAACATGATCAGTGTTGATTTAATAAATAGAGGGAGGATAGCAAGGAATTCTACTGCACTAGCAATTATCTTTTAAGAAAGATTATGATATGAGGAAAATGGTTAGGAGAAAACTAAAAGGAGCAGATGCAAAGGTTAAGAGTTTACATTAGGCCTTATCATTGTTTAAAAATACCATATTGAAAGCTCAGACCAGATGTATTTCACACTTTAAAAAAGGTGGATGGAAGGCCAAAAGACTGCCAGCATTGATAAAGGAGGAGGTGACAGAGGCTGTTATAGTCAAAAAAACAAATTTCAAAAAGTGGTAAAAGGATTCAAATGAAGGAAACAACATAAACACTGGCAAGTTAGATAGAACGAACTGATTAGATAGGCAAAGAGATAATTTGAAAAGAAGCTTGCTGTAGAAACAAAAACTCATAATAACAATTTTTGCAGGTACATTCGAAGCAAAAAACCTGTGAGGCAGTTATTGGATCATTAGATGATAAAGGGGCACTAAAGACAAGGCCATAGCGGAGAAACTAAATTAATGTTCTGCTTTGGTCTTTACTGAAGAAGATGTAGAGGAGAAACCCATTCCAGAAATGATTTTAAAGGTGATGAGTCAGAGGAATTGAAACAAATCTTGGTAAACCTGGAAGATATAATAGGGCAATTTGACAAACTAAAGAGTAGCAAATCACCTGGATTGGATTATATACATCCCAGGGTACTGAAAGAATTCAAAAATGAAATTGCAGAAGTATTAATTTGTAAACTATCAGTAGAGAGTGGCCAATGTATCACTAATTTTAAAAAGGGTTCCAGGGGTGAGCTAGAAAAACACAGATCGGTGCGCCTGATGTCATTGCTGGGCAAAATGGTAGAAACCATTATAAAGAACAAAATACTGAACATGATTTGATGGGAGAAAGACCACATGGATTTAGTAAAGGGAAGACTTACCTCATCAGTCTGCTACATTTTTTTTTGAATGTGTGAATAAATAGGTAGATAAAAATGAGCTGGTCGATATAGTGCATCTGGAGTTTTAGAAAGCTTTTGACAAGGTCCTACATGAAAAATTCTTGAGGAAATTAAAATGTTATGGGATGGGAGGCAGTATCCTTTTGTGGGTTGGGAACTGGTAACTTAGAAAACAAAGAGTAGGGCTAAATAGTCAATTTTCTCAGTGGAGAAAGGTGAAGATTGGAGTGATCCAGGGATCTGTGCTAGGCCCACGCTTTTTAGTATATTTATAAATGACCTTGAGATAGGAACAGTGAATAAGGTAACCAAATTTGCAAACAACACTAAGGGCTCGATTCAGGGACGTGGGGTTGCATGTCCTGGCTGGATGTGCAGGCCCGCAAGCCGTTGGGACCCTATTCCCCTCCCTGCATGTCCTGAGCAGTAGGATGGGAAGAGCCAGCTGGGGGGGGAGGGGGGGGCAGTATCTGGGTGGAGCAAGAGCGGGCCGAGCTGGAAGGATGTACAGGGCCGATTGCAGTCATGGCCCTGTACGTCCTGCCGGGTCAAAGAGGATGTGCTACTTATTCCACCTCAAAGGTAGAATAAGCAGCACTAATCCGGCGATCAGGCCCAGGGATCCCCCCCTCCCGGGGCCAGGTGGGGGTGGGGGGGGGGGTGTCCCCGCTGCCTGATCCAGGCCTCGGCTTGCCATCAGTGGGTTGGGTGGTGGAGAAGAGGGAGGCCTAAGTCACAGGAGTAGGTGGCGTCTGCAGGGAGGACGTCCCCACTGGCACCAGGGGCACACCGGGCCGTGGTCCAGAATCGGATCCTAACAGGCCCATCTTCCTTGGGATGTCTGGACGTCCCCCTCTCTAAATCGGGCTCCACGTTATTCAAAGTTGCTAAATCACAAGAGGATTGTGAAAAATTGCAAGACGACTTTGAGAAATTGGTAGAATGGGCATCCAAATAGCAGATAAAATTTAATATGGACGAGTGCAAAGTTATACATCTAAGGAAGAACAACCACAATTATAGCTACATGATGCAAAGTTCCACATTAGGCATCACCACCTAGGAAAACAATCTAAGCACCATCATGGTTAATGCATTGAAATCTTTGGCTCAGTGTGCAGTGGTGGCCAAGAAAGCTAATAGAATGTTAGGAATTATAAGCTAGTGCATAGGGAATAAAATGAAGGATATCATAATGCCTCTGTATCATTCCATGGTGCAGTTCTGTACACCACATCTAAAAAAAGATATAGTGGAATTAGAAAAGGTACAGATAAGAGCTACCAAAAAATAAAAGGGGGTGGTAGGATACCTCTATGAGATAAGGCTTAAAAAAAGGTTAAGGCTGTTCAGCTAGGAAAAGAAAGGGTTGAGGGAAGATATGATAAAGGTCTCTAAAATAGTGAATGGAATGGAAGAAGTAAACGTGAATTGGTTGTTTATTCCTTCAAAAAGTATAAAGATTAGGGGACATACAATGAAGCTAAAAAATAATACATTGAAGATTATTTGGAGAAAATATTTTTTCACTCCATGTGTAATTAAGATCTGGAATTCATTGCCAGAGGATGTAGTAAAAGCTATTAGTGCAGATGTGCTTAAGAGAGGTTTGTACAAGTTCCTGGAGGAAGTGTCCATAAATTGTTATTAAAGTGGACTGGGGGAAATCCACTGCTTGTCCCTGGGATAAGCATCATGGAATCTCTCTGTTGTTTGAGATCCTGCCAGGTACTTATCACCTGGATTGGAAACAGGATTTTGGGCTTGATGGACCTTTGGTCTGACCTAGTATGGTAAATCTATATTGTTGCAGCGAAGTGCACGCAATGAATAATACCAGGAGTCAGTGCAAAGATCAAAGCCCATTTATTGTGCAGAAGTCTCAGGCAATGTCACATTCAAAAAAGTCTGAGCCATGGAGTCCAGCAAACAACACCTTATATACCTTTCTTCTTCAGTTTAACATAGTGTCAGACGGATGCCTGGGTGAGAATGTTCACAGCCTTGGCAAAGGCATATATCAATATGATTTGCAAGGGATTGTGTGAAATGCAGTCCATTCACACCAGACACAGCCGCTCACAATAATTAGTTGTGCTTGAGTGTAAATCCAATAAGATATTTATTTATGGGGTTATTTCTCCCAACACAGATATGCTTGGTAGCACATAAAACAGGATACTTGCTTTCAGTGTTAAACTTAGAAAGAACAAAATCAGGAAAACAACAGCTGAACTTGTCAGGCAATCAAAGCAAAAGAATAAAGACCTGGTTGGTAACAAACTGGTCTTTTCTGTAGGCTCTAGCTAATATTTCTTAGCAGTGCATCAAACAACAAGCAAAACCCACAAAGAAGGGAAAAACTGTTCTTTTCAGGTTAACTTCTTATATCTTCACACATAGACTCAGAAGTGATTCCCTCAGAGCTCACAAGCAATTAGGTAAGGCTCAATTGCTAGCAGTTATCCAGCTGAAACCCCTTAGCTGGCTTACTTTCTACTGCGTGGCTCAAAATCCTACTCAGGAGCTTTTCTGAGTAGATTAAAGAACAAGTTTGTATTTCTTTGTGATGGTTGTTGTACTTTGTAACAGTAAATTACCAAAGGAGTTTAGACAGAGAACAATCCATGTATTCACAGCCTGTATCTAAGACCTCTCCCCCTTCTTCAACAATCATGGGTTCAATATCATGGATTGGCACAGAGGAATTTCTCAATGGAGCATTCTCAGGAGAATACTTGTTTCCCTGCTGTCTTTCAAGGGTATAGCTAGGGCATAGATCAGTGATCATACCTGAGCTTCCATTGCTGTTAGAGTTCCTCTCTAAATAGCCTAGCCAGTATGTAGTCCAGTTCTTACGTCCAGCCTTCCAATCCAGATCCCTGGACACTGGGTCTCTCTTCACATACCTTCTGTCACGAGTCCTAGGGTCCCTTCCACGTGCAGCAGTCTCCCTCACAGGTACCATCTGGAGATTCCTAGCTCTGCAGCACCATTCCTCTGGCTTTCCCCAGTCCAATGGTGTATGCTGGCCTTTTGAATGTCTCCCAGTATACGTACTGCTCTGGACTCCTTTAGACCTCCCAAATGCTTTTCTCTTCTTTCTTCCAAAGGGTTTCTTGCCCTCTCTGTCCGTCCACTCTGGCTTCTGCTTCTGATGATCCTCCAGATGAAGAAGCTGTCCAAGATCATGAAGATGATTCTCTGTAGAATAAACTCTACCTTTATTCTGCTTAGATGAGTGCTCCACCCTAGCACAGCGCAGCTGTGCTGAATCAGGCCCTGCCCTTTGAGATGAGTGCTTGGGGATTACCTCATAGCCCTCCTGATTGAACACACGTTTCCCCACTTCAGCTCCTCTAATGGCTGTTGGAAACCTGGTGCATTCTGGGACTGGTAGTCTTTTATGGAAAAATTCTGTTTTCTTATTTCTACCAGGACTGACAGGTTGCTTGTTCAGAGTCACTTCACCTTTTCTAAAGCTCCTTCCTGAGCTATGATAAGCTTCCTTATCACATACCCCCCTGCTTAAGTTATTACGGACTGGTTTAACTGGTGAAACTTCTTCTCTACAGTCCGTAATACGGGAAAGGGCATCCGCATTCTTGTGTAACTTCCCAGCACGATGTTCCACTTGAAAATCAAATGCCTGTAAGGCCATGTACCAGCGTGTCAACCTGGCATTGTGGTTCTTCATTTGCTGCAACCACTTAAGTGGGGCATGGTCTGTGACCAACTGGAACTTTCTCCCTGTAAGGTAAAACCTTAACGCCTCCACTGACCACTTTATAGCTAAACATTCTTTTTCTATTGTGGAATACTTTTGTTCAGCCGGTGACAACTTCCTGCTCAGGTACATCACAGGATGCTCCTCCCCTTCATGACACTGGGATAGAACCGCTCCTAGCCCTACATCCGATGCATCTGTTTGAACCAGAAAGGGTTTCCTGAAGTCCACCCCTTT
The DNA here is from genome assembly GCA_033557465.1 of Ichthyophis bannanicus. Lineage (NCBI taxonomy): Eukaryota > Metazoa > Chordata > Amphibia > Gymnophiona > Ichthyophiidae > Ichthyophis > Ichthyophis bannanicus. The sequence continues at coordinate 522,045,492 of CM066036.1, read as the reverse complement.
CAGTACCGGTCCTGTACACAATTTTCCTTTTAGGACTGAAAATGCTTTTTCAGCTTCAGGTGTCCACTTTAGCTGGTTTGGACAATTCTTCCGCAGCATATCCGTGAAAATTGCACTTTTCTCTGCAAATTGCGGTATAAATCTGCGGTAGTATCCAATAAGTCCCAAGAAACTTCTTAGTTGTTTCTTTGTTGTTGGAGGAGGAAAATTCCTGATGCTATCTACCTTACTCATTAGAGGTTTAATTTTTCCTCTTCCCACTAGGTGACCCAGGTATTTTACCTCCCTATTTGCAAAGGCACATTTCTTCGGGTTTAAAGTGATTCCCGCTTGCTTCATGGAGCACAAGACCGCCCTGATCCTCTTTAGATGCTCCGCCCAGGTGTTACTATGGATTATGACATCATCCATATATGCAAAAGCATAATTTTGGTGGGGTCGAAGTACCTGATCCACTAACCTTTGGCAAGTAGCCGCTGCTCCATGCAGTCCGAAAGGCATCCTCTTGAACTGGAAAAGGCCAACGGGGGTGCTGAACACAGTCTTCGGCTTCGACTCCCTGGTTAGAGGGATTTGCCAATATCCTTTTGTCATATCAAGGGTGGTTAAGAATTGAGCCTGTCCCAGCTGGTCCAACAGCTCTTCAATTCTTGGCATTGGATATGCATCAAAAACTGATATTGCGTTTACCTGCCGGAAGTCAATACAAAATCTTAAAGATCCATCAGGCTTCGGCACCAGGATTATGGGGCTATTCCAGGGACTCTTTGACTCCTCTATTACTCCCATGTCCAACATCTCCTGGACTTGTGCCACTGCTTCCTGTCTCTTGGCTTCAGGCAAGCGATATGGCCTTTGACGAATTAATTTCCCAGGTGGAGTTATTATTTCATGGGCAACCAAATGTGTCTCCCCAGGTATGGGTGTCAACACATCTGTGAATTCTTTAAGCAATTTCCTAATTTCTTCCTGTTGTACCACTGTCAGGTCCTCACCTATTTGGGGCTCTGATTTTTCTTTACAATCAGATACCTGGGGTCCCAAATCTTCCTCTTCATTCACCTCCCTCTCTCGGGCACAGGTGGCAGCTAGGCTTTTAACCCCTTTGACGTCAGTAGAACCAAAGCCTTTGGTTCCACGCTCAGAATTTTCCAGGGATGTGACCTCCTCCACAGGTGGAAAACCCAGTCTCTCACAGATCAACTGGGCAATTCTGTCTCCTGTCTTCACGTGATAATCATTCTGTCCAAAATTAAATAACAGAACTTTAATATTGCCCCTGTAATCGGGATCAATTAATCCCGCACCCACATCGATGAAATATTTAAGGGCTAATCCGGACCTTGGGGCTACTCTCCCATAGCATCCAGTAGGTATTTCCACTTGGAGACCAGTGTCCACCAGGGCTCTCCCTTGGCTAGGTACAGTCACATTTTCTATGCTGCACAGGTCAAACCCAGCAGCTTGAGGGGTTGCCCGCTTAGGAGCTTGGGCCTTCTCTGTGACCCTATGGTACTTTAAGACAAATGTTTGCTTTGGGGTAGTTTGGTCTTCTGGACGCTTAACCATCTTTTTAGCTGGGGTCTGAGGACTTCCAAATAAAGGCCCGGGAGCTATTACCATTAATCCTTCTCCCTCCTTCTTTCCTAGTCCTTCCATTAGACCCTGCTTAAATCTTGGTCAGTCCTTTCCTAGAACCAAATCAAAGGGTAGCCTAGGCACCACTGCTAACAGGACTTCCTCTTGTTCCCCCAGGCACTTAACCTTTAGCCTATAGGTGGGATATGATGTTGCAGCACCATGAATGCATCTGATGTGAACTTGGCTTTCAGGGGTTCTAGGCCCAAATCCTTCTTGGGCCTCTATCCTCTTCCAAAGCCTTTTTGACAGCATACTCTGGTCTGCCCCAGAGTCTAACAAAGCATTTGTGGTAATTCCTTGCACATCAACCATCAAAAGAAATCCTTCTTTGGGCTGTTTTAAATCCACACCCATTAAGCTAGTGTGTGTCTGGCATCCCTTTTCTAAATGTCCCCATTTTCCACACTTGAAACATTTCTTTTCACTCCACTGTGTCATCTGGTTTGGCACAGTACATTTATTTTCAGAAACATTTTTAATCATTTTCTTTTCTGATACAGCACAGCTTGCCTCAGCACCAATCCTCAGAGGGCCACCCATTCTATGGCAAGCCTGCGTGGCTTCCAAGAATCTCTCTGCTAGCATGGTTGCCTCTCCAAGATTTTGGCAATTTTGCTGTATAAGGAAAGTGTGCAAATCTTTAGGCACAGCAGACATAAATTGTTCAAGCATAATAATGTCTAATAACATTTCTACCGTCTTTTGCTCAGGCTCCAACCATTTTACAGCTAATCCTCTGATTCTCTGACTCAGAGCCCTGGGTGTTTCACCCACTCTTAATGTAGTAGCTCTAAACATTCGCCTATACTCTGAAATAGACAACCCTAGGCGATCTCTAATAGCAGCCTTTACATCCTTATAATTCAAAGCCTGGGCTGCTGGCATTGCTCTATAAGCTGCAAGCGCCTCTCCAGTTAATGAGGCTGCCAGCCTTACTGCCCACTGGGTCTCTGGCCATGCTAATGCTTGTGCCACTCTTTCAAAAGACTCTAGAAAATCATCAACATTATCATCTGGAGTTAGCTTCCCAAAACTAAATGCCCCAATTCCTTGATTGAGTCCCACACTGTCCACATGTGGTGTACCAGTATTTACTACTGGTCTTGCATCTGGTCCACTTTGGTTCTGCAGTTTAACTAGGGCTTGCACCAGATCAAGCACTGGCCTCTGCTGGTCCATTAAGGCTTTCATAGCAGTGTCCTGAGCCTGCTGTGCTAGCTCCTGTTGCCTGCTAAACTGGGCTGCCATCCAATCAGCTAGTTCCCTTGGATCCATCTTGACCCCTGCAAGAAAACACAAAAAAAAAAAAACCACAGTGCACCACCTTCCAAACAGGTGTTTTTTTTTCTACTTTTTTTTTTTTCGATTACCCCTGTGCCTTACTCCCATCCACCACTAGACATGCCCAGGTACTTGTTACCTTATGCCAGTGATGAATCCAGCTCTGCACAGGGTCTTTCCCTCCTGGGACAGCTACCTGGAACAGCCACCTCTCCTCCAAAGTGCAGTTGAGGGAAAATCTTTTCTTTCAGCTTTTAAGCTTGAACTGTCTTTTCCTTCAGACTTGAGTTGTAATCCTTAGCAAGTAAATCCCTTTGCGCAAAAGCAATCCGAAAAACTACGCCATTTGTCAGACGGATGCCTGGGTGAGAATGTTCACAGCCTTGGCAAAGGCATATATCAATATGATTTGCAAGGGATTGTGTGAAATGCAGTCCATTCACACCAGACACAGCCGCTCACAATAATTAGTTGTGCTTGAGTGTAAAGCCAATAAGATATTTATTTATGGGGTTATTTCTCCCAACACAGATATGCTTGGTAGCACATAAAACAGGATACTTGCTTTCAGTGTTAAACTTAGAAAAAACAAAATCAGGAAAACAACAGCTGAACTTGTCAGGCAATCAAAGCAAAAGAATAAAGACCTGGTTGGTAACAAACTGGTCTTTTCTGTAGGCTCTAGCTAATATTTTCTTAGCAGTGCATCAAACAACAAGCAAAACCCACAAAGAAGGGAAAAACTGTTCTTTTCAGGTTAACTTCTTATATCTTCATAAATAGACTCAGAAGTGATTCCCTCAGAGCTCACAAGCAATTAGGTAAGGCTCAATTGCTAGCGGTTATCCAACTGAAACCCCTTAGCTGGCTTACTTTCTACTGCGTGGCTCAAAATCCTACCCAGGAGCTTTTCTGAGTAGATTAAAGAACAAGTTTGTATTTCTTTGTGATGGTTGTTGTACTTTGTAACAGTAAATTACCAAAGGAGTTTAGACAGAGAGCAATCCATGTATTCACAGCCTGTATCTAAGACCTCTCCCCCTTCTTCAACAATCATGGGTTCAATATCATGGATTGGCACAGAGGAATTTCTCAATATAGCATTCTCAGGAGAATACTTGTTTCCCTGCTGTCTTTCAAGGGTATAGCTAGGGCATAGATCAGTGTTCATACCTGAGCTTCCATTGCTGTTAGAGTTCCTCTCTAAATAGCCTGGCCAGTATGTAGTCCAGTTCTTATGTCCAGCCTTCCAATCCAGATCCCTGGACACTGGGTCTCTCTTCACATACCTTCTGGCACAGGTCCTAGGGTCCCTTCCACGTGCAGCCGTCTCCCTCACAGGTACCGTCTGGAGATTCCTAGCTCTGCAGCACCATTCCTCTGGCTTTCCCCAGTCCAATGGTGTATGCTGGCCTTTTGAATGTCTCCCAGTATACGTACTGCTCTGGACTCCTTTAGACCTCCCAAATGCTTTTCTCTTCTTTCTTCCAAAGGGTTTCTTGCCCTCTCTGTCCGTCCACTCTGGCTTCTGCTTCTGATGATCCTCCAGATGATGAAGCTGTCCAAGATCATGAAGATGATTCTCTGTAGAATAAACTCTACCTTTATTCTGCTAAGATGAGTGCTCCACCCTAGCACAGCGCAGCTGTGCTGAATCAGGCCCTGCCCTTTGAGATGAGTGCTTGGGGATTACCTCATAGCCCTCCTGATTGAACATACGTTTCCCCACTTCAGCTCCTCTAATGGCTGTTGGAAACCTGGTGCATTCTGGGACTGGTAGTCTTTTATGGAAAAATTCTGTTTTCTTATTTCTACCAGGACTGACAGGTTGCTTGTTCAGAGTCACTTCACCTTTTCTATAGCTCCTTCCTGAGCTATGATAAGCTTCCTTATCACAATAGGCAAACTTGCTATTGGTCCCACATCTATCCAATTGGGAACTCTCTCTGGGCCTAGCACTCTGTTCCCCCTGCTCAGAATTCTCTAACAAAGGCACAGTTCTTAGACTTTAATACATTTCTCCTACAAGGTCACTTCTAGCTTAGAGAATGTGTGAACACAGCACTGAAACATATCTGTCATCAGCATAGAAGAATTCAATAAAGGATTCATACAACCTTATCAAAAGCAGTTTAAAGCAGTTTCTCTAACTTTTACTGACTTTGGTTTTTTCTCAGCATTACTATTCTCAGGTGGGGGCTGGGACTCAGGCCTAGCTTACAGGCCTCTCATGCGTTTACAGGCTATTCTAGGACATAGCCTGCCACATTCCCCCCTTTGATTATTCTCACCCGCAAGCGAGAAAGGGTGAGAATCAAATCATACATTACACGTGGTCATCAGCATCATGTTGGGGTATAGGGGAATATTGCTGTTTTATATAGCTGTTTTACGCTCAACAGTGCTATCAATAGTTGAGTTCAGCATACGTAAGCATAAGGGTAGGAAACATGGGAGAAACAAGCAGATAGCCAATATTGATAAGACAATGAGCACAAGTGTTTTCAGGCCGTCCATCCCCGAAAACAGAGAACCAAACCATCCATCGAGTTTCAAGCCATGGCAGGTGTGGACCGGTACATAGGTTTGCTTTCTCATATGATTGGCTATATCTTCTACAACCTGTCCTTCATTATCGATTTGCAAACAACAGTTAGTTAAATTTAGCTTCCCACACACCCCTCCCTCAGCTGCAAGTAAATAATCTAATGCTAAGCGATTCTGATAAATAGCTGTACGCATTTGCGTGGCTTGTTTAGCTAACAGGGTTAGTGCTCTACTAGTTTCATTGGTTATTATTTCTACAACAGCTTGCAAACGTATAATACGATTTAACATATACACAGGGGTGCGGTAACCCCAAGAGCCATCTTGTGCCCAGGTAGCAGGTCCGTAGTAGGAAACGATTCTCTCCGGTGGCCATTCTTCAGATGTCGCATCCCATTTGTCCCACTGGCCTATCTTCAGAACCTCTCGCTTCTGTCGACTTCTATATATGGGAAATCCCAGTCGTTCCCTGTGGGAAATAGGCAAGAGGAAGAAGGAAGGTCTTATGGTCCCCAAACACACGCACCTCCCCAGTTAGCAGGGAGTCTAGCATATGCTCGAGTTCCACAGATCCAATACAGTCCAGGTGGAGCTTGCCAGGTACTGTGAGAAGCCAGATTTGTCCATAACCTGGCAAGGTTAGGAAAGATAATCAGAGGATTGGAGGGTTCCGGGGCATTGGCTCCTGACCACCAGGATGTCTTTCTGGTGGTAGCATTATAGTACTTCTGGTTTAAACAGACCAATTGTCCCACTAGCATAGTCAACTGTGGTGCAGCACGAGCAAAACATAGGTTACCAACAATGGGGTTAGCTAGGACCCATTCACTAGTAGCCTTATGCAGATCAGTTTGATTGTATGGTACAGAATAGTTCAATTCTTGCGCTTCCCAAGGCCACTGGTCTCCCATCTGAGTTCCCCCACAGAAAAGGCAGTCAGAGACATGGAGACTTGATGCTACAGTTCCAGCTAGTTCAATGAACAAATTTCGGGAAGCGTGGGGAACTACAAACTCTGCCTTCATGGCCTCATGAAAGGTATGATGTATTTGATAAGGTGAAGAGACATGAGTTTTCGTGTTAAGCTGGATATATACAAAAGTTCCAGGGTCAGTTCCATTTCCTGCTATACGTAGACCGAATCGGAATCCCTGCTTCCACTGGCTCGGGTCGAGGATGAGGAGCCGTAGGGGATTACAAGCACCTTTCTTGCACTTCTGAGGTTCCAGTAGGGGTAATCTCTCTAAATTGGCCTTGCGATTATCTCCGTCTTGTCCAGTAGGGCTACCAGACCAGGTAGCATAGTACACACAGCCCCATTTCGGACAGAAATGGTCATCTTTTGATGGCTTACCATAAGTAGATGGAGAATGTATCCCAGTGCATATTCCCCATCTGTATGCACCTTCGGGACACATATACTTGTCATCATAGTAGTAAGCTTGTTCCCATGACCCACACCTGTAATAGTCATTTCTGTTTATCAGATCACAAGCATCAAAATACAGGGGTACCGGTCGGGTGGGATCAGAGAGTTGACTTGTAGCATTTATGAGGGCTCCATCTTCATCATTCCATCGTAATTCCAGGACATAGTAAGAAGGATTCTGCCGGGGTCTAAAACAGGTACGAGTCTTTCCTTTCGTGCAGACATTCAGTTCTGTACCATTATACATGCACTGGCTGACTGTACCAGTGCAGGTGTAGTAAGAGTGATAAAGTAAAGTCTGGGTGACCTTCATCCCAGTTCGGGTAGTGGTTATACAAGCTGCACAAGGGGGCAGGGCAAAAGTTGTTCCAAGGGGTCCCAGGGCTACTGCAAAGATGAAACAGTAGCAGGTGATCATCATGATCATAGTCTCTGATGATGGATAAACTGAAATTTTGATAACTCAGAACTTGAAGACTTCTCCTCCCTCAACTTTCAGGAGTGAGGTGTTCAAATCTTCACGATGGTGGTGGTTTTCTTCGCAGTGTAAGTCGCAATGGTGATGCAGGATCGGCAGTCGAGGTCCAAGGATGATTCTCAGGAACTGCTGCTGGCTTTACTCGACTGTGGTGAATCCAGGAGTCGATTTCTGCCACTTTAACTGCTGTTGACATTGACAGCAAAACAACATATGGTCCCTTCCAATGAGGCGCCAACGGTGTCTTCTTCCACTCTTTGACCCACACCGAGGCTCCAGGCTTGAAAGGATGCAATGGTTCTGTCAGATTGATAGGCAACTGGTCCTGCACCCAGGTATGGAGGCCCTGCAGGACAGAACTTAGAGCCAACAATTCTTGTCTAGTGATTTCTGATCCAATCTGACTCATATACCCCCTTATCCCCTGAATTATGGGCGGGGGTCGCCCATATAAAACCTCGAATGGGAAAACTCCTAATGACTTAGTGGGGGCTGAACGTACTCTGAGGAGGGCTATGGGGAGAGCTTGGGGCCACTTCAGGTGAGCTTCCTGACAGAGCTTGGACAACTGGGACTTCAGGGTTCGGTTCATTCTCTCTACTTTCCCTGAACTCTGGGGTCGATAAGCTGTATGCAATTTCCACTGTATTTGTAAAGCACGGGCTAACTGCTGAGTTACTTGGGACACAAAGGAGGGCCCATTGTCTGACCCTATGGTCAGAGGTATTCCGAACCGAGGAATGATTTCATGGAGCAGAGCCTTAGTGACTTCTCTGGCTTAGCCTCCACCCACCCGGCAAAGGTACAGACTAGAACCAATAAGTAGTGATATCCATTCGCTCGTGGCATTTCTGCAAAGTCTATTTGGATATTTCCCATGGGGGTGACTCCCACTGATTGAACTCTTGGAGATGGGACAGGACCCTGCCGGGCATTGTTCTTTGCACAAGTTACACATTTTGGGGCTATTGAGGCAGTTAAGGGTCCCAACAGTGAGATACAGAAATACGGTTTCAGAGCTTTCTCCATTGCAGTTTTCCCATAGTGTGTAGCTTGGTGGAAAGCGTGGACAAAGGCTGGACCCAGGGCTTCAGGGATCACAGTCATACCAGGGGGTGAGCCTCCCTTGGGTGGTGGCAATACTATCCATCTGGTCTCTGATAACTCCCCCCCCCCCTCATTTTGACAGTAGTAGTCCAGTTCACTTGGGGTGTATCGAGGTGTCCAAGCACTGAGAGGTACTGGAAATATGGCTGCTTGAACTGTAATGCTAGGGACAGAAATTTTCCCAGTGATTGCTGCTTCCTGGGCTGTGGCATCGGCGAATCTGTTCCCTCGGGACACTTCTCCATCTCCGGTCTGGTGGCTTGGACAGTGCATTACAGCAACTTGTTTGGGGGCCCATACAGCTTCCAATAAAGTCAATATTTCTGGGCCATACTTGATGGACTTGCCTCCCGAGATTATCAATCCGCGCTCTTTGTACAAAGCTCCATGGGCATGTAATGTTGTAAAGGCATACTTAGAATCTGTGTATACATTCAGGCGGATCCCAGTCCCTATTGTCAGTGCTCGAGTGAGGCTATTAATTTGGTCTTCTGTGCTGAAGTTCCCGGGGCCAGAGCTGATGATTCTATTACCATGTCCAGGGTCACCACTGCATAACCGGCACATCGTTGTCCATTAATAACAAGACTGCTTCCATCCACGAAGAAAGTTCTTTGTGGGTTGCTCAAGGGGATATCAGTTAAGTCTGGGCGGCTTGAGTATACAGTGTCCATTACTTCTAGGCAATCATGGTCAGGAGGGCCTGGACCAGTCGGCAGTAGGGTAGCAGGGTTCAAGGTTTGGCTGACACTCAATTTTAGCCGAGGATTTTCACACAGCATACTTTGATATTTCAACATTCGTGCATTGGTGAACCAGTAGTTCCCTTTGTGTTCCATTAGGGTTAAAACAGAATGTGGTACAGTGACTTGAAGATTTTGTCCCAAAGTGAGCTTGTCAGCTTCACTCACCAAGAGGGCTGTGGCTGCTACGGCTCTTAGGCAACGTGGCCATCCTTTTGCAACAGGGTCCAATTGTTTTGATAGATAGGCTACAGGTCGCTGCCAGGATCCAAGGGGCTGAGTCAAAACTCCCAACACATTCAATCCTATAGTGGGCTGATGATTTCCTATGAAACCTCTGTGCATATGATTCCATGTAATATGTCTTGTATATAGTGACCCCGGTTATCCAAGTTATTTATGCCCTGTTACCTGTAAACTCATACGTGTTGAATGTACTGAGCATTTTGTTCCATGTGAACCGCGCTGATGATGAATAGTGCGGTATATAAGAGACTGTAAATAAATAAATAAATAAATAAAATAAATTCCCACTTGACTAATGGACATAGAGACAAAATGGTTTCTGTACATCTGGTAGGCCCAAGGCGGGTGATGACATTAATGCTGCTTTTAGCGATTTGAATGCTTTATCTTGTTCTGGGCCCCATTCCATAGGAGATTGTTCCACTCCCTTTGTGGCTTGGTACAAAGATTTTGCCAAAAGTGCAAAGTTGGGTATCCATATTCGGCAGTAGCCCGCAGCTCCCAAGAAGGCTCGCACCTGCTTTCTGGTGGTGGGGGTTGGGATGCGGCATACTGCCTCCTTTCGCTCAAGTCCCAATTTCCGAATTCCTCTGGACAGATGGAACCCCAGGTATTTCACTTCTGTTTGGCACAACTGCGCTTTGGCTCTTGAGACCTTGTATTTGGCTTCATTCAGGAGGTGCAAGAGATCACTGGTAGCTTGCACACATTCAGTCTTGGAGTTGGTGGCTACAAGCAGATCATCTACATATTGGAGCAAGATTCTTCTTCCTAGAGTCACGGAGTAGCTTGAAAGATCTTGGTTGAGAGCTGCACTGAAGATGGTGGGTGAATTCTTGAATCCTTGAGGCAAGCGAGTCCAAGTAAGTTGACCTCGTCTTCCTGTAGTGGGGTTTTCCCATTCGAACGCAAACAAGAGTTGGCTGGCGGATACAGAAGAAGGCATCTTTTAAATCCAGAATGGTGAAATGAGTAGCTTCTGCTGGAATCAGTCCCAGGAGAGTGTAAGGATTTGGTACTACTGTAGCAGCAGATAAGCATGCAATAAATAAATCCAGGAGTCTTTTCAAGGATCCAAGCCAGTTTAATGTGCACATGGCTCAAGCAATAAGCAATTTCAAAATGGCTGAGCAATGGCTTCTAGTAAAACAACAACTTTTATAGCTTTCTTGTCCATTCTAAGCATAGGCAAACTTTTCATTGGTCCCAGTACCCCTCTCACCCATCTATTGGTCCCGGTACTGATATGGCTACCCAATCGGGACTCTGGTCTGGGCTCAGCACCTGGTTGCCCCCCTTCTAGTCCCAATTACAATGGTCAGTGTCTCTAACTTGTTACATCTCTCCTCCAAGGTCGCTTAGCTTGTTAAAACATATGGGAAGCAGGGCACTGTAACCTTGCTTTTTGCAGAGTTAATTAATTCCATAGAAGCATAGCACACCTTATCAGTACCAATTAAACTTGTTTTTCTATATTTTCTAAGTTTCGTTTCTGCTTAGCTATGTTCAGTTAAACTGAGTTAAGTTTCAATTCTATGGTGTCATCATTCAGGGGGGTTTTCATTCCTCTGGGCCTAACTACAGGCTTCAGTTACAGGTCAAGCTGCTCAGGCCTGTCTGCTTAGTTCAATTAGCATGGATCATAGGCCGTCGCCTACCACATTCCCCCCTTTGATTATTCTCACCCGCATGTTAATAAGGTGTGAGAATCAAATCACATAATACTAGGTAAAGGTATCACTCTGTGGTATAGGGTAGTAAGTTCACATAGCTAGCATCTTTGTAGCTGTCTTACGCTCTACAGTGTTATTAATAACTGAAGTTATCATTTGCAAGCAAAATGGCAAGAAACAAGGGAGCAACAGGCAGATAGTCAAAGTCCATAGTTTGGCAAGAGTGGGAAAAAGAACTAAAGGATTAGAAGGTTCAGTTGCATCTTTTGTTGTGCTGTCGTAAAGCTTCTGATTTAGACAGACCAGCTGTCCATCCTTCGTAGTAGATTGTGGTCCAGTCCGAACAAAACACAAACTGTCAACAATGGGGTGGGCCAATACCCACTCACTAGTAGTATTATGTAAATCAGTCTGATTGTATAGGATAGAATAGTTCAGTTCTTGCGTCTCCCAGGGCCACTGATCTCCCATCTTAGTTCCTCCACAATAGAAACAGTCAGAAGTGTGGAGACTAGATGCTATTGCTCCAGTAAGTTCAAGAAACAAGTTCTGGTGGTGGTATGAGGAATTGCAACGGTGGCTTGCATAGCCTTGTAGAAAGTCAAGATCTAGAACAACTTTTGGATTGGAGAGTATACCAATGCAAGTATAGGAAGAATGATAAAACAAGGTCTGAGTGACCTTCGGTCCAGTTCATGTTGTACTTATACAGGCTGCCCAGGGAGATAAGGCAAAAGTCATTTCAAAGCACTCCAAGGCTGCTGCCAAAATAAAGCAATAATAATAATTCATAATGGGCATAGTCTCTGGAAAATTGGTGGAACTGTCGACTTCCACAACAGATAACAGATGTAGGGTTGATTGTAGATCCTCAAGCTTCTGCCGTACGTAGACCTACCAGCTTTTTGGCAGGAGTAGGGCTGTAGATTCCAAAGTATCACTGTCCTCTGGGATGTCTCAATTTCTTAAAATATCATAGCATAGTCTCTTAGGCTATTATTGCTTCCTTAGAGCAGTTCACTCTTTAGGAGATCAAAACAGTCTTTTCAGAGTATTTAAACACAGTCTCTTAGAAGATTCAATTTCTTAACACAACACAGTCTCTTTCTGATGATTGCAGTTTTTTTTTTTCCAGATGTGAGGCTTACCTTCAGATAAACAAACAGTCTTGAAACAGTGCAGTTTCTGAGGGACCAATAAGTCTTAGGTCCGTGGTTGTTGTCGTAGGGTGAGGTGCAATGGAGTCTCAGGATGCTGTACAGTAGTCCAGTGATCAGGTTCAAGAGCAGCTGCTGGCTTCACTTGATTATGATGGGTCCAAGGTTCAAATTCTGCGACTTTTACTGCAGTTGGAGTTGACAGGATGACGACATAGGGTCCTCTCCAATGCAGGGCTAACAGTATCTTTCTCCACTCTTTGATCCACACCGAGACTCCAGGCTTGAAAGGATGCAGGGGTTCAGGCAAATTGATGAGTAATCGATTTTGTACTCAGGTATGAAGACTCCTGCAAAACAGAACTTAAAACCAATAGTTCATATCTAATAATTTCAGATCCTATCTGTCTCATATCTCCTTTTATTTCCTATACAATAGGCAGGGGTTGCCCATACAGAATCTCAAAAAAGGGAAACTCCTAAAGACTTAGCAGGGGCTAAGTATATCCTAAGAAGGGCTATGGGAAGAACCTGGGGCCACTTCAGGTAAACCTCTTGGCAAAGTTTGGACAACTGAGATTTCAGGGTTCTATTCATACATTCTACTTTTCCTAAATTCTGAGATCTATAGGCAGTATGTATCTATTAATATCAATATCTTGGGGCTATACTTAATGGACTTGCTTCCTAAGGTTATCCACCCTCATTCTTTGTACAGGGCCCCATAGGCATGCAAGGTTGTAAGGGCATACTTGAAATCTGGGTACATATTTAGACAGGGCTCTTTTCCTATTGTTAGTGCTCTAGTGAGGGCTATCAGTTCAGCTTTCTGTGGTGAAGTTTCTGGGGCCAGGGCTGAGGACTCAACTACCAAATCAGGGGTCACCACTGCATATCTAGCACAACAATGTCCATTGATGATGAAACTGCCTTCAGCCACAAAGAAAGTCTGTTCAGGGTTCTCCATAGGGACATCAGTCAAATCCAGGTGGCTTGAGAATACAGTGTCCATAATTTCTAAACAGTCATGATCAGGGGATCAAGACCAACTGATAACAACATAGCAGGATTGAAAGCTTGACTGACCCTTCAGTTGTATCTGGGGTTTTCACACAACATACTCTAATACTTCAACATTCATAGATTTGTTAGCTAGTAATTTCCTTTGTATTTCATATTGGTTAGAACAGAGTGTGGTACAGTAACTTGAAGATTCTGTCTCAAAGGGATTTTTCTTTTAGTTTTTGCTTACTAGGAAGGCTGTAGCTGTAACAGCTTCTCAAATAAGGTCCAAGAGATTGAGTCAACACTCCCAGAACATTTCCTTGCGACTCATGAACATAGAGACTGCAAGGTTTTCTGGACATCGGGTAGACCCAGAACTGGTGATAACATCAGAGCGGTTTTCAAAGATCAAAAGACTGCATTCCTATTCAAGTCCCCATTCCAATGGAGACTTTTTCATTCCTTTGGTAGCTTGATACAATGTGATACAATGGTTTTGCTAGCAGCGCAAAATTGGGGATCCATATACAACAGTACCCTGTGGCACCCAAGAAGGCTCTCACTTGCCTCCTGGTGGTTGGAGTAGGAATACTGCATACAGCTGCTTTGCGTTCTGGTAAGGGTTCCAGGCGTCGAATTCCGCTGGACAACTGGAATCCTAGGTATTTAACTTGTTTGACATAATTATGCTTTGGCTCTTGAGACTTTGTATCCAGCCTCATTAAAAAGGTGCAAGAGTTCACTGGTGGCTGGTGGACATTCACTTTCTGAGTTGGTGGTTATGAGCAAGTTGTCCACATATTGAAGTAGAATTTTTTCCTTTTTTTTTTTTTTCTTGAGTTTCTGGATAACTTGTCAAATCTTTTGCTGAGTGAGGCGAGTTCTTGAATTCTTGAGGTAATCTTGTCCAGATGAGTTGGCCCCGCCTCCTTGTAGTGGGGTCTTGGGCTAAGCGTATGCAGAAAAAAACATCTACTGTAAGTCCAGAATGATGAAATGTATAGCTTCAGCAGAGATCAGTTCCAAGAGAATATAAGGATTTTGGTACCACTGGTTGTATAGTTTCAGCTGCATCATTCATTCTTCTTAGATCCTGCACTGGGCGGTAATCACCTGTCCCAGGCTTCTTGACTGGCTTGAGGGTGACAATGGCAGGAGCTATGTTCTTCGCTAGGCCAAGTGGGTTATCTTCTGCCCATACTTTAGGTGGGGCTATGAGGTTGGTAAGTGTACAGCTTGTTGCTTTGGATGCAGGTGAATAGAACCGCCATTCTTCTTCTTGGGGACAGTTAACACCATCAGGCCAGCAGATTTTGCGTTTCATTTTTCCCCCTTCAACAAAGGATATCTGTGCTTGAAGCTTTGCAAGCAGGTCTCGGCCCAAAAGTGGAATAGGGCATTCAGGCATATACAGGAACTGGTACATTATTATTATTTTTTTTTCTAGTTCACACATGTGGTTCTGCAGAAAAGGCTTTGCGAGAAAAACACAGGGGCTACTGGCTTTAGTATTCTGCTCCTGTATCCCCCATAAAAGTCCATATATTGGTCCCCTATTTTTCAGACTGACTCCTGGGGACCCAGGGAAACTGGAGAGTCCGGTCTGGCCTAGTCTTCATCCATGCTGTAGCCCTCTTCGGCTGCCACTCACGCTATAGCTGCTTCACTCTCGTGCTGAAACACTGTGCTTGGTTTATTGTTTTATGACTTTGCAATCAAGTACTCCCTCGGGAGTCAAGATACGGGCATTCACTTCTCTAATGTCCTTCTTTTTCTATAATGGGCGCACTCACACCCAGTTTTCACATCCGCTGCTCCTTCGATTAGGAAAACCTCCACATCATCCAACTAAAATATCTGTTCTCTTTTTTCCATCTTACAATTTTTACATTCTCTGTCCTTCTTCAACAATCCACATACTTTCTGATAAACTTTCATTTAACCATTATGCCCGCAAATTCATCCAGTTCTCTGCAATTTCAGTTCATTAGTTCAATCAAGTCCTAAAACTTCTCAGTGCAGTTTTTTTTTTCAGTTCTAAACAAGTCTGGTCAGCTGACTTTCACTTCTAGTCCGGAGGGGGTGGACATTCCCCTGTTGCAGAGGTGGCTAGCAAACTACTTGGGAATCTGTAGTCCCCCCCCCCTCTCCTGGATTCTGTTTCTCCTAGCAATGCTCTATCCAGGAGGTTTTTTTTTTTTTTTTTTTTAATGATCACCTTCTCTGCTGTGGGCAAATTTTTTCCCGCCCCCCGGGGGGGGGGGGGGGTTTGACATCATCGGTGGACTGGGCTCCATCCCCCCCTTAAGCACTCTGAACAGAACTACTTACAGAGAGAGAGAGACGAGACAGGATATCTAGAAATTCTGGGGCAAAATCCTGATTGGGACAGAGACATTTCATAATCTTCAGTAAATCCCTTACTGAAATTCTTGATCATACTTGAAAAGACACTTATTATTTCTGTAAACATAGGGCAGGCAGGAAACACTTAGATTGAGCACATACATCCATTATGCTTCTTATAGAGAGAACTATAGCTATCTGTCAGCATGTCTCTGCAAAAGAAATTATTTTTTTAGTTCAGGAAGCAAATATTTAAAAGACATTCCGGATATTTTTCATAAAATACAGTACACCTTTCCTTTTTTTTTTTTTTTTTAAATACAGAAAAACAAATTAATTTATCTTAAAAGCCAATATTGTAAAGGTCAGTTTAGCTAACTGATTTGTTCATTAGTAACCAGCACAGAGGGGAAGCATGCATTCAAATGACTTATACTCATTCATAAAAAGATAAACTTTGTTTTTAAAACTTTTGGTTAAACAGAGCTAGTGAAACCAGAGAAAAAAACTAATTATAAATTCATCACGCTTCGATTAAATGAAGAGACTTTTCAAATCGGGAGTCCCTTTTCATTCCTAGGAGAAATCTCCTGCAGTCTCCAGCAGTCTCTTCAGAACTTTTTTTTTTTTTTTTTCTGCAGGCTATGTGGAAGCCACACCCCTCTGCTCGCGGGGAAACAATTGAACTGTGCTCATAAAAAGAGACTTCTCATTCACATGGACAGAGAGATGCCAGAAAAAAAATTTAAATCAATGTTAAGTCGTGATCTAATTACTTTGTAGATCAAAGGAAAAACAAAAACAGTTCTTTATCATTTCCTATTTAAACTGTTTCAGTGCTTACTGAAAATTTGAACATACAGCCGACAGAAATTCCTCTCACTTGGTCCGCAACCCATAAGGGATTAATACAAACTTAATCCTTTTCAGGCTAAACCCAAAAACTATCGGGACCCACAATCCTGACTAAACATTCTTATTAAATGATAAATAAATGATATATATTACATAACCACAGCAGAAGGAACAAAAACATATTAAATAAAACAGGTACAATTTGCCTGAAATAAGCACAAACTACCAGCATTGAGATTTCAGCCTGCACAGGATTAGAAAGACGACACTATACATTCTTTCCTTCAGACACGCCCCCTGTCAGTTTTTCACACTGCAGTAGAAAAACGAACTGGGTCAGACCAGCTTTTTGATTTCTAAAAATGACTGTAGGTGTTTTGGGTCTTCATTCTGCTCTATTAATACAATTTCTTAATCAGTGAACTGTCACAAATTACTCAACAGAATAATCTCACATTTATAACAGAAGGGAAACTCGCAGTTTCAACAGATAGCAAAAATCAAATACACAGGACGGACAATACACCAAACGCTTCATCCGTTTCGCGACCTAGACGCAGTCACCCGACTAGGAACTGCGCTAGTCCAGAGTCCACTCTCGCTTGGTCCGTGCTGCCAGACCTCTCATTCACACTTCATTCACACAATCATGCTAGCAACGTATCTTAGAATGCATTCCTTTCTATCTATTCTGACTAGTCTTATCCAATTTCCCAATTACAAAAAGGATGGGGGTTTCACCCGGCGAATACCCATGCGGGGTTACTCGGCCCTTCCTTGAGAGGTGATCATGCTCTCTTACCAATTCCCAATATCTCGAGATTACAAGTTACAAATTCTTACCAAAGTTTCAAACTGCAGTTCTAACTCATCTGTCTAGACAGGTTTTCAAAACTATACTTACCAGATCTGGTTCCCAAGCTTCTGAGTTGGATCCTGGACTCCCCCGGGTCGGAGGTGTTGGCCAGCTGGATTCAGTGCCTGCCGAGGCCAGGCAGAACTCCCTCCGATTCAAGAGGATCGGTGGGCCCAGGGAAATTCCCCTGCGTCGGATTGGCATGGTTCCAACTGGACCAAACCTCAAGGCGAATTACGTGGATTTATTCACTTGAACACTATCCACCACTCGCACTTCCAGGCCAACGCACCAAGAATGTAGCAGCAGATAAGCATGCAATAAATAAAACCAGGAGTCATTTCAAAGATCCAAGCCAGTTTAATGTGCACATGGCTCAAGCAATAAGCAATTTCAAAATGGCTGAGCAATGGCTTCTAGTAAAACAACAACTTTTATAGCTTTCTTGTCCATTCTAAGCATAGGCAAACTTTTCATTGGTCCCAGTACCCCTTTCACCCATCTATTGGTCCCGGTACTGATATGGCTACCCAATCGGGACTCTGGTCTGGGCTCAGCACCTGGTTGCCCCCCTTCTAGTCCCAATTACAATGGTCAGTGTCTCTAACTTGTTACATCTCTCCTCCAAGGTCGCTTAGCTTGTTAAAACATATGGGAAGCAGGGCACTGTAACCTTGCTTTTTGCAGAGTTAATTAATTCCATAGAAGCATAGCACACCTTATCAGTACCAATTAAACTTGTTTTTCTATATTTTCTAAGTTTCGTTTCTGCTTAGCTATGTTCAGTTAAACTGAGTTAAGTTTCAATTCTATGGTGTCATCATTCAGGGGGGTTTTCATTCCTCTGGGCCTAACTACAGGCTTCAGTTACAGGTCAAGCTGCTCAGGCCTGTCTGCTTAGTTCAATTAGCATGGATCATAGGCCGTCGCCTACCACACTACTGGATGTATAGTTTCAACTGCACTGTTCACTCGTCGCAAATCCTGCACTGGGCGGTAGTCACCCGTCCCAGGCTTCTTGACTGTGAGGAGGGGGGTGTTCCAGGGCGATTGGCATTCTCTGAGGAGTCCATACTATAGTAATTTCTTTAGATGACAATGAATGCCTTCGATTGCTGGTTGTGGGAGAGGATATTGTCGCACATGCACTGGTTCTGCTCCTGGTTTAAGGGTGACGAGCACAGCAGCTATATTCTTCGCTAGGCCAGGAGGATTATCCTCTGCCCACACTCCGGGCAGAGCTGAGATGCTGGTGGGTATTGTCGCCGCGCCTCCCGCCCGGGCCGATAGCCAGTAAGCAGGAGGGCGTCGCCTTATTGCCCTCTTTGAATAATGTCCACAAATATGGCTGCCAGCTAGGATTGCTGGGAAATGTAGTTCAGTTATTCCTCAGAGCAAATAGTGTGACCACACGGTATTAGGCAAAAACAGAGAATATTTTTATTTTCGGGATTTCCCCCTCGCATCAAATTCAATAGCACTGAACATAAATCGGATACATCTCCAAAGCAAAGAATAATAAAGTCCAACAGGTTGTATTCACAGAGTTGGGAACTTTTACTTCCAATATCAGCAGTTAACTTTGGTACTAAGAACTGTCTTACAAAGCTCAGGCTGTTAACTTTTGCAAGGTAACTTAACTTTCCTATGAAGACTGTTTCTTTCACATCTCCTATACAAGGAGGCTCACAGCTTCTAAAACACCCAACAAGTTTTACTTCTCTTCAGAGCATTGTGGGAACAAACACATTGCTTAAAAACTTCTGGTGAGTTTTTCTTGCTGTGTCTTTCAGCTTCATACAAATAAGCTTTGCACTGCTTTAAACAATCATTCTTTTACATGTGCTTAAGCTCAGCACACATCAAACTCATTAGCCCTGCAATATGAACACTGCATCTCCTCAGACTCACTCTCATACGGTTCATTGCAGCCTTCTATCTCCATTTCTTCAATGGATTCATTGCAACTGTCTTCAGGTGGAACAGTGTCATAGAGCTTATTATTCTCCTTCTGTAACAACTCATTCAGCTTTGATAACAAGTGTTTCTTTTGCTCTATTTCAGCAGAGTTTAAACACGAAGTTTCTTTCTCCCTAATAAAACTCTTCACTTCTGAATCACAGCAGCTGTTAGCAAACTTCCTATCTCTCATGAAAGCTTGCTTTGAGGCATTTTGGCTACGGCAGCTTCTAGCACTTTTTTTAGTTCTCTATCTCTTCAGAGGGAGTTTGGCTAGGGAACACAGAAAAGCTTTTTCCCATACCTCTGTAGCTTAGCTGGCTAGCTGAGTTGCTTCCCCCACTGGGGACTGACTCTTCCAGCTTCCTTTCACGCAGGGACTTTGAAACACGCACTTGCCTTGACTCTGGGCTTCTCAGCTGTTCCAATCCTTCCTGCTCTGTGCCATGCTGCTTTCTCTCTTCATTCAACTGCCTCTCTCCTGGCAGTTTCCCATTTAGCTGTGTCTGCCTCTGATCTGTTCCTCTCAGATCCAACTGCTTGTCCGTCTTCTTCCTTGTTCCCTTCCTCGCTTTCCTTGTTCCTGTTCTCCCTAACTGCTCAAACACTGCAGTTTTAAACTGATCCTTCTTAGGGACCACACCCTTCTCCCAGCCCACGTGGGAGCTGCTAGGACTCAACCTAGCTCTGACATGCTGAAGTGGGCGGGGCTTGGTCCTGGCTGCATTCTGACTCAGAGGTTTGTGGTTACTAGGGAAACCCTGTTTGCTACTATTTTTAAAGGGACAGGATTCACTTTCTTGCCACTCCATCTCCCCTGAACAGCCTTCGTCATCACACATTCCCCCCCTTAAGATATTATGGGCTGGGGTGATTCTCTCATCACAGCACATAATTCTTGCTAAAGAACCACTGTCGTTCTCAGATGTGCCTCTATATAACGCATCAGCGTTCTGGTGCAGCTTGCCAGCCCTGTGTTCTATCTGGAAATCGAACGCTTGGAGCGCCATGTACCATCTCGTCAATCTGGCGTTATGGTCCTTCATTTGGCCAAGCCACTTCAACAGGGCATGATCTGTCATCAACAGGAACTTTCTGCCCGCTAGGTAAAACTTTAGGGACTCCACAGCCCACTTTACTGCGAGACATTCCCTCTCAATGGTGGAATAGTTCTTCTCAGCGGGTGACAGCTTCCGACTCAGAAAAAGCACCGGATGCTCAACGCCTTCATACTTCTGGGAGAGCACCGCTCCCAGCCCGGTCTCAGAAGCATCAGTCTGTAAAATAAATGGCAGACTGAATTCTACCCCCCGCAATACCGGGGCTGCACACAGCTCCTCCTTTAGGCGTTCAAAAGCCGCATCTGCTTCTGCGGTCCACCTCAACTGATTCGGCAGGTTCTTCTTCAGCATATCCGATAACGGTGCGCTCTTCTCCGCAAAGTGTGAAACGAATCTTCGGTAGTAACCCACCAGGCCAAGGAAACTACGCAACTGTTTCTTGTTGGTGGGTCGTGGAAAAGCCCTCACGCTCTCGACCTTGTTCAGCAAGGGTTTCACGGTGCCATGTCCTACTAAGTGGCCCAGGTACTTCACTTCCTGGCCCCCGAACATGCACTTTGCTGGATTCAGTGTCAGGCCAGCCTCCCTCATCGCCTGTAGTACTGCTCTTATCCGGGACAGATGCTGATCCCATCTGGCGCTATGAATAACGATATCGTCCATATACGCCGTAGCGTGTTCTTGATGTGGCCGGAGTACTAAGTCTACGAGGCGTTGACACGTGGCCGCCGCTCCATGGAGGCCAAATGGCATTCAGCGAAACTGGAACAGACCCGATGGCGTACTAAAGGTGGTTTTCTGGCGATATTCCCTGGTCAGAGGAATCTTACAGTAGCCTTTGGTCATATCCAGTGTCGTGAGATATCGGGCCTGGCCGAGCCGGTCAAGAAGCTCCTCTATGCGAGGCATCGGATATGTGTCAAATTTTGAAATAGCATTGACTCTTCTAAAATCAATGCAAAATCGGAGAGATCCTTCTGGCTTAGGAACCAGCACAATCGGGCTGTTCCACAGACTCTTCAATTCTTCAATTATGCCTAGATCAAGCATTTCCTTAACTTGATCTATCACCTCCTGCCTCTTGGCTTCGGGCAGTCTGTACGGCCGCTGCCAAACAACTTCACCCGGTGGCATCAAGATCTCGTGGGCGACGAGCCTAGTCTCCCCCGGTACAGGCGTCATGACATCAGAGAAACTCTTGATCAGGCGCTCCAACTCTTGTCTCTGGGTCCATGAGAGGCCTTCTCCCATCCTCAGCTCAGGTTTCTTTTTGCAATCGCTCAACTGGGGTCCTAGGTCATCTTCTACCTTCTCCTCCACCGTCGCTGCCAGCCCTTGCAGGTCTGTATATTCGGAGGAACCGAAACCCTGGGTTCCCCGTGCCGTGTCAGAAACCATGTCCACCTCCTCCAGAGGAGGGAACCCTACTCATTCACAGATAAGCTGGGCTATACGGTCGCCCACGCTTACTTGAAAGTCTTCTGACCCGAAATTGAATAAGAGAATTTTGACTGCACCCCTGTAATCCGGGTCGATGACGCCAGCCCCGACATCGATGAAGTGCTTCACGGCTAGGCCGGAATGAGGGGCGATGCGTCCGTAACAACCAACTGGGATCTCCATCTGGAGAGCAGTGTTCACCAATGCTTTCCCATGTTTCGGGACGATGATATCCTCTGCACTGTATAAATCAAAGCCCGCTGCTTGTGGGGTGGCCTTTTTTCGGTGCCCGTGCCTCTGGACTCATTTTGCAATATCGGAGGGAAAAAATGGGCTTCTTGGGGGACTCCTCCATAGGTAGGTGCAATGTATCCTTTTTGCTCTTTCCAAACAAGGGGCTAGGAACAGCCACTGGCTTCACAACTGTTGGGTGAGGGGTTTCAGATGAGTTACTGGCAGCCACCATCCCCTCTTTCTTCTGCAAGCGCTGCTGCATGCCTTTTTGGAATTGGGGCCAATCCCTCCCAAGTACTACCTCCTGTGGTAAATGAGGGACTATCACTACAGGGACCCTTTTCTCAATCCCTAGCCCTTTTACCCTGACTTGGTAAATAGGATATGTGGACGCGGTTCCATGCACACACCTAATCTTTACTGTGCCCTTAGGTGTACTGGGTGTTTTCTTATCTTGGGCCCTTATCTTACGCCACAAGCTCTTAGAAAGCATTGACTGATCAGAGCCTGAGTCTAATAACGCTTTCGCTGGTAGACCCTGCACAGTAACTGCCAGTAAGAAACCCTCTCTAGTCATACCTGGCTCATTCATTACTAATGCTATCCTCATCTTGCAGTCTCGCTGTAAATGGCATTCACTTCCACACTTTGTGATGTAGCAGACTCTTATGAGACAATGGAAACTGATAGTGATCCGGTGGAGAGAGCCGGTACTGCAGGGGAATGCAGGATTTTCTCTGATGAAAGGAAAAAATGCAGGGCTAATCAGGAACCACTCCTCACTTCAAGGCAGATGAAAAGCCAAGTCCCTGATTGGGCACGCCCAAGCAGGAGGCGGGCAGTGCTGCACTCAGCCAGCTTGTTAAAAACCCAGAAACAGTTAGGGAAGCATCGTGACAAGCAAGGAGTTTGGGAAGAAGGACACAAGCACCTGGATGAGGATAGGTCCGATGACCAGGAACAGGAACCGAGAGAGAGAGAACCACTAAGCAGCTGTGATCCAAGAAGGAGCAGACAGAAGCTGGGAGACTCAGGGGCAGAGAAAGATTTCTGGAAGCAGAAGAATTCTAAGGCACTGAGAGACCCAAGGCTGCAGCTCAGGAGTTTAAAGGACCCAGAAGAACCTTGGAATAGGAGGCAAAGGGATAAGGATTTACCCTGGAAGAAGCCCAAGCATAAGGTATCTGGTGGGTGTGGCACGGCTAGCAAGCTTAACAGTGGAAAGCCAGAAAGAGTGAATTTTAATTGTGAAAGACAGGATAAAGGCAGAAAGTTTGATAATAACTGGTTAAGCCAAGAAAAGCCTGACTGTTTTCCTTTTAACACTCTGAGAGAATCTCTAAACACAGCTGAAGCGTTTTACCCTGCACTGCCATGTGGAGATAGGTGGGGGAAGGGAAATGCTTGCACGCTGAAATGTTGTCCAAGTAAAAGCACTGATAATTGCCTAGAGATAAGAAATATAAACAAGCATTTACCTGAAGGAGGATTTGCTCAGCCTAGCTCAGAAAATACACAGGCTGAATTACTTCTCACTGAATTCAGAGAGTTCCTTAAAAGCAGAGCAGTTTCTACTCAGAACGTAGCAAAGCCATTGATCAGCTGGCAAGAAGAAATGCCTTTAATTTCTTTGCCATCTACAGAACAGGAAGTCCCGATGGATTGCTCTACCTGTATGATTCCAAAGGACATTTAAGTGTTTTGCTTGCCAGTGTTGTATGTAAAAAAATAGCAAAGTTACCTCACTGTTTGCTGGGATAAAAGAGCTTATCTGAAGAGAATAAGGGGAAGCATATTCTGTGCAATTCAGGAGCAGTGCTGATATCAGAGCTTTCTGTTACCTTAATGAAAAGGAGATCACATGACAGGTGAATGTGATCAGTAATGGACATTCAGTTAAGCAGTGGAAAAAGCCTTGTTTAAGTTCAGTTTCTCAATCTTGTTTTGTGCCATATTATTTCATTTTACGTCTGCTGCATTTGAACTGCGAAAGCGGGAAATAAACCTCACACAAAAAAGAAATATTCTTTGCCTTGCCTTATCACTTGAGCACCAACACAACTACAACATTAACCCTCAAGGGCATTCAAGGTCAGCCCCTCCCTTAACCCTCAAGGTCCAGGGAGTGGGTGGGTGGCAAAGTGGCGTAGTATTGAGGATACTGCGCAGGCGCAAGAAATAACCACAGCAAGAAACTGCAGAAGCTGACTTCCAGGATGTACCCAGCCAAAGAGCTGACCAACCCCAAACAAGGAAGGAGACTGCAGGACTACAGGATCTTCTGTTCCTGACGTGCTTGTATACCACCTGAGCCAGGTAAAGGGTATCCACCCCGGGTAACCAGGATACCAGGGCAAGGGTGAAGCCTAGTGGTGACTAAGGAGAAAGGGAAAAACAAAACAAAAAAAAAGAGCAGATAGCCAAAGTGTACTGTGTTTTCCGCACTTGGGTCTCTTTTTTTTTATTTGTTTCAGGTATCCCAAGATGGCGATGGACGCCAAAGAAATTTTTCAATGGATGGCGACGCAGCTGGAGTGCCAGAGAGACCTTGCGTTAGAGGCCCAGGAGAAAGCCAACGCAAGCATGCGTGAACAGCAGCAGCCTCTACTCACTCTCATGGAGGAATGGATGAAAGAGAGGAAGCAAGCCGCTGGACAATCATCTACAACAGGTTCCAATATAACAGGCCCTGTACAACCTGTCAGTTTACAGGCGGGAACTGTGTTTAATTTTGGACAGCTTACTAATCAAGATGACGTTGATGACTATCTTGAGAGCTTTGAAAGAGTAGCTTGCCTTAGCTCATGGCCTAAGGAGCACTGGGCTCTAAGACTGGCAGCATCCCTTATTGGGGAAGCGATGGCCGCTTACCGCGCCATGCCTGCTGCCATGGCTGGCAATTATGATGAAGTAAAAAAGGTGATCAGGGAGAGATTAGGGCTCACTCCTTTAGTCTACCACACGCGTTTGAGGAGTGTGAGACTGAGGCCGAGTGAGACGCCTAAGTCATTATGTCATAGGGTTCAAAGCTTGCTTGATAAATGGTTAACTCCAGAAGGGAGGTCTGTGGAGTCAATACTGGATGCTTTTATTTTAGAGCAGTACATGAACGCTCTACCACAAGGAATCCGCACCTTCCTAATCTTGCAGAATTGCAAATCTCCCCAAGAAGCTGTTGCACTCTCTGAGAGATATATAGAGGCAGAGCTAACTGCCCAGAGAGCTGGCACTACTTCCCAGGAGTCACGCAGCCGCAGATTAGAAAGGGACGGAAGGGTGTATGAGGACCCTGTAAAGATGTGCATGCCTTTATGGAAAAGCTCTAAGAATAGGCTAAAATGTTACAGTTGTGGGCAAGAGGGACATTTGAAAAAGCACTGTGTTGTAAAAACTGCTTTGATAGCGGATAGTCATGTGGAAGATAGACAGGGATTTCTTCTGTCTATTGAAATACAGGGAATTACCACTCAAGCTTTTCTGGATTCAGGAGCTGAGGTAAGCATGCTCTCTGCAGAGTTGTGGCAGAGAATAAAAGACATGCAGGGCCAGGAAGTAATTCAGCCTGTGAATTCTGCTCCAATAAGATGCGTTCACGGAGGAACTTTCACTTATCCGGTATATAAATTACACATAACTGGGTTAGGTACACGAAGGACTATCCCCTTAGCAGTGGTCCCGAGTCTTCCCCATGCAGTAATTTTAGGCAAGGACTGGCCACAATTCCACAGAGGGCTAGTACAAGGCTTGCAGGAGAGAGAGGGGTCCCACGCAGGAAAAGTCTCTGAGGAAGCACAAGCTCTGGCCACAGAGAAAGTGAGGTCAGTTCCTCGACCCTTACTGGCCCAGGCCAGCAAAGGTAGCCAGAGGAAGGAAGTTCCGAGGGCAGACAGCGCAGGAAAACCTAAGTTTGTCCTAAGGTTTTGTAAGATGACCCCGAATGCTCAGCCACCCCAGAGAGCCACGCCTAGTGCCGCCGGATATGATCTTACCAGCGCCGAAGATATGGTAGTCCCAGCTGGCAGAAAGGCACTGGTGGACACGGCGCTACAAATAGAATTACCTGCTGGATATTATGGGCGACTAGCTCCACGGTCGGGCCTAGCCCTGAAACATTTTATAGACATTGGTGCGGGTGTAATAGACCCAGACTACCGTGGCTCGGTAAAGGTACTCCTTTTTAACTTTGGAAAAAGCGACTTTAGAGTGAAGACGGGAGACCGCATTGCGCAACTAATTTGTGAACGCGTCGGTCTTCCCCCTTTGGAAGAGGTACCTGTTTTGTCCACAACGGTGCACGGCACGCAGGGTTTCGGGTCTACAGGGACCAACAGTTTGCAAGGGTTGTCAGCTTCAGTGGAGAGGGAGGAGGCCGAAGAGGAGGACCTTGGACCCCAGCTGACTGACTGCAAGTTAAATCCTGAACCTCGACTTGATGAGGGACTCTCGTGGGCACAGAAACAGGAACTTACCCAAGTGCTGTCAAGGTACAAAGATGTTCTTACGCCTGTACCTGGAGAAACGAGATTGATAGCGCACGACATAATAACACCCCCGGGCGAAGTGATAAGGCAGCGCCCTTACCGACTACCGGAGGCGAAAAAGAACGAGGTAATACGACAGGTGGGAGAGATGCTAGCCATGGGGATAATCGAAGAATCCCGGAGCCCATGGAATAGTCCCATCGTCATGGTACCCAAACCGGATGGCTCGATCCGGTTTTGTATTGATTTTCGGAAGATTAACTCAATATCCTGGTTTGATTCATATCCGATGCCGCGGATTGAGGAATTGCTCGATCGACTGGGACAAGCAAAATATCTGACGACGCTGGACATGTCAAAAGGGTATTGGCAAGTGCCCCTTACTAGAGATGCCAGGCCAAAGACGGCGTTTAGTACACCTATTGGCCTCTATCAATTCAAGAGGATGCCCTTTGGCCTGCATGGCGCTGCAGCCACTTGTCAACGCCTTATGGACATGGTCCTTCGTCCACATCAGTCTTACGCAGTCGCCTACATGGATGACGTCGTCATCCATAGTGAGACATGGACACAGCATGTACAAAGAGTGGAAGCTGTTCTACGAGCAATCCGGGATGCAGGCCTCACGTTGAACCCTGCCAAGTGTCTCTTCGGGGGACAGGAAGTTAAATACTTGGGTCATGTCGTGGGCCATGGGGTAGTAAAACCCTTGCTCAGCAAAGTCGCAAGTGTACAGGCCTTCCCAAAACCTGCCAATAAAAAACAATTGCGCAGCTTTTTGGGATTGGTAGGGTACTACCGAAGATTTATTCCACACTTTTCGGAAAAGACCGCCTTGCTAACCGACATGCTGCGAAAGAATGCTCCTAATGCACTCAAGTGGAGTGAAGACGCCGAAGGAGTGTTTGAACTTTTGAAACGTCAACTTTGTGAAGCACCGGTTTTGAGGGGAGTGGACTTCTCAAAACCATTTATACTACAGACAGATGCCTCAGATACAGGCCTGGGCGCTGTTTTGTCCCAGCGACATGAGGGTATGGAACACCCAGTCCTATTCCTGAGTAGGAAATTGGCACCCGCGGAGAAGAATTACTCCACCATTGAGCGCGAGTGTTTGGCCATCAATTGGGTTATTGATGCGCTGCACTTCTATCTAGTAGGGAGAAGATTCATTCTGATCACGGACCACGCACCATTGAAATGGTTGAACCAGATGCACAACCATAACTCCCGGCTAACCCGTTGGTTTATGGCCCTACAGGCTTTCGAGTTCCAGGTGGAGCACAGGCTGGAAAGCTTCATCAAAACGCTGATGCCTTAAGTAGAATCACGTGCTGTGCGGGCGAGCCTACGCCAGCCCGTGATATCTTAAGGGGGGGATCTGTGATGTAGCAGACTCTTATGAGGCAATGGAAACTGATAGTGATCCGGTGGAGAGAGCCGGTACTGCAGGGGAATGCAGGATTTTCTCTGATGAAAGGAAAAAATGCAGGGCTAATCAGGAACCACTCCTCACTTCAAGGCAGGTGAAAAGCCAAGTCCCTGATTGGGCACGCCCAAGCAGGAGGCAAGCAGTGCAGCACTCAGCCAGCTTGTTAAAAACCCAGAAACAGTTAGGGAAGCATCGTGACAAGCAAGGAGTTTGGGAAGAAGGACACAAGCACCTGGACGAGGATAGGTCCGATAACCAGGAACAGGAACCGAGAGAGAGAGAACCACTAAGCAGCTGTGATCCAAGAAGGAGCAGACAGAAGCTGGGAGACTCAGGGGCAGAGAAAGATTTCTGGAAGCAGAAGAATTCTAAGGCACTGAGAGACCCAAGGCTGCAGCTCAGGAGTTTAAAGGACCCAGAAGAACCTTGGAATAGGAGGCAAAGGGATAAGGATTTACCCTGGAAGAAGCCCAAGCACAAGGTATCTGGTGGGTCTGGCACGGCTAGCAAGCTTAACAGTGGAAAGCCAGAAAGAGTGAATTTTAATTGTGAAAGACAGGATAAAGGCAGAAAGTTTGATAATAACTGGTTAAGCCAAGAAAAGCCTGACTGTTTTCCTTTTAACACTCTGAGAGAATCTCTAAACACAGCTGAAGCGTTTTACCCTGCACTGCCATGTGGAGATAGGTGGGGGAAGGGAAATGCTTGCACGCTGAAATGTTGTCCAAGTAAAAGCACTGATAATTGCCTAGAGATAAGAAATATAAACAAGCATTTACCTGAAGGAGGATTTGCTCAGCCTAGCTCAGAAAATACACAGGCTGAATTACTTCTCACTGAATTCAGAGAGTTCCTTAAAAGCAGAGCAGTTTCTACTCAGAACGTAGCAAAGCCATTGATCAGCTGGCAAGAAGAAATGCCTTTAATTTCTTTGCCATCTACAGAACAGGAAGTCCCGATGGATTGCTCTACCTGTATGATTCCAAAGGACATTTAAGTGTTTTGCTTGCCAGTGTTGTATGTAAGAAAATAGCAAAGTTACCTCACTGTTTGCTGGGATAAAAGAGCTTATCTGAAGAGAATAAGGGGAAGCATATTCTGTGCAATTCAGGAGCAGTGCTGATATCAGAGTTTTCTGTTACCTTAATGAAAAGGAGATCACATGACAGGTGAATGTGATCAATAATGGACATTCAGTTAAGCAGTGGAAAAAGCCTTGTTTAAGTTCAGTTTCTCAATCTTGTTTTGTGCCATATTATTTCATTTTACGTCTGCTGCATTTGAACTGCGAAAGCGGGAAATAAACCTCACACAAAAAAGAAATATTCTTTGCCTTGCCTTATCACTTGAGCACCAACACAACTACAGCATTAACCCTCAAGGGCATTCAAGGCCAGCCCCTCCCTTAACCCTCAAGGTCCAGGGAGTGGGTGGGTGGCAACTTATAACACGCTCTTCTTACATACTTTCTCCTATCCATAGGCACACATCCATCCTTAACATTCTTCAGCTTTCCTTCCTTATCCGATACAGCACCTGAAAGTTTAGCAGAAGCAACACTTTTATCTTGAGCTACGGCCTCTGCCTCAAGAAACCGCTCAGAGAGCACAATAGCTTCCTGTGTACTTCTACAACCTTGCAATATCAAGAAGGTCTGCATCCTTTCTGGTATGGCAGTCAAGAACTGTTCAAGAATGATGTTGTCTAACACAGTGTCTAGGGTTTTACCTTCTGGCTCCAACCATTTGGATACCAGCCCCTTTAAATGATGATAAAACGCTCTCGGTGTCTCATCTGAACGCAGTCTGGCGTTCCGTAACTGACGGTGATAGACCGAGGGTGTTAATCCTAGTCTATCTTTTATCGCTCTTTTCACTTCCTGATAGTCATTGACTAAAGCCGACGGTACAGCTTGGTAGGCGGCTAAAGCCTCACCGGTCAGTGATATTGCCAACCTTACCGCCCATTGGTCTTTTGGCCAATTAGCTATCTGAGCAACTCTCTCAAATGCTTCTAGGAAGTCGTCGATATTATCATTTTCTTTTAACTGTCCAAAGCTAAGTGTCTCTTTGGACCACGGTCCAAATGTGCGGGCTAACCCCAATCTTGCAAAACCTGTAGTTGGTGGGGCAGGCTCTGGCGTCTTCTTGGACTCCTTTAACCAGGCCTCCATCAGCTCAACCAATGGCTTCTGCTGGGCTTCCAACCTGACGGCAGCTCTCTCCTGGAGCTCCAAGGACAAGGCCTTCTGTTGGTCAAATTGGGAGGCCATCCAATTAAGGACCTCTTTCACCTCCATGGTCATCTTGCTTATTCCTGCAGAAATGACAAAAAGAAAAATACACCACCCAAGTGCGGCACAAACACAGTATTATCCCTTGTCACCTGCTCCAACACCGCCCCTCCCAGTACCAGTATCCTTAACTATCCCTTAGTTAGATACTCTGTACCTGGTACTGGTGGTGCGTCTTGCTTATCAGCAGCGTAGGGTCTCCGCGGGACCTCTGACTCTCCGGACCAGTCGAACTCAGCACTGACTCTCTCAGTCTCAGCCGTTCGTACCACTCATCCGACGTCCTCCTGCAGATCTCTGGAATACGCTGTTGTGGCTTCCTCTTTGCGCATGCGTGTTCAGCGCTACATCCGTAGCAACTAGGCCACTCTGTCGCCGCGCCTCCCGCCCGGGCCGATAGCCAGTAAGCAGGAGGGCGTCGCCTTATTGCCCTCTTTAAATAATGTCCACAAATATGGCCGCCAGCTAGGATTGCTGGGAAATGTAGTTCAGTTATTCCTCAGAGCAAATAGTGTGACCACACGGTATTAGGCAAAAACAGAGAATATTTTTATTTTCGGGATTTCCCCCTCGCATCAAATTCAATAGCACTGAACATAAATCGGATACATCTCCAAAGCAAAGAATAATAAAGTCCAACAGGTTGTATTCACAGAGTTGGGAACTTTTACTTCCAATATCAGCAGTTAACTTTGGTACTAAGAACTGTCTTACAAAGCTCCGGCTGTTAACTTTTGCAAGGTAACTTAACTTTCCTATGAAGACTGTTTCTTTCACATCTCCTATACAAGGAGGCTCACAGCTTCTAAAACGCCCAACAAGTTTTACTTCTCTTCAGAGCATTGTGGGAACAAACACATTGCTTAAAAACTTCTGGTGAGTTTTTCTTGCTGTGTCTTTCAGCTTCATACAAATAAGCTTTGCACCGCTTTAAACAATCATTCTTTTACATGTGCTTAAGCTCAGCACACATCAAACTCATTAGCCCTGCAATATGAACACTGCATCTCCTCAGACTCACTCTCATACGGTTCATTGCAGCCTTCTATCTCCATTTCTTCAATGGATTCATTGCAACTGTCTTCAGGTGGAACAGTGTCATAGAGCTTATTATTCTCCTTCTGTAACAACTCATTCAGCTTTGATAACAAGTGTTTCTTTTGCTCTATTTCAGCAGAGTTTAAACACGAAGTTTCTTTCTCCCTAATAAAACTCTTCACTTCTGAGTCACAGCAGCTGTTAGCAAACTTCCTATCTCTCATGAAAGCTTGCTTTGAGGCATTTTGGCTACGGCAGCTTCTAGCACTTTTCTTTAGTTCTCTGACTATCTCTTCAGAGGGAGTTTGGCTAGGGAACACAGAAAAGCTTTTTCCCCTACCTCTGTAGCTTAGCTGGCTAGCTGAGTTGCTTCCCCCACTGGGGACTGACTCTTCCAGCTTCCTTTCACGCAGGGACTTTGAAACACGCACTTGCCTTGACTCTGGGCTTCTCAGCTGTTCCAATCCTTCCTACTCTGTGCCATGCTGCTTTCTCTCTTCATTCAACTGCCTCTCTCCTGGCAGTGTCCCTTTTAGCTGTGTCTGCCCCTGATCTGTTCCTCTCAGATCCAACTGCTCGTCCGTCCTCTTCCTTGTTCCCTTCCTCGCTTTCCTTGTTCCTGTTCTCCCTAACTGCTCAAACACTGCAGTTTTAAACTGATCCTTCTTAGGGACCACACCCTTCTCCCAGCCCACGTGGGAGCTGCTAGGACTCAACCTAGCTCTGATGTGCTGAAGTGGGCGGGGCTTGGTACTGGCTGCATTCTGACTCAGAGGTTTGTGGTTGCTAGGGAAACCCTGTTTGCTACTATTTTTAAAGGGACAGGATTCACTTTCTTGCCACTCCATCTCCCCTGAACAGCCTTCGTCATCACAGTATACAGGGGCCAGCTGCTTTGGATGAAGGTAGACTATAGAACCGCCATTCTTCTTCTCGGGGGACAGTCAGCACCATCAGGCCAGCAGATTTCGAATTTACAGTCATTTCCATTTTTCCTCCTTCAACAAAGGATATCTGCGCCTGGAGCTTAGCAAGCATGTCTCGGCCCAAGAGGGGAACTGAGCATTCAGGTATGTACAGGAACTGATGCGTTATTTTCCGTCCCCCCAGTTCACAGGCGCGGTTCTGCAGAAAAGGTTTGTGGTTCTAGTTCCAGTGGCGCCAACAATGGTGACAGATCGGGAAGACAAAGGAGCCACTGGCTTAGCCACTACTGAATGTTCAGCCCCCGTATCCACCATAAAGTCCATGTACTGGTCCCCAATCTTTAAGTTGACCATAGGCTCCTGGGGACCCAGGCAAAACTTGGAGCCCGGTCTGGCCTAGTCTTCATCCACATAGTCGTCTTCGGTAGTCGCCATTCCTTCTACAGCGGCTTCTTCCTGCTGGAACTGTGCGCGCTGCATTCCTCCTTGTTGCTGGAATCGCCCCCCTGCTCTCTTGGTGCTCCCTCCTCCCCTCCAGGGGGTGGAACTACTATTCGGGCATTCGTTCTTCCAATGTCCTTCTTCCTTACAATAGGCGCACTGATTTGCACTAAGGGGGACCGAGCGCTCCCTCGGCCCCTTCCCTGTCCTCTGGTCCTTCTGGTCCTTCTCCTCCACGTCCTTCAACTAGAGCTGCAGCAAGCAGATCGGCTTTCTTCTTCATCTTTCTTTCACGTTCCCTTTTACATTCTTGATCACGATTCACAAATACCTTCTGGGCAACTTCCATTAGCTGTGCTGTGTTCATGCCCGCAAATCCTTCCAACTTTTGCAGTTTCCGTTTTATGTCTCCCTGGGACTGACTCACAAAAGCCACATTCACCATATGCAAATTCTCCTGGGCTTCTGGGTCGTATGGGGTATAAAGTCTATAAGCTTCAGATAATCGTTCATAGAAGGCGGCTGGACTTTCATCTGGGCGCTGAAGAACGTCTGCCACCTTACCAATATTCATGGCTTTCTGGCCTCCCTTCCTTAGGCCTTGCAGTAGGACCTGGCGGAAACGGGCGAGGGCCCTCTCTCCCTCTGTACTATTTGGATCCCATCTCGGATCTTCATTCGGGAAATCTGCAGCCGCTGCCTGTCGGGGATCTAGGTCCCTCCCGTCTACAGGGTTCTCTTCCAGCCATCGAGTGGTTGCTCGCACTATCTGTGCCCGCTCTTCAGTAGTAAAAAGGGTGGACAAGAGCTGGCAGCAATCAGACCAGGTAGGCTGATGGGTCTGCATGATACTAGACATTAATTCTGCTAGGTCTTGGGGTTTTTCAGTATAAGAGGCATAGTGCGTTTTCCAGTTCAATAAATCTGTGGTAGAAAAGGGCACATAAACGAGACTAGCTGGCCCGGCCACAACCTGACCCTCTTCATTGAGAATAGGTAATCCGGGGACCTGGCGTAATGGCATCTGGCGAACCTCTTTCTGGCCCGCCCCTTTGCTTCGGAGGGCGTAGCGCAAATTTACGGGCCCAGCGGTGGCTCCTCCACTGGGGCCTAGACTAATGGGTGACCCTGGACTGGCAGTTGATCCCCTGCTGGCAGTTCCTTCAGAAGACGGCAGTTCTGCCGTGGAAATTTGTTCGGGACTGGGACTCCTGCTTCGGGGAGGCGGTTGTTCTCTTCGGGCAACGGAAGTGACTGATGGGGTAGAGGCAAATCAGCTGGAGGGACTCTCTCTTCCTCTGGCTCTGATCGGGGTAACAGTGGAGCTGACGGGACTGGTCTATACAGAAACAGGGGTGGATAGTTCGGGACTTCGGGAGGTTCTGGGGCTGAGTAAATGGGGGGCTTCTCTTCCTTAGTCCCCGGGACCCCCTTCGTAGTTGCTAACAGTATCCTGTACTGCTCCTCACGGCAGCGCTTCATCCAGGGGGGTCGCCTTTCACAAATATCTAACCATATACCAAGCGCTAATCCTGCCACACTTCGACTTTGCAAATGCCATCTTACAAGGTCTCCCTCAATCCACTCTTAGCCCTTTACAGATGGCCATGAATGCCGCAGCAAGAGTCCTCTACGGAGCATCCAGAAGCGACCACGTAACTCCCATTCTTAAACAGCTTCACTGGCTCCCCATCCATGGGAGGATCATCTTTAAAACCCTAGTCCTATCATTCAAGGCAATCAAGGGTATCTCATCCTCCTCACTCACAGATCTGATTCACACTGTACCCCCCAACAGATCCAGAAGAGCAACAGCCGTAAACCTACTAACAACCTCGAAGGCATCAACAAAATGCAACATGACAACCTCAAACAGAGCGTTCAGTTTATATGCACCCAAATGCTGGAACGCTCTACCCTCCGACATAAGGGCCATTACTGTCCTACCCCAGTTCAGGAAGGCACTCAAATACCACCTCTTCCTTCAATACTACCCTACCAGCAATTGAACCAGAAGAAGTGACTCACTCATGAAACCACCCTTCTGTTCTTTATATTACTATGACTCTATTCTGTTCTATGTAAATATCTCATGTATATAGTTTAACCCGGTTCTCCAAGTTGGTACTCCTGTTCGATGTAAACCAAACAGCTTGTTGTTATGGTCTTTATGTTATAATGTAAACCGCGCTGATGCCGAATAGTGCGGTATATAAGAACTTGTAATAAATAAATAATAAATAACTAGGAGTCTATATAGGGAAACTGGTCGGGGTAATGTCTACGCACTATCCCATGCACTCGGGACACAATTCTAACATCAAAAGTACCCTCTGGTGGCCACACGACGTCCAGCACCGGCCACTCCCTACCACACAATATTTCTAATCAGGACGTCGACATTTTCGTCCCGTAATCACCACTAAATCCCTTCTTAAAATTCGTGATCATACAGTTCAGCGGAGTTTGCACAGACTCCGCCCCTCCCATTATGACGTACAAGACAGCAGACAAAGAGGGCGGGTAGTATGGCTGCCGGTAAGGGGTCCGTACAGCCCACGGAACAGTAAGGGAGACAAACACCAAACGCTTCCTCCTTTTTGCGACCTGGGCGCGGTCACCCGGCCAGGAACTGCGCTACTCAGGAGTCCGCTCTTGCGTGGTCTGTGTTTCAAGACCTCTCATTCACTCAAACAAACAGGCATGCCACCAGGTTCCCAAAATTCCATAAAGGCCTACCTTACTTATCCATGAGGGGTGGGGTTTAGTCCTCGTGCATACTCATGCAAGGAGTACTCGGCCACACCCTGAGAGGTGATCAAGCTCTCGTTACCTTAAACCATATTAGTCTCGCGCATACTCATGCAAGACTTTCCCATAGCTAACTGACTAAAAACCAGACAAATTGCTACTCACCGGATCCGATAACTAATGCGCTGCGCAACCAGTTCCTCCATGGGTTGAATCCTGGACTCCCCTCGGGTTCGGAGGTGTTGGCCGGTCGGACCCGGCAGGCCGCCGAGGCAGGGCGGAACCCTCTCTGATACAAAGGGACCAAACCTGGAGGCGGTAATATGTGGTATATTCACGTACCCCACCTTCCCGGCCAACGCACCAGGAATATGTTGCAGCGAAGTGCACGCAATGAATAATACCAGGAGTCAGTGCAAAGATCCAAGCCAATTTATTGTGCACAAGTCTCAGGCAATGTCACATTACCTATCCAATTGGGAACTCTCTCTGGGCCTAGCACTCTGTTCCCCCTGCTCAGAATTCTCTAACAAAGGCACAGTTCTTAGACTTTGATACATTTCTCCTACAAGGTCACTTCTAGCTTAGAGAACGTGTGAACACAGAGCACTGGAACATATCTCATCAGCATAGAAGAATTCAACAAAGGATTCATACAACCTTATCAAAAGCAGTTTAAAGCAGTTTCTCTAACTTTTACTGACTTTGTTTTTTTCTCAGCATTACTATTCTCAGGTGGGGGCTGGGACTCAGGCCTAGCTGACAGGCCTCTCATGCATTTACAGGCTATTCTAGGCCATAGCCTGCCACAATATAAGAGATGCATATTGGAGTGGAGGAGTAGCTTAGTGGTTAGAATGCTGGCTTGGTAACCAAACAACTAGGGTTCAGTTCCCAAGTCACTTAACCCTCCATTGCCTCAGAAGAAAGGCCTGGCAATCTACTTCCAGTCACACTGCCAAGAAAACCCAGGAGCATCTGGGTCACCAGGGGTCAGCATTGACTCAAAGGCATACATTGCATTGCAAGAGATGCACATTACCAAAGCTGGCACATTCCAAAACAACTGCAAATAGAAAAAATATTGTTATCATTGTTGTCATGATATTTCATCTTTCTAATCATGTTGGTCCTAGCCTTTTTCTTCGTTTGTCTTTTTAAACTTCTTTTTCAGGGTTTGCTTTCCATTTTCCATTTTACTCTCTCCTCTCCTACATCTGATGTTGATCTTTCATTTTTTATTGAAATTTGCTCTATTTCTCTCTTTTTAGATTCTGCTTCTCTATCTACTTAAAACCCCAATACCCCAACACTGATTCTCCCTCTGCAGTCATCCTTTCAATCATCTCTTCTCATCCCATCACCATCTATTTCTCTATCCCTCCTAGCCATCTCTCCACATCCTTTACTGTCTTGCATTCTCCTTTACCCCTTCATATTTTTGTTCTTACTCCTCCATCGCCTCAATCCCATGTCTTCATATTTTACCCCCATTTTTCCCTCCCATACCTTAATTTCCCTCTTTTTACCCCTTGCCTACCTAATGGCCTGCCAGATTCCACTGTATTCTTTTTCCAGCCCATCTGTCCCCACTTTCTTGTCCCCTCCTTCAGTATACACTTTCTGTTACTAACACAGGAAGTCTGTGTCAAAGGAGGAATGGGAATACAGTAAGATCTTGAGCCCTGCAGTGGTTTTGAGGTCCCATGCTTATTTATTACTTTGTCTTTGCTTTTTCAGATACATTGTAGCCTTTATCTTTGTGCTGCTGGTGCTCTCTGGTCTTGGCAATCCATCCCTTGCCTGGTTCCTAGTTGTTGTTACCATGCAAACAACACTAAGGGCCCAATTTAGAGGTAAAATTGATTGGGCCATGGTCCCAGAAGCCCATCCCATTTTGCTGCCTATGGAAAAGCCACTAATTTATCTTGATCTCCTATTGGTCTATACAAGCTGTTGCCTGCTTTGCAGTGTGACCATGCTCAAAATTCTCTGGTTACACAGGTCTGCGACTAAAAAGCTGTTTGATTATTTTCATCTAATTTCCATGTATTTTGGTGTGCTGAAAACAAATAAAATATTGAAAAAACTCCTAGACGTCATGATTTGCCACAACATGCAAAATTGTCTTCAAATTTATCAAGTTTTTTCAAATTACTATTAATTAATTCAAATTACTATTAATTAATTCACATAAGTGCATTTAAGATATAAAATGCCAATAAAACCTTAAAGGGGTTGTCCGAGTTATGTAAAAAAAATATAGCACTGTAAATCTGATAGTCAGCAATATATACATAAGCTAAGCAAGTTTTAAGTCCGTGCTTCTAATGCTAGAAGGGGTTAATCTTTCCTGAAGAATCCAGTGGGAGGGAGACACAGGGCAGATAGCAGCAGCTCCGGTCAGTGCAGGGGGGCGTGGCCAGCACTGTGACGTCTCGTGTACAGACACAGAGCTGCTCTCTCCTGCATGCCACACTTATGCACGAATCATCATCAGGTTCTTGGTTCTAGGCTGTTCATACTTTTTCATCGCAATTCGTGTTAGCTCATCATTCTTCAACCGTTATTTTATGGCTCCGTGAAAGTGTATTAATTCGCCAGACAGTTTCTGTTTCATCTGTGGTGAATATACAGTGTTGAAGCAACAGCAGAATATTACAGACTTTGTGAAAAAAGCATACTTTGCATACTTTGGACGAAAAATTGGAGATCAAGATAAAGTCTGGGCGCCTCATAAAGTGTGCAAATGGTGTGATGAGGACCTCCGAAACTGGTTCAAGGTTAAGAAAAAATCTTTCCGTTATGGGATTCCTATGGTATGGTGAGAGCAAAAGAACCATAGTGACGACTGTTACTTTTGTTCATGCGATGTGAAAGGGTTTAATTCCAAATGGAAGCATTCCATTTCATACCCCAATCTTCACTCGGCAATTCGTCCCATCCCCCATGGCACAGATATACCAGTACCTAAGCCCCCTGCTACCTTGGACGAGATACCTAGCTCTGATGAAGTCATACCTGAATCAAATGACAAATAAAGTTCTGACTTTGAAGATGATACAAGACCAAAATTGTTTTCTCAGGAGGAGATGAATGATTTGGTAAGAGACTTGAATCTTCCCAAAGATGCCGCTGAGTTACTCGGATCAAGGCTGAAAAGCAGGAATTTATTGTTGCCAGGAGTGTCATCTTCATGGTTCAGACATCGTGAAAAGGAGTTCATTCCTTACTTCGCCCAGGAAGACAAGTTGGTTTATTGCATCGATGTCGAAGGTCTGATGGGTCAATTTAAAATTCAATATGATTCAGAGCAATGGCGTCTTTTTATAGATTCTTCAAAAAGAAGTCTCAAAGCAGTTTTACTCCACAATGGTTTTTACGCTTCCATACCTGTAGGTCATTCCGTACACTTGAAGGAAACCTACGAGAACTTGGAATTGGTTCTTCGTAAACTTAAATATGAAGACCATGGTTAGCAAGTGTGTGGGGACTTGAAGGTCTTGTGCATGCTGCTTGGGCAACAAGCTGGGTATACAAATTTCCTTGTTTTCTGTGTCTATTTATTTATTTATTTATTTTATTTACTACACACTTATATACCGCCACTTCCAGCGATCAGCAGCGGTTTGATTCATCTTTGGGGGATTGTCAATCAAGACTTGGGGGGGGGGGGGTGGTAAATACATAGATCTGAGGTCACAGCACACATGGTTAGCATCTTCGGGGATAAATCATACATTTTTACATTTATATATACATATATACATATTTAAACATATAGCAGATTTAAAATTCACTCGCAGTTGATGGTCATAGTTGATTGTAATGATATCGGAATAGGTGAGTTTTTAGCTCTTTCCTGAATTTGGTGATGTCCTTGGTTAGGCGCAGCTCACACGGGAGTTGATTCCAGATAGATGGCGCAGAGAATGAGAAAGCTCTACGACTCGTACTAGTTTTCACTGTTCTGATGTTGGTGGGGACTTGCAGGGTTCCCGAGTTGATGGTTCTTCTGTCCCTATTTGTAGGTTGCATGCTGATAAGTGAGGATAGGAATGATGGGGATACGTTGTTTATTAGTTTGAAGGTGGTCACTAATATCTTGTATTGTATCCTAGCTGCAATCGGAAGCCAGTGTAGCTCTATTAAAATGGGGATAATGTGTTCAGCAATGCTTGTTCCCATTATGATCCTGGCTGATACGTTTTGGGCCATCTGAAGGATATTTAGTGATTTTTAGGCAGACCTTGTAAGATGGCATTACAGTAGTCTAGGTGCGGTATAATGAGAGCTTGCGCTACCGACCGAAAATCACCGGGTTCTATTATTTTCCTTAGTGGTTGTAACACTCTCAGTTTATGGAAGATGGCTTTATTCGTTTTGCGTAGGTGTGTCTCCATTTTTAGGTTGCAGTCGAGTGTGACTCCCAGATATTTGATTTCGTTTTTCGTGTTGTACGTGTTGTTGCATAGTGTGATTGTAGGGGGGGGGGGGTTGAAGTTTGGTTTACTGGATATGTACATGACTTCTGTTTTCTTATGGTTGATTGTCATGTTGTTTTTCTGTAGCCAGCCTAACATCTCGTCCAAGCAATTTTCGAGCAGTGTATATTGAGGGTCGGCAGTATCTAGTTGTGTATAAAGCATAATATCATCTGCATAGATGTGGTATTTAATATTATGCCTTTTGAAGATGTCGCAGAGGGGTAGCATGTAAATGTTGAACAGAAGTACTGAGAGGGCAGAACCCTGGGTATGCCCGGCGTTTGAGAGAAAGGTTCAGCTTTCTCCCCATTGAATTGTACTTGTGGCCTTCTGTTCGTTATGTATGAGGAGAACCATTTGAGGGGGGTTCCCTCAATTCCTATAGATTCTAGTTTGTTAAGGAGGATCCCATGGTGTACTGTGTCAAAGGCGGCAGAGATGTCAATGAAAATGAGTATAAACATTTTCTTTCTGTCTTCTAGGCCTTTGAGGAGGTTGTTCATTAGTGCTATCAAAAGCGTCTCAACTCCATGGTTTCTTCTGAACCCGTATTGCTGTTTATCTAGGGTATCACAGTCATCAAGGTGCTCTTGAAGCTGTATGAGCACTGCTTTTTCTATGATCTTTGCGAGGAATGAAATGCTGGAGATGGGGCGGTATGATGTCGGATCTTCCTTATTGAGCGAGTTGTTCTTTAGGATTGGCCTTATTATAGATTGCTTCAGTTGGTCCGGCATTATTCCTTGATTTAGTGACTGGTTTACGATGTGGGATATTTGCTGGTTGATCTCTTTTTTTGCTGCTTTGATCCATGCTGTTGGCAGGGGTCGAGTGGGGAGGTGGTGGTATTTATAGAGGTTAGTATGTTGATGGTTTGTTGCACATCAATGTTGCGGAAAATACTCCACGTCTGTTTATTCTCCACCTCTGTACCTTGGCATTGTGTGTCTATATAGAGAGTGGGGTTGGCGGTAGTTAGCTTGCTTGCGTAGTGGTTTGCAAGCGTTTGTGGATTTATGTGGGTATCTTGATGTTCCGGTGTGGCTGTTTTGGTTAATGATTTAACTAGTGCAAAGAGTTCACGTGGTTTGTTGATGGCTTTGCTTAGAATGTTGGTATGGTGTATCCTCTTAGCTGTGTTTACTTCTTCCTTGTATTTTGATAGGAGGTTGAGGTACACAGATCTGAGCTCGATGGATTTGGTATGTCTCCACCTTCTTTCATGTTTTCTAAGGTCTCTTTTCATTCTGGTCAGCGTTATGTTGTACCAAGGTTCTGATTTGAGTTTGGATGCGTTTGGTAAATGGTTCTCTTTAGGGATCGCCATGGCCTGAATTCCGGTATCCCAGCTACTTGTTAATTCATTGAGGTCTGTTTTACCCAGGTCTATGTGGGATTTGATGTTCTTGATGAGAGATTCCATATTTGGCTTGTTAAATCTTCTTTGTTGGAGTGGTGGTCTTTT
This sequence comes from Ichthyophis bannanicus, assembly GCA_033557465.1. Taxonomy (NCBI): domain Eukaryota; kingdom Metazoa; phylum Chordata; class Amphibia; order Gymnophiona; family Ichthyophiidae; genus Ichthyophis; species Ichthyophis bannanicus. The sequence continues at coordinate 522,004,120 of CM066036.1, read as the reverse complement.
TGCCTTTGTGTCCTTGGACAGGGTAGGAAGCTTTATCTGCATATTGATTTGGTGGTGGTCTGACCAGGGTAATGGTATGATCTCTATCAGAGGCTTCTCAACGTTGGCCTGCTTTCCTGCAGGTGCGAAAATCATGTCCAGTGTGTGACCCTTTTCATGAGTGGGCTCTGTTATTAGTTGTTGGTACCCTAGCTGGGTCATAGCCTCCAGGAAAGTGTTTGCATGTGTGGCTGTCGTTGATGTTAGGTTTAGGTCTCCCAGTATGATCTGGAATTTTTTTGGTTGCGTTGAGGATATGTTTTCTAATGCTGAGGCAAGAATCTCGTGCTGTGGCGAGGGGGGTCTGTATATTAGGCAGATGGATACTGCAGTGTTTTCCACCTTTAGTAGGTCTATGTCTGTGTTTGAGTTCTGATATGTACTTATGAGTTGCAGGTTGTCTTTAGCTATTATGAGGATCCCTCCCCCCTTCTTGTGGGCTCGGGGACAGTTGTATAGGTTGTATCCAGGTTTGCTGATCTGGTTTAATATGGCTGCATCAGTGTTGGTGACCCATGTTTCAGTTATACATAGGATGTCCGGTTTCTCATCTGTGATGATGTCGTGGATTATGTGGGTCTTGTTCCTGATTGAGCAAGCATTGATGAGGGTGATCTTACATGTTTCATGCAGCGCTTGCTTAGCCTGGTTGTTAGCGGTTTGTGTCAGAGGTTGGTTGTGTGCGTGGGCCAATGATGCTTTAGGCCTGTGGTGCCTCCGATTTCTTGTAGGACTGTTAGTGTAGGTACTGTGTTTGAGTGGGTGTGTTACTGTGTTTATGTTTTGGTAGTATGGTATGAGTAGGAGAGGTTGTGGCATTTGTATGGTGTAGAGGAGGTAGAATGTAGTGCATAGGTGCGTTTGATATAGGTTTGGATTGAATGTATAGGCATGGATTAGCGTGAACAGGCATATACCGATGTATAGGATTGGTGTCTTCATTTTATAGCTAGTTAATGTAACTTTTCAATGTTGTTTAGTCCGCCAATTATATTTGCACCCTTGGTAACTATATTTGCGGCAATACCAAGTTTAGGTATCGAAAGTAAATGTTGCAGCAGTTAGGATTAGCAAGGCTAAGTGTCAACAGTAGCAGGTGTAAGTTTCAGGGATATGTAGCAGTATCAGTAACAGTATGAACATTGGTATTACTATGTAGCCTGGTATAAACAAATAGCACTATGTAGCACTCTGTAGCAGCTCTATATAGCAGCACTATTTAGCAGTGTAAACACATAGCACAATATTCTCTGTATAAACAACAATAGCAACACAATAATAGCAGTATAAACAACCAGTATGAACATTAGTACTGGTAACTATGTTGCAGCACTAAGTATCAATACTAAGCAGCAGTATAACAAAATTGTACAGTAGTAGCAGTGTCAACAAAACAATAGCAGCACAATAGTAGTAGTATAACTAACCGGTATGACCATTAGCATTGGTAACAGTGTTGCAATATTATCATCATTAGCAACATTTGTATTTATAAGTAGACAAATCTAATATCGGTAGGTGTAGTTTTGCCACGGTTTATACAGCCTGGTTTCACGTGTAAGTTGGGTCAGTTTAACAGTATCGTTAGCAGTACTATTCCTTGTGATCTACTTACATGGCGTTGGTCACCGTGCGCTGCGCTGTGCAGTGTGATGTCGGAGGTGTTAATGTTCTGCGTTTTGTAAGTTCGCCTAGTCCGGGGTAGCTCGAGATGTTAGCTAGGTGTTGTCGGTGAGCTCATACCCATCTCTGGGGGCTCAAGCCGTGTGTGACAGCGTTCCTGTTGTCTTTATCCTATGGACCTCACCTGTTGCAAAGATTTTCCGTGGGGTGGGCCACGCCAATGGCCACCGCCTAAGGGCCACGCCAAAGGGCCCTCTGGCGAGGCCCTCAGGCGCACGCCCGCCAGGCGCGGGCGCGCCCTGTAGGGACGCCACAATTTATGGCCCTCTGTGGGCTCTGTTCCTCCTCTCCCACTGCCCGGATTGGGCAGGAGCAGCTCCCACTGTCCCGATTGGACAGGAGTGGAGGTAGAGAGCAGCTGGGTGTTCAGCAGCAATGCGGCTCCCTCGGGGTAGGGACGCCGCAATTTATGGCCCTCTGTGGGCTCTGTTCCTCCTCCTGTCTATGGGACAGTCAAGATCGACAAAATCACTGGACCAAGAAGAGTTGGCAGCCGAGGGTGCTAACAGTCGGTGAAAAAAATGTCCTCCGAGAAACTGTGGTACCTTCCCATAAAGTTCTTCTACCACCTCTCCACATAAAATTGGGATTGATGAAGCAATTCGTAAAATCACTTCCAAGAGATGGAGATCAAGCCATTTTGGTGGCTCTTCTCTGAACCTTTTCTAATAACTCTATATCCTTTTTAAGATACGGTGACCAGAATTGCACACAATATTCAAGGTGCGGTCTCACCATGGAACGATATAGAGGCATTATTATATCTTTTGTTTTATTTTCCATTCCTTTCCTTATGATACCTAGCATTCTATTTGCTCTCTTGGCTGCCGCTGCACACTGGGCCGAGGGTCTTAACATGTTATCCACAATGACGCCTAAATCTTTTTCCTGGGTGGTGGTTCCTAATGTGGAACCTTGCAATGTGTAACCATAGTTTGGGTTGTTTCTCCCTAGGTGCATAACTTTGCACTTGTCCACATTAAATTTCATCTGCCATTTTGATGTCCAGTCTTCTAATTTATCAAGATCCTCTTGCAATTTTCCACAATCCTCTTGGGTTTTAACAACTTTAAATAGTTTTGTGTCATCTGCAAATTTGATAACCTCACTCGTTATTCCACTTTCCAGGTCATTTATGAATATGTCAAAAAGCAGCGGACCCGGCACAGATCCCTGGGGTACACCACTATTCACCTTTCTCCATTGGGAAAATTGGCCATTTAGCCCTACCCTCTGCTTTCTATCTTTTAACCAGTTCTTGATCCACAGTAGTACACTGCCTCCTATCCCATGACTCTTTAGTTTTGCCAAAAGTCTCTGATGAGGGACCTTGTCAAAGGCTTTCTGAAAGTCCAGATACACTATATCAACCGACTCACCTTTGTCCACCTGTTATTCACACTTTCAAAAAAACATAACAGATTAGTAAGACAAGATCTTCCTTGTCTAAAGCCATGTTGGCTGTCTTCCATTAGGCCATGATTATCTACATGCTGAGTAATTTTATTCTTTATGATGGTTTCTCCCATTTTTCCCGGTACTGACGTCAGGCTCACCGGTCTGTAGTTTCCCGGATCACCCCTGGAACCCTTTTTAAAAATTGGTGTTACATTGGCGATCCTCCAATCTTCAGGTATTTGAGATGATTTTAATGATAGTTCACAGATTACTAATAGCAGGTCTGCAATCTCATATTTCAGTTCTTTCAACACCCTTGGATGTATACCATCTGGCCCAGGTGATTTGCTACTCTTCAGTTTATCTAATAGTTGTAATACATCTTCCCGATGTATCGATATTTCCTTCAATTCTTCCGCACCTTTAAACACCACTTCAGTCATGGGTAACATCCCTACATCTTCCTCAGTAAAGACCGAAGCAAAGAATTCATTCAGTCTCTCCGCTATCGCCTTGTCGCCTCTTAGTGCCCCTTTAACTCCTCTATCATCTAATGGACCAACTGACTCTCTCACAGGTTTTTTGCTACGAATGTACTTGAAAAAATCTTTATTTCGTGTTTTTGCTTCCACAGCAAGCTTCTTCTCAAATTCTCCCTTTGCCTGCTTTATCAATGCCTTGCATTTGACTTGCCAGTGCTTGTGCTGTTTCCAGGTTTCGTCGTTTGGCTCTTTTTTCCATTTCCTGAAAGATGCTTTTTTGGCAACAACAGCCTCTCTGACCTCACCTTTAAACCATGCTGGCAGTTTTTTGGACTTCCTTCCACTTTTCTTAAAGCGTGGAATACAGCTGGTCTGGGCTGCCAAGATAGTAGTTTTCAACAACACCCAAGCTTGATGTAAGTCTTTAACCTTTGCAACTGCTCCTTTTAGTTTTTTCTTAACTATTTTCCTCATTTTATCACAGTCTCCCTTTCGAAAGTTAAAAGGTAGTACTGTGGATTTCCTTACTATCCCTCCTCCACTAATTAAATCAAAGGCGATCATGCTATGATCACTATTGCCAAGTGGCCCCAACACCCTTATCTCTTGCACTAGATCTGGTGTTCCACTAAGGATTAGGTCTAATATGGCTTCCCCTCTGGTCGGTTCATGAACCAGCTGCTCCAAGAAGCAGTCATTTATGTCATCTAGGAACTTTATCTCCCTAGCATGTCCTGACGTGACACTGACCCAGTCGATACCGGGGTAATTGAAATCACCCATTATTATTACTGCGCTGTAACGTTTGTTAGCTTCCTTGATTTCTTTGAGCATTTGATCATCCATTTGTTCATTCTGGCCCGGTGGTCGATAGTACACCCCCACTGCCATCGCCTTCCCCTTTTTACATGGAATTTCAATCCATAGAGATTCTACAGCAAATTTTGTTTCCTGCAAAACTTTAATCCTTTCTGACTCAATGCCCTCTCTAACATAGAGCGCAACCCCTCCACCAATTTGATCAGCTCTATCATTACGATATAGTTTGTACCCAGGTATCACAGTGTCCCACTGGTTGTCCTCCTTCCACCATGTCTCTGATATTCCAATCATATCTAACCTCTCATTTAGTGCTATATATTCTAACTCTCCCATCTTATTTTTTAGACTTCTAGCATTTGCATACAAGCATTTTAGAGACTGTATTTTATTCATATTAATTTGGCTATTGGTAGACATGGGTAATTTGGGATCTTTAAGCTTTGTCTGCTCCATACTCGAGGGCATTTGGGCTACTTTACTCTTTTTTGGAACCTCTCTGCTTTTGGTAGTATCCTTCAAGGATACATTCTTCCGAACCATCCGCTCTTGGGCGACTGTCGGCTTTCTCCTATTATCTAGTTTAAAAGCTGCTCTATCTCCTTTTTAAAGGTTAATGCCAGCAGCCTGGTTCCATCCCGGTTAAGGTGAAGCCCATCCCTTCGGAAGAGCCCCTCCTTTCCCCAGAATATTCCCCAGTTCCTAACAAATCCAAACCCCTCATCTCTGCACCATTGTCTCATCCACGCATTGAGACTCCGGAGCTCTGCCTTTCTTTTGGGTCCTGCACGTGGAACGGGAAGCATTTCGGAGAACAGTACCCTGGAAGTTCTGGATTTCAACTTCCTACCTAAAAGCCTAAATTTAGCCTCCAGAACCTCCCTACCACATTTTCCTATGTCATTGGTACCAACATGTACCAAGACAGCAGACTCCTCCCCAGCACTATCTAAGACCTTATCTAGGTGGCGCGTGAGGTCCGCTACCTTCGCACCAGGCAGGCATGTTACCAGGTGATCCTCACGTCCACCAGCCACCCAGCTATCTACATGCCTAATGATCGAATCACCAACTATAACGGCTGTCCTAACCCTTCCCTCATGGGCACATGGCCCTGGAGAAACTTCCTCTGTGCGAGAGGGTTTTATATCACCTGGAGGACAGGTCCTAGTTAAAGGATCACTTCCTGCCACACCAGGGTGATGCTCTCCTGTCACGTGACCTCTCTCCTCCATGGCAACAGGGATGCTGCCAGACTGGAGGTGGGACTTCAGGACTATATCCCTGTAGGTCTCGTCTATGCACTTCTCTGTCTGTCTTATATTTTCCAAGTCTGCTACTCTAGCCTCTAGAGAACGGACTCGTTCCCTGAGAGCAAAGAGCTCCTTGCACCTAGTGCACACGTAAGACCTCCCACCAACTGGGGGAAAATCATACATGTGACACTCAATGCAAAAGACTGGAAAGCCCCCATCTCGCTGCTGGACTGCTATCTGCATCTTAGTTTTACGTTTTTGTTGAGATCTTTAAGTTCTTTACTTACTAAAGGGTTGCCAATAAAACTGTACCTAATACGTTTAATATACCTTGTTCAGCTGAAGCTTAATTAATCTCAGGTCCTTAGTGTATGACTGATTTGGGTAACGAGCTTCACCTGAGAGCACCTCCTGTCTGTTAAAATGTGTAAGTACCTATAAAGCTACGATTATCCCAGGGGTGGGTGGCTGTGGGGAGGGAGGGAGGGAGGGAAATAACACTTATTAAAAGAGAGCTGCTACACAGTACCCTGTCCTGTGCTGCTGAGGTAAGCTATATTTTTATTTGATTTAAATTATAGCTCTTTTCTGCTGCTAGGCTCTAACGTATTATGAAATTTAAACTACAAGCTCTCTGCTGGGTTCTAAATTTAACCAGAAAGCTCTCTTCTGTGTTTTAAATTTAAATTAAAAGTACTTTGCTGATGCTAGGCCCTGAGTGACTATTAATTTTAAACTACAAGCTCTCTGCTGGGTTCTAAGTTTAACCAGAAAGCTCTCTTCTGTGTTTTAAATTTAAACTAAAAGTACTTTGCTGATGCTAGGCCCTGAATGACTATTAAATTTAAACTACAAGCTCTCTGCTGGGTATGAAATTTAACCAGAAAGCTCTCTTCTGTGTTTTAAATGTAAACTTAAACTGCTGCTACTAGGCCCTGACTGATTTAACAAAAAATAGTGGGTTCACAGATTAATTAGCTTTAATAAAAAGAATTCCTTTCAGAAAATTCCCAGAAGTATATACTCACAATTGCAGATCTCTCTCCAGAAGTAACAGTCCCCTTTTCTAATCTTTCAAGACTGAGGATCACAGAGCTCTGGTTGAGCTATTTATGCCTGTGCTGCTGAGGTAAGCTGTGACCAACTTCCTGGATGATTAACAGTGCTTGCTTGGATAGAAGGAGTCTTTCAAAATGGCCTTTTGATCTGCCACCTGGTGTTTACACCTATTGAAAAAGTTTCACAGGTCTCGTGCCCCCTAGGTAGAAGGCCTCTTTGTAAAGGTCTCTAGAAGACTATTTGCTGCTCAAAGAGTACTGACCCTGTTTTGCTTTTTGTGCTAATCTATATTCTTATTTTATTTAAATTATAGCTCTTTGCTACTGCTAGGCTCTAACATTATGAAATTTAAACTTCAAGCTCTCTGCTGGGTTCTAAATTTAATCAGAAAGCTCTCTTCTGTTTTTTTAAATTTAAACTAAACGTACTTTGCTGATGCTAGGCCCTGAGTGACTATTAATTTTAAACTACAAGTTCTCTGCTGGGTTCTAAATTTAACCAGAAAGCTCTCTTCTGTGTTTTAAATTTAAACTAAAAGTACTTTGCTGATGCCAGGCCCTGAATGACTATTAAATTTAAACTACAAGCTCTCTGCTGGGTATGAAATTTAACCAGAAAGCTCTCTTCTGTGTTTTAAATGTAAACTTAAACTGCTGCTACTAGGCCCTGACTGATTTAACAAAAAATAGTGTTCCTTTGGGCTTGCTCACATAGGATTCTTTCACGTACTCCTTCTCTTGGAGCTGATCCTCTTAATAGAGCTGTTCCTCCTTGTGAAGACGTTCCTCCTTTCTCTGCTTGCTCCCTCTCCTTCTCTGCTTGCTCCTCTGTCTTCTCTTCTCTGCCTTATAAAGGAATCTTTTCTTCAAGACATCCGGGATCATTCCCAGGTGCAAATCATTAGCCCTCTTAGGCTCATTAGCTCCCGTATGGTCATTCCTGCTCCCTCTAGCTGTGCCTGGAGGTAACTGCACATCTAGATTCCTAAAAGAAACAGGGTTTCTTTTCAAGTTCACATCTTTATTGATACCCACATCATGACAATGTGCAGCCATCAATGCCAGATGTCCAAAGTATGGTGACATGTGTGAAACTGCAATGTTGATGCATATTGGTCTGTCAGCACACAAAAGATATGTCAGTCAACAACACAGAACACATGTTCACATGGTTCACAGGTCAACATCAGAAAAGTAGAAATAGCACATTGAACATCCCTCCACAGGTGAACAGATACATCCCATCACTAGATAATGCAATATGCCTGCACAGTGTTTCATTACATTGACACACACAACACACACACACACACACACACACACACACACACACACACACACTGTAAACCAAGTAGCATACGGCCTGTCTATCATCAATCTGAGATCAGTGGAAATAATGCTATCAGGCCATGCAAGGATACATTGATATTGGCTGATACCACAATGTCAGGGAAGGGTTCACCACAACAACTCCCATCAGCTGTAGACACACACAGCTAAGTTGGTTGGGTCACAAATACAATGATGCAAAATCATAAACTGTTGAGATAAAAATGGCCATATGTATGCCAACATGTACCTATGGGGTAAGGGGACACATGCCAATGAGGTGTACAACTACATATATGCAGAGGCCAGATAACATCACACATGTGCTATGCTGTACTGTGCTGACAGTACAAGCATAACAGGTGACACAACAGCCGCAGCACAGATAGCGTTCATATTTGTTCAAAAAAATGACTGTATGTTATGTCCAAGTCACACCTCTGTTGTGACTGTGTATGATGGCCAAGTCACATTTAACTGCCATGTAGTTACCTGTATGTCTAACCACCCCAGTCTGATGCATGTTGAATGACGTTCACAAATTAGTCACTGCACCACAGCAGCAGGCAGGCCAAACAGCATATTCTGTAGAGTCACAAACACAAGAGACACACATATGTCATGATGTAGTGTTGGGACACACATGGCAGCATGTACATGTATACACATATGCATTCCCCCACATATGCAGGACTTACATGAGAAGAGCTCATCAATCAGATGTTGCCTTATCGCTATGCCCACACGTGTGTTACCATGGGCATGTACAGGAGGGCACGTAGGATCATCTTCCAGATCCAGATTAATGTTGACTGGGATATTGTGCCTGAGAGCAATGTTTTGCAGGATGCAACAGGCCAGAATGATCTGTGCCATAGTCATGGGTCAGTATTGTAAGGCCCCGCCGGTCTTATCCAGACACCTGAAGTGACTCTTCAATACGCCAAAGGTGTGCTCGATGACTGAATGGCTGGAGGCATGGGCCTCATTGTACCTCATCTCTGCACGTGTCCGTGGAAAACACACAGGGGTTAGCAACCAGGCCCGACACCCATATCCAGCAACACCTGCAGAAAGAAATGTGGAAACGTCAATCAGGAACAGATGTTCACACACATGCACACAATCATGTAGGTGCAACCAAACAACATAACAAAGAATGACACAAACATATGTTGGCACATGATGGCACACAACACCTATGTGCCAGTGTCTGGAGGTATGAGACACAGAACACCAGGGAAGGGTAATGATGACAACACATATCATCTGTGTCCACACCAAACACATGAACAACCACGTGTACACAAAAAGCATTATTGCCAGACGTGAACGCATCAGGCAGACATACGCCAACACACGTTGGATAAGGTGAGAGATGAAGACGTGTGCAAACATGTGAAAGCAAAGATGTAACATATACATGATGAGTACAGTTAAGATGTCAGAAACGACAAAACACTGTTGATATACATGGAACATACATGTGTGTCAGAATGTGGCAACACAAATATAACAACGTAACATGGTCAAAGTGGTGAGAGGTGAATGGTCCACAAACCCACAGTAATGCTGAAAACAATGATGAACCAAATCTACATCCCACCCAGGTCACCACACACACAGAGATTTCACACACACACAACTAGGGATAAACCACCAAGGCTGGCAGATGTACATGTGCGTATCCGGTTAATCAGAGGCTGAGAACCATATGTACCAACAAAGGCATGTTGCACACCACCATATGAGGAACACACCATATGTGCCCATATGTTCTCTGTCCAAAAGGTCTGTGCAACAGAGCACCAGTACCAAACAGCAATGGAAACCACATATGTGCATTGTCACCCAAAAGACCCATGACACACATATGCCAGACATATATCACCATCAAAAACGCCAAAGGGATGTGAACACGTCCCCGGAGACAGTGACATGGTGTGATAGCGGGCACAGCTCCCAAAAATGTCAGTTTGCCAGCACCAGAACATAAAGAAAGGGATGTCGAGGTAACATGTGCCAATGTGAGCCAGGATATCACACAATGGCTGGGCACTGATATACCATTGCATGACGTCCAGTGTCCTTAATGTTCCCCGAAACTGAGTTTGGTCTGCATCAGGACATGTCTTGTATGTCACATGAGATATGCTGTCAGAAAGGTATCACACCAAACCACAGGTGACCCTGGCCCATCTGGATGAGCACCCCAGGACACAATAACACCATGTGCACAGTAGAGTTGAGAATACCCACCCAGCAGGACACAGTCCTCATATATAAGAGAATGTAAATAAATAAATAAATAAATATTGTCCAGTCTCAAATTGTTTGAATAGTGCAGAGTGATGCAGGATATAGGCGTCATGGGTGGACCCTGGAAACCTAGGAACCATATTCAGAATATGCATATTTGCATCACATACAACCTGCACATTCAGGGAATGGTAGTGTTTACGGTTGCAGAACACTGCCTCACTGTCTCTGGGTGGGACCAGGGCAATATGTGTGCAATCAATAGCTCCCACCATGTGTGGTATCCCTGCAATCTGCTCAAAATCCAGGTTTATGGCCCCCCACTGTTGCCTATTGTTAGGAAATACAATGTAATTCCTTACCCGGCTGACCATGGCCTGCAGTACCTGGTGGAGACAGCGTGAGAAGGTGGCCCGGCTCATCCCAACCACTGCGGCCACCTATGACTGGAAGCAGCCAGAGGCAAAGAAATATAGGGCACTCAGGAGCTTGACCAAACCCGGTATGGCATGGGACTGGCCAGTCAGAGGCTCGAGGTCAGATCTCAGATCCTCAAAGAGCTCCCTAATAGCCCTTGTGCTCAGACGGTAGAGGGAGATGACCTGGTCCTCATGCATGACCTGGAGCATGGCCCTGGGCCTGTAGAGGTGAGGGTGTTGAGGGCGCACCTCTGCACACTGTCATGTAGAAGACCCTTCTGAGCCTATGGAGATAGGGAGAGAAGAGAGTTTCGATTCAGAAACTGACAGGCAGTCAGAGCACATGGCTCAATGTTTTCAAGGAAAAGGTAAACAAAAAGAGTCACGAGCTGAACAGGCACGCCCATGCTGTAACGTATCCCCAAGCTCAGGAGTTAATGAGAAACACCTGGTTGGGGGAGGGGCAGAGCTAAGCCCTGAGAAGCAGAATTATAAAAAGTGGTCATTAGATTGGACCAGGGGAATGAGGAGGAAGGAGGAAGAGAAGGAGCAGGAGTTCCAAGGAAGCTCCGAGGGAGAGACGCCAGGACAAGAGCAAAGACAAAGGCAAGGGATCCGGCAGGGGATCAAGCAAGGGAGCACGCTGACCAAAAGGAGTCAAGGAGGAGTAAGGACCCAGAAAGCCAAAGCCCAAAAGCCAGGTGTGAGCAGCACAGGGCCGGTGCCGTCCAGTAAAGGCAGGAGGAAGGAGAAACCTCCTGAGAGGCTGGCTTGGGAAAACTCAGAGGCTCCAGGGAGAGAGACATACTGGCATGAGAATATTTATATGTCTGAGGCAGAAGCTGATAAGCTAAAAGGCAAGAAAACACAACCGGTGTTTGGAACCCTTTCTGACCCAGCAGAACAGAGAATTTCTTTCTCTTTAAAGCCAAAAGGTAGGCTTCACAAATTGTCCAGATTTGAACCTAGTTTTAAAATATTTCCTTGTAGTTGCCAGGAAGTATTAGGCTCCCCAAGCAGCAACTCCAGTATATATGGTACTTTACAGTCCTGCTCGTTAGAGTGCTACAAAGGGAAGCCACGTGAAGGCAGAGAAGAAGTTTGTTTTAAAACGCCATATAGCAATTTGCAGACACACCCAGCTGACGCTGACTTAGAAGAGATGCAGATAGATTCTGATATCAATGACGTAGCAGATAATCAGATGGATTGCACTTTGTCTCTTGCTGACCATATTGAATCTCTCTGCTGAACAATATATTAAGAAGGCTGAGAAAGCAGCAGAAGAAAAGGGAACATTTTCTTTTGTTATGAGAAGCTGTTGCTTGCTTTTGTTTGTACTGAGCACTGCACGTTTTAAAGCCTGAAGCTAAAGAGGCTGGTTACCTTAGTTCCTGAATGTATTCCTCAGGCCAATTATATGGCAACTGTCCTAAGTTTTCCACATGCACTTAATCTTCTTGGAAAGGGAAATAAATCCTTGTCATTTGCCTGAAACCACTTGACTACAATTTCTTCTTTTCTCAGAGGGTAAAAGGGACTACTATTCCCATAAAGCATTGCAGGAGCAAATGCCATGCCATATTCCCTGAATTAGAATCCCCAGGCAGACCAACCCTCCGTGCCCTAGGCGCTGGGTTGGCCCCCAGGTGACAAGTGGCGTAGTTGTGAGGATTTTCCGCTTGGAATACAAAGGACATCCCAACTGAAAAAAAAAAAAGAAAGACATCAGGAGACACCAGAAGTTTGTACAAGGGGAAAATAAAATTTGCTAAGCTGTTGGTGGAGAGCTATCGGAGCTTCGCTGGCAAATCGGCCAGAAGGACCAGGACTCAAGGGATAGACTCCTTTCTCAAGGCCTGAATCTACACTGTGCCAAGGTAATGGGTAATTGGGCATGGGTGTGGAGGATTCAAAAGTGAGAAAGAGAGCTACTGTTCTGCAGTTTATTTAGATAGGATTTAAAAGAAAGCCGTGGTGTGCCGCACTTGGTGGGCTTTTCTTTTTGTTTGTCTCTGCAGGAACGACAGTCCTAAGGATGGATCCGCAAGAAGTGTTGCGCTGGATGTCTAACCAGTTTGAAAAGCAGATGGAGCTGGCTCATCGCACGCAAGAACAGACAGCCGCGGCAATGCATGCCCAGCAAAAACCCCTTGTCGAGTTAATGGAGGCTTTACTGGCAAAGCAGAAGGCTACCGAACAAGCAAGTCCCTCATTTGCTACGGTGGTAGGACCACAAGACTGTGGAGCCTTAGCTTTTGGACAGTTAACAACCAATGATGATTTGGACGACTTTATAGAGGCCTTTGATAGGATTGCAAGAGCGGTCAAATGGCCGCTAGAACAATGGGCAGTGAGGTTCGCCACGTCCCTTACGGGGGAGGCTTTAGCTGCTTATAAGGCCATGCCCGCTGCTCTAGCGTCTGACTATGATGAAGTTAAGAAAGCAGTTAAGGACAGGCTAGGACTAACACCAATGTTCTATAAGAGAATGTTTAGGGAGGCTAGGCTGAAGCCTAATGAAACACCTAAAGCATTGTATCAAAGGATTAAAGGTTTAGCGTGGAAATGGCTTGTTCCAGAGAAAAAGACTCTTGAGTCTGTGATCGATACTATCGTTCTGAAAACAGTTCATGGAAGCAGTACCCCCTGAAGTCAAATCTTTCCTGATCCTACAAAGTTGCCAGACCACCACAGAGGCAGCCATCCTTACAGAACGCTATTTTGAGGCAGAGTTGGCCGGTAAACCGAAAGGAGGCGTTCTGAAAGTGGCTGGGGCAGCCAACTTTGGAAGATCAGAAAAGAGCTTAAGAGCTAATATAACCAGTGTGAATACTGTTGTACCATTGTCAAAAGGAAAATGTTATAACTGCGGGAAAGTAGGGCATTTTCAGAGAAATTGTACATTGCGAACAGCACTAATGACTGGAAAAGGAAAACAGGTGCAAGAAGGGTTCCTGTTAAAGGTGGAAGTTCAGGGCATTGTAGCTCATGCACTGCTTGACTCGGGTGCTGACCAGAGCATGGTCTCGAAGAAGCTCTGGCAGGCCATTGAAGCCCGCATGAGATCAGTACCGAGTCAAGCAGAAGGTCAGGTTAAAATACGCTGTGTGCATGGTGCATCCTCTTATTATCCGCTATATAGGCTATCAGTAAAAGGGTTGGGAACCCAAAAGGAGGTTCTGGTGGCCGTAGTCCCACGGCTCCCTCACGATATTGTCTTGGGGAGGGATTGGCCCCCATTTTGCAGAGGGATGGAGAAGAGCCTAAATGTTAAAACAGGCATGGTCTCCACCAGGTCCCAGGTAGGAACCTCAGGAGTAAAGGATGAATCCCCAGAGAGTGAAGATGAATTGGTAGAGGGGATATCAGATAAGCTTCCTGCATATAAGAAAACAATTAGTGCCCCTTCCAAGGAAGTTAGGAAAGGGATAGCCCAGCGGAGTGTTCCAGGGGTAGAGGCCCTAGCAGCGACTGTTCCTAGTCCCCTATTTGAAAACCCCCGAAACACTGGCTCAAGGTCAAAGCCACATGTAGGAGATGCGTCCCCAGTTAAGCAAAAATTTGTCTTGTAATACTGCAGAGTCTCGACTAAGGCACAAAGCCCGCGGAGAGCCTCATCCGCAGCTGCCGGCTACGATTTATTTAGTGCTGAAGACGGTATAGTTCCCAAAGGAGGAAAAGCATTGATAGACATGAGTTTGAAAATACAAATTCCTGTGGGCTGTTATGGCCGCATAGCGCCACGCTCAGGCTTGGCTGCAAAATACTTCATTGATGTCGGCGCAGGAGTTATAGACTCAGACTACAGAGGGGTAGTCAAAGTCTTACTTTTTAATTTCGGAAAGGAAGATTTTAAAGTAAGGGTGGGTGACAGGGTCGCACAACTCATCTGTGAGCGTGTAGGCTTTCCTTCATTGGAGGAAGTACCTTCACTGACCCCCACGGGTCGAGGAGCGGGGGGATTTGGGTCCACTGGGCTGGGCGAAGTGAAGAGCCTGACAGCAACGGCTGAAGAGAAAATGGAGGAGGACCTAGGCCCACAGCTGGCTGACTGTAAAGAAAACCCGGAGCCCAGAATAGGCGCGGAGCTATCGCTGCAGCAGAGACAGGAGTTGGCTAGGGTGCAAGCCAAATTTGCAGATGTCTTAACATCCGTGCCAGGGGAGACCAATCTGGTAGCACACGAGATTGTTACCATACCAGGGAAAGTAATTAGGCAACGGCCTTATCGGTTGCCTGAGGCCAAAAAGAAGGAGGTCGTAGCCGAAGTACGAGAGATGCTCAGCATGGGAATTATAGAAGAATCAAAAAGCCCTTGGTCTAGTCCCATCGTCCTTGTGCCGAAGCCGGATGGGACCCTTCGTTTTTGTATAGACTTCCGGCAAGTAAACAGCATTTCACAATTCGACGCCTATCCCATGCCCCGTATTGAGGAGTTGCTAGACCGTCTAGGACAAGCACGGTATCTGACCACGCTCGATCTAATGAAGGGCTACTGGCAGATACCGCTGACCCGTGATTCAAAACCAAAGACTGCCTTCAGTACGCCCGTAGGCTTATTTCAATTCTGCCGGATGCCGTTTGGCCTGCATGGAGCTGCCGCAACATGCCAAAGGCTAGTGGACCAGGTTTTGGGGCCCCACTAGGAGTACGCACTAGCGTATATGGATGATATCATTGTCCACAGTACCACCTGGGCTCAACACCTACCCAGGGTGGAAGCCGTCCTACGAGCCATGCGACGGGCAGGGTTAACGCTGAATCCAGGGAAGTGTCTATCCGCAAGTGAAGAAGTGAAATACCTTGGCCACATGGTGGGAAAAGGAATGGTCAAGCCCCTGTCATGCAAGATAGACAGCGTGAAGAATTTCCCCAGGCCAACAAATAAGAAACAATTGTGAAGTTTCTTGGGCCTCATCGGCTATTACCGTCGATTTATCCCGCGCTTTGCTGAGGAGAGTGCACTCTTTACTGAGATGCTGAGGAAAAACACGCCGAACAATATAAAGTGGACCCCAGAAGCAGAGGAAGTGTTTACATTATTAAAAGGGAAGCTCTGTAAGGCCCCTGTACTGCGAGGGGTGGACTTTGGGTTACCCTTCATTGTTCAAACCGACGCATCAGAGACCGGATTGGGAGTGGTCATGTCTCAGGAGTTTGAGGGTATAGAGCACCCCATCACATACCTCAGTAGAAAATTGTCAAAAGCAGAAAGAAATTATTCTACAATAGAAAAAGAATGCCTGGTCATTAAGTGGGCAGTAGAGGCCCTGAGGTTTTATCTCACCGGGCGCAAGTTTTTGTTAGTCACAGATCACGCACCCTTAAAGTGGCTGAGTCAAATGAAAAATAACAACGCTCGACTAACTCGGTGGCATCTAGCATTGCAGGCCTTCAATTTTGTGGTGCAACATAGGGCAGGAAGGTTACATCGCAACGCTGATGCATTGTCACGGATTACGAGCTGTCCGAATATAAGCTCGTCAGCCCGTAATATCTTAAGGGGGGGGATCTGTCATGTAGAAGACCCTTCTGAGCCTATGGAGATAGGGAGAGAAGAGTTTCGTTTCAGAAACTGACAGGCAGTCAGAGCACATGGCTCAATGTTTTCAAGGAAAAGGTAAGCAAAAAGAGTCACGAGCTGAACAGGCACGCCCATGCTGTAACATATCCCCAAGCTCAGGAGTTAATGAGAAACACCTGGTTGGGGGAGGGGCAGAGCTAAGCCCTGAGAAGCAGGATTATAAGAAGTGGTCATTAGATTGGACCAGGGGAATGAGGAGGAAGGAGGAAGAGAAGGAGCAGGAGTTCCAAGGAAGCTCCGAGGGAGAGACGCCAGGACAAGAGCAAAGACAAAGGCAAGAGATCCGGCAGGGGATCAAGCAAGGGAGCACGCTGACCAAAAGGAGTCAAGGAGGAGTAAGGACCCAGAAAGCCAAAGCCCAAAAGCCAGGTGTGAGCAGCACAGGGCCGGTGCCATCCAGTAAAGGCAGGAGGAAGGAGAAACCTCCTGAGAGGCTGACTTGGGAAAACTCAGAGGCTCCAGGGAGAGAGACATACTGGCATGAGAATATTTATATGTCTGAGGCAGAAGCTGATAAGCTAAAAGGCAAGAAAACACAACCGGTGTTTGGAACCCTTTCTGACCCAGCAGAACAGAGAATTCCTTCCTCTTTAAAGCCAAAAGGTAGGCTTCACAAATTGTCCAGATTTGAACCTAGTTTTAAAATATTTCCTTGTAGTTGCCAGGAAGTATTAGGCTCCCCAAGCAGCAACTCCAGTATATATGGTACTTTACAGTCCTGCTCGTTAGAGTGCTACAAAGGGAAGCCACGTGAAGGCAGAAAAGTTTGTTTTAAAACGCCGTATAGCAACTTGCAGACACACCCAGCTGATGCTGACTTAGAAGAGATGCAGATAGATTCTGATATCAATGACGTAGCAGATAATCAGATGGATTGCACTTTGTCTCTTGCTGACCATATTGAATCTCTCTACTGAACAATATATTAAGAAGGCTGAGAAAGCAGCAGAAGAAAAGGGAACATTTTATTTTGTTATGAGAAGCTCTTGTTTGCTTTTGTTTGTACTGAGCACTGCACGTTTTAAAGCCTGAAACTAAAGAGGCTGGTTACCTTAGTTCCTGAATGTATTTCTCAGGCCAATTATATGGCAACTGTCCTATGTTTTCCACATGCACTTAATCTTCTTGGAAAGGGAAATAAATCCTTGTCATTTGCCTGAAACCACTCAACTACAATTTCTTCTTTTCTCAGAGGGTAAAAGGGACTACTATTCCCATTAGGCATTGCAGGAGCAATTAGAATCCCCAGGCAAACCAACCCTCCGTGCCCTAGGCGCTGTGTTGGCCCCCAGGTGACAACACCTATGGCGCCGTGCTGGCCCATCCCCGGCCTGTGGAGCCTTCGCAGCTGCAGATCTGTGTTGCTGCGGGACTGCACCCATGCCCTGTGCCACACCCCCATGGACACCATCTCCCTCCTCAGGCAACCACAGCTCCACCTCACCATGCAACGACTGGATAGCATTATCAGCAAACACAAAGTGAGCCATCATGGATGAAGATAGTGCAAAGACACATTGCCTAAAATGGTGTGGGGATGTGCAAATAATTAGAACAAACACTACACACCTGTACATGCAGCAGCGCACACCAGCAGTGGCATATCAATGATGAGGTGCATGCCCCCCGGGTGACGCGCAGCCATAAGGAACCTGCACTATGTGTTTCATGCACTGTGTACGTTACACACCCTACATAAGTGTAGCACACGTAGCGACAGCATGTAATAAATGTGCCATGCGCAACATGCCAAAACATTGTGTCACTCCACTGGCACATAATGCCTGTAGATGGCGTGTTATGCATACACAAGCGCAATGCGTGCATATAACGTGCCATGCCAGTGAATGCACACTGTACTGTGCATACCTGCCCCCAAGGAGGCGTCATGTGTGAACGTGAAGTTATGGCACGGCAGGCAGGCGCAGCACACATGCGCATGGTGCCCTCAGAAACATTACGCGTTGTGATAAGGAAGCTTATCATAGCTCAGGAAGGAGCTATAGAAAAGGTGAAGTGACTCTGAACAAGCAACCTGTCAGTCCTGGTAGAAATAAGAAAACAGAATTTTGCCATAAAAGACTACCAGTCCCAGAATGCACCAGGTTTCCAACAGCCATTAGAGGAGCTGAAGTGAGGAAATGTGTGTTCAATCAGGAGGGCTATGAGGTAATCCCCAAGCACTCATCTCAAAGGGCAGGGCCTGATTCAGCACAGCTGCGCTGTGCTAGGGTGGAGCACTCATCAAAGCAGAATAAAGGTAGAGTTTATTCTACAGAGAATTATCCTCAGATTCATCTTGGACATCATCCTCATCTTGGACATTTTCATCATCTGGAGGATCATCAGAAGCAGAAGCCAGAGCGGACGGACAGAGAGGGCAAGAAACCCTTTGGAAGAAAGAAGAGAAAAGCATTTGGGAGGTCTAAAGGAGTCCATAGCAGTACATATACTGGAAGGCATTCCAAAGGCAAGCTTACACCATTGGACTGGGGAAAGCCAGAGGAATGGTGCTGCAGGGCTATGAATTTCCAGACGGTACCTGTGAGGGAGACGGCTGCACTTGGAAGGGACCCTAATACCCGTGCCAGAAGGTATGTGAAGAGAGACCCAGTGTCCAGGGATCTGGATTGGAAGGCTGGACATAAGAACTGGACTACATACTGGTCAGGCTATTTAGAGAGGAACTCTAACAGCAATGGAATCTCAGGTATGAACACTGATCTATGCCCTAGCTATATCCTTGAAAGACAGCAGGGAAACAAGTATTCTCCTGAGAGTGCTCCATTGAGAAATTCCTCTGTGCCAATCCATGATATTGAACCCATGATTGTTGAAGAAGGGGAAGAGGTTATAGATTCAGGCTGTGAATACATGGATTGCTCTCTGTCTAAACTCCTTTGGTAATTTACTGTTACAAAGTACAACAACCATCACAAAGAAATACAAACTTGTTCTTTAATCTACTCAGAAAAGCTCCTGAGTAGGATTTTGAGCCAAGCAGTAGAAAGTAAGCCAGCTAAAGGGTTTCAGCTGGGTAACTGCTAGCAATTGAGCCTTACCTAATTGCTTGTGAGCTCTGAGGGAATCACTTCTGAGTCTATATGTGAAGATATAAGAAGTTAACCTGAAAAGAACAGTTTTTCCCTTCTTTGTGGGTTTTGCTTGTTGTTTGATGCACTGCTAAGAAAATATTAACTAAAGCCTACCGGAAAGACCAGTTTGTTACCAACCAGGTCTTTATTCTTTTGATTTGATTGCCTGACAAGTTCAGCTGTTGTTTTCCTGATTTTGTTTTTCTAAGTTTAACACTGAAAGCAAGTATCCTGTTTTATGTGCTACCAAGCATATCTGTGTTGGGAGAAATAACCCCATAAATAAATATCTTATTGGCGTTACACTCAAGCACAACTAATTATTGTGAGCGGCTGTGTCTGGTGTGAATGGACTGCATTTCCCACAATCCCTTGCAAATCATATTGATATATGCCTTTGCCAAGACTGTGAACATTCTCACCCAGGCATCCGTCTGACAGCATCCACCCGAGTATCAGGCCTGTGATGTATATGTGTCACCAATTATGCTTGCATATAGCTGTGGGAGCACAATGTGGGGACGTAAGAGCGGGATTATGTAACCCTAACAAGCATATGTTTCTTCACGATAGGCAGCTCTTGTTGGCAATGTGTACGGGTACCTGTATGTGCGTCCTGCATAGGGCGATGCAGTGCACTGTGCATGTTACGCGCGTTGTGCATGTGCATGGTGCGTTGCACATTAACCAGGCGCACAGCAGGTGCACAAGGGGAAGATGCCAGCCATGCCATCGACAGTACCAATATGCCCGGTGAGAGGAAATTGACTCAGCAACCCGGACACATTGGTACCACACATGGCTGTCATGTGGTATAGGTAGAGAATGTGATGGCAGGGCCACACAATCACAGGCAACGAGTAATATACAATGTGTACGTCGAATGGGATAATGTGCCATGCATTCGCAATGCTCCATGCGCATGTGTAACACGCACGTGTAGTGGTATGCCCATGTGCAGCATGCCCTCCATGTGCACCAAGCAGGGTGCGTCATGTGGACATGCCCTGTGCATGCACAACACGTGCTATGCATACGTACTGCATGGGATACCATGCCCTGTGCATTCACAAAACACGCTGCACATGCGTAATGCACGTGTCACCGTGACCTGCACATTCACAAAGCATACCGTGCATGTGCAATGCGTGCTACACCACGCCCTCTGCATGCACAAGGCATACTGCACATGCGCAGATGATGGAAGGTGTATTGTAGGGGAGACACGTGGCAGAGGACGGTGAGAATTGTGAGAGGTGAACGGCGGAAAGAGCGACAAGAATCATGCAGGGTGAGGAGACAACAGGCAACCAAGGTGGGGAAACACCTAGGCAGCAGTCCCCAGAGGCTGTTGGGATGCAGGAGCCCGAGGAGGAGGAGGCAGGGCCATCAGGGGTGTCGCGGCCCACAGAGGAGCAGCCAGAAAGAGCACAACCTGCCAAGAGAAAGGAAGCGCATTCCTGTGGAGGTGCAAAAAAGGACAATAAGATTCAGCCAGCAGGAGAACAACATCCTCCTAGCAAATGTGCTTGAACACTATGATGTGCTGTATGGTCGCCTCAGCACTAAGACACCATTGAGGACAAGAACCATGGTGTGGGAGGAGATCCAAGAGGCTGTGTGCTAGGCTGGCGGAACACCCAGGGACATAGAAAGCCTCAGAAAGAGGTTCAATGACATCAAGCGAGGTCTCCGTGCACACATGATGGCAGAGAGACGCCATGAATGGGCACAGGTGGAGGTGGACCCATTGGCCCTGTCCTAACACCCCTAGAACAGCAGTTGGCTGAAAGTCTTGGGTCCATATACATCCATGGACTGTCCCCAGAGCTGGACACAGCTCACCCACGTGCTGGTAAGTGTGAGATATGTATGCCAGAAACACCTACCAAACTATTACATGGACATGCTGTCACCACAAAGAAATGATGCATGTAGCGTGCACTGCCACACACCTATCAGGTAACACATGACAGTCAGCAGAGTAGTGCTGCACAGACACCCGTATCATACTGCTCACAATCCTGGTGTGATGGCCCTCTAGTACAGCCAAAGCAGAGGGATGGTACAGCAACCATTGGAGGACCCATCTGACCCATGATTAGAGCCGCCAACAGTCAGTTGGCATAGGTCTTACATCAACAGATCATAGATCTCAGTGCCTCCTGCCCTTAGTGCCCCCTGCTTTATTCCCCCCTCCCCCTTCTCCCCCTTCTCCCCCTCTCTCCCCCTCCCTCCCCCTCACTCCACACTGCTGGACAACTGTCCATCCACTCTCCATTTTGGAGCCTAGTGAGGCTCTCCCCACATCCAGCAGGACTACTGGCTCTCCTGACCCTATTCCCTCCCTGTGGATTCATACACCTTCCCTTGCTTCCCCTCCTCTTATCCACACTATGATCAACTCTAGTCTCTCCACCGCTACCTTCTCTCTTCCCTGGAAGCATGCACCTATGTGCCCAATCCCTAGGATTCCTTCCCATTACCCACCTATACCTGCTCACAATAGGCCTGTCTCTCATCTCCCCTTCCTTACGAAAATACCTGAAAATGTGGCAGTCACCCAACTGTCCCACCACGTGGACACCATTAATGTGCTTCACGCCTGCCAATAAGCCTTTTGCCACAGACATAGTGTAGAAAGCATCCTCATCACCACCCCTAATGAATAGCATGTCGCACATGATCATAGTGATATCTCTGTGGGGGTCTCCTGGACCTATCAGCAGCCTTCGATCCTGTTGATCGTGCTCTCCTCTCTCCCATCTATGTGATGCTGGGCTCCGGGGCACTGTCATCCGATGGTTCCATACCTATCTCCTCACCTGTTCATTCTCTGCCCTCTCTTGACAGCCTCCCCTACAGTATGGTGTTCCCCAAGGCTCTGTGTTGGCCCCTCTCTTGTATAATGTATTCCCAGTGCCTCTGGCTCATCTATTCCTGCAATCCTGTATCCTGGCTTTCCCAATGCAGATGATTTTGTCCTCCTACAATATACCTCCCCACTTTTTCCCAATCTCTCTCCCCTTAACCCCTGTCACCTGTCTGTTTCCAGCTGGCTTACTACCAACTGTGTTCACCTGAGTAATGGCAAGACCCGTGCTAGTTGGTTCCCCCATGGCTGTCCTCCCCCTTAACTGGCTTGGTCCATTGCTGGTCCTTCCAGTCATTTAGTCCTCCCCATCCGGTATCTTGGTGTCCTCTGTGACACTGAACTCTCCATTCACGATCACATCCCCAATGTCACCAAAATGTCCTACTTCCATCTCCATCAAATCCGTGCCAACCGTTATTTTCCTGCTCCCCATGCTCTCACCACTCTTACACCCACAACCATCATCTCTCACCCTGAGTCCTGCAACTCAGCACTATCTGGCATTCCTCACACACAAGTAGGTAGACTCCAGCACATTCAAAATACAGCAGCACGTATCAAACACCCACTCTACCTGCTTTGATCATATCACCCCACCTCTCCTCCCCTGTCACTGGCTCCCAGCAGATTATTGCAACCATTTCAAGGTTCTAACCCTTGTACACCAGGTCACATAGACACGCACACCTCAATATCTTGCATAAATCGCCTCCACCTCCCACTCCCTTCCCGGGCCCATCTCCAATATACTCACACCCCCGCTTATCACATTATTGGCCTCGCACACTGGAGTCTGCCACCTATGCCCCCTCAGGCTGACAACCCAGTTGGAACCCCACGTACCTTTCCTCTGCTACATACCGTCCCACCCTTTCTGCATTAACCCTGCCTGGTATGCATGATCGTCTCTTCACTGTCCCTTTCATAGTGTAATGTTATCTCCTCTTCCAGGCCATCGGCCGTCTACTTTGCATTTGAACTATCATACACTGCTTAGCATTTGAATTGAATGGCGGTCTATCATGGTTAATGAAACCAATCAACATAACCATGTTGCATAGCACACCCTGTTAATCAACAATACATCCTGTGTTCCACATGCAACCAACACATCCTGTAAAACTGGATGTCAGTAGGGCTACACACATATGTTGTATACACACACACACACACACGTATGTGTGATACCATGACCTGTGTGACTACCACATGCATGGACCTGTCCACTCCTGCACTGTCCAATGGTCAAGCACATCAACAAGTGGGGAGTTATCCCGTTTGTGCCCTGTGATAGCATGGTAACATACAATGTGAAGGTGGCATGTGATGGAAATGTGCAGGAACAACATCTAAACTGTGTACCATGTCTCTCCCCAGGCGACACACAAGCCATGCAAGTTGAGGAGACAGGGGAAGCAGAGGAGACAGGGGCAGGGGCCCTGGCAGAGGAGCACAAAGAACAAGGGACACCAACCGCTGCTGTGGAGGCCCCAGAGGGAGCTGAGGTGCGTGGAGAGGCAGAGGAAGAGATACACCTCTATCTCTCAGAGAGCAGCAGCACAGAGGATGGCCAGGAGACATCCACCTTTGCATAAGTGCCCAGGATGGCAGCAAGGCAGCCAATGCTCAGAACTGAGGCAGGCCCCTCACAACCCGCCATGAGGGAGGTGTTGCAGGAGATGCGCACCTACTACTACTATTTATCACTTCTATAGCGCCATGCACGCAGCACTGTACAGCTAACCTACAGGAGGTAGCAGCATACATGAGACAGTCCCTGCCCTTCAGAGTCATGCTCATCAGAGCTTACAATCTAGTTAGAATAGAATAGTAAATTAGTTAAACAGTGCAGAGCATCAATCAGTTCTACGCAAGCATAGCATAGCGTCACATCCCATGCTGACCTTGAAGGTGGGTGAAAGACCATAAGGTTGCATGTGGTGGGATGTCACCCTACCCCCAAACATGATAGTGAGGGAACACAACCTCTCACTAAAAGTGTTGTCCCCATCGAAGTGTACCCCCATGGTCATGTCTGGGAGGTGAGGTCACAACCAAAGAAGAACTAAAATGTCAGCCACATAGGGGCAGGTGTGGCTAATCTGCGCAGATGCCTAGCAGGGACTGAGGAGACATGTGATGGTATGTGCTGTGGGGCGTGCAACTAAAGGGGTCCAGGTCCAGTCCAGATGCTACCTGGTAATGAGAGAACAAAGGACAGCAAGGCCAGAGAGTAACACACACCAACCTGGCAGATAGCAGCTTTGCCCACCACTACAGCAGGGCTGGCCCACAGCAAGCTATCCATGATTCCAGCTGCCACACAAGCAGGTTGTTTAAACAGTTGTAGCATTTCAGTCTGTCACATGGGCAGAGCAGGATAGCGTACTGGAATACATTCCCGGGCCCCTGCCCTCACCTCCCCACAGTAATATCTAGGTGGCAGATCTGGAAGTACCTAACTGCATAGAGTCCTTGATTGGTCAGTAGAGGGGTGGCTCCTCATCACCCCTTGCTGGGGCATCCGCAGGTAAGCTGTCTGATGCCCTACGCCTATGTATAAGTGCATGAGCACAAGACACTAGCAAATGCAGCCCTCTACCCTCTTGAAGGACTAGAAAGGGGGGACTGTTACTTCTGAAGAGAAATCTGCAACTGTGAGTATATACTTCTGGTAATTTTCTAAAAAGAATTCTTTGTATTAAAGCTACTTAATCTGTGAACCCACTGTTTTTTGTTGGATCAGTTGGGGCCTAGTAGCAGCAATTAAAGTTTGAATTTAAAACACAGAGGAGAGCTTTCTGGTTACATTTCATACCCAGCAGAGAGCTTGTAGTTAAATTTAATAGTCACTCAGGGCCAAGTAACAGCAAAGTACTTTTAGTTAAAATTTAACACACAGAAGAGAGCTTTCTGGTTAAATTTAGTACCCAGCAGAGAGCTTGTAGTTTAAATTTCATAAGAAGTTAGAGCCTAGCAGCAGCTAAGAGCTATAATTTAAATCAAATCAGAATTTAGCTTACCTCAGCAGCACAAGACAGGGTACTGTGTAGCAGCCCTCTTTTAATAAGTGTTATTTCCCTCCCTCCCTCCCCTGGGATAATCATAGCTTTATAGGTACTTACACATCTTAAAAGACAGGAGGTGCTTTCAGGTGAAGCTCATTACCCAAATCAGTCATACACTAAGGACCTGAGATTAATTAAGCTTCAGGTGAACAAGACTTTAATGCTATAATATAAATCCATCCTTATTAAGATTCTCAACGATCAACTAATATGACTACTCCTACCTATCACCCTATATTTCCTTCACCTACTCAACATTACACTGTACAATATGATGCTCCTTATTCCCAACCCCTTTATATGTGGTTCTCAACCTACATGCCAATTTACCATATTCTCCTCAGTTCAATAAATTCACATATATTATCACAACACAAACACAACTCTTATCAACACCAGCAAACAAATCCTAAGAATCCTCAAAAAAGGTCTTACACGCCAACTTCCATTGAATTAATGAACACAAGATCAGTTAGAAATAAAATTCACACAATCAGAGACCATATCTATGACCAAAAACCAGATATCCTTTGCATTACAGAATCATGGCTAACTCCTACTGACAGCGTTCTACTAAACCAACTGGTCCCACCAGAATATTCCGCCTTTAACAACCCTCGCACACAGAAAAGAGGAGGTGGAGTTCTAATCATTGCAAAAAAATCTTTTCAGCTACAAACTATCGCCTCTAATACCTCTGATAAATCCAGCTCTATCACAGTGGGTAACAAACACTTAGCTATCAGCCTCCTATATAGAGCCCCTCACGCCCCAGCTGATGAGCTAACCTCTATTTTAGAGACCATCTGTGCAGTCAACACTTGCCATAAACCTCTAATTGTATTAGGTGACTTCAACCTCAACTCCTCTTCTAATGCAGATAAGGAAACCTTCTTGCATGCTATGGACTCCCTACAATATACACAATTAATAAATGCTCCTACACATAAATACGGATCTACGCCAGATCTCTTCTTTGCCCCCAACCACCTTGTAAATAATGACAGCTTCTCCTCACCCATAATCACACCAGTCCCATGGTCAGACCACCTTAGAATTAAAATAGAATTCTCAAGCAGGATTGACAAACTTGATAAGATAAAAACTTCTACATTTACTCCAAGAAGATTTAAAGCCTTCAATAAAGAGCAGTTCTTACTTGACACATTACCTTGCCTTGACTCAACTGAACTTGATTTGAACAAACAAGTGAACAACTGGTATAACACCATTAGCACTGCATCCAAGGCCTTTTCAGACTCAAGAACATTCAAAAACAGACATCATGCTCCATGGTATTCCAAAAACATACGCAATGCTAAGAGGGAATTAAGGAGAATTGAACGCCACTGGAGACGATCAAAATCTCCTACCTCTCAAAATTTATATTTAATTCAGCAAAAGAATTACAACGATCTCATCAACAAAACTAAAAAAGAGCACCACACAAATACTATACAGAAAGCATTTAACAAACCTAGAGAACTTTTTGCAATTGTAAAAAATCTAGTCAACGAACCAAGCTCTGATAAAGACATTCAGATCAGTCCTCAAGTATATGCAGATCATCTTCAATTGAAAATAGGCCAAACACCACCTTTAAAACAACCTGAAAACAACAGCCTTATTTTACCAAGTACAATTTGGAACAAGTTTTACACTCCCTCGACTACACAACTTTCAGACATCATTGCTGCACTTAACACAAGCACTGCACCCACAGATCCTTGCCCTGTACCTTGGATCAAAGCTACCAAGTCAAACTTTATTAATTTTATTCACAATCTTGTAACTAACTCCTTAACTCATGGAATCATGCCAGAACAACTTAAATTAGCAACAATTAGGCCTACCCATAAAAAAACCAACCTTGAAAAAGACAATCCAGCTGCATATAGACCAATTTCCAGCTTACCACTCTTAGCAAAAATTATTGAGAAGGCAGTACAGCTACAACTTCAAGACCATATTGATGAACATGCGCCACTTGATATACATCAGCATGGCTTCCGCCCCAACCATGGTGTTGAAACGCTCCTACTATACTTATTTAATGACATCACTCAAACAATAGATAATTTCAACAAAGGTACCTTAATGATCTTCTTAGATATTTCAGCTGCCTTCGATACAGTGGACCATGCAATCCTCTTAACAAGACTAAAGAGCATCGGATTAACTGGCACCGTCCTAAAATGGTTTGAATCCTACCTAGTTGATAGACAGTTCCAAGTTAAAATTGGCCTAAACACTTCACGTCACATAGTAATCAAACAAGGCGTGCCGCAAGGATCTGCACTCTCTTCACTTCTTTTTAATTTGTTTATCCAACCAATCTGTCACATAATAGCAGATCATCAAATAGATTACACGATTTATGCGGATGATATCATGATTTACACTCCAATTGATATCAACTGCCCAGATTACAGCAAAATTTCAAACTGTATTACCAGCATTTCAAATTGGCTAACAAATAATAACCTTGCAATAAACCTGAACAAAACGGAAGCACTTATTGTAACTAGAAACACCAGCTTTATCCCTCCACCTTACATTACATGCAACAACACAAAGATTCCAGTTAAGGACGAAGTAAGATACCTCGGAATAACCCTCGATAAGAAGCTAAACCTGCGTTCTCATATAAGAAAAACTGTTAAAAACGCGTATTACAAAATGAAGATAATTAGACGACTTAAGCCTCTTATCTCTTATGATCACTTTCGAACAGTCTGTCAGGCACTCATTACTCCCATTCTGGATTTCTGCAACCCTATTTACAATGGACTGCCTAAGCATGCTCTCAAGCCACTTCAAATGGCACAAAATACAGCAGCTAGAATCATCAATGGATCCTCAAATTATGAACACATTACCCCCATCCTTAAAGAACTCCACTGGCTCCCAATAATCCTTCGCATAAAGTATAAATTAATCATAAATATATTCAAAATGAAACACAACAGTTCTGCAATCAGCCTTCATGCCCTCTTACTCCATGATATCAACAAAAGACCAAGAAGGTTATCCACTTCTAACACCCTCAGCACCCCAAAAAACTACTCTAAATCATGCAAATGTACCTCACAAAGAGCAATTGCTTTGGCCGCCCCTTTAATTTGGAACTCTCTCCCTCCTGATTTACGCTCACTGGATGATTTAAAAGACTTTCGTAAACAATTGAAAACTACACTTTTCATTGAACAATATGGATCAACAATTGACTAAATATATTATATTTATTTTAATTATTTTAACTAATTTGCCTTATTGTTAACCCTTGTTATTTTTCCTATATTACCATTGTACTGTTATGTTTATACTGTGTTTGTTTCCCTTGCCTATAACCTTTGTATTTCTTGTGACCGCTTTGATTGAAGGAAAAGGCGGTATAGAAAACTTGTTAAATAAATAAATAAACAAGGTATATTAAACGTATTAGGTACAGTTTTATTGATATAAATACCCATAGCAACCCCTAGTAAGTAAGAACTTAAAGATCTAGACACAAACTTAAAACTAAGATGCAGACAGCAGTCCAGCAGCGGGATGGGGGCTTTCCAGTCTTTTGCATTGAGTGTCACATGTATGATTTTCTCCCAGTTGGTGAGAGGTCTTACATGTGCACTAGGTGCAAGGAGCTCTTTTCTCTCAGGGAACGAGTCCGTTCTCTAGAGGCTAAAGTAGCAGACTTGGAAAACATAAGACAGACAGAGAGGTACATAGATGAGACCTACAGGGATATAGTCCTGAAGTCCCACCTCCAGTCTGGCAGCACCCCTGTTGCCATGGAGGAGAGAGGTCACGTGACAGGAGAGCATCACCCTGGTGCGGCAGGAAGTGATCCTGTAACTAGGACCTATCCTCCAGGTGATGTAAAACCCTCTCGCACCGAGGAAGTTTCTCCAGGGCCATGTGCCCATGAGGGAAGGGTTAGGACAGCCGTTATAGTTGGTGATTCGATCATTAGGCATGTAGATAGCTGGGTGGCTGGTGGACGTGAGGATCGCCTGGTAACATGCCTGCCTGGTGCGAAGGTAGCGGACCTCACGCGCCACCTAGATAAGGTCTTAGATAGTGCTGGGGAGGAGTCTTCTGTCTTGGTACATGTCGGTACCAATGACATAGGAAAATGTGGTAGGGAGGTTCTGGAGGCAAAATTTAGGCTTTTAGGTAGGAAGTTGAAATCCAGAACTTCCAGGGTAGCATTCTACGAAATGCTTCCTGTTCCACGCGCAGGACCCAAAAGGCAGGCAGAGCTCCGGAGTCTCAATGCGTGGATGAGACAATGGTGCAGAGATGAGGGTTTTGGATTTGTTCGGCACTGGGGAACATTCTGGGGAAAGGAGGGGCTCTTCCGAAGGGATGGGCTTCACCTTAACCGGGATGGAACCAGGCTGCTGGCATTAACCTTTAAAAAGGAGATAGAGCAGCTTTTAAACTAGATATTAGGGGAAAGCCGACAGTCGCCCAAGAGCGGATGCTTCGGAAGAATGTATCCTTGAAGGATACTACCAAAAGCAGAGAGGTTCCACAAAAGAGTAAAGTAGCCCAAATGCCCTCAAGTATGGAGCAGACAGAGCTTAAAGATCCCAATTTACCCATGTCTAACAATAGCCAAATTAACATGAATAAAATACATTCTCTAAAATGCTTGTATGCAAATGCTAGAAGTCTAAAGAATAAGATGGGAGAGTTAGAATATATAGCACTAAATGAAAGGTTAGATATGATTGGAATATCAGAGACATGGTGGAAGGAGGACAACCAGTGGGACACTGTGATACCTGGGTACAAACTATATCGTAATGATAGAGCTGATCAAATTGGTGGAGGGGTTGCGCTCTATGTTAGAGAGGGCATTGACTCAGAAAGGATTAAAGTTTTGCAGGAAACAAAATCTGCTGTAGAGTCTATATGGATTGAAATTCCATATAAAAGGGGGAAGGCGATGGCAGTGGGGGTGTACTATCGAGTACCTGGCCAGAATGACCAAATGGATGATGAAATGCTCAAAGAAATCAAGGAAGCTAACAAATGTTACAGCGCAGTAATAATAATAGGTGATTTCAATTACCCCGGAATCGACTGGGTCAGTGTCCCGTAGGGACATGCTAGGGAGATAAAGTTCCTAGATGAAATAAATGACTGCTTCTTGTAGCAGCTGGTTCATGAACTGACCAGAGGGGAAGCCATATTAGACCTAGTCCTTAGTGGAACACCAGATCTAGTGCAAGAGATAAGGGTGTTGGGGCCACTTGGCAATAGTGATCATAGCATGATCGCCTTTGATTTAATTAGTGGAGGAGGGATAGTAAGGAAATCCACAGTACTACCTTTTAACTTTCGAAAGGGAGACTATGATAAAATGAGGAAAACAGTTAAGAAAAAACTAAAAGGAGCAGTTGCGAAGGTTAAAGACGTACATCAAGCTTGGGTGTTGTTGAAAAATACTATCTTGGAAGCCCAGACCAGCTGTATTCCACGCTTTAAGAAAAGTGGAAGGAAGTCCAAAAAACTGATGTCAGAGAGGCTGTTGTTGTCAAAAAAGCATCTTTCAGGAAATGGAAAAAAGAGCCAAACGACAAAACCTGGAAACAGCACAAGCACTGGCAAGTTAAATGCAAGGCATTGATAAGGCAGGCAAAGAGAGAATTTGAGAAGAAGCTTGCTGCGGAAGCAAAAACGCGAAATAAAGACCTTTTCAAGTACATTCGTAGCAAAAAAACCTGTGAGAGAGTCAGTTGGTCCATTAGATGATAAAGGGGTTAAAGGAGCACTAAGAGGCGACAAGGCGATAGCGGTGAGACTGAATGAATTCTTTGCTTCGGTCTTTACTGAGGAAGATGTAGGGATGTTACCCATGACTGAAGTGGTATTTAAAGGTGCGGAAGAATTGAAGGAAATATCGATACATCGGGAAGATGTCTTACAACTATTAGATAAACTGAAGAGTAGCAAATCACCTGGGCCGGATGGTATACATCCAAGGGTGTTGAAAGAACTGAAATATGAGGTTGCAGAACTGCTATCAGTAATCTGTGAACTATCATTAAAATCATCTCTAATACCTGAAGATTGGAGGATCGCCAAGGTAACACCAATTTTTAAAAAGGGTTCCAAGGTTGATCCGGGAAACTACAGACCGGTGAGCCTAACGTCAGTACCGGGAAAAATGGTAGAAACCATCATAAAGAATAAAATTACTCAGCATGTAGATAGTCACAACCTAATGGGAGACAGCCAACATGGCTTTAGACAAGGAAGATCTTGTCTTACTAATCTGTTATGTTTTTTTGAAGGAGTGAATAAACAGGTGGACAAAGGTGAGTCGGTTGATATTGTGTATCTAGACTTTCAGAAAGCCTTTGACAAGGTCCCTCATCAGAGACTTCTGGCAAAACTAAAGAGTCATGGGATAGGAGGCAGTGTACTATTGTGGATCAGGAACTGGTTAAAAGATAGAAAGCAGAGGGTAGGGCTAAATGGCCAATTTTCCCAATGGAGAAAGGTGAATAGTGGTGTACCCCAGGGATCTGTGCTGGGTCCGCTGCTTTTTGACATATTCATAAATGACCTGGAAAGTGGAATAACGAGTGAGGTTATCAAATTTGCAGATGACACAAAACTATTTAAAGTTGTTAAAACCCAAGAGGATTGTGAAAAATTGCAAGAGGATCTTGATAAATTGGAAGACTGGGCATCAAAATGGCAGATGAAATTTAATGTGGACAAGTGCAAGGTTATGCACCTAGGGAAGAAGAACCCAAACTATGGCAACACGATGCAAGGTTCCACATTAGGAACCACCACCCAGGAAAAAGATTTAGGCGTCATTGTGGATACCATGTTAAAACCCTCGGCCCAGTGTGCAGTGGCGGCCAAGAGAGCAAATAGAATGCTAGGTATGATAAGGAAAGGAATGGAAAATAAAACAAAAGATATTATAATGCCTCTATATCGTTCCATGGTGAGACTGCACCTTGAATAAAAAGGATATAGCGATTTTAGAAAAGGTACAGAGAAGAGCCTCTAAAATGGTAAAGGGGATGGAAGGATACCCCTATGAAGAAAGGCTAAAAAGGTTAGGGCTCTTTAACCTGGAAAAGAGACGGCTGAGGGGAGATATGATAGAAGTCTATAAATTAATGAACGGAGTGGAACGGGTAAACGTAGATCGATTGTTTACCTTATCAGAATATAGAAAGACTAGGGGACATGCAATGAAGCTACAGGGTAAACTATTTAAGACTAATAAAAGAAAATATTTTTTCACTCAACGTGTAATCAAACTCTGGAATTTGTTACCGGAGGATGTAGTAAAGGCTGTTAGTGTAGCTGGGTTTAAAAAAAGGTTTGGACAAGTTCCTGGAGGAAAGGTCCATAAACCATTATTAAGATGTGACCGAAGATATCAATGCTTGACCCAGTACAAGCATTGTGGAACTTGTGTCTCTTGGGAAAAACTCCTAGGTAAATATGACCTAGATTGGCCACTGTTGGAAACAGAATACTGGGCTTGATGGACCTTGGTCTGACCCAGTATGGCATATCTTATGTTCTTATGTACCCTCCCCCCCAATACCTTTGTCAGCGTGGATGAAAAGAGAGAGGCCTATCTGTTTGGGCCTGTAGGTCATTATGTGCTGCCTCCCCTGTCTAATGGTTGATATCTGCCTGCGTTTAGGGTCTGTTACCAAGCTAGCACAGCACGTGCCATTGTGTAAGTCTTGCATGACATATCCACCTCCCCACTTCACTAGGCACGTCTGACATTCACAACTGTGGAAAGGCAGGTGCCGTGACAGGCAGCACAAACATATGTGATATAGGAACAGCATGTACAGCAGACTAACCCACGCACACCATGTACATGATTTTATTTATTTATTTAACATCTTTTATATACCGCGCTATTTGTTATCAGCGCGGTTTACATTCAACAAAGGTTGCTCAATTCAGTTGAGACTGTTTTGCGCTTACATTGTAACAGGGGATAAAACTTGGAACCAATACAGGGTAACTATATACATATTGACATAGAGTAATACAGGGTAACTATATACATTTGGTATAGAACATAGTATAAGAGCTTGGCCGGTTAAGTCGTGACATTATTAATGGGCAGTGTTATTATTAATTCTGTCCATTTGTCTATTTAGTGTATGAGGAGTTTGTGGGGGTTGGAAGAGTTAAATAGTGCGGGGTGGGTGCTTGTGAGAAGTGGAGGAGGAAGATGTGGTGTTTAATTGCCTTCCGGAACTGAATGAGGTCTTTGATCGATCTTATTTCAGGTGGGAGGTCATTACAGCATTTTGGGGCGTAGAAGGTGAATGCTCTTTTTCTGGTGGATTGGGTGCACTTTATGGAGTCTTTAGGGATGATTAACGTGTTGTCTGTTACTGTCCTCCTAGTTCTGTTGTTCGGGGTAGGTGTAAGGAGGTCTCTGAGTGGCGTTGGGGCTAGGTTATTGATGATCTTGAAGGTAATGAGTAGAATTTTATATGTTATCCTGCAATATATCGGTAGCCAGTGGAGCTCCTTAAGAATCGGAGTGATGTGGTCCATTCTGGTCAGACCACAGAGAATGCGGGCAGCAGCGTTCATCGCAAGTTGAAGTGGGTTGAGGGTGTTCTTGGGGAGGCCATACAGGATTACATTTGCATAGTCAAAGTGTGGTAATATGAGGGCCTGGAATATGGTTCGGAAATCGTCAGGGGGTAGCATGGGTCTAAGGTGCCTTAGTGTTCTGATTTTATTGTATATGATCCTGGTTGTGTTTCTTATGTGCTCCTTGAAATCGAGATGCTGGTGCAGTGTAATCCCTAGGTAACGTATGGAGAATTTACTTGGGAGCTCTGCATCTCTTACTTTTAGAGTGGATGGAGGGGAGAACGTTTTGTTCCTTGAGACGAACAGGACTTCGGTTTGAGCAGTACCCACAGCCTGCACCTAACCCTACCCACACATCCTGTGACAGCCACACAGTCCCCTCCACCGACCCTGAATGACCCTGTGCAGATCCACACTCACATGCATTGCCACACAAACCACACAACCTCAGGTGGATTCACACAGCACCCCTACTGCTCCCATTGCACCCACAGCCATCCTGGCTAGTCTCACCTCCTGTCACATGTTCACTGAGGAGGTGGCAGCACACCTTATCACATACCCAAACTGCAGCACCTGAACCCCTGGCAGTGTCCACACCTATCCCCATGCTCCATACCCTCCGCTGTAGTACCCCCCATACCACATCTTACCTGCCCAGCCCTTTCCACAACAATGTACCTGCACACAAACAGCATGCTATGTGGAACACTCTATGCCAGTACCCCTCCACCCACTGCATGCCTCCCGACACACACCCCAGCTGACATATCACAACATCATGTGTGTTGTGACATGGGCATGTCCACGCCCCACACCTTGGCTATGGACCCCCCCACTACAGCCCCTCTGCTCTCGTTAGCAGATGACATTTTTGTTGGCCACCTCACAACCTGCCACACATTTCTGTGGTTGGCATCCACCTCTTGCATTCCAGCCACACACACATACACCATATAGTTTCCATATGTTGTGTGTTGCCCTGCGATAACCACCACTTCTGTGCAGTAGTCCTCGCATTAGACAGGTGGCAAATTGGGGTACACAATGGGGCATGGCGATACAACTGTCATGTAGTTATTTGCCCAGATGTATATCCTGCCCCTTCCAGCAATCATATAGCAGTGTATGAAACCGATATAAATATATATGTCTGCATACATGTCACTATGGGAGTTAGGAGCCAAAGAGGTATGATATTGCACATGTGGGTACAGGGACAGATGATAGGGGCAACATCCAAGAGTGGCCTGCACACATGGGATGACACCTGCCCGTGAAGGTGGATCTATGGTCAGTGACACCACTGCAGATATGTCCGCACATATGATGAGGTGACTGTGATCATCCGCTGTGACATAGCCATAGCTATGACACACCATGGATGTTGCAACGGTGAAACCGGTAGTCCTCTGATGGGGGGGATATGCACAATATACGCAATGGGCACCTCATATGTCAGTTGGAGGTGGTCTGGCATTTGACACTGCATATCAGCTGCATATGGGGTGGCCATGCACCTGTCAACCATTGTGTGGGACAGCTGTCATAGGTGATGTCAGATGTTAGTCAGTGTCAGGGAACCCACGCCATCACTGTCCTAGTATCTGGTGATGGACAGGGGATCCCGGATACATGTCCCAGATGTAGATGTGTGCGAGTGGTGTGTGCTATGTTCCCTGGTTCCTGTGGTGATCTCTCACCTGCTTGCATCACCATATGCCTTCTGATGTGTAACATGGCCTAGCTGATAGAGGGTATATGATGGGTATATGATGGGTATATGATGGGGAACTGTGTACGCAGTGTGTGAAGGATCAGCATGGGCACCACTGGTTTTGGAGGGTATAGAATGTCAGCCATGTGCATGAGGTGGTTTGTGGGTGTCCATTCCCACCCTAGGGGGCAGCAGAGGTGTCAGCAGCCGCCTGTACTGCAGAAGTGCTCTAGCATGTCCGGTCTCACACCATGTGCATATGCGACTGCTCAGCCACATGCACACATGTGCCATGCACATAGTACTGTCAGTCCCCATTGTGCTGCTGTCATCTCTCTGCATCCCTGTGACTCCAGTTGCATGTGATATAATGGCATGTGTGAAGTGGGTATCACAGGTTGCACCATTTTCTCATGCAGGCATCCGACAGGAGCTGCAGGGTATTTGGCAGGACATGGCACAGCTGAGGGACATCAGCCTGCAAAGGGCTCAGGGGACTGAGGCACTTGCTGACGCTGCCCAAGCTATGGTAGCAGGTATGACCCGGATGGCGGAAGCGCTGGAGGCCTTGTCTGGAAGGGGGCAGCAGCCAGTAGCAGCAGCAGCAGCAAGGGGTGGGAGGAGTCCAGGATGGCACGGACATGGGTGGCCACGCAGGCAGTAGTGATGGGGGAGGCTACCCATGTGTCACTATCAATAAAGGCAACCCATTTTGGTAACTCCTATAGCCACATGTACAGTGTTGCTGTCTTTGCTCTCATAGGTATTCTGTCATTCATATTGTCATCTTGGTCACATATCCCTTGCCCTGGTGATGTACACCTTATGGCATGACATTCCCTGTCCCCATCTCATGTCGCTGTGGATGGGTGGTATTTATTTACATTCTCTTATATACTGCGCTATTCTGCATCAGTGCGGTTTACATTGAACAAACTGAAATTACATTGAACAGGGTATTATAACTTGGAGATAACTATTTTACAGGGAACATGGGCTATGGAGGGTTAAGTGGCTTGCCCAAGACCACAAGGAGCACCTGTGGGACTAGAAACCCCAGTCCTTCTGCCCCAAGGTTGCTGTCCTCTAGTGGGATTTGGACCCCTGACCTTCCGGCCTGAAGTACCTTGCCCCAACCACTAGGCTACTCCTCCTACTCCTGCTCTGTTACCGTTCTACACATCTATGTGTTGGCTTGGCACATGTGCCATGTGTGTACTACTGTCATGTTCGTGCTACCAGGCATGTGCCCATGTATGCATAACATAGCAACGCATGGGTGCATCCCTGTGGCTGTGAGGAATGCATACAGCAGTGCAAATACTTATCCCCCTATGCCTGCTGTGAGGACTGTGCCATGTATGTGACATATGTATTGCACTCATACACACAGGGACATGCTCACATGTCAAACTCTGTGCAACTGCATTACAGGAAATGAGGCACATGACCATTGAGACGTGGTTGATAGGTAAAATATAAGTGTTTATCTTATAAAATGTAAAAAAAAAATATATATACATTTTTGTATTTAAAAACTAAAACTTAATATAGAAATACAAAGTAAAAATGGCCAGCTGGCACATGGACAAAGTTTACAACACATTTATCTTTGTGTTCAACGTCACACGTGGCACACAGTGCTAGCATTGGTGGTAGTGGGCCACCTGACCCCCAACCCCCCTGTGCCTTCAGGTGGTAGCAGTCCCGGGACACAGGACTGCACAGGGCAGGGGTGCCACGTACCACTGTTGTGGTCACTCCCCCTGGGGGTCACCTTGGCCAGATGACCAATGAGCTGCAATACCTGTGACTGCTTCACGCAGCATGCGCAGCTCATTGGCCATCCTGACCACGGCATCCACCACCTGCGCCATTGTCCAGGTCTGCTCCTGTTGGCTGAGAGACACGGCACACAGTGCCGCAGACAAGGTGCGTGTGCGTTCACCCCCACACAGGCACCATATGCATGGTGTCTGTGTGGAAGCATCCACACACGTCCTGTCTGCGGCACTGTATGCCTCCCCTGAGGCCAGTGGGGCAATATCCCCAGGGCCATGGTGCAGGTAGCAGGGACCCCCAGTGCCCTGTGCAGTCCTGTGGATGTGGCAAGCCCACATACCCACCCAAAGGTGCTGCCACATCACGCACCACCAGGGGTACATCCTGCCTCATGCCCTCCCACACCCCCTGCCCCGTCCCCTCCCCCTTCCACACCCCTTGCCCCATCCCCTTCCCCTCCCACACCCCCTGCCCCATCCCCTGCCACTCCCATTCCACCGTCTCCTCCACCTCCCCTGTCCCCTCCCCTCCACACCCCCACCAACCACACCCACCCTCTCCTCCCACCACTCCCCTACCTGCCCCCCAACACAGACATCTCATCATCCCCCTCCTCCTCCACCGACACGCCACCCTCCATATCCACCTCCTCCACCGAAGCCCCCATCCCATCTTCCTCCTCCTCTGTCATGGCCTCCTCCGCAGACTCCTCAGCCTCCTCCTCGTGGACTCCCGAGCCCTCCTCCTCCTCCGTCTCCTCGGCCCCTTGCTCTGGGGCTGCCAGTACCTGGGCCCCTTGTTGGTCATCCTCTGCCTCTGTGAAGGGAAATGGAGATTGGCACATCAGTCATTTGTTCACCAAACAATGGGCACATGGTATGTGCCACCCCAATCCGCTGGTGCATTGCAACATGATGTTGTGTGCCATGCCAGCTGCATCACTCACCATCCTCTGTGCCCAGCAGCAGGGACTCTGGCCTGCGGCGCTGTAGCTCCCTGGCCTTCTTGCGAAGATCCTCTACCTGCAGATACGGAAACAGATGGCAACTGTTGGGTGGCACACATGCCTGTCCCTCACACACCACAGTAACATAACGTAGTGACTGACAGCACATTAAGACTCTTTAACCTGGGCTCTTTAACCTGGAAAAGAGACGGCTGAGGGGAGATATGATAGAAGTCTATAAATTAATGAACGGAGTGGAACGGGTAAACGTAGATCGATTGTTTACCTTATCAGAATATAGAAAGACTAGGGGACATGCAATGAAGCTACAGGGTAAACTATTTAAGACTAATAAAAGAAATTTTTTTTTCACTCAACGTGTAATCAAACTCTGGAATTTGTTACCGGAGGATGTAGTAAAGGCTGTTAGTGTAGCTGGGTTTAAAAAAGGTTTGGACAAGTTCCTGGAGGAAAGGTCCATAAACCATTATTAAGAAGGGACCCAGGATATCAATGCTTGAACCAATACAAGCATTGTGGAACCTGTGTCCCTTGGGGAAACTGCTAAGTACATATGACCTAGATTGGCCACTGTTGGAAACAGAATACTGGGCTTGATGAACCTTGGTTTGACCCAGTATGGCATATCTTATGTTCTTATGTTCTTAAGACCATTATCGCCAGATATACATGCGTGTGTGTGGCTGGTGAATGCTCCTGCTCTACACTAACCATCCAATGTTCTGTAACACCAACCATCGGC
The DNA here is from genome assembly GCA_033557465.1 of Ichthyophis bannanicus. NCBI lineage: Eukaryota > Metazoa > Chordata > Amphibia > Gymnophiona > Ichthyophiidae > Ichthyophis > Ichthyophis bannanicus. The sequence goes on along the minus strand of CM066036.1, from coordinate 521,964,929 downwards.
CTTTTGGACTCATGTGACACACATGTCAGCTACACTTTGTGTTGTATGGCTGTCCCATGACATGTTCAGTACTGTGTGACATTGGGAACACCATCTGGTTCATAGCATACTGTTGTGGCGTGGCCCTGCACAATGGACATGCCAGATATTGTGTCACAGATGTGTGACACCACAACTGGGACATGTCAGCGATACATTGTCTCAACACCCTGGGTATGCCATGCCTGTGGGGATGTGTCATGTGGCTCCATGTGTCACAGGCTGCAGTTCCAGTGCTCCCCTTACTGTGTTGGTTGCGCTCCACATATGACTGTGTGACAGTGGACATGCAGGAATCTACATGCCCTCCCTGATCACTCTCATGGGGGCATACATCCCCCATATATCTGTACATATGTGCACTCTGCCACACTCCCAGATCAGGTGACTGTTCCAGCAGTGACCTATGTCATGTTTATGCATGGATGGGGGGCATTCGAGGGACATATGCATCATCCCTGTCACGACCTGTGTGTGTGAGAACTGTACCGGCCCCACAATGGGTGTTGTATGTGTACATCAGTCAACAGGGCAACAGTGTCATGTATGAGCTGATGTGAAATGGTGTGTGAATACTGGCTGTTGGGGAACAGAACATCTACATCTCATGACACGGAATGTGTTTCGCCTACCAATGTCATGGCTTGCACAGACACCTGGCCCAAACATATGTGTGTAGTGGCCCTGCACACAGCAGCAGGCGCACCTACATTAGTCCCAGAATTAGCCACAGACCTCTGTCTGTAGGCCTGAGGCCACCTGGGATTAGAGCAGACCTGCACACAGCAGCAGGCGCACCTATGATAGCACCTGGATTACCCACAGACCTCTGTCGGTGGGCCTGAGGCCACCTGGGTGTAGGGCAGACCTGCACACAGCAACAGGCGCAGCTGCATTGGTCCCAGGATTAACCACAGACCTCTGTCAGTAGGCCTGAGGCCACCTGGGAGTAGGGCAGACCTGCACACAGCAGCAGGCGCACTTACAATAGCACCAGGATTAACCACAGACCTGTGTTGGTAGGCCTGAGGCTACCTGGGATTAGGGCAGACCTGCACACAGCAGCAGGCACACCTACATTGGTCCCAGGATTAACCATAGACCTGTCCTTTTCCCATAGTGTGCTTGTATGATATGTGTGTTGATTGCTGGCTACTAGGTTGCACTCCTTGGTTTGTGTGACCTGCCCTCATGCACTTACCTCACGTGGGTAGTCAGCTGAGACATTGAAGTGCCTGGTCAGCCGCTCCCAGGCCCTCCTGACCCTGTGGAAGTTCTGCCTCTTGGAAGAGCCAGGGAAGAGGCGCCTCTGGCGACAGCAGAGGAGCCTTCAAAGGACCTTGAACTTGGAGCTTGTAAAGGCTGGCTTCCATGAAGCGCGGCCATCTTGTCTGCTGTTTTTGTGTGGAACCTCATGATACAGTATTGTCGCAGAAATGCACTAACGCGCATTGTGGCGCTACACATCTTCTCTCACTCGACGGTGCGTTGCATTGCCACAAATGTGCAACATGCGCGATGCTCTTTTACGATGTGTAGCATTACGTGTGTTGGCACGTTTGACACACATGAATGGGACGACACGCATTGCATTTGCCACTTTGCGCGCAATGCATGTCCTCTATATGCGCATTTCTGTGGCCGCTCTATGTGCACAATGTGCAATATATAGTCCATACGTCACATGCATGGCATATGGCGCTATATTGTTCTGACAGCGCATTGTGCACATTGGGCCGCACACCGTACACGCACTGATATCTGCGTTACGCATTGACTGCGCATTACTTGCAGGGCGCATTGTGTGGCACCATACACATTACAAAAGTTGTGACAGGGTAGGTCCATCTTCTGAGGGTGGGACATGCCACAATCCCATGTGGTATGCAGCAGGTTGTCATTTCCCGGGAATTGAACTCATAATGTGTTGATTGCATGGTGTTACCCCTAACTTCTGGGCTACGCACTCCAGGGTATGTTTACTGAGTGACAGAAAAGTCACCTATGCCATATACGGAGGTGGGCAGGTAGGGGGCATTCCGGCGTAATGCGAGCAATGGGCTGTTAATGTGCGTTAAAGGGCGCCTTGGCTGTTTAACGCACATTAACGAGACATTGCACTTTAAGGTGACAAACAGGGCACTGTAAGGCTGACAAGGCGCCCTAAGGGCTTTAGGGTGCTCTAATTTAAGGTGCCTTAACTCATGTGCCTTAAGTTAACTTAAGGCGCCTTAGATGCTTTCAGGCACCCTAGTTTACGGCACCTTAGGTCATGGTGTCCTAAGGATGTTAAGGTGCCTTAGGTTAAGGCACCCTAAGGGCTTTAAGGTGCCTTAGGATAAGGCACCTTATAAGGCACTAGGTTGGGCACCTTATAAGGCGCCTTAGGTTAAGGTGCCCTGGGGATGTTAAGGTGCCTTAAGTTAAGGTGCCCAAAGGGCTGTAAGGTGCTCCAAGTTGACAAGCATGAAATATAAGGCATAAAAACAGATGTAACCCTAACACTGGATAGAGCACCAAGGAAAGGCAATGAACAGGTGAGGAGGGAAAGAGAGGTGGGAGCTGATGGAACTGCCATATCTGTGGGCATCCTATGTGGCTGCCGGTAAAGTGGACAAACATGTTGGAGGTAGCTGTACCAATGCACAGGGTGGTGGCAATGTAAAGTGCTGCAATGAAAGTGGGTGGCAGAGGATGGGAATTTGTGTCCCCCAGTGGAGGCAGAGGTGGCAGAATATTTGCAATGATAGGAGGACAGAGGAGTAGTGGTGCCATGCAGATCAGGCACAGATGAGGCAAGCATGAAGAGCTGCAATGATGAAAAGGGTACCAGTGTAGGACATAGGGTAGCAGCCTGCACAAAAAGACAGGACTCTACACAGCTGACAGAGGCAGATAGATAGGCTGAAGGATGTTCGGCAACTGAGGTGAGGGTGTTCTGGGCTGGCAATACAGATCTACAGAGATGTGACTATTACTGGCATGAAAATGATTTGAGTAAGACAGGCCTATAAAAATGAGACCAAAGAGGAGTTGAACCCATGATCCCCTGTCTAGGGAGTCATTGTACTAACCAGTAGACTACACCTCCATGGTTCTTAGCACAGCAATGGCTGGATACAGAAAGACTGCAGGTCACTGCACAAAATGTCAGCTGTGTGTGCCAGGATAGGGTAATCCCACCAGTACCCATGCTGCAATGCACATGCAGAACAGCAGTCTACAGCTGATCACCAAATGGAGGTTGCACCTCTCCAGCACCTCAGCTTAGTATGACGAACTGACAGTTTGTGATACTGGCACAGAGCAACTACAGACCATGCCACTGCGCAGGTTCTGTGTTCACCCTGAGGATGAGGATGGGCGCCCAGCATCAGCTCCGCAGTACCTGTGGTGCTAGAGTTAGTCTGTGCTGCAGATCCCCATTGCTACCTTTGTGCAGCAAGTTTTCCCTGCAGTGGAACCTAGCATCACCCTGTGTCTATCTGTATGCCCCAGTCACATCAAGCCCTGGTGGACTGGGATCCACCCAGAATAGTGCCCACCCAGTATTGCAATGTGGCTGCCATAGCCACCTATTATCAGGGCAGAGGCAGTGTCTAGACTCACATGAGGTATATGTAGCAATGCCTAATATACCGTCCTCTCTGGGGTCAAAGTGGTTTACAATATATGTCCCTTGTCCCCAAATAAACCTTTTTATAATTGAGGCAGTGGATGGACATGTGACACAGGCATGAAGAATTGCATTGCAACCAGCAACCACTGTCCCCCTGGCCAGAGGCTGTCATCCAGTGGGGTTAGACCAGATCTGTACCTGCTACTAGGGCACTGGCAGACCAGCAGTAATGCTGGGAGCAGGCCTGGAAAACCTCAGCTGCCACCCACCAAGGTCTGACATTCACCAGCAGAAGGAACAGTCAGACTATACCTACTGCACCCCACCAGGTGTTCCAGCCATGCACATACTAACTGCAGACTGTCCATATTGCATGTTCACAGAGGAACTATGTGCACCCAGAGTTGAAATATATAGCACAGACACCCAGCAGGTGCCTCAGTGATTGGTCCCCAGAAAAGGGAGCACACCAATATCACTAGAGACAAATACTATATAGCAGGCATGTCCAACAGGTAGATCGCGATCTACAGAGGGGTCAGATGTAGATCACCAGCCCCACTTGGTTCCATCTCTCCAGCAGCTCTCCCCGTCGCTAGGAGAGAGCTTGTGCCAGCAGGTCATCTGCCGAGGGCTTGCCGCCGCTGCTGATCCTTTGCCTGTCTTTTTTTCCTGCCTGCAGGAATCTTGCCTGCGGGTGTATTGGGGCGCTTGTTGTTTTCATGCCAATAGTTTGTGGGTACTCCAGGGGACCGCCGCCTGCGCTCCGCGATTAGACGTCACAGGCCCAGTGTCATACCTGGTCTCCTGCCTCTCAGAATCACCCATTCCTGCCTTCGCTCCAACACCCCTTAGAAGTGTGTTATATACCGGGCGATTTCCATGCACCCGGGCTTTACCTGAATACACGTACCATATTAGTTGTGTCGTGTGCTGGTCGTTGGTCGCTTTATAGTTCGCTTTCATTAAACGTTTTCGGGCAGACACAACAAAGTGTCAAGAATTTGGTGATTTTGGTGGGCTATTCCAATTTTGTTCTAACTTGCCTATGCCTTGCCTTCGAATTGGTTCAAACCACTGTGACTTTTGCTTGCCTCTGCAATTTTATTTTGCCTAGCTTTTGCATTGATTCTACACTGCAATTTTATTTCGCCTTGCCTTTGCGTTGATTCTACACTGTGTGCAGAATTTATTAAATCACGTGTGGTGGTATTTGAACTTCTTTGGCGGTATTTGATTTTATCTGGTTTGCTGGACAGGTGTTTGAGGTTTTTTTTATGATTGTTTGGTGGTATTTGATTATTGGTGCCAGTATGATGAATTCTTATTTTTACTTTTAGAACTGCATGTATGGTTTTGGCATCTCCAGTCCTTGTATTGCACATCATCCAGATGTCTTCAGCCCCTGTTGATCTTTAATACTTTGGGACAATGACAGTTTTGGACCATATTCAGCCAGTATTTATATTAACTTAGCAGATTTGGCCGTCTTACATTCAGCCACCCCAGTATAACGAAGATGAGTGTTCCAAAGAAGAGCAAAACCTACCACTTTCATGATGAATGGGAAATGGACTACTTCTTCATCATGGTGAAAGACAAATGTTGTTGTCTAATTTGTAAAGCCCCAGTATCTTTGCCCAAAAAGGGTAATCTGGAACGTCATTATAAGGCTCTGCATAGCAATAAGTTTGATGCTGATTTTCCACCCAAAAGTGAAATTCGTAAACTGAAGCTCAAAGAACTTAAATCAAAATTGGCTACTCAGCAACAGTTGATGGCGAAGCCAAGGTCACATTTGGTCAATGCAACCATAGCATCCTTCAAGGTCAGCAACCTGATCGCAAAGAAATGCAAACCTTTCACTGAAGGGGAATTTGTAAAAGATTGTTTTCTTGAAGCAGCTGACAATCCTTTTGAAGGATTTAAAAATAAGAAAGAGATCATAGCTGCTATTCAAGATGTACAATTGTCAAGAAACATCGTCTTGTGGCAAATAGAAAAGATGTGTGGAGAAACAACTGAACAATTGTTGGAGGATGTTTCAAATTGTGTTGCTTTCTCACTCCAACTGGGAGGGGAGGGGGGAGGGGGGGGGGGAGGGGAGGGGGAGGAGGGAGGGAGGGGGGGAGGGGGGAGGGGAGGGGGGAGGGGGGAGGGAAGGGAGGAGAGGGGGGAGGGAGGAGGGAAGGGAGGGAAGGGAGGGGAGGGGAGGAAGGGAGGGGAGGGGAGGGGGGAGGGGAGGAAGGGAGGGGAGGGGAGGGGGAGGGAGGGGAGGAGGAGGGAGGGGGGAGGGAGGAGGGGAGGGAGGGGAGGGAAGGGAGGGGAGGGAAGGGGAGGGAGGGAGGGAAGGGAAGGGAGGGGAGGGAGGGAAGGGAGGGAGGGAGGGAGGGGAGGGAAGGGAGGGGAGGGAGGAGGGGAGGGAGGGGGAGGGGAGGGGAGGGAGGGAGAGGAGGGAGGGAGGGAGGGAGGGGGTGTTTGGACCCATAGGCGGATTATGTACCACCACACAACCCACCTTCTGGGGCTCAGGGTGGGAAACAGGATCACCCACCAAAAGATCCACATTCTACCTCCCTGCAATGGTGGCAGTAGAGGGGACCATCAACCCCAATCCTGCTGGGGAACAGACACCCTACAGGGCAGGCAATGCAGAGCTGTACACATCCATAAAGCAATAGCAGACAGACAGTAGGCCTGGAAATGCTCAGCTGCCCCCCCACCACTATCTAAAATTCTCCAGCCGCTGCACCCTGCAAGGTGTTCCAGCAAGACACATACTAGGTGCAGACAGTCTGCTAGTTAGTCCATAGTGCATGGTCCTGGAGGAGATGAATGTACCCAGAACTGGGATGTCAGCATACACACCAAGCAGATAAGTCAGTGATTGGGCTCCAAAAGAGAACCCATAAATATTACATGAGAGAAATACTATATAATACTATGGGGGAACCTAGCCATGCCGTGGTCACTGCTCAGTCAGGGTGAGAGTGACCTCCCAGCAGGACATGCTGTGGCCACCCTGTCCGTGCAGGTAGTGGCCGGGCACTACAATGTCCGAGCCATTGCCCTATGCTCTGTACAGATGAATCCAGGCCAGGCCACCCTATCCAGGCTATTCCCACAGTACCTTGCTCCTCATTATGCACATGGGCAGGCCAATACTGGCAACAGTGCTAGCAATGTGGGCTGAGGAAGGTGTTAGCAGCCACCACACACTGGATAGACAGACACACACTCCCCACACCTATGCCAGCATTGTACAACTATAGAAGTGTTTGGCAGCCCTGGCCACCACACCAGTCCTGGGCACAGTGCAGGCATAGCTATGGTATGCAATACTGTTGGGGTCACCCCCCAGGGTGGTAAACACTGTCAGACACAAGACCTGTAGCACACTCCACAGACATCAGAAAGGTTGCTATGATGCAGCTCATTCAGAAAATTGTACTTAACCTCGGAATTGCTATCTGCCAGTAATCATAGCAACCTTTTGATAGCTGTGTACCATATTCCCAGGTTTAGGGTGGCATTGCTAAGGTATGCAAGTGCTAGTATTGGGAGATGCACGCAGGGCCCAACATCCTGCCTCTCCAAGAGGCATTGGATAATGGAGCCTGTGGGTGTGGGTGTCTCTGCCCCTGTTGGCTGCTGCTTTAGGGCAGAGGTTCCTGACTCCATTCCTGGTGGGACAGACACTGTTCGGGTTTTCATGCTGTCCCTCATGCATATGCATGAGATACATCTGCATACCATGGGGGCGGCGCATAGAAATGCAGCACAGGCATCTTTATTAGAGACAGCATGGAACCTGAATGGTGTTTGGCCCTCCAGGACTGCATTTGGGAGACTCTGCTCTAGGTAATGCGCATGTTTATGGTGTCTGTGCTCTGTAGGGTAAAATGTAGGGGTTTTGGGCATGTTTATGTCATCTGCAATAAAGGTTATGTCTGTATTAGCACATTTTAGTAGTGGGTAAAATATGGGCACTGGGTTGGCAGGAACCACAGCTGGGACTTGAACCTGTGACCTTCTGCTTCTGAACACACTGGCTGTGTGCACTGCACCACTGTGTTGCCACAGAGACAATGCATTCCCTGGTGATGCCGTGACTGTTCTTCAGACAGGGCCTGTCTGTTGCAGTGCATGGCACCCACCTACACAGGGCTAGGCCACGGTCTGCTCTGGGCAGCTGCCACTGCCCCCTCCACCACCAGTATCCCTCTGCCACCATGCTGACATGCCCTTCTGCTGGTGGTGCTGGTGGAGCGCAGTCTCAGGCCATTCAGTGTGCGGGTAAGCAGCTGCCTATGGTGCGAGTTCTGGGGTAGGGGTGCCTGCATAGCTGTCCACGCTTCCCCCCAGCACCGCATGCCAATGTTCCGTGCCCTTCGGGGTACCTGCTGGGTACTATCCCCTGTGACACTGTGGGAAGCACACTCATGCCCATGTTGGGCCCTCAGCAGTTGCTGTCTGGCTGCTCTACTGTTTCAGCATTCCTATGGGCCAGCTAGGCATCACCCTAGTCTGCACTGTGGGCCAGCTGCACCGCAGCATGTGTCGCCTGCAGCCCTCTGTGTCCCCTTTTCCAGCATCTGTCCAGTTGCCCATTCCAACATGCCCACCCTGCTGTTGCAGAACATGTACACGCCATAGGACACCTGCCCACTGGAGAGGGAAAACCCTGCTCTGCGCACTTTCCCTGTGGGCTCATTCACCTTGTATGGGGACGGAGCATAGACCCTTCCAATATTCATATTTTTTTGGAGCTTTCTCGGGGGGGGGGGGGGGTTTGATGTTTCCCATTAATATCACTATTGCCCAGCTTGGATATGTTTTTTTTTAAATTTTGTTCCGGTCATTTTCACTGTTTATTTGCCCTTTTGTTCTGTGCACATGTATCACAGCTATCACTTTTTGTAGGTTTCCCTGGTTTTGCTGTACATTTCTGACGTAAATGGTTTCTTTTCCCTTTAAATCAGCTCTAACGCCAGAATTTCACTGGCGTTAGTTTTGAGCCTCGGATTTCACATCGTTAGTGTGCGGGGAGCCTCTCCCCTCCCACTCTCCACCCATTGACCCCTTCTCTCCGCCCCTGGGGAGCCTTCCTCCGCCCTCCGGGAGCCTTTCTCCGCCTTCAGCGCTCGTTTGCGCCACTGCGCATGTTATCTCGCGCTAAGGTACCTTTGCGCCCGATAAAGCACCATTATTGCACGATAAGGTACCTTATCGCGCGATAACGTCGCAGAGCGCACATTAAGATGGTTTAGTAAACATACCCCATAGCCCAGTTACTAGTCTTTATCCGGATGGTTTTTGAAGACTTCAGTGTTAAAGAAGAACTACTTGGAATGATTTCTTTAAAAGGGAGAACTACCGGTCAGGAAATATTCAGTTCTTTCCATTTTTTTGTGACAAAGTGTAATCTTCTATTGCATAGACTTGTTTCCATCACTACTGATGGAGCAAGAGCAATGACAGATGTGGTGAACGGTTTCATAGCCCTCTGTAGATAGCATGACGACTTCACAGATTTCCTTTCTTAGCACTGCATCATTCACCAGCAAGTTTTGGCAAGCAAGAGACTCAATGCAAAGACTGTCATGGACATCACTTTCAAAATTTTAAATTCAGTTTGTGGAAGATCACTTCAAAGACAGCTTTTCAATCTTACTCTTGAAGGGGCAGCGGAAATCATTTTGCACACAGATGTAAGGTGGCTAAGTAGGCACAAATTTCTGCAAAGATTTTGTGATTTGCTGAATGAAATAAAGAGTTTTTTGAAGGAGAGGGGAGATGACCAAGCAGAGTTGGAAGATGAGGAGTGGTTATGTGATCTGGCATTTCTCGCTGACTTTACAGGCGAAGTAAGTGATATGAACCTTGAACTAAAAGGTAAAAACAAATGCATTGGCAAGATTTTATTTATTTACATTCTCTTATATACCGTGCTATTCTGCATCAGTGTGGTTTACATTGAACAAACTGAAATTACATTGAACAGGGCACTATAACTTGGAGATAACTATTTTACAGGGAACATGGGCTATGGAGGGTTAAGTGGCTTGCCCAAGACCACAAGGAGCACCTGTGGGACTAGAAACCCCAGTCCTTCCGGACCAAGGTTGCTATCCTCTAGTGGGATTTGAACCATTGACCTTCCGGCCTGAAGTACCTTGCCCCAACCACTAGGCCACTCCTCCACTCCACTCAAAAAGATGATGAGTACAGTTTCATCCTACAAGAGCAAATTTGAGCTAATGATGACTGACCTTGCAAACAACACTTTTGATCATTTTCCTAATACACAGGACCATCTGGGACAATATCCAAATTTTGTTTTTCAGAACGAGAAGTATGTGACAGAAATCTGTTCTGTTATCCAGGAATTCGAAAATAGATTGTGACTTCCAAAAAATTGGAACAGTTGTGGAGTACTTGTCATACCCATTCAAAGTAGATGTGGACATTAAAGAAACTGCAGCTGCTATCAGTAAAAATTATATTCATTGAACAACCCATCTCTTGAAAACGAAATATTAACCCTTAAAAATGACATTTTTCTCAAGACCCGTGCTAAGCAAGAATCATTTTGGAAGCTAGTGCCTAGAGACAAATTTCCCAACTTGAGAAGATGCAGTGAATCTGTACACTCCTGTTTCAGTTCAACTTATTTGTGTGAATCTGCATTTTCCCATCTGAAAATGACAAAGAGTACACAACATTCCAACATGACAGATGAACATCTCCAGGATTCCCTGAGATTGGCCCTCAAGCAATATTCACTCAACTTCAAAAAGCTGGTGGATGAAATGCAGGCTCAGATGTCTCACTAATGAGCAAGAGCGAAATATTAAAGATTGTGCAAGATCAGCCTGGATCAATACTCAAACTAAATTTAACACAAATTACTCAATAAAAGTTAAAGAAAGCTATTAAGACAGTTAAAGAAAGTTATTACTCAATAAAACTTTAAGAAAAAATGTACTTTCCATTTCACCTCACAGTTCTTACTGGATCTTCGTCTCTCTGTTTTGGTTTTGCTTAACAGCTGATCACATCCAAGTAAATGACAGAAGGTTCATTAAATAGGGGGGGGGGGGAATCCTCCAACTTTATTGGGTTAAAACTTAATTTGAAACTTAATTTTCATGGTGGTAGATCACTGGCACTTTTGGCTGGAAAAAGTACATCATGATCTGTTCGAAGTTGGACACTATGTGGAAACATAGCCATGCCATGGTCACTGCTCGATCAGACTGAGAGTGTCCTCCCAGCATGACATGCTGTGGCCACCCTGTCCATGCAGGTGGTGGTGGGGCACTACGATGTCCCAGCCATTGCCCTACCCCCGATGCAGATGCATCCTGCCCAATCTTCCCTGTCCGGGCCATACCCACAATACCTTGCTCCTTAGTATGCACATTTGCAGGCTAACGCTGGCAACAGTGTACGTATTGTGGGCCCAGTGAGGAGTAGGAAGCCACAAAACAATGGATAGACATACATACACACACACACACCTATTGCAGCATTGTGCAAAGATAGGGGTGGTTGGCAACCCTGCCTGCCACACTGGTCCCGATCACAGTGCAGGCATTGCTGAGATGTGCAGGAGCTAGTAGTAGTGCTCTGGAAATAACTGCTGCTCCATGCCGGTGACAACAGCCTGACACTCCATGAAGCTTTGGATAGTGGAGCCTGTGTGCGTGGGTGTTTGTACTCCTGTTGGCCGAAGCTTTGGGGATGGCACATGTTGATATTGTATCTGCAATGTAGGGTAAAATGTAGGGACATGCTCTGCAGGATCCACAGCTGGGACCTGAACCTGTGACCCTCTGCTCCGATGAACAGCAAAAGTAGTCCCAGGGACTGCTCTGCCTCTATAGCAACAGTGTGGTGCAGTACACATAGCCAGTGTGTCTGCTGAAAGACACACTAGCTATGTGTACTGCACCACACTGTTGCCACAGAGGCAGAGCAGTCCCTGGGGTTACCTTTGCTGTTCATCAGACAGACCTTATTTGTTGCACTGCACACCACACACTGGAACAGGTTATTGTGTTGGTCCACTGCAGGCGGGTGCCACTGCCCCCTCTGCCACCAGCACCCCCCTGCCATGCTGACATGCCCATATACTGTTGGTGCTGGTAGTGTGCAGTACCAGGCCATCCAATGTGCAGGTAGGCGGGTGCCTAGGGTTCAGGGTCTGGGGTACAGAGGCATACATGGACATCCACACATCCCCCCCATCACTGCCTGTCACTGTTATGTCCCTTCCACATGGGGGTGAGATAACTTGTGTAAGATTTGGTCAGTTATTCTTCTGTAGGTCCTGGGTTCATTTCACTTCACAGAGGCAGTAGGGTTTGCAACAAAACAAGCAAACAGGTGTGGCTTGGAGAAAGGTTTTTATGTAGAAATAGGCTTAATACATAGGTATTGAACAGAGGTATATAGTGATTGTTACAGAGCTGTTTCAGTGTGCATCAATGAATCTGGGTGTGCATGTTGTAATGGGGAAAAGATATCCTGTGATAGAAAAACAGAGGAACCTATGAGCAATAGGGCTGTTTCTAGCAGGAAGGAAGATATCAGGACACCCAGTTGCCAAGAGCAACACAAACATTCCCAGCCACGAGGGAAAGAACCCCGCACAGCTGATAAGCAATCCCCAGCTCATAGCTCTAATAGCTTTCACCTGGGAGGGGGAAGGGCTGGATTAGAGCCTCAGCAAACGTATAAGGGACATTCACTAGAGTTAGTGAGCAGCAGTGGCAATAGGAGGAGCAGGAGCTTTGGCTTTGGTAGCTCCAGAGAAAGCAGCTCAGAGAATTCAGAGAAGCCAGCAACAGGAAGCAGGAAAGACGTGGTGAATCAGAACCAGCTGGAGTCTGTGTGCAAGCTGAGGTCTGAATCTGGAAAGCAACATCTGCCCTGGGCTGGTAGGAAAACTTACGTGTGTGACTCTGATTCTGAATGGGAAAGAGAAAGGCAGCTAACAGCTAATAGAGTTAATTGGAGGAGAAAGGCACAGAAACCTTTTAACCAAACCTCAAAACCTATTCCTTATGGTGAAGGCATTCACAAGGAGAAAGTACCAATCAGGATAACTGGAAAGTATTTGCAAGCTTCAAGAAAGGGAGAATATATGGTGCCAGACATTTGTATGTTGGAAGAGGGTGCTGAGCAGCCTGAACGTAGAGAAAAGCCTCTAAGGTTTAAACCCCTTCTAAAAGGAGCAGTGCACAGACTTTCTCTTGCCTCAAACCCTGAAGGTAGGCCAATTAGCCAATGTAAAGCTGGATACAAGACTTTCTCACGTAGGAGTTATAAGGGACATAACTCTCATTACAATTATATGCCAAGATATGGTGATACAGACCCTTACCTGCTAGAGGAGATAGTAGGGACGTCACGGGAGCTGGCAGAGGAGAATAATCTGCCAACACTCTATAGGCAGCAGCAGAGTGGTACAGATGATAGTCAGATTGAATCAATGATAATTGATCCACCAGAAACAGAATTATCTGACAATCATATGGACTGTTCATTGGCTGTATTAAGTGATATGGTTTCACTGTGCTGAAGAGATACAGTTGTGGAAATAATTTAACTGCCTGTTTAAAAGTACAAGACTTTACTTTATCCTATTCTTTTTGCCAGAGTGTATGGCTTATGTTTCTTTATTACCTGTGTTTGGAATCCGTCCCCGGGAGGGGAAATAAAACCCTGTCTTGACCTTAACCATTCGTGCCTCAACTACCTTATTGAAAAGGAGCCCAACTTGATCAAATTGGTGGAGGGGTTGCGCTCTATGTTAGAGAGGGCATTGACTCAGAAAGGATTAAAGTTTTGCAGGCAACAAAATCTGCTGTAGAATCTATATGGATTGAAATTCCATATAAAAGGGGGAAGGCGATGGCAGTGGGGGTGTACTATCGAGCGCCTGGCCAGAATGACCAAATGGATGATGAAATGCTCAAAGAAATCAAGGAAGCTAACAAAAGTTACAGCGCAGTAATAATAATGGGTGATTTCAATTACCCCGGTATCGACTGGGTCAGTGTCACGTCAGGACATGCTAGGGAGATAAAGTTCCTAGATGAAATAAATGACTGCTTCTTGGAGCAGCTGGTTCATGAACCGACCAGAGGGGAAGCCATATTAGACCTAGTCCTTAGTGGAACACCAGATCTAGTGCAAGAGATAAGGGTGTTGGGGCCACTTGGCAATAGTGATCATAACATGATCGCCTTTGATTTAATTAGTGGAGGAGGGATAGTAAGGAAATCCACAGTACTACATTTTAACTTTCGAAAGGGAGACTATGATAAAATGAGGAAAAACGTTAAGAAAAAACTAAAAGGAGCAGTTGCGAAGGTTAAAGACGTACATCAAGCTTGGGTGTTGTTGAAAAATACTATCTTGGAAGCCCAGACCAGCTGTATTCCACGCTTTAAGAAAAGTGGAAGGAAGTCCAAAAAACTGCCAGCATGGTTTAAAGGTGAGGTCAGAGAGGCTGTTGTTGCCAAAAAAGCATCTTTCAGGAAATGGAAAAAAGAGCCAAACGACGAAACCTGGAAACAGCACAAGCACTGGCAAGTCAAATGCAAGGCATTGATAAGGCAGGCAAAGAGAGAATTTGAGAAGAAGCTTGCTGCGGAAGCAAAAATGCAAAATAAAAACCTTTGCAAGTACATTCGTAGCAAAAAACCTGTGAGAGAGTCAGTTGGTCCATTAGATGATAGAGGGGTTAAAGGAGCACTAAGAGGCGACAAGGCGATAGCAGAGAGACTGAATGAATTCTTTGCTTCGGTCTTTACTGAGGAAGATGTAGGGATTTTACCCATGACTGAAGTGGTATTTAAAGGTGCGGAAGAATTGAAGGAAATATCGATACATCGGGAAGATGTCTTACAACTATTAGATAAACTGAAGAGTAGCAAATCACCTGGGCCGGATGGTATACATCCAAGGGTGTTGAAAGAACTGAAATATGAGATTGCAGACCTGCTATCAGTAATCTGTGAACTATCATTAAAATCATCTCTAATACCTGAAGATTGGAGGATCGCCAATGTAACACCAATTTTTAAAAAGGGTTCCAGGGGTGATCCGGGAAACTACAGACCGGTGAGCTTGACGTCAGTACCTGGAAAAATGGTAGAAACCATCATAAAGAATAAAATTACTCAGCATGTAGATAGTCACAACCTAATGGGAGACAGCCAACATGGCTTTAGACAAGGAAGATCTTGTCTTACTAATCTGTTATGTTTTTTGAAGGAGTGAATAAACAGGTGGACAAAGGTGAGTCGGTTGATATTGTGTATCTGGACTTTCAGAAAGCCTTTGACAAGGTCCCTCATCAGAGACTTTTGGCAAAACTAAAGAGTCATGGGATAGGAGGCAGTGTATTATTGTGGATCAGGAACTGGTTAAAAGATAGAAAGCAGAGGGTAGGGCTAAATGGCCAATTTTCCCAATGGAGAAAGGTGAATAGTGGTGTACCCCAGGGATCTGTGCTGGGTCCGCTGCTTTTTGACATATTCATAAATGACCTGGAAAGTGGAATAACGAGTGAGGTTATCAAATTTGCAGATGACACAAAACTATTTAAAGTTGTTAAAACCCAAGAGGATTGTGAAAAATTGCAAGAGGATCTTGATCAATTGGAAGACTGGGCATCAAAATGGCAGATGAAATTTAATGTGGACAAGTGCAAGGTTATGCACCTAGGGAAGAACAACCCAAACTATGGTTACACGATGCAAGGTTCCACATTAGGAACCACCACCCAGGAAAAAGATTTAGGCGTCATTGTGGATACCATGTTAAAACCCTCGGCCCAGTGTGCAGCGGTGGCCAAGAGAGCAAATAGAATGCTAGGTATGATAAGGAAAGGAATGGAAAATAAAACAAAAGATATTATAATGCCTCTATATCGTTCCATGGTGAGACCGCACCTTGAATATTGTGTGCAATTCTGGTCGCTGTATCTTAAAAAGGATATAGCGATTTTAGAAAAGGTACAGAGAAGAGCCACCAAAATGGTAAAGGGGATGGAAGGATACTCCTATGAAGAAAGGCTAAAAAGGTTAGGGCTCTTTAACCTGGAAAAGAGACGGCTGAGGGGAGATATGATAGAAGTCTATAAATTAATGAACGGAGTGGAATGGGTAAACGTAGATCGATTGTTTACCTTATCAGAATATAGAAAGACTAGGGGACATGCAATGAAGCTACAGGGTAAACTATTTAAGACTAATAAAAGAAAATATTTTTCACTCAACGTGTAATCAAACTCTGGAATTTGTTACTGGAGGATGTAGTAAAGGCTGTTAGTGTAGCTGGGTTTAAAAAAGGTTTGGACAAGTTCCTGGAGGAAAGGTCCATAAACCATTATTAAGAAGTGACCGAAGATATCAATGCTTGACCCAGTACAAACATTGTTGAACTTGTGTCTCTTGGGGAAACTGCTAGGTACATATGACCTAGATTGGCCACTGTTGGAAACAGAATACTGGGCTTGATGGACCTTGGTCTGACCCAGTATGGCATATCTTATGTTCTTATGTTCTCATAACAGGCTTAGGGATTGATGGGAAAGTATGCGTGGCAGTGATACCACGACTTCCTCGCGACCTTGTTTTAGGCAGGGATTGGCCTCCCTTTCAAAAAGAGCTAAGGAAAGGTTTAGCTGAAAGAATAGGCCTAGTTGCAACCAGGTCCCAAGCAAAAGTTCCTGTAACAGAGGTTATGCCAGTAGAGGGAGAAACTGAAGCTCCTGAGGGTGAGGAAGAACCCCAAGGAGGTGAGAATGAAGAAAGAGAGGAGGTACCCGATAAAGGACCCCCAGAAGGTGAGAATGAAGAAAGAGAGGAGGTACAAGGTATACTTCCCTCTCATGAGGATTTGGTAAACATACCCTCTAAACAGAAGAAAGGAAAGGCTGAAAAGCGACATGAGCAAAGGCATAGGTCGCAGGCAAGGGCAGAACTGGAGGCCGGGGAGGGGTTGCCCTGGGTCCCAGCAGAACTTGTCCGCAAATTTCCTTCCTTCCCTAGAGAGCAGAGGGATGACCCAGCACTAAAGAGAGCCTTTAAGTATGCCCGAGAGAGTAGGACTATTTTGCCTAGGTTCTTTTTAGAAGATGGAATATTGTACAGGGAAAGTACAGACCCGCGGATAGGCACCATAAGAAAACAGTTGGTCGTGCCTACTACCTTTAAGGCGGTAGTCCTGAGATTGGCACATGACCATCCTGTTGGTTGCCACAAAGGTACACAGGGGACATTGGACCAGATATTGGCCCGATTTTATTGGCCTGGCGTCTTCAAAGAGACCGCCCGCTATTGCGAGTCCTGTCCCGCTTGCCAGCGAGTCACGGCTAGTAAGCCAAAACCTGTACCTATGATACCTACGCCCACCATTTCAACCCTAGTCCATAGGCTAGCGATGGATATTGTAGGACCCATCGTTAAAACGCCGAGAGGTTTCCATTACATACTGGTAATCATAGACCAAGCAACTCGTTTTCCATGGGCCATTCCATTACGCAACATCTCGGCCAAGAACATAGCCCTCGAGCTGATAAAACTGTTTTGTGAAATCAGGTTTCCCCAGGAAATCCTGACGGATCAGGGGAGTAATTTCACCTCAAGACACTTAGCCAGGGTATGGGACGCTTTTGGGGTGCGGCATATTCGAACTTCCGCCTATCATCCTCAAGCTAACGGGTTAGTGGAGAGGATGAATCAATCCATTAAACAGATGTTGTGAAGGAGCCTGGAAGGGAAAATGCGCAAATGGGATAATGTACTCCCATTTGTCTTGTACGCGTGCCGAGAGCGCGTACAAGCGTCCTTAGGGGCATCGCCCTACGAGCTTTTATTTGGCCGGGTTCCAAGGGGGATATTGGATATCCTAAGGGAACAATGGGTCGAACCTAATGAAGCAGAGATAGGGGTACCCCAATTTCTTAGGAATCTGAGGAGCCGCCTAGAGAGGACCTCCCGAGTGTCAATAGATAATCTGCAGGCTAGCCAGCGCAGGCAGAAACACTATTATGATCGGGGAACCAAGACACGACGATTAGAAGTCGGGGATAAGGTTTTAGTCCTGGTAGCAGAGGTTGGTCCCAAATTTGAATCCAGATGGAAAGGACCCTACACAGTGGTGGAAAAGGTCGGGCCCGTCTCCTATAAGGTGGAGAATGACCAAGGGCGATGACAAGTATATCATGTAAATCTGTTAAAACCTTGGCAAGACAGAACGGCCACCGTACGGTTGGTCAAAGTGGTAGGTGGTTCACCTCACCGAAGTAAGATTACATGCTGGCAGACTCAGAGAGCCGCAGCCTGTAATATCTTAAGAGGGGGGATATGTAATGGGGAAAAGATATCCTGTGATAGAAAAACAGAGGAACCTATGAGCAATAGGGCTGTTTCTAGCAGGAAGGAAGATATCAGGACACCCAGTTGCCAAGAGCAACACAAACATTCCCAGCCACGAGGGAAAGAACCCCGCACAGCTGATAAGCAATCCCCAGCTCATAGCTCTAATAGCTTTCACCTGGGAGGGGGAAGGGCTGGATTAGAGCCTCAGCAAACGTATAAGGGACGTTCACTAGTGTTAGTGAGCAGCAGTGGCAGTAGGAGGAGCAGGAGCTTTGGCTTTGGTAGCTCCAGAGAAAGCAGCTCAGAGAATTCAGAGAAGCCAGCAACAGGAAGCAGGAAAGACGTGGTGAATCAGAACCAGCTGGAGTCTGTGTGCAAGCTGAGGTCTGAATCTGGAAAGCAACGTCTGCCCTGGGCTGGTAGGAAAAACCTACGTGTGTGACTCTGATTCTGAATGGGAAAGAGAAAGGCAGCTAACAGCTAATAGAGTTAATTGGAGGAGAAAGGCACAGAAACCTTTTAACCAAACCTCAAAACCTATTCCTTATGGTGAAGGCATTCACAAGGAGAAAGTACCAGTCAGGATAACTGGAAAGTATTTGCAAGCTTCAAGAAAGGGAGAATATACGGTGCCAGACATTTGTATGTTGGAAGAGGGTGCTGAGCAGCCTGAACGTAGAGAAAAGCCTCTAAGGTTTAAACCCCTTCTAAAAGGAGCAGTGCACAGACTTTCTCTTGCCTCAAACCCTGAAGGTAGGCCAATTAGCCAATGTAAAGCTGGATACAAGACTTTCTCACGTAGGAGTTATAAGGGACATAACTCTCATTACAATTATATGCCAAGATATGGTGATACAGATCCTTACCTGCTAGAGGAGATAGTAGGGAGGTCACGGGAGCTGGCAGAGGAGAATAATCTGCCAACACTCTATAGGCAGCAGCAGAGTGGTACAGATGATAGTCAGATTGAATCAATGATAATTGATCCACCAGAAACAGAATTATCTGACAATCATATGGACTGTTCATTGGCTGTATTAAGTGATGTGGTTTCACTGTGCTGAAGAGATACAGTTGTGGAAATAATTTAACTGCCTGTTTAAAAGTACAAGACTTTACTTTATCCTATCCTTTTTGCCAGAGTGTATGGCTTATGTTTCTTTATTACCTGTGTTTGGAATCCGTCCCCGGGAGGGGAAATAAAACCCTGTCTTGACCTTAACCATTTGTGCCTCAACTACCTTATTGAAAAGGAGCCCAACTACAACCTTTCAATAAAAGGTCCCCCTGCAGCCCAACCAGTACGCTAACGCTACAGGCGGCCCAGGGTGTGACAATGTGCATGTGTGAAGTGTGAAGTGTAAGAGAGAGAGATAGGCCTGAACATGTGGCTCAGAGCCTCATGGCAAGGGAGAGAGAGAGAGAGAGAGAGCGCGGGGGAGGGGTGAAGGGAATTGATCAGAGCCTCCTGTCCTTCATGTCCAATGGATGGTGGGAGAGAGAGAGAGACAGGAAGTGTTTCTGTCTTTTATAGTGAACTGAATCCTTTCCAGCACTTCCCCTTGAGGTCTGCTAGCCACTCCCTTTAAGGTCTGCTATTCTGGATTTAGCAAGGAGGGGCTTCAGACAGGCCTTGGAGAATGAAATCACCAGGGGGTCAGAGTTAATCTCATCTTGTAAACTGTCCTATTACCTTTGGAGACTGAAGTCACCAGAGTCCAAAGCTGCATGAAATGTATGCTGACATCTCCCACACCTGTTTTATTTTTATTCATTATTTGTGCCTGGAAATGGTGGAAGCAAGCCTGTGGTACCTGTCCCAGCTGCCATTACATGATAGTAGGCAGCTTGTCTAATACCTCCTGTATTAAATACCTTGCTATGTCCAGCAAGTCCCCTGTCCTGCACAGTACTGTCTCTAGTACTGTCTCTAGTGTTCTAGAGATAAACAAGTCTCCTTATGAGTCCAAACCTCGTGTCTTAGGTAGAGCAGCCACTACTGGGGGGGTGGGGGGGGGGGAGGGAACCCAATATGCTACCTCCGTGCCCGTCTTAGAGAGAGTGAACAGTGCATAAGGTCTGCAGGAATTTTTGAGGAGGCTAAAGCAAAAAGGTACCAGGATGCTATGAGTGAGGATAGGAAGCAATACTAGACTGCAGCTGACTCTGGTATTCAGTGTAATAGGAAATGCCAAATTAGCAGGCCAAATTAGCCTGGATGTAGGGGTGGATGCTGGAGAAGTTCAGTGTAACTACCTTAAAATGTTGTGGTTCTGTATGACATGTGCTGCAAGGATATGTACATTTGTTTCATTTTACAACACAGGAAAATTACGATAATGCATAGAAATATTTGTACAGCAGTTAAAATAATAATAGGGTGAATAAAAACATTAAAGACATGATCAGCAGTAGGTGAGTAACCAAATAACAATTCCCACACAGACACATGAGCATCTTGTAGCAAGTGTCCAACAATTTGTTGAATGTGTCCATTCTCATAAGCGATGGTGTGATTCACTTCAGTGGATGTTGTTTTAAGGTGATCAATATAGGCATGGAGTTCTGTAAAGTTGAGCAGTTTATGTAGTGTCTCTTCTCCCATGCCAAGTGGTAAGGGATGCACAGCATATGAGATAAAGTCTGGAATGTCCATAGAGTCATTGGTAACCAGCGGTGTGGAATAAGTTGTCCCATTAATGGTGAGGGAGACCAGTGGTATATGACTGCACCAGGTATTGTTTGGTAAATAGTTTGAACTGTACAACAAAGTGTTCTTGGGAAGGCGAATGTCATGCATTCTGGGAGCAATCGAAAAAGAAACATTCTGGGGAAAGAACAGATGAAAACAAAAGTGTCCAGCTCCAAGGTAATACAAACTGTGTGAGGTAGTCAGGGAATATGAGAGCTTAACAGTCAGGGAGCAAGAGGAGGAATTGTTCCAGCAGGAGGTGTCAGCCTCTTTAAACTGGTGAGGTTGACACTTGAACTGAAGTGTAGTCTGCTCACACAAACTGGGGTCCATCGGCTTGAATGAAGTCCAGGTGTCGTCCAGTGGCTGCACCCATGTGAGATGGTCCACAGGATACATAAGCATATTATCAAACTGCACCCCAATAGTAACAATAGGATAAATAACTGTGTGTTGTCCTGACCATGGGATCAAAGTACAGATAGAGCAGCCTTGTGGTGAACAAATGGGAACACTAACTGTCCACCAATCAAGGTGAGCTATAGCAAATTCAGGTATTTTGGTACTAGCCATATGAATGAGAGATGGTGGCCAGTGTCCTAACTTAGCAGTGATCAGAATTTCCTTTAGTATAGTAATAAGCTCGATCTGTACTTGATCACAGGCAAGAGCCCAGGAAATATTCTTTCCCAATCTATATTCTGCATGTGCTAAGGTAACAATTTTCTGTTCTATAATGGGAGATATAAGAGCAAAGGTATCTACAACTACATTGGACAGTTTAGAGGAAGCTTCATTAATAATATGTTGTGAGGTAAAACCATCAGCAGCATGCTGAGCAGTGGATCCCATTTTATTATGGAGCACCTCTATATCAATTATATTAAGGGCACCCAGTGCAGTCCCTGTGCCACCTAAAATTGTATCAATTAATTCACGCTTGTGTCGAAATTGCTTAGCTCTGGGTGTTACTGACTGCATATCAAACCAAGTATTGAGCATTTGTATGTGGTTGGCAACAAACTGAGAGCAATTTGGGTATTTGTGAGTAACTAGAAACAATTTGGGAAATAGATGCCAAGTAAGAAAATGGTATTCCACATCATATAAAACATTGTGTGGTGCATCATATTTAATCTGAAAGGGATGTCCTTCCTGAAATGGGTGGATATCAGAAAGGTAGAGTACAGGAGGAACAAAAGTGGTGGGAGGGGTGGGATGAGGGGTGGTAGGTAAACAAGATACATCCAAAAGGAATGAAGTCTCAGTGATGTGCTGTTGATCACTCACAACCCATGTATAAGTTATTTTCCAGGTACCTCTGTCCTGACAGGAAATATTGTACAAAATCAAAGCAGGAGGACCTAGAAAGTAACGTTCTGGGTGTGCCCTCAATTCTTGTGTCCTTTCTAGAGAAGTGGAAACTGGTGGCTCCCACTGTACTTGAGTGATGTTTAATGAATATAACACCGGCTTGTCCTGTACCGAACAGAAACTCAGGATGACCAGATCCTTTCCTTCCGGGAAAGGTGGGGGTATTTCTTGGTAGCGATACACTCCACCTGTGGAATTAGCCCAGCCAATCATGCATATTCGGATAATAGTTCCTGTAATGAGACTTCAGTAGAAGAGAGCAGATACAAGAACAACAGGAAACCGAGACATAATAAAAGCTAACTTGTTTCACTCTACTAGGGAGTAAACTAATGCTCACCACTTATACTATGTAACAACAAAACAAAAAAATAATAATAATAATAATAATTTTTACTAC
The DNA here is from genome assembly GCA_033557465.1 of Ichthyophis bannanicus. Taxonomy (NCBI): domain Eukaryota; kingdom Metazoa; phylum Chordata; class Amphibia; order Gymnophiona; family Ichthyophiidae; genus Ichthyophis; species Ichthyophis bannanicus. Next base: position 521,942,403 of record CM066036.1, on the reverse strand, counting down.
TTATTTACATAACTATTAAACACATGTCAACTATACAGCAGGAGTAAATAGTTACCGTCCTCAAGCGACTTTTTTTCAGAAAACAGCTGTCCGTGCTGTCTTCAGAAAACAGCTGTCTGTGCTGTCTTCAGAAAACAGCTGTCCGTGCTGTCTTCAGGTGGTATCTGAAAACAAAGACTGATAAAACACGTATTACCCATATGGTTTTAACTGGGTGATGTGTTCCAGTACTGCTGGTTGTCAGGCATTAGGATTTGGTATAGGCTTGGGCCTAAGGTATCAGTAACTAAGTACGGTCCCTCCCACTGTGCAGTTCCAAAGGGGAGGTTTGGTCTAGGTCTCATCTCTGCAAGACACTAGTGACAGGGCTTCCTTCATGTATTCATGAAATATTGATGGGGAATCCTTATATCCCTGTGGAAGCACAGTCCATGCATATTGTTTATTCAGCCACTGAAAGGCTGTTTTGTACTGGCATTCAAGGGCCAGGGGCAGACTCCAAAACCCATTGGATATGTCTAAAGCAGAGAAAAATTTACATTTGGGATTCAGTTTAGAGATCATTTCAGGGTATGAGGCTACCACAGACACTACAGATTTTGAAACTTGATTCAGGGCACGGAAGTCCATAGTGAGCCTGAAGGAACCCCCCGGTTTAACTATCGGCCAGGCTGGTGAATTACATGTGGAAGAAATAGGTCTAATTAGACCCCTCTCCTCCAGTATCTTCACAATTTTAGTCACTGGTTCTATAGCCTGATGAGGTACTGGGTATTGCTTCTGTGGTGGAGGATCCTAACCTTCCAACAGTATTTCTGTGTGCATTTTCCCACAATCTAACTTGTCTTGAGCCCAGACTGGAATATCAGCCACTTCTGAGGGAATTACCCACAGATCATACTGCTGAGCTGCCTTGGTGCACTGAGTTGCTAACTGCATGGGAATGACTTCATGCACTAAAGTTTTAGAAGCACTTGAAGTTCCTGAATACTGCCACAATTTAAGATTAGCCATATCCACCACCAAATTTAACTGGTTGAGAACATCAATTCCAATTATTTCTTTTGGTGTGTTTACTATAGTGGAGGCAGTGGTTTCCAACATTTCCTTATTTTGTTCACTGTGCACAGGGATACCCCATTTAACTGGGATAGCCACACATTTGGAAGCTGTGTCATTAATTCCTTGAATTTCATAAATTTCCATATTTTTCTGATCTGTAGTGGGAGAAGCTCTGTTAGTAAAACTAATTCCAGCCCCTGTGTCAATCAAAGCTAAGTTATCCTGACCCCCTATTCTGCTGATAACATTGGGGCGTGCACAAGAGTCCAGTATCAAGGGTGTTACAAGCCTTAAATTGTGTCCTGGGCCTGTATCCATTTCATCATCCAGAGGCTCTGGAATTGAGTCCTCTGCTGAGATAAAGGAGGCAGGCTGGGCTATGAAGGCTTGAGACATTTTGATATCTGAACTCAAGAGGTCAGGACACCTCTATGCACTAGCCTTGTGTTTGTCCTGAGCTGCTTGTAAATCCTGTTTTAATTTATCTATTTCTATCTGCAGTATATGTTTGTCTTGCCAATTAGCCAATCTCCTTTTCTAGCCCATCTCTCTGTGCTTTGAGCTCCTGAAAAGGAATGTAACCTGAGGAGTTTCTAAAAGTACCTCTGCCATGTGCTCTCCAAGGTGTGTGTCCTCTGTCTGTGTTTCTTGTGTACTGAGAGGATCCCTCGGCTTGCCACTTAGGTTTGTGTCCTCTGTCTGTGTTTCTTATGTACTGAGAGGATTCTTTGGCTTGCCACTTCCGTGCTTCTGATACTGTAATGACCTGCGAGGGCTGGGTCTTCCAAACAGACCCAATTCTGAGCATTAAAGTATCAAAAGGGGTTGCTTCAGGGTCTTCAGAAAATAACAGAAGGTGTTTTGTAATCTCAGGGGATAGCAATTCTAATAACAATTCCTTATTCATGCTCTCCTCATAATCTTCTGCCTTGGGCCAGGACTCCTGCTCATTAAGAACTGTTTTTAAAATCCAGGCTCTATATGCAAACTGTTCCAATGTATCATTTGGTAGAGGTGAAATAATTTTAAATACTTGCATTGGGGAACAGTGAAATAGTTTCTCAGTACCCCTTTTAACCAACTGGTATGGGTGAGTGAGAGAGCCAACTCTATAATAGTGTGGCCCCAGAGCCAGATGCATAAGTCTATCAAAGTCTGATTGTTTTCTTCTGTATTTCCCTAGACCCCAGTGAATCAGAATATCAATCACCCATTTAACCCACTGATTTACATTAAGAGGCATAGTGCCAATTTTCTCAACTATTTTTTCTATATCTCTATCTTTTAAATGTTCCTGCAACATTACTTTAACTGGTGCTTTGAGTTCAGTACTGGGTGCCATGTCTAAGTCATCTGAATTATCCTCCAGACAGAGATCCTGATTATTGCTCTGTTTAGGTTTAGGTTTAGGTTTATTTATTTGATATAACCGCCTTTCTGGGTAATCAAAGCGGTGTACAATCGATAAAATACATAAAAATTCATAAAATACATAGAATAAAATTATACAAATAAAATTATAAAATACATAACATAATTTATACAAATCATAAAAACATATTACATAAAACTTTGGGCAAGCCAGAAAGGAAAGGAAATATACAATTTGTGTAGAATAGAAGCTGGTATGCAGAGAACACAAGACAGGATACAATAGGTAGGTAGGTACAGCAGGGATAGATTCACACAAAGGGGGAAGGGATATTGAAGGCCAGTGAAAAGAGATGAGTTTTAAGGTTTTTCTTGAAAATTGTGAATTGTGGTTCCAATCGGAGGGAAGGGGGAAGAGAGTTCCAATGTGCGGGACCAGCAAAAAAGAAAGCAGACAGACGCGTGAACTGAAGGTGAGCGCGGGAAGGTGGGGGGAGGGCAAGGCGGTTCTGGCTGAGATAAACTATCAGAATTTTGTTCCTCTGATTCAGCTGTATTCTTCCCATTTCTAAGTCCAACTATGCATACTTTAGTATTCTTTTGTTTGTCAGTAGCTTGTATGCATTGCTCATAAGGTGTGTCATAGGCATAGGGGGCTGAGGGAGTGGGTGTTGGCTTTTGTCTTACAGATGCCAATTGATCCTTAACGTGCCTCAATTCAAGTTTAAGTGCTTCTAATTGCTCACTAACAGTAATAAAATAATTTGTGGCTTGTATCACTTGAGTTCTTTGTATAGAGATGCAAATTTGTGCCTCCTCAAGGTCTTTGTTTAATTGCTTGCACTGAGACGTCAGTTCAGAGTTTTCTTGTCTCGTGCTAATGAGTCCCCTGCACATGCCTTGGATAAAAAGGCATTTTCTTTTATTTGTTTTCTTTTTGAATTCTTGATCATGGTTTAACATTTGTCTTTGAATATTATACCATGATGGCTCAGGGAATTCACCTTCAAAGGGACCACCTTTCCTCTTACAGTATGAAATTACAATTTCTTTAAGTTCTTTAAAATCAAAGGCTTCCATATTTGATACTGCAGAAAGGCTGTAGTTGGACTATCTCAACTGTGTAACCTTAGAAGGAGGAATGCTCACTTTTATGAAGAAGTGAGACTTAGAATTATAGTTGGAATGGTATAAATTTTATGGGTGTTCAGTAAAGAGTACTGGCATAAAGACCACACCTTAAAATTATACCTGAATAAAAAGTGCTTATCACCTTTTTAACAGGGTGGAAGTTTAGGGTGAAGTTATAGTAAGAAGGGTATTAGGAGATTAGCAGAATTGTTGTATCAATTGCAGCCAGCTTTAAGCCTGCTCTCACTAAGATAGCTACTGACAGGAGACAGAGAAATAAAAGTTAAAAGGGATAGGAGGTAATAGCTTTATCAGGAAAGATGTATATTGTATTCAATGAGGGACTGTTTACCTGTGTACCACTTCCAAACTAAATCTGGACTATCTCTCTGTCTTTTCTTAGCAGCTCAAATAATATAGCAAGCCTATACATCAAAATAAGACAATTGCAAGCCACTCTGTGTGATGTCTTTAAAATTCTAAATTCTTACAGAGCCTTTTGACAATAAAAATCTCACCTTGTCTAACCCACAAAACAAATTTATCACTGGAACTGTTCACTAAATAGTGTCTAAGTGTCATCCAGTCTGGCAATTGTAAATGGTCACAAGGACTTTTGATTCTGTCTGAAATCTACTTAATGTATTATACAAAATTATTACTTACCCAATTGGTGATCTGCTGTGAAATCCGAGAGACGAGCCCCCATAAAGATGTAAGATTTGGTCAGTTATTCTTCTGTAGGTCCTGGGTTCATTTCACTTCACAGAGGCAGTAGGGTTTGCAACAAAACAAGCAAACAGGTGTGGCTTGGAGAAAGGTTTTTATGTAGAAATAGGCTTAATACATAGGTATTGAACAGAGGTATATAGTGATTGTTACAGAGCTGTTTCAGTGTGCATCAATGAATCTGGGTGTGCATGTGCATGTGTGAAGTGTGAAGTGTAAGAGAGAGAGATAGGCCCGAACATGTGGCTCAGAGCCTCATGGCAAGGGAAAGAGAGAGAGAGAGCGGGGGAGGGGTGAAGGGAATTGATTATCAGAGCCTCCTGTCCTTCATGTCCAATGGATGGTGGGAGAGAGAGAGAGAGACAGGAAGTGTTTCTGTCTTTTATAGTGAACTGAATCCTTTCCAGCACTTCCCCTTGAGGTCTGCTAGCCACTCCCTTTAAGGTCTGCTATTCTGGATTTAGCAAGGAGGGGCTTCAGACAGGCCTTGGAGAATGAAATCACCAGGGGGTCAGAGTTAATCTCATCTTGTAAACTGTCCTATTACCTTTGGAGACTGAAGTCACCAGAGTCCAAAGCTGCATGAAATGTATGCTGACAACTTGGGGGTGTCAGGTTGGTGATCTAGCAACTATTAGCTAGGGTGGACCTGGTAGATAGATTGTGTTATGCCAGCAGACTGTGGAAAGGCTAGGGCATGCAATGCGGGTACAGTGTATCCAATTTGGGCTACTGGGTGTATACATGTTTCAGACAACACATGGTCACACCCTGCACTGCCTTCCAGGGGCTGTTGTAAAGGGGTGTTCATTTAACTGGGTTTACGAACAGTTTGGGACGTATCCTGGGGAAGGTACATAGACCCTTGTTAGAGTGGTCCCCAGATGTGCACCGCTTGCCCCATTACAGGCATTGTGGTTCCTGTGTGACGTTTGGGGTACCTGCAGGGTATGTATCCCCTGGGTGGGGCACTGTGGAATACAGACTACTGGCCATGTTTGACCTTGGGCAGCCGCTGTCTTGCTGTTTTCCAGTTTCTGTGTTCCTAGGCGACTGCCTAGTCTGCCCTGTGCCCCACCTGCCCCCACTGCATTTCCCGCCTGCAGCCCCCTTTGCCCCATTTGCACCATCACCATAATGCCCTTTCATACTTGGGCATTATGCTGTTGCTGCAAATGGAGCACTACTATCACTTTACTTGGGCTCCCTGTCTGTGCTGTACATTGCTGACACTTAAATCGTCTCTCTCTCCTGCAAATGTACATTTACCGACAGGTTTTCACTGGTGGTAATGTCCCGGTGTTAATGTTCCAGCGTTAGTGTAGCAGGGGCCTCTCCACGCCCACTCCCCGCCCATTGGCCCCTTCTCTCCGCCTTCTCTCCACCCTCTGGGACAGTTACCACTGCCAGTAACGTTACCGCGCGTTAACGTTACCTCAAGTAACTACTGTGCAGTAACGTTACCAATGCCACATTACCGGTCCTTAGTCAACATATCCCTATATATTTAAGGAAGTGTTTTGGACCAACAAGCTTCTCAGATACAAATAAAATATTCACAAACCTCAGGTACTACTAATACTATTAATCATTTATACAGCACTACAAGGCATATGCAGTGCTGTACAGATACATATAAAAGACGATCCTTGCTTGTTAGAGCTTACGATCTAATCAAGACAGACAGTACAAAAGTTGAGAACAAGGGTACAAATAGGGAATGGTAAGGAAATACATGGAGAACAAGGGATCAGAATCCAAAGGCACCCTCAAAAAAAGTGAGCCTTTAGCATAGTTTTGAAAAGGTGGAGAGATGAAACCTGATATACAGATTCAAGTAGTTTGTCCCAGACATAAGGAGCAGCAAGGTGAAAGGATCAAAGTCTGGAGTTGGGCAGTGGAAGAAAAGGGCAGTGAGAGAAGTAAGCTAGAGGAAGAGCAGAGTTCACGAGGAGGGGTGTAGGGAGAGAGAAGAGAGGAAAGGTAGTGAGGAGCAGTAGAATGAATGCATTTATAGGTCAGAAGGAAAAGTTTGAATTTGATACAGAAACAGAAGAGGGAGCCAATGAAGTGATTTGAGAAGAGGGGTTATATGAATATATTGAGGCTGGCGGAAGATTAGCCGCTCAGCGGAGTTCTGGACAGATTGAAGGGCGGAGAGATGGCACAGAGGGAGACCAGCAAGGAGGAGGTTACAATAGTCGAGATAGGAGTTGACTAAAAAGTGGATAAGTGTTTTAGTAGTGTGTTCAGAAAGGAGGGGGCAAATTTTGTTAATTTTAAAGAGAAAGAAATGACAGGATATGCTGGATATGTGTATCATGGACATATTTGCTAACCCCCAACATTTCAGAAATCTTTAAATGAATAGCTGTTTTTCATAATGATCACGTTTAGGATTTTCTTTCTGTACAAGTGTTTTTAGAATCAGTAGTTTTTTTCCATGAGCTTTCACAGAGCTTAGGAAGTACAACACTAGATCTCAGCATCAAAGAGGGCTGAGCTGCAGTCATTTAGGTGAAACTGAACAGTTCAAGGTCAAGGAAATTTAGTGGGTTCCAGCAGTCGTAGTGAAAAATGGAGAAGGAAAACACTTTTTCCTTTCAGGCCTTCACAAAAGAGCTGATTCAGGAACTTCTGTCCTCAAAACAACACAATTTGGTGTCAGGGTCTGATATGTCCACATAATAGATTTAACTGCAGTTAGCCAGCATGCTATTGTGGGTATGTGGCTGAATCTGAATGGTGAGTTAAGTTATCTTTAAAATGCCCTCTACACTTACCAAGCTTAGTTTTTCAATTAAATGACATTGTGATTAATGAGATGCAAATGCATGTTTGTGAGGATCTCAAATCTCAGGATGGTGCTTACTCTTGTTGATACAAGATTATACCGTCTTTGGAAGAAACTACCAACTTTTGCTATTTATATCTGAGCGTTTTTTAGCTTCTGCTAAAAATATGTAGAATAAAGTATAGCAGTTATTGAACTAAAAAAAATTGTTTTCTTAGCTTAAAGTATCAGATTCTTCCAGTGCTAAACACAGCAGGCTGCTTGTGCATTATTACTGGCTTCATGTCCTTAAAGGCAAATTTGGATGTTTGAATGCATTTTTCGCTTTTCCATAAAGCTGAGAACAATTAGATATTACAGATATGACAATTTCTAAAATCTAGAGGAAAAAACATGAAATCATGAAGCATGATGAGCAGCAGGGTCAGCGCTACCAATGAGCGACTATGCTTTTCACACTTTTTGCTCCTGTATTTCAATCCGGTTTATGCAAATGATGCCCCTCGATGAGTCTTTCCACATGGCCCTGCATTGCTCCTCATCCCAAACAAGCTTTCTCTAATGAGCAGGGACAAATTTACCTCTTATGCAGGAGTTTTGGAGATAAAGCGATTCCCATTTAGAGTTCTGTGAGAAGGGTAAGGCCTGAATATGCAACCTGATTAATAGGCTGCTCTTCCTCTGGGCAAAAGGCATCCCTAGACAGGTGATTCTCTTCCTAATGTGAAATCTGGCCCTGATGGTGAATTGGAGAAGGATGGCATGGGCTGGGTATGTTGTGGGTGTGAGTCACTAAAACATTCTTCCCATTCATGGGAAAAAAGCTTAGACCCCCAACTCTTGGTATCTATGGGAAAAAAGCTTAGATCCCTAATTCTATGAGCTACTATTTACCTGTGATGTGCAGTATTTATCATGGATCCTATTATTGGCAATGGGACTTAACCACTAATAACATGTGATAACATGCATTAATGCACCCACCAGCATGCAATGCCAGTTTCTGTCACAGCTGCAGCCTTTGAAAACTCCTCTGCCAGCAGGGGATGGGTACTCACTAGAAGGCAGTGCTGATTTTTGCTGCAGCCATGGCCTCTGAGAACTCCTCTGGATTGGGCTCCCTGCCAGTAGACACTGGGATTCTTTTCCATTTCAGCAGGCTTTCCTTAATCACATGCCAACAGGAGTTAGGTTCCACACCGGCAGATACTGGGGCTGTTCATTGCTTCAGCCATCTCTTTGCTTTGCCAGCAGTAATTGGGCTCCCTGCTGACATGCCTTGTTGTTTGGGGGCAGCATTGGTTTCTGCCACAACCCATGGCCTTTCACAATTCCTCTACCAATGGGGATGGGGTCCACACTGGCAATCTGTGACAATTTCCTTTATTGGAACACATAGGTTTGTTTGTACAAGCACAAGTGCAAACCAACCTATCCATATGAATGGACGGACAGACAGAATGGATAGGTCCTCCCCAGTAGACACTATCGTTTGGGTGAAACATGCCTAAAAAGACTTAAGAACTGTGGAATTTGCAGCCATGAGAAAATGTAAATTGCATTGTTATCCCTAGCAGGAATAGTAGCAAGAATGCTAATGAGGGTTCCTAACACATTTTAGTTTATGAATGCCTATTCAGTATCACTTCTACCATATATCCCTTGGTTTGAGTTATCCACCTCTTCTAGCTCTATAGTGTCACTAAAATCCATGGCTAGAGGACTTATATGTTTGGCGGCGGCGGCTGTGAGCCAAATATTTTCAGTTCATTTTGCACAGGCTTGAGAAAGGGCATACAGTGCTTGCAATCTGGTCACAGGTGCTTTAGATTAATCCAAAGAAAAGGCATCACCTGCAACTTGTTACTTATCGTCCCTCCAGTTCAGTCCCTCACCTCTGAGTTGTGCACCTCTTCCCACAGCATGGAGACTGGGCATGTCAGAACTGTGACACCGCTGTAGATATCCTGCTGGCACTAGGGTTGCCAACTTTTTGAAAGAGAAAAACCCGCCACCTGTGGCTATTCACGCTCGGCCCATGCCCACCCCTACCTTGCCCTTTCCCCGCCCCCACCCCGCCCCCACCCCCCCCCCTTAGTGCTGCTTCTGCTTTGCCCCCATGCAGCTGCTGCTTCTGCTTTTCACAGAGCAGTGGCTGCAATAAACTTAATTTGAAAAGGAAGAGAAACCTGAGGAGCCCTCCGGTCATCCTTCTGCAGCCCCTGAGGAAGTGATGTCAGAGGGGGAGGGCTCCTCACAGATTTCTCTTCCTTTTCAAATTAACTTTATTGCAGCCGCTGCTCTGTGAAAAGCAGAAGCAGCGGCTTCATGGAGGATCGATCGCGGATTGCGTTCGCGCACTGCGGGAGAAACGCAGTTTTTTTTGCTCTGGCCGCTCCCGATCTCACGGCCAGAGCAAAAAGCCAGCTTTTCAAGGGCCGGTTCTATATCTGTGCCGGCAGCCGGCCTGGCCATGGAAAAACTGGCCAGGCTGGCTGAAAACCGGCCGGTTGACAACCCTAGCTGGCACCTCCCACCAGCTCCCAGTGTGTCCAGTCTCCATGCAGCTGGAGGTAGTGAGCCTAGGTGCTGGGCTCACTAGAGGGGCAGATAAGAAGCTTTAGGCAGCTTAGCTAGGGTTTTTAGTTTTTCTTTTCTCCCTATAACGTTTTTTCTTTTGATCTGTAGCTTTAAAGCTCACTAAAGCTTGTTTAAAAAAAAAAAAAAGCAAGGGCTGAGAGGGGATTGGAAGGGATTTAGAGGAGTCTCCTTTCTCCCTTCAATTTATTTCTGTCCCCTTTGCCTGCTCTCCCCTCCTTGTTGGCATGGATGGGAGTTCTTTAGCAGGCTTTTCATCTCCTTACCAGCTCAGTTTTCTGTGCTGTACATTTCCAGTCAGAAACTGTCGTCGGGCCTTGTTTCTCTGCTGCCGGCTGATAGCCTTTATCAGCTGTGCTGCTCACAGGAAGCCCGTTATTTTTATCGGGGTGCAGAGAGGATCCGAAGGTCTCAGAGGAAGAGGTGAGTGTTTAAATATTTGCTGCTAGTGTCCTGTGAGCGTCTTTGAGGTCTGCTGCCGCGTGTGAAGCAGGTTCTGTGGGTTAGCAGAGCTCAGGATCTTGGCAGGCCTTTTTTCCTGCTGTTTTTTCTTCACAGTGCTCTTTTTCTTTGCTGATAGCTTTCTTTAATTAATCTTTGTAGTTTTCTGTTTACTTGGAATTAATTTTGATTACTTTTAATTTTCAAATGTTTTGGAGCTCTTAAAGGGCCTGTACAGAAAAGTTAAAAAAAAAAAAAAAAAAAATAAGAGCAAATTCTGCACGTTTTTGTTTTGTTGCCCTTTTTGGTGGTCTGCAGGAGCCATTTCCTTTACTATCCAGTTTCTCGGTTCCCGTAGTGCTAATGCCTAAGCGGCCACAATGCCTAGTTTGTGGCGCCCGTAGGGGCTCTGTCTCGGATGCAGGGGTGTGTCATGGCTGCGCATCTGAGGCGCTTACTGTGGAGCAAGAAATGCAGGATCAATCTAAAGAAGGCACTGCTCTGGTGGCGCAGGGTGCTGCCACTTCAGCGGAAGGGGAGTCTCTGCGGGAGTCTCCGTCCACTCTTCCTACTTAATTTGGCTTTGCCCGGTAATTCTGCCACTCCCATGGTGTCAGGGCAGCCTTCGAGGGTTTCTCCCCAGATTTTGTGCTGCTGCTTCATCAGGATTACTGCTTGTGGCAGCAGGGGGTAGTCGCAGATGTCTCGCTTCTTGGGGCGGCAGGAGGCCTAGTGGCCACCGAAAGGTTCGGTGGTAATGATGGTAGACCAGTTATCAGAATATAGGAAGACAAGGGGACATGCAATGAAGCTACAGGGTAAACTATTTAAGACTAATAAAAGAAAATATTTTTTCACTCAACTTGTAATCAAACTCTGGAATTTGTTACCGGAGGATGTAGTAAAGGCTGTTAGTGTAGCTGGGTTTAAAAAAGCTTTGGACAAGTTCCTGGAGGAAAGGTCCATAAACCATTATTAAGAAGGGACCCAGGATATCAATGCTTGACCTAGTACAAGCATTGCAGAACCTGTGTCTTTTGGGGAAACTGCTAGGTCTGTATGACCTAGATTGGCCACTGTTGGAAACAGGATACTGGGCTTGATGGACCTTGGTCTGACCCAGTATGGCATATCTTATGTTCTTATATTCTTATGGTTAAGAGAGTCCAGTCAGTGGAAGATCAGCCTCTTGGTTCGGACTGGCCGGATGCAGAGGATCTTGAGCTGGAGCTGGAAGCCAGGACGGAGGATTTAGAGGAAGGTGAGATTCAGGAACCTGAAGATCAAGCTAGGATTATCCGGGTCTTTCGAAGGGAGGAGCTGACAGCACTCATTACGGAGTCCCTTCAGGCTCTCAACCTTTCGTCGGTGGTACCAGCGGAGGATGAAGGTTTGGAGGATCTTCTCATTCAGGCGTTATGAAAGTCCCAGGCAGTTTTTCCTGTTCACCGTGTGGTTAAGCAGATGATTCAGGATGAATGGGATGTGCCGGAGGCAGGCTTGCATGGTGTAAGGTCCATGAATTGTCTCTATCCCTTGGCGGATCAAGAATGGGAAGTATTTCATTCTCCGCATATAGATGCGGCAGTTTCAGCGGTTACGAAGAAGACTACCATTCCAGTTGAAGGCAGTGCGGCTTTGAAGGACATACAGGATCAGAAGGTGGATGCCTTATTGAAGCAAGCTTTTGAGGTTAATGCTCTGGCTCTGCAGGCCTCTATTTGTGGAGCTTGGGTTGCGAGAGCATGCCTTTGCTGGTTGCAGCGTTTGCAGCAGCCAGTTCAGCAAACGCAGGAGCAGCTAGCTGATGTGAAAAGACTAGAGTCAGGTTCCGCAAATTTGGGCGATGTCCACTATGCTCTTATTAGAACTTTGGCGAATAGCATGGCTTCCCTGGTAGCCGTACGCTGCTATCTTTGGCTCAGGAACTGGGCAGTGGACAGTTCCTCCAAGTCTCGTCTTAGCAAGCTTCCTTTTAAGGGGAAGCTGTTGTTTGGAGAAGATCTTGATAAGCTGGTCAAGAATTTGGGGGATTCTAAAGGAGGTCGCTTGCTGGAGGATAAACTGAAGCAGGGCCGAACCCCATTACCTTCCCGTGGGCAACCTCGGGATTTCAGGCATTTTCGTACCTCCCGTTTAGGAAGTTTTCAAAGAGGACGGTTTTTCCTCTCGAGGGCAAAGTTTTAGAGGATTCCGGAAAGCGGGCAGAGGATTTGCTAGTCCCTCTTCCTCGGTTTTTCAGAAAGCACAATGAAGTGAGGTGGACCCAGGCAGGAATTCAGTCATAGAGGGTCGACTTTGGGAATCTCTTCCTGCCTGGGTCCAGATAACATCCGATCAGTGGGTGTTGGAGGTCGTTCGTGAAGGTTATTCTCTCGAGTTTGCTTGTCTGGTGGTTGACTGTTTTGTCATGTCGCCGTGCAGGGGGTGAGAAAGGATGTTTGCGGTGCGGGAGACTCTGGCTCATCTTTTGCAGCTGGGAGCAGTGGTTCCGGTTCCGTGAGAGCACTACGGTATCGGTCGATACTCAATTTATTTCGTGGTGCCAAAGAAAGATGGGGCCTTCCGCCTGATTCTGGATCTCAAGGGGGTAAACCGCTGTTTGTGGGTACCTCATTTCCGAATGGAGACCTTATGTTTGGTTATAGTGGCGGTTCGTCAAGGGGAGTTCTTGACGTCTCTCGATCTCACCGAAGCATATTTGCACATTCTGATCAGGCCAGAGCATCAGAGGTTTCTAAGATTTGCGCTACTGTGGGGGCATTTTCAGTTTCAGGCATTGCCCTTCGGTCTGGCGATGGCTCTGTGCACCTTCACCAAGGTTATGGTGGTGGTGGTGGCGGCTCTTCGGAAGGAGGGAGTATTAGTTCATCCCTATCTCGATGACTGGTTGATTCAGGCAAAGTCCAGGGCCGAGAGTGTGTGAGTGACAGACAAAGTGGTAGAACTCCTGCAGAGGCTCGGTTGGGTGATCAATACAGCCAAGAGCCAATTGGTTCCGACGCACGTTCTAGAGTATTTGTGAGTTTGCTTCGACACTCGTGTGGGATCGGTTTTCCTACCGGATCTCTGAGCCCAGGGCCTGCGGCTTCTGGTGCGCGATTTTTTGAGGACTCCTGCACCATCGGCCTGGAACTATCTTTGCATGTTAGGGACAATGGTGGTGACTCTGGAAGTTGTGCTGTGGGCCAGAGCTCACATGCATCCCTTACAGAGGTCGCTGCTCCTTCGATGGTCTCACCAGAACGACTCTCTGTCCAAGCACCTCCCCTGTCCTTTGCGAGTCAAGAAGTCTCTTCAATGGTGGCTTCATCTGCAGAATCTTGCAGCGGTCATGCCTCTCAAACAACCGCAGTGGATGCCAGTGTTAACGGATGCCAGTCTCGCAGGATGGGGAGCTCATTGCAGAAAGTTCTTCACGCAAGGTGGCTGGACCGAACAGGAAACCAAATGGTCCATCAATTGGCTGGAGTTGTGAGTGGTAGCTCTAGTGCTTCGGGCTTTTGAATCCACCTTACAGGGTCGAGCGGTTCGAGTGCTCTCAGACAATGCCGCGACGGTTGCTTACCTCAATCGTCAAGGGGGCACGGGAAGTGCAGCTCTGGAAATGAAGATGGAAAGTCTCTTCAACTGGGTAGAGCCTCGGCTTCAGGCTCTGTCGATGGTGCACATTGCGGGAACAGACAATGTGACAGCGAACTTTCTCAGCTGAGTTCGAGTAGATCCCGGAGAATGGGAACTTCATCTGGAGGTGTTTGCTCAGATTGTCCTTAAGTGGGGATCTCCGGTTATGGATCTCATGGCGACCTTTCAGTCAGCCAAAGCCAGTCGTTTTTACAGCAGGCGATGAGAACGAATGTCGGCAGGTCTAGAAGCCTTACTCCAACAATGGCCTGCTCACAGTCTCCTCTACGTGTTTCCTCCTTGTGCGCTTATAGGACGAGTGGTACAGCGCATCGAGGCTCATTGGGGAAGAGTGGTTTTAGTAGCTCCAGATTGACCTCGTCATCTGTGGTATGCAGATCTGGTGCGTCTGCTCGACAGGGAACCATGGCGGATGCCGCTAAGGGAGGATCTGCTGCTTCAGGGTTCTCTATGAATGCCTCATGTACATCGGTTCTCGCTTATGGCTTGGCCATTTAAAGGGCTCGGTTAAGGAAGAAGGGTTATTCCAAGGCGGTGATTGACACCTTGCTTCTGGCCAGAAAGAGATCCACTTCCTTAGCATATGTGCGTGCCTGGCGTGTTTTTGAGGACTGGTGTGCTCAACGTCAGTTTCATCTGGCCTCAGTCCCTGTACCGACAGTGTTGAGTTCTTGCAAGACAGGTTCGATAAGGGATTGGCTGCCAGTTCGTTAAGGGTTCAGTTGGCAGCTATTTCTTGTTACAGAGGAAAGGTGCAAGGAGTTCCTTTGGGGGCCCATGCTGATGTCCATTTCTTGAGAGCAGTATTCCATCTATGTCCTTCGCGCAGGGTGGTTTCTTCTCCATGGGATCTCAACCTGGTTTTAGGAGCCTTGACAAGGGAGCCTTTTGAGCCTTTGCATCAGGCTTCTCTAAAGGATTTGACATTGAAGACAGTATTTCTGGTAGCCATTTGCTCTGCATGTCGAATCTCTGAGGGAACTGTTTCTGACTTTTTCTAGGGAAAAAGTGGTGTTGTGTCCTGTACCGTCTTTCCTACCAAAGGTAGTTTCGCCATTTCACATGAATTAGTCGGTCCCTTTACCCGTTTTGGGTGTTTCGGGGGAGACCGTGTCGGACCGTAGTTTGCATTTGTTAGACATTAAGAGGATACTTCGGCGATACTTGAAGGTCTCGGAGTCCTTCTGCAAGTCTGACTGTTTGTTTGTTTTCTTTGATGGGCCGCGTAAAGGTGAAGCGGCGGCCAAAGCTTCAATTTCCAGATGGGTTCGTGAAACAATAGCGTCAGCTTATATCTTGCAAGGTCATCAGGTGTCCTTGGGGCTGCGGGCTCATTTTACTAGAGTGCAAGCGGCTTCGTGGGCAGAGCATAGCTTAGTTCCACCGGATGAGATTTGCAGAGCAACCACTTGGTCTTCCTTGCATACTTTTAGTAAACATTACCGCCTGGATGTTCAAGTGGCAGGAGTTTTGTGGTCCGGGTGGACAGGTCCCTCCCAATAGTTTACTGCTCTGTTACATGCCAGAAGTGAGGGACAACTGGATGGACGATAAGGAAAGAGAAATTAGACTTACCTGCTAATTGTTGTTCCTTGAGGAACTCCAGTTCAATCCCGATTCCCACCCAGGGGTCTTTTGGTCAGTTTCCGCAAAGAATGCTGTGTGAGGCGCAGTGACTACAATCCAGTAGGAGATGTTCAGTAAATGTGCTCACTATTCAGGTAAAGTATACCTTGTATTCTTTCTTCTCTCTCCTTTCTGTCCTATTTCTGCAAACGGGAGAGTTATCCTCTCATTTACGGAGTTTTAATTCAGTGTTAGAGTTAAATTGTATTTAATATTATAGCTACTTATTTGTTGCTCCTTTGAGTCTGCTTTGTCATTAGATCACTGGGAGCTGGTGGGAGGTGCCAGCAGGATATCTACAGTGGTGTCACAGTTCTGACATGCCCAGTTTCCATGCTGCAGGAAGAGGTGCACAACCCAGAGGTGAGGGACTGAACTGGAGTTCCTCAAGGAACAACAATTAGCAGGTAAAGCAAATTTCTCTTTTATTGATTATGATTTCTCTGTAAAAGTATCTTGTAGTGTATGCTAATTTTGACCTTGTTTTGTCATCTGATATTGTAAATTATCTTCATAAATTTATAGAATGGGTTTGAATCGGAATTTAAAGAGTCAAGGTATGCCAATTAAGATCCTAAAGAAAAGACTAAAGAACCATTGCTCCTTGCTGAGGTGAATGATCTGTTAAATCTCTAACACCATATCCCCCCAAAATATATTTGGGTATAATATTTTAAATAGATTTATATTTCTTAAGTGGGAGTTGAAATATGATTATATTAGATTTTAAAAAACCCTTTCAGCTGTTGACTTTCCATACCAAGAGAATGCACTGCTGGTGACCTTCATCTGCTCTTGTGACTGCTGGAGTAAGAAACTCATTTAGACTTTCTGCAATAGTAACACCATCTATCACAAACTCCTCTTTCTTGTCCTTTGACAGCCCTTTGACTCCTTGCCTGCTTCCTTGTGCCTTAAAAAGAACTATAAAGGATGGTTTATCAAGGATTCCGTTTTTTCTTTTTAAAAACTGTAGTACTAGGTGGAGTTTTGACATCAAAGGCCCTTATAAATATAGGTTTCTTAATGCCAAACTGAATAATACTTACCTTACATAATAATATATTCTATCATCTAGTAGATCAAAGGTGTCAGATGTATTTAATATCATGAGTAGTAAATATTCCAAATACAACCAGTAATAAATCATTGGTGACCTTCAGTGAAGATGTGTCTGTGCTGTTATGTGACCTAGTTCTAGATTAAAAATTCCATATATTGTAAGAGGAGTGTGCCCATAGTTAATTAGGAACCACCCTTACCAGTGTCAGAAAGGCTTTAAAGCATTTCCTCTTCCTTAAATATCTCAATGACAACTCCGAACATAACCCCCAGGTGAATAGCAGAAGTGGTCAAACAGATAGACCCCGCAACAGACCAACTTCACAATGTAAATAACAAGTTGTTCCATATACTATTGTACCACTGTTGTATATAGTTAACCAGGATATCCTTCATCAGATAACCCTGCATTGTATTTAGTTTCCCCTATTTCGCCAAGTTATACTTCCTGTTAAATGTAACGACCAGACATGTGTAAACTGTCGGATGTTTTCTGTTCAATGTAAACCGCGCTGATGTCTAATAGTGCGGTATATAAGAATTGTTAATAAATAAATAAAATAAATAAATAACAGGACAGAAAGGTTAGATGTGGGTTAACAATTAGCAGAAAATGATTTTTTTGGCATATGAAGATCTTTTCAAACATGTAGTAGCTGGAATTAGTCTCATGGCCTATAGTACTGCTTCATCAGAAAATGATGTGTGTGTGCATATATGAGTCCAGTGCAAACAAACAATCATTCTATGACTGCTACGGCCACAGACCTAGACAACAGAGAGCAAAGTATGATTGATTTACTACTTGATTAAGCTCATTAGAGGAAAAATAAATATAAAATACTACTACTACTACTTATTATTATTTGTATAGCACTACAGGACGTCCACAGTCCTAAACAGAGACATGTAAGACAGACAGTCCCTGCTCATCAGAGCTTACAGTCTAATTAAGATAGACTGCACAACAACTGGGGACTAGAGTACATCTAGGGAATGGTAAGGATACACATAGGAGGTAAACAGGAAACTAAGGGGATCAGGATTGAAAAGCAGCCTTGAAGAGGTCAGTTTTTGGCCTGGATTTGAATAGAGCCAGAGATGGAACCTGACATACTGACTCGGGTTGTTTGTTCCAGGCATAAGGAGCAGCAAGGTGTTAAGAACAAAGTCCGGAGTTGGTAGTGGCAGAGAAAGGATCTGCCAGAAGAGCAGAGTTCCCAAGGAAGGGTGTAGGGAAAGATAAGAGAGGAAAGGTAGTAAGAGGCAGCAGAATGAATAGACTTTATAGGTCAGTAGAAGTTTTAAATGGATATGGCATCGGATAGAGAGCCAATAGAATGACTTGAGAAGAGAGGATATGTGAGCATAGTGACACTGGTAGAAGGTTAGCTGTGCAGCTGAGTTTTGAACAGATTGAAGTGAAGATAGATGATTCAGAGGGAGATTGCAAGGAACAGGTTGCAATAGGTCAAGACAGGAGGTGACTGTAGAGTGGATCAGGGTCTTAATAGTATGTTCAGAAAGGAGGGGACAAATTTAGCTGTTACAGAGAAAGAAATTACAGGTTTTAGCTCTGTTGGATGTGTGCCGAGAAGGGGAGGGAAGAGTCAAAGATGACCCCAAGATTATGAGCTGAGGATACAGGGAGGAGTAGAGTGTTACCTAGGGCCGTACCGAGTGTAAATTGCGCCCTGTGCGACTTGCACATCGGGTGCGCCCCCCCCCCCCCGCGGCAGGACAGAAGAGGTGTGCCCGATGTGCAAATCGCCGGTATGCTAAGCAGATCTGTCCCTCTCTGCAAGAGCAGGGAGGGATAGATCTGCTTAGCATGCCGGCGAGAAGGCTTAAGGGGCGCATTTTAGCTGTCTATCATTGCCTGCCGCTGCTGAGAGAAGAAAAAGTGACGGCGGCAGGCAATGACAGACAGCTAAAATGCACCCCTTAAGCCTTTGTGCCCTGTGTGTCCACACCGCCCACACAGGGCTAGGTACGGGCCTGGTGTTACCCACAGAAATAGAGAAAGGAGAAAAGGAGGAGGCGGGTTTAGGGGGAAAGATAAGAAGCTTGGTTTTTGGCTGTGTTCAATTTCAGATATTGACAGGACATCCAGGCAGCATTGTCAGATAAGCAGGCAGAGATCTGGGCCTGGATTCCTGGAAAGATTTAAGGTGCAGAGAGGTAGATCTGAGAGTCATCTGAAAATAAAAAATGTGGCTATAAATATTGAAAATACTACTATTAGTAGAGACCACCTGTAGACTTTTTGATCTCCGTCTTCTGATGAGACTGTATCTTGAACTTTATAACACCATGTAACATAGCTTGCAGCTTGTAACACCTGGCATCTACCCTCTCTATTGATAATTAAAGAATGGTATGGAATGTGCAGACTGAGGACTGAAGATTGCTTGGGGATGAGGATAACACAAAAAGTTTTGATGACTAATGTAAAAAATTAGTGGCCAGAAATAACTCAAAGGTATCTGAGATAGAGAGAGCAGCACTTGTGTAAAACCAGTAGATAGAGAGAACAGCACTTGTGTAAAACTGAGGAAGCTGTAGGGATCAAATGATATTCAACCATTGGAGTGTTATGAGGTGATTGGATGACTGCTGTACTTATTTTTTCAGGAATCAGCATGAAAGTAATTTCACAGAACTAGCAAAGAGGGCCTGCCATTTCCATATTCATAAAGGCATTGAAACTGAAAGCAGGAAATTATAATCAAGTAAAGAGAAGATGTTTTTTCCCATGGAGAGTTGAGTTGAATGATTAGTAAGAATCAGCATGGATTCAGGAGCAACATCCCACTGCTTTAGTTTGCTTCTGTTTTATCACGTTAATGGCAGCAAATGTTCACCATGTAGGTCAAATTGTTACAAGTGCAGTGTGAAAAATGCTGAATATTAAGAATATTGGTGGCTATCTATAACCAGTTGGCATTTTTTGCCTTAAGGATACACATCATTTGAGTTTTCCAGATTTCCTTCACTACATAATTAATCATTTCCTTGCACTATTTAAGGTGAATGATAATATACACACCTTGTATAAACAAAAATCTCTTGAGATACAGTCAGCTGAGTGATACATTAAAACAGTACAACGATTTCAAGATTTAATATTTAAGAAGAAAATTTAAAGCAATTACCAGCATTCAGATTTAAAGGGAAATGTTTTTAAACCAACTCTTTGATATAGTTGTCTCAAAAATGCCCCCAGTGGAGCATAGCTTTAAAGCACAGCACTAATTTCTTCTGAAGGAGAAAGTAACCTCCTAGGAAATCATGCAGATACAACTTTCTGGCTTAATTTATGCACATATAGGCAAGTTTTGAAGAGCATGCATATAAGTGAAAAACTCTCTCCAGCCCTACTCCAGGGACTATCTCTGCTCAATCTGCACTCATACAGTCTATATGCTGTGGCCATGCTGTCCTGAGTGTTCCTGATCTCATCATATCTTGGAAACTAAGCAGGGTCATGACTGTTTAGTACTTGGATGGTGAGACTACCTTGGAATATCAGGTGCTGTAGGTTTACTGTGCAAAAGTAAGGCCTGGCAATTTAGTTCTGGTTGTACCTTGCCAAGAAAAGTATAGGCAATAGCCCCAATATGGGCAACTATCTTCTAGACGGTCACAGGAGTCAACATTGACTTTTTTGGCACTTACAACCATAACAGGCTGTACGTGCATAGGTTTCTCCACATATCAAGTTGGAATAAAGCCTGTTTCTGTGAGTAAAGCATTCTTCTACCCATGGAAATGCTTTTGAAAACTACCCTCCCTGAACCTGCGGCTCCAGCATTCATACTTGTCAGAGGCTGTGAACAACATTGAAAATAATGCTCTCATTAATTAAATGCATAAATGAAATATGCTTGTCACTGAATTCACAGCTGTGCAATAATCTGTACAGAAAATCCTCCCGTATGTGTGCATCAGAACTAGCTTGCTGCACAACCTCTGAATGAGAACAGTAACACATACCTTAATAGAATGTGCATACAGTTGTGGTCAACATTATTGGCACCTTGAATTTTAGGTATGTTCTGTACAATATCCTGAGAAATAATTGGAAATATTCCAACTGTATGTCATTATAATATTGTAATATTATGTTCAAAGTATACAACAAAAGAAAGATGTCTGTGCAACTTAGACATAGGGGTATGTTTACTAAAGCGCAGTAATGTTATCGGTGATAAGTGCAGCGTTAACCTGAGTAATGCCATATAAGGAAGTGGGCATACCGGCATTAAGGTAGCAATGGCCGTGTAACGCGCGTTAAAGGGCGCCTTGGCCAGTTAGCTCACGTTAACGGGACATTGCACGTTAAAGCTGAGAAATAAAACACATTACAAGGCTGACAAGGCACTTTATAAAGTGCCTTGTAGGGAGCCTTATAAGGTGCTTTATAGGGCGCCTCATGAGGCACCTTAGGTTAAGGCACTCTATAAGGCACCTTATATGGTGCCTTAACTTAAGGTGCCGTATAAGGTGCCCTAAGGATGTTAAGGTGACCCAAGATATGGTGCCCAAGGGCAGTAAGGTGCCCCAAGTTGACAAGCATGAAATGTAAGGGCAAAAAACAGATGTAACCCTAACACTGCACAGAGCACCAAGGAAAGGCAATGGACAAGTTATGGAAGGAAGTAGAGGTGGGAGCTGATGGACCTGCCAAATCTGCGTGCAGCCAATGTGGCAGCCGGTAAAATGGACAAACATATTGGAGGCAGGGTGTTGGCAATGTAAAGTGCTACAATGACAGTGGGTGGAGGAGGATGGGAATATGTGTTCTCCAGTGGAGGTAGAGGTGGCACGATATCTGCAATGATAGGAGGACAGAGGAGTAGTAGTGCCATGCAGAGCAGACACAGGAGAGGCTAGCATGAAGAGCCACAATGCAGAAAAGGGTACCAGCGCAGGACATGGGGTAGCAGCCTGCACATGAAGACAGGACGCTACACAGCTGACAGACACAGATAGATGGACAGAAAGATGGTTGGCAACTGTGCTGAGGGTATTATGTGCTGGCAGCACAGAACTGCAGAGATATGACTGTTATAGGAATGACAAGTAGTTGTGTGGGACAGGCATAAAAAAGGAGAACAAAGAGGACTTGGACCCATGACCACTGCCTAGAAAGTCATTGTATTAACCAGTGGGCTACACCTCTACGCCCTTGATCACAGCAATGGCTGGCTACAGAGAGACTGCAGGTCACTGCACAAAATGTCTGCTATGGTTACCAGAATAGGGTAAATCCACCAGTACCCATGATGCAATGTACATGCAGAACAGCAGTCTACATCTGATCACCAGATGGGGTATGTACCTCTACAGCACCTCAGCTTGGTAGGGGGAACTGACCGCACGTTTTGCTGGCACAAAGTAGCGACAGACCATGCCATTGTGTGGATTCTGTGCTCACCCTGAGGGTGAGGTGGTGTGGCTAGCACCAGGTCCGCAGTACCCGGGTTGGTTGAGATAGGCTATGCTGCAGGTCCTTGACAACCTTTTTGGTGGTGGTGAGAATCGAGGAGGAATGTGACAAAGTCTATCTACCCTTTTGATGTCTAGGACATCTGTACCTTGCCCACTCACAATCTTAAATGACAGAAGTGTAAGGCAGAGGTCTCCACATCCAGTCCTGGAGGGCTGCAAACCAGTCAGGATGGCAGGATATCTCTAATGCATATATATCTCATGCATATTCATTAGGGCTATCCCAAAAGCCTGCTAGGATTGCAGCCCTCTAGGACAGGTTTGGACACCCCTGCTCTAGGGCATAGATTTTCAACCCAGTCCTCAGGGAGCCCTAGGTCAGTCAGGTGTTCAGGATTCCCACAATGAATATGTATAAGATAGATTTGCATACAATGAAAGCAGAACATGCAAATCTTTCTCATGCATATTCATTCTGGGAATCCTGAACACCTGACTGGCCTAGGGTTCCCTGAGGACTGGATTGAAAACTCCTGCTCTAGGGAGTGCACATGTTTATGTTGTATTTGCTATGTTGGGTAAAATTTAGGGGCATGGTCTGCAGGAGCCACAGCTGGGACTTGAACCTGTGACCTTCTGCCCCAGGCCACACTGGCTGTGTGTACTGCACCATACTGTTGCCACAGAGGCAGGTCAGTCCCTGGGGATACCATGACTGTTCATCAGACAGACCTTGTCTGTTGCACTGCATGCCACCCACCTGAACAGGGCTTGGCCTTGGTTTGCCGTGGGCAGATGCCACTGCCCCCTCCACCACCAGCACCCCTCCCCGACCATGCTGAGATGCCCATGTGCTGGTGGTGCGCAGTCCCAGGCCATCCACCTCGAATCTACTCGTCACTCTGCTTTCTTCTTCTTAGTCCCTGCCCTCTGGAACTCTCTTCCCCTCCCACTTCGCACTGAATCATCCTATACCCATTTCAAGGCCCTCCTTAAGACACACCTTTTCTGTCAGGCTTTTGATCTACCCCCCCCTGTTGATGGTGTTTCCTCTCCCTAGTTACGCCTCCCATTCCCCCTTTTCCTTACATCCCTCCCCTCCTCTTCCCTCCTTCCCCTTTAACCTTCCTGCACCCTGGCTATCTGCTATCTGTTTTTATTATTATTTATCCTACTATTTTATGGTTTTACTATCCCTCCCTCTGTCCTATTATTTTATGGCGTTCCCTTCTTTCTTTATTAGCAATCGTTAATTTTATGATTGTACACCGCCCTGATGCCTCGGCCTGGGCGGTATATCAAGTATTTTAATAAAGATAAAGATAAAGATCCAGTGTGTAGGTAGGCGGCTGCCTAGGGTGTGGGTTCTGGGGTAGGGGTGCCTACATAGACATCCACGATTTCCCCCAGCACCGCTTGCCAATGTTATGTGCCCTTTGGGGTACCTGCTGGGTAATGTCCCCTGGATGGGACACTGTGGGACACGGACTCATGGGCATGTTTGACCTTGGTCAGTTGCTGTCTTGCTGAATTCCAGTTTCCACATTCCTATGTGCCACCTAGGCATCTGCCTAGCCCACCCTGTGCCCCATCTGCCCCACTGTATGTCCCGTCTGCAGCCCCCTATGCCCCATTTGCAGCATCGCCATAGTGCCCTTTCATACTTGGCCACTATGCTGTTGCTGCACATGTAGCACTACTGTCACTTTTTTTCAGCTCCCTGCCTATGCTGTACATTGCTGACACTTAAATGGTTTCTCTCTCCTGCAAATGTGCATCTAATGACAGGTTTTCACTCGCGGTAATGTTTGGCCCTTCAGTTCCCGGCGTTAGTGTAGCAGAAGCCTCTCCCTACCCACTCCCCACCCATTGACTCCTTCTCTCCGCCCTCTCTCCACCCTCTGTGGGACTTAACGCTGCCGGAGACGTTAACGTGCGATAACGTTGCATCTAGTAACGTTAGCGCACGTTAACGTTACTTATCACGCGATAACGTAGCCGCTGCTACGTTATCGTGGTTTAGTAAACATATCCCATAGTAATTTATGAAGTTACACAACCCTTGGCAGTGATGACAGCCTCCAAATGTTTCTTGTAGCCATCTATAAGTTTTGTACATCTATCTGCTGGTAGTTTCTCTTACTCTTCAACTGCGATTTGTTTCAGCTCATGAATGTTTCCAGGATTCCTTTTACCAATAGCAGATTTCAGCTCTTTCCAAAGGTTCTTGATTGGATTGAGATTAGGACGATTGCTGGCCAGTTTAAAACAGTCCATTTGTTCCTTTTTAACTATTCTTTTGTACTTTTGGATGTATGTTTCGGGTCATTGCCCTGCTGGAGGACTCATGATCTTCGACACAGACCTAGCTTTCTGACACTAGGTAGCACATTTTGCTCCTAAATTCTTTGGTAGTCCTCTGATGATATGATTTCTTTAATACGTTCCAGGCTTCCAGTTCTTGAGGCAGCAAAACAGCCCCATAACATTATGGAACCTCCACCATATTTAACTGTAGAAAGTGTGTTTTTTTCCTTATATGCTTCATTTCTTCACCTGTAAATGTATCGCTGCTCTGCATTGCCAAAGAGCTCAAGTTTGGTTTCATCTATCCACAAAACATTTTCCCAGAAGGATTTGTGGTTTCTGAAGGTGGGTTTGGGCAGAGGTCAGGCATGCCTTTTTATGCCTGTCTTTGAGCAGTGGGGTCCTCCTTGGCCTTTGTCCATGTTCTTATGTTCTTATGTCCTTCTTTATTTAGTGCGTGGTGTAAGATTCGGGTTGAAATCACCACTCAGATTGCTTCAAGTCAGCCTTAAACTCTTTGGATGTTGTACATAGTGTTTTTCCAACAGTTCACACTAACCTTCGAAGACTTCTTGGATTAATTTCCTCTTCCCAACATGTCCTGGGAGATTCTTGACAGTTCCATGAGCAGAAAGCTTCTTAATAACCTTGTGAACTGTAGACACTGGAATCCCAAGGTCTTTGGAGATGGTCTTGTACTCTTTTGATGTTTGGTGACAATGGCTTTTCTGGCAGTCTGAGGCAGCTCTCTTGTCTTTACCACTGTGATATTGGAACAGGGAGTGAATGCGGCCATTGTAAACATCAGAGCCATCATTCATTGGTTGATTCAAGTCATGTGGGTACTGACAATTGATCATAGATATGTCTAATTTTACTGCAGTGGGAATGCGGTTCTTCTGTTCAAACTGATTTGTATTGTTTATAAGGGTGACAATAATCATATGCTGGCAGAGTCCCAATTTGTATACTATTTCCATTTTTAATTGGTCTTGCTTTATTTGATTCTTTTATGTGTCAAATATGTGTGCATATATAGTCCAAAGCCATTTCACTGGCAACCTTTTTTAGGAGATATTGGACAGTAAGGAGTTGAACTGCAAGGGTGCCAATAAAGATGAGCACAACTGTACAATTTTGCCCTCAGTCTTCCCATCTTGTCTATTTGTTCCAACTACACATGTCCCCTCTGCTGCCTATTAAGAGTTTTCTTGTACTGTGCTGACATTGTGAGTATCATATTTTTGTTTTATGAATGTTCTTCTGTGCTGTTTAATATGCATGTTACTGATATTGTATCATATTATTACTATTACTATAACTTAATTTGGCTATTTACAATTTTTCTTCACTGATCTAGTTGTATAACATGCTATCATTTTGGTCATTTTGCTATAGTCAAAGCCGGTGATAGACATGCAGGGGCCCAGAGCAGAAACTGGTGAGGGAGCCCCAAAGCCCATTTGCAAGCTATGACTCCTTCAGCTTGATGCAGGTTTGGGGCCCCCTATGACAAGCAGGCCCAGGACACTTGCCCTGTTTGCCACCTCTTAACACCAGCCCTGGCTATAGTTTTACCATAATGTAAGTTTCCTATGCCAAGCTACACCGATGGTATACCACCATGAGCCAGTCTCTTCATAAGGCATTTAATACATTTTAATAAGTAAGTGTGCTTTTTGTTCAGTTCCTTTCCCAGAAATGCCTCCCTGATATGTGTATACACTTATGTGTTGGACAGTTTTCGAAGCCCCATTTCTGCATATAAAACCTTGTTTATGCATGAAAATGCATTTGAAAGTTATCCTTTGAGTTTATCTGTATACTGTGAAGCTGGAAGTTTTGGATTGGTAGGGTTAGAGAATGGAGGAGTGGATTAAGAAGCCTTATGGGTGAAGAATAAGTGCTGGTATTTAGAATTAAAGGGTGGGATATTCAGTGGCACTTACTGGTTAAAACTGGAGCAGTCTGTGGGTAGATCAGGGCCAGTGCCAGTCGCTATTCGGTTACTGGCGATATTCAATCACTAACCAGATAGCTTAACTGGTTAAAGTTAGGTCATCTGAATAGCTGTTCTAACTTTTTTTTTAATGACAATCTTTATTGTACATTCAAAAGAGTAAACAAAAAATGACATCTTCTAATATCAAAATATGCCATGCAGCTTGTAACAAAAGGAGCTTTACAAATTATAGATAACAATAGAAGACAGCATTAACGTAGGCAGGTGGGATGTTCGTCTGGCCCTCCCCCCAAAATACCAAGCATTTTGCCCCTCTTTTCTTACAGTCGAATAAAAAAATCGTACTCACTATTATGGGTTAAATTTGGCTGCAGCTTTATTATTATATCACCAAAGCAACAATATATATTCAATAGACTTAAAAAGGGGGTGAAGTTCCGGTCTAGTCTCCCGATCCAGTATGCGGTGTGCCATTTTCCATTGTCGCCAGCTGGCTGGACATGGGGGCCAGAGCCCACCTTGCCAAAGCTGAGTTGGACTCACCCCTGTGCCAGCAGCCTTGCCATGCTGTCTTAGGTGACTGCCTATGCCGGGTGGGAAGACTTGCCGGGGCACCCCACCTTGCTGGCAGCTTGGGCGCCCTGCCCCTTTTCTATGCCCTGTGTGTTCTTGCAACCTGGCTTGTTTAACCACCACGGGTATGTGGAAGCTAATCTGTCATGTGCCCCCCACTACGGAAACCTCCTCCCAGTACCAGGGGTCTTCCTCTGGGCGGACGAGCTCTGCGCTGACCTGAAGGACAACCTCCAGCATCTCGTATAAATTATTAAGGAAAAGGTTGAGTCCAATCTCCAATAGGTGAAGGAGATTGCTCCTAAAATAGCTGGGCATTGGGAAGTGTGCCCAGTCATGCCAGATCTGCCAACCCCTGGCAAACAGAATGCTCATACTGACCTGCCTTTTGATTTTCTTGAGTTCCCTATTCCAGAGACAGATACTTGCCTATTTGAGGCCGGGTATGAGGTCAGACCAGATAAAGAGTGTGTGGGGAAGGCTGCAGGCTGCTCAGGAGAGGTCCGCCCTGACAAGGTCATTGAGTTTTCCTGATATGGTTTCTAGGCCATTTCCACTGAGGTGGACAATCAGGGCGTCGGGGAGTGTGTGCATCTGTAGACGTTGTTGTAGTAAAGGCTGCAGCTGCGTCCACCTTGAGCCTGAGATTCCCAGTCATAGGAGGTTTACGCTGTGCTTGATTAGTCCTAGGTGTATCCCAAGTGGCCGCATGGATGCCCACTCAGCTGCCCGGTGGCAAGACAGCATGGACAGAGTTTGTGGAGACAGGGTCAATTTGTATTGGGTTCCCCATGCAGGCAAATGTACAAAACATATGCTTAGGACCACCAGTGCCCCAGCGCCTGTATCGCGATGCTTCTTTCCACTGCCGCCGTCACTGCCCCAATCCAGAAGGAATGTGTGCCGAACAAGCTGGGTTGCAGCCCAATAGCAGCTAATGATTTTCTGAATACTGCTGTGAACTAGAATTTGGAAAGTGTCGTCATATCGAGATATACCAGGAACTGTGGACTCTGTGTGGGCCATGCCACTAGGTATCTGGTGGCTATTGGGCATGTCTGAAGCTGGGGTACCGCTTTAAGTGAGATGACTTGCCCTTTCCAATTGGATCTTTTTTTTGCCCAAACAATCTGGATGTGTAGCAGGCCTTCTAACAGCGAAACCTCCAGAAATTGCACCCTGGAGGGGGCCCCAGTCTTCTTGGAGGCAGCCACCAGTTTGCTGATTCTGAAAGCGCCAAAGAATGCCAGAGTGAATGCTGTCCACAACTGATTGTTAATAACAGCCATGGCTCCCTGATTGTCACAGCAGAATATGATTCTCTGATTGCATAGCCAGTGGCCCCACACAGATATTGCCACATACAGGAGAAAGAATTTGAGCAGGGTGATTTTTTGGTGAGGTGCCCAGTCACCTAATGCTTAGGCCAGGGCGCAGCGGTCTAGACACCCCGGAAGACTATTCTGCATTCAGAGGCTCTCACCGCAACTGTGAAGAGGTCCAAATCCATGCTATTGCGGGGGACCCTGCTGCTACATATTCACCCTGTTGAGCGAGTCAAGGAAGTGTAACCAAAGGTCAAGGTTCTGCTTTAGGCCCTGCAACAGGCAAAGTCTGTGATGTCTCTTGTGCAAACCAGCTGTTGTATGTGCGAAGTGGCTCAGAAAGGGCTGTCCAATAGGGATCACATGACAGGTGAAATTCAGAGAACCGATGAGCGACTGGGCCATCCTCAGGGTAATATTTTTGTAAGCCTCTCGATGCACCAATTTTTTCCTTGAGGTCCTTCAGCTTATCACGAGGGAGTCAGGTGACACCTTGTCTCATGTCGACCTTGATGCCTAGGAATGCATCTGGACCAGGCCTACCATCTTATCCTTTGCCAGGGGGATGCCGAATTCCTCTGCAATTGCCTGGAATGTGTCCAAGAGCATCGCACAGGTGTCAGAATGTTTGGGTCCAATGAACAGGAAGTCATCCAGCCCAGTCCACCACTGTACTACCCATTGGAGTAAGCTACTGAACAACTAGAAGGCCGAGCACGACACTGGGCATCCTATGGGCATACATCTGTCAAAATAGTACGTACCCTTGAAGTGGAAACTGAGCAGGTGAAAGCAGGTTGGATGGATAGCGAGCAGCTTGAAGGCCGACTCTATGTCAACCTTGCCCAGATATGGGTACTTATCTGCAGCCCGGACTTTGGACAGGGCATGGTCAAAGGAGGCATACTGCATTGCACAGGCAGCGCTGGGTATGAAATCATTCACCGAGTTCCCTTGTGTGAAGGAGAGGTCGTGTATTAGCCCGTACTTAATGGTGTCTTTCTTGGGAACCACTTGTCAGAGGGGAGATGTGGAAACCAGGGAATGGAAGACTTTGAAGGGGCCCACCATTCATTGCAGGTTGACCTCAGAGTTGAGCTTTTCCTGTACAATGGACCAAAGATGATGCAGTGATTGTATGGGGCGTGCGATGGGACCCTGTATAGGTCTGTGGAAAGGATGATAAAACCATATCAGAAACCATCTCTTAAATACTTGGCATTGGTTCTCTTCGGGTACACATCTAGCCAGGGGTCCATAGCTCCAATGGAGACTGGTGTGGGGGCTTGTGGAAAACAGCATTACTACTTTAGACTGGAGCCTCCTAGTGCACTGGGAGGCACGGTGGGGGACTGCGCAATGGAGGCAAGCATGTCGGTATTTGCAGTCATGATAGGAATACATACCTTTGTTGAAGTGTCTGCAAATGCCGTTGCCCTTTGCTGGTTTGCTTCTGCATGCCAATACTTTCCTTTGGAATTTCTGCTTGTATTTTGTGGTCATTCTCCACAGCCATATTCCGACATCATCAGCACCCCACGACATGTTACTCCTCATTTCCATCTTGTTCCAGAAATGTTCATCATATGACAGCCAAGCATATCCCTTGTATTCCTTTGAAGCTTTTACAATTGTGTCGAGGAAGGCCAACGTGTTCAAGTTGCATGGGGTCCTTGCGGCAAGTGATGTTGATCATACGAGCTTACGATAAGGTCCAGTTGGTGATATTACGAAGGATATGACAATCCACTGGGTACAGGAGATCACCTGGTTTTGCTTTTTTCTTGGCGTTGCATCTCCAGCGTCCTTCCAGGAGCCTGAACATGTTGAAGTATTCTCTCCTAATGACCTTCGTCCTGAGCAACCGTGGGATAGTCTCCCACAATTCTGTGACACTGGGGGCCAGGGAAGTGCATGCGCTCTGTCCCTCTCATCTTCAAAGGAGGAAGAGGAGATGATGAAGAAGAGTAGCTGGATGATGAAGATGACCATAACTGCTTGCGTCTTCTCCTTCATTTGTGGGAGAGTTTTGATGCCAGGGCCGCATGAGTGTATGGGGTGGACATGGTGCCTGCTGGGGGGATAAGAGGGGCAGTAATGGCATGATTCTTACCTGCCATCACGGTTCCGGGGGAACCGATGCGATGGTAGCAGCCGCAGACTTGCCATCCTGCTGTTGCGATTGCTGAGTCCCCCGTGGGCTGGTAGCTTGCCACAGGAGGTGTTGGTGCATTGCCAATGTGTGACGTGTTTTCAGACATGAGCTGATGCTGGTCTGTGCCGCGGGAATACCTTTGTTTCCAGGACGTGTGGCAATTGTGGAGCCTTCATTATCGAGAGCTGCTTGAGACAGATCCACTTGAAAAGCTGCCGGACATGGAGCAACGCCCTCCTTTTTGGTGTCGATGATGCAAATGGCTCCCATGCCTGTGTAATGATCCCTGGTGGCACCGGTGTTTCCTTGCCAGGTTCGAAGATTGCCCACTGCGGCCACTCCAACTTGAGGATGTAGAGCAGTGTCTTCTTCACCTGTGGGGTGCCTGGGCCATACTGCTGTGTTGGCGGCATTTTTGGGATGAGGCCAGGGCATGCAAGTCTGGGGAATGGCGATGCCCCTGGGGTGTGGTCATGGCATGCAAGTCTGGTGAGCAGTGTTCCATGTCACCATGATGCCCTGGTTCTCTGGTGCTGCATGGAGAGTCACTGGGGGCCACTCATCGGTATCCGTGTTCAAGCGGATGGGGGGTTTGCGGGCGGTTCATCT
This sequence comes from Ichthyophis bannanicus, assembly GCA_033557465.1. NCBI lineage: Eukaryota > Metazoa > Chordata > Amphibia > Gymnophiona > Ichthyophiidae > Ichthyophis > Ichthyophis bannanicus. Next base: position 521,911,558 of record CM066036.1, on the reverse strand, counting down.
GGGCCTGGGGAGTCTGTGCTTTGCCTGGGTGTTGGCAGTGGCTGGGACTACCGTCCTGCAGGGACTACTTCCTGGTCTTCGGAGTCTTGGGAGTGTCTTCATATCTTGAAGGGAGTTTCTCCCATCTCTGCGGGTGACACAGTGCTCACCCACCAACCCAAGGTCCTTGTGGGTTTGTGGGTGTCTGCCTTGTACAGTGTTTGGGAGCAGCATGTAGGCTGTTTTTTTGCTAGCCTCTACCGGAGGGAGGGGGGGGGGTGGATGAATGCTTCCCTCTTCCTGGGATGCCCTCATGCTCTGGCTCCCAGCGGGTGAAGTGAGCGGGCTGCCGGGCTCTGTGGGGTGCTTTTGTGTCTGGGGGTGCATTCAAGGGCATGGTGGTGCAGTTGCTCTGTCCTCTTCCTCCCTTGCACAACTCTGGTGCTGGGAATCGATAGGATTCACCAGTGGATGCCAGGGAGCTGGAGTCCCTGGAAAGGTGTGTTCCCCTTTTAAAAAGGAGGAGGGGCACCCCGGTGTAGTTGCAGCAGTCCCCACTGGCTCCTTCCTACCCACCTCTGCTGTTCCAGGTTGCTGCATACTCCCTTTCTGCTGGGCTCCAGGGGGGGGGGGTACATTCCCCTTTAAGGGGGCAGGTCCTCTCACTGCTGCTCCTCGCTGGTTTTATGCAGCTTACTCTCTTGACGCACTTGGGCTGCTGATGGCTGGTGCAGGCTCCCACCTCCGTTCTACCTCCTCTTCACCCTGCCTCAAAGTGGGTGTGCTTTCCCCTTTAAGGAGGTAGGGCGCTCCGAACTGTAAGCTGCTGCTCCACTCCAGCTTCCCCAGCTCACCCATCTCCGATGTTGGCTGCTCTATCCCGAAGCAGGGATCATAGGAAACCGGATTGCGGCGACTCCATTGGTGAAGGTGGGCAGATGCAGATGATCGAAAAGGAGGATTGCTCTTCCCTGCTCACCTTTTATTGGGGCCACAATCTTGCTAAGGGTGATATCACAACCATTAATGAAAGACCGTTGAGTGAGCTTTGGAATGATGTTTTCTCTGGCTTTGAGTGCTTTACAAGATTCCCCTGACGAAACCTGAAAGGGTGAAATACAAATATTGGTGTGTCTGTCAGCGTTGGGACATTTAAAGTTGAAGCTCCCTTCAAAGGTTAAGCACTAGTTCTTTAAATTAAAGCATCAGTTCTTTAAACCATTCTTTAAACCATTTTTATCTTTGCTTGTAGTAGCAGTTCAAGTATAGTCTTGAAGGACTAGAAAAAGGGACTGTTACTTCTGGAGAGAGATCTGCAACTGTGAGTATATACTTCTGGTAATTTTCTAAAAGGAATTCTTTGTATTAAAGCTAATTAATCTGTGAATCCACTATTTTTGTTAAATCAGTCAGGGCCTAGTAGCAGCAGTTTAAGTTTAAATTTAAAACACAGAGGAGAACTTTCTGGTTACATTTCATACCCAGCAGAGAGCTTGTAGTTTAAATTTAATAGTCACTCAGGGCCTAGTAACAGCAAAGTACTTTTAGTTTAAATTTAAAACACAGAAGAGAGCTTTCTGGTTACATTTGGAACCCAGCAGAGAGCTTGTAGTTTACATTTAATAGTCACTCAGGGCCTAGCATCAGAAAATTACTTTTAGTTTTAAAACACAGAGGAGAACTTTCTGGTTACATTTCATAGCCAGCAGAGAGCTTGTAGTCTAAATTTAATAGTCACTCAGGGCCTAGCATCAGCAAAGTACTTTTAGCTTAAATTTAAAACACAGAAAAGAGCTTTCTGGTTAAATTTAGAACCCAGCAGATAGCTTGTAGTTTAAATTTCATAAGAAGTTAGAGCCTAGCAGCAGCTAAGAGCTATAATTTAAATCAAATCAGAATATAGCTTACCTCAGCAGCACAAGACAGGGTACTGTGTAGCAGCCCTCTTTTAATAAGTGTTATTTCCTTCCCTCCCTCCCCACACCCACCCACCCCTGGGATAATCGTAGCTTTATAGGTACTTACACATCTTAAAAGACAGGAGGTGCTCTCAGGTGAAGCTCATTACCCAAATCAGTCATACACTAAGGACCTGAGATTAGTTAAGCTTCAGGTGAACAAGCTATATTACACGTATTAGGTACAGTTTTATTAGTATAAATATCTATAGCAACCCTTAGTAAGTAAAGAACTTAGATCTAAACACAAACTTAAAACTAAGATGCAGACAGCAGTCCAGCAGCGGGATGGGGGCTTTCCAGTCTTTTGCATTGAGTGTCACATGTATGATTTTCTCCCAGTTGGTGAGAGGTCTTACGTGTGCACTAGGTGCAAGGAGCTCTTTGCTCTCAGGGAACGAGTCCATTCTCTAGAGGCTAAAGTAGCAGACTTGGAAAGCATAAGACAGACAGAGAGGTACATAGACGAGACCTACAGGGATATAGTCCTGAAGTCCCACCTCCAGTCTGGCAGCATCCCTGTTGCCATGGAGGAGAGAGGTCACGTGACAGGAGAGCATCACCCTGGTGTGGCAGGAAGTGATCCTGTAACTAGGACCTGTCCTCCAGGTGATGTAAAACCCTCTCGCACCGAGGAAGTTTCTCTAGGGCCATGTGCCCATGAGGGAAGGGTTAGGACAGCCGTTATAGTTGGTGATTCGATCATTAGGCATGTAGATGGACGTGAGGATCGCCTGGTAACATGCCTGCCTGGTGCAAAGGTAGCGGACCTCATGCGCCACCTAGATAAGGTCTTAGATAGTGCTGGGGAGGAGTCTGCTGTCTTGGTACATGTCAGTACCAATGACATAGGAAAATGTGGTAGGGAGGTTCTGGAGGCTAAATTTAGGCTTTTAGGTAGGAAGTTGAAATCCAGAACTTCCAGGGTAGCATTCTCCGAAATGCTTCCTGTTCCACGTGCAGGACCCAAAAGGCAGGCAGAGCTCCGGAGTCTCAATGCGTGGATGAGACAATGGTGCAGTGATGAGGGTTTTGGATTTGTTAGGAACTGGGGAACATTCTGGGGAAAGGAAGGGCTCTTCTGAAGGGATGGGCTTCACCTTAACCGGGATGGAACCAGGCTGCTGGCATTAACCTTTAAAAAGGAGATAGAGCAGCTTTTAAACTAGATATTAGGGGAAAGCCGACAGTCGCCCAAGAGCGGATGGTTTGGAAGAATGTATCTTTGAAGGATACTACCAAAAGCAGAGAGGTTCCACAAAAGAGTAAAGTAGCCCAAATGCCCTCAAGTATGGAGCATACAGAGCTTAAAGATCCCAAATTACCCATGTCTAACAATAGCCAAATTAATATGAATAAAATACATTCTCTAAAATGCTTGTATGCAAATGCTAGAAGTCTAAAAAATAAGATGGGAGAGTTAAAATATATAGCACTAAATGAGAGTTTAGATATGATTGGAATATCAGAGACACGGTGGAAGGAGGACAACCAGTGGGACACTGTGATACCTGGGTACAAACTATATCGTAATGATAGAGCTGATCAAATTGGTGGAGGGGTTGCTCTCTATGTTAGAGAGGGCATTGAGTCAGAAAGGATTAAAGTTTTGCAGGAAACCAAATCTGCTGTAGAATCTATATGGATTGAAATTTCATGTAAAAGGGGGAAGGCAATGGCAGTGGGGGTGTACTATCGAGCGCCTGGCCAGAATGACCAAATGGATGATGAAATGCTCAAAGAAATCAAGGAAGCTAACAAAAGTTACAGCACAGTAATAATAATTGGTGATTTCAACTACCCCGGTATCGACTGGGTCAGTGTCACGTCAGGACATGCTAGGGAGATAAAGTTCCTAGATGAAATAAATGACTGCTTCTTGGAGCAGCTGGTTCATGAACCAACCAGAGGGGAAGCCATATTAGACCTAATCCTTAGTGGAACACCAGATCTAGTGCAAGAGATAAGGTTGTTGGGGCCACTTGGCAATAGTGATCATAGCATGATTGCCTTTGATTTAATTAGTGGAGGAGGGATAGTAAGGAAATCCACAGTACTACCTTTTAACTTTCGAAAGGGAGACTATGATAAAATGAGGAAAATGGTTAACTAAAAGGAGCAGTTGCAAAGGTTAAAGACGTACATTAGGCTTGGCTGTTGTTGAAAAATACTATCTTGGAAGCCCAGACCAGCTGTATTCCATGCTTTAAGAAAAGTGGAAGGAAGTCCAAAAAACTGCCAGCATGGTTTAAAGGTGAGGTCAGAGAGGCTGTTGTTGCCAAAAATGCATCTTTCAGGAAATGGAAAAAAGAGCCAAACGACGAAACCTGGAAACAGCACAAGCACTGGCAAGTCAAATGCAAGGCATTGATAAGGCAGGCAAAGGAAGAATTTGAGAAGAAGCTTGCTGCGGAAGCAAAAACGCGAAGTAAAGACCTTTTCAAGTACATTCGTAGCAAAAAACCTGTGAGAGAGTCAGTTGGACCATTAGATGATAAAGGGGTTAAAGGAGCACTAAGAGGCGACAAGGCGATAGCGGAGAGACTGAATGAATTCTTTGCTTCAGTCTTTACTGAGGAAGATCCTTTCCCCAGTTTAAAGCTCTCCTCAAAATACACATTTTCTGCCAAGCCTTTGATCTTCCTCCTCCTCCCTCCAGCCATTCATAACTTGCCCATTTCTATCATCCATCATCATGGGTTCTCCCACTCACCCGTTCCCTTCCTTGTGTTTCTTCCTGTAGTGTCTGTCTGATCCTTCTCCTCTGTCCTAAACTATTTTTCTCCCTGCTTTTTCTATCACTTTCCTATCAAGTTAATGGCGTTCCTTTCTCCCTGTATCTTCCTGCAGCCCGTAATTTTTCATTGTTCACCGCTTTAATGCCTCACGCCTAGGCGGTATATCAAATGTTGCCAATAAAGATAAAGATAAAAGATGTAGGGATGTTACCCATGACTGAAGTGGTATTTAAAAGTGCGGAAGAATTGAAGGAAATATCGATACATCGGGAAGATGTATTACAACTATTAGATAAGCTGAAGAGTAGCAAATCACCTGGGCCGGATGGTATACATCCAAGGGTGTTGAAAGAACTGAAATACGAGATTGCAGACCTGCTATTAGTAATCTGTGAACTATCATTAAAATCATCTCTAATACCTGAAGATTGGAGGATCGCCAATGTAACACCAATTTTTAAAAAGGGTTCCAGGGGTGATCCGGGAAACTACACACTGGTGAGCCTGACACCAGTACAGGGAAAAATGGTAGAAACCATCATAAAGAATAAAATTACTCAGCATGTAGATAGTCATGACCTAATGGGAGACAGCCAACATGGCTTTAGACAAGGAAGATCTTGTCTTACTAATCTGTTATGTTTTTTTGAAGGAGTGAATAATCAGGTGGACAAAGGTGAGTTGGTTGATATTGTGTATCTGGACTTTCAGAAAGCCTTTGACAAGGTCCCTCATGAGAGACTTTTGGCAAAACTAAAGAGTCATGGGATAGGAGGCAGTGTACTATTGTGGATCAGGAACTGGTTAAAAGATAGAAAGCAGAGGGTAGGGCTAAATGGCCAATTTTTCCAATGGAGAAAGGTGAATAGTGGTGTACCCCATGGATCTGTGCTGGGTCCGCTGCTTTTTGACATATTCATAAATGACCTGGAAAGTGGAATAACAAGTGAGGTTATGAAATTTGCAGATGACACAAAACTATTTAAAGTTGTTAAAACCCAAGAGGATTGTGGAAAATTGCAAGAGGATCTTGATAAATTGGAAGACTGGGCATCAAAATGGCAGATGAAATTTAATGTGGACAAGTGCAAGGTTATGCACCTAGGGAAGAACAACCCAAACTATGGTTACACGATGCAAGGTTCCACATTAGGAACCACCACCCAGGAAAAAGATTTAGGCGTCATTGTGGATACCATGTTAAAACCCTCGGCCCAGTGTGCAGCAGCGGCCAAGAGAGCAAATAGAATGCTAGGTATGATAAGGAAAGGAATGGAAAATAAAACAAAAGATATTATAATGCCTCTATATCGTTCCATGGTGAGACCGCACCTTGAATATTGTGTGCAATTCTGGTCGCCGTATCTTAAAAAGGATATAGCGATTTTAGAAAAGGTTCAGAGAAGAGCCACCAAAATGTTAAAGGGGATGGAAGGATACTCCTATGAAGAAAGGCTAAAAAGGTTAGGGCTCTTTAACCTGGAAAAGAGATGGCTGAGGGGAGATATGATAGAAGTCTATAAATTAATGAACGGAGCGGAACGGGTAAACGTAGATCGATTGTTTACCTTATCAGAATATAGAAAGACTAGGGGACATGCAATGAAGCTACAGGGTAAACTATTTAAGACTAATAAAAGAAAATATTTTTTCACTCAACGTGTAATCAAACTCTGGAATTTGTTACCGGAGGATGTAGTAAAGGCTGTTAGTGTAGCTGGGTTTAAAAAAGGTTTTTTACAAGTTCCTGGAGGAAAGGTCCATAAACCATTATTAAGAAGGGACCCAGGATATCAATGCTTGAACCAATACAAGCATTGTGGAACCTGTGTCCCTTGGGGAAACTGCTAGGTACATATGACCTAGATTGGCCACTGTTGGAAACAGAATACTGGGCTTGATGGACCTTGGTCTGACCCAGTATGGCATATCTTATGTTCTTATGTTCTTATAAAAGGTCATTAATGTTAAAAGGGCATTGAGTCCATTAGACGATAAATCATTAGTCAAATGGCAGCCCGTATTTACTGAGACCTTCTGCTACTAAGTTACTATTAATAGCAGTCATTTGAAACTGATATTGAAATTGTTACCTGAATATAAGTATTGTATCAAGTCTTAAGGAGGATATATTGTACACTTTCGAGTTACAGTGCAGAGGTTTTTTCAGTATTGATATCACATCGTGACAAATGTCACGACGTTCCAGTCCCACCTAGGTCCTGGCAAGATTGTGGCCCCAATTCACGGGGGAAGGGGAGCAGACGGGCCAGCTGCCATGTTAAGCAGCGAGCCCATCACACATGAGCTATGGCCCTTCCATATAACAGCTCCATATTCCCAACATCAAAAAGCTGTTCTAACTTTAACTGGATTTCACTATCGCTGCTAATCGGATAGTGACACTGATGTCTGGTGAATATCTGAGTTTAATCCCTGCTTAATGGAACTCCCTTCCCTCTGCACTCTGCCTAGAAGTTTAGGGTGAGGCTCAAAACCCACCTTTTCCAGATAGCCTTGACTTCCCCCATTCCCCCGACCCAGACTAGTGATTCCCCCTTTTATTTTTCTTTCTTTTCACTCAACCCCTTCCTCTTCTCTGTTTGACTGATTTTCTTTCCTGTCCTGTCCATTTTTCGGCGTTCTTTTTCTGTTTCTCATTTCCGCAGCATTTGTTATTAATGTAAACTGCCTTGTTACTATTTGGTTTAAAGCGATATATCAAATGTTCAAATAAAGATAAAGATAATTAAAGCGGCAGCAGCTAAGTGCTTTAAATAGCCTAGCTGCTGCTGCTGCTGCACATGCCTCCCAAAATATATACAGAAATGTGTGATATAATTATGGATTCTGTTTTTTTTTTTTTTTTATAACCAAACAACCTGATAAACTACTCCCAATGGCAAATTTGGGGCTTTTGGTTATAACCAACCCCCCCCCAAAAATGGGGTCATGTAATCAGAGCCGCAAGCTACAAGCAGAGTCGCTCAATGAACGGTTGGAGCTTGCACATTTTGCTCCTGCCACTCTCTGCCTCTTCTATCTGCAGCTGGAAAAAGTTTGAAACGTGAGAGCAGGCACTTCCTGTTCTTGGGTTTCAAACCCTTTACAGCACTAGCTACAAAGAAAATAGCAGAGAGTGGCAGAAGCAAAAAGCACAAGCTGTTTGTCACTGTGTGCAGTGGGGGGGGGAGGCAGATGCAGGGGGCTGTTGCTGGGGCTTGGAGAAAGGGCTGGCACTGGAAAATTGTGTTTTGTGGCATTTAAAGTGGCATTTTAAAAGGGACATATAAGAAGAAGCTGGGACATCCAGAACAGAACGTCCAAAAACCAGGGGAACGGTAGCAATGCCTTCTGAAATTGCTCCATCTCCTTCCCAAAAAATGAACGTCATAGTAACTGGTTCAGGAGATGGGCCCCATGCACACACCAGGGCTGGGTACATGCGTGAGTGCAAGCCATTTTATAAATGTGGACATCCACAAAGTGCATGCCTGCAGGACCAGGTACTTGGATGCCCCAGCCTGGGTAGTTCGGAGGGTGGAGTATCTACTGTATATAATGAGACTAGCACATCCTGCCCTGCCATTTCAGATACTCAGATGACTATGTTTGGAGTATGTATTTATTTTTATTTTTTATTTTTGTCACAGGGAAATACATCACAGTGGTATACATTTTCAAACAGTTTCAGTTACCATATTCATCTCCCCATTAAACCTTTAACCACTACTCAGCTATATCTTGCTATTGTCCCCTTATTCTTCCCAGTGACTCTATTTTTTCCGTTAACAACGGACCCTCCCCCTCCCATCCCTCCCCACCTCCCCCCTACCCCTACAACCCCCCCCCCACCCTTACAGGCAAATTCTTACACATGGTTACAATCAATCAGCTCTCCTCTTTCTCAGCATTCCACATTTAAACCTTCATCAACCATGTAGAATATTTAGACCATATCCTCTCAAACTGCATCATTCTCTCTTATTTCAGGGCTGTCAACTTGCTCATCAAATATATATGGTGGATCCCTCTTTCCCAGTCTCCCACCAGCAGCAGACCTATTTGCCTTCATCTTTTAGCAATTTCCAACTGGGCCGCCAGACATCCCAAATTAATGAGGCTGCCTTCTTCTTTTTTCACCCCTCTTCTATATGTCCCCAGTAACGCCACCCCGGGATCTGTCCCAACTACCTTCCCCAACATAGTATTCATAGCCTGGGCCACCTTGTTCCAAAATTCTTGTATTTTTGGGCAAAGCCACCATATATGGAGAAACGTTTCACGGTCCCCACACTCTCACCAACATAGTCCACTGGTCTTCCCATACATTTTTTGGATTATATCTGGTGTCACATACCACCTATACATGATCTTATAATTATGTTCTATTAAATTACTGGCCAGGAGACCTTTATATCTCTGGGCAAAAATCCCAGTCCAGGCTTGCTCCACCAAAACCAGCCCCAAGTCTGTTTCCCATTTCTTTTGAAATGATTCTTTTTCATTCTGAGGTGTATCCATAATGCCATATAATTGTGTGATAATACCCTTTATCTTATCTCTCAGAAACAACTTCTCAATGGGGACTAATTCCTCCCTTAAGCCCGGGATGATTCTCTTGTGGATATAATTAACCACCTGAACATAATAGTAATAGTCTGAACTTCTCAATGAGAATTCTTCCTTAATGTTTTCAAACGATCTAACCTTTCCCCCTTCTAGGAACTGACCCACATAACACAGGCTACTACTGGCCCATCGTTCAGCAAACCCACCCTTCAATCCCAGGGGAAAATCACTGTTGCCCCTACAGGGGTTCTCAACCCTGTCCTCGGGACCCACCTAGCCAGTTGGGTTTTCAGGATAACCACAATGAATATGCATGGGAGAGATTTGCACATAATGGAGGCAGTGTATGCAAATCTCTTTCATACATATTCATTGTGGTTATCCTGAAAACCCGACTGGCTAGGTGGGTCCCGAGGACAGGGTTGAGAACCCCTGCAAATAGGAACACCTTTAGTCACACAGCCCTCACCTAACCACTTCGTTCGCCAATGAAGCCATAATTGTAAAGTTACTTGCACAAATGGGTTAGTACACCTTGCCACCAGCTTATGTCCCCGGGGAATCCACAGAACCTCTTTCAGTGAGGGTACCCCCAAGGCCATCTTCTCCATATGGACCCAATCCTGATTGTCGTGTATCCCCCACTCAAACATTGCCCTCAGCTTTGCGGCACTATAATTTCTTTCCTAAATCTGGGACTGCCATCCCCCCTTTTACTTTATCCTTTGTCAAAATGTGTTTAGGGACTCTTACCCTCTTTCCTCCCCAAATAAACTTCCACAAGATTCTTTGCATCTTTTTTAGGAATCCCCCAGGCACAGCCCCCGACAACATGCTAAACAAAAACAGCAACTTAGGCAAGATCATCATTTTTACTGCTGCTATTCTCCCTGACCAGGTCAATTTCAGCCCTCCCCATCCCTCAAGCTCTCTTCTAATCTTATTCTCCAGAGGTGTATAATTCACTTCAAAAAGATCTGAGATCACAGGTGTTACTTGGACACTCAGATACTTCTCTTAGCCCATTTAAAGGGAAATAAATTCCTCAACTGTTCACTTATTTTATCTGGAATAGGTATATCTAGAATCTCTGACTTGGATGCATTCATCTTAAACCCGGATACTTTGCCAAAGCTCTCCAGCTCTCTCATCAGAGCGCTCAGCGTTTGCTCTGGGGATGTGATTATAAACAGCAAATCATCAGCAAACAAAGACACCTTACTTCCCCCCCCGCCCCCCCGTTTCCATTTCAACCCCTGGATCTCCTTTGTTTCTCTTACTCTCTGGGCTAGTGGCTCCATTGTTAATACAAACAGTGTGATGAGGAAGGCACTGGTGAGCCTGCAGAGTTAGAGAAAACGGAGTTACTTACCTGTAACTGGAGTTCTCCGGGGACATCAGGATAAGTCAGCCACACTTGGTGACGTCATCCGACGGCGCCGAGACGGAAGTACTCTCTCCATAGCTCAGAAGAGCTTTTGCCCTTCTGAGCATGGGCCAACTGGCCCTGCCCCCGGCCCGCCCCTAGCTAGCCAGTTTGTCACTAGCTGAGCCTTAGCCGCTAGGAGGCGGGCACTGGTCAGAGGCCGAGCCCTTCCCAGGGGAGGTGGGCGGGTATGTGTGGCTGACTTATCCTGCTGTCCCCGGAGAACTCCAGTTACAGGTAAGTAACTCCGTTTTCTCCTAGGACAAGCAGGATGAGTCAGCCACACTTGGTGCCTCCCAAGCTGACATGTGATGTGGTGGAAGGGGGAGGCTGAGATCAGGTTCAATGACACTCTACCAGGGGCTGGATGTTGCAAGGGTGTGCCCTGTGGCACTTTGGAATGTCATCGTAGGCACCTGGTGTGGGGGCCAGTGCCAGCATGCAGTATGAGCGTGCAGTGTGCAGCGTGTAGTGCTAACAGGTGCATGCCTATATTGAGGTAGTTGGGCTACGCAGCCACAGTGATTGCGAGAGTATATGGCCTCAGTGGGCCACTGTAGAGGCAGGCGCAGAGTAATGATCTCGATGGGCGGCCGCAGGGATACGGCAGTAGGGGGAGTACCAACGAACAGTCGCGTTGTTTCCCATGTAAGCATGATAGTCATAGTAGGGATGCTGGAAGCACTGCCATATCGGCGCAAGATTGACGCCGCGGTGCAATATCGGCATTGGATGGACCAGCAGCAATATCGACAGTGTTACAGAATGATACAATTATAGCAATAACACGTCAAGGGACGTGCGTCATGAGTCAGTACATGGCTGAATAGGTGTGTCCAGGCAGGGGGTAGCAGGAAGGCCTTGAGGCTGCTAGGTGCCATGTTGGTCTGTTTGTAGTGTTAGTAGGTGTTTCTGCCAAGTACGAGCCGCAGGCTGTCGATGGATCCTCGGGCAGGCTGCCGATGGATCGTTTAGCACTACTCTAGTCCCTTGGCACGACTTGAGCGTCTGCTTGCGGATTTGGCATGCGAATTGGAGCAAGCGGATTCCTAGAGGTTGAGTCTGCTGGGGGCGAGAGTCAGAGTGCGCTGGGACCCCGGTTTGTTGGGGTCCCATGCGCTGATGTGTGTATGTTCGCGCATGTCCCGGGCATTTAGCTGTGTAGGACTGCAATGATGACGTGCGTAGTGTCTCTGGCGGCCGAGGCGGCCTTACGTGCGTGGCGGGTACGCCATCCCAATTAGCAATTTTTACCACTACGTTGCCATAGAAGCAGCCTGAGTTGTTATCGAGGGATCTCACTGTTGATCCACCAGTTTAGTCTGCGAGTGACAGCAGGGCTGTTGGCGCGGTGGACGTATGTCGTGATTGTCCAGTCTGGTTGCTGATTTTTCTGCCAGGCAGTGATGATGGATTCCCACTAGGCTTTAGGAAGGATAAGGGAACGACATGTCTGGCCTGAATGGGCAGTATGCCGGGTCAGCTTCTGTTTGTGCCAGGCCATGTGGGACTTGCAGGATGGGTTTTCGGTAGGACTTTACTCATAGCAGATCAGGGAATGACATGCCGGGATTGACTTGACAGTACTCCTTGTCCACCCGCACTTGATGGGAGGAGAAGGTATCCAGTAGTCCTAAGGGTACGATGAAGATGGCTTGGGTCTGCCCTTCTTAAACAGTCACCATCCTGCTCCCCACAAATTTGGTAGGTCAATTTGTGGTCAGCACCCCGCTGGGAGAAGGAGCTGATGGCAAAGGGTTGAGAGCTCCTACCTGTAGGGTATTCTGGCGGTCAAGTCAGGGGCTGCCTGGATGGATGTTATTGTTGGGCCCTTGACCATGGAAGGTCTGGGCTAAGCCTGGTAGGCCTTGCAGCACAGGTGCAGGAATAGTACCGTCTTGTTGACTGTGTGCGGGGCCTTAGTGTGCAAGTCATAGGGATGCTGTGGCGGAGTGCACGAATCCCCAACCAGACCCGCAATTGGGTATTGAATATGTGACCTTTGTATCCATGCATCTGTTTTATACCATGGTGATCCGCTGACCGGCCTTGACATGGGCACCTCTCATTCAAGCCCACAGAGGCCTGGTTTTAGTGCTGCAGGACTCCGCCACCTGGAGGTTATTGGGTTCCATGTCACGGATTTCGCTGGGGTCTAAGTAGTGCAAGGTTCTCCCTGTGAGAATAGCATGATGGTAGCCTGTTTTCCCCATTTCTGGGACATAGATGGGGCTAACTGTACTAGTCTCTGGGAACAGAGTGCTGTCACCGAGCGCAGCAGGGAGCTGCGGGCCTTGGAACTGCCATTGTCCTTGTGAGGGCCTGGTATTACCATCGTCCATGTGAACCTTCATCAGAGATGTGGGTTTCATCAGGGATGTGGGCTTCACGCGGTAGGCCAAGATAGGCCCTTTCGGTTCTGGGAGGCGCCCTGAGTCGAGAAGTCCTGATGCTCACTCCAAAAGCACCCAGTCGGTGCTAATGCTCACTGTTCGCATCAACAGCACCGGTTGGTTCTGACGCGCACTCCAACAGTGCCCAGCCGATGCGAGGCTTTCTGGCGCATACGGATAGTCGTATTTTGTTGGATCGGCCTCAAGGTGGCAGGGCAGAGGTCGGCTCATTCTCGAGATGGGCGAGACACCAATATCTGTCACAGGAGTGAGCTGCAACCATCTGTTGTGAGGTATGCAGCATGGACCTCAGACCATTCCTGAGCCGTAAGCGAGGATGTGCCGGGGACGCGATGTGCCGTCCGACGTATAGAAGCGGTAGGCCTGGCAGTAGGGCTACTTCTGTTGCCAACCTGCTCACCAGTCTGCGGACATGAGTCCTTCGCATTGCACAACCGCCATCGTTTTACCTCCAGAAGCAGAGGCTGGTTTCCTATGCCATTTGTGGCAGGTGGTTCCCGAAGCACATGTGATAACGATTTGGCTATGAGAATTTTCCTCTGTATATTCATGCACTGTTCGTGACTGTGCTGTCATAGTCGAAGGAGCGCTAGGCCATCCCTCCATTCCGATGTGGTTGTGCCCAAGTTATGCGCCCTCTTAGGTCATGGCAGATGTGGTGTGGTATACACCTTCTGGCCTATCGGTCTTACGAAGGGCCTTGGAGACCTGCTGCAGGAGGGAACTGTGATCTGCTCGTAGTGACAGGTGATAGGGTCGAGAGGACCTGTTCATGTTTACAGCACCGGCTGGAAGATGTCACATTGGGAGTTCTTGATCTGGTGTGCAGGAGCCACAGCTGTGACTTGAACTTGTGACCTCCTGCCCTGACACACTGGCTGTAAGTACTGCACCGAACAGCTGCTAAGTTTGGAGGGCGGCGCTGGCTGGGCTCAGTGGGAGTTGGCCGAAGACCTTGATCAGGTCCAAGCTTAGGCCCGGAGTAAGAGTGTGACTCTAGCGGATGGCTTGCATCCTAAGTGGCCAGACTCCTACCTATAGTAGGGAAGAATGGAAGGAATGAACCCATGTCCCCTGCATAGGAGCAGTGCCTGAGCTACACCTCCATGAGGAGCCGTGGTGAAATACTCAGGCTTAGAGTTCAGTGTATAAGCTGATGTGGAGGATAAGGTGCAGGCATCAGGCGAGCCTCCAGCTGGTATGGTACTGGCCATGGGGCAGCGAGTGTGAAGGAGACAAGCGCCTTCCACCGGGGCAGTGGGTGCCAAGGAAGAAGTACCTTCCACTGGCTAAGCCATCCGCTCCTTCCACGCTAGGCCTGTGAGTGACCTTGACGCCCGAGGGAGGGGGTATCTCCTTAACATGGCTGCAGATTATTCCACGCAGACCCCGTGCTGTTATGTGGCAAGAACTGATGCCTCGAGAAGCCGATGAGGATCATTGCCAGGGGCCGAAGGTCCATGTGGAGGGTCGTCAGATGGATGTTGGCCTTGTGGGCCTGACCGCCAGGAGAGGGGTCCTTCGGCGGTGCTGGGCTTCAGGGCGTCATGGCACTCCTCCAAGAGTGTGTGGGGGGGGGTATCGAACCGCCTATCCCAAGCATTTTAGCTGCAGGATAGCTGAAGCACACCTAGACCCTAAGGACTGAGGTACAAGAGGATTTGAACCTGTGACCCTCTGGTCTTACAGGCACTGGCTGTGTCCGTTACACCACACTGTGGTCACTGAGAGATGGTGCAGAGTTCCTGAAACTGGGGAGTGCAGCTTCTTTTCCCTTACAGTTGACAACCTCTGCTTGCCCATGGGGCAACAAAGGGTAAATGTACAGGAGCCACGGCAGACAGGTTGCATGTACTTGGACATCTTGCTCTCGAACCGGTGACCTCTTGAGCCACAGGCTGCGGGAGCTTCCCCTCCGCCATGGAGCCACATACGTCTGGGTTGTGCAGGCATAGCCTACAAGTGAAGGAAGATATTTGTTCTTGAGGAGCTTCTGGGTCGCCAGGACTGACTCGAAGGCACACATTACATTGCATTGCATTGCAAGACCAGGCAGAGACAGCAGTGAGCTCAACCTTTGCTGATTTGCTGGATGGATTGGTGAGGGACTGATCTCTGTAGACACACGTCCTGACTGCTTACAGCTTCTTTCTTTACTTTAAACCTCTCTTCTACATATCAGCTTGCGTAAGGAGGAAGCGTCCATATCAGTTTGCGTAAGGAGGAAGCGTCCTCTCCCCACTGGTGCAGTCGCGTCCTCTCCCCATTGGTGCAGTCTCAGCCTTTCAGAGCTGCTCCCCCCTCACCCTTTGGCGCTATTCTGGCGCAGATCGGGACTTGGCAGAGCGGATCCCCGAGTGCTGACTGCTGCGGCGGCATTTGTTGGCGCAGTTCCAGCCAATGGCACTGAGGGGCTGATTCCCACGTCGGCAGTGAGGAATTGGCGGCGAGTGCGCCTTAGAGAAGCAGCGTTCCAGCAGATCGGTGCCGATCAATGGCGCCGAGAGAGGAGGAGGAGCCGGGCCCGTGAACAACGGGAGGCAGCGTGGTGCCGAGAGAGGGGGAGGAGCCAGGCCCGTGATACAACGGGTGTGTCTTCAGTGTGCTTGGGTCGGCACTGACCAATGGCGCCGAGGGGGGAGGAGCCTCGCCCGTGATGTAACTGAGCAAGATGGCCGCCGCCATGAGGACCTCATGGCTGACTGGATCGGGG
The DNA here is from genome assembly GCA_033557465.1 of Ichthyophis bannanicus. Lineage (NCBI taxonomy): Eukaryota > Metazoa > Chordata > Amphibia > Gymnophiona > Ichthyophiidae > Ichthyophis > Ichthyophis bannanicus. Next base: position 521,895,758 of record CM066036.1, on the reverse strand, counting down.
ATGCAGGAAGGCATCACCGAACTCTCCGGGACAAGCAGGATCAGAACATGCCTGACAGGGAGAGAGAGAGCTGAAGTGTAGAAGGCAGCCGACACAGGAAGGTATTTCTCCGGAGGTCTCCTGAGCGATGTCCTTCGCTCCTCTTCGCAACAAGCGACGTAGAAGCAGCACCGTAGGGGGTCCCAGAAGGGAGATTACATGCTACGGGGAGCAGAGCTGTCCGTCGGAGGCCTGTGGCTGGAGATGGAGGCCTCAGAGGCACATCTCGGGCTGCAGTGGTGTAGCGGAGGCAGTGACTCTTACACTAGGAGTGCTGCTTGAGCCAGGCGTGCAGACTGAAGGATTTTGAGCTCCGCTGCAAGATCTGGAGAAGGAGGTATGTTAGAGGGCTAGCCGGGGACGGAGGCCTGTTAGGCACGTCCTGGGCTGCCGCGCTGGCTGGGCTTCCTCTCAAGCCCCATTCCTGGAGATCTTTCCCGTGGACTGCTCGAGCATGGGCCCATGCTCACGGCTGGTCTGGATAGATAGGTATCTGAATAGGAGCAAGAAGAAGACAATTAAAACTGATAATACATACGTGTAAATGAGAAAATTGTCCTGAATGAATTTCAATTTTGATTTTTGGTGGAGAGTAGCAAAGTCCGTCTTGCTGGCAAGGCGGAAGAACTAAAACTGGCTAGCTAGGGGCAGGCCGGGGGCAGGGCCAGTTGGCCCATGCTCAGAAGGGCGAAAGCTCTTCTGAGCTATGGAGAGAGTACTTCCGTCTCGGCGCCGTCGGATGACGTCACCAAGTGTGGCTGACTCATCCTGCTTGTCCTAGGAGAAAAACAGTGATTGTACCTTTAAAAACATTCCAGCAGTGCACAGGCTTCAGAGCAAGCTTAGAGTTTCTGAGGCTAGGCTGCCACACCCAAGCTCTGCTGATGGAGTAGCAGGCTTGGAGCATGATTATGAACACCTGTTAAGGCAGAGAGAAACGCTGCCCAGGAAGCACCTTTATAAACCCTGCTTAGGGAAAAGCAGAGGGGAGAAGAACTGCTCAGGAGGAAAAGGTTGCTCAGAAGGGAAGAGCAGAGCAAGCAAACACTCAAGGAGAGAGTCCAGGAAGACAGAGTCAGAGAAGGACTCAGAGCAGGACTGGAAATTGAGCTGGAAGTTCCCAGAAAGTTCCAAGCAGAGGAAAGAAGAAGGACCTGGAAAGAGTCTGGCACAAGGGAAACCAGGCAAGAGCTGCTCAGATGGAGAGAGCAGGGCAGGTTCCAAACTTCTGTTCCTGACCAAGAGGTTCACAACACTCAGAGGTGGGTGCCTAGGTTTCAAACCAGGAGGCAGAAGAACCCAGCCTCCAACAGAGAGCCGGGGTTAAACCTCAGAGAGGAACTGGGGCAAGAGAACCAAAGAAAGATATCCAGTAATACAGTTCTCCATATTCCTTACCGGGTAGAGAAGTCCTGGAGGGAGTTACAGGAATCCTCAGCAAGAATTCCACCAGAGGCAGGTCATGAGGGCTCAGTGCAGGATATTATAATTCCAGAGCAGGAAGAAATACAAGTGGAGTATAATGAACCAGACCCCTTGATTACTGAGCTGCCAATGGACTGTTATTTGTGTCGTGCAGAGGCTATTGAATCCTTGGTTAAGGAGTAGGAGCCTGAGTAAATGCTTTTGGGAAAAAGCACTACCAAGAAAACTTAACCTTGCTAAGGTAGGAACCAGGTTAAGTAAGACAAGCTTGCACAGCACTGTATATTATCTCACTAAGGAAGCAGAAAGACATTCTTTACTTTGCTGAACCTAAGAAGCTGTACTTTTTTGATTTGCCTGTTTTGGATTGATGAAACGTCTGCGTCTGTTTAATGCCTTTGAGAAGTTACTCAGCTTAAGGATGTAAATATTTTCTGCACTTTTTGTCCTGGAGGAAATATCCAGATACTTTGCGTTTGAACCTTATTTGTGCATATTTTGGGGAAATAAACTGTGTCATGTTTGCCTTCACTCGATGTCTCCACAACTATGCTTTTTAAGAGGGAAACTACAACTCCCAGAGGGCACTGCTCCTGAAGGAAATAGTTTTCAAACCCTTTAAAGAGGACTAAAATGGCAACCCTAATCACCTAAGCACGTGGCTGGGGATAGGGACACGTGACAACAGTAATGGAGACAAAGGGCAACCCTTCCTGGTCCCTCTCAGAAGCCCGAAGGCCTCCGTATATTCTCCATTAATATGCAGAGTTTCTTGGGGACTCTTGTACAAAGCACTCACCCACTCTAAAAACCTACCTGCAATACCCACTTTTTCCAAAGTCTGGATTAGAAAGGGCCAGGAAACCCTGTCAAATCCTTCTCTGCATTTATCACCAGCAGCAACAGTTCCTCCTTCCTACTTTTGCCTTTCCAGACAACATTAAGAACCCTCCTTAAATTATCTGATGCTTGCCTACCAGGTATAAACCCAGACTGATCCATGTGTATTAAGTGAGGCATATGTGTAATCAATCTATTGGCCAGTACATAGTAACATAGTACATGACAGCAGATAAAGACCAGTATGGTCCATCTAGTCTGCCTAGTAAGATGGCAAGAGTAGGTGCACCTGCCACTCTGTGCAGGCCACCCCTCCCCATGTCTTTGTTTAGGGGTGAACCCGCCGCTCCGTGTAGGACACCCCTATTTGTTGAGAAATTAGATGGTTCAGTTTATTTTGATTTTATCCTGTTGCTGTAAAGGGATCCACTGTGTCTGTCCCATACCATTTTGAATTCAGTCACGGTGTTTGCCCCCACTACTTCCATTGGGAGGGCATTCTAAGCATCCACCACTCTTTCAGTGAAAAAGTATTTTCTGACATTGCCTTTCAATTTACCACCTTGCAGCTTCATGTTATGCCCTCTAGTTTTACAGCTTCCCCGTCTTTGGAAGAGGTTTGTTTGTTCATTATTTCTCCAAGTATTTAAAGGTCTGAATCATAACTCCCCGATCCCTCCTCCCTCCAAATATTTAGGTCTTCAAGTCTCTTCTCATAAGGCTTCTGACGCAGGCTCCAAATCATTTTGGTCGCCTTCCTCTGAACAGTTTCCATTCTTTTTACATCCTTTGCAAGATATGGTTTCCAAAACTGAACACAGTATTCCAAGTGAGGCCTCACCAGTGACTTATACAGTGGCATTAGTACCTCTTCATTTCTGCTGGTAATTCCTCTTTGAATGCAGCCCAACATCCTCCTGGCTTTTGCCACCACCTTGTTGCACTGTTTTGCCACCTTGAGATCTACAGAAATAATCACACCAAGGTCTTTTTCCTGATTCGTGCACACCAACCTCTCGCCCCCTATCGTGTACATTTCCCTTGGATTTCTGCTACCCAAGTGCATGACACTGGACTTCTTTGCATTAAATCTTAATTGCCAAGCATTAGACCATTCTTCCAGCTTTTGTAGATCTTTCCTCATGTTAACCACTCCCTCGGGGGAGTCCACTCTTTTGCAAATTTTCATGTCATCTGCAAAAAGACAGACCTTTCCATTCAGTCTTTCAACAATATCACTCCCAAATACATTGAACAGTGCCGGGCCCAGGACCGAACCCTGGGGCACCCCGCTTATCACCTTACTTTCATCCGAGTGAGCTCCATTTACCATCACCTTCTGTCGTCTGTTAGTCAACCAATTTCTGATCCAGTTTACCACCTTGGGACCCATCCCCAAACTACTGAGTTTATTGATAAACCTCCTATGAGGGACAGTATCAAAGGCTTTGCTGAAATCCAGGTAGATGACATCCATTGCATGCCCCTGATCTAGTTCTCTAGTCACCCAGTGAAAGAACTCAATCAGATTTGTTTGGCAAGATCGTCCTTCAGTAAAACCATGTTGCCTCGGATCTTGCAACCTGTTGGTTTTGAGAAAGTCCACTATTTGCTCTTTCAGGAGCGCCTCTATTACTTTTCCCGCCACTGAGGTAAGGCTCACAGGCCTGTAGTTTGACACTTCTTCCCTGTCACCACTTTTGTGTAGAGGTACAACATCAGTCATTCTCCAGTCCTGAGGAACTTCTCCTGTTTCCAAGGATCTGTTGAAAACATCCTTTAACGGCCCTGCAAGAACCTCTCTGAGCTCTTTCAGTATCCTGGGATGTATCCCATCCAGTCCCATGGCCTTGTCCACTTTCAGTTTTGCAAGTTGTTCTAACACATCATCTTCTGTAAATGGTGTGGTATCTACTTCATTCCCATTTTTATATTTGGGAGTCACAGGTGGTCCTTCTCCAGGATTTTCTTTAGTAAAAACAGAGCAGAAGTATTTGTTTAGCAATTTCGCTTTTTCAATGTCACTTTCCACGAGTCCGTTCCCAGCACTTCTGAGTCCTGCAATTCCACCTCTGATCTTCTTCCTTTACCGAATATACCTGAAGAAAGTTTTGTCGCCACACTTAACATCTTTAGCCATCTTTTCCTCTGCCTTTGATTTTGCTATCCTTATTTCTCTTTTTGTCTCTTTGAGTTTGATCCTGTATTCATTTCTGTGTTCCTCTGTTTGCAAGCGTTTAAATTTTGCGAAAGCTGTGTTTTTTGCCTTTATTTGAGCAGCCACATCTTTGGAAAACCAAATAGGTTTCCTTCTACTTTTGTTTTTATTTACTTTCCTTACATATTTATCTGTTGCCCCTTTTATTGCCACCTTTAGTTTAGCCCATTGAAATTCCACTTCCCTTATCCCCTTCCACCCTGCCAACTCCTCCTTTAGGTACTCGGCCATTTTACTGAAGTCAGTGTTTTTGAAGTTTAGGACTTTGAGCTTGCTATGATTGGACTGCACCTTGGCTTTTATCTCAAACTACACCGTGTGATGATTGCTGCTGCTCACAGGGGCACCCACCCAGACATTCGACACGCTATCAACGTTGATGAGCACTATATCCAGTGTTGAGCTTTCCCTGGTGGGTTCCATCACCATTTGTCTAAGTAACGCATCTTGGAGAGCATCTACAATTTTTTTGCTTCTTTCCAGATTTGCAGAAGGAGTAATCCAATCCACACTGTATTTTGCATTGATTTTGTTCTGCCCACTTCTTCCCACTTGCTTTTGATGTGTGGCTTAAAAGTGTGGCTGTTTCTGATGTTGTTCTGCTTTTGCAGGGAGTGACATCCTGAACTTGACCTTCCCCATCCGTCACCCCCTTTTTCTAGTTTAAATGCATATCCACATACTGCCTGAATTTTTCACTTAGGATTCTTTTCCCTGCGACAGAGAGATGTAGTCCATCAGCACAGTATAGTCTCTTGTTGGTCCATCTGTTTCCCCAGTCACCTATAAATCTGAATCCTTCTTATTTGCACCAGGTCTGGAGCCATGTGTTAAAGCTGTTTATGCGATGTAGCCTTTCTACCCCCTTACCAAGAACAGGTAGAACTTCTGAGACTGCTACAGTGTTAACAATGGGCTTCAGTTTCTCTCCCAGAGTTTGGAAGTCCCTTTGAACTGTAGTGACACTGTTTCTAGCCAGGTCATTTGTACCCAGGTGGATGACAACATCAATTTTGGAGTGCTCACTTTCAGCTCTAAGTACATCAACAATTTGGTTTGTATTCCTGCTAGCTGAAGAGCCTGGGAGGCATTTGACTAACTTCTCTCCTTTGAACTGTGTTGCCAAGTTGGTGCCTCTGATGATGAAATCAGCAAGTAGTAGTAGTTTTCTGTTCTTTGAGTTTTTCTTCATATTTGGTGCTTTATCAGGAGATTGGGCATTGACTGTCTCATTTAAGAGCCCTTCAGTTTCCATGGATTGGGCATCCTCATTAACCAAAGCAGAGAAGGCATTATGCAGTGATATCTCATGATGTACAGGGCGTTTCTGCATTACAGGACGCAATCTACCAGAGCCCACTGTGATCCATTTGTTCCTGGGATGTTTGATTCTCTGTGGGAGAGGTGGTGGACTTTGGTTTGTATCCTAGAAGAGGTGCATTTCATTGCAGCTACTTCTTCCCTTAATAGAATCTATTTTTATGTATGGCTGCTAAGTTGAGGCATATAGGGCAAGCTCTTAGGTTCCAGATGATTTGTCTCAGAATGAAGGCACCACAATTATTGCACTGAATACAAGGCATGTGTGGTCCTAGAAGAAGAAGAGAATGTGGACATAACACCAAATTAAGAGGATAGTACTCTAGAAATTTTTTTAAAATCAGATCCCAATAAAGAGATCGGCCGGTAAAACCCACACTGAGTGGGATCTTTCCCCTCTTTAGGTATTAGGGTTATACCCGTCATCCTCATCGTCGGGGGTAAAGGCTCTTCCCTTCCCACAAGATTATATAAGCGAGTTAAAGGTCCAGCCAGTATCGGTGCAAAAACCTTATAGAATTTATTGGGGAACCCATCCCTTCCCGGGGCTTTATGCATTGGTAGCTCCTTTATTGCCCCCAGTACTTCCTGGACTGTAATAGGCTTAGACATAACTAAACTCTCCTTTTCCCCTATTTTAGGTAATTGAATTCCCTCTAAGTATTTTTGTATCATCTCTTGGGTTACCGTCTCTTCAGGCGTGTATAGATCCCTATAGAACTCCACAAACCTAGCCTTAATCTCTTCTCTTTGCCTCAGTTCCTTGCCGTGTCTATCTCTTATTTTATGAATACAATTCCACACCTGCATTTTTTTCATTTGATATGCTACTAATCTACTAGGTTTATTCCCATATTCAAAATGCATTTGCTGAAGCTTCTCTTGTGCAAACTTTATTTCCCCTAGTTCCATTTCATTCAGCTGTTGTTTAATGCTCGTTAGTTTTTTATTGTCCTCTCTATTTAACTGGCCTTGTTTTCGTTGTTTCTCCAACATTTTCAAACTTTCTCTCAGTTCCTCTTTTTTAGCTTCTTTTTCTTTCTTAACCTGGGATCCTAATGCTATACATTTTCCTCGGGCCACAGCTTTCAGACAATCCCAAACCACCACCATCGAGCATTGCCCATTATCATTAAACTGCAAATACTCCAAAATGGTGTCAGAAATCTGTTGGACCGCCCCTGGTGTTTCTAACAGAGCCTAATTTAACCTCCATTGACCCCTCCCCCTACTAGCAGCTGGATCTCTAAAGTCCCCCCACACTGGTGCATGGTCCAACCAGGGGCTTTCACCAGTAGTACTACCCACTACCCAGGTCATCAGCCCCTTGTGGACCAACAACATATCAGTTCTACTGTAGGACCCATGCACTGATGAATAAAACGTGTAATCCTTCTCTCGCCCATGCATATCCCGCCAGTCATCAATCAAGCCCAACTCCCTCATAAAGGCTTTTAATTTTTTCCTCTGCCTCGCTGTGCCCCCCCCACTTGACCCCTTGATTCCCCCGACGATGAGGATGACGGGTATAATTCGGGATCAACTGTTAAGTTGAAATTCCCCCCCCCCCCCACAAATTAGGTGACCTTTGTTAAAATTTATTAAAATGATTTTCAATCCTTCATAAAAGTCACCTTGAGCATAATTAGGACCATACACATTCACAATTGTATAAACCTGCTCAAAAATCTTAATTTTTAATAACAAATATCTGCCTCCCTTGTCTTTTTTAACCTCCAAACATTGGCACTGAATTCTCGCACTTATAAATATGCCTACCCCTCCTTTCTTCTTTTCATGGTGATTAGATGCAAACCATTGGTTTGGAAATTTTTTATTTACCATTCTCCTCTCTCTCCAACTCGTTAGGTGCGTTTCTTGTATTAAAATTATATCGCCATTCAACCTAAGCTCTTCTTTATAGCACAACTGCCTCTTTCTGTCAGAGTTGAGGCCCCTTACATTTAAGGATACCACTCTGAAATCATGTCTTGTATGACCTGCCATACTTTTCAAGGAAGATTACTATCTCTAGCCTGCCAGCCCCCCTCCCCTCTTACCTCGCCTCACCCCTCTCACTTCCCCCTCCCACCAACCCCCCACCCCAACCAGCCCTTCATTTTTCCAGAAGGTTCCACCCCTCTCCAATCCTATGAGGTGTGGGTCACTACCAAGATCAACTTTACACCTTCCTCCCCCATTATTGCATATTCTTCTGCCTTAGCACAAAAAGTCCGACATTTCTCCACACATTTACCCCCCAACAAACACTCGCTCTTTACAAGTTTCAGCGTCCTTAATATGTATCACCCAGGTGCTTGACACTTTTGGGTTTCTGGCGTCTCAGGCGTTTGCTCCCCTGCGTCGCTCATTGCCACTCCGTTCTCGCAAGACAAAGCCTCTTCTGTTCTGCTTCTTTCCCCACCGGGACTTCTGGTAGCTCGAACCACCCTGCCATCTCCATTCCTTTAATAACTTCCTCTATTGTACGTGCAGTGGTGGTCTTTCCCATAATATTGAATTGCAGTCCAAAGGGAAAACACCACTTGTAGCGGATCCGTTCCTCTCTTAGTCGTGATTTGATATCCTTAAAAGTTCTCCTCCTTCTTATGGTGATTATCGAGATGTCCGCATACAGTTCCACTGGTTGATCCTCCCAGAGCACTTTGCCCACTTTCCGTGCAGCTTGCATGACCGCCTCCTTTGTACTGAAATCATGGAAACATGCTACAATGTCTCTTGGCAAGCCATCTCGCTTAGGGCCCAACACTCTGTGTGCTCTGTCTATATCAAAACATAGATTATCCATTGGTGCTTCAGCCTTACACAGTTGCTCCACCAGCAGTTTATAGTTGTGAGTTCCCTCTTTCTCTGGAATGCCTCTTAAGCGTATGTTAGAGCGATGCATCCCGTTTTCCAAATCCTCCAATTTTGTCCATAGTTCCCCCAATTCCACTTTCGCCAGCTCGCTGCTCTCTTTCACAGAGTTTAGTAGCCCCTCGTGCTCCTCTATTCTCTGCTCCATGGACTCTACTCGTTGCCCAAGCTCATGGATATCATTGCTCAGCTCTCTGATCCACATTTTTGCTTCTGCTTTAAAATCGGCCAGATCTTGTCAGATAGTCCTGAACCACTCTTTCAACTCCTCTTTAAGTGAGCTTAACTCACCATCCCCTGGCAAGTGGGCTTCTGTCGAGGAATTTTTCTCTTCCCCCACCATGCCATTCAGCGCCATCTTTGCTCTGGTTCCCGCTGCTCCTGGGGTCGCCTTAAACCCGAAGGTTTTCAGGTCCTGGCTCATTTTTTTGCATCGTCACCTACTGCGACGCTCCACAGGGTAACTCCACTACATTTTACAGCTTAGTTCGGGCATTCAAGCTATTAGTTGGGGATCTTATCTTCCCGACCTCGGGAGCTTCACATTGCTGCTGCCATCTTGGTTAGTGACGTCCTGGAGTATGTATTTATGGGTAGATTTCTTCAGCTTGGAAATATTGACCACGGCAATGTAAATGTATTTTGTTTTTACCCTTGAAAGCATTTCTTTGCACCTTATTCATGGTCAGGAGCAGGTATAAGCATGCATGCCGCACCAACCAGGGACTGATGTGCTTATGGCATTCTAAAATTGCACTGCAAAGTGTATCTGTCTTGCTCCACCCAGGGCACATTTCCACCATGCTCTCATGCTACATGGACATTAGCTCAGTGAGAATGTCTATATACTTGGCCTTCTAAAATGGCTCCAGGGACATCTCTGTGATTTGCACATCTGAATGTGCGCTTTCAGACATCCAACTCAATAGAGCTTCTAAACTACACCCCTCCCAAAATGGAATCCATCTAAAAAGTGACTCAAAATGGTTTTTTTCTTGATGCGAATACACTGATAACCACCTATTTTTCTGATCCTGGGAAAACACCTGTAAAATGTGTATTGCGTACAAGCACAAACAGGAAGCAGGACACCAATAACCGTTGAAGGACACGTTTTTTCACCAAACATGAGGTCATCCCAACACGTGTTTCGGCCAGGGGCCTTCTTCAGGGGACTAAGACCTCTATAAAAATAATAATAAATCAATAAGCATGAAAACAATAAAACATGAACTAAAACATAAATAATATAAAAACAATTGAAGGTAAAACCTAAAGATATAGCACAAATAAAGCATAAATAACAACATCCATAAACATTAATTGTATGTGTGTACATCGATAGCCAACTAGTATGTGATAATGATAGTAAGAATTAAGAGTTGAAATTGAAAATTAACCTCCAAAACCATAATCACTGTGACAATAATCCAAAATCATATAATATAGATGGGTGAACATGGATGTACTCACCAATAGGAGTACAGCACAGAAACTAATGGAAATGAAACACCTAAAGACAGGATACATAATCGGAAAACTTCCATCTATACACATGATCAAAGATAACATATATATGGTATAGTAGAAGTAATACATAAAGAGATGATTGGAGAAACACAATTAAAAACATTCTGAGGAGCCCAAGGTGGACAAACAGGGTTTGATTCCCACTAGTACTCCTTGTGGCCTTGGGCAAGTCACTTAACCCTCCATTGCTCAGAAAAATCGAAGTTATCAATGTCCTTGTTCAATGTACGTTTACCAAGTTTAAGTTACAATGTAAACCGCTTTGATTGAAATGATAAAACGGTATTAAAAAAAACTGTTAAACACTGGTGTGGTATCGAAATACCCAACGTGAGCGGCATGTATACAAACACTATGGGCCTGATTCTGGGACATGGTTACAGGGCTCCATGTCCTTGCAGGATGTGCAGCCCCGCAAGCCATCCGGGCCCCATTCCCTCTCTGGCTCTCCCCATACGTTCTGAGTAGCAGGACGGGGAGAACAGGTGGGATCTGGGTGGAGCGGGGGCGCAGCGGGGATGGGCCAGCCTGGCAGGACGTACAGGGCCGATTCAGGTTATGGCCCTGTATGTCTTGCCAGGTCAAAGGGGAAGTGCTGCTTATTCCACCTCAAAGATGGAATAAGCAGCACTGACCCCGTGATCGGGCCCGGGGATCCAAGCCTCGGCAGGCCAGCCGTGGGTCAGGCAGCGGGGAAGAGGGAGGCCAAAACCGCGGGAGTCGGGGGTGTCTGTGGGGGGACATCCCCCACAGGTGGCAGGCCCGTTTCTCTGCACTGCGGGAATGTGTTGTTCCCACGGTCCAAAATCAAATCCTACCTGGCCTATCTTTCTCAGGGATGTCTGGATGGCCCGGACATCCCCCTTCATGAATCGGGCTCCACATGTAGCTATCCACCATCGTCATCCCTGCTTATGATGGCTGTCAGAAGCCGCAGGGAACATTGTAAGCATAATGGGAAATATTACTAGAGAATGGAACCAAACCACCATCAAATCATGTAGTCTACTGACGGGAAGCTAGGAGTGCATGGTTGGGAAATGGGACCTAAGAGGGTCAGTGTCATGTGGAGCCTCATCCTATTCTTGGTTCTCCCTCTCGAACCCCGCCTGCCCTTCTCTGGAACCTGTGATAGAATATAGACCCTGTCACAAGTATATCGATCAAACGTGTATAGGACTTCGTAGGGGTGAATAATCAAATAACCAAGCTAAAAAATATCACCCGTGTGTTATTTAATCTAAAATTTTTCATACATATATACTACCATGGCCTTAATGTGGTCTCAGATAAACGGCAAGTTTTTATGTTCTTTTGTCAACCACTTGCTGTTACACTTTTTTTGGGTCAATAACTTGCACCCAAACCAGTGCTCGTTTAGCATCAATGACCACGGCCTTATTAATTATTTTATTTAATATTGCTCTTAATTAGAATTTTTTGCATTTTTCTTAATGGGTAGATACCCTTTTGAATTGTGATTAAAAACAAATATGGCTTAAATTGGTCTACTTAACTCATGTAGAACCTCTGTAGCCAGTGTCCCTTGTGTTTCTCTTTTGTACCACAAAAGGTATGAAGACCCCGACGCCTCTCTTTCTCCAGCGCTTTGGCGTTTCACCGTTTGGGTTTATCAAGGGGAATAATGTCCGTTACTACATGGGACTTGAAATCTTCACTATATCAATCTTCATTATATCATAGCTATTGATGTTTCTGCTTCCTCGAGCGATTTTCTCTTATTCTCGAGAATCGTTTCAAAAGATTTGCAATGAAGACGCAAATCTTTTGAAACGATTCTCGAGAATAAGAGAAAATCGCTCGAGGAAGCAGAAACATCAATAGCTATGATATAATGAAGATTGATATAGTGAAGATTTCAAGTCCCATGTAGTAACGGACATTATTCCCCTTGATAAACCCAAACGGTGAAACGCCAAAGCGCTGGAGAAAGAGAGGCGTCGGGGTCTTCATACCTTTTGTGGTACAAAAGAGAAACACAAGGGACACTGGCTACAGAGGTTCTACATGAGTTAAGTAGACCAATTTAAGCCATATTTGTTTTTAATCACAATTCAAAAGGGTATCTACCCATTAAGAAAAATGCAAAAAATTCTAATTAAGAGCAATATTAAATAAAATAATTAATAAGGCCGTGGTCATTGATGCTAAACGAGCACTGGTTTGGGTGCAAGTTATTGACCCAAAAAAAGTGTAACAGCAAGTGGTTGACAAAAGAACATAAAAACTTGCCGTTTATCTGAGACCACATTAAGGCCATGGTAGTATATATGTATGAAAAATTTTAGATTAAATAACACACGGGTGATATTTTTTAGCTTGGTTACAAGTATATCGATGCCATTGTTATAGCACAGTTTTCTTACTTCCTTGTCATTGTCACCTTTGACCTTCTGACGCAATACATCATGGTTCCTGTGCTCCTGCTGTTTTCAGTGTATGTTTATTTTTAACTCTGAAACAACTGTGTCATGGCTAGGGTTGCCAACTGGCTCCAGATGTGCCCAACAGGCTTGATCCAGTCCTGGATTTAGCCCATTAGATGCAGGGACATGTATTCAGATTTTTCTATTGCACTCCATAAGAAAAGCAAATCACTACATGCAGTGGGGGAAATGCAAGACTGGATCAAGCCTTTCGGGCACATCTGGAGCCAGTTGGCAAACCTAGTCATAGCATCCACCTGCAGGTAAGGAATACCTACCGCATAGAAACATAGAAATATGACGACAGAAAAAGACCACAAGGCCTATCTAGTCTGTCCTTCCATATCAACACTAAGGATAAACGGCGGTCTTCTTATAAAGGGATAAGTAAATGACAAAACGTGTGGGTATCTCCCTTCAGATAAATAAGTTAATGGTCCGATGTTATAAGATGTAGCAATGCATTCACTCATACATACTCATCCTCCTATAGTACAAAATGTGCACTAAGATACTTTCATAAAAAGAACCTCTGGTCTCAGACTATGGATAACATCGCTCCAGACATGTCTCTTATGAGCTAGATGTTAAGATGGCATCAACGACCATGTTGATTTAGGTTCTTTTAATCATGTATCCGATATTGCTACTTTCAAAAAAGTTTGTTCAACCAAATCGGACTTAACTTAAGTTTTGTTCCAGGTTAACTTCCAATCGTGCCAATATTGCAATTGCCCCAACGCCTCCTTGGCGGTACCTATTAGACGTTTCAATTCTTCGTCAGGGGGTGTGCAATCTATACATTAGCACTGCGAAAAAGAAAAGGCACAGATGTTACTACAGAAGCAATGTTGGATAAAATAACGCAAATTCATACAAAAGGCTGTAAACATACCATAGCAAAAAATTTAAAGGGGACAGAACAAAATTCCACAAAAAAACTTGTAGGTTAAATATCATAGACATGCTCTCCATTCAATCACGGTATTCAATCCCCCAGGAGTAACCGATTGCAGACCATAGATCCATTTTTGTTCACGTAACAAAAGACTTTGATTTCTCGATTTACCCAAACTGCCTCCCAGCACACGATCTATACTAAAGCAGCGCAGATTGTGAAAATGATGATTATGTTGAATACAATGAGCTACAAGAGGGGCTTCCATTGATTTACAATGAATGCGGCTACGATGTTCCCCCAGCCGAACTTTCAATTGGCGGGTAGTTTGTCCGATGTACAGCAGCCCACAAGGGCACCGAATAGCATAAACTATATAATCTGTAGTGCAGGAGGTTTGATGCCTCAAATGATAGTGTTTCCCATGATAGGTAAAAACATCGGTGTCTTCAGTTACACTGCAGATGGTGCATTGGCCACATTTTCGGTGACCTCCCCTACTGTCATTCCACGGTGTGGCTCCTCGCAATTTGGCGGGGCTTAACCTTTCTTTAAAATTTTTTGATCGCGTCCAAACACAACGAATACGCTTATCTTGAAGTCCCGGGAGAGTTGTTAAAACGTTCTGATGTTTCCTTATAATACGTTGGATGGGGCCACTCAAGCGGGAGTACCGCGTGATCAAGTTAACATTATCTTCATCCATCTCACTAGTGGGATCAATGTTCCGGGGTTGCAACAATAGAGCCCGATTGTTGTAAAGCGCTCTTTTATATGTAATTTCATTTTGTTCAATGTAAACCGCACTGATGCAGTGTACAAGAGAATGTAAATAAATAAATAAATAATAAATTGAGATCCTCTGAGTTTATCCCATGCATAGTATTCCTTGTACAATGTTATATAACACTAAGCATACCTCTCGATTATCTGTGGTGAAAAAGAGTTATACAAATGATAAGCAGCAGTAGTAGTAGTGCTTGTATATAAAATTGGTCCTTGTTTGCTTAAAGTTTTATTTTTTTCTATAAATAAAATACACAATTCCCCTGAAAATGTTAAGCTAGCCAGGAGGTGGCAGTATGATAGTGCTGTGCTGTGCAGTCACTGGCTCTTAGAGCTGAATGGGTTGACTCCTGAAATTTTCAGACCGCCATCCACTGGAGATGTGGAGAAACAGAGCTGACTGAGGAAATCACTGCATAAGCTGAGATAAGCAGCTGGGAGCAGACAGACACAAACCTGTTAGGAAAATAAAGCAGTGATTTGAATCTGTCCATCAGTTTATTTAGCAGACAGCCTAGAAAAGGGGGCTGGGGATTGTCAAGATCTCAGAATGGATCCCTTAAAGATAAAGAGCCAGATATTTAAAATCCCTTATCCTGTAAAAAATTTATAAATAATAATAAAAAAAATCCCTTATCTGGAAAACCACCAAAATTATCTGGTTAAGGGCAGTGATGGGATTCAATCCGACCAGGAACCGGTTTGGATCGATCCTGCCACTGAAGTAGCCGAGCGGGAGGCAGCACGGCAAGCATTTGCATTGCCGGCACCACACCCTCAGCCTGCTGGTAGCCACCACAGGGCAGAAACTCCCTAGTGGCCAGCGGCATGATCCTCCCACTTGCCAGTGGTTTGACGGCATCGGGGGCTTCCCCCCCTGCCATGGTACCCTGAGGCTGTCAAATCACTGGCGGGTGGGGGGATTCCCGCCAGTGTAGTGCTGTCACTGGGACACTGTTTTTGGCCTGGTTCAGTGAACCCGGCCTGTGGAAGGAACAAGTTCATGTGAACCGGGCCGAACCAGACAGATCCCACCACTAGTTAAGTGCACTCGAAGAGATATTCAATAGCATTATCCAGATAGTGCCAAATTGATATATGGAAAAATTCAGTGGTACTAGCTGGATAGTGTCGGGGTGGTGTTGGCCACTATCTGGATAATTGCTGCTATTATCCGGATAGTGTCTGTTTTTAGCCACTAACTAGATAGCTTAGACCAGTGAAAAAGCTGAGCTTAAGTTGCTATTCAGATACGCTATCCAGATAATGGCTGAAAATGGCCACTATCTGGATAGTGATGGTGATTATCACGATAGTGACCGCACAATCCAGATATTCAGTGGCAGTCACTATCCGGATACTGCCACTGAATATCCAGAGGATATTTAAATGCCACTGCTCACCGCCACAGTGTTTAAGTATCCCCTGTTCTGAATATTGGCTACACATGAATTTGACTCTGGAGACAGGTTAATGTGAAGTATTAGCCGTTGTAGTGAGGAGTCTATTTTATTTTGCCTGCCCATTGTTGCATCTTTTGATGGTTTACATGGCATACACATGTATAAATAGTGAGTTTACATATGTAAATGACCCTGCAGTCCAAGCAGCATTTTCAGAAAAGCCACTAATTAAACACGTATATCTACGGCACGCACAGTTATGAAGGGGGCATGTTCTGGCATGCCTAAAAAGTATACATGTGTTTCCTGTTTTCCATGGAAATACATTTGCTTTAAGCCATTTGTTCATTGGCATTTACAGCTGCTCTGAGTCACGTGTGCCAGAAAACAGTTCATTTAGACTTAGGGGGATGTTTACTAAAAGGCGTTAGCTATCATTGTGGTGCTAATGTGGGAAAATCTCTCTAGTGATGGCTAATGCAGACCAAATGCAGCTACTGCAATCAATGTTTTGCAATTTAGCTGCGTACTCCACATTACTTGCAAGAGTGGGTAAGGTGGGGTGGAGTGTGGGCATCGCTATACCGTGTGGTCACCGCAGGCAGTGACAGCATGAGGGAACTGCACGTTTTGCAGACATCACAGGATGCAGCTAACACCATCTCAATGGATGGCATTAGCTTCATCCACAATGTTTTCATGCCATGATCCCTGCATTTTCACTGCGTTATCTGCTGGGAAATGCTGGGCACACCCCTAACAGATAATGCATAACTTTTGCAGCTGCCATGGCGCTTTTTGCACTAACTCCCGGTATTAGCTGCAAAAGCCTAACACCCTTTAGTAAACTTAGCCCTTAGGGGTATGTTTACTAAACCATCTTAATGTGCGCTCTGTGATGTTATCGCACAATAAGGTACCTTATCGCGTGATAATGGCGCTTTACAAGGCGCACAGGTACCTTATCGTGCGATAACACGCGCTGCAGTGCAAACGAGCGCTGAAGGGGGGAAAGGCTCCTGGAGGGCAGAGGAAGGCTCCCCAGGGGCGGAGAGAAGGGGTCAATGGGTGGAGAGTGGGAGGGGAGAGACTCCCCGCACACTAACGCTGTGAAATACAAGGCCAAAACTAACGCCAGTGAAAACCTCGCGTTAGAGCTGATTTAAAAGGAAAAGAAACCATTTCTGTCAGCAATGTACAGCAAAACCAGGGAAACCTACAAAAAAGTGATAAGTGTGATACATGTGCACGGAACAAAAGTACAAATAAAAGTTGAAAAGGACCCCAACAAAATATACAAAAAACATAACCAAGCTGGGCAATAGTGATAGTAATGGGATACAGCAAAAAACACTCCCAAGAAAGCTCCAAAAAAAGATATGAATTTTGGAAGGGTCTACGCTCCGTCCCCATACAAGGTGAATGATCCCACAGTGAAATAGCACTGATCAGGGTTTCCCTCTCCATTGGACAGGTTTCCTATGGCATGCACATGTTCCACAACAGCAGGGCGGGCATGTTGGAATGGGCAACTGGACAGATGCTGGGAAAGGGGATACAGAGGGCTGCAGGTGGCACATGCTGTGGTGCAGCTGGGGCACAGTGCGGACTAGGCAGATGCCTAGGTGGCACTTAGGAATGCTGAAACTGTACAGCAGCCAGACAGCAACTGATGAGGGCCCAACATGGGCACGAGAGTGTTTATCACAGTGTCACAGGGGATAGTACCCAGCAGGTACCTCCAAGGGCACAGAACATTGGCAGGCGGTGTTGGGGGGAAGCGTGGACGTCTATGCAGGCACCCCTACCCCAGAACACGCACCATAGGCAGCCGCCTACCCGCACACTGGATGGCCTGAGACTGCGCTCCACCAGCACCACCAGCAGAAGGGCAGGTCAGCAGGGTGGCAGAGGGGCACTGGTGGTGGAGGGGGCAGTGGCAGCTGCCCAGAGCAGACCATGGCCTAGCCCTGCGTAGGTGGGTGCCATGCACTGCAGCAGACAGGCCCCGTCTGATGAACAGTCATGGTATCCCCAGGGGATGTACTGTCTCTGTGGCAACACGGTGGTGCAGTGCACACAGCCAGTATGTTCAGGAGCAGAAGGTTACAGGTTCAAGTCCCAGCTGTGGTTCCTACCAACCCAGCCCCCATTTTTTACCCACTACTAAAACGTGCTAATACAGACAGAACCTTTATTGCAGATGATGTAAACATGCCCAAAACACCTACATTTTACCCTACAGAGCACAGACACCATAAGCAGGCGCATTACCTAGAGCAGAGTCTCCCAAATGCAATTCTGGAGGGCCAAACACCATTCAGGTTCCATGCTGCCTCTAATAAAGATGCCTGTGCTGCATATCTATGCACCGCCCCCATGGTATGCAGATGTATCTCATGCATATTTATGAGGGACAGCATGAAAACCTGAACAGTGTTTGGCGCACCAGGACTGGAGTTGGGAACCTCTGCCGTAAAGCAGCAGCCAACAGGGGCAGACACACCCACACCCACAGGCTCCATTAGCCAATGCCTCCTTGAGAGGCAGGACATTGGGCCCTGCGTGCATCTCCCAATAGTAGCACTTGCATACCTTAGCAATGTCACCCTAAACCTGGGAATATGGTACACAGCTATCAAAAGGTAGCTATGATTACTGGCAGATAGCAATTCCTACGTTAAGCACAATTGGCTGATTGAGCTGCATCATAGCAACCTTTCTGATGTCTGTGGAGTGAGCCTCAGGTCTGGTGTCTGACAGAGTGACCCCAACAGTATTGCGTACCATAGCCATGCCTGCACTGTGCCCACGACTGGTGTGGTGGCCAGGGCTGCCAAACACCTCTATAGTAGCACAATGCTGGCATAGGTGCGGGAGTGTGTCTGTCTATCCAGTGTGTGGTGGCTGCAAACACCCTCCACAGCCCACACTGCCAGCACTGTTGCCAGTATTGGCCTCCCAATGCACATAATGAGGAGCAAGGTACCATGGGTATAGCCCGGACAAGGTGGCCTGGCCAGGATGCATCTGCACAGGGCATAGGGCAATGGCTGGGACATTGTAGTGCCCGGCCACCACCTGCACAGACAGGGTAGCCACACCATGTTCTGCTGGGAGATCACTCTCACCCTGACTGAGCATGTAGTATTTCTTTCATGTGATATTTATGGGTTCCCTTTTGGGGCCTAGTCACTGACTTATCTGCTTGGTGTGTATGCTGACATCCCAGTTCTGGGTGCACGCATTTCCACCAGGAACATGCACTATGGACTAGCTAGCAGACTGTCTGCAGCTGATATGTGTCTTGCTGGAACACCTTGCAGGGTGCAGTGGCTGAAGGCTTACTGCAGGAGAATATCAGATAGTGTTGGGGTGCAGCTTAACATATCCAGGCCTAATGTCTGTCTGCTATTGCTTTATGGATGTGTACAGAGCTGCATTGACTGCCCTGTAGGGTGTCTGTTCCCCAACAGGACTGGGGTTGATAGTCCTCCCTACTGCCACCATTGCAGGGAGGTAGAATGTGGATCTGTTGGTGGGAGACCCTGTTTCCCACCCTCAGCCCCAGAAGGAGGAGAAGGGTGGTACATAATACACCTATGGATCCATAAGGGCTAAACCTTGACTGAGAAATACAGATGTATCCAAGGTGTGTCTGCAGACACTACCTATCTCACACATTAGCACTGCTGGGGTCCTGCAGCATGTCCTATTTCTGCTGTGGACCTGGTGCTGGGTCCCCTACCTCACCCTCAGGGTGAGTACCGTACCTGCACAATGTGACGGTGTGTAGCTACTCTGTGCCAGTGCCACACACGGTCAGTTCCCCCTACCAGGCTGGGGTGCTGTGGGGGTGCATACCCCATCTTGTGATCATCTGTAGACTGCTGATTTGCATGTGCAGTGCATCATGGGTATGGGTGGGTTAACCCTATCCTGGTGACCACAGTAGACTGTTTGTGTGGTGACGTGCAGTCCCTCTGCAGCCAGCCAGGGGTTTGCTAGGAGCTATAGCCCACTGGTTACTTTGCTGCTTGTGGAGCCAGAGGTCATGGGTTCAAACCCACAGTGGGGTTATTTGATAGGGCTGTCTGAAGCATTGTCTATTTTTAATGTACATTAGTGCTGCCAGCATAACACCCTCGGGGTACTGTAATCATAAGGTGCCTCAGAGGGCGCCCTATAAGGCGCCTTATAGGGCACCCTATAAAGTGCCTTCTGAGGCACCTTATGGTTACAGTCCATATAAGGTGCCCTATGGAGCGCCTTATAGGGTGCCCTATAGGGGACATTATAGGGTGCCTGGGCGGACAGTGCACTTTATAGTATGCCCTCTGGAGTGCCTTATAGGGCGGCTGATGCGGCACCTTATGTTACAGCACTTTGAGAGTATGTTTGCTAGCAGCACTAATTAAAACAATATTAAATTGCCTCATAATGCAATATTACACATAACAGGTAGTGCCTCAGGCAGCCTTATTCATTGGGCACAGTGGGGGATTGAACCCGTGACCCCTGCACCATCAGTCAGTGTCGTAACCATTGTGCTACACTGCTGTTTCTCCTTGCATGTCAGCGCACCTACTTAACATTTTCATGCGTTAAAATGCACAGTGCTGCCATCAAAAAAAGTGCTATGACCTTGCCGTGCCTCAAAGGGCACCCTATATGCTTATGCTTCCCGCGTGTGTTCACGACGCACATTAGCGCACAGCACACAAGAGCGTGCGATAATCCCGGTTTGCTAGGTTAAGACTGAAACGCCCACTCCTTATATGGCATCCTGCACACTAGCGCCGGGCGCACATTAGGACTGTTTAGTAAACATACCCCTTAGACTTTGGAGAAGCGATTGAGGGAGCAATTGTGCTTGGTTCTCTGGTGTTTAACCCCCCCCTGAAAAAGCCAAAATTGTGCGCTTTTGTGCTTGGCTTCTTAATTGGCTCCCCTTGGATGCCCAATTTTGTGAAATCCTGCATTTATCCATGAAAGTTGCAAAAATCAGCCACCTACATGTGTGAGTGCTGCTTACATATTCAAAGCCCTGAATGGTGCCCGCTCTTTTTTGGAAAGTATTTGTAAAATGGCTGTTTCCACTGTACGTGCCACTAGTAACAGGTGTTTTTTGATGTGGCCTTATAGGTATTTTACAAAAGGTTCCATATTCAGTGAGGCTTTTATAAAATACCTTGCAAATTTTGAGCATCCCAACTTGGACATCCTTTTTCCTACCAAGACAACTTATGCAAAATTGGGCTTCACATCTCTTTGCACTCATTGTTCCTTCAGTTTAATGATAAGCCTTTTAGTATATTAGTTCTATATCTGAGACTGCTTAGAATCCCAGAGCAGTGAGAAGCATAAAAATAACAAGGAAAGAGACTAAAAAGATGTGCAGTAGAATTTTGTGGAAACTGAATGGGATGAAGGCAAGAGTCAGGGAAACCAGCACACAGATTATTATAATTATCCAAATAACAGAGCATGGAGAAGAGGATGACCACTGTCAAAGGTAAGAGAGGAGTAGATTTCTCAAATATGATAAAGTTGATATAGTAACATAGGGGTATGTTTACTAAGCAGTCTTAACGTGCGCCCGGCATTAGTTTGCAGGATGCCATAAAAGGAGTGGGCATTTCGGTCTTAACGTAGCAAAACGGGATTATCGCGCGATAACGCGCTGCGCACATTATCGCGCGATAACGCGCGCTGCGCACATTATCGCGCGATAACGCGCGCTGCGCACATTATCGCGCGATAACGCGCGCTGCGCACATTATCGCGCGATAACGCGCGCTGCGCACATTATCGCGCGATAACGCGCGCTGCGCACATTATCGCGCGATAACGCGCGCTGCGCACATTATCGCGCGATAACGCGCGCTGCGCACATTATCGCGCGATAACGCGCGCTGCGCACATTATCGCGCGATAACGCGCGCTGCGCACATTATCGCGCGATAACGCTCGCTGCGCACATTATCGCGCGATAACGCTCGCTGCGCACATTATCGCGCGATAACGCGCGCTGCGCACATTATCGCACGATAACGCATGCTGCGCACATTATCAGGCGAAACGCCACTAAGCACGTTAACGCGCGATAATCTTAAGTAGGCGCGCAGATATGCAAGCATAGAAGCATAGGTGTAGCACAATGGTTAATGCACTGACTGATGGTACAGGGGTCATGAGTTTGATCCCCCAGTGTGCCTAATGCATAAGGCTAGCTGAAGCATCACCCTTTACATTTAAGTAGTGCTTTTTGAGGCAGTTTACTTTTATTTTAATTAGTGCTGCCAGCAAACACACGGTCACGGTGGCATAACCTAAGGTGCCACATAAGGCACCCCATAACACACTCCATAGGGCACATTATAAAGTGCACTGTCTGCCAAGGCACCCTATAATGTCCCCTATAGGACACCTTATAAGGTACCTTATAAGGCGCTTGATAGGGTGCTCCATAAGGTGCCTTATGGGGCGCCTTATGAGGCACCTTAAGGTTACAGTACTCTGAGGGTGTTTTTGCTGGCAGCACTAATGTACATTAAAAATAGACAATACCTCAGACAGCCCCCACCAAATAACCCCACCATGGGCTTGAACCCATGACTGCTGGCTTCACAGGCAGTGAAGTAACCAGTGGGCTACAGCTGCTAACAAACCCCTAGCTGGCTGCAGAAGGACTGCATGTCACCACACAAACTGTCTGCTGGGGTTACCAGGATAGTGCTAACCCACCCGTACCCATGATGCACTGCACATGCAAACCATCAGTCAACAGATGGGCACAAGATGGGGTATGCACCCCCACAGCACCTCGGCCTGGTAGGCGGAACTGACAGTGTATGGTACTGGCACAGAGTAGCCACAGACCGTCACATTGTGCGGGTACTGTGCTCACCCTGAGGGTGAGGTGGGATGCCCAGCACCAGGTCCACAGCATCTTTCATGGCTGAAATGCACCATGCTGCAGGTCCCCATCAGTGCTACTGTGTGTGATAGGTAATTCCTGCAGACACACCTAGGTTACATCTGTGTTCTTCTGTATTTCTCAGTCATGTCTAGCCCTTATGGGCTATGATGCACCCAGGATAGTGCATATCCTCTGTTGGTGCCATGGTCACATGATTGGGGGGTGGTGGTGGTGTTTGGACCCATAGGCAGATTATGTACCACCACCACCCAAAACCCCCACATGGCTCAGGGTGGTAAACAGGATCTCCCAGCAACAGATCCACATTCTACCTCCCTGCAATGGTGGTAGTAGAGACCATCAACCCCAGTCCTGCTGGGGAACAGACACCCTACAGGGCAGTCAATGCTGATCTGTACACATCCATAAGGCAAAGCAGACAGACAGTAGGCCTGGAAATGGAAATGCTCAGCCGCCGCCCCCCCCGCCGCTGCCCCCCCCGCCCCCGCCGCTGCCCCCGCCGCCCCCACCACCACCGCCGCCCCCGCCGCCCCCACCACCACCACCGCCGCCCCCGCCGCCCCCACCACCACCGCCGCCCCCACCACCACCGCCGCCCCCGCCGCGCCGCCGCCGCCGCCGCCGCCTCCACCACCACCACCACCACCACCACCACCACCTGACATTCTCCCGCAGCAAGCCTCCTGCCGCTGCACCCTGCAAGGTGTTCCAGCCAGACACATACTGACTGCAGACAGTCTGCTAGCTAGTCCATAGTGCATGTTCCTGGAGGAGATGCATGTACCCAGAACTGGGTTCTCAGCATACACACCAAGCAGATAAGTCAGTGATTAGACCCCATATATCACATGAGGGATAATACTATATAGCACTATGGGGGAACCTAGCCATGCCGTGGTCACTGCTCAGTCAGGGTGAGAGTGACCTCCCAGTAGGACATGCTGTGGCAACCCTGTCCGTGCAGGTGGTGGCCAGACACTACAATGTCCCAACCATTGCCCTGTGCCCTGTGCTGATGCATCCTGCCCAGGCCGCCCAGTCCAGGCTATACCCACAGTACCTTGCTCCTCATTATGCATATAGGCAAGCTAACACTGGACACAGTGCAAACAGTGTGGGCTGAGTACAGTGTGGGCAACCACCACACACTGGATGGACATACACACACTCCCACACCTATGCCAGCACTGTGCAAATATAGAGGCTCTTGGCAGCCCTGGCCACCTCGCCAGTCCTGGGCACAGCGCAGGCATGGCTATGGTACGCAATACTGTTGGGGTCACTCCCTGGGGTGGTAAACACTGTCAAACACCAGACCTGATACACACTCCACAGACATCAGAGAGGTTGGTATGATACAGCTAAAGAGCAGATTGTGCTTAACTTAGGAATTGCTATCTGCCAGTAATCATAGTAACCTTTTGATATATGTGTACCATATCCCCGGGTTTAGGGTGGCATTGCTACGGTATGCAGGGGCTAGTATTGGGGGATTCACACAGGGCCCGGAATCCTGCCTCTACAGGTGGCTTTGGATGATGGAGCCTGTGGGTGCGGGTGTGTCTGCCCCTGTTGGCCGCTGCTCCGGGAAGAGGTTCCCAACTCCAGTCCTGGTGGGCCACACACTGTTCGGGTTTTCATGCTGTCCCTCATGTATATGCATGAGATACATCTGCATACCATGGGGGCGGCACATGGAAATGCAGCACAGGCATCTTTATTGGTGACAGCATGATACCTGCATTGTGTGTGGCCCTCCAGGACTGCATTTGGGAGACTCTGCTCTAGGTACTGCACATGTGTATGGTGTCTGTGCTCTGTGCTCTGTGGGGTAAAATATAGGCGTTTGACGCATGGTTCTGTTTTCTGCACTAAAGGTTCGGTCTTTACTTCCACGGTTTAGTACTGGGTAAAATATGGGGACTGAGTTGTCAGGTGCCACAGCTGAGACTTGAACCTGTGACCTTCTGCTCTTGAACACACTGTCTGTGTGTACTGCACTACATTGTGGCCACAGAGCTAGTGCATTCCCTAGAGATGCCATGACTGTTTGTCAGACAGAGCCTGTTTGTTGCGGTGTACGGCACCCACCTGAACAGGGCTAGGCCACAGTCTGCTGTGGGCAGCAGCCACTGCCCCCTCCACCACCAGTACCCCTCCACCACCATGCTGACATGCCATTCTGCTGGTGGTGCGCTGTCTCGGGCCATCCAGTGTGCGGTATGCGGCTGCCTATGGTGCAGGTTCTGGGGTAGGGTTGCCTGCATAGATGCCCACACTTCCCCCAAGCATTGCCTGCCAATGTTCTGTACCCTTGGGGGTAACTGCTGGGTACTATCCCCTGTGACACTGTGGGAAACACACTCGTGCCTGTGTTGGGCCCTCATCAGTTGCTGTCTGGCTGCTCTACTATTACAGCATTTGTATGGGCCACCTGGGCATCACTGTAGTCTGCACTGTGGCCCAGCTGCACCACGGCATGTGCCGCCTGCAGCCCTCTGTGTCCCCTTTTCCAGCATCTGTCCAGTTGCCCTTTCTGACCTGCCCACCCTGCTGTTGCGGAACATGTGCACGCCATAGGGAACCTGTCCAAGGAACATGGGGGAACCCTGATCAGCGCTATTTCACTGTGGGATCATTCACCTTGTATGGGGACAGAGCATGGACCCTTCCGGACTTACTATCTTTTTTTTGGAGCTTTTTCGGTAGTATTTTTTGCTGTTTCCCATTCATATCACTATTGGCGAGTTTGGTTATGTTTTTTTCCCATTTCGTTACAGTCATTTTCACTGTTTATTTGCCCTTTTGTTCTGTGCATATGTATCACACTTCTCACTTTTTGTAGGTTTCCCTGGCTTTGCTGTACATTGCTGACGGAAATGGTTTCTCTTCCCTTTAAATCGGCTCTAACGCCAGGGTTTCACTCGCGTTAATTTTGAGCTTCGGATTTCACAGCGTTAGTGTGCGGGGAGCCTCTCCCCTCCCACTCTCCACCCATTGACCCCTTCCCTCTGCCCCTTTGGAGCCTTCCTCCGCCCTCCGGATGCCTTTCTCCTCCTTTGGCGCTCATTTGCGCCGCTGCGCGCGTTACCGCGCGATAAGGTACCTTATCGCATGGTAACCTGCCATTATCATGTGATAAGGTCCTTATCACGTGATAATGTCACAGCAGCGCAAATAGCGCCGTTTAGTAAACATACCCCCAAGACCCTAACCATAAGATAATGGAAACAAATAGATCTTCAGTCCTTTATATTCTTTCCAACCCAATGGAAGTTGGACAGAATCATATAAATGGGGTTGAGAATGTGAGTCTGTATGGCCATCTGTCTGTCTGGGGGCAAAATAGCTCTCTGAAAATTTAATGGAATGGGATGCAACTTGGCATGTGGGAAAAACAGATAAAAAGACACATTGGGCCTGATTTTCAAAAGGCATTTACATGGTTTACAGCTCAGTAAACTGTGTAAATGCCTTAAATCGGGATATTCAACGGCACTTACACAGTTTGTGCTACTGAATATTCCCTTCTAACTCCACTACGTGCCCCAATACTATCCGGTTAGCATTGGGGCGTGTCGCTGCGGAGCAGAGGCGGCGACAAGCAATAATCAGACAGCTGCAATATTGCTTGCTGCCCGGTTAGCAATCTGCACTGAAAATATCTTTAAGGTGCAGGAGCTAACTGGGCAGCATGCAATATAGCTGCTGCCCAGTTAACTTCATTGGCTTCCGGTGTGCGTGGCGATCCCCGGATATTCAATGCAGTCGCTGCGCATTGAATATCCGAGTTAGAGGTCAGCAGGGAGGGCTATGTGCTGATGCGGTGCATAGCCCTCAAAAATGAACCTAGTTCAATATCTGGCCCATTGAGTTTGAAAATGAAGCAAATCAGACTCGGAGATCCAGAGAAATAAGCCCCTCAAAACTAGCTCAGTGTATTTGTTTGAAACAGAGTTTTGGCTTCTGTAGCATAGAAACATATATAGTGAGTTAGGGAATTGTTCCTTTCAAACTCCCTCTCCCTGTTCTCTGTTCTTCCAATCCCCTAAACTGCCCCCTCCACAATTGCCCCACCACTCCCTACACTGCCCCATCCCCAAAACGTACTGCTTGTAACTGCACTAACAACCTTTCCAAATACGGCCACCACAAAAATACCCCCCAAAACTATCTCACCACCCTGTAAACTGCCCCATTCCCAAGAATAACACTCCTACATCTGCCCTACCATACAGCAAACTATCGTCACCTAAAAAACAGCCTACCTGCAACTTCCTCACCTACAAACTTCTGACAAACTGTCCCACCCCCAAAAACGTCATGCCTACAACTGCCCACCACACTGCAAACTGCCCCACCCTAATAAACAACTTACCACAACTGCCCCACCACCTTGAAAACTACCCTCCCGTCCCAAAAATTCCCTCCCACAACTTCTCTACCACCCCACAAACTGTCCCACCCGCAAAAATTACCACGCTGCAACTGCCCCACACTGCCCCACTCCTAAAACAATATTCCCTCGCAACTACCCTACCAGGCCTCAAAATTCCCCACCCAAAAATCTATGGAGGGGATATTCAGCAGCGGCAGCTAGCTCTGCTAACTCGGTTAGCCATTGCTGCTTAAAACTAACTCCAGATATTCAATTCCAGAGCCATATCCAACCACCAGCACTGAATATCCAGGTCATGCAGAAGCTGGAAGCTTATTGGGCAGCAACGATATTGAGCTACTGCCCAGTTAGCTTCCATGGGTAAAGTTAGACCAGCCTTTGCCACGCCTTACTTTACCCGCTGATCGCTAACCAGGCTGCGGCTTAGTATCGCTGCTGCCCCATTAGTGATGGGTGCTGCTTCTGTTCCACCCTGGAATGACCTGATGCTAACTGCATATCAGCGGGGCATGTAACTGCAGCACCCGCGGATATCCAGCGGCACTAACCATGTTAGTGCTGCTGAATATCCTGCTAACTGGCATTTATACAGTTTGCAGGTCTGCACAACCTGTAAATGCCTTTGGATATCCCCTTTACCGCAATAACTTCCTCACCATCTCACAAAATGCCCCACTTCCATTAAATGCCCCTGCCTATGGCCCATCACCCCACAAACCGTCTCCACTCCCAAAATCTATGGCCTTACAATTACCCCTCCCCCCAAATTTTCCCACAACTGCCCCACCACCCTACAGATGTTCCACCCACCAAAAAATCCCCCATGACTGCCCCACTCACATAACAGTTGCCTCATGCAAATGCCCCACCATTGAAATTTCCCACTGTAACTGCCCCACCATCCTGCAAACTGCTCCCATGCCCAAAATCACCTCCCCACAACTATAACCAACATTCAAAAGTATTTCCTCTATAAATGCCCCTCCATCCTCAGCTACCCCACTGAACACGCAGAATATGCAAAGAGATGCAAACACACACATATATGAACACCACACAAACACCACATATATTGTGATGGGGCCCGTGGATAGAGCCCTCTAAACCCTATGTAGGCGGCTGCCTAGGGTCATTGAAATAAGTAACTCTGCTCTTGCTGTGAAATAACAGAGTCTTGCAGACCAAAGAGTGATAAGGAAAAATAACATGGGTTTTATTCCCCTTCCCGCTCGGACATTCTCCAGGATCAAAAACTCCAGAAACAAGCAATAAAGCAAAAATGGTAACAGCGAACTTCTGTTCCTTTGTTAATCTCACAAAGCTCCTTTTAATTACTTAACTTAAGCAGAATGGTTGCGTTTATAACAAATGCTACAGTCCATGGGCATGGGGTCTGGAAGGCAGCTGTTATCTTCCCACAACATACCCTCTATGGCACTCCCCAAGCTCTCGGTATCACACTCTTCCAGTGTGGTATATTCTGGCACGTCCCTTTGTGATAAATCACTACAGCTTCCTGCAAATGTTTCTCTCTTCCCAGGTTTATACCTGTCTGACGTGAGGGAGACTCTCTCTGGGTTTTCCTCCCAAAGTAAAGGTTCTGAATACCTTTTCCTCCTGCCTTTATTCTCAGGGCCACGCCCTTTGCATGCATACGTTTCAAACCTTTCTTTATAAGAACAGGGTTCCCACCTTTTATCCTTAGGGATTGTCCTGGCTCTTGGCTTGCAATGTCCCTTTTCTTTAGCCTCCCAGCCGTACTGTGAAGTAGCAGATTTTGTGTCAGCCTTCCAGCTGTTTCTCAGTGTGCAGCTATGTTTGGAGTTCCCATCCCGCCCCGACACTCTCTTTCTGAGCTGACCTGTGCTTATTGCAGGCACATACCGGTCTCCTGGATGATAAGACTCTCCTGGCTTCTCTTGAGGTCTGTCTCTGGTGGCATAACTTCTCCCAGCACAGCCTGCCTCAAACCTTTTCCCTCGAGTGCTGTAGCTGCATTCACTTCCTGGTTCTCCGATAGCAGCTTTCTCTCCCAGCACTCCTCTGTGGTTTCTGCTCAGCTGACTGTAGCCACACCTCCTGCTGCTTTCTCTTGCTACGTCATCTGCTATGGCCCCACCTGCTATTCCACCTCCTGTGCTACTCTTAGCACTCCCTCGTATTGGTGAATGTGGGTGTGTCCATCTCTGTCCTCCCTGGCTCAGGCTCTCACTCCGGCTTTGCCCTCCGCCTTTATCCACTGACTGGAACCTTCTCTTATCTGGTTCCCAGCCCTACACGTAACGTGAGGATTTGAAATCAGGTGTTCCTGATAAGCTTTCTGCTTGGCACGTAGTAACAGTTTTCCCTGCTCAACTGTTTCACTATGCCTCGTGTCTCTTTGCACAGCTGAGTCTAAGGTAAGCTCCTCTTTTACCTGCACTTCCATGGGCTGTGTATCCTCTGCTGCACCACAATATACGAGACACAGAGATTGCAAATAATTCTCTAGCTATGATGGACTGCATTTTAAATTATTCATATACACTACAGTATATATTTCGTTCTTTGCCTTCCTCAGAAGCTTATGCCCTAGGCATCCACTTAGTTTGCCTAATGGTTGGGCCAGCCCTGCAGCTAGTATCTGCTGGCATGGCCAGGGCTAGATTAAGGAACTGACAAACTAGGAACATACCTAGGGTCCAAAGTTTGGGGGTGTGGAGGTATGCTGTCAGATGTGCTCAGCGCTTGGGAGGCTAAGAGGATTTACATTAATGTCTGGAAGTTAGAAGGAAAGCTAACATTTCTCCACATTTTTCAGAGTTTAAAACCTCTATCTGCAGTTCTCCAATCCTCTCCCCTACTTGCACCACTGCTTCCAGTGTGACTAGCAGCTGACCCCGATGGGCGTGGGAGGAGAGGAGAGTCATGGCCGATGATAGCTGTGGTTAGAGAAGACTGGTGCACGGGAGCATGGGCTGCCAAAACCGGAGATCAGCTGCATTCTCAGAGAGGTTCAAAAGCCTGTCTAAGCTTAGGGAGGGCTGAGCAATGGACACTGAGACGTTACCTACAGTGTGACTCCATACACCCTGCCTGTCTCTGGAGAATGTGGATAGGGCCCAGCTAACAGAACGACTAGGGGGGGGGGGGGGAGGGTGGAGCACTGGAATGCTGCTCTAGTCACAGGAAAAGAGGAGGTAAGCTGGGAGAAGTTCCTGTGCTGTACAAACTTAGTTTTTCCGTGTGATGGGAGATGGAAGAGAAGTGAAGTCCCTACCCTCCAAAAATGCTTCAGTGCATTTCTCTAGGAAAAGCAGTTTCCACAGCTGCAAATTACTAATACTGATTCACAGTAACACAGCAACTGAGTAATTGTACCTGACAAACAGCCCTTCCTTCTTATCTCCTCTCTTGATCACAGGCATACACATATATGCAAGAATGCACAGACATACATGCAATATGTGCCTTTGAGTCAGTGCTAGTTTCTAGCAATGCAGCAGCTCCTGGGTTTTCTTGGCAATGTAACCAGAAATAGATCACCAGGCCTTTCTTCTAAGGCAATGGAGGGTTAAGTGACTTGCCCAAGGCCACAAGGAGTACTAGTGGGAATCAAACCCTGATACTTTGTTACCAAACCAGTGTTCTAACCTCTAGGCTACTCCTCCACTCAGAAGCACATATACAGTGACATACAAACACATGTTTGTTCATAAAATCATGTACAGACATACCAACCCTTAAAGATACATACACACACACACATACATACATGCACAAAAAATAATAAAGATACAACACAGAGATGTACACACATACACTCCTCAAACGAAATCCCTTTCACTCTGCAAAGTACTTGGAAGGGCGTTCCACAGTTGTCATTTTTCCCCAAGAAAACGTTTTACAGGTGCCATGGCAAGCGTACCTCTTTTACTCCAGGTACACATAATACATTTTTACCTTGAGAGCGCAAATCACATCTCAGGACGTAATCCTGTACCTTAGAATAAAGGTAAGCAGGAATATTATGAGCTCAAACCTCAGAGAGGAGCAATAAAAGACTGTTTGTGCTGAATTCCAGGCTCAGAACCTGCAGTTGCGGCAGTTTGAAGTAGTCAAGCTGCATAATATTGGAAAGCAGCAAGATGGGTCTAGAAATGTGTTCCTGATTCAGATAAAGGAGAAAGATATTATTGCTTGAAGAATGGAGTACTTGGAAAATCAACTAAGACAAAATTACTTAGAATTTTTGAATTTCCCTAAATGTTCATTAATTTCACTTGTGGACACGGTGAGAAAATATATGGTGGATATGTTGAATCTCAAGAACCTACTATTTTCCTATAGGCAGGAGAGGTCAAAGTGTGACATTGGATGAAAGCCTTGAGGATGTTATGAACCTGATTAGTTTTTTGGAGTTCTTGGAAGTGGTGATTGAGAGAACAACGCTGATCACCTCTTTTGTGCTTGAGCCTGATCATGATATAGTTTTGAGACTTCAGAAATATGCATGAGTTGTTCTTGGGGTCTCCTGTTAGAGTATGCCCTGACTTTTCTTGTAACAGGCTAGAAAATGTGAATATTTGGCATTGTGGCCAAGAGCTTTGTCTTTGCATGCTAGTTATGTGTTGAAATTCCCTTAGATCCTGATTCTATCCTAGACATACAGGCTCTCTGTGCACCCAGTTGGAACCAGATGCACAGAGGGAGTTGTGATTCTGATCGCGCAGGGCACGTCTAGCCCCACAAGATCAGAATCGCAAACAGGCCTGTATGTGCAAGCCAGGACTGCAATTCAGCCTGGCCTGCACATACAGGCCTTGCCTGACTAACTCAGACTGGGCTTTACAATGGAGCCACGGTGCCTTGGTGTCTAGTCTCATGGCCACAAGGAGTGGCCATGGGACTAGAGACCCCAGTTCCTCTGGCCTAAAGTTGCTTGTCCCCATGTGTGAATTGAACCCCTGGCCTTCCGGCCTGAGGTAACCTGTCCCAACCACTGAGCCACTCCTCCCTCTATAGATTTGTACCCATACTATCTCCTCCTCCTCCTCCTACTACTACTATTGAACATTTGTATAGTGCTACAAAACATATGCAGCACTACACAGACACATCAGAGCTTACAATTGTCTACCTCCAATGATGCAAATCTCTCATGCATATTCCCATGAGGGATATCCTGAAAATCTGGCCCATCTGCAGCCTTTAAGGACTAAACTTCGGCCATGCCTGGCATAAAGTATAAGGGGTCAGTTTATTGTAACCACTGTTCCCTCTAAGCTGTGTGCGTGTGCGCGCGCACGCACCTCACCAAGCGAGCGCACATACCTTACAACAGAGCGCACAAAAATTACAGTTCTGATTCTGATAGAAAACAACACAGACATCTTAAAATTTAAAAGTTGTTATTGTAATTACTAGAAATTTTCCGCTTCATTTAGTAATTGTCTATTTTCATTTAATTTGATTAAAATCAATATGGTGTAGTCAAATTTTAAAGTATATAACTCTGAGTGTCATTATGTGGCACACAAAAATTTAACCTTCCTTCAAAAGCTGCACATCTGATATTTTATGCGCACACAGCCTACAGAAAATTAGAGGGAACATTGATTGTAACTAAGCTGCATTAGATTTTTGCAGCTAACGCAGTGTTGTACTGTAAATAGTGCCACATTACTGCAAAAGCGGTGTGGTATCTGTTGGGGACATGAAAACCATTTCCCCAGAAGATATTGCACCAAAAATGCAAACATCTTGGCCTGGCAGCATCTTGGATGAGTTAATGCTGGTAGTTGCACCCACACTGTCTGCAACTTCAACAGTTACCATGTGCTGTCGATGCCTATGGTAACCATACATTACAGATATGCCCATGCTTTGCTCACACCCCGTCTACTTCTGCAAATACCATAGAAAATGCAGACAGTGCAGAAAATCATTGTGCTATCTGCATTCTTCCTGCACTGTTAGCACGGGCCAATAGCGCATGTTATCAGCTGCATTAACAGATAGCACAGCTTTTTAAACATGCCCCTTAGTGCCACTGCTGAATATACATATATAACTTTATGGGAGTAATTTAATGAATTTTTTTCATGGGCAATCCCTGTTTTACCAATAGAAAGAGGCTTTTGTAAAATTACCCTAAGGGTTGTGCGAGTTTAAATTAGGTGAATAGAATGTCTGCACCTACTTTTACGTGAACAGAGGGTAGACATGGTTGGGGACAAGTTTCAGCATGGGTACAGTCAAGAAGTATTTGCATATTTATAAAATATGCATGCACGTGGTGGAGGAACAGAGCAAAATTAGGTGAATATAGGGCTGGGGGAGAGAGACTGAGGCTGAGTGATAACAAGATACTGGTTTGCTGGCTATTTCTACTGGTGGCCTGCAGGGGTGCATTATCTGATTTACTAACCTTTCTTTTCCTTCAGAAATGGAATGTGAAAAGAAGGTTCTCCTAGGACAAGCAGGATGAGTCAGCCACACTAGGTGACGTCATCTGACAGCGCCGAGACAGAAGTACTCTCTATAGCTCAAGCCCCCAGGCCCCACCTCCAGGTCCGCCCCTAGCCAGCAGATTTTCACTCTTCCGCTTGCCAGCAAGACAAACTCTCCTATTCTACTAAAACCTATACTAAAATTCTGCAAAAAAAAAAAGAGAGAAGCTACAATCAAGACCATGCCTAAACCGGGGTTTAAAAAGTGCCCTGGCTGCTCCAGGAAAATGAATTCCACAGACTCACATGATCATTGCCTGCAATGCCTCGGAGTCTCCCAAAGTTGAGGACTGTGCTCACTGCGCGAAGATGTCCCCCTGTGCCAGGAAATCGTGGCGGCATGCCCTCCAAGATCTCTTCCCGGGGACCCAGGACGCAAGAAACTCTTCTGCTGACCATGCGGCTGTCCATACTGCTCCCTCTTCTTGCTCAGTGGCTCCTCCCACGGCTCCAGATGTGCCCTTGCAGGCCTCCATCCGCAGCCTCTCTGCCTCCTGCCTTCCCTCTCTGATGGCGTCTTTTCTGGGCCCTTCTCTTGTGCGCCCCGAACGTCGAGGGCTCCCTTACCGGCGGCCATCTTGAGCTCTTCCTCCGCCCCAGACTCCGCCCACCGTGGCACCATTGACTGGTGCCACGGCAATGCTCCCAACAAGAGGCACGGCTCCCAGCATAGACACTCCCACGGGCGAGCTTTTCTGTCGGCGCGGAGGTACCTCTCCAGTCCGTGCCGACGTAGCAGAGGCTCGAGAAATGCAGAAAAACATTGCAGGAGACACAGCAGCAATAGCAGCAGCCTCGGCAGCAGCCCCCCCTGCAAAAGACACAGATAAAAGCAAGGACACTGGCGCTACCACTCCTCCTCTAACAGCACCTCTCTTGACCCCAGCATCAGCAGCTCAAGACTTCACAGCAGACTTCACAAGCTCCCCTCGGACTCTGAAATGGACTCAGACCCTCTGCAGCAACCCCTAATGGACACAGGGTAGCCAGGGGCCCCCCTTCCTACACTTCCTGAGAGGTTAAGGGGACAGCAGGACTCCGCTCATAGGGATCTCTCCCAGCAAGGAACTCCCGATATGCCCATACAATTCACCAGCCTGCTCTTCAGCCTTTTCCAGCAGTGAATCCAGTTACGCAGGACACCACCTATCAATCCCGCTCCAGAACCCGTAGTCCCCGATCCTCAACCTTCTCGTGGCAGCCTGGAAGCCTCCCCTGAGTCTGCTTTAAACACCACGCTCTCCAGCCATGCGGGTACTCCCTGTGACAGGGAAGAGGCTACTGCTCCCGAATACCCTGTTCTCACCGAATCCTCACCAACCTCAGGACCTAACCTCTCCCTGGCAACGGTGGACCCTCCTCCCAACAGCTCAGAGGACCTTACCTATCCCAAATTCCTCTGCAAGATCTCAACTGCTATGGTCCTGACAGCACCCTGCCATAACTCTGACCAGCAACTCGAGACACAGGCAGTGCTAAAGGTTTTAGAGGCTCTCAGGGTCCCCGCACCTATACTTGTGCATCCCCTGCTGTATGAGAACCTCCTCAAACTGTGGCAGAACCCCACCTCAGGGCCGCCTACATCCTGGAAACTGGACTTAAAATACCAAGTTCAACCCTTGCCAGGGTTCGACAAAATGCAGCTCCCATACCACTCCATAGTGGTGGAGTCCGCCCTCAAACTTTTCAAGTCTACGCGGGCACACTCCAACAACCCTCCAGGCAGAGACCTCAAGCTCCTCGATGATGTCGGGAAAAAGGTGTTTCAGGGCGCCATGCTATGTGCAAGGGTATCTGCCCACTAGCTACAGCATGCCCTCTACCAAAACGTCCTCTTGGGACAGCTAAAAAGCACAGATGCCGCGCTTGCACAAGAGACCCAAGCATCCGCCAATGCCCCCCTGACAGACCTCCAGGAGTGCATAAAACACCAGGTCCAAGCAGCCTTTGATGCCTTTGACGCGGCTGCATGCACTGCAAGAACAGCTATATTTGCTTGCCGCTTCGCCTGGTTCTGAGCCTCTGACCTGCAAGAGGACACCCATGACCGCATTGCAGACGCCCCCTGTGTCAGTGATTCGTTATTCGGCGACAAGGTGAACAACACCGTGACCACCATGAAGGACCACTGTACCACGCTGCAAACCCTCGCGGATGAGGGTCTAGAGCGGTCCAGCCGCAAGGGCTCCTACCAACAGAAGCCTTACTCTTTCTCCAAACAACAGTACAGCTCATACCAAAAGTGGCAGCTGCCACGCTACAAGCCACAATCCCAGCAGACCTCCTACCGCAACAAACCTCGCCAATGGGAAAGGAGACAGCAAAAGACCCCTCAAACCGGATCAGCAAAGACCAACCAGGTCTTTTGACAAACGGGCGAAAGCCAACCCCCCCCCCCCCCACTGGGGGTTGGCTCACCACCTTCCTAGCAGTCTGGGAGTCAATCACAACAGACAAGTGGGTCCTACAGATTATCAAGGAAGGATACCGTTCCTCTCAACACTGTTGCAATGCAAACCTCCCCGCGAAAAGATGGAGATTGGCTTGCTCACAAACCTAGCAGCGGAAATATCCTCCCTCCTAGCATCTAAAGCGATAGAACCTGTACCGACAGAAGAGATGCACTCTGGCTTCTACTCCAGGTACTTCATCGTCCCCAAGAATGTGGGTGGGGTCCACCCTATCCTCAACCTCTGCAACCTCAACAAATTCATTGTCAAGGAAAAGTTCAGAATGCACTCCCTTGGATCGATCCTCCCCCTCATCCAGCGCGGGGAATGGCTGACATCCCTGGATTTAATGGATGCCTACACGCATGTCCCCATACACAGGGATCATTGCAAATACCTTAGTTTTCAAGTCAAGGGGAGACACTTCCAATACAAGGTCCTCCCCTTTGAACTTTCAACCGCTCCATGGGTGTTTACTAAATGTGTGGCTGTTGCAGCCGCACACCTCCGCAAGCGGGGCATATGCGTATTCCCGTACCTCGATGACTGGTTGATCTCTGTAGCCTCCTTAAAGGAAGCCACATCAGCCAGAACATCTCCCTTTTATCATCTCTGGGTTTTCTGGTAAACCACCAGAAATCACACCTGCGTCCCTCTCACCGCCTCATATTCAACGCACGATCAGTCAGAAACAAACCGAATACAATCTTGGATTACATACACAACAAGATAGATATCATATGTATCATAGAAACGTGGCTCACAGACACAGATCAAGTCATATTCAACCAAATAACACCTTCGGAATATACAGCCTACAATTGCACAAGAACACACAAAAAGGTGGAGGTGTGTTAATCCTGGCTAAAAGCCACTACAAATTCAAGATCACAACATCTACTCGCAGGATGGAGATGAACTCAATCACCATCTCCAATAACTACCTAGCCATCTGCCTCACATATAGACTACCAAATACTAAGTCCGCAGACTTCTCGGCAATATTGGAGACCATCTGCTCACACAGCTCTCAGCATAAACCAATCATTGCACTGGGAGACTTCAATCCTAGTTCTGAACCCACCAAAGAAACCAGAGCGTTCCTCACAGCAATGCAATCTCTCCAGTTCACTCAGATTGTGAATGCTCCAACACATCAGCATGGAACCAGTTCAGACCTCATCTTTCCAAAACAGATTATGGAAAACCACCAACCCACAGACTTGACAATCATGCCAATCCCATGGTTGGACCACTATGCAATAACCTTCTCAATACTGATCAAAAGCCCAGCTGACTGCAAGAAGGAGGAGCAATTCAAAAGGAGATTCAAAGAGTACCAAAGGGACCAATTCCTACAGGAAATAACTCCTAAACTACAACTACACCAGGATAACACAAATCTGGACAGTATAATTGAAAACTGGGACAAAGTACTTAGCGCAGCCTCCTCAACAACTTCACGAACATACCCACGCACATACAAAAGGATCAGTGCACCCTGGTAGTCCAACACCATAAGAGAAGCAAAGAGGGAATTGAGACAATTGGAAAGGAGGTGGAGAAGAAAGAAGACACAGCATACCCTACAGCAATACAAAACCAAGCAGATGGAATACAATGACCTAATCTCCAATTGCAAACAACAATACCACACCAATACCATCATGAAGGCAGTGAATAAACACAGGGAGCTCTTCAACATCGTGCAGAGACTCACCAAGGACACCACACAGAATGACCACGAAAGCATAGACTCACAATTATTTGCGAACTCCATAATCAGCAAACTCAGGAGTCTAGTCACAAATTCCCCCATTAACGGGAACAACACACCAACCCCAGAAACCCAAAGTACCTAGGAAGAATTCACCACCCCCTCAGTGCTCCAGATCAAACAAATAATCAATGCCCTAAATAAAACAACATCAGCCACAGACCCCTGCCCAGTGGTATGGATTAAAGACACCAAGGATCAGATAAGCCAACACATCCAAAAAATAGTAGAAATCTCCCTCTAACAAGGATATATGCTGACACACCTCAAGCAGTCCATCATTCGCCCGGTCCTGAAGAATACTGCTTCAAACCACATGGATCCCAGTTCCTACCGTCCAATCTCCAGCCTCCCTGTACTGGCAAAAATAATCAAAAAATCAGTACAAAAGCAGCTACAAGAGCACATTGACCTGAATGCACCTATGGACATACACCAACATGGGTTCAAACCTCACCACAACGTGGAAACTCTGCTAACTTCCTTAATGGACAACCTCATAAGGGGGTAGACAACACAAAAAAAGGATTTCTCCTAGTCTTTATGGACCTATCTGCTGCCTTTGACTCAGTCTCCCACAACAAAATGATCCAACGGCTGTATGATATTAAGAACATAAGAACATAAGATATGCCATACTGGGTCAGACCAAGGTCCATCAAGCCCATTATTCTGTTTCCAACAGTGGCCAATCTAGGTCATATGTACCTAGCAGTTTCCCCAAGAGACACACGTTCCACAATGCTTGTACTGGGTCAAGCATTGATATCTTCGGTCACTTCTTAATAATGGTTTATGGACCTTTCCTCCAGGAACTTGTCCAAACCTTTTTTAAACCCAGCTACACTAACAGCCTTTACTACATCCTCCGGTAACAAATTCCAGAGTTTGATTACACGTTGAGTGAAAAAATATTCTCTTTAAATTAGTCTTAAATAGTTTACCCTGTAGCTTCATTGCATGTCCCCTAGTCTTTCTATATTCTGATAACGTAAACAATCGATCTACGTTTACCCGTTCCACTCCGTTCATTAATTTATAGACTTCTATCATATCTCCCCTCAGCCGTCTCTTTTCCAGGTTAAAGAGCCCTAACCTTTTTAGCCTTTCTTCATAGGAGTATCCTTCCATCCCCTTTACCATTTTGGTGGCTCTTCTCTGAACCTTTTCTAAAATCGCTATATCCTTTTTAAGATACGGCGACCAGAATTGCACACAATATTCAAGGTGCGGTCTCACCATGGAACGATATAGAGGCATTATAATATCTTTTGTTTTATTTTTCATTCCTTTCCTTATCATACCTAGCATTCTATTTGCTCTCTTGGCTGCTGCTGCACACTGGGCCGAGGGTTTTAACATGGTATCCACAATGACGCCTAAATCTTTTTCCTGGGTGGTGGTTCCTAATGTGGAACCTTGCATCGTGTTGCCATAGTTTGGGTTCTTCTTCCCTAGGTGCATAACCTTGCACTTGTCCACATTAAATTTCATCTGCCATTTTGATGCCCAGTCTTCCAATTTATCAAGATCCTCTTGCAATTTTTCACAATCCTCTTGGGTTTTAACAACTTTAAATAGTTTGTGTCATCTGCAAATTTGATAACCTCACTCGTTATTCCACTTTCCAGGTCATTTATGAATATGTCAAAAAGCAGCGGACCCAGCACAGATCCCTGGGGTACACCACTATTCACCTTTCTCCATTGGGAAAATTGGCCATTTAGCCCTACCCTCTGCTTTCTATCTTTTAACCAGTTCCTGATCCACAATAGTACACTGCCTCCTATCCCATGACTCTTTAGTTTTGGCAAAAGTCTCTGATGAGGGACCTTGTCAAAGGCTTTCTGAAAGTCCAGATACACAATATCAACCGACTCACCTTTGTCCACCTGTTTATTCACTCCTTCAAAAAAACATAACAGATTAGTAAGACAAGATCTTCCTTGTCTAAAGCCATGTTGGCTGTCTCCCATTAGGTTGTGACTATCTACATGCTGAGTAATTTTATTCTTTATGATGGTTTCTACCATTTTTCCCGGTACTGACAACAGGCTCACCGGTCTGTAGTTTCCCGGATCACCCCTGGAACCCTTTTTAAAAATTGGTGTTACATTGGCGATCCTCCAATCTTCAGGTATTAGAGATGATTTTAATGATAGTTCACAGATTACTGATAGCAGGTCTGCAATCTCATATTTCAGTTCTTTCAACACCCTTGGATGTATACCATCCGGCCCAGGTGATTTGCTACTCTTCAGTTTATCTAATAGTTGTAAGACATCTTCCCGATGTATCGATATTTCCTTCAATTCTTCCGCACCTTTAAATACCACTTCAGTCATGGGTAACATCCCTACCTCTTCCTCAGTAAAGACCAAAGCAAAGAATTCATTCAGTCTCTCCGCTATCGCCTTGTCGCCTCTTAGTGCTCCTTTAACCCCTTTATCATCTAATGGACCAACTGACTCTTTCATAGGTTTTTTGCTACGAATGTACTTGAAAAGGTCTTTATTTCGCGTTTTTGCTTCCGCAGCAGGCTTCTTCTCAAATTCTCTCTTTGCCTGCCTTATCAATGCCTTGCATTTTGACTTGCCAGTGCTTGTGCTGTTTCCAGGTTTCGTCGTTTGGATCTTTTTTCCATTTCCTGAAAGATGCTTTTTTGGCAACAACAGCCTCTCTGACCTCACCTTTAAACCATGCTGGCAGTTTTTTGGACTTTCTTCCACTTTTCTTAAAGCGTGGAATACAGCTGGTCTGGGCTTCCAAGATAGTATTTTTCAACAACACCCAAGCTTGATGTACGTCTTTAACCTTTGCAAATGCTCCTTTTAGTTTTTTCTTAACTGTTTTCCTCATTTTATCATAGTCTCCCTTTCGAAAGTTAAAAGGTAGTACTGTGGATTTCCTTACTATCCCTCCTCCACTAATTAAATCAAAGGCGATCATGCTATGATCACTATTGCCAAGTGGCCCCAACACCCTTATCTCTTGCACTCGATCTGGTGTTCCACTAAGGACTAGGTCTAATATGGCTTCCCCTCTGGTCGGTTCATGAACCAGCTGCTCCAAGAAGCAGTCATTTATTTCATCTAGGAACTTTATCTCCCTAGCATGTCCTGACGTGACACTGACCCAGTCAATACCGGGGTAATTGAAATCACCCATTATTATTACTGCGCTGTAACTTTTGTTAGCTTTCTTGATTTCTTTGAGCATTTCATCATCCATTTGGTCATTCTGGCCAGGTGCTCGATAGTACACCCCCACTGCCATTGCCTTCCCCCTTTTATATGGAATTTCAATCCATATAGATTCTACAGCAGATTTTGTTTCCTGCAAAACTTTAATCCTTTCTGAGTCAATACCCTCTCTAACATAGAGCGCAACCCCTCCACCAATTTGATCAGCTCTATCATTACGATAGTTTGTACCCAGGTATCACAGTGTCCCACTGGTTGTCCTCCTTCCACCATGTCTCTGATATTCCAATCATATCTAACCTTTCATTTAGTGCTATATATTCTAACTCTCCCATCTTATTCTTTAGACTTCTAGCATTTGCATACAAGCATTTTAGAGAATGTATTTTATTCATATTAATTTGGCTATTGTTAGACATGGGTAATTTGGGATCTTTAAGCTCTGTCTGCTCCATACTTGAGGGCATTTGGGCTACTTTACTCTTTTGTGGAACCTCTCTGCTTTTGGTAGTATCCTTCAAGGATACATTCTTCCGAACCATCCGCTCTTGGGCAACTGTCGGCTTTCCCCTAATATCTAGTTTAAAAGCTGCTCTATCTCCTTTTTAAAGGTTAATGCCAGCAGCCTGGTTCCATCCCGGTTAAGGTGAAGCCCATCCCTTCGGAAGAGCCCCTCCTTTCCCCAGAATGTTCCCCAGTTCCTAACAAATCCAAAACCCTCATCTCTGCACCATTGTCTCATCCACGCATTGAGACTCTGGAGCTCTGCCTGCCTTTAGGGTGCTGCGCGTGGAACAGGAAGCATTTCGGAGAATGCTACCATGGAAGTTCTGGATTTCAACTTCCTACCTAAAAGCCTAAATTTTGCCTCCAGAACCTACCTACCACATTTTCCTATGTCATTGGTACCGACATGTACCAAGACAGCAGACTCCTCTCCAGCACTATCTAAGACCTTATCTAGGTGGCGCGTGAGGTCCGCTACCTTTGCACCAGGCAGGCATGTTACCAGGCGATCCTCACATCCACCAGCCACCCAGCTATCTACATGCCTAATGATCGAATCACCAACTATAACGGCTGTCCTAACCCTTCCCTCATGGGCACATGGCTCTGGAGAAACTTCCTCGGTGCGAGAGGGTTTTACATCACCTGGAGGACAGGTCCTAGTTACAGGATCACTTCCTGCCACACCAGGGTGATGCTCTCCTGTCACGTGACCTCTCTCCTCCATGGCAACAGGGGTGCTGCCAGACTGGAGGTGGGACTTCAGGACTATATCCCTGTAGGTCTCGTCTATGTACCTCTCTGTCTGTCTTATGTTTTCCAGGTCTGCTACTTTAGCCTCTAGAGAACGGACTCGTTCCCTGAGAGCAAAGAGCTCCTTGCACCTAGTGCACACATAAGACCTCTCACCAACTGGGAGAAAATCATACATGTGACACTCAATGCAAAAGACTGGAAAGCCCCCATCCCGCTGCTGGACTGCTGTCTGCATCTTAGTTTTAAGTTTGTGTCTAGATCTTTAAGTTCTTACTTACTAGGGGTTGCTATGGGTATTTATACCAATAAAACTGTACCTAATACGTTTAATATACCTTGTTCACCTGAAGCTTAATTAATCTCAGGTCCTTAGTGTATGACTGATTTGGGTAATGAGCTTCACCTGAAAGCACCTCCTGTCTTTTAAGATGTGTAAGTACCTATAAAGCTATGATTATCCCAGGGGTGGGTGGGTGTGGGGAGGGAGGGAAATAACACTTATTAAAAGAGGGCTGCTACACAGTACCCTGTCTTGTGCTGCTGAGGTAAGCTAAATTCTGATTTGATTTAAATTATAGCTCTTAGCTGCTTCTAGGCTCTAACTTCTTATGAAATTTAAACTACAAGCTCTCTGCTGGGTTCTAAATTTAACCAGAAAGCTCTCTTCTGTGTTTTAAAACTAAAAGTACTTTTCTGATGCTAGGCCTTGAGTGACTATTAAATGTACACTAAAAGCTCTCTGCTGGGTTCCAAATGTAACCAGAAAGCTCTCTTCTGTGTGTTAAATTTAAACTAAAAGTACTTTGCTGTTACTTGGCCCTGAGTGACTATTAAATTTAAACTACAAGCTGGGTATGAAATGTAACCAGAAAGTTCTCCTCTGTGTTTTAAATTCAAACTTTAATTGCTGCTACTAGGCTCTAACTGATCCAACAAAAAACAGTGGGTTCACAGATTAAGTAGCTTTAATACAAAGAATTATTTTTAGAAAATTACCAGAAGTATATACTCACAGTTGCATATTTCTCTCCAGAAGTAACAGTCCCCCTTTCTACTCCTTCAAGACCTACGCAACACAATAAAATGGTTCAAATTTTACCTCACCAACCGAACACAACAGGTGAAATGTGGTGACAAGATATCAGCACGCTTTGACATGCTACAGTGCGTGCTCCAGGGATCCACATTGTCACCTATCCTCTTCAACCTGTACATTCAACCCATCTGCAACATACTCAAAAATCACAGGATGCTCTACCACATTTATGCAGACGACATCATGGTATATACACCAATAAACATACAAACACCAGACCTCACCCCCATAACCAACTGCCTAGATGAAATAATCATGTGGCTCACTAACAATAACTTGTCAGTAAACTATAGCAAAACGGAAGCCATGTTCGTAACAAGAGGAACCAACTTCAACCCACCACCTACAATCAGCATCCGAGACAAATCCATCAAGGTGAAGGATGAGGTGAAATACCT
Source organism: Ichthyophis bannanicus (assembly GCA_033557465.1). NCBI lineage: Eukaryota > Metazoa > Chordata > Amphibia > Gymnophiona > Ichthyophiidae > Ichthyophis > Ichthyophis bannanicus. The sequence goes on along the minus strand of CM066036.1, from coordinate 521,851,955 downwards.
CGGAATCACCCTAGACAGCAAACTAAACCTCCACTCGCACATCAAAACAACCACGGCAAAGGCATACTACAAACTAAAAATCAAAAGAAGACTCAAACCAATCCTAAGCCAAGACCACTTCAGAACAGTTTGTCAGGCACGCATCACACCCATCCTAGACTATGGTAACCCATTATATATTGGTCTCCCTAAACAAACCATGCACCCCCTTCAACTGGTGCAGAATACAGCAGCTAGAATCATCATGAACACACCAAGAAATGAACACATCACGCCAGTACTCCAGAACCTCCACTTGCTGCCCATACTAGCTCGCGCAAGATTCAAGGTGACTTTAAACATTTTCAAAATCCTCAACAACATGTCAGCGAATGTCCTCCAGAACCTAATAACCAGACACACCAGCGCAAGAGCACTGAGAAGCAGCATGGATAATAAGATAGCCACCCCACCTGAATACTAAAGGACTACTCACACAACATCCAGAAGGGCACCATTCCTCTACGCACCAGAATTATAGAACACCCTGCCTGACAGCATGAGATCCATGAGTGACATAAAGGACTTCGAAACTATGCTCAAAACCACACTATTTATACAATACTATGGACCCTCCCAGAACCTACAAACCAACATATGAGCACAATAGCAACCAAGCAACTCATGGGATCCTTACAGGTCGCAAACATCCTTCCCAAGTGCCCACCCCCAACAACCTTTCCTCACCTATCTCCACCTAACTCTATCGCACACACTTAGCAACATGTAAACCACTTTGATTGAAGGAAAGGTGGTATATAAAACTGGTTAAATAAATAAAATTCATTGGAGTGATCATAGACACCACTGCTTTCAAAGCATTCCTCCCCCATCCTTAGAGGGATGCCATTGTCAGCCTGATTCAGCACATCTCGGCAAATGGCCCCACGACTGCTCGAGCACTGCTCCGCCGTCTGGGCCACATGGCAGCATCGACCCAGGTGGTAACAATGGCGAAGCTTCACATGCGCCGCCTACAATGGCACCTGCGGTCATACTGGAACCAGCACTCAAAGCCCCTAAGCACACGTATCCTCCTAGATGCAGCAGTAACAGCCTCTCTCCACTGGTGGACTCGCAAAAGGAACCTTACATGCTGTTGCCCCCTGAGGCAACCCGTTCACCAGTTGATCACCACCTACCCCTCGCCATCAGGCTGGGGGGCGCACTGTCTCCACCTCCGCACTCAGGGAGCCTGGACGGCAAGAGAACGGACATGCCATATCAACCTCCTGGAGCTCAGGGCAATTTGTCATGCCCTCAGAGCCTTTCAGAGCCTGATCTATGAAAAAACAGTCCTCCTCCAGATGGACAACCAGGTAGCCATGTTCTACATCAACAAGCAGGGAGGAACCAGCTCCTGCTCCCTCTGCAGGGAAGCCCTCCAGATATGGATTTTTGCGCTATCCAAGCACTGCCTCATCCAGGCCTCCTACCTCCCGGGACTCGAAAATGAACTAGCAGACCGACTCAGCCGCCAGCTCAACCCTCACGAGTGGACCCTCAGATGCCAGGTGACCCGCACCCTCTTCCGGCGGTGGGGGTGGCCACGAATCGACATCTTTGCAACGGAGGAGAACATGAAGTGTGACACCTTTTGCTCAAAACGCCCCTCCCACCGCAGTGTCACATCGGATGCATTCAACGTGTACTGGGGGGACTGGTCACTAGTGTACGCCTTTCCCTCCTTCTCCCTGATATCACTGACTCTGCAGCGCATCATCTCAGACAGAGCGCAAGCCATCCTCATCGCGCCCCACTGGCCATGCCAGGTGTGGTTCCCATACCTCAGTCACCTGACTCAACAAGCACCGATATGCCTCCCCCTGGTGCCGGATCTGATCTCCCAGGATGACGGCAACACCCTCCACCCCAATCTGTGGACCCTGTTCTTAATAGCATGGAGGCTGAGCGGGTAGCACTATCACCCCTCCACCTCCCTCCCGTGGTCACACAGGTGGTACTCGCAGCCAAACATCCCTCGATGAGGAAGTCCTATGGCCTCAAATGGTGATGCTTTACTCTTGGTGCTCTGCCCAGCAGTTTAACCCTTTCTCCTGCCCTGTGCCACAAGTGCTGCAATACCTCACTGGACTTTCCCAACAAGGCTTACAGCCGCAATCCATCCGTGTCCACCTCGCCGCGATTGCAGCCTTCCATGACCGCTGTGGTGATGTCTCCATTGCAGCTCAGCCTATCGTCGCCCACTTCATGAAGGGTCTCGACATCCTACACCCAGCTATCAGAGACCGGGTGCCTCACTGGGACCTCAACGTCGTCCTGAACCAGCTCGCGCTACCGCCCTTCGAGCCCTTGCACTCAGCGGCTATGAAGCACGTCTCCTGGAAGACATTATTCCTAATCACCATCACGTCAGCTAGGCGGATCAGTGAACTATAAGCTTTGGTGGCACACCCACCCTACACCCAGCTCACCAAGGACAGAGCTTTCCTCTGGACCCATCCAAAATTCGTACCTAAGGTGACGTCTGCTTTCCATGTCAACCAGACCATAGAACTTCCTAGTTTCTACCCTGAGCCACACTTCTGCCCTGAGGAGCAGAGGCTGCACACCCTTGACTGTGTCAGAGCCCTCCGCATCTACCTTCTCCGGACTGCGCCTCAATGATGAGGGACACAGCTTTTCGTCTCCTATGATCAAAACAAACCTAGCTGACCCGTCTCCAAGCGGATGCTGTCTCTTTGGATCTTCTCTTGCATCACCTTCTGCTTGGAGAAGCGGGAGCAGGGGCAGCACCCCCAGTCAATGCTCACCAACTCCGGGCGATGGCCACTTCCATCGCAAACCTGAGGTCGGTTCCAGTGGCGGACATCTGCAAAGCCACCACCTGGTCATCCCCCCACACCTTTCAAAGATATTACTGCCTTGACCTCACCACAGGGGCTGACCTCGCCTTCGGTCGGGCAGTCCTATCCACAGCGGATGCCCTTCCTCAGAATTAGTGACTCTCATCTTGACTGTTGAATACCTTTGTGGTCGCCTTCAGCATTATCAGGACCGTTGTTGCTGCAGTTGTTGTTGTTGTTGTTGTATCCCACTGCTGTTCGATTGTTGCACGTTGCTCTGTTGCACTTTGCATGGTCATGCACCTTATGTCTATGTTGCATTGCACTGTTTTGTTACACTGCACTGTTTTTTGCACTGTCTGTTTTGCACAAACTTATGCACTAAAAATTGCACAACATCGGGGCGATGCTGCCCTGCAATAAAGACTCAGTTTCCTCACCTCTGAGTCAGTTATTCTCTCTACATCACTGACCGTACCCCTTCCACCACAGCTCTGGTAGCTTGGGAGGCACCTAGTGTGGCTGACTCATCCTGCTTGTCCTAGGAGAAAGTGAGGTTACTTACCTGTAACGGGAGTTCTCCGTGGACAGCAGGATAAGTCAGCCACACATTCCCTCCCTCCTCCCCTGCAAGGGGCCGGTCTCCCACATTGTCTCGCCCCTAGCAGTTAGGCTCAGCTAGTAACTCAGTGGCTGGCTAGGGGCGGACCTAGAGTTGGGGCCTGGGGGCTCATGCTCAGAAGGGCTTCGCCCTTCTGAGCTATAGAGAGTACTTCTGTCTCGGCGCCGTCAGATGATGTCTCCTAGTGTGGCTGACTTATTCTGCTGTCCAAGGAGAACTCCCGTTACAGGTAAGTAACCTCACTTTAGTAAATGAGGCCTCAGAAGAGATCCCATCCCCCAACTTCAGTGGAAACAACACATAATGTTGCAGGGGAGTTCTCAGCCTCTAGCTCCTATGTGTTTGGGCTAGCTCCTAAATCTAAAGAAAATTTGTCAAGGATGAACTAATGAAACTAGGGGACACGTTTACTAAGCTGGTCTAATGGTTAGCACATGCTATTTGTAACTAGGTCCCATAAACGCCCCAGGAGAAAAAATGTAGGAACTCGACCCTAGTAAATTTTCAAAGAGGCTAATTTAGGAGCTTAACTCTCAAAATCAGAAACCTAAATCCTTTGAATATCGGCCACATAATTTACATATATAGATAGTAACCGAATATCACTTTACATTTTCACTCCACCGTTGGCCCACCCCAAATCCCACCCAATTTAAACCACATAAACTTTGCCCATGAAAGAGGTAATTTTATAAATGAATTTGTGCATGTGAAGGCTTTTTTCTACATGTTAAAGGGCTTTTATAAAATTACCCTAGGGATTATGTGCATAAAAGTACATGTGATGACAAGAAAACATGTACTTCCTTATCGTCCCTCCAGTCTAGTCCCGAACCTCTGGGGTTTAAGCACCTCCTCTCGCAGCTTGGAGACTGAGCACGTCACTCTTTTGGTGACACCGGTATAAATAGTCCAGGGACCGCCTCCTTGTCTCAGTATTCTCAGTCTCCAAGCTGCTGGAGGAGTTGTGAGCCCATGAGGTTCAGGGCTCACTGGAGCAATCATTAAGGAGGTGATAGGATAGTTAGTTGTGGTAAGGTTAATTTAAAAGAAAAACAAAGGAGATATCCCTTTAAAAGGGATCGGTGCTGTCTGCTCTGCATTTAGCTGTTGCTGACGGCAAAGACTGCCCTCACCTCTCCCCCCTTCCCTGGAAGCCGCAGGGCACCTCCAGGGAAGAGTGAGGGAGTAGCTGGTTGAGCCTCCTGTTCCCGAACCGCGGTCCTGGTGAGGAGCCATTGCGGCGCATCGGGAGATGAGCGGGCAGCAGAAGGTCCTTCAACTGCAGCGGCGTTCGCGGCAGCGGATGTTTTGAAGGCGGATCGCACTCCGACACTACAGCCTCTAAAACAAGTGGCTGTGGGCGGTGAACCGGAGTGGAACTTTGCAGACGGCGAGAGCGAGGTAAGGGCCGTCGCCCGAAGCAGGCAGGCAGCTGTCAGTGAGCGCAAGATGGGGGCAGGTGTTTCAGAGGAGTTGGGCCTGCACCTCGTGGCATCAGAGCGGGAAACCGAGCTACTTTGCATCTTCTCTTCGCGGGGAAGCAGAGTCAGTGTAGTGTCACCTGAAATAGGCTAGTTAGGGGGTAGAAGCCTAGGACTGCAATTCAGGGTTGTTTTGTTAAAAAAAAAGCCTTTAAAGCAGATTGCAGCTTTAGGAGTTGGTTGTGTTTAGAGCATCATGCCTTCTAGGCCTCAATGCTTATTATGTGGGGCCAGAAGAGGCTCTGTCTCGGAGGAAGGAGTGTGTAGGAGCTGTGCTCTGGAAGGGGCATTGGTGGAGATGGCTGAGGACAGCGGCGTGGAAGTTCAAAAGGGAACTGTTTCTGGCTCTCCAGTTCCTCTTTCTCCGGCCGTGTCACCGCCGGAGTCAGTGCCAGGGCCTTCCACGGTGCCAGATGTCCCCACCTCTCGGCCGCTATTACAAGGGGGGATTGGCGGCAATATTTTCTCAGGACTTTATGATGCTGCTCCAGCAGGCCATCAGAGGGTCTGGATGGGGGTCTGCAGGGGCGGCGGTAGAGGGGGAGTTGGGCTTGAAGGGCCGGGGACTCCTCTAGATGGGGGAGTGAGTGGCACTCCACTTAAAAATCCCAGGATAGTGAGAGACAGGGCGGAACAGGCCTTACACTCGGAAGATCAGTCAGAGAATGTGGAGGACTCAGAGATAGAGCAAGACCTGGAAGAAGGTGAAATTGCTGAGCAAGAGGACCAGGCAAGAGTGGTCCGGGTGTTCAGGTGAGAGGAATTGTCAGCGCTTATCACGGAGACTCTTAAAGCACTGAACATGCCAGCAGCGGGTCAGGCAGAGGATTCCACCTTGGAGGACCCGTTGTTGTAGGCAGTGCGAAAGTCCCAGAGAGCATTCCCAATACATAGAGTATTTAAGGAGATGATTCAGGAAGAATGGGACATGCCAGAGGCGGGGCTGAAAGGCTCCAGGGTAATGGCTCGCCTTTATCCATTAGAGGAGCCGGATAAGGATCTTTTTAAGTCTCCAAAGGTCGATGCGTTAGTTTCAGCCGTTACTAAAAAGACGATGATTCCGGTAAAAGGTAGCGCCGCCCTTAAGGATGCCCAGGATAGGAGGCTAGACTCTTTGCTAAAGCAAGTCATTGATGTCAATGCGCTGTCCTTGCATGCTTCCATTTGTGGGGCATGGGTGGCAAGGGCTTGTCTTAGATGGTCCCAAAGAAACAAGGGGCTTCAGGTTGAGGATGCGGTTGAGGAAGTGTCCAGGATGGAGTCAGGGGCAGCTTATTTGGCGGATATTCAGTATGATCTTATCCGAGGTCTATCGAAGAGTTTGACGTCGGTAGTGGCGGTGCAAAGATATTTGTGGCTGCATAATTGGGTGGCGGATGGAGCCTCTAAGGCGAGACTAGGTAAGCTCCCTTTTTGGGGTAAGCTCCTCTTTGGAGAGGATTTAGATAAGCTAGTCAAAGACCTCGGAGAGTCGAAAGGCGGAAGGTTGCCGGAGGACAAGCAAAAGCAGAGTTGTCCCTTGGCACCGTTTAAGAGTTAACAACGGGAGTTTCGTCGTTTTCATCCGTCGTGGTTTGGTCAGTTTTAAAGAGGATGTTTTCAGTATAGATCTCAGGGGCTTTGGGGGTTCAAAGGAGTGGGTAGGGGTTTTGGAGCCTCCTCTTCCCTGAACCTTAAGAAGTCACAATGATGCGAGGGGGGTCCAGGCAGGATGAGTGCCCGTAGGGGGCCGATTGAGGGAGTTCTATCCTGCCTGGGCCCAAATCACATCAGATCAGTGGGTGTTGGAGGTCATTCAGAGAGGGTATGCTCTCGAGTTCCAATGGACAGTGATCGACGCCTTTGTGCAGTCCCCTTGCAAGGGGAGGTCAAAGCGGGCTGCTGTGCGAGAAAATTTAGAGAGGTTGCAGGCTCTCAGAACGGTGGTGCTGGTCCCTGCAGACCAGTACGGATGCAGTCGATACTCCATATATTTTGTGGTGCCAAAAAAGGAGGGAACCTGGAGGGCGATTCTGGATCTCAAGAGTGTAAACACGTGTCTAAGGGTATCGCATTTTTGGATGGAAACGCTGAGGTCAGTCATAGTGGCGGTGCGACAGGGAGAATATCTCACGTTGCTAGATCTGTCAGAGGCATATCGGCACATATTGATTCGGTTAGAGCATCAGCAATTCCTTCGGTTTGCGGTCCCCATGGGACATTTTCAGTTCCAAGTGTTGCCATAAGAACATAAGAACATAAGATATGCCATACTGGGTCAGACCAAGGTCCATCAAGCCCAGTATCCTGTTTCCAAGAATGGCCAATCTAGGTCATACATACCTAGCAGTTTCTCCAAAAGACACAGATTCCACAATGCTTGTACTGGGTCAAGCATTGATAATGGTTTATGGACCTTTCCTCCAGGAACTTGTCCAAGCCTTTTTTAAACCCAGCTACACTAACAGTCTTTACTACATCCTCCGGTAACAAATTCCAGAGTTTGATTACACGTTGAGTGAAAAAATATTTTCTTTTATTAGTCTTAAATAGTTTACCCTGTAGCTTCATTGCATGACCCCTAGTCTTTCTATATTCTGATAACGTAAACAATCGATCTATGTTGCCCCATTCCACTCCATTCATTAATTTATAGACTTCTAACATATCTCCCCTCAGCCGTCTCTTTTCCAGGTTAAAGAGCCCTAACCTTTTTAGCCTTTCTTCATAGGAGTATTTTTATTTATTTTATTTATTTATTTAACTGCATTTATATCCCGCTTTTCACCAGGTCAAAGCAGTGGGACACAGAACAGGGAGGGGTATCCTTTTATCCCCTTTACCATTTTGGTGGCTCTTCTCTGAACCTTTTCTAATAACGCTATATCCTTTTTAAGATACGACAACCAGAATTGCACACAATATTCAAGGTGCGGTCTCACCAGGGAACGATATAGAGGTATTATAATATCTTTTGTTTTATTTTCCATTCCTTTCCTTATGATACCTAGCATTCTATTTGCTCTCTTGGCTGCCGCTGCACACTGGGCCAGGGTTTTAACATGTTATCCACAATGACGTCTATATCTTTTTCCTGGGTAGTGGTTCCCAATGTGGAACCTTGCATCGTGTAACCATAGTTTGGGTTGTTCTTTCCTAGGTGCATAACTTTGCACTTGTCCACATTAAATTTCATCTGCCATTTGGATGCCCAGTCTTCCAATTTATCAAGATCCTCTTGCAATTTTCCACAATCCTCTTGGGTTTTAACAACTTTAAATAGTTTTGTGTCATCTGCAAATCTGATAACCTCACTCGTTATTCCACTTTCCAGGTCATTTATGAATATGTCAAAAAGCAGTGGACCCAGCACAGATCCCTGGGGTACACCACTATTTACCTTTCTCCATTGGGAAAATTGGCCATTTAGCTCAACCCTCTGCTTTCTATCTTTTAACCAGTTCCAGATCCACAGTAGTACATTGCCTCCTATCCCATGACTCTTTAGTTTTGCCAAAAGTCTCTGATGAGGGACCTTGTCAAAGGCTTTCTGAAAGTCCAGATACACTATATCAACCGACTCCCCTTTGTCCGCCTGCTTATTCACACCTTCAAAAAAACATAACAGATTATTAAGACAAGATCTAATAAAGACATAATAAAGGACACAACCCCAGATATCATCTGCATTACTGAAACATGGCTCTCACCCACAGACACCATACTACTAAACCAACTAGCCACACATCAATACGACATATTCAACTGCCATCGGAATATAAAAAGAGGAGGTGGCGCTTTAATACTCACCAAAAAAGACCTAAAATTCACCCTAACAAACTTAAATAATATAGACGGAATGGACATTGTCAATATAGAAAATAGAACCCTTGCCCTCGCCCTCATCTACCGACCCCCATCAACCGATCAAAAAAACCTCACCCCTATCCTTGAACTTGCATGCACAGCATCTCAAAGCAAACCACTCATACTCCTTGGTGACCTGAACCTTCCATCGCTGAACCATTCACAATCGGATAACTTCATTGAAGCTATGACGCAAATGGGTTACACACAGATAATACAGGCCCCCACACACAAAAAAGGTAACATACTTGACCTAATCTTCCTTCCCTCTATGCTTTACAGTCACCAGCCACACACCACTCCAACTATGACCGAAGTACCATGGTCCGACCACCACCTTATTACAACCTACCTACCAGTACAAGCTCCAAAAAACACTACAAGCACAACTCCGCATACCTCACGCTTCGCGCACTTTAATAAAAATACATTCCTCAACGAAGTATTACCCAAACTCAACACAAACTCACCAGACATCAATTCAACCATAACGCATTGGAATTTAACCATTCAAAATGCAGCTGTTCCCACACAAGGCTTACATAGACAAACAAAAAAGACGGAAAAATGGTTCACGAAAGAGCTAGCAAAACTAAAAAAACAATTGAGGAAACAAGAAAAGAGATGGAGGAAAACAAAATCAGATGAAAACAAATCCCAATACATGTTGTTACTTACTGAATACAAAAATACAATCAACAAATCAAAAAGAAACTACCACTCTAAAGTACTAAACTCAGCCATCAACCGCCCGAGAGAACTATTTGCGATCATAAAAACACTAACTAAAACTAATAACACTGAGCCTAAACAACCAGCAATAAGTGTACAAACACTAGCAACACATTTTGCAGCGAAACTAAAAAGCAAAACCACTATTCCGACACCAATATTTACAAGCACTAAACTCACAAACGAATGGACAAACTTCCACATGATAGATCGAAAACAACTCCTTAGAATCATAACAATGATCAACACAACAACCTCCCCATTCGACCCATGCCCTGTATCATGGATTAAATGTGCAAAGGATGAACTGGCGGAAAATTTACAACACATAGTGAACCAATCCCTTTCACAAGGCATAATGCCTGATGCCTTAAAACTCACAACACTTAGACCAATAATAAAGAACAATAAGCTTGACCCAAAAGACCCGAACTCATACAGACCCATAGCCAGCTACCCATTTATAGCTAAAATAATAGAAAAAACAATTCAAATACAGTTACAAGAACACATTGATGAACATAAACCACTTGACTCACACCAATTTGGATTCCGCGCCTTCCATGGAGTAGAAACTCTATTAATCACCCTAATGGATTTCCTCATCAGAGGTACAAATGACAACAACCAAGGCTTCCTACTTCTTTTCATAGATATTTCTGCCGCCTTCGACAACATCAACCACCCCACACTGATCAACAGACTACAAAGCTTAGGAATAGGCGGGACTGTCCTTGAATGGTTCAAGTCCTACATCACAAATAGACTAATACGCGTGAAATTGACCAAGAGGCATCAGAATCATTACCCCAAGGCCAAGGAATACCCCAAGGATCAGCCCTTTCCGCCCTCCTATTTAACCTGTACCTACAACCTATAACAAACATATTTAAAAATCACAGGATTAACCACTTTATATATACTGACGACATCATGCTCGCTATCCCCATAACCACTAAAAACCCTTCATATGACACACTATCAGAATGCATGACTGAGACCTCCTCCGGGTTAGAATCTAACTACCTCAGCATCAACCTCAAAAAAACGGAAGCAATGTTCGTAACAAGGTCATCTACCACTGAGAACACCTTCCCGGAAACAATCACAATCAACAAAACATCCATACCTGTTAGAAAAGAGGTAAAATATTTAGGTGTAATAATAGATCACACACTTACCATGCTACCACACATAAAACAAACCGTAAAAACCATCTACTATAAACTTAAAACTATTCAGCACCTAAGGCCACTCCTCGAAACACAAGATTTTAGATCTGTAGTAAGTACACTAATCACCCCCCACTTCGACTATTGCAATAGTCTCTTAATAGGCCTCCCACAAAAAAACACATACCTTCTCCAAAGAGCTCAGAACATCTGTGCAAAAGTAATTGTTAAAGCTCGTCTAATGGACCACGTAACCCCAATACTGCTAGAATTACACTGGCTCCCAATAAACAGCCGAATCAGATACAAAATTATCCTAACAACCTTTAAACTCATAAAAGACATAGCCCCCTCACACCTATCCACACTACTGCATTCACCAACCGAAACTAGATCACACAGACAAAACGCAGCCCACTCCCTTATCACACCAAAAGCTTTCAGGAAGACTAAGAAAACCACTAGCTCCAGAGCATTCACATTCACTGCCCCTACGCTCTGGAACGACCTCCCAATAGACCTTCGCATCATAAAAGACCTCTCTCAGTTCAGGAAAGAACTAAAAACTTACCTATTTACTGAACACTTTGAAATCCCATATTCCCCCAAAACACCTCCATAACAACCATGGACTTACATGCACAAACCCCCGTATTCAAAACTAACTAACTCTAACTAACTCCCTGTTTGTCCCCCCCCACACACACTCCCAACTTACGTCATAAAAGGAAATAAATTCCAAAATATATATCTGTCCTACACACCACACACTCCTGACATACGACATAAAAGGAAATAAATTCCAATACCTAACTACACATGCCCTACACACAACACTCAACCACTGTAAATATCCAATGTAAATAATTTAATAGTTGTTTGTATTATTAATATATCATAAAGTTGAAGTTTATTGTTCAATGTAAATAGTTGAACCTGACCGTTCAATGTAAATAGTTGAATCCGATTGTTCAATGTAAATGTATACAACTGTGTACAATGGTTAAGATGTTTCATGTAAACCGCCCTTGATCGCTGGAAGGGGCGGTATAGAAGAAAATAGATAAATAAATAAATAAATAAATAAAAGATCTTCCTTGTCTACAGCCATGTTGGCTGTCTCCCATTAGGCCATGACTATCTACATGCTGAGTAATTTTATTCTTTATGATGGTTTCTACCATTTTTCCCGGTACTGACGTCAGGCTCACCGGTCTGTAGTTTCCCGGATCACCCCTGGAACCCTTTTTAAAAATTGGTGTTACATTGGCGATCCTCCAATCTTCAGGTATTAGAGATGATTTTAACCTTGGATGTATACCATCCGGCCCAGGTGATTTGCTACTCTTCAGTTTATCTAATAGTTGTAATACATCTTCCCAATGTATCGATATTTCATTTGGATTGGCAACAGTGCCGCAAACCTTCACAAAGGTGATGGTGGTGGAGGCAGTGGCACTGCGCAGGGAAGGGGTATTGGTATACCCTTACCTGGACAATTGGTTGATTCGAGCGAAGTCAAAGAGCAAAAGCAAAGTAGCTACCTGCTGAGTAGTTCAATTTTTACAAAGTCTGGGGTGGGTAGTAAATGTAGTGAAGAGAAAGTTGATGTCGTCACAGGAGCTAGAGTACTTGGGGGCCTGCTTTGACACAAAATGCAGTAGAGTGTTTCTTCTGCACCTCAGAGTCCAAGGGCTCAGGCAGCTCATCCGAGCCTTCTTGGGGAGAAAGGCTCCCTCGGCGTGGCATTATTTACAGCTGTTGGGGACAATGGCAGCCACGCTCGAGTTGGTGCAGTGGGCCAGGGTCCACATGAGGCCGTTGCAGAGAGCTCTACTCAGAAGATGGTCGCATCAGTCTGATCAATTATCGCAGAGGTTGCCCTGTCCTCTGGAGACGAGGTAGTTGCTGCATTGGTGGCTAACCCCAGGGTGTCTAGAAAAAGGAATGCCTCTGGAAGCACCGGACTAAAGGCCGTTGAGGACAGATGCAAGTCTGTTCGGCTGGGGGGCGCATTTCGAAGAATAGTGGGCCCAAGGTCAGTGGACAGAACTGGAAAAGAGTTGGTCAATCAACAGGTTAGAGTTGAGGGCAGTCATTCTAGCGCTAAGAGCGTTTCAGCAGCATCTGCAAGGAAAAGCGATTCGGGTGCTGTTAGACAATGCCACAGCGGTATTAATCACCAAGGGGGCACCAGCAGCGTGGCTCTCGAGGAAGAGGTGGAGGAGCTACTGAGTTGGGCTGAAGTGCATCAGGAAGCGTTATCGGCGGCACATGTAGCAGGGGTGGACAATGTGGCAGCCGATTTTTTTAAAGTTGGGTCAAGGTGGACCCGGGAGAATGGGGTATCCATCAAGAGGTTTTTGAGTTGCTGGTACGTTGATGGGGACAGCTGGTGATGGATCTCATAGCGACGTTCGTGTCAGCAAAAGCAGAAAGATTTTACGGCAGAAGGCGAGAGAGGATGTCAGAAGGTTTAGACACTCTAATGCAAAAGTAGCCGGAAGATCAACTCCTATACGTATTTCCATCATGGGTGTTAATAGATCAGGTGTTGCAGCTTATAGAGAGTCACAAAGGTCGGGTAATTCTAATTGTGCCGGATTGGCCAAGGAGGCCATGGTATGCGGACCTAATATGTCTATTGGTGGAGCGCCCATGGAAACTGCCAATCAGGAGAGATCTGCTAGTTCAGGGTCCGTTGAATATGCCTCAGGTAGATCGATTCTCACGGCTTGGCTCTTGAGAGGGCAAGGTTGACGGCCAAGGGATACTCAACAGCGGTAGTTTCTACCTTATTAAGGTCCAGGCGTAGATCTACATCGATGGAGTATATAAGAGTTTGGCAACTGTTTAAGGTATGGTGTGAAGATAGACATGTAAGGGCGTTAAGGGCCTCCATGCCACAGATTCTGGCCTTTTTTGAAGGATGGTTTTGAGAAAGGTCTAGCAGCAGCATCTCTAAGAGTTCAGTTAGCAGCGCTCTCGTGTTACCGCGGGAAGGTGCAAGGGATGGTGCTTGGCTGACATCCGGATGTTAGGAGGTTTTTACGAGCAGTGTCTCTGCTGAGGCCGCCATGCAGGTCTTAGATTCCGGTATGGGATCTCAATTTGGTGCTGGACGTGTTGGTGCAGGAACCTTTTGAACCGTTGGCTAAGGCAACGTTGAAGGACCTTATGCTAAAGGTGGTGTTTTTGGTAGCGATTTCTTCAGCAAGGAGAATTTCGGAGTTACAGGCATTGTCGTGTAGGGAGCCCTTTTTGTCATTTCAGGACACGAAGGTAGTTTTGAGGACGGTTCCTTTGTTCTTACCTAAGGTGGTATTGGTGTTTCATGTGAACCAGGTGGTCTCTTTGCCGGTGTTCGAAAAAGAAGGCAAGGATAGGTCCAAAAGGCGACTACATAGGTTAGATGTTGGACAAGTGTTAAGGAAGTATTTGCAGAGGCTGTCCTCTGCAAGATAGATAGATTATTTGTCTTGTTTGGGGGACAGAAACAAAGTGAGCCCGCATCTAAGTCGTCCATTGCACGGTGGCTTAAGGAGGCTATTGCATCGGCTTATATTTTAAAGGGCAAGGTGGTTCCAAAGGGCTTGAGAGCTCATTCGACTAGGGCACAGGCGGCGTCCTGGGCGGAATTCAGTTTAGTGCCACCACTGGAAATCTGTAAGGCGGCGACATGGTCGTCCTTAAATTCCTTTGTCAGACATTACAGAATTGATGTTCAGGCGGGGGAGGACACTAGGTTTGGATCAGCAGTGCTTCAGGCTGGTCTGGCAGGCCCCTCCCGTTAAAGTTTCACTGCTCTGTTACATCCCCAGAGGTTTGGGACTAGACTGGAGGGACGATAAGGAAGGTGAAATTAGACTTACCTGCTAATTGTTGTTCCTTGAGGAACTCCAGTCTAGTCCCGCATCCCTCCTTGGTGTAATGTATTGGACAGTAGCCTGAAGCAGATTAAAGGATATAATTTGGCTGCGGGGGTGGCCGTGTGGGCTATGGTAAATGCAGGGAGTGGGGTGTGAGAAATTAGTCTGCACTTATGCTAGTGTCGACTCGGGGGTTCCCGCGAGAGAGGGCAAAGCAAGGCTAAGCAGTAGCACAGATGGCAGTTACCGGTTGAGTTCTATGTTAACTTGTTTAGTTATGTCAGGGTTGTACAATTATACAATATTACAATTAATCAGTTAAACAAGGTTAAAGTTTTAAAGTGTTAATAGCTACGTACTTATTGCTCTGGTGAGTCTGCTTTGTCAATAGGTTACTGAGACAAGGAGGCGGTCCCTGGACTGTTTATACCGGTGTCACCAAAAGAGTGACGTGCTCAGTCTCCAAGCTGCAGGAGGAGGTGCTTAAACCCCAGAGGTTCGGGATTAGACTGGAGTTCCTCAAGGAACAACAGTTAGGTAAATCTAATTTCACCTTTTACACGACACATGAGTTTTGGTAGAGCTAGTGTGGAGTTCTGATTTATATGTGTATTTTGTAAAATATGCATTATGCACATAATTTACATGCAGGGGCGGCCCTAGGGTGTTGCAGGGTCATGTGCGGAGACTCATTTGTTGGGCCTTATTTGCATAAATCTTTGTTTACTGGAAAATAATCTTGGTAGCTGTGAAGTCAAGATCATGGTGCACAGGCTGGATTGGAACATACCAACCCAGAAATCAACAATAGTGCAGCTGTTAGGTCACAAAATAAAATTAAAAACTGAGATGTTCCCTTTAAAATTTATTTCCTTGAATATGAACTAACAAAATATTGTAAAATTTCAAAGAGGCAGTATCAAGAACACAAAACTGAATCAAAAAGGCTATCCATATTCCATTATTCTCCACCAATACCTTACAGTTAATGCCACACCAGGAACAAAAAGAAAAAGTGAAAACCATGGCACAGGACCTATAGTGCAAATCTGCCATTCCATAATAGCACTAACTTCCAAAACTCAATGAGGAGCCTATCTCATATTGCAGTGGGCCCTAGAACAACCATATGCCTACTGGGAAAACGGAATTACTACACATCCCTACATAGAAAAGCCATGCTAACAGAATACCTGGCCTCATTCACACACCTGGAACATACTCTATACTTGTGGAAGGTCTATATGTTGTTGTTAAGTACCATCAAGTTGCTGTCGACTCATGGTGACTCTCTGGATAGTTGTCCTAAATTATGTTCGATCTTCAGTCAGGTGGCTCATTGTTGACAGACACTGGTACCCGTAGCTGTTGTTGTTGTATCGATCCATCTCATTGCTGGCCTTCCTCTTTTGTGTTGACCTTCTATCTTGCCAAGCATGATGTCTTTCTATAATGATCTCTCTCTTCGTAAGATATATCCAAAGTATGAAAGTCTTGTCATCTGAGCTTCTAAAGAAAGTTTAGGTTTGATCTCCTCTAGTACTGATTGGTTTGTTCTTCAGGCAGTCCATGGTATATGCAGTATTCGCTGCCAGCGCCACAATTCAAAGGCATCAATTTTCTTCCTGTCTATCTTTTTCACTGTCCAACTTTCGCATCCATATGATGTTATTAAAAATAGCATGGCTTGAACAAGTCAAATCTTTATATGGAGAGAGACATCTCTGCTCTTGAGAATCTTGTCTAGGTCCTTCATAGCCATTCTGCCAAGAGCAATGCATCGTCAGATTTCTTGACTGCTTGTTGCTTCTTTATTGATAGTTGATCCAAGTAGGTTAAAGTTGTCCATGATTTCAATTTCTTCTTCAACGATAAACTTATTGGTTTTGCCAGTTGTCATGATCTTTGTCTTCTTTACATTAAGGTGCAGGCCCATTTTAAAACTATGTTCCTTGATCGTGAGAAGCAAATGTTTCAGATCATCTTCACTTTCAGCCAGTAATGTGGTATCATCAGCACAGCGAAGGTTGTTGAGTCTTCCACCAATCTTCACACCTCTGTTGTCTTCATACAATCCTGCTTCTCTGATGATTTGTTCTACATATAAATTAAACAGGTAGGGGGAAATATGCAGCCTTGTCGTATACCGTACGTCAAGGCTGCATACTTTACCCCTACCTATTTAATTTATATGCAGAAGGTCTATATAAATGACCATAAAATAGAAACATAAATATGTAGACAAAAATTAAACTAAAAACCTAAGAAGCCAGACTTTGTGTATAGTGTAACGTGGGTTTTTTTTTTGAGGGGATACTCGGTGGTACCGAGTACCAGCATCTTTTTCATTGCTTGCTAAAATTGTCCCACAGTCCGCATGTATTAATGAAGAGTCCTGAATATAAGTACTGGCACCTTTTTTGCTAGGAAAGAGACACTGGTATAACACCAGTTAAATAGGAAGAGATGCATATAAAACAAAGCCAGCACGTGTAAGTTATGAATGCTGACATATCCTAATCACTGCATTGAAAATAAAATTATTTTCTCTAGCTTTGTATTATGGCCATTCTATTTTTCTAATCATGTTGGTTGCACATACTTATCAATTGCCAGGCCCTTGCTGTTCCTTCCAAATTCCCACTCAGTCTCTCCCATACCCAGTTCTCCGCGCCGCTTCTGCCTCTTCCCCCCTCCCCCCACTCAGTCACCATGTCCCTTTTCTTTCTAGAGTCCCCAGAGTTCTGTCCTCTTGCTGTGTCTCACCCAAGGCCCTGTTCTTCTTTCCCCCACCCAATCTCTCTTTCTTGACCCAGTTGTGCACCTGTAAGCTGCTGAGGCTGGGGCTGGAGTTCTGTCCAGCCAGGGGTGCCTTCCGCCTCCCTCCCTTTGCTGCTGGTGCTTGGCACCACATGACTGAATCACATAGCTGTTTGAATCACATAGCTCCGCACCTATAGTGATCTGCATGGTTCAAACGTTTTCAGTTTGAACCATACAGGCCCTGTGGTTGAAAACACATTTAAATCACACAAGGCTCCATAACTATAGAGCCCCAGGGTTCAGACAGTGCAGATTTCAATCATGTGGCTCAGTACTAACTGCATGAGATGTAGGCAGAAGGGGCCCATATCTTGATGGAACCTCAGTCCCAGTCCCATCAACTTTGGCAGGGACAGCTGAATGTCATTACAATGTCCAGTTACACTTTGTAACAGGACACTTTACAGGAAGCTTTAAAACCAAGCTGAGTGGTTGAAAAGCAGTTGGCAAAATAGGTTAAAACCAGATCATACCAGCTATCCAGTCTGCCTATCCTTATGAACTATTACACTCTAATCTCTTCCTCTCCCTCAGAGACCCTTTGTACTTGTCCCATACTTTCTCATTTTCAATCTGCTAAAATATGCAAATAAGTAGTAATTGGATTAAAATTATCAAAAATGTCATGATTAGCTTTGTCAGCTTCTGCTCACAAATTCAGATACAGTTCTCGTCTCCGCTACCTCCACTTGGCTGTTCAATACATCCATCACCCTTCCTGTAAATAAATATTTATTTCAATTATTTCTGAGTCCGTTCTTGTTCACCTTTTTGCAGCCCTTCCTTTCAATTGAAGACACTTACGTCCTCTGTATTTAAATATTTTTATCATATGTATGACAACTATCCAGAAGGTCCCCATGAGTTGACACAGACTTGACGGCACTTAACAACATCTTTCATACACCCATACACACATGGACTCTCTTCCTCTTGAGACACATACACACGCAGGCACTCTGTCTCTCTTCAGACCCCCTCCCCTCCCCACACACTCATCTGGTGTTGTGCTGCTGCCTGCTGCTGATATCCTCATTCATTCATTCATCCAGTGCCCCCCCCAACCAACTAGCTCTGCCCATCACCATATACAGTTCTTGCATTTACTTCAACTCTTTTCTTCAGCTTGCAGCAGCCCCCTCACATTTCCCTCAGCCCCAAAGGACACCCACTGCTGGTTCCACTGACTTTCTCCTAGGACAAGCAGAATGAGTCAGCCACACTTGGTGACGTCATCCGACGGCGCCGAGATGGAAGTACTCTCTATAGCTCAGAAGGGCTTTCACCCTGGGGGGCGGAGCCTGATGTCCAGCGGGTAGGACGCTTTGCGTTGAAGCTCCCGAGAGGCCTACTTAGAATCCTGACTTAATACCTATACAAATTTACTATTTCGCTCCGAGCTGACCGGGGCACCTCGGGGGGGATGGCGGCCCATAAACCAGCGCGCTTGGATTTCGGGTCTCCTTCTTCTTCTCACGGAAAACGCTCCAAAACAGAGGTGTCTTCCCCACAGAAGATGGTTCCATTTCGTGAAAACCCTGAAATGCACCTGGAGATTTTGGAGGAAATACGCGGCGTGAAGGAATTGGTGCAGTCCAATGGAGAAGCGCTTCGAGCCATGCGAGAAGACTTTGGAGTGCTCCAGGACCGACTTGAAAGTCTTTCATTACGGCAGGACAATATGGCGGGGGTCCTCGACTCGCACGAGGTGCGCTTGGGCAAACTGGACAAGGCTGAGCGCCAGATACAGAATCTTCAAAAGGAGTTAGAAGATAGCAATAATCGAGCCCGTCGCAACAATGTGAGGCTCCTCGGAATGCCGGAGGGGGTGGAAGCAGGAGATATAAGAGAATTCTTGCTCAAAACTCTTCCCTCCTTGCTGAAGATTACTTTTCACAGAGAACTGGAAATCGATCGAGCACACCGTGTTCCTGCCCACATGGCGCTCAACCGCACGACCCCCCGGCCTATTATCTTTAGCTTGCTACGATATCAACAAGTGGAACAAATTTTACATGCTGCCCGAGCGAATCATCATTTGGAATTTGAAGGTCGTAAGGTCTCCTTCTTTCCTGATTTGGCAAAGCCTACCGTTGACCGTCGGAAGAAACTCCTTGCTTTTCGCCCTCGACTTCAACAGCTACAGGCTCGCTTTGGCCTGTTGTATCCAGCGAAGCTCCGAGTGACTCTCCACAACCAAACCAGGACGTTCGAAGATCCTGACCTACTATCAACATTTTTAGACTCCAAAGAAGCAGAGCAGATGCGCTGATCCCAAATCTTGGACTCTTATCTGCCGGCTCTATCCGCCATTTTGAAGGGCCCGATGCGGCGGTCATAGCCAAGCACAGAAATAGCCTGGACTTTCTTTCTTTCTCTATATGACTTTTGTTTTTTGGTCTCCTATCCCTTCATGGTGTGTGCCTCGGTCGGATTCGGAGCACGCACAGTCCTACAGGTTATGTGTTTTTTCAATTTCGGCCTTCTCTGGGGTTTCTCCCCGCAGACACATGGTCGCCAGTAATTTTGGGGTTTTGCTTCTCCTCTACCGTACTGCGGTTTTCTTTGTTAATGTGGGGCGCTTCATTGTATTATATTAGCTTATTTTTCCTATGTCATGTGTACAGCCAGATACAGTCAGTTTGAGGGACATAGTGAAATTATGTGTGCTATCATGCTCAGAATTTTTAACTTTTCTGAATGGCCTTATGTAAAATCTTATCATTCACCGTCAAAGGCATTAATGGTCCACTCAAAGGAAAGAAAATCCCTAGCTATCTTAGCCATGAGCATGTTGATTTAGTGTTTCTTCAGGAAACGCATTTAAACTCTGCTGAAACACTGAAACTCAATGCTAAGCCTCACATGGTAGCTGCCTATTCTCCCACCGTTTCCAAATGGTACGGGATAGCCATTCTGGTTAGGAAGTCTTTGCACGCTACTGTACCTGATATTAGCGCTGACAAGGAGGGTAGATGCTAATTAAGTAATACTGGAAAATTGGCTCCCATCTGAGCCCCAATGAATGGTGGAATCATGTTTGTCTTTACAGTAAATATGAACAAATACCTCGTCTGTTCGCTTCCTCCGTTCAGACTCCTTCTCATTGGTCTCAATGGAAGATGCTCAATGACTATGTACATTTTGCTAAATGCTCTCATCTGACTGTCTAACTTTGTATATATCTCTGTCCCATGATCATGCTGTATTGTAGATACTCTTTTGATCGTTTGATGTATAATCACTGTTAATTGGAAGCGCTCACATGCTGATATAATCGGGTAGAGAAGAAGCATCGGGGTGGGGGGTAATGGGTTTACTTTTCCTTATTGTATACTTGTTTTGTCTCTTTTGGTGTGTTGTTTCTTTTGTTTGTTGCAAAATGAAAATAAAAGTTTAAAAAAAAAAAAAAGAAGGGCTTTCACCCTTCTGAGCATGAGCCGACTGGCCCCACCCCCCAGCCCGCCCCTAGCTAGCCAGTTTTCAGTTCTTCCGCCTTGCCAGCAAGACGGACATTTCTACTCTCCACCGAAATCTAACCTCCTTAAAACATTTAAGAATAATTATCATTTACTGCATATATATATCTATCAATTGTAAAACTTACCATTAATGCTTGTTCAAAGTTTCTCATTTCAGATCTGCTCCAGTGGCATTGGGCACTCCTCTGACTAAGGGGCTGAGCTTTGGCCCCTGGAGCTACTAGCGGCAGAAAATCCCTATCTGGTCCCGTGGCCCAGGGACATGGGTGAACACACGTGCCTCCGAGGGACACCGCTGCCAGCTTCCGCCTCTGCTCAGGGTGTGCCTAAGGGCCTCCACCCCCAGCCGCAGACTCTAAACGCTGAATGCAACTCCTAAGTCGCAGCATTCGAGGACTCCTCTCTGGATGAAAGCGCGGCAGCCAAGGATGTGCCTAAGAAGGCCTCCGTCCCTTCTGCCCTTCTGCCCTCTCTGGGCCATCCTCTCACATGTAGACCATGGGGGCAGCCATTTTGCTCCAGCCGTGCTGCTCTGCAAGCCACCGCCCCCTCTGCAGGATTGGGCAGCATCACAGGCACTCCGGCAGCGCCATTGGCTGGTGCCCCGTCAACCCTGCCCCACGGCTCCATTGACTGGGCATCATCATCGACCCGGACGTTGGCTGGAGCCGCACCAACGGCTCCATGCTGACATGGAAAGCAGAGTCATGGCCTCACCCATGGTCCCATTGGCTGGAGCCATGATGAACGGCACCATTGGTTCTTTCATCGAATTGGGCTCCACCCCCACAGCATGAATGGCACCAGAGAAACTTCACCGCGCCAGAATCACCTGTCGACACGGAGAAACGTCACCGTGCCGGAATCGCCTGTCGATGCAGAGAAACTTCACCGCGCCGGACTCACCCGAGGGCAAGCTTCCCTTCGACACCACTGGTGCTGCATGGTGGCGCAGACGTGAGACAGGTCCACGGATGATCATTGCGCACAAATCCAGTTGGCTACGACCTCATACAGCCAAGTTTTCCCTCAGATTGGATGAGGCCGCACTAATGGGGCCCCGCTGCACCTACAGTTGCTATGATGGCCCAGGATTTCCCATCAGATATCCAAGGACTTTCCCTCAGATTGGAGGAGGCTGCCTTCCCTCCGGTGTTGAGGTGTCACTTGCCGCTCCATGGGTGGTTCCACAGCAACGGGAGCCTCTTCCGGCCCGACGCCTGCACCTTGCCCTCACTTCAGCGCCCCTGCTGAGAAAGCACACGTCTTAGGTACTGGAAAGGTATCGACGTTAGAACACGGGGCTAAGAACCAGGAAAGCCAGGTTCAAACCTTGTCTTCCTGAGGCTGAATGAAACATCTAACTCCCTGGGATGCTTCTGCGAGTACTAGCTGGAGCCCATCTTCAGTACCCTCAGACGGGGTATCAAGCCGCCATGGGCAGGGTCCTACTGCATCTGATGGTGCCAAGGGAAGTATCAGAGATGCCTAGTCAACTTTAGGGGCAACCAAGCATCAGTGGACTCTGTCCTACGGAGAAGTACCCTATGTGCCTCCATGGGACATGTTCTCGGCCATCTGAGCAATCGCGGCTTCAGCTCTGCAAGAGAGTGATCAAGCTATCCATAAGGAATTGTCCCCGAAAGGAGCTCGGATATCATCACTGCTGGTGCCTTGGAGGTGAAACCCACCAGCTTAGGAACCTGTAGTTAAGGGCAAATCCCTACCATTATCTCCATTAGGAGTAGAGAAACGGCCTGGCTTGGAAACCAAGAGACCTTGGGCAGGTTATGCTCTCCCCTGATAACTGGGAAAGACCATATGGTCTATTATCCCCCTCATCCGATATCCCCTCATTGTAGAGCTAAGGTGCTCTCCTCCCTCCCATGGAGGCATATCACAGCTTGACCATTACAAGCATTGCGGAACCCTACTAGGTACTTGACCTAGATTGGCCAACCGCCATCATAATACTGGGCTTCATGGACAGTATGGCATATCTTACTTCTAAGTTCTTATGCCTGTAGCATATCGATCTCTGGGGGATATGCAGTGCATCACTGCCTTCACCAATGCATACCACCCGGGGAGCCATGGAAGCCCCGATCCATCAGATCAAGGATTCGGAAAGCCATGGATCATGGGATCCATGACACCTCTGCCTATACCCATATAGGCATGTATACTCATGGACTGAGTGGTCACCAGGAGTCACTTTTACAGAACTGAATGGCAGCCTCGTGGTTAGCTTTATAGGTACTTATAAGCTTTATAGGTACTTACACATCTTAAAAGGCAGGAGGTGCTCTCAGGTGAAGCTCGTTACCCAAATCAATCATACACTAAGGACCTGAGATTAGTTAAGCTTCAGGTGAACAAGGTATATTACACGTATTAGGTACAGTTTTATTAGTATAAATATCCATAGCAACCATTAGTAAGTAAAGAACTTAGATCTAAACACAAACTTAAAACTAAGATGCAGACAGCAGTCCAGCAGCGGGATGGGGGCTTTCCAGTCTTTTGCATTGAGTGTCACATGTACGATTTTCTCCCAGTTGGCGAGAGGACTTACATGTGCACTAGGTGCAAGGAGCTCTTTGCTTTTAGTGAATGAGTCCGTTCTCTAGAGGCTAAAGTAGCAGACTTGAAAAGCATAAGACAGACAGAGAGGTACATAGACGAGACCTACAGGGATATAGTCCAGAAGTCCCACCTCCAGTCTGGCAGCATCCCTGTTGTCATGGAGGAGAGAGGTCACGTGACAGGAGAGCATCATCCTGGTGTGGCAGGAAGTGATCCTGTAACTAGGACCTGTCCTCCAGGTGATGTAAAACCCTCTCGCACAGAGGAAGTTTCTCCAGGGCCATGTGCCCATGAGGGAAGGGTTAGGACAGCCGTTATAGTTGGTGATTCGATCATTAGGCATGTAGATAGCTGGGTGGCTGGTGGACGTGAGGATCGCCTGGTAACATGCCTGCCTGGTGCGAAGGTAGCGGACCTCACGCTCCACCTAGATAAGGTCTTAGATAGTGCTGGGGAGGAGTCTGCTGTCTTGGTACAGGTCGGTACCAATGACATAGGAAAATGTGGTAGGGAGGTCCTGGAGGCTAAATTTAGGCTTTTAGGTAGGAAGTTAAAATCCAGAACTTCCAGGGTAGCGTTCTCCGAAATGCTTCCTGTTCCACGCGCAGGACCCAAAAGGCAGGCAGAGCTCCAGAGTCTCAATGCGTGGATGAGACAATGATGCAGAGATGAAGGTTTTAGATTTGTTAGGAACTGGGGAACATTCTGGGGAAAGGAGGGGCTCTTCCGAAGGTATGGGCTTCACCTTAACCGGGATGGAACCAGGCTGCTGGCATTAACCTTTAAAAAGGAGATAGAGCAGCTTTTAAACTAGATATTAGGGGAAAGCCGACAGTCGCCCAAGAGCGGATGGTTTGGAAGAATGTATCTTTGAAGGATACTACCAAAAGCAGAGAGGTTCCACAAAAGAGTAAAGTAGCCCATATGCCCTCAAGTATGGAGCAGACAGAGCTTAAAGATCCCAAATTACCCATATCTAACAATAGCCAAATTAATATGAATAAAATACATTCTCTAAAATGCTTGTATGCAAATGCTAGAAGTCTAAAAAATAAGATGGGAGAGTTGGAATATATAGCACTAAATGAAAGGTTAGATATGATTGGAATATCAGAGACATGGTGGAAGGAGGACAACCAGTGGGACACTGTGATACCTGGGTACAAACTATATCGTAATGATAGAGCTGATCAAATTGGTGGAGGGGTTGCTCTCTATGTTAGAGAGGACATTGAGTCAGAAAGGATTAAAGTTTTGCAGGAAACAAAATCTGCTGTAGAATCTATATGGATTGAAATTCCATGTAAAAGGGGGAAGGCGATGGCAGTGGGGGTGTACTATCGACCGCTTGGCCAGAATGACCAAATGGATGATGAAATGTTCAAAGAAATCAAGGAAGCTAACAAAAGTTACAGCGCAGTAATAATAATGGGTGATTTCAACTACCCCGGTATCGACTGGGTCAGTGTCACGTCAGGACATGCTAGGGAGATAAAGTTCCTAGATGAAATAAATGACTGCTTCTTGGAGCAGCTGGTTCATGAACCAACCAGAGGGGAAGCCATATTAGACCTAGTCCTTAGTGGAATACCAGTTCTAGTGCAAGAGATAAGGTTGTTGGGGCCACTTGGCAATAGTGATCATAGCATGATTGCCTTTGATTTAATTAGTGGAGGAGGGATAGTGAGGAAATCCACAGTACTACCTTATAACTTTCGAAAGGGAGACTATGATAAAATGAGGAAAACAGTTAAGAAAAAACTAAAAGGAGGAGTTGCAAAGGTTAAAGACGTACATCAGGCTTGGCTGTTGTTGAAAAATACTATCTTGGAAGCCCAGACCAGCTGTATTCCACGCTTTAAGAAAAGTGGAAGGAAGTCCAAAAAACTGCCAGCATGGTTTAAAGGTGAGGTCAGAGAGGCTGTTGTTGCCAAAAAAGCATCTTTCAGGAAATGGAAAAAAGAGCCAAACGACGAAACCTGGAAACAGCACAAGCACTGGCAAGTCAAATGCAAGGCATTGATAAGGCAGGAAAGGGAGAATTTGAGAAGAAGCTTGCTGTGGAAGCAAAAACGTGAAGTAAAGACCTTTTCAAGTACATTCGTAGCTAAAAACCTGTGAGAGAGTCAGTTGGTCCATTAGATGATAAAGGGGTTAAAGGAGCACTAAGAGGCGACAAGGCGATAGCAGAGAGACTGAGTGAATTTTTTGCTTCGGTCTTTACTGAGGAAGATGTAGGGATGTTATCCATGACTGAAGTGGTATTTAAAGGTGCGGAAGAATTGAAGGAAATATCGATACATCTGAAAGATGTATTACAACTATTAGATAAACTGAAGAGTAGCAAATCACCTGGGCCGGATGGTATACATCCAAGGGTGTTGAAAGAACTGAAATATGAGATTGCAGACCTGCTATTAGTAATCTGTGAACTATCATTAAAATCATCTCTAATACCTGAAGATTGGAGTATCGCCAATGTAACACCAATTTTTAAAAAGGGTTCCAGGGGTGATCCGGGAAACTACAGACCGGTGAGCCTGACGTCAGTACCGGGAAAAATGGTAGAAACCATCATAAAGAATAAAATTACTCAGCATTTAGATAGTCATGGCCTAATGGGAGACAGCCAACATGGCTTTAGACAAGGAAGATTTTGTCTTACTAATCTGTTATGTTTTTTTGAAGGAGTGAATAATCAGGTGGACAAAGGTGAGTCTGTTGATATTGTGTATCTGGACTTTCAGAAAGCCTTTGATAAGGTCCCTCATGAGAGACTTTTTGCAAAACTAAAGAGTCATGGGATAGGAGGCAGTGTACGATTGTGGATCAGGAACTGGTTAAAAGATAGAAAGCAGAGGGTAGGGCTAAATGGCCAATTTTCCCAATGGAGAAAGGTGAATAGTGGTGTACCCCAGGGATCTGTGCTGGGTCCGCTGCTTTTTGACATATTCATAAATGACCTGGAAAGTGGAATAACGAGTGAGGTTATGAAATTTGCAGATGACAGAAAACTATTTAAAGTTGTTAAAACCCAAGAGGATTGTGGAAAATTGCAAGAGGATCTTGATAAATTGGAAGACTGGGCATCAAAATGGTAGATAAAATTTAATGTGGACAAGTGCAAGGTTATGCACCTAGGGAAGAACAACCCAAACTATGGTTACACGATGCAAGGTTCCACATTAGGAACCACCACCCAGGAAAAAGATTTAGGCGTCATTGTGGATATCATGTTAAAACCCTCAGCCCAGTGTGCAGCAGCGGCCAAGAGAGCAAATAGAATGCTAGGTATGATAAGGAAAGGAATGGAAAATAAAACAAAAGATATTATAATGCCTCTATATCGTTCCATGGTGAGACCGCACCTCGAATATTGTGTGCAATTCTGGTCGCCGTATCTTAAAAAGGATATAGCGATTTTAGAAAAGGTTCAGAGAAGAGCCACCAAAATGGTAAAGGGGATGGAAGGATACTCCTATGAAGAAAGGCCTAAAAGGTTAGGACTCTTTAACCTGGAAAAGAGACGGCTGAGGGGAGATATGATAGAAGTCTATAAATTAATGAACAGAGTGGAACGGGTAAACGTAGATCGATTGTTTACCTTATCAGAATATAGAAAGACTAGGGGACATGCAATGAAGCTACAGGGTAAACTATTTAAGACTAATAAAAGAAAATATTTTTTCACTCAATGTGTAATCAAACTCTGGAATTTGTTACCGGAGGATATAAAGGCTGTTAGTGTAGCTGGGTTTAAAAAAGGTTTGGACAAGTTCCTGGAGGAAAGGTCCATAAACCATTATTAAGAAGGGACCCAGGATATCAATGCTTGAACCAATACAAGCATTGTAGAACCTGTGTCCCTTGGGGAAACTGCTAGGTACATATGACCTAGATTGGCCACTGTTGGAAACAGAATACTGGGCTTGATGGACCTTGGTCTGACCCAGTATGGCATATCTTATGTTCTTATGTTAACCTTTTGCTCCTCAGGTGTCGGCTCTGGCGGCCCAATCTCAAATGCATACAGGTTTGCTTCAGCAACATATTCTGGAAGTTACCGCTTTCCAATCATCTGTGACTGATCTTCAACAGAAAGTTTCTCGGTGTGAAGATGGTAGCATATCCTGCCCTCCCTCATGGAGCATCGCTGGAGCATCGCTTCAACTCCTAGCAGCGGTACATTTCATGCAGACTGTTAACCCCTGTCCTCCAAAGCATCATTGCCTCCGAAGCGTGGCATGAAGCATGGCAAGCTCCACACAAAGCACCATGTTGTACACGAAGAAGGCAGCTTGATGGCCTTCCTTCATGTCCAGATTCTACTACTATTACTATTCAGCGTTTATAATGCGCCACGCATGCAGCGCTGCACAGCCAACCTACATGAGGTGGCCAACATACAAGAGACAGTCCCTGCCTGTCAGAATCATGCTCATCGGAACTTACATTCTAAAAAAAAAAAAAAAAAGCACATATTCCCATCACTAAGAAATGTAGCCATTCAGATCATCCTGAGGGAATATCACCTCAACTCGCCTACATGACTACTCAAATGCTGTTTCGCCTGCCGTCTAGAATGATCAAACTGGGTTCGACTCCTAACTTTCTGATTCCCTGAGAATCCGGAGAGATGGACCGGCAGGAGGCATAAACATACATCCCTATCCAACAGCCTAAAGGGGCACTGGTGCCTCCGGTACCCCCAGGTGTACCTTATCGATACAGACTTCTTCCCTCAGCTTCATGATGTTCGCCTGGTGCGGACAACTAGCTACTCTCCCCATCATCCCAGCAAGAGGCTTGAGCGGCGGTTCAGCAAGGTAGCGTTGTGGTGCACCTGAAATGCAGTCGGCAAACCATCACCCTTCAGAAGTCACACTATGTTTGCCCCTCAAACCCAGGAATTCGCTGGACTGGACATCAACACTGCTGGGACCTATGCCTCATTGCGCTCCAGACCCTACGCCATGGCCACAGGATCTGCCTCTCACAAGTCAAACCTCCCCACCATCTACTCCTTGTGTGGAATGGGAGGAGCACTCCTGCTGTGGTCATGCACCCTTTTCTCTCCAACCGAGTCTCTGAGGCTCAGGATGCCCCAATGGCACCTATCTTATAGCGAGAATAACCTGATCCACTTGGACAACCAGTCATCCTTGCTTGATGCCAATGAGCAGGAGGAATGGGCTTACACATTCCCAGCAGGAAAACACTTATGTTTATGTTTATGTTTATTTCATTTGATAAAAACCGCCTTTCTAAAATAACCAAGGTGGTGTACAATTTAAAACAATTCAATAAAAGAAGGCCAATGGCCAACGAAAAAGAAAGGAAATGTACAATCTCTTAAAAGGACAGTAAAGAAAAGGAGAAAGACAAGACAAGACGTAAGTAGGGAAAACATCAAGAAGGAGAGGGATGGGAAAGGTGAGGTCACACGAAAGGAGAGGGAACATTAAACGCTAGGGAAAACAAGTGGGTATTTAGGTTATGTTTAAATGTAGTGAATTGAGGTTCTAGACGGAGGGAAGAAGGGAGAGCATTCCAGAGGGCAGGACCAGCGAAAAAAAAAAGCAGAGGAACGGGTGGACTGCAGATGAGCATGGGAAGGGGAGGGTAGGGTAAGGCGATTAAGATGGAAAGAGCGAGGGGTGTGTCTGGGGGAGTGAAAGTAGAGGAGATCTGTTAAGTATTGTGGGGTGCTGGTGTGGAAGGCTTTATGTACCAGAATTAGTAGTTTGAAAGTGGCACGGAAGGGAACAGGCAACCAGTGGAGATGGAATAATTGAGGGGTTATATGATCTCGGAGGGAGGTGTGTGTAATAAGGCATGCTGCAGTGTTTTGGATCCGTTGAAGGCGAGTTAACTGATGTTTGGGAAGACCGATGAATAATGAATTGGAAAAATCCACACGGGACATGACTAAAGATAACACCAGAGTGGTGAGGGCTGAGGGGGAAAGGAAGGGGCGAACAGAGCGAATTTGACGAAGAAAGAAGGATGTTTTGGTGATGTGAGAAATGTGAGTGTGAAAGGATAGGTCAGAGTCAAAGTGCACACCAAAATAACGAAAAGTGGAGACCAAAGGTACGGGAGTGCCAGAAAAAGAGGGGGCTATTAAGGGGGAGGGACTGTTGTGAGAAAACCAGATAGCGATAGTCTTGGTGAGATTTAGGTGAAGACAATTGAGTGTTAGCATCCACCAATACACAAGTACCCGCTTCCAAGGGCGCAGGAAAAAAAAATTCTGCACGTCCCCTCCTGTCCAGGAATGCAGATTGAGCTGACAGGCAGACTACAGCGGACACACAAGGGTGAGCAGGTGACAAAAACCCTTCTGCTCTGACCTCTCTCTGCCCAAAGAGTTCTTCCATCGCAGCACCTCCGCAGATGCCTTCGATGTATCCCACCACAGCGCTTCTGCAGATGCCTTCCATGTATCTGGGTAGCACCTCCTGGTTAGCGCCTCTGCAGATGCCTTCCATGCATCTGGGTAGCGTGGTCTCTAGTTCATGTCCCCATTCTTATCCGAGACATGCCAAGAGATCACCAGGCAGGCCACCCTTCTCACCGTGCCACCTACGCTTTTCTGCAGAGGCCAAGAATCCTCACTCTTTACGTGACACTCAGCTTGTCCCCCCCACGGAGATTCGGCGATTAGTACCGTGGCAAGCACAGCCACAATCCTGCAGCGGAGACATCCCAAGGCATGACATGTACCTCGGGACTGAATCCTCTCTTCAGGACCTGGAAAACCACGGCCTTCCGATTCAAGCCTAGCACAGGTCGCTGCCCTTCAAAAAGGGCTGACCATCCTCTGGGACCTGAACTCCTCGTACACAACTCCTGATACATGTACATTGTCCTTGTTTATCAGCAATGCGGCCTATGCCTCTTAGCGATTGCTTGGCGAAATAGAGCAGTGAACTGTAAACAAGAACCTCTCCCCTGGCGACTGCTTCGGCCATGGAGCTTCGAACTGCACACCCTGCTAGCTCTCCTACTAGCACATATGAATTGGTGGATGTGGCATCGTCCCTCCACACCAACCTGGCATTCGAACCACCGACCCTCTATCTGGAGCCACCCAATGGTGCTATGACTCCGACTGTATCAGGGCCTCGAACGCCCACCAACACAACAACTGCATGCCCAGGACATACACGAAACAGTGCACCAGCAACAAGGGACCCAACTCTTCGTCACATGTGACCCCGATAAATCTTACCAACCGGTCCCATTCCGCATGCTCCTTCTCCTGCCCGGATCAGCCAGGGGCAAAAGCAGAGGCTCAAGCCATGCCAAGGACAAACACAGGGCTCTAGCTGCTCCATAGGCTCCATCGCCAGATGGCGGCCTGTACTTGTGGCATGGCCACCTGCTGACACTACATGCAACCGGGGCGAGCGCATCGCCTGGCGGGCTCAAGGTCTAGACCGCCACCTCCTGCCTGGTCACTCCTGACCAGGCCATGAACACACCACCGGGCCACAGACTGACTCACAACTCAGAGCCGTATGCTTCAAATTGCATCACTCTTGTAACACCATCGATATTGACGCTACTCTCCACTCCCGTCGTGCTTCCAATATTGATACTGCGGCTATCCTTGCTCGCAGTGACTACCTCAACGCTACTGCTCAATGGGACTCCATTTCATGGCTCAGAGCCGTTGCGATGTTAATGCTTCAATTTGCATCACTCTTGTAGCACCGTCAATATTGACGCTGCTCGCCACTCCCATAGTGCTTCCAATATTGATACTGTGACTATCCTTGCCCGCAGTGGCTACCTCAATGCTACTGCTCGATGAGGCTCCACCCCTACTGCCGGGACTCCATCCCTAGTGCCGCATCCCTACTGCCGGGACTCCATCCCTAGTGCTGCATCCCTGCGGCCATCCATTGAGGGCATATACTCGGCCACCCATTGAGGGCATATTCTCTCTCAATCACTGCTGCGGCACATGTGCAAATTGGAACCGCATGTTACACGTTCGTTATTATCACTGAACGTTGCACATCGTACTGTGTGCATGCACGTTACACGTCTGGCACCACCGCCAGGTGAGCTATGACGTTGCCCCACCTAAAGGTGATATTGCAAGGGTTCCAGGGCACTCCAATAAAACCTTGGTAAAGTGTCTTCCTGAACCTGATCTCGGCCTCCCCCACCTTCCACCACATCGCATGGCAGCTTGGGAGGCACAAAGTGTGGCTGACTCATCCTGCTTGTCGTAGGAGAAAGCAAAGTTACTTACCTGCAACAAGGATTCTCCGTGGACAGCAGGATAAGTCAGCCACACATATGTTTATGTTTATTTAAACATTTATATACCGCCCGTCACAGGGTATCAGAGCGGTTTACAATCATAAAATCATAAAAGGCTGCAGAAAGGAAAGAGAACGCCAATTTAGAAGTTTCCAAGAGGGAGAAAGGAAAGAGAACACCCGCCCACCTCCCCTGGAAAGGGGGGTCGGCCTCTGACCGGTGCCCACCTCCTAGTGGCTATGGCTCAGCTAGTGACGAACTGGCTAGCTAGGGGCGGGCTAGGGGGTGGGGCCAGTCGGCTCATGCTCAGAAGGGCAAAAGTCCTTCTGAACTATAGAGAGTACTTCCGTCTCGGCGCTGTTGGATGATGTCACCAAGTATGGCTGACTTATCCTGCTGTCCACGGAGAACCCTTGTTACAGGTAAGTAACTTTGCTTTCTCTCGGGTCATCCCAATGCCTGATGCAGAGCACAGTCCATTTCACTTGCACAGAACATGAACTTACCTCTGGTTCACAAAGAGTGAAGCATGGAAGAGTTGCAAGTTTTAAACTCTGAAAATATTCAGACATTTTAGCCACCTAACCATCCTCCTCCCACCATCCCCTCTTTTTACCCCTTTCCCTTCTTTCTTAGTATCCCAACCCCACACCACACTCGGTCATCTCTCTCATCACCTTCTCTCTCTGATGATCCCTAAAATCTCCTGTCCTTACCTCCCAAGTCAAGCCAAAAAAATCAACACACTTCTTGCCCCTTCTCCTCTTACCTCTCTTGATGATGACCTCTCTAATTATTTTGGCCAAATTGACCCCATTCTGGCATGTAGACTGAGGCAAGACTGCAGGCTTTTGGGTTGAAAGGAGTGGATTCAGGGCTCCTGGCCTGCTCTGAGGAAGGATGAAGCAGGCAGTCAGTCATGGACTATGGGGTAGGGGAACAGTCAAAATGCTTTAGGGTTTGAACTGCCAGCTCTCAAATCACTCAGGCAGCATTCGGATGAGGAGTGGTTAGGAAGAGTCAGCCAAAGGCACCTGCCTCACGGCTTTTAATCTTCAACATCAGAGGCCTTACACCTTTGGAGTTCCTGTGCCTTGCTTTCTCTCCCCAACAGGTTTCAGCAGCTGCACACCCTGTCCCTCAAACCTGGTCAGAACAAACCACGATAGAGCCTCCTGCTCAAAGGCACTACTAGAGTCTCTGCCAGTTCCGCCCCCAAGGCAACAAGAAGTGTATCTAGAGGGGTGGAACCGGCAGTGACTCTAACAGCACATTCATGGCAGAGCCTAGCATTCAAATGCACTGCTAGAGTCTCTGCTGGTCCCCCCCCCCCCCCAAGGTATATTTCCTGTTGCCTTGGGGGCAGAACCGGCAGAAATTCTAGCAGCACATTTGAGCGTAGGGCTCCGTTGATGGTTTGTTCTAGTTTTAGTGCTGACTCTGCCCAAGATTTATTTATTTATTTAACTGCATTTATATCCTGCTTTTCAACGGGTCAAAGTGATTTAACATAAAAGGGGGGGGGGGGGACAATAATCAAGTTGACAGAGAGAGGGAGGGGGGCCGTCACCAGGGGGATAACATAGTTGATCTTCACAGAAAGTAACAGTACTAGACAGTTGACATTTTACGGAAGTCTCTTAGATGGTTGCTGGGGGGGCGGTCAGAGGGCTCGTGTGAACAGTTATTGAGAGATGTCTGTTTCAGGTCCAAGATATTCATGAAACAGGATGGTTTTTAACTGTTTCTGGAATGCAGAGAGGTCTTTGGTGCTTCAGATCTGGCTCGGGAAGGAGTTCCAGAGGGAGGGTGCGTATAGTTCGAATGCTCTGTTGCATGTGTGCTGGTTGAACTTAGTTCGTTCATGGGGGATAGTGAGAGTGTTGTTGGTAGTCTGACGGGTTGGTCTGTTGAGAGTAGGATGAGGTAGTAGGGTCCGCAGTTGTGTGGTTTAGGTTTGATGGAGGGCTTTGTGGATTGAGGGGAGAGTGCATCCAGCTGCTGAAATTTGTGGGAGAGAGAGAGTGAGGCACAGGAATTCCAAAGGTGCAGGTCCTCTGGTCGAGGGGGGCCGTGTGTGGGCAACATGCAACATGCCCACACATGCCTAGGTCCGGCCCTGTTTACATGTTAACATTTACAGCTGCTCCCAAGCAGGTGGAAATGTTCACACCTTCAAACTAACCTCAATTTCTACCTGTTTATCCCTAGTATTTTATAAAGACACGTAGGTGCCTATTAATCTTTATAAAATATACTAAAAATAGGCGCCTACTTGTCCTTCAAACATAGATGGCCCGTTATAAAATTACCTTCATAGGGACTTATGTGGCTAAAGTTGTGCATTACTGGGAATCAACCACCAAACACACTCTACTAAAAGGTCAAACCTCATTTCCACTCTAATCAGGAATAAGTAGGCCCATATGCTAACAATACAATGAAATCACAAATGTCCGACTTTACAGCAATATAGAAATACTCACAATAAAATCCTTCCAACACTATTCCTTCACAGAGGGAGGGAGGCACTAAACCTATTATTAAACTAACACTCCTAGCTCAGATTTCCACCCCTTCTCTTACAAAGCACAGGACACTGAAAGGTGCATTCCAAGGGGGTGAATTCCCCATTTTTTAGAAGCTTCCAGCTTATGTTGTCACCGAAATACAATAACAAATGCCTAAAATGGTAGAAAAAGCAATTATAGGAGAATTCCTAAATATGGTATGGCTTTTTCTGGTGGGCAACAGCTGTAGCAATTTCTGTACTGGTACACAGATAGGGGCACACCAGGTGGAGTGCAGAATTTTACATGGCGATGAATGTTTCACCCTCATGGCCTTACCTTAGTCGGGAATGTTTTCTAATCCTGATTTATTATTCGCTTCAGACTTGTTTCAATCCTATTAATCCTGATATATTGTAGCTGTTGGCGACCTCTGTGTGTCTATCTATTAATTTCTTCTTTCCAGGCATTGCTTGGTAGTTGTAGCTGGGCATGTAAGTTTCATTTTACTTTGTAAACACTTACTATAGGCTTTTCCTTTTCTGAAATCTTTGCTAAATGATCTGCAATTCTTCAAAATAAACCCCAAAAAAACAAAATGGGTTCCATGTTCAGATAGTTTTTTTTTTCTGTTCTGTACTTTCAGAACTATAGCTCCAGCTGGTGGTCGAGGAAGACAGGGGTCACCACTTACACGATGTTAGTAAAATATGGGTGCATATGGGGTGATTTTAGAAAGTCAGCTTTACGCGTCGAAAGGCCTTTTATAAAATTTGGGTGTGGTGGAGGGAGCGCTGCCATATATGTGTTTATTTTATATAGCATGTGGTTACACACATTGAGTACATGCACACGTTTACTAACTTTGGAGCAGGTGTACATTTGTACATTTCAATTTGGATGGTTCTGGGAGCTTATTTTATAGGTAACTTTTTGGACTTTAAAATTTAAGTGACTTGTTATAAATTTATCCCCCACATGCATGACCTGATTGTGTGTATGACATGTATATAGCACCATAGGAATGACCAGCAGGACTGATACTCTATCAGGAAGCCCACGGGAATTCATTTTTTGAAAGGAATGAACCAAATTCTGCTTTTGGAATCATGTTTTTTAGAAACTTTAACAACAGGAAAGTAAATATTTCCTTCCATTGCTCAAAGTCAGGTTTCATTAACATAATTTTTTTGCTTTGCATTATTGTAGTTTCTGTCACTACAGTTAAAGTTAAGACAGCTAAATGACTGGCCTAACTTTACCCGCTTTTGCAATCCAGCCAGTGGCTGGATATGACCCCAGGATTGAATTTGGGTTCACTTTACAGCAGCAACAGTTAGCCGCTGTAACAGCATTAGCTACCCCCTATACAATACAGTGATCACTGTTGTTGTTAAGTGCCATCAAGTCGGTGTCGACTCATGGTGACCCTCTGGATAGTTGTCTAAACTGTGTTCGGTCTTCAGTCAGATGGTTCATTGTTGATAGAGTGGCATCCATAGCTGCTGTTTTTGTATCAATCCATTTCATTGCTGGTCTTCCTCTTTTGCGTTGACCTTCAACCTTGCCAAGCATGATATCTTTCTCTAATGATCTCTCTTTTTGCATGATGCGTCCAAAGTATGAAAGAAAAGGTCTTATCTGAGCTTCTAAAGAAAGCTTAGGTTTGATATCCTCTAGTACTGACTGGTTTGTTCTTCGAGCAAGCCATGGTATACACAGTATTATTCACCACCACCATAATTCAAAGACCGAGATTTTCTTCCTGTCTATCATTTTCACGGTCCAACTTTCGCATCCATATGACGTTATTGAAAATACCATGACTTGGACAAGTCAAAACTTTGTATGGAGAGAGAATCTCTGCTCTTGAGAATCTTGTCTAGGTCCTTCATAGCCATTCAGCCGAGCAATGCATTGTTGGATTTCTTGACTGCTTTTCATTTCTTTATTGATTATACTGGTCAACACAATTTTTGTCACAGACCCGCTCTGACCTGTTTCATATGTAATTTTTCCCATTGTTTACAAATATGGTATCAGAATGTTTTCATCACCCATACTTCAGGAGATATCATCTAGTAAAGTGTGTACATTACTGTAAATTAGCCGTTACAGTTTTGTTTCAGTGAACAAAGTTTGAATACGAAAAATTCCATCATAATTATTATTGTATGTTGTCAGCAACAACCAAAAATGCTGAGTCATGCAGTTATAATATAATTAATTAACTGGGTCCCTTGCCCTACTAGTCCGGCTGATACAAGCAGAAAACGCTGAGTCATGTATTGGTATGCTTTCTGTCGCCGTCAGCGATTGTGGTTTGTATTGTTTGAAAAAAACAGAATCTGAATGGATGTGAGTTTGCGTTAATCTATTTCATAAACAGCAGTTGGTTAATAAATATTATGGTTATCGCTTGTAGTTGTTTAACAATGCCTCGAAAGTGTGTTAATCATCCGGATTCATTTTGCTACATTTGCGGTGAGGTTACTTTTAAGAAGCAGAGAAGATGTTTTACTCCGCTTGTTAAGACATGTTATAAGCTGTACTTTGGATGTCAAGTCGATGACCAGGACAAAAATTGGGCACCTCACGTCTGCTGTATTACCTGTGTCAGACTCCTAACAGGTTGGGTAAAGGGTGTTCGACACATGAATTTTGCTGTTCCAATGATCTGGAGGGAACCAAGAGATCACTTGACAGATTGCTACTTTTGCCTTACAAATATTGCAGGCATTACTTCAAAATCAAAACACACTGTAAATTACCCAAATTTACCAGCTGCCATGAGGCCTGAGCCTCAATGTCAAGAATTGCCGGTGCCAAAACCTCCAGAAAATCTTACAGTGAATGAGGATGAAGAAGAAGAAGAACCAATGAATGCTGATGATGACGATGATGGCGATGCTGTAATGCAGGATCCAAGCTTTGAGGCATCCGCTTCCTCTTCTGAACCACATTTACTGAACCAAGGCGATTTGAATGATCTTGTCAGAGATTTGAATATTTCAAAGCGACAAGCAGAACTGTTAGAGTCACGATTGAAAGGCTGGAATCTTCTTCAGAAAGAAACCAAAGTGTGCACTTTTAGAAATAGGCATACCGAGTTTGTGGATTACTTTGCCTTTGAAGATGGAATTGCTTTTTGTTGTGAAATTAAATCCCTAATGGAAAGACTTTGTCCAGATTATAGAACAGAGGATTGGCGACTATTTATTGATTCTTCTAAATATAGCCTAACAAATATCAAATATGAAGAACATAAGTGGAATATTTGTGGCGATTTAAAAGTAATTGTCCTCTTGATTGGACAACAGCTTGGTTGGACAAAGTATTGTTGCTTTCTGTGTGAGTGGGGTTGGCCAAACAAGGAAGAATAGGTGGATCTTTAAATTGAGAGTCTGGACCTGTAGTCCGCATGCGTGGCGTTTTTTACCCGGGTGGAGATTTTGGAACCAGTTTGTCAGCAGAAAGTTGTGTAGTTTCTGCTTTGGGATACGTGTGCAGCATTATCCTACAGGTTTGGGATCTTTTTTATGAGTAAGGCTGTATTGTGTGGAGAATGGTTTTTAAATTTGGAGGTTTGTAACAAGATAGTAGTTGTTCTGATTTTTTTATAGAATGTAAGGACGGAGAGTAGATCCCCTGAAGAACCTGATTTTGGAGAAACGCAAGGGCGCCTGATAACTGGCGTAGGGAATTTGTGAAAAGGAACGGTCGAAGAGGAGTAGCGATTGAGAGAAGTTAAGTACTCCCTTTGAAGTTCCGCAGTAGAAAGTCCGGGAATTTGCAAAAGGAAGGGTTGAAGAGGAGTAGCGATTGAGAGAAGCTAAGTACTCCCTTTGAAATTCCGCAGTAGAAAGTATTTTGGTGAAATATATATGGAAGAATATTTTTTATATGACTATTAATTTTGGCTCATCACAGAGGTCATTGATGTCAACAAGCACATTATTAGGGCATATATTATGTCCATACAATAGTGCTAAAGGTTGTCTGAGACTTTGTGATGAGAGAATATATATTACAACAAAAAAGTGAAACCTAAATTACTAATTTTTGTTGAGCGAATTTTTGTTTATTCGTATTACTGTGAAGTAATTGCTCAAAAAGAGACCACGTGAGTTGTTCTGTGTGAGTGGGACAGCAGGGACAGGAAAAATCATTACATCTGGAAACAGTGACCAAAGAGAACATCAGTAGTCCCAGGCCAGAAAAATGTTGCACATGACCCACTTGTGGAGCCAAATAAAGTATAACTACCTCCACTCCATATAAAGTTGGGTCTTATGAAGAACTTTGTAAAAGCCATGGATAGAAGTGGACTTGGATTTGCATATCTAAGAAAGACATTTCCACGAATCAGTGAGGCGAAGATCAAAGAAGGGATCTTTGTAGGACCTGATATTAGAAAACTAATGAAAGATGAAAACTTTGATGGTCAGTTGAATGAAACCGAAAGAGCTGCATGGGAGTCCTTTAAGACTGTTTGCCGTGACTTCTTGGGAAATAACAAGGCAGACAACTACGCAGAATCAGTGGATACTCTACTGAAATCTTACTAGAAACTGGGATGTAACATGTCTTTGAAAATGCACTTCTTGCATTCACACCTGGATTTTTTTCCTGCAAATCTAGGAGCAGTCAGCGATGAACATGGGGAAAGGTTACATCAGGACATTTCGGTAATGGAAAATAGGTACCAGGGCAAGTGGAGCTCCAGTATGCTTGCAGACTATTGTTGGACCCTTAAGAGTAATGTTCTTGAGGCGCAATACAGCAGAAAATCATATACAACTACCTTTTAGGAGACATTACGTTACAATATACATTTATATACATCTAATGTAAATATGAGCAACATAGTCTAAATTTAAACTACTTGTCACTCAAAACCGTTATGTGATGGAGAATTTCTAAGTACATATCCGAGTTTGTAACAAAAAACAGTACTAGAATCAGCCATTTTCATTTCTGTGACAGAAAATGTTTTGGATTTTGTTTACCAGTGTTATTGATCCAAGCAGGTTGAAGTTGTCTACTATTTCAATTTCTTCTCCATCAACAATGAACGTATTGAATTTTCCAGTTGTCAGGATCTTTGCCTTCTTTACATTAAGGTGCAGGCCCATTTTAAGACTATGTTCCTTGATCTTGAGAAGCAAATGTTTCAGATCATCTTCACTTTCAGCCAGTATTGTGATATCATCAACATAGTAAAGGTTGTTGATGAGTCTTCCACCAATCTTTACACCTACAGTAGGTTGTCTTTATACAATCCTGCTTCTCTGATGATTTGTTCTGCATATAAATTTAACGGGGGAAAATATGCAGTCTTGTACACCTTTGCTGATTTTAAACTATTCTGTTTCTCCTTGTTTCATTCAAACTATTGCTTCTTGATCAATGTAAAGGTTGTGCAAGAGAACTATCAGATGTTCTGGTATACCCATAATTCTTAATGTGGTGCAGAGTTTCTCATGGTTTACATAGTCAAAAGCCTTGCCATAGTCAATAAAACACATATAAATATCATTTTGGCATTCTTTTATCTTTTCAAGGATCCATCTCACAGTCACGATGATGTTTCTTGTTCCTTGCCCTTTCTTGAACCCTGCTTGCACTTCAGGCAGTTCTCGTTTTAGGTATTGTTGTAGTCTCTGCTAAATGATCATGAGTAGAATCTTGCTGGCAAGTAGGATCAGAACAATTGTGCAATAATTTCCACAATCAATCGGATCACCTTTCTTCAGTATTGGTATAAACACAAATCTTTTCCAATCAGTTTGGCCATGATGTTGTCTTCCAAATTTCCTGGCAGAGCTTTTTATGGCAACAGTTGCATCTGACTGCTGTAATACTTCAATACCCGCTACTTTGTTGTTTGATAATGCTTTCAATGCTGCTTTGACTTCTTCTTTCATCACCAATAGTTCCTGATCATAAGGTGCCAATTGAAATGGCTATTGATCCACTTGATCTTTATGGTATAATAACTCTGTATATTCTTTTCAACTTTTGTTGATCTTCTCAGCATCATTCATCATGGATTCTTGAGTATCTTATAGCATTCCAATTCGAGATTGAAATTTTCTCTTTAACTCTCGTAGCTTTAGGAAAACTGATCTTCTTCTTCCTCTAATAGTTTCTGATTCTTTTTCTTTGCATTGGTCATTGTAATACTTCTACTACTACTACTCCTACTACTACTGAACATTTATATAGTGCTACAAGGTGTACGCAGTGCTGTACAGATATACATAAAGAAGATCCCTGCTTATCAGAGGTTACAAACTTGTCAAGGCAGACAATACAATAGATAAGGACAAGGATACAACTAGGGAAAGGTAAGGATACACATAGGAGACTACTTCTTTTCTCATCTGGCTGCACATTGTAAATCTCTGAGTTCTGTGATTGCCTCTTTTTCTCCTCTGGCTTTAGCTTCTCTGCTTTTCTGGGCAATTTTCAGAGTTTCTTCAGTCATCCATTTTGGCCGTTTTTGCTTTTTCACCTTTTGTAGGGACTTCTCACTTTCTTCAAGCACAACTTTCTTGATGCCAACCAATAACTTTTCTGGAGCTCTGTCATTTGTATCCAAAGCAACAAATTGATTTCACAGGCAGTCTTTAAATTCCAGTGGTATATTCTCAAGGTCATATTTTGCTACATTCATGAGTGGCTTGATCTTTTTTCAGCTTTAGCTTATGTTTGCATACTAGTAGTTGGTAATCTGTACCAAAGTCATTTCCAGGTTTTGTCTTTGTTGATTATTGAGCCTTTCTATCGTTGACTTCCACAGATGTAGTCAATTTGATTTTTGTATAATCCATTGGATGAAGTCCATGTGTACACTCACCGCTTGTGTTACTAGATGAAGGTGTTTGAGATGAATAGATTATTGGTCTTGCAGAATTCTATCAGTCTTTCTCCAGCTTCATTTCTGTTGCCAAGTCCATATTTTCCAACCACTTTGCCTTCTTTGTTGCCAACCTTTGCATTCCAGTCATCCATGGCTATCAGGATATCCTGTTTGTCTGTCCTGCCAGTTTCAGCTTGTACTTGTTCATAGAACTGATCAACTTTTTCTTCTGCAGTTGTTGTTGGGGGCATATACCTGAATAATAGGTGTGCTGATGGGCATTCCTTGTAGACAAATAGAAATTAAGGGGTATGTTTACTGTATGGCGGTAGCGGCTTCCATGCGATATCGGAGCCATGGCCCCATTGAAATCAATGGGGCTGCGGCTCTGATATCACACATAAGCCGCTACCGCCGAATAGTATAGGGGGTGAAGTACTTTTGTCCACTAAAGAAGAGCGGGACCTAGGCGTGGTTGTATCTGATGATCTTAAAGTAGCTAAACAGGTAGAAAAGGCGACAGCAAAAACTAGAAGGATGCTTGGGTGCATACGGAGAGGAATGGCGAGCAGAAAAAAAGGAGGTGATAATGCCTTTGTATAAGTCTTTGGTGTGACATTTTGAGTATTGTGTGCAATTCTGGAGACCACACCTTCAAAAGGATATAAACAGGATGAGGTCAGTACAGAGGGTTGCTACTAAAATAGTTAGTAGTCTTCATTATAAAGCATATGAGGACAGACTTAAGGATCTTAATATGTACACCTTAGAGGAAAGGCGGGATATGACTGAGACGTTTAAATACCTCCGTGGCATAAATGCACAGGGGGAGATCCTCTTTCGATTGAAAGCAAGTTCTGCTATGAGAGGACATGGGATGAGGGTGAAAGGGGATAGATTCAGAAGTAATGTGCGGAAATATTTCTTTACGGAAAGAGTAGTGGATCTGTGGAATAGTCTCCCAGTGGAGGTGGTAGAGATGAGGACAGTATCTGAATTCAAAAAAGCATAGGACAAACACAGAGGATCTATAAAGGGAAAAAGGGGACTGTTGTAGTTGTTGTTATGGAAGGACAGACTAGATAGGCCATGTGGTCTTTTTCTGTCGTCATTTTTCTATGTTTCTAAATGCCAGCTCTGGCACTATCCAGATAGTGCTGCCAAATATTGGGATGACTGGGACTTATCTGGTTAGCAGGTCCTGCTAACTGGAAAAGCCCTTTTGAATATTGACCCTTATGATATTTAAAAGATATTTTACATTTCAGTTTAAAAAAATATATGGTTTGCATGATTGACGTTTGTTTTACATGACCTTGCAACTTAAGCCAGAACATGGAATAGTCAAACAGTAGTCAAACAAATGTCAAAATTGGGCCTCAAAATTTCCTACACTAATAGCCACATCCAGTAATTACTGAATAGCAACATTTTATGATGATATGCCTCCATTACTATCCCATACTGTTGAATTTTGGGGGGCAAAGTGTGTGTGTGGTGGGAATACAACACAGTTCCTGCTTTTTGAATTTTCAGCATGATTGAAACCTGCCTTTACTGGGCGGCTGCATCATCAAGCTTCATTTGCAGCTATCAAGGATTTCTCTGCCTTTTTAACCTTCTGGCTAGCCCAGTCTATGAGTGTCAACCATTTTTGGCCAGGGCCACACACTGCAGCTGCCTTCAGAACCTAGTAGGCCTGTACCCTGAGCCTGGCCAGGGCACGTCACATCTGGCTCTCCACCCTCTCCGCTCACTACAAGGACTACCCTGCTTCTGCAGCACTCGCAACCCACCTGAGTAGCTGAAGTCAGGTTCAGGATTTGCACCCGTCTCTTGTATGGCCGCACACTGCTCTAGCATTCAGCAATCGACTAGCCCAGTGCTGTTGGATTTAAAGGAACAGAAAAGAGAGCCCATTGGCAGGCAAGCTTTTCAAGTTTAATTAAATGACAATTGATCACAGGGCTGGCAAAAGCTGCTGAATGCTAATAATTATAGCTAACAGCTGAGGCATTTCTTTCATCCGCTAACAGAGATTGTTTATAACTTTGCTACTTACTGCTAAAATCAATTATTACTAATCCTCTGCTAGCAAGATATAATTAAAGGACGGAGAAAGATATAAAAGAAACCTTTTCTTTTTAAATGCTACATTTAGCTTTTCAGGAAATATGACTCTAATTTTCTAATGGCTATAGGCAGTGAGCAGAATTCCTAGGTAGAACTGTTCTAATTTTGTTTTAAGTGTGATTTCAGTAATTGCACTGGAATAAAAACCAGTCTGAAGCACCCAAATTGTCACATATACATATACTCTGTCTTTCTCTTTCAAAAATCAAAATCTGTCTCAGGTTTTCTAGATTTCCACAGGGCTATGGAAGGTATTGGATGAGGAGCTAAAGGCATCAGATCAGTGACTGCCCTTTCAATGAAATAGCTGTATCAGTGAAAAAGAATAAAATCCTCTTTAAGAGGAGAAAAGAAGGGGTGCCTAGCATTCACACATGCCTATGGTTATTGAGGCCAGTTCATGAAAGCTGCAAAAAACTCCCCGTGTTAGAGCTTGTTTATGTAGGTGACTTGTGTGGGTGTAAAAACATATGTGGCTGTAAAAGTGCCTGCAGCATAGAATAGCTACAGGATAAAAATGGTGCAGCAAGGCTCTAGTACTCCTGCAACCCATCCAGTGCGGCAGCACAACCTGGGTGCACAGCTTTATTCACACATATTGTAATTCTTCCTGTTTCTTCACCCTAACCCTTGGCAGAAACACTCAGGGAGAGAATGAGGGTGCCTTAGTTCCTGGGTAATACCTTAGTCATAGGCCACCTCCCTATTTCCATTGCCCTTTATGGTACCCTTAATCCAACCCTGTTTGGTTTCTTCTCTAGACTTGGTTCCCAGTTGAATGCTCCATCCTTCCACTCCCTCCTTATTCTGTCAATGAGAATACCCGTCTTCAAAGTCAACATTCAGAGCAGGGTATAGGAGGATAGCAGCGGGACTAAGAATAATGGGGGTTGGTAAGAAAGTTAGGGAGTTATTTTAGAAACATAGAAACAGGATGGCAGAAAAAGACCATATGGCCTGTCCAGTCTGCCCTTCCATAGCAACTACTATAGTCCTTTTTTTTTTCCTTTAGAGATCTTTTATGTTGGTCTCATGTTTTCTTGAATTTAGATACTGTCCTGGTCTCTGCTACCTTCACTGGGAGATTGTTCCATGCATCTATCACTCTTTCCATAAAGAAACATTTCTGCATATTACTCCTAAGTCTATTCCCTTTCACCTTCATCCTATGCCCCTTCGTTGCAGAGATTTCTTTCATTTGAAAGAGGCTCTCCTTCTGTGCATTTATGCCATGGAGGTATTTAAACATTTATCATATCTCCTCTCTCCCGCATTCCCTCCAAAGTATACATATTGAGTCTGTCCCCATAATTCTTATGATGAAGTCCACTGACCATTTTGGTAACCAATCTCTGCGCAGACTCTATCCTGTTAATATCCTTTTGAATGTGTGGTCTCTAGAATTGCACACAATACTCCAAAGGAGGTCTCACCAAAGACTTATACAGAGGCACTATCACCTCCTTCTTCCTGCTGGCCGTTCCTCTGCCTATGCACCCAGGCATCCTTCTGGCTTTTGCTATTGCCTTTTCTACCT
This sequence comes from Ichthyophis bannanicus, assembly GCA_033557465.1. Taxonomy (NCBI): domain Eukaryota; kingdom Metazoa; phylum Chordata; class Amphibia; order Gymnophiona; family Ichthyophiidae; genus Ichthyophis; species Ichthyophis bannanicus. The sequence goes on along the minus strand of CM066036.1, from coordinate 521,807,171 downwards.
GTTGAGCCACCTTATCAGACACAATCATGCCCAGGTCCCGCTCTTATTTCGTGAACAGAAGTACTTCACCCCCTATACTGTACCACTCCCATGGATTTTTTCAGCCCAAATGCATGACCCTGCATTTTTTAGCATTAAATCTCAGCTGCCAAATTCTCAACCAGTATTCAAGCTTAGCTAGATCCCTCCTCATGTTATCTACTCCTTCCTTGGTGTCTACTCTATTGCAGATTTGGTATCATCCTCAAAGAGGCAAACCTTATCCGATAGTCCTTTTGCAATATCACTAACAAAAATGTTAAAAAGAATCAGACCAAAGGCAGATCCCAGCGGCATACCAGTGGTTACACCCTTCTCAGAGTAAGCTCCATTTACCTATACCCTTTGTCGCTTCCCATTCAACCAATTTCTATCCTAGTCAGTCACTTTAGAGTCTATTCTTAGGATTCTCAATTTATTTATAAGTCTTCTGTGCATAATGAAATCAAAGGCTGTACTGAAATCTAAGTACACCACATCTAGGTCACCCAAAGAAATTAATTAGATTTGTTTGACAAGACCTTCCCCTAGTAAAACCATGTGCTTCGGATACAGCAATCCATTGGACTCCAGAAACCTCACTGACCTCTGTTTTAGCAGTGTTTCCATTAATTTACTCACCACAGAGATCAGACTAACCGGCCTATAGTTCTCAACCTCATCCTTACTTTCGCTTTTGTGTAAAGGGACCACATGTGCCTTTCTGCAGTCCTCTGGGACCACTCCTGACTCTAAAGAAACATTGAAAAGGTCAGAAAATGCAGCCACTAGAACATTCACAAGTTCCTTCAAAACTCTGGGATGTATTCCATCCGGCCCCATTGCTTTATCTTTTAGTTTAGCTAGTTCCTCACGAACAGTCTTCTGAAAATCGATCTTCACTACCGTTCCTATTTGTGGATGTTTTCTGAGGTCCTGCTCCTGGCCCGTCAGCTTTGAACACAGAACAAAAATATTTGTTACACAATTTTGCTTTATCCTTATCAGCTTCTACATATTGCTTCCCTTCACCCTTGAGTCTGACAATACCACTTTTGTACTTTCTCCTCTCACTAACATAACTGAAAAATGTTTAGTCCCCCCCCCCCCCCATTTTACTGCATTGGCTATTTTTTCTTCTCTTTGTATCTTTGCTTTCCTGACTACTTTCCTAGCTTCTCTAAGTTTTTCCAAATATTGATGCTTGTCTTCCTCTTTCTATGATCTCTTGTATTCTATGAGGGCTACCCTCTTTTTCATCACCTTTTCAGTTACTTCTTCCGAGAACCACAGTGGCCTCCTTTTTATTTTACATTTATTTACTTTACCAACAAAAAGGTTTGTTGCCCTTAAAATATCCCCTTTCAGTTTTGCCCATTGCTTTTCCCATCCTGCTAATGACTCCTTGAGGTATTGCCTCATCTTGGCAAAGTTAGTTTTCTTAAAGTCTAGGACCTTCACTAATAACGAACCACACCATCTGAAGATCACTGGATGCGAGATGATCTCCCACTATAACATCAGAAATGCTATACCTATCGGTAAGCACTAGGTCCAGTATGGCGCCTTCACATGTGGATTCTGTTACCAGTTACTGGAATAATTCTCCCGTTAGAGAATCCAGGAACTCCTTACTTCTAGATTACACTGCAGCAGGGATGCACCAATCAACTTCCAACATATTGCAATCACCTCAGTAGCACTTATCCTTTCATGGCAATGCTGTGAATGTTGTTAATGAAATCTCTGTGCACTTATTCTGCCTGTGAAGGAGATGTGCATATTATACCGATGGAAATGGAGTCCCCATTCCCCTTTTCTAGTTTAACCCACAGTGCCTCCTTCTCCCCTTGTAGGCCCTGTAATTCTGTAGCTTTAATATGATATTTTATATATAGTGCCACTCCTCCTTCCCTTCTTCCTACCCTGTCCTTTCTGAATAAAAGTATAACCCAGGATGATTACATCGTAGTCATGGTTGTCCGTTAATCTTGTCTCCATAATCACCACTAAATCCAAGTCAGCCTCTTACATTAAAGCCTCAACATCTGGGATCTTGTCCCATACTACAGGCATTAATGAACACTGCTTTCCAGACGTTGCCCCCTTTACCCATTTCTATAGAGATATTACATATTTCACTTACCTGAGGGCTTTCTTCACTCATCTCCAATGAATCTATTTTAAAGCCCTCTTCAATAGGTTAGCCAGTCTGCTGCAAGAGACACTTTGACCCTTCTTGAATAGAGGCTTTATTCGTGACTTATGAGTGTAAATCCTGGCACATACATGCACAAATGGCATCACTTGCAAATGGTGATTTCAGAAAGAGCTTTATTTACACATGGATTTGCTTATTATGTGGAAGTTGCAAGGCGGAGTGTTGGGAGATTGGTTAGGATGTGGCCAGGGCGGGTGGAAAATCTATGGGGGGGGGGGGGGATATTCAGCGGCACTAACACAGTTAGCATTGGGGTGTGTCATGGGCATTCTGCGCGGAGCGAAGGCAGCACCCATTGTTAACCGGGCAGCAGCTCAATATCGCCACTGCTCGATTAGCAACCCGCGGGTAAAGCCAGGTGTGACAAAGGCTGGCCTAACTTTACCCTCAGAAGCTAACCGGGCAGCAGCTGAATATTGCCGGTGCCTGGTTAACTTCCAGGTTCTGTGGCTAACCTGGATATTCAATGCCAGTGGCTGGATATGGCCCGGGCATTGAATATACCGGGTTAGTGTTCAGTGGCGACAGCTAGCCACATTAACAGTGCTAGCCGCCACCACTGAATATCTGGCCTTACATGTGTATTTCCCATTTCATATGTAGGACCAACACTGTCCATGCTGGGATTTGCACTTGCTCCTTGGCATAGTTAGGCTTTTAGAAAGTGCTTGTTTCAGCCAGTCCTTTACAGGGGGCGTTAATGAGAATATCCTCCTTAACCCCCCACTGTTTATTTCCCCCTCAAATTTGGAATAAGATAAAGGTAGCAGTAGCTGTACTTAACTGGTGGCATTTACATGTGCAGGCTTGCAATATGGCTGACATACACATAAATGCTAGGATCTATGCATGTAAGAAACAAAAGACCAGCCTACACGTGTAAGTGCCAGTACTATATGTAGCCATGTTTTCCCCCATTGTGTTTTCCCACATGTGAGCTTGTACAATTTCATTTGATTTATTAGATATTTTACCTGCTCTTACAAAAAGCCCAAGGCAGGATCAATAAAAACATACATACCGTTTGAATTGCAGAAAAACAGTATATAAAACATGTTAAATAAATATATAAAATGGCTCCTCCCACTGAACGTGGAGCCCTCCTGCACTTCCTTCTACTCCACGCTTTGCAGAGCCCTTTGTAAAATACTGCTGGAACTGTAAATGTTGTGACTGCAACATCTCAATTCCGATCTTCGCATCTTTTCGAAAATGTGCTTTTTGATGGTTATTGAAAATGCAAGTAAGGGGGGATATTCAAAGTGCTTTAGCTGGTTAACAGATCTGCTAACAGGTTAAAATGTGCTGAATATCGCCACAGACCGCATAAAAAATGCCCAGTTAAATTGGGATGGTTTGTGGGAGGATCGGGGGTGTTGCTGGTCGCCATCTGGTTATGGCGATATTCAGCTGCTAACCTGATACCTTAATTGGTTAAAGTTCAGTCATCTCAATAGCTGTCCTAACTTTAACCACTTATCGCTATCAGGTTAGTGACTGAATATCGCTGCTAACTGGATAATGATGCCATTGTCCAGTAAACCTAGATATTCAGCGCCAGATGCCACATAAGTTCTGGTGCAGAATATTTGGCTTTAATTAAAGCGGCAGCTAGGCACATGAAATAGTCTAGTCAGCTCTGCTGAATATTGGCCCTTAAGTCTTTTGTTTCTTTTACTCTTGTTGGAGTGTCGTGTCTGGCTGTGCCATTTTTTGTTATACTCTGCCTGGTGTACCTTTTGAATGGATGTTGCCCTGTCTAGTCACTAAGGGGTCCATTTATTCTTATTTACTAAGGGGGTTATTTTTGAAGCCTTATTCATTTTTAAAACTTAAAGCTGTGCCCATATGTAAAATACCACATTAGAATGGCAGTGATACACAGCTCTGCACCCAGCATGCTGATTTCTGCATGTCTGCAGTGGGGGCATAATAGAGGTGTTTCTGGGTGTAACTTGGGCGGTAGTCACACCTGCACATCTATGACGTATTTCACAAAGGCTGAAGATTTGCAAGGCAAAATATCTAAACATGCTTATCTACATCTGTTATGAATCACGAATAAGTGGGGGACTCTGTTGTCCACTGGGACTGCTTGTTGTGGTGGTGACTGGAGGAGTCCAGTTTGCGAGTTATTGGTATGACTGGCATCTGTATCCACGTAGGTGTTTCTTCATATACCATTTGTTCCTCTGCAGTGTATCCTCTGCTCCTTTCAGATCCTTCCTACCCCCCCCCCCCCAAAGCACATGACCTGCTGCAGGCACTGTGCCAGTCACAGAGGTCTGCCGCCGTAGGTGGCCACCTAGCCCAGCTAGTGGACGGGCCAGCCATGCAGATGGCATGACAAATGGTACTGTGGTGGTGTCCAGAGGTAAAGGGGGATCACAGCCCATGTGGCTGGTTCACTTTTGCCCTCCTGACACCTCCCTCGTGGCTTTCTGCAGTTCAGAGCATCTTTTGAATGGCCTCTGAACTGGTACCACCACCATCCACTGTCATGCTGTTTTTTTAAAACTTGAGCAACTGGTTACCACAGTTACTTTTTTCAGCATAAGGCAAAGTTTTTCCTCAAAATGTCTTCTAGAAATAAAGCACATTTCGAACTTTCCACCTTGCTGCTCCTTATGCCTGGAACAAACTGCCTGAGTCAGTACGTCAGGCTTCATCTCTGGCCCTTTTCAAATCCAGGCTAAAAACTCACCTCTTTCAGGTTGCTTTTGGATCCTGATTTGCATAGTCTCCTGCTCTCCAAATATGTGTTTCCTTTCCATTCCCCTAGACATATCCTTGTCCCCAGCTGTTGTGTTATCTGTCTCGACTAGACTGAAAACTCTGATGAGCAGGGACCATTTTCTATACGTACGACTTGTAATGCTATGCAAATGATCAGCAGTAGTAGTAGCAGGAGCAGTGTTGCCTGGTTCCTCCCTTGTATGTACTTTGAGAACACTCTACTCGGATAATTAGAAAAATAACTTTACAACAACAAGGAAAGAACTTCAGCTGACAACTTATATCTAACCTTAAAGATCATCATAATTATTTTATACCTTATCCTGCACTCTATTGGAAGTTGCACCAGTGTTGGGGCAACATGCCACCAAATTCTGCACCATTTCCAATGGTCTCAGGGTAGGAGCTGGCAATCAATGAAGAATGCTGTTGCAGTAATTCCATGTAGCTTGTAATAATGCCTGGAAGACCAAATGAAAGTCGTCTTCCTGCAAAAGTGGCCAGAGATGGTGTAACAGCCGCATTTTGTACAAAGCAGATTTTACAAATTATTTGATATGAGAATGGAAAGATAATTTTTGATCTCAATCTCAATATGTATACTTTGGAAGAAAAGTGGAGATGATAGAGACATTTAAATACCTCTATGGTGTCAATGCACAGGAGGCCCTTTCAATTGAAAGGAAGCTCTGGAACGAGTGGTCATAGGATGAAGGTGGAAGGAGATAGACTCAGGAATAATCCAGAGGGTGATGGATGCATGGAACAGCTTCCCGGTGGTGGTGGTAGAGATAAGGACTGTATCCGACTTCAAGAAAGAATAGAACAAGCACGGGGGATCTCTGAGGGAGAGGAAGGAATTGTAGGGCTTTTAGTTTGTTTTAATAGACTAATTTATTAATCTGAACAGTTTATTGTTTACCGTTCAGTTTATCAGGCCATGGTACTGTCACACTTCAATTACTATAATATCATTTACTAGCACTTACTAAAACATACACTACACATGTTACAGATGGCACAGAACATTGATGTCCATATTCTATATGGAGCCTCAAGGTCAGAGCATGTACCACCCATGCTAAAACAGTTGCACTGGTTACCTATATCAAGCCGTATTAAATACAAAGTCCTATTAACATTTAAAATATCACAAAATCTCTCCTCAAGCCTTCTCCAGACCATCCTACACAAGACATCCAAGAACAGAAGGAGAGCCAGCACGCTGAACACACTCACCATCCCAGCAGCAAAAGCGAGAAGCAGCCAAGCAACCTGCTCCCGAGCATTCTCTCTTTATGAATTGAGTCTGTGGAATGTGCTTCCAGACAGAATACGTGCCATAGCTGATCTCGCAAGCTTCCGTAAGGAATTAAAGACTCACCTTTTCCGGGAAACTTTGGGAAATGAAACGTAACCCCACTAATATATACAGTGAACTCTGCGCAGTGTAACAACTAACCCAACCTTGATAAAAGGAACAATCACTAACATGTCCATATTCCCAACATCTCGCCAGCTAGTGTGACGTATCTGCCTAACACCCCAATCCCTTTCCACACACCACACCACAATATACCACGGCCACCATGTTATCTCACACTTCTTAAACACCCTCTACAGTACAACCTTACAAACATGTTAATATTATATTTCATGTAACCTTATGACCTTGTTAATGTTAATTTTATATGTATACCCTACTTAAATATCCAATATAACTTTATGCCTTCATTATTATTGTTATACGTAAACTTTAAGATAGAGTAGTATATAAAAATGGATAAATAAATAAATGCCATTAATAGAAATATTTCCAGTCAAAACTAAAGTCTTTGTGAAAGACTAATACCAAGTAGAATTAAAAGGACTATAAGACATACCTTCTATGGGTTTATCCTTCAAAGAGGCTTCTAATTGTTCTGGCTTAAAGAACACACATTGACTACCCTGCTATATTTGGAGGTATCTGCAAGGAAATCTTAAAAAGAACCGTGCCCCAAGCTGTGAAGTTCTGGGCTTCAATTTAAACACAAATCTCTTTCTCCTTTTTCAAGTCTTGTGAAACCTTAGGGAATATGTTCACTGACATGTCTGAGAATAGCTAATTCATATGAAGAAATAAATCTTTAGATCCCGCTCTCCATCTGAAGCCTTAGATACTAACTCACAGCCATATTTCTCCAGTAATTCAGATAAATCTGGTGAGGCTTGAGAGGCCTGGTTCTCCGCCTCTCCTTTAATGTCTTTCTTCCACACAGAAGGCAGATAATGTACTTAGATGCTGGGGGGAGGAGGAGGGGATAGGAAAGTATTTGATGCAATCTTAAGAGCCTCAACCAGATATTATTTCAGTACGTCACTAGAGGGACTTTGTGGGATATTTTGGAAATGCAAAGTTCTCCTCTGCAGAGAATTCACCAGCAATACTAATTTATTTAAAGCCATTTGATTGTCAGTTGCAAGTTCATCTTTTTTGGAGCAGTGCAAGCTTCTCGTCTATGGGATTCCAGTTCCAGTTTCTGAAATTCATGGGCTGAATCAGCAATAGAGGTGTCCATATTTGAAACATAGGAGGCCAGACACAGTATGGTCTTGCATATATCTTCCAGTCTATTTTCTTGGGGGCATATAGTGGAAACTAAAGTGAAAAAATCAGAAGGCAGGGGAACCACCCAATGCTGATCCCAGCAAATCCTCATCTTTCAATGAGACTGCTGACTTGACTCTTCCATCTGCTTCTGACACCCAAATGCTCATTATAATAGCTGTGGGGGGAGTCCACCTTCTCCCCCGCTTAGTCCATTGCAAGTCAGCAGGGCTGGAACAGCCTCTGCTTCATTGTCTGTGTCTTTCCTCTAAAGCTTGAGCTATGTCTTCTGCATCTTGGCAGCTCCTGCTACTAAGTCATCATAAGAGACCCTGGTGGAGCTATGCACATCTCAAACGGCCCAGCTCATTCTCCAGTGGCTGCAGCTCAGGGCTTCCCCTGGCTGGCTTCAGGAGAGCAAAGTTGTCTAGCAGGCCTGATAATGGAACACACAAGGTCTTCCTTTGCATTTTCCCATGTAATGACACAGATAGGAGGAAAGACCCACAGGAAGCTTGTTGGCATGCTGATGTCATCTGCCAAATCTTGTAAACCTTGTCTTGAATCAGCCACTGACTGGGTAGCATCACCTGCCAACATGACCTCCAGCATCCAGAAAACTTTCCTACTGTGGAAATCCAGGAAAGTTCTGACTTCTCCCTTTGACAGCAATGTTAATCATTGTTCCTCAGCATCTCTCCAGTCCAGTCCCTCTTCACTGGGTTGTGCCCCCCTTCCAGCAGCCTGGGAGACTGAGCACGTCATCATCATGATGACCCTTGCCTTCCTGATTAAATCTAAGGGCCTTTACTCAGTCCTCATTCTTCTTGACCTTTATGCTGCTTTTGACACTGCTGACCACCACCTTCTCCTTGACACATTGTTCTCACTTGGTTTTAGGGGCTCTGTGCTGTCCTGGTTCTCTTCTTATCTCTCCCATCGTTCCTTCAGTGTTTGATCTGGTGGTTCCTCCTCTTCTGCTATCCCACTCTCAGTTGGTGTTCCCCAAGGGTCTGTTCAGGGCCCTCTCCTTTTCTCACTCTATACCCAGTCCCTTGGTGCTCTCATCTCCTCCCATGGTTTTCAGTATTGTTTTTTATGCTGATGACTCTCAAATCTATCTATCTACCCCTGGTATTTCTCTAACTCTCCAGGCCTGTATCTCTGCCTGCCTATCTGATATTGCTGCCTGGATGACTCACCGCCATTTGAAATTGAACAGGGCCAAAACCAAACTTCTTATTTTTCTCCCTAAACCCTCATCCCCTCATCCCCCCTTCCTCCTTTCTCTATTTCTGTTAACACTCTTATACTTCCTGTTTCCTCAGCCCGCAACCTTGGCATCATCTCTGTCTCCTCCCTCTCCTCTACACCTATCCAACAGATAGCTAAAATCCTCTCGTTTCTTTCTCTATAATAATAACAAAATTCGCCCCTTCCTATCTTAACACACTACTAAAACACTTATCCACTCTTTAGTCATCTTCCATCTTGACTATTATAACTTCCTCCTTGCTGGTCTCCCTCTGAGTCATTTCTCTCCCCTTCAATCTGTTCGGAACTTTTCTATGCAGCTAATCTTCTGCCAGCCTTATAACTCCTCTTCTTAAATCACTTCAATGGCTCCCCTTCCATTTCTGTATCCAATTCTAACTTCTCCTTCTGACCTATAAATGCATTCATTCTACTGCCCCTCACTGCCTTTCCTCTCTCCTCTCTCCCTACACCCCTCCTCGTGAACTCTGCTCTTCCTCTAGCTTACTTCTCTCACTGCCCTTTTATTCCACTGCCAACTCCAGACTTCGATCCTTTCACCTTGCTGCTCCTTATGCCTGGAACAAACTACCTGAAACTGTACATCAGGTTTCATCTTGCCCCCTTTTCAAATCCATGCTAAAGGCTCACCTCTTTGAGGCTGCCTTTGGATCCTGATCCCTTGTTCTCCTTGTGTCTCCTTACCCTTCCGTATTTGTACCCTTCTTCTCAACTATCGTACTGTCTGTCTTGATTAGATTGTAAGCTTTGATGAGCAAGGACTGTTTCCAATATGTATCTCTACAGTGCCACGTAACCCTTGTAGCACTATATAAATGATTAATAGTAGTAATAGTAAGAAACATACCTGTACGCATTTATATTTACTAGCTTGCGTTAAATGTTTTTCTGTTAAAATACACCCCTACTTTTGAAAATGCAAACATATGCGTGCATGTCCAAACTCTGCCCAGATTCCATCCCTAGGAACACCCGAACAGGTAAAAGTACACATAAAATGGTGCTATGCATATACTTTCCCCTCACATGTATATAGGTGACATTTTATGTGAGTAATGCACGATTTTACCTGCTGTAATGGTTTTTAAAATTGCTTTCTTCAGTGAATTATGTACTAATTTGCATGGTGCACAAATTTGCTCATTTGCATGCTTTTACTGGTTGATATTCTACATTTTGGGGAATTCTGCAAAAAAAATTAAAATTTTATGCAAAAATTTAGAAAATTTTGCATGCAATATTTTAAAATTCTGCAAAATTCTGCATACTTTATTAGTAAATATTTGCATAGAACTTCCCCATCATAAAGCCTAATTAATTCTTTAGACTCACATTTCCCCTGCCTTTAGCCCCCTTAGTTCTCATGATCCAATCACAGTTCTCTCCCCAAACAAGTCTTCCTAGTCCCCCTGTTATCTCTCCCCCTACCTCTAGCAAGATCCCTACTGCTGTCTGTCCCTAAGGTCTCCCCTCATGCACATACCCCCACCCCACCTCCTTTCTCCCCTCCCTATGCACCAAACCTTAATTCTTTCTTACCTCTCCTTCTTTCTTTCCAGGCATATGCCTCCACCTTTCTTTCTCACCACCCACAGGCATACACCCATCTCCAGCCCCCAGCCACCCCAACTCACCAGCAGCCCATCTCCAGCCCCAGCCATCCCCCAACTCACCAGCAGCTGATCTCTAGACCCTGCCACCCCCTACTCGCCACCAGCCCTTCTCTTGCCCCCAGTCACCTCCTCACTCACCAGCAACACTTTTCTTTTGCCCAGTTGCAGTGGCTCTATAACACAGCTATGGGAGCATTTCCCTTTGCTCCTGCGGCTGTGCTAGATTCTTTTTGCTGGCACCAGGCTTTCAAAAGTTAAACAGAAATGCTTCCTGTAAGAAACAGAAAGCGCTTCTGTTTACCTATTGAAAATGTTTCATGCTGGTGCTGGAATCCAGCACAGTCTCTGGAGCAAACAGAAATGCTTCTGCAGCCCTGAAAAGGTAAACATTAAGACAGGATCAGGCACCCTTAAAGCTTGTGCACCAAGCATGCACCATTGTCTGCTAATGCTGGTGCCTGCTCAGAATTCTACACAGCAAGTGCAGAATTCTGTGCATGTGGGGAATTTTGTGCAAAGTTTGCATTGTGCAGTTATGCAGAATTCCTCCAGGAGTAATTTTCAAAAGAACCTTTTGAGGTCAGCATCTGGTGCTAACTGCACTTTAAAAAAATGATTTGTTCCAGCCAATGGTCAGATTTTAACTGGACAGCTTAATATGCAGCTCAGATTTAGCTGTTTACAGTGAGAAGGGGCCAAGGGAGTTCTGGGGCGGGGTCAAAATGTATCTAGATAGCAGCAATATTTAGCCACCAGGTGGAGAAATTTATCCATTCAGGGGAGGCTGCATAACTAACATGCCAAATGTTAAATTAATATATTATCCATTAAAGTTTATGAGTGCATATTGATTGTCCTTGCTTAACTGAATAGGGCTGCTGAATATTGGGCATAAAGATAAGCCAATAAATCATTCACTTATCTGAATGTGGTGGCTGCAGCTTCAAACATTAACCCTTTAATTTTGTATGAACACATGCAGAAGTGGAACAGTTCGACATGAGAGTGCCACATTCCATTTATACGGCACAAATGCTTCAGAATGGCGTTAGTGAACAGCATGGACTTAGTTCTGGGAGCAAATGGTCATGTTATGCCTGCAAAATCTAGTGGCTTAGTCCTAGCTGGGCTGCACTTACTGCTGCGTAACATGCAGTTTTTCTGTGACACAGGTTAAAGAGTGTTAGAGAGAAAGGGAGAGAGAGTGGTCACCATTTCATACTCGCCCCTTCTGCTACTTCCTCTTGTGAGGGGTTTTGAACTTTAGTGGGCGTTTATTGAGGTCTGCTTGCAGGGTTTGACTCTATACAGCCTTGAAATTCAGGTGATCACAGGCTGGGCTTCTTTTCCTAGGCAATGTCCCTCATCCCTATGCAAACAGCTGGAGAGGACTTTAACCCCTGTCGTACTGTGACATAAAGCCTCTTTCATGAAAAATGAAAACATTCACAATATTAGAGACAGCCTGTTTTTTGGTCCTTCTATAACCATGCATATTCCTTCTGTCTTTTTCCCTTCACTGTTGTCATGCAGTGTCCTTGTACCACCAAGGATGCCATGGGTTCCTTGCTGAAAATGGCTACGTATATTATGGGCCCAATTCTGGGATGCAGCCTGATTCCCCCTCTGGCTTCCCCCCATATTTCCTGAGCAGCATGTCAGAGAGCGCTGGCGGGAGGAGGGATGGGGCGGGGCCAGGGCGGGCCAGCCTGGCAGGACGTACAGGGTCAATTCAGGTCACTGCCCTGTACGTCTTGCTGGGCCCTTGGGGATGTGCTGCCTATTCCACCTCAAATGGTGGAGTAAGCAGCACAGAACTGGCGATCGGGCCTGGGGATCCCCCCGGGACCGGGGCTGGGTGCGAGGGGGGTCCCCACAGCCCAATCCAGGCCAACACAGGCCAGCCGTGAGTGGGGCAGCAGGGATAAGGGGGGGCTAAAGCCGCAGGAGTCAGGGGCACCTGTAGGGAGGATGTCCCTGCAGGCGGCAGGGGCATGCCAGGCCATCCTCGGGCCCGATTCTGGTTATCGTGGGAATGTTTTGTTCCCACGGTCCAGAATTGGGTCCAAAGGGGCCCGTCTTGCTTGGGGCCGTCCAGATGGCCTGGATGTGCCCCTACCTGAATGGGGCTCCACATGTCTTTCAAATAATATTTATTGTTTATGCAATGCACATACATTATACATAATAGTCTTTCTCTCATGAACTAACAGGTATAGTGAGGAGGGCCATATTCGAAGCCATTAAATAGTAGGTAAATAGTGACTTATCCTACTAAACTGTCCTGTGAAAAATGCCCTCAGAGCAGCTAAAATATATCTGTAGGGTTCACAACAGTTACACTTTTAGCCTCATTATAAAGGTTATACTCTGGATGGTCTTTAGGTTGGTGTAAATTTCCAAGAGTATGCCATCTATTTTCTCTTTCATTTGCCAGCAGAAAAGCAGAGCTGCCAAGTTGCCCATTTCCAGGAGGGAGATTTGGGGCCAGTCCTGGATTTCTGACAACCCTAGCCTGATGCATTAAGACGTGCAGCACTGATTTCAATGGGTAGAAATGCGGACTACAAATATCACACTGCACTGGGATGTAAGTTCAAAAGCGGGACAGACCAAATAGTCTTCCTCCTGGAACGGGGTAACTGGCAAAAAAGCAGGCATGGGTAGTTTTAACATACCTGTTTTATGCAAAATTTCAAAGGAAAAGTAACCACATAGTTTCCAGGGTTTCAAGTTTCCCATTTCCAGGGGTGAGGCTTTTTGGCCAGTTCTGGTTTTAAATTTGTCTTGCAATGCAGTATGGTGTTTGTAGTCCCTGATTTTATCCATTGAAATTAGTGCTGCAAGTCCCATAATGCAGCAGAATGAAATGATCAGAAATCCAGAAATGGCATAAAATCTGACTCCTGAAACTGGGTAACGTCAACTCTGGTTTTCCCTTTTGAAAATGTTGGTAAACCATGCCCATTAAAGCTTAAATCTTGCACGGTCTCAGTCTGAATCAGTGTCTTAATTTGAATTTAAAAATGGCTTATATTATGTAAACGCTCAGATTTCATATATCTATTTCCTTCTAACTTCATGGGAATTTGCTTTCCTTTGCTTGTAAAGGCTGGGAGGGAAATCTCCTGAGAATGTACCCTCCTGTGACCCTCAAACTGCAGCAGCTACGACCCTTCTCCTGGGGTCTGAGAGTGTTTCTTCCATGTCCCAGTGAACACACTTGAACATGAATCTGGCCCTTCACATATCTAACCACTGAAAGAAAACTGCGGGACAGAGAAAGGTAAAATCCAATGGTAGGAAACAAAGGGATAATGTGTACGGTAAACGTCTTCGGTTCAGGACCCGCTCAGGATAACAGGCAAAATCAGAAAGTCCATCAGAAAATAAAGATGCTCTAGGATCAACTTGTTTAGGCTGTTTTCTTTATATTTTAATGCTCTGCAACTATTACAAGTCGGATTTTACATTGGACACCATTGGACAGTGACATTGCCTGTTATCTTGAAGAGAGCACTTTTCATACCCCCGTCATGCCTGTAACACAGGCCTGCAAGCAAATATTCCCCATGGAGCTTCCCTTTTGAAAATTTGGGGGACTGTGCATAATATGCCGGTGCAATGCATATGAGGACAACTATCTGTAGGGATTTCAAAATTAAATTCTCATAAGTACTTTAAAGCGCCTGCCCCAACCCCAGTCCTAGCTCAGCTCCCAGCCACACTGCTTTTTCAGCACCAGTAACAACAGTACATATGTCCTTGAGCAACATGCATATTTTATCTGCATTCACAGGACAAGGAGAAAGGCAATTATCAAGCTGAACATATTTAACCTGCATCAAAGCTTCTAAAGATCACCCTCTAAAGTCATCACAAACAACTATCTGGTTGCTCTACCTTCTTCTGTTGATTATCTTAATGGTGTCTCATCTCCAAAACCATTTACAGGTCTTCCACAACTCATTAAAGGAACCTGACCCACAATTGGGGAAACAATGATATGTAAGTCACAATAAAGTTATGTTGTTACATTAGCTACCATAGTGCACTGAATTTTGTGGGCAGCAGCCAAGATCTTTCTGTGTTATTTCACTCTCTGCTTGATTGTGCCAGACCGGTTTGATTATCATTATAGTGTTATCCAGTTCTATTCTATTAAGCCCTTTTTATGTTCATGTTACAGGTTAATTTATACTTTTATTTCATGCACTACTTGGCTTTACTGATTAATATGCCCCACGGCATTCAATAAAGTCAGGCACTGGAGAAGATAAGAGCGGTATTAATCTCTAACATTCCCATAAATTTGCCTTAATAAAACACAGTGGCACTAACACAATAGATATCTCCAAAATGTTTGTAAAGCCAGACTGAAAATATAACTCTTAGCACTGCAGGTCCCACTGCATATTTCCCAGTGCTGCTGCGAATGGTTACGTTTCCACTCTATTTTTTACTTTTACGTTTGGCGCAGGTTTGGTTCTCATGAGAAGTGTTGGATTGGCCCCAGTGGAAAGCCAGCATGCTCCATACTGTATAAAGATGCAGCAGTGGAAGGGCGCGTGTCCCAACACTGGTGGTTTTACAGTGACACAAGCAGCCAGCCGGTGGGTTCACCAAGTGACTTTCTCTTCTGGTCCTTAGTGGCTTGAGGGGGTTTTGAACCAGCAACGTGGAAGTGAGAGGGGCAGCATTGTGTTTTTGTGCTTTACTTCAGTGGTTATAGTTTAGGGATCTAACAATTTTCTCATTTTCTGAAAGTCTCAGTTATTAATTTAATTTGCTCCTTCGACCTAATGGTGCTAGTCAGAGCTCTTAATTCATAAGCTGAACAGAATTAGTTCTTGTGCTTGTTGTGCATCACCAGCGACTGACTCTACAGGAAGGCAATAGACTGGAATGAGTTAAGTAAAAGGAAAGTTGAAGATGAAGGCCGGAAGCAGGAGAGGGAACACCTTAGGTAATAATTAGCATTTTCTAATGTGTTCTGGAGCAGTCTGGGGAACAGATTCCAACAGGGAGCGATAGTAAGCAATGATGCACGATGAGAGGTGTGCAAGGATTTGTAACTGCCCATTACCATAGAAAATGTTCCATTTATTTTTCTTTGCTTTCTGCCTTCTGGTAGTTAGCTGTTACTTAAAATGCCTTGCTGACTCTGCAGACTCCCAGAAAGAAAACCTGATGTAACTGCAAAAGCGCTACACCATTGAAATTCTGCAAAATTCAAAATATGATTTAAAATGATAATTTGCCTTTTAAAATGCTGATAAATAAGGGGCTAATTTCATAATTGGGTGCCTATGTGAAATGTTCAAAAAGAAGCCTGTTTTATGTTCCTTTGGGAAATATGCTTTCAGCATTATCTCTAAGGGAAGTAGATACTAAAATGCATTTTGGGAACAACACCTGATATTGGCCCATTACTGTGCAGCAAAGGACAAAACATACATTATTTTACCCCACTGTGCATTGAGTAATAATGAGATGCAGAGCATACAGATGCATGCAAAACACTTCATTAATATTCAAATGGATAACACAGTTCCTTTTCGTCCCTCTAGTCCAGTCCCGGAACCTGTGAGTTTAGTACCTCCTCCAGCAGCTTTGGAGACTGAAACACGTCATCGCTCTGATAACACCGGTATAAGTAGGGAAGGATCGCCTTTCCCCGCCAGTAGTTTCAGTCTCCATAGCTGCCGGAGAAGGTGCTGAGCCTAGGGGTCTGGGCTCAGGCAGTAGCAAATAAGCAGAGCTTAAATTGGGATTTTTCTGTTTGGAACCTAAGTAGTGGCCAGGAGTTGGAGATAGAGTAGGGCTGCAAAGGTCTGGTTGCCTCCTCTGTCTCTCTCTCCCTCTGTCCTCTTGCTCCCCCCCCCCCCACGT
The DNA here is from genome assembly GCA_033557465.1 of Ichthyophis bannanicus. Taxonomy (NCBI): domain Eukaryota; kingdom Metazoa; phylum Chordata; class Amphibia; order Gymnophiona; family Ichthyophiidae; genus Ichthyophis; species Ichthyophis bannanicus. The sequence continues at coordinate 521,790,826 of CM066036.1, read as the reverse complement.
GCAGAAGAACAGCACCGCGGTGGAAGATCTGGCGTGAAGAGCCTCCCTGTTCCCGATCCCACATGAACGGGTGAGGAGCAGGTGGCAGGCGCAGCCGGCAGCGTGTCTGTAGCCGGAGGAGGCAGGAGGATCGCTGCAGTGTCTCTCTACCCCGGAGCCAAAGCCGCTGATCCGGCTGAGCTCCGGTGGTGGATCGAGGCCCCCGGAGTGCAGGAAACCACGGTAAGCCTCCGGTTAGCATTTTTGAGGGTCGGCCACATGCGGGGAGGCCGGGGAGCTCAGATCTCGGTGTTTTAGTGGGGATCGGGAGTGACGGCCTGACCGCGTGGTGTTCTTGTGGGAAGTGCGAGGGCAGACATTTTGTGTCTTTTCGGCACAGCAGGCTCACAGAAACTGGGAGAGAAGAGGCAGTTGGTCTCCTGAGGATTTGTTTGTGCGTGCTGGATTCTGTGAAAGTAGGTTTAAGAAGAGTCAGTGAGGGGCCTCACATGTAAGAAAAAAAGAAAAAAAATATATAGACATAGTTCTTTTGTTTTTAAACCCCCGAAGGAAGGGGTGTTTGGCTACCGGGGAGTGACTTGGGGGTTCCTGGTAGCTGGTTTTCTGTGGGGAGCGTGCTCAGGGATAGCATGCCTGCTAGGCCTCGGTGCCTAGTTTGTGGCACGAGACGAGGCTCGGTCCTAAAGTCAGGTGTTTGTAGAGGCTGCACCCAGGAAGCGGCGCTGATGGAGCAGGTACTAGAGGGGGGGGGGTCAGGGGGGCAGGGGATGGTGTCCCAGAGTCAGGATGACATCCTGCCTCCATCTCTGGTCCCCTCTGAGCCTGTGGCCGGGCCATCTACGGCAGGGGAGCCGACAGGGTCCAATGGGGGGACAGCCCTTGGTTCCCCCTGGATTTCTTTTTGCTGATGCAGCAGGCATTTTCTCTACTGCAGCCCGGTATGGCCACTCTTCCTGCCAGTGTATGGGGGGAGAAGCGCCTGGGGAGCCCATTAAGGCAGGAGGCTGCAGGTACCCCTGCTAAAAGAAGTATGGGGGTGGGGTAGAGATGTTGGCATCTATGCCCTTAGAAGATCTCGAGGCAACAGAAGGGGATCTGTAAGAAGATTCCGTAGAGGAGTTAGAAGAGGGCGAGCTGCCGGATGCGGAACAGCAGGCTATATAGTCAGGGTGTTTAGGCGGGAGGAGTTGCCAGTGCTGATTACCGAATCCCTTAAGGCACTTAATATGCCGGCTGCGGTTCCAGCAACGGATTAGGCATTGGAGGATCCATTGTTAGAAGCTGTACGTACGACGCAGTGGGTATTTCCTATTCACAGAGTGTTCAGGAACATGATTCAGGAAGAGTGGGATTTGCCTGAGTCAGCCCTCAAGGGCTCTAGGGCTATAGCTAGACTCTATCCGCTGTCTGACCAGGATAGGGATCTTTTTCGCTCCCCAAGGATTGACGCAGCAGTATCGGCGGTTACGAAGAAGACGACGATCCCGGTAGAGGGGTCGGCGGTGCTTAAGGATGGTCAAGATAGGAAGCTAGATACGTTGTTGAAGCAGGTGTTTGACATAAGTGCCCTGTCCATGCAGGCCTCTATCGCGGGGGCTTGGGTGGCGAGAGCCTGTCTGCGTTGGTCTCAGCGACTACAGATGGATCAGGTAGGGGAGCAGGTGGATGAGGTGTATCGTCTGGAGTCCGGGACCGCCTATTTGGCGGATATTCATTATGACCTGATCTGAGGGCTTGTAAAAAATATGGCTTCGGTGGTGGCAGCCCGGCGGTATTTGTGGTTGCATAACTGGGCGGCAGACAGTACTTCAAAGACGCGGCTCAATAAGCTCCCTTTTAGGGTGAAGCTGTTGTTCGGAGAAGATTTGGACAAGTTAGTCAAGGATTTGGGAGAGTCTAAAGGGGGTCGATTGCCTGAAGATCAACCAAAACAAGGCCGCCCTAGCCCGGCTCCCAAAGGGTCGCAGAGAGAATACCGTAGGTTTCATTCGCCCCGCTTTGGGCAGTTTCAGTGGGGCAGGTTTCCTATGCGAGGCCAGGGGTTTTGAGGATTTCAAAGGGCAGGTAGAGGTTTTGCGCTCGTCTCGTCCTCGAACCTTAAGAAGCCACAATGAGATGAGGGGGACTCAAGTGGGGTGCGAGCCGGTAGGGGGACGTCTGCGGGACTTTTACTCTGCCTGGGTCCAAATAACGTCAGATCAGTGGGTGTTGGAGGTTATTTGAGAGGGCTACGCTCTGGAGCTCCAACGACCAGTGGTAGATGTATTTATCCAGTCTCCTTGCAGGGCATGGATCAAGTACTGGGCGTTGCAGGAGACTTCAAAGATTGTTACAACTTCAAGCAGTGGTGCCAGTTCCGCCGGAACTGTGCGGATATGGTCGGTACTCCATTTATTTCATGGTACCAAAGAAAGACGGCGTGTTTCGGCCCATTCTAGACTTAAAAAGAGTGAATTGCTGTCTCCGGGTGTCACATTTCCATATGGAAATTTTACGGTCCATGATTGTGGCAGTCAGAAAAAGAGAGTTCCTTACGTCGTTGGATCTAACAGAGGCCTATTTACATATTCCCATTTGGCAAGAGCATCAACAATTTCTTCAGTTTGCCGTGCCCATGAGGCATTTCCAATTCCGGGCCTTGCCGTTTGGCCTGGTGACGGCCCCAAGGACGTTCACCAAGGTTATGGTGGTGGTGGTAGCGGCTCTTCACAAGGAGGGAGTGATGGTGCATCCATATTTGGACGATTGATTGATTTGGGCAAAGTCAGAGGAAGAGAGCAAAAAAGCCACATCCCGGGTGGTGCAGTTATTACAGAGCCTGGGATGGGTGGTCAACTTCTCCAAGAGCAAGCTGGTCCCGTCACAGTCCCTAGAATACCTGGGGGCGCGGTTCGACACAGCGCAGGGAAAGGTCTTTCTTCCAGTGGAGCGGTTGCAGGGCTTGAGGGCACTGGTGCGGAGGTTTATTTTATTTATTTATTTAGCTGTATTTATATCCCGCTTTTCACCGGGTCAAAGCGGTCAATTGGGGGATACATTTAACACGAGGGGATATGAGACACATACGCTAATACTTACAGGGAACATGGGCAATGGAGAGTTAAGTGGCTTGCCCAAGACCACAAGGAGTGCCTGTAGGACTAGAAATCCCAGTCCCTCCGGCCTGAGATTGCTGTCCCCAGGTGGGACTTGAACCCCCGGCCCTCCGGCCTGAAGTACCTTGTCCTAACCACTAGACCACTCTTCCCTATGGTTTGTGTCCCAGAGGGCTCCCACAGCCTGGCATTACCTGCAATTGCTCAGAACAATGGCAGCCACGATAGAGGTGGTTCCGTGGGCCAGGGCACACATGAGACCATTGCAAATGGCTCTACTACGGTGTTGGTCACACCAGTCACATGCGCTGTCGCAGCGGCTGGTTTGCCCGCCGGAGATGAGACAGGAGCTTCTCTGGTGGTCTCGGTGAGAGAACGTGGAGAAGGGAATGCCCCTGGAGGCTCCGGCCTAGAGGACCTTGACAACGGATGCAAGTCTTACAGGGTGGGGAGCGCATTTCGAAGGAAGATTCGTGCAGGGGCAGTGGTCGGTGCTAGAGACAGAGTGGTCGATCAACAAACTGGAAATGAGGGCAGTGTATTTGGCCTTATTAGAGTTCCAGTTGTGCCTGGGTCGGTCGGCGGTTTGGGTGCTCTCCGACAATGCAACCACGGTAGCCTACATCAATCGGCAGGGCGGCACGGGGAGTGCGGCGTTGGAGGCAGAAGCAAGTCAGCTGTTGGCCTGGGCTGAACTAAATCTGCTGGCCATCTTGGCTCAGCATGTAGCAGGAGTAGACAATGTCGAGGCGGATTATTTGAGTCGTCACAAGGTGGATCCAGGAGAATGGTCGCTTCACCCGGACGTGTTTGCACTGATCGCAAAGGGCTGGGGGACGCAGATAATGGATCTGATGGCGACCTTCGAGTCTGCAAAAGCAGCCCGGTTTTACAGCAGGTGACGAGAAAGGATGTCGGAGGGTCTCAACGCGTTGATGCAGAAGTGGCAAGTCGAGGGGCTCGTCTACGTTTTTCCACCATGGGCGCTCATCGGACGGGTGGTGCAGTGCATAGAGCATCACCGGGGCCTAGTGGTTCTGGTGGCGCCGGACTGGCTGAGAAGGCCATGGTATGCAGATCTGGTTCGTTTACTGGAGGACAGGCTGTGGCAGCTCCCGCTGAGGGAGGATCTGTTGCTTCAGGGGCCACTACCATGCCGCAGGTGGGTCGATTCTCGCTTACGGCTTGGATCTTGAAAGGGCGAGGATGAAAGCCAAAGGTTATTCGGTGGCAGTCATTTCTACATTGCTGAAGGCGAGGCAGAGGTCTATCTCCTTAGCTTATGTGCGGGTCTGGCGCATTTTAGAGGCCTGGTGTGTGGACAGACGGGTATGGCCCTCAGTGGCGTCTATTTTGCAGATCCTGTCATTTTTGCAGGACGGTTTTGAGAAGGGACTGGTAGCCAGTTCTTTGAGGGTGCAATTGGCGGCGATCTCGTGTTACCGAGGTAAAGTCCAAGGAGAGGTGTTGGGGGCGCATGCGGATGTTCAATGTTTTTTGCGGGCCGTATTGCTTTTGTGGCCTCCACGCCGGTGCTCGGTTCCCCCGTGGGACCTGAATCTAGTGTTGGAAGCATTGGTCAGAGCGCCTTTTGGGCCGTTAGGTAAGGTGTCCTTGAAGGATTTGACATTAAAGATGATTTTCCTAGTGGCCATTTGCTCAGCTCGCAGGATTTCTGAGTTGCAGGCTTTGTCCTGTAAGGAACAGTTTCTGTCGTTCTCAGATCAGAAGGTGGTGCTGTGGCCGGTTCCCGCATTTTTGCCCAAGGTGGTTTCTGTTTTTCACGTCAACCAGGCGGTCTCATTACCGGTGTTCTCTGGAGAGGATAAGGAGGCCATGGGAGGTAGGTTACAGCTTCCTGATGTTCGTTGATCTATTAAGCGGTACCTCTGCGGGACAGAGTCCTTCTGTAAGTCGGATCAGTTATTTGTATTGTTTGGAGGTCCGCGGAAAGGGGAAGCTGCGACTAAAGCGTCCATTTCCAGATGGTTGAAGGAAGCCATTGCAGCGGCATATATTTTGAAAGGTAAGGTGGTTCCGGAGGGTCTCAGGGCTCATCGACTAAAGCGCAAGCGGCCTCCTGGGCAGAATTTGCTTTGGTGCCGGCGGCGGAGATTTGGAAGGCGGCGACCTGGTCGTCCTTGAATTCGTTTGTCAAGCATTATTGCCTAGATGTGCAGGCGGCAAGTGATGTACGATTTGGGTTGGTGGTACTTCAGGCTGCTCTGGCAGGGCCCTCCCGTTGATATTTACTGCTCTGTTACATCCTCACAGGTTCCGTGACTGGACTAGAGGGACGAAAAGGAAGGTGAAATTAGACTTACCTGCTAATTGTTGTTCCTTAAGGAACTCTAGTGCAGCACCGGATCCCACTCGGGGTTCCAGGTTTTTCGGATCAGCCTGAAGTCCTTACAGGGCAGAGTGGTGATAGGAAGGCGTTTACAGGATGGCGTCGGTCATCGGATCGCATGGGGGTCTCTCTCTCTCAAGATTTCTATTTTCTAGCAGAGAGGGGGAAACCTTCCTATGCAGTACTTAGTTTTTCGCTGAAGTTTTTCTTCCAGGGGGGGCTTCTCTTAGGTGTAAGGATGTTATCAAACAAGTGTTGATGTTTAACAGTTGTGGTTAAAAATAAATAAATAGAAATAAAGTGGTTATGGGTACGGCTAAGGCTGTTTGGATGGCAAATTAACTACTTATTTGTTGCTCTGCTGAGTCTGCTTTGTCAATAGGTACTGGCGGGGAGAGGCGGTCCTTGCCTACTTATACCGGTGTCATCAGAGCGATGACATGTTTCAGTCTCCAAAACTGCTGGAGGAGGTACTTAACTCACAGGTTCTGGGACTGGACTAGAGTTCCTTAAGGAACAACAATTAGCAGGTAAGTCTAATTTCACCTTTGTGTTGAATCCCATAAGCTGCATTATTCTTGGAAAAATAATTCCAGTTCAAAGCTGGCATTATTTTTCCAGTCTGGGAGCATCAGGCCACTAACATGTGAACCAATGTTCCTGGCTGTCATCTTAAAGGGCCAGGCCGATGTTCAGCGATGACCTCCCTTAAAACAGTGATGAGTACATTCCTCTAAAAGATGGCCTCAAGTAGACTGCCCCCTTCTAGAAGGCATCCCCTCAAGAAGGCACCCCCTAAAAACTAGCCCCTGAAGGACTCCCCACATCATCTAGACTCCCCTAAGTGTACCTTAGCCAATTATTGGTGGTGTAGTAGCGATCCCAGTTGTTCCTCCCCCTCCAGCACCAGGTTCAAAAACACTGCTGGAACCCTAGGCTATTAACACTAAGAGTCAAGCTGCCATATACTACCACTAGTGAAACAGGAGCAACTATGGATCCCTTTTGCCCTCAAAATTCTGCACCTCCAATGGAGGGGACCTAGAGGAGAGTGAAAGGTGTCCTGTGAGGGGGGATCTTCTTGGTGGGGCACCTTCTGGAGGGACTGTTCTATTTAGGGAGGTGCCTACTGTAGGGGTCCATTCGACTTGGAGGGCCATTCTCTTGGGGAGGTGGGGAGGGCTTGTTGAACACTGGCCTAGCAAGGAGCATCAGGCCACATGTTGGTTGCCCTATCCTCCCCGCCAGGAAAATTAATGCTAGCTTAGAACTCAGAACATAAGACATGCCATACTGGGTCAAACCAGGTCCATCAAGCCCAGTACCCTGTTTCCAACAGTGGCCAATCCAGGTCACAAGTATCTGGCAGGTTCCAAAATGATACATAGGTTCCACAATGTTTTGTCCTGGGGTAAGCAGAGGATTTCCTGGGTCCTCTTTAATAACGGTTTATGGACCTCTCCTCCAGGAACTTGTCCAGACCTTTTTTTACACCCTTTACCACATCCTCCAATAACGAATTACAGAGTTTGATTATGTGTTGAGTGAAAACATATTTTCTCTTATTACTCTATAGCTTCATTGTGTGTCCCCTAGTCTTTCTACTTTTTGATGGAGTAACAACCTATCTATGTTCACCGTTCTACTCCATTCATTCATTCATAGCCTTTATCATATCTCCCCTCAGCCTTCTCTTTTCCAAGTTGAAGAGCCCCAACCTTTTAAGCCTTTCCTCATAGGGGTATCCTTCCATCCCCTTTACCATTTTGATGGTTCCTCCCTGTACCTTTTCTAATTCTGATATATCCTTTTTGCGGTATAATAAATAAATAAAATTAACTCTTGATCTTCTAGGTATTTGCTCTAACCACTAGGCTACTCATCCACTCCTAAACAAAGGCTATATGTTCAGTAATTTTATTTTTTATAATGGTTTCTACCATTTTGCCTGGTACTGACGTCAGGCTCACCGGTCTGTAGTTTCCTGGATCACCTCTGGAACCCTGTTATTTTTCCAAGAATAACACAACTTGTGATGTTCATGTCATGTATACAACGTGTCGTCAAGTCAGTGGTGACTCAGCAGCCCCTGGGTTTTTATGGCAGTGTAACCAGAAGTGGATTGCCAGGCCTTTCTTCCAAGGCAATGGAGGGTTAAATGACTTGCCCAAGGCCACAAAGAGTGCTAGTGGGAAACAAACCCTGGTGTCTTATGTACCAAGCCAGCACTCAAACCACTAGGATATTCCTCCATGATGCTCATGGCAACATGGGTTATTTCTTTACTATAGGAGTCATTGACCTGCAGTTCTGGATTATCGCAGATCAGTGACTCCAATGGTAAATTAAACTGACGTAAAATGCAGATTTTACTGCAGCTTAGCAACTAGATCCCCCTACAAGTTACAAATACAATTACACAAATTTGCATCTGCGCTGAAGGCGTAAATGTGTTCAGGTGCGCTATGTGCATGTATTTTATAAAAGATGTGAACACATTGCATCTCTACCCTAATTCTAGCCAAACTATACCTCCAGGAATGCCAACTTGCAGATCATGTAAAAGTAGCCACAATCCTGTGGTGCACCTGCTTTCTAAGCATTTATATCCAATTTTATAACAGAGATCTTCCTGTGTAAAACATGCATGTCATATATCTTAAAAGAGAAAGGTACATTCAGTAAGCTTTCGGCAATACGAGGAATCCTCGAGTCTAGGGCTGTGTCCCCAGGACCTTTCATAGGTCTGATTTTATAACATGTTTTCACCATAGGCACAATATAGAGCAAAACCATTTAGAAGTCAGCTAAGAACATAAGAATTGCTATATTGTGTTAGACCAAATGTCCATCCAGCCCACTGTCCTTTCAACAGTGACCAATCCAGGTCACAAGTACTTGGCAGGATCCTGAAAAGTAGCTAGAATCCATGCTACTTACCAGAGCTGGCTTCGCTGCCCCCCCAGCTGCCGCCGCCCCCCCTCAGCTGCTATCATCCTCATCAGCTGTTGCCAATTCTGTCTCAGGAATGGGAGGTGGGCAGTGGGAGCGGCAGTATTTCCAAAAGCAGTGGCTTTTTGCCACCATCACTGGAAATACTGCTGCTGCCTGCCTCCCCCTCAAATGGAATTGGTGGCAACTGGGGGGGAGGGGCGGCGCAGCTGCCCATGTGTGTCGCTGCCACTGCTGCCCACCCATGCCACCGCCACTGCTCACCCAGGCCAGCTGCCCTAGGAGCCGCCTAGCTTGCCTAGTGGATGGGCTGGCCCTGCTACTTACCCCCAGAAATAAGTAGTGGCTTTCCCCAGGTCTTCCCTAACAGCTTTTGATTTTCCTCTAGGAACTTGTGCAAACCTTTTTTAAACCCAGCCATGCTAACTGCTTTTACCACATCATTTTCTCACATCATCTACCACTCCTTCTCTGCAACGAGTTCCAGAGCTTAATTATGTGTTGAGTGAAAAGAATACTTTCTCATATTTGTTTTAAATGAACCACTTAGTAATTTCATGGTTGTGCCCTAGTCTTTGTACTTTTTGAAAGAGTAAATGATTGATTTGTGTTTCGCTGTTCCACTTCAATCAGGATTTTCTAGACCTCTCTCATGTCTTCTTAGTTGTCTCTTCTCCAAGCTGAAGAGCCCTAAATTCTTTAGCCTTTCCTCAAAGGGAAGTTGTTTCACCCCTTTTATCATTTTGGTCATCCTTTCCTGTAACTTGTCTAATTCTGCTATATATTTTTTGAGATGCAACGACCAGAGTTGCACACAATGCTTAATGTGCGGTCACAACATGGAGCAAAACAAAGGCAGTATTTATTTTATTCTCTGTTCCTTTTCTAATAATTCCTCACATCCTGTTTGCTTTTTTATTTTAATGTATTGTCTATGATGATGCCTGAATCTTCTTCCTTGGTGATGACTCCTAATGTAGAACATAGCATTGTCTAGACACATTTTGGGTGACTTTTCCCTATCTGCATCCCTTTGCACTTGTCCATATTACATTTCATCTGCCATTTGGATGTACAGTCGCCCAGTCTCATAAGGTCCTTCTGCAATTTCTCACAATCCATATAATTTAACAGCTTTTGGATAATTTTGTGGCATCTGCAGATTTGATCACCTCACTCATTGTTTCCATTTCCAAGTCATTTATAAATATGTTAAAAAGCATTTGTCATAGTACAGATCCCTGGCATACTCCACTATTCACCTTCCTCCAATGAGAAAATTGGTCATTAAACCCTACCCTCTGTTTTCTTTTAGTAAGTTGCCAAGCCACAACAGGATGTTATTAATATGTTTGGAGGGGATTTACTGAAATAGATACATCTCTATTTTCATCCATTGCCAGGCTAAGGCATAGTGCCCAGCTTGATATCACATATTTGGTGAAATGTGTGTCTTTAGGCATGAAAGAGCCACTTGTATCCTTCTGACCTGGATTCAGTCTGTGATTACCTGAAATACTTTACACCTTTAAGATGTGTAACAATGCATTACTGATGATGTAAACGGGAAAAAAAAGGAGTTTAATGTAGTCATTATACTGCATAGGTATTTTTGCATCGGAATCTCATTTGGAGGTTACTGTTGATGACCCCTTCTCAGTGAATATGCATTCATGGCAAGCAATTGAAGCTGCATTCAATTACAATATAACTAAGAGTGAAAAGGCACAAATTAAATTAATGAACTACTTTTTCCCAGGTGCACCTGGATGTCTGAATCCTCTTGGAGTAAAATGTTTGTATTCTGTGGTGTTCCCTGCAGAGAGGCCATGCCCTCTTTGTTCTTTCTTGTTCAGTAGTCCTGCTAAACCATTTTCCTTCCTCCTTTCCTTTTCAGTGCGTTTTGAGAAAAAAAGCCATCGAATGCTGTTATTCCCCAGGCTGTCACTCTTTCATGCATACATCAAGTACAGCAGCGACCTCGTGTGGTCACAAGAAGGACACAGCCACTGTTCAAAATCCCATTACTCTTCTCTGAGACATCAACAGTTTTCTCCCTCTCAAAACTGGCTTAAACGTTCCATCTATGTATCTCATTTTTTGGTCTTTCCTCATTCTATCAGCTTCCAGTCTAGTCAGAAGCTGGTTTAATCACACTCACTTTTGTTCACAAGGTGGTGCCATCTGATGCTGAAGTGCTGTGGACCTTCATTTGTGGAACTGATCTGTGGATTTTCTGTTCTAGGTAACCTTTATTTGTGGTACCAGGTTTTTTTTCTTAAGTAGATAACATCTTCACCCTCTAGACCAAAGCTCTTAAACCACAGATGGTGTGTCCTAGTATGCAGGTGCCTTGAATCCCACCGGCAGATAGTCTGTAGTGCTGTGGACGTGGGTGTATCATAGAATTTGTGATTGCAGCTGTCACATTGGAGCCGTTCTTTGCTGGCTCTATGAGCAGGAGATGGGTTTGCATCTTGAACCAAAGTCTCCTGCATGACAGTGCTTGACTGTGTAATATTACTTTGAGTACGTTTTAAACGGCAGTTTAGGACAACTATCCAGAGGGTTGCCATGAGTTGACACCAACTCAACGACAGTTAACAAGAAGAACAGGATTTTTTTTGGTACCTCTGCCATTCTGGACTTACACCATGATGTTTCAGATAGAACTTTTTTTCCCTTCATATAGGTCATATTGCCAAAACATGGCTGTGCTGGGGTCTTTTTGGGATCAATTCTCATGGGTAAAGCTCCTAAATTTGTGAGTTGGTCTCCTAACTTGGCACACTGAACTCTTAAATTTAGGTCCCTAAACAGTGGGTGGTAACAGGGCATGGAATAAAAGTTAGGTGCTTAGCAATGATTTTCAGCACCAGGCAGCAAAGTTAGGCTCCTAAATTTGGGAAAAAGAATAGATACCTAATCTAGAAGAATAACTTTTTAAGCTCCTAAATTTAGGTGAATTTTCTGCTGAAAATTTAGGATCCTTTGGGGCATGTTTACTAAAGAGCATGCTGGTAGTGCATGTTTGGGCTCTGAATCTAGCATGGAGGTTTGTGCCAACTTTAGGGGGTATGTATATCCATCTCCCTGTCATTGGCTATTGCAAATGTGTGGCCCCATGCCATCCAGTATGTAGGTGCACTTAATGCCACCCACTGAAGTAGCATTAAGTGAACCCGCACTAACAGCAACATTCTTGGTTAGTACATGCTGAAAACACCCACACTAATCATAATACACAACCTCTAACCTGCCCTGTTGCTGCCCAATCCATGTTACTCAGTTAGCGCAGGAATTTTGGTGCGGGACAATGTGCTAACTTGCGGAGGGAATTTTAGAAGGGATGTCCAAGTGCAGCATGGGATGTCTAAGCCAGAACGCCTGAAAGAAAAGCAGGCATGTCCAGGTGCACACCTGATTTCACAAACATGGACATGCCTAATATGGATGTCTATGGGGACATCTACATAGACATCCTCCAAATAGTAATTCCAGATCCTAGACATCTAGGACTAGCCTAATGGTTAGAGTAGTGGGCTAAGCACAGGGAAGCCAGGGTTCAAATCCCATTGCTGCTACTGTTGATGTTATACTGACAATGATAGAGTCCTATCTTCTCTAGATGTTTTTTGGCCAAAACAAACACTTTTCATAAGAACATAAGATATGCCATACTGGGTCAGACCAAGGTCCATCAAGTCCAGTATCCTGTTTCCAACAGTGGCCAATCTAGGTCATACGTACCTAGCAGTATCCCCAAAAGACACAGGTTCCACAATGCTTGTATTGGGTCAAGCATTGATATCCTGGTTCCCTTTTTAATAATGGTTTATGGACCTTTCCTCCAGGAACTTGTCCAAACCTTTTTTAAACCCATCTACACTAACAGCCTTTACTACATCCTCTGGTAACAAATTCCAGAGTTTGATTACACGTTGAGTGAAAAAATATTTTCTCTTATTAGTCTTAAATAGTTTACCCTGTAGCTTCATTGCATGTCCCCTAGTCTTTCTATATTCTGATAGCGTAAACAATCGATCTACGTTTACCCATTCCACTCCATTCATTAATTTATAGACTTCTATCATATCTCCCCTCAGCCATCTCTTTTCCAGGTTAAAGAGCCCTAACCTTTGTACCCTCTCTTCATAGGAGTAGCCTTCCATCCCCTTTACCATTTTGGTGGCTCTTCTCTGTACCTTTTCTAATAACGCTATATCCTTTTTAAGATACGGCGACCAGAATTGCACACAATATTCAAGGTGCGGTCGTACCATGGAACGATACAGAGGCATTATAATATCCTTTGTTTTATTTTCCATTCCATTCCTTTTCAGATGCCTGGAGCAGGTATGAACTTAGGCATGACTCCGGAGTCATTTCTGAGATCAGCTGGGGACATCCAGATTCCTGGGAATTCCGCAGTCACACCTTCAACAAGCCTCCATTTAGATTTGGATGTTCTCATCCTGGGCACATCTACAGATCCAGCTTCTAAAATGGCTCTGGAGACGTCTCTGTGCTTGGGATGTCTCTATGCTCGTTTTTGGATGTCCAAAGCATGAATAGGCTTCCAAAATAACCACCTTAGTACAGTGCGCTTACCGCACACTAAACCCTGTGCTAACGGTTAGCATGGCTTAGTAAATATGCCTCTATATTTGAAAATAAGGGATAAATTTAAGCACCTGACTTAGATTCCCAACTGCAGGAACTCAGTTTTATTGAATATCGGATTCTTTATTTTCCATACCAATTTATGTTGATTAGTTTGCTTTTTTCATAAGTCTTTTGTTTAGGAAGCCAATAATTGTGCATTTCGGATGTGCTAGCCTGGTTTCTAGCAATATTTGAGGTAGCCTTCCAAAGATGACTGAGCATTTTATATTGATATTTCTACCATGTACAGGATATAAATTCACTGTTGTCATTTAATTTTGTTCTACTGGGTTTTAAAAAATGTTTCTCTATCGCCATTAGGGCAGCTTTAAATTGTTAATACATTTATTGTATCAGAGGACTGGCATTCATTTTTCATGCAAGTGGTAAGTTATGAAGTAAAAACACGATGGCCATGTATCAAGAGCTCAGGCTAATTTATGCACTAGTAAAACTCAAATTAGCCTATTTGCTGACCAGGTTGTATGATTTGGATATGTAAGTCATCCTGTGCAACAGGTTATATCTGTAGCATTGCCTATGAGATGATACTGGGGCTACGTTGGCGTATTCTAGATCACGTTCCTGATAAGATAAGAGGCGGAGATCGAGGTTCTTGCTTGCTGTATCGCGAACAATTTTGGATTTATAAATTGAATACATTAACACCTGAGGGTTTAAATTCCTCTACAGAATGGTGGAACATCATATGAATATTAAATGAGGGGACGGAGTCTCGAGGGGTTGGTCCATGTCTGTATTGGTTGTCGATTAGTTTCGTCATTTTATTGAGACAAATAAGAAGGAAAAAGGCCTTATTAATCTATGCGCAACAGAGTTTTGAAAAAGGGCTGGGAATCTCGGGAGCCCGAAACACAACATTGGGTCAACAATATATATCATTGCATCTAAGGAGAAAATAAGCGTTCTGATTTCCTTCAGCCTGATTTGATGGTCCACATTGACTGGTTGCTTCTTCTTCCCTGCACCTTGTCGATAAGAGTAATTGTTACGTCGTATCGAGTTATCGAGGGGGGAATCCTTGGGAAAGTTAAGTATACTTCCTTTGAGTTACAACAACCCTGGACCTATGGCTGTTTATGAATAGGTTCGCTTAGATACCTTTCCAAAAGTCCAATAATTGGGTTGGATTTAGTTCCTACATTGGTGACTTTTAGGTTTCTTCAGATGATAGTCCATGTTGCTTGATATGTTTGGATTCATCTCCTATAACTAAATCTAGGTTACCCTGTGATTTGAATATCATATGGGTAAAGTTAGGGGTTGCGTCCCCATTTTATAAAAAGAAAAAAAGGAACATTCATGCCACGAGAGGGATTTTCTCCTTCAAGGCATTAGTTCAGACAAAAATTTTAATGTATTTGTCTATCCCTTTGTATTGGAGAATATTATATTGTGGGGCATAGTGGATTCGGGTTATTAAGTTGAATAGTATGTGCTATTACGCAGCAGGCTGTCATTTGGAGATCCCATAATACGACTTTTTTGTTATATTCTGTCGTAGAAGCAAAATTTCCCCAGTGCATTTCTTATGTTGAAAAGTCTTCTGAAAATTGTGGGCATGATACTTAGCGACAGCAGCTAGCCATTGTAAAGCAGCTAACCGTCACTGCTGAACTTAAGACCTGGATATTCAAGGCCGGAGCCATAGTCGGCCACTGGCATTGAATATCCAGGTGGGTCGATATCAGCAAAGCTAACTGGGCAGCAGGAATATTCACCCACGGCCCAGTTAGCTTCTGCGGTGAAGGTTGGGCCGGCCTTTAAGATGCCTAACTTTCACCGCTTAAGGATAATCGGGCGGCGGCTGAATGTTGCCACTGCCCGGTTATCGCTGGGTGCCAACTCTGCTCTGTCCCTAGCACCAGGGAATTCAGCGGTGGCACCCAGGGATATTCCAGGCACTGCGATTAATGAAGTTAGCACGTCTGCTAACCATATTATTCACGTAGAATAGCGGGCCCAGTATTTTCAGACCAATGAGAATTAAAAGAAATTTGCATGACCACAACCTTAATTTGCAAGATAAATGATCAGTCTGATATGGAAAAATCTAAAAATAAGGACTGCTACTTGCTTAAGAAATATATGGTTACTAAGGTGTAGCTGTCTTTCAGCGCCTTCACGATGTCATTAATTGTGTCACATGGATCTAAAAAGTGACATTTCCTTGTGGTAGTAAATAGGACAAGAAAATAGTTACACCGCTAACTTAAGAACTGCATAAAATAAAATTAGGCAGCATATATATATATCTTGCTGTACACTTCTCCAGGTAAAATCCCAGATATGTAGGAAGAGTTGCATTATTGAAAAAGCTTTGCCTGAAGGTATGATGTCTTTTCTGTAGAAGTGGCTACATCAGAATCAAATCAGATCAGATTTCTTCAGAAGGGTAAAGCCTACAGTGTTCCCGATACCAGGCATTCAAGGTCATTCAGATGTAGCAAGGTTTCACTCTATCCCCCCCCACAAACAAATATGTACACATATGTTATTTATTTATTTATTGGTTTGGGTACTTAGCCCAGGGTAAGTTACAATAAAACAAACATAATAAAAATACAAACAGAACTGCTGCACCCTTCAGGCAACACCCCATAGCATCCCCAACAATCTAACCCACATCTGCCATCTAATACATTCAACACAAAGCTAAATGAATGGGTCTTCAATAGCTTCCTAAAAAGCAGCAAATCCTGAATAAATCATAGGTCCATGGGAGGCTATTCCACAAGCTTGGAATACTAATTGTTAAAGTCCGTGACTCGGTCATTTGTAAATGGGCAATAGCTAACCATGGAAACTCCAATAAGTTCTCATCTCGAGAGCGTATCTTGTTAGACACCTGGTAACAAACATGATTGAAGCCTTAATTGATGCCACTGCTCCCAACTTTCACTCTATCAAGAACATATGGAATCTGTCATGGCCTTAGCTAAGGACCATATACCCATTTGGCTATAGTGAATGGTATCATAGTTTATAGTTTATTAAAATGTGATAAACCGCCCTTCAGGGTCAGCAGAGTGGTTTACATGACATAGATAAATAAATATAATAGATAATCATATGATTAAAAGTGACAGGGGAAGCATCAATGAACTGTGATGTATGCTCCATGTTCACTGCCTAAGGTGGCAATGTGTCCTGCATTTAAAAGGACAACAGAGCCTCATTTGGTTTAAAAAATGGCCATTTTCTTTCTTAGCAAAAAATAAAATCCAATATATCTCAGTAGAGGACTATGACATATTCTCACCGCACATTTCAATATGTCCCTTTAAAGCATCCTTTTGTTTTAAGTTAAAATGTTTTGAACCTTGAAGCATTCTTGAAAGTTGGTCACTCTGTTGCTCACAGATGCCTCTTCAGCATCCTGGAACTGTAGCGCAATCCTTTAATATGCCTGCAAAATTGTTACTGCACTTAACAAAAGCACATGGTGATGATCCCAAGCATTTCAGCTGCCCCACCTCTGGCTAATGCTTGTGACTGTAATCAAAAGAGTTTGGAGACAGTCTCCCATGTGCAACTGTACTCACCGGCAGGAAAGCAGGCACACAGGTATTGCAATGTTCTTAATAATCCCAAATATTCATTAGGGAAATGGAAAGCAGTGCTGTGGGGGATGCAAAGGGGGAAGAGGAGGGGAAGGGCTGTGCTGTATGGTCAGATAAGGCTGTTTGGTAAATCACAGTGCTCGTTCTTCACCAGTATTAATAATGAATATCGATGCTTTCACTGTCAAGATACATTCATTAAAGAACCTGATGCACTGTTGATGTTAGAATCCTACATTTTGATAACAGATTCATTGTTCATCTTCCTGTTATCTTAATATCATATAGGCAGCATTCTATGAGAGGTATATGGCCATTGTAAAAGCTGATCTAGCTTAGTGCCTCAACAAATAAAAGTCAGCCTTTGGCTGTTTTATAAGGTAGTTCCAAGCCTCATAAATTAGTAAATTATGATTACAGGGTTCCCAGACAGGTATGCAATACCATAAACCATTAATTTTTCAATATTGCCCTATTCTGGTAATAGATATGGTAGAATCTGCGTAAATGGAATAGAGCTGTTAAATGAAATATGTTATTAAGGTGGATGAAAATCCTAGCCTTTCATTAAAAAGTCAGGAGCTACATAGGTAAAATATGGGATTTATGACACATGTACCTTTAGCCAGACTATAAAGAGCATTCCTATGGGGTAACTTGGTTGGGAAGAAAACTAAAGTCATACATTGAAAAAATGTCTGCACGTAACAGACAAGCTTACTGTTAGCAACATAGGTGGCCCAGTATTCAAACACTATGCATGCTTGTATCTTGTGATTTGAGTGTGACCAATAGCAGTTATAAATGTGAGTTCTTAAATTCCCTGGCCTAATTTCAAAAAAAGAAGTATGAGCATATTTAAGGCTTGAAAATGTGTTAGTATTGGAGTATGTATATAGTCTTTACATGTGTGCTCAGTTATAAAAGTATCTGCATTGAGTGCCGGTTAGGCACTTAACTGAACATTTACCTCACAATGGCAGAATTGCATGCATCCACTATCAAATCTATGCTGATGACATCATGCTGTATGCACCATTCACCCTAAATAAACCTTCCTATAACAAGCTATAACAATGTTTCACAGATGTCTCCCAACGGCTAGCCACAGACCATCTATCCATAAACTTCAAGAAAACCAAATCCTTATTCATCACCAAGAGCAACTCATTCACCCTACCCACATCCATCACCCTGAACCACACAGAATTTCAAGTTCGACCTGAAGTAAAATACCTGGAAATCACTCTAGACCAGGGGTGGGCAATTCCGGTCCTGGAGGGCCGCAGACCAGTCAGGTTTTCATGATGTCCCTAATGAATATTCATGGACCTATTTCCATGCAATGGAAGGCAGTGGATGCAAATAGATCTCATGAATATTCATTAGGGACATCATGAAAACCTGACTGGTCTGCGGCCCTCCAGGACTGGAATTGCCCACCTATGCTCTAGACCATCACTTCACCCTGAAGACCCAAGTAACGAACACAGCAAAGTCAGTCTACTACAAAACCTGAACTCTTCAGCATCTCCGCCCACTACTCACTCCATCAGATTTCCACTCCTCTCTACAAGCTCTGATTATGCCATACGTCAACTACTGTAACTCCATCTACCATGGACTACCACACTCAATGCTCCTTCCTCTGCAAGCAGCCCTCCACATGACAGCTTGGATCATTCAAGGAGCCTCCAGATAGGATCATATTACCCCCATCCTCAAGCACCTTCAATGGCTCCCACTACAGAGCAGAATACAATACAAAATTCTCTTAATGATATTTAAAACTCTCAATAACCAATCAACCCCACCTTCAAACCCTCATTGGACCACCCCAGACAAACAAACCATGAAGGCACTCCACAAGGAACATCCTAGCCAGCCCCCAAGTAAAAACAAGAAGCACTCAGCAAGCATGTGCTAGATCCTTTGAGCTCTATGTGCCTAACATCTAGAACTCCACCCCCAACACAATAAGGAACACCAAAGACCCTCTCACATTCCACAAACTCCTCAAAACCCACCTGTTCACCCTGCATTTTGGACCCGCCGCCTACCCCCCCCCCCTGTCAAACCTACCTCCCAAAACGAAGAATGTTCTGTAAATAGTTAAAGGTAACATGCCTTTGTCAAAACGTAATGCAAAAAGTTACTGTTCCGTGTAAAGGTTGTTTAACCAGTTCAAAGTTCTATGTACACTGCTTTGACCTCTGCGAAAAGCGGTATAAAAGTTCAGCCAAATAAATAAATAAATAGATAAATAAATAAACAAATAGATAAATCAATCAATCAATCTGCATACTGTATTTGGCAAAACAGTAAACCAATTTGCAAGTCTGGTCTGTGTCTCTAAGTGTCGCTGTTCTCCAGGCCTATGTCCTCCATTAACTAGAAGCAGGCATTTCTGGAGCCTGCAGAAAACGTTCTGCAGCATTGTAGAGGAGATTTCAGATTTCACCCTGTCTCAGTGAGTGTGAAATCTCCTTTGCAATGGCTGCAAATGCAGTACTGCCGAATTTGAGATTAGCAGTAAATCTGAGAGACCGAGATCATACTCTACACATACCCTGGTTAAGGTTCACGATGACCGTCATGGTATGCGCAAAACTAACTCAATTTGGAGAAATTGCCCCGAGATTTCACTCACTGTAAAGGCTACACGAAACCAACACTTAGGACAGATATACGTAATCACTTTGAAATGATAGCATCTAAAGGCAATGTGTAAAATGACTGATCTTAAAAATAATACTTGTGATGGCACTGAGCCATTGAGGAGCTGCAGTCTTTACGAATGTCTAAGAACCGCAGAGCAAGGGGAAATAGTGCAGCTTATGCAGCAACCAAGCAAATTGGGAATCTATCCTTTCTAATTGCTTTTAAGGTTATGCATTTAGTTTATGTAGCTAAACCCATGTTAAAACGTACGGTATCAGGTTTTGCGGAGAAATATGTCTTCCAGACTCAATTATCCTTTCTCATGAACTCTGAAGACGTTTCAAGTCTCGTATCGACGCAGTCCATACACATGTACTGAGAGGGGTGGGAGAGGAGGATTTGAAGGATATAGCAAAGGGTGCCTTCCTTGACTTATGGTTGTTTCTTGTATCCCAGATCATCATTGTTCACCCTGATAAAGACGATCCATATGCTAGAAGCGGCTGAGGGAGGGCGACTGAGTATCCCCCCCCCCCCCCATTACTTTTCTTCCCGGCTTACTACGTCACCCGGAGAGGCAGTATCCCGAGGCAGGGGCAGAGACAAAGAAGCTGCGACTGGGAGACCAGAACCCCAGCCCTGCAATGAACTTTACAGGGCAGAGTAGACCGAGGGCAACAAGAAGGAGCAGTTAGAAAGACTCTGACCCTGCTGCATGAGCTCACCGAGCAACAAGGTTTATTTGTGTTCCTGAAGGACTTTGTGTCTGCAGCTCAGACCACAGAATGCCAAATTGCAAGGCTAGACTTTTAATTACAAATCAATGTGCGTCTCCTCACGGTTAGATACAGTGCGATAGAGCAGCTTTTAAAATAAAGCATTTATTTCAATTAACTGTGGAATAAGTAATTGGTGCCTAACGACCTGTTTGCTTGCAGAACTCATGTGGGGAAAGGCTGCTGTCTCCTTGTTTTCTGCTCCCCTCTGAATAATCTGCGACCTTTGCAACGTTAATCCTGGTGTACGCTCTGCTTACCTCCTAGTATTAATGACAATCACTTGTAACAATGACATTTGATAGCAGCATCTTAAAATGTTTGTCTTTTGTGGATCCTGCAAGTCCAGAGGAACCTCAGTTTGTAGAAGATTCCTTAAATGTGTGTCAGTCATTTCCATACTGTTGTTTGCATTGAAGGGGGAAATACATTGTAGCGTTGTTTTGCATCACGGGAAGTGCAATGCACCGTCACACAGAAGCAGTACTCAAAACTATAGTCCTTACATATATTGTGCAAAAAGCATTTTGGAATAATGTGTTCCTGGAAATAAGATAAGAAAGGGTGTTCTAGAAATGGACCACAGGAAGCAAAATACGTTTATTTCATGACGCAATTCGTCCTTTCACCTCTAAGCGTCGCTGTTCAACCGCTTCTTGATTCGCGGCGCTTGGCTGGTTCTGTAGTTCATATTACGTATTCTGCAAGAAGATGGTAAATGGCAAATTTTCTGTATATGTGAACAATGGTTTTTCTACATACTCTGTTCAAAATAAGAGCAGAAATGAAATTACTTTAAACACGGCATTTAAATAGTAAATGGTAACATATCAGAGTGACAAATATCGGTTTCCTCATTAAGAACAGAAATGTGCCTAATATGAAGTCTTTTCCAGTTGAGCACAAATTAAGTCTTAGAATATAAATTACCATATGCCATGAACGCTTGCAGAACCATTTTTTATATGCTATAATTGATATAATAGGTTTATGATAGACCTAGCCCATGACAAAGCCTAGTGCAAGGGCCGTTTTTCAAATAGTGACAAAGAGAAAGCTTTGGAAGGAAAATCTGTTAAAATTCACTTTCTACAGCCCTTGCTTTATGTTAGTGATTCCTTTTTAGAGAAATGGGAAAAACGCCAAATAGAGGCTCTCAAAAGAAAAGAAAAGCCCTCTTTTCTTGGTAAAAAAAAAAATGTAGTTCCCATCTTGGAAGGGGAAACATACGATGAAACTGTGGTATACATCAAGCTGGTAAACTAGCAGCAAATCTAAGTGGAAAATCTGAGGAAATTGGCAGCAAGGAGTTGGAAAGCAATCTGCAGCAGAGGACAAAGAGGCTGGGTAAGAGTCTGAGTCACAGCCCTCTTCTCAGGAACTGAGGCACAGAGATTCCCAGCATCTGCTTCCCTGACTGTCACTCTGGTCCTAAATCACCCGGGGTAAAAATAGAAGCAGTGCACTGGGCTCCAAATACTGGCTGCTATAGAGTATCTGAGAGCAGTACTGTCTGTCTGCACTGATTTCATTTCTTTTTCGGTTCATTCTGCCTCCTTTAGCCGCCTCCAGGGGGAATGTCTGTCACTTGGAAATTCAGGTTGCAGAAATATTTTGCTGCAGAATTCCAGAGTTTATAGGACTCCGAAGTAAAGATTTTGGAGTAGTATTTGGAAACAGCCTTCCACTATATCATGCGCGATTAATTTCAGAGATGATGATACCAGTTTATGGAACTTTTAATAAGCTGGTAACATGGTAGCTTGTTATAGTTGAATATGTTTTATTGTATTTACCAAATACAATATTGCAAAAGAAAAATAAGAAAACCAACTGCCATCAAGAGATATACCAGCAGAAATTAAATAAACCATAAGCATATAATAAACAAGAAACAAAGGCAAATTATACGCCATTATTGGAGATACAATCCTTGTCGCACTCTCAATAATCCTTCTGCCTATCCAAAAGAAAACTTTCCAAATGAGATACATTCATAAAACATAACTGGTAACTTGTTAACACTGTAACTTTGTTGTGAATGCTTGATTAAGGTTTTCTTTGCACCAA
The DNA here is from genome assembly GCA_033557465.1 of Ichthyophis bannanicus. Classification (NCBI taxonomy): domain Eukaryota; kingdom Metazoa; phylum Chordata; class Amphibia; order Gymnophiona; family Ichthyophiidae; genus Ichthyophis; species Ichthyophis bannanicus. The sequence goes on along the minus strand of CM066036.1, from coordinate 521,768,673 downwards.
AAGAAAATCCACCTGTTTTTTATTTGCTGCCTTTGATCTCATTATCATTTTTAATGGGTCATCTCAAAAGCTTGCTGCAAATAGGACTCCAGTCGGCCTTAGCATACTTAATAAGAAAACATTACCAGCATTTAGTGGAATGAAATAAAACTTCTTGGTTGCTTTTGCGACTTTACTTATGTGCATCTAAAGTGCACTTTTTGATTTCAAAAAGATTTTTTTGCAGACCCAGATTAGACATAGGCAACATAGGCAAGTGCTAGGGTACCATGTATGAAGGCACCAAATACTCAACCCCAAAAGGAGCTTGATCCTACATACTTCAGGGTCTAGTGCATGTGCTGATTCAATGGGGGTGCCGCTGTGCCACTTTGGCCTTCTTTGCTCTCTTCTGGCTCTTCGATCCTTGGGATCTTTGACACTCCCCCCTCCCTACTGTCTGGTCTTGCTTTGGGCGCCAAAATCTTAAATCCAGCCCTGTTTTTTGTATAACTGCATCTTGTGTTGATTTGCACCATCTGAAGCACTCTTGGTTTTACTGCCTCGTGAGCTTTCCTATAGTGGCCCGTAAGTGTGGGAATCTTTTAAGGGTTGTAAAAGGGTTTGTTAGGAGAGTTGCACATTGCTGTCAAAAGTATAATTATGCAACAGACACGTTCAGAAGAATGGAAAAGAAATCTGTGAACATAGCTGAACAGATTTTAAGTTCGTAGATCTGTGCATTCAGATCCGAGGATAACATTGTACATGGGAAAAAAGGGGATGGCAGGACTGGAATTTGGACTTGGCCTGCTTCAGCTTGGCTCCAACTTCCAAAAGACAAGGGACTTTGTAGAATTCCAGAGCAGGAATACGCCCTGCTATAAATCATCTGTTAAACGCGACGCTTTGGTTAAGATAGGTCTATAATAGTTTCAGTGTGTCTTTCAGACTCAACAACATGCATGCATGATGAAGTTAAGAATGTTTTCAGAGCCCTTTTTTAAACGTGGGTTTGTGTGGTTCCCACCACTGTCACATTTCAAGAGGGCTCGATTATGGTTATTCTGTTTTTTTACCAGAAATTGTGGCTAGATTAAAGCTGCAGCTCAGGAGCTGAAGCGTATGTGTGCATGTACAATCTGCGTGACTGCGTGCATTTGAGAAAGAATGTGTGAACTTTGCAGCTCTGGCAAAACTCTGCCCAGCAACATGCCTATGTGCACATCATCTAAAAGCTCATGTTGTTTTGTCCTAGTGAAATCCCTTTTAAGAGTGCAAAACCAGGTTTCACCACAAAATTTATAAAAGAATGCCCATAAATTTCCCAAGGGGCACTTCTGCTTATTTCAGGTAAACTTGAGCATACTTTTACCTGCATGTGGTTTGAGGACTTTTAAGAGCAACTTCTATGCCTAAATCTTTGGGGGTTTTTTTTGCATGTAAATGGCTTTTATAATTACCCCCTTGGCACCTTCATTATGCAATTTTATACAAAGACGCTCCTCGGGGTGGAGAATAGATGTAGCAGGGGCAGGATTGGCACTTATGTGCATAATTTATAAAATATGCGCATATGGGTCTATTCTTTCCAGTACATACCTACTTACAGTTACATCTCCCCTGGAGCAGGTCTAAATGTGTGTGTCTATTCTCCCTGAGATGATTTCATAAAGAAATACAGGTGAACATGTTGTCTTTATAAAATACGGTTTCCATAACAAGATCCTCACGAAAATGGCTGAGTTTCTTGGTGCAACATTATGTTTGAATGCAAGGGAATCCTACGGCATTCTTTTGGGCCGATGGACTATGGATATGCCCTGATGCAGAAGTTCTTTCACCGAAACGCGATGTCGTATGGGGACTGTTGATAGAGATGGACTGCTGATACTGAGGAATGGACTGCTGATGCAGATGAACTATTAATACGGGTAATGGCTTGTTAATGCTGAAGTTATATTTCTCTGTGCTATGGTTTCACAATTTATGAATGAAAGCAACTATTTATGAAGTAATTTAATGAATTTAGAGGGCTGATGAGAGTGTGAGAGCTATTATACGATTTTGCTGTTTAAGCTCTTACATGCTGCTTGAGGTCCCTCTATAACTACCTGTTTTATTGAGAGCTGATTTTTTTGTTGTTGTTGTTGTTTTTACCTTTATAAAATAAGCACATTAGGGATGTGCAGGGGAAAAAAAGTTCATTTTGTTTCATGTTATTGGGAGTTTTGTTTTTTGTTTACATTTTTGTATTGTTTATTTTAATAGTGCACCCCATTCTGCAAAAGGGAGCACTATTGCGCAGTAATGCACCCTGTTGCACAATATCATGCACTGGTTGCATATGCAAATAGTTGTGCTATTGCACAACAGTGTGCCCTATTGCTGAATAGGGCACACTATTGCTGCTTTCATTTCAAAATGAAAGCATATTCCTACAACATATGAGCCTATGGGGCCGGTTGGCTAAGTCCCACGCTGTGTGATGGCGCAGAAAGCAGAGAGAATAGAGAAAGAGAAAAAAAACAGGCATTTTCCCCAGATAGTAGGAAAAGAACCAGAAGTTTAAGGGTTAAAACTTCTGAACTAGAAAAAAACTCTCCACAGAAAGCAGGTAGCAAGGAGACACACCCCAGCTCCATGGTTACCAACCCTGCTCACGAGGGACAGCTGGGGGTGGGGCCAGGAAGCCGAAGGGGAAATCACTCATATAAACTGCCAGAGAGTGAACTCAGGAGAGAGGAAGCAGCAGAGGAGGACAGAAAGGAGTCTGAACTCAGAGGGAAGCCAGAACTTAGAGAGAGGTCTGAGTACCGTGAAGGGACACGCTTGACGAGGATTCCTAGTTCTGATTCCAGTGCAGCTTGAAACAGGTCAGAACGTCCCAGGAGGGGAGGAGGTCCTAGAAGCTCTGGAGAACCATGCAAAGAAGGTACCCGGGGAGTCAAGGGAGCTTCATTGGAAACCTCTGGGAGAAGGGCAGAGCCAGCCAGAGGATTTGGAGCTAACCCAGGGCCCTGTAAGGGAGACAGGAGATATACTTCTAGAAGGAAAGCTTACCCAGGGGAGTTGGTCAGCCATGTTGGCAGCAGAAGCCCTTCCCCCGAAGTATGCATGGAGCATGAGCCTTCAGCAGTAAAGCCTGTTAAGTGCTCAATTCCAAAAGATAAGGTGAGCAGCCTAAAGCCTTCTATTAACTCCTTAAAAGCTAAGAGACTTTCTAACTGCTATACTATTCCTCAGAGAAGGAAGGACACTGCCTTGACTAAAGTCTTAGAAATCCTGAAGGGATTAAAGCCTGATAGTTTTGAGTATGAATCCTGTGCCTCTCAAGCAGACTCTGACCTCGAGAGTATGGAAATAGAGATGCCCGGTTTAATAGAGGAGAATTCTGATGAGGAAATGGAATGTTCGGTAGCCTCTAGGCATTGAGAAAGGCCAGAACATTTGCAGAAGCTTTAAACCTGGCAGCTGCTCCTTCAAGAGAGCACGGCTGGGAAATATGCAAATAAGGTTCCTGAAGTTTTAAGCCACACTTGGTGTGTTTGTGTTTGTTTTTTCACAGCATCAGCGGAGAGATGGAGCAGCCAAATCTGATCGGCTGGGTTGCTGAGCGTTTCCGGGAACAGCAGGAAGAGGCCGCTAAGGCCGCATGGCCACCATGATACGGGATCAGCAGCAACCACTCCTATCACTGATGACAGACTGGTTAGGAGAGCAGAGAAAAACATCAGATGCCCTCAGGAGTGTGACCACGTCTTTGGGAGCAGCACAAGGACTGGGACTACCGGGGAAGGGTATTTTTTCTTTTAGCCCTCTAACCAAGGATGACAATGTGGACGATTATTTAGATGTTTTTGAGAGAGTGGCTCAATTAAGCGGGTGGCTGAAAGACCAATGGGCACTTCGCCTCGCAGCCTCACTTACGGGTGAAGCCTTGGCTGCATACCAGGCAATGCCTAATGATCTTGCCTCCTCTTATATTGAAATGAAGAAGGCCATAAAAGTTAGATTGGGTCTTACCCCAATGGTTTACAGACGCCAGCTGAGGGCCTGTAAATTAAAACTGGGAGAGATGCCAAGGGCCTTATGCCACCGGATAAAAAACCTGGTTTGGAAGTGGTTAGAACCACAAGGGAAATCTATTGATTCACCTCTTGATTGCATAGTGTTAGAGCAATTTGTAGATGCTGTTCCTCCCAAATTAAAGTCCTTCCTGATCCTCCAGGATTGTAAAACCACCAGGGAAGCCACCTCGCTGGCAGAACATTTTCTTGAGGCCCGGTTGGTCGGCCAGATGAAGGTGGGTGGTGCAAACAATCCTGAGCCTGGAGTTTCAGAAAGGACACGGAACACTTTGTCAAGAGAGGTCATAGGTGTAAAACCCAGGAGGAAATGTATTAATGCTCAGGGTAAATGTTTTTCCTGTGGGGAAGTGGGCCACTATAGTAGGGAGTGCAAGGCCAGGACAATTCTGGTTTCCACCCATTGCAACGACGAGGGGGAGGGATTCCTGCTAACTGTGGAGGTCGAGGGCATTCCCACCGAAGCTCTCCTGGACTCAGGAGCAGAGCAGTCTATGATATCGGCCAAACTGTGGACTGATATACAGGCACATAGTGAGCTGACCCCAACCCAATCTGAGCACTCCATTAAGATAAAGTGTGTACATGGAGCCACGTCAGCATACCCCTTAACCAAGGTGAAAGTGAAGAGCTTAGGCTTGGAGCAAGAAGTAGTTGTCGCTATAGTCCCTAAGCTCCCTCATCCCTTAGTACTGGGGAAAGACTGGCCCCAATTCAGGTCTGGCCTGGAGAAAGGGTTGCTAGGAGAAGCCGCTACCAAGACTGGTCTACCACCAGCAGGGACTGGGGGGTTAGACAAACAAGCTATGCCCAATAAGGAGGAAGCACCCTTAGGCAGTAAAGAGAAGAGTAAGTTACCCGGTTCCTCTAGTAAAACCCAGGGAAAGCCTAACCCATTACTAGCTCCCTTATTTGGAAAGAAACCGGAAAGGAGAATTACCCAAAAGGAGACCTCAGAAAATAAGCCTAAGTTTATTTTGAGAGTTTGTAGGACCACCCCTAATGCCAGAATACCTAGGCGAGCAACAGAGCAGGCTGCAGGGTATGATTTATACAGCGCGGAAGATAGGATCATTCCCAGACAAGGCAGAGCTCTGGTTGAAACTGGTATTCAGGTGGAGATACCTCCTGGATGTTACGGGAGGGTGGCTCCCCGTTCAGGGTTAGCGGTAAAGAACTCTGTTGATGTAGGGGCAGGGGTAATAGACCCTGATTTCCGGGGAGCAATAAAGGTTTTGCTAATTAATTCCTCCCAAACAGACTTCAAAGTGAATGTAGGAGATAGGATAGCACAGTTAATCTGCGAGAGAGTAGGGTTTCCACCTATAGAAGAGAGGGAAGAGCTAAGCACCACTCTGAGGGGAGCCCGAGGATTTGGTTCCTCTGGCCAGGCTGAGTTTGAAGGGCTAGCCGCCACCTGCGAAGATAAGACAGACGTGGACCTAGGTCCTCAGCTCCCCGATTGCAGAACAAACCCTAGTCCAAAAATAGGGGATGAGTTGTCATGGCACCAGCAACAGGCTTTAGCAAGGTTATTGAGTCGGTTCCCAGATGTGTTAACACCCATTCCAGGGAAAACTAACCTTGTAAGCCATTCAGTGATAACCCCTCCAGGAGAAATTGTTCGCCAAAGGCCCTATAGGTTACCCGCAGCAAAACAACAGATCGTAAAAGATCAGGTAAGGGAAATGCTGGCTTTAGGGGTTATTGAAGAATCCGTAAGCCCATGGAATAACCCGATTGTCCTAGTTCCCAAACCCGATGGCAGTACCAGGTTTTGTATAGATTTTAGGAAAGCCAATGCCATTTCGCATTTTGACACCTATCCTATGCCTAGGATAGAAGAACTCCTGGATAGGTTGGGTAGGGCTGCATATCTAACAACATTAGATATGACAAAAGGGTACTGGCAGATTCCCCTCACAAGGGAATCTCGCCCGAAGACCGCGTTTAGTACCCCGCTAGGTCTCTACCAGTTTTGCCGTATGCCCTTTGGGCTGCATGGGGCAGCCGCGACATGCCAGCGTCTGGTAGACAGGGTCCTGTGACCACACCAACTGTACGCTACAGCGTACATGGATGACGTTGTGATTCACAGCGACAGTTGGGACCAACACCTATTTCACATAGGCAAGGTGTTGGAAGCCATGAGAGAGGCAGGTATCACCCTCAACCCCTCCAAGTGCATGTTCGGAGGAAAGGAGGTTAAATACCTGGGCCACATAGTGGGAAGAGGGGTGATAAGGCCCTTAATAGATAAGATAGAAGCAGTTAGGACATTCCCAAGGCCCCTAACAAAGAGACAGGTCCGCAGTTTTCTCGGGTTAATAGGGTATTATCGGAGATTTATACCTAACTTTGCCACTGAGAGTGCCCTTTTGACAGACATGCTCAAAAAAAATGCTCCGAACCAAGTAAGGTGGTCTTCGGAGGCAGAGTTGGCTTTTGAGCAACTAAAGGGGAAACTCTGTTGTGAGCCCATTCTAAGGGGTGTAGATTTTAAGCGCCCGTTTATAGTACAAACGGACGCCTCCGAAACCGGGTTGGGGGCAGTTTTATCCCAAAAGATAGAAGGGGTGGAACATCCTATCATGTTTTTAAGTAGGAAATTGGCACCACCCGAAAGGAACTATTCCACGGTCGAACGTGAGTGCTTGTCTATAGGCTGGGCAATAGACGCTCTCCGTTTTTATCTTGTGGGCCGTAAGTTTCTTCTCGTAACCGATCATGCCCCTCTAAGATGGCTCAACAAGATGAAAGATAATAACCCGAGACTCACCCGGTGGTACCTGACCCTGCAAGCCTATGACTTCCGAATCGAGCATAGGGCAGGTAGGCTCCACACCAACGCAGACGCCCTGTCAAGGATTCCGTGCTGTGACGACAGTTGTCTGCCAGCCCGGAATATTTTAAGGGGGGGGGGGATCTGTGATGGCACAGAAAGCAGAGAGAATAGAGAAAGAGAGAAAAAAACCAGGCATTTTCCCCAGATAGTAGGAAAAGAACCAGAGGTTTAAGGGTTAAAACTTCTGAACTAGAAAAAAACTCTCCACAGAAAGCAGGTAGCAAGGAGACACACCCCAGTTCCATGGTTACCAACCCTGCTCACGAGGGACAGCTGGGGGTGGGGCCAGGAAGCCAAAGGGGAATGCACTCATATAAACTGCCAGAGAGTGAACTCAGGAGAGAGGAAGCAGCAGAGGAGGACAGAAAGGAGTCTGAACTCAGAGGGAAGCCTGAACTCAGAGAGAGGTCTGAGTACCGTGAAGGGACATGCTTGACGAGGATTCCTAGTTCTGATTCCAGTGCAGCTTGGAACAGGTCAGAACGTCCCAGGAGGGGAGGAGGTCCTAGAAGCTCTGGAGAACCACGCAAAGAAGGTACCCGGGGAGTCTAGGGAGCTTCATTGGAAACCTCTTGGAGAAGGACAGAGCCAGCCAGAGGATTTGGAGCTAACCCAGGGCCCTGTAAGGGAGACAGGAGATATACTTCTAGAAGGAAAGCTTACCCAGGGGAGTTGGTCAGCCATGTTGGCAGCAGAAGCCCTTCCCCCGAAGTATGCATGGAGCATGAGCCTTCAGCAGTAATGCCTGTTAAGTGCTCAATTCCAAAAGATAAGGTGAGCAGCCTAAAGCCTTCTATTAACTCCTTAAAAGCTAAGAGACTTTCTAACTGCTATACTATTCCTCAGAGAAGGAAGGACACTGCCTTGACTAAAGTCTTAGAAATCCTGAAGGGATTAAAGCCTGATAGTTTTGAGTATGAATCCTGTGCCTCTCAAGCAGACTCTGACCTCGAGAGTATGGAAATAGAGATGCCCGGTTTAATAGAGGAGAATTCTGATGAGGAAATGGAATGTTCGGTAGCCTCTAGGCATTGAGAAAGGCCAGAACATTTGCAGAAGCTTTAAACCTGGCAGCTGCTCCTTCAAGAGAGCACGGCTGGGAAATATACAAATAAGGTTCCTGAAGTTTTAAGCCGTAGCTGAGTGTGTGAGCATTTGTATGCTAGAAAGTGGAAAGCCTGAGATACAACAAGCTGAAGGAATTACTTGGTGAAAAGAAAGAAAAACCAATGTGTAACAGAAGTTTGCCTGCTGGGAAATGTAACAACTTCTGTTTGTTTTAAAGCTATGAAAGAAGATGGGTTTTTTTTCTAATTCTTTTTGCACCGGAGTTTCAGTGCTGTGTTTGGTTATAGTATGAGGAAATACTGTGTTTTCATTTAAGTGCCAAAGCTGAAGAGAAGCGAGTTTGCCTTTTGTTTGATGCTGTTGGAAAATATCCTTACCTTATCCTGATAATTGGAATCTTTAAAGTTCCTTTTGGCTGAAAATAATAAAAATCCTGTGTGCCTATAATTACCATCTCGGCTGGATTATTACACAACTACAAGAAATATGCACTTAAAACAAATAAATATATTGACTGCCCGTTCCCAAGCCTTAGGCAACCGCCTGGGCAAGGGAGGCGGTGACAGCTGGCACCATGGGTTTGGCCTGCATGGCTAGCACAGGGCACTGTGTTAGATGGAGGGGGACAGGGACAGCCATCCCACTGAATTCAGTGCAGTTCACTGCGGTACTACCACCACGGGCAGCAAGTACTTCCACCCATTGTGCTGGTGGTAGTTGCTCCCCACCAAGCATTGGCAGCGTTAGTGGTGCTGTGGTGGGAATGGCCATACCCCACCCAGGCTCTGCCCACACATGTACTGCCTGGGTAAAACAGGTTTTTAGCACAGGGCCCTGTACTACTTTGCAGCATGGTTGCAAAACCTCATGCCACCCCGAGCTACCCAGTTAGTGCTCTAGTAAACCGGCCCCTATGTGCCTTGTAAGCCTAGACTCACTGTTATAAAGTGACCCTCACATTCACCTCATGCTGTTGGTCAAATCACCATATTTGGCTTTGTGCAACCACTTTGTGAAGTATTTTAATAACTTTAATGATGTTTCTCTGTCACCACACAGCTGTGTTTTAAGTAGTGAAGAGGTTTTGCTCACATGTGCAGCATCAAGTCATAAATAGGTTTCTTATGCTTTTCTTTCTCACCCTTTCTCTTACATAATCAAAAAAACCTCTAGGAATTTGTGTTGCATAAAATGCTAACCAGATGATCCCCACAAACTATTTATACAGAAAAGTCTTCTAAAGCCATCTTATTTATACTTGTCTGACTACACATCATATGTAAATGAGGGAGCAGACAGCAGAGCTCACATCCCATTAATACCAATCAGTGGAAGTCAGCCATTAACACAAGTGAAATCCGAAAGGAGAGAACAGTACGCGTGAGCTGCCCTTCTGAACCACATATATCGAAGGAGAAGAGCATTTCATTGATAATCAAATCAACATGAGCCAAAGAATAGAGTTCACACCAGCCAAAAGGATGTTAGAGAAGGGAGTCTTAGAGACAATCACTTATTCTATTGCATAGTTCACAAAGAGATGATTTAATCTGGAGGGTTATGCTTTCTGCTGCAAGAATTTGCCAGACAATGTTCCCATCAACTGTGCAGAAGTCCTTCGCCCACACTGTTGCTGTGATATCGCAGCAGCTCCCCCTACTGGCAGGGGTGCCAGCGGCAGACTCTCAAGCAGCTTGGTGGACATATTGCTGCCAGATCTTGGAGTACCACTCAGGCAGCCCTAGAGGATAAGAGCACTTTCTCTGAGCCATCACAGCGATCCTGGAAGAGTAGTATTTTACCCCTGGGGTAAGAGAACAATTTAGGAAAGTCAATAATAATCTCAACTACCTCAGTCCAGAACTTCTGCATAGATGGGCAATCCTAATGACATCCTTCTAGAAAAATCCCTGTCAACAAATATCAGATATGTCTGACAATATTCTACTCAGCTGAGAAGCTAGGGGTGAGGGTAGCCTTATAAGGTGAGTGTTGAGGTGTGAAGTGCAGATAGAAATCTTACTGGTATTCTTCCATATCAAGGGTCATTAAGAATTCATCAAAGTAGAAACAAAATCATCTTCCCACTTGCTTTGACAACTGAACTTAACATGACCAGACCTGCCCAACAAAAGCCTTGCAGACAGATCCTTTCTTGCAACACTTACATACATTCCCACTTATGATTCCAGTTTCTAACTAGGGTAGTATGAAAATACTGGAAAATCAAGTGGGCTTGGAATATAACAGCATTAGAGATTGAACAAATAATATAATTACTCCGGGAGCCTCATAGTTCATATTAAACAGACATTTGACATTGCACCAGTAAAAGAGTGTAAACTAAATGAATGTGGATACCTATACAAATGAGGTTCATTAGACAGACGTTTTTTTTTAATCAAAATGCTGTTCAATAAATGGAGGTGCGATATAAATACAAAGTGCTAGTATGTATCCCTGCTCTTGAGAAAGCAGCAAGGAAACACAACAGATGGCAGTAATCTATTCAGCTTATGCCATGTATAAGTAACATTTTAAAATGTTAACTTCATCGAATATTAAGCCTTTTTTTGATGGCCACTAAGCCTAGGTGTATGGTAAATATGCATATCTATGCATGTCTAACTGGCTGATTACCTCAAATATTTAGGATGTCATAACTTTAACAGTGAGGTTTTGGATAGTGTATACAGCAGGGGCATTGAAACGCCTCTTTACTCAGGGAGGTCATGACTTCAGTGGTTCACACCATTCCACTGCTTATAGGGTGCACTGTATATGCCACAGACCTGTGTAAATGGTCTGCATGAGCAGAGGGCCATCTGCAGAAGACCAGACTTTTGTTTTTTTTAACTGTGGACATTTCCACTCCGCTGTAGAACCCAGATTGTATTACTGACTGAAGACATGTGAAAAATGTAAAAGAATAACAGTGTTCACAGCCTCTGATAGGAGAGGACTGACCTAGTCATTGCACAAAGGTGACACATATTAGCTGACCGAAGAACACCTTTGCACCTGGCTCCAGAGGGAGCTATGGGCCAGGCTGTTCATCAAGAGGATCATCATGGCAATGGGTGGGGCCAGTGTATTGGGAAGCTGTGAATGAAGACTGATGGCACTGTGCAGCAGGCTGCTTTCATGACTGGGTGTGTTGGGTTTTGCTTCTTCCTGGCTCCAGACCAAAGGACACTATCTGCAGGCTTGAGAGGAAGAAGAAACTGTTAATGAAGCCGGTAGAGATCTTGGATTTAGCTTGGTTACTCATTCTTTCCCCACCCCTTATAATTCAATTCCATCACACCAACACTAAAATTCAGATTTTTCATTTTAAAAGATGCCCAGTGCTGCCAAGTAATCTTGTAGCCCATAAAATATCCATGCAATAGCACCAAGTTTGAGATTTCATAGAGTGTCTTCTTTTTTAAATGAACTCATCGACAGCTGATGTGGTGAGTGCTAGCCTTCAAATATCGTTTTTTCTTTAGTTTCTCATTCTTTATTTGTAACAGATGCGCATTACGGTCAAGGAATAAAAGAGAGGTAAAACATTGTTATTTCAAACAAATCTTACACTGAAATTTGTAACTTCCTGTTGCCAGTGCTGCACTCAGTCTGTGGCCTTAGTGGCTCTCCTCTTAATTTCAAAGGAGCTCCACAAGACCAGATATAATGCTATTGTAATAATTTATCTGAATAACCTTAACGTTTAGAAGAAAAATGTTCCAGTTGATTTACTCTGCTTGCTGTGTCCAATATGCATTTCTAAATAAAATAAGGATGTCTGTATCTCTGCCAAGACAGAAAGTACATCCTGTATGTTCTTTCAGAAGCAAATACATTTAAATATTGGGAACAAAAATTGTTATCGAGGCTTTGTTCATAGTAAATAATGAATTCATTGAAACTAGATATTTCTTGTGCACTCTCTTCTCCTGAACTGGATTCAAGGTCTTGTCAGTGAATTGATGCTACTGACACAATTGCTTCCAAAAGGCAGCATGACATCTATGCTTTTCATAATTAGTTGTTGCTATAGGTAGTAGGTTCTTTCACAAGTCATGGTATAGCATTCATACAACAATCTTGTTATTTATAGAGATCTGGCATCAATGTTCCTGCCAAAATGTGTGGGAATTCTCTGCCTGTGCTGCTGCTGGTAGGGCTGAGGTGCTGTGATATTGAGCTTTTAAACACGAACAGTAGACAGTGACTAAAAGCACAATATTACAGAAACTCCCTGGCCTTGTACTTACCTATAGAAACATAGAAACATGATGACAGAAAAAGACCACAAGGCCCATCTAGTCTGTCCTTCCATAACAACAACTACAACAGTCCACTTTTTACCTTTAGAGATCCTCTGTGTTGGTCCCATGCTTTTTTGAATTCAGTTACTGTCCTCATCTCTACCACCTCCACTGGGAGACTATTCCACGGATCCACTACTCTTTCCGTAAAGAAATATTTCCGCATATCACTCCTGAATCTATCTCCCTTCACCCTCATCCCATGTCCCCTCGTAGCAAAACTTGCTTTCAATTGAAAGAGGCTCTCTCCCTGAACATTTATGCCACGGAGGTATTTAAACATCTCAATCATATCACCTCTATCCCGCCTTTCCTCTAAGGTGTACATATTAAGATCCTTAAGTCTGTCCTCATATGCTTTATAATGAAGCCCATTAATCATTTTAGTAGCAACCCTCTGCACCGACTCCATCCTGTTCACATCCTTTTGAAGGTGCGGTCTCCAGAATTGCACACCCATACTCCAAATGAGGTCGCACCAAAGACTTATAAAGAGGCATTATCACCTCCTTTTTTCTGCTAGCCATTCCTCTCCGTATGCACCCAAGCATCCTTCTAGCTTTTGCCATCGCCTTTTCTACCTGTTTAGCTACTTTAAGATCATCAGACACAACCACGCCTAGGTCCTTCTCTTCTTTAGTGGACAAAAGTACTTCACCTCCTATACTGTATTGCTCCCTTGGATTGCTGCAGCCCAAATGCATGACCTTACATTTTTTAACATTAAATCCCAGCTGCCAAATTCTAGACCATTCTTCAAGCTTAGCTAGATGCCTCCTCATGTTATCTACACCTTCCTGGGTGTCTACTCTATTGCAGATTTTGGTATCATCCGCAAAGAGGCAAACCTTACCCGACAGCCCTTCCGCTATATCACTAACAAAGATGTTAAAAAGAATCGGACCAAGGACAGATCCCTGGGGCACACCACTGGTAACATCCTTCTCCTCAGAGTGAGCTCCATTTACTTGTACTCTTTGTCGCCTCCCACCCAACCAATTTCTAACCCAAGCAGTAACTTTAGGGTCCATCCCTAGGGTGCTCAGTTTGTTTATAAGTCGCCTGTGAGGAACAGTGTCAAAGGCTTTACTGAAATCTAAATACACCACATCTAGAGCTCTCCCTAGGTCCAACACCCTGGTCACCCAGTCAAAGAAATCAATCAGATTTGTCTGACAAGACCTGCCTCTGGTGAGTCCATGCTGCCTCGGATCCTGTAATCTGCCGGACTCCAGAAACCTCACTATTTTCTCTTTCAGCAGCGTTTCCAATAATTTACTCACCACTGAAGTTAAACTAACCGGCCTGTAGTTTTCAACCACATCCTTACTTCCGCTTTTGTGTAAAGGCACCACATGAGCCTCTCTCCAGTCCTTTGGCACCACTCCCGACTCCAACGAGGCATTGAAAAGGTCAGTCAGTGGAGTTGCTAGAACGTCCCCAAGTTCCCTCAGTATTCTAGGGTGTATCCCATCCGGTCCCATCGCTTTGTCTACTTTAAGTTGAGCTAGTTTCTCATGAACACAGTCTTCTGAAAATTGTTCAAGATGTCCCTCGCTTCTGTTCTTATTTGTGGGTGTTTTCTGAGGTCCTGCTCCTGGTTCTTCATCTGTGAACACAGAACAAAAATATTTGTTAAGCAATTCCGCTTTATCCTTATCAGCTTCTACATATTCCCCCCCTGCACCCTTGAGTCTGACAATACCACTTTTGCCCTTCCTCTTCTCACTAATATATCTGAAAAATGTCTTATCCCCCCATTTTATTGCATTGGCTATTGTGATAAGGAGAGTGCAGCCCAGCCAGGGAAAAGTGAAAAAAGGAAGAATTTTTCCTCTTGCGGGGGATGGGCACACAGGATCACATAGTCCACAGCAGGAACCTGGAGAAAAACCTAGAGGGCAGACCTAGCTGGAAGTCACGCCCACACTCCAGGTCAGCCACAGACAGGAGTGGGAGGTACAGAAGGGCGGAGCCAGGAAGGGAGTTGCCCTGCTCAGTGTTTGAAAGGGAGCAAACAAACACTAGAGATAGAGTCGGTTGGAGAGTTGGTTGGAGGACTGGTTCAAGAGGTGGTTCAGAGTGCGGTTGGAAGCATGGTTGGAGAGCTGATTCAGGAGTTGGTTCAAGTGCTGGTTGGAAGCATGGTGAGAAGCATGATTGGAGATACAGTTCCAGTTGCATTGGCAGTTGTTGTCGGAGTTGCAGTCCAGGCCTAAGTGGGAGTTGCAGCTCAGGTTCCAATCCTGGTTCCAGAAGGTACAGAGGGAACAGCCCTGTAGCCAAAAGGAGCAGCAGAAAAAGGAACCGCTATAAAGACAGCCAGAGAAGGTACAAAGGAAGCCACCATACTCAGCGCAGTAGCCACCGAGGATATAGGGAAGGTTCCATGGGGAGAACCAGCTACCCTAGCAAGAGAGTGGGAAAGTGTTACCACAGGTCTCTGCCCTACGCTGAGGCAGAGGGAGTCCTGACTGGCCAAAGCTCTAACCAGGAGAATATTGCACAAGAAGCCCAAGGTAGGAGAAGGGAGGCAGCAGGGCCTTCTAAGTATGTTTATTCTTCTGGCTCTGATGAAACTGTTATGCCTCAGATAAAACAGCACAAAAAGAAATGTTGTACCAAGAAGGTTAAGCAAGAGCAACCCATAGGAGACCTGCCTAGAGCAGGGAAGGCAAGAAAGTGGGAGAGGTTGTTTAACCTGTTAAAAAGTCTAAAGCAGAAAGTTCCTGAGCGGTACCTAGCAGAACCCTGCTACAGCTCAGCAGAGAGTATGGACATTGAAGCCAAGGAGGCTGAGGTAAATTCAAATGTCTCAGAGATTTATTTTATTTACATTCTCTTATATACCATGCTATTCTGCATCAGTGCAGTTTACATTGAACAAACTGAAATTACATTGAACAGGGCATTATAACTTGGAGATAACTATTTTACAGGGAACATGGGCTATGGAGGGTTAAGCGGCTTGCCCAAGACCACAAGGAGCACCTGTGGGACTAGAAACCCCAGTCCTTCCGGCCCAAGGTTGCTGTCCTCTAGTGGGATTTGAACCCCTGCCCTTCTGGCCTGAAGTACCTTGCCCCAACCACTAGGCCACTCCTCCACTCCAGAGATGGAATGCAATGCCTGCACTAAGGTAAATTAGTGTGAGCCAGAAACACTTGATATTGGAATTCACTGTTGTTTTGTTTTGTGGACATTTGTTACTGGAGAAGTATCCACTATTTTCTTTTGTCTGGAGATGATGGCACGGTGGATCCGGACCCAGGAGGAGGCAACCAAGGCAGCACAGACTGTTCCAAGGACACAGCCTGTTGGTACAGGTTGGGAAGGACTGGGTTTTGCACCTTTTTCGTGTGGACGTTTAACTAAGGAGGATAACCTTGATGACCACATAGAAGCCTTTGAAAGGATAGCTGGGTTGGCTCAGTGGCCAAAAGAGCAACTAGCTATGAGGTTTGCTACTACCCTTAGCGGTGAGGCATTAACAGCCTATAGGGAAATGCCTGTAACATTGATTGATGATTATGAGCAGGTGAAGAAGGCCATAAAGGATCGAGTAGGGTTAAGTCCCTCGGTCTATAGAAGGTCTCTAAGGGCGTGTACACTGAAAGAGGGTGAAAACACCCCAAGCTTTGTATCATAGAATAAGGAGCTTGGTCTGTAAGTGGCTGGTACCTGAAAAGAATAAGGTAGATTCCATTATTGATTTGATCATTCTGGAACAGTTTACTGAAGCTGTCCCTACAGAAATGCAAAGTTTCCTAGTGATGCAAAACTGTAAAAACACCCAAGAAGCCATTGCGTTGGCAGAGTGCTTTCTGGAGGCCCAGAAGTTGAGCCTAAAGAAAGAGGGCGTTTTTAGGAGGACAGGATTACAGGCAGAGAATTCAGCCTTTGTCAGACATCAGGCAGATAAGGAAAATAGGCTCATGGAGGAAGGATTTAACCTCCAGAGAAAGTGTTTCTCCTGTGGTGGGCCAGGTCACCTCAAGAAAAACTGCAGAATAAAGAAGGCTTTTATAGCAGCAAATCCCAAAAAGATAGGTGAGGGATTCCTCCTATCAGTAGAGGTGGAAGGGATACCAGCAGAGGCACTTCTAGACTCAGGGGCTAGTCAGTCCATGATTTCCAACAAATTATGGAGAGAGATAGAAGCCCAGAGGCAGCACTCCCAAGAGTCCTCAAAGGGGCACGTTAAGATTAGGTGTGTTCATGGGGCTACCTCCACCTACCTGCTTCAAAAGATTAAGATAAAGGGTTTAGGTAGTGGAGGGGCTGTAGCCGTGGCAGTAATACCTAGACTCCCCCATGATATAATACTGGGCCAGGATTGGTCCCAGTTTAGGAAAGGGGTGGAGGAAGAGTTGAAAGCAAGAACAGGCTTGGTTACCACACGTTCAGGCTCTAGGCCCTCAGAAGCGGGAGAAGATTCCCAGGAAGAGCCAACCCCAGGGACCTCTTTTCATGATGACCTAGTAACCCCAGCCAAGGATGTCCCCAGGAAGGGAAAGGCCGAAAAGCGGCGAGAGAGGAGCATCAGGGCTAGGAATAGGAGTCAATTGCTATCAGGCCAGGAGCTGTCATGGATTCCTGAAGAGATAATAGAAAAGTTTCCCTCATTTCCGGAGGAGCAGAAGGCAGATCCTGCCTTGAGGCGGGCGGGTGAGTTCACCCGGGAAGGGTCTGAGACCCTACCAAGATTTCTATGGGATAATAATTTATTGTACAGGGAGAGTGTAGACCCACGGACGGGGGATCCGAGGAGGCAACTGGTAATACCTTCCTCCTTTAAGAATATTATTTTAAGATTGGCCCATGATCACCCAGTAGGGGGACATAAGGGGGTACAGAGTACCCTGGATCAAATCCTTGCCAGGTTCTATTGGCCAGGCGTGTATGCAGAGACAGCGAGGTTCTGTGCCTCCTGCCCGGCTTGTCAAAGGGTCTCTAATGACCATCCGCCGGAAGTACCTTTAGTTCCTCTACCAGTCATAAATAAGCCAGTGCATAGGTTGGGGGTGGATATAGTGGGGCCCTTGCTTAAAACCCCCAGAGGTCACCAATATATTTTGGTCGTAATGGACCATGCCACTCGTTTTCCCTGGGCTATTCCGTTAAGGAACACCTCTGCCCGAGTAATAGCTGTGGAACTAGTATGCTTGTTCTGCGAAATAGGGTTCCCTCGTGAGGTCTTAACAGACCGGGGAACAAATTTTATGTCCCAACATCTGGCCCAGGTATGGGACGCTTTTGGAATTAGGCATATCCGCACAGCAGCTTACCATCCCCAAACCAATGGGTTAGTAGAAAGGTTTAATCAAACCTTAAAGAACTTGTTGAGGAGAGGTTTGGAGGGTAGGTTTAGTGAATGGGATACGATGTTGCCTTTTGAGTTGTGTGCTTGCAGAGAGAGGAGACAAACCTCCACAGGCACATCGCCATACGAGCTTATGTATGGGAGGACTCCGCGCGGCGTGTTAGATATATTAAAGGAACAATGGGTTGCACCAGTTGATGATGTACAAGAGGTTCCCAGGTTTTTAACGGATTTAAAGAATCGGTTACGGCGTATAGCCACGGTAGCGGAGGAAAATTTAAAAAAGAGTCAACATAAACAGAAAACCTATCACGACCGGAGGGCAAGGCCTCGGGTTTTAACGGTCGGGGATAAGGTAATGGTACTGATAGCCGCAGCGAATTCCAAGTTTGAGAATTCATGGAAAGGTCCCTACAGAGTAGCAAAGCAGCTCAGACAGGTATCTTATGCTGTGGATACGGGACGAGGAAAACAGCAAGTATACCATGTTAATCTATTGCGGCAATGGCATGAGCGTGTAGGGGATGGCCAGCTAGCTCAAAAAGCAGGTGATAGTTCTCAGGCCTTATCTTGTATTACGTGCTTTTCGCAGGTTTTGGCGCCAGCCCGTAATAGTCTAAGGGGGGGGAATATGTGATAAGGAGAGTGCAGCCCAGCCAGAGAAAAGTGAAAAAAGGAAGAATATTTCCTCTTTGCGGGGGATGGGCACACAGGATCACATAGTCCACAGCAGGAACCTGGAGAAAAACCTAGAGGGCAGACCTAACTGGAAGTCACGCCCACACTCCAGGTCAGCCACAGACAGGAGTGGGAGGTACAGAAGGGCGGAGCCAGGAAGGGAGTTGCCCTGCTCAGTGTTTGAAAGGGAGCAAACAAACACTAGAGATAGAGTCGGTTGGAGAGTTGGTTGGAGGACTGGTTCAAGAGGTGGTTCAGAGTGCGGTTGGAAGCATGGTTGGAGAGCTGATTCAGGAGTTGGTTCAAGTGCTGGTTGGAGGCATGGTGAGAAGCATGATTGGAGATACAGTTCCAGTTGCAGTGGCAGTTGTTGTCGGAGTTGCAGTCCAGGCCTAAGTGGGAGTTGCAGCTCAGGTTCCAATCCTGGTTCCAGAAGGTACAGAGGGAACAGCCCTGTAGCCAAAAGGAGCAGCAGAAAAAGGAACCACTATAAAGACAGCCAGAGAAGGTACAAAGGAAGCCACCATACTCAGTGCAGTAGCCACCGAGGATATAGGGAAGGTTCCAGGGGGAGAACCACCTACCCTAGCAAGAGAGTGGGAAAGTGTTACCACAGGTCTCTGCCCTACGCTGAGGCAGAGGGAGTCCTGACTGGCCAAAGCTCTAACCAGGAGAATATTGCACAAGAAGCCCAAGGTAGGAGAAGGGAGGCAGCAGGGCCTTCTAAGTATGTTTATTCTTCTGGCTCTGATGAAACAGTTATGCCTCAGATAAAACAGCACAAAAAGAAATGTTGTACCAAGAAGGTTAAGCAAGAGCAACCCATAGGAGACCTGCCTAGAGCAGGGAAGGCAAGAAAGTGGGAGAGGTTGTTTAACCTGTTAAAAAGTCTAAAGCAGAAAGTTCCTGAGCCGTACCTAGCAGAACCCTGCTACAGCTCAGCAGAGAGTATGGACATTGAAGCCAAGGAGGCTGAGGTAAATTCAAATGTCTCAGAGATGGAATGCAATGCCTGCACTAAGGTAAATTAGTGTGAGCCAGAAACACTTGATATTGGAATTCACTGTTGTTTTGTTTTGTGGACATTTGTTACTGGAGAAG
The DNA here is from genome assembly GCA_033557465.1 of Ichthyophis bannanicus. Classification (NCBI taxonomy): domain Eukaryota; kingdom Metazoa; phylum Chordata; class Amphibia; order Gymnophiona; family Ichthyophiidae; genus Ichthyophis; species Ichthyophis bannanicus. Next base: position 521,749,278 of record CM066036.1, on the reverse strand, counting down.
TATCCACTATTTTCTTTTGTCTGGAGAGTACATGTGTTTGGGAGAAATTGTATCCACTTACCTGCAAGGAAGCTGAATAAATTCCTGTGCGCTTTATAAACCACTCGGTCTCATCATTCCTTACACAACTACAACCCTAGGAAATAGAAGAGGTGATCACCCGTCCCTACTAGGCGGCCGCCTGGTAGGGGCGCGAGCTTCACACTATTTCCTCCTCCTTTTGAATCTTTGCCTTCTTGACTACTTTGCTAGCTTCTCTAAGTTTTTCCAAATACAGATGCCTGTCTTCCTCTCTCTGTGATCTCTTGTATTTCATGAAGGCCTCCCTCTTTTTCTTCACTTTTTCAGCTACTTCCTTCGAAAACCATAGCGGTCTCCTGTTCCTTTTGCCTTTATTTACCATTTTAACAAAAAGGTTGGTTGCCTTTAAAATACCCCCTTTCAGTTTTGCCCACTGTTTTTCTACATCCCCCAGCTGTTCCCATCCCACTAACGACTCCCTGAGGTATTGGCCCATCTTCGCAAAGTTAGTCTTCCTAAAGTCTAAGATCTTCACCTTGGAATGGATTCTAACAGCCCTAGTCCTAATACTGAACCACACCATCTGGTGATCACTGGATGCAAAATGATCTCCCACTACAACATCAGAAACACTTTCACCATTGGTAAGCACCAAGTCCAGTATGGCCCCTTCACGTGTGGGGTCTGTTACCAATTGCCTGAATAGTTCTCCCTGTAGAGAATCCAGGATCTCCTTACTTCTAGATGATATTGCAGCAGGAATGTGCCAATCAACATCTGGCATATTGAAATCTCCTAGCAGTAGCACTTCCCCTTTCCTAGCAATGGTGCGTATGTCTTCAATTAACTCTCTGTCCACCTCTTCCTCTTGTGAGGGAGGTCTGTATATCACACCAATGCAAATAGATTTCTCTTTCCCTCTTTCTAGTTTAACCCACAATGCCTCCTCTCTCCCTTTTAAGCTCTGTAATTCCAAAGCTTTAATAGTAGTTTTACATATAGTGCCACTCCTCCTCCCCTTCTTCCTACCCTGTCCTTTCTGAATAAAGTATAGCCAGGTATAGTTACATCCCAGTCATGGTTTTCTGTGAACCATGTTTGTGTAACTGCCACTAAATCCAAGTCAGCCACTCCCACCAAAGCTTCAACTTCAGGGATCTTATTTCCCATGCTACGGGCATTAATACACACTGCTTTCCATATGTTACCCCTGTTACCCATTTCCATAAAGGTATTTAATGTATCACCTACCTGGGGGCTTTCACTTACCTGGGGGCTTTCTTCACCCATCCCCAACGAATCTAGTTTAAAGCCCTCTTCAGTAGATTAGTCAGTCTACTACCAAAGATGCGTTGACCTTTCTTGGACAGATGGATGCCATCTCTGCTCTGCAACCCTTGGAACAGCATCCCATGGTCTATAAGAAGACAAATAACCTATCTAGGAAATCTCGGTCCTGAACAAATTGCAATCTAAGGGGTATGTTTACTAAATGGCTCTAATGTCGCAGCTGCAAGGTTATCGCGTGATACGTGACGTTATCGTGCGATAATGGCGCATTACTGTGCGATAACATCACGTATCGCACAATAATGTCTGCTGTGGTGGTAAGGTGCGCCGAGGGTGGTGTAAGGCTCCCCAGAGGATGGAGTAATGCTCCCCAGGGGCGGAGAGAAGGGTTCAATGGGCGGAGAGTGGGCAGAGAGAGGCCCCAGGCACACTATCGCCGTGAAATGAAGGTCCGAAAAATAGCGCGAGTGAAAACCTGGTGTTAGAGGCAGAAGTGAAGGAGAAAGAAACCATTTCAGTCAGCAATGTGCAGCAAAGGCAGGGAGACCAAGAACGGTGATAGTAGTGATACATGTGCTGCACCACCAGATAGTGCCCAAGTATGAAAGGGCACTATGGTGTGGCTGCACATGGGGTAGAGGGGGTTGCAGGCATGACATGCAGTGGGGCAGCTGGGGCATAGGGCAGGCTAGGCAGATGCCCAGGTGACACATAGAGAAACAGGAACGCAATATCAGCAACTGATCAAGGTCAAACATGCCCACGAGTGTCTGTGTCCCACAGTGTCCCAGGGGACAGTACCTAGCAAATACCCCAAATGGAACAGAAGATTGGCAGGTGGTTCCGGGGGGAAGCATGGATGTCCATGCAGGCACCCCTACCCCAGATTACACATCATAGGCAGATGCCTACCGGCACACTGGATAGCCTGGGACTGCGCACCACCAGCACCACCGGCATAAGGGCATGTCAGCATGGTGGCAGAGGGGTGTTGGTGTTGGGGGGGGGCAGTGGCATCTGCCACAGCAGACCAAGGCCAAGCCCTGTCTAGGTGGGTGCCGTGCACTGCAAAAAATGTCTGACCATCTGACGAACAGTAATGGTATACCCAGGGAATGACCTGCCTCTGTGTAACAGTTTGGTGCAGTACACCCACCCAGTACATCCAGGGGCAAAAGGTCACAGGTTCAAGTCCCAGCTGTGGCTCCTGCAGACCATGTCCCATATATTACCCAGTACTAAACCATGGTAAGAAAGAAGGAACTTTTTGTGCAGATAAAATAAACACGTCATAAACGCATATAGTCTACCCTACAGAGCACATTCACCATAGACATGTGCAGTCCCTAGAGCAGAGGCTCCCAACTGCAGTCCCAGAGGGCCAAACACCATTCAGGTGTAATGCTGTCCATAAGACATATGCTTGAGATGCATTTGTATGTACCGCCCCCATTGTAAGCAAATATATCCCCTGCATGTACATTAGGGACAGCATGAAAACCTGAATTGTGTTGGGCCCACCAGGACCGGAGTTGGGAACCTCTGCCCCAGAGCATTGGCCAGCTCCCCTATCCAAAGCCTCATGGAGGGTCAGGCTGTTGGGCCCTGCGCGGAGCAGCATCTAAAAATACTAGAACCCGCATACCTTAGCAATGCCGTCATAAACCTTGAAAAGGAACCTAATCCTTGGTTCGGTAAATTTGAAATCCAATAAAGACAAAACCAAACCCAAAAGCATGATAATCTCCCCCTATTTAAAATATCATTTTTGTCGGAAGAGGCTGGAGGCGACTGAAAGGGAAACCCAGCCGCACCAGACAGCCTGTTCCTGTTTAATTATTTAAATAGAAATACTTTACTTAACTCGTGAAAGTGTTCCAGTGAAGTTTCATGCATTAAAGTCCGCCTTAGTGAACATGCTTCTAGGATTCGGTTGAAGGTTTTGTCAGCTCCCCTTGTTGAGCATTGTGAGACCTGCCATCATCAGTTTGAATCTGATTTTTCCTGGACTGTGTTAGATTTTATTCCACCGAATCCTCGGGGAGGAAACAGGCTTTTTGCTTTACAAAGACGTGAACAACAGTTGATTTTTGAGTTGAAAGCTGTCCATCCATTGGGATTGAACAAGGAAGTGGAGTGGTTTAGCTTGCTGTAACGTCATCCATGACGCTAAGGGATTCCCCGATTTCAGTGGGGTCTCCCATTTAGTTCATTGGAGCTCCCTATTGATTGACATTAGCTGATAGCCAATGGGTGTGTCTTCCCTCTTATAACCAGTGGAGTTTTGCGGATATGGAAGTTTCTTCAGAGCGGTACATCTAAGGAGCTTGAACACTTGATACAGGGCTTCGGGCCTGAAACGTGCGCGTCGTGGCTATGCTACCTGACCGCTTTTGCTATGACGCTATCTTGGGATGCATGAAACTTCACTGGAACACTTTCACGAGTTAAGTAAAGTATTTCTATTTAAATAATTAAACAGGAACGGGCTGTCTGGTGCGGCTGGGTTTCCCTTTCAGTCGCCTCCAGCCTCTTCCGACAAAAATGATATTTTAAATAGAGGGAGATTATCTTGCTTTTGGGTTTGGTTTAGTCTTTATTGGTCATAAACCTTGAAGCACGTTCCACATAAATCAAGCGGTTGCTATGATTAATGTCATATAACAAGCCCAAAATGAGACACAATGTGTTAACAGAGATCCATCAGAGCAACCTGTCTGATATCTGTGGAGTGTGTCTCGGTTTATGTCTCTGACAGTGTTTACCACCCCGGAGAGTGACCCCAAAAGTATTGAGTACCATAGAAATGCCTGCGCTGTGCCCAGGACTGGTGTGGCGGCCAGGGCTGCCAACCACCTCTATATTTGCACAATACTGAAGTAGGTGTGGGAGTATGTGTATGTCTATCAAGTGATTTGTGGCTGACCACACCTTGAGGAGCCCACAATGCTTGCACTGTTTCCAGTGTTAGCCTGCCTATGTGCATAATGAGGAGCAAGGTACTGTGGGTATGGGCCGGACAGGGCAGCCTGGGCAGGATGCATCTGCACAGGGCATATGGCAATGGCTGAGACATTGTATTGGCCGACCACCACCTGCAGGGACACGATGACCACAGCAGTCATGCTGGGGGGGGGGGGGGTCACTCGCACCCTGACTGAGCAGTGACCATGGCATGGCTAGGTCACCCATAGTGCCATACAGTGTTTCCCTGAAGTGATTTCTGGGAGTTTCCCTGTTTGGGGCCCAATCACTGACATACCACCTATGGGTGCACAGTTTCTCTAGGAACATGCACTTTGTACTAGCTAGCAGACTGTCTGCAGTTAGTGTGTGTATGGCTGGAGCACCTTGTAGAATGAACACTAACCGTGCCCACTGCTGGTGAATGTCAGATGGTGGTGGGGGGCATCTGAGTGTATACAGGCCTACCACCTGTCTGCCAGTGCCCTGTGTGATACAAACAGATCTGCATTCACTGCCTTGGAGGGTGGTCCTTCCCCTGCAGGACCGGGGTAGCTGGTCCCACAGCCCTTCATCATGTCCCTCCACTGCTGCCATTGCAAAGATGTAGAGTGTGGGTCTGTTGGTGGCAGATCCTGTCCCCCCACCCTGGCCCTGAGAGGGTGGGTCGGTAGGTGCTGCCCCCTGATCCGCATGTGGGTCCAGACACCCCTCCTGCCCTATAGGGCGTAGTTGGTGATGGCAGTGAGGTGAGAGTATTTCTGCTCTGTGGTGTCCTGCCCTACTGTGCAGGCTGCTACCCCATGTCCTGCACTGGCACACTTTTCTGCATTGCGGCTCTTCATGCTTGCCTCTCCTGTGTCTGCTCTGCATGGCACTGTTCTCCTCTGTACTCCTGTCATTGCACTTATCCTGCCACCTCTACCTCCTCTGGTGGACATGTATCCCCATCCTCTGCCACACACTGTCATTGTTGCACTGTACATTACCATCACCCTGTACATCGGTACAGCTGCCCCCGATATGTTTGTCCATTTTACCTGCTGCCACATGGGCTGCACGCAGATTTGTCTGGTCCATGAGCTCCGTCATCTACTTCCTTCCATCACTTGTTCATTGCCTTTCCTTGGTGCTCTGTGCAGTGTTATGGTTACATCTGTGTTTGAGCCATACATTTCATGCTTGTGACCTTGGGGCACCTTTGTGCCCCTGGGCACCATCTCCTGTGTCACCTTAGCATCCCCTGGGCATCTTTCGCGGCACCTTAGGTTTGGTCAGCTTATGGAGCGCCTTATATGCTGCCTTGGAGGGTGCCAACCTTTCCTGCCGCCCTCTGGGGCACATTATGACCTGCCTTGGATGACGTGGTGCTTTATGATGTGCCTTATAGTGCACCCTAAAAGGTGCATTAGGTTGTGGCACTGGGGTGAGGCTTTTTTGGCTGGCAGTGCAGATTGTTGGGATATGTCTGACTGTTACAAGCAGGAAAAGAGATTGCCTCAGACAGCCTTCTAACTGAGCCCACTGAGGGATTGAACTCATGACCACTGTATCAGCAGTCAATGTATTAACCAGTGTGCTACACCTCTGTTGCTGTGATTACAGGTCAGCGCGTCTAATTAAGGCTAACGTGCGTTCACATGCCACGGCTCCCTCTATCACACGATAACGGACTTTATCGCGCGATAACCCGAAATGCTATCTTAAGACCTGAATGCCCACTACCTTATATGGCATTCGTCACAGTAAGACTGCAACTAACGCCGGCAACATTGAGACAGTTTAGTAATCATACCCCTAAGAATCTGAATCTTAAAAGTATATACTCAAAAAGAATCCTGCCTTATGGTTGAATAATGGACTAAATGGCTTCCTTATGGTCACACACACTATAGCTACTCTCAGAGCAATAACCATAGAGCACCCTCAGCACCTTGTGACTTTCTGGTGCTGAACCAATGAATCAGTGTGTACCACAATGGCGGTTGTCTGGCCTTGTACATCTAGAGAAGAGCTGTACATAACCCTTCCTTGACCTTCTCTTGGGGGTATGTTTACTAAACCCTCTTAACGTGCGCGCCGCAGTAGTCTGCAGGATGCCATATAAGGAGTGGGCGGTCCGGTCAAAAATAGCAAAACGGGATTAGCGTGTGCGCTCTTGTGCGCCGCATGCTCTTGTGCGCCGCGCACATTAGCACATGAGTAACGCACGCAGGAAGCATAAGCAGGCGCGCTGATGTGCAAACAGAGGAGCAGGGCTGCAGTACAATGGTGAAGACACTGACAAATGGTGTAGGGGTCATGGGTTCAATCCCCCACTGTGCCCAATGAATAAGGCTGGCTGAGGCACTACCATTTATGTGTAATATTGCCTTATGAGGCTTTTTAATTTTATTTTAATTACTGCTGCTAGCAAACGCACTCTCAAAGCACTGCAACATAAGGTGCTGCATAAGGCACCCCATAAGGTACCCCAGAGGGCACATTTTAAAGTGCACTGTCTGCCACGGCACCCTACAATGTTGCTTAAAGGGTGGCCTATAGGGCGCCCTATGAGGCACGGCAAGGGCATAGCACTGTTTTTGATGGCAGCAGTGTGCATTTAAACGCATGGAAATCTTAAGTAGGTGCGCTGAAATGCAAGGAGGTACAGCAGTGTAGCACAATGGTTAAGGCACTGACTGATGATGCAGGGGTCATGAGTTCCATCCCCAGTGTGCTCAATACATAAGGCTGGCTGAGGCATCAGCTTTGACATGTAAGTATTGTTTCCTGAGGCATTTTATTTGTATTTTAATTATTGCTGCCAGCAAACACACCCTCACGTGCCGTAACCTAAGGTGCCGCATAAGGCACCCTATAAGGCACTCCATAGGGTACATTATAAAGTGCACTGTCTGCCATGGCACCCTATAATGTCCCCTATAGGGCACCCTATAAGGCGCTCCATAGGACACCTTATAAGGCACCTTATACGGACTGGCACCCTATCAGTCGCTCCATAGCATACTGTATAGTGCACCATATATGGACGGTAACCATAAGGTGCCCTATAAAGCGCACTCTGAGGCACCTTATGCTGAGGGTGTTATTGCTGGCAGCACTAATGTACTTTAAAAATAGATAATGCTTTGGACAGTCCTATCAAATAACCCCACTGTGGGTTTGAACCCATGACCTCTGGCTCCACTGGTAGTGAAGTAACCAGTGGGCTACAGCTCTATAGCTGCTAACAAACCCCTGGCTGGCTGCAGAAGGACTGCAAGTCACCACACAAACAGTCTGCTGTGGTCACCAGGATAGGGTTAACCCACCCATACCCATGATGCACAGCACATGCAAATCAGCAGTCTACAGATGATCAGAAGATGGGGTATGCACCCCCACAGCACCTCGGCCTGGTAGGGGGAACTGACCGTTTGTGGTACTGGCACAGAGTAGCTAAACACCGTCACATTGTGCAGGTACTGCACTCACCCTGAGGGTGAGGTGGGGCGCCCAGCACCAGGTCCATAGCAGAGATAGGCCATGCTGCAGGTCCCCAGCAGTGCTAATGTGTGAGATAGGTAGTTTCTGCAGACACACCTTGGATATATCTGTATGTCTCAGTCAGGTGTAGCCCCTATGGACCCCTAGGAGGATTATGTGCCACCACCCTCCTCCTCCTCCTCCTCCTCCACCAGGGCTGAGGGTGGTAAACAGGGTCTCCCACCAACAGATCCACATTCTACCTCCCTGCAATGGAACAGACACCCTACAGGGCAGTCAATGCAGCTCTGTACACATCCATAACGCAATAGCAGACAGACATTAGGCCTGGATATGCTAAGTTGCACCCCACCCCTATCTGATATTCTCCTGCAACAAGCCTTCAGCCGCTGCACGGCGCTCCATCAGGACACATACCAGCTGCAGACAGTCTGCTAGCTAGTCCATAGTGCATGTTCCTGGTGGAAATGCGTGCACCCAGAACTGGGATGTCAGCAAACACACCAAGCAGATAAGTCAGTGACTGGGCCCCAAAAGAAAACCCATAAATATCACATGAGAAAAATACAATACAGCACTATGGGGGTGCCTAGCCATGCTGTGGTCACTGCACAGTCAGGGTGAGAGTGATCTCCCAGCAGGACATGCTGTGGCCACCCTGTCTGTGCAGGTGGTGGCCGGGCACTACAATGTCCCAGCCAGTGCCCTATGCCCTGTGCAGATGCACCCTGGCCAGGCCACCCTGTCCGGGCTATACCCATGGTACCTTGCTCCTCATTATGCACATTGGCAGGCCAATACTGGCAACAGTGCTGGCAGTGTGGGCTGTGGAGGGTGTTTGCAGCCACCACACAATGGATAGGCAGACACACACTCCCACACCTATGCCAGCATTGTGCTACTCTAGAGGAGTTTAGCAGCCCTGGCCACCACACCAGTCCTGGGCACAGTGCAGGCATGGATATGGTACGCAATACTGTTGGGGGTCACTCCCCAAGGTGGTAAACACTGTCAGAGACCAGACCTGAAGCACACTCCACAGACAGCAGAAAGGTTGCTATGATGGAGCTCAATCAGCAAACTGTGCTTAATGTAGGAATTGGTATCTGCCAGTAATCATAGCAAACGTTTGATAGCTGTGTACCATATTCCCAGGTGTAGGGTGGCATTGCTAAGGTATGCAAGGGCTTGTATTGGGAGATGCACGCAGGGCCCAATGTCCTGCCTCTCCAGGAGGTATTGGCTAATGGAGCCTGTGGGTGTGGGTGTGGGTGTGTCTGCCTGCTGTTGCCTGCTGCTTTACGGCAGAGGTTTCCAACTCCAGTCCTGGTGTGCCAAACACTGTTCAGGTTTTCATGCTGTCCCTCATGAATATGCATGAGATACATCTGCATACCATGGGGGTGGTGCATAGATATGCAGCACAGGCATCTTTATTAGAGGCAGCATGGAACCTGAATGGTGTTTGGCCCTCCAGGACTGCATTTGGGAGACTCTGCTCTAGGTAATGCGCCTGTTTATGGTGTCTGTGCTCGGTGGGGTAAAATATAGGTGTATTAACCATGCGTATGTTCTCTGCAATAAAGGTTTGTCCGTACTATCACGGTTTAGTTGTGGGAAAAATATGTGGACTGGATTGGCAATAGCCCCAGCTGGGCTTTGAACCTGTGACCTTCTGTTCATGCACACACTGTCTGTGTGTACTGCACCACCATGTTGGTACAGATATGCTGTATTCCCTGGGGAGTCCATGACTGTACATCCGACAGGGCCTGTTTGTTGCAGTGCACGGCACCCACCTGGACAGGGCTAGGCCATGGTCTGCTGTGGCCACCAGCTGCTGCCACCTCCACCACCAGTACCGCTCCATCCTTAAATTGGAGACAGCATAAACCCTGAATGATTTGTGGCCCTCCAGGACTGCATTTTGGGGAATCTGCTCTAGGTAATGTGCATGTTTCTGGTGTCTGTGCTCTGTAGGGTAAAATAGAGGTGTTTGAGCCATGCTTATGTTCACTGCAATAAAGGTTCGTCTTTACTATCACGATATAGTTGTGGGTAAAATATGGGGACTGGATTGGCAGGAGCCCAAGCTGGGGCTTGAACCTGTGACCTCCTGTCTCCAAACACACTGGTTGTGTGCACTGCACTACCGTGTTGCCACAGAGACAGTGCATTCCCTGATGATAACATGACTGTTTGTCCGGCAGGGCCTGTCTGTTGCAGTGCATTGCACCCACCATGGGTTCAAACCCACAGTGGGTTATTTGATAGGGCTGCCCAAAGCATTATCTCTTTTTAATGTACATTATTGCTGCCAGCAAAAACACTCTCTGTGTACTGTACCCATAAGGTGCCTCAGAGGGCGCTTTATAGGGCGCCCTATAGGGCACCTTATGGTTACCGTCCATATAAGGTGCACTATACGTTATCCTGTGGAGCGACTTATAGGGTGCCCTATAGGGGACATTTTAGGGTGCCATGGCAGACAGTGCACTTTATAATGTGCCCTATGGAGTGCCTTATAGGGTGCCTTATGCGGCACCTTCAGTTATGGCACGTGAGGGCGTGTTTGCTGGCGGCAATTAATAAAATACAAACGAAGTGCAGCAGGAAACAATATGTACATTGCAAAGCTGATGCCTCAGCCAGCCTTACGTATTAGGCACACTGGGGAGCAAACTCATGACCCCTGTATCAGCAGTCAGTGCCTTAACCATTGTGCTACACTGCTGTTCCTCCTTGCATGTCAGCGCACCTATTTCAGGTTTCCATGCATTTAAATGCACAGTGCTGCCATCAAACACAGTGCTATGACCTTGCTGTGCCTCATAGGGCACCCTATATGGTGCCCTATAGGCCACCCTTTCAGAAACATTGTAGGGTGCCGTGGCGAACAGTGCACTTTAGAATGTGCCCTCTGGGGTACCCTATGAGGCGCCTTCTGCAGCTCCTTATGTTACAATACTTTGAGGGTGTGTTTGCTGGCAGCACTAATTAAAATAAAAATAAATGCCCCCTACAGCAATATTACATATAACAGGTAATGCCTCAGCCAGCCTTCTTCATTAGGCACAGTGAGGGATTGAACCCATGATTCCTGCATTATTGGTTAGTGTCTTAACCATTGTGCTACACTGCTGCTCCTCCTTGCATGTCAGCGCATCTACTTATGATTTTCATTCCTTAAACTGCACAGTGCTGCCATCAAAAACAGTGCTGTGACCTTGCGGTACCTCATACAGCACCCTATAAAGCGCCCTATAAGCAACATTCTAGGGTGCCTTGGCGGACAGTGCACTTTAAAATGTGCCCTATGGGGCGCCTTATGTTAACACGCTTTGAGAGTGCATTTGCTAGTAGAAGTAATTAAAATATAAATAAAATGCCTCCTAAAGCAATCTTCCCCATAATAGGTAATGCTGCAGCCAGTCTTCTTCATTCAGCACAGTGGGGGATTGAACCCATGATCCCTGCACCATTGATCAGTGTTTTCACCATTGTACTGTGGCTCTGCTCCTGTGCTTGCACATCAGCGTGCCACTTATGCTTTCCGCGCAAGTTTCTAATGCGCTAATGTGCGCGGTGCACATGAGCGCATCGCACATTAGCGCATGATTAATCCCGGTTTTGCTTTTTCAGACTGAAACGCCCACTCCTTATATGGCATCCCGCACAATAGCGCGGCGCGCACATTACCGGGGTTTTAGTAAACATACCCCAAAATGTCACAATTTATTGCATAAAACAACAAACTAAACTTAACAAAATAATGAAGAACCTCAATTTAAATGAAAAAAATAAATTACCATATAAAACCCAATACAGCAATGTTTCGACTTCTTAGTCTGCATCAGGGGGATGAAAATGAATCATCATTTATTGTTTATTATGGTTGATATGCTGCCCTTTGTTTGAAAAGAACATACAGAACAGTTTACAAATTTCTAAAAACAAAATAGAGAAAGTGGAAAGGAAATTTATTAAGAACAGGAAAGAGGCAATCTAAAAAGAAACTGACAGGCAAATAAGTGCCCAAAGGACACACCTTTTCAGTCGAACTGGATAAACCAGAGAGCATTTGATCATCAGAGAAACCATTTTCCTCTTTTTATCATAGGTGTTTATTGTATTATATTTATTGTCTCATTTGCAGGCCCTACTTCTTTTTCCTGAGAGGTAGGTGTGGGTCAAGTTTGCCTATGTTTGTCTTTAAAACTGATCTACACTGGTAGACTTATTTACACATTCTATTGATACCTAAATTTTGTATTGTACATGTGGGAGGTATTTTTTAAAGAGGCCATCAATGTCAAAGTAGCAAAAATATTCCTATTTAATCCACAACACAGTAGGAAACACAACCAGATAGAACAATCCTATTGATAAGCAGATACATTATAAAAGCCAAAAGGAAGTTAATACCAAATGTGTCATTCATGACATCTATACAATATAATTTCTAGCCTCCTATTTTTTATATATTAACTCCAACTATAACCTTCAGAAAACATACACAAATAGGAATGGAAATGAGGCAGATCTTGAATGATTTCAGAAGACTGTATTTGTCAGGAGTTAGCTAAACTTAAAGCAGACAAAGTGATGGGCTGGGTGGTATGCATGTGAAAATACCGAAGGAACTGACAGCTCTGTTGTTTGACCTTTACAATGCTTTAGAGTTGGCAGTGGTTCCAGAGGACTGGAGAAGGGAGCATGTGAGAAGTAAGGAGGAGGCCGGTTAGTCTAACCTCTGTGGTGATAAATGCTGCTAAAACAGATGATAGTGAGGTTTCTGGAGTCCAATGGATTTCAGGATCCACAGCAGCATGGTTTTACCAGAGGCAGGTCTTGTCTGACAAATCTGATTACTTTCTTGATGGGGGTGACCAGAGAGTTGGATAAGGGAGAACATTACATTTGATCTACTTTCAGTAGATTTCAGTAAAGCCTTTGACACAGTCCCACACAGGCAATATATAAAAAAAATTGAGCACCCTATAATGGATCCTAAAGTGACTGACTGGGCTAGAAACTGGTTGTGTGGGAGGCAACGCAGGGTACTGGTAAATGGCATTCACTCTGAGGATAAGGATATTACCAGTGGTGTGCTGCAGGAATCAGTCCTTGGTCCAATTCCTTTTAACATGTTTGAAAGTGATATTGCAGAAGGGCTGTCGGGTAAGGTTTGTCTCTCTGCAAATGATACCAAACTCTGCAATAAGGTAGACACCCAGGAAGGTATAGATAACATAAGGATAGATCTAGCAAAGCTTGAAAATTGCAAACATCCAAGGGAATGGTACAATATAGGGGGTGAAATCTTTCTGTCTATTAAAAAAAAAGAGCAGGACCTGGAGGTGATTGTTTCTGATGAACTTAAGGTGGCCAAACAGGTAGAAAAGGTGATGGCAAAAGCATATGGAGCGGAACAGCTAACAGGAAGAGGGAGGTGATAGTGCCTCTTTATAAGCTTCTGGTGAGACCTCAAATTCTGTGGTCCCAGAGAAATTCTCTTCCTATAATACATTGAGTTCTATATTGTATCCCCTTTCAATAAGCTTTAATCTGTGTGATTGTTACTAAATATGTGTCTTTGTACTTTATTCCCGACATCCTCCAGCATCGATCAGACACCCCAAGGTAACAAGCAGACAATCTCTATGAGATCAAGTTCATTCTGTACATCACCTTATACCTATTGAATATAACAGCAACCAACACCTTTGAGATGTCCTTTTCTATTCATTTCAGTTCCTTCAGTGTATATTGATAGCCCAGTTCTGCCTCTGAGATCTATGGCCCCCTGCAGCAGTACCCTATCCCACAAATAGTGGCAATGCACTACAGTTAGGTCTCTCTTGTGTTGCTTGTGTTCACAAAGCTCCTCCAGATCTGTGGTGTCTCTGGAGACCTGTGGTTTCATCCCTGGTACTCCTCACTTGAGGACTCGAAGCTACGTAATATCCCATCATCGTACAGTTGCTCAACCTGCTTCAAACCCTTCACTAACCATTGCTGGTATTGTTGTTGTTGTTGTTAAGTGCCGTCGAGTCGGAGTCGACTCATGGCGACCCTCTGGATAGCTATCCTAAATTGTGTTCGGTCTTCAGTCAGGCGGCTCATTGTTGACAGACTGGTACCCGTAGCTGCTGTTATTGTATCGATCCATCTCATTGCTGGCCTTCCTCTTTTGCGTTGACCTTCTATCTTGCCAAGCATAATGTCTTTCTCTAATGATTTCTCTCTTCGCATGATGTGTCCAAAGTATGAAAGTCGAAGTCTTGTCATCTGAGCTTCTAAAGAAAGCTTAGGTTTGATCTCTAGTACTGACTGGTTTGTTCTTCGGGCAGTCCATGGTATACACAGTATTCGCCGCCAACACCATAATTCAAAGACATCAATTTTCTTCCTATCTGTCTTTTTCACTGTCCAGCTTTCACATCCATATGATGTTATTGGAAATACCATGGCTTGAACAAGTCGAAACTTTGTATGGAGAGAGACATCTCTGCTCTTGAGAATCTTATCTAGGTCTTTCATAGCCATTCTGCCAAGAGCAATGCATCGTCTGATTTCTTGACTGCTTGTTGCTTTTTTATTGATAGTTGATCCAAGTAGGTTAAAGTTGTTCACAATTTCAATTTCTTCTCCTTCAACGATGAACCTGTTGATTATGCCAGTTGTCATGATCTTTGTCTTCTTTACATTAAGGTGCAGGCCCATTTTGAGACTATGTTCTTTGATTGTGAGAAGCAAATGTTTCAGATCATCTTCACTTTCAGCCAGTAATGTGGTATCATCAGCATAGCGAAGGTTATTGATGAGTCTTCCACCAATCTTCACACCTCTGTTGTCTTCATACAATCCTGCTTCTCTGATGATTTGTTCTGCATATAAATTAAACAGGTAGGGGGAAAGTATGCAGCCTTGTCTTACACCTTTGCTTATTTTAAACCATTCTGTTTCTCCTTGTTCCGTTCGAACTGTTGCTTCTTGATCAATGTACAGATTGTGCAAGAGAACAATCAGGTGTTCTGGTATACCCATGCTTCTTAATGTGGTCCAGAGTTTCTCATGGTTTACACAGTCAAAAGCCTTGCTATAGTCTATAAAGCACAAATAGATATCCTTTTGGTATTCTTTAGTCTTTTCAAGGATCCATCTCACATCTGCAATGATGTCTCTCGTTCCTCGCCCTTTCCTGAACCCTGCTTGCACTTCAGGTAGTTCTTGTTCCAGGTATGGTTGTAGCCTCTTTTGAATAATCTTTAGTAGAATCTTGCTGGCATGTGGGATCAGAGCGATTGTGCGATAATTTCCACAGTCAGTTGGATCACCTTTCTTTAGTATTGGTATAAACACAGATCTTTTCCAGTCAGTTGGCCATGATGTTGTCTTCCATATTTCTTGGCAGAGCCTTGTGAGTACGGTAACAGCTGCATCAGATTGCTGCAATACTTCTATGGGAATGCTATCAATGCCTGGTGCTTTGTTCTTTGATAAGGCTTTCAATGCTGCTTCAACTTCTTCTTTCATCACCAATGGTTCCCGATCATAAGGAACAGGTTGAAACGGCTGTTGGTCCACTTGATCTTTATCATATAAAAACTCTGTATATTCCTTCCACCTTTTCTTGATCTTCTCAGCATCATTCAACATAGAACCTTGAGCATCTTGTAACATTCCAATTCGAGGCTGGAACGTTTTGTTTAACTCTCGTAGCTTTAGGAAAGCCGATCTTGTTCTTCCTCTAATAGTTTCTGCTTCTATTTCCTTGCAAGTGTCATTGTAGTAATTTTCCTTGTCCTGTCTTGCAGCACGTTGGAAATCTCTGTTGAGTTCTGCGATTGTCTTTCTTTCTCCTCTGCGTTTCTGGGTAATTTTCAGAGTTTCTTCCGTCATCCATTTTGGCCGTTTTTGCTTTTTCACCTTTTATAGAGACTTCTCGCTTTCTTCCAACACAACTTTCTTGATGTCATTCCATAACTCTTCTGGAGCTCTGTCATTTGTATCTAAAGCAGCAAATCGATTTTGCAGGCAGTCTTTAAATTCCAGTGGTATATTCTCAAGGTCATATTTTGCTGCATTCATGAGTGGTTTGCTCTTTTTCAACTTTAGCTTGAGTTTGCATACTAGTAGTTGATGATCTGTACCACAGTCAGCTCCAGGTTTTGTTTTTGTTGACGTTACAGAGCTTTTCCATCGTTGACTTCCACAGATGTAGTCAATTTGATTTTTATACAATCCATTGGGTGAAGTCCATGTGTACAGTCGCTGCTTGTGCTGCTGGAAGAAGGTGCTTGAGATGAATAGATCATTGGTCTTGCAGAATTCTATCAGTCTTTCTCCAGCTTCATTTCTGTTGCCAAGTCCATATTTTCCAACTACTTTGCCTTCTTCTTTGTTGACAACGTTTGCGTTCCAGTCACCCATGACTATCAGGATATCCTGTTTGCATGTTCTGTCAATTTCAGCTTGTACTTGTTCATAGAACTCTTCAATTTCATTCTCTTCTGCAGCTGTTGTTGGGGCATTTACTTGAATTATAGTTGTGTTGATAGGCAATCCTCGTAGACGAATAGAGATTAAGCGTTCGCTGACTGCATTGTATTTCATTACAGTTCTTGCAAGTTTCTTCTTTATTATAAATGCAACACCATTTCTTCTTTGTCTTTCATTTCCAGCATAGTAGACCATGTGATCATCTGATGCAAAGTGCCCCATGCCAGTCCATTTCAGTTCGCTGACACCCAATAGATCAAGTTGTACACGTTCCATTTCATTCTTGACCACCTCCAACTTCCCTTGGTTAATGCTTCGTACGTTCCATGTTCCAATGTGTAAGACATCTTTACAGCTTATGACTCTCATTTCATGCGCAGCTACATCAGCAGTCAGACTTCCCAAGGGCTTTGATCCAACCACATCATAAATGCTGGCTTTACTCTGAAAAGTCTTCAGCTCTTCCCCAGTAGCTAGTTGAGTGCCTTCCGACCTGGGGGTCTCATCTTCCAGCACCATAGCACAATTTGTTTTGTTGTAACTATCCATTGGGTTTTCATGGCAAGATACAGAAGTAGATTGCCGGGCCTTTCTTCCGCACAGTTTAAGTTTGGTGTTGTTGCCGTTGTCACAAAAATGTGATCCTCCACTGTCAACACTCTCCCATTCTGCTGCTGAATCAATCCTGGTGTGTGTGTGTGAAAAATGCCTCATTTGCTGTTGGGGTAAAAGAGGACAATCCTTCCCACAACCTTAAAATGGAGAATCCCAATAGCACAGAATATGATCCACCATCAGGTTGATCCCCCCTTTGTAGAAATGGAATTTACGGGGTGTCCACATTAACCCAACCCATATTTTAAAAAGGCAACACAGTCACCTATGTGCCTCTATGAAGTAATCAGCCCCAACCTCTCATGCTCTATAGAGGGTGTATGCATGTGCATGTACTTACATGCCTGGACCTGTGTATTTTATAAAATACATGCACATATTGTGACCCTACCTTTTGGCACATGTACAGTCACACAGTATTATAAAAGCCTTTTATGGCATGGCTTCACACATGGAAAAAACCTTTATAAAATCACCACTATAATGACTAAGCAGGAATATATAATATATTGACTAGAGTTTGGTTGATTATTGTATTTGATCCTGCACTTTCTTTGAGTTTCCAGACTACAATAGCTTTGTAGGAGGGTGTAGTGCTGTTCCTAATAGCACATACAGAGGGGTCAGTGTACTATGGTACAATAATACAGGTTCTTATTGCATGTTCATTAACATATGATAACATTCCATACGAACTGCATGGACTTGAGCTTTCAGCTAAGTACAATGCATTACATTTGCATGTTTGAACAGCTATTATTACAAAAAGAAAAGTTTAGTTACACTTTCCTGAGGTGTAATTAAGTTGCTCATGGTAATGGCTCTGCGTTAAACTTTGTTCATATTTTCATGTGCTATTTAGCAATGCCAACATAGCTAATGAGCTGATTTTTACAATTACGCAGCTCATTATCTAGTTCTGCATAGAGTTTGCAGTGAACTTAATAAGAGGTACATAACGTGCGAAGAAACAGCAAACGGCACGTGCAAAGTTTCAGCAACAGAAAAACACATTAGTTGCCATTTTTCACACGTTAATATTTTGCAGAAGCACGATACATCTTAGCACATCAGCTTTTCATTCTGTTGCTCTCTTCAGATATTCTGCAATTGGGAGTTTAGACACGAGGGAGTCATTAGCATGCAGACTGGGTGTGAAAGAGCAAGAACCTGCAACCAGAAACACAGCAAAGGTTTTTATGCAAGATCTAAAATGACAGAATGAACATCTGGATGGACTGCAATATGAACTTCCATGTCTAAACCTGTTGAACTGCGGGATGCGATCAGTTATTTAAGAAGGCGATTGTTGCCCTTTCGCGATAACATTTAGAAATTAAGATGTAATAGGTTTCTTCCATATCCCTGAAAGACTCAGCCCAAGCACAATTCTTTCTGGATGCACGTGGGCTCTTCCCTTTGATCCAGGAAGTATGTTTTTATGATAAGTGGCAGACTAGCGTTTCCATTGCGTATTTCTGAAACAAATCAAGGGCGGAGTGGTTTGAAATCCTCAGGACGTTAATTACACACAGGTTTTCCAACTTGATAGTTTTCCACAGTACGCAAAACCATATTACCAAACCATCCATGAAGGTTATTGGTTTAACATTAACAGTTTTAACAGATGGTTCTTCAATCTCTGCAGTATTTAAATGCACTGTGTTTTCAATCTCCTTTACAGCTGCTTGCTGTGAATCCATATAAGCCTCTGCCACCACCTCTTCCAAACAAATAATAGCTGACCATAGCACTTCCAGTGTCTTCTTTGCATTTCCTAACAAAGAAATCTAGTGGGATATTTCTAGGAAGAATGTGCAATCACAGAGGGGGTGATATTGAGCCCAGAAGGCTAAGTGAGACCAGAGGAGAGGGTTCTGGACATTGCCAACAAACCATCAGGCATCTGCTGCAGGTGCAACTCTGGCCTGTAACAGCGCTGAGAGCCCTTCTACTGCCTGCATCACAGGGATCAGTGCCGCCGATGACACCAAAACCAGCCCAGAAGTGGCAAAAATAGCAGGGTAGAAGCATCTCCTGCACCACTCTAGTATCTTTGGGCCATGCCTGTGATATAAATGTGGCCTCTGAATCTTCACAGCTGTTCCTTGACAGCTTAGCATGCTGTATAATATCTCATTTCAGGGTTAACTGCCCCTCTGATCCAAGGGAGGCCTTGGAGGTCAGAAGCTGATACAGCCTTGGAATTAATGAAGTATTTAAGCAAAGCCCCAGCTTGTGGCTTATCCTTGAGGGGGAAACCCTTGTTGTTGTCTTTAGCTTCACCCTGAGAAAGGTAAAGATGGATCTCTGGAAATTAACAATTGCACCTGGCAGCCATCTTGGACTTAATTTTTTTGGAGCCTATGGTTTGGAGCCTCACAGAGTCATTATCAGGGAACCGAGTGTCCCCTCAGAGAAGAGTTTTAGGCTCACCTCTGTTGGGGCATTATGCTGAAATGCCACTCTGGGAACACCGGTTTGAGCTTCTCTTTGGATTTAAGTTCCTCTTGTTATACATTTAGGAGGCCATTCCAGAAACCAAATAAGGGTTTGTATGTGCGCCAGGATGTTTATTTGCTGAAAACATCTACAGATGTATTCCGGTACATGGTGCCTGCACACATTTATCTCGCTTGCACGGAGATGTCAGAATGTGCCCAAAAGGGGTGGAACAGGGGTGTGGTTTGCCATGGAGACGTGGATAACGTATTCAGGAAAGGCTCGTGTACATTTTCCAACTTTCCTGCAGATGCGCCCGTTATTCCTGCCAGAGATGTGGAATAAGACCAGTACTTAGAACATTTTCTGCTGTGTTCTACAATTCATCCCTGCACGTGAGAGTGTGTGTGAGTGGTTTGAGGGTTGCATGGGAGGATCTGGTGTGCTGATCTGCAATTTAGGGGGGACATGAATGCCTGGCCGGTACCTGGGCCTTACATTGACACTGGGAGACCTGACAGCTGTTGTAACAATATTCCCAGATTGTGCCATGGGCCTACAATACCCAGTGCAGGATCTATGCAAGCTGCGAGAATAGTGATATACAGTATCTGGTATGATGACACAGGGATCGCCCCTCCCATACCCACACAGGCCTGACCAGCGGAGCAGTGCCACAAAAAGACTTTGGGAAGGCAGGAAGAGTTGCCCCACAGATAGCAGATGTATTACAGACCAATATAAGCCAGGACAGAGAGTGTACATTGTATGAGATAAGTGTAGCCACATGTAGGAAGCTGCTGTGAAAAACACCAGTACCCAGATATGGACAACTATCCAGAGGGTTGCCATGAGTCGACACCGACTCAACGGCACTTAACAACAACAACCCAGATATGTGGGAAACAGATGACACCAGACAGCCGTAGTCATTAGAAGAGCATAGTTATCTCGCTCAGCAAGACAAAGAAGTCCAAACAGACAGCAATGAGCACCTGAGGGTACACAAAAGAACAAAAGAGGCAGATGCACCAGTGTGATCAGGTCCCAATGTGTTTTGGCAATGCCTTCTTCAGGGGGCACACACTTCAAAGATAAAAACAAGAAAATAACACTACATAAAAACGTACAAAGAAACAGGTAAAAAATATATTGTAAAGATAACCATATAAATATATCCATGAACAATAATAATGATGCAATAGAATTTAAACCCCCCACAATAATAATGATGCAATAGAAATAAAAAGCATAACGAATTAAAAGCCATTAAAAATCAATATTAAAAGCTGGACAATGTAAATCAAGGTATGTAACAAGTTTAACAAAGATGACAGTTAAAACCAAATACAAATGTGGTACATTCAACATGTGCCAAGAAGAGATGATTAAAAAGTTATAATCCAAATCAGATCCACAGATTGAAATTAAATAGCATTGACAGGACGCAGTGATTATGTGGAGTAGGCACATGCTATAAAGGGCAAAACGCATGTACAAGGGAATGAGGAGGACATGGCCCTTGGTACAAAAAGGGGAGGGGGGAAAACTAAACCCACTATACTGAAACTCTAAGAATCCTACAAGTAAAACAAATAATAAAAAAACTCACTGTGATACTGTATGCAATATGTAAAATGTGGGAACACTTGAGTCCTACAATTGAAAACAGAAAATTAACATGGGTACAAACCTGATTTATTGTTTGGAATCTGTGAAGGGAAAGGACCACTGAGGAAGCAACCCCACTGTGCTCTCATAATGCCCACATACAAAGCAAATGTATGTTATGCAAAACAGAAAAAATGAAGCATGAAGTGGAATCCACTGGGACATCAGTACTTTTATTACTTCTGCATGGTGTGCTCAAGCAGTAAAAACATGGGGCTGAAAATAAAATGCTCTAGACGAAATTGAAAACTTAGCTTAAAATCACAATAGCTGAAAAATATCATCTGTGCAGTCTGTTAAAGACCAAACAAAACAAGCACAGGGGGTGAACCGTAACCTAAAAATGAAAAATGAACCAACCTTTTCTGGGCCGCAGGTCAGCCACTTGAAATGCCAGTAAGGCAAATGAGGGCTGGAGACGGAAACTCCTGTAGTTTAAACTGCATTTTGCACCAGGAAAAAGTCAGAGGTGAGGACGTTGGAATGAAGAAAGTGAAACCAAAAGGTCTCATAGCACCTGTGAACCATTTGGTGTGCTATGCAGAAAAAGGGGGAGGACCTTAGCAAGATCATTGGATGGTTTAAGCGCTAAAACCATAGCCATCAAACCCCCCCCCCTAAAATCCACATATGGTGAGGGTCCAAAATCATAAACCAGGAGGCACAACAAAAATAGGAAAAAAACAGATAAAAAATTGTAAAACCACAAACTACAGGGCACCCTCATATGTTTGCCAAGATTTTAAAACCCCAAAGCAGACAAAGTCTATACACACATGTTTAACACACATGAACAGCCGATGCCAAATTGTCTTGTTAATAATGAAAAATGCATGTGAACAACATAAGAGGGGAGGAAGGAGGAGGGAGAAAGGAGAAGGAAGGGGAGAAGGAAGAAAAGGGAGAGAAGGAGGGGGAAAGGAGAAGGAGAAGGAGGGAAGGAGGGAGGAGGGGAGGGGGAAGGGGAGGGAAAGGGGAAGGGAGAAAAAGGGGGGAGGGGGAAGGGGAAGGGGAAAAGGGGGGAGGAGGAAAAGGAGGTGAGAAGGGGAGGGAGTGAAGGGGAAGAGTGAGGAAAGGTAGGGAAAGGGGAGGAGAAAAAAAGGCAGCAGGGAAAGGGGAGGGGAAGGAGAGGGGAAAGGAGAAAAGAGGAAGGGGAAAGGGAAAGGGGAGAGGGGAAAAAAAGGGAAGGGGGAGGAGAAGAGAGGGGGAAGGAGGGGGAAGGGAGAGGGGAACAGGGGGAGAGGGGGAAGAGGAGGGGGAAGAAAAGGGGGAAGGGAGGGAAGGGGAGGAAGAAAAGGCAGAGGGGGAAACAGGGAGGGGAAGAGAGGGGGGAGGAAGGGGAGGGGAAGGGGAGGGAGGAAAAGGGAAGGGGGGAGGTGGAGGATAGTGGAGGGGGAAAGGAAGAATGGAAGTGGAGAGGGTAAAGGGTAAAGGGGGAGAGGGGGAAGGGGAGGAGAGAAAGGGAAAGAGGGGAGAAGGGGAAGAGGGAAAGGGAAAGAGGGGGGGAAAGGAGGGATGGGGAGAAGGAGGGAAAAGGAGGAGAGGGGAGGATGGAGGAGAGGAAGAGGCGAGGGAGGGATGGGAAGGGGGAAGGAGAGAGGGAGAGGAGGGGGAGGGAGGGGAAAGGGGAGGAAGGGAAAGGGAAGGGGGAGGAAGGGAGGGGAGGGGAGGGGGAAGGGAAACCGATGACATAGCTGGACAGCCATAGTCATTAGAAAAGCATAGTTATAGCGCTCAGCAAGACAATGCATCCTTTGGGGAATTGCAAAGTTAGTTTAGGTTTTTGTGAGGTTGGTAAAGGTCCACACTTAGCATTTTAAAGAGTGTTTTTAGAGATGAGAAATGCAAGAATAGCTGAGGAGTTGATATACTGCCATGTATGTTTTGATGCAAGTTATGTCATGACAAACATGTCAATGTCTACTTATTATATCTTAGAGTGCACTGAGATTACTTTTCAGTGTTCTTGGCATGAAACAGACTAGTATATATAGTCTAGTTTGCATCAGCATTTATGTATCATCAATATTTATGTCTAGTTTGCATCAGCACAGCCCTATCAATGAGAAGAGCAGCTTAGGAGATGCAAGTTTTAACCGAGGAGGTGTGGCCATTGGAGGTGTCCAGAGGTATATTACGTATATGGGCAGGATCGGAAACATGCAACTCTACAGAATACGGTGAGTGCAAAGACATCTAAAATGATTGCATTTTTTACCTGTGCCCCATAATATTAGCGAGGACAGGTTTTTCCACTTCACTCTATGGACTGTGCCTGCACCTCTGCACAGGCTGGCTGAACAGCATGTTGGACATGCTGAGCTGGAGACATCTACATGCCTATTCCATAAAAGTGGGCTCGTTATACCCACAGATGCAGAATCGACATGGAATCATGCCTGTTTCTGATTTAAATGTTTCCTTGGGCTGGACATGGATTTTGTGGAATCTGCCTCTTAGTGAAGAACAGTCCAAACTACGGTTACCCGATGCAAGGTTCCACATTAGAAGCTACCACCCAGGAAAAGGATTTTGGAGTCATCATGGATAATAAGTTGAAACCCTCTGCCCAGTGTGCAGCAGCGACCAAGAAAGCAAATAAAATGCTAGGAATAATAAAGAAAGGAATGGAGAACAGCCACACCGCAAGACTTGGGGGCCCATCATTGTAACTTCCACGACTGGACAGAAGCCTATAAAAAAAATGAATGGAGTGGACCGGGTAAACATAGATCGGTTGTTTACTCCTTCAAAAAGTAGAAAGACTAATGGATACACAATGAAGCTGCAATGTAGTACATTTAAGACTAAAAGAAAAAAATATTTTTTCACTCAATGTTTAATGAAATTCTTGAATTTGTTACCGGAGGATGTACAGTAGTAAAGTGTAGCTGGGTTTAAAAGAGATTTGGACAAGTTCCTGGAGGAAAAGTCCATAAACCATTATTAAAGAGGACCAGGTAAATCTACTGCTTACCCTGGAAAAAGCAGCGTGGAATCTGGGTACCTTTTTGGAAACCTGACAGAATCTTGTGTCCTGGATTGGCTACTGCTGGAAACAGGATACTGGGGTTGATGGACCCTTGGTCTGACACAGTATGGCATATCTTATGTTCTTATAAACACAAGTTGAGGATTACTTCTTTGGGAATAGAGAATCTGGAATCTCTGGTTTTCACCTCTTTTTAGGAAGACATGCTCCAGCTCCACTCTGAGAAAACTAGTTTTAGCTTGGTTTTCTGGGAACAGAGGTTCAGGGAATATTTACTCCTCAACAGTTTAAGAGGGACTATGCCTCCCACACTTTAGCCCCTGCTTATTCAGAGGATCCTCTGTCTTTTCAGTGTTAGAGATTTCCATGGCAGCTTTGCATACTCCTGGCTGCCCAGTGGTGAAAGTTGGTCTGGATTACTAGAAAAAAGCTGTAATCCAGGGTAACCAGTTTGCACTCTTCTATACACCAATATTATAATCATTGTTCATTAGGCTTCAGATTAGAGCACTGCTGCTTCTACGTTTGCTTGATTTCCCTTGAAATGGCGCATGCAAGATCCTTGAAGAGCTTATTTTGAGGATCTTGCATGTGCCATTATTTCTATGTGCCACCCTGTTACATGTTACATTGCACGGTAATCACAACAGGCCACATATGTAGTTGTGGGTTTCTGACCTGGAAAGAGAGCCAGGAGGAGTGATACTGTGCTGATAAGGTCTGGCACTGGCTTGGGCTTGGACATGAACTATGCGGACTGGCAGGACAAAGGGCTGTGCTGAGGGAACAGAAAATTACAGAATGCGTGACAGAGTGGTGATGTGCAGCATATATCATGACCCTCTGACCTTTTTTTTTTAGAACAACAGCATGGTTTCAACAAGAGAGACATCCCCTGTAGACTGATAGTTCATGCTGCCTGTTAGCCGTGGTTTACCACTTGTCCATTCCCTACACAACTAGTTCAGAACAAGGGCCAAAACAGGGTTCTTGGCAGTCAGCCTAGCCATTCTGGAGGCAGGGCTAGCCCAAATATCAGGCAAATCAGGCAGTCGCTAAGGCAGAAACATCTGGGGTGGGGGGGGGGGAGTGGCAAAAGGTAGGGCACTCTAAGCTAAACAATAGATTCTGAACACCAGGGAGGCTGTAAGGCTTAAGGTTTGCCTAGGGTGCCAACACCTTGAACTAACTCTGGGGCTGGTATTGCCTGGAGGAAGCTTCGAGCAATCAAAACCTCACTCAGATGATGAACAACAAAGTCTGATACCCATAGAGGTAGGTGGCTAAAGGCATCCACATGGGCAATTTCTCTGTCAGGCTTCTTCATCAATGTATTGTCATAAAAACTCAGCATGACACTCCTAGTGCTACATCTGTGATGACAAGATCAGGGTTATGCATTTGTCATTGGAGTATTTGCCCCACAGAGACATCATCAGTACAGATTTGACAATTCCGGCTGTAAACATAGCTGTGGAATGTTTTTGGCTGCCAAAGTGAGCACCTCTTTCATTATTCTGAGCATAATTCTGTTCAGATAACAAGGTTTGAGAGTGGGAGGCAAACGCTGCTTCTGCACCATTTGGCAAAGCATGGCTTAGTCCAGCCACAACACTATATAGGGAGGCATTGTAGTCCTCCTGTTCATCATAGTGAATGAGCACACAGTCTAATGTCTAGAGTTAATTAATATTCCAGAAAGCATCTGCATGCCAGTAGGCCCACTCCCATAGTACCTGGTAAGAAAAAGGCGGTGTGGTGATTCTGTGGGTGTTCTATTTTGTGGCAGACACTTATGATAGAAGTTGAGCATTTGTAAACATTAAGCAAGCTCACCTTTAGAAGCTGGTTAAGAGCATCATGGATTGCCTTCGCTTTCTCTTTTGTTGGATGGATTCTTGACGCATCAGTGCGATGGTCCATAAATGTGACACTGATATTCTAATTTCTTTATCTTTATTTCACATTTGATATACCGCCTGGGCCATGGCATCAGGGTGGTTTGCAATAATAACAACAATGCTGCAGAGCCAAGAAACGGAAGAGAATGCCATAAATTAATAGGACAGAGGAAGGACAGTCAGGGCATCAACTAGAAAAGAGCAGCAGGACAGTCTTGTGAGGAGCAATGTGGATCAGTAAATGGGATGTGAAAGGCTTGGTGGAACAGTTGGGTTTTCAGTTGTGCTTTGAATTTATGGTAGGTAGGTTTGAGGTGGAGTGTAGATGGCAGGGAATTCCAGAGTGTGGGACCAAGGAAAAAGAAGGCAGCAAATTCTAGGTGAGCTTGTGACGGCAAAGATAGGAGCAACCGATTGACGTGAATAGACCAGAGCTGGCAGTAGGGGGTATGTAAGCAAATAAGGTTAGCCAGATATTGGGGAGTGGAAGTATTAAGAGCCTTGTGTGTCATGATCAAAAATTTATATTGAATTCTAAAATGGAGGGGAAACCAATGGAGGTGAACAAGAAGAGGGGTGATGTGATCCGAACACTTGGCATGGGTGATAATGCATGCCGCAGTATTTTGCAACAGCTGTAAGCGCTGCAATTGATACTGAGGTAGGCCTGTCAACGCAATGTTGCAGTAGTCCAATCTACTATTTACTAATGACAGTAGGAGGATAGTGAGCAAAGAAGTGGACAAAAATGGTCAAACAGCTCTGATATGACGTAGCGAATAGAAGGAATGGCAGACAAGAAGGGACAGGTGCTCCTGGAATGAGAGTACTGAATCCAAAGTGACGCCTAGATAGTGGAGGGAGGACACCAAAGGGATGAGAGCAGAATTGAAAAGAGGAGCTATGGAAGGGCAGGGGGTACTGAATGAGAACCATATGGCTGTCGATTTAGAGGGGTTAAGGTGTAGATAATTAGTTGAGATCCAATTAGAGATATGTATGAGACAGTCATTAAGTGGCGACAGATCAGGCACAATAAGACTAGCATGATAAAGGAGAATTATGTCATCAGCATAGTAGTATGCTGACATAGAGTATTGCTGTATAATGAGCAGCAGAGGGCCAGGAAGATTTTAAAGAGCAAAGGTGAAAGAACAGAGCCCTGAGGGACACCACACACAAGGGGTACTGCAGCCAAAGAAACATTGTTCAGGTGCACAAAGAAGGAGCAGGCAGTAAGAAAAGAATGAAACCAATGCAGATGAGTACCCCGAACCCCAGATTCATGAAGATGTGAAAGAAGTGTTGTGGTCGACTAAATCAAAGGCAGAGGAGAGGTCTAGGGAAACAGGTAGGGAAATATCACCATGATCGTGTGAGATGTAAAGTTCATTTAGAAAGGAAAGGGGAATGGTTTCAGTGCTGTGGCCTGTACGGAATCCAGATTGGCAAGGGTAGAGGATATTGGCAGATTCACTGTGTGATGACAGTTGATTGAAGACTAATTTTTCTAGGACTTTAGCCAGAAAAAGGAGGTTTGAGATGGGGTGCCAATATGCAGGTATTGCGGGGTTATGCGTTGTTTTTTTGAAGAATGGACAGACAATAACCGATTTCCAGAGGGAAGGAAAAATGGCAGAGGACAGGCTAGAGTTAAACATAATCAGGATAATTGGTGAAAGGGCAAGGGATGGGTCAGATGACCACTGCAACAGAACTGGATCCAACAAACAGGTTGTCTTCCGGGAGGTAGAAAGAGCTCTGTGTAGGTCCATCACATGGGAAGAAATTGGATGGGAAGAGGTCCAAGTGTGCGTTAAAGCTAGATTGGAGGAAGGAGCAAGGGAGGGTTCTTCAATTGGGGAAATGGGGGGTGGGGGAGGGTGAGGGTGGTAGGTAGGGGAGGAGGGGGAATGGGAAGAAAAAGAGGAACGCACTTTGGTGACTTTGTCTCTGAAGAAAGAAGCCAGTTACGCTGGATCCGGAGAACCATACAGAGAGGACGAGGGGGTTATCTTTCTTCACTCAAATGCCTGACTCAGAATTAAATAGGATTTCCCTAAGTTGCACAGAGTTCATCTTCTGATGCTCTCTTGACCAAAACATCATCAAAATAAGATGCAGCACTTGGAATTCCAGCCAACAGTGTTTATTTGAATCACTGAAAGATGCCTGGTGGTAGAGAGAGATTCCAAATTGGAGATATGTAAGGAGTAATTTTATAAGGAAGCACCTATTTTTAGGTGCTAACAATGCACATAAATGCCAATATTATAATCATTTATGTGTGTAAGTGGCCTCATATGCTCAGAAATGATTTCTCATAAAATACTAAGATGCATACCAGTATGCCCATTCTTTTACTGTGGGCACCTACTTGTTTTTATGCAATGAGTGCCTTCAAGTCAATGCTTACTCCTGGTGACCCAGCAGCTCCTGGGGTTTCTTGGCAGTGTGGCCAGATGTAGATTACCTGGCCTTTCTTTTAAGGCAATGGAGGATTAAGTGACTTGCCCAAAGGCCCCAAGGAGTGCTAGTGGGAATCAATGTTGGTCTCTTGGTTGCCAAACCAGTGCTCTAACCATTAGGTTTATTTCTTTGTGCTGTCAATCAGTACTGACTCCTGTTAACCCAACTGCATCTGGGATTTCTTAGCAATGTATCACTGGAAGTAGATTGCCAGGCTTTTTCTTCCAAAGCAAACTCTTGATCTTCTGGATACTAAGCAGTTGCTATAACCACTAGGCTACTCCTCCATCTCTCAAGTTCACTCCCAAGCACTTCACTATCCAGAATCCCTCTTTATTCGCCTGGACTCTACCCCAGTCCTTCACTTCCTCCTCCTATATGTTACACCTTCTCTCCACCCTGATCTCTGGGATTCTCTACTACTGATGCTATCCAAAATCTCCCTTTCCTACCCCCATTTGGTGATCCTCGGGGATTTCAATATCCATCTAGACTCCCCTCCCAGACCCAGAGATCACACTCTTTTTACCCTGCTCGATGACCTCTCCTTATATCAGCATGTCCTTTGCTCCACTCACGCTCCCAGCTGTATGCTTGACTTGATCCTCACCTCATCTGCCTCCCCATTTGTACCCTCAGTACTCTGCCATCCCTCTTCCTTGGTCTGATCACTTTTGTGTACTCTTCTCATTACAGTCCCTTGCTTTGGGGTCAGCCTTATCTCGCTCTTCTGTCCCTGGCCCATCTCGCTTCCGCCGTCGCATCACTTCCTCCATCTCCAGCAATTCCCTTTCTCTGACACTGTTTCCCCCTGATTTTCTCTCACTCTCTAAGCTTGAAACACAACCCTCACCTCTGCCCTTGACCAATAGCTCCCCTCTGACTTGTTTCCTTCAGACAAACCCGGACCTACACCCCATGGTACCACTCTGGCTTCCGCTGTCTTCATATGCACATTCATTGTGCCGAGCACCACTGGTGGAAGCGCTCCTCACCTCTTTATCCCACTTTCGGCCCTCCCACTCGCATTACTGAACCTCTGTCCACACTGCCAAACACTCCTACTTTTCTAATCTTACTTTCTCCTCTTCCAACTCCTCTAAGCAACTCTACTTTGTTCTTTGGACACTCTCTGCTCCTTGAACATCAGCCACCCCAGCCTCCGCCCTGCCCCCCCAGACCCAGCCCAACTGGCCGCCTTCTTTTCCAAGCAAAATCAGTTTCACTCCATATTTACCTCTTGCCCCCCCTCTGCCCATCCCTCCCTCACTTCCCACAAATTTGCCCCCGGTGCTATCCCTATCTCACACCTGGTCCACTTTTCACCTAATTTCTTCCACCAAGCTGTCCAAGGTCATCTCCACTTCCCACAAGACCACCTGTGCCGTTGACCCCATTCCTTCCTGTTGGCTGCTAGAACCATCTCTTGCTCTCCAGCCACTGATTCTCGGTATTTTCAATTCCAGTCTATCCACTGGGACATTCACTACTGCCTGGAAGCACACCATTATTCGGCCAATCCTCAAGAAGCCTTCTCTTGAGTCCTATATTCTTTCCCATTGGTGCCCTGTTTCTAACCTTCTTTTCTTATCTAAGGCACTCGAAAAATTGTTTTTTTCCCAACTCTCATTTCACCCTGACTCCACTCATGCCCTCCACCCCGCCAGTCTGGTTTTAGGCCTGGTCATAGCACCAAGACAATCTTTTTTTCTCTTCTAAATAAACTCCATGTTGCACATGACCATGGTGATTTCTCTCTTGCTGTTTCACTTGATCTGTCTTCAGCCTTTGATCTAGCTGACCATTCCACTCTGCTTTCCCGGCTTCATGATTTCGGACTCCAGGGATCTGTTTTACGTTGGTTCTGCTCCTTTCTCACCACCCGGTCTTTCACTGTCCAAATGGGCACATCTATTTCCCCTCCTACTCCTCTTTCCTGTGGGGCCCCCGAGGGGTCTGTCCTATCCCCCCTGCTCTTCAATATTTTCCTGGCTCCTCTCACCCTCATCATACAACATGCATACTATTATGCTGATGACATAATTATTCTCTTCCACAGTAGATCTACTATCCCGGATCTGTCTCTGTTGAATATCTGCCTCACTCATGTCTCCTCCTGGCTTTCTGATAATTTCCTACACCTCAATCCCTCCAAGTCTGCTGTAATTTGGTTCACCTTCAGTGCCCCTGCTGCTCACTGGTCTCTATTCTCGCTGGCTCTCCTGTTTCACTGTTATCATTGATCTGGTATCTAGGCGTCATCCTTGACTCCTCCCTTTCCTTCCTTGAACAATTCTCATCCCTCATCCGCCCCTCCTTTTTTTCTTTGCACCAGATCCATGCAATTTGACCCTTTCTATCACTCTCATCAGTGACCACACTCCTCCTGTCATTAGTCATTTTGAGACTCGATTACTGCAATGTCGCCTTGGCCGGTCTACCTCAGTACCAACTCCAACGATAACCACCAGGCTAAAGTGAAGTGTGAATTCAAAAGACTTTTATTTATTCACCCCTAGAGGGACTGCAAGAGGCCACCTGACATGCCCATGTTTTGGCACTGCCTTCGTCAGGGGATTGGCCTATATAAAAGATAAACATAAACCAAATTCATATTATAAAATCATATCATAAAACATATAAAAAAACATATTCATAAAAATGTTAAAATACAATTAAAACAATACAAACAATAATTACATACATATAAAATATATATTAAAAAATATAAAAACAGAATGCCATCCATTAAAATAATTATGAGGACATAATCAACTGATACCCAAAGTGAAAGTGTAATGGTGCATGGTAATATTAGTGCATCTTCTGATACAATAAAGTAAGATACAATGAAATGAAGTAACACATTTTTTTAAGTTTAGTCGACCACTTGCATGTATAAAACCAAGTGAATATCTACATTGAAGTATATGTAAAAATGAACCCTTAGAGGAACACATGTGGTCTATACCTTCCCAATTTAAGCATACTATGGTTCTTGTGCCTTGTCTTAGGAAAATCACTTTCTTATTGCAACTAAATGGAAATAAAGTATGAAGTCTTATTATGAAATCACAGAGGAATATTCTTTAATTATTTTAAATCCTACGATTAGCAGCACGATTACTGACAAACATTTATTTGAAACTGCTACTTGAAACCTACAGCTGTCATTTTGTCAAACAGGCTGAATCTCAATTATTACTTATCACTTCTGATTTTTAATCCTTAATTCTACAACATATGCTGCATGAAAAAGAAATGACATTATATAAGTGGTGAAATTATAAGTTCTTCCTTGTTATCTAGCATGGAGCCGTAATTATTAAGATACACTGTGCACTTATACATGAAACGCCCCGCAGCCACATTTTACTTCATGGCAGATCTTTCACTCAGGAAAAACATTATAAATTCAATCGCTTACACTATATCCATTATAATAAGATATTTATGGAACTTTTTGGTTTTAGAGAATGAAATGTAAAGAGATGATGAAATGTAAGGAGCCTGTACCAGCCTACGGCACTATACCGGATTCGTGAAAACCTGGGTCTTCTATTGTAAATATGGATGGACCGCACTAGACTTATTATGTATCAAACCCAGAAGGAAGCATCAAACCACTTTTTTAGTGTAAAACTTGTTCTAAATGTTTACCGTTGAAACCACTTGTTTGAATATTGCTGATAAAGGCACTATAAATATCAAGCATCTATTTGCAAGACAGACACATTTAAAACATATCTTTTTTAAAAGAGAGCAAAAAATCACTACTTTCCTTACCTAGCGTGAAGCTATACCTGCTGGGATACAATGTTAAAGAATGCTCTGCAGCTGTAGATTGTCTTTAAGCTTTCATTTTGGCATGAAGTTGTAGTTGTCATGGCAACTCAGAAACCATTACCCCTTTACTCTTAGCAAGATCATACTTTTCACTTATATGCTTAGGGGTCTATTCTGAGCCATGAATAGCAGGTCTGGACGTCTGATCTGGACGTCCAGACCCGCTAAACGCCTGGCCTGCGTCCAGGCAACAGAGTTCTCCACATGGCAATCTGAGTTGTGCAGAGAGCTCTGTTTTTGGGTGGGAGGGGGCGGGCCGCAGGTGGAGCGAGGATGGGCTGTGGGTGGCTCCATGAACCTTGCACCACCTCACCTGTTCTCCGTGCCCCGGCTCTGGCAGTCTCCGACATCCAGGGGGGACTTATTCCACCTTGGAATCGGCCATGTAGGTCCAGGGTCATGGTACTGCCCACAGTCCGCTCTCCCTCTGCCTGTGGCCTTCTCCACAGTCATCCATACATCTACCCCATAGTACCTGGCCAACCTCATCCGTCTCCACGCTCCCCCCCTGGTTGTTCATGCCAGCCACCTCTTCCTCCCTTCTGCTTCCTAGGCTCACCTTGTGTGTACTGTCACCCAGCAGACCTGGTTGAGAGAAAGGAAAATGCTTTAAATAAAGAAAAAGGTACATACAAGCTGCAATATCTGGAGGAACCAGATAGAGGGAGCAAGAGTGACTCCAGAGTGACTGAAGAACCATGCCCCACTGATCATGAGGTAATGCCAGCCAACCTCCAATCCTCGAGCACAGGAGGATTTCTTAAGGAGGAAGACTGGAAAGCAGAGGGGAGAAGTGGCAGCAGAAGGAGAAGCAGCTGGAGTGAAGGCTGGAAAAAAAGCAGCCAGAGTGAAGGCAGCTGGAGAGACAGCTGGAGAGGAGGCAACAAGAGTGAATGCAGCAGGACAGCGTGCAGCAGGAAGGAAGGCAAGACAGAGGAAAAGAGGTTAGAGTGCAAACCTGAATATTCCACTGCCAGAGGATCACCCAGAGTGAAAAGTGATTGCCAGGGAGCTAAGGAGGAACCTGGGAAGGTCTCAGCTCACAGAGGAGTAAAAGCTGTTTGCCCAGAGTGGCAAAGACATTGCTGCAGCTGTTGTCCAAAACCAACAGGGTCACAGCCTGAAGACCTAAGCCGTGCTGTACAGGCAAGCCAACGGAGAAACTGGTGCAGGTCTCAACCTTCACTGGAAACAGAGAAGCCAAATTCCCAAGGTAAAGCTTTTTATGATACAAGCTATAGGAAAAGTTTACCTGATAAGAAAGGCTTGAATAATAAATGTTTTTATAAAGCTGCCATAAAACCTCTAAGGAGAGAGGAGTTTCCTCAATATAAAACAGCACAGAGCCGACGCCCTACGAGTTACCCAGAACATTGGGCTGTGCTAGAAGAGCTATATAAGAAGCCTGACTATAACCTACCTGAACCTAGGGACTCAGAGTCAGAGGCTTCCGCCTATGAGCCAATGCAAGTGGAACTGGCAAATGAGGTTTCAGATACAGAAATGGACTGTACGTACTGTACCACGGGAAGCCTAGAATCTTTGCCAGGCTTGTAAGCTGTATGTGTTACTGCCTAGAACATTCTTATTTGTCTGAATACCAGTGCTACTGTGAAAGTAACAGTTTTGCTTTAAACTTTTGTTTTACTTTTCTTACCTGAATTAAGGACATTTGCGTTGTTGTTATTGCCCAATCCTTTGAACCCTTGCGAGAAGGGGAAATAAAAGCCTTTATTTTCCCACCACTTGTGCAGTTGAATTCTTTGGAAGATTAGGATCCAGGAAACTAACAGGACCAAAAGCCAATTGGGCCTCTGGATTACTGGCCAATCTCCTCCCTATATAGTTATGTCCGACCTGCCCTGACTGCTACTTACCGCCAGGGTAGTGCTCGCGACAGTACCCATAACTCTGCCTTCTATTTCCTTGGCCCCACACTTTGGAACTCTCTTCCCTACACTCTCCGCCTGGAACCATCTTACCAAAGATTCAAAGCTACATTAAAGACTAACCTCTTCTGCCTGGTCTTCGACCTCCCACTTTCTCAAGACTGACTACTCTGACTACCTTTCCTACCTCTCTCCCTCTCTCCTAATGCTTTGCCCCCCCCCTTTCTATTCCCCCTTCCTAATACTTTTCCTCTGTCTGACTAAAGGTATTCCTTTCATTTTTCCAGCTATATTGCAGTGATTTATTATCATTGTAAACTGCCCTGATGTTACTGTGTGGGCGGTATATCAAGTGCTTATAGAGAATAAAGAATAGGGGTCATGTGATGTGGTGAGATCGGGCGGTTGTGAACTGCTTGAGCTTCGGGTCCCCACCTCCCCCGCCAGCAAAAAGAGCTGTTTTTTAAGCCTTTGGCTTCACCGAAATCAGGGGAGGAGAAACGGACAGTCCATCATGTGTCTGTGTCGGTGAGCGGGTTATGGCGGCAGCGGCAAAAGCAGGCAGGCGTGAAAAGGAGCGGCTGACTGGACATTCTAAGATGGCAGACTCAGAGCCAGCTCCAGCACCCTTCTTGCCTGTATCTCCGGCAGTCATCGAAGAAATCTCGGCAGCGGTGTCCTCTGCATTGGCGGCTCAGTTTGAGACTCTCTGCGGCAAAATGGATGCCCTGCAAAACTCCGTGGACTTGCTGGGAAGCTGGATGCGGGAGGTGGAGGGCCGAAGTGGGACAACAGAGGAGGCGGTTGAGGCCCTGCAGAACGAGGTAAAGAGACTTCAGGCAACCTCACAGATGCACGAGACCAAACTTGATGATTTAGAAAATCGCTCACGCTGCAATAACCTCAGTTTTCTGGGCGTTCATAACAGCATACTGGACAGAGATTTAAAAGCCTATTTGGAAGCTTTAAGTCTGCAAGTGCTGGGTGGTGAAGAGGAACAAGGCAAGATTATATTGGAGAGAGTACACCGAGTGGGGCCTAGACAGCCAATTGAAAATAGGCCACGTGTGGTGTTGGCGAAGTTCCTGCATTTCCCTCAAAAAGAAGCAGTGCTAAGAATGGCTAAGAAAACTGGGGTCATTGTAAAAGACAATGTAAAAGTGAGAATTGTGCAAGACTATTCATCGGCTTTGAGTCAAAGACGGAGGGCTTATATCAAGTTTACTGTACAGTAGGAGGCAAGATGGCGTCAGAGCTCTTCCGCCGGTGAGACGCACCGTGTTAGTCGGGTCAGTTGGGTGGTGTTCCGGAGCCTGTCAGTTGGAGATGGGGCGCTGGAAGAGAAAGCAGGCTGCCCTACCCTTGGGGCCGCCTGATTTTGACGCTTCCGGCTAGAGGACTTTGGCGGCTTGTGGGTTTACTGTGGCGGGAATTGGAGTGGCGTCTACGGCAGAACCGGCGGTGTTGGAGTCGTCGGCTCTGAGTGCATCAGGGGTGTGGCTGTCTCCTGAGCAGTGTGCCCCCCCCCGCCTCAACCTGGAAATGATGAGCTGGGTTTCAGAGTGCTTCCTGCCGGGGCTGTGAGATGCTTGTCGGCAATTGGAAGTGAAGAGGGCTCTGATCCTGTTGCAGATTTGTCAACTTCCTTGCTCCCTACGGTTGCTGTAGTGGATGCAAAAGAAGTGGAGAAGACCATCCCTCCTTGTGGGATTTCTACAACACCGTCGGCGGAGTTGGACACAATTCCAGGTTTGAGAGGCTTGGTTATGCCATCTGTTGTTAATTTGGAGGCACTGTGGGATGCAGTTGCTATCCTGAATACCTCTCTGATGACTGTTGTTGGGGTTGTTAAAAGAGATTCGCTATCGTTATCTAAGGATATTTCCGATGCAAAAAGTGTCCAGGAGGAGCAAGCCCGACGTTTGGAGGGTGTGGAGAAAGAACTGGAACATCTTTGAGGGATGTGTGCTGCCCAAGTTAAGGATAAGATCTTACTATCAAAGAAAGCTGAACATTTGGAGAATTACACTCGTAGAAATAATTTGAGACTTTAAAATTTTCCTAAATCTCCTGTTATGTCTGCTCATGAGATGGTTCGTAAATATCTCCTGGAGGTGCTTAAACTTCCTGGAGATTATTTACCTCCAATCGTCCGTGCACAATATTTAACTGTAGGTTCTGGTACTGGTGGCCTTACCTCTGGAAGCCCGATTGAAGGAATTGGGGATTTTACGGCGTTCCTAGAGGATTCTCTAGAGGTGGTTACTAGCCGTACTACCTTGCTTGTGACTCTGGCCTTGGAGCTTGATAAGTCTACAATTCTTCAAGCTTATTTTAGAAACTTCAATTGTACTTTCTTAGGCTCTAAAGTTTACATGTTTCCTGATCTTTCTCGTTCTACCCAGCGGAGGAGAAAAGAATTCTTGGGCCTTCGGCCTAGAGTTCTATCCCTTGGAGGTAGTTTTCAATTAAGATTTTCCTCTCGATGTGTAATTTCCTATGATGGTAAGATTTTTCTTTTCTTTGAGCCTAGTCAGTTATTGGACTTTCTGGTAGCTAGGGAGGGAACCAGGGTGTAAATTGCAACCAATTCGGCTGACGCTTAAGTCTACGCTCTGTTATGTTCTTTCTTTTTTCCCTTATATTGTAATTTCCTGAGGCCTCCCCCTATAACTATTGCCTTAACTTTGTGGACTAAATTTGGATGATGAATATTTAATTTTTCTTCTGGATATATATTTCCTGCTTCTTTTTGATTATGTATATGCATATCATCCTTTTTGCATTTTCATTCTTGTTATTCATGAGTGTTATAAACTAATAAAAAATTTAAATATAAAAAAAAAGTTTACTGTACAGTACCCCTCGCGGCTCCATATCATGCATGGCGGAGCGCA
Source organism: Ichthyophis bannanicus (assembly GCA_033557465.1). Lineage (NCBI taxonomy): Eukaryota > Metazoa > Chordata > Amphibia > Gymnophiona > Ichthyophiidae > Ichthyophis > Ichthyophis bannanicus. Next base: position 521,712,287 of record CM066036.1, on the reverse strand, counting down.
GAGGAGCTTCGCTACCACGGCAGAAGCCTCCAAGTATGTTGAGGAACTGACAAAACACCAGACATCCCCGAGCAGGGAGCCTGATGAGGAGAGCTGAAGCTGGACTGGGACTGGTTGACAGCTCCTAGAGAGCCTGTAACATGCATGGATGAGGACAATAGCATGGCATAGAATGGAGGAATCGGGCCTTCAGTGTTCACAATGGATGTTATGTGGAGTATATGTTAAGTTTGGTGAATATATGTAGGTATAAGCTTGAGGGGGACACGAGTGAGAAAGTACCCTAGGACAATCGGATGGGGGGTGGATGAGGTAACTGACCTGGCAGGTTGCTTGGTTAGTGCATACTGTGGGTCAAGGGGTAATGTGGAATGTGATTAGAATATATATTATGAGGGTGTAGCACCCATTTAATACTAGTCAACATGGCTTCAGAGCAGCCCATGGTGTGGAGACACTACTCACCTACCTCTTCAACAACATTCTCAACACAATAGACAACATTCATCACGGTGTGGCTCTTATATTTTTGGATATAGCCGCAGCCTTCGTCTCAGTGTGCCACAAGACACTCCTGAGACGGCTAGAAGAGAAAGGCATCTGCGATCTAGCTCTAACATGGTGTAAATCATACCTATCTGATAGATTGCAGCATGTGTGAACAGAGACCTCAACATCTGAACCGTTCCACCAGAAACAAGGCGTTCCGCAGGGATCCTCCCTATCAGCCCTACTATTTAACATTTACATGCAGCCCATTTGCGATCTCATTCGATCATTCAACATTGACTGCATGATATACGCCGACGACATACTACTATACACACCCTTCAAGACTGACCAGATTGATTTCTCATCAATAACGAACTGTTTCATCGCAGTGGAAAACTGGCTCCGAAATCAGAATCTCCGGATACAACACAAAAAGACTGAAGTGCTGTTCATTACCAGAAACCCTAACTTCTGCCCACCTGCCAACCTAAGAGTCGGAGATGTAGAACTTCAAACCAAGTCAACAATCCGTTACCTGGGTGTAACACTGGACCAAAAACTGGACATGAAGACCCATATTGGCAACATGGTCAAATCAGCATATCTAAAAATCATAACACTCAGACATCTGCACCCCCTGCTACAACTGGATGATTTCAGAACAATCTTTCAGGCGTTAACTATTCCAGATCTCGACTATGCAAACGCGATACTGCAAGGGCTACCTCAATCCACCCTAACTCCACTCCAACTCGCCATGAACTCTGCAGCCAGAGTTCTATACGGGGCCTCAAGACGTGACCATATAACATCGATCCTCAAAAGTCTCCACTGGCTCCCAGTTCACGGTAGGATCACCTTCAAGATCTTACTACTAACATTCAAGGCCATCAACGGACTCTCCCCCTCATCACTTGCAAGCCTTACTCTCATGACTCCCCCTATCAGAGCCAGATGACACACAGCAATAAATACTATAGTAATTCCCAAAACAATAACCCACTGTATGTTTATGTTTATGTTTATTACATTTGATATACCGCTCAGGCCAAGAAGCATCAGAGCGGTTTACAATCCTACATTTATATTATGGAAAATAAGAAAAGAACATCATTAATAAGATAGGACAGAGTACACAATCAACCGCAAACAGAGCTTTCAGTCTTTGTGCACCTAGAAGCTGGAATGCCCTGCCATCCAGCATACGAGCAATCACAAAGATAACTAAATTCAGGAAGGCCTTGAAGCATCACCTCTTCCTCAAGTACTACCGTGAAGTAGGTACGCCAAAGTTTCCCGCACGCAACACAGATTCTTAGCCACCCGGTAATCATTCCACAATGTGATGTACATAGGGTATCCACCTTATGCCTTTTGTGTAGATAGTTAACATGTTATCCAAGTTAATCTCCCTGTTATCTGTAATTTACGGTGTAACCCCCACCGTAAAATTTCTTTGATGTTCCATGTAAACCGCACTGATGTCGAATAGCGCGGTATATAAGAGTATTAAATAAATAAAATAAATAAATAATAGTCTGCCTATGGGGCAATGTTGGATGTTTACCTCATGATGTGGGTTGCGTGTTTTGTGGGATATGATTGTATGTTGTTAATTACCATGTTAATCCCAATTTGGTTATGGGGAGGGGTTTGAGTGGGGGGATATGACTTATGAGCATTTAGTAAACTGGTGGGAGGGGGGTCTACATACACATTTTAGTGACTATGAGGCATAGAGGGTTAGGGTTAAGGAGAGTGAGAGGGGATGGAGGGGGGTACAGGATAGGAAGTGGGGGAGGTAGGGGGGTGGGGGGTGTTTGGGGAGGAAGGGCGGCATGGGGGGGGAGGACAGCACAGCTCTAAAGGGAAGAGAAGGTTAGGAATAAAAACTAGGATGGGAATAAGGGAGGAGCCCCAGGCTGGGGGGTGGGGTCTTCCTGGGAGGCCTTTAGGAATTGAGAAATATGGACCAAGTGAACACGGGGTCCTCTGAAGGTTATTTCATGGAATGTCTGTGGGATTGGGAACCCAATTAAGAGATATAAAATATTGCAAGTCTTAGCTAGACAAAAATGTGATGTTGCTCTGCTGCAGGAGACTCACTAGACTGCTGAGGAACATTTGAAACTGCAAAGAGATTGGGTGGGCCAGGAGTGTGGGGCCCCAGCGAAAGGGAAAAAAAGGTGGAGTGGTCATCCTGATCCATAAGCGGGTAAAATTCGTATTGGAGAAGGAATACGTTGACCCTGCTGGAGGATATGTGTTATTTTATGGCACACTGGAGGGGAAGCCTGTCATGATGGGTAACATTTACAGCCCAAATGTTTTGGATCAAGCACTATATGCACGTTTAGCATCTAGAATAGAGCAATTGCCCGATGTCCCCTTGGTATTAGGGGGAGACTTTAATGGGGTGCTGGACACAGATTTAGACACCTCACAAGGGGCAGGAGATAGAACACGGGGGGGGGGGCCCACGACCAGGGCTTTGCAGAGCCTTCGAAGGCGGCTGGGGGTGGTTCATCCGTGGTGCTTGTTGCACCCAACGGAGAGAGATTTTACTCACCAGTCGTGAGCACATGGAACCAGTGCTTGGATCGACTACATTTTCGTATCGAGAGGTTCTTTTGCGCATGTAATGGATGCACAAATTGGCCCATTGGAAATTTCTGATCATGCCATGATCTGAGTGGAACTGGAGTGGGCTCAGAGTAATATGCGGTCACGGATTTGGCGTTTTCCCTTGGAACTTTATAGAGACGTGGATTTCCAACTTTACCTCAAACAACGCTGGCAAGACTTTGAGTTAAATAATGAAAGGCACAAGGTTGATCCGGAACTCTTTTGGGAAATGGCTAAGGTTGTTTTACGTGGAGATATTATTGGTTATTCGGCGCGAAAAAAGAGCTTGTTAACAGAACAGATATTTTGATTAGAAAAGCAAATGATTAGGGACCGGCACAAATATGCGAGCAACCCCAGTGCCATAAATAAGAAAGTGCTGTGGGAATCCCAAGCAGCACTTAACTAATTGCTCCACAGACGGGCAAAAAAATCGTTTGCGTATTATCACTATCAGTTATATAGGTTCGGGGACAAACCAGGGAAACTACTAGCACGTTGCCTTCAGGGTAGTAGGGGGCCAAGAATGGTTGCAGCACTAAGGGACACTCATGGTACATTACAGAGGGACAGCCGGGAAATTGCCAGGGTTTTTCGCCTTTTCTATCAAAAACTGTACCAACGGGAGGGAGGAGATGGAGCCCTTATGGATGACTACCTGAAAGGGCTGCGGTTACCAAGCCTGGGGCAGGAACAGAGGGCCCAATTAGAGTGCCCAATTACGCTAGATGAGGTACACCATGTGATACAGAGGGCTCGTTGCTACAAGGCACCGGGTCCAGATGGGATGGGAGCTGAATTTTACAAGTTACTAGGGGACTTGGTACCTCCCCCACTAGTGGCGGTGTATCATAAAAGGATAAACCAGGGGGGGTTCACATGGGGGGGGGGGGGAGAATCATGCGCATATTATTTTCTTGCCCAAGCTGGGTAAGGATCATCTGCAGGCTGCAGCATATAGGCCCATATCACTATTGAACTTTGATCTGAAAATATTGGCAAAAGTATTAGCGGAGTGATTAGGCCCGTTGCTGGGGGATCTGATCCAGGAGTCACAGGTGCATTTTGTACAGGGCCGCCATGCTGTGCATAACCTGCGTAGAATCATAGCATCTTTGGAATGGGTCCAGGAACAAGAATGGCAATCTCTGCTGATTAGCTTTGACGCGGAAAAAGCATTTGATCGCGTGAATTGGGGATATCTGCATGCTCTCCTACCATACTATGGCTTCAGGGAGACCTTTTGCAATATGGTCAAGTTCCTTTACACGGGACCCACAGTTCTCTCTGATAGGTTTCCCCCGGAGAGGGGGACAAGACAGGGGTTCCCTCTTTCGCCACTGTTATTTGTGCTGTCCCTGGACCCTTTAATACGGAAAATAGAGCAGAATAGGGAAATACGGGGGGTGCATGTGTGTGTGTGTGTGTGGGGGGGGGTGTCTGGGTTTAAGATTGTGGCCTTTGCCGATGACCTCCTAGTACACATGTTTTCACCGCAACAATCACTACCTAGGTTGTTAGAAGAATTTTCTGTGTTTGGCAGGTTTTCAGGGTTACGCATTAATATGGATAAGTCTGAGGCCCTAGATGTGTTGGGAACGCTGAAGGGGAACTGGAGGGGTGTAGTCCCGCTTCGGTGGGCAGGGGATTCCTTCCTCTATTTGGGAATCCTCTTAACTAGAGAACCAGCGGAACTATATAAGCAGAACTTCAAGAGGATTTTCCTCAAGTTTCAAGCACAATTGCGAGCATGGCGTCCCCTTCCCTTGTCTTTAGGGGGGAGAATAGCGGTGGTGGGGATGGTAGTCCTGCCCCGGGTGTTATACGGGATGCAGCTGCTCCCAGTGTGGTTAAAACAACAAGACCTGGTGCGTTTGGAAAGGGAAATATGGGGATTCTTATGGAAAGGGGCGAGAGCACGCATCCCGATGGTTCGGTTGAAGGGTGGGTGGCGGACCAGAGGGATGGGTATCCCGGATTTACGGCTGTATGCCCTGGCATGTCAGGCACGTCATTTATGGGATTGGTTGGGAGATACAGAGATTTATACACCCAGGGCACTGGAGGAAGCCTTGGTGGCTCCCCAGGTGCTATTGGCAGCGTTACACTTGGAGGGAGCCCAGCTTCCAAGGCGGGTGACTTGAAGTGTTTTAGTGAGCCCGGTATGACGCACGTGGATGCAATTGTGTCAGTACTGGGGTAGGTCCCGAGTTGTCTCCAGTTGGTTGTCTCTGCAGGGCAATGTTACTTATACCCCTGGTTCTACATCAGTGATATTTCAGAGGTGGAGGGAAAATGGTATCCACTACATTGGACATGTGGTAGATCCTCAAGGGAAGTGTAAGTCCTTTGAGACTCTTGGTAAGGACTACAGGCTGAGTGGCCGCCACTATTTCGCATACTTCCAGATTTCTCACTATGTAGCATCTTTGCCAGTAAACGAGTTAACATCCGAAAGTTCGGCGAGGATACTGGAGTTTTTTGCATTGGGGGAGGGGTCGCCGCCTACAATATCGACAGTGAGGAAAAAATTGGTTCCCTATATTAAACCGCCGGACTGTTTGAGAGAGGAGACATGGTGGGCGGAAAAGTTGGCCCAGGAGGTGCCTCCGGGGTCTATTCTGGAAGCCCTGAGCCGGATTTGGAGATTGGTGGAGGGGACTAAGTGGAGAGAGGTGCAATTCAAAAGTATTATTCGAGCACACTTCTCCCCAAGTAGAGTGTTCTGGAGTGGCTTGGATTGTGATGGGCAGTGCCCTAAATGTGCGTCACCCTTAGCAGGCCTGGGGCATATGTGGTGGGGCTGTCGGAAAATCTGTGCATATTGGGAAAGGATTAGCCATTATATGAGTGTTTTGCTTTGACAACAGATCAAATGGTCTGGAGCCTTGGTAGCACTGGATCAGTTGGGGCCACTCCACCCAAAGGGGAGATGGGAATGCACACTGGTGAGAAAGGCATGTCTGGTGGGGAAGGGCCCGATACTTCACCGATGGAGAGAACAGATCCCCCCTACCTTCTGAGAATGGCGTAACAGTTTTCATCAAATGATGCTCTTTGAGAGGAGGGGGGCTAAGGGCAATGGTAAATGCTGGGCTTCCTTTCTGTTGATTTGGGTACCGTATGTCCAACAGATTGGACCATATGCCCGTAACGAGGTTTTACAAATGGGGTAAAGTAGATGGGATCACGTTGACAGAGAGTGGGGGTGGGTCTTATAAGACAGTTCTTGGTTAGGATAGCAGGAGGGGAGCTGTGCTGGGGGGGTGGAGGGGGACAGGGTGGGAGGGGGAGGAGGGGGGATAAATAACATAAAATGATGTACCACATTCTATTGACAACTAGCCTCTGGACTGGTGGACAAGAGTCAGTCCCACCCAGTGGCGTTGTGTTTGTATGTATCTATACGATTTGTGATCTTTTTTTTTGTGTGGTTCCATAAATAAAGAGTTAAAAAAAGAATAAAGAATAACATAGTCCACAAAGAAGGGACAACATAAGCAAACGCCGAAAGATGAGAGCATTTCAAACGGAAACATTTATGAGAAGGAACCACAAGGAAATTACCTCATGTTCTAGACGGCGGATAAGAAATCAAATAAGAAGACAAACAAGAAGGCAACCTCTGAGTAAAAGCTTTTATGAGCTAAAAATACAATTTTAAAATGTATCTGACAATCGGCCGGTAACCAATGCTGTCAAAGAGCAACGGAGAAACATGATCAGTCTTCTACGCATGATAAATCAACAGCGACATTCTGTATGAAGTGAAGACATTGAAGCTGATAAGGAGGAACACCCACCAACAAGGAATTACAATAATCAATTAATCACAAGTGCAAAAATATGGTTTTTAAAGGAGCCAGTATCTAAAAATAGTCTCAAAATCCTAATTCTACGAAGGGCATAGAAACAACGCCTAAAGAAGAAGAGATAAAAGAAGAAAACAGTAACTTACTACTACTACTGAACATTTGTATAGTGCTACAAGGCATACGCAGCGCTGTAAAGGCACATGTAAAAGATGGTCCCTGCTCATCAGAGCTTACAATCTAGTTAAGACAGACAACACAATGGCTGAGGACAAGAATACATCTAGGGGAATGGTAAGGAAACAGATAGAAGACTAAGGGGCTTGTTTACAAAGCCGCGGTAGCGGTTTGCGATCGTAATCGGAGCCGCGGTGAAAGGAACAAAGTCTGGATTTGGCAGTGGAAGAGAACGGCACAAACAGAAGCGATCTGCCAGAAGAGCGGAGTTCCCAAAGACAAGTGAAGGGAGAGATAAGAGAGGGAAGGTAGTGAGGAGCTGCAGAATGAGTGCACTCATAGGTCAGTAGAAGTTTGAAATGGATAGGAAGCCAATGAAGCGATTTGAGAAGAGGGGTTATATGAGCATATCGAGGGAAGATTAGCCATGCAGCCAAATTTTGAAATTGAAGGGCAGAGAGATGACTGAGAGAGAGACCAGCAAGGAAGAGGTTGCTAGATGGGAGGTGACTAAAGAGTGGATAAGTGTCTTAGTAGTGTGTTCAAAAAGGAAAGGGTGAATTTTACTGATGTTATAGAGAAAGAAACAACATGTTTTAGCATCCAAAGAGACTTTACAGAATCCTTAAAGGATAAAGGAAGACCATTGATATGAATTTGAGAAAGTGGCAAGGAACTGGTTGTAGAAAACCATAAAGCTTCAGTTTTTTGAGAATTCAAAACCAACTTAAGAGAGGACAACCAATTTGAAATCATAGTCAGATGAAAATTAAGTTGAGCCTGAAAAGAAGAATCCTAAGAGTCAATCTGAAAATCGTGCACGCAAGACCTTTAAAATAGGGACTTACTTTACATATGTAACTAGCGTGTAACTTTCTACACATTCCTTATAAACTCAGCCCCAAAGTACTTAATTTAAGAATGTACTGAATCTGCAATGTTCGGTGATTCTCCACAGATCACAATGCGCAATGATGGATGGAGTAAGTGAAAATGGACCTTTAGTAATGCTGTTATCTCCTCATATGTCTTAGTGTTTGGCAATTTCTAAGCAACCAAGCCCTGATTATCACTTATATATAGCTTATTAAAATGAAAATCAGTGGGGCATTTTCAAAGTGATTGATGCAGTTAGCAGACCTGATTAGTGCTGCTGAATATCCCTAGGTGCTAGCCGGCTAGCACCGAGGGGGGGGGGGGGGGGGGGGCGCTCTGGTAGGCAGATCGGAGGCAGCGCCTGGGGATCACCTGCAAGCGGAGATATTCAGTCACTAGCTGGTTATCCCTCTCCGTTAGTGGTGAAAGTCAGGCTCCTGAAGGATCGCTTTACTTTCGCTGCTGAAGCTGACCATGCAGCAGCTGAATATAACCACTGCCTGGTTAACTATCACCACTGCCTGACCGACCTGGATATTCAAGGCCAGTGGATAGATATGGCCCCGGCACTGAATATCGAGGTTTAAAGTTCAGTGGCGGCAGCTAGTCACGTTAGCTGCCACGCTGAATATGCCCCCAAGAGATATAAGATCTCTATTCACTCCTGCGTCCATTTTAATTAGTAATAATGGTAAAAAATGCAATTGTCTGTCTATAAACCCAAATGAAAAATGTGCATCACAAATAGAGTAGTCTAAACTTCTTTAAAACACTTTTAAAAAAGAGGTAATAACATCTTCTATTGATGTGGAGGCCAATTCTGATCGGGGCAGCCCGGATATGCACCCGATTCTACACCCGCGGGAGCAGAATCGGGGCATAGGACCAGGATGTCCCAGATGTGCCCCGATTCAGGCCTGCTGGATGTGCACAAATTCACCCAGCTAGCCCAGCCAGATTCCTGCACGGAGCCGCGGTGCTGTGGTGTCCCATCACCATGGCACTGCAGCTCTGTGCAGGAGCCCCGATCGCCTGCACTGCCTTCAAAGGACGTTTTCCCCGCTGCCCAACCCCCGATAGGGTCTTCTGGGGCCAGGATCGGGCTGCAGGGAACCCCCGCCCCTGATTACCTGCATCCTGGTGTCCCGGCATGGCAGTCCCCCACTGTCGGGGGAGACTTATTCTACCTCCGAGATGGAATAAGTCCCCCGTCTAAGTCACCCAGCCCAGATGTACAGGTCCATCACCAGTATATGCCCTATAGATCTGGGTTCAGGGTCACGCCTCTGGCCCTCCCTCACTCCTCCTTTGGCCCTTCCACTCTCATACAGAGCTCCCCACACATCTGTGCTGTACCTACAGGGAGCTCTTTGGCAGGAATATGACTTGGGTGTTTAGCGGGGAATATACGTCCAACTGAGACATATAGCCCTGCTAAATGCGGGTCAGAATAACCCCATAATGTTACACAGCACTGCATTTTGAATTTTCTGATGCTGCTTCAATGGGTAACCATACAAACATTTTAGGTTATCTCAGTATAATCCTATCATGTCCTCCCTCGACTTTCTTATACATTTTCATTCAGTGATCAAACGTAATTGCCGCCATGTTTAAAACTCAAGTGACATGCCTATTCTAAACTCACATACAAACATGCACCTAATTGCACCATGTGTACTTTTGCATGTGAGGTATTTTTTTTTTTCTAATTTCCAAATTAATATCAAGCAATCAATGCACACGCTTGATTAGAAACGGGATAGCATAGCAGTATCAATGACCATACAGACACATCTATAAAATTTACAAAGGAAATAGAATCACTGCACCACCCCCCTATAAGCCCACAAATTACCAACAGAGAAGAATCCCAGCAAGAGGACAGGTGTCACAAACAAATCATAATAAAATAAGGAAACACATCCCTCCATAGCAGTGGTGTAACAAGAACATGGCCCATAACCTAATTATTGAGTTCATCGGGAGTCGATCTAAGAGGACCCCATCGAACAACAATTGAAGTAGGAGACTTGTTAGAGTTAAGCAACACCCACAATTGTTTTGGATCATAGAATATGTACTTAGCAGAGGTTGACTTAATAAAGCATTTACATGGAAACCTAGTCCAAGGAGAGAACCTCAGGACGCATGGGAAGAAATGAACGCCTTTTAACCTGAGCAACATAAGAAACGTCTGGGAAAACATGCGAGGTAATTTTATAAGTCTTTTACGTATCTATACTGTCACATATGTGAAAAAATATCAGTTTTGAAATTATGCACTTTGTGTGAGAGCTGCACACCCTGAAAGTACATAAAAGAATAGTGTCTAGCGTAGCACCTGAATGTTCCCGGCCCCCTCGACACCCTTGATCACAAGAGTCTGCTCAGGAGAGAAGAGCAGCCAGGCCTGGAGCAAAGGCATCGTGGCAAGCCAACGTTATGGTAAATTTTGTGTGCTGCCTCTGTGAGCCTGATGGAGGAGCTCCCATCGCCCGCCCTTGGTACGCCACTGTATACCCTAGAGCTCCCTCTGCTGCATAAAGAGCACACAGAGAAAACACACAAATGCCTTAATTACAGAATATTAGAGTAGTTTGTGAGGATGGGTTGAAAGGAGGGCAGCTGGCAGTATGGCCAGAAACGTCTTGTCGAAATTAACCACAAAAGTAGCCAGTTTTCCCCTCAGATTGAGCCGGAGGTGGTACTTGCGTTTAGGTGATCAAGAAGCATTCTGTTAGAAAGAACTTCCATTTTTGTTTACAAGGCTGCTATAGTGGTATAAAATAGACTCTGTGGCAAGAAAGTGAGATGAGTGGTTTAGATATTGAACGGAATTGATTCTAATTGTACTCTGTATAAAATATGGGTAGGGGTAACTTGATTGGAGAACTGGAGATTGCTTCTGCTCCGTGAAGAATGGCAGTTGGGGGTCAAAGGCTGGGAGGGAGAAGGACATGCCGGGGCTTGAAGGGATGGAGAGGAGGGGTTTTTTTTTGGTAGCAAGACTGGTATAAATTTTTAAACAAAATGAAATGAAAATGGGCAAAATTTCTTTCTTTTAGCCTTAAAATCGAAATGAGATGAAACTGGTAATTTTGTTGATATTTCCTATTTTGTTTACAATGAAAGCACATCACTAATAAACACAATCTATCTGGGTTTTTAAATTTCTTCTCCAAGCATGTCTGTCTCAGCCTTTCTTCCAGAGGTTTCCGGAAGATCTGCTGTCGGTAACTCATTTAGGGGGTCATATACTAACAGCGTAGTCGTTGAAAATGGGCCCTGTGGCAAATAAAGCACATTAGTGCAGGTTGATAGTAAATAATACCCTTAATTAAATAACATAGCTGAGAGGTGGGATTGTGGAGTAGTAGCTCTTCCTTATTATGGAAGAGAGAACTGGTATGTTAAGGAGGTAATTTTTAAAGCCTTAGTTGCAATTTGGAAGTCCGAAAACATTCATGCAGACGTCCAAATCATGGAGATATCCCTGGAGCCATTTTGCAAATGGCTTTTAAAGATGTCTCCGATTCAGGGACGGCCAAGCAGGCAGGGGTGTGGCAGAGGCATTCCTACTCGATTACAGACATGCCAAGAACGTCTGGAACCGCATCCAAGTTTAGACCAGCTCCAGGCATGACTAGGCATTGGGAAAGTGCTTGTTTTGGCTATTCAACATCCAGAGGGTATAGAGAAAATGGCACTCCACTATCCCCAGCACTCTCCACAATCACAACGGTACAGAGGTGGGATTATGAACCCTGACTTCCCTGGTCCTAGCCCACTACTCTAACAATTAGGCTATTCTTAGACATCCCTGATCTTGAATACTATCCTGGGGATGTCTACGTTGACAGCTCTGCAGACGTTCATATCAGGCATGTCCACATTTGTGACATCGTGCCTGAACTTAGATGTGTTTGCTTTTTTTTTTTTTGGATGTTCTGGCTTAGATGTCTCAGATTGCATTGGATGTCAGTTGTAAAATGTGCCTTTAAGCATTTATTTACAACATCAGTGCAACCCACGGACATTGTAAGCAAGAGATTCCTGTAGTTTTAATGGCTTACATTACCATTTCTATGACTTTTATATTAATTGAATGGCTCCAAGAAGTATAATAATAATTAATTATGATTTCTGTTTATGATCTAGTTAGGGAATGAAAGATTTCTACTACATTTCTGTTCCAAGTAACAACGGATTGTAAAATTGCTACCTTTTACAATTTTTTAAAATTTGCTCTTCATGAGGCTGGAGAAAATCAGAAGGCATGGAAGGATAATAAAACCTTTTGGAGTAGAGGACAGATGTTTCCTGCAGCCCAGGCTGCAATCCCCCAAGGGCCAAAACAGCCTCCTCTGGAGTGGGGCTGCACCTGCCGGCTGTTGCTCCTGCTATGATGGATAGACAGGAAAAAAAACCTGACTCAGCACTGAGACATAGCGTTCGCCTCACCTCGTCTCATCCTTCCACTTAGAATTAAAAGATAGAAACACAGATTAGAACCCTCTGTCTAGAAAGCCATAGTAACACTGATTAAATGGACAATTCCGCCAAGAGAGATGTCATTGTTATTCTCATTTTTCATTTAAATGTTCGAGCTTGGAAAAGTAGCTTCCAGCTTTAAATATTTTGAATCACCATTAACCCAGTGAGTAGAGAAAGAACTAACTCTTTCTATTAGTAAAGCATAGTGGTTGCAATAAAATTCTAAGAATTTAGATACACAGTCTGGTATGTAATTTTAGTCAGATTTGCATTCTGATTTTAATGTGCATCTGACAAATACCAATAAATAGGAATGTGTGCATCATGCAAGGCATAGAAATTGTACCCTGAAATGGAGAATGAGAGATGGAAAGTAATCAGAAAGTACGGTCCAGAAGGAGATTTTTACTGAGCCCTAGTTTAGCTATACGACCTTCTCAAAGGCATAAGCTGCAAGAAATAAGCTATTAAACATGTTAGGACACCATAAAAGTAGCAAAAACCAAAGCACTGCTGTCTACTGCACTTGTGCTAGCGTACTGCTTAAAGAGTTGATGAGGAAACTGTGACTGGACTTATAAGCCCTGCTTCTCAGAATAGTGATGAGCATTTCAAGAGAACATTACTTGAGAACTGAAATACCCTTTGTATCTCTGCTTTTTCACTATTCATATACTTAGGAATACTGAGCTCAATATTCCAGATCACTTAGGTGATGGCACCGACTGGATAAGTCTTTTTTATTCTTTCTAACCCAATAGACGCTGGAAAGAAATTATACATAAAGTGTTGGGAATGTCTGTCTGTCTGGGAGTAAATAACTCTCTGAAAATTTAACAGAGCGGGATCAAATTTTGCATGAGGGGAAAACTGGTGAAAAGATACATCAGATGGGCCAGATTGGACTGAGGGTCCCAATACATTTTCTATAGGAGAAGCAGTTCCAGTTTCTCAGGCATAGAAACTTGATATCATGAAATATAACAGTTAGTTGCTCCTTTCGAACTTTCTCTCCCCTCTTCTCTACTCTCCAAGTAATGGAAATACACACACAGCCTTCCACAGAAACAGACACAGACCCCCCCCCCCCCCAGTCAAATATACAAGTGGATACCATAGACAAACACACAATCGGATACACATACATACATACACCACAGACAAACACACATACACACACATCTACTGCCTTCTATGTAACTTGCCTTGACCTACTACTGGAAAACAACACAGACATACATATGCACATGCCCAGATACACATGCATGACACAGACATACACGCATAACAGAGATACACACGCACTCAAACACAGATGTGCAAACACAAATACAACACACACACACAAGACACACAATAAAGATACATACATGCATACACAGACACACGCAACACACACACACACACACACAAAATACAGATACATACATGCAGACAACACACATGCACACAATACACACACACACACTGATTGAAAATAATTCTTTTTTTTTAAATTTACAGTTTATTAAATTTTCAACAAATTACAAGAATATTCTTGTGAAAGAAACATGAGCATAGTAATCAACAAAATAAGAAAATGAATCATCACCAAAGAGAAATAACAACTCAGCCCAAATTAGACCACAATATAAGAAGGACAGTGTATAACTTTAAATGAGGAAATTCAAAGGAAGCAATTATCATCTCAATTCACATAACGACAATAGGCACACACCCTAGCTCTATATAATACATTGTGTTCCCTACAGCTAACCATCAACACTCCCTCCCCCTCCCTGCCAGGGCCAATGGCTTCTTAAGGCCCAGAAAGGCCCGAAGCTGCTCAGGGGCAAAGAAGATATATTTTACCCCAACATACGATACAAAACACTTACAGGGGTAATGTAAACGAAAACTAGCCCCTAAGTCAAGCGTCTCTTGTCACCTTACTAGAAATAATTGTTTCCGCTCCTGAGTGGCGCTGCTCACATCAGGGAAAATTCTTATAGTCTCCCCCATAAAACGTACCACCAAATTTTTGAAGTACAGTGACAAAACTCTAGAAAGATCTATTTCAAACACAAAACTAACTAATAATGTAGACTGAGCAATAATAGGGTTGCCAACTTTAGCTGCAATAAAGTTAATTTGAAAAGGAAAGACAACCTGTGAGGAGCCCGCCCCCATGACATCACTTCCTCGGGCTCTGCGATGACCGGAGGGCTCCTTACACAGTTTGTCTTTACTTTTCAAAGTAAGTGTTTTGCAGCCGCTGCTCTGTACAAAGCAGAAGCAGCAGCTTGGGCAGCGGGGGGGGGGGGTGATGGTGTGAGTGAACCAGCAAGGGGGGGGGGGTGGTGGGGTGAGTGAAAACCCAAGGGGGGGGGGGTGGTGGTGGTGTGAGTGAACCAGCAAGGGGGGGGGGTGGTGGTGTGAGTGAACCAGCAGGGGAGGGGGGGTGATGGTGTGAGTGAACCAGCAAGGGGGGATGGTGGTGGTGGTGTGAGTGAACCACCAGGGCAGGGGAGGGGGGGTGAGTGAGTGACCCAGCCGGAGGGGTGAGTAAGTGACCCAGCAGGAGGGGTGAGTAAGTGACAGCGGGGTGGGTGAGTGAACCAGCAGGGGAGGGGGGTTGGTGTGAACCAGCAGGGGAGGGGGGTTGGTGTGAGTGAACCAGCAGGGGAGGGGGTGAGTGAGTGACAGGGGGGTGGGTGAGTGAACCAGCAGGGGAGGGGGGGTGAGTGAGTGAGTGAACCAGCAGGGGAGGGGGGTGAGTGAGTCAGCAGGGGGGGGTGAGTGAGTGAACCAGCACTGAGGGGAGGGTGTGTGTGAGAACCAACACTGAGGGGGGGTGTGACTGAATCCTCGGTAATTTTTGTGGGTGGGGCTGGGGGCTGGGGGCGGGGCAGGGGTGGGACTAGGGGTGGAGAATGGGTGGAGCATGGCGAGCCACAGGTGTCGGGTTTTTCTCGGTGAAAAAGTTGGCAACCCTAAGCAATAACTGAAAAAGAAGAACTTTCAAGGAAATTAGATAAATTATCAGGAATAGCAAAAAGAGAACTAGGTAAATCCTGCACAACTTTCTTAGCAGGTAAAAAATAAGCTCTTTTTATTGGAGGAAAAACAGATTCAGGAATCGAGAGAACCTCAAGCATATATTTCTTAAAAGTATCCAAGGGAGAAAGATTTAAAACACGTGGACAATTTAATATTCTCCAGTTTAAACTCCTGAATTTGTTCTCAAACTGTTCCAATTTCTGATGAACAGATACTTTATCATTCACAAGTTGATCAATCACAGTCTTAGAGACACTGATGTCTTTAGTAAGTTCACCTAGTTTCGGCTGGGTTTCCTTTTCAAAATTTTGATGTTGTAAAGAGTTTTGAGCCATCACCTGCACCAAAGCAGAGACATCCGCTGCACACTTAGAAACTGCAGATTCTAACCTGACTAGCATAGTCCAAATGGCAGACAAGGAGATCTCACCCAAGTTTTGTAATTGAGACGCTAGAGATGGAACTTCCAACTGTACAGCCTTAGCAACTTCTGGCAAAACGCCCAACGTTGACTCTCGGGCCACATCCGGACTGTCAGAAAGCACAACTCTCTGAACCAGAGGGGGTAAGCATGGTGTTGAGCATAAAGCAGGCTGCCCTACCGCTCCACCTTCCCCCCCCCGATGGAGGTCAGCAGGTTGATGGCCTCAGGACCCGGCTCCAAAGTCTCCATATCCCGGCTGTGGATCACATGAACATTGCTCAGCTATGGATGCCTCCCCAATAGCGCTCCACAGCAACGAGCTCTCCTTAGCAGTCGTCTCCAGTGCCAGGGCCTTAAGGAGTAGCGCCTCAATCTGTTGCTGTCCAGCTTGGAGGAAACACCTTTAGACAGCCTAGACTTGGCATTGCCACGCTGCTTAGGAACCATATTCAAACAAGGTAAAGGCACAAAGAAACCCTGAAGCGCCACACACCTAAGGTGCCACCATCTGGACTCCACCCCCCCAAATGTGCTTTTACAATCTTTTTTGATTGAAAATAATTCTATGAGGATGCTGTACATGTTTCCCATCACATACCCCCACTGCCACATCCCAATCCTTGCTGGTCTGACTGTTAATGATTTGGATATGTATCTCATTTTCTTTGTTGTAAATTCTACTGTTGAACCTAGTGGCCGAACTGTATAACTTTGCTTTGGCTGCTATGAATTATCATACTGGGTTTCATTTTATTATTCTTTCTATATCAATGGCTCCATTGTAACCACTCTTCCACTAAACTCTCCAAGTCAGAGACACAGACAGAAATAGCAGTGATCCACACACAACACAGATACAAACACACAAGTGTGCATGTGTACAAACAGACATATACACACCCATACCCACACACACACACAGACACACACACATGCTGAGGGACTGGAGACAATTCCATGAGCCATGGCCCACATACTTTACTCCCATAGGTTTTTAAAAATCTGCCTCATTTTTATGGATATCTTTGACTGTTTTTAATCACTGAGCAATCAAGGTTATCCATTTAAAAAAATGGGGATGACTAGAGATGTTCCGAGGCTATCCAAATGATTATCCATTTAAGTGGTGATATTCAGCTGCTAAACAGATAACTTATCTGTTCAAGTGGCACTGCACAAATAATAGGCATGATGTTAGAGGGACGTCCTAGCCATTTAACTTGGTAACTTTTGGAGACATGGCCAGCATGCTCCTGACAGTTAACACGCAGATGCAACCCCTAACACACTGTGCTATTACTGCGGGTGCACTTATGTCATCTATCGAGGTGGCATTAGGTGAACTCGTGCTAATGGCAACATTTACAGCATGCAGTGTGCTCACCACACCCACTTTCCGCCCATATTCAGCACCCTAACACGCAACTGGCAGTTACTACGAAAATCGAAAATCGGTGTGCAGTAACGTTGCCATTTAACTTTATGCAGTGATTATTGGGCTGGAAATTGACCTCATTGTATTTGCTATCAGCAATCAGTTACAGAACATTTAAATTTTGCTTGCTGAATAGTCAAAGAGATGTCTATACATGCTAATTCGGACTTTGAAAAAGGTAGTTACAAAACCAGGATCTTTCTGCATTACTAAAGATGCTGGTTCAGACCTGAGAAAGATGCTTATCAGCTGAGGCTTACGAACTCTAGTGCTTTTTGACTAAGTGAGATGTAGGTGCTCAGTAATTACACTATAGACCTCCGTACATTTCCAATGATGTCGTTCCATTCTCTGTGATTGTTTCAGCAGAGTTAACACTTGCCTTGTCAGCATGTGTGAGCTAATAGGGGGATGATTTTTCTACTTGGCTCTTCTCAGGTAGAAGGGCCAAGGAAGGAGTTGGTGAGGTCACAGAGGTTATAAATTGAAGTGTTTGAAGCTTGTCTTTACCTCCTTTCTACCATACTGACAAGAGGAAGCCCAGGACTCCTGAGTTAGTAGGACCTTGGGTGATAAAGCTTTGGACCAAAAGAAAGGTGAGGGGTTACTGGTTTTCCTTCCTTTTTGCTGAAGGAAAGTCGAGGGAATGGTTGGAAGCCTATGACGAGTGTGATATTTCACTGGGGGAGAGAATGTACAGCCTGTCAAGTTTTCCTGGTAGCCAGTGACCAGTAAGGAGTTACCCTGGGGAAAGAGGATGTGCAGCCTGTGAGTTGTTTGTTGGAAACCTGTGACTACTGGTGCAGTGTACTGGGGGAGAGGACATCCAGTAACTGTTTGTCACATGCCAAATGAGTTTTGGCAGTAACCAAGAGGAACGTGGTTTTTGGGAGATGACCAAAGTGGAATTCCCTTGGGTGCAGGGAAACCACTGAAGAGGCTCCAGAGAGTGGTACTTGGAGTGAACTTGCAGGGCTCTGCTGGACAGCTGCTCAAATAAAGGACTCCTGACGGAGGATGAAGGAAAAGGAAGCAGAGTCCTAAGGAGCGGAGGAGAATAAAGAGGTTAGCAACAAGTGGTATCATCTGATGTAAGACATAGCTTAAAATGAAATGGAAGAGTGAAGAAACCAGACTCCATGAGTAGTGAAACACTGAAGAAAGAGAAACAGAGATGCATTTCCTCAAGTACCGAACGAAATACAACATAAGAAATGCACATTTTCAAAACTGACATTTCATTCTCTAAAATCTGAAAGTAAAATTTTCTACCTTTCTTGTCTCATTTTCATTTTGTGTTTCTTTTTTCTCCTTGTCTTTTAATACTTTCCTCCCTATAGCTCTGACATTGGTCTTTCTATCATCTTTTATGCCCATTTCTCCCATTTGCCTTTTTATCTATCTATAGCTAGATTTTGTTACGCCTTCTGTCTCCTCCAGTCCTCAGTCTTCCTTTCCAGCTTTCCATCTCCTACTCTTACCTCCTTAGACCTTCCATTCCCTACTGCTATCTCTCATTCCTTCCCCAGCCTCCTATTCCCCCTCTGTCTTTCACCCATTTACTAATTTTCCATTTCCAGTCTCTGTACTCATCTCCTTCCCAGCCTCATCTACCTTCTTCTGCCTCTCATATTCTATTCAGCCTCACCTCCTTCCCTATCCCTTATCTCCAACTACCTTCAGTCTTTTTCATCTGTCTTACCCCCATCCAGTCTCTTATTCCTCCTCCATTTCCACCCTCTCTCACTCCCTTCAAAAACCTATCACTTTATGTTGTCTCTCACCCCTTCTTAGTTTTCTGTGCCTTTTTGCAACCTCTCAATTTCTCTCCAAACCTTCCGGCTCCTTCAAACCATCTCTCCTCCCCATCTTTCTGCACTCAGTCTCACTGCCCTACTCATACCCTTTACTCAATCACTTAATCCCCATTTTCCTAATCCCTGATCAATTTCTTAATCTCCACTAATTCATCTCACTTAATTCCCAAATCCCCACTCTCTCACACTATCCAATCCCCGAGTCCTCACTTACAATTCTCACTCAAGCCCTGAGTCCTTATTTACAATCCCAATCCCCAGATAGTCTTTGATTCTGTGTTCTTCTGGTCTACCTCCTAATGCCCAAGTCGCCACCTAAATCCAAGTCTCTGCTTTTCCCCAACACCATGTCCTCAGCATCTTCCCTCTTGCTTCCCTTCCTCTCTCCCACCTTCTCTCCCTTCCCCAACATGTCTCTCCTCCATCCCCAGAATTTGCACCCTGCTTCTTCTCACCTTTTTCATCAGTCACCCGCCTACCTGGAGGCAGGATCTGTACTTCCTCATGTATTTTATAAAATACACACATATATATTGATTTCTGCTGGCACATAAAAGATAAACGTCTATGTCAGATAGAAAAAACATGGGGACATACAGAAATATACCCCATATATGTGCACGTTTCGAGGTAATTTTAGAAACTTGCATGGGTCTGATATAAATGGTCACGGGCTCAGCAATATGGACGTATTCTTGATAGTATTCTGGAATGGACACATATATCTCTGGCCACATAAATGTCCTGGTCTGCTATTTTGCAAATGGAATGGTGAAAATTACTCAGGGAATAAGAGGGCTTTCTCTTTGTCTTTGTACCAGATATTTGGTTGCCAAAATGAGCACTTTGCAGATGCCTATTGGTGCCCAGGAGTAGATATAGACATGGATGTGTCCACCACCAACTCCAAACATGTAGCACCGTTCTACAAGTGGGTCCACATGTGTATCTTTTTGGGAACACCCTGGGCACACCTCCAGCATGCTCTCATATGATATAGACGTGATCGAGCTAGCAATGTATAAACTTGGGACGCTCTAAACTTGGGACTGGAGAGAGGCTCATGTGGTGCCTTTACACAAAAGCGGAAGTAAGGATGTGGTTGAAAACTACAGGCCGGTTAGTTTAACTTCGGTGGTGAGTAAATTATTGGAAACGCTGCTGAAAGAGAAAATAGTGAGGTTTCTGGAGTCCAGCGGATTACAGGATCCGAGGCAGCATGGATTCACCAGCGGCAGGTCTTGTCAGACAAATCTGATTGATTTCTTTGACTGGGTGACCAGGGAGTTGGACCGAGGGAGAGCTTTAGATGTGGTGTATTTAGATTTCAGTAAAGCCTTTGACACTGTTCCTCACAGGCGACTTATAAACAAACTGAGCACCCTAGGGATGGACCCTAAAGATACTGCTTGGGTTAGAAATTGGTTGGGTGGGAGGCGACAAAGAGTACAGGTAAATGGAGCTCACTCTGAGGAGAAGGATGTTACCAGTGGTGTGCCCCAGGGATCTGTCCTTGGTCCGATTCTTTTTAACATCTTTGTTAGTGATATAGCGGAAGGGCTGTCAGGTAAGGTTTGCCTCTTTGCGGATGATACCAAAATCTGCAATAGAGTAGACACCCAGGAAGGTATAGATAACATGAGGAGGGATGTAGCTAAGCTTGAAGAATGGTCTAGAATTTGGCAGCTGGGATTTAATGTTAAAAAATGTAAGGTCATGCATTTGGGCTGCAGCAATCCAAGGAAGCAATACAGTATAGGAGGTGAAGTACTTTTGTCCACTAAAGAAGAGCGGGACCTAGGCGTGGTTGTGTCTGATGATCTTAAAGTAGCTAAACAGGTAGAAAAGGCGACAGCAAAAGCTAGAAGGATGCTTGGGTGCATACAGAGAGGAATGGCTAGCAGAAAAAAGGAGGTGATAATGCCTCTGTATAAGTCTTTGGTGCGACCTCATTTGGAGTATAGTGTGCAATTCTGGAGACCGCACCTTCAAAAGGATGTGAACAGGATGGAGTCGGTGCAGAGGGTGGCTACTAAAATCATTAGTGGGCTTCATTATAAAGCATATGTGGACAGACTTAAGGATCTTAATATGTACACCTTAGAGGAAAGGCGGGATAGAGGTGATATGATTGAGATGTTTAAATACCTCCGTGGCATAAATGTTCAGGGAGAGAGCCTCTGTCAATTGAAAGCAAGTTCTGCTACGAGGGGACATGGGATGAGGGTGAAGGGAGATAGATTCAGGAGTGATATGTGGAAATATTTCTTTACGGAAAGAGTAGTGGATCCATGGAATAGTCTCCCAGTGGAGGTGGTAGAGATGAGGACAGTAACTGAATTCAAAAAAGCATGGGACAAACACAGAGGATCTCTAAAGGTAAAAAGTGGACTGTTGTAGTTGTTGATATGAAAGGACAGATTAGATAGGCCATGTGGTCTTTTTCTGTCATCATGTTTCTATGTTTCTAAAATGGCTCTTGGGATGTCAATGTAATTTGCACATTGGAATGGGCATGTTCAGACATGGGAATCACCAAAAGTGCTTCCAAAATTACCCCCATATCTAGGCGGCATGTTATAAAAGTACCCTCGTAGAGGAGAAGAATGAGTTCTCAGCCACCTTTCACTTATTCTATAATGCAGATATAGTTTGCTTGTTCCTTTAAATCCTTACCAAATCTATTTCATTGCTAAAAACAAAAAGGCATGAGCTATGAACAGAGTGGTCTTGGACGTTCCCCTTCAGTAGCTTAGTTCTCAGCTTCTGAAGTAATGATGCATTCACCTGATGCATTGTTGCAGTATCATTGATGAACATTCATTTGCTCCTTTTCCTCTCTGCATGGAGTTTAAACACAATTACGGTGTGCATTCTCATTCTGCAGAACAACTCTTGTCAGATTGTGAAAACGTTTCTCCAATTCGTGCCCCTACATAAAACAAAAAGCTTTGTGAATCGAGCCCTTATAGAACGCTGAAAAGAAAATACATTTCTAGCAATTGCAGAACATCAATTCACTTTGGAGTTTGTTTGGCTTTGTTTCTAAAATATCCATCATAGCTTGAAATTGTGTATTCTAAGTTTGTTGGGATGCACATTGTTCCCTGTTTGTTACCTGCTGTCAGTGACAGATGCACAACATGGTATTTGAATGCACAACAAACAAACATCTGGATAAGTGGCCAGACTAAAACGAAACTCAAAATGAATGAAATGATTAAGGGGTTTAGGTACTAATGAGTGTATAAAATCATAAGTTAATACCTGTTAACTCATGAGTGTTAATGCATGCACTACCAAGTATGTTCCCAAGCAATATAGCATGGGGTTATTTTCATGTCTGCAGGTAAAACAGCATATTACTCAAGGTGAAAACTCTCGCCTTTTCCCCTGCTATGGCTAGCCTGACCATACCAAAAAACAGATAGGGTTGGGTCAGGGGAGAAAGAGTATATATGGGAATTTCATTTTCAGAGCTCCATGTATTCTTTCAAAGCAGGTGACTATTAAATAATATATAAGTAATTAAATGTATGGATAATAACTAATGTTTATTATTTATTAATTTAAAATAATTCATATTCTGCACTATCCACTAGGCGGATTGCAAGTAAACATACAATTTCATTAAAACAAACACACATTTCAATGCAATCCATCAATCCACATGATAACTTGCCGCTGCCGCTATCCCTCTGTTAAAGCGCACTTAATTTCTAACCATCCATTTCATATAAAACCCACACATCGACACAGCGCACAATTTCTAGCTGTCTGTTTCATAGGAAGCCCACACATCTAAGCAGCACACAAATTAGAAAAGGCATGTGGAAACAAATGCATTTTTAATTTACTTTGAAACACCACCAACTCAGCAGTTGCCCGTAACTCTAATGGTAATGAGGTCTAAAAGTTTATTTTATTTTATTTATTTATTTAGACAGTTTTGTATACCGCCTTATCCTTCAATCAAAGCGGTCACAACACAATTGGGGGATACATTTTAACACGCGGGGATATGAGACACATTCACTAATACTTACAGGGAACATGGGCAATGGAGGGTTAAGTGGCTTGCCCAAGACCACAAGGAGCATCTGTGGGACTAGAAACCCCAGTCCTTCCGGCCCAAGGTTGCTGTCCTCTAGTGGGATTTGAACCCCCGACCTTCTGGCCTGAAGTACTGTGCCCCAACCACTAGGCTACTCATTGAAAACATTCCATTGCAAAGTTCTTGAAAGTACATCTGATGGAACAATGGCACATCTAAAAGGGAAGCCATCTTGAGACCTTAAAGCACAAGATGGACAATAGACTTCTAGGGCCCGATATTCAAGTAGGCAGGCTATGTGCCGCTATGGCTCATAGCCCTGCCGGTCAACCCTAACGTTGGATTTTCAATGCTGCGGCAATAGCATTGAATGCTCAGTTTTGGCATCCAGAGAAAGAAACCGCAGAGCCTAACTGGGTAGCGGCAATATTGGACTACTATCTGGTTAGCATCCGTGGCTAAAACAGGGCGAGACAAAAGCTACCCTAGTTTTAGCCATGGATCGCTAATCGGGTAGCGGTCCAAAATCGCCGCTACCTGGTTAACGGTACTCCCTACCTACACTCTGCCCTGGGACACCCCCAACATGCCCTGATGCTAACCGGATAGCATCGGGACGCGTAGGGGACATAGACAAGGATATTCAACCGCACTAACCGTGTATGTGCCATTGAATATCCCCATTTAAGGCATTTACATGCTTTACTGGACTGTAAACTGTGTAAATACCTTTTGAATATCGGTCCCAAAGAGGGGCCATACGGTTCAATGATTTGAAAGCAATCATCAACATCTTATAGAGAATACATGTCTTAATAGTTAAGCAATGCAACTCATATAAATGACTGGAAATATGGTCAAATCTTCCACCCTATGTGACAAGATGAGCTGCGGCATTTTGTATCAGTTGTAGTGCCTGGGTGATATAAGATGGCAGTCCCAAATATAAACTGTTGCAATAGTCTAAAAGTGAAAGGACTAATCCCCAAACAATAGCCAAAAGATTCTCTTGCGACAAGTAAGACTTAAGTCTTCGGATCATATTTAGTTTAAATAAGGCCGATTTGACCACTTTCTGAATATGACTTTGCATGGTTAACTGAGAATGAAAATTAATGCCCAAATCTTGTGTTTCAGTCTGAAATGAGATATCACAACCATCAACCCCGATCTTTAAGGAGATGGGATCAGAGGAAGCCGTCAAATACAATTTTTCTGTTTTACTAATATTTAGATCATTTATTATGGGACATCCAAGTTTTTATAGTCAAATTACATAACCCTACAAAATTAATGACATCTTCCACCGAGGATGTAATTGGAACCACATAGATTCTATGCATGAGATCTAAGCCAGCAAATACCTTACAAACAGGAGCCATGTAAATAGTAAACAACATGGCAGACGTAACACCATGAGGACATTCCCAGAAACTAACTTGGAATGTACGATTGGACAAAAATGACTGAAACCAAGTGTATACTTATGATACAATGAATTATACAAACATTATAGAATACAAGCTGTATAACAATGCAACTGGCTCCTTGGGAGGGCTGGGGATATGCAGCTCTATGAGTCAACAAGGGAAACCCTCCTCATCTCTGGTTGCTGGTTCTGAGGGGTGTGGATGGGAGGGAGATCTTTTTCCAGTGGACTCATCAAGTTTTGTTTCAACTTTTTTTCCAACAGGCTGCTACTCATTTTCAAGAATGTTCATGTTACTCCAGAAGTCTGGCAGGTAAACATAGTCTTTACTGTGTGAATCAAACTTTTAACTCATTTCATCTGTTGAGCTTTCACAGGCAGAGAAAAATAAAATGTAGGAAAAAACTTAGCAAGTTGAGTCAGTTGGTTATAGGGTTGAATTCTTCCTTTCAACTCAGAACTCCTCTGGGTCATCTGGTTGTCTCAAAATACTCTACAGAAGTTTCTTCTTTTGGTTTCAGTTATTTCCAACAGTCGTTCTGCAAAACAGCTTTTCACAAAATACACTCACAGTGAGTTCACTGAACAAATGGGAAATTACAGATTAGAATAACTCCCAACTCTTCTCTTTTGGTTAAATACCAACTTCTTAGAAACCCCTCCACCCTCCTGCAAATCCGCTCCTCTATGCAATCGTCCTCTGGTCTTAGGGGTATAGCTTTTCAATCCAGGCTGTGCTTCCTTTCCTTGAGGGCACACCATGTCTGCTCATAGGTCATCAGACAGAGCCCAAAGTCTTGTCCCCAGTGGAGCTCCACACTTGTTATAAGCTCTGTACAGATAAACCGCCTCACTTTTTTTGTAAGGATTGACAAGTGACTCAGTGGGATCACAGACATAAGTATCAAATGGGATGCAACCAGTGCTACCCAATTTTATATTGACTTCGCAAAGAAAGATTGTAAACTGGATCCTAATATAATTTGGGTTTGAATAGTAAAGTCAGTTGGAGCATGCGTCAGTTTCTCAAATGTTTTGTGGACTTTGCACCTGGGCCTTGAAGGGAAATCCCTTTCCCCCGGAGAACCTGCTCCTATGGATAAGAGTGTGTGCATTCTAATTGATATTGAAGATGGAGAGAGTGGAAAGGAAGGCCCTTGGGGTGATGGATAGCCCCATGAGGAGAGGGACCCCCTTACATGCACAAATACATAAATAAATGCATTCAGAATGGAGCTTAAAGTGGCTAATGCAATCCCCTGGGCTAGCACACAAGAACTCCATGGTTCTCTTTCAGGAAGTATGGTTGTTACTGGCCAAAGGCTGAGAGAGCTTGTAATGGGCTCTGATAAGATCAGTAAAGGGCAGATACTACAGGCATTGAACTCCTGTTCTCTAGCTCTTGCAGTGAGAACAGGGCTGGATTTGCTCTTTAGATGTCTATAGTCAATGGGGAGGGGGATTCTCCCTCCCCCCCAATCACCCCTGGCCCCCTCCAATTGCTTCTACTCTGCTCCCCCTTCTGATCTGCACTTCCCAGATCCTCCTCTTCACCTTCCTGTCCGTTTCCATTGCTGGAGTGAAATGCGTGTGGGACCTACCTATCTTTGCACTCTGACAGGCCTGGCAATGCCAGTTTCCTCCACCTGCATGGGTTTGACACTACCATAGAAACCCATGCTAGAGGGTGAATACGGATAGGCCCTAAGTTCATTTCACTTCAAGAATGCTGAAACCTGGGAGTTCCAGTGATTTCATCGCTTGGCAAGGCCACTTGACTCGGTAACTCTGCAGCACTCATTTCCAGCCTAGCACTGCTTGTGTTGTAATAGCCCATACTATGCAGGAAAAGGAAGGGGACCCCTCTGTGAACAATATCAGCAGTATCAGCCGAGCACAAAACTCTTGATCTGGAAGAATTTGCCTACACTTGTAGGGTTCAGATGTCCGGCGAGATTGGCAAAATGATGGACAGGGACTGCATGTTTGAGCAATGCAGAGATGGCCCCTGAGGTGATAGTGGCGCAAAGCAAGATTAGAAGACGTTTGATGACCACCAGTGGGGAAAAACCGATTTTAAGAACGAGGTCGGTGAGCTTTTTAAATACCTAAATCAAGAAATATCAGGCCTGAAGTACACTTTATGGAAAAAATTCTCAGCCATGTGTGAAGAGATGACTGATGAGAGCAAATGGCTTAAAGATATTAAGGGCAGAGTAGGTGAGCATGGCGAGACAGCATTGCTCTTGGAACAGTGGCTAGAGAAGAATAAAGCGGAGATACAGGGAAAAATAGAAGATCTGGAAAATTAGTCCTGCTGCCAGAATGTATGCCTTTGGGGCCTGCCGTAAACAGCCAAATTGATCAAGTGCTGCGAACATCACAGCTGGTGGGGCTTATCTGGTTCACCGGTGCTGCTAAGCAGATAAACCCCGCTGAATATAGAGCCCATTGGGTTTTGGCTCTAGATTACTGTGTTCCTGAAAAATACCCCATTAATATTACCATCCCCCAACTACTTCCCTACAACTACCCCCCCCCCAAAACTATTCTTCATAACTACCCCACGCCCCCAACTACCTCCCTGTAACTATTCCACACCCTGAAAACTACCCCCTGCAAATACCCTACTGCCCAACCAGAGCTGATGTTAGTGCAGGGGTCCAGGGCCCCCCATGACCCCAAACACCTGAGATAGTGTGGGAAAAACACATTATAGAGGCAAAGAACAGTCAGAAAGCCTTGTACCCTAAGAATGGTGCAGGAAGGAGTGCAATAAGAAGCGTACCTGCTCCTTGTGTGCACTCCTTAGGCGTGCACTGCAGCAATAATGAAGCAGTAGCAGTGATGTCACCTTCAGGTGGGGGAGGTGGGGGGTTAGAAAATGGTAAAACCAGGACAGAAAAGCCTAAAGGGACAGTAGGGAAGCCTAGAAGACACAAAGCATACAAATGAAAATACAGAACTATTCAATAAAAGATAAATAAAAATTCACTATCCTATTCTTTAGTGAAAATTTAACAGAAGTACTAAATTTTGGGACCATTTTCAACAAAGCTGAAAAGACTAGATTTAGAAGTGAAATTTATGCACATATCTACCATGTTTATTTTAGCAGCACAGATATAACTCAATCAGATTTCTCAGGCAACTGATTTTATAAATTAGGTAGTGTTGTTTGTGTCAGCATAAACAGTGCTAATAAATCACTGAGCTTGTGGTGCAAACTACACTATTGTGTCTGTGCAAAAGCCATGATAAACCAACCAGCTCCTGTGATAGAGAGAATGCTGGCATCCCTTGTTACTATGGAAACAGAAGAAGGTATTTTTTCAAAGAATTCTGCATAGTAAAATGAAGAAAAGGGAAAAATCACTTGTGAATGGGAGATATGTTCCTCTTACGATCATGTGCAAATTTTTCCAAATAACTACTGCTATGCTTTGAGACATTCATTAGGGGGATTATTTTAGAAGCCCTCTATTCATGTTTGCATTATCTGAAAAAAAGGTACGCAGATGTCGAATGCACAAGGGCATCCCTGAAGCCATGTTAGAAACTGGAGATATGGACATCCCTAGCACAAGGATGTCCAAGTAGAATGGGGACGTGGTGGAGGCGTAGCCTGGGTGGAGCAAGGGAGATGCACGTCGCGGTGAGGTTTCAGAACAGCACAAGCACATCTGGCCCTGGTTGGTGAGACGTCTGTGCCTATACCTGCTCCTGACCATGAATAAGGAGCAAAAAGCTGCCTGTTTCATGGTAACAGTGCTACAAGGGAGAAAAGCACAATGCGCTGTCATTGTTTGCCACTGTTCATATTTCCTGGGCAAAGAAATCTGTATGTAAATGCAAGCCCCAAACAGATTACTAACCCGCTACTGCATGACTGAGTGTCTGCAATGTCACTGAACATTGGTAGCCCCCTTCTGGAAAATGCTGGCTGGGAGGTCCAAGAAGCCATTTCTGCTGCCACCCATTTGGGGACATCCATGTTTCTAAAATTGGATTGAAATGTAAATGTCCCCGGGTCCCAGATTGTACCTGAATGTTCTTTCTAAAATGCCACTTTAGGTATTCAGCAAGAAACACCTTCTATATCACCTGCAAACACCTGTTCATTTAGATACATGCACAACTCGTATCTGCCTCCAGGAGCCGTCATCAATGAGTACTTCTTTTTTAAGCTGACATTTGCCATGTGTTGACTCGACTGAAATAAATAAATTACCCTGCTTTATTAATAATCCTTTAAAGACCCTATCTATCCTAATCTTTTCCCATAAACACAGAGGGGCCAATGTAATAAGCTGTGCTTTAAAAATATGCACTGAAAATCAGCACACAGTTTCTTAATGCACAGTAAAAATAATTTACTCCTGATGCGGTGAACTAATGCCATGCAAATTACTGCAGCATTAACAAGAGTGCACAGATAAAAAAAATGTGCACACAAAGCCAAAGTACTATGTGCACAGCTTTGTGCATCAGGTCTTCCTGCTTAGATGGAGGGGAATTTTAAAAGGGATGGTGAAGTACAATCTGGGATGTCTAAGCCAGAACATATGGAATAAAATAAGGCACATCCAGGTGCAGACACGATTTCACAAACGAAGACATGCCTGATATGGATGTGGCAGTTTCTCCAAAGGGGTTAGTTTAGCACGTACCATGACAGTCACGAACCTCACTTCTAAGCCAGGGTATGTGGCCTCTGTGAGGGTGTCTACATAGCCTAATGGTTAGAGCAGTGGGCTAGGAACAGAGCTGCCAGTGTACAGATCCCATTGCTGCTGTCATTGACATAGTGCTTAGTACTGGGGATGATGAAGTACTTTCTTCTCTGAATGTTTTTCAGCCACAATGAGCACTTTTCAGATGCCTGTTCAAGCCTGAAACAGGTCTAAACTTAGATGCAAAGTTGGATGTCCATGATGTTTCTGAGATCAGGCGAGGATGTCCAGGCTTCTGGGAATACCCCAGCCACACTTCCACCATGCCCCCATGTCAGACTGTGACGTCCCCAGAGCTGGCTTCTAAAATGGATCTGGAGACATCTCTTCTTGGGATATCTTTATGCTCATTTTTGGATGTCTAAAACACAAATAGGGCTTCCATACTATTCATTTATTCACTACTTCAGCAATCATTGGTCCTTTGTCAGTGAATAGGCCGATCCCCATTCAGAACTGAAAACTGAAGAGAATTTGCTTCTTCATCAGAACATAAAATATGCCATACTGGGTTAAACCAAGGTCTGTCAAGCCCAGTATCTTCTTTCCAACAGTGGCCAATCCAGGTCACAAGTGCCTAGCAGTTTCCCAAAAAAAACACACAAGTTCCACAATGCTTGTACTGGGGCAAGCAGTGGATTTCCTGGGTCCTCTTTAATATGGTTTATGGACCTTTCCTCCAGGAACTTGTCCAAACCTTTTTTAAACCCATCTACACTAACAGTTTTCACCCCATCCTCCAATAATGAATTCCAGAGATTGATTATTTATTTATTTAGACAGATTTGTATACCATCTTATCCTTCAATCAAAGTGGTCACATCACAATTGGAGGGTTACATTTAACATGAGGGTACTTAACAACATTTAGACAGCACAATTGGAGGGTTACATTTAACATGAGGGTACTTAACAACATTATACAATGAACTCGTATGTCTAGTTGGGATGAGTAGGTATCGAGTTGGCGGAGTTGGTTGCATTACCGTTCGAGTGGAGACTGTTGTCTGTCTGCTCATAGGTTTCTGTAAAGAGTAGGGTTTTAAGGGCCTTGCGGAAGTCTATGATGTCATTTAATGCCCTCAGGCTCATTGGGAGGGAGTTCCAAAGTGTGGACGCCAGTAGTGAAGGAGCTCTTCTTGAAGTTGTTTGCTTAGTCTTGTGATATCCTGCAGGTGTGCCAATCATGTTGTCATTATTGGTCCTTCTTGGTCAATTGCTGATATCCCTTGTTATGATATCTTGGAGTGCATCTGCCGAGAGATGGTGAATGATTTTAAAGATGATCAGGACTGTTTTAAATTTTTCTCTGGCCATCATTGGGAGCCAGTGCAGTTGCTGTAAGATGGGGGTGAAGTGCTCAGTTCTTGGAGTGTCTGTAATGATGCGTGCTGCAGTGTTTTGCACCATTTGGAGTGGGTGTAAGGTCTGCTGAGGGAGGCCTTGATATAACGAGTTTCTGTAATCAAGCAGAGGTATGATGAGTGCTAGGCATACTGTGCAGAAGTGGTCCTGGTGGAGTATTGGCTTGATCTTTCTGATGATCCTCAAACGTTGATAGGCCTTGTTTGCGGTTTTGGTAATGTGGGATTTCAGGTTCAGAGCTCTGTCCATTGTGATGCCCAGGTACTTAACTTCATCTTTGACTACTATGAGTTTGTTTAGAATGCTGATGGTTTGTGGTGGAATGAAGGTGGGGTTCCTGGTGACAAACATTGCCTCAATTTTATCGTAGTTGACTGTCAGGTTATTGACTTTGAGCCAGGCATTCATGTCTTCAAGGCATCTGGTTATTGTTGTGGTGTCAAGTGCTAGTAGGTTGATTGGAGCATATACCATGATGTCATCAGCATAGATGTGATAGTGGAGTTTGTGGCATTTGATGATGTTGCATATGGGTTGAATGTAAATATTAAAGAGCATTGATGACAGGGCTGAACCTTGTGGTATTCCCTGCGTGACGGGGAACTGCAGTGATTTCTTTTGGGCGCATTTGACTTGTTGCTTTTGATCTTCCAAGTAGGAAATAAACCACTTCAGAGTATTCTTGCATACTCCTATCTGCTGCAGGCGTTGCAGTAACCTGGCATGGGACACAGTGTCAAAGGCTGCCGAGATGTCCATGAACACTAGCAGGAATCCGTTCTTTATGTTATCCATGCCTCTTAGGAGATTGTCAAAGAGGGATGCGAGTAGGGTTTCCACACTGTGCTGGGGTTTAAAGCCATGCTGATGGATGTCCAGAGGGGTATTCATGTCAATATGGTCCTGAAGTTGCCTTTACACTGTCTTTTCAACGATTTTCGCCAGGAATGGTAGGCTGGAGATGAGACGGTATGATTTTGGTTCAGAGAGGCTTAGGTTGTTGTTTTTAAGTATCGGTCATATCATGGCGTGCTTCAGGGATTGCGGCATGTATCCTTGTTGGAGTGAATCTTTGACGATTTTGTGAATGTGATGGGATTATGCGTTAAGTGAAAAAATATTTTCACTTATTAGTCTTAAACGGCTTACACTGTAGCCATAACCTTTTAAAACTTTCCTTGTAGGCGTAGTCTTCCACCCCCTTTACTATTTTGGTGGCTCTTCTCTGTATCTTTTCTAATTCTGCTATATCCTTTTTAAGATATGGTGACCAGAATTGCACACAATATTCAAGGTATGGTAGCATCATGGAACGCTACAGAGGCATTATAATATCTTTGGTTTTATTCTCCATTCCTTTTCTTATAATTCCTACCATTCTATTTGCTTTCTTGGCCGCTGCTGCACACTGGGTAGAGAGTTTCATGATATTATCCACAATGATGCCCATATCGTTTTCTTGTAGGGTGATTCCTAATGTGGAACCTTGCATCGTGTAACCATAGTTTGGGTTGTTCTTCCCTAAGACTGGCATTCCATGACACAAATAGTGGGATTGGATGTCCGGGATGGATGCCCTACCCCCAAACAGGGCCAGGACCATATTATGGTTCTCCTGCTTCCCACACACACAGGGCCTTTGTGTGGGGAGCACCGGACAGAGGCAGGAAGAGGCAACACATGGGCGGAGCAGGGGAGGGACCAGGCACCCGGACGTATAGAGGCCATTCAGGGCAGGCCTCTGTGCATCCAGCAGGGGCAGGATAGATGTTGGACTTATTCCATCTCGGAGGTAGAATAAGTCTCAGCCAAGGCAGCGATTGGGGCAGGCAGCCCTCACAAACCCATGGAGCAGTGGCAGGTGAGCCCCCACCATACGATCCTGGCCCTGACCGACCTCGCTGAGGGTCGGGCAGAGGGGAAAAGAACTTCGTATCACTCTTGGCCCTTGCATGAACTTGCTGAGCATCCCGGTGCCATGGCGATAGACGCCACGGCACTGGCACACCAGCAGGAGCACTGCGCAGTGGAGGCAGGCAGCATGCAGTATGTCTCCCCGTTCAGCATACTGTGCACTCTGGCCCGTCCAGGTGACCTGATTTTGTAGCCACGGGAATGTATAACTCCTGCAGTTTCAGAATCAGTTACAACTGTGCCCCGTCCATTTTTTGGATGTCTGGATGGGCTGGACGTGGAAAGTATGGAATCGGCCTCCATGTGTATAACTTTGCATAATTTTGCACTTGTCCACATTAAATTTCATCTGCCATTTGGATGCCCAGTTTCCCAATTTATCAAGGTCATCTTGCAATTTTTCACAATCCATTTGTATTTTAACAACTTTGAATTATTTTGTGTCATCTGAAATTTGATCAGTGATAGATAGAAGAAAGGAGAGGGACATTTGAACATAGTTTCCCTGCTTAATTCTTTTGGGGTGGGGGAGGTGAGGATTAAGGAGGTCATATTAGTGGGTGGGAGGAGGGAGTCAATTCAGGCCCAGTACTTGAGCATTTGGTGGTGGTGGTGGTGGTGGGGGGGGGGGGGTGGTGCCCCTCTCACACTATGCCTATACATTGATGAGAATAGTCTTGGACAATATGGTACAGCTTCAAGGTTTTTTGACAAGGTTTGGGAAGCCTGATTCTAACCTCAGTGATATTCTTTCCCCAGAGAACATCAGGGGAAGATCCTAAATAGCTTGGAAGAAACACCTAGAAATGTTTGAAGACCTAGAAGTAAAATGTTCTCAGGACTTTGTTTAATATTGCTGGAACTTAAAGAATGAAAAATGAACTGTTGAATGTGGTTGAACCAAATTTGACAGTAAATTTAGTTTCTGTTTTGGAACACCATCTGTGGCTCCGAAGTGAAGTTGTTTGTGTAAGTGTATCTGTGCCTAGGTCTTGAAGAGGTGGATCTTTTCCTCCATTCAAACTATCTGTACAGAGCTGCCAAGTTACCCAGTTCTAGGAAGGAGATTTTTAGGCCTTTTTGGGATTTCTAATAACCCTCTCCTGATGCACTGTGGGACCTGCTTCCAGGGCCGGCCTGTAGATGAGCTAGACGGCCGCCTTGGGTGGCAGGCCCAGGTGGGGAATGCAGTGGCACACATGACCAGCCACGCCACCCCCCACCCCCCCAGCTGCCACCATTTCCATCTCAGGAGGAGAGGCGGGCAACGGCAGTGGCAGTATTTCCAAAAGTGACTGCTTTTTGCCGCCGCTTTCTTGCCTGTGGCTGCTAAAAGCGGCTGCTTTTAGAAATATTGGTGCTGACTCTGCCCGCCTCTCCCTTCCGAGATGGAATCGGCGGCAGCTGGGGTGGGGGAGGGCGGCGGTAGCTGGGGAGGGGGGGGGGCGATGTGGCCGGGGATTTTGCCTAGGGCAGCAGAAACCCTTGGGCCAGCCCTGCCTGCAGCACTAATTCAATGGGTAGAATCAGTGACTACAATTACCACACTACATTGGGGTATAAGTTGAAACCCAGGACTGGTTAAACTATGTCCTGGAACTAGGTAACCTGGAAGCTCTGTCTACAGCAGGTTTTTCAGAGGCAAAGAGGGGCTTGGAACCTTGACTAGTGAGCAATCTATGACAGTGCTACTCAAGCCTCTCCTGGAGTCACACCTATCCAGTCGGGTTTTCAGGACTACTACAATGAATATGTATGAGATAAATTTATATATAGCTGAAACCCATTATATGCAAATCTATCTCATGCATATTCATTGTGGTGGTCCTGAAAACCTAATTGTCAAGGTGTGCCTCCAGGAGAGGGTTGAGAAGCACTGCCTAGAGAGGGGGCTATGTTTTGGTTTGGTCCCATGTATTGGTTTACTTGAACCCTTCATAGACTAAACCAAATATTTCTCTATTATTAGGGAAGTTCAACAGTTCAGTCATATCTCCACTACAATCAGTGGCTTTTACTATTTATTTATTTAACAGGTTTTTTAATACCGCTTTATCATTTCAGTCAAAGCGGTTTACATTGTAACTTAAACTTGGTAATGCACATTAAACAGGGATGTTGATAACTTGGAATTTTCTGAGGCAATAGAGGGTTAAATGACTTGCCCAAGGTCACAAGGAGTGCTAGTGGGAACTGAACCCTGGTCACTATCATTTGGATAATGTTGGAGAGGTTCTGAGACTGGGGCACAGACATGATGATTTCACTGTATTATTATGTTTGTTCAAAAAGATTATGTTAACACAGACCATGCTTTGACCTGAACTTATTTAGATCTCTTCAGAGGTAACATTTGTTCTTTTTGCTGAATATATCATTTTGTGGTAGGGATCTGTCAATCTCCAGGAACAAGCAGGAATGAGTCTTCACATATGGGTACGTCGGTAGCGACGGAGTCTGCGCGGGAACGCTTCCCAGCGTCCAATCAGAAAGCTTTTGGAAGCATCCCAACATGCCTGCGTGCTGCCTTCCCGCCTTCCCAACTGCCTCTCCTCAGTTTTTGTTTTTCCGCGGAGCCGGCAGGACGTCCTCCTGTCACCGCAGAAAATTCTTCTTTTATTTTTTAGTTTTCTTGTGGTCGCGGCTGCCTTCCCCGACGCCACCGGTACCGCCGGTGTTTCTTTTTTCTTTTCTTGAAAATTTTTTCCTTTTTAAGGAATATTTTTTCTTCCTTAGTGTCTCACAGTTCTCAGGCCTTCTAGGCCTCTCCATTTTCCTTCATGGAACTGCCAGCCACTTTCCCCAAGAAATGTACAAACTGTGGCGGTACAACTTTATTTTTAGACACTCACAATTGGTGTCTAACCTGCTTGGGTCCTGACCATTTTCCTCTGGAGCCCTTGGGCAATAGTATTGTGAGAAGAAGTTTTCAACATCGAGTTCCCCTCGACACGCAATCCCCCTCCAACTTCAGGGCACCGACCATATCTTCTTCTACACAGGATCAGGTAACCCAAAAACAGTCTGTTAAGACTAGCCAGTCCTCGAGCGGCAGTTCTCATGCACAGCATAGAGATGCCTATGGCCTTGTCCTCGAGAATCCACTAGCTTCAAAACCCCGGTGGGAGTCTTCGGCCTCCAAAGCCTGTGTGGGGTTTCAGGTTGTTCCTGAGGTTCACCCCTCACAGAACATACCTGAGCCATGCCCGGTGGTGGCATCCGTTTCGAGCTGTACCGATACCCCGGCATCGGCACTGGTGTTGGATGAAACATTCCTCACCAAGGATCGTCATCTGGTGTCCTCAGTACCTGCGGGGCTAGTGGATACGCTCCAGACCGACCTTCCAGTATCGGTACCGGCACCGATACTAGTACCGATGTCGGTACCCTCCAGACGTGCATCGATAGACTCGCTTCCTTCGATGCCAAGTCTGGAATCGATCTCCAGTCTGGAGGACTGGGTACAGACTCGCCTTGGTACCGACTCCCATCGGTACTGAAGGCTCGGTTCTGATAATTCGGATCCGCAACTCTCGGTTCCTCCGATACCGTTAGAGTTGCCACCGGCTGACCTTCATCCACCGGTATCAGATACGGTACCTAAGTCGGTACCGATATCCACATTACCATTGCTGTCGGTGCCTTCCATGCTTCTCTCGTCAGGCTCGCTTCCCTCGATGCCGAGTTTGGAATCGATCCCTAGCATGGACGATGTGTTACCGATTGTCGCTGGTCCTGACCTGCAGTACCAGCGACCATCCTCTAAGGATCCCATACTGCACCATTCAGGATCTTCTATTCCTATATACTTGGATAGATCCCTCGGTGCCAAAGCTAGTTCTTCATCAGATCTAGCCTATCCAAGGGAAGTTCCCTCTGGGGATCCTTCTTTTTGGACTTTCCTCCTGGATATGGCAAAATCACTTGCCATTCCTATTCCTGGACAGGATCCTACACAAAGGAATACAGAATCCCTCTCTGTTCCTAGCAAAGCAAAAAACATAATGCTTCCTTTGCATCATTCCTTGCAGGATCTCCTTCTATGAATGTGGGAAGCTCCTTTAAAGGTACCCCCACCTTCCAGAGCAACTGATCTTCTATATCAGGTGCCCCCCTCTCCAGGTTTTCAAAAGACTCAACTTCCTCATCATTCCATTGTGGTAGAATCAGCAATGAGGTGGATGACGAGTAATAAAAAGCACTCTTCTTGTCCGCCAGGTCGTGAGTCTAAGACACTAGATGCCTTTGGACGTCAAACCTTCCAGACATCCATGCTTTCAGCAAGAATTCTCTCATATATTTTTTATATGGGTCTATCTCTTGAGGAGGTCACAAAGAAATTACATCTTTTGACTCCTTTTCTTCAAGAGCCCAAGAATGCAGACTATTCCTTACTGGTTAGTCATACTCAAAATATCTCTAGGTTTCTTATTCATGCTTCCCTAGACTCCTTTGAGTCTGTTAGCAGGACTTCTGCTATAGCTCTAGGGGCACGACGTAGAGCCTGGCTCCAAGCTTCAGACTTGGACAAATGGGCACAAAAAAGACTGGGAAATACTCCTTGCACTGGAGAAAATCTCTTCAACAAGGAGTCTTTACTCCAGGTTACTCAGTTCTCCAC
Organism: Ichthyophis bannanicus; assembly: GCA_033557465.1. Classification (NCBI taxonomy): domain Eukaryota; kingdom Metazoa; phylum Chordata; class Amphibia; order Gymnophiona; family Ichthyophiidae; genus Ichthyophis; species Ichthyophis bannanicus. The sequence goes on along the minus strand of CM066036.1, from coordinate 521,674,977 downwards.
TGACTTTCCTGTTTCCAGAGGCTGTTCTACTCCTTCTTCTTTCCCAGTAGGTAGGAAATGTCCTACCAAACTTTCTTCCCCTAGGGGGAGAAGGTTTTATCCATCATCTGCCCATCATACAGATGTTCCCAAACAGGGGAAACATCGCCCTGGTCTGAAGAATCCACAAACTCAACGGGGTCAACAAACCCAGCAGTCGCAGGGTTTCAAATAGATCATTGTCCCTCTTGGTTGGTGGTTAGGGTGGCAGTCTACTTCTTTTCACTTGTAGTACCTGCACTAAATTTATTCTAACCTACCTAGATATCTCTTCATGAGACATCTTTTCTCTAAGAGTCTTTATGATGATCATGCCCATACTTGACAGATTCTCTTCTTCCTCTTGGAGAAAAGAGAGGTAACAACTATCAATAGACAGTTGTTTCCCTGTACTGGCATGTATCATCTCACCTGTCAGAGACTTCCTCCATAGTCGGTCTCTTGCAACTCTGTCTTATCTCCCTCTTACTACAACATTTGGTTTGTAAGAGTGGCTCTTTTACACGGGTAAGCCCCTATAGTCTACCTGTTCTACCTGGGGATTCTCCCTTCTGGAGTTGTCTTCCCCCTTGTTAGCTTAGGGCAGCTCATCAGACAATAGGAAGTCCTACCATGTCTGTTGTTTCTTTTTCCCAATCTAAAAAAGGAAGAGGGAAAATAAATTTTCCATGCTGCCCTGGTAGTTGCTGCAGATACAGCAATTCCTAGTGGTTAAGCCACTGGTTTTGTTCACTACACAACCAGGGCTTCCCCTCTACTAGCAATCCTCCTAGCCTCAGTGCTAAGTCCCAAACAGGTTATCAACCTAGTTTGGGAAACCCTATTATCACAGCCTGGTTGGTTAACTTCTATTCTTCGCCCCCTTGTCCTTGGCAGAATAGCTGGTTACCTGCTGGCTTTCCACAGCCAGTTTTTTCTTCTAACCAACCTGCAGCATGCTCTTTGCATCTCTACAGAGTAGTTTTGCACTATGGGCCTTTGCTAGAGAGCATTAGTATCTTGCCTAACAGATAACCCAGATGGTTAAGGGGGGGTTCCATCAGTCATGTTTCATGTCTGGCAGGTATTCCCTACCCTTTCCATCTCATCTTAAATCTCTTTTGAGGCATAAGCCTCAGGCCTTTCATTACGTGAAAGCCTAAAGGAGGGCCAATTCCCTGGCTTGGCCCATATCTTCTTCGGTCTTCTCGTCAGAGATAAATTTCTTCAATGGCAGCTAGAGGACGCCTAATACCCATCTTGCCCTCATAGGCGGATCACTAGGGTATCTCCTCCAGAGACGTCCTCTATCCATTCTCCATACTGCAATTCTGGAGATATCTGGACTTCCTGTCTGCAGACTGAAGTTATCCTCTGCAATTTTCATGTAGACCATCCTGGTTATTCAAGAGCTCAAATTCTGCAAAGAATTCAGCCTTCTTCTTGTCAGGGAGACTTTTCCTCTGACTCTGCCAGTCATAACCAGGAAAAGAGGATTCTCTATTTATCTATTCAAGCAGGTATCAACCTTCTTGCTGTCAGATGAATCTTCCTCTCTCCCTATATCCCTAGGGGGGATGGGGTTCTATGGACATCTCTCCATCCATATACCTGGAGATATGCGTCTATATGCCTGCCTCTTCATCTAGGTATATATAGATATATAAAGATACATATATGTACTTATCTATATCTATCTGTGTGTCTTCTGCCCATACATATCTCTTTATAGATATATGCATATATACCCTATATGTGTATATATTTAAATATATATATATATATACATACATATATATTTATAGATATAATGAGATATATTTTTAGATAGATCTGTATCCATCTACTTATCTATCTGTCTGTTAGGTTCAGATAGCCTTACATTCCTATATGATCCTGACAGATGGGCACTACCCCTATCAATGCTGTTCCAGCATACTTAGGGGGCTACACCTATAACCACTTCCTGTGGTAATTAACAAACTTTTTCCTTACCATAACCTTTTCGGGTTAGGTACTCCTGAAGCTCTCCATGTACCTTTTTCTTTCCTAATTGTCCCCATTTAGGAAAGACATTGCGGTGCTTCAGTTACTCTAAAGCTTAGCGCTCCTGAGTCTGTCCTTACTTTCTTATCAGATACAAGGTTCTCCATACCCTTTCTCCCCTACATTGGCTGATTTCAACCCCAGTCCAGTGGGGTCAAACTCATTTTTCTCTTGGTCCTAGATTTGTACTGTTTTTGGACCAAAACAGCTTAAGCTTTCTTTAATAGTACCTTCTGCGTCTCTGCTGAAGCTCTACCTCTTATACTACCCCAGTTTTCCCCTGGGGCTATTTCTCACCCTGAAGGGTTCTGACCTCCACTTGTTTTTGTTCTACTTTATTATCTCTACTTCTCAGTGAGGTAACCCTTGAGCACATTCACTGGCTCTTCTATCAGATCCATATGTAGCTCAGTGCACTTGTGCAATGCCAACAAGGGAGGCCCAGATTACAATATTTTACTACTAAATGCCTTCGATACAGGGTCTTCCCCTTTTGAAGCCCTGTTCTAGCCAGCTGTTCCACAGCTCCTTTTCTGTATTCAACTCCTAACCTCCATCCCCAGGATGCCTGAGGTCCTGAGGAATAGCATGGCTCGTTCTAGACTTGCAACATGCTAGGACTCCCTCTGGGCATCTGAGCTTGGGAGTCCCCATATGTGAAGACTCATTCCTGCTTGTTCCTGGAGATAGCACAGTTACTTACCTGTAACAGGTGATCTCTGGGAACAGCAGGAATAAGTCTTCACAACCCACCCACCTCCCCTAGGAGTTGCATTTCTCTATCTCTATCTTTCCCTTCCTTGCTCTCTCTCTCTCTTTGTCTCAGCTTTAAAACTTAACTGAGGAGAGGTAGTTGGGAAGGCGGGAAGGCAGCACGCAGGCGTGTTGGGATGCTTCCAAAAGCTTTCTGATTGGACGCTGGGAAGCGTTCCCGCGCAGACTCCGTCGGTACCGACGTACCCATATGTGAAGACTTATTCCTGCTGTTCCCAGAGATCACCTGTTACAGGTAAGTAACTGTGCTATCTTGTTGGATGCATTTATCTGCAGCCATGACTGGGCCAGTTTTGACAGCCATCACACAACAATTGTTTGCGCAGTGGCTGTTGAACATCGGCATGCCTACTCCCCCTCCCGATCCCGCCTCCTCTTGATTATACTGTGTGAAATGCAGATATCGCAAGTGCCTGCGATATTTGCATTTAGTCCGGGTTAGCTGCTATCACCAGGCAGTATTTGCGCATTAGCCCCATGGTAGTAACTAACGTGGTTTGGTAGACAGACCTCCTGATATACTGTCTTTTGAAAATAAAAACAAGGTGATTTACGCAGTCTCACAAATTAAAAAATACATAGAAACATCTCAAAACACAAGACCTGCAATAAAATGATAAACAAAATAAAAACACAAAAACGAGGACAAATGGGTTGTAATCATGCAGAATACACCATCGAACCAAGCTCCATCCTCAATCATAAAAATCAAGTCTCAAGAAAAGCTAGTGCAAAAAAAGTTTTCATTCCTGTCCTGGATTTAATCCTGGACATATTTGACTGAACAAAATGGGGAAGGACGTATAGAACTAACACAAATGGCAAACTTCCCTGCGTGCAAGGTACCATGAGGAAATTATCAATACTGGTGAAACTGCTAGAACATTCCTTAGGATAACATACAAGGAGGTTATGATTGCTGTTATACCAGCAGTGATAGTGACCAGCTGAATTAATCTGGATACTTGATTTAACAAATGCAGTTTAATCTGTGGTAGAGTTTCATGAGATCTTAAGTCTTCATAAAATAGCAGGTCCTTGGTTAGGAATATGATTATTCTGATGTCAGCACTAGCTAGATGCCCACATTCTGGTATGAGATTAGATGAAGTACATATGTAAAAGTACTGCTAACAGAACCATATCGAAGAAAGTTATGTTTTTATTTGTCTAAGCCAGTTTCTAGCTATAGCTAAAGATGGAGACTTGTGTTAGTAAGATGTTGCAGCCATTGCTAGATTTTACATTTATTGAACTAAATAGACTTCCAGGAAAGTATGATTATTTTTTCCTGAAGATGTTTTCAATTTAGCTCAATGATCTGCAGCCACTATGGAAATGATGAAAAAGGCAACCCTCTTTCTTCGGATAATCATACATAATGGGGGTTATTCTGTGCTACGAATAGGGACGTCCATCCCTGCTATTCATCCTGGCTCCTGCCCCTGACTAATTTCCCCGCTGGTTGTGCGGGGAAGTTAGATGGGGTGGGGAATGGGCGGCTTGGGAGCAGAGTCTGGGCAGGCAGTGTGCCAATTGTAATGTTGGCCCTGTACTTCCAGGGCCAGTGACATGTGCAGGGAAGTTATTCCACCTCCGAGGTGGAATAACTTCCATGGACATTTTTTTTTGCTGTGCCCGGGGTGTGGATGGGGCAGGGGGAGCCAGGGTACATTCCCCGCAGGCTGACTCTGGCCTTTGGAGGCCAGATCAGGGGCTGGGCTGCGGAGGAATAGGCAGTTTTTGCCGGTGGCCAGCATCGAGGCTTTTAAATGGAGTCACGGTGCCATGGTAACCAGATGTTATGGCACCGCGGCTCCATTTAAAAGCTCTGACTAAGTTAGCTGGGCTTTTCATATACGTGCAGGCTGGACTGAATCACAGTCCCGGCCTGCACATACATGACTGTTAGAGATTCTGATCCCGCGTGGCTAGACATGCCCCCCGAGATCAGAATCGCGATCCTCTCTGTGCGTCCGGTTTAGATCAGACGCACAGAGGGGATCTACATGCGGGACAGAATCGGGCCCATAGTGTTTTCCATTACCATTTACAGTATATCTTTAAGTAGGTATCACCCTCAAATAAGGACAACTAGGCAAATTAATGTTCCCATCACACAGAAATGGCAGATCTAAATTTGATCTGATTTGGAAAACTGAGTTTCACTTTAGATTCAGACAGGAGTGCTTATTTCTTGTCCCTTTTTCCATCCATATGCCAACAATCTGAAAAATAGGCATGCCCCTACAGGTGTGGGTGATCCCCGGAGAAAGAGAATTTTGTAACAGGGCGCCATGGGTAAGTATCTATGTAGGTGTTATTTTATAAAGGCAAATAGATGCCTATTTTTATGCTGGCCAGCATTTTATAAAAGGTCATTTATGCATGCATGTGGCCACATATGCATGGGAGTGACTTTATAAAATTACCTTCATACTGGCCATTTAAAAAAACTAAAGTTTCCTTTATTTATTTTTATGCTTGAAGCATTATATGCACTGGACTACAGCACAGCTCTAACTGTGCGTGAGTCTTCTTCAGCTAAAGATTAGTAGAAATACCTGCTGAAGAGTGCCCATTTTGTTCAAGAGCTATACAATAATTATTAGAGGACAAGCCTTGAGTCTTCATCAGGGACCAGTATTTCCTGACCTTGCAGTCCATACATTCTGCACCTGTCCGATAGTCTTAGAACATTGTTCACTCCATAGTGGCAGTGTAATTGAAAAGAAGGGGAAAAACTTAATGTGGCAGGAAGGATGAGTAACTGGAGTGCACCAAAAGTCTCTTCAATCTGTGCAACTAACCACATTGTGTTCTTACATAGTAACATAGTATATGACGGCTGATAAAGACCAGTATGGTCCATCTACTCTGCCCAGCAAGGTGGCAAGAGTAGGTGCCCTTGCCACTTCGTGCAGGTCACCTCTCCCCATGCCTTTGTTTAGGGGTGTACCCACCGCTCCGTGTAGGTCACCCCTATTTGTTGAGATATAAGAGATAGTTATGCTTATTTTGATTTTATCCTGTTTCTTTAAAGGGATCCACTGTGTCTGTCCCATGCCATTTTAAATTCTGTCACTGCATTTGCCCCCACCACTTCCATCGGGAGGGCATTCAAAGCATCCACCACCCTTTCAGTGAAAAGGTATTTCCTGACATTGCCTTTCAATTTACCCCCTTGCAGCTGCATGTTATGCCCTCTAGTTCTGCAGTTTCCCTGTCTTTGAAAGAGGTTTGTTTGTTCATTAATACTCTTTAAGTATTTAAAGGTCTGAATCATATCTCCCCTGTCTCTCCTCTCCTCCAGAGTGTACATATTTAGGTCTTCAAGTCTCTTCTCATAAGTCTTCTGACGCAGGCTCCAAATAATTTTGGTCGCCTTCCTCTGAACCGTTTTCTGGCTGACGTGATCGACCCGGCCTACAGTTTCCAGTCTTTTTATATCCTTTGCGAGATATGGTCTCCAAAACTGAACACAATATTCCAATATTCTTAAAATAATATAAACATTTCTGAAAAATTAAGTAAAGAAACAAAGTACACAAAGCTTAAATTTGTCTTCCCAGCCTATTTCACGACCTTTTACAGACTTATTATCATATATATTCAGCCTTCTTGCTGGTCCCAAACCTGAGAGCTTATGCCGGGGGAGGCTTGCTGTAATCCTACTCTCTAAAAGGAACAATATTCTACTGAGAAATATATTTTAAGAATTGGAGTGACTGCATCTAAAACCAGCACTGTGAAGCACAGTACATACAATTCATTATTCTCAAAGAAATATGGCCTTCAGTAGCAACCCAGAATATGATATGATTGTTCTTAACTCAGATGGACTGAAAGAACAAGGAGTGAAATAACCAGGAGTGATACTGCATCATCTGATTAAAGCGAAGCTGTCTAAACAGACCAGATATACCCTAGTGAGGAGGAATGCTTATCGATTGCCATTTTTCCTATGGTACAGGAAGCAGAGCTCTCCTTTACAATTCCACAGCACTCAGGGCTCTATTTTAAATTAGTAGAACTATTTATATTCCTCAAAATCTTATCTGACTGGTTCCATGGAATTATTCTTCTTTCTGTCTTACTCCTGTTCATTTTTATAAAGTGTTTTATGTGCTTTGGACACGGAGAGGAAGGGTAATTTCATAACAGGGCACGTATATGAAATGTCCAAAAAGGGTGCCTGTTTTATACTGATGACTGGAACAAGCAGTTCATGTTAACTCTGTTTTGCCTTTAAGAGTATTTCTGAGGTCTTTTTCCTCTCTCATTTGTATTTAAAGCATTTATATTCTGCCCATCTGTGAAACAAAGCAGTCTAGGTGGTTTACAATCAGGTACTGGATATGTTCCCTTGCCCCCAATCTACCTGAGGCAATGGAGTGTTAAGTGGCTTGCCCAAAGTAACAAGGAGCAGTTAGGAAGGACTAGAGATCCTCGTTTGTCCCTCTGGCCAGAGGTTACTGTCCCTGAGTGGGAACTGAACCCCTAGCCTGAAGTAACTTATCCCAACCACTAGGCCACTCCTCCCTTAATGTAAATATGTATATGTAAAGGAAGGGTCTCACATACGTGCATTGATATAAGACTTTAACATTTTTGTATTTATGTTAAGTACTATGGCAGTTTAATAATTTAGGGGGCATTTTGCTACAGTGTGGTAAGAGTTTGCATTTACCATGCGTTATGAACAAATCCAAAGTGCGGAAAGTGCAAAGTCTTGAATGACTACAAAAAGGGACTGCTACTTCTGGCGAGAGATGTGCAATTGCAAGTATTTACTTCTGGGAATTTTTCTAAATCTTGGTGAAAAAGGAATTCTTTAGATTAAAGCTGATTAATCTGTGAATCCAGTGTATTTGTTAAATCAGTTAGGGCCTAGTGTCAGCAAAGAGCTTTTAGTTAAATTAAAAACTCAACAGGTAGCTTTCAGAGAGCTTCTAGTTTAAATTTAATACTCAGTAAGGGCCTAGTAGCAGCAAAGAGCTTTCAGTTTAAATTTAAAACACAGCAGAGAGATTTCTGGTTACATTTAGAACCCAAGACTCCCTCAATCCAAGCATGGTCTGTGTAAATAACCCAGGAAATTGATCACAGATTGCCTTAGAAGCACAGGACAGGGTACTGTATAGCAGCCAATTTTCAATAAGTCTTTTTTCCCTCCCTCCCTCCCCAACATCCACCAACCCTTGGGATAATCGTAGCTTTATAAGTGCTTAAATCTCTTAAAGGAAAGGAGGTGCCATATTCACTCTCAGGTGCAGCTCTTTATCTTCATCAGGCATACATTAAGGACCTGAGATTAATTAAGCTTCAGGTGAACAAAGTACATTAAACGTATTAGGTATAGTTTTATTAGTAAAAGTATCCCCAGCAACTCTTAGTAAGTAAAAGAACTTAAATACCTAAACACAACCTTAAAACTAAGATGCAGACAGCAGTCCAACAGCATGATGGGGGTTTCCAGTCTTTTGCAATGAGTGTCACATGTATGCTTTTCTCCAGTTGGCGAGGAGTCTTATGTGTGCACTAGGTGCAAGGAGCTCTTTGCTCTCAGGGAATGAGTCTGATCTCTGGAGGCTAGAGTAGCAGACTTGGAGGACATAAGGAAGACAGAGAGGTACATAGACGAGACCTACAGGGATATAGTCCTGAAGTCCCACCTCCAGTCTGGCAGCATCCCTGTTGCCATGGAGGAGAGAGGTCACGTGACAGGAGAGCATCACCCTGGTGTGGCAGGAAGTAATCCTGTAGCCAGGACCTGTCCTCCAGGTGATGTAAAACCCTGTGCCCACGAAGCAGGGGTTAGGACAGCCATTATAGTTGGTGATTTGATCATTAGGCATGTAGATAGCTGGATGGCTGGTGGACTTGAGGATTACCTGGTAACATGCCTGCCTGATGCGAAGGTAGTGGACCTCATGTGCCACCTAGACAAGGTCTTAGATAGTGCTGGGGAGGAGTCTGCTGTCTCGGTACATGTCATTACTAATGACTTAGGAAAGTGTGGTAGGGAGGTTCTGGAGGCTAAATTGAGGCTTTTAGGTGGGAAGTTGAAACCAAAACCCCAGGGATCTGTGCTGGGTCCACTGCTTTTTAACATATTCTTAAATGGGAATAACGAGTGAGGTTATCAAATTTGCAGATGACACAAAACTATTCAAAGTTGTTAAAACCCATGAGGATTGTGGAAAATTGCAAGAGGATCTTGATAAATTGGAAGACTGGGCATCCAAATGGCAGTTGAAATTTAATGTGGACAAGTGCAAAGTTATGCACCTAGGAAAGAACAACCCAAACTATGGTTACACGATCCAAGGTTCAACATTAGGAACCACCACCCAGGAAAAAGATTTAGGCATCATTGTGGATAACATGTTAAAACCCTTCACCCAGTGTGCAGCGGCAGCCAATAGAACCAATAGAATGCTAGGTATTATAAGGAAAGGAATAGAGAATAAAACAAAGGATATTATAATGCCTCTGTATTGTTCCATGGTGCGATTGCACCTTGAACATTGTGTGCAATTCTGGTCGCCATATCTTAAAAAGGATAGCATTATTAGAAAAGGTACAGAGAAGAGCCACCAAAATGGTAAAGGAGATGGAAGGATACCCCTATAAAGAGAGGCTAAAAAGGTTAAGGCCCTTCAACCTGGAAAAGAGACGGCTGAGGGGAGATATGATAGAAGTCTATAAATTAGTGAACGGAGTGGAACGGGTAAACGTAGATCGATTATTTATGCCATCAAAATATAGAAAGACTAGGGGGCATGCAATGAAGCTCAGGGTGACCTATTTAGGACTAATAAGAGAAAATGTTTTTTCACTTAACGTGTAATCAAACACTGGAATTTGCTACCGGAGGATGTAGTAGTGTAGCTGGGTTTAGAAAAGGTTTGGACAAGTTCCTGGAGGAAACGTCCATAAACCATTATTAAAGGGGACCCAGAATATCCACAGCTTGACCCAATACAAGCATTGTGGAACCTGTGTCTTTTGGGGATACTGCTAGGTACTTGTGACCTAGATTGGCCACTATTGGAAACAGGATACTGTGCTTGATGGACCTTGGTCTGACCCAGTATGGCATATCTTATGTTCTTACAGGCATTATCGGGGGTGTGGTCAGCATGTCCCATAAAGTGAGTACACAGAACGTTTCCCTACCATACCTTAAGTTCATTCACAGTTTGCATGAGTGTACTTTCCTCCTGTTGAGGAGGCATTAAATCCACCTGTGCTAACTCCAAATTGACAGCGTTAACTACAATATTCAGTCCACGCTCACTCTCTGTCCATAGCCCACCTAGCTCCCTCACTGGGCATTAAGCAGTTAAGACAAGTTTTTTTTACCACTCAGCTATTTTTAATGCAAGATAGCCATTACCCTGGGGCCATGCTAACAGTTACTGTGTATTAAAACCTGCATTAGTACACTTCAGTTAAAGGGCTGCTTATAAAGGCAACCTATGCACCTTTATAAAATAGGCTTGTATAATGATCTCCAATAGTGCACAAATTCTCTCACTCAAATTTACCACCTGCTCAGAAGAAGGTGCAAATGTATACATGTACTCTATGGGAGTTATTTTAGAAAGCCTGGTGGTTAGAGCAACAGCCTATTACCTAGAAAATCTGGGCTTGATTCCGACTGGCACTCTTTGTGGCCTTGGGCAAGTCACTTTACCCTCCATTGCCTTGGAAGAAAAGGCCTGGCAATCTATTTCCAGTCATACCTTGCTAAGAAAACCTAAGGACTGCTTTGTTACCAGGAGTCAGCATTGACTTCAAGGCACAAAAAAAAAATAATTGCACTTTGGATGTCTGTAAACGGGCACGCAGATGACCAAAATCAGTTCTATAAACATCCCCAGGCTGAAGACATCAAAGTCATGAAGGGGAGTGACAGAGCCATGGCCGGGGGCGTTCCAGCCAAGTTGAATGAGCATGCTCAATTTCAGAAATGGCGAACACATCCTCACCCACTAGAGGGACTCTAGGGTATGAATGAACATTAGAAAATCTCTTGTTCTGCCACCAAGACACTTGGAGGGTATAGAGATATAGAAACATCAGCAGAAAAAGACCATATGGCCTATATAGTCTGCCCTTTCATATCAAATACTATAGTCGCTTTTTTATCTTTAGAGATCTACTGTGTTGTCTCATGCTTTCTTGAATTCAGATACTGTCCTCGTCTCTACTACCTCCACTGGGAGAGTATTTCACGCATCTACCACTCTTTCCGTAAAGAATTATTTCTGCATATTACTCCTGAGTCTATCCCCTTTCACCCTCACCCTATGCGCCACGTTGCAGAGCTTACTTTCAATCGAAAGAGTCTCTCCTCTTGTGCATTTATGCCATGGAGGCATTTAAACATCTCTATCTCCTCTATCCTGACTTTCCTCTAACATTTACATATTAAGATCTTTAAGTCTGTCCCCCTGTGGTTTATAATGAAGGCCACTGACCTCTGCAGTGACTTCATCCTGTTTATATCCTTTGGAAGGTGCGGTCTCCAGAACTGCACACAATACTCCAAATGAAGTCGCACAAGAGACTTATACAGACGCACCAACACCTCCTTTTTTCTGCTGGCCATTCCTCTTCCTATGCACCCAAGCATCTTTCTGGCTTTCGCTATCACCTTTTCTACCTGTTTAACAACTTTAAGATGATCAGAAACAATCATGCCCAGGCCCCGCTCTTCTTTCGTGAACAGAAGTACTTCGGCCCCTACACTGTATCGCTCCCTTGGATTTTTGCAGCCCAAGTGCATGACCCTGCATTTTGTAACATTGATTCTCAGCTGCCAAATTCTTGACCATTCTTCAAGCTTAGCTAGATCCCTCCTCTTGTTATCTACTCCTTCCTGGTTGTCTACTCTATTGCAGATTTTGGTATCATCTGCAAAGAGACAAATCTTACTCGACAGCCCTTCCGCAATATCACTAACAAAGATGTTAAAAAGAATTGGACCAAGGACAGATCCCTGAAGCACACCACTGGTAACCTCCTTCTCTTTAGTGTGAGCTCCATTTACTTGTACAGTTTGTTGCCTTCCACTCAATTAATTTTTAACCCAGTCAGTCACTCTAGGGTCCAACCCTATGGTGTCCAATTTGTTTATAAGTAACCAGTGCTGAACGGTGTAAAAGGCTTTACTGAAATCCAAGTACAGCACTTCTAGGGCTCTCCCTTGGTCCAACTCACTGGTCACCCAGTCAAAGAAATCATTCAGATTTGTTTGACAAGACCTACCTTTGGTAGACCGATGCTGCTTTGGATCCTGCAATCCACTGGACTCCAGAAACCTCACTATCCTCTGTTTTAGCAGTGTTTCCATTAATTTACTCAATACAGAAGTCAGACTAACTGGCCTGGAGTTCTCAACCTCATCCTTACTTCCACCTTTGTGTAAAGGGACCACATGTGCCTTTCTCCAGTCCTCTGGGACCACTCCCAACCCTGAAGAAGCATTGAAAAGATCAGTCACTGGAGCCGCTAGAATGCCCCCAAGGTTCTTCAATATTCTCGGATGTATCCGATCTGGCCCCATCACTTTGTCTACTTTTAGTTTAGCTGGTTCCTCACAAACACAGTCTTTTGAAAATCATTCAAGCTCCCCTTCAACTCTGCTTCTATTTATAGGTATTTTCTGAGATCCTGCTCTTAGCCCTTCATCTGTGAACACAGAACAAAAATATTTGTTAAGCAATTCCGCTTTATCCTCATCGACTTCTACATATTCCTCCCCTTCCCACTTGAGTCTGACAATACCACTTTTGCACTTCTTCCTCTCACTAACATACCTGAAAAATGTCTAATCCTCCCATTTTATTGCATTGGCTATCTCTTCTTCTTTTTGTATCTTTGTTTTCCTGACTACTTTCCTAGCTTCTCTAAGTTTTTCAAAATATTAAAGCTTGTCTTTCTCTCCCTGTGATCTCTTGTATTTTATGAAGACCACCCTCTTTTTTTCAGCTACTTCTTTTGAGAACCATGGTGGCCTCCTTTTCTTATTAGTGTTTAGTTCATGCCTTTCCAATGGTAGTTATATTCAGGTACATAGATATTTCCTTGTCCCCAGAGGTTTTGCAACCTAAGTTTGTACTTGAAGCAATGGAACGTTAAGTGATTTGCCAAAGGTCAAAAGAAGCATCAGTGGGAAATGAACCCAGATTTCTTGGGTACTAAGCTGTTTCTATAACCACTAGCCTACTTCTCCCCTGACTAACACTGATGAAGGAGTTGGGGGTTGATGAGGAAATGAGAGCTGGGGAGAGGGTGAATACAATGAGTGGAAATGGGGAATTATGAGAGATGAAAATGGTGGAAATAAAGACTTGGGAAGTAGTAAAAGACCAGAAGAGAAAAGAGGGATCTCAGAATAGAAGATGGAATAACTACCTGAGGAGCTGCAAAAAGGGTACTATCAAGGGGGTGTGCAACATCCCTGTCTAGAGTACATTTTTGAGGCTGAAGGACTCAGTTCAGTCTGTCTGCCAGTGCATTCTGTTTACCAGGCAGGTAAGTGGCTCTCAACATCCTGTGATAGATGGTAAAATTCCACAACCTAACCATTTCCCAACATAGTGCTTCCTATTGCCCTTATTTCCAAGAAGTTTATCTTATGGAGACTTTCTTGCAGTGACCAAGGTCTCTGAGTGTGGAACTAAAGGTGAGCTCCCCATCTCAGTTTGGACACCTCTGCCATCAGTAACATTTGTGGGATGGGAATTTGGAAAGGAAGATCTTTTGCCAGATCATCGTTACTTGTCCACTAGGACAGTGATCAATTGAGTGTAACGATGACTGACAGAACATCTTTGATGATTCCTGTGGCTTGTACGGGGTAATCAGGTTCCATTGAGCTTGTCTATTATTGAGATGTGCCAAGGGCATTATATGTACTGAAGACCATGTGACTTAGTAATGTTAACATGGCACAAGCTGACATCTGTTGACTAATTTCAGTGTCCAACACTATCGCTGCCAGTCTGGATAATCTATTGTGTGGGAGAAAAATTCTCACCTGAGTCAGGTTGAGCAGGAGGAACAGAAGTGGGATATGGAATAATTGACTAGAACCCTAGCAGTTCCAGCACCTGAATGGTGATTTGTGTTGATTCCAAGTCTCCCTCCGGAGTGGTGCCCTTGAGCAGCCAATCATCCAGGTAGGAAAAAATGTGCACTCCCAGCCTCTGTAAAAACACTGCTACTACAGCGAGGCATTTGGTAAAGACCCAAGAAACTGACGCAAGGCCAAAAGGCAGAACACGGTACTGCAAGTGCCATCGCCCTTATACAAATCTCAGATTTCCTGTGACTGGGATGTATCTATATGTGGGTATAAGCATCCTTTTGATCCAGAGAGCATAGTCAGTCTCCTTTTTGAAGATATGGGAACAGAGTGCCTAGAGAAATTATTCTGAACTTTTCATTTACCTTTCTAACAAAAAGGTTTGTTGCCTTTAAAATATCTCCTTTCAGTTTTGCCCATTGCTTTTCTACATCCCCCAGCTGTTCCCATTCCATCAACGACTCCTTGAGATATTGTCCCATCTTGGCAGACTTAGCTTTCCTAAAGTCTAAGATCCTTGCTTTTGAATGGACTTCATCAGCCCTAGTTTTAATACTGAACCACACCATCTGGTGATCACTGGATGTAAGATGATCTTTCCCTATAACATTAGAAATAGAAACATAGAAACATGCCATATCAAAAGCTTTAGAAGAAGGTACTCTGATTTCTCCTATATTTTTTCATGATGATAAAGAAAACTGCAGAGAAACAAGGACATTTGTTTTCAGGTGGCATGGATGAGCATTCAGCATAGGGTAGATGTCTCTGCCCCACGTTTTATAGCAGGGATGTCTATGTGGCCATCAGCATGGCCGTCCATTTCGGGGATGTCCATGTTTCTAAAATCAGGGTCAAACCTAAACATCCCCTGCATTTTTTCAGATATTTTGCCCTGGATGGCCCAGATTGCACCTAGACATCATTTCTAAAATGCCACTTCATACATGTACATGGGTATTTTATAAAATATGTGCACACATAGCAACTTCACTCCAGCTCCTCTCTAAAATGCGTCACTGGGAACACTTATATGTAGATAACATAAAAATAGGTACAATCTGGAAGTGCACCTACTTTTGTACATGTGCATATCTGTGTGTAGTCTTTTCAGAACCTGTTTTACACATAGAAAATGCTTCATAAAATTGTCCCTTAAGAGCTTTGCATTATCTCTTATAATTACGTTCTAGTTTTTAGAAGCTGCCTTGAGGTTCTAGCAGGTTATGCGAGAGTAACTGTATTTTTTAGATCAGGAGTTCTCAATCCACTCTCCTAGTTCAAGTAGCCCCAGCCAGTCATGTTCTTAGAATATCCATTATGAATATGTATGAAATAGATTAGCATACAGTGGAAACACCGTATGCAAATCTATCTTACAGTATGTATGTTCACTGTAGATATCCTGAAAAAATGACTGGCTAGACATCACTCAAGGATGAGAACCTCTGCTTTAGATGTACAGGGGGGAGGGGGGTTGACTTCACACTTTTTTTTGATGAACTGTACACTAACAGTTTGGTCTTCACAGAGATTCAGAATGGAGGGAGAGTGAAAGAAGAGTTTCACATTTATTTGTTGCTTCAGATATGGAAGTATGTTAATGATTTTGCTTGCTAACTGATGTTAAATATTTAAAAAACATAGGGCAGAACTGCAGTGGCTCACAATTCTGTGAGCCACTGCAGCCAGCAGCCACACAGAATAAAAGCGGCGTCCCTGCTCAGGGAAGCAGCTGCCTGGACACTCCACCTCCACAGCTCCTGCCCAATCGGGGCAGTGGGAGCTCAGGCAGCAGCAGCCAGCACAGAATAAAAGCGGCATCCCTGCTCAGGGAAGCAGCTGCCCGGACACTCCACCTCCACAGCTCCTGCCCAATCGGGGCAGTGGGAGCTCAGGCAGCAGCAGCCAGCTCCACCTCCACAGCTCCTGCCCAATCGAGGCAGTGAGAGCTCAGGCAGCAGCAGCCAGCTCCACCTCCACAGCTCCTGCCCAATCGGGGCAGTGGGAGCTCAGGCAGCAGCAGCCAGCACAGAATAAAAGTGGCGTCCCTGCTCAGGGAAGCAGCTGCCCGGACACTCCACCTCCACAGCTCCTGCCCAATCGGGGCAGTGGGAGCTCAGGCAGCAGCAGCCAGCACAGAATAAAAGCGGCGTCCCTGCAGGGCGCGCCCGCACCTGAGGGCCTCGCCAGAGGGCCCTTTGGCGTGGCCCTTAGGCACGGCACGAAGGCTAGCAGAAGGAATCCAAACAAAAGACACAGCACCGCCGACAGTACCACAGAAGAAAACAACAGAGAGCAAACAGAAGCGAAAGACATCAGAAACGCAAGTAAAACACTAACGGGACTTAACAAAAATCAACATGCACGCAACACTGTTTCTCCCACTCAGCCTCCTCATCACACAACTCCTGCCACCAACCACACACTTCCACTACCCACACTCAAGCTCACCATGGCACTCACCAACCACTTGGACATACATAGAACCACAGTACACGCATAATGATACACACAGAACATCAGGGACAAAAAGACAAACCAAACACAAATCAAACTCCCACACTAGCTCAAAGGAAGCACACGAAACAACAAACTCCTCAAAGCAGACAACAATTGAGCTCATAAATGCCAGATCCATATGCAACAAGATATACACAATTGCAGACCACATAGAAGACCAGCAGCCTGACATACTTTGCATCACAGAGACATGGCTCAATCCCACCGACAATGTACTACTCAATCAACTGGTGCCAGACAAATACACAGCATACAACTGCCCACGCACCCACAAGCGTGGAGGAAGAGTCTTGATAATTGCAAAAACGGACCTAAGGTTCAAAGCTCAGAGTTTCACTGACACACAACAATGTAACACAATCAGCATTGAGAACAAACACATTGCAATCTGCCTAACCTACAGAGCACCCAGAGCCTCACCTGGCGAACTAGCCTCAACGCTTGAAGCAGTCTGCGCTATCACCGCATCTAACAAACCCACGCTGCTGCTAGGAGATTTCAACCTCAAGTCCACCAACACCAAAGATGCAGAAGCTTTCCTTCAGGCAATGACTTCACTTCAGTTCACCCAAATAGTCGATGCCCCAACGCACAGACACAGATCATCCCCAGACCTCATCTTTGCATCCAATTACCTAACCTCGAGAGGTCTAATATCAACACCCACCATCACCCCAGTTCCATGGTCAGACTACTACATAATTGAGATAAAGATACAACTACAAAAAGACAAGCTAAACGAATGCTCAGACAACACACCCACACAAAGACGATTCAAGAATTTCGACAAGGACACGTTCCTACAGGACACGATACAACATCTGACCATAGAAACAGACGACCTGGAGGCTCAAATCACCCACTGGAACAGCACTCTATCTAACGCCCCCAAAGCAACTGATGCTAGATCCAAGAAACACCGTCACAACAAGATACAACACAAACCATGGTACTCAAATACCATACGACAAGAAAAGAGGGAACTCAGAAAGATAGAACGGAGATGGAAAAAGACCAAGACATCGGAAAACCAGCAACTATACCTAACAAAGCAAAAACAATACAATGAACACATTCAACCAATCAAAGAGAGAATACCTTACAAACATGATAAATACCTCCATCAACAAACCCAGAGAGCTATTCGAAATCGTGAAAATCCTCACAAAAGAGCAAAGGACAGAAGATGAAGTACAAATAGACCCGTAAAAATTTGCTGACCACATCAAGGAAAGATTTCACTCAGCAGAGCGAAGAAGACCCAGCGCACCCACCAGTTCTAACTCACACCCTAAGACCTGGGACACATTCTCCTCACCTTCAACGGAGCAGCTATCCCTCATCATCTCCACAATCAATACAAGCACCGCCCCTACAGACCCTTGCCCAGTGTCATGGGTCAAAGCCACCAAATCAGACTTCATCCACATCATACACAACATAGTGCACAACTCCCTCACTCAAGGACTCATGCCGAATCAACTAAAGCTCGCCACAGTAAGACCGATCCCAAAGAAAACAACTCTCGACAAGAACAACCCAGCAGCATACCGACCAATATCCAGCATACCCTTTCTGGCAAAAATCATCGAAAAAACAGTACAACAACAACTACAAGAACACCTGTGTGCTGTGCTTTTCCCTTCAAATCAACGTGTTTATAACCCAAATTTTCTGTCATGATTGACATCATTCAACATGTAATCAAACCGCTAATGATCGCTGGAAGTAGCGGTATACAAATGTATACTAAATAAATAAATAAATAAACACATCGACAACCACGCACCACTGGATGACAACCAACACGGCTTTCGCCCCAACCATGGAGTCGAAACATTACTGATTTACCTCTTCGACAGCATCCTACGAACCATAGACAATGTCAAGAATGGAATCATAATGATCTTCATTGACATCTCTTCAGTGTTTGACACAGTAGATCACAAAACTCTCCTGGAAAGACTAAAAAACATTGGGCTACATGGACCCACCTTAAAATGGTTCCACTCATACCTAACCGACAGGCGGATACAGGTAAAGGTAGGCCACAACACCTCTCGACCCATAAAAGTCCTCCAAGGAGTACCACAAGGATCCGCACTCTCAGCACTACTGTTTAACATCTACATCCAGCCAATATGCGACATCCTGAAAAAGAACAGCATTCAATATACTATCTATGCAGATGACATCATGATATACACACCTATCTCAGTTCACGACCCGGACTACTCTAAAATAACAAACTGCCTCACACAAATGACAAGATGGTGTCAAAACAACAACCTCACAATCAACTACAGCAAGACTGAGGCACTAATCATCACTCGTAACCCAGACTTCATCCACCCACTGGACATCAAGATACAAAATACAACCATACCAATAAAATTGGAAGTAAAATACCTCAGAGTGACTCTGGACAATGAACTGAACCTCAAGACACACGTAAGCAAAACAATCAAAAATGCATACTACAGAATGAGAATCATTAGAAGACTGAAACCCCTCCTCGCCACTGAGCACTTCCGTACCGTATGCCAAGCACTAATAACCCCCTTACTGGACTTCTGCAACCCAATCTACCTTGGACTAGCAAAACAAACACTCAAACCACTACAACTAGCCCAAAACACCGCAGCCCGCATAATATCTGGATCAACAAGACATGAACACATCACACCTATTCTGAAAGACTTACACTGGCTCCCAATCAGTTCACGCATCAAATACAAAACAATCATAAACATATTTAAAATCAAACAACACACTTCAGCTAACAGCCTGCACACCCTCATACAACCAGACACCAGCACACGCCCAAGAAGAAAAGGAACCTCCAACCGAGTCAGCACCCCAAGAGACTTCAGAAACACATGCAAGGATGCCACAGAAAGAGCACTCTCCCTGGCTGCACCTACAATCTGGAACAACCTCCCAGACGATCTGAGATCAACGAAGGACCTCAAAGACTTTTGCAAACAGTTGAAGACAACGTTGTTCATAGAACACTATGGACACGTCACATGATCTAACTACCAGGAACAACTAACATACCTCCCTCCGACCCACTGAAAAGAGAATGTATAACGGCACATGATGTTTCTTAACACTAAATGTATAAAAGAATGTACTATAAAACACGATGTATCATAGCGCACAATGTACATAGCTCAACATAATCAAACACACAACACAATATACACACAAGTCACAATATATCCTTCACTGCATGAAAAACACTATCACCCCTTTTGATTGTTTGCTGTGAAACCGCCTTGATTGTAAGAAAAAGCGGTATAGAAATACAGTTAAATAAATAAATAAAATAAATAAATTTATTTGTTGCTTCAGATATGGAAGTATGTTAATGGTTTTGCTTGCTAACTGATGTTAAATATTTAAAAAACATAGGGCAGAACTGCAGTGGCTCACAATTCCATTTTTATAGTCTCCAAATAGGTCTGCCAATTAATGGAAGAGCTATTGCAATAGTTATTGACCCTATCCTGAAGGAATGCATAACTGGTCTGGTTATTAGGATGTTGGTAAGGAATATGTGAGATAAACTGTATACATTGGACACATATGGATTAATAACACAGGTACACTACCAAAAAACTGCCTCCAGTTTTGCAACTGATTCCTATAGATTTTGGGGTGCTGAATCCAGGAAAAATAGCCAAAATGTTCCATCACGTCACATTTTCTTGCAAAATTAGATTTCTTACCCATATAAGGAATGTTCACATAATTTCTTTTTAGCCGACTGCAGTTTATTTTCTTGGCCCAAAATAGAGGTTGTAATGGTTAACTAACTAGAAACACTCCCTCATGATATTTTAGAGTGTTTTGTATTCATTTTATACATTAACAGGACAATTGGGAGGCGGGGGGCTAAATCCAGTACTCGCGCTGGCACATGTTCTTTCCTGTTCGCCTCGCCTCGTTCGCTCGCTCAAACACGGTGGTTGCGACATGAACGTTCCTGTCAAATTTCAGTTTCTTGCAAGTTCATTATTACCTTTTGTTTGCTCAGTCGTAATCCAGCTTTATTCCGAAGTGGTTCACTACAGTTGTAGTTTGCAGTGCTGTGTATTTGTGATGGCTCACAGAGCCAGAGGTTGCGTCAACTCTCCGGACAGTTTTTGTTTTATTTGTGGGGAATATACCGTGAAAAAGCGGCAGAGGAACATTTCTGCATTTATTAAAAAAGTATATTTCGCCTATTTCGGTTTGAAGTTAGGCGATCAAGACAAACCGTGGGCTCCTCACAAAGTGTGCAAGACATGTGAGGAAGATCTACGCTTATGGATGAAAGGTAAAAAACAAGCATTTCGTTTCGGAATACCTATGATGTGGCGTGAACAAAGAGACCACAGCAGTGATTGCTATTTTTGCTCTTGCATTGTGAAGGGATACAACTTAAAAAATAAGAACGTAATAAGTTACCCCAACCTTCCCTCAGCAATTAGGCCTATGCCTCATAGCAACAAAGTACCTGTGCCTGAACGACCAAAATCTTTGGATCATATTTGTGTGGACGGTTCTGATCATGATGAGACTCATCAGATGGCTTTTCCCGATGAGTCCAGTACTTCCGAGTTTGAAACTGAACCAGATCCGAAACCTGAACTTTTCTCTCAAGCTGAATTGAATGATTTAGTCCGGGATTTAGGACTCCCAAAAGATGCTGCCCAACTGCTAGGTTCTCGGCTTAAACAGAAAAATCTATTGTCACCAGGAACAACTTTTTATTGGTACCGCAACCGCGAGACACAATTTTTGAAGTATTTCAGCTAAGAGGAAGATTTGGTATTTTGCAACGATATATACGGAGTGATGGAAAAGTTTAAACTCAAGTATGATCCTGCTGAATGGCGGCTGTTCATTGATTCGTCAAAAGACAGCATAAAAGGTGGTGTTCATAATGGCAACACATTCGCTTCAGTTCCTATTGCTCACTCTGTTATTCTCCAAGAAAAATACGAGAATTTGGCCCTGATTCTTCAGAAGATTCGTTATGATGAGCATAAGTGGATGATTTGTGGAGACTTTAAAATTCTATCCATGCTATTAGGGCAGCAATCCGGTTTCACCAAATATCCCTGCTTCCTTTGCTTGTGGGATAGCCGGGCCCGCGACCTACACTGGGGGAAAAAAGACTGGCCAATTCGGGAGTATTTGAGACCCGGTGAGAAAAATGTTCTTCATGAGAGCTTGGTACCTCGTGATAAAATTCTATTACCACCTCTCCACATTAAGTTGGGTCTCATTAAGCAATTCATCAAGTCCCTTCCAAAAGATGGTGAGTGCTTTCGGTACCTTTGCTCAAAGTTCCCCCGACTTTCTGAAGCAAAGCTAAAGGAAGGAGTGTTTGTTGGCCCTGATATAAGGAAACTCATTTCAGATGGAGCATTCGCTGAAACGATGTCTGAGAAGGAAAAAGAAGCCTGGGATTCCTTCAAGGATGATGTTCTCAAATTCTTGGGGAACAGGCGGGATGAGAACTATAAGGATATTGTTGCCAGGATGCTCAATGCCTTCAAAGAACAAGGCTGTAACATGAGCCTGAAAGTCCATTTCTTGCACTCCCATGTGAACTACTTTCCCGAAAACTTGGGGGCGTACAGTGAAGAAGAAGGTGAAAGGTTTCACCAGGACATCAAGGACGCAGAGAGAAGGTACCAAGGAAGATGGAACACCACTATGATGGCTGATTTCTGCTGGTTGCTGCTGCGGGAAACCCCAGATGAAAAATACGCCAAGCAGCGCACCAAGAGAAGCATTCGGGGGAAGAAGAAACGGGCCCACCAGGAGATTGATTGACCCAAGAATGACTTTAAAATCTAAACTGTGTTGACAAATATCGTGTTTTTACTAAACTTTGAAATAAAAATTTGCTAGTTATTACCACAGTGTCGGATCTCATTTATTAGAATTTTATTTTCATACCATCGGGTGTTTGTCTTCATGTATTGCAATGGTGCGGTTTGCGTTTTCTATTCTTACATACATACCTGTACAACATTTTTTGCACATTTCTTTGCTTTGCTTTGTGTCTAACCTCGCTCTTATATGCTCATTGTTTGTGCACATGTATGTGGCTGTTTTAAGTGCAGACAATTTTGCTACCATCACAGTGCGTTTTGTTGACATTACTCTATTCTTATGTGCTGCCTTGTTACAATTTTCTTTATTCTTATTTGAATAACTACTAAACAATTAGTATAAAGAATTCATCCAAGAAACTTTTATCTCGATCGCACTCAATCTGAAATGTTCACCTCAAACTGCTAACCCAATGTAGCAAAAAATCTGTACGTGATGGAGCAAATTGGTTACCAGATTTGGATTCAGCGCACCAAAAAACGTAAAAATCAATCGAAACATTAGAGGCAGTTTAAAAAAAATTTTTTTTAGTGTACCTGTGTAATCAGACCCAACAGTGATCAAAACCTTTTAAAATATTAGCCACGGTCCCTGATAAACATATGGGGGGGGGGGGGCATATTCAAAGGCATTTATGTGGTTTGCAGTAGGGATGTGCAGGCAAAAAAATGTCATTTTGATTCTTTCCCTGTGTTGTTTGCAGGTTTGTTTTGTTTTAATACATTTTCATTTTGTGTTTCATTTTTATAAATTTTCATTTCAGGGCAAATTTGTTAAATAAAGAGGTAGCTCTGACTAATGCCCAAATGAAAAACATAGCTGAAAGGTTACTAGAGGTTTCAGGTGAATAAAAGAGCCAAGTGCTTTTTTTTCCTCTCACACTCAGAGGCTGGCCTCAAACCAGTTAACTTTGCAGGTAGAGTTATTGCAACTACATGGTGCTGCCTCTAGCTTGCTCTTAACTCTGTTTTGTATTGATGACGATCTTCCTTCCTGTTTCCTGATTGGCTCAAATATTATTTGGTCTGCATTTCTATGGAAAATGCTGTTTTGTTTTGCCTTGTAAATGCATTGACTCATGCTGTAGAAATTAACAACATGGACAAAGAAAAGTCTTTGGAGACAGTCTATAGATACTTGCTTTCAAACCCAGCCTCTGATTCTGACAAAACTGGTGGGGTGGGGGGAAATGTTGCGTTTGGATTAAAAACGATTTGCCATGTTGTTTCAAATGAATGCACATTTCTAGTTTTCAGACTGCAGACCCACTCACTGGGCTATTTAGTGTTGCTGAAAATCTCCCCTAACTGCTTTAAAAGCCCCATCGCTATCTGGGTAGTGATGGGTTGTTCTGGGGAGAGAGCGGAGGCGGCACTGTGAGCTAGCCAGTTGGCAACGATACTCAAACACTATCTGGTTAGCTAAAGTGAGGACCGGTGAAAGGTTGAATATTGCCACTAAGTGGATTGCAAAAGAATAATCCAGGCAAACTGTATATTCAGTGCTAGTTGCTGGATATGGCCTGGCACAGAATATCGGGGCTTAATTTGAAACAGTGACAGCCTGCCATTTTAAGAGTGCTGGCCACCGCCACTGAAAATGCCCCCCCATAGCTTATTCAGTATGGTGGAATGCAGGAATAGCGGGTTTGGATGTCCAACCCGCGTTTAGCCCCTGATCGCGATTCTGGTGTCAGCACTCTCTGCAAATACACCGCGTTTGTGCAGGGAGTGCTGGACAGAGGCAGGAGGGGGCAGTGCAGGGCGGTGTGGAGGAAGGGCCATCTGCCGGGATGTACAGAGGCAATTCAGCTCCTGCCGCTTTAAATCCCCTGGCACTTACCTAGATGCCTGGATTATTCCGATTAGAGGGTGGAATAAGTGCTGGGCTCAATGAGGAGTTCCTGCTCTAGGACCCCAGTCCAAACGCGCTGCAGCTGCATGGCACCCGCCGCCTGATTCCAGCTGGGAGGGACTCCCACTGAGGGTCAGATGGTGGGGAAATGGGGCCACACTTCATCTAGGCAATCGGTGGCTCCAGCTGGACATGCCGGTGTCATGGCAATGGGATGCCAAGCACCGGCACACCAGCTGGAGTGTTGAGAGGGCAGGCCGAGCACATCTATGGATGTCTCCCGCATCAGAATTGGGGGCACACCGGGTTGTCTAAGTGTCCTGATTCTGCAACCTTGGGAATGTATAGTTCCTGTGGTTGCAGAATTGGGTACAAATTGGCCCCGTACATTTTTTTGGCATCCTGACCACCCGGCGTGCCCATTTCAGAATCGGCCTCCATGAGGGTAATTTTATAAATGATTTTTGTGCAAAAAACAGCGTGTGAATGGGCTCTTATAAACTTAGGTCATTCCTAAAAGCATGTGTGGTGAAAGCCGGTGCATATATGCACAATAGGCATGCACAGGGGCCGAGTATGGACAGAGCATAAGAGGAGTGTATTTTATGAAACACATGCATACAAATGTAATGCCTGTGCCTTAAAAATAGGCACTATTGCTGCTGGATTTGTGCTAGTATTTAGTATGTTTACTAAACCGCGCTAATGATTAGCATGGTTTACAAGTGCGCCACACTGACAGCATGGGGCAGCGAGGCAAAAGTCTTATGCTAAATGTTAACATGGGGAGGGGTGGTGACTGAGCAAGTTGGAGAAGAGGTGGGGCTGTTGACAGCACATTGTGGTTAATGCGGCTGTCATGGGTGGTACTAACTGTGATTGCTACTATTAGCATGGGGGCACTTACTGCCTTGTGGAAAATGCACCCATGTTAGATATGCTGGCTGGTTAGGGCAGTGAGGTGCATTTCCTCGTGATAGCTGCAGGGAAAGCTAGTGTGGATCGACACCACCTCCTGTGCTAATTTTGGAGGCTTACCATGAGCTCTTTTAGTAAACATGTCTCTATATGTCTTTATAAAATCATGCCAAAATAGGGGCCTTCCTGCTCATTAACCTAGGTGCCCTGTGACTCAATTATCCTCTATAAGTCCTATTGAATATTGGGCCCGGAGCGTATAAAATCTATGTCAAGCGTATTCATTATTCATTATGACTATTCTGTAAACTAAACTGGTTATGTGTGCCTCCAGGACTGGTTTGGGAAGTACTGGGTTGTTGTACTAATTTGTTTTGAGATTAGAGATTTAGGGAAGGATTCATTCAATTAGACATAAATAACCTTCAGGTTACTTTCTTGTATTTTTCTTATTGTTGATTGGCTGAGTTGCTATCAAGGGCTAGCACTAAAAGATATGCTGAGATGTGATATAATCTAATTTGACATGTGGTGCATCTCACATTTATTCATGCTAATTTAACCATGTATTTTCCAAAATGTGTAAGTTTAAAGAATGTGAAGAAAATAAAAGTTCAGTTTGCAAATAATCAGAAACATCTGCCAATTTGAAAGTGTATTTACCATAGATTTTCTGGAAGAATTTATACAAGAATGACTGCATTTTGCCATGATGCTGAAAAGTTTTATTGGTGCAATTTTCATTTTTGCCGAAAAATGTTTTGCAGGTTTTAGAGGACTTTTGTTTGAGAAAGGTATCCACACAGACACACTTGTTAGACCTTAGGCACACAATGGAAAAATCTTTGAATGAGGTCCATTGTCATCAGGCAGTACTTATTTGATTTGGCCCAGAATGTTTAGCGGTGAGTTAAACTACTCACCTATCTTGCCTTATCTCAACAACTTAAACATTCAGGTCTTGAAAGATTATTGACCGACCTTCACTTAGGAAGTGTTTTGCATTATAGGGCCAGCGCATTAAAAATGAATGCTTCCTAAACAAGAAGTTTTTTAAAAAAGAGCTCACTGATTGTCAGCTTGAATCAACTAGCCTGAGAATGCGTGAAAGCTAATTAATCCATATTGCTATATTTGTAGTGCACTTGTGGTGAGAGAAAGCCTTGTTGAACATACATATAAAAAGCTTGATTAAAAGATTCCCTGACAACAGATCAAGGAGGACACTGCACCAAAACTTCTTGGCACTCCCCAAGACATCCACAGGCACCTCCCAGAACACACTACATAGAGTGTTCAAGCTCTACATCCCAATACTATGGAACACCCTCCCACACCACCTGAGAGCCACCATGGATATTACCAATTTCAGAAAATCCTTGAAGACCCATCTATTTGCCGAACATTTCATGACCTTACAAGTCAACTAATTGCAAGGCCTATGACAGCTTTTAGACAATTGCCAAATCCCCAAGCACCTGTAAGAGTCCATACACTTATGTAAATAGTTAAAATGTGAATGTAAACACTGTTGTTAACTGCTATTGTAAATAGTTCCAAAACGTTCCATGTATACAAAGTTATGTGCTCTGTAAACCGCTTTGAGAATTTGAAAGATGGTATATAAAAAATGTTAAATAAATAAATAAATATAAAAGTTACGGGCCCAATACTGCATGAGGTGTAGAAGGAACCGCTACCTGGTTAAACATACCCGTGCAGTAAAAAAGGCATGAATAGTGAGATAGGTAACGCCTACACGGGTAAGTATGGAATATGGGGAGCTAAGGGGCCTATGGTGATCTGCAGCTAAATAGACTTAACAGGCAGCTACTGGTCATCGATATTCAATGTACCCCTGTAACATTGTCTAATTGAAAATCCACCACTAACCCGTGCAAAGCGCAGAAAGTGGAGATCAACCGGGTGGGACGCCACTAACTAGGCAACACGGCGAACTCAGCTGCACATGTGTAGAGCCGGAACAAGGGCACCAGGGACCATCGTGCTGCAGGGGGATGTCCCACGTGGAATATTCAGGGCTCATACCACCATACATGGGTATGCAGATCCGCTGTTCTGCCAGTGCAGGAGACTCTCTGACTGGACTGATACAAAACAGTAGTATGGCATCCAGGAGAACCATCAATTTCATTCCCAACGAGGCAGAGGCCCTGGCCAAAATGGTCCTCAAATACGAGGGTGTTCTGTACCCCAGGGGCAACAGGAGGGCCAATCTGTGGCTCTCCATGGCCATATTGAGGGGGATTCAGCTCTGACCGCAGAGGAGAGTGGCCAATGGGAATGGAAGGGACAGGAATCACAATAAAGTAGGAAGGTCAGTTGTGCAGGCCCCAGCAAACACACTGACACAGGCCTAGCTGTGGGATTGTGCATGCAAACATTGGTGATGGGTCAAGGCACATGCAGGAGCCTATGCCCAGGTGTCTGGATCGTGAGTCTGGCAGGTTCAATCCTCCAAATAGTAAACTCTGCCATCTCTGGATGACCACAACAGTATGCAGCTGCAGACATAACATGGATGGCAGTTAGAGCTCCCTCTGCTAGGAGGTGGCTAGCAAAGGCATGGGCACATTCAAATCAACCCAACATTGGAACAAGGTAATAGACATTGGAACAGTTGGAGCAGGACATGATGTAGGGTTGCTAATGTAGATGTCACATCCATTTGTTGTTGCGTGCTGCAACAGCCCAGATAGAGAACAGCACAGAACACCAATGCTAGATAAACGGAAATCCACATAAATATAAAAACCATCCCCCACGTGCCCTGCAGAGCATCACATCATGTGCATCTGTGAGATGATTGCAGTGCCAGATGGATGGCTCTGTGCAACAATAACACAGCTACAAACAAATGTTATTATAAGTGCCGTTGAGTTGGTATTGACTCATAGTGCCCTATGGATAGTTGTCCTAAACTGTGTTCAGTCTTCAGTCAGGCGGTTCATTGTTGACATAGCTTCTGTTATTGCATCGACCCATCTCATTGCTGGCCTTCCTCTTTTGCGTTGACCTTCTACCTTGCCAAGTATGATGTCTTTCTCTAATGATCTCTCTTTGCATGATGTGTCCAAAGTATGAAAGTCAAAGTCTTGTCATCTGAGCTTCTAAAGAAAGTTTAGGTTTGATCTCCTCTAGTACTGACTGACTTGCTGTTCGGGCAGTCTATGGTATACACAATATTCGTTGCCAGCACCATAATTCAAAGGCATCAATTTTCAACCTGTCTATCTTTTTCACTGGCCAAGTTAGGTCTGTACCTTTGAAGGTTTTACAAAATAAAAGATTTCTTTGTTTTTAAGAGGTGTGGCTGTGTCCTCCCTGCACTGTTCTGGTGACTCCTGTGATTTCTGCGGAGGGTTGTTGTTCTTCTTCTTCCCTTGGTGTTATCTTTTTCACTGTCCAACTTTCACATCCATATGACATTATTAAAAATACGATGGCTTGAACAAGTCAAATCTTTGTATGAAGATAGTCATCTCTGCTCTTGAGAACCGTGTCTAGCTCCTTCATAGCCATTCTGCCAAGAGCAATGAGTCATCAGATTTCTTGACCGCTTGTTGTTTCTTTATTGATAGTTGATCCAAGTAGGTTAAAGTTTTCCACTATTTTGAGCTCTTCTCCATCAATGATGAATTTATTGATTTTGCCAGTTTTTTAGGATCTTAAGGTGCATGCCCATTTTAAAACTATGTTCCTTGATCTTGAGATGCAAATGTGTCATATCATCTTCACTTTCAGCCAGTGGTATCATCAGCATAGCAAAGGTTGTTGATGAGTCTTCCACCAATCTTCACACCTCGCTTGTCTTCATACAGTCCTGCTTCTCTGATGATTTGTTCTGCATATAAATTAAACAGGTAGGGGGAAAGTATGCAGCCTTGTCATACACCTTTGCTGATTTTAAACCATTCTGTTTCTCCTTGGTCTGTTCAAATTACTTCTTGATCAATGTAAAGGTTATGCAAGAGAGCGATCAGGTGTTCTGGTATACCCATGCTTCTTAATGTGGCCCAGAGTTTCTCATGGTTTATACAGCCAAAAGCCTTGCTGTGATAAATAAAACACAAATAGATATCCTTTTGGTATTCTTTAGTCTTTTCAAGGATCCATCTCACATCCACAATGATGTTTCTCATCCCTCACCCTTTCCTGAACCCTGCTTGCACTTCAGGTAATTCTCATTCAAGGTATGGCTGTAGTCTCTGATGAATAATCTTGAGTAGAATCTTGCTGGGATTAGAGCAATTGTGCAATAATTTCCACAGTGAGTTGGATCACCTTTCTTTAGTATTGGTATAAACACAGATCTTTTACAGTCATTTGGCCATGATGTTGTCTTCCAATTTTCCTGGCAGAGCCTTGGAAGTATGGTAACAACTGCATCAGATTGCTGTAATACTTCA
Source organism: Ichthyophis bannanicus (assembly GCA_033557465.1). Lineage (NCBI taxonomy): Eukaryota > Metazoa > Chordata > Amphibia > Gymnophiona > Ichthyophiidae > Ichthyophis > Ichthyophis bannanicus. Next base: position 521,645,418 of record CM066036.1, on the reverse strand, counting down.
ATGGGAATGCCATCAATCCTTGGTGCTTTTTTCTTGGATAAAGGAGGAGGAGTAGCCTTATATGTCAAAAGCAAAATTAAAGCTGCTGAAATGCACGGGACGTGGGGAAAAGAAGAAGCACTGTGGATTGTGTTGGAAAGAGGAGATAGCACTGTCATCCATACTGATGTAGTCTACAGGCCTCCAACTCAAACCAAAGAAATGGATAGCGAATTGATTATTGATATTGAAAAGATAGCCATGAAAGGGGAAGTGATCATATTGGGTGACTTTAATCTACCAGATGTGGATTGGAGCATTCCTTCTGCAAATCTGGAAAGAAGTAAAAAAATTGTGGATGCCTTCCAAGATGCATTACTTAGACAAATGGTGATGGAACTCACCAGGGAAAGCACGATGCTGGATTTAATACTCACCAATGGAGATAGTGTGTCAAATCCATGTGGGCAGCAGCGATCATCACATGGTGTGGTTTGAGATAAAAGCCAAGGCGGAGTCCAATCACAGCAAGTTCAAAGTCCTAGATTTCAAAAACACTGACTTCAGTAAAATGGCCAAGTATCTGAAGGCGGAATTGGCAGGGGGGGAGGGGATAAGCGAAGAGGAATTGTAATGGGCTAAACTAAAGAAGGCAATAAAAGGGGCAACAGATACATATGTAAGGAAAGTAAAGAAAAACAAGAGGAAAAGGAAACCAATTTGGTTCTCCAAAGAAGTGGCTGCTCAAATAAAGGCAAAAAACACAGCTTTCACAAAATTCAGAAGTTTACAAACAGAGGAACACAAAAAAGAATACAGGATAAAAATAAAAGAGACAAAAAGAGAAGTAAGGATAGTGAAATCAAAGGCAGAAGAAAAGATGGGAAAGATGGGAAGTGTGGCGACAAAACTTTTTTTCAGGTATATTCGGGAGAGGAGGAAAATCAGAGGTGGAATTGCAGGACTCAAAAGTGCCGGAACAGGTAAATGGAGTTCACTCTGAGGAGAAGGAGGTTACCAGTGGTGTGCCCCAGGGATTTGTCCTCGGTCCGATTCTTTTTAATATCTTTGTTAGTGATATTGCAGAAGGGCTGTCGGGTAAAGTTTTCCTCTTTGCAGATAATACCAAAATCTGCAATAGAGTAGACACCCAGGAAGGAGTAGATAACATGAGGAGGGATATAGCTAAGCTTGAAGAATGGTCTAGAATTTGGCAGCTGAGAATTAATATTAAAAAAATGCAAGGTCATGCATTTGGGCTGCAACAATCCAAGGGAGTGATATAGTATAGGGGGTGAAGTACGTCTGTCCACAAAAGAAGAGCAGAACCAAGGCATGATTGTGTCTGATGATCTTAAAGTAGCTAAACAGGTAAAAAAGGCAACGGCAAAAGCTAGAAGGATGCTGCGGTGTATAGAGAGAGGAATGGCGAGCAGAAGAAAGGAGGTGATAGTGCCTCTGTATAAGTCTTTGGTGCAACCTCATTTGGAGTATTATATGCAATTCTGGAGAGCACACCGTCAAAAGCATATAAACAGATTGGAGTCGGTACAGAGTGTGGCTACTAAAATGGTTAGTGGTCTTCATTATAAAGCATATAAGGATAGACTTAAGGATTTTAATATGTATACTTTAGAGGAAAGGCAGGATAGAGGTGATATGACTGAGACATTTAAATACCTCTGTGGCATAAATGCACTGGAGGAGAGCCTCTTTCGATTGAAGGCAAGCTCTACTACGAGGGGACATAGGATGAGGGTGTAAGGGGATAGACAGAGAAGTAATATGCAGAAATATTTTTTATGGAAAGAGTAGGAGATCCGTGGAATAATCTTCCAGTGGAGGTGGTAGAGATGAGGATAGTGTCTGAATTCAAAAAGGCATGTGACAAACACAGAGGATCTCTAAAGGAAAAAAGGGGACTGTTGTAGTGGTTGATATGGAAGGGCAGACTAGATAGGCCATGTGGTCTTTTTCTGCCGTCGTGTTCTTATGTTTCTATGAAAGTGACATTGAAAAAGTGAAAATGCTAAACAAATACTTCTGTTCTGTTTTTACTAAAGAAAATCCAGGAGAAGTTAATGCATGTTAATATTAGGCAAATATCTATGCAAATGAGGCCACGCAGTGAGTCTCCGTACATGGCCTTGCACCCCCCTTGGGTCGCCCCTGAACATAGGTGATTTGATTTGGCTACTTGTGACTTTGTGTGCATTTCTGTTCTGAACTATTTTACTTTGAGGAGAGGCTACGCCCAACCCTGGGGCCGAGGGAGGCCCAGGGTGTTGTTGCTGGCATAACATAACTGTCTGCTGGACTCTGCTATGGATCTGAGAGGAACGTTTGTGGGGTTTTGGCTGGAAAACCCAACCTGGAATTGAGGCTGCGGGACCCAGGACAGTGCTCAGACTGCTCTAGTTGCCTTGGAACCCGCCCCTCAGCGCGTCACACTGTGCAAAACCTGCCAGTGTCCCACTGTCTCAGAAGGAGAGTAGCTTTGCCTTTGTTAAAAGGAGGAACAAGTTATTGCCCTACAACAGTAAAAGTGAGAGGTTCCAAGAAATGTACCAACAACTCAACCTTCCTGTCCGTCAGAGCTAAGAGCCCTGCAGAGCAGTTTCAGGGACCTGCATCTAGAGAAATCACCAGCTCTCAGGAAGGAAGGAACCCAAACACTCATCATATGGGAGTGACACCAGATGCAGGAGTGAGCCCAACACAGTATTTTGGACGGTGACTGCATCACCAACAGCTTTAGGTACACTTTGAAAGAGTATTAGAAACTGGAGAGAGGTAGGGCTGGTGCAAGGAGATGAGACACCCTAGGCCAACCTCATCTCTTGTTCCTCACCCCTTCCCCTGTGGTACCCAATGCCGCCACCACTGCTGCACCTCTCTGGGACCTACAGTGGCGTCAATGGCCGCAAACAGCACCACAGTACTTACCTTACAATTTTGGCACCATAAGGCTGCTTACTTCCATCCCCTTGGACTGCCCAATATCAACTTCCTGTTTGCATTGCCACCACTGTAGGTCCCAAGAGCGGCGATAGAGGTGGTAATGGGCATCCCTGGAGGAACGGTGCTCTAGACGACCGCCAAGTTCGCTTAATGGTAGTGCCGGCCCTGGATAGAGGGTTCCCAATCAGGGAAACCAGAGTAAGGAATAAAGGTGAAGGAGTGGTGAAGAGTGGGAATAATTGTTTATTTTAAGATAAAGAATAATTGAGAAGAGTGTGGTAGCATATCTAACTGAGAGGAGAAAGGAGTACGTGTAACCATTTTTGACTAAGGTGAAGGAGTTAATTGCTTGTAACATAGTTCTTTATTTCTTGATTTTGCCAATTGTTATTGTCATTATTGCTCAGTGATCCGAAAGTTAATCAAACCCTTTGTTCAGAATACAAATTTCTGGCCTGGACTCATTAATTTGAGAGGGGAATAGGTAAAATGCCAAGGGCCTCCTGGAGTATGTTGGCCACCACCCTTGACATTAAAATCCATGAGCATGTGGCTAAAAAAAATTGCAAAAAAGCTCTTGCATTAGTGTTCCCTTTGTCTGCCAAGCAGCTAATAAGGTAGTTGCTATGACCATACAGAAAGGAGGGTTACACAAGTGGCTCCCAAACAATAGGGACTTAATTGGCACTTAAAAAGGGCACCAAACATTTTTGGACTCTTGTCTAAAGAGCTAAAATGTAAACTGGCAGAGTGAAGCTGTTTTGGAACTGTACTGATGTTTTGCTGTAAAATTCTGATAGAGAGCAGGGAAAGTTGCTGCCAGCTATAAAAATAGTGAGAAGTTGAATCACAATGTTTTTGGACATTTTCAAGCAAAATCACAGTGATTTTAGTGGAAAAAAGTGTTTGTAATAGGTTCCTGCCTTTGAAAAATTGAATTGGAATGCACTTGTGCCAGGATGTGTGTGCTTAAACTTATAAGCACTCACTCCATATATATCTTTAAATTGTTATGGGTATGTGCACTGTTGTATATTCAAGCATACCACAAATGTATATGAAGGAGGTCTCAGACGTATATGGCACTGACCTTAAAGACTTATATTTGTCTAAATATTAGTGCCTTTTCGCATCAATGACCATCCTTCAAAACCAGCTTATAAATTACAACAAATTTGGACAAAAGATTATCAACTTATCAGCTGTTCTTATCCCCAACGCCTCACTATGACGCCCTTTCCACGTTTCGCTTCATAAAGCTTCATCAGGGGTTTTAAAGAAAGCTGTCAACAGAAACATATACAAAACTCATTAAAAATAACCCATACTTTTTCTATAACAATATGAAGCTAACCTTACAAATTTAAAAACCATACTACCTATTCACTATAACTATCTTATCTATGTACTCCTTATTTTTTACTTTTTACTTACTTTGTCACTAGCTCCCATTTAGAAAGTTTTTGTTAGTGCCATGAACATTTCTAATCACCCATCCTTCCTCTATTGACCCTTCGGTTCTACAAGAGCTCCTCACACGCCACATACAAGCTCTTACTGAAAGGCTGTTATACTTCGTCGTTCTAATATCGTCAAAAATATTGCATGTTTTTTCAAATCCTCCTACTAAAGGGGAAACAAAATCTACATACTTTAAACGTTTCCATATCGCTATTAAACCAAATTTTATTCATTAAACAACCTTACTCCCTATGAGTGCCATTCTATCCGTTGTTATCACAAAACCTACATATCAATACTCTTCATATCACATATAACTTACCGCAATCCCTCTGTTATAAATGAATTTTAAGCTCTTAGAAGTCTCTCATCAATGCTGCATATGTTCTTTACAATCATGTGCTTTCTTATTGTGGCCTTCGGCTCTACAAAAACGCCGCGCATGCGAACTAGCACTGAAAATCCTCTATTATACTCCAACAGTGCAATGACGTCAACACTCTAGATCACCCGTGTGTGCTGGCAATGTGTGTGCTGGCAATGTGGAAGCTTGCTAATGTAGAATATAAAGAGTAACAAAGAGGGACATCAGAGAACACATATGTCAGTCTGCTCAACTGGAGAGCATCAATGGATGTGCGAAAGGGATGCACTTTGAAACCATGCTTGGGAGGATTGGTGCCATTGCGAAGGGACCTGACATCCCTATGACATCCCCAATACCAGCCCTCATTAGCCTCTCTTTCTCACTCCCTATTTTCTATACTAGCTGCTACTGTATCTTCTACCACTGTCCTATCATGTAATTGTCCTTCTTTTCTTTTTTTCTTGCAGCATTAATGTTTTTATTGTAAACCGCCCTAATGCCATGGCATGGGCGGTATAGCAAGTGTGACATAAAGATAAAGATCACCATGAGGAGTCCATGAGCAGATCAAAGGAGCAACAAGGCCTCGAGCTACATAGTGGCCTGGTAGCCCTTAACTGGACCACCAGAGAATGAGAGTTAATCAGCGATCAGAGAGACAAAGAGTTCCCAGGCCTCCATAGGATCGTTGACCAGTCAGAGATATCGCTTCACTGGAAGTCTAAGTTTTGCTTATCCATTGAAGGAGGAGTGCCAATGGGTCAGGCTCAGTATACATGCTGTCATCATGAACATGCCCCTGTGCTGGTGATTTTACAAATGTTATTTCTGTCATGAGCAGTTCTTTGATTCTGATAAGTCATCGGACTCTCAGATAAGAGAATCTAACAGTCCTCCTTAAGTCATTGGAGACAGAAGCTCAATGCAGAAGTCTTGGCTGCTAAAACAGGGACCACATTGAGTCTGCGAGAGGTGATTGGAGAGCCAATATCCAGCCCAACAGTGAGCTGCACTAATAGCAGCGTTGGAGGCATGAAATATATTGGCACATAATGGGGAGCATTCTATATTTATGCTTTTCCATTTGCTCACCTGCCCTTTTCATATGTATTCATTGTACGTAGATGGGAGATGCAGTATAACACCATGGCAAATGTATCTGGGAGGCTGATTCTCTGGAGCTGGCTGAGACCTTTGTGCCCTACCAGTAACCCAAAAAAGACAACTCTGGAGATGGAGCAATATATTACTGGTGGCATTAATGATGCTCTGAGAAACCTCTGGACAAAAAGGCTGTATCCTGGGGCAAGCCTACCATAAATAGAAAAAACTACCCCAGCCTCCACATTGACACCAACACAAAGGGCTCGCTGATGGTTTTCTTTTTAAAGAATATATTTCCAGTGATTCTGGTGCTCGGGAAGACCCTGGATTAACAACCTGAATGCTGAAGTTATGCATAAATCCACAGAACAGGAAGAGCAGTGTGTCAGTTGTAATACATCTTCCCAATGTATTGATATTTCCTTCAATTCTTCCGCACCTTTAAATACCACTTCAGTCATGGGTAACATCCCTACATCTTCCTCAGTAAAGACCGAAGCAAAAAATTCATTCAGTCTCTCTGCTATCGCCTTGTCGCCTCTTAGTGCCTTTTAACCCCTCTATCATCTAATGGACCAACTGACTCTCTCACAGGTTTTTTGCTACGAATGTACTTGAAAAAGTCTTTATTTCGCGTTTTTGCTTCCGCAGCAAGCTTCTTCTCAAATTCTCCCTTTGCCTGTCTTATCAATGCCTTGCATTTGACTTGCTAGTGCTTGTGCTGTTTCCAGGTTTCGTCGTTTTGCTCTTTTTTCCATTTCCTGAAAGATGCTTTTTTGGCAACAACAGCCTCTCTGACCTCACCTTTAAACCATGCTGGCAGTTTTTTGGACTTCCTTCCACTTTTCTTAAAGCGTGGAATACAGCTGGTCTGGGCTTCCAAGATAGTATTTTTCAACAACACCCAAGCTTGATGTAAGTCTTTAACCTTTGCAACTACTCCTTTCAGTTTTTTCTTAACTATTTTCCTCAATTTATCATAGTCTCCCTTTCGAAAGTTAAAAGGTAGTACTGTGGGTTTCCTTACTATCCTTCCTCCACTAATTAAATCAAAGGCGATCATGCTATGATCACTATTGCCAAGTGGCTCCAACAACCTTATCTCTTGCACTAGATCTGGTGTTCCAGTAAGGACTAGGTCTAATATGGCTTCCCCTCTGGTCGGTTCATGAACCAACTGCTCCAAGAAGCAGTCATTTATTTCATCTAGGAACTTTATCTCCCTAGCATGTCCTGTCGTGACACTGACCCAGTCGATACCGGGGTAATTGAAATCACCCATTATTATTACTGCGCTGTAACGTTTGTTAGCTTCCTTGATTTCTTTGAGCATTTCATCATCCATTTGGTCATTCTGGCCAGGCGGTCGATAGTACACCCCCACTGCCATCGCCTTCCCCTTTTTACATGGAATTTTAAATGCATAGAGATTCTACAGCAAATTTTGTTTCCTGCAAAACTTTAATCCTTTCTGACTCAATGCCCTCTCTAACATAGAGCGCAACCCCTCCACCAATTTTATCAGCTCTATCATTACATTATAGTTTGTACCCAGGTATCACAGTGTCCCACTGATTGTCCTCCTTCCACCATGTCTCTGATATTCCAATCATATCAATTCTTTCATTTAGTGGTATATATTCTAACTCTCCCATCATATTTTTTAGACTTCTAGCATTTGCATACAAGCATTTTAGAGACTGTATTTTATTCATATTAATTTGGCTATTGGTAGACATGGGCAATTTGGGATCTTTAATCTCTGTCTGCTCCATACTCGAGGGCATTTGGGCTACTTTACTCTTTTTTGGAAACTCTCTGCTTTTGGTAGTATCCTTCAAGGATACATTCTTCCGAACCATGTGCTCTTGGGCGACTGTCGGCTTTCCCCTACTATCTAGTTTAAAAGCTGCTCTATCTCCTTTTTAAAGGTTAATGCCAGCAGCATGGTTCCATCCCAGTTAAGGTGAAGCCCATCCCTTCGGAAGAGCCCCTCCTTTCCCCAGAATGTTCCCCAGTTCCTAACAAATCCAAAACCCTCATCTCTGCACCATTATCTCATCCACGCATTGAGACTCCGGAGCTCTGCCTACCTTTTGGGTCCTGCGCGTGGAACGGGAAGCATTTCGGAGAATGCTACCCTGGAAGTTCTGGATTTCAACTTCCTACCTAAAAGCCTAAATTTAGCCTCCAGAACCTCCCTACCACATTTTCCTATGTCATTGGTACCGACATGTACCAAGACAGCAGACTCCTGCCCAGCACTATCTAAGACCTTATCTAGGTGGTGCGTGAGGTCCGCTACCTTCGCACCAGGCAGGCATGTTACCAGGCGATCCTCACGTCCACCAGCCACCCAGCTATCTACATGCCTAATGATTGAATCACCAACTATAACGGCTGTCCTAACCCTTCCCTCATGGGCACATGGCCCTGGAGAAACATTTTCGGTGCGAGAGGGTTTTACATCACCTGGAGGACAGGTCCTAGTTACAGGATCACTTCCTGCCACACCAGGGTGATGCTCTCCTGTCACGTGACCTCTCACCTCCATGGCAATAGGGATGCTGCCAGACTGGAGGTGGGACTTCAGGACTATATCCCTGTAGGTCTCGTCTATGTACCTCTCTGTCTTTCTTATGTTTTCCAAGTCTGCTACTCTAGCCTCTAGAGAACGGACTCGTTCCCTGAGAGCAAAGAGCTCCTTGCACCTAGTGCACACGTAAGACCTCTCACCAACTGGGAGAAAATCATACATGTGACACTCAATGCAAAAGACTGGAAAGCCCCCATCTCGCTGCTGGACTGCTGTCTACATCTTAGTTTTAAGTTTGTGTTTAGATCTTTAAGTTCTTTACTTACTAAGGGTTGCTATGGATATTTATACTAATAAAAGTGTACCTAATACATTTAGGGGTATGTTTACTAAGCAGTCTTAATGTGCAGCTGGTGTTAGTGTGCAGGATGCCATATAAGGAGTGAGCGTGTTGGTCTTAACGTAGCATTTCTGGTTACCATGCGATAAATAGAGCCGTGGCACGTCAATGCACGTTAGCCTGAAGTAGGTGTGCTGACCACCAAACACAGCAAGAGAGAGGTAGCACAATGGTTAATACATTGACTGCTGCATCAGGGGTCATGCGTTTAATCTCCCAGTGGGGTTAATGAGTAAGGCTGTCTGAGGCATTACCATTTACTATAAAGCAGTGCTGCTAGAGGCATTTTCCTTTTTACTTTATAGTTAAATCTTTTTTATTCACAAAAGAAAATCACATACAACAACTTAGTAAAGCATACAATAGTTGGTATACAAAACGATATGATGCTACTAACACAAGAGTATGCTACTAACACATTGGCTGTATAACGGGAGAGCCAGAGGCAGCCAAACAGTCCGGATAGACCGGGTAGGCCGTCTCTGAGAGAAGTAAACAACAAGCAACCAGTTGTAATGCATACAGAGGGAGTGATACAAGCCCCCCACAACTTAAGTGTCCTACCTTCCCCGCCTACGTTTGGCTCCCCCAGAGTCACCCCGCCCCCAATACCCCCCCACTACCTCCCCATCCCCAACCCCCCAGTGCTGCTGGAGGCATTTTCCTTTTTACTTTAAAGCAGTGCTGCCAGCAAAAACACCCTCACAGTGCTGTAATCTTCATGTGCAGTGCATCATAGGTACGAGTGGATTAACCCTATCCTGGTAACCACAGCAGAGAGTTTGTGTGGTGACCTGCAGTTCTTCTGTAGCCAGCCAGGGGTTTGCTCAGAGCTGTAGCCCACTGGTTACTTCACTGCCTGTAAAGCCAAAGGTTGTGGGTTTGATCCCACAGTGGGGTTATTTATTGGAGCTGTCTGGGGTAGTTTCTTTTTTTAATTTAAATTAGTACTGCCAGCAAAAACACCCTCACAGTGCTGTAATCCTCAGGTGCCCCATAAGGTGCCTTATAAGGCACCTTAAGGTTATAGCACTGTGAGGGTGTTTTTGCTGGCAGTACTAATTTAGATTAAAAAAAGAAACTGCCCCAGACAGCCCTAATAAATAACCCCACTGTGGGATCAAACCCATGTCCTTTGGCACCACAAGCAGTGAAGTAACCAGTAGGCTACAGCTACAAACAAACCTCTGCCTGGCCACAGAAGGACTGCAGGTCACCACACAAACTGTCTGCTGTTGTTACCAGGATAGAGTTAAGCCACTCGTATCCATGATGCACTGCACATGCAAAGCAGCAGTCTACAGATGATCACAAGATGGGGTATGCACCCCCACAGCACCTAGGCCTGGTAGGGGGTACTGACCGTGCGCGTTACTGGCACAGAGTAGCTACAGACCGTCATTTTGTGCGGGTACTGTGCTCACCCTGAGGGTGAGGTGGGACGCCCAGCACCAGGTCCACAGCACCTGACCTCCCTGAGATAGACTATGCTGCAGGTCCCCATTAGTGCCAGTGTGTGATAGGTAGTTCTTTCAGATACACCTGTGCCCATATGTATATCCAAGTCACATCTAGCCCTTGTGGTCTATGATGCACCAGAATAGTGCATATCCTCTGTGGGTGCCATGGCCACATGATTCGGGGGGTGGGGGTGGGGGTGGTGGTGGTTGGACCCATAGGCAGATTATGTAGTACCATCGAACTTGCTCTCTGGGAAGCAGGGTGGGGGAATAGGATCTCCCCACAACAGATCCACATTCTACAGCCCTGCCATGGTGGCAGTAGAGGGGACCAACAACCCCAGTCCTGCTGGGAAAGAGATGCGCTACAGGGCAGTCAATGCAGATCTATAGCATTCCATAGGGCAATAGCAGACAGACAGTAGACCTGGAAAAGCTCAGCTGCCCCCCACCACTGTCTGACATTCTCCAGCAGCAAGCATAGTGAGTCTCCAGCCGTTGCACCCTGCAAGGTGTTCCAACCATACACATACTAACTGCAGACAGTCTGCTAGCTAGTCCACAGTGCATGTTCCTGGAGAAGATGTGTGCACCCAAAACTGGGATGTGAGCACACCCACCAAGCAGATAAGTCAGTGATTGGGCCCCCAAAAGGAGAACCCATATAGATCACATGAGAGAAATACTATGTAGCACTATGGGGGAACCTAGCCATGCCATAGTCACTGCTCAGTCAGGGTGAGAGTGACCTCCCAGCAGGACATGCTGTAGCCACCCTGTCTGTGCAGGTGGTGGCCGGGCACTACAATGTCCCAGCCAGTGCCCTATGCTCTGTGCAGATGCATCCTGCCCAGGCTATACCCACAGTACCTTCCTCCTCATTATGCACATTGGCAGGCCAATACTGGCAACAGTGCTAGCAGTGTGGGCTGAGGAGGGTGTTGGCAGCCACCACACACTGGATAGACAGACACACACTCCCCACACCTATGCCAGCATTGTGCAACTATAGAGGTGTTTGGCAGCCCTGGCCACCGCACCAGTCCTGGGCACAGTGCAGGCATGGCTATGGTACGCAATACTGTAGGAGTCACTCCCCAGGGTGGTAAACACTGTCAGACACAAGACCTGTAGCACACTCCACAGACATCAGAAAGGTTGCTATGATGCAGCTCAATCAGCAAATTGTGCTTAACTTAGGAATTGCTATCTGCCAGTAATCATAGCAACCTTTTGATAGATGTGTACCATATTCCCAGGTTTAGGGTGGCATTGCTAAGGTATGCAAGTGCTAGTATTGGGAGATGCACACAGGGCCCAAAATCCTGCCTCTCCAGGTGGCTTTGGATGATGGAGCCTGTGGGTGCGGGTGAGTCTGCCCCTGTTGGCCGCTGCTCTAGGGCAGAGGTTCCCAACTCTGGTCCTGGTGGGCCATACCCTGTTTTGGTTTTCATGCTGTCCCTAATGAATATGCATGAGATACATCTGCATACCATGGGGGCGGTGCATAGAAATGCAGCACAGCCATAGTTATTGGAGACAGCATGGGACATGAATGGTGTTTGGCCCTCCAGGACTGCTTTTGGGAGACTCTGTTCTAGGTAATGTGCATGTTTATGGTGTCTGTGCTCTGTAGGGTAAAATATAGGCGTTTTGGGCATGTTTACGTTATCTGCACTAAAGGTTCTGTCTGTATTACCGCATTTTAGTAGTGGGTAAAATATGGGGACTGGGTTGGCAGGAACCAGAGCTGGGACTTGAACCTGTGATCCTCTGCTCCTGAATACACTGGCTGTGTGCCCTGCACCACCGTGTTGCCACAGAGCCAGTGCATTCCTTGGAGATACCATGACTGTTTGTCAGACAGAGCCTGTCTGTTGCAGTGCACGGCACCCACCTAAACAGGGCTGGGCCATGGTCTGCTGTGGGCAGCAGCCACTGCCCCCTCCACCACCAGTACCCCTCTGTCACCATGCTGACATGCCCTTCTGCTGGTGGTGCTGGTGGTGCGCAGTCTTGGGCCATCCAGTGTGCGGGTAGGCGGCTGCCTATGGTGCGGGTTCTGGGGTAGGGGTGCCTGCATAGATGTCCATGCTTCCCCCCAGCACCGCCTGCAAATGTTCTGTACCCTTGGGGGTACCTGCTGGGTACTATCCCCTGTGACACTGTGGGAAACACACTCGTGCCTGTGTTGGGCCCTCATCAGTTGCTGTCTGGCTGCTCTACTGTTTCAGCATTCGTATGGGCCATCTAGGCATCACCCTAGTCCGCACTGTGGCCCAGCTGCACCACAGCATGTGCCGCCTGCAGCCCTCTGTGTCCCCTTTTCTAGCATCTGTCCAGTTGCCCATTTCGACATGCCCACCCTGATGTTGCGGGACATGTGCATGCCATAGGAAACCTGTCCAGTAACAAGGGAAAGCCCTGATCAACGTTATTTCACTGTGGGATCATTCACCTTGTATGGGGACAGAGCATAGCCCCTTCCAAAATTGATATCTTTTTTTTGGAGCTTTCTTGGTAGTGTTTTTTGATGTTTCCCATTGATATCACTATTGCCCAGCTAGGTTATGTTTTTTTTCCAGTTTGTTCAGGTCATTTTCAATGTTTATCTGCCCTTTTGTTCTGTGCACATGTATCACACTTATCACCTTTTGTAGGTTTCCCTGGCTTTGCTGTACATTGCTGACGGAAATGGTTTCCCTTCCCTTTAAATCTACTCTAACGCCAGGGTTTCACTGGCGTTAGTTTTCAGCCCCGAAATCCACAGCGTTAGTGTGCAGGGAGCCTCTTCCCTCCCACTCTCCACCCATTGACCCCTTCTCTCCGCCCCTGGGGAGCCTTCCTCCGCCCTCAGGGAGCCTTTACTCCGCCTTCAGCGCTCGTTTGCGCCGTTGAGCACTGCTGAGCGCGTTAGCGCGCGATAAGGTACCTTATCGCATGGTAAAGTGCCATTATCGCGCGATAAGGTGCCTTATTGTGCGCTAACGTGTCAGAGCGCACATTAAGACGGTTTAGTAAACATACCCCTTAATATACCTTGTTCACCTGAAGCTTAATTAATTTCAGGTCCTTAGTGTATGACTGATTTGGGTAACGAGCTTTACCTGAAAGCACCTCCTGTCTTTTAAGATGTGTGAGTACCTATAAAGCTACGATTATCCCAGGGGTGGGTGGGTGTTGGGGAGAGAGAGGGAGGGAAATAACACTTATTAAAAGAGGGCTGCTACACAGTACCCTGTTTTGTGCTGCTGAGGTAAGCTATATTCTGATTTGATTTAAATTATAGCTCTTTGCTGCTGCTAAACTCTAACTTATTATGAAATTTAAGCTACAAGCTGTTTGCTGAGTTCAAAATTTAACCAGAAAGCTCTCTTCTGTGTTTTAAATTTAAACTAAAAGCACTTTGCTGATGCTAGGCCCTGAGCGACTATTAAATTTAAACTACAAGCTCTCTGCTGGGTATGAAATGTAACCAGAAAGTTCTCTTCTGTGTTTTAAATTTAAACTTAAACTGCTGCTACTAGGCCCTGATTTAACAAAAAATAGTGGGTTCACAGATTAATTAGCTTTAATACAAAGAATTCCTTTCAGAAAATTCCCAGAAGTATATACTCACAATTACAGATCTCTCTCCAGAAGTAACAGTCCCCTTTTCTAGTCCTTCAAGACTGAGGATCACAGAGCTCTGGTTGAGCTATTTATGCCCGTGCTGCTGAGGTAAGCTGTGACCAACTTCCTAGATGATTAACAGTCCTTGCTTGGATAGAAGGAGTCTTTCAAAATTAAAGCAATGAAAGTGGCTAATAAGTAGTCATTTTTCAAATTTGTTACTGCAGTTCAAGTTTTTGTATTGTAAAACCAAATACGTTTGCTGTGAATGCTTTAGAAAACCATAATATTATATAACTTGAAGCTTAGAGTGAAGAGACAATATGCCTTCTGGTTTTCATAAAGGCAGAACATGGGATCACGTCTAATAAGAGAGGATGAGTAGGGGGCTGAAATAGCCGGCATGGAAATATTTACATTTCTGCTTGTGAATCTTCCTGGAAAGTTTTTTTTCCTTGTGGTCTGAGAAAATGTGCCTCTATTACTTCTTCAAAATGTGTGGTAGCAATAAATAAAAGGAAGAAAAAAAAGCTTAAACACATCAAAGCTGAAGCAGATAATATGCATTGGTTTTATAATGAATGCAAAACATTGCATGGTTGCCTCTCTTGGGAGTTGATAGCTTCAGTATGACAATATTTTAATCTTCTTGGTAATTTTTTTGGCGGGAGGAAGAAGGGGTTGTTTGAATTTATTTAAAATTTGTTGACTAAGAAAACCAAATGAAGACAAAAGCCTTGTTTTCTACTGACTCCTGGGGGACTGGGATGGGTTGTGGAGTACATGGAATATATTAAGATAATAGAATACTTATATAATATGAACTACATAAACTTCCAATCAAAGGTTCTATATATGTTAGTCAATGTATTTTTTTCTAGATGTCTTTTAAAATAGCAAACTTTGGAGCCCCTTTTACTAAACTGTGGTAAGGTTTTGACCTTTTAGTACCTTAAATGTAAAACTGAAGGTACATTAAGTGCAAAACCTGTAGTGTAAATTCAGAGGACATGGTAAGCATCTGCCCTGCATTTACCATATAGGGCAAATACCACATCAGCATTGCATTACATGCATCAGCAGATAGCACAGGTGCATGGAAGTGGGGCCCTATGCTGCCCCAATCCCACAAAAAAGAGCAATGCTGGCATGCGCCAATGACATCTGCATACCTTCCCTCCTCTCCAATCTCATCCCTCCTCACCATGACAGCCCCCAAACCAATCTCCCAAAACGCATTCCCCTTCCTCTGACCCCAACTCCCCCCCCCCCAGTTACAATCCTCCCTCAGTTCAAGACCTAACCCCTCCTTACCCACTTTCCCCTCTGGCACTTACCTCAAGTTATTCCTGCAGTCTAATGGACGGGGTAGGAATGATCCCCCTTCGCTCACACCCCCATTGCCACCCGGTTCAAAATGGCAGATCTGACTCCTTAACGGTAATCTCACTTGATGGCCCTTTGGGCAGACCCAGAAAGGCAATTTTTATGTTCTTATGTTCTTTGGGTCTCTGGTACTTTTTCTAGTCCTTTGATTTTTCAAACTAGCTCACAGTTTGGTGTCAGCACTTGGCAAGGAGAAATATTACTGAAATAATCAGAGGAAAGATAGCTGCCCTGAAAACCCTCTTATCCTCCACATGAATTAAGAGGCTTTGAACCCCAACAAATCCCATTCCACACCTCATGCATGATGTAGGGGATTCCAAGAATCAAGCACTTCTCTTTCGCCTTTATGCAATAGTGATCATAGCATGATCACGTTTGATTTAATAAATGGAGAAAGGACATCAAGGAAATCCACAGTACTACCTTTTAACTTTTGAAAGGGAGACTATGATAAAACGAGGAAAGAAAAAACTAAAAGGACCAACTGCAAAGGTTAAAGTTTACATCAAGCATGGGCATTGTCTGAAATACTATCTTGGAAGCCCAGACCAGCTGTATTCCACACTTTAAGAAAAGTGGAAGGAAGTCCAAAAAACTGCCAGCATGGTTTAAAGGTGAGGTCAGAGAGGCTGTTGTAGCCCAAAAAGCATCTTTAAGGATAAGGAAAAAGGAGTCAAATGATGAAAATGGGAAACAACATAAGCACTGGCAAGTTAGATGCAAGGCATTGATAAGACAGGCAAAGAGAGAATTTGAAAAAAAGCTTGCTGTGGAAGCAAAAATGCATAATGAAAATGTTTTCAAGTACATTCATAGCAAAAAACCTGTGAGATTGTCAGTTGGACCATTAGATAATAGAGGGCTAAAAGGGGCACTAAGAGGAGACAAGGCCATAGTGGAGAGCCTGAATGAATTCTTTGCTTCAGTATTTACTGAAGAAGATGTAGGGAAGTTACCCATGACTGAATTGATAAAGGTGATACATTGGAAGAATTGTAAGAAATATCGATAAACCGGGAAGATGTATTACAACTATTTGATAATCTAAAGAGTAGCAAATCACCTAGACCGGATCGTATACATCTGAGGGTGTTAAAAAACTGAAATATGAGATCGCAGATCTACTATTAGTAATTTGTGAACTATCATTAAAACTATCTGTAATACCTGAAGACTGGCGAATGGCTAATGTAACGCCGATTTTTAAAAAGGGTTCCATGGGTGATCCGGGAAACTACAGATCACTCAACGCATAATCAAACTCTAGAATTCATTACTGGAGAATGTAGTAAAAGCTTTTAGTGTAGCTGGGTATAAAATGTTTGGACAACTTCCTGGAGGAAAGGTCCATAAACCATTATTAAAGAGGACCCGGGAAATCCACTGTTTGCTCCAATGCAAGGATTGTGGAATCTGTGTCTGTCCTTTTGGGAAACTACTAGGTACTTGTGACCTGATTGGTCATTGTTGGAAACAGGATACTGGGCTTGATGGACCTTGGTCTGACCCAGTATGGCATATCTGATATTCTTATTACCCCCTCCTTCCAAAGGGTTCCATGGGTGATCCGGGAAACTACAGATCAGTGATCTGATGTCATGTACCAGGCAAAATGGTAGAAACCATTATAAAGGACAAAATTAATGAACATGTAGATAGTCATGGTTTAATGGCAGAAAGCCAACATGGCTTTAGCCAAGGAAGGTCTTGTCTTACTAATCTGTCATATTTTTTGGAAGGTGTGAATAAACAGATAGATCAAGGTAAGCCAGTTGATTTAGTGTATCTGGATTTTCAGAAAGCCTTTGACAAGGTCCCTTATGAGAGACTCTTGGTGCCCTATCCATAGACCTGTATTTCCCCAGCATCATTGAGAGCTGATGAAACTATGGAAACCTTGAGTAGTGTATACTGATGGACTTACAAGTAGAACAGTGGTGGAATTTGGAATAGGTGCAGAAGATAATAAAGGTCTTGTGGGATAAGACTTGGTGTAGTGTTATGATGTGTAAACACTCATCTAAAACATTTGCATAATCTTTGATCCTTGACTTAAAGCCAAAATTAAGCTATCGCTGGATGGTGAAAACGTAGGGGTATGTTTACTAAACCGTCTAATGTTACTGTGAAGAATGCCATATAAGGAGTGGGCGTTCTGGCAGCAAGGTAGCAAGAATCTGTATGGCGCAAAAGTGGGTGCCATGGCAAGTTAACGTGCATTAGCCCTAAGTTCATGCCAGCGCAGTGTTAGAAGCAGTAAAGATGTAGCCCACTGGTTATTGCAATGACTGCAAAGGCATAGGTCAGGTGTTTGATTCTGCAGTGGTGTTATGTAAGAAGGCTGTCTGAAGCATTTCCTTTTAATTTAAATCAGTGCTGTCTGAGGCATTTCCTTTTTTTAATTTTAATCAGTGCTGCCAGCAAAAACACCCTCACAGTGCTGTAACCTAAGGTGCCACATAAAACACCCTATAAGGCACTCCATAGGGCACATTATAAAGTGCCCTGTCTGCCAAGGCACCTTATAATGTGCCCTATAGGGCGCCCAATAGGGCGCCTTATGAGGCACCTTAGGTTACGGCACTGTGAGGGTGTTTTGCTGGCAGCACTGATCTAAATTAAAAGGAAATGCCTCAGACAGCCTTATTAAATAACACCACTGTGGGATGAAACCCATGACCTCTGCTGTCATTGAAGTAACCAGTGGGCTACATCTCTATAACATCTAACACACTGCTGGCTGGCTACAGAAAGACTTCAGGTCACCACACAAACTGTCTGCTGTGGTTACCAGGATAGGGTAAACCCACCTGTACCCATGATGCACTGCACATGCAGATCAGCAGCCTACATCTGATCACAAGATGGGGTATGCGCCTCTATAGCACCCCGGCCTGGTAGGGGGAACTGACCGTGTGTGTTACTGGCACAGAGTAGCTACAGACCGTGACATTGTGCGGTTCCTGTGCTCACCCTGAGGGCGAGGTGGGGTGCCCAGCACCAGGTCCGCAGCACCTGGCTTGGCTGAGGTCGGCTGTGCGTCCCCATCAGTGCCAGTGTGTGATGGGTAGTCCCTGCAGACACACCTAGGATACACCTGTGTCCATCTGTATTTCCCAGTCACGTCTAGCCCTTGTGGACTATGACGAACCCAGAATAGCATATCCAGTGTGGTTGCCATGGTCACATGTTATAAGAGAAGGATGGTGGTTGGACCCAAAAGCGGATTATGTAGCACCACCCAACCTGCCCTCTGTGGGTCAGGGTGGGGGACAGGATGTCCCACCAACAGATCCACATTCTACATCTCTGCAATGGTGGCAGTAGAGGGAACCATCAACCCCAGTCCTGCTGGGGAATAGGCACCCTACAGGACAGTCAATGCAGATCTGTATGCATCACATAGGGCACTGGCAGACAGACAGTAGGCCTGGGAAAGTTCAGCTGCCCCCACCATTTGTCATTCACCAGCAGAGAGCACAGTCAGTCTCCACCTGCTGCACTCTGCAAAGTGTTCCAGCCATACACATGCTAACTGCAGACAGCCTGCTAGCTAGTGCATGTTCCTAGAGAAACTGTGTGCACCCACAAATGGGATGTGAGCACACACACCAAGCAAGTATATCAGTGATAGGGCCCCAGAAAAGAAAACTCACAGACATCACTTGAGAGAAACACTGTATAGCACTATGGCAGAACCTAACCCTGCCATGGTCACTGCTTAAGATAACTCAGTGGTGCGTTCAAAATGAACCAAAAGCAAAATGGCAATCTTATTATTTTATCTTATAGACTTCACGTTTAAAAAATTACAGCATTAGCCAATTTCCAGGTCTCAGATTCAGAGATCACAAACTAGCAGGCAAGCATAACTAGAATTTGCTCATTTCGCATCAACGACCTTTACGCAGGAAATCAGCACTGCATGTTTTTTCACCATACTCAATCGTGTACAAAACAGAACTTGGAATGCTATAATGTTTCAGCATTGAGCTCCAGCGTTTAGCACCAAGTAATTATTTTCAAAAGAAACACTTATCTTCAGACCATCAAACGCTGTATCTTCTCAAGCATTCCGGCCCTGATCCCAACGCTCATACAGGGCACCACTACGGCGTTTCACCGTCATCGGTTTCCTCAGGGGATCATAATAACGATGTCATTCAAAATGTTTTGCTCAATTTTGATGCTGCCCACATTGTAACAAAAAAGCCAGGCTTAACTTTTTCCACCGCCAGCTATCTTCAAAAAACGCCGTGCCATGGTCACTGCTTAGTCAGGGTGTGACCTCCCAGCATGACATGCTGTGGCCGCCCTTTCCATGCAGGTGGTGGTCGGGCACTACAATGTCCCAGCCATTGCCCTATGCCCTGTGCAGATGCATCCTGCCCAGGCCACCCTGTCTGGGCCATACCCACAGTACTTTGATCCTCATTATGCACATTGGCAGGCTAACACTAGAGACAGTGCAAGCAGTGTGGGCTCAGTGAGGTGTAGGCAGCCACAAAACACTGGATAGACAAACACACACTCCCACATCTATGCCAGCATTGTGCAAATATAGAGGTTTTTGGCAGCCCTGGGCACCACACCATTCCTGGACACAGTGCAGGCATTGCTATGGTACTCAATACTGTTGGGGTCACTCCCCGGGGTGGTAAGCACTGTCAGAAACGAAAACTGAAACATACTCCAGAGATATCAAAAAGGTTGCTATGATGCATCTCTGTCAGCAAATTGTGTTTAACGTAGGATTTGTTATCTGCCATTAATCATAGCAACCTTTTGATATATGTGTAACATGTTCCCAAGTTTGTGGAGGCATTGCTGAAGTATGCAGGTGCCAGTATTGGGAGATGCTGCTCCGCACAGGGCCCAACAGCCTGAATCTCCATGAGGCTTTGGATAGTGGAGCCTGTGGGTGTGGGTGTTTGTGCCCCTGTTGGCCGCTGCTCTAGGGCAGAGGTTCCCAACTCCGGTCCTGGTGGGCCAAACACGGTTCAGGTTTTCATGCTGTCCCTAATGAATATGCATGAGATACATTTGCATACAATGGGAGTGGTGAATACAAATGCAGCACAGGCATATTTATTAGGGATAGCATGAAACCTGAATGGTGTTTGGCCCTCCAGGACTGCAGTTGGGAAACTCTGCTCTAGGGATTGCACATGTTTATGGTGTCTGTGCCCTGTAAGGTAAAATATAGGCGTTTATGGCATGTTTATTTAATCTGCAATAAAGGTTCTGTCTTTATTACCATGGTTTAGTACTGGGTAAAATATAGGGACATGGTTTGCAGAAGCCACAGCTGGGACTTGAACCTGTGACCTTCTGCCCCTGAACACACTGGCTTTGTGCATTGCACCAAACTGTTGCCACAGAAGCAGATCATTCCTTAGGGATACCATGACTGTTCGTCAGACAGACCTTGTCTGTTGCAGTGCACGGCACCCACCTAAATGGGGCTTGGCTGTGGTCTGCTGTGGGCAGATGCCACTGCCCCCTCAGCCACCAGCACCCCTCCACCACCATGCTGACATGCCCTTGTGCCGGTGATGCTGGTGGTGCGCAGTCCCAGGCCATCCAGTGTGCTGTTAGGCGGCTGCCTATGGTGCATGATATGGGGTAGGGGTGCCTGCCTAGACATCCACGCTTCCCCCCCACACCGCCTGCCAATGTTATGTGCCCTTTGGGGTACTTGCTGGGTACGGTCCCCTGGGACACTGTGGGACACACACTCGTGGCCATGTTTGCCCTTGGTTAGTTGCTGTCTTGCTGCTTTTCTGCTTCTACATTCCTATGTGTCACCTAGGTATCTGCCTATCCCACTCTGTGCCACAGCTGCCCCACTGCATGTCCTGCCTGCAGCCCCCTGTACCCCATTTGCAGCCTCACAGTAGTGCCCTCTCGTACTTGGGCACTATGATATTGCTGCACATGTATCACTACTATGACTTTTCTTGGTTTCCCTGCCTTTGCTGCACATTGCTGACTGAAATCATCTCTCTCACCTGAAAATGTGTCTTTAGCGTGAGGTTTGCACTGGCGCTACTTTTCAGACCTTAATTTCACAGCGTTAGTGTGCATGGAGCCTCTCCCCGCCCACTCTCCACCCATTGACCCCTTATCTCTACCCCTGGGGAGCCTTACTCCACCCTCTGAGGAGCCTTACTCCACCCTCTGCGCACCTTACCGCCACCGGAGACACTATCGCGCGATATGTGACGTTCTTGCACGGTAATGCGCCATTATCACGCGATAACTTCACGTATCGCGCGATAACGTCGCAGCTGTGCTGTTAGCGCCATTTAGTAAACATATCCCTTAGACATTCTTAAGAAAAGGTGTGTCTGTTATTTCAACCCTATTACCCATTTTGCAATAACAGGGAGGCCCATGTGCAGTAAAGAGTCATAGCAGATGTAGATGGGACAAATGAACAGTACTGGATGGTTGACAAGGGTCTGTAGATAATCCCTGTAATGAAAAATATCTGGATTGCATCTGATTTGATGTGTGACTGCCTGATAACACAGGTCTGTGACTAAAAAGCTGTTTGATTTATTTTCATCTAATTTCCATGTATTTTGGTGTGCTGAAAACAAATAAAATATAAAAAAAACCTCCTAGACGTTATGATTTGCCACAGCATGCAAAATTGTCTTCAAATTTATCAAATTTTTTCAAATTATTATTAATTCAAATTACTATTAATTAATTCACATAAGTGCATTTAAGATATAAAATGCCAAAAAACCCTTAAAGGGGTTGTCCGAGTTGTTGTTGTTGTTGTTGTTGTTGTTAAGTGCCGTCGAGTCGGAGTCGACTCATGGCGACCCTCTGGATAGCTATCCTAAATTGTGTTCGGTCTTCAGTCAGGCGGCTCATTGTTAACAGACTGGTACCCGTAGCTGCTGTTATTGTAGCAATCCATCTCATTGCTGGCCTTCCTCTTTTGCGTTGACCTTCTATCTTGCCAAGCATGATGTCTTTCTCTAATGATCTCTCTCTTCGCATGATGTGTCCGAAGTATGAAAGTCGAAGTCTTGTCATCTGAGCTTCTAAAGAAAGCTTAGGTTTGATCTCTTCTAGTACCGACTGGTTTGTTCTTCGGGCAGTCCATGGTATACACAGTATTCGCCGCCAGCACCATAATTCAAAGGCATCAATTTTCTTCCTGTCTGTCTTTTTCACTGTCCAGCTTTCACATCCATATGATGTTATTGAAAATACCATGGCTTGAACAAGTCGAATCTTTGTATGGAGAGAGACATCTCTGCTCTTGAGAATCTTATCTAGGTCTTTCATAGCCATTCTGCCAAGAGCAATGCGTCGTCTGATTTCTTGACTGCTTGTTGCTTCTTTATTGATAGTTGATCCAAGTAGGTTAAAGTTGTTCACGATTTCAATTTCTTCTCCTTCAACGATGAACCTGTTGATTATGCCAGTTGTCATGATCTTTGTCTTCTTTACATTAAGGTGCAGGCCCATTTTGAGACTATGTTCTTTGATTGTGAGAAGCAAATGTTTCAGATCATCTTCACTTTCAGCCAGTAATGTGGTATCATCAGCATAGCGAAGGTTGTAAATCTGATGGTCAGCAATATATACATAAGCTAAGCAAGTTTTAAATCCGTGCTTCTAATGGTAGAAGGGGTTAATCTTTCCTGAAGAATCCAGTTGGAGGGAGACACAGGGCAGATAGCAGCAGCTCCGGTCAGTGCAAGGGGGCGTGGCCAGCACTGTGACGTCTCGTGTACAGACACAGAGCTGCTCTCTCCTGCATGCCACACTTGTGCACGAATCATCATCAGGTTCTTGGTTCTAGGCTGTTCACACTTTTTCATCGCAATTCGTGTTAGCTCATCATTCTTCAACAATTATGTTATGGCTCCACGAAAGTGTATTAATTTGCCAGACAGTTTCTGTTTCATCTGTGGTGAATATACAGTGTTGAAGCAACAGCAGAATATTACAGACTTTGTGAAAAAAGTATACTTTGCATACTTTGGACAAAAAATTGGAGATCAAGATAAAGTCTGGGCGCCTCATAAAAAGTGTGCAAACGGTGTGTTGAGGACCTCCGAAACTGGTTCAAGGGTAAGAAAAAAATCTTTCCGTTATGGGATTCCTATGGTATGGCGAGAGCAAAAGAACCATAGTGACGACTGTTACTTTTGTTCATGCGATGTGAAAGGGCTTAATTCCAAATGGAAGCATTCCATTTCATACCCCAATCTTCACTCGGCAATTTGTCCCATCCCCCATGGCACAGATATACCAGTACCCAAGCCCCCTGCTACCTTGGAAGAGATACCTAGCTCCGATGAAGGTGAAGTCATACCTTAACCAGATGACGAATCAAATTCTGACTTTGAAGATGATACAAGACCAAAATTGTTTTCTCAGGAGGAGATGAATGATTTGGTAAGAGACCTGAATCTTCCCAAAGATGCCGCTGAGTTACTTGGATCAAGGCTGAAAAGTAGGAATTTATTGCTGCCAGGAGTGTCATCTTCATAGTTCAGACATCGTGAAAAGGAGTTCGTTTCTTACTTCGCCCAGGAAGACAAGTTGGTTTATTGCATCGATGTCGAAGGTCTGATGGGTCAATTTAAAATCCAATATGATTCAGAGCAATGGCGTCTTTTTATAGATTCTTCAAAAGGAAGTCTCAAAGCAGTTTTACTCCACAATGGCTTTTACGCTTCCATACCTGTAGGTCATTCCGTACACTTGAAGGAAACCTACGAGAACTTGGAATTGGTTCTTAGTAAACTTAAATATGAAGACCATGGTTGGCAAGTGTGTGGGGACATGAAGGTCTTGTGCATGCTGCTCGGGCAACAAGCTGGGTATACCAAATATCCTTGTTTTCTGTGTCTATGGGACAGTCGAGACCGACAAAATCACTGGACCAAGAAGAGTTGGCAGCCGAGGGTGCTAACAGTCGGTGAAAAAAATGTCCTCTGAGAAACTTTGGTACCTTCCCATAAAGTTCTTCTACCACCTCTCCACATAAAATTGGGATTGATGAAGCAATTCGTAAAATCACTTCCAAGAGATGGAGATGCTTCAAATACTTGGTCACCAAGTTTCCAGGCCTGTCGGAGGCAAAACTGAAGGAAGGTGTGTTCGTCGGACCAGACATTAGAAGGCTTATAGTTGATCAAGAGTTTGTCAATACCATGACAGATCCTCAAAAAGAAGGGTGGATTGCATTTAAAGAAGTTGTACAGAAATTTTTAGGCAATAACAAAGATCCTCACTACAAAAAGATCGTCGGACGAATGCTGAAAGCATTTCAAGCTTTAGGTTGCCTGATGAGTTTGAAAGTGCATTTCCTCCAGTCCCACCTTGACTACTTTCCTGAAAATTTGGGAGCTGTGAGTGAGGAACAAGGTGAACAATTCCACCAAGACATTAAAGAGATGGAAAGGAGATACCAGGGAAAATGGAGCATTACAATGATTTATTTATTTAGCTGCATTTGGCAGCTACTGTTGGATGCTTCAGAGAGACATTCCAGATGCTACTCACAAGCGTAAATGCACCAAGAGGAGCCTCACAAGGAAGAAGAATCGTGTTTAGTGTGTGTAGGTGAGCTCATTTCGGTTCAAAAAAGGATTTTCATGAAAATATTGTAATAAAACTTTAATTTTATAAGTCTATTTCCATTTATTTTGAGGTATTGCTTTATTTAACATAGTTACCTAAATTGTCAGGAAACGTGATGTCCTATGACAAAATGGAGGTCATTTTCGGATTCACTGCACCAAAAAACATAAAGATTATGTGGAATAACCAAAACAGCTCTCGAAAAAATTTTTTTTGCAGACCTGTGTAATGAAACAAGATAGACATTCATAGACAAAGGATTTACAGTAACGTAGATGGCAAAACAACAAATCCAATCCCTGTTTGTGATTGGGGTTTCATGTTACAAGATGGGAGAAGATATTGTGAGAAAGCTGTATTTATTATATGGGAAGGCTGATATGTTCTGGGAGGGAATGTATTTTAGTAATGATGTACATATTTTGCTGTAAGATGTATTGTGCTTGTCTGTTACCATTTTACAAGATGTAAATTGTTTCGAGTAGGAGTGATAGATGAATAGAAATGAATGAAAATGTGTCTCATATTTTAAGGTTTTTCTTGCAAAGACCTTGCCACCACTGTTACTGTAAGTGACGCAAGGGGCTACTATGCTGACTCTCATCAAAGCACTATGCAAGCATTACACTGATACACAAAAAGGCAACAATGGAACGATGAAGACAATCCAGGAATAAACGTGAAAGCCACTACATCAAGCTACATAAAAAGTTGATATTCTGCACCATCTACATGGCAGGTGAATTCATATCTTTGTGAAATTCCATGACATGTACCAGCACCAAGCAAAGTTTTGTAAGCTACCAGCAGCTTGCTTTTAAGGCACTTCATATTTTTGTGAAAATCAGTAGGAACTGAGAACATTGTAGAAGATTTTATTCATCTGATACCCCTTCCTGCAAGTGTAATGAGTATCGGGAATCTCAGTTTGGAAATACATTCTAAAAAGTCAGAAGTGCATTGTAAAAGCCGAATTCCAAAAAGGTGTTTGTAGATAAACTAAAAAGATTATGGGATCTTGCTTTGACATTTGAAAAAACATACAGATGCAGCAACTAGATCCCTGCTTGAAGGACCCTGTGTTTATTGGCACCTGAATTTTTGAGATGCCGTCTTTTGTGTAGCAGTGCAATCAATAATCTGTGATTTAAAGAGCTGAGCTAGGGTGCTAGAGTCCTTTCAGTTTTCTATGGTGGAAAATGTGCCTGGTACATCCACAAAATCAAAATGACTTACTGTCAGGCTGCCTTTGTTTTTTGATCCTGCCGTAGATGATGTGATTTCTAATGATGCAGATCTCTTGTTAAGTTCAGGAAACAGGATATAAGGATAAGTCTATTTACCAAATTTATGGCTGTAATAAAAGGAAGTCCTATTACCTTCAGCTTACACATTAAAACTAGCTGAAACACAATGTTGTAAAGTTGATATGACAAAGCAATCAGAATTTACCTGATACAATGAAAATACTGCTTTTAATTTTAAGCAGCAGTTAAGATTTTTAACGGGTCTAACAATTAATATAAGTAGACTAATATTTATGCTGCAGCACAGGGATATAACATAGTTTGCTTAAAGTCGGAAATATTTGCTATTAAATCATGACAAAGTGGAAGAAATTTTCAAAGTATTCCCTAGTGTCTGCTCTGTGCCTATCTTTGACTTTAACTGAGCCAATGTTAACAGCTGGTTCTGTTTGTATCATAATTGAAAACAAATCCAGCAACAGAATAGAAGTTTAGTATGCTAGCTGGGAGCCTGCTTGTTTTTATGAAGGTGAGCGGCAAAGTCCACAGCAAGAAAAGGGGGAGAAGACTGAATTAACCAAATAAGGTTCTTTTTTCCCACGCTAGAGGAAATCCAGCCCATTTACATGCCTGACCTCGGCATGCAAGGCTTATAAATCCCCAGTTTTACATCTCAACTCCATGTTAATCAAATGTGAATGGAATAAGGAGGTCAAGAATCTGGACAAAAGCATGGATCAGAGTGCTCTAATCCTACACATTACCTATTTCCTACCTACCACCATTGTTTAGTAAATTACATTTTAGCTCTACAATATCTACGTTTCCTCTTTCTACCCCCTCTTTCAGTTCTTTAGAGAGAAACATATAACTGAGAAGGGAAAGGGTTAAACCAGTGGCATGATGAGGTTAGCTTAGCACAAGAGACTGAAGTCTGAGCTGAATTCCTACAAAGCCATGAGATCCTTGTATTTATACACTGATGCATTTAAGCCCAGAGGGAGGACCAACAGTTCTATTTGCTGTGACATCCCAGCTAACTGTGATATGACATTGAATAGTTCATCACTGGACTAGAGTTATGGTTTAGCCTTTAACATCTGGGTCCTATGCTTTGTATAATTACCATAGCAAGGTGTGTGCAGAAGAATCTCAGAGGACACTGCTTAGAAATAGAACACAGAGAGATGAGCAAGGCTGTGTATGTTGAGTAATGGAGGATCCATCAGGACATTAGCCAGATGAGCCAGAGATCTAGAGACGTACATCTCTCAGCAACTGGGGAACAAACAATCTGGTATTAGGAAATCATGACTTCACTAAATGGTGTTTACCTGCCCCTGGTCCTTAAGCACACTTTTTTCTGGGCAGGTATTATGATGGTGAAATATATTTGCACAATTAATCACTGTCTTGTGTAAACGATGCCCATAAAGTCAAACCATAAGCCATGGGGAGGATAATTTTATAACTGGGTTCCTAATTTAAGGCAGCCAAAATGCACCTACTTTAAGCCTACTTTATAAAGAAAATTAGGCATCTACTTTGCTTCATAAAATATTAAAGTGACTGAAAACACACCTTAATTTAAGGTGTGATCACTCACACCAGTCCTAGTGCTGGTATAAATGTCCAGCCTAGATTTATAAAGAATGCATGCAAGTGATATGATGTTATAATTTATGCATGCTCACGAGTGCTCCATGCATGCTCTACCATTTACATAAAAACAGTATAAAATAATTACAGCCCAAGAACTATAGTTATCTTTCAGAATGCTCCAAAAAGCGCCATTGCGCAGCAGCTGCCACAATTCCAAGGGCCTGATGGCTGGAGACCCCGGGGGCTCCCTGAAATCTAATGGTCCCCTAACTCTCCTTAACTCTGATATGGAGGATAAATATAAATTCAGTCCTCTTGTACTCTCCTCCAAGGGGGCCCTCAAAGCCCTGATGGCCTACTAAGCTGCAACTCCCAAACTCCAATCCAGGGCTAAAATGCCTAAACAAAATTCCTTCCCCACTTAAGGCCTCCCCTTAAATCATAATAATCTGAGGACCAACCTTATTTCCAGAACCCTGACTCATCTAAGGGATTTGAGTGGGCTGATGAATGCTGGAGCAACTATCACTTTCTCCTGTCCTAGTGGTTGGTGTTTTCAAAATGGCAGCACTGGAGCCCTAACATTAGTTCTGCAAGGTTTCGGTGAGGAAGGAGGGTGTCCTTTAGGCATATTAGGTCTGATGAAGTTGGAATGGCAGAGCCTTGAGGTTCTTCTAGAAGGAACTATGTTGACCTTTTTTTGTATTCAATTATGTCCTGCATAGGAGTTGGGGAGGGGTAGGGATTTATTTATTTATTTAAGTCTCTTCTATACCGCACTATTCAGCATCAGCGCGGTTTACATGGAACAAAAATGCTCAGTACAATTAACACGTATGAGTTCACAGATAACAGGGCAAATAACTGGGATAACAGGGGTAACTATTTACATATCGTGCAACATAGAGTCATATAAACATGGATTCTATAGAAACATATGCACCACTAAGGGGTGGTGTTGGATTGTATGAGGTACTTATTGAAAAGATGTGATTTGAGGGCTTTTCTAAACTGTGTAAGGCTCTTAATGGCCCGGATATCTGGAGGTAATGCGTTCCAGCATCTTGGCGCACTGATACTAAACGCCCTATTGGCTGTAGATGCAGTGCAATCTGTTAATGCTTTTGGAACTTTTAGGGAGTTTATAGCCGTGGATCTTCTTGCTCTATTTGGGGATGTGGTATGGATGAGGGCAGTTATTGCTTCAGAGGAGAGCTTGTTAATAGCTTTAAAAGTGAGTAACAAAGTCTTGAAAATGATTCTAGCCTGTATGGGTAGCCAATGTAACTGTATCAGTAAAGGTGTCACGTGGTCACTTCTGGAGGCTCCATGGATGACCCTTGCTGCCGCGTTCATGGCGAGCTGCAGCGGGTTCAAGGTGGATAGGGGCAAGCCTTGTAGGATGGCATTGGCGTAGTCAAAATGAGGTATGATCAACGCCTGATATATAGTCCTGAAGTCATTTGGTTCCAGCATGGATCGTAAATGCCTGAGAGAGCGGATCTTGTAGTATACTGCTCTGACTGTGTTTCTGATGTGGGCTTTCATGTCCAGGCGTTGATCCAAGGTGACTCCCAGGTAGCGTATTGTTGGTTTAGATTGTAACTCTGCTTCTTTTACTTTAAGGAATTGTGGTGAAGTGAAGTTAGGGTTCCTCGTAATGAAGAGTACTTCGGTCTTCTTATGTTGAATTCGGAGGTTTTGGGAGAGAAGCCAGTCAGATATTGCATTGAAACAGCTCGTCAGTGGAGAGAGGTCCAGATGTTCCGTAGAGAAGGGTATGTACAGCAGGACATCGTCGGCGTATAACATGCAGTCAACATTGAAGGATCGGATGATCTTACAAATTGGCTGCATGTAAATGTTGAACAGGAGGGCAGAAAGGGAGGAACCTTGTGGGACTCCCTGGCTTTGGTGGAAAGGTTCCGAAATTATCCCTCCTGAACGAACATGTTGCCATCTTCCGGACAGGTAAGATCTGCACCATTCAAGCGCTCTTCCATTAATACCTTTCTCAATTAGTCTTCCTAAGAGGAGCTCGTGACTTACTGAATCAAAAGCTGCAGCGATGTCCAGAAAGATGAGAGCAAATCCTTGACGGATGTCATCAATGCCAGTGATTATTTTGCAGAAGAGGGTGGCAAGAAGAGTTTCCACTCCATGGAATTCCCTAAAACCATGTTGGCAGGAGTCTAATGGTGCAGAAGCGTCAATGTGATCTTGTAGTTGTCGTTGGACCTCTTTTTCAATGATCTTCGCAAGTAGAGGTATACTGGATATAGGTCTGTATGAATCTACTTTTTGTGGATCGAGCTTGCAGTTTTTTAGAAGAGGTCTGATAGAGGTATGCTTAAGAGCTGAGGGGAAGGAACCTGTTGTAAAGGAGAGGTTCATTATTTTGGATAGTATTGGGCTGAAGTGGCTGCGAAGCTCCTTGATCCAGAAGGCTGGGCATGGATCAGACTGAGCTGTGGTGGTGTTAAGGGCCATAATAGTGTCTTCAATGCCTTTCTTGGTAGGCGTAGAGAATACGGTTAGAGCTGTAGGGCAATTTCGTTCCGGGGTGATGGTTGTAGTCGGGATTTTGATAGTCAGGCATATCTTGGATTGTGCGTAGTTGGCAAAATCCTGTGGGTGAATCTCAAATTGAGGCCCAGGGGTCGGTTCCTTTGATAGAGTCTTGACTAGGTCAAAAAGATCATGGCTAGACACTAGGTTCTGTGGGTCTCCAATTTAGACCAGTGAGCATCTAACACTGCAGTAGCAGCTGCCATATAAAGGGCTTTTGGGTGCATGTGTTGTGTATCTGGTTTTATTTGTGTAAGTGTGTGCACGTCCATGTTTCATTGTTTGTGTATGTATCTGTGTTTTGTTTTTGTGTGTGTGTGTATGTGTATGTGTATCTGCATTTTGTTTGTGGGTGTTTCTGTGGGTCTTGGTGTGCGTGCTTGTTTGTCCATCTGCATGTTTGTATGTGTATGTACCTGTGTGTATATATATGTATGTTTGGATATGTGTGCCTGTGGGTATGTGTATCTGCATGCATATATGTATAAACTGGGGGCTCCACAGGGATGTTAACCTACTTTACCTTGGCATTATGAGTTTCATGGGTGGCTGAGTTACCTCAGGTAAGCCACCAATGGAAACTCACAGCTTACAGAAAAATTACTATTTTTTTTCTGCAATATACTCCACAACTTCTTGAATCTTAAATTCAAATAAGAACTTATCAAAGGGGTAAGAACTCTCTCACAAGGAACCACTTGAACAACTTTACTTTTGAAAAAGTTTACTTTTAATTTGTAAATGTAGTGCAAATTCAAATTTTGTAATCAAACAGTAACAATCTTTATAGATATAGTCAAGTGGAGGAGTAGCCTAGTGGTTAGAGCAAGTGCTGAAGAGCAAGGGTTCAATTCCCATTGGCATTCCTTGTGACCTTGGGCAAGTCACTCTACCCTCCATTGCCTCAGAAGAAAAGGCCTGGCAATCTACTTATGGGTGATACATTGCCAAGAAAACCCAGAGGCAGCTGGGTTTCCACAAGTCAGCACTGACTTGATGGCACTAAAAAAAAAAGAATTACTGTGAACAATTCTTACAATGCTTCTATTCAACAGTGGTATAATATTTTTTCTTTCAAAAACAGGCAACTGCTGTATTAGTTAACCAGTTTAAAGCTTGAGAATTCTTTACTCCTAAGTAGAAGAAAAGTTGAGTTCTAACACTGTCTTTTATCTGTAACTTTGCAGATGAATGAGGATTATTATTCAGGTAAAGACTCTTTGTTTAAAAAAAAATACTACTAGTGCACTTGCGTGTTTAAAAAAAAATAGTCACTGTGGTGTGTCAGTCACATCTCAATTGTCCTTCCAGGTCTTGCTGCTTTCTTGATGTTCGGTGCCTTAGGACTTCCTCTCTGCTTCAGCGATGTCCAGCTGTAGTCAGGATATGGGGGTGGGGGTGGGGGTGGGGGGTGTGGGGGGGGGGGAGTGCTAAGTCTCTGGCCTTGTAACAAAACAGAAAGCTGTCGGCACATGAAACTGCAGAGAGATCATTCGGACCTCCGGAACCGAAGTGCGCCTGTAGCTTCTGTTTCATTACAAGGCCAAAGACTTATCAGCCCTCTCGTACCTACTATCTATCTTTAAAAAAATCAGTAAAAGAGACTACCTCCCTAGCTGTGTATGTAGTAATTAGAAAGTGTTTCTATCTTTTTTTTTTAAATTTCTATTTCTGTTACTTGGAATGTTTGTTATCAAGTTCCCTATCTTTTCCTTCCACAGAACTCTCTGTGCAAATTTTTTTTCTTAGGTATATGCCAGAGTCAATCCTTTACAACTGCCAATCAGTTCAGGAAAAACTATACCATTTGCCAATAAATTTATTTTTTTAAATAAGACAATGTTTTTTTTCTTTTATGCATCCACTCCTTCACTCTTTCAAATATACACTCTCTTCCTCACTGAAACCGTTCAATATGTTTCAGGATTAAATAAATCCTGTGAGCAGTACACTGTCTTAAATCTTTCAGGGTTTTTCTTTTCACTGCTGGGAGTTTTATATCTTCAGACATACTTTTCCTTCAGTGCTTGAAGGACTCCGATACTATAGAAGTCAAGTCTCACATATTGTTGAACCTTTCTTAAAACAGTGCTCAAATTAAACTCACTCTTCAAGAAAAGAATTCAAGTTCTTACACCCTGATAAATCAATCCAAATCCTCATTCAGTTTGGTTTTAAAACTGTTTGAATGAGTTTCAGAGCTCCCTCAGTCTTACTCCAGTCACCAAACAAAAAGTTCTCACATTTACATTTAAGTTTTCTTTTCAGCTTTCATTCAAGCATCATACACACTTCTCTTCTATAATAAATTCTAATTTTCTCCTAATTCTGGCATAAAATAAGCTCTTTCATAAAGACACTCACTCTGACATGTAGTACCCCATCATAGTTTTCTTCCAGCACAAGCAATAAAGTTCCTGCATGAGGATTCTATCCTCTCTGTAAAAGTGTTCTTACACTCTACTCCATCAGGAAATAGTTCCTTACTAACTCATTCCAACTCACACAGTACACTTTTATAGTTCTAAAGCCCCTAGCAGATCTTTACACATCTTAAAATAATTTTATAAGCCATTTTCTTTAAAGTTTGCTTAGGATCTGTATTATTTATTTAACTACCTCATGATTTTTATTATCTCATGTGAGTTCTCCCCGTGCTTGACACAGGCTCAGTTGCTTCCTGCATCAGCTCTGCCATGTTCATTAACTCCTTCAACACTGCATTGAAAGTGCAGTCTGATTCCCCATGTTTCATACACATACACATATTCCTTCAGAATCAGTACAGATTTATTTATTTGGCATGCTTCTTTTTTGACACATCATTTGAACTAGCCAGCCTTTCCTTTTAAATATTTATTTCCTTATTTGAGACTTTACTGACCCTTTTCATTATTTTTAATGTGGCTGTCAGTCTGTTTTTTATTTTCATTTTCAACCCTTTTTTCCTTTTTATTTGGCCCCCAGCACTGCCTTGATGCTGCAGCAAACCAGGGTAGCCAGAAAGCATGCTTTTACCCTGCCTCTTTGCAACACAAATTTGTACCGAACCTGCGCTGCTTTTACAGACATGGCTAGGCATTTTAAAACTTTTTGTCTCTGCCATTACATATGTATGCTAGCATATATGTTGTCTCTGTGTGTGTCTGTAACCAGGAGAATGGAAAAGAGAAGAGAAGCAGAGTAAAAGGAGCAATTCCCTAACTAATATGTTTCAGTAGATCAATATTTCTATTCTGTAGAACTTGAAACTGCTTCACCTATAGGAATGCACTGGACCATTAAATGGGGTCTTGATTTCTCTGGAACACCTGATTTATATGTCCTATTTTTGATTTTGATGAGTAATTTCATTAGTTTTTCCCCAACACCAAAGTTGGTCCCATTCTGTAGAAGCTTTAGAGAGTTATTTTGCTTTCAAACAGATAGACAGACAGAAAGAAGGGCAGACATTCTTGACCTTTTATGTATAATATCTTTCCAATAGTCTATTAGATTGGAAAGAATAAAAAGAGAAAAAAAAGCCCACTGAGAAAGATGGTGATATTTCTTATTTCAAGGGTAAAATGATGAGAACATACAAATTGCCATACTGGGTCAGACCAAAGATCCATCAAGCCCAGTATCCTATTTCCACCAGTGGCCAGGTCCTAAGACACTGGAAAGATCACAAGTAGACAGATTCCATGCTGCCTATGTCCAGGAATCAACAATAACTTTTTCCAAATGTACCTGGTTAATAACGGTTTAAGAATATTTTATCCAGGAACTTGTCCAAACTTTTTAAAAACCAGCTACGCTAACTGCTTTTACCATATCAACTGCCAATAAATTCCAGAGCTTAATTCTTTATTCAGTGAAAAATTTTTCTCAGATTTCTTTTAAATGTTCTGCTTAATAAGTCTTTGGGGTATGTTTACTAAACTGCGGTAATGTCATTCGCGTTAGGTTCCGTGGTAAAGGTACAGATGCCCATATAAAGGCGTGGGCGGTAAATCGTTACAGCAAGCCGTATCAGCTAACGCATGTTACAAACTAACATGTGCAATGGCGCTAGGCTTATAAGGAGCCTTGTAAGGTGCCTTATAAGTAAGGTGCCTTATAAGGTGCCCTATAAGGTGCCTTGTAAGGTGCCTCATAAGGCGCTTTGTAAGGTGCCCTATACAGTAGGGCTCCTTAGGCTAAGTGCCGTACTAGGCACCCCTGGACAAGGCACCTTAGAAGGCACCCTGGGTTACGGAATTATAGGTTAATGTGGCCTAACAAGGTTATGGTGCCCTAGGTTAGTGTGGCCTAAGGGCTGCAAGGTGCTGCAGGATGATATGCATGACCTGTGAGGAACAGAGACAGATGTAGCCCTAACACTAGACAGAGCACTCAGGAAAGGCAATGAACAGGTGAGTGAAGGAGGGAGAGCTGGGAGCCGCTGGACCCGCCATATCTGCAAGCATCCCATGTGGCTGCCAGTACTGATGACAAACATGATGGGGGCAACTGTACCACAGCACAGGGTGTTGGCAATGTAAAGCACTGGAAAGACAGTTGGTGGCAGACGATGGGAATACGTGTCCCTCAGTGGAGGCGGAGGTGGCAGGATAGTTACAATGATGGGTGGACAGAGGAGTGGTGGTGCCATGCAGATCAGGCACAGGCGAGGCAAGCATGAAGAGGTGAAATGCAGGAAAGGGTAGCAGTGCAGGACAAGGGGTGGCAGCCTGTACAGGCAGACAGGACGCTACACAGCTGACAGACGCAGACAGATGGACCGAGGGAATGTTGGCAATTGTGGCGAGGGTATTATGGGCTGGCAGCACAAATCTGCAAAAATATGACTGTTACAGGCATGCACACTATTTGAGTAGGACAGGCATGAGAGGAAGGAGCAATGAGGAATTGAACCCATGAACACTGCCAAGAATGGCATTGTATTAACCAGTAGGCTATACCTCTGTGGTGTATGCCACAGCAATGACTGGGTACAGAAGGACTGCAGGTCACCACACAAACTGTCTGCTCTGAGTGCCAGGATAGGGTAACCCCACCAGTACCCATGATGCAATGCACATGCTGAATAGCTGTCTACATATGCCTGTTCCCTGCAGCCCAATCCCCAATCCGGCCTTCCAAGGCCTGGGTTGGGCTGCGGGGAACCCACTGCACCCCCTCACCTGTGTCCCTGGGTCCCGTGCTGTGATCCCCCTCCATCCAGGAGGACTTATTCCACCATCGAAGTCAAATAAGTCCCTCATCTAGATTCGAGGCCCCAGATGTACAGGGCCGACCTCTGAATCGGCTCTGTATGTCCAGGATCATGGCCCACCCATGCCCTGCCCTTGCTCAGCCTCTGGAATGCCTTCCTCCCACCCCCCCCCCCCGTCTAGTCCTCTCCGTACAAACCTGCTGTAGTATGGGGAGGGTATTGACGCGGCCAGCAGGGGGATGAATAGCGGGGATTTTTTTTTAGACTTCTGACATTTGCATACAGACATTTCAAAATCTGTTCTTTGTATTTACAACCTGCCTAGTATTTGACAGGGACAATTTGCAATCTTTTAACTCTGTCTGCTTTTTACTTAGAAGTACCCAGGCTATTTTTGTCTTTATTGCAACTGCTTTATCAAAATACTTTAACTCCCCTTTTTTTTATTAGTATCCTTTAAAAATGGTTCACTCTGAATTATGCACTGCTGACTGATTCTTGGATTTCCCCCTTCTTCTAGCTTAAAATCTGCTCTATTTCCTTTTTAAATGTTAGTGCCAATAGCTGGATTCCACCCTGGTTAAGATAGAGTCTATCCTTTCAGAATAGATTCTTCATTCTCTAAAATGTTGCCCAGTTCTTAAAAAATCAAAAGCCCTATTTCCCGCACCATCATCTCATCCATGCATTGGTACTCTAGAACTCTGCCTGCCACTGGGCTCTTGCGAGTATAATGGGACACATTTATGAGACTCCTACCCTAGAAGTTCTGGATTTCAGCTTTCTACCTAAATGCCTAAATTTGACTTCCAGACCTTCCTCTCAAAATTTCCTATGTAATTGGTACCCACAGGTACCATGATAGGTAGCTCCTCTGTAGCACTACTGTATCTAAAATCCTATCTAGCTGATATGTGAGGTTCACTACCTATGCAGCAGGCAGGATTCTCAGATCTACATTCTTAACTACAGCGGCTGTCCTAACCCTTCTTCCTGGGCACAAGCCCTTGGAGAACTATCTGGTGTGAGAGAATACAATGAAATGTATGGTACGGAGGTCAGATACGGTTTCTTTCACCAACATTGTAACACGTGTAGTAAAAGTTACTTATTTTTCTTCCCACTCCCCTCCCCCTATGCCACCACCCATACAACAATGTTCCCGTAGTTATAGAAACAATGAAACAAGAAGCCATAATACTTGACAAAACCCACTCAGCCTTCTGCGCCTCAAAAACCCCACCAGCCACAATAACCCACAGTCCTTCATCTTGCAAAGGATCCTCCTTAGCAGCAGGTATCGGATTATTGCATCCTGAGGCCTTCTTGTTCTTCCAAAAATTGTAAAACCTCCCTTGGGTCATCATAGGTCTTGGTAACGTTGTGGTAGGTGACTCGGAGCCGTGCAGGGTACAGGAGGCCATAGCGGGCTTGAAGCTGTTGTAATCGTGGCCTCAGCGCCAAAAATCGCCGCCGCTTATCCACCGTGGTCTTGCACAGGTCCGGAAAGAAAGATATGGGCTTTCCCTCATAAGACACAGAGTCCTGAGCCTTAGCCGCTGCAAGTATCTGCCTGGCCTGCTGATGCTTTAACAAACAGAAGATCACCGGCCGAGGGCCCTTCGCATGAAGACTGATTTGCGCCGGTACTCTATGCGCCCTCTCAAACTCGAGCGCCTCCGAAAAATTAAGGTTCAGCGCCGAGGGGATCAATTTGCCAAGAAACGTGTAAAGATCCGTCCCTTCAGCGCCCTCCGGTAGGCCTACTAACCGCACGTTATTTCTCCTTCCCCGGTTATTCAGGTCCTCCAGCTGTTGCTCTAAGCTCTCCACTTTCTTGGCGGTTTTATGAAGGCAGGCCAGTTGAACGGAGTGCGTAGTTACTTCTGCGTCTACTTTATCAATACGCACAGAGAGCTCCCGGATCTGTGCTCTCATTTCGGACACCTCAGCTTGCACCTTCGCAATGGCATCCCCATTTGCAACTACTAATCCCTTTACCGCTCTAATTTCTCCGAGCACTTCTTTCAGTGAGTCCTCCGATTCGCGAGGAGAGGCCATCTTGTGGGGCGAGAGAGGGTCTGATTTCGGCCTTTTGGATCCGGAGTTTGTGGGAGCAGTAAAATCCAATTTCGCAGGTTTGATATTCGACATCTTATCCCCGTTGATTAAGGATAAACCCGCAATGGATAATGGCCAAAATTGGGTTAGCGATACAACGGTATTTGCAGGAATCTCGACCGGGGGCCTCGGAGCAAAGCTTTTATGCGGCCATCTTGAATCTCAGCTGGCTCCGCCTCCGTTACTTATTTTTCTTGTTTTCTTTTAAACCTATTTTGATATACTGTTTCTGAGGAAACCGATGTGTCAGATAAAATATACATTTGCTGACATCTAAGATGCACTTAATGTCCTTCCCATACATGTTGAAAACTTACCCATGAATCTAAGTATAAAGGACAGCCCATTTTGTTTTCATTAAGGCTACCTAAATTGAACCTGTCCAAACTATTCAGTCTAAGTAGGCCACACTTATGAAATCAGACATTTAACACCATGAAAATATCTGTTAGTTTCAGTTAGTTTGCACTGCAATTTTTACAGAGTCGTAGTTTACACATTTGGCCTCATTGGACTAAACCAGGAGGTCCCAAATCCGGTCCTTGAAGGCTGGTCTGGCTTTCAGTATTTCCACAATGAGTATGCATCAGATATGTTTGCAGGGGGTTGTCCTGAAAACCTACAACCCTTCAGGGCCAGTTTTGGGAGCTCTTGGACTAAATACAAAAGAAGCAGAGTGGTAGTATAATGATACGGCTAAGGAATATGTGTAGAGAGGCTCTCCCTGCAGCACTTCCAGCTACAGTATCCTCCACCAAGAGTTCTGCTTGGGGAAAATGGAATTCTTTGTGTCAAAACTGATAAACTCTGTGCATTTTAAAATTCAGTGTTTTATTAAATCAGTTAGGGCATAGTACAAGCCAACTTTCAATTAAATTAAAGCCAGTTAGGGCTTAGTGTAACAAACTAGTTTTCTGTGAAATTACAGCCAACTGGGGTTTGGTATAACAAGCCAGTTTTCACTTAAATTAAAGCCAGTTATGGCATATCATTGAGTGAAGGAGTAGCCTAGTGGTTACAGCAATAGCCTAATACCCAACAGATCAAGGTTTGGTTCCTGCTAGCACACCTTGGGCATGTCACTTTATTCTCCATTGCCTCAGAAGAAAACACCTGGTAGTCTACTTCCAATCATACCTTGCCAAGAAAACCCAGGGGCTGCTGGGTCAGCATTGACTTGACAGTCCTTTAAAAAAAGGGTATTTCTTAACAGAGAGAGTAGAATAGGGTAAATATTCTTTGAGTATATATATTTAGAGAGAGAGAACTTGTTTTCTAGAGACCTTTTACAAAGAGACCTTCTAGTTAGGAGGCAAGAGAACTGTGAAAATTTTTAAAATAGGTTTTAAAGCCAAGTGGTAGATCAAAGGGGCATCTTGAAAGACTTGCTGTATCAAACTAAGGGCAGTGTGAATGACCCAGGAAATTAAGAGATTGCCTTAGAAGCACAGATACAGTATAAATAGGTCATCCCTTCTACCCACCCCAGGCATAATCCTTGATTTACAGCCTCCTAAACCAGTTAAGAGGAAGGAGATAATCTTACAGTACTTTCAGGTTTAACTGATTATCTTCATTAGTAGCTTATTAGGCCTTAGGAGTAGATTAATTAAGTTCTTGCAGTTCACCTTGAGGTGAAATCTAAAAGTCCTTTATACTTATTAGGTATAATTGTATTGGTTCAAGTATCCCTATTCTCCTGACAATTTTACAAAACTTAACTTCAAATAGCTAGGTGGGAGGAGTGGCCCAGTGGTTAGGGCAAGTTACCTCAGGCTGGAAGGTTGGAGGTTCAAGGCTGGAAGGTTGGGGGTTCAAATCTCACTAGAGGACAGCAACCTTGGGCTGGAAGGACTGGAGTCTCTAGTCCCACAGGTACTCCTTGTGGTCTTGGGCAAGCCACTTAACTCTCATTGCCCATGTTCCCTGTAAGTATTAGTGTATATGTCTCTCATCTCCTTGTGCTAAATGTATCCCCCAATTGTGTTGTGACCACTTTGATTGAAGGATAAGGTGGTATACAAAACTGTCTAAATAAATAAAAGGAATCTTTAAATCTATGTAAGTCTCTGGTATGACCTCATTTGGAGTATTGTGTGCAATTCTGGAGACCACACCTTCAAAAGGACAGAAATAAGATGAAGTCAGTGCAGAGGGTGGCTACTAAAATGGCTAGTGGTCTTTGTTATAAAGCATATGAGGACAGACTTAAAGATCTTAATTATGTATATAATAGAGGAAAGGTAGAATAGAGGAAGTATGTAAGAGACATTTAAATATCTCTTGTTTTTGTATTTCTGATTGACCTTTACTTATTTGGTTATTGTAATTGACTGAAGTTTCAAAAAAAAATAAAAAAAAATAAAAATAAATAAATAGCTCCATGGTATAAATGCACAAGAGGAGAGCCTCTTTCAATTGAAAGCAAGCACTGTTATGAGGGGACATAGGATGAGAGTGAAAGGGGATAGACTCAGGAGTAATATGCAGAAACATTTCTTTATGGAAAGAGTGGTAGATTGCATGGAATAGTCTCCCAGTGGAGTTAGTAGAGATGAGGATAGTATCTGAATTCAAAAAAGCAGGGGACAAACAGAAGATTTCTAAAGGAAAAGAAGGGACTTTAGTATTTGATGTAGAAGGGCAGACTACATAGGCCATGTGGTCTTTTTCTGCCCTCATGTTTCTATGTTTCTGTGTTTAAGATGCAGACAGCAGTCCAACAGTGAGATGGGGGCTATCCAGCATTTAGCACTAAGGGGTATGTTTATTAAACCGTCTTAACGTAGCAGCGGCGACGTTATAACGTGATACGTAATGTTATCGCGCGATAACATCATCTATCGCGCGATAACGTCTCCGGTGGTGGTGAGGTGCACAGAGGGAGGAGAAAGGCACCCCAGAGGGTGGAGTAAGGCTCCCCAGGGGCAGAGAGAAGGGGTCAATGGGCGGAGAGTGGGAGGGGAGTGGATCCATGCACACCAGAGACGTGAAATAAAGCTCTGAATATTAGAGCCAGTGAAAACCTTGCGCTAGGCACATTTGCAGGACAGAGAAACCATTTCAGTCAGCAATGTACAGCAAAGGCAGGGAAACCCAGAAAAGTGATAGCAGTGATACATGTGCAGGAACCAAAAAGGTAAATAAACATAGAAAATGACCAGAACCACATCTGAAATCACAATAACCAAGCTGGCCAATAGTGATATTAATGATAAACATAAAGCAACACTACTGACAAAGCATAAAAAGGAAGATATCATGTTTGGAAGGGTCTATGCTCTGTCCCCCTACAAAGTGAATGATCCCACATTGAAATAGCGGTGATCAGTGTTGTCGTTTATATTGGGCAGGTTTGTTATGGCATGCACATGTGCAACAACAGCAGAGTGGGCACATAGGAAATGGCAACTGTACTGATACTGTAATTGGGATACAGGGGGCTGCAGGAGGCACATGCTGTGGTCCAGCTGGGGCACAGTGCAGACTAGGCAGATGCCTAGGTGGCACATAGGAATGCCAAAACTGTAAAGCAGCAAGACAGCAACTGACGAGGGTCCAACATGGGCATGAGTGTGTGTCCCACAGTGTCACAGGGGATATTACCCAGCAGGTACCCCCAAGGGCACATAACATTGGTAGGCGGTGCCGGGGAGAAGCACGCATGTCCATGTAGGCACTCCTACCCAACAACCCACACCATAGGCAGCTGCCTACCGGCACACTGGATGGCCTGGGACTGTGCACCACCAGCACCACTGGCATAAGGGCATGTCAGCATGGTGGCAGAGGGGTGCTGGTGGCGAAGGGGGCAGTGGCATCTGCCCACACCAGACCACGGCCAAGCCCCATTTAGGTGGGTGCCATGCACTGCAACAGACAAGGTCTGCCTGACAAACAGTCATGGTATCCCCAAGGAAGGACTTGCCCCTGTGGTAACAGTTTGGTGCAGTACACACAGCCAGTGTGTTCAGGGGCAAGAAGGTCACAGGTTCAAGGCCTACCTGTGCCTCCTGCCAACCTTGTCCTTATATTTTACCCAGTACTAAACCATGGTAATAAAGACAGAACCTTTATTGCAGATAGAATAAACATGCCTGAAACACCTATATTTTACCCTACAGAGCAGACACCATAAACATGTGCAATCCCTAGAGCAGAGTTTCCCAACTGCAGTCCTGGAGGGCCAAACACCATTCAGGTTTCATGCTGTCCCTAATAAATATGCCTGTGCTGCATTTGTATGCACTGCCCCCATTGTATGCAAATGTACCTCATGCATATTCATTAGGGACAGCATGAAAACCTGAACAGTGTTTGGCCCACCAAGACTGGAGTTGGGAGCCTCTGCCCTAGAGCAGTGTCCAACAGGGGCACACTCCCCCACACCCACAGGCTGCACTATCCAAAGCCTCATGAAGAGTCAGGCTGTTGGGCCCTGCGCGGAGCAGCATCTCCCAATACTGGCACCTACATACCTTAGCAATGCCATCCTAAACTTGGTAACACGTTCCACATATATCAAAAGGTTGCTTTGATTAATGTCAGCTAACAAATCCTAAGTTAAACACGATTTGTTGATAGAGATTCATCATAGCAACCTTTCTGATATCTGTGGAGTGTGTTCAGTTATTGCTTTTGACAGTGTTTACCCACCCAGGGAGTGACCCCAATAGTATTGCGTACCATAGCAATGCCCGCACTGTGCCCAGGACTGGTGAGGCGGCCAGGGCTGCCACAAACCTCCATATTTGCACAATGCTGGCATAGGTGTGGGAGTGTGTGTATGTCTATCCAGTGTGTTGTGGCTGCCCACACCTTACTGAGCCCACTTTGCTTGCACTGTTTCCAGTGTTAGCCTGCCAATGTGCATAATGAGGAGCAAGGTACTGTGGGTATGGCCCAGACAGGGTGGCCTGGGCAGGATGCATCTGCACAGGGTATAGAGCAATGGCTCGGACATTGTAGTGCCAGACCACCACCTGCATGGACAGGGTGGCCACAGCATGTCATGATGGGAGGTCACTCTCACCCTGACTGAGCAGTGACCACGGCATGGCTAGGTTCCCTCATAGTGCTGTACAGCATTTATCTCAAGTGATATTTATGGTTTTTTTTTTCTGGGGCCCAATCACTGACATGCCTGCTTGGTGTGTGTGCTCATATCCCATTTTTGGGTGCACATAGTTTTTCTAGGAACATGCACTATGTACTAGCTAGCAGACGGTCTGCAGTTAGCATGTGTATGGTTGGAACACCTTGCAGGGAGCAGTGGGTGGAGACTGACTGTGCCCTCTGCTGGTGAATGTCAGATAGTGGTGGGGACAGCTGAGCTTCTCCAGTGTTCTGTCTGTCTGCAATTGCCTTATGTGATGCATACAGATCGACATTAACTGCCCTGTAGGGGTGCCTGTTCATCAGCAGGACTGGGGTTGATGGTCCTCTCTACTGCCACCATTGCAGAGATGTACAATGTGGATCTGCTGGTGGGAGATCCTGTTCTCCCCCCCCTGTTCTCCCCCTCTCCCCCCCTCTCTCCCCCCCCTCCCCCCCTCCCCCCTCTCCCCCCCCTCTCTTCCCCCCTCCCCCCCTCCCCCCCTCTTCCCCCCTCCCCCCTCTCCCCCCCCCCCCCTCTCCCCCCTCTCCCCCCCTCCCCCTCCCCCCTCCCCCTCTCTCCCCCCTCCCCCCCTCTTCCCCCCCTCCCCCCTCCCCCCTCTCCCCCCCTCCCCCCCTCTCCCCCCCTCTCCCCCCCTCCCCCCTCCCCCTCTCTCCCCCCTCCCCCTCTCCCCCCTCCCCCCCCCCCTCCCCCCCTCTCCCCCCCTCTCCCCCTCCCCCCTCTCTCCCCCTCCCCCCCTCTCCCCCTCCCCCTCTCCCCCCCTCCCCCTCCCCCTCTCCCCCCCTCTCCCCCCCCTGTCCCCCCCTCCCCCCCCTCCCCCTCTCCCCCTCCCCCTCTCCCCCCCTCCCCCCCTCCCCCCCTTCCCCCCCCCTCCCCCTCTTCCCCCCCTCCCCCCCTTCCCCCCCTCCCCCTCCCCCTCCCCCCCTCCCCCCCTTTCCCCCTCCCCCCCTCCCCCCTCCCCCCCTTCCCCCCTTCCCCCCTTCCCCCCTCCCCCCCTTCCCCCCCTTCCCCCCCTCCCCAAGCCACAGAAAGCAGGTTGGGTGGTACTACATAATCTGCTTTTGCTTCCAAACACCCCCCTTCACTTACAACATGTGACCATGGCACGCACACAGCATATGCACTATTCTGGGTGCATCATAGTCCACAAGGACTAGACATGACTGGGACATACAGATCGACACAGGTGTATCCTAGGTGTGTCTGTAAGGACTACCTATTACACACTGGCACTGATGGGGACTTGCAGTACAGTCTATCTCAGCCAAGCCAGCTGCTGCGGACCTGGTGCTGGTTGCCCCACCTCACCCTCAGGGTGAGCACAGGACCCACACAATGTCACGGTCTGTAGCTACTCTGTGCCAGTAACACACATGGTCGGTTCCCCCTACCAGGCCTAGGTGCTATAGGGGTACATACCCCATTATGTGATCAGCTGTAGACTGCTGATCTGCATGTGCAGTGCATCATGGGTACGGGTGGGTTTGCCTTATCCTGGTAACCACATCAGACAGTTTGTGTGGTGACCTGCAGTCTTTCTGTAGCCTGCCAGCAGTGTGTTAGTAGCTATAGAGATGTAGCCTACTGGTTACTTCAATGACTGTGGAGGCAGAGGTCATGGGTTCAATCCCACAGTGGTGTAATCTGAAAAGGCTGTCTGAGGCATTTTCTTTTAATTTACATCAGTGCTGCCAGCAGAAACACCCTCAAAGTGCTGTAGCCTAAGGTGCCTCATAGGCGCCCTGTAAGGCGCCTTGTAAAGAGCCCTATAGGGCACATTATAGGGTGCCTTGGCAGACAGGGCACTTTATAATGTGACCTATGGGGCACCTTATAGGGCGCCTTATGAGGCACCTTAGGTTACGGCACTGTGAGGGTGTTTTTGCTGGCAGCACTGATTTAAATTTAAAAAAATGCCTCAGACAGCCTTTTTAGATTACACCACTGTGGGATCAAACCCATGACCTCTGCTTCCACTGTCATTGCAGTAACCAGTGGGTTACATTATTATTGCTTCTAACGCTGCGCTGGCATGTACGTAGGGTTAACGCGCGTTAACGTGCCACGGTGCCCACTATCGCGTGATAAATATTCTTGCTACCTTAGGACTGGAACGCCCACTCCTTATATGGCATTCTTCACATTATCACTGTAACTAGCACTGGTAACATTAGGACGGTTTAGTAAACATACCCCTAAGTGTTACGTGTATGATTTTCTCCCAGTTGGTGA
This sequence comes from Ichthyophis bannanicus, assembly GCA_033557465.1. Lineage (NCBI taxonomy): Eukaryota > Metazoa > Chordata > Amphibia > Gymnophiona > Ichthyophiidae > Ichthyophis > Ichthyophis bannanicus. The sequence goes on along the minus strand of CM066036.1, from coordinate 521,600,445 downwards.
AAGGTCTTATGAGTGCACCATGTGCAAAGAGCTCTTTGCTCTCAGGGAACAAATATGATCTCTGGAGGCTAGAGTAGCACCCATGAAGGAGCTGAGGCAGACAGAGAGGCACATAGATGAGACCTACAGGGATATATTAGAGAAGTCCCTCCCCCAGTCTGGCAGCCTCTCTGATGCTATGAAAGAGAGAGGTCACGTGAAAGGAGAGCATCATCTTGGTGTGGCAGGAAGTGATACTGTAACTGTGACCTAATCTGTAGGTGATGTTATACCCTCTCACATAGAGGATGTGTCGCCGAGGCCATGTGCCCATGAGGAAAGGGTTTAGACTGCCATTATAGTTGGCAATTCGATCACTGGGCATGTAAATATCTGGGTAGCTAGTGGATTTGAGTATTGCCTGGTAACATGCCTGTCTGGTGAGAAGGTAGCAGACCTCACATGCCACCAAGACAAAGTTTTAGATAGTGTTGGGGAGGAGCCTGCTGTTTTGGTACATGTTGGTACTGATGACATAGGGAAATTGTGAGAGGTAGATTCTGGAAGCCAAATTTAGGCTTTTAGGTAGAAAGTTGAAATCCAGAACTTCCAGGGTAGCATTTTCAGAAATGCTTCCCGTTCCATGCTCAGGACCCAAGAGGCAGGCAGATCTCCGGAGTCTCAATGCATGGATAAGGTGATGGTGCAAGGAAGAGGGCTTTTGGATTTGTTAGGAACTGGGCAACATTCTGGGGAAGGAAGGGGGGGGGCCTTTTCCGAAAGGATGGGCTCCACCTTATCTTGGGTGGAACCAGGCTGCTGGCATTAACCTTTAAAAAGGAGATAGAGCAGTTAATAAAGAAATTTAATGATAAAAAAGAGATATAGCAGCTTTTAAACTAGATAAGTGGAGAAAGCCGACAGTCACCCAAGAGCGCCTGGTTCGGAATGATGTATCCTTTAAGGATATTAGCAAAACAGGGAAGTCAGGGCTTCATAATAGTGAGGTTCCAATAAGGGTAAAAGTAACCATGTACTTTTAAGTACAAATCAGACAGAGTTGACAAGTTCCAAATTATCCCTGTCATCAAACAGCCAGACTGTTAATATTAGCAAAAAACAAACTTTGAAATGCCTGTATGCAAATGTAGACGTCTAAAAAATAAGATGGAAGAGTTAGAATATATAGCAATGAATGAAAGGTTAGATATAATTGCCATTATAGAGACCTGGTGGAAGAAGGATAACCAATGAGACAATGTGATAGCAGACTACAAACTATATCGCAATGATGGTGTAGATCACATTGGTGAAGGGGTGGCTCCATATGTTAAAGAGGGCATCAAGTCAAACAGGATAAAGGTTTTGCAGGAAACAAAACACACTGTAGAATCTCTGTGATAGAAATTCCATGTAAAAAAGGGAAGGGAATGACAGTGGGGTGTACTACTGTTCGCCTGGACAGGATAAGCAGACAGATGTTGAAATGCTAAAGAAATTAAGGAAGCTAGCAAAGTTTACAACACAGTGATAATGGGAGATTTCAATTATCCTGGTATTGACTGGGTCAATGTCACATCAGGACATGCTAGAAAGATAAAGTTTCTAGATGAAATAAATGACTGCTTCATGGAGCAGCTGGTTCAGGAACTGATTTGCAGGGATGCTATTTTAGACCTAGTCCTCAGTGGAACATAGGATCTAGTATGAGTGGTAACTGTTTTGGGGCCACAAGGCAATAGTGATCATAACATGATCACATTTGATTTAATAAATGGAGGGAGTATAGCAAGGAAATTGGCTGTGTTAGTATTAAACAATCAAAAAGGAGACTATAATAAAATCAAGGACATGGTTAAGAAAAAACTAAAGGAAGCAACTGCAAAGGTTAAGAATTTACATCAGGCCTGGGTATTATTTAAAAATACTATCTTGGAAGCCCAGACCAGATGTATTCCATGTTTTGAAAAAGGTGGAAGGAAGGCCAAACAACAACCAGCATGGCTTAAAGGTGAAGTCGGAGAGGCTGTAATAGTTGAGAGAATCTTTCAGAAAATGGAAAAAAGTGCCGAATGATGAAAACAGGAAAAAGCATAAGTACTGGCATTTAAATGCAAGGCATTGATAAGGTAGGCAAAGAGAAAATGTGAAAACAAGCTTGATGTAGAAGCAAAAGCGTATAATAAAAATGTTTTCAAGTATATTTGTAGCAAAATACCTATGAGGGAGCCAGTTGGATCATTAGATGATGGAGGGGTAAAAGGGCACTGAGAGAAGACAAGGCTATAGCAGAGAGACTGAATGAATTTTTTGCTTTAGTCTTTACTGATGAAGATATAGGAAACTTACCCATACCATTGGAAATGAGCTGATGGAGGGACTCAGATAGGACTGGAAATGGATGGGGGAGCTAGGACTGGAAATGGGCTGATGGTGGGGCTAGGTTAGGACTGGAAATGGGCTGATGGGGGGCTAGGACTGGAAATGGGCTGATGCAGGGACTAGAAGGGAGCGGATGCTGGGTGGGGCTGGAACTAGAAGGAAGCTGATGTTGGGGGAGGATTAGAATTGGATGGGGCTGGGAGAGTGAAATGGAGAGGGGAAAATATTTTGTGTGGGAGGGAAGAAAAATCTACAATTGGCCGGGTATTGGGAGAGTAAGTGGGGATTGAGGATGGAGGGGTAAAATTTGAGTGGATGAAATAGGAATGAGGAAAGAGCAAAAGGAGAAAGATTAGTATGTTAATGCAGATGTAGAGAGAGAATGGAAAAAACTAGAAGAGAGAAGAAAGGACAAATGGACAGCACATGATGGAGAGTTAGCAGAAGACACGAAGAAACCAGAAGAAAGTGGCTGGAGCAATTGCAATTGGAAAAAAAAATGCACAAAAGATAGAAAAATCTCTCTTTTTTTTGAATATATTAACTGGAATATGTCAGCTCTAGGAAATATGCATCATTAACGTCTGCGCTTTGTTTAGTACAAGAGGAAATTAATTTATATTTTTATTTCTACAGTGTTGTTGTACATTCCAAGTTTGGCTTTTGGGGTTCCCAGTGTAATTATTGTCTTCCTGTTTCTAAATTGTGATTACTTGTTTGGTGATGGTCTATGTTCTGCAGGTGTAACTGAGCTGAGGTATTCTGTTTATGTAATTCCTATTTGACATTGTCACTTGTTCTCTTTCCCCAGTAGGTCATGTATTGTTATTTTCTGAAATGTATTGGTTTAATATTTGCAGTGTTGCCTTTTGATAGGTAGAGTATGGTGCTTTGTGAGTCCTGGTAGTGCTGTTACGATACGGCGGCTGGTTTGCTATGGATTCTAAATGGGCAGTGTTTGTAGTAGTTCCTAATGTGCCTGGCGTTTGGCACTGGATTATAGTAATGTAGAAATCGTTTAGTCTTTCTTTATCCATACGCTCATTAAGAGGCATGTTTACTAAAAGTTAGTGTATGGTAACATTATGCAAATATATATGCAAATGAGGACTCTTATGCAAATGAGGCCCCGCACCAAGTCTCTGCACATGGCCCCGCACCTCCCTTGGGCCGCCCCTGCCTGGCCCCACCAAAATCACGGCATGGCAGGCAGCAAGCTGCTCGTGGGGCTTCCATCCTCCGTGGGCAGAAGAAAAGACATGATCACGGCAAAGACCCTTCTTGTCTGGGGCTGGCCTTAGGGGGAATTAGGGCGGAACTTGGGCTCCACCCCCAAAGAAAGAGCCCTTCCGCTGCCCCTGACCTGACATGATTTCTTGCAAGATAAACATATGCTGCATATCTGCTTTGTCTTGTTTGGGAAGGCTGTTCTGGTTAGAAGATCACAAATACAACTGGCTTAATTAATTTAAAACTGACCCTAACTGGAATCATTTATTTGTTCAACAACAGTTATGTACCACAGATATGTTAAACATTCTATGCAATTTGCATAAATAAAAACTCACAAATGCAATCTGAAAGGACTGGCAGCCCATCTCTCCACCTATCGGCCCATCCCTAGGGCTCTCTCTGACCAATCACTTAGGGAAAAGAAAGGTCTTTAGAGCTTCTTGAAATTGCCTCATATCCAGTTCCTGTCTCATCCCAAGGGGGAGCTTATTCCACCACATGAGACTTGCTGTCTTACAGTAAATGCTCACCCCCTCCACTTCTGCTGTCGCACTTCACGATGATCCAGGATAACCAACATACTACTCTGACTTGATCTTGACATCCAGCCAGGCTTGTAATTCCTGCAAATAACTCGCCCTCACTCTCAAAACCTTAAATGTCAACACTAGCAGCTTAAATACACACATCGCTCAGGCACTGGGAACCAATGCAATTGCTTCAAGGCATATCTAACCAATTCCTTCTGACCCTACCCGACACTACTCGTGCAGCTGCATTTTGAATCATTTACAGCCTCCTCACTAACACCTCTGGCAACCCCACAAGGTTGCAGTAATTCAACCCACAATCACCAGTGCCTGAGTAACCACCCGCATCGCTACATCATCCAAAAATGGGTGCAATTGGAGCACCATCCTCAACTTGCCAAAGGCTGTACAGACCACCTTGGAGACTTGGGTGTGCATCGACAAATCAGCATCAAGTAGCCCTCCCAAGTCTCTCATTTCCATTTTCCAACCCAGCCTCATCCCTTGAATACACAGCCACTTTGGCAATGCCTCAGGATCTAAGACCCCACAGACCATGACACTGATCTGTTTTAAAATCATCGCACAAAGCACTGCAGTTAAAAGAAGTGTTAATTTATTTTGTAAACTAATTTCATAAATGAAATGACAACATTCAAAATTTCTCCCTGGTGGCCCAGTACCATTCAATAATTCTGGCTTTCTTTTGCTGGAGAAAAACAATTATCTATAAAAGTAATTTTTAATGTGTGGTAATAAAAATAAACGATACAGCTCTGCTGTGGTTCACCTAAACTTTCTTCCCTGGTGGCCTATTGGTATTAAATAATCTTTACCACATGTATATATCATTTGTTACCAGTAAGAGAAAATGTTTTGGCATTTTATTGTATAAAAGACAAAAAGAGTATCTTTGCTCCGGTGTAATGACTGTTTGGTGCTAAGTGAACAGTTTGAGAGTTTGTTCTTTATTCTTTTGTTTTATCGTTAATCACATTTTCATTGCATGGCTCGACACTTAGGGGCATGTTTACTAAAGGTCAGTGTGTGCTATCTGCTGCAGCACCTATGTCATGCTTATGGCCTGGTGGCACAGAAAGGTAGGCATCTGTGGGAGAATCCAGACTAGAACAATAACAAGGGTCCTTTAATCATTCCTCAGGCATATCTTTTTAGGATGGGGGCACATTAAAGGATCATTTTTTATTCTATATTCTTCAGGATGGTACATAATTCAATACATGGAAATAAGTTGTGATAAATATTTACAAATTCTTTACCATTTGCCAGTGATGCATGATGCGATATTTTCTCTACCATAAGGCACTGCTTATATTTGATGCTAATATCCTACAGATTTGGTTACATTAACTACATAATTACCCCGATACTTCTTGATAGTTTTCTGACTTATATTCTTTATCATCACCATCGTTATCTTTGATATGAGGACTGACGTGCAAACTTCCAGTTTTCTCGGTGCTCTGTTTGTTTTTTATTTTGCCCATGTTTTCAATGCTTGAACTTCTTTGATATCATTGCTTTAGACAGTTCTCCATTTCTTTTCTCTCTTTTTAAGCTAGCTAGTTGTATTATACCTTTGAAATGAACAGAACATTTCCTACAAAGGGTTTGAAATGCTGTTAGTGTTAGAGTCCTTGGAGTAGAAGGATGCAAGCTGTCTAATAAAAATGTGCCAACTAGGAGCCAACTTGAGGTGGCAGATTCCATGCATTGCCATGTGGAAAGTCCTGGTTGGATACCCTCGTTGGCCTTCTGCTCCTCTAGTCAGCTAGGATGGTGTTCTGTGTGAGGCAGCATTCACAGCCATTAGGAGGAAGAAAGTTGTAGTCATTGCTTAAGGGTAGCACTAAGGAGTTGCAAACTAGGGCTGATGTAAGTCCACCGACACAGCACTGCGTTTTGGACCCACAGCCCTTCAGTCTGGTGAATGCTATCTGAGTTGTGGTTTTTGCCTTGGAGCTATTTACATTGGCTGTCCCTAATGCAGGATCCTGACTGGACTGAAGGGCTGTGGGTCTGAAACTCTGTGCATTTTCTGGCTCGAGCTTTAACTTCACTTAAAAGCTAAGTTACAAAAAACTGTCTTTTACATTTTAAAAGTCTACATTAATAAATTGATTAAAAGGAATGTTTATTTCTTGAGGGTTTACACCCCCCCCCCCCATTACAAACAATATGACAAAAAAATAATTTTTGGCTTACGTTGGATGCTTCATTACAAACAATCCGACAAAAAAATAAATTTGCCTTATGTTGGGTGCTCTTAAGCCTGGCTCTGCTATATTGTTGTGAATTGTCAACGCTTTATAACTTGGATGTTGACTGTTCGATTTATCAAATGTTTGACAGACAGCCAGAGTAACTTATCCTTGTGTCTGACTTCTGCAAATCCCATGGCTGATGACTTCATAGTAGGGCTTCAACACACAGTGGAGGAACAATCACTAACAGCTGGCACGAGGCACTTCAGCCAATCCTGCTTTGAATGCTTGACAGGCAGCCAGAGTATCCTATCCCTGTCTGACATCTGGAAATTCCATGGCTGATGATTTCACAGCAGTTCTGCAATTTACACAGCCAACCAAAAGGACAGACAAGCATTTTGACTCTTATTTTCAGAGGGCTAAGGAGTGTTGGTTTGGGTTTTAGGATTCCAAAGGAAAGATAAAATTTTTGCTATGGTTAGGGTAGGAGTGCAAAGTTAAAAAAAAATAAAGCAGACTAGCTTTGCTAGCGGCACTAGCACTACTGCCATAGGGTTGTGTATGGGGTAAAGGTGGAATGTAAACACAAAGAACTACAAGCCTGACATGATTATGGTCCCTTTGCTTTGCTATATCAAAGCACAGAAAGAAGATTCAGATGGCATGGCAGCAGGCCCAACATGCATTGAAGCAAACCACCATGGAAGACAGGGGTGATGCTCATTAGCACTGGCACGAAGTAGGCAGCAGGCAGCATCAAGGGTGGTGACCTGCTGCATTGGGGAAATGATAGCCCTGAATAATCATCACCTGAACATGATTGAGAATGTGGGGTTTAAGAGACAGCTGCTTCTCACAGTTCCTGCTTACTGAGTGTTCTATAGGACAAGTGTTCATATAGTCCATTCAGAAGTGAGGGCACTAGTCTTCAAGAAAGTTAACTTTGCCAAGATGCAACAATACCTCAAGAAGTCATTAGTGGGATGGGAACAGTTGGAGAATGTTGAAAGAAGTGGGCAAAACTGAAAGGAGATATTTTAAGGGCAACAAACTTTTTATTAGGAAAGTAAGTAAATGCAAAAGGAAAAGGAGACCACTAGTAATCAAAAGAAGTAAATGAAAAGGTGAAGAAAATGAGGATGGCCTTCACAAAATACAAAAGATCACAGAAAGAGGAAGACAAGCATCAATATCTAGAAAAGCTAAAAAAGCTAGGAAAGTAGTCAGGAAAGCAAAGATACAAATGGAAGAAAAAATAGCCAATGTAGTAACTTGGGGGGACAAAACATTTTTCAGATATGCTGGTGAGAAGATGACATGCAAAAGTGGTATTGTCAGACTAATGGATGAAGAGGAGGAATATTTAGAAGCTGATGAGGATAAAGCGGAACTGCTTAACAAATATTTCTCTTCTGTGTTCACAAATGAAGGGCCAGGAGCAGGTCCTCAGAAAACACTGATAAATAGGAATAGAAGTGAGGTGGATCTTGAATGATTTTCAGAAGACTGTGTTTGCTACAAGCTAGCTAAACTAAAAGTAGACAAAGTGACGGGGACAGATGGGATATATTTGACAGTATTAAAGGAGCTTAGGTAAGTTCTAGTGGCTCCACTGTCTGATTTTTTCAATGCTGCCTTAGAGTTGGGAGTGGTCCTAGAGAAGGGCATATGTGGTCCCTTTTCAGAAAGGCAGAAGTAAGGATGAGGTTGGGAACTGCAGGTTGGTTAGTCTGACCTCTGTGGTAAAGTATAATAATGGAAACATTACTAAAACAGAGGATAGTGAGGTTTCTAGAATACAATGAATTGCTGGATCCGAGGCGGTATGGTTTTACTAGAGGCAGGTCTTGTCAGACAAATCATTAATTTCTTTGACTGGGTGACCAGAGAATTGGTGTATTTAGATCCTCAGTAAAGTCTTTGAAACTGTTCTGCATAGGTGACTTATAAATAAATTGAGTACCCTAGGGACTGACCTTAAAGTGACTGACTGGGTTAGAAATTGGATACAGGTTAATGGAGTTCATTCTGAGGAGAAGTATGTTACCAGTGGTGTGCCACAGGGATCTGTCCTTGGACCAATTCTTTTTAACATTTTTGTAAGTTATATAAGTTATATTGCGGAAGGGCTCTTTGCGTATGATACCAAAATCTGCAATAGAGTAGACATCCAGGAAGATATAGATAACAATAGGAGGGATCTAGCGAAGCTTGAAGAATGGTTGTGATTTTGACAGCTGAGATTTAACACTAAAAACACAGTCATACATTTGGGCTGCAAAAATCAATGGGAGCAGGACAGTATAGGGGCTGAAGACTTCTGTCCATGAAAGAAGAGTGTAATCTGGGAGTGATTGTTTCTGATGACCTTGAGGTGTCTTAACAGGTAGAAAAGGATACAAGAAAGCCAGAAGGATGCTTGAGGGCATAGGGAGAGGAATGACTAGCAGGAAGAAGGAGGTGAAAGCGCCTTTGTAGAAGTCTATAAAATAATGAATGGAGTGGATTGGTAAATGTAGATTGTTTGTTTACTCTCAAAAAGTAGACAGACTAGGGGACATTTAATGAAGCTACAATGTAGCACATTTAAGATTAATCAGAGGTACTATTTTTACACTCAATGCATAATGAAACTCTGGAATTTATTACCAGAGGAAGTAGTAAAAGCTGTTAGTGTAGCTGGATTTAAAAGAGTTTTGGACGAATTCCTGAAAGAAAAATCCATAAACCATTATTAAAGAGGACTGGGGAAATCCACTGTTTACTCATGGGACAAGCACCTTCTGAGAACCTGACAGGAACTTGTGAACTAGATTGGCCCCTGTTCGAAACAGGATACTAGGCTTGATGGACCCTTGGTCTGACCCAGTATGGCATATCTAAATTAAGCCATTGGGGAGTCCTCATTTGGAGTATTGTGTGCAATTCTGGAGACTCCCACCTTCAAATAGATATAAACAGGACAGAGTTTGTGGCTACCAAAGTGATCACTGGGCTCCCTCATAAGGCACAGACTTAAAGATCTCAATGTTATTGCGTGTGTGTGTGTGGGGGGGGGGGGGATATGATTTTTTTTTAAGTGCCATCAAGTCAATGCTGATTCCTGGTAAACCAGCAGTCCTTGGATTTTCTTGGCAAGGTATGACCAGAACTAGATTCCCAGGCCTTTTCTTCCAAGGCAATGGAGGGTGAAGTGACTTGCCCAAGGTTATAAGTACTAGTGGGACTCAAACCCTGATCACTTGGGTACTAGGCTACTCCTCCTCTATGATAGAGGCAAGGCTGGTCCAATAGTTTCTGCTGCCCCAGGTAGAAGTCTTGGCTGTGCCACCCCTCCTCCTCATACCGCATCGCCGCCTCCACTGATTCCATCAGCGGAATGGGGCAAGGAACGGCACACATAGCCTGCTACTTCTCATCCCCTCTGACACAGCTTTCTGTTGGAGGGGGGTCAGAAGCAGCAGGTCATGTGTGCCGAAGCACATGGTCTGCCACAGGCGCCATGCCACTCACGGAGGTCTGCTGCCCTAGGCGGCCGCCTAGCCCACCTAGTGGATGGGCCAGCCCTGGATAGAAATGTTTAAATATTTCCATAAGCAAAACGAAACCCCAGCATAATGAGAGAGAACCCCTGTACAATAACCTTTTGTCAGAGTGATCATTCAAAAGAGGGAGGAATTAAAACCCTCCCCTCGCCGTGACCACTCCTTTTAATTATTTGAAACACAGTGTAATAGTTAAAACACTTAACTTGTAAGCTTTTCCACGAGCTTGAAGAAACCATAGAAATTGTGATGGACGATGTGGCCGCACTACTAGAAGTATAAAGGTTTGTTTAGGAGATCATGCCTCCCGTCTTCGCATGAGGAACTTGACAGCGCCCTTGGTAGAACACTGTTTGCAAAAAACGCATGCTTTTGATCTTCTTAAATGGCGCATTCTGGATAGTATTCCACCAGATCCCAGGGGAAGAGATCAGGTTTCCAAATTACAAAAACTAGAACAATGTTGGATTTTTAAACTATGGACGGTTTCCCCTTTGGTTCTAAATGCATCTTTGGAATGGGACAGCATGATTTAATTCAATATCTTCAGTATTTTAACACGTTTTGCCACATAATTAGTCAACCTCTGCTCATTCAACCAATAGGAATAGGGGATTCCCTGACTCATAGGGTTCCCCCTGCTCCATTGGCTGTGGTAAGCTTCACCAAATGGGATGAAATGTTTGAATGAGTTCCTTAACGGCAGATACGGGTTCGTCAAGTGCTAACGTCACATGCCGATTCTTTAAAGTCTGAGCGCTCTGCTTTTCGGACATTGAAGCTTACATGGCTGCAGGATTTTTTCAGCCTGATGCAGGGTTAAGAATTTTTCTGACCCGAAACGTGCCACATCATCCATCACAACCTCTGTGGTTTCTTCAAGCTCGTGGAAAAGCTTACAAGTTAAGTGTTTTAACTATTAAACTGTTTTTCAAATAATTAAAAGGAGTGGTCACGGCGAGGGGAGGGTTTTAATTCCTCCCTCTTTTGAATGATCACTCCGACAAAAAGTTATTGTATAGCGGTTCTCTCTCATTACGCCGGGGTTTAATTTTGCTTAGGGGCTTGTTTACAAAGCCGCGGTAGTGGCTTCTGCCCGATATCGGACCCTCAGTCCCATTGAGATAGTAAACAAGCCCCTTAGTTTAGTTTTACCTTGTGCGGGGTTTTTTTCAGTAGTTGTTTAAATATTTCCATGGCATCAATGCACAGGTAAAGAGTCTCTTCATTTGAAAGAAAGCTCTAAAGTGAGGGGCATAGGACGAAGGTGAACGGAGACAGACTCAGGAGTAATCTGCGGAAATATTTCTTTATGGAAAGAGTGGTAGATGCTTGGAGTAGTCTCCCAGTGGAGGTAGTAGAGACAAAAACTGTACCTGAATTCACAAAAGCATGGGACAAACACAGAAGATCTCTAAGGTAAAAAAAGGGATTGTAGAACTTAGTAGTTGATATGGAAGGACAGACTAAATAGGCTATATGTCTTTATCTGCCATCATGTTTTAATGTTTACTGAAGGGTTAGAAGGAATAGACTGTCTTTCTGTGGATGACACAAAGATTTGCACCAGAGTGAACACCCTGGAGAGAGTAGACAACAAAAACTGGAAAACAGGTTGAATGCGTAGCAGTTAAACTTTTTTTAAATTTTATTTGTATTCATCATTTTCAATTGACAATTCCAATAAATTACTTCTTGTAATAGAAACCATTGGGGGGAAGGGGGGCAATACAATGCAAAACATATATTAAGAAATTTCAAACAATCATATCCAAGTGCCCAGTACACATCTACAAATAGGAGGTGGGAGGGTCCTGAACTCCTGAAATGCCAGGTTTTTGGAATTTTTAACCCTTTTCTGTAAGTTCCCCAGGCAGTTGAAGTTCGGCGCCTACTTATTGCATCAACTGCTTCCTTATTTATGAGGTTTTACTTTCTAAACCAAGAAGGTCTAAAGCATATAATGGACATATAAGAGATGCTTTACAACATTATTACAAGAAACCTCATATAAATATCATTCGGAGGATGTTCCAATTCATTGTTTAAGTGTTAATGCCTGGTGTGTGTAATAAGATACCTCTTTTTCAAGATTTGCTTAACAATAAAGATCCAGGCTTTGTGTTTATTAACGAGTCATGGTTACATTCTGAGAATGATCCAGCAGTATTTGAAAATTGTCCTCTAGATTATAGTTTTATAAATGTTCCATGGGTGACTAAAATAGGAGGGGGGGGGGGTGTTACTGATTTTACACAAGTCTTTTTTTCATTTGAAATTGTTAGAAACTATTAGTTCGCTGGACTTGGAAGCCCGGCCTATACTGTGAAGTTTCTGCTTTTCAGGTGAAAAGTTTATTTTTATTCTGGTCTACTGCCCAGGAGAGTGGTAGACCAGAGTATAAGACTTTTATTATGATATTCTATCAAATTGGATTACTGCTTTTCCCAATTGATTATTCTTAGGAGGTATTAATCTTCATCTCGAACATACACAAGATATCAATGCTCAGGATTACATCGCATTTTTGCATGCATTTGGTTTTTCAGTAGCTCTGCTATCCTCCACTCATAATTCTGGCCATTATATTGACCAATGTGCATATTATTTTCCCTCTACATCTAGCTGCTCGATCTCTGATTTTACTTCCTCCATGATAATCTGGACGGATCATTATTTGTTAGAATTTACTTTTCATTTTCCCTCTATTAAGGTTAATAAAAATATATTTGAGAGATTTTATGTGCATACAAACTCCCCCCGCCCCCCAATCAGTATTGGAATATCTCAAACAGAATCAGCTATATTGTCCTTAGTCAATAGAACACATGATATTGCTAATAAAATTGCCCCAGTTAAATGTAAGAGAAGGTCAGCTCATAAACACAAAGTTCCATGGTATTCTGTGGAATTGGTAGCATCTAGAAGGGAGTGTAGAGCCTTGGATCTTAAATGGAGAAAATCATACTATAATCTAGACAAACACAAATGGAAGGTTAAATATAAACTATATAAGGTAATGTTTCACCAGGCAAAGAAACAATACTATGAGAAAGAGATCTTATCATCACTAATGCAATCTAAAACACTATTCAGAGTTGGCCACATCCCTATTAAAGGATAAAGTCAAATTAAAGCCCGATCTATCCTCGAAAGCCTAATATTTGGCAGATTTTTTGCAACTAAAAATTTACAGTTTACATACTAATTTACTCATAGATGACATGTGTTTTGATGACCTTCTTACATTAATTTCATAGGAAAATCAAGCTGGTCCTTTTCCTGTAAATCACTCATGGTTGGAATTTTTTCCACCTACAGTGAAGAAAGCAGGCAACTTTTTAAAAAAGTATTCTAAGAAATACTCGCCTGTGGACCTTTGTTCAAATTATTTCTATCAGGCTGCACCTCCTGATTTCCATGCCTGTTTTTTCTGGATTAGTACAGAATTATTGTTACAGGGCATATATCCTTGGGAACTGGGAAGTATTATTCTTTCCCTGATTCCCAAGGATAAAAAAGCCAGTTTAGCAGATGTAGCGAATTTTCATCCTATCACAAATATTCCATTAATGGTTAAAGTATTAGAAGCCATAGTAGCTACACAGCTAGACCAATACTTAGACAAATTTAGTTGCCTGGAAAACTCACAATTTGGTTTCAGGAAGGCACACAACACTGAGTTGCTTTTAAAGATCCTTACTTCAGACATAAATACTGCCTTATCTAAAGGCCATATAGAGGTTTTATTACAGTTTGATCTCAACACAGCCTTTGATTTGGCCGACCATGACATTCTGTTGGCCATTCTGGATCATCTTGAGATTTCAGGGTTAGTGCATAAATGGTTTTTGGGTTTTTTAAAGAACAGGTCATATCAGGTCAAGATTGGAGTGGATTGCTCTGGAGAATGGAACGCCTGTTGTGCTGTTCCACAGGGCTCCCTACTCTCTCCAACACTCTTTAATTTTCTCACGATAACATTTGTGAATCTGTTGGCTTTCTCCTCAAAGCAATCTTAAGTTATATACTTATGCAGATGATATTTCTGTTCTGTTAACATTCACATCACTGTCAAGTGACTTTTATTCACAAATTAGTAATACCGTACAGTTACTTGAGAAGTGGGGGAGAACTTTGCAATTACAGTTAAACATATCTAAAAAAAGGCTCTTTGCTTTAATAATGCTAAAACGCCGCTGTGTTCTTTAGTTGAGGCATCAAAATAATTAAATCTATTCTTTGACCCAGTACTCCATGTTCTCGGAGTTTTACTGGATGAAAATTTATCATTTGAGGCACATATTAGCTCTGTTGTAGCAAGGTCTTTTTTCAGATTGCGTTAATTACGTAGAATCAAATCTTTTTTCTCTGTAATTCACTTTTGGCTTTTAGTTCAAAGTACCATTCTTACTTACTTGGACTATGGAAATATTTTATTTTTGAGCTGTTCGCAGAGGCAGGTGAAACATCTGCAGCTCTGTCAAAATACTGTGGCTCGAATTTATGGTGTATCTAGATATATACCCCAGTGACCCCACAGTTTCATGAATTACATTGACTTAGGGTCTTGAATCAGGCTAAATTTACATTTTACATGATTTTTTACAAATTTTTTAAGGGTATGTGCCCGAATATTTTGCCTCACTTTTGACCCCAAATTTAGCAATTCATTTTAAACATTTACAGGTTTCTAATGCTATTTTGTCTCCTTCATAAAAAGGTATTAGTTTAAAATCCAGATTTAAAAAGACAGTTCCATATATGGCAGCGGAACTAAGGCCACAGTTACCAAAAGAGATTTAATTAATTTATTTATTTATTTATTTGAGGGTTTTTTATACCGCGCTCTTTAAAATCAGCACGGTTTACAGTTAGAACAGATTTGTACAGTGTGGTGCGGCGGCGTCCGTACTGTACTTACAAAGAACAGGGATTACAACTTGGCTAGCTGTGGCACTATGTAAATCTACTCTGTCTTTCTTACACTTTTGTAAGAGTCTAAAATCTTGGCTGTTCAATAACTAACAAACTTTAGTCATGAAATTTTTCATGCTTTTTGTTAACCGCACTGAATCACTGTGAGTATGGAGGTATATAAGCATGTATTAGATTACATTAGATTAGAAGGACTCAAATCCAGGAAAAACAAATAAACAAGGAATACACTAAAATGAGGAAAAGAATAAAGATCTGCCTGCTAACCAATATTACATATAACCCCTAGGAATTAACTGAGACAATCATGGTGGAAGAAGTTGGAGTACTAACCCAGGTCTGGAACTCAGAAAGAACATAAAGTCTGCTGGTTCACAGAAAATGTACAGAACAGACTGCAGTTCAATTGCACATTTACAGTTGTCTTGCAGATCAACCCCTAAATGTACAATATCTCCTAAAAAAAGTGGCCAGTGAAATGGCTTTGGACTATATATGCACACATATTTGACACAGTTAAGAAAGGAAATATCAGGATATAGTATAACAACTGGGACATTGCCAGAACATGATTATTTGATAACCAAATACCAGAAATACTGTGTAAACCTATAATATGACTTATAATTTTTTGTCGGATCGCTCACCGATGAATGGAAATTTTACCACTCTCGAAGTGAGCCCTCCATTTTATTCAAGTAATATTTAAAATGGCCCATCACAGGTCATTGTATCAGGTGCACAGCACATCCAGCCGTTGCTCCTGCACTGCGAGAACCAAAGTCTATGTAAAGGACGTTTCCAAATGGTTTGTAAAAACCTTCAAACCTTCAAACATGGCTTAAAGCAATGAATCATACGTCTCCTTCACTGGTTAAGAAGATCTGGTATAGTAGATTGGACAGTTTCCATCACTCTATGCGGCTGATGGGATGATTCCTGATTGGAGCGTTCTAATGGAGTGCCTCTATCGATGGCTTTAAAGTCATTTTCATTGCTTTAAGCCATGTTTGAAGGTTTTTACAAACCATTTGGAAACGTCCTTTACATAGACTTTGGTTCTCGCAGTGCAGGAGCAACGGCTGGATGTGCTGTGCACCTGATACAATGACCTGTGATGGGCCATTTTAAATATTACTTGAATAAAATGGAGGGCTCACTTCGAGAGTGGTAAAATTTCCATTCATCGGTGAGCGATCCGACAAAAAATTATAAGTCATATTATAGGTTTACACAGTATTTCTGGTATTTGGTTATCAAGTAATTCATTGAGATTTAATTGAGTTGATTCCATAGGGTGTATTGTTAGTTTAGAGCATGATTATTGGCACCCTTATAAACAATTCAAATCAGTTTGAACGGAAGAACCACATTCCCATTGCAGTAAACTTAGATGTACCTGTGATCAATTGTCAGTACTCACGTGACTTCAATTAACCAATGAATGAGGGCTCTAATATTTAAATTGGCCACATTCACTCCTGTTCCAGTTTCACAATGACGAAGACAAGAGAGCTGTCTGAGATTGTCAGAAAAGCCATTATCACCAAACATCAAACTTCAAAGGGGTACAAGGTCATCTCCAAAGACCTTGGGATTCCTGTGTCTACAGTTTGCAATGTTATTAAGAAGTTTTCTGCTCATAAAACTGTCAAGAGCCTCCCAGAACAATCTGGAGTGGTGGTTTCAATCTGCACCATACACCACACACTAAACAAAGAAGGACTTCATGGGCAACAGCGAATGAGAACCCCACTGCTCAAAGACAAACATAAAAAGGCATGTCTAATCTTTGCCCAAACCCTTCTTGAGAAACCACAATCCTCCTAGGAAAATGTTCTGTGGACAGATAACACCAAACGATCCCTTTGGCAATGCAGATCAGTGATACATTTTTGGGCAAAGAAATGAAGCTTATCAGAAAATAAACACCCTTTCTATAGTTAAATATGGTGGAGGTTCCATAATGTTGTGGAGCTGTTTTGCTGCCTCAGGAACCAGAAGCCTGCAATGTATTAAAGTAATCATGAAGTCAGAGGACTACCAAAGTATTTTGAAGTGAAATGTGCTATCTAGTGTCAGAAAGCTAGGTCTCCATCAAAGGTCATGGATCCTTCAGCAGGACAATGACCCAAAACATACATCCAAAAGTACCAAAGAATGGTTAAAAAGGAACAAATGGACTGTTTTAAACTGGCCAGCAATGAGTCCTGATCTCAATCCAATCGAGAACCTTTGGAAAGAGCTGAAATCTGCCATTTGTAAAAGGAATCCTGGAAACATTCATGAGCTGGAACAAATCATAGTTGAAAAGTGGGAGAAACTACCAGCAGACAGATGTAAGAAATTTATAGATGGCTACAAGAAACATTTGGAGGCTGTCATCACTGCCAAGGGTTGTGCAATCAAATATTAGTGAAGGGTGCCATTAATCCTATCTAGGTCATATTTAGGTTTTTCTCAGAAACTGCCTCATCTAAGTTGCACAGACATCTTTTTTTTTGTTGTATACCTTTGAACGAACTATTAAAATATTATGATGACATACAGTTGGAATATTTCCAATTATTTCTCAAGATATTGTACACAGCATACCTAAAATGCAAGGATGCCAATTATGTTGACCACAACTGTACAAGGGAAATTCAGCCATAAAAGCCTACTGAATTGGGACATTTTTGGCTTCTTTTCTACACAGCTCTAGCCAAATCTGGAAAGGCTATAGTTTTGCACCTCAAGAGCTGAACCTCTTGGTTATAAAAAGTAATTTTAATACCTAGGGGTATGTTTACTAAACTGCGCTCAAGTGCGAGGCGCACATTAGCGTGCGCTAAGGTACCTTAGCGCACGCTAATGATGCGCATTTGTGCCCTGCACATGTGCGCGCCGCACTAAAGTGCCCGCTCATGTGCGCGGCGCGCTGATGTGCGATAAAGGCGTGGAAAGGCTCTCGGAGGGCAGAGGAAGGCTCCCCAGGGGCGGAGAGAAGGGGTCAATGGGTGGAGAGTGGGAGGGGAGAGGCTCCCCGCACAGGAGCGGGGCTGAAATTCAAGTAAAAAAATACTGCGAGTGAAAACCTCGCGGTAGAGCTGATTTAAAGGGAAGAGAAACCATTTCTGTAAGCAATGTAACTCAATACCAGGGAAACCTACAAAAAGTGAGCAGTGTGATACATGTGCACGGAACAAAAGGGCAAATAAACATTAAAAATGACCCCAACAAAATATAAAAAAATTATAATCAAGCTGGGCAATAGTGATAGTAATGGGAAACATAAAAAAACACTCCCAAGAAAGCCACAAAAAATAAATATGAATTTTAGAAGGGTCTACGCTCCGTCCCCATACAAGGTGAATGATCCCACAGTGAAATAGCACTGATCAGGGTTTCCCTCTCCATTGGACAGGTTACCTATGGCATGCACATGTTCCACAACAGCAGGGCGGCCAGGTTGGAATGGGCAACTGGACAGATGCTGGGAAAGGGGATTCAGAGGGCTGCAGGCGGCACATGCTGTGGTGCAGCTGGGGCACAGTGCGGACTAGGCAGATGCCTAGATGGCACTTAGGAATGCTGAAACTAAACAGCAGCCAGACAGCAACTGATGAGGGCCCAACATGGGCATGAGAGTGTTTAGCACAGTGTCACAGGGGATAGTACCCATCAGGTACCCCCAAGGGTACAGAACATTGGCAGGCAGTGATTGGGGGACGTGCGGACAGATATGCAGGCACCCCTATCCCAGAACCCGCACCATAGGCAGCCACCTACCCGCACACAGGATGGCCTGAGACTGCGTACCACCAGCACCACCAGCAGAAGGGCATGTCAGCATGGTGGCACAGGGGTACTGGAGGTGGAGGGGGGCAGTGGCAGCTGCCCAGAGCAGACCATGGCCTAGCCCTGTGTAGGTGGGAGCAATGCACTGCAACAGACAGGCCCTGCCAGACAAACAGTCATGGTATCATCAGGGAATGCACTGTCTCTGTGGCAACACGGTGGTGCAGTGCACACAACTAGTGTGTTTGGAGACAGAAGGTCACAGGTTCAAGCCCCAGCTAGGGCTCCTGGCAATCCAGTCCCCATATTTTACCCACAACTATATTGTGATAGTAAAGACGAACCTTTATTGCAGAAAACATAAGCATGGCTCAAACACCTCTATTTTACCCTACAGAGCACAGACACCAGAAATATGCACATTACCTACAGCAGATTCCCCCAAATGCAGTCCTGGAGGGCCACAAATCCTTCGGAGTTTATGCTGTCTCCAATCTAAGGATGGAGTGGTACTGGTGGTGGAGGTGGCAGCAGCTGGTGGCAACAGCAGACCATGGCCTAGCCCTGTCCAGGTGGGTGACATGCACTGCAACAAACAGGCCCTGTCGGATGTACAGTCATGGACTCCCCAGGGAATGTAGCATATCTGTGCCAACACGGTGGTGCAGTGCACACAGACAGTGTGTGCAAGAACAGAAGGTCACAGGTTCAAAGCCCAGCTGGGGCTACTGCCAATCCAGTGAACATTTTTTTCCCACAACTAAACCGTGATAGTAAGGACAAACCTTTATTGCAGAGAACATACGCATGGTTCATACGCCTATATTTTACCCCACCGAGCACAGACACCATAAACAGGCGCATTACCTAGAGCAGAGTCTCCCAAATGCAGTCCTGGAGGGCCTAACACCATTCAGGTTCCATGCTGCCTCTAATAAAGATGCCTGTGCTACATATCGATGCACCACCCCCATGGTATGCAGATGTATCTCATGCATATTCATGAGGGACAGCATGAAAACCCGAACAGTGTTTGGCACACCAGGACTGGAGTTGGGAACCTCTGCCGTAAAGCAGCAGCCAACAGGGGCAGACACACACCCACACCCACAGGCCCCATTGGCCAATGCCTCCTGGAGAGGCAGGACATTGGGCCCTGCGTGCATCTCCCAATACTAGCACTTGCATACCTTAGCAATGCCACCCTACACCTGGGTATACGGTACACAGCTATCAAACGTTTGCTATGATTACTGGCAGATTGCAATTCCTACGTTAAGCACAGTTTGCTGATTCTCCATCATAACAACCTTTTTGATGTCTGTGGTGTGTGCCTCAGGTCTGGTCTCTGACAGTGTTTACCACCATGGGGAGTGACCACCAACAGTATTGCGTACCATATCCATGCCTGTACTGTGCCCAGGACTGGTGTGGTGGCCAGGGCTGCTAAACTCCTCTATAGTAGCACAATGCTGGCATAGGTGTGGGTGTGTGTGTCTGTCTATCCAGGGAGTGGTGGCTGCAAACACCCTCCACAGCCCACACTGCCAGCACTGTTGCCAGTATTGGCCTGCCAATGTGCATAATGAGGAGCAAGGTACCATGGGTATAGTCCGGACAGGGTGGCCTGGCTAGGATGCATCTGCACAGGGCATTGGGCACTGGCTGGGACATTGTAGTGCCCGGCCACCACCTACACAGACAGGGTGGCCTCAGCATGTCCTGCTGGGAGATCACTCTCACCCTGACTGTGCAGTTACCACAGCATAGCTAGGCACCCTCATAGTGCTATATAGTATTTCTTTCATGTGATATTTATGTGTTTCCTTTTGGGGCCCGGTCATTGATATATCTGCTTGTTGTGTATGCTGACATCCCAGTTCTGGGTGCATATTTTTCCACAAGGAACATGCACTATGGACTAGCTAGCAGACTGTTTGCAGCTGGTATGTGTCTTGATGGACTGCCTTGCAGGGTGCAGCAGCTGAAGGATTGCTGCAGGAGAATATCAGATAGTGGTGGGGTGCAGCTTAGCATATCCAGGCCTAATGTCTGTCTGCTATTGTGTTATGGATGTGTACAGAGCTGCATTGGCTGCCCTGCAGGGTGTCTGTTCCCCCCTACTGCCACCATTGCAGGGAGATAGAATGTGGATCTGTTGATGGAAGACCCTGTTTACCACCCTCAGCCCTGGAGATGGAAGGTGGTGGTGCATAATCCTCCTAGGGGTCCATGGGGGCTACACCTGACTGAGACAGACAGACAGATATATCCAAGGTGTTTCTGCAGAAACTAACTACCTCACACATTTAGCACTGCTGGGGACCTGCAACATGGCCTATTTCTGCCATGGAAGGTGCTGTGGACCTGGTGCTGGGCGCCCCACCGCACACTCAGGGTGAGCACAGTACCTGCACAATGTGACGGTGTGTAGCTACTCTGTGCCAGTAACATACACGGTCAGTACCCCCTACCAGGCCGAGGTGCTGTGGGGCTGCACATGGTCAGTTCCCCCTACCAGGCCGAGGTGCTGTGGGGGTGCATACCCCATCTTGTGTTTATCTGTGGACAGCTGATTTGCATGTGCAGTGCATCATGGGTACGGGTGTGCTAACCCTATCCTGGTGACCACAGCAGACTGTCTGTGTGGTGACGTGCAGTCCCTCTGCAGCCAGCCAGGGGCTTGATAGCAGCTATAGAGCTGTAGTCCAATGGTTACTTCACTGCCTGTGGAGTTAGAAGTCATGGGTTCAAACCCACAGAGGGGTTATTTGATAGGGCTGCCCAAAGCATTATCTCTTTTTAATGTACATTATTGCTGCCAGCAAAAACATTCTCAGCGTACTGTACCCATAAGGTGCCTCTGAGGGCGCTTTATAGGGCGCCCTATAGGGCACCTTATGGTTACCGTCCATATAAGGTGCACTATACGTTATCCTGTGGAGCGACTTATAGGGTGCCCTATAGGGGACATTTTAGGGTGCCGTGGCGGACAGTGCACTTTATAATGTGCCCTATGGAGTGCCTTATAGGGTGCCTTATGCGGCACCTTCAGTTACGGCACGTGAGGGCGTGTTTGCTGGCAGCAATTAATAAAATACAAATAAAGTGCTGCAGGAAACAATACGTACATTGCAAAGCTGATGCCTCAGCCAGCCTTACATATTAGGCACACTGGGGAGTAAACTCATGACCCCTGTATCTGCAGTCAGTGCCTTAACCATTGTGCTACACTGCTGTTCCTCCTTGCATGTCAGTGCACCTACTTCAGATTTCCATGCGTTTAAATGCACAGTGCTGCCATCAAACACAGTGCTATGACCTTGCTGTGCCTCATAGGGCACCCTATATGGTGCCCTATAGGCCACCCTTTCAGCAACATTGTAGGGTGCCGTGGCGGACAGTGCACTTTAAAATGTGCCCTCTGGGGTACCCTATGAGGCGCCTTATGCAGCACCTTATGTTACAATACTTTGAGGGTGTGTTTGCTGGCAGCACTAATTAAAATAAAAATAAAATGCCCCCTACAGCAATATTACCTATAACAGGTAATGCCTCAGTCAGCCTTCTTCATTAGGCACAGTGGAGGATTGAACCCATGACTCCTATATCATTGGTCAGTGTCTTAACCATTGTGCTACACTGCTACTCCTCCTTGTGTTTCAGCGCACCTACTTATGATTTTCATTCCTTAAACTGCACAGTGCTGCCATCAAAAACAGTGCTGTGACCTTGCGTACGGCATACGGCACCCTATAAAGCACCCTATAAGCAACATTCTAGGGTGCCTTGGAGGACAGTGCACTTTAAAATGTGCCTTATGGGGCGCCTTATGTTAACACGCTTTGAGAGTGCGTTTGCTAGTAGAAGTAATTAAAATATAAATATAATGTCTCCTAAAGCAATCTTCCCCATAATAAGTAATGGCTCAGCCAGCCTTCTTCATTTGGCACAGTGGGGGATTGAACCCATGATCCCTGCATCATCAGTCAGTGTCTTAACCATTGTACTGTGGCTCTGTTCCTGTGCTTACACATCAGCGCGCTGCTTATGCTTCCCGCGCAAGTCTCTCATGCGCTAATGTGTGCAGCGCACATGAGGGCAGCGCACATTAGCGCATGATTAATCCCGGTTTTGCTTTTTTCTGACTGAAACGCCCACTCCTTATATGACATCCGCACACTAGCGCGGCACGCACCCTAACGGAGTTTTAGTAAACATACCCCCTAGTTTCTGTCTAGCTCAAGCATAAAGTTCACAATTACAGCAGGTGATATTGCTGTTTCAGTTTCATCGTTCTCCACAACCTGATATACGTTCAGGGGATCCATGGATACTTCAGGCTCCACAGTGAGAACATGGTCAGTCCTTCTTCACAAGGGGTGGGGGGGGGGGGGGGATGAGCTACAGGAACCTTCAAGATCTCAAGCATATATCTGCGAAAAGTGTTAACAAGAAACCACTGGCAGTTTTGTAAAATGTGCCGCATCAATTTGCCCAAATTCTCAGTTTTTCAATCACATTATCTTTAACCAAAACAGTCTCGGTCCCATTAGATTTTTTTTAATAGATTCTTTTACCACACCCACCCTTTTAATTACTTCTTGAACCTTGAACTCCAGCTCTTGAGATATAGTTAATGATGTCTGACGTTGAGACAAAACAGCTTGCAATTGATTTGTTAAAGAGTGATCCAGCCTATTATGCCTTTCCACATATATCCAAGATAATTACAGACAGCTTACCAGGCAATCCACTCTGCAGTGACTTCCTGTGCAGAATTGGGGTGCTCCCCTTTGGATGCCCAATTTTGTGTCACTTCACGCTAGCAACTGGCTCCGAAACACCTCAAGCCTACGTATGGTCCCTTCAGCCACATTCTGCTCACTCTCATCTAGGCTCTATTGCGAGAGTCTGAAGGAATTTGGCACAATTCAGTGCTAAGCAAAATTTTACTCTTCTGTAGTCCTGGACGCTGTCCTTCCCCTGCCACAGTCCAGTGCAGAACTCCCCTGATAGAGTCAGAGTCTCAGGTAACACACTTATCCAGTGGACCATGGGAAATAGGTGACGTCGGTACATAAGGTAAGAATAAGTCAGAGGCACAATAAACATCAACTAAAAGTGGCCTAAAAACAGGACCAAATGCACATATTAATAGGCAGTTAAGCTTTAATGCAAAGAAATGCAGATTAATGATTTGGGATGCAGAAATCCAAAGGGGCTGTATGCAATGGGGTGGGAGAGGGGAGAGAGGATGTCATACATTGGCCAGCAGAGAGACCTTGGAGTGACAGTGCTGGACAAGCTCAAGATAGTGGAACAATGTGGTGTGGGGGTGGCCAAAGCCAGAGAGATGCTGGGCTAGATAGAGAGGAATAGCTAGTAGAAAAAGGAGGTGATGATATACCTATTCAGGCCATTGGAGAGGTCTCGCTTAGAGTACTGTGTTCACTTTTGAAAACTGTATCTAATGGTATAAAGAGGCTGGAGGCAGTTCAGACAAAAGCGACAAAAGTGATGCAGAGTCTATACTAGAAGCTATATAAGGAGAGACTGGAATATTTAAATATCCATACCCTAGAGGAGAGGAGGGAGAGGGGACATACAGATATTTCAATACTTTAATGTGCAAGAAGTGAATGGGCAGATGTTCAACTTCAGTATCCAGATAGTGGCCAATACTGAACATCAGGATTCAGCGGTGACTAGCGCCATTATCTGGATAGCTAACCAGATAAGTTAGGACAGCCAGCCTCTGTGCTGTCCTCCCTTTATCTGGATAGTTATCTTGTTAGCAGGTTGAATATTGTTGCTAAATAGATAACTCCTAAGTACGCCCAAGCTCTGCCTCTGGGCTACCCCAGCACTATCAGGATAAGGCTAAGCCGTCAGAAGAATTATATAGAAGCATTATACTGATTCAGTAGCACTGACAAGCACTTAAATGGTTAGCAAGTGTTGCTAACCGGACACATGCTTTGAGTAATTGGCCCAAACAGTTTTCAAAGGAAAGGACGCTGTGGAACAAGAGGATATGAGATGAGGCTGCAGGGAGGTAAACCCAGGATTAATGTCAGAAAACATTTTTTCAGAGAAAGGGTGGTGGATGCCTGGAATGCCCTGCTAGAAAAGGCAGCGGAGACAAAATTAGTGATAGGTTTTAAAAAGGAATGGAATCACTGCTGGAAGAAAAGCCTGGCAATCTGTTTCTAGTTACACCTTGCCAAGAAAACCCAGGGGCTGGGTGACCAGGAGTCAGTATGTATTCGACAGCACACACTGCATTGCATATGCAGAGGATCTCTGAAAGCAGGCCTGAATTTAGGCATAGGCAACGCAGGCATCTGCCTCTGCTGCCAGTTTCTGACAGGCACCAGAGTGTTGCTGCTGTTGCCATGCCTTGATACGGGCCCTCCTTCCTCCACCACTGTAGGCTAAATCCTCCACATCAGTCAGCTCTACTTTCTTTTCAAGCAGCTCTTCAGTGCCAGGTCTTCCAGCACTCCCCACATTGAGAGTTCCTATGATGCCCTGCCCCTTCCTATGGTGACAGGAATCCTGTGCTGGAGGAGGAGGTGAGGCATCATAGGACCCATTGATACATGTGTGCTGCAAGGACCCACACTGGAGAGTTGCTTGAGAAAAAAGTAGTGTTGGCAGCTGCAGAGGATTTAACATATAGCAGCACAGGTAAAAGAGACAATGTGGGCAAAGATGATTGGAGCGGTGGGGGGAGGAGAGGGGGAGAGACAGTCCCCTCCTGTCTTTGCCTATGGGCACCGACAAATTAAAACCAGCTCTGCCTGATGTGACTTTTGCACTTTTGCATTAGGTGTGAACTACACAGAGAGGCAGTTTTGATCCTAACCACATTTTGTAAGTTAAGACCAAATTGAGTTTGTTTGAAAGGTCCATATCTAGAGCTATATATCCCAGAGCCCAAATAGCTTACAAGTAAAGAGTATTTGATAGATCACCCATGAGTATAATATTATCTCATTATGCTGGAAAGGTTTCATGCACTCAAGGGACATAAACCACAGCGAATTGGTTTCTTATCTAAAAAGGGAAAAGTGCTCGCATGGATGAATTCACCTTCTACTTTTTTGATGGTTTTCTTTTAAACACGATCCTGTTGTCAGTTGCAAAAGCCAAAAAGGTATGCAGTGATCTTAATTTCATGAATTTTGCCCATTCCAGAGCTATGAAATGCACAAGCTGTAATGGTGAGAGAAATGTGAGTGACTTAATTTAAGACATATTGGCATGCTTCCAGCTGGGCTTTCTGCGGCCAGCAAGAATTATAGATCTCCACAGAACTTTAAAGCATTCCTCGCACTATAGCAAATGCCTCTCTCTCCTCACTAAGTTCAACCTAATCTCTTTTTACTTTCATGGATTTTCAAGTAATCTAGTTTGGGATAAAATGTATTAGAAGCAGTTTACAAGTGATAAAAAGAAGCTCTGTAGGAGAAAGGTTAATAATTAGGAAGTAAACTTCCATGACAAGCCATATTCTACCATACCATTTTTTTCTCTTTCAGGCTTTTCCTGCCGAAACGACTCAGGTGAAATTAGCTGCAGTATCACAGCTCATAATTTATTTCCCATGGACCAAGCAACTGCACTCTGTTAGGCTGCAATATCTAATGAGGCAAACGTGAATTCTAAAAAAAATGATTTATCAAAGCACTTGTGTGATGAACAGTATGAAGTTTTTGGCATATTTATTTATATGTCATTTTACTTAAGTGACAGGCCTAAAACTTAACAGATTCTTGATTTATGGGTACAATGAAATATATATGGCACAATTTCATCACTGATAGCATCACCCTAATTCTATCTCTATGGGGATTATTTTAGAAGCCCTATTCATGCTTTGGATGTCTGAAAATATGGATGAGAAATTCAAACCATGGAGATGTCTCTAGAAGCATATTAGAAGTCGAGTCTGTGGATGTCCCCAAGGTGAGGACGTCCAATCTGAATGGGGGTGTGGTAGAAGCATGGCTGGGGAGTTCCCAAAAACCTGGATGTCACCGTCCGATCTCAGAAATGTCCTGACATCTGGAGTCATGTCTAAGGGTATGTCTGCTCCAGGCATGAATAGACATCGGGAAAGTGCTCAGTTTGCCCATAAAGCATCCAGAGGGTGTAGAGAAGATGGCATGTCATCATCCTTGGTAATCTGCACAATCACAATAATAGCAGCAGTGGGATTTGAATCTTGGCTTGCCTGGTCCTAACCCACTACTCTAACCATCAGGCTGTCCCTAGACATCCTCAGTCTTGAATGCTATTCTGGGGATGTCTGTGTAGATGCATGCAGAGCTCTCCATATCGGGTAAGTCTACATTTGTGAAATTGCGCCTGAACTTGAACGTGCCTGGTTTTTTTTTTTCAGATGTTCTGGCTTAGAAGTCGCAGACAGCACTTGGATGTCATTTGCAAAATGTCACTTCAAATGTGCATTTTTTAAAATATATCTGCACAGGGGCATAGAGTCTGGGACCAGATATATCAGCAATTAATCCAACGCATTACAGTAGTGACCCAGTGTGAAACAATTTTAATATCTATCCTCCTTAATCCTGGAAGTAAATGCCCTTTTCCTGCCCTTCCTCCATCCCTTTGCAGCATGTGAGGGGCGTCTCAAGGCAATCTACTGCCTGAGCGGGCACCTCCCATCACCCAAAACGGAAGGGCTTCCACAGAGCTCTAATCGGAGCAGAGCACTAGTCAGATGGTGGGCCCAAGATAAAAGAAATGAAGATATCTCCAGACTGTATAATTTAAAAAAAAACTCTTTGCAATGCGGTTTATATGCAGCAAAAATTGTAGCAATTTAATTATATAGCCTGGGAATGTCACATAAAACATACTGACTCCTGACACTGCATGCTAGACCAACATGTTAATATGTGCTCTGCAAAAAATAAAAAGGAGAGGCAAGGTGCTTGCATGACCAGCAACCAAAAGAAAAAGCAAGAACAACAGCACAGTTTATAATACCAAAATAAAATGATCATAACAAATTTTATTTTAGTGCTAGAAACTGCGCTGTGGTTTGTTTTTTTTTTCTAAACATTTATTTTTGCATCCAAAGAAATCCTTCCTCCAATAATAGGTGCATAGCAAAACTAGAACACTTCCCCATAAAACTCAACATACCAAAAATAATTTCTGATTCTGGTGTCATCTGAGTAGCATAGTAAAATAGTATATGACAGCAGATAAAGACATGTATGGCCCATCTAGTCTGCCCAGTAAGGCAGCTAGAGTAGGTGTACTCGCCGCTCTTTGCAGGTCACCCCCCATGCCTTTGTCTAGGTTTGTACCTGCTGCTTCGTTCAGGTCACCCCTCTCTATTTGCTGAAATATAAGAAATAGTTATGTTTATTTTGATTTTATCCTCTTGATATAAAGGAATCCACTGTGTCTATCCCATGCCATTTTGAATTCTGTCACTATATTTACCCCCACCACCTTCATCGGGAGGGCATTCCAAGCGAAAAAGTATTTCCTGACATTGCTATTAAGTTTATCTCCTTGCCGCTTCATTTTATGCTTTCTAGTTTTACAGCTTCCCTTTTGAAAAAGGTTTGAATCTGTATCATATTTTTCCTGTCCCTCCTCTCCTCTATGGTATTCTGTAGATATTTAGGTCTTCAAGTCTCTTCTCATACATCTTCTGGTTCAGATTTCAAATCATTTTGGTTGCCTTCCTCTGAACCATTTCAAGTCTGTTTATATCGTTTGTGAGATATGGTCTCCAAACCTGAACAGAATACTCCAAGTGAGGCCTCACCAATAACTTGTACAGGGGCATTAATACTGCCTTCTTTCTACTATTTATTCCTCTCTGTATGCAACCCAGCATCCTTCTAGCTTTCGTCACCTTGAGATCCTCAGAAACAATCTCTCCAAGGTCCTTCTCCTGGTCAATGCACACCAATCTCTTGCCCCCTATCACATGCAATTCCCATGCATTTCTACATCTCAGGTGCATGATTCTGCACTTCGTCACATTAAATCTTAACTGCCAAGGCCATTCTTCCAGCTTTTGTAGATATTTCCTCATGTTGTCCACTCCCTCAGAGGAGTCCACTCTGTTGCAAATGTTCATGTCTTCTGCAAAAAGGCAGACTTTTCCCTTCAATCCTTCAGCAATATCAGTCATGAATTCATTGAATAGTACCGGTCCCAGGACCGATCCCTGTGGCACACCACTTCTCATTTTCCTTTCTTCTGAGTGAGTTCCATTTACCACCACCTTCTATCATCTATCAGTCAACCAATTTCTGATCCAGTTCCACCTTGGGACTTATCCCCAGGCTACTCAGTTTATTGATAAGCCTCCAATATCAAAGGCGTTGCTGAAATCTAGGTAGATCACATTCATCGCATGCCCTTGATCTAGTTCTCTGGTCACCCAGTCAAAGAACTCAATCAAATTTGTTTGGCATGATTGTCCTTTGGTAAAACTATGTTGCCTTGGATCATGCAACCTATTGATTGCTAGAAAGTATACTATTCTATCTTTCAGTTGCACCTCCATTACTTTTCCCACCACTGAAGTAAGGCTTACAAGCCTATAGTTTGTCACCTCTTCCCTATTACCACTTTTGTGAAGAGGTACCACATCAGCCCTTCTCCAGTCCTGTGGAACTTTTCCTGTCTCCAAGGATCTATTAAAAACATCCTTTAAAGTCCCTGCCGGAACCTCTCTGAGCTCTTTCGGTATCCTGGGATGCATCTCATCTGGTCCCATGGCCTTGTCCACTTTCAGTTTTTCAAGCTTCTGTGAATGATGTGGTATTTACTCCATTCCCATTTGTGTACTTGTCATTCATATATGGTCCTTCTCCAGGATTTTCTTTAGTGAATACTGAACAGAAGTATTTGTTTAGCATTTTTGCTTTTCCAATGCCACTTTCCACAAATCTGTCCTCAGCACTTTTGAGTCCTGCAATTCCACCTCTGATCTTCCTCTTCTCCTGAATATACCTGAAAAGCATTTTGTCTCCACACTTCATATTTTTAGCCATCATTTCTTCTGCCTTTGCTTTTGCTATCCTTATTTCTCTCTTTGTCTCTTTTAGCTTTATCCTGTATTCTTTTCTGTGTTCCTCTGTTTGCAGTCATCTGAATTTTGTGAAAATTGTGTTTTTTGCCTTTATTTGTGCAGCCACTTCTTTGGAGAACCATATAGGTTTCCTTTTCCTCTTGTTTTTATTTACTTTTCTTGCATATATATCTGTTGTCCTTTTTATTGCTTCTTTTAGTTTAGCCCACTGCAATTCCACTTCCCTTATCTCCTCCACCCTGCCAACTCCTTTTTCAGGCATTTTGCCATTTTACTGAAGTCAGTGTTTTCGAAGTCTAGGACTTTGAGTCTGCTGTGATTGGACTATGTCTTGGCTTTTACCTCAGACCAGACCATGTGATGATCGCTGCTGCTCACATGGGCACCACCTGGACATTCAACATGCTGGGCCTGGTATTTGCAGGCCCTTACATGGGTAACTTCCTTAGCATAGCATCAGGGCGTGTTAGGGGAATTACAGGGTGGAGCAGGGGCATAGGAAGGGGCTACATGGGTAGCAGCGATTTTTGGTGCTACCCGTATAGCCCCTCTGCACCTTAAAGATAGGCGAGAAAAAAACCTCGCCTATCTTTAAGACGCAGAGGCTATGCGGGTAGCAACGAAAATCACTGCTACCCATGTAGCCTCTGTGGCTACTGGGGCATCTGGGCTAACATGGATATTATCTTCCGCCGGTGCGGAAGTGAATATCTGGGTTAGGGGGTCAGTATGCAGGCTATGCGCTGCGGTGGCGCATAGCCTGCCCTCCTCAATATCGGGCCCGCTATCTCCATTGTTGTTGTTGTTAAGTGCCGTCGAGTCGGAGTCAACTCATGGCAACCCTCTGGATAACTATCCTAAATTGTGTTCGGTCTCCAGTCAGGCAGCTCATTGTTGACAGACTGGTATCCGTAACTGCTGTTATTGTATCAATCCATCTCATTGCTGGTCTTCTTCTTTTGCGTTGACCTTCTATCTTGCCAAGCATGATGTCTTTCTCTAATGATCTCTCTCTTCGCATGATGTGTCCAAAGTATGAAAGTAGAAGTCTTGTCATCTGAGCTTCTAAAGAAAGCTTAGGTTTGATCTCCTCTAGTACCGACTGGTTTGTTCTTCGGGCAGTCCATGGTATACACAGTATTCGTCACCAGCACCATAATTCAAAGGCATCCATTTTCTTCCTGTCTATCTTTTTCACTGTCCAGCTTTCACATCCATATGATGTTATTGAAAATACCATGGCTTGAACAAGTCGAATCTTTGTATGGAGAGAGACATCTCTGCTTTTGAGAATCTTATCTAGGTCTTTCATAGCCATTCTGCCAAGAGCAATGCGTCGTCTGATTTCTTGACTGCTTGTTGCTTCTTTATTGATAGTTGATCGAAGTAGGTTAAAGTTGTTCACAATTTCAATTTCTTCTCCTTCAATGATGAACCTGTTGATTATGCCAGTTGTCATGATCTTTGTCTTCTTTACATTAAGGTGCAGGCCCATTTTGAGACTATGTTCTTTGATTGTGAGAAGCAAATGTTTCAGATCATCTTCACTTTCAGCCAGTAATGTGGTATCATCAGCATAGCAAAGGTTGTTGATGAGTCTTCCACCAATCTTCACACCTCTGTTGTCTTCATACAATCCTGTTTTTCTGATGATTTGTTCTGCATATAAATTAAACAGGTAGGGGGAAAGTATGCAGCCTTGTCTTACACCTTTGCTTATTTTAAACCATTCTGTTTCTCATTGTTCCATTCAAATAGTTGCTTCTTGATCAATGTACAGATTGTGCAAGAGTACGATCAGGTGTTCTGGTATATCCATGCTTCTTAATGTGGCCCAGAGTTTCTCATGGTTTACACAGTCAAAAGCTTTGCGATAGTCAATAAAGCACAAATAGATATCCTTTTGGTATTCTTTAGTCTTTTCAAGGATCCATCTCACATCCGCAATGATGTCTCTCGTTCCTTGTCCTTTCCTGAACCCTGCTTGCACTTCAGGTAGTTCTTGTTCCAGGTATGGTTGTAGTCTCTTTTGAATAATCTTCAGTAGAATCTTGCTGGCATGTGGGATCAGAGCGATTGTGCGATAATTTCCACAGTCAGTTGGATCACCTTTCTTTACTATTGGTATAAACACAGATCTTTTCCAGTCAGTTGGCCATGATGTTGTCTTCCATATTTCTTGACAGAGCCTTGTAAGTACGGTAACAGCTGCATCAGATTTCTGTAATACTTCTATGGGAATGCTATCAATGCCTGGTGCTTTGTTCTTTGATAAGGCTTTCAATGCTGCTTCAACTTCTTCTTTCATCACCAATGGTTCCCGATCATAAGGTGCAGGTTGAAACGGCTGTTGGTCCACTTGATCTTTATCATATAAAAACTCTGTATATTCCTTCCATCTTTTCTTGATCTTCTCAGCATCATTCAACATAGAACCTTGAGCATCTTGTAACATTCCAATTCGAGGCTGGAACTTTTTCTTTAACTCTCGTAGCTTTAGGAAAGCCGATCTTGTTCTTCCTCTAATAGTTTCTGCTTCTATTTCCTTGCATGCGTCATTGTAGTACTTTTCCTTGTCCTGTCTTGCTGCACATTGGAAATCTCTGTTGAGTTATGTGATTATCTTTCTTTCTCCTCTGGCTTTAGCTTCTCTGCATTTCTGGGCAATTTTCAGAGTTTCTTCCATCATCCATTTTGGCCGTTTTTTCTTTTTCACCTTTTGTAGAGACTTCTCGCTTTCTTCCAACACAACCTTCTTGATGTCATTCCATAACTCTTCTGGAGCTCTGACATTTGTATCTAAAGCAGCAAATCAATTTTGCAGGCAGTCTTTAAATTCCAGTGGTATATTCTCAAGGTCATATTTTGCTGCATTTATGAGTGGTTTGCTCTTTTTCAACTTTAGCTTGAGTTTGCATACTAGTAGTTGATATCTGTACCACAGTCAGCTCCAGGTTTTGTCTTTGTTGATGTTATAGAGCTTTTCCATCGTTGACTTCCACAGATGTAGTCAATTTGATTTTTATACAATCCATTGGGTGAAGTCCATGTGTACAGTTGCCGCTTGTGTTGCTGGAAGAAGGTGTTTGAGATAAATAGATCGTTGGTCTTGCAGAATTCTATCAGTCTTTCTCCAGCTTCATTTCTGCTGCCAAGTCCATATTTTCCAACTACATCTGGGCAGCAGCAGAATGGGATAGTGTTGACAGCGGAGGATCACATTTCTGTGACAACGGCAACAACACCAAACTTAAACTGCGCGGAAGAAAGGCCCGGTAATCTACTTCTGTATCTTGCCATGAAAACCCAATGGATAGTTACAACAAAACAAATTGTGCTGTAGTGCTGGAAGATGAGACCCCCAGGTTGGAAGGCACTCAACTAGCTACTGGGGAAGAGCTGAAGACTTTTCAGAGTAAAGCCAGCATTTATGATGTGGTTGGATCAAAGCCCTCGGGACGTCTGACTGCTGATGTAGCTGCGCATGAAATGAGAGTCAGAAGCTGTAAAGATGTCTTACACATTGGAACATGGAACGTATGAAGCATGAACCAAGGGAAGTTGGAGGTGGTCAAGAATGAAATGGAATGTGTACAACTTGATCTGTTGGGTGTCAGCGAACTGAAATGGACTGGCATCGGGCACTTTACATCAGATGATCACATGGTCTACTATGCTGGAAATGAAAGACAAAGAAGAAATGGTGTTGCATTTATAATAAAGAAGAAACTTGCAAGAACTGTAATGAAATACAATGCAGTCAGCGAACGCTTAATCTCTATTCGTCTATGAGGAATGCCTATCAACACAACTATAATTCAAGTATATGCCCCAACAACAGCTGCAGAAGAGAATGAAATTGAAGAGTTCTATGAACAAGTACAAGCTGAAATTGACAGAACATGCAAACAGGATATCCTGATAGTCATGGGTGACTGGAACGCAAACGTTGGCAACAAAGAAGAAGACAAAGTAGTTGGAAAATATGGACTTGGCAACAGAAATGAAGCTGGAGAAAGACTATCTCCATTGGTGAGTATTAAATCCAGCATCAAACTTTCTCTGGTCGGTTCCATCACCATTTGTCAGAACAGTGCTTCTTGGAATGCATCCACAATCTTTTTACTTCTTTCCAGATTTTCAGAAGGAATACTCCAGTCCACAATTGGTAGATTAAAGTCATCCAGTATGATCCCTTCTCCCTTTATGGCTACCTTTGCAATATCCATGATCATCTCTATCCATTTCTTCCATTTGAGTTGGAGGCCTGTAGACTATACCAGTATGGGTGATAGTGACATCTCCTCTTTCTAACACAATCCATGGTGCTTCTTCTTTTCCCTGTGTCATCTGCATTTCAGCAGCTTTAATATTTTATTTATTTATGAGATTTTTCTATACCTCCTTTTCCAGAGATCAAGGGTGGTTTATAAAGAACAAACACGAGTTACATAGAACATAGCTATAACACCAGAACAAGATCAATATCAGTGCCATAAGTTGACAACTTTATACATTGGGGTCACATAAAAAAACAATCATAACATACTTACAGTAAATATATATTACAAACAACATACTTGCTTTTGACATATAGGGCTACTCCTCATCCTTTTCTGCCTTCTCTATCTCTTCTAAATAAATTATAGCCAGCTATGACTATATCCCATTCGTGACTTGTTAAACCATGTTTCTGTAATGGCCACAATGTCCAAGTCCATTTCCACCATTAGGGCTTCCAGGTCAGGAACTTTATTGGCTAAGTTTCGAACATTTGTGTTCATTGCCTTCCAGCAATTGTTGATTGGCTTGCTTATATTTTGCATGGATTTTATTCTACATTCCTCTTCCCACTTGCCATTGATGTGTGGGTTAATATGGTGACTGTTTCCATTGTTATTATGTTTTTGCTAGGAGTGACGTCCTGAACTTTTTTCCGTCACCCCCTTTCCCTAGTTTAAATGCTTGTTCACATATTGCCTGAATTTTTCACTTAGGATCCTTTTCCCTGCCATAGAGAGATGCAGTCTATCCCCACTGTGTAGACTCTTGTTGTTCCATCTATTTCCTCAGTTGCCTATATATCTAAATCCTTCTTGTTTATTCCAGGTTTGGAGCCACGTATTGAAGCTGGTTATGTGATGCAGCCTCGCTTCCCCCTTAGCACGAACAGGTAGAACTTGTAAGAATGATAAAGTGTTGACAATGGTTTTAAGTTTCTCTCTCAGAATCTGGAAGTCCCTTTGTACTGTAGAGGTACTGTTTCTAGATCCTCAGGGATGCTTTTTTTGTTTTTTTTTACAATAAAGGACTCTTGTTTCCACTCCTTGCTCTCTTTTGTCCAAAGGTACTGTTTCTATCCAGGTTATTTGTACCCAAGTGGATAACAACACCAATTTTGGAGTGCTCACTTTCTGCACTGACTATGCTCATGATTTGGTTTATATTCCTGCTCCAGCAATATAAACCCTCACCAGCACTGGGTATTGTGAAATAATACAGAACTCTACAAAAATCATTCAGCACCTATAAAGAAAATCTACCATATCATAATAGCATTAACTTTCAAAAATCACACAAGGAGCTTACCCAGAAAAGAGCAGCACCATAAATATTGCAGCGGGCCCTAGAACATCCGTACATCTATCCAGTAAACTGAACAAGATGGATTACTACAGTACAGATCCCTACATAACAGTTCTATGCTAACAGAACACCTGGGCTCAGTCACACATGCAGGACACAGATAGGCCCTCACAAAATACAGAACAAACGACCACAAACTAAAAATAGAAATATCATATTGGGTGACTTTAATCTACCCGATGTGGATTGGAGTATTCCTTCTGCAAATCTGGAAAGAAGTAAAAAAATTGTGGATGCCTGCCAAGATGCATTATTTAGACAAATGGCGATGAAATCGACCAGGGAGTGCTCGGTGCTGGATTTAGGGAGATAGCGTGTCTAATATCCGGTTGGGTGCCCATGTGAGCAGCAGAGATCATCACACAGTGTGGTGTGAGATAAAAGCCAAGGTAGAATCCAATCACACCAAGCTCAAAGTCCTAGACGTCAAAAACGCTGACTTCAGTAAAATGGCAAATGCCTGAAAGAGGAGGTGGCAGGGTGGGAGGGAATAAGGGAAGTGGAATTGCAGTTGGCTAAACTAAAGGAGGCAATAAAAGGGGCAATAGACATATATGTAAGGAAAGTAAATAAAAACAAGAGGAGAAGGAAACCTATTTGGTTCTCCAAAAAAGTGGCTGCACAAATAAAGGCAAAAACCACAGCTTTCACAAAATTCAGAACTTCACAAACAGAAAAACACAGAATACAGGATCAAACTAAAAGAGAAATAAGGATAGCGAAATCAAAAATAGAAGAAAAGATGGCTAAAGATGTGAAGTATGGCGACAAAACGTTTTTCAGGTATATTCGGGAGAGGAGGAAAATCAGAGGTGGAATTGCAGGACTCAAAAGTTGCTGGAAATGGATTTGAGGAAAGTGACATTGAAAAAGCGAAAATACTAAGCAAATACATCTGCTCTGTTTTTACTAAAGAAAATTCTGTAGAAGGACCACCTGTGATTGACAAATATACAAATGTGAATGGAGTAGATACCACACCATTCACAGAAGGTGATGTGTTAGAATAGCTTGCAAAACTGAAAGTGAACAAGGCCAGATGGGATACATCCCAGGATACTGAAAGAGCTCAGAGTGATTCTTGCAGGGCCGTTAAAGGATGTTTTGAATAGATCCTTGGAGACAGGAGAAGTTCCATAGGATTGGAGAAGGGCTGATGTGGCTGCTACTTCTGGAGAGAGATCTGCAATTGTAAGTATTACTTTTGGGGTTTTTTCTAAATCTTGGGGAAAAAGGAACTCTTTAGATTAAAGCTGATTAATCTGTGAACCCAGTGTATTTGTTAAATCAGTCAGGGCCTAGTAGTAGCAAAGAGTTTCAGTTTAAATTTAAAACACAGAAGAGAGCTTTCTGGTTAGATTTAGAACCCAGCAGAGAGCTTCCAGTTTAAATTTCATACTCAGTCAGGGCCTAGTAACAGCAAAGAGCTTTAACTTAAATCAAATCATAATTCAACTTAGCATAAAAGGCAAAACAGGGTCAGTATTCCTCGAGCAATAATTATTTCTAGAGACCCTTACAAAGAGGCCTTCTACATAGGGGGCAACAGACCTGTGAAATTTTTTAAATAGGTGTTAAAGCCAGGCAACAGATCCAAACTTCATCACACCACCCTGTCTGAAAGTCAAGGAAGCAGAACTTCTTACCAAACCCACGATCAGATACCTTGGAGTCACCCTAGACCAGCGACTAGACATGAAGACACAAATAAGCAATATAGCAAGAGCAGTATACCATAAGATCCGATCGCTCCAACACCTATGCTTCCTGCTGGAACCGGATGACTTCTGGACGATTTATCAGATTGATCATACCACACTTTGACTATGCAAATGCCATACTTCAGGGACTCCCTCAATCCACTCTGCACCCACTACAGCTTGCGATGAACTCAGCAGCAAGAGTTCTTCAAGGTGCATCCAGGAGGGATCACATGACGCCCATCCTGAAACGGCTCCACTGGCTCCCCATACAAGGCAGGCTCACATTCAAAACCTTACTACTGACTTTCAAAGCCATCAATGGGCTCTCCTCCTCATCTTTAACAGAGCTCATACAGAGCAACCCCCCCAACAGATCTAGAAGATCACTAGCAGTCAACACACTAATAGTCCCAAAATAAATAACCACGTGCACCCAAGCAACAGTAAACAGGGCCTTCAAATTCTGTGTGCCTAGATGCTGAAACACCCTCCCACCCAGCATCCGGGCAATCACTGATCTAGCCCAGTTTAGGAAAGCTTTAAAACATCACCTCTTCCTCTTGCATTACCCGGAAGACAGTACCACAATAGCCTCATCAACTAGCTAACCAATGCAGTACTAAAGGATTCATCAAGTCTAGATTGTACAGATGTAAATAGTTGCCCAAGTTTTGGATCCAAGTTTGAGTACCTGTTAATTGTAAACGCAGATCAACCAATTGAAATGTGTAAGTTTGTTGTTCCATGTAAACCACACTGATGTGGAATAGCGCGGTATATAAGAGAATGTAAATAAATAAATAAATAAACAGATCAAAAGACCATTTTGAAAGACTCCCACTTTCAAGCAAGGACAGTGTTAATCACTCAGGAAATTGGTCACAGCTTACCTCAGAAGCACAGGTATAAATAGTTCAACCAGAGTTCTGTGCTTCTCAGTCTTGAAACAGGATACTGGGTTTGATGGACCTTGGTCTGACCCAGTATGGCATATCTTATGTTCTTATGTTCTTAAGAGTGGTAGTATGTTTATGTTTATTGTTTCTTGATATACCACCCTTTTTTACATCAGGGCGGTGTACAATCAAAATAAAAATCCGAAGTAAGGCTCAAGGCCAGAAAAGGAAAAGGAACTACAATTTGTGACAGAAAAGAGAAGTCAAGCAAGCATTCAGACAAGACACAGAAATCAGCATACATATATAACCAGGTCATGGAGCTGAGTCTGGGAGATTGTGGGCAGTAGAGAAGAGGTGTGTTTTGAGCAAGGACTTGAATCTGGAGTAGTTCTTCTCTAGTCAGAGTGGGTGGGCAGGGAGTTCCAGAGGGCGGGACCAAGGAAACAGAAGGCTGATTGATGGGTGGACTGCAGGTGAGCATGTGATGGTGAAGGGAGATGGAGATGATTTACGTGGGCTGAGCGAAGGCTGAGGGTAGGGACATGAAAATGGAGGAAGTCGGCTAAGTATTATGGAGTATGAGTATTGATAACCTGATATCCTTTATCTTGACCTGACTCCCGTCAATTGTCATGACCGAATTGGAAATACCATATTTTGTTTTGCCCCGAATTGACTAATGCTCTGTATTGTCTCGACTAGATTGTAAGCTCTGATGAGCAGGACTCTGACGAGCAGGGATTGTCTCTTACATGTATGTCTGTACAGCGCTGCGTACATAGCGCTATATAAATGCTGAATAGTAGTAGTAGTAGTAGTAGTAGATGTACCAAAATTAGAATCTTATAATGGATACGAAAATCTATAGGGAAGAAGTGACAGACTGCAGGCTAGTAAGCCTTACCTCGGTGGCGAGAAAAGTAATGGAGGCACTCCTGAAAGAGTGAAAAGTGGACTTCCACAAAATCAACAGGTTGCATGATCTGAGGCAACATGATTTTACTAAAGGACAATCTTGCCAAACAAATCTGATTGAGTTTTTTGACCAGAGAACTAGATCAAGGGCATGCGATGAATGTGATCTACCTAGATTTCAGCACAGACTTTGATATTGTTCCTCATCGGAGGCTTATCAATTAATTCAACAGCTTGAGGATGGGTCCCATGGTGGTGAACTGGATCAGAAATTGGTTGACTGACAGATGACAGAAGATGACGGTAAATGAAGCTCACTCGGATGAAAGGAAGGTGGGTCCGGTACTGTTCAATGTATTTGTGAGTGATATTGCTGAAGGACTGAACGGAAAAGTCTGTCTTTTTGCAGATGACACAAAAATTTGGAACAGAGTGGACTCCCCTGAGGGAGTGGATAACATGAGTAAAGATCTACAAAAGCTGGACAAATGGTCTAATGCTTGACAGTTAAGATTTAATGTGAAGAAGTGTAGTGTCATGTACTTGGGAAGCAGAAATCCAAGCAAATTGTATGCGATAGGAGATGAGAGGTTGGTGTGCATGGACCAGGAGAAGACTCGGAGTGATTGTTTCTGAGGATCTCAAGGTAGCCAAATAGTGTGACAAGGCGGTGTCAAAAGCCAGAAGGATGCTGAGTTGCATACAGAGAGGAATTACCAGCAGAAAGGAAGAGGTACTAATGCCACTGTACAAGTCGCTGGTGAGGCCTCACTTGGAATATTGTGTTCAGTTCTGAAGACCACATCTCACAAAGGATATAAAAAAGCTGGAAGTGGTTCAGAGGAAGGCAACTAAAATGATTTGGAGACTTGAAGACCTAAATATGTACACTCAGGAGGCGAGGAGGGGCCGGGGAAATATGATTCAGACCTTGAAATACTTAAAGAGTATTAATGAATAAACAAACCTCTTCCAAAGACAGGGAAGCTGTAAAACTAGAGGGCATAACATGAAGCTGCAAGGGGGTAAACTGAAAGGCAATGTCAGGAAATAGTTTTTCACTGAAAAGATGGTGGATACTTGGAATGCCCTCCCAATGGAAATGGTGAGGGCAAATAGAGTGGCAGAATTCAAAATGACATTGGACGGACACCGTGGATCCCTTTATAGCAACAGGATAAAATCAAAATAGACATAGGGGTGACCTACACTGAGTGGTGGGTACACCCCTAATCAAAGGCATGGGGAGGGGTGACCTGCAAGGAGCGGCAGCTGCACCTCTTTTTGCTGCCTTGCTGGCAGACTAGATGGACCATACTGGTCTTTATCTGCCATCATATACTATGTTACTATGTTATATAGATAAAATTTAAATTGAAACCTCAAGAAGCTAAACTCTGCATGCAGTACACCAAAGAAAAAGAAAGAGAAGCGGATGGCCTGTATTGTGCAAACTATAAAGGTAGAACATGTAGATTCTAAAGACTGACATTTTCCAATCACAAAATTGAAAATAAAATTCTTTTTTCTTCTTTGTTGTCTGGCCATTTTATTTTCTAATCATGTTAATCCCAGTCTTTGATTTCTGCTTTTCTCTCACTTCTCTTAACCTACCTTCGAGGGTCTATAGTCCATCTGCTAGTTATCTCCCCTCCTGGCTTCTTCACTTCCTTCTATCTCTAATATTGATCTTTTCCTTTCAACTTTCTTCCATTATTTTTCTATCAGTTTAGATTTCACTTCTCCTTCTTACCATCCAGTCCTCAGTATCCCTCTTTTTAGTGCATCTACCTACCACTACAAGTATTCAACCTTTCACATAGCCCTCCCATTCCGCATCCTCACTCCTTCCACAGCCTTGAATTAACTCTCACCTTTCTCACTACCCCTTCATGTCCAGCATCTCTCCCCTTCTTTCCTCCCTGGTCCAGTGTTTTCCCCATCCAGTATCTGTCTCCTATCTCCACCCTGTCCAGCATTCCCCCTCTCCTTATACCCCTTGTACCAGTCATCATCCTCTTCCTATAGCCCCCTATGTCCTTCATCCCTCAGTCTTCCTATTGCCTCCACGAATCCAGCATCCCCCTGTCTCCTATGACCTACCTGAGCCCATCATCACCCTGTTTCCCTATGACCTTTTATGTCCAACATCCTCCCTCTCTATGCTCTCTCATATACAGAATCAACCCTCTCTCTATGCTCCTGCCATATCCAGTATCCCATCTATCTGCCTATGCCCTCTGCTTGCCCCTATATCCATCATCCCTGTCTCCCTATTGACCCTCTGTATCCAGCATCCTCCTTTTCTCCATGGCCTCCCTGTATCCAGTTTCCCTCCCCTCCATAGGGCCCATTATTTCCAAACTACCCCCAATCACTATGGCCCCTCGCCCATGTCCAGCATCCCCCTTCTTCCTATGGGTCCCTCCCATGTCCAGAATCTTCATGCCA
This sequence comes from Ichthyophis bannanicus, assembly GCA_033557465.1. Classification (NCBI taxonomy): domain Eukaryota; kingdom Metazoa; phylum Chordata; class Amphibia; order Gymnophiona; family Ichthyophiidae; genus Ichthyophis; species Ichthyophis bannanicus. Next base: position 521,559,124 of record CM066036.1, on the reverse strand, counting down.
TCTTTCTATGCTTCCCTGCTCTGCCACCATGTCTAGCATCCCCACTCCATCTTTCTATGCACCCCTTACCCTGTACAGCATCCCTGTTTCCCTGTGCTCCCCTGTGTCTAGCAATATCCTTTCCCTATTCCTCCCCATGTCCAGCAATCTCCCCCTCCCTATGGCTTCCCCATGCCCAGCATCACCCTCACCCAATGCCACCCTCCCCATGTCCAGCATTCTCTCTCTCCCTTGGCTTCCCCGTGCCCATCATCACCCTCACCCAATGCCCTCCTCCCCATGTCCAGCATTCTCTCTCCCTATGGCTTCCCCGTGCCCATCATCACCCTCACCCAATGCCCCCCTCACCATGTCCAGCATTCTCTCTCTCCCTATGACTTCCCCGTGCCCATCATCACCCTCACCCAATGCCCCCCTTTCCATGTCCAGCATTCTCTCTCTCCCTATGGCTTCCCCGTGCCCATCATCACCCTCACCCAATGCCCCCCTCCCCATGTCCAGCATTCTCTCTCCCTATGGCTTCCCCATGCCCAGCATCACCCTCACCCAATGCCACCCTCTCCATGTCCAGCAATCTCCCTCTCCCTATGGCTTCCCCGTGCCCATCATCACCCTCACCCAATGCCCCCCTCTCCATGTCCAGCATTCTCTCTCTCCCTATGGCTTCCCCGTGCCCATCATCACTCTCACCCAATGCCCCCCTCCTCATGTCCAGCATTCTCTCTCTCCCTTTGGCTTCCCCATGCCCATCATCACCCTCACCCAATGCCCCCCTCCCCATGTCCAGCATTCTCTCTCTCCCTATGGCTTCCCCCTGCCCATCATCACCCTCACCCAATGCCCCCCTCCCCATGTCCAGCATTCTCTCTCTCCCTTTGGCTTCCCCATGCCCATCATCACCCTCATCCAATGCCCCCCTCCCCATGTCCAGCATTCTCTCTCTCCCTTTGGCTTCCCCATGCCCATCATCACCCTCATCCAATGCCCCCCTCCCCATGTCCAGCATTCTCTCTCTTCTTATGGCCTCCCATATCTAGCATCCCCCTCAAAAAATATGAAAAGGCTTTGATCTTGGAATTTTTGCTCTCTGCAGTATCTGATGACATACACATTTCAGCCAGAAAGGACTTTTTTCTTGAAATAACTCCAGGGGATCTCAGTCTATCCAATACATGCAGAATACCATATTAAAGTTCCCTCTTATAAACAGATTTTCTTGTGAATAATCCACGACCAATATTATCAGTTTATGGAGCGATTCTGTATTTAATGGAGGAAGTGCATATGTGGTAAATAAAGTTAGTGGATCAATTTTTTGGAAGCCTGATATATTTAAATAGTGACCATCTTGCTTGTCTCTAGAGATCCAAAGATATTCCTTTATTCCAAAGGGATTATCAGCAGTCCACTTTACAAGGATCTACAACTCAGAACTCAGAGTTGTGGATTAAGAAGCCAGCTATGTGCACAAGGGAGAGGAGGGGCCCGTGGAGACTGAAAGCTCCTTCCAAGCAGGGTTGGGAGAGGTGTCTGGCTATAAGGTAGGCGATTTAGGAGGTGGGAATCATATTTACAGACACCGAAGCCTAAGTGACTGACTGGACTTTATGTTGAACTTCATTCTGTGCTTTAAATTATGGGTAGGGGAAAGGACGCTGAGAACCAGAATTACAAAGATGCCTTACTTAGCATGGATACTTTATTGGTTTCAATTTTGGATTTTGGTTGATGGCATTGGAAACAAATGTAGCAGTAGTAACTGGCTTTGTAGACATTCATGTCGCCTTTGATTGTGTTACTCATAAGATTCTACTTCAGAAATTAGGATTCTTTGGTTTAAAGGAAGTGTTACAATGGTTTATCTCATATTTGTCTGGTAGGCAGCATTCAGTTCAATAGGGTTCTAGCTGTTCTGGGTAATACCCTATCAGACGAGGGGTCCTTCAAGGCTCAATATTATCCGCTATGTTATTTAATTTGTATTTGTGCTGGTTTTGTGATGTTTTGGCAAAGTTGAGTTTACAATTTAGGTGATATGCAGATGATATTATGATTTATCTACCTTGTAAGGTTGATTTGCATGATGCTCTTGCAGAAATGTCATCAGCTTTAGTAAGTGTTTAAGTATGGCTTTTGAAGAATAGGCCTTAAGATTAATTTTCAGAAGTCACACATTTTAGTAGTGACACGTGCTTCCACATTATTTGTCCCTGATTCTGTTGCGGTTGGAGATACTAAAATTAAGATAATGAATGACATTTGATATTTAGGAATAATGTTGGATGCTAAATTGTCTTTAAACACCCCATTAGACAAGTAATGACGAATACTCATTTCAAATTGCGACTTTTATGGCGAATATGTTCGTTTTTGATTTTTGTAAAGTTCTGAACCAATTGATTTTTCCATTGATGGATTACTGTAGTGCAGTATTTTTTGGACTTCCTAATTCAATTTTACATGCATTACAACTGTTGTAGACTTCAGCAGCATTGTTGTTATTTTGTATACCTTATAGGGAGCATATTGCTGCAGCTTTAATTTCCTTCCATTGGTTCCCTGTGAAAGCTCGAGTTAAATTTAAGATGTAGGTTTGTTATTTCAAGTACTGAAACTTGCAATATCTTTTTCTTTATTTGTACTGTTTTGTGAATCACGGATGACATGAAGTCTTCTTGAGGTGCCATCACTGTGATTTGCCAAGACAGTGATTATTAAGGGCTGTGCCAGTTCCATTTGTGGGCATCAGCTGTGGAACGCACTGCCAGAAGATCTTATGGGAAATAATTTGAGGGATTTTCAATTGAATTTGAAAACATTGTTCTTTAGAGAATTTTATAATGTAAGAAGCTGCAGGTAAAGCTACTATTTAAGATAGTTCTATGATTGTGTGATATTTATGTATTTGCTATGCATTTTATTGGAAACCATTCAGAATATTTAGATGTGTGGTCTATAACTATGTTTTTTATCTCATATTTTTATTTAGTATCATTTGACAAGAACAACAAAAAAATTCACATAAACATAGTAATAATAATGGTTATCGAACTTTCTTCCACCCAGTAATCTACCCAATAGTACCTTGAAGACCAGCATGAAGTTTAGGGTCTTGTAATATACAGTTTAGCAGGTTCCCATACCTTAATAAATGAGGCCTTTCTACTTGCCTGCTCTGCTGCTACAGTCTCATATTTATGCATAAGACAAACTGTTTTCCACCTTCCATTGAAATACAACCGTGTACTGTCTTTCCAGTGTGCTGCGATCTATCTTAGGACCAATATTAAGAAAAAGTTAAGAAGATTTTGCTTAGAATGGGCAAATTCTCCCACCATATCCGTAGATTTCAGGTCTTGATTTTATATGTCAATTGCTCTTGAATATCCAAATTTTGACATATTCTGGATCACACTTCTCTGCAATATACTTTCATGCTGAGATAGTGAAAAATCATATAAGAGAGAATATCTTTCTCCTGCTACCAGAACCAGCATATATCCTCCTCCTGTGTCAGCTTGGCCACCTTACACGAGGTCCATTAAAACCCTGTGAGCCAAGAAGAATATTGTCTGGATGATAACAACTTATAATAAAACTTTCAAAGACTTATCCCAGAACAATAACCAATCTCTGTTGTCCAGAAGGCCTCCCATTTCCTATTCCTACACTTTCTTGACCCCCCAACTGTACTAGAAGGCTAAAACCCCTGAAACACTGTAAAACGGAGAAGCTTCTCTGAGAGAGAAGAGATTTTCTAGCACCACATAACATTCCCTGGTTCCCTCTACAAGAGCTTCACTTGCCCCCCCTTCCCCACACAGGTTTTGCTATACAATGTCTCAGTTGGATTCAAGCAAAGCTCTGCAATCTGGGGAGCCTATAACAAGTGCACAAATCTGGAAGGATCAGAATTGCCCCTCCTGAAGAAGATGTTCCACTATCCATTTTCCCTTATCACTCCAAAGTCTATAGTTGACCATATGATGTGGGAGTCAAATACGAGAACCATGCCACAACAGCATCATCCTTGAACCCTCTCATCCACAATCTACCTGTGTATCCAGCCTATGAAATACCTATAAAAAGGCTTGAAAGAGAGGCTGCACGCACTGTTTGACCCATCCATCCATACCCAGCACTAAGGGCAAGGATGTAGGGATGACATCATTCTCTTTTGAATAACAACCAAGATGGAGGATGCTCATTCTCTTCCTAAAACCAACGACCCGTATGCCACAATATAAAGGCAGAGTGATTTTTCAATAAACCAAGAAGTACACCCCCCCTGACTCTTGACATCTTGAGCTTATGCAGAGCTATCCATGCTGCCTTCCATTGCCACAAAAAATCCGACATCACATGCTCTAACAGAAGATGGCTGGGAACAAGAAAGGGAGCATACTTAATGTCTACAGTATTTTTGACACTAAAGTCATCTTGATATTGTCCAGCCTCCCCCACCATATGAGGTGAAGGAGGCCCACTGAATTATTCAATTCTGCACCATTTTCAGCAGATAATGATTATTAATAACACTGTTTTCTCTAAGGGTGGACAAACCTAAATCCCAAGGTATTTCAATCCAGTCTCTGCTAATCTTACCGGTAAATTAGCAAACCTCATACAAGTACTAAGGCCATTAAGAGGCCTCGCTTCTGATTTGCTTATCTTGTGACTGGCAAAAAAAAAAAAAAACTGTCTATGACCTGAAGGATTTCAAGCAAAGAATCTACATGGGTATACAATAAAATATTGTCAGCATACATGGAAAGTCTGCTTTCCACAGTCCCATACATGAAGCCTATCAGTCCAGGATACTGCCATAAGGTCAAAGCCATTGGCTCTAGTGTGATGTAACAAGAAGTATGGAGAGGGGACACCCTTGCCATAGTCTCCTTCCTAGACTATATGCTCAAGAAAGGGCTCCATTAACATGTAGCCAAGCAATCGGAGCAGCATACATGGTTTGGGATTGCGGCTGCTTTTATCAAGATGGTGCAAGCCTTGTATGCTGCTCCAATTGCTTAAGTTTTCATTGTAGTTGCACCTCTTTCTGAAGGAAGGCTTCCAGATCTTCCAGGGACTCAAAGTCTTTGATCTTGTGCAGCGTGATGCAAATTTGTGTAGGGCAATACAGTCCATAACATACTTGTACAGCCTTCAGATGCTCCCTCATAGCAAGGAAATATTTCTGCTTCTGAGTAGGGTTTGCTGAAATCTGGGAAGACTGAAACTTTTTTGCCTTGAAAATGTACTGGCTCCTTAAAATGAGCTGTCTGCAAGATTTGCTGGACTTGTGTTTAACACAACACCCGCAGTACAAAGGGTCACAGGTATTTTGTTTCCTGTATTATCTGTCCCGGGACCCAAGGTGCCCATTCAGTTTCAAAGTCCCTGGTGAGTTTAAGTCCCAGTAACTGTAGAATGGGACTTAAATTCAGAAATGCCATCAGATCTGAGCTTTATACAGCCTTCAGGTAGTCCTATGATGTGTGCCAGCTCTGGTTGTTCATACGTTTATGGTTTTTCTCCAATAAATCACTGTTCTTAACTTTCTCTTGTAGGGCCTCAACAACCACCTGTACTGCACCTAGGGTTGCCAACTTTTTCACCGAGAAAAACCCGACACCTGTGGCTCGCCATGCTCCACCCATTCTCCGCCCCTAGTCCCACCCCTGCCCCACCCTCAGCCCCAACCACAAAAATTACCGAGGATACGTGTAGGCTAACTTCCTTGGTCAGATAATAATTAAACTGGGAACCCCAAAATCCAAACATGAAATGTACAACACTGGAGAAATAAAACTATAAAGTAATTTCCTCTTGCACTAAACAAAAACGCAAAGATGTTAGCAATACACACTTCCCAGACCAGACATATTCCAGTTAATAAATTCAAAATAAAAAGTATTTTTCTACCTTCTGTTTGGGCGTTTTATTTTTCAGTTGCAATTGCTCCAGTCACTTTCTTCTGGTTTCTTTGTGTCTTCTGCGAGCTATCCATTTGTCCTTTCTTCTCTTTTAGATATTTTCCATTCTCTCTCTATTTCTGCTTTAACATACTGATTGTTTCCCTTTTGCTCTTTCCCCCAATTCTTTCCTTATTCCTTTATCATCCGTTTAAATTTCACCCTTCCATTCTCAAGCCCCTCTTACTCTTCCAATACCCGGCCCATCATAGACTTTTCTTCCACACAAAATATTTTTTTCCCTCTCCATTCTCATTCCCCATCCATTCTAGTCCTCCCCCAAAATCAGTTCCCTTATAGTTCTAGACCCACCCAGCATCCACTCCCTTCTAGTCCCATTCTCCCATGCCCCACATCAGCCCATTTCCAGTCCTATTCCAGCTCTTCATCAGCCCATTTCCAGTGCTAGCCCTCACATCACAGGCCATTTCCAGTCCTAGCCCCCCCCCAAATCACAGCCCATTTCCAGTCCAAGTCCCCCATCACAGCCTATTTCCCTTCCTAGGCCCACCCACCCTCACAGCCCATTTGCAGTCCGCGTCCCGCCGCACCATCACAGCCCATTTGCAGTCCTAGCCCCCCCCACCATCACAGCCCATTTGCAGTCCTAGCCCCCCTAATCACAGCCTATTTCCAGTCCAAGTTCCCCTCCCTCCACCATAGCCCATTTCCAGTCCAAGATCCCCCCCCCATAGCCCTTTTCCAGTCCAGGTCCCCTCCACCCCCATCACAACCCATTTCCAGTCCAAGTCCCCCCCCCATAGCCCTTTTCCAGTCCAGGTCCCCCCCCATCACAGCCCATTTCCAGTCCAAGTCCCCCCCCCATAGCCCTTTTCCAGTCCAGGTCCCCCCCATCACAACCCATTTGTAGTCCTAGCCCCCCCCCATCACAGCCCATGCAGTCCTTGGCCTCCCCCCCCGACCAGCACCGCGGCTGTCTGAGGGGCTTTAGAGGGAGCCGGGGAAGCCCGCGCGAGGCCCCGGCTCCCTCTGTACAACCGCCAGCGTGAAGAGCCTTTTCCTTCACGCTGGTGGTTGTTTCTGTGAAGCCGCGAATGCTGGGAAAGGTTAAAGGGTATTGCCTTTAACCTTTCCCAGCAATCGCGGCTTCACAGAAACAGCCGCCAGCGTGAAGGAAAAGGATCTTCACGCTGGCGGCTGTACAGAGGGATCCGAGGCCTCGCGCAGGCTTCCCCAGCTCCCTCTGAAGCCCTCCGGTATGTGGGCCGGCCCTGGGTGGGGTTTTTTTTTACTTCGGGTCGGAAGAAAAGCCGGTCTTTTGCTCTGGCCGCTCCCGATCTTGCGGCCAGAGCAAAACACCGGCTTTTCAAGGACCGATTTTGCATCTGCGCCGGCAGCCGGCCTGGCCATGGAAAAACCGGCCAGGCCGGCTGAAAACCGGCCAGTTGGCAACCCTAACTGCACCCACTTTTGCTCCCCACTCAGCAAGTTTATTTATTTATTTATTTACGTACAAATTTGTATCCCGCTGCTTCCAGTGATCAGCAGCGGTTGCAAAACAAGGTAAGGCTGGTTGTACTGGCCAGTAATTAGGGGTATGTACAATGCGATTAGTGAGGTGGGTAGCACACATAAGAAGGGTTTCAGATTTACAGTTGATTGAGGTTAGGACTTTACACAAAGGTGCTTATATACATATTTACACTTTACACAAAGGTAGTTATATACATATTTACACAAGCCAATCTGCTAGGACTTCACATAGGATCTTTATAAACATATTTACACATGCCTGAATGAATTTTATGCGGTTAAATTGAAATGAGATTGGAAAAGGTGCGTTTTAAGTTTTTTCCTGAAGTCTTTTAGATCACAGATCGCACGCAGTTCACTTGGCAATCGGTTCCAGAGTGCTGGGGCTATAAAAGAGAAAGCCCTGTTACTAGTACCTGCATTAGTTGTTTTTGCGATTTGGCTATTTGTTCTTTTATGGTATGAAGTTCAGTTTTTATCTCACTAGCAGCATTCCAGTTATATCATAAAATAAGACGCATACCAACAGCTCCTGCATGATTAGTGGGTGATATGGCTTCCTCTTTATAAGACACCATCTTTGAAGAAGAAGGAGGCTCCATTTTAGAGCACTTAATGCCCTGACTCGCTCTTGTTTGACTCTCATTCTTGTATGGTGTCCTTTCTGATGTGTCCAGAGGCCAGCATTAACCAAAAGCAGTAAAAAATCTCCAACAAGGGTTAGCTCATTTGACAGTTGTTTGTAAGGGCTGGAAGAGCACCTCTCTTAGGCTGCCATCTTGTTAGGCCGCCTTGCTAGTGCCTCTTTGGACTATAAGTATTGTAAAATAAATAAATAAATAGATGATAATATCTCATTTTCTTGAAATATTATCATGCATACCATCCTCTCAGATTAGAGATATCCATTTAAATAGGAGTAAAGGTAGAGTTAGGGGCCCTTTTACTAAAGTATGTTAAACATACAGAGGGGCATTTTAGAAAGGATGCCAAAGTTAAATTGGGAAGGTCCAGGGCAGAACCTGCAAAAAAATTCCAGGGAGGTCTATGTCTCCGGCTGATTTCTGGAACAAAGACATCTCTGACCTTAACGAGCACATCAGTGGCCACATAAATGTCCCCAATAGGGACGCCTGGATCGGAAATATCCATCTCAGGCAAGTTAGCATAAGGGGATGTCCAGCGGTATAGCAAAGTGAAAACATGAGCCCCATTCCTTGTCAGTGTTCGTTGATGTAGTGTAAAATACAGGGGGTATTAGCTTAGTTCGTTCTCCACACCTTCCAGATGTTTGCCTTACAAAATGAGCACTTTTCAGATGCTTGTTCATGCCTGAAGCAGGTGCAACTTTAGATGCAATTGGGATGTCCAGGGCATTTCTGAGATCAGGCGGGGATGTCCATGTTCTTAGAAATGCCCTGGCCATGCCTTCACCATGTTCCCGTTCAGACTTGGACATCCTCGCGCTAGGGACATCCACAGACCACGTTTCAAAAATGGCTCCAGGGACATATCTATGATTTGCACATTTGCATGTCCATTTGCAGAAGTCCAAATTGCAAATAGGGCTTTTAAAAGAACCCTCATAACTTGTGCTAGTTTATACATTAACTGCTTATTGCTTGAAGGGATGGGTACTGGTTTATGGGTGGAGAGTAGGTGTGCACTTCACATTGCAGTTGACACAGAGTAATTACTACATGCTGTCAATGTGCAATTAGCTCGGGTGCACTTAACACCACCTTATTAGTACTGATTGAAGTAATTGCGGATGAACATAATGCGCTGTGAGGGACTTTCCATGCAGTAAGTGCAGGGAACATGCTGGGCATATCCCCGACTGTTACCGCAAATCTTTTACCACATGTTGGGTTTTGCTCCTAAAGTGCAAAAAGTACAAAATAAAAGCACTTTAATAAAAGGGTTCCTTAGTAACAGTGGTCCAATATTCAGAACCCTTAGCTGGTTGGCCAATGTGAGGCCGACTGGCTGAGGATGCTGACCACGATATTCAGCGGCACTATCTGGATAGTACTGTTGAATGTCCCCACAGACTACCCCAACACTATCTGGTTAGTGCAGGGGCAGTCCAGGGGCAGACCAAGGGCAGTATGAGTGCTATCCGAATAAGTACGGATACTTATCCAGTTGGCGGATATAAAGTTGACACCTATCAGCAACTTAGGATGCATGAAAAGCTGGCCTAATGTGCAATCTGGATAAGTACAGGCTGAAAATCCACTAACAGAATAAGTGTCAGTACTTATCTGGGTACAGTAGCACTGTTCAGCCCCAATAGTAGCAAATCCCCTGGGCTGGATGATATACATCCAAGGGTGTTGAAAGAACTGAAATATGAGATTGCAGACCTGCTATTAGTAATCTATGAACTATCGTTAAAATCATCTGTAATACCTGAAGATTGGAGGATAGCGAACGTAGCACTAATTTTTAAAAAGGGTTCCAGGGGTGATCCGGGAAACTACAGACCAGTGAGCCTGACGTCAGTACTGGGAAAAATGGTAGAAACCATCATAAAGAACAAAATTGCTGAACATGTAGATAGTCATGGCTTAATGGGAGACAGCCAACATGGCTTTAGACAAGGGAGATCTTGTCTTACTAATCTGTTATGTTTTTTTGAAGGTGTGAATAAACAGGTAGACAAAGGTGAGCCAATTGATATCATGTATTTGGACTTTCAGAAAGCCTTTGACAAGGTCCCTCATCAGAGACTTTTGGCAAAATTAAAGAGTCATGGGATAGGAGGCAGTGTACTATTGTGGATCAGGAACTGGTTAAAAGATAGAAAGCAGAAGGTAGGGCTAAATGGCCAATTTTCCCAATGGAGAAAGGTGAATAGTGGTGTACCCCAGGGATCTGTGTTGGGTCCGCTGCTTTTTAACATATTCATAAATGACCTGGAAAAGGGAATACTGAGTGAGGTTATCATATTTGCAGATGACACAAAACTATTTAAAGTTGTTAAAACCCAAGAGGATTGTGGAAAATTGCAAGAGGATCTTGATAAACTGGAAGACTGGGCATCAAAATGGCAGATGAAATTTAATGTCGACAAGTGCAAAGTTATGCACCTAGGGAAGAACAACCCAAAGTATGGTTACGCGATGCAAGGTTCCACATTAGGAACCACCACCCAGGAAAAAGGCGTCATTGTGAATAACATGTTAAAGCCCTCGGCAAAGTGTGCAGCAGCGTCCAAGAGAGCAAATACAATGCTAGGTATCATAAGGAAAGGAATGGAAAATAAACAAAAGGATATTATAATGCCTCTATATCGTTCCATGGTGATACCGCACCTTGAATATTGTGTGCAATTCTGGTCGCCGTATCTTAAAAAGGATATAGAGTTATTAGAAAAGGTTCAGAGAAGAGCCACCAAAATGGCAAAGGGGATGGAAGGATACTCCTATGAAGAAAGGCTAAAAAGATTAGGGTTCTTTAACCTGGAAAAGAGACGGCTGAGGGGAGATATGATAGAAGTCTATAAATTAATGAATGGAGTGGAACGGGTAAACGTAGATCGATTGTTTACCTTATCGGAATATAGAAAGACTAGGGGACATGCAATGAAGCTACAGGGTAAACTATTTAAGACTAATAAAAGAAAATATTTTTTCACTCAACGTGTAATCAAACTCTGGAATTTGTTACCGGAGGATATAGTAAATTTTAGGCTGTTAGTGTAGCTGGGTTTAAAAAAGGTTTGGACAAGTTCCTGGAGGAAAGGTCCATAAGCCATTATTAAGAATTAGTTAGTGAAATCTTGTGTTTTGCCATCAAATTCCTCGCACAACTTAGCTAGGCAAAGCACCACTCACATATTTCAATTTCAACAAAATATGTTTTGCTTCAACAGATTTTTTCATTTATCTCAGCACTTTTAATAAAATCAGAGAACACTGCTACCTTTGCAGGGTTAATACACAACTGGTTTCAGTTTTGCCAGTTTCATGGTATTTTTATCTCTGAAACTGAGCATTCATACAATTATGGCTCTTGGTGGGGTGCCTGGTAGAGGACCGATGAGAAGAGATCTATGTGCGTGCTCAACAGTACAGAGTTGTAGACATTATGCCCCTCAAATGTCTTTTTAAACCAATTACACATTTTTCCATTTTTGGACCTTCAAGCCTTCAAACATACCTAATATTCTAATATTATTTCTTCTGGAGCAATCCTCCGATTTGAAGGCCTGTACTTGTACTTGCTTCAGCAGCTTTTCATTACATTTTCTCAGCTCTTGTACCCTATCCTCCAGGGAGCCAACTCTTCATTCTGCATTTCCAAAGCTTGCATTTTGCTTCTTTAGACCTTGTCTTAAAAATGATACATCAGCTATGAGAGAATCAATTTTTTCTCCCAGTGAGCACTGGCATTCTTTTAGTGCTTGCAAAATCGGATCGAGTTGTTGTGCAGTGAGATCCCCTACCTCCCTTTCTGCCTCCGTTTTATCTGCTGCAGCTGCTCTTTGATTCTGGGCTCCTCATTTCTCTGTACATATTTTTAAAATTATGTCTGCATCTTCATAAGCACAGATTTTATTAAAGGTGCCTATGGGGGCATTTTTGCCATTTTTGGTATTTATTTACAGGAAAATTAGTTTATTTTTAACTGCCTGCATCACGGTTTTTCTTGGTACATCCTTCTGTTTAGGTGGACATCAGGAGGGCAATTCAGGTTGGGGCATGTCCAACCCGTCCGAAAGTCCAGAAATATTGGTGAGCCGGATTTGCACCTGATTTTGAACCTACGGGGCCAGACGTCCCTGCGGGATCAGAATCAAGTGCAGAGGGCCTGGATGGGCAGGCTATGCCCTGATTCTGAGGACCTGAATGTCCAGCTGACTCTCTGTCTAACCCAGTTGCAGCAACGTAGGCAGGATAAAAACTCTCACAAATTCTTTATTGGTCCATACATAATAGGGGGAGGCCAGACCCGACACAGGCCGTGTTTCGAAGGAATCTTCTTCAGGGGTTAGGCTAGTTTTAGTTTAATACTCCATTCTCTCTTGTTTTTTCTCCTTTTTTTAAACAATTTAGTTTTTTAAAAATTTTGTTTCTTATCATTGTTGAGTTATTATTAGTTCATGATATGCTATTTATTTATTGATTGTCTTCATTTTCTGTATATAAGGGAGGAGTAGCCTAGTGGTTGGGGCAAGGTACTTCAGGCCGGAAGGTCGGGGGTTCAAATCCCACTAGAGGACAGCAACCTTGGGCCAGAAGGACTGGGGTTTCTAGTTCCACAGATGCTCCTTGTGGTCTTGGGCAAGCCACTTAACCCTCCATTGCCCATGTTCCCTGTAAGTATTAGTGTATGTGTCTCATATCCCCTTGTGTTAAATGTATCCCCCAATTGTGTTGTGACTGCTTTGATTGAAGGTTAAGGCGGTATACAAAACTGTCTAAATAAATAAATAAATAAATATAAGGTTTGGGTGTATAATTTGCATGTTTTGTTGGTTCTTGTTTTTATCATTCTTCTTGTTTATAAATATTATTAATTCTCCTAGAAGGTGTTACTTCTAATATATTTATGCTTTTATATGTTCGAGTATGACACATATACAATGCCTTTTTATGTGGTTAATGAATATGGAGTGTTTATGATTTTAGTATATGCCTTATTTATTCTTTTTTCTTGATATTTTTATTCTTTTTATTTATTTATTCATGTATTAAGTTTTTATATCTTCATTATTTATTATAATGTTTTTTTAGTGTAAGGTGAGCCTAACCCCTGAAGAAGATTCCTTCGAAACACGGCCTGTGTTGGATCTGGCCTCCCCCTATTATGTATGGACCAATAAAGAATTTGTGAGAGTTTTTATCCTGCCTACGTTTTTGTACTGTTTCTGCTTGCCCACGAGGCAGTGTGCTGTTTTTGTCTTGGTAACCCAGTTGCAGCGCCTGCATGGAGCTCCAGCGCAGTGGCATCCCATCGCCATGACACCGGGATGCCATGTGGGCTCCCTGATCCACTTAGCGATGGTAAGCCTGATTTCCCCACTGCATGACCCACAAATCAGGTCTGCTGAGGCCGGGATTGGGCTGCAGGGAACCCCCTGCCCCTCCTCACCTCTATGCCATATCCTACTGCTGGCCGCCGGATTATTCGGGGGAACTTATTCCACCTCCAAGGTAGAATAAGTTCCCCATCTAACCACCTGTCTCTGTATGTACTGGGCCGGCACCGGGTGGTGCACCCCGCCTCCAGTCTGCCCTCACTCCTCCTCCGGCCTGACCTCTCCCTCCCCCGTACAGAGCTCCCCGCACATCTCCTCTACACGTGCGAGGAGTTCTGCTGCAGCAATGGGCCCCAGGCATATAGCGGGGATGTACATCCCCGATAAACGGGACTCACAATGACCCTCCAGATGAACAGGTTTATCTGCCTTTTAGGAGCTAGTTTACTAAACTGTACTAGGCTTAAGAACATAAGAAATGCCTTACTAGGAGGAGGTCACGTGATGCGGGGAAGGTAGTGGACGCACCCTAAGCACGCTCCGAGACCCCTAGCCATTGCCGGCGAATTTAAAGCAGTCTAAAGCAGCCCTGGTCCGACGGGAATCCCCCCGGAGTGGAGCGGATAGCGGGCAGCACCGAACCTAGGGGAGTCAGCGGTGTATACCATGGCGGTAGCCGTGAAAATGTCCTGGAGAGAGAAAGAGCGCGTGGTCGGCCCTAGTAAGATGGCAGAGGGCTCGACCGCACCGGCGTCACTGGGCGCTTCTACTTCACCTGCCTTAATTGACGAGGTATCTGCGGCGGTTTCAGCTGCCTTGTCCTCGCAGTTTGCGGCTCTCCATGAAAAAATAGATGGGCTGCAAACTTCCGTTGGTGCTATGGGGCCCCGGCTTCAGGAAGTGGAAGACCGCCTGGGCCGTGCTGAGGACACCATCGAGACGTTGGCCCAGGAGGTAGCCGGCTTGAAATCGCAGGCCTGCCTTCAAGCTGCCAAAATTGACGACCTTGAAAACAGGTCGCGCCAGAATAACCTGCGGTTTCTGGGAGTCCCCGAAGCGGTGGCAGATAAGGAGCTCACAGAATATTTGGAAGGCCTGATGGGTCGATTGCTGGAGGGCACAGAGTTGGGCGGCAAGGTGCACATTGAGAGAGCGCATCGGGTTGGCAACAAGCTTGCTCGAGATGGTCGGCCAAGGGTGGTTCTTGCTAAATTGTTGCACTTTCCCCAGAAGGAAGTGATATTAAGAGCTGCTCGGAAGATGGGGGATGTGATACATGATTATGTAAAAATACGAATTGCGCAGGACTTTTCTACGATTCTTAGCCAGAAGCGTAGAGCCTATGCTTCCATTTGTGATAAGTTGCTCAGCGCAAAAATCCCTTTTTCTGTGCAGTACCCGGCAAAACTACATGTGTTTTATGATGGCTCCCACCGCATGTTTGAATCGGCAGAAGCGGCAGGACCCTATGTGGATCAGATCATCGCCTGAGAGCCTTCTCCTTCGGTGTCGCCGCCAAGATGACAGATTGGACTTCCTTCTTGTTAGCTGATTGTCTCGGACTCTGCAGTGGCCTGCAGTATAATGGAGGTGGCGGTTTAATCCTCCTGGTTGGAGGAGTTTGTATCTTGGGGTAGGGAAGGGAGAGAGGAGACCTGGAGGGCCTCTCTGGGGGGGGGGGGGGTGGCCATGCCGCTTGGCATTAAGACAGGAGCTACTAGGCCGCATATTGGATGAATCATGGTCCACGGGGGGGGGGGGGGGGGTAGCTCCTGTCTGGGTCATCGCTGGGCTTGGCAGAGCCGCTCGGTGGTATGGCTGTCTTGGAGAGCAGGGAGATCTATAACTTCCCACCGCTCTACAAGGAGGGGTAGGGTGTGCCTTTTTCTCTTTAGCAGTTTGGCTTGTTGCTTGTGGATAAGGGGTTGGCTGTGTGGAGAGATTAGGGGGGGGGGAAATGTTGATGTTATCATTGTTGTGGGCTAGAGGGGGGGACTAGGGCTGGAGAGTCTGCATACTATGGTATGGGGGTTATGGGGCGTGTTAGAGGGACCTGGTCTGGGTTCTCCTAGGTAGTGGTAGGGGAGACACCCGAGGTTAGCGTTGGTAGAGGTGGGGTAGGGGGTAGAGGGGAGAAGGGGGGGGAGCTGGGGGGGTATGTAGGAGGGAGAGGGAGGACAGGGGGGGTTAGTAGTATACTTGGGTGGGGGGGCGGAGGGGACCTATGGTCAGGAACAGAGTATGAATGGGAGGATGGGGGTTGGGTGGGGGGATAGTCGCACTTCGAACACCTGTGATAGGACTTTAGGGAGCTTTAGCAGGGTAAATGAGGGAAGGCTGGGAGGGCTTTCCCCACACGACAGAACTTAGGGCTGTTGCTTTGGCGTGTTGGCCCTTTAACACCCTGAAGATCATTTCTTGGAACGTCTGCGGGTTGGGCAGCCCGGTGAAGAGATATAAAATTTTAAAGGTTCTCACCCGACAGCACTGTGACATAGCGCTTTTGCAAGAAACCCACCAGACAGCCGAAGAACATGGTAAACTGTGCAAGGATTGGGTTGGTCAGGTTTGGAGGGCCCCTGCAGTAGGTAAAAAAGGGGGGGTGGCCATCCTAGTTCATAAGCGAGTGCGTTGTGCCTTGGATACGGCAGTTGCTGATCCCAATGGGCGGTTTGTTTTTGTACAGGGCATGCTGGAGGCTCAAGGGGTTATCTTCGGCAATTTATATAGCCCTAATGTGTTAGACCAGGATTTATATCATCGTATGGCTGCTAGGGTGGAACAAATGGCCGACTTCCCGTTGATACTGGGGGGAGACTTTAATGGTGTGTTTGAGGTGGCCCTTGATATTTCTAGTGGGACGGCATTGCAGGAGAGATCCCAGACAGCAGCTGTTTTGCAGAAATTTCGGAATAGATTGGGATTGGTGGATCCGTGGAGATTACTTCACCCGTCCGAATGGGATTTCACCCACTAGTCTAGGGTGTGTGGTACTAGTGCAAGGATAGATTATCTTCTGATATCGGCAAGCCTTTTTGCCTTAATGGGCGATGCACAAATTGGTCCTTCAGAGATCTCGGACCACACTCTGATTTGGGTAGAGCTACATTGGGGGGGGGGGAGGGGTTCTTATGTCCACCATAGTTGGCGGTTTCCCATGGATTTATATACAGACACTCAGTTTATTCAGTTTCTCCGTCAACGTTGGCAGGATTTTGAGCTCAATCACATCGGCCATCAGGATGATCTGGAATTGATGTGGGAGACTGCGAAGGTGGTGATGCGGGGGGATATTATTGGATATGTGGCGAGGAGGCGGCGGCTGATGGCGCAGCGAATTATTCACTTAGAACAAAGGATAGTGCAGGAGAGGCGAGCCTATGGACTCCGTCCTTCGGTGGCGAACAAGAGGAGATTGTGGGAAACCCAATCTATATTGAATGAACTCTTGCATCAAAGAGCCAAAAAATCCATGAGGTATTACCGTTACAAGTTATATTGCTTTGGAGATAAACCTGGCAAACTGTTGGGCCATTGCTTGAGGGGGGCTCGAGGTGGGAATTTGGTTGCAGCCCTTCACGACGCACGGGGGGGTCTTCAGAAGGATAGAGCTGCCATTGCAGCTCTGTTCCAGGATTTCTATCGAACGCTATATGCGAAAGAAGAAGTGTCCCCGGGAGTAATGGAGCAATATTTTCAAGATCTTGATTTGCCTAAATTAAGCAGTGCGCAGAGTCGGTGCCTCGGGCGGCCGATTACCCTTCAGGAGGTGCAGCAAGTTAACGCGAAGGCGTGTGGTTATAAGTCACCGGGTCCTGACGGGTTTGGGGTAGAATTTTACAAACTCTTGTCGGATAGGATTAGTCTCCTATTAGTAGCTATGTTTTCTCAGAGGAGGGAGTCGGGCGTTGTCCGTTGGGGGGGTAATCAGGCGCATATTGTGCTTATCCCTATACCTGGGAAGGATGTGACACAAGCGGCGTCATATCGGCCTATTTCTTTGTTGAACTTCGACTCGAAATTGATGGCCAAAATACTGGCGGAGCGGCTGGCGGATGTCCTGGGAGACTTGGTGCACGAATCCCAAGTAGGATTTGTTAAGGGCAGATATACAGTGCGCAATCTGCAGAAAATTTTGGCTTCGTTGGAGAGGGTGCATGCGCAGGAATTATCATTGCTCCTTATTAGTTTTGATGCTGAAAAGGCATTTGACCGGGTTAATTGGGATTACTTGCATTATCTGTTGCCTTTATATGGACTGGGACCATCTTTTTGCGAAATGGTAAAGCTCCTCTATACGGCTCCAACGGCTAAGATTTGCTGCAATGGCATACTATCGGATTCCTTCCCGCTGGAAAGGGGGACGAGACAGGGTTGCCCTTTATCACCACTTTTGTTCGTATTATCTTTAGACCCCCTGATTCGTCGGATAGAGATGGATAAAAACATACGGGGGGTGGATATCGGTTCCCAAGGGTTTAAAGTGTCGGCTTTTGCGGACAATCTTCTAGTGCACGTGGTTGACCCATGCGAATCGCTACCTCGACTGTTGGCGGAGATTTCGAATTTTGGCAGTTTTGCCGGGCTTCGTATTAATGCTGATAAGTCGGAGGCGTTAGATGTTTCTGGTCACCTACGGGGACAGTGGGGGGCAGCGTTTCCTTTGAAATGGGCCTTGAATCAATTCGTGTATTTGGGTATCATATTGACGCAGCTGCCTCAAGACCTTTATGCGAGTAATCTCAAGAGAATTTTGTCCCGAGTGCGGTTGCAGCTGGGAGCTTGGAGTCACCTCCCGCTGTCTTTATTGGGAAGGGTAGCGGTGGTGCAAATGGTGATATTACCGAGGATACTATATGGTTACAGACCCTCCCAGTATGGTTGTGGCATAAAGATCTCCGTTCCATAGAGAGAGAATTCAAGAGGTTCTTGTGGAACGGGGCCAGAGCTCGGATTCCGCTTAACTGGTTAATAGGTCGGTTGAAGGCGGGGGGTGTTGGACTCCCAGATCTTTGGTTGTATGCGTTGGCTTGCCAGGCTAGGCATTTGGGGGATTGGTTAGGGGGTACAGATACCTATACACCCAGGGCCTTAGAGGAAGCCTTTGCGGCCCCTCTTACGGTGCTAGCCATTTTGCATACGGAGAGCAATTTACTGCCGGCAGGTATCAAGCGGAGCGTACTGCTCATGTCAATGCGACGTACCTGGAGACAATTGAATATGTATTGGAAACGTAACTGGACTGCGTCGAGTTGGTTACCCCTACAGGGCAATCCGGGTTTCGCGCCGGTTTCGGATTCTGGAGTCTTCCGACTTTGGAAGGAAAAGGGTCTGCAGAACTTAGGGCATGTTGTAGACCTCGCGGGGAAGTGTAAATCATTTCTTGTGCTATCGGTGGAATATGAACTACGGCCGAGCCACTTTTTTGCTTATCTGCAATTGACCCATTATGTGGCTAGTTTGCCGGCGGGGGAACTCGCGGGTGACAGGTCAGCTCAGATCTTGGAATATTTTGAGTTAGGGGGGGGTCCCCCAACTATAGCTAGGTTGAAGGCCCGTTTAGAGTGTTATGGAGCCAAACCGGAGTATGGGGACGTGGAAAGGGCGTGGGCACTTGAGCTACAACGAGAGGTGCCGCCCGGGTCTGTCTTGGGGGCACTGAGACATATTTTGGATTTAATTGAAGGGGCGCGTTGGAGGGAAATCCAATTTAAGTGTATAACACGAGCGTATTTCTCGCCTAGGAGAGCCTTGCGTAGCCGCATTACAGCTGATGGGAGTTGTCCTAGATGTGCAGAGCCTTTGGCTAACCTTTAACATATGTGGTGGGAATGTCCATACATCAGACCCTACTGGAAGCAGATCAGCAACTGGCTGGCAGAGGTCTTGGGCCAGCAGATTCTCTGGTCAGGTGCGTTTGTAATCCTCGACCAATTGAGCCCGGTTTCCCCTAAGGGGAGGTGGGTTAGGTGCTGGGTGCGTAAGGCGTGTCTGGTGGGAAAGGGCCCAGTGCTTCGTCGATGGAGAGAGCCGATACCGCCCTCCTTTTGGGAGTGGCGCAATTCCCTACATCAGCAGTTATTAGTAGAACAATGGAGGGCACGGGGCAACCCACAGAAATGGTTATTTTTTATGCGGCAGTGGGAACCCTACATTCAAAGGCTGGGCCCGCGTTGTCGTAATGAAATATTGCATGTGGGGTTTTAGTGCGGTGTGGGGACTGTAACATGGTGGGAGGGGAGGTGGCGGAGAGGGCTAGTGGAGGTAAAGCTGCTAAAGTGGAGTGGAGGAGTGGCCTAGTGGTTGGGGCAAGGTACTTCAGGCTGGAAGGTCGGGGGTTCAAATCCCACTAGAGGACAGCAACCTTGGGCCGGAAGGACTGGGGTTTCTAGTCCCACAGGTGCTCCTTGTGGTCTTGGGCAAGCCACTTAACCCTCCATAGCCCATGTTCCCTGTAAAATAGTTCTCTATGTGCTGTGCTTTCCTGTCTAATCAATGTGTTTATACCTCAAAAATTTCCTGTCATGATTTGACAATTTCCAATCTGTAATCAAAACCGCTGCTGATCGCTGGAAGTAGCGGTATACAAATGTATACTAAATAAATAAATAAAAATAAAAGTACGGGAGGGGCGTAGAGTGCGACTAGGGGGCGTTGGGAGGGGGGATAGGGTATGGATATAATATAAAATGTTATGGCTGCTGTTGTCTTGCCTTTTGCTATTTATGTATGCCTGTACCGGTCATTTGCCACCGGCCGAGGATCAGAGTACACCTGGGCCGGTGGCTTCTTGTGCTGTGTTGTGTGTTCTTTCTGGCATGTTTGTTTGAGTTCTAAACAAAGTTTATAAAAAAAAAAGAAATGCCTTACTAGGTCAGACCAAGGTCCATCAAGCCCAGTATCCTGTTTCCAACAGAGGCCAATCCAGGTCACAAGTACCTGGCAGGTTCCCAAAGAGGCGCACAGGTTCCACAATGCTTGTCCTGTGGCAAGCAGTGGATTTCCTGGGCAAGCCTGTGGATTTTCTTCAGGAACTTGTCCAAACCTTTTTTAAAGCCAGCTATACTACCAGCTTTTACTACATCCTCCGGTAACGAATTCCAGAGTTTGACTATGCGTTGAGTAAAAAAAGTATTTTCTCTTATTAGTCTTTGGGTTGCATTGTAGCTTCATTGTGTGTCCTGTAGTCTTTCTACTTTCTGATGGCGTATGTTTATCCGTTCCACTCCATTCATTAATTTATAGACCTTCATCATATCCCCCTTCAGCCATCTCTTTTCCAAGTTGAAGAGCCCCAACCTTTTAAGCCTCTCTTCATAGGGGTATCCTTCCATTCCCTTTACCATTTTTGTCACTCTTCTTTGTACTTTTTCTAATTCAGCTATATCCTTTTTAAGATATGGTGACCAGAATTGCAAACAATATTCAAGGTATGTTCACACCATAGAATGATACAGAGGCATTATAATATCCTTTGTTTTATTCTCCATTCCTTTTCTTATGATTCCTAGCATTCAATTTACTTTCTTGGTCACCTCTGCACACTGGGCAAAGGGTTTTCTATGTATTAGCCATGATGACGCCTAAAACATTTTCCTGGGTGTTGGTTTTTAAGGTGGTACCTTGCATCGTGTAACCATAGTTTGGGTTGTCCTTTCCTAGGTGCATAACTTTGCACTTGTCCACATTAAATTTAATTTACCATTTAGATGTCCAGTCTTCCAATTTTCAAGGTCCTCTTGCAATTTTTCACAATCCTCTTGTGTTTTAACAACTTTAAATAATTTTGTGCCATCTGCAAATTTGATTGCCTCACTCATTATTCCTATTTCCAGGTCATTGATGAATATGCTAAAAAGCAACGGACCCGGAGAGCGTTCTTTCATCTTTACTGTCTGACCCTGTGGAGACTGAGGGAGCCGGTGCTGAGATTTCCCGGCGTGTGCAGGACAGCTCAGCTGATGTCATCCTCTGCCCTGGATAAATATCTTGCTGTTTCATTATGGCGTTCTGCCATCGGCGTTCTGTTGGGGCTTGCTCCTAAGGGGCGTGTTCCAAAGGGGCAGGTCACGCCCCTTGTGAGCCCCTTAGGAGCACATTAGGAGCCGGTTTGTCTGTAGAGGAAAAGACCCGGCTGCGAATCAACGCAGCCGGGCACAGGCATGCGGTGGCAAGCCGAGGGCGGGGAAGGGGCGGGGGAAGGCGAGGGGGTGGGGGTGGGCGAAGAGTTGCAGTCAAAAAGCGTGCCCGGCGCGAGTGCGGTCTCTTTGCAGCTCCCCCTCCTTCCAGGAAGAAGCCGGACATCTGCCGACTCCCCGAACAGCGCGACGAGAGACAAAAATTCCACCCAGAGTCATCTGCTCACCTCCGAGCATCTGTACGGGGACCGAGACTGCGGAGACAATTCCCAGCGCTCCTACGCCCGCGACGCGTCCGTCCGAAAAGTTGCCAGTGAGCGCTGATCGAGGCCACGTGGAGGAGCAGAGGAGAGTAGGCAGGCTACAGAGGGTGCTCCGGCTGATCCACCCCCTCCACGTGGAGGAGCGAGTGTTGATCGCCGAGACTCTGAGCGGAGACAGGCAGTCGCGCTGCCAGAAGAGATACAAAAAAGCAAGTATCAAAGATGTGCGCGGGGAGTGGGGGGGGGGGAGGGGGAAGAGCGAGCTGATAGCGGTGGGGGGCCGGAGCAGCCGAGGTGCCCGTACCCGGAGCAAGGGGGGGAACGAGGCCAGCCAGCCAGCCAGCCAGCCGGCCAGCCAGCTTACCTGCAAGGCAAAAGACAAAAGATGAAAAATAAAAATAAATCAGTGTGGAGAGATGACGGGACGTGCGTTGCACGTGGCCATGCCCAGAGAGCAAGAGGTGCGGGGGTTACTCAGGGGATGCAGGGGGGGAGTGGGGGGGGAGGGCCTGGAGGGGGAGGGAGTGGGGGGATAGAGGGCATAGAGGAGAGCAGCCGCATATGCCCTTCTTCATAGAAGAGGTAAATAAAATATTCTATGCAATGGAAGGGATACAGAACAAGATGGAACGGAATTCCAAATGCAACTAGGATATATGGTTTGAAGTGGGGAATGCATGGATACAGGGGTCGTTTAGAGAGCGAGATCGCTATTGTGAATATATATATATATACTGCTGGCAGAGGGCCATGGGTAGCTAAGAGGTAGAGGACGGGAATGTGGCAGGCATCATGAATGACTGTAACTAGGCCTTTCCCATTGCCACTACATAGTAATGCTATACTAGTGAAAAATGCCGAGAAGAGCACGGGATTATAGATAGCATCCTATACGATAGTAATGTAAATTTTATCGCCTTTGCATAGTATTCTATCTTAGCGGAGAAATGCCGAGGAAGGAGACACCAAAGACTTCTAGGCCACGAGGCAACAGGGCGGCACCGAAGGCGGCAGTGGCATCAAAAGCACGAGCTGCGGACAAGCAAAACACGCGAGGGGCTCAGAAGGCTAGCCGCGAAGCAACGGCCCCTGCAGCAGCAGTGAAACCACGTCAAAGTACCAGGAAGAGGACACCACAGCAACCAGGGAACGCGGCCCCGCCACAGAACCAAGAACTTGACGACCTGCTCCAGATGGTCCGGGAGCAGGTTACACAGCATGGCCTGAGCTCAGTTAAGCAACGGTTGGGAGCGCCGGCCTCTACGAACTACGAAGTGCCATCGACGAGCACCAGCGCAACCACACCCAACCCAGCACATGGTAAGTCGGGGTGCGAAAAGGGGGCGCCAGAGTCAGCGACATCATCATCGGACAGGTCCAGTTCAGATAGTGACAGGGACATAGAATGGGCAGATGTGATGTGCTACGCATTAAAGAAAGTTAAGAGGAAGAAGAGCGCAAAACATTCCCATCCCCTCAGAGAGGCCTGGTCGGGGCAAAGTCAGAGGGGTGAGGACAACACATGCACGCCGGCGGGAGCGGCCCAAAGAACGCGGATGGATTGGCATGACACCAGCCGTGATCCACGCTGCGGGGTCAGCTCCCTGGCCGTGTCGGTGCCCAAAAAGATCAAAAAGAGGATTTGGAGGAGAGAATATATTGACATATTCTCGCTCCTACTCAGGGATCAAGAAGATGAGTCAACCAGTGGAAAAGATAGGGAGAGAAGAAGCGAGAGGGATAGGAAACCTAAAATCCCCAAATCCATCAACAATTGGGTGGCGGCATTCCACCTCTTTATGAGCGTGGTGATGGAAAAAGAACCCGAAGCAGGGCCATACCTGACCAAGTACCTGGACACGATTACTCGCGCACATAAGCAATACGGGGGATGGGCCTGGCTAAACTATGATGTGAAGTTCAGGAGGAACATGGCCGACGATCCCACCCTAGCATGGCACCATAGAGTGCTGGACATGTGGGGCGAAGAAATGGCACACAATAGGCCATTGTGTCAAGATGGGTGGCAGCAGCCACTCCCGAGCACCCCGTGGCAACAGCCCTTTCAGAATAACCAAGGGAGGCAAGCCAATCAGTGGCCCGGGAGACGAGCATGCAGACAGTACAACGCGGGGAGTTATAACTGGCAGCCGTGCAAATTCAAGCATTCCTGCTCGGGATGCGGGGGAGGACATCCCGCTTTCACATGTAGGGCGGCAAGAGAGGCGAAGCCATACAGAGCAATGCCGCAGCGATCCACTGAAGGGGGTGGCACCAACACCCATCAGCCTTGAGCGTATGCAGCCATGGCTAAGAGCATATCCTAAGCGGGATATAGCTATTTGTATAGCGGAAGGTTTCGCACGAGGTTTCCGCATTCCATCCCTAATCTTAAAGAACAGAAAGCAAGCGTGCTTACTGAACAACCCACCATCCGTCCAAAAACATAACGAGATCGCCCACAGCAAAATAGCAAAGGAATTAGGTATGGGGAGAATAGCGGGTCCCTTCCAGTCACCCCCATTCAAGGACCTAATAGTCTCCCCATTGGGAGTGATACCCAAAAAGGAGCCAGGGCAATTTAGGTTAATTCATAACCTATCATACCCCGAGGGACAGTCCGTCAACGATTACATTGATCCGGCATTATGTTCAGTTAAATATGCAACCATGGACCAAGCTATTACAATCATCCGAAGTAAGGGGCCCCGAGCGCAACTAGCGAAGGCGGACATTGAGTCCGCGTTCCGCCTATTGCCGGTTCACCCCGAATCTTTTCCATTGTTGGGCTTCTCGTTCAATGGAGAGTTCTTCTATGATAAATGTTTGCCCATGGGATGCGCAGTATCATGTGCATACTTTGAACAATTCAGTTCATTCATACACTGGGTGGTAGAAGATCTGGCCGGCCCCAATACGGTGGTGAACTACCTGGACGATTTCCTATTCATGGGAAAAGACCAGGATGACTGCAAGAGGATACTAGATATCTTCGAGCAGACGGCACGGGAGTTCGGAATCCCGTTGGCAAAGGAGAAGACAGAGGGCCCAAAAAGGGTCCTCACTTTCCTGGGCATACAATTAGACGTGCCGGCACACAGGTCGCGCTTGCCAGCGGAAAAAGTGCTGAAGTTGAGGAAAGAGATGCAATTATTGCACAGCCAGCGAAAGGCGACACTACAACAATTCCAGTCCATGCTGGGCCTCCTTTGCTTTGCATGCAGGGTGATACCCATGGGGAGGGTGTTCTGCCGGCGTATGGCATGGGCAACAAAAGGTATAGTAAAAAGATACCACCGCATCAGAGTCACCAGGGAGATGCGCGAAGACCTCCAGGTCTGGTTGCAATTCCTTCGCGCCTTCAACGGCCTGGCCTTCTGGCAAGCGCTCCCGATATCCAATGCCGAACTAGAATTCTTCACCGACGCCTCGGGGGGGATTGGTTTCGGCATATACTATAAAGGGGCGTGGTGCGCGGAGACATGGCCCAGGGAGTGGCACAGGATTGGGATCACCAGGGACATCACGTTCTTGGAGCTGTTCCCGATAATGGTAGCCCTTTGTATTTGGGCCCACGAGCTCGCCAATAGGGCTATCACCTTCCGCATCGACAACCTAGCGGTGGTGTGGGCGATAAACAATAGGCGAGCCAAGACGCCAAGGGTAGTGGCGCTCTAAAGACGAATAGTGCTGCTATGCCTGGCGCATAATATAACCCTGAGAGCCACCCACATCGAAGGCGAGAATAATAACATTGCTGATGCTCTTTCTCGTTCTAAGATCAGGCTTTTTCACCAGCTGGCGCCCGAAGCCGACGGAGTCAAGACATCGGTCCCATATCAAGTCTGGGAGTGTGGTCCACCGAGATCTGGGAGCTCCTGTTGGGAGCGTTAGCCGAGAACACCCGGCGCAGATACATAGCGGCATGGGAGCAATACCAGACTTTTTGCAGAGAGGCCCGCATACAGCTCGAAGACAGACTAAAAGTGGCAACAATAGTGCGATGGATTATGCACTGCAAAACCAATGGCTACACAAAGGCCGCGGTACAAGTCCGTTTAGCGGCTGTGTCATTTTTTGCAAAGGCGATGGGGAAGCAGAGCCCCACGGCTGGGTTTATTGTACAGAAAGTGATGAGAGGCTGGTCCCGGGAACAGCCCCGGAAGATGGACAAACGCCGCCCGATCACGCATCAGATGCTCTAACAACTGATGGTACTGACCAGCCTAGTGTGTTATGATGAGTACGAGACGAGGTTGTTTAGATGCGCTTTTTCCTGGGCCTTTTACGGAGCATTTCGGGTAGGGGAGCTCGTAGCATCCTCAGCATCGGAGCGAACGACCCCCCGCGGAGGACTGGTAAAGCGGGATGTGTGCATACGCACTAGAGCGATAGTGTTGCAGTTACGCAAGTCCAAGACCGATGCGGAGGGGAAAGGGGCGCAGGTGGTGCTGTCGGCCATGCACAATGACCCGTCATGCCCAGTCCAAAATGCGCTAGCATACCAACAAGTAAGGGCGCGCTCAGAACATCAGTGGTTCATACACGCTAATGGTGCCCCCTTATCACGTTTTCAATTCAGCAGAGTACTCAAGCTAATAATCGAACGCACTGGACGGGACGCAAGCTTATACGGCTCACACTCCTTTCGCATTGGGGCTGCTTCTACGGCGGCCTGCATCGGAATGACTCGAGAACAGATAATGAAAATAGGCCGAGGGCGCTCGGATAGATACAAATTGTATATACGTCCAGCGCTGTAAGGCCAAGGGGTGCAAATTCAAAAAAAAAACCAAAACAAAAAAAACAAAACAAAAAAAAAACCCCAACAAGAATTGAATAGATACATAAGCCCAGGAAAGTGTGATAATAACGGACCAGGAACGGGGGCGGGGATAAAGGGAATGTGACAAAGTGAATGTACATTGCAAGGATAAATACTGTTGTAATCATATTTTCTGATTGTGCTCCATGCAGGAATAAGCCACCACATAGGGCCGCGTGAAGTGTGGATGTGTGGCCATTCATTTGTTCACTGGGCACAAAAGAGGGCACGATGTAGACCAATGGGGTTGAACCTAGGACTCCCAAGTGCAGACGTGGCCGTAGTGTGGCTGGGACGACGGGGTATGGTGTGGGACCAGCTAATGCCGTCCTTGCTCCAAAGGGGGAGATCTGCAGGGAACCCAGCGATAATCGTGATCCACTTGGGGGGCAACGACCTCGCATCCACACGCAGCATTGAGCTCACCAAGAGGATGCAAGGCGACCTCCTAACGCTGGCAAACACATTTCCCGGGACGCTATTGGCATGGTCACACATCACACCCCGGTGAGTGTGGAGAGGCGAAAACTCGCATAGGGCATTGGAGAGGACAAGAAGAAAAGTGAACAGATGGATGGCCCGCTTCATGGGGTCCATAGGGGGATGCACCATTGCTCACGACCTAATAGAGGAGAGATGCCCCGGACTGTTTCGCCCAGATGGAGTGCACTTTTCAGACATCGGAATGGACATTTTTCTCT
The DNA here is from genome assembly GCA_033557465.1 of Ichthyophis bannanicus. Classification (NCBI taxonomy): domain Eukaryota; kingdom Metazoa; phylum Chordata; class Amphibia; order Gymnophiona; family Ichthyophiidae; genus Ichthyophis; species Ichthyophis bannanicus. The sequence continues at coordinate 521,531,742 of CM066036.1, read as the reverse complement.
GCGACATACAGGATGCGGTAGAACGACTATGGAGGAAGCGGATGTTGGCCACAGCGGCGCGTTGATGTGTGGGGCCCCGACAACAAGCGAGGAGTTGCTGTTGACGGGGTTGGCGGAAAAAACGCACCCGGGGAGAGAACACAGCCTAGGCCTTAAGTAAAGGGGGAGAGGTACGGGAGAGATACACGGACCTCCCCCCGGAGAGACTGAGATGGTGACAAGAACACCACGCAGAGAGCTCCCCCCTGCCTTGCTTTGACGGCGGGCAAAAGGGGGGGGGCAAGGAAGAAAAGTTGCCAAGTCTGCTAGAACGGCAGGCGCAACAGCTTTTCGGCTGAAGGATATGAAAGACTAAGGGACTGAGAAAAGCTTTCACGGCTAAAGAGTTCCCTCCTGCTATGGGCAAAGTCGGCAGGATAGTGGCTGTGTTTCTCGAGGGGGCAAGAAAAGAGGTGATATAAGGCATTGTAGACTGTGTCTTGCAGACGGTCACGTGCATGCTGTGGCCAACAGTTGTTATGTACTGTTAAATACCATTGTTGTTAATATACCATTGTTGTTAATAATAAAATCGAAATAATTTGTGAAAGAACCCCATGGTGTAAGGTGGTGATTCATGGGGGGGGGGGGCGAGGGAAAAGGGGGGAGGGACCCGAGGCGGTCATGCCAGTTGCGTGGCTGAGACCCGGCTGCGAATCAACGCAGCCGGGCACAGGCATGCGGTGGCAAGCCGAGGGCGGGGAAGGGGCGGGGGAAGGCGAGGGGGGGGGGGCGGGTGAAGAGTTGCAGTCAAAAAGCGCGCCCGGCGCGAGTGCGGTCTCTTTGCAGCTCCCCCTGCTTCCAGGAAGAAGCCGGACACCCGCCCGACCCACCCAATACACGAATAGGGGGGGGGGGGGAAACGTCGCAGCATGCAAGACCGTGGGAAAAACGCACCCGGGGAGAGAACACAGCCTAGGCCTTAAGTAAAGGGGGAGAGGTACGGGAGAGATACACGGACCTCCCCCCGGAGAGACTGAGATGGTGACAAGAACACCACGCAGAGAGCTCCCCCCTGCCTTGCTTTGACGGCGGGCAAAAGGGGGGGGCAAGGAAGAAAAGTTGCCAAGTCTGCTAGAATGGCAGGCGCAACAGCTTTTCGGCTGAAGGATACGAAAGACTAAGGGACTGAGAAAAGCTTTCACGGCTAAAGAGTTCCCTCCTGCTATGGGCAAAGTCGGCAGGATAGTGGCTGTGTTTCTCGAGGGGGCAAGAAAAGAGGTGATATAAGGCATTGTAGACTGTGTCTTGCAGACGGTCACGTGCATGCTGTGGCCAACAGTTGTTATGTACTGTTAAATACCATTGTTGTTAATATACCATTGTTGTTAATAATAAAATCGAAATAATTTGTGAAAGAACCCCATGGTGTAAGGTGGTGATTCATGGGGGGGGGGGGGCGAGGGAAAAGGGGGGAGGGACCCGAGGTGGTCATGCCAGTTGCGTGGCTGTGCCAGGAGGGAAGCGGAAGAAGAAGAAAACCTCACAAGTAGCATCTCAGGTGGGGACTCTCGACAAACATGTGATTTCTACTCCACGACTGAAAAATCCAGGTACTGAACTTCCCTTGCCTCTATCTAATGGAGCAAGTTTGAGCTCAGTGGAGCGAACTCCCCCTCTCCCCCCTGGTTTTTTGGAAGTGTCTTCTGAATTTCAGAGCAATATTTGCTCTCATAAGGATAATGTGCTCCCCAGTGTTGTTTCCTGGAAGGAGCCCCTTGTCCCTATTTCAGACCCTCAGGTTTCCACAGTTTCTTTGTTAGATGTTTGGAAGGTGGTGTCTCGTACTGAGCAAGTTCTTGTTGATATTGTTCCTTCATTATGTCAATTCACCAAAGACACAGTTGTAAAATTTCAAACTTTAGATTCACATGTGGGTGCTTTAAGCTCCGCGGTTGCTAATATGGCCACTCAAGTGAAATCTTGTGTTGAATTCCAATCTGCTCATTTAAAAGGGAGTGGAATATTGCACCAGAAACTTGAGAATCTGGAAAACCTATCGCGTATAAAAAAATTTAAGAATATTAAATTTTCCTGTTTGTTCTTTGTTGTCCCCTATGATTTTGTTTCGGAAATACCTTAAGGATGTCCTCCTCTTACCTCAGGCTGAATCTATCATTATTTCTAAATGTTATTACCTTTCTATTAAAAACGTATCACCTGTGGTGAACGAGGAGGGGGATGCCCTTTCGGTTTCTGATAAATTTAATCTAACTGCTTTTCTAGAGGATACGCATGATGATATTTCCTCAAGAGCAACGTTACTTGTTACTCTGGCTTCCGAGGAAGACAAGAGTATTATTTTTAAAGCCTATTTCAGAAAGAAAGAAATAAAATTCTGTGGGGATTCTGTTTCAATCTTTCCAGACGTATCACGTAGTACTCAAGAACGTAGGAAAGCTTTTCTGGTGTTGAAGGCTAGGGTTCTTGCTCTCGGAGCAACTTTCTTTTTAAGATATCCCTGCAAATGCTGTGTAACTTTGGGATACGATAAATTTATGTTTTGTACATCATCTGACTTGGAAAAGTGGATCCTTTCTAGGGAAAAGACGCTTTGATGTTTCAATGTCCTTTTTCTTTATAAATTTTGGCGGGAGTGATTGGTGGGAAACTTTTCAAACTCTATTAGTTGGCCAAGGTTTTATAATGACCCTGGCTTTGGTTATTTTGTAATTTTCCTGTTTAAATTTAAAGGAACTCTCTGATAAGTGGACTGTCATGGATAGATAAGTTTCCTAAAAATTATTTCTTTTATCTTTTTTTTCTTATATGCCGTATTTCTTTGTACTGTAATGTTTTACTGTATAATAGTAAAATTCTTCTAAATAAAAACATGAAGAAAAAAAAGCAACGGACCCAGCACAGATCCCTGGAGTACTTCACTATTCACCTTTCTCTATTGAGAAAATTAACTATTTAGTCCTACTCTCTGCTTTCTATCTTTTAACCAGTTCCTGATCCACAATACTACACTGCCTCCAATCCCATGAGTTTTTAATTTCACCTAGAGTCTCTCATGAGGAATCTTATCAAAGGCTTCTCTGAAAATCCAGATACACTATAAGCCCTATTCCGTCTCGGATGTACAATCCCTCTGTATGCTTGGTCTGAACCGGACATACAGAGGCCATCGCGATTCTGATCCCACGGGGCATGTCTAGCCCCAAGGGATCAGAATCACAATCAGGCCTGTATGTGCAGGCCGGGACTGCAATTCAGCCTGGCCTGCATGTAGAGGCCCTGCCTGACTAACTTAGTCAGGGCAGTTCAATGGATCTGCAGCACCTGGGTCTGGTTGCCATGGCACCGCAGCTCCATTGAAGAGCTGCCAGCACCAGCATCGATTTCCCCACAGCCTGACCACCGATCTGGCCTGCTAAGGCCAGGTTGGGCTGCGGGGTATGTCCTCAGCCCCCCCCCCTCACCTCTTCCATGCCCCGGGCTGCCGATCTCTGTTGTCTAGGGAAGTTATTCCACCTTCGAGGTCCCCGTACAGGTCGCCGGCCCCGGATGTACAGGGTCAACATTAGAATCGGCCCTGTATGTCCAGGGCTGACAACCTCCCACTGCCTGCCTTAACTCCGCCCCCGATCTGTCCCTTCCCCGCCCCGACTAACTTCCCCGTACAACCGGTGGGGAAGTTAGCTGTCGGCGAGAAGGAGCACGAATAGCGGGAATGGACATCCTGTTGGGACGTCCAGCCCCGCTATTCACAGCTCAGAATGAGCCTGTATATCAACTAGCTCTCCTTTGTCTACCTGTTTATTCACGTCTTCAAAAATTTGCAGCTGATGTGACAAAAAATTGCAGAAAGCACTGTATTAGCTGCAAAAGCTATGCATTATCTGTTGGGAGCGTGCATAGCAATTCCCCAGCAGCTAACACACTGAACTTGCAGAGAATGCGGTTAACCAGCATTGTGGATGCAGGTAGCACCACCCATTGAGGTGGTGTTAGTTGTACCCACACTGTCTGAAAATCCAACATTTATCATGTGCTGTTGAGGCGGATGGTAACTGTGTATTGCAGACAGCTCTAATCCCGTCCATTTCTGCAGATAATGCACTATTTGCAAATAGTGCAGAAAATTGCTGCATTATCTGCAGTTTCCCTCTTTCCCTCCTACTACGTCCAGATAGCATGGTCTATCTGCCTCTGACATGGCTACTTAGACATGGCTTCACAGGATTTCTGGCACAAGAACATGTCAAAAGAAAAATCTTTGTGGTAAGTCTCTCCAGCAAGAATCAATAGATTCACAAAGCACAAAATCCCTTTAGCATTTTTCATAGAGTTCTAGACCAGACAGACTTTGGGTTAATCAGGAAGCAAGAAGGAAGATCACCATCAATACAATAGATAAGATGAGGCTGGCTGAAACTAGCCCTCATAAAGCTGTCATGGCTCTTCTGCAAGATGCCTGCTTTCCACTCCAAATGTTACTGGTTTGAGGCCAGCCTGGGTTGAAAAAAGGGCAGGGGGAGCTGTTCTGATTAAAAACTATACGATATGGAAAATACATCCCTAGTTGAAAGATATGGGGTTATTTTAGAAGCCTTATTCATGCTTTGGATGTCCATAAACAGGCATAGAGATATCCAAAACACAAAGACTGTCTCCAGAGCCATTTTAGAAATCAGCTATGGGGACGTTTCCAGCATGAGGACATCCAAATCTGAACAGGAGGGTGGAGGAGGCATGGCTGGGGTGTTCCCAGGATCCTGGAGGTGTGATTAGGGCATTTCCAGGGACCAGGACATTCCCATCTGATACAGAAATGTCATGGATGTCCGGTGTCACGTCTAACTTTAGACCAGCTCTGAGTCATATATAGCAATGAACAAACATCTGGAAGGAGCTCATTTTAATGGAAAAATATCCAGAGGGTGTGGAGAAGAAAACACTTTATCATCTTCAGTACTCAGCACAATTTCAACTATAGCAGCAGAAGGATTTGAGCCCTGTCTGTCCTGTTCCTAACCCACTACGCTAACCACCATACTATCCATGTTCTAAGTTACGGTTCTGGGAATGAACCTCGTGGGCATGTCCAGGTTTGTGAAATCATGTCGGCACCTGGACATGCTTGCACTTTTTTCAGACATTATGGCTTAGATGTCCCAGATTGCACGTGGATGGATCTTTGAAAATTCCCCTCTATACTTCTATATTTTTAGGACAGGCAACCTTCAATTCCGTACCTAGTATTCAGTGAAATGACACATCCAGTGATTCTTTATGTTTTTATTAAAATGAAGTCATACTGAAAAATACTGTGCTATTTTCAATTGAATCATTTTTATATATGAAATATTGCAGTACAATTAGTACTGTTTGTTTTTGAACATGAACAGTTAATACAGTTTATTTTTGAATCATGTTTTTTTAACCTATTTCAGGTCTTTTTTCAGTTTGTTTCAGAAATTAATGCATGTAAAATTGCATGTATATATTATGGACATTTACATATGGTTAGATAATTAAAAGTTATGATGTCAGCCAAACTAAGTAGGTTGGACTATTGTAACTCCCTATATATGGAATTAAGTCTGATTAACCTGAAGAGGTTACAGTTAGTTCTGAATACTGCATGACAGTTGCTGACTAAAGGTATGAGATATGGACACGTCACTCCCATACTTCTTGTATTGCATTGGCCCCCATTAGAGGAGAGATATAAAATCTACTATACTGGGGTACCTTGTTACATGAAGTCCTGTTTGAACTATATGTAACTAGATGCACTTTAAGATCTTCACAGAGAGGGCTATTAGGATTGCCCATTTTGGCAGAGATCCATATGTCAGGGACAAGATAGATGACCTTTCAGTATGTAGGCCCTTGTCTATGGAATGGGCTGCTGCAGGAACTTAGGGAGGAGAAAAATTATTTTTGCTTCTGAAATATTTTAAAAGCACTAATTTGTCCAGCATATTATGGTTAAGGTTTTATTCATTATTCTTTTCAACCCAATTGGAAGATGGAATGAATTATATGAGGGTTTGAGAATGTCTGTCTGTCTTTCTGGATGAATGAGATGAAACTTTGCATGTGGGAAAAACTAGTAGAAAGATACATTAAGTTTGAAAATAGGCCAAATCAGACTAGGGCTTCCAGAGAAATAAGCTCCTCAAAAACTAACCCAAAGTATTTCTATGGGAGAAGGCATTCCAGCTTCTGTAGCGTAGGAACTCACATACAGCGGGATATAGCAGTTAGGGAATTTGTCTTTTCAAACTGCCCTTCTAGTCTCCCAGTCCCCCAAACTGCTTTCACCATTAAAAACTGCCCCTCCCCCACAATTGCCCCATCACCAAAAACTGCCCTGCACCCCAAAAATATTCCCTTGCAACTGTCTATATAAGGTTACCAGATGCCCCCTATTTTCGGGGCTTGTTTCTGATTTTGAAGTAGTGTTTTCAAAGTCCATGGACTATAACATCCTCCTGCCTGATTTCAGTGGGGACAGGGGCAAAAGACATTGCTTCTCCTGCATACCCCTCTGGTGCAATCTTCTTGATCCTGGTAGGAGAAGATGTAAAATCAAATGGCACTGCGGTGCTGGAAAAGAAGGCAAATCTAGCGCTGCAGTGCATTTTTAATGTATTGTCGCTGTTGTACATCCTGGAGAGAGGAAGCAGTGGCAGCAGGAGGAGGGGGCCCACATATAGAGGGTGGGGGCCAAGGATAGAGGGGGCCCACTTGAAGTGGCCTTGTCATAACCTCTATCTGCAGTTCTTTAATCCTCCCTCTTGTGTGAGTGAGTCTGCCCTTCCTACTTCCAATGTAACGCATGTGTGCATCTGCCTACACAGAGAGAAGGGCTGGAAAGAATTCCATGAGCTACGCTCTGCATCCTTTCCTCACTTGTTCGGTTCTTTAAGTTAGGCAGTATGTTGCCATTTCTAGGACTGGAGGACTTCAAGAGCCAGAAGAGGCCATGAAGAACCAGTAACACCGAGGACTGGAAACAACTGGTACACACAGAAAGGACAGTGTTCCTCTTTTTATCAGTATTGTATTTTAATTTATTGAAAGACAACCTCATTCATAAACTCTATGAGTACTGCCACATCACTCCTGGTCCCTTTCCTTCCAGTTTCGTTAAGAATCCTGAACTAGGTTTGTTTCAGTTCATCTTGATCTTAATTAGAGTAGTTATAGCATTAGTGAAGGGAATTTCATTATGTGTTGGAAAGAAGCTATCGTTTGTTCCTTATTAAATAAACCTTCACTTGATCCTTAAGATATAGCTACTGACTTATTTCCAATCCCCCATCGATCTCTAAAATTGATGAAAAAGTTGTTTTGCTTCAGTTTCATTCTTTTCTTACTATAAACAAATGACCTTCATCCATGACAATTCATATTTTGCGAGCACCATATCACAGATTCATGTTTTCTGTCTTTAGTGAAGTATGACAGCATCTTAATTCTGGGAGGTTTGCAATTCTTGTTTCACTAGACCTATCAGCCGCATTTGACATTGTTTACCATCATCTACTGCTCGCTTGGTTGGGATGCTCAAATGATGAAATGCTCAAAGAAATCAAGGAAGCTAGCAAAAGTTACAGTGCAGTAATAATAATGGGTGATTTCAATTACCCCGGCATCGACTGGGTCAGTGTCACAACAGGACATGCTAGGGAGATAAAGTTCCTAGATGAAATAAATGACTGCTTCTTGGAGCAGCTGGTTCATGAACCGACCAGAGGGGAAGCAATATTAGACCTAGTCCTTAGTGGAACACCAGATGTAGTGCAAGAGATAAGGGTGTTGGGGCCACTTGGCAATAGTGATCATAGCATGATCGCCTTTGATTTAATTAGTGGAGGAGGGATAGTAAGGAAATCCACAGTACTACCCTTTAACTTTCGAAAGGGAGACTATGATAGAATGAGGAAAACAGTTAAGAAAAAACTAAAAGGAGCAGTTGCAAAGGTTAAAGACGTACATCAAGCTTGGGTGTTGTTGAAAAATACTATCTTGGAAGCCCAGACCAGCTGTATTCCACGCTTTAAGAAAAGTGGAAGGAAGTCCAAAAAATTGCCAGCATGGTTTAAAGCTGAGGTCAGAGAGGCTGTTGTTGCCAAAAAAGCATCTTTCAAGAAATGGAAAAAAGAGCCAAATGATGAAACCTGGAAACAGCACAAGCACTGGCAAGTCAAATGCAAGGCATTGATAAGGCAGGCAAAGAGAGAATTTGAGAAGAAGCTTGCTGCGGAAGCAAAAACGTGAAATAAAGACCTTTTCAAGTACATTCGTAGCAAAAAACCCGTGAGAGAGTCAGTTGGTCCATTAGATGATAAAGGGGTTAAAGGAGCACTAAGAGGCGACAAGGCGATAGCGGAGAGACTGAATGAATTCTTTGCTTCGGTCTTTACTGAGGAAGATGTAGGGATGTTACCCACGACTGAAGTGGTATTTAAAGGTGTGGAAGAATTGAAGGAAATATCGATACATCGGGAAGATGTCTTACAACTATTAGATAAACTGAAGAGTAGCAAATCACCTGGGCCGGATGGTATACATCCAAGGGTGTTGAAAGAACTGAAATTTGAGATTGCAGACCTGCTATCAGTAATCTGTGAACTATCATTAAAATCATCTCTAATACCTGAGGATTGGAGGATCGCCAATGTAACACCAATTTTTAAAAAGGGTTCGAGGGGTGATCCGGGAAACTACAGACCGGTGAGCCTGACATCAGTACCGGGAAAAATGGTAGAAACCATCATAAAGAATAAAATTACTCAGCATATAGATAGTCATGACCTAATGGGAGACAGCCAACATGGCTTTAGACAAGGAAGATCTTGTCTTACTAATCTGTTATGTTTTTTTGAAGGAGTGAATAAACAGGTGGACAAAGGTGAGTCGGTTGATATTGTGTATCTGGACTTTCAGAAAGCCTTTGACAAGGTCCCTCATGAGAGACTTTTGGCAAAACTAAAGAGTCATGGGATAGGAGGCAGTGTACTACTGTGGATCAGGAACTGGTTAAAAGATAGAAAGCAGAGGGTAGGGCTAAATGGCCAATTTTCCCAATGGAGAAAGGTGAATAGTGGTGTACCCCAGGGATCTGTGCTGGGTCCGCTGCTTTTTGACATATTCATAAATGACCTGGAAAGTGGAATAACGATGACACAAAACTATTTAAAGTTGTTAAAACCCAGGAGGATTGTGGAAAATTGCAAGAGGATCTTGATAAATTGGAAGACTGGGCATCAAAATGGCAGATGAAATTTAATGTGGAGAAGTGCAAGGTTATGCACCTAGGGAAGAACAACCCAAACTATGGTTACACGATGCAAGGTTCCACATTAGGAACCACCACCCAAGAAAAAGATTTAGGCGTCCTTGTGGATACCATGTTAAAACCCTCGGCCCAGTGTGCAGCGGCGGCCAAGAGAGCAAATAGAATGCTAGGTATGATAAGGAAAGGAATGGAAAATAAAACAAAAGATATTATAATGCCTCTATATCGTTCCATGGTGAGACCGCACCTTGAATATTGTGTGCAATTCTGGTCGCCATATCTTAAAAAGGATATAGCAATTTTAGAAAAGGTTCAGAGAAGAGCCACCAAAATGGTAAAGGGGATGGAAGGCTACTCCTATGAAGAAAGGCTAAAAAGGTTGGGGCTCTTTAACCTGGAAAAGAGACGGCTGAGGGGAGATATGATAGAAGTCTATAAATTAATGAACGGAGTGGAACGGGTAAACGTAGATCGATTGTTTACCTTATCAGAATATAGAAAGACTAGGGGACATGCAATGAAGCTACAGGGTAAACTATTTAAGACTAATAAAAGAAAATATTTTTTCACTCAACGTGTAATCAAACTCTGGAATTTGTTACCGGAGGATGTAGTAAAGGCTGTTAGTGTAGCTGGGTTTAAAAAAGGTTTGGACAAGTTCCTGGAGGAAAGGTCCATAAACCATTATTAAGAAGGGACCCAGGATATCAATGCTTGAACCAATACAAGCATTGTGGAACCTGTGTCCCTTGGGGAAACTGCTAGGTACGTATGACCTAGATTGGCCACTGTTGGAAACAGAATACTGGGCTTGATGGACCTTGGTCTGACCCAGTATGGCATATCTTATGTTCTTATGTTCTTATGACTCTAGTATAGGAGGAGTAGTGCTTTGTTGGTTTACACCAGCGTTTCTCAAACTGTGGGTTGCGTCCCAAACTGGAATTGCAAAATCCTCCTTTGGGGTCGTGGCCACATGTTGGGTTTGGGGCAGGGGTGAATCGTGCTTTTGGGCATGCCCTGGGACATCACCTCAAATCAAATCCAACCCGCTGGTAATAAAGGTAGTACAGGCACGGGGCCTTTCAGATACAAGCGCGTGTGTCTCTAAGACCCCACTGGCCCTTCTTGTCCCGCCTCCTCTGATGTGACAAGTACGCATCAGAGAGGGCAGAACAGGGAGGGCCGGCAGGATTTTAGAGGCACACGCGCCCTGCGCCTGTATTACCTTTATTACTGGCAGGTTGGATTTGATTTTGAGGTAGTCTCGGGAATAATATAGGACAATATTTTTTTCACAGCAAAGTTGGTGGATGCATGGAACAGTCTCCCAGTGGCTGTGGTGGAGACAATGACAGTATGTGAATTCAAAGAAAGCACAGAATTCATGAGAAGCACAGAAGATTTCTGAGGGTGTAGAAGGGATAGTAAGGATAAGTGTGGGTGAGTGAATAAGCTGAGCAGCAGCCTAGGACAAACAAGACCAGGGTTCAAATTCCACTGGCACGCCTTGTGGCCTTGGGCAAGTCACAACCATCCAGGTGCTGGGACCAAGGGAATTAGAAAAATTAAAATAGTCAGGTAAACAATTTATTTTCAGTTTAATGACTAGAATATATATTTTTATTTTTATTTTATTTTTATTTAGTGTACACTTATATACCGCTACTTCCAGTGATCAGTGGCGGTTTGATTATAAAATTTGGGAGTTGTCAATCAGGACAGAATAATTGGGATAATATATACATAGATTTGAGGGTCTGGCACATCACACAGGATTAGGAACTTCACGGTTATGTTTTACATATTTACAGTTCTACATAATTACATTTAAACAGTTCAGCTTCATGATTCATTCGCATTATCTGGTGTTCCACTTTGGTTTGCATCCGGTTGTAGTAACATTTGAAAAGATGGGTTTTTAGTTTCTTTCTGAAGGCATTAATGTCTTTAATTGCTCGTAGTTCGTATGGTAGTTGATTCCATATTGTTGGGGCAGAGAATGAGAATGCTTTGTTGCTAGTACTGGCTTTTACTGATCTGATGTTATTAGGAACTTGTAGTGTGTCAGAGTTGATAGTTCTCCTGTCTCTGTTGGTTGGTTGCTTGCTGACAAGGGTTGAGAGGAATGATGGTGCTAGGTCATGTATGAGTTTGAACGTGGTTACCAAAGTTTTATATTGTATCCTGGCCAGGGCCGGATTTACTTTGAGTGAGGCCCTACGCCAACAAAAATTGTGGGCCCCCAGCAGGGGCGGCCCAAGGGGGGTGCGGGGCCTCATTTGCATAAGGGGCCTCATTTGCATAAATATTTGCATAATGTTACCATATACTAACTTTTAGTAAACGTGCCTCTTAGAGTGTATGGATAAAGAAAGACTAAAAGATTTCTACATTACTATAATCCAGTGCCAACTCATAGCAAACCCGCCGTATCCTAACAGCACTACCAGGACTCACAAAGCACCATACTCTACCAATCAAAAGGCAACACTGCAAATATTAAACCAATACATTTCAGAGAACAACAATACATGACCTACTGGGGAAAGAGAACAAGTGGCAATGTCAAATAGGAATTATATAAACAGAACACCTCAGCTCAGTTACACATGCAGAACATAGACCATCACCAAACAAGTAATCACAATTTAGAAACAGGAAAACAATAATTAAACTGGGAATCCCAAAAGCCAAACTTGGAATGTACAACACTGTAGAAATAAAACTATACATTAATTTGCTCTTGTACTAAACAAAGCGCAGATGTTAATGATGCACATTTACCAGAGCTGACATATTCCAATTAATAAATTCAAAATAAAGAGATATTTTTCTACCTTTTGTGCATTTTTTTCAGCTGCAATTGCTCCAGCCACTTTCTTCTGGTTTCTTCGTGTCTTCTGCTAACTCTCCATCGTCTGCTGTCCATTTGTCCTTTCTTCTCTCTTCTAGTTTTTTTCCATTCTCTCTCTACATCTGCTTTAACATACTAATCTTTCTCCTTTTGCTCTTTCCTCATTCCTATTTCATCCACTCAAATTTTACCCCTCCATCCTCAATCCTCACTTACTCTCCCAATACCCGGCCAATTGCAGATTTTTTATCCCTCCCACACAAAATATTTTTCCCTTGTCCATTTTACTCTTCCAGCCCCATCCCATTCTAATCCTCCCCCAACATCAGCTCCCTTCTAGTTCCAGCCTCACCCAGCATCCATTCCCTTCTAGTCCCTGCATCAGCCCATTTCCAGTCCTAGCCACCCATCAGCCCATTTCCAGTCCTAGCAACCCCCCAACCCAATACCAGTCCTAGCCCCTCCATCAACCCACTTCCAGTCCTAACCCCCCATCACCCCATTTTCAGTTTAAGCCCCCCCTATAACCCATTACCAGTCCTAACCCCCCATCAGCCCACTTCCAGTCCTAACCCCATTAGCCCACCTCCAGTCTTAACCCCCCCAGCCCATTTCCAGTCCTAGCCTCCCCATAGCCCATTACCAGACAGCCCCCATCAGCCCGCAGCCCATTATCAGTCTTAACCCCCCCATAGCCCATTACCAGTTCTAACCCCCCCCAACAGCCCACAGCCCATTACCAGTCCTAACCCCATCAGCCCACCTCCAGTCTTAACCCCCCCAGCCCATTTCCAGTCCTATCCCCCCCAAAGCCCATTACCAGACAGCCCCCAGCAGCCCACAGACCATTACCAGTCTTAACCTCCCCCCATAGCCCATTACCAGTTCTAACCCCCCCCCCAACAGCCCACAGCCCATTACCAGTCCTAACCCCATAAGCCCACCTCCAGTCTTAACCCCCCCAACCCTTTTCCAGTCCTAGCCCCCCCCAGCGCCCATGACCAGACAGCCCCCATCAGCCCACAGCCCATTATCAGTCTTAACCCCCCTCATAGCCCATTACCAGTTGTAACCCCCCCAACAGCCCACAGCCCATTATCAGTCTTAACCCCCCCAAAGCCCATTACCAGTTCTAACCCACCCAACAGCCCACAGCCCATTACCAGTCCTAACACCATCAGCCCAACTCCAGTCTTAACCCCCCCAGCCCATTTCCAGTCCTAGCCCCCCCATAGCCCATTTCTAGTCCTAGCCCCCCCATAGCCCATTACCAGACAGCCCCCATCAGCCCACAGCCCATTATCAGTCTTAACCCCCCCCATAGCCCATTACCAGTCCTAACCCCCCCAGCCCATTTCCAGTCCTACCCCCCCCCCCATCGGCTCAAGTAAAATGAATTTTTAAAAAGCAAAACCGCTGGCTGCTACCAAGGCTGCGGCAGCATGGACGGTCCCGCGGGGCCCCCTCTGCCCTGCCGAATCCCTCCCTCCGCGACGGCTTTGAGAGGCGCGAAGGGAGAGTGTCTCCCTCGCGTCTCTGTTAAGCCCGCAGGGGCTGATGGGAAATTTCCCATCAGCCCCTGCGGGCTTAACAGAGACGTGAGGGAGACACTCTCCCTTCGCGCCTCTCAAAGCTGGCATGGAGGGGCTCAGCCGGGGATTCGGCAGGGCAGAGGGGGCCCCGCAGGACCATCCATGCTGCCGCGGCAGCTTTTTGTGGGCCCTTGCCAGCTGTGGGCCCTACGCCATGGCATACATGGCGTATAGGTAAATCTGGCCCTGATCCTGGCAGCAACGGGTAGCCAATGTAGCTCGATCAATACAGGTGTAATGTGTTGAGCAATGCTTGTTCGTGTGATGACCCTTGCCGCCACATTTTGGGCCAATTGCAAGATATTTAGCGTTTTCTTTGGCAGACTCTGCAGGATGGCGTTACAGTAGTCTAAGTGAGGCATAATGAGTGCTTGTGCCACAGTCCGAAAATCACAGGGTTCGATTAAGTTCCTCAGTGGTTGTAGGACTCTGGATTTTATATGTGCCATCTTTATATTTTGCACAGAACAGGGGGAACTGTATTAGTTTATTTCTCTGGATTTGTACTGCATGCAGAGCCTGGCTTCTTGGGGTTTCAATTTAATTTATGTCTACGAGATGATGCAGGACTGGGGAAAGATGCTAGACCAGTGAGGAGGGGGAAGGGGGAAATAGGGAGGATGTTAGACATGATGGGGGATGGAATAGATTATATGGCAGGGAGCTTGTTGATGTGGGAGTGGTATTGGACAGGGAGGCAGAGGGGATGTTGGACATGGGAGAGGGGGAACAAGGGAGACAGAAAATATGCTGGACAGGGAAGGGAGGGAGATAGATAGGAGATGCTTGACATGGGGAGGGGGGGGGGGGTACTGGTCAGGGAGACAGGAGATGCTGGATATGTATGGGAAGATAACTAGTGAGACAGAGGAAATGATGGCCTTTGTGGAGGAACTCAGGAAACAGATGAGATACTGGACATGGGAGGGGAGGACTAGAGAAATATAGGAGATAACGATCATGGGGGAAACTACGGAAACAGGAGATGATGGAATCGAAGGAGGAAGACAGACGGGAGATGTTTGACATGGGGGGGTGGGGTTATTGGGGAGGCAAGAAAGAAGAGATGCTGGACATGGAGGGTGCAACAACTGTTGAGACTGAACATTAATTGTAAAGCTAAGAAGATAGACAGAAAAGATATTGTAGGGGGGATAGGAACTAGGGAGACATGAGATTCTGGATATGTGTTGGGGAGTAGCACTATACAAATGATTAGTAGCAGTAGTAGTAGTAGTAGAAAGGAGCTAATGAACATGGGAAAGAGAGAGAGAGATTCTGGGTGGGGAAGGTGAGAAAGGAACGCGGGAAGATGCTGGACAGGGAGAGAGTTAGTAACAGACTAGGTAATAAGAGGCTTGGGAATGGGAGGGCTGGATGAGGGAA
Source organism: Ichthyophis bannanicus (assembly GCA_033557465.1). NCBI lineage: Eukaryota > Metazoa > Chordata > Amphibia > Gymnophiona > Ichthyophiidae > Ichthyophis > Ichthyophis bannanicus. Next base: position 521,516,609 of record CM066036.1, on the reverse strand, counting down.
AGTGATGGAAAGTTGTGGGTAAATGCAATAAACAGTGGGAGAATGACAACAAAATGGTAAAAGAAGGAAGTTGATTGAAAAGAAAGATTAGTATTACAGATTGATGTAGGTGATGATTTTGAAAAGAAAAAGAAGAAATAGCAAGTAGACAGGTGACCTTGGAAAAAAGAGCTAAAAGAAGACAAAGAAATGCAGACACCAGAGCTGAATGACTAGACAAATAAGATGGCCAGAAAACAAGATAGAAAAAAGAATTTTATTTTCTATTTAGTGACTGGATTATATGGACTTTTGGAATGTACATTGGCCAAGACTGGTGATAGATATGGCTGGCGATCAACTCAGGGTAAAACTTTGGGAGAGGACCTCAAAGCCCACTAGCAAGCTGTGCTTTCTTCAGCTTCAGACATACACACACCGTCCCTGGTAACTTATCCCTCACATCTTTACACACACGCACACACTGCTCCCAGACACTCAGCCCCTGCACATGAACACACACACTGCCCCCCAGCCCCCACACTCAGGGCCAGTGTTAGGGAGTGGCAAAACAAAGCAATTTCCTTGGGTCCCCATGCCAAAGGGGGCCCCAAGTCTGCCTCAGGCTGAAGGAGGCATAGCGTGCAGGCGGGCTTTGGGGCCCCCTCATCAGTTTCTGCCTGAGTCTTCTGCATGTCTAACGCCAGTCCTGCACTGCAAATATTCACGAAGCTGTAGCATATCTTCAAAGCCCATATGGGTCAGGCATGCTGAGTACATTGAATAATTACTTTAAAAAGCATAGATTTACATATTTATATTTATATTACATATTTATATTTATGTTATCTGAGTGGAGGAGTGGCCTAGTGGTTGGGGCAAGGTACTTCAGGCCGGAAGGTCGGAGGTTCAAATCCCACTAGAGGACAGCAACCTTGGGCCGGAAGGACTGGGGTTTCTAGTCCCACAGGTGCTCCTTGTGGTCTTGGGCAAGCCACTTAACCCTCCATAGCCCATGTTCCCTGTAAAATAGTTATCTCCAAGTTATAATGCCCTGTTCAATGTAATTTCAGTTTGTTCAATGTAAACCGCACTGATGCAGAATAGTGCGGTATATAAGAGAATGTAAATAAATAAAAAATAATATTTTTATTTGATTAGTATCCGGGGTCACATGAATTTTCCATTGCTAAAATGGGGTCACACCAGAAAAAGGTTTGGGATGCAGCGGTTTACACCCTTTTTGACTGGCAGACCTTTTCATGCACGTGTGTCTCCATCATCCTCCCATCCACTCATGCATGGCAATCCTCAAGGCTTGGCATTGGTGCCAGTACTCTGTAACCCAGGGGTGGCCAACTCCAGCCTTGGTGCACCACAATCCAGCCTGGTTTTCAGGATGTCCCAAAGAATATTCATGAGATATATTTGCATACAATGGGAGGCAGTGGATGCAAATATACGCCATGAATATTCATTAGAGACATCCTGAAAATCAGGCTGGATTGTGGTGCACCAGGACTGGAGTTGGCCACTCCTGCTGTAACCTATTTCCACTGTCAATGCTAGCTCAGTCAGTTGGTGTCAGTCCAGTTTTCTTTGCTGATGATATTGAGATAATGTTTTATGTTGATCCCATTGCCCTGAATCTAGATTCACCAAATTACTCTCTCATAATGGTTGCTTAATGGTTTAATTGAAATAATTTTAAACTTAGTTTACAAGAAAGTCAAGCAATGTAGATTACAAAGACTCTTCACCTTCCTTGCCCCTTCCCTCAGTGGACAAATGATCTCTCTTGTTTCTTCACTATTAGTTTTAGGATTTATCATGGATTCTGCATTATACTTTGAACCTCGTTTCCCTACTGTGGTCAGGTTATGTTTCTTTCCCCTCTATCAAATCAGATCTATTAGATCACTGTTAGGGCTGCCTTACTTATCCTCATTTTTGTTTTAAGTTATATTGATTATTGTAATGCCCTCTATGAAGGCATTGATCTGCTTCCGCTAAATAGAACTGATATGGCCGTCTGTGGAGTCATCTACATAGATACCCCTGAAATAGTATTCCAGCCCGGGGACATCTCTGAGGCATCCAACGATGGTACAACACAACACAATTTTCCCAGTAACCACCAACATTTCATTGCACTTCTTTACATGATCCAAATGTTTTATGGCGCAAACAAACACTTTTCCTGTGCCTATTCGTGCCTGGAGCACGTCTAAATTTCATCAAAGACGTAGATGTCCCCAGCCTTTCTGAAATCGTTTGGGGGTATCTAAGGCCACCACCCCGCACCTGACATGCCTCCTCCACACCTTCCGACTACTTAAAAGACCTTTGTGGAATGGCTCTGGGCATATCTCCACGATTTGGACATCCACATGCATGTTTTCGGACATACAAATCATGACAAAGCCTTTTAAAATGACCCCCTTTGTACTCAGGTTAGCTTGATCTTAGCAGGGCTCTAACACAGGTTTTCTGCATCGACCTGAGAATATAAAAAAATATTTTTTTCATCTTCAAATGCTGCTGTCTGTTTGTGAGTGCAATGGGGAAATGATTTTGCATATGCTCCAGGTTGTTCATACTTTTCCCATTTCTGCAAAGCTGTAAAGAAAAACACTTTAGGGCTTATGTTTAGATGATGAATTTACGCACTGGGCATTTCCTGATGGCTTTTTCCACAGATATAATGTAGGAGGCAAATTGGAACATTCTGTTTTGAGTTTTAGTATCTTTGCACTAAGCTACATTATACCCTTTTTAGTCTTGGTGTGAGCAATTCCATGTAGAGGACTGGCCACAAGCCAATGTCTCTGTTTTTTCTTAATTGTTCTGTTTCTTAGCAACCAGCCCACCCTAGAGGGATTGGCATGTTTTGATGTTAGTCTGGAAGACAACAAAGCAAAGTTAGCATATTAACTGACAAACAAGGATGTTTGGCATATAACCAGTTTGACATTCAACTAGCCTAGGTAGCGCAAATTGATCGAATTTGAGACCTCATCTGGAGTACTGTGTTCATTTTTGGAGGTTGAATCTCATTAAGTATATAACGAAACTAGAAACATTTCATTTTTTTAAATGTTATATTTATAACTTTACAAATTGTAATACAAGCATCCAATCTTGCACAGAAAGTAGAATGGTTCAAAAAACAAATTTAAACAAACACACAAAAGAGAAAAACCCTCAAATAAACTAATAGATTCTTATTTTCTATCAAGCCCACAATACGGAGGGAGGAAACCCTTCAAGAAAAGAAAAGGGAAGGAGAAAATTATTCTGAAATAAATCTAAGGTAATCACAGACTTGCAGAAAAACCCTGCATTATATTTTAACTACTGGAGTTAGCATATTACCACTACTACTACTATGAAACATTTATAAAGCAGTACAAGGCATATGGCAGCGCTGTACAAACACAGATAGAGACAGTCTCTACTCGTCAAAGCTTACAATCTAATCAAGACAGACAAGACAAAAGATAGGAATAAGGATAGAATAGGGAAGGGTAAGGAGACAAGAAAACAAGAGATCGGGATCCAAAGGCAGCCTCAAAGAGGTGAGCCTTTAGCATAGATTTGAAAAGGGGCAGAGATGAAGCCTGACGTACAGACCCAGGAAGTTTGTTCCAGGCATAAGGAGCAGCAAGGTGAAAGGACCGAAGTCTGGAGTTAGCAGTGGAAGGAAAGGGCAAAGAGGAGCAAGCCAGTAGAAGAGCGGAGTTCACAAGGAGGGGTGTAGGGGAAGAGAAGAGGGGAAAGATAGTGAGGAGCAGAAGAATGCATTTAAAGGTCAGGAGGAGTTTGAATTGGATATGGAAATGGAAGGGAAGCCAATGAAGTGACTTGAGAAGAGGGGTTAAGAACATAAGAACATAAGATATGCCATACTGGGTCAGACCAAGGTCCATCAAGCCCAGTATCCTGTTTCCAACAGTGGCCAATCTAGGTCATACGTACCTAGCAGTTTCCCTAAAAAACACAGGTTCCACAATGCTTGTATTGGGTCAAACAGTGATATCCTGGGTCCCTTTTTAATAGTGGTTTATGGACCTTTCCTCCAGGAACTTGTCCAAACCTTTTTTAAACCCAGCTACACTAACAGCCTTTACTACATCCTCCGGTAACAAATTCCAGAGTTTGATTACACGTTGAGTGAAAAAATATTTTCTTTTATTAGTCTTAAATAGTTTACCCTGTAGTTTCATTGCATGTCCCGTAGTCTTTCTATACTCTGATAACGTAAACAATCGATCTACGTTTACCCGTTCCACTCCATTCATTAATTTATAGACTTCTATCATATTTCCAATCATCCATCTCTTTTCCAGGTTAAAGAGCCCTAACCTTTTTAGCCTTTCTGCATAGGAGTATCCTTCCATCCCCTTTACCATTTTGGTGGCTCTTCTCTGAACCTTTTCTAATAACACTATATCCTTTTTAAGATACGGCGACCAGAACTGCACACAATATTCAAGGTGCGGTCTCACCATGGAACGATATAGAGGCATTATAATATCTTTTGTTTTATTTTCCATTCCTTTCCTTATGATACCTAGCATTCTATTTGCTCTCTTGGCCGCCGCTGGACACTGGGCCGATGGTTTTAACATGTTAACCACAATGACGCCTAAATCTTTTTCCTGGGTAGTGGTTCCTAATGTGGAACCTTGCATCGTGTAACCATAGTTTGGGTTGTTCTTCCCTAGGTGCATAACTTTGTACTTGTCCACATTAAATTTCATCTGTCATTTTGATGCACAGTCTTCCAATTTATCAAGATCCTCTTGCAATTTTCCACAATCCTCTTGGGTTTTAACAACTTTAAATAGTTTTGTGTCATCTGGAAATTTGATAACATCTCTCGTTTTTCCCCTTTCCTGGTCATATATAAATATGTCAAAAAGCAGCAGACCCAGCACAGATCCCTGGGGTACACCACTATTCACCTTTCTCCATTGGGAAAATTGACCATTTAACCCTACCCTCTGCTTACATAAGAACATAAGATATGCCATACTGGGTCAGACCAAGGTCCATCAAGCCCAGTATTCTGTTTCCAACAGTGGCCAATCTAGGTCATACGTACCTAGCAGTTTCCCCAAGGGACACAGGTTCCACAATGCTTGTATTGGTTCAAGCATTGATATCCTGGGTCCCTTCTTAATAATGGTTTATGGACCTTTCCTCCAGGAACTTGTCCAAACCTTTTTTAAACCCAGCTACACTAACAGCCTTTACTACATCCTCCGGTAATAAATTCCAGAGTTTGATTACACGTTGAGTGAAAAAATATTTTCTTTTATTAGTCTTAAATAGTTTACCCTGTAGCTTCATTGCATGTCCCCTAGTCTTTCTATATTCTGATAAGGTAAACAATCGATCTACGTTTACCCGTTCCACTCCGTTCATTAATTTATAGACTTCTATCATATCTCCCCTCAGCCGTCTCTTTTCCAGGTTAAAGAGCCCCAACCTTTTTAGCCTTTCTTCATAGGAGTAGCCTTCCATCCCCTTTACCATTTTGGTGGCTCTTCTCTGAACCTTTTCTAAAATTGCTATATCCTTTTTAAGATATGGCGACCAGAATTGCACACAATATTCAAGGTGCGGTCTCACCATGGAACGATATAGAGGCATTATAATATCTTTTGTTTTATTTTCCATTCCTTTCCTTATCATACCTAGCATTCTATTTGCTCTCTTGGCCGCTGCTGCACACTGGGCCGAGGGTTTTAACATGGTATCCACAAGGACGCCTAAATCTTTTTCTTGGGTGGTGGTTCCTAATGTGGAACCTTGCATCGTGTAACCATAGTTTGGGTTGTTCTTCCCTAGGTGCATAACCTTGCACTTCTCCACATTAAATTTCATCTGCCATTTTGATGCCCAGTCTTCCAATTTATCAAGATCCTCTTGCAATTTTCCACAATCCTCCTGGGTTTTAACAACTTTAAATAGTTTTGTGTCATCAGCAAATTTGATAACCTCACTCGTTATTCCACTTTCCAGGTCATTTATGAATATGTCAAAAAGCAGCGGACCCAGCACAGATCCCTGGGGTACACCACTATTCACCTTTCTCCATTGGGAAAATTGGCCATTTAGCCCTACCCTCTGCTTTCTATCTTTTAACCAGTTCCTGATCCACAGTAGTACACTGCCTCCTATCCCATGACTCTTTAGTTTTGCCAAAAGTCTCTCATGAGGGACCTTGTCAAAGGCTTTCTGAAAGTCCAGATACACAATATCAACCGACTCACCTTTGTCCACCTGTTTATTCACTCCTTCAAAAAAACATAACAGATTAGTAAGACAAGATCTTCCTTGTCTAAAGCCATGTTGGCTGTCTCCCATTAGGTCATGACTATCTATATGCTGAGTAATTTTATTCTTTATGATGGTTTCTACCATTTTTCCCGGTACTGATGTCAGGCTCACCGGTCTGTAGTTTCCCGGATCACCCCTCGAACCCTTTTTAAAAATTGGTGTTACATTGGCGATCCTCCAATCCTCAGGTATTAGAGATGATTTTAATGATAGTTCACAGATTACTGATAGCAGGTCTGCAATCTCAAATTTCAGTTCTTTCAACACCCTTGGATGTATACCATCCGGCCCAGGTGATTTGCTACTCTTCAGTTTATCTAATAGTTGTAGGACATCTTCCCGATGTATCGATATTTCCTTCAATTCTTCCACACCTTTAAATACCACTTCAGTCGTGGGTAACATCCCTACATCTTCCTCAGTAAAGACCGAAGCAAAGAATTCATTCAGTCTCTCCGCTATCGCCTTGTCGCCTCTTAGTGCTCCTTTAACCCCTTTATCATCTAATGGACCAACTGACTCTCTCACGGGTTTTTTGCTACGAATGTACTTGAAAAGGTCTTTATTTCGCGTTTTTGCTTCCGCAGCAAGCTTCTTCTCAAATTCTCTCTTTGCCTGCCTTATCAATGCCTTGCATTTGACTTGCCAGTGCTTGTGCTGTTTCCAGGTTTCATCATTTGGCTCTTTTTTCCATTTCTTGAAAGATGCTTTTTTGGCAACAACAGCCTCTCTGACCTCAGCTTTAAACCATGCTGGCAATTTTTTGGACTTCCTTCCACTTTTCTTAAAGCGTGGAATACAGCTGGTCTGGGCTTCCAAGATAGTATTTTTCAACAACACCCAAGCTTGATGTACGTCTTTAACCTTTGCAACTGCTCCTTTTAGTTTTTTCTTAACTGTTTTCCTCATTCTATCATAGTCTCCCTTTCGAAAGTTAAAGGGTAGTACTGTGGATTTCCTTACTATCCCTCCTCCACTAATTAAATCAAAGGCGATCATGCTATGATCACTATTGCCAAGTGGCCCCAACACCCTTATCTCTTGCACTACATCTGGTGTTCCACTAAGGACTAGGTCTAATATTGCTTCCCCTCTGGTCGGTTCATGAACCAGCTGCTCCAAGAAGCAGTCATTTATTTCATCTAGGAACTTTATCTCCCTAGCATGTCCTGTTGTGACACTGACCCAGTCGATGCCGGGGTAATTGAAATCACCCATTATTATTACTGCACTGTAACTTTTGCTAGCTTCCTTGATTTCTTTGAGCATTTCATCATCCATTTGTTCATTCTGGCCAGGCGGACGATAGTACACCCCCACTGCCATCGCCTTCCCCTTTTTACATGGAATTTCAATCCATAGAGATTCTACAGCAATTAAAAAAGGGCTGCTACACAGTACCTTGTCCTGTGCTGCTGAGGAAAACTATATTCTGATTTGATTTAAATTATAGCTCTTTGCTGCTACTAGGCTCTAACCTATTATGAAATTTAAACTACAAGCTCTCTGCTGGATTCTAAATTTAACCAGAAAGCTCTCTTCTGTGTTTAATTTGAAACTAAAAGTATTTTGCTGATGCTAGGCCCTGAGTGACTATGAAATTTAAACTACAGCTGTCTACTGGGTATGAAAGGTAACCAGAAAGTTCTCTTCTGTGTTTTTAAATTGAATCTTAAACTGTTGCTACTAGGCCCTGACTGATTTAACAAAAAAAATAGTGGGTTCACAGATTAATTAGCTTTAAAAGAAAAAAAATTCCTTTCAGAAAAATTCCCAGAAGTATATACTCACAATTTCAGATTTCTCTCCAGAAGTAACAGCCCCCCTTTCCAGTCCTTTCTATCTTTTAATCAGTTTCTGATCCACAATAGTACACTGCCTCCTATCCCATGACTCTTTCGTTTTGCCAAAAGTCTCTAATGAGGGACCTTGTCAAAATCTTTCTGAAAGTCCAGATACACTATATCAACTGACTCAGCTTTGTCCACCTGTTTATTCACACCTTCAAAAAAACATAACAGATTAGTAAGACAAGATCTTCCTTGTCTAAAGCCATGTTGGCTGTCTCCCATTGGGCCATGACTATCTACATGCTGAGTAATTTTGTTCTTTATGATGGTTTCTACCATTTTACCCAGTACTGACGTTAGGCTCACCGGTCTGTAGTTTCCCGGATCACCCCTGGAACCCTTTTTAAAAATTGTTGTTACATTGGCGATCCTCCAATTTTCAGGTATTACAGATGATTTTAATGAAAATTCACAGATTACTAATAGCAGGTCTGCAATCTCATATTTCAGTTCTTTCAACACCCTTGGATGTATACCATCCGACCCAGGTGATTTGCTACTCTTCAGTTTATCTAATAGTTGTAATACATCTTCCCGATGTATCGATATTTCCTTCAATTCTTCCTCACCTTTAAATACCAATATGAGTATATTGAGGCTGGTGAAAGATTAGTCGCGCAACAGAGTTCTGAATAGATTGAAGGGAAGAGAGATGATTCTGATGACTCAGAGGGAGACCAGCAAGAAGGAGGTTGCAATAGTCGAGACAGGAAGTATTTAGAGAGTAGACAAGTGTTTTAGAAGTGTGTTCAGAGAGGAAGGGGCAAATTTTGTTAATGTTATAGAGAAAGAAACTATAGGCTTTAGCTATCTGTTGGATATGTGAGGAGAAGGAGAGGGAGGAGTCAAAGCTGACACCAAGGCTGAGGAAATAGGACGTAGAGCAGGGGTCTCAAACACGCGGCCCGCGAGACAACTTTGTGCGGCCCGCGAAAGAGAAAAACAAAAAAACCCCAAAACCCTGACTTCTGCCGTTGCCGCCGTGGCAGCGGCAGAATCAATTGTCAAATAAAAAAAAAAAAGACTTCTGCTGCTCAAGCAGCAATATCACCTGTCCTGCGGCCCCTTCCCCTGTGCCCGGAGATCCGAATCTGCTCATCAGCGGCGTGCTTTTCAAGCCGCGAAGAGTATTCCCCTCTCGCGTGGTTTCAAGCCGCGCGAGAGGGGAATACTCTTCGCGGCTTGAAAAGCACGCCGCTGATGAGCAGATTCGGATCTCCGGGCACAGGGGAAGGGGCCGCAGGACAGGTGATATTGCTGTTTGAGCAGCAGAAGTCTTTTTTTTTTTTATTTGACAATTGATTCTGCCGCTGCCACGGCGGCAACGGCAGAAGTCAGGGTTTTGGGTTTTTTTTTGTTTTCCTCTGTCGGGGGGGGGGGGGGGTATGACTGGAAATGGGCAGATGGGGGGGGATATGACTGGAAATGGGCAGATGGGGGTTAGGACTGGAAGTGGGCTATTGGCAGGGGGGGGGTTATGACTGGTAATGGGCTGGGGGGTTATAACTGGTAATGGGCTATGGTGGGGGCTAGGACTGGAAATGGGCAGATGGGGGTTATTACTGGAAGTGGGCTATTGGCAGGGGGGGGGTTATGACTGGTAATGGGCTATGGTGGGGGCTAGGACTGGAAATGGGCAGATGGGGGTTAGGACTGGAAGTGGGCTATTGGCAGGGGGGGGTTATGACTGGTAATGGGCTGGGGGGTTATAACTGGTAATGGGCTATGGGGGGGGCTAGGACTGGAAATGGGCAGATGGGGGTTAGGACTGGAAGTGGGCTATTGGCAGGGGGGGGGTTATGACTGGTAATGGGCTATGGTGGGGGCTAGGACTGGAAATGGGCAGATGGGGGTTAGGACTGGAAGTGGGCTATTGGCAGGGGGGGGTTATGACTGGTCATGGGCTATGGTGGGGGCTAGGACTGGAAATGGGCAGATGGGGGTTAGGACTGGAAGTGGGCTATTGGCAGGGGGGGGGTTATGACTGGTCATGGGCTATGGTGGGGGCTAGGACTGAAAATGGGGTGATGGGGGTTAGGACTGGAGGTGGGCTGATTGGGGGGTTAGGACTGGTAATGGCCTATGAGGGGAGGTAAGACTGAAAATGGGGTGATGGGGGATACGACTGCAAGTGGGCTATGGGGGGGACTAGGACTGGTAATGGGCTATGGGGGGGGTAAGACTGAAAATGGGGTGATGGGGGGGGGTAAGACTGGAAGTGCGCTATGGGGAGGTTAGGACTGGTAATGGGCTATGGGGGGTCTAGGACTGGTAATGGGCTGGGGGGGTTGCTAGGACTGGAAATGGGCTGAGTGGAAGGGGGGCTTGAACTGCAAATGGCTGATGGGGAGGGGGGCTTGGAATGGAAATGGGCTGTGAGGGGAGGGAGCTAGGATTGGAAATGGGCTGATGGGGGGCTAGGATTGGAAATGGGCTGATGGTGAGGCTAGGATAGGACTGGAAATGGACTGATGCAGGGACTAGAAAGGAGCAGATGCTGGGTGGGGCTGGAACTAGAAGGGAGCTGATGTTGGGGGAGGATTAGAATGGGATGGAGCTGGGAAAGTGAAATGGAGAGGGGAAAAATATTTTGTCTGGAAGAGAAGACAAATCTACAATTGGCCAGGTATTGGGAGAGTAAGTGGGGATTGAGGATGGAGGGGTAAAATTTGAGTGGATGAAATAGGAATGAGGAAAGAGCAAAAGGAGAAAGATTAGTATGTTAAAGCAGATGTAGGGAGAGAGAATGGAAAAAAACTAGAAGAGAGAAGAAAGGACAAATGGACAGCAGACGATGGAGATAGCAGAAGACACGAAGAAACCAGAAGTGGCTGGAGCAATTGCAACTGAAAAAAAATGCACAAAAGGTAGAAAAATATCTCTTTATTTTGAATTTATTAACTGGAATATGTCAGCTCTGGGAAATGTGCATCATTAATGTTTGCGCTTTGTTTAGTACAAGAGGAAATTAATTTATAGTTTTATTTCTACAGTGTTGTTGTACATTCCAAGTTTGGCTTTTGGGGTTCCCAGTTTAATTATTGTCTTCCTATTTCTGAATCTTTTAGTCTTTCTTTATCCATACTCATTAAGAGGCATGTTTACTAAAAGTTAGTGTATGGTAACATTATGCAAATATTTATGCAAATGAGGCCCCTTATGCAAATGAGGCCCCACGTCTTATGCGGCCCCCGGGTTACTTTACAAGTCCTCATTTGGCCCTCAAAGCAATTTGAGTTTGAGACCCCTGACGTAGAGTGTTATCAACAGAGATAGAGAAAGGAGGAAGGGGAGAGGAAGGTTTAGGGGGAAAAATAAGAAGTTTGGTTTTGTCCATGTTTAGTCCATGTGTCCCCTGAGTTGGCTCTGCAACAATATCCTGCTGAGCAAACATTTTAGTAAGAAATCCTTTCAAATGAATGGGATCATAGAAAATATAATGTACTTCAGTGATCTTAACCAGACACTTAGGGGTATGTTTACTATTTGGCGGTAGCAGCTTCTATGCGATATCGGAGCCACTGCCTCATTGAAATCAACCCACTGGAAAGTTGCAGAAAGAACTTATGCCTTTTCTGCGTTTCTCTAAACAGGTCAGGAAAACACCATGGGGCCGATATTCATTGGCAGCAGCCAAGCACCTTTACAGTGCCTGGCAGCTATTCAGCTTCCTATAGGTGAAAGAATGTGCTGATGACACTTTGAGTTTGCATGGCAGTTAGGATCTGTTCTTAGGAATTTTTCCCATCAGGCAAAATCATATTGCTGAGGATCAATTCTTCTGTCTGTCTATACGCATAGCTTTTTTTGCGCATGTGTAAACAAAGCTATGCCTATAAATACATAATACAGAACCCACACACTCACACAGATGTTTCACCCCCGCACCACACACACAGACACATACACACCACAGGCACCACTAAGATGCACCACATAAATACACACAGATGCTACACAGATACACCACAAACTCATGACACACACACACATACGCACACATACACCTCACCCTCGTACCACAACCATGTACACAGTCTCCCACAAATACATAGGAGGTCATTCCCAAATGCAGGTTGCGGGACCAATTCCCCCTCCGGCTCTCCCTGTATGTCCTGTGCATCAGGATGGGGAAGGCTGGCGGGGGGCGGGAGGGGGCAGAAAAGGGGCGGAGTGGGGGGTGGGCCATCCCGGAAGCACATACAGGACCGATTCAGGTCACAGCCCTGTACGTCCTGCTGGGCCCGTGGGAACATGCTGCTTATACCACCTGATTTTTGTCCTCTACATTCTACTGAAATGTCTTTTGCCAAAGTCTCCAGTGACTTGATCCTGGGCAAATCCAAGGGCCTTTATTCGATCCTCATCCTCCTTGACGTTTCTGCTGCTTTTGACACTGTTGACCACCATCTTTTCCTCAATACCTTGGCTTCATCTCTGCTCCTTTTCAAATCCATGCTAAAAACTCACCTCTTCGAGGATGCTTTTGGATCCTGTTCTGCTTACTCTCCTATGTATCTCCTTACCATTCCTTGGATGTATCCTTCTCCTCAGCTGTTGTGTTGTCTGTCTTGACTAGTTTGTAAGCTCTTAAGAGCAAGGCCCATCTTTTACATGTGCCTGTACAGTGCTACATACACCTTGTAGTGCTATATAAATGATAAGTAGTAATAGTAGAGTGTGGGCATGGAGAGCACAGTTAACATCATTAATTGCACCCTGTGGTGGCCAAAGTGTCCCCAAGCCCTTAGAAAAGGGAAAAGAGCCTACTTTTACCTTTAGGGAAAGATGCAGCAGGCGGGAAGGTGAAACACAAAATGTTTTGAAACCTGAAAAAACTCACCTAGTGAATAGCTGCAGGCCACACCCTAGCTTAGGAACAAGCTACAGGGGTAATGAAAACCAGCTGGAGAGCCAGCACGTGAGCACTGCTCTGATACGTACAGGGGGAGTTCCCAGGGGATTACAAAAAGGAAGTAACAGAGAGAGGAAGGAGTTGCAGGTTGTCTCCAAGGTTCAGCAAACAGAGGAAGTCACTCAAGAAGTTGCTGGAGAGAGTGTTAGAGACCACGTTCCAGATGCCGTGGTAAATCCAGAGAAAGAAAGAGAAAGACAGAGAGAGTTGGAGCGGAAGCAACTCAAGAAGCTGGGAAGGAGACAGCATTGGGCACACAGATACCGAGTGCAGAGGGCTGAGTCAGACAGCACAGATAGTGATGAAGTAAGTCTGAAAAGCAGCCTGTTTCCTGAAGCATATTTTGATGCTGGTGCAAATGCTGAGCTAGAGAAACAGCATTGCAGGAGAAAGGAAATTCCCAGGGGAGGAGCTACTGGAGACTCTGAACGGAGCAGAGAGCCCAAGGCACTGGGGAGAGGAAAAAGCTCTCGTGTTTCAGAGGAGAGAGGTATTTCCCAAAACAGCCCAGCCTTAAGGGAAACTGCTAGGACATTCAAACAAACAGGCCACAAGGCAAGGAGTTTTGCTGGGGAGAGAAGTTTGAATGAGGACAGTTTTATCACAAGCCAAAGGTTTCATAAAAGCCCAACTGAGAAATGGAGAACCGTGAGTAATCCTCTGTCTAATAAGCAGTTAAATAAACTGAAGGCATTAAACCATTTGGAGGGGAAGGAAGAATTGTCTACATGTGTTGAGCAGCCTAGGGACAGGAAAGCCTCTAAGTGGAAAGATATCCTTAAGCTTTTAGAAACTGCAGAACCAGGTTTTATCAAGAGGAATGTATGCCATGAGATCCCAGAGTCACTCGTGGAGGATAAGGAAATAGGGAGTTACCCTTCTGAGAGTGAGAGTGACAGTCTTATGGAATGTGCTATCTGTTATAAAACAAACGTTTGAGCCCTGGAAGGAAAGAAGCTCAAACAACAGCCTTTATAATTGAAGAGGTATAAACAGGCTGGACTATGTTTTAAAAGCCTTGTTTTCTTTTTATTGTTCCTGGAGTAAAACCTGAAAGTAATTGCATCTGAAGAAGTTTAGCAAAGTAACCTAGCACTGATGTTAATAAGGCTAGAAGAAATAATGAAGCTGTGGTTTGTGGAATCTGGAAACATTGGAAGCTGATTGTGTCAGGAGAAGAAAATCCTTTATTTTTCTTTCTTATTTTTGCGTTAAGCTTTATGCAAGCATTGTTTGGAGAAGCAGTATAAATCAAATAAAATTCCTGTGCTTGCCTTAACCTCTCGGACTTTTCATTTCAAAAATGGAAACCCACAACTACGAAATATAGAGGTGGCACCCCACTATAGGCGACCGCCTAGAGTGGCCCTATAGTAGCTTGGCTGTAAAGGGGTGGATCGGCCACAACCCGCATTAAGTGCACAGCACATTTAGGTACTCAGTTGTGTGTTAGCTGCCGGGGATCATGCTGGCCCCACTCCTGTCAGCTAATGTGGGCTTTAGTAAAAGAGCCTCTTAGATCCCCAAACATCATCGTGTAGAGCTTCAGGTACTTTTTGCTGGATCACACATACTCTGTCATAGTAACATAGTAAATGACGGCAGATAAAGACCAGTATGGTCCATCTAGTCTGCCCAATAAGATGGCAAGAGTAGGTGCACCTGCCGCTCTGTGCAGGCCACCCCTTCTCATGTCTTTGTTTAGGGGTGAACCCACTGCTCCGTGTAGGACACCCTTGTTTGTTGAGAAATTAGATAGCTACGTTTATTTTGGTTTTATCCTGTTGCTGAAAAGGGATCCACTGTGTCTGTCCGATGCCATTTTGAATTCTGTCACTGTATTTGCCCCATCACTTCCATCGGCTACCTGTGTAGCCCCTTCCTCCGCCCCCACTCCGTCATGGAACGCCCCTAACACACGTCGAAGCTATGCGGATAGCATCTGGGCACATTAGGGACTTAGTTGGGATTTTCGAAGGGCACCTACATGGGAAAATCCCACATAAGGCCTTTACACGGGTAGCTAAGGAAGTTACCCGTGTAAAGGCCTTCAAAAATCGGGCCCGGTTTTCTTTGAAATTACTGCCACAATGATGGCAAGCAGTGAGTCAAAGCTCATGATAAATGAAACCCAAACACATTTGAAGACTAATAGCCCCATTCTCCTGGTCTTGTTATTACTTTAAGATTATGTATCTGTTTGCATTTTTAATTTTAAAAACATATGTGCGAGTTTGAATTGGATACTTTTGTTTTTATATTTTTTAGATTTGTGACTTGCACCAACAAAATTGTTACTCTTCAAATATTTGTGTTTAAAATGTTTTTACATATGTTCTAGGTGCTCTATACTTTCCCCATTTTTGCATAGCTGTAAATAAAATCTTTGGGGCCTATGAGCTAAGCATTTCTCCCATACACATAAAGACTTCTCTTTCATTTATTGTATCATTTAAATAGAACATGTGTTGGAGAATAGGGAGATGGTATGGTTTAATGCAGAAGTAGACTGTGGCCAAATATTGGCCCACCAGCCCCTCCTTTCCCTTCCTCACCTTGATGTTGCAACCTCTGCTTCTCCAGACTCTGACTGCTGCAACTGATGTAAACAAATTGCAGCCACCATAGACCCCTCCGAGTCTGCTTTGCTGAGACCAGCATAAAGATCCGAAGAATTGATGGGAAGGAATTATGATACATAGTGAGGGGAGAGATCAATCTTTCTGTTTCCAGCAGTTAGGTACAGGAGACACACAGGCAACACAGGGGTTGCTGTGTCCGAGAAAGTAGCTGCAGGGGTCTGTGGGCACTTTCTTATTTTTGCGCACTTAAGGACATGAAAGTAAGTCTGGATGGTCATGGATAGACAAAAGAATGAGAGCTCCCCATGTGTAAATCCAGGGCCGGCTCAAGAGTTTCTGCTGCCGCCTCCCCCAGCTGCCGCCGATTCCGTTTCAGGAGGTGGGATGGCAGTGGCAGCAGCAGTATTTCCAAAAGCGGCAGCTTTTTGCTGCCGCTTTCTTGCCCATGGAGCTGCTTTTGGAAATACTGCTGCTGCCCGCCTCAACCCCAAACAGAAGCTGGGGGGAGCGGCGTGGCCGCCCATATGTGCCACTGCCACCACCCATCTGGGCCATATGCCCTAGGCAGCCGCCTAGCTCACCTAGTGGACGGGTCAGCCTTCTGTAAATCATAGCTTTTGCTCTTCGGAATTTTCTCAGGGACCAAGGCCTATAATGGAGATCAAGTGAGTTTTTTTTTTATTTTTGATTTGCCAGAAAGGGGATCAGGAATCACAGATGCCTTTTGCATTTCTTGAGGCAGAAGAAGTTTTCATATTGATCCTTTTAGTCAGTGTGACTTGGTATTTGCACTGTCCTACTGACGAACAGTACAACCACTGAATTTCCTGAAGCAAAGGATGTGCTAGAAATTATAGGAAATCTCAGACCTCTCCAGCAGGGGTCCTGCAATAGGGAGAAAAGGGGATCTTGCATCTGTGACTTGTGACAGTATAAAGCAGAAGGAGAACCATCCAGAGTGTGCAGAGTGATTTCTCAGAGTTCAGGTGTCCAGACCCCAAAGGCCTAGAAGTAAATCTTTCTCCCTGCTTAGAAACAACCCTGCACTCTACAGCCCCTCTTTATTGATAGGTCACGGGTTGGGGAGGCTACACATCTAAAATCAATATTTAGAAATAAATTATTCATAGGATTTGCAAAAGTTTTGATCTTCATTTTATGTATTTGATTAGATTAAAAAAACCCAACTTCTGAAAGAGATGACTCTCCTCTCTGTTCTTGGACCCATCCAATGCAGAGCAAGTTGGGAAGGGAGGAAGGGAATGGAAGAGCCTCTTTCATGGACTCTCCTCGCTCTGCCAAACCACAGAGATAGAAGGTCAGTACACTAAAGAAGACAGAAGCTATTGGAAAATTTGCCAGAAAATGTCTCATGCTTGTTCCTGTAATAAGGTCCCTGGTATCCTCCAGCAGCTCAGGGGCACATCCTATGGTAAGCGTTCAAAAATTCTGCTGTACTATTTTCAAAATTCTGTTGCAGTTCTGTGGCATATTTGCATATATTTCCAGTTCACTGGTAAAGACCATATGGCTTATCCAGTCTGCCCATCCACACCAACTAAACTCTACAATCCCTCCTCGTCCTACAATCCCTCCTCTTCCTCAGTGATCCTCTGTAATTGCCCTATGTTCTCTTGAATTCATATGCAGTCCTGCACAGGCAGGTGCAAAGACCATAGGCATTTTTCTCTGTGAATTTTGTGCCAGTTCTCAAAGAGAAATTACATTTTTGCTTTCCCTTTCAAAATTGCCCTAGGAAAAAGAACCTGGAGGAGCTTTGCATTTCCTTTTTCTCGGGGTACTTTTCCCTGAATATCTAACATGCGTAGTTTTCAAAATGCAAAACTATGTGCGTTGTTGCTGTGCTTACCCTAACCTATCTGTGCATGAGGCTGCCTTCAAGAAAATACAGATGCCACTATGTGCAAACTATGACCTGCACATAGGGTGGGAAATAGTCAAAAACCCTTTTTACACAGGTAAATAGCCATTCACATGGGTAAATATTTTTTTATTTTTTTATTTAAAGGGTATTTATATCCCGCCTTATCCTTCAATCAAGGCGGTGAAATAGCTTTTGAAACTTGCTCTCTATACAGTAAGGACCCAATATTCAGTGCCGGCAACTAGGTATGAGTAGAGCGCCTAGCCATGGCATGAACACTAAACCCGGATATTCAATGCCGGGGTCATATCCGGCCTGGGCATTGAATATCTGGGGTCACTGCACAACCTCCGCTGCCACAGAAGTTAACCAGGCAGTGGCGATATCGAATCACAGCCGGGTTAGCTCCTACGGGTAAAGATAGATGCAGCAAAAGCTAGCCTATCTTTACCCGTGGGTTGCTAACCAGACAGTGGTGCAATATCGCCATTGCCCAGTTAGCGACTGGTGCCGGCCCGGAACACCCCGGAAAGCCCATGACATGCCCCGATGCTATACAGTTAGCATCGGGGCATTCAGCAGTGTCAATCGGGGCATTAACCGTGTTAGTGCCACTGAACATAGCTCTCAGCGGCATTTACACAGTTTACAGGTCTGTAAACCATGTAAACGCCTTTGAATATCAGGTCCTAAGCTCTCTAGTTCCTATTTTCCCCACTTGTGTTTATTTTTAAAATTCCTCAGGGCAATTTTTCCAAATGGGTTAGTTCTGTACATACCGTGACAGTCATAAACTTCACTTCTAAGCCAGGATATGTGAAGTATGATCTCAGTCTCTCAAATTTACTGCTAATGCTCGGTGTAGAACTACCATCATGGCCGATGAGGCCTTTAAGCAACTCAAGGAGGCCCTGTGTAAAGAGCCTGTCTTAAAAAAATATAGACTTTCAACAGGAATTTAGTTTACAAACAGACGCTTTGGGCATTGGACTAGTTACAATGGGGAAAGAGCACCCCATGATGTTCCGTATTAGAAAGCTTACTAAGGCTGAAGTGAGATATTCCATCACAGAAAAAAAGTGTTTAGCAATTGTGAGCCGTGAATTCCCTGCAGTACTTCCTGCTAGGAAAACCTTTTACCCTAATCACTAAACTTTTGAAATAACTAGAGCTAACGAGATAGAACCTTTGCTTCAAGTCTATAAGTAGCTTATGGAAAGAAAAAGGACCATCTTATTACTTATTTAGGGCAAGATCTCTTGAAAAACAATACACCTGCTTAAGAGGACCACTTGGGTATAAGGGGAACCCACCTTTCATTCTGATCAGAAAAAATCATTTAATACTTGATACCAAGTGGTTGTAGCTGACCAGGGACAGCTACGTGGGTGGTGGCAGGTAGGGCAGACCAGGATTTGGTATAACCCATCTGAGAACTAGTGGTAGTAAATTCCTGAGTGTGGAGCTGGTGGTGGGAAACCAGTGAGACTGTGAGGAGTAGATTCTGGGTTAGGAGAATATTTGCATATCATCTACATAAACTGAGTGAGTTGGGAACTCTTCTGGGATCTCCTCCCAGGAGGGAGGGAAGACTTCCCCGAACACCCTCTTTGCAAGTCCCCTCAAGTGTGTGTGTGTGTGGGGGGGGGGGGGGGGAGATTGATATAGAATGTGGCAAGAGCTAAAGCGAACTGTCCAGGTGAATCCCCAGAACTCACCCTAAGTATACAGGGGACCTCAAATAAGGACTTCCTGACCCGGACGCTATTATAATTTGGAGAAGATGATTGAGTACCTTTTTGTGCTGGATGACATGCAGCTCTAACTTTGTGAGCGCTTTGTTGGTAGGTGAGTAGTTTGTTTCTAGTTTTTTTCTTACGGGGTTGATGTTTGATGTGAGCGGTTTCATTTGTAATCCACTATTTTGTGGTGCAGCTGTCAATCTCTTATCCTTTGGCTTCAGTTTATCTCTTCTTAACTATTCATGTGTTTGGCCTTGATCAGCAAAGAGTTCCTGAAGTAATACTTTGTATTTTTCACTGTAGTTGTGTATTTGCCACTTGTTTTTCCTTGTTTGCTGATCTAATTCTTTGAAGAGTGTTTTTCTCTTATTTTGTAAATTTTGTTACTTCTTTTCTGGTGTGTGTGTTTGTGGGTTCTCACTCATTCCTTCTAGTTGTCGGTATGTATGTCCCTGTTTGATGATGGAGGTAGATTCTGTATGTTTACTTTCATATTTCAGTACTTTTTATGTATTTAGATCTGATAATTGATTTCTATGAGTCCTAGCCTTCCTTCAGTTCTAGGGATGCACAGTCACTGATTCTTGTAAATGAATTTGTGGGCATGGAGGAGTTTTCTTGTTTGTATTTCCAGTTTTTCAAGATCTTTAAATGGCCAGTCTACAATCCCAAAGCTGTATGAGAAAACAAGAATTGCCAGCTGCTCGATGACTTGTAATTTATTCCATGTTAAAGCACTTCTCAATAACGATTTTATTCTCCTGTAATATTCTTTACTGATCTTTTTTCTCAATAGTTTTTGCTTGATTGTCTTTCCTTCCTCTGCTTCTAGATATTTATATATGCCTTTCTCTTAAAGTGCCTTGATGTCACAGCCCTCAGCAACAAAGATGTTTCTGTTTTGTTCAATTTTTCCTGCAAGGAAAGTTGCCTTAGCTCATTTGTCAAGACCAAAAGTCATCCTGATGTCATCTGAGAAGTTTTTCACTACATGGAGTTGTGGTGCTAATTGTTGGTCGCTGGAACTGTAGTACTCACTTTTACTTCTTTCTGGGGGTTTTCTGGACTTGATAAGACTCCTATATTGAAAGCTGGAGCCAGATCCTCAATTTTCTTTTTGTATTCCTTGTATCTGGTTATTCTGCATCTTGGGAGGACTGATTTCCTCTAAAATCACCCTCCGCTCCATGACTTGCTGCTTCTTTTCCATTTGGTACCCATCCACTGCTATCAATCCAGCTCCAGCTCAAAAGCAGGTCTATGTTTATCAGGAGAAAGAAGAGAGGCAAGATCATATGCTTCATATCCTTGTACAGCTTATGTTTACTTTTCTACCATGTATCTGGATCTCAAGTCACTTTAAGTTTCTCCTCCAACTCTTCCAGTCGGGTCCTCATTTCTTCCACCCGTTGCACCAAATTTCATTTAGATTTCTCCCATTCCTGAGCCTTCTTGTTCCTTTCAACTTTGGAGCTCCTCAAAACTTTATCTCTGTTCAACTTTTCAGCCTCCAATGTTTCTTGCAAAGCTTGAGCAAGGGACACATTTTTGGTCTCCCTTTCTCAGACCTATGCTTCCACACCCTCCACAGCATACTAAGCAGAAATAGCTCCTTCTGTCAGCATCTGGTTCAGTTTTTTTCTGCTTCTGCTCCTGCTCCTGCTCAAGATACAAGACATTTAGGGGTATGTTTACTAAACCCTCTTAACATGCGCGCCGCGTTAGTCTGCAGGATGCCATAAAAGGAGTGGGCGGTCCGGTCAAAAGTAGCAAAATGGGATTAGCGTGTACTGTGCTGCGCGCCACACACATTAGCGCACGAGAAACGCGCACGGGAAGCATAAGCAGGCACGCTGATGTGCAAACAGAGGAACAGGGCTGCAGTACAATGGTGAAGACACTGACAGATGGTGCAGGGGTCATGGGTTCAATCCACTGTGCCCAATGAAGAAGGCTGGCTGAGGCACTACCATTTATGTGTAATATTGCATTATGAGGCTTTTTAATTTTATTTTAATTACTGCTGCTAGCAAACACACTCTCAAAGCGCTGTAACATAAGGTGCTGCATAAGGCACCCCATAGGGCACATTTTAAAGTGCACTGTCCGCCACGGCACCCTACAATGTTGCTTAAAGGGTGGCATATAGGGTGCCATATAGGGTGCCCTATGAGGCACGGCAAGGTCATAGCACTGTTTTTGATGGCAGCACTGTGCATTTAAACGCATGGAAATCTTAAGTAGGTGCGCTGACATGCAAGGAGGAACAGCAGTGTAGCACAATGGTTAAGGCACTGACTGATGATACAGGGGTCATGAGTTTGATCCCCAGTGTGCCTAATACTTAAGGCTGGCTGAGGCATCAGCTTTGACATGTAAGTATTGTTTCCTGCGGCACTTTATTTGTATTTTATTAATTGCTGCCAGCAAACACACCCTCACGTGCCGAAACCTAAGGTGCCGCATAAGGCACCCTATAAGGCACTCCATAGGGCACATTATAAAGTGCACTGTCCGCCACGGCACCCTATAAGTCGCTCCATAGGATACCGTATAGTGCACCTTATATGGACGGTAACCATAAGGTGCCCTATAGGGCGCCCTCTGAGGCACCTTATGGGTACAGTACGCTGAGGGTGTTTTTGCTGGCAGCACTAATGTACATTAAAAATAGATAATGCTTTGGACAGCCCTATCAAATAACCCCACTGTGGGTTTAAACCCATGACCTCTGGCTCCACAGGCAGTGAAGTAACCAGGGGGCTACAGCTCTACAGCTGCTAGCAAGCCCCTGGCTGGCTGCAGAAGGACTGCACGTCACCACACAGTCTGCTGTGGTCACCAGTATAGGGTTAGCCCACCTGTACCCATGATGCACTGCACATGCAAATCAGCCTTCTACAGATGAATACAAGATGGGGTATGCACCCCTACAGCACCTCGGCCTGGTAGGGGGAACTGACCATGTGTGGTACTGGCACAGAGTAGCTACACACCGTCACATTGTGCAGGTACTGCACTCACCCTGAGGGTGAGGTGGGGCGCCCAGCACCAGGTCCCCAGCAGTGCTAATGTGTGAGATAGGTAGTTTCTGCAGACACACCATGGATATATCTGTATGTCTCAGTCAGGTGTAGCCTGTATGGACCTCTAGGAGGGTTATGTACCACAATCCTCCTCCAGGGCTGAGGGTGGTAAACAGGGTCTCCCACTAACAGATCCACATTCTACCTCCCTGCAATGGTGGCAGTAGAGGGGACCATCAACCTCAGTCCTGCTGGGGAACAGACACCCTACAGGGCAGTCAATGCAGCTCTGTACACATCCATAACGCAATAGCAGACAGACATTAGGCCTGGATATGCTAAGCTGCACCCCACCACTATCTGATATTCTCCTGCAGCAAGTCTTCAGCCGCTGCACCCTCCAAGGCGCTCCATCAAGACACATACCAGCTGCAGACAGTCTACTAGCTAGTCCATAGTGCATGTTCCTGGTGGAAATGCATGCACCCAGAACTGGGATGTCAGCATACACAACAAGCAGATAAGTCAGTGACTGGGCCCCAAAAGAAAACCCATAAATATCACATGAGAGAGATACTATGTAGCACTATGGGGGAGCCTAGCCATGCTGTGGTCACTGCACAGTCAGGGTGAGAGTGATCTCCCAGCAGGACATGCTGTGGCCACCCTGTCTGTGCAGGTGGTGGCCGTGCACTACAATGTCCCAGCCAGTGCCCTATGCCCTGTGCAGATGCATCCTGGCCAGGCCACCCTGTCCGGGCTATACCCATGGTACCTTGCTCCTCATTATGCATATTGGCAGGCCAATACTGGCAACAGTGCTGGCAGTGTGGGCTGTGGAGGGTGTTTGCAGCCACCACACACTGGATAGACAGACACACACTCCGACACCTATGCCAGCATTGTGCTACTATAGAGGAGTTTAGCAGCCCTGGCCACCATACCAGTCCTGGGCACAGTGCAGGCATGGATATGGTACGCAATACTGTTGGGGGTCACTCCCCAGGGTGGTAAACACTGTCAGAGACCAGACCTGAAGCACACTCCACAGACATCAGAAAAGTTGCTATGATGGAGCTCAATGAGCAAACTGTGCTTAACGTAGGAATTGCTATCTGCCAGTAATCATAGCAAACGTTTGATAGCTGTGTACCGTATTCCCAGGTGTAGGGTGGCATTGCTAAGGTATGCAAGTGCTAGTATTGGGAGATGCACGCAGGGCCCAATGTCCTGCCTCTCCAGGAGGCATTGGCTAATGGAGCCTGTGGGTGTGGGTGTGTCTGCCCCTGTTGGCTGCTGCTTTACGGCAGAGGTTCCCAACTCCAGTCCTGGTGTGCCAAACACTGTTCGGGTTTTCATGCTGTCCCTCATGAATATGCATGAGATACATCTGCATACCATGGGGGTGGTGCATAGATATGCAGCACAGGCATCTTTATTAGAGGCAGCATGGGACCTGAATGGTGTTTGGCCCTCCAGAACTGCATTTGGGAGACTCTGCTCTAGGTAATGCGCCTGTTTATGGTGTCTTTGCTCTGTAGGGTAAAATGTAGGTGTTTTGGGCATGTTTACATCATCTGCAATAAACGTTCTGTCTGTATTAGCACGTTGTAGTAGTGGGTAAAATATGGGGACTGGGTTGGCAGGCACCATAGCTGGGACTTGAACCTGTGACTTTCTGCTTCCAAACACACTGGTTGTGTGCACTGCACCACCGTGTTGCCACAGAGACAGTGCATTCCCTGGTGATACCATGACTGTTTGTCCGGCAGGGCCTGTCTGTTGCAGTGCATGGCACCCACCTACACAGGGCTAGGCCATGGTCTGCTCTGGGCAGCTGCCACTGACCCCCTCCACCACCAGTACCCCTCTGCCACCATGCTGACATGCCCTTCTGCTGGTGGTGTGCAGTCTCAAGCCATCCAGTGTGCAGGTAGGCGGCTGCCTATGGTGCATGTTCTGGGGTAGGGGTGCCTGCATAGGCGTCCACGCTTCCCTCCCAACACCGCCTGCCAATGTTCTGTGCCCTTGGGAGTACCTGCTGGGTACTATCCCCTGTGACACTGTGATAAACACTCTCGTGCCCATGTTGGGCCCTCATCAGTTGCTGTCTGGCTGCTGTTCAGTTTCAGCATTCCTAAGTGCCACCTAGGCATCACCCTAGTCTGCACTGTGCCCCAGCTGCACCACAGCATGTATCGCCTGCAGCCCTCTGTATCCCCTTTCCCAGCATATGTCCAGTTGCCCATTCCGAGATGCCCGCCCTGCTGTTGTGGAACATGTGCATGCCATAGGTAACCTGTCCAATGGAGAGGGAAACCCTGATCAGTGCTATTTCACTGTGGGATCATTCATCTTGTATGGGGACGGAGCGGACCCTTCCAAAATTCATATTTATTTTTTGGGGCTTTCTTGGGAGTGTTTTTTGATGTTTTCCATTACTATCACTATTTCCCAGCTTGATTATGATTTATTTTTATTTTGTTGGGGTCATTTTCAATGTTTATTTGCACTTTTGTTCCGTGCACATGTATCACACTTATCACTTTTTTGTAGGTTTCCCTGGTTTTGCTGTACATTGCTGACAGAAATGGTTTCTTTTCCCTTTAAATCAGCTCTAACGCGAGGTTTTCACTTGCGTTAGTTTTGGCCTCGAATTTCACATCGTTAGTGTGCGGGGAGCCTCTCCCCTCCCACTCTCCACCCATTGACCCCTTCTCTCCGCCACTGGGGAGCCTTCCTCCGCCCTCCGGGAGCCTTTCCCCGCCTTCAGCGCTCATTTGCGCCGCTGCGTGCGTGAGCACGCACTAAAGCGCATTTGTGCCCCGTAAAGCGTCATTAGCCCGCGCTAAGGTACCTTAGCGCGTGATAATTGCACAGCGCGCATGTTAAGAAGGTTTAGTAAACATACCCCTTAGACACTGATGTCCCTTTCAGTAATCACCTTATTCCACATAATTCTTTGACTCTTCATCTTCTCATAAGCCAAATCATTCTCCTTGAGCCTTTGATCCATCCCTTTCATGCCCTTTAGCATCTTCTTCTTTTTCCTGCCTCTTCTGGCACTGTCCTTTTTCTCTGTTAAATTTGTATGCTCAGCATTGTCTTCAGGTTCTTGCTTCTGTTTAAGTCTTAGTTCCTTTTCGACAGCCTTCAAGTACAGGGCATCCTTCCACTTTATTTCTTTACACTCTTGCTTGTTTCTCTGGCTTGTCTCTTGTAGCATGCTTGGATTCTGCATCATCCTCTATTGCAGAGGTTCCCAACCTTTTTGGTTGGATAAACCGTTTATTAACCTCTAAAAAGTTCAGGGACCTCCATTTCATCACCTCCACACTTCCTGGACCTCTCTCTTCAGCACAAAGCCTTTCCCCACTAGCCCTTTTTATCCTCCTTTTATTCCTTTCTCCTCCAGTCTCTCTCTCTCTCTCTCTCTCTCTCCCCCCTCCTCCCTCTAGTCAGTCCCCACTGGTATGTCTTTTTCTCTCCCTACCACAGCCAGTTCCCTCCAGTCTCCTTCCCCACATCCAATCTCTACTAGTCTCTCTCTTTCTTTTTTTTAATCGCCTGTAATGATCTCACACACGTGTTTATTTTATAGAATAAGCTCC
This sequence comes from Ichthyophis bannanicus, assembly GCA_033557465.1. Lineage (NCBI taxonomy): Eukaryota > Metazoa > Chordata > Amphibia > Gymnophiona > Ichthyophiidae > Ichthyophis > Ichthyophis bannanicus. The sequence continues at coordinate 521,490,671 of CM066036.1, read as the reverse complement.
AAATACTTGCTTGGCAACGCACCTTGTCTGCATACGAGTATAGAATTACCCTTATAGTGTCACTGCAGATTGATGGATAGGCCCTCATCTGGATAATGGCTGCTGCTGTCTGATTAACTGCTTTTGAATATCACCCCATAAGTACCTGGAGATTCTGAACTTAAGACTGTGTGAGTAACATGAACTAAAGTTGTAAGCAGCTGCTTAGAATGGAAACCCCTGTTATACGAGGGGTGTCCGATATTAAAGGTACAGGCCAAAATTACACTAACACTTGTATTTAAAGAAATTATTCAATACATTCCACCAAAAACGAAATACTTTTGTTTACTTCTCCACATAATCGCCGTAAACATTGAGACATTTATCCCAGCGTGACACTAGTTTGAACATCCCTTCATGGTACAGTTGCGTGTCAAGCTGCTTGAAGTAGTCCATAACAGTGTCTTGCAATTCCTCCTGATCTTGCGGAAGTTGAGATCGCATATGATATCATGAACAGAACTCTTAGGAATGCCAGTCATTTCAGCAATTTCACGAACTTTAATGCAACAATCCTCCCTAATCAGACATTCAACAATTGTACAGTTGTCATCCTTGTGTGAGGTCCTTGGTTTGCCTCTTTTTTTTCTTTTCCGGATCATAATTCAATTCCGTTTGGCCATCTTTAAACTTGTTACACAAGACGCTGACTTCTTTTAGGCTTAAAACGTTCGGGCCATACACACCCTCTAATCTGCGATGAATTTCACTCTGCTTAACTCCTTCGGCTTTCAAAAATCTAATAACCCCACGCACCTCAAACTTTGAATACTCTGCAATTACACATGCCATGTTTGTTTGCTTCCCGAAATTTAAGTGTTTAAAAAAACAACGCTACAGACTGTCCTACTACGAGTACAAGTAGTCCTGCATATGACGTCACTATTGCACATGCGGAGCCGGTATGATTGCCACCTGTACCTTTAATATCGGAACCCCTCTTATATATAATCCTTTGAATTAATTAAAAGATTATGATTTGCATTAGTAGCTGCTAAAAAATATAATAGCCACACAATTACTACTACTACTACTGAGCATTTGTATAGCACCAGAAGATGCATGCAGCACTGCACAGACAAGTAAGAGACAGTCCCTGCTCATCAGAGCTTACAATTTAGTCAAGACAGACAACACAGTAGGTGTAGACATGGGATACATCTAGGGGGAATGGTAAGGAAACACAAAGGAGATCAGGTGAGTCAAGATCCAAAAGCAGCGGCGAAGAGGTGAGGTTTTGCCTGGATTTGAAAAAGGCCAGAGAAGGCACCTGACGTACAGACTCGGGTAGTTTGTTCCAGGCATAAGGAGCAGCAAGATGAAAGGAGCAAAGTCAGGCATTAACAACAGAAGAGAAGAGCACAGATAGGAGTGATTTGCCAAAAGAGTGGCGTTTCTGGAGAGGGGTGTAGGGAGGAAAGGTAGTGAGGAGCTGCAGAATGAATGCACTTCTAGGTCAGCAGGAGAAGTTTGAACTGGATGTGGAAATGGATAGGGAGCCAATGAAGTGACTTGAGAAGAGGGGTAAAATGAGTATGACGAGGCTGGTGGAAGATTAGCTGCGCAGCAGAGTGTTGAATAGATTGAAGGGGAGAGGGATAATTCAGCGGGAGACCAGCAAGGAGTAGGCTACAATATCAAGGAGGGAGGTGATTAAGAAGTGGATAAGTGTCTTAATAGTGTGTTCAGAAAGGAATGGGTGAATTTTGTTGATATAGAGAAAAAGCAGCAGGTCTTAGTTATCATATGGGTGTGTGTGGAGAAGGAGAGACGGGAGTCAAAGTCAAATCTAAGGTTGCGAGCAGAGAAAACAGGGAGGAGTAGAGTTATCCATAGAGACAGAGGAGGAAAAGGAGAGGAGATTTTAGGGGGAAAATAAGAAGCTCAGTTTTGGCCATGTTCAATTTCAAGCGGTGGTGAGACATCCAAGCAGCAATGTCAGAAAAGCAGGCAGAGATCTAGGTCTGGATTGCTGGAGAGATTTCAGGTATAGAGAGAAGAAGAGCCCTAACTCATGTAGAAGCAGTAGAAAGGGCAGACAGGATCTAGTCACAGCCAATCACCATCCTTAAAGAAACAAAAGGTATAGAATTTGTTTTTCCTGTTGATTTTTTTTTCTGTAAATTTATGACTACCACATATGCAGCGTCTGATCTCAGTTCCTGTAAGAAGAGTAGTTTGTATTGTTGTATTGAGTATTTATTTATTTATCCAGTTTTCTATACCGCTTTATCCTTCAATCAAATGGTGGGCAATGGAGGGTTAAGTGGCTTGCCCAAGGCCACAAGTATAGCAGAACATGTATGATGGGTAAATTGTCAGTGATGGTTTGGTATGTTTGTTGCAAAGTAGGTGTGTTAGTAAACTATTGAGGTAATTTTAGAAGCTCTATTTGTGCTTTGGACATCTGAGAATAGGTATGATTGTCCAAATGGTTAGAAATGTCTCCATTGTGGAGATGCCCATCTAGGATGGGGGTGTGGTGGTGGGGTGTCTGGGGTGTTCCGAAGATGTTAGGTATAGCTCCCAATTTTAGAAACGGCCAACACATCTCCGCCCTCATCCAAATCTATACCTGCTCCAGGGCACGGATAGCCATCTGAAAAGTGCTTGTTTTGTCAGTAAAACATTGGGAGGGTCTAGCGGAGTTGGTACTCAAATATCCCCAGTAGTGACCACAACCATAACAATTGATACATAGTGGGGAAACCTCTTTTGCAGCTGTTGCACTGACAAACATCTCTGCTAGTAGAATGGTAGGCTGGGACGCGTCCCCATCCATATCGGGTATGTGTACTTGGATGTGCCTGGCCATTTTTGAAACTTTTTCACCTGGATGTCCCTGATTGCACCTGGATGTCATTTCTAAAATGTGCCTTTACGTGTGCTGTTTAGCTTGTGTACTAGAAAAATAGACTACATATAATAGTGGTGCTTTGAGTAGTCAATGAGGGTGCTAAATGCCTGGTAATTTAAAGTAACTTTGGCTTTAAATAACCTCACGTATTGATAACTAAGATACAGAAGTTGGTTTGTATCCATGAAAAATACTGGGGTATAGTACAATGGTTACATTTTGTATAGTAGTGTTAGTACTACTACTATGACTAATGATTTATATAGCACAATAAGGTGTTCGCTGTGCTGTACAGAGACATGTAAGAGATAGTCCCTACTTATTAGAGCTTAGTCTAATTAACACAGACAGCACAATAACCAGGGACAAGGATATATCTAGGGGAATGTTAAGGAAACACACAGGAGGTGAACAAGAGACCGAGGGGATCAGGATCCCAAAGCAGTGTCAAAGAAGTGAGTTTCTAGCTTGGATTGGAACAGAGCCACAGGTGGAGCCTGATGTAGTGACTCAGGTAGTTTGTTCCAGGCATAAGGAGCAGCAAGGTAGAAAAATTGAAGTCTGGAGTTGGCAGTGGAAGAGAAGGGCACAGATAGAAGGGATCAGCCAGAAGACTGGAGTTCCCAAGGAGGGGTGTAGGGAGGGAAGAGGAAAGGAAGTGAGTAGCAGCAGAATGAGTGCAAGTTTAGGTCAATGAGGCAGTGGATTGGGAGCCGACGAAGAGACTTGTGGAGTGATGTGAGCATAGCGAGACTGGCAGAACATTATCCGTGCAGTTGAATTTTGAACAGATTGGAGGAGAGGGGGGGGGGGGGGGTGGGGGGTGGGGATGATTCAGAGGAAAGCCAGTGAAGAGGAATTTGCAATAGTCTAGATGGGGGATGACTAGAGAAAGGAAGGGACAAATTTTGCCAGTGTTATAGAGAAAGAAGCAACAGATTTTAGCTATTTGTTGGATGTGTGTGGAGAAGGAGAGGGAGAAGTCAAAGATTATCTCAAGGTTGTGAACCGAGGAAACAGGGAGGAGTAGTGTTATCAACAGAAATAAAGAAAGGAGGAAGTGGGGAGGATAAGGAGTTCAGTTTTGGCCATGTTCAGTTCAGATGGCAGTGAGGCAATCAGGTATAGGAACATGAAGACAGTAAAAGACCATATGGCCTATCTAGTTTGCCCTTCCATATCATCAACTACTGCAATAGTCCCCACTTTTCCTTTAGAGATCCTCTGTTTGCCCCATGCTTTTTTGAATTCAGATACTGTCCTTATCTCTACCACCTCCACTGGGAGACTATTCCACGCATCTGCCACTCTTTCCATAAAGAAATATTTCCACACATTACTCCTGGTTCTATCCCCTTTCACCCTCATTCTATGTTCCCTCGTAGCAGAGCTTGCTTTCAATTGAAAGAGGCTCTCCTCCTGTGCATTTTTGCCACAGAGATATTTAAACGTCTCTATCATATTTTCTCTATTCTGCCTTTCTTCTTACATATATGTATATGCGTGTTTATATATATGATCCTTAAGTCAATATATTAAGATCCTTAAGTCAATCCTCATATGCTTTATATCGAAGGCCACTAACCATTTTAGTAGCCACCCTCTGCACCGACTCCAAACTGTTTTATATCCTTTTGAAGGTGTGTCCTCCAAAATTGCACACAATACTCCAAGTGAGGTTGCACCAAAGACTTATGCAGAGGCACTATCATCTCCTATTTTTCTGCTGGCCATTCCTCTCCCTATGCACCCAATCATCCTTCTGTTTTTTGTTGTCGCCTTTTCTACCTGTTTAGCTACTTTAAGATGGTCAGACACAATCATGCCTAGGTCCCACTCTTCTTTAGTGGATATAACATAAGAACATAAGATATACCATACTGGGTCAGACCAAGGTCCATCAAGCCCAGTATCCTGTTTCCAACAGTGGCCAATCTAGGTCATACGTACCTAGCAGTTTCCCCAAAAGACACAGGTTCCACAATACTTGTACTCAGTCAAGCATTGATATTCTGGGTCCCTTCTTAATAATGGTTTATGGACCTTTCCTCCAGGAACTTGTCCAAACCTTTCTTAAACCCAGCTACACTAACAGCCTTTACTACATCCTCCGGTAACAAATTCCAGAGTTTGATTACACGTTGAGTGAAAAAATATTTTCTTTTATTAGTCTTAAATAGTTTACCCTGTAGCTTCATTGCATGTCCCCTAGTCTTTCTATATTCTGATAACGTAAACAATCGATCTACGTTTACCCGTTTCACTCTGTTCATTAATTTATAGACTTCTATCATATCTCCCCTCATTCGTCTCTTTTCCAGGTTAAAGAGCCGTAACCTTTTTAGCCTGTCTTCATAGGAGTATCCTTCCATCCCCTTTACCATTTTGGTGGCTCTTCTCTGAACCTTTTCTAATAATGCTATATCCATTTTAAGATACAGTGACCAGAATTGCACACAATATTCAAGGTGCGGTCTCACCATGGATCGATACAGAGGCATTATAATATCTTTTGTTTTATTTTCCATTCCTTTCCTTATACTTGGCATTCTATTTGCTCTCTTGGCTGCTGCTGCACACTGGAACGAGGGTTTTAACATGTTATCCACAATGACGCCTAAATCTTTTTCCTGGGTGGTGGTTCCTAATGTGGAACCTTGCATCGTGTAACCATAGTTTGGGTTGTTCTTCCCTAGGTGCATAACTTTGCACTTGTCCACATGCTTGGTTCTGTTTGGGAGCAGTGGTGGACTTTGTTCTGTTTGTATCCTAGAAGAGGTGTGTTTTGTTGCAGCTAGTTCTTCCCTTAGTAGAGTCAATTCTTTATGCATGGTAGCTAGTTCTTCCCTTAGTAGAATCAATCCTTTGAGGCACATAGGACAGGCTCTTAGGCACATAGGACAGGCTCTTAGGTTCCAAATGATTCATCTCAGAATGAAAGCACCACAGGTATTGCACTGAATACACAACATGCTGATTAACCATTTTTAGAACAATGTGCTTGATATAATACAGCAAAGAACAGTTAACAAGTTCACTTGTATTGTGACACAAAGGTGCATTTCCCCCTTCACAAAATCAGGCATGTGGGAGAGTATGTGTGTCATGGGGGGTATCATAGAGACTCTTGCTTGTGTCCGCATTATGGTGGGTGTCAGGAGGTGTGTGCATCTGTTTGTGTAATGGAGCGTTGTTGGGCCTGTGTGCATGTGTGTGTGTCTTGCGGAGGTGTTAGGCATGCATGTGTGTGTATCAGGGGGATGTTGGGGGGTACATGCCTTTGTGTGTGCCATTGAGGGCAGTTGGTATGTGTGTGTGTGCGCGCGCGTGTTACGGGGATTGTTCGGGGATGTGTGTATGTGTGTGTCGGTTGTGTTGGGGGGTTCGTGCATCCGTGTGTGTGCATCTGAGTGTCATGGGGGACATTGGGGGATGCGAAGGAGTATGTGTTTATGTATGTTCCATGGAGGGTGTTGGAGGGTCATGTGAGATGTGTATATGTGTGTGTGTCCTGGGGATGTTGGAAACCGCATGCATGTCAGGGACATGGTTAAGATGTGGCCTGAGTGGAGCAAATATTTACACATATATTTCCCATTTCATGTAGGGAATGCATGTGCATGACCAAAATTGTTCACACTGGGATTTAAAGTCTCTCCCTGGCACATGTAGGTGTTTAAAAAGTAACATGTGGATCAACGCTTTATAGAGGGATTAAAGGGATTAGCCTGCTTAATCCCCGACTGTTCATTTTCACCTCCAAATTCTAATTAACGATAGCAGCCTCTGTAGTTAATTGCTGGCATTTACATATATCAGCATGTGTACATTGTGAAATACCAATTTACATGTGTAAGTTGTTGATTTTTCCCATGTGTAGATTTGTAAACGGCTCCACTGGTTCCATATATCAGCACTTCCTTATTCATATTTTAGAAAAGGCTCCTTATTTGGCATAGCCTTTGTCAAAATACTGTCAGAAATGTGTATATGCTGGCCTCAACGAGTTTAAAAAAGGTTTGGACAAGTTCCTGGAGGAAAGGTCCATAAACCATTATTAAGAAGGGACCCAGGATATCAATGCTTGACCCAGTACAAGCATTGTGGAACCTGCATCTTTTGGGGACACTGCTAGGTACGTATGACCTAGATTGGCCACTGTTGGAAACAGGATACTGGGCTTGATGGACCTTGGTCTGACCCAGTATGGCATATCTTATGTTCCTCCAGGAACTTGTCCAAACCTTTTTTAAACCCAGTTACACTAATAGCTTTTACTACATCCTCTGCTAATGAATTTCAGAGTTTGATTATGCGTTGAGTGAAAAAATATTTTCTCTTATTAGTCTTAAATGGATTACACTGTAGCTTCATTGAATGTCCTCTAGTCTTCCTTCTTTTTGATGGCGTAAACAATCAATTGATCTACATTTACCCATTCCACTCCATTCTTTAATTTATAGACCTCTATCATATCTCTTTTTTCTAGGTTGAAGAACCCTAACCTTTTAAGCCTCTCCTCATAGGGGTATCCTTCTATCCCCTTTACCATTTTAGTGGCTCTTCTCTTTACCTTTTCTAATTCTGCTATATACTTAAGATACAGAGACCAGAATTGCATACAATATTCAAGGTGCAGTCACACCATGGAATGATACAGAGGCATTTCTTTCCTTATGATTGCTAGCTTTCTATTTGCCTTCTTGACCGCCACTGCACACTGGGTGGAGTGTTTCAACATGTTATCCACAATGACACCAAACCTTTTTCCTGGGTGGTGATTCCTAATGTGGAACCTTGCACGTGTAACATAGCTTGGGTTGTTCTTTCCTAGGTGCATAATTTTGCACTTGTTCACGTTAAATTTCATCTGCCATTTGAACTTCCAGTCTTCCAATTCATCAAGACCTCTTGTAATTTTTCACAATCCTCTTGAGTTTTAACAACTTTGAATAATTTTTTGTCATCGACAAATTTGATTACCTCACTCGTTATTCCCATTTCCAGGTCATTTACGAATATATTAAAAAGCAGTGGACCAGCACAAATCCCTGGGGTATTCTACTATTTAACTTTCTCCATTGGGAAAATTGGCTATTTAAAAAGCAGAGGGTATGGCTATCTTTTAACCAGTTCCTGATCCACAATAGTACACTGCCTCCTCTTCCATCATTTTTTAGTTTTGCCAAGAGTCTCTCATGAGGTACCTTGTCAAAGGCTTTCTGAAAATCCAGATATACTGTCTTGACCGTCTCACCTTGGTCTACCTGTTTATTCACACCTTCAAAAAATACATAACATATTAATAAGACAAGACCTTCCCTGGCTAAATCCATGTTTGCTTTCTCCCATCAAACCACAGTTATCTACATGTTCAGTAATTTTATTCATTTAATGGTTTTATACCACTCTATCATTACATCAACGCTGTTTACATTAAAACTCAACTCTTGGCTTACATTGCAATATGGGCAGCAAACTTCATGAACCATGAGTAAAGGCGTCAAATTAGGAGTTCAACAATATCTGGGGGAAACAGTCTCTGTGGTTCATGAGATAATTAGTGGGTTAAGTGATACTTCCATAAATGTTCAGTGAATAGGTTGGTGAATTTTGTTCTTTATAATGGTTTCTACCATTTGCCCGGTACTGGCTAATCTACTGAAGAGGGCTTTAAACTAGATTTGTTTGGGATGGGTGAAGAAAGCCCCCAGGTAGGTGAAAGCCCCCAGGTAGGTGATACATTAAATACCTTTATGGAAATGGGTAACAGTGGTAACATATAGAAAGCAGTGTGTATAAATTCCCATAGCATGGGAAATAAGATACCGGATGTTGAAGCTTTGGTGGGAGTGGCCGACTTTGATTTAGTGGCAGTTACAGAAACATGGTTCACAGAAAACCATGATTGGGATGTAACTATACCTAGCTATACTTTATTCAGAAAGGACAGGGTAGGAAGAAGGGGAGGAGGCATGGCACTATATGTAAAAACTACTATTAAAGCTTTGGAATTAAAGAGCTTAAAAGGGAGAGAGGAGGCATTGTGGGTTAAACTAGAAAGAGGGAAAGAGAAATCTATTTGCATTGGTGTGATATACAGACCTCCCTCACAAGAGGAAGAGGTGGACAGAGTTAATTGAAGACATACGCAGCATTGCTAGGAAAAGAAGTGCTACTGATAGATTTCAATATGCCAGATACTGCAGCAGGAATGTGCCAATCAATATCATCTAGAAGTAAGGAGATCCTGGATTCTGTACAGGGAGAACTATTCAGGCAATTGGTAACAGACCCCACATGTGAAGGGGCCATACTGGACTTGGTGCTTACCAATGGTGAAAGTGTTTCTGATGTTGTAGTGGGAGATCATTTTGCATCCAGTGATCACCAGATGGTGTGGTTCAGTATTAGGACTAGTGCTGTTAGAATCCATTCAAAAGTGAGGGTCTTAGACTTTAGAAAGACTAACTTTGCCAAGATGGGCCAATACCTCAGGGAGTCGTTAGTGGGATGAGAACAGCTGGGGGATGTAGAAAAACAGTGGGCAAAACTGAAAGGGGATATTTTAAGGGCAACAAACCTTTTTGTTAAAATGGTAAATAAAGGTAAAAGGAGACCGCTATGGCTTTCAAAAGAAGTAGCTGAAAAAGTGAAGAAAAAGAGGGAGGCCTTCATGAAATACAAGATATCACAGAGAGAGGAAGACAGGCATCTGTATTTGGAAAAACTTAGAGAAGCTAGCAAAGTAGTCAGGAAGGCAAAGATTCAAAAGGAGGAGGAAACAGCCAATGCAATAAAATGGGGGGGGGGGGGGGAATAAGACATTTTTCAGATATGTTAGTGAGAAGAGGAAGGGCAAAAGTGTTATTGTCCGACTCAAGGGTGCAGGGGAGAAATATGTAGAAATTGATAAGGATAAAGCGGAATTGCTTAACAAATATTTCTGTTCTGTGTTCACAGATGAAGAACCAGGATCAGGACCTCAGAAAACACCCACAAACAGGAAAAGAAGCGAGGGACATCTTGAACAATTTTCAGAAGACTGTGTTCGTGAGAAACAGCTCAACTTAAAGTAGACAAAGCGATGGGACCGGATGGGATACACCCTAGAATACTGAGGGAACTTGGGGACATTCTAGCAGCTCCACTGACTGACCTTTTCAATGCCTCATTGGTGTTGGGAGTGGTGCCAAAGGACTGGAGAGAGGGTCATGATATGGTGCCTTTACACAAAAGCGGAAGTAAGGATGTCATTGAAAACTATAGGCCGGTTAGTTTAACTTCTGTGGTGAGTAAATTATAGGAAATGCTGCTGAAAGAGAAAATAGTGAGGTTTCTGGAGTCCAGCAGATTACAGGATCCGAGGCAGCATGGATTCACCAGAGGCAGGTCTTGTCAGACAAATCTGATTGATTTCTTTGACTGGGTGACCAGGGAGTTGGACCGAGGGAGAGCCCTAGATGTGGTGTATTTAGATTTCAGTAAAGCCTTTGACATTGTTCCTCACAGGCAACTTATAAACAAACTGAGCATCCTAGGGATGGACCCTAAAGTTACTGCTTGGGTTAGAAATTGGTTGGGTAGGAGGCGACAAAGAGTACAGGTAAATGGAGATCACTCTGAGGAGAAGGATGTTACCAGTGGTATGCCCCAGGGATCTGTCTTTGATCCGATTCTTTTTAACATCTTTGTTAGTGATATAGCGGAAGGGCTGTCGGGTAAGGTTTGCCTCTTTGCGGATGATACCAAAATCTGCAATAGAGTAGACACCCAAGAAGGTGTAGATAACATGAGGAGGTATCTAGCTGAGCTTGAAGAATGGTCTAGAATTTGGCAGCTGGAATTTAATGTTAAAAAATGTAAGGTCATGTATTTGGGCTGCAGCAATCCAAGGGAGCAATATAGTATAGGGGATGAAGTACTTTTCTCCACTAAAGAAGAGCGGGACCTAGGCGTGGTTGTGTCTGATGATCTTAAAGTAGCTAAACGGGTAGAAAAGGCGACGGCAAAAGCTAGACCTCATTTGGAGTATAGTGTGCAATTCTGGAGACCACACCTTCAAAAGGATGTGAACAGGATTGAGTCAGTGCAGAGGGTGGCTACTAAAATGATCAGTAGTCTTCATTATAAAGCATATGAGGACAGACTTAAGGATCTTAATATGTACACCTTAGAGGAAAGGCAGTATAGAGGTGATATGATTGAGATGTTTAAATACCTCCATGGCATAAATGTTCAGGGAGAGAGCCTCTTTCAATTGAAAGCAAGTTCTGCTACGAAGGGACATGGGATGAGGGTGAAGGGAGATAGATTCAGGAGTGATTAGGTGTTTAGCAGTTTCTAAACCTGAGGAGGTTACTGGAGTTCAGCAACCTACTGTGCTCAAGGAAAGTACCCCTAAAGCAGCAAAAAGAAAGTAACCTTGCTTTAAAAAATATACAAAAAACCCTTTTAAGAGCTCCCAGTCAGAGAGCTAGCAATGTAATATAATAAAACAAACAAACAAACCCTCAAATCCTTACTGTTTGTTTGATCTGTGGAGTCCTGGTTAGGAAAGCCTCAAAAGGGCAGGGCACTGGAGCCTTTTATGCAGGCTTCAACTGCACTCAGGAAACAGGCCCACTAACTCCTGATTAGGTGTTAGCAGTTTCTAAACCTGAGGAGGTTACTGGAGTTCAGCAACCTACTGTGCTCAAGGAAAGTTCCCCTAAAGCAGCAATGGCAAATTATTTCCTTGCACATAAACCATGCAAGTGATCCATAACTGAAAACTGTGGTTGGCCTGGTGGCTTAGTGGCTCCACGGTGGCACTAACAGCCAGTGAGTGTGCTCCAGAATTCCTGCTCTGCTGCAGCGTGAGACATGGCCTTCAACTCTGAGGCAATGAGCGGCACAGGCACCAATCCGGGAACTGAGTTTTAAACTTCTATCTGGAAATAAACACAGAGCATCCCAATGGGAGGAAGGGGAGTTAACCTCACCACTGTGAAATCGGCACACCAGGCTTCAGGACGGAGCTGCTTTGGTTGGTCACTGGAGTCCTTTACTGCTGTGGCTGGCACACTGTCAAACTCGTCTCCTCCTGATCCCTTAGCCTTGGACCAGGTTGGCGTCAGTGCAGTGCAGTGGGGCTAGGCTGCTGGCGCCAGATACTACTGGAGCCAGGGTCCCATTATTCTCTCTTAAAGCAGGCAGCTTAAGCTGGATTTTTTGCACCAAATAGACTGCTGCCTGGTGCTGCACATGCAAAAAGAGACAATAGAGAGAGCACTGCAACTCAAAGGTTCCCTTAGCAAAGGTTGAGCCCAACGTTTCCAGAGACTGAGTAAAGTGCCGTCCAAAGACAATCTGTACCAGTTTCTGTTCTATTTCTAAGTAACATAAGAACATAAGAACATAAGATATGCCATACTGGGTCAGACCAAGGTCCATCAAGCCCAGTATTCTGTTTCCAACAGTGGCCAATCTAGGTCATATGTACCTAGCAGTTTCCCCAAGGGACACAGGTTCCACAATGCTTGTATTGGTTCAAGCATTGATATCCTGGTTCCCTTCTTAATAATGGTTTATGGACCTTTCCTCCAAGAACTTGTCCAAACCTTTTTTAAACCCAGCTACACTAACAGCCTTTACTACATCCTCCGATAACAAATTCCAGAGTTTGATTACACGTTGCGTGAAAAAATATTTTCTTTTATTAGTCTTAAATAGTTTACCCTGTAGCTTCATTGCATGTCCCCTAGTCTTTCTATATTCTGATAAGGTAAACAATCGATCTACGTTTACCCGTTCCACTCCGTTCATTAATTTATAGACTTCTATCATATCTCCCCTCAGCCGTCTCTTTTCCAGGTTAAAGAGCCCTAACCTTTTAAGCATTTCTTCATAGGAGTATCCTTCCATCCCCTTTACCATTTTGGTGCCTCTTCTCTGAACCTTTTCTAAAATCGCTATATCCTTTTTAAGATACGGCGACCAGAATTGCACACAATATTCAAGGTGCGGTCTCACCATGGAACGATATAGAGGCATTATAATATCTTTTGTTTTATTTTCCATTCCTTTCCTTATCATACCTAGCATTCTATTTGCTCTCTTGGCCGCTGCTTCACACTGGGCCAAGGGTTTTAACATGGTATCCACAATGACGCCTAAATCTTTTTCCTGGGTGGTGGTTCCTAATGTGGAACCTTGCATCGTGTAACCATAGTTTGGGTTGTTCTTCCCTAGGTGCATAACCTTGCACTTGTCCACATTAAATTTCATCTGCCATTCTGTTGCAATTTTCCACAGTCCTCTTGGGTTTTAACAACTTTAAATAGTTTTGTGTCAACTGCAAATTTGATAACCTCACTCGTTATTCCCCTTTCCAGGTCATTTATGAATATGTCAAAAAACAGCGGACCCAGCACAGATCCCTGGGGTACACCACTATTCCCCTTTCTCCATTGGGAAAATTGGCCATTTAGCCCTACCCTCTGCTTTCTGTCTTTTAACCAGTTCCTGATCCACAATAGTACACTGCCTCCTATCCCATGACTCTTTAGTTTTGCCAAATGTCTCTCATGAGGGACCTTGTCAAAGGCTTTCTGAAAGTCCAGATACACAGTATCAACCGACTCACCTTTGTCCACCTGATTATTCACTCCTTCAAAAAAACATAACAGATTAGTAAGACAAGATCTTCCTTGTCTAAAGCCATGTTGGCTGCCTCCCATTAGGCCATGACTATCTTCATGCTGAGTAATTTTATTCTTTATGATGGTTTCTACCATTTTTCCCGGTACTGATGTCAGGCTCACCGGTCTGTAGTTTCCCGGATCACCCCTGGAACCCTTTTCAAAAATTGGTGTTACATTGGCGATCCTCCAATCTTCAGGTATTAGAGATGATTTTAATGATAGTTCACAGATTACAAAATAGCAGGTCTGCAATCTCGTATTTCAGTTCTTTCAACACCCTTGGATGTATACCATCCGGCCCAGGTGATTTGCTACTCTTCAGCTTATCTAATATTTGTAATACATCTTCCCGATGTATCGATATTTCCTTCAATTCTTCCGCACCTTTAAATACCACTTCAGTCATGGGTAACATCCCTACATCTTCCTCAGTAAAGACTGAAGCAAAGAATTCATTCAGTCTCTCCGCTATCGCCTTGTCGCCTCTTAGTGCTCCTTTAACCCCTTTATCATCTAATGGACCAACTGACTCTCTCACAGGTTTTTTGATACGAATGTACTTGAAAAGGTCTTTACTACGCGTTTTTGCTTCCGCAGCAAGCTTCTTCTCAAATTCTCCCTTTGCCTGCCTTATCAATGCCTTCCATTTGACTTGCCAGTGCTTGTGCTGTTTCCAGGTTTCGTCGTTTGGCTCTTTTTTCCATTTCCTGAAAGATGTTTTTTTGGCAACATAGCCTCTCTGACCTCACCTTTAAACCATGCTGGCAGTTTTTTGGACTTCCTTCCACTTTTCTTAAAGCGTGGAATACAGCTGGTCTGGGTTTCCAAGATAGTATTTTTCAACAACAGCCAAGCCTGATGTACGTCTTTAACCTTTGCAACTGCTCCTTTTAGTTTTTTCTTAACTGTTTTCCTCATTTTATCATAATCTCCCTTTCGAAAGTTAAAAGGTAGTACTGTGGATTTCCTTACTATCCCTCCTCCACTAATTAAATCAAAGGCAATCATGCTATGATCACTATTGACAAGTGGCCCCAACAACCTTATCTCTTGCACTAGATCTGGTGTTCCACTAAGGATTAGGTCTAATATGGCTTCCCCTCTGGTTGGTTCATGAACCAGCTGCTCCAAGAAGCAGTCATTTATTTCATCTAGGAACTTTATCTCCCTAGCATGTCCTGACGTGACACTGACCCAGTCGATACCGGGGTAGTTGAAATCCCCCATTATTATTACTGTGCTGTAACCTTTGTTAGCTTCCTTGATTTATTTGAGCATTTCATCATTCATTTGGTCATTCTGGCCAGGCGCTCGATAGTACACCCCCACTGCCATTGCCTTCCCCCTTTTACATGGAATTTCAATCCATATAGATTCTACAGCAGATTTTGTTTCCTGCAAAACTTTAATCCTTTCTGACTTAATGCCCTCTCTAACATAGAGAGCAACCCCTCCACCAATTTGATCAGCTCTATCATTATGATATAGTTTGTACCCAGGTATCACAGTGTTCCACTGGTTGTCCTCCTTCCACCATGTCTCTGATATTCCAATCATATCTAACCTCTCATTTAGTGCTATATATTCTAACTCTCCCATCTTATTTTTTAGACTTCGAGCATTTGCATGCAAGCATTTTAGAGAATGTATTTTATTCATATTAATTTGGCTATTGTTAGACATGGGTAATTTGGGATCTTTAAGCTCTGTCTGCTCCATACTTGAGGGCATTTGGGCTACTTTACTCTTTTGTGGAACCTCTCTGCTTTTGGTAGTATCCTTCAAAGATACATTCTTCCGAACCATCCGCTCTTGGGCGACTGTCGGCTTTCCCCTAATATCTAGTTTAAAAGCTGCTCTATCTCCTTTTTAAAGGAAGAGACTCAGAATAGAACTTTATTGGACAAATCTAATGCTGGGCCATAATCCATCCAAATAGCGAGGCCTTAGAATAACTGGTTTAGAGAAATCAAGATGGACCTAATTACTGTGGATATTTGCATTAGGTTAATTGAAAGGACAGTCTCTTGCATTTGTCCAGGCAACACTGCCTATGCCTTCGTGTATATAATTGATGATTGATCATTCCACTTAGTTCTTATATTAATTCTTCTGCTTCCCCACTCCTTCTCATGGCGCTGCATTATTTTTTTCTTTTTCTTTTTGTCACTCTCTAACCTTCTTCCCTCATACCAACTTCCTCATACCCTCCTCCCTATTACCCTCTCTCTCCTCTGCTTATCTCTTCCCCAATCTTGTCTTCCTCCCTTTTCTCAGCTCTTGAACTCTACCTTTTTTCTTCCTTTCATTCATCCTTCTTCCTCCTCTCTTAAAATACCTCATCCTCGTTTTCACCGTTCCGTCTCCTCTCTGCCTTGCACTCTTCTCCTTTTCCTGGTGACATTAATTCTACCCCTGCGCCCCCCCCCAGACTACTGTATCACTCTCATTCCTCTCTCAACCATTCTAATCTCATCTATATTTCTCTCTTCCCCCTCCTCTTTCCCTTTCTCTTGAGCATTATGGAATGCACATTCCATTTGTAATAAATTCCCTTTACTCAAGACCTTTTCATTTCTAACTCCTGCAATCTTCTAGCTCTTCCTGAAACCTGGCTCCTCCCAGATGACACTGCTTCAATTGCTGCCTTTTGTCACGGTGGATACCAATTTTCCCACACTCCTCGTGCCACTGGCTGTGGTGGTGATGTTGGGTTTCTGCTTTCTATTTCCTGCCAATTCCAACCCATCCTTCTACCTCTGTCTCACTCCTTTTCCTCCTTTGAAGTCTATTCCATCCGCCTTTTTAATCCATTACCTCTCCAGATAGCTGCTACTGTATTTATAGACCCCCTGATAAGTCCATCTCTACCTTTCTCTCTGACTTTGACTCCTAGCTTTCCCTATTTCTAGACTCTTCTTCCCCCTCACTTATTCTTGCTGACTTCAATATTCATGTTGGTAACCCTTCTGACCCCTATGCTTCTAAACAATTTTCCCTTACTTCCTTTCAGTCTCCAACTTTGCTCTTCCACTCCTACTCATCAGCTTGGTCATTGCCTTAATTTGGTTTTCTTCTCTAACTTTTTACCCTCCAATTTCTGTACCTCACTTCTTCCCTTATCTGATCATCACCTCCTAAGTTTCAAACTTTATCACTCCCCAACTCAATCCCACTCAGCCTGAAGATTCCTAAAAAGGTAGGAGGAGACAATAAATCCATTGGCTCTCTCCACTATCATCTCATCACCTCTTTCTTCCACTTTGTCTTCTAAATCTGTTGATGAAGCCATAGTTTCCTATAATATTGCCATCTCCTCTGCTCTAGATACTCTTGCTCCACCCATTCCACATTCTGTGAGACACTATACCCCAGCCCTGGTTGTCCTCAAATACCTGCTATCTCTGCTCCTGTGCATGCTCAGTTGAGTGCATTTGGCTCAAATCTCACTCCGTTTTCCGACTTTCTTCACTTCAAATTCATGCTTACCTCCTTCCAGTCAGCCTTGGCACTTGCCAAGCACAACTACTATATCCACGTAACTAATTCTCTTGCCACTTACCCCCGCCATCTCTTCTCTACTCTTAACTCTCCTCAAGGTACCTCCCCCCTTCAACCTCCCCCTTCTCTTTCTGCCCAAACTCTAGCTGACTTTTTCCATAACAAAATCCATAAGATTACTCTCCAGTTCCCCACTAGAGCAATTTCATCCTCTTCCCGCACTTCAATACCAACTTTTCCCATCAATCTCTATTACCCTTTCATCCTTTTCCACAATCTCTGAAGATGAAACCTCTCATCTTCTTTCCTCCTCCAAACTTATTGCTTGCTCTTCTGATCCTATCCCCCACCCATCTCCTTAACTCCATTTCCTCCTGTCATCCCTTCCATCTCACATATGCTCAACATCTCTCTCTCTCTCTCTCTCCACTGCTACCGTCCCTGCAGCCTTCAAGCATGCTGTGGTCACACCCCTGCTGAAGAAACCTCTTGATCCCAGCTCTCCTTCTAATTATCGTCCCATCTTCCTTCTTCTCTTCGTTTCTAAACTTCTTGAGCACGCAATCCTCTACCATTATCTTGAATTTCTTTCTTCTCAAGCACTTCTGGATCCTTTTCAGTCTGGCTTTCGCCCCTTACATTCTACTGAAACAGCACTTGCCAGTCTCTAGTGACTTGTTCCTGGCTAAATCTAAGGACCTCTACTCTATCCTTATCCTCCTTGACCTTTCTGCTGGTTTTGATACTGTTGATCACCACCATTTTCAAATTTCAGCCCCTTGTCTGTGTTTAGCATATGTGCAGTCCATTTTTCTATACGCTGAGATTAGGAAGGGATAGGACTGCACTTTGTACAACCTTTGCATAGCTAATGGAATTTTCTGGTTTCCTCCAGATGAGGTAACATAAAGCATTCTGACTTAAATATAGATCTGACCTTTAAATTTGGAGGCTCAGGTGACATTCAGACCAGTTCATGTTGTCGAGAGAAGGAGAGGCTAAACAAGTTAGGGCTCTTCAACCTGGAAAAGAGACGGCTGAGGGGAGATATGATAGATGTCTATAAATTAATGAATGGAGTGAAAAGGGTAGACATAGATTGATTGTTTACGCCATCAAAATAAAGAGACTAGGGGACATGCAATGAAGCTACAGTGTAACCCGTTTAAGACTAATAAGAGAAATATTTTCACTCAACACGTAATCAAACTCTGGAATTCATTACTGGAGGATGTAGTAAAAGCTGTTAGTGTAGCTGGATTTAAAAAAGGTTTGGACAGGTTCTAGGAGGAAAGGCCTTTAAACCATTATTAAAGAGAACCTGGGAAATCCACTGCTTGCCTCAATACCTGCATTGTGGAACCTGTGTGTCCTTTGGGAAAACTGCTAGGTACTTGTGACCTGGTTTGGCTACTGTTGGAAACAAGATACTGGGCTTGAAGGACCTTGGTCTGACCCAGTATGGAATATCTTATGTTCTTATGACACGGGGTAAGGTAGAAACAGGAAGGCACCTGAAAGAGGGGGGAAGAAGGTGTCTGGAAGGGACGTGAAAGAGGAAGGAAGGTGAGGGCTGGAAGGCAGCTGAAAGAGGTGAAGGAAGTGGCTGGAAGGGAACTGACATGAGGGAAGGTGAGGGCTGGAAGACAGCTGATGCAGGGGCAGAGGAAGGAGGTGGCAGGAAAGGAGCTGACGGGGGGGGTAGGAGGGGGCTAGAAGGAAGCTGAAACCTGGGAGTGGCACTAGAGGGAGTTGACACTTGGGAATGGGACTGGTAGGTGGCTGGGTAATGGGAGGTTGGAAGGGAGGTTGGAAGGGAGGGGCACATGGGGATGAACAAAGAGTATTGTGACTGGAAGGGAGCTGACTTGGAGGTGGCACTGGGAGTGGAAGTGATGATACCTGGGATGGTATTTGGACTAGAAGGGGCTGGACAATGGGGAAGGAGGGGGATTGGAAGGGAATGGGCACCAATGGCAATCCTGGGAACACAAGGGGATTGACATTGGAAGGTAATGGGAGGGGAGGACTGGAAAGGTGGTTGATACTGGGGAGGGTTACTGTGACTGGAAATAAGCTGATTGAAGGAAGTGAAGATAAAAAAAGAAGAGACAAGAAATGGCAGATGGACTAAAGACCATAGAAAGAGAGCTAAGAGAAGAGTGGAAAGCAGAAGCCTCAGATCGGGACCAGCATGATCAGAGAATAAAATGGTCAGACAACAAAGGTGGGAAAATTGTATTTTCAATTTAGTGATTGGATTTTGTGTTATCTTTGTATTTTACACAGTATGGGAACTGCATCTCTTATCTGATGTTGCACGGCATGCGGACTCTGGCTTCTTGTGGTTTTAGTTTAATTTTTGTCTATTTATTTCTCTTTTCATTTTGTGCTCATTTATTGATGAAGGCCTGTCTGTATTGTGTGTGTATTGCTGGGTATTCTGTTAATATGGAATTTCTGTTTAAGAAATTGTAGCAATCTTGCTTGTTCAGTTAGCACATTGCCCCCTCTGTGATTATTTTTTGGGGACAGGGGGTGGGGCAAGAGTGGGATAGGAGCGGGACGGGGTGGGGCAAGAGTGGGGTAGGGGCGGGACAGGGGGTGGGGAAAGGGCAGAGTAGGGTGGGGATAGGCATGGGCGGAGCATGGGCGGAGCATGACTAGCCACAGGTGGTGGGTTTTTCTCTTTCAAAAAGTTGGCAACCATAATTGAATCAGAATTTATGTGGAAGCCAAATGAAGCTTATTGAGGTAAATGCTTCAAGGGAGTAATTACCCAAGGGACTGCATGCTTTAAGTGGTAAGTTATGTGCCTCCTTTGATGGTATTTGAGTTATTTATGGGCATATATGACTCATGCACATGTGAATGGCCTCTTATTAAATACCAACCAGCATAAAAGTGTGCACATTCACATGATGGTGGGTACTTTGCACATGGGCTGACTTTGGGTGGAGCATGGGCAGAGCACATAAGTACGCGCATAGATTATAAAATACTATAATTTACATGCTGTAGTCTGGAGGTGCTTGGAAAACCTGGGTCTGGTAGGAGGGGGAAGGGGGAGGGAAAGGGCAGGGCCTCTTTACATTTCAGCCTTCTCATCCTGGAGGAACTCCCCTGTTTGATTCCTGCAGGCAGGTGAGAGGGAAGAATGGGGGAGGGTTTCCCCAGACTAAAAAGGCTGAGTTCACTTCCTGTGGGGTGTCTGGGGAAGAGCTGCCAGTATGTGGGCTTCAGCTGGCAGAGGAGGAAATGGAGGTGGAACAAATTCCCTTGGAGCCCCCCCCCAACCTTGAAGCTAACGAACCCATAGACTGTTCCTTAAGTATTAAGTGAATTGTTATCTCATTATCTTGAGTTAAGGAACAGGGATCCTAAAGACTGTTGAAAGAGATCTTTCCTTTCTACTCACCTCCTGGGGAGTGGGGCCATAAATTGTGGAGGTATTTGTGTTGGAATTGCTGCACTGCTGGGCAAGGGTTAAACTTTGTGGCTTTTTGTGACCTTACCTGGGAAAGATACAAGCACAACAGTGAAGAAGGGGGAGGGGGAGCTGCTCTCCCTGGCGCAGAGGCAGAAAAACAGCTATAGATCAATGAAGCTGCCCGGAAAGTATAGGGTGGACTGAAGGTAGCCATTTGCTACCAGTTTGTGCAAAGGAGGTTGGAGCATGGGACAGTATCTCCTTTTGTTACATGGGAATGGAGGCTGCTGTTGACTTGTGGCAGGAAAAGGACACATTGTACAATTGGCTTTGACAGGCTGCCTTGAAAACAAGATTAACTGTGACTGAATGCCTGCACTGTGCTATGTGGAACCCCTATCCGGAGGTTATACTGAAAGGGTGACACTACTATAGCCAGTGCTATTCTGCACTGAGGACCTATATTAGGGTTTGGCATGACAATGGTGAAAGTGGATTTTGTTTGGCTTAATAACTTAACTGAACTACTGTGGAATTTATAAGG
Source organism: Ichthyophis bannanicus (assembly GCA_033557465.1). NCBI lineage: Eukaryota > Metazoa > Chordata > Amphibia > Gymnophiona > Ichthyophiidae > Ichthyophis > Ichthyophis bannanicus. The sequence goes on along the minus strand of CM066036.1, from coordinate 521,469,612 downwards.
CTGGAGCAGCTGGTGGGACGGTACTCGCTTGCTAGTCGTACACGGAGTGGACCCTAGGGTGTGGCTGAACTGGAGAGAGTCCCTGATGGTGGCAGTATGCATTTATAAAATATAGGCATGAGCATTTACACCAGTTCTGTGACCAGTGTAAATCTCCATGCCTGCAATGTAAGTGCACGTTAGGTCACTTCCACAGGTATTTTATAAAGACAACTAAGTGCCTATTAGTCTTTACAAAATAGGCTTAACTAGGTGCCCCCTTATAACATTACCCTAAAAATGTTCAAACAAGTTAAAACGCAAGAGGATTGTGAAAAATTGCAAGGGGACCTTGGTAAATTGGAAGACTGGGCGTCCAAATGGAGATGAAAATTTAATTTGGACAAGTGCAAAGTTATGCACCTAGGAAAGATCAACCCAAACTTTGATTATATGATGCAAGTACCACCTTAGAAACCACTACCTAGGAAAAAGATTTAGGCATCATGGATAAAACATTGAAACCCTTCACCCAGTGTGCAGCGCCAGACAAGAAAGCAAATAGTATGCTAGGAATCATAAGGAAAGGAATGGAGAATACAGCCAAGGATATTATAATGCCTCTATTGTTACATGGTGAGACCGCACCTTGAATATTGTGTGCAATTCTGGTCACCATATCTTAAAAAGGATATAGCAGAATTAGAAAAGGTACAGAGAAGAGCCACCAAAATGGTAAAGGGGATGGAAGGATACCCTTATAAAGAAAGGCTTAAAAGGTTAGGGCTCTTCAACTTGAAAAAAGGAATGACTGATGAGGGATATGATAGAGGTCTATAAATTAATAAATGGAGTGGAACGGGTAACCGTAGATTGGTTGTTTACACCATCACAAAGTAGAAAGATTAGAGGACATGCAATGAAGCTATAGTGTAACCCATTTAAGACTAATAAGAATTATTTTTCACTCTATGCATAATCAAACTCTAGAATTTGTTACTGGAGGATGTAGTAAAAGCTGTTAGTCTAGCTGGGCTTAAAAAAGGTTTGGACGAGTTCCTGGAGAAAAGGCTCATGAATCATTATTAAAGAGGACCTGGGAAATCCACTGCTTGCCCCAGGACATACACTGTGGAACCTGTGTGCCTTTTTGGGTACCTGCCGGGTGCTTGTGACCTTGATTGGCCACTGTTGGAAATGGGGTACTGGGCTTGATGGACCATGGTCTGACCCAGTATGGCATTTCTTATGTAACGTGCGGTATATGCAATCGTCATATGCTACCTACAGCATGGTCCCAGCAGATACCACACTGATTCATGACCTAACATGCACCAGCAGCAGCCTCACTTATCGTGGATGCACGTAGTGCACTCATTGAATGAGTGTTAGTAACCCCCATGGTAATTGCAATGTGCAGTTAATGCCTACGCTCCTCCCCTATGCCACCCATTCACCCCTCCCATCATGTGCTAAGCAGATAGCGCGGAATTAACCATGTGCTCCCTGTTTTGTGCACATGCTAGCTGTTAGTATGGCTGCAGGCAAGCTGGTTAGCGCATCTTAGTAAATATCTCCCTTGGTGTGTTTGATTTTACTATTCTGATAATTAATTTAGTAGTATATGATAACATAAAATGAACTTTATTACTCTTTTGAGGTCATTGCGTTGGCTGTGATTTATGCTCTTCAACTCATTAACGGTGTTATAAAAGGCAAATGCAGATGAATACTCTGGAGTGCAGAAAAACATTAGGACTATAGCTGCAGGTTATTCACGGAAATGTTGGCCAGTGAGTATGGAGAATAAAGATAAGCAGGAAGGAGAGAGAAATAGAAAGGAAAGAATAGAGTAAAAATATTGAAGAACTTTCAAGTTTTATCTTGTCTGGCAGCTTTCCTTTTGTTTTGGATTTGCAGTACAATCGGAAACTGGTCTAAATGAGTTCCAGAACCATCAGCCATCATTCATAGCTACCTCACTTTAACAATTTATGGGATAAGTTACTAAGGTCTGCTAATGCTAACACACACCAGTTCAACGTTAACTCATGCTATTAGATCTCATTGAATAACATGGGACCTGCATTAAAATAGCATGCATTAACTTTAGTCTCCTACATGTTACAGTATATCTTCATTTTTTTCTTTATTACATTAATTCACCATAATGAGATATAACATGAAAATATCAAATGAAGACTTATATGAGGAATGATATAAAACATAGTTCATAAACTAGGGGGGAGAGCACTCAAGATGGAAAAGCCTCAATTTTGTTTTTATAGATCCCTCAAGCCAAGGTCTGTAACCTCAAGTACCCATTAATTAAGCTACAATACTGGGTTGTTGGGGATTACAGAAGTATTATCTCTTATGAAATGCACAAATATGACATTTCACTGAGAATCTGAGGAAAAAAGAATCACCAGTATCCATAACCTGAGATTTGTAACCAAAAATGTCTTGATTGACTGCATAGAGTTGGAAACTGACAAGCTACCTGTTCTATTTTTCTTGTCTTCGCACATAGTTCAGCCATTGTAGTAATAATCCTCTGGTGGAAGCATGTAAATGGAGCTCCCTCTGACTCTGTCTCCTAGTACATATGTGATCTTGAGCCAGGCCATAGATGCTTTAAGCAAAGACTAGGAAGACCTTTCACTCAAGTGCAGTTTGCAATTATCAGGCAAATTACCATGTGATAATTAAAGCATCTGCGGTAACTGATGGGTGTTCTCAGTATCTTCCCATAGAGTTGTTACGTGTCGTCGAGTCAGTGTCGTCTTTTGGCGACCCTCTGAATAGTTGTCCTAAGCTGTGTTCAGTCTTCAGTCAGACGGCTCATTGTTGATAGTGACACCCATAGCTGCTGTTTTTGTATTTATCCATTTCATTGCTGGACTTCCTCTTTTGCGTTGACCTTCTATCTTGCCAGGCATGATGTCTTTCTCTAATGATCTCTCTTCACATGATGTGTCCAAAGTATGAAAGTTGAAGTCTTGTCATCTGAGCTTCTAAAGAAAGCTTAGGTTTGATCTCCTCTAGTACTGACCGGTTTGTTCATTGGGCTGTCTATGGTATATTTTATTTTATTTATATTCTCTTATATACCATGCTAGTCTGCATCAGTGTGGTTTACATTGAACAAATTGAAATTACATTGAACAGGGCATTACAACTTGGAGATAACTATTTTACAGGGAACATGGGCTATGGAGGGTTAAGTGGCTTGCCCAAGACCACAAGGAGCACCTGTGGGACTAGAAACACCAGTCCTTCCGGCCCAAGGTTGCTGTCCTCTAGTGGGATTTAAACCCCCGACCTTCCGGCCTGAAGTACCTTGCCCCAACCACTAGGCCACTTCTCCACTATATACAATATTCTTCACAAGCACCATAATTCAAAGGCATCAATTTTCTTCCCGTCTATCTTTTTCACTGTCCAACTTTCACATTCATATGATGATATTGAAAACATCATTGCTTGAACAAGTCAAATCTTTGTATGAAGAGAGTCTTAAGAATCTTGTCAAGGTCCTTCATAGCCATTCTGCCAAGAGCAATGTGTCATCTGATTTCTTGACTGTTTTTTTTTATCGATAGTTGATCCAAGTAGGTTAAGTTGTCAACTATTTCAATTTCTTCTCCATCAACAATGAATTTATTGTTGTTTTTGCCAGATGTCAGGATCTTTTCTTTACTTAAGGTGCAGGCCCATTTTAAGACGATCTTGATCATCAGAAGCAAATGTTTCAGATCGTCTTCACTTTCAGCCAGAAATGTGGTATCATCTCGACATCACTGATGCACACAAGCCCTCACAGCATGACAAGCTGCAAATCAAGTGAGGGCCCACAGAGTTACTGCACGGAAAGTCCCATACAATTACTGCAAGTGCACAGCGGTTCCTACTCATCGCACTTTAGTAAAAGTTTTCCTAAGAATCTCTCCCAGGGTGCTGTGAATACCACAGCAACCCTTTACCCTGCCAGGCTGGGCCTGAAGAACAGGAACCCAGTCAGGGAATCTAATTTTTCTCGCAGCAGCAGTGCTGTTGGGTCATGGCAGCCACCCACAAGTGACAGATTTTCATTGTAGCTGAAGATCTAATTAAGGGAAGATGAGAGAAAATTCTGCAGTTCTGTCTGGAATCATGTTCACTCCTTTTGCAGTGAAATCTAGTCTTTTGGACACTACGAGGATGACACTGGAATTCTGTGACCACTTTCTAGTGAAGATAAATGTTTGTGTGGATAAGAGTCCCTGGAGTGTTTTCTGAGGCGATGATGTATCCTTGTTTCTTGTTACAATGACAGCTTGAGGGCAGTATTTCCATCCAGAAAAAAATTGCTGTTACTCCTTACAAACAGGTTTTTTTCCCCCTGCCTTACAGGAATCTGACATCAGTGACTAGATATCCTAATCAACACTAATAATTAAGCACTATATAAAGGAAACAGAGGAAATGTTCAAACATTCTGTTCAAGTTCTAGGTTTTTTATTGAAATGCTGAACAGTTACATTGAGGATGTATTGTAGAGTTTGTAGTTTTCCTACACAAACATTATTTTTTAAAAGCTTTTCAATGCATTTCCTAGCCTTGTATTCACTGAAAAATAAGTAATGCATTTAGATGAAAGTATTGCAATAATAAAGAAGACATCCCATTGCTTAATCCTTCCATCTTGTCTTGGACAATCCCTTTTCTTGCATCCAAGGACCAGGCACTCGTCATCCAAAATCCTAGTACTTAGAGGGCATATGTATTTTCTTATAAATGGATGTGGGATTCCCCTGAGGCCTGTATTCACAACACATCTGGTTGGGGTTGTTCAAAAATAAACCTTTACCTGGTTAGTTGATGTAAGTATGACAAATTAATACAGGAAGTGCATTTTGTCCTGGTACATTTCCAGTGCACACTAAAGACAGTGCACACAGTTCAGAAATCCAAATATAAAGGGGAGGAGTAGAGGATCCTACTATCCAAATGCCATCATGGAGAAGAAGATTAGCCTAATGGTTAAAACAGTAGGCTAGAGCCAGAAAAACTAGGGTTCAAATCCCACTGCTGCTCATTGTGATCTTGGGTAAGGTGCAAATATAGATTGTAAACTCTCAGGGGACAAGAAGATATCATCTTCTCTAACTTGACTTGAATATCTGAGAAAAAGTAAACTAAAATCAACATATAAGCATGGCAGCAGAAAAAGACCACATGGGCTTTGTAGTCTGCCCTTCCATACCAACTACTATAGTCACTATTTTTTCTTTAGAGGTCTTCTGTGTTTGTCCCATGCTTTCTCGAATTCAGATACTGTCCTTGTCTCTACTACTTCCACTAGGAGACTATTCCATGCATCTACCACTCTTTCCATAAAGAAATATTTCCACATATTACTCCTGAGTCTGTCCCCTTTCACCTTCATTCTAGGTCCCCTCATTACAGAGCTTGAAAGAGGCTGTCCTCCTGTGCATTTATGCCACTGAGGTATTTAAACATCCCTATCATATCTCCTTTATCCCACCTTTCCTCTAAGTTATACAAATTGCAGTCTCTAGTCTGTCCCCATATGGTTTATAACGAAGACCAATTACCATTTTGGTAGCTACCCTCTGCACCAATTCCATCCTATTTATATCCCTTTGAAGGTGTGGTCTCCAGAAATGCACACACTACTCCAAATGAGGCCTCACCAATGACTTATACAGAGGCACTTTTTTCTGCTGGCTATTCCTCTCCCTATGCACCCAAGCATCCTTCCAGTTTTCTCCGTTGCCTTTTCTACCTGTTTAAACAGAATCTTCACACACCACAGACTAGGGGGTATGTTTACTAAACCGTCTTAATGTTACCGGTGCTAGTTGCAGTGTTAATGTGAAGAATGCCATATAAGGTAATGGGCGTTCCGGCGGCAAGGTTGCAAGAATCTGTATCGTGTGATAGTGGGCGCCATGGCACGTTAACGCGCGTTAACCCTAAGTTCATGCCAGTGCAGTGTTAGAAGCTATAAAGATGTAGCCCACTGGTTATTGCAATGACTGTGGAGGCAGAGGTCATGGGTTTGATCCCGCAGTGGTTTTATGTAAGAAGGCTGTCTGAGGCATTTCCTTTTAATTTAAATCAGTGCTGCCAGCAAAAACACCCTCACAGTGCCGCAACCTAAGGTGCAGCATAAGGTGCCCTATAAGGTACTCTATAGGGCACATTATAAAGTGCCCTGTCTGCCAAGGCACCTTATAATGTGCCCTATAGGGCGCCCAATAGGGCGCCTTATGAGGCACCTTAGGTTACGGCACTGTGAGGGTGTTTTTGCTGGCAGCACTGATCTAAATTAAAAGGAAAAGCCTCAGACAGCCTTATTAAATAACACCACTGTGGGATCAAACCAATGACCTATGCCTCCACAGTCATTGATGTAACCAGTCGGCTCCATCTCTAGAGCGTCTAACACACCACTAGCTGGCTACAGAAAGACTGCAGGTTACCACTCAAACTGTCTGCTGTGGTTACCAGGATAGGGTAAACCCACCCATACTCATGATGCACTGCACATGCAGATCAGCAGCCTACATCTGATCACAAGGTGGGGTATGCGCCTCTATAGCACCCCGGCATGGTAGGGGGACCTGACCGTGTGTGTTACTGGCACAGAGTAGCTACAGACTGGCACAGAGTAGCTACAGACCGTGACATTGTATGGTTCCTGTGCCCACCCTGAGGGTGAGGTGGGGCGCCCAGCATGAGGTCCGCAGCACATGGCATGGCTGAGATAGGCTGTGCTGCAGGTCCTCATCAGTGCCAGTGTGTGATAGATAGTCCTTGCAGATAACCTGTGAAACGCAGGAACGGCACCGAGAGTTAGCGTCGGGGATTTCTACATTTGTTTCAGATAAGCATCAATATTCAATACTCATTATTGTTAAGTTATTGAACATCAAGTTTATTCAACATCAACATTAACAATAATCTTGCAAGGGGTACAACATACATGGGTCGTTGATGCAAACGGGCACCTTGGCTTGGACTTTGTCTGTTTGCCAGTGCCATGAGAAGTCTGAGACTCATGTACCCCTTTTTCTTTACCACATGTCTTTGCATTCTATAATTCCTTTATTAATAGTTGCTTTTTGATACATATGACTAAGGGTTGCAGCTATTTATACAGCCAGTAAAAGACATGATACGCTTTTTGAGATGTTGAAAAACTGATCGTTATTAGAGTACACAATTCTAATTACGTGGAGGGATCATTTGTATTATATTCAGTTTATTTACCCTCTGGAAACTGACGTGGAAAATTAGTCATATAGGGCACTGGCAGACAGTCAGTAGGCCTGGAAAAGCTCAGCTGCCCTCCACCACTATCTGACATTCACCAGCAGAGGGCACAGTCAGTCTCCACCCGCTGCAGCATGCAAGGTGTTCCAGCCGTACACATACTAACTGCAGACAGTCTGCTAGCTAGTACATAGTGCATGTTCCTGGAGGAACTGGGTGCACCAAAAAATGGGATGTGATCACACACACCAAGCAAGTACATCAGTGTTTGTCCCCCAGATGAGGGAACTCATAAATATCACTTGAGAAAAATACTGTATAGCACTATGGGGGAACCTAGCCATGCCATGGTCACTGCTCAGTCAGGGTGAGAGTAACCTCCCAGCATGACATGCTGTGGCCACCCTGTCCGTGCAGGTGGTGGTTGGGCCCTACAATGTCCTAGCCATTGCCCTATGCCCTGTACAGATCCATCCTGCCGAGACCGCTGTGTCCAGGCCCTACCCACAATACCTTGCTCCTCATTATGCACATTGGCAGGCTAACACTGGAGACAGTGCAAGAATTAGGGGCTCAGTAAGATGTAGGCAGCCACAGAACACTGGGTAGATATACACACACTTCCACACCTATTTCAGCATTGTGCAAGGATAGAGGTGGTTGGCAGCCCTGGCCGCCACACCAGTCCTAGGCACAGTGCAGGCATTGCTAAGGTATGCAGGTGCTAGTATTGGTAGCTGCTGTCCCATGCAGGGCCCAACAGCCTGACACTCCATGAGGCTTTGGATAGTGGAGCCTGTGGGTGTGGGTGTTCGTGCCCCTGTTGGCAGATGTTCTAGGGCAGAGGTTCCCAACTCCGGTCCTGGTGGGCCAAGCACGATTCAGGTTTTCAGGCTGTCCCTAATGAATATGCATGAGATACATTTGCATACAATGGGGGCACTGCATACCAATGCATGTCATACATATTTATTAGGGACAGCATGAAATCCTGAAGGGTATTTGACCCTCCAGGACTGCATTCGGGAACCTCTGCTCTAGGGAGTGCACATGTTTATGGTGTATGTGCTCTGTAGGGTAAAATATAGTGATATGGACTGCAGGAGCCACAGCTGGGACTTGAACCTGTGACCTTTTGCCCCCGAACACACTGGCTGTGTGTACTACACCAAACTGTTGCCACAGAGGCAGGTCATTCCCTGGGGATACCATTACTGTTCATCAGACAGCCCTTGTCTATTGCACTGCACGCCATCCACCTGACCAGGGCTTGGCCTTGGTGTGCTGTGGGCAGATGCCACTGCCCCTTCCACCACCAGCACCCGTCCGCCACCATGCTGACGTGCCCTTATGCCGGTGGTGCTGGTGGTGCGCAGTCCCAGGCCATCCAGTGTGCCGGTAGGCGGCTGCCTATGGTGTGGGATCTGGGGTAGGGGTGCCTACATGGACATCCGTGCTTCACCCCGGCACCGCTTATCACTGTTATGTGCCCTTTGGGATACCTGCTGGGTGATGTCCCCTGGGACACTGTGGGACGTACACTCGTGGGCATGTTTGACCTTCGTCAGTTGCTGGCTTGCTGATTTGCAGTTTCTGCATTCCTATGTGCCACCTAGGCATCTGTATAGTCCACCCTGTGCCCCAGATGCCCCACTGCATGTCCCGCCTTCAGCCCCCTGTACCCCATTTGCAGCCTCACTGTCGTGCCCTTTCGTACTTGGGCACTATGTTGTTGCTGCACATGTAGCACTACTATCACTTTTCTGGGTTTCTCTGCCTTTGCTGTACATTGCTGACTGAAATGGTTTCTCTCTCCTGCAAATGTGCCTCTAGCGCAAGGTTCACTGGCGTTAATTTTCTGACCCTGATTTCACAGCGTTAGTGTGCCTGGAGCCTCTCCCTGCCCAGTCTCCCCCCATTGACCCCTTATCTCTGCCCTCTGGGGAACCTTACTTCACCCTCTGTGCGCCTTAACTCCGCTGGAGACGTTATCATGAGATACGTGACGTTATCGCACGATAATGCGCCATTATCGCGTGATAACGTCACTTATCACGCGATAACGTCACCACTGTGACGTTAGCGCTGTTTAGTAAACATACCCCTAGGTTTCTTCCTCCATTATCTTCTTGTGCATGAAGCACTCTGTTGGTGAACGGGAGCCTTTGCTCTCCCTTTTTGGTATCTGAAGTCCTGGGTGTGGTCTGGATGTAGAGAGCCACAATCCTCCCTTGGCAGAGGTGAGCACCTGCTAACTCCTTTTAAGCAACAACTCTTAGACAAAGTTTTCTCCTGGCAAGCCTTCCCCTGATTCTAACAGGGAAGCCAAAAAATTCTAGTGATCTCTCACAGTACATGCAGAGTGTGGGACTAACTCAAGTGACTTCATTGGCTCTCTATCCATTTCCACATCTAGTTTAAACTTCTCGTGCTGACCTATAAATGTATTCACTCTGCAGCTCCTCACTAACTTTCCTCTCTTATATCTCCCTACACCCCTCCCTGGAAACTCCGCTCTTCTAGAAAATTGCTTCTATCTGTGCCCTTCTCATCTATTGCTACCTCCAGACTTCGCTCCTTTCACCTTGCTGCTCCTTATGCCTGGAACAAACTACCCGAGTCTGTACTTCAGGTGCCTTCTCTGGCCCTTTTCAAATCCAGGCTGAAAACTCACTTCTTCACTGCTGCTTTCGGATCTTGACTTACCTGATCACATTTGTTTCCTTACCATTCCCCCTAGATGTATCTCATGTCTACAGCTACTGTGTTGTCTGTCTTGACTAGTTTGTAAACTTTGATGGGCAGGGACCATCTTTTACATGTCTGTGCAGTGCTGTGTGCTCTTGTAGCGCTGTACAAATGTTCAGTAATGTTTAATGTTTAATTACATTTGATATACCGCTCAGGCCAAAGCATCAGAGCGGTTTACAATACAATATAAATATTACAGAAAATATGAAAAGAATGCCATTTATGAGATAGGACAGAGTAAGACATACAGTGATAGTTAAAAGAATAGAAGATACAAGGAAGGAAGGAAAACAGCAGGTTACAACCATGATATAGCAGCATGACAGTTAAGCCCAAAGTTATAATGTAAGTTTTACTCACACGCCATGGACCCATGCCAAAGGGCCCTCTGGCGAGGCCCTCTGGCGAGGCCCTCAGGCGCGGGCCCGCCTCAGAAGCGGCGGTTTTTGAGCCGTTGGAAAGGGCTGCTGATTGGCAGGCAATGGAGGTGAGGAGGAGCTCCCGCTCAATCCCTCCAATGACATCCGCTGCTCACCCCGATCTAATATGCAGCTCAGAAGCGGCGGTTTTTGAGCCGTTGGAAAGGGCTGCTGATTGGCAGGCAATGGAGGTGAGGAGAAGCTCCCGCTCACTCCCTCCGATGACAGTAGTAGCAGTAGTAACTCCCCTCTTCACAGAGATCACCTTCTGGTCTTTCTCATTCTCAGCACTTCTCACCAGGACTTATTCCATATCCTGAAGGCTTGGTCACCCCAACCTTTGGCTCTGGTCACCTTCCTGGGAATGAAGAGGACAGAGAACCCTGAGCATGAGGGCTTAGACGTTTTGTTCAATACTTGCTCTTTTGGAGACCATTTGTGCATTCCGCACACTATTCCCATACTCTCACCCAGGGCCGTACCGAGACTGAAATGCGCCCTGTGCGACTTGCGCATCGGGCATGTGCCCCCCTCCCGCACCTCCATTTAGACACTTAAGGGGTGTGGGGGGGGCGCGCGCCCAATCTGCAAATCGCTGGCACGCTAAGCAGGTCTGGTCCCTCCCGGAGAGACCAGACCTGCTTAGTGTGCTGGCGCGAAGACTTAAGGGGCACATTTCATCTCTCTGCTGCTGCCTGCTGCCGAAAAAGTGGCGGTGGCAGGCAACGGCAGAGAGCTGAAATACGCCCTTTAAGTCTTTGTGCCCTGTGCGGCCGCACCGCTCACACAGGGCTCGGTACGGTCCTGCTCTCACCTCTTCTATAGTTTGTAGAGATTGTGATATCTCTAGGAGGGTACTCCTACATATCTTTTAGATGAAAGGTTACAATAGAGGCAGTGCCTACCTATGGATAGTAAAATTCTCTCAACACTTTTTTTTTTTTTTTAAACTTTTATTTTCATTTTGCAACAAACAAAAGAAACAACACACCAAAAGAGACAAAACAAGTATACAATAAGGAAAAGTAAACCCATTACCCCCCACCCCGATGCTTCTTCTCTACCCGATTATATCAGCATGTGAGCGTTTCCAATTAACAGTGAGTATACATCAAACGATCAAAAGAGTATCTACAATACAGCATGATCATGGGACAGAGATATATACAAAGTTAGATAGTCAGATGAGAGCATTTAGCAAAATGTACATAGTCATTGAGCATCTTCCATTGAGACCAATGAGAAGGAGTCTGAACGGAAGAAGCGAACAGACGAGGTATTTGGTCATAGTTACTGTAGAGATAGGCATGATTCCACCATTCATTGGGGCTCAAATGGGAGCTAATTTTCCAGTAGTACGTAATTAGGGAAATAGCTATGCCAAGCATAAAGTACGAAAGGAGATAAGCCATTTTTGGGAGAGAGGGGATCCCCGCAACTGGGCGAGGTCCCACTATCCTCCAAGAAAGGGGCTCCTGAGAGTGCAAGATAGACTAAATACGACCCCAGACCCGACGCTAGTAATACTGTAGTGCGGGATATTCATGCATAACATGAGGCAATGAACCCATGGCCGCAGGACGTGTCCAGCAACCATTGCCCTGAGTAGTGTTCCATTTGTCTAATCTGTGAGAAGTTGAAAAACACCGGTGGGCTAGAAAGAAGAGGGTCTGAATGAATGAGGCGGATCGGGAACCCATGTCCCTCTACTCCAGATAAGGCTCTATTGCTCCGAGGTCAAAGTAACATGCAATTCTCTCTCCCATACTTTCTGCGCTATAGGGGCATCTCTAGTGATAGCATTACAGAAGGTTTAGTAAAATTGGATGCTACACCCGGTGAACTACCGAGAGATCGGAAAGTCTCCAATCAACCTTGTGTAGAGAATGCCGATGGCGGGAATACTCTAGTGCACCGAAGGCGATGCTGAAGTTGCACAGACCAGAGTCGGGAGTCTAAAGATTGCATAAGAGTATTAAAGGCACCTAAAGTGTCTAAAAGCATTGGTGGATAGTGGGAGTCTGATGGGAGAGTCATACCAGGGAGAAAGGTAAGAGGAATCGGTTTGCAAAGGCCCGCTTCTATATCTAGCCACACAGGTCTACTCGGTACTGGATCTTCCAACCAACGAGCACCTTGTTTGAGAAGAAAAGATTGAGGGAACACTTGAGTAAAATCGCCACCAAGTATTAATGGGGCATTGGCAGAGGCCGAGGCCAACTGCGCAATACTTGCATAGTAAGCAGGGTTGTCCACATTCAGGGCATAATGCAAATACACGTGAATTCACTATCTCCAACCTCAAGGTGTACACGGGCCCATCTACCCTCCTTGTCAGCGCTAATATCAGGTACAGTAGCGTACTAAGACTTCTTAACCAGAGTGGCTATCCCGTACCATTTGAAAACGGTGGGAGAAGAGGCAGCTACCATGTGAGGCTTAGCATTGAGTTTCAGTGTTTCAGCAGAGTTTAAATGCGTTTCCTGAAGAAACACTAAATCAACATGCTCATGGCTAAGATAGCTAAGGATTTTCTTGCCTTTGAGTGGACCATTAATGCCTTTGACGGTGAATGATAAGATTTTACATAAGGCCATTCAGAAAAGTTAAGAATTCTGAGCATGATAGCACACATAATTTCACAATGTCCCTCAAACTGACTGTATCTGGCTGTACACATGACATAGGAAAAATAAACTAATATAATACAATGAAGCGCCCCACATTAACAAAGAAAACCGCAGTACGGTAGAGGAGAAGCAAAACCCCAAAATTACTGGCGACCATGTGTCTGCGGGGAGAAACCCCCGAGAAGGCCGAAATTGAAAAACACATAACCTGTAGGACTGTGCGTGCTCCGAATCCGACCGAGGCACACACCATGAAGGGATAGGAGACCAACAAAACAAAAGTCATATAGAGAAAGAAAGAAAGTCCAGGCTATTTCGGTGCTTGGCTATGACCGCCGCATCGGGCCCTTCAAAATGGCGGTTAGAGCCGGCAAATAAGAGTCCAAGATTTGGGATTAGCGCATCTGCTCTGCTTCTTTGGAGTCTAAAAATGTTGATAGTAGATCAGGATCTTCGAACGTCCTGGTTTGGTTGTGGAGAGTCACTCGGAGCTTCGCTGGATACAACAGGCCAAAGCGAGCCTGTAGCTGTTGAAGTCGAGGGCGAAAAGCAAGGAGTTTCTTCCGCCGGTCAACGGTAGGCTTTGCCAAATCAGGAAAGAAGGAGACCTTACGACCTTCAAATTCCAAATGATGATTCGCTCGGGCAGCATGTAAAATTTGTTCCACTTGTTGATATCGTAGCAAACTAAAGACAATAGGCCGGGGGGTCGTACGGTTGAGCGCCATATGGGCAGGAACACGGTGTGCTCGATCGATTTCCAGTTCTCGGTGAAAAGTGATCTTCAGCAAGGAGGGAAGAGTTTTGAGCAAGAATTCTCTTATATCTCCTGCTTCCACCCCCTCCGGCATTCCGAGGAGCCTCACATTGTTGCGACGGGCTCGATTATTGCTATCTTCTAACTCCTTTTGAAGATTCTGTATCTGGCGCTCAGCCTCATCCAGTTTGCCCAAGCGCACCTCGTGCGAGTCGAGGACCCCCGCCATGTTGTCCTGCCGTAATGAAAGACTTTCAAGTCGGTCCTGGAGCACTCCAAAGTCTTCTCGCATGGCTCGAAGCGCTTCTCCATTGGACTGCACCAATTCCTTCACGCCGCGTATTTCCTCCAGAATCTCCAGGTGCATCTTGGGGTTTTCACGAAATGGAACCATCTTCTGTGGGGAGGACACCTCTGTTTTGGAGCGTTTTCCGTGAGAAGAAGAAGGAGACCCGAAGTCCAAACGCGCTGGTTTATGGGCCGCCATTCCCCCCGAGGTGCCCCGGTCAGCCCGGAGCGAAATAGTAAATTTGTATAGGTATTAAGTCAGGATTCTTAGTAGGCCTCTCGGGAGCTTCAACGCAAAGCGTCCTACCCGCTGGACATCAGGCTCCGCCCCCCTCTCAACACTTTTTAAAGATTAAAGCATGGATAAAAAAAAGAATATAATATGTGTAATCACATTTGTGAAATTCATGTGCCATATTTGTTGTTTTTCATGTGAAATGTAACTGTTGTTAAACGAATAGATGCTTTTGCCTGCTTAGTTTTTCTTTTTTATGAAGCTTATTGTAAATTCATTGCTAAAGAGTAGTTATGATGCACAATTATTCAATGCAGTTCATTAGCTATGAATGCATAGTTCAACTATGCATGAAAAGTGCTTCACAAGTGTGATTTTTTTTTCCAAAATAAAAAAGATGAACTACATCTCAGAGAGATGTAGTTTAAAATTTTTGTGAAAACGTTTGTAGAAAATGTATGTGTGCCTCCTCCCATTCTCTCATCTGTCTTCCACCAAGGCTTGCCTCCTTCATATCACTCTTCAGATCTCTCCCTCAGGATCAATTCAACAGCTTTCTCCCTCCACTAAGTTCCCTCTTTCCTTCCTCTGCTGTCTCCCTCCCACTCCTAGACTCAAACCTCTCCTTATGCTTTCTCTCTATTTCTATTTCCTTCTTCCTCTCTCTCTTCCACAGGCTGGACCACCAGCTTGTTGTCTTCAGCAGCTCCAGCTTTTACTGGGTCTGTACCCCTTGCTCTGTCTCTCTCTCCAAACCGAAGCTTGAGCCTAACCCCAGTTCAATTCAAGCTCTTTCTCTCTGTTTTTCCTTAACTTGCTCTCCAAGTCTCCAGTATTCTTTCTTCCCAGGCCCCACACACATTGTCCTTCCTCCTTTCCCAGGCTTCATCCCCACTGACCAACTCTATTCTCCATTCCAGCCTACTTGAGCCTTCATTGCTGTTTCTTCCATCCCAGCCTGCATGGGCTAACATTACCTCTGTGGTTTCCATCTCCCGTTCTGTGAGGGGCAATGCTGTGATCTCCATGCTCCGCTCCCTATGCCAAATTCTAAGGGGCAAATCTAAAATTCTGCTTGGGAGGACATTCTGCACAAATTCTACGTTGTTGCTATGTGGGGTTTTCTTTTTATATTCTTTCTAAACCAACAGAAGTTGGAAAGAATTTCCATAAGGGGTTGAGAATGTCAGTCTGTCTGCCCATCTGTTTGGGGGCAAAATAATTCTGCAAAAAATTAATGGAATGGGATGGAAACTTGGCATGTGGGAAAAGCTGGTATAATGACACATCGAGTTCAAGAATGGGTTAAATCAGATTGGAGATTCCAGAGAAACAAGACCCCCCCCCCCAAAAAAAAATAATTTCCATGGGAAGAGTAACAGCTCCCATAGCATACAGAACAAACATATACAGTGAAACCCAGCAGTTATGGAATTTCTCCTTTTAAAATACCTCTTCCAGTTTTCCACTTACCCAACCTGGAAATCTGCCACTGCCCCAAAAATGCCCCCCACAACTGCTCCAACACCTTGCACACTGCACTACCACCACAAAATACTTTCAACTGACCTACCAACCCATTCAATGCACTCACCCCCCCCCAAAAAAAAATACCCTCATACAACTGTCTTACTATCCTGCAAGCTGCTTCAAAAACTATACCCCAACACCTGTCCCACCACACCATAAACTGCTTCACCCCAACAAATGTCCTGCAACTGCATCACCACCCTGCAAACTGCCCCACCCTCACAACTGCCCTACATGCCAAAAATACCCCCTACAACTTCTCCACCACTGCTCCACTGACAAAACCTAAATCATCCTTTAACTGCCCTGCCCCCAAAAATTGCCCCACCACAAAAAACACCATGCAACTGCCCCTCCACCCCACACAGTATCTTATTACTAAAAATGCTTCCTCACAGCTGCTCTTCTACCCTGCAAACTGTGCCACACACAAAAAATACCACCACTATGCTCCACCACAATGCACATTGCCTCACCCCAAAAATTACCCCAACTGTCCCACCATTTTGCCAACTGTCCCCCCACATTTGCTCCATCAGCCCACAAACCCTATAAATCTACCATGCCACAATTGCCCCACCACCTTGCTAATTGCCACACCCCCAAAATTTACCTATCCACAATCATCCCACCATCCTGCCAACTACCCCACATCCCAAAAAATACCACCACAACTGTTCCAACACCCTGCAAACTATCCTGCCCCAAAACTACTGCCTTGCATCTGACCCCACCCCCCAAAATTACATAACTTGGAAATACTCCCCCATCCCCAGCTGTCCTGTTCATAGATACAACACATGCACAGCACATATAGGACACTCACACACTTACTAATTCCCTAACCATGAAGTACTGCATTTTCAATTATTTACATAAATATTTCATTTCCTTTGTTTCTATTGTGAAAACTACTGACTGAATTTTACTGCTTTCTTATTGGTTGTTATGCATAATAGCAAATGATGTTGTTGTCGTGGCAGGTTAGATTAAGGAAAGGCAAGATAGGAACATAACTATGGTTCAAAGTTTAGAGGTGCCCTGTCAGGTGTGCTCCGTATTCAGGAGCTTAGAATTGACAACTGACTGGATTTTTTTCCAGTTTCTACTAATTTTTATACTAATGTCTGGCAGCCAGAAGGATGGCTAACATATTTGGGCATTTTAAAACCTCTATCTATGGTTCTTTAATCCTTTTACCCTGTATGAGTGAGCCTGCCCTGCCTGCTTCTAATATAACTAGCACCCCACAGCCATAAACCAATTCAATTGAAAAATATTAAGAGACCCTCAAAGGGCTTTAACAGTGTATAAATCCCACTAAAACTGCCCATAGCACCATCATTGGTCTCATATATTTGTGCCTGAAACATTAATTTGTCTGTTTTTTTTCTTCAGGCAAATAAGTATTTGATTTCCTTTTTTTGAAGTATATATTCTCTTAAAATCTTTTTTAATTTATTTAAATTTTTTTTGTTTATACAAATTAATAAATGCACAAATATGAGACTGATGATGGTACTATGGGCACTTTATTAGTGAGATTTATATACTGTTAAAGCCCACTCTGAGGGTCTCTTAAAAATTTTCAATTGAATTAGTTTATGGCTGTGGGGTGCTTTTTGTTTTTGTATTTGCTATTTTAAAATTATTCCAATAAGATCTTTAGATTGGTTACATCTAATATTAATAATAGCAGAGATTGTGAGTAGGATTCAGCCAGTAAGCAGATTCTGGGGGTGGAGCACTGGAAAGCTGTTCTAGTCACAGGAAGGGAAGTGGTAAGCGGGGGGACATTCCTGTTGCTGTTATGTGCCATCAAGTTGGTCAACAACTAATGACCCTGTGTATAAGTTAAGTTTCTATGTGGAGTTGGAGTTGGAAGATGAGTGAAGCCCCCCCCCGAATGCCTCTATACATTTCTATAGGAAAAGCTGTTCCAACAGCTGCGGCATACAAACATTGATTCACAGCAGCAATTACAGAATTGCACCTGTCAAACAGGTATAAATACACACACAGACACACGCCCATACTAATGTCTATGCATGTACAGATACATGCTCTGCACACAAACATGCATAAACATACAAACATGCATACACATACTAGCCCACAAAAATCCAGAGAGACAAAATAGAGAGACACACACACACAAAACAGATAAACATACAAAACAGAAATATGCTCACTCACGTATACAGAAAAAACACACATACATACACACATACAGAAGCAATGCAGATACCAACAGATGGGTGTGTGCATGCACATATACAGACAGAGGGGCTGGAAAGAGTTACAAGAAAATGATCCATGCTCTGCATGCTTTCCCCACTTGTTACTAATTAAAATACTCTATAACTGTTTTCACTGGCACTTTTAAGAAACAGTTATAAGAACTGTAGCAAAAGCAATGATTTTTGCTGAATAAATGAAAGAATTGCAAACAATAAAATGTTAGTTGAGATATTGGTGAATGATGTAAGAAATGTTCACTATTGATATTCAGCAGAGAACTGTCCCACTGAAAATATGCAAATACAAGCGTGGAATTTCAGCCTTTGTGAAGGCAAGTACATGTAATGGAGAAATTACGAGATCTATAATTAGAATATGCTGTTTTCATTTTAACCAAAATGCAGTGACAGGATAATTTTAAACATCATCAATGCAGATGTGGAGGAGTAGTCTAGTGGTTAGAGCAACTGCCTAGTATCCAGAAGATCAAGGGTTCAATTTCCACTGGTACTCTTTGTGACCTTGGGCAAGTTCTTTTTACCCTCCATTGCCTCGGAAGAAAAGGCTGGCAATCTACTTCCGGTGATACATTGCCAAGAAAACCCAGAGGTAGCTGGGTCGCTATGAGTCAACACTGACTTGATGGCACTAAAAAAAAAAAAAAAATGCAGATGTATTTTGTTGAACCCCCCCCCCCCCCGATAATATTATAACTGTTAATCAAGAATTAAGAAAAACAAAAGTAAGGCCCACCATCATCAACAACAATTCAATAGGTACATTTGTCTTTTATTTTTAGGCAAAATTACTAGAGTCCTAATTATGCTTAAAAAAACAAAACAAACAAACAAAAAAAAATGAAGCCAACTTCATGTTACAAAATAGACTGACTTTCCAGAAATAGAAGCATCCATTCGAAAAAAGTGATGAGAACCTTAAAAAAAACCTTCTTCATAGAAGGGCTATCTTTTGTCTTTAGAAGGCCTTGAGGATTTCTTAATTCATTGTGCCATCACTGCTGTATGTGGGAATATCCTCTCTGGCCTTTGAAGTCTGTAGACAAATGTAACTCCCACATGGAAATAAGAAGGCCGCGGGCAGCATCACGGCGGACGCCGGTAACCGGCGGTTCCAGCCGGGCGTGGGCCCATCGGTCTCGGGGGGGGGGGGGGGAGAAGAGGAGAGCAGCATCATCCAATCGGAGGACTGGTCGGGCCATGTGCTCCAGCGACGCGGGTGCGCGCGGGGCACATGGTCCGGGAGCGGAGAGCCGGCAGCGTGTGGTGTGTGGTCCGGGGAGCAGTTCGCGGCCTGTCTGTCCCTTCGGTGAGGTGTTGGGGGGCTTAGGAGGGATGGCATTGGGGCTGCATTTTCGGCCCGCGGGATTTCCGCGCAGGGATTTTGGAGCTTTGGCTGGCTGTCCATTCCAGCGGCGGCACTTAATTCTCTTCCCTTCCGCTGCTTGAAATTGCAGCATTGTCTCGGAGGGCTTTCAGGGCAGGGCTGTTCTAAGTATGGCAGGGGGAGCGGAGGAAAGAAGGGGCGGCATGGGAGGCGAGAAGCAGCTTCCGGGCGTCGTGCGGTGGATCGGCGGGGCACTAGGGGAGCCGGGGGGCGCCCGGTGGGCCCGCAGAGTCAAGTGAGGGGAGTGTTAGGTGTGGAATGCGAGGGCCTGGCTGAGGTTCAGGGAGGAGTGGGCCGGGGGTCTGTTTTTCTGGCTCGGAGGTCTGGCAGGGGGAGGGGACGCAGGGCGCGTGCTCCTGCCTTGTTGCGGGGGGGTCAGGGCGCTAGGACGGCTTCAGTGCTGGGGGCTGGTTATGGGGAAGTAGGAGAACAGCTGGGGGGTGAGCAGGGCGGTGGGGTGCAGCCCAGAGGGAGTTTTGTGGCCCGTGGGGATGGACGGGGCTCTGCAGGGGCTGGGGTGGGGGTTTCGCCAGGGTCTCCGAGGGGTGTGGGGTTCCTGGGGTCCTCGGGTTGGGAGCACTGGCTGGGCGGCGGGCTGGGTTCCTCTCGGGGTGATTGGTCTGGGGCTTGGCCATCGGTGTGGCCTGCGGCGGTTCCTCCTGCTTTTTTCCCTTTCTTGTCTCCTCAGGTTCCTTTCGGTGAGACTGCTGGAGCTCTGCAACATTGGACTGCAGTTCCTGCGACGTCGGCATCCGATGGGGCCTATGGAGCGGAGACGGCGTGGTTCTGCAGCGGAGAGACCCGGACCTCGTCTTGCGGGGACCAGCAGCGGACGACTCAGCCGTCGGCTGTGGAATCAGCTTCGGGTGAGTTGTCATTGGCGCCAGCCAGCAGGGCTGCGGGCGGAGTGCGTGCCACGGGGGAGTTGCTGTTGGAGCCAGCTGGGGGGGCGGGGGGGGGGGCAGTGCGTGCCTAGAGTGTGTCGGCAGTGGATCGAGCTGGTCGGGCTGGGTGTGGCGTGCGTGCGGAAAACTCTGGTAAGGCTGCCAGGAAGAAGAAGCATACTTGCAGGCGGTGACACGGATCTGGGTCGTCCTCGTCCACTTCCTCCAGTTCGTCCACGGGGTCCTTGGCCGAGGGTGGGATGGCAGCGGAGGCCGGTTCGGCTGGTGGTGTTTCGGCTGCGGTGATGGTGTTGTCTGAGTTGTGGGAGGGCGTTCCAAGGAAGTTGAGGAGGAGGATACGGAAGAGGCGGTATATTGATATTTTTAGGCTGATGGAGGGTCGTAAGCGCTCCGGGGAAAGCAGGAAGAAGCGGAAGGAGGATGAAAAGGCTGGCAGGGTTAGGAAGGTGGCGAGAACGGTGGCTAATTGGGTGAGGTCTTTCCTGCGCCTGGCGAGTGTTTGGGGGCGTCATTATCCGGAGCAGTATGGGATGCTTTTGTCCTATGCTGATTCGATTCTAGAGGCTTCTCAGGTCCATGACGGGTGGTCATGGCTCAATTATGATTAGAAGTTCCAGGATAAGATGGAGGAGAACAAGTTGCTGTCTTGGGGTATGCAGGATATCAATTTGTGGCTCACCCAAATGTCCGTTAGGTCGAGTGCGGGGGGAGGTTGGGGGAAGCGGCGTGAAAGTTGGGGGGGCAGCTCTTCCGGTGGTGAACCGGCCCTTTCGAGGGGGCGGGGGGGACCCCCGGCAAGTCGGCTCTGGGGGCAGGGGTCGACGTGTGCTGGAGGTTTAACAAGTCCTCCTGCCCGTTTCCGGATTGTAAGTTCCGGCATGCATATTCCATTTGCGGGGGAGGGCATGCAGCGACGAAATGTGTGCGGAAAGGTCCCTCGCCCTCGGCCAAGTGATAGTGCAACTTTTGCGTTGGCCTCATCGCCCATTCGGCTTGAGGTCTTGCGAGACTGGTTGCTGTCTTACCCTAGGGTGCGGGACAGAGGGGTGCTGCTTGGGGGGTTTTTGCACGGTTTTGTTATTCCAGTTAAGGGTCGGGTGGTTTCTTTCGCTGCACGGAATGCTGCTTCTGTGCGGCGCTTTGCGGCAGTCGTTCAGGAGAAGTTAGATGGTGAATTGAAGTTGGGCCGGATAGCGGGCCTGTTCGCTGACCCCCCTTTTAAGGAATTTGTGGTTTCTCCTTTGGGGGTGATCCCCAAGAAAGAGCCGGGCAAGTTCCGATTAATTCATAATTTATCTTACCCTGAGGGTGCATCGGTCAATGCTCATATTCCGAGAGAGTGCTGCACAGTCCGTTATGCTTCGTTTGATAAGGCGGTGTGGTTGGTTTGGAAGGCTGGGTATGGGGCATTGATGGCGAAGGTGGACATTGAGTCCGCGTTTCGTTTGCTACCAGTTCACCCCTCTTCCTTTCCATTGCTGGGTTTCAAGGTCTCCGGCGAGTATTACTTCGACAAATGCATGCCCATGGGTTGCGCAGTGTCGTGTGCTTACTTCGAGACTTTTAGCACGTTTCTGCACTGGGCCGTCGAGGAACAGGTGGGTTGTGCTGATTTGGTCCATTATTTGGACGATTTTTTCTTTGTGGGTGCGGCCCGCACTTCTCAGTGTTGGAAGTTGTTGGATGGTTTCGTTTCCGTGGCAAGCGCGTTGGGGGTCCCGTTGGCGGAGCAGAAAACGGAAGGTCCGGCCACTACCCTCCTTTTTTTGGGAATCGAGTTGGACTCCACTGCTATGATGGCGTGCTTACCCGTAGCGAAGGTGAGTCAGTTGCGGGTGTTGGTGGCCAATGCATTAGTATCGGCGAAGTATACACTGAGGGAAATGCAGGCTCTGCTGGGGTCCCTGAACTTTGCCTGCAGAGTGATTCCTATGGGGCGAGTATTTCTCCGACGGTTGGTGATGGCTACGTGTGGTGTGTCCAAACCGCATCATTGTATTCGGATTTCCAAGTGCCTGCGTGAGGACTTGGCAGTCTGGGATGCCTTTTTGCAGGACTTTAATGGGTCGGCGGTTATGGTGGGGGAGGACTGTTCGAGCGAGGACTTGCAGTTGTACATGGACGCCGCCGGGGATGTGGGATTAGGTATTTACTTCCGGGGATCGTGGTGTGCGAGCCCATGGCCGGCAGCCTGGGGGGAGACGGGGCTTCTGAGGAACATTACCTTCCTTGAGCTGTTCCCTATTTTGGTCACATTAGAATTGTGGCCAGATAGGATGTGTAACAAGAAAGTGGTGTGGTGGTGTGATAATGAAGCCGTCGTGAGTGTGGTCAATAATTATTCGCCTCAGTGTGCGGACGTTGCTGCTTTGATGTGGCGGGTGATGTTAGCCTGTTTACATTTGAATGTGACCTTGAGGGCTCGGCACATTCCGGGTCATAGGAACAGTATCACTGACGCTTTGTTACAGCGTTTCCGGCTACTGGCCCCGGAGGCGGATCCGGTGGGAGCGGAGGTCCCATGGAGCTTATGGAGCAGTGGGCGGTGGAGATGACAGAGCTGCTGCGGTGTTCTCTCGCGGGCGGCACGTGGAATGCTTATTGCCGGGGCTGCCGGCGCGTGGTGGCATTCCTACAGGAGCTCGGGTGGCAGGGGGGGGGCGGTTGTGCCTGATTCCTTGTTGGGTGGCTATGTTCTCAGTGCAAAGCGCCTGGGTCTATCCCAGACGGCTGTTCGGCAGCACCTGGCGGGTTTATCTTTTTTCGCTAGAGTGCTGGGATGGTCCCCGGCAGGGGGAGGCTTGCTGGTGTGGCAGTTGATGCAGGGTTGGCGACGTATTCACCCCCCGTTGCCGGATGCGCGTCGCCCTCTCACGCATGACTTGCTGGCTGGGGTTTGCGATGCGTTGCCTGCTGTGGCCGCATCGTCCTACGAGGCCACCCTTTTCCGGGCCATATTCTGCCTGGCGTTTTTTGGGGCATTTCGGGTGGGTGAGTTGGTGGCCGATTCCAGAAGAGATGGTGCGCGTAGGTGTCTGCAGACTCATCAGGTGCACTTGGATAGGGATTCCCTGTGGGTGTTGTTGCAGCAGTCCAAGACCGACCCGCAAGGCCGGGGTCGGTGGGTGGGGTTGTGAGCGATCGGTGGGGTCATCTGCCCAGTAGCGGCGACTCGGTCATCTTTGGAGGGCCGTCCTCGGGCAGAAGGTGGGTTTTTTGTACATGCCGATACTCGGCTGGTCACTCGTTATCAGGTGACAGCGGTTTTACGATTGGGGCTGCAGTGGATGGGGGAGGACGACCGACAGTTTGCGGCGCATTCTTTCCGCATTGGGGCGGCCACCAGTGCGGCTGGGGTTGGATTGTCGCCTGCGCAAATACAGGCGATTGGCAGGTGGCGGTCCAGGGCTTTTCAAACTTATGTGCGGTTATGATATGTGGGCATACCAGAGGCAGATCATTAACACTGTGTTTTCCTTGCAGAATGGGGCAGAGTTGTGCAGGGCTGTTGGATGCTGGGGCATTCATTTCTCTTCTGGGCCGGCAGTCGTGCTGCGGAGAGGCCTATCGGGCAGAACCTGCGCTTGGAGCCTGCTGTGGTGACGCTTTCATGGCTGGGCGAAAGAGGACTGAGGTGGCCGCAGCTAAAGCCCTTGCTTCGTCATCATGCGCATCTTCGGACACAGCCCGGGTTCCTTCTTTTGCATTTGGGGGTAATGATCTGACTTCTTGGACTTGTAAGCAGTTGATTAACGCTGCCAAGAGAGACTTTTCTCGCATTCTGTTAATGTTTGCTGGGGTGGTGTTGCTTTGGTCCGATGTCATCCCCCGACTGGTGTGCGCGGGGCAGCGGCGCTGGTTTCGGGGGTTGACTAAGATCAACCGGCAGATTGGGAGGTGGGTGGTTGAGCACGGGGGGTGCCATGTGCAGCATGATTGGGTCAATGTGGCCTGTGCAGGGTTGTGCAGGGTTGTACAGGTCGGATGGGGTTCATTTGTCCCCGGTTGGCCTTGACCTTCTTCTTAATGACTGGCAAAAGGCATTGGAGCAGGTGGTAGGCAGGTCGCAGCTTTTGCCCAGTTAAAAGGGGGCGGCAAAGCCACATAATTGTGTCTATGCTGGTGGCGGGATCCCGGAGGTTTCCGGGGTCTGGAGACATAAGCTACTTGGGGCGGGGGCAGGGTGCCCACGACCCGGAGAACCCTGAGCTTACTTTTGCTAGTGATATGGCGAAGTTGAGCAGGGGTGGTTCGAGCTTGACCGGTGGTTGACCGGACCAGGGGCGGAAGCGACGTCACCTTGCTAATAGTATGGCTGGTGACGTGTCGCTCTGCCGGGGGTGGGGGGGGGGGAATTCATGGTTAATTTGTTGTTGGCTGTTTAAAATGTTAATTGTTATGGGGCAATAAAGCTACGACCTGGTGTTTCTTCCAAGCAATATGTGTCTGTGCATTTTGTGGGTAATGTACATGGGGGGGGGGGGGTGTCCTCTGAGATTGGGGGGAGGATGGCGAGTGCCTGGTATGGATCCCCGGTTACATGCCATACCTTTCTCTGTGTACTGTTATGTAAAAGCTTTCTCAAATAATGAAGAATATGGCCTGGATATTACTACTTATCATTTGTATGGTGTTACTTATGCCCTGTATCCAATTGCTTAGGGCTATTTTCATCCCAGTTTATAGAAGCAGCTGTTTCTTGAGGTTCCTATTCATTTTTAGCTAAGAGTAACTCTTGATGCTAGAGGTAAGTAGGTGCTGTTGCAGGTATTTTTGCACAGATGTTACAACCTTACACATGATTCTTTTTGCTTCCTTTTCTTCTTCATTCCTGCTGCCATCATCGATGAGTAGATGCTGGGCTGGCCCTTCCACTAGGTGGACTAAGTGTCCAACTAGAGCAGCAGAATTTGGCAGATGGTAGTAGCGTTGCTCCAGTGTGGCAGGGATGAGGGCAAGCGTTGCCAAGTTATCCATTTCCAGGAGTAAGACTTTTTTGCCAGTTCTGGTTTTAAATGTGTGTTGCAATGCAGTATGGTCTTTGGAACCCTGATTTTACCTATTGGAATTAGTGCTGCTGGTGCACTTAGGTTTCAAAAAAGACTTTGACACTTTTTCTCACAGATGTCTTATAAACAAACAGCATCCTAGGGATAGACCCTAAAGTGACTGACTGGGTTAGAAATTTTGAGTGGGAGACAACAAAGGACAGGTAAATGGAGCTCACTCTGTGTCGCAGGGATCTGTCCTTGATCTAATTCTTTATAACACCTGTTAGTGATATCGCAGAAGGGGTGTCTGGTACGGTTTGCATCTTTGTGGATGATACCAAAATTTGCAATAGAGTAGATACCCAGGAACGAGTAGGATTCTAGCTAAGCTTGAAGAATGATCAAGAATTTGGCAGCTGAGATTTAATGCTAAAAAAATGTAGGGTCATGCATTTGGGCTGCAAAAATCCAAGGGAGCGGTACAGTATAGGGGGTGAAGTACTTCTGTCCGTGAAAGGAGAGTGGGACCTGGATGTGATTGTTTGTTTCTGATGATCTTAAAGTAGCCAAACAGGTAGAAAAAGTGATGGCAAAAGTCAGAAGGATGCCTGAGTGCATAGAGAGAGGAATGTTCTGCAGAAAAAGGTGATAGTGCCTCTGTATAAGTCTCTGGTGCAACCTCATTTGGAGTATTGTGTGCAATGCTGGAGACCGCATCTTAAAAGGATGTGAACAGGATGGAATCAGTGCAGAGGGTGGCTACTAAAATGGTTAGTGGTCTTCATTATAAAGCATATGAAGACAGACTTAAAGGGCCCGGTATTCGAAAGGGACTTACACAGCTTACAGCCCAGTAAACTGTGTAAATGCCTTAAATCGGGATATTCAACGGCACTTACAGTCAAACCTCGGTTTTCGTATGCCCTGGTTTTCGTACGATTCGGTTTTCGTTGACTTTTTTCATCAAGATTTTGTTTCGGTTTTCGTACGTTGTCTCGGTTTTCGTACAGTTGAAAATGGAGCACCATCTTGTGGCCAGAAGTGGGATGCATTTATACGCTAACTACAGCATTTTACCCCCCCCCCCCCGTACCTGCCATGGATTAGCGTGAGCCAGCGATCTCCCACGGAGCTTGAGCCAGCGATTCTGCGGGACCTCTGGGGAGCCGAGGAGTTCAACGCTCCAGCGTGGCCTGCCCGAAACTGCTTCCTGCCCCGGACTCTCCCCCGATTGACGCTGCTGCCAGCCGCGGTATCCGGCACCGAAGAAAGCTGCCTGATAGGCTCCTGCGGGGCCTGCGGGCTGAGCCCTCACTATTGCCTGCGGTCTGAGCAGCGGTCTGATAAACGGGAGGAGGAACCTATTACAAACGTCTGGAGCTTGGCTGTCGTGCTGCAGAACTGAAGGGGAGATTTATCGGGACCAAGCGACATCCACGTGGCAGCCGCCGGCGCTTGTCACCATCCCTCACCAATACGATCTATCCTGAGAGGGGTACGTCTGCCTGCTGCCTCTTCCCCTGCACATCCCTTGAACCGGGACAGGAGCTGGTGACCGAATCTGCTTCTCCTTGGCGGCCCAGTCTCCCGCCGGGGCCCCTGCCCTCCCGATTGGATTCTGGGTGTCCTGCAGGCCTGCACACGCGGCCTCTCCTTGAAACCTTGCAGTCTGCAGCTGCAGGCTCCTGCTGGCACAGCCCCACGCTGTTCTCTGACTCTCACCTGTGTCAGGCTACTACCTTAGGGGGGCCGGAGGCAGCCTAAGACTCTCTGTCCCACTGTTTCTCAACTGCCTGCTGCTTGGCTGACACTGCCTCTCCACCTCTCCCGACACTGTGTAGGAGTGGCTGCCCTACAGGCTGGTGTGACTTCGGGCACTGTCCTCTTTCTGGTGCCCTTACTTTTGCTGACATTGGCACTACCTCTCCTGACTCTGTGAGCTTGGTAACTGGGTGTGATGGCTGCTAAGTTAAAAGGCAGGCTGGAGCCCCGATTGTGCAGACGGCCAAGATGGCTGTTCCCACCTCCGCTGCTGGTGGTGATTGCTCGATCCCCAGAGGGGAGAGCAGCCGAGCTGGCTGGAGTGCGTCCCATATGCCAACAAAAGTCTTCAATAAAGGTAAAAGTGATGTTACATGCTCATTTATCCATTTCATTAGTCATTTATATGTATTTCTCATTGTTTTCTGTATGTAAAAAGATAGTTATTCTCTATAAAATGTATTTTTTGTCAATATTTTTGGGTGTCTGGAACGGATTAATTGAATTTACATTATTTCTTATGGGAAATCTTGCTTCGGTTTTAGTCCGTTTCGGTTTTAGTCAGACTTTTTTGAACGGATTAATCATGAAAACCGAGGTTTGACTGTACATGGTTAGTGCTGTTGAATATCCCCTTCTAACTCTCCTACATGCCCGATGCTAAGCACTCTGGAGCATTCTAGAGTGGAACGGAGGCAGCGACAAGCAATAACCAGGGAACAGTGATATTGCATGCTGCCCGGTTAGTGATCTGCGCCAAAAAGATAGGCGAGGAAAACCCTTGACTATCTTTTGGTGCAGGAGTTAACTGGCAGTATGCAATATCACTGCTGCCCGGTTACCTAAAGCAGCTTCTGGCATGTGCGGTGATCCCTGGATATTCAATGCTGGGACTGTATATGACCCTGGCATTGAAGATCTGGAGTTAAGGGTCGGGGCAGGACTATGTGCTGTAGCGGCACATTGCCTGCCCAGAAGAATATTGGACCCAAAGTTCTTAATATGTATATGTTAGAGGAAAGGCGGGATAGAGGAGTTATGATAGAGATGTTTAAATACCACCATTGGAATAAATGCACAAGAGAAGAGCCTCTTTCAATTAAAGCAAGCTCTGCTACAAGGGGACATAAGATGAGGGTGAAAGGAGGTAGGCTCAGGAGTAATATGCAGAAATATTTCTTTATGGAAAGAGTGGTAGATGCGTGGAATAGTCTCCCAGTGGAGGTAGAGATGAGGTCCGTATCTGAATTCAAAAAAGCATGGGACAAACACAATAGATCTCTAAAGGGAAAAAGGGGACTATTGTAGTTTAATATGGAAGGGTAGACTAGATAGGCCATGTGGTCTTTTTCTGCCATCATGTTTCTATGTTTATAGATTTGGTAGGTTATCCTAAGCAACTCTAATAAAATTGCCTCCTATCTGGCCATTTAGCAATTTAAACGACCCAATATTATCTGTATTCTTTTTAAAAAGCCATAGATAGGCAGCAGGCAAACACATAATCTGCTTATGATACAAATAATTTGCTTTCAATATCGTGCAGAAAGTACACCGATAACTAACAACTTGTTTTCTGATGTCATTGCAAGCCCTTTGAGCATTCCTTATAAGTGCTAACCTGTAAATATATTGTATCTCACCTTCCTGGGCTATGGGATCATTTTTATTAAGACTACTGTCACTTTGATGTTGTGTAGCTTTTTGTTGAGCTTTGGAATCTGATGCATGACAGGTGTTCAGGATGGAAGTCCCTTAAGGCTCTCGTGTATGCTGCAACTCTTTCTCCGAGGTCATAGATAACAGCTGTAGTCTTGACAATAACAGACACATGCATCCAGACCAGCTGCTTACCAAAGAAGAGAACAGATACAGCTGAAATACAGGGAGGAACAGAAAGCAAGAATACAATACACTTCTGCTGCTATGGCATTTAGCTTTTGTCCCCTGAAAGACATGACGGTTAACAAACTCATGTATACGGTATGTGGTGTGG
Organism: Ichthyophis bannanicus; assembly: GCA_033557465.1. Taxonomy (NCBI): domain Eukaryota; kingdom Metazoa; phylum Chordata; class Amphibia; order Gymnophiona; family Ichthyophiidae; genus Ichthyophis; species Ichthyophis bannanicus. Next base: position 521,440,441 of record CM066036.1, on the reverse strand, counting down.
GTTGATGAGATATAATCCTGTTCTCTAACCTGAGAGGGAACCAGGAGCAAATCATAAAGTCTTGCTAGGCCTGACATTCAATTTTTGAGGATTCATTTGTAATTGCATTTCTACTGTGTAAAACTAATTATGGAACTAGTCTAGGAATTTCTAAAGAATGGACATGCTTGCTACATAGAACATGAGGATTTCTTTATTTATAAACTTTTAAGAATGTGGTATCCAAAATACAGTGTTCAAAGGAAAGTGCAAAGGTAGCACATATACATATGCTTATGTTATAACACAGTACCCATTTAATGTTTCTTGTAACGTAATTAATAGATTACATTGTGTGTTGTAACCCACTTTGACTTTTACATAAAACAAGAATAAACAGGCTAAATAAATGCATACATACCTCACAAACTGCTTGGCAGACAAGGGAACATACCAAGCTAAGATCCTTTTATAGTTTTTCCGTCTTTACTCTTTACTCTTGGGGGTTTAATTAAGTGTTCTTTATTGTGTGGACCGGCATACACTGGGAGGCCCTTGGCACTTGACTTCCTCAAACCTCTCCCCTTCACAAATAAATGAGTCCAGTCACCTCTTTGAGGTTGCTTTCAGATCCTGATCTCGTCAGCTTCCTATTCACCTCCTATGTGCTTCCTTACCATTCCCCTAAATGTATCCTAGTCCTCAGTTGTTGTGTTGTCTGTCTTGACTAGACTGTAAATTCTGATGAGCAGGAACCGTCTCTTACATGTCTGTACAGTGCTGCACATGCTGTGTAGTGTTACACCAATGATAAGTAGTACGTAAATAGCAGTAGTAGCTTTCTGAACCAATAGTTTACTTAAACTTTAGTGTCCTCGAGTAAACCATGATAACAACTGACAGCAACGAACACAAACTGTGTACTGGTAATAAGCTTATCCTCACTTAAAGATAGAATAACTTACATGAAACTGCTTCTCAACCAGTTAAGTAACTTGAAACATTCCCTTAAATTACTCTTGGGTTACAGCAACCAGTTACACCACTCTTTACTACTTTTGTACCTTTGTTTAATTTTGTCTTTGGTTTTCCTGATTGGGAACCTCTCTCTCTGGATATCTAGCACCTCTACCCAGTGTACCTGAAGCTGTGTGTGAGGCAGATACAGGTCCCCGATGCCGTGCTGGAGTTGCACATGGATCTAGTGAACCTCTCTCTCTGGATATCTAGCACCTCTACCCAGTGTACCTGAAGCTGTATGTGAGGCAGATACAGGTCCCCGATGCCGTGCTGGAGTCGCACATGGATCTAGAGAACCTCTCTCTCTGGATATCTAGCACCTCTACCCAGTGTACCTGAAGCTGTATGTGAGGCAGATACAGGTCCCCGATGCCGTGCTGGAGTCGCACATGGATCTAGTGAACCTCTCTCTCTGGATATCTAGCACCTCTACCCAGTGTACCTGAAGCTGTATGTGAGGCAGATACAGGTCCCCGATGCTGTGCTGGAGTTGCACATGGATCTAGTGAACCTCTCTCTCTGGATATCTAGCACCTCTACCCAGTGTACCTGAAGCTGTATGTGAGGCAGATACAGGTCCCCGATGCCGTGCTGGAGTCGCACATGGATCTAGTGTCACTGGCATGTGATAAGTGCTTAGGTTCTTTTCTTTCAAAGAGCTGGAAGCTTCTTTGGAAACAGGTCCCCAAAACTGATCCACAGATGGATTGGTTGATGGAATTTCTTTTCTGCAGACAGAGCTTTTCTTCTTCTGAGTCAGAGGAGCCCTGGCAGGTTTTGCATAGGATTAACACTGTTTTCCAATTACTGCCCTGATGCCTGCTGCTTACTCTTGATGGTATGTGTGGCAGTGAGCTAATTTCTGCCCAAAGGGCAGATGCACTTACTCCGTGCAGATGCAGTGGCAGTGTGCCAGACAGAATACTGTCTTTGGGAATGGCTTTTAGATCAACCTCATTTTTCCCTCTCAAAGGAGTCTCCCTGCAGCCAGAAATGACTGGCAGCAAGAAGCTCCCCCGTTCTGGAAAGTATGAGGTTCTTCTATGACTTTCATTGTAATTTTCTAGTAGGGACACTGGAAGGTGCTGTTGCTCGCACAGCAATCATCCAGGTAGCCTCTACACTATTTCATGTCTTTATTCAAAGTATTCCTTCTCAAACAAAAAGTGACTAAAGAAAGGGACAGGGGGAGGGATGTCAAGATGATGCTAAGGTGGGGGGGGGGGGGGGTGCATGCCAACATAGGTCTCACAAAGCCACAATGTTTAGTATCTTGATTCATTATGTTGAAGAGGAAGGGTTGACCCTGGATGAAGCCTCCCAAATCCAGAGCTGCACACAGTCTAAGATCCCTGGTCTGATAGACAGCTTCCCGAAGTGGGGAGTAGCTATCTTAACCCAATGGAGTCCTCACTTGTGGGTAGTGAAGTACTGGAGACCTGCTTTGTACTGGCAAAAGTTTTGCTCTCTTCCGGGAAGCCAGTGCTGCCTGTGCAACCAGCTAGAAGACATTGATCTTGCTGGGAGAGGTGGCGCAGATGGATGACATGTATCAGGTCGCTGGGCCCTTAAGAGAGGAGGGAGCAATGGCAGCAGGAGCACCAAGATCAATGATGAGCTCTTCAGACACAGAGGAGGAAGGTCCTACAGAACATAGAAATTCTCAAATTGATTTTGAGTAGTCATCTTTGGACATTGGGGGTTGGTGCACTCATTTATTGCAGCAAAGTGGCTGTCAGTGAAGTGGGTATAAAGACTGTTTGTCCTCCTCCTATTAACTTTGAAACTGTTAAGGATCTGTTGCATCACTTGAGTCATATTCCAATCTAGCTAAATTTAGATTGTGTCCCAACAGTGAACTCAATATTGGCAGACTCTTCTCTGTATAAGAGGATTTGGCTGTTTTAGAGGGAAAAGCTTCCAAGATTGATGAGAGTCAGCAAACTGGAAACAAATGAGTCAATTATGGTTCGGGGTAATTTGAATCTACATAGGAAGATAAAATTTCTGAAGAATATGACTTGAAGTTAGAATTTGTGGTTCATTAATTTTCCAAAGATGTTTATGGTCTCTGCTTGTGATTTGTTTAAATGTTGTTATCTTCTGAAGGTATTGAAGGTATCTGAATCTGCCCTTCTACCTATTTCAAAAATGTGTTACCTGATCCAGGTGAAGAGGTATGAAGCTCAGGAGGAATCCCCCTCAGAGAAGCGTCTGGACAGCTTGGAGCTTACTAATTTCCTGGAACATTCTGGAGATGTGGTAGCAATATAGTCTACCCTGATTGCTCAACTGGCTTTGCACTCTGATAGGGAATGGCTACTGAGATGATTTTTCAGATCCAAGAATACATCATTCTTAGACTATAAAGACTGAACATTTCCTGATGCCTCGAGAAACACAAAAGAGAAGGAAACAATTTTTGCTTTTGAGACCTTGTGCAGTTCAAATGGAGAAGGTTTTTTTTTTTTGAAATATCCTTACAAATACTATGTTATATGACTTTAAGGGGCAAGATATATCTTTTAATGAGCCCCCTTAGTTGTCTGCTATTTTTGTCTACATGAGTGGTTGTCTCAATGCCTAATTCCAGTTTGGTAGGCCTCAGCATAGCATTTAGTTTTGGCTACTCTGACATCTGCAAATATCTTCAGTTTTATTTCCTTTATTTCTCAAGTTTTGTCAGCCTTCCCTTAATTTGTGGATTAAGAGAGGATTGTTTCTAATTTTGTATTAGATTGCCTGTTTTAATGATTATTAACAATGGAAGAAATCTTTTTCTGATCCTTCCTTAGATTTCATGAAGACAGTTATTGTTACTAATAAGAGAAATTAATAAAGAATAAATTTAAAAAAAATGGCTGAAGAAGGGATTTCATAGTTTGCATTGGCCAAGTCTGTCCTGAACTAAACCCTATTAATATATTGTGGAAAAGCCTGAAGTAAATTGTTCATGTAAGGAAGCTCTCAATTGTCAGAGATAAAACAGTTCTATATGGAAGAAGAGGATGAAATGCCACAAGGGCGATGCGAGAGATTTATCAATAGTTACAGGAAACATTTAGAATCATATAGTTCACTAAGCATTTAGCATGGATTTTACTGTGCACTGCTAGCATGGGCCCACTCTAGTGGTCACTGCATACTAAAAATAGTCTGGATTAAAACGTCCATCTTAACAGGGTCATTTCGAGGCACGAATAGCAGGCATGGATGTCCTATTGGGACATCCATCCCTGCTATTCGTGCCCCCTCCCAATCCCGTCTAACTTCCCCACGCGTTGTACAGGGAAGCTAGATGGGGGTGGGAAAGGAGTGGATCGGGGGCGGTGTTAGGGCAGCGGTGGGCAGATGTTGGCCCTGGACATACAGGGCTGATTCCAATGTCTGCCTTGTATGTCTGGGGCCGACAACATGAATGAGAAACTTATTCCACCTCGGAGGTGGAATAAGTTCACCAATTTGTAGGAGGATGGTAGGCCCAGGGCTCTGAATGGGCAGGAAGGGGCAGAGGATGACCACCGTAGCTCGACCCCGGCCTTGGAAGGCCAGATCAGAGGTTGGGCTGCGGGCACTGTTCCCTCTAAGCTGTGTGCGTGTGCGCGCGCACACACCTCGCCGAGCGAGCGCACACAACTTTTAAAGGAGCGCACAAAAATTACCTTTTTCATGAGTTTTCAAATCTTGGGTTTACGGCCGCGGCTGCACCACTGCCATTCTGTAATTTTCGTCATTTCCGAAGCTGTCTGCACCGAGTCCCCTGCCTCTCACTCCTCTCACGTGACTGACGATTGACGAATCATGGCAGGCTAGAGGGAAATAAAAGGGAGGGGCAGCCAGCAAGCCAGCCTCTTTCTGCTCTTGTGCCTGCCTGCCTGCCAGCCACGCACCTCCTTGGATCCTTCCCTCAGCCAGCCTTCAGTGCCACGTGCTGCCTTGGATGATATTAACACACGCACCAGCGAAGAAGAGGAGTAATGCAAGTAAGTGGGCATTTGTGGTGAGGGGGATGGGGCTGTTGGGCGTCTGTGGCCTCTTCTCCGTGCCCCCCGCTTAACTCCGGCAGTGGTGTTCGTTGTGCCACGCGCCGTCCTCACCTGGTGCTGTCGGGGTTCGCACTTAAAACAATATCGGCAAACACACTGAATTATACTGACTTATACTTAAGTGCATTTTAGCGTCGTTAACTTTTGCCTAATTAGGGTCCTTTTAATGTTCTTGATGCTACAATAATATAATAAATGTTTCTCAAGGTTTTACGGACATTGAGCCAGAAGCTCGGAGTGGACAACGTGATACAAGGCGATCTTCGGGCTTTGTAAAGGCAAGATATGTGAAGGGTTTCCACGTAGTTATTTGTACTTTTATGAGCCGGCTTTGGCGTCCTTTTGAATCTTGATATGATTCTTTAGCGTTTTTTATGGTGCCTAAATGTTTTTTCATAGGTGGTTTCGATTTTAGAATTAACTGTATAATTAATGTGGGTAACTCTCTTTCCTTTGTTCATTCGTTGAATTTATGTAAGCCTTTTGCATTGATCTTCAGGGGTACATTTTACTTTGAACATCCTTTTAAACTTTGAAGGTCTTTCAGCCGGTAGATCATGGTTTTTTAGTTTAGCATTTAACACGGGTAGTATAAGTGTATGAATGGAAGTTTTATTATCTATTTTTTACACCCTAACCACCCCCCCCCTTGGTTATCATATTTGAAATAATTATATGACATTATGATATATTTTTTGAATTTACAGTAATTCCCTAGAAATTTTTCCGAAGGTTTTACCACTTATTTAATCAATTATTTTGTATTTAATTACTCCCCCTTTTTATTAATTATGGGTTTTTAATCGGGTTCGTGTTTCGTAACCTTTCATATTTTAAAATTTACATAAATTATTATTATTATTTCTTAAATATTTTATTTGATTGGAAAATTTGATTTTGCACATGTTTCATGTTTTTATTTTTATTTTTTAGAAGCTTTTTTAGATAAATAGTGACTTCCATTGACTCTGTTGAGCCTGGTGAAGTCCATGTACATCACACCCTCAATAAATTATAATTTATCACACCCTCTTATATTATAATTTTTATCTTTGGTTTGGTTCTATTCCTCTGGTCTCCTCATCCCTACCATTCTCTTGGTTCTATATGGCTGTTTACAGGTTTCCTCCTACATATCCCGTTACTGCCCACTACCAAGGACCCTACTGAGAAACATAAGACCAATAGGCTACTCAAGTGCGCCTTAATTAATGCCAGATCTATACTTTCCAAATGGCCTGTAGCTATTGACCTGATAGCAGCACATAACCTGGATATATTGCTGATAACTGAGACATGGCTAACTGACAACGACAACGTCCTCATCAACCAGATGATTCCACCAGAATTCTCCATCTTCACCTGCCACAGATCCAATCAGAGAGGGGGTGGCACACTCATCCTTGCTAAAGCGGACCTCCAATTCAAACAGATCAATACCTCCAGCACATCACATCTCGATGCCCTATCAATATCTAATAGGTCCTGTACAATCAACCTACTCTATCGAGCACCATCACCTTCCTCAGATGACCTTTCATCAATAATCAACTTGGCTTGTAACTTCCCAAACCCACAATCTCCTAACTGGCTAGTTGGTGATTTTAACCTACCTTCGTTACAAGCCTCACACGCCTCAGCATTCCTCGAAGCCATGCACCAACTAGGTTATGAACAACTTACTGACGCCCCCACCCATACCAGAAGAAGCACACTGGATTTAATATTCGCTCCGCAAGTGATAACCAACACATCTCAGAAGCTCCTGATCTCTATAACCCCTGTACCCTGGTCTGATCACAATCTACTACTCTTTAACATCCCCACTGATCATTCCACTACTGATAGCAACAAACCATGTCGCCCCCCAAGTGCCCTTGAAACACGCTTCCGTCCTTTCAATAAGATCGAAGTCCTGGAGAAAATCCTACCTGCTCTCCACAAAGACTTACCTTCTCAAGATGACTTAGTAACCATCTGGGACAATACATTAAAAGCCGCTGCCTGCATCTCTGTTACCGACAGGATCAAGACCAAGGACAAACATAAACCATGGTTCTCCGCTGAATTACAAGAATCTCTCCTTCACCTGCGCAGACTTGAGAGACGCTGGCGCTCCTCTCGATCTCCCGACGCACTCTGCTCATACAATTCATACCTACAAACTCACCGGAGGATGACAATTGAGAGAAGAAAGAAATTCCACTCAGATACACTAATGAGGTCCTTAAACAAGCCACATGACCTCTTCAATATTGTTAAATCCTTAACAGGTGACCCAACTACAACCCAACCACCTATGCCACACCCCCAAGACTATGCCATATACCTACAATCAAAAATGATACAAACTAGTTCGATTCCCACAACATCAGCACCTTTTACCCCACAGACCGTGGTCCAATTAGCACCGCTTGACAAATTCTCCCAGGTATCCCACAAAGAGATCGAAGACATCATAGCAGCTATTAACTTAACCACCGCACCAAATGATCCCTGTCCAGCCAGGTGGATCAAGGAACTACGACATGAACTTAGCCCAACTATTAGCAAGATTGTTAATTATTCCTTCTCAACTGGTTCCTTCCCTCAGAGCCTGAAGTATTCATCCATTCGTCCACTCCTGAAGAACAGTAAACCTGACCCAACAAAAGTTGAGTCCTTCAGACCCATCTCCAGCATCCCTCTATTAGCAAAAATCATGGAAAAAGTAGTCCAGCGACAAATACAGCAACATGTTGACTTCGAATCTCCTTTGGACCCCTCACAACATGGTTTCAGAGAAGAACATGGCGTTGACACCCTTCTCACAACACTGATCAATAACCTAATCATAGGCATTGATAATATCCACCAAGGGTTCATTCTTATCTTTCTCGACATAGCTGCAGCATTCGATTCAGTAAACCACAATACTCTCCTACAGCGCCTCCAAGACAAGGGCATCCAAGGGCTAGCCCTGAACTGGTGTAAATCCTACCTATCTGATAGACAGCAGCAAGTCAGAACAGGAGAAGCAACGTCTGATCCATTCCCCCTTAAACAAGGTGTCCCTCAGGGTTCCTCATTGTCCGCCTTAATTTTCAATATCTATATGCAGCCAATCTGCGATCTTATACGCACCTTCAACATACAATGCCTTGCTTATGCTGACGACATCCTGATGTATGCTCCATTCAACATAAAACAACCAGATTTTGCACCAATAGCCCACTGCTTTGAAGCTGTATCAAACTGGCTCCTCAATCAGAATTTACGGATAAATCACAACAAAACAGATGTTCTGTTCGTTACACGGAACCCAACATTCATACCCCCTGCCTCCCTGCATATAAATAACATTGAGCTGAAAGCTCAACCCACAATTCGTTACCTAGGAATTATATTAGATCAGCAGCTTAATATGTCAGCCCACATTAAGAAAACAACGAGCGCAATTTACCACAAGATGCGATCCCTACGTAATCTCCGACCTTTACTTAATTACTCCGACTTCCGCACTATCTTCCAAGCCCTGGTATTACCACACTTGATTTCGCCAATATCATTCTACACGGTCTTCCACAATCCACCCTAAATCCCCTCCGTCTGGCCATGAATGCAGCCGCGAGAATCCTCGTAGGTGCTCCACGTTCAGAGCGTATAACCCCAATTCTGATGAGTTTACATTGGTTACCCCTACAGGCCAGAACTCTATACAAGACCCTGGTCATGACTTTTAAAGCCTCAAAGTGCCCATCTCTATCACCTCTCAGCAATATGATACATATCACTCCAAATAATAGATCCAGGAGATCTGTTACATTAAACTCCATTGACCTCCCAAAAACCCTCACAAAATGTTCTAAATCAACAGCCGCCAGAGCCTTCTCTCTGTTTTCACCCAGAGCCTGGAATGCCCTTCCACCCGAAATCAGAGCCATCTCAAGTCTAATGCAGTTCAGAAAGGCATTAAAACACTATTTGTTCCTAACATACTACCCCGAAGCTACTCTAATTGACAATAGCCCTCATGCAGATCCATCATACTTGACCCCGGTAGAGAATGGGTAATTATGATGTTTATTACCTGCCCACTATACTATGCCATATTTTATTCTCACAATAATTTTCATATTTATTATGTACTTTAATTAACTTCTTCCACCGTATTATAGTTATCTTATCCGCCTCCCCATCTAATTAACCAAACTAACCATGTATATTGTTGCCATGCATATAGTTATCTGTTAGATAGTTACCCTTGTTTTACCACCTAGTTTATGTACCCTGTTCTCTGTAAAAAACCAATGCTGTTTTGTACCATTGTGTTTATATTTGTTCATATGTAAACCGCACTGATTAAAGAGCGCGGTATATAAGAAAAATAAAATAAATAAATAAAAATAAAATAAATATGTCTGTTCAAGCACATCATAATTATAAATGTTCTAATTTTTTTAGAAATTTTTTTTTGATCTCTAGTATATATGTTTTTGATGTCTAGTATTGTCATTCGTATTCCAATTTGCATCTTTATATTTTTAATTTTTTAATTTTTTAATTATTTATGTATTTGTATATTTATATAATTTATATGCTTATGTATATAAGTTCAAATATATAATTTGATTTATAGAGCGGTTGTTTATTCAATGTATTGAGTTTCATTCTAATTATATATGTATTATTTTTATCATTTTAATTGAGATATTTATCATGGGTCCCTCTTTTTGGGTTTTATTAATGTATTTTTAGTCTTCTTTGAGACCCCAGCTTTTTGTGATGTCGAAACCAATAGCAATGAGAGGTGCAAAACGTAAGAGAACGGCCAGAGCTTTTAAGCCTGAATGGCTTGAAGAAATTATTGAAACGGAGACACCGAATACTCGGGATAAAACGTGCGTTCAACTGCGTGAAATATTCACTTACGAAGAGGATGGCGGAGTAGTCTGTTTATACTGCCGAGATGCAAAAACCATCAGAGAGTTTTCGAATGGCAAAATTTGGGATGATGTGTGGAAACTGGACTTTTTGAAACGACATCTGTCTACTAAGACTCATACTGAAAGTGTTAAGAAACTTAGAGCTAAAAATCCAAATTTAAGAGGAGGATTATTTAACTTGTTGCTTGAGAGCACCGCTGAAAAAGAGAAAAGGCAAATTAGTAATGAACGGAAGCGTTCTACACCAGAAGAAATTAAAATTCTAATTGATAGTGTTTTGCTGGCTGTTCGGATGAATATTTCCATGCTCTCTGTTCAAGATATTAATGAACACATGTCCAAGTACATAACCATACCTGAAAGCTGGAGAAGCAAAAACTATTCGTTTGAATTTCTTGAAATTATAAACATGAATGTCCAAGATAAGCTCATGGTAGATGTTGCATCAGCAGCGTATCATACATTAACTATTGATGAAAGTACAGACATTTCTGTCAACAAATACTTAATACTGTACTTCAAATATCGGCCAGTAAATTCATGTCTGTATAAAACTTCATTTGGTGGGATGCTACAGTTGGAAGCATGCGATGCTGCATCAATAGTCAGTGCACTCCGGGAATTCTATGGGAAATACAAGCTTGACCTTAACAAAATGGTCATGTTTACTTCGGATGGTGCCTCTGTCATGTCAGGCAGAATAAATGGTGTTGCTGCGCAGCTCAAACAAAATATTTCACATTTAGTGCAGCAGCATTGTGTTGCCCATCGTGAAGATTTGGGGATCTCTGAATCATGGAAGGAAGTAAAGTTGATGAAAGAAGTTGAAACTTTCATGAGAACTGTTTACACAACCTTTTGTCGATCTTCTACTAAAAGGTCACAATTTAAAGAATTAGCAGATGCTTCTGAATGCGAGTCAATTGCTTTTAGACCTCTGAACGAAGTGCGGTGGTTATCTAGACATTTTGCTCTTCAAGCAATTATTCGAAATTATGATCCATTATTAAAATACTTTGAAGAAGAGAAGGATGATGATCCCATTGCAAAGTACTGTTATAAAAAGCTAAACAGCCATCAATTCCATATAACACTGCAAATTTTGAATGATGTTTTATCTGAACTAGCTTCATTAACAATGGCATTTCAGAAACGTGGGCTAACACCACTGGAAGCATATCATCTTGCACAGGGTAAGCTGAACAAAATCCGAATGCAATACTTGGGTGACACAGTAAAATGGACTGATAATGTTAAAAATCTTCTCGACAAGATACCTGGAGACGTTTCAGTGGATACTGGTTCCACACTTACTTTCATTAATATGCTGTGTCTGCATTTAGGGGAAAGATTTCCTGAAAATGAAATTGAGGAATGGTCTGCTTTTGACTTGACAGCAATAGCACAGTGTGATTATGAATTTGGAATTGAAAACGTCCGATCACTCTGTTTAAAGTACAAACAATTTCTTATGGAGGAACATATTGTTGTTCAGCAGTACAATGACTTCAAGTTTTTAGTTGCAGAAAAAATCAAAAGCAAACTGATAAACAGTTTTCCGGATATGGTGACTTTGGCATTTCAGAATGCTCAGTTTGCAGATTTAGCGAAACTGATCGATATTGGTGGAACATTTTTGGCTTCTAGTGCAGATTGTGAGTGTGGTTTCAGCTTGATGAACAGTTTAAAAACCAAAATAAGGAATCGCTTACATTTAGAACATTTGGAAATGCTGATGCGTGTTAAGAGTCATCTTCAAGATGGCGGATCAGTAGACCTTGATAAAATTTATTCAGACTGGGTACATTTGAAAGATCGAAGAGAGAAATTTTGAGAACATAGTAAGTGACGGCAGATGAAGGCCAGCATGGTCCATCTAGTCTGCTCAGCAAGATGGCAAGAGTAGGTGCACCTGTTGCTCTGTGCAGGCCACCTCTCCCCATGTCTTTGTTTAGGGGTGAACCCACCACTCCATGTAGGACACCGAACTCTTCTTCCATACATATATTATTTACATGGAATAACAATGGCTTTCAATAAAGATTAACTGAAATACCACATTTGTGATTGTAATTACTAGAAATTTCCCGCTTCATTTAGTAATCGTCTATTTTCATTTAATTTGATTAACATCAATGTGGTGTACATACTGTATTCTAATGTGTAGTCAAATTTTAAAGTATATAATTCCAAGTGTCGTTATGTAGCGCACAAAAAATTTAACCTTCCTTCAAATGCCGCACGGCTGATATTTTATGCGCACACAGCCTACAGAAAATTAGAGGGAACATTGGCTGCGGGGCATGCATATTTTCAGTCAGCGGTTGTGGATTGTGGCTTTTCAATGGGGCTGCGGTGCCATGGCTCCATTGAAAAGCCCTGATTGCGCTAGCCAGGCAAGGCCTGTACATGCAGGCCAGACCGAATCAGGGCCCTGTCCTACACGTACAGGCCCACGTAGCTAGATGTGCTCAGTGGGATCAGAATCCCGGCTAACTCAGGGCCCGATTCTAATAGAACCGGATGCACAATGTGTTTAGCATGGGATGCAGTAGGATCGGGACAGATTTGGGGCGGACAGTGGGTGTTGTAGTCGAGGACAGCTAGTGCCTGGGATGTTGCCATGCACTAGCTGTCATGACTGCCAATGGCAGGCTGCACTAAATGTCACCTATAGCCAGGGATTACCACTGGCATTTTTGAACCCTGGTAGCTGGGGTAGGTGTGTAGAGGGACCACTCCTTTCCCATTCACTCTGACTATCGGAGTACGCCGGGTATGATCCAGGAGGATCTTCGGGAAGGATATTCCTTGGAAGGGTTTTACCTTGGGGAGGGTCTTCATTGTTGAAGGGGTGGGGGGCTTCTGAGCTGGAGGAGCTCTACTTTGCAGATTGGGTTTACTGTCTGGGGTGGTGCTGAAGGGGAGGATGAGATGAGGGGGAGGTAAAGTGCTAGTGGGGTTCAGATAGGGAAGTGTTGTGTTGTGGGGGATCATATCAGGGGGGTGCTGAGTAGTGAGTTAGAGAAGGGTAGTAGTGCCACTGCAGCAGCAATAATAGGGAAGCTTACATATCTGCTGTCTTTGGTCAGTGATCTAAAATTGTAACTGGATTATACTGGACGATTCAACTTGTATAGATGCTGGAAAATTCCGTTCAATAAATTAAACGCAACCACATGAATTAAGCTGATGCATCAATAATTTTTTCCAATTGTGGATAAGGTCTCAGATAAAACTGACGGCACTTCACTTCAGGGCTGTTGATTAAGGAACAAAGGTGGATATTTAAGTTGCAGTCAGTGATCCCTCAAGGACTGAATATCAAGCTCGATTGGTCAGTGTGTTTGTGATTAGAGCAAGTCCTTTCATATCTCGTTAACCCATTGAGAACCGCTGTGGTTTGATATTTGCAGTATGATGTTATTGGTTTAAGGTGAATCAACACATGAGCTCTTCAGCTGATGAGAGCTTTAAATGGACCCGTGCCATCTACTGATCTGCATGCGTGGCGTTTCCAGCCTGAGAAGGACAGCTTGAGGTCTTTGAACTGTTTTAAGAGTACTGGAAGAAGCGTGGGCAGCATTTGGTGAATTTTAGATGATCCCAATGATATATTTAGTTTGATACATGAAAGAGTGTATTTCTGATGCAAAATGTGACTGTTATTTTGATTTTTTTGGCAGTTCATGTGAGGAGGCAATTCCCTGATGAAACTAACGATAGTGAAACGCTCTGGGTGCCTAATGGTTGGCGTCGGGATTGACCAAAAATGGGATTGATTAAAAGTGAAATCTCTAAGATAAGTGAGAATTTTTGTATAGGAAAAAGATGTTAAAGATCTGTTTAGTAACTGCCATCAAAACAGAATATTTAGCATAAGGTGAATAAAAAGGTCGTTGATGTAAAAACTGGCACAGATACAAGGCTTAAGTAAAAGCCCTGAGGTGAAGTGCCGTCAGTTTTATCTGAGACCTTATCCACAATTGGAAAAAATTATTGATGCATCAGCTTAAATCATGTGGTTGCGTTTAATTTCTTGAACGGAATTTGGTCAGTGATCAGCAACTATCAAATTCCACTTGAAAACAGATGAGTTTGCAGGGCTGCTCTGAATTTTTTTATAAAATGTCTCAGTCCAGAATGAATGGGGAAGGGCATTCCAAAGGGTACATGCTACAACCCACTCACCCAGTGTTGAAGCCCGCTATATAGATGAGATCTTATAGGAGCTTGATTAAATAGTTTTACTTTTGGGTAGGCAAATTATGGAGTTAAGGAAATAGACCAAATTTAGATTCTCTGTGGAAATAAGACCATATATTATATTTCAGGGGTCTTTGACTAATAATATCTTAACTCCTTGAGGTAATTTTACAAAGGGAACACACTATACTTCATACTCAGATAAATAAACACATTTTGTAGTCTGAAAAGAGAATGTAAACTATTGCAGACCCCAATAATAGGTGCACAAACAAGTAGGACTGCACACAGGAAATCTGAACAAATGTGCAAATGCCTGCTGGTTGAATCTATCAGGAGACAAATTAAGGAACTGAGAGAAAAGATGAGGCTAAGAAGCATCCATGATAGTAAGAAGCACACTGAAATGCTTCCAGAAGCACCTAAGATCTCCAGCAGAAGGGAAGATGACTATGGGTTCAGATCATCAGAGCCTGCAGACTTGGCACTCTGACTCCACCGTCCCTAGAATTGAGGAACCAGTATGTAGCCCTGGAAGTGGAAGAGGCAACAACATTTCAGGAACAAGAGGTATCTGATGTCAAAATCCTCAAAGCTGTATGATCACAACCACTAGGAAGCAAAGAGTAATGGTGGTTGATGACTCCCTTCTGAGGGATACAAAGACATCCACCTGCTGTCTAGACATGATATTCCGGAAGCTGTGCTGTCTGCTTGGTGCCAGAATCCAAGACATTACAGAGAGTTTGCTGAGACTTCTCGAGCCATCTGATTACACAGGTACACTACCAAAAAACTGCCTCCAGTTTTGCAACTGATTCCTATAGATTTTGGGGTGCTGAATCCAGGAAAAATAGCCAAAATGTTCCATCACGTCACGTTTTCTTGCAAAATTAGATTTCTTACACATATAAGGAATGTTCACATAATTTCTTTTTAGCCGACTGCAGTTTATTTCTTGGCCCAAAATAGAGGTTGTAATGGTTAACTAACTAGAAACACTCCCTCATGATATTTTAGAGTGTTTTGTATTCATTTTATACATTAACAGGACAATTGGGAGGCGGGGGGCTAAATCCAGTACTCGCGGTGGCGCATGTTCTTTCCTGTTCGCCTCGCCTCGTTCGCTCGCTCGCTCAAACACGGTGGTTGCGACATGAACGTTCCTGTCAAATTTCAGTTTCTTGCAAGTTCATTATTACCTTTTGTTTGCTCAGTCGTAATCCAGCTTTATTCCGAAGTGGTTCACTACAGTTGTAGTTTGCAGTGCTGTGTATTTGTGATGGCTCATAGAGCCAGAGGTTGCGTCAACTCTCCGGACAGTTTTTGTTTTATTTGTGGGGAATATACCGTGAAAAAGCGGCAGAGGAACATTTCTGCATTTATTAAAAAAGTATATTTCGCCTATTTCGGTTTGAAGTTAGACGATCAAGACAAACCGTGGGCTCCTCACAAAGTGTGCAAGACATGTGAGGAAGATCTACGCTTATGGATGAAAGGTAAAAAACAAGCATTTCGTTTCGGAATACCTATGATGTGGCGTGAACAAAGAGACCACAGCAGTGACTGCTATTTTTGCTCTTGCATTGTGAAGGGATACAACTTAAAAAAAGAACGTAATAAGTTACCCCAACCTTCCCTCAGCAATTAGGCCTATGCCTCATAGCAACGAAGTACCTGTGCCTGAACCACCAAAATCTTTGGATCATATTTGTGTGGACGGTTCTGATCATGATAAGACTCATCAGATGGCTTTTCCCGATGAGTCCAGTACTTCCGAGTTTGAAACTGAACCAGATCCGAAACCTGAACTTTTCTCTCAAGCTGAATTGAATGATTTAGTCCGGGATTTAGGACTCCCAAAAGATGCTGCCCATCTGCTAGGTTCTCGGCTTAAACAGAAAAATCTATTGTCACCAGGAACAACTTTTTATTGGTACCGCCACCGCGAGACACAATTTTTGAAGTATTTCAGCAAAGAGGAAGATTTGGTATTTTGCAACGATATATACGGAGTGATGGAAAAGTTTAAACTCAAGTATGATCCTGCTGAATGGCGGCTGTTCATTGATTCGTCAAAAGACAGCATAAAAGGTGTTCTTCTTCATAATGGCAACACATTCGCTTCAGTTCCTATTGCTCACTCTGTTATTCTCCAAGAAAAATACGAGAATTTGGCCCTGATTCTTCAGAAGATTCGTTATGATGAGCATAAGTGGATGATTTGTGGAGACTTAAATTCTATCCATGCTATTAGGGCAGCAATCCGGTTTCACCAAATATCCCTGCTTCCTTTGCTTGTGGGATAGCCGGGCCCGCGACCTACACTGGGGGAAAAAAGACTGGCCAATTCGGGAGTATTTGAGACCCGGTGAGAAAAATGTTCTTCATGAGAGCTTGGTACCTCGTGATAAAATTCTATTACCACCTCTCCACATTAAGTTGGGTCTCATTAAGCAATTCATCAAGTCCCTTCCAAAAGATGGTGAGTGCTTTCGGTACCTTTGCTCAAAGTTCCCCCGACTTTCTGAAGCAAAGCTAAAGGAAGGAGTGTTTGTTGGCCCTGATATAAGGAAACTCATTTCAGATGGAGCATTCGCTGAAACGATGTCTGAGAAGGAAAAAGAAGCCTGGGATTCCTTCAAGGATGTTGTTCTCAAATTTTTGGGGAACAGGCGGGATGAGAACTATAAGGATATTGTTGCCAGGATGCTCAATGCCTTCAAAGAACAAGGCTGTAACATGAGCCTGAAAGTCCATTTCTTGCACTCCCATGTGAACTACTTTCCTGAAAACTTGGGGGCGTACAGTGAAGAACAAGGTGAAAGGTTTCACCAGGACATCAAGGACGCAGAGAGAAGGTACCAAGGAAGATGGAACACCACTATGATGGCTGATTTCTGCTGGTTGCTGCTGCGGGAAACCCCAGATGAAAAATACGCCAAGCAGCGCACCAAGAGAAGCATTCGGGGGAAGAAGAAACGGGCCCACCAGGAGATTGATTGACCCAAGAATGACTTTAAAATCTAAACTGTGTTGACAAATATCGTGTTTTTACTAAACTTTGAAATAAAAATTTGCTAGTTATTACCACAGTGTCGGATCTCATTTATTAGAATTTTATTTTCACACCATCGGGTGTTTGTCTTCATGTATTGCAATGGTGCGGTTTGCGTTTTCTATTCTTACATACATACCTGTACAACATTTTTTGCACATTTCTTTGCTTTGCTTTGTGTCTAACCTCGCTCTTATATGCTCAATGTTTGTGCACATGTATGTGGCTGTTTTAAGTGCAGACAATTTTGCTACCATCACAGTGTGTTTTGTTGACATTATTCTTATGTGCTGCCTTGTTACAATTTTCTTTATTCTTATTTGAATAACTACTAAACAATTAGTATAAAGAATTCATCCAAGAAACTTTTATCTCGATCGCACTCAATCTGAAACGTTCACCTCAAACTGCTAACCCAATGTAGCAAAATATCTGTACGTGATGGAGCAAATTGGTTACCAGATTTGGATTCAGCGCACCAAAAAACGTAAAAATCAATCGAAACATTAGAGGCAGTTTAAAAAAAAATTTTTTTAGTGTACCTGTGTTATTATCAAGTGCTTCTCAACTATATCAGCACTAATGATACTGCTAGGTTCCCATATGAGCATATCAAAAGTGACTTTGTGGCTCTGGGAAAGAAGGTGATGCACAGGTGGTGTTCTACTCAATCCTTTATGTCGAGAGTTAGGGACAATGTGAGAGGCTGACAACCTGGAGATGAATGCCTGGCTGAGTTTTGGCTTCCTGAACCACTGCATGATTTGCCAAGCACTGTTGAGCAGAGATGGCATTCACCTGTTGAAGAAAGGGGAGAAGTGTCTTCAGTAACAGTCTGACTAATCTACTGGGGAGGGATTTAAACTAGGATCATTAGGGATGGGTGGACTGAGACTCCAGGTAAATAGGTAAAACAGTATAGAACAGGGACAAAAGGGGAACATCTGGAGAGCTGTGTATACTAATGCTGATAGAATGCAAAATAAATTGCAGATATAGAAGCTGAAATTAGAGATGCTGACTTGGATACAGTGGCTCTCGTGGTACACAGAAAACAATGTCTGGGACATAATTGTACTAGGCTATAATCCATTCAAGAAAGGCAGGGCAGAAAGAAAGGAAGGAGGAGTGGCACTATATAGTATATAAAAAATATTAAAGACACAGAACTGCAGGACAAATGAAGGACGGACGAGGCACTGTGACTTAGTCTGGAAAGAATACATAGAAAATTGAGTTATCTTTGTGTGATATACAAACCTCCACCACAGGCAGAAGAAATAGAGATATAATTGAAGATATTCACAATATTGCTAGGAAAGAGGAAGTACTATTTGTAGGAGATTTCAATTTGCCAGATATCGATTGGGATATCTCTGCTGTGGTGTCATCTAGAAGTAGAGAGATCGTGGATTCTCTACAGGAAGAACTGTTCCGGCAACTGGTAATGGAAACTATGCAGGAAGGGGCGATACTGGACTTGGTTCTTACAAATAGGAAGAATGTTTCTGATGTTTTAGTGGCCTGCACTGATCACTGCATGGTGAGCTTTAATATTAGGACTTAGATGGCGATGGTTCATTCAAAAGTGAAGGTTCAAGACTTCAGGAAAAGATAACATTTTACTTACCAGTTAATGTCCTTTCCTTGAGTCTTGCTAGACCAGTCCTGACAAGTGGGTTGTTTTTCCCCTACCAGCAGATTGGTGGAGACAAAGAACCAATGAAAAGCCCAGGTTTCAATAGCATCACACCCATGCCTGTATCCACCACAGCCACCAGAGGTCTCCTCCGTATTCATCCCAAAGTATATGGGAGAACATGGCAAGCCTCGTGGGCAACAATGAGTAATGAAACTGTAGAGAACTATGTACAGGAAAGCATAAACAGAAGGCTGCCCATAGAAGATGAACTTGCCAAGTATATAAATCATAGTGGACCCAAGGGTACAGCTTCAGAAGAACAGAGCAAACACAGTTCCAGGGGGCGGGCCCAGGACTGGTCTAGCAGGACTCAAGGAAAGGACATTAACTGGTAAGTAAAATGTCACCTTCCATATTGTCCTGCTAGACCAGTCCAGACAAGTGGGATATACCAAAGATATGACTCCACTGGGCAGAAAGAAGGCACAGCAGCTCGCAAAACCTTAGAGCCAAAGGCCATTTCCATCTCAGCATGGACATCTAAGTGGAAACGCTTGACAAAAGTGGAAGGTGATGCCCACATTGCCATCCAACAAATGTCTGCAGGGGCTACTGAGCTCTGCTCCGTCCATGAGGATGCTAGCATTCAGCTAGAATAGGCGCACAAACTCTCCGGAGCCGGCCAGTTTTGCAACAGATCTGCTGAGGCAATGGCTCTGTAACCCAGAGCCCTAATGTGGCCTTAGCCTCTGTGTCACCTTGCACAGGCCAGCAAACAGCACAAAAAGATGGTCTGATTTACAAAAAGAATTTTTAACCTTCATGAACTGGAGAGGCATCTTTTGGACATCCACAAGTAGAAGATCCTTACCATTCTCCCGACACTGCTCCTTAGAGAAGGAGAGCAGGCAAACCTCTTGGTTCACATGAAATGGAAAAATCACTTCAGGGAAGAAGGAAGACACAGGCCAAATAGAAACTACCTCCTCAGAAAAAGATAGGTAAGGATCTTAGCAAGACAGAGTCAGCAACTCAGAATTCTCCTTGCAGAACAAATCACAATCAAGAAGACAGTCTTGAACGTAAAATCATTCAGAGTAGTGTGCTTCAGTGGCTCAAGGGCTCCGACATCAGGGCCCTGAGTAACAGACACAGATCCCAGGAAGGGATCAAAGACTGGAGGAGGGATTGCAGACGCCAAACCCCTTGACGAAGGCATGAACCATCTGGGTGTAAAGTTAGAGACCTACCAGTCAATGGACCATTGAAACAGGCAAAATAGCCACTTAAACCTTCATGGAACTAAGAGAAAAAGCCCTTCTCCAGACTGTCCTTCAGAAAAGGCCAACAGAGATGACACCTTGGCCACCTCAGAAGCCAGCTGCCATACACTTCACCAACAGTCAAGGCACCAGACCCGCACTTTTCCCAGGTTGGTAGACCTCCTCCAGGCTCTGAGCAAAGATTAAAACCATCACCAGAAAGTAGCCCATAGGCACTAACTGTCTCCTTAAAGGAGCCAAGCCATAAGCGAGCATGGAACTGGATCTTCCTGGACAAGCGGCCTTTGACACAATAGGCTCCGAGATGGAGGCAAAGAGGTGACGCTTGCAGGAGTCGCATCAGATCTTCGAATCACACTCTTATTGACCAATCTGGTCCCACCAGAATAATCTTTGGGTGGCGCTCTATAAGCTGAGTCACATCCCCCACCAGGGGCCACGGAGGAAATGCATACAGCAGGTGTTGACTTCGTCAAGATTGAGCCAGGGCACCGAAGCCCTCAGACCCTATCTCCATGCGGCAACTGAAGAAGCAGCACGCTTTGGTATTAGAGCGGGTCACCATCAGATCTCTAATGGGGCAACTCCAGTGGTGTAGAAACAACTGAAATACCTCCTGACCCAACTTCCACTCTCCTGGAACCAGAGAGTGCCGGCTAAGAAAGTTCATTCCACAGTAGCACCCCACCAGTGTGCAGAGCGAACAAACTAGGAGGTTCTTCACTACCCGGGCAAAAAGGAGAGTCACCCTGACACTCCTCATGCTGCCTTGCCAATTGGCATAAGCCACCACCATGGCATTGTCCAAGAACACTCAAACTACCTGGCCCTTGATTGGAGGGCCTGAAATGCAGAAGAACTAAACTAATGGCCCTTGCCTCAAGGCAGTTGATAGACCACACTGCTTCCAATGTTCCCTCTAATTTTCTGTAGGCTGTGTGCACATAAAATATCAGCTGTGCAGCTTTTGAAGGAAGGTTAAATTTTTGTGCGCCATAACATGACACTCGGAGTTATATACTTTAAAATTTGACTACACGTCAGAATACAGTATGTACACCACATTGATTTTAATCAAATTAAATGAAAATAGATGATTACTAAATGAAGCAGAAAATTTCTAGTAATTACAATCATAACTTTTAAATTTTAAGACGTCTGTGTTTTCTATCGGAATCAGAACCGTAATTTTTGTGCACTCTGTTGTAAAGTATGTGCGCTCGCTCGGTGAGGTGTGTGCGTGCGCACACGCGCACAACTTAGAGGGAACAGGGACTGCTTCCCTTTAGTTCCAATGGCTCTGGGCCATTCAGCCTTGGCAATGGGCTTCCCAGCCCAAAAGACTGGCATCCATTGACAGAAGGATCCATGAGCAAACATCCAGCGGTACGCTGTTCCTCAGAAGACTGGGTTGCTGCCACCACCTCAGGCCAGCCATCACCATCATTGGGAGCAGGAGTCGAAGCTTGAACCACCGAGTCAGCAAGGACAGTTGGAATGGCCGCATGAGAGCATGCATCCACCACCATGACCTTGGAGAGTCTAAATGGAAGGGCGGCAAACTGAAGGGGAGAGCCAAGCATGGCAAAACACTGATACTTTGCTGATCCTCCTGGATTGAGATATGAAAATATGCCTCGGCCAAATTCAGAGTTGTCAGAAATTCCCCTTGGTGCACTGCTTGAACTATGGATAGCAAGGTTTCCATCTGGAAGCACATGACATGTAAGCATGGAATCACGAATGAAAGATCGCACAGCCGCCGCTTCCTTTCTTAGAAAAACATCGCAAAATGTTGTGCGATCTTTCATTCGTGATTCCACACATTATTTACAATTGTTACATCAAGTGGTATTACCATCTTGTCAAGTTTTTTTCATTACGCTGGATGTTGCAGCCTTATACACGAATGTGGATCAAAGTGAAGCACTCAGTCTGCTACATTCACTGTTTGTGGAAGCTCCTTCACGTCTACCTAAATCTTTCTTGATGGATTTGATTTCTTTGGTCCTTACTCGCAATTACTTCTTGTTTGAGGGAGCCTTTTTTCAACAAGTTTTTGGCATTGCCATGGGGGCCACAGTGGCCCCTTCTGTGGCCACGCTTTATATGGCGGATGTGGAAGAGCGATATATTTATGGATCACCATTTTTTTCCCATGTGTTGTTGTGGAAAAGATTTTTGGATGACATATTTTTTATTTGGACATCTGATATGGCTTCCCTAAAGGAGTTTATTGCTTGGTTGGACATGTTAAAAACACATATAAAATTCACCGCTCACATTGATTCTGAGCGGGCGGAGTTTTTAGACATGGTTATTTTTCGTGAAGGGATCTCTGTGGCTACTACTTTATACAGGAAACCGGTACAACGGAATAGTTTGTTGAATTATCGAAGTTTTCACCCGGAGCCCTTGCGAAAGGGTTTACCCTATGGGCAATTTCTGAGGATTCGACGACTTTGCACTTCGGTGGATCAGTTTAAACATCATGCGCAGGATTTGAGTGCCCGATTATTGTGTAGGGGCTATCCTAGGCCTGTGATTTCTCGGGCTTATCGAAGGGCTTTGTACTCCCATCGTGAATGGTTCTTGGAATGTGAACCGGTTCAGTGTGTGATAATGGCTGAAGATACAGTCACGGGGGTTTTGCCATACATGTTTAATTCGTCTACAGTTATGCATATTTTGAAAAAATATTGGCCATTGTTGTCTTTACATGCAAGTTTCAATAAACCACTGTGGATAGCTTACTCTCGGGGGACCAATTTGCGGGACAAGTTGGTAGTTTCTACTGTGCTAAAGGATCGACCTGACAGTCCTTTATCACGAACCGGGACACATGTACCATGTACCAGGTGTAATTTTTGTGCTACTACGCTATCGGGGTCATCGTGGACTGATCTACATACCGGTCGGATTTTTTATCGCCGATGGCAAACTGCGTGTAATTCCACTTATGTGGTCTATTTTATAGAATGTTGTTGTCCATTGAGATATGTGGGCAGTACTACGAGAATGATCAGGGTTCGTTTGAGTGAGCATGCCTCTCGCCTTCGGCAGTCGACATTGACGGCCCCGATGGTTCAACATTGTTTACAATTTCAGCATGATTTTGAACACTTAAAATGGACTATAATTGATCATGTCCTGGAAGACCCTCGAGGGGGGGATCGGGTGCTTAAATTGCGTAGGCTTGAACAGCATTGGATTTTTATTTTACAGGCTGTCTCCCCCACTGGACTGAACCGCGACATCGATTGGTTGGGAGCTGGTTGACATATAACCTTTTATGGTAGGGGGTTCCCTGATATGTGGGGATTCCCTTCTTGTGATTGATGCTTTAGGATGATGGGCAGCTTCTAGTTAGCCAATCCTGAGTTGGTATCCTCAATTTCAACAGCCAGGAGTTCGGCGGTTTTTGTCGGTTGCAAGAAGGACTTGATTCCATTGAAGCTGAATTGGGAGCGCTTGATACAGGGGTTTCTTCCCCAAAACATGCACGTCGCGCGTGATATCAGATAAGTGCATTTTACAACTAATT
Organism: Ichthyophis bannanicus; assembly: GCA_033557465.1. NCBI lineage: Eukaryota > Metazoa > Chordata > Amphibia > Gymnophiona > Ichthyophiidae > Ichthyophis > Ichthyophis bannanicus. The sequence goes on along the minus strand of CM066036.1, from coordinate 521,416,738 downwards.
ATGGACAATTTTCTGATTTGAGTCCGGTTTTAAATTTACTGGTTGAATAAAAGGGACATGTATTGTGATCAGGGGATGGTTTAAAGTGCCTTTCCTTCACAATTTATATCCGACAAATAAAAAGTGTCACAGAGGGTTTCACGGTATCCTGTTGGTGTATCTTTACAACACGTTTGATTACCGTTTGGGGTTCTTGGATTTGATTGCCAACTGAAGAATAGCAGCCGCTGTAGAACACTGGTTCTTCAACATGAATCCATCTTTTGGTCCACAGCATCCTTCCACAGTAATGATGATCCGACTGATAACCGCTGTGATATGCGCATCCACCTTGGAAATAGCAAATCACACAATGCACTCCTTCTGCAGGAGAGCATGCATATTATATATCCTTAGCCCCTAGGTGGGGAGTAGGGAGAATCCCACTCTGACTGCAAAAGGCCCTTGAGCACCTCTGGGAATGGGAAGACAGTAGTGGTTTTCTGCACTCCTCACAGGAGTGGATGTATCTTCAGTTCCTGCTCTGTGTCTGGAGCATCCACCAATCTCAAAATGGATATACCCTGGGAATCAATGCCTCCAGTTCCTCCTCCTAGAACAAGCAGATCACAACGGCCTTTTTACAATCCTCTTCATCCACATCAAAGCCCAGTACCGAGACATCTGAATCCAAGTCACCGTCCAAATCTCAAGCAGATTCCAGCTGATCCCCCATCTCTGGGGGGGGGGGAGGGAGGGGGGTATCCTTACCTATAGCACCATCCATCATTTCCTGCCTTAAGGCAGGCAAGGCCGGACTAACTGCATCCCCCGGCTGAGAGAGGGGGGGGGGGGTACAGGCCCTTCAGAGATGACTCAGAAGCTGCCATGCAAGAAGAGCAGAGACTAGAATTCAAAGATGAGGCATCTTGCTTGCCACAGGCCAAACAACATTTCCTGGAAGAAGACAGAGTTAAGGCAAGTATCTCAACAGCATGTGCTAAAGCCATATTGGCCTGCAGGGTGCACATTAACTGTGCTTTTACTACAATGCGCGTTACAGGCGCTAGGGTAGGAACGCACATTTGAGCCACTTGAGTGGAACACGTGCTAGGACCGTGCAACCACCAGGCACACAATGCTACTAATGCGTGCAGAAAATGGTGAGAAACCCCCACTCCGTGCCAATGATTGTTAGTGGTCCATCCTGAATTGCATCTCAGGCAGATGGAATTGGGAGGCCCCCCCCCAACAAGGACAGTGACGAGGTCAAGCCTTGGTACCCACCCCCTGAAAGCTCCAGGCAGAGGATGCGTGCTGGATCAGCTCTACTCCCCAGAAACTGTTTCACTGGCTTTGCAGCACTGTGTTTAAGGTGGCTGGCAAGATCCCTCTGAGAGCCTTCTGCAATCTTCAGGAGAGCAGAGGAGGAGGGAGGGGGCATTGAAGTTGTGTGAGGCTGCTGCACTCTTCTAGATCCTTCCAAATCATTCCAATTTCTGGCTGCTCAACAGGCTCTTATCCTGGTAAGCGCATGGAACTGAACCAATTTTCCCTCTTCCTATGGCTACTGAAAAGACCACAGTCTAGTGGAGCATCCTACGTCATGCTCAAGTGAGAGTCCTCCTCAAGGTGGTCATTCATGAGCATTTAATCAATGTTTTCCTCTCAATTTTTCTGGAGGTAAAGAAATACTGAAGAGACCTGTGGTGACTGAGGTGGATAGGGGCATGGGAGTGATGTCATTGAAACCTGGGTTTTTCATTGGTTCTTTGTCTCCACCAATTTTCTTGTAGGCGGATGCAACCAACTTGTCTGGACTGATCTAGCAGGACAATATGGAATTAACTTTACAAAGATAGGGTAATACCTCAAGGAGTCATTAGCTAGATGGGAATATCTGGAGGAAGCAGAACAACGGTGGACACAATTGAAAGGAAATATTTTAAGATATTTTGTTATGAAATTAATAAAAGTAAGAGAAAAAGGAAGCTGCTATGGCTTTCAAAAGAAGTAGCTGAAAAGCTAAGGAAAAAGAAGCAACCTTCATGAACTCTAGAAATCACAGAAATAGGAGGACAAATAACAATATCTGGAGAAAATAAAGGAAGTTGCTAAAGTGGTCAGGAAAGCAGAGAAAAATAGTCAATACAGTAAAACATGGTGAAAATACTACTTTAGGTATGTTAGCGACACAAGGAACTGCAAAGGTGACATTGTGAGACTCAAAGGAGAAGAGGAGGCATACTTGGGCTGGTGAGGATAACAAATATTTGTGTTCTGTGTTCACAGATGAAAATCCAGGAATGGGACCTCAGAAAATATGCACAAATAGGAATGGAAGTAAGATAGAACTCAAACATTTTTCAGAAGACTTTTCATGAGGAGGTAGCCAAACTAAAAGTGAACAAAGAGATGAGACTGGATGAGATTCATCTGAGGGAACTGAAGGAACGTAAGGAAGTACTGGCGGCTCCACTGGCTGACCTTTTCAATACTTCTTTAAAGTTAGGCGTAATGGGTGAATGTGGTTCCTGTCCACTAAAGCAGAAGTAAATAAGAGGTTGGTAACTACACATCAGTTAGTCTGACTACTGTGGTGAGTAAATTAATGGAAACACTACTCAAGCAGAGGATGGTGCAGTTTCTGGAATCCAAGGGATTACAAGATCTGAGACAGCATGGCTTTACTAGAGGTACGTTTTATCAGACAAATATGATTAATTTTTTTGGCTGGGTGTCTGGAGAATGCTAGATGTGGTATATTTAGATTTCATCAAGGCCTTTGACACCATTCCACACTGGCAATTTATAACTAAACTGAGTACTCTTGGGAAAGCTTCTTTGGGATGATACCAAAATTTGTAGCAGGGTAGACACCCTGAAAGGTATGAAAACATGAGAAGAGATCTAGTGAAGCTTGAAGAATGGTTAAGGATTTGTCGGCTAAGGTTTAATACTAAAAAATGCAAGGTCATACATTTTGTGTACAAAACCTTAAGTGAGTGATACAGTGTAGGGGGTGAAATACTTAAATGCACGAAAGAAGGGTGGGACTGGGAGTGATCGTACTGCGTAATCTTGTAAGTGGCCAAACAGGTAGAAAAGGTGATGACAAAAGCCAGAAGGATGCTTGAGTGCAAAGGGAGATGAATGGCCAGCAGGAAAATGGAGGTAATAGTTCCTTTGTATAAGTCTCTAGTTAGACATCATTTGGAGGAGTCAGTACAATTTTGGAGACCGCACCTTAAAAAGGATATAAACAGAATGGAGTTGGTCCAGTGGGCATTTACTATAATGCCCGGTGATCTTTGTCATAGGCATATGGGGATAGATGTAATATTCTCAATATATATGTACTTCGGAGGAACAACAGGTGAGGGGTCATATGATAGAGACATTTAAATACACAGTATATAAAAGCACACTCGAACAAGAGGACATATGATGAAGATGAAAGGAGATAGGCTCATGAGTAATCTGAGAAAATATTCCTTTATGGAAATGGCGGTGGATGTGTGGAGCTGCCTACCAGTGGAAGTAGGGGAGATGAAACTGTATCTCAATTCAAGAAAGCATGGGACAAGTACATAGGATTTCTGAGGGAGAGCAAGGGATTATAGAACTTAATAGTTCTTATAGATGAGCAGACTAGATAGGCTCTATGGTCTTTAACTGCCTTCATTTTCTATGTTTCTATATTTCTATGCAAAGAAAAACCCTTCCTCCTAGTTGATTTCAATCTAAAGGAATATACTGAGAGAATACATAGTTGGATCTCGTAAGCAGAGCGAAGAGTGTGTCCAGGAATATATGGTGTGATCAAAGATGACAAGTAAGAGTGGATAACGGCATATAGGACTTTGAGTCAGAACTAAAATTTTAAAGTGAAAATGTAAAAATACTGGAAGCCAATGATGTATCAACAGCGAGATAACGTAATCAAATTTACTGAGATTTGTGAGAATCACAGTATTTTGAACTTTCTGAAGGTATTTTAAATCAACCAAATGAATACCTGAATAAAGAGAATTGCAATAATCAAGGCTTTTCTGCATATTCATTCACTCTCTCAAACAAAATACGATTCAACTTGTAATTCAGCATTCTTTTTCATTGTACCACTGCTATGGAACAGTTTACCCTTTGAAATTCACCCATAATTCACTTTCAAAGTCTATAAAATTACACTAAAAATGTAGCTCTTTGAATGGACCTATCAGGTCTCTGGTTGAGCCTTATCCTTATTGTGTCAGCCTGGTTTTCCCTATTCTCCCTCTTTCCCCTTCCCTCTTTCTCCCCTTTGCTCCCCTTCCTGACTTTTTTTTACTTAGATGGTGTTGCTCCTTTCTTGTTTTAGTATTGCTTATTTTATTGTAAACCACCTTGACTGCTTGCATAGAGGTGGGATATCAAATTATAAGGCCATGGATTAATTTGTTTTGGGCTGCAGAATCAAGGAAGCAAAAAAACACCTTGAATTGACGAAGGGTGCAAAGAGTTCATCTAACTACTGTTGAGACTTAGGTATTTGAATGAAGCAGTGAGAACAATGGGATAACCAAGGAGGGGTAAAGAGATGGTAGGCTGAGTAGACCGACCAATGACCGCAGTAGACCGACCAATGACGGCAGTAGACCGACCAATGACCGACCACAACCACACACTCAACCATACACACACCTACTCACTCACACAAAACACGCCAGCCTGTACCACCGACCCCACAAACCACCACCACCTTTCCATCTCACTCATAAACGCTCGCTCAGTCAGGAACAAATACCACATGCTCCAAAACCTGATCACAACTGAGAGGATTGACATCCTCTGTGTAACAGAAACCTGGCTAACAGACCACGACACAGTAATAATGAACCAGCTAACACCAAACGGATACAGCCTTCAACACTGCTCCTGGACACATGCAAAAGGCGGAGGCGTAGCCATCATTGCCAAAGACAACCTCCACCTGCGGACCCACACCTCGGAAACCTCCAACGAAGCAGACATCCTTACCCTTACCAACAAACACCTCTCGATATGCCTGATCTACCGTGCACCCACCACAACCACCGACCTACCACAGATACTACACCTCATCTCCGAAAGCACCAGCCCTTCGAAGGAACAAATTATCCTAGGAGACTTCAACCTCCCATCACTCCAGCAAAAGCAAGCAGAAACCTTCCTCAACGCCATGACAGCAATGGACCTGACACAGATCATACAAGAACCAACACATGAAAAAGGAAACACACTTGACCTCATATTTCTAAACTCCCAAACCGCCTCCTCATACAGAAGATCAACAATCTCACCAATACCGTGGTCAGACCACTACATTTTTTTTTATTTTTTTATTTAACAAGAGCTTATATACCGCTACCTTCCAGAAAAGATCAGGTGCGGTTTACAATATAACAATTTTAAACAGGGTAAACATTCTGTTTTTTACATGGAACATAGGAAACTGTAGTATATACATTACAATAAACCTTTTAAACAAGATAAACATAAACATAAACTTTGGTTATACATTAACAATTCTACTTGTGATATATCAACTATGTACAGGTTAAATAACTATAAGCGAAGGTTGATTCTCCATTGATTTAAATTAGTATTACATGTTTAATATCCTATTATATATAGGGTAAGGTTTGAAAAAAGAGTGGTTCTTTAGATGTCTTATTGATAGTGATAGTCTTAATTGAAAGTTAAAATAACTTATTTTAGGTCTGATTATATGCAAAGAATGCAGGATGTGGTAGAGTGTTACTCCAAGATAATTTTGTTGGATAATTTTTTTGTTTTAATTTATTATTGTTCCTTTAGAGAAACATTTATCCATTTTCAATGAGTGGAGGAGTGTTTTCCATTGAGTCAAAGTGTATTCTGAACATGTGAGTTTTTAGTCTTTTCCTGAGTTCTTTTAGGTCAGTAAGTTTTCTTATTTCTTCCGGGAGTGAATTCCAGAGAGATGGGGCTGCGTGGGAGAATGCTTTTTTATTAGTTATCTTTTTAGCTTTGGTGAAGTCTTTTGGACACTTTAATTTATTGGCATGGCTTCTCCTTTGATTATTGTTTGTTGAGTCTATATCTATGAGCTTGGTTAGTGTTGGAGGAGTTAAATTATTTATTGCTTTAAAGGTAGTTATTATTGCTTTATAGTTTATTCTGCATTGGATTGGTAGCCAATGTAAGTTGGCTAATATTGGGGTTATATGTTCAAATGGGTGTGCTTTCATTAAGATTCTTGCTGCTGTATTTTGAGTGATTTGAAGCCTTTTTATATTTTGTTTTGTTGTGCCTAGGAGTGTTAGATTGGCAAAATCGAAATGAGGTGTGATGATCGCATGTATTATGCTAGTGAAGTCCTGTATATGTAAAAGTGGACGTATTTGTTTTAGTATTTTTAGTTTGTAGTTAATTTTTTTATTGTGTTACAGATATGTGTGTTCATAGTGAGCTGAGAGTCTAGAGTAACTCCTAAGTATTTCACTTCCTTTTTTATGTAGATATCATGGTCTTGTAATGTTATGTGGGTTGGAGGAGTGTAGGATTAGTTTTTTGTTACGATTAATATTTCTGTTTTAGAGTGGTTAATGTGTAGGTTTTGTTCTGTTAGCCATTTTGTTATTTCATTGAAACTCTCGACCAGTATATGTATTGGGAGGTGAGGTGTTGTAAATGGAATATACATCATTATGTCGTCTGCATATATATGATATTGAATTTTAAATTTTTTGAAAATATTGCAGACGGGTTGAATGTATAATAAATAGGAGGGCTGAGAGTGCAGATCCCTGGGGAAGGCCAGTTGTTTGGTCATAAGTGTTGGATGTTTGGTTTCCAATTCTTACTGTTTGTGTTCTGTTATTTAAATATGATTTAAACCAGTTGTAAACTGTTGAGTTTACTCCGATTTGTTGTAATCTGTTTAACATTATCCTATGGTTAACGCTATCAAAAGCAGCGGATATGTCGAGAAAAAGGAGGATGAAAGCTTGCTTGGAATTATCAATTCCTCTTTGTAGTGTGTCTAGGAGAACTGTCAGGAGTGTTTCCACACCATAACATGGGCGAAATCCATATTGTTGGTCATCCCACACCTATCAACTCAAAAATAACAAAGAAAATGAACATCACACAAGGAGATTCAAAGCATTTCACAAAGAAGACTTCCTAACACAAACCCTGCCTAATCTACACACAAACTCCAACAACCTTGATGACCTGCTCCACAACTGGAATACCACAATCTCCGCAGCCGCCACCACAACTAGAAACAAGACTAATACCAGACCCATATCCTCAAAAGCCCGATGGTTCACCCCTACACTCCGAAAACTGAAAACTAAACTTAGAAGAACCGAAAGGAAATGGAGAAAAACCAAAAGCGACAAAGACAAAGCAAAATACCTCCACGAACTCAATGTGTACCACTCAGAAACGGACAACGCCAAAAGAACCTACCACACCAAAATCATCACAACAGCCATAAACAAACCTCGAGAACTCTTCCAAATTGTCAAAAAACTGACAAGGGCACCCAGTAACTCTGACCAGCTGCCAGATATCCCCCCTGATCTTCTAGCCAGACAATACAAACAGCTTCAGCAACCACAAAGCTTACATCACTATGCTGAAACAACCGGCACAAATCCATACCCCACCCTGAACAGCGACTGGAATACATTCGACAAAACCTCGAAAGAAGAAATATCTTCCACCATCTCCTGCTTGAACACCACCACCTCCCCGTTGGACCCCTGTCCTGCCGACTGGATAAAGAAAACCAAAGAAGACCTGAGCACACCATTAACCCATATCGTAAACGAATCCTTTACACAAGGACACATGCCAGACGCCCTTAAGACCACAGTCATTCGACCAACCCTAAAAAAGCACAACCTAGACCCTCTAGACCCTGCCTCTTACAGACCAGTAGCGAGCCTCCCACTCACCGCAAAGATAATAGAGAAGATAGTCCAACGTCAGCTTCAAGAACACTTGGACATCAACAATATACTGGACCCGCAGCAACACGGATTCCGACCATTACATGGGGTCGAGACACTCATGACCACACTGATGAACACCCTCATCATAGGAACCCAAGAGAAACACTCTGGATTCATCCTAATTTTCCTGGATATATCAGCAGCCTTTGACACCATCTCCCATAACATCCTTCTCCACAGACTCCAAGCAATTGGGATCAAAGATACTGTACTCCGATGGTTCAAGTCCTACCTAACCAACCGATAGCAACTGATCCGCACCAAAACCTCAACCTCACCCCCATTCCAGCAACATCAAGGTGTACCTCAAGGATCCACATTATCAGCCATGCTCTTCAACATCTACCTCCGTCCACTCTGTTCAGTCATACGCGCACACAACATCAACTTCCACATATACACTGACGACATAATGCTCTACGCCCCAATTACAACCACTGACCCAAAAAATGACCAGCTATCAGCCTGCTTTACCGACGTATCCAACTGGCTACAAGAGAACAACTTATCCATTAACATAAAGAAGACCGAAGCTCTTATAGTGACCAAAGACCCAGACTTCAAACCACCCACTCACCTCACCATGGGAACGACGCAAATTCAAATACAACCACACATAAGATATCTCGGAATTATCATTGACCAAGCCCTAACCCTTAAACAGCAAATCAACAAGACCACCGGAACTGTATTCCACAAGGCAAAAACGGTACAACGTCTCCGACCTCTCCTCGAACCACAGGACTTCAGGACAGTAATGCAGGCTCTGACACTCCCTCATCTGGACTATTGCAACATAATTTACCATGGCCTACCTGCCACACAAACCAATCCCCTCCGAACTGCCTTAAACACCACGGCAAGAATAATCCACAACGCAAAGAAACGAGACCACATCACCCCAATTCTAAGAGACCTTCATAATCTCCCCATCGAAGCAAGAATCAAGTACAAAGCTCTTCTACTCACCCACAAAACCATCCACCAAACACAAAGCACCCCACTCCACACCCTACTACCTCGCCCAACCCACAACAGAACAACCAGACAATCCTCCAACAGCTCCATTGCCGTCCCGCACAAAAGAACCAAAGCAACACAACGGACCTGCAACAGAGCCTTTGAACTCTATGCCTCATCCCTCTGGAACTCTCTACCAAACTACATCAAGAACAACGGAGATCTCCCTTCATTCAAAAAGCAGCTAAAAACCATCCTATTCCAAGAACATCTCTGAATAGGAACCCCTATTCTCCTCAAGATCCTCAAACCATAAACTGTCTATCTTGTCAGTCTCTATGTTCATCCAAAATCATTAATGTAGACCCCCCGGTGATGGGCCCCACCCTTTTTTTGATTCCCCACCCCCTGTTATATGTCCCACCGCTTTGACCCGGTGAAAAGCGGGATATAAATACAGATAAATAAATAAATAAATAAGTGGCTGTTTTGCTAGGATTCAGCGTAAGAAGACTGGACTGTAACCAAGTGGACACTTTAGCAAGAGAGTGGTAAAGAGAAAATACTGTAAATCAGGAATGTAGAAGCTGACTTTAATTCAGGGGTGTAGAGGTTGCTATAAGCCAATGGTTTTCATCCCTGTCCTGGTATACATCCTGGCCAGTCAGGTTTTCAGGATATCCACAATAAATATGCATGAGAGAGATTTTCATGCAATGGAGGTAGTGCATGCAAATCTGTCTCATGCTTTTTCATTGTAGATATCCTGAAAACCCGACTGGCTACAGGGTAATCCAGGACAGGGCTGACAACTACCTGTGTAAACTACCAGTAAAATGTCGTCAGCATAATAAAAGGCACTTATGCTAAGGTTTTGGATCAGTGTGGTTAACTGTGTTGGCCCCAATGCCCACTGGGAGCTATCCAGGGGGGATTGGTGTTACTTACTTTAATATGTCATCAGCAAAATCCGCCATTTTAAAGTCCTAAGTGTCCATCAAACCTCCCTAAGTGACCCATTTTCAAACACTTTTCTCAGAAATGGTTCCAAGAAGACAGGAAATAGCATTGGTGATTATAGACACTTTTACCTCATTTTGCACTGTAATTCAAATGCCTCTATCTGACCTATACCCATTCACCATTACCAAAACCTTAGAGGAAGAATACAAGAGACTAAGAGCCCAATTCAGAAAGGGGCACATCCGGGCCGCCCAGGCGGCCCTGGGCAGGATGGGTTTGTTAGGACCTGATTCTTTAATGCAGGAGCAAAACATTCCTATGGCATACAGAACTGGGCCCGGGAATGGCCTGGCGTGCCCCAGTATGCCAGCTGGGATGTCCTCCCTGCAGGCTCCCCTGTCACCTGTGGCGCTGACCCTCTTCTTCCCTGCTGCCCGACCCACGGCTGGGCAGCCAGGCCCTGGATTAGGCAGCAGGGACCTACCTGCACCTGGCCTCAGGGAGACCTACCTGCACCCGATCGCCCGGTTTGTGCTGCTTATTCCACCTTCGAGATGGAATAAGCTGCACGCTCCCCCTGACCCTGCAGGACATACAGAGCCATGACCAGAATAGGCTCTGTATGTCTTGCCACCTCGGCCTGCCCCCACTCCACCCCTACTCTGCCCCTCCCACTCCCCTGCCGGCTCTCCCCATACTGCTGCTCTAGCCATGTGGGGAGGGCCTGAGGGGGAACAAGGGCTGAATGGCTTGCGGAGCTGTACATCCCACTGGGACATGCAGCCCCGCAAGTCAACTCTCTGAATCGGGCCCTAACTATCTTAAGAATTTTCTTCCAGACCCAAAACTGCCAGCATGTTTTAAAGGTGAGGTCAGAGAGGCTGTTGTAGCCAAAAAAGGAACCAAATGATGAAAATGGGAAACTTCACTGGCAAGTTAGATGCAAGGCACTGATAAGGCAGGCAAAGAGAGAATTTGAAAAAAAGCTTTCCGTGAAAGCAAAAACACATAATAAAATCTTTTTCAACTACATTTGTAGCAAAAACTCCTGTGAGAGTCAGTTGGACCATAAGATAATAAAGGCATAAAAGAGAGCACAAGGCCATAGCAGAGAGACTGAATGAATTCTTTGCTTTTGGTATTTACTGAAGAAGATATAGGGAAGTTACCCATGCCTGAAATGGTATTTAAAGGTGATGCATTGGAAGAATTGAAATAAATATTGATAAACCGGGAAAATGTATTACAACTATTTGATAAACTAAAGAGTAGCAAATCACCTGGACTGGATGGTATACATCAGAGGGTGTTGAAAGAACTGAAATATTAAATTGCAGACCTACTATTAGTAATCTGTAAATTATCATTAAAATCATCTGCAGTACCTGAAGATTGGAGAACGGCCAACCAATGTAATGCCAGTTTTTAAAAAGGGTTCCAGGGGTTGTCCGGGAAATTACAGACATGTGAGCCTGATGTCAGTACCAGGCAACATGGTAGAAATCATTATAAAGAATAAAATTATTGAACATGTAGATAGTCATGATTTAATAGGAGAAAGCCAACATATATTTAGCCAAGGAATGTCTTGTCTTGCTAGTTTGTTCTATTTTTTTGAAGGTGTGAATAAACAAGTAGTTAAAGGTGAGCCGTTTGATATACAGCCTGATCCAGGAAGGGGCACGTCTAGGCCATCCAGATGTCATGGAGCAGGATGGGCTCCTTTGTACCTGATTCTGCACCTCAGGAGCTAGGGCCCCCTGTGGTAGCAGGATTGGGAGCTGGAACAGCCTGGTGTGCCCCTTCAGCTACCATGGGAGATGTCCAGGCAGCAGGGTGACCAGGCTCCCTCTGCTGTCAAAGGCCAGACACTTCCCTGACCAGATTTCCTGGTGGGGTCCATCAGGTCTGGTATCGGGAGGTGGGGCCTCAGCTTCAGCTGCGATGTTGCTCCTGGGGGTGCTGCCGGAATAAGCTGAGGTGGAATAAGCTGTGCGATCTCCCGGTGCTCCATGGACATACAGGGCTGTGACCTGAATCGGCCCTGTACGTCCGGGTGCCTGGTGCATCCACGCTCCGCCCACGTCCCTTCCCCATGCCACCCCCGTCCTGCTTTCCTTGCACAGTGTCTATGTGCATGCGGGGAGAGAGGAATGTGGAATCGGGGCAGGACAGCTTGCGAGGCTGCACATCCCACTGGGACATACTGCCCCGCAAGTCACTTTACTGAATTGAGCTCATAGTGTATCTGGATTTTCAGAAAGCCTTTGAGGTTCCTCATGAGATACTCTTGGTGAAATTAAAATGTCATGGGATAGGAGGCAATGTACTATTGTGGATTAGGAACTGGTTAAAAGATAGAAAGCAGAGAGTAGGGCTAAATAAATAAAATAAATGGCCAATTTTCTCAGTGGAGAAAGGTGAATAGTGGAGTACCCCAGGGATCTGTGATGGGCCCGCTGCTTTTTAACATATTTATAAATAACCTGGAAATGGGAATAATGAGTGAAGTGATCAAATTTTGTAGTTAACACAAAATTATTCAAAGTTGTTAAAATGTAAGTGGGTTGTGAAAAATTGCAGGAGGACCTTAATAAATTGGAAGACTGGATGTCCAAATGGCAGATGAAATTTAATGTGGTCAAGTGCAAAGTTATGCACCTAGGAAAGAACAACCCATGGTTACATGATATAAGGTTCCACATTAGGAACTATCACCCAAGAAAAAGATTTAGGCGTCATTGTGGATGACATGTTGAAACTCTCCACCCAGTGTGCAGTGGCAGCCAAGAAAGCAAATAGAATGCTAGGAATCATAAGGAAAGGAATGGAGAATAAAATCAAGGATATTATAATATCTCTGTATCACTTTTAATATTGTGTGCAATTCTGGTCACCATATCTTAAAAAGGATATAGCAGAAAAGGTACAGAGAAGAGCCACTAGAATGGTTGGTTAAGAGGATGAAAGGATACTCCTATGAGGAAAGGTTTAAAGGTTTAGGGCTCTTCAACCTGGAAAAGATATGGCTGAGGGGAGATATGATAGAGGTCTATAAATTAATAAATGGAGTAGAACGAGTAATCATAGATTGTTTGTTTACTCCATCAAAAAGTAGAAAGACTAGGGGACATGCAATGTAACCCATTTAACAGTAATAAGATAAAATATTTTTTCACTCAACGCATAATGAAACTCTGGAAATCATTACTGGAGGTTGTAGTAAAAGCTGTTAGCGTAGCCGTGTTTAAAAAAGGTTTGGACAACTTCCTGGAGGAAAGGTCCATAAACCATTCTTAAAGAGGTGTTAACACAAGGTGGCAGGTCAAAAGGTCATTTTGAAAGACTCCTTCTAGCCAAGCAAGGACTGTTAATCACCCAGGAAATTGGTCACAGCTTACCTCAGCAGCACAGGCATAAATAGCTCAACCAGAGCTCTGTGGTCCTCAGTCTTGAAGGACTAGAAAAAGGGACTGCTACTTCTGGAGAGAGATCTGCAATTGTGAGTATATACTTCTGGGAATTTTCTTTGTATTAAAGCTAATTAATCTGTGAACCCAGTGTTTTTGTTAAATCAGTCAGGGCCCAGTAGCAGCAGTTTAAGTTTAAATTTAAAACACAGAAGTGAGCTTTCTGGTTAAATTTAGAACCCAGCAGAGAGCTTGTAGTTTAAATTTCATAATAAGTCAGAGCCTAGTAGCAGTAAAGAACTGTAATTTAAATCAAATCAGAATATAACTTAGCATAAAAGTCAAAACAGGGTCAGTACTCCTTGAGCAACAAATAAAGTCTTCTAGAGACCTTTACAAAGAGGCCTTCTACCTAGGGGGCAAGAGACCTGTGAAACTTTTTCAGTAGGTGTTAACACCAGGTGGCAGGTCAAAAGGCCATTTTGAAAGACTCCTTCTAGCCAAGCAAGGACTGTTAATCACCCAGGAAGTTGGTCACAGCTTAGCTCAGCAGCACAGGACAGGGTACTGTGTAGCAGCACTCTTTTAATAAGTGTGATTCGATCATTAGGCATGTAGATACCTGAGTGGCTGGTGGACATGAGGATCGCCTGGTAACATGCCTGCCTGGTGCGAAAGTAGCGGACCTCACACGCCACCTAGAATAAGGTCTTAGATAGTGCTGGGGAGGAGTCTGCTGTCTTGGTACATGTCGGTACCAATAACATAGGAAAATGTGGTAGGGAGGTTCTGGAGGCTAAATTTAGGCTTTTAGGTAGGAAGTTGAAATCCAGAACTTCCAGGGTAGCGTTCTCCGAAATGCTTCCCGTTCCACGCGCAGGACCCAAAAGGCAGGCAGAGCTCCGGAGTCTCAATGCGTGGATGAGACGATGGTGCAAGGATGAGGGTTTGGGATTTGTTAGGAACTGGGGAACATTCTGGGGAAAGGAGGGGCTCTTCCGAAGGGATGGGCTTCACCTTAACCGGGATAAAACCAGGCTGCTAGCATTAACCTTTAAAAAGGGGATAGAGCAGCTTTTAAACTAGATAATAGGGGAAAGCCGACAGTCACGCAAGAAACCATGGTTCAGAAGAATCTATCCTTAAAGGATACTTCCAAAAAAGTGTAAAGTAGCCCAAATGCCCTCGAGTATGGAGCAGACAGAGCTTAAAGATCCCAAATTACCCATGCCTACCAATAGCCAAATTAATATGAATAAAATACAGTCTCTAAAATGCTTGTATGCAAATGATAGAAGTCTAAAAAATAAGATGGGAGAGTTAGAATATATAACTCTAAATGAGAGGTTAGATATGATTGGAATCTCAGAGACATGGTGGAAGGAGGACAACCAGTGGGACACTATGATACCTGGGTACAAACTATATCGCAATGATAGAGCTGATCAAATTGGTGGAGGGGTTGTGTTCTATATTAGAGGCACTGAGTCAGTAAGGATTAAAGTTTTGCAGGAAACAAAATCTGCTGTAGAATCTCTATGGATTGAAATTCCATGTAAAAAGGGGAAGGTGATGGCAGTGGGGGTGTACTATCAACCGCCTGGCCAGGATGAACAAATGGATGATGAAATGCTCAAAGAAATCAAGGAAGCTAGCAAAAGTTACAGTGCAGTAATAATAATGGGTGATTTCAATTACCCTGGTATCGACTGGGTCAGTGTCACGGCAGGACATGCTAGGGAGATAAAATTCCTAGATGAAATAAATGACTGCTTCTTGGAGCAGCTGGTTCAAGAACCGACCAGAGGGGCAGCCATATTGGAACTAGTCCTTAGTGGAACACCAGATCTAGTGCAAGAGATAAGGGTGTTGGGGCCACTTTGCAATAGTGATATAGCATGATCACATTTGATTTAATTAGTGGAGGAGGGATAGTAAGGAAATCCACAGTACTACCTTTTAACTTTCGAAAGGGAGACTATGATAAAATGAGGAAAATAGTTTAAAAAAAAACTAAAAGGAGCAGCTGCAAAGGTTAAAGACTTATATCAAGCTTACGTGTTGTTGAAAACTACTATCTTGGAAGCCCAGACCAGCTGTATTCCATGCTTTAGGAAAAGTGGATGGAAGTCCAAAAAACTGCCAGCATGGTTTAAAGGTGAGGTCAGAGCGGCTGTTGCCAAAAAGCATCTTTCAGGAAATGGAAAAAAGAGCCAAACGACAAAACCTGGAAACAGCACAAGCACTGGCAAATCAAATGCAAGGCATGGATAAGTCAGGCAAAGGGAGAATTTGAGAAGAAGCTTGCTGTGGAAGCAACAACGCGAAATAAAGACTTTTTCAAGTACTTTTGTAGCAAAAAACCTGTGAGAGAGTCAGTTGGTCCATTAGATGATAGAGGGGTTATAGGGTCACTAAGAAGTGACAAGGCGATAGCGGAGAGACTGAATGAATTCTTGCTTCGATCTTTACTGAGGAAGATGTAGGGATGTTACCCATGACTGAAGTGGTATTTAAAGGTACGGAAGAATTGAAGGAAATATCGATACATTGGGAAGATGTATTACAACTATCAGATAAACTGAAGAGTAGCAAATCATCTGGGCCGGATGGTATACATCCAAGGGTGTTGAAAAAACTGAAATATGAGATTGCAGACCTGCTATTAGTAATCTGTGAACTTTCATTAAAATCATCTGTAATACCTGAAGATTGGAGGATCGCCAATGTAACGTCAATTTTTAAAAAGGGTTCCAGGGGTGATCTGGGAAACTACAGACCAGTGAGCCTGACGTCAGTACCGGGAAAAATGGTAGAAACCATCATAAAGAACAAAATTACTCAGCATGTAGATAGTCATGGCCTGATGGGAGACAGCCAACGTGGCTTTAGACAAGGAAGATCTTGTTTTACTAATCAGTTATGTTTTTTTGAATCTGTGAATAAACAGGTGGACAAAGGTGAGTCGGTTGATATTGTGTATCTGGACTTTCAGAAAGCCTTTGACAAGGTCCCTCATCAGAGACATTTGGCAAAACTAAAGAGTCATGGGATAGGAGGCATTGTACTATTGTGGATCAGGAACTGGTTAAAAGATAGAAAGCAGAGGGTAGGGCTAAATGGCCAGTTTTCCCAATGGAGACAAGTGAATAGTGGTGTACCCCTGGAATCTGTGCTGGGTCCGCTGCTTTTTGACATATTCATAAATGACCTGGAAAAGGGAATAATGAGTGAGGTTATCAAATTTTCAGATGACACAAAACTATTTAAAGTTGTTAAAACCCAAGAGGATTGTGGAAAATTGAAAGAGGATCTCGATAAATTGGAAGACTGGACATCAAAATGGCAGATGAAATTTAATGTGGACAAGTGCAAAGTTATGCACCTAGGGAAGAACAACCCAAACTATGGTTACATGATGCAAGGTTCCACATTAGGAACCACTACCCAGGAAAAAGATTTAGGCGTCATTGTGGATAACATGTTAAAACCCTTGGCCCAGTGTGCAGCGGCGGCCAAGAGAGCAAATAGAATGCTAGGTATCATAAGGAAAGGAATGGAAAATAAAACAAAAGATATTATAATGCCTCTATATCATTCCATGGTGAGACCGCACCTTGAATATTGTGTGCAATTCTGGTCGCCGTATCTTAAAAAGGATATAGCGATTTTAGAAAAGGTAAAGAGAAGAACCACCAAAATGGTAAAGGGGATGGAAGGATACTCCTATGAAGAAGGGCTAAAAAGGTTAGGGCTCTTTAACCTGGAAAAGAGACGGCTGAAGGGAGATATGATAGAGGTCTATAAATTAATGAACGGAGTGGAATGGGTAAACGTAGATCGATTGTTTATGTTATCAGAATATAGAAAGACTAAGGGACATGCAATGAAGCTACAGGGTAAACTATTTAAGACTAATAAAAGAAAATATTTTTTCACTCAACGTGTAAGCAAACTCTGGAATTTGTTACCGGAGGATATAGTAAAGACTGTTAGTGTAGCTGGGTTTAAAAAAGGTTTGGACAAGTTCCTGGAGGAAAGGTCCATAAACCATTATGAAGAAGGGACCCAGGATATCAATGCTTGACCCAGTACAAGCATTGTGGAACCTATGTCTTTTGGGGAAACTGCTAGGTACGTATGACCTAGATTGGCCACTGTTGGAAACAGGATACTGGGCTTGATGGACCTTGGTCTGACCCAGTATGGCATATCTTATGTTCTTATGACACAGAAAATCCATTGCTTACGCCGGGATAAGCATTGTGGAACTTATGGACATTTTTGGGATCCTGCCAGGTACTTGTGAACTGGATTGGCCACTGTTGGAAATGGGATACTGGGCTTGATGGGCTGTGGTCTGACCCAGTATGGCATTTCTTATATTCTTATGTTAATCCTTCCAGTACCCCAAATAAATATTTCTGTTTCACCCAGTCAAATGTTTTCTCAGCATCAAAGCTTTTCAACATTGATGGAATATTCTTAGGCTTACAGGACTCCATTAAAGCCAAGATTTTATGAAGATTGAGCACTGGGCTCCTCCCTTTCACAAAACCCACTCAACTATCTTGTAGCAATTCGGACTGGCAACTGCCACCTTTGCCAGTACGATTACTCTTTTAATTGAGGCGATGATTCCTAACCAGAATGACAGCAGAAATTGCAGACTATGGATTCTGGCTTTGAGAAGATTTTCTTCCTATGCATGCATATAGCAAAACTCTATTGAAAGTATAGCTCCAACCTTGACTGACTGGATTTTTTTTTATTCATAAGCGGATTCCTTCATAGCAGCAAAAAACCCACGGCTTTCTGTTCTGAATTTTTTTTGTTTCCAAATGGTACACACCTCTCTAGTTTTCCATTTTTATCACTTCTCTAAGCATTTTTTTTCTTTGATGTCCTGAAATTTCCCGTATCTTATTTTTACCTCCCAGTTACAGCTTTAGATTGCATTTAAAATGCTTGTCTGTTAGACTTGACTGTGTCTGTGCATTAAATAGTTGGGGACTGAAGTCAAGGCCCTAAATCTTTCAGAAAAATCAGTGCTTGTGGCCTACATTGTTTTGAATGTTTTAACATTTCTAAAGCTTAATAACACTTTAAAAAAATATAGTTTTAAAATATTAGCTCCATTTTCAAAAGAACGCAAGAAAAGTGCTCAGAGAGTGGGCAGAAGTGTGTATATTCATCTTAGCCCTTTGCACGCTGTCTGCGATATTCAGAAGTTATACAAAATATTACCTACAACAGTAAATCTAAGGGGTATGTTTACTAAAGCGCGTTAAGGGAGCCAGTGTGCCGTTAACGCATGTTATAGGCACCCTTGTGCCTTTAACGCGGCAGAAAAGATGCTTTAACGTGCGTTAAAGGCTCCAGCAGTGTAAAGTGTGCTGTGGGCAGACAGTGGGTGTTAATGGGGCGGAGAGAGGGCGTTAACAACGGGTGTACCCTTAACGTGTGTTGTTCAAAGGTGTCCTAAAGCACTTTAACACTGGGAACCCTTACGCAAAATAAAACCATGTGGAAAGGGAGGAGTGGCTCAGTGGTTGGGACAGGGTACCTCAGGCCAGAGGGCCAGGGGTTCAATTCCCACATAGGGACAAGTAACCTCAGGCCAGAGGGACTGGGGTCTCTAGTCCCATAGCCACTCCTTGTGGCCTTGGGCAAGCCACTTAACCCTCCATTGCCTCAGGTACACTTAGATTGTGAGCTCTTTGGGCACAAGGGAATAAAAAGTGCCTGTTAGCATATATCTGTAAACCACTTTGACCCGGTGAAAGGTGGTATATAAGCACAGCTAAATAAATAAATAAATTTTATCGTCTGCAATGTGATGCACAGACAGGGGAGCCCAAAATAGTGATGATAGTTCTCTATTAACAGCAACAGCATAGTGCCCAAGTATGAAAGGGAACTTTGTTGATGGTGCAAATGGGGCAAAGGAGGTGGCACATGAATCATGCAATGGGGGTTGTTGGGGCACATGGTGAACTAGGCAGCTGCCCAGATGGCACATAACATAGGATTATAAATTATGCCATACTGTCAGACCAAGGCCCAGTATCCTGTATCCAACAGTGGCCAATCTAGGTCACAATTACCTAGCAGTTTCCCCAAAAGACACACAAGATCCACAGTGCTTGTATTGGGGCAAGCAGTGGATATCCCGGGTCCTCTCTAACAATGGTTTATGGATCTTTCCCCAGGAACCTGTCCAAACCTTATCTAAACCAAGCTACACTAACAGCCTGTACTACATCCTCCAGTAATGAATTCCAGAGTTTGATTACACATTGACTGAAAAAAATATTTTCAGCTAGTAGTCCTAAATGGGTTACATGGTAGCCTCATTGCATGTCCCCCTAGTTTTTTTACATTTTGATGGCGTAAACAATCAACCTACGTTTACCCGTTCCACTCTAGTCATTAATTTATAGACCCCTATCATTTCTCCCCTCAGCCGGTTCTTCCTCAGGTTGAAGAGCCCCAACCTTTTTAGCCTCTCCTCATAGGGGTGTCCTGCCATCCACATTGCCATCTGTGATGTCCGTCATGATCCCACAGTGACAGTGGTGGCCCACAGACATGCTACTGCAATGGAAAGGAGATGCACCACATGGGGCGGTCCAATGGTCCTGGCACCCCAGGCAGAGATCCCAGCTGCCTCTCCCCGCTGCAGCCACTGAACGCAGCTGTGGGGAAAGAGGCCAATAGTGCCAGCAACTGTAGTCCTCCAGGTAGCTGCAACATGCAGATGCTCAGGGGACTACCACAGCCGTGGCTGTTATCCTCTCCCTGAGATGTATTGTTGGCAGGCGGTGATGGGGTCCGTGCAGAGGCAGATGGTTGGAGCTGTATGGCTGCACATCACCAACACTGACAGCACACAGGCATGTCAGCATGGTGTGAGGGTGTTGGCAGAGGGGGCAGCTGCACCTGCCTGCAGCAGACTGAAGCCATCTCCTGGTCCTGTACACCATGCGCATTGCAACATGTGCTAAGGTCTATTTGATGGGAGGCATGTCAGTCCAGGGACTGTTAGTCATATGGCAGCACTGTGGCTCAGCACACAGTGTGTGACAGAGGGTCACAGGTTCAGGTACTGGCTGTGGATCATGCATTACTGCATGTCCCTGTGGCTAAACTTTAGCCTACAGTGCAGGTACAACACCAACATGCACAACCCCCAATGAATCAGCCAGCAAGGGTACAAACACGCAGACAGGCTCCACTATCCACAGCTGGATGGAGAGTCAGGCTGATAATGCTCACTCAGTGTGCTAGTATTAACATCAGAGTGTGCTACTATCTTCTGTACAATGAGCACATATTAACAATGCTTGAGCTGATATTGAGGCCAAAGTGGCAGACAGGAATGACAACCATCCCCATTTTTGCACAGCGTGGCAATATGAATATGTGTGCTTGTGTTTGTGTGTGTGTGTGTGTGTGATGTCTCTCCATTGTTTTGTGACTTTCTACACGTCACTGAGTCTTGCATTGCCTAAGCTGTTTCCAGCATTACTCTGTTCCTCATCATGCATATTTGCAGACTATTGTGGGTATGGCCTGAAACAGGGCAGATTGGCCAGCATGTGTCATCAGAGGTAGGGTCAATGGCTGAGATGCTGTAGTGCCCATCTGCCACGTGCATGGACTGGTGGCCACAGCATGTCATGCTGGGAGGGCACTCTCACTCTGACCGAGCAGTGACCATGGCACGGCTATGTATCTACATAGTGCTATATAGTGTCTGGTTCCATTGATGTGGGTGCACTTCTTTTCTTAGGGGCCTGATCATGAAACCAAATGCTGGGTGTCCATGCTGTTTATCGCAAGCCTGGGTGCACATGCAATGTGTCCTGACCATCGGACTGTCTGCAGTTGGTATGTGCATGGTTGGAAAACCCAGTGGTGGGCAGCAGGTGCAGTCTGATTGTGCTTGCTGTGGGTGATTGTTAGACCTAGGTGGGTGGGACAGGTGGTGTTCCACACCTACTCCCTGTGGTAACGAAAGTCCAACAGGACTCTGGTAACTTCCCCATGCAAGCCTAGATGTCCCCCCTCCCCTCACGGTAGTTGGCATCCATAACATCAGCAGTTTAACACTAGATAATGACATGCACTGTACTAGAAGAGTCCCTGTCCAACAGGGGAAGGACACAGAGCGAGATGTGACTGGCACATATTACAATTGTGTACGAAACAAGGTGACTAGCATAACACGCTGGCAGTGATGTGGATCTGCAGCAGGCCAGCAGAGAACATCTCTACCAATGCAGGTTCTGGGGACCAGGTGCTGGGCGCCCATCTTCACCCTCGGTGTGACCGCAGAAACTGCTTGTAGCACAGTTTGTAGCTGCTCTGTGCTTGTAGCACACACTGTCAGTGCAACTTACTGAGGTGAGGTGATGATCAGTGCATTCTCCTTTTGGTGGTCAGCTGCAGACTGCTGTTCTGCATTTGCACGGCATCATGGGTACTGGAGAGGCTACCTTATACTGGCACACAGCTGATGCAAACAGCTGGGCAGCAGACATTTTAGGCAGTTGCCTGCAGTTTCTTTGTATCCAGCCATTGCTATGCAGAGAGGTGTGGGGTGTAGCCTACTGGTTAGGGCAATATCTTCATATGAAGGAGACAGGGGTTCAAATCCTACTTGCTCTTTTTATGACTATGTGCTACTCAGAGCATTTCATTCCTGTAATGATCAGGGCTCTGCACATCAGTGCTGCCAACCCATACCACCCTCTCCTCAGCCACCATCCTTCCTTCAGCCCATCCATCTGTCTCTGTCAGCTGTGTGCAGTCATGTCATCTTGTGCAAGCTGCTACTCCATGGCCTATACTGGTACTCTTTTCTGCATTTTGGCTCTTCATGCACGCCTCTCCTGCGCCTGTTCTTCACGTCACCACTCTTGTTCTGTCTTCCTTTCACTGCACACATCCTGCAACTTCTGATTCCGCTGGGGACACATTTTCCCCATCCTATGCCACACACTGACATTGCGCCATTTTACATTGACACCCCCCAGTGTACAGTACAGCTGCTTCTCACATGCTCGTCCAAATTACTGGCAGGTCCATCGGCTCCCACCAGTCCTTCCATCCATCATCTTTACATTGACTTTCCTTGGTGCTCCTTTATCCAGCTTTAAGGTTATAGACATTTTCGCATGTTAAGATACATGCTTGACACCTTAACGCTTGTTGTCCTGTTATTGCGCGGTAAATGGCCTGTACGGCGCTTTACGCCAGAACGCCCCCTACCCGCCCAGCGCCTTTTTAGGACTAACGCCCCTTACCACTGCCGTTAATGCCTGTTACCTTAATGCACTTTAGTAAACATACCCCTAAATGTGACAAAGTCAAATATTCTTTAGGACACTTTCAAGTTTATTTATTGCAGTCATTTGACTGTTTATTTAATTGAAGAATTTTGTAGAGTGCAGACTCTAGTTTCTGCAAGGTGTTCAGTTCTATTTATGTATATTGTCTGCTGGAATTTCAAACTTGTGCACTTATCAGAAAATCAGTGATGCAAACAGCTGGACAAGCATGGAGTTTGGTCAGCTGCAGCTGTTTCTCATCCGGCTGTGCCTTTGAAGTAATGGGCTTTGAGAGGATAGCATTAGACTCAGGTGATACAGGACTCATTCAGCTTGTAGTAGCCTAACATGGCAGCACAAAATCTTAATGGATCACCAATAACATAAATTAGAACATATTAAAATAGCATTCATATAGGCGGCTCTTCTTCCCTGTTCAGTGCAAGGAATGGAAGTGAAGCAAGCATTAAAATAGCTTAACAGGAGATCCTCTTTCCAGAGCAGCTAGTTAGCCAGGTGCACTTCTGGTAAAAAAGACTATTGAACATTTTCCAGGGCCATTATTTTTTCCTGAGGAGTTTCATGAGAGAAATGTATTCAGCCCAAAACACAGAGTAAATGAACTAATTATGAAACAAAATGAATTCCCCAGGAACCTTGATCAGTTAACAGGGACCTCTTGGTTAAAAAAACCAACAAAACCAAACCTCATAGCACTGCAATATTTTAATACCTTATGTAATTTTATTGTATAAATGTTCAACATGGCAGCTTTTAAGGCAGGGTTTTCAAAAGACCTATTAAAGTGTATTTTAATTATGCTCAGAGGGAGGAAAAGAACAATGAAGGACAAAGGGTTAGGAAAAAGGCTTTGGTAAGAGCTTTGATAAAGAATATTAAACATTAAAATGTAAAATAATAGGCCACTATTTTTTTTATTGCCAGTTCACTCCCTCTTCTCACTCGTGACTCTCCTAGTGCCTGATGTATTTTGGATTTTTTTTTTTTGTTATATTAAGTGCCAAATTTATTTAAAGTTAGCTTTCAAAATGGTTTAATGAGCTAACTTTGACAGCTGGTTAATTCTTCCCAGATTAAAATCTCCCCCCTCTGACCAGTTAAATCTGTGCACACAATATTGTTGTGTGTCTAGGTTTAAGCAGACAAAAAGGGGGCCAGGATAGATGTGTGCTGGGGTTGGGATTAGTAATATAATCGATTAGCATGATATTCAGCTCTAAGTAGCTAAATTTGACTGGATAAACCTAGGTATTGCAATAACAGGTCTAAATCTATTGACCACACTACCTTCCTCCTGACTATAACAAATGAAATGAGCCCACTTCCTCAGATTACCCCACCTGCCCAGTGTTTTGAGAAAAGTGCACACAGTGGATATTCCTCTACTGCCCATCCCTCCAAATGTAACAAAAGTGTCTTGTAGCTTCTCTTCTCTCAATACCAATCTCCTGATATTTAATAGCCACCTCTCTTTTAGTTGGTGTACCCCAAGGGTCTGATATAGGCCCTCTCCTTTTCTCTATACCCAGTCCCTTGGTGCCATCATCTCTTCCCATGACTTTTAGTATCATTTTTATGCGGATGACTCTCAAATCTATTTTCACCTGACATTTCTCCTGCACTCCAAGCTCGTATCTCTGCTTGTTTGTCTGACATCGCTGCCTGAATGTCATACTGCCGTTTGAACATGGCTAAAACCAAACTTCTTATCTTTCCCCCTAAATCCTCCTCCCAGCTTCCTCTTTTCTCCAACACTGTTGACAATACTCTTCTTCCTGTTTCCTCAGCCTGTAACCTTGGGGTAATTTTTGACTCCTCTTTCCTTCTCACACATATTCAACAGATTGCCAAAACATTTTCTTTCTTTATAACATTAACAAAATTCACCCCTTCCTCTCTGAACACACATCAAAAACTCTTGTCCACTCTTTAGTTACCTCACTTCTTGACTACTGCAATCTCCTCCTTGCTGGTCTCCCTCAGTCATCTCTGTCCTCTTCAATCTTTTCAGAATACTGCTGCACGATTAATCTTCCACCAGTCCCGATACACTCATATAACCCCTCTTCTGAAATCACTTCACTGGCTCTCCTCCCGTTTCCATATCCATTTCAAACTATTTCTAATGTATAAATGCATTCACTCTACTGCCCCTTATTACCTTTCCTCTCTCCTTACACCCCTCCTCATAACTCCACTCCTCCTCTGTCTTCCTTCTCTCTTTGCCCTTTTCTTCTAATGCCAACTCCAAACTTGGATCCTTTCACCTTGCTGCTCCTTATGCCTGGAACAAGCTTCCTCTGTCCTTACATCAAGTCTCATCTCTCTCCCTCTTCAAATCCATGCTAACGGCTCATCTCTTTCAGGTTGCTTTTGGTTCTTAATCTTTTGTATTGGACAGTCTGTCTTACCTAGATTGCAAGCTCTATGAGCAGGGACTGTCTTATGTGTTTGTGCAGTGCTGTGTACACCTTGTAGTGCTTTATAAATGATTAATAGTAGTAGTAGTAGTAACAGAACTCCAAGTGCCTCCATTCCCTCTCTCAATCCTACCCCCATCTCCATCATCCTGAATTCCCTTAACTACCATAAGCCTCCCGACAGATCTCCAGGTGAAACCAGAAGAAGGTAGATACTTGCAATCCTTCGGACTTGGTGTTCAGTGTAGCTCCAATACAAATGCTGGTACCATGTTCTATCAGCATTGTTGTGAGAGCAATGCTAGATGCTAAGAGGACAAAGGTTTACAGCCTTCCTGGTAGCATCCAGCATTGCTCTGACTGAGCAACTTCAGACACCAAGTTGAGAGACAGTAACGGGCTCGTTCCATCCCAGATGTACACCCCTCTCTGTACATCCGGTTTGACTGGACATACAGAGGGGGTTGTTATTCTGATTCCTTGGGGTACATCTATGGTTATGGTTTAGGCATTTGATATACCGCTCTTTACTTACACATCAGAATGGTTTACATGTATATACTAACAGGTACTTTTTATTCTCTTGTACCCAAAGGGCTCAATCTAAGTGTACCTGAGGCAATGGAGGGTTAAGTGGCTTGCCCAAGGCCACAAGGAGCAGCCATGGGACTAGAGACCCCAGTCCCTCCAGCCTGAGGTTACTTGTCTCCATGCAGGAATTGAACCCCCAGCTCTCCAGCCTGAGGTAACCTGTCCCAATCACTGAGCCACTCCTCCCTCCAAGCACCTGTGGGATCAGAATCGTGATCAGTCATGTACGTGCAGGCCGAGACTGCGATTCAGCCAGGCCTGCAGGTACATGACAAACCCGACTAACTCAGTCAGGGCTTTTAAATGGAGCCGTGGCGCCATGGCGTCCGGTTGCCATGGCACTGTGGCTCCATTTAAAATCCGCGAGGCTGGCCTCTTGAAAAAAGAGCTTATTTCTCACAGCCCAACCCCCAATATGGCCTCCTAAGGCCAGGTTCCAGCTGTGGGGAATGTTCTCTGGTCCCACCGCGCCCTGACCACAAAAAAAAAACATCTGAGGTGGAATAACGTCCCCGCTCATGTCGCCGACCCTGGACGTACAGGGCCGACGTTAGAATCAGTCCTGTATGTCCAGGGCCTGCAACCGCTCACCGCCCGCCCACTGCCCGCCCAGACTCCGCCCCTGAGCTGTCACTTCCCTGCCCCCATCTAACTTCCCTGCCCCATCTAACTTCCCTGCACAATCGGTGGGGAGGTTAGATGCTTGTGGGGGAAGGCACAAATAGCGTCCATCCCCGCTATTCATGGCACAGAAGCGGGCCTAAGCCTATTCCTCTCCATAGCTTTGCCTGGGGAAATGTTGGAGGTTTTATAGGCTGAGGAAGCATAAGGGAAGGGGTGAAAAGGGAGCAGAGGCAGGTAGGCAGGAATAGGAGAAGAGATTGTCAGATGATACTTTTATTAAACAAATAGCAGAGTGGGTGGGAGATCTGGGGTTGACACTTAAAAAAAAATATTTGGTGGGTGGGAGCATCTGCTAAACATTTTTTTTTATATTGGGTGGGAGGGATAGGAAGAGGGAGAGAACTGGAGATTAGACAATCTATTTTTTTTTTCACTTAACCAGCTCGTGCTGATTTTCAGTTGTTGTTGTTGTTAAGTGTTGAGTTGATGCCGACTCATGGTGACCTTGTGGATAGTTGTCCTAAACTGTGGTTGGGCTTCAGTCACATGGCTAATTGTAAATAGAGTGGTATCCATAGCTGTTATTGTATTAATCCATCACATTGATGGTCTTCCTCTTTTGTGTTGACTTTCAACCTTGCCAAGCATGATGTCTTTCTCTAATGATCTTTCTCTTCGCATGATGTGCCCAAAGTAACAAGTCAAAGTCTTGTCATCTGAACTTCTAAGGAAAGCTTAGGTTTGATCTCATCTTCGCCTGCACCATAATTCAATGACATCGATTTTCTTCCTGTTTTTCTTCTTCACTGTTCAATTTTCACATCCATATGATGTTATTGAAAATACCATGACTTGGACAAGTTGAATCTTTGTACATAGAGATACATCTCTGCACTTGAAAATCTTGTCTTGGTTCTTCATAGCCATTCTACTAAGAGCAATATGTTGGCTGATTTCTTGACTGCTTGTCATTTCATTATTGATTATTGATACAAGTAGGTTAAAGTTGTTTGCTATTTCTATTTCTTCTCCATCAAGGATGAAATATTGATTTTGTCAATTGTGAGGATCTTTGCCTTTTCACATTAAGATGCAGGCCCATTTTAAGATTATGTTCTTGATTTTGATAAACAGATTTTAATGATCATCTTCACTTCGTGCTATAGTACTGGAACATGAGACCCCCAGGTCTGAAGGCACTCAACTAGCTACTGGGGAAGAGCTGAAGACTCTTCAGAGTAAAGCCAGCATTTATGATGTGGTTGGATCAAAGCCCTCGGGACGTCTGACTGCTGATGTAGCTGCACATGAAATGAGAGTCAGAAGCTGTAAAGATGTCTTATGCATTGGAACATAGAACGTACAAAGCATGAACCAAGGGAAGTTGGAGGTGGTGAAGAATGAAATGGAACGTGTACAACTTGATCTGTTGGGTCTGAAATGGACTGGCATCGGGCACTTTGGGTCTGAAATGGACTGGCATCGGGCACTTTGCATCAGATGATCACATGGTCTACTATGCTGGAAATGAAAGACAAAGAAGAAATGGTGTTGCATTTATAATAAAGAAGAAACTTGCAAGAACTGTAATGAAATACAATGCAGTCAGCGAACGCTTAATCTCTATTCATCTACGAGGAATGCCTATCAACACAACTATAATTCAAATATATGCCCCAACAACAGCTGCAGAAGAGAATGAAATTAAAGAGTTCTATGAACAAGTACAAGCTGAAATTGACAGAACATGCAAACAGGATATCCTGATAGTCATGGGTGACTGGAACGCAAAAGTTGGCAAGAAAGAAGAAGGCAAAGTAGTTGGAAAATATGGACTTGGCAACAGAAATGAAGCTGGAGAAAGACTGATAGAATTCTGCAAGACCAACGATCTATTCATCTCAAACACCTTCTTCCATCATCACAAGCGGCGACTGTACACATGGACTTCACCCAATGGATTGTATAAAAATCAAATTGACTACATCTGTAGAAGTCAACGATGGAAAAGTTCTATAACATCAACAAAGACAAAACCTGGAGCTGACTGTGGTACAGATCATCAACTACTAGTATGCAAACTCAAGCTAAAGTTGAAAAAGAGCAAACCACTCATGAATGCAGCAAAATATGACCTTGGGAATATACCACTGGAATTTAAAGACTGTCTGCAAAATAGATTTGCTGCTTTAGATACAAATGACAGAGCTCCGGAAGAGTTATGGAATGACATCAAGAAGGTTGTGTTGGAAGAAAGCGAGAAGTCTCTACAAAAGGTGAAAAAGCAAAAATGGATGATGGAAGAAACTCTGAAAATTGCCTAGAAATGCAGAGAAGCTAAAGCCAGAGGAGAAAGAAAGACAATAACAGAATTCAGAGATTTCCAATGTGCAGCAAGACAGGACAAGGAAAAGTACTACAATGACGCATGCAAGCAAATAGAAGCAGAAACTATTAGAGGAAGAACAAGATCGGCTTTCCTAAAGCTACGAGAGTTAAAGAAAAAGTTCCAGCCTCGAATTCGAATGTTACAAGATGCTCAAGGTTCTATGTTGAATGATGCTGAGAAGATCAAGAAAAGGTGGAAGGAATATACAGAGTTTTTATATGATAAAGATCAAGTGGACCAACAGCTGTTTCAACCTGTACCTTATGATCGGGAACCATTGGTGATGAAAGAAGAATTTAAAGCAGCATTGAAAGCCTTATCAAAGAACAAAGCACCAGGCATTGATAGCATTCCCATAGAAGTATTACAGCAATCTGATGCAGCTGTTACTGTACTTACTAGGCTCTGCCAAGAAATATGGAAGACAACATCATGGCCAACTGACTGGAAAAGATCTGTGTTTATACCAATACTAAAGAAAGGTGATCCAACTGACTGTGGAAATTATCGCACAATCGCTCTGATCCCAAATGCCAGCAAGATTCTACTGAAGATTATTCAAAAGAGACTACAACCATACCTGGAACAAGAACTACCTGAAGTGCAAGCAGGATTCAGGAAAGGGCAAGGAATGAGAGACATCATTGTGGATGTGAGATGGATCCTTGAAAAGACTAAAGAATACCAAAAGGATGTTGTGGTAAGGAGAGTGCAGCACAGCCCTGGAAAACAGAAAAAAATGAAACTTTTTCTTCTGTGTGGGGGAAGGGCTTACCAAAACACACGTTCCAGAATGAAGGTAGTGGAAAAAAACACACTTCAAAAGCCAGGCTCAGACCACACCCGTGGGTGGGGCCAGGAGAGGGACATCACTTTCAAACATTTAAGCTCACATGAACACAGAGCAAGGGAGGAAGTGAAAGCAGAACTCGAGGTGAAGACTTCAGAGAGAGTTCAAGCAGGAACAGAAACGGAAAGGGAACACAAGGCAGCAGGTGCAGTTCAGGCAACAGATTCAGTTGGAGACACGGGAACAGCTTCAGAGAAAGCAGTTGTGAAGGAGCCAGAACCAGGGCTAATCAGAATCCAGGAGAGAGGAAGTGAGAAGGCTGGCTGTAAGTAAGCTAGAGCAAGAAGTCTCAGACCAGACTGGAGAGGAACAAATCTTCAGTGCTGGAAAGCCTAGAGAGTCTGGAAACAGACACTGCAGTGATTCCCAAGGCAGCTCTGATTCAGACGACGCTACTTCCTGGAAAAGCCCATGCTGTAGGAGGTTCACAGCCAAGCTCAGAGGTAGGAGGGAAAAGTCTGTGGGGGTTAAGGAATATAACCCAGACTCAGAGATAAGCTTACAAGATTCTGAGGAAGAAACTGTATCTTGTAGAAAGCCTGCCAGGAAGAATGTTCCTATAGATAAGCTGAGAGAGACAAAGCCTTTAAAGGGTTTATTAAAGGGGAAGAAGTCTCATAGCTATACTACAAACCCAGAAGGGGGAAGGAAAGCTCAGTGGGAAAGACTGTTCAGACTTTTAAAAGAAGTTAAACTTGAAATTCCTGAGCCTGTTTTAAACCCAGTGACATAAGGCAGAGGAGGAAGACATGGAAATAGACCCTGGTGGAGAGGAACAGGATTCCACAGACTCTTTGATGGAATGCTCTTTCTGCATGACTTCAGATTAAGGAAAGCCTAACGGTTTAACTGAGAGGGAAATCCAGAAAACCGTTTATCCTGATTTTTATACAGGAAGCTTAGTATAGAGAGAAAGAACTCTCAAGGTTAAAGCACCAACAGTACCTGTGTTGAAGTGAATGTTTTAATGCAGCAATTTTCTAGTATTTTGTGCTGACAAGCAGATGTTCGGTAGCTAAAACCTTAGGCCGGTGAAGGAAGCTGTAGGTTTGCTGGACTCTGCTAATTGCCATTACTTTCAACTGTGTTTGTTTTTGGAAAAGAAGTTCTTCTGTTAAGCTGCTGGAAGAAACAGTTTGTTTATAGCACTGCTGGAATACAGTTTGGTGACAAAGTTTTGATTTGGAGAAAATATCCTTTTTCTGTTATGGTGTTCAAGATTTTCTGCAAAAGGTCCATTTGCAAAGCCTGACTGTAAAACGATAAAATTGAATAAATTTTTCCTGTGTTGGCCTGAAAACCACTTGGACTGTTTTTACACACAACTACACCTCCAGAGGTCTGAACCCTGGAGTTCAAGTAAAAATATAAGATATGTGATGGCCCGCTGCCTTCACTAGGCAACCGCCTAGTAGGGGTGGCGCCACAATATCTATTTGTGCTTTATCGACTATAGCAAGACTTTTGACTGTTTAAACCATGAGAAACTCTGGGCCACATTAAGAAGCATGGGTATACCAGAACACCTGATCGTACTCTTGCACAATCTGTACATTGATCAAGAAGCAACAGTTCGAACGGAACAAGGAGAAACAGAATGCAGACAAGGCTGCATACTTTCCCCCTACCTGTTTAATTTATATGAAGAACAAATCATCAGAGAAGCAGGATTGTATGAAGACAACAGAGGTGTGAAGATTGGTGGACGACTCATCAAAAACCTTCGCTATGCTGATGATACCACATTACTGGCTGAAAGTGAAGATGATCTGAAACATTTGCTTCTCAGAATCAAAGAACATAGTCTCAAAATGGGCCTGCACCTTAATGTAAAGAAGACAAAGATCATGACAACTGGCATAATCAACAAGTTCATCGTTGAAGGAGAAGAAATTGAAATTGTGAACAACTTTAACCTACTTGGATCAACTATCAATAAAGCAGCAACAAGCAGTCAAGAAATCAGACAACACATTGCTCTTGGCAGAATGGCTATGAAAGACCTAGATAAGATTCTCAAGAGCAGAGATGTCTCTCTCCATACAAAGATTTGACTTGTTCAAGCCATGGTATTTTCAATAACATCATATGGATGTGAAAGCTGGACAGTGAAAAAGACAGACAGGAAGAAAATTGATGCCTTTGAATTATGGTGCTGGTGGCGAATACTGTGTATACCATGGACTGCCCGAAGAACAAACTAGTCGGTACTAGAGGAGATCAAACCTAAGCTTTCTATAGAAGCTCAGATGACAAGACTTTGACTTTCATACTTTGGACACATCATGCGAAGAGAGAGATCATTAGAAAAAGACATCATGCTTGGCAAGATAGAAGGTCAACGCAAAAGAGGAAACCAGCAATGAGATGGATCGATACAATTACAGCAGTTACGGGTACCAGTCTGTCAACAATGAGCCGCCTGACTCAAGACCGAACACAATTTAGGATAGCTATCCAGAGGGTCGCCATGAGTCAACTCCGACTCGACGGCACTTAACAACAACTTCACTTTCAGCCAGTAATGTGGTATTGTCTGCATAGAGAAGGCTGAGTCTTCCACTATTGTATTCAGCCACTCTAAATCTAGCTGATCGAATTTTGACTGGTTAGATTAAGGTGAATTTTCAAAATTTGATGGTCAAATTTGTCTGCTCGGTGACTATTTGAAAATAGTCCTCTATATGTTTATGGCATTTTATATTTACAGCATTTAATATAGGGCTCGATTCACCCAGAAGGTGGAAATATATGGGTTTTCATTAATAGTATCAGCCATGGGAAATATTTATACTTAGAGTTATGTAATTTTGAATGTTTTTATTTGCATTAGCTATCGCTAGCCTGATACATTTTGTACTGCTCTGCATTTAAGTTGCTCCTATTATTGTTTGGTAGTACTTTACCACTTTTGGGGGGGGGGCGGGGGTGTTAATTAGCATTTTTGGTTTCAGGCATTGGACTCAGTGAGGTTGTGGGAAGAGAAGACTATTATGGAGTTATATATCTATTATACAGGTTCACCTGTGGGCAGCACCCTGTTTCATTACATCCTATGATAAAAGTTAAGAATGAGAGCATCAACTCTTTGATTCTTCTATCATTTGTTTTGTGAAGCTATAAATTGAGGTATTGTTTTATGTATTGCTGACTAAAATCAGAAAAAAGAAAAGAATCTGAGAAACACGATGCAGAGGCAAGCAGACTTGGGAGCGAGAAGAGACCGGTACTCGACCGGAGAAGAGCAAATTTTTCTGAGGGGAACAGACACACATCCGATAGGCTCCATGGAAAAAAGGAGACTGAGGCAAGATGGCACTCTTAGATGGGAAGGGGACCACACAGGCATGATGTATCTTTCAAAGGCTTTCTTGAAAACTGGGGAGAGATTACAGTGCGGGCTTCATTAGCGCCGACATCACCTATATGTGAGGACTGGCTTCCTGTTTGATCCCAGAGAAAGGACCAACAGCTTAAAGATGGCATAGCAATACAGCTTACTGAGGTAAAGGACTAATTGAATGATCAAGAAAATTGAAGCAGGCATTCAAATTTAAGATTCTACGGGATCCATGAAGGGGTAAAAGAGAGAACATTAAAGAACTGTTGAAGACCTGTTTCCTGACTTGCCTTTCATTCCCCAGTTTGTCCACTAATTGCTGGCTCTCCAATTACTGCTGCCTAACTCCACTTCACTTCTTCAGTGGAGTGGTCCCTACTATTTCTGATTCCTGTTCCACGTCTTTTTCCTTCTGCACACCTGGCTTCTGCACCATGCCTGCACTATTACATCCTATCCTGGACCCAACCTCTCTAGTATGCTCTTGCTCAGGGTAGGCCCTAACACTAGGGCTCATTGGTTACTATCATCACTTCATTCTAAACTTCGCAGAAAAGGCAGAACTGTTAATCCACCTGCTGCAGAAGAGGACACCAGAGAAGATTTCATGGTCCATAGAATTGGAAGAGGTCTGATGAGCCCTGACTTCAATCACTCTATAATTGTACAGATTGATGCCTCTGATATAGGCCTGGAAGTTGTGTTAGACAAGCAGAAAGAAGGCCAGGAACACTTGCCTATTTTGCCTAGTGCTGTTTTGGACTTACTGACCCAAAGAGTAGTGGTCACAATCTTGTTAAATGAATTGTTTATAGCAATATGTGCTTTGCTAAACAAGATTGCTATACTATGCACTTAATTCCTGATAAGGGCCAGTGAGCTCCAGTTCACTTGAGATCTGATGTCATCAACAGGGCTGTTCCTCTACTTAATATACTATTTCTATGCATGGCACTACCGGTGCACCACATGAAGGGGCTCAACAAAGAGGCATACCCCTTTATGTGGTCCTTCATGCAGCCATTCAGATGATCACTGGAAACAGCACAAGCACTGGCAAGTCAAATGCAAGGCATTGATAAGGCAGGCAAAGAGAGAATTTGAGAAGAAGCTTGCTGCGGAAGCAAAAACACGAAATAAAGACCTTTTCAAGTACATTTGTAGCAAAAAACCTGTGAGAGAGTCAGTTGGTCCATTAGATGATAAAGGGGTTAAAGGAGCACTAAGAGGCGACAAGGCGATAGCAGAGAGACTGAATGAATTCTTTGCTTCGGTCTTTACTGAGGAAGATGTAGGGATGTTACCCATGACTGAAGTGGTATTTAAAGGTGCGGAAGAATTGAAGGAAATATCGATACATCGGGAAGATGTCTTACAACTATTAGATAAACTGAAGAGTAGCAAATCACCTGGGCCGGATGGTATACATCCAAGGGTGTTGAAAGAACTGAAATATGAGATTGCAGACCTGCTATTAGTAATCTGTGAACTATCATTAAAATCATCTCTAATACCTGAAGATTGGTGTTACATTGGCGATCCTCCAATTTTTAAAAAGGGTTCCAGGGGTGATCCGGGAAACTACAGACTGGTGAGCCTGACGTCAGTACCGGGAAAAATGGTAGAAACCATCATAAAGAATAAAATTACTCAGCATGTAGATAGTCACGACCTAATGGGAGACAGCCAACATGGCTTTAGACAAGGAAGATCTTGTCTTACTAATCTGTTATGTTTTTTTGAAGGAGTGAATAAACAGGTGGACAAAGGTGAGTCGGTTGATATTGTGTATCTGGACTTTCAGAAAGCCTTTGACAAGGTCCCTCATCAGAGACGTTTGGCAAACCTAAAGAGTCATGGGATAGGAGGCAGTGTACTATTGTGGATCAGGAACTGGTTAAAAGATAGAAAGCAGAGGGTAGGGCTAAATGGCCAATTTTCCCAATGGAGAAAGGTGAATAGTGGTGTACCCCAGGGATCTGTGCTGGGTCCGCTGCTTTTTGACATATTCATAAATGACCTGGAAAGTGGAATAAAGAGTGAGGTTATCAAATTTGCAGATGACACAAAACTATTTAAAGTTGTTAAAACCCAAGAGGATTGTGAAAAATTGCAAGAGGATCTTGATAAATTGGAAGACTGGGCATCAAAATGGCAGATGAAATTTAATGTGGACAAGTGCAAGGTTATGCACCTAGGGAAGAACAACCCAAACTATGGTTACATGATGCAAGGTTCCACATTAGGAACCACCACCCAGGAAAAAGATTTAGGCGTCATTGTGGATACCATGTTAAAACCCTCGGCCCAGTGTGCAGCGGCAGCCAAGAGAGCAAATAGAATGCTAGGTATGAAAAGGAAAGGAATGGAAAATAAAACAAAAGATATTATAATGCCTCTATATCGTTCCATGGTGAGACCGCACCTTGAATATTGTGTGCAATTCTGGTCGCCGTATCTTAAAAAGGATATAGCGATTTTAGAAAAGGTTCAGAGAATAGCCACCAAAATGGTAAAGGGGATGGAAGGATACTCCTATAAGGAAAGGCTAAAAAGGTTAGGGCTCTTTAACCTGGAAAAGAGACGGCTGAGGGGAGATATGATAGAAGTCTATAAATTAATGAACGGAATGGAACGGGTAAACATAGATCGATTGTTTACGTTATCAGAATATAGAAAGACTAGGGGACATGCAATGAAGCTACAGGGTAAACTATTTAAGACTAATAAAAGAAAATATTTTTTCACTCAACGTGTAATCAAACTCTGGAATTTGTTACCGGAGGATGTAGTAAAGGCTGTTAGTGTAGCTGGGTTTAAAAAAGGTTTGGACAAGTTCCTGGAGGAAAGGTCCATAAACCATTATTAAGAAGTGACCGAAGATATCAATGCTTGACCCAGTACAAGCATTGTGGAACTTGTGTCTCTTGGGGAAACTGCTAGGTACATATGACCTAGATTGGCCACTGTTGGAAACAGAATACTGGGCTTGATGGACCTTGGTCTGACCCAGTATGGCATATCTTATGTTCTTATGTTCTTATCACTAGGATTTTATATGATTATTTTCTGTGTGACTGGGTGACTTTTTAGTTTGATATTTAGGTGCTTTTTATTTATATTGGTATATTGTGTGGTAGTAGTGAAGAGGGTAAGAATGATTGGGGTGTAATGTTCTGGGAGTTATTATGTGTGAGGGAAATGTTTGTTTTCTTTTTTGTGTGTGTGGATATTGGGGGTTGGGTTAAATGGTTATGGAATAGGCAGCAATGGGTGGAATTTAGTTTCTGTAGACAGAATGGAAAGACTTTCTAACCAGGTGCTTGTTCCTTTGCTTAAAGATACTGAATATGTGGGGATGATGTCAAGGTTTAAAAGGGCTGTTTTAGAGGATGCTTTTAGTCTTGAAGTCAAATTATTGAATAATAAAGTACAGGTTATTGTGGATTTGCTACTACTGAAACATTTGATATTTTAGTGTTAAATTGAGGCTGCTGATGTTCTGATTTACCAACAATTATGTCATGGGGAAAGTGGGGAGAGTGTTGCATTTTTGCTGTTTTTAGGGATGTTTTGTTATAATTAGGATTTATTTAGAACAGGTAGGTGAGTGTGAAGGGGTGGTTTTGGAGGTATGTGGGGTGTTATTTGTGATCTTTAGATCATTGGAGGTGAAGATGACATGTTGATGAAATCGACAGTGAGGGGATAGTTGGCGTCGGGATCCTGTCATTATGGGTAGTTCTAATGTTTATATAGGAAATGGGAGCAGACAGGTGGTATAGAAGGTTTTGGATCTTATGAAGGGTTAGAGTTTTCTCAGTTGGTTAATTTCCTTACCCTTATTAGGGGGCATGCCCTCAATTTTATTTATGTACTGGAGGGACAATGGGAGCAGTGAGTGCTGCAGGATTTGAGGAGTAAGACCAAGTAAGTTTGTCATTCCCTCTTTCTTCCTTGTCAGGCCTGGGACAGCAGCAGCAATACAAGAAACATGTCTTTAAGGCCTTACTGTGCTAAGAACATAAGATTTGCCATACTAGGTCAAACCAATGGTTCATCAAGCACAATATCCTGTTTTCTAACAGGGGTCAATCCAGGTCACAAGTATCTGGCAGGATCCCAAAAGTTAGACAAATTCCATGCTGCTTATCTTAGGGTAAGCAGTGGATTTCCCCCGTCCACTTTAATAATGGTTTATAGACTTTTCCTCCAGGAACTTGTCCAAACATTTTATAAACCCAACTACACTAACAGCATTTACTACTCAGGGGCAGCCCAAGGGGGGTGCGGGGCCTCATTTGCATAAACATTTGCATAATGTTACCATACACTAATTTTTAGTAAACATGCCTCTTAATGAATGTATGGATAAAGAAAGACTAAAAGATTTCTACACTACTATAATCCAGTGCCAACCACCAGGAACATTAGGAACTACTACAAACACTGCTCATTTTTATTTTTTTTTTATTGGGTGGGTGCTCAGTTTCAGCAGAGTATCCCAATTGAAGTTGGGGAAAAGCTGAAACCTGTTGTATGGGTGCCTGTTCCAGGTGAGGACAGGGTGGTGCCTGATGATCAGGTCACCCTGGCCGACATTTGGAGAGTGGTAACCCATATTGAAAATTCCTTAGTACCTACCGTTACACAACTTTGTGGTTTCTCTTATGAGATTACCACTCAGTTGTTTGAGGTGGATAATAAGGTGGGGAATATTTCCACTCAGGTTGCTAATTGTGAGAGCCAATGTCAGGCTCTTAAAGCTGTTAATTCTTCTCATATAAAAGAGAGTTTGTTTTTGCATAACAAGATGGAACAGTATGATAATATGTTTCGTGCAAAAAATATCCGATTGTTAAATTTTCCTCTTTGTCATTTACTTTCTACTGAAATTCTACTGAGAAAGTATTTTAGAGAGGTTCTGGGACTAGCTACGGCTGACTCCATTGTCCTCTCTAAGGTTTATTACCTAACTGGTAGGAGGCTGTCTGTGGGTCCTCCGGGGAGTCCGGGGGGGTTTGATGTGGTTCAGGGCCAGGATTGCCTAGAGCTCACCAAATTCCTAGAGGACTCCCAAGATAATATTGCCTCTAGAGCTACCTTGGTGGTTTCTTTTGCCTCAGACCAGGATAGAATGCTTGTTTTTCGCAATTACTTTAAGAATATGTCTGCTCTGTTTTGTGGTGCTAAGGTTCAAATGTTTCCTGATATTTGTAAAGCGACACAAACTAGGAGGCAGGCCTTTTTGGCTCTTAAACCTAGGGTGGTCGCTCTTTCCGCTACATTTTTTCTTAGATACCCTTGTAAATACCACTGCTCATTTAGAACCCATAGCAAACCCTCCATATCGTAACAGCACTACCAGGACTCACAAAGCACCATACTCTACTTATCAAAAGGCAACACTGCAAATATTAAACCAATACATTTCAGAGAATAACAATACATGATCTACTGGTGAAAGAGAACAAGTGGCAATGTCAAATAGGAATTACATAAACAGAAAAGCTCAGCTCATTGCACATGCAGAACATAGACCATCACCAAACAAGGAATCACAATTTAGAAACAAGAAGACACTAATTAAACTCGGAACCCCAAAAGTCAAACATGGAATGTACAACACTGTAGAAATAAAACTATAAATTAATTTCCTCTTGTACTAAACAAAGCGCAGTCGTTAATGATGCACATTTTCCAGAGCTGACATATTCTAGTTAATAAATTCAAAATAAAGAGATTTTTCTACCTTTTGTGCATTTTTTTTTCAGCTGCAATTGCTCCAGTCACTTTCTTCTGGTTTCTTCGTGACTTCTGCTAACTCTCCATTGTCTGCTGTCCATTTGTCCTTTCTTCTCTCTTCTAGTTTTTTTCCATTCTCTCGCTACATCTGCTTAACATACTAATCTTTCTCCTTTAGCTCTTTCCTCATTCCTATTTCATCCACTCAAATTTTACCCCTCCATCCTCATTCCCCACTTACTCTCCCAATACCCGGCCAATTGTAGATTTTTCTTCCCTCCTACACAAAATATTTTCCCCTCTCCATTTCACTCTCCCAGGCCCATCCCATTCTAATCATCCACCAACATCAGCTCCCTTCTAGTCCCTGCATCAGCCCATTTACAGTCCTAGCCCCCCATCAGCCCATTTCCAGTCCTAGCTCCCCCATCCATTTCCAGTCCTATCCGAGTCCCTACATCAGCTCATTTCCAATCCCAGCCCCCCATAAGCCCATTTCTAGTCCTTTCCTAGCCCCACCATCAGCCCATGTCAAATCCTAGCTCCCCTCCACTCAGCCTATTTCCAATCCAAGCCCCCTATGAGCCTACTTCCAGTTCTAGCCCCTCCATGAGTCCATTTCAATCCAAGCCCCCACCACAGCCCATTTCCAATCTTAGCACCCCCCAACAGCCCATTTCCAGTCATATCCTAGCCCCTCCATCAGCCCATTTTCTGTCCTAGCCCCCCCACTCAGCCCATTTCCAGTCCTAGCTCCCTCCCCTCATAGCCCATTTCCATTCCAAGCCCCCCTCCCCATCAGCTATTTGCAGTTCAAGCCCCCCTTCCACTCAGCCCATTTCCATTCCAAGCCCCCTCCCCATCAGCTATTTGCAGTTCAAGCCCCCCTTCCACTCAGCCCATTTCCATTCCAAGCTCCCTCCCCATCAGCTATTTGCAGTTCAAGCCCCCCTTCCACTCAGCCCATTACCAATCCTAGCCCCCCCATAGCCCATTACGAATCCTAGCCCCCCCATAGCCCATTACCTGTCCTAAGCCCCCCATCACCCCATTACCAGTCCTAACCCCCCATCAGCCTACTTCCAATCCTAACCCCCCATCAGCCCATTTCCAGTCCTAGCCCCCCCCCATAGCCCATTACCAGTCCTAGCCCCTCCATCAGCCCACTTCCAGTCCTAACCCTCCATCACCCCATTTTCAGTCTTAGCCCCCACCATAGCCCATTACCAATCCTAACCCCCTCATAGCCCATTACCAGTCCTAACCACCTCCCCTCCATCAGCCCAGGTAAATTAAAAAAGAAAAAAAAAACCTGGCTGCTGCTGCTGCCACTGCTGCCTTGGCAGCGGCAGAATCAAGTGTCCTGTGGCCCCCCTGCCTGACCAGCAGAGCCCTCCCTGAATCAGTCCCCTTGGCGCCGGCTTTGAGAGCCGTGAAGGGAGAGTTTCTCTCGCGCGGCTCTGTTAAGCTCGCTGGCGCTGATGGGAAACGGGCATTTCAGAACCGCGAGAAAAGGAAACTCTCCCTTCGCAGCAGCAGACAGGTTTTTTTTCTTTTTTAATTTACCTTGGCTGATGGGCCGAGATCTTTTAATGCAGAATGTTGCCCCCTGAAACGCGGGGCCCTGTGCAAACAACATTCTTGCTCAATGGATGGGACGGCCCTGTTACATAGTAAGATAGTAACATAGTAAGTGACGGCAGATAAAGCACAGTTACTTACCTGTAACAGGTGATCTCTGGGAACAGCAGGAATAAGTCTTCACATATGGGTATGTTGGTACTGACGGACCCTGCGCGGGAACGCTCCCCAGCGTCCCAAAAAAGGAAAGCTTTTGGGAGCATCCCACAGCGCCTGCATGCTGCCTTCACGCCTTTCCTAACCGCCTCTCTCCAGTTCGAGTTTTAAAGCTGAGACAAAGATAGAGAGAGGAAAGGAAAGATAGATAGAGAGATACAACTCCTAGGGGAGGTGGGTGGGTTGTGAAGACTTATTCCTGCTGTTCCCAGAGATCACCTGTTACAGGTAAGTAACTGTGCTATCTCCAGGAACAAGCAGGAATGAGTCTTCACATATGGGGACTCCCCAGCTAGAGATGCCCGGGAGATCCCCAAGGTTGTGAGACCCTGAGAAGGGCTCTACCTCCTCCCATGGATCTCAGGCATCCAACCAGGGATGGAGGGTAGGAGTTGATTAAGCATGGAACAGGTGTTTGAGAACAGCCTGACCAAACAAGGCATCCCGACGGGAGTCCTTGTCCAAGCAGTAATGGGCTGTGAAGGTATGAACCGAGGCCCAGGTGGCCGCTCGACAGATCTGGTCGATGGACACAGAATTTAGATGAGCCATAGAGGTTGCCATGGCCCTCACATTGTGAGCTGTGACATGGCCCTCCAGAGAAAGGTTCTTACTCTGGTAGGCGAAAGAAATACACTGAGCAATCCAATTTGACAGTGTCCTCTTAGAGACTGGAAGTCCCAAATGAGAGGGATCAAAGGCAACAAAGAGTTGAGAAGACTTTCTATGTTGCTGTGTCCTTTGCAAGTAAAAGGCAAGAGCCCTCTTACAATCCAGGGTATGAAGATTCCTCTCTGCACTTGATGCATGAGGACCTGGAAAAAAGACAGGTAAATATACCTCTTGGTTAAGATGAAAGGGTGAGACCACTTTAGGCATAAAGTGTGGATTGGTCCTAAGGACTACCTTATCATGATGGAACCTTGTATAAGGTGGATTAGCCACTAAGGCTTGCAGTTCACTGATGCGGCGAGCTGAGGTGACTGCAATAAGAAAGATAACCTTCCAGGAAAGAAATTTCAAGGAGGTAGTGGCTAAGGGTTCAAAGGGTGGCTTCATGAGCTGACCAAGAACCAGACTCAAGTCCCATGCCACTGGAGGTGGTCTAATGGGAGGTTTAGTTAAAAGAAGGCCTCTCATGAATCTTGCAATAAGAGGATGAGAGGAAACAGGTTGTCCATTGAGAGGCTTGAGAGATGCTACAATAGCACTCAAATGGACCCTTACTGAATTTGTCTTGAGGCCTGCATGGGAAAGATGCAGGAGATACTCTAGTAAGGAATTCAAAGGTATTGCTAGAGGGTTAATACCCTTCTCAGCACACCAAATGGTAAACCTTTTCCATTTAAAAGCATAGGAACGTCTGGTAGAAGGCTTTCTGGAAGCATGAAGGATATCCCTTACTTGCTGAGAAAGATGCCAATCTTGAAGGTCTAAGCCTTCAGCAACCAAGCCCCGAGATGGAGAGATTGGGGGTTTGGGTGCCACAACGTTCCCCCCTCCTGAGACAGGAGATCTGGAGCAGACCCTAAGTCCAGGGAGGGAGCTTGGAAAAGATGCAGAAGTAGAGGGTACCACACTTGGCATGGCCAACGTGGAGCTATGAGGATCATAGTCCCTCGATCTCTCTGAAGCTTGAACAGGGTCTTGGGAATTAGGGGAATGGGTGGAAAGGTGTACAGGAAGTCTTGACCCCAATGAAGGAGGAAGGCATCCTTGGCCTGAACTCTTTGACACGGAATTCTGGAACAGAATCGGGGAAGTTTGGCATTCCACGAACTTACGAAGAGGTCTATGTCCGGGGTTCCCCAAATTCGAAAGATTCTGACTATCTGGTCCATATGAAGGGACCATTCGTGTGGAAGCAGAACTCAACTGAGTCTGTCTGCCCAAGAGTTTTGAACTCCTGGAAGGTATACTGCCAGAAGATGAATTTGATGCTCTCTGGTGAAGGCCCACAATCTCAGAGCTTCATTGCAAAGCGACAGAGAGCCAGTTCCTCCCTGCTTGTTCACATAGAACATGGCTACTTGGTTGTCCGTGTGAATGAGGACTGTCTTGTAGCTGAGCAGGGTATGGAAGACTCTGAGAGCCAAGAAGATTGCTCTGAGCTCTAAGAAGTTGATATGTAGGGAGGTCTCCTGTGGGGACCAAATGCCCTGGGTGGAGAGGTCTTGAAGATGAGCTCCCCAACCCTTTGGAGAGACATCTGTTGTAAGGATTGCTTGGGGTAACAACTGTTGGAAGGGGGACCCCAGCAACAGATTTTGAGTGGACTTCCACCACTGGAGAGACCAAAAGAGGCGCCTGGAGGTTGCTATTTTGTCTGACAGACTTCCAGATGCCTGGGTCCACTGGGTGGACAAAGTCCATTGAGCTGCCCTCATGTGAAGGCGAGCATAAGGGACCACATGCACAGTGGATGCCATGTGGCCTAGCAGTTGTAACATCTCTCGAGCAGTTAGGTGGGTTTTTAACTGAATCTGAGAGGCTAACTGCACTAAGCGTAGGCAACCGGCCTGGGGAAGATAGGCCCTTGCAGTTGTGGTATCCAGCAAGGCCCCTATGAACTCTAGAGACTGAGTAGGGGTGAGTTGGGACTTTGGAATGTTTATAACCAGTCCCAGATACTGCAGGACATGCATTGTGCAGGCTAGGGAAGTCTGGGCCTCTGACTGGGATGGAGCTCGGATGAGCCAGTCGTCCAGATATGGGAATACGAATATTCCTAGAGTGCGTAGAAATGCAGCTATTACTGCCATGCATTTTGTGAACACTCTTGGAGCAGAGGCCAGACCAAAGGGAAGCACCTTGTATTGATAGTGCTTTCCCTGATAAAGGAACCAAAGGAACCTTCTGTGTGCTGGATGGATGAGTATATGGGTATACGCATCCTTGAGATCTAGAGAACAAAGCCAATCCTGATTCTGAAGGAATGGAAGGAGAGTACCTAGAGAAATCATCTTGAATTTCTCCTTGCATAGGAATTTGTTCAATTCTCTGAGATCTAATATGGGTCTGTAACCCCCTGTTTTCTTTTTTTTTTTTTTTTTAATTCTTTATTTTCGTTTTATAACAACAAAGGAAAAGGAAGACATACAGCTAAAAGACAGATACATAACGTGTAATACATACACCAAAATAAACCCCTACCACCCCCCTCCCCCCTGCTTCTTCTCTAGAAAACTAAGCATTCCCGAAGCGGGCGTGTACTTACATTATTGTGTTACGAAACCTAACGGTGATCTAAAACATGATGAGTGCGTATTATACAGGCATGTTGGAGCAATAAGCAGATTGTACATAATCATTAAGCATCTGCCATTTAGACAAGCGAGAGTGAGTTTGGACATGGGGAATAGCTCTCCTAGGTATCTGCTCATATTTACTATATAAGCAGACGAGGTTCCACCATTCATTGACAGTAAGTCGAGAGCTATCCTTCCAATTCCTCGTGATTAAGCATATGGCTATACCCAGCATGAAATCAAGGAGAAAGCGACCCTTCTTAGGAAGAGAGGGGACCTCCGCCACAGAGCGGAGTCCCACAACCTTCCAAGAGAGAGGTTCATGAAAGTGTAAGATAGATTGAATACGACCCCAGACCCGCCCCCAATAGACCTGCAGTTGAGGACATTCATAAATAACATGAGCGAAGGTTCCCACAGCAGTATGGCAAGACCAACACAGGTCCCTAGCATTTGGGTTCCATTTGGCTATTTTTTCTGGGGTATAAAAGCATCTGTGTGCAAAGAAGAAGAGAGTTTGGGTAACAGAGGCAGACCGGGAAACCCGCACTACTTTACTCCAGAAAACGCTCCATTGCACAGGGGTTAAAGTGGTTTGCAGTTCGCGCTCCCAGGCTTGTTGGGCTCTAAAAGTGTCCGTGTCTGTACCCTGACATATTATTTTATAAAAGTTAGAGGCTACCCCATGTGTACTACTAATGGAGTGAACTATCTCTAATAGCCCATCCTCAGTAGGGGCAGAGGGCGGCATGATTCGAGCACTTTTGAGGCAGTGTTGAAGCTGCATCAATTGAAAGTAGTGTTTCGCTGGTAACACAAATTCCTTTTGTAAATCAGAAAAGGTTTTCCAACGAGCTGCAGAGAAAAGCTGTTGGGGTGTCCAGATCCCCCTGGAGTACCAGGGTTTCCAGGCTATTGTTCTATTTAGGACTTGAATTCTGGGGTTATTCCATAGCGGGAGTCCGTCCTGAGGACATACATTCGGGCCCAGTGATAGAATGAGAGT
This sequence comes from Ichthyophis bannanicus, assembly GCA_033557465.1. Classification (NCBI taxonomy): domain Eukaryota; kingdom Metazoa; phylum Chordata; class Amphibia; order Gymnophiona; family Ichthyophiidae; genus Ichthyophis; species Ichthyophis bannanicus. The sequence continues at coordinate 521,372,033 of CM066036.1, read as the reverse complement.
GTTAAAGGCCGCAAGAGTATCGACAATCATTGGTGGATGGCGGGTGTCTACTTGATAGGACATACCGGGGAGATGGGTCAACGGAATTGGGCTACTAAGCTCCTCTTCTATGTCAAGCCAAACTGGTCTGCTGTCTGTTGAGGCATCTAGCCATCGGGCACCTTGCTTAAGTAGAAAGGCTTGATGATATCTAAGAAAATCAGGAAATCTGGTACCCCCTCGTTCCTTTGCAGACTGCAGTTTATGTTTAGCTATCCTTGGTGGCTTGCCCTGCCAGAGATAACGGACGAGAAGGCCCTCAATATCTTTATAAGTATGTAACGGAAGTAAGCATGGCAGCATTTCTAAAATGTAGTTCACTTTGGGGACTATCATCATTTTCACAGTTTCTAAGCGGCCCCACCATGTGAGAGATAAGGGAGACCAACGATTTGTGAGTTCACGGACTTTGGAGACTACCTCTTTGGCATTAAAACTGATAGTGTCTTCTAAAGGAGAACAGTAATGGACCCCGAGATACTTCACCATGCGGGATTGCCAAAGGAAGGGAAAGGCCTGCATGTCAGCCTCATGTACCCAGCGGTTCAGTGGGAATGCTACAGATTTGGTCCAGTTAATTTTATAGCCCGATAATTGTGAGTATCCGTCAATCAGATCCAAGACAGCTGGAACTGAATCGAGGGATACGAAGAGCATAAGGTCATCTGCATATGCAGAGAGTTTAATCTCCCTATGACTAAAGGGGACACCTCGAATACGTGCAGACTGTCTAATAAGGAGGGCTAGGGGTTCAAGAGCGAGATCAAAAAGCATTGGTGATAGGGGGCAACCTTGACGCGTGCCTCTTTGGAGGTTAAATGGCTGAGATTTGATGGCGTTTACACAAATACTGGCGACGGGTTGAGTATACATGACTTGGAGATATCGGAGGAAGCCCTCTCCAAAGCCATACCATCGGAGAACTGCAAATAAGAAGGGCCATTCTAGACGATCAAAGGCTTTTTCGGCATCCAGGGAAAGACCCACCCAGGGATGGTCGAGATTGGCAGCACTAGATAGCACATGGCACAAGGTCCGAGCATTGTCAGCAGTTGATCTGCCGGGTATAAAACCGCATTGGTCGGGGTGAATTAGGGTAGCCATCATGTCAGATAGCCGGGTGGCCAAGATCGTTGCGAAGATCTTATAGTCGGCATTAAGTAGGGAGATTGGACGATAGTTGGCGGTCAGTAGCGGGTCTCTGCCTTCTTTCTCAAATACAACCACATTAGCTGCAGAAAAGGATCCCAAAGAGGATGTATCTACCGCAAGGGCAGTAAAATAGAGTTTTAAATAGGGAACTAAATCTGCACTGAATGTTCTGTAGAATTCGGTCGGGAGACCATCGGGCCCTGCGGCACGGCCCGAGGCTGTTCGTTTTAGGGCAGATTGGATCTCTGAAGTAGAGAAGGGTTCATCCATCGCATCCCTATCATCTTCAGAGAGGGTCGGCCGCTGAATGCCAGAAAGCAATCGCTCGAATGTCTCTGACGAGAACTCACATTCAGATTGATATAGGCGGGTATAGAAATCCCGAAAGAGCTCTACAATGTCGGAGTCTGTGGTCACTATGCCCCCTCCCTGTGGAGCTCGAAGGGCCGCAACGCGTTTGGCTTCTTTTTGACCTTTCAAGGCATTGGCTAAGAGTCGACCGGCTCGGTTATTTTCACGATAATATGTCCCTCGCTGAAGCTCAATACTCTTAGAAGCTGCAGTTGAGAGGATTGAATTATATTGAAAACGGAGACGCTGTAATCGAATTAATACACATGGGTCAGTGCGTGAAGTTAGAACTCGTTCGCCTGCCTTTATTTGTTGGTCTAGTATGAGCAGCTGCTGTTTACGTTGTTTCCGCAGGCGGATTTGATAGCTAGTGATCGTTGCCCGAATGGCCGCTTTGAAGCCCTCCCACCAAGCCCAATTCGCAGTATCTTGGGGTAGATTAAAATGGAAGTAATCCTGTATGGCTGCTCGAATTTCTGACTGGAACTCTGGCTGAGTTAACAGGGCTCTATCAAAGAACCAGGCTCCCGAGTGTCCCTGGGGTACAGTAGTGTTTAATTGAAAGGAAATGGCAGCATGATCTGAAATATGTTGGGAGTGAATCTTTGCAGTGTCCACCTGAGGAACTAGCAGTTTTGAGATTAGAAAGAAGTCTATGCGAGACTGAGATTTATGAGGGAAGGAGAAGAAGGTAAAGTCAAGCTCATTGGGGTGTAGTAACCTCCATAGATCAACTAAAGCGAGATCCTTAATCAGGGAGGTAAGCGTGGCATGACTCTTGGGGGGACCACTCGTCCTAGGCGGCTGTTTGTCAATCAGGGGATCAAGGACTAGATTGAAATCCCCCCCTATGATCAATGAAGTATTAGCAGAAGCCTGCGCAACCTGAGCAATGGTAGCAAAAAAGGCAGGGTCATCAACATTAGGAGCGTAAAGGCATATACATGAAACTTCAAGGCTACCTATCTTGAGGTGAACTCTAGACCATCTACCTTCTGTATCTGAGCTAGTCGCAATAACAGTAGCATGCAAAGATTTCCTAACCAGTATGGCAACCCCACATTTCTTAGAAACGGCTGGGGAATAGGCGGCCACCATGTAAGGTTTAATATTGAGTTTAAGAGTTTCCTTCGAATTTAAATGCGTTTCTTGGAGAAAAATCAGATCCGCTGCTTCCTGACTGAGGTAGCTTAGGATTTTCTTCCGTTTTATCGGATTATTGATTCCTTTTACGTTCAATGAGAAAATCTTACATGGTGCCATCAATCGGTAATAGACATTTTAGGTAAGGGCGCTTGATAACATATAACATAAGCAGAATCTGTACAACAATGTCATAATCACCGAGTATTCTGGGTAATACACCCCATATTGAAAAGTATGTACCAACGTATCTTAGAGAAGAAGCAAAACCCCCAAAGAATATGGCGACCATAAGTCTGCGGGAGGAGGCCCTAGAGAGGAAATAGAAAGACATGTAAAAAAAAGAAAAGAAACACCAGAGTCCATAATAACACTGTCTCTGATACTCATCAAGGCTGCTGTGGGTAGATGGAGTCGGGTCACAGATACCATCAAAAGTAAGGCCACAGACTGCCCACGCCAGACTCTTTGCTAGGCTGCGGCAGATCCAATATGGCAGGTACAGCGGATATGAGGAGACTTGCAGGAATACTCTGGAAGTCAGCGCATCAAGTCGGCTTCTTTGGAATCCAAAAACTCCGCTAGTAGATCAGGGTCCTCAAATGTTCTTGTCTGATTGTGAAGCGTGACTCGGAGCTTGGCCGGGTACATCAGGCCATAGCGTGCTTGTAGTTGTTGAAGCCTCGGCCGGAATTCCAGAAAGCGCTTTCGGCGGTCGACCGTGGGTTTAGCCAAGTCGGGATAGAAGGAGATCTTGTGGCTCTCAAACTCCATATGGCCCTTTGCCCGAGAGGCACTTAGAATTTGCTCCACGTGTTGATATTTCAATAATCGAAAAATGATAGGCCGCGGGGTCTTCCTGTTGAGCGTTATGCTTGTGGGTACACGATGAGCGCGATCAATCTCCAAATCTTTGGTAAAGGTGATTTGGAGCAGGGAAGGGAGGATTTTGCATAAAAACTCTTTCATGTCTCCCGATTCCGCTCCCTCCGGTATGCCCACGAGTCGTATGTTGTTGCGGCGCGCTCTATTATTGCCATCTTCCACCTCTTTCTGCAAGGCCCGCACCTGTCGTTCAACTTTGTCGAGTTTGGACAACCGGGCCGCGTGGGAGTCCAATATGCTCTCCATTTTGTCCTGACGCGAAGAAAGCCCTTCTAGCTTGCTTTGCAGCACACCAAAATCTTCCCGCAGCGCTCGGAGTGCTTCACCGTTTGCCTGCACAAGGTTTTTGACCCCTCTAATCTCTACGAGGATTTCCTGCTGCATTTCGGGGCCCTCGCACAAGGCCGGCCCCTTCTGCGGGGACGGAGGTTCAGTTTTGGAGCGTTTGCCGTGAGAAGCCGCTGGAGATCCAAATTCCAGGCGCTTTGGTTTGGTCCCCGCCATCTCACCAATGTGCCCCGGCAAGATCAGAGTAGAAGTTCTAAGTTAGTGAGGTGTTAATTCAGGATTCTGAGTAGGCCTCTCGGGAGCCTCAGCGTTATGCGACCATCCCGCTGGACATCAGGCTCCGCCCCCCCCCCCTGTTTTCTTTGGAATCAGAAAGTAGGGGGAGTAGAACCCTGAGCCCTGTTGAAGAAGAGGCACTTCTTCTATTGCCCCTTGGGCAAGAAGGATAGAAATCTCTTGACCCAGAAGGTCGAGGAGAGATGTTGGAGAATTGAACTGTCTCACCATGGTGTGAGGAGGAAGGTTTAAGAAATGAAATTTGTACCCTTCCCTTATGATGGAAAGGGTCCACTGCTCTGCTGTAATTTGCTCCCATCTGGGAGCAAAGTGAGCTAACCTTCCTGGAATGGTGAGAGGCTCTGGTTCTTTTAGAGTTCTCTAGCTGCAAGTCAAAGGCCCTGAGGAGGCTGAGGCTGTTGGGCTACAGTAGGCCTTGCAGCCTTAGACTTGGCCTGTTTAGGTTGTTGACGCTTTGCAGCAAAACGACCTGCAGAAGATGTCTGCTGACCATAAACAGGATAATATCTTCCCTTCTTGGGAAAATATGTCTTTTTGAACAACCTCTTCTGGACAGGATTAGAGGTAGACTTTGAAAGCCTATCCAAAGCAGAGTTTTCTGCATTCATCTGGGTGGCCTTTGCTTGCCAATCTTTGCCAAACAGGTTTTCACCTGTACAAGGAAGATTTCCTAATCCATCTTGGACCCAGGGTTCCAAATCAGAAGCTTGTAACCAAGCAATTCTGCGTGCACCTATGGCAATGGCCGAGGCTCTGCTGGCCCCCTCAAAAGATTCAAAGGCTGCATGGTTAGAGAATTTGGAAACATCCTGGGCATGCTTAAGCCAGGTAAGAAAGTCCTCCCTTTTATCTTCTGGAAGAAAAGGGAGGAAAGTTTGCAGATGATCTGTAACTTCCTTCAGAAACATCCCCATATAGAGACTATAGGAGTTGATTCTGGCAACAAGCATACTGGCCTGGAAGATTTTCCTGCCAAAAGCATCTAAGGTTCTACATTCTCTTCCTGGAGGAGCAGATGAGTGCCTCTTTGCACTCTTTAACTTTTTCATAGCAGACTCCACCACAATAGAATGGTGAGGAAGCTGAGTTTTATGAAATCCAGGACAAGGAGGGACACGATACATGGTGTCCAACCTACGAGAAAGAGAAGAGATGGTGAGAGGAGTCTCCCATATGCCTATCATGTGGTCATAAAGGATCTCATGAATTGGCAAAGTGGCTGCTTCTTTAGGAGCCTTGGGATATTGCAAAATATCCAATTTTTTGGCTCTAGGCTCTGTCTCAGGGGCTACTGAGATAGAAAGCCCCTTGGCCACTTCCCTTATGAAGTCTTGAAAAGACAAGTCTTCTGGAGGGGACATTCTTCTTTTTGGAGAAGAAGGCTCCTGAGGAAGGAGTACCGATGCTTCGCCAGAGGCCTCTGATGCATCAGAGTCTTTGGAGGAATCGAAGTATTGCCTGTCTGGATGCTCCTGTAAAGCCCGATACGCATACCTTGTGGTATCGACATCGGGAGTCATCGGTACCGAATCGGTACCGATAGGCATCATCGGACAGGGTACCGCTGCAGTCGACACCGAAGCCGATGTCGATGCAACCGGTACCGGCACCGGAACCGATATCGGAGCCGGTACCGACAACGAAGCTTGTTGCGGTACCAGCGGCGTCGCAGCTTGTATGAATGCCGTAATGGCACGCTGCATGGTCAGAACATTCTGATCCATCGATGCCATGAATGTCTGGAGGTCGGTACCGGCAGATTCCACCGGTACCCCAGAACATTGCAACAGGTGATCGGTCGAGGCCGTGCCATCGATGTCAACCTGTGACCCCATAGGAGGAGCTTTGGAAGCTGGAGCTTCCCTCCAGGGTACATTTGCCGGTGCAGGATCCTCGAGGGCAAGCCCGGAGGCATCTCGATGCTTAGAGGGAGATCTACCCTTCGAGGACCGGCTGGACTTATGTTTGGTTACCTGAGATCCATAGGAGGAAGAAGAAGCCCTGGACGACGTCGATGCCACCGAAGCTACATCAGATGGAAACAGTGTACTGAGCTTGGCTGCTCGGTTCTGTAAACCTCTTTTAGACATCATGGAGCAGGATGCACAATCCGTGATGGAATGGTCAGGACCCAAACACTTAAGACACCAGTCATGGTTGTCGGTAAAAGAGATGGTACCGCTGCACTTAGTGCATTTTTTAAACCCGGAGGCGGGCTTTTCCATGAGGAATTTTTCTGTTAGGCCCAAGGCCCAAAGAAGAAAAAATACACTGAAGTGGAACGGAGTATTCTTTTTTTTTTTTTTTAAAGAAAAGAAAAAAAAGACCGGCGGTACCGGTCCGACGTCGAAGAAGGCAGACGCGCGACTAAAGAAATAAAATAAAATAAAATAAAGAACTTCTTCAGCAGTGACAGGAACACGACCTGCTGGCTCCGCGGAAAAGAAGAACTGGAGAGAGGCGGTTAGGAAAGGTGGGAAGGCAGCGCGCAGGCGCTGTGGGATGCTCCCAAAAGCTTTCCTTTTTTGGGACGTTGGGGAGCGTTCCCGCACAGGCTCCGTCGGTACCGACGTACCCATATGTGAAGACTCATTCCTGCTTGTTCCTGGAGATAGACCAGCATGGTCCATCTAGTCTGCCCAGCAAGATGGCAAGAGTAGGTGCACCTGTCGCTCTGTGCAGGCCACCCCTCCCCATGTCTGTTTAGGGGTGAACCCACCACTCCATGTAAAACACCCCTATTTGTTGAGACGTTAGATGGTTCAGAAGTTAGATGGTACCGTTTATTTTGTTTTCATCCTGTTGCTGTAAAGGGATCCACTGTGTTTGTCCCATGCCGTTTTGAATTCCATCACCATGTTTGCCCCCATCACTTCCATCGGGAGGGCATTCCAAGCATCCACCACCCTTTCAGTGAAGAAATATTTCCTGACGTTGCCTTTCAATTTACCACCTTGCAGCTTCATGTTATGCCCTCTAGTTTTACAGCTTCCCCATCTTAGGAAGAGGTTTGTTTGTTCATCATTTCTCTTTAAGTATTTAAAGGTCTGAATCATATCTCCCCTGTCCCTCCTCTCCTCCAAAGTGTACATATTTAGGTCTTCAAGTCTCTTCTCCTAAGGCTTCTGACGGAGGCTCCAAATCATTTTGGTCGCCTTTCTCTGAACAGTTTCCAGTCTTTTTACATCTTTTGCAAGATACGGTCTCCAAAACTGAACACAGTATTCCAAGTGAGGCCTCACCAGTGACTTGTACAGTGGCATAAGTACCTCTTCCTTTCTGCTGGTAATCCCTCTTTGTATGCAGCCCAACATCCTCCTGGCCTTTGCCACCGCCTTGTCGCACTGTTTTGCCACCTTGAGATCATCAGATATAATCACACCAAGGTCTTTCTCCTGAACCGTGCATACCAACCTCTCACCTCCTATCGTGTACATTTCCCTTGGATTTCTGCTACCCAAGTGCATGACACTGCACTTTTTCACATTAAATCGTAGTTGTCAAGCATTAGACCAGTCTTCCAGCTTTTGTAGATCTTTCTTTATGTTAACCACTCCCTCGGGGGAGTCCACTCTGTTGCAAATTTTTGTGTCATCTGCAAAAAGACAAACTTTTCCATTCAGTCCTTCAGCAATATCACTCACAAATATATTGAACAGTGCCGGGCCCAGGACCGAACCCTGGGGCACCCCGCTAATCAACTTCCTCTCATCCGAGTGAGCTCCATGTACCATCACCTTCTGTTGTCTGTCAGTCAACCAATTTCTAATCCAGTTTACTATCTTGGGACCCATCCCCAAGCTACTGAGTTTATTGACAAGCCTCCTATGAGGAACAGTATCAAAGGCTTTGCTGAAATCCAGATAGATCAAACAAACAAACCCCCATGTGTCGAGTGACTACAAGTTCATATGAAAACAGAAAGTCATCGAAAAAACCATAAGGATTCTCCCAAAACTTTCAATGAGCTCATTGAAAGTTCATGGCTCATTGAAAGTTTTGGGAGAATCCTTATGGTTTTTTCGATGACAGAAATCCAGATAGATGACATCCATTGCATGCCCCAGATCTAGTTCCTTGGTCACCCAGTCAAAGAACTCAATCAGATTTGTTTGGCAAGACCGTCCTTCGGTAAAACCATGTTGCCTTGGATCTTGCAACCTGTTGGTTTTGAGAAAGTTCACTATTTGCTCTTTCAGGATCACCTCCATTACTTTTCCCGCCACCGAGGTAAGACTCACGGGCCAGTAGCTTGATACTTCTTCCCTGTCACCACTTTTGTGTAGAGGTACAACATTAGCCATTCTCCAGTCCTGAGGAACCTCTCCTGTTTCCAAGGATCTGTTGAAGACATCCTTTAACGGTCCTGCAAGAACCTTTCTGAGCTCTTTCAGTATCCTGGGATGTATCCCATCCGGTCCCATGGCTTTGTCCACTTTCAGTTTAGTAAGTTGTTCTAACATCTCATCTTCTGTGAATGGTGTGGTATCTACTTCATTCCTATTTTTATATTTGGGAGTCACAGCTGGTCCATCTCCAGGATCTTCTTTAGTAAAAACAGAGCTGAAGTATTTGTTTAGCAATTTCGCTTTTTCAGTGTCACTTTCCACGAGTCCTTTCCCAGCACTTCTGAGTCCTGCAATTCCAACTCTGATCTTCTTCATTTCCCGAATATACCTGAAGAAAGTTTTGTTGCCACCCTTAACATCTTTAGCCATCTTTTCCTCTGCCTTTGATTTTGCTATCCTTATTTCTCTTTTAGACTCTTTGAGCTTGATCCTGTATTCATTTCTGTGTTCTTCTGTTTGCAAGCTTTTGAATTTTGCGAAAGCTGTGTTTTTTGCCTTTATTTGAGCAGCCATCTCTTTGGAAAACCAAATAGGTTTCCTTCTCCTCTTGTTTTATTTACTTTTCTTACATATTTATCTGTTGCCCCTTTTATTGCCGCCTTTAGTTTAGCTCATTGCAATTCCACTTCCCTTATCTCCTTCCACCCCGTCATCTCCTCCTTTAAGTACTCAGCCATTTTATTGAAGTCAGTGTTTTTGAAGTTTAGGACTTTGAGCTTGCTATGATTGGCCTGTACCATGGCTTTTATCTCAAACCATACCGTGTGATGGTCGCTGTTGCTCACAGGGGCACTCACGCAGACATTCGACACGTTATCACCGTTGGTGAGCACTACATCCAGCGTTGAGCTTTCCCTGGTTGGTTCCATCACCATTTGTCTAAGTAATGCATCTTGGAGAGCATCCACAATTTTTTTGCTTCTTTCCAGATGTGCAGAAGGAGTAATCTAATCCACATCAGGTAGATTAAAGTCACCCAATATGATTGCTTCCCCCTTTGTTGCTATCTTGGCAATATCTATAATCAATTTGTTATCTCTCTCTTCAATTTGAGTCGGAGGTCTGTAGACTACAGCAATATGGATGACAGTGCCATCTCCTCTTTCCAACGCAATCCAGAGCACTTCTTCTTTTCCCCATGTCCCCTGCATTTCAGTAGCTTTAATACTGCTTTTGACATACAAGGCTACTCCTCCTCCTTTTCCATTTTCTCTGTCTCTTCTGAATAGATTATAGCCAGCTATGGCTATATCCCAATCATGCGATTCATTAAACCATGTTTTTGTAATGGCCACAATGTCCAAATCCGTTTCCATCATTAGGGCTTCCAGGTCTGGAATTTTATTGGCTAAGCTTCGAGCATTTGTGCTCATTGCTTTCCAGCATTTACCTGGCTTGTGTGTATTTTGCATTGATTTTATTCTGCCCACTTCTTCCCACTTGTTTTTGATGTGTGGTTTAAATGTGTGGCTGTTTCTGATGTTGTTCTGCTTTTGCAGGGGATGACATGCAGATGTTGACCTTCCACATCCGTCACCCCCTTTTCCTAGTTTAAATGCATATCCACATACTGCCTGAATTTTTCACTTAGGTTTCTTTTCCCTGCGACAGAGAGATGTAGTCCATCAGCAGAGTATAGTCTCTTGTTGGTCCATCTGTTGCCCCAGTTGCCAATAAATCGGAATCCTTCTTGTTTGCACCAGGTCTGGAGCCATGTATTAAAGCTGTTAATGTGATGCAACCTTTTTGTCCCCATCGCATTAACAGCTTTAATACATGGCTCCAGACCTGGTGCAAACAAGAAGGATTCAGATTTATTGGCAACTGGGGCAACAGATGGACCAACAAGAGACTATACTGTATATCCTCTGGCAATAAATTCCAGAGCTTAATTATGCATTGAGTGAAAAATTATTTTCTCCTATTAGTCTTAAATGTATTACTTTGCAGCTTCATTGCATGTCCCATAGTCTTTCTACTTTTTGAAGGAGTAATCAACTGATTCATGCCTGCTTGTTCTACTCCACTCATTATTTTATAGACCTCTATCATAGCTCCCCTCAGCTGTCTCTTCTTCAAGCTGAAGAGCCCTAATCTTTTAAGCCTTTCCTGATAGGGGTTCCCCTTATAATTTTGGTTGCCCTTCTCTGTACCTTTTCTAATTCTGCTATATCTTTTATTTAGGTGCAAAGACCAGAACTGCATGCAATATACTCAAGGTGCAGTCACACTATGGAGCGAGAGAGAGGCTTCATGATACCCTCTTTTATTTGCCATTCCTTTCCTTGTAATATCCTAGCATTCTGTTAGCTTTTTTGGCCACTGTTGCACACCGAGCAGAAGATTTCAATGTATTATCCACAAAGATGCCTAGATTCTTTTCCTGGGTTGTGATTCCTAATGTGGAACTTTGCATCGTGTAGCTATAGTTTGGGGTTTTCTTCCATAAGTGCATAACTTTGCACTTGTCCATATTAAATTTCATCTGTCATTTGGACACCCAATCTCCCAATTTCTGAAGGTTCTCTTGCACTTTTTCACAATCCTCTTGTGTTTTAATAACTGAATAATTTTGTGATGTCTGCAAATTTGATCACCTCACTTGTTCCCATTAACAAGTTAAAAAGTAGTTGGCCCATCAGAAACCTCTGGGGTATTCAACTATTTCCCTTTCTCTACTGAGAAAATTACCATTTAGCCCTACTCTGTTTTCTATCTCTTAATCACAATTGGACATTGTCTCCTATCCCATGACTTTTTAATTTATTCAGGAGACTTTCATTGAGAGACCTTGTTAAAGGCTTTCTGAAAATCCAGATACACTATGGGCCCAGTTCTGAGATGCGACTTGCAGGGCTGCACATCCTGGTGGGAAGTACAGCTCCGCAAGCCGTCCTGCCCTTATTCCCTCTCAGACTCTCTCCGCATGGCTAGAGCAGCAGGATGGGGGGAGGGGGCAGAGTCTGGGTGGAGCGGGGGTGGACCAAGGTGGCAGGACATATAGGGCTGATTCAGGTCATGGCCCTGCATGTCCTGTAGGGTCAGGGGGAACGTGCTGTTCACAGCTCCAAAATATATGACCCAGATGAGCTTCAGCCTGATGACACCATGGACAGGCCCCAGAATCCCACCCTATATGCCTCTAGGGGGGAAAAGAATCCCCTTTCCAGTATTCTGTACTGCAGTACTTTTAACCAGAACAGGGATTGACATCACTGCATTTTGCCAGTTGAATTCTGTAAAACTCTCTCCCAGTTCAGCTGTCCACTTATCTTCTATATGTGTATAGGTTCGTGCATTTATCAGGTCCCAGATCTTCTTATAATATGTACGATAGACATTTTCTCTCTTGCATCAAACTCAAAGAACCCAATTATCTTCTCTACAGAGCTCTTAACCAGGCTCTGCTGCTCTAACAGGGCATAGTGCCACAACTGTAAGTATGTGAAAAAATTGTTGTTAGCCAAAGCATAGAGCTCTTTAATCTCCTGAAATGGGTAGATCATCCCCTCATCGTCAAGCACTTGCCAAATCAATCTCAATCCGGTATCTTCCCATATCTTAAATGGTTGGGAATCCAACTCGGGGGTAGGGCCACATTACCCTGCAGTGCAAGAAGCCCATGGTCTTAGAGTCAATTTCCCACAACTTAGACACAGTGCCACCATTGTCTCACAGTTCAGATCAGGACACTACTCTGTATGTATGGGGGCAACCACCTCTAATCCGCATGCATCACTGACAGGAGATTATATGGAGCGACAAAAGCAGTCTCCTCCCCATGCAGGGTACACACAGATTCAAAAACTAAACTAGTCCCTAATATGATGTAGTATACAGACCAAATTATAAATATGCAAGTTTGAAATACCCACCCTGCCCATACCCCAAGAGCCCTTTAACTGACTCAGAGCTATATGGGGCTTTTTACCACTTCACAGAAAAACTAGCAGTGCACGTTCAATGGTAGCCACATCATCCTTCAGAAGTTTAAGCAGAAGGGTCTGAAGCGCATAAAAACATTTTGAGAACAACATCATACAGTAAGCCACCACTCTCCCCAAGAGAGATAGTGGTAGAGGGTACCAAACTTTAAGTTTTCCCACCATGGAGGACAACAATGATTGTACATTCAGATGATACAAACACTTGGGGTTCGCATGTAAGCAAATACCCAAATTTTTAAATTATCCATCAGCCCAGCGAAATGGGAAGTCTTGTGGTCAGACCCCCTGCAAAACCCTCAACACCTCAAGTGCTTCCGACTTAGTCTGGTGCTATAGCGGGATTGAAGTGAACAAAAGTGATCTATCTATCTCATCCAAAAGATTCCCGAGGGATAGCACAGGGTTAGTCAGGGGCACAAGGAGATCGTCAGCAAAGGCAGACACTTTGAAAATATAAGCCCCCATGACCACCCCTTCTCTATCAGTGTGTTAATGAATGAGACACAACAAGGGGTCCAGAGACAGTACAAAAAGGAGTGGAGAGAGGGAACAGTCCTGTCTCGTACCCTTCTCTAGAGCGAACTACTACATAAGTCCCCCATTTCTGGACTTTCAGAAAGTCTTTGACAAGGTCCCTCATCAGAGACTTTTGGCAAAACTAAAAAGTCATGGGATAGGAAGCAGTGTACTATTGTGGATCGGGAACTGGTTAAAAGATAGAAAGCAGAGGGTAGGGCTAAATGGCCAATTTTCCCAATGGAAAAAGGTGAATAGTGGAGTACCCCAGGGATCTGTACTGGGTCCGCTACTTTTTGACATATTCATAAATGACCTGGAAAAGGGAATAACTAGTGAGGTTATCAAATTTGCAGACGACACAAAACTGTTTAAAGTTGTTAAAACCCAAGAGGACTGTGGAAAACTGCAGAAGGATCTGGTTAAATTGGAAGACTGGGCATCAAAATAGCAGATGAAATTTAATGTGGACAATTGCAAAGTTATGCACCTAGGAAAGAACAACCCACACTATGGTTACACGATACAAGGTTCCACATTGGGAACCACCACCCAGGAAAAAGATTTAGGAGTCATCGTGGATAACATGTTAAAACCCTCCGCCCAGTGTGCAGTGGCAGCCAAGAAAGCAAATAGAATGCTAGGTATCATAAGGAAAGGAATGGAAAATAAAACAAAGGATATTATAATGCCTCTGTATCGTTCCATGGTACGACTGCAACTTGAATATTGTGTGCAATTCTGGTCGCCGTATCTTAAAAAGGATATAGCATTATTAGAAAAGGTACAGAGAAGAGCCACCAAAATGGTAAAGGGGATGGAAGGCTACTCCTATGAAGAGAGGCTACAAAGGTTAGGGCTCTTCAACCTGGAAAAGAGACGGGTGAGGGGAGATATGATAGAGGTCTATAAATTAATGAATGGAGTGGAACGGATAAACGTAGATCGATTGTTTACGCTATCAGAATATAGAAAGACTAAGGGACATGTAATGAAGCTAAAGGGTAAACTATTTAAGACAAATAAGAGAAAATATTTTTTCACTCAACGTGTAATCAAACTCTGGAATTTGTTACCGGAGGATGTAGTAAGAGCTGTTAGTGTAGCTGGGTTTAAAAAAGGTTTGGACAAGTTCCTGGAGGAAAGGTCCATAAACCATTATTAAAAAGGGACCCAGGATATCAATGCTTGACCCAATACAAGCATTGTAGAACCTGTGTCTTTTGGGGATACTGCTAGGTACGTATGACCTAGATTGGCCACTGTTGGAAAGAGGTTACTGGGCTTGATGGACCTTGGTCTGACCCAGTATGGCATATCTTATGTTCTTATGTTTTTATTTATCACCACTGCAGCCGATGGAGCTGTACACAGCACCTGTATGCCCTTTAAGAAATATGATGACCAGAAAAAGACCACATGGCCTATCTAGTCTGTCCTTCCATATCAACCACTGCAACAATCATCCATCTCCAAGGCCATAGGCCTTCAGAGTGGCAAACAGATACTTCCAACTTACTCTGTCAGGTTTTTTCAACATTAAAACTCACAAGTAAGGAGGGCCACTTATGATGATGCACCCATTCCAACGAGGCCAGTTTCCTGCACAAATTACCTACAGGATACCGTCCCTTAAAGCTCACTTGGCTCAGATGAACCAATCCTGGGAGGCACAATGCTAGCCTATCCATGAGAATCTTCACCCACCTTCAACAAAATTAATCAGAGATAGGACGATAGGATTCAGCTAAGAATGGGTCTTTTCCTGGCTTGGGAAGGACGTAATATGGACAGTATTAACATTGTGAAAGACCCACGCTCAAGCAGCACATTGAAGACTGCTACAATAGGAAGGATAACCTACACTTACATTAATTTTGTAAAATTCCGCCCTGTACCCATCAGGTTCAGGTGCCTTGCAGTCTGCCACTTTAATAATCCGCTGTACCTCTGCGGTCACTGAAGCCCCCAACTGAGATGCCTGCTGGAGAGTCAGACAAGGCAGCTGCACTCTAGCCAGATATTGCGCTATTCTGGTGATAGAGACAGCCTCACCTTGGTGCAATGTCTTGCAGTAATCAACCAATACTTCTCCAATCTCAGGCGTTGTTCTATGCAGGGTTTCTTCTTATCTCTTAGTGCTGCAACAAACTGTGATCCTTGGCTACCCTTCAGGTAACGAGCCAACAGTTTATCGTTTTTATCTCCTTACTGATACAATTGAAACTTGTAGGATGCCAGTGACTTCTTTGCTCTTTGATGCAAGAGAGTGTTCAGGGCAACCTGTGATTCCATCAAATAAGCTTGATTCCCAGTAATGGGCTGCTGAGCCAAAATCCAGTGTTCCATGCACACTTGATCTTCCACGCACAGTACTCTAGCATTCAACAGTATGGGCAATAATGTCCCCCCCCCCCCTCAATACCACTTTGGCTGCTTCCAAAAACAATTCAGGGATATCAAAATGCACACTGTTATGTTTCATATAGTCAGCCCATCATTCTTTCAGATAGATGGCAAAATCTTTATCTTGATAGAGCTGCAGGGGGAATCGAGAGGTCCACCCAGAGTAGAGCATGATCCAAGGTTTCAAAGGGACCAATAGTGGCATCTTCCACTTCAAAGAACACAGACTCTGATACTAATATGTAATCGATCCAGGAACTTGTGCTATGAACTCTCATCAAATGAGTATAATCCCGTTTCTGGTGGTGGAGGACACATCACATGTATATCAGGTGGCACTGCTCTAGGAAGCACCTAAGACACCAGTGTCCCTCTGGGATGTATCCATCCTGGCTTCTAGCACCCCATTCAGATATCCCCTCAGTATGAGTGAGTTTTCTGGAATTATTCAATATCTGCAGCTAACCACACAAAGAAGTGGAGGCCTGCTGCACTGGGGGCATATACACTGCAGAGTACCACCTCCCCCCCACCATCCTCCAACTCAAAACACACAGTCATCAAATCCCTTCTCCAGCAATCACATCTTGCACCTTCCACATTCATCCCTAGCCTCCAAGTCTAATGCATCATCCCAACAGCCAGACATAGACAGTCCCACCCTACCTGCATCAACAGTCACCCGAACAGCAGCATCAAATTCAACATCCATTCCCATCATAGCAATGACCATGAACTCAAAGGGAAAAAAAAAACAAAGGAGAGGAAGGGGGCCCATCTGGTATAGCAAAACCACATGACTTTGGGCTGCTCCAGCCCAGCAAACTGGAGACACATCTACCAACATGAAGGTATACACTATGGGCTCGATTCAGTCCTGGATGTGCTGGCCCTCTGTGCGCCCGGTCGGAACCGGATGCAGAGAGTGAGCCGGGATTTTGATCCCATGGGGCACATCTAGCCCTACAGGATCAGAATCGCATGCAGGCTGGGACCCCAATTCTGGTCAGCCTGCATGTACAGGCCTTCCCTGGCTAACTCAGTCAGGGCTCCTGAATGGAGCTGTGGCACCATGGCGTCCATTCAGGAACCACGATGCATGGCCGCCAGACTGCAATCTTCACTCCCCGCAGCCTGGCCTCCCAAGACTAGGATCGGGCTGCGGTGAATCTCCTCTGCCCCTTCCCACCTTTTTCTGCACCCCAGGCCCTCCGTCTCCAGCCGACTAGGCTGCCAGCCCCGGATGTACAAGGCAGACATTGGAATCGGTCCTGTATGTCCAGGGCTGCTGACCACCCACTTCCTGACCAAACACCCCCACAATGCCCCTTTCCCGCCCCTGTCTAACTTTCCTGTACAACGTGCGGGAAGTTAGTCGGGGTCGGCAGCAGGGATGGATTTCCCAATGGGACATCCATTCCTGCTATTCGTGCCTCGGAATGACCCTCTTTGACTCCAAAGAGTCCATGAAGGAGCATACACGATAACATTCCAAATAGGGAAAGTCAAAGTAGCCTGAAATGGGTCAGAGACCAAATGCTGCTGCTGCTGCTTCTGCTGCTACTACTACTACTACTACTGAGCATTTGTATAGTGCTGCAAGACATATGCAGTGCTGCACAGACATGTAAGAGACAGTCCCTGTTCATCAGAGCTTACAATCTAGTCAAGAAAGACAACACAGTAGGTGTAGACATGGGATACATCTAGGGAAAATGGTAAGAAAACACAAAGGAGATCAGGTAAGTTAAAATCTGAAAGCAGCAGTGAAGAGGTGAGTTTTTAGCCTGGATTTGAAAAAGGCCAGAGAAGGCGCCTGATGTACAGACTCAGGCAGTTTGTTCCAGGCATAAGGAACAGCACCACTCACCCACCCTCTTTAACTCTACCAACACACTGTGGATACGCCTTCCACAGCACATACTCTACACTCCCTACCACGACCCCACTCATCTCCATCACAAGAGCCCCAAACAGAGCAGGCAAAAAGAATACAAACATAGCACCCACACTCGCACACTTAAAGCACCAGATACACCCACCATAGAGCTTGTCAATGCCAGGTCGGTAAGAAACAAGATTAATACCCTCGCTGACCACATAGAAGCTCAGCAAACAGACATCCTCTGCATCACCAAAACATGGCTTACCCCCACCAACATGCTACTCAACCAACTAGTTCCCCCCACCCACACAGCCTACAACTGCCCACACACACAAAGGAGAGGAGGAGGAGTCCTGATCATCGCAAGGAACAACCTAAAGCTCAAAGTCAGCTCCACCACAAATACAAATCACTGCAACACAATCATCATAGAGAACAAGAACCTAGCCCTGTGCCTCACCTACAGAGCACCACATGCTCCACCAGATGAACTATCTTCAATATTAGAAGTGGTTTGTGCAGTCAACAACCTCCACAAACATCTACTGGTACTCAGAGACTTCAACCTTAGATCTACCACAAGCAAGGATGCAGAAGCCTTTCTGACAGTCATGGACTCACTCCAATTCACCCAGATGATCAACACCCCCACACACAGACTCGGATCATCCCCGACCTCATCTTCGCCCCCAACAACCTAATAGAAAGAAGCATCATTTCAAGACCCTCGATCACACCAGTACCCTGGTTGGACCACCATCTTTTAAAAGTCCAGCTCCAATCGAGACACATCCATAACCAGCAAGAAAAGCCATCCGCAACTAGGAGATTCAAAAGCTTCAACAAATACCAATTCATACAGGACATTCTACCCCTCCTTAACACAAACACAGAGGACATAAATGAACAAATTGAAAACTGGAACAACACCATCACAACCGCTGCCAAACCCACGGTCCCCAGAATACAAAAATCACACAGCACTAGATCCAGCTCCACCCCCTAGTACTCCAAGGACATACGCAAAGCAAAGAGAGCCCTAAGACAACTAGAACGTCGATGGAGACGTACCAAGTCAGCCTCCATACAGAACTTATACCAGTTAAAGCAAAAAGAATATAACAACCTCATCAACCAACATAAGAAGGAATACCACACAAACCTGATCCTAAAGTCCGCAAACAAACCAAGAGAACTCTTCGAATAAGTAAAGACCCTCACCAAAGAACCTTATAACAGGAATGACAAGCAAATAGATCCACAGACCTTTG
Source organism: Ichthyophis bannanicus (assembly GCA_033557465.1). Classification (NCBI taxonomy): domain Eukaryota; kingdom Metazoa; phylum Chordata; class Amphibia; order Gymnophiona; family Ichthyophiidae; genus Ichthyophis; species Ichthyophis bannanicus. The sequence goes on along the minus strand of CM066036.1, from coordinate 521,353,504 downwards.
CAGAACACCTCAAGAACAAATTTGCCGCTCCCCACAAGGACAACACAAATATCAACAACAACAAGCTCCCTCCTTCCAACCAAATATGGGACAAATTCAGCATCCCATCCACAGAGCAGATCTCAAACATCATCACAGCTCTCAACACCAGCACCGCCCCTACAGATCCATGCCCCATAACCTGAATCAAAGCAGCAAAAGAAGACCTGATCCAAATCATCCGCAAAATAGTTCACAACTCTCTCACCACAGGAATTATGCCTAGTGCCCTGAAGCTAGTCACAATATGCCCAATCCCCCAAAAATCCCCACTAAGTAAATCTGACCCTGCCGCCTACAGACCCATCTCAAGCTTTTTCCTCATGTCGAAGATCATTAAAAAGGTGGTCCAACATCAACTTCAGCATCACATCGACATCCACGCTCCCCTGGACCCTAATCAACACGCCGTCTGACCAAACCATGGCACTGAAACTCTACTGATACACCTCTTCGACAAGCTGATCCAGATTATTGACCACGTTAAGAAGGGCGTCCTCATGATTTTCATAGACATCTCCTCAGCATTTGACACTGTTAACCACACAACCCTGCTAGCAAGACTACAGGAAGTGGGCCTACATGGCACCACCTTGAACTGGTTCACATCCTACCTCACTGACAGACAGCTCCAAGTCAAATGTGGCTCAGATACCTCCCAGCCTCTGAAAGCCACACAGGGCGTCCCGCAAGGTTCAGCACTCTCTGCCCTGCTATTTAACCTGTACATACAACCCATCTGCACTATCATCAAGAACCATAAGATACAATACATCATCTATGCAGATGACATCATGATATTCACCCCCATCAACTTGGACAACCCAGACTACACTAACCTAGCCAACGGTCTCCAACAAATGTCAAGCTGGCTCCTGGAAAACAACTTGTCAATAAACTATAACAAAACAGAAGCACTTCTCCTCTCCAGAAACTCCACCTTCTCCCCCACACCCACCATCAAGCTGAATGACATCACTATACCAATTAAAGCCCAAAGTGAAATACCTCGGAGTGACTCTCGACAAGGACCTGAACCTACAGTCTCACATCGCCAGAACCACAAGGAACGCATACCTCAAAATGCAAACCATCAGGCGCCTCAAACCCATTCTCTCACAGGATCACTTCTGTACAGTCTGTCAAGCTCTCATCACTCCCACATTAGACTACTGCAATCCCATCTACCTTGGGATCTCAAAACAAGCACTCCGGCCTTTACAGATAACACAGAACACTGCCGCCCACATAATAACAGGCGCATTGGGGCACAACCACATTGCCCCCATCCTATACCACCTCCACTGGCTCCCAATCAGCTCACAAATCCAATTACAAGGTACTCCTAAACATATTCAAAATAAAACAACCTCTCAGCAAACTGCCTGCAGCCCATCATCGAAGCTGACCAAGGCGCCAGACCCAGAAGAAAGAGAACCTCAGACACCATCACCACCCCCAAAGAATTCACCAGAACAAGACAAGACACCTCAAGAAGAGCACTATCCCTGGTGGCACCCGCTCTATAGAACTCTTTCCCTGATGATCTGAGATCAACATCTGTAAAGAACTCGTGAGTAATAGACAACTCATACACATACTGTAGATAACTGTAGATAGTTGTATATAGTTACCCTAGTTGAAACCCAAGTTCGATCACCAGTTCAATGTAAGTGCTTAATGGTGTACCTGTTCTGCACAAAATTGTTGCCTGTGAACCGCGCTGATTTTTAAGAGCGCGGTATATAAAAAATAATAAATAAATAAAATAAAAATCAACCGTAGACCTCAAGGACTTCAGAAAGCTGCTCAAAACACTCTTCACAGAACACTATAAGGACTTCACATGAACCAGCTACCAGCCTCTCCAACCTATGCATGACCCCTGCTTCCCACCCTGCTACCTGTATATAGCCCCATGTTCATAGCTAACAATGTATATAGCTCACCAGTTAATCAGTCACACTACACCCCCACACCACACATGTCGATGTATCCACTGCATGTATGCACCCTCACACTCTACCTCTTGTTTGTTTTGATGTGCCAACCGCTTTGATTTAAAGATAAAGCGGTATATTAAATCATTTTAAATAAATAAAATAAATTTGCCACAAGACCGGAGTTCCCGAGGAGGGGTGTAGGGAGCGATAAGAGGAAAGGTAGTGAGGAGCTGCAGAATGGATGCACTTATAGGTCAGTGGAGAAGTTTGAACTGGATGTGAAAATGGATAGGAAGCAAATGAAGAGACTTGAGAAGAGGGGTAATATGAACATGATGAGGCTGGCAGAAGATTAGATGTGCAGCAGAGTGTTCTAAAATAACCCCCATCACAACTTATACTATATGTCCAAAATTATATGTTCAGCTGCTTTGATTTAAAAACACTTTTCTGTATTTGGTGCCAGTTGAGTGTATTACTGGATTGAAAGGGTTTTGTCTTTTGACAGTGAGCCATCTTATAATGGTATCAGCAGCATTTTAGAGCTGCATCTAATTCTCTTTTTTTTCCCCTAGAACTATATAACATATGCAAGATATTGAACCATGAGGGATGGATTATAAAGCTATAAATCAATCAAGACTTTTCTGATAATTTCATACACTCTTGTGGCTTGTTAAATCATCACATTCCTGAGATTGATTTTTTTCTTTACTAATCAATCCTTTCAAATCCATTATTTTTTATAACATGCAGAGCAGAGTTAAATGTTTTTCAGAGAGAAACATCAAGAAGGTTATCCCAAGATGGTAGGTTATGACCTATTGAATGCCATGGTAAAAGGTGGATTAGCAGCAGGTAGAGTATATTATATTTTAATGTCAGGTTATGGAGTAAATATAGAAAAACACATTGTGAGGCTTCATTTCTATGCAATGGTACATCCAAAACACGGTTCAAGAGAGTACTGGGGGTATTTTAGAAGCCCTATTTGTGAGTTGGACTTCTGAAAATGGGCTCTTAGACGGGACTTCCCTGGGACCATTTTAGAAGCTGGGTGTGTAGACGTTTTTAGTGTGAGCAAGTCCTGTAGCTTTGGGGTGTGGCGGAGGCGTGGCCTAAGCACAGCAAGCGAGATGCACATTGTGGTGTGATTTCAGAACGATGTACCCGCTCCTGACTGGGGGAGAGCGCATACATCGTCATAGTTATTTTATGCCTGAAGAAATCTGAGCATAAATACATATTCCAAACATATAACAGGCCCGCTGCTGCTGCATGTTTGAATATCTGGAATGGCATGCCAAGACGTCCAAGTCTGATAGCATAGTCACCGTCCTTCTGGAATGCCCCTGCTGCATGTCCAAGTAACCGGTTCTGAGGCTATGCCAGTCGGAGATGTCTATATTTCTGAAATATCCTACACCCATGCATATACCCAGCCTTGCAACCTGCACGAGGCTCGCCTCCATAACCAGTTACAGGGATTTTCATTTCTCAGGGTGGAGATAAAATGATTTCAGAAGACACTTCTCGTATGTGCCTCCTTTAAGTGCTGCCACGCCCCCGGATTTTTGGACTTCTGCTCTGGAGATTCCAGATTCTTACTCGATGTCCCTTCTAAAATTCCATTTTACATGTGTATATGTAAGCATGCAAACGGCTTAGAACGACTTTAAGTCAAATTGGCGGTATAGAAATGTTTAAAAAATGAAATGAAAAATGTAGGGGGTGAGAGTGCAAGTTTGAAAGAGAGTTTGCTGTCTTACTCCAATACAATTATTTCATATGATTTCTAGCTCATTAATCTTAAAATCCTTAGAGGATTACAGCAGCGCTTACAGGTCGATGCAGAAAGCTGGTGCTGAAGTCACACGCTATTAGCTGTGTATGCGTTTTCATAGCACGTTGATAGCAAGAAGCCTCAGCACCGATATGCAACAAAGGGCATGTATGCAAATGAGCTGTGTGCAAAACTTTGGCATAAAGTTGAAAGGATGGAAGCCAATGCATGCACAAACAGAGACGCTACAAGTGGCAATGTGCGCATGCGTATGAATTTCAGACATTCACGTTATGTGTATAGAATGTGCAGATCATTTCATCATTGGCAAAGCCAATAACAGCCTGATGGCACCCACCCCATAATAATTAACACTATTTCACCCCAAAATATTTTTTTATTAAATCATAACAAAGAGACATAACAGTAAATGGAGAATGATATAAGTGAGTCCAAAGAACACAGAAGGCTATGAAGCAAAATACATTTCTTCTTAAACACTGAACTTTCATGCTTATACTGAAAGATACATACAAAAGATTTTCATGCCAAAGTTAACTTTTTACCGGTATACACGCTGAAACAATCTTTCCCTACATGTACAAGATTTTTAGGTCACCTCAGACCAGGCGTAGAAATAATGACGCTCCTGAACTTTATACCTGGTTATGTAATTCTCTACACGTTTTTCTGCATTGTGCACAGACCTTATTAGCATTTCATTTTAATATGTGCAGCTTATTTGCATATTTAAATACGCTTAGCATTGCTATGTGTGGATACTTTTTTTTGCCATTTATATGTGCATCAATATCTTGTTGTTAAGTGCCGTCGAGTCGGAGTCGACTCATGGCGACCCTCTGGATAGCTATCCTAAATTGTGTTCGGTCTTCAGTCAGGTGGCTCATTGTTGACAGACTTGTACCCGTAGCTGCTGTTATTGTATCAATCCATCTCATTGCTGGCCTTCCTCTTTTGCGTTGACCTTCTATCTTGCCAAGCATGATGTCTTTCTCTAATGATCTCTCTCTTCGCATGATGTGTCCAAAGTATGAAAGTCGAAGTCTTGTCATCTGAGCTTCTAAAGAAAGCTTAGGTTTGATCTCCTCTAGTACTGACTGGTTTGTTCTTCAGGCAGTCCATGGTATACACAGTATTCGCCGCCAGCACCATAATTCAAAGGCATCAATTTTCTTCCTGTCTGTCTTTTTCACTGTCCAGTTTTCACATCCATATGATGTTATTGAAAATACCATGGCTTGAACAAGTCAAATCTTTGTATGGAGAGAGACATCTCTGCTCTTGAGAATCTTATCTAGGTATTTCATAGCCATTCTGCCAAGAGCAATGCGTCGTCTGATTTCTTGACTGCTTGTTGCTTCTTTATTGATAGTTGATCCAAGTAGGTTAAAGTTGTTCACAATTTCAATTTCTTCTCCTTCAACGATGAACCTGTTGATTATGCCAGTTGTCATGATCTTTGTCTTCTTTACATTAAGGTGCAGGCCCATTTTGAGACTATGTTCTTTGATTGTGAGAAGCAAATGTTTCAGATCATCTTCACTTTCAGCCAGTAATGTGGTATCATCAGCATAGCGAAGGTTGTTGATGAGTCTTCCACCAATCTTCACACCTCTGTTGTCTTCATACAATCCTGCTTCTCTGAAGATTTGTTCTGCATATAAATTAAACAGGTAGGGGGAAAGTATGCAGCCTTGTCTTACACCTTTGCTTATTTTAAACCATTCTGTTTCTCCTTGTTCCATTCGAACTGTTGCTTCTTGATCAATGACACAGTCCAAAACGTGATGTAGGTGAAAAAACACTTTATTTAAGTATTAGTAATAACAAAACCTATGTAACAACCCGACACAGGCCGTGTTTCGAAAACCTTCATCAGGGGTTGTTCGAGTAGGTACTAAAAACATGAAAACATACAGAAGAAATTAAATAAAAATTATTAAATAGAACAGTTGGGAAAGAACAAAATGCTAATTAAAAACATAAAACATGCATATATACATTAAAACTAATCGTATAAATAATACTTAAATAAAGTGTTTTTCCACCTACATCACGTTTTGGACTGTGTGCTTGGTACCACGTGATTCCTTGCCTCATCTGTTGGACTGCTTCTTGATCAATGTACAGATTGTGCAAGAGAACGATCAGGTGTTCGTTCTGGTATACCCATGCTTCTTAATGTGGCCCAGAGTTTCTCATGGTTTACACAGTCAAAAGTCTTGCTATAGTCGATAAAGCACAAATAGATATCCTTTTGGTATTCTTTAGTCTTTTCAAGGATTCATCTCACATCCGCAATGATATCTCTAGTTCCTCGCCCTTTCCTGAACCCTGCTTGCACTTCAGGTAGTTCTTGTTCCAGGTATGGTTGTAGTCTCTTTTGAATAATCTTCAGTAGAATCTTGCTGGCATGTGGGATCACAGCGATTGTGCGATAATTTCCACAGTCAGTTGGATCACCTTTCTTTAGTATTGGTATAAACACAGATCTTTTCCAGTCAGTTGGCCATGATGTTGTCTTCCATATTTCTTGGCAGAGCCTTGTAAGTACGGTAACAGCTGCATCAGATTGCTGCAATACTTCTATGGGAATGCTATCAATGCCTGGTGCTTTGTTCTTTGATAAGGCTTTCAATGCTGCTTCAACTTCTTTCATCACCAATGGTTCCTGATCATAAGGTACAGGTTGAAATGGCTGTTGGTCCACTTGATCTTTATCATATAAAAACTCTGTATATTCCTTCCACCTTTTCTTGATCTTCTCAGCATCATTCAACATAGAACCTTGAGCATCTTGTAACATTCCAGTTCGAGGCTGGAACTTTTTCTTTAACTCTCGTAGCTTTAGGAAAGCCAATCTTGTTCTTGCTCTAATAGTTTCTGCTTCTATTTCCTTGCAAGTGTCATTGTAGTACTTTTCCTAGTCCTGTCTTGCTGCACGTTGGAAATCTCTGTTGAGTTCGTGATTATCTTTTTCTCCTCTGGCTTTAGCTTCTCTGTGTTCTTGGGCAGTTTTCAGAGTTTCTTCTGTCATCCATTTTGGCCGTTTTTGCTTTTTCACCTTTTGTAGAGACTTCTCGCTTTCTTCCAACACAACCTTCTTGATGTCATTCCATAACTCTTCCGGAGCTCTGTCATTTGTATCTAAAGCAGCAAATCAATTTTGCAGGCAGTCTTTAAATTCCAGTGGTGTATTCTCAAGGTCATATTTTGCTGCATTCATGAGTGGTTTGCACTTTTTCAACTTTAGCTTGAGTTCGCATACTAGTAGTTGATCTGTACCACAGTCAGCTCCAGGTTTTGTCTTTGTTGATGTTACAGAGCTTTTCCATCGTTGACTTCCACAGATGTAGTCAATTTGATTTTTATACAATCCATTGGGTGAAGTCCATGTGTACAGTCACCGCTTGTGTTGCTGGAAGAAGGTGTTTAGATGAATAGATCATTGGTCTTGCAGTGCATCATTGGTGCAGCGGTACTTGTGTATATATGTTGTGTTATCTGCTCACAAAGGGTGTGCTAGTCTTTCTGCATTGGCCTGTTAGACAGCTATGAAAATCAGACCACTGAAAACATAAATGGCATATTTAAAACATTAATATATACAGATAGCAAAATGCCATACTTAAAACAAGGCAGGGTTACATTTGAAAAATTGATTTAAAAAGGACATCTTTTACTCTTTTCCTGAATGTCATCAATTCCTTTTCAAACCTGAATTCAGAAGTAAAAGATTCCAGAAATGTAAACAAACAATTGAATTGGTTCTATAACAAGTCTGCGCCCTTCTAGCACAATTTAATGAAGATACTTCCAAGTGGCCCTTGGATTCAGAGCACAAAGGTCGATCTGATGTGTGCAATGAATGGCAAGATGGGAAGCCATATTAAAAAACTTAAAAATCAACATTTAAATTTTACTTAAAAATGAACATCTTAAATTTGGCTCACTACTGATATGTCATTTCAATATGCCAGATGTTGATTGGGACATCCCTGCTGCATAAACAATTGGCATACTATTGACATATTGTTCATCCTTCCCCCATATTTAAAATGGTATCATCTGGAGAAGGTAGAGAATCTTTGGCAGTGCTATCATTTTAAGCAATGTGCTGCAGCCCATCAAAGAGGGGGAGATCTCTTCAGGCCTCACGTCTGTTTAATCTGTTCAATTTTTGCTTGAATGCATACCTCAATTGCCAATCAAAAGTATATGGAAAAGGTATATGCCACTGTTGTTAAAAGGATACTGGGTTTAAAGGACACTTGGTCTGACCCAGTATGGCATATCTTATGTTCTTATATCCCAAGTACTTTAAACAATGCTTCTCCCATCACAGAGGAAAAGGATAATACACCATGTTGTCGCCCTCCCCACCTCTAGCTGCATAGCCTTCAACTTCTCCCAATTTATTTTAAATCCGAAAAAGACCTAAAGTCTTGGATAAGACCTATAACTTTGCTAATATCCTCCTTAGGCTTCCCAAAGAAGAGAAGCATATCAGCAGACAGGTGGATTTTCTGCTCTCTGTGTCCTAACTGAATTCCCTGTAACCCCCCTATCCTCTCTAAGCTTAATGGCTAAGAGCTCCAATGTCAAAATAAATAAGAGCAGGGAAAGCAAACAGCCCTGTTTGGTCCCCTTATATAGTTGAAATCTTTCCATGATTTTCCCATTGATCACCAATTTTGCTTCAGGCTGCTGGAATAGTGCTTCTACCCATGTGAGAAAATTCCCTTTAAATCCACCTACTCCAATACCCTAAACATATATGGTCAACTCACCTTGTCAAATGTCTTTTCGGAATCCAGGCTTGCCAGAATCACTTCGGCAAGCTCTTCTGCTCTCAGACTCAGTGCCACCACTGATCTGATTAAATTGACATTGGCATGCCTGCCCTTTAATCCATCTGATCCTCATTTGCTAAACTCGGCAACACCTCTTGCAGCCTATTCACCAAAATAGTAGCCAACAGCAAAAGGTTTTGGTTAAGTATTGAAATGGGCCTATAGCTTTGGCAATAGCACTACATGTGCTACATTGGGTCCCCGCCCCTAAACCTCTGCCCCCTAATACACCCTGAAACAAGCTCTCTAGCAATTCTACGATCAGGTCATCTGATATTTTATAGTACTCTATCCTAAATCCATCTGGCCCTGGGGTCTTCGTCAATTTTAATTTTTTTATGGCAGCCCTTATCTTCCCCCACCTATTGTCCTATTCAGCTGTTCTGCTTAACTCAAAGAGCTGTAGGAGGTGCAATTTTTCAAAAAACTCCTCTCACCTTGTCTTCATTATTTCTTGCATATAGTGTTTGGCAATAATTCTTTAATGCTGACATTACCTCTCCCATTTGTTTTGTCATCCCCTTAACAGTTTTGAGTCTAGCAATATAATTCTTATTTTTAGGAACCTGCACTAAATTTGCCAGTAACCACTCTACTTTCTGCCCCCTTTTGTGTAAATACTATTTATGAAAAAATAATTGCGTCCTTGCCCTTTGATCTGGAATTCCATTGATTTTTGTTTGTTTAACCTCACCATCTCCTTCTTGTCCATTAGAGACAGAGCAATATAGTGCTATTTCCTATTTATTTATTTAGCTATTTTTCTATCCCATTGTATCTAAAAGTTACAACCGTTTACATGTAACATAGCTCAACATAGACTATGGAAATAGAATGACATTGCTCAAAAGTAAAGGAACAAAGTGTAAATCTAATAGGGAGTGGAGGGAAGTAGAAATTAGGGATGCTGGGAGGGGATTTCAGGTTTGGTTGGGGTGAAGAGGAGGGGGGGTAAGGTTGGAGGGGGAGGGGGAAGGGGATTGAGGGGATGATTCGTATTGTTTCAGGGCATTTTCTCCAAATGGGTTAGTTTTGCACATTAACTACAATTACACTGCTTTAAGGTAGACAGTCTAAATATAAAGAAACCCCTTAGATAAACCTAAAATGCCCAGAAAAATAAATTTTAACACTAATTATAAACTAACACACTCCCACCATTACCAGCTTCAACCATAACTATTAATAAGTCATTAGTACAGGGAGAAAAAGACCTCAGGATGGCTCATATCCCGCTATGTGGCAAACTGAAGCACCATAGAGGAAAGCAGATAACTCACATCACTGGTCTTAAAAACTCCCTATACCATACCCATTTAATACCTCAAAAAGTACTTTTCTTGATTTTCAAATGTTTTCTTTAAAAATACTTAAATATCCAAATTAATTAACAATAAAGACCATATGAAGAGGTCTTACTATGTATCTCTAATTTATTAAATGAAACAAGGTTCTCTCACAGATACAACGACCAACTCCCATTTTGATCCATTGACCTCTGTGTAGTCCCTGTAATAGAACAGATGATCATGTGTCTATATGCAGGCATCAATAGCGCATAGAATAACAAGTTCACTTATCTGAGTGACTACTCTCCCAAACTGCATCAGCCATCATAGCCAGCCCAACAAAGATCTTTGTTTTCCTTTAAAAAAGGCTCCCTCAGGGGGAATGTTATTGCAACAATAACTCAAAGAAGTGGCTTCGGCGTCTGGCACCATAGAATTTAAACACTCAGCTACCAATCAGACAGTTAAAACAATGCATGGTCACTTCAGGAGAGGTGTTATGTCTTCAGATTCCCCAACCCAGATTAATACTTTCTCCTATTTCCTGCTAGTCTTCAACTAACCCAACAAACACAATAAACACAGATAACAAAAAAAAGAAAAATATAAAGAGGAGTGTGCAATCGAACCACACAGTCCGGCCCGACAGAGCATTCTTCCAACCAATCACTTAAGGGATCAGGCACAGCGCTGATTCATACTGCCTCATAAAAAAAAGATTCCATTCAATCTTGTCATTCAGTCCATTAGGTTCTAAAGTAACCAATCTGAAGATCCAGCACTGCTCACGTTGCAAAAGCAATTTCCCTCTATCCCCTCTTTGGATATTAGATGCAACACAGGTCTTCAAATACATTCTTAGAAGAAATGCAATGCTTTACCAACAATATTTCAACCCTTCCTTTTGACAAGCTATATTTATGTTCTGTCAAGCGAGTCTTCAAAGGTCAAGTAGTTTTCCCGATATACAATTTCGAACAACGGCATTTCAAACTGTATATTACAAAAGCCGTTGTACATGTAGAGAATACTTTCAAAGAGTAGGGGGTATGTTTACTAAAGTTTCTTAACGTGCGCGCCGCGTTAGTCTGCAGGATGCCATATAAGGAGTGGGCGGTACGGTCAAAAATAGCAAAACGGGAATAGCGAGCGCGCTCTTGTGCGCCGCACACTCTTGTGTGCCGCGCACATTAGCGCACGAGTAATGCGCGCGGGAAGCATAAGCAGGCGCACTGATGTGCAAACAGAGGAACAGGGCTGCAGTACAATGATGAAGACACTGACAGATGGAGCAGGGGTCATGGGTTCAATCCCCCACTGTGCCCAATGAATAAGGCTGGCTGAGGTACTACCATTTATGTGTAATATTGCATTATGAGGCTTTTTAATTTTATTTTAATTACTGCTGCTAGCAAACGCACTCTCTCAAAGCGCTGTAACATAAGGTGCTGCATAAGGCACCCCATAAGGCACCCCAGAGGGCACATTTTAAAGTGCACTGTCCGCCACGGCACCCTACAATGTTGCTTAAAGGGTGGCCTATAGGGCGCCATATAGGGTGCCCTACGAGGCACAGCAAGGTCAGAGCACTGTTTTTGACGGCAGCACTGTGCATTTAAACGCATGAAAATCTTAAGTAGGTGCGCTGACATGCAAGGAGAAACAGCAGTGTAGCACAATGGTTAAGGCACTGACTGATTATACAGGGGTCATGAGTTTGATCCCCAGTGTGCCTAATACGTAAGGCTGGCTAAGGCATCAGCTTTGACATGTAAGTATTGTTTCCTGCAGCACTTTTTGTATTATATTAATTGCTGCCATCAAACACACCCTCATGTGCCGTAACCTAAGGTGCCGCATAAGGCACACTATAAGGCACTCCATAGGGCACATTATAAAGTGCACTATCCGCCACGGCACTCTATAATGTCCCCTATAGGGCACCCTATCAGTCGCTCCATAGGATACTGCATAGTGCACCTTATATGGACGGTAACCATAAGGTGCCCTATAGGGCGCCCTATAAAGCGCCCTCTGAGGCACCTTATGGGTACAGTACGCTGAGGGTGTTTTTGCTGGCAGCACTAATGTACATTAAAAATAGATAATGCTTTGGACAGCCCTATCAAATAACCCCACTGTGGGTTTGAACCCGTGACCTCTGGCTCCACTGGCAGTGAAGTAACCAGTGGGCTACAGCTCTACAGCTGCCAACAAATCCCTGGCTGGTTGCAGAAGGACTGCAAGTCACCACACAAACAGTCTGCTGTGGTCACCAGGATAGGGTTAACCCACCCATACCCATGATGCACTGCACATGCAAATCAGCAGTCTACAGATGATCACAAGATGGGGTATGCACCCACACAGCACCTTGGCCTGGTAGGAGGAACTGACCGTGTGTGGTACTGGCACAGAGTAGCTATACACCATCACATTGTGCAGGTACTGCACTCACCCTGAGGGTGAGGTTGGGTGCCCAGCACCAGGTCCACAGCAGAGATAGGCCATGCTGCAGGTCCCCAGCAGTGCTAATGTGTGAGATAGGTAGTTTCTGCAGCCACACCTTGGATATATCTGTATGTCTCAGTCAGGTGCAGCCCCTATGGACTCCTAGGAGGCTTATGTACCACCACCCTCCTCCTCCTCCAGGGCTGAGGGTGGTAAACAGGGTCTCCCACCAACAGATCCACATTCTACTTCACTGCAATGGTGGTAGTAGAAGGGACCATCAACCCCAGTCCTGCTGGAGAATAGACACCCTACAGGACAGTCAATGCAGCTCTGTACACATCCATAACGCAATAGCAGACAGACATTAGGCCTGGCTATGCTAAGCTGCACCCCACCACTATCTGATATTCTCCTGCAGCAAGCCTTCAGCCGCTGCACCCTGCAAGGCGCTCCATCAAGACACATACCAGCTGCAGACAGTCTGCTAGCTAGTCCATAGTGCATGTTCCTGGTGGAAATGCGTGCACCCAGAACTGGGATGTCGGCATACACAACAAGCAGATAAGTCAGTGACTGGGCCCCCAAAGGAAACCCATAAATATGACATGAGAAAAATACTATATAGCACTATGGGGGTGCCTAGCCATGCTGTGGTCACTGCACAGTCAGGGTGAGAGTGATCTCCCAGCAGGACATGCTGTGGCTACCCTGTCTGTGCAGGTGGTGGCCGGGCACTACAGTGTCCCAGCCAGTGCCCTATGCCCTGTGCAGATGCATCCTGGCCAGGCCACCCTGTCCGGGCTATACCCATGGTACCTTGCTCCTCATTATGCACATTGGCAGGCTATTACTGGCAACAGTGCTGGCAGTGTGGGCTGTGGAGGGTGTTTGCAGCCACCACACACTGGATAGACAGACACACACTTCCACACCTATGCCAGCATTGTGCTACTATAGAGGAGTTTAGCAGCCCTGGCCACCACACCAGTCCTGGGCACAGTGCAGGCATGGATATGGTACGCAATACTGTTGGGGGTCACTCCTCAGTGTGGTAAACACTGTCAGAGACCAGACCTGCAGCACACTCCACAGACATCAGAAAGGTTGCTATGATGGAGCTCAATCAGCCAACTGTGCTTAACGTAGGAATTGCTATCTGCCAGTAATCATAGCAAACCTTTGATAGCTGTGTACCGTATTCCCAGGTGTAGGGTGGCATTGCTAAGGTATGCAAGTGCTAGTATTGGGAGATGCACGCAGGGCCCAATGTTCTGCCTCTCCAGGAGGCATTGGCTAATGGAGCCTGTGGGTGTGGGTGTGGGTGTGTCTGCCCCTGTTGGCTGCTGCTTTACGGCAGAGGTTCCCAACTCCAGTCCTGGTGTGCCAAACACTGTTTGGGTTTTCATGCTGTCCCTCATGAATATGCATGAGATACATCTGCATAACATGGGGGTGGTGCATAGATATGCAGCACAGGCATCTTTAATAGAGGCAGCATGGAACCTGAATGGTGTCTGGCCCTCCAGGACTGCATTTGCGAGACCCTGCTCTAGGTAATGCGCCTGTTTATGGTGTCTTTGCTCTGTAGGGTAAAATGTAGGTGTTTTGGCCATGTTTACGTCATCTGCAATAAACGTTCTGTCTGTAGTAGCACGTTTCAGTTGTGGGTAAAATATGGGGACTGGGTTGGCAGGCACCATAGCTGGGACTTGAACCTGTGACCTTCTGCCTCCAAACACACTGGTTGCGTGCACTGCACCACCGTGTTGCCACAGAGACAGTGCATTCTCTGGTGATACCATGACTGTTTGTCTGGCAGGGCCTGTCTGTTGCAGTGCATGGCACCCACCTACACAGGGCTAGGCCATGGTCTGCTCTGGGCAGCAGCCACTGCCCCCCTCCACCACCAGTACCCCTCTGCCACCATGCTGACATGCCCTTCTGCTGGTGGTGCTGGTGGTGTGCAGTCGCAAGCCATCCAGTGTGCAGGTAGGCGGCTGCCTATGGTGCGTGTTCTGGGGCAGGGGTGCCTGCATAGGCATCCACGCTTCCCCCCAACACTGCCTGCCAATGTTCTGTGCCCTTGGGGGTACCTGCTGGGTACTATTCCCTGTGACACTGTGATAAACACTCTCGTGCCCATGTTGGGCCCTCATCAGTTGCTATCTGGCTGCTGTTCAGTTTCAGCATTCCTAAGTGCTATCTAGGCATCTGCCTAGTCCACACTGTGCCCCAGCTGCACCACAGCATGTGCCGCCTGCAGCCCTCTGTATCCCGTTTCCCAGCATCTGTCCAGTTGCCCATTCCGACATGCCCGCCCTGCTGTTGTGGAACACGTGCATGCCATAGGTAACCTGTCCAATGGAGAGGGAAACCCTGATCAGTGCTATTTCACTGTGGGATCATTCACCTTGTATGGGGACGGAGCGTAGACCCTTCCAAAATTCATATTTATTTTTTGGTGCTTTCTTGGGAGTGTTTTTTGATGTTTCCCATTACTATCACTCTTGCCCAACTTGATTATGGTTTTTTTTTTATTTTGTTGGGGTCCTTTTCAATGTTTATTTGTACTTTTGTTCTGTGCACATGTATCACACTTATCACTTTTTTGTAGGTTTCTCTGGTTTTGCTGTACATTGCTGACAGAAATGGTTTCTCTTTCCTTTAAATCGACTCTAACGCGAGGTTTTCACTCGCGTTATTTTTGGCCTCAAATTTCACCTCATTAGTGTGCGGGGAGCCTCTCCCCTCCCACTATCCACCCATTGACCCCTTCTCTCCGCCCCTGGGGAGCCTTCCTCCGCCCTCCGGGAGCCTTTCCCCACCTTCAGCGCTCGTGTGCGCCGCTGCGCGCATGAGCGCGCACTAAAGCGCATTTTTGCCCCGTAAAGCATCATTAGCGGGATTAACAGAGCCGCGAGAAAGGAAACTCTCGCGGCTCTGAAAGAAGCCCGCTTTCGGGGATTCAACGCTAGCCTATGATGCAGGGAGGCTCTGCCGGGCAGGGGGGGCCCCGCGGCGGCACTCTTGATGCTGCCGCGGCAGAAGCAGCTGGTTTTTTTTTATTTTTTAATTTGGGATGATAGGGGGGAAGGGGGTTTAGGACTGGTAATGGGCTATGGGGGGGGGGTCGGAGGCTAAGACTGGCAGTGGGCTGATAGGGGAGGGTTAGGACTTGTAATGGGCCATGGGGGGGTGCTAAGACTGGAAGTGGGATGCTGGGGGGGGGGGTTAGGACTGGTAATGGGCTATGGGGGGGCTAAGACTGGAAATGGGCTGATGGGGGTTTAGGACTGGTAATTGGCTATGGGGGGGGCTAAGTCTGGAAATGGGCTTATGGGGAGGTTTAGGACTGGTAATGGGTTATGGGGGGGGCTAAGACTGGAAGTGGGCTGATAGGGGAGGGTTAGGACTAGTAATGGGCCATGGAGGGGTGCTAAGACTGGAAGTGGGCTGATGGGGAGGTTTAGGATTGGTAATGGGTTATGGGGGGGGGGCTAAGACTGGAAGTGGGCTGATGGGGGAGGGTTAGGACTAGTAATGGGCTATGGGGGGTGCTAAGACTAGAAGTGGGCTGCTGGGGGGGGGTTAGGACTGGTAATGGGCTATGGGGGGGCTAAGACTGGAAATGGGCTGAGGGGGGGGTAGGAGTGGTAATTGGCTATGGGTGGGGCGCTAAGACTCGACATGGGCGGATGGGGAGGTTTAGGACTGGTAATGGGTTATGGTGGGGGGCTAAGACTGGAAGTGGGCTGATAGGGGCGGGTTAGGACTAGTAATGGGCCATGGGGGGGGGTGCTAAGACTGGAAATGGGCTGATGGGAGGGGTTAGGACTGGTAATGGGCTGATGGGGGATTAGGACTGGGAATGGGCTATGGGGGGCTGACTGGAAATAGGCTGATGGGGGGGCTAGGACTGGAAATAGGGTGATGGGGGGGTTAGGACGTAGTGGGATGATGGGGAGGTTTAGGACTGGTAATGGGTTAGGGGGTGGGGGCTGAGACTGGAAGTAGGCTGATGGGGGAGGGTTAGGACTAGTCATGGGCCAGGGGGGGATGCTAAGACTGGAAGTGGGCTGATGGGGAGGTTTAGGACTGGTAATGGGTTATGGGAGGGGTTAGGACTGGTAATGGGCTGATGGGGGATTAGGACTGGTAATGGGCTATGGGAGGGGTTAGGACTGGTAATGGGCTGATGGGGGATTAGGACTGGTAATGGGCTATGGGGGGCTAAGACTGGAAATAGGCTGATGGGGGGGTGGTAGGCCAGTAAATAGGGTGTTAGGGGGGGTAGGACGTAAAGGGATCATGGGGGGTAAGGACTAGTAATGGGCTATGGGGGGGGCTAGGACTGGAAATGGGCTGGGGGGGCTAAGACTGTTAATGGGCTGGGGGGGTTGCTAGGACTGGAAATGGGCTGAGTGGAAGGAGGGCTTGAACTGCAAATAGCTGATGGGGACGGGGGCTTGGAATGGAAATGGGTTGTGAGGGGGAGGGAGCTAGGACTGGAAATGGGTGAGTGGGGGGGGGCTAGGACAGGAAATGGGCTGATGGAGGGGCTAGAATAGGACTGGAAATGGGCTGTTAGGGGGGTGCTAAGATTGGAAATGGGCTGTGGTGGGGGTTTGGATTGAAATGGACTCATGAAGGGGCTAGAACTGGAAGTAGGCTCATGGGGGGCTTGGATTGGAAATGGGCTGAGTGGAGGGGAGCTAGGATTTGACATGGGCTGATGGGCTCATGGGGGGCTGGGATTGGAAATGAGCTGATGAAGGGACTCGGATGGGACTGGAAATAGATGGGGGAGCTAGGACTGGAAATAGGCTGATGGTGGGTCTAGGATAGGACTGGAAATGGGCTTATGCGGGGCTAGGACTGGAAATGGGCTGATGCAGGGACTAGAAGGGAGCGGATGCTGGGTGGGACTGGAACTAGAATGGCGCTGATGTTGGGGGAGGATTAGAATGGGATGGAGCTGGGAGAGTGAAATGGAGAGGGAAAAATATTTTGTGTGGGAGGGAAGACAAATCTACAATTGGCCGGATATTGGGAGAGTAAGTGGGGATTGAGAATGGAGGGGTAAAATTTGAGTAGATGAAATAGGAATGAGGAAAGAGCAAAAGGAGAAAGATTAGTATGTTAAAGCAGATGTAGAGAGAGAATGGAAAAAAACTAGAAGAGAGAGAAGAAAAGACAAATGGACAGCAGACGATGGAGAGTTAGCGGAAGACACAAAGAAACCAGAAGAAAGTGACTGGAGCAATTGCAGCTGAAAAAAAATGCACAAAAGGTAGAAAAATATCTCTTTATTTTGAATTTATTAATTGGAATATGTCAGCTCTGGGAAATGTGCATCATTAACGTCTGCGCTTTGTTTAGTACAAGAGCAAATTAATGTATAGTTTTATTTCTACAGTGTTGTACATTCCAAGTTTGGCTTTTGGGATTCCCAGTTTAATTATTGTCTTCCTGTTTCTAAATTGTGATTCCTTGTTTGGTGATGGTCTATGTTCTGCATGTGTAACTGAGCTGAGGTATTCTGTTTATGTAATTCCTATTTGACATTGCCACTTGTTCTTTTTCCCCAGTAGGTCATGTATTGTTGTTCTCTGAAATGTATTGGTTTAATATTTGCAGCGTTTCCTTTTGATAGTTAGGGTATGGTGCTTTATGAGTCCTGGTAGTGCTGTTAGGATACGGCGGGTTTGCTATGGGTTCTAAATGGGCAGTGTTTGTAGTAGTTCCTAATGTGTCTGGCGGTTGGCACTGGATTATAGTAATGTAGAAGTCTTTTAGTCTTTCTTCATTCATACACTCATTAAGAGGCATGTTTACTAAAAGTTAGTGTATGGTAACATTATGCAAATATTTATGCAAATGAGGCCCCGCACCGAGTCTCCGCACATGGCCCCGCACCCCCCTTGGGCCGCCCCTGCCTGGTAGATGTTGCAATAGTCCAGTATTGGCATTATCAAGGCCTGGCAGACTGTGTGGAAGTTATTAAAGTCCAGAAGAGGTTTGAGTTTTTGTATTATTCTTAGTTTGTTGTAGGCAGTTTTTGACTTCCGTTTTCACTTCTATGGTGTTATGCGCAATTTGCAGAGATTTTGGTGGAGCAAATGCAGAATTCTTTGTTATGAAGATTGCTTCTGTTTTCTTATAGTTTATCATTAAATTTCGTTCCAGGAGCCAGCTTGACATTTCTTCCAGACATGCTATGTTCAAGTAGTCGGGTTGGTCAATGTTGAATGAGGTGTGGACTATGATGTCATCCACATAGATAATGTAGTCTATTTTGTGCTTGGCGGCTATTCTGCAGAGGGGCTGAAGATAGATATTAAACAGTACTGCAGAGAGTGCTGAGCCCTGCGATACTCCTTGCTTCTGATCTATTGGATTTGATGTGATCCAGATTTGACCTGTATCTTGTGATGCTGCAGACCCTCTGAGAGGGGAAGAAAATGTTTTAAATGCAGGAAAAGTCAAGCACAACCTGCAATATCACGAGGAACCACATAGGGGGAGCAGGAGAGACCTCCGAGGAACAGAGGAACTACACCTCCTAGGTCATGAGGTAATGCCAGCCAGCTTCCAATCAAGAAAGAGAGGAGTGCCTCTTAAAGGGAATTTGGAAGGTTGGAAGCCAGAACAGGCAGAGCGGCCGGAACTTGAACAAGGAGATTCAGAGCAGCGAGAACCAGATTCAGAACAGGCTGGGAAAGAGGACCAGCCCTGGAAAGGTGTATATCCTGAGGAGACAGGACAGCCCTGGAGAAAGGCACAGGCAGGACGGCCTGGGAAAGGAGGACTGCCAGGAGAACCAGCAGAACCAGCAGGTTGGGCAGGACATCTGAGTGAATGGGCTAGATATCCAGAAGGAGCAGTAATCCCTGAACCACGGTTCCGCAGGAGGCAGCAGCAGCCGCATTGGCTTGGAGAAAGGAGACCCCGTGGAGAAGGTGGGACAACTCCAGCCAGAGTGAGTGTTTGTTGTACAGAGAAGCAAAGGCGTGGCTGTGACTGTGGTCTAAAGCCAACAGCAAGACGGTTGGAGAGCTCAAGGCCTGTTGCTCAGGCCAGGCAGGATCCCAACTGGAGCAGGCCTCAAACCTCACCTGGAGCAGACAAGCCGAGAAGAAAAGGTAACCCATATTTAACTAAAAGCAGGGTACAAACTGCTGATGTATGGGGAGTACAGGGAGCACAGGAATATTATCCTTGTGAGAATGCTTATGAGATAAGGTGCAAGAAACACGCACCAACTAAGAGACTTGTTAATGACCAAGCTTTACAGAAAGCTAAGACAAAACACTTGCAAAAGGAAGACAGTTCCCAGTATCTGAGGGCGCAGGACCGATGCCCTGTATTCAACCCTGAGCATTGGGAGGTTGTGCAGAAGATATTTAAAAAGCCTTATTACAACTTACCAACAAATACTGACTTAGGGGTATGTTTACTAAACTGCGTTAGTGCAATTCGCGTTAGGAGCCGCGGTAGTAACAGAAACCCCAAATAAGGACATGGGCGGTACATCGTCACCACTAACGCGCGTTAAAAAAATTAACGAGCGTTACCGGGCGCCGTGGCGCGTCACTGTGCGTTAAACGTAAGAAGACGTACAGACACAAAGCACTGAAACAGAGCTGTAGCACAATGGTTACGGTACTGACCGCGGTTACAGGCAGCATGGGTTTGAGTCCCCAGTGTGCCTAACGCAGAAGGCTGTCCCAGGCATCACCCTGTACATTACAGAGGGAAAGAGGAGGCATGTTTTTCGTTACGCTGAGTATTGGTGTCAGAAAAACACCCTCGGAGTGTGCCTAGCCACGTACATTGGTGCGTGCGAGGTTGCGTGCATTGGTGCGTGCATAGCCCCGTGCGTACAATCGTGCGTGGGTACGTGTGATTTTATGTGCGTGGGTATGTGTGTTTTTACCAGTGTGGGCATCTTATTTTACAGACTCTGTAGGGTGTCTTGCACCTATGCATTATGCTAGCAGATGTACGTGTGATGGCCTATGGTTTATCATAGCCTGTGAGCAGGTGCTGGGGTTTCACAGGGTTGGATTGTGCCAGTCACACCCATGATGCACTGCACATGCAAATCAGCTGTCTACAGATACACACCATGGGGAATGCACCCCCACAGCACCTCAGCCTGGTAGGGGGAACTGACCATGTGCACCCCCACAGCACCTCGGCCTGGTAGGGGTACTGACCGTGTGTTGTACTGGCACAGAGTAGCTACACACCGTCACATTGTGCGGGTACTGTGCTCACCCTGAGGGTGCAGTGAGGCGCCCAGCACCAGGTCCACAGCACCGTCCATGGCTGAAAGAGGCCATGGCGCAGGTCCAAAGCAGTGTTACTGTGTGAGATAGGTAGGTTCTGCAGGACCACCTTGGATGTTTCAGTCAGGTGTAGCCCCCATGCACCACCACCACCCCTCTCCCCCAGGGCTGAGGGTGGCAAACAGGGTCTCCCATCAAAAGATCCACAGTCTACCTCCCTGAAAAGGTGGTAGTAGAGGGGAACATTAACCCTAGTCCTGCTGAGGAACAGACACCCCACAGGGCAGTCAATGCAGCTCTGTACACAGCCATAACACAATAGCAGACAGACATTAGGCCTGGATATGGTATGCTGCACCCCACCACTATCTGATATTCCCCTGGTGCAAGCCATCAGCCACTGCACCCTGAAAGCCACTCCATCACAACACCTACCAGCTGCAAACAGTCTGCTAGTGCCCAGTGGAGATGCCTGCACCCAGAACTGGGATGTCAGCATACACAGCAAGCAGATACATCAGTGACTGGGCCCCAAAAGGAACCCATATTTATCACATGAGAGAAATACTAGATAGCACTATGGGAGTGCCTAGCCATGCTGTGGTCACTGCACAGTCAGGGTGAGAGTGATCTCTCAGCAGGATATACTGAGGTCACCCTGTCTGTGTAGGTGGTGGCCGGGCACTACAATGTGCCTGTCACTGCCCTATGCCCTGTGCAGATGCACCCTGGCCAGGCCACCCTGTCCGGCCTATACCCATGGTACCTTGCTCCTCATTATGCACATTGGCAGCCCAATACTGGCAACATTGCTGGCAGTGTGGGCTGTGGAAGGTGTTTGCAGCCACCACACACTGGATAGACAGACAGCCACCCCCACACCTATGCCAGCATTGTGCTACTATAGAGGTAGTCAGCAGCCATACCCACCATACCAGTCATGGGCATAGTACAGGCATGGATATGGTACACAAGGCTGTTGGGGGGTCACTCCCCAGGGTGGTGAACACTGTCAGAGACCAGACCTGCAGCAAACACCGCAGACATCAGAATGATTGTTATGGTGGAGCTCAATGAGCAAACTGTGCTTAACGTAGGAATTGATATCTGCCAGTTATCATAGGGAACGTTTGATAGCTCTGTACCATATACCCAGGTGTAGGGTGGCATTGCTAAGGTATGCAACTGCTAGTATTGGGAGATACAGGCAGGGGCCAATGTCTTGCCTCTCCAGGAGGCATTGGCCAATGGGGCCTGTGGGTGGGTGTGTGGCCCTGTTGGCTGCTGCTTTACGGCAGAGTTCCCCACCTCCAGTCCTGGTGTTCCAAACACTGTTCGGGTTTTCATGCTGTCCCTCATAAATATGCATGAGCTACATCTGCATACCATGGGGGTGGTGCATAGCTATGCAGCACAGGCATCTTTATTAGAGGCAGCATGAAGCCGGAATGGTGTGGGGCCCTCCAGGACTGCATTTGCGGGACTCTGGCTCTGGCGTTTGTGAGTTTCATATATTTGTGAGGAGATTTGGTTTATTATTACTTGATCCGTGTTTGTAAGCCATGTTTCCGTTATACACATTATGTCCAGTTGTTCCTCTATGTAGTCCATAATGATGTGATGTTTATTCTGTATGGATCGGGTGTTGATCAGAGCACATTTCAGGGGATAGTTGGTTACATGTTAAGTTTTTATGTCATTCATTGTGTTTGATAGATGAATCTGTAGTAGTCTGTTGTGTCTCTTGTTTATAATGTTTTGATATAGTCGATGGAATTCATTGTTTCTGGTTGATTGTATGATTGGTATGTAACTTATTATGTTACATTGTGTGTTTTCTGATGTGATAGCTTTTAAGGCTTGTAGTAGTATTAGGGAATAAAGGACTAGAGTGGGCTTTTTCGTATCCATGGTAGGAATATCTAGAGAAGAATTTGAGTGGATATAGAGGGCGTGTCTTTATTTTGGTTCAGTCTCATAGGGTAGGCCGTTTCAGATTGTTTTAAGTTGTATGTAGTGTTAAGATGCACTAGTAATCTGGGTATTGTATGTGCTATAGTAGGGGATTGCAACAAGGGGAAAAAAGTAGTGCACAGTGTGAGTTTGTAGGGTAACTTACAGTTCTGTAGTGGTGGCTTCTGACCTGCAGTGATCGGATATTGCAGCCCATAGGGTCCTGGGATCATGAAGTAGTATCTGATGTGTGGGACACTCCTCGAGGCGTAGGCAGCAGCACCTTGTTCTGTGACTTTTGGATAGGTTTTTGCAGATTGAACAAAAGGACGGTGATTGTTCTTCAGTTTTCCTTCTATGGTCCCCGCCTAAGGGCCATGCCAAAGGCCCTCAGGCGCAGGCCCGCCAGGTGTGGGTGCGGCTTTAGCATGCTGGTTTTTATAGCAGGTCTTTGCTGCCGGTAGAGGAGTGGTTGGAGCTAGGCAGGCAATGTGTAGCTGGGGGGAGTCCCTGAACAGAGCAGAGAAGCAGGAGCAGGAAGGCAGAGTTTAAAAGCACAGTCTCACCTCACCCAATGATGGTACATGCTGGATTGCTTTCAGATGGTTCAGGAGCAGGCTGCAGGAGGGAGAGGGAGTGCCCTGCTTGTTTCTCTTTTCAGGTGTGCTTGCAGCCCCAGGATGGTAATTCTCTTAGGGTCATGATCTCAGTGGTTTTTGGGCACAGGGATGTTGTAGTGCTTACTAAGTTTCCAGTGGATGAGGCATGCTACTTTATTATGTTTTTCAGTATAGACATTTTCTGCCATCAGAACTTCAGTTAGTTATGAGGTGAGTCACCGTTTCCAGGTTTTTCTTACAGAATCAACATATGTCTGTGTTGCCAGTTTTTTCTGTGTTCACTGTAAACCATCTAGTCTGTAAGCCGCTGTTCTGGGCTGCAACCATCAGTCTCTCATCCTTCGATTTCAGTTCACCCCTCCTTAACCATTCATGTGTCCATTCTTGATCAACAAAGGGTTCATGGAGTAACACTGTTATTTCCCACTGTATTTGTTCATCTGCTAGTTGTTTTTCCTTGTTTGTTGATCTAATTCCTTAAAGAGTTTTTTCACTTGTTTGAAATTCTGTTTCTTCCTTCCCTGGGCATGCTTGTGGGTTTTCACTCATTCCTTCTAGCCATCGGAACGCTTGTCCAAGTTTGAAAATGGAAACACATTCTGGACGTTTACTCTCATATTTCAGCACTTTTTGCATATTTGGATCTGAGGATGTGGTTAAGTAGGCCTGGAGGCCTATGATAGTAGCTCTGTATATGTAATCAATTTCTGAGTCCTAGCTCTCCTTAAGTCCTAGGAATGTACAGTCTTGGCATACACTGATTCTTGTAAATCACTTCATGGGCATGGAGGAGTTTTCACGTTCGCACATCCAGTTTTCAAGATCTTTAAGAGAGGCCAGTCCACAATCCCAAAGCTGTATGAAAGTACAGGAATTACCAGCTGATTGATGGCTTGTATCTTATTCCGTGTTAAAGCACTTTTCAATAATGATTTTAATCTCCTGTAGTGTTTGCTTATCTTTTCTCTCAGTAATTTCTGCTTGAGTGCCATTCCTTCCTCTATTCCGAGATACTTTATACACTTTCCTGTTCAAGGTCCTTCAGCCAGGGAAATGTTTTCTGTTTTGTTCAATTTTCCTTTAAAAAAAATGTTGCCTTAGCATGTTTGTCAAGGCCAAAAGTCATCCTGATGTAATTAGAAAAACTTTCACCATAGGAAGTTGCTCTACTAATTGTTGGTCGCTGGAACTATAGAGTTTCAGATCATCTACAAATACATGAGATGTGTCTGGATTGTTACCTTTTTTTTAGAATTCAGGCTAAATCCGTATCCCAAAGAGTTGATGAGAGCACTTATTGGATTGAGTGCTACACAAAACAGAAGAGGCAACAGTGAATCCCCCTGAAATATTCCTTCCTGGATCCTGATATTAGGAATAATATATTGACCATCTTTATATTTCAAAAAGCGTGTGGTTTGCCAAATTGTCATGGTGAACTTAATGTACTTTATCAAACCAGGATTTATTTTATACATTTCAAGGCAATTTATAATCCAGGAGTGTGGGACACTATCAAAAGCTTTCTTATAATCAATCCATGCTATGCTGAGATTTCTGCTTTTCTTAGCACTGACCATACTAGCCTTATTCAACATTAACTGGTCTTTGGTGCCATATGCCCCTCTCTTGTTGCCCTTTTGCTCTATTGCCATGATGTTATTGGACTCGATATGATCGTATATTCTTTCTGCATCTATTGTAGTGAACACCTTATAGATTGTAGGTAGACAGGTTATTGGTTTGTAATTGTTGGGAGTGTTATCTGGGTCTCTTTTGGGAAGGAGAAATGTTCTTTCCATAGTAAGCCATTGTGGCGTCAAGCCTGACTTCTTAAACAATTAATTTTTGCAATTCACCAGATCTGAGTAGAGTGATGTTAACTGAGCCAAATGTTTGTTATGCCATCTGGGTCAGGGCTCTTCCAATTTGGGCATCGTTTTAACCTGCTTTCCAGCTCTATTATTAGTGCAGGCTATTCCATTGGTTTGATGTTTGCTTTTTCTAAATGCTCTTGTATGCAGGGTAACCATTCTGCTTCTTGATTGTCCTTTATTGGATCCTCGTATAGTTTTCTCCAGAAGCTTTCTGTTTCAGCTTTGGTTGGTCATGCTTTTATTATCTTGATGCTCTTCCTCAGTTCTCTGTAGAATTGTTTTGGATTCCCTAAATAGCTTATTTTGATATCTATCTTTTCGTTTTTTCTCATATCTTTGCAGTTTGTGCGCTTCTCCTGCTACTTTCTTATTGTTGGAACATATAAATTTCAGGACTTCTGTTAATGCAGCATGCTTCAGCTTGATGTCTTGGATCTTCCTTAATATCTTTGATTTTAATCCTTTTAGATACCCGTCTATCAGGGATACCTCCGCACGCAATGGCTGTATTTTTACTTTGATGTGCTTTTTCCAAGGAGGAACTGTTATTCTTTTCTTTTTCTAATGGCCCTACACTTTAGCTGGTATTATTCTTACAGTAATTTTAGCTGCACAATATTGTATTCAATTTATTTTAGTGATGTCAATAAATGGTCCCTTTATACTGGATATGGCCTTGTTCATCTTTATAATCATATTTTTAACCTTAGGTGTTAAACATAACTTGGGTAATCTTTCCCTTGCCTGAAACCCAGCATCTTTTTCCATGTGGACTAGGAGTTTGATCTCAAATTCCTCCATCTCTGTGTCTTTCTCCTCCTTTTCTTCCTCCTCTTCAGTTGATTGGTTGACATGTCCTGTAGTTACCTCACTCTCATGCAGTTCCAGATCTCTAAGCTCCATCTCCCCCTCAACTGCACTTTCTGTTTCTGCGTATTCCTTTCTTCTGGTACTCTCACCCAGATTACCGCCTCCTCCCTGTATTTCTCTTTCCACAGAAGCCCTTTATTGCTTCAAGATGTTATAATTCACATACTACTTTGCTTTGATCTGTGAAATTAGCATCTGTTGCTTTTTGCAGTTTTTCATGTGGCAGTTTTCTCTGTTTTTCCAGTTTTTTGGCAGATTCTCTTTGTATACCCTCTTTATTTGGAGTGGAGGAGTAGCCTAGTGGTTAGAACACTGGCTTGGTAACCAGGGTTCAATTCCCACTAGCATTCCTTGTGGCCTTGGGCAAGTCACTTAACACTCCATTGCCTCATAAGAAAGGCCTGGCAATCTACCTCTGGTCACACTGCCAAGAAAACCCAGGAGCTTCTCAGTCACCAGGAGTCAGCATTGACTCAAAGACACACATTGCATTTTTACCCTCTTTATTTAAATATAGGGTTTGTAGCATTAAAGTAGCAGTACATCTCCTCCTTATCTGCAGAAGTCCACTTAACTGTATTTAATCCTCACAACATTTTCATTAACTTCCGTGGTTTATCTCCTGCCACAGTGGGACCACAAACATGCTCACCATGGCCTTTATCTGTGGCAGGGATGTTATCTACTATACATCTGCAGTGCTTGAACTATCACAACCACCATCGTTAGCCCTAGTGCCTAAGCTATGAGTGGGCACCTTTTTATCCTGGGCGACATGCGGCCAGTATGCATTTTTCTTTTTCATTCCTACCATACTTCAATCATAGTGTCACCTTGCTGGGCTTCAGTATAGATTTTGTACAATGGGGTTACCAAGTGAAGGTACCCAGCAAGACTTGGGGAGGGAACTATAATCTTGCCCCCTAAAAAAAGCACAGTGGTACACCAACCACAGCTAGTGAAATTTATGCTGCACTTCCCCTTGACCCCTCCCCCCCCCATTGTTCATTGAGGAGTAGATGGTGATGTTTCATTGGGGAAGTGTTCTAGGAATAGGTTACTGTTTAGATTTCTTCGGAAGGTCATTAAGTCATCTGTGGCACATAATATATTTATTTTATTTATTTAGCAAACATTTATATACCGCTACTTCCAGCGATCAGCAGCGGGTTTGATTACATATTGGAATCTGTCAAATCAGGACAGTAGAATTTGAAGTATAAACATGTTGATTTGCAGGGTAATCACAACACACAGGAATGGGTTCTTTTAGTAGCGAGAAGCAATAACTTACATATGTACATATTTACATAAATGCATTTACATGAATGCATCCCTGGTTCCCTGGGTGGTATAGCCTAAACCACTTGGATTTAAATCAAGTTGTACTGACTCTGAAATAGGTGAGTCTTGAGTTTTTTTCTAAAGTCTATTAGGTCTTTGCTAGCTCGTAGCTCCAGTGGCAGTTGGTTCCAGAGTGTCGGTGCTGTGTATGAGTAGGCTCTGTTACTAGTACTGGCTTTGACAGATCTTATATCTGCTGGAACGTGGAGGGTGTTTGAGTTGATGGTTCTTCTGCTTCTGTTGGGTGGTTGCGAGCTGATTAAGGTAGAGAGGAAGGTCGGTGCTATGTTATGCATGAGTTTGAAAGTGGTTATTAGTGTTTTATATTTTATACGAGCAGCAATGGGGAGCCAGTGTAGCTCAATCAATACAGGTGTGATGTGATCAGCAAGACTTTTTCTCATAATGATCCTAGCCGCTACATTTTGCGCCATTTGCAGAATGTTCAGGGTTTTCTTTGGTAGGCCCTGTAGAATGGCGTTGCAGTAGTCGATATGTGGCATGATGAGTGCCTGTGCAACAGACCTGAAGTCATGAGGTTCAATAATGCTCCGTAGTGGTTGTAGGACTCTTAGTTTGTGGAAGACGGCCCTGTTGGTTTTGCGGAGGTGTTTCTCCATCTTTCTGTAAGTTGTTTGGGATGGCATTCCGTAGTGTAGATATGAGGTGGTTGGTTTTAGTGTTGCTTGCTGGGGTGGCGAGAGTGTTCTGAGCGTTTGGTCTTCTAGACCTGATGGTTGGTGCTTTCTGTAACAGCGATTGTAGGTGGATGGAGGAGAGACCGTGATTGATTTTGAAGATTGAGGATAGCATTGCATTTGATTCACTCTATGATGGGTAACCAGTGAAGTTGTTAGTAGAGTTGGGGCTATTTGGTCAATTCTGGAAGTGTTGCAGAGGATGTGTGCAGCAGTGTTCTGAGCCTGTTGAATTGGGTGAAGAGCGTATTTGAAAGATATGGTTGCAGTAGTTGAGGTGGGGGAAAACGAGAGCCTGGAATACAGTGTGAAAGTCGTGAGCGTTCAGTTAAGTGTTGTACAGTTTTGATTTTGCAGTAAATGGCTCTTGTGACATTGCTGATATGAGATGCTTGAGTTAAGCACTGGTCTAGTGTAAATCCTAGCTAACAAACTTCAGGTTTTACAAGTAGTTTTGTTATGTCATTGGTGATGGTCGGAGGTGGGATGAAGTTGGAGTCTCTGGTGACATATAAGACTTCAGTTTTCTTGTAGTTAATGGTCATATTATGTTCTGTAAGCCATTTTTCACAGAACTGAAGCATGCTTCTGTGGGTGTGGTTACAGGATTGGTGGTGATGAATAGAGCGTATATCACCACATCATCTGCATATACGTGGTAAAATATATTGTATGCTTGAATTACTGTGCATAGGGGTTTGGAGAAACATGTTAAATGGCAATGAAGATAGGGCAGATCTTTGGGGAACACCTTGATGTTTGCTGTAGGGTGCTGTAGGGGGCTGACTTCCTGTGGCCCACCTTTACCTGAAGTTGACGATCCATGAGGTAGGGTTTTCTAACCTCCCCTAACTGTTTGGTGAGATTCATGAGCAATTTATCCCATTTTTTCTTTTCATGGCTTGTAAAGGAGATAATTTCTTCCTGCATGACTGCCTTCCCCGCCTCCCAAAAAGTAATCACATTGAATTGATCCGGATCACTAGTAATATAGTTTTACCAAATTTTCCTCAATTGAACCCTGAAATTCTGATTAAATCTCAAAACACGGCTGTTTGAATATTCATGTAGCCTCAGCTCACTGTGTACCTTGGCATGATCAGAGACCTCTGGAGACCCAATTGCCGCTTGGTCTAAGCTCATCACCATGGGGGCAGAAATTTAATATGTATTCCAGCCAAGCATGTACCCCATGGACATGAGAATAGTTTGTGTATTCACTGTCCACTGGATGCATTACCCTCCATGCATCCATCACATCTAGATGCCTCAACAATATATTCAAACCTTTTTCCATGTTTTTTATGAGCTGCTTGGCTGGCCTACAATCTATCAGTGGGTTGACTGATGTTAAAATCTCTTCCTAATATTAGTTAATATTCGGGGTTATGGCCCACTTTATCTAAGAGTTAACTTTTTTTCGAATTAAGGGTTGACCCCTATTGCAATTGAGCTTCAACAATTTGCACAATTGTTACTGAGTAAACTTGAATGAACTAATTCTGTATTTCTTCCTTTAAGAATAACTGATTTGAATCCTATTCCTAATACTCAGTTGGAAATCTTTTCCTAAGTCTCAGTAAAGCAAGTTAAATCAACCATTATTTCTCTTGATGATACTTTTAAAGCAATGAACGATGATATTCGTGAATTTTTTTTAAAATATTGTTATCAGTCCTTTGTTGAAGGGGTTGTCTCAAAGGTGTTGAAAAAGTATTTAAAAAATCCTCTTTGGACATCACTGATCCCACTAATTATCATCTGGTCTCATCACTACTATTCATAGCAAACATTATTGAGAAACTGGTATTACAACAACTGCAGAAATTTGTAGAAACCCCCCAATTTTGAGCCCTCTTCAGTTCAGATTTCAACCTCCCCGTGGCACAGAAACTTTACCATTATCCTCTATGGATTGTTTTTTGCAGGGATTTGAGCAAGGTAAATCTTTTGTTTTGGTTCTGCTTGATATATCTGCGGAATTTGATACTTGGTTTCAATCTGTTTTGAGAGAACTGAAGGCATAAATTAGGACTGCAGGAAAACAATCATCTTGGCTCCCATTACCAACTGGGGTCTTCCAAGGACATGCACTTTTGGCACTATATGTATGGCTCCAATTTGTAAATTATTTATTGACCTTGACTTAAATTACTGAATTTATGCTGATGACATCCATTTCTTTATTCCAGCAATGAATTCACTGTCGCACATTAAATTATATCTCACTCTATATTAAAACTGTAAAGTCCTGGATGACTCACAATAGGTTCGCCCTTAATATTCAAAAAACTGAAGTACTCTTTTTAAATTGGACCATTCCCCCAGCTATACCTTTATTATTATGGTTTGTAATAACTGTTCCATGTATCTGGTTTGTTTAAATGTAAACCACCCCTGATCTCTGGAAGGGGCGGTATAGAAAAACTTTAAATAAATAAATAAATTCAGGGGTCTGCATAAGTGAGGAATTTAGGAATTATTTTCGACACCCAGTTGAACATGCACTCTCATATACAAAGGGTGGTTAAAGCCACGCGACACAAAATGTGGATAAGAGGAAGAATAAAACCTTTTTTTATCAGATAGTAACTCGTGCACAGTTACAGTATTTAAGCTCTGGTAATATCACAGATTACTTGTAATAGTTTATATTTAGGGCTCCCTACGTACATTACTCAGACACTTCAAACAGTTCAAAAGTCCATAGCTCAGGTCATTCTTTGCCTGAGTAACAGGGCCATATCTCATCTACACTATACGCACTGCATTGGTTTTCAAAGTGTTGAACCATGAAGCATCACTGAGTATCTCATCAGTGTTAAAAATATATTGAGTATCTCACCCTTTGCGTTCTCAGGACATCATTTGCATAGATGTCCTGTTCTTTTGACTTATCCATTTTAAAGAATTGCAAGACTGGCTGTGCTCAGTAGCTGCAATTTGTAATTCACTGTCAATTGAACTTTGCATGATATTTCAGGATGCAGTGTTTCATTTAAGATTGAAAACATATTTATTCTCCTAGGCATATCCAAATAACTAGTTGTATGACTGAATTAGGCACCTGGTCAACTGTGATAATTAGGGCAAGCTACAATTACTTAACTTCATGGTCTTGTGCTTATTTGGGCAATTACTGTAGCAGGACGACTGACTTTGGGGTATGTTTACTAAACTGCGTTAGTGCGATTCGCGTTAGGAGCCGCGGTAGAGACAGAAACCCCAAAAAAGGACATGGGCGGTACATCGTTTCCGAGAACGCGCCGAGAACGCGCGTTACAAGGCGCCATAAATGAACGAGCGCTACAGGGCACGTTACCGTGCGTTAATCTTAAGAAGGCGCACAGGCATATAAGCACAGCAACAGAGCTGTAGCACAATGGTTACAACACTGACTGATGGTACAGGGGTCATGGGTTCGATTCCCCAGTGGGCCTAATGTATAAGGCTGGCTGAGGCAGCACCCTTTACATTTAAGTAGTGATTGTTGAGGCATTTGACGTGTATTTTAATTAGTGCTGCCAGCAAACACACCCTCACGGTGGCATAACCTAAGGTGCCACATAAGGCACCCCATAACGCACTCCATAGGGCACATTATAAAGTGTACTGTCTGCCAAGGCACCCTATAATGTCCCCTATGGGACACCTTATAAGGCTATGAACAAAGCCCTGGCTGGCTGCAGAAGGACTGCACATGACCACACAAACTGTCTGCTGTGGTTACCAGGATAGGGGTAACCCACCCGTACCCATGATGCACTGCACATGCAAATCAGCAGTCGAGAGATGGGCACAAGATTGGGTATGCACCCCCACAGCACCTCAGCCTGGTAGGGGGAACAGACCGGGTGTGGCACTGCCACAGAGTAGCCACAGACAGTCACATTGTGCGGGTACTGTGCCCACCTGAGGTTGAGGTGGGGCGCCCAGCACCAGGTCCACAGCACCTTTCATGGCTGAAATGCACCATGCTGCAGGTCCCCATCAGTGTGTGATAGGTAGTTCCGTTAGACACACCTAGGATACATCTGTGTCCTGTTGTATGTCTCGGTCATTTCTAGTCCCTATGGGTGATGCTGCACCCAGAATAGTGCATATCCTGTGTTGGTGCCATGGTTACCTGCTGTAGGTGAAGAGGGGGTGAATGGACCCATCAGCAGATTATGTACCACCACACAACCCACCCTCCGGGGCTCAGGGTAGGAATCAGGATCACCCACCAATAGATCCACAGTCTACCTCCCCGCAATGGCAGCAATAGAGAGGACCAGCAACCCCAGTCCTGCTGGGGAACAGACAGAGTGGTACACATCCATAACACAATAGTAGAAAGGCGGCAGGCCCGGAAATGCTCAGCTGCCCCCCACCATTATCTGACATTCTCCAGCAGCAAGCCTCCAGCCGCTGCACCCTGCAAGGTGTTCCAGCAAGACACATACTAGCTGCAGACAGTCCACCAGTTAGTCCATAGTGCATGGTCCTGGAGGAGATGCATGTACCCAGAACGGGGATGTCAGCATACTCACCAAGCAGATAAGTCAGTAATTGGGCCCCAAAAGGAAGCCCATATATATCACATGAGAGAAATGCTGTAGAGCACTATGGGGGAACCTAGCCATGCCATGGTCACTGCACAGTCAGGGTGAGAGTGACCTCCCAGCAGGACATGCTATGGCCATCCTGTCCGTGCAGGTGGTGGCCAGGCACTACAATGTCCGAGCCATTGCCCTATGCCGTGTGCAGATGCATCCAGGCCAGGCCACCCTATCCAGGCTATTCCCACGGTACCTTGCTCCTCATTATGCACATTGGCAGGCCAATACTGGCAACAGTGCTAGCAGTGTGGGCTGTGGAGGGTGTTGGCAGCCACCACACACTGGATAGACAGACACACACTCCCCACACCTATGCCAGCATTGTGCAACTATAGAGGCGTTGGGCAGCCGAGGCTACCACACCAGACCTGGGCACAGTGCAGGCATGGCTATGGTATGCAATGCTGTAGGAGTCACTCCCCAGGTTGGTAAACACTGTCAGACACAAGACCTGTAGCACACTCCACAGACATCAGAAAGGTTGCTATGATTCAGCTCACTCAGAACAGTGTACTTAACCTAGGAATTGCTATCTGCCAGTACTCATAGCAACCTTTTGATAGATGTGTACCATATTCCCCGGTTTAGGGTGGCATTACTAAGGTATGCAAGTGCTAGTATTGGGAGATGCACGCAGAGCCCAAAGTCCTGCCTCTCCAGGAGGCTTTGGATAATGGGGCCTGTGAGTGCGGGTGTGTCTGCCCCTATTGGCTGCTGCTTTACGGCAGAGGTTCCCAACTCCAGTCCTGCGGTGCCAAACACTGTTTGGGTTTTCATGCGGTCCCTCATGAATATGCATGAGATACATCTGCATACCATGGGGGTGGCACATAGAAATGCAGCACAGGCATCTTTATCAGAGGCAGCATGGAACCGGAATGGTGTTTGGCCCTCCAGGACTGCATTTGGGAGGCTCTGCTCTAGGTAATGTGCATGTTTATGGTGTCTGTGCTCTGCAGGGTAAACTGTAGGTGTCTTGGGCATTTTTACGTCATCTGCAATAAAGGTGCTGTCTGTATTAGCACGTTGTAGTAGTGGGTAAAATATGGGGACTGGGTTGGCAGGAACCACAGCTGGGACTTGAACCTGTGACCCTCTGCTTCTGAATACACTGGTTTTGTGCACTGCACCACCTTGTTGTCACAGAGTCAGTATATTCCTTGGTGATGTCATGACTGTTCGTCAGACAGGGCCCGTCTGTTGCAGTACACGGCACCCACCTACACAGGGCTAGGCCACGGTCTGCTCTGGGCAGCTGCCACTGCCCCCTCCACCACCAGTATCCCTCAGCCACCATGCTGACATGCCCATCTGCTGGTGGTGCTGGTGGTGCGCAGTCTCAGGCCATCCATTGTGCAGGTAGGCGGCTGCCTATGGTGCGGGTTCTGGGGTAGGGGTGCCTGCATAGGTGTCCACGCTTCCCCCCAGCACTGCCTGCCAATGTTCCGTGCCCTTGGGGGTAGCTGCTGGGTACTATCCCCTGTGACACTGTGGGAAACACAGTCGTGCCCATGTTGGGCCTTCAGCAGTTGCTGTCTGGCTGCTCTGCTGCTTCAGCATTCGTATGGGCCACCTAGGCATCGCCCTAGTCCACACTGTGGCCCAGCTGCACCACAGCATGTGCCGCCTGCGGCCCTCTGTATCCCCTTCTCCGGCATCTGTCCAGTTGCCGTTCTGACATGCCCGCCCTGATGTTGCGGGACATGTGCACGCCATACGAACCCTGTCCGATGGTGGGGAAAAACCTGAGCAGTGCTGTATCACTGTGGGCTCATTCACCTTGTTTGGGGGCGGAGTATAGACCCTTCCACGATTTATATCTGTTCTATGGAGCTTACTCGGGGGGGGGGGGGTTGATGTTTCTTATTGCTACCACTATTGGCCAGCTTGGTTATGGTCTTTTTCCAGTTTTTTGGGGTCATTTTCAGTGTTTATGTGCCCTTTTGTTCTGTGCACATGTATCACACTTATCACTTTTTAGGTTTCCCTGCCTGGGCTGTACATTGCTGACACTGAAATGGTTTCTCTCCCCTGTAATGTGCATTTAACGTCAGGTTTTCGTTCGCGTTGGAATTGAGCTCTTCAGATCAGCGCGTTAGTGTGGAGGGAGCCTCTCCCCGCCCACTCTCCGCCCATTGACCCCTTCTCTCCGCCCTCTCTCCACCTTCTGCGGTGTTTTACCGCGCCGCGGGAGTTTATGATCGTTAACTACGGTTAACGCGCGTTATGTAACGTTAACGATCGTAAGCGCATCATAACGTGCGTTATGACGCGCTTACGATCGTTAACGTTACATAACGCGCGTTATTCACGATTACCGCAGTTTAGTAAACATACCCCTTTGTATATCCAATAATAATTATTAAACAGCTGCAAAGACTAATTTCTTGCCTTTTTGTATTTATCTTGTGTATGACATCATGAGTTAGTTATTATATATATATATATTGTCACAGCCCCTCCTGGTGGCAGCGTGCTGAAGGGTCAGGGCGGACATTTATTGTTTGTTGAAGCCGGAAACTTTAACTTAGACCAGGTGCATTATGGTCCTTGTAGTTCCCTTTATAAAGAATAGTTGTGAGAGCCTTGTGCTGGGTTAAATAGAAGGTTTTATTCCCTTGATGCGCTACGGTTCTCCAAGACGACAACAGAATTCACCTTGATTCAGGGTTTCTACCAAAGTATTTACAAAGTCCAAAACTGTTATAAGAGCTTCACAGTCTTTTCCATTCAAGCAGGATTTTTCAATATCAAAGGTTAAATAAACACAAAAAAAGCTTCTTCTTTTCAGCTCAACAAAGCAATGACATTTTTTTAAAGCATGTCTTATGCTATGACTCTGTGAGAGATTCTATACTCTCAGCTACACAGAGAGTACAGTCCATAGGATATTCAGGTAGCAATGATTCTGATTCTACAAGGTCTGTTTGCATATCCTCTTGCTCAGATATGGTGTCTGCTAAGCCTGAGCTTTCTCTAGGCAAAACTGGTTGTACTTCAGTAGTTCTCTCCAAGACTTTCCAGCCTGGCTGGACCTGGTCTGGCAAACAATTAATATGGCTTTTATCTAGGACCTTCTGCACAGGTTTCCAAAGCTTTCCCCAGCTTTGTTTCTCATATCTATGGCTGTCTGGTTTACAAGCCTTTCTAGGACCTGGCACACATTCAGGAAAGGAGGTGTGAATGTGTCTTTGTTCTCTGAGACGTGCGTTGCTGGTATTCCCTCTACCAGGCACTCTCCTGCTTACACTGTCTTCCCTGGAGACTTCTTTCTGGAGCTTTTCAGCATGGGCTTGTCCTTCCTGGAAGTTGTCCCTTCCTTGTAAGGACTGCAAGCTTAACTGCCTTTCATTCCGTAGTTGGAGCTTTCCCCTTTCTCGCTCCTTAGTAGCAGGGGTTTCTGTTGCTCTCTGTGTTTGTGGTCCTCTCTGCTCCTGCGGTCGTCTCTCTATTCGTGGTCCTCTCTCTATTCTCCTGACCGAGCACTGCTTATAAAGCCGTTTCTTTAGTGAGCTTTCTGGCCCTCTACTGTTTGATTAGCTATTGCATCATTACAATCTGGGTGTGTCAGCCTACCTTCTGCAGCCTCATGCCTACTCCCTCTAGCTGCACTTCTTGGTAACTGCATTCTCTATAAATCAGTTTCTTTAAAAGAAACTGAGTTTTCTCCTAACTCCATAGCTTTAGTAGTGTCAGCTTCATCACAATATATATATATATATATATATATATATATATATATATTTAAATTTTATGTCTAGTCTATTTTAATTCTGTCTGATATTGTGAGGGTTTTATAGTAATCCGTTTGAGCATTGTATAGAGTGGAATATAAATGCTTTTAAAGAAAATGTTTGCTGCTATCTGGATAGTGGTGCCAGTCACATCTAAAGCCAGATATTCAGCACCAATCACTATTTGGTTACCACTGCTGAATACCAGGAGTGTTTTCAGCTGCAACAGTTGGAGTTTAAATATAACGTCAACCAATGTGACTGAGTATTGGCCTGACTATGGTCTACAGAGCACAATATCATGGTAGTAACATAATCGCATATTAAATGATGGCTGATAAAGACCAGCATGGTCTATCCAGTCTGCCCAGCCATATGGTTAAGGTTGTAACCGCTGCTCTGTGCAGGTCATACTCTCATGCCTCTGTTTAGGATTGTAACTGCTGCTTTATGCAGATTTACCCCCCCCCCATCCCCCATGTCTTCATTTAGGGCTGTAAGTGCCGCTCTGTAGAGATTTCCTCCCCCACTCATGACTTTGTTTAGGGCTGTAACTGCAGCTCAGTGTAGGTTCCCTTCCTCCATGCCTTTGTTTAGGACTGCAACTATTAATTTTATTTACTTGTTTTTCTATACCACTTTATGTACTCTGTGCAGGTTATCTCCCTCTGTGCCTTTTGTTTAGGGCTTAACCACAGTTTCATGCATTTTAACCTCCCCACCTTTGAGTGCCCCCCCCCCCATTTTTATCCATGGCAACCTTTACAGTACCTTGCTGTTATATATGTGACATTCCACTTTCGCTCCATGTGAAGTATTTGGAGAGTCAATGCATGGACATTTTAGAATAATTTCTTTAAGGATAATGACAATTGCATAATCTTTCATGGGAAAAGCATTACAGTATCATTTCCTTATTTAGCAGCTTTTAACTGTACTGAGATGCACAAAGCTAATCAAAAAAAGTAGAACATCCAACTAAAAAGGAGAATATCAGTGCCTTCAAGGAGGATAAATTATCCAGAAAATCATCATGCTATTCCTCCATGTATATTATCATTTATATTTTAGTTTACTTTATAGTGCATATTTCCTAAAAGACATCTGTTGTCTCTGTTTCAAAATCATAACATCCTCTTCAAAGTCGCTGTTATCAAATTTAGCTAGACTCTTACTTGCAGGAGGAGAGAATGGTTTCTCATTGTTCTCATAAGATGTATTGTAGATTCTCTGATTCAGTACCTAAAATAATTAAAAGAAACCTTTTCATTTTGTAAGTTGCTGGACAGCTACATGTGTCACACAGGGGGTCTTTTACTAAAGGGTGCTAGGGGGTTGCACCTAATGCGGCAAAAGCGCTGGAACTGTAGTGCATTAGATGCAACATCATGGCGTTAACTTTCAAGGATGTTGAAAGCATTTCCCTGGCATGGAGCACTTTCCCCTAATATGGGCCACATTAATGTGGGTGCACTTAAGAACATAAGATAAGCCATACTGGGTCAGACCAAGGTCCATCAAGCCCAGTATCCTGTTTCCAACAGTGGCCAATCTAGGTCATAAGTACCTAGCAGTTTCCCCAAAAGACACAGCTTCCTCAATGCTTAACACACATTAGCATGGGTGCTAACTGCTCTGAGCTCATCATAACCACCCTCCGTCCCTAACCCGCCCACTCGCGACCCTAACATGGGTGGCACAGTTAGTGCGGGAATGGTCCCATGCTGTCATGACCCCACACTAGCTGGCAATATGTGTCCCAGTGTGCTCAGTGCATGTCAAAACCCACACTGCCAGCTACCACCCTTTAGTAGAGGTCCCCACAGCAATGGACAGAAACCCAGCATATTGCTTTGTGTCTTACGTAAAGTGGTATGATAATTTTGAAGAAGAAGTAAACAAATGCTTGCAAATGCAGATCTTAATGGAGTGCTTTCTACTGAGCCATTCCTTTGAAAGAATTAAGAAGTTGATATACTAGCATTTATAATATTTGGGAAAAGGGACTTTTATGGCAAAAGAGACATATGGAGGGTAATTTTATAACAGTCACTTAGATTTACATGTTTTTTACCCATGTATTTCAAGCATATTTTATAAAGTAAGGCACGTGCATACTTTACCTTATAGGTGTGTAAATGGTCATATACATGTGTTCAGCTAGGCACAAGTGCTTACGCCTGCCCTCTGGCAAGTATAAATGGCTGCACCTAGCTTTTTCAGGAACACATTAAAGTTATAGGACCTGATATTCAAAAGGCATTTACATGGTTTACAGCCCAGTAAACCATGTAAATGCCTTAAATTGTGATATTCAGCGGCACTTACATGCTTAGCGGCATTGAATATCCTCTTCAAAGCCCGCTACATGCCCCGATGCTCTGTGACTAGCATTGGGGCATGTTGGGGGCATTCTGAGGTGGAGTAGAGGCGGAGACTACCACTAACCGGATAGCGGCAATATTGTACCACTACCTGGATAGCGATCCGCAGCTAAAACTAGGCCAGTTTTTGGCTCATCTAGTTTTAGCCGCGGATGCTAACTGGGTAGTGGTACAATATCACCGCTACCCGGTTAGCCTCAGCAGTTGCAGGGCATGTGCGGCGATGCCAGATATTCAGTGCCGTCACTGCGGCATTGAATATTTGGTGTTAAGAGTCAGCGGGCAGGGCTATGCGCCGTAGCGATGCATAGTCTGCCCAATACAATATCGGGCCCAGAGTATTTTATAACTTAAGCACATAAATTTAAATTCCACCCCTGTACACACACACATTGTGAATGTACACACCATCGGTTCCGCATGCATACATAAGAAATAGCGTCTGACTACAGCATCAACATAAGTGGCCATTTACAGACAGAAACATCTAAAATACTGAGCTCTCTGCATGTAACAACACATACATCTAGATAAGCCTTATAAAATTGCCCTCAAAATGTGAGAAACGCTAACATTTCAGCAAGTTTTAGCATGAGAAGCCCCTTTTGTGAAAAAAAATTATTAAAACCCCCCACCTCAATTTGTAGTAAACATTTGTACATAGCCCACTAAGGATACGTTTATTCAAATTTATTATTAATGAACTGCTGTGGTGCAAAATCATGTAAAGCAGTCCATTAATGATTTCTGTGAAAACAGGCGCACAAAAATATCTTTGCTGGCTTGTTCTTCCAAAAAAAGATAACTATGCTTCAGTGAGATGTAATTATCTTTTTTATGCCTGTGTGCCTGCATTTCTTAAAGGGGCTGCATGACCTGGCCACGAGCCACCCACCTCCCTCAGAGCTCCAAATCCCTGTTGGCCTGGTTGGAACTGGAAATCTTTTCTTCCCTGGGCTGCAGCTCTAAACAGTAATGAAAGGACCCCATATGGCCAGCCCAACCCACCCTGAATCCACATCACCTTTAAAAAAATAGTTTTAAAGGCCTTCACTGGCTTCCTGCCACTCCCTTCCCCCCAAAAGCATATCCCAAGCATGGTGTAGCCAGTAGGTAGTAGTAGTGATCCCCACTTGCTCCTGCTGTGCTGCGGCAGTTGACTAGGTAGTTGCCTAGGGCAGCAGATTCCGGGGGAAGGGGCAACAAAGAGCAGCAGCAAAACAATAGTTTCCGACAGTCACACGGACTCAAAGAGCCATCAACGTATTCTTTTATATGAACGGAAGAGCAAGCACATGCATACATGCAATACAGAGTTCCATATTTATAATGATGGTGTCCAATGATGCATCTTTAGACGATTGTTGTTGGAAGGGTGGTGTTCAAATGACCATGAATGTTGAGTTTAATGTCAAAAGAGGGGAGGGCATAAAGCTGAAGGGCGTCCAATATCTTGCACCAGCCCTGAGGTTGGCCCTGGCTGAGCCCAGCTGCTATGTTGTAATATTTGCATGATTTCACACGCATCGCTATAGCTGGGATTGTACAAAGTTTTGGCCAAGGCAATGTACTTTAAATTTTTTGTGAAATTTTTCTACCATGATCATTTTCATATGTAGCAATAACAGCTACAATCAGCAGTACAACGATGACCATGCCATCCTAAGTGCACCCAATCTTGTCTGATCTTGGCAGCTAAGGAGGGTTGGGCCTGGTTAGTACTTGGTTGGAAGATCACCTTGGTATACCAGTGCTGTAGGCATACTGCGTGTAAGAAAAGTCTAGCAATCCACTTCTGGTTGCAATTTGCCAAGAAAACCTAGGGGGTAGTCACAACATGAACAACTAGCCATAGAGTTGCCAGGAATTGACAGTGACTTGATGGCATTCAACAATCACTCTTGGTATAGTACATCAGCCCCTAAGCAATTAAAATCTCTTTGTGGAAGGATTATAGCTGTAGAGACTACTTGGATGCTGCACAAAGAGCAGTACTTAAATAAATACAATGCTCTTATATAGGCAAACAATTCATTTGTATCTAACATCCAAAACCCTAAGAGCAGTGGCACTATCCAGTGCCCCTACTAAATATTACAAGAAGTAGAGAGAAAAAGGTCTAATCTTTTCCAGAACATGGGCGTTTCTAGTTGCCAGTCATTTCAGACTGGGAGGACACTTCTCTGAGAGGGAAAATCCTCCTAGGATAAAAATCACTCACAAAGGCAGAATTGTGTCTTTGGCCCCTAGCCATTGTACCATGAGGTTGTAAGGGGAGTCTGCCTCTAAGGGGAAGATGGCTGTGGCACTCAGTCAGAGCAACCATTTTGCAAGGAGGAGTATCTACACCCAGCTAACATGACCAGAGATGGAATTAAACAGGGTTGGAGCCACTGCCAGGAGGCAGAA
The DNA here is from genome assembly GCA_033557465.1 of Ichthyophis bannanicus. Taxonomy (NCBI): domain Eukaryota; kingdom Metazoa; phylum Chordata; class Amphibia; order Gymnophiona; family Ichthyophiidae; genus Ichthyophis; species Ichthyophis bannanicus. The sequence continues at coordinate 521,312,341 of CM066036.1, read as the reverse complement.
CAGAGAAGAGCTCAGCTTAGTAAAAGGTTCCAGAAGTGTGCCCCCCCCCCCCCCAGACCACAGGAACCAGGTGTCAAATGGAGCAGCACTGGAAAGAACTGCATCTTCAGCAGTTACCCATAGGAGGAGAAGAAACCCAACAGATATTCCATATCAGGAATGCCAGAGGAAAGGATGTCATCCATACTGAGGCAGATTCAGGTCCCCGCACATCTGGCTGCAGTGCCTGGCCAAAACCTGGACGTGCCAGGGATATACCTGATTCTGCCACCGTGGGGCCCAGATGCATCCAGAATTGGGGACGTAGATGTCTGGGCACTCCCCGTATGCCAGGAGATTGACATATGGGGAGCTGCCTGTCCCTATGCCAGAACGCCACTACTGGGGAGAGGGAGAAATGGTGTTTCTAGCACCATGGCAATCAGCTGTTCACCTGATGGCTCGGAATACCATGGTCTCCATCAGCCCCTGCAGACCATGGCCAGGTGGCATCAGAGGCCCAGTGGCCTACAGGGGCCTGGCTGCACCAATTGAATGGGGTGCGGGGGGCTGCGGCATGCATTCACTGATGCCCCCAGGACTTATTCCACCTTTGGGGTGGAATACTCTGGGCATCTTGGGTGCTGCCAGGGAACATACAAGGCTTGACCTGAATAGGCCCTATATGTTCTGCCAGCTGGCCACTCCCCCGCTCCAACCCAACACTGCTCCCTCCTGCCCACATTCAGCACTGCCTGAACAAACACTGTGTACGTGTGGGGAGTGCTGGCGGCGGAATAGGGTTGGGGAGATGAGCGCGGGTTGAACATGCAGCCCGCACATCCAAGGCCACTGTTTGCGGCTCAGAATGCCCCCCCCCCCCCCCACTGTGCTTTCTGCATGTGAAAGTGCATGCAAACCTAGTCAACCTCTTGCACTATTCCCTCTCTATATTTTTTGCCACTTTCCTTGCTCCCCACCCACGAACCCTTCCTTTTCTCCTCCCCCCATCATCTAATCTTGGATGGTCTACTTTTCTTGCCACTCTTTCACACCTCCCTCTCTTCCCTTCTCATTTCTTGTACTTCCTCCCTACCTCCCTGCCCCACAATCATTTTCCCAGTTTCCCTGCTTCTCCTCTACTTTTCCTTCCTGGTTCTCTCACCCTGCCCCTTTCCTTATGCTTTACCCCTTCTTCCTTTTTTAATCTCTAACCCCACCCCTTTCCTTGTACTCTACCTTTCACTCCTCCACTTTCCTTTCTTCTTTTCTATCCTCTCCCCTTCCCTTATGCTCTGCCCCTCACTCTTTTCCTCTTTTCTAACTCCACCCCTTATTTCCTCCACCACCACACCCCATACCTTCTCAAACACACTGCCAGTCTTCACTGGTAGGAACTGGGTACTCTTGCCAGCTCTTCTGTGGCGCTCTCCTTCTTGTCAGCAGGATCTGGGGATTCCCACTGGGTTTTTAGTGTCACACTCTCATTCTTCCTGCTGGCAGGACCTGGGAACTCCTGACAGGTTTTCAACACTGCTTTATCTTTCCTTTCTGCTGGTGGGATCTAGGGACTCCCACTAGCTCTTCAGTGTGGCTTCCTCTTCTGTGCTGGCAGAACTGGGAACTCCCCCTGATTCTTCTTTGGTACGTCTCTGCTCTGCATCTATTCTACCCATGGGATCTAGAGACTCCCAATGGCTCTTCAGTGTTTGCTGTTGCTCTTCATAGGAGTAAAACCATACACATCTGCTTGCGCATGCACAAACAAACAGAAGTATAAGAAAGCACAGACAGACAGACAAATGGATGACCCTCCCCAATAGGTGCTATCGCTTAAATGAAACATTCCTAAAACAGCTAAATATCAACAATGAATTAGGGAGGGGTACAAATAAGGGCATGGAAAATAAACAGAGGAAAGAAAGGGAAAACTTTTTAAGATATAAATAAAAACCACAGGATCTGGTAGAAATATAGGTCATTCTGAACCGTATTTAGCGGATCTGGACATCTGATCCGGATGTTCAGACCCACTAAATGCCTGGATTGCCCTGCCTGCAACAGAGCTCCCCTCATATATTGCCAGTTTATACAGGAAACTCTGTTTTTGGGCGGGAGGGAGAGGGCTGTGGGAGGAGCGAGGGTGGACGATGGGCAGCGACTGACCCCAGACATACAGGACCGATGCTGAGTTGGCTCTGTACGTCTGGGGTTGGCTGCTTAGATGGGGGATTTATTCCATTGGACATTGGGGGAGGCAAGAACTGGGGGGGCGGCAAAGAGGTATGGGAGTGCAGGGGGATCCCTGCAACCCGACCCTGGCCATGGGAGGCCAGATCGGTGTTGGTATGTGGGGAAAGAGGCATGTCGATTGTGGCCAGGGAGCGCGGGCCCTGAACGGAGCCGTGACAGGACACCATGGCACTGCGGCTCTGTTTAGGGGACTGGCTGAGTTAGCCGGGTATGTGACTGGATGTGTGGCTGATCAGAATCGGGGCCTGGCCTGCACGTCCAGGCTGTAGGCCTGATTCTGATCCCATGGGCATGTCTAGCCCCCCGTGGGATCAGAATCGGGTCTACCTCTGTACGCCCCGATTCTGATCAGGTATTGGCTGGACGGCCAATACAGAATCAGCCTCATAGTAAATGATGGCAGAAAAAGACCAGCATGTCCTATCTAGTGTAAAATGTAACGTTGCTAGGGTTGTAATTGCCATGCCGTGTGGGTTACCTACTCTTTTGTTTAGGGTAGAAATCTAACTGTTACAAAAGAAGAGAATGATCAAGAAATAAAAGAGAGTAGTGCCCCAAAAAGCCAAGCGACTTAAAAGAGATAAGCAGATGGTGAAAGCAGGGACCAAAACAACTGGGAAAAGTAGACCAGTCAGTACAGAGGTAATAGTCAGAAATTTATACATAAGGAAATAATAAAGTAACACTATGGGGCTTGTTTACAAAGCTGCGGTAGTGGTTCACGATCGCGATCGCAGCCGCGGCCCCATTGAAATCAATGGGGCCGCGGCTCCGATTACGATCGCAAACCGCTACCGCGGCTTTGTAAACAAGCCCCTATGAGTTTTGGAGAAAACGTTGCCCTGCAGACTCAAAACGGGGACATGGAAAGACAAGGAATCTGAGAACAAGGAGACTGATGCAGAGTCATAAAAGCGCCAGTGAAATAAGGGTGTGAAAATATTTATTCTATTAAGTATTGCATATTTTTAAGACACCTTAAGAAATGATCTTGAACCCTAAATGCCTTTCATTGTTTAAAGCGCCGTGCTTCCAGCATGGGAAAATGCTTCATGGACTGTTAAGCAGACAAGCTCACGTTTCCAGAGGAAATGTGGCAGCTGCCTCATTATTTCTAGTCTTGGTCACAATCTCCAGAAAGTAATTCAGCTGGCCGCTGAAGCATGCTGCCCACTGAACCATGGTGGTCACCACACTTCTCAAACACCGTAAGCACGTCAAGGATTTATTTTCGCCCTCTTGCTTCTACCTCACACATGCCAAGCTTTTACGGGTAAATAGACCAGATCATGTTATTTATTTTGTCTAGCTGCAGTATCAGTTACAGCACAATCATCTGAGTTACATATAGCTTGTCATGTAACTGTCTGTGCCTCCTTTAGTCTAAAAGGAATATTAAGTAAAAAAAAAAAAATTAAAACTGAAACCAAGAATCATGGTGCATTCATTCGGTCAAAAAGATTTCTGATCAGAATGGTTTATTACAATGAAAACACATTTTTTCCCTCTGTTTGAAGATGATGGACTCCTCGTATCTGGTCCCAACTGCAGGTCGTCCAGACAGGATCCTAACATGAATCTCCCAGCTTGTCTTGGTGAAATTGACACCACAAAACCACAGAAGTGAGAGATGTAAAACACACTTGAACCAACACCATACCTTTCAATTATAACCTTTATAGGATTCAAAAATGGAGAAAACAGTGAAAGCCAGTCTTGGTGAGAAACCACTCCTTAAGCCACACATGCCACAGTCGCATCAGGAGGCATAAAAACCTCTGAGGTCGACATTTAGAGTGATTAACACAGGTAGAAGACCCACTAACCATGTTAATCACAGCAACTGGGATATTCCGTAGCACTAACTTGATTAGGACCACTGAACATCCCCAGTGCCACCACTGAATGCCCCGATACTAGCCAGTTAGCATCGGGGTGTCCATGAGAACATAAGATATGCCATACCGGGTCAGACCAAGGTCCATCAAGCCCAGTATCCTGTTTCCAACAGTGGCCAATCCTGCTCACACGTTCCTGGCAGGTACCCAAAAAGGCACACAGGTTCCACAGTGCTTGTCCCATGCTAAGCGTTGGATTTCCCAGGACCTCTTTAATAATGGTTTATGGACCTTTCCTCCAGGAACTTGTCCAAACCTGTTTTAAACCCAGCTACATGAACAGCCCTTACTACATCCTCCGGTAACAAATTCCAGAGCTTGATTACGCGTTGAGTGTTGCCTCCGTTCCGGAGCAGAGCAGAGGCAACGCCTGGGCATAACCAGGCAGCATGAGTCAACTGCTGTCTGATTATATCCCTACATACCTTAAAGGCTGGCTTAACTGTCGCTGCAGAAGCTAACTGGGCAGCAGTTGCATATTGCTGCCGCCCAGTTAGCTTCGCAGCTATCCTGCTGACTCGGATGTTCAATGCTGGTGGTCGGGTATGGCCCTGGCTTTGAATAGCCAGGTTTTAAGTTCAGCAGCGATGGCCAGCTGCTGCCACTGAATATCCCCCCTCTGTTTTTACACTGCATTCTCATCACATTATTTTTCTCATTTCTTTGTCAAGTTCTTTTTAATAAAAATTCCTTCCTCTTCTTTATTCTTAATCTCTGCTCTTTTCTCTTATCGACTTTCACAACGTGTCCTGTTTACACTTTAACAGCCACTTCTCTGTGTTTAAATAGACAAAACCTATGTGTAATCTAGTACTATAGTACTATACTTAGCTTCCTTTAGTTCCGTCAAGACTCAGAACTTGATGCAGCAAAGTGCATTGTCGTTAGCGTGGGCAAGAGCTCAGTGTTTGTGCAGACTTTTCTGTGCTAGTGCGGACACAGAATGCAGGATGACACAGAGCGTGATCATTGCACAAATGCCTGCTCCAACTGCAGCACACAGCACATTTAAATCTATTTAAATGGATGGTAATGAAGCAATTAGCTATGCAGTGCAGATGCAGAGACATGCACAGACCAGAAGGCTGAGGCCAACGCTGAGATTTTAACATGTCTGAGGAGGTGTTAAGGGTTCGCTCATAGGTCTGCAGTCAGTGCTGGTGAAGAATTTATGCCTATTTCTTCAGCATACAGCACCTACAACTTTTTCCTGGCTTTGCATAAGAATGCTAAAAAAAAAATTTGCTGAAATGCTGTCTGGAACGTAAACAGCAAATTTATTCTGTGCAGACGTTCTGCTCAGAATAATATTGTTTACAGCACTACAATGCAGTAAGAGAAAAGAGCAGAGATTAAAAATAGAGGAAGTAATTTTTATTAAAAGTAACGTGAAAGAGAAATGAGAAAAATAATGCGATAATAGTGAAATATAAAAATGAAGGGGGGCATTTTCAGGGGTGACTGCCAGCCTGAGTAAAGTGGCTAGCTGTCGCCTTAAGTTAGACCTGGCTATTCAATACCAGGGTCATAGCCTGCCATCAGCATTGAATATCCGGTTTGGCCACATGGAAGATTAGCTCTCTGGCCAGCGGCAATATTGAGTTGCTGGACGGATAGCTAAACTGGTTAAAGTTTGGCCATCCTTTTTTTGGCCTAACTTTAGATGGTTAGGGTTAACCAGCCAGCGGTTATTGCCACTGACTGCCTAACCCCCAGTGCTGCCCCCGAACACACTAATGCTAAACAGTTAGGGCCCGATTCCGTTTGAACCGGATGTACAGAGGGGATCGCGATTCTAGCCCCACGGGATCAGAATCGCTAACAGTCTTGCAAGTGCAGGCTGGGACAGCGATTCAGTCCGGCCTACACGTGCAGAACTGTCCCTGCTTAACTTAGTCAAGGCTCTTCAATGGAGCCGCGACGCCATGGCGTCATGTTGCCATGGCACCACGGCTCTATTGAAGAGCCACGATGCCAGCCGCCTGAAAAACGTAGTTATTCCCCCACAGTCCGACCCCCAATCTGGCCATCTAAGGTCAGGGTCGGGCTGTGGGGAATGTCCCCTGGCCCCTCCCTACCCCATCCGCGCCCCAGCCATGTTAGAAAAAACACATCCAGGGAAGTTATTCCACCTCGGAGGTGGAATAACTTGCCCAAACATGTCGCCATCCCTGGTTGTACAGGACCGACATTAGAATCGTCCCTATACATCCAGGGACAGTGACCGCCCACTGCCCACCCAGACTCCACCCCTGGGCCGCCCATTCCTCACCTCCATCTATCTTTCCTGCATAACCGGCGGGGAAGTTATTCGGGGGCAGGAGAAGCCACGAATAGCAGGGGATAGATGTCCCATTGGAACGTCCATCCGTGCTATTCGTGGCTCAGAATAACCCCTTTAGTGTTGGGGCGTACAAACTGGGTAGCAGGTGATATTCAGTGGCACTAAATGGTTGAATGGCTGAATATCTCTCAGAGAGCAGTTTAGCCGGTTAGCAGACTGGCTAAACCACTTTGAATATGCCTCGGAAGTATTTAATAATCCCTGCAATATAAAAAGGCCAGCTTTTCATTGAAGTCTTTTTGACATTTTTTAGCCCAGTGGGGGTTATAAATGAGTGGTACAGTAATGGTTGATGAAAATGACATCCTGCTTCCTTTTTTTAATGACACTTTCAGAGAATATAGACACATACATGCCCCCTGTATACTAAAGCTTAGCATGTGATAGTAGTGGTATCATGTGCTAAGCGCTAGTAAAGAGGGAAAGTGATGTGATCATAGATAAAGATGCCAAAATTCTGGGCTCTGGAGTAAAGGATTATACAGACAAGATTCCTAGTCCTCCTTAAGGGACAAAACAGTCCAACACACCTTAATGGGGACATAGCTGGAGAACCTGGCATGATGTGCATGGCCTAAGGGAAAACAGTGGAAAGCCCTTTGCATATACACACAGAAGACTGAAAAGAGGTTTCAGGCACATCTTGGTTTTTAAAGGAGCAAGATTTTTGAAAGTGCTGCAAGGGTTAGTATTATCGCCATTTGATATTATAATTCTATATTAATAGATCTAGGAGTGAAGGAGCAGCCTAGTGGTTAGAACAGTGGCTTGGAAACCAAGCAACCAGGGTTAAATTCCCACTAGCACTCCTTGTGGCCTTGGGCAAGTCACTTAACCCTCAATTGCCTCAGAAGAAAGGCCTGGCAACCTACTTCCAGTGACACTGCCAAGAAAACCCAGGAGCTTCTGGGTTGCCAGGAGTCAGGACTGACTCAAAGGCACACATTACATTTGCATTGATAGATCTGCCTGCTTCATTTATAAGGATGCTACAGTTAGTATAGAATGCTGCCACTTATTTGATTACAGGAACACCTTACAGAGAGCATATCTCACTAGTTTTTAAAGGCATTCTCGATAGAAGGATGCTGTGGAATGCTCTACCAGGGGAAATGAGAATGAAGCCAGACTGAAACTTTTTCAGAAAGGTGTCAAAACATATTTGTTTAATCATAGATATTTTGAACAATATTTTATGTTACTTGTAAAATTGTTATTGTATTAAAAATTGTCAACATAAGGGTGTATGATTGGCACTTTATAAAAACATTAAGGGGGTCATTCTGCTTTGCGTTTCATGGAGATGTACGAGGTGTGACAAAAAAGAAACAAGACTGTCTCATAAATGTTTTATTACAAAATCTACAGAGAAATTACGCATTGCCCCCTTCAAAGTAATCCCCCCCCCCCGAGTTAATGCACTTCTGCATTCGCTTCTGCCATGTATGGAAGCACTCTATAAAGTCCTCCTCCTTGAGGTCCCTTAGCTCCCTTGTCACAGTGGCCTTGATCTCTTCTACAGAGGTGAAATGAGTTCCTTTGAGCACAGTCTTCAGCCTGGGGAAGAGCCAGAAGTCGCATGGTGTGAGATCTGGGGAATAAGGAGGGTGGTCGAGAGCTGTGATCTGTTTGTTGGCCAAGGCGCATTGTCGTGGTGGAGCAGCCATGACTTGTCTCTCCACAGAACCCGCCTGCTGCACCGAACCCTGTCATGGAGGCGATTGAGGACCTGCTGGTAGACGTGCTGGTTGACTGTCTGACCCTCAGGCACAAACTCATGATGGACCACTCCCTTCTGGTCAAAGAATGTGATCAGCATGACCTTGATCCTTGATTTGGACATGTGTGCCTTCTTGGGTCTGGATGACAGTTGAGTCTTCCATTGCAGGCTGTCTCTTGCCTTCAGGGTCATACTGGAAGACCCAAGTCTCGTCTCCTGTGACGACTCGGCCAACGAACTCTGGATCTTCTCTAGCAATTCTTGACAAACATTGACCTGGTGCTCCTTCTGGTCGTCTGATAAAAGCTTGGGCACCATCTTGGCGCACATCTTCCGCATCCCCAGTTCCTGCACCAAGATGGTCTGCACTGACTCCCTGTTCAGGCTGAGCTCCTCAGCTATCATCCACACCATCAATCTGTGATCACTCCACACCAGCTGGTTCACTCTGTCAATGTTCTCAGCCGTCTTTGTTGTGGAATGCCGTCCTGACTTGGGGTCATCCTCCACCTCCTCGCGGCCAGTCTTGAAGCGTTGTGCCATTCGAGGCTGAAGCAACTTAACAGTGGTCTGACCTGAAGCAGGGGGCTTATGGAGGTATCCCCGAAACATGTCACGTCGTATTTGGCACACTGTTGACTACAGCGAACCTGCAGCCTGCTCTTTTCAACACGCTAAGTATTAGCTGTCTTTTAACAAAGTTTTTTCAAAATTAAATGATTAAAAGGGACGGGCCACGGTGGTGAGGTGCTTTTCCTCTATACCGGGCTGGCCATTCCGACAAAAAAAAGTGTTCTGAAAAAAAGTGTTCTGAATAATAGGTTCTTTTTTCCACTGGGTTTTTGTATTTTTGGTGGTGATTAGTGCTCTGGTGGAAGGTTTTTGTGGTGGATTCGAAGACTCGCGGCATTGACATTGCATCTTCTCCATAAGCCTTTTGGAAAAGTTGGAGACACTCAGTTGGGCCCTTCTCCAACTTAATCAGAAATTTCAAGTTGATTCTTTGCTCCATATTTCTGCCACCTCCAGGTATGTGATGAAGCAATGGAGCAGTGTGCTACAAAGAAACTTGAAAAAGAAAAATAGAGTGAGAGAGATGAAAAATATTATAGCAGAATAGTGGCGAGATGTTGCACAACACAGTGACATAAGCGGTTAGCCAATTGGCATTGAGTCATGGGCATGGCTGCCACAGTCTCGTTTCTCTTTTGTCACACCTCGTATGTCCAGTTTGGACATTCATCCCTGCTAAAAGTCTGGGGCTGATTACCAATGAAGAACTCCCCACATGTATAGTGGAGATGTGCGGGAAGCTCTGGCTGGGGCCAGAGGGGCGGGTCTAAGGAGGAGTGAGAGTGGGCCGGAGGCGGGGCGCTCAACCCAGATGTACAGGGCCGATTCTGGTGGCGGCCCTGTAATCCAGGGCCTGGAGGGTAGACAGGAAACTTAATCCACCTCAGAGGTGTAATAAGCTCTTCTGAAGACTGCGGCGACCATCAGTGGGACCCAGCAAGTAGGTGAGGAGGGGCAGGGGGTTCCCTGCAGCTCGATCCTGGCCTTGGCAGGCCCAATAAGTGGTCAGGTGGTGGGGAAATGGGGTGGTATGCATTTTGATGGCAATTGGGGCCCCTGCATGGCATCCTGGTGCCATGGTGATGGGATGTCATGGCACCGGACTCCATGCAGGAGCCACAGGGGAGTTGTACAGGGAGCCGCCTAGATGTACAGAGGCCCAGAAGCGGGACACATCCTGCCTGTCCAGGCCTGCTGCAACTGATTCTGCTCCCGCAGGAGTGTCTAGCTCCCGCGGGTGCAGAATCGGGTGCACTACCGGCCCCATCCAGGGTTTGGATGTACGAATGGGCCAGATGTGCCCCATTCTGAATTGGCCTTTAAATAAACACATAAATACATTTAAAAACTCAAAGGGAAGCAAGGAGGACCAGACCAGGAAAAAGAAGTATGCTCTCACTGTTTGATGTCACAACTGGTAAGACAGGAATTAAGTCTTTGTGCAAAGGGCATCCCTGCAGGCTCAGCAGCCCTGACTGCCTGCTCACTGTATCACATTTTGTGGCAGTAATGGGATTTTTGTCTTCCCACCTAATACTATGGACCTACCTTAAGGGATTCTGGACCTCCCTATAGTGCACTACCAGTTGCTGGGCTAAAGGGTTTAGCCCTCCCCCTGTTAAAAGGGAAGCTGAAAAAGATAGTTAGAGCTGGACAGCCTAGGTTTTATTTTATTTTCAAACCAGAGTCTCTGTGGGAGCAGAAGGGGGAACATTAACTTGTATAGACTGGATGGGCTTAGCCAGCTATAAAGTGCTTATTTCATTCTGCAGAATCAGTGGCAGCAGCAGCAAGTTCTACAGAGATAGCTGGCGTTGCAACTAGATCTCAATGACACAGGTGGCCCATGTCATGCAAGCCAAAATAGCTTGACTGACCTCTCTGCCTCCAGTAATGCCCAAAATGATTCCTGGAGAGGATCTAGACTACTTTCTGGTGAACTTTGAGTGAACTCCTTGCTTGGCAAGATGGCCGGAAGCAACCTGGACCACCTGATGGGAAGAATCCAAACTGCCCTACAGAGTGCAAATCTGGAGAGGAGAGCTACAGTACGTATGCTGAGACCATCCTGGAATGGATAGGATGTAACCCCAAAGGTTCCTGACAACATTTCTGGAGAGGACTCCTTCAGCCAAGTGAAAGTCCAAGAGATCTATTCTATCAATTGAAAGATGTAGGATGAAGTAGCTGTAGCTGGAAGGAAAAGCTGGAACTGAGGTGGCCAAACTAGTTCTAAGGTTGGACTAGTTCCTGGATTGTCTAAGCCTGCATAGGAAGCAGTGAGTGTACCAACAAATAAAGCTCACTGTAGAAGGTGCTCTGGGAATAACTGATGCCTTCTACCAAGGTTGGTCAACACCTGAGGACCCAAAGCTGAGGGAGAGGAGATCATTCTAGGACCCGGAAACTGAAGGTAGAACCAGGATCACCTGCAGCCAATCCCAGAGAGGGGACAACTTATGGCCACTTTACCAGTCCTGGGACCAGGAACATCTGCCCTATTTTAGTTCATTTATTTGTTGTATGTGCTTTTTGGAGAAGAAAGACACCAGAACAGTTGAGAAAGATCTTTTCACTAGGGAATGCTCAGGAGCCGAAGAGGAAGCCATGGAAGTTAACTTGCACCTCTCACTTGGAACTCTGTAGACACTCTGCAGCCTAAATCAGATAATTTTGTGATCTTGGTGAAGTTGGATGAGTCCCCCATTCAAGCAGTGGTAGACTATGAGAGTGTCAAAAATTTTATTTGAAGAAGTCTGGTTAAGAGAATTCAGATCAGCTATGAACGGAGAGTGATTTTAGCTTGTGTCTGTGAGGATCAGCAACATTGCCTTTCTGCTCAGGTCTTGGTGAAAGCAACAGTGGGCAAGCCAATTTTGAACTGAGAGTACTTCCTTGGCTTCCATACCCCATCATTTTGAGAAAGGACTCTGTGGGCCCATGTGACCACTGGACAGGCTGATTTTGAAGAGGAGTTATTCTCAGAGGTCTTCTCTCTGAAGGACTTGGACCTATGCATCAAGGAACCCAAAATACCTAAGACCCCACTGGCAACGCAATCTGGAGAAGTCCCAATATACTAAGAATCTAGTCAGTTTAGGACTTAAATCATCTAACTTCTACATTAAGGATTCTTGCCCTTTACTCACTGCTTTGTTCTGGAGTTTTTTCTTCTAAGATAGCTATGGCAGCAATTTATCAATAAGCTGAGCAGCTCTGAGATCAGCACAACTGCTGTTATTGGACATTTTTGGTAGCCTGGTCTGCTTTTAATAGAATAAAGAGGCCATTTTAGAAGCATCTACATGTGTAAATATCAACCTTTACATGTGTAGGTTGCAAACATATGCAAATATCAATTTTAGAAGGCCGTTATTTGCACAATTGTATCCTCCAGAATGCAGAGATTTCAAGGGGGCATAGTCGGAATGTGGTATTAGGCTGTGTCAATTTTGGAGATGTCATAATTTTAAAAAGTACTAGTGAAAAAATGGTATAATTTCATGTGGCAAATTAACAACTTGCTTTAAATTTTGTGCAATGTTATTTACCTACCTGTAATTTTTAAGAAATTACTCAAAAATCTACAAATTACTGAAATATGTTTAAGTGCTCTGATATAGTATTTGTGTTTGCATTGCATATTAATGCATTTTGTGCCTCAATTATCAATTTATCTTACTTATTTACCCATATTGACACTAACACATTTATTTCATTTTCTCATTCACAAGTTTTCAACATAGCATCGTCATAGCGACAATCTTATATTGAAAATGTCCAATAGGAAATACGACTGCAAATTTGGACTCATTTACATCATTTAGTGGGATCAGACAGAGAACTACCTATAGCTGAACTACCAACTGTCAGGGATCTCATTAGATATGGGTTGTAGTTTAGAGACCTCAGTGATCAAGACAGATGGAATTACAGCACTGATAAACTGGTCAATGACCTAACAACTGGACTACTTGCTCAGTGGTAAAAATCAAATCCAATCAGTGGTCCTATTATAAACAGCTATGTTAGGATTAAAGCAAAGTTGAAATTCATGTGGGAACAAGCCAACAAAGGTTCTTTGGGCAGAGCAAAACTTGAGGAGAGACAGATTTATGGAGAAGCTCGACAGATTGATGGACAGACTTACCTGCAAGTGTAAGATAAAGAATTGTACTGATGTGGGATGCAATTCTGCCTGTGTCAGTGGAATGCACATACTTAGTGACTGCAGCAGAGAGAAAAAGATTCCTGTGATTGAGTTAACCTTTATAAAAGGCCAAAGAGAGAAAGTTGAGAGTTTTGGACCTCATCAGATTGCACCAGTCGAACTCCCTGAGACCAGAAGACAAGAACTAGAGAAGGAAAGGCAAGCAAAAGGGAAGGAGAATGAAGAAAAGTGGAGAATGAAGGGTGAAAAAAGAACAGCAGAAGACCAAGGGATGATGGAGAGTTCTGTGCTTGAAGTACATTTTGATGATGTGGTGAAAGAACCAATGGAGGAAACTCCTGTTGCTCTAGAGAAAGCTAGAAAGAGGCCAAAATGTAATACTGAGGATATAGCCAACATAGCCCTTGCCAGTTTAAGACACCATACTGGACTGAGAGAGAGAGACAGCAGAGATTGCTACTGCTGCCTGGATAGATGCAGGATTCATCACTCACATGGACACTGCTTTGGTGATTGATTGCAAAAGGTGAAGAGTTCAGGCAATAATCATGAAAAAAATTGGAGGTACAGTCTAAGGAGGAACGGCAGCAGAATGGCATCAGTTGCATTTTCTTTGGTCATTGTGATGATACTAGACTCATGTTAGAGGCAAAAGAGAATGGCAAAATGTATCCAGGTAAGGTAAAAGAGGAACATTACACAGTTTTCATAGAGCCAGGAGGCAGATATCTGTGGCATTTTGTTCCTGCAAGAGCAACTAAAGAGAAGACTCATGCAGAAATAATTGCTGATAATTTGGTTGCATGGCTGAGAGAAAGAGGAGCAGATAAAACTCTTCAAGCTATTGGAAGCGATTCCTGTAATGTAAACATTGGTTGAGAGGGAGGAGTGATGCATTATGTTGAGGAGAAGCTACAAAAGAAGCTGGTGTACATTGTCTGTAACCTGCACAAAGGCGAGCTACCATTGAGGCACTTGGTGGGACTGCTTTAGATGGCAAGACATTAAGCAACAACAAATGGGCAGGTCCCATAGGAAAAATGCTTGATTCTGCTTCTGAACTGGAAATAAATCCTGATTTTACTAAGATCTCTGTTAGCCCTGATCTTCCTCAACTCAGTGTTGAAGTGATCAAAGACTTAAGCTATAGAATTGTAACTACCATTAGAACAGGTGTCTTGCCAAAGGATCTGGCTCTGTTGGAAATAGGACCTGTGTTACATAGCAGTTGGCTTACAACAGCTCTAAGGTTCATGAGAATATGGATTTCCAAGCATAACCTGAAAGGAAAGAATCTGAAGAACTTAAGAATGATTATAGAGTTCTGTGTTGGGGTTTACATGGTGAACTGGTTCAATATAAAAAGAAATAGCAATTGGACACAAGGTCCCAGGCATCTCCTTTTCCAGCTGCAACCGTTGAAAGAACAGCATGAAGAGGTAAGGAAGATAGTCATGCCTACAGTGAGAAGGTCAGCTTGGTATGGTTACAGCGAGTCTGTTCTTTAAGCTATGCTATGCAGTGAAGAGGAACAGGACAGAGGAGATGCAGTGGAGAAGGTATTGAAGATCAGAGGTGAAAGAGATGAGAAGACTGAGCTTGAAGACAGCAGTGTCAAACTCAGGAAAACACTATCCATCAACACTGAGGCAACTACACTCACCCAATTACTTGACTGGAGCTCTGCAGTCTCTGAGCCTCCTCTTAGCTCTACCATGACAACAGTAGAGATCAAGGCATTTTTGAGCAAGCCCATGGTGGTTCCAGACTGGCCATCACACACCCACTCCATAGAAAGGTGTGTTCAAATGACAACTGAGTGTGCTGGTCATGTGTACAATCAGGAGAGGAGGGAACATTATATTAGGGGTCAGATGGTCAGCAGGGAGCTCATGAGCCCAAACAGAAGCAAACAAGATATGGCTTCTTTGCAGGATTTTGTTAAATAACATTAAATTAACTGCATAAATGACATTTTAAAGACAATTATGTGGCTACAGGTGTTCAGACTATATGTACGTTCAAATAAGTATTACTTAATTTCCACATATTTCAACTGTGATTTGATTTAGGTAAGACTCACTTTAAGCAATTTCTGAAGATAGCTTTAGATTCAGCACGCAAAACTGCATAATTTGGTCACTAGTAGTTTGGAAAGTTTGGAAAAATAAAAATCCACCCCTAAAATTGACATGCCCTAATGTGGTATGGATGTGGTTTGGCCATAGACTAAAAACAGATATGTACTTCCAATTTTACAATGCAAATATACGTTAATGTGCCAAAACTTTTCCATCAGTAATTGCACCTGCCCCAAGGCAATAACAAGTGTCATTTTAGACCTAGACCTGGGATATGAACAAAAGTGAAGGTGCAAATCAAACTCAGCCTTCCAATAATTCCACCTATCATGCCACCTAAATTCCTCTCACTTCCCTGTCATGAAGTCCAACACCAGCTCCTTTTCCCAGACATGATCACTAACATCCCCTCATTGCTGAACTCTCACCATCACCTTATAGGGGTTTTCTCGAATGGCTAGTGGGGTAGGGCGCTCCTCAGGTGCTCTTGCACCAGCAGTATTTAGGTTTAAACCGGTACTTCTGGCCCCCTAGTGGTAGTTTCATGGTACTACCGCCAGGGGTTTGCCTGCCAAATAAGGGCTATGTGGAATTGCATCTATTTTTGAATATCTTTCAAACGAAGAGGAAGGTGTCTGGGGTACCTAGCCCAGGACCCATGTGAAGAAGAGAAGGATCGATTTGGAAATGCCAGGAGGTAGTCAGCCTGACTACAAGAGGCATGAGAGGAAGAAGTCCCAGTTTCTTTAAAGAGGACTTTCAATGGAGCTTTGATTTTAAACAATCAATTTATGCTATTTTTCTTTGAGCCACTATTCCTTCTTTTAATCACTAGAGTTTTGTTTTTGGAGTTTCTGTGTGTACTTAATATTTGGGGGGATGTCACCAAATGTAGGCAAGTTTTATTAAAATGCACACAGGCTATGTAGACTTGTTTTTTGGAAAGGCATGGGTTCTCAGTCTCCCCTGCCCACCAAGACCAACTTTTTAAACAGAAGTAACCCTCTTGGGGCAGACAAATGACTTTACTCAGGTCCACAATTACAACAGCTTGGTCTATTTTTGATACAACATGGATGATTTATAACTTTATTGTTACACCAAGACCTATCTGGTCCCAGGTTGTGTCTTGAAGCTAAACTCATTGAGGAAGTTTAACAGCGTTAAATGACCTGAAACAGAAATCACCTTTGTGTTCATTATTCAAGGTATGGGAAACAAGAACACCAGAGAATTAGCTCTGAACAACTGTAACGCAGATCTAGTCTACCCCATAAGAGACTAAACTAGGGTCAAGTTAAAACTTCATGTTTTACTGCTGGTGGAAGCCAAGTAGAAATGATTTGTTGATGAGGTTAGGAAAATATTACACTCAGGAATAAATCAGATCAGCCGTTGTTTGCCTAATCATTTTCAACCACTTTCTCTATGCAAGCCAAATGTTCATCCCCCTTTCCTTCAATTAGGAAAAGAACAACGAGGCATAATTTTACAATAATCCTAAATGAAGTATGTTATTTTCATCAAATGTGCTGTGATAGATCGGCAGTGACAAAAACAAATTCCTTTAAAGAAAATATTTAAAAAAGAGGTGCAGGAAAGCAGGGTAATTAATCCTGCAATAAAAATAATTGTTTACAGTTAAAATTAATGTAACATGCATTTCTCAGCAGACAATAAATTATGGACTTCCTCATTAGCATTTGAATTGATTTCCTCTAATTTGTGAAGAGCACCTGAGCATGTGACTAGATTAGGTTTAAAACGGTATCATCCTTTTTACAAGTCTATGGACGGAGATGAAGGCACTGTTCTGTTCTTGGTGGTTAAACATAAGTGTCTCAGTAAAACTGGTTCTTTTTCTTAACCTGTGCACAATAATGTATCACTAAGCAAAATATATTAAAAAGCAACATGAAAACCTATTTTTTTTAGTATACTGTAAAACTAGAATTAAGTGACAAAAAATATAAATCTTTCACAGCAAATGTCATATAGGTAAATAGCAGAAATTATCTTCTATTTTCTGGATAGTGATCTGATTTGATATAGTTGAAAGGTATTTCTATTAAAACTGAGTGTAAAATTGTCAGTGGATCCTTTCTGGGTTAAGCATGAAAAGTGGTGAATAATGACAAGGAATATAGAACTACATGGTCTGTGCTAATGGTGAAAATATTTCTACTGATATCAAACAAAACACAAAAAAACTGCCCAAGAGAAGTCCACAGACTGGAACAGTTTCCTAAACAAAAAAATAGCCAGCACAAAAATAATATCAAAATCATTTTATCATGGAAAAATGCATTAAGGAAGTCATTTTAAAATGAACCACGTAAAGTTATGCACTATCCACATGTGTAGATCATGTATTTTCCATGACTTATGCACATATATATATATATTTAATATTCATGTGGATCAGGCCAATGGTGCATACCTTTTAGAGTGGGTGAACACAAAGGGTGGAGCATAGGTGGAGCCTAAATTTCCATGCGTAAGATATAAAATACTATAACTTATTCCTTATCGCTTCTCCGGGCCAGTCCAGGGAAAGGTAGGGTTGTCAATCCCCTTTAGCAGCTGAGGACTGAAGACTTCAAGCTTTCTTGAGAGGTGAAGCCACTCCCCCTGAGGGTAATCCAGCAGTCTTTCAGTCCTCAGCAGCTAAAGAGGATCGAATCTCTATTTCTCCCTCATATGCAAACCTACAGGTTATTTTTCTTTCTTTGTTTTTGGGGAAATAATATTAGCTCTGGCAGAGCTGATTTATTCTATAGTCCTTGTAGTGTTTCTCGGTACACTAGTTCTTTAAGGACATTTGAGACGTCGAGTGAGTCATACTTCTGCGGTGTGAGGTAGAGCCTGCCTTTTTCACCGTCTCCGTCTCTAACGGCAGAGTGATCCTGGGAGCCCCAGTTGTTCCCTCTGCCGTGAACACTGCCGGTTTTGAGTACTTCCCGCTAGCAGCGGGACTACATTGGGTACTCAGTCTTTTGCTCTCTTCACTCCGGTGAGTCTGTTTGTTGTTTTTATATACTTCCTGTCACGAACCGGTTCAGCACGCGATCTGCAGGCACCGGGTTAATTACTCGGAGCCGTTCCTCGGCCAGCTGAGCGGTTTTTTCCCGCTACTGCTCTC
This sequence comes from Ichthyophis bannanicus, assembly GCA_033557465.1. Lineage (NCBI taxonomy): Eukaryota > Metazoa > Chordata > Amphibia > Gymnophiona > Ichthyophiidae > Ichthyophis > Ichthyophis bannanicus. The sequence continues at coordinate 521,294,180 of CM066036.1, read as the reverse complement.
GTTCAGAGGTACAATTTTTAATGGCAGACAAGCCTGTATCTAAAATAGAGGAGCCGTCTTTGCCCGCCGAAAAGGCGGGAAAGGCAGCCATTTTGACGGCGCCGGTCAGTTCGCCTGCGGAGCAGCTCCGGCCGCATAAAAGGAAGGCTAAATCTTCTAAAGAAGCCGTTCAACAAGAAAAGCCTTCGCGATCCTTTTCTGAGGCTCAGGAAGGGATGGCATCGTTTTTTTCCCCCGAATTTATTTTGGCGATGCACAAGGCTTTTTTGCTGAAGTCTTCACAGCCTGATCCGTTAACAGCGCTTCCAAGTCCTGTAGCAGTTCCCCTTAATTTTCCGATGACAGAGGATCCTGGTGAGGGGTCTTCTCAGCCTAAGGACATTATCAAAGATCCTTTTGCTTCTCAACCTTCTGTACTCCTGGGTCAGGGGGACGCAGAGGTTCTGACAGAGACAGGCTTAGATCTGGATACAGAGGACTTAGAGGAAGGAGAGATTGCTCCCGGGGAGGATCCAAATATTTTTAGGGTCTTCCGTAAAGAGGAGCTGGCGGCTCTCATTTCTCAATCTTTGGCGGCACTGCACCTGCTTCTTCCTTCTGCATCTCAGGAACCTTTGGAAGATCCATTGTTGCAGGGGTTTAAGGCTGAACAACGGTGTTTCCCGATGCATCGGGTTATCAAGCAAATGATTGAATCTGAATGGGAGTGTCCGGAGGCTACTCTCCGCGGCAGCCGCGCCTTAGCTCGCCTGTACCCGCTACCGCAGGAGGAAAAGGAGTTATTACGCTTGCCAAAGGTGGATGCCATTGTATCTGCAGTGACTAAAAAGACTACCATCCCTGTGGAGGGAGCGGCAGCGCTTTAGGACCTCCAAGATCGAAAATTGGAAATTCTTCTCAAGCAGGCATTTGATTCTAGCGCTTTGGCACTGCAAGCTGCAGTTTGTGGAGCTTATGTTTCTCGGGCATCCATTAGATGGTTGCAGGGGGACGCTTCAGGGGAGTCCGCTTCTGAAGTTGCAGAAAATGCAAAGTTGGAATCAGCCGCGGCTTATATGGCGGATGCTTTTTATGATTTGCTGCGGATTGCGGCTAAAACCATGGCCTCCCTGGTCGCAGCCAGGCGTTTTCTCTGGTTGCGTAACTGGTCTGCAGATGTTTCCTCGAAGTTGCGGCTCAGTAAATTGCCCTATAAAGGGAAATTACTCTTTGGGGAGGCGTTAGAAAAGATTGTGAAAGATTTAGGTGACTCAAAAGGGGGACGTTTGCCAGAGGATAAACCTAAGCCGGTGAGAGGAACTGGTGGTCTCCGAGGCTCCGGTCGGGACTCCCATAGATTTCGCGGAGCGCGCTTTGCACCCTATTCCAGGGGCCGTTCCGGCTTTCGTGGTCAGTCCTTTCGAGGAGCCAGAGGTTTTGGCAGGTCCTACTTCAGTGCGTCCCAACCCTCAGTTAAGAAGCCGCAATGAAGGTCTGCTGGTCCAGGGGTTGGTTCCTGTAGGAGGGCGCCTGCAGAATTTTCTAGCAGCCTGGACCGAGATCACGTCAGACAAATGGGTTTTAGAGATAATTCAGAAGGGGTATGCTCTAGACTTCACCTGCCCTTTGTCGCCCGCCTTTGTAATGTCTCCCTGTGCACCCGGTCTGAAGATGCAAGCCATTTCGGACATGCTCTTTCGTCTCTTGCAGCTGCGAGCGATAGTTCCCGTGCCTCTAGACCAATACGGTTGCGGTCGATACTCGATCTATTTTGTGGTTCCCAAAAAGGAAGGTTCTTTTCGTCCCGTGCTAGATCTCAAAAGTGTAAACTGTACTTTGCGGGTGCCTCACTTTCGCATGGAAACGTTACGTACAGTGATTCGGGCGGTACGGCCGGGAGAGTTTCTCTCGTCCATAGATCTCACGGAGGCCTATCTTCATATTCCCATCAGGCAATCTCATCAACGATTTTTACGTTTTGCCCTTCCGATGGGACATTTCCAGTTTCGAGCATTGCCGTTCGGTCTCGCTACGGCTCCGCGGACGTTCACAAAGCTTATGGTGGTTGTTGCAGCGGTGCTTCGAAAGGAAGGTATCCGAGTTCATCCATATCTCGACGATTGGTTGATCAGGGCCGATTCTCATTTGGCCTCAGTGACGGCGACAGCTCGAGTTGTACAGCTTCTCGAGCAGCTCGGTTGGGTGATCAATCAAGCCAAAAGTCACTTAGAACCGTTGCGACAACTGACTTATCTCGGAGCCTTCTTCGACACGGAGCGAGGGGCGGTCTTTTTACCCGACGTGCGAGTGAAGAAGCTTTTGCAGCAGGTACAAGCTTTTCTGCGACTGACAGCTCCGTCGGCGTGGACGTATTTGCAGCTCTTGGGGTCCATGGCGGCGGCACTGGATCTAGTCCCGTGGGCCAAGGCTCACATGCGGCCCTTGCAACAAGCGTTGCTTTCCCGATGGTCGCCACAGCTTCACCCACTCTCGCAGCGCCTGCCCTGTCCGGACCTCGTGCGACACAGTCTAGAGTGGTGGTTAGTTCCGGAACATCTGACGGTGGGTATTCCCTTACAGGAGCCCTCGTGGGTGTTGGTCACCACCGATGCCAGTCTCACGGGCTGGGGAGCTCATGGTCAGGCACACATCGCTCAAGGTTCTTGGTCCCCAGAGGAGAGCTCGTGGTCGATCAACCGGCTAGAGCTTCGCGCAGCTCGTCTCGCCCTGCTGCACTTCGAGAACTTGCTCAAGGGGACGGTGGTGAAGATATTCTCTGACAATGCAGTGACAGTCGCTTATATCAATCGCCAAGGGGGAACCAAGACTCTTTCCCTCCTCTCCGAATGTCAGGAATTGATGGTTTGGGCAGAATCCAATCTCCTGGCGTTATCAGTGGCACATGTAGCTAGCAAGGAGAATGTGCAGGCCGATTATCTCAGCCGCAATGTGCTCGATCCCGGGGAGTGGGAGTTGAACGCGGCAATTTATCACGAGCTGACCTTGCGTTGGGGGCAGCCGGTGATGGATCTTATGGCGACGTGCAGCAATGCCAAGACCAGCCGTTTCTTCAGCAGGCGCAGGGAGCACATGTCGGAAGGTCTCGATGCTCTCGTTCAGCCGTGGCCACTGGACTCTCTTGTACGTTTTCCCGCCTTGGCCGATGTTGAGTCGAGTTATCCAGCGGGTAGCGCAACACCGGGGGGTGGTGATTCTAATTGCGCTGGATTGGCCTCGTCGTCCTTGGTATGCCGATCTAGTTCGGCTCCTAATAGCTCCACCTTGGCGTCTTCCGGTCCGCATCAATCTGTTGCATCAGGGACCAGTACTCATGCCACAGTTGGATCGCTTCTTACTTACGGCTTGGCTCTTGAGAGGGCTCGCTTGAAACGCAAAGGGTACGCGAGTTCCGTTGTGGCCACCTTACTTCGGTCTAAAAGGCCAGGGACTTCTCTGACATATGTGCGGGTATGGCGTCTTTTCGAAGATTGGTGTGGACAGCGCAACGTTCCTCCTATGTCGTCTACCTTACCTCAACTGCTCCTATTTCTCCAGAATGGGTTGGATAAAGGTTTGGCACTTAGTACCCTTAAGGTTCATATAGCCGCGCTCGCTTGTTTTAGAGGGTCAGTACAAAATCGCCGTCTTTCGGCGCATCCGGATGTGCAACAATTTTTACGAGCAGCAAAAATTATCCGTCCTCCAGTGCGCCAAATCGTGTCTCCCTGGGATTTGAATGTAGTTTTGGAAGCGTTTTCCCGGTCGCCCTTAGCTTCCCTGTCCTCGCGGGATCTCCGGGAGTGTTCATGGAAAACGGCTTTTCTGGTGGCTTTATGTTCAGCACGCCGAATTTCGGACTTGCAGGCCTTGTCTTGCCAGGAACCTTATCTTCAATTTCTTCCAGAACGGGTTTTGCTACGGACAGTGCCTTCCTTTTTACCTAAAGTACTGTCTGTTTTTCATGTTAATTAATCTGTAGCTTTACCCGTTTTTTCTGATATATCCGGTTCTCCCATGGACCGTGCTCTCAAACGGTTGGATCTTGGCCGTGTCTTAAAGACGTACCTTCGGGTTTTGCAGCCCTTTCGGAAAACGGACCGGCTCTTTGTCCAATATGCAGGGCCCCGTAAAGGTCAAGCAGCGTCAAAGTCCACCATAGCTCGTTGGGTTCGCTGCGCTATTGTGGCAGCTTACGCTGCCCGAGGCCGCTCGCCGCCGGTTGGTCTGAAGGCTCATTCCACTCGAGCTCTAGCAACTTCCTGGGCGGAGTTTGCCTTCGTTCCGCCGGTAGATATCTGCAGAGCAGCGACGTGGTCTTCGTTGCATACTTTTACAAAGCATTACCGGTTGGATGTTCAGGCCAGAGAAGATGCGAAAGTGGGGGCCTCGGCTCTTATCGCAGGTCTGGCGGGTCCCTCCCGTATTTAGGTACTGCTTTGGTACTGCCCTACCTTTTCCCTGGACTGGCCCAGAGAAGCGATAAGGAAGATGAAATTAGGTCTTACCTGCTAATTGTCTTTCCTTGAGCTTTCTCCGGGCCAGTCCAGGGTCCCACCCCTTTCGGTTTTTCGAGTACTTTTTCATAAGCATAAGAATTTCACCATATAAGAGTGTTCGTCTGAGAGAGGGGATGATTGGGGCTTCTAGGTTTCATTCAGTGCCAATCGATGCTATAGTTTAAAAAAAAAAAAAAAAGAAGCACTATTGTTGGCTTCCTCGTTTCAAGGAACTATAGAACTTTATCAGTTTTAAAGGGTTAATCTGGTGTTTTCAGTTCTTTCTTTTTAGTTGCTTTGTCAGAAGGAGACTGCTGGATTACCCTCAGGGGGAGTGGCTTCACCTCTCAAGAAAGCTTGAAGTCTTCAGTCCTCAGCTGCTAAAGGGGATTGACAACCCTACCTTTCCCTGGACTGGCCCGGAGAAAGCTCAAGGAAAGACAATTAGCAGGTAAGACCTAATTTCATCTTTGCAATCTTTACAAACCTAGCTACATGCATATACATCGATTCACAGGATGGCGTAAGTGCTCGTGCCTAGGTTTGGCACTTGAATCTTATGAATTACACCCCTGTAGGTACATGTTTTTCTTTATAAGATAGGTGTGCTTTGCACATATTGGAATTATGTTACCTAGATGCCCTTTATAAATCTATCATCCACTTTTGGGCACAGTGTATGTGCATACCACCGTTGCACTACACATACCTCCCCCCATCCCAATGCCACCCACCCATCCCAGCCTTCACTACACACACCTCCCCACCCACCCCATACCAGAGTTACACAAGCACCCCAGCCCGCACTAAACAAACACACACACCCATCCCATACCACAGGCACATATATGCACACTCTCAATTATACATACACAGCCAATCCCACAATATATATATATATATATATATATATATATATATATATATATATATGCATACACACCTCCTGCCCACCTCCACACACATATACATTTTACTCCCATTCCATACACACAGACTCAAAGACAAACATATACACTGTTAAGATATACACAAATATATAGATAACACCAGTCATAAAGATGACTCATAAAGCCCCACAGCTTCTACTACCCCGAGGAGACCCACTGTATCATATCTGTTCATCCACCCCCTCCCCAGACATGCAAATGGATGAAGGGAAAATGCACTATTTTGTCACACTATAAGGTCATTAATCTTCTTGTAGGTCTTAAGTGCTCCATCTATTCACCCACATATGTTCATTGTACTCCATCAGTGAATATGCCTTTGTGCAATGCTTACAGCATGCACTTTTCAACTTCTTAAACTTTGCATAGACAGAGGAAAGAATATTAATACCTACATTATTGAATTCCACAAAATATAGCTCTGCTGAGATTGGACTAAACCATAGCAAGAGACTGGAGTTATGTCTCTCATTGTCCCAGCAAGAGGAAAAAGACACCAAGCAACTGAAAGAGTGGAAAGTCTACTGACTCTTTTTTATGAGTTCTCTACTACCTCTCTACCTCTCTTTCCCAATTAGAAACATAGAAACGTGATGGCAGAAATAGGCCATATGGCCTATCAAGTCTGCCCTTCCATATCAACTACTACTATAGTCCCTTTTTGTCCTTTAGAGTTCTTTTGTGTTTGTCCCATGCTTTCTTGAATTCAGATACTGTCCTTATCTCTACTACCTCCACTGGGAGACTATTCCACATATCTACCACTCTTTTCGTAAAGAAATATTTTCACAGATTACTCCTGAGTCTATCCCCTTTCACCCTCATCATAGTCCTCTCATTGCAGAGCTTACTTTCAACTGAAAGAGGCTCTCCTCCTGTGCATTTATGCCATGGAGATATTTAAACATCTCTATCATATCTCCTCTATCCCACCTTCCCTCTAAAGTATACATATTGAGATCTTTAAGTCTGTCCCCCTATGGTTTATAATGAAGGCCACTGACCGTTTTGGTAGCCACTCTCTACACCAACTACATCCTGTTGAAATCCTTTTGAAGGTGTGGTCTCCAGAATTGCACACAATACTCCAAATGAGGTCTCACCAAAGACTTATACAGAGGCACTGTCACCTCCTTTTTTCTGCTGGCCATTCATCTCCTTATGCACCCAAGCATCCTTATGGCTTTTGCTGTCACCTTTTCTACCTGTTTAACCACATTAAGATCATCAGAAACAATCATGCCCAGGTCCCGCACTTCTTAAATGGACAGAAGTACTTCACCCATTATCCTGTACTGCTCCAATGGATTTTTGCAGCCGAAATACATGACCCTGCATTTTTTTTAGCTTTAAATCTCATATGACAAATTCTTGACCATTCTTCAAGCTTAGCTAGATCCCTCCTCATGTTATCTACTCATTCCTTTGTGTCTACTCTATTGCAGATTTTGGTATCATCCTAAGAGGGAACCCTTACCCAATAGCCCTTCTGCAATATCATTAACAAAAATGTTAAAATGAATTGGACCAAGGACAGATCCCTGTGGCACACCACTGGTAACCTCCTCCTCCTCCTTAGAATGAGCTCCGTTTACCTGTACCCTTTGTTGCTTTCCACTCAACCAATTTCTAACCCAGTCAGTCACTTTAGGGCCCATCCCTAGAGTGCTCAATTTATTTATAAGTTGCCTGTCAAAGGCTTTATTGAAATCTAAGTACACCACATCTAGGGCTTTCCCTTGGTCCAACTCTCTGGTCATCCAGTCAAATAAATCTGTAAGATTTGTCTGCAACTTGCCTCTAATAAACCCATACTGCCTCAGATTCTGCAGTTCATTGTACTCCAGAAACCCCACCATCCTCTGTTTCAGTAGTGTTTCCATTAATTTACTCACCACAGAGGTCAGACTAACTGGTCTGTAGTCCTCATCCTCATCCACATGTGCCTTTCTCCAGTCCTATGGGACCACTTCCGATTCTAAAGAAGCATTTAAAAGGTCAGACAGTGGAACTGCTAGAACTTCCCCAAGTTTTTTTAATGAATGTATCCCATCTGGCCCCATTGCTTTGTCTACTTTTAGCTTAGCTAGTTCCTCACAAACACATTCTTCTGAAAATCATTCAAGATCCTTTTCACTTCTGCTGTTATTTGTGAGTGTTTTCTTAGGTCCTTCATCTGTGAACACTGAAAAAAATATTTGTTAAGCAATTCTGCTTTATCTTCATCAACATCTACATATTCCTCCCCTTCACCCTTGAGTCTGACAATACGGGTTGAGAATCCTTTATCCGAAATGCCTGGGACCAGAAGTATTTTGTATTTGAGATTTTTTTTTTTTGATTTTGGAATTTTTGCATATACATAATGAGATATTTTGGGGATGGGACCCAAGTCTAAACACAACATTTATTTATGTTTCATATACACCTTATATACATCACCTGAAGATAATTTTATACAATGTTTTTTATAATTTTGTATATGAAACAAAGTTTGTGTACATTGAACTATCAGAAAGCAAAGGTGTCTATATCTCATGTCGACACTCAAAACGTTTCAGATTTTGGAACATTTTGGATGTTTGGATAAGGGATACTCAACCTGTACCACTTTTGCACTTCCTCCTCTTGCTGACATACCTTTTCTTAATATCTTTGCTTTCCTGACTACTTTCCTAGTCTCTCTAAGTTTTTCCAAATATAGATGCTTGTCTTCTTCTTTCTGTGATCTCTTGTATTTTATGAAGGTCATATTCTTTTTCTTCACCTGTTCAACTACTTCTTTTGAGAACCATAGTGGCCTCCTTTTCCTTTTACATTTATTTACCTTTCTAACAAAAGATTTGTCACCCTTAAAATATCCCCTTTCAGTTTTGCTCATTGGTTTTCAATTATAATATTCATTAGTATTCACCATAGTTTCAAACAAAGAGCATGAAAATTTGATGATCTCTCTTAATATGCTCAAAAATAGATGCAACATTTTTGTAAATTGGAGAAAGTAAGATAATAGATGTTCAATTTCTTTTAAGAAAAGATGGTTACTTTAGAAGAATGGAAGAGTAGCAGAAAGTAGAGAAAGAGATAGAATATGTTATTTAATTCTGACAATATGCAACGATAAGAGGAAAGGTTTCTTGCATAGAGACAGTATTATGCTAGACAAGTGTTATGCAGTCTATTGAACTAACTGCTTTTATCCTTCCTTCTTTATTAAATTTGACCTGAAATGTGGTTGATTTTTTTTGTACTAGGAATATGCATAAGTGTACCTTAAACTTAGGAGGTAATTTTATAAACTTTTTTGGTGCATGAAAGGCTTCATCTAAAATTAGGTCTCACATAAGAGTATGTGTTGTGCAGAAGAGTAGGTGTGCTCAGGGGAGGAGTTTGGGCGGAGCATGGGTGGAGTTGTGATTTACACACACAAATTATATATATATGTACACAAATTATATATACGTATATGCTACATTTTTGATTTGGACTTTTCTCTTTCCATGGTTTGAAAACTCCAGTCTCAACAGTTTCTTTGTATTTGTTACCATCTTATGTGCCTTATTAAATAGGTTAAAAATAGGTGCCTTCTGACCCTCTTAACCTAAGCACTCCATTATAAAATTACCTTTACTGCACGTTAGTTTTTGTATCTAACATGTGGTATGTGCAAAAGGTTGCTGTACTTTAGTGAAAAGGCCCCTTAGTGTCCTTTATAACTGGTCTTAATTGCAAGTGCAGGATTGCAACTTGTACCCGTCACTTTATTATCCATTAATTCTATAAATCATGTCAACATTGAGAAAAACAATGACAGTATTTCCTTACAAGATTATAAAATTTGGAACTCCTTCAACATTTTTGAATGAATTGAAATACATTTCTACATGATTTTTTCCAATAAATGAACTGTGGTATTGTTTTGCTGTTTCATCTCATTTTTAACTCTTTAAATGACCCAGCACCAGCTTATCCATAAATGATACCATATGTTTTCCTCTTGGCTTCCTGGCTAACTCATAGAGAAGGCGTTTAATAGAAAATTCATGCTGTGATGACAGATTTAAAAGTTGCTGTTGGCTATAACAGACAGCAATTGTGTTTTGCGGATTCCTATTACACATACAGTACCTCTCAAGTGTTCTGGAGTGATGACCACTTCATTTATAGCAGTATACTGTATGTTACTACACTCTGTCTATAAAATGAAGTGTGTATATCTGATAATATGCTGGCCTCTTTTTCAGTATTTTGCCATAGGCACAAAATGGGAGAAAGCCCCTAATCTGAAGAAAATGGAGCCCTTAATCTAAAGAAAAAATATTTGCAATATACCAAATAGCAACAAGAAAAGCATCTGTCTGTAAATTTCCAGTTGTACTATATCTATGAATTTCAAGGAGAATTGAATTTATAAAGCCACCATTAGCATTTAACATAGCTGTCCTTAAAGTTTTGATATTTAGGGCCTGATTTAGCTAAGGTTTTTCTCATTGGCACAGAGTGGGGAAAAAAACACTTGATAAATCATGGGCTCTAAAAGCAACAATGGTGCTAAACTGTAAATCTTGAAGCAGGAAACCAACAGCATAGAAAACTAGCAACACCTTTCTAGGTTTTCCAAGTAATTAAGTCAATAGCAATCATATGCTGTCTCCTGGGCAATAAAACATGCCAGTGAGCAAAATGAACAGGGATGGGGGAGTGGGTTCTCCTGACACTGAAATCCTGAAATGCTTCAGCTGCCTGTGGATTTGTGATGACAAAGCTGCACATGGAAGGACAATGAAATTGTAGACATGAGCACACAGCTGCAGCACTTAAAGGACAATTGTGATTCAAGGATTCAAGCCTTTATATAGACAACTATTGGCTGCCCGTAGACACTTTATTTTCTGTAGAAGCCAGAATTGACCAGATTGACTTCTTTGGCCTTGTCTGGCAAATGAAATCCCTACATATGGCAGGAAATAAGGTGTGTATCAGGCCCATAAATAACTTGTAAAGTAAGTGGTTGGCAATTTCGGAGCAAACAATTTGTCTGAAATGGATTCATACCTTTGGATGAAAATCACTTCTGATATATGGAAATTTTCTTTCTGGTCAAAAGCCTCCTTCGGTATTCTCTGCCTAAGTTTTGTTTGTGGTTTAAAGAGAGCTAGTATCCAATATCAACCAGTTGCAAAGAGGACAGATTTACTGCTTCATGGTCCATAGTAGATACTGACATCTTTGAGAAATCAAGACTTTGTTAATAGATGACACTGAAGAAGAGAAGGAACCAAAAACATGTTTAAAGCTGCTGTTCCACTCTTTAGATCTGAAGGATGGATTTGACAGCTTGTTAAAGGAATTCACTTGGGACACAATATTGACCCAGTTAGCAGGTCCTCATCAATTCTGTCCAATAAACTAATATGTTATTAATTACTACTACCCTAGTATTCTTTGATTTTCTGAGTAATATCACTGATAAGAAGAAAAATGTAATTTGCTACAATTTTTGTAAGAAAAAATTGTACATGTGTAGTAAAGTGTTTCTGCTTTCTAATTACCTACAGTATGCCCTATGAATCTGTGGTAGTGTGGAGTGTGGTAGGAAGGGGTTTTCTGTTAAAATACCAAACAGACAGCAGTTCAGGAAAAACAAAATGTATTTTTATTCAGACCCAGTTTGTTAAACCTTCACAAATCTGGTCTCCCAAACCTTCCTTCAGCCCAGTTAAAGTTCATTCCTTGCCCAGTTAAAGTTACTATCTTTTGTATGGCTTGCCTTGAATTAACTCCTGGCTCCATGGACCTCTCTTCCTTCTGCAGCCTGCTGAGTTTTTAACCTCTTCCTATGAGCCATGCACTCCCAGCCCTGAACTCTGGGCTGCAGGCTCTCTTAAAGGGGCCTGTTGATAATCCCTCTGGAGATGGTTAAGAAACACTCTATAGACCCCATCACATATCTTCCCTTTCAGCTCAACCATGCCCTGTAGAGTGCCTGCCTCACCTGGGAGCCCCACCCAGGAAAGGAAGTCTGTGAGTCCAGCCAATCCTATGGCAGACCTGGAACTGGTAGTGTTGGAGACTCAAGAACCACCACATAATATGGCCGTTGGACTCTTTCTGCTGAGCCAGCCACTTGGGTTGGTGGCCCATTACTAGCATAAATGGATTGCCGAGCAGATAGTATTTGAAGGTTTCAAGTACCCACTTGACAGCTAGGGCCTCCATTCTTGATCACTGCATAATGTTTCTCCCGAGGAAGCAGTTTCCTGATGATGAAGGTTATGGGATGCTCTTCACCCCTGACTTCCTAGGCCAAAATGGCTCCTGGGCTCACCTCCGAGACATCAGATTGCACAATAAATGGTAAAGAAAAATCAAGGCTACTCAGGACTGGTTCAGAGCACACTGCCTTCTTGAGATACTGGAATGCAAAATCCAGGTCAGGTAGACTGGACTCATTTGGGCGCTCTCTTCCAGAAGAGATTGGTTAATGGCTCTGCTATCTCTGCAAAATTAGGGATGAACAGGCAATAATAGCTGATCAGTCCAAGGAAGGCACAAACCTCTTTGATTTTGGGCTGAGGACCTGGGCAATGGCATCTACCTTCCATAGTTGAGGTCGTATCTGCCCATTCCCGATTAAATACCCCAGGTATTGAATGTCGCAACCTCCCAGAAAACATTTCTTGGGGATGGCTATCATCACGGCCTTCTGCAGGCTGGTCAATATGACTTGTACTTGGTTTAGATGGGTGGTCTAGTCTCTGCTGCAGATGATGATATCATCAAGGTAGGCAGCCGCATACTCCTTGTGCAGTCTCAGTTGGTGGTTGACTAGGCGTTAAAACATGGAGGGAGCCCCATGTAATCCAAAGGTCAGCACTGTAAATTGGAACAGATCTTGCAGGATTGAAAAAACAGTTTTCTCCCTGGCAGCCAGAGTCAAGGATACCTGCTGGTAACCCTTGGTCAGGTCCAAGGTTGATATAAAGTGTGCTCCACTGAGTCACTCGATTAGCTCATCTACTCTGGGCATAGGATATGCTTCTAGTTTAGAAGCTGTATTGACTCTCCAGAAGTCAATGCAAAATCTGATGCTTCTGTTGGGTTTAGAAACCAGGATGATGGGTGACAACCAGTCACTCACAGACTCTTCTATAACCCCACTATCCATTAATATTTGGTTGCACAGCCCTTGGCAGTGATGACAGCCTCCAAACGTTTCTTGAAGTCATCTATAGGTTTCGTACATTTATCTGCTGGTAGTTTTTCCTACTTTTCAGCTGTGATTTGTTCCAACTCATGAATGTTTTGAGGATTCCTTTTACCAATGGCAGATTTCAGCTCTATTTGATTAAAAAGGAGGGCCTACTATGAGAGAGGGTTTCCCTCTCATGGTGGGTGATCTGACAAAAAAATAGAAAAAATTATTTTTGATAGAAAGGTACGGAGAATGGGATATTATTTTTGTTCACCTTATTTTTTGGAATAATTATGTCCTAGCAATGTCCCAGTTTTTATACTATTTCCTATTTCCTTTTTTTAATTGGTCTTGTTTTATTTGATTCTTTTATGTGTGAAATATGTGTGCATATATAGTCCAAAGCCATTTCACTGGCCACTTTTTTTTTTTAGGAGATATTGGACATTAAGGGGTTGAACTGCAAGGGTGCCAGTAATGTTGACCACAACTGTAAATTGCATAAAGTTAGGACAAGTCAATGCCTATCCTAACTGTGACCTGTCCTACCTTTTTGCAGCCTTTGCTATATGGTTAGAGGATGAACATCACCTCTAAGGGGGTCATTCTTATCCATGAATAATCCAGTTAGATGTGCGAGATAGATGTTTACATCTAGAACCGTATTCCGAGAACACACGTATCTGCATGTAGATCTCTGAACATGGGCGTGGCCAGCCGTGGAGACTTAAAGCTTTTTCAATAGAGACCCATGTACGTCTCCAGTGTTACCTGTGGATGTCCACATTATACCTGCGGAAACATGGAATAGGGCCAGGACTTAGAAATATTCTGCTCTGATCCTCAATGCATCCCTGTGACACATCTGTACTGAACTGGTGTGTCTGCTGTCTGGGAGCACACAAGATGTGGTTGTACAGAATGGAATGTACAGGCGAGGGATGTTGAGGAACAATAAAAAACACCCCTACAGAAAAATAAAGCACTGCAATAGACTTTATTCTGTCTTTCGGTTTCCTTAACAATTCCAGTGTCCAGAACAATGTGAATGTAGATGTAGGGATGGTATGTGAGGTAAGATAGAGCCGAATCATGTTTGCCTGAGAAATGCAGATCAGCTGTGGCGTCACAGCATTTGTGTATGGGTGCTGGGCAAGGTTTTGGCAGGTGATGGTAGTTATGACTGCAAGTGAGAGTATATGTACTATGTGTGCGCGCGTGTGTGTGTGATATGAGTATTGCACAGGAGGATCAGCTTTGCTCATCCGCTAATTTGGGGGGACACGTATGCCTGGCCAGTACCTGGACCGTAGGGATGACCACAGCGTCACCTGGTGCCAGTGTGATTGGGAAGATTAAATCAGATAAGGTTCTCTATAGCAAAACATCACATCATATCCCTGTCACCAATAAGGGCCCTCAGAACGAGAGCAGTCAACAGTGCAAACAGCACTAAGATATGCCCAGGGGCACCATTATAGGTCTCTAGAAATGTGCACAACTGTGGAGATCGATGATGTGCTCTTGGTCGTTTATTAGCGCTGTTTTCACTGTTGAATAGTCCCATCCTGCGGGTCCCTTATCAGCTACAAGGATATGTTGTGATGTTTCGCTATAGAGACTCTCTTCTGATTTCTTCTGGGCCATACTGAGCATTGCACAGACTGTTTTCAGAGATGACCATTGTAAGCATAACTAAGGATGTCTTCCACTGCCATGTATGTTGTAATGCGAGGTATATCATGTCAAACAAAATCATTTTTTACTTGCTTTTAAACTATCGTCGAGTGCACTGAGCTATCTTTGCAATGTTTTGGGCATGCAACAGACTGGCATAATTGACATCACCATTTCCATATCATCAGCATTCATGTGTGGTTTGCATCAGCACAACACTGTCAGTGAGTGGAGCAGCTTAGGAGATGCACATTTTACACGGAGGTGCATGGGTCTATAGCGGAGATAGGCAGGTTCATGAACGTCTAACCTTTCAGAATATGGTGAGCATGGGGTCGTACAAAGCGGTTTGCTGTGTATAGCTGTGTCCCATACTCTATAGTGCTTTGTACAGCGCTAGAAATGTGTGTGTTCCTATTCCGAAACCACATGTGCATCTAATGCGAAATCCTGTTTATTCGGGCACATTTATGATGTGGATGTGCCTATGGCTAAGACATGCATGTAATGGAATTGACCCCTAACTGTATAGCAATTGCTATGTCCAGTGAAACCAGATAATCAGAGGCAGAGAAGCTCTGGAGCTGAATATGCAGGGTTTTTTTAAATTATTGACAATCTTTATTTTAGATATAAACAGGAATTACAATAAAGTCCACATCAAGGGGAGAAGCAAGAAAGAAACAAAAAAAGTAATACAATTACAAACAATATTCCACATAGGTATATACTAGGCCCGTGATAATATACTATATTAGCCCTATTTACTTAGAAAGGAAGTAGCAACACTCTATCCATTTTCTTTACTAGACAGAAACACTTCCAATTGGTTGGACTCCATAAACACATACTTTGTCTGCTCAAAAATCAAGATACACTTACAAGGATATTTCAAAAAGAAAGAGGCCCCAATTGCCAGGGTGCGAGGTTTTAATAAAAGAAAAGCTTTCCGCCGCCTTTGAGCAAGTCTACACACATCTGGAAAAACCTGAATCATGCTACCACAAAACAATTGATTCTTCTTAGAGAAATATAACCACAGGATTGAATTTTTATCCATTAATGAGATAAAAGAAACAATTAGTGTAGCACATTGAGTAATCTCATCAGTAGAGGACTCCAAAAAAGCAGAAACATCCAAAGAATGAGATAAAGAAACATTATCTGCATCCCTGGCAATAGGAGAGTAGTAGACAATATAGGAACATAATAAACAGAAGAAAATTTTATAGGATTAACATCTTCAATTAATAGAACCTCCTTGAAGTATTTATATAACAGAATACTAGGAGAAAGATAATGAGTACGTGGAAAATTTAAATATCTCAATTTTTTTGCGCGTGATGCATTTTCTAGAGATTCTAATTGATGATGTATAGTAACATTGTCCCTAATAGACGAAGAAACAACAGCCTGCATAACAGAAACCTGCCCCTCAAGTTTATTCCAAATAATATTACTTTTAGCAATAGACTCTTCATGAACACCCAACTTCTGAACCACATCTTTAGAAAATTGGGAGACCTGGGAAAGGGATGCACGCAGGGACATTTCCATGCGTGCAACCACTTCCCACACATCCCTCAAGGAAACATCAACAGGAGAAACCACTGCCGGAACAGAAATGGGAAAGTCCAATACAGATGGAAGAGAAGACAATTTGCATTTATCCTCATCCGCTAACAAAGAGGAAAGTTCCAATTCAGCCAACGAGGGCTTCCCATCCAGATTATCCACTCTAGAAGGAGATACCCTCTCAATCATGACTTCCTGACTGGGTAGGGCAAGACCCTGTGCATTAGGAGACAACTCAGACTCAGTACTCACAGACCCCAGGGTTAAGTCCTGTTCCTCCTGCTCTACCTGGACACTCTGCAGATGACGATCCATAGGGCTCATGATCTTAATAGCCTTAGTACCCACTGTTGGAAACACCTTCTTCCGTCGCTTACCCATGGGCCCGAAATACTCCTCTGTTACTCCTTGTTGCTCCGAAGGAGCTCCAAAGGGGCGTGGCCTGCCCATTCGGTCACGCCCTTCAGGCACGCGACGACGGGTGCACATCTGCGGGTCATGTTCCGCGGTGGACCGAAGCTTTTAAATGGCCCGGGGGGGGGGGCGGGGCTACACCGCTCCTCCTCTGGTTTTGAGCATGGGCACCAGCAGCTCCTTTCACTCTCCCAACATCGTCCCGGTGGACCGAAGCTTTTAAACGGCCCGGGGGCGCAGGGCTACACCGCTCCTCCTCCGGTGTTGAGCACGGGCACCAGCAGCTCCTCTCACTCTCCCAACATTGTCCCGGTGAACTGAAGCTTTTAAACAGCCCAGGAGGGACAGTGCTACACCACTCCTCCTCCGGTGTTGAGCACAGGCACCAGTAGCTCCTCTCACTCTCCCAACGTCGTCCTGGTGGACCGAAGCTTTTAAACGGCCCAGGGGGGTGGGGCTACACCGCTCCTCCTCCGGTGTTGAGCACAGGCACCAGCAGCTCCTCTCACTCTCCCAACATCGTCCCGGTGGACCGAAGCTTTTAAACGGCCCAGGGGGGTGGGGCTACACCGCTCCTTTCCGTTGTTGAGCACGGGCACCAGCAGCTCCTCTCACTCTCCCCAATGCAGTTTTAATTAGAGGCAGTGACTGAACAAGTGCTGCCTCTGAATATCAGCTTCTTAGTTTATCTGCAGAGCAGCCGAGTATCACCACTAGCCAGATAATTTCATAGTGCTGTTCTTGCTCTGCTCTGTATCCGCCCTTTCAGAAAATAGATAGATAGTATCAGTCTGGTTAGAGGTATTTTTGGTCCACTACCATCTATAGTGGCCAAAAATCCACAGACAGTGGCTGCTGGTGAACATATAACTCTGTTTGAATATCATGCCCAAACCTTACAGTACAAATCTTGCATTCAAGACAAAGCTGTATATAATCTCTTAGCATTCTTAGACTTGGGCAACCTATGCATGCCAAGAAAAGAAGCCACATAGTTTCCATTTCTGATGCTTATATGTAATGCAGTGTTGGTATGAGGTGGCAAGACAGAGCCAAAAACATGGGGGTCATAACCAATATCCACCTTCCAACCATCATTTGACCATGGCATTTATGCAACATGGCTAATTTTTCATGATGGAAGATGGATGTATTCTGGAAGAACAAATTGCAGGTGGAGATAGAACAGCGTGTTTACAACTTTAAAGAAGTTTCCAAGCAGGCCATGAAAGCTTTTGACATTAATCTCAATTTTGAAAGCAGGGGATAGGATGAAACTCAACATCATGAGCGATGGCCACTTGGATTATAGCCGAAACGTGATCGAAAGGAAGAGCCTAGTAGTACATTGGTCTCTAATATCATTTATACTTGTGTTATTTGTCTCAGGATCTAAGGGGGAGGTGTTGAGCAGCATTGGCCAGGGCTGATAAAGTGGCTAGCCATCGCTGCTGAATTCTGAACCCAGATATTCAGTGCTGTTGCCATATCTGGTCAGTGGCATTGAATATCTGGGTTGGTTGGATAGCATGCTAGCTAACCGACTAGTGGCAATATTCCACCACTGGCTGGTTAGCTAAAGCTGCTAAAGTTAGGTGAGCATATTGAGTGCCTACCTTGAGCCACTGTAGGATAACCACTAGACAGTTATCCACTAGTGTAGCCAACACTCCTCCCCGGAGCACCCTGAAGCTAGCCAGCTAGTGTCAAGGCACTTAGGGGCCAAAACCGGGCATATTCAGTGGAACTAACCATGTATTTATTTATTTATAGCTAACATCGATATAAACAGAAAATCTTACATAAATGTCATATTTCCAGTATTCAAATACATTCTTATATTTAAATATACAGTACAATTATAGTAAGAATTGAGCTTGGATTATTATGAGTCTGATATTAGTGATGTGCCTTCTTTAAAATATTATTCAGACTTTTGATGAATCCGTAAAAATTTTAAAGTCTTTAAAATGTTTACAGATTCATCAAAAGTCTGAATAATGTTTTGATAAACGTTTTTAAGAAATCTGAAGTGGATTCAACATATTTAACAACATGGTGAATCTTCTTTGAATTCTTCAAAATTCTGAAGAAAAGTCTAAAGAAATATTGGTAAGTTTCTGATGGATATGTCCCCTGAATATGGTGGTATTTGCAAATTCCATTGAACTTGAAGCGGTCTGACATTTGCCTGATTGACACTGAATTTTAGATATTATACGTCTCTCTCTGTTAAATATGGATGTAGAACTGACATTTTATCTTGCCACCTGATTTTCTGCTTTCATAAAATGAGATTTATGAAGAAGTAGCTACTTGTGTTTTAACCTAGAAATCATGTGAACCGAGAAACAATTTGACCTCTGGTGGTAGTATCGCGAGTCAGCAACCTATAAATTAGAAGTGAATCGGCATCTCTTCTGTCCCCGATATCCCCCTGGATCCCCTTGGTGTTAGTCTGAGTGAATCAGAATGCCAAGGGAGGTGCTGGTGGAACCAGGGTGGGGGATATCTATCCTTGGAGTTTGTGAAGGGGTAGAATTTTGGGAAGGAGAGGTTTCAAACATTTCATCTGCACGTTCGGGCTGGAAAGGAGGCGGTGGGTGCACCGGGCCACATGGGAGTTTAGGTGTCCCTAGGGAAGAGGGCAACTCTGCTTGAAGCTGGGGACCCCTTTAATTTTTGCTGACCCATGCAAAGGGGCACAAATTTTTTGCGAGCCTGGAAAAATAACTTGATCTGTAGTTATCTTGTCAGCTAAAACAGGCCCACAAAACAATTTTCATGTGCTCGTTTTAATTTTTTCTTTTTGCATTAATGGGCTACTTTGTGTGATTTTGCATTGCAGCAGCTCATTAATACAAAGTTTACAAAACTTTCATGCCAAGTGTGCTTTGTGTGAAAGTTAGTACTGTGAAATGTACTTTTGTGAAGTGTCTTTGCAAAGGTACACGTTGCACAAAAAGCATTTTATCATTTTTGTACACGTGCAAGTCACTTTGCACTTAAGTGCATAGGACCCTTTCTTACTTTACCTCAGATTTAGCGCAGAATTTTAACTATTGTGTGCATTGCATCTCATTATTTTATTATATCCAATGTAAAGTGAAAAAATTAACAAAGAACTATCAATCATGTAAAAAACTTTAATATAGATTTTTACAGTATTCTTATAACATTGGTCCCTGTATAGTTATGGATATAGCTCTGTGTCTTGTATGCAGAGACAGCTGGCCGACTGCTATCTTCAGTACTCATTATTAGTTTTCATAAATTTCCATTTCTTACTGCTTTTCTAATAAACGTTTCTAGGGATTGTGGCTATCTTTGCTTCTACATTTTTGATAAACAATATAAGTTAAAGAAAGAGTTGAAATATTTAGGAGAAATTCCAAGTACAACCTTTCGTGCACTTCTTGAGTTTCATGTTTAAAATGTATTTGATATACTGTGTATCAATAAAATATCTAAGCTGTTTACAATACTAGCACATGAGGTTATCCAGTATGGTAATATCTTGTATATAAGATATGTTTACACATATGCTACTGATGTGTGTGGTAATGTTTTGTAATTAATATTAATAATTATTTAGGATGATTTAATACATTTTCAGTAGAATTCCTGAATCTATGATCTTTTCTTTGCCTTTCTTTCTTTCTGTCTCTTTTTATCCTCCAAAAAGAACAAACTGTAACTATTAAGTATAAAACATAACCCCCCCAAACCCCCCCATAAAAGCATGCACTATGCAATGCCAGCAAGATGAGAGGTAGAGTGATCAAGTAAGTAATTGCAGATGTGGAATAGAAACATGAAAACAGAGAACATGACAGCAGATAAGATCATATGGCCCATACAATCTGCCCATCTGTACCTACTACTAAGCTCTATCTGTGCTTATCCCTTGACGTTAGATAACATCCCCATCTCCATCACCTCTATTGGGATGTCCTGTTCCACGCATTCAACACCTTTTCTGTAAAGAAATGTTTCCTTAGATTACTTCTGAGTTTATCCTCTTTCATCTCCATTCTATGCCCCCTTATTCCATAGTTTCCTTTGCCCTTATTTTGTTATTACCCAATGTGATCCCTGGAGTCTTCCCTCCCCGTCTTATTTTTGTTTTGACTAGATCACTTCACTGGTAAACTCTTTATTTCTCCATTCAGATGTAACTAGTGTAACAGGGAGGATATCCTGATCAGTTCTTAAATTACAGGGTCCAACAGATGAGGAAGGCAAGACAGTCTAGAAATACAAACAGATAGTGCAGTGGACCATGAGTAAAATGAACTCATGTAAAAGTAGTCATCCTTTCTGCGCAGCAGATGGCATCTCCCTCTCTTGACATCAGGCTAATTTAGGCACCTAAGAAAAGATGCTTTCATACTGTGGAACCCTATTACTGAAGTGAGTTAGGTTTTTGTACTTCATGCATATTTAGAGCAAAAAAATAATATGCTTTGCGTGTAAAGCCTCTGCGTGCTCTGCATGTTTCCAGCTGTTAATGGACTGGTGAGTACCCTATTACGTGCTGTTATTACCGCAGCTGCATGTACCCCCACCTCTTGTGATGGAGGTAAATGCACCCATGCTAACTGTAACATTGACAGCATGTGATATGTCCCCATTGCTGCAACATTGACAGCAATGTGCTCACTATGCCCACTCTCCACTCCAAACCTGTCCATTCAGCACCCTAACATACAACTGGCAGCTAATGTGAAAATCAGTGTGTGTTAACTGTCATGCCACTGTGACAAGTGTTACCGTGGGCCCAAGCAGGGCCGGATTTACCTTGAGTGAGGCCCTACGCCAACAAAAATTGTGGGCCCCCAGAAAAGATAAAAACGAGCACGCTGGATCAGCTGCGCGCTGTTGGCCCTGATGTCATAATTAAACTGGGAATCCCAAAAGCCAAACTTGGAATGTACAACACTGTAGAAATAAAACTATACATTAATTTGCTCTTGTACTAAACAAAGCGCAGACGTTAATGATGCACATTTACCAGAGCTGACATATTCCAATTAATAAATTCAAAATAAAGAGATATTTTTCTACCTTTTCTGCATTTTTTTTCAGCTGCAATTGCTCCAGCCACTTTCTTCTGGTTTCTTTGTGTCAGCCCAACTCCAGTCTTAACCCCCCCAGCCCATTTCCAGTCCCAGCCCCCCCCATCGGCTCAAGTAAACTTTAATAAAAAAAAAATAAAACGCTGGCCGCTGCCGCTGCCGCCGCAGCAGCATGGACTGTCCCGCGGGGCCCCCTCTGCCCGGCTGAGCCCCTCCGTGCCGGCTTTGAGAGGCGCGAAGGGAGAGTGTCTCCCTCGCATCTCTGTTAAGCCCCTGCGGGCTTAACAGAGACGCGAGGGAGACACTCTCCCTTCGCGCCTCTCAAAGCTGGCACGGAGGGGCTCAGCCGGGCAGAGGGGGCCCCGCGGGATAGTCCATGCTGCCGCGGCAGCAGCCAGCATTTTTTTTTTTAAATTTAATTTTAAAAAAGCTAACAATTTGTTCAATTTTTGTGGGCCCTTGCCAGCTGTGGGCCCTATGTCACGGCATAGTTGGCGTATAGGTAAATCCGGCCCTGGGCCCAAGCACACAGCTAATGCATGCCAAAGTGATCTTTCCCTCCCACACACCCTAATTTCTGCCCAACCCAGGCAAAATCTTAGCTGTATAGGCTCTTAAAACTATTAAAGGGGAAGAGGTGGTCAAATTCACTTTCGGGTTCAGCAGGTTATCCTCACCAGGAATAGATTAATTAAGGCCCTGAAATGAATCAATCTTGAAGTGAACAATGTCCCTTAAACTTATTAGGTATATTTGTATCAGTATAGGTATCTCTAGCAACTTTAATTAAGTAAACAACTTAAATAGCTAAATAAACCTTAAAACTAAGATGCAGACAGAAATCCAGCAGCAAGATGGGGCTATCCAGTCTTTTTTATTGAGTAACACATGTACGATTTTCTCCCAGTTGGTGAGGAATCTTTCGTGTGCACTAGGTGCAAGGAGCTCTTTGCCCTCAGAAAATGAGTCCAATCTCTGGAAGCAGACTTAGCAGACTTGGAGGACCTAAGGAAGACAGAGAAGTATATAGACGAGACCTACAGGGATGTAGTACTGAAGTCCCACCTCGAGTCTGGCAGCCACTCTGTTGCCATGGAAGAGCGAGGTCACGTTAAAGGGGAGCATCACTTTTGTGTTGCAGGAAGTGATCCTGTAGCTAGGACCTGTCCTCCAGATGATGTAAAACCCTCTCGCACCAAGGAGATTTCTCCAGGGTCATGTGCCTATCAGGGAAGGGTTAGGATGACAATTATAGTTGGTGATTCAATCATTAGGTAGGTAGATACCTGTGTGGCTGGTAGATGTAAGGATTGCCTGGTAACATGCCTGCCTGGTGCGAAAATAGCAGACCTCACATGCCATCCAGACAAGGTTTTAGATAGTGCTGGGGAGAAGCTTGTTGTCTTGGTACATGTTGGTTCCAATGACATAGGAAAGTGTGAGAGGGAGATTCTAGAGGCCAAATTTAGGCTTTTCGGTAGGAAGTTGAAATCCAGAACGTCCAGGGTACCATTCCCTGAAATATATCCCGTTCCACGCGCAGGACCCAAAAGGTAGGCAGAACTCTGGAGTCTCAATGCGTGGATGAGGCAGTGGTACAAGGAAGAGGGTTTTAGATTCGTTAGGAACTGGGCAACTTTCTGGGAAAGGGAGGGGATTTTCTGAAAGGATGGGCTCCACCTTAACTGGGAAGGAATCAGGCTGCTGGCGTTAACCTTTAAAAAGGAGGTAAAGCAGCTTTAAACTAGATAATAGGGGAAGGCAGATAGTCACCCAAGAGCACATGGTTTGGAAGAATGTATCCTTGAAGGATACTAGCAAAAGAGAGAAGTTAGGGCATCTCAACAGAGGTTTCAATAAAGATAAAAGTAACCCAAATGCCCTTAAGTGTAGTGCAGATAGAGCTGCAAGATTCCAAATTACCCCTATCAACTGATAACCAGATTAATATGAATGAAATGCAACCTCTAAAATTCCTGTATGCAAATACTAGAAGTCTAAAAAATAAGATGGGAAAGTTAGAATATATAGCACTAAATGAAAGGTTAGATTGACATCTCAGGGAAGCTAACAAAAGTTACAGCAAAGTAATAATGGGTCATTTCAATTACCCCGATATTGACTGGGTTAGCAGGACATGCTAGGGAGATAACGTTTCTAGATTATTATTAATTTAGCTAGGCTTCTATACTGCTTTTCTACCATTTAAAGTGGTGTACATTCAGGTACTGTATAAATATTTTCCCTTGTTCCCAAAGGGCTAACAACAATATAACCCATTTAACACTAATAAGAGAAAATATTTTTTTCATTCAATGCATAATCAAACTCTGGTATTCGTTACCAGAGGATGTGGCAAATGCTGTCAGTGTAGCTAGGTTTAAAAAAGATTTGGACAAGTTCCTGGAGGAAAGATCCGTAAACCATTATTAAAGAGGATTCGGGAAATCCACTACTTACCCTGGGACAAGCATTGTGGAACCTATGTACCTTTTTGGGAACCTGCCAGGTACATGTGACCTGGATTGGCCACTGTTGGAAACAAGATACTGGGCTTGATGGACCTTGGTGTGATATAATATGGCATTTTCTTATGTTCTTATGGGCAGGTGACAGGCCCAGCTATGCACACGAACAGAGACCCAGTGTGTCTGCAGTACAGGGGATGGGCCAATGTACATTCAAAGCGGTCAATAATCTCTCCTCCTCTTCACTAACTGAACTTATCCAAACAGCAGCCCCTAATAGACCAAGAAGATCCACAGCGATAAATAGGCTAACAATGCCAAGAGAATTAACAAGATGCACCTCGACAACTGCAAACAGGGCCTTCAGACTCTGCGCCCCAAGATTCTGGAACTCCTTACCAACAAACATCAGGGCAATCACTAACCTAATCCAGTTTAGGAAGACCCTAAAACACTTCCTTTTCCTCAAATACTTCCCAGAGAACAATGAATCACATCCCCACTCAAATACTTACATCTGTACCAACACACCCTGTCAGCCAGGCGACCACACCATGCAAGGGGTCCTTGACCATTGAATCTCATGCTATGTTTTTCTTTTTCTATGACACCGTTGTGTAAATAGTTACCTTTTGTTATCCAAGTTTGGTTCTCATGTTAATTGTAAACTCAGACTTATGTACCCTGTCTGATTGTTCTGTTCCATGTAAACTGCGCTGATGCTGAATAGTGCGGTATATAAGAAATGGTAAATAAAATAAATAAATTAGTAGTGATTCTGGGTGATGGGTAGCATACCAAGGATGAATGCACTAATCAATCATTATTTTAGCCTCTGGCTCAGAGGATGGAGAAGCAACAAGAGGAGGAGGAGATTATCTCCTGCAGAGGATATACAGCAAGTGCTTAGTTTTAGGTACTAACAATGCATGCACGTATGAGGGCGAATACGCATATAAATGATCTTTTATCAAATAATGACCAGCGTAAAAGTCAGGACCGTTTTTACCTTTGGGCAAAAGGGGCAGCTTCCCTGGGCCCCTGCACAACAGGGGCCTAGCTGCCCTCCTTTCCTTAGGTAAAAGAGGCCCTGTTCCTCCCTTCTGCTCCCTCAGGCTGCTTGCAAGAGAAGTGGGTAGCATTTTAGTGAACAGACTGACAAATTCCTGTTTGCAGGCCAGTCTCTCGGTATGAGCACGCAACATGTCTCCAGTCTGTTCACTGAAACACCTCTTGCTTCTCTTGTAAGCGATCTGAGGGAGCAGAAAGGAGGAACAGGGCTGCTGACTGAGCAAACGAGAGGGGGCCCGATAACTGGGGGAGGGGGGTATCCATTCTCAAAAGCTTGCCTAAGTTTACCCTGATAAAAGTGCATGTATTAATTGCATGGTGTATACTTTCACTGTGGGTGTGCAAAGGGGTAGAGTTTGGACAGTGTAAACAAGTAGGCACGTTTGATTATAAAATATGTACATTTATATGCATACTTGCAAAAAGTAGGTGTAATCATTTACATCAGCAAGTGTCAGTGAACTTAATGCTCGTTCTCTGCCACTTTATAAAACTAAGTAGATGCCTACTTGTCTTTATTAAATAGGCATAATTTAGATATGTTATACTGCATTTTAACTTTGTGCCCTGTTATAAAATTACCCTCCACATGACCAAGGGGTATGTTTATTAAACCGTCTTAACGTGCGCCCGGCGATAGTGTGCAGGCTGCCATAAAAGGAGTGGGCGTTTCAGTCTTAAAGTAGCAAAATGGGATTATCGCGCGATAACGCGCGCTGCTGCGCACATTATCGGGCTAAGCACCGCTAAGCGCGTTAACACGCGGTAATCTTAAGTAGGTGCCCAGACATACAAACACAGAAACAGAGGTGTAGCACAATGGTTAATACACTGACTGCTGGTACAGGGGTCATGAGTTCAATCCCCCAGTGTGCCTAATGCATAAGGCTGGCTGAGGCATCAGCTTTGACATGTAAGTATTGTTTCTTGAGGCATTTTATTTGTATTTTAATTATTGCTGCCAGCAAACACACCCTCATGTGCCATAACCTAAGGTGCTGCATAAGGCACCCTATAAGGCACTCCATAGGGCACATTATAAAGTGCACTGTCTGCCACAGCACCCTATAATGTCCCCTATAGGGCACCCTATAAGGCGCTCCATAGGACACCTTATAAGGCACCTTATATGGACTGTAGCCATAAGGTGCCTCAGAAGGCACTTTATAGGGCGCCCTATAAAGCTCCTTCTGAGGCACTTTATGGTTACAGTACTCTGAGGGTGTTTTTGCTGGCAGCACTAATGTACATTAAAAATAGACAATGCTCTGGACAGCCCTATCAAATAACCCTGCTGTGGGTTTGAACCCATGACCTCTGGTTCCACAGGCAGTGAAGTAACCAGTGGGCTACAGCTACTAACAAGCCCCTGGTTGGCTACAGAAGGACTGCATGTCACCACACAAACAGTCTGCTGTGGTTTATTTATTTATTTATTTAGCAAAACATTTATATACCGCTGCTTCCAGCGATCAGCAGCGGTCTGATTACCCAAGGGGAACATAAAGAGGACTGTCAATCAGTATAGTAAAATTTGGGTGTGTACAGGTTGATCAGGAGGGTAGGCACATCACACGAGGGGTTTGTTAGGTATATGAGTACTAATTACATATATACATATATACATTATACAATATGCGAGCAGGAGTACATAAATATGTTCTGGACTTAGACCCCTTAGGTTAATTCAAATTAAAATGACTCTGGAAAAGATGAGTCTTGAGGTTTTTCCTGAAGACAGTTAGGTCTTTGCAATCTCGTAACTCTGGCGGCAGATGATTCCAGAGTGTAGGTGCTGCGTATGAGAACGCTCTATTACTAGTATTGGTTTTAACAGTTCTTATATCGGCTGGGATGAGGAGGGTGTTGGCGTTGAAGGTTCTTCTGCTTCTGTTGGGTGGTTGTGAGCATATCAAGGTGGAGAGGAAGGATGGAGCAATGTTATGTAGGAGCTTGAAGGTGGTCGTGAGTGATTTGTATTTTATACGAGCCGTGATGGGGAGCCAGTGGAGCTCAATCAATACCGGGGTGATGTGATCAGCAAAGCCTTTTTTCGTGATGACCCTAGCGGCTACATTCTGTGCCATTTGCAGAATGTTCAGAGTTTTCTTTGGGAGACCCTGCAGGATGGCGTTGCAGTAGTCGAAATGTGGCATGATGAGTGCCTGGGCAATGGTCCTGAAGTCCTGAGGTTCGATAATGCTCCTTAGCGGTTGGAGGACCCTAAGCTTGTGAAAAACAGCTTTGTTTGTTTTGCGGAGGTGTTTCTCCATTTGGGTGGTTACCAGGATAAGGTTAACCCACCCGTACCCATGATGCACTGCACATGCAAAAGGACTGCATGTCACCACACAAACAGTCTGCTGTGGTTACCAGGATAAGGTTAACCCACCCGTACCCATGATGCACTGCACATGCAAATCAGCAGTCTACAGAGGATCACAAGATGGGGTGTGCACCCCCACAGCACCTCGGCCTGGTAGGGGAGCTGACCGTGTGCACTCCCACAGCACCTCAGCCTGGTAGGGGGTACTGACCGTGTGTGTTACTGGCACAGAGTAGCTACAGACTGTCACATTGTGCGGGTACTGTGCTCACCCTGAGAGTGAGGTGGGGCACCTAGCACCAGGTCCACAGAACCTTTCATGGCTGAAATAGGCTATGCTGCAGGTCCCCATCAGTGCTAGTGTGTGTGATAGGTAGTTCCTGCAGACACATCCATTTTTCTCAATCATGTCTAGCCCTTATGGGCTATGATGCACCCAAAATAGTGCATCTCCTGTGTTGGTACTATGGTCACATGATGAAAGGGGGGGGGGTGTTTAGACCCATAGGTGGATTATGTACCACCACCCAACCCACCCTGCCCTCTGTGGCTCAGGGTGGGAAACAGGATCTTCCACCAACAGAGAAACACTCTACCTCCCCCCAATGGTGGCAGTAGAGAGGACCATCAACCCCAGTCCTGCTGGGGAACAGACACCCTACAGGGCAGTCACTGCAGATCTGTACACTTCCCTAAGGCAAGGCAGACAGAAGGCCTGGAAATGCTCAGCAGCCCCCCACCACTATTTAACATTCTCCAGCAGCAAGCCTCCAGCCACTGCACCCTGCAAGGTGTTCCAGCAAGACACATACTAGCTGCAGACAGTCTACTAGCTAGTCCATAGTGCATGGTCCTGGAGGAGATGCACGTACCCAGAACTGGGATATCAGCATACACACCAAGCAGATAAGTCAGTGATTGGGCCCCAAAAGAAAACCCATAAATATCACATGAGAGAAATAGCAATAGGGGGGAACCTAGCCATGCCGTGGTCACTGCTCAGTCAGGGTGAGAGTGACCTCCCAGCAGGACATGCTGTGGCCACCCTGTCCATGCAGATGGTGGCCGGGTACTACAATGTCCGAGCCATTGCCCTATGCTCTGTACAGATGCACCCTGTCCGGGCTATACCCATGGTACCTTGCTCCTCATTATGCACATTGGCAGGCTTACACTGGCAACAGTGTGTGCTGTGGAAGGTGTTGGCAGACACCACACACTGGATAGACAAACACACGCTCCCACACCTATGCCAGCATTGTGCAAATATAGAGGCTCTTGGCGGCCCTGGCCACTGCACCAGTCCTGGGCACAGTGCAGGCATGGCTATGATACACAATACTGTTGGGGTCACTCCCCAGGGTGGTAAACACTGTCAGACACCAGACCTGAAGCACACTCCACAGACATCAGAAATGTTGCTATGATGCAGTTCAATCAGCAAATTGTGCTTAACTTAGGAATTGCTATCTGCCAGTAATCATAGCAACCGTTTGATAGGTGTGTACCGTATTCCCAGGTTTAGGATGGCATTGCTAAGGTATGCAAGTGCTAGTATTGGGAGATGCACGCAGGACCCAACATCCTGCCTCTCCAGGAGGCTTTGGATAATGGAGCCTGTGGGTGAGGGTGTGTCTGCCCCTGTTGGCCGCTGCTCTAGGGCAGAGGTTCCCAACTCCAGTCCTGGTGGGCCAAACACTGTTCGGGTTTTCATGCTGTCCCTCATGAATATGCATGAGATACATCTGCATACCATGGGGGCGGTGCATAGACATGCAGCACAGCCATGTTTATTAGAGGCAGCATGGAACCTGAATGGTGTTTGGCCCTCCAGGACTGCATTTGGGAGACTCTGCTCTAGGTAATGTGCATGTTTATGGTGTCTGTGCTCTGTAGGGTAAAATGTAGGTTTATTGGGCATGTTTCTGTTATCTGCAATAAAGGTTCTGTCTGTATGAGCATGTTTTAGTAGTGGGTAAAATATGGGGACTGGGTTGGCAGGAACCACAGCTGGGACTTGAACCTGTGACTTTCTGCTCCTGAACACACTGGCTGTGTTCACTGCACCACCGTGTTGCCACAGAGATAGTGTATTCCCTGGAGATACCATGAGTGTTTGTCAGACAGAGCCTGTCTGTTGCAGTGCACGGCACCCACCTAAACAGGGCTAGGCCATGGTCTGCTCTGGGCAGCTGCCACTGCCCCCTCCACCACCAGTACCCCTCTGCCACCATGCTGACATGCCCTTCTGCTGGTGGTGCTTGTGGTGCGCAGTCTCAGGCCATCCAGTGTGCGGGTAGGCGGCTGCCTATGGTGTGGGTTCTGGGGTAGTGGTGCCTGCATAGCTGTCCACGCTTTCCCCCAGCACCGCCTGCCAATGTTCTGTGCCATTGGGGGTACCTGCTGGGTACTATCCCCTGTGACACCGTGGGAAGCACACTCTTGTCCATGTTGTGCCCTCAGCAGTTGCTGTCTGGCTGCTCTACTGTTTCAGCATTCCTATGGGCCAGCTAGGCATTACCCTAGTCCGCACTGTGGCCCAGTTCCACCACAGCATGTGCTGCCTGCAGCCCTCTGTGTCCCCTTTTCCAGCATCTGTCCAGTTGCCCATTCCGACATGCCCTCCCTGCTGTTGTGGAACATGTGCACACCAAAGGAAACCTGTCCAATGGAGAGGAAAACCCTGCTCAGTGCAATTTCACTGTGGGCTCATTCACCTTGTATGGGGACGGAGCATAGACCCTTCCAAAATTTTTTTTTTTTTGAGCTTTCTTGGGTGTGTTTTTTGATTTTTCTCATTGATATCACTATTGCCCAGCTTTGGTTATGTTTTTTTTACATTTTCTTCTGTTCATTTTCACTGTTTCTTTGCCCTTTTGTTCCGTGCACATGTATCACACTTATCACTTTTTTGTAGGTTTCCCTGGTTTTGCTGTACATTGCTGACAGAAATGGTTTCTTTTCCCTTTAAATCAGCTCTAACGCCAGGGTTTCACTGGCGTTAGCTTTCAGCTTCGGATTTCACAGCATTAGTGTGCAGGGTGCCTCTCCCCTCCCACTCTCCGCCCATTGACCCTCTCTCTCCGCCCCTGGGGAGCCTTCCTCCGCCCTCCGGGAGCCTTTCTCCGCCTTCAGCGCTCGTTTGCGCCTTAGCACGCGTTAATAGTATCTAGACAGCTGATCCCAGAGACTGTGGCACCATCCAGTGTTCCCAGCACCTACACTCTTTCTATGCTCTGAAAGGAGCCTGGCAAATGAAAGTCTCTTATTTAGCTTTAACTTATTCCCGAGATCTCTCAATTTATTTTGTGTAGGTCCTGTGTGTCCCTGATCTTGTGGAAAATAGCATTTAACTTGCAGCAGATGGCCTGCCTCATGTTTTGTCCAGTGTGTTTGTCCTTTGGTCCTTCTGGAAAGGATACCTCCTTGTCACCAAGTAGAATATGCCTATCTGCCAGATGTGCCCTTATTTAGAACAGACTTTTTGTCGTCATCCTTAATTGGTAGAGAAGCATAGCCATTCCCAATGTTGTACCTTCCATCACCCACTTTCTCCAGGTTTACCCCGTGGCTCCTGAGACAACCACCTTGCAGATTCTTACCTCTCCTGGATAGGAGGTGTACCAGTTCAAGTGGCAGATGAGGGACACCTTTTACAAAATACTGGTGCAGTTTTCGGTGATCCCACATATGCATGTCTATGCTGACTTACCCTCTATTAAACAAACACCCATTAACCCCTATATCAAAACCATTAATATCAAATTACAAGTTAATTATCTGGAAAATAGATTAACATTTAATTTATTTATTAGAGATGAGCTTGCATAAACAGGAGGCAATTTCTGAGAGCAAGGTTTTCTGTTCATGACTTTATAATAATGGTGACGCGCCATAGGAAAATGATAATCATCCCTTACACAGGCTTGTTTTGTTCTTATGAGTTCTCCCAAGTCAATAATTTAAATTCATAAAACACATAAACCTTCCTAGAACTTATCCAAATCTGATCTCCATATCTAAAATGCAGAGGAAAATATATGCAATAATATTTAATATAATTAGTAGTAGAAACTACTGTTATCTTAACTGATTCCAGTGTTTCAAAAAGCGTCTCACTACACATTTCACAAAACTGCAGAAACATATATAGGAAGATATCAATTACCGTCTATTAAAGACTTTATTGAAAATTCATCATTATTCACAGAAAAATACAAACTGTTATAGTAAACAGAAATACATTGTACCTTTAGTCATAATGGCATCATTAGAACCTCTCATCTAGCATTCAATGTCATGCAAAGCCACAAGCAAAGATTCAGTATGCAAAGATGAAAAAAAAATGGGCCTGCCAAGCCACTTGTCAAAGAGCCATCAACCACATCCATATTTTCCACTAACTAATCAAAAACAACCTGATTTAAACCAACCAATCACTTCACATCATTCTTATCCAATAGCAGCCTAGAAGAAAAATGAAGATATATCCTTATAGAAATAATAATCATTCTGTCTCAGTTGGTCATATCCTGCAGATATAGACCTTAATAAAAAGACCCATCATTGTTCAGTACATGATACTATCAAATCCCAATCATCATCTCGTAGGATCTTATTAGAAACGGAGAAAATGAGAACAAATAGACTATATGGCCTATCCAGCCTTCCTATCTAGACCAACTACTAAGCTATACAATTCCTTCCTCGCCCTCAGAGATTTTCTATACTTAACCCATGTTTTTTGATTCAGATATTCTCATATCCATCACCTTCACTGGGAAGTTGTTCTGCGTATCCATCACTCTTTCCATAAAATATCTCCTTCGATTATTCTTGAATCTATCTCCTCTGACCCTCACCCTATGGCCTCCCTTGTTACCTCTAACACAGAAATGGAGATCCTCAAGTGAGTGGGATAATTCCAGTCAATGATTCACTAATGTAGCTTCAACATAGTGATGATGTTCATTGAGTTATTTTGGCCTACACCAGTCTTCTAATCTTTCCACTATAAGGTTTATTACATAGACACATTATCACATAAATCACATATACAGAGAAATGTTTCAGCAAATCCTTGCCCCAAAATAGAATGTATTAATATTTTTGTCTCTAATTCATTAATGAAAACCAAACAGGGGTAGTTTTATTCTGAGCTTCCTAAAGTTACATGCCATTAATGCACATAAATCATGGTATTTTAGTGATTGAGCATGGGCAATCTTTGGCTGGAGCTTAGTTTACATGTGTTCTTTACAAAGCAAGGTGTAGGCATTCATACCAGCTCTACACCTTGGGCTGTGTAAGTGATCGCATCTTAGGGGTATGT
The DNA here is from genome assembly GCA_033557465.1 of Ichthyophis bannanicus. Classification (NCBI taxonomy): domain Eukaryota; kingdom Metazoa; phylum Chordata; class Amphibia; order Gymnophiona; family Ichthyophiidae; genus Ichthyophis; species Ichthyophis bannanicus. The sequence goes on along the minus strand of CM066036.1, from coordinate 521,261,619 downwards.
TTACTAAACCGTCTTAATGTTCCCAGCGCTAGTTGCAGCGATAATGTGAAGGATGCCATATAAGGAGTGGGCGTTCCGGTCTTAAGGTAGCAATTGCGATAAAGTGCGTCGTGTCCATTATTGCGTGATAGAGGGAGCCGCACATGTTACCGCGCATTAACCTTAACTTCGCTTGCTGACCTGTAATCACAGCAATAGAGGTGTAGCACACTGGTTAATACAATGACTGCTGAACAGGGGTCATGAGTTTGATCACCCAGTGGGCTTAATGAATAATGGTGACCAAAGCAATTCCTTTTCCTGCCCGTAACAGTCCAACAATCTGTGCTGCCAGCTAAAAATACCTGCACCCCAGTGCCATAAACTAATGCACCTTTTAGGGCGCACCAGAAGGCACATCCTAAACCACCACATCAGCCAAAGTGGGTTATAATGTGCCCCAGAGGGCATGTTGAAAGGTTGCAACCCCCAAGGCACCATATTAGGTGCCCCATAAGCTGGCTGAATCTAAGGTGTGGCTAAAGATGCCCCAAGGATGTATAGGGCACTCAAGAAATGTTGGCCAAGGGCAGTAAGGTTCCCCAAGATGAAAAGCAAGAAAGTTATGGGAGTGGAGGACTGGCCTAGTGTTTGGGGCAAGGTACTTCAGGCTGGAAGGTTGGGGGTTCAAATCCCACTAGAGGACAGCAACCTTGGGCCAGAAGGACTGGGGTTTCTGGTCCCACAGGTGCTCCTTGTGGTCTTGGGCAAGCCACTTAACCCTCCATAGCCCATGTTCCCTGTAAAATAGTTATCTCCAAGTTATAATGCCTTGTTCAATGTAATTTCAGTTTGTTCAATGTCAACCGCACTGATGCAGAATAGCACGGTGTATAAGAGAATGTAAATAAATAAATGGGCCAAACACAGATGTAACCCTAACATTGCACAGAGCATCAAGGAAAAACAATGCACAAGTGATGGAAGGAAGTAGATCTGAGCTGATGGATCAGACAAATCTGTGTTCAGCCCATGTGGCAGTTTGAAAAATGGACAAACATATCAGGGCCAGCTGTAGTGATGCACAGGGTGATGGTAATGTACCATGCAACAATGACAGTGTGTGGCAGAGGATGGGAAGATGTGTCCAGCAGAGGAGGTAGAGGTGGCAGGATAGGTGCAATGACAGGAGGACAGAGGAGTAGCAGTGCCATGCAGAGCACACACAGGAGAGGCAACCAGGAACAGCTGCAATGCAGAAACGTGTACCAGTGCAGGACATGGGGTGGGAGCTTGCACATCAGGGCAGGACGGCACACAGCTGCCAGACACACATAGAAGGACAGAAGAATGGTTGGCAACTGTGATAAGGGTACAATGTGCTAACAGCACAGATCTGCACAGATATGACTTACAGGAATGAAAAGAAGCTGTGCAGGACAGACATACAAATGAAAGAAAACAGAGAGGAATCAAACCTATGACCATTAGCACAAATGTCAGTGCACAAACCGGTAGGCTACACCACCAACGTGAGGTTATTAGCAAAGGCTGCATATAAGAATACTGCAGGGCATCACACAAGAAGCCTGCTGGCTGCCAGGATAGGCAAACCCCCAACAGTAACCATGATGGAATGCATATGCAGATCTTGTGTGTACAGCTCAAATCACAGTCTGTAATTGGTACCAGAACCACATATAACTACATGCACACACTCAATGAAATGTTATGCAGTGGATACAGCATGCAAAATAGGAAAGAACCTAAACCAAAAGGGTGGCAGGGGATGCCCTGTGGAGCAGGGCAAACTATGGAACAGAACAGAAAAGGAGTGTGTGAGAATTGAACCTGCAAACAGGTATGCCACCGACTAGCAAAACCACAGCAATGCCAATCCCCCAAACAGACTGCCTATGTGAACACTACAAAGAAAGAGACATATGTAACAGCTAATATGTGATGGATAGGCAGCACAGAGGGCACACTTTGGTGCACAGTGAAGAGGTGGAAGGGTGTGTGGATAGGTGATGAACCTGTAGTTAGCTCATGGTCAGGTTAGCACAACACACACAAAAAAAAAAGAAACATGTGGGAATCAAACCTGCAACCTATGGTGTTACAACACACATCCATAACCACTATCCCAAACAACCACACCAAGCACAATGCAAAGATTATTACCTCAAAGGGAATGTGTGTATGGGAACCTGTAACACCCAGTGATGTGGCAGACGGTTGGCAGATAGCTGGCACCGTACAAGGATGTGAGCACAGGTGGGCCATGTACATGACTAGGAAATCACTAAATACATGTGTCAGTGTGTTCAAGCAGCAGCAGAGACAAATGTACGTCAAACACATTTTTATTTTGGTTAATCATCAGAGATAGTGAAGATACCGCCTATCATAATATCAAGGTGATTGGATAACAGGGGAGAAAGCAAAAACACATTTTGCAGAGCAGCAACCTACATGTTACAGAAAAGTCACTGGCCCGTCTACAGATGATGGGCAGGAGAGATAATGTGCATTAGGTGCATGGTGTGCAGTATGTATTTGCCCCCCACCCCCCACATGTTGCTGCATGCCCCAAATGCTTTAAGTACATATGTGTGCATGTAGACAGTAGGCGGTGCATGATGAGGGCCCAAGACACATCATTCATGATCTGTTTATAAAAACATATCTGTCTGCCAACACAGGAGGCACACAAATGAAACAGCATATGTTGTTAAACGTAAGAAAGTGTAAACACAGATATCAAAATATATGTTACAGCTGTCACATAATGCCTGATATAGGAATCAAAGCAGCACCAATGTAATCCAAAACAATCATCAAATGCAAAATGAGGATATGCTAACAGGTAGCAGAGGCACATGAACACAGAGAATTCAAATGAAACAAACCGCAGAAACATGCAGACATAACACTATGCAGAAGGTCTCCCTGCACTGGTTGGTGAGGATACAGTGTCTGTACACATATATCACGGTACATGGAATGCACAAATGAAGGAGGAAAATATAATGGGGCAAATATAATGGGGCAATGTGAGTGCTGGAACCTCAGGGGATAAATAGGACTGTGCAGACATGCAATGTTAGGTTTGTAAACCAATGCAGAGCCTCACGTCTGTACAGTAAACAAACACAATAACCTGTATATAGAGGTGGAAAGAAAGGTCAAACATGTTACAGTAACCCACACAGAAGCCATATTGCCACATGCTATGTTGCAACAAAATAGTCAGTCACATGCACATGCACCGTGTACGTTGAAACATGATACAGTGATGCCACACATGCACTGTAACACCCTTGGTGAGTGCAAACATCAATCCAAGATGTTGGTGTGCAGTAAAGTGGTGTGGTGGCAAATACTGTGTCATGTCCAAGTGGAGGGTAGGCGGACATGGACAAGAGGACCTCTCCAGTGTTCCCCCTGTGCCACATGCATGGCTGTATGCTCGTGTTGAACCAAACAGATGAGCATATCCTGCGTCCCATGTCACACACATGGTCAAAACACAACAGCACAATGTCAGAAGGATGCACAACATACAGCGACAATGTCAGTCCCAGCTACACACATGGGGACCAGTACACAGTGTTCACAGTGCAAAGGGTGTCTGCAACCCAACAAGTCCCATGAAGACTGTCCTTGAAACCCTGGGCATGCATAGTCAAGTGTGACATCCCAATATGCCACAGTACTGGAAAGGTCAGGTGTGTCTCCTGCGATGAACAGGACACCCAGCCAGAGCACGGCAGCAAACGATTTGTTGGACAGGCCTGTCATGGCCAAAGTAGCAGTCCAACAATAATGTCCATCCTAGGCATGTGTCCCACTTGCAGAGGTCAAACATGCTATGGCACCATGTCCCAGGGATAGGTCCATGGTGTTGTTGTGTCCTCCAACAGGTGGGTGATGGTGATGCCAGATGCCCTGTAGTAGATGTGCTTGTGTGTCATCTGCCCTGTGTCAGAAGAGAATAAACAATGTATTGGTATGCTGCTTGCAACATCAGCCCAAATTTCAGAGAGTCATACATCAATATGTATGTAATGAAACGTCACACAGGCAAACATAACATGATCCCAACACAGAACACAGTGCATGTTGTGGACATTTGGAATTGGAACCGCAAACGAGGGTGTCACATGGATATGGTCATGTTCATGCCCATGTTACAGAGGCGTTTCACAGCTCCACCCCATGTGCATCAGCGTTTGTGTACAGAGACTCCACATGAAATGTCCATGAAACAAACAGTAAATCATTAACATGTAAAGGCTGATGTCATTCCCAAAAGACCAAAGGTGCAACCTACCGTGTGTCTGCAGCAAGTGTCTGTTTGGGTTCCCTTGAGGCTCTCAAAGGCCACAACACATCACAATGAAGGGAGAAGATGGCATTGAAATGCATAGAATCACCATGTCCCCATGTCCAGCCACTGTTGATGCATGTCCACATTATGGCGATATCTGTGATGCAAAAATGCTGTTGCGCAGTGATCTGTCAGCACACAAGAGATAGGTCAGCTCACAACACACAACACATGGCCACAATGTTCACAAGGTAAACAGCAGTAAGGTAGAGATAGCACAGCCACCACCGCTCGCCAGGTGTACAGACCCCTCGCACCACATGATAATTCAAAATGCTTGCATGCTGTATCATCACACAGCCAAACCAAAAACACCCACCCACACAGTATGCTAAGGTGAGCATGCCAGCAGTAGCATACGGCCTGTATGTGCACAATTGGAGATTACTGGAGATAAAGGCTTGTCAAATGCAATGATACACTGCTGTTGGCTGATGCTGCAATGTCAGGGAAGGGTGTACGTGCAGCCTACTATCCGAACACCTAGGACCTACACACACTCGCAGCTCTATTGCACATGTCCCAGAGACAGTGTTGGAGAAGATGAATTGGCCAGGAACACATGTGGATATGTGTGCCAATAGCAAAATATGGGGTATGGGGGTTCAGGGCAAAGAGGTGAACAACAACATACGTACAATATGACAGATCCCTGCAGACATGTGCTCCCCCTGACTGTCATAACAGACAAAGTAGCTGTAGGTCCACCTACCTCAGACTACTGCATGTTGGATGACCTACAGTCAGCTGCCAAGGCACCACAGCATCTGGACGGTCACCAAGTATGTCCTGTGGATTGAGGAACACAAGAGAAACATACATATGTCATGTTGGAGCTGTGCAACACACACTGCACCTTCACGCCTTCATCTCACAGATCCCCCAAGATCTTTTACAGACTGACTGTGCCCCATCACACTGTACATATTTCCCTCATGCTAACGTTATCACTGAAGTGTGTGTGGCAAACTTCAAGGGCCCGTACTCTGTCTGTCCCCTTCCCCACCTCTCTGCTGCCGTAAAACTGTTGAACAGATCCGTCTCCTCGCTACCGTGTCCCTGCTCGGCTCTAAGGCCACAGTACTATCCTGCATCCCCCATATCGCTCCCCTGCCCCTTCTGTGTGTGTTCTGGTGTCTCATTGTCCACTGCTACCCTGCTGTCAGTTCCGGTACCACAGGGGAATATCCAGGGGCTACTTCCTTATCCTCTGTCGATATACATTTCCTTGCTTTGGCTATCTCATCCCTTGATGTACATTACCAGCTGTGTGCTGATGAGTTGCAAAGATATGTCTCCACGCCTGAGTCATGTCTGCCAAACCACAGTCCGATGTCTGCTTGCCAACTGACATTGATGGCGGCATGTCATCCCATTGTGTGAAATCAATACAGACAAAGCATGAATATCCTATATGTGCACCTAAACCCGCCCCTCCCATCTGAGCGTCTTTGTGTGTGTGGCCATACCCTCCTTTCTACTGGGTCCTCAATGTAGGTGTTGTCTTGAACTGCACTCTTCCACCTCTACACACATACCCAGCTTGTAGTCGAGGCTTGTGGTTTCTGTCTAGATGTCATCAGCTATATTTCCCCAGTCCTCCCTGAACACACAACTAAAAACCAAATCCACTTCCAAATCAGCTCCCGGCTTGCCTACTCTAACCCACACTTTGCTGATCTGGCTTTGAATCATCTCTGTCTGCCTGAAAACATGTAACACTGCACTGCATGGCCTTTCCACAGCCACACACATAATGGCAATAATACACCCCCTGTCAGGACACCTCACAGGTTCCCTATCCGTCTCCACATCCATGTCAAGGCTCACCTGCTGACCTATACATGCAGGTAAACTGTGGTGTTGCAGTAACATCCCTTACTGATCTCAACTAACAGTAATCCAACTACTACAGAGCATGTATATAGTGCTACTTGTCACATGTAGCACTACACAGAAACAACTAACACTCAGTCCATGCTCATCATAGCATACCAACCAATCCATCATCTCATATTACAAAATGTGAAATACACACATCTAGGCAACTGGTCCCATCTATGGGCCGCTCTCCGACTGTTGACCCCATACTACAGGCCTTTCACCTTGCTGCACCCAAAGCCTCAAACTAACTACCTGTGGCTGTACAGCAGCCCCTATCCCAATCAGCCACAAATCATGTGTGACAGCTTAATACCTCCCCCAAGCCTAATATCCCTGACACACATAATCCACCTCCACCCGCTGTTGTGCCCTGCTCACATCATCTGCATTTCAGTCATGACTAGATTGTAAGCTGGGATGGCCAGGCAGTGTTTGTTATATGTCAGTGCAGTGTTGCATCTTACTGCTACTGGGATTCAAATGTTCACTAGTAGTAGTAGTACACACATATCTAAACAAATGTATGTGGCAACATATGCAGTATTTACATGAGAAGACATCCTCAGTCACCTGCCGTCTGACTGCTGGCCCTTCATGTGTGTCACCACGGCCACGCACAGGAGGGCACATAGGATCATCCTCCAGATCCTCATTAATTTGGACAGGGATATGGTGCCTGAGAGTAATGTTGTTCAGGATGCAACAGGCTATAATAATCTCTGCCACAGTCTGTGGTTTGTATTGTAAGGTCCCGCCTGTCCTATCCAGACACCTGAAGCGACTCTTTAAAACGCCAAAGGTTCACTCTGTGATGGAGCGGCTGGAGGCATGGGCCTCAATGTAATTCCTCTCTGCACGTGTCCGTGGTTGACGCACAGGGGTCAGCAACCAGGGGCGACACCCATATCCTGAATCACCTGCAGAAAGAAATGTGGAACGTTAGAGCAGGAGCTGATGTCCAACCAAATGGACACAAGTATGTACGTGCAAACCAAATGCATGAAACATCCTGACAGAAACATATGACATCACATGATGGGACACCACAACTATGCATCAGCGTGTGAAGTTATGACATACAAAACAAGGGGTAGGTGTAGGGATTGCTATCAACATAATATGTAACCACGACACAAATGCTAACATCCATTCTACCATCATCATACAGCACCATAGCAAGGAAGAGCTGGCGGGCACTACCCACCCCCCCAACATTAGATCACACACAGACAGATGAGACACATACACAACTAGGAATACACCTCAAAGACAGACATGTGCACATACGGTTAGTCACAGGATCACCATGTGCATGTCAGATATGAGAAATACACACCCAGCAGTATACAGTCCTCATACTGGCCTGCCTCAAATTGTCTGAATAGTGCCGAGTGATGCAGGATATAGGAGTCATGGGTGGACCCTGCAAACCTAGGGACCACATTGAGAATATACATATTTGCATCACATACAACCTGAACATTCAGGGAATGGTAGTGTTTGCGGTTGCAGAACACTACCTCCCTGTCTCTAGGTGGGACCAGGGCAACATGTGTGCAATCAATAGCTCGCATCCCGTGTGTTATCCCGGCTAACGCCTCAAAGGCCTGGTTCAGGGTCCCCCACTGTTGCCTAGTGTTGGGAATGGCAATGTAATTCCCCACCCGGCTGATCATGGCACGCAGTACCTGGTGGAGACAGTGTGAGAAGGTGGGGCGGCTCATGCCACCCACTGTGGCCACAGATGACTGAAAACAGCCAGAGGCAAATAAATGTAGAGCACCAAGGAGCTTGAACAAACCCGGTATGGCATGTGACCGACCAATCAGGGACTCAAGGTCAGGTCTTAGACCCTCATAGAGCTTCTTAACAGCCCCCATGCTCAGGCGGTAGAGGGAAATCACCTGGTCCTCATGCATGCCCTGGAGCTGGGCCCTGGGCCTGTAGAGGTGAGGCTGGTGAGCCTGCAGCTCTGCACGCCTCCTGTGCTGTGCTGGCACAGCCCCTGCCTGGCCTGCCCCCGCAGCTGTAGGTCTGTGTTGCAGCGGGACTAAACCCATGCCCTGTGCCTCAGCCCCATGGACACCATCTCCCCCATCAGGCAACCGCAGCCCCTGCTCATCTCCCACTGCACATGTAGCAACCACAAAGCCCACCATAAACTCCGCCCCTCCAACTCCTCTAACTCACTCTAACACAGACAATCAGCTCACCAACCTAGCCACACACCTCCCTCACCACACACCAACCCAGCCACACTACCCCACCACCACTCGCAAACCCAGCCACTCTCCACGACACACCTGCCTCCGACACTCTCCTCGCTTCACCAACAATACATGCCTTCTCTCCTTTGCCTACACAAATTCCTCAACATGAACCAGGTGTGCAGGTGTATTTACAGGTTATTTTACGTTGTGCACGTTGCGCATGTGCCGCAGCACAAGCGCGTCTGCTGCGCGCATTGCGCATGTGCCGCAGATACGCGAAAGGTGCATGCGTGGGACACCATGTTACACATGTGCATGTGCTGCATGATGTTAGGCGCATGCACCAAGCCTCGTGCTCACGTACAGCGCATGTGTAGCATGGGGTTCTGTGCAAGCAACTTCTGTGTCTCTGTGGCGCATGTGCATGCGCAATGTGTGCAGCAGACATGCTCGCGCTGCAGTGCATGCGCAATGCACGCAGCAGAGGTGCTCATGTTGCGGCGCAACGCGTGCAACATAAAATAACCTATCAATACACCTGCACACCTGATTCATGTTGAGGGGTTTGTGTAGGCGAGGGAGAGAAGGTGTGCGTTGTTGGTGAAGCAAGGAGAGTGTCTGAGGCAGGTGTGTCGTGGAAAGTGTTTGGGTCGTGAGTGGTGGTGGAGAGTGTCAGAGGCAGGTTTGGTGTGGAGAGGTGTGTGGCAAACAAGCGAGAGAGAGAGGAGGGGAGGCGAATAGCAGTCTAGAGAGACAGCAGCAGGGTTGAGGAGCAGGCAGCAGGGAGAGGAGGTGGGGCGAGGAGCAGGTGTGAGGTGTAACAGAGGAGCCAAGGAGCAGGGATGTGTGACAGGGAGGGAGAGGGCACAGAGGGCAGGGAGAAGGAACAGCAGGACATGGCAGGAGGGGAGGAGGGGAGGAGGGGAGGAAGGGAGGAGGGGGCACCTGCTGAACAGAGACGGCAGGGATTGTTGGGCATTTGGCGGTGGCTGCAGGCCCATCGGGTGTGTCCCAGCCCACACAGGGGCCACCCAGTGCCAAACAAAGGCATATAACGGTGCCAGCTGAGGAACGGAGGAGGGATGTGAGATTCAATCAGCAGGAAAACCACATCCTGCTGGCCAGTGTGTTGGAGCGGTATGAGGTGCTCTATGGCCGGCTGCGCAACAGCACCACTGTGGCAACATGTACACACTTGTGGGAAGAGGTGCAGGAGGCCATAGCCCAGGCAGGGGGACCAACCAGGGACCTCAACAGCCTGAGAAAGAGATTTAATGACATTAAGCGTGGTGTGCGTGCACACATGGTGACTGAGAGGCAACATGCCATGGGCACTGGTGGGGGTGCCCCCTTTGCCCCAACTCTCATACCCCTGGAGCAGGAGCTAGCAGACCGTCTTGGGCCCATCTACCTGCATGGACTGCCAGAAACGCTGGACACCGCCCATCCACAGGCAGGTAGGTCGGCACCTTACACCTTGCTGCTCCTTACGCTTGGAATAAACGCCCTTTGCCTAGTGTGACGCCTCGTCTTACCAATTACACCAACTTGTGACGCAGTGTATTTGGTTACAGCGTCGTGTATGTTACTTTGTTATCGCTGTTCTCTGGTTGAGCAAAATTGTAGTTGTAGGCCCAGTGATCACAGCCAAAGCAATTTGAAGGTAAACAATAGGTTTATTGTTCCCAGCAGGTTTTCTTCACCCCAGAACAGATATTCAAGGATAACAACATGGATAAAGCAAATAAAGTCCTGTACAAATGTTCCCTGATACTTCTCAGGTTACTGTAGTCCAAAACAACTGTAGTTTTCTTAACAGCGATACTCATTCAAGGCATTCAATAAAGAACTTCCAACAAGTGTGGTTTCCCTGTTCCACCTTCACATGGATAATTCAGTTCAAGCCTTAGAATTATGCACTTCACTAGTATCAGTAGTCAGACAACTTCCTGTCTGTACTTTAAACTCTATTCTCCACGTGCTTTTAAAACAGTCTTAAAACATTGCTTCTGTTTAAGCTGTACATTTAAAAGTCACACTGGCAAATCCCGCATTCCATCTCAGAGCTACTGTGATCAGACAATGGGATGTCAGTTTGCATGGATTCTTCGTCGCTGAGTTGAGCTCCTTGGCTATCTGGCCCATTCGAGTCTAATGCTCTTAAATGGAGGAGGAGATCTTGTATCTGCTTTTCTCCCCTCTCACTGCCTGTCCTGCAGTCTTGTAAGGATAACTGTTTATTCAGCCTCTTAAAGAGCTGGGCATAAGGATTTCTTCCTTCTTCCTTTTTCCTGTACCTTATTCCCTGTTGAGGAACTACGTGTTTCTTGTAACTAGGCTTTTCAGGGACTCTACCAATCTCCCATTCCTCCAGCTCAGTATCTGTGCTTGAATCACGCTGCTGCCAATTATGAGCTAGCTGACGTGCACCTGTGCTGGCTTCTAGCTTACAAGTTCTACCACGTTCACTGCCAATATTGCAAGGTAAACTATCAGAGGAACTACTTCTGTCTCTTTCAGACACAGGCTCTATGTTCTGTTTAAAAGGCTTATAAGTTTTTCTGACCTGGTTCAGCTTTTCTTGGGGGCAATCCCTTCCTGGGAGGATTCTCGGCTGTTTCCCCAGAGACGTGGCTCTCTCTCTGCAAGGTGGCTGGCAATGGTCCAGGTAATTGAATCCCAGCTGGTCACGCTTGCTCTGAGCTCGGCCCCTTTTGGATAAGGATTCTGTTTCTGTTCCTCTGCCAAGAATGCCTGACTCCAAGGCTGTATCTGCACTCCTGGAGTCCCCTTTTCCTGGCTTTGCCAAAGGTAAGTTCCTATTTTGCCTTTTTCCTTCCTCCTGTAGCTCTCTGCGTTCCTCGTGTGATCTCCTCTCTGATCCAGCTGATCTTGCTGATCCTGCTGATCGGGCTGATCCGGCTCCTCTTCCTGAACCTACCACTTCCTGGTTAAGTGGAGTGGTTTGTCCAATCAGGTGAGAGTCCACCCCTTTCCCTGGTTGGCTAGCTCTCCCTGTCAGCCTAGAGCTAGGGTGTGGCTCCCTTTCTTTTCTCTCCTGCCCTGCAACTCTGTGCGCTGAGGTTTTAACCGTCAGCTGCCCTGTATTCCTGGCAGGTTCAGAGGAAAAAGTTTGTTTAAAAGCCTTTTTCTTGTGCTCTGACAGCTCTGCCTTGTCACACAACCCCCCATTTAAGATATTCCGTGCTGTCTGAAAACTTTCAGAACAGCCCGGAATCCTTCTCTGGTGGCTGTAGCTACATTCGTGATCGGTAACTGTAGCTAAACGAGCTAATGCTACCCGTTCGTGCCAGGGCCTTAAAACGTTCACATGGAAGTTTTGTTGCTTCCCCCTCCTGGTTTCTACTGTGTAAGTGGAGGGTCCTATTCGTTTAATAACCCGGCAGGGTCCCCTCCAGGTGCTTTCAAACTTTGGTTTGCGACCAGGCACCATTATTATGACCTTTTCACCAATTTCTAAACTCCTAGGTTTGGTGCGGAGGTTATAATATTTTTTCTGTCTCCCTTGACTGGAGGTCAGATTTTCTCCTACTACCTGAGACGTACGCTGTAAACGAGCCCGTAAGTCTCTGAGGAACTTGGGTATTTCTACCTCTTCTGCCGGAGGCTCCACCCATTGATCCCGTAAGATATCTAATACGCCCCGGGGTGCTCTCCCATATAGAAGCTCATACGGGGAGACACCTAAGGAAACCTGTTTCTTTTCCCTACAGGCATACAATATAAAGGGGAGCATCATATCCCACTCGGCCACATCACCCTCTAAACTTCTCCTCAGCATCCTTTTGATTGTCTGGTTCTGCCTTTCAACCAGCCCGTTAGTTTGGGGGTGATAGGCAGAGGTCCTAATATGCCGGATGTCAAAGGCGTCCCAAAACTGTGCCAAATACTGGGACAAGAAGTTAGTACCTCGATCTGTGAGAATCTCCTTTGGGAATCCGATCTCACAGAAAAGTTTTAATAATTCTATGGCAATCGTGCGGGCAGACGTATTCCTTAAGGGAACAGCCCAAGGAAAACGTGTGGCGTGATCCACAATAACTAATATATACTTAAACCCTCTGGGAGTCCGAATTAAGGGCCCGACCATGTCCATGGCCAATCGCTCCACTGGTCTAGCTATAATGGGCATAGGCGTCAAAGGTGCTTTCCCTGGCAAATAGGGGGTGACCTTCTGACACGCGGGACAGGCCTCACAAAATTTTGCGGTCTCGCGGTAAACCCCAGGCCAATAAAAACGGCTCAAAATCTGATCCAGGGTACCTTGAGGCCCCTTGTGACCCCCCAAAGGATGATCGTGCGCTAGGCGTAGGACCAAGTTTTTAAATGCAGTGGGCACCACTAATTGCTTCCGGGTACCGTTTGAACAAGGGTCTGAGCTCTCCCTATATAATACATTTCCCTCCAAGCAAAAACGTGGCAATGACCCAGTTCCTTTATTAGCACTATCAAAGGCATAGGTCAAGGCTGGATCATGCCTTTGTTCCTCTGGGAATGAAGGGAATTTTGCTACCAATTGGGCCGGAGCCCAGGGTAACTCCTGTCCTGCCCTTAGTTCCCTCCGACTACGGGACCTGCACTGTTTCTCCCTGCGATTTTCCCCCTTCTTGGGTTTTACATGCTCCCGGGAGGGAGTTACCAAACCGCTGTGTGAGGGTAGTTCTGCCAGGGGATCTAGTTCACTATCTTGGTCCTTCTGACTGGCCTTAGTTTGGGCACGCGTGGACACCAGACTTATACCACCTCTTTCTTTAGAGGGAGATATGTCCTGAATCTCCTTACGTCCCCTTGGCTTTTTACGTTTTGTCCGAATGTTAGCTTCGTCCTTGACGGCTAACGCTTGTACTAGGCCTTCCTTAAACTGTGGACTATTCCTACCTAGAACTAAGGAATAGGGTAAGTTAGGCACCACCACTACTGGGATATCTTTCTTTACCCCTAGACCGTCCACCACTACTGTGTGCACCGGATAAGGCCTATCCGCACCGTGTACACAGCGAATTCTAATCTTTCCTTCAGGGTGTCTTTCTGGGCACTCATCCGGGGTTCCTATCTCATTCCAGAATTTCTCTGAGACCATTGACTGGTCAGCGCCAGAATCTAACAGCGCTTCAATCTGGACGTTGTTAACAGTGACTGCTAATAAGAATCCCTCCCCCACCTTCTTGGAAGGAGTAGTCACTAGTGCTAGCTTAGCCTTACAATTTCTTCTCAGGTGTCCCTGTTGACCGCAAGAAAAACATTTACGTTCTTCCCACCCAGTTTTAAACAAGGGCTTCTTAGATGGACATTCTCCCACCATAGTTCTTCCCTTTGTTACTGGCATTCTTAGGACTGACTGCTCTGAAACACCCATCCCCCGCTGTCTTATTGCCTCTGCCGCAAAGAAGCGATCGGCTAGCGTGATGGCATCTTTAGTGCTTCTACAGTCCTGTAGAACCAAGAAAGATTGTACTTCTTTAGGGACTGCCTCCAGAAATTGTTCTAGTACAATATCATCCATAATAGTGTCAAGGCTCCTGTTACTTGGTGAAAGCCATTTATGCACTAACGCTTTAATTCTATGGCATAAAGCCTGTGGTGACTCGCCCGGGTTTAATTTGCACCCTCTTAAACGGCGACGGTACACCACCGGTGTTAGGCCCAGCCTTTCTCTTATGGCTTTGACCACAGCGTCATAATCAGTAGCCAGATCATTGGGCATCTCTCTGTATGTTGTTAATGCCTCTCCCGTTAGGGAAGTAGCGAATCTGATGACCCAATGCTCTTTTGGCCATCCGCTCATGATAGCAATGCGTTCAAAGACTTCGATATGGTCATCTATATCGACTTCTTTAGACATTGGTCCTAATGACCACATTCCTTGACCACACTGTCCAAGTCCTGCATTAGTTCCTAATGAACTAGAAACAGTTCTCAGTACTTGAGTCGTCTCCTTTTGTTCTCCAATCCATGAAGTCAGCAGATCCATCACCGGCTTCTGCTGCGCCTGGAACATCTCCGCCATGCGTTCCTGTGTCTGCGCTGCTCTCGCCTCCTGCTGCTGGAACCTCTCCGCCACCCACGACATCAGGTGTGCGGGCTCCATCCCGTTGTTGCTGAAATGACACAAAAGAAAACACACCAAGTGCGGCACCAATACACTCGCACCTGCCTAGCTCCCGGCTTATGTCTGCTTTACCCTCCCCCCTTGTAGCAGTATCCTTATACAAGCCTTCCCAGCTACTGGTTACCTGCTACAAGTGGAGAGTCATGCTCATCAGGAATACGCTGGTGCTTGCACAGGAACTCTGGTCCGGCTTCACCGCTCTTGCGCTCCTAACTGCTCTCGCAGATCCGGTCAGCTCTTCCTTCAGGCACTTTCCTTTTGTATTTGGTTTTTTTTTTTTTTTTTTTTTCCAAGCTTGCACGAGGTTTATTCTCTCCTCAGGACTTCAACTGTTGGGGTTGGTATATCCTCCTTTCTGGACAGAGTGTTGAAAAATCCTCAAAACTACGCCAATAATGTGACGCCTCGTCTTACCAATTACACCAACTTGTGACGCAGTGTATTTGGTTACAGCGTCGTGTATGTTACTTTGTTATCGCTGTTCTCTGGTTGAGCAAAATTGTAGTTGTAGGCCCAGTGATCACAGCCAAAGCAATTTGAAGGTAAACAATAGGTTTATTGTTCCCAGCAGGTTTTCTTCACCCCAGAACAGATATTCAAGGATAACAACATGGATAAAGCAAATAAAGTCCTGTACAAATGTTCCCTGATACTTCTCAGGTTACTGTAGTCCAAAACAACTGTAGTTTTCTTAACAGCGATACTCATTCAAGGCATTCAATAAAGAACTTCCAACAAGTGTGGTTTCCCTGTTCCACCTTCACATGGATAATTCAGTTCAAGCCTTAGAATTATGCACTTCACTAGTATCAGTAGTCAGACAACTTCCTGTCTGTACTTTAAACTCTATTCTCCACGTGCTTTTAAAACAGTCTTAAAACATTGCTTCTGTTTAAGCTGTACATTTAAAAGTCACACTGGCAAATCCCGCATTCCATCTCAGAGCTACTGTGATCAGACAATGGGATGTCAGTTTGCATGGATTCTTCGTCGCTGAGTTGAGCTCCTTGGCTATCTGGCCCATTCGAGTCTAATGCTCTTAAATGGAGGAGGAGATCTTGTATCTGCTTTTCTCCCCTCTCACTGCCTGTCCTGCAGTCTTGTAAGGATAACTGTTTATTCAGCCTCTTAAAGAGCTGGGCATAAGGATTTCTTCCTTCTTCCTTTTTCCTGTACCTTATTCCCTGTTGAGGAACTACGTGTTTCTTGTAACTAGGCTTTTCAGGGACTCTACCAATCTCCCATTCCTCCAGCTCAGTATCTGTGCTTGAATCACGCTGCTGCCAATTATGAGCTAGCTGACGTGCACCTGTGCTGGCTTCTAGCTTACAAGTTCTACCACGTTCACTGCCAATATTGCAAGGTAAACTATCAGAGGAACTACTTCTGTCTCTTTCAGACACAGGCTCTATGTTCTGTTTAAAAGGCTTATAAGTTTTTCTGACCTGGTTCAGCTTTTCTTGGGGGCAATCCCTTCCTGGGAGGATTCTCGGCTGTTTCCCCAGAGACGTGGCTCTCTCTCTGCAAGGTGGCTGGCAATGGTCCAGGTAATTGAATCCCAGCTGGTCACGCTTGCTCTGAGCTCGGCCCCTTTTGGATAAGGATTCTGTTTCTGTTCCTCTGCCAAGAATGCCTGACTCCAAGGCTGTATCTGCACTCCTGGAGTCCCCTTTTCCTGGCTTTGCCAAAGGTAAGTTCCTATTTTGCCTTTTTCCTTCCTCCTGTAGCTCTCTGCGTTCCTCGTGTGATCTCCTCTCTGATCCAGCTGATCTTGCTGATCCGGCTCCTCTTCCTGAACCTACCACTTCCTGGTTAAGTGGAGTGGTTTGTCCAATCAGGTGAGAGTCCACCCCTTTCCCTGGTTGGCTAGCTCTCCCTGTCAGCCTAGAGCTAGGGTGTGGCTCCCTTTCTTTTCTCTCCTGCCCTGCAACTCTGTGCGCTGAGGTTTTAACCGTCAGCTGCCCTGTATTCCTGGCAGGTTCAGAGGAAAAAGTTTGTTTAAAAGCCTTTTTCTTGTGCTCTGACAGCTCTGCCTTGTCACACTAGGCGTCAGGCATCTTCCTTGCCCCTCCTCACACTTGGGTTCATAGCTCATATCTTTGCCTCTGCCTTTGGCTCATGAGTGTGCTGTTCGCCATTCCACCCCTTTTAAATTGCACGTTTCTGTCTGCCTCTCGCAAGTGTTCCTACCACCATCGTTTGTCCTGTCTCCCCTGTTCCTGTCTCTTTGCTCCTGCTCCAAACCTCTTTCCACACCTGTTAGTGCTATGTCCATTTAGAGTATAAGCTGCACTGAGCAGGGATTGTCTTTTTGTGTGTTCACTTTCACAGTGATGCGTGCGCTTGGTAGTGCCCAATAAAATGCTTAGTAGTAGGAGTAGTAGTAGTAGATATGCAGTACACGTACAGGGCACGCCCAAGCACATGTGGCACATGGAGGGGAATGGTGGTGGACCATGTCCTGAGAGCATGCATGCCCTAACACAGGCAACTGTGGGGTGATGACACAGCAGCACATGGCAGGGTAGGTACAGGGTATGTGTGATAGGTACCTGGACCTGTGTGCATGATAGACACAGTCCAGAGAGTATTCGAGGTCCGCAAAGCAATGGTGAAGCAGGGGGCATGGCAAACAAGACCCATATCTGATTCAACACTGCATACATCCATGGTACAGACAACAGACAAGCAAAGCCCAGAGGGTTAAGCTGCATAGCAACAATTTACAGCACCACAGATCATGAGGAGGGAGGAGTGGTCTAGTGGTTAGGACAAGGTACTTCAGGCCGGAGGGCCGGGGGTTCAAGTCCCACCTGGGGACAGCAATCTCAGGCCGGAGGGACTGGGATTTCTAGTCCTATAGGCACTCCTTGTGGTCTTGGGCAAGCCACTTAACCCTCCATTGCCCATGTTCCCTGTAAGTATTATCATATGTGTCTCATATCCCCTCGTGTTAAATGTATCCCCCAATTGACTGCTTTGACCCAGTGAAAAGCGGGATATAAATACAGCTAAATAAAAATAAAATAAATTAATGTAACAGTGATGTAAAGGACCTATCTGAGGAGTGGTTAATGATATTCCACTGTAATCAATGAGAAGCACAGCATACCTGAGCAGCACTGTAACAGTAATGAGCCACAATGGGATATCATTTGACAGTATGCAGATAACCTCCTGGTATCACCTCTACATTGTTGCTCTCTAGTGCTTTGAAGTCTGGCTGTGCTGCTGGACCCTTGGGACCTTTCATATAGGTGAGTTTGGCCACTGATGTATGCAGAGTTCATGCGATTACAGGGCTGGTCTGTCCTTCTAAGTACTCCTCCTCCTAAGGATATGTGGTTGGGGGACTAACCAAGGTCAGATGCCTCTACTACTGGAGTAACCCTACCCAGAATGGTCTCGCGTTCTTTCCTCACATATGGCTTATGAGGGCTTACATTTAATTTATTTTTGTGCCCACTCCATTTGGGGTGTGTACTTCATTACTAGCCTGCGTCGTCTGTCCCCCTGAGGTCTACTTGCTAAGGCATATAGGTCACAGCCAGTCATCATACATCTGCAGCCAGTCACCAAACACATTGAGACAGGGGGAGACATACAAGAGGGACATACAACTAGCCCAGAACACAGTGGCCTGTGGGTGCCCACACACACCACCAAAACACATATGATGTCTGTATTCACCTACCTATCCAGGGATATATCCCAGACCATTGACAAGGAAGGGCCTAACACATGGGGATGATGACGCAGACGCAGTGTTCCACCCAGACACCCCACCACACCCATGGAGTATGTGCTAGCTGTCCACCCACACCGCACAGTGTCTTGCAAAGTAGAGGGACCCCACACACGTCTGACTGACATGGACACATCCTGCAACTCCTAACATGCATGCCACTTAGGGCAATGCATGTACATCGCTCACACACACAATGACGGCACACAATCCCACTCAGGACTCCCACATGTGCCACGGCCACATGTATTGATAAGGCCACATACAAGGTCAGGTGGACAGTCCATATCTGATACTGCAGATAGGGGGCATGGCACTTAACACACTTTCCCCATACACCGCATCCCATGTGTCACAGCTACACCAGGGAATGAGCTTTCTACCCCCCCCCCCACCCCCTGCCAGGCACAGCACACTGTAGGCACATGTGCTGTCCCTATTGTAGATGCAACAACAGCAGGCACAGGCGGACAACACATTGATTGTGGGGTGGATGCACTACACAGGTGTACATAGGTGCACTGTGCAAACTTATCTGTGCTCTGTACCCTTTTCCACAACCCAGGTGACTACAGGACCATGGAGGCACATGAGTAGGAGGATGTGGCAGGGCCTCAGGATGGGGAGGGGCCAGAGGCCACAATGTCCGGGGACACCGCCAGCAATGGTGAAGGCACAACAGGAACCAATGTGCTGGCCGAGGCAGAGGACACCCCCCCGGATGTCAATGCTACAGTGGGGGCCACTAGCAGCCATTCACAGGCTCTAGAGGGTGCAGAGATGGAGGGGAATCACCACCCCGTGCAGGTGCCAGGGATATCAGCCACCCCTCCCACAAGCATGGCTACAATCTTGGCAGAGCTGCGGGCCCACAGTGCCTCAGCATGGCACGATGCTGAAGGTGGGTAACAGCATACACAACAGTCCCCATGGGTGTTGACGTAACATCCACAAAGAGATTGCATGTGCACCACAATATGTTGGCAACATAGCAGATCGTTTCTTATGTGGGGGCGGGGGGTGTTCTGTGCCATGTGCGTTCCACCTTCCTGTAGCATGGCTTGTCAGGTATCAGCATGTGTGAGGAGCTCAGACACATGCACACTGTTCATGGCCATATACCCCAAGGAAGCGCACAGCGGAAAACACCGATCCCAGGTCACCCAGACAGCTTATTTGACTGACACCTCCCCATGGGTATTGTTATGCAGCATAGTTTGTCAGCGTAATCTGTACTGTGCGCCAGCATTATAGAAAAGAGGGCCCCCCAGATATATGTATGTGTGTACCATGACCCCTCACGTCATCTGACCTATCTCAGACAACCAGTGTGGAGATCAAGCATTGACAGATTGAACTGCGACACTGTGCCATGTGTGAGATCTGTGATTCACACGACCCCTCATCAGGACCCCTTCGAGGCATGAGAATGGCTCATGGGACACACAGATCTACACATGGTCATGCGTTGCTAGTTGTTGCATGCATGATTGTTCTGCAGACTGATCTAGTGGGATATGCCTGACATGTGCATGTGTCACGGTGGGGGTTGAAACAGGTATCTCACATATCACCTTGTGTCCCACCCACAGGCACTCGTCAGGCTCTGTTGGCCATTCACCAGGAGATCCACCAGCTGCGGGCCATAGCAGACACAACAGCAGGGGCGCTCCTCCATATTGCGGATGCCCAGGAGGCCATAGCTGCCCGTATACAGCAGCCAGCACCGGCACCAGAGGCTGCACCAGCAGTCCCGCAACAGAGGAGTGGGTTGGGCCATGGTCGGCCACGGAGGATGTAAACATTACAAATAAAACCATCACAAACTATTACAACCTGTGTGTTTGTTTCCAATGTGTGGCACTGTGGTCCCCTACGTACCCTGCACCTCATGTTGTCTTCCTGCCCACATGTGCCTACCCATGCCCCTCAGGGGTGGGGTGTCTGTACTGCCACCTATCATCGCACATAGGTCATACCATGTCCTGTGTGCCATGGACTGTGGCAGGTGGTCACCCTCCTACCTATGCGTGGGGGTATACCCAACCTCTCCCATTGCCGAGCAAGATGTTCACGGTGGTACATGTCTGTAAGGATCTTTCACCCTCTCCCACCCCATATACTCTCCACCATTGGACACACATGTGTGACCATTCTCCCTGCCCACACCAGGGCCTACGTGACTGTCGTCCCACATAGGCTTGCATGCGGTACAGGCAGACAAAGGTGGCTTGCTTCAGACAGCTGATAACTGTTCACTAGCGCTTGTAGTCCCCCACCGCTCATCCTCGTGACATGCATCGACCTGTGTTTCCCTCAACAGCTATCCCCCTGTGCAGCTCCTGGGTACAGCATTCCATCTTACCCTCCATGCCACATACCTGCTACTAGCCTTTTCCCCTATTGCCCCACAAGCATGGTGCATCAGATATGGTGCCCACACATCACATGCAGCATGCATGTGACCATAGCTTTTGGGAAACACTCCACATTGGCACATCACAAGGACACCATGGGACACAGATGCCTACGCACATGGGCAGCCCCCACACCTGTGTGTAGAGACGGTCCATGTATGTTACCTATGTCTACCACGCATACACATAGGGATCTACACACATGTCCCATGCTCACATACACACTCAGTCTGTGGGGGAGACATGTGACCATTGTTCCATATGTACAAACCTTTTTATTTATATATATACATTTGTACATATATAGAGATGCACCACTGAGATTGAGGGCATTAGATGACCTCACATGCATCCTCAGAGACCTCAAGACATTGTTATTTGTAGTAACATATGAGCAGTCAGGCAACTTCCTCTACCCAAACATTAACACTACTATCTCCGCCATCGTAACACACACCCATCCCATCCACACACACATATCTATCATACGACGTTCTAGAATATCTTTATGTTACATGTTACCTCCATTGTAGTGTCTACACAATGGTAATTGTACCGTCTAAATGTTTACACGTACCCTAATGTTAAATGACATCCTCCAATTTAAATGTGAGGTGACCTCCTTGATTGGAGGGAAAGGTGTCATACACATATGTAAAAGTATAAAACAAACCTTTAAAACAAACCATGTTCTGTGCCAGTAGACAGGACAGCACAGGGCACATGTGTGGGTGCCCCTGTGCCCCTTAAACGCTCCAGGGATGCCCATCAGGGGATGGCTGCCGAGATGCACCACCCATAGCAGCTGCACGCTGCATGTGCATCTCGGCAGCCAACCACCGAATGGCGCCTGCCAGCCACCGAATGGTGCAGTCCTGGGCCCGCTGTTGTTGCAGCACGCCACCCACTGCCACAAACAGGTCCTGCACACACCTGCCACCACATCCACGCCAGGTGGCCAGTGTTTGGGTGGTGGCATGAGCGTGGGGCCTGTCTGTGGCAATGGGTGGGGATGCAACTCCCAGGCGGACACCATCACCACAAACATGTGGCAGCTGGCAGGGGCCCACAGTGCCCTGTGCTGTCCTGTGTCTCGTGCCTCCCACTGAGATGCCCTCCCCCCTCCACACCCCCCTCCTCCACCCCTGACCCCTCCGACCCACCCTCTCTATTGCCCCCTCTACGCTCTCCTCCTCCTCCTCTTCCTCAACCTCCCCCTCATCCTCCTCACCCCCTGCCACATAAAGCTCCCCCTCCCCTCCCTCCCGCACCACCTTGCAGGGTGCAGTGGCTGGAGGCTTGCTGCTGGAGAATGTCAGATAATGGTGGGGAGCAGCTGAGCATTTCCAGACCTGCCCTCTGTATGCTATTGCGTTATGGATGTGTACTGGTCTGCATTGCCTGCCCTGTAGGGTGTTTGATCCCTAGCAGGACTGGGGTGATGGTCCCCTCTACTGCCACCATTGCAGGGGGGTAGAAAGTGGATCTGTTGGCGGGAGATCCTGTCCCCTACCCTGAGCCCCAGAGGGTGCGTTGGGTGGTGGTATGTAATCTCCCTGTGGGTCCCAACACCCCCCTTCACTTACATCATGTGACCATGGCACCCACACAGGGTATGCATTTTTTTGGGTGCATCATAGTCCACAAGGGCTAGATGTGACATACAGATGAACACAGGCATATCCTAGGGGTGTTTGCAAGGACTACCTATCACACATTGGCACTGATGGTGACCTGCAGCATAGCCTATCTCAGCACAGCCAGGTGCTGTGAGAATGGTGCTGGGCACCATACCTCTCCCTCAGGATGAGCACAGGACCCGCACACTGTGACGGTCTGTAGCTACTCTGTGCCACTAACACACACCGTCGGCACCCCCTACCAGGCTGAGGTGCTGTGGGGTGCATACCACATCTTGTGATCATCTGTAGACTGCTGATTTACATGTGCTGTGCATCCTGGGTACGGATGGGTTGACCCTCTCCTGGTAACCACAGCAGAATGTGGGTGTGGTGCCGTGCAGTCCTCCTGTAGCCAGCCAGATGTTTATTAGCAGCTCTAGCCCACTGGTTACTTCACTGCCCCTGGAGCCAGAGATCATGGGTTCAAAACCCACAGTGGGGTTCATTGATAGGGCTGTCTTAGGCATTGTCTATTTTTATTGTATATTTGTGCTGCCAGCAGAACCACCCTCAGGGTACTGTCACCTTAGGGTGGCTCATAAGGCGCCCTATAGGGCGCCTTATACAGTGCCCTATAAAGCGCCTTATAAGGTGCCTTATATGGTGTCCTATAGGGGACATTATAGGGTGCCTTGGCAGACAGCGCACTTTAGAATGTGCCCTATGGAGTGCCTTCTAGGGTGCCTTATGTGGCACCTTAGGTTACGCCACTGTGAGGGTGTGTTTGCTGGCAGCACTATTACAGTACAACTAAACTTCCTCACAGCCCAATACTTAACCCTTTCCAGGCCAAGCCCAAAACTTTCGGGATCCAAACTTCTGCCTAAATATTACTATCAAATGGTATATAATACATGACCATGGCAGAGGGAACGGCACTATTGGAACATATTGAATAAGACGGGTACAATTTTCCTGACATATCCAAACTTTAACCCGGCTGCAGAATGTGGATTAAAATATTATAGTAGGCCTTCAAAGGGTTACACATGACACCTCAGCCAGCCTTATTCATTGGGCACACTGGGGAATCAAACCCATGACCCTTGTACCATTAGTCTGTGTAGTAACTATTGTGCTACACCTCTGTTTCTGTATCTGGGTGTCTGCGTGCGTTCTTAAGCTTAACGTGCAGTAATGCGCCCTGTAACGATCGTTGCTGCGCGGCGCCTTATAACGCGCCTTAATGCGCGTTATTGGTAACGATGTACCGCCCATGTCCTTTTTTGGCATTTCTTCTACTAACGCGGCTCCTAACGCGAATCACACTAATGCAGTTTAGTAAACATACCCCTTAATTTACTACCCTATCAAATCTATGTACGAGTTCATTACAGTTCTTCCAAGGGGAAAAACAAACATCCAAATGTGTATGCAAGAAATATAGCAAGATTATGTTTGGTATTCTCCCTCAGGGTTCTCCTCTCTTCTGAGAGCTTCTTCCATGATCCTAGGCCCAGCTCCATCCTCCAATCTAATTGTGGAGGAGTAGCCAATGGTTAGAGCAGCAGGCTAAGAACCAGAGAACAACCACATACACAAAGATGAACTGTGAAAAAAATCTTCATTCTCAACCATCACTGCTGTTTTTTGGAACCCTCCTATGTCAAAAATAAAGGTATTTTCAAAATTCATCTGTGTGTACATGTAGTCCTTGGTTGGCCTCTGTTCTTGTTGCTAACTCGATTTGGATTGCGGAGCACCACCTTCTTTTAATTTTGTTCAAAAAAACAGAGAAGCCAGGTTCAAATCTCACTCCCACTCTTTGATCTTGGGCAAATCACTTATCCCTGCATTGCCTCAGGCACAAACTTAGATTGTAAGTCCTCTGGGAATAGTAAAATATCTACCATACATGAATGTAAGTCACTCTGAACTTCTGAAAAAGGTGTGAACTAAATCCTTTTCCCTTTCCAACTTGGGTCATCTTTCTCTTTCTCTTTTCTTGAGTCTCACAAAGTACTGTCTCCTCTTCTGCAGTACTCTCTCAATTGTGTACAGGGTCTTGTCCTCCCTACCTTTTTTGCTTTGTCTATTGTCTTTGAACTAGTATACTTCACACTTCACCATGTAGCCTCTGAGGATTCTTAACATCATTTGCTGTTTTTTTAGTATCTCATAGTGATGGTATGTTATTCATATCTCTTTATCCTGGGTTCTGGTCCTCCCTGGGATGATTCCCTCTGCTGGATAAGTTTGATTATCCCCAGTCACCTCCAAGTGCGCCCTTTCCCTCTTCAACTCTTTCCACTTCTTCAGGTCTCTTGGTTCTCTCAACTACCGCAACCTGTGTTGCCTGCACCAAGAGGGGCAGCTCTCTCAAGACCTCCACTTTCTTGCCTCTATGGGTCTAGAGGAGCATCCAGACTCTTTTGTTTGCTATGGGCTGTGTTCAGCATATTTATTTATTTGACAAGTCTTTTATACTGCCTTTTCCTTCAATCAAGACGGTTACAGAGACATTACAAAGGTTATACAAAGGCAAGGGAAACATGTACTGCTCTATCAATACATCAAAGCAGTAGAGTGGGATACATAACATAGGGAAACAGTACATACAATTACACTACATAACTTTTACAATAAATTATGCATACCGGCAAACAGAAACACCACAGAGCAGTCGCAGAAAGAGAAAGTAAAAAATCAAAACACAACTCTATAGCCTTTGGAACCCTTCTAGCTCATCCCTTGGTTTTCCTTATAGGGAATTCAGCTTGGAAATTCCTGGGACATTATATTTAATATGGAGGACAGAGATCATGGTAGCCCTAATACTTATTCATAACTACTACTACTACTATTCAGCATTTATAAAGCGCCACACACGCAGTGCTGTACAGCTAACCTACAAGAGGTAGCCAACATACAAGAGAGAGTCCCTGCCCGTCAGAGTCATGCTCATCAGAGCTTACAATCTAGCTTTACAATCATAAAGATATACTCTGTCAGGTAGGCTCTCAGTGACACCTGGAACACACTGAAATTGTTTGTGCACATTCAAAACGGGCTAATATCACCAGTTTCTTCAACCTTGTTGTTGTTAAGTGCTGTTGAGTCGGTGTCAACTCATGGCGACCCTCTAGATAGTTGTCCTAAATTATGTTCGGTCTTCAGTCAGGAGGCTTATTGTTGACAGAATGGCAACTGTAGCTGATATTACTGTATCGATCCATCTCATTGCTAGCCTTCCTCTTTTGCGTTGACCTTCTATCTTGCCAAGCATGATGTCTTTCTCAAATGAGCTCTCTCTTCGCATGATGTGTCCAAAGTATGACTGTCAAAGTCTTATCATCTGAGCTTCTAAAGAAAGCTTTGGTTTGATCTTCTCTAGTACTGACTAGTTTGTTCTTCGGGCAGTCCATGTATACACAGTATTCACTGCCAGCACCATAATTCAAAGGCATCAATTTTCATTCTGTCTGTCTTTTTCATTGTCCAACTTTCACATCAATATGATATTATTGAAAATACCATGACTTGAACGAGTCAAATTTCTATATGGAGAGAGATATCTCTGCTCTTGAAAATCTTGTCTATGTCCTTCATAGCCATTCTGCCAAGAGCAATGTGTCATCAGATTTCTTGACTGCTTGTTGCTTCTTTACTGATAGTTGATCCAAGTAGCTTAAACTTGTCCATGATTTCAATTTCTTCTCCATCAACAATGAACTTATTGATTTTGCCAGTTATCATGATCTTTTTCTTCTTTACATTAAGGTGCAGACCCATTTTAAGACTATGTTCCTTGATCTTGAGAAGCAAATGTTTCAGATCTTCACTTTCAGCCAGTAATGTGGTATCATCAGCATAGCGAAGGCTGTTGATGAGTCTTCAACCAATCTTCACACCTTTTTTATATTCATACAATCCTGCTTCTTTGATGATTTGTTATGCATATAAATTAAACCGGTAGGGGGAAAGTATGCAGTCTTGTTGTACACCTTTGTTGATTTTAAACCATTCAGTTTCTCCTTGTTCCATTCGAACTATTGCTTCTTGATCAATGTACAGACTGTGCAAGAGAACGATCAGGTGTTCTGGTATACCCATGCTTCTTAATGTGGCCCAGAGTTTCTTATGGTTTACACTGTCAAAAGTCTTGCTGTAGTCAATAAAGCACAAATAGATATCCTTTTGATATTCTTTAATCTTTTTAAGGATCCATCTCACATCCGCAATGATGTCTCTCGTTCCTCGCCCTTTCCTAAACCCTGCTTGCAGTTCAGGTAGTTCTTGTTCCAGGTATGGTTGTAGCCTCTATTAAATAATCATCAGTAGAATCTTACTGGCATGTGGGATCAGAGCGATTATGTGATCATTTCCACAGTTAGTTGGATCACCTTTCTTTAGTATTGGTATAAACACAGATCTTTTCCAGTCAATTGGCCATGATGTTGTCTTCCAAATTTCCTGGCAGAGTCTTGTAAATATGGTAACAACTGCATCAGATTGCTGCAATACTTCTATGGGAATACCATCAATGCCTGGTGCTTTGTTCTTTGATAAGGCTTTCAATGCTGCTTCGACTTCTTTTTTCATCACCAATGGTTCCGGATCATAAGGTACAGGTTGAAACGACTGTTGGTCCACATAATCTTTATCATATAAAAACTCTGTATATTCTTTCCACCTTTTCTTGATCTTCTCAGCATCATTCAATATAGATCCTTGAGCAACTTGTAACATTCCAATTCGAGGCTGGAATTTTTTCTTTAACTCTCGTAGCTTTAGGAAAGCCGATCTTGTTCTCCCTCTAATAGTTTCTGCTTCTATTTCCTTGCATGCGTCATTGTAGTACTTATCCTTGTCCTATCTTGCTGCACATTGGAAATTTCTGAGTTCTGCGATTGCCTCTCTTTCTCCTCTGGCTTTAGCTTCTCGGCGTTTCTGGGCAATTTTCAAAGTTTCTTCCATCATCCATTTTAGTCATTTTTGCTTTTTCACCTTTTTGTAGAGACTTCTCTCTTTCTTACAACATGACTTTTTTGATGTCATTCCATAACTCTTCTGGAGCTCTGTCATTTGTATCTAAAGCAGCAAATCAATTTTGCAGGCAGTCTTTAAATTCCAGTGGTATATTCTCAAGGTCATATTTTGCTACCTTCATGAGTGGCTTGCTCTTTTTCAACTTTAGTTTGAGTTTGCATACTAGTAGTTGATGATCTGTACTACATTCAGCTCCAGGTTTTGTCTTTGTTGATGTTATAGAGCTTTTCCATTGTGGACTTCCACAGATGTAGTCAATTTGATTTTTGTACAATACATTGGGTAAAGTCCATGTGCATAGTCGCAGCTTGTGTTGCTGGAAGAAGATGTTTGAGATGAATAAATTGTTGGTCTTGCAGAATTCTATCAGTCTTTCTCCAGCTTCATTTCTGTTGCCAAATTCATATTTTCCAACCATTTTGCCGCCTTCTTTGTTGCCAACCTTTGTGTTCCAGTCGCCCATGACTATCAGGATATCCTCTTTACATGTTCTGTTAATTTTAGCTTGTACTTCTTTATAGAACTCATCAATTTCATCCTCTTCTGCAGTGGCTGTTGGGGCATATACTTGAATTATAGTTGTGTTGATAGGCTTTCCTTGTAGATGAATAGAGATTAAGGGGTATGTTTACTAAACTGCGTTAGTGCAATTTGCGTTAGGAGCCGCGGTAGTGACAGAAACCCCAAATAAGGACATGGGTGGTACATTGTTAACACTAACGCGCGTTCCAAAAGCTAACGAGCGTTACAGGGCGCCGTGGCGCGTTACTGCGCGTTAATCGTAAGAAGGCGTACAGACACAAATCACTGAAACAGAGCTGTAGCACAATGGTTACTGTACTGACCGCTGTTACAGGCAGCATGGGTTCGAGTCCCCAGTGTGCCTAACGCAGAAGGCTGGCCCAGGCATCACCATGTACATTACAGAAGGAATGAGGAGGCATGTTTTTCTTTACGATGAGTAGTGGTGTCAGAAACACACCCTCGCAGTGTGCGTAGCCACGTACGTTGGTGCGTGCGTGGCTGCGTGCGTTGGTGCACGCGTACAATCGTGCGTGGGTACGTGTGTTTTTACCAGCGTGGGCACCTTATATTACAGACTCTTTAGGGTGTCTTGCACCTATGCATTATGCTAACAGATGTACGTGTGATGGCCTATGGTTTATAAGAGCCTGTGAGCAGGTGCTGGATTTTCCCAGGGTTGGATTGTGCCAGTCACACCCATGATGCACTGCACATGCAAATCAGCTGTCCACAGATACACACCATGGGGAATGCACCCCCACAGCACCTCGGCCTGGTAGGGGGAAGTGACCATGTACACCTCCACAGCACCTCGGCCTGGTAGGGGGTACTGACCGTGTGTTGTACTGGCACAGAGTAGCTACACACCGTCACATTGTGCGGGTACTGTGCTCACCCTGAGGGTGCAGTGAGGCGCCCAACACCAGGTCCACAGCACCGTCCATTGCTGAAAGAGGCCATGGCGCAGATCCAAAGCAGTGTTAATGTGTGAGATAAGTAGCTTCTTGGATATCTCTATCTGTTTCAGTCAGATGTAGCCCCCATGGAACCCTAGGTGGCCCATGTACCACCACCCCCTCCCCCAGGGCGGCAAACAGGGTCTCCTAACAATAGATCCACATTCTACCTCCCTGCAAAGGTGGCAGTAGAGGGGAACAGCAACCCCAGTCCTGCTGAGGAACAGACCCCCCCCCACAGGGCAGTCAATGCAGCTCTGTACACATCCATAACAGACAGACATCAGGCCTGGATATGCTAAGCTGCACCCCACCACTATCTGATATTCTCCTGCTGCAAGCCATCAGCCACTGCACTCTGCAAGCCACTCCATCAAGACACATACCAGCTGCAAACAGTCTGCTAGTTAGTCAATAGTGCATGTGCCCAGTGGAGATGCATGCACCCAGAACCAGGATGTCAGCATACACAGCAAGCAGATAAATCAGTGACTGTCCCCAAAAGGAAACCCATATATAATCACATGAGAGAAATATTATATAGCACTATGGGGGTGCCTAGCCATGCTGTGGTCACTGCACAGTCAGGGTGAGAGTGATCTCTCAGCAGGACATACTGAGGTCACCCTGTCTGTGTAGGTGGTGGCCGGGCACTAAAATGTCCCAGTCAGTGCCCTATGCCCTGTGCAGATGCACCCTGGCCAGGCCACCCTGTCCGGCCTATACCCATGGTACCTTGCTCCTCATTATGCACATTGGCAGCCCAATACTGGCAACATTGCTGGCAGTGTGGGCTGTGGAAGGTGTTTGCAGCCACCACACACTGGATAGACAGACAGCCACCCCCACACCTATGCCAGCATTGTGCTACTATAGAGGTGTTCAGCAGCCATACCCACCACACCTGTCCTGGGCACAGTACAGGCATGGATATGGTACGCAATACTGTTGGGGGTCACTCCCCAGGGTGGTAAACACTATCAGAGACCAGACCTGCAGCACACACCGCAGACATCAGAATGATTGTTATGGTGGAGCTCAATGAGCAAAATGTGCTTAACGTAGGAATTGATATCTGCCAGTTATCAGAGGAAACATTTTATAGCTGTGTACCATATACCCAGGTGTAGGGTGGCATTGCTAAGGTATGCAACTGCTAGTATTGGGAGATACAGGCAGGGCCCAATGTCCTGCCTCTCCAGGAGGCATTGGCCAATGGGGCCTGTGGGTGTGGGTGTGAGTGTGTCTGGCCCTGTTGGCTGCTGCTTTATGGCAGAGTTTCCCAACTCCAGTCCTGGTGTTCCAAATACTGTTCGGGTTTTCATGCTGTCCCTCATAAATATGCATGAGTTACATCTGCATACCATGGGGGTGGTGCATAGATATGCAGCACAGGCATCTTTATTAGAGGCAGCATGGAACCTGAATGGTGTGGGGCCCTCCAGGACTGCATTTGCGAGACTCTGCTCTAGGTAATGCGCCTGTTTATGGTGTCTGTGTTTGGTGTGGTAAAATATAGGCGTATTAACCATGCGTATGTTCTCTGCAATAAAGGAGTGTCTTTACTATCACTGAATAGTGGTGGGTAAAACTATGTGGACTGGGTTGGCAGGAGCCCCAGCTGGGATTTGAACCTGTGACCCTCTGATCTTACAGGCACTGGCTGTGTCTGTTGCACCACACTGTGGCCACAGAGACAGTGCAGTCCCTGGAGATAGGAAAACTGGCCTGACGAGTCAGAAACCCTGCTCTGCACAATTGTACTGTGGGCTCATTTACCTTGTATGGAGACAAAAGTGCAAAGAAACCTCACAAAAAACCTCGAAAAAAGGGGCAAACACCCATAACCAAGCTGGGCAACAATGATATCATTGGGCAACTTTGAAAAACACTCCCAGGAAGGCTCCAATAAAATGAAATGATTTTTGAAAGGGTCTACGGCGCATAGACCCTTCCAAACATCATTTCTTTTTTTGGAGCTTTCCTGGGAGTGTTTGTTATTGTTGCCCATTGCTATCACTGTTGCCCAGCTGAATTATGATTTTTACCATTTTTCTGGTGGTCATTTTAACGTTTTATTTGCAATTTTGTTCTGTGCACATGTATCACACTGCTCACGTTTTGTAGGTTTCCCCGGTTTTGCTGTACATTGCTGACGGAAATGGTTTCTCTTCCCTTTAATATGCCTTTAACGCCTTTGAATTATGGTGCTGGCGGCGAATACTGTGTATACCATGGACTGCCCGAAGAACAAACCAGTCTGTACTAGAGGAGATGAAACCTAAGCTTTCTTTAGAAGCTCAGATGACAAGATTCGACTTTCATACTTTGGACACATCATGTGAAGAGAGAGATCATTAGAGAAAGACATCATGCTTGGCAAGATAGAAGTTCAACGCAAAAGAGGAAGGCCAGCAATGAGATGGATCGATACAATAACAGCAGCTACGGGTACCAGTCTGTCAACAATGAGCCGCCTGATTGAAGATCGAACACAATTTAGGATAGCTATCCAGAGGGTCGCCATGAGTCGACTCCGACTCGACGGCACTTAACAACAACAACGACAGGTTTTCATTCGCGTTGGAATTGAGCTCTGAAATTCAGCGCGTTAGTGTGAGGGGAGCCTCTCCCCGCCCACTCTCCGCCCATTGACCCCTTCTCTCTGCTCACTCTCCGCCTTCTGCGCTGTTTTAACGCGCCGCGGGGGTTTACGATCGTTAAATGCGGTTAACGCGCGTAATGTACGATTAACGATCGTTCGCATGTCAGAACGCACGTTATGACGTGCGAACGATCGTTAATCGTACATTATGCGCGTTATTCACGATTACCGCGGTTTAGTAAACATACCCCTAAGTGTTCACTGACTGCATTGTATTTCATTACAGTTTTGGCAAGTTTTTTATTAATTATAAATGTAACACCATTTCTTCTTTGTCTTTCATTTCCAGCATAGTAGACCATGTGATCATCTGATGCAAAGTGCCTGATGCCAGTCCATTTCAGTTCACTGACACCCAACAGATCAAGTTGTACATGTTCCATTTCATTCTTGACCACTCCAGCTTCCCTTGGTTCATGCTTTGTACATTCCATGTCCCAATATGTAAGACATCTTTGCAGCTTCTGACTCTCATTTCAGGTGCAGCTACATCAGCAGTCAGACGTCCCGAGGGCTTTGATCCATCCACATCATAAATGCTGGCTTTACTCTGAAAAGTCTTCAGCTCCTCCCCAGTAGCCACTTGAGTGCCTTCATAAGAACATAAGATATTTATTTATTTTATTTATTTAGTTTCTTATATACCGCACTTTTTGAGATCAGCGCGGTTCACAGGGAACAATAACAAAACCAGAACAACAGGCTGTTCGGTATTACATATAACAGGGGTGACAACTTGGTTCAAACTGGGAGAACTATATACATGGAATATGTAGTCTGTTAACTAGATAACATATGCCATACTGGGTCAGACCAAGGTCCATCAAGCCCAGTATCCTGTTTCCAATAGTGGCCAATCTAGGTCATACTACCCAGCAGTTTCCCCAAAAGACACAGGTTCCACAATGCTTGTACTGGGTCAAGCATTGATATCCTGGGTCCCTTCTTAATAATGGTTTATGGACCTTTCCTTCTGACCTGGGGGTCTCATCTTCCAGCACTATAGTGCAATTTGTTATGTTGTGATTATCCATTGGGTTTTCATGGCAAGATATGGAAGTAGGTTGACAGGCCTTTCTTCCGCGCAGTTTACGTTTAGTGTTGTTGCCGTTTTGTCACAGAAATGTGATCCTCCGCCGCCTACACTGTCCCATTCTGCTGCTGCCCAGATGGGTGGTTTGTCTTGGTCTGGTACCTCAGCTGAGACCTTTCCATCTTGGGAGACCTTGCCAGTAGTTAAACTACCGATAGCTTAGCCCTCAGCATCACTGATGCACACAAGCCCTCACAGCACAACAAGCTGCAAACCAAGTGAGTTTCTTCACTTTAACATAAGGTATTTCAGACTAATATGAAAGCAAACAAACATCCCTATCATTTATTCTTTAGATTTATTTTGCAACAGCAAATCCTGGTTAGAAAAAGGGGTCTTCTGAGTACTTTTTAAATTACAGATTATGGATAACCTCTATCTCTAAACCTCTTTTTCACTTTTGATGATTGTTTTTGATAATCTTTAATAGTACTATAAGGATGACAAAAGCAAATATTGTGCTACAGTAATATTTTCCTTAAGTTTATCCAGATGACAACCATCAAAAGACAAACATTGGTTCCTACCAGCTGTTTTAGAAAAAGTAATACACTGACTTTTTGGGTACAAGATATTTGACCACACTATAAGTAAATCCACATTTTATTGAGTCTAGAGTGTAATAAGTAATAGTAAAAAAATAAAATGATGGGGTTCAATCCTTTACTGTGTTATAAACAATTCTGCATTATATCAAGCAAAGTTATACAGCAGATCGTGATTCTAAATGGAGTCACATCCGCTGTCACCACCTTTCTTCCACTGCTGTCCTTGATCCCTCCTTCCAATGGCATGAGCCACAGCTGATCAAAACACAGCACAAGCAGGGGTGGTTCTGTAATGAGGCCGAGTGAGGTGGTGGCCTCAGGCAGCAACGTTTTGGGGGCGGCAAAAATTGCCCCAAAAAGACCGCCTCACTCTGCCTTCAAACCTCCCCCCCCCCAATTGGAAGAGCCTCTGCTGCCGCAGCAGCAGCAGCAGCAGCAGCAGCAGAATGAAGTTTCCCACGGCCGTGGCCCTCCCGCCTCCCCAGCAGAGCCCTCCTTGTATTTCCCTCAGCGCCGGCTTTTCAGAGCTGCGAAGGGAGAGTTTCCCCTTTCTCGTGGCTCTGTTAGTTGAGCCCGCCGGCGCTGATGGAAAACAGGAAATGCCTGTTTCCCATCAGTGCCGGCGGGCTCAGCTTTAATAGAGCTGCGAGAAAGGGAAGCTCTCCCTTCGTGGCTCTGAAAAGCCGGTGCTAAGGGAAATACAAAGAGGGCTCTGCCGGGGAGGCTGGGGGGGGGGGGTGGGGGGTGGGCACGGCCGCAGAACACTTCATTCTGCCACTGCCGTGGCAGCAGCTTCTGCAGTCAGTTTTTTTTTTCAATTTCCCTGAGCTGTTGGAGGAGGGGGGGTTAGGACTGGAAGTGGGCTGATGGGGGGGTTAGGACTGGTAATGGGCTATGGGGGGCTAGGACTGGAAATGGGCTGATGGGGGAGTGAGAACGGGAAATGGGCTGATGGTGGGTTAGAACTGGAAAATGGGCTGCTGATGGGGCGGGGGCGCTAGGACTGGTACTGGGCTCTCGGGGGTGGCTAGGACTGGAAATGGGCCGATGGGGGTTAGAACTGGAAATGGACTGATGGTGAGTTAAGAATGTACATGGGCTGATCGGGAGGGGGGTTGAACTGGAAATGGGCTGATCGGGACTGGTAATGGGCTATCGGGGGAAAGGACTGGTAATGGGCTATCGGGGTGGCTAGGACTGGAAATGGGCTGGTGGGGTGTTAGAACTGGAAATGTGCTGATTGGGAGGGGGGGACTAGGACTGGTAATGAGCTATCAGGGTGGCTAGGACTGGAAATGGGCTGAGGGGGGTTAGAACTGGAAATGGGCTGATTTGGATGGGGGCTAGGAATGGAAATGGGCTGATCGGGAGGGGGGCTAGGACTGGTAATGGGCTATCGGGGTAGCTAGGACTGGAAATGGGCTGATGGGGGGGGTAGAACTGGAAATGAACTGATCGGGAGGGGGATAGGACTGGAAATGGGCTAATGGGGGAGGGTTAGAACTGGAAATGGCCTGATGGGGTGGTTAGAACTGGAAATGGGCTGATCGGGAGGGGGGTCTAGGACTGGAAATGGGCTGATGGGATGGTTAGAACTGGAAATGGACTGATGGGGGGTTAAGAATGGAAATAGGGTGATCAGGAGGGGGGTTAGAACTGGAAATGGGCTGATTGGAAGGGGGCTAGGACTGGTAATGGGCTGATGGGGGTAATAACTGAAAATGGGCTGATTGGGAGGGGAGCTAGGACTGGAAATGGGCTGATGGGGGGAGTTAGAACTGGAAATAGGCTGATGGGGGTTAGAACTGGAAATGGGCTGATCGGGATGGGGGTCTAGGACTGGAAATGGGCTGATGGGATGGTTAGAACTGGAAATGGACTGATGGGGGGTTAAGAATGGAAATAGGCTGATCAGGAGGGGGGTTAGAACTGGAAATGGGCTGATTGGAAGGGGGCTAGGACTGGTAATGGGCTGATTGGTGGGGTTAGGCCTAGAAATGGGCTGATTGGGGGTCTAGGACTGGAAATGGGCTGATGGGATAGTTAGAACTGGAAATGGACTGATGGGGGGTTATGAATGGAAATAGGCTGATCAGGAGAGGGATTAGAACTGGAAATGGGCTGATTGGGGGGCTAGGACTAGAGTGGGCTGATAAGGGGGATAGGACTGGAAATGGACTGGGACTGGAAATAGGCTAATGGGGGAGGGGAGGAGAGTGCTACTGGCCCTGGAAGAAAACTAAGGGCTAGGGCTACAAATGGGCTGATGCAGAAGGATGATAGACTAGGACTGGAAGGGAGCGGATACTGAGAGGATCTGCCAGAGGAAGGAGGGGGCAGGAAGGGAGCTGACACGGGGGAAGGAGGGGACTGAAAATGAGCTGACAGCTGGGATCTACTGAAGGGAGCTGACACTTGGGGATGGGAGTGGTAGGTGGTTGGGTAATGGGAAGGAGGCTGGAAGGGAGCTTACATGCAAATGGCACTGGAAGTGGGATGGACATAGGGTAGGGCGACTGGAAGGGAGCTGACTGGGGGGTGGCACTAAGAGTGGACATGAGCTGATATCTGGGATGGTATTTGGACTAGAAGGGGCTGGACAGTGGGGATGAGGTGTACTGGAAGGGAATGGACACCAGTGGCAGTCGTGGGAGTGCAAGGCAGTTGACATTGGAAGGTACTGGGAGGGGAGGACTAGAAAGGGGTTTGATACTGGGGAGGGTTACTGGGACTGGAAATGGGCTGATGGAAGGAAGTGAAGAAAATAAAAGAAGAGATAAGAAATGGCAGATGGACCATAGACCACCGAAAGAGAGCTAAGAGAAGAAAGAAAAGCAGAAGCCTCAGATCAGGATCAGCATAATCAGAGAATAAAATGGTCAGACAACAAAGGTAGAAAAAATAATTTTATTTAATTGTTGTGATTGGACTTTGTGCTATTTTTGTATTTTACACAGTATTGGGGAACTGCATCTCTTATTTATCTGATGTTGCACTGCAGGTGGACTCTGGCTTCTTGGAGTTTTGAATTTAAATTTTGGCTACATATTTTTATTTTTACTTTAGATTGTGGTTACTTATTCTGTACTTGGTGAGGGTTGATGTTGTGAGTGTGTGACTGAGGTCAGGTGTTCTGTTAACATGGAGTTTGTACATAAAGATCTATACTGTATTGTAGTAATTTGACTTGTTCAGCTTTTCAAATAGGTGTATGGATGTTCCAGGGCCCACTGTAGTATTTACAGTGACGCTTTTTGGATGGGCTCGTTTTGTGAGTTTTGGAAGTTTGTGCTGATATGGTATGGTATGGCATGGTAGGTTTGCTCTTTGTTGTAGGGTTTTGTATTAGTTCACAATATGCCTGGTACTGGAGAACAGTGGTTGTTGTTGTTGTTGTTAGTGAGATGATCAGAATCAGATTTTTTTTTAAAATATTGAGTTCTGTGGGTGACTGTCCTGGTTCTGCTCTGCACCTACAGTACTGTGGATGCAAAATATATATTGAAAAAGAAAAAGCAAGAACCATAACGCAGTTTATAACAACAACATAAAAATGAGTTATAATTTAGTTTTATAAACTGTGCTGTTGGTTCCTGTTGTCTTTTAGTTCCTTGGCGTGCAAACAGAACCCTACCTAGACCTGTGCAAGCAGTGCAGTCGCACAGGGCGCAAAGGCTTGGGAGGCGCATTTTGGCTGTCTGCTGTTGCCCTTTCATAGGATTGTTACCCAAAGAAGAAGGAACCTCCAAAAGATAAGAGCCAAGAAAAATGGAGGTAGACACAGGGCCCTGTGTCTACCTCCATTTTTGTTCTTCCTTGGCTTTCATAGAATTATACTAGTCCAAAAATCACCCCTTCAATGATACAGTGACTCCCAAAATAACTATTTAAATGTTTTTATCGGACAAGCCAGCATGAGAAGCAGACCAACGCCAAACTCACAAACTGGCCAAGTCCATTTTAAACAAGTTCTAAAATCAGAATCAAAAGAGACTTATCTGGAAAATGTAAGTATGGCAACGCCACTGTTGTTGACGTCCAATCTGGGACAAAATGAGCCACACAACGTGCACATTTTGAGTCACCACCAGACTTTGTATCAAGTGCAACAAGGCTCTGTTCCCCCGTACAACAGGACTTATCTGCCAACCCATAGAATTATGCCACATTTAAGAGTATATGTGCCCTTTTACTATAGGTGTTGTTAGGGGTGTGTTCTGGGTAGAATCACAAATTACATGTGTAGATTATAAACTACGTTAATTTACATGGGTACTTCTACATGTGCATATTTACATATGCTTTCGAGCAGACGTCATGTTCGCACCTGTAATGTGGACATCTCTATAGGATTTAAACTAGTATTTTATAGACAAATAATAGCTTATTTGTCTTTAGGGGTGGAGGAGTAGCTTAGTGGTTAGAACATTGGCTTGGTAAACAAGAAACCAGGGTTTGCATTCCCACTAGCATTCCTTGTGACCTTGGACAAGTCACTTAACCCTCCATTTCCTCAGACAAAAAGCCTGGCAATCTACTTCCAGTCACATTGCCAAGAAAACACAGGGGACTCTGGGTCAACAAGAGCCAGCATTGACTTAAAGGCACACATTACATTTGTCTTTATGAAAAGGTTCAGAGAAGAGCCACCGGGATGGAAGGGGGATGCCCCTATGAAGAAAGACTAAAAAGGTTAGGGCTCTTTAACCTGGAAAAGAGACTCCTGATAAAGTCTATAAATTAATGAATGGAGTGGAACGGATAAACATAGATTGATTGTTTACGTTATCAGAATATAGAAAGACTAGGGGACATGCAATGAAGCTACAGGGTAAACTATTCAAGACAAATTAGAGAAAATATTTTTTCACTCAACATGTAATCAAACTCTGGAATTTGTTACTGGAGGATGTAGTAAAGGTTGTTAGTGTAGCTGGGTTTAAAAAAGGTTTGGACAAGTTCCTGGAGGAAAGGTCTATAAACCATTATTAAAAAGGGACCCAGGATATCAATGCTTGACCCAATACAAGCATTGTGGAACCTGTGTCTTTTGGGGAAACTGCTAGCTACTGTCAGCAACACTTCCCTGGTGGCCAGTGGACGCCAGGGCAGGTGCGACACAAAAATATAAGGTTAAGATTGGAGAGTCTTCTAAAGGTCCAAATGGCTCTTGGTCCTTGTAGTTTCCTTTGCTCCAGTCTTCAATGAAACAATCAAGCTGAGTGGTGGGAATTAATAAGGCTTTTATTTCCCTTTTCACAGTGGTTCTAAATAGTGGGTTACAACTTTAAAGCAAATGTCCTTAATTCAGGTAGAAAACAAACTCAGGGTTCAAAGCAAAAACTGTTATTCGTCACAGGAATGGAGGTGCTTAAACAAATAAAGAATGCTCTGCTGGCAATTCACCCAATCACAAGTCTGGCAGTGACTCTAAACTTTCAGAAATGCAAAGTGTACAGTCCATCTCATGGTCAGATAAATCTCCTGCCAGTTCCACTTGCATTGGCTCGTTATCAGAAAGCTCTGATTCTATATCCCTGGTTTCTTGTAAAACACATTCAGGGGTTTTGTATATTTTCTGTAGCAAGTCCCAATGTCCTTGGCCTAGCCTAGGGCATCGGCCACATGCTGTGTGAGGCTTTAAAGTACCCTCTTTCCTTAGAGGCTTTATAGCAGCTTTATCATAGCTTTTACCATTCACAACTTTCTTATTAGGCATACATTTCTCATACCTTGTATGGCAGCAATCCTCAAGTAACCGGCTTTCTTCCACTGCCTGCCTTTCCCAGGCAGCAGCTTGGTGAAATCCTTTTCTATGCAGGTTAGGCTTACCCTGTAGCCTTTGACTTCCTTCTCCTGGTGAAGGCCTGCCTCTGTACAAGCCCAGCTTCTGGCTTTCTGGCTCAGTGTGGCTTGGCTTCTCTAGCTTATTTTTGTTTGGCTTAGGGTTGCAGTTACAGGAGGGCTTTTGCCTCTGAGGTCAAACAGCTCTCGGGTTGGCTTGAGCTGACACCTCCTTAGGTCCTTCCTCAGCTCCTGAGAAATCACCTCTCCCTCCTGGGAATTCTCTAGCACTAGAGTAGTCAGGTTTCCACTTCCACCTCTCTCTCTTGGTGCTGCCAGTGATTCTCCCCTTGCTTCTGCTCAGGCTGCTATTTCTGCTGCTGCTTCTTCTGTTGCCTGTGCCGCCTCTTCTCCTTCCTCCCTTCCAGTCTTCCACACTCCCCTTATGAAGCCCTCCTGCCTTCAAGGATTGGAAGCTGGTTGGCATTTCCTCGTGACCAGCTGGGCATGGCTCTTCAGTCTCCCTGAAGACACTCTTGCTCCCTCTAGCTGGTTCCTGGGAATATTGCAAGTCTTTTTCTCTGTGAAAAACACCTTCTTTTCTCTCAACTGGGCTCTCATCAGCCCTCGCTGCATGACAGTACATATGACCTAGATTGGACACTGTTGGAAACAGGATACTGGGCTTGATGGACCTTGGTCTGCCCCAGTATGGCAAATCTTATGTTCTTATAGGCATAAAATAGGTGTCTTCCCGCACAGTTAACCTAGGTTCCCTGTTATAAAATTACTCTTTCTGTGGATAATTTCATAACATTACTCCTATGTCAAAATTTCAAAAAGACACCTATTGATCCAGCAGGAACAATTTATTTATTTATTTATCTGTGCTTATATACCGCTTTTTACCGGGTCAAAGCGGTTTACAATAAAAAAGGGGGGGGGGGGTTTAGAGTGAACAGGGCTTATTTGCATGCACAGGTGGGAGAGGGAGATACCATCACCAGGGAGGGAATAGTATTTACATTCTTGACATAGTGTGGGGGATACTGTAGCATATTTACATTTTTGAATGGGGTGGGAGAGAGACCGTCCAAGATAACATTCCTGTCTTTTATTTCAGATACATTTGCAGTTCATTTATTTTTCAGGCTTTCTCCGCTGTCTCAGCCTTTCTTGTGGAATTTCGTTGAGTACTGCTCTGTGTTGAGACACAAGAAAGAGCACTGGCTTACATAGAGTCCAAAAACCAACCAAAGGAGCAAGCAGATTGTGGGTCACTTGCGCTTTATTGAAAACCAAAACCCCGACGCGTTTCGGCGAAAGCCTTCATCAGGGGGCTAGAGGACTGCAAACAAATTAAAAACAATATATCTCAATAAAACATAATAAAAACATAGAAGTATAAATATAAACTCAAAGGTATAAAATCAACATAAATAATTTAAAAAGGACAAACATCAAAAATATGTATATCATATTATACTCACACAATGTGTAAAACCAATACAGTAGATGAAGCGCATAGGAACATATAACCAATAACGTGGTTAATAATGCTGAAAAACAACAGACATATTAAAATACAAATACCAAATCAGGTGCAAGTAGTAACCAAACCATACAGTAAAAAAGAAAAAGAATGGGAAACCCAGACCAGGACAAGCAAAAGTACATACACTTAAAACTACTAAAAAATACTAAAACTAATACATATATGTAATGAAAACATAAAAACTTAATGACACATCGCATATCCATAGTAAATTCTAAAACAACAAAATAGAATCAATTACAAAATTAAACAGAATTGGAAATGAGCAATTGATCATAAAAACAAGAAACCGTGTTGTGAGCTTTCTTAACCAGGGCTCCACACAGGAGGCTTTCTTAACCAGGGCTCCACACATCAAACAGTAAGTGAGGTTTTGAGGGTTTCTTTGTTTGGTGTTTTTTGTTACATTGCTAGCTCTCTGACTGGGAGCTCTTAAAAGGGTTTTGTGTATATTTTTTTTAAAGCAAGGTTAAATTCCTTTTTGCTGTTTTAGGGGAATCTGTACTTGAGCACAGTAGTATTGCTGAACTCTGTAACCCCCTCAGGTTCAGGAACTGCTAACACCTAATCAGGGGTTAGTGGGCCTGTTTCCTGAGTACAATTGAAGCCTGCATAAAAAGGCTGCTTGGCCCTGCCCTTTTGAGGCTTTCTTAACCAGGGCTCCACACATCAAACAGTAAGTGAGGTTTTGAGGGTTTCTTTGTTTGGTGTTTTTTGTTACATTGCTAGCTCTCTGACTGGGAGCTCTTAAAAGGGTTTTGTGTATATTTTTTTAAAGCAAGGTTAAATTCCTTTTTGCTGTTTTAGGGGAATCTGTACTTGAGCACAGTAGTATTACTGAACTCTGTAACCCCCTCAGGTTCAGGAACTGCTAACACCTAATCAGGGGTTAGTGGGCCTGTTTCCTGAGTGCAATTGAAGCCTGCATAAAAAGGCTGCTTGGCCCTGCCCTTTTGAGGCTTTCTTAACCAGGGCTCCACACATCAAACAGTAAGTGAGGTTTTGAGGGTTTCTTTGTTTGGTGTTTTTTGTTACATTGCTAGCTCTCTGACTGGGAGCACTTCACAGGGTTTTGTGTATCATTTCTTAAAGCAAGGTTAAATTCCTTTTTGCTGTTTTAGGGGAATCTGTACTTGAGCACAGTAGTATTGCTGAACTCTGTAACCCCCTCAGGTTCAGGAACTGCTAACACCTAATCAGGGGTTAGTGGGCCTGTTTCCTGAGTACAATTGAAGCCTGCATAAAAAGGCTGCTTGGCCCTGCCCTTTTGAGGCTTTCTTAAGCAGGGCTCCACACATCAAACAGTAAGTGAGGTTTTGAGGGTTTCTTTGTTTGGTGTTTTTTGTTACATTGCTAGCTCTCTGACTGGGAGCTCTTAAAAGGGTTTTGTGTATATTTTTTAAAGCAAGGTTAAATTCCTTTTTGCTGTTTTAGGGGAATCTGTACTTGAGCACAGTAGTATTACTGAACTCTGTAACCCCCTCAGGTTCAGGAAC
Source organism: Ichthyophis bannanicus (assembly GCA_033557465.1). Classification (NCBI taxonomy): domain Eukaryota; kingdom Metazoa; phylum Chordata; class Amphibia; order Gymnophiona; family Ichthyophiidae; genus Ichthyophis; species Ichthyophis bannanicus. The sequence goes on along the minus strand of CM066036.1, from coordinate 521,219,568 downwards.
TGCTAACACCTAATCAGGGGTTAGTGGGCCTGTTTCCTGAGTGCAATTGAAGCCTGCATAAAAAGGCTGCTTGGCCCTGCCCTTTTGAGGCTTTCTTAACCAGGGCTCCACACATCAAACAGTAAGTGAGGTTTTGAGGGTTTCTTTGTTTGGTGTTTTTTGTTACATTGCTAGCTCTCTGACTGGGAGCTCTTAAAAGGGTTTTGTGTATATTTTTTAAAGCAAGGTTAAATTCCTTTTTGCTGTTTTAGGGGAATCTGTACTTGAGCACAGTAGTATTACTGAACTCTGTAACCCCCTCAGGTTCAGGAACTGCTAACACCTAATCAGGGGTTAGTGGGCCTGTTTCCTGAGTGCAATTGAAGCCTGCATAAAAAGGCTGCTTGGCCCTGCCCTTTTGAGGCTTTCTTAACCAGGGCTCCACACATCAAACAGTAAGTGAGGTTTTGAGGGTTTCTTTGTTTGGTGTTTTTTGTTACATTTGCTAGCTCTCTGACTGGGAGCTCTTAAAAGGGTTTTGTGTATATTTTTTTAAAGCAAGGTTAAATTCCTTTTTGCTGTTTTAGGGGAATCTGTACTTGAGCACAGAAGTATTGCTGAACTCTGTAACCCCCTCCAGGTTCAGGAACTGCTAACACCTAATCAGGTGTTAGTTCCCTCCCTACCCACCCCGACTCCCACCCACCCCTAGTGAGCAGTCTTGCTTTATAGGGCACCTCCCCCTTTATCAAATCACAGTGAATTGGACCAGCACATTTTGAATATAATTAAAGAGATTTAACTGCTTTTTCTCTGAAAGGACAGCTGCGAATCCAGCTGGTACTTCGTAGATCTCTCTCTTTTGCTTTAACAGATACCTAATCTCCACAAACAGAACAATGGCTGGAAAAATCGTATTGCTAAAGCTGTTGCCCCCGTTACAGCTTCTGCCTCGGTCCAGACAGAGGCCCTATTGCTAGTTGAAGAACCAGTTCCATGTGCAGGGTGCCTGCATGCTGAAGCTCTGAGGAAACAAGTGGAGGAACTCAGAGAGGAGGTGGCGAGGCTGAGGAGCATTCAAGACAGTGAGAAGTACATTGATGAGATGCTGCTTGCAGCAACCAGGCTCTCCAGCACAGGAGAAGATGGGTGTCAACAGAATGTCGATGGTTGGACAAAAGTCACCAGAGCCTGCAAAATCACCAATCCAACTTCTCCAGCCCTTGAATTGAAGAACCATTATGCAGCCCTGGAAGTGGAGGAGGTGAAAGCATCCTGGAAAGGGAAGAACCAGAGTTCAAGTACCCCATAGTTGCAGAATCAGTGACCAGAAGGAAACGAAGGGTAGTGGTGGTTGGAGACTCTCTTCTGAGGGGTACTGAGGCGTCCATCTGCCGACCAGACTTGATGTCCAGAGAGGTATGCTGTCTGCCTGGTGCCAAGATCCAAAATGTTACGGAGAATTTGCCGAGACTCATCAAGCCCACTGACTATTACCCAATGTTGCTAATCCATGTTGGAACAAATGATACTGCCAGGTATACCTCGGAACGTATCAAAAGTGACTTCATGGCTCTGGGACAGAGGGTGAAGCAGGTAGGTGCACAGGTGGTGTTCTCTTCAATCCTCCCTGTTGAGGGTAAAGGCCAAGGCAGAGAGGCTCGCATCCTGGAGATTAATGCATGGCTGCGTGGATGGTGTCTTCGAGAGCGTTTTGGTTTCCTAGACCATGGGATGCTGTTCCAAGGGTTGCAGAGCAGAGATGGCATCCATCTGTCCAAGAAAGGTCAACACATCTTTGGTAGTAGACTGGCTAATCTACTGAAGAGGGCTTTAAACTAGGTTCGTTGGGGATGGGTGAAGAAAGCCCCCAGGTAAGTGAAAGCCCCCAGGTAAGTGATACATTAAATACCTTTATGGAAATGGGTAACAGGGGTAACATATGGAAAGCAGTGTGTATTAATGCCCATAGCATGGGAAATAAGATCTCTGAAGTTGAAGCTTTGGTGGGAGTGGCTGACTTAGATTTAGTGGCAGTTACAGAAACATGGTTCACAGAAAACCATGACTGGGATGTAACTATACCTGGCTATACTTTATTCAGAAAGGACAGGGTAGGAAGAAGGGGAGGAGGAGTAGCACTATATGTAAAAACTACTATTAAAGCTTTGGAATTACAGAGCTTAAAAGGGAGAGAGGAGGCATTGTGGGTTAAACTAGAAAGAGGGAAAGAGAAATCTATTTGCATTGGTGTGATATACAGACCTCCCTCACAAGAGGAAGAGGTGGACAGAGAGTTAATTGAAGACATACGCAGCATTGCTAGGAAAGGGGAAGTGCTACTGCTAGGAGATTTCAATATGCCAGATGTTGATTGGCACTTTCCTGCTGCAGTATCATCTAGGAGTAAGGAGATCCTGGATTCTCTACAGGGAGAACTATTCAGGCAATTGGTAACAGACCCCACACGTGAAGGGGCAATACTGGACTTGGTGCTTACCAATGGTGAAAGTGTTTCTGATGTTGTAGTGGGAGATCATTTTGCATCCAGTGATCACCAGATGGTGTGGTTCAGTATTAGGACTAGGGCTGTTAGAATCCATTCCAAGGTGAAGATCTTAGACTTTAGGAAGACTAACTTTGCGAAGATGGGCCAATACCTCAGGGAGTCGTTAGTGGGATGGGACCAGCTGGGGAATGTAGAACAACAGTGGGCAAAACTGAAAGGGGGTATTTTAAAGGCAACCAACCTTTTTGTTAAAATGGTAAATAAAGGCAAAAGGAACAGGAGACCGCTATGGTTTTCAAAGGAAGTAGCTGAAAAAGTGAAGAAAAAGAGGGAGGCCTTCATGAAATACAAGAGATCACAGAGAAAGGAAGACAGGCATCTGTATTTGGAAAAACTTAGAGAAGCTAGCAAAGTAGTCAAGAAGGCAAAGATTCAAAAGGAGGAGGAAATAGCCAATGCAATAAAATGGGGAGATAAGACATTTTTCAGATATATTAGTGAGAAGAGGAAGGGCAAAAGTGGTATTGTCAGACTCAAGGGTACAGGGGGGGAATATGTAGAAGCTGATAAGGATAAAGCGGAATTGCTTAACAAATATTTTTGTTCTGTGTTCACAGATGAAGAACCAGGAGCAGGACCTCAGAAAACACCCACAAATAAGAACAGAAGCGAGGGACATCTTGAACAATTTTCAGAAGACTGTGTTCGTGAGAAACTAGCTCAACTTAAAGTAGACAAAGCGATGGGACCGGATGGGATACACCCTAGAATACTGAGGGAACTTGGGGACGTTCTAGCAGCTCCACTGACTGACCTTTCAATGCCTCGTTGGAGTCGGGAGTGGTGCCAAAGGACTGGAGAGAGGCTCATGTGGTGCCTTTACACAAAAGCGGAAGTAAGGATGTGGTTGAAAACTACAGGCCGGTTAGTTTAACTTCGGTGGTGAGTAAATTAATGGAAACGCTGTTGAAAGAGAAAATAGTGAGGTTTCTGGAGTCCAGCGGATTACAGGATCCGAGGCAGCATGGATTCACCAGAGGCAGGTCTTGTCAGACAAATATGATTGATTTCTTTGACTGGGTGACCAGGGAGTTGGACCGAGGGAGAGCTCTAGATGTGGTGTATTTAGATTTCAGTAAAGCCTTTGACACTGTTCCTCACAGGCGACTTATAAACAAACTGAGCACCAAAGGGATGGACCCTAAAGTTACTGCTTGGGTTAGAAATTGGTTGGGTGGGAGGCGACAAAGAGTACAAGTAAATGGAGCTCACTCTGAGGAGAAGGATGTTACCAGTGGTGTGCCCCAGGGATCTGTCCTTGGTCCGATTCTTTTTAACATCTTTGTTAGTGATATAGCGGAAAGGCTGTCTGGTAAGGTTTGCCTCTTTGCGGATGATACCAAAATCTGCAATAAAGTAGACACCCAGGAAGGTGTAGATAACATGAGGAGGGATCTAGCTAAGCTTGAAGAATGGTCTAGAATTTGGCAGCTGGGATTTAATGTTAAAAAATGTAAGGTCATGCATTTGGGCTGCAGCAATCCAAGGGAGCAATACAGCATAGGAGGTGAAGTACTTTTGTCCACTAAAGAAGAGCGGGACCTAGGCGTAGTTGTGTCCGATGATCTTAAGTAGCTAAACAGGTAGAAAAGGCGACGGCAAAAGCTAGAAGGATGCTTGGGTGCATACGGAGAGGAATGGCTAGCAGAAAAAAGGAGGTGATAATGCCTCTGTATAAGTCTTTGGTTCGACCTCATTTGGAGTATGGTGTGCAATTCTGGAGACCGCACCTTCAAAAGGATGTGAACAGGATGGAGTCGGTGCAGAGGGTTGCTACTAAGATGATTAGTAGTCTTCATTATAAAGCATATGAGGACAGACTTAAGGATCTTAATATGTACACCTTAGAGGAAAGGCGGGATAGAGGTGATATGATTGAGATGTTTAAATACCTCCGTGGCATAAATGTTCAGGGAGAGAGCCTCTTTCAATTGAAAGCAAGTTCTGCGACGAGGGGACATGGGATGAGGGTGAAGGGAGATAGATTCAGGAGTGATATGCGGAAATATTTCTTTATGGAAAGAGTAGTGGATCCGTGGAATAGTCTCCCAGTGGAGGTGGTAGAGATGAGGACAGTAACTGAATTCAAAAAAGCATGGGACCAACACAGAGGATCTCTAAAGGTAAAAAGTGGACTGTTGTAGTTATGGAAGGACAGACTAGATGGGCCTTGTGGTCTTTTTCTGTCATCATGTTTCTATGTTTCTATATAAAAAGGGGGTAGTGAATCTAAAAATTAGCTAACCTATCTGGACAAACAACTCTTGTTAAACGAGTGTCGTACTGAACAGACATCAAATATGTGAAAAGATATAATAAAAAAGCAGCTGCATTCAGAATCAAATGATTGGCTGATAAAACAGCAAAAAATAAGCATCGCTTAATTATACCATATAAACAAAAAGTTAAAAAGGTTAAAAAAAGAGTTAAAAAACAGCGATACATGCTCTAACAGCACTGACAAAAAAACAACCCTTCATGATGTGCTAATTATTGGCGTACTTAAAAACATAAAAATAAATGGAAAAGAATATTCCTTAGTGATATACATATATAGTATGGCCAACCCGGCCCAAAAAATCGCTAGGCTATAATATCTTAGAGCATCACTCAAAAAGGGGGGCCAGAACCCATCAAATTCGGCACAAGGAAACTGCTAGTATTGTGTATATAAAGTAGCCAGCATTACCCGGCTGTGGGATCAAAAAACACAACTTAAAGGGACAGAAAAACAGCCAGACTGGCAGATAGCAACTGCTCGTGTCGTATTCTAGAGTTTTAAACCATTTCTTTGTAACATACCACTTTCTTTTTACACTACACCAGCAGTTGCCTTTGCTGCATTCGACGGATCCCGGTCCCCCTTTTGAGTGACACTCTAGAATACGACACGAGCAGTTGCTATCTGCCGGTCTGGCTGTTTTTCTGTCCCTTTAAGTTGTGTTTTTTGATCCCACAGCCGGGTAATGCTGGCTACTTTATATACACAATACTAGCAGTTTCCTTGTGCCGAATTTGATGGGTTCCGGCACCCCTTTTTGAGTGATGCTCTAAGATATTATAGCCTAGCGATTTTTTGGGCCGGGTTGGCCATACTATATATGTATATCACTACGGAATATTCTTTTCCATTTATTTTTATGTTTTTAAGTACGCCAATAATTAGCACATCATGAAGGGTTGTTTTTTTGTCAGTGCTGTTAGAGCATGTATCGCTGTTTTTTAACTCTTTTTTTAACCTTTTTAACTTTTTGTTCATATGGTATAATTAAGCGATGCTTATTTTTTGCTGTTTTATCAGCCAATCATTTGATTCTGAATGCAGCTGCTTTTTTATTATATCTTTTCACATATTTGATGTCTGTTCAGTACGACACTCGTTTAACAAGAGTTGTTTGTCCAGATAGGTTAGCTAATTTTTAGATTCACTACCCCCTTTTTATATATGACATTTTCACAACATGGTTTCTTGTTTTTATGATCAATTGCTCATTTCCAATTCTGTTTAATTTTGTAATTGATTTTATTTTGTTGTTTTAGAATTTACTATGGATATGCGATGTGTCATTAAGTTTTTATGTTTTCATTACATATATGTATTAGTTTTAGTATTTTTTAGTAGTTTTAAGTGTATGTACTTTTGCTTGTCCTGGTCTGGGTTTCCCATTCTTTTTCTTTTTTACTGTATGGTTTGGTTACTACTTGCACCTGATTTGGTATTTGTATTTTAATATGTCTGTTGTTTTTCAGCATTATTAACCACGTTATTGGTTATATGTTCCTATGCGCTTCATCTACTGTATTGGTTTTACACATTGTGTGAGTATAATATGATATACATATTTTTGATGTTTGTCCTTTTTAAATTATTTATGTTGATTTTATACCTTTGAGTTTATATTTATACTTCTATGTTTTTATTATGTTTTATTGAGATATATTGTTTTTAATTTGTTTGCAGTTCTCTAGCCCCCTGATGAAGGCTTTCGCCGAAACGCGTCGGGGTTTTGGTTTTCAATAAAGCGCAAGTGACCCACAATCTGCCTGCTCTGTGTTGATCCTCGGTGCTCCCTGAAGAGGAGAGTTTTTATCTTCTTTCTAAATGCAGAGAGGTTCTTGTTGTTGCGTACTATGGTTGGGAGTGAGTTCCAAAGTGAAGGTGCATAAAGGTCGAATGCACGGTTACAAGTTTGCAGATTAAATTTTGCTCTGTCATGTGGTACCATGAGTGTATTGCTTATGGTCTGTCATGTTGGTCTTCCAGAGTTCACCCGGGGTAGCAGGGTTTGCAGGTGAGATGGTAGCTGTTGGTGAAGGGCTTTATGTATGAGAACCAGTGTTTTATATTTTATACGTGCTTCAAGTGGAAGAATGTAAAGATCTCTTAGGACTGGGGTTATGTGATCATGTTTCTTTACCCTCTGTATGATCCTTGCTGTTGTGTTAAGGGTAGTCCATAGTGGATTGAAGGTGTTGGTGGTGAGTCCTTGTTAGATCGCATTGCAATAGTCTCAGTGGGGTAGTGTCATTGCTTGCATAACTGTGGGTCAATGAGTGGTCTGAGTCTTTGTACCTTCTTTGCTTTGTAGAATACTGCTCTTGTGGTTTTTGCAATCTGCTATTTAAATGAAAGGCTCTTATCAAGGTTGATTCCCAGATATTTTATTTGAGGTTGAACTTTTATTTTAGTTGTGCCTAGGGTGAGGAATGGTGGAGGAGCAAAGGATAGATCCTTGGTAACAAACAACACTTCTGTTTTTTTAAGGTTTATGGTGAAATTGCTTTCTTATAGCCATCTGGAGACATCATTAAAGCAGTTCATTAGCTTGGGGTTTGTCGGATTAGTGGTTGTGATGGGTCCATACAGCATGATGTCATCCGCATACAGGTGGTAGTTGATATTGTGGGACCGTATTATTGCACAGAGGGGTTGAAAATAGATGTTGAAGAGAGTGGCTGAGAGCGAGGATCCTTGGGGTTCTCCTTGAGTTTGCTTAAAGGGGGGGGGGGGAGGTAGTAGAGCTGGTTCAAATGAGTTGATATCTGTTGGTCAGATATGATCGGAACCATTGCAATACTTTGTCTTGTATGCCAATCTCTTGTAGTCTGTATAGGAGGATGTCATGTGCAACTGTGTCAAATGCCGCAGAAATATCCAGGAAGATGAGCGCATAGCCAGCCTGTTTGGCCTGAATCCCTTTGGTGAGAGTGTTTAAGAGAGCAACCATAAGAGTTTTGACGCCATGGGATGGGCGGAATCCATGTTGCTGCGGATCAAGAGTGTTGTTGTTTTCTAGGTGTTCTTGCAGTTGTTGTTGGACTGTTTTCTCTATTATCTTCACTGTGAATGGTAGGCTTGCTATTGGTCTGAATGATGTGGGATCCAATGGGTCGAGTTCTGGTTTCTTGAGGGCTGGTCATATGGTGAAAGCTTTTAGGTTGCTGGGCATTTTACCTTGCTCGAATGAAACATTTACTATGTTTGCTAGTGCATTACTCAGTTCCTGTTTTGATTTTTTTATCCACTCTACCGGGCAAGGGTCAAGTGGGGAGGTTGTGGTGTTTAGTTCTGCTATGATGGTTTCAATTCTTTCTTTAGAGATTGTCGCAAATGTTTCCCAGTCAATGTTTGTGGTAGCAGTGGGGGTATTTAGTGTTGGTATGGTACGCGAGCTGGGTTGTTGTTGAAACTGCTTATACTGTGCTGCCAGTTGCTGTGGTGGCAGGTCTGGGAGTTGGCTCACAGAGTTTGGGGTTTTCATTAGTCTTTTGACAATATCAAACAGTTTGCTTGGTCTGTTGATTGATGACATGATAATCTTCTTGTGGTATGCTCTCCTTGCATTATCTGTTTCAATGCGGTATTCATCATGTAGTTTACTCTGTTTCATTCCTCGATTTTCTCTATCTTCTCTCAATTCATCTAAGCTGTGTCTTCAGTTTCCTTAGGGTGGGTGTATACCAGCGTGCCATTATTGGTCTTGTTCTGTTTCCTCTGTGGGTTGATGTTGCTTGAGCTGCTGATGTAATTACGACATTCCAGTTGTTAGTTAGGTCTTCTATTTCAATCAAATCAGACTGTATGTTTGGGAGAATTTGTTTTAAGAATTCTTCCTTATTGAAAGGTTTGAATCTTCTTGTCATCTATTCTTTTTCCTTAATGGGTGAGTGTTGGTATGAACTAGTGAAGGTAATAAGATGGTGGTCAGACCATGGGACAGGTGTGGCCTTTGTATTGTTTCCCATGGTGGTTGGTGAGTTAAGGAAGATGAGGTCAAGGGTGTTACCTTTCTGATGAGTTGGCTCTTGGATAATTTGTTTTAGTTCCATCGCCTTTGTTGCTTCGTGGAACACATTAACTTGTGATTCCTGTAGGGATGGGAGATTGAAGTCGCTGAGGATTATCTGTTCCTTCGTGGTGTTAGAGATGTCCGTCACTTGCTTGAGAATGTCAGATAGGTCTGAATTCAATGACGGTGTTCGATATACCAGGCATATTGTGAGGTGTCTATTTGTGATTGTGATTATGTCTGATTCCTCTGTGGTTTCCGATGCATAGTTCTGGAAGCATAGGTTGGATTTGGCTAGTATGGCCATTCCCCCTCCTCTGGCGTGGGTCCGGGAGCAGTTGTAGAGACTGTATCCTTGTGGTGTTAGCTGGTTCATAAGTACTGTGTCAGTTTCCATCAGCCATGTTTCAGTTATGCAGAATATATCAATATTGAGGGAGGTGATGATATCTTGGAGCATCGGGAGTTTATTCCTTACTGAGCGTGCATTTATCAGGGAGATTAGCAGTTTCTGTGAGGTAGTAGGTGGTGTAGTGTGTTCTGAGGTGATAGGAATAGGTTTGAGCCTTCTGTTTGGGTGACTTTTAGTGATATCAGTTGATAATGTTTGTTTTTGGGGCTTAATATGTGTTAGGTAATTTGAGTTGATTATAGGGATTGCCTGGAGGTAGCTGTAGTATTGTGTGTAAGGGGGTGTGGTTATCAGGTATGGTGGCATGACTATAGCTATATCACTACCTTTGTTCCAGTATTCATATTCTGCCGCATGATCCTTTGTAGTCTCGTTTTCTGGTCTTGGGTGCCGTCCAGCTGGTGTCTGGATCCTTTCAAGTTCTCAGCATTCTTGGTGTGTCCGTCTTTGTGTCCCGCCTAAGGGCCATGCCAAACGGCCCTCTGGCGAGGCCCTCAGGTGCGGGCCCACCAGGTGCGGGCGGGCCCGTTGATGGTACATTTATTTATAGGCCTCCCACTGCCCGGATTGGGAAGGAGCTTTTCCCACTCAGGCGCTCAACCTTGATCAGGGGAGCTGGGCTTCGTTGATGGTGAGTGCAGCTGCTGCCTGGGATGGTGAGTGAAGCTGCCACCTTTATCTGCTGCTTGCTGGACCTCCCACTGCCCGGGACGGTGAGTGAAGCTGCCACCTTTATCTGCTGCTTGCTGGGCCTCCCACTGCCCCGATTGGGCAGGAGCTTCTGAGTGGGAGGCTTTCCCGCTCAGGCGCTCAACCCCGATCGGGGGAGCTGGGCTTCGTGGATGGTGAGTGCGGCTGCTGCCTTTATCTGCAATAACATCCAAAGGCACCAATAATATCCAAAGGCACCAAAGAGGGGAAGGGCAGCGTTCTCAGTGGTTTAAATGCTCCAGGTCACTTATAGGAGAAAAGAGCAGCAGCAGTAGAGAAATTCCGACATGGGGCCTCAAGCTCCAAGATCCTGAGATCCTACAACCTGGGACCTCTGGGCTCTCGATCCATTGACCCCAGATCAGTGGTGGGATTCAGCCAGTTGAGCCCGGTTCAGACAAACCAGTTCCTGCCATGGGCTGCGTTCACTGAAATGGGCCGAAAATGGCATCCTGATGCCGGCGCTGCACTGGCAGGAATTCCCCCACCCGCCAGTGATTTGACAGCATCATGGGACGCCCCCAATGCCATCAAACCACTGGTGGGTAGGGGGATCGGGCCGCTGGGCCACCAGGAAGTTGCTGCCCTGTGGATGCTGCCAGTGGCCTGAGCATGCGGTCACCGGCAATGCAAATTTGTGCCGTGATTGATCTGAACTGATTCCTCTTCGGATTGAATCCCACCACTGTCCCAGACCACTGGGTAAGAGAGCCTCTGAGTTGGGATCCTCTGATCCAGAACTCTCAAGTCAGAGAACCTTTGACTGGGAACTCTCACCTTAAGGAGTCTCTGATCTGGGACCTCTGAGCCAGAAAGCCTTTGATCCAGGATTCCTGGGCCTGAAACCATAGGATCCATGACACCCTTCTACTAAGCCCACCATCCCCAATGCACACACCACCCTTAAAATCATCCACAAAGTCCCCACTCCCAAAGCACCTCAACTCACTGAACCCATCACTCAATTCTCTCTGCCCACTAACAGCCATGTCTCTATTCAGTTTTCTCCACTAAGCCCATCACTCCATGTTATGGATGAATGAAGCAATGGCCTTTTCTGCCTTGAGGTGGGTGATGCTGAAACGTTAGCATATCAACAGTGTTGATAACTTCTCTCCAGGAGAGATCCACTAGTCAAATCCAGAGTTGTTGAATGTCAGCATGTTCTACTGAAGCAGGAGAAGATATTTTTTAAGTTACTTTCTACATAATTTAGATAAAGAGGACTCTGGTTTCATTATAGACTTGTGAGCCATTGTAGACTCAGCAGCTGCTATCCAGATAAATGTCAGCCAGTGCGATATTCAGCAGCAATATCCAGATAGTGCCACAAAATATTTCCTGTTACTGGCTCAGCACTATCTAGATAGTGCCATGTTGTCTGTGGGCAGAGTGAGGGCAGTCTAAGAGGTATCCAGTGGTGATTTTCAGATTGCTAAGAAACTGCATAAAGTTCGGCCAAAAAAGCAGGCCTAACTTTATATGATTTTGCTATTCGGACAGCGACTGAATATCACCATTATCCAGATAGCCTGCAACAGTTACCGCTGAAACCAAATATTCAGTAGAAGCTGCTATCTGGACACTTCTGCTGAATATTTGGTTTCATTCATGCTCCTAAACAGTAAATTGAGTATTTTATTTTGTATATAGTTATGGTAACGTTGCTCTTGTTGCCACTTTTTACCATGTAAATATGTTCCACTGTTTTAATGTAAAGTTCTTGTTTTGTTCAAAGTTAATTATAAACTGCCACTGATCTCTGGAAGTGGCGGTATACAAAAGCTAACAAATAAATAAATAAATAAATAATTGCGCCGGCGGAAGCCAGCATAAAAAAAATTGCTGACTGCTGCAGGCTTAATATCAGCCCATCAGGGCCTAAGTTACTAAAGTATATTTCATTCTGAACCTATGGGGGAAAAAAAGCTTAGTAAATCATGCCCTCAGTGAAAGTATTTTGAATTCTTTATGCTACTACATTTTTGATGTAAGACTTTGATTTAGGTTTTTGATATAAACTGCACATAGATATTTTTGAACATGTCTGCTGTGACACTTGCTAGCATTATGAAAATCATAAATTATTTTTATGAGGTAAATGATTCTAAACACGATCTATGTCTTTGCAGAGACTGTCTTCTGATATGTCTAGCACTGATACCTTTATAACAACTCCTTTTGTAAAAATGTCCTTTTGAGGATTTTTCTGATTCTCCTTTATTTATAGGAAGTGGATTCTTGTGCCATAATATTCAACATATCTTTTAAAAGACCAACAAAAATATATTATCAAAATAAAAGACTCCTCTAATATAAATGTGGAAGCTGATTCTGAGAGGGGCACATCCGGGTCGTCCAGACAGCTGAAAGTTTTATGCGACCGTTTTGTACCTGATTCTTCAACCACGGGAGCTATACACTCCCACAGTTTATTTATTTATTTATTTAACTGTATTTATATCCCACTTTTCACCGGGTCAAAGCGGTTTGACATAAAAGGGGGGGGGGGCATCACCAGGGGGACAATCAAGTTGATATAGCGAGGGAGAGGGGCCGTCACCAGGGGTTAACATAGTTGATCTTTACAGAGAGTAAAAGTATTAGTTGACATTTTACGGAAGTCTCTTAGATGGTTGCTGGGGAGTAGGTCAGAGGACTTTGGTGGACGGTTATTGAGAGCTGTCTGTTTCTGGTCTAAGATATTTATGAAACAGGATGGTTTTTAGCTGTTTCCAGAATGTGGAGAGGTCTTTCTTTGGTGCTTCGGATCTGGCTCGGGAGTGAGTTCCAGAGGGAGGGTGCATATAGTTCAAATGCTCTGTTGCATGTTTGCTGGTTGAATTTAGTTCGTTCATGGGGGATAGTGAGAGTGTTGTTTGTGGTTTGACAGGTTGGTCTGTTGATAGTAGGGTGAGGTAATAGGGTCCATAGTTGTGTGGTTTGGGTTTGGGTTTGATGGCGGGCTTTGTGGATAAGTAGGAGGGATTTGTATTTAATCCTTGCTTCGAGGGGCAGGATGTGGCGTTCTCTCAGGACTGGGGTGATGTGATCGTGTTTTTTTGCCTTCTGGATCATTCTTGCAGTGGTGTTTAAGGCAGTTCATAGTGGTTTGGTGTGGGTGGCTGGTAGTCCGTGATAAATTGCATTGCAGTAGTCTAGGTGGGGGAGCGTCATGGCCTGCATGACTGTTCTGTAGTCCTGTGGATCGATGAGTGATCTGAGCCGTTGTACTGTCTTTGCTTTGTGGAATATTGTTCTGGCCGTCTTTTTGATCTGTTGTTTAAATGTAAGTGTTTGATCAATGATGATTCCTAAGTATCTTAAGTGTGGTTGTACTTTTATTTGGGTGGCTCCTAATGTGATGTGTGGCGGTGGGGTGTAGTTTGGATCCTTGGTCACAATTAGGGCTTCTATTTTTTTTGGAGACATTAATAAAGCAGTCTGATAGGTGATTGTTTGTTGGGTTTGTGGTTTTGATGGGTCCGTAAAGCATTATGTTGTCTGCGTAGATGTGGTAGTTGATGTTGTGAGTGCGTGTTACTGAGCAGAGTGGCTGTAGGTAGATATTGAAGAGCATCGCTGTTAGTGTGGAGCCTTGGGGTACTCCTTGGTGCTGTCGAAAGGGGGGGGGGAGGTTGCTGTGCTTGTGCGGATTAGTTGTTGTCTATTGGTCAGTTGGTCTATTGGACTGTTGCAGAATCAGGGTGCATAGATGGCCCAATGTGTCCCCTATCCAGACAGTGGAGACGTCCTGAGCATTGCCCGTCCAGCCCTCTTGTGCTGGAGCTGTGGCGTCCCATCGCCATGGCACCGGCACATCCAGCAGGAGTCCCCGATGTCCTACATGAGCTGGTGCTCCATTTCCCTGCAATCTGATCCTTGGCAGGTGCAGCCAGGACCAGGATCCAGAATGAAGCAGTGTGTCACCCCCGCCGTGGTGCAATGTCTGTGGGGGTGCTGCAGGCTGCCTTGTAGTCCATGCCTGATGCTTATTCCACCTTGGAGGTAGAATAAGTCAGGCATCCAGCTGGCAGCCGGTGGATGTACAGGGCCTTGACCTGAATAGGCCCTGTACATGCAGGTGTTTGGGCCCACACCAGCACAACCCCATCCAGCGCTCCCTGCACATAAGTCCTGTACATGCGGGGAGCATACTTTCCTGAATATGGTCCTGGGCCTAAATGGGGGTTGGACGTCCAACCCTGCTATTCACAGTTCTGAATTGGGTCCATAATGGATTAATTTATAGTATGGTTTTAATTTAAAATATTCTTGATTGGACATATTTTGCATTTGAAAACCTTTCCTCATAGTTTCCAGGCAAACTTGTTAGTATTTGGACGTCTATAGTATTTCAGAAATCATGGCTTGTCCCAAGACTAACAAACAGGCAGATTTGTTTTTTTTCCCATGACTTATGATGATGTCACATCATGAAACAAAACTCAACGACTAGGAATTGTAATCAAATTGTATCTTCATGGACTCATGAAGTGGCATTTTAGAAAGAATGTCCAGGTGCAATCTTAAACATCCAAGGCAAAATGTCTGAGAGAATTTACATTTCAGCCCAGTTTTAGAAACATGGATATCCCCAAATGGACAGTCACAGGAAAGGCTTCTTGGACATTTTGGCTGGCATTTTCTAAAAGGGGAAATCCATGTTCATTGACACTACAGACACTCAGACGTGAGGTGGTGGGCTAGTAATCTGTTTGGGGTTTGTATTTACGTGCTGGTTCGTTGCCCAGGAAGTATTGATGGTGACAATAATGGTACATTGTGCTCTTCCCCCTTGTAGCATTGCTGCCATGAAACAAGCGTTTTTTTGCTCCTTAACCATGGTCGGGAGCAGGCATAGGCATGGATGCCCCTCCCCAGCTAGGACATGACATGCTTGTGCTGTTCTGAATCATACCACGACGTGCACCTCCTTTACTCTGCCCAAGCCACACCTTCACCACATCCCCATTCTTCTTTGACATCCTCGCGCTAGGGACGTGTAGAAACCTGGCTTCTAAAATGACTGCAGAGATGCCCTTGTGACTTGCCTATCTGTATACCCTTTATCAGCCATCTAAACCACTAATAAATCTTCTAAAATAATCCCCTTATTCTAGAAAATTTTAGAGCAGCCTAGAGGGATTTATACATGGAGCGTTCAGCATATTACCCTTTTCCAATCTACTGAAAAGACATTCTAGTGAAAGGAATATTTTGTTCCCTCTAATAGAGTTTTATTCCCATGCATAATGTTTTGTCCACTGCCAAATTTCAGAGAATAGCGGTCTCAGTGAATAGCTGTTAACCAGATTTCTTTGGAGGGTAGTTTTCATGCAGCCTGCATTGTTGCAGTCTGTGGTACTTTTTAGCTGTGGCTTTTGCATCAGTTTTGAATGTGAAAGTACATACATTCTCTCGCACCTAACATTGCCGTATTTGTACTCCCTTTTTCTATGAGAACTTTTTCAACTAAAACTATGAGGGCTTTTGCAACCTCTACCCTAACTCCATCCTTGAAAACGCCTCAGCTCAGTGTGAGTACAAATGCACGTATGCGGAACATTATGCGTTCTTCTAGCTGCACACAGGATGGGCAATTTTCAATAGCCCACAGCCAGGAGTAAAATACTCATTTACCCATGGATATGGCTTTGAAATTTGCCTTCCCAGTAATCTATATTGAAGACTGGCACGTGAAACTTTGGTGCAATGTTTTCTTCTCCTACAGCCACTGAATTTTCCTTTTTGTACAAGCACTGAAGTTGTGCTTCACCTCTGATCAGACTGTCAAACCATGGCACAACTGAACTCTGCACTTGGCCTTTCAGTCTTCCGTGCACTTCTTTGCATCCAGGTTGAATAGCTAATTACCTCATTACCATGTTGTTTGAATACTCACAGCTTATTATAATATAATTTTAATAGCACCAGACTACTATCTGGTAGCCATTTGTGTGCAGGTAATGCTAGTGCCAATCCCTTCTCTGCATTGTGGTGTGACAGTCAGTATGCATAGATGTCATACTAACTAAGCTAACATTTCTGCATCGATCCTATAGATTGTAAAGCCCTCCACAGACAGAAACTACCTGCTGTACTTGAATTTAACTCCCCTTGAGCTACTGCTGAAAAGGTGTAAGCGAAATCCAAATCTGCTTCTCCCCTCCATCCCTCTTCTCAGATCAGTACCACTGTTGTGCACATTGAAGCAAGCAGAGGAAAGGTATCTTACCTACCCTATTTTTACCCCTTACTATCATCAGCGCTCCATTTCTTGCTTCCTCAGGATCCACTCTCCTGTTTTTTTCTCCTGTAAATATTCCTCCTGCCTCTTCCTCCTTCCCCGACATTCATCTTTTCTGCCTCTTTCCCTGTTTCTGCCACCTGCCTCTCCCTACTCCCTCCAATATACAACCCTGCTGCCTATCTCTCTCACCATGTGCCCATTGCCTCTTACCTCTCCTACCGCTGCCACTCCCCTCTTCCACAGTACCACAGTACCCATCCATCTCTGCTGTCTCTCGCCCTGCTCTATAGGTCCCCCAGCATCCGATCCCTGCCTGCCAGACCATTTGGAATCATATCAGCTGAGTAGTCTGCTGTTAAATAGGAATCCCATTAGACATTTTCAAGTATGTCACAGAGGAAACATTCCTATGCTTTAAGTCTGCACCACCTGCCAGACCTATTTATCTAAAAATCTTTAATCTGATCAGGCATTGTACTTTCATTCTGGTTACAAGTATTTTTTATATATCAGCAGATTGCATGCTTTCAAACTGGGCTGGCATATTTTTTACAGGAGAGACTTCTACAGATCGCTTATAGATTGCTTTTTCACTGCAGTCACTGCTAATACCATGGGAACAATTACCCTAGATTTGCCTGTTGAAAATCTGGTAGCCTTAGTGCAGATTTTCTGTCAGGTCACTGACTCAGTACTTTTTTGAAGTGTGGTAAATTGCTTTCTTTACTCCAGTGCAGCAGGAGTGGAATGTGAGGTTGCTACAGGCCCTAAACCAGAACCTTTTTTTCAGGAAATCACCACTGATCCCAGTTACATATATAAATATGTCACCACTCATGAACATGTCCTTGAATCATTGTTAGTCAAGAAAACAATGAAATGTGCATAAAAAATACATCAAATTGCACACCATAAAGATCCTGGATGACTCAACTTACATAGTATCAAAAGGAATGCTATGTGATCTCCCTGTCAGCAGTTTCAGGGAACAAACTCAAACTACTACATATAGAAGTCTGCTATTGATAAAATAGGAAGAGCACTAATCGGATAACCATATTCTGGATTAGGTTTTGTAAATATCCCAATAGTATATTTAGACATAGTTTCACAGACTTTCTGGCAGAAGAAATATTTTTGGAATAAACCTCTAAAGCTGACTCAATAGATTCAAAAGGGAAAATATCCAGGAAGGATTTTTCACAGAGCTCAAGAACAATCACAGTTTGCACCTGTCTGAAAACAGGAACTAAGATCACCGGAACTACAAGACCATTAAGAGGATACTGGCTAATGGTAGCTCTCCCCCAGAGACATAATAGCTCCTCCTGCAAGATGTTTGTCTTCTAACTCAAGGGTAATTGGTTTGAGGACATGCTGTAACACTTGCAGGGGAAAAAAAAAATTCTGGGGGGGGGGGGGTAAGTGTTGGTGACTATTCCCCAGCTCCTTTTACCATCTAGACAAAGTAACAAGTCCAGGAGCAGCTGAGGAGAGAATAGAGAGGAAGAAGAGTGTCTTGGGCTCCAGCCTATATCTCAAACTCTTGAATGACTGTGCAAATCCTGCCAGCACCCTTAAAGGCTTAGTAGGTGAGTAGCTCTGCCTGTGTAAGGAATACTCCAAAAGTGAAGGAGAGAGGCCTCAGAGAACGATAACTCAGCAACTCAGGTATACCAGAACCAGGAGCGCCCACAATATAAATCAGGGATCTGAATCAACCGAAGCCACCAGCTCTAAGAGAAGCGCTACAGAAGTCCATAGGTATTCAGTGACACCAAAGCCAGAGGGAACCCAGAGGCAGTATCAGGAAGCCTGCACCTACACAGCTAGTAGTTCAAAGTGCACTATGTCCAAGGGGGGGGGGGGGGGATCTTACAAGCAGCATTAACAGAAGTAATTAACTGTGTAGTAGAGGGTAGGTCTGGAGCAAAGTACCGCCTCAGAGAAGGAGTATTTGGTGTGAATTTTGATAATACCTCAGAGTGAAAGGAGAAAGAATTGTTTTATTTGTACCATATTTTTGTCTAAAGGAGGAGAAGATAACTGTTTGTTCTATTTTGATATCTCTGCCTTATCGTTATTGCTACTGTATCACTGACCATAATTTTTTTAAGTAAACCCTTGGTTCAGAAAACAAAATCTGGACTGGACTCAGTTATTTTTGAGAAGGGAAGAGGAGTGTGAGGATCCTTAATTGCCAAGACCTCCCAGTGTACACTAGGGATGTATATTTGTTTGAAATGATATGGGAAATATCAACACACTATCATATATAATTTCAAATCATTTTAAATCTGAACACAAAACTAAAAAAAGCTGAAGTTCCCTTCCCCAGTTTTGTCACAAACAGCTCAGTTGGCTGTTAAGAACTTTCTTATTTTTAAGTGATGACTTCTGGTAACTTAACTGCCCCTGGGTTTTGTGGCAAGGTATGACTGACCAGAAGTAGATTGCCAGGCCTTTTCTTCCAAGGGAATGGAAAGGAAAGTGACTTGCCCAAGGGGTCATGGAGAATGCCAGTGGGAATCAAACCCTGATTTCCTGGGTATTAGGCTGTTGTTCTAACCACTAGGCTACTCTTCCACTTGCTACTGAATTGTGAAAAAGTTGCTATTAACACTGTTGAGTTGCTATTGCGCTAGTATCAAGTTGCTAATGAGTTATTTGCTATTGAGTTGCTAATGAGTTGCTATGTTGCCATTAAGTCACTATCAAATTTCTAATGAGTTAGATTTGAGCTGCCATCAAATTGCTAATGAGTTGTTGCTAAGTTACCATTGAGCTGCTAATGAGTTTATTTATTTAACAGTTTTATCATTTAATTAAAGCAGTTTACATTGTAACTTAAACTTGGTAATGTACATTAAATAAGGACATTGATAACTTGGATTCTTTGGAGCCAATGGAGGGTTAAGAGACTTGCCCAAGGCATACTAGTGGGAATTGAACCTTGGTCTCTGTAGGGGGGGGGGGGGGGGGCTCCCAAGCCAGTGCATTAGGCTATGTCTCCACTCTGAACTGCTATCAAATGGGTAATGAGTTTCTTATGAGTTGTCTCAAGTTTCTGAGAGCTATGCCGACCAACAGAACCCTGCATAAACAGTTCTCATCAAAATTTCAATGTCCCTTATAAGCTTAACCTCTTTCCACACATCAAAAAATCCCATGCCTTCCCTATGTGCAAGGTGATGCTGCTGGACTAAGGGCAGAATGTAATGTTTCAGCTGTTCCACCACACCATCGAGTCTGTCCAACATTACAGAGACACCATCAGATGTAAACTACCATTTTCTTTAAACCGACTTAGTGGATTTTTTTAAAATAAAATTCTTTGATTGCAGAAACCATTGAAGGGGGTGTCACATTGTTGCAATTATAACAGTTCACAAAATGAGGTTTTGTAATTTGAAGAATTTAGGGCCTATGTTTTAAGTACAGGATCAAGTATTTGTTGACAGATATATCGTGATTTCATCAAGAGTTAAAGCGCGAAACATTGATGCTCCTTCATGCACGGTATCATTTTGGACAATGGTGCTGATAATATTAAGAAATTCGAAGGCATAATTTTTACTTGGTCAGCTTTCAGGTATGCAACAAATTTTCCCATATACTCATTAATATCCTGAATAGAAAGCATAAGAATGTTCATTTTAACTGCCAACAACATACTATCAATAAGCACTTTCATTTCATCTGGGTTTCAATGCTTATGTTGAAGATTAATTTGCCATTGTTGCTTTTCAATTGGACTTTCAAGAATCATGCTCAGCAATCCTCCACGTTAAGGAACAGTTTTTGCTTTTAAGTCTTGCAAGTAAGTCTGTATGAGATTTTCTTACAAATTGGCACTTTAAGAAATCTAGCTTACATACAGGGGCTTGTTTACAAAGCCGCGGTAGCGGATCGCGATCGTTGGGGCCGCGGCTCCGATAACGATCGCGAACCGCTACCGTGGCTTTGTAAACAAGCCCCATTGTCTCACATCTTCTCTATAGAAAATTCTCCTGGAACTTCGCATTCCAACACTGTAGTTAAAGCAACTCTGTTGTCCTCATCATATGTGAAGATTTCACAAAGTAACAAACATTATTTTTTTTGAGATTTTGGTATGATTATTTTTACTGTCTCATTCAGCCATTCCAATTAAAATGAAGATGCTTAAGACTTATAAACAGTGATATTTCAGGATGGATGTTTTAGCTGCTGACTTTTTTATGCTTTCGTTATAAAGCTAACTTTGATGCGCTAAACTGCGTGACTCGACCAAAGGAAGATCCAGACATTTTTCAATGGAAAGATTTACAGCTATAGATTACCTAAAAAACAACTGGAAACACCATCATTATTACATTTTAGCAATCTATGATTAATATTATAGTGCCATCCTAAGAATGAGACCAGAGAAACCAACTGAACAGAGTGTCAATTTAAGCATAATAGTTGCATTTAGCTGCTAAGATCAGGCAGATACAAATAGCATGGTTTCTCTGAGCTGCTTTATAATTAAAAATTGTTGTTATATTTTTTTTGTGTTATGTTTTGCTGTGCATGTGGGATCACAATCTGTGTATGCGTGCACACATGCTCAGCTTAGAGAGAACACTGTTCACAGGGTTGAAAATTTAATGCAGTTATTCCTGCCCTCAATTCTTAAAGGTCATAAGGAATTTGGAGTCGTCTTATCAACAGATCCACAGTTTATTCTAGAAGCGTTTGGAGTGACTCCATCATGCCTGTGTGCCTGTTCCCGCCACCACACCTCATCTCATTAGTCTTCTTTCATTCAGAGTCCTACAGATGCACTGTCCCACAGTCCACAATGTGCCATTCTAATATCCTTTTATTTCCTGTGATTTGCAAGGTTTTCTTGCTGTTTTGCTACCTGCTGCTGCCGTTGTTGCATGTTTCCTATACCCTTGATCTCCTTTAGTTAATTTTTTTTCACCGTTTTCAAGTTTCCTTTATTTTTATTGAATTACCACTATAGTCTGCATTTAGACCTCAGGTGTTCTGGCTGGACTACATTTTTGTCCAAATCAAGTCATTTGATTTTGCTGTGGCTATGCTTCCAGACGAGATGTCCCAGGGTAAACACTCCAGTAGTTTTAAAAAGTGCACCTAGATGTCATAAAGACAGCTCAAAGGTTGCAAAGAATTTTTGGCACAGATAAGTTCAATCCACTTGCATCGGCATCAGCAGCATCGGTCCATATGGCCTCAGAAGCTGCCCTGCATGATGGAGGTGCATTGACATTAAGGAGTCATCAAGCCCATTTGAAGTTGAGCACTGGTAGGGTGTTCAGGGAGCAGTTGTTTACCAATTTCCACCTGAAGAAGATGAAGGATTCATCTCCATTTTCCTAGAAACTGGGGACTAAGGACAATGAGCACTGGGTGGAGGCTGAGAGACATCTGTGTCATAGTTCATCAGAGCTTGATGTGAGGAACATCAAGGTTCTGGATGAGTCTCAGATTTCAAAGCTGCCCTGACAGGAGGACTGTTCATCCTTCTTGGTACCAGAGGGGCTGCACCAGTCTTCAAGAGGCTGGGGCCAGCCTGCTAATACTCCCTCGAAGATTCTTCAGATATCAGCTGATCTTGCTGGGGCCCCCTCACCTTTGTCAATGGTAACCTCAAAGAGCATCTCATGAGAAGCTACAAATGGATGACAGTGTTCTTTGTCCTACACAAGGCTACTACTTCAATGACATTGGTTCAATGCTATGATGTGCTATCTTCAATCATTGAAACTCATCGCCTGCCTATGGGAGAGACTTCATCATTAGGACCTCAAAATCCTTGACACCATTGACTGCCCAGCCAGTGTCCATCTCAAGTGCATGGGGGGGGATCACTCTCTATGACATCAGAGATTCAGAGATCATCGGTGCTTTGACATTCCCTTAGGAGGTATGCCTCCCATGCGGAGCAGCGACATGGCCTGGCAGAATTCAGATGTCTTTTGAGTACTTCTCTGAGTATGTATCTGAACACTCTTGGGACTCTGAATATGACTCCAGAGTATTTCTTGGAGAAGCGATCTCCTGAGTTGCCTTCAAATTCCTCACCTCCTTATGAACCATATAAGTCTCCATCAAAGGAGCTCTCCTTCCATGATTTCAGTTAGAAACAGAAGAAGAATCTACGGCAGAAGAACTGGAAATCCTCCAGTTTTGTGATCCTCCTAAGGAGGTGGTGACAGTGCCCGTGCCCATGCCCTGTGTCTTTCAGGGGCTACAACTGAAAATGTGGGGAGACTCCCCTCTTTGTGCCTCTAGTTAGCAAGAAGATCGACTCTATGGACAGAGGCTCCTGGATTTGAGAAGTTCCAGCTGTCACATCATTCCATGGTCATCAAATCCATTCTCAAAAACATTCTAAGTCTCACAGTTCTGCAACCCTGGGGAGGAAGACAAGAACATTAGATTTTTTTGGGAGGAAATTCAGAATTCTATGCTAATATCCTGTATCAGGTTTTTATTAACTCTTCATTGGCATGCATTTTTGGAACATCATGCATCTGGATGAGTTTGCAGAATCTCTGTCTCTAGAGAGAGCCGGGTAGTTCCAGTCCCTAGTGGACCAAGCGAAGGAGTGTGAAAAATACATTGTCCGAGTGACATATAATATTTTAATCATGACATTGAGAGCCTCTTCCATGAGTACTAGTGCCCAGAGTCTCTCATAGCTCCAAGCTTCAGATGTACAATCTAGTGTTCAGGAGAAGCTTGCTGACATGCCAAACTGTGGAGAGAATCTCTTCAAAGATAAGATGTATGAGGCTGATACCCGCATAGTGACACTCTTAAGATCCTCTCCAGGCCCACTTCCATCCCAGCCTCCTCATCAGCTAGGACAGGGGTTGGCAAGTCCAGTCCCGGAGAGCCGCAGGCCAGTCAGGTTTTCATGATGTCCCTAATGAATATTCATGGACCTATTTCCATACAATGGAAGGCAGTGGATGCAAATAGATCTCATGAATATTCATTAGGGACATCATGAAAACCTGACTGGTCTGCGGCTCTCCAGGACCGGACTTGCCCACCCCTGAGCTAGGAGGTTCCAGAGATCTTATTACTCTTGTAGGCATAGGTATCCTCTTCCCTCATGCTCTACTCAGACCAGGCAAGGTTCTGCCCTAGGCACCAGAGGGCCCAGAAATCCCAGCCTGCATCCCAGCCAAAATCAGAAATGGGGTTTTGACTGCATCCTTGAGAACATAGGCAATAATCTCATTTTAGTCCTGGACAAGCTTCCTGTCAGGTGAGAAGCTCATGTTCTTTGCAGATCATTGATCCCTTGTAACCTCCAACACTTGGGTTCTCAAAATAGCCCTGGATGGATACAGATCAGATCCATTTGAACTACCACTAAACTGTCCACTACAAGGAATTTTCTGCCTTTCAACAGGCTAATGTGGTTGAGCCTATTCCACCTAGGCAGGAAGGGCAGAGATTTTATTTGAGGTACTTCTTTGTAACAAAGAAAACAGAGGGATGCCATCCTATTTTAGATCTGAGGAATTGAAGTATTTTGTTCACGAGCTCAGAATGGTTTTCCTCTGCAACCTACTTCCTTTCCTTCAAAAAATGGATTGGCTGTGTTACCTGGATTTAAGGATGCTTCAGATGTATCCCAGTCACAGGAAGTATCTGTGATTTATTGTAGGGAAACAACACTTCTAGTACCTTTTACTGCCATTTGACCTCACATCCACACCTTGCATATTTACAAAATGCTTTGCAGTTGTCGCAGCATCTCTATGCAGACTAAGAAGTGGAATTGGAAGGGAGGCAGAAGAGCAAACAGTAACCTGGTGCTGGAACAGAAGGTAACTCCGGTGCCAAGGTGCCTTTTAAAATATATTGCTGGTGTTGCATGTCCTGGAGAGGGGAGGCAGTGGTGGCAATGGATGCCTCCTGACCTTGGTGCTCTAGGCAACCGCCTAGTTTGACTGATGGTCATGCCAGCCCTGCTTATAACATCCAAGCCATGGTTGTGTCGATGGCTCACCTGAGATTAGACTCCATGGAAGAGATATTTAGAACCACTTTGGGGCATCTAGGAGCTAGGGAATCCCATATATGAGCAGTTATTCTGCTTGTCCATGGAGAAAACAAAGTTACTTACCTATAGTGGGTATTCTGCATAGACAACAGGATAAATCCTCACAAACCTCCTTCCTCCCCTTGATGTTGCATTCTACCTTCAAGTAGTAACTGACTGAGGGGATGAGGTGTAGCAGCAACAGGCAAGAACGGGCACACAGACATGATGGAGTCACTCCAAAAGCTTTAGTCCCATATGTGAGGACTTATCCTGCTGTCCATGGAGAACAGCTGCTACAGGTAAGTAATTCTGTTTTATAATGCCATTCCCTCTTTTCTCAGTCCCTAATGCTTCTACTGTGCTCTCTGGTCCTAATCCTTTCATAGTTTACAATCCACAGTAAATCAACCCTAAATTTGATCCCAATATTTCCATTTGCCATAATCTGCCCCCCCTCACCTTGTTACCTGCCCTCGAACCTAAGAATTGTGCTCCGCCCAGTCAGCTTTCATACTTTTCCCTAGGGCATCTCATAGTAAAGGGGCCAATGCAGAAAGACTAGCGTCCTTTGTGTACACATAACGCAACTTATAAGCACAAGTTCCGCCAAGAGATTGATGCGCATGTAAACAGCAAAAAAAAGACACATGAACATAGCAATGCCAAGCATATGTAAATAATATGCAAATGAGCCATGCGCATTAAAATGGAATGCTAGTAAGGTTTGCGCCCAATGCAGAAAAATGCATAGAGAATTACACAACCAGTAGGAGCGCCAATATTTCTATACCTGGTCTGAGGTGACTTAAACATTTTGCACGTGTAGGGAAAGACTGTTTCAGGATATGTACCGGAAAACAGTTAGTTACCCTTGACGTGAAAATTTTCTGCATGTATCTTTCAGCGTATAAGCAAAGGTTCGGTGTTCAAGAAGAAATGTTTTTTGCTTCTTATCTTAGAGACAAAAACCACACCTCAGCAACCCTCAGGGTGACCAACCAATCAATCCTTATGAACCAGAGAGCTGAGCCACCACCAACCCAATATAAGTACAAACACAAGAATTCAAGCACATTGCCATCTGGAACCCTGCACTGATGATGTCTCCTCGAATGGTAATGAAACGTCTGCAATCAAACCATCAAGCTCGGAGAACAATCCAACATCATGATCACCAACCTGAGTTACCAGTATTCACAAACATCTCTAACTCATTTATATTATTGATCTTTCCTTTTAGGTCTCTTTGTTGTGGTTTCATAAAAAAATGTTTTTGGGCGAAATAGTGTTGATTGTTATGGGGTGAACATCAAAAGAATCTACACGTCCTGTGCACATAAAATTAATATTTGACATTTATATACATGCATACATGACCACGTGTGGCATGTTTGTTTGCACATGCATTGGCTCCCCTCCTTTCAACTTTTGCGCACAGCTCGTATGCATACTCTCTCTTTCCTGCATATTGGTGCTGAAGTCTTGCACTATCGGCATCCTATGAAAACATGTACACAGCTAATAGTGTGCAATTTCAGTGCTGGCTTTCTGCATTGGCCAGTAAGTGCCACTGTTACATTTCATATTTCTTCTCCACTCTATTCTTTCCTCTCCCATTATCAGGGAATATCAATCCCAGATTTGGTCCCTCAAAGCTACTCTCAATCCAACCAGCACATTTTAACCCATAATCCCTTCATTTTTATCTGTATCCCTCACCTTCTTCCCTCTCCTCTTCCATTCTCATGTTCCTTTTGGAATCCACACTTGCCTTCATCCATAACTTTTTAGTTTCACACTCTGCATCTGTTGCTTTGACTGAAACTAGGTTTTCTCCAGAGAACTCAGTTGCTTCTTTTTGCCATGGCAGTTATATTTTCCACCACACAACTTGCTTGATAGGTCATCTGGTAGTGCTGGACTCCTGAACTGATCATGGCATGAAATTTCTTTTAGATGTCTTGCCTGTATGCATCCACTAGGGTCTTTTTCCCTAAAGCCTGGTAATCAGTTAACGTGCATTTTAACATGTGGCCACTGGCAGCTAGGAGTACTAACACGTGGCCATGTCAGCCACCACACCTTAAAATGCACAGTGATCTGTCTTTATGCCATGGGGTGGGGAACAGGCAGAGTGTGGAAATCTCATTAGCTCTAGAGACAGGGCAATTGTCGTGCACTCAGCAGCAATGGGGCTCTTGATGTGAGTTCACCTGCCCACACCTCTGTGGGAGTTGTTTGGTGAACCCATCTTACTGGAGTGCACTTTAGGGTAGTCCATTGCGCTTTAGCTGCTGGGAGCATACTGGCTATACCCCCGCCAGCTAATGCAGAGACTTTGCATTTAATGTGTATTTCTTTTGCTGGTTAAGTGCAAAACCCTATTCTGATCCCGCGGGCACATCTAGCCCCTGCGGGATCAGAATTGGGGCTACCTCTGGGCATCTCGATTCTGATTGGACGCACAGGGGCCTGGATGGCCACATCGGAATGTGCCTCTATGTCTATACAGTGCTGCATAATTTTGTAGTGCTATATAAATAACCTTTGGTAGTAATAGGATTTGTTTTGCAAAGCAGATATTGCGGATCCAAGTAACAAGAAGTGATATCAAACCCTGCAGAAATAGCTGTGAACAGGAATTCTTTGGGTTTTATTCATAAAAAAAGTTCAATATTTGTTCTAGACAGGGAGGGAAATGTTCAAAGCCATTCCCATGGGTAAATATTTACTGGTGGTGTAACGGGGGGGGGGGGGGGGGGAGAGGGCAGGATTTGGGTAGAGACTGAAATAATGCATCCACTTTTGTATTTTCAAAAGCAGGAACAATTTTTTTGATTGAAAAGGTTCTTGCAGAAAAAAGAAGAGCAAGTGTCTGGATATGTTATACCTATGCACACTGTTCCTTCAGTGAAAACCAGAGCAGTGTGCACAAGTATAACATACCCATGGACTTTGTGGTTATGCAGGCAATATGAAAAGGTCCCCTAGGAATAATTGTTTTAACTATGATGCAATGGTTTTTTTTGTTTTTTAAATAATTTGTCCTGTTGTGTGCTTGGTTTCCGATGTAATTGTCAAACTGCATTTAGTTTATAATAATTCAAATAATTATAATGACCTGAACCCTGCTATTACTCTTCTCTGCTGTCATTCAGAATCCTACCGTGAAAACAATCTAGGGCCGAGGTGGTTCCGGCATATGGCAACGTGTCTAACACACTGATCTTACCTGACAAAAGAGGTTAAAACATTCTCAGTTATTTACTAATAATCAATTTGAAATTAAAAAGGGCTCAGTGACATTGGGTGTAATTTCTTAAAAAAGATTTTTCCATATCTAAAGCTTATTTTACACATGGAAATGGGTTTTTTATATATTTTCACAGCTATGCCCACATGTAGAACTATGTACATACTTACATGTGCGCCGCAGATACATACTTTGGGAGGAGCAGGGGTCAGAGTTGCGATGTAAGACAAGAGCTTATGAAATACCGCATAGGTGTCTGTTGCCTTTGTTACCACATTCATCCTGACCACGAATCCTGCATAAATCACGGGTAACATGAACCCACAGGTATAAATCTATGTGCACATGTATTTAGATTGTGACGCTGCCCAAACTCCACCCCACAACACGCCTACACTAAAATCACATACAAGTATGCATGATCTTGTCATCACATATCCTGGTAGTGGGGGGCAATATAATAAGAAGCATTTAATGTATGTATATGTGAGAAAATGCCTTTATAATATTACCCTCTAAATGTCTGCGCAATAGTATTCCAGCTAGAGAGTTTTCGAGATTATATTGCTTGTGGATATTGATGATTTCTGTATGCAGGTATAATCCATGCAACAAGACTTTTTAAATTATGGGTACCCAGGGGAAACTGTGAAATGAGCATATATGAGGTTTTTGTACAGGGAGGAATTCATATAGAAACATGTCTTACCCTATTCACAAAGGGTTGTATTATTCGTCAGTACTGACCAACTCTGGAGTTTGAATACTCTTTCCAACATATCCTTAGATTTTAGTTCTGTTATAGTCAGATCTTAGAGATCTGTTGGTGAGATGCTCTACTGAGCCCTCAGATGGAGACAGTACTTCATTGAGATACTATCCCATGTGGGCATTGTAAGATGTACCATTTTCACAGACATTTAAAGACACATTTTACAAAGGACATGCTAGTACAATCCGGGACATCCAAGCCAGAAGTCTGAAGAAAAAAGCAGGCACATGCAAGTTCAGATATGATTTCACAAACATGGACATGCCTGACATGGTCATCTATGGGGGTGTCTACATAAGATATCCCCAGAATAGTATTTCAGAACAGATGTCTAATATCCCACTGGTAGAGTAGTGTGTTAAGAATCTGGTGACCAGGGTTCAAATCCCAGTATTGCTCCTTGTGATCTTAGGCTAGTCACTTAATTCTCTACACCCTTTGGATGTTTTAAGGCCAAAATAAGCACTTTCCTGATGCCTATTCCTGCCTGGACAAGTCTAAACTTGGAGATGCCTGAAGACAATATCCTGGACATTTCTGAAATTGAACGGGGATGTTAAAGTTCTTTGCACCACCACCATGCTCCTGTCTACTTGGACGACCCTGCACCAGAAACATCTTTAAAAGTCATTTATAGAATGGCTTCAGAGACATCTTCATGATTTCATGATATCCATGTGCATGTCTTCAGTCGTCCCAATCACAACTAAGACTTTTAAAATGATCCCCTTACTCAGTGATACAGAAGATCAAATATTTGAGATCACATTTGATTGTAATGCAATACAGATGTCGTATGTAGGCAAAACTATATCAGTGAAAACTGCAACTATATATGTTGTTGCCAACATGATGTCCCTTTGGTGCACATTGGCAAACCTGAAGCATTTTTCTATTATTGATAAGATTCCTGAGCCTATGTCCATACCATCCTGAGTACGCCTGCATTTGATAAGATTCCTGCAATACATTGGAGAAGTGATCTTAGTTCTATTTTATTGCCAGCAGAACAGCAGTAGATCTTTTCTTTTTAATACTCTTGTTCCTAAAGGTCTAAAAGGAAGACATTGATTGGATAGACTGAAATTAAGTTATTTGTACTCACAATCGTATTATGAACATTTTTTTCTTATGCCATCTTGATGTTTTGATTTAGAGTTTGTTTTTAACTTTATTTTTATGAGTTTTTATTTTTATGTGGACTGTATCTTTAAATGGCGATCCCATAGTTGGCTGGTTGCTGAACAGCTACTTAGATGAAATAGCTTGGTGGTTGAGCTTAATCAATTAAAGCTGAATTTCTCAAAGTCCCATGCAATGTGGTATACAATTCACAGCCCCTACTCACTCTTTCTCCCATTCTATCTGCTAAACCATTTCCTCTTTCTACGTATGTGCCTATCCTGAAAATTCTTATAGATTCTGAATTGACTTTTGAAAAACAGATTTTCAAGGTTGTTAAATCCTGCTTCTTTGCCCTTTGTAAAATTAGATTTATTAGACCATTCCTCAACAAGGATACCCAAACTTTCTTTTGTCTATTCCTTTCTAATAAGCCATCTTGATTATTGTAATGCTTTGTATAATGAGGTGCAGTTGACCTATCTTAAGAGGCTTCAGGTAGTTCAAAACACTACTATTAAGCTCAGTCTCTGGTCTAGTTATGATGACACTTCTTCTCCTTCACTCAAGGAACAACACTGGTTGACCATAGTCTACAGCAGGGGTCTCAAACACGCGGCCCGCGAGACAACTTTGTGCGGCCCGCGACGGCGGAAAACCAAAAATCCCCCAAAACCCTGGCTTCTGCTGCTGCCGTTGCCGCCGTGGCAGCAGCAGAATCAATTGTCAAATTAAAAAAAAAAACTGACTTCTGCTGCTCAAGCAGCTGTCCTGCGGCCCCTTTCCCTCTGCCCGGAGATCCGACTCTGCTCTCAGCGGCGTGCTTTTCAAGCCGCGAAGAGAGTATTCCCCTCTCGCGCGGCTTGAAAAACCGCGCGAGGGGAATACTCTCGTCGCGGCTTGAAAAGCACGCCGCTGATAGAGCAGAGTCGGATCTCCGGGCAGAGGGAAAGGGGCCGCAGGACAGCTGCTTGAGCAGCAGAAGTCAGTTTTTTTTTTAAATTTGACAGTTGATTCTGCTGCTGCCACGGCGGCAACGGCAGCAGCAGAAGCCAGCGTTTTGGGTTTTTTTTTGTTGGCCGGTAATGAGCTATGGAGGGGCTGACTGAACTGGAAGTGGGCTATTGGCAGAGGGGGGAGGGGGGGTTATGACTGGTAATGGGCTGGGGGGGGGGTTATAACTGGTAATGGGCTATGGTGGGGGCTAGGACTGGAAATGGGCAGATGGGGGTTAGGACTGGAAGTGGGCTATTGGCAGGGGGGGTTATGACTGGTAATGGGCTGGGGGGGTTATAACTAGTAATGGGCTATGGTGGGGGCTAGGACTGGAAATGGGCAGATGGGGGTTAGGACTGGAAGTGGGCTATTGGCAGGGGGGGGGTTATGACTGGTAATGGGCTATGGTGGGGGCTAGGACTGGAAATGGGCAGATGGGGGTTAGGACTGGAAGTGGGCTATTGGCAGGGGGGGGGTTATGACTGGTAATGGGCTATGGTGGGGGCTAGGACTGAAAATGGGGTGATGGGGGTTAGGACTGGAGGTGGGCTGATTGGGGGGTTAGGACTGGTAATGGCCTATGAGGGGAGGTAAGACTGAAAATGGGGTGATGGGGGATACGACTGTAAGTGGGCTATGGGGGGGACTAGGACTGGTAATGGGCTATGGGGGGGGTAAGACTGAAAATGGGGTGATGGGGGGGTAAGACTGGAAGTGCGCTATGGGGAGGTTAGGACTGGTTATGGGCTATGGGGGGTCTAGGACTGGTAATGGGCTGGGGGGGTTGCTAGGACTGGAAATGGGCTGAGTGGAAGGGGGGCTTGAACTGCAAATGGCTGATGGGGAGGGGGGCTTGGAATGGAAATGGGCTGTGAGGGGAGGGAGCTAGGATTGGAAATGGGCTGATGGGGGGCTAGGATTGGAAATGGGCTGATGGTGAGGCTAGGATAGGACTGGAAATGGACTGATGCAGGGACTAGAAAGGAGCAGATGCTGGGTGGGGCTGGAACTAGAAGGGAGCTGATGTTGGGGGAGGATTAGAATGGGATGGAGCTGGGAAAGTGAAATGGAGAGGGGAAAAATATTTTGTCTGGAAGAGAAGACAAATCTACAATTGGCCAGGTATTGGGAGAGTAAGTGGGGATTGAGGATGGAGGGGTAAAATTTGAGTGGATGAAATAGGAATGAGGAAAGAGCAAAAGGAGAAAGATTAGTATGTTAAAGCAGATGTAGAGAGAGAGAATGGAAAAAAACTAGAAGAGAGAAGAAAGGACAAATGGACAGCAGACGATGGAGATAGCAGAAGACACGAAGAAACCAGAAGTGGCTGGAGCAATTGCAACTGAAAAAAAATGCACAAAAGGTAGAAAAATATCTCTTTATTTTGAATTTATTAACTGGAATATGTCAGCTCTGGGAAATGTGCATCATTAATGTCTGTGCTTTGGTACAAGAAATTATTTATAGTTTTATTTCTACAGTGCTGAGGTATTCTGTGTAATTCCTATTTGACATTGCTACTTGTTCTCTTTTCCCAGTAGGTCATGTATTGTTCTCTGAAATGTATTGATTTAATATTTGCAGGGTTGCCTTTTGATAGGTAGGGTCTGGTGCTTTGTGAGTCCTGGTAGTGCTGTTATGATACGGGGGGTTTGCTATGGGTTCCAAATGGGCAGTGTTAGTAGTAGTTCCTAATGTGCCTGGCGGTTGGCACTGGATTATAGTAATATAGAAATTTTCTAGTCTTTCTTTATCCATGCACTCATTATGCAACATTATGCAAATATTTATGCAAATGAGGCCCCTTATGCAAATGAGGCCCGTGTCTTATGCGGCCCCCGGGTTACTTTACAAGTCCTCATTCGGCCCTCAAAGCAATTTGAGTTTGAGACCCCTGGTCTACAGAATAAAATCCAAAAATTTTTCTGTCTTCAAATTCCTATATTCTGAGGAGCCTCTGTACCTTTCCAGTACAGTGATGCCTTATATTCCCGCACAAACAGTTTGATCCGAAAGTCACAATATATATTGGTCCTACCTACCCCTTCTCAAGCTTGCCTTGAGTCAACCTGTCAGTCTGCCTTCTACATCCTGGCCCCATTGCTTTAGAATGCTATTCTGAAGTACCTTCACTTGGAAGCTTTGATTAATAGAGTTAAGTTAGGACGAAAGGTATATTTCTTTATGTAAGCTTTTGGGGTTTAATATTTAGTTTAGTGGATGGGGTGGTAATTTGAAGTACTGAAAAGCAGCAACTTTCCTTTGCTTTTTTCCTTTTCGAATGTTATTCTCTCATCATTTCTTTTTTCTCATGATTTACTGTAGCAGTCCCTTTGGCAGTCTTGAAGGAATACCAAAAGGGACTGCTGCTGCTGGAAATAGATCTGCACTTGTAAATATTTATCTTCTGGAATATGCTCTAAATCTTGGGTAAAAAGGGAATTTTTGGTTTAAAGCTGATAAATCTGTGTATTTTAGAATTTAGTGTTTTTCTGAGTCAGTTAGGTCTTAGTACCACCAGAGAACTTTTCATTTAAATCAAATCAGAGTATAGCTTGGCGTACAAGTAACATAAATAGTCTCTGAGTAGAAAGAAATACATTTGTTTCTAGTGACCTTTACAAAGAGGCCTTCTAGTTAGGAGGCAAAAGATCTCTGAAGTTGTCTTAAATAGGTGTTAAAGGCAAGCGACAAATCAAAGGGGCAATTTGAAAGGCCCCCTCTGTCAAACCAAGGGCTGTGTGAATCACACAGGAAATTGGTAAGACTTTACCTAGAAGCACAGGTCAGGGCACTATGTAGCAAGCCAGATTTTATTTTATTTTTTTTTAAATTTGATTACAATTCAGCAAACATAACAAAGTAAATCATTAGAACAAAATACAGAATGAACCAATCAAGGAAACAAAGTAACACGGATAAAGTCCACGTCAAGAGATACAAGCAGAGATAGCACAAATTAACCAATAATACAAGAAAACAAGGCTACAATATATGTAAGCCAACAACTGAGAAGGATACTTCACATCCCAGAATTATTTCCCTACCCTTGTATTGGAGCGATCAAAAACAAATCTCTCTAATTATGAAATATCTACAAAAACAAAAGAATCCCCCTCATAGTTCACAACACGTTTACATGGAAACCGTAGAAAAAACGTTGCTCCCAGCGCCAAAACTTTAGGTTTTAGCTGCAAAAATTGACGTCTTCTTAGCTGCGTCTCGTGAGAGACATCCGGAAAAATGTTTATAGATTGCCCACAAAATTTGGCCATCTTAACTTTAAAGAATGCACGTAAAATGCACTGCTTAAGCTCAGTGGAAGGTAATATGACTAATAATGTAGAACGGGAGGTAATCGTATTTGAAGAGTCTTCTAGAAAGGCGGTCAAATTTGAGATAGCAGGAACTATCTCATCTAAGTCCCCTTCATTAGAATTGATATTCTTTGTACTTGCAAGAAGATAATAAGCATGAGAAATTGCAATGGGGTCCTGAATATTCAAAATTCCTTAAAGTACTTTTCCAGCAAAATCCTAGCAGATAACAATGAGGAATGAGGTAAATTTAAAAAACGAAGATTACAGGATCGATATGAGTTCTCAAGAGCTTCCATCTTGGACTATAATAACATAGAATTTTTAACCCCAGCGGCATTAGCCGCGGTAAGCAAATTTACCTGAGAGCTCAATTTCCCCACTGCCCTATCAGTTAGAGTAATTTTCTCATCGAGTTGCCGAAAAGATACGACAGCCTCTTGAGAAAAAGTAGCTAATGCATTCAACGTAAAAGACATTTTCTTATCTATAGAAAGTAAAGCACTCCAAATATCATTTAAAGTAATCACAGCATCAGGGAGCTTAGGTGACAAGTCAGACAAACTGCCAAAATCAGCAAGTTGAACTGGAGAGGGAAAAGTAATAGAAACTTTAGAAATACTTGCGATTTCTGAAGACTCTCCAGGTACATATTGCAATTGCAATGGCACAGGTAGGGGAGGTGGAGATCTCCCTCCAGAACTAAGGGAGACCCCTTCTGGGGAGGACTGCGCTAGGGGGACAGGAGCAAAGTGCTTGTCAAGAGGACCCACCGGTTTATCCCTGGTACTGGTCTCCTGACCTTTGTTCGCTCCCTTCGCCTTCCGTTTCCCCATAACTATACACAATAGGGGACAGAAGAAAATGAAACCCCCGCAGACGCCGCTGTGATGCCGAAGGGGTGCCAAAGGGGCAGACCTGCCCCTTTGACCATGTCCCTTCGAGACACGCCCTGCGGAACGCTCCGCAGTCAAAAAAACAATGAAACTAAATAGAAAGAAAAGACCCCGCCAGGTATGAGGGTGCCAGATTTTATTAAGTCTTTTTTCCCTCCCTCCCACCTACCCTAGGGATAGTCTTAGCTTTATAGGCTCTTAAACCTGTTAAAGTGAAGAAGGTGCCCATATTCATTTTCAGGTGTGGATGGTTATCCTCATCAGAAATACATTAAATATCTGAGATTAAATAATCTTGGGGTGAACAAAGTCCATTGCACATTAAATATAGTTGTATTAGTATAAGCATCCCCAGCAAACCTAAGTAAAGAAAAAACAATTAAACACCTAAACAAAACAGTGAAACTAAGAAGCAGACAGCAGTCCAGCAGTGAGATGGGGGCTTTCCAGTCTTTTGCATTGAGTGTCACATATATGATTTTCTCCCAGTTGGTGAGGGTGTCTTACATATGCACTAGGTGCAAGGAGCTCTTTGCTCTCAGGGAATGAGTCTGGAGGCTAGAGTAGCAGACTTGGAGGACAGAAGGAAGACAGAGAGGTATATAGATGAGATCTACAGGGATGTAGTACTGAAGTCCCACCTCCAGTATGGCAGCTCCCTATTGCCATGGAGGAGAGAGATCATGTGACAGGAGAACAACACCCTGGTGAGGCAGGAAGTGATCCTGTAGTTAGGACCTGTCCTCCAGGTGATGTAAAACCTTCTTGCACTGAGAAGGTTTCTCCCGGGCCATGTGCCCATAAGGGTTAGGACAGCCAGTATAGTTGGTGATTTGATCATTAGGCATGCAGATAGCTGGGTGGCTGGTAGACATGAGGATTGCCTGGTAACATGCTTGCCTGGTGCAAAGGTAGCAGACCTCAAGTAGCAGAGAGGTCAAGAAGGAAGAGGACTGAGTAAAGGACCTTGGATTTTGCAGGAACAAGTCACTGGAGACTTTGGCAAGAGCCTTTTCAGTAGACTGTAAAGGACAAAAGCCAAATGCTGTATTCATTCTCAGGTGCAGCAGTTTGTCCTCATCAGGCATACATTAAGAACCTGAGATTAATTAAGCTTCAGGTGAAAAAGTATTGTCATCAACTCCCCCTGGTGGCCTGTGGCTGCAAGGG
Organism: Ichthyophis bannanicus; assembly: GCA_033557465.1. Lineage (NCBI taxonomy): Eukaryota > Metazoa > Chordata > Amphibia > Gymnophiona > Ichthyophiidae > Ichthyophis > Ichthyophis bannanicus. The sequence goes on along the minus strand of CM066036.1, from coordinate 521,183,772 downwards.
CAGGTTGAGCATTTTATTATTGATGGAGGTAAAAGACTCTTTAAACCAGATGCACCCTGGGTATTGTAGTCCTCCTCCTTATAAGAATGAGTTGTGTGAGCCAAAATGGAGGGTAAATAAGGCTTTTATTTCCCTTTTATGCACTGAGGTTCGCTAGGTAACAGAGAAATGAAAGTATTTCCTTCTTGTCAGGTTCTTCTACCAAAGCATAAGGTGAACAAATAAACTGTTACATTCTTTCACAGCTTCTTTGTAAAAACATCACAGGCTTTCCAACTTTGGAGCAAAAATAACTTGGTGAGCTTTTCTCTTTCGCTCAGCACAAACAAACAACATTAGAGCTTGTCCATATACAATTACAGCTCAGGGAGTGACTCAAGGCTTCCTGCCATACACATAGAGCAATCCATTAAATCTTCCTGGGACGATATAACTGAATCCCCATATTCCACCTGCATGGTCTCTGGGTCATTTGTGCTTCCCTCAGCAATTGACCTTTCCCTGGCTGCAGTGGTTTGAAAGTCAATGTTCCTTCTCCCTAGCCTCCAGCTGGGCTGTTCTAGGGCTTTTAAGTAAACAGCAGGGCTTGTCCCCCACACCTCTAGGCAAAATGGCTTGTAAAACTCCTGCCTGCTTTCTTTTCTCTCAAACTGCTTATCTGCTCTCACAGACGCTCTATGAGCTGGGTTTCTCTTTAGACAAAAAGAGTCACTGTACCTTGGCTTTGTAACATCCGTGTGACCGGTACTTGCCCAACCAGGCACCTCTCTCTGGTCACGGTCTCTTTTGTAGACTCCCTCTGGAATCCTCCTAGATAGTGCTTGTCTTCTCTGCAGCTTGGGAAGACCAGATAAAGCCTCCAGGCTTCTTGGCTTTCTAGCACAAGTAATCCTCTTATCAGGACTTTCTCTTCCAGTACTTTTAAATCTTGTTACAGACCCTTTTGGTGAGCATAAACCTCTCTCCAGGATAGGCTGTCTCCTTCTGAGCTCACTGCCTCTGGGATTTCTTCTTATCGGGTCTCTTTCCAGTATGGCTCTCCCAGGTCTCACTCCAGCACTTCTTGGTCTGTATCTTTCTCTTTCTCCTTCTGAGCTCTCCTCTGAGCTCTCTTCCGAGGTTCCTTCCTCCCTCCAGGCTGGGCTCTCTTCTTCTGAGCTGCCTCTCTGCTTATAAAGCTGTTTTACTTCTGAGTTCCTCGAGCTACTCTTCAGGTGGAGCTGATTAGCTCCTGCACAATCAGTCCCCGGGTGTGTTAGCTCAGCCTCTGTAGATTCATGCACGCTCCCTCTAGCTGCCTTGCAAGGGAACTGCATCTTCTGCAAGTTATTTGTTTTGTAAGAAACAGCTTTTTTTTCTAAGTTTCTGCTTTCAGTGGTTTCTGCCTTATCACAGTATATTAAATGTATTAGGTGTATTTTTATTAGTATATGTATCCCCACCAACCCTTAGTAGGTAAAAAACTTAAATACCTAAACACAATCTTAAAACTAAGATGCAGACAGCAGTCCAGCAGCAAGATGGGGGTTTTCAAGTCTTTTGCGTTGAGTATTACATGTATGATTTTCTCCCAGTTGGTGAACGAGTTCAATCTCTGGAGGCTAGAGTAGCAGACTTGCAGGACATAAGGAAGACAGAGAGGTACATAGGCAAGACCTACAGGGATATAGTCCTGAAGTCCCACCTCCAGTCTGGCAGCATCACCGTTGCCATGGAGGAGAGAGGTCACGTGACAGTAGAGAATCACCCTGGTGTGGCAGGAAGTGATCCTGTAGCTAGGACCTGTCCTCCAGGTGATGTAAAACCCTCCCGCACCGAGGAAGTTTCTCTAGGGCCATGTGCCCATGAGGGAAGGGTTAGGACAGCCGTTATAGTTAGTGATTCGATCATTAGGCATGTAGATAGCTGGGTGGCTGGTGGATGTGAGAATCACCTGGTAACGTGCCTGCTAGGTGCGAAGGTAACGGACCTGATGCGCCACCTAGACAAGGTCTTAGTGCTGGGGAGCAGTCTGCTGTCTAGGTACATGTCGGTACCAATGACATAGGAAAATGTGGTAGGGAGGTTCTGGAGGCTAAATTTAGGCTTTTAGGTAGGAAGCTGAAATCCAAAACTTCCAAGGTAGCATTCTCTGAAATGCTTCCCGTTCCACACGTAGGACCCAAAAGGCAGGCAGAGTTCTGGAGTCTCAATACATGGATGAGACGATGGTGCAAGGATGAGGGTTTTGGATTTGTTAGGAACTAGGGAACATTCTGGGGAAAGGAGGGGCTCTTCTAAAGGGATGGGCTTCAACTTAACCGGGATGGAACCAGGCTGCTGGCATTAACCTTTAAAAAGGAGATAGAGCAGCTTTAAACTAGATAATAGGGGAGAACCAATAGTTGCCCAAGAGCGAATGGTTTGGAACAATGTATCCTTGAAGGATACTACTAAAAGAATGAAGTTAGGACATATCAGCAGAGAAGTTCCAACAAAGACAAAAGTAGCCCAAATGCCCTCGAGTACGGAGCAGACAGAGCTCGAAAATTCCAAATTACCCCTGCCTACCAATAGTCAGATTAATATCAATAAAATACAGTCTCTAAAATTCTTAAATGCAAATGCTAGAAGTCTAAAAAATAAGATGGGAGAGTTAGAATATATAGCACTAAATGAGAGGTTAGATATGATTGGTATCTAAGAGACATGGTGGGAGGAGGACAACCAGTGGGACATTCTGATACCTGGGTACAAACTATATCGTAATGATAGAGCTGATTAAATTGGTGGAGGAGTTGCACTCTATGTTAGAGAGGGCATTGAGTAACAAAGGATTAAAGTTTTGCAGGAAACAAAATTTGCTGTAGAATCTCTATGGATTGAAATTCCGTGTAAAAAGGGGAAGGCGATGGCTGTGGGAGTGTAATATTGACTGCCTGGCCAAATTGAACAAATGGATGATGAAATGCTCAAGGAAATCAGGGAAGCTAACAAAAGTTACAGCACAGTAATAATAATGGGTGATTTCAATTACCCCAGTAGGCCACTAGGCCCAGTAGGGGGAGGAGTGGTCTAGTGGTTGGGGCAAGTTACCTCAGGCCAGAAGGTCAGGGGTTCAAATCCCACTAGAGGACAGCAACCTTGGGCAAGAAGGACTGGGTTTTCTAGCTCCACAGGTGCTCCCTTTGGTCTTGGGCAAGCCACTTAACCCTCCATTACCCATGTTCCCTGTAAGTATTAGTGTATGTGTCTCATATCCCCTCATGTTAAATGTATCCCCCAATTGTGTTGTGACCACTTTGGTTGAAGGATCAGGTGGTGTACAAAACTGTCTAAATAAATAAATTGACTAGGTCAGTGTTACAGCAGGACATGCCAGGGAGAAAAAGTTTCTAGATGAAATAAATAATTGCTTCTTGGAGCAGCTGGTTCATGAACCAACCAGAGGAGAAGCCATTTTGGACCTTGTCCTTAGTGGAACAGCAGATCTGGTACAATTGATAAGGATGTTGGGGCCACTTGGCAATAGTGATCATAGCATGATCACATTTGATTTAATTAATGGAGGAGGGATGGTAAGGAAATCCACAGTACTACCTTTTAACTTTCGAAAGGGAGACTATGATAAAATGAGGAAAATAGTTTTAAAAAAGCAACTAAAAGGAGCAATTGCAAGGGTTATAGACTTACATCAAGCTTGGGTGGTGTTTAAAAATACTATCTTCGAAGCCTAAACCAGCTGCATTCCACACTTTAAAAAAAAGGTGTAAGTTCAAAAAACTGCCAGCATGGTTTAAAGGTGAGGTCAGAGAGGCTGTTGTTGTCAAAAAAAGCATTTTTCAGGAAATTGAAAAAAGAGCCAAATGATGAAAACTGGAAACAGCACAAGCACTGGCAAGTTAGATGCAAGGCATTGATAAGGCAGGAAAAGAGAGAATTTGAGAAGAAGCTTGTTGTGGAAGCAAACATGCATAATAAAGACTTTTGCAAGTAAATTCATAGCAAAAAAACCTGTGAGAGAGTCAGTTGGATCCTTTTATGATAGAGGGGTAAAAGGGGTACTAAAAGGGGACAAGGCCATAGCGGAGAAACTGAATGAATTCTTTGCTTTGGTCTTTACTGAGGAAGATGTAAGGATGTTACCCATGACTGATGTGTATTTAAATGTGATACTGCGGAAGAACTGAAAGAAATATTGATACACTGGGAAAATGTATTAGAACTATTTGATAAACTGAAGTGTAGCAAATCACCTGGACCAGATGGCATACATCCAAGGATGTTGAAAGAAATGAAATATGAGATTGCAGACCTGCTATTAGTAATCTGTGAACTATCATTAAAATCATCTGTAATACCTGAAGATTGGAGGATGGCTAATGTAACGCCAACTTTTAAAAAGGTTCCAGGGGTGATCCGGGAAACTACAGACCGGTGAGCCTAATGTCAGTACTGGGAAAATGGTAGAAACCATTATAAAGAACAAAATGACTGAACATGTAGATAGTCATGGCTTAATGGGAGACAGATCTTGAAGGAAGATCTTGAAGATGTGAATAAACAGGTAGACAAAGGTGACTCAGTTGATATAGGGGTATGTTTACTAAACTGCGGTAATCGTACATAACGCGCGTTATGTAACGTTAACGATCGTTAGCGCATCATAACACGCGTTATGCTGCGCTTACGATCGTTAACGTTACATAACGCGCGTTATGATGCGCTAACGATCGTAATGCCCTGCGGCGCGTTAAAACACCGCAGAAGGTGGAGAGAGGGCGGAGAGAAGGGGTCAATGGGCGGAGAGTGGGCAGGGAGAGGCTCCCTTCACACTAACATGCTGATCTGAAGAGCTCAATTCCAACGCGAATGAAAACCTGCCGTTAAATGCACATTACAGGGGAGAGAAACCATTTCAGTGTCAGCAATGTACAGCCCAGGCAGGGAAACCTAAAAAAAGTGATATGTGTGATACATGTGCACAGAACAAAAGAGCACATAAACACTGAAAATGACCCCAACAAACTGGAAAAAAACCATAACCAAGCTGGCCAATAGTGGTATCAATGAGAAACATCAACCCCTCCCCCCCGAGTAAGCTCCATAGAACAGATATAAATCGTGGAAGGGTCTATAATCCGTCCCCATACAAGGTGAATGAGCCCAGAGTGAAATAGCGCTGCTCAGGCTTTTCTCCACCATCGGACAGGGTTCCTATGGCGTGCACATGTCCCGCAACATCAGGGCGGGCATGTTGGAAAGGCAACTGGACAGATGCCGGAGAAGGGGATACAGAGGGACGCAGGCGGCACATGCTGTGGTGAAGCAGGGCCACAGTGTGGTCTAGGGCGATGCCTAGGTGGCCCATACGAATGCTGAAGCAGCAGAGCAGCCAGACAGCAACTGCTGAAGGCCCAACATTGGCACGACTGTGTTTCCCACAGTGTCACAGGGGATAGTACCCAGCAGCTACCCCCAAGGGCACGGAACATTGGCAGGCGGTGCTGGGGGGAAGCGTGGACACCTATGCAGGCACCCCTACCCCAGAACCCGCACCATAGGCAGCCGCCTACCTGCACACTGGATGGCCCGAGACTGCGCACCACCAACACCACCAGCAGAAGGGCATGTCAGCATGGTGGCTGAGGGATACTGGTGGTGGAGGGGGCAGTGGCAGCTGCCCAGAGCAGACCGTGGCCTAGCCCTGTGTAGGTGGGTGCCGTGTACTGCAACAGATGGGCCCTGTCTGATGAACAGTCATGGTATCACCAAGGAATGTACTGACTCTGTGACAAGAAGGTGGTGCAGTGCACAAAACCAGTGTATTCAGAAGCAGAGGGTCACAGGTTCAAGTCCCAGCTGTGGTTCCTGCCAACCCAGTCCCCATATTTTACCCACTACTACAACGTGCTAATACAGACAGCACATTTATTGCAGATGACGTAAACATGCCCAAGACACGTACATTTTACCCTACAGAGCACAGACACCATAAACATGCATGTTACCTAGAGCAGAGCCTCCCAAATGCAGTCCTGGAGGGCCAAACACCATTCCGGTTCCATGCTGCCTCTGATAAAGATGCCTGTGCTGCATTTCTATGCGCCACCCCCATGGTATGCAGATGTATCTCATGCATATTCATGAGGGACAGCATGAAAACCCGAACAGTGTTTGGCACCGCAGGTCTGGAGTTGGGAACCTCTGCCGTAAAGCAGCCAACAGGGGCAGACACACCCGCACCCACAGGCCCCATTATCCAAAGCCCCCTGGGGAGGCAGGACATTGGGCTCTGCGTGCATCTCCCAATACTAGCACTTGCATACCTTAGTAATGCCACCCTAAACCGGGGAATATGGTACACATCTATCAAAAGGTTGCTATGAGTACTGGCAGATAGCAATTCCTAGGTTAAGTACACTTTTCTGAGTGAGCTGCATCATAGCAACCTTTCTGATGTCTGTGGAGTGTGCTACAGGTCTTGTGTCTGACAGTGTTTACCAACCTGGGGAGTGACTCCTACAGTATTGCGTGCCATAGCCATGCCTGCACTGTGCCCAGGACTTGTGTGGTGGCCTGGGCTGCCCAACACCTCTATAGTTGCACAATGCTGGCATAGGTGTGGGGAGTGTGTGTCTGTCTATCCAGTGTGTGGTGGCTGCCAACACGCTCCACAGCCCACACTGTTAGCACGGTTGCCAGTATTGGCCTGCCAATGTGCATAATGAGGATCAAGGTACTGTGGGAATAGCCTGGATAGGGTGGCCTGGCCTGGATGCATCTGCACACGGCATAGGGCAATGGCTCGGACATTGTAGTGCCTGGCCACCACCTGCACAGACAGGGTGGCCATAGCATGTCCTGCTGGGAGGTCACTCTCACCCTGACTGAGCAGTGACCATGGCATGGCTAGGTTCCCCATAGTGCTGTATAGCATTTTTCTCATGTGATATTTATGGGTTTCCTTTTGGGGCCCAATCACTGACTTATCTGCTTGGTGTTTATGCTGACATCCCCGTTCTGGGCACATGCATCTTCTCCAGGACCATGCACTATGGACTAGCTGGCGGACTGTCTGCAGCTAGTATGTGTCTTGCTGGAACACCTTGCAGGGTGCAGCGGCTGGAGGCTTGATGCTGGAGAATGTCAGATAATGGTGGGGGGCAGCTGAGCATTTTGAGGCCTTCCGTCTGTCTGCTGTTGCGTTATGGGTGTGTACCGCTCTGTCTGTTCCCGAGCAGGACTGGGGTTGCTGGTCCCCTCTACTGCTGCCATTGGAGGGAGGTAGACTGTGGATCTATTGGTGGGTGATCCTGTTTACCACCCTGAGCCCTATGGGTCCATACACCCCCCCCCCCTTCACCTACAGCAGGTAGCGATGGCACCAACACAGGATATGCACTATTCTGGGTGCAGCATCGCCCATAGGGACTAGACATGACTGAGACATACAGCAGGACACAGATGTATCCTAGGTGTGTCTAACTGAACTACCTATCACACACTGATGGGGACCTGCAGCATGGCGTATTTCAGCCATGAAAGGTGCTGTGGACCTGGTGCTGGGTGCCCTACCTCAACCTCAGGGTGGGCACTGTACCCACACAATGTGACTGTCTGTGGCTACTCTGTGGCAGTGCCACACACGGTCTGTTCCCCCTACATGGCCGAGGTGCTGTGGGGGTGCATACCCGATCTTGTGCCCATCTCTCGACTGCTGATTTGCATGTGCAGTGCATCATGGGTACGGGTGGGTTACCCCTATCCTGGTAACCACAGCAGACAGTTTGTGTGGTGACGTGCAGTCCTGCAGCCAGCCAGGGCTTTGTTCACATCCTTATAAGGTGTCCTATAGGGGGACATTATAGGGTGCCTTGGCAGACAGTACACTTTATAATGTGCCCTATGGAGTGCGTTATGGGGTGCCTTATGCGGCACCTTAGGTTATGCCACCGTGAGGGTGTGTTTGCTGGTAGCACTAATTAAAATACACGTCACATGCCTCAACAATTGCTAGTTAAATGTAAAGGGTGCCGCCTCAGCCAGCCTTATACATTAGGCCCACTGGGGAATCGAACCCATGACCCCTGTACCATCAGTCAGTGTTGTAACCATTGTGCTACAGCTCTGTTGCTGTGCTTGTATGCCTGCGCGCCTTCTTAAGATTAACGCGCGGTAACGTGCCCTGTAGCGCTCGTTCATTTATGGCGCCTTGTAACGCGCGTTCTCGGCGCGTTCTCGGAAACGATGTACCGCCCATGCCCTTATTTGGGGTTTCTGTCTCTACCACGGCTCCTAACGCGAATCACACTAATGCAGTTTAGTAAACATACCCGATATTGTATCTGGAGTTTCAGAAAGCTTTTGACAAGGTCCCTCATCAGAGACTTTTGGCAAAAGTAGAAATGCTTGGGATAGGAGGCAATGTTCTATTGTGGATCAGGAACTGGTTAAAAGATAGAAAGCAGAGGGTAGGGCTAAATGGCCAGTTTTCCCAATGGAGAAAGGTGAATAGTGGAGTACCCCAGGGATCTGTGCTGGGACCGCTGCTTTTTAATATATTCGTAAATGACCTGGAAATGGGAATAACTATGGTTACACAATGCAAGATGCCACATTAGGAACCACCACCCAGGAAAAAGATTTAGGCGTCATCGCGGGTAACATGTTAAAACCCTCCACCCAGTGTGTAGCAGCGGCCAAGAGAGCAAATAGAATGCTTGTTATCGTATGGAAAGGAATGGAAAATAAAACAAAGGATATTATAATGCCTCTGTATCATTCCATGTTTATTTTATTTTATTTTTATTTATTTATTTAACAGTATTTCTAAACCGCCTTATCATAATAATCAAGGTGGTATCACAGCAAACAATCTGGTAGTGTGAGTGTGTTATACATGCAGTGAGGGAGAAAATTTAGTTGGGTGCGTGTTGTATTGTGTGCTAGATTGGTCTGAGCTTTGTACAATGTGGGCTATATACAGTGGTGCTAAAAACATTTTATATACATACAGTGTTAGGCGGTAACGTGAGCTGCTATACAGTCACTTAGGTTATGTGATGTGTCCATAGTGTTCTATGAACAGCATGGTTTTCAGCTGTTTTCTAAAGTCCTTGAGGTCTGTAGTTGCCCTCAAATCGTCTGGTAGTTCCATATTGTTGGAGCAGCCATGGAGAGTGCTCTGTCTGTTGTGTCCTTGCGTGTGTGTTTGTATTCACTTGGGGTGCTGACTCGGTTGTGTGTTTGTTTTCTTCTAGGACGTGTGCTGGTGTCTGGTTGTATGAGGGTGTGCAGGCTGTTGGCTGATGTGTGCTGTTTTTTTTTTTTTTTAATGCTTTATTTTCGTTTTATAACAACAAAGGAAAGGAAGACATACAGCTTAAAAGACAAATACATACATAGAATATGATACATACACCAAAGTAAACCCCTACCACCCCCCTCCCCCCTGCTTCTTCTCTAGAAACTAATCATTCCCGAAAACGGGCGTGTACTGACATTATTGTGGTACAAAACCTAACGGTGATCTGAAACATGATGAGTATACATTAAACAGACATGTCGGAGCATTGAGCAGAGTGTACATAATCATTGAGCATCTGCCATTTAGACAAGCGAGAGTGAGTTTGGATATGGGGAATAGCTCTCCGAGATATCTGCTCGTATTTACTATATAAGCAGACGAGGTTCCACCATTCATTGGCAGTAATTCGAGAGCTATCCTTCCAATTCCTCGTGATTAAACAGATGGCTATACCCAGCATGAAATCAAGGAGAAAGCGACCCTTCTTAGGAAGAGAGGGGACCTCCGCCACTGAGCGGAGTCCCACAATCTTCCAAGAAAGGGGCTCGTGGAGGTGTAAGATAGATTGAATACGACCCCAGACCCGCCCCCAGTAAACCTGCAGTTGAGGACATTCATAAAGAACATGAGCGAGGGTCCCCACAGCAGTATGGCAAGACCAACACTGGTCCCTAGCAGTTGTGTTCCATTTGGCTATTCTTTCTGGAGTATAAAAGCATCTATGTGCAAAAAAGAAGAGAGTTTGGGTTACAGAGGCAGATCTGGAAACCCGCACTACTTTGCTCCAGAAAACGCTCCATTGCATAGGGGTTAAAGTGGTTTGCAGTTCGCGTTCCCAGGCTTGTTGAGCTCTACAGGTAGCAGTATCGGTACCCTGACATAATAATTTATAAAAGTTAGAGGCTACCCCATGTGTACTACTAATAGAGTGAATTAGTTCTAATAGCCCGCCCTCAGTAGGGGCAGAGGGCGGCAGGATTCGAGCACTTTTGAGGCAGTGTTGAAGCTGCATCATTTGAAAGTAATGTTTCGCTGGCAACGCAAATACCTTTTGTAAATCAGAAAAGGTCTTCCAACGAGCTGCAGAGAAGAGTTGTTGGGGTGTCCAGATCCCCCTAGAGTACCAGGGTTTCCATGCAATCGTTTTATTTAGGACTTGAATTCTGGGGTTATTCCACAGCGGGAGTCCGTCCAGAGGACATACGTGTGGACCCAGTGACAGAATGAGAGTGTTAAAGGCCGCAAGAGTATCGACAATCATTGGGGGATGGCGTGTGTCTACTTGATGAGACATGCCGGGGAGATGGATCAACGGAATTGGGCTACTGAGCTCCTCTTCAATGTCAAGCCAAACTGGTCTGTTGTCTGTTGAGGCAGCTAGCCATTGGGCACCTTGTTTAAGTAGGAAGGCTTGATGATATCTAAGAAAATCAGGAAAGCGGGTACCCCCTAGTTCCTTCGCAGACTGTAGTTTTTGTTTAGCTACTCTTGGTGGTTTTCCCTGCCAGAGATAATGGACGAGAAGGCCCTCTATGTCTTTGTAGGTGTGTAGCGGGAGGAAGCAGGGCAGCATTTCTAAAATATAATTCACTTTGGGGACTATCATCATTTTGACGGTTTCTAGGCGGCCCCACCATGTAAGAGATAAGGGAGACCACCGATTTGTGAGCTCACGGACTTTGGAGACTACCTCCTTGGCATTAAAACTAATAGTGTCTTCTAAAGGAGAACAGTAGTGGACACCAAGATATTTCACCATGCGGGATTGCCAAAGGAAAGGAAAGGCCCGCATGTCAGCCTCATGTACCCAGCGGTTCAGTGGGAATGCTACGGATTTGGTCCAGTTTATTTTATAGCCCGATAATTGCGAGTATCCATCAATCAGGTCCAAGACAGCCGGGACCGAATCAAGGGATACAAAGAGCATAAGGTCATCTGCATATGCAGAGAGTTTAATTTCTCTGTGACTGAAGGGGACACCTCGAATACGTGCGGACTGTCTAATAAGAAGGGCGAGGGGTTCAAGAGCTAGGTCAAAGAGCATTGGTGATAAGGGGCAACCTTGACGCGTGCCTCTTTGAAGATTAAAAGGCCGAGACTTAATGGCATTTACACAAATACTGGCAACGGGTTGAGAATACATGACTTGGAGGTATCGGAGGAAGCCCTCCCCAAAGCCATACCATCGGAGAACTGCAAATAAGAAGGGCCATTCCAAGCGATCAAAGGCTTTTTCAGCATCTAGGGAAAGACCCACCCAGGGGTGGTCTAAGTTGGCAGCACTGGATAGCACATGGCACAAGGTCCGAGCATTGTCAGCGGTGGAGCGGCCAGGTATAAAACCACATTGGTCGGGATGGACTAAGGTGGCCATCCTGTCAGATAGCCGGGTGGCCAAGATCGTTGCGAAGATCTTATAATCGGCATTAAGTAGGGAGATTGGACGGTAGTTGGCGGTTAGCAGCGGGTCTCTGCCTTCTTTCTCAAAAACTACCACATTAGCTGCAGAAAAGGATCCCAAAGAGGATGTATCTACCGCAAGGGCAGTAAAATAAAGTTTTAAGTAGGGAACTAAATCTGCACTGAATGTTCTGTAGAATTCTGTCGGGAGACCATCAGGCCCAGCGGCCCGACCCGAGGCTGTTCGTTTTAGGGCAGAATGGATCTCTGAAGTAGAGAAGGGTTCATCCAGCGCATCCCTATCAGCTTCAGAAAGGGTCGGCCGCTGAATACCAGAAAACAAGCGCTCGAAGGTCTCGGATGAGAACTCACATTCAGATTGATATAGACGGGTATAGAAATCCCGAAAAAGTTCTACGATATCGGAGTCTGTGGTCAGTATGCCCCCTCCCTGTGGGGCGCGAAGGGCCGCTACGCGTTTGGCTTCTTTTGACCTTTCAAGGCGTTGGCTAAAAGTCGACCGGCTCGGTTGCTTTCACGGTAGTATGTCCCTTGCTGAAGTGCAATACTCTGAGAAGCTGCAGTTGAAAGGATTGCATTATATTGAAAACGGAGACGCTGTAAGCGAACTAAGACGCATGGATCAGTACGGGAAGTTAGAACTCGTTCGCCTGCTTTGATTTGTTGGTCTAGTATAAGGAGCTGCTGTTTGCGCTGTTTCCGCAGGCGAATTTGATAACTAGTGATCGTTGCACGAATGGCCGCTTTAAAACCCTCCCACCAAGCCCAATTTGCAGTGTCCTGGGGTAGATTGAAGTGTATGGCTGCTCGAATTTCTAACTGGAACTCTGGTTGAGTTAATAGGGCTCTATCAAAGAAACCAGGCCCCCAGATTCCCTTGGGGCGCAGTGGTGTGTAATTGAAAAGAAATAGCAGCGTGATCTGATATATGTTGGGAGTGAATCTTTGCAGTGTCTGCCTGAGGAACTAACAGTTTTGATATTAGAAAGAAATCTATGCGAGACTGGGATTTATGAGGGGAAGAGAAGAAGGTAAAGTCAAGCTCATTGGGATGTAGTAACCTCCATAGATCGACTAAAGCAAGATCTTTGATCATAGAGGTAAGCGTAGTGTGACTCTTGGGGGGACCACTCGTCCTAGGCGGCTGTTTGTCAATCAGGGGATCAAGAACTAAATTGAAATCCCCCCCAATTATCAATGAAGTGTTAGCAGAGGCCTGCGCAACCTGAGCAATGGTAGCAAAAAAGGCAGGGTCATCTACATTAGGAGCATAAAGGCATATACATGTAACTTCAAGGTTACCTATCTTGAGGTGAGCCCTGGACCATCTGCCAGCTGTATCTGAGCTAGTCGCAATAACAGTAGCATGCAGAGATTTCCTAACCAGTATGGCAACCCCACATTTCTTAGAAACAGCTGGGGAATAGGCGGCCACCATGTAAGGTTTAACATTGAGTTTAAGAGTTTCCTTCGAATTTAAATGCGTTTCTTGGAGGAAAATCAGGTCCGCAGCTTCATGACTTAGATAGCTGAGGATTTTCTTCCGTTTTATCGGGTTATTGATGCCTTTTACGTTCAATGATAAAAACTTACATGGTGCCATCAATCGGTAATAGACATTTTAGGTAAGGGCGCTTGAAAACATACAACATAAGCAGAATCTGTACAGCAATGACATAATCACCGAGTGTGCTGGCTAATACACCCCATATTGAAAAGCATGTACCAGAGTAACTTAGAGAAGAAGCAAAACCCCCAATGAATATGGCGACCATATGTCTGCGGGAGGAGGCCCTAGAGAGGAGGATAAAGACATGAAAAAAGAAAAGAAACACCAGAGTCCATAATTAACACTGTCTCTGATATTCATCGAAGCTACTCTGGGTAGATGGAGTCGGGTCACAAATATCATCAAACTAAGGCAACAAACCGCCCTCGACGGACTCTTTGCTGAACCGTGGCAAATCCAAAATGGCGGGTACAGCGGATATGAAAACACTGGTAGGAACACTCTGGAAGTCAGCGCATCAAGTCGGCTTCTTTAGCATCCAAAAACTCCGCTAGTAGATCAGGGTCCTCAAATGTTCTTGTCTGATTGTGTAGCGTAACTTGGAGCTTGGCCGGGTACATTAGGCCATAGCGTGCTTGTAATTGTTGAAGCCTCGGCCGGAATTCCAGAAAGCGCTTTCGGCGATCCACCGTGGGTTTAGCCAAGTCAGGATAGAAGGAGATCTTATGGCTCTCAAACTCCATGTGGCCCTTTGCCCGAGAGGCGCTGAGAATTTGCTCCACATGCTGATATCGCAAAAGTCGAAAGATGATAGGCCGCGGGGTCTTACTGTTGAGCGTTATGTTTGTGGGTACACGATGAGCGCGATCGATCTCCAATTCTTTGGTAAAGGTGATTTGGAGCAGAGAAGGGAGGATTTTATATAGAAACTCCTTCATGTCTCCCGATTCCGCCCCCTCCGGTATGCCCACTAGTCGTAGGTTGTTGCGGCGCGCTCTATTATTGCCATCTTCCACTTCTTTCTGCAAGGCCCGCACCTGACGTTCAACTTTGTCGAGTTTGGACAGCCGGGCCGCATGGGAGTCTAATATGCTCTCCATTTTGTCCTGACGCGAAGAGAGCCCCTCTAGCCTGCCTTGCAATACACCAAGGTCTTCCCGCAGCGCTCGGAGTGCTTCCCCGTTTGACTGCACGAGGTCTTTAACCCCTCTGATCTCTGCGAGGATCTCCTGCTGCATTTCGGGGCCCTCGCGTAGAGCCAGCCCCTTCTGCGGGGACGGGGGTTCAGTTTTGGAGCGTTTGCCATGAGAAGCCGCTGGAGATCCAAATTCCAGGCGCGTAGGTTTGGTCCCCGCCATCTCACCAATGTGACCCGGTAAGATCAGAGCAGAAATTCAAGAATGTCCGGTGTTAATGCAGGATTCTGAGTAGGCCTCTCGGGAGCCTCAGCGTTATGCGACCATCCCGCTGGACATCAGGCTCCGCCCCCCGATGTGTGCTGTTTTATCTTAAATAGGTTTATGATAGTTTTGTATCTGATGCGTGCACCGATTGGAAGCCAGTGTAAGTCCTTTAAGGTAGGTGTGATGTGCTCCTGTCTTGCAGTTCCGGATATGATTCGTGCTGCGGTGTTTTGTGCCAGTTGGAGTGGTTTGATGGCTTGTTTCGGTAGTCCAAGGTATATCGGATTGCAGAAGTCCAGTAGTGGGGTTATCAGTGCTTGACAGACGGTACGGAAGTGTTCTGGGGCGAGGAGTGGTTTCAGTCTCCTGATGATTCGCATCTTGTAGTAGGCTTTTTGTATTGTTTTGTCTACGTGTTGCTTGAGATTGAGTTTATTGTCCAGCGTGACCCCGAGGTATCTCACTTCTGACCTTATTGGTATGGTAGTGTTTTGTATCTTTATATTTGGTGGGTGTATGAAGCTTTGGTTCCGAGTGATGATTAAAGCTTCAGTCTTGTTGTAGTTTATTGCGAGGTTGTTGTCTTGACACCAACTGGTCATTTGTGTAAGGCAGTCTGTTATCTTAGAGAAGTCCGGGTTGTCGATTGATATCGGGGTGCATATCATGATGTCGTCCACATAGATTGTGTATTGAATGTTGTTCTCTTTCATGATGTTGCATATTGGTTGGATGTAGATGTTAAATAGGAGTGCTGAGAGCGCAGATCCTTGAGGTACTCCTTGACGGACTTTGATGGGTCGGGAGGTGATGTGTCCCACCTTGACCTGTAGCTGTCTTTCGGTTAGGTACGAGTGGAACCATTTCAGTGTGGTACCGTGTATACCAGTGTTCTTTAGTCTTTCCAGGAGCGTGTTGTGGTCCACTGTGTCGAAGGCTGAGGAGATGTCGATGAAGATCATTATGATTCCATTCCTGGTGTTGTCAATTATTCTTAGGATGCTGTCGAAGAGGTAGATCAGTAGCGTTTCGACACCGTGGTTGGGACGAAATCCATGTTGGTTGTCGTCGAGTGTTTCGTGTTTGTCAATGTGATCCTGAAGTTGTAGTTGAACCGTTTTTTCGAAGACTTTTGCGAGGAAGGGTATGCTGGAGATTGGTCGGTATGCTGCTGGATCTTTTTTGTCGAGAGTTGTTTTCTTTGTGATTGGTCTTACTGAGGCAAGTTTTAGTTGCTTTGGCATGAGTCCTTGAGTGAGTGAGTTGTGTACCATTTTATGTATGGTGGGGATGAGGCTTGATTTGGTGGCTTTGACCCATGACACTGGGCATGGGTCTGTAGGGGCGGTGCTTGTGTTGATTGTAGAGATGATGTGGGATATCTGTTCAGTTGAGGGTGAGGAGAATGTGCCCCAGGTTTTGGAGTGTACGTCCATCCTGGTGGTCCTACTAGGCGTTGTTTGTTCTGTGGAGTGAAATTTGTCTTTGATGTGGTCGGCGAATTTCTGTGGATCAACTTGTACTTCCCCTTCTGTTGTTTGCTCTTTTGTGAGGATTTTTACTATTTTGAAAAGCTCTCTGGGTTTGTTGATGGAAGTATTTATCATGTTTGTGTGGAATTCCCTCTTTGATTGGTTGATGTGTTCATTGTATTGCTTTTGCTTCGTTAGATAAAGATGCTGGTCGGCAGTTGTTTTGTTTTTTCTCCATCTCCGTTCAATCTTCCTGAGTTCCCTCTTTTCCTCTCGTATTTTTGCTGAGTACCATGGTTTGTTTTGTCTCTTGTTGTGGTGTTGTTTCTTGGTCCCGCCATCGGATGGTTTGGCGGCGTTGGCTAAAATGCTGTTCCAGCTGGCAACTTGTTCCTCCAGGTCGTTGTGACCGCACTTTGAATATCGTGTGCAATTCTGGTTGCCGTATCTTAAAAAGGATATAGCGTAATTAGAAAAGGTACAGAGAAGATCTACCAATACGGTAAAGGGGATGGAAGGATACCCCTATAAAGAGAGGCTAAAAATGTTAGGGCTCTTCAACCTGGAAAAGAGGTGGCTGAGGGGAGATATGATAGAGGTCTATAAATTAATGGATGGAGTGGAATCGGTAAATGTAGATTGATTGTTTATATCATCAGAATATAGGAAGACTAGGGGACATGCAATGAAGATACAGAGTAACCCATTTAGGACTAATAAGAAAAAATATTTTTCACTCAACGAGTATAATCAAACTCTGGAATTTGTTACTGGAGGATGTAGTGAAAGCTGTTAGTGTAGCTGGGTTTAAAAAAGGTTTGGACAAGTTCCTGGAGGAAAGGTCCATAAACCATTATTAAAAGGGATCTGGGATATCACTGCTTGACCTAAGACAAGCATTGTGGAACCTGTGTCTTTTGGGGGAAACTGCTAGGTACTGATGACCTAGATTGGCCACTGTTGGAAACAGGATACTGCTCTTGATGGACCTTGGTCTGACCCATTATGCTCCAAGACAGCAATTTTATGACAGCACCAAGTTTAAGTGCATTTGAAGGTACCTACTTTAAGCCTGTTCTATAAAGAGAAGTAGGTGTCTACTTGTCTTTATAACATAGTGGTGTAAGTGAACTAACGTGCACCTACATTGAAGATGTGGACATTTACACCAGCCCTAAATCTGGTGTAAATGTCTATAGCTCTATTTTTCAAGTACAGGCATAAATTATATTACTCTATAACCTGTGCGCATACTTGTGCCTTCTGCCTGTGCTCTGCTCATACTCCACCAATGTGCCCACCAGCAAAGTTCACAGCTTGATGTCAAAGCGACTACTTTTAGGCTGGTTGATATTTTCTAAGAGGTCGTTTGCATGCATAAATGGCCACATGCGTGTGGAAATGACTTTATAAAAACAACCTATAACACATCTTAAAAATACTGTATCTTCTTATTTTATGAACAAAATCTTCTGAGCAAGTGATGTAAAGGTTCAAAAACTAGCTGGTAAAGCAGTTAGTGGATCGCACAGAGGGTTTATGGTTTAGACCTTTGCTGAACACAGCCTGCAGTCTAGCTGTCTAGGCACTATCATTCTCCTCAAAGGTGAAATGATTTAGAGGCGTAGAGAAACTTAATTTTTCTTGATCACCATGTGCAACTTGGAATTTTAATGGCAGGCATAATTAATTCTTCTGATGTTAATCATCGGGGCTGGGCTCCACAATTATCAGCCTGGTGCAGCTGGGGCATGGTGCAGACATGAAAAATTAGGAAAATGAATCGGTAATAGGGTGGCAGATTTAATCTGCATCACAAAAACAAAGTTAAAAAAGGGAAGATCGAGAGAATTTCAGCTGAAGCTTTTGTGCCGATGAGTACTGACAGAACTGAAAAATGTCGCTAATGTCCAAAGTGATTGGTAATTACCAAGCCATTGAATTTTTTATTGTCAATTTATCATTGCGCCAGAGGTTAAATTTAACATCTTCTTTTAAAGCCATCATTCTAAGAGGACAGCAAGCTTAGTGGCACGTGATCCAGGAGTCAGTGAAAGGTTAATCAGGTAGTTCTTTGGTTCATGGTGAGCTCTGAAATCAGTCTTGCTTTTGCATGGTTGTATGCTGAATAATTACTGATTTTATAGTACCTGTATGCTTTCAATAAATATTGTGTTCTTTATCACTCTCTTTATTTTATATTTACATTATGTGATTATTATGTTCCTACCAATATACAATTCTAGTCACTCAAGTTACATTGCTAAAGAAATTATGAGGCAAAAAATATTATCATAATGTTGTCATTATTCTTATTTTGTTTTCAGCTTTTTAAGGAGAGTTAAAGGAATGAGCAAAGGAATGCCATAAAGAAGATTACATTGCTGCTTGAACAATTTGTCAGCCTTTGCTTGGGAATCTGGTTGTGCTTGTAGAATCACTTCTGACTGCCAAGGCGGCTTCTAATTGATAAGAACACTATAATTCCCCATACCCTCATCTCTGTGAATGCTTTGTTCATGGTAAGCTTTTTGAAAAAAATATTTAACAGCCATATTCATGAGACAAAGGGGCAGGTTTACTAAAGCCCACACTGGTTACACGTTTATGCATCTGTCCCCCTGCAGTTAGCGTGGTAGAAAGACTCAGTGCCGCACAAATCAGCATGTAGACACACTTAATGCCACCCTTCGAGGTGGTGTTATGTGCACCCCTGCTTAGGGCAACAAGCACATTTAGCGTGAGCTACTAATGCCTCTGCTAACTGTGAATTGCTATCAGTTCCTACGTTCCACCCCTGGCCTGTCTCGTCTCTGCCTCATTGCAAACAACCTGGTTTGTGCAGGATTTTTCGCTTGGAGGGATGTGCTGCTTTTCATTGTAGTGCCTTACTGCATGCTAAATCCCATGCTACTGGGTTGCACAATTGCCGTTTGCCATCCCTTAATGCAAGTCCTGGTCCCTAAAAATAGCAATCCAATATAAAACTAACTCAAAATATATGAAAAACATCCTTTTTAACCTGTGAACATTGAAACTGCAGTAGTAAATTCTACAACTTGCATGTGTAGTTTCAAGATGCTATGGAATGCAACTTTTGTCCTCGTTAAGCAACATAGTTCATTTTCTGTTGAAGGCCATATTTATTTCTGAATAATTGCTGTATACGTATTAAGAGGCCTGCATGCATTTCCGACAAATTAAAAATCAAAATGGCCTTTAGGGCAGAGTGAATGGATAAATCAATGCATGCATTAATTACTGCAATTCATTACCCAAATAAATGTGGGACTCAGCCTTTTACAAGATACAAATTTAGGGGCATACAATGATAGCACAGACAGTGGTTTGTGATCCTGCTCATGCTAATCTGTAGATCAAAGACTGTGAGTCCATTTCAAGTGGACTCTCCTTTGGGGATATCCTAGCTGGGATCAATCCTAGCATGCAGGCAGTGAATTATTACTGCTGAATACAAAAGCTGGTCATGTGACTAAGATGTCATGTAAGAGCAGTGTGGCCTCTCCTAGCTGCTCAAGAAGGATCTTGGTTTTCTGATATAGCAATTTTCCCATGATTCGACTTGAAATGGAAATTTAGTTTGTTTATGTATGTTCTAATTGTATTGTTTTTTACTGAATATGTAAGCTGTTTTGGACATTCTTTGTTGAGGCATCTAATAAATGTGAGCCAATAAATAAATAAATACATATCCAAAATAACTTCTAATTGCTTCAAATTTTACAATACTTTTACAAAAAGTAATCTCTGTTAAGTTTATTTATATAAAATAACATATCTTGTAAATATAGAGGCCTGTTTACAAAAGGGCGCACCAGTATCATGCATTTGAGCCACAAAACTAGCGCGGAGGCCCACTCTAACTTTAAAGGGTGTGTGCGTCCATTTCCCTGCTGTTAGCATGGCGTGAAGTGTCTACCCATGCTAATGGCAACATTTGCAGTTAGTAGACATCCATAATGTCTGCACTAACTGCAATGTACCATTAACACCCATGTTCCGCCCCTAACCTGCTCAGTCTAGTCCCAATTGCATGCTACCCAGTTAGCAAAGGATTTTTGGTGCGGGCTCTGCGCTGTTAGTCAATGCAGCAAACGCTGCACTAATGGTTAGGGCACGTTAGCAAACATGACCTCATATTGTGTGATATGTGTACTCAAGTGTTAATGTGTTCTATATTGGTTAGATTTTTCCATGGTAACTAAAAAGGAAGTAAAACAGATGTTAAAATTCTGTAAAGGATGATACGGTTTGGATCCTTCTGTGGCTGAATAGTTCTTACTGGCTCTATAGTTGATTTAAGATTGGTTTATGTGTTTTGCTAATAAAGCCTGAGGAACAGGTAATTATCCAATGTCTTTAAAAATGATTTTACCAGTTCCAGAGTTGAAAAACCTACTTGAGATCAGAAAACTTGTGATAGTTATCACTCAGTGGCTAAATCTGTTTTTATCAAAATTATTAGAACATATGGTTATAGCACAGCTACAGGAGTATCTAGAACTGGGTGACTTCCTGGATCCAGAACAGGCTGACTTCAGGACAGGTTATAGTACTGAAACTATTCTGATGGAGTTATTGGAAGAGCTTAGACTAATTCTAGGCAAAGGTCAAGAAGGACTGGCTATGCAATTGGATTTATCTTCATCCTTTGATCTTGTAGATCATGATTTATCATTAATGCAGCTCCATTTTTGGGCATCACTGGTACAATGATAAATTGGTTTGAGTCCTTCTTGGAAGGAAGATATATTACAGTATGGCAAAGTACTGCGTTTTCTAAAACAGTGAATATGTTGTGTGATATTCCGCAAGGATTCCCCTCTCTTATTCAGCATTTTTCTCCTTTGGTCCTGTCAGTAGGCCCTTCGGTTTTATTCATCATTGTTGTGCAGATAACATTCAGATCCTTATTACTTTGGAATGCATTACTGAGAGAATTTTTCAGTTGCTTAATTTCTGTTTTAAGGCAGCCAGCAACAGGATGAAGACCAGTTTACTCAACTGAATCCAGGTAAAAACCAGTATCCTGTGGGTTGGAGGCCAGAGGAAGGAGTCTCTAAGATGTTTGTTTACCAAGCTGAGGTAGCGGCTTCTGTGCGAAATCAGAGTCACGGCCCCATTGAATTCAATAGGGTCGCGGCTCCGATATTGCATGGAAGCCGCTACCATAGCTAAGTAAACAAACCTTTAAGTGTTGGTCCAAAGATAGAATGGATAGTGCTACCTCTCCATACAAAGATAAGGAGTCTAGGAGTAATTATTGATTCAGCCATTGTGATGGAAGATCAGGTTGCTGCAGTCATGAAAAACATCTCTATTAAGGCAGGTTTCTCCACTTTTATGAGTGGACTTAGGTGATACAATCGATCATTGCTGCACATCTGGATTATTGTAATTTTCTTTTTCTGCTCTCCCACAGAGGTCCATGGCATGCAGTCAATCCAAAATAAGCCTGTAAAAATCAGTTTTAAAAAATAGCAAGCATAGATGGGATAAGGCTACTCCTTTTATTGACATTTTTACATGGGCTTCTTCTGAAATTTAGAATTTCCTTTAAATTATTAACTATGACTTTTTGAATAATGAGGTGCGAAGGGGAATTTTAGAAAGGATGTCCAAGTGTAATCTGAGACATCTAAGCCAGAATGTCTGGAAAAAAAAGCAGGCACATTCAGGTGCAGACATGATTTCACAAACATGGATGAGCTCGATATGGACGTCTATGGGCGCATCTATAAGATATCCCCAGAATAGTACTATGGCAACCGGACATCTAGGAATAGCCTAATGGACAGCGTGGTGATTTAGGAACAGGGACATCACTGTTCAAATCCCACTGCTGCTATCATTGAAACTCTGTTGAGTACTGGAAATGATGGAGTGCTTTCTCTTCTATACCCTCTGGATGTTTTTTCAGCCAAAACAAGTACTTTTCAGGTGCCTGGAGCAGGTCTAAACTTAGATGTGATGCCGGATGTCCAGGATGTTTCTGAGATCAGGCAGGGATGTCCAGGTGCTTAATGCCCCAGCCATGTCTCCACCATGTGCCCCTTCAGTCTTGGGCATCCTCATGCTGGGAACCTACACAGACCAGGCTTCTAAAATGGCTCTGGAGACATCTCTGTGCTTTGGATGTCTCTGTGCCAGGTTTTGGACTTCCAAAGCATGAATAGGGCTTCCAAAAATGACCCCCTTAGCTACCTCCCATCTGCAGAGTAGCCTAATGGTAAGAGCAACAGCCTACTACCCAAGAAATGGGTAATTCCCACTGGCACTCCTTGTGGCCTTAGACAAGTCACTTTACCCTCCATTGCCTTAAAAGAAAAGGCCTGGCAATCTATTTCTGGTCATACCCTGCCAAGAAAGCCCAGGGGCTACTGGGTTGCCAGGAGTCAGCATTGACTTGAAGGCACATTAGAAAAGAAAAAATATGTCCTATGTCATTTTTGCTCTCTGATGAGGATTGTAGATTGCAAATGACTCATGTTTGAGACATCAAATTAATGTCTACCAATGATACAAATTTTCAGGCTACTGTGTATTCCTGACAAATAAGCCTATTTGCATCAATCTCTGTTCCTCCTGCCCATCCTACTGCTTCTGACAACGGTCTGGCTTTCATTTCATTCAGCAGCAGCTTTCCAAACTGATTCCAGGTACTCAACTATATATCCCAGATTGCCCTTCTTCAATATGCATTCACTTCCTGTCAATTCAGCAGCCCTAAGAACTACATCTTCCAGAATTACCATGTTTAGTTTAGTTTGACAAATTTACTAGACTGCCTTTTGGTCACTTAGCAGCAAGGCAGTTTACAATCTAAAAAAGGTTTGCACAAATTCCTGGATGAAAGGTCCATAAACTGTTATTAACGTAGACTGAAAGAAAAACATTACTTATCGCAAGGGATAAGTAGTGTGGAAGTGGCTATTTTTGGGCTTTGCCAGGTACTGGTGACCTGGATTGGCCACTGATGGGATGGGTTTGATGGACCATTCATCTGACCCACTATGGCAGTTCTATTGTACTTATGTTCTTTTTGATAGTAATTTTAAAAGGACATAGAGCAATGTTTTGCACATTCAAGTAGGAGCTCATAAAATTCCCTCTGGGCCTGATTTTGATCCCAACCTCTATCTCCTTTGTATGTCCGGACTGAGCTGGACGTACAAAGGAGATCGCGATTCTGAACCTGCGGGGCATATCTAGCCACACGGGATCAGAATCGTGAACAGGCCTGTACATGCAGGCGGAACTGCGATTCAGTCCTGGCTTGCATGTACAGCTATAGCCCAGCTAACTCAGCCAGGGCTTTTAAATGGAGCCGTGGCGCCATGGCGTCCTGTTGCCATGGAACCATGGCTTCATTTAAAAGCTGCAATGCTGGCCGCTGCTAAAAAAGTTAATTCCCCACAACCCGACCCTTGATCCAGCCAGGGTTGGGCTGCGGGGTATTAACTTTGCACCCCCCAGCACCTTCCGTGCCCCGAGTCTGCCAAAAAGAAACATCCGGGGAAGTTATTCATTCCAGGGGTGGAATTTTTATTTTATTTATTTAACAGTATTTCTAAACCGCCTTATCTTATTAATCAAGGTGGTATCACAGCAAACAATCGGGTAAAGTGAGCGTGTTATTCATGCAGTGAGGGAGAGACTTCGACTTGAGTGTATGTTGTGTTGTGTGTGAGATTAGTTTGAGCTATGTACAATGTGCGCTATATACATTGGGGCTATGCAACATTTTCTATGCATACAGTGTTAGGCGGTATCATGTGCTGTTATACGTTCTCTGAGGTTATGTGATGTGTCCATAGTGTTCTATGAACAGCATGGTCTTCAGCTGTTTTCTAAAGTCTTTGAGGTCTGTTGTTGCCCTCAAATCATTCGGGAGTTTGTTCCATATTGTTGGAGCAGCCATGGAGAGTGCTCTGTCTGTTGTGTCTTTGCGTGTGTGTTTGAATTCACTTGGGGTGCTGACTCGGTTGTGTGTTTGTTTTCTTCTTGGACGTGTGCTGGTGTCTGGTTGTATGAGGGTGTGCAGGCTGTTGGCTGATGTGTGCTGATTTATCTTAAATAGGTTTATGATAGTTTTGTATCTGATGCGTGACTTGATTGGGAGCCAGTGTAAGTCCTTCAAGATGGGTGTGATGTGCGCCTGTCTTGCTGTTCCAGATATTATTCGCGCTGCAGTGTTTTGTGCCAGTTGGAGTGGCTTGAGGGCTTGTTTTGGCAGTCCAAGGTATATTGGATTGCAGAAGTCCAGCAGTGGGGTTATCAGTGCTTGACAGACGGTACGGAAGTGTTCAGGGGCGAGGAGTGGTTTCAGTCTTCTGATGATTCGCATCTTGTAGTAGGCTTTTTGGATTGTTTTGTCTATGTGTGGCTTGAGATTGAGTTTATTGTCTAGAGTAACTCCGAGGTATCTCACTTCTGATCTTATTGGTATAGTAGTGCTTTGTATCTTTATATTTGGTGGGTGTATGAAGCTTTGGTTCCGAGTGATGATTAGAGCTTCTGTCTTGCCGTAGTTGATTGCGAGGTTGTTGTTTTGACACCAACTTGTCATTTGGGTAAGGCAGTATGTTATCTTAGAGAAGTCCGGGTTGTCGACTGATATCGGGGTGTATATCATGATATCGTCTGCATATATTGTGTATTGAATGTTGTTCTCTTTCATGATGTCGCATATTGGTTGGATGTAGATGTTAAATAGTAGTGCTGAGAGTGCGGATCCTTGGGGTACTCCTTGGTGGACATTTATGGGTCGGGAGGTGTTGTGGCCCACCTTGACCTGTAACTGTCTTTCGGTTAAGTATGAATGGAACCATTTCAAGGCGACACCATGTATCCCAGTGTTTTTTAGTCTTTCCAGGAGTATGTTGTGGTCCACTGTGTCGAAGGCTGAGGAGATGTCGATGAAGATCATTATGATTCCATTCTTGGTGTTGTCAATTATTCTTAGGATGCTGTCGAAGAGGTAAATCAGTAGTGTTTCGACTCCATGGTTGGGACGAAAGCCGTGTTGGTTGTCATCAAGTGTTTCATGTTTGTCGATGTGCTCCTGTAGTTGTAGTTGAACTGTTTTTTCGATGATTTTTGCCAGGAAGGGTATGCTGGAAATTGGTCGGTATGCTGCTGGGTTTTTTTTGTCGAGAGTTGTTTTCTTTGTGATTGGTCTTACTGAGGCGAGCTTTAGTTGCTTTGGCATGAGTCCTTGAGTGAGTGAGTTGTGCACCATGTTGTGTATGGTGTGGATGAAGCTTGATTTGGTGGCTTTGACCCATGACACTGGGCACGGGTCTGTAGGGGCAGTGCTTGTGTTGATTGTGGAGATGATGTGGGATAGCTGCTCTGTTGAGGGTGAGTAGAATGTGTCCCAGGTTTTGGTGTGTACGTCTGTCCTGGTGGTTACGCTGGGTGTTGTTCACTCTGCGGAGTGAAATTTGTCCTTGATGTGGTCGGCAAATTCCTGTGGATCTATTTGTACTTCCTCTTCTGTTGTTTGCTCTTTTGTGAGGATTTTTACGATTTCGAAAAGCTCTCTGGGTTTGTTGATGGAAGTATTTATCATGTTTGTGTGGAATTCCCTCTTTGATTGGTTGATGTGTTCATTGTATTGTTTTTGCCTTGTTAGGTTGTCTATTGTCTTGTTTTTTCTCCATCTCCGTTCAATCTTCCTGAGTTCCCTCTTTTCCTGTCATATTTTTGCTGAGTACCATGGTTTGTTTTGTCTCCTGTTGTGATGGTGTTTCTCGGGCCTGCCATCAGATGATTTGGCGGCATTAGCTAAAATGCTGTTCCAGCTGGAAACTTGCTCCTCCAGGTCGTCTGTTGTAATGGTCAGGTGTTGTATCGTGTCCTGTATGAATTTGTCCCTGTCGAAATTCATGAATCGTCTTTGTGTGTGTGGGATGTCTGCTCGTTCGTTTATCCGGTCTTCTTGTAATCGCAGCTTTGTCTCGATTATGTAGTGGTCGGACCATGGCACTGGGGTAATGGTGGGCGTTGAAATTAGGTCTCTTGATGTTAGGTAATTGGATGCGAAGATGAGGTCTGGGGATGATCCATGTTTGTGCGTTGGTGCATTGATTATTTGTGTGAACTGAAGTGAGGTCATCGCTTGAAGGAAGGCCTCTGCATCTTTGGCGTTGGTGGACTTGAGGTTGAAGTCTCCAAGCAGTAGTGCTGGTTTGTTATTTGTTGTTATAGCACAGGCTTCTTCTAGTGTGAAGGCTAGTTCATCGGGTGGAGCTCTGGGTGCTCTGTAGGTTAGGCAGATTGCAATGTGTTTGTTCTTGATGCTGATTGTGTTACATTGCTGGGTATCGGTGAAGTTCTGTGCTTTGAACTTTAGTTTTGTCTTTGCTAATATCAGGACTCCTCCTCCACGCTTGTGGGTGCGTGGGCAGTTGTACGCTGAGTAGTTGTCCGGTACTAATTGGTTGAGTAGCACATTGTCGGTGGGATTGAGCCATGTCTCTGTGATGCATATTATGTCGGGCTGTCGGTCTTCTATGTGGTCTACAAGAATGTGTATCTTGTTGCAGACGGATCTGGCGTTTATAAGCTCAATTGTTGTTGTCTTCGTTGAGGAGGTTGCTGTTACATGTGCTTCCTTTGTGCAGGTGTGGGAATTTGATTTGTGTTTGTTTGGTCATTTTGTCTGTGATGTTCTGTGTGCCTCTTTATGTGTGTGCCTCTTTATGTGTGTGCTGTTTTCTAAAGTCTTTGAGGTCTGTTGTTGCCCTCAAATCGTTCGGGAGTTTGTTCCCCAGCCATTTTGCCAGCCCTGGACATACAGGGCTGACATTAGAATCGGCCCTGGACATCCAGGGCCGGCGACCGCCCACTGCCCACCCACTCTCTGCCCCCGGGTCGCCTTTTCCCCGCCCCTGATTAACTTCTCCGCACAACCGGCGGGGAAGTTAGTCAGGGCAGGCAGCCAGCACGAATAGCCCCCTCTGTGTATTCATACATAAAAAGCAGGGACTCAGAAAACATAGGGGAGGATATTCAGTGGTAGCAGATAGCTCTTATACAGTTGTGGTCAACATTTTTGGCACCCTTGCAGTTCAGCCCCTTAATGTCCATTATCTCCTAAAAAAAAGTGGCTTTGGACTATATATGCACACATATTTGACGCATAAAAGAATCAAATAAAACAAGACTAACTAAAAAAGGAAATAGTAGGAAATAATATTGCCAGAACATGATTATTGGCTCCCTTATAAACAATTCAAATCAGTTTGACCAGAAGAACCACATTCCCATTGCTGTAAAATTAAATACACCTGTGATCAATTGTCAGTACTCACATGAATTGAATCGAGCAATGAATTATGGCTCTAATATTTAAAATGGCCACATTCACTCCCATTTTCACAGTGGTGAACAAAGAGAGCTGCAGAAAAACCATTATCACCAAACACACTGGTCAACATTGAAATCGTTACTGACTTTAAAAGGCCCTAATCTGTAGTATCTTGGTGAGCCGAACACAAATATAACATTAGAAGAATTATATTGGCTCTCGTTCTGAAGATATTGCATGTAGTTCATTTTTGACGTTTCAGCATGTAAATTTATCCAGTAGGGCATCAACAACATCCCAAATATGCTGTGAATGATGTAATATTGCATCCCATTGCATAATACTAGCATGCACACATCATCCAGAGTTGATTGCATCATTTTCTGATGCAATGCAATACTACTGCCAGACAGCTGCTGAAGCCATCTGATGTCAGCAGTGTACTATGCACAGTCGGAAAGGAAAGTAATCTGGTATTCTGTTCCGATATTGAAAGCCTCATGAATGCCTTAAAGGTCACTCATGACCCACAAGACTGGAGACTATTTATAGATTCTTCAAAACTGAATCTGAAGGCTGTGCTTTTGAACAATGGAAACCGTCTTCCATCTATTCCAGTAGCACATGCCGTCCACATGAAAGAGACATACGATAACTTAAAGCATCTACTGACTTCCATTTACTATAACAAGTACAGCCGGCACCTCTATGGTGACTTGAAGGTTGTTGCCCTTTTAATGGGACTGCAGCAGGGATATATAAAATACATGTGTTTCATATGTGAATGGGATAGCCGAGCAAGGGATTGGCACTACTTGCGGAAGGAATGAAATTGCAGTCAAAATGTAACAGTTGGAGAGAAGAATATCCAGCACCCAGCTCTGGTTGAGGCTCACAAAATCCTGCTACCACCCCTTCACATCAAACTAGGTTTGATGAAAAACTTTGTGAAGGCCATGGACCGCACTTCGCCAGCTTTCCGATACCTGCATGAAACGTTCCCTCGACTCAGCGAAGCAAAGATTAAAGAGGGGGTTTTGTGGGTCCTCAGATTCGAGAGCTCTTCCAAGATGACCAGTTCAACAACTTGCTGCAGGTTGATGTGAAACAAGCATGGAATGCTTTTTGCCTAGTGTCAACAAACTTTCTCGGGAATGTTAGGGCAGAAAACTACAAGGAACTAGTAGAAGGCATGCTGATGCAGTATCAGACACTTGACTGCAATATGTCTCTAAAGATCCATTTCCTCGATTCCCATCTCGATTTCTTTCCTGACAACTGTGGTATGGTTAGTGATGAATAGGGCAAACGTTTACACCAGGATATCGCAACGATGGAGCAAAGATACCAGGGAAAATGGTCCACTACAATGCTTGGTGACTATTGCTGGACACTCCCAGAGAAGCTCCCGAACAGCTGTACAAGAGACAGGCGAAGAAATCTAAGAAGTAGTCTATAACTTGGTTTTTTACAGGTATTAACCGAAGGCCTATTATATTTACTATTGACATGCATTTCGTGATGTAAACATCAGTTCTTGTAGATTACAGAGAAACTAGAGCCAGCTTTGCAATTTCACTGTCATATTCGTGTTCAGCATATAAAAATTGATAAGAAATGACTATTTTTATTTCAGTAACATGACTTTTGTAGGGATTTGTTAACCAGTGACATCAAACTTCAAAGGGGTGCAAGGGCATTTCTAAAAACTTTGGGATTCCTGTCTACAGTTTGCAATGTTATTAAGACGTTTTCTGCTCATGGCACTGTCATGAATCTCACCGGACATGATGGGAAGAGGAAAATTAATCCAAGAAATCTTTGAAGGTTAGTGCGAACTGTTGGAAAAACACCATGTACAACATCCAAAGAGCTTAAGGCTGACTGTAGCAACCTGCAGTGGTGGTTTCAACCTGCACCATACGCTCGCTGCACAATAAACAAAGAAGGACTTCATGGGCGAAGGCCAAGGAGGACCCTACTGCTCAAAGACAGACATCAAAAGGCACACCTGATCTTTGCCCAAACCCACCTTGAGAAACCACAATCCTTCTGAGAAAATATTCTGTGGACAGATGAAACCAAATTTGAGCTCTTTGACCATGCAGATTAGCAATACATTTACAGGCAACGAAATGAAGCTTGTAAGGAACAAAACACCATTGCTATAATTAAATATGTTGGGGGTTACATAATGTTATGGGGCTGTTTTGCTGCCTCGGGAGCTGGAGGCCTGGAATATATTAAAGGATTCATGAAGTTAGAGGACTACCAAGGTATTTTGGAGCAAAATGTGCTACCTAGTGTCAGAAAGCTAGGTCTGGGTTGAAGGTCATGGGTCCTCTAGCAGGATAATGTCCAAAACATACATTCAAAAGTAGAAAAAAATGATTAAAAAGAACCTTTGGAAGAGCTGAAATTTGCCATTGGTAAAAGGAATCTTGGAAACATTCATGAACTGGAACAAATCGCAGTTGAAAAGTGGGAAAAACTACCAGCAGGCAGATGTACAAAATGTATAGATGACTACAAGAAATGTTTGGAGGCTGTCATCACTGTCAAGGGTTGTGCAACAAATATTAGTGAAGGGTGCTATTAATTCTGTTCAGGTCATATTTTGTTTTTTTCTTAGAAATTACTACATCTAAGTTGCACAGACATCTTTTTTTTGTTGTATAACTTTGAACATACTTCAAAAATATTATGATGACATACAGTTGGAATATTTCCAATTATTTCTCAAGATATTGTACACAACATACCTAAAATGCAAGGGTACCAATAATGTTGGGAGGAGTGGCTCAGTGGTTGGGACAGGTTTCCCCAGGCCATAGGGCCAGGGGTTCAATTCCTGCATGGGGACAAGTAACCTCAGGCCAGAGGGACTGGGGTCTCTAGTCCCATGGCCACTCCTTGTGGCCTTGGGCAAGCCATTTAACCCTCCATTGCCTCAGGTATACTTAGATTGTGAGCCCTTCAGGGACAAGGGAATAGAAAAGTACCTATTAGTATATAACATATATGTAAACTGCTCTGATGTGCAAGTAAAGGGCAGCATATCAAGCGCCTAAACCATAAACAACTGTAAAGAGGCTTGCCATTGCTGCTAAGCTGTAACCCAAGATATTCAAAGCTGGTGCCATATCTAGCCACCAACATTGAATATTTGGGTTGGCTAGATAGTGCCACAGCTAACTGGGTAGGACAATATTCAGCTGCTGCCTGATTAGCTAAAATGGCAAAAATTAGGCAGGCCTTTCAGGTGCCTAACTTTTGCCATTTTGGGATAACTGGCTAGTGGCTGAATATCACCACTTTCCTCCTATCCCCAGGTGTTGCCTATATTCCACCCCTGAAACGTCCTGGTGCTAGCTGGCTAGCATCGGGGCATTTAGTGGTGACACCTGAGGATATTCAAAGAAACTAACTGGGTTAGTGCCACTGAATATTCCGCTAAGCACCATTTAGGAGGTTTATAGGTCTACGATGCGATGTGGTGGTTATTTTAGAAACTTCTCCGCATGCAAGTAGTGGCATTTACATATGGAGACTAGGATACATGTGTAAATGGGATTTCAGAAAGCTACTCTTTCCATGTAGAGATCCATACAGCATAGGAATTCTAAGGGGGCGTGATGGGGACATGGTTTGAGTGGGCCAAGCATCTACATATATATTCCTAGTTTTACAAAGGGAATCCACGTATATGACCAGACATTTCTACATGGGGATTTACACCTGTTCAGAGGCAGAAATAGATTTAGAAAAAATGGTCATTTTGGCTAGGGCTTTACATGAGGGATTAAGGGTACTATTCTCCTTAATTCCCTGTTTTTAAATTTCTTCTTCAAAATTGAAAATTGCAAGCTCAGCAATTAATTGGCAGCACTTCTTTTCCATGTCTGCCAGAGTCTTTTCTAAAATACTGCAAGAATTCAACATGTCTCAGCCTCAATTTTTCAATCTTGATATCAGCAAACTATGTAAAATAGGCCTTCACATGCATTGGTGTTCCTAGGGGTGAAGAATGGGCAGAATAGGGTGGAGTCAGTACTTGTTGTTGTTGTTAAGTGCCGTCGAGTCTGTGTCGACTAATGGTGACCCTCTGGATAGTTGTCCTAAACTGTATTCAGTCAAGTGGCTCATTGTTGATAGAGTGACATCCATAGCTGCTGCTATTGTATCGATTTATCTGATTACTGGCCTTCCTCTTTTGTGTTGACCTTCAATCTTGCCAAGCATGATGTCTTTCTCTAATGATCTCTTTCTTCACATGATGTGTCCAAAGTATGAAAGTCGAAGTCTTGTCATCTAAGCTTCTAAAGAACGTTTTGGTTTGATCTCCTCTAGTACTGACTGGTTTGTTCTTCGGGCAAATGTACTTAGGTGTACATTTTATAAAATACCACCAATTTCTACCAGCACATAGACAAATAAACTTATACCAGCTTCAAGGAAGGTGTAACTTTTTGTAGGAGCTCTCAGGTAAACTATTTTAGATGTTACTTCTATAAAATAGAAATAAAGAAACCTCTCAACATTTTATATGCATGTACATACTTTGTAAATAATAATTACAATTCTTCAATTTTCATTGGTTTCCATTATTTTTACTGACTGCTCTCACTAACTCATGGAAGCTTCAGCCACACACAGCACTGCAAATAAAGTACCAGCCTACCCTTGCTGCAGTTGAAACACTCAGCTATTTTAATTGGATTCTGTCCAAAACTACGACTAATTAAGAATCAATTCAGGACCATTAGTGAGTGGGATCAGCAAGCAAGGGCTGCATATTTCAAAAGAGTTAGTTTTAATGAGAAGAGTTCCTGCCCTGCATTTAAAAAATGAGAGAAACAGATTGCAGCAAGTGTACAGACTCTTCCCAACCAAACTAAACAACTGAAGCTACAGGTAAAGATGCTGAACTTAGTAGTTGTCTGTAATTGATCTGCTTGTCGTTTTTAAGGAAACTTACAAAAATGAACACAGAGGTTTACTATGTATTAGTAATTCAATAGCTATTTATAAGCATTATGGAGGTAATTTCTGAACTGCTCACATTGTTACAAAGTGTGAGGATACTTCTTACCCTTGGATTTTGCATAATTTTGTAAATTATCTCAGGAAAACTACCGATTATACCTGTTAATTTGTGCTAGCAGTTTTCATGGGAATATATACACAAACAGTATCATTAGAATTTTCCAAAGAATGGAAAAGTGTGTCCTAGGGATCAATAAGGGGTATGTTTACTAAAGTGCACTACGTTTGCGCACGACTGGGCTGAAGTTCTAGGCAGAGGCCCACGCTGACCTCAGAAGGCACATGGATCTGTCCTCTTGCTGTTAGCGTGTTGCAACCATGCACACCACACTAAGCGGCAAGCATGTGGATCTAACGCCACCCGCTGAGGTTACATGCACCCACACTAACGCCAACAACCACAGGTAGCGCATGCCAAAGATGCCCACACTAACCACGCATCACCTTTACCTTAACCTGCCCAGTCCCTGCCCTATCGTATGCTAACTGGTTAGCGTGGAATTTTTGCCATGGGGCCCTGTGCTTTTAGTGTGGTGCACTTAGCATGCAGCAAACCCCTCGCTAAGCGTTAGTGCACTTTAGTAAACATGCCCCAGGTGCTCTACTAGATAAAGGATATTTTTGATACTCAGCATTCAGGGGTGCCATTAGCCCTGGCTTCAGTATAGGGGTATAAGGACTGAGGAAGGAGAAAGAGGGGAGGAGCTAAAGGGGTTTGAGAAGGTATATAGGCCAGTGTTTTAGAGGGAAATGTCTTTTTTACTTCTCTTTCTGTTAGTATTGCCAACTTTTTGAAAGAGAAAAACCCGCCACATTTTGTGCCCTGCCCCTGCCCCATCGCTTGCCTTGCCCTTTACCCCACCCTCCAAAAGAACTGCAGTGATGGCAGTAGTGCAAGCTTCAACACCTGCTGGCCACATTGGGGTTGGGGGAGGGGAAGGTGGGGAGTACAAGAGATTGCACCCATCGCTAAATGGGCAGCGGTGATATTGACTGAATCGCAGTCCTCTCCTCAGTCCTCCAACATACACATTCTCCCCCATACTATACTCTATTAAATCCAAACCTATATTCTGTATCCACAGAATCCCTCCCCCAGTACCTCCTTTAAAAATGAGTGCTGAACAGAGCTAGAACATTTCCCCCTTAGTATCATCTGAGCAACAGCAGCATATTACTTCTCAGTACCAGGCATACTGTGAAGTAATACAAAACTCTACCAAAACGTTGCTCAGGACCTAGAGCAAATCTACCATGCCAACACTAACTTCCAAACCTCACACATCAAGGTCTCTATGTAGGAAAAGGCAGCACATTAAACATTGCAGTGAGCCTTAGAAAATCAATACACCAACTGAGAAAACTGAACAAGCTTGCCTTGCATCCTCACCCATCTGTAAATGACTAGGCTGGCCTGGCTGGCAGGTGCTGGCAGCTCGGCTCCCCACACATGCCTCCCACAGTCTCGATCCGTGCTTGCACAGTAGGGCACAACAGCAATGGGCGATCGCGGATACCAATACTGACTGGGTCACACCGCTGACAGGCACTGTTGTAACCAGTGGCGTGCAGTGACATTTACAATAGGGGATTCAGTAAATTTGTCAAACAACAAAAGGGGCTCGGCAACCTCTACACCACACTTCTCACTCCAACAAAAACACCAGGCATATCCCTTCCCAATCTTCTTTTCCCCTGCACACTGTATCCAACAGTTTCCTTCTCTAATAACTCTTGCTCTTCTCTCTACTTTTGTCTCCTATCCCTTCACCCTACATTCCTCTCTCTCTTATCCTGTTGTCCCCTTACCTCTTTTCTCTTACACCCACCCTCTAAACCCCCTATGACCTTCTTTTCCCCCTTTTGTCATATTCACGTCACCCTTCCCTTCTTGTGCCCCAAACTTCCCTCATTCTGCCCACCTACTATTACACATCTTCATCTTAGGGGTATGTTTACTAAAGGGCAGTAAGGAAGCAGGGGATAACAAGTGTTAACAGCAGCGATAAGGGGGTTTCTATGAAAAAAGGCTCTGGGCAGGTAGGAGGCATTCTGGCGGTAAGGACACAATGGACCGCTTAACATGTGATAACAGAACACCAAGCATTAAGGTGCCAAGTGTGCAACCTAACGCCCAAAAATGGCTGTCATCCTAATGCTGGATAAGGGAGTACCAAGGAAAGGCAATGTAAAGGTGATGGATGGAAGGAAAGGTGCAAGCTTATGGACCTGCTAGATCCGTTGGCACCCTACGTGGCAGTCAGTAAGTGGGATGAGCATGTGGGAGGCAGTTATATTGATGCACTGTGGTTCTCCCAAGGAAAATGCTGCTTTGTCAGTGACTGGCAGAGGATGGGGATGACATGTCCCCCTGCAGAGTGAGAAGTGGCACGATGTGTGAAGCAAAAGGATGATGGATCAGGAGTGGTGACATGAAGATCAGGCACAGGAGAGGTGTGTGTGAGAAGTCGACATGTGGAAAAGAGAACTTGTGTGGGCCATGCTGTAGCAGCTTGCAGGAGAATACATGATTGCACATAGCTGGCAGAGTCTGATGGATGGGCTGAAGGATGGATGGTGGTAGATGAGAGTGTGGTATGAGCTGGTGGCACCGATGTACCTGAGCTGCCATCTCCAATGCATTTATACTGCGTGGAAAAAATGTGTGCAAGTGCCACGTGGAAGGCCTGATACCAGATATGTTGGTCACATACCTGTCCCAGCCACTCAACTACTATACAACTCTCCAGAAAAATGTGCATACAACAATGGGACAGGAGTTGCTCAAACTGGGCCAATGGGACAAGTAAGACGTGAGTTGAGCCCTGCAGGTGGCCATCTGAGAGGTAGGATGTGTCTGCATGCAATACAGAGATGTGATGGAGCCAAAACTGTACAGTCATAGTCATGATATAATACCTCAATCAGGTATCACAAGTAGGTGATATCTGTATGTATGTATGAAACTGCCCCCTATAATACCGCTGTACCGTGGCAATCAAAGTGGGCTACAGTGTACTGAAACCGTGGCAATGTATGATGCACAACAGGGACTGTGAGAAGCTGCAGTCTGCTGAGGCAATGGAGGGTTAAGTGAGTTGCCCAAGGTCAAAAGGAGTTGTGGACAACACTGGACATCCTATGAAGACCGTGTCATACTTAAAAAGCTGCAGTTAAACCATCACACTACTCCCACAAGGAGTGGAAGTGGGTATAGAACCCAGGCATAGTGTCACCTAAGTCAGTGCCATGACCATTAGGCTATGCCTCCAGTCAGGTAGCAGACATCTGCAGGATGAGCATGTCTGACCCCCTGCAATGGGCTTCAGCAGTGCCAATAAAGGCATGTGCTCACAAGGGCAGGATAGCAAATTGCATGCTTGCAGACCCAAAGTGTGGGCAGAACACATAACAAAGCATAAAAATGTGTATCAGACAGTCACAGCAGACCCCAGACTGTCCCAGGCATGAAAATGAACTGAGTAGCACAGTCACAAAGAGAACAAGTAGGAATTGCACCCATGTCCTTTGCTTATGGAGACAGTGCCCTAACCATTAGACTACACCTCTACAACATGCGGCACAGTAATGTCTGGAATCACAGAGATCCCTGTCCTCAATGTCTGCTGTGTGTGCTGGAATAGGTTACCTCCTTCCCCCATTACCCAGGATGCACTGCACAAGCAGAAAAGCATCTGCAGCTGATCACCAAATGGGGGATATAGTGATCCATCACATCAGCTCAGTAATATGCACTGACAGTGTTTGCTGCAAGCACATAAGAGCTGCAAATTGTGCTACTGACTAGTTTCCCAAAAAGCTCACTCTAATGCAACAATATTTGTTTCTTTATCAAAATGACATGTGACACTTTTGTTAGTGCAAACTTGACCACGGTATTTTTGGACTGACTAGTTTCAGCAGTCACCCTAAAGGTGAAGTGGGGCGCACAGCACCTGGTCCCTAGAGCTTGTCCTACTAGAGATGGGCTCTGTTGGTTGTGCTGTAGATCCATATCACTGCCAGAGCCTGATGCCAGTCATCTGTTTTTTTCCTGTACAATTGCAGCATGTTGGAGTTGCCTGTCATATCTGGGCCCTTTGTCCTGCTCCATTTGGCCAGGGACTCTCCTAGAATATTTCATGTCTGTGGCAGGGTTGTGGCAGCTGTTTCCATAGAAGCAGAATACAGTGTGGTTTGTCCAGGCTGGTATGGGCCTGCCGGGCCATAGTGATCAGGCCAAGAACAGCTGCTGTCCTAACTATCTTGAGCTACCAATCCACTATAGCAAGCTTGTATTTGAAGTTCACTGCAGAACTGTCTCAGCCATGCACAAACCAACAGTGCCCAGTCTGTTGGCAAGCACACACTGCATGTACACAGAGCAACCAGGTACACTCCGGCTTGGGGCAACCAGCATGGACATCCAGCAGTCGGCATAGTGATTTGGGCTTCCAGGACCCAGGGGGAGCATCCACTTCACTGCAGCTTGACACTATATAGCACTACTTGGATACCTAGCCGTGACATGGTCACAGTGAGAGTGCCCTCTCAGCATGACAGGCTGTGGAACCACAGGCCACGCATGTGATATAACCCAGTTCAGGAAAAGCACTCAAACATCACCTGTTCCTCAAATACTATCCACTCAGCAATATACCAAGCCAAATCCCACCAACAAAGTAGCTACACCATAATTATCAGTTAACCTCATCAACTTCCTCAGTGCAATATCTTAATCAGTGTCCATTGTCATTATCATAACGACTGTATGTAAATAATATTTTAAATAGTTCCCCCATGTTACCCAAGTTTGTACGCCTGTTCTCTGTAAACTCAGAATAGTTTGTTGTTCTGGTGATTTTGTTTCATGTAAATCGCGCTGATACCAAATAGCACGGTATATAAAAGATTGTAATAAATAATAAATAAATAATAAATAAATAAATGTGGCAGACGGGGTCTACAAAGTCCCAGCCATTGACCCCACCTCCAATGCATACACATCCTGGGCTAACCACTCAGTTGCAGGCCATACCCACAATGCTCTGCTCCTCATCATGTACATTTCAAGACCAACGCTGGGAACAGCTTGTACAATGTGGGCCACTGTGCATTGCAGAAGGCCCAAGCACTCTCTAGCGACATACATATACACACATACACATACACACTCACTTACTTCACCGCAATGTGCAAAAGTGGTGACGGCTGGCATTTCTGCATGCCACTTTGTTATCTTTTTCTGTTCAAGCATTCCTAACATGTGCTCATTGTGCAGGCACTATTAGCATGCTCTGAAATGATCACTTGTTGTTAATGCCCACTCAGTGTGCCAATGCTATCAGCCTACCCCTCAATTCAGGCATTGGTAGTGGAGGCTGTCTGTGTAGCTGATAGGTATGTGGCCCCTTGCTGGATGGGTCATTGGAGGTTGCACATGCTGCTGCTGTATCTGCAATGTGAGATAAAGCTTACTCACAGAAACCTGCTATACATGATCCACAAACAGGTCTTGAACCTGCAATCCTTCTCTTGTATACACACTGGTCTTGTATGTTGAGCCACAGTGCTGCCTTATGGGTTTAGTAACCCATGGGTGTAGATCTGGTCACTGTCAGGGTGGATGAAGCCATGCAGAGGGGTCTGCCCATGTCTGCTTGGATCGCTGCAGGTCCTGTGCCATACCTGTCTGACAAGGTATTCACTGGGTGTGCGAGGGAGACATGTTGTTCATTCTGTATGATGCACTGGCTGTTAATGCTGCTGGTGAAACTAGGCTGCTGGTGAAACTGCTGCAGGCCCTGTGCCATCTCCCTGTCTAACAGATGGGATATGTCCACTCAGCGGGACAGCCCATGTGACAGGCACACATACACATCATATGGCATGGCGGAGCAAGCAGAATGGCATGGTCCCCTATACCTGGTGTGTGCTTGTGATGCAGTTAGGCCATGATGTCACATCTTGCAGACGGATTTGGCTGATGTGGATTCACATGTGCCTCAGATGGCTGTTGATGACTGGGTATATTCATTTGGAGGGGTCCCAGGTTCACACAGGACACCTTGCTCTCTGACCGCTGAACTAAAACTGGTGTCCACACTACAGTTACCTCCCATCTTACAACCGCATCCTACTCCTTGCTGGTCTCCCTCAGAGTCATCTCCCTTCCCATCCATCTATTCAGAGCTCTGCTGTATGGCTCATCCTCCACCAGTCCCAAGACACTCATATCACCTCTCTCCTGATATTGCTTCACTGACTCCCCGGGCATTTATTTATCCATCTCAGACATCTTTGGCTAGCTTATAAATGCATCTCCTGTACTGCCCCTAGCACCTTTCATCTCTCCTCTATCCCTAAACCCCTTCCCATGGACTTCACTCTTCCTCTGCCTACCCACTCTCTATGCCCTGTTCTTCTACTGCCATCCTCTGACTTCCCTCCTCT
The DNA here is from genome assembly GCA_033557465.1 of Ichthyophis bannanicus. NCBI lineage: Eukaryota > Metazoa > Chordata > Amphibia > Gymnophiona > Ichthyophiidae > Ichthyophis > Ichthyophis bannanicus. Next base: position 521,144,843 of record CM066036.1, on the reverse strand, counting down.
CACCTTGCTGTTCCTTATGCCTGGTGCAAGCATCCTCTATCCTTATGTCATGTCTCATTTCTCTCCCTCTTCATATCCATGCAGAAGACATACCTCTTTGGGGCTGCTGTTTGATCCTTCTCTCTTGTTTCCCTGGTGTCTCCTCCCCCTATTGTACCCTTCTTTCTCTTGTATTGTACTGTACGTCATCATTTGTTAGTAAGTTCTTTGGGCAGGGACTGTCTTCCTATGTGTTTGTCCTGTGGTGCTTATGCCTTGTAGCACTTCATGAATGATGTATAGTAGTAGTAGTAGTAGTAGTGGTATCATCTTGCAGGTAAGGTTGCTGGGTGGGCATTTTGCCTCTTACATGCCCTGTTCTCCTATTGTGTGGTATCGCTTCCATAGCAATTTCTCCCACACATGCACTCACATATCCACTCACTATGTGCTGGTGGAGGGCATCCCGATCCACAACACAAGTGCTCCACTCCATTAACTGGACTGGTGCCATGGGCCAATAGTCATTGTGGGCAGTCTGCCAGCCGCTCCATCCCTCTCTGCCATTGTGGCAGAGCCACCAGTTCAGTGCTGCAAGCGGTATCCCTGCTCTTGCATCCATGCATCTGTGCCCGTCCTGGCACTTCTGCCTTCCTCTACTGGGGTTTGGGCACATGTCCTGCTACATCCAACCTTGGTGGTGTGGGATCATCAAGTGCTCCAATGTTCCTGCGGTTGGACTGTTCATCCTCAAGGTAGCTTAGGTAAATGTGGCATCACACAAGAGACACAGGGCCAGGTCAGAGCCTTTGCCTGCTGCTGGCTGGGGTGCATAGCACCCACCACCATCGCACTTGCAGCACCCACTGCCACCACACCTGCAGCATGCTGACATGACAACATGGTATCAGTGGGGGTGGGGTGCAGTGCCGACCCATCCACTAGGCAGGTTAGGCAGACGCCTGGGAAGGCAGATACAGTTGGAGCAGCAGCAGCAGCAGCACACATGACCCATCATGATTCCCCCCATCCACCTGCCACTGCTGCCCCCCTCCCCAACTACTGCCAATTCAGTCTCTTGTATGGGAGGCGGACATATGCAACCACAGTACTTTCAAGGGCTGCTGCTTTTTGTATCCCCCTTTAGGGGTACTGCCACTGCTGCTGACAGCCTGTCCCTCTAGAGATGTCTTCGGTAGAAGTGGGGGTGGCAGCTGGCTGGGGTATCTGCCTAAGGTGCCAGGGCCCCTTGGTCCACCCAATGATTGCACGTCACCTTTTCAACAGCAGCAGCTTGTCTATGTGCTGCCACTGTCACTGTGGGTTTATGCCGGCCATCACAGCTGTACCCCCTGGGCAGATGCCTGGTCATCCTTGCACACTAGCAACCTCCACTGCATCATCCACATGGTACCTCCTTTGGCCCATTTGCAATATCAACAGTGGCCTTTCATAGTTGGCCACTATGCTGTTGCTGCTCATGAAGCATTGCTATCACTGTTTTGAGTTCCCCCGTGTGTAGATCACATTGCAGATGTTGGAATAAGCTCTCTTCTCTCAAAATACCCCCTTTCTGTGAGGTTTTACTTGGTGTTAGGGTACCCAGCACAATGTTTGCACAACTGGCGTTAAGGGAACACCTGCTGTCAATGCCCACTCTCCTTAACGCTGCAGGAGCATTTATTTATTTATTTAACATCTTTTGATATACCATTTTTCTATGAATCAAGATGGTTTACATGGAACTGAGTTTTTACAATGAATAGGTTATAAAGAACTGGTTATAAAGGGCAACAGGAAATGTATAAATACAACATAAAAAGTAATTTAGGTGTGAACAGAACAATGAACATTTTTCTTAAACTATGTACATTCAAAAAAACTATGGGTCGAGGGGTGTAAGGGATAAGGGGTTAAGAGTGGTTCATGAGCATGGGAAGGGGGGGAGATGTGTTTGTTTGCATGAGGTAATCCTGATTTGTTGTCATTGGATGTTCCTTGCCAAAATGCTTCAGGAAAAGATGGGTCTTGAGCTGCTTGTGAAAGTCCGTGGGTGACTCGTTACCTCGAATTACAAGGGGTAGTGAATTCTAGAGGGTTGAGGCATACAGAAAGAATGCTCTCATTCTTGTAGCTTGCTTGCAATTGTGAGTCTGTGGTAGGAGACTGAGGAGGTTTTGGGTGCTTGTTCTTCTCATTCTGTTGGAGTTTTTTTTTTAAATTTTATCTTTAATAAATTTTGAATATTAATCCAGAATTACAACTGAATAAGAATACAGTAATCAAATACAGCAATAGCAGATTCATAGAAATCCATACTAACTGGTTTAGACCCAAATACAAAACCACAATAAGGTTCCAATAAAGAAATATAATACAAAAAGAAATATCAGTTATGAAAACCCCCCATAGGAAGAGTTCTCACCAATCATACGAGCAAAGATGTTATTTATGGCAGCCGATACAGGAGTCACACCCTGTCACCCTCCTTGCCCTGAAGAAATAGAATCAATTGTTGGGGCTCAAAAATAAGAAATTGCTTAGACTGATGTAATATCAAACATTTACACGGATACTTTAGTTTAAATTGTGCTCCCAAATTAAGAGACCTCTGACGTAAAGTCAGAAATTCTCTTCGCCTTTTTTGGGTGTCCCTAGATAAATCAGGAAAAACAGAAATTTTTGACCTCATAAACTGAGAAACAGACATTCTCCAGAAATACAATCTAAGAACAGAGTTTCGGTCAGATTCAAAAGCGAAAGAGACCAAAAGTGTTGCACGACTGGTCACCACTTTCAAGGAACTTTCAAGAAACTCTGTCAGGTTTAACTGGGCCGGTTCAGCTACACCTTCAGGACCAGTCTCTACATCCACCCCAACTGAGGAAATTGCAACATACTGAGTATGTACAATAGGAGGTAAGGCATCTGCAGACATAATTAAAACCTCTGTAAGGTATTTACGAACCAATCCCAGAGAGTCCATTAATGGAGATCTAGGGAAATTTAAGAACCTCAAATTGTTCCTTCTCAGCTGATTATCCAAAGACTCCAAACGCCGAGCAGTAATCAAATGATCCTTGGTTTGAGTTCCACCGAAAGCCTGAAGACCTTCTACTTGGGTTTCCAGGCGTGAAACTCTAACAGCCTGCTCCGCCAAATTTGTCTCCAATGCTGCACTCTGTGCTTTAAGAACAGTTAACTCTTGTGAAAAAGAAACCACAAATGGAAACAGGGATTTTTGAAGTGAAGAGATGGCATCCCATAAGCTATCCATCGTTACCATTGCCGGTTTTTCTATCCCGCACAGCTTCCGTGGAACTGAGTGAACAGGGGAGTAGATCTTCAAATGCTCTACCCCTCCACTAGCTCCAGCTGAGACATCTAACTATGTGCCTCCAGCAGCAGCTGCAGGAACACTCAGGTTCAACTTTGGGAAAGCACCCCCCAGTGCGGCCGTATTCTCCCGAACCGGAGATACTCCTGCGCCCAGTCCTTCCCCAGATCTCCTTCCAGGCTGCGGGGGCAACATCTGCACGGGGCTCAAAACAACCCCATTGCTCAGGTCTGCCGAGCCAGTCGACAGATCTGCCAAAGCCAACGACGCCACCATAGGTGGGAAGAAAGCTGGAATGGAGGACTGAGTCAGCCCGACTGCCGGAGAAGAGGTGTCTGGGGGCTTGGCTGATCGCTTTTTCCTCTTTTTCCCCATCAGGTCAATTCACACTCCAGGCTCTCTAACACACCTCACTCTGCATCCAACTCCTCCGCCATCTTGGAACCTCGTTCTGTTGGAGTTTGAGTTATAATTTATGCATGTAGTTGCTCTGAGGATTGCTTGTCTAGGGTTTTGTGGATGAGGGTTAGAACTTTGTATTGTATTCTTGAGCTGATGAGAAGCCAGTGAAGGTGTTTGAGGATAGGAGTGATGTGGGTTTGCCTTGAGGCTTGGAAGATGTTTTGAGCAACAGTGTTTTGGGTGAATTGCAATAGGAGGAGAGCATACTTAGGTAGTCCTTGATAAATGGAAGTACAGTAGTCAAAGAGGGAAGTTATGGTGGCCTGGCAGATTGAGTGGAAAATATTGATGGATAGGAGAGGGCATAAATTGAACACACTTTAATGCAGCATTACTGCAGAGTTAAGGGCACAAGTGTGCTGATAACAGGTATTAACAGCACACTTGCTCCCTTAATGCTCTTTAGTAAATATACCCCTTAGTTAAAAATGGTAACAACCACAGGCTTACCTGCCCCTAGACTCTACTACTTATCCACTTTTGGCCAACTCACCACCTCTCTCAATCGTGCAAGTTCATGCCCTCAGGTTCATTCCCTCATTCTTAAGCTTTCCAAGCTCATTCTATCATTCAGAGTAGATGTGAGTGGGATATATGGGTGAAGTGTTGTTTGGAGGTAAGAGCTATAGACAGAGGGGTGGAAGGGTTCTAAAAGTACTCTATTGTGTTTTTTGTGTGCATGTACCTGAATTAATGCAAGGGTGTGTATGTGTGTATGACTGAGTGGATTTGGGGAGAATGGGGTTGCGACTGTCAGGGATGCATGAGTGTGACTGGATGTTGTGTATTTATGAGTGAGTGAGGGATGTCTAAGTGTGTAGATGGGGTCATTGCAAGAATGCGCTGTGTGTCTGAATGGATGAGGGTGAGTGTGTAGGTGTATGTATATAATTGCATAAGAAGTGAGTGAGAGGATGTGCTGTACTTGAGAGTATGTGATGTCTGCATCACCCATTTTCTCCCTCTTCTTACCCTCTCCCTTCCACACTTCTCTCCTGTCTGCTCTCACCATTCTATGCTCCCTTCTCCTTTCTTTATTTCCTTTCCAATCTGTCTCCTCTCCTCTTCTTATCTTCATATCCCACTCGCTTGCCTTCGTCCTCCAACCGAAGGCTCAAGACCACACCCACCACACCCAGACTCTGCCATTCATCCATTCCCCTCTAGCTCACACTCTCACACTCTAGGCATGCCTCTTCATTCTGGTCTTTCCCAGGCTCATTATTTCTTCCCCTTCTTCTGGCTCAGCTTCCCAGAATCATCCTCTCATCCACAACCAATGGCTCATTCCTGCATCTGCCCTCTGTCTCTGCCCCTCAACAGTGCCCACCGTCTTCCTTTCAGCCCCTTCTCCCCCTCCCCACTTGTCGCTGCTGCCGCTTTTCCTGTGTCGGCGTTGCTTGCGGCAGACCTCCAAAGTTGAGACTTAAAAAAGAAAAAAAAACAAAAAGAAGCATGGGCTTGTGCATCAGTGGCATAGCCAGAACTAAATTTTTGGGGGGCCCTAGGATACAGGTCTGAGCGGTGCTAGTTATACTCTTATCAACACATAACTTAAAGCACACCTACTGTAAGTAGAATGCAACAGCTGTCATGAATAATGGGTGACACTTTAGCATTAATAAGTATTTGAAAAAAATGAATTTGAAATATTTTAAACCACACACATGCATATGGAAACCATCCAAATATTTAACAATGATTCCAGAGGCAGTATCCCATAACAATTTAAACGCACATCACATCCTGCTCTGCATGCCCACATTCTGCTCATTTTCCACATTAGCACCTTATTGCCAGTTAACATGCATTCTAAGGCCGGTGTCTGGCGTGCCTGCGTATTAGCATTCGCTGAGGTCAGCTACCATATGCTTTAATGCATTTTAACCCATTAGCAGCATTTAGTAAAAGGACGCCCTCATTGCCTAGTGAAACCAGGTGCCTAAATTTAGGTGCTCAGCTCTAGCCAATTTTAAAAGGAACTGATTTAGCAACCAAAATTCCCTACATAGTCTATTACTACACTGTGTTAACACTTTGGCAGGCCTTAACATGTACTAAATTATCATTAATGAGTGTTAAATTAATAAGGGGTATGTTTACTAAACGGCTATAATGGCGCAGCTGCGACATTATCGCGCGATACATGACGTTATCGTGCGATAATGGTGCATTATCGTGCGATAATGGCGCATTATCGTGCGATAACGTCTGCTGCGGCGGTAAGGTGCGCCGAGGGTGGAGTAAGGCTCCCCAGAGGGTGGAGGAAGGCTCCCCAAGGGTGGAGAGAAGGGGGTCAATGGGCGGAGAGTGGGCGTGGAGTGGCTCCTTGCACACTAACGCCATGAAATACAGCTCAGAAAATTAGCGCCAGTGAAAACCTCACGTTAGGCACATTTGCAGGACAGAGAAACCATTTCAGTCAGCAATGTACAGCAAAGACAGGGAAACCTAAAAACGTGATAGTAGTGATACATGTGTAGGAACCAAAAAGGCAAATAAACAGATAAGATGACCAGAACCACATTTGAAATCCCAATAACCAAGCTGGCCAATAGTGATGTTAATGATAAACATAAAGCAACACTACTGACAATGCATAAAAAAGAAGATATCATGTTTGGAAGGGTCTATTCTCTGTCCCCCTACAAAGTGAATGATCCCACATTGAAATAGCGGTGATCAGGGTTTTGTCTCGTTTATATTGGTTAGGTTTGTTATGGCGTGCACATGTGCCGCAACAGCAGAGTGGGCACGTAGGAAAGGGCAACTGTACTGATGCTGGAAATGGGATACAGAGGGCTGCAGGTGGCACATGCTGTGGTGCAGCTGGGGCACAGTGTGGATTAGGCAGATGCCTAGGTGGCACATAGGAATGCCGAAACAGTGAAGCAGCACGACAGCAACTGATGAGAGTCCAACATGGGTGTGAATGTGTTTCCCACAGTGTCCCAGGGGATATTACCCAGCAGGTACCCCCAAAGGCACATAACATTGGCAGGTGGTGCCGGGGGGAAGCGCACATGTCCATGTAGGCACCCCCACCTGAGAACCCACACCATAGTCAGCTGCCTACCGGCACACTGGCTGGCCTGGGACTGTGCACCACCAACACCACCAGCATAAGGGCATGTCAGTATGGTGGCAGAGTGGTTCTGGTGGTGGAGGGGGCTGTGGCAACTGCCCACAGCAGGCCACGGCCAAGCCCTTTTTAGGTGTATGCCGTGCACTGCAACAGACATGATCTGTCTGACGTACAGTCATGGTATCCCCAGGGAATGATCTGTCTCTGTGGCAACAGTGTGGTGCAGTACACACAGCCAGTGTGTTCAAGTGCAGAGGATCACAGGTTCAAGTCCCAGCTGTGGCCCCTGCAAACCATGTCCATATATTTTACCCAGTACTAAACTGTGGTAAGAAAGACAGAACCTTTATTGCAGATAAATGAAACATGCCATAAACGCCCATATTTTACCCTACAGAGCACAGACACCATTAACATGTGCAATACCTAGAGCAGTGTTCCACCTGCAGGCCTGGAGGGCCAAACACCATTCAAGTTGTCAGGATGTCCCTAATAAATATGCATAAGATGTAATTACATGCCACGCCCCCATTGTTTTCAAATGTAACCATGCATATTCATTAGGGACAGCATGAAGACCTGAACCATGTTCGGCCCACCCGGACCGGAGTTGGGAACCTCTGCCCTAGAGCAGCGGCACAAACACCCACACCCACAGGCTCCACTATCCAACGCCTCATGGAGAGTCAGGCTGTTGGGCCCTGCGCAGACTAGAATCTCCCAATACACCTGCATACCTTAGCAAAGCCGTCCTAAACTTGGGAACACGTTACACATATATCAAAAGGTTGCTCTGATTAATGTCAGATAACACATCCTATGTTAAACACAATTTGTTGACAGAGATTCATCATAGCAACCTTTCTGATATCTGTGGATTGTGGTTCAGTGTTTGTTCCTGACAGTGTATACCACCCCGGGGAGTGACCCCAACTGTATTGAGTACCATAGCAATGCCTGCACTGTGCCCAGGACTAGTGTGGCGGCCAGGGCTGCCAACCACCTCTATCCATGCACAATGCTGAAATAGGTGTGGGAGTGGGTGTATGTTTACCCAGTGTGTTGTGACTGCCTACACCTTACTGAGCCCACAATGCTTGCACTGTTTCCAGTGTTAGCCTGCCAATGTGCATAATGAGAAGCAAGGTACTGTGGGTATGGTGTGGACAGGGCGGCCTGGGCAGGATGCATCTGCACAGGGCATAGGGCAATGGCTGGGACATTGTAGTGCCCGACCACCACCTGCAAGGACAGGGTGGCCACAGCATGTCATGCTGGGAGGTCACTCTCACCCTGACTGAGCAGTGACCATGGCATGGCTAGGTTCCCCCATAGTGCTATACCGTATTGTTTTCAGGTGATATTTATGGGTTCCCTGTTCTGGGGCCCAATCACTAACATACTTGCTTGGTGTGTGTTCTCATATACCATTTTTGGGTGCACACAGTTCCTCAAGGAATATGCACTATATACTAGCTAGCAGACTGTCTGCAGTTAGCGTGTGTATGGTTGGAGCACCTTGCAGGGCGAAGACTGACAGTGCCCACTGCTGGTCAATGTCAGATGGTGGTGGGGGGTATCTGAGTGTATACAGGCCTACTGCCTGTCTACCAGTGCCCTGTGTGATACAAACAGATCTGCATCCAGTGCTTTGGAGGGTGCCCTCTCCCCTGCAGGATGGGGGTAGCTGGTCCCAAAGCCCTTCATCATGTCCCGCCATTGCAAAGATGTAGAGTGTGGGGCTGTTGGTGGCAGATCCTGTTCCCCCCCACCCTGGTTCTCAGAGGGCGGGTCTGTAGGTGCTGCCCCCAATTCACATGTGGGTCAAGACACCCCCCTGCCCTATAGGGAGCAGTAGGTGATGGCAATGAGATGAGGGTGTTTCTGCTGGCAGCACAGATTATATAGATGTACAGATTGTTACATTCAGAAAAAGAGATTGCCCCAGACAGCCATATCAGATGAGACCCCTGAGGGATCGAGCTCATGACCTCTGGTTTGTTGGTCATTGTATTAGCCAGTAGGCTACAGCTCTATACACCTTCTTCTACCGCTGCCACAAAGTTAAGGTTACCGCGTGTAAACAGCCAATGCGCCTCCTATTGGGCGATACACAGTGCATGCTACGTGGACACCGGCATGCACACCTCCCTATATGGCATTGCTCATGTTATCGCTGGGGATTTCGCTGGCAACATTATGATGGTGTACACATACCCCATAGTAAATATCAGTGTGTCCACCAAAAATTAACCATCACCTCAGCTGGAAAACCTAAGGTACCCTCTAAAGTGCCTTAGCTGTGGGTCTACCCGATCCCGGTAAGCACAGCTGACATTTACTGGGTTGACCTGCAGTTACTGTGTAGTCAGCCTGTGCTGTGAGAAAAGGCATAGCACACTGGTTAATACGATGCCCTCAGAATCACTGCTTATGGGTTTGAATACCCACTGCACCAACAGCAAGATGAGTGGTAACAGTCAGACACATCTCCACAAACAGTGACACAAGCCTAATACAATATAACCTTTGTCCCATGCCTCTAAAGAGAGGCTTGGCATGGCTTTGTGTCACCAAAAGCACGTCATAAGGCACCCAAAGCTGAGGCGCAGCAGATGCGGTCCAGGTCAACTGGCGTAAGTAATGCGATGTTGTAAACTAAAGGCAGCCACCATAGCCGCCAATCACAGTATTCGACATGTAGTCATGCGGCCCCAGAGATAGTTTTCCGTGTGGCATCCGTGACACGCACACATCATGTGCGCGGCGTAGTAGGGTGCGGCACGGCATATGCATGATACAGCGCATGCGTGGCGTGCGTGTGTCATCAACACATGGGCATCCTCCAAAATGGCGACGCGATCACACAAGTCAGCCTTTAGCCGCTCCAACCTATGACAGCTGGCAGCCCTAATATGCACCAGGCAGCCGCGGCTCTTCCCAGGCGCCTCAAAATGCCAGGACTTGGAACGCGTCAGGAGTGCATGGGTGTGCATCACAAGGCGCTTTAACCATGTAGCAGACTACCCACATGAGGTAAGTGTATGGGGACAGGTCACTAAAGGGAAGGTGTGCAACACAATATTCAGCAGTCAAAACACATAAGATATGCACCACATGTGTGAGACACGTGTATGTGGGCAAACCTGTGATCAAGCTATCTGTGTATGTTGCTGTGTGCATGTATGCCAATCCCCAGGAACATAGACATGAAAGCAGAGGTGCAGAGGTTAGCGCGTTGTGATGTAAGCTGCTCCTGTTGCAGTGCACACCTCTGCCCAACCCCCAGGATTTGCAGCCCCCATGACAGGGCTAGATTAGGCATCCCCGTGCCATGGTGGCTGATGCTATGACACATTACCAGCTCTGGCCAATCCCCAGGAGACATCTGACCTGATCACAGAGGTCAAGTAGTCATGGAACACTGGTAGCTGCTGCAGTCGGAGTACCACAGCCCTGCCCCATCCCCAGGAGGCATCAGATCTGATGACAGAGGTCCAGCAGTCATCCTGGTGGTATGTTAGTTGGTGCTGTTGATGTGTGGAACAGCACCCTTGGCCCCGAACGCTCACAGACCTGCGCACAGGGGTGTATCAAACATCCTGGTGTCAGGGTGGGTGCTCCAGTTGCAGTTTCTCAGCTCTGCCCTAACCCCAGGAGGCCACAGAGCAGACCTCTCAGGTCTATTCTACATCCTGGTGTTATGGTGGTTGTTCTTGTTGCAGTTTCCCAGCTCTGCCCTAACCCCAGGAGGCCCCAGACCAGCCAACACAGGTCTATTCTACATCCCGGTGTTATGGTGGTTGTTCTTGTTGCAGTTTGTCAGCTTTGCCCTAACCCCAGGAGGCCACAGAGCAGACCTCACAGGTCTAGTCTACATGCTGGTGTTATGGTGGTTGTTCTTGTTGCAGTTTCCCAGCTCTGCCCTAACCCCAGGAGGCCCCAGACCAGCCAACACAGGTCTATTCTACATCCTGGTGTTATGGTGGTTGTTCTTGTTGCAGTTTGTCAGCTTTGCCCTAACCCCAGGAGGCCACAGAGCAGACCTCACAGGTCTAGTCTACATCCTGGTGTTATGGTGATTGTTCTTGTTTCAGTTTCTCAGCTCTGCCCTAACCCCAGGAAGGAGCAGAGCAGACCTCACAGGTCTATTCTACATCCTGGTGTTATGGTGGTTGTTCTTGTTGCAGTTCCCCAGCTCTGCCCTAACCCCAGGAGGCCCCAGACCAGCCGATACAGGTCTATTCTACATCCTGGTGTTATGGTGGTTGTTCTTGTTGCAGTTTCTCAGCTCTGCCCTAACCCCAGGAGGCAGCAGAGCAGACTACACATGTCTATTCTACAGCCTGGTGTTATGGTGGTTGTTCTTGTTGCAGTTCCCCAGCTCTGCCCTAACCCCAGGAGGCCCCAGACCAGCCAACACAGGTCTCTTCTACATCCTGGTATTATGGTGGTTGTTCTTGTTGCAGTTTCTCAGTTCTGCCCTAACCCCAGGAGGCAGCAGAGCAGACTACACATGTCTATTCTACAGCCTGGTGTTATGGTGTTTGATGTTGTTGCAGGTTCCCGGTTCCGCCACATCCCCAGGAGGCAGCACATCAGATTCCAGTGGTCCACCAAGCATCCCGGTGTAATGGTAGCTGATGTTGGTGCAGGTAACCAGCTCCCCCACAACCCCAGGTGTCCAAGTACGCACCACAGAGGCTGCATCAGCATCCAGGCGACATGGTGATGGGTCCTGTTGATGTGGGACAGCCTGCCCAACACCGAGGTATGTGGTGGACTGCACTGAGGGTATGGAGTCACACCCCCTGTAGACTATAATTGGAACACCCCACATGCCATGTTGCTCTCATGTCATGGCAGGAGATAGCAGGGACTTGGCATGGGGTGGCTGTGAGGCGGCCCACAAGGCACGTAGATGTCACAACACAAATGCCCAGCCGCACGCCCACACATGCAGGTGGTGCTGCCAACAGCTAGTATGGGACCCGCTGCCCATAGCAGGAGCAGCCCCCATTGCACGCAGACATGTGTGCCATGTGGTTCGCCATGGGCAAGGATACAGGGCCCTAGTGTTTGCACACAGTGCTTATCCCCCCAGGTAGAGGACCTACGGAAGAAGGGCAGAGAGATGCGGCTACACTGCCCGGGGTACCTCCGCCGCATGCAGCGGGAGGCAATGGCCGGGGGTGACGGTGAGTGTCCCAGCCTATGCATTGCGCCACACCATGTCCCAGTGACACGGCAGCCTGTGATGCCACATACAATGTGTCTGTGCCGTAACAAACGCATAACACCCTGTTCATTCCTGCCTTCTCCACAGAGGCTGCAGATGCTGGGGAGGGGACCACTGCTCCCACACCACCTGGTGGCAGCCCACCCCATGACCACTGGAGGGACAGAGGTGGAGGACATACCAGCAGCGGCGGAGGACGCCAAGGATGTGGGGGACAAATACATGGAGGGTGGGGAGGGATGGGTGGAGAGGATGGCGGAGGGTGCTGTGGAGGTGGAGTGGGAGGGCAAGGAGGCTGAGGGGGAGGGTGGCGGGGAGAGTGAGGGGTCCAGCCAGGGCAGGGAGGGTGGGTGGGCCATGGCAGGTGGGAACGGGGATCCTGTGCCTGAGGGCAGCCGCACGCCACCACAGGGCACTGAGGGCCCCTTCCACCTGCCCCATGTCCATGGCCATGGCTGACAGCTGCTGTGCAGGGTATGGCTGAGGTGATGCACCACCAGCATTACCATGGCATGTTCATGGCAGATCCCCAGCCATACCCCCACATATACGGTGCGGTATATAAGAAATTGTAATAAATAAATAAATAAATAAATATTTTTAACATCTTTGTTAGTGATATAGCGGAAGGGCTGTCGGGTAAGGTTTGCCTCTTTGCGGATGATACCAAAATCTGCAATAGAGTAGACACCCAGAAAGGGGTAGATAACATGAGGAGGGATCTAGCTAAGCTTGAAGAATGGTCTAGAATTTGGCAGCTGGGATTTAATGTTAAAAAATGTAAGGTCATGCATTTGGGCTGCAGCAATCCAAGGGAGCAATACAGTATAGGAGGTGAAGTACTTTTGTCCACTAAAGAAGAGCGGGACCTAGGCGTGGTTGTGTCTGATGATCTTAAAGTAGCTAAACAGGTGGAAAAGGCGACAGCAAAAGCTAGAAGGATGCTTGGGTGCATACGGAGAGGAATGGCTAGCAGAAAAAAGGAGGTGATAATGCCTCTGTATAAGTCTTTGGTGCGACCTCATTTGGAGTATGGTGTGCAATTCTGGAGACCGCACCTTCAAAAGGATGTGAACAGGATGGAGTCGGTGCAGAGGGTTGCTACCAAAATGATTAATGGGCTTCATTATAAAGCATATGAGGACAGACTTAAGGATCTTAATATGTACACCTTAGAGGAAAGGCGGGATAGAAGTGATATGATTGAGATGTTTAAATACCTCCGTGGCATAAATGTTCAGGGAGAGAGCCTCTTTCAATTGAAAGCAAGTTCTGCTACGAGGGGACATGGGATGAGGGTGAAGGGAGATAGATTCAGGAGTGATATGCGGAAATATTTCTTTACGGAAAGAGTAGTGGATCCATGGAATAGTCTCCCAGTGGAGGTGGTAGAGATGAGGACAGTAACTGAATTCAAGAAAGCATGGGACCAACACAGAGGATCTCTAAAGGCAAAAAGTGGACTGTTGTAGTTGTTATGGAAGGACAGACTAGATAGGCCATGTGGTCTTTTTCTGTCGTCATGTTTCTATGTTTCTATGTTTCTATATACAGCTGTGACTATCTCCCAGTGGCAAACCTAATAGCAAGATGTATCCCCACTAATGTGTTAGACGATGTCCATGCTGTGCTAGCGCCAAATGTGAATCCGTTTTTAAAGTTGACCTGCCTGTGGGAGACTGTTATTGTGTTTAACGTTATAACATTTGTATGGCACCTACCAACACAAAAATTTATTAAAACACTGTGTAGGCAGCCAGATTATTCAATGGTCATGTGTCCTTTGTACATACATGCTGTAGTGGTGAGTGTGGCACCTCTGTACATGTCCCAGTGTGTATTTGTGCAACATACATTGCCCCTGCCCCACAACAGGCTGTGTGGAGTGCCTTGTGCGCTGATGGATGTATCCCCTGCTGACATCGTGATGTAACCATGTGCTGCACCGTCCAACAGACATGGACACATGCACGTTGGCACAGATAGTCAGTCTGTTGCAGGGATGCAGCACATGATAGGACGGTGAGGAGGTGCGGATGTGGTACCCATGACGCAGCGTAGATGTGATGCATGCAGGGATCCACGTATCAGTCAGTGCGTTAGTCGGTGGGACTCACTAAGATGGGATTTGGTGGGGTGAAGGAGCAGCGGCGCACTACAGGTGCTGGAGGGGGGTAAACAACTGATGGCAGCTAGGTATATCTGTACGTCGTGTCTGCCCGGCAAGCATGTGCATTTAGTATGCCATTGTGACCCTGGTGTGTGTCTGACAGACGGGTCATCCATGTAGATAGCCAGATGTGGATGATATGCGGGGACAGAGGGGTGATATACTCCACAATATGGGCTTAAAAAGCAGACATATACAGCAGGTGGCAGAGGAGTGTATCCCCAGGCATATGTATGGTTGTTAACACATGACACGGTGCATGGAACATAGGGCATGTGTGGACCGCTCTGTCATAACTGCCTCATACCCCACCAGCCTGTAACATGGTAGGACACATGTGACCATGGCACCCCAATTGGGACTTCACACTCAGGGAACCCCCAACACCAAAGAAGGACACGTGCAAATCTGTGAACAAAGGTAATGTGTCATTTAATGTGGTGGTCAGTCCAACTTACAATCAAACACCTACGGCCTGCGTGACCGACCCCGCCCACGCCCCCTCCCATGCCCCCCCACACCCCTTGCTTCCGCTGTTGCTGCTGCTGCCGCCGCCTCTGGTGCCACTGTAGGCCACAAGATATGTCCCGCCATGGCCTCGAGGGCATCCGCCACCTGGCTTATGCCAGCTGCGATATCCACGGCAGTCCCTCGCAGCTGCCGTGTCTCCAGGCTGTGCTCTCTGATGTCCCTGCGGAGGCCACACACCGCCTGCGTGAGGGCCCGCACCGCCTGGCATTGGGCACGCTGGAATTGCTGCTGGCCACGCATCTCTGCCCGTATACCAATCAGCACCTTGCGAGTGCCTGTGGGAGGGGATTAAGGTGACCTGTGAGACATCTATTGCCCAGACTCCAACGTGAATGACCTGCCCTTTCCACACTGAACCACACCAACCACCCCAGACATGGCCAGGGGGGCATATGTATGTGTGGAGGGCCACTGTCATTGTGCGTGGGTGTGGCCCCACCGCTGTGTCTGTGTTTGGTGTGCCACACCAGCACATGCAACCATCCTGCCAGTTGCCTACCTGCAGCATCCCTGCATGCCAATGCCGTATGTGCCCGCAGCTCCTGGAGGACGACAGGCACTGCGTCCATTGTTGCAGTGGATGGCCTTGGCGGTGGCAATATTGGGCTCACCCCCACATCCTCGGGCCCCTCCCCAGCCACTGTGGTGCCTGTGTACCCGCCCTGCTAGGGTGACCCTTCGTTCTCTTGGGTGGCCACCTCCTCAGACAGCACCTCGGCCGATGGGGTGTCTGGGGTGTCGCTGATGGCAACCTCTGCATGCGGTGGCTCGTCAGCCTCCGCTGGCTCAGGCTCACCGCCACTGTCCTCCTCAACCGCCTCGATGGCCTGGATGTTACTTGGGGGGGGGGGGAACAAGGTACACAGTAGATATGGGGTGTCTATGCCCCCCTGGCCTCTCTTATTTGGTCAGCCCTAGGGACAGGAACCCCTCTGCCTGCTCCCTCTTCACCCCCTATTCCTCCTCCACCACACATTGTATGCACAGAACTAACCCATTTGATAGAATTGCCCCATTTCATAACCCAAATCTGGGGTGCGTACATCCAAGTCTGACTGGGAGTGTGGAGTACGCATGTGTGGGGTACTCCCAGACCTTGGATGTCCTCACTGCATCTCAGATATGTCTTGGACATCCTGACCTATATCCACGCCTACATCTGCCCAAGGCATGAATGGGTATTAGGAGGGAGCTCCTATTGTCAGACAGATATGTGGACAGTTTTGGGTAGGAGGTTTGATTCTATCCCCTATAGTTTCCACATGCAAACACTAACGGGGAGTGTGGACTCAGGTATATGTTTTTCTAGTTTGGACACACCTGCTCCCAGGACATGGGCCCACTACCTCCCGTGGCATGCCCAGCGTGTGCATGGTAGATAACTGTATGTGTGCTGCATGTCTCGAACATACCTGCTTGTGGGTCAGCCGTGTCCAACGCCGGTGAGAGGCCTTGGATATAGATGGGAACTAGGCGCTCAGCTAGCTGCTGCTCCAGGGGCATGAGGCTTGGGATGAAGGGGCCGCCCCCACCAGTGCCGCTAGAATGTCGGCATTCTGCAGTCTTGTGTGCACGGACCCCCCTCCTGATATCATTGAACCTCTTACAGAGGCTGTCAAGATCCCTTAGTGGCCCCCCAGCCTGTGTCACGGCCCCCTGCACCTCTACCCACACCTGGTTCCGTACACTAACAGTTGTGCATGAGCTGTTATGCCCATACAGTTCCTCATAGTATTCAAGGACACGCCAGCAGGTTGTGGTTTTCCTGCTGGCTAAATCATATCGCCCTCCTCCTCTCCCCATCTGGCACAGGCGTCCGCCTACGCTTGCCTGTGGTATGCCCCTCAGGCTGCTCCTGGGAGGGGTCAGACATACCCGATGGGCCGGCAACCTCAGACCCAGGGTGAACCAACCCTCCCGTCTCTGGGGACTGCGGCCCTGCCGTTTCCCCAGACATCCCACCTATCATGTCCAGCTGCAGCATGTCCCTGCTCTCCCTGTCCTCTCTCTGCATCCCGGACCTGTCTTACCTCGTGTGGCCCTTGCCCCCTCCCCCGTCACCTTCACCAGCCCTCACCACCTTAGCCACTCACCAGCCCTGCCTCCTGTCACCCCCACCACTCACCAACCCAGCCACCTACATCCCCCACCGGTCACCAGCCCTGCCACTCTCCACGCCTAACCTGCCTCTGACCCTCCTTTCGCTTCAACACCAATAACGCATGCCATCAAACTTGCTCGCCTGCACCAACCCCTCAGCATGTACCAGGTGTGTGTGTTAATTTATGGACCTTTGGACGTCTGCGCATGTGTGCATGCATTGCACATGCACACAGTTGATGCGCAGGGTGCATACTCAGAACCATGCGCTGCACATGTGCCAGACGTGTACGTATCTGCACATGTGCGGTGCACGATTCTGCAGCCGTCCCACAGGCACTAAGGGTTAGCGGAACCATGCGCCGCACATGTGCCATGCGTGTACGTATCTGCACATGTGTGGCGCATGGTTAAGCGACCGTCCCACAGGCACTAAGGGTTAGCAGAACTGTGTGCCGCACATGCACAAGACGTGTATGTATCTGTGCATGTGCGGCGCCAGGATACGCGCAGGCCGTAATGAACAGCATGGTGTGAGCTGACGCCTCATATGCGTACGCCTCCACAATGCAAATATGTAGTCTATATGCGCATGTGCGGTGGTTGGTTCCGCGTCCATCCCACAGGCGACAGACGTCAGCGGAACTGTGTGCCGCACATGCACAGATATGTACATGTCTGGTGCATGTGTGGCACACAGTTCCCGCAGTTTGCAGGGTCCGCATCCCGCGGTTTGCAGGGTCCACCCATGACTCCTATATCCTGCGTCATGTCAGACGGCTGCCTAGGGTGAGAACTTACACAATCTTGACGATGCATATATTCATATGATTCTTGCAAGGTATTGTGGGTATTGTAGTTCATTCACTCCCAAACACAGCTGATGACAATAATTTGAGTTGTGAAACCAAGTGGTAAGATCAATAAAATACTTCTTTTATTGATGGGGTTTAATTCACCCAGCACATGTATGCTTGATAGCACTATAAATGAGGTTACTTGCTTGCAGTGTTTAAAATGGATAACAAAAAGTCCCAAAGTAAACCAGAAACAACCTTCAGCTTGTCAGGCAATTAGCTAATGTTTTCTTAGCAAATAATTACCAAATACAAAGGCACAAAGAAAAGAATAAACTTTGCTGGTTAGGTTAACTTCTGCTTATTTTCCACGCAGATCTCAGCAGTGATTCTCCCTTGCTCACACACACAATCAGGTGCAGCCCTAATTACTATCAATGGACCAGCTGAAAGCCTTTAGCTGGCTGGCTGCTACTGTGTGAGCCCAAATCCTGCTTTAAGAGCTGTTTGCAGTGGAAATAAAGAACAAAGTTAGGTTTCTTTGTGATGGCTGATGTGTTTGCTCACGGAAAACTAGCAATAGCATTTAGATAGAGAACAGTCCATATAAATAGTTTCATCTGCTGTATCTCCCCCTTTATCAACATCATAGGGTCAATATCATACATTGGCACAGATGAGTCTTTCATTAAGGCACTATCATGAGAATGCTTATTCCCTTGCTGCCATTCTCTATTATAGATAGGGTCTGGATCAGTGTTCATACCTGAGCCTCTCCTGCTATCATTATTCCTCTCTGTATAGCCTGGCCAATATGTAATCCAATTCTGATGTCCAGCCTTCCAATCTTGATCCCTGGACACTGGATCTCCTCTCACATACCTTCTGGCCTTGGTCTGAAAGTCCCTTCCATGTGCAGTCTTCTCTCTTCCAGGTAGCCACTGGTGATTCCTATCTCTGCCACTCCATTCCTCTGGCTGAATCCAGTCCAATGGACTCTGCTGGCTTTTGGAATACCTCCCAGTATGAGTACTGCCTTGGAATCTCCCAGACCTTCCAATGGCCTTCCTTCTCTTCCTTCCAGAGAGTTTCCTTCTCTCTCTATCTGCTTGGCTTGGCTTCTGTTTCTCCAGGTGATACTGGTGCTTGAGCTTATAGCCGTTGCCGTCTCTGTCTCTGTATCTCTTCCTCCCTCTGTAGCTCTCCCTGAAGCTGTTATCTGAAGAATAAGCTCTATTCTTATCCTGTTCTAATGTGTGCTGCTCCCTAACACAGCGCAGCTGTCTTGAATCAGGCCCTGCCCTTTGAGATGAGTGCTTAGGGATTACCTCATAGCTCTCTTGATTGCACACACATTTTCTCACTTCAGCCCCTCTCATGGCTGCTGGAAACCTGGTGCATTCTGGGACTGGTAGTCTTTTATGTGAAAACTCTGTTTTCTCACTTCTACCAGAACTGACAGGTTGCTTGTTCAGAGTCACATCATCTTTTCTATAGCTCCTACCTGAGCTATGATAAGCTTCCTTATCACAGTCACTCGGCAATGTACAGACAATTTTAGCTGGTCACTTTGAGGATTGTATACTGCTGGGTGGGTATTTGTCATCTCTGACATGCACATTGTATACCCCTGCTATCCGTCTGCACACATGTCTGTCTTTGATGTGTGTCCCGAGTTGTGTGTGTGTGTCATCTGTGTGTGTGGGAGCTTATGGGGAGGGGGGGGGGGGAATATGGCAGGTCTTCTGTACTGTGGTGCTGTGTGCTGGTGGCACACTGACATTTGATGTTTCATGCCATTTGGCATTGTGTGTTTAGGTTGGCACGGTACGACACACATGTGTGCTTCCTGTGTATCAACAGTGTGGTGTTGTCTATGCCATCCTGCCTGCCATGGTGGAGTAACTGTTCCTGTCGCATCATCTGTGTGTGGGGAATAGCATGACCGTCACATGCTTGCACATGAGTGCATCTCTGCCCTTGTCCAGGGTGCATTCCATGTATGTCTCTGATGTGTTCAGGCCTGGCGCTACTACCTTTCGCCCTCTTGTGTTTGCCCATGTGTCTGCTGCGGTTCAGGTTAATGTTGTTTACACTCCTTCTACCACCCCCGTGCTATGTATCTCACACCTCCAGACACTGGCGCATAGGTGTTGTATCCCATCACCTGTTCCCCTATGTTTCTGTCTGACCTGTAGGTGCTGTGGGTCTGCACATACATTCATGTGTTCATGTGTGTGGACATCAGCTACTGTTTTAACGTTCCACATTTCTTTCTGCAGGTGACGCAGGATATGGGTGTTGGCCCTGGTTGCTAACTCCTGTGCGTCTACCACGGACACGTGCAGAGATGAGGTACAATGAAGCCCATGCCACCAGTCACTCCGTCATCGAGCGCACCTTTGGCGTTTTAAAAAGTTGCTTCAGGTGTCTGGATAGGACCGGCGGGGCCTTACAATACACTGTGGTGACAGTGGCAGAGATCATTATTGCCTGTTGCATCCTGCACAACATTGCTCTCAGGCACGATATCGATGTCAAAATTAATGGGGATCTGGAAGATGATCCAACGTGCCCTCCTGTACATGCCCGTGGTGACACACGTGAGGGCGCAGCACTCAGGCGCCAGCTGATTGAGGAGCTATTTTCATGTGAGTACTGGATGCTTCTGAATGAAACATTTGTATAGATATCTGTACTCCTACTACTACTGAGCATTAGTATCGCACTACCAGTCATACGCAGCACTGCACTGACATTGCTGACACAATGCCTGGCCATCTGAGCTTACAATGTATTCCAACCACTAACACAGAAGGTGTGGGTAGGGAACAACAGCGGGTGGAGGTGATTAATGTGGTCAGGATTATTAGGCTAAGGTGATGTGGTGGGCTGTCACACAGGATTTTGAAATGGTTGGTGAGGGTGGCTGCCCTGCAGCCACATGTAGTTAGTTCCAGGAGTTGGGTGCTGCAAGGTGACAGGTGTGTGGTCCCGCATTAACAGTGGGGGAGCGGCGCATAGATAGGACCAGTTGGCTTGACGTGTGGGGATGACATTTTGGGGATATGAGGGGATTGCTTGGATTGTATGCTCTGATGAGCATGGACTGTGTGTTACATGTTTCGGTATGGCGATTCATACAGGTGTTAGCACTGTTTACATGCTCAGTAGTAGTAGTAGTAGTAGTATATGTAGTACTTGGTTTATGCGAGTCAAGGTACAGGGCAACCACAGTGTGACTGCATGTATAGATCAGCAGGTGCATCTTGACCTCGCCTGGGGCCTGTGAGGTGTCGTGTCAGGTGGGGTGTTATTGTCATACTGAGGCTGTCGGTAGAATAGCCATGCAGCGCAGTGTTGCATACATTGCGGCAGGCAGAGATGATTTCGAGGCAGACCAGCAAGGTGTGGGTTACAGTGACCAGGATAGCGGGTAATGGAGGGGGGCATTAGTGCTTTATTCATGTGTTCTGGGGTGACAGCAGGAATCTTGCTGATGTTATCTAGGGGGGCACTGCAGGCCTTAGCTACATGATGGGTATGTGTGGGGAAGGGGAGCGAGGGCTCATAAATACCTGCTACCTTGACGAACACGTAGACAGAAGGTGTATCCAACCTATACACAGACACTGTAAAGGTTGGAGAGGGTTTAGGGGCGATGCCCAGATGTCCGGTCTTGGCCATGCTCAATTCATGCAGTGGGGGTATATGCAGCCACCAATGTCAGGGAGCAAGCAGAGGTCAGGGTGTGGTTTGCCCAACATAGTTCATGCGTGGTGAGATATCTTTGGGACACATCAGCGTACAGCTGCTGGTGATAGCTAGGGGATGTGCCTGCTGCAACAGGGAACTGGGTATGGGGCCAGGGGGATGTAGAAGCCCCTGCATATATCCCTTTCATACAGCACCTGGGAGCAGGTTAGCAGGGGAGGTGGACTCACAGGAACATACACTGAAGGTGCTATGGGAGACATATGGGGGAGGCAGGCTTGTACTGAGACCTTTGGACTAAGCACGTACAGGGTAGCGTGGTGACGGTTGTGGTCAATGGTCTCGGGGGCAGCAGACATGTCCCAAAGGGGACGGACAGGCTACAGACCCTTGGACCTGGCCAGGAACATGTCAGTGGCATGTTTGGGTGGGGACAGTTAAGTACAGTGTCATGACGAACTGCCAGACTGTGACGGATCTAGGGGGTTATGAGAGATGAGGACGTGAAGCGTGTGTGTTTGTTGCACAGCTCCAACATGACATATGTATGTTTCCCTTGTGTTTCTCAATCCACAGGACATGCTTGGTGACGTTCCTGTTGCTTGGTGACATGCTCGGTGATGTTCCTAGTGCAGTGGCAGCTGTGTGCACCTCATTCAACATGAAGGATACTGGGGTAGGTGGACATACAGGTGATTTGTGTGTGTGGACAGTCAGGAGCAACACATGTCACAGGTTATCTGTCTACTGCACATATGTTGTGGGTGTCCTATTCATCGTGCTCCCCCATACCCCATATGTTGATGTTGACCATACATATCCACATGTGTTCGTGTGCAGTTTGTCTTCTCCGGCACTGTCTCTGGGACACATCCAACAGGGCTGCGTGTGTCTACAGGTCCTAGGTGTTCTGGTGGTGGGCCGCACTTACACTCTTCCCTGACAATGTAGCATCTGCCAACAGCAGTGTATCATAGCATTTGCCAGGTCTTTATCTCCACTATTCGCCAATTGTGCACATACAGGCCGTATATTACTGGTGCCACGCTCACCTTCTCATGTTGTGTGTGTGTGTGTGTGTTTGTGGGTGGCTCTGCTATGATACAGTGTGAATGCAGTTTGCATTATCATGTGGTGGGCGGGGTCTGCACACCTGTGGAGCGGTGGTGAGTGTGCTATCTCTACCTTACTGGTGTTAACCTTGTGCACAGTGTGCGCGTGTGTTGTGTGTTGTGGGTTGACCTATCTTATGTGTATTGACAGACCACTGCACGACAGCATTTATGTATCCCAGATATCACCATTATGTGGACATGCGGCAACAGCAGCTGGACATGGGGACATGGTTATTCGACACATGTTGATGACATCTTCTGTCTTTATTGAGACGTGTTGTGGACTTGGCCTGCCTGTGAGGATCCCAAGCATACATTTGCTGCAGACACACAGTAGGAAGCACCTTGGCTCATTTGGGTGTAACATCAGCCTTTATTTTATTTATTTATTTATTTATTACAGTTGCTTATATACCGCACTATTCAGCATCAGCGCGGTTTACAGTATAACAAAGTGACCAAAACACACATTTTGTTTGGTTGTACATCGAACAGGGGTATAAACTTGGATAACAGGGGTTGAACTATATACATGAACTATTTACATGAAATAGGCTATATACATGAGGTAAAATTCCTATAACAGGGTTGAATTGTACAATAAATAATAAATATGTTTGTTTTGTGCTGTTTGTTTCATGGACCTTTCCTGTTGGGTCTCTGTGCACCAGAGCTAATGGACATGGGGTGCAGCTGTGATACGCCTGTGTTACTTGGGCATGGACATGACCATATCCATGGGACATGCTCGTCTGCGGTTGCATTTCCAAATGTCCACAACATGCACAGTGTTCTGTGTTGTGATCATGTTATGTTTGCCTGTGTGCCTTTTAATTATGTCGGTACTGATGTTTGACTGGTTGCAATGTGCCCTGCTGTTGCATCCAGCATACCATGACAGTGTTTATCCTTATTCTGACACAGGGCAGCGGACACACACAGTACATCTACTTATATGCATCTGCGGGCGACATCACCCACCTGTTGCAGGACACAACAACACCATTCAAATATCCCTGGGAGATGGTGCCATAGAATGTTTGACCTCTGCGAGTGGGACACATGCCTATGATGAACATTACTGCTGGACTGCTACTTTCCGTAAAACAGGCCTGTCCAACACATCGTTGCTACCGTGATCTGGCTGGGTGTCCTGTTGATTGCGCAAGACACACATGACCATTTGAGTACTGTGGCACATTGAGATATCACACTTGACTATGCATGCCCAGTGATTCACGGCAGTCTTAACGGGACATGTGGGGTTGCAGACGCCCTTTGCTCTGTGGACACTGTGTACTGGTCCGTATGTGTGCATCACGGACTGGAATAGTCGCTGTATGTTCTACATCCATCTGACGTTTTGTTAGTGTGTGTTGGCCATGTGTGTAACATGCACTGCAAGATATCCTCATCTATTGAGGTCACGGGAGCATACAGCCATGCGTGTGGCACAGGGGCAACATTGTATACGTACTCTTGTATATGTCGGCCTACCCTGCACTTGGACATGACACAGTTGTTACTACCGCACCAGTTTAATGGCTGCCAACATTTTGGATTGATGTTTGCCCTCACTAAGGGAGTTACAGTGCATGTGGGGCATCACTGTGTCATGGTTCATCCTACATGGTGCATGTGCATGTGACTGCATATGTTGGTACACAAGGGCACATGGCAGTGTGGCTTCTATGTGGGGTACTGGCCCATGTTTGACCTTTCTTTCACACTCCATATACAGGTCATTGTGTTTGGCTACTGTACAGCCATGCTGCTGTACATTGATTTACAAACATAGCATTGCATGTCTGCACAGTCCTCTTTGTCCCCTGACATTCCGCCACTCACCTTCGCCCATGACATTTGCAGCGTGGCAGTGTGATTGTCCGTTTTCGTCCTTCATTTGTGCATCCCATGTACCGTGATCTATGTGTACAGTTCATGTATCCACACCACCCATTGCAGAGGACCTGCTGCATGGTGATATCTCTGCATGTCTATGAGGTTCCTTTTTTGGTCTTCTCTGGGATCATGTGCCTCTTATACCTGTTACTTTATCCTCATTTTGCATTTGGCCTTTGTTTTGGGTTCCATTGTTGACGCTTTCATTGCTATATCATGCATTCTGGGGCAGCTGTGAAATATATATCTATATCTGTGTGTACACTGGCTTACATGTTTCTACTTATGCTTTTTCAGGCTTTTGCCACCTGTATTGGCAGACGGATATGTTTTTGGGGACAATTCCTGACTGATGTGTGTTGATCCCTCATCATGCACTGCCTAGTGTCTACATACGAATAGAGCATCTGGGACATACAGCAACAAGTGGGGGGTGGGGGATACAAGTGGGAGGAGTGGTCTGGTGGTTAGGACAAGGTACTTCAGGCCGGAGGGCCGGGGGTTCAAGTCCCACCTGGAGACAGCAATCTCAGGCCGGAGGGACTGGGACTGGGACTGGGATTTCTAGTCCTATAGGCACTCCTTGTGGTCTTGGGCAAGCCACTTAACCCTCCATTGCCCATGTTCCCTGTAAGTATTAGTGTATGTGTGTCATATCCCCTCGTGTTAAATGTATCCCCCAATTGACCGCTTTGACCCGGTGAAAAGCAGTATATAAATACAGCTAAATAAATAAATAGTGAACACCATGCAGCTATGGCACATTATCTCTCATTATCACATTATCTCACATCATCTGTAGACGTGCCAGTGACATTGGGGTGACATATGGGTAGCTTGCATGCTCAAAGTGTTTTCAGTTTGTTCACTGTAAACCAACCACCTTGATATGATGACAGGCAGTATATACGTTATGTCTACTGGTGACCACAATAAAACTATGGGGTATGTTTACTAAACTGCGTTAGTGCAATTCGCGTTAGGAGCCGCGGTAGTGACAGAAACCCCAAATAAGGACATGGGCGGTACATCGTTACCACTAACGCGCGTTCCAAAAACTAACGAGCGTTACAGGGTGCCGTGGCGTGTTACTGCGCGTTAATCGTAAGAAGGCGTACAGACACAAAGCACTGAAACAGAGCTGTAGCACAATGGTTACGGTACTGACCGCTGTTACAGGCAGCATGGGTTCGAGTCCCCAGTGTGCCTAACGCATCACCCTGTACATTACATAGGGAATGAGGAGGCATGTTTTCTTTACGTTCAGTAGTGGTGTCAGAAACACACCCTCGGAGTGTGCCTAGCCACGTACGTTCGTGCGTGCGTGGCTGCGTGCGTAGCTGCGTGCGTTGGTGCGTGCATACAATCGTGCGTGGGTACGTGTGTTTTTACCAGCGTGGGCACCTTATATACAGACTCTTTAGGGTGTCTTGCACCTATGCATTATGCTAACAGATGTACGTGTGATGGCCTATGGTTTATCAGAGCCTGTGAGCAGGTGCTGGGTTTTCACAGGGTTGGATTGGGCCAGTCACACCCATGATGCACTGCATATGCAAATCAGCTGTCCACAGATACACACCATGGGGAATGCACCCCCACAGCACCTCGGCCTGGTAGGGGGAACTGACCATGTGCACCCCCACAGCACCTCGGCCTGGTACGGGGGTACTGACCGTGTGTTGTACTGGCACAGAGTAGCTACACACTGTCACATTGTGAGGGTACTGTGCTCACCCTGAGGGTGCAGTGAGGCGCCCAGCACCAGGTCCACAGCACCGTCCATGGCTGAAAGAGGCCATGGCACAGGTCCAAAGCAGTGTTAATGTGTGAGATAGGTAGTTTCTGCACACACACCTTGGATATTTCTGTCTGTTTCAGTCAGGTGTAGCCCCCATCCCCCTCCCCCAGGGCCAAAGGTGACAAACAGGGTCTCCTAACAATAGATCCACATTCTACCTCCCTGCAAAGGTGGCAGTAGAGAGGAACATCAACCCCGGTCCTGCTGAGGAACAGACACCCCACAGGGCAGTCAATGCAGCTCTGTACACATCCATAACACACAGACATTAGGCCTGGATATGGTAAGTTGCACCCCACCACTATCTGATATTCTCCTGCTGCAAGCCATCAGCCACGGCAACCTGCAAACCACTCCATCAAGACACATACCAGCTGCAAACAGCCTGCTAATTAATCAATAGTGCATGTGCCCAGTGGAGATGCATGCATCCAGAACCGGGATGTCAGCATACACAGCAAGCAAATAAATCAGTGACTGGGCCCCAAAAGGAAACCCATATCTATCACATGAGAGAAATACTATATAGCACTATGGGGGTGCCTAGCCATGCTGTGGTCACCTCACAGTCAGGGTGAGAGTGATCTCTCAGCAGGACATACTGAGGTCACCCTGTCTGTGTAGGTTGTGGCCGGGCACTAAAATGTCCCAGTCAGTGCCCTATGCCCTGTGCAGATGCACCCTGGCAAGGCCACCCTGTCCGGCCTATACCCATGGTACCTTGCTCCTCATTATGCACATTGGCAGCCCAATACTGGCAACTTTGCTGGCAGTATGGGCTGTGGAAGGTGTTTGCAGCCACCACACACTGGATAGACAGACAGCCACCCCCACACCTATGCCATCATTGTGCTACTATAGGGGTGTTCAGCAGCCATACCCACCACACCAGTCCTGGGCACAGTACAGGCATGGATATGGTACGCAATACTGTTGGGGGTCACTCCCCAGGGTGGTAAACACTATCAAAGACCAGACCTGCAGCACACACCTCAGACATCAGAATGATTGTTATGGTGGGGCTCAATGAGCAAAATGTGCAACGTAGGCATTGATATCTGCCAGTTATCATAGGAAACGTTTGATGGCTGTGTACCATATACCCAGGTGTAGGGTGGCATTGCTAAGGTATGCAACTGCTAGTATTGGGAGGTACAGGCAGGGCCCAATGTCCTGCCTCTCCAGGAGGCATTGGCCAATGGGGCCTGTGGGTGTGTGTGTGGGTGTGTCTGGCCCTGTTGGCTGCTGCTTTACGGCAGAGTTTCCCAACTCCAGTCCTGGTGTTCCAAACACTGTTCGGGTTTTCATGCTGTCCCTCATAAATATGCATGAGCTACATCTGCTTACCATGGGGGTGGTGCATAGATATGCAGCACAGGCATCTTTATTAGAGGCAGCATGGAACCTGAATGATGTGGGGCCCTCCAGGACTGCATTTGTGAGACTCTGCTCTAGGTAATGCGCCTGTTTATGGTGTCTGTGTTTGGTGTGGTAAAATATAGGCGTATTAACCATGCGTATGTTCTTTGCAATAAAGGAGTGTCTTTACTATCACTGTTTAGTGGTGGGTAAAACTATGGGGACTAGGTTGGCAGGAGCCCCAGCTGGGATTTGATCCTGTGACCCTCTGGTCTTACAGGCACTGGCTGTGTCCGTTGCACCACACTGTGGCCACAGAGACAGTGCCGTCCCTGGAGGTAGGAAACTGGCCTGACGAGTCAGAAACCCTGCTCTGCACAATTTTACTGTGGGCTCATTTACCTTGTATGAAGACAAACGTGCACATAAACCTCAAAAACGACCTCGAAAACAGAAGCACACACCCATAACCAAGCTGGGCAACAATGATATCATAGGGCAACATTAAAAAACACTCCCAGGAAAGCTCCAATAAAATGAAATGATTTTTGAAAGGGTCTACGGAGTGTAGACCCTTCCACACATCATTTCTTTTTTTGGAGCTTTCCTGGGAGTGTTTTTTATTGTTGCCCATTGCTATCACTGTTGCCCAGCTGAATAATAATTTTTACACTGTTTCTTGTGGTCATTCTAAAGTTTTATTTGCAATTTTGTTCTGTGCACATGTATCACACTGCTCACGTTTTGTAGGTTTCCCCGGTTTTGCTGTACATTGCTGACGGAAATGCTTTCTCTTCCCTTTAATATGCCTTTAACGACAGGTTTTCATTCGCGTTGGAATTGAGCTCTGCACTTCAGCACGTTAGTGTGAGGGGAGCCTCTCCCCGCCCACTCTCCGCCCATTGACCCCTTCTCTCTGCCCACTCTCCACCTTCTGCGCTGTTTTAACGCGCCGCGGGGCTTTACGATCGTTAACTACGGTTAACGCGCATAGTATGACGTTAACGGTCGGCGCATGATTACGCGCGTTATACTGCACTTACGATCGTTAATGTCGTACAACGCGCGTTATTCACGTTTACCGCATTTTAGTAAACATACCCCTATGTGTTTGACCCACATTTCTCTCTGCTGCTGCTTGACCACACTGACACATGTCTTTCGTTATGTTCTGGTAATGTACATAGCCCACCTGTGCTCACATCCTTGTACGGTGGCAGCTGGCTATGTGGCAGCCATCTGACACATCACAGGGTGCTACGTGTTTCCATACTGACATTCCTTTTGAGGGGACATATTTGCGATGTGCTTGCTGTGGTTGTTTGGGGTAGTGGTTGTGGACATGTG
Source organism: Ichthyophis bannanicus (assembly GCA_033557465.1). Taxonomy (NCBI): domain Eukaryota; kingdom Metazoa; phylum Chordata; class Amphibia; order Gymnophiona; family Ichthyophiidae; genus Ichthyophis; species Ichthyophis bannanicus. The sequence continues at coordinate 521,115,905 of CM066036.1, read as the reverse complement.
TTGGTGTACCATAGGTTGTAGGTTCAAGTCCCACATGTTCCTTCTCTTTGCCCTTTTTTGGTGCTATAACCTGACCAGGAGCTGCCTGACGACTGGTCACCTCTCCGCACACCCTTCCATCTCTTCACCTTACACCACAGTATGCCCTTGATGTAGCCTATCTGTCGCATATTAGCTGTTACATATGGCTTTTTATTTGTACTGTCCATGTCGGCTGGGGGGATTGGCATTGCTGTTGTTGATGTGATGTGGTCCATGTCTGTCTGTAGGTTCATGTCTCACATGCTCATTTTCCGTTCTCTTCCCCATTTTGCCCTGCTCCACAGAACATCCCCTACCGCCCATTGGGTTTAGCTTCTTTGCTCTTTTGCATGCTATGTCCACTGCATAACATTTCATTGTGTGCATGTGCATTTGTTTATATGTGGCTGTCGTCCCAATTACTGACTGTGATATGAGCTGTACACACCGGTTCTGCATGTGCATTGCATCTTCGTGACTGTTGGGGTTGCCCTATCCTGGCAGCCAGCTGTGTTTTGGAGTGGTGCCCTCCAGTATTCTTGTATGCAGCCTTTGCTGTGACACTCATGTTGGTGTTGTAGCCTACCGGTTTGTGCATTGCCATTTGTGCTACTGGTTATGGGTTTGGTTTCTCTCTGTTCTAATTATTTTATGCCTCTCGTCCACACGTACTTTGCATTCCTGTTACAGTCCAATCTGTGACGATCTGTGCTGTTGGCACATTATACCCTCATCACTGTTACCAAACATCCTTCTGTCAGTCTATCTGTGTCTGCAAGCTCTGTGGCATCCTGCCCTACTGTGCAGGCTGCTACCCCATGTCCTGCACTGGCACACTTTTCTGCATTGCGGCTCTTCATGCTTGCCTCTCCTGTGTCTGCTGTGCATGGCACTGCTCTCCTCTGTCCTCCTGTCATTGCACTTATCCTACCACCTCTACCTCCTCTGGTGGACACGTATCCCCATCCTCTGCCACACACTGTCATTGTTGCACTGTACATTACCATCACCCTGTACATCGGTACAGCTGCCCCCGATATGTTTGTCCACTTTACCTGCTGCCACATGGGCTGCACACAGATTTGGCTGGTCCATGAGCTCCGTCATCTACTTCGTTCCATCACTTGTTCCTTTGCTTTCCTTGGTGCTCTGTGCAGTGTTATGGTTACATCTGTGTTTGAGACATACATTTCATGCTTGTGACCTTGGGGCACCTTTGTGCCCCTGGGCATCATCTCCTGTGTCACCTTAGCATCCTGGAGCATCTTTCGTGGCATCTTAGGTTTGGCCAGCTTATGGGGCACCTTATATGCTGCCTTGGAGGGTGCCAACCTTTTCTGCCACCCTCTGGGGCATATTATGACCTGCCTTGGATGACGTGATGCTTTATGATGTGCCTTATGGTGCACCCTAAAAGGTGCATTAGTTGCGGCACTGGGGTGAGGCTTTTTTGGCTGTCAGTGCAGATTGTTGGGATGTGTCTGACTGTTACAGGCATGAAAAGGGATTGCCTCAGACAGCCTTTTAACTGAGCCCAATGAGGGATTGAGCTCATGACCACTGTATCAGCAGTCAATGTATTAACCAGTGTGCTACACCTCTGTTGCTGTGATTGCAGGTCAGCGTGCCTAATTAAGGCTAACGCGCATTAACGTGCCACGGCTCCCTCTATCGTGCGATAATGGCCGTTATTGCGCGACAACCCAAAAGACTACCTTAAGACCGTAACGCCCACTATCTTATATGGCATTCGTCACAGTAAGACTGCAACTAATGCCGGCAACATTAAGACGGTTTAGTAAACATACCCCTAAGAGTTAATCTTAAAATAAAATTAAACAATTTAATTTTAGGATTAACATTTGCAAATGCTGCTTCTTGCACTAAAATACAAATGAGTTCATTGGCATGTTAATGCAGCTTGCATAGGCCACATTACTGTGGCTGAGGAAAGATAACTATAGACCTTGAATTATAGCTAAATTTTAACTCAAGCACTGAACACTAATGTGTGTAACAACTCTTGGTGGGGTGAGGGTTTGCTCCTGAGGGTATAAAAAAGATAGAAAAACACAAATTAAAGGGATTCTGGCATGCAGGGGAGGCAACATGCCCCAGCAACTTTACTGGTAGACTCACAAAATTCCCCAAGAACTTCCAAAAGCCCTGCAATAAAGCTTGATCCACACCAGGGATACTTTATATATTAACACCTTTATTAGGGTAATAAATCAAATTAGCAAGATAACAAAAAGCAAGCAGCAAGTCCCAAATGTTCTTATCTCAGATTCTTGGTACAAAGCAGATTCCTTCTTCCTCTATTACTTTCCTTTTCTGGGGTCTTGGTTGGACTCCCCCTCTGCTTCTTACCTTCAGGGTCCCAAACTGGGCAACCCTGGTTCTACCGCCATCTCCTGTAAGATACTCTCCAAAATCACAATACCTCTCTTGAACTTCAACTAAGTTCATTCAGTGTCAGTACATCTGAACTTTCAAATAATAAAATCCTGAAATGCTTCTTTAAAATACCTCCTCTGGAGAGAGACATATAAGTAAAAATTACTTCTCCTCAAAAGGCAACCAGGAACTCCTTAAAGCCCTTCAGTTCTTTTTGGGGGTGTGGATGCCTAGGGGTTCCAGTTCCCACACTCAGACTAGACTTTCCAAGGGTTACAAGAAGATGCACTTTGTTGGTCCCCCTTACTTCCTGAGGAATACTCAAAGGTATAAATCGGTTCTTCTCTCCAGACCTGCCTCTATCTCCTCTTATGGATCTCAGATTTATTACTTACCTTTTCCAAATCCGAGTGCAAGATAAGTTACAGATTCAGCTACATGAATTATTTCCCTGCATAAATTTACAGTTCAGTTGTAATTGAGCCAATGGAAGGTGAAGTGACCTACTCAAGGTCACAAAGAGTTTAGTGGGAGAAGCAAGGTGTGCAACTTGGCTTCACTTGAACACAACTTGTTTTTCTTCAGTCACTGCCACCAATAAAGGATAAAGGAGCCCTTATTAGTTGGCATGGGTTACAGCACATGCTAACTGCATGCTGTGACCTGTGGTAACTGGTAGCTTGTGGCCAGCAGAGTTAGCACAGCCTGATTTCCACATAAACGTTCCTTCACACATTGTGGTGGTAAATAGGTGGGTTAGGGGCGAGAGTAGGCACAGTGAGCGCCTTGTAGTCAGCGCGCTCCACTGTTCCCCCACTTCTAACAATGCAGCTGAGGCTCAGTACTTCATATTGAGATGCAAAGAGAACAAAACAAAGGAGGATGACCATGGCTGAGACTCTCAAATATTCCCTATACTTTAATAAAGTACCCCTCAAGAAATATTTGAGAGTCTCAACCATTGCATTCTCCTTTGGTTTGCTCTCTGCATCTCGCTTTGGTTACAGAGAGACTCTTCCCTTTGTTTCCTTCTTTCAATGCTTCATCTAGCAAGAAAATCTTTCATAGATTTCAGTTAATCAACAGCTTGTTAAAGGCTGTGCTTATGTAACCACAGCAATATCTTCACATGCACAGTACAGTCCCTTTAGTACTGAGCTTAGTACTGAGCTTCACAAATTATTCCTCAGGGGTCGTCAAGTACACTTTCACTGTCTGCTCGAAATTGCTTTAACACCTCATTCATAGCAACTTGCCGCAGCACAACATGCTATTTTGTCAACCATCAGTCATTAATCAGTTTGAAGTAGCATCTTTAAAAAATTACAGTAAATTCAGAATACTACAGCAAGGCTTAGTTCAAAGTTAGCAAATTTGATCATGTCTCTCCTTTATTTTTTAGCCTTCATTGGTTGCCAGTTTCTTTTGAGATATAGTTTACAATTTTACTTCTCTGTTTTCTTGCCTAGAGTATGGGTCTTCCCTGATACATAGCTTCTTTAGTGATCCCTTTTACTTTTGCACAGCTAATGGGATTTTCTTTGCGGCATTTGCTAAGACTTCCTGCTCCTAACGTTATTTGTGTGGAACCCACAAGGAACACGGCTTTGGCTTATGCAGCCCCCTGGCTCTGCGATAGACTACTTTATGATTCACATTCATAATCTAGTTTTTCTAGGTTTAAAGCCGCACTGAATGCCTGGATGTTTCAGTAGGCATTCCCTTCACTACCTGGAAGTTCTGATTAGGATTATTGGCTGTTGTTCAGATGGTACACCTCTTTGGATTTTTGCAATTTTAGTATTGGATTGCTTTGGTGTTTTGTTAGGTGCTTGTCTGTGTGTGTCCTGTTCATGGTTTGTAATTATCTGATGATTTTTTTTATTGTATGTTTTTTTTATTTTGTTATTTATATTTAATTTGTATATGTTTGTCTTATTTAGTGGTCTGTATTATGAGAGTAATTTTATAGAAAGTTGCCTATTTATAGTCTTAACAATGTGCACAAATGTCAGTATTTTGATCATTTACAAGCGTAAGTAGCCACTTATGTGTGTAAATGACCTCTTCTAAAATACCAGCTAGCCTAAAAATGTGCACATTGTTTGCTTGGTACATACTTTCGCCATGGGTAGAGTTTGGCTGGAGCATAGATGGTGTAAGCAAATACATGTAGTGACTATAGAATAGGATAATTTATGTGCATACTTGAAAAAGGTAGGCATAGTAATTCACACCAGCTCTAGGGCTAGTGTAAGTGATTGTGCCTTAATTTAAGGCATGTTCGCTGCCACTTATGCTAGTATTTTATAAAATCACTGCTTGACTATAAAACAGGTGTAAAATAGGCACAGGGAAACACAAATTATTTATTTTATTTATTTATTTAACTTTTCTTATATACTGCACTATTAAGATCAGTGCGGTGTACATTCAAAACATAACATACTACAGTGCAGCAAGCCGCATTGTATTTACAATAAACAGGGTAATAAGCTTGGGTATAACTGGGGAAAACTATCTATCTAAAACTATCGTAAGTTCACTAGGCACAACTTTATAAAATTACCCTCTACATCTTGATTTATTAAGTGTATAACATTGCTATTTATTTTTTCATCATTGGTTAGTTTGTTTGTCTTATCTTATAGTTTGTAATATTTACTTTGATGCTACAGTATACCAACAGTATAGCAAATATTAAACATTTGGGTGCGTTTAAACCACACTGACATCCTTAGTAAATCAAAACCTAAGTCATATCTTTCCTATCTTGATGTTTGTGCAGTCATCCCATATCTTCATGCCTATCATGAAGGTGCATCCAGGGCATTGGTGAACTGTGGCTTCTAGAGACCTTCAGTCCTTCTCTGCATGGCTGCCTCAACCTGTCATTTCCTCATGGGATTGTACTATACCCTGATCATATGACCCTAATAGCCAATTGGCATACATAAGGGGATTTGTTCAATCAGAAGCTGAAGAAAAAAAAAGTTCAAATCTTGATGGGCTTTTGAGTTCAGCTAGAGGTAGGGAGAGTAGGAGAACAGAAATATTGCTGTAAATCTACCCATTAGACCTGCTGTCTCCCTGCTGCATCCCACGGTTAATATCCCAGTTAGACTGGGCAGCAGGAAATAAGTATAGGGCTTGGGACAAACCCAACTGTAACTCACTGGGAGTTATTGTGTCACTTCTCTGTTGTCTTTATTGTTGCTGTGGTCACTGAAACCTGCTGTCCAGCCCCTTTGATATGTGACCAGAGTACTGCCTGCTGCAATCTGTGTAAGGAGGATAAAGGCCGCACGGCATTAAGTGCAGAACACAACATGGGAAAGGTCCTTAGGAGTATGAGCAATCTTTTGCCAGCACACGCAGGAGAAGAGGTTTATGCCAGGCTTCTGTAGAAATTAGCGAGTCTCGGACTTTACTCCAGCGATAGTTCACACCACCTTAAAACGACTTATTGTATTCATTTGCATCATATGTGAGTTCGTAGATTACAACTAATCACCATACCTGAGGAGCAGAAGGGGCATCTCTTTGCGCATCTGATTTGAACTCTGTCCTTCATTATTGCCTGCTACCCTCAGAGGGCCTGGAGACAATTGTGTATGTTCATGCATGTATATTACTTGACTCAGTTATTAATATAAATCCCCACAAGATTTATAGTAAGCTTACTGATAATGATAATGTATAATACTATATCATATTATTATTTTTGCTCTTATTTAATTTTCCTATTTCCATGTTGACTTTGCTGTTCCAATTATGTGTTATGTTGTTAAACATTTTCTCATGCTCATATAGTCTTTAAAATTGTAAATTGCCCGGGCCGAGGCATACTTGTTGTACACTGCCTTGAGTGAATTTCTTCAAAAAGGCAGTAAAAAAAATCTTAATAAAGAGAGAAATTTAAAGATATATCTTGGCCTGGTACCAGTAAATATAAGGCCACATGTTATTCATTATTTATTATCATAAGGGTATCACTGAAATGGCATGCACCGTGTATAGATGTTCATACTTGTCTCTCGTTAACCCTGTATGTGCAGCTCTTTTACTGAAACTATGGTTTCCGAAATAATAACAATTCTGTTTTACTTTGGCCTAAGTAAAGGGTTGATTTTTTTCCCCATTCACCTTCTTAAAATTGCTGCTCCCATATGATGTGGAGAGGCACACCTGTTTAGTCCTGCACCTGTTTTAGAAAGGGCTCTGTTTGGCAGAACCTCTTGTAAAATTCTGTCATAATTCTTTACATCCTAACACTGACGTTTGAATTTCCCTTTCCACAAACTATCTAAAATGTGACTTCACATAAGACACAATTAAAAAAATAATAAAAAAGCACAGATATCAACAGGGCTGGCCTGTCCATTGTACGAAAAAGCATAGTTACTCATCTGTAGCAGGTGTTCTTCAGGGACAGCACGAATCAGTCCTCACATATGGGTGACGTCGGCACCAATGGAGTCCGCGCAGAGCATTTCCCCGGCTTTCAAAAGAAAGCCTTTGGGAATGCTACCACGCATGTGTGGTCCCCTTCCCGCCCAAGGATGCTATCTTGCTCAGTCAGATGACATAGCTTAGGCAAAAAAGAAAAGAAGGTAAAGAGACAACTCCAAGGGGGGGAGGGAGAGTTGTGAGGACTGATTCCTGCTGTCCCTGGAGAACACCTGTTACATGTGAGTAACTATGCTTTCTCCAGAAGCAAGCAGGAAGTCAGTCCTCACATATGGGACTCCCTAGCTCCAGGCTGCCGGGGACCGAACCACGATAGCATCAATGGCGACCCAAGGTTGGCTGTGAGTTCCAAGAGACTCGGCAGACCCCAGCGTCCAGCATCACCATAACTCCGGTAGCCTGAACACAGAAGGGTTGGAGGGAAGAAGTTGCCTATACACCAAGAATGCTTCTGATTACTGCCTGGTCAAAGGCACTCTCTCTGCAGGACTAACTTTCTAGACAGTAGTGAGCTGCAAACGTATGAACTGAAGACCATGAGGCGGCCCAATATATTTCTTGCACTGGCACTGCGCATAGGTTGGCCACCATTGTGGCAATAGCCCTCATGCGATGAGCAGTGATCTGGTGCTCCAGAGAGAGACCAGCCCACTCATAAGCCAGGGCAATGCAGTCCCCCACCCAAGTGGACAGGGTTTGCTTGGTCACAGGTAGTCCTAGTCTGCTGAGTCATAAGAGATAAAAAAGCTGAGGAGCTTTGCAATGGCCCGTGGTTCTCTGTAGATAAAAAGACAGGGCCCTCTTGCAATCCAGGGTATGCAAGATGACCTCCTCCCTGCCGTGGGTAGAAGGTGGGGAGAATCACCTTCTGATTGAGGTGAAAAGCAGACACCACCTTTGGGAGGAATTTGGGGTGCGTACGAAGCACCACTCTATTCATATAGAACCTGGTATAGGGCGGGTCCGCCACCAAGGTCTGCAGCTCACTTACTCTGTGAGTGAACATCAAAGCCACCAAGAAAGCTATCTTTCATAAAAGGTATCTCAGTTGGCAGGTGACCAAAGGCTCGAACGGCAGCCTGGTGAGCTGGGAGAGCACCACATTGAGGTCCCATGACACTGCTGGAAGGCAGAGAGGGTGCTTGGATAGCAGGAGGCCCCTGAGGAACCTGGAGACCAAAGACTGGCCCGAGAGGGGTTTCCCCTCTATAGGGTGATGGTTAGCCACTATGGCGCTGAGATGCACCCTTACCAAATTAGACTTCAAGCCTGAGTGTGAGAGGTGCAGTAGGTACTGCAGCACATGCTTTACCTGACAGGAGAATGTATTGCCATTCCTTTCTGCACAACAGACTGAGAATCTCCTCCACTTGAAGGCATAAGCTTTTCTGGTAGATGACTTCTGGGAGACCAGGAGAATCTCCTCGACCTCGTCTGGGAAGTTGAAAGGGGCCAGTTCTACCCTTTCAGCAGCCACGCTGTTAGCATTATGGACTCCAGATTGGGGTGCAGCAAGGAACCCCCCTCCTGAGACAGGAGTTCCAGGTCCCAGCCCAGTGGTACTGGGGTTGCCACTGATAGGGAGAGGAGCAGGGGGAACCAGGGCTGCCTGGGCCACCTGGGAGCAATCAGAATTACTGAAGTGTGCTCGCTCTGGATCTTGAACAGGCACTTGGCTATCAGAGGGGTCAGCGGGAATGCATAAAGCAGACCCTGTGACCAGGAGATCAGGAACGCATCTGCCGCCACCCTCCTGTGGTGTGACTGAGGAGAGCAAACTTTTGGCAGCTGTGAGTTGTCTGGGGAAGCAAACAGGTCCAGCCCAGGTCTGCCCCAGAGGTGGAAAAGCCTCCAGGTCACCCTGGGGTCCAGGCGCCACTAGTGTGGCTGAAGGACCCTGCTAAGGTTGTCCACCAGGCGGTTATCCTGGTTTGGTAAGTAAACTGCCCTCAGGAGCATATGGTTGTGCACTGCAAAGGAGTGGAGGGCCACTGCTTCCTGTCAGAGGGAGTATGAGCCCGTGCCCCCCCCCTGCTTATTCACATAGAACATGGCAACCTGATTGTCTATCTGTATGAGGACCTGGAGGTTGCTCAGGAGGAGATGGAAGGCCTGAAGGGCTAGGAATATGGCTCTGAGCTTGAGAAGATTGATTTGCAGGAGGGATTCTTCTGGGGACCAGGTGCCCTGGGTACACTGTCCCTCGCAGTTTGCTCTCCAGCCCATGAGGGAGGTGTCTGTTGTCAGAACCCTCTGAGGAGTTGGTGCCTGGAAGGGCATCCCTGCTCTGAGATTATGTGGGGACTGCCACCAGGTGAGGGAGGCTGCCAGCTGGTGGGTGACCTTCACCTGATCCCTCAGCCTGCCTGTGGCTTGCGTCCACTGGGAAGTGAGGCACCACTGGGCTGCCCATATGTGCAGGAGAGCCAGAGGCATAACATGAACCGTTGAGGCCATATGGCCTAACAGATGAAGGAGCAGGCGAGCTGGCACTGACCTGCAGCCCTGCACCTCCTTTGCCAGTTGCATCTGGTGGTGGGCTCTTTCCACAGGTAGAAAGGCCCTGACCCGCAGAGTGTCCAGCTGGGCCCCTATGAATTCCAGGTCTTGAACCGGGGAGAGGCTGGACTTGCGGTAGTTGATGATGAACCCCAAATACTGCAGGGTGTGGATAGTGAGCCTTGTGACCTGACTGGCCTCAAGGGGTGTGCTGCCTCTGATGAGCCAGTCATCCAGGTAAGGGAAGATGTGGGCCCCCTGGAGGCGCACATGGGCAGCAATGACCACCAGGCATTTTGTAAAGACTCTTGGAGAAGGGGCGAGACCGAACAGTAGCATCCTGTACTGGTAGTGCTGCCCCCCACCACCAATGCCTGTGGGAGGGGTGGATCAGGATGTGGGTATAAGCATCCTTGAGATCCAAGGAGCAGAGCCAGTCTCCATTGTGGAGTTAGGGTAAAAGTGTTCCAAGGGAGAGCATCTTGAACTTCTCCCTCACCAGGAACTTGTTTAAGTTGCACAGGTCCAGAATGGGCCGGAGGGCCCCTGATCTTTTTGGGACAAGGAAATACCTTGAGTAGAACCCTTGCCCCCCGAGGTGTTGGGGTACAGGTTCCACTGCCCTGTCCCTGAGCAAGCCTGCGAGTTCTGTAGCAAACAAGGCCTGGTGGAGGAGAGGCTGTGATGGCTCTCCTCGGAAGAAGTCTGGAGAGTTTTGCTGTAGATGGAGGAAGTATCCCTCCCTCCCCACCTTCAGGACCCACTGGTCTGTGGTGATGCTGGCCCATCTGTGGGCAAAAGAGACCAGTCAACCCCTGTGGGCTGAGTTGGGACTCCCAGGGGAGGGGAAGCCTAGCCCAGGGAGTCAAAAGCTTCCCCCTAGTTGGGCGGGAGCTAGTTCCTGGGGCTTAGGAGCCTTCGGCTTCCTGGGCCCTTGTCCCTGGAGTTTTGGTTGTGAGGCCTGGTGAGGCTGCCCTGAGTAAGGCTGGTAGTGGCTGGTCTAGGGGTAGCCCTTTTTCCTTGGGAAAAAGGGCTTTTTTCCTGAGGATTTTTTCCTGGGAAGGTTCAAGGTCTTTTTGGACAGCCTCTGATGGTCACTACCTTGGCCTTGTTTTGGACAGCCTCTAATGGTCACTACCTTGGCCTTGATTTCCGCAGCTTTATCAGACATCTGTTTCCCGAACAGGTTCTCACCATTGCAGGGGACATCCAGCAGCTTTTCCTGTACTCACTGCTCCAGGTCCAAAGTCTGTAACCATGCCGGGTGCCGATGCCAGTGGCTGCTACCCTGGCTGCAGACTCGAACCCGTCGTAGGCGGCTCGGGAGAGGAATTTGGAAAAGTCCCAGATGTCTGCCACTAGGGACTGGAACCTTTGCAGAAGTTCCCCGACGAGGCTCGCCGAGATCCCCAAAAGCTCCTGTATCAGGTCCTTAAGATACATCCCTATATACAACTCATATGCCTGTATTCGGCATCCTAGCATGACACTCTGGTATCATTTGAGTCCCATGGTGTCGAGGCCCAAGCTTCACTGCTGGGGGGAACTGAGCAGTTCTTGCATGGAGGAGTCTACCACCATCGAGTTGTGGGGAAGTTGTGGCTTATGGAACCAGGGCCCTTCCAGACACAGTAGATGGCGTCCAGGTGCCAACTGATCACTGGCACCAAGGCCGGGAACTCCCATATCCTGAGGAGCAGCCTTTCGAGGATGGGTGGAACTGGCACCGTGACAGTCTCCTTGGGAGGGGACTCATATTATAGGATCTCGATCTCCTTGGTGCATGGGTCCTCCTCCAACTCTGTCTGGATCAAGAGAGCCCGGGCCATGTCATGAATGAAGTCGTGAAAGGCCACATCCTCAGGCGGAGAGTGGCATCGAGGCTCTGGGGAAGATGGCTCGGAGGGGATGTCCCGGTGTCAGGAGGTCTCCAGCGAGGCCTTGTCCTGTATTTCCCAATCGGAATCCGAGGACGTTGAAGAGTCAGCCCTGGAGGCAGCTCCAAGGAACCGGGCCCCCTCAGAGGACCTGGGGTCAGACTCCCAGAAACTTGCTGGGGAGGACCGGATCCCTGGGGAGCGTGATCGAGACCTCGATCGATGCTGAGGACTTATCCGAGGTCAGTGGCACTTGGTGCCATGTTCGACACCCGGAGTCTCCCCTGAGGACAGGGGGCCTGGTGTTGGGACCGATGATGACGGGGGGGCCCAACATCAACACCCGCTGCAAGGCCAAGATGGAGGAGAGGCTCTGCTCCATGGCCGCCATGCGGGACTCGAGGCCCGATGGCTGTGCAGCTCCCAGCATGGACATTGAGGGTCTCAGGTCCAATGCCGGCACTGTGGAGAGTGCATCCTCGAGGAGGACTATAGGCTCATGGGTCCTGGTGCGGTTTCCGCCGGCCGAGGACTCTTGTCTCAAGACTTTTTGAGGGCGCTGTTCGGAATTGCCCGAGTCCCGGCGAGGGACTTTGCCAGGTTTCATTGGAGGCACTGCCTTCGGGACCACCTTCTTCTTTTTAGGAGGGTCCGGTGCCACACCACAGGAGCCACCACCGCAGGACTCTGAGGATGCCTGGACCTGTCTGAAGGGCTGGCTTCAGGGCTCGGCAATGGGGAAGCTGGGGCAGAGTCAGATCTTGGAAACAGCTTTCCCTGCAACTCAGACCGCCTCTTATTCGTTTTAGGGGTCATGGCCTAGCACCAGTCGCAGGTGGAACTGTTGTGGTCCCAGGCAGCGAATGCAGCAGTCATGAGTGTCAGTGACTGAGATAGTCTGACTGCAGCAGTCGCATTTCTTGAACCTTCTGGGAGACATGGTGGGAGAACACCCCCTGGCCAAAAATGGCACGAAGGCCAGTCGAGGGAAAACCTTGAGAAAAAGAGAAAAGGGGAGAGTCAAGACCGGCGCTGAAGGCGCTGTCTCGAGGTGGGAATGAAACCGGTCCAGCACCGGAGGAAGAGAGAGAGATTGGGCGCTTTTTCTGGGGAAGTAGAAGACTACACCCACTGGGCTCCGTAGAAAAAAGGAGAATGAGCAGGATAGCACCCTTGAGTGAGAAGGAGACCACGCATGTGTGATAGCATTCCCAAAGGCTTTCTTTTGAAAGCTGGGGAAATGCTCCATGCGGACTCTGTCAGTGCCGCATCACCCATATGTGAGGACTGATTTTCTGCTTGTTCCTGGAGAATGTTGTTCTCACAGGGCCCCGTGTGAGCTTCATACTGCTGGGTGGGTTTGCAGGTCCGGCTTCAGAGGGAGCTGGGGAGGCCCAAGGTCCCGGCACACCTTTGCACAGCACTAGAGTGAAGAACAGTGTGTTCCTTCACTTGCACTTTCTTCTCGTGAAGCCTGCGGAGTGCTGAGAAACAGGAATTGCCCTTTAACATTTCCCGGCACTGTGCGCTTCACGAGAACACAGCGGGAGTGAAGGAATACACTGCTTTTCACTCCAGCACTGTGCACAGGCGCAGGGCTATTGGGGGGGGGGGTCTAGAATAGGATGGGGGGCTAGGATAGGACTGGAAATGGCTGATGGGGAGGCTAGGATTGGAAATGGGCTGATAGGGGGTTGAGACAGGACTGGAAATGGCTGATGGGGGGATGAGAGAATGGGACTAAAAGGGAGTGGATGCTGGGTGGGGCTGGAACTAGAAGGGAGCTGATGTTGGGAGAGGACTAGAAGAGGATGGAGCTGGGGTAGTGAGGATGGAGAGGGGAAAAGATATTTTGTGTGGGAGGAAAGGAAAATCCACGACTGGCCGGGTATTGGGAGAATAAGTGTGGATTGAGGATGGAAGGGTGAAATTTTGAGTGGATGAAAAAGGAATAAAGAAAGAAATGGAGGAAAGGGGGGGCGGAGCCTGCTGTCCAGCGGGTAGGACGCTTTGCGTTGAAGCTCCCGAGAGGCCTACTTAGAATCCTGACTTAATACCTATACAAATTTACTATTTCGCTCCGAGCTGACCGGGGCACCTCGGGGGGAATGGCGGCCCATAAACCAGCGCGCTTGGACTTCGGGTCTCCTTCTTCTTCTCACGGAAAACGCTCCAAAACAGAGGTGTCCTCCCCACAGAAGATGGTTCCATTTCGTGAAAACCCCGAGATGCACCTGGAGATTTTGGAGGAAATACGCGGCGTGAAGGAATTGGTGCAGTCCAATGGAGAAGCGCTTCGAGCCATGCGAGAAGACTTTGGAGTGCTCCAGGACCGACTTGAAAGTCTTTCATTACGGCAGGACAACATGGCGGGGGTCCTCGACTCGCACGAGGTGCGCTTGGGCAAACTGGACGAGGCTGAGCGCCAGATCCAGAATCTTCAAAAGGAGTTAGAAGATAGCAATAATCGAGCCCGTCGCAACAATGTGAGGCTCCTCGGAATGCCGGAGGGGGTGGAAGCAGGAGATATAAGAGAATTCTTGCTCAAAACTCTTCCCTCCTTGCTGAAGATCACTTTTCACAGAGAACTGGAAATCGATCGAGCACACCGTGTTCCTGCCCACATGGCGCTCAACCGCACGACCCCCCGGCCTATTGTCTTTAGCTTGCTACGATATCAACAAGTGGAACAAATTTTACATGCTGCTCGAGCGAATCATCATTTGGAATTTGAAGGTCGTAAGGTCTCCTTCTTTCCTGATTTGGCAAAGCCTACCGTTGACCGGCGGAAGAAACTCCTTGCTTTTCACCCTCGACTTCAACAGCTACAGGCTCGCTTTGGCCTGTTGTATCCCGCGAAGCTCCGAGTGACTCTCCACAACCAAACCAGGACATTCGAAGATCCTGATCTACTATCAACATTTTTAGACTCCAAAGAAGCAGAGCAGATGCGCTAATCCTAAATCTTGGACTCTTATTTGCCGGCTCTATCCGCCATTTTGAAGGGCCCGATGCGGCGGTCATAGCCAAGCACAGAAATAGCCTGGACTTTCTTTCTTTCTCTATATGACTTTTGTTTTTTGGTCTCCTATCCCTTCATGATGTGTGCCTCGGTCGGATTCGGAGCACGCACAGTCCTACAGGTTATGTGTTTTTTCAATTTCGGCCTTCTCGGGGGTTTCTCCCCGCAGACACATGGTCGCCAGTAATTTTGGGGTTTTGCTTCTCCTCTACCGTACTGCGGTTTTCTTTGTTAATGTGGGGCGCTTCATTGTATTATATTAGTTTATTTTTCCTATGTCATGTGTACAGCCAGATACAGTCAGTTTGAGGGACATAGTGAAATTATGTGTGCTATCATGCTCAGAATTTTTAACTTTTCTGAATGGCCTTATGTAAAATCTTATCATTCACCGTCAAAGGCATTAATGGTCCACTCAAAGGAAAGAAAATCCTTCGCTATCTTAGCCATGAGCATGTTGATTTAGTGTTTCTTCAGGAACCGCATTTAAACTCTGCTGAAACACTGAAACTCAATGCTAAGCCTCACATGGTAGCTGCCTATTCTCCCACCGTTTTCAAATGGTACGGGATAGCCACTCTGGTTAAGAAGTCTTAGTACGCTACTGTACCTGATATTAGCGCTGACAAGGAGGGTAGATGGGCCCGTGTACACCTTGAGGTTGGAGATAGTGAATTCACGTGTATTAGCATTATGCCCTGAATGTGGACAACCCTGCTTACTATGCAAGTATTGCGCAGTTGGCCTTGGCCTCTGCCAATACCCCATTAATACTTGGTGGCGATTTTACTCAAGTGTTCCCTCAATCTTTTCTTCTCAAACAAGGTGCTCGTTGGTTGGAAGATCCAGTACCGAGTAGACCTGTGTGGCTAGGTATAGAAGCGGGCCTTTGCAAACCGATTCCTCTTACCTTTCTCCCTGGTATGACTCTCCCATCAGACTCCCACTATCCACCAATGTTTTTAGACACTTTAGGTGCCTTTAATACTCTTATGCAATCTTTAGACTCCCGACTCTGGTCAGTGCAACTTCAGCATCGCCTTCGGTACACTAGAGTACTCCCGCCATCGGCATTCTCTACATAAGGTTGATTGGAGACTTTCCGATCTCTCGGTAGTTCACCGGGTGTAGCATCCAATTTTACTAAACCTTCTGTAATGCTATAACTAGAGATACCCCTATAGCGCAGAAAGTATGGGAGAGAGAATTGCATGTGACTTTGACCTCGGAGCAATAGAGCCTTATTTGGAGTAGAGGGACACGGGTTCGCGATCCGCCTCACTCATTCAGACCCTCTTCTTTCTAGCCCACCGGTGTTTTTACACTTCGCACAGATTAGACAAATGGAACACTACTCAGGGCAATGGTTGCTGGACACGTCCTGCGGCCATTGGTTCATTGCCTCATGTTATGCATGAATATCCTGCACTACAGTATTACTGGCGTCGGGTCTGGGGTCGTATTTAGTCTATCTCGCACTCTCAGGAGCCCCTTTCTTGGAGGATAGTGGGACTTCGCCCAGTTGCGGGGATCCCCTCTCTCCCAAAAATGGCTTATTTCCTTTCGAACTTTATGCTTGGCATTGCTATTTCCCTAATTAAGTAATACTGGAAAATTAGCTCCCATTTGAGCCCCAATGAATGGTGGAATCATGCCTGTCTTTACAGTAAATATGACCAACTACCTCGTCTGTTCGCTTCTTCCGTTCAGACTCCTTCTCATTGGTCTCAACGGAAGATGCTCAATGACTATGTATATTTTGCTAAATGCTCTCATCTGACTGTCTAACTTTGTATATATCTCTGTCCCATGATCATGCTGTATTGTAGATACTCTTTTGATTGTTTGATGTATAATCACCGTTAATTGGACGCGCTCACATGCTGATATAATCGGGTAGAGAAGAAGCATCGGGGTGGGGGGTAATGGGTTTCCTTTTCCTTATTGTATACTTGTTTTGTCTCTTTTGGTGTGTTGTTTCTTTTGTTTGTTGCAAAATGAAAATAAAAGTTTAAAAAAAAAGAAATGGAGGAAAGTGCAAAAAGGGGAAAGATCAGTATGTTAAAGCAGATGTAGAGAGAGAATGGAAAAAAAAACTAGAAGAAAGGACAAATGGACAGCAGACAATGGAGAGTTGGCAGAAGACATGAAGAAACCAGAAGAAAGTGGCTGGAGCATTTGCAACTGAAAAATAAAATGCCCAAACAACAAAAGGTAGAAAAATACTTTTTTATTTTGAATTTATTAACTGGAATATGTCAGCTCTGAGAAATGTGCATCTCTAATGTCTTTGCGTTTTTGTTTAATACAAGAGGAAATTAATTTGTAGTTTTATTTCTCCAGTGTTGTATATTCCAACTTTGGCTTTTGGGGTTCCCAGTTTAATTATTGTCTTTCTATTTCTAAATTGTGATCCTTTGGTTTTTTTGACGGTCTATGTTCTGCATGTGTAACCAAGCTGAGGTATTCTATTGATGTGGCTTCTATTTGACAGTCCCACTTGTTCTCTTTCTCCAGTAGGAGATGTATTGGTATTCTTGGAGATGTACTGGTTTAATATTTGCAGTGCTGTCTTTTGATAGGTAGGGTTTGGTGCTTTGTGAGTCCTGGTAGTGCTGTTATGATATGGTGGGTATGCTAAGTGTTCTAAATAGGCAGTGGTTATAGTACTTCCTAATATGCCTGGCGGTTGGCACTGGAGTATAGTAATGTAGAAATCTGGTAGTCTTTCTTTATCCAGACATTAAGAGGCATGTTTACTAAAAGTTAGCGCTTATTAATATTATGCAAATATTTATGCAAATGAGACCCTTTATGCAAATGTCTCTGCACAGTGAGTCTCCTCACATGGCCTTGCACCCCCCTTGGGCTGTCCCTGGATATGAGTGACTAACAGTAAGTCAGATACAGAAAACTGATAAATCAATCACCTTGGGCCCTTCTGAAAACACATATAATTTTGATCTCCCCTCAGTACCCAAGGGAATTGGTTCCAAAGACTAGAATAGAACAGAGGCAATTCCCACCACAGGGAAACAGATGAATAATGAAGAGTGGCAGTCCACACAAATCAACAGAAAGGGATTACTTCATTACAACCTAATAAAAAAATTACAATGCACAATGAGAAAGCAAAATACATATATAGTGCTGAAATGCAATTCCAGCAAGATAAAAACTCAATATGTTTTGGCATATGTCTGCTTCAGAAGTACATTATTGACATTTTAAAACATATAAACTCCAACTTAACTTCAAGGAACAAATTCACAGCATCACCAAAGCCGTATACTACAAGATAAAAACCATCCAAAACCTGCACCCCCTCCTATCCACCGATATATTACATACAGTCTGCCAGGCTACTATCACACCTTTTTTCGATTACTTTAACTCCATTTATCAAGGTCTACCTAAATACGCAATCCTTCCTCTTCAACTTGCACAAAATACTGTTGCAAGAACCATTTTCCAAACCTCATGGCACACCCCCATCACACCCATCCTAAAACATCTCCATTGGCTCTCCATCAACTCAAGAATACAGTACAAGGTCTTAACCCTCATCCGCAAAACCCTGAACAATACATCAGCAGAGCAACTACATGACTTAATTCACACCTCAAACTCTACTAGTCCAAGGAGAAAAAGCACCCAGAACCTCCTCAGTATCCCACCACAGTCTTGCAATTGCAAGCAGTCTACAAGATCAAAACCTTTCTCACTATATGCCTCCACCCTCTGGAATATGCTACCCCCAGAAATCCAAAACATCAAGTCTTCCACTGAATTCTGTAAACAACTCAAGACTCACCTCTTCCAGAAGCATTTTGACAATAAGCAACCTAGTTGACCCCACTCATCCTACTCTTATGAAACCCCTATGACCCCACTCCTTACCACCCTCTCAAAACCCATTTGGCCCCATTCTTGCTAACCTTTATATGTGTGTGTATATATATATTTTTTTTTCTGTGTATATATATATATTTATATACACACAGAAAAACAAATTAGAGCCTCTTTTACTAAAGCCCGCTAAGGATTTGCAATTAACAAGCCAAATAAAACACACATTAACTGCAAAGCCTCTGTGTTAGCTGTTGGGGGTGTGACCAGCATGTTCCTGGCAACTAATATGCAATGGGTTCACCTAGCGTGCACTCCTCCAAGGTGGGTTTATGTAACGACTCCCATAGAGGTTTTGCTTGGTAAACTCACATGAAGAGACACGTTACTGCTGAACATGCAGCAATATCCCTGTTGCTAGCAATAATGCGCTCTCCATCCCACAAACGCCTGTTAAAGTGCATTTAAGCATGTGGTGGCTGGCATGCTTGCATGTTAGTGTTCTCAGCTGCCAGTTGCCGTGCGTTAAAGAGCACATTAATTGGCTAATGGGTTTTAGTAAAAGGGTCCCTTAAATGTGTGTCGTGTGTCAAAATGATTATGAAGGGAAATCACCGTGAGAGATCAATAAAAATTAAACAAAAGCAAAAAGTTAAATTAAAAATTTAGACTCGAAAACAAAACAAAAACAAAAATTATATACAATTTTTTTCTTGCCTCACTATCTTAAGTTACTTTCTTACACACAGTGCTTTGGACTTCAAAGGACAAAACTCTGCATATTAAAAGCAAAACTTACTCATTTGGAGAAACTGCCCCAAGAAACAGTTCTGGCTCTCCCAACCTAAAAGAAGAGGAATGCCAGAGTACTTACTACAACAGGTATAACTACTCATGTCACATGAGCATGACACCCTTCTGAATCCCGGCACTCTTCACAAGCCAACAGAAAGCTGCCAAGATTGTCAACACTCTGAATAGACAACAAAGTGTATTAGGAATAGCTCTTTTCCAAGTGGATGGATGTTACTCTTAAAAACACAATGGAACAAGTTTGCAAAAATAGCTAAAAAGACTGGCAAGTCTAGTGTGCCTTAGGGGTATGTTTACTAAACCGTCTTAACGTGCGCCCGGCGATAGTGTGCAGGCTGCCATAAAAGGAGTGGGTGTGTAGGTCTTAAAGTAGCAAAACGGGATTATCGCACGATAACATGCGCTGCACACATTATTGGGTGAGACGCCGCTAAGCACGTTAATGTGCGGTAATTTAAGTAGGCGCGCAGAGATGCAAACACAGAAACAGAGGTGTAACACAATGGTTAATACACTGACTGATGGTACAGGGGTTGTGAGTTCGATCCCCCAGTGTGCCTAATCCATAAGGCTGGCTGAGCCAGTAGCTTTTACGTGTAAGTATTGATTTTTGAGGCATTTTATTTGTAGTTTAATTAGTGCTGCCAGCAAACACACCCTCACGTGCCGTAACCTAAGGTGCCGCATAAGGCACCCTATAAGGCACTCCATAGGGCACATTATAAAGTGCAATGTCTGCCAAGGCACCCTATAATGTCCCCTATAGGGCACAAGGCGCTTTAGAGGACACCTGATAAGGCACCTTATAAGGCGCTTTATAGGGCGCCTTATAAGGTGCCTTATGGGGCGCCTTATGGTTACAGTACACTGAGGGTGTTTCTGCTGGCAGCACTAATGTACATTAAAAATAGACAATGCCTTGGACAGCCTTATCAAATAACCCCACCATGAACCCATGACCTCTGGACCCACAGGCAGTGAAGTAACCAGTGGGCTACAGCTCTACAGCTGTTAACAAGCCCCTGGCTGGCTGCAGAAGGACTGCACGTCACCACACAAACTGTCTGCTGTGGTTACCAGGATAGGGTTAACCCACCCGTACCCATGATGCACTGCACATGCAAATCAGCAGTCTACAGATGGGCACAAGACGGGGTATGCACCAACACAGCACCTCGGCCCAGTAGGGGGAACCGACCGTGTGTGGTACTGGCACAGAGTAGCTACAGACTGTCACATTGTGCGGGTACTGTGCTCACCCTGAGGGTGAGGTGGGGTGCCCAGCACCAGGTCCACAGCACCTTTCATGGCTGAAATATGCCATGCTGCAGGTCCCCATCAGTGCTACTGTGTGTGATAGGTAATTCCTGCAGACACACCTAGGATACATCTGTGTCCTTCTGTATTTCTCAGTCAGGTCTAGCCCTTATGGGCTATGATGCACCCAGAATAGTGCATATCTTGTGTTGGTGCCATGGTTACATGATGTGGGGTGGGGTGTTTGGACCCATAGGCAGATTATGTACCACCACACATCCCACTCTCTGGGGCTCAGGGTGGGAAACAGCTGTGTACCGTATTCCCAGGTTTAGGGTGGCATTGCTAAGGTATGCAAGTGCTAGTATTGGGAGATGCACGCAGGGCCCAACATCCTGCCTCTCCAGGAGGCATTGGATAATGGAGCCTGTGGGTGTGGGTGTGTCTGCCCCTGTTGACCACTGCTTTAGGGCAGAGGTTCCCGACTCCAGTCCTGGTGGGCCAGACATTGTTCGGGTTTTCATGCTGTCCCTCATGCATATGCATAAGATACATCTGCATACCATGGGGGCGGCGCATAGAAATGCAGCACAGGCATCTTTATTAGAGACAGCATGGAACCTGAATGGTGTTTGGCCCTCCAGGACTGCATTTGGGAGACTCTGCTCTAGGTAATGCACATGTTTATGGTGTCTGTGCTCTGTAGGGTAAAATGTAGGTGTTTTGGGCATGTTTACGTCATCTGCAATAAAGGTTCTGTCTGTATTAGCATGTTTTAGTAGTGGGTAAAGTATGGGGACTGGGATGACAGAAGCCACAGCTGGGACTTGAACCTGTGCCCTTCTGCTTCTGAACACACTGGCTGTGTGCACTGCACCACTGTATTGCCACAGAGTCAGTGCATTCCCTGGTGATACCATGACTGTTCGTCAGACAGGGCCTGTCTGTTGCAGTGCATGGCACCCACCTACACAGGGCTAGGCCACGGTCTGCTCTGGGCAGCTGCCACTGCCCCCTCCACCACCAGTATCCCTCTGCCACCATGCTGACATGCCCTTCTGCTGGTGGTGCTGGTGGAGCGCAGTCTCAGTCCATCCAGTGTGCAGGTAGGCGGCACACTATCTCCAGTCAAAGATCATACAGACCGACAAAATATCAACAGCCTCACTCCAAGACCATACCGGCATAACCCCTTTAAATAAGTTTTCCGCACCATCTAGAAAAAGCATTGAAGATACAATAGCTTCCCTCAATACCTCCACTGCACAAACAGACCCTTGTCCGGCTTTTTGGATCAAGGAGCTACGCAAGGAATTTAGTCCATTCATCGCAAAACTGACAAAACATTCCTTTACTACTGGTTCCTTCCCTACAACACTCAAACAAACTTCTATCAGGCCGTTACTGAAGAACACTAAACTTGATCCACAACAAGCCGAATCGTACAGACCAATAGCTAGTATTCCTATACTAGCAAAGATATTGGAGAAAGAGGTCCAAAGGCAAATCCAGGATCATATAGACTCCACAGCGCCCTTGGATCATTGCCAACACGGGTTTAGAGAGTACCATGGAGTAGAGACACTTCTCACCTTCTTATTCAATAACATCTTCACAGGCATTGACAACATCCGACAAGGCTTTGTGCTCATCTTTTTAGACATCGCTGCAGCCTTTGACTCGGTTCATCATGAGATTCTCCTCGGACGATTGAAAGAAAAGGGAATTTGTAATACCGCACTCAATTGGTGCAGTTCCTATCTAAATGGCCGATGTCAATATGTTAAATCTGGAGCAGAAGAATCGAAACAATTCCATCAAACACAAGGTGTGCCGCAAGGATCCTCATTGTCATCTTTACTATTCAACATTTACATGCAGCCCATCTGCAACATCATTAGATCATTTAACGTGAGCTGTCTGATATATGCAGACGACATCCTACTATATATGCCTTTTTCAACCGTGCAAATGGACCTTACACCTCTTATAGAATGCTTCAATACCATATCGGATTGGCTACAAGCACAAAACCTCCGCATCCAGCACAAGAAAACGGAGGTATTATTCATCGCTAGAGACCCAGACTTCACCCCACCGACACATATAAAGGTAAAGGAAGCGGAATTACAAACCAAAGAAACAATAAAATACCTGGGGATCACTTTAGACCAACATCTGGACATGAAATGTCATATAAGCAACATTGTCAAAGCGGTCTATTTTAAAATCCGTTCACTCAGACATCTGCGCTCCCTACTGGAGCCAGATGATTTCCGGACCATATACCAAGCACTGATCCTGCCGCACTTTGACTTTGCCAATTCCATCCTACAAGGTCTCCCGCAATCCACACTAAACCCGCTACAACTGGCCATGAATGCTGCAGCAAGGATTCTTCATGGAGCCTCCAGAAGAGACCACGTGACTCCGATATTAAAACAGCTTCATTGGTTACCTATACACGGAAGGATTATTTTCAAAACATTAATCCTCTCATTCAAGGCAATCAAGCACCTTTCCTCCACAGCACTTACGGATCTCATCCATACAGTGCCCCCCAACAGAGCTAGGAGGTCAACAGCCCTAAATTTATTAGCAACCCCGAAGACCTTGACAAAATGCAATAATACAACAGCAAATAGGGCCTTCAGCCTTTACGTCCCCAAATGTTGGAATGCACTCCCACCAGACATTCGAGCTATAGCAGACCTGACCCAATTCAGGAAGGCAATCAAATATCACCTCTTCCTCCAATACTACCCAACCAGCGATGAATTTAGTTAGCACCACCTAAGAATCACCGCCCTTTTGCAGCACATACTCACAAGGTATCAAGTATTCAAAACGGATTCATCATTTATTGAGCAATTCAACAATGTTATAGGAATGTTATAGGAATTTTTTACCTCATGTATAGGAATTTTTTACCTCATGTATATAGCATATTTCATGTAAATAGTTCATGTATATAGTTCAGCCCCTGTTATCCAAGTTTATATTCCTGTTCGATGTAAAACCAAACAGAATGTGTGTATTGGTCACTTTGTTATACTGTAAACCGCGCTGATGCCGAATAGTGCGGTATATAAGCAACTGTAATAAATAAATAAAATAAATAATAAAAAAATGGTGCGGGTTCTGGGTAGGGGTGCCTGCATAGCTGTCCACGCTTCCCCCCAGCACCGCATGCCAATGTTCCGTGCCCTTCAGGGTACCTGCTGGGTACTATCCCCTGTGACACTGTGGGAAGCACACTCGTGCCCATGTTGGGCCCTCAGCAGTTGCTGTCTGGCTGCTCTACTGTTTCAGCATTCCTATGGGCCAGCTAGGCATCACCCTAGTCCGCACTGTGGACCAGCTGCACCGCAGCATGTGCCGCCTGCAGCCCTCTGTGTCCCCTTTTCCGGCATCTGTCCAGTTGCCCGTTCCGACATGCCCATCCTGCTGTTGTGGAACATGTGCATGCCATAGGAAACCTGGCTGATGGAGTCGGAAACCCTGCTCAGCGCAATTACACTGTGGGCTCATTCACCTTGTATGGGGACAGAGCATAGACCCTTCCAAAATTCATATCTTTGTTTTGGAGCTTTCTTGGGAATGTTTTTTGATGTTTCCCATTGATATCACTATTGGCCAGCTTGGTTATTTTAGTTTTACATTTTCTTCTGTACATTTTCAAGGTTTATTTGCCGTTTTGTTCCGTGCACATGTATCACACTTATCACTTTTATGTAGGTTTCCCTGGTTTTGCTGTACATTGCTGATGGAAATGGTTTCTTTTCCCTTTAAATCAGCTCTAACGCCAGGGTTTCACTGGCGTTAGTTTTGAGCCTCGGATTTCACAGCGTTAGTGTGTGGGGAGCCTCTCCCCTCCCACTCTCCACCCATTGACCCCTTCTCTCCGCCCCTGGGGAGCCTTCCTCCGCCCTTCGGGAGCCTTTCCCCACCTTCAGCGCTCGTTTGCGCCGCTTTGAGCGTTATCGCGCGCTAAGGTACCTGTGCGCCTGATAAAGCACCATTATCGCGCAATAAGGTACCTTATCACGCGATAATGTCACAGAGCGCACATTAAGACAGTTTAGTAAACATACCCCTTAGTCACAATGGTTGCCACAAATGCTAAAAAGCTCTTTAAATAAGCGTAAATTAGAATATCATAGCCACAAATACTAAGGAACTCATGGAGCACGTTTACTAAGCCCTGCACCAGTAATGCACATGTGGGCTGAGTTACCAGCACGGGGCTTTGAGCTAACTGAAGGGTGTGTGTCATATGGTGAACCAACCTTGGGTCAACTAACACCACCCACTGAGGTGGTGTTAGTAGCATTCATGCTACCTGCGCTGAGCACTCAAACCATATGCTAAACCCTGCACTGCCCAGGTAGCGAGTTTAGTAAACATGCCCCAAAATGAAATCAATAGGATTCAGGTTGTATAAGCAAAAGCATGACTAAAAAGACATGAATAAAACCTACTGTATTAAAGACCAAAATATTAAACCTAAAAGTCTATTTTAGAGTGACTAACGTAAATTAAATATATTCAGCCACCATATGAAAGAAACTAGTCTAAAAGAATATCTGTAGTCACATATTAGGACCTATTGTAAAAAGTGATATAGTTAAAAAACATCTATCCCTTCTAAAAAGAAATGCAGCTAACACTAAGGGGTATGTTTACTAAACTGCATTAGTTTGATTCGCGTTAGGAGCCGCGGTAGAGCCAGAAATCCCAAATAAGGACATGGGCAGTACATCGTTACCGATAACGCGCGTTACAGAAATTAACGAGCGTTAGAGGGCACCGTGGCGCGTTACCACGCGTTAAACTTAAGAAGGCGCACAGACACAAAACACTGAAACAGAGCTGTAGCACAATGGTTACTGCACTGACTGATGATATGGGTGTCATGGGTCTGATTCCCCAGTGTGCCTAATGCATAAGGCTGGCTAAGGCATCACCCTGTACATTTAAGTAGTGAATGAGGAAGCATTTTACGTTTATTTTCAGTAGTGTTGCCAGCAAACACACCCTCACAGTGGCGTAACCTAAGGTGCCACATAAGGCACCCCAGAACGCACTCCATAGGCTACATTATAAAGTGCACTGTCCGCTGAGGCACCCAATAATGTCCCCTATAGAAGACCCTATAAGGCACCTTATAGGGTGCCATATAAGGTGCCGCATGGGGTGCCTTATGAGGCACTGTAAGGTTACAGTATGCTGAGGGGTTGTCACTGGCAGCACTAATGTACATTAAAAATAGACAATGCTGCAGACAGCCCTATAAAATAACCCCACGGTGGGTATGAACCCATGACCACTGATCCCACAGGTAGTGAAGGAACCACTGGGCTACAGCCCCATAGCTGCTAACAACCCCCTGGCTGCCTACTGAAGGGCGTCAGGCTACCACCCAAACCGCCCGCTGTGTTGGCCAGGATCTGGGTCAACGCACCCATACCCATGGTGCACTGCACATGCAGATCAGCCGTGTACAGATGGTCATATGTTGAGGTGTGCCCCCCCATCACCTAGGACTGGTGAGGGGTCCTGACCATGTGCAGCCCCACAGCACCTCGGCATGGTAGGGGGAACAGACCATGTGTGGCACTGCCACAGAGTAGCCACAGACAGTCACATTGTGCGGGTACTGTGCCCACCCTGAGGTTGAGGTGGGGCACCCAGCACCAGGTCCACAGCACCTTTCATGGCTGAAATATGCATGCTGCAGGTCCCCATCAGTGTGTGATAGATAGTTCTGTTAGACACACCTAGGATGCATCTGTGTCCTGCTGTATGTCTTTGTCATGTCTAGTCCTTATGGACGATGATGCACCCTGAATAATGCATATCTTGTGTTGGTGCCATGGTTACCTGGTGAAGGGGGGGTGGTATATGGACCCATAGGTAGAGTATGTACCACCACACAACCCACCCTCTGGGGCTCAGGGTGGGAAACTAGAGCACCCACCAATAGATCCACAGTCTACCTCCCTGCAATGGTAGCAGTAGAGGGGACCATCAACCCCAGCCCTACTGGGGAACAGACAGAGCGCTACACCTCCATAACGCAATGGCAGACAGGCGGCAGGCCTGGAAATGCTCAGCTGCCCCCCACCATTATCTGACATTCTCCAGCAGCAAGCCTCCAGCCACTGCACCCTGCAAAGTGTTCCAGCAAGACACATACTAGCTGCAGACAGTCCGCCAGCTAGTTCATAGTGCATGGTCCTGGGGGAGATGCATGCACCCAGAACAGGGAAGTCAGCATACACACCAAGCAGATAAGTCAGTGATTGCGCCCCAAAAGAGAACCCAAAAATATCACATGAAAAAAATGCCATATAGCATTATGGGGGAACCTAGCCATGCAATGGTCACTGCTCAGTCAGGGTGAGAGTGACCTCCCAGCAGGACATGCTATGGCCACCCTGTCCGTGCAGGTGGTGGCCAGGCACTACAATGTCCGAGCCATTGCCCTATGCCGTGTGCAGATGCATCCAGGTCAGGCCACCCTATCCAGGCTATTCCCACAGTACCTTGCTCCTCATTATGCACATTGGCAGGCCAATACTGGCAACGGTGCTAGCAGTGAGGGCTGTGGAGGGTGTTGGCAGCCACCACACACTGGATAGACAGACACACACTCCCCACACCTATGCCAGCATTGTGAAACTATAGAGGTGTTGGGCAGCCCAGGCCACCACACCAGTCCTGGGCACAGTGCAGGCATGGCTATGGTACGCAATACTGTAGGAGGCACTCCCCAGATTGGTAAACACTGTCAGACACAAGACCTGTAGCACACTCCACAGACATCAGAAAGGTTGCTATGATGCAGCTCACTCAGAAAATTGTACTTAACCTAGGAATTGCTATCTGCCAGTAATCATAGCAACCTTTTGAAAGATGTGTACCATATTCCCCGGTTTAGGGTGGCATTACTAAGGTATGCAAGTGCTAGTATTGGGAGATGCACGCAGAGCCCAAAGTCCTGCCTCTCCAGGAGGCTTTGGATAATGGGACCTGTGGGTGTGGGTGTGTCTGCCCCTGTTGGCTGCTGCTTTATGGCAGAGGTTCCCAACTCCAGTCCTGCGGTGCCAAACACTGTTCGGGTTTTCATGATGTCCCTCATGAATATGCATGAGATACATCTGCATACCATGGGGGTGGCACATAGAAATGCAGCACAGGCATCTTTCTCAGAGGCAGCATGGATTCTTGAATGGTGTTTGGCCCTCCAGGACTGCATTTGGGAGACTCTGCTCTAGGTAATGTGCATGTTTATGGTGTCTGTGCTCTGTAGGGTAGAATGTAAGTGTTTTGGGCATGTTTACGTCATCTGCAATAAAGGTACTGTCTGTATTAGCAAGTTGTAGTAGTGGGTAAAATATGGGGACTGGGTTAGGCAGGAACCACAGCTGGGACTTGAACCTGTGACCCTCTGCTTCTGAATACACTGGTTTTGTGCACTGCACCACCTTGTTGTCACAGAGTCAGTACATTCCTTGGTGATACCATGACTGTTCGTCAGACAGGGCCCGTCTGTTGCAGTACACGGCACCCACCTACACAGGGCTAGGCCACGGTCTGCTCTGGGCAGCTGCCACTGCCCCCTCCACCACCAGTATCCCTCAGCCACCATTCTGACATGCCCTTCTGCTGGTGGTGTTGGTGGTGCGCAGTCTCAGGCCATCCAGTGTACAGGTAGGTGGCTGCCTATGGTGCGGGTTCTGGGGTAGGGGTGCCTGCATAGACGTCGACGCTTCCCCCAGCCCCGCCTGCCAATGTTCCGTGCCCTTGGGGGTGGCTGTTGGGTACTATCCCCTGTGACACTGTGGGAAACACACTCGTGCCCATGTTAGTCTTCAGCAGTTGCTGTCTGGCTGTTCTGCTGTTTCAGCATTAGTATGGGCCACCTAGGCATCACCCTAGTATACACTGTGGCCCAGCTCCACCATAGCATGTGCTGCTTGCGGCCCACTGTATCCCCTTCTCCGGCATCTGTCCAGTTGCCATTCTGACATGCCCGCCCTGATGTTGCGGGACATGTGCACGCCATAGGAACCCTGTCCGATGGTGGGGAAAACCCTGAGCAGCGCTATTTCACTGTGGGCTCATTCACCTTGTATGGGGATGGAGTATAGACCCTTCCACGATTAATATCTTTTCTATGGAGCTTACTCGGGGGGGGGGGAGGGGTTGATGTTTCTCATTGATACCACTATTGGCCAGCTTGGTTATGGTTTTTTCCAGTTTGTTGGGGTCATTTTCAGGGTTTATGTGCCCTTTTGTTCTGTGCACATGTATCACAGTTATCACGTCTTTTAGGTTTCCCTGTCTGGGCTTTACATTGCTGACACTGAAATGGTTTCTCTCCCCTGTAATGTGCATTTAACGGCAGGTTTTCATTCGCGTTGGAATTGAGCTCTTCAGATCAGCACGTTAGTGTGAAGGGAGCCTCTCCCCGCCCACTCTCCGCCCATTGACCCCTTCTCTCCGCCCTCTCTCCACCTTCTGCGGTGTTTTACCGCGCCGCGGGAGTTTACGATCGTTAGCTACGGTTAACGCGCGTTATGTAACGTTAACGATCGTTCGCACGTTATAACACGCGTTATGACGCGCGAACGATCGTTAACGATACATTATGCGCGTTATGTACCGTTACCGCAGTTTAGTAAACATACCCCTAAGAATTGTCACCAAATGGTATTGGAAGGTGGAGCAAGATGGCTTCCAGGTAGCCTGCTCTGATCATTTCATGCTTGTCCTTTCCTTTAATGTTTCCTCCTATTACTTTTTTCTCCTTTCTCTATGCTCACTTGATGAGTAAGCCTAAATGGAAAACTAAAGTTAGAGTTCCTTCTGAAGGAACACTGAGCTCGGAGTGGGTGGGCCCAATAGATAAACATATCGGCCCAGTTTTCATAGGCATTTACACTGTAACTGCCCTATTTACCTGTGTAAATGCCTTATCTGTGATTTTTGAAAGGCACATACATGGGTAGTGCCCTTCGAAAATCCCGGATAAGTCCCTAACATGCCCATACTATGCGGTTAGCATCGGGGTGTGTTAGGGGCGTTTTGGGGTGGAGCGGGGGTGGAGGAAAGGGCTAAATGGATAGCACCAATTTTCGATGGTACCCCTTAGCCCTCTGTGCTTTTAAGATAGGCAAGGTTTTTCCTCGCCTATCTTTCAGGCGCAGGGGCTAAGCGGGTAACATCGAAAATTGGTGCTATCAGGCTAGCTTCTGCAGCTTCTGGGTTGTGCGTCAAGACCTGGATTCTCAATGCCAGTGCCGCATATGACCCCGGCATTGAAAATTTAGGTTAGATGGATGGCGGGCAGGCTGATGTGGCGCATAGCACTGTCCAGATGAAAACTGGGCCCATCTTCCGTACTCTGGCACTTAATGTAGGAGACAGAGGCATCTTGCTAGAGCAAGCAGCAGGAGGAGGTGAGTGGTCTAATGAGTTGAGTGGCCTGGATTTAGAGGATTTGCTGATGAAACTAGGAGCCATAAAATGGAAGAACCTGGAAGAACAGTGAAACATGGGAATTTTTAGCACTGTCTTGAAGTAAACTGTGGGGGAGGTAGAAGTTTGAGTGATGTTACAGTAGTTAGACATTCAACCTCGGGAGGCTTTGCCAACTGCTGGAGCGTTACAGGGCATGGTGGAAGCTGTACAGGGCAAGTTAAATTCTCCTATGAACTTTTTGTCTGCATTGCCTTTACTACAAAACCCTCTGGTCTTCAATATGGAGATGATATGGGAAGCCTTAGCGATATATGTATTTTGGAGGAAAGGCGAAAGACAGGAGTTATATGATAGAGATGTTTAAATCTCTCTGTGGCATAAATGCATAAGAGGAGAACCTCTTTCAATTAAAGAAAGCTCTCAATGAAGTGGCATAGGATGAAAGTGAAAGGAGATAGATTCAGGAGTAGTATGTGGAAATATTTCTTTATGGAAAGAGTGATAGATGCATGGAAGTCTCCCAGTGGAGGTAGTAGAGACCGGAACAGAATGTGAATTCAAGAAAGTATGAGACCAACACAGAAGATCTCTAAAGGAAAAAAGGGGACAATATTAGTTGGTATGGAAGGGCAAACTGGATATATCATATGGTCTTTTTCTGCTGTCATGTTTCTATGTTTTTATGGCTATTTCTTCACAGATTGTCTTGTAGGCCTAAGTCAAATCTAATCTGATTATATTATATTATATTACAATAGGAAGAATTTAAAAAGCTTATGGATTGAACTCCATAATCTGCGAGAAGGATTATGAGACTTCTATGTCCTTGGTTAAAGAAAATTTGCTTTTACAAAATAAAATGGAGACCTTGGAAAATGTAATCCGTCCATCAGAGGAATTTATATTTAATTAATTTTCCAAGGTTTAAGCTATTTACATCTGCTGAGATGTTTAAGAAATATTGGTGTGAAATCTTAAAAATCCTAGAAACAGCTTGCCCTTTAATTTCTAAGGCATATTATTTGTCTCCACTTAAATTTAATGAGTTTGTTTCGGGGGATAATAAAAGTGCATCAATATTGGATACCTCTGAGTTAGCAACATTATTAGAGACATCTGCTAAGGAAAAATTTGAACCTGCTACCTTGATTGTGATCTTGGTTTTGGACTTGGGCCAGGACTTTTTATTGAAGTTTTTCTTTTGCATAGGGAGAACTTGTTTTTTGGTTTTAAAATGCATGTTTCCTGAAGTTGCCAAGGCAACCCAATTGAGGAGTTATAGAGTTCTTTTAATGCATCCCGGAGTGGTCCAGCTTGGTGCCGTATTTGGGTTTAATTTCCCTTATAAATGTGTAATTAAATGTAAAAATGTGAAATATATATTTTATGAATCTGCTCAGCCAACCCAGTTCATTTCAGGAACTGTGACTCCAGGGGGTATGTTTACAAAGCAGTGGTAGCGGCCTCCATGCGATATCGGAGCTGCAGCCCCATTGAATTCAATGGGATCACGGTTCTGATACCGCACAGAGGCCGCTACCGCTGCTTTGTAAACATACCCCCTGGTATACATACTTCTCTACACCTCTTAGGGATAGACCATCAAGCTGAACTTGCAATAGGATTGAATTTGGTTACCTGTTAGCTTTTTCCTCTTTTTGAAGATGGAAAAGGCCGTGGGGCAAGGTTCCCGATGGCCGCCGTTAACCGGGGAGTGGCCCGTTGCGTGGTCCCCGCACATGTGGGCCATCAGGAAGCCTGCAGCATACTGAGAGGCAAAGGGCCGGCATCCTTTGAATCAATTGGCTCCTGCCGCATGAGTGAGTGCGGTGGGAGCCAATGTGGAGCTGGAACGGCACTAAGGGGAAGTGGTGGGTGCGGAGGGCAGCAGCGATGGCAGTCTTCATCCTGCAAGCGGGCAGAGGGGAGTGCTGCTGGCATCGAGCGATCGGGAAGGCTTTTAAGGAGATAGAAGGCAGCGAATATTGAAGGCGTGGAGGGAAGCAGGTGCACAGTGTCAAGGAGCTGGTGTAAGAGAGGAGTGCTGCCGACGTCGAGCGATCATGCACAGTGTCAAGGAGCCGGTTTTTGTCAGCGCTACGGAGTGCATTTGGGCAGGACACATTGCCCTCTAGTCACTGTTCCTAGGGGAAAGGAAGCAGCAGGCAGGAGCCTTGAGTGTCAGGCAAGCGTCTCTGCAATTCTTGGCAGAAGGGTAAGTGTTTTTAAAGCGAAATAAAAATAAAAACAAACAAAGTAAAAAGGAAGGGCTTTATTTATAGGCACACTAGATGCCTCCTCGCAGGGGCCATTGTGGATGGGTTGGGGGGTCTGGCAGATTAGTGAGGGCAGCGGGACAGCGGACCACGTCTTCACAGGCTGAGCATGAGGGGCAATTAGTCACGGGCGGGGCAGAGGGTAATTCGAGGGTGAGGGAGAGTGCGAGAGGGGCTAGGGGGCAGTGCGGTAATGTGGCTACTAACCGTGGATCCACAAGAGCTGGGAGGTCCAAAAGAGGGAGTGTGGGGTCCCTAGCCTTACCTGGACAGGGTAGGGGTGGAGCTAGGGCCCAGCGGGCTCGTGCTTGGAGGCAATGTGTTCTGCCCAGAGGCGAGCAAGGGTCCCGCACTGAGGATGTGTGGGCTAGGGGTCCGGAGGCGGGGTCTAGTGGGTTACTTGGGGGGACTAATTTCATGCCTAGTCTGGGACCCGGATCTAGCAGCGCAAATGGAGCATGGGTAAATCCCAGTGGAAGGGTTGTAGGGCAAGGGCAAGGGGAGCCTATTATTCCCTCGTGGGAGGGAGGGGTGGGGGTAGGAGGTAGGGTCACTCCAGCCAGTCTTGGCGGGCAAGGTTTAGCCTGCCCTGTGGGCTGGCCAGCGATGCAAGGCGGTTATTATCCTGCAGTCAGACCCATGTCATAGGAGCATTGGCGGGGAGGAGGCCAAGGTCCATCCAGGGCCGAGTGGCTGGGGGCTTGGCAATCCTCTTGGCCCTCGGCAGTTCCCCCCCCCCCTGCTTTTTTGTTTATACCTCCACAGGCACCTGCAGCCTTTCAAC
The DNA here is from genome assembly GCA_033557465.1 of Ichthyophis bannanicus. Taxonomy (NCBI): domain Eukaryota; kingdom Metazoa; phylum Chordata; class Amphibia; order Gymnophiona; family Ichthyophiidae; genus Ichthyophis; species Ichthyophis bannanicus. The sequence continues at coordinate 521,083,151 of CM066036.1, read as the reverse complement.
ACCCAGTGGGGCAAGGAGCGAGAGGCCAATTGGGAGTGGAGAGCATGGAGGCGGGAGCAACATCAAGGATGCGTTTCTTTGAGGAGGCTAGAGTGGGATCTGAAGGATTGCATCAGCGTGAAGAGGATGCTCAGGAGCCTGCAACTCGTCCAATGGTGACAAGGTCCATGACGGTAGCGGCAGGTGAGTTACCAGCAGAGCAGGGGGAGGGTGCAGGGCGGGTGATGGGTTCGCAGGAAGGTGTGGGGGGTAAGGCGCATAAGAAAAGAAAACATTCCTGTCAGCGGTGTCATAGTTCAGAGTCACCCTCCTCCTTGTCATCCTCGTCCTCGTCATCATCATCGGGAGCCAAACGCGCTGGGCGGACGACAGGCAGTAGCATAACAGCGGGGTCCAGATCTGGCAGGGGATCTCCTACGCTAGCATAGTTTTCAGAGTTATGAGAGGGAGTTCTGAAGAATCTATGCCATAAGATTCGGAAGAGGCGATATATAGACATTTTCTGTCTATTAGAAGGCAGGAGGCGGTCAGGTGAGAGCAAAAAAAAAAGAGGAAAGGAGATGAGAAGGCAGTAGGATCAAAAAGGTGTCACGTAATGTGGTAATTTGGATGAGAGCCTTTTTGCAGCTAGCAAGTGTATGGGGGCATCAGTATCTGAAGCACTATGAGATGTTGCTGGCCTATGCTGACTCAATTTTGGAAGCGGCTCAGACAGATGAAGGTTGGGCATGGCTGAATTACGATGAGAAGTGTCCTTCTCCCTAACTCACTCTTCAAACTAATCAATCCAAATTCAGTTGAATGCACTCAAATACCCTGGTCAGATCACCACATTATTAAACTAAACCTGACTTATCCATCCACTAATACTAACAACTACATCAGAAATGTCACAACCACAAGATTTAAAAAGTTTAACAATGATGAATTTATTGACTTAACAATCCCCCACCTCGTCACAACAGAGACGAATTTAGATAACATTGTTAAAAACTGGCATGACACCATCTACAATGCCGCAAAAACTAATCAAATACACAAAAAGAGTAACCACTCTAACACCAATGCCAAACCATGGTTCAATACTACACTAAATCAGATGAAAAGGAACCTCAGAAAACTAGAACATAACTGGCGTAAATCCAAATTGACGATACACAAAGAAATATACAATAATCTACTCACTAAATACAAAAATACCTTGGATAGCACAAAAAAGAATATTATGCCAAAATACTCTCAAAATCATACAACAGACCAAGAGAATTATTCTCCATTGTCAGAAATCTAACCAACCCCCAAACTTCTGACAGCGAAATCACAGACATCTCAGTCCAAACTTTAGCCCAACATTATCAAAACAAAGCAAAATTGCCATCAATACCTATAAACACTATCCTCTTGTCACACCAACATACAAACGAATGGTTAGAGTTCCATCCTATAACTAAAGAGACACTAAAAAACATCATCTCTGGCCTCAACACCACAACATCCTATCTAGATCCATGTCCAGTAACTTGGATAAAAAACACACTACCAATCTTATTGCCCTACATTCTCTCAATAGTAAACCTCTCACTTACCCAAGGCTACCTCCCACCATCTCTTAAACACGCACAAATCCGGCCAATCCTCAAAAACAGCAAACTGGACAAAACATCCCCAACGTCATATAGACCCATATCAAGCATACCTTTTTTGGCCAAAATAATTGAAAAAGTAGTTCAATTACAAACACAAGATTTTCTTGACTCATCCTATCCTCTTGATGAGCAACAATATGGCTTTCGGCCCTGCCATGGAGTGGAAACACTCCTCACAGTTTTAATAGATGCACTCCTAAGAGAGATTGACAATCCTAAACAGGCATTTATCCTACTGTTCATCGACATATCAGCTGCGTTCGATAGCGTACACCACACAATAATGCTCAATAACTTAAAACAAATAGGATTAAACTCTACAGTACACAAATGGTTCTCATCCTATCTAACTGATAGAACACAAAATGTAAGAATTGGAAATCAAAACTCCACCACCTACAAGCAAGAAATTGGATTACCTCAAGGCTCAGCGCTGTCAGCTCTACTTTTCAATATTTACATAAAACCAGTCTGCAACATATTCAAAAGCTTTGGAGTAAAATATCATCTCTACGCAGATGATATTATGCTCTATATTCCATTCACAATTCCCAACCTACCGCTTCAACTCTTATCGGATTGCTATAATGAAGTCACAACTTGGCTAAAAACACAAAACCTCCACATAAATCACGCTAAAACCGAAGTTCTAATCGTAACCAAGAACAGAACCTATATCCCTCCATCACACATAAGACTCCAAAACCAAGAAATCAAAATAAAAAAGGAAATAAGATATCTAGGTGTCATGCTAGATACACACCTTACGATGGAAACTCACATCAGCAATACCATAAAGAAAATCTATTTCAAACTTAAAACCCTTAAACAACTTCGTCCACTAGTTTTCACACAGGACTTCATCAACATAATACAAGCTACAATAACCCCACACTTTGACTTTGCCAATCTAATCCTAATAGGCTTAACAAAACAAAGTATAAAACGATTGCAATTCGCACAAAATGCTGCAGCTAGAATCACATTGAAAATCAATTCCCTTCAACACATATCACCAATACTAGTCTCCCTTCATTGGTTACCAATTCAAAGTAGAATAATCTACAAAACAATAATAACAACATTCAAAGCCTTATATGCTTTGGCCCCACCCATGTTATGTAAATTAATACACAAAGAACCAGCTAAGCCTACACACAGAAAAGGACAACTATGCAGATTAAAAATCCCGAAAGATTTCACAAAAGCCCACAAATCAACAAACAATAGAGCATTTTCGCACATAGCCCCTACTATCTGGAATTCCCTTCCAGAGGAGCTACGAAAGCTAACAGAGATCACAGAACTACGCAAGAAACTGAAAACCTATCTGTTCACCAAACATTATAACATAAATAACTCAATATCTACAATAGACAAAGGTTAAATAGACAATCCGGTTGCTCTATGCAATAAACCTTTAACCTATACAGATAGCACTCTCCAATGATGATCTTCTGACCTCCCCCATGTAATCCATGTATATATTCATATATAACTTGTATATAGTTCCACACTGTTCGGTATTATACCACATTGTTTGTTCTATACTTTATATGATGTTCCTTGTAAATAAGTTCTGTATTATTGCAATGTTCCATGTAAAACAAACTTGATTTGTTAATTATTGTTAACTGTAAACCGCAACTGAACTCTTGGAAGATGCGGTATATAAATGTGAATAAATAAATAAAAATAAATAAATAAGATGGAGGAGAACAAATTATTGTCTTGGGGGACACAAGACATTAACTTATGGTTGACACAGATGTCGGACAGGGCTGGAGTGGGGGGGAGGGAGGTCGGGGGTGCCAGAGATGGGGCAGCAACTACAACAGGGTTAGGTCATTCCTTTCATTCAGTGGGGGGGGGGGGGGCACGCTACTGCAGAAAATGGGGGGAAGTGGAGCAGGAGACATTTGCTGGAAGTTCAACAAGTCCTCTTGTCCATTTCCCGATTGCTTGTTCTGCAATGTGTGTTCCGACTGTAGCGGAGGACATTCAGCAGTCAAATGTGTTAAAAAAGGGGCCTCTTTGGCCCCCTTGCCTGTCTCCAAACAGTAAAGACTTATTTGGCCTGGCTTCGACACCAATACGGATTGAAGCCTTAAGACCTTGGCTTCGGCAATACCCGAGGCGGGGGGACAGTGAGGTATTAGAGTTGGGGTTTCAGTATGGTTTCGTTATACCAGTGTAAGGAAACGTATGTTCGTCAAAAGCTTGGAATTCCCCCTCAGTTAGGCATTTCTCACACATTGTGAGAGATAAGTTGAGGGTAGAGTTGGAGCTTGGCAGGATCGTGGGTCCATTTACGGAACAGCCTTTTTTGAATTTCGTAGTTTCCCCTCTGGGAATCATACCTAAAAAAGAGCCAGGGAAGTTCCAGTTGATTCATAACCTATCTTCTCCGTCGGGAACATCAGTAAATGATCATATCCCTAGGGAGTTGTGCGCGGTGCGATATGCTTCCTTTGATTTGGCGGTGGAGTTGGTCAGAAGATGCGGTCCCAGGTGTTTGATAGCAAAAGCAGACATTGAATCAGCCTTTCGTTTGCTGCCGGTGCACCCGTCAGCATTTCATTTGCTGGGTTTCTGTTTCAAAGGAAAAAGCTATTTCAACAAATGCATGCCTATGGGTTACTCAGTTTCTTGTGCCTATTTTGAGAAGTTTAGTACTTTATGCATTGGGCCTTGGTCAAGATGGTTGGCTGTTCGAATGTGGTGCATTACCTGGATGACTTCCTGTTCATTGGAGAGGCACAGTCTGCGGGGTGCCTGGAGCTGTTAGAAGGTTACGTTGAATTGTCCCGCATATGGGGTGTGCCGTTGGCTGCTGGTAAGACAGAAGGCCCGGCTACGAGGATCACATTCTTGGGCGTGGAGCTTGATTCGGTTGAGATGGTTGCTCGTCTTCCTCCAGAGAAGGTGTCAAGGCTATGGGTGTTAGTGGCAAATGTCTTGGCGTCCAGCAAGATAACTTTGAGGGAGATGCAGGCCTTGATAGGTTCCCTGAATTTTTCTTGCAGGGTTATCCTGATGGGTCGGGTGTTTTTACGTCGGCTGGCGGCAGCTACATCCGGAGTGCGTAAACCTCATCACCGTATCAGGGTGTCGAGGAGTATCTGGGTGGATTTGGGAGTCTGGGATGTATTTTTGAAAGACTTCAATGGGACTTTGGTTCTGATGGAGGCTGTGATCTCCAGTGTAGACTTGCAACTATTTACGAGGTGTAGGCTTGGGCATTTATTTTGGAGGGTCTTGGTGCACTGGTGGCTGGCCACAGGCATGGCGCGATGCGAGTTTAACCAACAATATAGCTTTCTTGGAGCTGTTTCCAATTTTGGTGGTATTGGAGTTGTGGCCTGACAGGCTTCGGAACCGCAAAGTAGTTTGGTGGTGCGATAATACAGCGGTGGTCAGCGTGATTAATCATTATGCACCACACTGTATGCAAGTAGCTGAGTTAATGAGGGAAAAGGATTGTGGGTGGTTTTGAAGGTGATTGTTGGTTCGCCGACATGCCCGGTGGCATCCCTGAGAGCATACTTGCGAGTGCGGCCTGCGGCAGAAGGATTGCTCTTCCTGCATGAGGATTTGCGCCTGTTGATGCATTTTCAGGTTTCAGCAGTGCTGCAGATGGTGCTGCAGCATATAGGTGAAGATCCTTGTAAGTTTGCCCCACATTCCTTCCACATTGGCGCAGCAACCATTGCAACAGTGGCAGGTCTACCTGAACAAGAGATACAATGCATTGGCAGATGGCGTTCTCAGGCTTTTCAGGGCTATGTGCGTCTATGAGTGGGAGAGCCTAGTAACCGGCTACAGCTTCTGTCAATTTTCTTTTCGATGGGGGGCAGTGTCCTCGTGGCTGCTGGCTAATTGGTCACTCATTCGTTCATTGGGCTGGCCGATGAGCAGCGGTGCGGCCGGTGGGGCCTAATCTTGGATTCAATGCTATGGAGGTGGCCATTCTATGGCTGGGCGAGCGTGGTCTTTGATGGACACAGCTTTTGCCTTTGCTTCGGCACCATTGGGCATGAGAGGAGGCAGCCTTCAATGATATTGCTACATTTGGGAGGCAATCCCTCAGATTATAGACTTGCAAGCAATTGATAAGAGCAGCGAAGAGGGATCTTGTAGAGGTGCTACAATGTTCCATGATGTAGTTTTATTGTGGTCCGATATTATTCCAAGGCCTGCATGCCAGAATCAGCAACGGTGGTCTCGGGGATTGACAAAGATTAATCGCCAGATCGGCTGTTGGGTGTGCGAGCAGGGGGGTTATCAAATCATGCATTTCTGGGTGGAGATCGAGTGTACGGGTTTGTATAGGCAGGATGGAGTACACTTATCCCCAGTAGGTGTAGATTTGCTGCTCAATGACTGGCAGGAGGCCTTGGAATATGTTGTTCGGCGAGAGGGTTGCTGGTCGCAGCTTGGTGGTGGGGGGGGGCAGCACAGGGACATTGATGTCACCTGTGCCGGTGGCGGGATCCCAAAGGTTTCCGGGGTCTGGAGCCTTACGCAATAGGGTGGGGGTAGGGTGCCCCTGACCCGGACAACCCCTGGTTGGCTTCTGCTAATGATATGGCGAGGCCGGAAGAAGGGGGTGGGTAGTTAAGCTAGCCGTTGGCATGTCCGCTGCGGAAGCGGAGATGAGGTCACCTTTCTAATTGCATGGCTGGTGAGGCATTGTTCCACTAGCTTGATGGTTATGAGGATTATTGTTGGAATATGATGTTGGATAATGTTAAAATGTTAATAAAGCTGCGAGCAGTTGATTCCCAATATTATTGTTTGTGTTTTTATTGGAAAGTCGGATTGAAAAAGGGTAGGGGCTTTGATGGGAGTGGGGGGGAGGGGGTGGGAGTTGGAAAAGGGGAGCACCGGCTCCGTTGTACCTCAGTTAATAAAGTTTGCTGTTTCTTTAAATAGTGTTTGCATGACCCTCTATAATTGAGGAGTGAATGACAATTAATTCCTATGGCTATTTAGATATTTTTCTTTTCTTTTCAATTTCCTTAATTGTTTAATGTCATTTCTCTAATAAGAGGATTCTTGTGTAAGTTTTTTTAAATACAATAAAAATAAAATTAAAAAAACAACTGTCATCAAACTTCATGAAAAAGTTACCCTGAAGGCACTGCCCTCATCTCACAAACTGCATCAAAATTATAGTGAAAACATTCTAAAAAATGTGGTACTCTCCTGCTATCAACATTGATTGACAGTGCAACCTCAGCATGATCATAACCACATTTGAGCATCCTCACATTCCAAGCAGCCATTAAAAAATTAAATTAAAACTAAAAATCTATTTTTTAACAAAAAAAGATGTTTTTTTAAAAAGGGGGAGGATGCTTGCAAGCTTTAAAATAATTTTTAATACAACATTAAACAATTTTCAATATAATAAAAATAAAAATGTCAAACCATATTTAAAATAAAATTAAATGATACAACAATAATGATACTAGAAAAATAAAATATTTAATAAATAATGAAAAATAAGACCAAAAATTCTAAATAAAAAAATCCATGTAAAGCTAAACCAAAAAAAACTTGAAAGTGGCATTGTCATCTAATAGTCAAAAGATGTATATAATGATCATACAGAAAAATAACCTATAAGGATGAATAAAAGTAATTCATATAAAATCAAGTAAAAATAAAAATATGATAATGTACTGATACTAAACTTATTATAATGCTAATAATATAAAAATGTAGAACAGAATAAAAGGCAGTGGAGAGCACAAGGTTTACAAATAAATGCTAAAATCAAGCATCTGATACAAATCTATATTTTTTATTTAACTTTTTGTTTTAGTGGGTCCTTTACTAAAGGATGCTAAGGTGTTACACCTAAAGCGCCAATAGCTACAAATCATGGTGCATTAGGTACAACACCACTGCATTAACTGTCGGGGGTGTGGAAAGCATATTCCTGGCAGTTAACATGGAGCCCTGTGCCCTAATATGGAATACAAAGAATGCGGGTGCACTTAACTCCACCTATTAAGGTGGTGATAGCGTAGCTACTCACCTGTAACAGGTGTTCTCCGGGGACAGCAGGAATCAGTCCTCAGATATGGGTGATGTTGGCACCGATGGAGCCCTTGCAGAAAGCTTTCAAAGAAAGTCTTTGGGAGATGCCACCACGCATGCATGTCCCCTTCCTGACCAAGGGTGCCATCTTGCTCAGTCAGATGACATAGCTAAAGATGGCAAAAATAAAAGATGGTAAAGGAGCAAACTCCAAGGGGAGGAGGGAGGGTTGTGAGGCGAGTAATTACACTTTCTCCGGGAACCAGCAGGAAGTTAGTCTCACATATGGGACTCCCCGCTACAGGCTACCGAAAGCCCATAGCAAAAATAGGGGCTCCCTCATGGGGAGTCGCAAGCAGCAGCAATTAAGTCCGTGTACACAGACCACAGTAGGACCCCTGTGTTCGATGAAACCAGCACTCTGGTAGCCTGAACACAGAAGGGTCAGAGGTTAGGAATTGCCTAAACACTGAAAAGGTTACGGAGCACAGCCTGGCTGAAGGCACTGTCCCGTCGGGACTCTCTTTCCAGGCAGTAATGGGCTGCAAAGGTATGGACTAAAGACCAGGTGGCGGCCTGGAAGATCTCCATCATCGGGACAGAATCATGGCCCTGACATGGTGCAGCGTGACACGGCCTTCCAGTTGGAGCCTTGCCTGCTCATAAGCGAGGGCAATACTGTCCGCCACCCATATGGACAGCGTACGCTTGGTCACCGCCTACCCCAGCGTACTGGGGTTGTAGGAGATGAAAAGTTGAGAAGCTTTGCGGTGGCCCTGAGTGTGTTGGAGATAGAAGGACAAGGCCCTCTTGCAGTCCAAGGTGTGAAGGACCATCTCATCCCGACTGTAGTGAGGTCTTGGAAAGAAGGTAGGAAGCACCACTTCCTGGTTGAGATGGAAGGGTGACATTGTCTTTCGGCAGGAATTTGGGGTGCATGCGAAACACCACTCTGTACTTGTAGAACCTGGTATAAGGCGCCTCCGCCACAAGGGTCTGGAGCTCGCTAACTCTGCAAGCCAGGTGAGTGCAACCAGGAAAGCCACCTTCCAAGAGAGGGAGCGAAGGTGGCAGGTAGCCAGAGGCTTGAAGGATGGGTGAGTGAGCTGCCCCAACACTACGTTGAGATCTCATTCAGTTGCTGGAGAGCAAACTGGGGGCTTTGATAAGAGCAGGCTCCAAAGGAAACGGACCACCAACAGTTGGACTGAGAGGTGCTTACCATCCACCGGATGGTGGTGCGCCTTCCAGGGCACTCAGGTGCACTCGGATGGAGTTAGACCTGAGCCCGGATTACGAGAGGTGGAGAAGGTGTAACACCAGAGTCTACCAGGCAGAAGAAAGGATCAGCCCCGTGTTTGGCACACCAAGCAGAGAACCTGTGCCATTTGAGGGCATAAGCCTTCCTAGTAGAGGCCATGTGAGAGGCCAGCAGAATATCCTCCACCTCTTCCGAAAGGTTGAAAGTGGCCAGAGTCATCCTCTCAGCAGCCACACTGTCAGTGACAGGGATCCCAGGTTGGGGTGCAGGAGAGAACCCCCATCCTGAAATAGGAGTCCCGGGGCTGTCCCCAAGGGGTTGGGGGTCTCCACCATCAACTGTAGAAGCAGCGGGAACCATGGCTGCCTGGGCCATCGAGGAGCTATCTGGATGAGCAAGGCCCTATTGCGGAGGGTCCTGAATAAGGTCTTGGTGATCAGTGGTGTCGAAGGAAAGGCATACATGAGACCTTATGACCATGAGACAAGGAATGTATCTGCTGCCACCCTGGGTGGTGGGCCTGCCAGGAACAGAAGCGGGGCAACTGAAAGTTGTCCAGGCTGACAAATAGATCCATCACGGGTTCCCCCCAGAGGTGGAAAAGCCAACTGGCCACTCTATGGTCCAGCTGCCACTCGTGCAACTGGAGATTCCTGCTGAGTCTGTCAGCCAGCAGGTTGTCCTGACCTGGCAGGTACACTGCCCGCAGAAGGATACCCTGTTGGATTGCATACAAGCAGAGGACCAGTGCCTCTTGACAAAGGGTACGAGAACCCATGCCCCCCTGTTTGTTCACATAGAATATCACCACCTGGTTGTCTGTCTGGACCAGCACCGGCTGGTGACGCAGGTGGTGACAAAAGACCTTCGGGGCTAAGTGTATGGCTCAGAGCTCTAGGAGGTTGATCTGCTGAGTGCTCTTGTCTGGTGACCAGTTGCCCTGAGTATGGAGATCTCTGCAGTGGGCTCCCAGTTGAGCAGGGAGGCATCCGTGGTGAGCACCCTTGAGTGGCTTGGGGCCTGAAAGGTCATGCCTGCCTCGAGATGCTGGGGTGACTGCCACCATACCAGGGAGTCCGCCAATTGGTGGTCACTGAAACTCTTTCTCAGAGGCGGCCTGTGGCTTGAGACCACTAGTCCCACAGACACCACTGCGCCACCCTCATGTGGAGGCACGTGTCTGGGATGACATGGACTGCGGAAGCCATGTGCCCCAGGAGGTGCAGGAGAAGACGGGCAGTCATCGAGGGATGGTACTGTATGTCCAGAGCTAGAAAACTGAGATGATCAGCTCGGTCCCTGGGCAAGAAAGCCTTTGAATGACAGTGTCAATCTTTGCCCCAATGAACTCCAGGCACTGTGTCGGGAGGAGGTGAGACTTGGGGTAGTTTTTGACAAAGCTTAAGTGTTGCAGAACCTGGATGGTGCGTGCGGTGGCCTGCTGCACCTCTGAGACTGTGCCTCCCTTTATGAGCCAGTCATCCAGGTAGGGAAAGACAAAGACCCCCTGGAGCTGGAGGAAGGCGGCCACGACTGCCAGGCATTTTGTGAAGACTCTTGAGGCAGAGGCCAGGCCGAAGGGGAGCACCCTGTATTGAAAGTGCCTGCCCCCAACTATGAACCGCAGGTACTGCCTGTGGTTGGGGTGGATGAGGATGTGGGTATAAGCATCCTTGAGGCATAGCCGGCTCCCTGCTGGAGGTATGGCAGCAATGTTCCAAGGGAGAGCATCTTGAACTTCCTACTCACCAGGAATTTGTTGAGGTTGTGCAGGTCGAGAATGGGCCTTAGGCCCCCTGTTCTCTTTGGCATGAGGAAGTACCTGGAGTAGAACCCCTTGCCATTGATCCTCAAGAAGACCTGCCAACTCCTTCAGAAGAAGGTCCCGCTGGAGGGGAGACCTGAGGGGCTCTCCTGGGAAATAAGGGGGAGGTGTCTGAGTGAGGTGGAGGAGGTAACCCTCCCTGACTACCCTTAGTGCCCAGGAATTGGTGATGATGGTCACCCACCTCTGGGCATAGAGGGCCAGATGTCCCCCTGTGGGCTGCTGATCTCCTTGGGATAGAGAGGCTATGCATAAGGAGTCAAAAACTCCCCCCTGGCTGGGCCGGAGCCGGTGCCTGGGGTTTTGGAGCCTTCTGCTTGTGCGGGCCATGCCCCTGTCCCTTGGCCTGCTGATCCTGTTGTGCAGCCAGGGTGGCCTGATAAGGTTGGTAGTTTCGATGAGGACTTTTTACCTGAGCACTTCCGTCGGGGAGGGGCAGTGATCTTCATAGAGAGCCTGGTCCTCGTCATGAACTCGGTCTCCAGCTCAGCAGCCTTTGTTGGTCATGGGTTTGCCAAAGCAGTTCTCTCTTTGGCATGGGACATTGACCAATTTGCCCTGAACCAACTGCTCAAGGTCAGACAACTGAAGCCAAGCTTGGTGGCATGCACCAATGCCCGCCGCGGTTACCTGGGCCGCTTACTCGAACCCGTCATAGACTGCTCGAGACATAAATTTGGAGCACTCATGGACTGCCTTGGCCAGGTTCTTGAACCGCTGCAAAGGTTCCTTGGAGAGACCAGCCAAGAACCCGGCAAGTTCCTTCGTCAGGTCTCTCAGGTACATGCCCATGTACAGCTGGTAGGCCTGGATACAGCAGATGAGCACTGAGTCCTGCTAGCACTTTCTGCCGAGGGCATCCAAGATGTGGGCTTCCCTGCTGGGGGGCACTAAGGAGTGTGTCTTCTGTTTTTTTAGCCGATGCATGGCAGACTCCACCACCATGGAGTTATGCGGCATCTGTGACTTTTGGAAGCCCGGGCTCCGGTGGACTTGATACATGAATTAAGCCATTTGCTCACTACTGGCACCGAAGTTGGTGTCTCCCACATTCAGATCATGAGCCGTTCCAGGATGGGAGGAATGGGCACCATGAGCGATTCCCGTGGAGGGGCCTTGTACTGGAGGATTTCCAACTCATCTGCCCGAGGGTCCTCCTCTGACTCAGTTGGGAATGCCAGGGCCTTGGACATGTCCTGGACAAAATCCAGCAAGCCCATGTTCTCGGGCGAAGACTGGCGCCGAGGATCCGAGTCAGGAGAGTCAGATGGGACGTTGCAGTGGCGACGAGTATCAGGGGACTCCTCATCCTCCGTCTCCCCCTCAGAGTAGTCTGTTGAGGACTCGTAGGAGGGCTGCTCCACGGACCTCAGGGCCTCCAATGCCATGAGGGCAGCACCCACAAACTTGCTGGGGATGACTGTGGTCCCGTCGAGTGGGACTCAGAGCGCGACCTTGGCCAAGGATCAGCTCGACCTCTGGGGACATCTTGGATGTTGAGGGCCCGGTTGTTGGGTCGAATGAACCGGTCATGCCAGACAACAGCGCCCGCTGCTGATCCATGAAGGCAGACAAACTGCGCTCCAAGGCTGCCATTCTGGAATCCAGACCAGAAGGCTCTGCAGCCTTCAGTGCGGGCACTGAGGGACTCGGGCCTGATACTGGCTCCCCTGAAGATAGTGTCTGGGGACCGAGGCCGGTCCGCGGTCGTATCCTTCTGGTGGACCTTCATAGGCTGCTCCTTCTCCGATACCTCAGACGAGCGCCTCAGAGTGTGGGACCAGGCCCGGCGAGCCCCTGGCTGGTCGGAACCATCCTAGGACACCGCCTTTGAGGGCTTCTTCTTCCTGGGTTCCCTCGAGAGAGACCCTCTTTCTGAGGACCCACGACTAGGCTTGGGTTTGGAAGATTCTGTGCGAGATGTCGGGGCTTCAGACCAGGGGAAAAACTTGTCGTGCTGCTGCTGGCAGCTCTTGAGAGCCTTGATGGACATCCTCTTGCAGAGACCTCAGGCTGCCGGGTCATGATCCGGCCCAAGGCAGGGAAGATAGCAGTCGTGTGTGTCAGTCAAAGATATGATTTTAGAGCACCGATCACACTTCTTAAAGCCACTGGTAGCCATGGGGGAAAAAAGTACCCCTGCGAGGTCAAAGACACTTCGGGCTGCCAGTGGGAGAAAAAAGGCGCGAAGATGCCAGAAAGAAAAATAAAAAAGATTAGAAAAAAATTAAGCCAATCCCAATGCTGAGGCATCGAGGTTGGTAGGTAGGAAGAGTACCGGTGCAATGATGTTAGGTGCACCCATGCCAAGGGCAACATTCGCAGTTAACACATGCCCAAACACCTGCACTAACCTTGATGCACTATCATTGCCCACATTCTGCCTCTAACCCATCTAGTCCCCGCCCAATCATGTGCTCACCGGTTAGTGCAGAATTTTTAGCATGTGGCCTTATGCTAAGAGCATGGGGAGCTTAGCTCCCAGCAAACCCCATAGAAACAGTTAGTGCATATTACAGTAGTAAACATGCCTCTTAATTGTTTTTCTCTGTGTGTGTATATATCTATATCTATATCTATATCTATATCTATCTATCTATCTATCTATCTATATATATATATATATATATGTGTGGAGGCACATTCTAACATGTATGTCCATGCCCCTGTGCGCCCGTTCGGAATCGACATGCCCAGAGGTAAACCTGATTTCAATCCTGCAGGGGCTAGACGTGCCCCACGGGATCAGAATCGGGTCTAGGGTCTGTATTTGCAGGCTGGGACCCAATTCCAATCGGCCCGGCTAACTTAGTCAGGCTCCTGAATGGAGCAGTGGTGCCATGACGTCCTGCTGTCATGGCACCGCGGCTCCATTCAGGAGCTGCGATCCCTGGCCGCCAACCACTCTTTCCTTTCCCCACAGCTTGACCCCCGATCTGGCCTTCCATGGCCAGGGTTGGGCTGCGGGGAACCCCCCTCACCCCCTCACCTCACTTGCGCTGCCCGGGCCTGCCATCATCTGATGTCCAGGGAGACTTTTTCCATCTCTGAGGTGGAATAAGTCCCCCATCCAGTCTGCCAACCCTGGACTACAGGGCTGACTTCAGAATCGGCCCTGTACATCCAGGGTTACGGACCGTCCACTGCCTGCCCTAAATCCGCCTCCGCAACGTCCCCTCCCCGTACAAACTCCTTCTTCATATGGGGAGGCCTTTTACAGGGCTGGCAGAGGGGCGAATAGCAGAGATGGGACACTGGACAGAATAGACCGCATAGCTTATATATGTTTTTAAATGTCAAGAATGCCCAGTGTTTGTATGACTTCAACCCTCATCCCTTCCCCCCCAAAAATCTCCCAATAAGCAGAACTAAAGGAAATTAACCATTCCTACATTATCTACCCAGAACCTTGACCTTGAAAGAAATCTATAAGCTGAGTTGGGTCTCTGAATATATATACACTCTTACCTTATCTTTAATTATACTCTTTCTAGGATATATATTTTTAAAAATAACATTCCTAGGGCTAAAAACTTGGAACACGGCAGAAGAAATGTACTCCTAAAGAAGCTGTGTCTTAGCTGATTCATCAGGAGATATGTACGATTACCATGAAAAAAATTGGATTGAGCATTAAAAAGAAATCACCTTGGTACCTTTTAAATAAAAATATAATAAAGAAAGTGAAGAATTATACTTTATAGTTATGTTTTTAGTTCCACATATCTTTGCAGTAAGCATATAGCCAAGGATGACTACACCTGTTTTATTAATAATAAAGCACCCCGTAAATTTCACAGAAAATTGATTTTAAAATGATATCTAAGAATCAAATATGAAGCTCTAAAAAGTAATTGTGAAATCTATTTGTAATTTAGTTTGTTCATAAGAACTAAGATAGTCAGCTATAAACAGTTTTATTTTATTTTTTTTTAGTATTCAACAGACGTTTGCCCAATATTTTGGTACAAATAGCATGACATACCACCATGAGATAATGATTAAATATTTGAAATAACACATAGGCATCTTGCTTTGCCCAGCATGGATCTCTTGTAAGTTAACAAGGTGGGGACTGAAGTGGCCCTAATAGACCCAGACACTCAGCACAGACACTCCAGCAGCAAACTGAACAAATGGAACAGCAATATGCTTCAACTGTACACCCTCATCTACTCCTTCCTAGCCCTACTCATCCTCACTTCCACTACAAACCCCTTCCTATGCCCCTACCCAAACCCCCACTGCTCTCTCCCCCTTTTGCCACACCCCATACCCCTTCTCTCCCTACTGCATTTTTAACTATCCTCCTCCCTCTGCACTGGCAACACACACCTCATCACTATCTCAACACAGAAAACCTTACCCCTCTCAAAAAGAAGCCATTCAATCCAGTATCCCTCAACTGCACACTCATCAATGCATGCTCTACAAAGTACAAAATTTCTCCCATAAGAGATCTCCTCTTCACCCACAACCTGGACATCCTCTGCATCAGAGTCCTGGCTCACCGAAACAGACACAATCTTCCTAAATCAAATTTGACCCCTCAACTACAGCCTCTTCCACTCCCCAGGTACACACAGAAAAGGGGTGGCATCCTCGTCCTCGCTAAACCAGACCTAAACTTCAACAAGATAGCGGCTGAATCCACCTCAACCCTGGAATACACTCACCATCTCAAACAGAGATCTCCATCCGCGCCGACTAACAATCTCTCTGATCTGCTCCTTATCACCCTCAAAAACAAAATGAAACACAAGGACCTCATCCTATTAGAAGACTTCAACCTTCATTCAACTCCAACCAAACAAGCAACAGCCTTCCTGGAAGCCATGGCAGCAATGGACTTTTCACAAATTGTAAACTCCCCCTCGCATAGCAAAGGCAAGATCCTTGACCTCATCTTCACAAACAACAACCCCACCCACATTGACTCTCCCCCACAAATCCAAACACTACCAGTACTTTGATCTGACCACAAGATAGTAATCTTTCATCTGCCCATCAGCACCTCCCAAAACAAACTCCATCCCATAAGCTGCACATTTTGCATCTATGGGAATAATATTTCTATAGAGGATCCTTTGAGAGTAACTTTTTAAAGTTGTGCCAAGTTAATAAATTGGTGGCAACGGTGCCATATAAGGATGAAAATATGAAAAAATGAAGAAGACACATGAGGTTTAAATTTATATTAATGTGTATTTAACTATATGGTGGTGTTGGTTGTTTCTACCTTTGTGTGTATAAAAGGGAAAGGGGCTGAGCGAATCACTGATGTACTGTCAAGGAAGAGACCTATGGCCACTTGGTGGTTTTATTGGTCGCCTTGTAGATTCTGAAATTTGCTTTTCTCCCTGACATTTTTTTGCTCTATAGAATTGTATTACAGGTATGGTTAATGAGTGGAGCTAGGAATATATTTTTTGGATGAAGTATAGTTAGCTCTGGTAATGACCTGATTTTTCCCTTCCCCAGCCATATGGCCCGGTATGTCCCAGGTAACCCAATCTCCCCTCCTGGCAGCAAACCCTTCACCTCATTCATGATGTCACTCAGTCTAGAACAGACATTCTTCTGGGACTTGGCTGTCACTGAAGGCCACTGCAGGTGCCTCTGGTCTGGCTCACTCAGCCTCTCCCCATCCACCATCTCTTCTCTCCAGGGGACTGCTGGGCCTTGACCATGGATGCTAAGGCCTCCAGGGGGCTACCACTTTCAGGCTGAAAGACAAGAAGGCACATGCTATATGCAGTGCAACACCAGAGAAACGGGAACAGCAATGCATTGTAGTCAGCATCTTGTAGTCAGCATCTCTCCTTCTCTTCCTTGGTCCCCCCATAGTCCAGCATCTCCCCTTCCCTACCCTATCCACCCAAGTGTCCATCACCTCTCCAGAATCTCATCTTCTGTTCCCTATGCCCTGTGTCCTGCCGCTTCCCTTTCCTTTACCATCCCTTTCTATCCAGCATCTCTCCACATCACCCCCTGCTCCCCTTCCCCTTCTGTAATCACTGCCTCTACCCTACCTCTGCCTAGGCCATCTGGAAGTACTTTGACATGGTTTGCATGGCACAGGGCAGCTGAAGCTCTAATAGGTCCTTCCCATGCTTGGCTGCTGCTGAAAGTCTCTGCAGGCTCCTCTGGGCTTTTGGCATGGCGCACTCAGCCTGTCCACATCCATTGCGTTTCTGGCTCCTCCTCTTCTGCTCAGGAGGCTACTGGATCTGGGCCGTTGACGCTAAGGCCTCTGCAACACTGCCCTTCTCTATCTGCCACACTGCCATTCTTCCGGCGGCAATTGACAGGAGGAGCCGCTGCTCCAGACCTTAGAGAGAGGCCCCCCGCTGTGGCCAATGAGATTTCTGCCACAGCACCGATGCAGTGATTGTGGAACTGCAGCATCAGCAATGGCGGTGGCGTGGGGCCTCTAGTGGCACGGGGCCATGTGTGGGCAACATGCCTGCACATGCTTAGGGCTGGCCCTGTCTTCTGATGCACTATGAGACCTACAGCACTCATTCCAATGGGTAAAATCAGGGACTACAAATGCCATACTGCCCTGCAATGCAAATTAAAAACCAGAACTGGCAAAAAAATCTCACTCCTGGAACTGGGTACTTTGGCAATTCTGCAGTGGTGATAACAGGATCTTAATGTGTGTACTCACAGACTCCAGTACTCTGCATGGGTTTTCAATCTAGCAGGAAGCCTACCCTAGCCTAAAAGTATATAAGGCCTATGATGTTCATTGCCTCACAAGTCCCATGGTGACTGTCACTACTAGACATAGGTCACAATGAAAGTGCAGAGAGGAGGTGAGTAGGCGTTTTTTTGTGACCCCATCCACTGATGATGTGACCCCATTTGGGGTCCCGACCCACAGTTTAGGAACCACTGGAATAGGACATTGTAACACTTATATATATGCCAACAGTTCAAGCTTCCTCTTATTGCTTCACTTTTTCAAGCTGAGGCTCTGTGCCTATTTCAAAATTGCCTGCCCACACTTCTATTCTTATATCACCTTGTTTGTATACTTTCTAAAACACTTATTTGCCCTGACTCCCTTGCACAGGAATCAGTGGTAAACCCCCAGCACACATACATGAAAACTAAGGGGGTCATTTTAAAAGTCTTAGGGGTATGTTTACTAAACAGCACTAACGTCGCAGTGGCGACGTTATCGCACAATTTGTGACGTTATCGCGCGATAATGGTGCATTACTGTGTGAAAACGTCTCCGGCGGCGTTAAGGTGCGCAGAGGGTGGAGTAAGGCTCCCCAGAGGGTGGAGATAAGGGGTCAATGGGTGGAGAGTGGGTGGGGAGAGGCCCCAGGCACACTAACGCTGTGAAATCAGGGACTGAAAATTTACGCCACTGAAAACCTTGCGTTAGAGGCACATTTGCAGGAGAGAGAAACCAGTTCAGTCAGCAATGTACAGCAAAGGCAGGGAGACCCAGATAAGTGATAGTAGTGATACATGTACAGTAACAAAACTTGCAAAAACCAGAGAGATAATGACCAGAACCAAAATAGAAATACAAAACACCGAGCTGGCCAATAGAAAAAACATTGATAAACCTAAGTGACCACATCACACCAGTGCTAATTCAATTACACTGGCTACCCATAACAGCTCGCACAAAATACTAACAACCACCTTCAAACTCATCCACAACTTAGCACCTTCCTTCCTCAACAACCTAGTAAGATTGCAACCTCCTACCCGAAACAGAAGAACCCACAATTCCAACATCCTTCACACTCCAACAGATATAAGATCTGCCAAAACTAACACCAGCCACAGGGCTTTCTCATATGTGGCGCCAACACTGTGGAACCAACTCCCACCAGAACTACGAGCTAGCAATGACCTTCTAGACTTCAGAAAGAAACTCAAAACGCACATTTTCCAATCACATTTCAACCTGAACTAAACCCACAGATGGAGCAGCCCCTGACCACTGTGTCCAAGAAGATTATCCTGTATATATGTATTTATGTATATCTGTAAATGAACTCCCCCATAGCTAAGAAGTGTTAACTCTGTATGATGTGCTTTTCTGACAATCTGTATGTAAGCAAAATTTGTACCTGCCTTGATTCGACAGTCCAAGAAGATTATCCTGTATATATGTATTTATGTATATATGTAAATGAACTCCCCCATAGCTAAGAAGTGTTAACTCTGTATGATGTGCTTTTCTGACAATCTGTATGTAAACAAAATTTGTACCTGCCTTGATTCGGCAGTTTCACAATAGTAATCCTACCCGCTTCTGATCGCTGGAAGGAGCGGGCTACAAATGCTTGCTAAATAAAATAAATAAAATAATCAACACTACCCATAAAGAATAAAAAGGAAGATGTCACTTTTGGAAGGGCCAATTCTGATTCCCCCCACAAAGTGAATGTTCCAGCATTGATAGTGTTGATGGAGGTTTGCTGTGGTGTATCTTGGGCAGCTTGCTTATGTGGCTTTCAGATGTGCAGCAACAGCAGAGTGGCCACATAGGAAAGGGCCTTATGGTGATGGTGTAAATGGGGTACAGGGGGCTGCAGGCAGCACATGCATTGGAGCAGCTGGGGCACAGGGTGAACTAGGCAGATGCCTAGGTGACACATAGGAATGTAGAAATGGAAAACCAGCAAGACAGCAACTGACCAAGGTCAAACATGTTCACGAGTGTGTGTCCCACAGTGTCCCAGGGGACAGTACCCAGCAAGTACCCCAAAGGGCACATAACATTGGCAGGCGGTGCCCGGGGGAAGCGTGGATGTCTATGCAGGCATCCCTACCCCATATCATGCACAATAGGCAGCCGCCTACCGGCACACTGGATGGCCTGGGTCTGCGTACCACCAGCACCACCGGCACAAGGGCATGTCAGCATGGTGGCGGAGGGGTGCTGGTGGTGGAGGGGGCAGTGGCATCTGCACACAGCAGACCAAGGCCAAGCCCTGTTTAGGTGGGTGCCATGCAATGCAACAGACAAGGTCTGTCTGACGAACAGTCATGGTATCCCCAGGGAATGATTGCCTCTGTGACAACAGTTTGGTGCAGTACACACAGCCAGTATATTCAGGGGCAGAAGGTCACAGGTTCAAGTCCAAGCTGTGGCTCCTGCAAACCATCTCCCTATACTTTATCCAGTACTAAACCGTGGTAATAAAGATGGAACCTTTATTGCAGATAAAATAAACACGCCATAAACGCCTATACTTTACCCTACAGAGCACATATACTATAAACATGTGCAATCCCTAGAGCAGAGTTTCCCAACTTCAGTCCTGGAGGGCCAAACACCATCCAGATTTCATGCAGTCCCTAATAAATATGCCTGTGATGCATTTGTATGCACTGCCCCCATTGTATGCAAATGTATCTCATGCATATTCATTAGGGACTGCATGAAAACCTGAACCATGTTTGGCCCACCAGGACCGGAGTTGGGAACCTCAGCCCTAGAGCAGTGGCCAACAGGGGCACAAACACTCACACCCACAGGCTCCACTATCCAAAGCTTCATGGAGAGTCAGGCAGTTGGGCCCTGCGCGGAGAAGCATCTAGCAATACTAGCACCTGCATAACTAGCAAGGTCGTCTTAAACTTGAACACACATTCCACATATATCGAAAGGTTGCTATGATTAATGTCAGATAACAAATCCTAAGTTAAACACAATTTGTTGACAGAGATTCATCATAGCAACCTTTCTGATATCCATGGAGTGTGTTTCAGTTTTTGTTTCTGACAGTGTTTACCACCCCGGGGAGTGATCCTAACAGTATTGAGTACCATAGCAATGCCTGCACTGTGCCCAGGACTGGTGTGGCGGCCAGGGCTGCCAACCACCTCTATATTTGCACAATGCTGAAGTAGGTGTGGGAGTGTGTGTATGTCTGTCAAGTGTTTTGTGGCTGGCCACACGTTGAGGAGCCCACAATGCTTGCACTGCTTCCAGTGTTAGCCTGCCAATCTGCATAATGAGGAGCAAGGTACTGTGGGTATGGCCCGGACAGGGCGCCCTGGGCAGGATGCATCTGCACAGGGCATAGGGCAATGGCTGGGACATTGCAGAACCTGACCACCACTGCATGGACAGGGTGGCCACAGCATGTCATGCTGGGAGGTCACTCTCACCCTGTCTGAGCAGTGACCATGGCATGGCTTGGTTCCCCCATAGTGCTATATAGTATTTCTCTCAAGTGGTATCTATGAGTTTCCTTTTCTGGGGCCAGTCATTGACATACCTGCTTGGTGTGTGCACACAGTTTCTCCGGGAACATGCACTATGTATTAGCTAGCAGGCTGTCTGCAGTTAGCATGTGTATGGCTGCAACACCTTGCAGGGTGCTGTGGGTAGGAACTGACTGTAGCCTCTGCTGGTGAATGTCTAGTGGTGGTGGGTTGGGGGCAGCTGGCTTTCCCAGGTCTACTACCAGTACCCTATGTGATGCATACATATCTGCATTGACTGCCCTGGAGGGTGCCTATTCTCCAGCAGGACTGGGGTTGATGGTTCCCTCTACTGCCACCATTGCAGAGATATAGGATGTGGATCTGTTGGGGGAAGATCCTGTCCTCCACCCTGACCCACAGAGAGCGGGTTGGGTGGTGCTAGATAATCCGCTTTTGGGTCCACACAACACCCTTCTCCTATAACATGTGGCCATGGCAACCACACAGGTTATGCACTATTCTGGGTGCACTATTCATAGTCCACAAGGGCTAGATGTGACTGGGAAATACAGATGGACACAGGTGTATTCTAGGTGTGTCTGCAAAGACTACCTGTCACACACTGGCACTGATGGGGACCTGCAGCACAGCCTACCTCAGTCAAGCTAGGTTCTGCGGACCTGATTCTGGGCGCCCCACCTACCCTCAGGGTGAGCACAGGAACTGCACAATGTCACGATCTGTAGCTAATCTGTGCCAGTAACACACATGGTCAGTTTCCCCTACCAGGCCGAGGTGCTGTGGAGGTGCATACTCCATCTTGTGATCAGATGTAGGCCGCTGATCTGCATGTGCAGTGCATTATGGATACGGGTGGGTTTACCCTATCCTGGTAACCACAGCAGACAGTTTGTGTGGTGACCTGCAGTCTTTCTGTAGCCAGCCAGTGGCATGTTAGACACTATAGAGATTTAGCCCACTGGTTACTTCAGTGACTGTAGGGGCAGAGGTCTATGGGTTTAATCCCACAGTGGTGTTTTTTACTAAGGCTTTCTGAGGCATTTCCTTTTAATTTAAATCAGTGCTGCCAGCAAAAACACCCTCGCACTGCTGTAGCCTTAGGTGCCTCATAAGGTGCCCTATCGGGTGCCCTATAAAGTGCCCTATAGGGCACATTATATGGTGCTTTGGCAGACAGGGCACTTTATAATGTGCCCTATGGAGTGCCTTATAGGGCGCCTTATGCAGCACCTTAGGTTACGGCATTGTGAGGGTGTTTTTGCTGGCAGCACTGATTTAAATTATAAAAGGAAATGTCTCAGACAGCACTAATTTAAATTAAAAAAGGAAATGCCTCAGACAGCCTTCTTACATAACACCACTGCAGGATCAAACCAATGACCTCTGCCTCCAGTGGGCTACATCTTTATAGCTGCTAACATTGCGCTGGCATGAATGTAGGGTTAATGCATGTTAACGTGCCATGGTGCCCACTATTGTGCGATACAGATTCTTGCTATCTTTCTGCTGGACCACCCACTACCTTATATGACATTCTTCACATTAACACTGCAACTAGAGCCGGTAACATTAAGACGGTTTAGTAAACATACCCCTTAGTCATGATTTTGGATGTCAGGAGAAATGCACATGGACATCGAAATCATGGAGATGTCTCTGGAGCCATTTTACAAATGACTTTTAGAGAAGTCTCCCATGCAGGGACATCCAATTAGGCAAGGGACATGGTGGAGGACTTTCTGGGGAAGTGCAATGAACTTAGACATCCCTGACATCGAACAGGAATGTCTTCAGTCATGTCTACATTTGGACCTGCTCCAGGCACCAGGAAAATGCTTGTTGTGGCCTTAAAACATTCAAAGGGTGTAGAGAAGATAGACAGTTAAGTGACTAGTCTAAGATCACAAAGGCCCACACTACACTTTGAGCCCTGGCCACATTGCTCCTAACCTATGACTTTAAACAGTATGCTATTAGACATCCATGTTCTAAGATGCTATTCTGGGGACATCTATGTAGACCTCTCTATAGATATCCATATCGGGCACATCCACATTTCTGAATTTGTGCTTGGATGCACGTGCCTGCTTTTTTTTCTGGACATTCTGGCTTTGACATCCCATATTGCATTTGGATGTCCCATTGGAAATGTGTCTTTAACAATCTATTACAGCCAGAAAACAAACTGTTTGGAGAATGAAGAACTTCTGTGAATACATTTTGTGCACCCAATTATCTTGAGTGCTTGAGTATTGATGCCACTTGTACTACTGACCTACCCACTGAACCTCTATGTCTAAATCTTTGTAGGATAACCCCTTCTTCATTGAACACCAATGCTCAGACTGTTAATCTTCATTGACTTTCAGCTAGTGTCAGCGCTGCTTTACTTCTCCTGCGTAGTCTTGGGTTCTTCCAGCCAATGCTGGTGTCACTTTACCTCTTTCACATTGATTTGGATCTTCATATCAATGTTGATGCCATTTTATCCCCCCACCCCCAATGCTTTTGGTGCCTTCTTGCCATTATCTCTTTATTTATTGTATCACATTTTATAATTTGATACAATCGGGGCAGTGGGAGCAACGATAAAAGCAGCAGCCCAGCACAGAAAAACCACGGCTCCACGAGCTCCCTCCCGCCGGACAGCCAAGCTCCCCCGATTCGGGTAGAGCGCCTGAGCGGGAAATCCTCCCGCTCAGAAGCTCCTGCCCAATCGGGGCAGTGGGAGCAACGATAAAAGTAGCAGCCCAGCACAGAAACACCGCGGCTCCATGAGCTCCCTCCCGCAGGACAGCCAAGCTCCCTCGATTGGGGTAGAGCGCCTGAGCGGGAAATCCTCCCGCTCAGAAGCTCCTGCCCAATCGGGGCAGTGGGAGCAACGATAAAAGCAGCAGCCCAGCACAGAAACACCGCGGCTCCATGAGCTCCCTCCCGCCGGACAGCCAAGCTCCCCCGATTCGGGTAGAGCGCCTGAGCGGGAAATCCTCCCGCTCAGAAGCTCCTGCCCAATCGGGGCAGTGGGAGCAACGATAAAAGTAGCAGCCCAGCACAGAAACACCGCGGCTCCATGAGCTCCCTCCCGCAGGACAGCCAAGCTCCCTCGATTGGGGTAGAGCGCCTGAGCGGGAAATCCTCCCGCTCAGAAGCTCCTGCCCAATCGGGGCAGTGGGAGCAACGATAAAAGCAGCAGCCCAGCACAGAAACACCACGGCTCCATGAGCTCCCTCCCGCCGGACAGCCAAGCTCCCCCGATTGGGGTAGAGTGCGTGAGCGGGAAATCCTCCCGCTCAGAAGCTCCTGCCCAATCGGGGCAGTGGGAGCAACGATAAAAGTAGCAGCCCAGCACAGAAACACCGCGGCTCCATGAGCTCCCTCCCGCAGGACAGCCAAGCTCCCTCGATTGGGGTAGAGCGCCTGAGCGGGAAATCCTCCCGCTCAGAAGCTCCTGCCCAATCGGGGCAGTGGGAGCAACGATAAAAGCAGCAGCCCAGCACAGAAACACCGCGGCTCCATGAGCTCCCTCCCGCCGGACAGCCAAGCTCCCCCGATTGGGGTAGAGTGCGTGAGCGGGAAATCCTCCCGCTCAGAAGCTCCTGCCCAATCGGGGCAGTGGGAGCAACGATAAAAGCAGCAGCCCAGCACAGAAACACTGCGGCTCCACGAACTCCCTCCTGCCGGACAGCCAAGCTCCCCCGATTGGGGTAGAGCGCCTGAGCGGGAAATCCTCCCGCTCAGAAGCTCCTGCCCAATTGGCGCAGTGGGAGCAACGATAAAAGCAGCAGCCCAGCAGGGCGTGCCGGTGCCTGGCGGGCCCGCGCCTGAGGGCCTTGCCAGAGGGCCCTTTGGCATGGCCCTTAGGCGTGGCCACATAAGCAGCCACAGTCTACAGCCACAAACAAGGACACCAACTGCCAGCAGCCAACAGCAGCAGCAACCAACAACAGCAGACCAAAGTAAGTGCAGCCATACAACAAATCCAGCTGAAAACATGTATCCAGCCATGGTAATACCCTTCTGCCTCCTCCTAACACAGCTCCTACCAACCCATGAGATCAGCAACAACCCATAAGAACATAAGAACATAGGATATGCCATACTGGGTCAGACCAAGGTCCATCAAGCCCAGTATTCTGTTTCCAACAGTGGCCAGTCTAGGTCATAGGTACCTAGAAGTTTCCCCAAGGGACACAGGTTCCACAATGCTTGTATTGGGCCAAGCATTGATATCCTGGGTCCCTTATTAATAATGGTTTATGGACCTTTCCTCCAGGAACTTGTCCAAACCTTTTTTAAACCCAGCTACACTAACAGCCTTTACTACATCCTCCGGTAACAAATTCCAGAGTTTGATTACACGTTGAGTGAAAAAATATTTTCTTTTATTAGTCTTAAATAGTTTACCCTGTAGCTTCATTGCATGTCCCCTAGTCTTTCTATATTCTGATAAGGTAAACAATCGATCTACGTTTACCCGTTCCACTCCGTTCATTAATTTATAGACTTCTATCATATCTCCCCTCAGCCGTCTCTTTTCCAGGTTAAAGAGCCCTAACCTTTTTAGCCTTTCTTCATAGGAATATCCTTCCATCCCCTTTACCATTTTGGTGGCTCTTCTCTGAACCTTTTCCAAAATCGCTATATCCTTTTTAAGATACGGCGACCAGAATTGCACACAATATTCAAGGTGCGGTCTCACCATGGAACGATATAGAGGCATTATAATATCCTTTGTTTTATTTTCCATTCCTTTCCTTATCATACCTAGCATTCTATTTGCTCTCTTGGCCGCCGCTGCACACTGGGCCGAAGGTTTTAACATGGTATCCACAATGATGCCTAAATCTTTTTCCTGGGTGGTGGTTCCTAATGTGGAACCTTGCATCGCGTAACCATAGTTTGGGGTGTTCTTCCTTAGGTGCATAACCTTGCACTTGTCCACATTAAATTTCATCTGCCATTTTGATGCCCAGTCTTCCAATTTATCAAGATCCTCTTGCAATTTTCCACAATCCTCTTGGGTTTTAACAACTTTAAATAGTTTTGTGTCATCTGCAAATTTGATAACCTCACTCGTTATTCCACTTTCCAAGTCATTTATGAATATGTCAAAAAGCAGCGGACCCAGTACAGATCCCTGGGGTACACCACTATTCACCTTTCTCCATTGGGAAAATTGGCCATTTAGCCCTACCCTCTGCTTTCTATCTTTTAACCAGTTCCTGATCCACAATAGTACACTGCCTCCTATCCCATGACTCTTTAGTTTTGCCAAAAGTCTCTGATGAGGGACCTTGTCAAAAGCTTTCTGAAAGTCCAGATACACAATATCAACCGACTCACCTTTGTCCACCTGATTATTCACTCCTTCAAAAAAACATAACAGATTAGTAAGACAAGATCTTCCAAGATTAGCCATGCTGGCTGTCTCCCATTAGGTCATGACTATCTACATGCTGAGTAATTTTATTTTTTCTGATGGTTTCTACCATTTTTCCCGGTACTGATGTCAGGCTCACCGGTCTGTAGTTTCCCGGATCACCCCTGGAACCCTTTTTAAAAATTGGTGTTACATTGGCGATCCTCCAATCTTCAGGTATTAGAGATGATTTTAATGATAGTTCACAGATTACTAATAGCAGGTCTGAAATCTCATATTTCAGTTCTTTCAACACCCTTGGATGTATACCATCCGGCCCAGGTGATTTGCTACTCTTCAGTTTATCTAATAGTTGTAATACATCTTCCCGATGTATCGATATTTCCTTCAATTCTTCCGCGCCTTTAAATACCACTTCAGTCATGGGTAACATCCCTACATCTTCCTCAGTAAAGACTGAAGCAAAGAATTCATTCAGTCTCTCCGCTATCGCCTTGTCGCCTCTTAGTGCTCCTTTAACCCCTTTATCATCTAATGGACCAACTGACTCTCTCACAGGGTTTTTGCTACGAATGTACTTGAAAAGGTCTTTACTTCGCGTTTTTGCTTCCGCAGCAAGCTTCTTCTCAAATTCTCCCTTTGTCTGCCTTATCAATGCCTTGCATTTGACTTGCCAGTGCTTGTGCTGTTTCCAGGTTTCGTTGTTTGGCTCTTTTTTCCATTTCTTGAAAGATGCTTTTTTGGCAACAACAGCCTTTCTGACCTCACCTTAAAACCATGCTGGCAGTTTTTTGGACTTCCTTCCACTTTTCTTAAAGCGTGGAATACAGCTGGTCTGGGCTTCCAAGATAGTATTTTTCAACAACAGCCAATCCTGATGTATGTCTTTAACCTTTGCAACTGCTCCTTTTAGTTTTTTCTTAACTGTTTTCCTCATTTTATCATAGTCTCCCTTTCAAAAGTTAAAAGGTAGTACTGTGGATTTCCTTACTATCCCTCCTCCACTAATTAAATCAAAGGCGATCATGCTATGATCACTATTGCCAAGTGGCCCCAACAACTTTATCTCTTGCACTAGATCTGGTGTTCCACTAAGGACTAGGTCTAATATGTTCCACTAAGGACTAGGTCTAATATGGCTTCCCCTCTGGTCGGTTCATGAACCAGCTGCTCCAAGAAGCAGTCATTTATTTCATCTAGGAACTTTATCTCCCTAGCATGTCCTGACGTGACCCACTAGGAAGCTTGACATGGCAGCCAGCACTGCTCTACACACACCCACAGTATACACCCTGGAACACACATAAGACACCCAAGAACAGAAGGCAAAACAGACACAAGTCCAAAGCACACACACACTCAAACGGACCACAAAGAGCACAAAACACCCCAACAACAATCACAATAGAGCTTATCAACACCAGATCCATACGAAACAAAATCAACACAATAGCCGACCACATAGAAGATAAGCAACCTGACATACTGTGCATCACAGAAACATGGCTCACCCCCACCAATAACACTCTACTTAATCAACTAGTACCACCCACATACACAGCATTAAACTGCCCACACCCACAATGGAGAGGAGGAGGAGTGCTGATCATTGCAAGGAACAGCCTAAGACTCAAGTCACGAAGTACAACCAACACAAACCAATGCAATACTATCACTGTGGAGAACAAATGGATGGCCCTATGCCTCACCTATAGAGCCCCGAATGCACCACCAGAGGAACTAGCCTCCACACTAGAAGAAGTATGTGCCTTCAACACAAAACACAAAACCATGCTACTACTAGGAGTTTTCAATCTAAAATCCACCAACACAAAAGACGCAGATGCTTTCCTACGAGCCATGGGATCCCTACACTACACCCAACTGATCAATACCCCGACACACAGACACGGATCATCACTGGACCTCATATTCGCACCCAACTCCCTACTGGACAGCGGTAACATATCAACACCTGACGTCACCCCTGTACCATGGTCAGACCACCACATAATCAACATAAAGCTAATACCGCAAGGGCAGAAACACGACAAGAACCTGGACAACCCGCCAACCCAAAGAAGATTTAAATGCTTCGACAAAGACCACTTTCTACAGGACACACTTCCCCACATGAACATGGAAGAAGAAGATGTAGACGAACAAGTCAAACAATGAAACAGTGTCATCAATGCTGCAGCCAAAGCCCCCGAATACAGACCAAGGAAAGACCGCGGTAACAAAACACACCACACACCCTGATACTCAAAAATCATGTGGACCAAGAAGAGAGAACTCAGGAAGTTGGAACGGCAATGGAGACACACCAAATCAACTAACACTCAGGTACAATACCTAACAAAGCAAAAAGAATACAATGACCTCATCAACCAAACAAAGAGAGAATACCACACCAACATCATACTCAAATCAAACAACAAACAAAGAGAGCTCTTTGAAATTGTGAAAACCCTCACCAAAGAACAGAAAACCGAGAATGAAGTACAAATAGACCCACAAGCATTCGCCAACCATATCCAGGAAAAATTTCATTCAGCCCCACACCGGAAACAGACACAAGCACTACTACAACCACCCCACCAAGAGAAACGTGGAACAAATTCAGCATCCCATCCACAGAGCAGCTCTCACACATCATCACCGCACTCAACACAAGCACAGCACCAACAGACCCATGCCCAGCGACATGGATCATAGCGACAAAGGCAAGCTTCATCTAAACCATACACAACATGGTAAACAGTTCATTAACCCAAGGAATCATGCCAGATCAACTAAAGCTTGCTACAATTAGACCAATTCCAAAGAAATCAACACTCGACAAGAACAACCCTGCAGCCTACAGACCCATCTCAAGCATCCCTCTACTGGCTAAGATCATCGAGAAGACAGTACAACAGCAGCTACAGGACCACATAGACACCCACGCACAACTAGACCTCAACCAACACGGTTTCCGCCCCAACCACGGAGTCAAAACCCTCCTGCTATACCTATTCGATGATATACTCTACCACATAGACAATAGCAAAAACGGAATCCTCATGATCTTCATCGACATTTCATCAGCATTCGATACAGTGGACCACACAATACTACTAGCAAGACTACAAAACATTGGACTACAGGGAGCCACACTGAGATGGTTCCACTCCTACTTAACGGACAGACAGATACAGGTCAAGATCGGCCACAATACCTCCCGACCCATAAAGGTCACGCAAGGCGTACCCCAAGGATCCGCTCTATCAGCACTATTATTCAATGTATACATCCAGCCAATATGCAAAATCATCCAAAAACACAGGATAAGGTACACAATCTATGAGGATGATATAATGATATACACACCAATCACCCTCAACAACCCAGACTACTCAAAGATAACAGAGTGTCTAATGCAGATGAACAGCTGGCTTCAAGACAATATCCTGACAATAAACTACAACAAGACCGAGGCCCTAATCATCACCCGAAACTCCGACTTTATCCCTCCTCCCAACATCAAGATAGACACCACAACCATACCCATACAACCAGAAGTTAAATACCTCGGAGTGACGCTGGACAAAGAACTGAACCTTCAGTCCCACATCAGCAGAACCACCAAAAATGCATACCACAGGATGAGAATAGTTCGACACCTCAGACCCCTCCTCCCTCAAGAACACTTCCGCACAGTATGTCAGGCTTTAATAACCCCAATCCTAGACTTTTGCAACCCACTATATCTTGGACTAACAAAACAAACTCTCAGGCCATTGTAATTGGCACAAAACACAGCAGCACGCATAATAACAGGCACCAAAAGACAAGAACACATCACCCTCACCCTGAAAGAACTCCACTGGCTACCAATCAGCTCCCACATCAAGTATAAAACAGTCATAAACATCTTCAAAATCAAACAACGCTCATCAGCTCTCAGCCTACACCCACTCATACAACCCGACAGCAGCACAAGACCGAGGAGGAGAGGCACAGCCAACCGTGTCAACACCCCCAAAAACTTCAACAAAATACGCAAGGACACCGAAAAACGAGCCCTTTCAAAAGCAGCTCCAACAATCTGGAATGCACTCCCTGACGAACTAAGGGCAACATCAGACATTAAGGACTTCAGGAAACTGCTAAAGACGACTCTCTTCATTGAGCACTACGGTGCTGGCACATAAACCATAAACTATAAAACAGTCAATACCCCAACTCATCAAACACCTCCTCGAGACCAGATCTCAGCCGAGACGCAAAGCTCTGATGTACATAGTATTGTAGATAGCTCACGTTGTATTTAGCTCACCACGAATCAACAACCAAACACACCCACACGCACACACTGCTCACTGCATGCGAACACTAAACACAAGACTTTGATTGTTTGCTGTGTAAACCGCTTTGATTGAAGGAAAAGGTGGTATAGAAATCAGTTTAAATAAATAAATAAATAATCCTATTGTCCCAGAAGCTGTGTTTAGGTCTGGTCACCTCCTTTGTGACAAGAGAACAGTACAGCCAAACTCCTAAGCTACATTCCAATTTACCTACAAAGTAGAAACACTGAGGGGCATGTTTACTAAAGATCGCTAACGTTGCAGTGGCGCAGTTAGCGCGTGATACGTACCGTTATCATGTGATAACATACCGTTATCATGCAATAACGTTAGGCTTCGTGCGATAACGCTAATAGCGGCGTTACAGCACACAGAGGGTGGAGGAAAGCATCCCAGAGGGCAGAGAGAAGGGGTCAATGGGCGGAGAGAGGGTGGGGAGAGGCCCCAGGCACACTAACGCTGTGGAATGTAGGGCAAAACATTAACGTGAGTGAAAACCTTGCGTTAGAGGCACAAGTGCAGGAGAGAGAAACCATTTCAGTCAGCAATATACAGAAAAGGCAGGGAGACCCAGAACAGTGATAGTAGTGATACATGTGCAGCAACAGCATAGTGCCCAAGTACAAAAGGGCACTATGGTGAGGCTGCAAATGGGTTACAGGGGGCCGCATGCGGGACATGCAGTGGGGCAGCTGGGGCACAGGGTGGGCTAGGCAGATGCCCAGGTGGCACAGAGGAAGGCAGAAATGGAAAGACAGCACGACATCAACTGACAAAGTGCAAACATGTGCACGAGTGTGTGTCCCACACTGCCCCAATGGACAGTACCCAGCAGGTACCCCAAAGGACACATAACAGTGACAGGTAGTGGCGGGGGAAAGTGATGACGTCGATGTAGGCACCCCTACCCCAGATCACACACCATAGGCAGCCGCCTACCAGCACACTGGAGGACTGGGAGTGGGCACCACAATCACCACCGGCAGAAGGGCATGTCAGCATGGTGGCAGAGTGGTGCTAGCGCTGGAGGGGGAAGTGGCAACTGGCCACAGCAGACAAAGGCCAAGCCCTGTCCAGGTAGGTGGCATGCAGTGCAACAGACAAGGTCTGACTGATGAACAGTAATGTTTTCCCCGGGGAATGACCTGCCAGTGTGTACAGGGGGGGGAGGAGGGGGGGGCAGCTAAACTGCTCAGGCTTACTACCTGTTTGCCAGTGGCCCTGTCCCAGGTACTGGTCTGCAGAATCTGTCCGTTTGCCCATTGGATTGTGGTTGCTAGTCCCACGGTCTGTCATCATGTAGCTCTACTGCCCCATTGCAAATGTTCAGATTTTGGGTCTGTTGGGGATAGGTCATGTTCCCCCACCCTGACCCACAGAGGGCAGTATGCTCATGTGCGGCCACACACACCCCTGCTCCAACAACAAGTACCCATGGCAAGCACATTGGATATGCACTATTTCAGATGCATCATGGTCCACCAGGGGCAGATATGACTGGCCAATACAAACAGACACAAATCATTCCTAGGGATGTCTACAAAACCTACCTGTACCACACTAGCACTGATGATGACCTAACTCAACCAACACGGTACTGCGGACCTGGTGCTCAGGGTGAGCACGGAACATGCACACTGGTATGGCCTGTAGGTACTCAGTGACCGTCAAACGCATGGTCCATCTCTCCTACCAGGATGACGTGCTGTAGAAATGCATACCCCATCTGGTAAGCAGGTGTCGACTGCTGTTCTGCATGTGCACAGCATTATGGGTGCCGGTGGTTCTGTCCTATCTTGGTAACCACAGCAGAGTTTGTTCGGTGACATGCAGTTGTTGTGGCCTAAGTATAGCAATGGCCAGCCATTGCTATACTTAGAACTCAAAAACAAACACTCCCCAAAATCAAATCCAAAACCAAAAAAGAGTGAAATCAATGTGAGCACATAAAAAGAAATGTCTTATAATGTATATTCCTTTTTTTTTTTGTTTTTTTGTCGGAAGGTGGCCGTGGGGTTTAAAAACCTCTCGAAGCCATTTCTTCCATTTTAATCAACAGGTAATTTCTAAAAATTCGAAATTATAGACCCTCTCAAGAGCCAACAAGGTGAAAAACATAAACCACTATTTAGGCACCACCTTGAATAATTTAAAACTGCTTAACAGCATTCAACCATAGTCAATTATCAAAACTGACTTATCTGACTGATCGGAACCAACGAAGATCAGGAACACTGCAACATTTAGAGTCCTTATCGTCTTGATGATCCGTGGTCCGAAAAATATGCTGGTCAATACCTCGCTGACACAGTACTGCGTTTCGGGCACTATCAAATTACATGCCCTGTCTCAACGCGTAGTTGAACTGCCACAACCTCCATTCAGCATCTCCACCTTCTTAAGACGCCGACGCATGCTCTTTGTAAATCCAAGGCCAAAGGAAAAGAGTAGCCATTTTAACTGTCAAAAAGACCAATCAGCTTGCAGCAAAGAAAAACAGCCAATGGCTGCAATCCAGCTGACGATGCACAGATGTAACATACAAAATTGAAACACATTCCCATCCAAATGAATAATTAACATGAAAAATGAAAAATCTGATATTTGTTTTTTCATATCAGATTTTTTCATATCAGATTTTTTCATATCAGATTTTTCATTTTTCATGTTAATTATTCATTTGGATGGGAATGTGTTTCAATTTTGTATGTTACATCTGTGCATCGTCAGCTGGATTGCAGCCATTGGCTGTTTTTCTTTGCTGCAAGCTGATTGGTCTTTTTGACAGTTAAAATGGCTACTCTTTTCCTTTGGCCTTGGATTTACAAAGAGCATGCGTCGGCGTCTTAAGAAGGTGGAGATGCTGAATGGAGGTTGTGGCAGTTCAACTACGCGTTGAGACAGGGCATGTAATTTGATAGTGCCCGAAACGCAGTACTGTGTCAGCGAGGTATTGACCAGCATATTTTTCGGACCACGGATCATCAAGACGATAAGGACTCTAAATGTTGCAGTGTTCCTGATCTTCGTTGGTTCCGATCAGTCAGATAAGTCAGTTTTGATAATTGACTATGGTTGAATGCTGTTAAGCAGTTTTAAATTATTCAAGGTGGTGCCTAAATAGTGGTTTATGTTTTTCACCTTGTTGGCTCTTGAGAGGGTCTATAATTTCGAATTTTTAGAAATTACCTGTTGATTAAAATGGAAGAAATGGCTTCGAGAGGTTTTTAAACCCCACGGCCACCTTCCGACAAAAAAACACAAAAAACAACAAAAAAGGAATATACATTATAAGACATTTCTTTTTATGTGCTCACATTGATTTCACTCTTTTTTTGTTTTGGATTGCTATACTTAGGCCATAATGGCATAGCACACTGGTTAATACACTGCATTCTCAACCAGTGGTCATGGGCTCAATTCCTCTCTGTTCCCCCTTGTTATGCTTGTCCTCTACAAATGTTTTCCAGTCCTGTACCAGTCATATCTGTGTTTCCGGCACTTTCTGCCCCATCCCATTTGCCACCAATCCTTCTGTCCATCTATCTGTGTCTGCCAGCTGTGTGGCGTCCTGCCCTCATGTGCCAGCTACTACCCCATGTCCTGCACTGGTACCCATTTCTGCATTGCGGCTCTTCATGCTTGCCTCTCCTGTGTCTGCTCTGCATGGCACTGCTACTCCTCTGTCCTCCTGTCTCTGCACTTCTTCTGCCACCTATACCTGCTCTGGTGGACAGATATTCCCGTCCTCTGCCACACGCTCTCATTGTTGCACTGTACATTGCCATCACCCTGTGAATCACTACAGCTGCCTCCAAAGGGTTTTCCCCTTTTACCAGCTGCCACATGGGCTGCACGCAGGCTTGCCATCTCCATCAGCTCCCACATCTGCTTCCTTCCATCACTTGTTCATTGCCCTTCCTTGATGCTCTGTGCCGTGTTGGGGTACATATGTGTTTGGGGCATACATTTAATGCCTGGCACCTTGGGGCACCTTACTGCCCTTGGCCACCATTTCATGGGTCACCTTAACATCCTCTGGGCATCTTTAGCGGCACCTTCGCATGCGGCAGCTTATGGGGCACCGTATATGGCACATCCTACACCGCCAGATAGGGCGCCTTAGAGTGGGCGCACTAAAAGGCACCTTAGGTTACTGCACTGGGCTGAGGGCGTTTGGTTGGCAGCATGGCTTGTTGCACTATCTGCCTTTTCCAGGCATGAAAAGGATTGCCTTGATCAGCCTTAGTTCATCAACCCACTGGAGAATTGAACTCATGACTGCTGGCTCAGTAGTCATTGCACTAACCAGTGTGCTACTTCTCTGTTGCTTTTCTCAGAGCACTGCAACGAACTTCTATTTACCGTGTGCTGACGTGCCACGGCGCCCACTATCGTGCGATAACGTCCAAGGTGCCCTTTTTCGCGCCATAACCAGCTTTTCTTGACTTAACGCCAGACCACCCACTTCCTTATATGGGATTCCTCACATTAACGCTGCAACTAATGCCGGTAACATTAAGACAATTTAGTAAACATACCCCTGAGTCTTTTCATGTGATCTTTCTGGCAGTATGACAGAAAGCAAGTTCATGCTGTCAATTCTCCTGGGTAAACTTGTCTATAGAAACACTTAGGGGTATGTTTGCTAAACCGAATTAATGTTACCGGCGCTAGTTGCAGTGTTAATGTGAAGAATGCCATATAAGGTAGTGGGCGTTCCAGAGGGAAGGTAGCAAGGAATCCATATCACGTGATAGTGGGCACTGTGGCACGCTAATGCGCATTAACCCTAAGTCCATGCCAGCACTGTGTTAGAAGCTAGAAAGGTATAGCCCACTGGTTACTGCAATGACTGTGGAGGTAGGGGTCATGGGTTTGATCCTGCAGTGGTGTTATTTAAGAAGGCTGTCTGAGACATTTCCTTTTAATCTAAATCAGTGCTGCCAGCAAAAACACCCTCACAGTGCCGTAGCCTGAGGATCCTCATAAGGCGGCCTATAAGGCACTCCATAGGGCACATTATAAAGTGCCCTGTCCACCAAGGCACCTTAAAATGTGCTCTATATGGCGCTTTATAGGGCGCCTTATGAGGCACCTTAGGTTATGGCACTGTGAGGGTGTTTTTGCTGGCAACACTGATTTAAATTAAAAGGAAAAGCCTCAGACAGCCTTATTAAATAACACCAACGTGGGATCAAACCCACGATCTCTGCTTCCACAGTCATTGAAGTAACCAGTGGGCTACATCTCTATAGCATCTAGCAAACCGCCTCTACAGCACCCCAGCCTGGTAGGGGAAATTGACCGTGTGTGTTACTGGCACAGAGTAGCTACAGACCGTGACATTGTGCGGTTCCTGTGCTCACCCTGAGGGTGAGGTGGGGCGCCCAGCACCAGGTCCGCAGCACCCTGAGATAGGCTGTGCTGTAGGTCCCCATCAGTGCCAGTGTGTGACAGGTAGTCCTTGCAGACACACCTAGGATACACCTGTGTCCATCTGTATTTCCCAGTCACGTCTAGCCCTTGTGGACTACGATGCACCCAGAATAGTGCATATCCTGTGTGGTTGCCATGGTCATATGTTATAAGAGAAGGGTGGTGTTTGGACCCAAAAGCGGATTATGTAGCACCACCCAACCTGCTCTCTCTGGGTCAGGGTAGGGGACAGGATCTCCCACCAACAGATCCACACTCTACATCGGAGGCAGTAGAGGGGACCACCAACCCAGTTCTGCTGGGGAATAGGCACCCCCCAGGGCAGTCAATGCTGATCTCTACGTATTTCATAGGGAACTGGCAGACAGGCAGTAGGCCTTGAAAAGCTCAGCTGCCCCCCCCCCTTCTCTCCGCCCTCTGGGGAGCCTTAATCCACCCTCTGTGTGCCTTAACGCCGCTGGAGATGTTACACTGGTCAACAAAGTTTTACAAAAGTCATGTTACTGAAATAAAAATAGTCATTTCTTATCAATTTTTATATGCTGAACACAAATATGACAGTGAAATTGCAAATGTTTCTCTAGTTTTTTTGTAATCTACAAGAATTAATGTTTACATCACAAAATTCATGTCAATAGTAAATATAATAGGCCTTCGGTTAATACCTGTAAAAAAACAAGTCATAGACTACTTCTTAGATTTTTTCGCCTGTCTCTTGTACATGTGTTCGGGAGCTTCTCTGGGGAGTGTCCAGCAGTAGTCAGCCAGCATTGTAGTGGACCATTTTCCCTGGTATCTTTGCTCCATCGTTGCGATATCCTGGTGAAAACGTTCGCCCTGTTCATCACTAACCATACCACAGTTGTTAGGAAAGAAATCGAGATGGGAATCAAGGAAATGGATCTTTAGAGACATATTGCAGCCAAGTTTCTGATACTGCATCAGCATGTCTTCTACTAGTTCCTTGTAGCTTTCTGCCCTAACATTTCCGAGAAAGTTTGTTGACACTAGGCGAAAAGCATTCCATGCTTGTTTCGCTTCACCCTGCAGC
The DNA here is from genome assembly GCA_033557465.1 of Ichthyophis bannanicus. Classification (NCBI taxonomy): domain Eukaryota; kingdom Metazoa; phylum Chordata; class Amphibia; order Gymnophiona; family Ichthyophiidae; genus Ichthyophis; species Ichthyophis bannanicus. The sequence continues at coordinate 521,045,937 of CM066036.1, read as the reverse complement.
AAGTTGTTGAACCGGTCATCTTTGAAGAGCTCTCGAATCTGAGGACCCCAAAAACTCCCTCTTTAATCTTTGCTTCACTGAGTCGAGGGAAGTTTTCATGCAGGTATCAGAAAGCTGGCGACTTGCGGTCCATGGCCTTCACAAAGTTTTTCATCAAACCTAGTTTGATGTGAAGGGGTGGTAGCAGGATTTTGTGAGCCTCAACTAGAGCTGAGTGCTGGATATTCTTCTCTCCAACTGTTACATTTTGTCTGTGATTCCATTCCTTCAGCAAGTAGTGCCAATCCCTTGCTCGGCTATCCCACCCACATAAGAAACACATGTATTTTATATATTCCTGCTGCAGTCCCATTAAAAAGGCAACTACCTTCAAGTCACCATAGAGGTGGCAGCTGTACTTGTTATAGTTAATGGAAGTCAGTAGATGCTTTAAGTTATCGTATGTCTCTTTCAAGTGGACGGCATGCGCTACTGGAATAGATGGAAGACGGTTTCCATTGTTTAAAAATACAACCTTCAGACTCATTTTCGAAGAGTTTATAAATAGTCTCCAGTCTTGTGGGTCATGAGTGATTTTTAAGGCATTCATGAGGCTTTCAATATCGGAACAGAATACTAGATTACTTTCCTTTCTGAAGAAAGGCTCCAACTGCTGGTGGCGCTTTCGATATGAAGTAATGTTAACATCTTCTTCTAGAAGATTCCATTGTTGTAGTCTTGATCCTAGCAATTCTGCCTTGTTCTTGGATAAGTCCAAATCATGAACCAGGTCATTTATTTCTTCCTGTGTTATTCTGTGTGGAGTTGATAATGCATCCCAGTGAAAATCTGGGTCACTGCATGCTGACGGACCAGGAGAAGAACAAGTCGGCTCACCCTTGTCCTCATCAGATGAATCAAGAGAATATTCTGATGGAGGTTCTGGAATAGGAAGTCCCTCACCATTTGTAGCTGGTGTCAATGCAGATGTAATGTTTGGGTAGACTATGCTCGACTTCTTTTGCTTCGTTATTCTGCTGGAAAGAGGAGGAACCAAGCAGAAGTAACAGTCATTTTTGTGGTTGCTTGGCTCTCTCCACACCATGGGGACTGCAAACGGCATTGATGGTCTTTTGCAATTCAACCACTGTGAAAGCTGTGTTGTACATGTAGCGCAGCATATATGCGGGGCCCAAGGCTTGTCTTGGTCACCAATCTTGCATCCGAAGTAAAGATGATATGCCTTCTTCAGTTGAGAAGTGATACTTTTCTTCTGGTTGGCAAATGTTACTTCCCCACAAATGTAGCAGAAATTGTCAATGGTATTAACGCACTTTCGCGGCATTACTGTTCTGTATTGTACCTAAATGGCTAAAATTATATGATTAATAAAAGTTACATGTAACAGTAGCTTAAACTGTCTCGCACAGAGTCTGAAATATTTTAAATGCTCAACCTTTCTGACTGCGTATAGTACATTTCTGATGTCAGATGGCTTCAGCAGCCGTCTGGAAGTAGTATTGCATTGCATCAGAAAATAATGCAATCAACTCTGGATGATATGTGCATGCTGGTATTATGCAATGTGATGCAATTTTACATCATTCAAGGCTTATTTGGGATGTTGTTGATGTCCTACTGGATAAATTTACATGGTGAAACGTCAAAAATGAACTACATGCAATATCTTCAAAACGAGAGTCAATAAATCTTTTTTAATGTTATATTCGTGTTCAGCTCACCAAGATACTACAGATTAGGGCTTTTTAAAGTCAGTAATGATTTCAATGTTGACCAGTGAAAAGTAACATTATAAAGTAACATTATCGCGTGAAACCTCACGCTATCGTGCGATAATGTTACGTATCGTGCGATAACGTTACGTATCACGTGATAACATTATGTATCGCGCGCAAACTGCGCCGCTGCAACGTTATCGCTGTTTAGTAAACACCCCCTTATATACTTCTTCATGCATCCCTCAAACAGATTCATTTTCCCACAAATGTTGACTCTGATCCCTCCTTCTGATCCCTACACATAAGAGGATTTGCAGTCCTACTACCAAGTTAAGTGCTGCTTTACTGCCACTTGCTACCCTGGGTTTTCCCAGCCTGTTTTGCTATGGAAGGCCTTCTTCAGGTGTTTTGGAGCCTTCCAGCCAATATTACTGCTGTGTTGGTCCTCATTAAATGTTCTGGGGACTTCCAGCCACCATTGTTGCCGTTTTGGTCCTCCTCAGATGTTTTGTGAACTTTCAACCTACCTTGCTGTTGTGTTGTCCTTCTTCAGGTGTTCGGGGACTATCCAGCCGATCTTGGTGGTCATCTGGTCCTCTTTAGATACTTTGGGTCCTTCCAACCAATCTGGGTGCTATGCTGGCCTTTTTCAGATGTTCTGGGGCCTTCAAGCCTATCTTGCTTCTGTGTTGACCTTCTTCCAGTGTTTTGGGTTTTCCAGTCAATCTGGATGTGGTGTTTTCCCTCTTACAGTGTTTTGGGCTCCTCAAGCCAATACTGTTTCCACTTTAACCCACTCCTGCTGCCTTGTTGCTGCTTTGCTCCTCTATCGATGCCTTGGAGTCTTCCTATCAATATTGGTATCATTATATCCAAGTGCCTTGGAATGTTCCTATTAATGTTAGTGCTGCTTTGCCCCTTTTCTGGTATTGTGAGATCTTCATTCTGAGGTTTGTGCCACTTTTCCTTTCTGATGATGGCTTGGAGCTTTCATGCAACTGTTGGTAGCCTTTGCCCCTCTTTTGGTGCCATGGGGGTATTGTACCACTTTTGATGTTTTGTTGTGCTATGCCTCTGTTAAGCACAAGTTTTACGCAAGCTGCATTGAAAATGGATGGAAAATACCAAGAATTTGCTTGCCCCATTGACCTCAATGGAAGCAAATGAAACAAAGGTGGCATGTTTTGAAGCCAAAAAGGAACTGAATGGGCAATTGAAACAAAGATGAACCAAACTGAATATTTTTTGCCATGGATATCCCTGGTAGGCATAGGACCTTCTTGCTTACAAAGCTGTTTAAGAGAGAATACAAGCAAGGAGATATGGGGATAGAAGTGTGGGCAGGTACTTTTGGCACCCTGCCTTAGGTCATGCCACCATTAAGGTCTGAACATGTCTAGTGCAATTTTCTCACCTCGTTCTATAGGGGATTGATGCCACCAGAACAACTTTTCCTGTTTGAAAAGGGATAATGAGGCTCAGTAATAAGGAAATGAAGCAGCTAATGTATTCCACTTCTCAAAACACAGCGGGCCAAAAATGATTCATCATATAGTAATTTTTGTCTTATTTGCCTCTATTTGGCCTTTTTTGCTGCACCCTACTTCAATTTTGAATATAAAATATTTTTGTTCACAGGTCTGGTTGAATACTTGCTTGCCTCACCTTGCTTTCCTTCCTTAAATTGGGTGAAAATAATCCCTTACTGCTGTGACCCTAACAAAAGTGCCTATGAGAATTAGATTGCTTTTATGGTGAGTTTTACTAAGATGACATTAACATCCTCATTGCTTAGGATTTTGGTTGCATATTTCACATTACCTATCATAGCTAGTTCTATTCATAATGCGCTATAGTAAAACTGTTTCTGTAAGCAAACTACCACTACTCAATCATAATTAGGTGTTTCAAATGCAAATGTTAATTTAAAAGCTGCACAGTAATTTTACAATTATTTTTACATGGATACAAGTAGAATAGCTGGATTTGTGCTCACATTTGAAAATTTATTTCATTCTTCTCTTCATTCCTGCTGTATTTGTAAATGATAGTCTGGGATAAGGAAATACCAAGGTACCCTAGATATTTCTAGAAAACTCTGAGAGGCTAAAAAACTGAGCAGTCTTCAAGCAAACGCATACACCACTGAGATGGCTATGGACAGTAATAGTAGTGATTCATGTTGAGCCTAGGTGAAATGCTATTAACATCCCGATTGTCCAGTATTTCTGAAGTTATCAAGATGCTTTGATAATTATACTGAAAGCATTATAGAATGTTCAGCACATTGAATAGAAAGCAACCCCTTGGCAAGCTTGCTAATGAACAGCCTCATTGTCCCCATCTGCCATTAGCAGAGTTGGTTTGTTCACGTTTTTTAAGCTGACCATTTTCTGCTTGATTAACATTTTCAGATTAAAAATCCCCATGATTATCATCACTAAAGAACATGCTATTTCTGACTATAATTCTTCATTAACATCAGGCCCCCTTTTCTCTGACCTTAAACCCCACAGCATAGCAGCCAATATACAAACTGAGTTTTATCAAATAGAACACATTAAGTCAATGTCTTTTCTCTGTCAAGACCTGCATCTATTTGCAATACCAAACAACAAACTATTTGGACCTATATAAAACATCTAGTCATTCAATGTAATACTGTTAAATTATCCAGTGTGTTTTAAACAAAGGAAGAAGTTCAACTCTGATAAGATAATGCAACCCCTGCTATTAGGGCCAAATTTAAGATTTTGAAGCTCATAGGCGAAACCAGACAGTAATCATAGACAACAGGAGATGTTAGAGATTCCAAAGATTGGAAATCCAGAAGAGACGCGAAGGACGGTCCTAGTTCCATAGTGCCACTTCTTTGAAGTAGCACATACTGTAAAGTTAGTAGGAACAAGCTTCTCTTTGGGTATTTGGTGCCTTCATAATTTGGCATCCAAGGCAGTTACCTATGTTGTCTATCCCTAGTGCATTTTTTCTAGAAAAAAGGTGCTGGTACTCACATACAGGGTCAACTTTAGGGGTGGTCCTTCCCCCACTGTAGCCAAGCCCCCTGTGGCCAGTCACAGAGCATGTCAACAGAATACATCACTTTGTTCACGTATATGGAGAACATGGATAGAGCCTTACCAAATATAAAGTAAGTGACCACAAATTACAAATAGAAATGTGTGGTGAAAAACTGAACTGGAAATCCCACGAAACCAGACTTTAGTGCACCACTGAAGAAATTAAAAGGACACTATAAAAAAAAAATAATTAAAATAAAAACTACTCTTCTTCCTAATCTACATGGTAGGGCACAAACATCCACACTGCCTTAATGCTACTGTTTCTGTTGCTGTCATTACTGAGATTTGGTTCAATGAGTCCCATCACTGGGATGCAAATACAGTCATATGAGGCAGAGCAGACTATTATAGCCCATACAGGATGGATATGGTATGCAGAAAAGGGAAGACCTGGAACTTAATGACTGCATAGTCTATAAAGTCAGAGTCATTTTCAATATATTATTTTAAGAAAAATTAACAACAAAAATATCAATATACAAAATACATATATATGTTTGGATAAATTTCACAAGAATCCCCATTTATAATCTGGTTTGTGTCATAGTGAGTACTGTCACCAGTAACCTGCCCAGAGACAGGGGCATGTAGGGTAGGTCAGCCTGGGAAATCCTAACTTAGGAAGTAGGGTAGTGCACTTGGTCATGCACTGCCTTCTGGGAGTTGTAGTTCCTTTTACTCTCTAAGCCAGGAATAATTGTAGTTGAGTGGTTTCAGGCAAAATGACAAGGTTTTTATTTCCCCTTCCGGGCGGATTAATTGTAAATGAAACTTAGGACAAAATAGCCATACTTCTGGCATAAAGAAAACATTTCAGGAACTTATAACACAAAAACAGCTTTTTTGGCTTTCAGCTTCAAATATGCAGTGCTCAATACAAACTCAAAAGTGACAGTCCCTTTTTCATACAAAGGAAACACTTTGCTTCTTTACTGCTGTTCAAACAGCCTTGTTAACAGCCAGGTCAGCAAAGTGATACGATATGATCAGCTAGTGATAGTGTGCAGTCCATTTGCTCATCTGTTATATCTTCACTAACAGACCCTGTCTGCATTTCCTCCAAATCACTCTCAGCTGGGTAAGTTTGTGCACAGTTATACGGTGTTTCAAAATACACTCCCTCTCTATTTCCCCGAGGTTTCTCTTCACAGCACTCTAATGAGCAGGGTTGAGAATTACCGTATATATGGGAGTTAGCATAGGGAGAGTCCAGCAGATCTTTTATACCTAGTTTTCTCTCTATACAATTTGTGCAGCCTACCTTTTGGCTCTTGCAAGGAAGACCTTCTCAGCACTGCTGGGTCAGCAAGGGTTCCAAACACTGGATGTGTTTTCCTGCCTTTTAGCTTCTCCTTTTCCTCAGACATACAAATATCCTTGGGCCAGCACCTCTCTCTCTCAGGAGTTTCTGAGTGCTCCCAAACTAGCCTCTCAGGCAGTCTCTCCCTATGGCTGCCTTCAAGATAGGGCCCCCATTGTGGGCTGCTCCCACCTGGCTTTTGGGCACGGGCTCTTTGAGTCTTTGTTGCTCTGGCTTCCTGTGCTGTGTCTCCTGTTTCTCTCTCTGCTGCTGCTCCCTTCTCTGCCGTTCTCCTCCTCATCTCTCCCTCTCTCGTCTCCTCCTGGCTGAATTCTAGTGAGTACTTTTTATATCCCTGCTTCTTAGGGCTTAGCTGCGCCCCTCCCCCAACCCGGTGTTTTCCCTTAACTCCTGAACACAGGGATACGTTGCAGCTTGGGTGTGTTTGCTCCTCTCATGACTCACTTTGTTTATGTTTCCCTTGGCAACCCTGGGCCATGTGCTCTGCCTGCCTGTCAGTTTCTAAAGCAAACTCTTCTGCTTCACTCAGCTCCATAGCCTCGGAAGGGTCTTCTACATGACAGTACGCTGTTGCTAGTTTACATTTAGGGGTATGTTTACTAAACCGTCTTAATGTTACCGGTGCTAGTTGCAGCTTTAATGTGAAGAGTGCCATATAAGATAGTAGGCATTCCAGAGGGAAGATTGCAAGGAATCAGTATAGCGCGATAGTGGGCGCCATGGCACGTTAATGCGTGTTAACCCTAAGTTCATGCCAGCGCAGTGTTAGAAGCTATAAAGATGTAGCCCACTGGTTACTGCAATAACTGCTGAGGCAAAATGGGTTTGATCCTGCAGTGGTGTTATGTAAGAAGGCTGTCTGAGGCATTTCTTTTTAATTTAAATCAGTGCTGCCAGCAAAAACACCCTCACAGTGTCTTAACCTAAGGTGCCGCATAGGGTACCCTATAAGGCACTCCATAGGGCACATTATAAAGTGCCCTGTCTGCCAAGGCACCTTATAATGTGCCCTATAGGGCACTTTGTAGGGCGCCTTATGAGGCACCTTAGGTTAAGGCACTATGAGGGTGTTTCTGCTGGCAGCACTGATTTAAATTAAAAGGAAAAGCCTCAGATAGCCTTATTAAATGACACAACTATGGGATTGAACCCATGACTGCTGCCTTCACAGTCACTGAATTGACCAGTGGGCTACATTTTTATAGGGTCTAACACACCACTGGCTGGCTAAAGAAAGACTGCAGGTCACTGCACAAACTGCTGTGGTTACCAGGCTAGGGTAAACCCAACTGTACCCATGATGCACTGCACATGCAGATCAGCAGCCTACATCTGATCACAAGATGGGGTATATGTCTCTATAGCACCCTGGCCTGGTAGGGGGAACTGACCATGTGTGTTGCTGGCACAGAGTAGCTACAGACTGGGACATTGTGCAGTTCCTGTGCTCACCCTGAGGGTGAGGTGGGGCGCCCAGCACCAGGTCCGCAGCACCTGGATTGGCTGAGATAGGCTGTGCTGCAGGTCCCCATCAGTGCCAGTGTGTGGTAGGTAGTCCTTGCAGATACACTTGTGTTCATCTGTATCTCACAGTCACATCTAGCCCTTGTAGACTATGATTTATTTATTTATTGTTCTCATATACCGCACTCTTAAAAATCAGCGCGGTTTACATAAAACGAATACTGTGCCGGTCGACATTTACAATGGAATAGGGGAATGAAACTTGGATTTGAACAGGGGAGCTATATACAATATTAAGAGAAATAACTACAATATGTATCTACAGTATGTACATTCTTAGGCAGGCTTTCAGTTGGTTGCAGTTGTCTACATAATATAAGGTGTTGGGTTGGTGTATTGAGAGTAGTGTAGGAGAAATAGGTGATGTTTTAATGCCTGTCCCAGCCATGATGCACCCAGAATAGTGCATATCCTATGTGGTTGCCATGGTCACATATTATAAGCAAAGGGTGGTGTTTGGACCCAAAAGCAGATTATGTAGCACCACCCAACCAGTCCTCTCTGGGTCAGGGGTCAGGATCTCCCACCAACAGACCCACACTCTACCCCGGAGGCAGTAGAGGAGACCACCACCCCAGTCCTGCTGGGGAGTAGGCACCCTCCAGGGCAGTCTCCACCCACTGCAGCATGCAAGGTGTTCCAGCCATACACATGCTAACTCCAGACAGTCTGCTAGCTAGTACATAGTGCATGTTCCTGGAAGAACTGTGTACACCCAAAAGTGCGATATAAGCACACACACCAAGCAAGCATGTCAGTGATTAGGCCCAAAAAAAGGGAACTCATAGATATCACTGGGTGAGAAATCATTGTATAGCACTATGGGGGAACCTAGCCGTGCCATGGTCACTCCTCAGTCAGGGTGAGAGTGACCTCCCAGCATGACATGCTGTGGCCACCCTGTCTGTACAGGTGGTGGTCGGGCACTACAATGTCCCAGCCATTGCCCTATGCCCTCTGCAGATACATCCTGCCCAGACCGCCATGTCTGGGCCATACCCACAATACCTTGCTCCTCATTATGCACATTGGCAGGCTAACACTGGAGACAGTGCAAGCACTGGGGGCTCAGTAAGGTTTAGGCAGCCACAAAAAACTGGGTAGACATACACACACACCCACACCTATTTCAGCATTGTGCAAGGATAGCGGTGGTTGGCAGCCCTGGCCGCCACACCAGTCCTGGGCACATTGCAGGCATTGCTAACGTATGCACGTGCTAGTATTGGTAGCTGCTGCTCTGTGAAGGGCCCAACAGCCTGACTCTCCATGAGGCTTTGAATAGTGGAGCCTGTGGGTGTGGGTGTTTGTGCCCCTGTTGGCAGATGCTCTAGGGCAGAGGTTCCCAACTCCGGTCCTGGTGGGCCAAGCATGATTCAGGTTTTCAGGCTGTCCCTAATGAATATGCATAAGATATATTTGTATACAATGGAGGCACTGCATGCTAATGCATCTCATGCATATTTATTAGGGACAGCATGAAATCCTGAAGGGTGTTTGGCCCTCCAGGACTGCAATTGGGAACCTCTTCTCTAGGGAGTGCACATGTTTATGGTGTATGTGCTCTGTAGGGTAAAATATAGGGACATGGTCTGCAGGAGCCACAGCAGGAACTTTAACCTGTGACCTTCTGCCCCTGAACACACTGGCTGTGTGTACTGTACCAAACTGTTGCCACAGTGGCAGGTTATTCCCTGGGGATACCATTACTGTTCATCAGACAGCCCTTGTCTGTTGCACTGCACACCACCCACCTGAACAGGGCTTGGCCTTGGTGTGCTGTGGGCAGAAGCCACTGCCCCCTCCACCACCACCAGTACCTCTCCACCACCATGCTGACATGCCCTTATGCCAGTGGTGCTGGTGGTGCGCAGTCCCAGGCCATCCAATGTGCCGGTAGGCGGTGGCCTATGGTGTGGGATCTGGGGTAGGGGTGCCTACATAGACATCCGCGCTTCCCCCCGGCACAGCCTGTCACTGTTATGTGCCCTTTGGGGTACCTGCTGGGTGATGTCCCCTGGGAGACTGTGGGACACACATTCGTGGGCATGTTTGACCTTGGTCATTTGCTGGTTTGCTGATTTGCAGTTTCTGAGTTCCTATGTGCCACCTAGGCATCTGCCTAGTCCACCCTGTGCCCCAGCTGCCCCACTTCATGTCCCGCCTGCAGCCCCCTGTACCCCATTTGCAGCATCACCGTCGTGCCCTTTTGTACTTGGGCACTATGCTGTTGCTGCACATGTATCACTACTATCACTTTTCTTGGTTTCCCTGCCTTTACTGTACATTGCTGACGGAAATGGTTTCTCTCTCCTGCAAATGTGCCTCTAACGCGAGGTTTTCACTGGCGTTAATTTTCAGATCTTCATTTCACAGCGTTAGTGTGCCTGGAGCCTCTCCCTGCCCACTCTCCGCCCATTGACCCCGTCTCTCCGCCCTCTGGGGAGTCTTACTCCACCCACTCTTTGCCTTAACGCCGCCGGAGACGTTATCGGGCGAAACCTCACGCTATTGCACGATAATGGTACTTTATCGTGCACTAACATTATGTATCACGCAGTAACATTATGTACTGTGTGCAAAGTGCGCCGCTGTGACGTTAGTGCTGTTTAGTATACATACCCCTTTGTGTATACTACAGATTGGCCCAATGATTTTTTTATGACCATCATTCCTGCTGATGTGTGGGGATTTTGATGGAGTAACTATAGGGTTCATCTGGGAAAACATTATCGCATACTCACTTGGAGCTGAGGAAATTGGAATGATGTCAGTATTTGAGTGTATTTTAGTGCAGTGGGAATAATTTGTCTGGAATTCTTTTCTCAAGACAATATTCTCAGAATCTGTAAATCATCTCTTTCATTTAATCAAAGTGTTTGGTACAAAATGTCTTTAATTTCAGTTGACTAAAAAAGGAGGTGATAATGCCTCTGTATAAGTCTTTGGTGCGACCTCATTTGGAGTATAGTGTGCAGTTCTGGAGACCGCACCTTCAAAAGGATATCAACAGGATGGAGTCGGTGCAGAGGGTGGCTACTAAAATGGTTAGTAGTCTTCATTATAAAGCATATGAGGACAGACTTAAGGATCTTAATATGTACACCTCAGAGGAAAGGCGGGATAGAGGTGATATGATTGAGATGTTTAAATACCTCCATGGCATAAATGTTCAGGGAGAGAGTCTCTTTCAATTGAAAGCAAGTTCTGCTACAAGGGGACATGGGATGAGGGTGAAGAGAGATAGATTCAGGAGTGATATGCAGAAATATTTCTTTACGGAAATAGTAGTGGATCCGTGGAATAGTCTCCCACTGGAGGTGGTAGAGATGAGGACAGTAACTGATTTCAAAAAAGCATGGGACAAACACAGAGGATCTCTAAAGGTAAAAAGCGGACTGTTGTAGTTGTTGATATGGAAGGGCAGACTAGATAGGCAATGTGGTCTTTTTCTCTCATCATATTTCTAGGTTTCTATGTTTAAATGTTTCTGGATTGTTTTTGGCTACTGTTTTGCATCTAGCACCTCGGTCCATTTAGGTAGATCTATTTCTTCATCATCAAGTGGTCTTTTTTGTATAATTATTTTTTGGATTTCATAAAATGCAGTTGGACAGATTGTAAGGTTCTTCTTTGGAGAATTTTCGCATGAAGCTCCCAGATCTAAGGGGTATGTTTACTAAACCATCTTAATGTTACCGGCGCTAGTTGCAGTGATAATGTGAAGAATGCCATATAAGGAGTGGGAGTTGCGGTCCTAAGGTAGCAAGAATCTGTATCGCACAATAGTGGGCGCTGTGGCACGTTAACGCGCGTTAACCCTAAGTTCATGCCAGGGCAGGGTTAGAAGCTTATAAAGATGTAGCCCACTGGTTACTGCAATGACTGGGGAGGCAGAGGTCATGTGTTTGATCCCACAGTGGAGTTATGTAAGAAGGCTGACTATGGCAATTCCTTTTAATCTAAATCAGTGCTGTCTGAGGCATTTCCTTTTTTAAGTTAAATCAGTGCCAGCAAAAACACCCTCACAGTGCCGTAACATATGGTGCCGCATAAGGCGCCCTATATGGCACTCCATAGGGCACATTATAAAGTGCCCTGTCTGCCAAGGCGCCTTCTAATGTGCCACATAGGGCGCTTTATAGAGTGCTTTATAGGGCGCCTGATAGGGCACCTTATGAGGTACCTTAAGGTTACAGCACTGTGAGGGTGCATTTTTCTGGCAGCACTGATTTAAATTAAAAGGAAAAGCCTCAGATAGTCTTATTAAATAACAACACTGCGGGATCAAACCCATGACCTCTGCCTCCACAGTCATTGACTTAACCAGTGGGCTACATTTCTATAGCTACTAACACACCCCTGGCTGGTCACAAAAAGACTGAAGGTCACCACACAAACTGTCTGCTGTGGTTACCAGGATAGGGTAAACCCCCCATACCCATGATGCACTGCACATGCAGATCAGCACTCTACAGATGATCACAAGATGCGGTATGCACCCCCATAGCACCTCGGCCTGGTAGGGGGAACTGACTGTGTGTGTTACTGGCACAGAGTAGCCAGTAGGTGGGGCGCCCAGCACCAGGTCTGCAGCACCAGGCTTGACTGAGATAGGCTATGCTGCAGGTCACCATCAGTGCCAGTGTGTGATAGGTAGTCCTTGCAGACACACCTAGGATACATCTGTGTTCATCTGTATTTCCCAGTCACGTTTAGCCCTTGTGGACTATGATGCACCCAGGATAGTACATATCCTATGTGGGTGCCATGGTCACATGTTATAGGTGAAGGGGATGTTTGGACCCAAAAGCGGATTATGTAGACTACCCAACCCACCTTCTGTGGCTCAGGGTGGGGGACAGGATCTCCCACCAACAGATCCACATTCTACATCTCTGCAATGGTGGCGGTAGAGGGGACCATCAACCCCAGTTCTGCTGGGAAATGGGCACCCCTACAGGGCAGTCAATGTAGATCTGTATGCATCTTATAAGGCAATGGCAGACAGGCAGAATGCTGGAAAAGCTCAGCTGTCCCCCCACTATCTGAAATTCACCAGCAGAGGGCAAAGTCAGTCTCGACTTGCTGCACCCTGCAAGGTGTTCCAGCCATACACATGCTAACTGCAGACAGTCTGCTCGCTAGTACATAGTGCATGTTCCTGGAGAAACTGTGTGCACCCAAAAATGGGATGTGAGCACACACACCAAGCAGGTATGTTAGTGATTAGACCACAGAAAAGAGGACCCATAAATCTCATATGGGGGGGGGGGGAGCTGTATAGTACTATGGGGGAACCTAGCCATGCCATGGACACTGCTCAGTCAGGGTGAGAGTGACCTCCCAGCATGACATGCTGTGGCCACCCTGTTCATGCAGGTGGTGGTTGGGCACTACAATGTCCCACCATTGCCCTATGCCCTGTGCAGATGCATCCTGCCCAGGCCACCCTGTCCGGGCCATACCCACAGTACCTTGCTCCTCATTATGCACATTGGCATGCTAACACTGGAAACAGTGCAAGCAGTGTGGGCTCAGTGAGGTGTAGGCAGCCACAACACACTGGATAGACAGACACACACTCCCACACCTATGCCAGCATTGTGCAAATATAGAGGTTTGTGGCAGCCCTGCCCACCACACCAGTCCTGGGCACAGTGCAGGCATGGCTATGGTACGCAATACTGTTGGGGTCACTCCCCGGGTTGGTAAACACTGTCAGAAACCAAAACTGAAACACATTCCACAGATATCAGAAAGGTTGTTATGATGCAACTCTGTCAACAAATTGTGTTTAACTTAGGATTTGTTATCTGCCATTAATCATAGCAACCTTTTGATATTTGTGTAACGTGTTCCCAAGTTTAGGGCGGCATTGCTAAGGTATGCAGGTGCTAGTATTGGGAGATGCTGCTCCACGCAGGGCCCAACAGCCTGACTCTCCATGAGGCTTTGGATAGTGGAGCCTGTCGGTGTGGGTGTTTGTGCCCTTGTGCAATGGCTGGGACACTGTAGTGCCCGACCACCACCTGCACGGACAGGGTGGCCACAGAATGTCATGCTGGGAGGTCATTCTCACCCTGACTGAGCAGTGACCACAGCATGGCTAGGTTCCCCCATAGTGCTATACAGCATTTTTCTCAAGTGATATTTATGGGTTTTCTTTTCTGGGGTCCAGTCACTGACATACGTGCTTGGTGTGTGTGTGTGTGTGTGTGCTTCCATCCAATTTTTGGGTGCACACAGTTCCTCCAGAAACATGCACTATGTGCTAGCTAGCAGACTGTCTGCAGCTAGCATGTGTATAGCTGGAACACTGTGCAGTGGGTAGAGACTGACTGTGCCCTCTGCTGGTGAATGTCAGATAGTGGTGGGTGGCAGCTGAGCTTTTCCAGCATTCTGCCTGTCTGCCATTGCCTTATATGATGTGTAGAGTTCTGCATTGACTGCTCTGTAGGGGTGGATCTGTTGGTGGGAGATCCTGTCCCCCACCCTGATCCCCACAGAGGGCAGGTTGGGTGGTGCTACATAATCCGCTTTTGGGTCCAAACACCCCCCTTCACCTATAACATGTGACTATATGGCACCCACACAGGATATGCACTATTCTGGGTGCATCATAGTCCACAAGGGCTAGACGTGACTGGGAAATACAGATGGACACAGGTGCAACCTAGGTGTGTCTGGAAAGACTACCTAACATGAACTAGCATGGATGGGGACCTGCCGCACAGCCTATCTCAGGCAACCCAGGTACTGCGGACCTGGTGCTGGGTGCCCCACCTCACCCTCAGAGTGAGCACAGGACCCGCACAATGTCACGGTCTGTAGCTACTCTGTGCCAGTAACAAACACGGTCAGTTCCCCCTACTAGACTGAGTTGCTGTGGGGGTGCATACACCATCTTGTGATCAGCTGTAGACTGCTGATCTGCATTTGCAGTGCATCATGGGTACGGGTGGGTTTACCCTATCCTGGTAACCACAGCAGACAGTTTGTGTGGTGACCTGCAGTCTTTCTGTAGCCAGCCAGCGGTGTGTTAGTTGCTATGGAGATGTAGCCCACTGGTTAATTCAATGACTGTGGAAGCAGAGATCATGGGTTTGATCCCACAGTGGCCTTATATAATAAGTCTGTCTGAGGCTTTTCCTTTTAATTTAAATCAGTAATGCCAGCAAAATGCACCCTCACAGTGCTGTAACCTTAAGGTGCCTCATAAGGTGCCCTATAAAGCGCCTTATAGGGCACATTAGAAGGCGCCTTGGCGGACAGAGCACTTTATAATGTGCCTTATGGAGTGCCTTATAGGGCGCCTTATGCGGCACCTTATGTTACAGCACTGTGAGGGTGTTTTTTCTGGCAGCACTGATTTAACTTAAAAAAGGAAATGCCTCAGACAGCACTGATTTAGATGAAAAGAAATTGCCTCAGACTGCCTTCTTACATAACACCACTGCAGGATCAAACCCATGACCTCTGCCTCTGCATTCATTGCAGTAACCAGTGGGCTACATCTTTATAGTTGCTAATACTACGCTGGCATGAACTTAGGGTTAATGTGTGTTAACGTGCCACGGCACTCATTATCTCATGATGCAGATCCTTGCTACCTTGCCGTCTGAACGCCCACTCCTTATATGGCATTCTTCACATTATCGCTGCAACTTGCGCCAGTAACATTAAGACGGTTTAGTAAACATTCCCCAAAGATCCTGACAACTGGAAAAATCAATAAGTTCATCATTGATGGAGAAGAAGTTGAAATAGTTGACAACTTTAACTTATTTGGATAAAACATCAATAAAGAAAGGACTAGCAGTCAAGAAATCCGCTGACATATTTCTCTTAGCAGAATGGCTATGAAGGACCTAGACAAGATTCTCAAGAGCAGAGATGTCTCTCTCCAATCAAATATTTGACTTGTCCAGGCCATGGTATTTTCAATAATGTCATATGGATGTGAAAGTTGGACAGTGAAAAAGAAACACAGAATGGCACACAGTGATCAAGGTGAAGTCACACCATAGAGCGATACCAAACATTATGATATTCCTTGCTTTAGTCTCTATTCTTTTAATAATGATTGCTAACATTCATTCTGTTTGCTTTTTTGGCTGCCGCTGCAAATTGAATAGAAAATTTCAATGTACTGTCTACGACCTTGCGGAATTTGGGGGTCACCAGCTCATCTCCTCCCTCATCTGACGTTCCATCTGTATACTCCGTCAGCTTAGCACAGTGCGTTCCTACCTGCCTCCCTCTTTACTGGTCACGCTTACAATATCACTAGTCCAATCTCACCTCGACTACGGCAATGTTGTCCTGGCTGGTGTTCCACAATTCCAGCTCTGTCATCTTCAGCTTATCCAAAACACTGCTGCTCGCCTCCTCACCCACGCCTCTCACATGGACCACGTTACTCCTCTTCTCATCCAGCTCCACGGGCTCCCATTGAAATATCGCTTTCAATGCAAGATTCTCACTACAGTCCATAAGACCAATAACACTGCTAACCCCCAAAATCTTGCTGATCTTATCCATGTCCATCTCCCTCCCCTTGCCCTCCATACAGTCCACAACGACTGTTTGGCCCTCCCTTCTCCTGCCCGAGCCCGTCTTGAACACATTCACTACTCTGGCTTCTTTTTCTTTGGGCCAGCCCTGTGGAAGTCCCTCCCCCCCTCACTTCATGCTGAACATTCATACCCAAGGTTTAAGTCCCTACTGAAGGCCCACCTCTTCTGTCAGGCATTTGACTTACCCTCCACTCCCCCCATCTAATTGGTTGTGTTACTCTGTCTATTCTCCGCTCTTTGGGTGCTCTACTCTCTTGCCTTTCCTATCAGATATTGGCATTCCCTTCCTTTTCAAACTGCATCCTGTTATTTATTTATTGTAAACTGCCCTGATGCGGTCAAGCATACAACATAATAAAGATAAAGATAAAAGAAGAAAATTGATGCCTTTGAATTATGGTGCTGGCGACGAATACTGTGTATATCATGGACTGCCTGAAGAACAAACCAGTCAGTACTAGAGGAGATCAAACCTAAGCTTTCCTTAGAAGTTCAGATGACAAGACTTTGACTTTCATACTTTGGACACATCCTGTGAAGAGAGAGATCATTGGAGAAAGACATAACGCTTGGCAAGGTAGAAGGTCACCGTAAAAGAGATAAGATGGATCGATACAATAACAGTAGCTATGGATATCACTCTATCAACAATGAACCTCTTGGCTGAAGACCAAACAAAGTTTAAGTTAACTATTGTGGCAAGGAGAGAGTAGTGCCACCTAGAAAAGCAGGAAACATTGAAGGTTTTACCTTGGCTGGGGGGATGGGCACATTAGAAAACACTTGTCAGAGAAAACCCAGGGTTAGAAGTTCACAGCAGAAAAACCCCAGGGTTGATAGTCAGTGGGCCAAAACTAGTGTTGAGTCATTCCCACGTTACACACCAGATAGGAATCAGAGAAGCAGGTACTCGGAGGAGGAGCCTGCAAGGGAGTTCCCTTGTCACGTAGCTGCTTGTAAAGAAGGGCAGACAGAAACGGGGAGGAGAAGGGAGAGAGAGAGGAGAGCAGATGAAGAGAATCACCTGTCTTACCAGCACGAGGATTCTGAACCTGACTGGAACAAGGCTCCCAGGCTCTATGCTGAGAGGAAGGGAAGACCTGAAGCCAGATTCGCTCCCCAGGAGAAAGGGAAATACTGCTGCTCTCCAGGAAGAAATACTCACAGGCCAGGCAGCTGCTGTTGCGAGGCCCAGAGATACACTGCTAGTGCAGTGAAACCACAATGCAGGTTAGTGGGCAAGCTAAACCCTGTATTTGAAAGAAGCTTAAAGAAGGCACAAGAAGGCAGAACTTTTACCCAGGCAAAACCCTTGCTGGAACCTAGATGCAGGCATTGCTCTGCTAGGGAAGCTTCCAAAGCAAGAACTTTTTATAGAGCCCGAAGGAGGTCTGACCTGTCCTCTGATTACAGCTCAGAAGAGGGTTTTATTGATAGAAGGCCTGTATATAAAACTGTGCAAGTTAAGCATCAAACCAGGAGAAAGCCTAGGCCCAAAACTGAACACAGGGACAGTTCTTCAGATGAGGAGGAGATTACCTGTAGACATTTACATGAAAGGAAAGGAACTTTTAAACCACGGCTTTTGAAACCCCATGAGCTTTTACTTAAAGGGGAGAAACCTATTAGGTGGCCAAGACTGAAGAAACTGTTAATGTATGGGACTAATACCATTCCAGTTAAGAGTCCAGAACCACTACCTGAGAGTCCTCCAGAGAGCATGGAAATTGACTCTTTCAAAGGGGATTCAGATCCTTCAGTCACTGACATGGAATGTGATTGTTGCACTGTATGTGAATAACTGTTAAGAGGGAAAATACCTTTTGTAAGAGCTAAGAAGAAAAGCTTGTTTAAAAGACTTTATTTTTGACCTGACAAAGTTTGCATATATTTTCTTTGGGAGGAGTATCCCTACTTTTGTTTTCCTGTGGACATTACCTGTTGTGAGTCTCTGAGAACCCAAATAAAAATCTGTGATCTTTAACCAACGGCTCAACTACAAATTCTTATACAACCTCAAGGTTAAGGTGCAGCGCCTCCTGCTGGTCAAGCTATCTGGCACAGGGGCGGGGCTCACACTATCCAGAGGGTCACCAGAAGTTGACACCGACTCAATGGCACTTAACAACAACATAGACTTTCCTCCCAGGAATATGTCCAAACACTTTAAAATCCAGCTATACTACCTGCTTTCACCACATCCTTTGGCAATGAGTTCCAAAGCATAATTAAAAGTTGAGAAAAAATATTTTCTCACATTTAAATATACTACTTTGTAGCTTCATGGCATGTCCCCTAGTCTTTGTACATTTGAAAGAGTAAATAATTGACTCAGATTGACCTTTTTCACTCCACTTGGGATTTATTGACCTCTATCATATCTCTCCTCAGCTGTCTCTTCTTCAAGTTGAAGAGCTCTAACTTCTTTAGCCTTTCCTCATAGGACAATCGTTCCATCCTCTTTATCATTTTGGTACCTTTTCTAATGCTGCTATATCTTTTTTGAGATGTGGAGACCAAAATGGCACACAATTATCAAAGTGAAGTCACACCATAGAGCAATACCAAAACATTATGATATTCCTTGCATTATTCTCTATTCTTTTAATAATGATTGCTGCTAACATTCATTCTGTATGCTTTTTTGGAGCCGCTGCACATTGAATAAAAAATTTCAATGTACTGTCTATAGTCATGCCTAGATATTTTCCTGGGTGGTGAGTCCTAATAAGGAACTTAATATGGTATAGTTTTGGTTATTTTGAGTGATTTTGCATTTGTCCATATTAAACTTTATCTGCCCTTTAGATACCTAGGGGTATGTTTACTAAACCGTCTTAATGTTACCGGCGCTAGTTGCAGCGTTAATGTGAAGAACGCCATATAAGGTAGTGGGCGGTCCGGAGGCAAGGAAGCAAGAATCTGTATCGCGCGATAGTGGGCGCCATGGCACGTTAATGCGCGTTAACCCTAAGTTCATGCCAGTGCAGCATTAGATGCTATAAAGATGTAGCCACTGGTTATTGCAATGACTGTAGAGGCAGAGATCATGGGTTTGATCCCACAGTTGTGTTCTGTAAGAATGCTGTCTGAGGCATTTCCTTTTTTAAATTTAAATCGGTGCTGTCTGAGGCATTTCCTTTTTTAATTTAAATCAGTGCTGCCAGCAAAAGCACCCTCACAGTGCCATAACCTAAGGTGCCTCATAAGGTGCCCTATAAGGCACTCCATAGGGCACGGTATAAAATACCCTGTCCGCCTAGGCACCTTAAAATGTGCCCTAAAGGACGCCTTATGAGGCACCTTAGGCTACGTCACTGTGAGGTTGCTTCTGCTGGCAGTACTGATTGAAATTAAAAGGAAAAGCCTCACACAGCCGTATTAAATAACACCACTGTGGGATCAAACCCATGACTTTGGCCTTCACAGGCATTGAAGTAACCAGTGGGCTACATCTCCATAATATCTGACATACTGCTGGCTGGCTACAGAAAGACTGCAGGTCACCACACAAACTGTCTGCTGTGGTTACCAGGATAGGGTAAACCCACCTGTACCCATGATGCACTGCACATGCAGATAAGCAGCCTACATATGATCACAAGATGGGGTATGCGCCTCTATAGCACCCTGGCCTGGAAGGGGGAACTGACCGTGTGTGTTCCTGGCACAGAGTAGCTACAGACTGTGACATTGTGCGGTTCCTGTGCTCACTCTGAGGGTAGGTGGGGTGCCCAGCACCAGATCCGCAGCACCTGACTTGGCTGAGATAGGCTATGCTGCAGGTCTCCATCAGTGCCAGTGTGTGATAGGTAGTCCTTGCAGACACACCTAGGATACACCTGTGTCCATCTGTATTTCCCAGTTGTATCTAGCCCTTGTGGACTTTGATGTACCCAGAATAGTGCATACACTGTGTGGTTGCTATGGTCAGATGTTATGAGAGGAGGGTGGTGTTTGGCCCAAAAGCAGATTATGTAGCCTCACCCAACCCACCCTCTGGGGGACAGGATCTCCCACAAACAGATCCATGTTCTACATCTCTGCAATGGTGGCAGTAGAGGGGACCATCAACCCCAGTCCTGCTGGGGAATAGGCACCCTACAGCGCAGTCAATGCAGATCTGTACGCATCACATAGGGCACTGGCAGACAGGCCTGGAAAAGCTCAGGTGCCCCTCACCACTATCTGACATTCACCAACACAGAGCACAGTCAGTCTCGACCTGCTGCACCCTGCAAGGTGTTCCAGCCATACACATGCTAACTGCAGACAGTCTGCTCGCTAGTACATAGTGCATGTTCCTGGAGGAACTGTGTGCACCCAAAAATGGGATGTGAGCACACACACCAAGCAGGTATGTCAGTGATTGGGCCCCAGAAAAAGGAACACATATATATGACTTGAGAGAAATATTGTATAGCACTATGGGGAAACTAGCCATGCTATGGTCACTGCTCAGTCAGGGTGAGAGTGACACCCCCTCCCCCAGCATGACATGCTGTGGCCACCCTGTCCATGCAGGTGGTGGTCGGGCACTACAATGTCCCAGCCATTGCCCTATGCCCTGTGCAGATGCATACTGCCAGGCCGCCCTGTCCGGGCCATACCCTCAGTACCTTGCTCCTCATTATGCATATTGGCAGGCTAACACTGGAAACAGTGCAAGCATTGTGGGCTCAGTAAGGTGTAGGCAGCCACATAACACTGGATGGACATACACACACTCCCACACCTATTTCAGCATTGTGCAAATATAGAGGTGGTTGGCAGCCTTGGCCGCCACACTAGTCCTGGCCACAGTGTAGGCATTGCTATGGTACTCAGTACTGTTAGGGTCACTCCCCAGGGTGGTAAACACTGTCAAAAACAAAAACTGAAACACACTCCACAGATATCAGAAAGGTTGCTATGATGAATCTCTGTCAACAAATTGTGTTTAACTTAGGATTTGTTATCTGACTTTAATCATAGCAACCTTTTGACATATGTAGAATGTGTTTCCAAGTTTAAGACAGCATTGCTAAGGTATGCAGGTGCTAGTATTGGTACATGCTGCTTCGCGCAGGGCCCACCAGCCTGACTTTCCATGTGCCGTTGGATAGTGGAGCCTGTGGATGTGGGTGTTTATGCCCCTGTTGGCCGCTGCTCTAGGGCAGAGGTTCCCAACTCCGGTCCTGGTGGGCCAAACACGGTTCAGGTTTTCATGCTGTCCCTAATGAATATGCATGAGCTACATTTGCATACAATGGGGTGGTGCATACAAATGCATCACAGGCATATTTATTAGGGACAGCATGAAACCTGATTGGTGTTTGGCCCTCCAGGACTGCAGTTGGGAAGCTCTGCTCTAGGGATTGCACATGTTTATGGTGTATGTGCCCTGTAGGGTAAAATATAGGCGTTTATGGTGTGTTTATTTTATCTGCAATAAAGGTTCCATCTTTATTACCATGGTTTAAAATATAGGGATGTGGTCTGCAGGAGCCACAACTGGGACTTGAACCTGTGACTTTCTGCTCCTGAATATACTGGCTGTGTGTACTGCATCAAACTGTTGTCAAAGAGGCAGATCATTCCCTGGAGATACCATGACTGTTCATCAGACAGACCTTGTCTGTTGCAGTGCATGGCACCCACCTAAACAGGGCTTAGTTTTGGTCTGCTGTGGGCAGATGCCACTGCCCCCTCCACCACCAGCACCCCTCGGCCACCATGCTGACATGCCCTTGTACCGGTGTTGCTGGTGGTGCGCAGTCCCAGGCCATACAGTGTGCCGATAAGCGGCTGCCTATGGTGCTTGATATGGGGTAGGGGTGCCTACCTAGACATCCACGCTTCTCCCCGGCACCGCCTGACAATGTTATGTGCCCTTTGGGGGACTTGCTGGGTACTGTCCCCTGGGACACTGTGGAACACACACTTGTGGACATGTTTGCCCTTGGTCAGTTGCTGTCTTGCTGGTTTTCTGTTTTGACATTCCTATGTGTCACCTAGGCATCTGCCTAGTCCACCCTGTGCCCTAGCTGGCCCACTGCATGTGCTGCCCGCTGCACCCTGTACTCCATTTACACCATCACCATAGTGCCCTTTTCTACGTGGCTACTCTGCTGTTGCTGCACATGTGAAAGTCACATAATTAAGCTGCCAATATACACCACAGCAAACCCCCATCAACACTATAAATGTTGGAATATTCACTTTGTGGGGGGAATCAGAATTGACCCTTCCAAAAGTGACATCTTCCTTTTTATTCGTTATGGGTAGTGTTGATTACCATTTATCAATGTTTTTTCTATTGGCCAGCTCGGTGTTTTGTGTTTCTATTTTGATTCTGGTCATTATCTCTCTGGTTTTTGCATGTTTTGTTACTGCACATGTATCACTACTATCACTTATCTGGGTCTCCCTGCCTTTGCTGTACATTGATGACTGAACTGGTTTCTCTCTCTTGCAAATGTGCCTCTAACGCAAGATTTTCAGTGGCATTAATTTTCAGTCCCTGATTTCACAGCGTTATTGTGCCTGGGGTCTCTCCCCGCCCACTCTCCGACCATTGACCCCTTATCTCTGCCCTCTGGGGAGCCTTACTCCACCCTCTGCACACCTTAATGCTGCCAGAGACGTTATCGCGCAATATGTGATGTTATCGCATGGTAATGCACCATTATCGCGCGATAATGTCACTTATCGCGTAAAAACATCGCCGCTGTGATGTTAGTGCTGTTTAGTAAACATACCCCCTAGTCTCCCAGTCTCACAAGGTCCTCCTGCAATTTCTCACAATCTGCATGTGATTTGAATAATTTGGTATCATCTTTGAATCTAATCACCTCACTTGTTGTTCCCAGTTCCAGATCATTTATAAATATGCTAAAAGGCACTAGTTCCAGTACAAATCCCTGGGGTATGCAACTCTTTATCTTCCTCCATTTAGAACATTGTTTGTATCTCTCAATCAGTTTCCATTCCACAACAGGACATTGCCTCTTACGTAGGCCCAGCACTATCCTTAGGTGTACTAAATGATGGCTTGGAGGTCTGGACTTCTGGGGTTGCCTACTGCCATCAGGGGCAACGGCAAGGAAACCGCAACACAGCACTCACCTAAGGCTCTGGTTTATTCATGCCTTCAAAGAAATGATCAGATTAGTGAGGCAAGACTTCCCTTGGTTAAATCCATGTTGACTTTCATCCAGTAAGCCATGTTTGTCCATATGTTCAGTAATTCTATTCTTTATAACGGTTTCCATCATTTTGCCTAGCACTGACATTAGGCTCACTGCCCTGTAGTTTCTTGGATCACCCCTGGATCTTGATGGTGTCACAATAAAGCTCAGCCGCGCAATTGGCAAGTCGGCCTCGGGTTTTGTCCCCCCTCCCCCCATCCCTTATCCCCCCCCCCCCCAAAGTCACCACACTTCACCAAGCTTTTCTTTCCACAACACAATTTTGTTTATTCATTAGAATGGACATTAGCAGCATAAAACTGTTGGCCACAGCATGCACCTAACACTCAGCAAAACACTGTACACAATTCCTTTCCGGCACCACCTGCCTTTCTGCCCCCTCGAGAGACACAGCCAATATCCCACAGTCCCTGTAAGTGGCTGGAGGAAAATTTGTCGTAAAAGCTTTTTCCTCAGTCCTTAGTCCTCTCCATATCCTTGAGGAGAAAAGATGTTGCGCCCGCCGTTCAAGCTGACCTCGCAACCCTTTTTCCTTGCTTTACCCCCCGTCCCGCCATCAAAGCGAGGCAGGGGCCATCTGAGCGGTGTTCTTGTTGCCTTGTCAATCTCTCCGGGGGAAGGTCCATGTTTCTCTCCTGCAGCTCTCCCCCTTTACTCAAAACCTGGGCTGTGTTCTCTCTCATCGGGGCCGTTTTTTCTGCCCTCTCTTCCCGCATGCTGTGACAAAATTCCCTCCTTTTCACCCTTTTGCTAATTGGGTGGGTTGGGAGGGTGTCCTTCTCCTCTAGGAAGGGGGGGGGGATGGTGAAAGAGGCCGAGCCAGCGCCGAACACGCTGTTTTATCTGTTGCCTCCCAGCCCGCCCTCGCCGCCCCCCACCCTCCCCGCCCCCCAGTCCCTCGGCCCGCCAATGGGCGCCTGTGCCCAGCCACGGTAATTCGCGACCGGGTCTGATCTGTGAGAAACCTCTTTCATAATCACTTGATGAAATTGGAAAGATGCCAACAGAAATAATTTTTCTGGAAGATTTTTCTCCTGCAGATAGTCTTGGAATCCATGATTCTTCTCCCTTTCATTCATTCATTCAGAGTCTTTTGGACACATTTCTTATTTCTGTTCCATCAAAAGTTATTTCTATTGCATCAAAGCTTCTGACTATTCTCTAGCCACTGTTTATGATCTAGCACTTTGGCCCATTTAGATAGATCAGCTTCTTAATCATCAAGCAGTCTCTTTTCTACAGAGATTTTCAGGTTTTCGTAGAATGCATTTGGACAGATTGAAATATCCTCTTTTCTATTTTTTTCTATGGAGGTCAATCCCTTGGAATATAAGACTACTAGCAGCAGTAATGGACCTTTTGTAATATGGTCCAGAATTTTCTTGTCTCGCTTCAAAAAATTGAACAAGACCTTTAATCCTGTTGCTTACTCCATGTTATATTCTTGTAGGTCTAGGCTTAGTTCAGACAGCAGTTGAAGTGCATCACACATCAATCCTAACTCTAATACCACTTCTAAGCAGCTCTTTATACATGCTTCTATCATTCCTGTCTCTAGTACAATCCTTAGCTTCTTCAAAATGAAGTATCAGTGCTCCATAATCCTTCCATACTGCAGAAACTGATTGAAGGCTAGTTGTTACCCAATGGGTGCTTAAAATTCATCCAGTTTTCAAACGTTGTATTTGCACATAATTCTAATTCTCTACCATTTCTTGGTGACGCATGGTACAGTACATATAGCTTATATATGAATGATTTGAAATTATTAATTCTTGAAACAGCTTTTACAGCATCATGGACTGATAGCTCTGATCTGTGATTAGCACAATGCCATACAGCAACTGAGGGAAATTTGTATTTTAAGTCATTTTCTTAATTCCACCACAAGCTCAGGACATTACAGTTGCTCCTTCACAGCTCAAAAATGAAATAACCCCACAAGTCTTCTGTCATACCAATAGACTAGAGATGATGAAGCAAATAGATGAAGATTTATTTTGCTGTTACATCTTCTAATTCAATCAAAATAAGATTTACTGGTGTAGGCATTTCACAATTGGAGATAAATGCTTGGACATACACACTCAATGTGGCTTTTTGACTAAGGGGAATGTTTACTAAGCTGCTCTAGCTGGTAATGCGGGGTTGAGCATGTGCTAATGGTCCATAATATCAGTTAGCATGTGTGCTAAACAGAAAGCATGAGGGTAGTTCCAAGCAATCTGAGTAGCATGCAACAGGGTGGGCTAGGAATGGAACATGGGTGTGTCTGCACATCACAGTTAGCACGAGGGCCAACACCATGCATTTGCTCTCAATGTGGCAGTTAGTGCAGGTGCACTTAATGCCACCTTAGTAGGTGGTGTTAAGTACATCCACATTGCTGCTGGTGCACATTAGGGTGCGAAGCAATGTGGTATCCTCTGGGGCCATTTTGTACATAGCATCAGGTAGGACATGACATTTGCACGATACCTGCACAACCCTAGTACACTTTAGTAAAAATTACCCTGAGTGGTGTTGTTTCAGCAATTATTAATGATATTTTACTTTTAGAATTTACAATTTGTGAAATACACTATTTCTCATTCCACTAGCAATATGATGAACTATGTTGATGCACCCATTCGTAGGGTGAAGTATGTGAACCCTGTCAACACCGCTAAGTTTCTATACATCTATTTCAGTTTCACAGTTATTAAAGTATTGGTTCTTTTTTGCCGCTTTGTAAACCATGTGAAATATCTTTGCAGTTCTCTCTTTCTCATGATTGAGTGAGTTTGTACATATATTCTGTAGCATCTCTTTATTGGCTTCTGCCAGCAGCCTCAACACAGCTTTATGAAAACTTTCCTTGTGGTCAAATAATTTCTTCCGTAGGGATGCTAACTGCTGCTGTCATATTTCACCAAAAGAAGTCATTTCATTATTGGTCCATTATATTTATATTTTCATCCCCATCTTTTTCTCAGTGCCAAGCATTCCTACCTTTTGGCATGGCCTACAACCAAGTTTTTTTTATTTTGAATAGCTAGCCAGTCATATTTTTGGCAGAATTTGTTTTTCTGCTCTAAAGTCCAGCAGCTAGGCCAATGATTGTCGTCATTTTGCTCTTCAATAACAACTGAGCCCTGAGAAAACTGAATACTTTTAAAATAATTTTTATTTCCCAACACAGAATAAAGCTGCAATGCAGTTTAAAGTCAACTTTATTGTAATCTTTCACCCATAATAATTAAAAATCAGCAACTTGCTTGTTCTGTAAAATTCATTTTTTAACTTTATCCACATCCTTATCAACTCTTGTACTCATTATTGAATAATCCCATCTATCTTCACTGATATCAGTTATGCCTCGAAAACAGTGACACTGTATGTTTTAGACGGTCTAAACCAGTAGTTCTCAAACTTGGGGGTATGTTTACTAAGCAGAGGTAGCGGCTTCTGTGCGATATCAGGATACATTTAGGGGGAATGGTTAGGAAACACAAGGGAGCTTAGGGGATCAGATCCAAAAGTGGCAATGAAGAGATGAGTGCTCAGCCAGGATTTGGGAAGGGCCAGAAAAGAAGCCTGATGTATAGACTCAGGTAGTTTGTTCTAGGCATAGGGAGCAGCAAGGTGAAACGAGCGACGTCGTCTGGATTGGGCAGTAGAAGAGAAGGGCACAGATAGAAGCAAACTGACAGAAATGCACAGTTCCTGAGGAGGGGTGTAGGGAGAGATACAGTAGTGCAGAGTAGCGGATTGAGTGCACTTATAGGCCATGGCACTGATAGGCCATAGGTATAGGAACTGCAATGTTAGTTTCGGGTTTGGTACAGTTGGTAAGGGTCCATCCTTAGCAGTTTAAAGCGTATTTGCAGAGATGACCAAGGCAGGAATCAATGGGGCTGGTTTCCTAATGCCAAGTACCATGTAATGCAAAGGTATGTCCTGACATAGATGTTCATATTTACATTCTCTTATACCATATTAGGGTGAATTGGGATTACCTAGCACTTTTCAGGGCCTGTAAGGGACTCATATGTAGTCTAGGTTGCAGCAGCAGTCTTTTCTCATTGGTATTTATGTCTAGTTTGCATCACCACACTAGTGTGAAGAGCAGCTTAGGACATGCATGTTTTTCCCAAGGGGAGTGGCATTCAGGGTACATTGCAGAGATGGGCAGGATCCAAAATGTGTAACTTTTCAGAATACAATGGGCATGGGGATATCCAAAACGTTTACTCATATCTGATAATATTGACAGAGGGGTGTGTTTCTCCATTATATCACATGACCCGTGACATTGTGCAGTTCCTGTGCTCACTCTGAGGGTAGGTGGGGCGCCCAGCACCAGGTCCGCAGAACCTAGCTTGACTGAGGTAGGCTGTGCTGCAGGTCCCCATCAGTGGCAGTGTGTGATAGGTAGTCCTTGCAGCTACAGCTGTGTCCATCTGTATAGCCCAATCATGTCTAGCTCTTGTGGACTATGATGTACCCAGAATAGTGCATGTCCTGTGTGGTTGCCATGGTCACATGTTATAAGAGAAGGGTGGTGTTTCGACCCAAAAGCAGATATTACATTAGCGCTCTTTAGTAAACATACCCCTTAGTGAAATAATCTTTTGTTAGCTTGAAATGCTATTTTGTGGGAGTGAAAAATTATTATATAAAGCTTCCCTACAGGAGCTCACCCTTCACGACTTCTTCCTCATCACTTCTTTATATTTATATTTTCTGAATGTCAACAGATCAATGGTCAGACCTAGCGACAAGCTATTTTTATAACATTGCATGCAAGCTATTTTTATAACATTTCATGAAATACAAGAGATCACAGAGAGAGGGAGAAAGGCATCTGTATTTGGAAAAACTTAGAGAAGCTAGCAAAGTAGTCAAGAAGGCAAAGATTCAAAAGGAGGAGGAATTAGCCAATGCAATAAAATGGGGGGGATAAGACATTTTTCAGATATATTAGTGAGAAGAGGAAGTGCAAAAGTGGTATTGTCAGACTCAAGGGTGCAGGGGGGGAATATGTAGAAGCTGATAAGGATAAAGCGGAATTGCTTAACAAATATTTTTGTTCTGTGTTCACAGATGAAGAACCAGGAGCAGGACCTCAGAAAACACCCACAAATAAGAACAGAAGTGAGGGACATCTTGAACAATTTTCAGAAGACTGTGTTCGTGAGAAACTAGCTCAACTTAAAGTAGACAAAGAGATGGGACCGGATGGGATACACTCTAGAATACTGAGGGAACTTGGGGACGTTCTAGCAACTCCACTGACTGACCTTTTCAATGCCTCGTTGGAGTCGGGAGTGGTGCCAAAGGACTGGAGAGAGGCTCATGTGGTGCCTTTACACAAAAGCGGAAGTAAGGATGTGGTTGAAAACTACAGGCCGGTTAGTTTAACTTCGGTGGTGAGTAAATTATTGGAAACGCTGCTGAAAGAGAAAATAGTGAGGTTTCTGGAGTCCAGCGGATTACAGGACCCGAGGCAGTATGGATTCACCAGAGGCAGGTCTTGTCAGACAAATCTGATTGATTTCTTTGACTGGGTGACCAGAGAGTTGGACTGAGGGAGAGCTCTAGATGTGGTGTATTTAGATTTCAGTAAAGCCTTTGACACTGTTCCTCACAGGTGACTTATAAACAAACTGAGCACCCTAGGGATGGACCCTAAAGTTACTGCTTGGGTTAGAAATTGGTTGGGTGGGAGGCGACAAAGAGTACAAGTAAATGGAGCTCACTCTGAGGAGAAGGATGTTACCAGTGGTGTGCCCCAGGGATCGGTCCTTGGTCCGATTCTTTTTAACATCTTTGTTAGTGATATAGCGGAAGGGCTGTCGGGTAAGGTTTGCCTCTTTGCAGATGATACCAAAATCTGCAATAGAGTAGACACCCAGGAAGGTGTAAATAACATGAGGAGGGATCTAGCTAAGCTTGAAGAATGGTCTAGAATTTGGCAGCTGGGATTTAATGTTAAAAAATGTAAGGTCATGCATTTGGGCTGCAGCAATCCAAGGGAGCAATACAGTATAGGAGGTGAAGTACTTTTGTCCACTAAAGAAGAGCTGGACCTAGGCGTGGTTGTGTCTGATGATCTTAAAGTAGCTAAACAGGTAGAAAAGGCGACGGCAAAAGCTAGAAGGATGCTTGGGTGCATACGGAGAGGAATGGCTAGCAGAAAAAAGGAGGTGATAATGCCTCTGTTTAAGTCTTTGGTGCGACCTCATTTGGAGTATGGTGTGCAATTCTGGAGACCGCACCTTCAAAAGGATGTGAACAGGATGGAGTCGGTGCAGAGGGTGGCTACTAAAATGATTAGTGGGCTTCATTATAAAGCATATGAGGACAGACTTAAGGATCTTAATATGTACACCTTAGAGGAAAGGCGGGATAGAGGTGATATGATTGAGATGTTTAAATACCTCCGTGGCATAAATGTTCAGGGAGAGAGCCTCTTTCAATTGAAAGCAAGTTCTGCTACGAGGGGACATGGGATGAGGGTGAAGGGAAATAGATTCAGGAGTGATATGCGGAAATATTTCTTTACAGAAAGAGTAGTGGATCCGTGGAATAGTCTCCCAGTGGAGGTGGTACAGATGAGGACAGTAACTGAATTCAAAAAAGCATGGGACCAACACAGAGGATCTCTAAAGGTAAAAAGTGGGCTGTTGTAGTTGTTGCACACACGGATGGGCTTTATGTGCATACTTTAGGCGGCCACTATTTTATAAGTGCACACATCAGGCTAATGGTGTATACTTGTGGTGTGAGCATGGACAGGGGCATGTCATACATTTATGCATAGAAATGATTAGAGATCATAACTTACGCTGGTTCTCTAGAACTCTAGGTGCGGGAATTAACACCATTCCTGATGTAAAGTACCCTTGCCTAGATTTAACATACATTTTTCGATACTTGTACCCATAATTTATAAAGAAAAGTGGGCTCTTGTTTTCTTTATAAGATAAGCCATATAGTGATGAAATTCAGCTGCTTTGAGGATAATTTTATAAGGGCTGGCTACATTTATTTGCATTTTAAGGCATGCCATGCCTAAATTAAGGTACACACATACGTTATAAAATAGGGGTATACATGGTTAAGAAGGTGCATTGAACTAGTCATGAGCACTTTTGCAGCTCCATGGCTGGTATAAATGCCTGCACCTAGATTTTGCAAGAACACGAGTAAATTATAGTTTTTCATAATTCACGCACGTAAATTTGCACCCTGCCAACATTCAGTCCAAACTCTGCCCCTGTGCATACTCACTGTAAAAATATATACCATCGGTCTGATACGCATATTTTCAGCATAGCAGCTGATTACATTACAATCAAAAGTGATCATTTACACACATAAATCACCCCCCTATACATATAGCTAAGTAGTTTAATTTAGGATAGCTTTTTTGCAGCCTTAGATTAAACTGCTTAACTAGATGGATAGTGACTGAATAAAAGTATTAAATATCCACTATGGGGGTAATTTTAAAAGCCCTAGTCATGATTTGGAGGTCCAAAGACATCTATGTGGACATCCAAATCACAGACACAACCCCGAAGCCATCTTACCAATGGCTTTTAAAGACGTTTCTGGTATGGGAACATCCAAATAGGGAAGGGGCATGCAATTTCAGAAATGTCGGGGATGTCTCTGGCACCCAGTGGTGTTCCCAGCTCCCTCAGCATCCCCTGCATGGCCAGTGTCATGATGCACCCCCTCCTCTTGTTGGGCCCACAAAGGCAGTGCAGCAAACTTACCATAAAGCTGGCTTGCCCCATTGCCTCCAGACCCAGCTGCTCTTCTATCCTTGGCTGCTGAATATCCCTGATCTTCTCCCTTACACCCCCTGATGCTAACTGCTTAGCATCGGGGCATGTCGTGGGAATTCTGGGGAGGAATGGAGGCAGCAATGGTCGATAACCAGGCAGCGGCGATATTGCATGCTACCTGGTTAGCAACCTGCAGCTAAAAGATAGGCAAGGCAAAAGCTCGCCTATATTTTAGCTGCAGCAGCTAACCAGCAGCATGCAATATCGCGCTGCCCGGATATCTAGTGCATTTGGGAGGCTGTGTGGCAAACCCAAATATTCATGCCTGGGCCGCATATGACCCTGTCATTGAATATTTGGATTACATGTTGGTGCACACGGCTATGCGCCGTAGAGGGTGTTCCAACGTGACGGTACATTGGGGGGGGGGGGATTCTTTTGCACTGTTTTTTTCTGTTTCACCTTTGGTATGAGTAGTAGATTTTTGGTGGATGCATGTTGATTTAGGGGTATGTTTACCAAACTGCAGTAATGTCATTCGCGTTAGGTTCTGCAGTAAAGGTACAGATACCCATACAAAGGCATGGGCGTTGCATCGTTACAGCAAGCTGTAGCAGCTAACACGCATTACAAGGTGCCTTAGACTAACGGGCATTACAAGGCGCCTTGTAAGGCACCTTGTAAGGCACCTTGCAAGGCACCTTGTAAGGCCTTGTAAGGTGCCCAGTAAGGTGCCATGTAAGGTGCCCAGTAAGGTGCCTCATAAGGCGCCCTATAGGGCCTCCTAGGCTAAGTGCCATACTAGGCACCCTTGGACAAGGCACCGCAGAAGGCACCCTGGGCTCTGGAACCATAGGTTAAGGCCTAACAAGGGTATGGTGTCCTAGGTTAGTGTGCCCTAGGGACTGCAAGGTGCCTCAGGATGACATGCATGACATGTGCGGAACAGAGACAGATGTAGCCCTAACACTAGATAGAGCACTCAGGAAAGGCAATGAACAGGTGAGTGAAGGAGGGAAAAGTGGGAGCCGCTGGACCTGCCATATCTACGGGCATCCCATGTGCCTGCCAGTCCTGATGACAAACATGGTGGGGCAGCTGTACCACAGCACAGGGTGTTGGCAATGTAAAGTACCGGATAAACAGTTGGTGGCAGACGATGGGAATACATGTCCCCCAGTGGAGGTGGAGGTGGCAGGATAGTTACAATGATGGGTGGACAGAGGAGTGGTGATGCCATGCAGATCAGGCACAGGTGAGGCAAGCATGAAGAGGCGCAATGCAGGAAAGGGTAGCAGTGCATGACATGGGGTGGCAGCCTGCACTGGCAGACAGGACTCTACACAGCTGATAGACGCAGATAGATGGACCGAGGGAATGTTGGCAATTGTGGCGAGGGTATTATGGGCTGGAAGCACAGATCTGCAAAAATATGAGCTCTACAGGCATGCACACTATTTGAGTAGGACAGGCATGAGATTAGGGAACAATGAGGAACTGAACCCATGAACACTGCCAAGAATGGCATTGTATTAACCAGTAGGCTATAACTCCATGGTGTATGTCACAGCAATGTCTGGGTACAGAAGGATTGCACATCACCGCACAAACTGTCTGCTCTGAGTGCCAGGATAGGGTAACCCCACCAGTACCCATGATGCAATGCACATGCTGAATAGCAGTTTACAGCTGATCACCAAATGGGGTCTGCACCTCTCCAGTACCTCAACTTGGAAAGACGAACTGACAGTGCATGATACTGGCACAGAGTAGCTACAGACCATGCCATTGTGCAGGTTCTGTGTTCTCCCTGAGGGATAGGATGGGTGCCCAGCACTAGGTCCGCAGTACATGTGGTGCTAGAGATAGGTCCTGCTGTACATCCCCATCACTACCAGTGTGTGACAGGTGTTCCTTGTAGTGCAGCCAAAGGTAATTTGGTGTTCATCTGTATCCTGCAGTCACATGTGGCCCTGTGGGAGCAGACTCCAGCCAGATTGGTGTGTACCCCGTGTTAGGGTCTGGCTGACATGGGCAGCTGTTATCAGGGCAGAGGAGTTCCTAGAATTGCATGAGGTGTGTATAGTAGTGTTTTTATAGGTCACAGTGGTATACACTACATACCCCAAAGAGTCCACATCACCCTTTTTGTAGGTAAAGAACAGGTGCCCCCGCATGTAACGTTACCGCAGTTTAGTAAACATACCCCTTAGTGTTTCTGGATAACTCAGTATCGGGCCCTTAGTCATTTACATCCATAAGAAGCCACTTATGCTCTTAAATAATCTCTTATAAAGTACTGACTAGCCTAGAAGTACATGTGTTGTTTGCATTTCATGTACTTTCACTGTGAGCAAATGCATGGGTGGAGTTTTGGTGGAGGATAGGTGGAGCATCCAAGTGCATATATTGATTACAGAATAGTATAATTTATGCTTGTACTTGCAAGTAGTAAGCACAGGCATTTGCACCAACTCTAGGTTTGTTGTAAATATCTGTGCTTTAACTTCATGGGTGCTTTCTGCCACTTATAAGCGGGCATGACACAACATGGGATGAGGCCTGCCATAACATGGAGGTGGGCCCCCTGAGGAGAGAAAATTGGCATCAGGCTGCACCCCTTCCTCCCAGCTCCTTCCCCTGATTTGGCATGAAACGTTTGCACCAATTCAGCTGATCCATCACGATATGGAGCATGAGGGGGGAGGCATCGGTGGATGGACTTGGCGGCAATAAAGAGTCAGAGTTCTCAATCGTCTGGCTCTTTTTGAGTGATCTTACATGTTACATGTATCTGGCTAGATATCCGGAGAAAGAAGACTGCAACTGCACAAATGGAGCACCCTAGAAGTCCTGGGATGAGCTGCCGAGGAAGGCTGCTTCCCAAGTCCACTGCAAGTTAGAAAGCAGAGCAGGAGCCAGCTCTGCATTGAGGCCCAATAGCATCCCTGTGGGGTAGGTTTCAGGCAGGCTCTGCAGAGATCAGAGTGCTTCTCTGCTAGAACTGGCATAGTCTACTGGTGCATGCCCTCTTAAAGGAGCAAACACCAGAGTTCCAGAGTTTGCAGAATTGTCTACTATAATGCCCAGGAAGCCTGCAGCCTGAGCACAGATTATGATGTAGGCACATACCACACAGGCTCTGGAGGATCTTAGCTGCTTGAGCCTCTCACCCATGGTCAGACTAAGATCCCAGGTAGAGGACACAGAAATCTACTTCAACACAGGAATGACCATGGCAGCACAATAGAGTCCTGGAGCCGAGCCCACTCGTATGTCCATAGCCCACGGCTCCTTTGCAGGCAAGGGACCTCTCCATGCATCCCAGAAGATAGAAGAAGCTCCTAGAGAGGCACATAGACACCTCAGATACCTCATTTACCTGCAGAAGGGTCCCCTTGGCCAGAGAGGTAGAGGTTGTGGCTTTACCTCAGAGGCAAGATCCCACCCATGAGCAACCTAATGAAGAGCATGCCCTCTCCCATCATTTACCCAAGTAAATGAGCTCCATGCATCACCTGATCCATGTGATGATACCAGTGCAAGGTCCAACAAACAGCATGATGGCAGGACCCTGCCAACAAGAGAAACAGATTTGTGACTTCCAGTCACAACTAATCAGTACAGTGGGAACATTAGTATCATGGAAGATTGAGATACAAGAGGTGAAAGATATCACCAGACAGCGACACATGCAGTCACTCCTCTAGCTGAACAACATCAGAGCATCACAGTACATCATGACAAGTTGGAAGCTGTCGTAGCCCCTCATTGCAGTCAATGTGCCACAGGTGACATAGCCATTCGCCAATTCTGTACAAATGACATTATCCCTGATACCATCATGACCAGTCCTCTACAGATGACTACAGGTTGAGAACACAATTATGATCCAGACAGTAGAGCACAAAGTGTTCATCACGCCACCTATCAGCATCACTATCATCCTTGCAGGATCAACTGGCAGTTGTTCTGGACCCACAACCACAAGTCCACCAAGCGATTGCCAATCACACCCCTCATTGCCCATGCCATGTATCACTACTCAGTGCAATCACACAAAAGAACCTGGCTCCCCCTGAGCCCCACCTCTGCTACCTTCACAGACCATACAGCAGGCAAGTACGGGACAGTGGAAGCACAGTTACCCCCGGCATTGAATGGGGGCAACGGTACATCAAAAGAAGGTGAGTATGCTGTGGAAAGCGGTGTAAACCCAATGCTTCTGCCCATGTGATACTTGTTTTGCCAGTTGCTATGGTTGGGGGAAAGCCCAAAAAGAACTGCTGCACTACAGAAACAGAAAGAGAACTTGAAGATCCTGCTTCTTCTCTGCTTCCAGCTCCTCCTCTACATCTTCCTCATTCATCTTGCTCGGTCAAGGCTAAGCTAGCAAGAAGAGCATACAGTGCTCTCTCATGTCCCGCAATGGAGGTTACCGAATTGTGGGAAAATGTCCCAAAATCCCTTCACAAAAAGTGATCAGAAGTGATATATTTAAACTTCTCAAAAGGAGGAAGAGATGGAATGCCAAGAAATATGCTAAATTAGGAGATTTGCCTCACAACAGCAACAATCCAGTACTGCAGAACATCCTCAACTGGGTGCTTACATATGCTTGCATGATGAGCATAACAGGCAGGAAGAACCCATTTCAATTCAGTCTTATATTGATATATTTTGACACAATAATCAATGTGCACAAAGATTACGAGGGCTTCGCTTGGTTAGCATATGATGAAAATTCTGTGACAAAATGGAGACAAGACCTCACATGTCCCCGGGGGCGGATGACAGATGCCCGTAGCTCCTGAAAATTACCTCCAAATTCAGTGAGCAACTCTATCAGTGGCACATGGAGGCTCAGTTTCAAAACCATCTCCAAAGCCAGTCTTTTGTATACAAGCATATCAATTTTAGCACATACTCCTTTAGTGACTACAAATGCAAACACATCTATTCCTCCTGCTCTGGATTGCATCCCACAAAACAAGGTGACAAGAAGGTTCCAGCATGGAACTCAGTATTCAACAAATGAATTGTTGTTCTCCAAGGCACTGACCCCAGTGAACCTGGAAGCAATGCTCTCCTGGCTAGCACAATATCCCAAATGGTATCAGACAGAAACCCTGCACAACAGTTTTACTCAAAGGTTCCTGATTCCCTATTCTGGACCTATTGAGCGGGCACCACAGAAACAGTCACATCTGCTAATTCAGCTTAAAGACATCATCCATACAAAGATAGCTGGAAAGTTGGCATATCCGGCCACTAGCATTGAATATCCAGGTCTGCTGCATGGTATGGAAGCTCACCAGGCAGCACCGATATTGAGCTGCTGCCCGGTTAGCTCCCACAGGTAAAGATAGGCCAGTTTTTCCAATGCCTACCTTTACCTGTGGGTCGCTAAATGGACAGCAGTTCAATATCGCCACTGACGGTTAGCGACGGGTACTGCCTCTGCTCCACCCCGAGACATCCACGACACACCACACTGCTACATGGTTAGCTTTGAGGTGTGTAGTAGGGGAACCTGCAGATATTCAGTGGCACTGATCATGTTAGTACTGCTGAATGTCCTTCTATCCTTGGAGTGGAGGAGTGGCCTAGTGGTTGGGGCAAGGTCCTTCAGGCTGGAAGGTTGGGGGCTCAAATCCCACTAGAGGACAGCAACCTTGGGCTGGAAGGACTGGGGTTTCTAGTCCCACAGGTGCTCCTTGTGGTCTTGGGCAAGCCACTTAACCCTCCATAGCCCATGTTCCCTGTAAAATAGTTATCTCCAAGTTATAATGCCCTGTTCAATGTAATTTCAGTTTGTTCAATGTAAACCACACTGATGCAGAATAGCGTGGTATATAAGAGAATGTAAATAAATAAAAATAAATAAATAAATAAGTGGCATTTACATGGTTTGCAGGTCTGTAAACTGTGTAAAAGCTTTTGAATATTGGGCCTTCAATTCTTTCCTGGATAAGGTAGACATACAGCATTCTAGTCTCAACACCATATTGTACTACATGGATGACTTCCTCTTCTTTGGCCTGCAACACTCTGACACATGCTTACAACTCCTAGAGCAATTCTGGAGCACCACTGATGAGTTCGGCATTCTAGAGGAGATGGGCCCCATGCGAGTCATTTCATTCCTGTGCATAGAAACTGACATTACAAGGGTATGACCAGATTGCCATTCAACAAGATATTGGATCTCCAGTCCAAACTTAACATCACCATCTGGACCAAAAAGATGACCCTTATGGAAATAAAATCATAAGAACATAAGAAATGCCATACTGGGTCAGACCAAGGTCCATCAAGCCCAGTATCCTGTTTCCAACAGTGGACAATCCAGGTCACAAGTACCTGGCAGGTTCCCAAAAAGGAACACAGGTTCCACAATGCTTGTCCCAAGGTAAGCAGTGGATTTCCTGGGTCCTCTTTAATAATGGTTTAAGGATCTTTCCTCCAGAAACTTGTTCAAACCTTTTTGAAACCCAGCTACACTAAGAGCTTTTACTACATCTTCCGGTAATGAATTCCAGAGTTTGATTACGCGTTGAGTGAAAAAATATTTTCTCTTATTAGTCTTAAACGGGTTACACTGTAGATTCATTGCATGTCCACTAGTCTTTTCTACATTTTGAAAGCGTAAACAACCAATCTATGTTTACCCGTTCCACTCCATTCATTAATTAATATACCTCTATCATATCCCTCCTCAGCTGTCTCTTTTCCAAGTTGAAGAGCCCTAACCTTTTAAGCCTTTCCTCATAGGGGTATCATTCCATCCCGTTTACTTTTTTGGTTGCCCTTCTCTGTAACTTTTCTAATTCTGCTATATCCTTTTTAAGATATGGTGATCAGAGTTGCATACAATATTCAAGAAGTGGTCACACCATGGATACAGAGGCATTATAATATCCTTGGTTTTATTCTCCATTCCTTTTGTTATGATTCCTAGCATTCTATTTGCTTTCTTGGCTGCCACTGCACAGTGGGTGGAGGATTTCAACTTTACATCCACGATGG
Source organism: Ichthyophis bannanicus (assembly GCA_033557465.1). Taxonomy (NCBI): domain Eukaryota; kingdom Metazoa; phylum Chordata; class Amphibia; order Gymnophiona; family Ichthyophiidae; genus Ichthyophis; species Ichthyophis bannanicus. The sequence goes on along the minus strand of CM066036.1, from coordinate 521,007,715 downwards.
CGCCTAAATTTTTTTCCTGGGTGGTAGTTCCTAATGTGGAACCTTGCATTGTATAACCAAAATTTGGGTTGTTCTTTCCTAGGTGCATAACTTTGCAATTATCCACATTAAATTTCATCTGCCATTTGGACCTCCAGTCCTTCAGTTTATCAAGGTCCTCTTGCAATTTTTCACATTCCTCTTGTGTTTTGACAACTGAAAATAATTTTGTGTCAGCTGCATATTTGATCACCTCACTCCTTATTTCTATTTCCAGGCCATTAATGAATATGTTAAAAGATGCAGGCCCAGCACAGATCCCTGGGGTACTCCATTATTCACCATTCTCCATTGAGAAAATTGGCCATTTAGCCCTACTCTCTGCTTTCTATCTTTTAATCAGCTCCTGATCCACAATAGTACACTGCCTCCTATCCCATGACTTTTTAATTTTGCCAAGAGTCACTCATGAGTTACCTTGTCAAAGGCTTTCTGAAAATCCAGAAACACTATATCAACCAGCTCACCTTTATCTACCTGTTTATTCACACTTTCAAAAAATATAACAGATTAGTAAGACAAGACTTTCCTTGGCTAAATCCGTGTTGGCTTTCTCCCATTAAACCATGACTATTTACATGTTCAGTAATATTATTCTGTATAATGGTTTCTACCATTTTGCCAGGTACTCACATCAGACTCACCGGTCTGTAGTTTCAAGGATCACCCCTGGAACCCTTTTTAAAATTTGATATTACATTGGCCATTCTCCAGTCTTCTTGTACTATAGATAATTTTATTAATAGTTCACAGATTACTAATAATAGGTCTCTAATCTCATATTTCAGTTCTTTCAACACTCTTGGATATATGCCATCCGGTCCAGGTGATTTGCTACTCTTCGGTTTATCAAATAATTGTAATACTTCTTCCCGGTTTATTGATATTTCTTTCAATTCTTACGATATATTACCTGGCATGGGTATCTTCCCTACATCTTCTTCAGTAAAGATTGAAGCAAAGAATTAATTCAGTCTTCCTGCTATGACCTTGTCCTCTCTTAGTGCCCCCTTTACCCCTCTGTCATCTAATGGCCCAATTCTCTCTCACAGGTTTTCTGCTATGAATATACTTTAAAAAGTTTTTATTATGCATTTTTGGATCTCTGAACTTCACTTTCTACATGGGTGGAGTTTTCCTCCGCAGACTGATCACATTCACAGCTGGCATTACCAAATTGTACCATCACATCTGTACCTCCCTCGCAATTCATCAGGACATACCTATTTGGCGGGAGTTCCTCACCATTTTCAGTAGAATGGCATTATGACAAAGGGGTCCTATTTCTAACGCTGATGTCAACTTGCATATGGATGCAGCTGGCACTTTGGGTTTCGGAGCAGACTTCTAGGGTGTGCAGCCCCGGGGTCCAGCTGTTGGGTTCATATAGGCATAACAAATAAGATTACATTTCTGGAATTCTGGTAGCAATGGTAGTTTGTGGTGACAAATTTCATGATGCTAGGATAACTCTCTGGATGGACATTGCTACAGTGGTATTTGTAGTCAATACACAATTAGCGCAATGCCCTACTGTGGCTGAGCTATTGGCGCAATGCCCTACTGTGGCTTGCAGCTCAGTATCACAGTGCAGGCAAAATAAGTCCCAGATTTGACTAATTCAAATGCTGATCCACTATCCCATTTTCAGTGGTCCCAATTCAGAAACCTGGTCCCTGTGGCCAAAGAAGAGCCCACTATGATTCCAAACACAATCTGAGTCAATGGTTACAAGGCACTTGCCTACCTATCGAATAGTCATCAGCACCCTCTACATGGGCATCATATCTGTGGGTATACCAAACCGTTGTTTCCCATCTTCTTTCTTACAGATGGGAATCGGAAAAAGCACTCAATGACATCATCGTCAATTACATTCTCAAGCCATGTTCACATGGACTCTCATGGGCACTTGTCAACAACCAACTGGCTGGATTCTCCTTTTTTGGTAAGCTAAATGGATGACAGAATCCCAGCAAGTTTCCTAGTTTGGATCCTGATGCGGGGTTGGGCCTGTCTGTGACATTACCCTCTGACTGAAGGAAACCTCATTGCTCCTCCACTTATGGTGAGCACTTGAGACTATTTGTTCCTTCTCCTTGAGATCACCCTGTTCCAGGCAGCCTTTTTTCTAGCTTTCATCAATGCCCTCAGAGTTGGGAACTGGTTGCTATATCAAAGATGGAGCCACAAGGAAGAGCCCTCTTCATGCCTGACATCCATGTAACAGGCAGCATACTCTTATTAAGGCTCTGAAAATCCAAAACTGACCAGAGAGGAAGAGGCCACACGGTGTCACTAAGGGGAGTACCACACTTGACAACTTGCCCACTTGCGAACCTCATCAATTACAGCACCTCAGACATAGACCAAACCATAAGGGACACCTAGTCCTACATGATGACTGTACCCCCTTGATACAGTTCCAATATAAGGCCATATTAAGGTGGACTCTATCTGTGATAGGAGCCAACCGTGACAAATACAGCACTCATTCAGCTGACATAAGCACTTCAACAGTTGCCACACAGAGCAGCTTACCTATGAGCACCATAAAACTCGTGAGGCAATGGAAATCAGCAGCCTACATTGGCTACATATGCCGCCAGACAATTACCAAAGCTGGACAAGAATCACTGTCTACCCAATTTATTTTCAGAGGCAGCACAAGGAAAGTCAATATGGATAATTGGGCATTCATACAGTACAGCTGCTGGGTAGCATGCAGAGCAACCAAACACTCCCTTGGAATATACCTGAGCTCCTACAAAAGACACACACACACTTCATATCGACAAGAAAACCCAGATGTACGGGCACCAACTACTGCCCCTGTTACATGCACAATCTCAAGTTAACGCTCACCCTGACTTCATTATCCTATACCTCAGGGGCAGCAACATGGGCACAGTCACTTTCAAGCAGCTTATTGAGGCAATTAAGAGTTGTCTAGCAGAGGCAGCCTTTCTTCTTCCAAACACCTTGATCATCTAGTTTGACATACCAAGGAAGAGATGAGCCAGCACAAAGCTCTGGAACTGCAAACTAAAAAAGTGAACTGACAAGTCATCACATGGATACAGGCAGCTGGAAGCCTAATAATTCAGCATGACTGGGCCTACTCAATCATCCCCGACAATTACTGGATGAACGCTATTCATGTATCGGATATAGTCACGGAGTTGCTGCTAAATGACTCTCAAAACCCTGACAGCAGACACTAAAGAATGAGCCTTGCACACTTAAGGAACTTTTACATTGAACTGTCTCTCACCTTCCCTTTCTTTTTGGACAGGTGATGGGATCCCACTCTGTGGGGAAGGTAGAGCAAGAATAGCTACCTCAGATTTGTGGTGGGCACCTGAGCGAAAACAATCCAGATTGGTTGGCGAACCAATGCGAGAATGGGCACTCTAGCTAGAGGCAACACTCTAGGCAAACTCTCCAATGCAGCAGCCAGCTTGACTCATGGTGACCTCCTCCAGCAAGAGGTACTAATTGCAGTAGCTGTTGCCAGTGGAGGCATTTGGCTCGAGTAGACCCAGGGACCCAATCTCCCCTTCGATGTTGATCTTATTACCATAGGACATTGATAATAAAAGTTACAGACTTGTTTATACCACTACAGTCTGTCAAGTTTGTTGTTAAATTAGCAAGGGGTAAGTCCTGCCTGTCTATGTTATAAGCAAGCCTAAGATGAGGTTCCAAATGGCAGTGGCGACATTTGGCTCAGGTAGATCAAGGGTCCCCTATTTCCCCTTTGATGTTGATCTTATTACCATGTATTTTTTTTATTTATTTATTTAGACAGATTTGTATACCACCTTATCCTTCAATCAAAGTGGTCACATTACATCACAATTGGTGGGTTACATTTAACATGTGGGTATTTAACAACATTTAACATGTGGGTAAAATGTAGACAAGGCCGTAACTATTATTGTCAATGTAGACATTGACAATAACAGTTGCGGCCTTGTTTATCCCACTACAGCCTCTGTCAAGTCCGTTGTTGAATTGATTGGTTGGTGAGTCTCGCAAGGGAGTCATTTCTGCCTGCCTCCTCTATGCTAGTAACAAACATAAAATATGTACATGAAAATGCACATTAACTAGATGCAACTTTATGAATTTACGGGCCAATCACTGACTCCCTTAACCCGGATTTTCATTTCTGTGACGAAAGAAATAAAAATCCAGGTCACGCTGCACAGGCCGGCAGCTGCCAAGGCTAAGTGGGTAGCAGCGATTTTCGATGCTGCCAGTTTAGCCCCAGCACCTTAAAGATAGGCAAGGTTTTTCCTCGCCTATCTTTAAGGCGCAGAGCACTAAGCGGGTAGCATCATAACTCAATCATCAAATTAATCACGGGCTGTTACCCGTGTAACTGCCTTTGAAAATTGGGCCCTACCTTCTTAGAGGGATTTTGGCAGCAATATTCATATAGTGCTGCTGAAAATCCATGGCTAGTTTAGCCTTTTTTGCTAATATATGCTATGACAAAAACATGTATATTTTCTGGATTGGTATAGGTGTATTCAAAGGAAGAGTTTAGGTGAAGTGCAGGCAGATTTGTATTGTGTGCACATATTTTATAAAATACCACATAAACATGTACTTTCTATGTGAACATTTATACCTGCTCACTTTCAGCATGATTTGTGCTGGTATTTTATAAAGATACGTGGAGGCCGATTCAGCACTGTGCACGTCTGGGCCATCCGGACATGCAGAAAATGTACGGCGCCGAATTGGACCTGATTCTGCAACTGTAGGACCTATACATTCCCGTGGTTGCAGAATCAGGGCACTTGGATGGCCCACATGCACAGTATTCTGAAACGGGATACGTCCAGGTGCCTACCCGTCCCTACTGCTGAAGGCTCCGGCTGGTGTGCCGGTGCTGTGGTGTCCTGTCGCCATGGCACCAGCACATCCAGCACATCCAGCCTGAGAGCCCAAATGCCATCCACATAAACAAATCTTTTCCTCATCTCCTGACCCTTGGCAGGGGCAGCCAAGGCCAGAATCGGGCAGCAGGGGCTCTCCCGCAGTAGCCCTGTTGTGTTGGGAAGGCTGCATGCCCCTATTGCACAAGTACCTTCAAGGTGGAATAAGCTGGGCGTACAAATTGGGGCCGCCAGACAAACAGAGGGCTGACCTGAATGCCCTCTGTACATCTGGCCACTTCGGCCCACCCCCTCTCCACCTCTACCCCGCCCCCTCCTGCCCCCATCCTCTGTACGTGCGGGGAGCCGACAGAGCAGAATATGGTCCCTGCGAATAGTGGGGGTTGTATGTCCAAGCCGGACGTTCAACCCCGCTGTTCGGGGATCGGAATCTACCCCATAGGCACCATGTGTGTTTATAAAACAGGGTAAAAATAGTTGCCCACTTATGCTCCTAACCTAGGTACCCTGTTATAAAATTATCTCCTAAACATATAAGTTCCTTTGAATATTTATTCAAGGCGGTTTACATCACAACAACAGGGTTACAATGAACAGGGATAATCAACTTGGAGAGTTAAATATATAACATTTGAGAACTCAGGTATAATATAGTGCAATATTACTGTTCAGTGGGTTCAAGTTAGATCCTTGGTATGTACATTGTGGGAGGTATGTTCTGAAGTTTTGGTAGGAGGTAAGGAGCTTGGATAGATCTTGGTAGGGGGTTGGGGGCTCAGATAGATGCTGTGGTGGGGACAAGGGAGTGTATAGTCAGACTAAGGTATCAGTTAGGTAATATTGGCATATTGTTTTGAGACTAGAAGTGTCTATAGATTTTCAGAAATCCTGTAGGTCTCTGGTAGATCTTATATTTTCAGGGAGGGAGTTCCAAAGTGACGGTGCATAGAGGCAGGGGGCGTTCTATTGCATGTTAGCTGTTTCGCCTTTGGTATGAGTAGTAGATTTTTGGTTAATGCACATTGATTTTGTGTTTCTGGATCACTTTCTATCAGTGGTTGTAGGGTGGCTGGTGGTAGCTGATGGATTATCTTGAATATGATGGTTAATTTGAATTTTATTCTTTCCTTTACTGAGAGCCAGTGTAGTTGTTTTAAGGTTGGAGTTTTGTGAGCGTTCCTTCCTGTGTCAGAGATTGTAAGCTCTTTTGAGCAGGGACTGTCTTTTTGTGTTTTCATTGTACAGCGCTGCGTGAGCCTGCTAGCGCTTTATAAATGCTTAGTAGTAGTAGTAGTAGATTATTATTGCTGCTGTGTTCTCTATTAATTAAAGTTCGTGGATGCTATGTTTTGGCAAGCTCTGATAAATTGAGTTACAGTAGTCCAATACTGGCATAACCATGATTCGTAGTTTATAGTAGGCTGATTTTGATGCTTTACTTATATGTGACTGGAAAGTTAGATTCCGGTCCATGATGACTCTGAGGTACCTTACTTCCTGTTTCACCTCTATGTCATTCAGGTGTTTTTTTGAGGTTGTTCAGTGGTGGGGTCTATTCTGTAACACGAATATTCATCCCTCTTTCCCTTCCCCGACAAGCCTCCCCGTACAAACAAGGAGTTTGTATGGGGAGGCTAGATGGGGGCGGAAAAGGTGGAGTACAGAGGCAGAGTTAGGGTGAGCAGTGTGCGGTCCGCAGCCCTGGACATACAGGGGCAATTCGGATGTCGGCCCTGTACATCCCAGGGCCGGCAGCCTGAACTGGGAACTTATTCCACCTCTGAGGTGGAATAGGTTTCCCTAGATGGTGGGGGACGGCAGGCCCAGGGGTCAGCGAAGATAGGAGGGGTGCAGGAGATTCCCCGCAGCCTGACCCTAGCCTTGGGAGGCCAGATCGGGGGTTGGGCTGCAGTGAATGAAAGAAGTTGCCAGTGGCCAGGGATTGCGGCTCCTGAATGGAGCCGCAGTGCCACATGGCTCCGCGGCTCCATTCAGGAGCTGGACTGACTTAGCAGGGCAGGAGCCTGTACATGCAGGCCAACTGGAATTGGGTCCGGGACTGCATATACAGGCTTAGACATGATTCTAATCCCATGGGGGCTAGATGTGCCCCTTTGGATTGGAATTGCGTCTACCGCTGTGTGTACGGTTCCGACCGGACGCACAGTGGACCGGGGCGTACAATTTAGAATAGGCCTCCATGTGAATGAGTTATTTCTAGTTATAATAAGTGCTTCTGATTTTCCATAATTTATGTGGAAGTTTTGTCCTTGCAGCCAGTTAATCATCTCTTCTAGGCACGACATCATCCCAAAGTAATCAGGTTGGATGGTGTTAAAAGGGGCGAAAATCATAATATCATCGGCATAGATTCAGTATTCTATGTTGTGGTCCTTTATTATGTTACAGAGGAGATGGAGGTAAATATTGAAAAGGACAGCGGAGAGTGCTGAGACTTGGGGTAACCCCTGTGGCTGGTCAATTAGTCTTGAGTGAGTGGATCCGGATTGTAGTTTTCTTTGAGTCAGGTAGGAAGTAAACCTTTGAACAGTAGTTCCATTTAGGCCCATTTTCTTTAGGCGTTCCAGTAGTGTTGGGTGATTTATGGCGTCAATGGCTGCTTTGATATCTATGAAGATCAGTAATATACCCTTTCTTGCATCGTCCATGATTGTTAAATTTTATCCAGTAGGGAGGTGAATAGTGTTTCGACACTGTGATCTGGCTTGAAGCCATACTGGTGAGGATCGAGCTGGGCGTGGCTGTCTATATGATCTTGTAGTTGAAGGAGAACTACTTTTTCAATCATCTTAGTTAGGAATGGGATACTGGAGATGGGTCTGTAGGAGCTGGGGTCTTTTGGGTGTAGTTTTGGTATTTTTAATATTGGCCTTACGATTGTTTGTTTAAGACTAGAGGGGATGATGTCCTGTGTGAGTGAGAGCCTTGTGATGTTATGTAGGCTTGAGATTAGTTGGTTTGGCATCATCTTGGTCCAGGTGACGGGGCAAGATCTAATGGTGAGGTTGTGGTGTTGCTTTTAGATATTATATTTTGTAGCTGGTCATTGGATGGTGTATAGACGGAGCTCCATTGCGTGGGAGGCTCTTGTGCGGAGTTGATTTCGTTCCATTGGGCTGGGAGTGGTGGGCTTGAGTTTCTTTCTAGGAAGTCCATCATGATTTGTGGGTGAAGTGACTTGGTATCATCTTGCTCTGGGTTTTCCTTAGTTCCTTTGGTTTCTTTATTGATCTCATGATGAGATTCATATGATATTCCTTCTTACTAGCATTGATTTGTTGTTGATATTCATGAAGCTTCCTGGAGTATGCATCTTTGTTCTCCTCCATCTTCTTTCCATTCTTCGGATAGATTTTTTCATGTCATTAATCTCTTTTGAGTGCCATGGTGCTGGATGATTTCTGTGATTGCTCAGGTTCTTGATTGGAGCAGTTGAAGCTTTCTTCAGTGTGAGGTTCCAGTTATCTATTGTGTCCTCAAGGCTTGTTGTAGTGCATAAGAGGTTTGGTAGGACATTTTTTGTGAATGTGTCATTGTTAAAATGGGTGAATCTTCTGCGTTCCTTCGTTGAGTTTTCCTTTGTCACTGTCTTTGATGGACTTGTTAATGTCACATTGAGCATATGATGGTCTGACCAAGGTACTGGTATTGAGGTTGGAATGGGTGGGAAGAGGCTTAGGTTAAGAGGCGTATTAGGAAAGAACATAAGGTCCAGTATTGCTTTTTTGTTATGTGTTGGTCCATGCATTATTTGGGTGTATTGTAGATCCTCCATAGACTGCTGGAATGCTTATGCTTTTTTACTTGGTATGGATGGGGTGTTGTTTTCTTCTAGTAGTATGAGTGGGTTTTTTGATCCTGAATGTTTGCACACTTGTTCTAATATGAGTGAGAGGTATTCATCTGTGTTGCTTGGAGCTCTGTATACAAGACAGGTAAATATGTGTTTATTTGAGATTGCGATCATGTTGCAGCCATGTGAGGATATCGTTTGGAACCTTAGTGGTCTTCTTGAGATTATAAGTACTCTGCCATCTCTTCTTGTAGCTCTTGTGCAGTTGTGTGTGGTGCATGAATGAGATTGGATCTGGTTTATGATGACTTGGTCTGTGTCCGTTAGCCATGATTCTGTTATACACATTATTTATTTATTTATTTATTTATTTAATTTAAACGGTTTTATATACCACCCCTTCCATTGATCAGGGGCGTTTACATTAACCAAAGTTTCAAAACTCAGTTACTGAGAACTTGATACAATAAACTATTTACATATCAGCTAGGTACCTAAGCATAGGCTTTCTGAATGCTGAGTTTGAATGTTCAGGCCCATTCTCATCGGGGCTTGTCTGGATGTCCAGAATCTGGATGGGCTAGATTTCCACCTGATTCTGATTCCATGGGGGATGTTCTCCCCCACAGGATCAGAATCGGGTGCAACCAGCCTGGACGGGCAGGCTGTGCACAGATTCTGTCAGGCTGGACATCTCGCTAATTCCCTGGGTAGTTCAGCCTAGGCTCCTGCTTGGACCTATGGTGCAGTAGCATCCCATTGCCATGGGACGTGCAGAAGCCCCGATCACCCGCACCCTGTCAAACGCATGTTCCCTGTCGCCTGACCCACGATCAGGCCTTCCGGAGCCGGGATCGGGCTAAGGGAATCCTCTGCCCCTCTCACATCCTCTGCTGGTCCTGACATGGCTGTCCCCCTCCTTCAGGGGGTCTTGTTTCACCTCCGAGGTGGAATAAGTCCCCCATCCAGGTCCCCCAACCTGGATATATAGGGCCGTCACCAGAATAGGCCCTGTATGTCCGGGTTGAGGGTCATGCCTCCAGCCTGCCTTCGCTCTACCTCCAGTCTGCCCCTTCCTGCTCTCGTACAGAGCTCCCTGCACATCTTGGCAGTACATGCGGGGAGTTCTGCACTCCGAATCGGGTCTAGGGGTATGGTGGGGGTTGGACGTCCATGTCGGACATCCAGCCCCTGATATTCTGGATCAGAATGACCCCCCCCCCCTTATGTCTATGTTATTATTTTCAATGTAGTCATTAATAACATGAAATTTGTTCCTAATGGAATGAAAGTTGACAAACCTGCATGTTATTATCATGTGAGGTTGTTTATTTAGATACTGGGTGTGTGGGGTTGAGGATAAGGTCATTTCTATTAGTCTATCTTGCCTCTTAGATGTGTGCTATTGGTGGTTTTGTCTATGATATTCATGTTTAAAACTTTGGATTATTGGTATGGGTTGGTGCATTAGATCTTGTGTGTCCTCTGCTGCATGAGTAAGCAGTGTGTTAAGGAAGAGAATTGTCAAGAGGAGGGTCATGATAGGGATTCTGATATCCATGATTAATAATTTCTTATTATTATTGAGCTGAATCTCTTTAGGTTTCCCCGATAGACCATGGGGGATCTTTTAGAAGCTCTGTTTGTGATATGGACATCTGAAAATGGGCATTCAGATGTGCACATTACAGAGACGTCCCCAGATCCATTTTAGAAACCATATATATAGATGTCCCCGGGATGCGTATGTCCATGTAGCACAGGGGTGGGAAAGAAGCATGGTCTGGGCGGAGCAACCGAGAAGCACATCATGGTACGTTTTCAGAATTTTTATTTTATTAATTAATTAATTAATTTATTTAATGGCATAAGCATATCTGGCCCTGGTTGTTGAGGTGTCAATGCCTATACCCAGGGCCATACCAAGCCATAAATCCGCCCTGTGCAACTTGCACATCTGGCATGTCCCCTCCCCCCCCCCCAATCACAGGTTTGTCATTTGCCCCATGCATCTCCCCATCTTACTCCCACATCCAGCTGGCTCTCCCCCACACTGCCTGCCCTTGCCCAGCTGCTGCTGCTTTTACTGTTGCCTTGGTGGCGGTGGCAGCAGCAGCAACAACATCCAATTTTTAAAAAAAAATGCGGGTCTTTCTGACTCCGTGCTTACATGCAGGTCTGATCCTCTCTTCTCTGATGTTTGCTCGCATCAGAGGAGGGAGGGACTAGACCGGCCATTCAAATGCGCGTCTTTGCAACTCTGCGTTTGAATGGCTGATCTGGTCCCTCCCTCCTCTGGCATGAGCACACATCAGAGGAGGGAGGAATCAGGCCAACATGCAAGCATGGAGTCGGAAAGACCTGTGGTTTTTTTTTTTCAATTGGATGCTGTTGCTGTTGCTGCTGCCAGCGCCACAGCCGCTGCCGCTGCCAAAGCAACACTAAAAGCATTGACGGTGGGGGCAAGGGCAGGCAGCGAGGTGGAGAGTCGAATCTGGTAGCCCCAAATGCACCCCTATTTCTTGGTGCCCTGTGCGCTGCCTATACCAGCTCTGGACCACGAATGAGGTGCAAAAGAGTGCAACACTTTCAGGGGGCAGAGTAAAATGCACGTTCATTGCCACAGTTAATATCTCCTGACCAATGAACCTGCATGTAAATACATACTCCAACATATTATTGGACTGCCGCTGCAAGTCTGAGTATCTGAAATGGTCAGACAGGATGTGCAAGTCTCATAACATAATGTCACTCCTTCTGAAATACCTCTGCTGGCACGTTCAAGTATCTGGTTCTGTGTCCGTGCAATTCGAGGACGTCCACATTTCTGAAGTGGCTTATACCCATGCACACACCTAGCCTTGCTATCTGTGCAGGACCCATTTCTAGAACTAGGTACTGGGGTGTTCATTTTTTGGGGTAGAGACAGAGTGATTTCAGAAGGCACTTATATGTGCCTCTCTTCACCAGTGGCACTCTCCCGGTTTTTGGGTTTTCTGCTCTGGAAGTCCCAAATTCTTCCTAGACATACCTAAAGTCTCACTTTATGACTCTTCTTTCTGAATTTTGCTTGTTTATTAACTGTTCTATGATCATCACTTTCCATAAAAGTGCTACATAAGCAGTAAGAATTATAATAATAATAGCTTAGAACTGTGACAGATGGTTTTCACACATGCAAGTCAGTATTATTCATGTGTCTGGTCCTTGCTCAGGAAGAACTTAAAAGCTCTTTCTTCTTCATTTCAATCATTTTATAATCATAAGCACTGCAGGATTTCTCATTTATAAGTTAGGCCATTGCACCCCTTGGGTAGTTGAAGGCACTGCACCTTACACTTTTACTCACGGCATACAATAATTTCCCCATGAAAGCACAATGCTACTTTGTTTTATTGCTTAATTAAATCCCCATTTCCATTCCACTTGTTAGGACGCTATTGGCACAAGGAAATGATATGCAGTATCAATGTAACGGTGCACATTTTACATCAATTTGCTTACATGCCTTTTATCTTAATTTATCTGCATGCAGATTCAGTATGTACATTTATGTACGGTTATGTATCTTAGATGACATTTGTCTACTATTTCATGTGTCTTGTGCTTGTTTCATGAACACAGTAGCAAGTGTTTAGTATGGAGACATTATTTTGCTGAAAGCTGACATTACGTAAGTACTTAATGCTCTGGAAAATAGAAGCACTTGGCAACAGGGCGATAGTTTGGACATTATAATTAAGTGTACTGATTTTTAATGCCACTCTGTAGTGCTGTATTTAATAAATACACATAATTTATTCAGCGTTTTACTTTGCTATCACCTGAAATGGTTTCACTGCCACAGAATGTGACATTACCATACTTCATGGTATGCTTCAGTACAGGCAGGCTAGCTTTAGGGTGGGGAGCAGGGTGATTGCTCAGGGCGCCATGTGTCAAGGGGTGCCCTCAGGAGCTCTGAGCACAGCAATATTGTGTGTGCCATAAAGATTCCTGCTGCTCCACCATGCATATCTCTCTGGATGGGGATGGGGGCTGAGGCTAGGATTTTTTTGCTAAAAATATATAAGCTTCTTCCTCTTGCTGGAACCTAAATCTGGAGAAAAGACTAGCAAAGCACTATTCCTATGTTAAAAGGTGTTTAGGTTTGTTTCAGCTTATCTGTAGTAAATGATAGGGGCATCCTTGTAATGATAATGATGACACAGCACAGCATGCAGCCTATGGCAGTTTTAGTACACATACCTTCCTTAGGGTGGATAATAGACCTCTTAGGGGTTGGTTTACTAAAGTGTGGCAGGCTTTTGCAGCTAACGCTAGGCATTAGTTGCAAAAGCCACGCAGTAACTGCAGAAGTGCCGTGGTATGTGCAAGGGGCGTTCCCAGAATTTCCTCTGCAGCTACTGAAGACAAAATGCTGGGGTTGCGGGGTGGCAGCTTTGCGGATGCAGCTAACTGAGGTAGCAATAGCTGGATCCACAATGTCAGCAAAAACATGCAACTACCACGCAATGTCAACACCTGCGGTAGCTGCACGGAACTGGAATGCCCACATTCTGCCCACTGGGGAAGCCACCATGAGAAATGCAGCTACCATGGAAAAAAGGCTGCAGTAGCAGCATTTCTCCTGTGTTATCTGTCTTCGTAGTGCAATGATCCTGCGCTAGCACCATGAAGAGAGGTAACATGCTGTAGTAAACATCTCCCTTAGATACAGAGATGCAGTTTAAAAAGGCTCGAATTAGCCATTAATCCAGATGGGATATTATATAAAGCGCAGATTGACATTTCATGGAATTTGGAAGTCTCATTAATAAGCCTCTGTTGTGACTGTATACTCATATATACATACGCAGGCTTTTTAAATATTTCTATTTGTATCAGAAGTCTCTTGGTTTTAATGTCTTATAATGTAAGGCTTGGGCCAAAATGAAATTATAAGCAACTTAATCCACAGTAGGATTATTCTAAATTAACAACAGCTCGGTAAATTTCCTCTCAATCCTTTCCTGCTATCAAGGTAAAACTAAAATTACTGCAAACTATTGATTGTTTTGATTTTAAAATGCATGCACGTGCCATCTCGTAATAAATTAAAGGTGCTCATCAGGAATGCAAACAAATAATAAAGAATTATTGGTGAGTGTTTTACTTCATTATGAAGTGCACATAGAGTTTCAAATCAAAATGATTACTAAATTGACTTAATTGCATACCCATCTCCATATGCTTATGTACATATCACTTACATATTATTGATGTGCATCTGTAATTTACAATGAGATTAGACGTAACTCCTTATTTTTCCCATCACAGCCATGTCTCTTTCCCTCCTTTTCGGTTTCTGTGGATGGTGCTCTTATCAGTGCAGTTCCTTCAATTCATAACCTTTTGGGTGATCTTTGATGCCTCTCTCTCTCCTTCTTTACACACATCCATAGCACTGCTAAAGTGTGTCTCCACCTTTCCACATTGCTAAAATCTGTCACCTTCTTTATGAGCAGCTGCCAAAACACTTGTCCATGCTCTCATTACCTCCCACTTAAACTAGTGAAATTTCCCAAAGAATCATCTTTCCCAATGCAATCTGTTCAAAATACAGCTGCCCAGAGGATTTCTGAGAGGGAGGAAGGGGTTGTAGAGCTTAGTAGTTGGTGTGGATGGGCAGACTGGATAGGCTGTCTGGTTTAGTTTAATTTAACACCCTTTTTATACTGCTTTTCGAAAAACAGCATCAAAGTGATTCATAAATCTGAAATACACCAAATGGTTATTACATAATTAAAAACAATGGGGGCCTACCTCAACTCCTTTATTCGATAAAAAGTACACCTGAATATCTTTAGTGAGACCTTCCACCAACTGTTTATCCTCTTAATTTGCCAGTTAAATAAATAAATAAATAAATAAATAAATAATCAATCAATCAATCTTTTCCTTCTGTGCAGTCATGCAAGTATGCAATAAAGTCTCTTGGGTAGTTCTCCTGCCTTGGCCCCAAAGTCCGATGGGCGCATTCCACCTTAATCGCTTCTGCCGAATCATCAGCATTTTGGTCCCACGCAAGACTCTTACATATCTTCTGGACCAGCTTAATATAGTTCTCTGACCACCCTGATTCAGGAACTCCTCAGATCCTTGTATTGTTTTGATAAGACCTATTCTCTAGGTCTTCCCATCTCACTTCCCATTCTATTTGCTGGCCCGCAAAATATTCAGCCTGATTTTGGAGTTCAGTATGGACATCCTCCTGATGATCTATCTACTCCTCAAGTTCCTCTGTGCAGCAGCTCCACTCATTAATTTCACTCATCAACTTCGCGGTTGCCTCTTTAATATCTTGTTTCACTGCAAGGATCTCTCCCTTTAGCTCCTGCAACCATTTCTTCATTTTCCCTCAGCTCATAGGAGCCTCACCTCCGCTCCTGTGCTCTGTCTCATCCTCTGACTGAGCTGGCAGCCACCATTAGCATCCTCCTCATGACAACACACCCTCTTTGCTTTTTTGGTACCTGGTCTCCCCCGGTACATACTGTTTTTTGTGAGCTTTTTGTGAGCTGCCATGTTAGTCTGTAGGACACAAACCATGAAATGAATCTTGCCTGGAGGTTCTTTGGAGGGAATACTTTTTTTTTTTTACTGCATCCCAGCAGGAGCTGTGCTCTTAAACTGCACTCTCAGGCACTGACATCACTTCTAGAGTATTACCAGAACTATGTAGTATCTAAAATTTTCCTTTAAATGTTGCATGTTATCTGTTCTCTCCAGCCTCCTTGAGACCTGCCTGGTTTAACGCTTCAGCCCAAGGTACAACCTTTGACCTTACTGGTTAATCGCAGAATCCCCTAGCCTTTTAAGTAATCTTCTGCACCCCTCTCTCTAGTGCAAAATCTCCATTTTGGGTTTAGAAAGCAAGCATTCTACAGCCTCCTTCTCCTTCTCCATCCCCCTGGAATTCCATCATCTTTTCGCTGGCTCAGCATTCATCTTTCAGCATCCACTGTTACAGTTAATCATTTAATTCAAGAAATCTCTCTGTCAGCAATTGTACAATTGAAGTAGCTTCACACAGAACTTACCTGCATGTATTGAACTAGAATCAGTGCTGCATTCTTGGTTTCAACTTGTATTTATTTATTATTCTTTTTTTTAAATTTTGTATTTATGAATTTACACGTATTTTCCAAGCATAACACTTTTAAAAGAAAAAGGCAGGGTAATTAAAGACATACAGATAAAGAACTATACAATACAGAAGTAATAAACTTTTATACTCCCTACCCACTAGGCCAACAACAGTGGGGACCCAAAAGCAAAAACCAAATCCAGTATCTATCAAACAAGCGAGGAAAACATAATAAGGCAGTTTAATCCACAGATTTCTATTCTACATCCATAAATGAAAAGGAAGCGAGAACCAACAAAGGCTGCCAGCTGGAGAGGGTTGAAAAAAAATACAATTTTGAGACTGTAACCAAACAAGGCACTTCCATGGAAATTTTAGAAAAAACAAAACCCCCCAGTTGGACCACCGCCGGCTTGAGCAGAAGGAATTCCCTCCGCCGCCGCTGAGTCTCATGGACCAGATCTGGATATATACGAACTAACAATCTTTTAAAGGGAGTGGAGCGCTTCTGAAAATATAGTTTGAATAGCCATTCACGATCAGATGGCAGCACTAATGAAATTAATAGAGTAGCTGGAATCACAGTACTGGTGTCAGTAGATTCAAGTATATTAAAGATATTTAAAATATCAACATGTAAAACAGGAAGAGAGGTCTATTGAGAATCAGCAGAACTTTTCTTCTGAAAAGGAACATAATACACTTCTGAAAGCGGAGGCTGGGATTCAGGTTTATTTATTTATTATTCTCAATATCCCACTCATAGTCAACAAAGACCCTGGAGTGACTTACATTTAAAAAAGTAAAATAGTGAATTCCTTGTTTTGCCTATTTGTAATAAACAGTTGGAAATGAAAGCCCGATACTTAAAAGCAGTTATCCGGTTAGCAGCACCTGCTAACCGGATAATACCACTGAAAATTATGGCCACTGTTCTGGCACTACTGGATAATGCCAGGGTGGAGCCGCAACTTATACAGATAGCTGTGATTTTCAGCACTGCTACCTGAGTAGCTATCCACGTAATTAAGAACAGAAAAATATCTTTCTTAAGTTATGCGGATGGCTTTCCAGATAAACGGCACTAAATATTGCCATTAGCAGGATAGCTGCGGTGGTTGGCAGCATCCCTGAATATTCAGTGTCGCTATGTGGATAGCAGTTGATGCTGAATAGTCGGATATATCTTTAAACACCATAGCCAGCATTTAAAAGGAATTTTGAATGCTCGAGTTTAAAATTTACCTCCTATGAGACGGAGGCATTATTTGCCATTAACGTTCATTTTTAGTAGCTAGGCTCATGGAATAAAATAGGGCTTGTGTTCAAATAACACATATTAATGGTAGCACACCCTAATAACTCTAACCCTGAGTCTTCTCTTGGGATGTTGAAGTGCTTAAACTAAATGTTGAGTAGTACCCTGATATATTATGGGGATCATTCTGAAACATGAATAAACCATGTGGACATGCACAGCAGATGGCTATCTGTCGAAAACGTCCAGAGCCATATTCCAAAAAGAGCTCTGCATGTACGTACACGCTATTAAGACAGGGATCTCAGAACGCACATGTTAGAGGTGGAACAGGGGCGTGGCATGCCTCAGAGACGTATAAAGTGTATTCAAGTTGTGTCCATGTACATTCATCATGTGCCCCGCAGATGTTTACATTATACCTGCAAAAACATGGTATAAGGACAGGACTTAGAAAAATACTGTAACCAGAATAGGACAAACTGCCATGACTGCAGCTAGTGAAACACACCTAGATGGGAGCATCTGCCAAGCCAATGGCAACAAGAAGTAGCCCAAAGGATGTGCAAAAGTGAGCACCATTGCAGAATGAGGCGGAAGGAGAATGGAGACAAATAGGACTGACAAAAATGCATTTATTAGTGGCACAAGCAGAGGTACAACACCCCCCTCAAGTCATGCAATGATAAATGCCCATCCCTGCTCACCCCACTACACCCACACACCCCACAGTCAAGCCCACGTGCATTCACAGACTCCCAAATGTGCCACACCCCTAAATCCCATTGCCCCCCTCATATCCCACCACACATCACCTGCAGCAATCCCCACATGCCCCACCTGCACAAACAGAACAGCAACGCCACCCCTTGCCAAGTACACACACAGGGCCCCCATGCGACAGTTACTTTGGCCCCCAACCCCTGCCCCTTCCTCTTGACCTCCCGCTCCCAGAGGACACATGACTAACTGCTGGCACAATGACACTGACAGGTTTGGATGGTGGTATGCTGATGGACCCTAAACTGTCACTGTCCTCACTCCCCTCCACCAGACCCTCATGGAAGGGGAAGAAAGGTCAATGGAGGGCCCATGCCCCAAGGAAAAGGGCCCAAAATATTGGAGGGTGCTGCGGTGGCTGAGTCTGCTGCTGAGGCAGCCCTCGCACTGGTACATGTGCTGACCCTGCTGGTGGAATGCAAAGACCATAGTGCAGGAGTGCATGTGGTGCAAGTGGCGACAGCAGCAGCAGACCCAACACTGGCATGAGCAGCAGTTGGTGCTCCAGGCTGGGAGGTGTCATCGCCCAGCACAGGGATGGGGACAGGGGCAGCCTGTGTCTGGCCAGCTATGCAAGAAGGCAATCAATGCTCACATTCAGGTGGCACACAGATGCATCCAGGTGCTCATTTGCAGCCAACTGATGCTTCTGCAGGGCCACACTATGTCACAAGAGTTCCAGCTTTGCCCACCCCTGTTCAGCATGCGATTCATTGTGGGCGAGCAGTCTCTCTGTACACAGTAGTATCTGCTCAGAGGTACACTGGTGGCACTGATGTCTATGTTGATCCACACCCTGCCTCTCAGGGGGCTCAGGTGATGGTGCAAGTTGGTCCACATCAGCAGCCTTACCCACATCCCCCTGCTGCTCATTGATGTGGTGAGCTGGGTCATCACCAGCCAGGGCTATTTATTTATTTTATTTATTTAACAGATTTTATATACCGTCTTTCTACAAATCAAGACGGTTTACATGGAACATTTAAAATAGAGTGTTTCCACTGTTTACATAGAACAAGTAACAAATATATATAAAATAACAATGAACTAATTATAAGAATAAAAAATAAAAGAACAACTATTTACAAAGATATTTACCGAGGTAACCAGTTTATTTTGTGCTATGGGCTGCTGATCCCCCACATGGGGTGGCTCACTAGAGGTGGCAGTTTGCATCTCAGGCCACAATGTCAGAAGATCAGCAGGAGTGGTGGCAGGATTTGGGGCAGTACTTGCTCCTGCAGCTGCATCTGCATCTGTGGACAGTGTATGAGAGAGCACCAGACACCAGATACCACTGAAAAACAGGATGACAGCATTAAGTAGGAGCTGCTGTCCCAGTGTGCCATGCAGCATAGTTAAAAAGGGAACAACTAGCACTCCACATGCCAATCCTGCAACCACAGAACCCCCCCATATAGGCAGCAGAGCTCCACATGCATGAGCTGCATGCCCTCAGCAATCCCAAACCCCACACCCTCAGTTATTAGTGCATGCCTCCTGTGAATTGCATCAGTGGGCATGGGGTGTGTGGATACCACAGGATCAGGATCTGGAACAATATGCAGAGGGTGATGTTGGGAGGATGTGCGGTCTGAATCAGAGACTGCATATCATAGGTGTGGAACAGAACCTGCGTGTGCAGGGGGAAGCCATATAGCAGCCAATCAACCTGATCCAGTGAGGACAGTGATGTGTCCAGTGTTCCAATGCCCGCCATAGCAGCAGAATCCACAGTGGCCAGTACCCATTATTCTAGTTCAGTCAAGGGCTCAGCCTGCCCATCTGGTCCCATACATCTGGCCTTCTTGCAGGTATTCCTCCCTCTTACCGCCACTTCTGCTTCATGTTCTCAATCTCATGGTTATTGTGATAGATTGCATTTGTTTTCTGGCATATGGCAAGCCACCTTCTCTGCCGCTCATAGGCCCCAAACCTAGTCTCCTCTGTGCCCATGAGGATCCCATAGTCCCCAAGGATCTCATCTAGCTGGAGTATGAGTTCCCCGTCATCAAAATTAGGCTTTCATGAGGCTACCTTGGAAGCCATGTCCCTGCCAAAGTAGAGGGTAACCAGAAGCACTCACAAACCATGGGGGTGGGGCCGCCAATGGTGTCCACATTTTAAAGCATTTAGATGGGCACACACAGTAGAAATCACTAGAATACGTTATGCGTGTGGATGTCTGGATATGTGTGCGTATACAAAGTGCCATCGGCCGGGCCCGCATTTCCACTGCAAGATCCCCCTGTCTCTCTGAGAAGTACTACAACATTCCCTGGTGGCAATCACATATATAGCTGACACAACAGAGGTGGAGTCCCAAACACTGGTGGGATACACAAGGTAGGTGCTAATGGAGTTATATAGACAATGTGTTGATCCAAGAGGTTGTGCATGGGGACCATGTCACATCCTGCTAGGTATCCAGTGCTGGTGTCTCTGTGGGTAACTGTAAAGTTTCAATGTACAGTTCCTTTTGTGTTCACTGTAAACTGTTCCTGATCTCTGGAAGAGGCGGTATATAAAATCATGTTAAATAAAACAAATAAACTGGAGTGAGCAACAGTGCCAGAGCAGGAGCAACATGCCTAACATCACCCAACACCAAATGTTATGCAATAGCGAAGTGCACGCAATGAATACACCAGGAGTCTATTTACTAGAATTCAAACCAGTTTATTTTGTGCACAAGCTCAGACACCTGTCAATGTCACTTTCAAAATGGTCTGAGAGCGACTTTCAGAAAAACAACAGCATTTATAGCTTTCCTCATTAGCTCTATACAAACAAACACCTCATTGGTCCTGGTGGCCCCCTCACCCCCCCATCTAATGGAAAATTTCTGACCGGGCCTACACCGCATCTCCCCCCCTGCTCTCAGGCCTTCCTAGCCATGCTCAGTAACTAGACATAACATTCTGCCTTGCTTTTTGCTGACAAGGTCACTCGCAGCACAGACACTGTGTGAAAAGCTGAATTCTGAAATACATCTGTGGATAACATAACACACTCAGTGGAAAAGTTTTACATTCTTATCATCAAGCTGCTTGAAGCAAAATTATGTTTTCTCTAGCTTTCAGCTCTGCTCAGTTATAATATTGTGAAGTTGGGGTGGGGACTCAGGCCTAACCTACAGGCTTGCTTCTGCTACCTAACATACAGTTACAGGCTATCCTAGGCTATAGCCTATCACAGTTAGGTACCTGAGTGTGTTTGCCAGACTGCTGTTCAAGGCAGGACTGGCCGCTGGATTCATTCCCCTGACCCCACACCACCCCTTAACAGTTGCAGATATGATGACCCTGAAGAGTGGTGCCCCCTGTGTAGCCCCACCAGAGGCACCCAGCACCCATCCTTTTTCCATGTCAGTGCTGTCCTTTCACTGGTGCCTCCCATCAGTCACCCACACATCCTGTTTGTCATGAGCGCAATTAGCTAACAGCAATAGCCACCTTGGCCACATCTGGAGTGGTGCTGTAGCATGGTGGTGTAAACCACAGACCACCACCATGTGACCAGAGTTTGATTCCCACAGTTGCCCCATGTGACCTTGCTGAGGATGCAGCACTCAGCATAGCATGACAGTGCAGGAGTATACACCAGGAGGCCAACCAGTGAGTGGGCAGGTCAGAGACATACATGTGTCTGGAGATGGGAATGTATGTGGGCTATATGCATTTCTATGTGTGTGTGTGTCCAGAAATGGCCCTAATGAGCTGTATTTTTCACCCACCTTTGCAGATCTGCTTCACACTCACAATGTTGTTGCACTCTTCCCTGCAAGTTGGAGTAGTTTTGTTGCTCTGATCAGGAAATATCACAGAGGATATCAACTCATTGTTTGCTATGGTCCTGCTGCAGAGTATCAACTGGGAACAGCAGAAGGCAGCACGTAGGTGCCCATATCCAAGGATGTCCAGACTGAGGAGTCAGTACCTGGACCTGACTGATGAACTGCGTGTGAGCAGGTACCAGGTTTGACCACGCCGCCATCCATGACCTGTTCCAGGAGCTTGAGCCCCACCTTAATGCACATTCCCACAGACTGGAAGCCATGCCTGTCTATATGAAGATGCTCACAGCCCTTGGCTTCGTTGGAACAGGTTTGTTCCAAACAGTGCTAGCATCAGCAGCAGGTCTCAGCCAGGCAGAGGTGTCAAGATGGATCATGCGGTGCTTTTGTGGGGCATGCTGAAGCCTCACTGTAAACACCCCAGCAGAGGCAACAGATGATGGTGCAGTTCTATGAAGTGGCTGGCTTCCTGTCTGTCCTCGGGGTCATAAACTGTATGCATGCGGCCTTCAGGGAACCATGACAGCATGAGGTCACTGACCACAACAGGAAGGCATACCACTCTATGAATATGCAGGTTGTCTGTACTGCATAGGCTGAAATCACAGATGTTGTGGCATGCTACCCAGATCCTGCCATGATTCCTACATACTCAGCCAGTCTGGGACACATGCTGCCTTTGAGAGTGGTGCCATCTCTGGTGGCTGGTTACTAGGTACTAGAACACAGAGATCTCACATAGGCCTGCCCTGGGGATCACCTGAACATGGGGCACTGTGTGGTGGCAGGGTGGCAGTGCCTCCTGCTAGCAGATGTGGACAGGTATAGAGGGCAGGTCAAGGGTGTTGCTGGGGTATGTGCGGAGGCCACTTGCAGGGCCACATTAGCAGAAATAGCAGCATATCTACTGGAAAACAGTACTGTTGTTCCAATTTATGAGTGGAGGAATAGGCAGGTGGTTGCAGCATCTTCCCAGTAAGTGATAGATCATTGGTTTGATTCCCATTACCACCCTATGTCACTGTGGACATGTCACCTCACCTTCCACTGCCTTGGCAGAACAGGCTTGGCAAGCTACTTCTGCTCATACATTGCCAAGGATGCCGAGAGGCTGCAGGGTTGCCAGGAGGCAGCAATGACATGACTGCTCTAAGTATACAGATAGATGTTTCCTGTGTTTTTGTATCTGTAAGTGCAATCATCTCAGTGCTTACACCTGGCCACCCAGGTGCCTCAGGCTGTCCTGGCAATATCTGGCCAGAAGTGAAAGGTCACAAGGGGTGCCAGTGGGAATCAAACACTTGATCTGTAGAATACTAAGCAGTTGCTGTACCCCACTAGGCTATCCCTCTACCACCTCCCCCCCCCCAAACCCCCCCCCTCCTAATATTTTATGCCAAACTGTGTATGCTGTCCATTACAAGTGCAAAGCCACAATTGAAGGGGTCCACCACAGGCTGCATGTTAGCGAACAATGACATTGGGGTATGTTGCGTGACCATCACAACATAGACATGACTGGGTGTTGCAGCACAGACCACACATGCGGATATGTGAAAGCACATCAACTTGTAGAACCCATGCCATGTACTGACTGTCTGAGAACCATTTGCATGTCCAGTGTGGTTAAAGACATGCTGCCATATATCAGCAGTACCAATCCCCAGTGCCAGCTGCCTGACGCATGACGTCCCAATCCAGCTCACCTGGACCCACTGCAAACCTGCTACATTAGAACTGCATTACCAGGACATTCACAACACCCAACCCCAATTAGCACTAGGTAGCACGACAGATATAACACCACAACATTGCATTCCTTGGAAACAGAATACGTGGGTCCACAATACAGCAAGTACACAGATAGCATAGCACAGGTTTGTTACACAGGCTCAATTGACAGGCCGTTCGGAAATACAGGATCAGGGAGCACGATAGAAGACATCTGACAACTTAACCAGAACTGGGAGGTGGGAACCCCAAAAGGCAGACCTGTACTGCAGCATGACACTGGAGATATGGACCAATGACAGTTGTGTCTGCTTATACCGAACACAGCTCAAGGACAGCAGAGCACATATAGCACAGTGGATATATACCAGTGAGGAGATGTGATAGCAGATCTCTGGTATATACCCATGTGTTTGTTGGGCATCTGATGCCACTGGTGAATGGCCCCAGTCCCTCTATCATCCGTTATCCGTGTCTGTTCCTATCTCTGCACTGTCCACTGCCCATCTGTCATTTCCCAAACATAACCGTCCATCTGTCCATATTCTCTCCACATCCACCCCTGCCATCCTGGACATTTGGTTGATGTTGTCCCCTATACTCCATTCCATACTCAGTCACTCGTGCAGACCTCCATCCTGCTTCCCCCATGGACTGTTCACTTCACAACATTCCAGCTACACATCCAGCCCCCAGCCAAGCCCCTCCATTTCTCTTCCTAATCTGTAGCGTGTCTCTGATACCTCTTTGTGCCCCTAGATCCCTCTCACCATCTTATTTCCTCTGTTGGCAATATGCATTAATTCTGCCAGTCTCCCAACAACCCCAGCATTCCCTCTCATCCCACCATAGGACCTCTGACATATCTCCTGCACCATATAATCTGTTACCTTCCCTATCCAGTCCCCCCCCCCCCCCGATCCCTATATCCACTCCCCCCAGTTCCTACCACAATGACTGGCCCAACTCACTATCCCAGATGACCCCAAGCCCATTCCCTCCCAGTCCCAATCTCCCCAACCATCAGTAGAGGCCCTGTTCCCCGATTCTGTGAGTGCATGTGTGTATATCCACATGCCTACAGAATTGGCACTGGGAGATGCATGTTTCTGGTGTGCACGTTTCCATAGGTGCTGGCCGTCCTTCCTGGAATTGGCCCCAATGGGAAACGTGTAGCTACTCCTCCATATTCCTCTTCTCTCTACCTATACTCATTCTCATGCACTCCATTCATCTGGCAAGACACTCTGATGTGTGCCTGTTTCCTCCATGACTACATACACATCTGTTCTTTCAACCCTACTGTGCTGTTTGCTTGGAATGGACTTTACAAGTTTGTGCAATCTGCTGCCCCTCTATCCATTTTCAAACCAGACTAAAAATTTACCTTTTTGAGGTTGTTTTTATGTCTTGGCCACTTCTCTTTAATACATTTTCCTAGAATACTATTTGGCATGTATGTCTTGTCTAGGCTGTAAGCTCTGTAGAGCAGGGACTATCTCTTTTATATGTCTGTACAGCACTGTGTACACCTGCTAGCTCTTTAGAAATTATCTGGTTGACACAGGGTCTAACACATGCTGCAGCACCCTCACAATGTTCCCTTTCATCTGCACCGGGTCCTCCTCCGGCATTCCCGCTGGTTGGGGGAGGGGTGGAGCGATCGATCACACTGCTCCCTCCCCCCCCCCCCGTCAGGAATGTTGCCGGCGGACCCAGCACAGCTTAGAGGGAACATTGCCCATCGGTAGATAATATAGTTTCACCACCGGCGGATGTGATTTTGTTGGGATTGCCAATACATCAGTCAAATACTTTTTAAACATTTCACGTGCTGAGAACATAGCTATCCTGGGAAAGTTAATAATTCTCAAATTTACAGCATGAGCCAGGTTTTCAAGATGCTCAATCTTTGCTTGAATAACAGAGGAAGTCTTAATATTAGCTTGAACTTGTTTCTCCAAAGCGTCCACTCTAGGTTTAGCCTCAGTAAAGTAAGTCTGAATAGTAGTGACCTGAGCATTTAGGGCATCAATCACATTAGCATGAGAAGAAACTTTAACAGCCAAAGCAGACATCTGAGGCAGCAACGCTTTACCCAGGAAGACAATAGTTTCCCAAATAGTCTCCAGCGTGAATGTCTCCGGGCGAACTGGAGTAAATCCCGACCAGTTCACCTCTGCAGATAGCACCTCCTCCATATTACTTGGCATCTGGCTCCCTTGATCCAAAGCAGGCGAACCTGCTGTTGACTGCTCTCCCAGCAGATTCCAAACAGATGTGTGCTGAAAAGATGCCAGCAAACCCACCTCAGCGTCCTGACCTCCGTCATCTGCCCCTCACAGCTGATCTCCTCTCCCTGTCAAGGAAGGGCTCTGCTGCAGACAACTGCCAGAGGTCTGCTGTAGGCATGGCACTTTTGAAACCTGCCATGAGCCAGGGGAGAGAGAAGACACGCCCAAGGCAGACACTGAGCCCTCCGGCTCCATCATAACTGCAGTCGGGCTTACCGCCCCCATATTTGTCGGTTGTTGTAACAGCCGAAAGTATGTTTCCAAAGGGCCAGAGGCCACTGCAGGTAAAGGCGTTGAAGCAGCAGGGGGTGGGAGGGCAGCAAACCTCCTTTAACTTTACACTTTTTTCCCATAAGAAATACAGCCGTACAAGCAAACTCAGCAGACCGCCATCTTAACTCCATCTTTCCCCCCCAGATGCTCTTTGACCAGCCCTGATATAATATATTTAGACTTCCAGAAAGCATTTGAAAATCTCATATGAGAGACTCCTGAGGAAATTAAAAAGTCATGGGATGGGAAGCAATATCCTATTGGGGATTTGGGGGATTGAAAACTAATTGAGAGAGATAAAACAGAGAGTAAATGGTCAATTTTCTCAATGTATGAGGGTGAATAGTGAAATACCTCAAGGATCTGTGTTGGACCTATGCTTTTTTAACATATGGATTATGGATTGTGAGAAATTGCAAGAGAACCTTGTGAGAGCGGTAAACTGAGCATCCAAATGGTAGATGAAATTTAATGTGGATCGGTGCAAAGTGATGCATGTAGGGAAGAATAACCCAAACTATAGATACACAATGCTAGGTTCTGCATTAGGAGTCACCACCCAGAAAAAGGATCTAGCTGTCATTGTGGACAATACATTGAAATCTTCTGTTCAGTGTGCAGCAGTGGCCAAAAATGTAAACAGAAAGTTAGGAATCAGTAGGAAAGGAATAGAGAATAAAACAAAGAATATCATAATGCCTCTGTATTGATCCATGGTGTGCCCACTCTTTCAGTATTATGTGTAATTCTAGCCTCTGCATTTTGCTCTACAGCTTGGAGAAGAGACAGCTGAGGGAAAATAAGGTAGAGGTCTATAAAATCCTGAGTTGACTGGAATGGGTAAATGTGAATCACTTGTTTACTCTTTCAAACACTACAAAGAATAGGGGACACACCATGAAGTTACAAAGTAGTGTATTTAAAACAAATAAGAGAAAATATTTTTTCTCTCAATGAATAATTAAGTTGTGAAATATTTTATTTATTTAACATTTCTTATATACCGCGCTCTTTGTCATTAGTGCGGTTTACATTGAAACAATATAACACTTGGTCAATTAAATTTGGCCGTCGTTTACATAGAACAGGGATTTAACATGGAGGTAAACTTGGGGAACCTATATACATTCTAGTACATTAGATATTGGAGATAAATTCGCTGTAGGGTTTGCAATCATATGGCAGTGGTTTGAGATTGTGAGGGTGGGAGAGGGTGAATGGGGGAGATATCTAGATGTGTAAAATGCATGAGAAAAAGGTGGTGTTTGAGGGCTTTTCTGAACAGCCTAAGGTCCCTGATTGCTCTAATGCTGGGAGGGAGTTTGTTCCAACACCTGGGAGCATAGTTCGAGAATGCCCTATTGATGGTGGTCTGGTTGAGCTTTGTAGATTCAGTTGGTATTAGTAGCATGTCTGCAGCCAGCGATCTCCTAGATATGTTGTTTGCAGTATGTGTGATGAGGTCAGAAATAGATGCAGGTGACATTTTGTTGAAGGCCTTGAAGGTAATGATGAGGGCCTTGTATAAGATTCTACAGCTTATCAGAAGCCAGTGGAGTTCTTTTAGGATGGGGGAGATGTGGTCATCCTTGCGGCTCCCCAAAGAACACGGGCTGCTGCATTCATGGCTAACTGTAGAGGATTGAGGGTAATCTTTGGGAGGCCCTGCAGTATTATATTGGTATAAGCGAAGTGCGGTGTGATTAGCGCTTGGAAGATAATACGGAAGTCACCGGGTTCAATCATAGGTCTCAAGTGTCTCAGGGTTTTGATCTTGAAGTAGATGATTTTTACAGTGCGTTTTATGTGCTCCTTGAAGTCCAACTGTTGATCGAGTATGACCCCAAGATAGCGTATATTGGATTTTACTGGAAGTTCCGCGTCTCTGACTGTCAGTGTTGGTGGAGGAGAGAAACATTTATTTTTTGTGATTATTAGGACTTCTGTTTTTTTTAAATTTATACGGAGGTTCTGGGTGAGTAGCCAATCCGTTATTGCGTTGAAGCAGTTGATTAACGCTGTATAGTCCGGGCAAGTGACAGTTATAGGAGTAAATAGAAGCACGTCGTCTGCATACATAAGGCACGAAATGCCAAAAGAGCGGATAATGTCACAAATAGGCTGCATATAGATATTAAAGAGCAGAGCAGACAGGGAGGAACCTTGGGGTACACCCTGTTTCTGTTGGAAGGGTTCGGATGTGGTGTTACCAATACGGACTTGTTGCCATCTGCCTTCGAGGTAGGATTTGCACCAGTTCCATGCTTGGTCCCGGATTCCCTTCTCATGAAGCCGCATCAGAAGTTGCACGTGGTCTACGGAGTCAAATGCTGCTGCTATATCGAGGAAGATTAGCGCAAAACCCTTCTTGATGCTGTCTATTCCATTGATAAGAGCACTGGTTAATGTTGTTAGCAGAGTTTGTATGCTGTGGGCTTCTCTGAAACCATGTTGACAAGGGTCTAATGGGGAGGATGAATCTACATGCTTTTGAATCTGTCTCTGGGTCAACGTCTCAAGAATTTTAGCTAGTAATGGGATACTAGAGATTGGTCGGTAAGAATCTACTTTCTTTGGATCCAGCTGGTTGTTTTTTTAGTAGTGGACGAATGGATGTGTGCTTGAGAGCATCTGGGAAGACTCAGGTTGCGAAGGACAACTTGGCAATGTTGGCTATGATTGGGCTGAGCCAGAGGATGTGGTAAAAGCAGGTAGTGTAGCAGGGTTTGAAAATGGTTGGACAAATTCCCGGGAGGAAAAGTTTATAAACTGTTATTAAGATAGAGCAATAGAAAATCACTGCTTATCCCTGGGGATAAGTAGCATGGAACTGACTACTTTTGGGATATGCCAGGTCCTTGTGACTTGGATTGGCCACTGGTGGAAACAGGATGCTGGGATTGATGGATCTAATGTTCTTAAGTCTTCAGATCTGCACGCAGTACTCCAAATGAGTCTCACCTGAGGCTTATACAGAGGCACTATCGCCTACTTTTCCTGCTTTGCTGTTCTTTTCCCCATGCAGCATGCACTTCTGGCTTTTGCTGTCCTTTTGCTGTCTGCTTTTCTTCATGTTTGGCCACCTTAAGGTCCTCAGATACGATAACCCGTAAGTTCCACTCTTTTTTTATGAACAGAAGTACTTCACCCCTAATATTGTTCTATTCCCTGTACCATGACCCTGCATTTCTTAGCATTAAATCTTAGCTGCCATATTATACATCAGTAGTTCTCAAGCTGGGCTAGAGTACCCACTAACCAGTCTGGTTTTCAGGATACCACCATGAATAAGCCAGAGATAGATTTGCATGTACTGCTTCCATTGCATACAAATCTGTTTCAAATCAGACATTTGGTGGTGAAGAGGGTTCAACAAAAAGAATAATTTATAATGAATATAAGTTCCTGAGGTTGATGTCTGATTTGTTGATACAGGACAGTTTCTCCAAATGGGTTAGTTTTGCTCATATCATGACAGTCATGAATCTCACTTCTAAGCCAGGGTATGTTCATACTATGTTAACACAATGATCATTTAGGGTCTGATATTCAGCCCCGGTGGCTAGACGCGAGTACAGAGCTTAGCCACTGGTGCTGAACCTTAACCCTGGATATTCAATGCCGGGGTCATATGCAGCCCTGGCATTGTATATCCAGGGTTGCTGCACAGGCTCTGTAGTTGCAGAAGCTAATTGGGTAGCGGTGATATTCAGCCACTGCCTGGTTAGCTCCTATGGTTAAAGCTAGGCTAGCTTTTGCTGCGCCTGTTTTTCCCCGCGTGTCGCTAACCAGGTAGCAGTGCAATATCGCTGCCACCCATTAATGCCCAAGACACACTCTGATGCTAAGCATGCAGCAGCATTAGTAGGGGATATTCAGCAGCACTAACCATGTTAGTGCCATTGAATAGCCCGTTCAGCAGCATTTATATGGTTTACAGGTCTGTAAACCATGTAAATGCCTTTGAATATTGGGCCCTTAGTATTTTAAGTACATGCACATCTGTTTCATGCCTATTCATTGTGGATATCCTAAAACCCAGACTTGCTAGGGAGTACAACTGGACTGACTTGAGAAACACTGTTCTACATCATTCTTTAAGCTTCACTAGATCCCTCCTCATGTTATCTATACTTTTGAGGGTATAGCCTATTGCAGATTTTGATATCATCCGCTAAGACGCAAGCTTTATCCGACAGCCTTCTGCAATTTTACAAAAATGTTAAAAAGAACTGGACCATTAACCAATCCCTTTGCGGCCCTCTAGTTGGTAATGTCCTTACCCTCAGAGTAAACTCCATTTACCACTACTATTTGTCTTCTCCCAGTCAATAAATTTCTAACCCAGTCAGTTTAGAGCCCATCGAATAATGGTCTATTGTTTACGAGAGTAAAATGGAAACCCAAGCATAATCAAAAATATACTCTCAATTAGTTCCAGAAAGTGTAAAGATGAAAATAAGAAATTACTTATTTTGTCTTAAGCCATTATATCATCATATAATATACCAAGTTGTACAGCAGTGGTTGTGGCAACGTGAGGTCTCAGAACTTTCGGGCTGTCAATGGCTAATTCCAATGCTCACTGAACAGAACCCCTTGTATACATCAACGACCTCCAACCATCCTTTCCACCACTGATTTTTTATAAAATTTTGTCAAACAAATGTGAATATCTTGTGCAGTCCAGAATAAACAAACAAGGCTGGCGACTTCTGAAAAAGGACAGCAACGCTGTTACTTAGCTTTTCTTAAACGGCTCACAAGTCAATCAAACAGGAGCCCCGCCAAATCCTTGAGTATCGATGAATGTCATAATCCCGACGCCATCTAGCGCGCTGTTCATGAGCGTTTCACCTAAAGGTTTCTTCAGGGGAAACTCGTTCATAGACGCACTAAAAACAAAATAAGTCTTCTGAACCATAACTTTCTTTCAATACACCCAAACAACTGCAAAAAGTAGGAAGAATCATTGTCATACCAAAGACAGTTCAAACATACCTTCAAATAGTGGGCTGAGGAGAAGACTTGAAAGCTTACAGATTTCAACTGCTGATGTTGGTAACTCGGGAAGCCGTGCATGCGGGAAAGATTTAAAGAGCGGCTGGTGCGTCAATCATTCGATAAGATGGAATCACCTGAAGCACGCCTCCCATTCTATGCGTGCATTAAGACCTCCCGGAACCAAAGTTTTCAATTGGTGAATCCAACGTTGTTCCGCATATAATAATGCTCGTTCCCGTGTCCTCCCAAAGCGAGATGTCAAAACTTGCTCAATGCAAAAACAGGTAAGATCCTCAAATGCGTGCTGGAATTCAAGACAATGATCTACTAATGGCGCCTCTGTTCTGTGGCTTTTTAGTTTACTTTTGTGTTCATTCATTCGAACCCTAAACGATCGTATGGTCTTCCCGATATATAATAATTCACAGGGACATCTTATGCCATAAACCACATGTGTGGAATTACAAGTAGTTGCATTTCGAAGTTTGTATTTACTCCCTCCATACTGAAACTCTGACAACTCTTGAGTGACGTTACATATATTACAAGAGCCACACTTGACGTGGCCAACTGTGATGTTGGATGATGTAGAGGGAGGACACAGGAACGAGCATTATTATATGCGGAACAACGTTGGATTCACCAATTGAAAACTTTGGTTCCAGGAGGTCTTAATGCACGCATAGAATGGGAGGAGTGCTTCAGGTGATTCCATCTTATCGAATGATTGACGCACCAGCCACTCTTTAAATCTTTTCCGCATGCGCGGCTTCCCAAGTTACCAACATCAGCAGTTGAAATCTGTAAGCTTTCAAGTCTTCTCCTCAGCCCACTATTTGAAGGTATGTTTGAACTGTCTTTGGTATGACAATGATTCTTCCTATTTTTTGCAGTTGTTTGGATGTATTGAAAGAAAGTTATGGTTCAGAAGACTTATTTTGTTTTTAGTGCGTCTATGAACGAGTTTCCCCTGAAGAAACCTTTAGGTGAAATGCTCATGAACAGCGCGCTAGATGGCGTCGGGATTATGACATTCATCGATACTCAAGGATTTGGCGGGGCTCCTGTTTGATTGACTTGCGAGCCGTTTAAGAAAAGCTAAGTAACAGCGTTGCTGTCCTTTTTCAGAAGTCACCAGCCTTGTTTGTTTATTCTGGACTGCACAAGATATTCACATTTGTTTGACAAAATTTTATAAAAAATCAGTGGTGGAAAGGATGGTTGGAGGTCATTGATGTATACAAGGGGTTCTGTTCAGTGAGCATTGGAATTAGCCATTGACAGCCCAAAAGTTCTGAGACCTCACGTTGCCACAACCACTGCTGTACAACTTGGTATATTATATGATGATATAATGGCTTAAGACAAAATAAGTAATTTCTTATTTTCATCTTTACACTTTCTGGAACTAATTGAGAGTATATTTTTGATTATGCTTGAGTTTAGAGCCCATGCCAAGGATTCTCAGTTTATTTATAAGTTACTTATATAGAACCATGTCAAAGACTGTGCTGAAATCAAGTATTCCACATCTAGTGCTTTCCTTTGATCCAACTCTCTAGTCACCCAATGACATTAATCAGATTTGTCCGACAAAACCTACCTCAAGTAAAAACATTCTGCCTCAGATTCTGCAATCCATTGCATTCCAGAAGCTGTACTATCCTTTGTTTTAGCAGCATTTCCATGAACTTACTCGTCACAAAATTAAGACTAACTGACCTGTAGTTCCCACCTCCTCCTTACATATGCTTCCCCTTGTTATTGTGAGACATAAAGTTAGTGTCCTTTTATTTTTTATTCCTTGATTCCTTGATTCGTTTTAGTCCATACATTATATTTATTCATTTTATGTCAATGTCCCTTTACTGGTATTTTTTATTAATGGTACAATGAGCTTTTAGTTAACATTTATGATAACACTTTATTTATTTTATATATATTTCTGATATTAATTATATGTATTTGATATGCATTGTTGATGTTTTATTTGTTTGTTTTTGCCGCTTGAGGATCCCTGAGGAAGGCAGCCGTGACGAAACATGGCCGTGTCAGGCTGAGTGAAAAGATAGAGGGAGAGAGGAAAGAGACAAAGAGATAGAGAGACAACTCCTAGGGAAGGTGGGTGGGTTGTGAAGACTAAATTCCTGCTGTTCCCGGAGATCACCTGTTACAGGTGAGTAACTATGCTATCTCCAGGAACAAGCAGGAATGTAGTCTTCACATATGGGGACTCCCTAGCTGAAGATGCCAGGGAGATGGCCCCAGGAAGGTGCCACCCTAGAAAGGTAGGCATCCTTCCTCCCATGGATCTCTGGCATTCCACCAGGTTGGTGGGTAGGAGTTGAATTAGGTCTGAAAGAGATTTTGAAGAACAGCCTGGCCAAAGAAGGCATCCCAAAGGGAGACTTTATCCAGGCAGTAGTGGGCTGTGAAGGTGTGTACCGAAGCCCAGGTGGCTGCTCGACAGATGTCATCGATAGACACAGAGTGGAGATTAGCCATGGAAGCTGCCATGGCTCTCACTTTATGAGCTGTGACATGGCCTTGAAGAGGAAGACCCTTACTCTCATAAGCAAAGGATATGCATTGGGCAATCCATTTAGATACAGTTCTTTTGGAGACTGGAAGTCCCAAATGACTAGAGTCAAAAGCTATAAAAAGCCACGAGGACATTCTATGTTGCTATGTTCTCTGTAGGTAAAAGGCTAAGGCTCTTTTACAAATCAAAGTATGAAGGTTTCTTTCTGCATTAGAGGCGTGAGGCCTCGGAAAAAATACAGGAAGATAAATTGATTGATTCAAATGAAAAGGCAAAACCACCTTTGGCATAAAGTGTGGATGAGTTCTAAGAACAACCTTATCATGATGAAACCTAGTATAAGGAGGATCAGCCACTAAAACTTGCAGTTCACTAATGCGACGTGCAGAGGTGATTGCAATTAGGAAGATGACCTTCCACGTCAAAAACCTAAGGCGGCTTCATGAGCTGCCCGAGAACTAGATTTAGATCCCATGTCACCGGTGGTGGCTTAATGGGAGGCTTGGTCAACAGAAGACCTCTCATAAATCTGGATATGAGTGGATGAGAGGAAATTGGTTGTCCATTCAGAGGCTTATAAGAAGCTGCAATTGCACTAAGATGGACTCTTACTGAATTGGTCTTTAGACCAGAATTTGATAAGTGAAGGAGATACTCTAGTATCGATTCTAAAGGTATGACAAGGGAGTTTAATCCCTTCTTGGAGCACCATATAGTAAAATGTTTCCACTTGAAGGCATAAGATCTTCTTGTGGAAAGTTTTCTAGAAGCCTGAAGGATATCCTTTACCTGTTGGGACAGGTTGAAATCCTGGAGGTCTAAGCCTTCAGCAACCAGGCCGTGAGATGCAGGGACTGGGGACTTGGGTGCCATAGCGTCCCGTCCTCTTGGGAAAGGAGATCTGGAGCATGCCCTAACTCCAGAGGTGCAGCTTGAGAGAGATGTAGAAGCAGGGGATACCACGCTTGGCATGGCCATCGTGGCGCTATGAGAATCATGCGACCCCTGTCTCTCTGAAGCTTGAAGAGTGTTTTGGGGATGAGGGGAATGGGTGGGAAGGCATAAAGGAAGTCCTGACCCCAGTGAAGGAGGAAGGAATCCCTTGCCTGACAATTGTGAGCCGGAATCCTGGAACAGAACCGGGGAAGTTTGGCATTCAGTGAACTTGCAAAGAGGTCTATGTCTGGAGTGCCCCAGAGATGAAAAATCTTTGCCACCTGGTCTAGGTGGAGAGACCACTCGCGAGGCATCAGTACTCGACTGAGTTTGTCTGCCTAAAGGTTTTGAATACCTGGCAGATATACCACTAGAAGGTGAATTTGATACTCTCTGGTGAGGGCCCACAGTCGTAAAGCTTCATTGCGTAACAACAGAGAGCCTGTCCCGCCCTGCTTGTTCACATAGAACATGGCTACTTGATTGTCTGTCTGGACTAGGACTGTCTTGTAGCTGAGCTGGGCGTGGAATACTCGAAGAGCTAAATAGATTGCTCTTAATTCCAGGAGGTTTATGTGTAGACCAGCCTCCTGTGGAGTCCAGGTGCCCTGGGTAGAGAGATGATTCAGGTGTGCTCCCCAACCCACCTGTGATTCATCTGTTGTTAGGGTGGCCTGAAAGAGGGGTTGATGGAAAGGAGACCCTACTGTCAGATTTTCTAGTGATTGCCACCATTGGAGGGACAAAATTAGTCATTGAGAATTTACTATTTTGTCTGATAAATGTCCTGTGGCTTGTGTCCACTGTGTGGATAGGGTCCACTGAGCTGCTCGCATGTGGAGGTGAGCATATGGGACTACATGAACTGTGGATGCCATATGTCCCAGCAACTGTAGTAGCTCCCGAGCAGTTAGGGAGGATTTCCCTGCTGCTTGAGAAGCTAGTTGCATTATGTGAAGACACCGGGCCTGTGGAAGGAAAGCCTTTGCCTGTCTGGAATCTAGACAGGCCCCTATGAGTTCCAGGCATTGGGAAGGAACAAGTTGAGATTTTGGGAAGTTTATTACCAACCCCAAGTATTGGAGGATTCACATTGTGCGAGACAGTGCAGTGCTGGCCTCTGCAACTGTAGGGGCTCGAATGAGCCAGTCATCTAAGTAAGGGAAGATGAAAATCCCCAGGGTTCGCAGAAATGCAGCTACTACTGCCATGCATTTCGTGAATACTCTTGGTGCTGAAGCCAGACCAAAGGGAATAACCCTGTACTGGAAATGTTTTCCCTTGAAAAGGAATCTTAAGAATTTCCTGTGATCTGGATGGATCAGAATGTGAGTGTATGCATCCTTTAAGTCTAGAGAGCAAAGCCAATCCTGGCTTTGAAGGTATGGCAGAAGAGTTCCTAGAGAAATCATTTTGAACTTCTCTCGGAACAGGTATTTGTTCAGTTCTCTGAGGTCTAGAATGGGTCTGTGTCCTCCTGTTTTCTTTGGAATAAGAAAATAGGGGGAGTAGAACCCTGCACCCCGTTGAAGAATGGGTACCTCTTCTATTGCCCCTTGGGCAAGAAGTGTTGAGACCTTGTGATCTAGCAGATTGTCTGCGGAGGTTTGAGAATTGAATTGCCTTAGAATTGTAGGAGGGGGCATACTGTGAAAATGGAGCTTGTACCCCTCTCCTACAATGGACAGAGTCCAATCTTCTGGTGTTATCTGATGCCATCTGTTGGCAAAGTGGCATAACCTGCCTGGGATATTGGGAGGTTGGGGACCCCTCAGAGGCAGGAAGGCTAAGCTCTCTAGGAAGGAGTCAAAGCCCTTGAGGGGGCTGAACCTGCAGAGCTGGTTGGGCTCTCGGGCCTTTTGGCTTCTTTTGCAGTCTAGTTTGTCCCTTTTGGGCAACCTGACCCTGAGTTTGACTCTGCTGGGTATAGGACAGATAAAATTTCCTCTTTTTGCTGAAAGAGGGTTTTTTATAAGGCTTCTTTTTGTCTGGAGTGGCTGTAGATTTTGACAATATATCTAGAGTGGTATTGTCAGCATCTAACTCGTTAGCCTTTTCCTGCCAGCTCTTGCCAAAGAGATTCTCTCCCATGCAAGGAATGTTGCCTAACTTGTCCTGTAGCCAAGTCTCCAAGTCTGATGCCTGAAGCCAGGCAATCCGTCGTGCCCCAATGGCAATAGCAGAGGTTCTGCTGATGCATTCAAAGTAGTCAAAGGCTGCACGATTCACAAACTTGGAGACGTCTTGAGC
Organism: Ichthyophis bannanicus; assembly: GCA_033557465.1. Classification (NCBI taxonomy): domain Eukaryota; kingdom Metazoa; phylum Chordata; class Amphibia; order Gymnophiona; family Ichthyophiidae; genus Ichthyophis; species Ichthyophis bannanicus. Next base: position 520,970,959 of record CM066036.1, on the reverse strand, counting down.
ATGCTTAACTAGAGCAAGAAAGTCTTGTCTCTTGTCATCTGGGAGAAGTGGGCTCATAAGCTCCAAGTCTCCTGTAACTTCTTTGAGGAACATTCTCATATATAGTATATATGAACTGATCCTAGCTGAAAGCATGGAAGCCTAAAAAGCTTGGCGCCCAAAAGCGTCCAGAGTCCTGCATTCACGACCTGGGAGATTGGATGCATGTCTCTTTGCACTTTTCATCCTACACATGGCTGACTCCACCACCATTGAATGGTGTGGCAGCTGAGTCTTTTGAAATCCAGGACATGGCGGGACTCGATACATAGTATCAAGCCTCCTAGAATGAGGAGATGTAGTCAGAGGTGTCTCCCACATTCTGAGCATCAAGTTATGCAGAATTTCATGGATGGGCAGTGGCTGCCTCCTTTGGAGCTTTAGAATATTGGAGAATTTCCAATTCCTTTGCTCTGGGTTCCTGTTCAGGAGCTACCATGATTGAAAGGCCCTTGGCCACATCAAGAATAAAATCCTGAAAGGTCATGTCCTCTGGAGGTGACATTCTGCGTTGGGGAGAAGAGGGATCTTTTGGGAGAAACCCTCTGGTACCAGCAGAATTGTCAGAGTCTTCGGAATCAGAGGATTCGAAGTATTCCTGACCACGATGCTTATGCAAAGCACGGTCCCGGTATCGATCGAAGTTGGTACCGAGTTGATCTGGTACCGATCTGTCGATTCCAGCCAAAGATGGCATGGGAAGAATTCCCACCGGGGCCGGTACCGTCGGTACCGGTATCGTTGGTACTGGTACCGGTGTAGGTACTGGCATCGGTATGGATGTCGGTACCGATGCCCGTTGAACCATAGGTGTCAATGGTACCGCAGCTGTGAAAAGAGCTGCAATGCTGCATTTGATAGCAAGGAACCTCTGGTCTATCGACGCTGCCGATGCTTGGGTGTTGGTACTGGTGAAAACGGCTGGGACCCCTGAGCATGTTACCAGTAGTTCTTGCGAGGTCGAGGCCTCGAGAACATCCTGGAGCCCCCTTGATGCTTTGGAAGCCGAAGCCTCCCGCCGGGGCTGTTTTGCCGGTGTGGTTCCCTCAAGGGCAATGCCAATGGCCTCTCGATGCTTAGCAGGAGAGCTACCCTTTGAGGACTGGCTTTTTTGTTTAGTTACCTGAGATCCATGGGAGGAAGAGGAGGCTCTTGAAGATGCCGATGCAATGGATCTGGCATCCAAAGGAAAGAGAGTACCAAGCTTTGCAAGCCGGTTCTGTCTTCCTCTCTTAGTCATCCCCATACAGGAGAGACATTCAGATGGAGAATGTTCAGGCCCTAAACATTTAAGACACCTATGGGTGTCAGTGACAGAAATGGTACCGCCACACTTAGTACATTTTTTAACCCTGGAATTACCGAGATTTTTTGCACACACTGAATACCGTTGGGGTCATAAATGACCCTGCAACGAATTTTAATTGTTAACCATGAAAAATTTAAATAAACAGACAAAATATTATTCTGAATTAATTATTTATTATATGAAGGTTAAATGTTTTGAAATTTAATGCTTTATCATAAAATTAAATGAAGAAGAGTTGCCATGAAAGCAGTTTTTGCATGCACTTGATGAACACAGTAAAGTACTACAGTCATTTGCATGAGACACAGACAATTTCTGAATGTTCTTTGCAAACAATGTGCTTGCAGGAGGTGCAAACTATGTTGCTTTTCTTGTCTTTTTCTCTGGAACAGCAGTGACACCTTGCCCTTTGGGATCCCGACATTGCAAACAGCATCAGTGGCTTCTTCAATGCTGGAAGACGTCTCGCTGCAATTACTCTGAAGCAGCTGCTTTCCTAATTCCAAGAGGAATAGACGACGTCTGTGCTTTGACTTGGACTGCCATTCTGGATTTAGTGACATCCAAACAATGAAGGCGTTCAAAGCACTGATGTCCAACATGTTGTAGAAGATTGTCATTGGCCAGCGTCTTGTCATTCGTTTTGTGGTATACGCACGCAGCATTTGATCTGCCGTATCTTCTCCACCTTTACTAGAATTATAGTCCAAGATCATGCGTGGTTTTTTTGTCTGGACGTGTGTTATCTACTTCTTCTTGATCATGCTCAGAAGAACAACCACTTTTCCTTTCTTCGGGCAATAGGAAACCAGAGTGGCGTCATCGCAAAAGGCAAACAGTGAAGTGAATACCTCTCGGCCCTTTGCTGTTACAAATTCTGGAGGTAATTCTTTTCTGTTCTTTCGAATTGTCCCCAAAAGTGTCATTTGTTTTTCTAGCAATTTCCGTGACAGGGATAAACTGCAGAAGAAATTGTCAACAGTAACATTTCTGCTAGATCGCGTCAATCCTTCAGTGAGTTGCAGCACAACCCTTTCACCCTGATTCTGTTCCCTGTTTTGTCCGAGTTCCTTTCCTGTATATACTTGAAGACGCAGAACATATGATGTTGCACTGTCACACAACATCCATAGCTTTATGCCATATGTCCCAGGTTTGCTGGGAATATATTGTCTGAATGGAACACGGCCATGAAATGTAAGCAGTTGCTCATCCTCGGTAACATTTTCACCAGGAACAAAGGCGTCACTTAGAGTTGCTTCCCAGGTATCAAAAACGTGTCTGATTGGAGCAAGCTTATCCACGCCTCGTTGTTCACATCTGTTGGTTGCATCATCAAATCTGAGAGCACAAGAAATTTGCTGAAAACGGTTACGGACCATAGTTTTGCCGAAAACAGAACGACCATCTTCAAGGTTCCACAACTGAACTATGGATTCATTTTGTGACTTGTACACGCCTGAGAGGATCAGAAGTCCAAGAAAATGTTGAAATATTGTCAAATCTGTTTCTCACTGGAGGGGTGGAGACATTAATAGGATGTTATTAAAGTTAGAACAACGTTATATTTATGAATTTAACAGCCTGGAACCGTATGGTCTCAATCAAGAAACAGATTTGACAATATTTTTATAATCACTTGTTATGTATTATGTATGGTTTATTTGTTTATTATTGTACTTCAGTGCATAATTTGTCGTTTTTATACAAGATCATTTGTATTTAGAACATTGTTTTTAATTAGGTTTTATTAAGTGTGGTTATTTATCTGTTTATGTATTCTTTTACTGAGTTATACAATCCATTTATTTTGGTTTTTATAAGTTTTTATGCTCAATTATTAGAGTTTCTGTCATGACATGTCTGTCATTTACATTATCTTATGCACCTGTTCTCATTTGCCGCAATCAAGCAGTAGTACCTTATCACGTTTTATCATGTTGCTAATTATGGTAATCTTCTTCCTTTTCATCCTGTTAGACAGCACATATATATTTTCATCCTATATACATTACACATGTTTGGTATCTCGGTCTAGTATTGCTATTCATTATGCATGTTTTATGTTTTTAGCTTGATTATTTATATAATTTTTACATTTTTATATACATTCCCCTTCCCTTGCCCTCCTCCCTCCCCTCTCCCCCCTCACCCCCTCTCCCCCTCCCTCTCCCCCTCCCTTCCCCCTTCCTTTTTCCCCCCTCCCCATCTCCCCCCTTCCTCCCTTCCTTCCTTCCTCCCCCCTTTTCCTTCCCCCTCTCTTCTCCTCCCCCCTCCCCCCCTCCTCCCCTCCCCTCCCCCTTCCCCTTCCCCCTTTCCTCTCCCCCCTTTTCCCCTCCCCCCTTCCCCCTCCATCCCCTCTCTTTCTCTCTTTCTTTCTCTCTCTCTCTTTCTTTCTCTCTTTCTTTCTCTCTCTCGATCTCTCTTTTTCTCTCCTCCTCTCTCCTCTCTCTTCCTTGACGGTACATCATGGATGCTTATAAATTGTTTAATTGGTCAATGTGGGTTTATCGATTTAACTACTTTATTTTACACACTGGCTTCACACAGTAAAAGCATGATTAATTTTTATCACGTTATCTAGTCTCTGTTCACCAACAGCATAAGATACAAAGGACATTGTAAATAGTTTTTACATCTTTGGACTCGCGCTAGAAACGCTTCACCCTTCATCATATTTGTTCACATGGTTTTATCTCCTTAAAAAAGGACCTTTTAAGGCACAAGAACAATCGAGTTTGTTTATCGTGGTGTTTTGTGGGCAGAGTTTTTAACCAGTTTAGTACTTCACATAATGCAGTTCAAACACATTTCTTTAGCCACTCCCACGGTAGTCGCGTCATTCAATTTTGGCGCGATTTCCAGCGTTTTTAAAGTCCGGAGTCTTTCGGGTTTAGTTTCTTCGATGTTGATAGAAGAAGTTTTTTCTTTGAACACCTCAAAGGTTGGTAGATTGTCTTTTTCAAAATCGGTACTATTATGGTTATGGCCTCATTCAGTATGTCAATTTGTTAAGAGGTTTTCACATAGTCAGGCTCAGGAGTCAGTGAGTTCAATTTATAATGGGCTATCTCTATTTTTTAGTCACTTTCCTTAAACGCGCAACTGCATTCGCAGATTCACTCCAGTGTCACACATGTGAGTAACATATGCAATTTATGCAAGGTCGTTATTCCACAAACACAATTCTATTACAATATTTTCACACCTTTTTCACACCTTTCCCTCTTATCTCTTCCTCCCTCTTCTTCTCCTCTCCCTGCCCCCGAGCCCCTCTTTTCCCTCCCCCCCTCCTTTCCCTCTCCCCTTCCCTCCTCTTTTCCTTCCCCCTCCTTTCCCTTCCTCCTTCCCCTTTCTCCCTCCCCCTCCCCCCTTCCCCTTTCCCCCCCTTCTCTCCCTCCTCCTTCCCCCTTCCCCTCCCTCCCCCTCCCCTTCCTCTCTCCTCCCTCTGTTCTCAAGCACATGATGAATGAGTATGAGATTCCATATTTTCTGAAATATGCTCTTCAATAGGCATATAGATTATATCCACATATTTGGTGACCATCATGTATCCTGTTCAACCCACACCTTGCATGTCCTATGTAGCATATTTATCTGTGTTCTTTCCACTCTGCGGTTTGGTTTTACAAATTTTAATTTGTTCATAGTATATTTATGTTATTTATATTATTCTCATGAGTACTTTTTATTACTTTTGGCTTGTTCTTAAGTAGTCCTTTTATGTGTTCACATTACATGTTTTTAACAATTTATGTATTTTTATGTTTTTAATGAGTTATTTCATATTTTCACATTTTTTATATTTTGTATTAAATATTACTCTATTTAGCTGTGTGCCCCCTGAAGAAGGCTACGGCCAAAACGCGTAGGGGTTTCAATAAACCTGTTCCACCTATCCACGACTCTTGTTTCCTATGTTCTCCTGTGGTTGACTGCAAGAGTAGGTGCTCTTCTTTGTGGTTCCTGCATTATCGCTATCATCATTGTTAGCCCTAGTGTGTAAGCTACAGGTGGACACTTTTCTATCTTGGGTGACGAGCAGCCAGTATGTATTTTTCTTTTCCTTTCCTACCATACTTCAATCGTATTGTTGACCTGCTGAGATTTAGGGGTATGTTTACTAAACGGCGGTAATGTCATTCGCATTAGGTTCCGCGGTAAAGGTACAGATGCCCATATAAAGGCATGGGTGGTGCATCGTTACAGCAAGCCGTATCAGCTAACGCATGTTAGAAACTAACGCGCGCTACAAGGTGCCTCATAAGGCACCTTACAAGGCACCATTTAAGGCACATTACAAGGCGCCTTGTTAGGTGCCTTGTAAGGTGCCGTATAAGTAAGGTGCCTTGTAAGGTGCTGTATAAGTAAGGTGCCTTATAAGGTGCGTTGTTAGGTGCCCTATCAGATGCCTTATAAGGTGCTTTGTTAGGTGCCTTATAAGGTGCCTTGTAAGGTGTCTCATAAGGCGCTTTGTAAGGTGCCCTATACAGTAGGGCTCCTTAGGCTATGTGCCGTATTAGGCACCTCTGGACAGGGCACATTAGAGGGTACCCTGGGTTACGGGACCATAGGTTATGGTGGCCTAACAAGGTTATGGTGCCCTAGGTTAGTGTGGCCTAAGGGCTGCAAGGTGCTGCAGGATGACATGCATTAACTGTGAGGAACAGAGACAGATGTAGCCCTAACACTAGATAGAGCACTCAGGAAAGGCAATGAACAGGTGCGTGAAGGAGGGAGAGCTAGGAGCCGATGGACCTGCCATATCTTCAGGCATCCCATGTGGCTACCAGTACTGATGACAAACATGGTGGGGGCAACTGTACCACAGCACAGGGTGTTGGCAATGTAAAGTACTGGAAAGACAGTTGGTGGCAGGGGATGGGAATACGTGTCCCCCAGTGCAGGCAGAGGTGGCAGGATAGTTACAGTGATGGGTGGACATAGGACTGGTGGTGCCATGCAGATCAGGCACAGGCAAGGCAAACATGAAGAGGTGCAATACAGGAAAGGGTAGCAGTGCAGGACATGGGGGGATAGCCTGTACAGGCAGACAGGACTCTACACAGCTGATAGACGCAGATAGACGGACCGAGGGAATGTTGGCAGTTGTTGAAAGGGTATTATGGGCTGGCTGCACAAATCTGCAAAAATATGACTGTTACAGGCATGCACACTATTTGAGTAGGACAGGCATGAGAGGAGGGAACAATGAGGAATTGAACCCATGAACACTGCCAAGAATGGCATTGTATTAACCAGTAGGCTATACCTCCGTGGTGTATGTCCCAGCAATGGCTGGGTACAGAAGGACTGCACGTCACCGCACAAACTGTCTGTTCTGAGTGCCAGGATAGGGTAACCCCACCAGTACCCATGATGCAATGCACATGCTGAATAGCTGTCTATAGCTGATCAGCAAATGGGGTCTGCACCTCTCCCATACCTCAGCTTGGAAAGACGAAATGACAGTGCGTGATACTGGCACAGAGTAGCTACAGACCATGCCATTGTGCAGGTTCTGTGTTCTCCCTGAGGGATAGGATGGGTGTCCCATACTAGGTCCGCAGAACATGTGTTGCTAGAGATAGGCCTTGCTGTACATCCCCATCACTACCAGTGTGTGACAGGTGTTCCTTGCAATACAGCTAAAGGTAATTTGGTGTCCATCTGTATCCTGCAGTCACATGTGGCCCTCTGGGACCAGTCACCACCCAGATTAGTGTGTACCCCGTGTTAGAGTCTGGCTGACATTTATTTATTTATTTAGCTGCATTTATATCCCGCTTTTCACCGGGTCAAAGCGGTTGGGGGATACATTTAACACGAGAGGATATGAGACACATACACTAATACTTACAGGGAACATGGGCAATGGAGGTTTAAGTGGCTTGCCCAAGACCACAAGGAGCACCTGTGGGACTAGAAACCTCAGTCCTTCCAGCCCAAGGTTGCTTGAACCATCGACCTTCTGGCCCGTGGTACCTTGTGCCAACCACTAGGCCACTCCTCCCTCCCATGGGCACCTGTTATCAGGGCAGAGGGGTTTCCAGACTTGCATGAGGTTTGTGTAGCAGTGCCTTGCTAGGTAAAAGTGGTATACACTACATACCCCAATTGACTCACATCACCCTTTTTGTAGGTAAGGGACAGATGCCCCAGCCCCCATGAAGCAACCTCCATCCTGCTGGTATGGGAGAGCCCTCCAGGGTTGGTGGGTCAGAGCCAGACCTAGACCTGTGGCTGGGGCAGTGACAAACCAGCAGCAATGATGGGGTTAGCTCTGGAAAACCCAAACTGCCTCACACCACTGTCTGACAGTCACCAGCAGACAGCACAATCAGACTGTACTGTATAGGTGTTCCGACAATGCACAGTCTAACTGCAGACAGTCCACTAGCCAGTCCATAGTGCATGCTCACAGAGGAACTATGTGCACCAAGTAGGCATCTGTGTGATATATAGGGGGGGGGGGCAGCACTGGGAACACAACAGGATCACTGGAAGCAGCTAATGTAGAGCGCTATGTGGGAACCTAGACATGCCATGGTCACTGCTCGGTCAGAGTGAGTGCCCTCCCAGCATGCCATGCTGTGGCCACCCTGTCCATGCAGGCGGTGGTCGGGCACTACAGTGTCCCAGCCATTGCCCAACACCCTGTGAAGATGCATCCTGGCCAATCCGCTCTGTCCGGGCCATACCCACAACACCTTGCTCCTCATTATGCACATATTCAGGCTAACGCTGGTAACAGTGGGACATTGTGGGCCCGGTGAGGTGTGGGCAGCCACAAAACAATGGATAGACATACACACACACACACACACACACACACACTCCTATTGCAGCATTGTGCAAAGATAGGGGTGGTTGGAAACCCTGCCTGCCACACTGGTCCTGATCACAGTGCCGACATTGCTAAACTGTGCAAGAGGTAGTAGTAGTGCCCTGGTGATAACTGCAGCTCAATGCTGGGGCCAACAGCCTGACTCTCCATGCATCTTTGGATTATGGAGCCTGTGTGAGTGTGTGTTTATACCCCTGTTCGCCGCTGCTTTGGGCTTTACACATGTTGCTGTTGTATCTGCATTGTAGGGTAAAACATAGGGATATGCTCTGCAGGAACCACAGCTGGGGCTTGAACCTGTGACCCTCTACTTCTGGACACACTGGCTGGGTGTACTGCACCACACTGTTGCCACAGATGCATGGTGGTCCCTGGGGCTACCTGTACTTTTCCTCAGCCAGCACTGCACACCATGTAATGGAACAAGGCATGGCCTAGGTCCACTGGAGGCAGGTGCCACAGCCCCCTCCAGCACGGGCACCCCCCCTGCCATGCTGACATGGCCATATGCTGTCAGTGCTGGTAGTGCGCATTCCCAGGCCATCCACTGTGTGGGTAGGTGGTCGCCTAGGGAGCGGGGTCTGGGGCATGGGGCATACATGAGCATCCTCACATTCCCTCCATCATCACCTACCAATAGTCTGTTCCTTCCGCTCGGGGGAGGGTTGGCTGGGGGGATGTCAGTTCAGTGCCCTGGCAACTGTTAGCTCGGGTGGACCAGGTAGATGTAGGTGGATTGTGTTTGGACTTTGTCAGCTGCTGTCATGCTGATTTCCGGTTTCTATGTTCCTATGTGCCACCTAGGCACCCGCCTAGTCCACCCTGTGCCCCTGATGCCCCCGCTACATGTCCCACCTTCAGTCTCCTATGCCCCACTTGCACCATCACCATAGTGGCCTTTCATACTTGGGCACTATGCTGGTGCTGAAAATGGAGCACTACTATCTCGTTTCTTGGGCTCCCTGTCTATGCTGTACATTGCTGACACTGAAATGGTTTCTCTCTCCTGCAAATGTGCATCTAACGGCAGGTTTTCATTCGCGGTAGGATTCAGCCCTTCAGTTCAGCACGTTAGTGTGTAGGGAGCCTCTCCCCGCCCACTCTCCGCCCATTGACCCCTTACCCCCACCCTCTCGCCACCCTCTGCGGTGTTTACCGCGGCTGGGTACGTTAACGATCGTTAAGTAACGTTAACACGCGTTAACGTTACATACGGCACGTTAACATTACCTAACACGCATTAACGTTTCATACCGCGCATCAACGTTACCTAACGAACATTAACGTTACATAACGCGCAGTCTGTAACGTTACCGCAGTTTAGTAAACATACCCCTTAGTATAGATTTTATACAATGGGGGTCACTACGTGAAAGTACTCAGGGAGACTTGAGGAGGAAGCATTATTCTCTCCCCTTAGTGAATTTTACGTTGTGCTGCCCTTTGTCCCCTGTTCTCACTCTTTGACTAGAGATGTGTATTCATTAGTGTGTATTTGGTTCATTAGTGTACCTTTAAAACTTTAGGGGCATATTTCCTAAATGTTTTAATGCACATTAATGAAATTAGCACATGTTAATTACCCACAGTGGGCGCAGTGGCACTTAACACACTTTAATTTCATTAATGTGTGCTAGCCTTTAGTAAACCTGCCCCTTAGTGTCCACTAAATTAATTTAAGGCACACAGGGAATGAAGAGCTGCATCACACACAAGCATACACAGTCACATGATCGATCCCTGCTTTCTGGACCCACCATCGCAGCCGCAGCACAAAACAGAATGCAAAAAGAACTCTCTCAGACCAACGATGTGGAGGTAAGCTCCTCCCACATCTGCCGACCTGACTGCTCAGCGCCAACAGGCTTTTAGTTTAACTTTCCACCCACGAGGTGAACCCACGCCTCGTGGGCCCACATATAAGGGCTATACCAAAAGGTCCTTTGGCACAGCCCTTAGGCCTTAGACAAGGACCCCTACAGCTTTGGACCACAAACGATGACGAACAGCAGATGACACCCCTCGAGATCACAGAAGCACCTCAACAAATGTGGGTTAGACCAACCACACAACATATGGCATGTGCTGAATTGAAAACCACCACACACCCTCAACAAGCTCTCGAACAAAAACACCCTCAACCCATCTCATTGGAATGGACCAATAGGGACTCTACAAAAGATAGACTTTACTACTCCCGGACCCTCAATCAAACCATGCTGCCCCTATACACAACCTGTTGCATTCTCTTTACTCTTACTCTAATAGCATCAGTGCACTTCACCTACACACTATACATCCTCATGCATCCCCTCTATCACTACCTTCCAACCACCACACACATAATACAACTTCTCTGTACCCCCCACCATCATACAAAACATCGGCGCTACCAACACCTTATCATAATTCCCATCAGAACAAACCATCTCCAACCAACACCAGCACTCACCGCAACAACCCAAACCCTACAATGCGCACTCATAAATGCACGCTTGGTGAGGAGCAAGATCCACATCATCAAAGACCTCCTCTCAACCCACTACCTGGATCTCATCTGCATTATAGAATCATGGTTAACAGATACTGACGTTATGATAATGAACCAACTACTACTCAGTGATTACAGCCTCTTCAACTGCCCTCACCGCAGAGGTTGTTGTTGTTACCTTATCCTGAGTGATTTTAATCTCCTTCAGTCCAGCCCAAACATGCCACCTCCTTTCTGGAAGCCATGGACCTCACCCAGATCATCCATACTCCCACTCACCAGAAGGGCAACACCCTTGATCATATCTTCACCAACAACCTCACAACATGCTCAAGCACCCCCCCCACTCAATGCAATCCCACCCAGTACCCTGGTCAGATCACATACTGATCACATTCTCAATACCCAACAATGCATTGCCAAACCAGACCAATCAACCTCAACCCATCAGACGATTTAAGGCATTTAATAAAGACAACTTTAGCTGTGACATCCTCCCTCAGCTGGACATTGAGACAACAGACCCTGACACCCTCATAACTAACTGGAACACCATAATCAGCGAAGCTGCAACTACAACCATTACTACACCAAAAAAGACACACAAAAAAACAAAGACACCCTGGTGCACCCCCAATTTCTGAAAGCTAAAGACTCAGCTCCGAAGGCTCAAGTGCAAATGGCACAATTCGGCACTCAACTCCGATAGAACTAACTACATGAAACTTTTCAACGACTACCACACCGCAACTGACCACGCCAAGCGCACATATCACACCAAGTTACCAAACAGTTCTTTAGGTCGTCCCAGAGAACTATTTAACATCATCAAACAGCTCACAAAGCCCCCTCCATTAGCACCATTACACCAACATCAGCCCACAACTGCTAGCCAGCAACTACAAGCAACTCCACCCCCACCTCAATCAGCTCCCCACCCTTCCTCCCATCCAAAGCACCTCCTCTTCCACATGGCCCACCTTTGACTTCATTAGCAAAGACAACATAGAGTCCATCATTGCATCTCTCAACACAATCACCTCCCCCCTTGATCCATGCACAGTAAACTGGATCAAAGCGCTCAAATAAGACATTAGCTCCATACTTGCAAAAATCACTCAGTCAATATTGCAACAAGGATGTAAGCCAAACTGCTTGAAACTATCTTCCATATGTCCCATCCTCAAGAAACCCGCCCTTGACCCCTCTGATCCAGTATTCTACAGGCTGGTAGCAAGCCTCCCTTTCTTAAACAAGATCATAGAGCAAGCTGATCATAGACTTCAGCTCCAGGATTTCATTGACGAAAACTCTCTCCTCGACCCCCAATAACACGGATTCTGGCACCTCCATGGAATAGAGACACTGATAGTCTCCCTCACAAACACTGTCATGAAAGGAATTCAAGACACCAAACAAGGATACATCATGCACTTTCTCAACATATCTGCTGCATTTGATACTGTCAATCATAACATCTTACTCCAATGCCTTCAATTCATCGGCATCCAAAGCACTGTTCTATAATGGTTCCAGTCCTACCTGACCAACAGACATCAACAAATAAAAATCAGAACTACCACATCCACCCCCTACCAGCAAACTCAGGGCATATCCCAGGGATCCACCCTATCATCACTCCTCTTCAATATCTACCTACAGCCACTCTGCAGCATCATCAGATCCCACAACATCAACTTCCATATCTATGCCGATGACATCATGATATACAGCCCATTCAGCACAAAGCAACCAACTTTCACAAACATCCTGCGATGCATCGAGGAAATCTCAAGATGCTTAACAAGCAATAATCTAGCAATTAACTACAAAAAAACCAGAAGCCTTATTCATCACAAATAATTTGACCTTCAATCCTCCTACCTCACTTACCATAAACAACACACAAATAAAACTGCAAACTCAAATCAAATACCTTGGCATCATCCTGGATCAACAACTTTCCTTCATCCCACAGATACTCAAAACCACCAAAACAATCTACTTCAAAGCCAGGACCCTACAACATCTATGCCCCCTCCTTGAACCAGCAGATTTCTGCTCCATTCTCCAGGCCATGATCCTCCCATTTCTCGATTATTGTAACACCCTTTACCAAGGTCTACGCAGTCTACTTTACTCTCCCTATGCACTACTCTACATACCACTGCACCATACTCAAAGGTGCCTTGAAGCATAACCACATCACACCCATCCTTAAACACCTCCAGTGGCTGCCCCTCGACAGCCAGATCAGATATAAGATTCTCCTCCCCACACACAAGTCTATCCATTGCCACACCATCTCACACCTCCAGACCCTACTCCAAACTCCGCAACAAAACAGGCCAAGAAGACAATCAATGAAGAACATTCTTATCATACCTTACACAAAAGCAAAAAACAACCAGCAGGCATGTGCGTGAGCCTTTGAACTATACACCCTATCTATCTGGAACACCCTTCCCGACCCAATCCAAAACATATCAGACCTCCATACTTTCCAAAAACACTTAAAAACCCACCTATTCATTCAACACTTTGGCCACTCGCACAATCACCCCTGCAAATGCACACAAAACTCACAAACCCCAAACAACAGAATAAGTTCCCACGCATCCTCTCTTGCGCACACTCTGTATATTAGCCCACCAATGTAAATAGCCAACTAAATGTACATTCACTCTTCATATATATGTTACCTATTCATTGTACATAAGTTGATTCGTTCTATGTATTAAAAACACTTGTTCTATGTAAACCGCTTTGACCCGGTGAAAAGTGGTATATAAATCCTGCTAAATAAATAAATAAAACCTATGAATTAATGCTTGTTAAGACAAGTGAAGGTATATTTTAGGATGTGGAGAGGAAAGCTAAGACATCCAGGTCAGAATATTGAAAATTCCCATTTTATTTAAGAAGATTGGCCATATGAAGAGCCTCTTGTAACATATATGTACGGGCATGCAGAACAGCACATTGATTTCTCTCTACGTCCAGTGGAAGCAGTGATTTTAAAAGTTGCAGTGGGAAAATAATGTGCAGCTTGATCCTACATGAGCACAGGAACGGCTTTTTAAAATTGCTGCTCGAGATATCCACAAATACCATGATCCCATCCTGCTAGCAGAACAAGTCCTCTTCCCAATTACCCCTCCTGCATCATCTGTTTCTTCCAGACCCTCTGCATCATCCGATCCCTCAGCAAACTCCCCACCCCGATCCTATACACAGCTCTTACCAAGGTTCTCGTTGTCTATTGAGAGCAGGGCAATCCCCAGTGGTGCCTGCTCAGCTGGGTTTGGCTTCCAAAATGGTGCCCATGACCCTTAGCAATAATCTTGTGGTACTACTGCAAGGGATCAGACTGCAAAATGCCCTTATTTGACAGCTGGATTCTTAATGGTAATACCATAAAATTACTGATACAGGTCTTGAGCACCATTTTGGAACCCAGGCCCAGCTGAGCAGGAGCAACTGGAGTTTCCTCCTGCTCCTGCTAGATACCAGGGACCCCGGCAAAAGCCAGGGATTGGGGGTGTCTGCTGGAATTCCATCATAGGTGAGGTTCTTAAAGCCAAGGAGTTCAGATGGATATCTTGATGCTGCAGAGGGGTTGGGTGGGGGGTTTGGATGCTGAATAGGGGTCTGGAGGAAGGATTGGATGCTGTGGGAGGGGGGTTGGATGTTGCAGGAGAAGGTTCAGATGATATGGGGGAATTTCAGGGGATGAGATAATGTGGAGGGTTAGGCGATGATTGGGGAGGGGGCCTGACCTTGCCTTTACAAGCAGGCAATCTTGGGGCAGCTATAGATGGTGGCATCTAGATTTTTTTAAATATCACATAGATTCCACTTGTAAAATGGGAAATACACATTGATACTGTAGCCTACTCAAAACCACTCCATCTCTGTGCCCTAACCATATCTCCTTGCAATCTAAATGCAATGCATTTTTCCATGTGTAAATGGAGGGGGTCATATTCAAAGAGTGTAAGACGGGTAGCAGACCTACTAACTGCACTACTCTTGCTGAGTGGGATACTCAGCAGCACATATCCGATTTGTGCCACTAAATATGCCCTCTTAGTGCTGCTGACTGTCCCGATGCTGTTTAGTGTTGCAGAGTTCTGGGGATGCTGTGGTGGTGGCACAGAGATTAGCTGGTTAGGGGCAATAATGAACCACTGCCTAGTTAACGCTAACTGGCTGAAGTTAGGCAAAAAAAAGCTGGTTTACTACCTGGCCAGCAGCAGAATATTGCCATTGATCTTTATTTAATTTCTTGATATACCGCCCAGGCTGAAAAGCATTAGAGTGGTTTACAAGCAGGTACTGGATATATTCCCTCATCCCAGAAGGCTCACAATATACACGTGTACCTGAGGCAATAGAGGATTAAGTGGCTTGCCCAAGGAGCTCCTATAGGACTAGAGACCCCAGTCCTCTGGCTGAGATTGCAGTCCTCTGGCCTGAGGTGACTTGTCCCAACCACTAGCCACTCCTCTCTACATTTTGTGATTTCCCTTCAAGAGTTGTACAGTACTTTCTTGATAGGCATATTGGAATACTCAAAATAAAAAGATATTATAAAAAATGTTACTAGAAAGGCGTTATTTTCAATTCTTTTCATAGTTTACCTAGAAAGGTTTTGTGCCACTTTCATAGTTTGTAACATACACTGGTTCATTTTTGCTATGACATCACCAGTATCGTTCCACCCCCTGCCTGAACCAGTTCGATGGGAGAATCATTTCTGATCCTTTTTTGCAAAAGTGTTTGGGGCAAAAATGAGCACTCTAAAGAACTTTAAAACCAATTATTCCATAGTAGCATTTTTAATTGATGTGCTGTCTACCCATCCCTCTGAAATATTGCACAATACATGGAAAGTGCAATTTTCTTTTAATAGGATCTGTACATATAATGCTAGATCCTTACTTTGGGATCAATAGTTATTTACTTCTCAGATGTCGGAGGATGGCTAATATAGCTGAATAAATTTATTGATAGACATGTAACATCGAAACATATAGTTAAAAAACAAAAGAGTGATGCATACTGCAGTACGTTCAGGCATGAATATTATTTGCATTTGTAATGACCTGTGATATGCTGAGAGGGTGCACAACAAAATCATTGAGTAATTGTCCTCGGACAATAATCAGGCTTCCATTATTGACTTCTGCAAATATTCTACTGTAACTGTCTTCTAAATTGGTTCCTTGGGGCTCAAAATATACAGGGATGTTATGGGTTCCTATTGTAAATTGCCACACAGTAAAGTAGCAAGTTTCTGAAATAGCATTGGCCATGCTTTGATCAATACTTAATTCTAAGCAGTGCAATAGGCAACGGTTTCCATAGAAACATTGATGTCACAGAGATTGAACAATGGCTGTTACAACAAATCATTTCGTTTGAGCAGTTGTAATTGACTATATGTACAGTTTTCTGTCACCTGAGACTATTTACATCAAGTTTGAAACAGAACAGCATTAGTTATTCTGGTACTAAGAAGGTTTGCTCTTCTTTGACCTTACAAATATCTAGGAGGATGTTGCCATAGCAACCAGAGATATAACAGGAGGAACACTATGGAAGCTATATAATGCGGCATGTATGGGAAGGCGATGATGATAGTTTAATTAGTATCACCTTAGCTATCACATAATGTAAAACTTAATTATAGAATGAGATATGGGTTCCCTTGCCCTGTCATAAGCATATAATCCTCTGACCTCTAACTCATTTTAAGTTCATTAATTCTTGCACCCACCCTTTTATGAATTCCAGCATTAGTATACAAAATTCTTTAGGTGCTGATAACCACTCAACAGTGGCTGTGAGATACATTTAGCAACTTGTGCTTTTAAAAGCAAGTTGCGGACTATGATATAAAATATTGTTTTTTTTTAAATTGTATTTTAATGTCATTCGGTATATAATCATTCTCAAAGTGTAATATTTACCTCTAAAGGAGCATAGGCATGAAGTGGTATTTGAATTTAGATGGAATAAACCATATTTCGAACTGGGCAATAAAAATGAGATGTACCGCGCTTACCTCCGCTTGAAGGTGAACACAGTATTCTTCTTCAAATGTCTAGTTAAACTCCTAGTGGGAAATTGAACTCTGTAAAGATGAATGTCATTTGTGTCCTTATTTGACAGCCTGATCCCTAGCGGTAGTACTGTGAGATTTCTGCTAGGGTTTGCAGATACCATTTTTGGAACATGGGGATCACTCCTTCTCCCACTGGGCACCGGGGACCTCATAAGATCTGGGGATGGGAGTCTTCCAGGAGGGGTCCACATGGGTTATCCTTGTAAAATGAGGAATACACATCAATATTTTAGGTCAAACCACGCCCTCTCCATGCTCTAACCATGCCCCCTTGAAATGTAGACATGTTGTGGAACACCATGAGCAAACAGCAGCTTTCTAAAATTGCATTTACATGTGTATTCTAATCCACATATGTAAATGCTACTATTTACTCTTAGAGATCCTTCTAAAATAACCTCTTAAAATGCTACAAGATTGAACGGTTTATTTGAATGCAAAGCAGCTATCCTCTTTTGTATTTGACTGGGCACCAAGTCTGTAAAATTACAGGCACTTGAAATACTTGTAAAAAGCAACATTTATTCGAGCAATCTGTTGAGCAAATGACATTCATGAAAGAGTTTTCTGGTTGGTTATGTGGAGGTTAAGTTTATAGCAGGTTGCCTATATGTGAAGCCACATTGGTGCTTGTTTAGAGCCTATTTTTTAAAGACACATAGGCACCTATATGTCTTTATAAAATGCTAGGGGTAAACCAGCAGAAATAGCAGCTGGACTGAAGCCACAGACGTTTATGCCTGCTCAGGATCAGGATCATAGAGGACGCGTGGACATGCATATTTTATAAGATATATATGTAAACTGTGACTCCACCTGCACTCCCAGAATACACTTACACATGGGTTATGTAAAAGCTCGGGCCTTCTTGTCACCACATATATAGCATAACCCCTGTGGTAATTTTATTAAAATTCTTTTACACATGAAAAATCCTTTATAGATTACCTCCTATTATGCTAATTCAAAAGGATTGGCTTTATTTGCTATCCATCTAATCTAGGACTAGCTCACAAACTTATTTTCTTAATACAGGGCATAGGGCCAATAAGATTCAGTAATAATCAATATCTCTAAGAATTTTTGCCATGTTCAATAGTAGATTAACTCATTCTTTGTTATGGGAAAAATTAATTTTAAAGTTACACTGCCAGCCCTTTTCCTATTTAATTTCTCCTAAGGGATTTTTTATGAACTTGTGTATTCATCTGAGCTGTCAGTAGTTCCAGTACTTCAAATAATATCTGGCAGTAGTATATTTTATAGCAGTAGCACTTACAACCCTCAATATATGACTGAAATGAAGCATCCTTGGGTCAGATATGGAGCACATTAAAAGGAACAAGGCTGGTGGATTGCATTCTAAACTCATTGGAGAGCCAAGGCAAGAGGAAAAGTGTAAAGATGAAAAAAAGGGGCAGATGCAGGAAGCACAAATTCAGAGGAGTTGAGTTGGAACTAGCAAGTCCCAGGTCTCCAGGAACCAACCAAGTTATGTGATAAAGGAAGCATGACCTAGCAAAACCACATACATGGCATACATGGGTTGGAACCAATAGGATACAGTCTACTAGAAATCAACCAGATTGATGATGGCAGGTTGGTGATAGGTACCACTGAGTAATGCCATAGCAGGGGCATAGTCATGGGTGGGCTATGGCCCTACCACTTTGGAGTCAGCTTTTCCGTGTCAGTGGAAAGTAGCATGAGCCAGTAAGAACAAAGGTCTATCATGTCCAGTATCCTGTTTCCAACAGTGGCCAATCCAGATCACAAGTACCTGGCAGGTTCCCAAAAAGGCACACAGGTTCCACAATGCTCATTCCAGGGTAAGCAGTGGATTTCCCGTGTCCTCCTTAATAATGGTTTATGGACCTTTCCTCCAGAAACTTGCCCAAACCTTTTTTAAGCCCAGCTACACTAACAGCTATTACTACATCCTCTGATAATGAATTCCAGAATTTGATTACACATTGAGTGAAAAAGTATTTTCTCTTATTAGTCTTAAATATGTTACATTGTAGCTTCACTGCATGTCCTCTAGTCTTTCTACTTTTTGATGATGTAAACAATCGATCTACATTTGCCTGTTCCACTCTATTCATTAATCTATAGACTACTACTACTATTATTGCTATTAAACATTTATAAAGTGCTAGAAGACATATGTAGCACTGTACAAACATAGATAGAGACAGTCTCTACTCATTATTGAAAGTGCTTCTGTATAAGTCTTTGGTGTGACCTTATTTGGAGTGTTGTGTGCAATTCTGGAGACCACAGCTTCAAAAGCATATAAACAGGTTGGAGTTGATGCAGAGGGTGGCTACTAAAATGGTTAGTGGCCTTTCTTATAAAGCATATGAGGATAGATTTTAGGACCTTAATATGTATACATTAGAGGAAAGGTGGGATAGAGGAGATATGATAGAGACATTTAAATACCTCCATGGAATAAATGCACAGGAGGAGAGCCTTTTTCAATTGAAAGCAAGCCCTGCTATGAGGGAACATAGGGTGAAAGGGGATAGACTCAGGAGTAATATGCGGAAATATTTCTTTAGGGAAAGAGTAGTAGATGTATGGAATAGTCTCCCAGTAGAGGTGGTAGAGATATGGACAGTATCTGAATTCAAAAAAGCATGAGATAAACACAGTGTATCTCAAAAGGAAAAGAGAGGACTATTGTAGTAGTTGATAGGGAAGGGCAGACTAGATAGACCATGTGATCTTTTTCTGCCATCATGTTTCCATGTTAGAGCTTACAGTCTAATCAAGAAAAACAAGACAAAAGTTTGGAATAAGTATAGAACAGGGAAGGGTAAGGAGACACAAGGAACAAGGGATCAGGATCCAAAGGCAGCCTCAAAGAGGTGAGTTTTAGCATAGATTTGAAAAGGGAGAAAGATGAAGCCTGATGTACAGACTCAGGAAGTTTGTTCCAGGCATAAGGAGCAGCAAGGTGAAAGGACCGAAGTCTGGAGTTAGCAGAGGAAGAAAAGGACAAAGAGAGGAGCAAGCCAGTAGAAGAGCGGAGTTCACGAGAATGGGTATAGACAGAGAGGAGAGATAGTAAGGAGCAGTAGAATGAATGCATTTAAACGTCAGAAGAAGGAGTTTGAATTGGATATGGAAATGGAAGGAAAGCCATTGAAGTGACTTGAGAAGAGGCTTGAGTAAATCGAGACTGGCGAAAGATTAGTCGTGCAGCAGAGTTTTGAAAAGATAGAAGGGGAGAGAGATGACTCGGAGGGAGACCAGCAAGAAGGTGTTTGCAATAGTCAAGACATGAAGCAATTAAAGAGTGGACAAGTGTTTTAGTAGTGTGTTCAGAGAGGAAGGAGCTAATTTTGTTAATGTTATAGAGAAAGAAATGACAGGATTTTGCAGCCTGTTGAATATGTGAGGAGAAGGAAAGGGAGGAATAAAAAATGACACCAAGGTTACGGGCTGAGGAAACATATCCTCCCTCAGCCATCTCATTTCGAAGTTGAAGAGCCCTAACCTTTTAAGCCTCTCCTCATAGGGTTATCCTTCCATCCCCTTTACCATTTTTGCTGCTTTTCTCTGTACCTTTTCTAATTTTGCTATATCCTTTTTAAGATATGGTGACCAGAATTGCACACAATATTCAAGGTGCAGTCACACCATGGAACTATACAGAGGCATTATAATATCCTTTGTTTTATTCTCCATTCCTTTCCTTATGATTCCTAGCATTCTATTGTTTTCTTGGCCACCGCTGCACATTGGATGGAGGGTTTCAACGTATTATCCACAATGACATCTAAATCTTTTTTTTGGGTGGTGCTTTCTAAGGTGGTATCTTACATCGTGTAACCAAAGTTTGGTTGTTTTTTCCTAGGTGCATAACTTTGCACTTGTCCACATTAAATTTCATCTGCTATTTGGACATATAATCTTCCAGTTTATCAAAGTCCTCTTGCAATTTTTCACAATCCTGTTGTGTTTTAACAAATTTGAATAATTTTGTGTCATCTGCAAATTTGATCACCTCAGTCATTATTCCCATTTCCAAGACATTTATGAATATGTTAAAAAGCAGCGGGTTCTGCGGTACTCCACTATTCACCTTTCTCCATTGAGAAAATTGTCCATTTAGCCATTCTCTCTGCTTTCTATCTTTTCACCAGTTCTGGATCTAAAATACTACACTGACGCCAGTCCCATGACTTTTTAATTTCACCAAGAGTCTCTCATGAGGGACCTTACTTTGATTGAAGGATAAGGTGGTATACAAAACTGTCTAAATAAATAAACCTTATCAAAGGCTTTCTGAAAATCCAGATACACTATATCAACTGGCTTACCTTTGTCTGTTTATTCACATCTTCAAAAAAATATAATAGATTAGTAAGACAAGACTTTTCTTGGCTAAATCCATGTTGGCTTTTTCCCCTTAAACCATGTCTATCTACATGTTCAGTAATTTTATTCTTCATAATGGTTTCTACCAATTTGCCTGGTACTGACGTCAGGATCACTGGTCTGTAGTTTCCTGGATCACCTTGGAACCCTTTTTAAAAAATTGGCATAACATTGTCCATTCTCCAATCTTCTGATACTACAGATGATTTTAATGAAAGTTCACAGATTACTAATAGCAGGTCTGCAATCTCATATTTCAGTTCTTTCAACACCCTTGGATGTATACCATCCGGTCCAGGTGATTCTCTACTGTTCGGTTTATCAAATTGTAATACATCTTCCCAGTTTATCGATATTTCTTTCAATCGTCTGTAGCATCACTTTTAAATATCATTTCAGTCATGGGTACCATCCCTACATCTTCCTCGGTAAAGACTGAACAAAGAATCCTTTTCCCTAACTCTCTGGAATGCACTGCCTGATTACTTACATGCTACAAATGACCTGATAGATTTCAGAAAAAAGCTAAAAATCCACTTCTTCATTGGACACTTTACTGACCCGACTTAGTCACCACGGCTCCATTCAGGCTAATGGGAATTGGGTCGTGGCCTGCATATACAGGCCTAGACACGATTCTGATCCAGTAGGGGGCTAGATGTGCCCCATTGGGATCAGAATCGGGTCTATCTCTGTGCATCCAGGACGCGCAGAATGGAATGTGCCTCTTTGTCTTTATATCTATTTTAATTAGTTTTGTTTCATTTGTTTTTATAAATTTTCATATCAGTGCATTGTTGTTAATTAAGAGGTGACTGAGGCTCCTTTCTAAACCAAAAAAAGGCTGAAAGGTTTTTAGGTACAGGAGTTAACTCGTACATCTTTTACTTTCTAAGATATGGCTTACTGGAATTTCTGAACTATAATTTATTTTATTATTTAATAGTGTTTAGTTCATGCCTTTCCAGTAATAGATCATGGTGAATTATAATCAGGTACTGTAGGTATTCTTCTGTCTCCAGATGCTTACAATCTAAGTTTGTACCCGAGGCAATGAAGGGTTAAATAACTTGCCTAAGGCCACATGGAGAGTCATTGGGATTTGAATGCTGGTCTTTCTGATCATAGGTTGCTGCCCTAACCACTAGACTACTCCTGGAAAATTAGGATCTGGAATAGTCTTGGTAAATGTCTCTGGTAGCAAATTAGTAACTGAGAATTTCACATAAGCATTCAGGATCCCAATTCCAAGAATTTAACAAAGAAAAAATATTAATAAGGGTTGCAAAATGCTTTTCCCAGAACTTCCAGGACTAGGAACATGACTCAAGAAAAGTCTTTGGAGTGGATGTCTAAAGCAAGAGTCAATAGATTCACAAAGCAAAATATCCAGGGTTTTCCATAGAGCTCAAAACCAGAAAGGGAAACTTTGGGCCAATCAGGAAACCAAACCAAGATTTCCAGAAATGTAAGACAGAGCTAAGAATAAGCTCGCTAGAACTAAACCCTCAAGAGGCAGAAATGCTCTTCCTGGAAGACTGGTGCCCTCCAACACAAGGCTCATGGGTTTGAGGCTAGCCCATTACCCCTATTAAACAAAATGCTGTTTATATTTCCCATGTCATTTCAAACAAATGCACATACTTATTACCTGTGTCAGATTTTGTTCCTTTCTCTTTGTAGGCGAGCCTACAAGTTTCCATATTTAAATTATTTATTTATGCAATTTTAAATTTTACACGAGAAAATTCTTGTTACAGTAAAAAATACAATACAAGAAGATAAGAAACAACAAACAATGAGAGAGAAAAACCACCCTCACCTTGCACTAAATATATGTATAAGTAAAGATTCACTAGCCCACAATTG
Organism: Ichthyophis bannanicus; assembly: GCA_033557465.1. Taxonomy (NCBI): domain Eukaryota; kingdom Metazoa; phylum Chordata; class Amphibia; order Gymnophiona; family Ichthyophiidae; genus Ichthyophis; species Ichthyophis bannanicus. The sequence goes on along the minus strand of CM066036.1, from coordinate 520,947,885 downwards.
ATAGAGTAAAACACAATTCAAAAAAGAAGGGTCAGAGGCAATAAACACAACTCTGGTATGGATTAACTAATGCACAAACCTACCACCGCCCCCCCCCCCTAAACCAAGGGGGGGGGGATAAGAACAGATCAACTGCTATGCAGAGGAATATTCTTACTAGTAACAAATTGAGTTAAGTGTGCAGGCTCAAAAAAGGTATAACTAACTCCCTGATATTTAATTAAGCATCTACAAGGGTAGTGTAGAAAAAACAAACCACCCAGCAATAGAAACTGAGGTTTTAACAAAAGAAATTGCTGTCTACGTTTCTGGGTAGGCTTAGATACGTCCGGGAACATCCTTATTGTCCCTCCCATGAAGGTCTCATTCCTTGCCTTGAAATAGAGTCTCAAAAGCAGATCACGATCCGGTTCCAGAGCCACAGTGAGAAGTAGCGTAGCCCGCGGGATAAACCCAAAGTCAGTAGTTTCCAGGAAACCAGTTAGATCCAAAGAATCCATCGGCGGTGAATGTACAGGTGAAGAGACTCCATGGGGCTTGCGCTTGGCAGCAGGCAGATAGTAAATCCTAGCCAAAGGAGGAAAAGACTCAGCGGGCAGCTTTAACACTGAAGTAGCATAAGAGTTAAACAACTCCTTAGGTGACACAGAAGGCACCCGGGGAAAATTCAACAAGCACAGGTTTCTTTTACAGACAGAATTTTCCAACATCTCAATCTTCCCATGGATAGCAACCAAATCATTAGAAACAGTACCTGAAATGGATGTTACGCCCTCCATTTTTTCCTCTAACTGGACCACCTTAGTGGAAATTAAAGCAACTTCCTTCTTTTGAAGATCAACGGCTTGAAGAATTGGAGTTAAAACACTCTGTAGAACTCCAAATTGCAGGATAAAGGACCGTTCCAAGGCTTGGAGACCTTCCCAGAGGGAGTCCAAGGTAACTGCTACTGGGCACGGAAGCAGATTGTGCAGGTAATATGCTTGTAATCCCAGTAGGTTTAGGAGCAGGAATACCAAGGCCTGCACCTGCATCTGCTGACAAGCTTCCTCCACACTCGGCTGAACTGCTCACTGCATCGGCAAACTCCACAGCCTCCAACCCAGCTGTCGCAGAGCCACTCATCGTAGCAAGAGAGGATGACTCAGTGGAGACGGCTTCCCCAACACCACGGAGCTCCGCCTCCGCTACTCCCGCTGAGAGCAAAGCCGGCTGAATCGGAGAAGCCCGTGCCTCCGTGCTAAGAGAGGTATGCAGCTCAAAGGGGCGTGACAAGCCACCTTCTGCTCTCAGCGCCCCCAATGAGCCAGTTAGCACCAGAGCTTTGTCCACACCAGCGGGCCTCAAGAAAGCATCTAGAGGTCCCGTAGTTGCCACCATCGTCGTTGCAGCAGGTAACATCCAGCTTTTAGCCTTCCTTTTACGCGGCATCGTGAAAAAGAGGAAATTGAGCAGCGTACTGGTAGCGGCATCTAGCGTGTGTCAAGTTTCCATATTTAATTCAACACCCACATCCTCATATCTTAGCACTAAGGACAACCTAAACAGCTACCAAAAACTAGTAAATCTGTAACCTGAATATGCAGTTAATTAGATGTTGACATTTCTTCTAGTTCTCCTCATACTGAAGGGCTACCAAAAGGGACTGCTACTGCTGGAAAGAATTCTGCTCTGTGCTGATACTGTAGCAGCAAAGCGCAGACAAACCAATGATACCAGGAGTCTGTTCAAAAGGTCCAAATCATTTATTTGTGCACAAGTCTCGAACCAATCAATTTCAAAATGGCTGAGCAAAGTTTTCAAGCATTACAACAACTTTTATAGACTTCTGTTCCATTCTAGGTATAGAAAAACATTTCATTGGTCCCGGTAACCTCCCGTACCTCCCGTACCTCTTCTATTGGTCCCGGTACTGATAAGTTTATCCAATTATGTCCCTCCAGTGGGCATGACACCTGCATACCCCCCTTCTAGTCCCAATTACAATGGTCAGTTCATCAACTTGTTACTTTCACACTCTCAAGGCCATAGAACCAATTTGTACGTGCAGAGGAGCTGGGCTCTGCAACTCATCTGTCAGCACTCCCAATTATTTCTTTGCAGATGTACTTTTTCTTATCAGTAACTTTTAAACATGTATTTTCTGTATTTTTCCATCTTTCAATACTGCAGTTCTGCTTACCTAAGCTAATTCAATACTTCTACTGAGTTCTATCTTACAATAGCAGCATATTGGGGGATGTGCAATCCTATATGCCTCTCCACAGGCCTCATTTACAGGTCAAGCTAGCCATGCTGGCCTGCTTATGTTCAGACACTGTGGGTCACAGGCCTGCACCTGCCACATTCCCCCCTTTGATTAATCTCACCCTATTACTTAATAAGGTGTGAGAATTAAATCACTTTCTGAAGAATCACATCCTGGCTAAAGGATTTCTACCAGGACTGGCTGTATATAAAGCCATGATTTTTGTTGCGGTCTTCCGCTCTACTGTACTATCAATAGTGTTATGAATGGAACGCATACAACATGGGATTAAACATGGTAATAAGAAGATAACAGCAACAAGAATTAGTACCAATACGATGAAAGTCTTAAATCCTCCCACCCATGAAAAGAGGTTAGCAAACCAATTAGGAAATTTCAATGAGTGCCACGTCTGCACTGGCACATAAGAATGTCTTTGCATATCTTTAGCAATTTCTTCAACTACTTGACCTTTATCATCTATTTTCAAACAGCAATTGGTTAAATTCAGTTTACCACATACTCCTCCTTCAGCTGCTAACAAATAATCAAGTGCTAAGCGGTTCTGATATATCGCAGTGCGCATCTGTGTACTTTGTCTAGCTAAAAGCGTAAGAGCATGACTAGTTTCGTTAGTTATTATTTCAACTACTGCTTGTAAGCGAATAATACGATTAATCATATAAATTGGGGTACGATAACCATACATACCATCATCATTCCAAGTGGCGGGTCCATAATATTCAATGATTCTTTCTGGTGGCCAATCATCACCTTGCCATTTCTCCCACTTGCCTATCTGTAAGGCCTCTCTCTTCTGTCTTAGTGCTCTTTTGTGTCGGTGGGTAGTGTATACTGGGTATCCTAATTGTTCTCCATGTTCAGTGTTTAAAAGAAAGAAAGAAGGTCTGATGGTTCCTAAGACACACGCTCCTCCCCAGTGTGGTGGGAGTTGTGCATATGCTCGGTTTCCACAGATCCAATATAGGCCAGGTGGGGCTTGCCAGGCTTGGACTTTGGCAAGGTTAGTCCATAAACTAGCAAGTTCAGGAAATCTGGCTAATGGATTAGGAGGTTCAGGATGTTTGAGTCCTGACCACCATGCTATCTTTTTGGTCGTGGCATTATAGTACTTCTGGCTAAGACAGACCAGCTGTCCTACCATTTGAGTGAACTGGGGTCCAGTTCTGGCATAGCAAAGACGTCCAACGATTGAGTGCGCTAACACCCATTCACTGGTAGTCTTGTGTAATTCAGTCTGATTGTAAATCATGGAATAATTCAATTCTTGGGCTTCCCATGGCCACTGATCTCCCATTTGGGTTCCGCCACAGAAATAACAATCTGTGATCTTAAGACTAGATACTACTGCTCCGGCTAATTCTAGAAATAAATTCTGTGAGGGGTGAGGGATCTCAAACTTATTTACATGCATGGCTTCATAGAAAGTATTATGAATATGATATTTAGATGACTTGTGGGCTTGGGTATTCAATCTGATATACACAATGGTCCCTGGATCTATTGCTCCTCCAGCAATACGTAAACCAAACTTATATCCTTGTTTCCATGCATGGGGATTGTGTATACGTAAGTGTAAGGGGTTACAAGCATCTTTCTGACATTTATCATTTGTGGTTGGCTTGGTTAAAGTAGCCATTCGTTTATCTATTTTCTCATCAGTTATACCAGTGTTCCAGGTAGCATAAAAAACACATCCCCAATACGGGCAATAGTAGTCTGCTGCTGGGGCAGTACTATAGCCTGGTTCCTTTTTACCTGTACACTTTCTCCATCCCGTGGCACCTTCTGGACACATATACTTATGGTCATTTCGATACGCTTTCTCCCATGTACCACAGGTGGAATAACTATCTCTATTAATAGCATTACATGCATCAAAATTCAAAACAGCAGGTTTAGTAATGTCCTTGAGCGGTGGCGTTGCAGCTAATATAGGTCCATCTGCATCCTTCCATCTTATTTCCATCGTGTAATAGGATGGATTCTGATGCGGATTATAGCATGTTTTAATTTCCCATGAGTGCAAACATTTAGTTCAGTGGTGTTATAGATACACCGAGTTACTGTCCCCTTGCAGGTATAGTAAGAATGATAAAGCAAAGTCTGAGTTACTTTCAGTCCAATTCTAGTAGAAGTAATGCAGGCAGTGCATGGAGGTAAAGCATGAGTCTGTTCAAAACCTCCAAAGAAGGCAACCAAAGCAAAGCAAAAGTAAAGATGCATGTCGATGTTGATTGGAGTTCTTCTGAATCCTCAGCTTGCTGATCTTGATCACGACGGTCTTTTATTCTTCGTCCCGTCTGCTAATGAAGCAATTTAACGGGTGCTGAGTGTTGATTGAAGATCCTCAGGTTGTCCAGTACACATTAACCAACTTATTAGCAATTTCAGTTGGCTTGTGAAGTCTGGCTTAGTCAATGTAGTCTCTAAGTAGTGTGTCAAATCACACACAAATTGGGTTCGTTGAAACAAAGCTGTTGCTGCATGGAAAACAGCAATCCTCTTCGAAAGACTTGGCTACTGCAAAGCACTTGTGATGAAGTGTCTAAGCTGCTGGTTGTCGTCTCAAAGTATCTCGCAAGGGTGCATCAAGATGCTGTTCTGCTGTCCACTGCTCAGGTTCAGGATCAGCGGCGGGCTTGACTCTGCTGTGGTGGATCCAGGCGTCGATCTCGGCTACCTTTACTGCAGTTGGGGTAGACAGGATGACGGTGTACGGTCCCTTCCAATGGGGTTCCAACGGTGTCTTCTTCCAATCTTTGATCCACACCGAAGTACCAGGCTGGTAGGGATGCAAGGGTTCCGTCAAGTTGATAGGCAACTGGTCTTGGATCCACGTATGGAGAGTCTGCAGAACAAAACTAAGAGCTAGAAGTTCTTGTCTGGTTATTTCTGAACCAATTTGGGCTAGACTTCCTTTGATTCCCTGCACTATTGGTGGGGGTTTACCATACAAAACTTCAAAAGGGGAAAATCCTGTTGACTTTACAGGAGCTGAGCGTATTCTGAGTAAAGCTATGGGGAGCACTTGGGGCCACTTCAATTGTGTCTCTTGGCAAAGCTTGGACATTTGGGCTTTCAAGGTACGATTCATTCGCTCAACTTTCCCTGAACTCTGGGGTCTGTATGCAGTGTGGAGTTTCCACTGTATCTGCAAAGCTTTTGCTAACTGCTGAGTAACTTGGGAGACAAATGAGGGTCCATTATCTGACCCTATTACTGCTGGAATTCCGAATCTGGGGACAATCTCTCTCATTAAGACTTTGGTAACTTCTCGGGCTTTCTCAGTTCTGGTTGGGAATGCTTCTACCCACCCAGAGAAAGTACAAACTAATACTAATAGGTAATGGTACCCATTGGCTTTTGGCATTTCGGTGAAATCAACTTGGAGGTTGTGCATGGGGGTCACACCTCTTGACTGAACTCGGGGTGCTGTAATAAGGCCTTGCTTGGCATTATTCTTGGCACAAGTTTGACATTGTCGTGCTACTGAAGCTGATATGGTTGTCATCAGAGGGATGTAGAAATGTGGTCTGAGTGCTTTTTCCATGGCACTCTTCCCATAGTGGGTAGCTTCGTGGAAAGCTTTGACAAAGGCTAGTCCTAATAGTTCAGTAATTACTATTCGTCCTGGAGGTTGACTGCCCTCTTCTGGTGGCAGCTCAATCCATCCATCTTTCAGTACTCCATTTTCTCTGTCACAATAGTAATCCAATTCTTTGGTGGTATATCGTGGGGTCCATAGATTCAAAGGTACTGGAAACAATGCTGCTTGCATTGGCGTAGCTTGTGGGGCAATTTGTCCTGTCATAGCTGCTTGTCGTGCTGAGGCATCTGCAAATCTATTTCCTCGGGCAACTTCTCCTTTTCCTGCTTGATGTCCTCGACAATGCATGACAGCTACACGTGTTGGGGCCCAAACTGCATCAAGTAATATCAATATCTCGGGACCATATTTGATTGATTTTCCTCCGGATGTGATGAGTCCTCTTTCTTTGTAGAGAGCTCCATGGGCATGCAGGGTAGTGAAGGCATATTTGGAATCTGTATATACATTCAGTATAAGTTTTTCTCCTAACAACAATGCTCTGGTGAGTGCTATCAATTCGGCTTTCTGGGCTGATGTGCCTGAAGCTAGAGCTGATGATTCAACTACTTCATGTTGGGTGACGACTGCATATCCGGCACAGCGTCTTCCATTGAGGATGAGACTGCTCCCATCAACATAATAGATTTGGTCAGGATTGTCTATGGGCACATCTGTCAAGTCGGGTCGACTGGAGAACACAGTTTCCATGACTTCAATACAGTCATGTTCTGGGAGTTCTTCACTGATGGGTATCAAGGTGGCTGGATTCAAGGCATGGCTCACTTCGAGTTGTATCTGTGGATTTTCACATAACATGCTCTGATACTTCAACATTCGGGAATTGGTGAGCCAATAATTTGCTTTCTGGTCCATAAGGGCAAGGACTGCATGTGGCACAGTGACTCGTATGTTCTGTCCTAGTGTGAGCTTGTCTGCTTCGCTCACTAGTAGCGCTGTAGCTGCAACTGCTCTCAAGCAAGGTGGCCATCCTTTGGCCACAGGATCCAATTGTTTCGATAGGTATGCTACAGGTCGCTCCCAATTTCCCAATTTCTGAGTCAACATGCCCAAGGCATTTCCCTGTGCCTCATGTACAAACAAGTGGAAAGGCTTGTGGACATCTGGTAGTCCAAGTGCTGGTGATGACATTAATTCTTCTTTTAACGTCTTAAAGGCTGTATCCTGCTCAAGTCCCCACTCTAGTGGCGACTTTTCTTCTCCTTTTGTGACTTCATACAGTGGTTTGGCAATTTGGGCAAAGTTGGGTATCCAAATTCGGCAATATCCTGCCGCTCCCAGAAAGGCTCTGACTTGCTTTCTGGTTGTTGGAGTTGGAATTCTGCATACTGCTTCTTTTCTTTCTCTGCCTAATCTTCTGCTTCCTTGGGTGATACGAAAACCCAAGTATTTCACTTCTTTTTGGCATAGCTGTGCTTTGGCTCTGGAAACTTTGTATCCAGCTTCATCTAGTAACTGCAAGAGATCTTTGGTGGCTAGTATACATTCACTTTCTGATACGGCAGCTATCAACAGATCATCCACGTATTGGAGAAGCACTCTCTTCCCCGGGGCTACTGGATAGCTTGAAAGGTCTTGATTCAGTGCGGCACTAAAGATGGTAGGCGAATTCTTGAATCCTTGGGGTAATCTTGTCCAGGTAAGTTGGCCCCCTCTTCCAGAGATGGGGTCCTGCCATTCGAATGCAAACAATATTTGGCTTACAGGGGCTAATCTTATGCAAAAGAATGCATCTTTTAAATCCAGTACAGTGAAATGGGTAGCTTCAGCAGGTATCAGTCCTAGGAGGGTGTAAGGATTGGGTACGACTGGATGTATGGTCTCAGCTGCATCATTTACTCTTCTCAAATCTTGCACTGGGCGATAATCATCTGTCCCAGGCTTCTTTACTGGCAAAAGTGGAGTGTTCCATGGGGATTGGCATACTTTTAGTAGGCCATACTCAAGCAATCTTTGTAGGTGGCGATGAATGCCTTCAATTGCGGCTCTTGGGAGAGGGTACTGTTTGACGTGCACTGGTGTAGCACTAGGCTTAAGGGTTACAATCACTGGAGCTATATGTTTGGCTAGGCCTGGGGGGCTGCCTTCTGCCCATACTCCAGGTGGTGCATCAATACTTTTCAAAGTTTGTTCAAAATAGGTATCTTGGATCAAATCATCAATGTAGTATCTCCATTCTTCTTCTCGGGGAACGGTCAGCAGCATTACTCCTGCTGGCTTGGCTTGGGAATTTATTGTCATTTGCATTTCTCCTTGTTCAGAGAAAGATATTTGTGCTTGAAGCTTGGCTAACATATCTCGTCCCAGTAGTGGCACTGGACATTCGGGCATGTAAAGGAATTGATGAGTTACTTGCTGTCCTCCCAGACTGCATATTCGGTTTTGAAGGAAAGACTTTGTGGCTTTGGCACCAGTTGCTCCTATAATGGTGACTGCTTTTGTAGTGAATGGGGCTATCTTTTTGTCTATTACTGAATGTTGTGCTCCAGTATCAACCATAAAGTCCATAATTTGGTCTCCTATTTGTATTCCGACCATAGGCTCCTGGAGACCTAAAGCAAACTTGGAGCCCGGTCTGTCCTAATCCACATCATTCTCATCATGGGCTGGTGTGGCCAATGCTTGAATGGCTCCTCCTCTCTCTCGCTGGAATTGTTCTCGATTGGCTCCTCCTCGGCTTTGGGGATAGCTTCGTCTTTCTTCTCGCCACTGATGGCTGCTGTCGTCATCATGCTGGGCGTCTTCGAGTTGCGGGCACGTATCTCTCCAATGTCCTTCCTCTCTGCAATAGGCGCATTGGTTCACGCCTAGTCTCTGGGTCCGGCCTCCGCCTTGACCCCGCCCTCTTCCTCTGCTCCTTCGACTAGGGACACCTCCCCTTTTCTGTTCCACTATGGCCGCAGCCAAAAAATCAGCTTTCTTCTTCATCTTTCTATCACATTCTCTCTGTCTTTCAGTATCACGATTCACATACACCTTATGAGCGACTTCCAATAACTGTGTTGCATTCATGCCCGCAAACCCTTCTAACTTCTGTAATTTGCGTCTAATGTCTGGTTGAGACTGGTTTACAAAAGCAGAATTCACCATACATAAACTTCCTGGTGCCTCGGGATCATAGGGAGTATACATTCTGTAAGCTTCAGTTAATCTCTCATAAAAATCTGCTGGGCTCTCATCTATCCCTTGGATAACTCCTGCAACTTTGGAAAGGTTCATAGCTTTCTGGCCCCCCCTTTTCAGGCCTTGTAAAAAGCCTTGGCGAAAACGGGCTAGGGCTGTGGATCCTTCATCTGTATTTGGATCCCATTGGGGGTCTTCATTCGGGAATTCTCTCTGAGCTGCTTCTCGACGGTCTATTATATTCTGCCCCTGTGCCGGAGCTACAGGGTTCTCTGCCATCCATTCAATAGCTGCTTTTCTAATTCTTGCTCGCTCTTCTGTCGTGAATAGGGTGGTCAGGAGCTGACGGCAATCTGGCCAAGTGGGTTGGTGAGTTTCCATAATACTAGTTACTAACTCTGTCAGCTCCTGGGGCTTACTAGTATAGGAGGCGTAATGCGACCTCCAATTTAATAAATCAGTTGTAGAGAAAGGGATATACACATAAGTTAGGGGTCCCGCTACCACTTCATCATTATCATTCTTTACGGGCACTCCCGGGACTTGCCGTAAGGGAAACAGTTTGGCTGCCATGGGTGTCTTTTGGGATCTAAGGGTTATCGTTGTTGCCTTTGCAGGAGTCACTTTCTTTTTCTCAACAGGTTTTGCTTTGGGTTTCTCTCTCACTGGCGTGCTAGTGCTAACGCTGGCTTTCTCAATTATTTGTACACATTCCTCCTCATCTGGGGGATTCTCTCTTTCTCCTTCTTCTGTCTCCACTTCTGACTCGCTTTTTAGGTCCTCCTCTTCTTTTTCCACTAATTCTTCCTCTTTCTCTCCTCCGGGTGGGGGATCAGGGGTTGGGTCCCGCCTCGGCTCTGGCCGTCTCTGGGGTTCTGGGGCAGGACGCCGGGCTACTCTTACTGGACCTGGGGTTCGGGACTGCCTGAGAGTTATTTCTGGGGAATCAGGATCTGCCAGGATGGGCTTCTTTCTGGCTTTCGTATCCTGCTCTTTCATTCTAGGCTGTTCCGTTTTCTGTCTAGAATCTGTTTTAGCTAACATTATTCTGCACTGTTCCTCATAACAGCGCTGCGCCCAGGGGGGCGGATCTTCACAAATACTTAACCAGGAATCTATATAGGGGTACTGGTCGGGTTGCGCTATCCGCACTCTATGGTGTATTGACTGAATAATCGCTACTTTGAACGCTCCCTCTCGGGGCCAGATGGGGTCTAGATCGGGCCACTCCCTAGTACACAAAATCTGCAAACGGGCTGCTGTCATTTTAATACCATAATCTCCTGAATATCCCTCTTTAAAATGTGCGATCATACATTCTAATGGAGTGTTTCTAGTAGACCCCGCCCCTCCCATTTCGATGTGTGCGCGCAACAACAGACAGAAGGGAAAAGGAGGGCGGACCGTGGGTAAGGGGTCCACACGGTCCTGGAAACGTATAGGGAATACAAATAACAAGACAAGACGACAATCGCTTCCCCCTTTTCGCGACCTGAACGCGGTCGCCCGGTCAGGAAATGCGCTACTCAGGGGTCCGCCTTCACTTGGTCCGTGCTGCCAGACCTCTCATTCACACTTCGTTCACACAATCATGCTAGCAACGTATCCCAGAATGCATTCGTTTCTATCTGTTCTGACTAGTCTTTTCCAATTTCCCAATTACAAAAAGGATGGGGGTTTCACCCGGCGAATTCCCATGCGGGGTTACTCGGCCCTTCCTTGAGAGTTGATCATGCTCTCTTACCAATTCCCAATATCTCGAGATTACAAATTCCAAAGTTCCAAGTTCCAATGGCAGTACTGCTCTTTCTATTTCTGTCTAGACCCAAAATCAAAACTATACTCACCGGATCCGGTCCTCAAACTTCCCAAGCAGGCGCATGAGTTGGACCTCGGACTCCCCTCACTCGGGTTCGAGGCGTTGACTCCAGCCGGGCTCGTCACCCGCCGAGGTCCGACCAGCTCCCTCCGATACAAGGGACCGGTGGCGCCAGGGAGCAGCCCTCGTCGGAAGGGCGCGATCCCGGCAGGACCAAGCCTATAGAGGCGGAAAGTCGTGGTATATTGCCCTATATACACTTTGATTCCACAACTTCCCGGCCAACGCACCAAGGAATATGTAGCAGCAAAGCGCAGACAAACCAATGATACCAGGAGTCTGTTCAAAAGGTCCAAATCATTTATTTGTGCACAAGTCTCGAACCAATCAATTTCAAAATGGCTGAGCAAAGTTTTCAAGCATTACAACAACTTTTATAGACTTCTGTTCCATTCTAGGTATAGAAAAACATTTCATTGGTCCCGGTAACCTCCCGTACCTCCCGTACCTCTTCTATTGGTCCCGGTACTGATAAGTTTATCCAATTATGTCCCTCCAGTGGGCATGACACCTGCATACCCCCCTTCTAGTCCCAATTACAATGGTCAGTTCATCAACTTGTTACTTTCACACTCTCAAGGCCATAGAACCAATTTGTACGTGCAGAGGAGCTGGGCTCTGCAACTCATCTGTCAGCACTCCCAATTATTTCTTTGCAGATGTACTTTTTCTTATCAGTAACTTTTAAACATGTATTTTCTGTATTTTTCCATCTTTCAATACTGCAGTTCTGCTTACCTAAGCTAATTCAATACTTCTACTGAGTTCTATCTTACAATAGCAGCATATTGGGGGGTGTGCAATCCTATATGCCTCTCCACAGGCCTCATTTACAGGTCAAGCTAGCCATGCTGGCCTGCTTATGTTCAGACACTGTGGGTCACAGGCCTGCACCTGCCACAATACTAGGCCCTGACTGAGTTAACAAATACACTGGATTCTAAATTACACAGATTAATCAGCTTTAACCTAAATAATTTTCTTTTCCCCAAGATTTACTACTTACCTTTCTTTCATCCGAGTGAATTCTGTTTACCATCATCTTTTTTCATCTGTCAGTCAACCAATTTCTGATCCAGTTCACCACCTTGGGACCCATCCCCAGGCTGGTCAGTTTATTGATAAGCCTCCTATGAGGAACGGTATCAAAGGCTTTGCTGAAATTTAGGTAGATCACATCCATCACATGTCCTTGATTTAGTTCTCTTGTCACCCAGTCAAAGAACTCAATCATATTTGTTTGGCAAGATCGTTCTTTGGTAAAACCATGTTGCTTTGGCTCATGCAACCTATTAGTTTCGAGAAAGTCCACTATTCTCTCTTTTGGGAGCGCCTCCATTATTTTTCCTGCCACCGAGGTAAGGCTTACTAGTTTGTAACTTACCACTTTTGTGAAGAGGTATCACATCCACCCTTCTCCAGTTCTGTGGAATTTCTTCAGTCTCCAAGGATCTTTTAAAGACATCCTTTCAAGGCCCTGCCAGAACCTCTCTGAGGTCTTTCAGTATCCTTGGCTGTATCCCATCTGGTCCCATGGCCTTGTCTACTTTCAGTTTTGCAAGCTGTTCAAACACATCATCTTCTGTGAAAGGTATAGTATTTACTTCATTCTCATTTGTATATCTGTCAATCACAGGTGATCCTTCTCCAGGATTTTCTTTAGTAAAAACAGAACAGAAATATTTATTTAGCATTTTCAGTTTTTCAATGTCACTTTCTTTGAATCTGTTCTCGGCACTTTTGAGTCTTGCAATTCCACCCCTGATCTTCCTCTTCTCCCGAATATACCTGAAAAAACTTTTGTCTCCACGCTTCAGATCTTTAGCCAACTTTTCTTCTGCCTTTTCTTTTGCTATCTTTATTTCTTATTTTGTCTCTTTTATCTTTATCCTGTATTCTTTTCTGTGCTCCTCTGTTTGTGAACTTCTGAATTTTGTGAAAGCTGTGGGTTTTGCCTTTATTTGTGCAGCCACTTCTTTGGAGAGCCATTTAGGTTTCCTTTTCCTCTAGTTTTTATTTACTTTCCTTTCAAATGTATCTGTTGCTCCTTTTATTGCCTCCTTTAGTTTAGCCCACTGCAATTTCACTTCCCTTACCTCCTCCCTCTCTGACAATGCCTCCTTCAGGTACCTTTACTGAACTCATCGTTTTTGAAGTATAGCACTTTGAGCTTGCTGTGATTGGACTCTGCTTTGGCTTTTATCTCAAACCACACCGTGTGATCTTCACTGCTGCTCACATGAGCACTCACCTGGACAGTCAATATGCTATCTCCATTGGTGAGTATTAAATCAAGCATCAAACTTTCCCTGGTCAGTTCCATCACCATTTGTCTAAGCCAGGGGTGGGCAATTCCGGCCCTCGTGCACCACAATCCAGCCTGGTTTTCATGATGTCCCTAATGAATATTCATGAGATCTATTTGCATCCACTGCCTTCCATTGTATGGAAATAGGTCCATGAATATTCATTAGGGCCATCATGAAAACCGGCTGGATTGTGGTGCACGAGAGCTGGAATTGCCCACCCCTAGTCTAAACAATGCTTCTTGGAAGGCATCAACTATCTTTTTACTTCTTTCCAGATTTGCAGAAGGAATACTCCAATCCACATCGGGTAGATTAAAGTCACCCAATATGATCAATTCCCTCTTTATGGCTACCTTTGCAATATCAATAATCAAATCTCTAGCCATTTCTTCGGTTTGAGTTGGAGGCCTGTAGACTACAGCAGTATGGATGACAGTGCCATCTCCTCTTTCAAACACAATCCACTGCGCTTCTTCTTTTCCCCACATCCCCTGCATTTCAGCAACTTTAATATTGCTTTTGACATAAAGGGCTACTCCTCCTCCTTTTCTGCCTTCTCTATCTCTTCTAAATAAATTATAGCCAGCTGTGACTATATCCCATTCATGTGACTCGTTAAACCATGTTTCTGTAATGGCCACAATGTCCATGTCTGTCTCCACCATTAGGGTTTCCAGGTCAGGAATTTTATTGGTTAGGCTTCGAGCATTTGTGCTCATTGCTTTCCAGCATTTGTTGACTGGTTTACCTGTATTTTGCATGGATTTTATTCTGCACGCCTCTTCTCACTTTACATTGATGTGTGGGTTAATAGTGTGGCTATTTCCCATGTTATTATGTTTTTACTGGGAGTGACGTTCTTTGCCATCTGTCACCCCCTTTCCCTAGTTTAAATGCCAGTCCACATATTGCCTGAATTTTTTCACTTAGGATCCTTTTCCCTGTGACAGAGAGATGCAGTCCATCAACACAGTATAGCCTTTGTTGTTCCATCTATTTCCCTAGTCGCCTATATATCTAAATCCTTCTTGTTTACACCAGGTTTGGAGCCATGTATTAAAGTTGATTATGGGATGCAGCCTTTTTGCCCCCTTACCATGAACAGGTACAACTTCTGAGAATGCTATAGTGTTTACGGTGGGTTTGAGTTTCTCTCCCAGAATGTGGAAGTCCCTTTGAACTGTAGAGGCACTGTTTCTAGCCAGGTCATTTGTACCCAATTAGATGATAACAGCCGTTTTGAAGCGCTTGCTTTCTGCACTAACTATTCCTGCTGGCTGAAGAGCCTGGGAGGCATTTGACCATCTTCTCGCCTTTGAACTGTGTTCCCAAGTTGGTGACTCTGATAATGGAATCTTCAAGTAGTAATAGTCTCCTGTTTTGTGATTTTTTTCTTCATATTTGGTGCATTATCAGTAGATCGGGCATTAACCTTCTCATTTAAGGGCACTTCAGTTTCCACTTGGGCGCTCTCATTTTCCAAGGCAGAGAAGGCATTATGCAGGGACATCTCTTGATGGAGAGGGTGTCTCTATGTTACAGGCCGCAACCTACCAGAGCCCATTTGTTCCTGGGCTGTTTGATTCTTTGTGGGAGCGGAGGTGGATTCCTTTCAATTTCTACCCTAGAGGAGGTGTGTTTAATTGCAGCTAATTTTTTTTCATCATGCTCTAAATATTTTAATACTTGAGCTGCTATCGATCTAATAATATTGGACTTGATTCTGCAAATCAGTGGGTGCCACAGAAAATGCTTAGGGGTCTAGTGAGGCTGCATTTTTCACACCTAAAAAAAATCCCTACAGAATAAGGCTCTCCAGACTTTTTACAGGAAAATCTGGGATACTTATCTAAAGTATGTGGGGGAGGAGAGAGGGAGGAAGGAACACATTAGTTCTAAGTTTGAGCACCAAGGCATGGAGGAGGGAAGAGGAGTCATTACCCTGCTCCCCCACCATCCCATGACAGCAAAAATATCACTTCCAAGCAGTCAAATCGACAGAGAAATAGAAACAGTGATGCTTTTCTCCTGTACTGCGCAAAATGTAAAGATAATGGATGTAAATTCGAAAACTGACATATTCAAGTCACTAAAGTGAATATCCATTTTTTCCTACGCTTTCTGTCCCCATTGCTGGAATCGGAGACAGGAGGCTGCCAAACAGGTGGGAGTCAGGGACACAGCTCTAAAATCAGAGACAATCCCTGAAAATTGGGGACATCTGGTAACCTTCTATAGAAATATCAGGGACAGTGTCATCTGCATAAAAATATAAATAAAATTGGCTCTATAGCAAACGTTTGTAAGCAATATATCTATGGGCTTGGTAGAAATAGATATCTACATCTCAAGGAAATACAGATGACATTTTTGTGAAACCTGGCCTGCGAAAACATCTTCTTGTGCTGTTTTTTGAATTCTGAATTAATGAGCTGCTTTGCATGGCAAAATTGGGAAATTATTTTGCAAATGGAGCTTACTCTTAAAATAACACACAAAAACCTCAAAATGTTGGCATTTCGGAGTGTTTCACAGTTTTAAGGCAAGAAAAGATTTCCTTTTCTTTTGAGTCCATCACAAAACATCTTGGAAACTCTGAACTGGAGTATTGTATTGCATAAGCTCATTAATTAAGAATTTTAGTAAGATTTTGCACATAGTGGACTACATCTGAGATTTCACTCTTTGCAAATGGCAAAGGAGCCCTTTTACTAAAGGGTGCTGGGGTGTTGCACCAAATGCACCAACAGTGTTGAGACTATGGCATGTCAGGTGCAACACCACTGCATTAACTGCAAGGGCGTGGATAGCATTTCCCCCGCAGTTAATGCGGAGCCTTGCCCCTTAGTGCATGGCAGATTAGCGTAGATGCACTTAGCGCCATCTATTGAGATGGTGTTAGGTGGTCCCGCTCTAACTGCACAGAGCATACCACGCCCACTCTCCGCCCCTACCCCACCCACTCACCACGCGAATTAAACAGGTAGCGCGGGAATCACCCCGCACTGTCATGGTCCTGCGCTAGCTAGCAATGCGGATCCTAATGCACATTCACCATGTGCCAGAACGCAAACTGTCAGCTAATGCCCTTTAGGAAAAGACCCTCAAAACTGATACTTTTTTTTAACAAAAGGAGCTCTTTCATGGTTTTGCATGTAGAGGATTACATGCAAAATGTTATTATTTGCAAATGGAGCTTACTCATTAAAAAACACACAAAACCTCAACATGCCATTTTGGAGTGTTTTGCAGTTTTTTTCACACTAAAGCCCTGTTTGCAAAGTTAGCAGCCCTTTTACTAAAGGTATGCATTTAACACATGATTAGGGGCAATGCCAATGCACAGTAAATGCACCAATCATGTGCAAACTGTTGGGGGGCATGCACAGCAAGTTCCCGGCAGTTAGCAGATGATCACAAATTCTAATTCATGGCACGAATTAACCTACACTAATTGCTACATTGCCACTGAGGGTGCAGCAATTGCCCTCGTGCTAGCAGTGATGTGCTCTCCATGCTCACATTTTGCCACTAACCCATCCATTTCCCATCCTAGCATGTTATGGCTGATTACCATGTGTGTTTTAGCAGCAGTAACCGCCATGCATGCATGTTAGTGTTCATCACTGTCAGTTTCTGCATGCTAAATGCACGTTACTCGGTTAGCAGCATTTAATAAAAGGGCTCTTTAATCCACAATTTAGGACATAGGCATCATTGTCGGTTGCTTATCACTCAATCATTTAACATTTCAATTTATTACTTTAGCTGCCTCCCTTAAGCTGCTCAGTTTGGGCTATGTTTATTAAAGCTTAGCGTGTGCTAATGGGCATTAGTATGCTAAGTACCACATAACCCCTTTTATTCAATGTCCAGTTGTAGCACACTACTAAAAGCTTTATCAAAATCTAAGTAGATCAAATCCATTGGTAACCCCCTTATTGAATTCTTTGATCATAAGGCCAAATGAATCAAATGGGTATTTCTGAAATGATCTTCCGGGGCATTCTCCAAATGGGTTAGGTTTGCGCATACCATGACAGTCATGAACCTCACTTCTACGCCAGGGTATGTGGAGTATGATCTCAGTCCCTCAAATTTACTGCTAATGCTTGGCGTAGTACTTGCATTGTGCCAAAGAGCGCCTCCTTCTGGAGTTCGTAAGATGTTACATGTATGGGTAATTTATCAAGGTGTGCTTGGAAGTTTTTCTAAAGAGGGATCCTTTCTGCTTCTGATCCTGCGATTTTCTGGATTCAAGACAGTCTACAGTCTTGTCCTTTCCTAGTGATCCCATGATTTCTCCCTGCTACCCAATTCAGGCTTACCGGCTTGCGCTGGCCTATCTCCTCTGATGCTCCCACTTCTGTGAAGGGGGACATCTTCCTTTTTGTCTCCAGCAAGTGACTGAGTTATCATTGGTGCTGCCAGCCCCTCTCTGAGCCTTTAAATATCATGAAATGTATTCTGTCTTTATCGCCTTGCCAGCTTTCATTTTTCGCAGTACAGCCCAGGCTCTTTGGATTACCTTCTGTTTGTTTTCCATTATTTGTCCACACTTCCTTATTATCCACTTCTATAAATACTACAAAATTTGTGCAGAATGTTAGTTGGAATAGTTGTCAGAATGTCTTTGCCATATGATCTTTCCCTTCTCAGTCTCACGGTTCCACCTCATCACCTGCACTTTCTCCTCTCACTAATGCTTCTAAAATGGCCGTATTTCTTTGCTTTACTGCCTTAGTTATTTTCTCCTCTCTTGGAGCTTTGGTGTCCTGGCTGCTCTCTTGCTTCCCTCTATTTTTCTTGATATGCCTCCCTGTCATTCTTCCTCTATGATCCCTTATATCTTTCAGTCTTCAATCTTTTGCCTTTTACCTGTTCAGTCACCTCTATTGAAAGTCACATTGGTCTCACTTTCTGCTTGCTTTTGTTTACTTTCCTCAGAAGGTTTGTTACCCTTTAGTTTTGTCCAATATACCTCCTGTGCTTCTTCACTTTCTTGACGTGCAATATCCTCACCTTCACGCGATCCAGTCTATTATTGTACTAATTTTGAATATTATTGAATGATCCTCGGATGCCATGAAGATACCGAGTGTGACATCAGCAACAATTTCCTTGTGTGTAAATAGCAGAGAGGTAATTTGGGGGCATGTTTACTAATCCCCATGCTAGTAACATGGGTTTGGGCAGCATTACGAGCATGGGGCACTGTGCTAGATGCAGGGGACAAAGACAGCCGTCTCTCTGAATTTAGTGTGGCTTGCCACTTTAAACTTGCTGCAGGGAGCAACTACTGACACCCACTGTGCTGGCAGAAGTTGCTCCCCACCAAGTGCCAACAATGCAGGCTTTCAAGGCCCACTCTGGTGTTACTGCAGTGCAAACGCTCACGCTCCACCCAGTTGTTGCCCATACACGTGCTACCTGGGCAGCAAATTTTTTAGGACAGGGCACCCTACTACTTTTTAGCATTACCCTGATAATGCAAGCTTACTCTGTGCTACTTGGGTAGCGCCCTTTAGTAAACATGCCCCTCGGTGTATTTGAGTGGGAATTCAGCTGATGGGGGGGGGGGGGAGAAGCTTTCCCTACAGGGAGGTGTTCTGTTCATTCTCATTTTATCTTTGGGTTTTATCTCCATCTGCTGTCTCAGGGTAGGGGTTACACTGGGGAGTACAGCACAGTGAGTATTAGGGATTAAGGCCTGCTGTAGAAACAGATGCTATTTTGGGTTAAGAGATTGTGTACTGAAGAGGTTAGTTCCCTTCCTTTCAGTTATATTTGTCTGTCTTTGATTCTCTGTATATTGCTTTCATTTATGTTTCATTTTAAGATATTTATAAGTCGCTTATCGTGTTGCTAAGCCACTTACTTAAAATACCCAAATTCATACAAACAAAACACGTACGATATGGTTCACAGCATAAAAGATCAAAAATTGAGCATGTGGAGAGCAATTTTATAAACCATTTGTGCATATAAACCATGCCTAAATGGGCCCTTATAAAATTAGATCATGCCTAAAAGTACACACGGTGCAAGCTGGCACATACTTGTACAGTAGGCATGCCTAGGGGCAGAATTTGGGTAAAGCATGGGCAGAGTCACAATGTGCATATGTATTTTATAAAATTTGCATTTGCTTGCGTAAAGGACACCTACTCTCAAGCAGGCATCTTTAATGTAAATGCTATGGCTGCAGGCTTTATGCTGGCATTTTATAAAGTCATAAAATAGCACCAAAATAGGAGCCTTCCTGCTCACTTAACCTAGGAGACCTAGTATAAAATTACCCCTGTATAGTAGTATTTAAAAGCTATCCTAAAAAAGTGGGACTTCAACGCCCTACCAAATGCCAGATAATCCTTCCCCCGCTGCAACAACTCAGGCAAAGATGTGGACTGATTACTGAAAGTGCTCGTCATCAAACCAGCCTCTCTCTTGCGGTTTCTACAGTTGGTACGCATAACAATCACTGATGGCTGGATTGTAATCTACAAGGCAGTTCAGTCAGTTCGAATAGTGACCTGAATTCAGTATTTGATAGATTATGAACATTTTGAAATGCCAAACATTTAAACTGTATTCAACTGACAGCCAATGCTCCTTTACTTTAATTCAGGATAAGATCCGCACTGCTGCATTGTGTGCTATTTGGAGGTTTTTTTTTTCATGTTACAGCAATCAAAATATGGTAGTACTAGTAGATGAACCACTGACTGGAATTTGGATGGCTCTAAAAAGATTTACAATCCTCTTAGCCAAATGCAATTTATAAAATATACCGTGAACCACCTTACTCACTTGATAGCCTGGCATCTGTAACTATACCCAAGTACTGGACTTTCATATGTACTGGCATCACATCATAGGCAGCGGAATAGGGTGGACCATGGGGGTCATGGCTGCACCAATATTTTATCCAAGACAGCATTAGCAACTAGAGAGCTTGGGAGTGGAGCTAGAGATTGGTTTGTTTGGCCCCTTCAACCAAAACGATGTCTTACTGCCCCTATACTACATTATCTTCTAATAGTAGTCATGGGACGCCCATAGTCCTGGACATTGAACAAAAGCGTTGCTTCAGTTTTTCACATATTGATTAACACCCCATTTTCTCTGCATCATTTCAGTACCTGTATAGGTTGAAAATGAATAACCAGTTTTGTGGAACTTATTTCTGTGCCAATTGCAAATGGAACAAATAACAGAATACTGTTTGCATAGAGCTACAAACACCAAAGGGACCCATACAAACAGATGCTGCATATAAACAAGCCAAAAAAGGAAGGAAAAGAGACCTGAGATTTGTGCATTGCCAGTACAGCTCATCCAGGCTGCAATTCTCAATCATAATTCTCAAAATCCTCCCTTGTTTAATGCAAAATCTTGTGTACTTCTGCATAAAATTCATATACTTTCAAATGCTCTAAATGCCAAAACCCAGTGATGCCCATATTTTGACATCAGGCTGTATCAGGGGAGATAGTTTCAAATAATTGAACTTATCTTTATGATGAAAGAATAGCTACTTTTCATTGGCTTCTCAGATATTTTCACTTTTGTTATGAATTAATCATTGGTAAAATGAGCTGTTATTCATCTGAAAACACTGAGCACGATTCCGATAGGGGCACGTCCGGGCAGTCTGGATGGCCCCAAGCAAGATGGGCCTGTTTGGACCTGATTCTGGACCGTGGGAAAAAACGTTCCCACAGTGGCCAGAATTCAGCCAGAGGAGGGCCTGGCGTGCCCCTGCCACCTGTGGGAACGCTCTCCCCACAGGTGGCCCTGACTCCTACTGCTCCTGTCCCCCCTTTTCCCCACTGACCAACCCAGGGCTGGCCTGGTTTGGGTGGCGGGGACCCCCTTGCAGCCAGCCCCGGCCCCGATCGCACAAAAAATGCTGCTTATTCCACCTTTGAGGTGGAATAAGCAGCACATGCTCACGGGCCCAGCGGCACGTACGGGGCCATGACCTGAACCGGCCTTGTACATGCTGCTGGGCTGGCCTGTCCCCACTCCACCTCAATCCCACCTCCTCCTTCCCCCTGCCTGCTCTCCCCATCCTGAGCATCAGGACGTACGGGGAGAGCCGGAGGGATGTGCAGCCCCACAACCTGCATTTCTGCATGAGGCCCTGTGTGTCATAATGACTTGACCTCAATCATAAACAAAAATGTTCAATAGTAACAAGGAAAATGGAGATCCTTATGGAACTCTACAACTAATCCCCCACTCCTCCACAAAATCATTGTTAAACTTCACTTTCAACCACTGTTGTGTCAAAAAAGATTTAAACCATTTCTCAGATATTTTCACTTTTCTGGTAAAATGAGCTGTAATTCATCTGAAAACATTGCGAGCCCAATTCCAGTAAGGGCATGTCTGGGCCGTCCGGATGGCCTCAAGCAAGATGGGTCCATTTGGATCCGATTCTGGACTGTTTGATTCACAGTTCTGCAAGCTTACCTGTCAACAAGTGATCCACTAGGTCAAAAGCAGTGGAGAAATCCAGCCATATGACCAAACCCTCCCAAGTTTTATGCAGCCATAACTGAAGCTTCTTAAGTAAGTCAACTAAAATTGTCTTTGTACTAAATGATTTCCTAAAATCAGCCTGAAAATCATCTAACTGTCCAATTCGTTGCACAGCCTGTTGAAGCTACATTGCAAGCACTGCTTCCAACAATTTAGATAAACAAGCCAGACTGGTAATTGGTCAGTAGTTACTGCAAAACTTAGTATCTATATAAGAGCTTTTTAAATAGTAATTTAAGTAAAATCCCTTTTCAATTCTTAGGATATATACTCCTTTGAAGAGAGATGTATTAACCCTGTTAACCAATTCAATTCCTGCTCTGGACAATTCTTTAATAAGTAAGCAGGACAAGAGTCCTAATTACAGGAATCATGTGCTAACGTACACTAACTCCTTTACTTCCTTTACATGCACCAAATCAAACTTCCCCAACCCTTTACTGCCTCCCACATCTTGACCCTCATTTTTGTCATTGTAACCCTCCTGTCCCTACTTACTAATGACTATTCCATCCTTCTCTTGCAGCTCCCTTTTCCTTATAAGTGGTATCTCATACTCTACAGTAATCCCAACAACATTGTCAACTACATTTTAATTTAGGACTGCAAAATCAATAACCTCAGAAGAAGACCTGAAGTGTCCATCCACCACCTCTTGGTTATTTTCCTCTTGTCTCACCAGGGCTTCTCTCACCATGAAATCTCTGTACAATCCTTTGCTTTTCTTATAGTACCTACTACTATTAATCGTTCATGTAGTCCTATAAGACAAATGCAAAAAAGATCATCAGAGCTTAAAGTCTAAGCAAGGCAGACAATACTATAGCTGAGAACACTAGGGAAGGGAAAGGAGACACATAAATGGATAAGGGACCAGGATCCAAAAGCAGCCTCAAAGATGTGAGCATGAAAAGCATGGATCTGAAAAGGGGCAGAGATGAAGCCTGGCCCAGAGACTCAAGTAATTTGTTGCAGGCATAAGGAGTAGCAAGGTGGAGTGGAGGAGTGGCCTAGTGGTTGGGGGAAGGTACTTCAGGCCGGAAGGTCGGGGGGTTCAAATCCCACTAGAGGACAGCAACCTTGGGCCGGAAGGACTGGGGTTTCTGGTCCCACAGGTGCTCCTTGTGGTCTTGGGCAAGCCACTTAACCCTCCATAGCCCATGTTCTCTGTAAAATAGTTATCTCCAAGTTATAATGCTCTGTTCAATGTAATTTCAGTTCGTTCAATATAAACCGCACTGATGCAGAATAGCGTGGTATATAAGAGAATGTAAATAAATAAAATAAAATAAAGGATCAAAGTCTGGAGTTGTCAGTGGAAGAAAAGGGCATAGTGAGAAGCAAACTAGTAGAGGAGCAGAGTTCACGAGGAGGGGTGTAAGGAGAGAGGAAAGAGGAAAGGTATTGAGGAACAGTAGAATGAATGGATTTATAGATCAGAAGGAGAAGTTTGAATTGGATACGGAAACGAAAAGGGAGCCAATGAGGTGATTTGAAAAGAGGGGTTATATGAGTATATCTGGGCTGGTGAAAGATTAGCCCTGCAGCAAAGTTCTGAACTGATTGAAGGAGAGAGAGATGGCTCAAAGGGAGACCAGCAAGGAGGAGGTAACTAGAGAGTGGATAAGTGTCTTAGTAGTATGTTCAGAAAGGAAGGGGTGAATTTTGCTAATGTTACAGAGAAAGAAACGACAGGTTTTAGCAATGAGTTGGATGTGTGTAGAGGAGAAGGAGGAGTCAAAGATGACCCCAAGTTTGCGGGCCGAGGAAACAGGAAGTAGAAGAGTGTTATCCACAGAGATAGAGAAAGGAGGAAGGAGGGAGGTGAGTTTAGGGGGAAAAATAAGAAGTTTGGTTTTGGCCTTGTTCAATTTCAAATGAGACATCCAGGCAGCTTCTTATCACTGAAGAAATAACCAGACTGTCTTGCCAATAGGCAAAAATCAGTCTTTGGCAGAACCACAGAAGTTGTAATCAAGAATTTAACTAAGTTATTTATTTATTTTATTTATTTATTTATTTAAGAATTTTATATACCGCTTTATCACATAATCAAAGCGGTTTACAGATAACTCAACTCTTACTGCATTCAGCAGTAAACATAGAACATGAAATATATTAACACATTTAGTACATATTAACAAGTATAGGATATCATTATAAATTATAAATTTGTTACAACAAACTATGGCCTGTAGTATAGTATATAATGGCCAACTATTTACATTTGAGGGTAAATTGTATGGAGGGTGCATTGTTGAGGGTTTCTTTACTTGATGGATGAATTACCATTCTGGGTTGTTGAGACTTGCTTGTCAATAATTGTCTGGTACGCTTCAGAGAACAGTGCAGTTTTGAGCTTTTTCCTGAATATGGAAAGATCTTTTATCTCTCTTAGGTAGTTAGGCAAAGAGTTCCAGAGGGTCGGTGCGTACAATGAAAAGGCTCTGTTTGTGGTTGATAGGTTTGTTTTTCTTGACTCCATTGGTGTGGCTAGTAGGTTTCTCATATTTTCTCTCCTACATCTTGTTTCCTGTTGAGTATGAATTAATGAGGTCAGAAATGTAGGGGAAATGTTGGTTATAATCTTGAATATAGTCTGAATGGCTTTGAATTTGATTCTTTGAGAGACTGGTAACCAATGTAGTTGGTACAGGATCAGGGTTATGTGTTCAAATCTTGCGAATTTCATTACTGTGTGGGCTACTGTGATTTGTGCTATTTGGAGTGGTTTCAGTGTTTGTTTAGGACAACCTTGTAGTATTATATTACTGAAATCAAAGTTGAACTATTCTTTGGTCCCATTACTATTTTTAATTATATGCTTGTCAAAATGTATATATTTTTGCATCCCTTGTAGTAACTGTATACACTTTCATTATTTTATTTTAAATATTTGTGTTTACCTCAGTTTTCCAGTAGTAGTTCAAGGCAAGTTACATTCAGATACAATAGGGATTTCCCTGTCCTCAGAGGCCTTACAATATAAGATTGCATCTTAGACAATGGAGGGCTAAGTGACTTGCCCAAAGCCACAAGAAGAGTCAGTGGAATTCAAACACCAGTCTGTCTGGCTCACAAGCTGTTGTTCTAACCATTATGCTACTCCTTTGCTCTAGCTGCTTTATTAATTTCATCAGTATCTTTCCTCCAAATCCTTTCCACTTTCCTACATACACATTTCAATTCTTTTAAAGATATTGAGAACCAAGGCTGAAATTTCCTATGAGGAGGACAACTTTCTTGATTGGTACAAACTCATCCAAAGCAGTTGTTAATACATGGGACTATCTAGCTACCGTCTCTTACAAGCTAAGGAAATTATGATCCTCATCTCCTAAATCTGCCTTTTGCATAAATTTTCCCTGATCAAGCTTCCCTTAAATAAAGGCTCTTTCCTTTCCTTTCTTTCCCTGAGTTCTAAACTCTCTCATCTCTTAAATTCCATAACTAAATGCTCCGCTCAGATTACCAGGTAACCAATCCAATCTGAGATCAACCCTCTACCTTCAATATTTGAAGATCAGGTGTAACAAATGGCCTTACATTTGAGTCAGCAAGTACTGACTTGTAGCAACCCCAAGTCCTGAGTTGCTGTCAACAAAGCAATCGCTTGAGTGTCATTTGGGTCATCAAAATACAAGTTTAAATCCTCTATAATTATATATCGGTCATTGCGTACTTGTACTTCAGTAATTATCAGTTAATAATTTCTGTATTTGAATCAATGTATTATTTGGATGCTGACAGAGAAGCAAAATCCCTGTTTTCAACTTGTACTCAGCACATTCACATCCTGACAATGGATTTAATTTTAAAAAAGAAATCTCTAATTTGTTTTCTAGATCATAACTAATCTTCTTCCTCTTTTCCTCATATATGGATGATGTGCTATTACAAAAACAGGAGGAAAAAGTAAAGCTAATATTAGACCCTCTTTGTCAACCACGTTTCAACTGCTAGTCACAACCAAAATCCTGTATTGAATTTTTTATCGAGAGCTGTTTTGGTTATTTCATGTAATCTTTATGTTTTGTGGTGCGCTGAATTCGAAAATGACCTCCATTTTGTCATAGGACATCACGTTTCCTGACAATTTAGGTAACTATGTTAAATAAAGCAATACCTCAAAATAAATGGAAATAGACTTATAAAATTAAAGTTTTATTACAATATTTTCATGAAAATCCTTTTTTGAACTGAAATGAGCTCACCTACACACACTAAACTCAATTCTTCTTCCTTGTGAGGCTCCTCTTGGTGCATTTACGCTTGTGAGTAGCATCTGGAATGTCTCTCTGAAGCATCCAACAGTAGTCTGCCATCATTGTAATGCTCCATTTTCCCTGGTATCTCCTTTCCATCTCTTTAATGTCTTGGTGGAATCGTTCACCTTGTTCCTCAATCACAGCTCCCAAATTTTCAGGAAAGTAGTCAAGGTGGGACTGGAGGAAATGCACTTTCAAACTCATAAGGCAACCTAAAGCTTGAAATGCTTTCAGCATTCGTCCGACGATCTTTTTGTAGTGAGGATCTTTATTATTGCCTAAATATTTCTGTACGACTTCTTTAACTGCAATCCACCCTTCTTTTTTGAGGATCCGTCATGGTATTGACAAACTCTTGATCAACTATATGCCTTCTAATGTCTGGTCCAACGAACACACCTTCCTTCAATTTTGCCTTCGACAGGCCTGGAAACTTGGTGACCAAGTATTTGAAGCATTCTCCGTCTCTTGGAAGTGATTTTACAAATTGCTTCATCAATCCAAATTTTATGTGGCGAGGTGGTAGAAAAACTTTATGGGAAGGTACCAAAGTTTCTCGGAGGACATTTTTTTCATCGACTGTTAGCACCCTCGGCTGCCAACTCTTCTTGGTCCAGTGATTTTGTCGGTCTCGACTGTCCCATAGACACAGAAAACAAGGATATTTGGTATACCCAACTTGTTGCCTGAGCAGCATGCACAAGACCTTCAAGTCCCCACACACTTGCCAACCATGGTCTTCAAATTTAAGTTTATAAAGAACCAATTCCAAGTTCTCGTAGGTTTCCTTCAAGTGTACGGAATGACCTACAGGTATGGAAGCATAAAAACCGTTGTGGAATAAAACTGCTTTGAGACTTCTTTTTGAAGAATCTATAAAAAGACACCATTGCTCTGAATCATTTTGGATTTTAAATTGACCCATCAGACCTTCGACATTGATGCAATAAACCAACTTGTCTTCCTGGGCGAAGTAAGGAACGAACTCCTTTTCACGATGTCTGGACCATGAAGATGACACTCCTGGCAACAATAAATTCCTGCTTTTCAGCCTTGATCCGAGTAACTCAGCGGCATCTTTGGGAAGATTCAAGTCTCTTATCAAATCATTCATATCCTCCTGAGAAAACAATTTTAGTCTTGTATCATCTTCAAAGTCAGAACTTGATTCGTCATCTGGTTCAGGTATGACTTCACCTTCATCGGAGCTAGGTATCTCTTCGAAGGTAGCAGGGGGCTTGGGTACTGGTATATCTGTGCCATGGGGGATGGGACGAATTGCTGAGTGAAGATTGGGGCATGAAATGGAATGCTTCCATTTGGAATTAAACCCTTTCACATCGCATGAACAAAAGTAACAGTCGTCACTATGGTTCTTTTGCTCTCGCCATACCATAGGAATCCCATAACGGAAAGATTTTTTCTTACCCTTGAACCAGTTTCGGAGGTCCTCAACACACCGTTTGCACACTTTATGAGGCGCCCAGACTTTATCTTGATCTCCAATTTTTAGTCCAAAGTATGCAAAGTATACTTTTTTCACAAAGTCTGTAATATTCTGCTGTTGCTTCAACACTGTATATTCACCACAGATGAAACAGAAACTGTCTGGCGAATTAATACACTTTCGCGGAGCCATAACATAACGGTTGAAGAATGACGAGCTAATACGAATTGCGATGAAAAAGTGTGAACAGCCTAGAACCAAGAACCTGATGATGATTAGTGCACAAGTGTGGCATGCAGGAGAGAGCAGCTCTGTGTCTGTACATGAGATGTCACAGTGCTGGCCACGCCCCCCTGCACTGACCGGAGCTGCTGCTATCTGCCCTGTGTCTCCCTCCCACTGGATTCTTCAGGAAAGATTATCCCCTTCTACCATTAGAAGCACGGACTTAAAACTTGCTTAGCTTATGTATATATTGCTGACCATCAGATTTACAGTGCTATATTTTTTTTTACATAACTCGGACAACCCCTTTAAGGTTTTTTTGGCATTTTATATCTTAAATGCACTTATGTGATTTAATTAATAGTAATTTGAATTAATTAATAGTAATTTGAAAAAATTTGATAAATCTGAAGACAATTTTGCATGTTGTGGCAAATCATGACATCTAGGAGTTTTTTCAATATTTTATTTGTTTTCGGCACACCAAAATACATGGAAATTAGATGAAAATAATCAAACAGCTTTTTAGTCGCAGACCTGTGTTATGAATAATATCAGTCTTATTCTTAAATGATCTAGTATTAAAATAAATGCCATGCAATTTTGCTTGCTGATTGGAAGCTATAATAGATAATCTGGTATCTCTTCCTAGACTCTGGACCTTTCAGGTATCTGATCCTTCTTTTAATATAACATGTACAAATTCCCCCACCATAGCAACCTTTACCTATTGTCATCTCAACTGAATGAACAACATTGTTTATACCAATATCCATGTTATCCAATACTTCTAATTAAGATGCAGAAAATATTTGACTGTAGTATAAATTAAATAACATAAAATGCTATAAAATTAATAAACAACATAAAACACTGTACAATATTTAAAAACACTCAAAATGTTCAACCTCAGTAGCCATTCTTGGGGTCACTTTTGGAAATGCTGAAAGGGGCATGCCTCTTTGTCGCACCCCTTCAAGTTGGCAGGTGAGCTTGACAGCATCTCTAAATAACAGAATCCAGTAGATGACAAAATTGTCCCTTATAGGCACAACATTTAAATACAGTGTTAAAAAGGCATCAATTGATGCCATCACCTCTGAGTCTGAAGATAGAAAGTACATTGTACAACTGAACCTATCACAGGGAGCAAAGGTGAGCCTAGTGAAATTAGAAGCATAAACATAGAACCTCAATTCTAGGCAGAGGCTAATTAGGTAAAGATATTTGACCTGATATTCAAATAAAGTAATGTTCACGAACAGCTAGTGAATATATAACTTCATTATCTATGCATTTTTGAAAATTATGTGGGTGAATTTATAAGGGACACACAGAAAGTTACATGCTAGTTATACCCGTAAGTCTCAATTTTAAAGGACTTAAATGCATGAATGGGTACTTACTGTATGTGCATATATTAGGCAGTTGCCATTCTCTAAGCATGCTTATAAGTCCTATTGCTTGTACTTTCAGTTTGGGTGGGCACAGGGGCGGAGTATGGGTGGACACTAAATTTATATGCATAACTTATAAAATATATGAGTATTTCTTAACAATTAGGTATGGGCATTTACGCCTACTCTAGAGCAAGCATAACTACCACAATTAGGTTTAGGAGCATCTTTACACCCCTATTTTATAAAAAAGAATATGTGCATACTTCACTTTATAAAGTACATCCCAAATACATGCGTGGTAACGTGAATTAACTGCATGCGATTTAATGAAATACCTTCCACATGGATAGAGTTGGGTCAAAAATCTAATTGAATGGCCCAATACTATCTATATAATATGATGTTGGGTTTGGGGTAGAACAAGGATGGGCATAAAATGATCTGGATAGTTGCGATATTTGGCACTATCCAGCTAACAGATAGTGCCAGCCTGATGATGGCATTATTAATATATATTCACACAAATATCAGCCGAGCCAAAAAGAATAACCTTTCTCACACTACTTACATAACTTACAAAAACGAACGTTTTTATTACTCCCCAAATAGGTCATTTTGAGGGGACATTATACCTATCCTCTGTGAAGAGTGGTTGCTCCCCTTTATGAGATCACTTGGGTTACGCTGTGATGTCAGTGTATCTGTGGGTCTTTTAAATTGGCATTTGGGGGGTGGGAGGTTGGCGTGCTGCCAGAATGTATGGAAGACTGAAGTAAGTTGCACTTTTCTCTCTTTTGCTATGTAGTTGTGTGTTTGCTGACTTGGTAACCAACCAACCAGGGTTCAATTCCCACTAGTACTCCCTGTGGCCTTGGGAAAGTCACTTAACCCTCCACTGCCTAGGAAGAAAGACCTGGCAATCTACTTCTGGTCACACTGCCAAGAAAACCCAGGAGCTTCTGGGTTGCCAGGAGTCAGCATGGACTCAAAGGCACACATTGCATTATTGTGTGTTTGCTACACTGCTGTGTTTTTCAGTTTACAGCCCCTTTCACAGGCAGAGTATCTGCACAAACACCATGGCGCCAGTAGTGGGAGGTGTCGGGCACGTTCCAACAGTGGATTAGTGTGACTTCTTGCAAGATTTTGGGACACTACCATCTACAGCTGTTATGGCAAAGTCCACGAACTAAGTATTTTTTCATTTTAGTTTTGGAATTGTGTTCTTTAGATTGCATTTTTTAATTTGAGTCTATGGATCTTAACGTTCTCAATTGAATCTACTGTATAGCATTCATTCAGTGTTTGCTGTATGGGACCAATTCACCGATTAAATATTTTCGTGGAAGTTTGAGTTTATCACTTGATAGTGTTGCTTCACTTTTAAAGGTGTGGGCTATATGATGATGCACCGCATTGAAGGCGTTCTAGGGCCCATTGAGTGTTTGTTACATTGATTAAGCCCTATATTGCCTATAGAATGTTGATTGATACCCCATTTTCTGCAATCATTTTTAGTAATAAAAATTCTCATTTCTGTGAGTTATGTAAGTAGTGTGAGAAAGTTTATTCTTTTTGACTCTGCTGTTGCTTGTGTTTATTTGATTATCTGCAGAGCCGTTGCTTTTTATTGTTTTTTGGTTATTCATACTTTCGGCACTACTGCTTATACATATAACAGTGACAATTTAAGTGCCAGCACTGGGGCTTAAATTAAAATGGTTATCATGCTATCTGAATATTAACCCTATTATTTATCAACTAATGAAACACAGAATTGATTGCACTCTTCTCTGCAGTGTAACTTAATCCATAGGCAGATTCTACTGGCTAATACCTGCCATCCTCACAGCAGGAAAAATTACGCTTGGATTTTCAGAGTAAACATACATTTATTTATTTATTTATTTGTATTTAGCTCACACCCTTCCAGTGGTAGTTCAAGATGAGTTTTGTTCAGATTCAATAGGTATTTCCCTGTCTTCACAAGACTCATAATCTAAATTTATACTTGAGGCAATGAAGGGATAAGTGACTTGCCCAAGGCCACAAAGAGCTGCAAAAGGGTTTGAATGCTGGCTTCCCTAGTGCTAGTCCGCTTCTCTGACCACTATACTAATTCTCTACTAGAATTCTCAGGTGGGTGTTTAGGTTGGAGGAGTAAGCAGAATTGTATACATTTGCATTTTCAAATGTATGCCTGCTATTTAAGCCTGCTCTGCTATCCACAGAAATAATAGGATAAGATATGGGCATACTTTATGAGGGAAATTTTATAACAGGGCATCTAGTTAAAGCATTTTTAAAGTCACTATTCTAGGTCTATTTTTATAAAAGCAAGTATCTTTATAAAATACTAGATAAGTGTCAGAAATTACATCTTAAGTTATGGCAGGCAGGGCTGGTGCAAATGTCCATGCCTAGATTTTGCAGGAACGTGAGTAAATTATAGTATTTTATAATCTTCCGCCCACGCTCCATCCATGTGCATGCTTACCGGCAAAGTATGGCCATCAAGAAATCCTCACACTTTTATGCCAGTTGGTACCTAAAAGAATATACCCCCTTATAAAATGAACCCCTATATGCTTACCTTTAGTGAATGCAAACTAGATGGATAGTTTCCCACTGAAAGATAATTATAAGGTCTGCATGTACCACAGATCACTTTTTACCAGGTCATGTTAGCTTGCCAACTTGGGAGCTTTTTGAACCATGGCGTAGGTCAGTGTCTTTCAAAGATAGGATTGTGCCAAGCCCTGACTGTGCCAAAACCAGAACCTGCAGTTGAACATCTAGTGGGCACATCTTGTTACTCTCCCACCTTGAGACCTTGGTGGCAGTAGATCAAGGACTAACAAACCCTGAGCAGTGCAGGACCCATATTCTGTATTGTTCTGCAATGTTTTGTGAGGTGTGCAGGCATATAGGCAGCACATGGCTTTAAGACTACTACTTACTAAACTGCATAAAGGATGTGCACCTTATGTATGTTAAAGGCAACATTTAGCATACATTTAGGTGCAAAACTCTCTATGGTAACCTTCAGGTAACTGAAGGCATTTTGGAAAGGCTGCCATACAGTTAACATCGAGCAAATTTGCTATTCCATGTTAATTGCACAGCAGATAATATAGAATGCACTTAACTATACTTCTCGAGGTATAGTTAATTGCACTGCATTATCTTCCATGTTAGCAGTCATTGTGCGGTAATAACCTTTGTGTTTACTGTAAGCTTTGGTTTTCATCCATTCCATGCTGCAAAGTATAACCATTTCCCCTAAGTTTACCTTTGTCCCTGTTTGCTGTATTTGTCTGTCTTGGATAGATTGTGAGCTCTTTTGAGCAGGAACTGTCTCTTACATTTACGTGTATAGCACTGTGTATTCCTTGCAAATGATAAATAATAGCAGTAGTAGTTATCCATTTTAACTTTTTATCAGCATAACATGCACAGGAACAAAATTAGTAACAGTTTCCATCTTTTAGTCTGGTTGGTGGAAATGTTAGCCAAAGGGGTTCTTGTTAGAAGAATTTAGAGATAGCTGTTGTTAATTTGCCAATACACCATCACTCTGTGTTCATTAATTGCCTTTATCATGATATCCACATCTAGATAACAGATCCTCAGATATGCTGATTTCTACTTGTGGAATGTTATCCAGTTGTGGAGATTAGAAAGGAGCCAAATTATCACTTCAGAAAAAAATTGACGGCTGAATTTTCTACTCAAATTTATGTTTAATAACTGTTTGTTTTATTATATGCATTTCAGTGTATGT
The DNA here is from genome assembly GCA_033557465.1 of Ichthyophis bannanicus. Taxonomy (NCBI): domain Eukaryota; kingdom Metazoa; phylum Chordata; class Amphibia; order Gymnophiona; family Ichthyophiidae; genus Ichthyophis; species Ichthyophis bannanicus. The sequence continues at coordinate 520,915,024 of CM066036.1, read as the reverse complement.
GTTATTGTTTTCATATTATGATCCACATTGATGTGATTTGTTTGTTAAAGGTAACGTATCATATGTAATCAAATATAAACGATTAGCACATAAGAACAGAACTGCTTTGGAAGATACCAGCTGTATTTTTTCTATTAAGCACGACGACTTTGTTTTATATATATAAAAAAACTCTAACAAAAAAAACAATATAAAAGGTGGCTGGGCAGTGTCCAGGTCGGTGATGTACATAGGGCATGACAGTATTTGACATTTTGTTGTCAGTTGTAAATAGCCCGGAGTTCTGAGACCTGTGTTGCCACTAAATAAGACTCAAAAAATACAACATACTTTCTTGTTTTCGTTCAGAGTATCTCACTATTTGAAAAGTACACTGTTATAAAAGTGACCAATTTTTGCTTGTATACTACAATAATGGTATATGGACTTTTACTACGGGTACTTGTTCAAACCTTTTTTAAAGTCAGCTATGCTTAACTGCTTTTACCACATCCTCCAGCAACAAATTCCAGAGGTTAATTAATTGTGTGTTGGGTGACAAAAGGTTTTCTACATTTGTTTTAAATGTGCTATTTAGTAACTTCATGGAATGTCCCTGAGACTTCGTACTTTTTAAAAGAATAAACAGCTGATTTGTGTTTACCCATTTTACTCCACTAATGATTTTTATAGACTTCTATAATATCTCCCCTCATTCATCTTTTCTCCAAGATAAAGAACCTAACCTCTTTATCCTTTCTTCACAGGAGAGTTGTTTTCTTTCTTGGCTGCTGCTGCACACTGAAGAGAAGATTTCAATGTGTTGTCCGCAACGACATCTAAACCCTTTTCCTGGATGGTGACCCCTAATGTGGATTCTGGCATTGTGTAGCTATAGTCTGGATTATTCTTTATGTACATCACTTTGTACTTGTCCACATTAAATTTTATCTGCCATTTAGATTACAACTTAGGGGCATGTTTACTAAAATCCGCAAAATAGCGCGCCGCAAAATAGCGCACGGCAACGCGGCACTGAAACGCGTTTAAACGCCCCGCACACATGCGTGTCACCCCCGCACAGGTACGTGGCTCACTAACGGGCCCCGTACAAGTGCGGGCCCGCAAATGTCCGATAGAGGCGTGGAACGGCGAAAGGAGGGCGGAGGAAGGCTCCGGAGGGGCGGAGGGACAGGGTCAATGGGTGGAGAGTGGGAGGGGAGAGGCTCCCCGCACAGTATCGGGCCCGAATTTGCATGTAAAAACTACCGCGAGTGAAACACTCGCGGTAGAAAGCATTTAAAGGGAAGAGAAACCATTTCCGTCAGCAATGTACAGGAAAACCGGGGAAACCAGCAAAACGTGAGCAGTGTGATACATGTGCACAGCACAAAAGTGAAAATAAAAATAGAAAATGACCACAACAGAACTATTAAAAATAGTAATTCAGCTGGGGAACAGTTATAGTGATGGGCAAATACAGAAATCACACCCAGCAAAGCTCCAGAAAAAAGAAATGAAGTTTGGAAGGGTCTACTGAGAGGAGACGTTTCCAAAAAACATTTCCACGTTATGGAGCTTTCCTGGGAGTGTTTGCTATGGTTGCCCATTAATATCACTGTTGCCCAGCGTGGTGATATTTTGTCCCACATTTCCCGTGGACATTTCCGGGGTTTATGTGCACGTTTGTCACCAGACAGGGTGCATATGCCCACAGTAGAATTGCGTAGAGCAGGGTTTGTGACTCCATCCTGCCAGGCTTACTGCCTCCAGGGGCTGCACTGTCTCTGTGGTACAGCGGACAGAGTCATTACCTCTAAGACCAGAGGGCAGAGGTTCAAAACCCAGCTGGGGCACCTGCCAGCCCAGTCCCTATATTTTACCCACCACTAAATAAAGATAGCGCAGACACCCCTGTATGCATGGGGAAAACACCCATATTTTACCCAACACCGCACACACACCACAACAATGGGCATTACCTACAGCCAAGTCCCCCAAATGCAGTCCCATACTGCCACATTGCAATCAGGTCAACTGCTTTTTCTGAGAGAAGTTCATGCCAGCATGTTGGCGGACAAGTACATGTGGTGCAGGGGGCAGTGGCTGCTAACCACAGAAGACAGAGGCCTAGCCATGTGCAGGCTGGCACAGTCCACTGCAACAGACAGGTCCTGCCGGATCCACAGTCATGGACAGTCCAGGGAATCCAACCAATCTGTGGCTACACAGTGGTGCAGTGCACACAGACAATGCATACAAGAACAGAAGGTCACAGGTTCAAAGCCCAGCTGGGGCTACTGCCAATCCTGCCCACATATTTTTCCCACAACTAAACAGTGATAGTAAGGACACACCTTTCATGGCGGGGACATATGCAATGGTAAGACATCTATCTTTTACCCCACTGAGCACAGACACCATGAACAGGGGCAGTACCTAGAGCAGAATCACCCAAATGCAGTCCTGGTGGGCCACACACCAGTCAGGTTCCATGCTGACACTCATACAAATGCCTGTGCTGTATAGCTATGCACCACCCCCATGGCATGTAGATGTAGCCCATGCATATTCATGAGGGATAGCAGGAAAACCCGAACAGTGTGATGCAAACCTGGACTGGAGTTGGGAATCTGTGCCGTAAAGCAGCAGCCATCAAGGGCAGACACACCCACACCCACAGGCCCCATTGGCCAATGTCTCCTGGAAAGGCAGAACATTGGACCGTGCATGCAGCACCCAAAACGAGCACTTGCATAACTTACCAATGTCACCCTACACCTGAGGTATACGGTACACAGCTCGGAGACGTTTGCTAGGAGCACAGGCAGGCAGTTATCCATACGTTACGTACATACTGCTAGTTGACCCCATCCAAACAATCTGTTAGGTGTTTGCGGGGCATGCTCCAGGCCTGGCCTCTGACGGTGCTTACCACCCTGGGGAGTGACCACCAGCTGTAATGCGTACCATATCCATGCCTTGCCGTGCTCAGGACCGGTTTGGTGGGCAAGGCTACTTACCCCCTCAATCGTAGCACCATGATGGCAGAGGTGTGGAAGTGTGTGTCTGTCTATACAGTGGGTGTTGGCTGCAAGCCCCTTCAACAGCCCGCACTGCCAGCACTGTTGCCAGTATTGGCCAGTCAATGTGCATAATGAGGTGCAAGGTACCATGGGTATAGCCAGGGCAGGGTGGCGTGGCCAGGATGCATCTGCACTGGGCATAGGGCCCTGGCAGGGACATTGGCTGGGATATTGTAGTGTCCGGCCACCACCTACACAGACAGGGTGGCCAAAGCATGTACTTCTGGGGGATCACGCTCACCCTGACTGTGCAGTGACCACAGCATGGCTAGGCCCCCCCCATAGTGCTGTATAGTAGTTCTCTCATGTGATAGATATGGGTTTCTCTTTGGGGCCCAGTCACTGATCTATCTGCTTGCTGTGTATGCAGACAGCCCAGTTCTGGGTGCATGCATCTCCATTGGGAACATGCACTATGGACTAACCAGCAGACTGTTTGTAGCTGGTAAATGTTTTGCTATAATGGCTTGCAGGGTGCAGTGGCTGTTGGCTTGCTGCAGGGGAATATCTGGTGGTGGAGTGCAGCTTACCATACCCTGGGCTTATGTCTGTCTGCTATTGTGTTATGGCTGTGTATGGAGCTGCCTGCCTAGGGGGGTGGTGGTGTTCCTCAGCAGGACTGGGGTTGATGTTGCCCTCTACTGCCACCTTTGCAGGGAGGTAGAGTGTGGATCCCTTGATGGGGACCATGTTTGCCACTGGGGGGGGGGGGTGCCTGATGGCGGCAGACAGGGATATCCATGGTGTTTGTGCAGAAACAAGCTATCTTACACATTAACACTGCTTTGGAACGCCCGCTTGGCCTCCATCAGCCATGGCAGGTGTTGTTGACCTGGTCCTGGCCAACTCATTGCACACTCAGGGTGAGCACAGTACCCGCACGATGTAACGGTGTGTGGCTACTCTGTGCCAGTAAAACACCCGGTCAGTGCCCCCTACTAGGCCAAGGTGCTGTGTGGGTGCACCCGGTCACTTCCCCCAACAGGGCCGAGGTGCTGTGGGGGTGCATTCCCCATCTTGTGTCCATCTGCGGACAGCTAATTTGCATGTGCAGTGCATCATGGGTACGGGTGGCCTAACCCTATCCTGTTGACACCAGCAGACTGTCTGTGAGGTGACGTGTAGGCTATCTGCAGCCAGCCAGGGGCCTACTTACAGCTATGGAGCTGTAGCGCAATGGTTACATCACTGCCTGTACAGCCAGAGGTCATGGGTTCAAACCCACAGTGGGGCCCTTTGGTAGGGCTGTCCACAGCTTTATTTTTATTTACTGTACATATGTCTATGCCGGCAAGACCACCCTCAGCTTACTATACCCATTAGGTGCCTCTGAGGGTGCTTCATAGGGCGCCCTGTAGGCCACCTTATGGTTGCCATCCCTATAGGGTGCACTATACATTATCCTGTGTCGCAACATACATGCTGCCCTATAGGGGTCATTCAAGGGTGCCTTGGTGAACAGTGCACTGTAACATGTGCCTTATGGGCCGCCGTATGTTAACATGCTGGGAGAGTGCGTTTGCTAGTAGTGATAACAAAATAAAATTATACAGCCTCCTACAGCACTCCACAACATAATACATACTGCCTTAGCAGGCATTTTTCACTGGGCATTGTGAGGAGTTGAACCCCTGATCCCTGCACCATTGGTCAGTGTTTTAACCATTGTGCTGTGGCTCTGTTCCTGTGCTTGTGCATCAGCGCGCCGCCTTGTGCCTATCAGCGTGCCGCCTTCTGCCGCCCAAGGGGACCAGTGCGCCGCCTTCTGCTGCCCAAAAATAACTGTGCGCCGCCTTATGCCGTTCCAAATTATTTTCCTCCTAAAGCAATGTTAATCATTACAGTTACTGCCTCAGCTGACCTTTGTCGTTGTGCACACTGGGGGATTGAACCCATGGCCCCTGCACCATTGGTCAGTGTCTTCACCATTGTACCACGGCTCTGTTGTTTTGTATACTCAGCAGCGCGCCACTTTGCCTTTCCACGCGCTAATGTCGACCCCCGCACATTAGCGCGACGCACACACGTCCGGTTGCTTACTACCGTTTTTTTTCTATTTTCTGCCTGAACCGCCCACTCCTTATATGGCACAGGCACACTAGCACGGCCCCGCACGTTAGGAATGTTTAGTAAACATGCCCCTTAGATTACTAAAACAGCTACATCCACTCCTCCACCCTAATGACTTCAAATCCATACTCAATGCTATTGTCACCCCCCACTTTGACTACTCTCTACTCCAAGGATTGCCCAAACAAACATTAAGACCACTACAGATCGCTCAACCCATTGCAGCTAGGATCACAACAAATACCCATCCCATAGACCATATCACACCAATCTTGTACAACCTTCACTGGCTCTCAATACAATACTGGACCCAATTCAAAATTATCATAACTATTATTTATTTATTTATTTTATTACAATTTCTTATATACCGCGCTATTCGGTATCAGCGTGGTTTACATCATAACACAACGACCATAACAACAAGCTGTCTGGTTTTACATTGAACAGGAGTGCAAACTTGGATAACAGGGGTTAACTATATACATGAGATATTTACACGGGTTAGGTAAAAATCACATAACAAATGTAAGGGTCTTTCTAGAGTGGGTCGTTTCTTCAGAGGGGATATCTAGGTTCAATTGCTGGTTGGGTAGTATTGGAGGAAAAGGTGGGATTTGAGTGCCTTCCTGAACTGATATAGGTCGGCAATGGCCCTAATGTCAGGGGTAGAGCATTCCAGCATTTGGGGACATAGAAACTGAACGCCCTGCTTGTGGTTGTCATGTTGCACTTTGTCAATGCCTTTGGGGTTGTTAGAAGGTTTACGGCTGTTGCTCTTCTGGATCTGTTGGGGGGGACCATGTGAATAAGATCTGTGAGTGAGGAGGATGAAATACCTTTGATTGCCTTGAATGATAGGAGTAGGGTTTTAAAGATGATCCTCCCATGGATAGGTAGCCAGTGAAGCTGTTTGAGAATGGGAGTCACGTGGTCGCTTCTGGAGGCTCCGTAGAGTACCCTTGCTGCGGAATTCATGGCCAACTGTAAGGGGGTTAGTGTGGATTGGGGGGGACCTTGAAAGATGGCGTTTGCAAAGTCAAAGTGTGGCAGGATTAGCGCTTGGTATATGGTCCGGAAATCGTCTGGGTCCAACAGGGAGCGTAGGTGCTTGAGTGAGCAGATTTTGAAATAAACGGCTTTGACTATGTTGCTTATGTGGTGTTTCATATCCAGACGTTGATCCAAAGTAACTCCAAGGTATTTTATTGTTTCTTAAGTTTGTAAGTCAGCTTCCTTGACACTGACATGGGATGGGGGAGTAAAGTTGGGGTCTCTGGTGATGAAAAGCACCTCTGTTTTTTTATGTTGAATGCGTAAGTTCTGTGATTGGAGCCACGTTGAGACCGCATTGAAACAATCTATAAGCAGTGCCAGATCCATGTGAGCTGTGTAGAACGGCGTGTATAAGAGAATGTCATCTGCATATATCAAACAGTTCACATTGAATGATCTTATGATGTTGCAGATGGGCTGCATGTAAATATTGAATAATAAGGAGGATAACGAGGAGCCTTGAGGTACCCCTTGCTTTTGATGGAAAGGTTTTGACTCTTCTGATCCGGACTTCACATATTGCCATCTTCCATCCAGATAAGATTTACACCATCCTAGCGCACTGTTGCAGATGCCCTTCTCTTTCAGTCTTCCGAGGAGAATTTCGTGACTCACGGAGTCGAACGCCGCGGCGATGTCTAGGAAGATGAGCACAAAACCTTGACGGATGTTGTCAATGCCTGTGATGATGTCGTTGAATAGACTAGTGAGTAGTGTCTCGACCCCATGATATTCTCTGAACCCATGTTGGCAGCTATCTAGGGGAGCAGCGGCGTCTATGTGATCTTGAATTTGCCGTTGTGCCTCTTTCTCAATTATCTTAGCTAAGAGGGGGATACTGGCTATTGGCCTATAAGAATCGACTCTTTGGGGGTCTAGTTTGGGGTTTTTCAATAGTGGCCTAATGGAAGTCTGTTTGAGTGTTGTGGGGAAATATCCTGTTGTGAAGGAGAGCTTCATTATATTTGCGATGACAGGGCTGAACACACCACGTAGCTCCTTAATCCAAAAAGCTGGGCATGGGTCAGTCTGTGCAGTGGAGGTGTTGAGAGATGCTATGGTGTCCACAATACATTTAGTGGATGGTGTGGAAAATTTGTTTAGTGGGGATAGGCCCATTGGTTCTTGAAACGTGACTACTGAGATCTTGTCAGTTTAAACGATCTTGGATTGCAGGTAGTCAGCGAATTTTTGTGGGTGAATCTCATTGTGTTGTTCGGGAGATGGTTCCTTCGAGAGGGATTTGATCAAGTTGAAGAGGTCACGTGGTTTATTCAGAGATCTCTTTAGGGTGTCAGTGTGATATTGTCTCATTTTGGTTGTGATTGTTTCTCGGTGTATTGAAAGGTGGGTTCGGTAGGCGGTCTGATCTTCAGTTGAGAGCGATCGGCGCCATCGGCGCTCAAGTCTGCGTAGTTGAGTAAGAGAAGCTCGCAGCTCAGGTGAGAACCATGGGGCGGAACTTCTCTTTGTCCTTGCTGTGTTCTTGGGGTTCGGGTGTTGTGAGATGGCAAGCAGGTTGGAGTTCCAGGAAGAGATTAGTTCATCAAGGTCCGGCGTGGTTTTGTTGAGGAGTGATTGGGTTTCAGATAGGATGTGTTCCCTGTTGAATGGGCGAAAGCTTCTTGTGGCTGTTCGTGAAGTGTTGTTCGTAGTTCAGCTTCTGTTCAGCTGGTCATTGTTGAAGGGTATCTGGATAATAATCAATTTGTGGTCCGACCAGGGTACATCAACTACTGATATTGGGAGATTGTGGTTTTGTTCCATGACTGGCTGCAGAACAAATACCATATCAAGAATATTCCCTTCAACTACCTTCAAATTAATTATTGACATCTCCCCATCCTATCTCTCACCACTCATCACTAGCGAAAAGAACACATGCTCTCAAAGGGACTGCAGCAAAAACAAACTTACAACAACTACAGACTTCAGAAAAGCCAAGAAAACCACTAACAATAGTTCATTTTCCCACTGTACTCCCACCCTCTAGAATAAGCTACTGGATTGCCTAAGAACCATAAAAGATCTATCCAGCTTCAGGAAAAATCTAAAAACCTATTTACACAACACTATGGTTTGATAACATAACTAATGCCCACAATCTAGCACTCAAATGCCTCAAATCAATATCCCGCTAGCAATTACCTCAACAACAAAGAACACATTGTACATAGTTGACACAAGAACACCTTGTATATAGTTATCTAGGTTATGCTGCCATTATTGTACATAGTTTTACTGTTCCATGTAAACTGAATTGTACTACCCTGTACTGTTCACATTGTTCACACTGTTCATTGTAAATCACAATTGATCTGTAGGAAATTGTGGTATAAAGATGTTAGTAAATAATAAATAAATAATAATTTGGATGCCCAGTTTCCCAATTTCACAAGATCCCCTTACAATTCCGTACAATTGGTTGTGATCTAACAGCTGTGAACAATTTTGTGTCATTGGCAAATTTGGTCTCCTCACACATTGCTTCTTTTTCCAGATCATTGATAAATATGTTAAAGCACTGGTCCCAGTATAGATTCTTGGAACACTACACTATTTACCTTTCTCCATTGAGAAAAATGTATCCCTAATATTGGTTTTCTGTCTTTTAAGCAGTTACCAATCCACAATAAGACACTGCTTCCCATCCTTTCCAAGTCAGCCTTTCATGAGAGACTTTATCAAATCCTTCTGAAAATCCAGATACACTATGGAGGTAATTTGAGAAGCCCTATACATGAATAGGATGTCCGAAGACAGCTATTCAGATATCCCAATCACATCCATGCCATGGACATATACATACCTGGCATGATCACATCTATGTTGCACAGGGGCATGGCAAAAGCATGCTTGGTACTTTCCAGAAAAGATACCTTTGTGCGGCTGATTTCACAACAGGGCTGCATATTTAAAACCGGTGGCAGATATGTCCATGTCTATACCTGCTCCTGGGTATACATAAACATTTGAAAAGTGCCAGGTATCAACTGTACAATGGACAAGAGAATGCCTTCTTACTTCCTCAATGTTTTTCACCAACTCAAAAAAACCTAGTAGGTACATAGTGGGCCCTTTTAGTGAAGTGTACTAGGGTACGGCAACTAACCTGTGTTTAACTCTAAAAATAATGGGTAGTAGTTGCAACCACTATGCGCTAATTGCAGTGGGCAGTTACCGCAAGAATGACACCAGAATGAACCACAGCCTCATGCACTATTGAGGTGCTGTTCTGTGCATCCATACTATTTATTAATTTTATTTATTTAACATTATTTCTATGCCATATTTCTGAGTCAAGACAGTTTACATATAACATTGTGCTGTGTAAAATTTTCTGATGTTGTAGTGGGAGATAATTTTGCATCCAGTGATCACCAGATGGTGTGGTTCAGTATTAGGACTAGGGCTGTTAGAATCCATTCCAAGGTGAGGATCTTAGACTTTAGGAAGACTAACTTTGCGAAGATGGGCCAATACCTCAGGGAGTCGTTAGTGGGATGGGAACAGCTGGGGGATGTAGAAAAACAGTGGGCAAAACTGAAAGGGGATATTTTAAGGGCAACCAACCTTTTTGTTAAAATTATAAATAAAGGCAAAAGGAATAGGAGACCGCTATGGTTTTCTAAGGAAGTAGCTGAAAAAGTGAAGAAAAAGAGGGCGGCCTTCATGAAATACAAGAGATCACAGAGAGAGGAAGACAGGCATCTGTATATGGAAAAACTTAGAAAAGCTAGCAAAGTAGTCAAGAAGGCAAAGATTCAAAAGGAGGAGGAAATAGCCAATGCAATAAAATGGGGGGATAAGACATTTTTCAGATATATTAGTGAGAAGAGGAAGGGCAAGAGGGGTATTGTCAGACTCAAGGGTGCAGGGGGGGAATATGTAGAAGCTGATAAGGATAAAGCGGAATTGCTTAACAAATATTTTTGTTCTGTGTTCACAGATGAAGAAACAGGAGCAGGACCTCAGAAAACACCCACAAATAGGAACAGAAGCGAGGGACATCTTAAACAATTTTCAGAAGACTGTGTTCGTGAGAAACTAGCTCAACTTAAAGTAGACAAAGTGATGGGACCGGATGGGATACACCCTAGAATACTGAGGGAACTTGGGGACGTTCTAGCAGCTCCACTGATTGACCTTTTCAATGCCTCATTGGAGTCGGGAGTGGTGACAAAGGACTGGAGAGAGGCTTATGTGGTGCCTTTACACAAAAGCGGAAGTAAGGATGTGGTTGAAAACTACAGGCCGGTTAGTTTAACTTCGGTGGTTAGTAAATTATTGGAAACGCTGCTGAAAGAGAAAATAGTGAGGTTTCTGGAGTGCAGCGGATTACAGGATCCGAGGCAGCATGGATTCACCAGAGGCAGGTCTTGTCAGACAAATCTGATTGATTTCTTTGACTGGGTGACCAGGGAGTTGGACCGAGGGAGAGCTCTAGATGTGGTGTATTTAGATTTCAGTAAAGCCTTTGACACTGTTCCTCACAGGCAACTTATAAACAAACTGAGCACCCTAGGGATGGACCCTAAAGTTACTGCTTGGGTTAGAAAATGGTTGGGTGGGAGGCTACAAAGAGTACAAGTAAATGGAGCTCACTCTGAGGAGAAGGATGTTACCAGTGGTGTGCCCCAGGGATCTGTCCTTGGTCCGATTCTTTTTAACATTTTTGTTAGTGATATAGCGGAAGCGCTGTCGGGTAAGGTTTGCCTCTTTGCGGATGATACCAAAATCTGCAATAGAGTAGACACTCAGGAAGGTGTAGATAACATGAGGAGGGATCTAGCTAAGCTTGAAGAATGGTCTAGAATTTGGCAGCTGGGATTTAATGTTAAAAAATGTAAGGTCATGCATTTGGGCTGCAGCAATCCAAGAGAGCAATACAGTATAGGAGGTGAAGTACTTTTGTCCACTAAAGAAGAGCGGGACCTAGGCGTGGTTGTGTCTGATGATCTTAAAGTAGCTAAACAGGTAGAAAAGGCGACGGCAAAAGCTAGAAGGATGCTTGGGTGCATATGGAGAGGAATGGCTAGCAGAAAAAAGGAGGTGATAATGCCTCTGTATAAGTCTTTGGTGCGACCTCATTTGGAGTATAGTGTGCAATTCTGGAGACCGCACCTTCAAAAGGATGTGAACAGGATGGAGTCGGTGCAGAGGGTGGCTACTAAAATGTTTAGTGGGCTTCATTATAAAGCATATGAGGACAGACTTAAGGATCTTAATATGTACACCTTAGAGGAAAGGCGGGATAGAGGTGATATGATTGAGATGTTTAAATACCTCCGTGGCATAAATGTTCAGGGAGAGAGCCTCTTTCAATTGAAAGCAAGTTCTGCTACGAGGGGACATGGGATGAGGGTGAAGGGAGATAGATTCAGGAGTGATATGCGGAAATATTTCTTTACGGAAAGAGTAGTGGATCCATGGAATAGTCTCCCAGTGGAGGTGGTAGAGATGAGGACAGTTACTGAATTCAAAAAAGCATGGGACCAACACAGAGGATCTCTAAAGGTAAAAAGTGGACTGCTGTAGTTGTTGATATGGAAGGACAGACTATATAGGCCATCTGGTCTTTTTCTGTCATCATGTTTCTATGTTTCTAAAATTAGTAACAGTTGTGCACATTACATTTAACAATATAAAGGGGGGGGGGTTGGGTGTGGGTTGGGGAGGAAATGAGAAAGCTACAGTTTAACTATGTACAAATACCATAATTTGATAGAGTGGAAGCTGATTTCGAAAGGTGCACGCCTAGGCCATAGGGACGCCCAGAACTTGGACGGGATCAAGTTGGACCCAATTCTACAACCGTGGGAGCTATATGTTCCCGTGATTGTGGTGTGAACCCAATTCCCTTGAGGGAGACGTTCTGTAGACTGCTCATCCAGACCGCACAATGCTCCGACTGGTGTGTTGGTGCAGTGGTGTCCTGTTGCCATGGCACTGACACATCTAGTTGACAGCACAGCATCCCATGCCCTACAGCGGCCGCTACACAATGATGGCAGACTATCTCCTGGGTCCTACAAGGGCAGGCTGTGACCTGGCCAATTGCTATTGTGAGTTGTAGGGGCTGGAGCCCACAAACTGAAGTGCGGCCAGCACCTATTCTACCCTCGGGGGGAATAGGCTGCCATCCATGTTGGTGCCAGGGTACATACAGAGGCTCTTCCTGTATAACCTCTGTATGTCCTGGTGGCTGGCCACTCCCCTGCTCTGCCCCCACTCCACCCACATACAGCGCTCCCTGCACAACCACTGTGTAAGTACGGGGAACACTGGCAGTGGAATATGGTCATGGGGGCTGAGCGCGGACTGAACATCCAGCCCACACATTGAGAACCACTAATTGCAATTCAGAATGCCCCCATGGAGGCCAATTCTGGTCCCTGCACACTTGGCTACTTTGGACAACCAAAACGTGGACGGGCCAGAGATAGACCCAATTCTGCTGCCATGGGACCTGGATGTACCCGTGACAGCGGAATCGGGGAGATGCACATTTGGGCGCTCCCCATATGCTGAGCAGATTGACGTATGGGGAGCTACCCATCCTGTCCCCCTCAGCCCCCTCTAGTGGCGGCGTAGTGGTTCCACAGGGGCTGGGGAGCGCATAAGAATTAAAAGGTTCAGGGTTGATCTGTTGTGAGGGTCAATGGGATAGCAGGTCACATTGTCAGCCTCAGGGTCAACAACCTAAAAAAGTAACTCTTGCCAAGTGTAGGGTACAAAAAGGCTTTTATTTCCCCTTTTCGCATGAAGAAATTCAAAATATGAGGTAATGAGTAACAGAACATAAATTCAGTTGCATCAAAATGTGAGTCAGCAAAACACTCAAAATAACATGGTTCCTTCACCAACTTAAAGCATAAACTTTCCAGTACAATTTGCACACATTAGATTTGTTTGCCTTTTACTCAAAGATATCTTCTTGTGCAAAAGTCACATTCCATTGATTCTATATCTTCAGTGCTCTCAGATTCCCCTGGCAGCCATTCCATGTCTATGGGATCTGACACTGAGGTCTCTGAGATCTCTTGGATATTAAAACCTGGTTTCCTAAAAGCATGCCATACTGTATCCCAGTGCTGGCTTGGTAGTTTGGGGCGTCGGCTTTTAGGTCTAGTATATCTCCCTGGGCTTGCTGTTGTTTCAGGACTAAAAGTTTGCTCCTTCCATTCTCTGGCAACATTAAACTTTTTCCTGTAAAACTTATCAGTTATATCTGGTTTAAAACAGTCCTTATTGTCCAGATAAAAACTAGCCCTTTGTTCCTCTCTAGGCTTCTTGAAAAAGGCTTGAGGCCTAGTTTGTGAGTTTTGTGCTCCAGGTATATCCTTTCTCTCAAGGCTATGAACTTTTCCTTTATCTTTCAAGTTACTTTTGTAAAAGCTTTTAAAAGTACCTTTTTTCTTTTGAAGGTTTCTTCTCCAACCGGAGGGATAAGCACTTCCTTCCTTGGCTGCAGTCCGTGATACTGCCCCTTGAAGTGGTGTATGGCCTTTCTCTAGGCCTGCTCTCCCAGTAGCTTCCTTTCCTTTAGCTCTGCTGGGTTTGTCAGTGACCTCACCTCGGTCTCTGAGTCTGGCCTCTGGAGCTTCCCTTGGCACTGCCTCCTGTTCTTCACCTGAAGGTCTCTGCCAAGCTCCTTGCCTCCTCCTGTGCTTCTCCTCTGGGTTCTTCCCTTCGGAGTTTCTCTGTTGCCTTTCTGGCTCTCTTGACTGCCTTCCTGGCACCTTTGCCTCTCTTGGCTCTCTCGCTCTTGGCTCTCTCCCTTGCAGTGCTCTGTTCCTACTTAAATCCAGAGCAGCTGCTTCTGAGTCCTGCCCATAGAGGTGTGGTTCTTCCACTTTCAGGTTTGTTCTCCTGCTCCCTCTATGTGTCCCTTCTCGTAATTGCAGGCAAATCCTGTTTTTTTCAAGATTTAAAAGTTTCCTTTCTTGCATCAGAGGGCTTGCGGTATCACAATCCCCATGCCAGAATGCCACTGCTAGAGCGAGGGAGCAGTGGCTTCCTTGCACCATGGCAACGAGCTGTCCACAGATGGCTTGGAATTCCATGCCGCACTTTAGCCCTTGCAGACCACTGTCTAGGCTGCACCGGCAGCCCCTATGGCCCAGATCATGGCTGCAGGAGCACAGCAAGGTCACAGTCATGGTGTCCGGAGTTAGGGGTTGGCCGGCAGGGCTATGCACTGACGTGACACATAGCTCATCCAAATGAATATCAGACCCGATATGTCTAGGTGCCTGTGATTAGAGTGTCAAATGGGGTGGTGAGAATGAGACGCAAGTAACGCATGGTGTATACCCATGTGCTATCTGCACTGGGCTCACCATGCCCACTCTTAGCTCCTAGCCCACCCCTTCACCACCCCAAAGCTTGATGCACTGATAATGCAGAAATCAGTACATGCTTGCTATCCTGGCCCCATGTTGTCAGTCACCATGGGCTTCAGTACGCACCCCAAAATCCAAACTGACTGCACAGCGCACTTTATTAAAAGGGCCTGAGTGAGGACTTATTGCTGCTGCTGTGCCATTGCATGTCTCTGTTTCTAAAAAGGCAGGGTAGGACATATATGTGATAGCATATGCACATGCATGTCTCCAAATACTGGCACATCCTTGAGGTCAATACCACAGATATCTACATCTCACCCATGCACGTGTCTAAAATCGGCCAGTTTTCTGAATGTGTCTAGCCCCTTATTCTGAACATCCTGTGCTGCTTTCTATTGTGGTGGTCATATTTATCTTTTGGAGCAGAGATAGGGCAATTTTAGATGGCATTTACCTTCACTGTTGCCCCTCTCACTGGATTTCAAACATTTTTACATGGATGTCCCAGATTTTACCTAAATGGCCTTTCTAAAATCTGCTTTCACATTCACCTACCCTCATTATTATCCACATGTGTATTATCCCTTAAAAAAAAATCTAAGGGATGGATAAGGCAAAACTTCTCTTTGCTAAATTCGGGTTGGCTCTTACTCACTAAGCCATGTTTATCCATATGTTAAGCAATGTCATTTTTCTGAATGGCCTCTATCATTTTGCCTAACACCAATGTCAAGCTCCCTGGCCTATAGTTTCCTCCATATCCTCTGGATCCTTTTGTAAGTAATGTTGTTATATTAGCTACCCTCTAATCCTTGGTTATCATAGATTTTAATGATAGGTTGCACATTGCTAATAAGGTGATTTGCTATATTTAGCTTGTCAGTTTGCTCTATTACATGTTCCCAGTTCATCATTATTTTGATGTAATTCCTCTAAATCACTGTCATCAAAGACTGTTTCCAGTGTGCATATTTTTCCAATGTCCTCCTCAGTAAAGACCAAAGCAAATAAATTAATTTAGTTTTTCTGCCTTCTACTACTTTGCTATCTAATGGTCCAACTGCCTCCCTTACAGATGTCCTGCTTCTAATGCATTTGAAAAGTTTTTACTGTGACTTTTTTGCCTCTATGGCAAGCTTCTTTGCAAATTCTCTTTTGGCTTGCCTTATTAATGCCTTACACCTCACTTTCCAATGCTTATGCTCTTTTTTTTTTCATCACATGGATCCACTTTCCATTTTTTAAAAGTTAACCCTTTAGGACATGCTAGGTTAATTGTCAACGTGGCATCATGCTAAAGGTTAGTGTGATGTAATTTCCATGTTAAAAAAAACTAGCATAGCTTCATAAGTAGGGGCCTAAGCAAACCACAAGGGAGACAAGAGCAAGGGGATCACTGGGGGACTACAAAGTAAACATCAGAAAAGAGTAAGTAAACGCTGGATTTGGAACATGCTAAAGCGTGAATGGCAAACGAGAATGAACATTGGGTAGGTGGAAAGCATGCTAAAAGTGAAGGTGAGCAAAAGAGGGTGGCGTGGGGAGCAAAAGTATGGAATGGGAAAGGAAAGTCAAGGGCGTGAGCAATGGGAATTGGAGGTATATGAGTCAGCACTGTGAGCAAGAGGAAGATAGAGTTAGCTTCCTCTGTGGGCTAGGGGGCGTTTCCCGTGTGAGCTCCATTAGTAGAATCTTCCATGTGTGGGGACTGATTCCCGCTGTTCCCGGAGAATATCTGCTACAGGTGAGTAACTACGCTTTCCACTCCATTCATTAATTTATAGACCTCTGAGCCCCAACCATTTAAGCCTTTCCTCATAAGGGTATCCCTCCATCCCCTTTACCATTTTCATCACTCTTCTCTGTACCTTTTCTAATTCTGCTATTCTGCTATATCCATTTTAAGATATGGCAACCAGAAGAGCAGCAGACGTGTCTTGGATGGCTTCTTCTTGCAATGCACTGGAAATGAGCCAGTCATTGAGATAAAGGGTACACACAGTGGTCCTGGTGTCTCAGGTGGGCGGCTACTACCGCTAGGCATTTTGTGAAGACGCGCGGTGTGCACGACAGGTCAAATGGGAGGACCTTGTATTGGTAATAGTTGTCAAGGAATGTGAAGCTAAGGTATCTCCAATGATGAGGATAAATGGAGACGTGAGTGTAAGCATTTTTTAGGTCCAGAGAGGCAAGCCAATCCTGGCTGCTGATTAGGGGAAGAATGATATTCAAAGAGTGCATCTTGAATTTTTCCCGCTTTATGAAAAGGTTGAGATGACAGAGGTTGAGGATTGGGAGAAGGCCTTCTGATTTCTTGGGGATCAGAAAAAATCTTGAATAGAAGCCCTGACCTCTCTCATTGAATGAAGCCATCTCAATAGCTGAGGGTGGGTTTGGGGATGGTGGTTTGAGGAAGTGGTTGTGCCTTCCTTTCCCACTGGTGATTGCATTGGGTATAGGGCTAATTCTGAAGACATTGCTGTGGCAGCCATGGGTAGGGCTGGTATCAGTGATGTGGGAAGAATTGTTGAAAGTACTGGTATTGACAGGGATGTCGATAGGAAGGAATCGGTGGGCAGTGAGTGGATGAGGTTGATTCCGCCAGTTGAGCAGCCAGCTCCTGGAGAGTGGAAGAGTGATCTTTCAGCTCTGATACAGCCTCTTGTACCTTGGAGCAAAAGAGTCTGTCACCTTTACAAGGGGTATCCGCCAGGTGCTTGTGAAGGTCTTTCCTGAGTTTGGATACGCAGAGCAATGCTGTTCTTCTGGCCAAGACGGCTGTGGCAGTGGAATGTGCCACTGAATCATGGATGTCGTAGGTGGTTGGATGATGTGGTAGAGGTATTCATGAAGATCGGTCGCTAACTGGACTGGGTCATCGGAAGTGGGTTTGTCCTGCTGAAGGAGAAAATTGTGATGGTAGTGTAGCACCTGCAGTTGGTGGGCTAGGATCTACCTGGCTAAGGTACTGCTCTGGTAGGATTTGTGGCCAATGTCATCTAGTGTTTGCTGGTCCTTGCCTGGAGGTATTTGAGACAGGGGTTTGGTATCCTTAGATTTATTTAGGACAGCCTCTGAGACCACCGACTGGTGGGAAAATTGCTGATACTCAAGGTCGAGAACCTCCTTGGGAGTGCTGCCAGCTTTGAGGATGGATTGGAAGTCACCTTTGTTTGTGGGGGTCTGATAGTCACTGAGGGCCTGGGAGATCTTCTGGAGGAATTTAGAGTAGGAGAGGTCATCCACTGGTTCTCCCTGAAGGTCTGGTCAGTGGGGTTGGGGAGGGGGTGATCAGCCATGATGGAATCATAGGGCTCCCAGTTGTATTGATAAGCCCATAGGGATCCCACATCGTAGTCCTTTGTGTCTCCTTACCCCTCCCTATTCTATCCTTATTCCTATCTTTTGTCTTGTCTTTCTTGATTAGATTGTAAGCTCTGATGAGTAGGGACTGTCTATATCTGTGTTTGTACAGTGCTGCGTACTGTATGCCTTGCAGTGCTTTATAAATGTTTAGTAGTAATAGCAGTAGTAGTAGAAAGTAAGAGAAGTACAGACCTGATATGTAGGCACCACTTTCATCATTTGCTCTAGACTAGAAGGCGATAAGGAATAGGCAGGCCCAACTGTCACATTAAACCTCAGTGAAAAAATACAATCTTTTTTTTATTGCTATGTTTATTTTTCACTATGTTTCAAGTCACTGACAAGTAACATCTATGTCTAATTTGAGTTATTATTTGACTTGAAGTGGTTTTAGTTAGCATTTATTGACTGTTATTTTTATACTATAAAAACTCAAATGAGAAGATATTGTTTGGGCCATGAGGGTAAACATTTTTCTTCCTCTGGGTCCAAAGACAAAATGTTATTTCTCACTATGTCTTGACAAAAAAAATAAGTTTTAAATCCATAATTTTAGCTTCTCTAAGCCTCTTATATAAGGCCTATGAACAATCAATAGCAGGAGGGATCCTGATTCCTTAGAGAGGCTTACAGTGAATTTGCTTGTCACAATTACAATACATTCCCTATACCACATATGCAGGGAAACAATAACATCATCTGGTATTGCCACTGATGAAAAATCTGGGAGTGACCAGGTACCTCTGTTTTTAAGGAGGTCGTTACTGGCACACACTAAAGTACATTTGTATCTTGCAATGATATGGTTACTGAAAATTGCCCCACAAGTTCCTGCTCTGTAAGGCTGTTTTCCCTTTATGAGTCTGAAGAAAAGGACCTTGAGAATCAGGCTTTTAATGTGTATTGGACAGAAGAATGTAAATCTCTTACTAAGCTTGATTGTATTCAGCCTGAATGTATATCAGACTCAATATTCTCAGTAACTGCTGACCTCAGAGCAGAATTGAATTATGGTTTTATCTCCTAAGCAGTACACAATTGACTTTGCTCAAGACACAGGGGGGAAATTCAACTGAAATGGTAATGAAAAAATATTGTTACTCCATCAAGAAGGTGAGCTTGTAGAATTAATCTGGAATTAAAGGTTGTAACTATAATTATATAAAATGAGTTAATAATGATTAACTGTATTAAAGGATACCTAATGATGCACGCTAATGTTGCTGAAATGTACTCCATAACACTTTTGCATTCATAATCCTAAATTTCATGATATTCGGTAGTTATATTTTCTTTTCATCTGAGGCCTTTCTTAAGTTGAAATGGCATTTCTTAATACCCAAACTGTTTTTCTGCTCAAATTAAAACAATCAGATACATATATTAGTTTTGAGTGACAAGAACAAGCCCTGCATAGGGACTGAAAGACCTTGTAAATTGTTTTGCTGTGCCCCATAACATACTGAAGAATTTAATCCTCTCCTAAGAACTAACTAAAGAATAGTAAAGTAATCAAAAATCTTATTTTTTCCCGGGGATATGCATTTGTTTTAAAACTAATGGTAAAAACTAATAGTAAATCATTTTGGGTTCAGTTCCTTCAAATGAACTGAATGGATGCATAATCCAAAAATCATTTGTTTTCATTAGTTTTTGGATCCATCATAGTCTATGAGGCCAAGAAAACTGTCTATCTCCCTGCTTGGCTAGACACAGCTGAGCTGCCTTGGGGAGGAACAACAAAGAAGCAGGAGTCACGTTATCAATCATGTTGAAACTTTTTGACAAGCAGCCAAACAAGCCTATCCCATCCCTCCATCTTCCAAATCCCATGGCTGATGATGTCAGCAGGAAACAGAAAACAAAAAACAATACCATTTTCTGTTTATTTTTTCCTGGGTTTCATGAGGAAAGGATGGCTTGTTAACTCCAGGCTAGGAGAATTAAAACAGAGGTAAACATTTTAAAAATCATCAGCTTTAAACAGAAACAAAACAAATAATAGCACACTAAAGGCTCTGGTTGAGGTAAAGAGGAATTAGAAGGTCAGATTTAGGCATAGTCAGCATAGATAACTGCCTAGGATGCCAAATTTTGAAGGCACCAAATACCGAGGCTAAATAGGAGTTGAATTCTGCTTGCTTTGGCACCGTGCAGAATAATTTCTAGGGGATAATTCTCCCCTCCCCACCACTCTACGGTTCTGCCTGTGTGTCAATATTTTAAATCTGGCACTGGGGGTTGGGCTGCTTGGTTCGCTCTGTGTGTCAGAGAAAAACTTCTGAAGCTGTGTGTCCCACAATTGCAGTCTGTACAGCAAAAGACAGAGTTTACAGTAAGGGGCTTGTTTATGAAAAAGTAGAGGAAAGCAGGACGTAGTAGGTAATTTTATAAGAGGTGTCTAGGTCTAGAAGTGGAGAAAACATTTATTTTTAGCCTATTTGGTGAAGACACATAGCTGCCTTTATAAAATACAAATCCTGCAGTAATGGTGCCTAGATTGTAGGCATATAATGTAAGTGCATACATGAACATAACATAAGAACATAAGATATGCCATACTGGGTCAGACCAAGGTCCATCAAGCCCAGTATTCTGTTTCCAACAGTGGCCAATCTAGGTCATATGTACCTAGCAGTTTCCCCAAGGGACACAGGTTCCACAATGCTTGTATTGGTTCAAACATTGATATCCTGGGTCCCTTCTTAATAATGGTTTATGGACCTTTCCTCCAGGAACTTGTCCAAACCTTTTTTAAACCCAGCTACACTAACAGCCTTTACTACATCCTCCGGTAACAAATTCCAGAGTTTGATTACATGTTGAGTGAAAAAATATTTTCTTTTATTAGTCTTAAATAGTTTACCCTGTAGCTTCATTGCATGTCCCCTAGTCTTTCTATATTCTGATAAGGTAAACAATCGATCTACGTTTACCCGTTCCACTCCGTTCATTAATTTATAGACTTCTATCATATCTCCCCTCAGCCGTCTCTTTTCCAGGTTAAAGAGCCCTAACCTTTTTAGCCTTTCTTCATAGGAGTATCCTTCCATCCCCTTTACCATTTTGGTGGCTCTTCTCTGAACCTTTTCTAAAATCGCTATATCCTTCTTAAGATACGGCGACCAGAATTGCACACAATATTCAAGGTGCGGTCTCACCATGGAACGATATAGAGGCATTATAATATCTTTTGTTTTATTTTCCATTCCTTTCCTTATCATAACTAGCATTCTATTTGCTCTCTTGGCCGCCGCTGCACACTGGGCCGAGGGTTTTAACATGGTATCCACAATGACGCCTAAATCTTTTTCCTGGGTGGTGGTTCCTAATGTGGAACCTTGCATCGTGTAACCATAGTTTGGGTTGTTCTTCCCTAGGTGCATAACCTTGCACTTGTCCACATTAAATTTCATCTGCCATTTTGATGCCCAGTCTTACAATTTATCAAGATCCTCTTGCAATTTTCCACAATCCTTTTGGGTTTTAACAACTTTAAATAGTTTTGCGTCATCTGCAAATTTGATAACCTCACTCGTTATTCCACTTTCCAGGTCATTTGTGAATATGTCAAAAAGCAGCGGACCCAGCACAGATCCCTGGGGTACACCACTATTCACCTTTCTCCATTGGGAAAATTGGCCATTTAGCCCTACCCTCTGCTTTCTATCTTTTAACCAGTTCCTGATCCACAATAGTACACTGCCTCCTATCCCATGACTCTTTAGTTTTGCCAAAAGTCTCTCATGAGGGACCTTGTCAAAGGCTTTCTGAAAGTCCAGATACACAATATCAACCGACTCACCTTTGTCCACCTGATTATTCACTCCTTCAAAAAAACATAACAGATTAGTAAGACAAGATCTTCCTTGTCTAAAGCCATGTTGGCTGTCTCCCATCAGGTCATGACTATCTACATGCTGAGTAATTTTATTCTTTATGATGGTTTCTACCATTTTTCCCGGTACTGATGTCAGGCTCACCGGTCTGTAGTTTCCCGGATCACCCCTGGAGCCCTTTTTAAAAATTGGTGTTATATTGGCGATCCTCCAGTCTTCAGGTATTAGAGATGATTTTAATGATAGTTCACAGATTATTAATAGCAGGTCTGCAATCTCGTATTTCAGTTCTTTCAACACCCTTGGAGGTATACCATCCGGCCCAGGTGATTTGCTACTCTTCAGCTTATCTAATAGTTGTAATACATCTTCCCGATGTATCGATATTTCCTTCAATTCTTCCGCACCTTTAAATACCACTTCAGTCATGGGTAACATCCCTACATCTTCCTCAGTAAAGACTGAAGCAAAGAATTCATTCAGTCTCTCCGCTATCGCCTTGTCGCCTCTTAGTGCTTCTTTAACCCCTTTATCATCTAATGGACCAACTGACTCTCTCACAGGTTTTTTGCTATGAATGTACTTGAAAAGGTCTTTACTTCGCGTTTTTGCTTCCGCAGCAAGCTTCTTCTCAAATTCTCCCTTTGCCTGCCTTATCAATGCCTTGCATTTGACTTGCCAGTGCTTGTGCTGTTTCCAGGTTTTGTCGTTTGGCTCTTTTTTTCCATTTCCTGAAAGATGCTTTTTTGGCATGCGTATTTTATAAAAGGTGGTAAATACAAGGTGAGGGTACACAGAGCTGTCATTAGCTCTGTGCCCTGATTGCTACCATGCCCTCCCAACAGCCACGATCAGGGCTTTCCCCTCCATAATATTATTGTTGGTGCCTCAGTGTTGTGATCCACATCACTGGCAATATAAATCAAAAAAGTGTTGGTCCCTTTGCAGCATCTATGCCCCTAGACAGCTCCTGATTCCTACTGGGAGCTGCCCAGGGGGATCAGTGTGCTCCTGGACAATCTACCATCCCAGCTAGCTAGTAGGGACAAGCCCCCTCCCTCCCCACCCTCCCAATCCTCTGAAAATAGTCCCAGCTAGCCGGATGGTAGTCACCCTCCCATCTCTGCTTCTGACCCTGTCATCCAGCCATTTCAAAATGGCCATGATGACAGAGTGCTGTCCTCTATTCTCATGCTAGAGGGCAGCAGTGTGAGATCATGGCTTTCTTCGTTGCGTGCATTAAGGAGGCAGGCGCATTAGCATAGTATTGGCAAGGGCTACTAGACAAACTGGACGGGTCAAATGGTCCTTATCTATCAGCATCCAAAATATTGCTGCTTGAATATGAAAGGTGGGAGAAGAGGTCAAGGGTAAGAGAGGAATATGGGTAAAAGAGGAAGAACAGGAACCAAAACTGCACGAAATGTTTGGACCTAGGTATTTTCTGACTAATGACAATTCTCCTACGTCAGAAAACTGTCCCAGTTTTTGGTATGTAAATTCTGGTTACCTTATAGTACAGCATATGCCCTTTAAATCATCTACTGTATGCAGCAGGTGTGTTTTTGAATTTTGGTTCCATTTCTGTTTTTGTACCTTGCATGGTGGTTGTATTTAACAAAAGGAGAGAAAACACATCAAGACACCCACAAACCTGAAAAAAAATCCAACTCAGCATAGGATAGCTCCGGCAAGATATTTTTTAAAAAGCTGAAGGAAATAGCTGTTTTGTTTGCTACAGGTTAAAATATCAAGGCACTGAGTCATTTGATGGCAACACAAGAACATCCTTAGTATTCTCTGGGGTTCAAAAACAGTGAAGAAACACTAATGTGGTAAGACAGGGCTGGGCGCTATTTAGCAAAGATGCATTTTGGATACTCAGTTTCCCAAGAGTCCCAACATTCAACTTTACTTTCCCAGATTTCGCCTTCATGACTCTCATGATGGTGAACTGGTAAACAGTTTACAATTGGGAAGGGGGTTGCTTAATGCCCTATTGCCTGACACCTCTGCAGACACAAGGATATCACAACCCTTGCCAAATCTCCTGTGAAAAATACAAAAATGCCATTTTCTGTTCATTGCTGGAAAATAGTTATTGTAGGTATTTGTTGGCCGCAGGATTGGAACCGTAACATAGTAAAAAAAGTCTGTAAAATAAAATAAATAAATGATGACAGATAAAGATCATCATGGCCTGTCTAGTCTGCTCCGTAAAATGGGTAGGGCTCTACCTGCCAATCTATGCAGGTTCCTCCCCATGCCTTTGTTTGGGTTCTATCTGTGGCTCTGTGCATCTCCCCCCCCCCCCTCCGCCTTTGATTTAGGGTTGTATCTTCTGCTCCATGCAAATAATCCCTCCATGCCTTGGTCTAGGGCTATACCTGCCTCTCCTGCAGGTTACCCCTCCTTTATTTTTAGGGTTGTAACTGCTGCTCTGCGTGGGCACTAATGATGATCTGGTACCCTTGTCCCCACTATTAGTATGACTTCCTTACTCTTTGATGACCCCCCCTCAAAAAAAATAAGTAGGCAAACTACACCAATGATACAATGGGCCCATTCCAAAATGGCCTTTTACATGTGGATGCGATTTACACATATAATTAATCATATTTACACGTGTAATTCGCAAATATGGTTTCTAAAGCTTATTTGCTTTAACTTTTAGTGGAAATGCTCTACACTTTAATTCTATCCTATCTTGCTAAAGAGTTCACTCTGTGACTGCAGCTTAGGACAAGAGCACAGATTCTTTACTGTCTCAACAATTCAGTGACTCCAATGGACATTCACAGAGGCCAGCCCTCCATGTGAGCCTAGCTCCTAATAGGCTGCAGCTGTACCAAGGGGACTGATAGCCACGGATACGGCTATTATGGCAGTTGGCATTAATCAGGCCTCTCGCCTGTGTAACTAGGTGTGCTCTGAGGCCTGGATGCTCAGTCAGAGATGAGAGTTGCTGCACATACACATGTGATGGAGCTCTCCCTGGTGAGACCGTGTCTCCCCAACTCACTCCAATCAAACCAGCAGGGGATATGGGAACTGCACAGTAGTGTCATGTTGGGAGGTAAGTGTAGGGGAATGCTGTGGGGATGGGCCGTGAGGATGGTATAACTGGGAATGCATTTGAATATCACAGTTTTGAGGACAACATGTGTACAGGCACATCTAGTCAGCCAGTGACTCCCACAGGTTGCAACTACTTATTGAAAACTAACCTTCTGCCCATAAATGGTGTCTCACATAGTTTGTGGCATTGCTGGTTAACTGACCATGCAGCATGTTGTGTGCAGAGCCATAAAGCCTGGGCATCACATACATTGCTACAGCTCATAGTTAGTCCTCTGGACACACAAACTGTCAAAATATGTTCTTCCTTGACCCTTAGGCTCCTTTAATGCCAACATTGTTGATGCCATGTCATGTGTACACACACTAGTAGTGCCCTCTGCCATCCAGTCAGTGTTGGTATAGCTTCTCAGTGTCCAAGTGGCTGGAGAGTTTGAAGACTCATGCCAGACCAGATAGGGGAGGTTGCACATGATAATACAGGTCTGAAAGTCTAGGATAGTTAACGCACCTGGAGTTATCATTCCTGATCCACAAGCTGGTCTTGAACCCATGACCCTTCTCTCTCATACACAGTGGCCATGTGATTGGAGCCTCACAGCAGCCATGTAGGAGTGTGGATGCATCAAATCATGAGTGTATAAGTGGTCATTGTCAGGATGCATGGAGACATGAGCTTGGGTATGCTTGTCTGCATAGCTCTCTGCAGGCTCTTTGCCATACTTGTCTAATAAGGTATGCGAGGCTGCTGTGAGAGAGGGACATCTTTTTGGGTTTGTATGTAGAACTGCATTGATATGCTGCTGATGAAACTGATGTTTATAGTTTGCATATGGAGTCTGTACTGCCAGAGGGGCAGGAAATGATACATGAACACACACATGCAAGACCCTGAGTGACCTAGCAGAGTGACCAATATAACCATTTCATGGAGTGCGCTTGTGGGTCAGTCCTGGAATAATCTCATGGTTGACAGACCAGACTGAGTAGCTTGGACTCTCATGTAGCTTAGATGGTTTTGGTATCTACATAAGTGTTTTCTCATGAAAGGGTTATTGGTTCACACACATGTCCTGATCATCATTTGGCAACTAAGAAAGCATTGTGGTTATTTTTCCTCTGAGTTGAGGTATTATCCAATATGATATAATCTTCTGGCCTCACAGGCATATTCCCCCCCCCCCCCCTCCACATGCACATATCCACTCAATATGTGCGTATCAAAGGCATCCTGATCCAACCCTCCCCTGTCAGTGCTGTGACACTGCTGATTACTTCAGGATGTAGGGGGTCATGGGTGGATGCAGGCAACCTGTGCACCACTTTAGGACTGATGATGTAGCCAGGAGATACCACGCACAATCACGGCATGAAGGCGAGAGCAGTTGGCAGAAAACACTTCCCAGTCTCTAAGTGTTATAGGTGCCACATGTGTGCTTTGTATAGGTGCCATTAATTGTACTTGCCTGTGCATTGTCTCACACTACAGGTTATGGATCTCACACTGTTGGCTCTCATTAGGAAATGCATGGTCAGTCCTAACTCAGCTGCTCATGGCTCATGGTACCCAGGGCTGGCACATCCACTAGGCGAACTAGGTAGGCGCCTAGCTCTACTGATCATGGTGGACAGCATGCCGGCCGATCGATTCCTCCCTGCAAGCATGATACAGCTGCCGCTTCAGTGCTGTGGGTGGGCTTAAAGCAGTGGTGCACATGCGGCTAGTCACGGCATGCCACTCCTGCCCCCCCTCTGACAGGAAGTTTCAGAGGGGGGCAGGAGCAGGGCCGGATTTACCTTGAGTGAGGCCCTACGCCAACAAAAATTGTGGGCCCCCAGCAGGGGCGGCCCAAGGGGGGTGTGGGCCTCATTTGCATAAGGGGCCTCATTTGCATAAATATTTGCATAATGTTACCATATACTAACTTTTAGTAAACGTGCCTCTTAATGAGTGTATGGATAAAGAAAGACTAAAAGATTTCTACATTACTATAATCCAGTGCCAACTGCCAGACACATTAGGAACTACAACAAACACTGCCCATTTAGAACCCATAGCAAACCCGCCGTATCCTAACAGCACTACCAGGACTCACAAAGCACCATACTCTACCAATCAAAAGGCAACACTG
Source organism: Ichthyophis bannanicus (assembly GCA_033557465.1). NCBI lineage: Eukaryota > Metazoa > Chordata > Amphibia > Gymnophiona > Ichthyophiidae > Ichthyophis > Ichthyophis bannanicus. The sequence continues at coordinate 520,888,070 of CM066036.1, read as the reverse complement.
CAAATATTAAACCAATACATTTCAGAGAACAACAATACATGACCTACTGGGGAAAGAGAACAAGTGGCAATGTCAAATAGGAATTATATAAACAGAACACCTCAGCTCAGTTACACATGCAGAACATAGACCATCACCAAACAAGTAATCACATTTTAGAAACAGGAAGACAATAATTAAACTGGGAATCCCAAAAGCCAAACTTGGAATGTACAACACTGTAGAAATAAAACTATACATTAATTTGCTCTTGTACTAAACAAAGCGCAGACGTTAATGATGCACATTTACCAGAGCTGACATATTCCAATTAATAAATTCAAAATAAAGAGATATTTTTCTACCTTTTGTGCATTTTTTTCAGCTGCAATTGCTCCAGCCACTTTCTTCTGGTTTCTTCGTGTCTTCTGCTAACCCTCCATCGTCTGCTGTCCATTTGTCCTTTCTTCTCTCTTCTAGTTTTTTCCATTCTCTCTCTACATCTGCTTTAACATACTAATCTTTCTCCTTTTGCTCTTTCCTCATTCCTATTTCATCCACTCAAATTTTACCCCTCCATCCTCAATCCCCACTTACTCTCCCAATACCCGGCCAATTGTAGATTTTTATCCCTCCCACACAAAATATTTTCCCTTCTCCATTTTACTCTTCCAGCCCCATCCCATTCTAATCCTCCCCCAACATCAGCTCCCTTCTAGTTCCAGCCTCACCCAGCATCCATTCCCTTCTAGTCCCTGCATCAGCCCATTTCCAGTCCTAGCCACCCATCAGCCCATTTCCAGTCCTAGCAACCCCACAACCCAATACCAGTCCTAGCCCCCCCTTCAACCCACTTACAGTACTAACCCCCCATCACCACATTTTCAGTTTAAGCCCCCCTATAACCCATTACCAGTCCTAACCCCCCATCAGCCCACTTCCAGTCCTAACCCCCCATCAGCCCACTTCCAGTCCTAACCCCATCAACCCATTTCCAGTCAGCCCCCCATAGCCCATTGCCAGTCCTAACCCCCCCCATCAGCCCACAGCCCATTACCAGTCCTAACCCCATCAGCCCACCTCAAGTCCTAACCCCTCCCCATCAGCCCATTTCCTGTCCTAGCCACCCACCCATAGTCCATTATCAGTCCTAACCCCCCATAGCCCATTACCAGACAGCCCCCATCAGCCAACAGCCCATTACCAGTCTTAACCCCCCCCATAGCCCATTGCCAGTCCTAACCCCCCCATCAGCCCACAGTCCATTACCAGTCCTAACCCCATCAGCTCACCTCAATTCCTAACCCCTTCCCATCAGCACATTTCCTGTCCTAGCCCCCCATAGCCCATTACCAGTCCTAGCCCCCCCAACAGCCCACAGCCCATTACCAGTCCTAACTCCATCAGCCTACCTCCAGTCTTAATCCCACAGCCCATTTCCAGTCCTAGCAACCCCCCCAACCCATTACCAGTCCTAGCCCCCCATAGCCCACTACCAGTCCTAATCCCACCAGCCCATTTCCAGTCCTAATCCCCATCACCCAATTTTTAGTTTAAGCCCCCCCCATAGCCCATTACCAGTCCTAAGCCCCCATCAACCCACTTCCAGTCCTAATCCCATCAGCCCATATAGACTTAGCTCCCCCAATAGCCCCCCCATAGCCCATCACCACTCCTAACCCCCCCATAGCCCATTACCAGTCCTAACCCCCCCAACAGCCCACAGCCATTACCACTGCTAACCCCCCCAGCCCATCACCAGTCCTAACCCCCCCAACAGCCCACAGCCATTACCACTCCTAACCCCCCCCAGCCCATCACCAGTCCTAACCCCCCCAGCAGCCCACAGCCATTACCACTCCTAACCCCCCAGCCCATCACCACTCCTAACCCCCCAACAGCCCACAGCCATTACCACTCCTACCCCCCCACCCCATCACCAGTCCTAACCCCCCCAACAGCCCACAGCCATTACCACTCCTAACCCCCCCCGCCCATCACCAGTCCTACCCCCCCCCCCCAGCCCACCCCAGCCCAGCGAATTTTTTTTTTTACAAAAGAAGCTGTCGCTGCCTCTGCCGGGGCCGGGGCCGCCGCGGCAGAATCGAGTGTGCCGCGGGGCCCCCCCTGCCCAGCAGGGCCTGCCCTCCCCTGTATCACCTCTCTCAGCTGCCTCCCTCCAGTCACACGCGCCGGCTTTCAGAGCGCGAGGGAAGAGTTTTTCCCTCGCTGCTCTGTTTAAGCCCGCGGGGGCTGATGGGATACTTCCCATCAGCGTGTTCTGTTTGAAGCGGCGTGTTCTGTTTGAAGCGGCGTCCCTACACTGAGGGAGCTGCTTCAAACAGAACACCCGGCTGCTCACTAGCTCCGCTCCTGCCCAATCGGGGCAGTGGGAGGTGCTCCTGCCCATATCGGGGCAGTGGGAGAGGAGGAGCTGAGCGCGAAAGAGCGCGAAAGAGGGCCTCAAATAGCGGCGTCCCTACACCGAGGGAGCCGCTTCAAACAGAACACCCGGCTGCTCACTAGCTCCGCTCCTGCCCAATCGGGGCAGTGGGAGGTGCTCCTGCCCATATCGGGGCAGTGGGAGAGGAGGAGCTGAGCGCGAAAGAGCGCGAAAGAGGGCCTCAAATAGCGGCGTCCCTACACCGAGGGAGCCGCTTCAAACAGAACACCCGGCTGCTCACTAGCTCCGCTCCTGCCCAATCGGGGCAGTGGGAGGTGCTCCTGCCCATATCGGGGCAGTGGGAGAGGAGGAGCTGAGCGCGAAAGAGCGCGAAAGAGGGCCTCAAATAGCGGCGTCCCTACACCGAGGGAGCCGCTTCAAACAGAACACCCGGCTGCTCACTAGCTCCGCTCCTGCCCAATCGGGGCAGTGGGAGGTGCTCCTGCCCATATCGGGGCAGTGGGAGAGGAGGAGCTGAGCGCGAAAGAGCGCGAAAGAGGGCCTCAAATAGCGGCGTCCCTACACCGAGGGAGCCGCTTCAAACAGAACACCCGGCTGCTCACTAGCTCCGCTCCTGCCCAATCGGGGCAGTGGGAGGTGCTCCTGCCCATATCGGGGCAGTAGGAGAGGAGGAGCTGAGCGCGAAAGAGCGCGAAAGAGGGCCTCAAATAGCGGCGTCCCTACAGGGCGCCCGCGCCTGGCGGGCCCGCGCCTGAGGGCCTCGCCAGAGGGCCCTTTGGCGTGGCCCTTAGGCGGTGGCCATTAGCGTGGCCCACTACACGGAAGGAATGCTGAATATACCGAACTACCGCCCATTTGAGGTCAAGCTAACAAGGGAACCACCGCAAGCCTAGCTGGAGCTCCCCTTAATGGGCCCGAGCTCGCCACCACTCTTGATGTAAAACACCCGCGTACCGCAGGAGCGAGAAGAGGAAATTCAAGAATCACCCTATGACCCGGGGCACCAAGGCGACATCTCCACGTGGCTAGAGCTCCCCTTGGCCGGGTCGAGCTCGCCTATGCCTGGTGTCAACACCCGAGACTCAGTCTGGTCACAGGATTACATACTCGGCTACACCGGGAAGGAGCCCAACAGACTCACCATACCAGAAACACCAAGAGATCCACCCCGAGCAAAGTCAAAAGATCTGGGACGACGTGAATCACTCCGAAGCAGGTAAGCTACTCTAAAAACTCATGACCCCTGACCGGCACAAATTGAACTGACTTTACCTACAAAACTCGGACGGATAACCACTTTAAGTATACCCCCTGATACAGATACTGTGTGACCCATTGCTAAATACTGTTACCTACTGTTACTGTTTCATATTGCTGAATACTGTTACCTACTGTTGAATACTGCTACATACTGACTGTTAAGTATCCCCCTGATACAGATACTTTACGACCTATTGCTAGATACTATTACCTACTGTTGAATACTGTTACATGCTTGATACTACTACCGACTGTTGAACACTATTACATGCGGGCTGTTACATGTTGCCGCTCCACATACAATCTCACAAACAATACATGTTTGTACTTAGCAATATTGCAAAATCACGTAGTAACCCTTGTTATCTATTGTCACTCTGACACACCATAGTGACTGATACAATTACCTGATGTACTGTAACTACCATTGATACTATAATTACTGCCTGCTGGTACACGAACTTTTACCTCTGAAATAAGTTTGCCGCCTACAGCGAAACATTTTCCTCTGTTACTATCACCTGCTGAACTGCAACTTCTACCTGCTTGCACTGTAATTAATGACTGCGGGTACGGTAATTAATGAATACTGGTAAGGTAACTTTTACAACATAACATTTTTATCTGTTTCAATTTAACGTTGGATACTAAGAGACTTCTGTATTGCCTTGTTACGCAAACACACCTAGACATGAAGCTGCTAAAAATGGCCCTAGGAATTTGGCTGTTCACCCTAATATCAACATACACAACCAAAGCAAACATATACCAATCTACCCCACTAATATGTGGCCCACTCTTCATCCTCTATGCCATCCATACTCCGCAGAAACACCTTCCCCCAACATACCTCACCACCAGTGTAATACCGACACTTTTGAACTATCCAGGACATGCAAGGAGAAAGCACGTGGGTACGCAGAAGCACCGAAAGCCAAAGTCAAAAATGCCATGGTCGCTGAAGCCAAACCGGCCCCATGCCCACCAAAACCAGGCACCACTAGCCCCATTAGTAGTCTGTAACATCACCCTCATAAACGCCCGATCAATCAGAAACAAGATCCACATCATTTTCGACATAATAAAAGATGAGCAACCAGACATCCTCTGCATAACGGAAACCTGGCTCACAAGCACCGATGCTGCCTTACTGAACCAGATAAGCAGACCAGGCTATAACCTGTATAACTGCCCACGATCCAACAAAAGAGGTGGAGGAGTGCTAATAATCGCCAGGTCACACTTAAACCTCTCGTGCACGTCACTGGACTCTAACCCAGACATAGACATGCTCAAAGTGGAGAACTCTGCAATATCCATCTGCCTAATATACAGAGCCCCCTCACCGAACCAGGAAATACTTGCTGCAGCACTAGAAAACATTTCCTCAACACAACCAAAAAAATTCCAAATCATCCTCGGTGACCTAAACCTAGCGTCAACAACAGCAGTGCACGCCAATATATTCCTGGAAGCTATGTCACAACTTGGATATCAGCAGATAATAAACGAACCAACACATGAAAAGGGACATACACTGGACATGGTCTTTACCCCTATGAGCAATCAGAACAACCATGATAGACCCCTGATTAAAATCAAAGCCATACCCTGGTCTGACCATCACCAAATAGACTTACTGATAAAACTCCCATCAGTACCAAGAGATGCGAAAGCCCAACGAGGAACACAACAACAGAGATCCTTCAATAAGTTTGATCTAGATAACCTCACAAGTTGCATCAAGGCACACATTGACCTGGAATCTACTGATCTCGATGCACTAGCAAATAGCTGGGATGAAGGAATACAGGCTGCAGCAAACCCGAAATGGAAGAATACAACAACCCCAGGGAAACAACAATCAGAGCCCTGGTATACAACTACGCTAACCCAAAGGAAGAGAGAACTTAGAAGGTCCGAAAAAAAGTGGAGACGCAACAAAACCTTGGAACTCAGAGATAAATATTTCAACATCCTCGCAAAATACAAAGACGAGGTGGATAATGCAAAAAGGAAACACCACACCAGCCTACTGAATAAAGCCATCAATAAACCACGAGAACTATTTCAAATAGTGAAAACACTAACCAAAACAACACAACCAGAACAACAGGGTGACACTATTCAGCCCCAAATTCTCGCAGATCACTACGCGAGCAAACTAACAACAACCGCAACTGCGTTATGCCCGGCCAAACCCCACCCGAAAACTTCAGTGACGAAAGAACAGATTTGGAGCGAATTTCACAAAATTGATGATAAGCAAGCAATTGGAATAATAACCAGTATAAATACTACCACCTCCATGCTTGATCCTTGCCCAACCACCTGGATTAAAGCAGCAAAAAAGGATATTGGCCACCAGGTCTCACACATTGTGAACCAATCATTGTCACAGGGAGTCATGCCCAACCAGCTCAAAAAGTCTATAATTAGACCGATATTAAAGAACAACTCGCTTAACAAAGAAGACCCATCTTCTTACCGCCCAATCTCCAGCATATCGCTTCTAGCGAAGATCATAGAAAAAGCAGCCCTCATCCAACTGCAAGAACACCTCGATGACCACGAAACCCTCGACAAACAGCAATACGGTTTCAGAAAAAATCATGGGGTCGAAACTCTGCTATTAGCACTGTTTAACTGCCTCCTCAAAGGGCTAGAGGACAGGAAGAAAATGTTTATTCTTATTTTTATCGACATCTCAGCAGCCTTCGACACTGTACATCACCTAACCCTCCTTAACAAGCTGGCATCAATTGGTATATTAGGAACCACCCTGAAATGGTTCTCCTCCTACATAACAGACAGAAAGCCACAAGTCCAATTCAACGGAGAAAAAGCCGAAGCCTTCACTCAAACTCAAGGCATACCACAGGGGTCGGCGCTCTCGGCACTTCTGTTTAACATTTACATGCAACCCCTCAGTGAAATATTCAGGAAATATGGCATCAACTACCACATATATGCAGACAATATCATGCTGTACACACAGCTAGAAACCGTCGACCCAAAGTACGATCAGCTGGAAACCTGCATGGGAGAGATGTTGGGATGGCTAAAACAAAACAACATGTCGATTAATCATAAGAAGACTGAAGTAATGTTTATATCCAGTAAAACTGACTTCGAACCGCCACCAACAATCACATTGTGCAACAATACGTACAACACGAAGAAGGAAATTAGATATTTAGGAGTCATAATCGACAGCAAACTGAAAATGGAAAAACACCTCAGCAACACCAACAAAGCCATATTTCACAAGCTTAGAGTATTACGACCCCTACGGAATGTACTAGATCCATGCGACTTCCGTTCAGTTGCTCAAGCACTCATCATGCCTCACCTCGACTACTGTAACGCCATCTTACAGGGTCTACCAAAGAAAACGACCAACAGATTACAACTGGCACAACACGTAGCAGCAAGGATCATCATGAGAACAAGCGTCACCGAACATATTACACCTATATTGATGGAACTACACTGGCTCCCAGTCTCTGCCAGGATCCAATACAAAACATTGGTAACGACATTCAAACTAATTCACAACCTAGCCCCTTCATTCCTTTCCACCCTGATCACCTTGCAAACTAGCTCCAGAAGCAGGAGAACCATAAACGAAGACACACTTATAGTTCCAAACAGCATCAGACATGTAAAATCCAGTACTGGCCGCAGAGCATTCTCCTTCTCTGCCCCCACTTTATGGAACAACCTACCACATGAGATGAGAGCAACAAAAGACCTACTCGATTTCAGAAAAAAATTAAAAACTCACCTATTCAACTGCCACTATGGCCAGCTGTGAATCCAACAAGATGAAAAGAAACAAATAGCTGTTTGTCAAATGTAAATAGTTAAAGGATAATCGCTTTTGTACATATGAATGATACCTACTGGAGGGCTATATCTAGACCCTGCGATGTGTGCTGTGTATTACCCCTCTTCTTTCTATCTATGCCCCAATCTTCCTGTCTTGATTTTGTGACAGATCCCAAAGACTTTAATCAAACCGCTTCTGATCGCTGGAAGTAGCGGTATATAAGTGTTTGCTAAATAAAATAAATAAATAAATAAATCTTCTGCACCAGATAAAAGCTGCTGCTGATGCCACCCCATCTCCACACACTGCTAACATGGCTGTGTGGTGGCAGTGGCGGTGACACAACTCCTTTGTGACAGTGATGGCATGTATGTGTGCCACTGTTGTCAGAGCAGAGTCGCAACAGACATCACAAATATATACCCTAGATGGTTGCATTGTCTGCCTAGCAGACTAACTGGCCCCACTCAATCACTCACATGGTACCACCTTTGCCACTTTGGCACCAAGAACTATGACTGCCAATAGACTACTACTATCACTAATTTCAGGGCTCTAGTCTGATTGCTGCACAGTGCTTACATGTAAATGGGCTCCCCGTGTGGTGTTTAACTGCCGAGAACGGCTCTCTGGCTTCAGAATGAGCCCTTAATGCCAACTTGTAATTTCTCCTCCCCTTTGCAATTTACCGGATAGTAGCATGTTACCACTCATTAAACCCGTGTTATTGGTGCTTTCTGCAGTGGTAACCACTACCGGGTGCTGATAACGCACGCATATGGCACCATTGCGCCCTTAAGCATCCTTAGTAAACATACCCTTTAGCGAAAGACAGAAAAGATTAAAAAAACAAAAAATCAAACAGGCAAAGGAATGTGTTTTCATAGAAACATAGAAACATGATGACAGAAAAGGACCACATGACCTATCTAGTCTGTCCTTCCATATCAACCACTACAATTTCATCATTTCTATTTCCCATCAATAGTGTGTATTCTTTCATAATATAAAAGAGGGAAAGGAGAAGGGGAGTTTCCAGAGTCCTGGCATTTCCCCTGAGGTATTCTCTATGCATTGTGCATTCATGTGGGAGATTCTCTTTTGGTGTACTTTAATAATATTCTCAGAAGTTTTGTCAGCTGTGCTCATCTTAGGTTTTGTATAGTTGATTGGACAATTTATTCAAAGCAATGGTCGTATGCTAAACCTTTTTCTTCCACATCATGGTGTTAAGATGTATTATAACAGAATTTTATTATCTAAGTAGTATTCTGGTCAGATCATCTCTTGCTCTCTTTTGTCCTTGGTAAGGCCTTTTTGGCACCTCCAAAAAGAAAGAATGTGGAAGCAAATTATAGGCAGGAAACATTGATTTAGATATATTCAGGGAAACAATTTAGCTCTCTCAGGTGGTATGTCTACCACAACTATCTTGGAAATCCAGACCAGCTGTATTTCATGCTTTAAGAATAGTGGAAGGAAGTCCAAAAAACTGCCAGCATGGTTTACAGGTGAGATCAGAGAGACTGTTGTATCCAAAAACATATCTTTCAGGAAATGGAAAAAGGAGCCAAATGACGAAAACTGGAAACAACACAAACACTGGCAAGTTAGATGCAAGGCATTGATAAGACAGGCAAAGAGAGAATTTAAAAATAAAGCTTGCTGTGGAAGCAGAAATGCATAATAAAAACGTTTTTCAAGTACATTATAAGAACATAAGATATGCCATACTGGGTCAGACCAAGGTCCATCAAGCCCAGTATTCTGTTTCCAACAGTGGCCAATCTAGGTCATATGTACCTAGCAGTTTCCCCAAGGGACACAGGTTCCACAATGCTTGTATTGGTTCAAGCATTGATATCCTGGGTCCCTTCTTAATAATGGTTTATGGATCTTTCCTCCAGGAACTTGTCCAAACCTTTTTTAAACCCAGCTACACTAACAGCCTTTACTACATCCTCCGGTAACAAATTCCAGAGTTTGATTACACGTTGAGTGAAAAAATATTTTCTTTTATTAGTCTTAAATAGTTTACCCTGTAGCTTCATTGCATGTCCCCTAGTCTTTCTATATTCTGATAAGGTAAACAATCGATCTACGTTTACCCGTTCCACTCCGTTCATTAATTTATAGACTTCTATCATATCTCCCCTCAGCAATCTCTTTTCCAGGTTAAAGAGCCCTAACATTTTTAGCCTTTCTTCATAGGAGTATCCTTCCATCCCCTTTACCATTTTGGTGGCTCTTCTCTGAACCTTTTCTAAAATCGCTATATCCTTTTTAAGATACGGCGACCAGAATTGCACACAATATTCAAGGTGCGGTCCCACTATTGCCAAGTGGCCCCAACAACCATTCATAGCAAAGAACCTGTGAGAGAGTCAATTGGACCATTAGATGATAGAGGGGTAAAGGGAGTACTAAGAGAGAACAATGCTGTAGAGGAGAGAGTGAATGAATTCTTTGTTTCGGTCTTTACTGAAGAAGAAGTAGGGAAGTTATCTATGACTGAAATGGTATTTAAAGGTGATGCATCGGAAGAATTGAAAGAAATATTGATAAACCTGGAAGATATATTACAACTATTTGATAAATTAAAGTGCAGGGTGTTGAAAGAACTGAAATATGAGATTGCAGACCTGATGTCAGTACCAGGAAAATGGTAGAAACCATTATAAAGAACAAATTACTGAATATGTAGATAGTCATGGTTATATGGGAGAAAGCCAACATGGCTTTAGCCAAGGAAGGTCTTGTCTTATTAATCTCTTATGTTTTTTGAAGGTGTGAATAAACATGTTGACAAAGGTGAGTCGGTTGATATAGTGTACCTGGAGTTTTAGAAAGCCTTTGACAAGGTCCCTCATGAGAGACTCTTGGCAAAATTAAAAAGTCATGAGATAGGAGGCAGTGTACTATTGTGGATCAGGAACTGGTTAAAAGATAGAAACCAGAGGGTAGGCTAATTGGCCAATTTTCCCAATGGAGAAAGGTGAATAGTAGAGTACCCCAGGGATCTATGCTGGGTTCACTGCTTTTTAACATATTCGTAAATGACCTGGAAATGGGAATAATGAGTGAGGTAATCAAATTTGCTGATGACACTTAATTATTCAAAGTTGTTAAAACCCAAGAGGATTGTGGAAAATTGCAAGAGGACCTTGATAAATTGGAAGACTGGACCTTCAAATGGCTGATGTAATTTAATGTGGACAAGTGCAAAATTGAGTACCTGGGAAAGAACAACCCAAACTATAATTACATGATGCAAGATTCCATATTAGGAACCACTACCCAGGAAAAAGATTTAGGCGTCATCGTGGATAACACATTGAAACCCTCTGCCCAGTGTGCAATGGCAGCCAAGAAGGGAAATGGAATGCTAGGTATCATAAGGAAAAGAATGGAGAATAAAACAAAGGATATTATAATGCCTCTGTATTGTTCCATGGTGCATCCGCACCTTGAATATTGTGTGCAATCCTGGTTGCCGTATCTTAAAAAGGATATAGAGGAATTAGAAAAGATACAAAGAAGAGCCACCAAAATGGTAAAGGGGATGGAAGGATACCTCTTTGAGGAGAGGTTTAAAAGATTAGGGCTCTTCAACCTTGAAAAGAGACAGCTGAGGGGAGATATGATAGAGGTCTATAAATCAATGAATGGAGTGGAACGGGTAAACGTAGATTGATTGTTTACATCATCAAAAAGTAGAAAGACTAGGGGACATGCAATGAAGCAATAATGTAGCTTCATTTATTTATTTATTTATTTATTTAGTATACATTTGTATACCGCTACTTCCAGCGATCAACAGCGGTTTGATTACAGATTGGAAATTGTCAAATCATGACAGGAATTTTTTTTTTTTGAGGTATAAACACATTGATTAGACAGGAAAGCACAGCACACACAGAGAACTATTTTACAGGGAACATGGGCTATGGAGGGTTAAGTGGCTTGCCCAAGACCACAAGGAGCACCTGTGGGACTAGAAACCCCAGTCCTTCCGGCCCAAGGTTGCTGTCCTCTAGTGGGATTTGAACCCCCGACCTTCCGGCCTGAAGTACCTTGCCCCAACCATTGCATGAATAAATTATTGGAAGCGCTGCTGAAAGAAAAAATAGGGAGGTTTCTGGAGTCCAGCAGATTACAGGATCCAAGGCAGCATGGATTCACCAGAGGCAGGTCTTGTCAGACAAATCTGATTGATTTCTTTGACTGGGTGACCAGGGACCTGGACCGAGAGAGATTTCAGTAAAGCCTTTGTCACCATTCCTCACAGGCGACTTATAAACAAACTGAGCGCCCTCGGGTTGGACCCTAAAGTTAGTGCTTGGGTTAGAAATTGGCTTGGTGGGAGGTGACAAAGGGTACAAGTAAATAGAGCTCACTCTGAGGAGAAGGAGGTTACCAGTGGTATGCCCCAGGGATCTCTCCTTGGTCCGATTCTTTTTAACATCTTTGTTAGCGATATAGCGGAAGGACTGTTGGGTAAGGTTTGCCTCTTTGCAGATGATACCAAAATCTGTAATAGAGTAGACATCCAGGAAGGTGTAGATAACATAAGGAGGGATCTAGCTAAGCTTGAAGAATGGTCTAGAATTTGGCAGCTGAGATTTAATGTTAAAAAATGCAAGGTCATGCATTTGGGCTACAGCAATCCAAGGGAGCAATATAGTATAGGGGGTGAAGTACTTTTGTCCACTAAAGAAGAGTGCGACCTAGGCGTGATTGTGTCTGATGATCTTAAAGTAGCTAAACAGGTAGAAAAGGTGACAGCAAAAGCTAGAAGGATGCTTGGGTGCATAGGGAGAGGACTGGCTAGCAGAAGAAAGGAGGTGATAGTGCCTCTGTATAAGTCTTTAGTGCGACCTCATTTGGAGTACTGTGTGCAATTCTGGAGACCACACCTTCAAAAGGATATAAACAGGCTGGAGTCAGTACAGAGGATGGCTACTAAAATGGTTAGTGGTCTTCATTATAAAGCATATGAGGACAGACTTAAGGATCTTAATATGTACACCTTAGAGTAAAGGCGGGATAGAGGTGATATGATTGACACATTTAAATACCTCTGTGGCATAAATGCACTGGAGGAGAGCCTCTTTCGATTGAAAGCAAGCTCTGCTATGAGGGGACATGGGATGAGGGTGAAAGGGTTCAAGAGTGATATGCGGAAATATTTCTTTACAGAAAGAGTGGTGGATCCATGGAATAGTCTCCCAGTGGAGGTGGTAGAGATGAGGACAGTATCTAAATTCAAAGAAGCATGGGACAAACACAGAGGATCTCTAAAGGAAAAAAGGGGACTGTTACAGTGGTTGATATGGAAGGACAGACTAGATAGGCCATGTGGTCTTTTTCTGTCGTCATGTTTCTGTGTATCTATGTTTCTATGTAACCTGTTTAAGACTAAGAAGAGAAAATATTTTTTCACTCAATGCGTAATCAAACTCTGGAATTTGTTACCGGAGGATGTAGTAAAAGCTGTTAGTATAGCTGGGTTTAAAAAAGGTTTGGACAAATTCCTGGTCCATAAACCATTATTAAAGAGGACCTGGGAAATCCACTGCTTGTCCCAATGCAAGCATTATGGAACCTGTTTGTCTTTTTGGGAAACTGCTAGGTTTTTGTGACCTGGATTGGCCACTGTTAGAAACAGGATATTGGGCTTGATGGACCTTGGTCTGACCCAGTATGGCATTTTTTATGATGTTATGTTCTTATGCAATGAGTGTAAATTACACTTATGACTAGGGAGCAAAAATGGTTGTAATATTCTTTAAACTCTAAATGGCCACCCTCCTCCATAAACAAAACATAGCCCATGCATTAATACTCCCTATGCTCTGTATCCATCATCATTTAGATGTTAGACATGAAGTTAAATAGTATTGATAATTTCCAATTGTGTGCATCCATGTGTAAATACATTAAATGCCAAAGCAACAGTAGCAGGTAGAATGGTGAAGTTGAATGTTTGAAATCAGCCTAGACTGTTTAATTGCCAGTTATTTTTTAATTAAGAAAGCTATATGTAAATTGCATGCCCTTAGTTTACAGCATTGCAGTTGCAAGCTGTGCTCATGAATATGGTAATTTCTGATTTAATGTCCTCTTGAGATGTCTTGTTAAACAACATTTTATGGGTGAACCTAAAATTCAGTAAACTTGAAATCCTTGGCGCTGGGTTGTTAGAGAAAGTTCCTTGAAAAATGTCAGCAATTAATATTTTGCAAATATAACTGACAGGCACATTTTCCCCAGAGTGCAATATTGTCTTGCTGTTTTTAGGCTGAAGTGATGACACTGCAGTTTGGAATGGAAAAGCATGTTGTGTTTTCTTTCGGAGAGCGCATGGGTTGTGTGAAGAGGGATCTTCACACACTGAGTTATTTTTGTACAGACACCTGGCAGTGTTTACGTACTTGCTTTTGGCTTGCAAGCTTGTTTTGTGCAATCAGGTATATGAGCAAGTGGTCTTTATTTAGAGCAATTAAAAGACTAGCATTCTCCTCTCTAGACATGTAATTACTGGGGCTCGGCTGTTCCCACTAATTGCTCTTGCTGGGGACATTGGTGAGAAGCCAATGATTTTGATGGGTAGCGGATTATCATTTTGACTCTACTACCTGAGAAAAAAAATCATTTGCAAAATCCCGTGAGTAATTAGCAAGACTCATGATTAATTGTGCTGCAAAATTAGCTTCACTGTTGCTTTTATTTTACTGCAGCAAATATTAATTAATGTTAACTCCTTTCTTTCACTTCCCACTTCTGAATATTCAACATGGCTTTGAAAAATTAGAGCTTCCACTTGCATTAGCAGGCTGGAGCTTTGATTCCAGAGGAAGTATCCTGATTTAAAAGATCACCCTTGGGCCATAAATAATTTTTATAGGAGGGCAAACAAAGCATGCAAACTTTAGCATGGCTTTATACCAAACATGCAGTTGATGTTTATTTAGCAGTGACTACTATTATGTGTTCTAAAATAATTTTTACAGTATTTCATATTAACAAAATCACTAGGATTTTGTTATTATACCATTAAAGCTAGAGGCAAACTTTCTGAATTTCCAGCATGAAAGGTATTGCATCTACTTTTATTATCTGTAAACTCAAAAAAATCTTGTATGAGCCATTGAAGTAACAATATGGCAGAGAAAATAAGAACATTGACCTTAATAAAAATGTTTAAAATCAATAAAGAGGGGCAGCTGTACCATTAGGCAAACTAGGCACAAGCCTAGGGTAGCATAAATCCGCAAGGCGGCACCAGTGGAGATGTAACACTCCTCAGAAGCAAAGCAAAAGTTATCAGCACGGATGGGGTTTTGAGCAGACACACACATGCTTAAGGCCTGCCATGTCTCCCCCCAAACAGAAAGTGAGGAGAGGACATGCTGTGGCCTGCCTTGACCATGAGCATCTGCTATGGGCCTCATGCTGGCTACTTTCACTTTGTTTTAGAGTTGACCTGGTGCAGGGCAGAGGCATCTTGACGGGGTTAAGAACTAAAGAAGGGAGATGTTGGACACCTGAAAAGGGAGGGGGGTATAAAAGAGGAGAAGTTGGACACTTGAAAGTGATAATAGAGAAGGGGACTATGCTGCACCCCTGAAATATGTGTGTGTTGGGGAGGTAGGGAAAGGGAGATGCTGGATACCTGAAAAAAAAGGGGGGGTATAGGGAGGAGAGATTCTGGACATCTGCAAGCTGGGGCATGAAAGGGGAGATGCTGGACACCCTAAAGGGGAGGAGTGGCCTAGTGGTTGGGGCAAGGTACCACAGGCCAGAAGGTCAGTGGTTCAAATCCCACTAGAGAACAGCAACCTTGGGCCGGAAGGACTGGGGCTTCTAGTCCCACAGGCACTCCTTGTGGTCTTGGGCAAGCCACTTAACTCTCCATTGCCCATGTTCCCTGTAAGTATTAGTGCATGTATCTCACATCCCCTTATGTTAAATGTATCCCCCAATTGTGTTGTGACCACTTTGATTGAAGGATAAGGTGGTATACAAAACTGTCTAAATAAATAAATAAATATCATGAAGGGGAGTTGCTGGACACCTGAAACATGGGTAGGGTAGGGAAGGGGAGATGCTAGACACCTAAAAGGGGGGTAGATAGGTAAGGAGAGATGCTAGACCCTTGAAATATGTGTTATGTCAAGGGGGGTAGGGAAGAAGAGATGCTGGACACTTGAAATATAGAGAATGGAAGGGGAGGTGCTGGATATCAGAAAGGGTGGGGGACATACAGAAGGGGAGATGCTGGACATCTGAATGGGAAGTAAGAAAGTGGAGATGCTGGATACCTGAAGGGAAATAGAGAAGAAGAGATGCTAAAGGGGGAGAGGGTAGGGAAAGCGAGATGCTGGACACCTAAAAGAAGAGGTAAGGAAGGGGGAGTGTTGGACATAGGGGTGAAGGTCCTTGAGATGCCCCTGGTGGAGGCACATAGCTGAAGGTCCACCTAGGGCATCAGTTACCCTTATGCCAGCCCCTGGAGAAAGTTGGACTTTTGTATCTGCTTGTGAAAATAGGTGAAGGAAGTAATATAAAGGGAGGGGAAAACCAGGAAAAATTTACTTAAAAAAGGGCTCAGTTTTGCATCGTAGAATCAAGGAAAATGAAAAAAAGAGAAGAGAATAAGTTATTAAAGATAGATAGAAATTCCTCCATGGGGCACTACCTTGACATGGTAGAGCTCTGAGGATACTATAAGCTACAGTAAACTGGCAGTAGCTTAACTACCAGTAGGTTCACCTAAGCCAGACAGGTCCTAACTGTAAAGACAGACTAAATATGTCCAAATGGGGCAGGAATAAAGATACCAGACTCAGTGTGTTGAGGTCTGGCTGTCTGAGAGTTGTGCCTCAGTACTGCCTTTCCATTGGTGAGTTCTATGGGGAAGTGAAAGGTGAGGACATGGATTTACCCCTTAGGATCCAAGTCAAACCATGCATCTGCTGTAGGCCACCTTGGATGGCTGCAGTACTTCTATGGGGCAGTTTCTCCAAATGGATTAGTTTTGCACATGCCATGATAGTCAGGAACCTCACTTCTAAGCCAGGGTATGTGGAGTATGATCTCAGTCTTTCAAAGTTATTGCTAATGCTTGGTGTGGTACTTGCATCATGCCAAAGAGAGCTTCTTTTTGAAGCTCACAAGATATAACATGTATGGGTAGTTTGTCAAGATGTTCTTGGAAGTTCTTCTTTATCAAATCTGTGGCTTCCAATACAATGGGAAATATTTCTGTATCTTTCTGCCATATTTTCTTGGTCTCTGACTGCATTTCTTGGTACTTTACGATCTTCTGCCTCTTCATGAGATTCACGGAATAATCACTTGGAACCGGCACCTCTAGCCATTCTGGTGTTTTTCTCCTTTACCACTATGTCAGATTTCCTCGCATCCAGTTTCTTATCCAACAGAATGGGAATGTCCCAGGTGATCATAACCTCTTCATTCTACTACTACTTCTATTAAGCATTTATATAGCGCTACCAGCACTGTACAGACATGAAAGAGAGACAGTCCCTGTTCGTGAGAGCTTACAATCTAGTCAAGGCAAAAAATACACAGAGCAACAGTCTAGTCAGGGCAAAAGCCAAATTGGCTGTCTCCCATTACCACTACTACTACTACTGCACATTTCTATTTAAATAGGAGACAGACAGAGCTTACAATCTAGTCAGGACAAGTAATAGAGACAGTCCCTGCTCATCAGAGCTTACCGTCTAGTCAATACAAACACAGAGGGAGCTTATGATCTGGTTGGAACAAACACAAAGGTGTAGGTAGGGGTAGACTGGGGGGAAAAGGAGATTAGGTGAGTCAATGGTTTACCTTACAAGCGGGGTTTACTATAGGCTATGCAGCACAACTACACACAGTATAAATTGCTTCATGGGTTATATTACATACCATCCGCGAGGGGTGAAAGCGACCCCGCCACCACGCCCCACCTCAGTAATTCTCTTAGGGTCATGATCTTAGTGCTTTTCAGGGACAGTGATGTTGTGGTGTTTACAGAGTTTCCAATAGTACTACTTTGTTGTGCCTTTCTGTATAGAAATTTTCCACCATCAGAACTTCACAGTCCGCTAAGAGGTGAGTCATTGTTTCCAGCTCTGTCTTACAGAATTGACATATGTCTGTTTTTTCAATGCTCACTGTCCTGGGCTGCAACAATCAATCTCTCATCCTTTCAGTTTCAGTTCACCTCTTCGTAACCATTTATGTGTCCATTCTTGATCGACAAAGGGTTCCTGAAGTAAGCTTGTATTTCCCACTGTATTTGTGCATTTGCCACTTGTTTTTCCTTGTTTGTTGATCTAATTCTTTAAAGAGTTTTTTTCTCTTGTTTTACAAATTCTGTTGCTTCATTTACTGTGTGTTCTTGTGGATTTTCACTCATTCCTTCTAGTTGTCGAAACGCTTGTCCAAGTTGGATGATAAAGATAGATTCTGGATATTTACGTTCATATTTCAGCACTTTTTGCATATTTGAATCTGATGATGCTGTCAGGTAGGCCTGGAGGCCTATGATGGTAGCTTTGTTGGTGTAATCAATCTCTGTGAGGCCTAGCCCTTTTTCACTTCTAGGAATGTACAGTCTTGACATACACAGATTCTTGTAAATTACTTCATGAGCATGAGGAATTTTCTTGTTTGCATATCCAGTTTTTCAAAATCTTTAAGAGGCCAGTCCACAATCCCAAAGCTGTATGAGAGTCCAAGAATTTCCAGCTGATTGTTGGCTTGTATCTTATTCCATGATGTTAAAACACTTTTCAATAACAATTTTAATCTCCTGTAATATTCTTTACTGATCTCCTCTCTCAGTAATTTCTGCTTGAGTGTCATTCCTTCCTCTACTCTTAGATATTTATATATATCTTCGTGTTCAAGGTCCTTGATTCACAACCCTCAGCCAGGGAGATGTTTTTCATTTTGATCAGTTTTCCTCTAAAAATAAAAGTTGCCTTAGCACACTTCTCAAGGCCAAAAGTCATCCTGGTGTCATCAGAAAAGCTTTTAACCACACGGAGTTGCTCTACTAATTGTTGGTTGCTGGAACTGTAGAGCTTCAGATTGTCTATAAATAGTAGATGGGATGTTGCTTTTGGGTTTTTACCTTCTTTAGGATTCAGGCTAAATCCATATCCCAAAGAGTTGATGGGAGTTCTGATTGGATTAGGTGCTGCACAAAACTGATGTGGCAACAGGGAATCTCACTGAAATATTCCTCTCTGGATTTTAATGTTAGGAATAATGTACTGACCATCTTCATATCTCAAAAAGGGTGTGATTTGTCACATTGTCATAGTGGACTTAATATACTCTATCAAACCAGGATTTATTTTATACATTTAAAGGCAGTTTCTTATCTAAGAGTGTAGGACTCTGTCAAAAGTTTTTTTTTAATAATCAATCCATGCTATACTGAGATTTCTAAATTTCTTAGCACTGGCCATGATGACCTTATTCAACATTAATTAGTTCTTGGTTCCATATGTTCCCTCTTATTACTCTTTTGCTCTATTACCATGATGTTATTGAACTTGATATGCTCATATATTCTGTATTCATCTATTGCAGTGAAGAGCTTATAGGTTGTAGGTAAACAAGTTATTGGTCTGTAATGATTGGGATATTACTCGGATCCACCTTTGGAAGAAATGTTTTTCCTGTAGTAAGTCATTGTGATGTTAAGTCTGGCTGCTTGGGTGAAGCTGGTTTGTGCTTACTGAAGAGCCAGGTGGAGGAGAGAACATGGGAGAAACCCTGGGATCCATTCCTGTCTACTGATTTGCTTTGGGGATGCCAGAGACTGCCTGCTGACATAACTTCCACTCCTATGGCTATTTTTCGATTTCCATAGCCGTGGCAAACCGAGGAAGGTGGTTTGTGCTCACCAAAGGGCCAGTTGGAGGAGAGAATGTGGGGGAAACCCTGGGATCCATTCCTGCTTGCTAATTTGCATTGGGGATGCCAGAGGCTGCCTGTTGACATCACTTCCGGTCCTGCAGCTATTTTTTGATATCCATAGCCATGGTTTGTGGCCTATGGTCACGTGACTGAAAACTCATGACAAAAGGGGTACGTCCAGCCCCTCTGGAGCCCCTTTGGAGCCAATTGAAGAGCCTGGAGGAATGGAGCAGAATTTCTGATAATCTAATGCTCCAGGTATTGTTCTTAAGGACTGCCAGTACAGGGAAGAAGAAGGAAAAGCTAAAGGAGAGTACTGTTGGGGCTCCAGTTTTGACCCAAGGACTTATAAACTCCTTTGTCCAGGTACAGGGCAAAGATTTATCAGACTCGGGGCCTTCTCTTTTGAAAGCGAGTCCTATAAGTACTAAGGTTCCCTCACTTAGCCTGGACTCCCACCTATCACCCCTTCATCCGGCAGTGAGCCTGGGGGCAATCAACTTGGTTTCCACCCCTGTTGGGGGTGGGGAGAATCAAGGTGGTTTAAATGACTCCCTTGAGCAGAATTGTGATGCATCAGTTTCTGGGTTAGCGTCAGGAGATTTGTCTCTAGTTTTGTCTTCTCCGGGAGTATGTAATGGGATGGTTAATGCCCCTAAAGCCTGTGGTTTTCCTGCAGCTTTGGGGAACTCTTCTCCACTAACTATGACTCCCCTGAAGAAAGTGACTAATCTTGAGATATAACAAGTTATGGCCAAGATAGATGCTACACTATCTGGCTGTCTCTCAATTATGTAGATTTTCAGGTGAAACTGTGAATACGATTGTTCTTCTTGAAGGGGAGTTAAAGTCCCAAGGGGGGGGGGAGGGTCAATTGGGACAATAAAGAAAAGTTTTGCTGTTGGAAGGGGCAAACAACACACTCTTGAAAGGTAATTTGATGATGGAGAATAAAGTGGAAAGGTTAGAAAACTCCTTGAAATTGTTAAATTTGTGATTTATGAATTTTCCTTACTATAATATGATTTCGACTTCAGAAATGCTGAAGAATTATTTTGTCAATATATTGCATATGGAGGTTGATCAGCTGCTGTTCATTTTGAATGTTTATGTTGCTTCTTCTGTTAAGAAATTTTGAGTTGGCAGCTTGATTCAGCCTTCAGATGGGGTTTTAATTACTCTCTTAGACACTTCGGTACAGGAGTCTGCCAAAAGGGGTATTGTGGTGGCCACCTTCCTAAGTGTCATGGATAAAGAGAGGGGTTTTGTTGCTTTTCTCAAGGAAAGGTTGACACCTTTTCACAATCTGATGTGTCTGCTGAGACTCAGCAAATCTGGAGAGGGTTTCTCTAGTTAAAGCCTAGGGCTTTGTTATTGGGAATGACCTTCTTCTTAAAATATCCTAGGAGATGTTTAGTAATATTTGCGTAGAAAATATGTATTTTTTGAACCTTCTCAATTGTTGGCGCTGATTCAGTTCTATGAAACATCTAGTAATGTGTGATTTGTTTATTGTCTGTGCTTTCCTGTTAGATACCTGATTTGTATTCTTTTGGGCAAACTCTAGTCAACATTAAATTTAAAAAAAAGTCTGGCTGCTTGAACAATTGATTTTTGCAGTTCGCCAGGTCTTGGTGGAGTGATGTTACCTGTTTGAGTCAAAAGTTGGTTACTCCATCTGGGCCAGGGCTCATCCAGTTTGAGACGCGTTTTAAACAGCTTTCCAACTCTTTCATTGTTACTGCAGGCCATTTCATAGATTTGATGTCTGCTTTTTCTAAATGCTCCTGTATGCAGGGTAACCATTCTGCTTCTTCATTGTGCTCTATAGGGTCCTCAGTTTTATCCAGAAGTTTTCTGTTTTGGCTTTGGTTGGTGGTGCTTTTACCATACTAATGCTGTTTTCCAAGCCCTGTAGAATTGTTTTGGATTCTCTCTAAATAGTTTGTTTTGATATCTTTCTTTTCTGTTTTCTTCATATTTTCAGAGTTTTTGCGCTTCTGCTGCTACTTTCAATTTATTGTTAGAACATATAAATTTCAGGTCTTCTTCTGTTAATATAGCATGTTTCAGCTTGATGTCTTGGATATTCCTCAACATCTTTAGTGATCGTTATCCTTTAGATATCCGCCTATCAGAGATACCTCCACACACAATGATTGCACTTTTCCTTCAATTCACTTTTTCCAAGGAGGAGCTGTTATTATTCTCTTTTTAATTCTGGCCCTGCACTTTAGTTGGTAGTATTCTTACAGTAATAATTTTAGCTGTGCAATATTGTATTCGATTTACTTTAGTGATGTCAATAAATGGTCCATTTATACTGAATATGTCCTTGTTCATTTTAATTATCATACGTCTAACCTTAGGTGTTAAATTTAACTTGAGTAATATTCATCTCTTTCCATGTGGACCAGGAGTTCTATCTTGAATTTCTCCACCTCTGGATCTTTCTCCTTCTTTTCTTCTTCCACATGATTTGTTGACCCGTCCTTTATTCAGCTCATTCTCCTCAGCTCCATCTTCCCCTCAACTGCTCTTTCTTAGTCTGCGTATTCCTTTCTTTTGGTACTCTCACCTAGGTCTCCTCCTCCCTGTATTTCTTTTTCCACAGAAACCCTTAGTTGATCCAAGATGTTATCATTCACATGCTTCTTTACTTTGATCTGTGAAATTAAAGATCTTACATTTGCATTCATTGCTTTTTGCAGTTTTTCTTGTGGCAATTTTCCTCTTTCTTCTTAGGTGGATTATCTTTCTATACCCTCTTGATTTAAATATAGGGTTTGTAGCATAAAAATAGCAGTACATTAACTCCTCTTTATCTGCAGAAGTCCACTTAACTGTAGTTAACCTCTTGACTTTTTCATTAATTTCTGTGGTTTATCTCTTGCCATTGTAGGTCCACGAACACTCTTACCATGGCCTTTACCTGTGGAAGGGATGTTCTGCCATGACCCAGAAGCAGTGCAGGTCCTCAGTGACTATTGACTGAAGAGGAGAGTTCTCTGTCAAGTGAGACAGACACTTCAAGGGCTTGGGGCTTGGTTTTTAGCTCTCTCCGCCCTGCATCTTTGCAGAGAGAGATACAGTTACATTCAGTGCCAGTTTGGGATTCAAGTTGAAGGAGTGGAGGCAACAGCTCCGGGAGAGTTTGGCATGCCCTGCAGCAGTGACACTGGATGCTCTATTGAATGTGATGGCAGGTTTACAATCCACTTTGTATAATAAACATTTTAAAACTTATGAAAATCTGTAGAAAGTTTCCATCAAAATTTGTGACCAGGAGAAGTTCTTGGAAGAGGAAAAGTACAAGCTGGGAGAGGCAGTTTGGCAGCTGGACAATTGATCTCAATGAATAACTTGGGCTTAACTGGACTTTTTGAATCCTCTTTGGAGGTGGTGACACCAAAGCCAAACTATTGGTCTTTATGCTGGAACTGGACCATAATGCAATACTGTGCTTGTTCTTTAGGCATATGAGGAGCAGTTTGTACGGTCTAATGTGAAAGTTTTTCCTGATTTGTCTAGATTTACCCAACAGAGATATATGGAGCTCTTAGTCTTTAGGCCTAGAACTCAGGCTCTCGAGGAAAGCTTTGTATTAAAGTTTCTTTCTAAATATTATTTTTAAGTTTTGGGAGTAAAGATTATTTGTTTATCAACCACAAGCTGTCCCTAAAACGTTTTGCTTACTAGAGAAGGTGGGGAAGAATCTGCTAACACCAGTTGTCTTTACTGTTATCTCATCAAGGTATGAGGATTAGCTATTAAACTGCTGTTGAGATGTGGTTCCATCTAGTTATTGCCTATTATTTTTGGGTGGGTATGAGCCATCCATACTTTCCCATTTCTTTTGGCTTTTCCATCTTTTATTGTGGTCAATTTTTGGAGAATTTTCCTGTTTTTTGTTTCTTCATTGAATTTATCCCCATTCAAGTTGGTATTCTTTTACGTATTTATAAGAATTAACAATTAAAAATCATATGCTCCGTATGTTTGAAACCTATCCTTTTCTAGAAAAAAAAATAGAACTGTTGCTGCCATGTTACCCACATTTTCAAATGGACCATACTGGCGAGTGCTTCAGTTCATATTCTCCAGGCAGCGTGTTGCCCTCATGATATGCCTTGCTGCCAAACCAGCTGTTGGAGAACTGTGACTAAATACTCCCCTTGAAGTTATATTTTGACCGATGACTACCTGTTTATTTTCACAAAATGTCTAATTTATTTTTTAAAGCATTTGAATTAATTATCTAGGTTTGTCCATTAGAGTGGAATATTTTTTTGGCTGAATTGGCAGATGTTGGAAGGTCTTTCTTTGATCTGGCAATGTGATGTTTAGAACAGGGTCCCCAAAGTTTTCAAGAGAAGAGTTACATAGGGTAGTGTTTCTCAAGCTGACCTGGTGTTCCCCCTAGCCAGTGTGCTTTTTAGAATGTCCACAGTGAATATGCATGAAACAGATTTGCATGCCATGAATACAATGCCATGTTCAAAACGTCCAACTGAGAACAGCACTGTGCACTTATGCACTTGTATCGGAAACCACCAGGCTGGAGCAAAGTGTGATACAAACTTTATTGCATCACTTCACCCCAGGGGGCTGCTAGAAGCCTTACTCCTTTGGTCACCGGTTTGAGATTGATTCAATATTTTGCCCCCTCCCCCCTCCCTCCTCCTCCCTTCTCCCTCCTTTCTCCCCTCCCCTCCTTAACAATAAGTGATTCAATTTGTTTCATTTTATCTACCTTTGTTTAGTTTTGCAGCTTTTTGAACATATTTCCTTAGGTGCAAGAGGTACAAGGTGCTTTACTGGTAAGACCACATATTGTCCCTCAATTCATTACGATGTCACTATCCTCTTTGAAATGTTTTATGTTTTTTATACTTTAGCTGTTCTGTTTTTAGTTGGGATGATGTTTCTCTTTATTTATTATGATTTTATTCTTTTTGCATATTTATATATTTAGAGTTTTACATATATTTATTCTTTTAAAAGTGTTTATTTGTAGTCATATGTTCTTTTATATGATTTCTGTGTAGGCCAATCCCCTGACGAAGGTAGTGCCAGCTGTGTTGGAAGGCTGTGTTGGAAAGTCTCTAGCAGCCCCCCTGGGGTGAAACGATTCAATAGTTTGTATCACACTCTGCCCCAGCCTGGTGGTTTGCGATGCCATGTTCTGCTTCTCCTGATAGGGCCTAGGAAACTTAGAGAGCTTTTCTGCCACCACTGAACTTGGAAAAATGCATTCCTCCCCAGCTCAAATCTAGTCACAGGAAAGAAAGTTGTGATGGGCTGAAAAAAATAGCTCCATGGGCATAATTTGGGGACTCCTCAGTAAACTGAAAATGGCAAATTAGAAGATTGCTAGGGAAGACTGGTATAGGCTTGAACTAAGCTTGCTTTATTTTTTGTTTTAAAATGCATTGATCTAATTGGCCATTACTAGTCATTTTGATTTGCTTCAGTCATTGATAGTCATTTATAAGATGTTAGAAACATATGTCTTTGTTATGTATACTGTATGGGGGTCATTCTCTGCCACGAACAGCAGGGATGTATGTCCAGGCAGGATATACATCCCTACTGTTCATCCCCCTGCAGCTCCCAGCACTAAGGCTCCCCGTATGAGCAGCGCTGTTGTATGGGGAGCCTTAGACGGGGGCAGGAGGGGGAAGTCTGGAGGCGGAGCGAGGGTGGGGCAAGGTCGGGCCATAACCTCAGGCATAAAGGGACGATTCTGAGGTTGGCCCTGTATGTCTGGGGCCTTCAGTGTGGATGGGGGACTTATTCTACCTCAAAGGTGGAATAAGTCCCCCTGGACGGCGGGGATCATGGCGCAGGACCCAGAGGAGCAGGTGAGGTGGTGCAGGGGGTTCCCTGTAGCCCAACCCAGGCCTTAAGAGGCCCAATCGGGGGTCAGGTATCTTTTATGGACTGGAGATCGTGGCTCCTGAATGGAGCTGCAGTGCCATGGCACTGCGACTCCATTCAGAAGCCTGGTTGAGATAACCGGGTATGTGGCTGGGCGTGCAGCCACTCAGAATCAGGGCTGGCCTGCATGTCCAGGCTGGTAGACCAAATTCTGATCCCACGGGCATGTCTAGCCCCCGCGGGATCAGAATCGGGTGCTACCGCTGTACGCCCCGATTCTGCCGGGCACACAAGGGGCTGGACGGCCAGAATAGAAATGGCCTCTATGTGTTTTCATTGTTATGTGAATTCACTGATGTGAAGCATTGCTTTTTATTTTATAACCTACCTAGAGCATGTGCCTGGTTTGGCAAGTAATAAGTATAACCAAATAAGAAGTAAATTAATAAATGTATAGAAATAAAAGTCCATGGATCAGTTGTAGGTAGGAAGTCTTTTTCTTAAGCATTTCTTAAAACATGAACACGATTTGGAACAAAAGAACTGCTATATTGGGTCAGACCAAAGATCCAGAAATCTCAGCTGCTAATCCAGGTAATATGTACCTGGCAGGATCTCAAAAAGTAGCTAGACTCCATCCTGTTAGCCACAAGGATAAACAGTGGATTTCAACAAGTCTACCTTAATAATCATTTACAGACTTGTCCAAATCTTTATTGTGCATTGAGTGGAAAAATTATTTTCTCAAATTTGTTTTAAATGTACTACTTAGTTAACTTCATGGCATGTCCCCTAGGTCTTGTAGATTTTAAAAGAGTAAAAAATTCATTTTGTTTATCTGCTCCATGCTACTCTTGATTTTATAGACCTCCATTACAAGGGTTTGGCCAGATGTGGCCCTTGCAGGACAGGGAAACACCACTGCCAACTTCAGACTTTGTTCCTTCCATCTTGCTGCTCCATATGCCTGGAATGAACTACCTGAGTTGGTGCTTTGGGCTCCTTCTCTAGCCCTATTTAAATTCAGGCTAAAACCCCACATCTTTGAAGCCACTTTTGGATTCTGATACTCCTCATTCTCTTGTCCACTACTTATGTGTAACTTATCATACTTTAGTCCCACGTTTCATTATGGGGGACACTTCAGAACACGAATAAGAGATTTGTACGTGCGGCGGGGACGTTTATGTGCCGTAAATGTCCCAGACCATATTCGGAAACACTGCTGACATGCACATCCATGGTGCTAGCACAAGGATCTCAGAATATGGGCAGGAGAGAGTGGAATGGAGGCATGGTCAACCATGGAAACATAGAAAGCATATTCAAGAAAGGCCCGTGCATGTATTAAGTATTTCCCAGAAATGTCCATGTTATTGCTGCTGAAATGTGGTATAAGACTAGGACTTAGAAATTATTCTGCTGCGCTCTGCAATTTGTCCCATATAGAAGAATGATTTTGACAAGTGTGTTTTGAACTGGTGTGACTGCAGTCTGGAAAAATACAAGATGCAGTCTTAAGGTGCAGGGAGCAGAGGTGAGGGAATGTTGTAAGGTGAAGAAACATTTATAAACACCCTTACAGAAATAGTAAGAAGAGCAATAGTATTTATTTAGGCTGTGCACTGACGTGCTCTTTGTGCTAAATGAGCCAAACTATAGGACTCTGCCAAGGTTTCTTTGACCTATTTTTCCCTATCTGCATCACTTGCACTTGCCCACATTAAATTTCATCTCCAACCTGGACGCACAGTCTCCCAGCTTTGAATAATTTGCAAACTTGATCACCTCAGTTGTTTCTATTTTGGGACCATTTATATGTTAAAAAGCATCTCTCCCCACCTCATGCTCAGCAAACTCCTCTGACCTTTCAGAGATCTGAAAGGTCCAGTGTGGCCCTCAGTCCAAAATGTTTGAGTATCCCTGCACTAAGGACTAGTTCTAAAATAGCTGCCTCTTTAGTTGGTTCCTGTTCCAGATGCGCCATGAAAATTTACTGTGCCGTTTGCATGGGGACCCACGGTAAAAAGCCCAAGCTAACTGGGTTGCGAACAATTGGTGGGGGACTGAGCAGGTTAGGGGTGTAACGTGGGCATTGACTGCTTATCGCAGTTAGCACATGCTTTTGGGTGTGCGCTAACCACGAATGTTGCTGTTAGCATGGATGCACTTAATGCCACCTCAAAGGGTGTCAGTAAATGCACCCGCATGCCAGTTAGTGTGGTTCGGCACCTTAACAATGACCTAACAACAGGGGGATGGGGGACAGGGAGACAGATGCACACACCCCCTAAAGTGAGTGCAGGCCTCTGCACTAGTTTTATTTTTTTTTAAATTTAAAACATTTATAAACTGCCATATGTGTAATGCATTCAAGGTGGTGCACAAATACATAAAATGGCCTCCATTGGACTAAACAAAATTAAAACTACCATGAGGAACTCTGCACTTCATCTCCGTCCATGCTTCCAACCGTCTACCCTCACTGCACCACACTGTTCCTCCCAAACACTACCAACATTTCTTTTAGTGAACATGCCCCATTGTTTCTTCTTTCGCATTCTCCTTTCTTCACGCGCTTCTCTATATCTGTCTCGAATACTAATTTTTCCCTTTCTTCCATCTTTTCTGCTTCTCTGTCTAATTCTATTTCACCCCTCTTTCTCCCCCTCTGTCTCCCTCTTTTTACATCTCACCTACCTACCAACCAGCTTTCCATCTTTCAGTCTGATTATAATAATTACATGTAATTACATGTCCTTGCTTTCAGTCCCTTCTGAGCCCTCCTATTTCCTCATCTCTGTCTCCTCCTCCCCAGTCTGTCCCCTTCTCTTTCACCCAGTTCCTAGATCTCTATACTCACCTCCTCCTCAGACCTCATCTACTTTTCTTGCCTCAGTCCTTCCCCAACTCTCCAGGTACTACATACCATCTCCCAGTCCCTTCTTCTGTAACTTTCCATTTCCCCCTCTCCATACATATCCCCAAGCCAATGTAATACCATCTACTCATTCATCAAGTCTCCCTAAATACCTCTTCAAGTCCCCTTCTGCTCCCACTCAACCATTCTCGAGTCCCTTCTTTCTCCCCCCATACTTAGTTCCTTATTCTCCCAGCCAATTACCATGTCCCTACTCATCCAGCTTCCAGGTCCCCATTCTCTTCTGGGTCAGTATTAATCCTTAACGCCTGCTTTCTCTTCTCTACACCACCAATATGGAGCTCACACTTTCTCTTTCCTTTTTTCTTCCTTAAGAGCTTCTTGTCTCCTTCCTCTTCCTGTCCTCTCTTGTTGCCCAAGCCCATGGTAATTTCTACAGTGGTCACTCCTTTTGCCACATACTAACCCAGCATCTCTTTCCTGCCCCTTCCTGGTGGCGTGCACACAGTTCACTGATCATTAACTATTTGAGGTACATAGCACTGCATCTTCAGAATGCCACATAGTTCAAACAGTTAATAGCTATAAGTATGGATACCAAGGGGGTAGATATTGTTTAAGACAGTTGAGAAGCAGCGTGCTATTTTGAACTGAATGGATGCAAGATTTGAGTAAGTAAGATAGAATGGAAAAGATATAAGGTTAAATCTGTTATGTAACTGACAGATTGTTTTGAAGAACTCAAGTCGTGACTAGTTGCTTCATGAATAAAACACCGTCAGCATCGGGAACAAGTGAGAATGTGTCAATGAAAAGGAGACTTTATGAGGAATAAGCTTGAAACCTTTAAGGCTACTACTGTAGTTTATAGTGCTTGTGCATCGATTGGTCGTCTTACCTTTCTGACAACAGACATAATTTGAATTAATAATTGTATTGATAGAGTAAAAAAAAAGAAAATAATTAAGATATATATAACAAGGAAAATAAGATTGACATGATATGGGAGATAAGATACTAGAGGATGTTTTAATCCAGTGATGAAATTTTAAATACAGCTATTAGAGCTGTTGACAATAGCCATAATTCTGAGGTCCTTATCTTCCATATTTATCCAGCAGTCAATAACAAGAGATGGAATAAAATGTCTTTGATTTTGGTTTGGTCTTGATTCATTCTACAGCCATTAACTGTTTGTTGCTCAGCCATTCAAACTATCCTTTCCCTCTCATCTCCAGGTCAGAGACATGCATAGACAAACACACACAGACAGGTTGGAAAGAATTCAATGAGCCATGCTCTGCATGATTTCCCCACTTGTTTTATTTTTACTGCAGCTCTTCTTTGCATCTCCTCCCAGATGTTATTGCCCTGAGTGACTTCCTAGTCTGCCTAATTTTAAGTGGCCTTGGTGCTTAGGGAGATCTGAGCCTGTGCATGGATATTAGATACCCTAGGCAAACCTTCATTCTTCTACTCCTCCCCTCAATTACACACCTAACTACCAGCAGCAGCTCTGATATACACGATTATACCTGCACAGATGGCATTATAATCTACCTACTATGCAAATTCTGAAGTTACTTCGGTAACATCATCACAAAGTTTCTACCACCAGGCACTTTGGAGATAACATAAAATCCAACAAAAAATACATTCCAGTCTATGGTATGTAGCGAACCTGCCATACCAAAACAGCATTAACTCCCAGTACTCCAAAACCTTGTTACACTGGACCCTACAATATCATTACACCTCCTGCAGGTCAGATTGCAAAAGATTCCTACACATAAACTAAGTTCTAGTAAAATGCCTCACTTTTATCACACACAGAACACAGGCAAACTCCCACTAAATAGAACTGCCAACTGGCTCCAGATTGAGGAAGTTTTAGTTTTATCGCATAGTAGTTAGCTACAATCTGGCTTGCCTTTGAGAGTCCATGTCCTACCTTGGTTCCCACACTGTCCACATGTACTATTCCATTGGTATCCTCCCTCCATTATCTAGGAGTGACATTAGACGCTGCACTTTCCTTTCGTGAGCACGTTTCTCTTCTCATTCGTCAATCTTCCTTCTTCCTTCATCAGGTGCACACTATTCGTCCTTTTCTGTCCACGCCAGCGTTAACCACTCTTCTCCTTTCTTTAGTCATGAGCAGTCTTGATTTCTGTAATGTAGCTTTCTCTGGCATCACTCAATCACAACTACACCGGCTTCAGCTAGTACAGAATACTGTGGCCCGAATAATTACTCACACGCAGCGAAGGGATCACATTACCCCTACTCTGATCAAGCTACACTGGCTTCCACTGGCCTACTGCACTCAGTAGAAAGTCCTCACTCTTGTTCACCGCACCATCTATGACTCTACTTCACAATACCTAGCTGATCTGCTTCAGTTTCACACACCACCTGTAGCCTTTGATCAGTTCATATTGGTCGTCTGGTCCTCCCGTCACCATCACAAGCTCACCTCCTGTCCACTCGACACTCTGCATTTTTCTTCTTGGGTCCCTCACTTTGGAACTCCCTGCCCACAGACCTGCGTCAGGAATCCTCCTTCTCTAAATTCAAGACTTGTCAGACGGGTGCCTGGGTGAGAATGTTCACAGTCTTGGCAAAGGCATATATCAATATGATTTGCAAGGGATTGTGGGAAATGCAGTCCATTCACACCAGACACAGCCGCTCACAATAATTAGTTGTGCTTGAGTGTAAAGCCAATAAGATATTTATTTATGGGGTTATTTCTCCCAACACAGATATGCTTGGTAGCACATAAAACAGGATACTTGCTTTCAGTGTTAAACTTAGAACAACAAAATCAGGAAAACAACAGCTGAACTTGTCAGGCAATCAAATCAAAAGAATAAAGACCTGGTTGGTAACAAACTGGTCTTTTCTGTAGGCTCTAGCTAATATTTTCTTAGCAGTGCATCAAACAACAAGCAAAACCCACAAAGAAGGGAAAAACTGTTCTTTTCAGGTAAACTTCTTATATCCTCACATATAGACTCAGAAGTGATTCCCTTAGAGCTCACAAGCAATTAGGTAAGACTCAATTGCTAGCAGTTACCCAGCTGAAATCCCTTAGCTGGCTTCCTTTCTACTGCCTGGCTCAAATCCTACTCAGGAGCTTTTCTGAGTAGATTTAAAGAACAAGTTTGTATTTCTTTGTGATGGTTGTTGTACTTTGTAACAGTAAATTACCAAAGGAGTTTAGACAGAGAGCAATCCAT
This sequence comes from Ichthyophis bannanicus, assembly GCA_033557465.1. Taxonomy (NCBI): domain Eukaryota; kingdom Metazoa; phylum Chordata; class Amphibia; order Gymnophiona; family Ichthyophiidae; genus Ichthyophis; species Ichthyophis bannanicus. The sequence goes on along the minus strand of CM066036.1, from coordinate 520,856,646 downwards.
GTATTCACAGCCTGGATCTATAACCTCTCCCCCTTCTTCAACAATCATGGGTTCAGTATCATGGATTGGCACAGAGGAATTTCTCAATGGAGCACTCTCAGGAGAATACTTGTTTCCCTGCTGTCTTTCAAGGGTATAGCTAGGGCATAGATCAGTGTTCATACCTGAGCTTCCATTGCTGTTAGAGTTCCTCTCTAAATAGCCTGGCCAGTATGTAGTCCAGTTCTTATGTCCAGCCTTCCAATCCAGATCCCTGGACACTGGATCTCTCTTCACATACCTTCTGGCACGGGTCCTAGGGTCCCTTCCAAGTGCAGCCGTCTCCCTCACAGGTACCGTCTGGAGATTCCTAGCTCTGCAGCACCACTCCTCTGGTTTTCCACAGTCCAATGGTGTATGCTGGCCTTTTGAATGTCTCCCAGTATACGTACTGCTCTGGACTCCTTTAGACCTCCCAAATGCTTTTCTCTTCTTTCTTCCAAAGGGTTTCTTGCCCTCTCTGTCCGTCCGCTCTGCCTTCGGCTTCTGATGATGATCCTCCAGATAATGAAGCTGTCCAAGACGAGGATCTCCAAGCTGAATCTGAGGATGAGGATCTCCCAGATGAAACTGAGGATGATTCTCTGTAGAATAAACTCTACCTTTATTCTGCTTAGATGAGTGCTCCACCCTAGCACAGTGCAGCTGTGCTGAATCAGGCCCTGCCCTTTGAGATGAGTGCTTGGGGATTACCTCATAGCCCTCTTGATTGAACACACGTTGCCCCACTTCAGCTCCTCTAATGGCTGTTGGAAACCTGGTGCATTCTGGGACTGGTAGTCTTTTATGGAAAAATTCTGTTTTCTTATTTCTACCAGGACTGACAGGTTGCTTGTTCAGAGTCACTTCACCTTTTCTATAGCTCCTTCCTGAGCTATGATAAGCTTCCTTATCACAGACTCTACTGAAAACCTATCTCTTCCGCTCTGCCTTTGACCTGCCTCTTAGTCCCCACTGACTCCTCCCTTACTCCTTTCTCAGTAAGTGGTGTAATTGCTTCTTTTTCTATCCTATCACTTATTGTAGTTCTTTTGCTTTCTGGTTTTAATGTATATTTTTGTGTTGTAAACCGCCTTGATGTAACAAAGGTGCGGTATATCAAGTGATAAATAAACAATAAACATAAACATATTGCATTTCCTAAGAAAGACCCCTTTCTTCACTGCTTTGACCATGTTCATCCTATCATCTGTTTCAAGCATGGAACTATGTGCCCTATAGACCATCCCTGCAGCATTGCCTTTATTTCTGCTATGGAACAGCGGGGTTCATTCGCCTGAAGAAGAGCCATGAGGCTGGGTGGCTTGAAACACTGTGGAGTGTCGAATGAACCCTGTGGTTAGTGGTTCGGAAGAGGTTCCATGTAGCCCGAAGTGAAAGGGCGGTCCAAGGCTGATTGAAAGGAAGATGGAACTGTCAGCAATGATAGGACTTTGAGAGAACATAGAGCTCCTTCAGCATATCGGTCCAGCTAAGTACTTTGTCACCTTGTATTTTTATTAATAACAAGGAGAGGACTGATGTTTGACGGTGCAACCAGTCCCGCTAGTCAGAGTTTCAAATGAGTGACTTAGGAATTTGTAATGACAACATAAAAGTGTTGTTCATGCTGGTTTAAGACCGAGAGCGGTCAATTTAAAATGATTAAAAAGGAGGGCTCACTTCGAGAGAAGGAAGGTTCCTTTTCACGGTGAGTGATCCCACAAAAATTCGGTTAGGGTATAGATTTAGTTCCTGTTGGAAGAATAGGTGAGGGAAATCAATTACTTTTGAAGATATGGGTGCAAGCATAGCTGTTTTCCCTAGGTGTAAGATCAGGTTCTGGCTGCCATGTGCATGCAGCTGTGCGTGCCTAAAATCAGTTACTTCTGCCCCTTCCAGTGCAGACTTCCCGTTTTGGAGAGGGTGGGACTGATAACCTTTGAGAAGTCGCACCACTTGACACTCTGCCTGCTTCAACGTTTAGCCGCTCTTTCATCCCCGGCAGTGGCAAGAAGATATTGATGCAGCACCCAGTTGATCTGGGAGTAAGTAGTTTATTTTCTTGCTGCCTGGAAGCAAAATGAGGCGACTGTCATAGGGACGTTTTGGGGACAGTTAATGATGCCTCCAAAATGTTGCTGCCTGAGGTGGTTTCCTCGCTCTGTCTAATTATAGAGCCTCCCCTACTTATACTCTTTGCTCATCAGAGCGACTGCTGAAAGTTAGCAATAGGAACTGAAAAAAGCTTCATGAAAGATGAGTGACCTTGAAGGCAACAAAAGATGAAACCTTGTAGATTGGCATTACTACTCATAAGATTAAACTTTTGTTAATTCAACCAATTTTCTGTATCTCCATCAGCATTTCATGTCCATCATATCAGCGTAGATCGTGGACTTTCATGGTGCCTAAACCATTGACTTTACATGGCTCTTCTAATAGACAGAAGTGGAGCAAGTGAGATATTATCTGCTCTTTGCCACAAATGCAGTGTGTATTCTGGGCCTGCTCAAGATAGCCAGACCACTAACACCAACACTGGTTAGAGTATAAACAGTATAAACAAAGGGGTCAATGTCCAAAATCAGCGGTGACTGGCGCTGCTGTCCAGATACTACTACTACTGCTGATCATTTGTACAGCACTTTAGGGGGAACGCAGCGCTGTGTAGACACATGTAAAAGATGGTCCCTGCTCATCAGAACTTACAGTCTAGTCAAGAATAGACAACACAGCAGCTGTGGACAAGGATACGTCTAGGGGGCACGGTAAGGAAACACAAGGGAGATTAGGCGGATCAGGATCCAAAAATGGCAACGAAGAGGTGAGTTTTCAGCCTGGATTTCAAAAGGGTCAGAGAAGAAGCCTGACGCTCAGACTCAGGTAAGATAGCGGTGAACTGCATAAAGTTAGGAGAGATTTCTTTCTGGCCTTTAGCTGTGCAGTTTATCTCTGACTGAGCAGTTAGGCCTATTAGTTAGGGTTCTTAGTAACACTCGGTCCAGCCAAAGAAAGGAAGACAAAAAAAATCTCTTGGCCACAAAAATCTAGGTTAATATTTAAACACTGCAGCTGCCATTTTTTAAAAATGTCAGCTGCAGCATTTAAATAAAAAATGTGCATTTCACACTGCTATCTGGATATTGAGCAGCAGTGAATATATGAATAAAGTGATAAATGCCACTGTTATCTGGAGAGTGGGGATATGCAGTCTGCTATCTGGACACTGGTCAGGATAAATTTAGAACAGTCAAAAAGCTGACCTAAATTTATCTGGATGGCAGATTTATATTGCCGCTCCCTGGATAACTAAGGGGTCTGTTTACTAAACATTCCTAATGTGCGGGGCCGCGGTAGTGTGCCTGTGCCATATAAGGAGTGGGCGGTTCAGGCAGAGAAAAGAAAAAAAACGGGAGTAAGCGATCGCACATTTGCGCGGGGCGCTATTGTGCGCCGCGCTATTGTGCGCCGTGCATAATATAGTGCGTGGGAAGGCTAAGTGGCGCCCTGATGTGCACACACAAAGGAGCAGAGCCATAGTACAATGGTTAAGACACTGACTGTGGGTGCAGCTGCCATGGGTTCAATTCCCCATAGTGTACAACAAAAAGGGCTGGCTGAGGCATTAACTGTAATGGGTAAAAGTGCTTTAGGAGGCATATTAATTTTGGGCGGCATAAGGCGGTGCACTGTTAATTTTGGGCGGCATAAGGTGGTACGCAGATGCCCAAGCATAGGAACAGAGCCACAGCACAATGGTTAAGACACTGACCAATGGTGCAGAGATCAGGGGTTCAATCCCCCACAGTGCCCAATGAAGAAGGCTCACTGAGGCAGTGTGTATTATGGGGATGAGTGCTGTAGGGGGCAATCTATTTTTATTTCAGTTATCACTACTAGCAAACGCACTCACAAAGCGTGTTAACATAAGGCGGCCCATAAGGCACATGTTAAAGTTCACTGTCCGCCAAGGCACCCTTGAATGTCCCCTATAGGGCACCATATATGTTGCGTCACAGGATAATGTATAGTGCACCTTATATGGACGGCAACCATAAGGTGCCCTATAGGGTGCCCTATAAAGCACCCTCAGAGGCACCTTATGGGTACAGTACACTGAGGGTGTGTTTGATGGCAGCAACATATGTACATTAAATCTAAAAAAAGCTTTGGACAACCCTATCAAATAACCCCACTGTGGGCTCGAACCCATTACCACTGGCTCCACAGGGAGTGAAGTAACCATTGGGCTACAGCTATATAGCTGCCAGCAAGCCCCTGGCTGGCTGCAGAGAGCCTGCATGTCACCACACAGACAGTCTGCTGTGGGAACCAGGATAGGGTTAGGCCACCCATACCCATGATGCACTGCACATGCAAATCAGCTGTCCACAGATGAACACAAGATGGGGAATGCACCCCAACAGCTCCCCGGCCTGGTAGGGGGACGTGTCCGTGTGCACCCACACAGCACCTTGGCCTGGTAGGAGGTACTGACCGGGTGTTTAATTTGCACAGAGTAGCTACACACAGTCACACTGTGTGGGAACTGTGCTCACCCTGAGTGTGCGATGAGGCGCCCTGGACCAGGTCCACAGCACCCTCCATGGCTGAGAGAGGCCATGGCAGAGCTCCAAAACAGTCATAATCTGTGAGATAGGTAGTTTCTGCAGGAACACCTTGGATATCTCTGTCTGTCTGTCTCAGTCAGGGGGAACCCCATGGACCCCTAGGTGGGCTATGTACCACCAACCCCTGCCTAGGGTGGCAAACAGGCAGGGTCTCCTATCAACAGATTCCCCATTATACACCCCCCCCCCCCTCTGCAATGATGGCAGTAGAGTGGACCATCAACCCCAGTCCTGTTGGGGAACAGACACCCTACAGGGCAGTCCAAGCAGCCCCACACACACCCAGACCACAGTATCAGACAGACAGTAGGCCTGGAATATGCTAAGATGCACCCCACCACTATCTGATATTCCCCTGCATCAAGCCATCAGCCACTGCACCCTGCAAGGCACTCCAGCAGGGCACATACCAGCTGTGAACAGTCTGCTGGTTAGTCCCACTGGAAATGCATGCACCCACAACTGGGATGGCAGCACACACAAGCAGATACATCAGTGACTAGGCCCCAACAGGTGACCCATATATATCACATGAGGGAAGTGCTATGAAGCACTATGGGGGTGCCTAGCCATGCTGCCATCACTGCACAGTCAGGGTGGAGTGAAAGCCCAGCAGCACATACAGAGGTCACCCTGTCTGTGGAGGTGGTGGACGGCCACTACAATGTCCCTGCCAGTGCCCTATGCCCTGTGCAGATGCATCCTGGCCAGCCCACCCTGTCTGAGCTATACCCATGGTACCTTGCTGCTCATTATGCACATCATCAGGCCAAAACTGTGGACAGTGTTTGCAGCCAACACACACTGTATAGACCAGGGGTGGGCACCTCCGGTCCTGGAGGGCCGCAGACCAGTCAGGTTTTTGGGATATCCCTAATGAACATGCATGAGATATATATGCATTAGAGATATCCTGCCAACCTGACTGTTTGTGGCCCTCCAGGGCTGGATTTGGAGACCCCTGCCTTACACCTCTGTCATTTAAGATCATGAGTGGGCAAGGTACAGATGTCCTAGACATTGAAAGGGTATATAGAATGTGTCACATTCCTCCTCGATTCTCACCACCACCAAAAAGTTGTCTAATAGACAATTTTTGGTGGTGGTGAGAAGTGAGGAGGACTGTGACAAATTCTATCTAAACTTTTTGATGTCTTGGACATCTGCACCTTGTCCACTCACAATCTTAAATGACAGAGGTGCAAGGCAGGGGTCTCCAGATCCAGCCCTGGAGGGCCACAAACCAGTCAGGTTGGCAGGATATCTCTAATGCATATATATCTCATGCATATTCATTAGAGATATCCCGAAAACCTGACTGGCCTGCGGCCCTCCAGGACCAAGTTTGCCCACCCCTGGTATAGACAGACACACACTCCCACACGTATGCCAGCATTGTGCTACTATAGAGGGGTTCAGAATCCTTGCCCACCACACCAGTCCTGGGCACAGTACAGGCATGGGTATGGTATGCAATACCGTTGGGGGTCCCTCCCTAGGGTGGTAAACACTGTCAGGGGCCAGACCTGACGCACACACCGCAAACATCAGATAGATTATTATGATGGAGCTCATAGAGCAGACTGTGCGTAACGTAGGGATATCTATCTGCCAGTACTCATAGCAAACGTTTGAGAGCTGTGTACCATATACCCTGGTGTAGGGTGACATTGCTAAGGTATGCAAGTGCTGGTATTGGGAGATGCACGCAGGGCCCAATGTCCTGCCTCACCAGGAGGCATTGGCCAATGGGGCCTGTGGGTGTGGGTGTGGGTGTGTCTGTCCCTGTTGGCTGCTGCTGTACGGCAGAGGTTCCCAAATCCAGTCCAGGTTTGCAATACACTGGTTGGGGTTTCCTGCTGTCCCTCATGAATATGCATGAGCTACATCTACATGCCATGGGGGTGGTGCATAGATATACAGCACGGTTATTTGTATGAGTGGCAGCATGGAACCTGAATGGTGTATGGTCCTCCAGGACTGCATTTGTGAGACTCTGCTCTAGGTAATGCCCCTGGTCATGGTGTCTGTGCTTGGTGGTGTAAAAGATAGGCGTATGACCAATGCGTATATCCCCAGCAATAAAGGATTGCCCTTACTAACATGGTTTAGTTGTGGGGAAAATATGTGGACAGGAATGGCAGTAGCCCCAGCTGGGCTTTGAACCTGTGACCTTTTGCTCCTGCACACACTGTCTGTGTGCACTGCACCACTGTGTTGCCACAGGTGTGCTGAATTCCCTGGGAAGTCCATGACTGTACATCCGACAGGGCCTATGTTGCAGTGGATGTGCCAGCCTGCACATGGCTCGGCCACTGTCTTCTGTGGCTAGCAGCCACTGCCCCCTCCACCACCTGTACCCTACCGCCAACATGCTGGCATGTCCGTATCTTGGAAAAGCATATGACCTGATTGAGTTGTGGCACTCCAGGACTGCATTTGGGGGACTCGGCTGTCGGTAATGCCCATTGTTATGGTGTGTGTGCGGTGTTGGGTACAAAATGGGTGTGTGAACCATGCTTATGTTCTCTGCAATAAAGGAGTGTCTTTACTATCTCTGTTTAGTGGTGGGTAAAATATGGGGACTGGTTTGGCAGGAGCCCCAGCTTGGATTTGAACCTGTGACCCTCTGGTCCTAGAGGTACTGCCTCTGTCTGCTGCACCACACTGTGGCCACAGTGATAGTGCAGTCCCTGGGGGTGGGAAACCTGACCAAAGGAGTCAAAAACCCTGCTCTGCACATTTGTACTGTGGGCTCAGTCACCTTGTCTGGTGACAAAAGTGCAAATAAACCCCTCAACCGACCACGACGAACTGGGGATAAATATAACCAAGCTGGGCAACAGTGATATTAATGGGCAACCATAGCAAACACTCCCAGGAAGGCTCAGAAAAAAGGAAATGGTTTTTGGAAGGGTCTCCGCTCCGTAGCCCCTTCCATACTTCATTTCATTTTTTTGGAGCTTTCCTGGGTGTGTTTCTTATGTTTGCCCATTAATATCAGGGTTCCCCAGCTGACTTCCTATTTTTAATATGTTTGTTTGGGTCTTTTTCTATCTTTATTTGCACTTTTGTTCTGTGCACATGTATCACACTGCTCACGTTTTGCAGGTTTCCCCGGTTTCCCTGTACATTGCTGACGGAAATGGTTTCTCTTCCCTTTAAATGCCCTCTACCGTGAGTGTTTCACTCGCGCTATTTTTAACCTGCAAATTCGTCCCCGATACTGTGCGGGGAGCCTCTCCCCTCCCATTCCCCGCCCATTGACCCCGTCTCTCCGCCCCTCGGGAGCCTTCCTCCGCCCTCAGAATGCCTTTCCACGCCTCTATCGGACATTTGCGGGCCGGGTACTTGTGCGGGGCACGTTAGTGCGGCGCGCAATTGTGCGGGGCCCACGTGCACTTGTGCGGGGCGTTTAAGAGCGTTTCTGAGCGTTTGAGTGCCGCGTTTCCGTGCGCTATTGTGCGGCACGCAATTGTACGGCTTTTAGTAAACATGCCCCTAAGTAGAATGCCCTCATTTGGCAGCCTGATCCCTAGCAAGACTACTGCTAAGGGTCATGGGTACCATTTTGAACTGGGACTCATAAGAGCAGGAGTAACAGAAGATTGCTCCTACTCCCACTAGACACTAGGGTCCCAGGGACCCTGTAAGAGCCAGGGGAGGGGGATCTGGGAGGAGGTTGGAAGGTCTGCCAGGGCAATATCCGGGGGGGGGGGGATTCTTCATGATGGCAGGGGGTTGGATGGGGGGCCTTATGTTGGGAAGGAGTTCAGGTGAGGGGATTGGATTATGGAGGAATGATGGGGGGGGGGGATGTCAGTGATGTCATCGGGGGTGGAGGTGTCTTGTGCAGTTATCGGGAGGGCATGGGATACACCTGGAGATCAGGAATAGCAATTTTGAAAAGCTGTTTCCATACACATCAGGTAAAGCTGTACAGTTTTCCTCATGTGCAACTTTTTCAAACTGATGCTCTTGCTGGATGTGGAGAGACATTGACATTCAGTCCTGCACATCCTTACATGCATTTTACCAGCGGCGTTGCGTTTGGCAGATCCTCTTGTAAAATACAGTGGGAACCTTTCACAACCTGAGCTGGATTTCTTCTCTCCATGTCCTATCTAAAATTTGCCTTTTCTGTTCAGTTCTTTCCTAGAGGAGATGACACTCATTCCCTGTCTCATGATGTAAAGCCCTACATACTAAACATAGCCCTATTTCAGATTCCTGCTGCATCTTATTCCTGGGTATGAGGGAAACAACTCAAACTACAACATGATTTTCAGATACGAACACCGTGTTTTCCATTAAAGGTTTGCCCAAACAAGAAGGAGCTGCAAAGACTGCATGTGCTTTTGAACCATGGACTTTGCAGGCGATCTTCAAACTATCCTAAACTTAAAGCACAGTATCATGAAGCAAATACCAGCTGGCACTTTCATCTTACATACTGATTTCCCAGAACAGGATAGTAGCGTTCTCTTTTTTAAATCAATATCTATTGAATCCCTTGGGGACAATGTGCTTCTGTATTTTACAGGACATCATGGCAGCTATTTTTCACTTTATTTTTCAGTTTAACCATAAGAACTGATGCCAGTAATGATTAGGAGGCATCCTAGTTCTTTTCTGACTCTATACAGTATCTTAATGCATACTTTAACAGGACTCATTTATGGGCACAAATAACTTATTATTTATGAGTATGATAATTTTCATAACTTGTTATAAAAATATATGGTAAGGACATAAAACGTGCCATATAGGTCAAACCAAAGGTCCACCAAGACCACCATCCTGTCTCCAAACATGGCCAATTCAAATCACATGTACGTGGCAGAAATAATAGGAGAAGATCCATTCTTTACTGTTCATGGTGGCTTTCCCAAGATTATATATGGCTGTGATAAAATCATCTATAAATCAAACCCCAACTATCAGTAATAACAGTAAATGCAAAATATCTAAAAAATTACCAATATAACCCTTCCCAAAATAACAAACCTAAATAATTTTTCTTTTGTCAGATAAGGCCAAGGGAGGTTAGAAAACCACTCTAACCACTCCAGATGACCACATCCATTTTATTAAAGTTTTCAAACCCTTAACATAAGAAACTTAGCTCTTTATATCGATGAAAATGTATGCAGATCAACAACACAGTCCTCCATGAATAAAACACGACGTGCACGTTTCGGAACCAAATCCTGTATCAAGTGCAATGCTCATTCATCTGTGTTAACTGCCAAAAAACGCTGAGTTTATAACTCGGATTTTGTCACCGGAAGAGATATTCCATTGGCCATCAGCAGCCATCATTCAGAACAACAATCCAATCAGCCTGCAGGGAAACCCCACATATCCAGGGGAACCCCAACAGCGTCATGGAAGAGATCATTTATAAGACTTGCCCATTCAATTTCTTTATTGAGACCACAAAGGGTCACAGTATTAAGTCAAAAAATCCAGGACTGTTCATTCCGTTGTAACAGGGCTATGCGATCACCTCCCCGAGGGTGAGAGGGGACATGATCTATTATTGTCCAATGCAGATGTGAAAATTCATGTTTTTGTTGAAGGCAATGTTTGACAATTGGAGCAGAGGACACTTGGTTACGGACCTGGGAGGCATGCTCCCCCAATCGGGTTCTCATACTTCGAGATGTCCGTCCAACATAAAACAGGGGGCAAGGGCACTGCAAAAGATATACCACATAAGACGATCCACAATCTGTATTCCATCTATGGTAAAAGGTTTGCCCCGTCCCCGGGTGATGCCATTCCATCCCTTGAAGAGTTGAAGTACAGTACGCACAAGCACCACAACAGATATGTCCAGTTAACTGTGTAGGGAGTGAGGAAGGTCGGTCCGATAAAGGGGTAGATCGGACCACCAAATCCCTAGGGGGGTGGGGGGTAGTATGGTCCCATAGGCAGACCATGTACCACCACACAACCCACTCTCTGTGGCTCAGGGTGGGAAACAGGATCACCCACCAATAGATCCACAGTCTACCTCCCTGCAATGGTAGCTGTAGAGGAGACCATCAACCCCAGTCCTGCTGGGGAACAGACAGAGCGGTACACATCCATAACACAGTAGTAGACAGACAGCAGGCCTGGAAATGCTCAGCTGTCCCCCACCATTATCTGACATTCTCCAGCAGCCAGCCTCCAGCCACTGCATCCTGCAAGGTGTTCCAGCAAGACACATACTAGCTTCAGACAGTCCACCAGCTAGTCCATGGTCCTTGAGAAGCTGCATGTACCCAGAAGGGGGAAGTCAGCATACACACCAAGCAGTTAAGTCATTGATTGGGCCACAAAAGAAAACCCACATATATCACATGAGAGAAATACTATATAGCACCACTGGGGGAACCTAGCCATGCCATGGTCACTGCTCAGTCAGGGTGAGAGTGACCGCCCAGCAGGACATGCTATGGCCACCCTGTCCGTATAGGTGGTACCGGGCACTACAATGTCCGAGCCATTGCCCTATGCCCTGTGCAGATGCGGCCAGGCCAGGCCACCCTATCCAGGCTTTTCCCACAGTACCTTGCTCCTCATTATGCACATTGGCAGGGCAATACTGGCAACAGAGCTAGCAGTGTGGGCTGTGGAGGGTGTTGGCAGCCACCACACACTGGATAGACAGACACACACTCCCCACACCTATGCCAGCATTCTGCAACTATAGAGGTGTTGGGCAGCCCAGGCCACCACACCAGTCCTGTGCACAGGGCAGGCATGGCTATGGTATGCAGTACTGTAGGAATCACTCCCCAGGTTGGTAAACACTGTCAGACAAAAGACCTGTAGCACACTCCACAGACATCAGAAAGGTTGCTATGATGCAGCTCACTCAAAATATTGTACTTAACCTAGGAATTGCTATCTGCCAGTAATCATAGCAACCTCTTTAAAGATGTGTACCATATTCCCAGGCTTAGGGTGGCATTACTAAAGTATGCAAGTGCTAGTATTGGGAGATGCACGCAGAGCCCAAAGTCCTGCCTCTCCAGGAGACTTTGGATAATGGGGCCTGTGGGTGTGGGTGTGTCTGCCCCTGTTGGCTGCTGCTCTATGGCAGAGGTTCCCAACTCCAGTCCTGCGGTGCCAAACACTGTTTGGGTTTTCATGCTGTCCCTCATGAATATGCATGAGATACATCTGCATACCATGGGGGTGGCGCATAGAAATGCAGCACAGGCATCTTTATCAGAGGCAGCATGGAACCGGAATGGTGTTTGGCCCTCCAGGACTGCATTTGGAAGACTCTGCTCTAGGTAATGTGCATGTATATGGTGTCCGTGCTCTGTAGGGTAAAATGTGGGTGTCTTGGGCATGTTTACGTCATCTGCAATAAAGGTGCTGTCTGTATTAGCACGTTATAGTAGTGGGTAAAAGATTTGGACTGGGTTGGCAGGAACCACAGCTGGGACTTGAACCTGTGACCCTCTGCTTCTGAATACACTGGTTTTGTGCACTGCACCACCTTGTTGCCACAAAGTCTGTACATTCCTTGGTGATACCATGACTGTTCGTCAGACAGGGCCCGTCTGTTGCAGTACATGGCACCCACCTACACAGGGCTAGGCCACGGTCTGCTCTGGGCAGCTGCCACTGCCCCCTCCACCACCAGTATCCCTCAGCCACCATGCTGACATGCCCTTCTGCTGGTGGAGCTGGTGGTGCACAGTCTCAGGCCATCCAGTGTGCAGGTAGGCGGCTGCCTATGATGTTGGTTCTGGGGTAGGGGTGCCTGCATAGACGTCCACGCTCCCCCCCAGCCCCGCCTGCCAATGTTCCGTGCCCTTGGGGGTTGCTGTTGGGTACTATCCCCTGTGACACTTTGGGAAACACACTCGTGCCCATGTTGGGCTTTCAGCAGTTGCTGTCTGGCTGCTCCGCTGTTTCAGCATTCGTATGAGCCACCTAGGCATCACCCTAGTCCGCACTGTGGCCCAGCTCCACCACAGCATGTGCCGCCTGCGGCCCTCTGTATCCCCTTCTCCGGCATCTGTCCAGTTGCCGTTCCGACATGCCCGCCATGATGTTGCGGGACATGTGCACGCCATAGGAACCCTGTCCGATGGTGGGGATAACCCTGAGCAGCGCTATTTCACTGTGGGCCCTTTCACCTTCTATGGGGACGGAGTATAGACCCTTCCACGATTTATATCTGTTCTATGGAGCTTACTCGGGCGGGGGGGGGGGAGGGGTTGATGTTTCTCATTGATACCACTATTGGCCAGCTTGGTTATTGTTTTTTTCCAGTTTGTTGGGGTCATTTTCAGTGTTTCTGTGCCCTTTTGTTCTGTGCACATATATCACACTTATCACTTTTTTTTGGTTTCCCTGCCTGACATTGAAATGGTTTCTCTCCCCTGTAATGTGCATTTAACGGCAGGTTTTCATTCGCGTTGGAATTCAGCTCTGAAAATCAGTGCGTTAGTGTGAAGGGAGCCTCTCCCCGCCCACTCTCCGCCCACTGACCCCTCTTCTCTCCGCCCTCTCTCCACCTTCTGCGGTGTTTTACCACGCCGCGGGGCATTACGATCGTTAGTGCATCATAACGCACGTTATGTAACGTTAACGATCGTTAGCGCATCATAACGCGCGTTATGATGCGCTAACGATCATTAACGTTACATAACGCGCGTTATGTACGATTACCGCAGTTTAGTAAACATACCCCTTAGAGAGCTAAACACATTTTTAAACATTAGTGAGACCTGTTCTTCCAGGGAGAGAGATCACTTACTATTCCTGAGATCTTTCTCTTGTGCAGCCTTCTTCATTGCCTCCTTCCCACCTGCCTCTTGGTTTCCCAGGGAAAAGACAGGGGAGGGCTTGAGTAAAAGGTAGTGGGGGGAACAAACAGATTCAAGTTACCTTTTTTGTAACTAGTGGGAATGCTTTGTCATCTTCCCTTGGATCAGTCACTGGGCAAGCCATCTTTGAAATCAAAGCAGCTTATCAACCACAGTCCTGGGGCCTATGAGTACTACAACTGTATAACAACAGGCAACTTAAGGCTCGCAGACTTGAACTTACAAGCCATTGCATTACATATTTAGATGGAGGTTTACCAGTACTATTACAGTCTTACATGATCAGACATTGTGGCATATCTGCTGAGGTGATCCACAGGGTCCAGTAACCTCTCTCTAGCAAGATCAGGATTAACTGGTTATGGTAACGTACTTCAGCAGGAGTCTCTGGAATCAGACTGGTAGCCTAAATGCAGACAATTATTTGATTTAGTAGCTCAAATAACTGCATCTTGCATCAACAGTGTTGGTATGGGTGATGACTAATCAGTGGGGGGGAGGGGAAAAAGAAAGGATTTAGGATATGCCTTGTTTAAATGTACTTTCTGCAAACATCATTTCATTAGATCAGTGGTTCCGAAACCCATCCTAGGGACCCCCAGCCAGTCAGGTTTTCAGGATATCCACAATGAATATTCTTGCGAGAGATTCACATACACTGCCTACACTGCATGCAAATTTCTTTCATGCATATATATTAAGGATATCCTGAAAGCCTGACTGACTAGAGGTTGCTCAGGACAGGTATGGGAGCCACTGCACTAGAACATTCAATTTTGTGGTGTAATTTAATAAAGCAACAGACTTTTCTCCCCCTACCTGTATGTCTACAAGTTTTTTCTTTATGAGGGGAGGGACAAGCTGGGCAGGAATGTGAGTGCTCAAGTACGTACTCAGAACTGTGCAGCGGTGGCCAGGAAAGCAAATAGAATGCTAGGAATCATAAGGAAAGGAAGGAAGAATAAAACAAAGGATATTAAAATGACTCTATAGTTCCATGGTGCGAACACACCTTGAATATTGTGTGCAATTCTGGTCACCATATCTTAAAAAGGATATAGCCTTATTAGAAAAGGTACAGAGAAGAGCCACCAAAATGGTAAAAAGGGGATGGAAGGATACTCCTATGAAGAGAGGTTAAAAAGGTTAGGGTTCTTCAACCTGAAAAAGAGGTGGCTGAGGGGAGATATGATAGAGATCTATAAATTAATGAATGGAGTGGAATGGATAAACATAGATCAGTTGTTTACTCCATCAAAAAGTGGAAAGACTAGGGGCCACGCAATGAAGTTACCATGCAACTCATTTAGGATTAATAAGAGAAAATATCTTGTCACATAACGCGTAATCAAACTCTGGAATTTGTTACCGGAGAATGTAGTAAAAGCTGTTAGTGTAGCCGGGTTTAAAAAAGTTTGGACAAGTTCCTAGACGAAAGGTCCATAAAGCATTATTAAAGAGGTCCTGGGAAATCCACAGCTTGCCCCAGGACAAGCATTGTGGAATCTGTGTGCCTTTTTGGGTACCTGCCAGGTATGTGTGAGCTGGATTGGTCACTGTTGGAAACAGGATACTGGGCTTGATGGACCTTGGTCTGACCCAGTATGGCATTTCTTATGTTCTTATAACCTGTTGCCTTTTCAGTTCAATCCTCACTGCATTAGGAGTATTAGTTTCTAAGACTCCCCTGTAGCATATATCTTTACTGAAGAATTGCTATAACTAGCCATAACAAGCCACAGCGACTTTACTAATGTTCCTGCAATCAAGCTCCAGTTCTCTGTACAAGTTTTAATCACCTGCAGACTTTACACATTTTTTTTCTATGTTTGAAAACAGCAGGAGGTGGTTTAGGAGGTTCTTAAAAAATGCTTACTCAACTCCTTTGGTCTTTCTATAACAGTTCAACATACTCCAACCTCCTGTGCACAAAATCTTTTCCATAACTCATGTCATCCATGTGAACTTTCACCAACCTTCTGTAAATTGCATATGTCCCATATTTTTAACATCTGTCTAAATAGCTGTGCCATGAGCTCTCCTGAACTTCAAGTATGGCCCTGTCCTTATAAATAACCTGGAAAAAAGGGGGAGCAGGGCTAAATATTATTTTTGGAAGTCAACAGCACTTTATTTTCTAATGTTAGCCCACATGACTGTTAAGTATGAAACTTAAATAAATGATCACTGACTTAAAATGACTTTTCTATCTTTCCTACGTTTGGTTATGCTTATTTTCTTTGGGAACCAGTTCCATATACAGCTCAGCAGATTCAGACAAACTAATGTACGTGCTAACTATAGGGGCAGGTTTACTAAAGGTTAGCAAGCACTAAAAATATTAGTGCATCGTAAGTGCCATCATAGCCCATTTTATTCCCATGGGCACAGGGGCAATTAGCACACTGATGTCCGTTAGTGCACGCTATCCTTTAGTAAACACGCCCCTAGGCATGCTATGATGAATTAACATACTAAAAACACTTAGAAATGTCACTCAGGTTCAAATGAGGGCAGACTCGGGTGTAAAACCAGGAAAAATTTATTCCCAGAAGGAAGGTGAAGCATGGAATAGTTTTTCCATGGAGGTGGTGGTGACAAATACAGTATCATTCAAGAAAGCATGGGATAAGCACAGAGCATCTATGGTGGTAAAGGAGCGATATTACGTAAAGCTGGAAATCAAGTGATGTCTATAGCATAGAGGCAACTTTCAATAAGATTGGGGGTACTAAGCTTAAAATCAATTACCCCTCTCTGAAGACACAACAGTTTGCTCGGTACTGGAGGTGGTTAAACACCCACAGAATTGGCTCTTAAGGTCTATGATATTGCAACAAGTCCTTCTTTGACTTCATGTTCGGTGTGTGAAAATGATCGGTGTAGGAGAGCCCTAAAATTTCTCTGTTCCTTGGTTTTATTCAGCTCATCAAACTTTAGATACCTTCCAAAGGGGAGTGTCCAAACAGCCACTACAGCTCTTCCCTGACATCAGTGACTGAGTGTCTGCTGAGTAGGGGTGTGAATTCATGAGCATGTATTCAGTTAATTTGGGCACCTACAATTTAAAAGTGCATTCAGATCAATTGTTTGTATATATACCTATGAATTAATGAGCATAGAATCAATTTGCACACTTAAAAAAAGTTTTAGCATGCATGCAATGCTGTAGACAGACCAAACCTATGAAACAAACACATAAAATGACCAAAAATCAGGAAACATGTTTTAAATTGAGAGCAAATCAACTTTTGTTTTTGGCTGTGCATTGCCCTTTTGTGGAGACACATAAAGGTACATTTTAGAAAGGTTGTTTATGTGCTTACAGCAACGTCCAAGCGAAAACGTCTGCAAATCTATGTCAGTTTTAGATGAGAGGGTGGGCACATGTAAATCCGATGTAAAACCGACATATCTTTGCCCCTAACTTTGGAAGTGAGTTTTATATCCAAGGAAGTGCAGCAATGTACAGGGATGGGCATCCACGTGAAGTGGCTGAAGTCATTTTACAAAGATACACGTGGGAAAAATAAGTGGTGGAAACATGGCAAGAGCAGATAAAGAAATAGAAAAAGAGATGTGTGGTGCAGATAGCACACTGCCACCCCACCCTGCCCTATGGACCTGGAAAAGGCTTAGGGGTATGTTTACTAAACTGCGTTAGTGCGATTCGCGTTAGGAGCCGCGGTAGAGACAGAAACCCCAAATAAGGACATGGACGGTACATCGTTTCCGAGAACGCGCCGAGAACGCGCGTTACAAGGCGCCATAAATGAACGAGCGCTACAGGGCACGTTACCGCATGTTAATCTTAAGAAGGCACGCAGGCATACAAGCACAGTAACAGAGCTGTAGCACAATGGTTACAACACTGACTGATGGTACAGGGGTCATGGGTTTGATTCCCCAGTGGGCCTAATATATAAGACTGGCTGAGGCAGCACCCTTTACATTTAAGTAGTGATTGTTGAGGCATGTTGATATATATTTGTAGAGCGGTATATTAAATCAATAAACATAAACATGTGACGTGTATTTTAATTAGTGCTGCCAGCAAACACACCCTCACGGTGTGTTCCGCATAAGGCACCCCATAACGCACTCCATAGGTCACATTATAAAGTGTACTGTCCACCAAGGCACCCTATAATGTCCCCTATAGGACACCTTATAAGGCCGTGAACAAAGCCCTGGCTGGCTGCAGAAGAACTGCACGTCACCACACAAACTGTCTGCTGTGGTTACCAGGATAGGGGTAACCCACCCGTACCCATGATGCACTGCACATGCAAATCAGCAGACGAGAGATGGGAACAAGATTGGGTATGCACCCCCACAGCACCTCGGCCTTGTAGGGGGAACAGACCGTGTATGGCACTGCCACAGACAGTCACATTGTGCGGGTACTGTGCCCACCCTGAGGTTGAGGTGGGGCGCCCAGCACCAGGTCCACAGCACCTTTCATGGCTGAAATACACCATGCTGCAGGTCCCCATCAGTGTGTGATAGGTAGTTCAGTTAAACACACCTAGGATACATCTGTTTCCTACTGTATGTCTCAGTCATGTCTAGTCCCTATGGGCGATGCGGCTCCCAGAATAGTGCATATCATGTGTTGGTGCCATCGTCACCTACTGTAGGTGAAGGGGGGGGGGTGTATGGACCCATAGGCAGATTATGTACCACCACACAACCCACCCTCTGGGGCTCAGGATCACCCACCAATAGATCCACAGTCTACCTCCCTGCAATGGCAGCAGTACAGGGGACCAGCAATCCCAGTCCTGCTGGGAAACAGACAGAGCAGTACACGTCCATAACACAATAGCAGACAAAGAGCAGGCCTGGAAATGCTCAGCTGCCCCCCACCATTATCTGACATTCTCCAGCAGCAAGCCTTCAGCCGCTGCACTCTGCAAGGTGTTCCAGCAAGACACATACTAGCTGCAGACAGTCCGCCAGCTAGTCCATGGTCCTGGAGGAGATGAATGTACCCAGAACGGGGATATCAGCATACACACCAAGCAGATAAGTCAGTGATTGGGCCCCAAAAGGAAACCCATAAATATCACATAAGAGAAACGCTATATAGCACTATGGGGGAACCTAGCCATGCCATGGTCACTGCTCAGGCAGGGTGAGAGTGACCTCCCAGCAGGACATGCTATGGCCACCCTGTCCATGCAGGTGGTGGCCAGGCACTACAATGTCCGAGCCATTGCCCTATGCCGTGTGCAGATACATCCAGGCCAGGCCACCCTATCCAGGCTATTCCCACAGTACCTTGCTCCTCATTATGCACATTGGCAGGCCAATACTGGCAACAGTGCTAGCAGTGTGGGCTGTGGAGGGTGTTGGCAGCCACCACACACTGGATAGACAGACACACACTCCCCACACCTATGCCAGCATTGTGCAACTATAGAGGTGTTGGGCAGCCCAGGCCACCACACAGGTCCTGGGCACAGTGCAGGCATGGCTATGGTACGCAATACTGTAGGAGTCACTCCCCAGGTT
This sequence comes from Ichthyophis bannanicus, assembly GCA_033557465.1. Taxonomy (NCBI): domain Eukaryota; kingdom Metazoa; phylum Chordata; class Amphibia; order Gymnophiona; family Ichthyophiidae; genus Ichthyophis; species Ichthyophis bannanicus. The sequence continues at coordinate 520,837,637 of CM066036.1, read as the reverse complement.
GGTAAACACTGTCAGACACAAGACCTGTAGCACACTCCACAAACATCAGAAAGATTGCTATGATGAAGCTCACTCAGAAAAGTGTACTTAACCTAGGAATTGCTATCTGCCAGTATTCATAGCAACCTTTTGATAGATGTGTACCATATTCCCCGGTTTAGGGTGGCATTACTAAGGTATGCAAGTGCTAGTATTGGGAGATGCACGCAGAGCCCAAAGTCCTGCCTCTCCAGGAGGCTTTTGCTAATGGGGCCTGTGGGTGTGGGTGTGTCTGCCCCTGTTGGCTGCTGCTTTACGGCAGAGGTTCCCAACTCCAGTCCTGCGGTGCCAAACACTGTTCAGGTTTTCATGCTGTCCCTCATGAATATGCATGAGATACATCTGCATACCATGGGTGTGGCGCATAGAAATGCAGCACAGGCATCTTTATCAGAGGCAGCATGGAACCGGAATGGTGTTTGGCCCTCCAGGACTGCATTTTGGAGGCTCTGCTCTAGGTAATGTGCATGTTTATGGTGTCTGTGCTCTGTAGGGTAAAATGTATGTGTCTTGGGCATGTGTACATCATCTGCAATAAAGGTGCTATCTGTATTAGCACGTTGTAGTAGTGGGTAAAATATGGGGACTGGGTTGGCGGGAACCACAGCTGGGACGTGAACCTATGACCCTGTGCTTCTAAATACACTGGTCTGGTGCACTGCACCACCTTGTTGTCACAGAGTCAGTGCATTCCTTGGTGATACCAGACAGGGCCCATCTGTTGCAGTACACGGCACCCACCTACACAGGGCTAGGCCACGGTCTGCTCTGGTCAGCTGCCACTGCCCCCTCCACCACCAGTATCCCTCAGCCACCATGCTGACATGCCCTTCTGCTGGTGGAGCTGGTGGTGCGCAGTCTCAGGCCATCCAGTGTGCAGGTAGGCGGCTGCCTATGGTGCGGGTTCTGGGGTAGGGGTGCCTGCATAGGTGTCTATGCTTCCCCCCAGCACCGCCTGCCAATGTTCCGTGCCCTTAGGGGTAGCTGCTGGGTACTATCCCCTGTGACACTGTGGGAAACACAGTCGTGCCCATGTTGGGCCTTCAGCAGTTGCTATCTGGCTGCTCTGCTGCTTCAGCATTCGTATGGGCCACCTAGGCATCGCCCTAGTCCGCACTGTGGCTCAGCTGCACCACAGCATGTGCCGCCTGCGGCCCTCTGTATCCCCTTCTTTGGCATCTGTCCAGTTGCCGTTCTGACATGCCCGCCCTGATGTTGTGGGACATGTGCTTGTCATAGGAACCCTGTCCGATGGTGGGGAAATCCCTGAGCAACGCTATTTCACTGTGGGCTCATTCACCTTGTATGTGGACGAATTATAGACCCTTCCACGATTTATATCTGTTCTATGGAGCTTACTCGGGGGGGGAGGGGTTGATGTTTCTCATTGATACCACTATTGGCCAGCTTGGTTATGTTTTTTTTCCAGTTTGTTGGGATCATTTTCAGTGTTTATGTGCCCTTTTGTTATGTGCACATGTATCACACTTATCACTTTTTTTAGGTTTCCCTGCCTGGGCTGTACATTGCTGACACTGAAATAGTTTCTCTCCCCTGTAATGTGCATTTAACGGCAGGTTTTCATTCGCGTTTGAATTGAGCTCTTCAGATCAGCACGTTAGTGTGAAGGGAGCCTCTCCCCGCCCACTCTCCGCCCATTGACCCCTTCTCTCCGCCCTCTCTCCACCTTCTGAGGTGTTTTACCGCGCCGCGGGGCATTACGATCGTTAGCGCATCATAACGCACGTTATGTAACGTTAACGATCGTAAGCGCAGCATAACGTGCGTTATGCTGTGCTTACGATTGTTAACGTTACATAACGCGCGTTATTCGCGATTACTGCAGTTTAGTAAACATACCCCTTAGTTATTTTGAAAAGCTTGGGAGAAAAATGTGCTTTCAAGGAAGCTTTAATATTGTAAGTAAAGTTTCAAGATGGATATGTGAGAGCAATATGTTCCATAGATATGGAGCCATAAAATAAAAGGCAGAATGACAAGTAGCCTCAAGACTAACTCAGCTAGGTGCAGGAAGGACTAGAAAATTATCTGCATGAGACCTAGATGTGCACATAACATTATAGCGCACAAGTAGATTAGAGAGGCAGTAAGGAAAACCAGACTGAATTATCTTGAAAAGTAGACCAAAGTGTCTTGAAAACATACATGTGTGAGTCCAGGGGCGGCTCAAGGCAATCTGCTGCCTGAGATGAAGAATGAGATGGCGCCCCCCTCACTTTAGAGGGGGACGGGGCTTTTTCAGAAATCCAATCAGAGACTGAACCAAACCAAAAAGCCGACTAGATTATATGGAGGAAATGCACGATGTTTGCACACAGGGCCATAACGAGCTGCAATCGCGTGCTGTGCGATTTGCAGCTTGGGCACACGCCACCCCTCTCCCCCGCAATACCTCTGTCCAGCGCTGCCTGCTCTTTCTCTGCTGCTGCCGCCGCCCTGTGTTTTTTTCACGGTGGTGCCGGCAGCAGGGAAAGAGCAGGTAGCGCTGGATGGAGGTATGGGGATGAGGGGGGGGGGGCATGCACCCGATCTGAAAGGTGCCAGCACTTTACGCAGATCTGTCCTCCCTGCTTTGACATCGTGTCAGAGGAGGGAGGGACAATACCTGCTTAGCGCGCTGAGAAAAGGTTTGGGGGCGCATTTTGACTACCTGCTATTGTCCTGCCAGTGGTGGCAGGGCAACAGCAGACAGCCAAAATGCGCTCCCAAGCCTTTGCGCTCTGTGCAGCTGCACTGCTTGCAAAGGGCTAGGTACAGTCCTGCTTGCACACCAAGGAGCTAAAAGACAGCAAAAACCAACAGCACAATTCATAAAACTAAATTATAACTCATTTTTATTTTGTTGTTATAAACTGTGTTATGGTTCTTGCTTTTTCTTTTTCAACATATAATTTGCATCCGCAGTAGGTGCAGAGCAGAACCGGGACATTCACCCGCAGAACTCAATATTTAAAAAAAAAAAATCTGATTCTGATCATCTCACTAACAACAACAAAACCACTATTCTCCAGTACCAGGCATATTGTGAACTAATACAAAACCCTTCAACAAAAAGCAAACCTACCATACCATATCAGCACAAACTTCCAAAACTCACATAAGGAGCCCATCCAAAAAAAGCATCACTGTAAATATTACAGTGGGCCCTGGAACATCCATACACCTATTTGAAAAGCTGAACAAGTCAAATTACTACAGTACAGTATACAATAGATCTTTATGTACAAACGCCATGTTAACAGAACACCTGACCTCAGTCACACACTCACAACATCGACCCTCTCCAAGTACAGAATAAGTAACCTCAATCTAAAGTAAAAATAAAAATATGTAGACAAAATTTAAACTGAAACCCCAAGAAGCCAGAATCCACATGCAATGCAACATCAGATAAATAAGAGAAGCAGTTCTCCAATACTGTGTAAAATATAAAAATAACACAAAGTCCAATCACTAAAATTAAATAAAATTATTTTTTCTACCTTTGTTGTCTGACCATTTTATTCTCTGATCATGCTGGTCCTGATCTGAGGCTTCTGCTTTCCTGTCTTCTCTTAGCTCTTTTTCTGTGGTCTATGGTCCATGATCCATCTGCCATTTCTTATCTCTTCTTTTGTTTTCTTCACTTCCTTCCATCAGCCCATTTCCAGTTCCAGTAACCATCCCCAGTATCAGCCCCCTTTCCAGTCCTCCCCTCCCAGTACCTTCCAATGTCAACCGCCTTGCATTCCCACGACTACAACTGGTGTCCATTCCCTTCCAGTCCTCCTCCTTCCCCACTGTCCAGCCCCTTCTAGTCCAAATACCACCCCAGATATCAACTCACGTCCACTCTCAGTGCCACCCCCCCCAGTCAGCTCTCTTACAACCTCCTCCCCATTACCCAGCCACCTACCACTCCCATCCCCAAGTGTCAGCTCCCTTCCAGTTCCCCTTCAGTACATCCCAGGTGTCAGCTCCCTTCCTGCCCCCTCCTTCCCCTGGCAGACCCTCTCAGGATCTGCTCCCTTCCAGACCTATTCTGCTATCCCCCCACATCAGTCCATTTGTAGCCCTAGCCCCTAGTTTTCTTCCAGGGCCAGCAGTACTCTCCTCCCCTCCCCTCCACCATTAGCCCAGTTCCTGTCCCAGCCCATCGTCCTTATCAACCCACTCCAGTCCTAGCCCCCCAATCAGCCCATTACCAGTCCTAAGTCATTTCTAGTGCTAGCCCCCATCTGCCCATTACCAGTTGTAACCCCCCCCCCAATAAGTCCATTTTCAGTCCTAGCCCCCCAATCAGCCCATTTCCTGTCCTAGTCCCCCTAATCAGCCCTTTTCCAGGCCTAACCCCACCAATCAGCCCTTTTCCAGGCCTAACCCCACCAATCAGCCCATTACCAGTCCTAGCCCCCCTCCCGATCAGCCCATTTCCAGGTCTAACTCCCCATCAGCCCATTTCCAGTCCTAGCCCCCCATAGCCCATTACCAGTCCTAACCCCCCCATCAGCCCATTTCCAGTTCTAACCCCCCCTTCAGCCTGTTTCCAGTCCTAGCCCCACCCCAATAGCCCATTACCAGTCTTAGCCCCCTCCCAATCAGCCCATTTCCAGTCCTAACCCTCCATCAGCCCATTTCCAGTCCTATCCCCCATAGCCCATTACCAGTCCTAACCCCCCCCCCATCTGCCCATTTATTTATTTATTTAATTTATTTATTTAGTTTACACTTATATACCGCTACTTCCAACGATCAGCAGCGGTTTGATTACCAATTTGGGAGATGTCAAATCAGGACAGGAAAATTGGGTCATATATACATAGATTTAGGGTTAGGCACAGCATGCAGGGTTAGACACTTCAAAAGTTAGGTTTACAATATTTACATATTTACAGTCCTAGCTGCCCCATTAGCCAATTACCAGTCCTAGGCCCCCTCCCAATCAGCCCATTTCCAGTTCTAAACCCCCATCAGTCTATTTCCAGTTCTAACCCCCCCCATCAGCCCATTTTCAGTCCTAGACCCCCCCATAGCCCATTAGCAGTCCTAACCCCCCCATTAGCCCATTTCCAGTCCTAGCCCCCCATAGCCCATTACCAGTCCTAGCCCCCCTCCCGATCAGCCCATTTCCAGGTCTAACTCCCCATCAGCCCATTTCCAGTCCTAGCCCCCCATAGCCCATTACCAGTCCAACCCCCCCCATCAGCCCATTTCCAGTTGTAATCCCCCCCCCCAGCCCAGGGAAATTGAAAAAATATTTAAAAACCTTCGGGCTGAAGAAGCAGCTGCCGCTGCAGTGGCAGAATGAAGAGCGCTGCGGTCGTGGCCCTCTGCCTCCCCGGAGAGCAGAGCCACGTGAAGGGAGAGTGTTTCCCTTTCATGCCGCTCTGTTAAAGATGAGCCCGTGGTGCTGATGGAAAACAGGAAATGCTGTTTTAACATGGAATTAACTGGGGAAACTATATACATATGAAAATATGCTACAAGAGCTTAACAGGTTGAACTCATAACGGGTTTTACAGTGAGAGTTTGATTACTGCGTGTTTGCACTCTCTTGGTCATGAAGAGTTAAAGTTCTGTAATAACATATGGTGTACATTCATAATGCAGTTTTAGTGTGCATATATATATATATATATATATATGAGAAAAAGGATCTCAGAATCTATCGAGCCAGTAATCATGGGCATAAGATTTCCAAGCCCTTGATACACGCTCACTACATCAACGATCCAAAAAACTTCTTTAGTGGCATGTCTTTTTTTGATATGGGAAGGCACATTAAACTAACTCTTTCTGTTTCATTAATGGTTGAATCAGTGTGATCCGAAGATACAATTTTCACTGAGCTTTGACAAAATAAAAATATCATTCTTAGATGTCTTAGAAGCCCATTCTGAAGGTGAACATCCGGGCTAAATGCCCTTGTGGGAGCAGAATCGCAGCACAGTGGCTGGACGTCTGGGGGGTGCCCTGATTCTGGCACCCCAGATGTCCAACCATTTGCCTGGCTAACTCATGGCCATGACACTGTGGCTCCATTAATGAGACAAAATCCCCAGCCACCAGCAACAACTTTCTTTCCCCGCAACCTGACCCCCGATGTGGCCTTCCAAAGGCAGGGTCCGGCTGCCAGGAAGCTCCTTTACTCCCTCGCCCCACTGACCTGGCCCTGCGCCGCTGTTCCCCGGTGTCCAGAGGGCCTTATTCCACCTCCAGGTGGAATAAGTCCCCTGTCGATGTTGGTGACCCCGGACATACTGTGCCGATCTCAGGATCAGCCCTGTATGTCCGGGGTCGCATCCCCGCCCACCGCCTGCCGTCGCTCCTCTCTCGGCCCACCCCCGTCCAGAGTTCCCAATGTATGTGCGGGGAGCTTTGGGCAGGGGATACGGTCCTGGCATTTAGCGGGGTGGACGTCTGACCCTCACGTCCATCCCTGCTAAACGTGGTTGACAACAAGTGGTGTACTTCCATTACCCATAAAATAACAGATCAGAACACTTTTTTACACTATTGCAGTGCACACCCCTGAGTCTCTGCAATGGGTTGCCCTATTCTCAATTCATCAGATTTAGACAGAATTATTCAACTGTTACTGAATACAAGAGTCAGTCTTGTATTCTTAAAAAAGATTTTGTGTCAAGAGGTTACCCTTCTGTCATTGAATTGGCCTATAAAAGGGCCAGATTCAAAGACAGGGATTGCTTGTTACGACCTAAAACATTTGAGCATTTAAAGAAAAACAGTGAATTTATATACTTTGGGGGTTATTCCGAATGCCGAATAATGGCATTATATGTGCAGGCTGGACTTCCCACCTGCGCTCAGCTCCCCAGCCCTATTCTGCCGCCAGTGCTCTCCGCACGTACAGCGTTTCTGTGGGGAGCGCTGTATGTGGGTGGGAGGGGGCAGAGTGGGAGCAGAGCGAGGGAGTGGCCACATGCCGAGATGTACAGAGCCTATTCAGGAAAGGCCTCTGTACACACCCCGGCACCAACATGGACATCCAGCCTATTCCACCCCAATGGTGGAATAAGTGCTGGGTGCTGTGCAGTTGGTGGGCTACAGCCCCCTGTACCCCATGGCGATGCCACACTACAGCACCTGGCACCCAGCCCAGGCCCTGGGGGCCCCCACTGATGGTTGGATGGTGGTGTGCAGGTGTCACTGTAAGGCAGGGCATTCTGTGCTGCTGGCTGGACATGTCAGTGCCATGGCGATGGGAAGCCAATGCATAAGTATGCCAGCTGGAGCATTGTGTGGTGGGGATGAGCAGCCTCTGAGATGTCTCCCACCTGGGAATATGGTACATACCGGACCATCTATCTGCCTGATTCTGTAATTGCGGGTGTGTCCAGACCCCGCAGTTGCGGAATTGGGTCCAACTTGTCACATCTAAGTTTTAGGCATGTACACGGCCCAGGTATGCACAGTTTGGAATCGCCTCCACGTCACTGGTATTCCACTCTCAGCCACAGGTTACAATGGATTTTTTGAAATCATTTATCAATTTTACAAGTAGCCCCCAGGGTTAGAACAGAAAAGAGTCAGGTTTTTACAGAGGGCATCATTTAAAATAGCTGCTTAGTCCAGCTAGACAAAAGTCTCCTGTCAACCCAATGCCTTCCCCTCTGGGTCATTACTCATGTGGAGAATGCTCCATTTGTAAAATAACCTTGGACCTGGATAGTTATCAATGTCCCTGTCTAATGTACATTATTACCAAGTTTAAGTTACAATGTAAACCGCTATTAAAAAGAAACCCCTGTTAAATAAATAAATAAATAAATATGGAAGTTGTCAGTGTGTATCAAGGCATAGGACATCTTGCAATTCTAGTTATATTGTGTATGTCATACTGTACAGTGTCCATGTGGGCTATTTTATGTAGGGAAAGCCATATGTCCCTTTAGGTCATGGATGAGTGAGCATAACAGTAGATTGCAGTGTGTTTATAAGGAAGCACTGATGTTACCATATTGCTTAGAATTAGATCATACTTTCTCTAGCCTGTGATGTTTTTGCATTGATCAGATTCAATCAAGGGGCGATAGGCTCAGTCGAGACAGATTTCTTATAAAATGTGAACAAAAATGGACTTTCCATCTCAACACAGTAGCACCAAGTGGTCTTAGGGGTATGTTTACTAAAACCCCGTTAGGGTGCGCGCCGCGCTAGTGTGCGGATGCCATATAAGGAGTGGGCGTTTCAGTCAGAAAAAAGCAAAACCGGGATTAATCATGCGCTAATGTGCGCTGCGCTCATGTGCGCCACGCACATTACTGCATGAGAAACTTGCACGGGAAGCATAAGTGGCGCGCTGATGTGCAAGCACAGGAGCAGAGCCACAGTACACTGGTGAAGACACTGACCGATGGTGCAGGGATCATGGGTTCAATCCCCCACTGTGCCTAATGAAGAAGGCTGGCTGAGGCATTACCTGTTATAGGTAATAGTGCTGTAGGGGGTATTTTAATTAGTGCTGCCAGCAAACACACCCTCAAAGTATTGTAACATAAGGTGCTGCATAAGGCGCCTCATAGGGTACCCCAGAGGGCACATTCTAAAGTGCACTGTCCGCCACGGCACCCTACAATGTTTCTGAAAGGGTGGCCTATAGGGCGCCATATAGGGTTCCCTATGAGGCACAGCAAGGTCATAGGACTGTGTTTGATGGCAGCACTGTGCATTTAAACACATGGAAATCTGAAGTAGGTGTGCTAACATGCAAGGAGGAACAGCAGTGTAGCACAATGGTTAAGGCACTGACTGCTGATACAGGGGTCATGAGTTTGCTCCCCAGTGTGCCTAATACATAAGGCTGGCTGAGGCATCAGCTTTGCAATGTATGTATTGTTTCCTGCAGCACTTCATTTGTATTTTATTAATTGCTGCCAGCAAACACGCCCTCACGTGCCGTAACTGAAGGTGCCGCATAAGGCGCCCTATAAGGCACTCCATAGGGCACATTATAAAGTGCACTGTCCGCCACGGCACCCTAAAATGTCCCCTATAGGGCACCCTATAAGTCGCTCCACAGGATAACATATAGTGCACCTTATATGGACGGTAACCATAAGGTGCCCTATAGGGAGCCCTCTGAGACACCTTATGGGTACAGTATGCAGAGAGTGTTTTTGCTGGCAGCAATAATGTACATTAAAAAGAGATAATGCTTTGGGCAGCCCTATCAAATAACCCCACTGTGGGTTTGAACCCATGACTTCTGGCTCCACAGGCAGTGAAGTAACCAGTGGGCTACAGCTCTATTGCTGCTAACAAGCCCCTGGCTGGCTGTAGAGGGACTGCATGTCACCACACAGACAGTCTGCTGTGGTCACCAGGATAGGGTTAGGCCACCCATACCCATGATGCACTGCACATGCAAATCAGCTGTCCACAGATGAACACAAGATGGGGTATGCACCTGGGCCTGGTAGGGGGAACTGACCATGTCCACCCCCACAGCACCTCGGCCTGGTAGGGGGTACTGACCATGTGTGTTACTGGCACAGAGTAGCTACATACCATCACATTGTGCGGGTACTGTGCTCACCCTGAGTGTGCGGTGGGGCGCCCAGCACCAGGTCCACAGCACCTTCCATGGCAGAAATAGGCCATGCTGCAGGTCCCCAGCAGTGCTAATGTGTGAGATAGGTAGTTTCTGCAGAAACACCTTGGGCTGAGGGTGGCTAAACATGGTCTCCCATCAATAGATGCACATTATACCTCCCAGCAATGGTGACAGTAGCAGGGACCATCAACCCCAGTCCTGCTGGGGAACAGACAGAGCACTACACATCCATAATACTAATGGCAGACAGACATTAGGCCTGGATATGCTAAGCTGCACCCCACCACTATCTGATATTTTCCTACAGCAAGCCTTCAGCTGCTGCACCCTACAAGGCACTCCATCAAGACATATACCAGCTGCAAACAGTCTGCTAGCTAGTCCATGTTCCCGGTGGAAATGCATGCACCCAGAACTGGGATGTCAGCATACACAACAAGCAGATAAGTCAGTGACTGGGCTCCAAAAGGAAAACCATAAATATCACATGAAAGAAATACTATATAGCACTATGGGGGTGCCTAGCCATGCTGTGGTCACTGCACAGTCAGGGTGAGAGTGATCTCCCAGCAGGACATTCTGAGGCCACCCTGTCTGTGTAGGTGGTGGCTGGGCACTAAAATGTCCCAGCCAGTGCCCTATGCCCTGTGCAGATGCAACCTGGCCAGGCCACCCTGTCCGGGCTATACCCATGGTACCTTGCTCCTCATTATGCACATTGGCAGGCCAATACTGGCAACAGTGCTGGCAGTGTGGGCTGTGGAGGGTGTTTGCAGCCACCACACACTGGATAGACAGACAGACACCCCCACACCTATGCCAGCATTGTGCTACTATAGAGGGGTTTAGCAGCCCTGGCCACCACACCAGTCCTGGGCACAGTACAGGCATGGATATGGTACGCAATACTGTTGGGGGTCACTCCCCAGGGTGGTAAACACTGTCAGAGACAAGACCTGAAGCACACTCCACAGACATCAGAAAGATTGTTATGATGGAGCTCAATGAGCAAACTGTGCTTAACGTAGGAATTGCTATCTGCCAGTAATCATAGGAAACGTTTGATAGCTGTGTACGGTATACCCAGGTGTAGGGTGGCATTGCTAAGGTATGCAAGTGCTAGTATTGGGAGATGCACGCAGGGCCCAATGTCCTGCCTCTCCAGGAGGCATTGGCTAATGGGGCCTGTGGGTGTGGATGTGGGTGTGTCTGCCCCTGTTGGCTGCTGCTTTACGGCAGAGGTTCCCAACTCCAGTCCTGGTGTGGCAAACACTGTTCGGGTTTTCATGCTGTCCCTCATGAATATGCATGAGATACATCTGCATACCATGGGGGTGGTGCATAGATATGCAGCACAGTCATCTTTATTAGAGGCAGCATGGAACCTGAATGGTGTTTGGCCCTCCAGGACTGCATTTGGGAGACTCTGCTCTAGGTAATGCGCCTGTTTATGGTGTCTGTGCTCTGTAGGGTAAAATATAGGCATATTAACCATGCGTATGTTCTCTGCAATAAAGGTTTGTCCTTACTATCACGGTTTAGTTGTGGGAAAAATAGGTGGACTGAATTGGCATTAGCCCCAGCTGGGCTTTGAACCTGTGACTTTCTATTCTTGCACACACTGTCTGTGTGCACTGCACCACCGTGTTGCCACAGATATGCTGCATTCCCTGGGGAGTCCATGACTGTACATCCGACAGGGCCTGTTTGTTGCAGTGCACGGCAGCCACCTGGACAGGGCTAGGCCATGGTCTGCTGTGGCCACCAGCTGCTGCCACCTCCACCACCAGTACCGCTCCATCCTTAGATTGGAGACAGCATAAACCCTGAAGGATTTGTGGCCCTCCAGGACTGCATTTGGGGGAATCTGCTCTAGGTAATGTGCATGTTTCTGGTGTCTGTGCTCTGTAGGGTAAAATAGAGGTGTTTGAGCCATGCTTATGTTCTCTGCAATAAAGGTTCGTCTTTACTATCACGATATAGTTGTGGGTAAAATATGGGGACTGGATTGGCAGGAGCCCCAGCTGGGGCTTGAACCTGTGACCTTCTGTCTACAAACACGCTGGTTGTGTGCACTGCACCACCGTGTTGCCACAGAGACAGTGTATTCCCTGATGATACCATGACTGTTTGTCCGGCAGGGCCTGTCTGTTGCAGTGCATTGCACCCACCTACACAGGGCTAGGCCATGGTCTGCTCTGGGCAGCTGCCACTGCCCCCTCCACCTCCAGTACCCCTGTGCCATCCTGCTGACATGCCCTTCTGCTGGTGGTGCTGGTGGTACGCAGTCTCAGGCCATCCTGTGTGCGGGTAGGCGGCTGCCTATGGTGCGGGTTCTGGGGTAGGGGCGCTTGCACATTTGTCCACACGTCCCCCAATCACCGCCTGCCAATGTTCTGTGCCCTTGGGGGTACCTGCTGGGTACTATCCCCTGTGACACTGTGATAAACACTCTCGTGCCCATGTTGGGCTCTCATCAGTTGCTGTCTGGCTGCTGTTCAGTTTCAGCATTCCTAGGTGCCATCTAGGCATCTGCCTAGTCCGCACTGTGCCCCAGCTGCACCACAGCATGTGCCGCCTGCAGCCCTCTGTATCCCCTTTCCCAGCATCTGTCCAATGCCCATTCCGACCTGCCCGCCCTGCTGTTGTGGAAATGTGCATGCCATAGGTAACCTGTCCAATGGAGAGGGAAACCCTGATCAGTGCTATTTCACTGTGGGATCATTCACCTTGTATGGGGACGGAGCGTAGACCCTTCTAAAATTCATATTTATTTTTTGCGGCTTTCTTGGGAGTGTTTTTTGATGTTTCCCATTACTATCACTATTGCCCAGCTTGATTATAATTTTTTAGATTTTGTTGGGGTCATTTTCAATGTTTATTTGCACTTTTGTACCGTGCACATGTATCACACTTATCACTGTTTTGTAGGTTTCCCTGGTTTTGCTGTACATTGCTGACAGAAATGGTTTCTCTTCCCTTTAAATCGGCTCTACCGCGAGGATTTCACTTGCGGTATTTTTTGGCTTGAATTTCAGCCCCGCTCGTGTGCGGGGAGCCTCTCCCCTCCCACTCTCCACCCATTGACCCCTTCTCTCCGCGCCTGGGGAGCCTTCCTCCGTCCTCCGGGAGCCTTTCCACGCCTCTATCGCACATCAGCGTGCCGCGCACATGAGCGGGCACTTTAGTGCGGTACCTTAGCGCACGCTAATGTGCGCCGCGCACATGAGCGCAGTTTAGTAAACATACCCCTTAATCTTCAGATAGATTGGAATTTATGACTCGTATATGGTTTTTCCGTTTTACTGTTTCCCTCTTTGATGGGTTGGTGGGTGTTTTTTTATAATAACCATAACAGTGATATATTTTGATGCCCTTGGAATCGATTGGTTTGTGAGTTCTTTGCCATTGATCTTGTACATAAGAACATAAGATATGCCATACTGGGTCAGACCAAGGTCCATCAAGCCCAGTATCCTGTTTTCAACAGTGGCCAAACTAGGTCATAAATACCTAGTAGTCTCCCCAAAAGATACAGGTTCCACAATGCTTGTATTGGGTCAAGCAGTGATATCCTGGGTCCCTTTTAATAATGGTTTATGGACCTTTCCTCCAGGAACTTGTCCAAACCTTTTTTAAATCCAGCTACTCTAACAGCTTTTACTACCTCCTCCGGTAACAAATTCCAGAGTTTGATTACATGTTGAGTGAAAAAATATTTTCTCTTATTAGTCTTAAATAGGTTACCCTGTAGCTTCATTGCATGTCCCCTAGTCTTTTTATATTCTGATGATGTAAACAATCGATTTACGTTTACCCGTTCCACTCCATTCATTAATTTATAGACCTCTATCATATGTATTGTCGCCCCCTCCTGGCCAGGTAGATGACTGGCAGCAGGTGAGGTCGCCTTTTAGCCTTAAGACAAGACTCCCTGCAATGGCTGCCAGAAGGGCTGATGGGAATCGTAGTTTATCCTAAAGCAAAGGAGTTGTGATCCGAGGGTTTAGGCACAAGACAGAGAATATTTCTTTTAATGTAATCAGGGTTTCTTCATACACAGGAGGCGTGAGGCATAAAGTATGGAAAGGATTTTTAATCCACGGTACTGCTTCAAAACAACAGGAACAAATTATGCTTTGCAATGTAACTTCCAACAGAAATAGGCATCACTTTGCTTGAGAAATCAAATTGGCACTTTCAGAACTTTAAACAGATAAATGCTTTCTTCTTAGACAGGAACAACTTCTTGTTGTCCAAACAAAACTTTTAAATGTTCCTTAAACATGTAACTTAGCTTTTCACTTTGTCAGCACAGTCAGCTGTTTCTTGCAATTTGTGACGTCTTCACAAATTAACGTGCTTCCTGAGCATGGCACAGCTATAATGGCTTTTCTAGGATTCTTCATCGTCAGAGTTAAAACACATAGTACACTGACAATCCATAATGCTATTATCCACATTCGTTGTGTCCATTTCTTCCTCTCTATCACCCTCACTTATGGCATAAGGTATCTGCACAGAGAGCTGAGTATTTTCCTTCTTTATTAAATCACTTAGCCTTCTCAGTAAAGTCTGCTTCTGCAGCAACTCGTCTGTTAGCTGAGCTACGTGCTGATCAGACCAGCTGTCTGTCTTTTCCCTGGGACTCTGGCTATGCTTAAACTTAGCTTTCTCTCCTATGGGTAATTCTCTGGGGCTTTTCCTCTGTAGGCATTGAGAAGGACAGACTTGCCTTGGTTCTGAGGTATTTAGGGATTCCCTCCGTCCTGCAAACCAGTCATGCTTTTCTTCAAGTGCAGACCTTCCGTTTGCTGACACCAGCCTCTCATTCCCAGCTGTGTCTGGCAATCTCTCATCAATCTCCTCTTCACAGCAAATAGTATTTCTCACACTCTGTCTCTCAGGCTCTGCAAACACTCTCGTACTTGCTCTGCCTCCTGGACTCCGTGTTGGCCCCTCTTCTGAACTCTTTGAACCTCGTGAACCTCGTGAACTCCGTGGACTACGGATTAGGCTCTCCTCTGAACTACTTTCTGTTCTGTGAATCAGCTTTTTAAACTTTCCTTCCCTTTGAGGCACACCCTGCTCCCAGCACATGTGACTAGGGACAAGCTTCTCTCTGACGTGCTGCTGTGGGCGGGGCTTAGGGATGACTAGCTTCTGAGTCACCGACTCCTGGTTACCGGGGAAACCTTTGATACAACCTGAATTAAAGTGACAGGACCCTTTTTCCTGTGCATTTCTATAATCAGCCGTGGTTTCCTCACCACAGTATGTATGGTTGGTTCATTTTAGAGAGACATTCTAGTATTTTCATTTTCCCAATATTTGTTGACATTTTACATCTGATGATACTTTCATGTGTTGTTTAAGATTTTGTTTTGCATTTTGATTATAACTATTCTGTTAGTTTGGTTTGACATTGTGGGTTGACTCTTTAAACAGTTTTCTGTGTTCGGGGCGGAACGTTATAAATAACACAGCTGTGTGGCATTCTTTTGAATCTATTCTAGCCCTGTAACTGTGTAACAGTGCATCAGTGTTGCAACTCCTTGCAACATGTTCAGTAATCTGTGAAGGTTTGTAGCCTGACATTCTAAGGGATTTTTTTTTTAGCCTTGGTGCACTTACATACATGCAGGCTTTATACGTACAGCACTGGTTTTTTTAGTTATGAAGACTTATGGAGTGCATTTGGAATCCTGTGAGTCCCCTTAGCTTGGTTTGTTTAGTTTGATATTGTGGACGGGGTTGTGAGGTTTTAAGCATGTTTGGGAGCAATTGAATGGAAACAACATGCACTTTGAGCTGCATACGGGGGTGGAATTGTCCGTATTGAGGTATTGATTATACCTGGGCGTACAGATTAAATTCTACTTATTAAATGTTTTGCGCATTTTGTTTGGCCTTTCTTGCCTATCAATATTTAGTCCAGGGGTATTGTAAAAGATTTTTGAATTGTATATGTTTGGTAGCTGTTATAATTTATATCTATGTCTTTCTGTCCCTCACAGCATGTCCTTCGTCAAAGGGGATTTTCTAGTCCCCTTAAGCAGCGTCAATGAAATGCCTGGTTTGGTGTCATTTGTGGTGTTGGGGAATTTCTTAACTCACAGATAAGTGCTTTTGTTGCCATGTATGGAACTCTACAGAAAACATATATGGCTGGTAGAAAAGTATTTTGCTGATATTAGAGAGCTCCTAAATATATAAAATATTTTGCATTTAGTAATCTATTTTTTTCCCTGTCCATGGACTTTATGACGTGTTAAATGTCAATATGGATATGTGTTTCTTTGCCAGTTTGCAAATCTAGATGTGTAGAAGCCACTAATTAAGTACAGAGGCCTCTTTCTTTCCCTCACTGTGATTAAGAGAGGGAAGTAAACTGGGGATGAAGAGGGATATCCCCCTTAATTCCAGCAAAAGGAGCACTTTTTGCCCTATTCGTGTCAGGGAGTAGAAGTAAATCTAGATGTGGACAATTTTAGTGTTACATGTGCATTCCCTATATGAAATCAAGGAAAAGTGTAGATTTTGGTGCCACCCTAGCCATGCCCCTAACTCCCCCCTCCCCTGCAACACAGACGTAATATGGACGTCCATGTGTAAACTAAGCTCTTCCTAAAATGGCCTTCTACTTGTGGATGCGATTTCCATGTAAATCCCAAATAAGGTTTCTAAACTAAACCCTATAACTCATAAGGGGCAGGGATTTTTAAGAGCCCTTGCAAATAATTATCATGCAATAGTGGGTGCCGTGGCACGTTAACGCGCGTTAACCCTAAGTTCATGCCAGTAGAGTGTTAGAAGCTATAAAGGTGTAGCCCACTGGTTACTGCAATGACTGTGGAGGCAGAGATCATGGGTTTGATCCTGCAGTGGTGTTATGTAAGAAGGCTGTCTCAGGCATTTCCACTTTTAATTTAAATCAGTGCTGCCAGCAAAAACACCCTCACAGTGCCATAACCTAAGGTACAGCATAAGGCGCCCTATAAGGCACTCCATAGGGCACATTATAAAATGCCCTGTCCGCCAAGGCACCTTATAATGTGCCCTATAGGGCATCTTATGAGGCACCTTAGGCTATGGCACTGTTGTTGTTAAGTGCCGTCGAGTCGGAGTCGACTCATGGCAACCCTCTGGATAGCTATCCTAAATTGTGTTCGGTCTTGAGTCAGGCGGCTCATTGTTGTCAGACTGGTACACGTAGCTGCTATTATTGTATCGATCCATCTCATTGCTGGCCTTCCTCTTTTGCGTTGACCTTCTATCTTGCCAAGCATGATGTCTTTCTCTAATGATCTCTCTCTTCGCATGATGTGTCCAAAGTATGAAAGTCGAAGTCTTGTCATCTGAGCTTCTAAAGAAAGCTTACGTTTGATCTCCTCTAGTACCGACTGGTTTGTTCTTCGGGCAGTCCATGGTATACACAGTATTCGCCGCCAGCACCAAAATTCAAAGGCATCAATTTTCTTCCTGTCTATCTTTTTCACTGTCCAGCTTTCAGCTCCATATGATGTTATTGAAAATACCATGGCTTGAACAAGTCAAATCTTTGTATGGAGAGAGACATCTCTGCTCTTGAGAATCTTATCTAGGTCTTTCATAGCCATTCTGCCAAGAGCAATGCGTCATCTGATTTCTTGACTGCTTGTTGCTTCTTTATTGATAGTTGATCCAAGTAGGTTAAAGTTGTTCATGATTTCAATTTCTTCTCCTTCAACAATGAACCTGTTGATTATGCCAGTTGTCATGATCTTTGTTTTCTTAACATTAAGGTGCAGGCTATGGTACTGTGAGGGTGTTTTTGCTGGCAGCACTGATTTAAATTAAAAGGAAAAGCCAAAGACAGTCTTATTAAATAACCCCACTGTGGGATCAAACCCATAACCTCTGCCTTTGCAGTCATTGAAGCAACCAGTGGGCTATATCTCTATAGCAACTAATACACTGCTGGTTGGCTATAGAAAGACTGCTGGTCACCATATAAACTGTCTGCTGTAGTTACCAGGATAGGGGAAATCCACCCGTACCCATGATGCACTGCACATGCAGATCAGCAGCCTACATCTGCTCAGAAGATGGTGTATGCGCCTCTATAGCACCACGGCCTGGTAGGGGGAACTGACTGTGTGTGTTACTGGTACAGAGTAAGAACATAAGATATGCCATACTGGGTCAGACCGAGGTCAATCAAGACCAGTATCCTGTTTCCAACAGTGGCCAATCTAGGTCATACGCACCTAGCAGTATCCCCAAAAGACACAGGTTCCACAATGCTTGTACTGGGTCAAGCACTGATTATCCTGGGTCCCTTTTTAATAGTGGTTTATGGACCTTTCCTCCAGGAACTTGTCCAAACCTTTTTTAAACCCAGCTACACTAACAGCCCTTACCACATCCTCCGGTAACAAATTCCAGAGTTTGATTACACGTTGAGTGAAAAAATATTTTCTCTTATTTGTCTTAAATAGTTT
Organism: Ichthyophis bannanicus; assembly: GCA_033557465.1. Taxonomy (NCBI): domain Eukaryota; kingdom Metazoa; phylum Chordata; class Amphibia; order Gymnophiona; family Ichthyophiidae; genus Ichthyophis; species Ichthyophis bannanicus. Next base: position 520,819,538 of record CM066036.1, on the reverse strand, counting down.
ACCCTGTAGCTTCATTGCATGTCCCCTAGTCTTTCTATATTCTGATAGCGTAAACAATTGATCCATGTTTACCTGCTCCACTCCATTCATTAATTTATAGACCTCTATCATATCTCCCCTCAGCCGTCTCTTTTCCAGGTTGAAGAGCCCCAACCTTTGTAGCCTCTCTTCATAGGAGTAGCCTTCCATCCCCTTCACCATTTTGGTGGCTCTTCTCTGTACTTTTTCTAATAATGCTATGTCCTTTTTAAGATACGGTGACCAGAACTGCACACAATATTCAAGGTGCGGTCGTACCATGGAACGATACAGAGGCATTGTAATATCCTTTGTTTTATTTTCCATCCCTTTCTTTATGATACCTAGCATTCTATTTGCTTTCTTGGCTGTCGCTGCACACTGGGGGTTTTAACATGTTATCCACGATGACTCCTAAATCTTTTTCCTGGGTGGTGGTTCCCAATGTGGAACCTTGCATTGTGTAACTATAGTGTGGGTTGTTCTTTCCTAGGTGCATAACTTTGCACTTGTCCACATTAAATTTCATCTGCCATTTGGATGCCCAGTCTTCCAATTTATCCAGATCCTCCTGCAGTTTTCCACAATCCTCTTGGGTTTTAACAACTTTAAACAGTTTTGTATCATCTGCATATTTGATAACCTCACTCGTTATTCCCTTTTCCAGGTCATTTATGAATATGTCAAAAAGTAGCGGACCCAGTACAGATCCCTGGGGTACTCCACTATTCACCTTTTTCCATTGGGAATATTGGCCATTTAGCCCTACCCTCTGCTTTCTATCTTTTAACCAGTTCCCGATCCACAATAGTACACTGCCTCCTATCCCATGACTTTTTAGTTTCGCCAAAAGTCTCTGATGAGGGACCTTATCAAAAGCTTTCTGAAAGTCCAGATACACTATATCAACCAACTCACCTTTGTCTACCTGTTTATGCACACCTTCAAAAAAACATATCAGATTAGTAAGACAAGATCTTCCTTGTCTAAAGCCATGTTGGCTGTCTCCCATTAGGCCATACAAAACTGTGTTCGGCCACTGAACGATATGTATACTATGACTTTCACAAACTATCGCTCATCTCTCACTTGAGGGGAAACCAACCACTATAACAACTGGCAGATAAGGTCTCAGTTCAAAAGCACACCACCAGAGCTGGTCTTGCACCCAATGCATAGTATAGGTGTTTTATTACATCAATGACCCACTGTCAGTTTGGTATAAAACTTTAAATCCTTATTAGAAGCTTTGTAAGCATTGAAAACATTCGATTTTCTTTTAATGTTGAATAAGTGTGTACTCAGCTTCTAAGCAGGATCTAGATAAGATCTTCTCAATTTTTCTTTTATCCCGACGTTCAATCCCGGCACCAGCTGACATTTCATGCTCTTTCGTCAGGGGACCTAGACATAACTACAAAAATACCCAACCATAAATCTGATATCCCACACCCTATTTTATTACATCAAACAATAAAATACTAGTAAAAAGGACCGCGAACCCAATCTACCTGTGATGCTGCCCGCGTCTTCTCCCATGTTACTTCAGCCGCCAAAATATCAGCTCGCCAGTGGAAAACGTCGCGCATGCGCCCCTTACGTTCACTCTATCTTTTAAAACTGGCCACAGCCAATCATTCAAGGGGAGCACCTTTCCCACAGGTTTACGTCGACTCAGCAACACAAGTTAGCCATTCAATCTGGCCATTTAACCCCGCAGGGGCCAGAGTGTTCAATTTAAAGATTAATCTCTGCTCTTTTAGATGAAGTGTTTGAGCCAATGTCTTCCCTCGGCTAGCCCATCGAACTTGAGCCAAACATAAACACCATAACTGCTCGAACTCATGAGCACTCTGTTGACAATGGGTGGCAATGGGAGCTTCTACATAGCCACAGCGAAGACGACTGCGATGTTCACGCATACGGATACGAAACATACGAATCGTGTGACCTACATAACAAAGGCCACACGGACAGATAATCGCATAGACAACCCCTCTTGACTCACAAGTTGTACTACTCTTTATAGGCAATGAGATCCCCTTATAAACAAATGTATCCAAGCTTAAAGTAATAGCACAAATGTCACACATACCGCACGGGAAATGCCCTATTGGGCCATGATTCTGTGTCTCCTGCATACTGCTTGGTACTCGAGCCGGGCTCAACATATCCTTCAGGTTTGGTGCTCTCTGCCATACACAATGGATCTTACTATTCTCCAACCCTGGAATGGTGTTTAAAACAGTACCATGTTTACGTAAAATATTTTGTAATTCACCACTCAGGGGGGAGTAAGTAGTAATTAGATTAACTGGAGTGTCCGACCGGGCCCTCCTTCTCTTCCCCATGTCCGTTCCCAATAGTGTAGTTCGGTGATTATAAAGTGCTCGAATATACGCCCAGTAAAGGTGGTACGACAGGCGTATATTTGAGCACTTTATAATTACCGATCTACACTATTGGGAACGGACATGGGGAAGAGAAGGAGGGCCCGGTCGGACACTCCAGTTAATCTAATTACTACTTACTCCCCCTGAGTGGTGAATTACAAAAAATTTTACGTAAACATGGTACTGTTTTAAACACCATTCCAGGGTTGGAGAATAGTAAGATCCGTTGTGTATGGCAGAGAGCACCAAACCTGAAGGATATGTTGAGCCCGGCTCGACAGGGGCGGCCCAAGGGGGGTGCGGGGCCATGTGCGGAGACTCGGTGCGGGGCCTCATTTGCATAAGGGGCCTCATTTGCATAAATATTTGCATAATGTTACCATACACTAACTTTTAGTAAACATGCCTCTTCATGAGTGTATGGATAAAAAAAGACAAAGATTTCTACATTACTATAATCCAGTGCCAACCGCCAGGCACATTAGGAACTACTACAAACACTGCCCATTTAGAACCCATAGCAAACCCACCGTATCCCAACAGCACTACCAGGACTCATAAAGCACCATACACTACCTATCAAAAGGCAACACTGCAAATATTAAACCAATACATTTCAGAGAATAACAATACATGACCTACTGGGGAAAGAGAACAAGTGACAATGTCAAATAGGAATTACATAAACAGAATACCTCAGCTCAGTTACACATGCAGAACATAGACTATCACCAAACAAGGAATCACAATTTAAAAACAGGAAGACAATAATTAAACTGGGAACCCTAAAAGCCAAACTTGGAATGTACAACAACAATGTAGAAATAAAACTATAAATTAATTTCCTCTTGTACTAAACAAAGCACAGACATTAATGATGCACATTTCCCAGAGCTGACATATTCCAGTTAATAAATTCAAAATAAAGAGATATCTTTGTACCTTTTGTGCATTTTTTTTTCAGTTGCAATTGTTCCAGCCACTTTCTTCTGGTTTATTTGTGTCTTCTGCTATCTCTCCATCGTCTGCTGTCCATTTGTCCTTTCTTCTCTTCTAGTTTTTTCCATTCTCTCTCTACATCTGCTTTAACATAATAATCTTTCTCCTTTTGCTCTTTCCTCATTCCTATTTCATCCACTCAAATTTTACCCCTCCATCCTCAATCCCCACTTAGTCTCCCAATACCCGGCCAATTGTACATTTTTCTTCCCTCCCACACAAAATATTTTTCCCCTCTCCATTTCATTCTCCCAGCCCCATCCCCTTCTAATCTCCCCCAACATCAGCTCCCTTTTAGTTCCAGCCCCACCCAGTATCCGCTCCCTTCTAGTCCCCACATCAGCCCATTTCCAGTCCTAGCTCCCCCATCCATTTCCAGTCCTATCCGAGTCCCTTCATCAGCTCATTTCCAATACCAGCCTCCCATCAGCCCATTTCTAGTCCTTTCCTAGCCCCACCATCAGCCCATGTTAAATCCTAGCTCCCCTCCACTCAGCCCATTTCTAAACCAAGCCCCCCATGAGCCTACTTCCAGTTCTAGCCCCTCCATGAGTCCATTTCAATCCAAGCCCCCACCAAAGCCCATTTCCAATCTTAGCTCCCCCCAACACCCAATTCTCAGTTCTATCCTAGCCCATCCATCAGCCCAGTTCCTGTCCTAGCTCCCTCCCCTAAGAGCCCATTCCAAGCCCCCCTTCCCATCAGCTATTTGCAGTTCAAGCCCCCCACTTCCCCTCAGCCCATTTCCATTCCAAGCCCCCTACCCATCAGCTATTTGCAGTTCAAGCCCCCCACTTCCCCTCAGCCCATTTCCAATCCAAACCCCATACCCAACAACTAATTGCAGTTCAAGCCCCCCACTCCCTCACCCAGCCCATTTCCATTCCAAGCCCCGTCCCCATCAGCTATTTGCAGTTCAAGCCCCCCACTTCCCCTCAGCCCATTTCCATTCCAAGCCCCATCCCCAACAGCTATTTGCAGTTCAAGCCCCTGCCACTCAGCCCATTTCCAGTCCTAGCAACCCCCCCAACCCATTACCAGTCCTAGCCCCCCCATAGCCCACTCCCAGTCCTAATCCCACCAGCCCATTTCCAGTCCTAATCCCCCATCACCCAATTTTCAGTTTAAGCCCCCCATAGCCCATTACCAGTCCTAACCTCCCCATCAGCCCACTCCCAGTCCTAATCCCCCATCACTCAATTTTTAGTTTAAGCCCTCCCATAGCCCATTACCAGTCCTAACCCCCCATCAACCCACTTCCAGTCCTAATCCCACCAGCCCATTTCCAGTCCTAATCCCCCATCACCCAATTTTTAGTTTAAGCCCCCCCCAGCGCCCATCACCACTCCTAACCCCTCCCCAGCACCCATCACAACTCCTAACCCCCCCAGCGCCCATCACCACTCCTAACCCCCCCAGCCAGCCCAGTGCCCATCACCACTCCTACCCCCCCAGCCAGCCCAGTGCCCATCACCACTCCTAACCCCCCCCAACCAGCCCAGTGTCCATCACCACTCCTAACCCCCCCAGCCAGCCCAGCCCATCCCATCACTACTCCTAACACCTCCCCCCCCCAGCCCAGCCCAGCCCAGCCCAGCCCATCACAACTCGTAACCCCCCACCAGCCCAGCCCAGCCCATCACTACTCCTAACACCCCCCCCGCCCAGCCCAGCCCATCACTACTCCTAACACCCCCCCCCCACAGCCCAGCCCATCACTACTCCTAACACCCCCCCCCAGCCCAGCCCAGCCCAGCCCAGCCCAGCACCACTTCTAACCCCCAGCCCAGCCCAGCCCAGCACCACTCCTAACGCTCAGCCCAGCCCAGGGAAATTTTTAAAAAAAAGAAAACCTGTCTCCTGCCGCTGTCGGGGCTGCCGCGGCAGAATCGAGCGTGCCGCGGGGCCCCCCTGTACCCGGCACAGCCTCTCCTCCCTGTAGCAGCTCTCTCGTTGGAGCTGAAGTCAGACGCGCCGGCTTGCAGAGCGCGAGGGAAGAGTTTTTCCCTCGCTGCTCTGTTAAGCCCGCGGGGGCTGATGGGAAGTTCCCATCAGCCCCCGCGGGCCTAACAGAGTCGCGAAAGGGAAACTCTTCCCTTCGCGCTCTGCAAGCCGGCGCGTCTGACTGCAGCTCAGAAGAGAGAGTTGCTACAGGGAGGAGAGGCTGTGCCGGGTACAGGGGGCCCCGCGGCACGCTCGATTCTGCCGCGGCGGCCCCGACAGCGGCAGGAGACAGGTTTTCTTTTTTTTTTTCAATTTTACTTTTACAAAAGAATGTTTTTTGCGCGGGGCCCCCTGAAACGCGGGGCCCTGTGCAAAAAACATTCTCGCTCAATGGACGGGCCGGCCCTGCGGCTCGAGTACCAAGCAGTATGCAAGAGACACAGAATCATGGCCCAATAGGGCATTTCCCATGCGGTATGTGTGACATTTGTGCTATTACTTTAAGCTTGGATACATTTGTTTATAAGGGGATCTCATTGCCTATAAAGAGTAGTACAACTTGTGAGTCAAGAGGGGTTGTCTATGCGATTATCTGTCCGTGTGGCCTTTGTTATGTAGGTTACACGATTCGTATGTTTCGTATCCGTATGCGTGGACATCGCAGTCGTCTTTGCTGTGGCTATGTAGAAGCTCCCATTGTCACCCATTGTCAACAGAGGGCTCATGAGTTCGAGCAGTTACGGTGTTTATGTTTGGCTCAAGTTCGATGGGCTAGCCGAGGGAAGACATTGGCTCAAACACTTCATCTAAAAGAGCAGAGATTAATCTTTAAATTGAACACTCTGGCCCCTGCGGGGTTAAATGGCCAGATTGAATGGCTAACTTGTGTTGCTGAGTCGACGTAAACCTGTGGGAAAGGTGCTCCCCTTGAATGATTGGCTGTTGCCAGTTTTAAAAGATAGAGTGAATGTAAGGGGCGCATGCGCGGCGTTTTCCACTGGCGAGCTGATATTTTGGTGGCTAGAGTAAAATGGGAGAAGACGCGGGCAGCATCACAGGTAGATTGGGTTCGCGGTCCTTTTTACTAGTATTTTATTGTTTAATGTAATAAAATAGGATGTGGGATATCAGATTTATGGTTGGGTATTTTTGTAGTTATGTCTAGGTCCCCTGACGAAAGAGCATGAAACGTCAGCTGGTGCCGGGATTGAACGTCGGGATAAAAGAAAAATTGAGAAGATCTTATCTAGATCCTGCTTAGAAGCTGAGTACACACTTTTTCAACATTAAAAGAAAATTGAATGTTTTCAATGCTTTCAAAGCTTCTAATAAGGATTTAAAGTTTTATACCAAACTGACAGTGGGTCATTGTTGTAATAAAACACCTATACTATGCATTGGGTGCAAGCCCAGCTCTAGTGGTGTGCTTTTGAACTGAGACCTTATCTGCCAGTTGTTATAGTGGTTGGTTTCCCCTCAAGTGAGAGATGAGCGATAGTTTGTGAAAGTCATAGTATACATATCATTCAGTGGCCGAACACAGTTTTGTGTGAACACAGATATGGCGGGCCCGGAAGGCTGGAAGAATATTTTAAGTTACACTCAGGACCATATCATGAACCATACAAAAGAGAAAACTCCCTTTACGCAGTTGGATGTACAATTAAGTTCCTCAAATGAAGTGACCTGGGATATGTTTTTGAAGCTTCAGAAGAAGAAAATACGACTGGAGTTACATCGATATTCATTGATAGAGTACATAAATTGTCAACAAATACCTCGGGGGTTGAGAATATATAAAGAACCTAGGAAGCCAGTTATGGAGGCCGATTTTGTTGATCATTGGAATCAAATTCTGAACAAGTGCTCGCTGGACCTTATGGTTCTGATTGTGGAGACAGCTTCGAAGGATCTGGATAAACTCACTGAGGAGCTGAGTGTGTTGGAAGCCAGTTTAAAATCTTTGGAATCGGATAGCGTGTATAGTCTGAAAATGGAAGATGTTAAAAAACAATTAGAGATATTTCATCAGGAGGTTATGGCAGCGAAAGTGCGTAAATTTCAGAGAGATCATATGGACTATACCGTGGGGTATGTCTACCCCTGGTTGAATACTAACAGGAAAGGGAAGAAGCATTCAAAGAGAGTGAATTTTTCTGATACTTCGGAAGAGAATGCTTCCACTGATTCAACTGGATCCTCCAAGGGGCGAGTGGATTTTTTGGAAGACATCGCCAACGGGAAAAAGAAGAAAAAAGAATCCGATCGCCTCAAACAAAAATCAACGAAGAAGCTGAAATAGTTTCGTCACCTGTCTCCACAATTGCAGAAAATCTCGTGGTTAATATCTCACAGCGACACCTGTCCCCTTTAGAAATGACTGTCTTGAATAAAGGATTATCCTTTGTACCTCAGTGTGAGTTTGATTCTTTCCAATTTCGAGTGGATTTAGAGGCACTTATTAGAAAGTTGTGGCTTAAAACTTATTTTTCATCGGAGGGTCTGCCGGAAGCTGATGACCGGGAGGATCCCCTAGAGGAACCGACTTTAAAGCGTATTCCATTGCCATTCAAGTCCACATGGTGTCCCCCGGAGCTCCCCCTCCGGCCCTTGATGTGTTTAGACGATTAGTTCTCCAAGATGTTCATAAGTTGGAAATCACTAGGAAGCTGCATCGCACAGTACTGACCCCGGACGAGCATAAAGCGATGCGGGAGTTAAAAACCCGCACAGATATTATAATAAAAAGAGCTGACAAAGGTGGCGCAATTGTCGTGATGGCGACAGAAGATTATGTTTCGGAGGCTCTGTCACAACTACAGGATCCAGTGGTTTATAAGTGTCTAGAAACAGATCCCTTGCCTGAACTTCAACAGTTAATTAAGAATTGCACTTTATAAGCCTTAAATTCGAGTTTGATTACTAAAAAAGAATATTCTTTTTTGAATTCATCGGCACCTACTACAGCTAGGCTGTATATGGTCCCGAAGATTCATAAAAATGCTTTACACCCCCCGGGCAGGCCTATTGTCTCAACCCGAGGAAGTGTCCTTGAGCCCCTGTCTATTTTTCTGGACTCGTATATGCGCCCACTGTTATTTTTAATACCTTCATTTTTACGAGATACCACCCATTTTTTAACTGTCCTTCAAGATTATTCCTCAACGGCAGCCCAGCCTGAAGTCCAATTGGTATCATTGGATGTAGTTTCCCTCTACACAAATATTCCACAAGAGGAAGCGTTAGTAGTAGTGGGCAAGGTGTTAAGTCAGCGTCCAGACATGACAGAACAGAAGCAAGATTTTCTTCTTAGGCTAGCTGAATTGACCATTACGTATAATTACTTTGAGTTTCAAGAAACGCTATATCAGCAGAAAACAGGGGTAGCTATGGGCGCTACTTGCGCCCCATCCATCGCAAATTTTTATATGGGATTTTCTGAGCAGCGTTGGATAGATAATTCGCTATACTCCCCACATATTGTGCTTTGGAAGCGTTTCATAGATGACATCTTTGTACTCTGGCGAGGTACGGTTTCATTGTTAGAAGAATTTGTAGAATGGTTGAATTCGCGGGAGTCATCTATAAAGTTTACTTGTCAGTGTCATGCTGAGACTTTAAATTATTTGGACGTAAAAATCACCCGGTCCTCCGAAGAATGGCTAACAACGGTTTTTAAAAAACCGACAGATAGGGTTACCTATTTACAATATAATATCATGCATCCACCACGGCTGAAAGCTCGGCTGCCGTTTTCTCAGTTCTTACGATTTCGTAGGAACTGTTCCGATCGAGAGGATTTTAAATGTAAGGCAGTTAATCTACAGAAGGATTTTGTGAGCAGGGGGTACCCAGTAAAGGTGGTACGACAGGCGTATATTCGAGCACTTTATAATCACCGATCTACACTATTGGGAATGGACATGGGGAAGAGAAGGAGGGCCTGGTCGGACACTCCGGTTAATCTAATTACTACTTACTCCCCACTGAGTGGTGAATTATAAAAAATTTTACGTAAACATGGTACTGTTTTAAACACCATTCCAGGGTTGGAGAATAGTAAGATCCGTTGTGTATGGCAGAGAGCACCAAACCTGAAGGATATGTTGAGCCCGGCTCGAGTACCAAGCAGTATGCAGGAGACACAGAATCATGGCCCAATAGGGCATTTCCCGTGCGGTATGTGTGACATTTGTGCTATTACTTTAAGCTTGGATACATTTGTTTATAAGGGGATCTCATTGCCTATAAAGAGTAGTACAACTTGTGAGTCAAGAGGGGTTGTCTATGCGATTATCTGTCCGTGTGGCCTTTGTTATGTAGGTCACACGATTCGTATGTTTCGTATCCGTATGCGTGAACATCGCAGTCGTCTTCGCTGTGGCTATGTAGAAGCTCCCATTGTCACCCATTGTCAACAGAGGGCTCATGAGTTCGAGCAGTTACGGTGTTTATGTTTGGCTCAAGTTCGATGGGCTAGCCGAGGGAAGACATTGGCTCAAACACTTCATCTAAAAGAGCAGAGATTAATCTTTAAATTGAACACTCTGGCCCCTGCGGGGTTAAATGGCCAGATTGAATGGCTAACTTGTGTTGCTGAGTCGACGTAAACCTGTGGGAAAGGTGCTCCCCTTGAATGATTGGCTGTGGCCAGTTTTAAAAGATAGAGTGAACGTAAGGGGCGCATGCGTGGCGTTTTCCACTGGCGAGCTGATATTTTGGCGGCTAGAGTAACATGGGAGAAGACGCGGGCAGCATCACAGGTAGATTGGGTTCGCGGTCCTTTTTACTAGTTTTTTATTGTTTAATGTAATAAAATAGGGTGTGGGATATCAGATTTATGGTTGGGTATTTTTGTAGTTATGTCTAGGTCCCCTGACGAAAGAGCATGAAACGTCAGCTGGTGCCGGGATTGAACGTTGGGATAAAAGAAAAATTGAGAAGATCTTATCTAGATCCTGCTTAGAAGCTGAGTACACACTTATTCAACATTAAAAGAAAATCAAATGTTTTCAATGCTTTCAAAGCTTCTAATAAGGATTTAAAGTTTTATACCAAACTGACAGTGGGTCATTGATGTAATAAAACACCTATACTATGCATTGGGTGCAAGCCCAGCTCTAGTGGTGTGCTTTTGAACTGAGACCTTATCTGCCAGTTGTTATAGTGGTTGGTTTCCCCTCAAGTGAGAGATGAGCGATAGTTTGTGAAAGTCCCATTAGGCCATGACTATCTACATGCTGTGTAATTTTGTTCTTTATGATGGTTTCTACCATTTTCCCCGGTACTGACGTCAGACTCACCGGTCTGTAATTTCCCGGGTCACCCCTGGAACCCTTTTTAAAGATTGGTGTTACGTTGGCGACCCTCCAATCTTCAGGTATTACAGATGATTTTAATGAAAGTTCACAGATTACCAATAGCAGGTCCGCATTTTCATATTTCAGTTCTTTCAACACTCTTGGATGTATACCATCCGGTCCAGGTGATTTGCTACTATTCAGTTTATCAAATAGTTGTAATATATTTTCCCGGTGTAGTGATATTTCTCTCAATTCCTCTGCAGTATCACCTTTAAATACCACTTCAGTCTTGGGTAACACCCCTACATCTTCCTCAGTAAAGACCGAAGCAAAGAATTCATTCAGTCTCTCTGCTATAGCCTTGTCTCCTCTTACTGCCCCTTTTACCCCTCTATCATCTAATGGCCCAACGGACTCTCTCACAGGCCTTTTGCTATGAATGTACTTGAAAAAGTCTTTATTTCGTGTTTTTGCTTCCATAGCAAGTTCCTTCTCAAATTCTCGCTTTGCGTGCCTTATCAATGCTTTGCATTTAACTTGCCAGTGCTTGTGCTGTTTCCAGTTTTCTTCATTTGACTCTTTTTTTCCATTTCCTGAAGGATGCTTTTTTGGCAGCAACAGCCTCTCTGACCTCACCTTTAAACCATGCTGGCAGTTTTTTGGACTTTCTTCCACTTTTCTTAATGCGTGGAATACAGCTGGTCTGGGCTTCGAGGATAGTATTTTTAAATAACACCCAAGCTTGCTGTAAGTCTTTAACCTTTGCAACCGCTTCTTTTAGTTTTTTCTTAACTATATTCCTCATTTTATCATAGTCTCCCTTTTGAAAGTTAGCTACAGAGTAGCTACAGACCGTGACATTGTGCGTTTCCTGTGCTCACCCTGAGGGTGAGCTGGGGTGCCCAGCACCAGGTCCACAGCACCTGGCTTGACTGAGATAGGCTGTGCTGCAAATCCCCATAAGTGCCAGTGTGTGATAGGTAGTCCTTGCAGACACACCTAGGATGCACCTGTGTCCATCTGTATTTCCCAGTCACGTCTAGCCCTTGTGGACTATGATGCACCCAGAATAGTGCATATCCTGTGTGGTTGCCATGGACACAGTTATAAGTGAAGTGTGGTGGTTGGACCCAAAAGCGGATTATGTAGCACCTCTGTGGGTAAGGGTGGGGGACAGGATCTCCCACCACCCGATCCACATTCTACATCTCTACAATGGTGGCAGTAGAGGGGACCATCAACCCCAGTCCTGCTGGGGAATAGGCATTCTACAGGGCAGTCAGTGCAGATCTATACGCATCACATAGGGCACTGGTAGACAGGCAGTAGACCTGGAAAATCTCTGCTGCCCCCCCCCCCACTATCTAACATACACCAGCAGAGGGCACAGTGAGTTTCCACCCACTGCAACCTGCAAGGTGTTCCAGCCATACACATGCCAACTGTAGACAGTCTGCTAGTTAGTACATAGTGCATGTTCCTGGAGGAACTGTGCACACCCAAAAATGGGATGCGAGCACACACACCAAGCAAGTATGTCAGTGATTGGGCCCCAGAAAAAGAAACTCATTGATATCACTTGAGAAAAATACTGCATAGCACTATGGGGGAACCTAGCCATGCCATTGTCACTGCTCAGTCAGGGTGAGAGTGACCCCCCCCCCCCCCAGCATGACTTGCTGTGGCCACCCTGTCCGTGCAGGTGGTGGTCGGGCAGTACAATGTCCCAGCCATTGCCCTATGCCCTGTGCAGATGCATCCTGCCCAGGCCGCCCTGTCAAGGCCATACCCACAGTACCTTGCTCCTCGTTATGCACATTGGCAGGCTAACACTGGAAACAGTGTAAGCAGTGTGGGCTCAGTGTTTTGTGGGGACATGGCTATCCTAACTTCAGCTGGTTTTGAAACCTGGCCAGTGGCTGAATACCACTGTTGACTGGATTGCAAGATCGCAGATATGGCCCCAGCATTGAATATCCAGAGTACTGCTATAGCCACATTGCCACATCATCAGAATCTAGCACGGCTGTGGGAGCAAATGGAAAGACTCCTATGCTTGTGAAAAGACAAACGGTAAGGCAGGATCGAGCACCCTTAAAGCCTGAGCGCCTGAGTCTTCTTCACTATCTCACCAATGCCGGTGCCTGCGCAGAATTCTGCACAGGTGGGGAATTCTGCGCAAATTCTGAGTTGCAGAGTTGTGCAGAATTCCCCTAGGAGCAAAGGTATATTACTAAGAGCAAAAGGTTTGCAATATAAAAAAAAAGAAAGGATTGTTTCATCTAATAGGAGGAGATGATGGCACATCAGTTTCTTAAACATCTGAAGCATCGTGCGCAAAGCCATGCCACGACTGGACTGTGACATTGAATCAAAGCACTTATAGTGCACAGCTGAGAGATTTCTTCTACAATAATCATGAAAATATTTGTATTTAGCTCATGCTTTTTGTAGTTGTAGCTAAAGGTACAGTAGCAGATATTTCCCTCTTTCCAAGTTCTGAAAAGAAGACACTTCCAGAAAATGAGTTGAATAAAACGAAAATAAAGAATTAAAAAAAAAAGAAAATGAGTTGCTAGGTAAGGTGAATCTATTCCATCCAATCAGGAATTTGGGTAGATTGTAGCACAGAGGCAGCATTGCTGGCCACGGTGGATGGGACTTGAAGGTGAGCAGATGGCAAATGTCAGCTTGATCTATCAGCAGCCTTCAATATTATCCACTACGGCAGCTCGCTATCCTGCCTGGAGGAGTTGGATCTTCAAGGGATTATGTTATCCTGCTTTAAATCTTACTTAAGTGAGCATATGCAGTGTGTAGCCTGGGAAAGGAAGTTATCAGAAATTCATTTGCTTAAGCAAAGAATTCCACAGAGTTCATCATTATTTCTAATTTACTCAATCGTTATATGGGTTTGTTAGGATAGGAGGTGGGCAGGGCTGGCTTGGACTTTTATTTTTAAGCTGATGATATCTATAGTGAAATTTTCAGATGACCAGGAGTCCCAAATGGGCTCTTTAAAATAGATGATTAGAGCCAGTAGCTAAGTGGCTCCGTGAGAATGCTTCACGCCTCAGTGGCTCTACATGAGTGGCGATATGAATATCTAGAAAGGGGAATCCACTGTGGTTTCAAGCACACTTGAAGGACTGTCCACTCAAATTGCAGAACACATTAATAAACCTAGGGGTCTCAGTTGACTGTCATCTGACTATGTCTGCATATACAGAATAGGAGCAATGTTCAAAATACCTTAAGATGTTTTTATTCCAGGGAGCCTTGCTACGCTGATCTCTACATTAGCAATCAGCAGACTGAACTATTATAATTCATTGTTTTTAGGTTTCTCTCGGGTTAGCTTGAAAAGGCTCCAGCCAATACAGAATTTGGTGATCAGACTACTGGAAGAGGAAACCAAATTGGATCATGTAACCCCACTGCTGAGACATCAAAACTGGCTGACATGGCAGCCAGGAGTAGCCATTTAAGATAATCTGTATGGCTTACCTTATTTTGCATTGGTATGTATCTCCCATCCTATCTGACAGAAAGGCTTAGATCACACATTCCGGCCATACCTTTGAGGTTATCCCAAAAAGGGCTGTTAGTATTGCTGCCTTTTACTGAGATTTGTTGACCTCCACTAGAGTCAATAGTTTTCGTTATCAGGGTCCTGAGCTACGTAATGAACTTCTCTTCTCTTTGTGAGAGGATCTTAGTTATGTTAGATTTCACAAATGCCTGAAGGTGTGGTTATTTGAGCAGATATTTGGGGAAGAGCCTTAAGGTTTAAGTTGATGGAACTGATTAGGGTTGGGGAGTTGTTTGGGTGTGGGAAATGGGATTGAATTTTATTGGGCTTATTTTATCCCATTCTTATCTTTTCTATAATTTGTCGTGCATTGCTTGATATTTTTTTTTAAAGTGTAGTGGTATATCACGTCAATAACTCAAAATCCAATCAAACATCTATGGTCCCCTGCAGCGTGAAAAGTTTAGACCTTTCTGCAAATAGTTATTATAATAGTCTTGCCAGTTAAAGTACTATAAGAAAATGAATGATTTCTGTTTGTTTATCAACTGTAATATCATACTATCCTACACAGATAGGAGCAGAGGAAAGTAAATTTTCTTTGTTAATGTTTTTTTCAGTAAAAAGATGTATTTTTATGGAAACACAACCATCGTGTTGTTGGAAGAAAAAGACCAATGAAGCTTTGCGTATATGTTATCCCACTTCACTGGAGGGCCTTAGAGGTGTCTTCTGTTCCTCAAGATAAAGAGCCCTGTATATAAATTTTTTGTATGTGATCGATTTAGCCAAGTGGTTACATTTGCATGAGACAAAGAATGAAGGAACACTCAATGCAGAGACATAGAGAGATTAAATTAATCTCTGGTGTCTCCCATATCCAACTGTGCTTTCCCCTTCACGGCCACAAAAATATAGACCTCATGGGAGAAGAGCAATATAAACTTTCATGCACTGTTTGACACCCTAAATGGCATTTATAGCTGAGAGCCCAAGGGCTGAATATGCATGAGATCTCAGCTCCCTTAGAAGGAGTCCCTCTTGTAAAGAGCTGAGGCACATTGGCAGGGAAGTGTAGTAAAATATGAATCGCAACAACCTGTGCGGCTGATAAATGGAAGTTCTTTTATTTTGTCACCTTTTGCAAACATTAGAATTGGTTTTACAGAAAGAAATGAATGATTAATCTTGTGAAAACATAAGACCTCAATGCTGCCAAAATGAGTATTGAGTTGAGTGATGGTTTCTAACAAACTTATAGCGGCAATTAATTTCTGCTTCTAAGGAGGAGGAATAAATCTCATTTCCATACATTTCTTGCCTGCTTTACATAACACAATGGACAATAAGGAATTTGTTAAAGTTGATCCTCATTTTTTGACTCCCATTTCAAAGTTTCTTATGTCCAGAAATTCCAAGAGTGCTCTGATCTGAATTAGGAGCTGAAAAACCAGGATTTTTAAGTTCTGGGGGCAAGTGGCTATTATTTACATTTGCTGCCTCATAAAAAGTGCTTTTCCCAGGTAGGAGTAGAGTCTTCCATTCCTTGTGTGAGCAAGAAGCTTTTGGAAATGGCCATTTTATTATTAAATAATTTAATAATACATTTAATATGCAGTTTAGCATCTACAGAACACAATAGCGTAGTGGAATACTGATGGACCATTATGTGGGCGGCTACAGGGGCTACAGATAGGAGGTGGAAACCTCTCTTTACTTCCTTTTTTTTGTTGTGGTCCTGAGGGGTAGGGTTAATTTCTCTTCAAGGCTCTAGTGTAGAAACAATTTCTCTCAACCATGTTCTTTCAGTCTTCCATTTAGAGGTTTGTTCTAAAAAAAAGCACCAATCACTCCAGCAGCTTTGGTTAAAAATATAGGAGCTGGTGAACCCAATATTTGGCAACACTATCTGACTAGTTGTGGGCAAGATCGGGCACCTATCTAGATAGCAGCAATGTTCAGTGCTGTTATGTGGATGCAATTCAAGCCTTTGAGTCAATACTGACTCCTGGAGGCCCAGCAGATCCTAGGTTTTCTTAGCAGCATGACTGGAAGTAGATTACTAGGCCTTTCTTCCAAGGTGATGGAGAGTTAAGTGACTTGCCCACAGCATACTAGTGGGAATCAAACACTGGTATCTTGGCTACCAAGCCAGTGCTCTAACCACTAGGCTACTCCTCCATGTTTTGTGGTTAAGTGCCCACAGAACTTAGGACAGGAAAAAAGCTGTTCTAGATGTGTATAGAATGGTGATGGAGAAAGCTGTTGAAAATCACCACTATCTTTATAGCTGTTGATGCTGATGGAAATATCTGGATTTTCAACAGCAGCCACTATCTGGATATTGCTGCTAAATATCCAGATTTTCTTTTTTTACAGTCGGAGTTTAAAAAAACAATGACCATCACAGCCTTAATATTACACTGACTATTTTTCAGGTTATCAAAGTGAAGGGTTCATCTGTTAATTCATAGACACATTTCAGAGGAAAAAAAATTCAAAATGGAAAATACATAAATAGATGCTGACTACTTGACTCAGGAAGTCTTGTCTATTCTCTTCTCCTAGTTCTCCATTCATTTATGCTTGTCTAGGCAGGATCCTCTGTAGAAGCTTCTCTTCTCTTCGGCTCCTGCATGATCCTCTAGCAGATTCTCTCTCCTTTTCTCCACATCTTCTCACAGAGTGAACACTCCATTTCAGCACGTTTCCCCAGACTTCTCTGACGCTATAGATTTGACTGCACTAAAGATCTCCCTTGGCTTCTTCATAAACTCTGATAAAGTCGTTTTTCTTGCAGATCAAAGGATGGCTAGCCTGTTGAATTCTCCTTTACTGTCTGGATGTTACTTTTCATATCACAACACCTGTCTTTTTGCCTTACTGCTCTGCTGGTTGACAAAACAAAGGTCCATCCTCAACATGACCTCAGGCTTTGACACCTTCAACTCCAGCTTGAGCTTTGGAAGGCAGGAAAATGGCGACCTTGGATCAGACCCTCTTTACTTTTGTCCTGGACCTAATTCAGCACCTGGGACCCCAGTGACTGGGGAACTCAGCAGCACCTCCAATAAGCTTGGCAGAAAGATGACAGAAAGAACAGTTTCTCAGAGATGTTCTTTGCCTGCTTACATTTGGGCAGGCAAAGGGTAAGAAAGTAGGGAGGGGGGTCGAAGACCAATTTAGCATTTTTTTAAAAGTGCTGTCAAGTCAATGCTGACTCCTAGCAACCCAGCAGTCCCTGGATTTTTTGGCACTTATTCATCCCATAGTCTACTGAGACACTTATCCACTCCTTAGTCACCTCCCATCTAGACTATTGTAACCTACTCCTTACAGGTCTCCCTCTGAATCATTTGTCTCCCATTCAATCTGTTCAACACTCGGCTGCGTGGCTAATCTTCCGCCAGCCTCGTCATTTTCATATTACCCCTCTTCTCAAGTCACTTCATTGGCTCCCTACCCGTTTCCACATCCAGGTCAAACTTCTTCTAATGACCTATAAGTGCATTTGCTCTGCAGCTCCTCACTACCTTTCCTCTCTTATCTCTCCCTACACCCCTCCTCGGGAACTCTGTTCTTCTGGCAAATCATTTCTATCTGAGCCCTTCACTTTTATTGCTAAGTCCAGACTTCACTCCTTTCACCTTGCTGCTCCTTATGCCTGAACAAGCAACCTGTGTCTGTGCGCAAGACAGCTTCTCTGACCCTTTTCAAATCAAGGCTGAAAATTCACCTCTTTGCTGCTGCTTTCGGATCTTGACTCACCTGATCTTCTTTGTGTTTCCTTACCATTCCCCCTAGATGTATCCCATGTCTACACCTACTGTGTTGTCTGTCTTGACTAGAATGTATGCTCTGATGAGCAGGGACTGTCTCTTACATGTATCTGTGCAACGCTGTATACGTCTTGCAATGCTATACAAATATTCAGTAGTAATAGTATTAGTGGCAAGGTATGACCAGAAGTAGATTGCCAGGCTTTTTCTTCTGAGGCAAGGGAGGGTAAAGTGACTTGCCCAGGGTCACAAGTAGTGCCCTGATCTCTTGGGTACAAGGCTGTTGCTTTAAACATTAGGCTACTCCTTCACTCTCAATTTAGCATTGACATCTACTAAATTTGAAGGAGCCCCCCCTCCCCATCCCCACTTCAAACTATGCCTCTGGTTTCCCTCTGAAACACTCTCTTATAATTTCTATGACCTCACAACTTCTTCCCTGGCTTTCAATATAGGGAGCCAGCTAGAAAAAGCCTTAAATGTTAATCTCTTGCACTGATGATGAGGCAATAGGGATCCTGCATGTCACTTTCTGCATACACCATTTGAAATGGGGTCATGCTGGAGACTTTCCCCTGGGATTCTAGTGTACCTCATGACCTGGGATAACAATAGGGCTTTAGGAAAAGAGGCTAGTGAGAGTGGGAATGTTTAAGGAAGGGAACAACCCCTTTTTGAACTTGTGAACAAGTGCAGTGTTTCAAAATACTAATTTCATATAAAGTTACACATGTCCCTTAAATGCAGTATGACAAAAATTCATTAAGTTTTATAAATACTGATTATTGATCCTAAGGAGTATTTCTGTTTAATACTGAGATTGTATGGGATTAATTGGAAGATCTGGGAAACAAGCAACAGGAGAGCATAGCAATAATCTTAACACGTAATATGCATGGAGCAGCAATAATTATACAAAGGGCAATAGTTGAGAGCTGGGAATCCAGTTCGATAGGAACATTAGCTGGGCAAACACAGTCCTCCATTCCCCAGTCCTTTGAAGAGTGTGAGCAGGGAGGCAGGGTAATTGGGCACTACGGGGCCTGAGCCAGGCAGGATAGGTAATCCCTGGGGCCAGTATCTGATGCAGCATAATACTGCAGGGCGGCACAGGCCTGGTGAGTGATGCAGGGTGCTGAAAGACAGGAAATCCTTGCACTTAAGAACTGGGAATCCAGTTTAATAGAAGCATTAATCGGGCAAATACAGTCTTTATCTTTATTGGGTCACTTGATTTATTGCACCTTCAAAGTCTTCCTCTTCACAGTCCGGTGAAGAGTATTAGCAGGGAGGCATGATAACTGGTCACTGCAGGGCCTTGGTGAGGCTGGAAGGGTGACCCCAGGGCTGGCCCATCCACCATGTGGACTAGGTGGCCACCTAGGGTGGCAGGTCCTGGTGGGCAGCATGGTGATTCCCGGCCCTTCCACACTCATGTGGTGTGCCTTAAAATGGTCACATGTGTGGATGCGTGCTCTCACGGCCTACTGATCCTGCCCCCCTTCTGATGCAACTTCCTGTTGAAGGGGGCCAGGAAGTTACATTGGAAGAAGGAACAGGAGCAACAGGCAGTGAGGGCTTGTGTATGCATGAGCACTTTAAAGCCCACTGCAACATTAGAAAGCCTCCTCTTTTTCTTTTTTTTTAAAGCAGCATGAAGGGATTGCCATGCCACCCCTCTCCCAGGTGAGATGGGGGGGGGGTGATATGTTGTGACTGCCTAGGGCAGCAAAGACCCTTGGGTTGGCCCTGTCAGGGCCAGTATCAGAAGCATTGATGTTCTCTAGGACATCACAGGCCTGGTTGGAGGCACACAGAGCTAAAAGACAGTCAGTCCCTTCTCCTGAAAGCTGAGAATCTAGTCTGAGTACATCATAATTCTTGGGAAGAGTACCTTTGGAAAATTAAATGGTCATAGAAGAAAAGGAGGGAGAGAAGGTGAAAGTAGTCCTGGCACAAGCATGCAGAAAGAGACAGGTTGTTCCTGGGGTGGGCTTATGGGCTCCTATAGTCCGACAACAAAGCTAAAGAGAGATGTCTTTACAAGGACAGTAGAAAGAACTGCAATGCCTAATGCAACAGTGAAAGAGCATATATCTGAGTGCAAAGGAAAGTTGATATTGTGCAGGGTGGAGGTACATGAGAGAAGCAGCAGATGAAGGTGACTGAGCCTTGCAGCAGGCACACTGTATTCCTTGTGGACAACTGTGTGGAGATAGACTTCACAGATGCAGAATCTGATGCATCCAGATGGGCAGGATTTGCGTCTAAAAATCATCAGATATTGAACGTTTACTGGCTGAAGAGGGTGTTGAAGAAGTTGTTCTTAGCTTGCCAACTTGAAGTTCCAAGGCAAACAACACCTTACAGTTATAGGGGACAATAAAAAGTAGGAAGGATGCTGCTAGCCACTAATCATGTCCTCTGCCACCAATTGCAGGTCAAGCAGCATCAGTAGCACCGAGAGAAACAACCCCTAAGAAAGTAGAGGAGGAGTCTCATAAACTTTCACATATGTGCAGCATTTAATGTACTTGAGGAGCTGCGATATACAGAATGCAATTACTGTAGGAAATACATTAGTAGAAGGAAGCAGATGGGCCATCTTACAAAATGTGGCATGCAGCATCAGTTGTTAGAACTTTTAGCTCAGTATTAAGGAGGGCAGTGATCCTAGTTCAGGGACTCCATGCAGAAGTGGAAATAGCAATAGTCTAGAGCTCTCTCTTCAAAGTTCTTTTCAAATTTCCATTACTGCACTTTGGAGATTCTGGCAGGGGAGCACAGTTACGGTTATGCTCTTGTGCTATTGACCAAAGAATGGCTTTTCTTTCAGGCGGGAAGAGCATAGAGCACTGATAGAAGAAGGAAGCACACATCTAGTCAGCCTGATAGCTATCAAAGGGTGACAGACTGCCCTCATATCTAAAATAATCCATTACTGTACTTGTCGACTATCAGTCTTCTGCTACAAGTACCAGCCTTTTACTATAGGGGCTTCCAGCCTATCTTGCTGCTGCAGTGGTCTTTCTCAGCTGTTCTTGACTGTTGCCACCAGTGCTGCAGCTCCACTCCTACTGCTTTTGGGGTCTTCCCCACAGTGCATACTCTGATTCTTATTTAAGTCCCTCAGCATGTCATCTAGTCAGTCCATGAATGCTTCTTCCACCCTAGGGGAATCTTCCTCTGTACTTATGTTTCCTATGCTGGGGCCAAAGTTCTCTGTGCAGGACTCTAACTTGCGCGCACAAAGTATAGTTCAACTCACCCCACTTTTGCAGTCTGAGCTTGTGCTACCTCTTCTGCTGTTGTGTTGGCTGCCCTCTGGTGTTTTAGGGCCTTGCAACCATTCTGGGCTCTGTGCAATGATATGAAGCACCCTAGGCGAACCCTCATTCTTGCTACCCCTCCGTCCCAGCTCTGCTGCCATCCCTCTCCAGGGCCTGCAGCAGTGACAATGACATTAAAACAGCAACACAGTGCTTACTCAAAGTCTCCAATGTTGCATGCTCTTGGTGGCATGCTTTGTCCAGCTGCTTCCATCCCCTTTGACATAGACTTTGTATTTGCATGGGAGCACAAGTAGCTGGCCAAAGCACGGCACCATCAGCAGCAGCGTTGGGGCATTGAGTAAGTGCTGCACAGCTGTTTTAATGTTGCCACCACTGCAGGTCCCAGAGAGGAGCAATAGCAGCAGCAATGGGCTATCCTTGAAAGGTTGGCATTCCAGGCAACCACCTAGTTCACCTAGTCAGTAGTGCTGGCCTGGAGTCAAGAATGACACCTAAGTATTTGAAACTGTTGGTAATGAATATCAGAGAAACTACAAGTAATAGGAAAAGTGAAGGTTGAACAGAGATTCTGGTGAACTAGGTGGCAGTAGTTTTCAATGGATTTAGCTTAAAGCGGTTGGTATGGAGCCATGAAGATACTTGTGCAAGGCAATGATTCATGCTAGACAGATCAGAAGTTGAAGGATCAGTATGACAGACCAATAGAATGTCGTCTTCATAGAAAAAAAGCAGTGATCCCTAGATCTTATTTCAGAATCATGATTGGGCTTAAAAAGATGTTGAAGAGTCAACATGAAAAAGTGTGAGATGATGACCTTATTGACATTTAAAGCTTCCCAAATGTATACCGCAGACTCATCGCTTGTAAATCTCAGTCTTTGGGGCAGTCCACTCTTGGAATCTCTGGTTTGTACCAAAGGAAATGGATTATGAAAATGACTTGCCCAACTTCTCTAGTTCTCAGTCCACTGCTCTAACCACGAGGCCATTCCACTCAAATCATGCACTTCCACAGTCACTGTATTCACAACCTGCTGCTGCAGCCGTACTTAGAACTAGGCCCTGCAATATTCCTTATGCTACATCTGGGAGACATGAAATGTGTGTGTTGGGGAGGAGAGGAAAGCCAGAGGGCAGGGAAAGATTGAATGTTGACTGTTTGGGAGGGGATCATGAGGGGTGGGGCGGTCCATGATAGGGGCCCACATATGTATGTTCGCCTAGGGCCAATATAGTGTTAATCTGGCCTTGTTTGCATATGACAGCTCATTATTTTATCACAAATTGTTCCTGATTTATTTGGTATTAAAGCTGCATTAATGAGCTTTAATATCTGTTTGTGACAATTAAGGTACATTAATTGTCATGAGACTGATGTTAACTTATTAACATAGTTTAATAAATAGAGTTCATAATTTTGAAAATAAAACCTACTCACATTTTCCCTCATTGAGCTAACCCCCCCCCCCCCAGGAATGCTTCTTTTTACCAGCTGGGTCCAGAGTTGTAGTCTAGTCAGGGCCAGCACTTAGTGGTCCCAGGCCCCCAGCAGGTACGTTTGAAGAAATGGAGGGAGAGGAGTTTTTCAGTGGTGGCCCCTTCTATTTGAGGAACAAACAAAACCTTTTGGTATTTAGGAAAGCTGTGCAAACCCTTTTGTTTTCCCAGGTAGGGTATGGTAAGAGGCAGGGTTAGGTCGAGGCAGTCAAGCAGCAGTGTGGGGCAGGGGTGACAGGGTTGTTAGTGTTTTCTGTGTTAGGGTCTTTGGATCTTTTATATATTATATGTCATTTTGGATGCATTTTAACATATTGTGGGATAGAAATGTTTCTAAATAAATAATTTGGTTTTGACAGGGACAATTGCCAAGTAGGCTTATCTAGCCAGGTAACAACCTTATTTACTCAGCTAAATCCCATTGAAAATAGTACTCTGCCTGTTTTCAGGATTTGAGCTTCAAAAATAATATTCACACGTTGAACGATGCCAAGATCTGTAGGCTTTTAACAGCTGTGTAAGAGATAAATCTTTGTTTTAACAAAAGAACTAAACATATAAAATTAAATTGACTGAAGGAGATAAAGGACAAGACAATGTGTTCTCACACTTCTATTATAAATTAACACACTATGCTATCGCCGCAGGGGGTATTTGTACCTATTTAAGGAGAGGTAGCTTAATGGCATAAACTAGAACTAACACAGATGATAGCAATGGATGGTTGATTTCATGCAATTTGCTCCAAATTAATTATCCGTGATGTTTCAGTTTTGATGCATTTATTGTAATATTGTGATTGCCTTTGTTTCACGTATTTGCATACAACATGGGAAATATCTTCACTGCAGAGTCCCATTAAAATCTGGAAAAGGAATTTAGGCACCACCGTTATAACCACAGTGTTAAGAAAGCCCTGAAAAGCTGAGTTCCACAGTTTTATTTTATTGTGAATAAATCAATGCTCTTGCTTATCAAATAAAATATGTGAAAGTATGGTTTATTAAAATTTGATATACCTCCCTTTGTATCAACATAAAACTTCCAAAGGGAGGAAAGAACGTCAATAAAATATAGGAAAGAGGAATGGGGGAAAAGGGGAAGGAGAAGCAGAGTCCTGTGTTGCAGAGGGCATCAGGTCAAAAGCTAGTTGAAATAGGTGGGTCTTAAGACATGATTTGAATTTCAGGTAAGATATTTCCAAGTGGAGGTCAGAAGGTAGAGCATTAGACAGACTGGGTCGAAGAAAATACTGTAAAAGGCTGAGTGATGGGTAGATTCATACTGGGTGCAGGATGGGGGGGGGGGCAAGATAGAGATGAATAGCATAGATAGAACATAGGAGAGGTGAAGGGATGTGAAGAGGGTATTCTAGTGTGCAAAGTTTTATGAACTATGGTAAAGAATTTGTATTGAATCCGATACTGAATAGGTAGCCAGTGGGAATCGATGAAAAAGGTGTAATGTGATCATATTTGGAAGCTTGATGCAGTAATCTTATAGCTGTATTTTGAAAGGTTTGGAGACGTTTGAGCTAGTTGGGAAGACCAGCATACACGATATTACAGTAATGCAGGTGAGATAAGACTAGGGACAAGAGCAGTGTAGTTAAAGTGGAATCAGAAAGAATGAACAGATGGATCTGATTTGGTGAAGGGCATAGAAGAAGCATTTTACCACAGCACTAATTTGGTCGTGAAAGGTGAGGGCATTGTCAAGAATAACTCCAAGATATTTGAAAGAAGGTATCAGTAACATATAGTAGCATAGTATATGACAGCAGATAAAGACCAGTATGGTCTATCTAGTCTGCCCAGCAAGGCAGCAAGAGTAGGTGCAACTGCTGCTCTGTGCAGGTCACTTCTCCCCATGCCTTTGTTTAGGGGTGTACCCACCGCTCCGTGCAGGTCACTTTTATTTGCTGAGCTACAAGCTAGTTATGTTTGTTTTGATTTCATCCTGTTGCTATAAAGGGATCCACTGTGTCTGTCCCATGCCATTTGGAATTCTGCCACTGTATTTGCTCCCACCACTTCCATTGGGAGGACACTCCAAGCATCCACCACCCTTTCAGTGAAAAATTATTTTCTGACATTGCCTTTCATTTTACCCCCTTGCAGCTTCATGTTATGCCCTCTAGTTTTACAGCTTCCTCGTCTTTGGAAGAGGTTTGTTTGTTCATCAATACTCTTTAAGTATTTAAAGGTCTAAATCATATCTACCCTGTCCCTCCTCTCCTCTAGAGTGTACATATTTAGGTCTTCAAGTCTCTTCTCATAAGTCTTCTGACGCAGGCTCCAAGTCATTTTGGTTGCCTTTCTCTGAACCATTTCCAGCCTTTTTACGTTCTTTGCAAGAAATGGTCTCTAAAACTGAACACAATATCCTCACCAGTGACTTGTACAGTGGCATTAGTACCTCTTCCTCTCTGTATGCAACCCAGTATCATTCTGGCTTTTGCCACCACCTTGTCACACTGTTTCACCACCTTGAGGTCCTCAGAAACAATCACTCCAAGGTCCTTCTCCTGATCCATGCACACCAATCTCTCATCCCCTATCGCATATATTTCCCTTGGATTTCTGCTTCCCAAGTGCATGACACTGCACTTCTTCAAATTAAATCTTAACTGCCAAGCATTAGATCATGCTTCCAGCTTTTGTAGATCTTTCCTCATATTATCCATCCTATCAGGGGAGTCCACTCTGTTGCAAATTTTCATGTTATCTGCAAAAAGACAGACTTTTCCATTCACTCCTTCAGCAATATCACTCACAAATACATTGAACATTATCGGTCCCAGGACTGAACCCTGGGGCACACCGCTAGTCACCTTCCTTTCAGCTGAGTGAGTTCCGTTTACCATCACCTTCTGTCGTCTCTCAGTCAACCAATTTCTGATCCAGTTCACCATCTTGGGACCCATCCCCAAACTGTTGAGTTTATTGATAAGCCTCCTATGAGGAACAGTATAAAAGCCTTAGCTGAAATCTAGGTAGATCACATCCATCGCATGCCCTTGATCTAGTTCTCTGGTCACCCAGTCAAAGAACTCAATCAGATTTGTTTGACAAGAGTGTCCTTTGGTAAAACCATGTAGCCTCGGATCATGCAACCTGTTGGTTCCGAGGAAGTCCACTATTCGCTCTTTCAGGAGTGCCTCCATTACTTATCCCGCCACTGAGGTAAGGCTTACTGGCCTGTAGTTTGTCACTTCTTCCCTACTGCCACTTTTGTGAAGAGGTACCACATCAGCCCTTCTCTAGTCCTGTGGAACTTCTCCTGTTTCCAAGGATTTATTAAAAACATCCTTTAATGGCCCTGCAGGAACCTCTCTGAGCTCTTTCAGTATGCTGGGATGTATCCCATCCGGTCCCATGGCCTTGGCCACTTTTAGTTTTGCAAGCTGCTCTAACACATCATCTTCTGTGAATGGTGTGGTATCTATTCTATTCCCATTTGTATATTTGTAAATCACAGGTAATCCTTCTCCAGGTTTTTCTCTAGTAAAAACAGAGCAGAAGTATTTGTTTTTCAATGTCACTTTCCACAAATCCATTCCCAGCACTTTTGAGTCCTGCAATTCCACCTCTGATTTTCCTCCTCTCCTGAATATACCTAAAAAAAAGTATTGTGGCCACACTTCACATCTTTAGCCATCTTTTCTTCTGCCTTTGATTTTGCTATCCTTATTTCCCTTTTTGTCTCTTTTAGTTTGATCCTGTATTCTTTTCTGTGTTCCTCTGTTTGCAAACTTTTGAATTTTGTGAAAGCTGTGGTTTTTGCCTTTATTTGTGCAGCCACATCTTTGGAGAATCAAATAGGTTTCCTTTTCCTCTTGTTTTTATTTACTTTCCTTACATACGTATCTGTTGCCCCTGGTATTGCCTCCTTTACTTTAGCCCACTGCAATTCCACTTCCCTTATCCCCTCCCACCCTCTGCCAACTCCTCCTTCAGGTACTTGGCCATTTTACTGAAATCAGTGGGGCTTGTTTACAAAGCCGCGGTAGTGGTTTGCGATCGTAATCGGAGCAGCGGCCCCATTGATTTCAATGGGGCCGCGGCTGCGATCGCGATCGCGAACCACTACCGCGGCTTTGTAAACAAGCCCCAGTGTTTTTAAAGTCTAGGACTTTGAGTTTGCTGTGATTGGATTCTACCTTGACTTTTATCTCAAACCACACCGTGTGATGATCGCTGCTGCTCACATGGGCACCCACCCGGATATTCGACATGCTATCTCCGTTGGTGAGCACTACATCCAGCACCGAGCTCTCCCTGGTCAATTCCATCACCATTGGCCTAAGTAATGCATCTTGGAAGGCATCCACAATTTTTTCTCTTCTTTCCAGATTTGCAGAAGGAATACTCCAATCCACATCAGGTAGATTAATGTCACCCAATATGATCACTTCCCTCTTCATGGCTATCTTTGCAATATCAGCAATCAATTCACTATCCATTTCTTCGGTTTGAGTTGGAGGTCTGTAGACTACACCATAGAAACATAGAAATATCACGACAGAAAAAGACCACATGGCCTATCTAGTCTGTCCTTCCATAACAACTACAACAGTCCCCTTTTTACCTTTAGAGATCCTCTGTGTTTGTCCCATGCTTTTTTGAATTCAGTTACTGTCCTCATCTCTACCACCTCCACTGGGAGACTATTCCATGGATCCACTACTCTTTCCGTAAAGAAATATTTCCGCATATCACTCCTGAATCTATCTCCCTTCACCCTCATCCCATGTCCCCTCGTAGCAGAACTTGCTTTCAATTGAAAGAGGCTCTCTCCCTGAACATTTATGCCACAAAGGTATTTAACCAAAAATAACCAATTACTCTACCAGTATGAGAATTCCTCACAGTTAGGGGCATGTTTACTAAAATCCGCAAAATAGCGCGCCGCAAAATAGCGCACGGCAACGCGGCACTGAAACGCGCAGAAACGCATTTAAACGCCCCGCACACGTGCGTGTCACCCCCGCACAGGTACGCGGCTCACTAACGGGCCCCGTACAAGTGCGGGCCCGCAAATGTCCGATAGAGGCGTGGAATGGCGAAAGGAGGGCGGAGGAAGGCTCCGGAGGGGCGGAGGGACGGGGTCAATGGGTGGAGAGTGGGAGGGGAGAGGCTCCCCGCACAGTACCGGGCCCGAATTTGCATGTAAAAACTACCGCGAGTGAAACACTCGCGGTAGAAAGCATTTAAAGGGAAGAGAAACCATTTCCGTCAGCAATGTACAGGAAAACCGGGGAAACCAGAAAAACGTGAGCAGTGTGATACATGTGCACAGCACAAAAGTGAAAATAAAAATAGAAAATGACCACAACAGAACCATTAAAAAGAGTAATTCAGCTGGGGAACAGTTATAGTGATGGGCAAATACAGAAATCACACCCAGCAAAGCTCCAGAAAAAAGAAATGAATTTTGGAAGGGTCTACTGAGAGGAGACTCTTCCAAAAAACATTTCCACGTTTTGGAGCTTTCCTGGGAGTGTTTGCTATGGTTGCCCATTAATATCACTGTTGCCCAGCGTGGTGATATTTCGTCCCACATTTCCCGAGGTCATTTCCGGGGTTTATGTGCACGTCTGTCACCAGACAGGGTGCATATGCCCACAGTAGAATTGCGTAGAGCAGGGTTTGTGACTCCATCCTGCCAGGCTTACTGCCTCCAGGGGCTGCACTGTCTCTGTGGCCAAAGTGTGGTACAGCGGACAGAGTCATTACCTCTAGGACCAGAGGGCAGAGGTTCAAAACCCAGCTGGGGCACCTGCCAGCCCAGTCCCTATATTTTACCCACCACTAAATAAAGATAGCGCAGACACCCCTGTATGCATGGGGAAAAAACCCATATTTGACCCAACACCGCACACACACCACAACAATGGGCATTACCTACAGCCAAGTCCCCCAAATGCAGTCCCATACTGCCACATTGCAATCAGGTCAACTGCTTTTTCTGAGAGACGTTCATGCCAGCATGTTGGCGGACAAGTACATGTGGTGCAGGGGGCAGTGGCTGCTAACCACAGAAGACAGAGGCCTAGCCATGTGCAGGCTGGCACAGTCCACTGCAACAGACAGGTCCTGCCGGATCCACAGTCATGGACAGTCCAGGGAATCCAACCAATCTGTGGCTACACAGTGGTGCAGTGCACACAAACAGTGCATACAAGAACAGAAGGTCACAGGTTCAAAGCCCAGCTGGGGCTACTGCCAATCCTGCCCACATATTTTTCCCACAACTAAACAGTGATAGTAAGGACACACCTTTCATGGCGGGGACATATGCAATGGTAAGACATCTATCTTTTACCCCACTGAGCACAGACACCATGAACAGGGGCAGTACCTAGAGCAGAATCACCCAAATGCAGTCCTGGTGGGCCACACACCAGTCAGGTTCCATGCTGACACGCATACAAATGCCTGTGCTGTATATCTATGCACCACCCCCATGGCATGTAGATGTAGCCCATGCATATTCATGAGGGATAGCAGGAAAACCCGAACAGTGTGATGCAAACCTGGACTGGAGTTGGGAATCTGTGCCGTAAAGCAGCAGCCATCAAGGGCAGACACACCCACACCCACAGGCCCCATTGGCCAATGTCTCCTGGAAAGGCAGAACATTGGACCGTGCATGCAGCACCCAAAACGAGCACTTGCATAACTTACCAATGTCACCCTACACCTGAGGTATACAGTACACAGCTCGGAGACGTTTGCTAGGAGCACAGGCAGGCAGTTATCCATACGTTACGTACATACTGCTAGTTGACCCCATCCAAACAATCTGTTAGGTGTTTGTGGGGCATGCTCCAGGCCTGGCCTCTGACGGTGCTTACCACCCTGGGGAGTGACCACCAGCTGTAATGCGTACCATATCCATGCCTTGCCGTGCTCAGGACCGGTTTGGTGGGCAAGGCTACTTACCCCCTCAATCGTAGCACCATGATGGCAGAGGTGTGGAAGTGTGTGTCTGTCTATACCAGGGGTGGGCACCTCCGGTCCTGGAGGGCCGCAGACCAGTCAGGTTTTTGGGATATCCCTAATGAACATGCATGAGCAAGTTCTGATCTTGAGAGATACTGCCAACCTGACTGTTTGTGGCCCTCCAGGGCTGGATTTGGAGACCCCTGCCTTACACCTCTGTCATTTAAGATCATGAGTGGGCAAGGTACAGATGTCCTAGACATTGAAAGGGTATATAGAATGTGTCACATTCCTCCTCGATTCTCACCACCACCAAAAAGTTGTCTAATAGACAATTTTTTGGTGGTGGTGAGAAGTGAGGAGGACTGTGACAAATTCTATCTAAACTTTTTGATGTCTTGGACATCTGCACCTTGTCCACTCACAATCTTAAATGACAGAGGTGCAAGGCAGGGGTCTCCAGATCCAGCCCTGGAGGGCCACAAACCAGTCAGGTTGGCAGGATATCTCTAATGCATATATATCTCATGCATATTCATTAGAGATATCCCGAAAACCTGACTGGCCTGCGGCCCTCCAGGACCAAGTTTGCCCACCCCTGGTCTATACAGTGGGTGTTGGCTGCAAGCCCCTTCAACAGCCCGCACTGCCAGCACTGTTGCCAGTATTGGCCAGTCAATGTGCATAATGAGGTGCAAGGTACCATGGGTATAGCCAGGGCAGGGTGGCGTGGCCAGGATGCATCTGCACTGGGCATAGGGCCCTGGCAGGGACATTGGCTGGGATATTGTAGTGTCCGGCCACCACCTACACAGACAGGGTGGCCAAAGCATGTACTTCTGGGGGATCACGCTCACCCTGACTGTGCAGTGACCACAGCATGGCTAGGCCCCCCCCCATAGTGCTGTATAGTAGTTCTCTCATGTGATAGATATGGGTTTCTCTTTGGGGCCCAGTCACTGATCTATCTGCTTGCTGTGTATGCATCTCCATTGGGAACATGCACTATGGACTAACCAGCAGACTGTTTGTAGCTGGTAAATGTCTTGCTATAATGGCTTGCAGGGTGCAGTGGCTGTTGGCTTGCTGCAGGGGAATATCTGGTGGTGGCGTGCAGCTTACCATACCCTGGGCTTATGTCTGTCTGCTATTGTGTTATGGCTGTGTATGGAGCTGCCTGCCTGGGGGGGGGGGTGGGGGGGGGGTGTCAGTAGGACTGGGGTTGATGTTGCCCTCTACTGCCACCTTTGCAGGGAGGTAGAGTGTGGATCCCTTGATGGGGACCATGTTTGCCACGGGGGGGGGGGGGGTGCGCCTGATGGCGGCAGACAGGGATATCCATGGTGTTTGTGCAGAAACTAGCTATCTTACACATTAACACTGCTATGGAACGCCCGCTTGGCCTCCATCAGCCATGGCAGGTGTTGTTGACCTGGTCCTGGCCACCTCATTGCACACTCAGGGTGAGCACAGTACCCGCACGATGTAACGGTGTGTGGCTACTCTGTGCCAGTAAAACACCCGGTCAGTGCCCCCTACTAGGCCAAGGTGCTGTGTGGGTGCACCCGGTCACTTCCCCCAACAGGGCCGAGGTGCTGTGGGGGTGCATTCCCCATCGTGTGTCCATCTGCGGACAGCTAATTTGCATGTGCAGTGCATCATGGGTACGGGTGGCCTAACCCTATCCTGTTGACACCAGCAGACTGTCTGTGAGGTGACGTGTAGGCTATCTGCAGCCAGCCAGGGGCTTGCTTACAGCTATGGAGCTGTAGCGCAATGGTTACATCACTGCCTGTGCAGCCAGAGGTCATGGGTTCAAACCCACAGTGGGGCCCTTTGGTAGGGCTGTCCACAGCTTTATTTTTATTTACTGTACATATGTCTATGCCGGCAAGACCACCCTCAGCTTACTATACCCATTAGGTGCCTCTGAGGGTGCTTCATAGGGCGCCCTGTAGGCCACCTTATGGTTGCCATCCCTATAGGGTGCACTATACATTATCCTGTGTCGCAACATACATGCTGCCCTATAGGGGTCATTCAAGGGTGCCTTGGCGAACAGTGCACTGTAACATGTGCCTTATGTGCCTTATGGGCCGCCTTATGGGCCGCCGTATGTTAACATGCTGGGAGAGTGCGTTTGCTAGTAGTGATGACAAAATAAAATTATACAGCCTCCTACAGCACTCCACAACATAATACATACTGCCTCAGCAGGCATTTTTCACTGGGCATTGTGAGGAGTTGAACCCCTGATCCCTGCACCATTGGTCAGTGTCTTCACCGTTGTACCACGGCTCTGTTGTTTTGTATGCTCAGCAGCGCGCCACTTTGCCTTTCCACGCGCTAATGTCGACCCCCGCACATTAGCGCGACGCACACACGTCCGGTGGCTTACTACCGTTTTTTTTCTATTTTCTGCCTGAACCGCCCACTCCTTATATGGCACAGGCACACTAGCGCGGCCCCGCACGTTAGGAATGTTTAGTAAACATGCCCCTTAGTCTCTAACTTCCCATATTGCATTTTAAATACATGTCATATTTTTATGTGTCGAAACCGGGTCTCAGACTTACAGGAGCTATGGTATCAACTTTTTAACCAGGTGCTCCAATTTGCATCAATGACCATTTAATAATCCATAAGTCAAATAGATGTTTCATGAAGATATGTATAGATCAGTCGCACCAAAAAGATGAAAACAGATTGAAAGCTGCTTACCACATACAATCCCCGCAGCCGTAGGAAAAAACGCCGCGCATGCAGCTTGAGCACTACGGAATCCCCAATTTATTGAACAATAAATTAAATGCACCTGTTGGGTTTGTTAGATCACATACAAAGATTACAATCTATTTGTGAATTGAGGCCACCCGGGTAAATAGTTTGTAAATTGTTCAATAAATTGGGGATTTCGTAGTGCTCAAGCCGCATGCGCGGAGTTTTATCCTACGGCTGCGGGGATTGTATGTGGTAAGCAGCTTTCAATCTGTTTTCATCTTTTTGGTGTGACTGATCTATACATATCTTCATGAAACATCTATTTGAATTATGGATTATTAAATGGAGAATGTTTTGTCTGTTTTCCTAGTTTAAGTTGACAACTTTGGAAGTCAGTGCACAAACCCATGAAGAAACGATATATTCGTGAAACGCAGCAGCGCTGAAACTGGCGTTGGGACTCTTCAATTAAGATAAGCCTGACTCATTTGTCTTTTTAAAGATTTTTACTTTAAACTGAATTAAGAAAAATAACAAAATATAAAAAAAAAGGGTCATTGATGCAAATTGGAGCACCTGGTTAAAAAGTTGATACCATAGCTCCTGTAAGTCTGAGACCCGGTTTCGACACATAAAAATATGACATGTATTTAAAATGCAATATGGGAAGTTAGAGACTAACTGTGAGGAATTCTCATACTGGTAGATAAATTGGTTATTTTTGGCTCAACTGTGTTATTACTCTGAAAACACGACCATTTTGATTGTCAAGCACGAAGGTATTTAAACATCTCAATCATATCACCTCTATCCCGCCTTTCCTCTAAGGTGAACATATTAAGATCCTTCAGTCTGACCTCATATGCTTTATAATGAAGACCACTAATCATTTTAGTAGCCACCCTCTGCACCAACTCCATCCTGTTCACATCCTTTTGAAGGTGCCGTCTCCAGAATTGCACACTATACTCCAAATGAGGTCGCACCAAAGACTTATACAGAGGCATTATCACCTCCTTTTTTCTGCTAGCCATTCCTCTCCGTACGCACCCAAGCATCCTTCTAGCTTTTTCCGTTGCCTTTTCTTCCTGTTTAGCTACTTTAAGATCATCAGACACAACCACGCCTAGGTCCCGCTCTTCTTTAGTGGACAAAAGTACTTCACCCCCTATACTATATTGCTCCCTTGGATTGCTGCAGCCCAAATGCATGACCTTACATTTTTTAACATTAAATCCCAGCTGCCAAATTCTAGACCATTCTTCAAGCTTAGCTAGATCCCTCCTCATGTTATCTACCCCTTCCTGGTTGTCTACTCTATTGCAGATTTTGGTATCATCTGCAAAGAGGCAAACCTTACCTGAAAGCCCTTCCTTTATATCACTACCAAAGATGTTAAAAAAGAATCGGACCAAGGACAGATCCCTGGGGCACACCACTGATAACATCCTTCTCCTCAGAGTGAGCTCCATTTACTTGTACTCTTTGTCGCCTCCCACCCAACCAATTTCTAACCCAAGCAGTAACTTTAGGGTCCATCCCTAGGGTGCTCAGTTTGTTTATAAGTCGCCTGTGAGGAACAGTGTCAAAGGCTTTACTGAAATCTAAATACACCACATCTAGGGCTCTCCCTCGGTCCAACTCCCTGGTCACCCAGTCAAAGAAATCAATCA
This sequence comes from Ichthyophis bannanicus, assembly GCA_033557465.1. NCBI lineage: Eukaryota > Metazoa > Chordata > Amphibia > Gymnophiona > Ichthyophiidae > Ichthyophis > Ichthyophis bannanicus. Next base: position 520,785,439 of record CM066036.1, on the reverse strand, counting down.
GATTTGTCTGACAAGACCTGCCTCTGGTGAATCCATGCTGCCTCGGATCCTGTAATCCGCTGAACTCCAGAAACCTCACTATTTTCTCTTTCAGCAGCGTTTCCAATAATTTACTCACCACCGAAGTTAAACTTACCGGCCTGTAGTTTTCAACCACATCCTTACTTCCGCTTTTGTGTAAAGGCACCACATGAGCCTCTCTCCAGTCCTTTGGCACCACTCCCGACTCCAACGAGGCATTGAAAAGGTCAGTCAGTGGAGCTGCTAGAACGTCCCCAAGTTCCCTCAGTATTCTTGGGTGTATCTCATCTGGTCCCATCGCTTTGTCTACTTTAAGTTGAGATATTTTCTCACGAACACAGTCTTTTGAAAATTGTTCAAGATGTTCTTTGCTTCTGTTCCTATTTGTCGGTGTTTTCTGAGGTCCTGCTCCTGGTTCTTCATCTGTGGACACAGAACAAAAATATTTGTTAAGCAATTCCGCTTTATCCTTATCAGCTTCTACATATTCCTCCCCTGCACCCTTGAGTCTGACAATACCACTCTTGCCCTTCCTCTTCTCACTAACATATCTGAAAAATGTCTTATCCCCCCATTTTATTGCATTGGCAATTTCCTCCTCCTTTTGAATCTTTGCCTTCTTGACTACTTTGCTAGCTTCTCTAAGTTTTTCCAAATACAGATGCCTGTCTTCCTCCCTCTGTGATCTCTTGTATTTCATGAAGGCCTCCCTCTTTTTCTTCACTTTTTCAGCTACTTCTTTCGAAAACCATAGCGGTCTCCTTTTCCTTTTCCTTTTATTTACCATTTTAACAAAAAGGTTGGTTGCCCTTAAAATATCCCCTTTCAGTTTTTCCCACTGTTTTTCTACATCCCTCAGCTGTTCCCGTCCAACTAACGACTCCCTGAGGTATTGGCCCATCTTCGCAAAGTTAGCCTTCCTAAAGTCTAAGATCCTCGCCTTTGAATGGATTCTAACAGCCCTAGTCCTAATCCTGAACCACACCATCTGGTGATCACTGGATGCAAAATGATATCCCACTACAACATCAGAAACACTTTCACCATTGGAAAGCACCAAGTCCAGTATGGCCCCTTCACGTGTGGGGGTCTGTTACCAATTGCCTGAATAGTTCTCCTTGTAGAGAATCCAGGATCTCTTTACTTCTAGATGATACTGCAGCAGGAATGTGCCAATCAACATCTGGCATATTGAAATCTCCTATCAGTAGCACTTCCCCTTTCCTAGCAATGCTGCGTATGTCTTCAATTAACTCTCTGTCCACCTCTTCCTCTTGTGAGGGAGGTCTGTATATCACACCGATGTAAATAGATTTCTCGTTCCCTGTTTCTAGTTTAACCCACAATGCCTCCCCTTTCCCTTTTAAGCTCTGTAATTCCAAAGCTTTAATAGTAGTTTTTACATATAGTGCCACTCCTCCTCCCCTACTTCCTACCCTGTCTTTTCTGAATAAAGTATAGCCAGGTATAGTTACATCCCAATCATGGTTTTCTGTGAACCATGTTTCTGTAACTGCCACTAAATCCAAGACAGCCACTCCCACCAAAGCTTCAACATCAGGGATCTTATTTTCCATGCTACGGGCATTTATACACACTGCTTTCCATATGTTACCCCTATTATCCATTTCCATAAAGTTATTTAATGTATCACCTACCTGGGGGCTTTCACTTACCTGGGGGCTTTCTTCACCCATCCCCAACGAATCTAGTTTAAAGTCCTCTTCAGTAGATTAGCCAGTCTACTACTGAAGATGCGTTGACTTTTCTTGGACAGATGGATGCCATCTCTGCTCTGCAACCCTTGGAACAGCATCCCATGGTCTAGGAAACCAAAACGCTCTCGATGACATCATCCACGCAGCCATGCATTCATCTCCAGGATGCGAGCCTCTCTGCCTTGGCCTTTACCCTCAACAGGGAGGATTGAAGAGAACACCACCTGTGCACCTAACTGCTTCACCCTCTGTCCCAGAACCATGAAGTCACTTTTGACACATTCCGAGGTATATCTGGCAGTATCATTTGTTCCAACATGGATTAGCAACATTGGGTAAAAGTCAGTGGGCTTGATGAGTCTCGGCAAACTCTCCATAACATCTTGGATTTTGGCACCAGGCAGACAGCATACCTCTCTGGACATCAAGTCTGGTCGGCAGATGGACGCCTCAGTACGCCTCAGAAGAGAGTCTCCAACCACCACTACCCTTCGTTTCCTTGTGGTCACTGATTCTGCAACTTTGGGGTACTTGAGCTCTGGTTCTTCCCTTTCCAGGGATGCTTTCACCTCCTCCACTTCCCGGGCTGCATAATGGTTCTTCAATTCAAGGGTTGGAGAAGTTGGATTGGTGATTTTGCAGGCCCTGGTGACTTGTGTCTAACCATCGACATTCTGTTGGCACCCATCTTCTCCTCTGCTGAGAGCTTGGTTGCTGCAAGGAGCATCTCATCAATGTACTTCTCACTGTCTTGAATACTCCTCAGCCTCGCCACTTCCTCTCTGAGTTCCTCCACTTGTTTCCTCAGAGCTTCAGCATGCAGGCACCCTGCACATGGAACCAATCCTTCAACTGGCATTAGGACCTCTGTCTGGACTGAGGCAGAAGCTGTAACTGGGACAACAGCTTTAGCGACATGATTTTTCCCAGCCATTGTTCTGTTCGTGGAGCTTAGGTATCTGTTAAAGCAAAAGAGAGAGATCTACCAAGTACCAGCTGGTTTCCCAGCTGTCCTTTCAGAGAAAAAGCAGTTAAATCTCCTTAATTATATTCAAAATGTGCTGGTCCAATTCTCTGTGCTTTGTCAAATGGGGAGGTGCCCAATAAAGCAAGACTACTCGCTAGGGGTGGGTGGGAGTCGGGGTGGGTAGGGAGGGAACTAACACCTGATTAGGTGTTAGCAGTTCCCAAAGCTGAGGTGGTTACTGGAGTTCAACCACCTACTGTGCTCAAGGAAAGTCCCACTAAAGCACCAAAAAGAAAGTAACCTTGCTTTAAAAATGTACAAAAAACCCTTTTAAGAGCTCCCAGTCAGAGAGCTAACAATTTAATATAATAAAACAAACCCTTAAATCCTTACTGTTGGTTGATCTGGAGAGCTCCTGTAGGAAAGCCTGAACAGGGCAGGGCACTGGAGCCTTTTATGCAGGCCCTCAGCTGCTCTCAGGTAATCAGGCCCACTAACTCCTGATTAGGTGTTAGCAGTTACCAAAGTTGAGGTGGTTACTGGAGTTCAACCACCTACTGTGCTCAAGGAAAGTCCCACTAAAGCACCAAAAAGAAAGTAACCTTGCTTTAAAAATGTACAAAAAACCCTTTTAAGAGCTCCCAGTCAGAGAGCTAACAATTTAATATAATAAAACAAACCCTTAAATCCTTACTGTTGGTTGATCTGGAGAGCTCCTGCAGGAAAGCCTGAACAGGGCAGGGCACTGGAGCCTTTTATGCAGGCCCTCAGCTGCTCTCAGGTAATCAGGCCCACTAACTCCTGATTAGGTGTTAGCAGTTCCCAAAGCTGAAGAGGTTACTGGAGTTCAACCACCTACTGTGCTCAAGGAAAGTCCCACTAAAGCACCAAAAAGAAAGTAACCTTGCTTTAAAAATGTACAAAAAACCCTTTTAAGAGCTCCCAGTCAGAGAGCTAACAATTTAATATAATAAAACAAACCCTTAAATCCTTACTGTTGGTTGATCTGGAGAGCTCCTGTAGGAAAGCCTGAACAGGGCAGGGCACTGGAGCCTTTTATGCAGGCCCTCAGCTGCTCTCAGGTAATCAGGCCCACTAACTCCTGATTAGGTGTTAGCAGTTCCCAAAGCTGAAGTGGTTACTGGAGTTCAACCACCTACTGTGCTCAAGGAAAGTCCCACTAAAGCACCAAAAAGAAAGTAACCTTGCTTTAAAAATGTACAAAAAACCCTTTTAAGAACTCCCAGTCAGAGAGCTAACAATTTAATATAATAAAACAAACCCTTAAATCCTTACTGTTGGTTGATCTGGAGAGCTCCTGTAGGAAAGCCTGAACAGGGCAGGGCACTGGAGCCTTTTATGCAGGCCCTCAGCTGCTCTCAGGTAATCAGGCCCACTAACTCCTGATTAGGTGTTAGCAGTTCCCAAAGCTGAAGTGGTTACTGGAGTTCAACCACCTACTGTGCTCAAGGAAAGTCCCACTAAAGCACCAAAAAGAAAGTAACCTTGCTTTAAAAATGTACAAAAAACCCTTTTAAGAACTCCCAGTCAATTTAATATAATAAAACAAACCCTTAAATCCTTACTGTTGGTTGATCTGGAGAGCTCCTGTAGGAAAGCCAGAATGGATGACAGTGTCATCTCCTCTTTCCAATACAATCCACAGCGCTTCTTCTTTTCCCTATGTCCCCTGCATTTCAGCAGCTTTAATATTGCTTTTGACATATAGGGCTACTCCTCCTCCTTTTCTACCCTCTCCATCTCTTCTAAATAGATTATACCAGCTATGGCTATAACCCATTCATGCGACTTATTAAACCATATTTCTGTAATGGCCACAATGTCCAAGTCCAGTTCCACCATTAGAGCATCCAGATCAGGAACTTTGTTGGGTAGGCTTCGAGCATTTGTGCTCATTGCTTTCCAGCATTTGTTGACTGGTTTGCCTTTGTTTTGCATGGATTTTGTTCTACATGCCCTTTCCCACTTGCCATTGGTGTGTGGTTTAAAAGTGTGGCTGTTTCCAATGTCATATTGCGTTTGCTGGGAGTGACATCCTGAACTTGCCCTTCTCCATCCGGTACCCCTTTCCCTAGTTGAAATGCCTTTCCACATACTACCTGAATTTTTCACTTAGGATCCTTTTCCCTGTGATGGAGAAATGTAGTCCATCAGCACAGTACAGTCTCTTGTTGATCCATTTATTTCCCCAGTAGCCTATATATCTAAATCCTTCTTGCTTGTACCAGGTTTGGAGCCATGCATTAAAGTTATTTATGGGATGCAGCCTTTCTGCCCCCTTACCATGAACAGATTGAACTTCTGAGAATGCTATGGTGTTAATAATGGGCTTGAGTTTCTCTCCCAGAGCTGGAAGTCCCTTTGAACTGCAGAGGCACTGTTTCTAGCCAGGTCATTTGTACCCAAGTGGATGACAACATCAGTTTTGCAGTGCTGACTTTCTGCACTAACTATCAACAATTTGGTTTGTATTCCTGTTGGTTGAAGAGCCTGGGAGGAATTTGACCATCTTCTCTCCTTTGAACTGTGTTCCCAAGTTGGTGCCTCTGATGATGGAATCTCCAAGTTTTCTGTTATGTGACTTTTTTTTCCTATTTGGTGCATTATTAATAGATTTGGCATTAAGGGGCATGTTTACTAAACATTCCTAACGTGCGGGGCCGCGGTAGTGTCCTGTGCCATATAAGGAGTGGGCGGTTCAGGCCGAAAAAGGAAAAAAAAAGACAGTATGTGTGCGTGTCGCGTTAATGTGCGGGGCCCACATTAGCGCGTGGGAAGGCTAAGTGGGGCGCAGCTGGGCACATATAGGAACAGAGCCGTAGCACAACAGTGAAGACAATAACCAATGGTGCAGGGGCCACGGGTTCAATCCCCCAGTGTGTGCAGCCCAAAAAGGCTGGCTGAGGCACCACCTTGAATGTGGAAATGTGTGTCAGGAGGCAAAATAATTTTGGGGCGGCATAAGGCGACGCACTGTTCATTTTGGGGCGGCATAAGGCGGTGCACTGTTCATTGTGGGGCGGCAGGATGCGGCGCACTGTTAATTGTGGGCAGCAGGATGCGGCGCGCTGATGGCCACAAGGCGGCGTGCTGATGCTAAAGCAAAGAAACACAGCCACAGCACAATGGTTAAGACACGGACCAATGGTGCAGGGACCAGGGGTTCAATCCCTCACAATGCCCATTGAAAAAGGCTAGCTGAGGCAGTATATTTTATGTTGTGGAGTGCTTTAGGAGGCTTTTTAATTCTATTTTGTGATAACTACTAGCAAACGCACTCTCACAGCATGTTAACATAAGGCGGACCATAAGGCACATGTTACAGTGCACCGTCCGCCAAGGCACCCTAGAATGTCCCCTATAGGGCAGCATGTATGTTGCGACACAGGATAATGTATAGTGCACCCTATATGGATGCCAACCATAAAGTGCCCTATAGGGCGCCCAATAAAGCACCCTCAGAGGCACCTTATGGGTACAGTACGCTGAGGGTGTTATTGCAGGCATCAACATATGTACAGTAAATGTAAAAAATGCTTTGGAAAACCCTATCACAGAACCCCACTGTGGGTATGAACCCATGACCTCTGGCTGCACAGGCAGTGGCGTAACTATTGGGCTACACCTCTATAGCTGTAAGCAAGCTCCTGCCTGGCTGCAGATAGCCTGCACGTCACATCACAGACAGTCTGCTGGTGTAAACAGGATAGGGTTAGGCCACCCATACCCATGATGCACTGCACATGCAAATCAGCTGTCCACAGATGCACACAAGATGGGAACTGCACCCCTAAAGCTACCCGGCCTGGTAGGGGGAGGTGTCCTTGTGCACCCACACAGCACCTCGGCCTGGTAGGGTGCCCTGAGTGGGAGGACAAACGGCAAATAGTAGCTAAACACCATCACATTGTGCGGTTACTATGCCCACCCTGAGTGTGTGATGATGCGCCCAGGACCAGGTGCACAACTCCTTGCATGGCTAAATGCGGCCATGCCAGAGCTCCAAAGCAGCAATAACCTGTGAAATAGGTAGGTAGGTGCTGCATAAACATCTTGGAGATCGCTGTCTGCCACAGTTAGTGGAACACCCCCGTACCCCCAGGTGGATAAAACAGGGTCTCCCACCAACAGATCCCCATACTATCCTCCTTTTCTCCTCCCCCCCCACCCCCACAAAACTGATGGAAGTAGAATCAACCATCAACCCCAGTCCTGCTGGGGAAGTAGACACACACACCCACACCCCCCCCCACAGGGCAGTCCAAGCAGCTCCACACACATCCATAACACAGTATCAGACAGACATTAGGCCTGGATATTCATAGATGCACCCCACCACTATCTGATATTCACCTGCAGCAAGCCACTGCACAGCACTCCATCAAGACACATACCATCTGTGCTCAGTCTGCTGGTTGGTCCTGACAGAAATGCATGCACCCACAACTGGGGTGGCAGCACACACAAGCAGATAAGTCAGTGAAAAGGCCCCAACAGGAAACTCATATATATCACAAGAGAAACACAATACAGCACTATGGGTGTGCCTAGCCATGCTGCCATCACTGCACACTCAGGGTGAGAGTGATCCCCCAGCAGCACATACAGAGGTCCCCCTGTCTGTGTAGGTGGTGGCCGGGCACTACCATGTCCCTGCCAGTGCCCTATGCCCTGTGCAGCTGCATCCTGGTCAGCCCACCCTGTCTGAGATATACCCATGGTCCCTTGCTACTCATTATGCACATTAGCAGGCCAATACTGGCAACAGTGCTGGCAGTGTAGGCTGTGGAAGGGGCTTTCAGCCAGCACCCACTGTATAGACAGACACACACTTCCACACCTATGCCAGCATGGTGCTACTATTGAGGAGGTAATTAGCCTTGGCCACCAAACCTGTCCTAGGCACGGCAAGGCATGGATATGGTACGCAGTACTGCTGAGGGTCACTCCCCAGGGTGGTAAACACCGTCAGAGGCCAGTCCTGGAGCACACCCCGCAAACACCTAACAGATTGTTCTGATGGGGTCAACTAGCAGTATCTGCGTAACGTATGGATATCTATCTGCCAGTACTCCTAGCAAACGTCTCAGAGCTGTGTACCGTATACCTCAGGTGTAGGGTGACATTGCTAAGGTATGCAGGTGCTAGTATTGGGAGATGCACGCAGGGTCCCACTGTTCAGCCTCTCCAGGAGACATTGGCCAATGGGGCCTGTGGGTGTGGGTGTGGGTGTGTCTGCCCCTGTTGGCTGCTGCTTTACGGCAGAGATTCCCAACCCCAGTCTAGGTCTGCATCACACTGTTCGTGTTTTCCTGCTGTCCCTCATGAATATGCATGAGCTACATCTACATGCCATGGGGGTGGTGCATAGATATACAGCACAGGCATTTGTATGAGTGGCAGCATGGAACCTGACTGGTGTGTGGCACACCAGGAATGCATTTGGGAGAGTCTGCTCTAGGTACTGCCCCTGTTCATGGTGTCTGTGCTCAGTGGGGTAAAAGATAGACGTATTACCATTGCATATGTCCTCGACACGAAAGGTGTGTCCTTACTATCACTGTGTAGGTCTGGGAAAAATATGTGGCTAGGATTGGTGGAAGCCCCAGCTGGGCTTTGAACCTGTGACCTTCTGTTCTTGCATGCACTGTCTGTGTGCACTGCACCACCGTGTAGCCACAGATTGGCTGGTTTCCCTGGAATGTCCATGACTGTGGATCCGGCAGGGCCTGTCTGTTGCAGTGGACTGTGCCAGCCTGCACATGGCTAGGCCTCTGTCTTCTGTGCCTAGCAGCCACTGCCCCCTGCACCACATGTACTCGTCCGCCAACATGCTGGCATGAGCTGCTCTCAGAAACAGCAGATGACCAGATTGCAATGTGGCAGTACGGGACTGCATTTGGGGGATTTGGCTGTAGGTAATGCCCATTGTTGTTGTGTTTTTGCAGTGTTGTGTAAAATATGGGTGTTTTCCCCATGCTTATGTTCCCTGCAATACAGGAGTGTCTGCGCTATCTTTGTTTAGTGGTGGGTAAAATATGGGGGCTGGGCTGGCATGTGCCCCAGCTGGGATTTGAACTTTTGACCCTAGAGGTACTGGCTCTGTCCGCTGCACCACACTATGGCCACAGAGACAATGCAGCCCCTGGAGGTAGTATACCTGGCAGGATGGAGTCACAAACCCTGCTCTACGCATTTTTACTGTGGGCACATGCACTCTGTCTGGTGACAAACGTGCACATAAACCCCGGAAATGACCACAGACACTGGGGGACAATATATCACCACGCTGGGCAAAAGTGATATTAATGGGAACCATAGCAAACACTCCCAGGAAAGCTCCAAAAAGGACATTTGTTTTGGATGAGTCTCCGCTCCGTAGACCCTTCCAATATTCATTTCTTCTTTCTGGAGCTTTCCTGGGTGTGTTTTCTATATTTGCCCATTACTATAACTGTTCCCCAGCTGCATTACTATTTGTGATATTTTTGTTGTGGTCACTTTCTATTTTTATTTTCACTTTTGTGCTGTGCACATGTATCACACTGCTCACGTTTTTCAGGTTTCCCCGATTTTGCTGTACATTGCTGACGGAAATGGTTTCTCTTCCCTTTAAATGCCCTCTTGCTTTGGGATTCGGCCCCGATAATGTGCGGGGAGCCTCTCCCCTCCCCTTCCCCGACAATTAAACCCGTCTCTCCGCCCCTCAGGAACCTTCCTCCGCCCTCCGTTAGCCGTTCCACGCCTCTATCGGACATTTGCGGGCCCGTACTTGTGCGGGGCCCGTTATTGTGCCGCGCACCTGTGCGGGGGTGACACGCACGATTGCGGGGCGTTTAAGCGCTCTTAAGTACCGCTTTTAGTGCGCTATTTTGCGGCGCGCAAATTAGCGTTTTTTAGTAAACATGCCCCTAAGTCTTTCATTTAAGAGCACTTCAGTTTCCACAAATTGGGCACTCTCATTAACAAAGGCAGAGAAGGCATTATGCAGGGATATCTCGTGATGTATAGGGTGTCTCTGCATTACAGGACACAGCCTTCCAGAGCACATTGTGATCCATTTGTTCCTAGACTGTCTGATTCTTTGTGGGAGTGGTGGTGGATTTTGTTCAATTTGTACCCAAGAGGAGGTGTGTTTAATTGCAGCTAATTTTTCCCTTAGTCAATTCTTTATGCATAGCAGATAACTTGAGGCATATAGGGCAAGCTCTTAGGTTGCAAATGATTTTTCTCAGAATGAAAGCACCACAGGTATTGCATTGAATACACGACATGCTGATTGAGCTGTCCTAGGAGGGAAAAATGAGAAAACGTGGATGTAACACATAATTATAGGACAGATGTCAATATATATGATGACTATATAGGCAATGCAACCCTGGGGTAGATAGAGTGAGGAGTAGAGTGGGCAGGAACTTAAGTGTCCCTGGCCAGTAGACCTTATATGAACTGAGGGCATACTCAGATATCTGATTTAAAGTCTATGCAAGGAATGTAGGCAGTCTGAATATTCCTAAAAAACCTATATCCAAGAGTTCAAATTTATATTAAAATAAGGCAATTGTAAAGTCTGAAAGCCTTAGCTGAGTATGTAGGCTCTTGAAACTGTTATGAACAGACTGGTTCTGGTACTTGGTCAGTTGTAGAGTTGATTCAATTAGCCCCACCCGCTGAAGCAGACTTGTAACAAACAATGGAAACTGAAATCTTCAAACTGAAATCTTACTACTATGTATCAGCGAACTAAGCAAAGGTCCCTGTAACCTTAAAATGTATACCTTTGCTGCAAAATTACGTATGAGACCTAAGTAGAAGACCAGGGGGTATGTTTACTAAACCGTCTTAATGTGCGCTCTGTGACGTTATCGCGCGATAAGGTACCTTATCGCGTGATAATGGCGCTTTATTGGGCGCAGAGGTATCTTAGCGCGCAATAACGCGCGCAGCGGCGCAAATGAGCGCTGAAGGTGGAGAAAGGCTCCCCAGGGGCGGAGAGAATGAGTCAATGGGTGGAGAGTGGGAGGGGAGAGGCTCCCCACACACTAACGCTGTGAAATCCGAGGTTGAAAACTAACGCCAGTGAAACCCTGGCGTTAGAGCTGATTTAAAGGGAAGAGAAACCATTTCTGTCAGCAATGTACAGCACAACCAGGGAAACCGACAAAAAAGTGATAAGTGTGATACATGTGCAGAGAACAAAAGGGCAAATAAACAGTGAAAATGAACAGAAGAAAATGGAAAAATAAAATAACCAAGCTGGACAATAGTGATCTCAATGGGAAACATCAAAAAACACTCCCAAGAAAGCACCAAAAAAAGGATATGAATTCTGGAAGAGTCCATGCTCCGTCCCCATACAAGGTGAATGAGCCCACAGTGAAATTGCGCTGTGCAGGGTTTTCCTCTCCATCGGACAGGTTTCCTATGGCATGCACATGTGTGGCAACAGCAGGGCGGGCATGTCGGAATGGCCAACTGGACAGATGCTTGAAAATGGGATACAGAGGGCTGCAGGCGGCACATGCTGTGGTGCAGCTGGGGCACAGTGCGGACTAGGCAGATGCCCAGGTGGCAATTAGGAATGCTGAAAATGTACAGCAGCCAGACAGCAACTGATGAGGGCCCAACATGGGCACGAGTGTGTTTATCACAGTGTCACAGGGGATAGTACCTAGCAGGTACCTCCAAGGGCACAGAACATTGGCAGGCGGTGTTGGGGTGGAAGCGTGGATGTCTATGCAGGCACCCCTACCCCAGAACATGCACCATAGGCAGCCGCCTACCTGCACACTAGATAGCCTGAGACTGCACACCACCAGCACCATCAGCAGAAGGGCATGTCAGCATGGTGGCGGAGGGGTACTGGTGGTGGAGGGGGGCAGTGGCAGCTGCCCAGAGCAGACCATGGCCTAGCCCTGTGAAGGTGGGTGCCATGCACTGCAACAGACAGGCCCTGCCGGATGAACAGTCATGGTATCACCAGGGAATGCACTTCTCTGTGGCAACACGGTGGTGCAGTGCAAACAGCCAGTGTGTTCAGAGGCAGGAAGGTCACAGGTTCAAGTCCCAGCTGTGGTTCCTGCCAACCCAGCCTTCATATTTTACCCACTACTACAACGTGCTAATACAGACAGAACCTGTAGTGCAGATGATGAAGACAAGCCCAAAACACCTACATTTTACCCTACAGAGCACAGACACCATAAACATGCGCATTACCTAGAGCAGAGTCTCCCAAATGCAGTCCTGGAGGTCCAAACACCATTCAGTTTCCATGCTGCCTCTAATAAATGTGGCTGTGCTGCATTTCTATGCACCGCCCCCATGGTATGCAGATGTATCTCATGCATATTCATTAGGGACAGCATGAAAACCCAAACATGTTTGGCCCTCCAGGACTGGAGTTGGGAACCTCTGCCCTAGAGCAGCGGCCAACAGGGGCAGACACACCCACACCCACAGGCTCCATTATCCCAAGCCTCCTGGAGAGGCAGGATGTTGGGCCCTGCGTGTATCTCCCCATACTAGCACTTGCATACCTTAGCAATGCCACCCTAAACATGGGAAAACTGTACACAGCTATCAAAAGGTTGCTATGATAACTGGCAGATAGCAATTCCTACATTAAGCACAATTGGCTGATTGAGCTGCATCATAGCAACCTTTCTGATGTCTGTGGAGTGTGCCTCAGGTCTGGTGTCTGACAGAGTGACCCCAACAGTATTGCGTACCATAGCCATGCCTGCACTGTGCCCAGGACTGGTGTGGTGGCCAGGGCTGCCAAACACCTCTATAGTTGCACAATGCTGGCATAGGTGTGTGGAGTGTGTGTCTGTCTATCCAGTGTGTGGTGGCTGCCAACACCCTCCACAGCCCACACTGCTAGCACTGTTGCCAGTATTGGCCTGCCAATGTGCATAATGAGGAGCAAGGTACTGTGGGAATAGCTTGGATAGCCTGGCATGGCCGCATCTGCACAGGGCATAGGGCAATGGCTTGGACATTGTAGTGCCCGGCCACCACCTGCACAGACAGGGTGGCCACAGCATGTCCTGCTGGGAGGTCACTCTCACCCTGACTTAGCAGTGACCACGGCATGGCTAGGTTCCCCCATAGTGCTATATGGCATTTTTCTCATGTGTTGTTTCTGGATCCCTTTTGGGATTCAGTCACTGACTTATCTGCTTGGTGTGTGTGCTGACATCCCAGTTCTGGATACATGTATTTTCTCCAGGACTATGGACTAGCTAGCAGACTGTCTGCAGCTAGTATGTGTCTTGTTGGAGCACCTTGCAGGGTGCAGCGGCTGGAGGCTTGCTGCTGGAGAATGTCAGATGGTGGTGGGGGGGTAGCTGAGCATTTCCAGTTCTACTATCTGTCTGCTATTGCTTTATGGATGTGTACAGCTCTGCATTGGCTGCGCTGTAGGGTGTCTGTTCCCCAGCAGGACTGGGGTTGATAGCTCCCTCTACTGCTACCATTGCAGGGAGGTAAAATGTGGATCTATTGGTGGGTGATCCTGTTTCTCACCCTGAGCCCCAGAGGGTGGGAGGTGTGGTGGTACATAATCCGCCTATGGGTCCAAACACCCCTCCCCCCTTTACATCTACATCTACATCATGTAACCATGGCACCAACACAGGATATGCACTCTTCTGGGTGCATCATAGCCCATAAGGGCTAGACATGACTGAGAAATACAAAAGGACACAGATGTAACCTAGGTGTGTCTGCAGGAACTACCTATCACACAAAGTAGCACTGATGGGGACCTGCAGCATGGCATATTTCAGCTATGAAAGATGCTGTGGACCTGGTGCTGTGCACCCCACCTCACCCTCAGGGTGAGCACAGTGCCCGCACAATATGACAGTCTGTGGCTACTCTGTGCCAGTACCACACACGGTCAGTTCCCCCTACCAGGCTGAGGTGCTGTGGGGGTGCATACCCCATCTTGTGCCCATCTGTCGACTGCTGATTTGCATGTGCAGTGCATCATGGGTACGGGTGTGTTAACCCTATCCTGGTAACCACAGCAGACAGTTTGTGTGGTGATGTGCAGTCCTTCTGCAGCCAGTCAGGTATTTGTTAGCAGCCGTAGCCCATTGGTCACTTCACTGCCTGTGAAACCAGAGATCATAGGTTCAAACCCATGGTGGGGTTGTTTGATAGGGCTGTCTGAGGTATTGTCTATTTTTAATGTACATTAGTGCTGCCAGCAAAAACACCCTCAGAGTACTGTAACCTTAAGGTGCCCCATAAGGCACCTTATAGGGCGCTTTATAAGGCGCCCTATCAAGCGCCTTATAAGGTGTCCTATAGGGGACATTATAGGGTGCCTTGGCGGACAGTGCACTTTATAATGTGCCCTATGGAGTGCGTTATGGGGTGCCTTATGCGGCACCTTAGGTTATGCCACCATGAGGGTGTGTTTGCTGGCAGCACTAATTAAAATAAAAGTAAAATGCCTCAAAAATCACTACCTAAAAGTAAAGGTTGATGCCTCAGCCAGCCTTATGCATTAGGCACACTGGGGGATCAAACTCCTGACCCCATACCATTAGTCAGTGTATAAACCATTGTGCTACACCTCTGTTTCTATGTTTGCATGTCTGGGCGCCTACTTAAGATTGCCGCGCGTTAACTCGCTTAGCGGCGCTTCGCCCGATAATGTGCACAGCAGCGCGCGTTATTGCGCAATAATCCCGTTTTGCTACTTTTAGACTGAAACGCCCACTCCTTTTATGGCAGCCTGCACATGGTCACCGGGCGCACGTTAAGGCGGTTTAGTAAACATACCCACAGGTCTCTGCAAACCTAAGAGCAAATTAATATTTCTATTCCAAGTAGCTATATATCACAAGTATCCCTGGCCAGTAGACCTTATACGAACTGAGGGCACACTCAGATATCTGATTTAAAGGCTCTGCCAGGAATGTAGTCAGTCTGAATATTCCTAAAAACCTATATCCAACAGTTAAATTTTATATTAAAAACAGGCGATTGTAAAGTCTGGAAGCCTTAGCTGAGTATGTAGTCTCTTGAAGCTGTGATGAGCAGCACCATCAAGCTGTGATAAGCAGCACCATCAAACTGTGATGAGCAGAAACATCAAGTGAAGGAGCAAGGTGCGGAACTGCAGAAGAACTGGTGAGCCAGGTAGCAGATGTTTTAGAGGTGTGTTTAGCTTCAGTTGATTAATTCTTAACCAAAGGGCAACCTGGGAAAGACAGGAGTTCAAGATAGTAAGGTCAGGGGATGTTGGATGTGTGTAAAAAGTAATAGTATGTCATCTGCGTAGAAATAAGCAGAGACACTGAGTTGTTGAATGAGAATGGCGAATGGAGCAAGAAAGATGTTAAATAAGAGGGGAGAGAGGACAGAACCTCGGGGACACAACATTTTATCAGATGTCTCACTGATAAAGATATAATGTGGTGCAGCATTTAGTTCGCAGAAGGCAATTTTCAAACTAATTGCAGTGCTTCAAATTTCATGGATACATTTTACCCACAGATTTTGAAATAAGGAGTCCTTTTACTAAAGCCCACTAAGAAGTAACATGCACATTAGTGGGCTGTGATGGCCCGTTGTGACATGTAGCGCACGGGCAGGACAGCTATGGGCTACTAAAATGCACGTTGATTGCCCATTGAGCAAAGGGGCAGGGAATAGGCGGGATGTGGATGGAGTGTGAGCTTAGAGAGCTCATTGCAGTTAACGCAGGGGTACATCTTACGCACTGTCAATGTGGCAATAAGTGGTGATGCACCTTGTGATATCTTTATGTCTTGTCTTGAAGGACTAGAAAAAGGGACTGTTACTTCTGGAGAGAGATCTGCAACTTGTGAGTATATACTTTTGGTAATTTTCTAAAAGGAATTCTTTGTATTAAAGCTAATTAATCTGTGAACCCACTATTTTTTGTTAAATCAGTCAGGGCCTAGTAGCAGCAGTTTAAGTTTAAATTTAAAACACAGAGGAGAACTTTCTGGTTACATTTCATACCCAGCAGAGAGCTTGTAGTTTAAATTTAATAGTCACTCAGGGCCTAGTAACAGCAAAGTACTTTTAGTTTAAATTTAAAACACAGAAGAGAGCTTTCTGGTTACATTTGGAACCCAGCAGAGAGCTTGTAGTTTACATTTAATAGTCACTCAGGGCCTAGCATCAGAAAAGTACTTTTAGTTTTAAAACACAGAGGAGAACTTTCTGGTTACATTTCATACCCAGCAGAGAGCTTGTAGTTTAAATTTCATAAGAAGTTAGAGCCTAGCAGCAGCTAAGAGCTATAATTTAAATCAAATCAGAATATAGCTTACCTCAGCAGCACAAGGCAGGAGTGGCCTAGTGGTTGGGGCAAGGTACTACAGGCCGGAAGGTCGGTGGTTCAAATCCCACTAGAGGACAGCAACCTTGGGCCGGAAGGACTGGGGTTTCTAGTCCAACAGGTGCTCCTTGTGGTCTTGGGCAAGCCACTTAACCCTCCATTGCCCATGTTCCCTGTAAGTATTAGTGTATGTGTCTCATATCCCCTCGTGTTAAATGTATCCCCCAACAGCTTTGACCCGGTGAAAAGTGGGATATAAATGCAGATAAATAAATACTGTGTAGCAGCCCTCTTTTAATAAGTGTTATTTCCCTCCCTCCCTCCCCACACCCAGCCACCCATAAGAACATAAGAACATAAGATATGCCATACTGGGTCAGACCAAGGTCCATCAAGCCCAGTATTCTGTTTCCAACAGTGGCCAATCTAGGTCATATGTACCTAGCAGTTTTCCCAAGAGACACAAGTTCCACAATGTTTGTACTGGGTCAAGCATTGATATCTTCGGTCACTTCTTAATAATGGTTTATGGACCTTTCCTCCAGGAACTTGTCCAAACCTTTTTTAAACCCAGCTACACTAACAGCCTTTACTACATCCTCCGGTAACAAATTCCAGAGTTTGATTACACGTTGAGTGAAAAAATATTTTCTTTATTAGTCTTAAATAGTTTACCCTGTAGCTTCATTGCATGTCCCCTAGTCTTTCTATATTCTGATAAGGTAAACAATCGATCTACGTTTACCCGTTCCACTCCGTTCATTAATTTATAGACTTCTATCATATCTCCCCTCAGCCGTCTCTTTTCCAGGTTAAAGAGCCCTAACCTTTTTATCCTTTCTGGGATAATCATAGCTTTATAGGTACTTACACATCTTAAAAGACAGGAGGTGCTCTCAGGTGAAGCTCATTACCCAAATCAGTCATACACTAAGGACCTGAGATTAGTTAAGCTTCAGGTGAACAAGGTATAGGTACACGTATTAGGTACAGTTTTATTAGTATAAATATCCATAGCAACCCTAAGTAAGTAAAGAACTTAGATTTAAACACAAACATAAAACTAAGATGCAGACAGCAGTCCAGCAGCGGGATGGGGGCTTTCCAGTCTTTTGCATTGAGTGTCACATGTATGATTTTCTCCCAGTTGGTGAGAGGTCTTACGTGTGCACTAGGTGCAAGGAGCTCTTTGCTCTCAGGGAACGAGTCCGTTCTCTAGAGGCTAAAGTAGCAGACTTGGAAAGCATAAGACAGACAGAGAGGTACATAGACGAGACCTAGAGGGATATAGTCCTGAAGTCCCACCTCCAGTCTGGCAGCATCCCTGTTGCCATGGAGGAGAGAGGTCACGTGACAGGAGAGCATCACCCTGGTGTGGCAGGAACTGATCCTGTAACTAGGACCTGTCCTCCAGGTGATGTAAAACCCTCTCGCACCGAGGAAGTTTCTCCAGGGCCATGTACCCATGAGGGAAGGGTTAGGACTGCCGTTATAGTTGGTGATTCGATCATTAGGCATGTAGATAGCTGGGTGGCTGGTAGACATGAGGATCGCCTGGTAACATGCCTGCCTGGTGCGAAGGTAGCGGACCTCACGTGCCACCTAGATAAGGTCTTAGATAGTGCTGGGGAGGAGTCTGCTGTCATGGTACATGTCGGTACCAATGACATAGGAAAATGTGGTAGGGAGGTTCTGGAGGCTAAATTTAGGCTTTTAGGTAGGAAGTTGAAATACAGAACTTCCAGGGTAGCGTTCTTCAAAATGCTTCCTGTTCCACGTGCAGGACCCAAAAGGCAGGCAGAGCTCCGGAGTCTCAATGCGTAGATGAGACAATGGTGCAGAGATGAGGGTTTTGGATTTGTTAGGAACTGGGGAACATTCTGGGGAAAGGAGGGGCTCTTCCGAAGGGATGGGCTTCACCTTAACCGGGATGGAACCAGGCTGCTGGCATTAACCTTTAAAAAGGAGATAGAGCAGCTTTTAAACTAGATATTAGGGGAAAACCGACAGTCGCCCAAGAGCGGATGGTTCGGAAGAATGTATCTTTGAAGGATACTACCAAAAGCAGAGAGGTTCCACAAAAGAGTAAAGTAGCCCAAATGCCCTCAAGTATGGAGCAGACAGAGCTTAAAGATCCCAAATTACCCATGTCTAACAATAGCCAAATTAATATGAATAAAATACATTCTCTAAAATGCTTGTATGCAAATGCTAGAAGTCTAAAAAATAAGATGGGAGAGTTAGAATATATAGCACTAAATGAAAGGTTAGATATGATTGGAATATCAGAGACATGGTGGAAGGAGGACAACCAGTGGGACACTGTGATACCTGTGTACAAACTATATCGTAATGATAGAGCTGATCAAATTGGTGGAGGGGTTGCTCTCTATGTTAGAGAGGGCATTGAGTCAGAAAGGATTAAAGTTTTGCAGGAAACAACATCTGCTGTAGAATCTATATGGATTGAAATCCCATGTAAAAGGGGGAAGGAAATGGCAGTGGGGGTATACTATCGAGCGCCTTGCCAGAATGACCAAATGGATGATGAAATGCTCAAAGAAATCAAGGAAGCTAGCAAAAGTTACAGCGCAGTAATAATAATGGGTGATTTCAACTACCCCGGTATCGACTGGGTCAGTGTCATGTCAGGACATTCTAGGGAGATAAAGTTCCTAGATGAAATAAATGACTGCTTCTTGGAGCAGCTGGTTCATGAACCGACCAGAGAGGAAGCCATATTAGACCTAGTCCTTAGTGGAACACCAGATCTAGTGCAAGAGATAAGGTTGTTGGGGCCACTTGGCAATAGTGATCATAGCATGATCGCCTTTGATTTAATTAGTGGAGGAGGGATAGTAAGGAAATCCACAGTACTACCTTTTAACTTTCGAAAGGGAGACTATGATAAAATGAGGAAAACAGTTAAGAAAAAACTAAAAGGAGCAGTTGCAAAGGTTAAAGACGTACATCAGGCTTGGCTGTTGTTGAAAATACTATCTTGGAAGCGCAGACCAGCTGTATTCCACGCTTTAAGAAAAGTGGAAGGAAGTCCAAAAAACTGCCAGTATGGTTTAAAGGTGAGGTCAGAGAGGCTGTTGTTGCCAAAAAAGCATCTTTCAGGAAATGGAAAAAAGAGCCAAACGACGAAACCTGGAAACAGCACAAGCACTGGCAAGTCAAATGCAAGGCATTGATAAGGCAGGCAAAGGGAGAATTTGAGAAGAAGCTTGCTGCAGAAGCAAAAACGCGAAGTAAAGACCTTTTCAAGTACATTCGTAGCAAAAACACGGTGAGAGAGTCAGTTGGTCCATTAGATGATAAAGGGGTTAAAGGAGCACTAAGAGGCGACAAGGCGATAGCGGAGAGATTGAATGAATTCTTTGCTTCAGTCTTTACTGAGGAAGATGTAGGGATGTTACCCATGACTGAAGTGGTATTTAAAGGTGCGGAAGAATTGAAGGAAATATCGATATATCAGGTAGATGTATTACAACTATTAGATAAACTGAAGAGTAGCAAATCACCTGGGCCGGATGGTATACATCCAAGGGTGTTGAAAGAACTGAAATATGAGATTGCAGACCTGCAATTAGTAATCTGTGAACTATCATTAAAATCATCTCTGATACCTAAAGATTGGAGGCTCGCCAATCTAACACCAATTTTTAAAAAGGGTTCCAGGGGTGATCTGGGAAACTACAGACCGGTGAGCCTGACATCAGTACCGGGAAAAATGGTAGAAACCATCATAAAGAATAAAATTACACAGCATGTTGATAGTGATGACCTAATGGGAGACAGCCAACATGGCTTTAGACAAGGAAGATCTTGTCTTATTAATCTGTTGTTTTTTTGAAGGAGTGAATAATCAGGTGGACAAAGGTGAGTCGGTTGATATTGTGTATCTGGACTTTCAGAAAGCCTTGGACAAGGTCCCTCATCGGAAACCTTTGGCAAAACTAAAGAGTCATGGGATAGGAGGCAGTGTACTATTGTGGATCAGGAACTGGTTAAAAAATAGAAAGCACAGGGTAGGGCTAAATGGCCAATTTTCCCAATGGAGAAAGGTGTATAGTGGTGTACCCCAGGGATCTGTGCTGGGTCTGCTGCTTTTTGACATATTCATAAATGACCTGGAAAGTGGAATAACGAGTGAGGTTATCAAATTTGCAGATGACACAAACTATTTAAAGTTGTTAAAACCCAAGAGGATTGTGGAAAATTGCAAGAGGATCTTGATAAATTGGAAGACTGGGCATCAAAATGGCAGATGAAATTTAATGTGGACAAGTGCAAGGTTATGCACCTAGGGAAGAACAACCCAAACTATGGTTACACGATGCAAGGTTCCACATTAGGAACCACCACCCAGGAAAAAGATTTAGGCGTCATTGTGGATACCATGTTAAAACCCTCCGCCCAGTGTGCAGCAGCGGCCAAGAGAGCAAATAGAATGCTAGGTATGATAAGGAAAGGACTGGAAAATAAAACAAAAGATATTATAATGCCTCTATATCGTTCCATGGTGAGACCGCACCTTGAATATTGTGTGCAATTCTGGTCGCCGTATCTTAAAAAGGATATAGCGATTTTAGAAAAGGTTCAGAGAAGAGCCACCAAAATGGTAAAGGGGATGGAAGGATACTCCTATGAAGAAAGACTAAAAAGGTTAGGGCTCTTTAACCTGGAAAAGAGACGGCTGAGGGGAGATATGATAGAATTTATAAATTAATGAACGGAGTGGAACGGGTAAACGTAGATCGATTGTTTACCTTATCAGAATATAGAAAGACTAGGGGACATGCAATGAAGCTACAGGGTAAACTATTTAAGACTAATAAAAGAAAATATTTTTTCACTCAACGTGTAATCAAACTCTGGAATTTGTTACCGGAGGATGTAGTGAAGGCTGTTAGTGTAGCTGGGTTTAAAAAAGGTTTGGACAACTTCCTGGAGGAAAGGTCCATAAACCATTATTAAGAAGGGACCCAGGATATCAATGCTTGAAGCAATACAAGCATTGTGGAACCTGTGTCCCTTGGGGAAACTGCTAGGTATGTATGACCTAGATTGGTCACTGTTGGAAACAGAATACTGGGCTTGATGGACCTTGGTCTGACCCAGTATGGCATATCTTATGTTCTTATGGGTGATATTGGGTGCACCCACCTTAATTGTGCCTCCCATTAGATACATGTCCATGCAGTAACTACCGAGAACATGCTGGTGAGACTAGCAGTTACCATGGAGGCTCTGCACTTAACACATGCTAGTTCTCATGCTAAACATGAGTTAAGTGCAACATCCTAATGGGCTTTAGTAAAAGGGCCCCTAAATGTCAGTGCAAAAGTACATATGAACTTATACTTTGAAAATTACGTGAGAGAAAAATACTCACTGATTCTTGACCTCCATTTTTTGTAGATCATTTATCTATGCAAACAACCCATGTACTTTTGAAAATGCAAAGTACCCATTGTAATGCAGGCTGTTGAGTCAATGCTGATTCCTGGCAACCCTGAATTTTTGTGACAAGATGCAATTGAAAGTAAATTAGCAGGCCTTTCTTCCATACAGTGAGTTTAGAGCCCCTGGTATTCCAAGGTTTTCACCCATCCAAGTATTGACTAAGCCCAACCCCACTTAGCTTCTCAGATTAGCCAAGAGAAGGTTCATTCAGGACAGCTGGAGACTCACAAAGTGCTTGTGTGGTTCTAATCCTCACCCTAACCCCGCCTCGGGTATGCCTCCCTCCCCACAGGTGGAGAGAAGTACATACAATGTGGAGCTATGAGGGTAGGGTGAGAGTGCAATTTTTAGATAGCCATTTGGGGTAATTTCATAAGGGGGCACTAAGTATGCAACTAACTGGGGATTATTTTAGCCATTTACCTCTTATAAAATATTGCCCAGAGTAAAAGTATGCAAGTTGTTTGATGGCATGTATTTTGCCAGTAGGCATGAATATGGATGGCATTTGGGTAGAGCGTAGGTGGAGCGCACAAGTATATACATAGATTATAAAATAGTTGCAAAATCCTGGCATGATGTCTGTCACTTAGGTTAGTATTCTATAAAGACCAGTAGGCACCTCCTTATTTTTATAAAATAGGTTTAAAATAGGCATCTTAAAAATGCTTTCACTAGGTGCCCTATTATAATATTACCCTGCACATGTGGATGAAATGTTTTTTATCTCTGTTAATTCCTTTGAAAATATAATTTATATTTAGTACATGCCTTTTCACTGGTAGCTCAAGATGAGTTATAATCAGGTACTATATTACCCTGCCTCCAGGGGGCATACAATCTAAGATTATTCTCGAAACAATGGAAGTTGAGACTTGCTCAAAGGTCACAAGAAGAGCCAGTGGTATTTGAACCATAGTTTCCCTGGCTCTTAGCCTACTATTAGATTACTCTTCCACTTGCATAATATAGCCCTCAGGGCTAATTTGATTGTTGCTTCAGTCTACAGAATAGCATTTTACTTTAGATGCAAACTTTAAATATTATCGCATCAGATATCAAGGTAAAAAAAAAGGACTTTCAATTTATGAGCAAGCACATGCCTTAAAGTGAACAATATTTTTGGTAAGCTCCTACTGATTTCATAGGAAGATAACCTTACAGATGGAAATTCTTTTGAGCCATAAATACCTCTAATTTTCTGTTTGTTGCTTTTTGCACATTCCGCCTTTTCACTTCTGGATCTGATGCGACTGTTATCAGTTTCTCTGAACAGACTTAGTGGAATCCCAGGCTGTTGATGTATGCTACACAGGTCTCTTATCACTTTGTCAGAAAGCAGAAGAACGCTGACAAACATGTTCAAATCATTTGACCTAAAAAATGGAAGCTTAACCTTTTTTCAGTTGCCTCTGAAGTTCTTCGTATCTGCTTAACATCCCTGTAAAAGAAATGGCAATCATTGCCTTTCTTTTTAAGGGCTTGATGCTGAGAAATTTGGAGATATGCAAAAGATAAAAAAAATCATGTTTGGGAATATAGGTCCATGGAACAGAGTTGAATATTCTCGAGCTGCTCTGAATATCATTTTGAAAGCAAAAGAAAAAAATGGAGGGAGCAATATATTTCTGCGAATTCAATTAGATCATGTACAAGGTCTAGGAATGATGCAGAAATGGAGATCACAGGCTTGTTTCATCCAAAGTCCTTGTGGTTTCTGGAGGGTGACTATTGGAAAAAATCTGAAGAAGAATTGGCACAAAAAAAAGAAAATGTTCCTCACAGCTTGGTATAAGATATAAGGAACAGATGCTCACAGGGCAGACCTGCCATTTTTACTCTTATTAAGACTGTAGTTTATAAGCCTAAACTGATTAATATGAATGGATTACTAGGCAACTATTAGCTTGTGTCATGACTCAGATTGACAAGTTGCAGACCTTCCCTTGCTTACGCATAGAGCTATATTCCGATGTTTAATACTGGAGGAGTAGCTTAAAGGTTAGAGCAGTGGGCTGAGAACTAGAGAAGTCAGGCTTCAAATCCCACTGAACCTCCTTCTGATCTGGACCAGCCATTTAACCCTTCATTTCCTCAAGTACACACTTAGATTGTAAGTCCTCAGAGGACCTTCAGTACCTGAATGTAGCTCACCTTAAGTTACTACTGAAAAAGGCACAATAACCCTTTGTATAAGCTGAAGAGCCTTGAAAGATGCCCCACATTCCCCTCCTGCCGTCAGGAAAGGACATGGGAGCACGGGGCTGTCTAGTCATCTATCATCTCCCAGCTGTACCTGTGTAACCAACTATAGAGCAGTGCAGGTATGGCACTTGGCAGTAATGGATCCATGCTTATCACTATGTGTATACATCATGGATAGCACACGAATAGACAATCAGCCTGAATGTGCAATGCCTCAGCTTGTCTCACATGCTGTTCACTGAGCAGATGCCTCAAACAGACAGCACACAATTCACAGTTTCGGCCAGATAAACATAGCTACTAAGGAAACCTAAGCCAAATATTCCCCATATGTTCCTGGATCTGCTTTTCATGATTATTCCTAACACAGAAGCTGTACACATAGAATTCCTGGAAGGCAGGCATCAAAGTTACTTTTCTGATTTCTTTTTGTGGTTGAGCTCTGGTATCATCCATAAAGGCAAACCTTTCCCTGCAAAATAACTATGCACAGTAAAACTACCTCAAACATATTCAAATGTACTTATTTGTATGGAGGTCAATTCCATTCAGGCCGTGCAGCCCCTGCGCGACCGATCAGAAGTGGGGTGGACAGAAGTAGACCCATTTCTGATTGTGCAGGGGCTAGACGTGCCCATAGGATCAGAATCGGGTCTACAGCCCGAACGTGCAGGCCGGGCCCCGATTCTGATTGGCCTGCACATCCAGCCACATACCCGGCTACCTCAGCCTGGCTCCTAAATGGAGCCGCAGTGCCATTGCATCCTGTCGCCATGGCATCATGACTCCATTCAGAAGCCGTGATCCCCAGCCACCTACCAAGCTCTTTCTTCCCATAGCCCGACCCTCAATCTGGCCTTCCAAGGCCAGGTTCAGGCTGCAGGGAACCCCCTGCGCCCCCTCACCTGCGTCCCCAGGTCCCACGCTGCTATCTCCCTCCATCCAGGGGGACTTATTCCACCTTCGAGGTGGAATAAGTCCCCTGTCTAGATTCAAGGCCCTGGACATACAGGGCCGGCATCTGAATTGGCACTGTATGTCCGGGGTCACAGCCCGCCCATGCCCATGCTGTCCTTGCTCTGCCTCCAGGAAGACCCTTCCCGCCCCCCTCTAGACCTCCCCATAGAAACCCACCATTTGTATGGGGAAGATATTGCCGGAGTTGCCAAGGGGACAAATAGCTAGGCTGGACGCCCCAACGGGGACAGAATGACCCCCTTACTCTATAAAAACATTCATAGCAAGATACATTGCAATATACAGAATCATAAAATATATCAACAACCCATATAATACATCAGTAAAAACAAACTCTCCACTTTCCCCTTTAAAAGCTCCTCTTTCATCTCCCCCAGCTACTAGCCCCCTTTCAGTCTTGCCCACACAATTGTGAAGAGCTAAGGACCTGATATTTAAAGGGATTAAAGTGGTTAGCAGACCTGCTGTCTTAATTGCCTTGGTTGGATATTCAGCAACGTTAACATGGTTAATGCTGCTGAATATCTGTGGGTGTTGCCAGCTAGCATTGAGGCGTTCCGGGGTCAGCAGCTGGCAATAACCAGGCAGCAGTGATATTGAGCCATAACCCGGTTATTGCTATGCGTTGAAAGTTAGGCTCTTTAAGGGTTGGCCTAACTTTCACCGCAGAAGCTACCCTGGCTGAATATTGCCACTGCCCAGTTAGCTTCTTTGCTGTCCTACTGACCCAGATATTCAGTAGCGGTGGCTGGACCTAGCCATGGCATTGAATATTTGGGTCTACAGTTGAGCGGTGGCGGTGGCTAACACCTTTAGCAGCACTAGCTGCCACTGCTGAATATTGGGCCCTAAGTCTTCTTCAGGAAACTTAAATAATTTTGGGGGCTCAATATCGCCACTGCCCATTAGCGACAGGCGCCTCCTCCGCTCCACCCTGGAATGCCCCCAACACGTCCCTATGTTAAACGCTTAGCATTGGGGTGTTAGTGTCACTGAATATCCTGTTTAGTGGCATTTACATGGTTTGCAGGTCTGCAAACTGTTTAAACGCCTTTGAATATCTCCCCACCCCCCGCCTTTGTTCCTGCAGTAACTCCGAAGGCTTGAATGTCAGAGTATTGGTCCCTGCACTGCAAATGCTCATTTCATGTACAAATTATACTCAGAAGGCACTGTACAGTCCAGTAAGTGATAGCATTCAGTCTTCGATGATCTGGTTAGCTTTAGGTATCTCAGAAGAACACCTGTAAGGGTGCTATGTGACTCCCATGCATAAGTAGGATACTATCTAAAGCTCATGGAAATGACAGGAACATAGCCTAGCATAAAATACAGAATTCTAATTCTCAGCAGGCAACAGAGTGAATAATTAAATTCTTTACAGGGAATATACAGAATGTATATAGATAACAAACCGATTCCCATTTTGCTGGGAAGATTATAACAGTGTACATACTAGCTCTGGGTCACCATGAATGGGAGATTGATCTTGCAAGAAGAACAGATGAAAATGAAGGCGGAGTTCAGGAGAGCTAAATTAGAAGCCCTCCTCCATTTTCCCACACCCTCTGGGACTCACCTCCATAAGCGCCTGTTAATGCACTCATCAGCAGAGGAGAAAGACACAGCATCGGTTCTCCTGACTTAGAAGTAGTATTATTGTTACTCATTTTCAATGTATCATTAATCTTTCTGGATTAAAGATGTGAGGAGTGTAATATTTTCCACTTACAAGGAGTGTCAAAAATTTACCCGCTGATACAAGAAGTAAAAGATATTTTAATTGAAAGCTTTCTCAGCCCAAGAATGGAGGAGGGGCAGGGGGAAAGTAGGGTTCTGAAGTAAAAGCTTTAAGAAAGGAAACTTCAAGGACATAGCTAAATTTGACATTTCATGAAAACAGTTTGTTTTTGGTTCTCTTTAGTGGCTAAGAATTACACGAGAACTGCTGCAATAATTATAAATGAATATGCACAGTGAAAAAGAGAGCTTTAACATTGTGGATCATTGTAATCATAGGGGCCAACATTCAGTGCTGACAGTTAGAGGCTTTTAAAGTACCTGCCTGCAGCTGCTTTAAATTAAACCAGATATTCAGCACCATTGAACTGTTAGTAGCTGAATATCACCGCTGACTAGATAGTGACCGGCACCACTCCCGATCTGCCCAGAGGCCGCCCCAGTTTTAACCAGCTGTCTTTTGTGCGGTCTGCAGGGATCGCCACATTTTAGCCAGTTCCTGTATCACTGTGTTTGTATGTTTACTGCGAGTGCTGCGAGTAATGGGGTGGAGATGGTGGGTGCTGGGTGCAGGTGGTGCTGGTATTAGTCATGAGTGTGAGCAAAATATGGCTCGTATGCATTCTGGCACTCAGGAGAGAAAGACGACAAGAGGAGGAGAAGGTGCCCTCTGCACAGGGTAGACTAGCCCAGGACACAATTCATAGAACTCATAGAGGAGAACTATATGTACCAGTCCAGATTTCACAAGGAGACAATAGTGCGCATGTGCAACTTGATAGAGTCAGACCTAGAGCTCATGACATGGAAGGGAAGAACACTTCCAGTGCAACTAAAGGTGATCACAGCCCTGGGAGTTTCAGCCACTGGAACATTCCATACACCCCTCGGGGCCACAGTAGGCATTAGCCAGCCAGCTACCTCAGTTTCTAGATGGCTTCTTAAGGGGAGACACTCAATGCATTGCTTTCCCTGAGACAGAGCACATTGCTTTCAGGCCATCTGTGAGAAAAGAGGCTTAAGAACATAAGAACATAAGATATGCCATAATGGGTCAGACCAAGGTCCATCAAGCCAAGTATCCTGTCTCCAACAGTGGCCAATCTAGGTCACAAGTACATAATAGTTTCCCCAAAAGACACAGGTTCCACAATGCTTGTATTGAGGCAAGCAGTGGATTTTCCGGGTCCCCTTTAATAATGGTTTATGGGCCTTTCCTCCAGGAACTTGTCCAAACCTTTTTTAAACTTTTCTACACTAACAGCTTTCAGTACATCCTCTGATAATTATCAGAATTATTATAATGCTATTGATTGCAAGTTGAGTGAAAAAATATTTTCTCTTATTAGTCTTAAATAGGTTACACTGTAGCTTCATTGCATGTCCCCTAGTCTTTCTATATTTTGATGGCGTAAACAATCGATCTACGTTTACCCGTTCCACTCCATTCATTAATTTATAGACCTCTATCATATCTCCCCGCAGCCTTCTCTTTTCCAGGTTGAAGAGCCCTGACCTTTTTAGTCTCTCTTCATAGGGGTATCCTTCCATCCCTTTATACATTTTGGTGGCTCTTCTCTGATAAAGCTATATCCTTTTTAAGATACTGCAACCAGAATTGCACACAATATTCAATGTGCGGTTTATTCTCCATTTCTTTGCTTATGATTCTTAGCATTATATTTTCTTTCTTGTCCGAAGCTGCACACTGGGTGAAGGGTTTCAACATGCTATCCACGATGATGCCTAAATCTTTTTCCTGGGTGGTGGTTCCTAATGTGTAACTTTGCATCGTGTAATCATAGTTTGGGTTGCTCTTTCCTGGGTGCATACCTTTTC
Source organism: Ichthyophis bannanicus (assembly GCA_033557465.1). NCBI lineage: Eukaryota > Metazoa > Chordata > Amphibia > Gymnophiona > Ichthyophiidae > Ichthyophis > Ichthyophis bannanicus. The sequence goes on along the minus strand of CM066036.1, from coordinate 520,757,148 downwards.
ACTTGTCCACATTAAATTTCATCTGCCATTTGGATGCCCAGTCTTCCAATTTATCAAGATCCTCTTGCAATTTTCTACAATCCTCTTGCGTTTTAAAAATTTTAAATAGTTTTGTGTCATCTGCAAATTTGATAACCTCACTCGTTATTCCTTATTCCAGGTCATTTATGAATATGTCAAAATGCAGCAGGCCCAGCACAGATCCTTGCAGTACAGAGGATCTCTAAAGGTAAAAAGGGGACTGTTGTAGTTGTTATGAAAGGACAGACTAGATAGGCCATGTGGTCTTTTTCTGTCATCATATTTCTATGTTTCTACTCCAGTATTCACTTTTTTTCATTGGGAAAATTGGCCATTTAGCCCTACCCTCTGCTTTCTATTTTTTAACCAGTTCCTGATCCACAATAGTACACTGCCTCCTATCCCATGACCTTTTAGTTTTGTCAAAAGTGTCTGATGAGGGACCTCGTCAAAGGCTTTCTGAAGGTCCAGATACACTATATCAACTGACTCATTTTTATCTATCTGTTTATTCACACCTTCAAAAAAATATAACAGATTAGTAAGACAAGATCTTCATTGTCTAAAGCCATGTTGGCTGTCTCCCATTAGGTTGTGACTATCTACATGCTGAGTAATTTTGTTCTTTATGATGGTTTCTACCATTTTTCCCGGTACTGACGTCAGGCTCACTGGTCTGTAGTTGCCCAGATCACCCCTGGAACCCTTTTTAGACATTGGCGTTACATTGGCCATCCTCCAATCTTCAGGTATTACAGATACATAGAAACATAGAAAAATGATGACAGAAAAAGACCACATGGCCTATCTAGTCTGTCCATCCAAAGAAACAACTCCAACAGTCCCCTTTTTTCCTTTAGAGATCCTCTGTGTTTGTCCCATGCTTTTTTGAATTCAGATACTGTCCTCATCTCTACCACCTCCACTGGGAGACTATTCCACGGATCCACCACTCTTTCCGTAAAGAAATATTTCCGCGTATCACTCCTGAATCTATCCCCTTTCACCCTCATCCCATGTCCCCTCATAGCAGTACTTGCTTTCAATCGAAAGAGGCTCTCCCCCTGTGCATTTATGCCACGGAAGTATTTAAATGTCTCAATCATATCACCTCTATCCCACCTTTCTTGTAATGTGTACATATTAAGATTCTTAAGTCTGTCCACATATGCTTTATAATGAAGACCACTAACCATTTTAGTAGCCACCCTCTGTACTGACTCCATCCTGTTTATATCCTTTTGAAGGTGCGGTCTCCAGAATTGCACACAATGCTCCAAATGAGGTCGCACCAAAGACTTATACAGAGGCACTATCACCTCCTTTTTTCTGCTAGCATTCCTCTCCGTATCCACCCAAGCATCTTTCTAGCTTTTGCTGTCACCTTTTCTACCTGTTTAGCCACTTTAAGATCTTCAGACACAACCTCTCCAAGTTCCGCTCTTCTTTAGTGGACAAAAGTACTTCACCCCCTATACTATATTGCTCCATTGGATTGCTGCTGCATTTTAATGATAGCACTGGTCAACACTGAAATCGTTACTGACTTTAAAATGCCCTAATCTGTAGTATCTTGGTGAGCTGAATACGAATATAACATTAAAAAAATTGTATTGGCTCTCGTTTTGAAGATATTGCATGTAGTTCATTTTTGACGTTTCACCGTGTAAATTTATCCAGTAGGACATCAACAACATCCCAAATAAGCCTTGAATGGTTAATATTGCATCACATTGCATAATACCAGCATGCACACATCATCCAGAGTTGATTGCATCATTTTCTGATGCAATGCAATACTACTGCCAGACAGCTGCTGAAGCTATCTGACGTCAGCAGTGTACTATACGCAGTCGGAAAGGAAAGTAATCTGGTATTCTGTTCCGATATTGAAAGCCTCATGAATGCCTTAAAAATCACTCATGACCCACAAGACTGGAGACTATTTATAGACTCTTCGAAACTGAGTCTGAAGGCTGTGCTTTTGAACAATGGAAACCGTCTTCCATCTATTCCAGTAGCGCATGCCATCCACATGAAAGAGACATACGATAATTTAAAGCATCTACTGACTTCCATTAACTTTAACAAGTACAGCTGGCACCTCTGTGGTGATTTGAAGGTAGTTGCCCTTTTAATGGGACTGCAGCAGGGATATATAAAATACATGGGTTTCTTATGTGAGTGGGATAGCCGAGCAAGGGATTGGCACTACTTGCGGAAGGAATGGAATTGCAGACAAAATGTAACAGTTGGAGAGAAGAATATCCAGCACCCAGCTCTGGTTGAGGCTCACAAAATCCTGCTACCATCCCTTCACATCAAACTAGGTTTGATGAAAAACTTTGTGAAAGCCATGGACCGCACTTCGCCAGCTTTCCGATACCTGCATGAAAAATTCCCTCGACTCAGCAAAGCAAAGATTAAAGAGGGAGTTTTTGTGGGTCCTCAGATTCGAGAGCTCTTCAAAGATGACCGGTTCAACAACTTGCTGCAGGGTGATGCGAAACAAGCATGGAATGCTTTTCGCCTAGTTTCAACAAACTTTCTCAGGAATGTTAGGGCAGAAAACTACAGCATGGTTTAAAGGTGAGGTCAGAGAGGCTGTTGTTGCCAAAAAAGCATCTTTCAGGAAATGGAAAAAAGAGCCAAATGACAAAACCTGGAAACAGCACAAGCACTGGCAAGTCAAATGCAAGGCATTGATAAGGCAGGCAAAGAGAGAATTTGAGAAGAAGCTTGCTGCAGAAGCAAAAACACGAAATAAAGACCTTTTCAAGTACATTCATAGCAAAAAACCTGTGAGAGAGTCAGCTGGTCCATTAGATGATAAAGGGGTTAAAGGAGCACTAAGAGGCGACAAGGCGATAGCGGAGAGACTGAATGAATTCTTTGCTTCAGTCTTTACTGAGGAAGATGTATAGATGTTACCCATGACTGAAGTGGTATTTAAAGGTGCGGAAGAATTGAAGGAAATATCGATACATCGGGAAGATGTCTTACAACTATTAGTTAAACTGAAGAGTAGCAAATCACCTGGGCCGGATGGTATACATCCAAGGGTGTTGAAAGAACTGAAATATGAGATTTCAGACCTGCTATCAGTAATCTGTGAACTATCATTAAAATCATCTCTAATACCTGAAGATTGGAGGATCGCCAATGTAACACCAATTTTTAAAAAGGGTTCCAGGGGTGATCCGGGAAGCTACAGACCGGTGAGCCTGACGTCAGTACCAGGAAAAATGGTAGAAACCATCATAAAGAATAAAATTACTCAGCATGTAGATAGTCACAACCTAATGGGAGACAGCCAACATGGCTTTAGACAAGGAAGATCTTGTCTTATTAATCTGTTATGTTTTTTTGAAGGAGTGAATAAACAGCTGGACAAAGGTGAGTCGGTTGATATTGTGTATCTGGACTTTCAGATAGCCTTTGACAGGGTCCCTCATCAGAGACTTTTGGCAAAACTAAAGAGTCATGGGATAGGAGGCAGTGTACTATTGTGGATCAGGAACTGGTTAAAAGATAGAAAGCAGAGGGTAGGGCTAAATGGCCAATTTTCCCAATGGAGAAAGGTGAATAGTGGTGTACCCCAGGGATCTGTGCTGGGTCCGCTGCTTTTTGACATATTCATAAATGACCTGGAAAGTGGAATAATGAGTGAGGTTATCAAATTGGCAGATGACACAAAACTATTTAAAGTTGTTAAAACCCAAGAGGATTGTGAAAAATTGCAAGAGGATCTTGATAAATTGGAAGACTGGGCATCAAAATGGCAGATGAAATTTAATGTGGACAAGTGCAAGGTTATGCACCTAGGGAAGAACAACCCAAAGTATGGTTACACGATGCAAGGTTCCACATTAGGAACCACCACCCAGGAAAAAGATTTAGGCGTCATTGTGGATACCATGTTAAAACCCTCGACCCAGTGTGCAGCGGCGGCCAAGAGAGCAAATAGAAAGCTAGGTATGATAAGGAAAGGAATGGAAAATAAAACAAAAGATATTATAATGCCTCTATATCGTTCCATGGTGAGACCGCACCTTGAATATTGTGTGCAATTCTGTTCGCCGTATCTTAAAAAGGATATAGCGATTTTAGAAAAGGTTCAGAGAAGAGCCACCAAAATGGTAAAGAGGATAGAAGGATACTCCTATGAAGAAAGGCTAAAAAGGTTAGGGCTCTTTAACCTGGAAAAGAGACGGCTGAGGGGAGATATGATAGAAGTCTATAAATTAATGAACAGAGTAGAACGGGTAAAAGTAGATCGATTGTTTACGTTATCAGAATATAGAAAGACTAGGGGACATGCAATGAAGCTACAGGGTAAACTATTTAAGACTAATAAAAGAAAATATTTTTTCACTCAATGTGTAATCAAACTCTGGAATTTGTTACCGGAGGATGTAGTAAAGGCTGTTAGTGTAGCTGGGTTTAAAAAAAGGTTTGGACAAGTTCCTGGAGGAAAGGTCCTTAAACCATTATTAAGAAGTGACCGAAGATATCAAGCATTGTGGAACTTGTGTCTCTTGGGGAAACTGCTAGGTACATATGACCTAGATTGGCCACTGTTGGAAACAGAATACTGGGCTTGATGGACCTTGGTCTGACCCAGTATGGCATATCTTATGTTCTTATGTACAAGGAACTAGTAGAAGACATGGTGATGCAGTATCAGAAACTTGGCTGTAATATGTCTCTAAAGATCCATTTCCTTGATTCCCATCTTGATTTCTTTCCTGACAACTGTGGTATGGTTAGTGATGAACAGGGCAAACGTTTTCACCAGGATATCGCAAAGATGGAGCAAAGATACCAGGGAAAATGGTCCACTACAATGCTGGCTGACTACTGCTGGACACTCCCCAGAGAAGCTCCCGATCAGCTGTACAAGAGACTGGCGAAAAAATCAAAGAAGTAGTCTATGACTTGGTTTTTAACAGGTATTAACCGAAGGCCTATTATATTTACTATTGACATGCATTTCGTGATGTAAACATTAATTCTTGTAGATTACAAAAAACCTAGAGCCAACTTTGCAATTTCACTGTCATATTCGTGTTCAGCATTTAGAAATTGATAAGAAATGACTATTTTTATTTCAGTAACATGACTTTTGTAAAAATTTGTTGACCAGTGTAGTTCACAGATTACTAATAGCAGGTCTTCAATCTCATATTTCAGTTCTTTCAATGCCCTTGGATGTATACCATCCAGTCCAGGTGATTTGCTACTCTTCAGTTTATCAAATAGTTGTAATTTATCTTCCTGGTATATCAATATTTCTTTCAATTCTTCCACAGTATCACTTTTAAATACTACTTCAGTCATGGGTAACATTCCTACATCTTCCTCAGTAAAGACCGAAGCAAAGAATTCAATCAGTCTCTCCACTATAGCCTTGTCCCCTCTTACTGCCCCTTTTACCCCTCTGTCATCTAATGGTCCAACTGACTCTCACAGGTGTTTTGCTATGAATGTACTTGGAAAAGTCTTTATTACGCGTTTTTGCTTCCACAGCCTGTCCTGTGCTTCTAAGGTAATCTGTGACCAATTCCCAGGGGGAGTCCCACAGCCCTTGCTTGGTTAGAGGGAGTCTTGGGTTCTAAATTTAACCAGAAAGCGCTCTGCTGTGTTTTACATTTAAACTGAAAACTCTTTGCTGCTACTAGGCCCTGACTGACTTAACATATACACTGGGTTCACATATTAATCAGCTTTAATCTAAAGAATCCCCCTTTCCCCAAGATTTAGAAAAATTCCCAGAAGTAAATACTTACAATTGCAGCTCTCTCTCCAGAAGTAGCAGTCCCCTTTTGTAGTCCTTCAAGACTGAGAAGCACAGAACTCTGTTTGAACTATTTATGCCTGTGCTTCTGAGGTAAACTATGACAAGTTTCCTGAGTGATTAACACAGTCCTTGCTTGATAGGGGGAGTCTTTCAAACTGGCCCTTTGATCTGTCACCTGGCTTTAACACCTATTTTAAAAATTTCACAGGTCTCTTGCCCCCTATGTAGAAGGCCTTTTTGTAAAGGTTTCTAAAAATAATTTATTGCTCAAGGAATACTGACCTTGTTTTGCCTTTTATGCTAAACTATATTCTGATTTGATTGAAATTAAAAGCTCTTTGCTGCTATTAGGCCCTGACTGAGTATGAAATTTAAACTGGGAGCTCTCTGCTGGGTTCTAAATTTAACCAGAAAGCTCTCTGCTGTGCTTTAAATTTAAACTGAAAACTCTTTGCTGCTACTAGGCCCTGACTGATTTAACAAATAAGACTGGGTTCACAGATTAATCAGCTTTAATCTAAAATATTTCTTTTTCCCCAAGATTTAGAAAAATTCCCAGAAGTAAATACTTACAATTGTGGCTCTCTCTCCAGAAGTAGCAGTCCTCTTTTGTAGTCCTTCAAGCTCTTTCATCCCATGGCCTGTAAATGTATTGGAGGGCAGGTTGTCGGTTGCAGTCTCATCTGAGAACACACAGCTTCATCTACTATCATGACAGATACTAGTGAGCCAGAATATTGAAAATCTGTATGACAAAGGGGGGAGGGGTTATATATGCAACAGATAACATGTAAGACTAATGTAACAGCTGCTTGACAGGTAGCCAGAGAAACCTACCCCTGCCTGATTTCTGAAAATCCCATTGACTAGCAAGGCAATCAAACTATTTTATCCATGGTTGATGAAGTCACAACAGGGTAGCAACACACAGCCAACACAATGGCAGATAACCATTTTGGCTCTGATTTTCAGATGGTGAAGGAGAAATGTTGGTGTGGCTTTAGGATTCTAAGGGACAGATAGGAGTTTGACTGTGGCTGGGGTAGGACTGCAAAGAAGAAAATAAATTCATACCAGCTTGACTAGTAGCTGCTGCCATTAGGATCTGTCTGGAGCAAAGGAGGACTTTAAAACAGAGAAAACACAAACAGCTTCAAGTCTGACTTGTACCTGGGGTCTCTTTGCCTTGTTATATCAAAGCACAAAAAGAAGAGTTTCAAGCTGGTTTTCTTTTTCATAAAGTGTTATTGCATTCCTTTTGTTATGCAGAGACTGCCATATTGGGGGCTTCAAAGGGAAGTGTCTTTGGGTAATACAGAGTCAGTGGCAGGAGAAATTACTGTATCAAAATCTATGCATTCCATTACAGAACCATAAGATGCAGTACAATAATATTTTCTGCAATAATCTTTTTAATGTACTGTCTATGGCAGCAGTTGTGAAATTGGGAGAACACCAGGGCATCTTACTGCCCTAGCTGACCACCTAATTTGCCTTATGGTTGGCCAGGGTGCACTCAGCTCTTTGATCTTGGTGATCACAACCTTCCAATAACTAGCCTTTCTTCAGTTAACCTCAAAGTCACGGTCTTTGAATATATTTGGTCATATCTATCAGATAATTTTCTTTCCTTCTTCACATGTTTCAAATTATGACATTCCACAGGGTTCAATGTTTAATAAGAACTCAAAAATATAAGGGAAGTTTTGTGCCGTGAACAATGGAGATCTTCCAGAGCTGTGCGCTGAGGAGGGATCTGCAGCTGAGTGCAGCATTATCCACTGCTGATTGGATCATCTTCCCCCTTTCCCCCACATCAGTAGGGGATTTAAAGCTTGCTCTTGCACCATAGGGTGCGGCCATGGGCGCGTCCAAAGGGGTGTGTCCAAAGGAGCACATCAGGTCCCTTTGAAGTGCCTTCAGAGCACCAAGGAGATGGAGGAGCCTTCTCTTTCAGGATGGTTAAATGGAAAAATAAGTCCTTCACTGTGAGTATGTCTAATCCATCTAAGACTGTGAAAGCAACTGGCCCTATGGACCGGCATGTGGTGATTCTGGTTAGGGAACCGGAAAAACTTTCATTGCTGTCATCTATAAGCTTGGATTCGTTGCATAGTTCTCCTCTGGGGGTTAACCCCACTGTCTAGCAATGGAGGGATGGGCTTGGTGACTCCCCAACCTGAAATGGGGGGAAAACGAGGCCTGATATTTCTGTGGAGGACGGGACTTCTCGGTGGCTGAGTGACTTCGGTGCAGTGCTTCCTCAGCCACGGGTAATCCAGGTCCACGAGTCTTCAAAGTCTTAATTTATCTCTGGTGGTGGTTTTGCTTCAGGAGAATTGTAGCAAGATATGTCTTTGGTTGATATGTAGACTCTGTTTAACCAAATGGAATCCTCTTTGACCTGTACTGTATCACAATTTTCTGAGTTTACAAAGGAGACTGTGGCAAAGATTGCTCAGCATGATTCTTCCTTTACTATGTGTGATTCTCATTTACAAAAATTAGAATCGCAGGGTGCCACCTCCTCCTCAATTAAAGACAGTTTCTCGCTGCATAGGCAGCATGAGATATTGGAGAATATGTCCCGAGCTAGGAACCTTCAATGCCTTAACTTTCCCTGTACACATTATATTTCACCTTTGATCCTTTTTCATACATTTCTAAAGGAGGTGTTGGAGTATCAGGATCCTACTACTGTTTCTATTAACAATTTATATTATTTGTCTAGGCATGAAAGTGCATAATGGAGAAGGGGAAGGTCGGGATATTCTCATCTGTGGACAGCCTAAATATTTCTGAGTTCATTGAGTCCTCATTAGATGAGATACCTACGATGGTGACTTTGTTGGTCTCGTTTAACTCAGAAATTGATAGAAATAACAATTTTGAAACTTTACTTACAAAAAAAGACTGCGCTTTTCTGTGGTCAGCATGTTAATCTATTTCCCGATATTTTCAGGCAGACCCAGCTGAGACGCCAGGTTTTTTTAGCCTTGCGCCTCAGGGTATTAAATGTTGGTGCCACTTTTTTCCTGAAATTTCCATGCAAATGGCTAGTCACATCAGGGTCAGATAATTATGTGTTCTTTGAAGTTGCGCACTCGAGGAATTCTTGATGGCTCACAGGGAGGTTTTAGTTTCTTCTGTTTCCTGAAGATTTTGCTGGACCGCTTAGTATAAATTGGGTATGAATTCAGTTTTTGCTGGAATGATCTCTATTTTTCAGATATTTCTTTTTATGTCAGGCAACATCGGTTCCTTTAGATGTGGGCTTGTGAGTGTTATTGTTTTTGAAAAAAATTTTTCTTTGTTTTATTCTTTCCTTTCTCAATCTGGATGTTTCTTTGTAAACAATTGATATAACTAATAAAAAAAAAGAACTTAAGAACATAAGAACATACTGGATCAGACCAAGAGTCCATCAATCCCAGTATCCTGTTTCCAACAGCGGCCAATCCAGATCACAATTATCTGCAGGTTCTTGACTGCTGCTACACACTGGACAGAGGATTTCAATGTATTATCCACGATGATGCCTAAATCCTTTTTCTGGGTGGTGGTTCTTAATGTTGAACCTTGCATCGTGTAACCATAGTTTGGGTTGTTCTTTCCTAGGTGCATAACTTTGCACTTGTCCACATTAAATTTCATCCTCATTTGTTTAATATAAGAAAATACAATATGTCATACTGGGTCAAATACAAGGTGCATTTCCCATTTCCTCCATTCACAAAATCAGACATGTCTGTGTGGGAAGCTTGAATGAAACAATCACAGTAAAGTACATCTCAGTCCCTTTAGCAATCTATAAATAAAAGCTAGAAACTAGGTAGGGTGAGTGAGAGGCAGGGAGGGAGGGATTTTAGCTAGAACCAATCAGCTTCCAGTGCAAATACAGCAATTCTCTTTATCCCAGAAGTCTGAAAAAGGGTTTAAAACAAACTCAGGAGCCATGAAAAGTCAGAGAAAACTATCAAACTAGACATCAAATAGTTCACCAGTAAGTGGGACATGCCGCACACAGAGTTGCCAAGTTACCCACTTCCAGGAGTGAGACATTTTGGCCAGTTCTGGTTTTAAATTTGCATTGTAATGCAGTATGATATTTGTAGTTCCTGATTTTACCCATTGGAATTAGTGCTGCAGGGCCCAGAATGCGATTGTTAGAAATCTAGGACTGGCTTAAAATCTCACTCCTGGAACTGGGTAACATTACAGCATTTATTTGACATTTTTATATACCACCTTTCATGATATCAAGGCAGTTTACATTGAACAAACTGAAATTACATTGAACAGGGCATTATAACTTGGAGATAGCTATTTTACAGGGAACATGGGCAATGGAGAGTTAAGTGGCTTGCCCAAGACCACAAGGAGCACCTGTGGGACTAGAAACCCCAGTCCTTCCACCACAAGGTTGCTGTTCTCTAGTGGGATTTGAACCCCTGACCTTTTGGCCTGAGGTAACTTGCCCCAACCACTAGGCCACTCCTCCCTCATAAGGACTTTATAATCAATAATAATCAACATAAATACAAAAAGACATTTTACCAACTACAGTTCAACTTTTGCAGTATATATTGTTTGTCCTTGTAACAAATATTATGTTGGAAAAACATCTAGACCCTTTTGTGGAAGAATGTCTGAACATAGAAGTTGTCTGAAAAGGTAGAAATTAGAAGTACTGATTGTATCTCATTGTGTTGACAACAGGGTGTAGCTACGGGAAGCCTGGGAGCCCAGACCACCTCAGTTTTGGCTGAGGCCCCCTAAAAAGGTCTGTAGGTCACAAACTTTAAAGGTTTTGTAAGTTACTTACTGCAGAGGATTTCAGGATAGGCGCAGCTGCACTGATTGAGCCGGGTGCATGGCTGCATGTGCAGTAGCTGTGGCAGCGTGATCTGCTTTGCTGTGCTTGTCACTTGCACTGGGAACCGCTCCAAGTTCTGTTGCAGTATTTCTATTTTTAAATTTTTTTCTGCACCGGCTGCTTCCATGCTCACAGAGGGACTGAATGCTTGTGTTGGAGATGGGTGAGTAATCATTGCCTTAGTCTAATTAACCCCATGTACTTTTCTGATGCCTGTGCCCAAGACCGTAACAATGACGATACTGAGCTAGATCAGCCGTCAATGGTTTACTGCTGCCGGCCAAGCTATGAAGAGGACCAGAAAACATGGCGTTCATTTTCATTTAGACTTCCCCTAAGCAATGCGGAAGTCGGAAGGAAAGTGAAATGCCACATTTCTTAAGTCTTTCTCCACAGCAGGGCCAGCAACAGTGAGTAACCAATGGTTGTATCTAACAGCTAGCTCAGCCTCGTGATGGAGAAAGGAAACATCACTGCTGCAGAATCTGTGAGAGACTGGGCCTTGGAAGAGGGGGCGTCGAGGAAGAGACTGGGTCTGGGGAGTGGGTCATGAGAAAGATTGGGCCTTGGAGGGGTTGGGAGAGAAATTGGACATGTGGAAGGGGGGTCGTGAGAGATACTAAGCCTGGAGGAGGGGGGTTGTGAGAGAGAGACTGAGCCTGAGGGAGTAGGGTCATGAGAGACTAGAGAAGCAGTGGAGTCATTATGATGAGAGAGAGACTGGGGGAAGCAGGGGTCATTATTATGTCAGAGAGAGAGAGAGATTGGGGGAAGCAGGGGATCATTATTATGTCAGAGAGAGAGAGATTGGGGAAGCAAGGGGTCATTATTATGTCAGAGAGAGAGAGATTGGGGGAAGCAAGGATCATTATTATGTGTGTGAGAACAATAACTGGATTTTGGCTTAGCATAGTAGGAAATGCATTTCTGTTTCTTGTTCTTGAGTTTTGCACTGCATACAGAGTGGCTTCTGGAGGTTTCATTTCAGCTTTTGCCTACGCATCTCTAATTGTGATGAACTATGTTCTGTATTTGATAAAAGTCTGCCTTTGTTCTATGTTTAACTGAAGTGAAACATTCTGCAAGTGCAGGGTTGGTGAACCTCCAGCCCACACTCCACCTGCCCCCAGCAGCTCATGGATGTTCTCGCTGCTGCACCCATCCCCTTGTTTTCCCCAGGGTTATGCAGTTTTCTGCTCATTCTTCTGTGGGAGTTCTTAGATTTTTCTCTTTCAGTTTTTGGAAATATGCATCTCGGATATCTTTGGATTTTGTACCGTACAGGAAGAAGTGCATTTCTGTGTTCTTTTTCTATTGGATGCTGTCTGATTCATTGAGGTTTCCAGTTTAGCGTTTGTCTACGTATTTCTATTTTTAAATTTGTTCCCTTATTCTGCTTTTTGTGAAGGTGTGCAGTCGAGGTGTAGTAATCTGCTAGTTTGTAGTTTGTGAGGATCTGCTGCACTTCAGCTTATGTTTTCCCAGCAGAACGTATATAAGTGTTAAAGAGCCTGGTGTAATATTTATATTCCTACCTCTTGCTATGTTGAGTTGTTGCTATGAGAGTTTTTGGAGTTAGTATTTATTTATTTATTTTTATTTATTTTATTAAAATGTTTATACTGCGTTTACCAAGAGATCAATTGCGGTTTACAAGTAACAACATTTTGAATCATACAGATAACAAGTACATATTCAGTTACAGAGAACAAGAGTAGAACTAATACATAGATGATGATACAAAATTTAAACTATGTACATAAACGTGTTTAGGAATTCTGAGTATAAACTATTTGTATCTCTGGGCTGATTGTAGTGTGGTATAACATTTGTAAGGATTTAGGAAGTGGGGGGGGGGGGTTGTGACAGAGGTATTGTGTTCTGCTTGCATGCAAAAATGGATGGAGAATAGGTGAGTTTTCAGGTTTTTGTGGAATGTTTGTAGGTCATTTAATTTTCTGAGGTTGTCTGGTAGGGCAATCCAAAGGTTTGGGGCTATGTGAGAGAAAGTTTTGTTGTTTGTTGTTTCTGGATTTCCTGAAGTCTGTCAGTATAACCAGTTTGTTTTTGTTCTGGTTGCATTGATTTCGGTTGAGGGTTTCCTGAGAAATGAGTGTGGATAGGTATGAAGGGGCAATGTCATTTCTTACTTTGAAAGTGGAAACCAAAATTTTGTAATTAATGCGTCTTTGAATGGGTAGCCAGTGGAGAGTATAAAGTGGTGGGGTAATGTGCTCCATTGAGTTGACATTCATAATTATTCTAGCTGCTATATTTTGGACTATTTGAAGCCGTCTTAAGGCCTGTTTTGTGATACCCTGTAGAGTAGTGTTGGCAAAGTCAAAATGAGGAGTAATGATAGCTTGAATGACAGGTCTGAAGTCGTTGTGGTGGAGCAGAGGGCGGAGTTGCTTTAACAGTTTGTTTGTACAGTATCTTTTTAGTTGTTTGCTTTAAGTGGGGTGTCATACTGAGGGTGCGGTCTATGATTTCTCCCAAGTATTTTACCTCGTTGTTGACCGAGATGTTGATATCATGGAGTCTAATCGATGTTGGGGGCGAGAAATACTGGTTCTTGGTTACATATATGGCTTCAGTTTTTGTAAAATTGATAATGAGTTTGTGATTCTTGAACCAGGTCAGGATTTCATAGAAGCAATCAGAGAGTAATTGGATTGGGGGATTCATGATGTTAAAAGGGAGATATATCATTATATCATCTGTGTAAATATGATAATTTACCCGGAATCTTTTAAAAATGGAACAGATAGGTTGGAGGTAAATATTAAAGAGCAGGGCAGATAGAGCGGAGCCTTGGGAGAGACCATGTTCTTGTTTGTATGGTATTGAAATTTGCTGGTCAATTCTTACTTCTTGCGTTCTGTCAGATAGATATGAAGAGAACCATTTTAGAACTGTTTCTTTTATCCCAATCTGCTGGAGTCTTGTTCGCATTATGTTATGGTTTACGCTGTTGAAGGCTGTAGTAATGTCCAGAAATATGAGGAGGAAGGCTTGTTTAGCATCATCGATACCACGTGTAAGTGTATCAAATAGGACTGTGAGTAGTGTTTCAACACCATGGTAGGGACGAAAACCATATTGGTGTTCGTCAAGTGGAGAAAAAGTGTCGATGTGGTCCTGGAGTTGTAGTCAGGGGCAGCCCAAGGGGGGGTGCGGGGCCATGTGCAGAGACTCAGTGTGGGGCCTCTTTTGCATAAGGGGCCTCATTTGCATAACTATTTGCATAATGTTACCATACATGAACTTTTAGTAAACATGCCTCTTAATAAGTGTATGGATAAAGAAAGACTAAAAGATTTCTACATTACTATAATCCAGTGCCAACCGCCAGGCACATTAGAAACTACTACAAACACTGCCCATTTAAACCCATAGCAAACCCGCCGTATCATAACAGCACTACCAGGACTCACAAAGCACCATACTCTACCTATCAAACGGCAACACTGCAAATATTAAACCAATACATTTCAGAGAATAACAATACATGACCTACTGGGGAAAGAGAACAGGTGAAGCTCGTTACCCAAATCAGTCATACACTAAGGACCTGAGATTAATTAAGCTTCAGGTGAACAAGGTATATTAAACGTATTAGGTACAGTTTTATTGTTATAAATATCCATAGCAACCTTTGGTAAGTAAAGAACTTAAAGATCTAAACAAAAACTTAAAACTAAGATGCAGACAGCAGTCCAGCAGCTGGATGGGAGCTTTCCAGTCTTTTGCATTGAGTGTCACATGTATGATTTTCTCCCAGTTGGTGAGAAGTCTTACGTGTGCATTAGGTGCAAGGAGCTCTTTGCTCTCAGGGAACGAGTCCGTTCTCTAGAGGCTAAAGTAGCAGACTTGGAAATCATAAGACAGAGAGGTACATAGACGAGACCTACAGGGATATAGTCCTGAAGTCCCACCTCCAGTCTGGCAGCATCCCTGTTGCCATGGAGGAGAGAGGTCACGTGACAGGAGAGCATCAACCTGGTGTGGCAGGAAGTGATCCTGTAACTAGGACCTGTCCTCCAGGTGATGTAAAACCCTCTCACATCAAGGAAGTTTCTCCAGGTCCATGTGCCCATGAGGGAAGGGTTAGGACAGCCGTTATAGTTGGTGATTCGATCATTAGGCATGTAGATAGCTGGGTGGCTGGTGGACGTGAGGATCGCCTGGTAACATGCCTGCCTGGTGCGAAGGTAGCGGACCTCATGCGCCACCTAGATAAGGTCTTAGATAGTGCTGGGGAGGAGTCTGCTGTCTTGGTACATGTCGGTACCAGTGACATATGAAAATGTGGTAGGGAGGTTCTGGAGGCTAAATTTAGGCTTTTAGGTAGGAAGTTGAAATCCAGAACTTCCAGGGTAGCGTTCTCCGAAATGCTTCCCGTTCCACATGCAGGACCCAAAAGGCAGGCAGAGCTCTGGAGTCTCAATGCGTGGATGAGTCTCAATGGTGCAGAGATGAGGGGTTTGGATTTGTTAGGAACTGGGGTACATTCTGGTGAAAGGAGGGGCTCTTCCGAAGGGATGGGCTTCACCTTAACCGGGATGGAACCAGGCTGCTGGCATTAACCTTTAAAAAGGAGATAGAGCAGCTTTTAAACTAGATAATAGGGGAAAGCCGACAGTCGCCCAAGAGCGGATGGTTCGGAAGAATGTATCCTTGAAGGATACTACAAAAAGAAGAGAGGTTCAGAAACAGAGTAAAGTAGAACAAATGCCCTCGAGTATGGAGCAGACTGAGCTTAAAGATCCCAAATTACCCATGTCTACCAATAGCCAAATTAATATGAATAAAATACAGTCTCTAAAATGCTTGTATGCAAATGCTAGAAGTATATAAAATAAGATGGGAGAGTTAGAATATATAGCACTAAATGAGAGGTTAGATGTGATTGGAATATCAGAGACATGGTGGAAGGAGGACAACCAGTGGGACACTGTGATACCTTGGTACAAACTATATCGTAATGATAGAGCTGATCAAATTGGTGGAGGGGTTGCGCTCTATGTTAGAGAGGGCATTGAGTCAGAAAGGATTAAAGTTTTGCAGGAAACAAAATTTGCTGTAGAATCTCTATGGATTGAAATTCCATGTAAAAAGGGGAAGGCGATGGCGGTGGGGGTGTACTATCGACCGCCTGGCCAGAATGAACAAATGGATGATGAAATGCTCAAAGAAATCAAGGAAGCTAGCAAAAGTTACAGCGCGGTAATAATAATGGGCGATCTCAATTACCCCGGTATCAACTGGGTCAGTGTCACAGCAGGACATGCTAGGGTGATAAAGTTCCTAGATGACATAAATGACTGCTTCTTGGAGCAGCTGGTTCATGAACCGACAAGAAGGGAAGCCATATTAGACCTAGTCCTTAGTGGAACACCAGATCTAGTGCAAGAGATAAGGGGTGTTGGGGCCACTTGGCAATAGTGATATTAGCATGATCGCCTTTGATTTAATTAGTGGAGGAGGGATAGTAAGGAAATCCACAATACTACCTTTTAACTTTCGAAAGGGAGAATATGATAAAATGAGGAAAATAGTTAAGAAAAAACTAAAAGGAGCAGTTGCAAAGGTTGAAGACTTACATCAAGCTTGGGTGTTGTTGAAAAATACTATCTTGGAAGCCCAGACCAGCTGTATTCCACGCTTTAAGAAAAAGTGGAAGGAAGTCCAAAAAACTGCCAGCATGGTTTAAAGGTGAGGTCAGAGAGGCTATTGTTGACAAAAAAGCATCTTTCAGGAAATGGAAAAAAGAGCCAAACGATGAAACCTGGAAACAGCACAAGCACTGGCAGATCAAATGCAAGGCACTGATAAAGAAGGCAAAGGGAGAATTTGAGAAGAAGCTTGCTGCGGGAGCAAAAACGCGAAATATTCATAGCAAAAAACCTGTGAGAGAGTCAGTTGGACCATTAGATGATAGAGGAGTTAAAGGGGCACTAAGAGGTGACAAGGAGATAGCGGAGAGACTGAATGAATTCTTTGTTTCGGTCTTTACTGAGGAAGATGTAGGGATGTTACCCATGATTGAAGTGGTATTTAAAGGTGCAGAAGAATTCAAGGAAATATCAATACATCGGGAAGATGTATTACAACTATTAGATAAACTGAAGAGTAGCAAATCACCTGGGCCGGATGGTATACATCCAAGGGTGTTGAAAGAACTGAAATATGAGATTGCAGACCTGCTATTAGTAATCTGTGAACTATCATTAAAATCATCTCTAATACCTGAAGACTGGCGGATCGCCAATGTAACACCAATTTTTAAAAAGGGTTCGAGGGGTGATCCGGGAAACTACAGACCGGTGAGCCTCACGTCAGTACCGGGAAAAATGGTAGAAACCATCATAAAGAATAAAATTACTCAACATGTAGATAGTCATGGCCTAATGGGAGACAGCCAACATGGCTTTAGACAAGGAAGATCTTGTCTTACTAATCTGTTATGTTTTTTTGAAAGTGTGAATAAACAGGTGGACAAAGGTGAGTCGGTTGATATAGTGTATCTGGATTTTCAGAAAGCCTTTGACAAGGTCCCTCATCAGAGTCTTTTGGCAAAACTAAAGAGTCATGGGATAGGAGGCAGTGTACTACTGTGGATCAGGAACTGGTTAAAATATAGAAAGCAGAGGGTTGGGCTAAATGGCCAATTTTTCCAATGGAGAAAGGTGAATAGTGGTGTACCCCAGGGATCTATGCTGGGTCCGCTGCTTTTTGACATATTCATAAATGACCTGGAAAGTGGAATAACGAGTGAGGTTATCAAATTTGCAGATGACACAAAACTATTTAAAGTTGTTATAACCCAAGAGGATTGTGGAAAATTGCAAGAGGATCTTGATAAATTGGAAGACTGGGCATCAAAATGGCAGATGAAATTTAATGTGGACAAGTGCAAAGTTATGCACCTAGGGAAGAACAACCCAAACTATGAATGTTCAAATGGCAGATGGACTTTAATGTGGAGAAGTACAAAGTTATGCACCTAGGAAAGAACAACCCAAACTGTGGTTACAAGAGGCAAGACTTCATATTAGGAGCCACCACCCAGGAAAAAGATTTAGGCGTCATTGTGGATAACATGTTAAAACCCTCGGCCCAGTGTGCAGCGGCAGCCAAGAGAGCAAACTGAATGCTAGGTATCATAAGGAAAGGAATGGAAAATAAAACAAAAGATATTATAATGCCTCTATACCATTCCATGGTGAGACCACACCTTGAGTATTGTGTGCAATTCTGGTCGCCGTATCTTAAAAAGAATATAGCGTTATTAGAAAAGGTTCAGAGAAGAGCCACCAAAATGGTAAAGGGGATGGAAGGATACTCTTATGAAGAAAGGCTAAAAAGGTTAGGGCTCTTTAACCTGGAAAAGAGACTGCTGAGGGGCGATATGATAGAAGTCTATAAATTAATGAACGAAGTGGAACGGGTAAACGTAGATCGACTCTTTACGTTATCAGAATATAGAAAGACTAGGGGACATGCAATGAAGCTACAGGGTAAACTATTTAAGACTAATAAAAGAAAATATTTTTTCACTCAACATGTAATCAAACTCTGGAATTTGTTACCGGAGGATGTAGTAAAGGCTGTTAGTGTAGCTGGGTTTAAAAAAGGTTTGGACAAGTTCCTGGAGGAAAGGTCCATAAACCATTATTAAGAAGGGACCCAGGATATCAATGCTTGACCCAGTACAAGCATTGCAGAACCTGTGTCTTTTGGGGAAACTGCTAGTTACGTATGACCTAGATTGGCCACTGTTGGAAACAGGATACTGGGCTTGATGGACCTTGGTCTGACCCAGTATGGCATATCTTATGTTCTTATGTAACAAGTGGCAATGTCAAATGGGAATTACATAAGCAGAATACCTCAGCTCAGTTATACATGCAGAACATAGACCATCACCAAACAAGGAATCACAATTTAGAAACAGGAAGACAATAATTAAACTGGGAACCCCAAAATGTACAACAACACTGTAGAAATAAAACTATAAATTAATTTCCTCTTGTACTAAACAAAGCGCAGACGTTAATGATGCACATTTCCCAGAGCTGACATATTCCATTTAATAAATTCAAAATAAAGAAATATTTTTCTACCTTTTGTGCATTTCTTTTTCAGTTGCAATTGCTCCAGCCACTTTCTTCTGGTTTCTTCGTGTCTTCTGCTAACTCTCCATCGTCTGCTGTCCATTTGTCCTTTCTTCTCTCTTCTAGTTTTTTTCCATTCTCTCTCTACATCTGGTTTAACATACTAATCTTTCTCCTTTTGCTCTTTCCTCATTCCTATTTCATCCACTCAAATTATACCCCTCCAACCTCAATCCCCACTTACTCTCTCAATACCTGGCTAATTGTAGATTTTTCTTCCCTCCCACACACAATATTTTTCCCCTCTCCATTTCACTCTCCCAGCTCCATCCCATTCTAATCCTCCTCCAGCTCCCTTCTAGTTCCAGCCCCACCCAGCATCCGCTCCCTTCTAGTCCCCGCATCAGCCCATTTCCAATCCTAGCCCCACCATCAGCCCATTTCCAATCCTATCCTAGCCACACCATCAGCCCATTTCCAGTCCTAGCTCCCCCATTCATTTCCAGTCCTATCCGAGTCCCTCCATCAGCTCATTTCCAATCTCAGCCCCCCATCAGCTCATTTCTAGTCCTTTCCTAGCCCCACCATCAGCCCATGTCAAATCCTAGCTCTCCTCCACTCAGCCCATTTCCAATCCAAGCCCCCATGAGCCTACTTCCAGTTCTAGCCCCTCCATGAGTACATTTCAATCCAAGCCCCCACCACAGTCCATTTCCAATCTTAGCACCCCCAACAGCCCATTTCCAGTCCTATCCTAGCCCCTCCATCAGCCCATTTCCTGTCCTAGCTCTTCCCCACCACTCAGCCCCGGCAGGCTTAACAGAGCCGTGAGAGGGACACCTTCCCTTCGCGGCTCTGAAAGCCACACCAAGGAGAGTGATTGAGGCGGGCTCTGCCAGGCCGCCGGGGGGGGGGGGGGCGCAGGAGACACTTGACTGCAGGAGACATGTCATTCTGCTGCTGCCACAGTGGCAGCGGCAGCAGCACGTTTCTTTTTTCTTTTAAAGTGGCTGATGGGCAGAATGTTGTTTGCACGGGGCCCCCTGAAACGCGGGGCCCTGTGCAAACAACATTCTTGCTCAATGGACGGGCCTGCCCTGGTTGTACTTGGACTATTTTTTCAATTATTTTGCCATAAAAGGTAGGCTTGAAATGGGTCTGTAGTAAGTCAGGGATTTTTTATCACTGGTGTTATTTTTCAAGATTGAGCGGATTTGAGCAGGTTTCAGTGAGGCAGGTTGATACCCAATTTGGAGGGAGATGTTAATTATAGGGAGGATGAAAGATGAGAGTTCAGGTATTGTTGCTTTTATCCAGATTACTGGACAGGGTCGAGGTAAGAAGTGGTAGTATTTATTTTGGCAATGATATTTTTGAGTGTCTCTTTGGAGATAGTGTGAAAGTTCGACCAGGGGTTAAGATGTGAGGAGTGGTCTTCATTAGTGTACATCATGGGTAATGCTTGTTGTTTTCGAATCACTCTATGGGTATCACAGCCCTATTTTTATCAATAGGTAATTTTAATCCACATATCAGTTTCACTTCACTTTAAAATTGTAAATTACTTAAATGCATCAGGGTCTCAGACTTATCGGTACAAGTTGATTGACTTTAGATTCGTCAGAAATATCAGTGCCTGCTTGCATCAAAGACCAATCCATTGCAATTGCTGCATAGTCCTTCTTTCTTAACGATACATATTGATCCTAATATTTCTTTTTCTTTTCCATGCTCATATGTTTTTTATATATAAAAACGTGCTTATCTTAATGTGTTTTCTTCCCTCAATATTTTCCTTGGCGTATCTTCTTTCCCTTAGCGTGTCTTCTTCCCGTCTTCTTCCCAACGCCTTCCAGTCTTCTTCCCAATGCCTCCTATCAGTGCCTCTCCACATTTCACTCTTACGAGCTTCTTCGGGGGTTGGTCCCACACAGATTTTTAGAAAAACAGGTGCCAATAGACGGTGTTGGGAAGAAGACATAAGTCAATGTGGTTTACATTACAACTTAAATTTCTTACAGTGAAACAAGGAAAAAGTTAAATAGGGGGAGGGGGTGGCATGCAGGCTAATAACAATGAGAATTATAACTATAACATGAGAACTATATACAGTGTAGCTGTGAAGCTGCTTATGGAAGTAATATGAGAGCTATATACAATGTTGCAGCGGAATTAAATATGGATGAGATGATTGTCAATGTTTCATGGCTTGCTAAGTAATGCTACAAAAGTTCTCAGTGAATAAGAATGTTTTAGTTTTTTTCTAGTCTTTCCTGTCGGTGGTGGTTCTGATGTTTTCCGGGAGAGAGTTCCATAACATACGGAAAGATCTGCAAAAGCTGGAAGAATAGTCTAATGCTTGGCAGTTAAAATTTAATGTGAAGATGTGCAGTGTCATGCACTTGGGATGCAGAAAGGGGGCAATAGGTTTGTGTGCATGGATAAGGAGAAGGACCTCGGAGTGATTGTTTCTGAGGATCTCTTAGTGGTGAAACAGTGTGATAAGGCAGTGGCCAAAGCCAGAGGGATGCTGGTTTGCATACACTACCTCAAAGAGGAATTACCAGCAGAAAGGAGGCGGTACTAATGCCACTGTACAAGTCGCTGGTGAGGCCTCACTTGGAATATTGTTTCAGTTTTGGATACCATATCTCGCAAAGGATATAAAAAGACTGGAAATAGTTCAGAGGAAGATGACCAAAATGATTTGGTGCCTGTGCCAGAAGACATATGGAAAGAGACTACAAGACCTAAATATGTACACTCTGGAGGAGAGGTGGGACAGGGGAGATATGATTCAGACCTTTAAATACTTAAGGAGTATTAATGAACAAACAAACCCTTTTCAAAGACTGGGAAGCTGTAACATTAGAGAGCATAACATGAAGCTGCAAGTGGGTAAATTGAATGGCAATATCGGGAAATACTTTTTTACTGAAAGGGTGGTGGATGCTTGGAACGCCCTCCCAATGGAAGTGGTGGAGGCAAATACAGTAACAGAATTCAAAGTGGCATGGGACAGACAAGGTGGATCCCTTTATAGCAACAGAATAAAATCAAAATAACCTTAACTGTCTCAGCTATCTCAACAAATACAGGTGACCTTCATGGAGCAGTGGGTACACCCCTAAACAAAGACATGGGAAGTAGTAACCTGCACGGAGCAGCAGGTGCTCCTACTCTTGCTATCTTTCTGGGCAGACTAGATGGACCATGATGGTCTTTATCTGCCGTCATATACTATGTTACTATGTATGTTATCTCATGGACTGGAAACCAATCTGGAGATGCCCTGTTGTCCATAAGAGCATGACGCTGTTGACATATACAAGATGTGCCCTTAAGAGAGCATGAGGACACCAATTACATGGACATGGCAGCTTTCAGGCACTGATCACAACCATGCCCAAGGCCCAGAGTTGCTGCATCCCAACTCCAGTGCTGAGGACTTCACCCACCAATCCATTGTTATGCCAGTAGCAGCTGCACTTGACATTTCATATAGTGGTATTCCCAAACCAGGGACTGACTCAATGACTATTCTGCATCCTCTGAGTTCTAGCACTAGCTTGAGAACAGTCAATGAGGAAATGAGCTACATTTTAATGGAGAACAAGGTAAATGACAAGAAGTGTCCTGACTGGGACTGCAGAAGGGAGAGGTAAATGACCAGCACAACTCTAAATACCTTCAAAAACAGTATATCACTAACAGGAGAGCACTGCTTCCAAAGTTAAGGGCAGAGCATGGCTATCCATCGAGGACACCAATGTATACATTTCATATACTGTAAGTGCACGACTACTATATGAGGTAGTGATCGATGCCTGTAGTCCTACATTGTGGAGGCTGCCTCAGCAGCTTATTTGAGAAAGAAGTCATCGGAGAGACCACCTGGCTCATATTCTCAACTCAGAGCCAGGAGGCTGTCTTTAACCAAACCTGGATGTGGACAAGGTGAGGTCAGCCGGAATTCGCAAACATTTTCTGGCAACAGTTCACACAGTGAGCCACATTAAGAAGGAAGTTGAGTGGACAACCCCCCATATTGCTATGATCTATAGGCGATGACTTATTGGAAGTTTCCCCAACCTGGGAACCTAAGGAGCCAAGGATTAGGCAAGGGAAGAGTCACCCAAGTTTGGGATGACACAGAACCACCATCGGAGCGTAATAACATTGTGACTGCAATGTGGCCACAGGGAAGTGATCCCACCCAAATCAGTGAGCTTCCCACTCATCTCGTAAATCTGTGGAATTGTAGCGAAAGATCTCTGGTCCACCTCATAGGCACACCTGCCAACCAAGGCCATAGCCAAGGTTGATTGCAGAAAATTTACCACGTCAGATTGGACAAGAAAGAGCCAAGTCCACTCGAACCTCTCATCACAATTAACCAATGGGTGAAAGCCTTGGTCAAGAGTGGGATCCAACATCTGAAGAGCCTGGTCAAGAAGACATAGAAGTCTGGGGTCCACTGGGGAGACATGCACTGGCCCCAGTACTCAAAACTTACCAGGAGTATTTGGACTTGGCTCAAGAGCCTGTATTTTCTTCTGCTTCTTTGGGTATGAGCACAGGTAGTCAGGAATGATCCCCAGCTCACAGAATCTGCTTTGCTTGACTTAGGAGACTCAGGGAGTGAAGATCTCTCATTAGCTTTGCTAGAGGGCTGGAAGCATTGTTTCTGGGTCAGTACGAGAAATCCCCCTAAAGGCATGCAGCTGACCAGACTATCCCAAATGGATCAGCTGGTGGCCTGGAAATTTTATACCATCTTTGAAGCCAGCTATCTATATATGCCACTGCACATTATAGACATTGTAGACAGAAACCACCATCACTGGCTTATGGAAGAATTGGTGTCTACGTTGACTTAACAAGAAACCACCCCATGTTCCAAAAGACTCTGCACTTTAGAGTACAAGAGCAGCAGATGTATACAATGTACACAAACATGATGTGATGTATATTCTACCAGGGGGTACAACACACTTTTACAGTGAGGAGAAAATTCTGATGGATAGGACCCTAGTTAGGAAACCACATACTGCTCATTATACACCCTATTAATGGACACAAGTGCTGAACTGTTTTTAGTCAGACAACTGAGTGCCAGTTGCCTTTATTTATTTATTTTATTTATTTAGCTGTATTTATATCCCGGCAAAGCAGTGCCTTTACATGAAAGATTTTGAACCTTCTTTGTTATGTGTTGTGTTTGTGTATTGCGGCAGATAAAAGACCTTGAGTGAGAAATCAATGGAGCCGTGGCTCCGATATCGCATGGAAGCCACTACCACCATATAGTAAACATACCTCTAAGATTAGCGAGACCCCTCCTCATGTTATCTACTCCTTCCTGGGTGTCTACTCTATTGCAGATATTGGTATCATCCGCAAACAGGCATACCTTACCGAAATCACTTCTACAATATCAGTAACAAAGATGTTAAAAAGAATCGGACCAAGGACAGATCCCTGCAGCACACCACTGGTAACCACCTCCTCATCAGAGTGAGCTTCATTTACCTGTAACCTTTGTTGCCTCCCACTCAACCAATTTCTAACCCAATCAGTAACCTTAGGGTCCATCCCTATGATGCTCAGTTTGTTTGTAAGTCGCCTGCATGGAACGGTGTCAAAGGTTTTACTGAAATCTAAGTGTACCACATCTAGGGCTCTCCCTTGGTCCAACTCCCTGGTCCCCCAGTCAAAGAAATCAATCAGATTTGTCTGACAAGACGCCTCTGGTGAATCCATGCTGCCTCACGATTCTCTCTCTTTTAGTAGCTCTTCCAATAATTCACTAACCACAGAGTTTAGACTAACCGGCCTTTAGTTCTCAATGTCATCCTTAAGTCTGCTTTTGTGTATCTATGTGATATAGTATGTGTCATATAGTGAGTTAGAGGACTGTCTATATATTAACTGTTTTCTTTACAGGTAAACAAGGAGAATGCCATGCAAAGCAGTGCTAACAACATATACCCACCCACCTGCCTGAGTGTGGAGAGAGATTCAAGGAGCTGATTTGCTACCCAAGCCTAAAGAGGAGAGGATGTTGCCTGCTGGAGAAGGTACAGTGGGGTCACTGTCTACAACAGGGGTGTCAAACTCAAATACACAGTGGGCCAAAATGTAAAACTTGAACAAAGTCGCGGGCCAGCATTGAACAAATGAACCTTTTAATATGGACCCAAACAAGATTTGCTTTAACATTGAATATGAAGCAACACTTATTACTATACAATTTATAACTTAATAGTTCAGATATGCAAAAACCAATTTCAAATAAAAAAAACATCAATGACATTCATTTATTAAATAAGATTTAAATAATAATAAATAATAATTTTTAAAATAAAATAACAATAATAAAATTAATCAACCATTCAAGCCCATGTCTTGGAGTAGCAAGAAAAAGTGCATAAAGAAAACGTTAATTATTGCTCAGTTTGCTGCACACTGATCTAATCTGATGTGCCCAAGCCAGATACCTGGCATCTCTTCTTGGATGATAGTTCATCAATGTCTGGGCTCAGGCTTTGAGCTGAGGAAATCCTCAGTATCGAGCGAAGGTGTTCATCAGTCAGACGTCTCCTGTGAGATGTTTTGGTCATCTTCATCGAGGAGAAAAGTTGCTCACATAGATAAGTGCTTCCGAACATGGAGAGCATCTGAGCAGCTTGGGTGCAGAGCTGAGGCATTGTGTCAGGGATGAACTGTGGAAACTGGGCGGCGCCCACAGCATCATACTTTGACTTCAGCGTGTCATTACACTGGAGTTCAATTAGCTCCATTTGGAGGTTGGTTGGTGCGTTTTCCACATTAACTGCAAAGGGATTACTGAGCAGTTCAAACCTACATTCCTGGACATCAAAGTCGGCAAATCGCCGGCTAAACTCAGCGCCGAGTACACTGAGTTTTTCAGCAAACTGTGCGCATGGGAACAAGTTGGTAAAGAACTGCGTTTTCATGGTTTGGCAGCAGGGAAAATGGCCAAGGTTTCCTTGCAGCATCTGATTCTCCCACAGGCACAGTTTAGTTTTAAAAGCCCTCACTGCAGCGTACATGTCTGTGATGATGCGCCCCGCCCCTGAAGCTGCAGGTTCAGCGCATCGAGATGGCTTGAGATGTCACACAGAAAGGCCAGCTCACACAGAAACTTTTTCTCCCGAAGCTCTGCTGTGTCCTTCCCTTTGCTTTCCAGAAACTGACATATTTCCTCATGCAGCTCAAAACATCTATTCAGTACTTTTCCTCGGCTTAACCATCTCACCTCTGTGTGATACGGCACGTCTGCGTATTCCGAACCACACTCCTCCAGAAAAGACTTAAACTGGCGGTGATTCAGACCTTTGGCTCTTATAAAGTTAACTACTTGTGTTACTGTGGTCATAACATGTTCCATCTTTAGGGCTTTGCCACACAATGATTCCTGATGTATGATGCAGTGATAAACAGTTAGTTCACCTGCACAGTTCTCTTCCTGCATCTTCTCCCGGACCCTGCCCACCAGTCCACTTGTTTTACCGCACATCGCTGGCGCACCATCTGTCGTTAATCCCACGAGTTTATCCCACGGCAGCTTTATTTCAGTTACGCATTTGGAAACCTCCTCAAAAATTTCCTTTCCTGTGGTTGTGCCATGCATTGATTTGAATCCCAATAGCTCCTCCGTAACATACATATTTGAGTCCACTCCACGGATGAAGACTGACAGCTGAGCAGTATCAGATGCATCGCTGCTCTCATCCACAGCAAGGGAGAATGCAACGAAATCTTTTCCCTTTTCCAAAAGCTGGTCATACAGATTGGTGGCAAGATCACATGTGCGATCAGCTACTGTGTTTCTGCTCAGGCTCACGTTTGAAAAGGCTTGCAAAAAACTCTGGGCACACGATGTCACAAACTTTCAACATGCACTTTTTCACAAACTCTCCCTCATTAAAGGGCCGGGCTGATTTTGCGATCTCTGCTGCCACAATATAACTAGCCTTTACAGCAGCCTCACTTTGTGATGTGGCTTTTTTGAACATATTCTGTTGTGAAACCAAACTTCTTTTCATCTCCTCCACTTTCTGGCTCCTTTGAGTCATGTCCAGGTCCTTGTACTTGTCATGGTGTTTTGTTTCATAGTGTCGTCGAATGTTATACTCCTTAGTTATAGCCACGTTGACTCCACAAATCAGACAAACAGGTCTGTCTTTTACATATGTAAACAAATATTCTGTCTCCCACCTGTCCAGAAAGTTCCTGTTGTCTGCCTTTCTTTTTGCCATTTTTGGGAAGGGGTTCCACAGTGACAGTTGTAGCTTGAGATCGCTATGACTTCTGTCACACAGGAGAGGGCGTTTCTGGGACCTGTCCTGATTGACGTGCCAAAACAACAGCAAGGCATTATGGGATTTGTAGTATTAGCGATGAATGAATGCGCTGTATAATACCGGCGGGCTAGCTCTAGTAGTCATTTGGTATAGCCTCGCGGGCCAAATATAATTACACTACGGGCCAAATTTGGCCCGCGGGCCAGAGTTTGACACCTATGGTCTACAAGGTACACAGAAAGGATTAGCGAACAGGATCCCAGTTAGGAGGGTGTAAGGAAATTGCACTTTCCAGCATAAAAAGTTTTGAATATTGTCCCCATAATGCACTAGGACTATTTTATGGTTAATCACAATGTCTAATGTCAAAATTTACCATACAATTTGCATGGCATAAAATTTAGGTCTCCTGAAAGAGCTTCGTGTAAAAGAAGCCTAGGTTAGTACTCTCCAAGCAATTATTTGAACCACATGAAAAGAAGGGATGCAGTTTTATTAGGATGCATTAAGTTTGTTAACATTCCTTAACGATTTTATTGCTTGATATGTAGTGCTACTTAACCATAGCTACACGTGCTATATGGCTATGTGCCACTGCCTGAAATATTCTGGCACTGTCCAGATAATGCCGCTGAATATTTTGTCTGACTTCCTCAGCACTATCTGAAGAGTGCCGTGGTGGTCCGAGGATGGAGTAGAAAATTATCCATATAGCAGCGATTTGCAGTGTTGCTATACAGATAGATTATGTGGATATCTATCTGTATAGCCATGCTGAAAATTGTCACTTGGTTGGATATAGCTGGTGCTGGCTACATTGCCCGGTATTCAGCACTGGTCATTCTCTGAATACCAGTACTGAATATCTAGTTTTGGTTTATTGATTGATTACTATCCACCCATCATAAATTTAGGCAGATTACAAAGTATATGCATGATTAATATACACAAATAAAAACAATTATGTCTCAAGTAAGAACACACATGATATGCCATACTGGGTCAGACCAAGGTCCATCAAGCCCAGTATCCTGTTTCCAACAGTGGCCAATCCAGGTCACAAGTAACTGTCAGGTTCCCAAAACGGTACACAGATTCCATGTTGCTTATCCCAGGGTAAGCAATGGATTTCTATGATCTTCTTTAATAATCATTTGTGGACTTTTCTTCTAGGAACTTGTCCAAATATTTTATAAACCCATCTACACTAACAGCTTTTACTACATTCTCCGGTAATGAATTCCAGAGTGTGATTACGTGTTTAGTGAAAAAAAGATTTCACCTTAGTCTTAAATGGGCTACCTTGTAGCTTCATGATGTGCCCCTAATCTTTCTACTTTTTGAAGGAGTAAACAGCCAATTTACATTTACCCATTCTACTACATTCATTATTTTATAGATCTCTATCATATCTCCTCTCAACTTTTTTTCCAAATTGAAGAGCCCTAACCTTTTAAGCCTTTCCTCATAGGGGTATCTTCCCATCCTCTTTACCATTTTGGTGGTTTATTTATTTATTTATTAACATTTCTTATATACCGCGCTATCATAATCAGTGCGGTTCACAGAAGAACAGAAACACACTACAATGCAGTATGGTACATTGAGTTTACATGGAACAGGTGGTCAAAAACTTGGATGAACTGGGGAGAACTATATACAAATTATATACAAATTATACGGTAGTAAGTATTCACTTGGTTTGCAGCTTGTCATGCTGTGAGGGCTTGTGTGCATCAGTGATGCTGAGAGCTAAACTATCGGTAGTTTAACTACTGGCAGGGTCTCCCAAGATGGACAGGTCTCAGCTGAGATGCCAGACCAAGACAAACCACCCATCTGGGCAGCAGCAGAATGGGATAGTGTTGACGGCGGAGGATCACATTTCTGTGACAACGGCAACACCAAACTTAAACTGCGTGGAAGAAAGGCCCGGCAATCTACTTCTGTATCTTGCCATGAAAACCCAATGGATAGTTACAACAAAACAAATTGTGCTGTAGTGCTGGAAGATGAGACCCCCAGGTTGGAAGGCACTCAACTAGCTACTGGGGAAGAGCTGAAGACTTTTCAGAGTAAAGCCAGCATTTATGATGTGGTTGGATCAAAGCCCTCGGGACGTCTGACTGCTGATGTAGCTGCACATGAAATGAGAGTCAGAAGCTGTAAAGATGTCTTACACATTGGAACATGGAATGTACGAAGCATGAACCAAGGGAAGTTGGAGGTGGTCAAGAATGAAATGGAACGTGTACAACTTGATCTGTTGGGTGTCAGCGAACTGAAATGGACTGGCATCGGGCACTTTGCATCAGATGATCACATGGTCTACTATGCTGGAAATGAAAGACAAAGAAGAAATGGTGTTGCATTTATAATAAAGAAGAAACTTGCAAGAACTGTAATGAAATACAATGCAGTCAGCGAACGCTTAATCTCTATTCGTCTACGAGGAATGCCTATCAACACAACTATAATTCAAGTATATGCCCCAACAACAGCTGCAGAAGAGAATGAAATTGAAGAGTTATATGAACAAGTACAAGCTGAAATTGACAGAACATGCAAACAGGATATCCTGATAGTCATGGGTGATTGGAACGCAAAGGTTGGCAACAAAGAAGAAGACAAAGTAGTTGGAAAATATGGACTTGGCAACATAAATGAAGCTGGAGAAAGACTGATAGAATTCTGCAAGACCAACGATCTATTCATCTCGAACACCTTCTTCCAGCAACACAAGCGGCGACTGTACACATGGACTTCACCCAATGGATTGTATAAAAATCAAATTGACTACATCTGTGGAAGTCAATGATGGAAAAGCTCTATAACATCAACAAAGACAAAACCTGGAGCTGACTGTGGTACAGATCATCAACTACTAGTATGCAAACTCAAGCTAAAGCTGAAAAAGAGCAAACCACTCATGAATGCAGCAAAATATGACCTTGAGAATATACCACTGGAATTTAAAGACTGCCTGCAAAATTGATTTGCTGCTTTAGATACAAATGATAGAGTTCCAGAAGAGTTATGGAATGACATCAAGAAGGTTGTGTTGGAAGAAAGCGAGAAGTCTCTACAAAAGGTAAAAAAGAAAAAACGGCCAAAATGGATGACGGAAGAAACTCTGAAAATTGCCCAGAAACGCAGAGAAGCTAAAGCCAGAGGAGAAAGAAAGACAATCACAGAACTCAACAGAGATTTCCAACGTGCAGCAAGACAGGACAAGGAAAAGTACTACAATGACGCATGCAAGGAAATAGAAGCAGAAACTATTAGAGGAAGAACAAGATCAGCGTTCCTAAAGTTACGAGAGTTAAAGAAAAAGTTCCAGTCTCGAATTGGAATGTTACAAGATGCTCAAGGTTCTATGTTGAATGATGCTGAGAAGATCAAGAAAAGATGGAAGGAATATACAGAGTTTTTATAAGATAAAGATGGAGTGGGGGAGTGGCCTAGTGGTTGGGGCAAGGTACTTCAGGCCGGAAGGTCGGGGGTTCAAATCCCACTAGAGGACAGCAACCTTGGGCCGGAAGGACGGGGGTTTCTAGTCCCACAGGTGCTCCTTGTGGTCTTGGGCAAGCCACTTAACCCTCCATAGCCCATGTTCCCTGTAAATAGTTATCTCCAAGTTATAATGCCCTGTTCAATGTAATTTCAGTTTGTTCAATGTAAACCGCACTGATGCAGAATAGCGTGGCATATAAGAGAATATAAATAAATAAATAAATAAAATCAAGTGGACCAACAGCCGTTTCAACCTGTACCTTATGATCTGGAACCACTGGTGATGAAAGAAGAAGTTGAAGCAGCATTGAAAGCCTTATCAAAGAACAAAGCACCAGGCATTAATTGCATTCCCATAGAAGTATTACAGCAATCTGATGCAGCTGTTACCGTACTTACACAGCTCTGCCAAGAAATATGGAAGACAGCATCATGGCCAACTGACTGGAAAAGATCTGTGTTTATACCAATACTAAAGAAAGGTGATCCAACTGACTGTGGAAATTATCGCACAATCACTCTGATCCCACATGCCAGCAAGATTCTACTGAAGATTATTCAAAAGAGACTACAATCATACCTGGAACAAGAACTACCTGAAGTGCAAGCAGGGTTCAGAAAAGGGCGAGGAACGAGAGACATCATTGCGGATGTGAGATGGATCCTTGAAAAGACTAAAGAATACCAAAAGGATATCTATTTGTGCTTTATCGACTATAGCAAAGCTTTTGACTGTGTAAACCATGAGAAACTCTGGGCCACATTAAGAAGCATGGGTATACCAGAACACCTGATCGTTCTCTTGCACAATCTGTACATTGATCAAGAAGCAACAGTTCAAACAGAACAAGGAGAAACAGAATGGTTTAAAATAAGCAAGGTGTAAGACAAGGCTGCATACTTTCCCCCCTACCTGTTTAATTTATATGCAGAACAAATCATCAGAGAAGCAGGATTGTATGAAGACAACAGAGGTGTGAAGATTGGTGGAAGACTCATCAACAACCTTCGCTATGCTGATGATACCACATTACTGGCGGAAAGTGAAGATGATCTGAAACATTTGCTTCTCACAATCAAAGAACATAGTCTCAAAATGGGCCTGCACCTTAATGTAAAGAAGACAAAGATCATGACAACTGGCATAATCAACAGGTTCATCGTCGAAGGAGAAGAAATTGAAATCGTGAATAACTTTAACCTACTTGGATCAACTATCAATAAAGAAGCAATAAGCAGTCAAGAAATCAGACGACGCATTGCTCTTGGCAGAATGGCTATGAAAGACCTAGATAAGATTCTCAAGAGCAGAGATGTCTCTCTCCATACAAAGATTCGACTTGTTCAAGCCATGGTATTTTCAATAGCATCATATGGATGTGAAAGCTGGACAGTGAAAAAGATAGACAGGAAGAAAATTGATGCCTTTGAATTATGGTGCTGGCGGCGAATACTGTGTATACCATGGACTGCCTGAAGAACAAACCAGTCTGTACTAGAGGAGATCAAACCTAAGCTTTCTTTAGAAGCTCAGATGACAAGACTTCGACTTTCATACTTTGGACACATCATGCGGAGAGAGAAATCATTAGAGAAAGACATCATGCTTGGCAAGATAGAAGGTCAACGCAAAAGAGGAAGGCCAGCAATGAGATGGATCGATACAATAACAGCAGCTATGGGTACCAGTCTGTCAACAATAAGCCGCCTGACTGAAGACCGAACACAATTTAGGATAGCTATCCAGAGGGTCGCCATGAGTCGACTCCGACTCGACGGCACTTAACAACAACAACAACAAGTATTCACATGGGGCATGTAGGATTCATAGTGGATGCGAGAGCTCTTGGGATGGGGGGGACGGAGGTGGTGGTTGATTATCCATTGTCGACCGGGGGCTTTTCAATGGGATGTGGTAGGCGGGGGGTCAATGTAGAGGTTGTGTGTTTTTCAGGCTTGGTATCG
This sequence comes from Ichthyophis bannanicus, assembly GCA_033557465.1. Classification (NCBI taxonomy): domain Eukaryota; kingdom Metazoa; phylum Chordata; class Amphibia; order Gymnophiona; family Ichthyophiidae; genus Ichthyophis; species Ichthyophis bannanicus. The sequence continues at coordinate 520,724,523 of CM066036.1, read as the reverse complement.
GGGTAGTGCTGAAGGAACAAGTGGTGTTTGAGGGCTTTTCTGAACGACATTAATTTCGGGATGGCACGGATTTCTGCAGGGAGGGCGTTCCAGGCCATGGGTGCGAAGATGGAGAAGGCTCTACTTGCTGTTAACTTTGTACATTTTGTCAAAGATTTAGGGACTTCAAGTGTATTCGACTGTGTGGATCTCCTGGCCATGACTGTGATGGAGAAGAGTGCTGATAGGCGTGGGTGGTAATTTCCTGATGGCTTTAAATGCCAGAACTAGCGGCTTGTAGGCAATTCTAGCGAGTAGCAGTAGCCAGTGTAGGTTTTTCAGGACTGGCGTTATGTGGTTGGACCTTGAGGATCTGACTAAAACCCTTGCCGCCGAGTTCATGGCAAGTCGGAGTGGATTCAGGGTTGATTGTGGTAGTCCGTGGAGGATGACGTTCGCAAAGTCAAGGTGCGGGATGACCAAGGCTTGAAAGGTAGTCGGAGAAGTCGAGTAATGGGCGGGGATGGCGTAGTGACCAGATCTTGTAATAGATAGCTTTTGTGGTGTTTGTGACGTGGGCTGACATATCTAGGTGTTGATCCAGGGTAATGCCTAGGTATCGAATTGTGGATTTTGCTTTTATTTCCATGCCATTGACTTGCAGTGAGGAAGGAGGTGTGAATTTCCGGTTCCTCGTGACAAATAGGACGTCTGTTTTATTGTGGTTGATTCTTCCCTGTACCTTTTCTAATTCTGCTATATCAATTTTAGGATATGATGACCAGAATTGCACACAATATTCAAGGTGAGGTCACACCATGGAATGATGCAGAGGCATTATAATATTTTTGACTTTTTTCTCCATTCCTTTCTTTATGATTTCTAGCATTCTATTTGCTTTCTTGGCCACCGCTGCACACCAGGCATAGGGTTTCAATGTATTATCCATGATGACACCTAAATCCTTTTCCTGGATGGTGGTTACTAATGTGGCACCTTGCATCATGTAACCGCAGTTTGGGTTCTTCCCTAAGGGGTCAATTCTGAAAATGTGCACGTCTGGGCAATGGGCACGTCCAAATGGAAACATGCAGAAATATACCTTAATTCTGCAAATGTGGGGATAGTTGCAGCTGTGTGCACAGAATCGCTCACATAGACATGCTAGGCGCAGCCCACACACAGCGCTATGTTGTACAAAGACAGGTATACGCCGACAATGGCTTTGTATGTCCCCACACTCACCGTATTTCAAAAAGATGTACATCTGCAACCCTGCCTATCTCCATGATCTTCCTTTAAACGGCCACGTCCCCTTCAAAACGTGCAACTGTGAAGCTGCTGTGGGCATGGACATTGCTGTTATGAGGCTGAATGTCAATGAAAAATGGTGATTCTCACAGGTGAATGCAAATTAGACAATAGAAACCAGTCTGTGGCATGCCCAAACCACTACAAAGCAATCACAGTGCATAGTAATGTAGCAGAAAAATGAGTAGAGAGTGAAGCTACTGGCACAAGGGGCAGTTCCCCCATAGCAAACTACCCAAACATTTCCCCATCACCACCAAAAGCCATTGGAATGACAGCAGTCAGCAGTGCAAGTACCACACAGACATGCTCAGAGACACCATGTTGCTCGCTACAACTGTCCACATTTGTAGAGATCAATGCTGGTGCAGCTGAGAATGGCATACTATGTCTTGCACTGTTGCACGCCCTCCCTCTGAGGTCCCCTGAGTAGTGTCAGGGAAATGTCTGGGCAAGGAAGTAATTGTGTAGCCATTCTGCTCACACCTGCCTGTATGCACTGGCACCGGGTGATGCTGCAGCTGGTCTTATGGTCCAGGTAGCTGCCAGACATACCTGTTACCCCTGGATATGTGGCTTGGCAATCTAGACCCCCCCCCCATGCCCCCTGTGCAGCCCTCCAACCATGCACACACACATGCGCTCTCACTTGCAATCCCACAGAAACAGCCATCTGCCAAAAGAAGGCCCTATATCATATGTCTTGGCTAATGGAAAGGAAACCATCACAACCAGTACATCCAACCCAGCATCATACTTGCTCTCTACATTTCTATTTGGCTACTTACGTACCCAATAACTACAATAGTGGACCTCAACCAGATTCAGAGTTGCAGTAGGCCCAAACAGCCTTTCCAGGATATCAGCCTCAACGGCAGACCTCGTATGCACATTGCACATCAGTGGCCCACATATGTAAACAACCGCAACAGTGCCCTGTGCACAAGTTATGTGCCATGTGGCCACCAGCGTAGGATACCCCCAATATAGTGTTCCGATAGGATTTACATATGACCTTCCCTGTATCAGTGGCCTGTACACATTGCATGGAGCATATTGTAAATATCAACTATGTGGAGCGTAACACTCTAGCTGGCTGGGTGTTGCACACTGCATTTATGGCTGGGCTTCCATTTTCTCATGGGGTTCTAGGACTCCATCACCAGCATCATTTCCAGGACATGGACATTGTTAGGGGTCCCTAGCTGTGCAGCATTAGCTCACACAGCAAATGCCAGCATAGTTGGAGTGAGCAACAGTGCTCTACTGCATACATTTGTGGGGGTGTTTATTTCTGCTGCTTTGACTTACTTCCTCCTTCTCCTCTGCTTTCTGTTCCATAACACTGCATGCTGTGGTTTTTCAAATTGCAGTCACACCAGTGCACAGCATAGGTTAAACATCCACCCACCACTATTGGCTGCACTGGGGTGAGGAGCAGAACAATTTCTAAGTCCTCCCTTTATTCTACATTTTTGCAGGTATAACCTGGATGTCTGCAGGGCCAACTGCAGAAATGCATGGGTGTGAATGCAATACCCTTTATATGTCTCCGTGTCTGGCCATGCCCCCATTCCACCCCTTCCCACCCATGTTCTGCAATTCCCATTTAAGTGCCATGTACGTGCAAGGCCGTGATGGTTCAGAATATGGTTTTGGACTTTTTTGCGAGATACAAGTCTATCCCACACATATACATGGCTTATTTGTGGTTCAGAATGACCCCCTAAGTGCATAACTTTGCACTTGCCCAAATTAAATTTCATCTGCCATTTGGACGTCCAGTCTGCCAATTTATCAAGGTCCTCTTGCAATTTTTCATAATCCTCTTGTGTTTTAGCAACTATCTATGGCTCAGTTATTTGTTTCTTCTGGGCAATCTATTGATTGTTTAGCTCTTTCTAATGATAAGCTCTCTTTAGGTTTGGTTTATGCCTCTCTGGGACTCCTTTCTAGTGATTGCTCCATTTTATTAGATTTTATTGCTAGGATGCTTGGAAATTTGTCTACAACTTATATATTAGGTGATTTTAATCTTCCAGATTTGGCTTTAGGGAAATGTCAGTGTATTTTTTTTATGATACCATGAATGCTGTGGGTTTCCTTCAATGTGTTCAATTGTTGACTTATGTTGCTGGAAATATTTTGGATGGTATTTTCATTCCTAGTGCATGAAATTCCATTTCCTGTAATCATGGTCTCCTTGCCTTGGTCTAATCAGCTGTTGTTTATCTTTTTTATACTGAAACTAGAGTTTTTCAGGAATCATGTGTTAAATAGGTGAGATCTGATTTTGAATTGCCCAAAGTAATTGCTCGGGTAGGCGAGGTTTTAGGGCAATTTCAGGATGTGCAGGATGTTGATTCTCTGGTTAATAATTGGAATGCTGTTTTTTCAACTATTTTGGATGAGTTGTCACCAATGCGAGAGGTGCATGTTAAAATGAGAGGGGAGAATAGTCCTTGGATGTTGCCGGTTCATAGACAATTGAGGAGAGACTTAAGGGAGGAGGAGATGGAAAGGAGATGGAAAGGAGGTGGAGGAAGTCTGGGGACTCTGATGCTAAGGATTCATTTTTTATCAGATTGCAGGAATATGCATTTGTGTTGGAACAGTAACAGGGGAAACTTTAAAAGGCAGATCATTTCAGCGGTCAATAGCCCTAAAGTGTTATTTGGGGTACTACACTCTTTGACAAGAGAAAATCAGGAAAGGGCTTATAAAGTTCCTTTTTCCCCTGAGCTTGTTAATCAGTATTTTTTAAGAAGATTGCAGACCTTGTAGCCTTTTCAGGCTCTGATTTGGAATCCTCCCTTCCTTGTTCCCAACCATTGGAATTATGGAATGAGTTTGAGAAGGAGAAGGTTAGTCAACTTTTGAAGCATCTGAAACCCACTTGTGAGAACGCAGATGTATGTCCAGTTCGGGTCGCACAGACCAGATTAGTAAATTCCTCTCTCGTTGAGGGTAAAATTCCTGGGCATCTCAAGGTGGCTACTGTTAAGCCACTTTTGAAGAGGCCAGGCTTAAATCCTCTTGAGTTGAATAATTATCAGCCTATCACCTCTCTGACCATGCTTGTCAACTCCTTGAGGGGTCTGTTTTGAGTCAACTGGAAGATTTTGTTTGAGAAATATGATCTACTTGATCCATATCAGGTTGGTTTTCATTGGACCTACAGTACTGAGACGCTGTTGTTGTCAACTACTGATATTTTGAAACATGATTTAAACCAGGGTCATTCATTTTTGCTGTTATTTTTAGATCTAAAAGCAGCTTTTGACATAGTCAGACACATGTTATTGCTACAGCATCTCAGTGCACTGGGCCTCTGAGGGTCTGTTTTGGCCTGGTTTGAATCCTTTCTAAGTAGTAGACAACAGGAGGTTTTAGTTGATAACAAGGTGTCATCCAGACAAGAGATAGGGATTGGAGTCCCACAGGACTCATCCCTGCCTTCCATTTTATTTTATTTGTTTTTGCTTCCCCTCTATAAATTGTTGAAAGCAATGGGGGTGACGTTTGGAGCTTATGCAGATGATATTCAGTTCTTTGTTGAATGGGATAATCCAGCTGTAGGTAGTACCAAAAGAGTACATGCTTTTTTGAAACAATTGCTAGGTGGATGGGTGCTAGTGGACTGGTCTTGAACATCCAAAAAACCAAACAGCTTTTGTGAGTAGGAGCTCTTTGGACCTTTTTCCTTCCCATTTTTGCCCATTTTAGGTTGCTCTCTTGAGGTTTGCAAACATTAGGGGTTATATTGGATTCGGGTCTAACTTTTCAGAGTCATATTTGCCATCTGATAAAGCTTTCATTTTTTAAATTACGAATGTTAGGACAAATGAAGAATCTCTTTCCTGCATCAGATTTTCATACAGTGGTTCAAAGTTTGATCTTAAGTGGACTGGATTACTGCAACTCCCTTCTCCTTGGCTTGCCAGCGTATAGGTTGAGAGAGTTGCAAGTGATTCAGAAAGGAGCAGCTTGATTACTTGTGGGTTGTCTGAGATCAGTTTGTGTGTCTCCCATCCTAAAATAGCTTCATTGGTTGCCAGTCGTGCAAAGAATCTGGTATAAGGTCTTCTTGCTGTTATTTAAAATTTGCATGGAACTTCAAGTCATTCTCTATCTTTGGTGGTTGAAATATATACACCTGTACAGTGTCTTCGGTCTCGGGGATTTATGCAATTAAGAACTCCTGCATTTTCCTCTGTCCATTATGAAGAATTTAGGCGGCAAATATTTGTTTTTGTTGGCCCTATGCATTGGAATCGGCTTCCTAGCTATATATATACTGAAGCCAACTTGATGAGCTTTCAGAGGTACATCAAGACTCATCTATTTCTGGAAGCCTTTTGGCCTAGGGTTTCTCTGGGTCTGATATTTTTGACTGTATTTCTGGTTGTGCTGTTTGACCTTTGGTCTTCTTATTTGTTATAATTGTGGTTTTGTATTGGCTGTTGTTATAAACTGCCTAGTTTTAGGTGATATAAAAGTTTTGTAACCATTTCAATAATTTTGTGCCATCTGCGAATTTGATCACCTCACTTGTTATTTCCATTTCCAGGTCATTTATGAATGTGTTAAAAAGCAGTGGACCCAGCACAGATCCCTGGGGTATTCCACTATTCACCTTCCTCTATTGAGAAAATTGGCCATTTAGCCCTACTCTCTGTTTCTAACTTTTAACCATTTCCTGATCCACAGTAGTACACCACCTCCTATCCCATGACTTTTTGATTTCTCCAAGAGTCTCTGATGAGGGACCTTGTCAAAGGCTTTCTAACAAGAGAACATAAGATGCCATACTGGGTCAGACCAAGGTCCATCAAGCCCAGTATCCTGTTTCCAACAGTGGCCAATCTAGGTCACAAGTACCTAGCAGTTTCCCTAAAGGACACAGGTTCCACAATGCTTGTATTATGGCAAGCAGCAGATTTCCTGGGTCCCCTTTAATAATGGTTTATGGACCTTTTCTCCAGGAACTTATCCAACCCTTTTTTAAACCCAGCTACACTAAGAGCTTTTACTACATCCTCCAGTGATGAATTCTAGAGTTTGATTACGTGTTGAGTGAAAATATATTTTCTCTTATTAGTCTTAAATAGGTTACACTGTAGCTTCATTGCATGTCCCCTAGTCTTTCTATGTTTTGATGGTGTAAACAATCGATCTACATTTACCTGTTCCATTCCATTCATTAATTTATAGACCTCTATCATATCTCCTTTCAACCATCTCTTTTCCAGGTTGAAGAGCCCTAACCCTTTTAGCCTCTCCTCATAGGGCTATCCTTCCATCCCCTTTACCATTTTGGTGGCTCTTCTCTGTACCTTTTCTAAGATACAGTGACCAGAATTGCACACATTATTCAAGGTGCGGTCACACCATGGAACGATACAGGGGCATTATAATATCCTTTGTTTTATTCTCCATTCCTTTCCTTATGATTCCTAGCCTTCTATTTGCTTTCTTGGCTGTGGCCGCACACTGGGCGGAGGTTTTCAATGTGCTATCCATAATGACACCTAACTCTTTTTCCTGGGTGATGGTTCCTAATATGCAGCCTTGCCTCTTGTAACCACAGTTTGGGTTGCTCTTTCCTAGGTGCATAACTTTGTACTTCTCCACATTAAAGTTCATCTGCCATTTGAACATTCAGTCTTCCAGTTTATCAAGGTCTTTTTGCAATTTTTCACAATCCTCTTGCGTTTTAACAAATTTTTCATCTGCAAATTTGATTACCTCACTCGTTATTACCATTTCCAGGTCATTTACCAATATGTTAAAAAGCAGAGGACCCTGCACAGATTCCTGGGGTACTCCACTATTCACCTTTCTCCATTGGGAAAATTGACAATTTAACCCTACCCTCTGCTTTCTGTCTTTTAACCAGTTCCTGATCCACAATAGTACACTGCCTCCTATCCCATGATTTTTTAGTTTCACCAAGAGTCTCTTATGGGGGACCTTGTCAAACGCTTTCTGAAAATCCAGCTACACTATATCAACCAACTCACCTTTGTCTACCTGTTTATTCACACCTTCAAAAAAACATAACAGATTAGTAAGACAAGACCTTTTTTGGCTAAACCCATGTTGGCTGTCTCCCATTAAACCATGACCATCTACATGTTTAGTAATTTTGTTCTTTATAATGGTTTCTACCATTTTGCCCACTACTGACGTCAGGCTCACCGGTCTGTAGTTTCTTAGATCACCCCAGAACCCTTTTTAAAAATTGGCATTACATTGGCCATCCTCCAATCTTCGGGTATTAAAATTTGGCAGCATGATCAGCCTCTGCAGTTTCACAGCTCACAGTTCTCTCCATGATTTGATCTACTACTACTAGTACTGAACATTTCTATAGCACTACAAGACATCTGCAGCACTGCACAGACGCATGTAAAACATGGTCCCTGCTCATCAGAGCTTACAATCTAGTCAAGACAGACAACACAGTAGCTGAGACATAGGATAAATCTAGGGGGAATGGTAAGGAGAAATGAGGGAGATCAGGTCTGTCACGATCCGAAAGTGGCAGCGAAGTGGTGAGTTTTTAGCCTGGATTTGAAAAGAGTCAGAGAAGGCGCCTGACGTACAGACTCACGTAGTTTGTTCCAGGCATAAGCAGCAGCAAGGGTGAAAGGAGCAAAGTCTGGAGTTAGCAATAAAAATCCAGATACACTTTTATCTACCTATTATTCACACCTTCAAAAAAAAATATAGCTGCTTATTAAGACAAGACTTTCCTTGGCTAAATCCATGTTGGCTTTCTCCTATGAAACCATAACTATCTTTGTTCAGTAATTTTATTCTTTATAATGATTTCTACCAATTTGCTTTGTACTGATGTCAGGCTCACGGTCTATAATTTCCTGGATCACCCTTGGACCCCTTTGAACATTGGCATTACATTGGCCATTCTCCAATTTTCAGGTACTACAGATGATTTTAATGATAGTTCACAGATTAGTAATAGTAGATCTGCAATCTCATATCTCAATTCTTTCAGCAAAATTGTATTAAGGTCTCTGCCATCCTTTTCTCCAAAAATGAGTTTGGCTGATGATTAGATTTACATTTTATGCATGCTATTTGGAGAAAGATTATAAGATTTGATCAAGCCACTATTTTACATAAAAATTATATTCTTCAAAAGGCTGAGGTGAACTGACCCATTTCAAAAAGTTAATTTTCTTATGTACTCCACAGTTGCCTACATTTAAGGCTAGATCTACTAAAAGGTGCTACCGTGTTACAATGCACTAATGTGTGTGATTGATCACGGGTTCCATTGTATGAACTTTAGCAGCATTAGTACATGCTAAGAAGGTAGCATACTTTATTAAATTTAGCCCTAAGAGGCTAACAGGATTACAGAGCATCATGTGTAGGCGTCTACAAAAGCACCTAAATAGGCACAGTTTTATAGACAAGTAGGCACCTACTTGGCAGAGAACATGCCTTCAATGTAGGCCTTGCAGGCTTTGAATGAAAGCACACAAAGTTTACAAGTATGCATAAAAATTAAGGGCGTTTATAATCAATGCAGGTACTTGTGCATTCTACCCATGCGCTGCCCAGACTATGCCCCCAGCTATGCCTACCAGCAAAGTATGCACCATCATGCCAGTCTATAAGTTATAAGAAGTCATTTATGCACTTATGTGGACACACACTGAGGCAAATGACTTTATGAAATTACTCCCTAAAAGTTCTGAAAAGTGCTACTGGCTGTCAGATATTAGCAGTCACTATTATGGGATATGCAAGAAGCAATCTTGCTCATAGATCCCTGTACTCTTCTTTACCTAAAGAAATCCTGTCTCTACATTATGTCTATCTGTTAGGGAGCCTATCGCAGACAGCTTGGTATCAACCATGTTATCAGTGGTCTTAGCAAAGCAGAATTGTAGTTTCTGCATGATATTTAGAGATCCCTAATTTGTCTTAAAGAAGGTTCATAGTATGACAGTTTAATGACAGAAACCTATTTTAATGCAAATGGACACATAATCTTCTAAGTGACTTAGAGATGTAAATTACAGACAATTGCAGGAACCTGACACAGTAGTTTAATAAGACGGAGGACCTGCTGGGTAATCCTGTTGGACTCTGGAGACTGTGTTTAATACCCAGCACCATCCGTTACAACCGTGTAACTGTGATAATTAGTGTGTTTCCATATTTCAAGGGGGGTCACTCTAGAACAAGTTCCTCTCTCGGGATAGGAAAGAAAAATGATAGAAATGCAGGAACTTCCCCATACTGGATCATGGTCTTTGATGAATAGCTGGCATCAGCAAATCCCATAAGAAGAACACAGTATTTATAATGCTACCTCTGCTAAGCAGGTGAAGGAGGAAACACGGAGTGGGGGAGGGAAGAATGGGCCTGAATTATTTGTAGCTACCAGCTATATTACTGTGCTTCTCAACTATACCATTCTCAAGAGAGTGCTGAATAAGGGTATTATAGGTGAAGTCATTTTTGTAATAAAGTTGACTTTAGATTTAGGTCATAAATCATGGGTTCTGGTTCTAAAAATTGCTAAACATATCTCATTACCAGGCTTTGCTTCTTTTAGATATTCTGAGTTTGTTGGAAATTGCATAGCAATAGAAGAAAGGGAAATAGATTTGGTGTAGAGAATAGGTGCAAACTCAAATTGAAAGGATAAGGGCTAGGATGAATTCCCCATCAATAAAAGATTGCATGGCAAGCCTTTCATTTCCTGAAGTGAATTTGTGCGAGCATTGTAGTTTCATGCCCACGGTGCTTACACTTGATTCAAGTGCCAAAACAAGAACAAAAGACTATATTTTAGTTGTTAACATTTTAATGGTTTCTATTTATTTGCAAAAGTTTATATACTGCTATAATGGAAATTCCATTAAAAGTGGGGAGGATGTAAAACCTGTCTATCCTATTGAGGGTAAAGTAGAGTCTAGTTAACACATGTTTTCATTCACATATTTTACACCTATATTTATAAAGTTAAGGCTGCACATTATTAACTTTATGAAATACGTGTGCAGTGGTTCTCAAGCCAGTCCTCTGCGACCCCCAGGCCTGGGGGTCCCAGAGGACTTTGTTGAGAACCACTGTGTAACTAATGTAAGTGGCAGAGAAGTTAAAGCGCGATGACTTCTACCAGCCCCAGAGTCGCTGTAAATTACCGCATCTACTTTTTCCAAGTGCACGTGTAAATTATAGTATTCTATAATTGATTTGCATACTCTGTCTACCCAAACTCTGCCCATGTGCATGCTGAAAGGGAAAGTAGGCATGATGCAAAAAATGTACAGACATTTGCACCAGTTGGTATTTTATAATAGGTCATTTATATACATAAGTGGCCAGTTATGCACTTAAATGACTAAAGTGCCAATATTTAAGTGCATTGTTGGTGCCTAAAAATAGGTGACTCCTTACAAGATTTCCCCATAAAGGGTAATTTTATAAGCAGGTGTCTAGTTCTAGATACCCCAAATGCATCTATCTAAGGCCTATTTTATAAAGAAAAGTAGGCACCTATTTTTCTTCATAAAATAGGGGCATATGCATCCAAATATGTGCATTAAATCTAGGTGCGAGCTCTCACTCCAGCTCTAGGGCTGTTGTACATGGCTGTGTTTAGCTTTCTAAAGAACACACATAAGTTATAGTAAATGTGCACTCTGCTCACGTTTGCACCTGTGCACACTCAGACCGAAAGTATGCACTATCGACCTGATGTGCTAAATTACAAAATAGCAGCCAGCTAAAGTATGGGCAAAAAGGTCCATCCATTTTGGTAAGTCATGGAAAATACATGATTTACACATGTTGATGGCATGTATCTTTACGCAGCTCCTTATAAAATTACTTCCATAATGTGTACAGCAAAACATGAAAGCAAATAAAATTGAAAAAGAAGTAATTTACAGAAGGAACGGTTCACTTTGTTGGACATTATAATTGGTGCTTTGTCCTCTCTGTGCTATTTTGTGATTAGGTTATCTCGCTTTTGTTTCATCTCTAATACTGTCTCTTGAATACCAGACAGTATGTGAGGCGCTGTCTGACTGATGTATATCAATTTCTTTTCCATCAGTGTCTGTAAGAAGGGTTCTATAGAAGACCATTTTCTTCTGCAGGTTGGAGCCTTTAACCTTTGCTACTTCGGGAGATTAAGAACTGTTATTAAAACATGGATTGTTTCATTTCCCTCACAACTTCTTTCTTTAAATAAGAGTTCATTCCAGAATAAAATGACAACGAACGTTACCATGTGCAGAGCCTTCCCGATGCAATAAAGCAGGAGGGAGCTACCCCTGCGGCAGTCATAAGAGGGTGCAGAGTCCGATCGCTGGAGCTCAGGGGGCTGCAAAGCAGAAAATGAAGATTGTAAAAACGTCACATAAAGAAAAAATGCACAGTAGATTCATTTTGCGATACCCATAATTCAGTAATGCCTTTAAGTAGCTAGAAGAAATATAATAAATGTTTTTCCACAACATTGATCATACTGTATCAGAGAAAATATTAGTGTGCAGGGAGCCATGATTATGTTAGTAGTAATTCTCAGTGTGGAAAACTGCTGGAAGATGGGACCCTTTATAGGCTGAGCTTTTATTGGCCACAGTTATTTACCTTAAAGAATACACTGAATACACTGTACCATAGCTAAATATTTTTGTGGTAATTTAGCTACCTCTAACAGTAAATCAGGGACCCTGCCACCATCTCATAGAATTTGTTTTCTACAGATGCCAGTATATGTACCAGAATCATAAAAACAGCCAATTGACCATGTAAAATTGATAGAAGGCTCATAAAAATGATCCTTTTATTATATTGTCTGTGTAGCTATGATATGTTCCATAACATGTAGGTTGTGTTATATATCATTCTAACCCAACAATGAAGTAAAAAAAATCCCATTAATGTATAAAAATAACATTGATTATTTTGTTTTATGAAAGAGATGGCTCTTTTGAAGTCAAGAACCATATACAGATAACTAGTAGAAAGATATTAGATGTACAGTTCTTTGGGGACTTGTTCTACTGACAGTATGTTTGCTACCAGCTTTTGAGTGTTACACTCCTTTCCGCAGGCAGTACAGAATGATTTAAAGAGAATGCAATCAAAAACTAGTAGGAAATGTAGATGATGCTTTCTTTTTTAAAATTAGAGTGTTTTGAGCCGAAATTGACTGCTGGCAACCCTGTGGATAGTTGTCCATGTTGTGAGTATCCCCTGGGTTCTTTTGGCAAGATGCAACTGGCCTTTCTTCCATGCAGTAAGCCTACAGCACCTGGTATTCCAAGGGGGTTGCCCATCTGCATACTCACCAGGAATGACTCTGCTCAGTTTCAGAAATCAAACAAGATTGGGCACACTCAAAGTGGCTTGGCCATAGCTTTACTAGACTAATTAAATATGATTTGTTAACCTGTTTTTGGACTAATATGGCTACCACACTTCTTTACATGCCATCAACTTGTTAAAAGAATCTTTACAAGTCACAGAATAAAAATTCATGTGAAGGCACATTTTACAAAGGAAATCCAAGTGCAGCCTGGGTCATCCAAGCCAGAAAGTATGAAAAAAGCTAGGTATGTCCAGGTTTGGGCACAATTCCACAAAAGTGGAGGTGCCCAATATGGACGTCTGCAAGGCGTATCATCAATGCTGGGGATGTCTAAGAAATATGCAGCGCTAGTTGAAACACAACAAAAGACACCCTATCACATTACAAATATTATAGCAATTGTGGAGAGTACCTGGGATAGTGAAGTGACTGTATTCTCTTCACCCTCCAAAGGTCTAATAGCCGAAAAGAGCACATTCCCATGTCCATTTGTACCTAGAGCAAGTCTAAAGTTGGACGGGGTCGCATACATTCTTGATGTTTCTGAAGTTGAATGGTAAATTCACAGAGCCATCCTAGACACGCCTCTACCATGCCCCAATGCCTGCCTATTTGGATGTCCCCGGGCCAAGGATGCCTTTACATAACATTTACAAAATGGCTCTGGGGGCGTCTTCCTAATTTGGATGCCCACATGCCTGTTTTGAGATGTCCAAATCATAAATAAGGCTTTCAAAATGAGCCCTTTTGTCTTTTAATTTCAGTTTGATTTGATACAATAGTCAAATCCAAGCTGCAAACTTACAGACAAAAAAGGGGCGATGTCATTAAAAACCCCCAAATGAATGTACTGCACATGTGCAGAGATTTTCTGTTAGCATATGTAACTGACAGATACAATTGTCCTTGGTATTGCTCTATGGGTGAGCACAATAGTCATTTTGTTTTCATAATAGATTGGATGACATGAAGTTTGATAAAAATATAATTTGTTCTAATAGAATATGACACTATAGAAACAGGCAAAGATGATCTTTTATCCTGAAGAGATCACTGTGCTTATGGAGGCTGGTGGAATACCGATGCTGACCTGTTGCTGGGATATCCAACCAAAGGGAAAACACAAGCTAATCAACTCTACAACTAACAGGTATATTCTTTGGTAAAAATCAGCTTTTTGTAGCAAACAGCGATCTTTGTGCTATGAATGAAATGACACTATAAGATTGCTTTGGGCATGCTAACCCTTTTTGTTGATTATCTGAAATAAATTACTTCTTCTGTTAATTATTAAAGGAACTATTCAATAAAGATTATCGCCGCAGGCAGAGAGTGGGAGACCCTCCCTCCCATACTTGGAAACGGCTCTAACTAATTGAGCAAAAGCTGATTGCAAACCTGAAATAATTATTTTAGGACATGGAGACATTAATATTTTAATCTAGAGTAGGTCAGCTTTTTATATGTAACTTATGCCTACTGTCCTTGATCTGATTCCTGTTCCTTATGAGACAAAGCAATTGTCAGTGCATCAAGGGCAGAAATGAAATTGAATGGATCCAAAAAGTAATATGTGATCCATTTTTAGACAAGTAAATAAATCCATAAAATTGTTCCAAAAGGAAAGTTGAGAGGAAAATGGGATAGAAAGTCTAGAAATATAACGGATGTTCCTGTGGCCTTGGGCAAGTCACATAATCCTCCATTTTCTCCGTATATGGAGGTGGGATCATGCATAAGTATTAACATGTAAAATATGCACGTACATGTGTATTTTATAAAGCATGTGTGAAAATCGCAATTCTGCTCATGCTCCACCCAAGCTCCTTCCCTAAGTACGCTTATGCTGCAAATAGATGCACCATGGACTGTACATAGTTTTAGTTGTGACCTAATTTTATAGGATGCTTTTGTACATGCGAAAATGTTTGACATACTTTTATAAACTGTGGGGCTTCTTCACTAAACTGTGTGAATGTGTTAATGTGTGTTAATACCATGTTGGAGCATAGTGCGAGGAAGTTATACAGGGGTAGGGAAGCCCAACCCTGGCCTTAGGAGGCTGGATCAGGGGGCGGACTGCGGGAATTTAACATTTTGGGCAGGCGGACGGCATCGCGGCTTTTAAATGGAGCCGTGGTATCAGGCAACATGATGCCGTGGCTCCATTTAAAAGCCCTGGCTGAGTTAGCCAGGCAGTGCCTGTATGTGCAAGCCAGGACTGAATTGCTAGACGTGCCCCGTGGGATCAGAATCGCGATTTCCTTTGTACGTCCAGGTCAGCCTGGACGTACAAAGGAGATGTACGTCGGGTTCGGGATCGGGCCCTATGTATGTAAAATAATTCACGCTAATGATAATGCCAAAAACCTATGTGGATTTCTGAATTATCATTTTATTATACTCAGGCAAATGTGGTTTGTTATTGTTGTATCGTTTTGGGAATATTTATGTTAACTATAACCTGCTTTGACCTTTTTGGTGACTGAGTGGGATATATGTTTATAAAATAAGTAAATAAAAATAAATATGATGTACCAAAAATGCAATCAGTAACCAAGAAAATGTGGGAGAAAGGTACAGAAATAGTCCCAGTTGTTGCTGTACATGTATCACTACTATCAGAATGATGCAGAAAATTGGCGCTAAAGTTGCACGCTATCAACTTTTTATGCACGTGATTTAGCACAGGCATGCAGAAAGGGGATCATATGCAAATTAGCCACGCTTTAGCCATTCATTAAACTGTGCGCAAATGGCAGCATTAAACTGGGAGAGCAATCCAAACAAATGTGTAGAAGAAGTCAGGGCTAGTTTGGCATGCTATCCCAGAAAAACAGGGGCATCGTGTGGCTAATTTACATATGAGCCCTGACAGTATTTTGATGGCATCAGGGGCTTTCTCCGATGCCTGGATCATACTCCCTCAGATGATCCAGGCATCTCGGAAAGTCCCCAATGCCATCAAAATACAGTCGAGGGATGGTGCCCCTGACAGAAAGCAAATACCTGGTGGCCCAGCAGCCACAATACTCCATCCCCTTCCCAACTAAAAATCAATCTGGTGGCCCAGCAGCCCCGATCCCCCCACCCCCTCCCAATTAAAAATCAACCTGTTGCCCCAGTGGCCCCAATCCCCCCACCCTCCTCCCATCTAAAAGTCAACCTGTTGGCCAATAGCCCCAAACCCCCCACCCTCCAAAAAGCAGCCTAGTGGCCTAGCGGCCACAATCCCGCCACCCTTTTCCCACTAAAAATCAACTTGGATGCCCAGCGTCCCCAAAACCCACATCCCCAAAATAATCAACCTGGTGGCCCATCAGCCTCGATCTCCCCATCCCCCTTCCAACTAAAAATCCACCTGGTGACCCAGCAGTCCTAAACCCCCTACCTCCACCCTGGTACCTTTAGAAATCAGCGGGAGCACTGCCTGTGCCCTCCTGCTCTTGTTCTACCATCTTGAAAAATGGCAGCACCTGGTCCCATACCTTATATGGGAGTCTGACCCTGTCCAGTGCATCTCAGGTACCACCATTTTTCAAGATGGTGGGACAAGAGTGGGAGCACATGGGCAGCACTCCTGATCATTTTTCAAGGTACCAGAAGGGGGTTGGGGCCACTTGGCCACCATGTTGATTTTTAGTTGGGAGGGAAGGGGTGGGGGGTTCAGGGCTGCTGGACCACCAGGTTTATTTTTTGTGGGGGTCAGAGGTTTAGGGCTGCTGGGCCCACCAGGTTTATGTTCCGGACCATTGACCACCAGATTGATCTTTAGTTGGGTGAGGGATAGGGGTTCAGGGCCACTGGGCCACCAGGTTGATTTTTAGTTGGCAGGAGTGGGGGGTTCAGGACCACTGGGCCACCAGGTTGATTTTTAGTTGGGAGGGGAGGTATGGGGGGTTTGGGGCTGCTGGGCCACCAGGTTTACTTTTAGTTGGGATGGGGGTGGGGGGATCGAGGTCAATGAGCCACCAGGAATTTGCTTTCTGTCAGGGGCACCAGCTTTCAACAGTATTTTGATGGCTTTGGAGGCTTTCCCTGATACCTGGATCATTTTTGACATTTCCCCTCAGATGATCCAGGCATCGGGGAAAGCAACCAATGCCATCAAAATAGCATTGCGGGGGGGGGGGGGGAGGGAGGGCATGCTAGATGTTTAAGCCACCTCAGACCCAGGTTAAAGATTTTGTTTCTAAGGCTGTTTACGAAATCCTCTACGTGTTTCTCTGCATCAGGTCTGCAGGAGCCACAGCTGGGACTTAAACCTATGACCTTTTGCCCCTGAGTATACTGGCTGTGTGTACTGCACCAAACTGTTGTCACAGAGGCAGATCATTCCCTGGGGATACCATGACTGTTCGTCAGACAGACCTTGTCTGTTGCAGTGCACGGCACCCACTTAATCAGGGCTTGGCCTTGGTCTGCTGTGGGCAGATGCCACTGCCCCCTCCACCACCACCACCCCTCCAACACCATGCTGACATGCCCTTGTGCCAGTGGTGCGCAGTCCCAGTCCATCCAGTGTTCCGGTAGGCGGCTGCCTATGGTGCGTGATATGGGATAGGGGTGCCTGCATAGACATCCATGCTTCCCCCCCGGCACCGCCTGCCAATTTTATGTGCCCTTTGGGGTACTTGCTGGGTACTGTGGGACACACGCTCGTGGACATGTTTGCCCTTGGTCAGTTGCTGTCTTGCTGGTTTTCTGTTTCTACATTCCTATGTGTCACCTAGGCATCTGCCTAGTCCACCCTATGCCCCAGCTGCCCAACTGCATGTCCTGCCTGTGGCCCCCTGTACTCCATTTGCAGCCTCACCGTAGTGCCCTTTCGTACGTGGGCACTATGCTTTTGCTGCACATGTATCACTACTATCACTTTTCTTGGTCTCCCTATCTTTGCTGTACATTGCTGACTGAAATGGTTTCTCTCTCCTGCAAATGTGCCTCTAACGCAAGGTTTTCACTGGTGTTAATTTTCAGACCCTGATTTCTCAGTGTTAGTGTGCCTGTAGCCTCTCCCTGCCCACTCTCTGCCCATTGACCCCTTATCTCCGCCCTCTGGAACGACTTATTCCACCCTCTGTGCGCCTTAACCCTGCCGGAGACGTTATCGCGCGATAAGTGACGTTATCGCACGGCCCGATAACGTCACTTATCACGCGATAACGTCGCTGCTGCAACATCAGCACTCTTTAGTAAGCATACTGTGGCACTGCAGAGCCTATTCACACAGAGAAAAAGGTTTTAAATCCTGAAAAAGGATTTCAACATCAGTTGCAATGCTATGAGGAGCCTGATAGGGGGAGCAGGAGTGACCTTCCAAGGCCTAGAGAACTGCACCCTAGAACTGATGATGTAATGCAACCTAACAGCCAATCCAGGAAAGGGGGAGTTCCACTTAGGAAAGGCTGGGAAGTTGAAAAGGAGGAAGTAGGACAAGTAAAGAGGACACACCAGGACACACACCCGAAGACACACCAGGAAACACACCAGGAAACGCACCAGGAGGAAGAGCACCAGAGAGCGCACCAGGAAGAGCATCAGCGGTGGTACCAGCAGCAGCAACGGAAAGCAGAGGCTGTGGTAGAAGCTGAAAGAGAAAAGAAGTCTTGGCAAAGACACCAGAGAGGAAGGAGTTCCTGGCAGGAAGGCGCAGTAAGTCCGGTGCAACAGAATTCCAGGAGTTCTTGGCTGAGAGATACTGGAAAGAAAGGCACAAGGGGAGAAATAAACCCCAGAGTTTTATATGAGGAACCGGCAGCAGTAAATGCAGGACACTGTGGCTGTTACCAGGGAAATGATGAAATCATTGCTGTAAGAGGTAACACTCCTTATTCAAATAACAAAAGGTGTGGGTGTGAAAGAGTGCTGATTCTACAGGAAGGCCAGCTGAAGTCTGAGAAGCCTACTGCTCGAGTAAGGCTGAACTACAGCAGGACTAGGCCTCGTGACTCAACTAACTGGGACAATCCTAAGAAACAAGGTAAACCACCTTTTTATTCTGCTAAGCATTATAACTTACTGAAACAGGAAGCACAAGATACAGAAGTGTGCCCTCCTTATCAAACTGTCCGTGAGATAGGACACAAGCCTTTGGTAAAAGAAAGACTATGTAACATAAGGCAGCATGCCAAAGGAAGTTACTGCCCTAACAAGCCTTCACATGGGCGCGGCCCGAACCTAGACTCAGAACACTGGAAGCTAGTGAATGTGCTGTATGAGAAGCCCCAATACACTCCACAAGAGTACAGTCAAACCTCGGTTTTCATGATTAATCCGTTCGAAAAAGTCTGACTAAAACCGAAACGTATGAAAACTGAAGCAATATTTCCCATAAGAAATAATGTAAATCCAATTAATCCGTTCCAGACACCCAAAAATATTCACAAAAAATACATTTTATAGAGAATAACTATATTTTTACATACAGAAAACAATGAGAAATAAATATAAATGACTAATGAAATGGATAAATGAACATTTAACATAACTGAAAGCAAGCTAAGTACAGTACTGTACAGTACAGTATGTTAACATCTGGCCTTAGCCACCCCTGACAAGCTGCTGTGCCCAGCTCTCTTCGGAATCACATTGAATTCAGTCCATTAAAATACCTTTACATTATCTGCTCAATGCTTCAGAATGGCAGAAAATCTTAATGATATAGCTTCAGACGTACCCTGCAAGAGAAAGAACTGCCTCCCACATTCATGCAACATCTCCTGCTTACGTTGACAGCTTTTCTTCCCTGCTACCGGGACAAAATCTCAGTCAAAAGACGTTGAAAACCGAAGCAATGCATGAAAACCGGGACAAAATCTCAGTCAGAAAAGACGTTGAAAACCGAAACGTATGAAAACCGGGGCAAATGAAAACCGAGGTTTGACTGTATATTGACACAGATTCACAGTTATCTGACCCTCAGCCTATGCAGGTGGAATTCAACGAGGACCCACCTGAGACCGCTATGGATTGTAGCTACTGTCAGGCAGGAAGCCTAATGTCTTTGCATGAAATGTAAGCAGTCCTTAATAGCAAAGCCTGTGTAATTGGTTTATACAAAGTCCTGTGAAGTAACAGTAGACAAAGCAAGTTTTGAATATTTCTTCTTTTTGCCTGAAGCAAGGTTTCTTTATTTTGTTGAAATAGTCTCCACTGTTTGAACCATTGTGCGTAAAGGGAAATAAAGCCTTACTTTCCCTACATTCGGACTGTTGTGTTCTCTTGAAGTTTGGTCCCCGGTAGGTCCTGGGAACAGTACCCTGACCCTCACATAAAGACCAAAATTCAAAGTTAAAAAAAACCTCTCATGTCCACTCGACCTGCCCATACCAACCTTGGCCTCTAGGGCGGCGGTGCGACATGGAAATGGCATAGTTGTGGGATATTTTGTTGGAGCCTACGTCCAGCCCAAAGAGAAGAAGCTTGAGCTACAGGTTTCAAGAGGAAAAAGATACAACCCAAGTTGGAATACAAAACCCGGAGTGGAGCAGTCAAATCCGGAGCGGAGTGGAAGGAAAATCCTGAGAAGGAGAAATCCTGTGTCCAACTGTCGGCGGAGAATCGCGGAGTACGACAGCAACGTATACTGTTCCAGAGCTGATTCTACCCTGCCATCAGGTAAAACGTAGATACACCTGAAAAGTGTAGGATACCAAGGAAAGTATAGTGAAAAAAAAAAAAAAGGAAAAAGTTTAAGGAAAGGGAAAATTTTCTTTGTCAAAGAGCCACACTTGGTTGTGTTTTGTTGTTGTGTTTCCTTACTATAGATTCACCATGGATCCTAAAGAATTATGTGCGTGGATGGCTAATCAATTTGATAAGCAGGCAGAACTGGCGCTGCAGAACCAAGCGCAAGCGCTGAGAGCCATGCAAGACCAGCAGTCACCTCTTCTGCATGCAATGGACAAGTGGTTAGCCCAGCAGAGGGAAGAGATGACAAAGAGGAAAACTGAGCAGTTGCAAGAAACTGGACTGCATAATACGGAGTTTGGACAGTGGTCGTGCAGTGACCTATCGATGGGAAAGTTAAGCTCGAGTGATAATCTCGATGATTTCTTGGATTCTTTCAGTAGAATAGTGAAGTCAGCTCGGTAGCCGACCGCACAGTGGGCAGTCAGACTAGCTGCGTCTCTGACGGGGGAGGCTCTAGCCGCCTATCGGTCGATGCCTCCAGCTTTAGCAGATAACTACGATGAAGTGGTAATGGCAATCAGAGATCGCCTAGGTCTCACCCCATTAGCTTATAAAAAATTGTTTAGAGCCACTATGCTTAGCCCAAATGAAACTCCAAAAGCTTTAGGGCATAAAATAAAGAGCTTGGCGTACAAATGGCTACAGCCTGAGAGAAAGAATATTGAAACTCTGATGGACGCCATAATATTAGAACAATTTCTAGATGCAGTACCAAGTAAGGTGCAAAATTTTCTAATCCTCCAGAATTGTTGCACCACTACCGAGGCCATAAGCCTAACAGAAAGGTATCTAGAGGCAGAGAAAGTGACTCAGCCAAAGGTAGGCGTTCCTAAAATGAACTTAGGGATGGAAGCTAGGAGAGTAGGTAGTTCCTCTAGACCTATGTATAGCCCTAGGAGTAGTAATGACCCTAAGGATTTTGAAAATGTGAAAACGATGTTTTTCGTGTGGTAAGAAAGGCCATGTAAAAAAGGAGTGTTATTCACGCATTGCCCTAGTGGGAGAAGTCCAAAAGACAACGAGAGAAGGTTTTGTCTTGAAAGTGAAAATACATGGAGTTAACGCTAAAGCACTTCTGGATTCAGGAGTGGACCAATCCATGATGTCCAAACAGCTATGGTCTATGATCCAAGGCCAAGGATGGTCCGTCCCTGAATGTCCAGAAGCGCAAGTTAAAATAAAATGTGTCCACGGATCAGCTACGAGCTACCCCGTGTACAAACTGTGGGTTAATGCATTGGGAATGAGAAAGCAAATGTTGGTGGCCGTGGTCCCAAGACTGCCACAAGAGCTGGTATTGGGTCGCGACTGGCCGCAATTTAAAAGGAGTCTGAGAGAGGGTTTATCTCCTCAGAAAGTCCCGAATTCCACATGTAGTAGGCATGAGCACAGGGGTAAGCCTGAGCCTACTGATCGCCTGGGCATCCAGCGAAGCAGCCTAGCGGCAACCACTAGCTCCATGGTCCCTAGTCCACTCTGGGGAAAACCAAAGAAAGTCCCGATAAAGGAAGCACAGGAGGCACCTAAGAAATTCGTGTTGAAGTTCTGTAAGACCTCAGAAAAGGCCCGTAGTCCCCAAAGAGCATCAACACAAGCCGCCGGCTACGATCTCCATAGTGTGGAAGACCAGGTCATCCCGAAGCAGGGACGGAAGTTGATCAGTACTGGAATACAACTGGAACTCCCTCCAGGATGTTACGGGAGGATAGCACCCCGGTCAGGTCTGGCTGCCAAATACAGCCTAGATGTAGCCGCAGGGGTAATCGACCCTGACTATAGAGGAATAGTAAAAGTTCTCCTGTGTAATTTTTCTAAAGAAGACTTCGAGGTTCAGGTTGGGGACAGAATAGCGCAATTGATTTGCGAGCGAGTCGGGTTCCCCAGCTTGGAAGAAGTCACCATGCTCACTCCCACTAGCCAAGGGGCAGATGGTTTCGGCTCTACGGGGAAGGCAGAGCTAGAAGGACTCATGGCCATAGGGGGTGATTTTCCCGAAGAAGACCTAGGCCCCCATGTGGAAGACCACAAGGAGGACTGCGAGCCGAAGATCGGGGAGGAACTCTCATTGAGCCAACAGCACGACCTAGCCCAATTGTTGGGAGCTTACAAGGATGTATTAACCTCGATACCAGGAGAAACGTCACTGGTGGCTCACGAGATACTCACACCCCCAGGCAAAATCATCCGGCAACGGCCCTACCGTCTGCCGGAGGCGAAAAGACAGGAAATTATCAAGCAAGTGGACGAAATGCTGAAAATGGAGGTTATCGAGGAATCGCATAGCCCCTGGTGTAGCCCTGTCGTTCTGGTGCCTAAGCCAGATGGCTCGATGCGTTTCTGTATCGACTTTTGCCAGTTAAACGCCGTGTCTACGTTCGATGCCTACCCCATGCCTCGTATAGGGGAGCTACTAGACCGGCTTGGGCAAACAAAATTTTTGACAACGTTGGACATGACAAAAGGGTATTGGCAGGTCCCTTTAACACGGGATGCCAGACCAAAAACTGCCTTCAGTACGCCCTTGGGGCTGTTTCAATTCCACAGAATGCCATTCGGTCTGCACGGGGCAGCAGCCACCTGTCAACGTTTAATGGATATCATCTTAAGGCCATACCAAACGTTCGCAACTGCTTATATGGACGATGTAGTGATCCACAGCGCCACCTGGACGGATCATCTCCACCACATACGCACCATATTAGAAGCAATGAGAAGAGCGGGCCTCACATTAAATCCAAAAAAATGTATTTTTGCGGCGAAAGAGGTCAAATATTTGGGTCACCTCGTGGGCCGGGGAACAGTGCAACCTCTGCGGGATAAAGTAGAAAGTGTGAGACAGTTTCCCGCTCCCCAGAACAAAAAACAACTACGAAGCTTCCTGGGTCTCATCGGGTATTACCGACGTTTTATACCCCATTTTGCAGAGGAAAGCAGTATCTTCACGGAAATGCTGCGGAAAAATGCCCCGAACCTGCTACAATGGTCACCTGAAGCGGAAACGGCGTTCCAACGCCTGAAGGGGAGGCTGTGTAGGGCCCCCATATTACGAGGAGTAGACTTCAAGCAACCCTTCCTATTGCAAACAGATGCCTCCGAGATGGGCTTGGGTGCTGTTCTGTCTCAAATACAAGAAGGAGCAGAACACTCCATTATGTTCCTTAGCCGGAAACTTACGGTGGCCGAACAAAAATATGCCACCATAGAGCGAGAATGTCTCGCCATTAAATGGGCCATTGAGGCGTTACGATTTTATCTGACAGGAAGGAAATTCGTTCTCATAACGGATCACGCCCCATTAAAATGGTTGCATACTATGAAAAATGACAATAACCAATTAACCAGATGGTATATGGCTCTGCAACCCTACAATTTTCGGGTGGAACATCGAGCGGGCAAACTACATTTCAACGCCGACGCCATGTCACGTATTCCGTGCTGTGTGAAGGGGGCTTCACCAGCCCGTCATATTTTAAGAGGGGGGATATGTGGCACTGCAGAGCCTATTCACACAGAGAAAAAGGTTTTAAATCCTGAAAAAAGATTTCAACATCAGTTGCAATGCTATGAGGAGCCTGATAGGGGGAGCAGGAGTGACCTTCCAAGGCCTAGAGAACTGCACCCTAGAACTGATGATGTAATGCAACCTAACAGCCAATCCAGGAAAGGGGGAGTTCCACTTAGGAAAGGCTGGGAAGTTGAAAAGGAGGAAGTAGGACAAGTAAAGAGGACACACCAGGACACACACCCGAAGACACACCAGGAAACACACCAGGAAACGCACCAGGAGGAAGAGCACCAGAGAGCGCACCAGGAAGAGCATCAGCGGTGGTACCAGCAGCAGCAACGGAAAGCAGAGGCTGTGGTAGAAGCTGAAAGAGAAAAGAAGTCTTGGCAAAGACACCAGAGAGGAAGGAGTTCCTGGCAGGAAGGCGCAGTAAGTCCGGTGCAACAGAATTCCAGGAGTACTTGGCTGAGAGATACTGGAAAGAAAGGCACAAGGGGAGAAATAAACCACAGAGTTTTATATGAGGAACCGGCAGCAGTAAATGCAGGACACTGTGGCTGTTACCAGGGAAATGATGAAATCATTGCTGTAAGAGGTAACACTCCTTATTCAAATAACAAAAGGTGTGGGTGTGAAAGAGTGCTGATTCTACAGGAAGGCCAGCTGAAGTCTGAGAAGCCTACTGCTCGAGTAAGGCTGAACTACAGCAGGACTAGGCCTCGTGACTCAACTAACTGGGACAATCCTAAGAAACAAGGTAAACCACCTTTTTATTCTGCTAAGCATTATAACTTACTGAAACAGGAAGCACAAGATACAGAAGTGTGCCCTCCTTATCAAACTGTCCGTGAGATAGGACACAAGCCTTTGGTAAAAGAAAGACTATGTAACATAAGGCAGCATGCCAAAGGAAGTTACTGCCCTAACAAGCCTTCACATGGGCGCGGCCCGAACCTAGACTCAGAACACTGGAAGCTAGTGAATGTGCTGTATGAGAAGCCCTAATACACTCCACAAGAGTATATTGACACAGATTCACAGTTATCTGACCCTCAGCCTATGCAGGTGGAATTCAACGAGGACCCACCTGAGACCGCTATGGATTGTAGCTATTGTCAGGCAGGAAGCCTAATGTCTTTGCATGAAATGTAAGCAGTCCTTAATAGCAAAGCCTGTGTAATTGGTTTATACAAAGTCCTGTGAAGTAACAGTAGACAAAGCAAGTTTTGAATATTTCTTCTTTTTGCCTGAAGCAAGGTTTCTTTATTTTGTTGAAGTAGTCTCCACTGTTTGAACCATTGTGCGTAAAGGGAAATAAAGCCTTACTTTCCCTACATTCGGACTGTTGTGTTCTCTTGAATTTTGTTCCCGGTAGGTCCTGGGAACAGTACCCTGACCCTCACATAAAGACCAAAATTCAAAGTTAAAAAAAAACTCTCATGTCCACTCGACCTGCCCATACCAACCTTGGCCTCTAGGGCGGCGGTGCGACAATACCCATTGGTATTAATTGTGAGTTTGTTTTTCCATTGTTGTTTATGGGTGCGCCCGCCTCTTTTCTGCATTTAACGGTAGCAGTAAGTGTGTTTAAAGTGTCATTATGTGTGCTTAAAGGCCGTGCTAGTTTTCCATACGAGCACTAGCAGTTAACTTAAGAGAACAAGATCATATCCAAAATTGCTCTGGCTTACAAGCGAGGTTCATTCCTATCATGATATTGGCAAAAATAACTCATTTGAAATCACCACTTTGTGAAAGCTCATTTATGAGAAGATGGACCAAAGATAGAAGGCCTGGGGTTGTCTATTTGTCCTGTTGGAGGAAGAGGCTACCTACTGCATCCCACAAGTGAAAAGCCAATGGAGAATGAAAGTACCACAAGATGCTTTATTGCTATAGTACTGTCTTGCATTTTCTCATTGTCCTTGATTGGCAGATAATACCAATGGTGGCCTTTAGGCCAGTAGTTCTCAATCCAGTCCTCGAGGTAAATGCAGCTAGTCAGATTTTAAGGATATCCATAATAAATATGCATGATATACAATTGCATACCAAGAAAGCAGCACATGCAAATTTCTCTCATGCATATTCATTGTGGATATCCTGAAAACCCAACTGGCAGCCCCGCCCCGAGGACTGGTTTGAGAAGTAGTGCCCCAAGCATGCTTTCCTTGAATATTGTCTTCTACATCATAAGAGAATAGCAAGTAAATTATTTTGTCACATGCATTCTCTATGTTGCCTTTTTTAATACTAGACGTTTGCTGTCTGTAACACTTGGAACACTGTTGTTATATGGTTTGTCAATACGAGTTAACTGGGGCCCTCTCTATCTCTCAGCGGCAACCCCACTGTTGGATATAGGCTCCTGGAGCTCTCTTAACTTAAGAATTAGGGATTAGAGTTCTGGAGCATGCCAGATGAACTTGGGATAACATTGGTTCTAGCAATCAATTGCCCACTTGCCTCGTGACACACCCCTTGGGTAAAGACAATGTTCTCTCTTTTGTACACTTGAGCCTCCTTGTAATAAAAGGGAATCACCATTCTATAGGCACTGGTTTAATGTGGCTAACAAGTAGATGCTAGTAAAACACAACTTGACTAGCATCTAAGAACACAAAAACATAAGATATGCCATACTCGGTCAGACCAAGGTCCATCAAGCCTAGTATCCTGTTTCCAACAGTGGCCAATCTAGGTCATAAGTACCTAGCAGCTTCCCCAAAAGACACAGGTTCCACAAAGCTTGTATTGGGTCAAGCAGTAATATCCTGGGTCCCTTTTAATAATGGTTTATGGACCTTTCCTCCAGGAACTTGTCCAAACCTTTTTTTAAACCCAGCTACACTAACAGCTTTTACTACATCCTCTGGTAAAACATTGAGTGAAAAATATTTTCTCTTATTAGTCTTAAATAGTTTACCCTGTAGCTTCATTGCATGTCCCCTAGTCTTTCTATATTCTGATGATGTAAAAAATCAATCTACGTTTACTCGTTTCAATCCATTCATTAATTTATAGACCTCTATCATATCTCCCCTCAGCCGTCTCTTTTCCAGGTTGAAGAGCCCTAACCTTTTTAGCCCCTCTTCATAGGGGTATCCTTCCATTCCCTTTACCATTTTGGTGGCTCTTCTACTGGTTAGTCACATTAAACCAACATGGTATATTATTCACAGAAAAGTAAAAGAAATAACGTTAGATATCAGACAGCAAATAAATATAGAAACAATCAGTGCATGTTCAAACAAATGGAATCCTTGCAAGCCTATTGCAATATAACTAAACTTGCAGTCTCAGGCTTAGCAACTGAGGTACCTAAAGAAAAGCAGGTAAGCTAAAATGTTCAGAACAAAAAACACTGCAGTCTCTTGGTGGCCACTGGTTGTATTGCTTGACTTTGATTTCCTCAAATATGATGTTCACTGAGCACATTAGGTGACTTTGGAAAACGTCAGCTTTAGGCTGGAGATTTTTTCCGATACAACAGTCTCTCTTATTCCCGTCTGTAAAACATTTCAGGGCACTGCTCAGATGGGCAGGCAGGGCCTTTATATTCTTCTGCTCAATTCTACTTTTTATTGTTCTGATTGTTCTACTACAAGATCCGCTCACTTAGACATTTACGTTCCATGCTTGATCCAACTGATTTCCGGACAATTTTCCAGGCGTTGGTTATACCTCATTTCGACTATGCCAACGTCATACTGCAAGGCCTTCCCCAATCTACATTAAACCCGCTTCAGTTAGCCATGAACGCGGCAGCAAGAGTCATCCACGGAGCCTCCATGAACGACCACGTGACGCCACTGCTGATACAGTTGCATTGGCTACCCATTCAAGCTAGAATAGTTTTCAAGACCCTGATAATCACTTTTAAAGCTGTTAATAATCTCACATCCGCATCCTTAGCCTCCCTCATCCATATCACATCTCCAAATAGAGCAAGAAGATCCACGGCTATAAACTCCCTAAAAGTCCCGAAGGAACTTACTGTTTGCACTAAATCGACAGCCAACAGAGCCTTCAGTCTCAGTGCCCCAAAATGCTGGAATGCACTACCCCCTGATATCCGGGCTATTAAGAGCCTAACATAGTTTAGGAAAGCCCTAAAATGCCACCTCTTCAACAAGTACCTTATAGAACCCAATGGCATCACCTAGAGCTCAATATCACCCACTAATACCAGTCCCAGATAAATTTATGGTACTTCAACATCACACACATCATACTTTGGACACATCATGCGGAGAGAGAGATCATTAGAGAAAGACATCATGCTTGGCAAGATAGAAGGTCAACGCAAAAGAGGAAGGCCAGCAATGAGATGGATCGATACAATAACAGCAGCTACGGGTACCAGTCTGTCAACAATGAGCCGCCTGACTGAAGATCGAACACAATTTAGGATAGCTATCCAGAGGGTCGCCATGAGTCGACTCCGACTCGACGGCACTTAACAACAACAACAACAACATCACACCAAGTTTGATACTCAATCCTATAGTGGGCTGGTGATTTCCTATGAAACCTCTGTGCATATGATTCCATGTAGTATGTCTTGTATATAGTTACCCCGGTTATCCAAGTTATTTATGCCCTGTTACCTGTAAACTCATACGTGTTGAATGTACTGAGCATTTTGTTCCATGTGAACCGCGCTGATGATGAATAGTGCGGTATATAAGAGACTGTAAATAAATCAATAAATAAATAAAATATTGACTTCTCTTGGCTGACTTATTTCCTCAACATTGCTCAAGTCCTCAAATTCCACTCAAAACCTCTTTCAGGACTGGCATAATTTATACAGCTTACCTCTACAAATCTGTAGAGATTTGTTTTTTCCTCTGGCTCTTTCCATTCTCCCAAATACTGTGTCCAAGCTCTGGAGTGGCTGAAAATTTTCAGACTTCCCCTTCTTCTGCTTGGCTGCTGAAAACCTTTTCTGTCTCTTTGCTCTGTACCTTTCACTTCCTGCACACCAGCAAACTATCTTTGGGGCGCTTGATTAGTCCCAGTTAGTAAGAGATCTTCCCACTGCTGCATGTCTCAGCTCTCAGTAACGCACAAACTGTCTCTGTGTCTCTTTAGCCTCCATCTCCGCAAGGGCCATTCCGTAATTCCATCAACACGATGAAGATGACCCAGTCACAGCTGGTTTGCGCAGAGTGAATCTAACTTTCTGTTTATTCCTGCTGCCCAGTAGAGGTGAATCCAATCCAGCCTTTGCTGGTAGCTGCCTGTAGGGTCTGCTTTAGTCCTACAGCAAGCAGCACTGATTTTACTCTAACCTGTGAAAGAAAACACCATAACTTGGTAAATCTAACACACAGTTCTTTTATAGGCTCAGCAGGGATGGAACCTGCTTTTAGTGAGGTACACGTTTTGTGTTTATTTTCATTGACTAGGTTTCAGTCTTAGGTGATAAAACCTTCTTCCATATCACCTTTTCCCCCAGAGATGATTGAGGGTGGAGAAGAGGGTAGATGGATATGAAAGTTATGGAGATTCCAAGAAGGGGATGTTCCCTCTATTTCCTTGCATATTGCCATATTTTTTTCCATTATCCTTGTGTATATGGGATCGTGCCTCTTGCTTCGTGGTAGGCTGCTGTATTCCAGGATCCATGTCACCCATTATTCTCCCATCCAAGATCTGGCCCTTAACCCCTTCTTCCTCTCCACAAGTTCCGACGAGTTAGAAAGGATCAATGCAGAGGGCGAAGAAGGACAGGCATTCAAGAGGAAGATGGGATGACATTGTTGCTACTAACAGGCTTAAAAATCACAGGGCATGACAGCCTTGCCATGGTTTCTCTTTGTTCCTTCCTCTTTCCCTCTATAGCCTTTCCTCCTCTCTCTCTTTTCTGCTAATACTAATGCTACTTCTACAACTACTGCTCTATCCATGTCTCTTCCATGCTTGGGGCTGTATTTCATGTTGCAGCAGCTAAAATGCCATTTCACCAATAAATTGCTTCAATGCACTAGATATCTTTAATAGCTTGTGCAATTGGGGTGGGGTATTCCAAGGAATTTACACAGTTTCCAGACCTGTAAACAGTGTAAATGCCGCTCACCAGGATATACAGCAACACTAATCCATCCGGGCATTTCAGGGATGTAGGTTAACCAGGCAGCAGCATATTCAGTGCTTGTGTCTGGATATGGTCCCTGGCATTGAATATCAAGGATGAAATTAAAGCGGCAACAGCCAGCCACTTGAAGTATGCTAGCTGCCTTTGCTGAAAATCCCCCCTCAGTGTCTAACT
This sequence comes from Ichthyophis bannanicus, assembly GCA_033557465.1. Classification (NCBI taxonomy): domain Eukaryota; kingdom Metazoa; phylum Chordata; class Amphibia; order Gymnophiona; family Ichthyophiidae; genus Ichthyophis; species Ichthyophis bannanicus. Next base: position 520,694,388 of record CM066036.1, on the reverse strand, counting down.
TGTGGCCTGGCATGGATGATAATTTTTGGGTTATATTGTGCAGTCGCTAATCATCATATGGTTTTTTGAATAGGGTGTTTGCAAGGTCGTTATGATCATTAGCATGTTCCTAAATGTTACAATTTACATCCTCTGGATAACACATTGATAGGTTCCTTAGTCAAGATAGGAAGGGTAATTTTGTAAAGCATGTGTAAGTGAGGCTGGACACACATAAGTAGGGCTGCACAAAACTGCATCAGTATTTTATAAAAGATGCATCAAAACCTGCACAGTTTATAAAATAAGTGTTTGTCCAACTCCCAAAGTATGCAAGTATTGGTAAAAGTGTGCACATACCAAATATATGCACAATTTATATCGGCCTATGTTATGTGCATCACTTATGCTCTTATACCTATGCACAGAGACATCTGCAAAATGGCTCTGCAGGAAAACAAACCTCATTTCTCTGCCTAAGATCTGCAGTACTATAGATCAGGGGTGTCCAAACCTGTCCTGGAGGGCCAGAATCCTGGCAGGTTTTTGGGATAGCCCTAATGAATATGCATGAGATATATATGCATTAGAGATATCCTGCCAACCTGACTGGTTTGTGGCCCTCCAGGGCTGGATTTGGAGACCCCTGCCTTACACCTCTGTCATTTAAGATCGTGAATGGGCAAGGTACAGATGTCCTAGACATCGAAAGGGTATATAGAATGTGTCACATTCCTCCTCGATTCTCACCACCACCAAAAAGGTGGCTAATAGACAATTTTTAGGTGGTGGTGAGAAGTGAGGAGGACTGTGACAAATTCTATCTAACCTTTTTGATGTCTTGGACATCTGCACCTTGTCCACTCACGATCTTAAATGACAGAGGTGTAAGGCAGGGGTCTCCAAATCCAGCCCTGGAGGGCCACAAACCAGTCAGGTTGGCAGGATATCTCTAATGCATATATATCTCATGCATATTCATTAGGGCTATCCCAAAAACCTGCCAGGATTCCGGTCCTCCAGGACAGGTTTGGACACCCCTGCTATAGATGAAGGTTGCCCTGGATAAGGATAAATCTAGCAGGTGGGCACACTCTGCGCTTGTTGCTTTGGAGGTGTCTTTACTAGTGAGGCCAAAAAAAACCAGTCTAAACTGCATTGTCAAGATGTTCCTTTGCAGCTGTCATGACTAAGAGAAGTGCTACTGCAGAAATGTTCACGGGATTACAGAAGGCATTGGTAAAGGACAGATTCATACTGTATTTACATAAAAAAGAAGAGAAGCCAGATATCCACATAGGTCCAGAGCTCTGCAAAACAAGAAGGGAATGGGGCACATGACATGGTACCCATATGGACTGAGGATCGCAAAAAGAAGATCCAACACCTACAGTTGCATGAGGCAGATTGACTGGAGCATAAAAACATGAGAATTGCCATACTGAGTTTAGCCTTCAAGTCTAGTATTCTGTATACAACAATGGCCAATCCAGGATACACAGGGATAAGCAATAGTTTTTCACAGTCTAGCTCATTAAAAAGTAGTTTCTGGACCTTTCCTCTAGGAACTTGTCTGAAACATTTTAAAACCCAGCTATGCTAATTGCTTTTACCACATTTTTTAGCAAAAGAGTGATAGATACATGGAATAGTCTCCCAGTGGAAGTAGTACAGATGGGAACTGTATCTGAATTCAAGAAGATACCTAAAGGAAAAAAGGGATTATAAAAGTTGGTATGGAAGAGCAGACTGGATAGTCTGTAGGGTCTTTTTCTGCCATCATGTTTCAGTGTTTCTAAATCCTGACTTTAATGGTGAGTTGAGTGAATTTTTTTTTTCTGTTTTGTTTTAAATGTGCCACTCAGAAACTTCATGGTGTGTCTTTTAGTTGTTATACTTTTTGAAAGAATAAACAACCTATTCTACACCATTCATGATTTCATAGATATTTATTATATCTCCACTCAGCCATCTGCTCTCCAGGTTCTATTCAGGGCTGTTTTTTTCAGGAGGCACTCTGTGGTACCGAATACGAGCATCTTTTCCATTTGCTAAAATTCACCCATGGTCCCCTAGAATGACTGAAAGAGCCCAGACATTGCAAACCTCAAATATACACATAGATAATGTCCCCATCCCTGCTATGGGAGAAGCCGTTCCTACAGGCCCACTGAAGAATGTGGAAGCAAATACTGCAGCCAGTACATAGTGACCCAGCCCCTGCAAAATATATGAGATGTGGGCTACAGAGGCTGAGCTGTCTAGACAATAGTGGTGAAAAAATATATTTAGGTTTGGATTTGTCATTTGGAACGTCGCATCTTTGGGGATCTGAATGTGCAGGATCTCAGATATTTATTTATTTGATTCCATTTATAAACCCATCAATATTTTCTGGGTGGTTCACATATCAATAAACATAATCATGACAAATGACAGATGTACATTTTATGAAGTACGATAAACAGTATTCTAAGTATAGGCAAGATGAAAGAAGCATGGCTTCAGTCTCTTCTGAAAATCCAGATAACCATTTACATTTTATCTTTATTCAGTTTTTTGATAGACCGCTTAGGCTGGAGCATAAAAGCAGTGAACAATACAAAGGACTGCAAACAAAATGAAAGAGGAAAAGGAATGTCATTATCTTATAGGACAGGAAAGAGGTGGAAAGAGAGAGTAATGCACAAGGAAGGGAAGAGAGATAAAGGTAGATAAAGGGAAGGCAGCAAAGGATGACAGGAAATGAGACAATAATGATGGCATGATGGAGGGTTGGATGGGACAAAGGCTAACTGAAAAAGGTGGGGTTTGAGGGCAGCCTTGAACTTGGTGAAAGAAACCTCAGAGCGAAGAGTGTGGGGAACAGAATTCCAAAGAGTGGGACCCAGGAAGAAGAAAGCGAAGCACCATGTGCTTTCCAAGTGAGTCCAAAAGACAGAAGGGCCAGATGGTGAGTATGGAAATGGCGATGGGTGTGGAAATAGAGAAGGTCAGTAAGATAATGGTGGATAGAGGTATGAATGATCCTATGAACAAACATGAGTATTTTCTATTGAATTCTGAAGTGAACTGCTAACCGATGAAGGCGAGCAAAGAGTGGAGAGATGTGGCCAAACCAAGAGGAGTAGGTGAAGATGTGGGCAGCAGTGTTTTCAAGCAGTTGGAGGTCTGTGGAGGTGATATTGTGGAAGGCCGGCTAGAGCAATGTTGCAGTAATCAGTTCTTGCAACAACAAGAGAGAGGAGAAGTGGAGAGGAACTGACAGACTGCACGAATTTGATGGAGATGGTAGAATAGCCGACGGGTAGTAGATGAGATATGCTCTGTGAACGAGAGAAAGGAATCAAGAATAATCCAAAGATATCTGAAGGAGGAAACCAGTAGGATAGCAGTAGATGAGAGTAAGGGGGCCAGAGAGAGAAAGGGGGCCCTGAAGGTGATCCAAGTGGCAGTGGATTTGGAGTTCAAATGAAGATAGTTTGAAGTCATCCAGGTGTGGATAAGGGCCAGAGAGGAATTTTTATTTTATTTTTTATTTATTTAACAGTTGCTTATATACATACCGCTACCTTCCACAGATCAGGTGCGGTTTACATTGAACAAGGAATGAACAGATTAACAGGTCTGTTTTACATGAAACATTAATTAACTAGGTACAATTTTGCTAAATACATGAAACATTAATTAACTAGGTACAATTTTGCTAAATACATAGGAATGGGGTAATGTCAGGAGCAGAGGAGTCAGTGTGGTGAAAGAGGGTGATATCATCTGTGTAATAGTATGCGGAAATACCAGATTGTTGAATTAGGAGGGAAAGGGGAGCCAGAAAGATATTGAAAAGAAAGGGGGACAAGATGGACCCTAAGGGCACCACAGGACAGAGTTATGGAAGGCGAAGCAGAGGAAGTAAACAGAACAGAGAATGAATGGGCAGTGAGGAAAGACCAGAACCATCACAAAGGAGTGCCAGAAATGCCAAGATCAGAAAGATGCATGAGAAGGTGCAGTGATCCACAGGGTTGAAGGCAGAAGAAAGGTCTAGAGAAATGACAAGAGTAAAGTCCCCGAGTTTGTGGGTAACATGAAGCTCGTTTAGTAGAGAGAGAAAGATAGACTCAGTACTATGACCTACCCAAAAGACAGATTGACGTGGGTGGAGGGCATTGGTGAAAGTGAGGTGAGTGGACAGATGAGCAAAGACAAATTATTCAAGGCATTTGGAGAGGAAGGAGAGCTTGGAGACAGGATGCCAATTGGCAAGAATAGAGGAGTCAAGGGAGAACTTCTTAAGGATGGGGCAAACCAGTGCGTGCTTCCAACGGATGGAAGCAACTGGTGGAAAGACTAGTGTTGAGCATTGAAAGGATAGGGGAAAGAAGAGTGAGAGAAGGCTCAAGTAGCCATTTTGAAGGGATCAGGTCCAAAGAGCAGGTCATCTTCTAGGAGGTAAAAATAGTCTTGGTCAATTTGGTGGTGGTAATCGGGCAGAAGGATGACCAGATATGAGACAAGAGTAGCTCTGCAGGGGACAACAGTGGAGGAGGCAACGAGAAGTTAGGTGAAAAAGGAGATGGGCAGGAGAGGAATACTGAGCAGAGGGACAAGACCTTACTGGAGAAGAAATCTCCTGGACTGGCGAGGTCCGGGATCGAGGATGAGGAGATGCAGGGAACAGAGAGAGACAGGAATACAGAGTATAACTGATGGGAGGAGTTGGAAGATGTAAGAATTAAGTTGGAGTAATTTCTAAGTAGTCAGCAAATTGGTTTGGTGAGAACTGCTTAGATAAGAGCATAAAAACTTTCAGTTACAGTAGCTCAAAGACGGACTAACTTATGGTTATTGTAAGTAGGAGGCAACTAAACTGCCATTGCGCCTCAAAAACACTCTAATCAATTAAATGGTTGAATACATGCAACAAGCTTTGCTGGAATTATTGAAAATTGACATTTCATTAGCATGTGATCAGTCCATGAAATGTATACAATGAAAATGCCAGGCAGGAGGTAACTCTACCAACTGTTAGGGATGAAAGAGCTAAATCTAATATATGGCCTTCCACATGAGTATGCAATGTTAAATTTTGTAGGAAGACTAATTTATCCATAATAGAAAGAAATTAGTCAACCATTATACAATACGACCTTTCATCAGCATGAAGATTAAAATCACCCATTACTATCACATAGTTAAGATCATAAGATCACAGGACACAGCAATTAGCCATTCAATAAATGACATCATACAGTAGCTGCATCCGCACTATGGGGAAGGATGTACATCACACAGATATCCCCAGGAACCTGTATGGAGGAAACAGACTTCAGAACTATCGGTCTGAAAACTCAAGTGGACCTGCGACCTAAGAAAGGAATGAGCCACCAATAATATGCCACCACCACCACAGTCTTTCCATCTTAAGAGTGGAAATGGCCACAAATCCAGGAGGGACACAGTTCATCTACATAGATTTCATCAGCAGCAATCAACCAGATCTCCACTAGGCCCAGTACATCCAACCCAAGAGAAGGAAGTAAGTCAGGTACTAACAAGATCTTTTTGTGATATGACCGAACATTAAGGCATGCAATATATAAATCTAATAGGGAAAGGCCTACTGCTGATGGGAGAGAGATTGGTACCGGCCTTAAGTTCATAGTTTGTACCCATCTACACACGTATTTCCCTCAGGACCTCAAAGCGCCATGGTAACTTTGTCCCCAGACAACTGGGATAGAGGACATATTATTAGCAATCAGTGCAAGACAGTTCAGCCATCAATAAACATTTAAAATAACCTGCATGATCATGGCAGATTCAAGGGCATGAGGCACCCTAAATGAACCTCATCCCTTGATCCCCCCTGTTCCAGCTTCCACACTGATTGCCCCACTACTGCCCTTCACCGGGACGTGCAGTGGCGGCAATGCTTTTAAAATGGCACCAAAGTGCCAGAGTTACCCTCAGCTCTGGCACTGTAGTACCATTGTGCTTCCAACCCCTTCGATTCCACTTCCTGCTTGCATGAGAGCTGCATCCTCCCTCATGCAAAAGACCGTTGCTCACTGAATCAACTCTATCCCCTTCAATCCATTCATAATTCAGCTGCACAGCTAATCTTCTGTCAGTGTTGCTAAGCTCATGTAAACGCTCTTCTAGAGTCACTTCATAGGCTCCCTCTCCCTTTCCACATCCAATTTCAACTTCTCCTGACTTCCAAGTGCATTCACTCTACAGCTCCTCATTTTCTCTCATCCGTCATCTCTCCCTACACTCTTCCTTGAGAACTGCGCTCATCAGGTAAATTGCTTTTATCTATGCTATTCTATTCCACTGCCAACTTCAGACTCCATTAATTCCATCTTGCTACACCATATACCTGGAATAGACCACTTGACTCAGTACACCAGACTCCATGCTTTGTCTTATTCAAGTCCAAACTAAATTCCCACCTCTTCAAGGCTGCCTTGGATCCCGAGTCCCCTTTATCACCCTTGTGTGTCATAACCATTTCCCCCTTAGTTTTACCATGGTCCCCTGTTTATAGCATTTGTCTTGAATAGGTTGTAAGCTATATAAAGCAGGGACTGTCTCTTATGTGTAACTGTACAGCACTGCATATGCCTTGTGGTGCTAAGGAAATGTTGAGTAGTAGTAGTAGCAGGAAGAAGAAAAGAAAGGATCATTTGCTTTGAGCCCTACTATCTGAAGAAATAGGAGCCCTGCACTACTCTAATCAGGCCCTACAGGAATCACAGTCACAAATAATAGAGGTGTATGAGGGAACGTGATACAAACTGGTTTGCTAAGTGCTATACCTCCTCTGGAAGGGAGGACTTTTATTGAGACAATTTCTATGTTACTTCTACATACAGTAAAGTCAGTTAGAACACCCCAATCCAGGCTTGCAGTTTTTGTGGGGAAATGTAGACTGGTTGCGCCTGAAATTTGAAGGGATATTCCTTACTTCCCCCCCTCCCACCCCCAGAGACCCTGCCCTTTGGATACGAGTGTGTGTGAGCTGAGTGAAGGAAAGAAAGAAGACCAGGAAAAAAAAATCATAGCGGGATCCTGGGGATTATGGACCATCCTGAGATGAGAACCTCTTACAGAAATATATTCATTAATTCTCCTAAGAAAGCACTGAGAATCTGAGTAATGTAGAGTGAACTGGCTAGAACATAAGAACATAAGAAATGCCATACTGAGTCAGACCAAGGTCCAGCAAGCCCAGTATCCTGTTTCCAACAGTGGCCAATCCAGGTTACAAGTACCTGACAGTTTCCTAAAGAGACACACAGGTTCCACAATGCTTGTATTGGGGCAAGCAGTGGATTTCCCGGGTCCTCTTTAATAAGCTGACTTGCGTATGCTCTCTATGGCCACCAGAATGGTCGGAAATTTCCAATGGCCAAAAAGGCAAGGCTTATGGTGACCTTGAGGTGATCTGGCATGGTGTGTGCTCTTTTTGTGGAAGGCTGCATCTCACCATGTACTTCCTGGCATAGATGGAGAATGGTCTTCTTTAGCAAACCTAAACCTGCATAGGCTTCGTTCTTCTAATAAACCCTGGTCTCAGTTCTAGTCGGTAAATGTTCTGTAGAAAGTAACTTCTCCAATCTTGCATCTTCCTCTTCTGAGTCAGATTCTACACAAACCACTGAGTCAGTGCACTCATCCTATCAAGAGTACCCTCCACAAACACACACAGACCCACCCTAACAGACCTATGCCAACCACCCTACCCATATCCATAGCCACATGCATACTCTCAGAGCCACAGACACAGAGAGAGAGGCCCTGCCACACCCACACCCACACATAGACATATAATGCAAAAAGATGGAAGACAGACATAGATACAAGCCACTGCCCAGAGCAAAGACAATTTAAAAAACAGTAGGCAAGGCAAGAGCAGGAGAAGAGAACCAAGAGGATGGAGAAGTACAAAGACTGTCAAGCACGGACAAAGAACCTGCAAGTAACTCTCCAGCACAACCACTAATCCAACCACCAGGTCACAAAAGACTAGCCCTACCTTAGATTTTTTTATATAGTAGGGTAAAAGCATCCATGCATGTTTGATGACATATGTATGTACTGGCTTTATTGAATACACAAAGGCACATTCCAACCTGGCTATCCAGTCCCTTGTGCTGATGACCAGAAGCGGGATGCCCAGAGGTAGACTTGATTCTGATCCCACAGGGGCTAGAAGTGCCCGTGGGATCAGAATCGGGTCTATGGCCTGAACGTGCAGGCCGGGCCCTGATTCTGATTGGCCTGCATGCCCAGCCACCATTCAGGAGCTGCGAATGCTGGCCGCTGCCAATTTCATTCTTTCCCTGAAGCTGGACCCTCGATCCAGCCTCCTGTGGCCAGGGTCTGGCTGCATGGAACTTATTTGACCCACCTACCTCTTTGATCCAGCCCAGCAGCATGATCCCCCGATGTCCAGGGAGACTTATTCCACCTCTGTCTCCCGCCTATGTTCACGGCCCCGGATGTACATGGCCGACCTCAGAATTAGCCCTGTACGTCCAGGGTCATGGCCTGCCCATGCCCCTCTCTCGCTCCACCTTGAAAATGCTCCCTCTCACCCCCATTTAGGCTTCCCTGTACAAACACACTGTTCTTACAGGGAGGCATTAGTCAGGGCCAGCAGGGGAGCGAATAGCAGGGATGGATATCCAAACCAGATGTCCATCCCTGATATTCACTGTTCGGAATGACCCCCATGATGAATGTATAGTTGGGTGACATGTCCTGAACACACCCCTTTTTTTACACACACAAACATACACACAGTTATGTGCAAAGTCTCTGGTACACACACATTGTCTTTCCTTAAAAAATTGCTTCCTGTGTGCAACTCTTTTACAATGCATATAATGTCATCTTTTATGTACTTATATTCTGTGTAAGCCTTTTAAAATTATCCTTAAGGTTTTAATGAATATTTATTGCTCAAATGATTAAATATACACTTGTGCCACTGTTAACAACTTTTATGAATCTTGCCATAATGCAGGTAAGAACATGGTGTAGAACAAATTAAGAACTTCATTAATGATCATGAGACAAATTTCTGAAATGGTCGATGCATCCATAGTTAGAAAAGCTTGGGCCTGTTGCTAAATTAACTAGTTCATGGCAATGCTAGAATGAATCTAAAACCTAATGATGGAACTATATACGTGTTTTAGTACAAATAGGACTCATTACATAAAATGGGACCTGTTGTAAATAACATGCATTAATGCACATTAGCATGACAATTATACAAGATGCTTGACTTTGCCACATTGGTTGGTAGAAATGGGTAGCCATACTCTTCTGCTTAGTCTAAATTGGTTCTTCAGGTCTACCCTGAAACCAGATAACCACATCCTGCAAGACAGCAGTAGATCCAAGCTCTGTGATGATATGGAATTTCCTGGAAGGGTCTGGTGGGAATACATTCATGATATTCATTAATGACCACTTGATGTCACTGTTGCATATGTCTGGCAATCAAAACCTTGACTCTTAAAGGAAACAATTTAGAAATAATATATTTGCGAAATTTGGAATTTTTTCAGGCATCTGATTTACTGCATAGGAAATAGAACCATGATGACATAATGTTACCGTTGCCTAATTCAATAGGAAATGTAAAACCTGCATCTTTGTGATAAATCATCAGCAAGGACCTTGGGTTATTATAAACAAACGACCATCACTATCCCTTACACGGTTCTCTATTCATAATAAATAAAAGCACAGCACTGTAATTTAAGCAAAGGTATATGCATGCCTCCTTGCTTTAATTCCTGAAGCTAAATCTCAAATATAGGCTGGCACTAATCACCAAAACCCGACTCCCCTAGTAATTCAAGTCTGCAGGCCTGCAGGTTAAAAAATAGGAACTATTGTATTTTCCAAGCACTACTGAAAGATCCAAAATTTGCAGAACAAGCCCTAATTTAATAATTCAACTAATTACTTATCCAGTCAACTTGCATTATTTAATCACAGACTAGTAATATAAGATATATCTTTTCACAACTTAGAATATTGTTGTGATAAGTCATCCCCCCTCCCTACCATGTATTATTTTTGTAAAGTATTTGTAATCTGCTATGTGTCACCTTTTTATTATAGAACCTTTTAAGTGTCTACATTTACTTGGTCTGCTATATACCAAGGCCACGTCTTTCATGTTAATTATTAAAAATTTAGATTTTTTTAATTTTCTGTTACAGTTCATGACATGCTCATAGCTCACTGTCTAAATGGCAAGCAAGAGGAACACAGTGGTACCTGTTTCCTAAAGGGCATATTTACTAAAGGTTAACGTGCGTTCATGCGCATTAATTGCTGCAATGTTCCATGGAAATGAATGGGCAGTAGCAGCACTTAACGCAAGTTAACTTTACTTAACATATGCTAACGTTTAGTAAACATGCCCCTTAGAGCGTTAAAAAGTTGATTTGATTTTAATGCTGTTACTTTTGAATGTAAACCACTTTGACTGTTAGACAAAGCTATTAATAAAAATCAATCAATAAATATTAATGCATTAATGCAGGTTTGGTGGCAATAAGGAGGAGGAGTGGCCTAGTGGTTGGGGCAAGGTACTTCAGGCCAGAAGGTCAGGGGTTCAAATCCCACTAGAGGACAGCAACCTTGGGCCAGAAGGACTGGGGTTTCTAGTCCCACAGGTGCTCCTTGTGGTCTTGGGCAAGTCACTTAACCCTCCATAGCCCATGTTCCCTGTAAAATAGTTATCTCCAAGTTATAATGCCCTGTTCAATGTAATTTCAGTTTGTTCAATGTAAACCACACTGATACAGAATAGCGCAGTATATAAGAGAATGTAAATAAATAAATGCACCTTGATTGATACTAACATGCTATAAACCATGTTCTTTTAATGTCCAAATATTAGGCACAATGCATGGAAAAATATAATCAGTTACATCACATGCAAATATATGTAAAAAAGCTCATTAATACATAAAATGCTTAAACAGCTGTGATAAACCTTTTGCCATGCGTTGGGCCCTGAAAATGAACCACAGTTCTGGAAGTATAAACTTACCCCCAGGAGCATAGATTCCCTAACACAGGCTCTAACGTTCCCAGGGACAGGCTTAAAGGGCTAGTATCTGAAAAATGAAAAAGGCTTCCCCATACCCCCTCCTGACATCAAACTAAAATGCCTTGGTCACTCAGCGGAACCATTTTCCTCTTGGCCCATGTGATAAGGCTCCCTCAAACCTCTTGTGAGCTTGTAAACCCAAGAACCCCCCCCCCCCTCCCAGCCATGAACCAGGGCTCAAACCAGCAAAAGGGTGCCCATCCAACATCTTATTGGGCTAGGTAGCCCTACCACATACCTAAAACGTCAAAGTCTATGACCCTGAATCTACTCCCTCCCCCCCCCAACCCTCACTTATCAGAAAAGTCCTGATTCCCATAGAAGGCATGAGCAATTCCTACTCACTCCAGTACTGGCACTGTCATGCTGGAAATGGTGACACCTGTGCTCTAGCAGTATCTTCATTAAGGATCAGCAAGTCAAATACAGGAGCTCTTCTTTAATTGGCAGGCTGACCCCTAGTGGTGAATTCTAATGTACCCTTTAGAGTCCGGTGTTATCACATGATGGCAATGGGTCTAAAATGACTAAGGAGAACTCCTCCCCTAGAAGGGAATTAGGTTTTTGTGGGTGAGTTGGGGTTTACTGGGAGTATGAAGCAAGGACCTTTTTCTAGATGTCAGCCCCCTTAAAAGATAGCAGGCCTGAGATAAAACCTGCAATTTCATGCTAATGTGGCCAGGAACACACAATGTTCCCAACGGCAGTAGTGCACAGTATTACCATAGGAGGTTTCTAGCCTGCAGTATGAAATGCCACAGGTTAGTGTTTCCAAGTATTAAAATGGTAATTATTTGCCGGCATTTAATAAATAGAGCCCAATGTACATTAATTTCTTGGCAATAAAGGTGCAAAGTAGTGAAAATTTGTAAGTTCATTTGCTTGTGCAGTTTTGAAGGAGAACATCTTTAATTTGAGGATGTAATGTCCTGCATGTAATATCTATCCCCCATGGCTCAACACATACACAACAGTATATATACCTGTTTGAGCAAAGGATCCCAGGTTCAAGTCCAGACTGAGGATTGTGCATTGACCACTAGGAAGCAATGGGTAGTGGTAGCTGGTGACCCTTTCCTGAGGGGTACTGAGGCATCAATCTGCTGTCCAGAGAGGTATGCTGTCTGCCAGGTGTTAAAATCCAAGATGTTACAGAGAGTTTATTGAGACTCCTCAAGTCTACTGTCTATTACCTGATGTTGCTCATCCATGTCTGCACAAATAATACCACCAGGTATCCTTCTGAGCTTATCAAGAGTGACTTCATGGCTCTTGGACAGAGGGTGAAGCAAATAGGGGTGGTGTTCTCTTCAATGCTCCCTGTAAAAGCCAGGGCAGAGAAGCTTGCATCCTGGAGATAAATGTGTGGATGGTGTCATGGAGAATGTTTTGCCTTGTACTGTGCCTTGTAAGGTGCCTTATGAGGCGCCTTGTAACGTGCGTTAGTTTGTAACTTGCGTTAGCTGATACGGCTTGCTGTAACGATGCACCACCCACGCCTTTATATGGGAATCTGTACCTTTACCGGGGAACCTAACGCGAGTGACATTACCGCAGTTTAGTAAACATACCCCTAAGTCTTTGAACTGTCCGAGAGAGCTCTTTGAAATTGTCAAGTCCCTAACACACACCCCAAATAATGAAACAAGCAACCCCGTAATAAAGCCCCAAACATTTGCTGACCATTATTCAGAAAAACAAAAAATGATAACCATAGATGCACTCAAAGACCTGGGCTATTTGCAACTAATCAATGAACCTACTCACACAAATGGAAACATGCTGGACCTGATCTTCGCCCCCCTACCTGCCCACAGCTCCACCCCCCCCCCCCCACCTACCTACACCGCAGTACCTTGGTCCGACCATAAGCTAATCTTATTTCAAATCCCCTGAGATTCCCGGCCCAGGAAACCCCCTGGAAACATGTCAAAACCCATAAGTCTACCCCCACGAAGGTTCCAACCTTTTAACAAGGAATCCATCTTACACAACACACAGCCCCTCTTCAGCATAATGACAACCAGCCTAGATGCACTAGTCTCCAGCTGGAATGACAGCCTGAGTTCCATCGCCTTATGTACAGCCCACAAGAAAGTCCCGAAGAAAAAAGCTCCCGCCCCATGGTACTCCGATGATCTACTGACCTCTCTCATCAAACTTAGAAAACTCGAAAGGCGATGGAGACGCTCACGATCTACAGAGAACCAGGTAGCCTATAACCTCCAGCTATCCATACACCGCAATGCGATAACTGAGAAAATGAGACAAGCGCACACAGACACCCTCATGCGCTCACTACGAAAACCACACGACCTATTTAACCTCGTCAAGAACCTAACGAAAGAACCAGGTTCTGAACAAACACCCGAGATTCACGCCCAAGACTACGCTGACTTCCTGCAATCAAAACTATGCCAGACAGACAAGACTGGCCCACCCTCTTGCACTGTGGACCCACCAAAAGCAGCGACATTAGCAATGTTCACCATCCCATCCAATGAGCAAATCATCGACACAATCTCTACAATCAACACCACTACCGCTCAGACTGACCCCTGTCCTGCCTTCTGGATAAGGGAACCACGGACAGAATTTAGTCCATTCATAGCTAGACGTCTTGACGCATCTTTCACATCAGGCTATTTCCCACTGAATCTCAAGCACACATCCATCAGACCCCTGCTAAAGAGCAACAAATTGGACCCCCAGAAAGTAGAATCATACAGACCAATTGCCAGCATTCCACTACTAGCAAAGATAATCGAAAAAGAAGTCCTTTACCAGATTCAACAACACATCAACAATACCTCTCTGTTAGACCACTGCCAACACGGATTCAGAGAATCCCATGGTGTGGAGACGCTACTTACCACCCTCTTCAACAATATACTTTATACAATTGATAACATCCGTCAGGGAGTTGCCCTGATATTCCTGGATATAGCTGCAGCGTTCGACTCAGTATGCCACGAAACCCTCCTGAGCCGGCTCAAAGAGAAGGGCATCTGTGACCTAGCACTAACCTGGTGTAAGTCGTACCTGTCCAATAGATGGCAACACGTGCAGACAGGGTCCTCCACCTCCAAACCGTTCCACCAGAAACAGGGCGTTCTGCAAGGCTCCTCCCTCTCAGCCTTGATGTTCAACATCTATATGCAGCCAATTTGTGACCTCATAAGATCATTCAACGTCGAATGCATGATTTATGCTGATGACGTTCTCATGTACATGCCATTCCAGACTGACCAAATTGACCTCACACCTCTAACTAACTGTTTTAGCTCAGTGGAAAAATGGCTTCTAAACCAGAATCTTCGAATACAACACAAAAAGACTGAAGTACTGTTCATCTCCCGAAACCCCAACTTTTCCCCTCCTGCCTGCCTAAAAACTGGAAAAATCGAACTGCAAACAAAACCTTCAATCTGCTACCTGGGTGTCACATTGGATCAAAGACTGGATATGAAGACACACGTGAGCAACATGGTAAAATTAGATCAAGGCACTCAAACATCTTCGCCCTCTCCTGCAACCAGTTGATTTCAGAACAATCTTCCAAGCTCTAACCATCCCACATCTCGACTACGCCAACGCTATCCTGCAAGGACTCCCACAATCCAACCTGAGCCCACTCCAGCTCGCCATGAACGCTGTGGCCAGAGTCCTACATAGCGCCTCCAGGAGAGACCATATAACACCCATCCTCAAAAGTCTCCACTGGCTCCCAATCCACAGCAGAATCACCTTCAAGACCCTACTACTAACATTCAAGACCATCAATGGACTCGCCCCCTCCTCTCTCGCGGACCTCACTCACATTACACCCCCAAATAGAGCTAGACGATCTACTGCTATAAACACTTTGGTAATCCCCAAAGCAATGACCCACAGTGCTCAGACAACCATAAACAGGGCTTTCAGTTTCTGTGCTCCCAGATGCTGGAACGCTCTTCCACCCGATATCCGAGCAATCCCGGATCTAACTAAATTCAGGAGAGAATTGAAACACTATCTCTTCCTCAAATGCTACCCGGAGGAATGTACACCAACCCCACCACTCGCAACATAGCCCGACCTCACGCATCCCCTCCTCATGTATTTGTATATAAGTGTGAATATCATTCTGTTATTACGAATGTAAATAGTAATACTGTAATTACAAATGTAAATAGTTAATACTATTACCCAAGTTGAGCTACCTGTTATATGTAATACGGTGTTAACCCCCACCGTAAAATACCTCATGTTCTTTGTAAACCGCACTGATGTTGAAGAGCGCGGTATATAAGCGATTTAAATAAAATAAAATGACTGCATTTAGCATGAAATGCAGATGTGAATTAATGTGAAGTTACTTATTTGTTAAATACATTCAGTATGTGACGTCCTTTCATGACGTCATCGTGTGTATTGTTTGTAATGTCGGAGTAAAACTGTAAACAGTGATTGAGATGCGCCACCTAGCGGGAACATGAATTTATAGCTAGAAGCCCCAAAGTAGTCAATTGACGCATCCAAGACAATTGAGTTCGTCAGTTGGCATACTTTGGGGCTTCTAGGTATAAATTCATGTTCCCGCTAGGTGGTGCATCTGTCATTAATTTTCGATGCACATATTTGAACATCTTGACCTTGCTAACAAAGTCATGGAACTGACTGACATGGTTCTAGCAGTGGCGCTGGTATACAACTTCGAAGATGCATTTGCGTCAATTGACTTTGGGGCTTCTAGTGTTAAACTACCGATAGCTTAGCCCTCAGAATCACTGATGCACACAAGCCCTCACAGCACGACAAGCGACAAACCAAGTGAGGGGTGTCATTATAGTAACTGTGAATATTATTTTAGATCACATTCTGGTGCCTCTAAGTTAAGATTGACTAAAAGCTTGAACAAATACAGTAATAATCTTTTTAAATACTTTCCTAAAGCAGCTGTGTTTGTGTCTCCATATGGTTCAAGGACTGTCAGTGCAATGACTGGTCAGAAAAATAAATTGTGAGGGAACACAAAATAGGGGGTTAAAACTCTTACGCAGCTGTAAATGAAAGCTTATGGTGCCAAGTGCAAGATCACAGCTCCTGTTTCAACTGGGTTATAATCTTGAAAATACACAAGGAAGTATCTACTGATGCTACTGTTAACAGCAAGAACAAAATACATATTTTTATACTTATGTCTTCAAAATATTCTTGGCTGACATCTAGATTTTCAAAACATTCTTCCTCCTTCAAGCATTTTTCATACAAATACATCTGGGAATATAAACACACACTGGGCTCATAGTCTAGAAACCTAGAACTGAAATCTCACATCACCATAGAAATTCCCAATTAAAAATAGTTTTAATGTTTCATCCAAAGACTATCCCAAAGCACTTCATGTATGAAGGAGCAAAATAAACATGAGGCCACTTGCACTCTAAGCCAAAAACTGCAATGTGCAAAAGATAAATAAGAGAAAAAAATGATAAAGGCCATTAACAAGAGCAATTCCTAGGCTCTAATGCTGGTCCCTGGAGTGGAGGCATAGCCTAGTGGTTAGAACACTGGCTCAATGACCAAACAACCAGGATTCAATTCCCACTAGCACTCCTTGTGGCTTTGGGCAAGTCCCTTAACTCTCCATTGCCTCAGAAGAAAGGCCTGGCAATCTACCTCCAGTGACACTGCCAAGAAAGCCCAGGAGCTTCTGGGTCACCAGGAGTCAGGACTGACTCAAAGGCACACATTGCATTGCAATGCTGGTCCCTATGGTCTGGTCAACAGATCTACCTACTGAAACTCTTCTTTCTTTTCTTCCCCACTCATGGTAAGACACAAGTTTTCCTGTTCATTCTTTTGCAAGACCTCTGATTCTCTGTCACAGCTTTGGGAATTGTGCATCTCTGGATGTTGTGTAGTACAAAAGGAGGTGGATTTTGCTTATTTCTCATGGTGTTGCATGCAGAGACTAGCTTCTTGGGGTTTCAGCTCAGCCACACAACAGGGCCTGCCCTGATCAGCATCGGGGAGTGGAAAGGGAGAGATCGCTCCTCCCCCACCGGCTCCCTAAGGCCAATCGGGCCTGTGCACCAGACTTTTAAATTAAGAAGCGCCTCTAACAAAGCAACAGCTCAGCCACACACCGGGGCCTGCCCTGATCAGCATCAGGGAGTGGAAAGGGAGAGATCGCTCCTCCCCAACCGGCTCCCTAAGGCCAATCGGGCCTGTGCACTTTTAAATTAAGAAGTGCCCCTAACAAAGCAGCAGCTCAACCACACACTGAGGCCTGCCCTGATCAGTGTCGGGGAGTGGAAAGGGAGAGATCGCTCCTCCCCCACCAGCTCCCTAAGGCCAGTCGGGCCTGTGCACCAGACTTTTAAATTAAGAAGCGCCCCTTGGCATGCCTATGCCTGAGGGCCTCGCCAGAGGGCCCTTTGGCATGGCCCTTAGGCGCGGGCCCAAAGGCAACCTTGGCGCGATCCGACAAACCCATCACCAGCAGAACACCTGTGAAGCGTCAAGGAGTAGAACAGGAACAAACGCTCTTCTACATCTCGGCTCCTGAACCCCAACCAGCACCCATACGAGGTAAGCACCCACCACTGCTACTCAAAGCCCATTGACTCCATTGCTACCCATTGCTGCACAGGCCATAGACTCCATGCTACCTTGTTTGTAAATCTATGTTTCATAGCGTGTAATTCCTATTACCCCATTCCTTGCAATTAACTTTGCTACACAGGCTGTAGACTCCTTGCTACCTATTGCTTGTATTTTGCTTGCATTGCATAGAGTGTAATACCCACTACCTCAGTGCTTGTACCTCACCATATTTTGCTTGTATTGCATAGCGTATAATCCCCATTCGCTGCATACCCCACTACTCCTCTTTTATGGCCCCACATCACATTGTCCTTCTCTTCCTCATACTCCCCAACTGCCTCCCCTCTTACCACCACCCTCATTCCTCTCCCCCTATTCCCCCTCTTCCTTCCTCACCTCTCCCTCCATCCTGACCTCTAACCTAGCATCTGCTCTTGAGCTTCATCAAACCCTCCCCCGCATTCAACCAGCCCCTCTCTCTTTAAGGCAACCTCACCCTTGTTTCCGCCGTACAGCCTCCTCTTTACCCAGCTCTCTACTACTCCTTCTTCTTCTCTCATCAGGTAATATCCACCCCAACCCTGCCCCCCCTGTTTTCTTTCTCACTCTAAGAAATGTTCCTCATGTAACTTTTCTAATCGCATCCATATCCCTCTCCTTTCCCCTTCCACTATCCCTCCCTCATGCGCCACTCACTCATCCAAAGACACCAACCCTAATCCTAGCCCCTTTAGAATTCTGTCTCTCTCTAAGAACAGATCCCCTTTTAATCTCCCTCCCTCATGTGCCTCACGGAAGGCACACTCATCCAGAGATGCTCACCGTTACCCTTGCCCCTCAAGATCTCTATCTTACTCCAGAAAGAAATCCTAACGTAACTTTTCCAACCTCATCCATATCCCCCTCCTTTCCCCTTCCACTCTCCTGTTCTCATGTGCCTTATGGAACGCACAATCAGTCTCTAATAAACTTGCTTTTACCCATGATCTTTCTATCTCTAATGCTCTACATCTTCTTGCCCTAACTGAGACCTGGCTCCTCCCAGATGATACTGCATCTACTGCTGCTCTCTGTCACGGGGGCTACCAGTTCTCCCATACGCCTCGTTCCACTGGCTGTGGTGGTTGTGTTGGGCTTCTACTTTCTCCCTCTTGCCAATTCCAAACCCTCATGCTGCCTCAGTCTCACTCCTTTCTCTCTTTTGAAGCCCACTCCATTTGCCTCTCCACTCCTCTTCCTCTCCGAGTAGCTGTTATCTATCGCCCACCCAACAAATCCGTATCTACCTTCCTTACCGACTTCGACTTCTGGCTTTCCATCTTTCTGGATCCCTCTTCCCCCTCTCCTATTCTTGGCGATTTCAACATTCACGTCGATAACCCCTCTGATCCCCATGCTTTAAAGCTCCTTGCCCTCACCTCCTCATTTGACCTCCAACTTTGTTCCACTGCCCCCACCCACCAGCATGGCCACTGCCTTGACCTGATACTTTTCTCTAATTCCTCTCCCTCGAACTTCCGTAACTCATTCCTTCCCTCATCTGACCATCACCTTTTAAGCTTTAATCTTCAGCGTCCACCATCTCAACCTCGCCCTGTCACCTCCGACCTATTTAGAAACCTTCATAATATTGATTCCTTGACTCTCTCCTCCACCATTTCTCCATCTCTTCCCTCCATTATGTCCTCCAAGTCTGTCGACGAGGCAATAACCTCCTATAATGCTGCACTATCCTCGGCTCTGGACACCCTTGCCCCACCTACCCCACGTCCTGTCAGATGTTCTGCACCCCAGCCCTGGCTTTTATTCACAACTCGCTATTTACACATCTGTGCCCATTCTGCCCATGGATCAAATCCCGCTCCCCGGAAGACCTTATACACTTCAAATTCATCCTTGCCTCATTCCAGTCAGCCATAGCACTTGCTAAACAAGAATACTACATCCACCTGACCAACTCTCTTGCCTCCGATCCACGCCGCCTCTTTAATACCCTCAATTCTCTCCTCAAGGTGCCCCCACCCCTCATCCCGCCCTCCCTGTCTGCCCAAACCCTGGTTGATTACTTCCATGACAAAATACACAAGATTACCCTCCAATTCCCTACTTCCTCATCTACCTCGCCTCCTCCCCAGTTCTCCCCCCCCATCCATACTTCCTCTGCTACTCTCTCCTCCTTCCCTATGATCTCTGATGAGGAAACCACATTCCTTCTTTCTTCCTCCAAACCCACCACCTGTTCCTCTGATCCTATCCCCACCCATCTCCTAAACCCCATCTCCCCCACCATTGTCCCTTCCATCTCTCTTATTCTCAACCTTTCACTCTCCACTGCAACTGTCCCCGCAGACTTCAAGCACGCCATGGTCACACCTCTTCTCAAGAAACCCTCACTCGATCTCACCTGTCCCTCTAACTACCGACCCATCTCCCTCCTTCCCTTCATATCTAAACTACTTGAACGAGCAGTCCACCGCTGCTGCCTTGACTTCCTCACCTCTCAGGCCCTCCTGGACCCTTTACAATCCGGCTTCCATCCCTTACACTCCACTGAAACGGCTCTTACAAAAGTCTCCAGTAATTTGTTCCTGGCTAAATCTAAGGGCCTCTACTCCGTCCTCATCCTTCTCGACCTCTCTGCTGCCTTTGACACTGTTGACCACAATCTTCTCCTCGCCACCCTCTCCTCGCTTGGTTTCAAGGGCTCCGTACTTTCCTGTTTCTCCTCCTACCTCTCCCATCGCTCCTTTAGTGTATGCTCTGGCAGTTCCTCCTCCTCTCCCACCCTGCTCCATGTTGGTGTACCCCAGGGATCCGTCCTGGGTCCGCTCCTTTTCTCTCTCTATACCCATTCCCCTGGTACGCTTATCTCCTCCCATGGCTTTCAATACCATCTCTATGCTGATGACTCCCAAATCTACCTCTCTATGCCTAATATCTCTCCAGCAATCCAGACCAAGATCTCTGCCTGCCTTTCTGACAATGCTGCCTGGATGTCTCACCGTCACTTGAAACTGAACTCCTTATCTTTCCCCCCAATTCCTCCCTTCCTCTCCCTCCCTTCTCAGTCTTCGTGGATGGCTCTACAATCCTTCTGGTTTCCTCAGGCCACAACCTGGGAGTTATCTTTGACTCCTCTCTCTCCTTTTCCACACATTTCCAACATGTAGCTAAGACCTGCTGCTTCTTTCTCTCCAACATTAGCAAAATCCACCCCTTCCTTTCTGAAAACACTACTAAAACCCTTGTCCACTCCTTAATCTCCTCTCGCCTCGACTACTGCAACCTTCTCCTTATTGGTCTCTCTGTGAGCCACCTCTTTCCCCTTCAGTCTATTCAAAATTATGCTGCTCGACTAATCTTTAGCCAGCCTCGCCATACCCACATTACTCCTCTTCTCAAGTCGCTTCACTGGCTCCCTATCCAATTCTGCATCCAATTCAAACTTCTCCTCCTGACCTATAAATGCATTCACTCTATAGCCCCTCATTACCTTTCATCTCTCATCTCTCTCTACATCCCCTCTTGGGAACTTCACTCTTCTAACAAATTATTTCTATCTAGAGTAGACCCTCCACTTGCACCGCTAACTCCCAACTTTGCTCCGTTCACCTTGCTGCACCGTATGCCTGGAACAACCTACCTGTGTCTATACCCCAGGCACCCTCCCTGGTCCTCTTCAAGTTCAGGTTGAAAACCCACCTCTTCACTGTCGCTTTCAGATCCTGACTTCTACCCTTTGTCCTAACCAGACTCCCGTCTTTTATCATGTCTAAAACTGTAAATGCCATACTTGTTTTGCCCGAATTGTAATTGCCATACTTTGTTTTACCCCATACTTTGCTTTATCCTGAATTAACTATTGCTCTGTGTCACCATAATTGTTTTCCCAATCTGTCTATTGTTCTGTGTTGTCTTGACTAGATTGTAAGCTCTGACGAGCAGGGACTGTCTTTTTGCTTATATTTCTGTACAGCGCTGCGTGCATAGTGCTATATAAATGCTAAATAGTAGTAGTAGTAGTAGTTTCAGTTTTTATCTGCACATTTTTATTGCAAGTATGTGGTCCCTGATTGCCTATTGGCAGGTTCTGCATGTTTTGTGTGGGTGACCACTGTGAGGGATTCTGCTAGCGTGCAGTTCTGTATGGCGGTCAGTAGCAGGCCTGGGAGGGAGCATATGAGGAAACCTGAGGACAGGTCTGAGACTTATGTAAGACAGGAGTGCCGGTCAACACCAACATTTGAGCCAGTTCCTTGTCGAGAAAATGATACTTTGGCCAGATAACACCCACCCCCCACTTTCATGCATAAGGCCGAAAACACAGCGTTCACAATGTAACTAATATCATCCAAAAGGCAGCAGTATAAACGGCCACAGATTACTGATACCAGTAATATAAAAAAAGAAAGCTCATACTTTACATGCTCTGCAGTGACTGAATGCGAGAGCAAAGAGCTGGGAAATACAATTAACTGAAACCACAATACCGACTGTTGATCATGTCGTTTTCCCATAATAAGAGGCTGAAGAATCACCCTGGTAGTCCTCATAGGAGGGGGCAGTGTAAGCAGCATTTCACTCTTTTGACCCCATCGTTGGAATTCAAAAAGGGGGATGGGGAGCTAGATGCCATTTTGTGAGTGCATCAGAGGAGAGAAGGAGAAGCAGAAGCAGGAGAACATTCCCATCTTGGCACAGCACCACTGCTTTCACTGAAAGCCCCAGGTTGCATTACACAGCGTAGGCCTCAGCGACAACTAGGACCCCAAAGCCTGCTTGCAGAGAAGCAGGAATAAAGACAGTCATGGCTGCAGGAGAGAAGAAGGTGAACGAAGCTTTGGTGGACAATAAAGGAACTACCAGAAGTGAAAAAGAGCAACCCGACCTGAGTAACTGCAGGTATCCATGGCATCGTCTTCTTCCTCTTGCCTCCCACCTTGGTGCACATGATTGGGAGGCTGAAGCAGTGAGGTACCATCAATCCTGTGGTTGGAGAAGGGCCAGGGGGATGCTCAGGCTGGAGATAGCTGGTGAATGCTGCTAGTGAAATCCTGACAGCTGGAATAATAGCAGCATTGTGCAGGAAAGCTAGAGCATGTTTCAACCGCACATGTGCAAGCTGGTACACAGCATTCTGGGTAGACAAAAGAAGGTGTCGGTATGGTGCACTGGGGTTAGGGTTGCCAACTTTTTCACCGAGAAAAATCCAACACCTGTGGCTCGCCATGCTCCACCCATTCTCCGCCCCTAGTCCCACCCCCGCCCCGCCCCGCCCCAAGCCCCACCCATGCTGCACCCCAACCCCACCCACAAACATTACCGAGGATAAGTGTAGGCTAACTCCCTTGGTCAGATAATAATTAAACTGGGAACCCCAAAAGCCAAACATGAAATGTACAACACTGGAGAAATAAAACTATAAAGTAATTTCCTCTTGCACTAAACAAAAACGCAAAGATGTTAGCAATACACACTTCCCAGACCAGACACATTCCAGTTAATAAATTCAAAATAAAAAGTATTTTTCTACCTTCTGTTTGGGCATTTTATTTTTCAGTTGCAATTGCTCCAGTCTTCTGGTTTCTTCGTGTCTTCTGCGAGCTATCCATTTGTCCTTTCTTCTCTTTTAGATGTTTTCCATTCTCTCTCTTTATCTGCTTTAACATACTGATTGTTTCCCTTTTGCTCTTTTCCCCCATTTCTTTCCTTATTCCTTTATCATCCACTCAAAGTTTACCCTTCCATTCTCAATCCCCTCTTACTCTCCCAATACCCGGTCCATCGTAGACTTTTCTTCCACACAAAATATCTTTTCCCCTCTCCGTTCTCATTCCCCGTCCCTTCTAGTCCTCCCCCAAAATCAGCTCCCTTATAGTTCTAGATCCACCCAGTATCCGCTCCCTTCTAGTCCCATTCTCCCATGCCCCCACATCAGCCCATTTCCAGTCCTATTCTAGCCCATCACCCATTTGCAGTCCAAGCTCCTCCATCAGCCCATTTCTAGTCCTATTCCAACTCCTCATCAGCCATTTCCAGTCCTAGCCCCACATATGCTCTTTTCCAGTTCCATTCCAGCCCCCCACTTTCCACTCCAAGCTCCACTCCAAGCTCCCCCATCAGCCAATTTTAATCCTAGCCCCCTCATCAGCCCACTTCCAATCCTATTCCAGCCCCATCAACCCATTTCCAGTCCTATTCCAGCTCTTCATCAGCCCATTTCCAGTGCTAGCCTTCCCATCACAGGCCATTTCCAGTCAAAATCCCCCCATCACAGCCTCTTTCCAGTCCTATCCCCTCCCCCCCATCACAGCCCATTTCCAGTCCTAGGCCCTCCCACCATCACAGCCCATTTGCAGTCCTAGTCTCCCCCATCACAGCCCATTTGCAGTCCTAGCCCCCCCCCCACATCGCAGCCCATTTCCAGCAAGTTCCCCCACCATAGCCCATTTCCAGTGCAGGCACCCCTCCATCACAACCCATTTCCAGTCCAAGTTCCCCCCGCCATAGCCCATTTCCAGTCTAGGCCCCCCCATCACAGCCCATTTGTAGTCCTAGCCTGTTTGTGCGAAGCCGCGATTGCTGGGACTCCTGGGAGAGGTTAAAGGCAATGCCCTTTAACCTTTCCCAGCATTCGCGGCTTCACATAAACAGCCGCCAGCGTGAGGGAAAAAGATCTTCACGCTGGCGGTTGTACAGAGGGAGCTGGGGCCTCGTGCGGGCTTCCTCGGCTCCCTCCCCCGCGGACTTCGGGAGTCGGGAGAAAAGCCGTTTTTTTGCTCTGGCCGCTCCCGATCTTGCGGCCAGAGCAAAAAAATAGCTTTTCAAGGACCGGTTTTACATCTGTGCCGGCAGCCTGCCTGGCCATGGAAAAACCGGCCAGGCTGGTGAAAACCGACCGGTTGGCAACCCTAACTGGGGTGCACTGGCACAAAAAAGCCCTGCATTCCATGATCAATAAACAGTATGAAGGTCAGCATCAAAAACAATTTATTAAGAAAAGTATCAGAACAATAAGGATGAAAGGTTATGTACTGCATAGTAATTAGACAAATTAGAATTACAGACCAAAGATACCAATTTTTAAAAAGGGTTCCAGGGGTGATCCGGGAAACTACAGACCGGTGAGCCTGACATCAGTACCAGGAAAAATGGTAGAAACCATCATAAAGAATAAAATTACTCAGCATGTAGATAGTCATAACCTAATGGGAGACAGCCAACATGGCTTTAGACAAGGAAGATCTTGTCTTACTAATCTGTTATGTTTCTTTGAAGGAGTGAATAATCAGGTGGACAAAGGTGAGTCGGTTGATATTGTGTATCTGGACTTTCAGAAAGCCTTTGACAAGGTTCCTCATCAGAGACTTTTGGCAAAACTAAAGAGTCATGGGATAGGAGGCAGTGTACTATTGTGGATCAGGAACTGGTTAAAAGATAGAAAGCAGAGGGTAGGGCTAAATGGCCAATTTTCCCAATGGAGAAAGGTGAATAGTGGTGTACCCCAGGGATCTGTGCTGGGTCCGCTGCTTTTTGACATATTCATAAATGACCTGGAAAGTGGAATAACGAGTGAGGTTATCAAATTTGCAGATGACACAAAACTATTTAAAGTTGTTAAAAACCCAAGAGGATTGTGGAAAATTGCAAGAGGATCTTGATAAATTGGAAGACTGGGCATCAAAATGGCAGATGAAATTTAATGTGGACAAGTGCAAGGTTATGCACCTAGGGAAGAACAACCCAAACTATGGTTACACGATGCAAGGTTCCACATTAGGAACCACCACCCAGGAAAAAGATTTAGGCGTCATTGTGGATACCATGTTAAAACCCTAAGCCCAGTGTGCAGCGGCGGCCAAGAGAGCAAATAGAATGCTAGGTATGATAAGGAAAGGAATGGAAAATAAAACAAAAGATATTATAATGCCTCTATATCGTTCCATGGTGAGACCGCACCTTGAATATTATGTGCAATTCTGGTCGCCGTATCTTAAAAAGGATATAGCGATATTAGAAAAGGTTCAGAGAAGAGCCACCAAAATGGTAAAGGGGATGGAAGGATACTCCTATGAAGAAAGGCTAAAAAGGTTTGGGCTCTTTAACCTGGAAAAGAGACGGCTGAGGGGAGATATGATAGAAGTCTATAAATTAATGAACGGAGTGGAACGGGTAAACGTAGATCGATTGTTTACCTTATCAGAATATAGAAAGACTAGGGGACATGCAATGAATCTACAGGGTAAACTATTTAAGACTAATAAAAGAAAATATTTTTTCACTCAACGTGTAATCAAACTCTGGAATTTGTTACCGGAGGATGTAGTAAAGGCTGTTAGTGTAGCTGGGTTTAAAAATGGTTTGGACAAGTTCCTGGAGGAAAGGTCCATAAACCATTATTAAGAAGGGACCCAGGATATCAATGCTTGAACCAATAGAAGCATTGTGGAACCTGTGTCTTTTGGGGAAACTGCTAGGTACGTATGACCTAGATTGGCCACTGTTGGAAACAGAATACTGGGCTTGATGGACCTTGGTCTGACCCATTATGGCATATCTTATGTTCTTATGTTCTTATATATGGACATAGTACAGTGAATTAATATGAAAAAGTCTTACAGCATAATACAGTAAATTCAAAGTGCACAACATCTCTTTTGCCAAACATGACATGGTTCACAACCTGTCTTTGAGTAGTAGATAGGATGTTTTCAGAAGAGAAGCAAAATGATGCACTGCTTATTTTTATTAGTATTTAGCTTACACCTTTCCAGGAGAAGACCAAGGAAAGCTATATTATGCATTTCCCTGTCCCCAAAGGGCTCATGATCTAAATTTGTAGCTGAGGCAATAGAGGACTAAGTGACTTGCCCAAGGCCACAAGGAGCATTAGGGGAATTTGAACCTCAGCCCTATCCAGTTTGAGAAGGCTGCCCTAACCACCAGACTATGCCTCCACTCTATTTGATAGACTACTCTGTGAATAAAGAAAAGATGAAGAAACTATTCAGTTATTTTATTTATTTTATTTATTTAGTAACACTTTTATACCGCTACTTCCAGCGATCAGAAGCGGTTTGATTACATCTTTGGGAATTTGTCAAAAATCAAGACAGAAGAAATTGGGGCATATATACAATAGTTCAGAGGTAGATCACAGCACACAGAATATAGTCTCGAGATTGGCCTAGACATATTTACATAATTTTACAAAAGGGATTCTACTTAAACATATTTACATTTTTACATATAACTGTTCACTTCATCCTTTATCTCTTTGGGATTTTCTACTGGTTGTAGTGACAGTGAAATAGATGCGTTTTTAATTTCTTCCTGAAATCAACTATGTCTTTAATTGCTCACAGCTCATATGGCAGTTGGTTCCATAAGGTTGGGGCATAGAATGAAAATGCTCTGCAGCTAGTACTGGCTTTTGCCTGTCTGATGATGTTTGGAACTTGTAGCGTGTCTGAGTTGATAGTTCTCCTGTCTCTGGTGTTAGGTTGCTTGCAGATAAGGGTCGAAAGGAATGATGGGGCTAGGTTATGAATGAGTTTGAACGTTGTTACCAATGTTTTATATTGTATCCTGGCAGCAATGGGTAGCCAGTGTAGCTCGATCAATACGGGTGTAATGTGTTCAGTTATGCTTGATCGCATGATGATCCTCGCCGCCACATTTTGTGCCAATTGCAAGATATTGGTGGTTTTCTTTGGCAGACCCTGTAGGATGGTGTTACAGTAGTCTAAGTGAGGCATGATGAGTGCTTGCGCAACAGACCGGAAATCACATGGTTCAAGTATATTCCGCAGGGGTCGTAACATGAAAAATGGCCTTGTTGGTGTTGCTCAGGTGTTTTTCCATCTTTAGTTATGTCTTTATTCTGTATATACACTTTGGGGTATGTTTACTATATCCCGCTCCTTATATGGCATCCCGCTAGTGTGCGGGATGCCATATAAGGAGTGGGCGTTTCAGTCTGAAAAAAGCAAACTGGGATTAATCATGCGCTAATGTGCGCTGTGCGCTCATGTGCGCCGCACACATTAGCGCATGAGAAACTTGCGCGGAAGCATAAGTGGCGCGCTGATGTGTAAGCACAGGAGCAGAGCCATAGTACAATGGTTAAGACACTGACCGATTGTGCAGGGATCATGGGTTCAATCCCCCACTGTGCCCAATGAAGAAGGCTGGCTGAGTCATTACCTCTTATAGGTAATGATGCAGTCTGAGACATATTAATTTTATTTTAATTACTGCTACAAGCAAACGCACTCTGAAAGCACTGTAACATAAGGCGCTCCATAAGGTACCCCAGAGGGCACATTTTAGAGTGCACTGTCTGCCAAGGCACCCTAGAATTTTGCTTATAGGCGCTTTATAGGGTGCCGTATGAGGCACCGCAAGGTCACAGCACTGTTTTTGATGGCAGCACTGTGCAGTGTAACGAATGAAAATCATAAGTAGGTGCGCTGACATGCAAGGAGGAGCAGCAGTGTAGCACAATGGTTAAGACATTGACAGATGATTCAGGAGTCATGGGTTCAATCCCTCACTGTGTCTAATGAAGAAGGCTGGCTGAGGCATTACCTGTTATAGGTAATATTGCTTTAGGAGGCATTTTATTTTTATTTTAATTAGTGCTGCCAGCAAACACACGGTCAAAGTATTGTAACATAAGGTGCTGCATAAGGCGCCTCATAAGGTACCCCAGAGGGCACATTATAAAGTGCAGTGTCCGCCACGGAACCCTATAATGTCCCCTATAGGGCACCCTATAAGTCGCTCCACAGGAGAACGTATAGTGCACCTTATATGGAAGGTAACCATAAGGTGCCCTATAGGGCGCCCTATAAAGCGCCCTCTGAGGCACCTTATGGGTACAGTACACTGAGGATGTTTTTGCTGGCAGCAATAATGTACATTAAAAAGAGATAATGCTTTGGGCATCCCTATCAAGCAACCCCACTGTGGGTTTGAACCCATGACCTCTGATTCCACAGGCAGTGAAGTAAGAAGTGGGCTACAGCTCTATAGCTGTTAGCAAGTCCCTAGCTGGTTGCAGAGAGACTGCACGTCACCACACAGACAGTCTGCTGTGGTCACCAGGATAGGGTTAGCCCACCCGTACCCATGATGCACTGCACATACAAATCAGCTGTCTACAGATGAACACAAGATGGGGTATGCACCCCCACAGCACCTCGGCCTGGTAGGGGGAACTGACCATGTGTGGTACTGGCACAGAGTAGCTACACAACGTCACATTGTGTGGGTACTGTGCTCACCCTGAGTGTGCGGTGGGGCGCCCAGCACCAGGTCCACAGCACCTTCCATGGCAGAAATAGGCCATGCTGCAGGTCCCCAGCAGTGCTAATGGGTGAGATAGGTAGTTTCTAAAGACACACTTTGGATATATCTGTATGTCTCAGTCAGGTGTAGGCCCTATGGACCCCCTAGGAGAATTATGTACCACCACCACCACCCTCCTCCAGGGCTGAGGGTGGTAAACAGGGTCTCCCATTAACAGATCCACATTCTACCTCCCTGCAATGGTGGCAGTAGAGGGGACCATCACCCCAGTCCCTCTCAGGATCAAACACCCTACAGGGCAGGCAATGCAGAGCAGTACATACCCGTACAGCATGAGCAGACAGACAGCAGGTCTGGAAATGCTCAGCTGCCCCCCCACCATTATCTGACATTCTCCAGCAGCAAGCCTCCAGCCGCTGCACCCTGCACGGTGTTCCAGCAAGACACATACCAGCTACAAACAGTCTGCTAGCTAGTTCATAGTGCATGTTCCTGGTGGAAATGCATGCACCCAGAACTGGGATGGCAGCACACACAAGAAGCAGATAAGTCATTGACTGGCCCCCAAAAGTAAACCCATAAATATCACATGACAAAAATACTATATAGCACTATGGGGGTGCCTAGCCATGCTGTCGTCACTGCACAGTCAGGGTGAGAGTGATCTCCCAGCAGGACATACTGAGGTCACCCTGTCTGTGTAGGTGGTGGCCGGGCACTACAATGTCCCAGCCATTGCCCTATGCCCTGTGCAGATGCATCCTGGCCAGGCCACCCTGTCCAGGCTATATCCATGGTACGTTGCTCCTCATTATGCACATTGGCAGGCCAATACTGGCAACAGTGCTGGCAGTGTGGTCTATGGAGGGTGTTTGCAGCCACCACACACTGGATAGACAGACACACACTCCCACATCTATGCCAGCATTGTGCTACTATAGAGGAGTCTAGCAGCCCTGGCCACCACACCAGTCCTGGGCACAGTACAGGCATGGATATGGTACGCAATACTGTTGGGGGTCACTCCCCAGGGTGGTAAACACTGTCAGAGACCAGACCTGAAGCACACACCACAGACATCAGAAAGATTGTTATGATGGAGCTCAATCAGCAAACTGTGCTTAACGTAGGAATTGCTATCTGCCAGTAATCATAGCAAACGTTTGATAGCTGTGTACTGTATACCCATGTGTAGGGTGGCATTGCTAAGGTATGCAAGTGCTAGTATTGGGAGATGCACGCAGGGCCCAATGTCCTGCCTCTCCAGGAGGCATTGGCTAATGGGGCCTGTGGGTGTGGGTGTGGGTGTGTCTGCCCCTGTTGGCTGCTGCTTTACGGCAGAGGTTCCCAACTCCAGTCCTGGTGTGCCAAACATTGTTCGGTTTTCATGCTGTCCCTCATGAATATGCATGAGATACATCTGCATACCATGGGGGTGGTGCATAGATATGCAGCACAGGCATCTTTATTAGCAGCAGCATGGAACCTGAATGGTGTTTGGCCCTCCAGGACTGCATGTGGGAGACTCTGCTCTAGGTAATGCGCCTGTTCATGGTGTCTGTGCTCGGTGGGGTAAAATATAGGCGTATTAACCAAGCGTATGTTCTCTGCAGTAAAGGTTTGTCCATACTATCACAGTTTAGTTGTGGGAAAAATATGTGGACTGGATTGGCAGTAGCCCCAGCAGGGCTTTGAACCTGTGACCTTCTGTTCTTGTACACACTGTCTGTGTGCACTGCACCACTGTGTTGCCACAGATATGCTGTATTCCCTGGGGAGTCCATGACTGTACATCCGACAGGGCCCGCTTGTTGCAGTGCACGGCACCCACCTGGACAGGGCTAGGCCATGGTCTGCTGTGGCCACCAGCTGCTGCCACCTCCACCACCAGTACCGCTCCATCCTTAGATTGGAGACAGCATAAACCCTGAAGGATTTGTGGCCCTCCAGGACTGCATTTGGGGGAATCTGCTCTAGGTAATGTGCATGTTTCTGGTGTCTGTGCTCTGTAGGGTAAAATAGAGGTGTTTGAGCCATGCTTATGTTCTCTGCAATAAAGGTTCGTCTTTACTACCACGATTTAGTTGTGGGTAAAATATGGGGACTGGATTGGCAGGAGCCCCAGCTGGGGCTTGAACCTGTGATCTTCTGTCTCCAAACACGCTGGTTGTGTGCACTGCACCACCGTGTTGCCACAGAGACAGTGCATTCCCTGATGATACCATGACTGTTTGCCCGGCAGGGCCTGTCTGTTGCAGTGCATTGCACCCACCTACACAGGGCTAGGCCATGGTCTTATCTGGGCAGCTGCCACTGCCCCCCTCCACCTCCAGTACCCCTGTGCCACCCTGCTGACATGCCCTTCTGCTGGTGGTGCTGGTGGTACGCAGTCTCAGGCCATCCTGTGTGCGGGTAGGCGGCTGCCTATGGTGCGGGTTCTTGGGTAGGGGTGCCTGCATATCTGTCCCCCAATCACCGCCTGCCAATGTTCTGTGCTCTTGGAGGTACCTGCTGGGTACTATCCCCTGTGACACTGTGCTAAGCACTCTCGTGCCCATGTTGGGCCCTCATCAGTTGCTGTCTGGCTGCTGTTCAGTTTCAGCATTCCTAAGTGCCATCTAGGCATCTGCCTAGTCCGCACTGTGCCCCAGCTGCACCACAGCATGTGCCGCCTGCAGCCCTCTGTATCCCCTTTTCCAGCATCTGTCCCGTTGCCCATTCCGACCTGCCCGCCCTGCTGTTGTGGAACATGTGCATGCCATAGGTAACCTGTCCAATGGAGAGGGAAACCCTGATCAGTGCTATTTCACTGTGGGATCATTCACCTTGTATGGGGACGGAGCGTAGACCCTTCTAAAATTCATATTTATTTTTTGCGGCTTTCTTGGGAGTGTTTTTTGCTGTTTCCCATTACTATCATGCTGAAGCTCTGAGGAAAGAGGTGGAGGAACTCAGAGAGGAGGTGGCGAGGCTGAGGAGCATTCAAGACAGTGAGAAGTACATTGATGAGATGCTACTTGCAGCAACCAAGCTCTCCAGCTCCGGAGAAGATGGGTGCCAACAGAATGTCGATGGTTGGACACAAGTCACCAGGGCCTGCAAAATCACCAATCCAACTTCTCCATCCCTTGAATTGAAGAACCATTATGCAGCCCTGGAAGTGGAGGAGGTGAAAGCATCCCTGGAAAGGGAAGAACCAGAGTTCAAGTACCCCAAAGTTGCGGAATCAGTCACCAGAAGGAAACGAAGGGTGGTGGTGGTTGGAGACTCTCTTCTGAGGGGTACTGAGGCGTCCATCTGCCGACCAGACTTGATGTCCAGAGAGGTATGCTGTCTGCCTGGTGCCAAAATCCAAGATGTTACGGAGAGTTTGCCGAGACTCATCAAGCCCACAGACTATTACCCAATGTTGCTAATCCATGTTGGAACAAATGATACTGCCAGGTATACCTCGGAACGTATCAAAAGTGACTTCATGGTTCTGGGACAGAGGGTGAAGCAGTTAGGTGCACAGGTGGTGTTCTCTTCAATCCTCCCTGTTGAGGGTAAAGGCCAAGGCAGAGAGGCTCGCATCCTGGAGACAAATGCATGGCTGCGTGGATGGTGTCATCGAGAGCGTTTTGGTTTCCTAGACCATGGGATGCTTTTCCAAGGGTTGCAAAGCAGAGATGGCATCCATCTGTCCAAGAGAGGTCAACGCATCTTTGGTAGTAGACTGGCTAATCTACTGAAGAGGGCTTTAAACTAGATTCCTTGGGGATGGGTGAAGAAAGCCCCCAGGTAAGTGAAAGCCCCCAGGTAGGTGATACATTAAATACCTTTATGGAAATGGGTAACAGGGGTAACATATGGAAAGCAGTATGTATTAATGCCCGTAGCATGGGAAATAAGATCCCTGAAGTTGAAGCTTTGGTGGGAGTGGCTGACTTGGATTTAGTGGCAGTTACAGAAACATGGTTCACAGAAAACAATGACTGGGATGTAACTATACCTGGCTATACTTTATTCAGGAAGGACAGGGTAGGAAGAAGAGGAGGAGGAGTGGCACTATATGTAAAAACTACTATTAAAGCTTTGGAATTACAGAGCTTAAAAGGGAGAGAGGAGGCATTGTGGGTTAAACTAGAAAGAGGGAAAGAGAAATCTATTTGCATTGGAGTGATATACAGACCTCCCTCACAAGAGGAAGAGGTGGACAGAGAGTTAATTGAAGACATACGCAGCATTGCTAGGAAAGGGGAAGTGCTACTGATAGGAGATTTCAATATGCCAGATGTTGATTGGCACATTCCTGCTGCAGTATCATCTAGAAGTAAGGAGATCCTGGATTCTCTACAGGGAGAACTATTCAGGCAATTGGTAACAGACCCCACACGTGAAGGGGCCATACTGGACTTGGTGCTTACCAATGGTGAAAGTGTTTCTGATGTTGTAGTGGGAGATCATTTTGCATCCAGTGATCACCAGATGGTGTGGTTCAGTATTAGGACTAGGGCTGTTAGAATCCATTCCAAGGTGAGGATCTTAGACTTTAGGAAGACTAACTTTGCGAAGATGGGCCAATACCTCAGGGAGTCGTTAGTGGGATGGGAACAGCTGGGGGATGTAGAAAAACAGTGGGCAAAACTGAAAGGGAGTATTTTAAGGGCAACCAACCTTTTTGTTAAAATGGTAAATAAAGGCAAAAGGAACAGGAGACCGCTATGTTTTTCGAAGGAAGTAGCTGAAAAAGTGAAGAAAAAGAGGGAGGCCTTCATGAAATACAAGAGATCACAGAGAGCAGAAGACAGGCATCTGTATTTGGAAAAACTTAGAGAAGCTAGCAAAGTAGTCAAGAAGGCAAAGATTCAAAAGGAGGAGGAAATAGCCAATGCAATAAAATGGGGGGATAAGACATTTTTCAGATATATTAGTGAGAAGAGGAAGAGCAAAAGTGGTATTGTCAGACTCAAGGGTGCAGGGGGGGAATATGTAGAAGCTGATAAGGATAAAGCGGAATTGCTTAACAAATATTTTTGTTCTGTGTTCACAGATGAAGAACCAGGAGCAGGACCTCAGAAAACACCCACAAATAAGAACAGAAGCGAGGGACATCTTGAACTATTTTCAGAAGACTGTGTTCGTGAGAAACTAGCTCAACTTAAAGTAGACAAAGCGATGGGACCGGATGGGATACACCCTAGAATACTGAGGGAACTTGGGGACGTTCTAGCAGCTCCACTGACTGACCTTTTCAATGCCTCGTTGGAGTCAGGAGTGGTGCCAAAGGACTGGAGAGAGGCTCATGTGGTGCCTTTACACAAAAACGGAAGTAAGGATGTGGTTGAAAACTACAGGCCGATTAGTTTAACTTCGGTGGTGAGTAAATTATTGGAAACGCTGCTGAAAGAGAAAATAGTGAGGTTTCTGGAGTCCAGCGGATTACAGGATCCGAGGCAGCATGGATTCACCAGAGGCAGGTCTTGTCAGACAAATCTGATTGATTTTTTTGACTGGGTGACCAGGGAGTTGGACCGAGAGAGAGCTCTAGATGTGGTGTATTTAGATTTCCGTAAAGCCTTTGACACTGTTCCTCACAGGCGACTTATAAACAAACTGAGCACCCTAGGGATGGACCCTAAAGTTACTGCATGGGTTAGAAATTGGTTGGGTGGGAGGCGACAAAGAGTACAAGTAAATGGAGCTCACTCTGAGGAGAAGGATGTTACCAGTGGTGTGCCCCAGGGATCTGTCCTTGGTCCGATTCTTTTTAACATCTTTGTTAGTGATATAGCGGAAGGGCTGTCGGGTAAGGTTTGCCTCTTTGTGGATGATACCAAAATCTGCAATAGAGTAGACACCCAGGAAGGGGTAGATAACATGAGGAGGGATCTAGCTAAGCTTGAAGAATGGTCTAGAATTTGGCAGCTGGGATTTAATGTTAAAAAATGTAAGGTCATGCATTTGGGCTGCAGCAATCCAAGGGAGCAATACAGTATAGGAGGTGAAGTACTTTTGTCCACTAAAGAAGAGCGGGACCTAGGCATGGTTGTGTCTGATGATCTTAAAGTAGCTAAACAGGTGGAAAAGGCGACAGCAAAAGCTAGAAGGATGCTTGGGTGCATACGGAGAGGAATGGCTAGCAGAAAAAAGGAGGTGATAATGCCTCTGTATAAGTCTTTGGTGCGACCTCATTTGGAGTATGGTGTGCAATTCTGGAGACCGCACCTTCAAAAGGATGTGAACAGGATGGAGTCGGTGCAGAGGGTTGCTACCAAAATGATTAATGGGCTTCATTATAAAGCATATGAGGACAGACTTAAGGATCTTAATATGTACACCTTAGAGGAAAGGCGGGATAGAGGTGATATGATTGAGATGTTTAAATACCTCCGTGGCATAAATGTTCAGGGAGAGAGCCTCTTTCAATTGAAAGCAAGTTCTGCTACGAGGGGACATGGGATGAGGGTGAAGGGAGATAGATTCAGGAGTGATATGCGGAAATATTTCTTTACGGAAAGAGTAGTGGATCCGTGGAATAGTCTCCCAGTGGAGGTTGTAGAGATGAGGACAGTAACTGAATTCAAGAAAGCATGGGACCAACACAGAGGATCTCTAAAGGCAAAAAGTGGACTGTTGTAGTTGTTATGGAAGGACAGACTAGATAGGCCATGTGGTCTTTTTCTGTCGTCATATTTCTATGTTTCTATGTTTCTATCACTATTGCCCAGCTTGCTTATAATTTTATTTTATTTTGTTGTGGTCATTTACAATGTTTATTTGCACTTTTGTTCCGTGCACATGTATCACACTTATCACTGTTTTGTAGGTTTCCCAGATTTTGCTCTACATTGCTAACATAAATGGTTTCTCTTCCCTTTAAATCGGCTCTACCGCGAGGTTTTCACTCGTGGTATTTTTTGCCTTGAATTTCAGCCCCGCTCGTGTGCAGGGAGCCTCTCCCCTCCCACTCTCCACCCATTGACCCCGTCTCTCCGCCCCTGGGGAGCCTTCCTCCGCCCTTCGGGAGCCTTTCCCCGCCTTCATCGCACATTGCCGCACCGCGCACATGAGTGCCGCGCACATGTGCATGCACATTTGGGCCCCAAAACGCATCATTAGTGTGCGCTAAGGTACCTTAGCGCACGCTAATGCGCGCCGCGCAAATGAGCGCAGTTTAGTAAACATACCCCTTTATTTATTTATTTAAAGAAGAAGGGTATCCTGGCTGGATTTCTAGTCTGATATCATGAAGTCTTGCCAACCAGTTTGTGAATCACTTACCATACAGCCAGACTACCACACTGCCCAGCAGTGGATCAGAAATTGCTGAAAGGAGTTCCACTCTATAAAATCTTCTGGTTTGACATTTTCTTTTTTTTTAATTAGTTACGTAAATATAACAAAGAAAAGCATACTTCTGAATTCCAACAAGACAAAAGAAAATTACGCAATAAGTAATCACAAATCAGATAGCCGCTGTAGTCCACATCATGGAAAGGAGAGACCTAGAAGAAATCACAAACTATTCCCTACAAACCCACAAGCTGGAAGGGAAAAATAGGTCTACCAAGGATCCTAAATGATTTTCTCCCTGACTTTTCTAAAAGGAATTTTTCCAAGTGAGATACATCATAAAAAACAAATCTGTTCCCAGCATGCCATCGGAACTGAAGGTAAAAGGTGGTCCACAATTGCTAAAACCTTAGGGCCTGATTTTCGAAAGGCATTTACAATGTTTACAGCCCAGTAAGCTGTGTAAATGCCCTAAATTAGGAGATTTAACAGCACTTCAAGGTTAATACTGTTGAATATCCACTTCAAAGCCTGCTACGTGCCCCAATGCTCTGTGTTTAGCATGGGGGCGTGTTGGGGGCATTCCGGGGTGGAGTAGAGGCAGAGACTGCCACTAACTGGATAGCAGTGGTATTGCACGCTACCCGGTTAGCGATCCATGGCTAAAACTAGGCCAGCTTTTGGCTCACCTAGTTTTAGCTGTGGATGCTAACCGGGT
Source organism: Ichthyophis bannanicus (assembly GCA_033557465.1). Lineage (NCBI taxonomy): Eukaryota > Metazoa > Chordata > Amphibia > Gymnophiona > Ichthyophiidae > Ichthyophis > Ichthyophis bannanicus. Next base: position 520,657,363 of record CM066036.1, on the reverse strand, counting down.
AGCGGTGCAATATTGCCGCAACCCATTTAGCATTGGCAGCTCTGGGGCACGTGCGGCAACGCCAGATAGTCAATGCTGTCGCCGTGGCATTGAATATCCAGTGTTAAGGGTTAGTAAGCAAGGCTATGCTCTGTAGCGGTGCATGGCCTGCCCAGATGAATATTGGGCCCTTAGGTCTTAGTTGTAAAAAGGCCTTATTGTGCAACTGCGCGGCTCTAACCACATCAGGGAAGATGCTGATCGGCTGGCCATAGAAGGGAAGAGACTGTTTTGCAAAATATAAGTTCAAAATGGAAAATGTATCTGTCCCAGACCCAAATGTTTCCTACAAAGTTGCTCTAAGAAACATTATCCTGTGAGGTTTTAAGGAACTCAGTTATTTGCAGGTTATCTGGAGAAGTAATCAAATAACAGCCTTCCATTTCTGCTACTTCAACCCTCATCCCTTTAGGAAAGTAGTACAATTTAGAATTTACCAAGGTGCCAGCCTTACTATACTGCAGAATTTCCTTTAAATGCTTTTTCAACAATTCCGAAGGTGTCAATAAATGCATCACAGGAAAACTAAAAAATCTTAGATTCTTTGCTTTCATCGAATTTTCAACTATTCCAAGTCTATTATGAATAATCAAGCTATCTTTAAGTACCACACACCCCAAAGAACTTTCCACCTTTACTATCTGAAACTCCAAGAAAGCAAACAGAGAATCCTGTTGTTTAAACTTATCTACAGATTCTTCAGAGAATGTACAAAGTTCACTCATTGCCCCCTTCAAAAAGGATTCCATTCTCATCAATACACCCCAAATGTCTTTCAAGGAAATATCAGTAGAAGGCTCTGAGACTAGTGCAGCTTCTTGAGAAAATTGCAGAGGGAAAGAAACCACTTTATTTAACACTTTTTATACTGCTTTTCTGGATAGTCAAAGTGGATAACATAGAATAACATGGTGAACGCTATTGAATTCAGATTTACAAAGGACTTATTCAACTTGGATAACATATGGGGATAACAATTTGAATTAGTGTAAGGTGGGGTGGATGGTATGTGAAGGTAAGAACTAACAGATTTTGCAATTCATTGCCTTTAGGATATCAGTATACATTTTATAAGCTAATCATTGGAATCAGATCCATAGAGGTATGTTTACTAAACTGTCTTAATGTGCGCTCTGTGATGTTATCGCGCGATAAGGTACCTTAGCGCGCGATAATGGCGCTTTATCGTGCAATAAGGTACCTTAGCGCGGGATAACGCGCGCAGCGGCGCAAACGAGCGCTGAAGGCGGAGAAAGGCTCCCGGAGGGCGGAGGAAGGCTTCCCAGGGGCGGAGAGAAGGGGTCAATGGGTGGAGAGTGGGAGGAGAGAGGCTCCCCGCACACTAACGCTGTGAAATCCGAGGCTGAAAACTAATGCCAGTGAAACCCTGGCAGAGCTGATTTAAAGGGAAGAGAAACCATTTATGTCAGCAATGTACAGCAAAACCAGGGAAACCTACAAAAAAGTGATAAGTGTGATAAATGTGAACGGAACAAAAGGGCAAATAAACAGTGAAAATGAACAGATTAAAATGGAAAAATAAAATAACCAAGCTGGGCAATAGTGATCTCAATGGGAAACATCAAAAAACACTCCCAAGAAGGCACCAAAAAAAGGATATGAATTCTGGAAGTGTCCATGCTCCGTCCCCATACAAGGTAAATGAGCCCACAGTGAAATTGCGCTGTGCAGGGTTTTCCTCTCCATCAGACAGGTGTCCTATGGTGTGCACATGTGCGGCAACAGCAGGGCGGGCATGTCGGAATGGCCAACTGTACAGATGCTTGGAAATGGGATACAGAGGGCTGCAGGCGGCACATGCGGTGGTGCAGATGGGGCACAGTGCAGACTAGGCAGATGCCTAGGTGGCACTTAGGAATGCTGAAACTGTACAGCAGCCATACAGCAACTGATGAGGGCCCAACGTGGGCATGAGTGTGTTTATCACAGTGTCAGAGGGGATAGTACCCAGCAGGTTCCTCCAAGGGCACAGAACATTGGCAGGCGGTGTTGGGGGGGAAGCGTGGATGCCTATGCAGGCACCCCTACCACAGAACACACACCATAGGCAGCCACCAACCCACACACAGGATGGCCTGAGACTGCGTACCACCAGCACCACCAGCAGAAGGGCATGTCAGCATGGTGGCAGAGGGGTACTGGTGGTGGAGGGGGGCAGTGGCAGCTGCCCAGAGAAGACCATGGCCTAGCCCTGTGCAGGTGGGTGCCATGCACTGCAACAGACAGGCCCTGCCGGACGAACAGTCATGGTATCACCAGGGAAAGCACTGTCTCTGTAGCAATATGGTGGTGCAGTGCACACAGCCAGTGTGTTCAGAAGCAGAGGGTCACAGGTTCAAGTCCCAGCTGTGGTTTCTGCCAACCCAGTCCCCATATTTTACCCACTACTAAAACGTGCTAATACAGATAGAACCTTTAATGCAGATGCCGTAAACATGCCCAAAACACCTACATTTTACCCTACAGAGCACAGACACCATAAACAGGCACATTACCTAGAGCAGAGTCCCCTAAATGCAGTCCTGGAGGGCCAAACATCATTCAGGTTCCATGCTGCCTCTAATAAAGATGCCTGTGCTGCATTTCTATGCGCCGCCCCCATGGTATGCAGATGTATCTCATGCATATTCATGAGGGACAGCATGAAAACCCGAACAGTGTTTGGCACACCAGGACTGGAGTTGGGAACCTCTGCCGTAAAGCAGCAGCAAACAGGGGCAGACACACCCACACCCAAAGGCTCCATTATCCAATGCCTCCTGGAGAGGCAGGACATTGGGCCCTGCGTGCATCTCCCAATACTAGCACTTGCATACCTTAGCAATGCCACCCTAAACCTGGGAATACGGTACACAGCTATCAAAATGTTGCTATGATTACTGGCAGATAGCAATTCCGAAGTTAAGTACAATTTTCTGATTGAGCTGCATCATGGCAACCTTTCTTTTTTTTTTTTTCTTTTTTTTATTTATTATCTTTTAGACATTTTACAAAAATGGAAATTTTTCATATTATAACTTTCCATAACTGATACATGTTGCAAAAGCAAGAAAAGAATACATACAACAGAAATAAGAAACCTTTCAAACCAAGCCAATGGGTAATATGGCCCACCCTGTGCAGAGCAATCTCCTTGACGCTATGAACAATCTTATTTGTCATGAACTGGCTATGGTAGGCTGTCAGTGCTGCTCGATTTGAGGTTGGGGCTAAAAGAAAATCCCTCTCAGCGCTTTACAATAGAGGGGGGGGGGAATTAGCTAGGGACCACTGAGCTCTAAATATCTGTTCATGAGTTCCCATTTGTCGAGCATCTTAGCCGAGCCAGGAATTTTAAGCACATATAATTCCTCATATATCTTGTGCTGGCATACTAGATTCCACCAGTAGTGACTGTGTACTTTCTCAAAATTCTTCCAGTTAAGCAGGATTACTTTAATACCGATACTGAGAAGCACGTCCAGCAGTTGACTCTCTGATTTTCCCAAGAGAAGACCTTCCGTAGTGGTTTGTATATGATGATTTGATAAGAGGTGGGTATTATAAAGCCAAAAATCTTCGATATCCGCTTCATCACACACTCCCAGTATCCTTGAAGATGCTCACAATAGTATAGCATATGATCTAACGTCCCCATCGCCGTGTTACAGGACCAACATCTATTTCCAGCTTGTGGCGCCCACTTCGCTATCTTAACAGGGGTCAAAAAGGCCCTATGTGAGAGGAAGTACAGAGACTGTGTGAGAGATGCTGCTCTAGTGACTCGCGTAAGAGCCCAGAAGGAATCCCAACGCTCCTGTTGCATATGTCTCCCTGCTTCACTCATCCAAGCTGATTGCACACCATCACACAGTTTGCTAGACCCTGTCCTGAAAAGGTCCAGGAATTTTGAAACAGCACGAGTTCCCGAGTGTATTTCACTAAATTTCTGGAGTAAGGGCCATCCTTGTTTCAAAAGAACTGGGGAAACTCCTGCTTTGCTTAAACAATATCGCAGTTGGCACCACTGAAAATAACAAGTCTTAGGTAAATCAAATTCCCTCGACAGCATATCAAAAGTTTTGTAAGTGCTCCCGTGTATTAGATGTCCTAGGACGGCAATACCACTATTCAGCCAGGTCTTCCAAAGGAGAGGTTTACCTCCGACAACAAAGCTGGGATTCAGCCATAATGGTGTCCCAAGAGCATGGTCTGCGCCTCCGTCCACATTCGGCATAACGAGCCGACATGCTTGCTGGGTTGCCAAGATAACTTCATTTTGACTCAGACTGAAAGTGCCAATCATCATGCTCATATCCGGCAAGTCGTTCATGGCTTCTTCCACCTGTCTCCATCGAGGAGCTTCATTGCAATCCCCATCTGTCACCAATTGGAGACTTTGCTTCAACAAAGCGGATAAGTGTAACCATTCAGTATCAGGAAAATGAACTCCTCCCTGTTCTTTAGGCAACTTGAGTTTCCATGCCGCTATTCTAGGGACTTTTGCATTCCATAAAAAGGATATTAGCATACTGTTTAGTTTTTTGTAGAAGCCTGAAGGAAAAATTATGGGAACCATACCCATCACATAACTGAGTTTTGGAACGAGTACCATTTTAATCGTTTCCAATCTTCCCCACCAGGTTAACTTTATAGGGGACCAGCTACTAGCACATGAACTAACCAGTTCTTTGCAGAAAGCAGTCACCCGGTTCACTGTCTCCGACATTGTGTGGCCATATTCGACTCCTAAGTATTTGAAGGAGGACTGCGAAAATTGAAATGAGTAGTTGGCAAATAGATCTGCCGTGGCCTTATAGTTTAAAGGAACGATCGTAGTCTTGGCATAGTTGACCTTATAACCGGACACTGCTGAGTAACTGTCTATCAGCTTCTGAACTGCGGGTAAAGAGGTTGGCTGAAGAAAAAGAATAAGATCGTCCGCGTACGCCAACAATTTACATGGACCATCTGCCAGGGTTATTCCCTTAATCCCATTGTGTTGTCGGAAGGAAATCAAAAGTGGTTCCAGAGCTAGGTTAAAAAGTAGCGGGGATAAAGGGCATCCTTGCCGAGTACCTCTTTGTAGAGCAAAGGGTCCGGATATATCAGAGTTGGCTGATATCCGAGCAGTGGGGCTAGCATACAAGAGTGCAACTCTCTTGAGGAAGGCTTCTTCGATTCCAAACCAGCTAAGAGCCTGAAACAGGAAAGACCATTCCAGCCTGTCGAACGCCTTTTCGGCATCTAGGGACAGTCCAATCAGTGGTTCAGAAGTCTTCTCCGCTGCCAGAAACACATGAGCAAGCAGCCTGCCGTTGTCTGAGGTGGACCTACCAGTCATGAAACCGCATTGGTCGACGTGTACTATAGAACTGAGAACTTTGTTTAGGCGATTTGCAACTATCTTTGCATAAATTTTGTAATCCGCATTGAGCAGAGAGATTGGCCTGTAATTTTCAACTTTCTGCGGTTCTCGTCCCGGCTTCAGATGAATCACGATAGTCGCATCTGCAAAGGCACCAACTTTCGGAGCTTCAGCAGATAACCCATTATAGTATGTGTGTAACATAGGAGCTAATCGTGCTTGACATTTATGATAAAACTCGAGTGGAATTCCGTCTGGGCCGGACGCATTTCCTTTAGCTAACTGACCAATCGCTTTTTGTATCTCTTGGATAGTGAGATCGTCTTCCAGCATTTGCACCTGAGTACTTGATAACTTGGGGCCCACTACGTCTGAAACGAATCCTTGGAAACTTGCAGCGTCACAAACTACTTCAGAATTGTATAGTTTCTCATAGAATTCCTTGCATCGTCCCAGTATTTGGTCGTTTTGCAGGAGAAGTTCACCATCTTCACTACGCAGTGTCGTTATATGAGTCATATTTCTCTTTGCCCTTAGCAATTTCGACAGGAGTGAGCCAGCGCGGTTGCTCTCATGATACTACATACTTTGCTGCATTCGGACACATGCTTGTGCCTTTACAGAAAGGAAATTGTTGTATTGGCTTCTTAGTTTCTGAAGCCTCAACAGTATCATGGAATCTGCTTTCTTCACCAATAGGCGCTCTCCCGCTTTTATTTGATCTTCTAAATCTTTTTGTTCTTGCTTTTGGGCTCTGCTATTTTGAATAGAATAAGTTGTGATATGTGCTCTCATGGTCGCCTTAAAACCTTCCCACCAGGCCCACGTCGACATCTCTGAAGGGTTATTAACTAGCTCATACTCCTCGATCTCTTTATTCACGTATGCCACAAAATCCTCATCAGCTAGCAAGGCTTTGTTAAACGTCCACCGATTGGGAGCTTGATGCGTCTGACCAGTATCCAAGGTTAAAATGACTGCAGAATGATTGGAGACTGTTCCCGCACTGATTTCAGATGCTACTAGTTGTTTAACCAACCCACTTGTTACAAGGAAGTAGCCAATTCTCGTCTGGGTAGCATGCGGGGGAGAATAATATGTATAATCCCTATCTGTAGGATTTAAAAGACGCCAAGCATCATTACGTTGTAATTCCTTCAGCATACTCTGTACTACTGCGTATGATTTCACTTTATGGATCGGACGATATGGGGTCCTATCCATCAATGGATCTAAGATCAGATTGAAATCTCCACCTATTACACAGGTACACTACCAAAAAACTGCCTCCAGTTTTGCAACTGATTCCTATAGATTTTGGGGTGCTGAATCCAGGAAAAATAGCCAAAATGTTCCATCACGTCACGTTTTCTTGCAAAATTAGATTTCTTACCCATATAAGGAATGTTCACATAATTTCTTTTTAGCCGACTGCAGTTTATTTTCTTGGCCCAAAATAGAGGTTGTAATGGTTAACTAACTAGAAACACTCCCTCATGATATTTTAGAGTGTTTTGTATTCATTTTATACATTAACAGGACAATTGGGAGGCGGGGGGCTAAATCCAGTACTCGCGCTGGCGCATGTTCTTTCCTGTTTGCCTCGCCTCGTTCGCTCGCTCAAACACGGTGGTTGCGACATGAACGTTCCTGTCAAATTTCAGTTTCTTGCAAGTTCATTATTACCTTTTGTTTGCTCAGTCGTAATCCAGCTTTATTCCGAAGTGGTTCACTACAGTTGTAGCTTGCAGTGCTGTGTATTTGTGATGGCTCACAGAGCCAGAGGTTGCGTCAACTCTCCGGACAGTTTTTGTTTTATTTGTGGGGAATATACCGTGAAAAAGCGGCAGAGGAACATTTCTGCATTTATTAAAAAAGTATATTTCGCCTATTTCGGTTTGAAGTTAGGCGATCAAGACAAACCGTGGGCTCCTCACAAAGTGTGCAAGACATGTGAGGAAGATCTACGCTTATGGATGAAAGGTAAAAAACAAGCATTTCGTTTCGGAATACCTATGATGTGGCGTGAACAAAGAGACCACAGCAGTGACTGCTATTTTTGCTCTTGCATTGTGAAGGGATACAACTTAAAAAATAAGAACGTAATAAGTTACCCCAACCTTCCCTCAGCAATTAGGCCTATGCCTCACAGCAATGAAGTACCTGTGCCTCAACCACCAAAATCTTTGGATCATATTTGTGTGGACGGTTCTGATCATGATGAGACTCATCAGATGGCTTTTCCCGATGAGTCCAGTACTTCCGAGTTTGAAACTGAACCAGATCCGAAACCTGAACTTTTCTCTCAAGCTGAATTGAATGATTTAGTCCGGGATTTAGGACTCCCAAAAGATGTTGCCCAACTGCTAGGTTCTCGGCTTAAACAGAAAAATCGATTGTCACCAGGAACAACTTTTTATTGGTACCGCAACCGCGAGACACAATTTTTGAAGTATTTCAGCAAAGAGGAAGATTTGGTATTTTGCAACGATATATACGGAGTGATGGAAAAGTTTAAACTCAAGTATGATCCTGCTGAATGGCGGCTGTTCATTGATTCGTCAAAAGACAGCATAAAAGGTGTTCTTCTTCATAATGGCAACTCATTCGCTTCAGTTCCTATTGCTCACTCTGTTATTCTCCAAGAAAAATACGAGAATTTGGCCCTGATTCTTCAGAAGATTCGTTATGATGAGCATAAGTGGATGATTTGTGGAGACTTTAAAATTCTATCCATGCTATTAGGGCAGCAATCCGGTTTCACCAAATATCCCTGCTTCCTTTGCTTGTGGGATAGCCGGGCCCGCGACCTACACTGGGGGAAAAAAGACTGGCTAATTCAGGAGTATTTGAGACCTGGTGAGAAAAATGTTCTTCATGAGAGCTTGGTACCTCGTGATAAAATTCTATTACCACCTCTCCACATTAAGTTGGGTCTCATTAAGCAATTCATCAAGTCCCTTCCAAAAGATGGTGAGTGCTTTCGGTACCTTTGCTCAAAGTTCCCCCGACTTTCTGAAGCAAAGCTAAAGGAAGGAGTGTTTGTTGGCCCTGATATAAGGAAACTCATTTCAGATGGAGCATTCGCTGAAACGATGTCTGAGAAGGAAAAAGAAGCCTGTGATTCCTTCAAGGATGTTGTTCTCAAATTCTTGGGGAACAGGCGGGATGAGAACTATAAGGATATTGTTGCCAGGATGCTCAATGCCTTCAAAGAACAAGGCTGTAACATGAGCCTGAAAGTCCATTTCTTGAACTCCCATGTGAACTACTTTCCCGAAAACTTGGGGGCGTACAGTGAAGAACAAGGTGAAAGGTTTCACCAGGACATCAAGGACACAGAGAGAAGGTACCAAGGAAGATGGAACACCACTATGATGGCTGATTTCTGCTGGTTGCTGCTGCGGGAAACCCCAGATGAAAAATACGCCAAGCAGCGCACCAAGAGAAGCATTCGGGGGAAGAAGAAACGGGCCCACCAGGAGATTGATTGACCCAAGAATGACTTTAAAATCTAAACTGTGTTGACAAATATCGTGTTTTTACTATACTTTGAAATAAAAATTTGCTAGTTATTACCACAGTGTCGGATCTCATTTATTAGAATTTTATTTTCACACCATCGGGTGTTTGTCTTCATGTATTGCAATGGTGCGGTTTGCGTTTTCTATTCTTACATACATACCTGTACAACATTTTTGCACATTTCTTTGCTTTGCTTTGTGTCTAACCTCGCTCTTATATGCTCAATGTTTGTGCACATGTATGTGGCTGTTTTAAGTGCAGACAATTTTGCTACCATCACAGTGTGTTTGTTGACATTACTCTATTCTTATGTGCTGCCTTGTTACAATTTTCTTTATTCTTATTTGAATAACTACTAAACAATTAGTATAAAGAATTCATCCAAGAAACTTTTATCTCGATCGCACTCAATCTGAAACGTTCACCTCAAACTGCTAACCCAATGTAGCAAAAAATCTGTACGTGATGGAGGAAATTGGTTACCAGATTTGGATTCAGCACACCAAAAAACGTAAAAATCAATCGAAACATTAGAGGCAGTTTAAAAAAAATTTTTTTAGTGTACCTGTGTTATTATTTCAGTATGCGACATATCAACCAGGTCCTTGGCTATCGTCTCAAAGAATAGGGGCTCATCATTAGTTGGGGCATATATATTTATTAGTGTATAGGGCTTCTGGGCAATGTCCAGGATGGCAGTAGCCCACCTGCCTTCCGTGTCAACTTTCGTTTCCTTCACCTTGGCAGCCAGGGACTTCCGCGTTAATATCAAAACTCCTCCTTTTCTTCTGACTGCTGGTGCTGCAGTGACTACTTGATAGAACATCGAGACTACCTTACAGGACTCATGCTCAGTCAGGTGCGTCTCCTGCAGGTACACTATGTCAGCGTGCTTCTGTTGACAATATATGAGAATCTTCTTGCGCTTTACTGGGTTAGTGACCCCCTTTACATTCAGAGTGAGCAATACTAACTTACCCATTGTATGGGATTATTGTGTCTATAGCTGAACATGAGAGCCTTACCATAGCTATCCCTAAGAGACCTCTGCATGAACTGCAATTCATTGGACTGGATTACCCACAGCAAACATTTAAACATTACAATTAAACATCTTTTGGTGGAAACCACCCTACCTCGGCAGACTATCCTGATTAGATATATCCAACATTGCCAATTTAATTTTATATATCGTGTAATTCGAACCCCAATGTCCATGGACAACTGAACAGATCTTACTGCCTCTCAACATCATTACTGCACTTAACTGAGGCTATAATACAATGGCACTATGACCAGTAAGGAGTATCTGACACAGGTCTAGCTTATGTCGATTCGCTCTCAGCTGCATATATAATATTCTCTCTCCCAGATAGAACACAGGACATTCTCTCCCTTTCGGAAGTTAGTGAGTTCAGATACTTATCGGGCGGAGTCCTCGATAGGCAGGCCTCAGTTTGGCACTTCAGGTCTCCATAGCGCTGCTCTCTTGTAAAAATGCTTTTTAAAGCTCCAGCATCCACAAAGTTCCTTGTAGAATTGTTCAGCGTTACTCGCATTGTACTGGGATAATAGAGGCCATAGCGAGCCTGCAGTTTTTGTAGAAGCGGCCTACATGCGAGTAACTCCCTCCGGCGATCCATTGTTGGTTTGCTTAGATCTGGGAAGAAGGCGATCTTGCGTCCCTGCAGTATCAGCGATGTTGCTTGCTTTGATGCTTGCAGAATTTGTATCACTTGTGGGTAGCGCAGAACTTTCATCACAATAGGACGTGGGTATTTACACTTCTCTGTCTAATCAGTAAGTACGCTCTCAATCTCTCAACTTCGTCCCTCCAGTCGTATGCCTTTCGTCTTTTACAAAATACTGATCAAGTCCTTATTTTCAATTTTTGTTTGCATTGATGATCAGGTTTAATTCATTCATACTCACCAAGTTTCTTCTGCGCACAATCTCCTTGACTAGTGCACGATTCTTTTTTATAAACGTCCCTTGACACTTGGCGTTTTTACGCTTACAATTTTATGTGAAGTGTCTCCCTCAGCTATCTGTCATTTAATTTAAGCTCCTCAAAATTATCCAGCGTGCACACTTATTCTTCATACATACACTCGGTTTTCCATCACATCATCATTTTTATATTATAAAGTACACCATCCAATCTCTGGCGACATGCACGTCATTCTCTATGCATAATATACAAGAATTAGTTTTATTATTACATATATGGTTTTACATATTTATACACTTGCATTTTATTAGATTTCTTAACTTATACCTTCCAGTAATATATGAATCGTAATATTGTTAGACGTTAGGTCATATCATCGATCCTTAAATCACATTAAATATGTTTACTCCGAAGCTCACCAGCGCGTCTTAAACAATCTTTGCACTCTTCCCCCCAAAATATCTTTTTTTAATCTTTTTTTAATCTCTGCCTCCTGAGTTGACCACCCACATGTATATTGGCACTATCGAATTCTCTTGTACATCCCCTTCTCCTCTATCGGAGCAATAATCCTTATACTCATTGTATACCAGTGTCTCATCACAGTATGCTCCGTGGCCACATTTGTAGTCCATTCTATATATGAATGTTCTGCTTATAGATTTATAATATTAGAAGTGTCCTTCTATTTTATTACCATTTCCCCTTGTCTATATGTTTAATATATTGTTAATATTTTATATATAATATATTTTTAAATACATAGTTTATATTCATATAGATGTTTTGATGTATGAACACACTTTTACTTCATCTTATACATATTTATATTATATACATTATATATCACATATTATTTTATTATATATGATTGTTGCATATTTATTGTATATTATATATTATGTGTTATGTATTATATGGTATATGTCATATATTATATTTTATTTTGTATATTATACGTTATCTATTATATTTTATATTTTATTTTTTATTAACATTGCTATGTATTTCTTTATTTTTTATTTTTCATTATTTATTTTATATTTTATTTTTTATTTATTATTTATTTTTTATTTGGCAGTATTTAATGTTTGTATTTTATTCAATGGTTCATCTTAACATGTGATTACATAGTTTTTCTTTTTTATAGCTATTATATAGTGCTACGACCCAACTGTCTTTAAGAGACAAGCTCATCACACACGGCTCTATCCATACATAGGGGTCTGTTTACTAAACATTCCTAACGTGCGGGGCCGTGCTAGTGTGCCTGTGCCATATAAGGAGTGGGCGGTTCAGGCAGAAAATAGAAAAAAAACGGTAGTAAGCAACCGGATGTGTGTGCGTCGCGCTAATGTGCGGGGGTCGACATTAGCGCGTGGAAAGGCAAAGTGGCACGCTGCTGAGTATACAAAACAACAGAGCCGTGGTACAACGGTGAAGACACTGACCAATGGTGCAGGGGCCATGGGTTCAATCCCCCAGTGTGCGCAACGACAAAGGTCAGCTGAGGCAGTAATTGTAATGATTAACATTGTTTTAGGAGGCAAATTAATTTGGAACGGCATAAGGCGGCGCACAGTTATTTTTGGGCGGCAGAAGGCGGCGCACTGGTCCCCTTGGGCGGCAGAAGGCGGCGCGCTGATAGGCACAAGGCGGCGCGCTGATGCACAAGCACAGGAACAGAGCCACAGCACAATGGTTACAACACTGACCAATGGTGCAGGGATCCAGGGTTCAACACCTCACAATGCCCAGAGAAAAATGCCTGCTGAGGCAGTATGTATTATGCTGTAGGAGGCTGTATAAATTTATTTTGTTATCACTACTAGCAAACGCACTCTCCCAGCATGTTAACATACGGCGGCCCATAAGGCACATGTTACAGTGCACTGTTCGCCAAGGCACCCTTGAATGACCCCTATGGGGCAGCATGTATGTTGCGACACAGGATAATGTATAGTGCACCCTATAGGGATGGCAACCATAAGGTGGCCTACAGGGCGCCCTATGAAGCACCCTCAGAGGCACCTAATGGGTATAGTAAGCTGAGGGTGGTCTTGCCGGCATAGACATATGTACAGTAAATAAAAATAAAGCTGTGGACAGCCCTACCAAAGGGCCCCACTGTGGGTTTGAACCCATGACCTCTGGCTGCACAGGTAGTGATGTAACCATTGCGCTACAGCTCCATAGCTGTAAGTAGGCCCCTGGCTGGCTGCAGATAGCCTACACGTCACCTCACAGACAGTCTGCTGGTGTCAACAGGATAGGGTTAGGCCACCCGTACCCATGATGCACTGCACATGCAAATTAGCTGTCCGCAGATGGACACAAGATGGGGAATGCACCCCCACAGCACCTCGGCCCTGTTGGGGGAAGTGACCGGGTGCACCCACACAGCACCTTGGCCTAGTAGGGGGCACTGACCGGGTGTTTTACTGGCACAGAGTAGCCACACACCGTTACATCGTGCGGGTACTGTGCTCACCCTGAGTGTGCAATGAGTTGGCCAGGACCAGGTCAACAACACCTGCCATGGCTGATGGAGGCCAAGCGGGCGTTCCAAAGCAGTGTTAATGTGTAAGATAGCTTGTTTCTGCACAAACACCATGGATATCCCTGTCTGCCGCCATCAGGCACCCCCCCCCAGTGGCAAACATGGTCCCCATCAAGGGATCCACACTCTACCTCCCTGCAAAGGTGGCAGTAGAGGGCAACATCAACCCCAATCCTGCTGAGGAACACCACCACCCCCCTAGGCAGGCAGCTCCATACACAGCCATAACACAATAGCAGACAGACATAAGCCCAGGGTATGGTAAGCTGCACTCCACCACCAGATATTCCCCTGCAGCAAGCCAACAGCCACTGCACCCTGCAAGCCATTATAGCAAGACATTTACCAGCTACAAACAGTCTGCTGGTTAGTCCATAGTGCATGTTCCCAATGGAGATGCATGCACCCAGAACTGGGCTGTCTGCATACACAGCAAGCAGATAGATCAGTGACTGGGCCCCAAAGAGAAACCCATATCTATCACATGAGAGAACTACTATACAGCACTATGGGGGGCCTAGCCATGCTGTGGTCACTGCACAGTCAGGGTGAGCGTGATCCCCCAGAAGTACATGCTTTGGCCACCCTGTCTGTGTAGGTGGTGGCCGGACACTACAATATCCCAGCCAATGTCCCTGCCAGGGCCCTATGCCCAGTGCAGATGCATCCTGGCCACGCCACCCTGCCCTGGCTATACCCATGGTACCTTGCACCTCATTATGCACATTGACTGGCCAATACTGGCAACAGTGCTGGCAGTGCGGGCTGTTGAAGGGGCTTGCAGCCAACACCCACTGTATAGACAGACACACACTTCCACACCTCTGCCATCATGGTGCTACGATTGAGGGGGTAAGTAGCCTTGCCCACCAAACCGGTCCTGAGCACGGCAAGGCATGGATATGGTACGCATTACAGCTGGTGGTCACTCCCCAGGGTGGTAAGCACCGTCAGAGGCCAGGCCTGGAGCATGCCCCGCAAACACCTAACAGATTGTTTGGATGGGGTCAACTAGCAGTATGTACGTAACGTATGGATAACTGCCTGCCTGTGCTCCTAGCAAACGTCTCCGAGCTGTGTACCGTATACCTCAGGTGTAGGGTGACATTGGTAAGTTATGCAAGTGCTCGTTTTGGGTGCTGCATGCACGGTCCAATGTTCTGCCTCTACAGGAGACATTGGCCAATGGGGCCTGTGGGTGTGGGTGTGTCTGCCCTTGATGGCTGCTGCTTTACGGCACAGATTCCCAACTCCAGTCCAGGTTTGCATCACACTGTTCGGGTTTTCCTGCTATCCCTCATGAATATGCATGGGCTATATCTACATGCCATGAGGGTGGTGCATAGATATACAGCACAGGCATATGTATGAGTGTCAGCATGGAACTTGACTGGTGTGTGGCCCACCAGGACTGCATTTGGGTGATTCTGCTCTAGGTACTGCCCCTGTTCATGGTGTCTGTGCTCAGTGGGGTAAAAGATAGATGTCTTACCATTGCATATGTCCCCGCCATGAAAGGTGTGTCCTTACTATCACTGTTTAGTTGTGGGAAAAAAATGTGGGCAGGATTGGCAGTAGCCCCAGCTGGGCTTTGAACCTGTGACCTTCTGTTCTTGTATGCACTGTCTGTGTGCACTGCACCACTGTGTAGCCACAGATTGGTTGGATTCCCTGGACTGTCCATGACTGTGGATCCGGCAGGACCTGTCTGTTGCAGTGGACTGTGCCAGCCTGCACATGGCTAGGCCTCTGTCTTCTGTGGTTAGCAGCCACTGCCCCCTGCACCACATGTACTTGTCTGCCAACATGCTGGCATGAACTTCTCTCAGAAAAAGCAGTTGACCTGATTGCAATGTGGCAGTATGGGACTGCATTTGGGGGACTTGGCTGTAGGTAATGCCCATTGTTGTGGTGTGTGTGCGGTGTTGGGTAAAATATGGGTGTTTTCCCCATGCATACAGGGGTGTCTGCGCTATCTTTATGTAGTGGTGGGTAAAATATAGGGACTGGGCTGGCAGGTGCCCCAGCTGGGTTTTGAACCTCTGCCCTCTGGTCCTAGAGGTAATGACTCTGTCCGCTGTACCACACTTTGGCCACAGAGACAGTGCAGCCCCTGGAGGCAGTAAGCCTGGCAGGATGGAGTCACAAACCCTGCTCTACGCAATTCTACTGTGGGCATATGCACCCTGTCTGGTGACAAACGTGCACATAAACCCCGGAAATGACCACGGAAAATGTGGGACAAAATATCACCACGCTGGGCAACAGTGATATTAATGGGCAACCATAGCAAACACTCCCAGGAAAGCTCCAATACGTGGCAATGTTTTTTGGAAGAGTCTCCTCTCAGTAGACCCTTCCAAAAGTCATTTCTTTTTTCTGGAGCTTTGCTGGGTGTGATTTCTGTATTTGCCCATCACTATAACTGTTCCCCAGCTGAATTACTATTTTTAATAGTTCTGTTGTGGTCATTTTCTATTTTTATTTTCACTTTTGTGCTGTGCACATATATCACACTGCTCACGTTTTTCTGGTTTCCCCGGTTTTCCTGTACATTGCTGACGGAAATGGTTTCTCTTCCCTTTAAATGCTTTCTACCACGAGTGTTTCACTCGCGGTAGTTTTTACATGCAAATTCGGGCCCGATACTGTGCGAGGAGCCTCTCCCCTCCCACTCTCCACCCATTGACCCCGTCCCTCCGCCTCTCGGGAGCCTTCCTCCGCCCTCAGAATGCCTTTCCACGCCTCTATCGGACATTTGCGGGCCGGGTACTTTTGCGGGGCACGTTAGTGCGGCGCGCAATTGTGCGGGGCCCAAGCGCACTTGTGCGGGGCGTTTAAGAGCGTTTCTGAGCGTTTGAGTGCCGCGTTTCCGTGCGCTATTGTGCGGCACGCAATTGTACGGCTTTTAGTAAACATGCCCCATAGTGCCTTCATCAAAGTGTCCTTGAGACATTCCACCCTATACAACATTGGTATGTTACCACATTACCATTAGCACATTTTCATTTATCAATCTATTTATTCACATTGTTTTATCAATTTAACAATTATCTCTTTATTACACATATCTTTTTATTATCATTTTTTTATTATCATTTTTATTATCATTTTTATCATCATCTTTATGGTTTATTTATTATTTATTCATTATCAATTGATACATATTTATATTTATATAGTATTTATTTGTTTAATTATGCAATCATTTGCTTTTCTCTTTTTCATACTTAGGTCCTCTGTCTCGGCCCCTGTTTTGTCTACAATATTTTTAATATTTTTAATTTCCAATTTTTAACTGTTATCAATTTATTTGGTTCTCTGGATTGTTCTTTTGTTTTACATGTAATTTATACATATAACATATGTGTGAACATACGTGTCTAAAAATTTTTCCTTTTATTGTTTTTAAATAATTATTTTTTATTTGTTTTTTTAAAATATTCTTTTGACTATTATTTTTTTTTTTTTTAAACTTTTATTTTCGTTTTACACAAACAAAAGTAACAACACACCAAAAGAAACAAATACACACATATAATATAGAAAGCAATCCCAATTACCCCCCACCCCAATGCTTCTTCTCTAAGCTGATAAGAATCATCATATAAGCGCTTACATACAACAATTATTGTACATCAAACAAACTGAAGTAGAATCTATGATACCGGATGAGCATGTGACAGAGATTAATACAGAATTAAACAGTCACCTGAGAGCATTGAATAGGTTGAACATAATCGTTGAGCATCTTCTATCAAGACCAATAGTGAAGGGTTTGAACGGAAGAGGCTGACATACAAGGTATTTGCGCCTATTTACAATGAAGACAGATATGATTCACCATTCATTAGAGCTCAAAAAGAAGAGCGATTTCCCCAATATTTCATATTAAGGACATAAAGAATAGCAATGCCCAGTATAAAGGCTGAAAGGAAGTAAGCCAATTTAGGAAGAGAGGGGATCCCCGCAGCTCAGCGGAGCCCCACAATCTTCCAAGAGAGGGGTTCCGGAAAATATAAAATAGAATGAAGACGACCCCAGACCCGACTCCAGTAATACTGTAATGCGGGACAATCATAATTAACAGGAGTTTAGTAAACCACAAGCCACATGGCGTGTCCAGCATCAAGTATTCTGGATGGCATTCCGATTGGCTAACCTATCAGGAGTATATGTCCACTAGGGATAGCAGTACTGAGGAGATAAGAACAAATCTGATCTAGATTGTGAGTGATGGAGGGGCTGGGAAAAGGTGAGCTCGAAGTCGGAGGGGTGAAGCAGCTGCCATATATCTACTCACACAAAATCCTTCATCAGAACTGGCAGGGTGTAGAAACTCTTGGGCGGACCACTCGTTCTAGGCGGCTATCTATCTATCAAAGGATCAAATACTTAGTGGAAATCACCGCCAAGTAACAGTAACAGGGAAATCCACATTCGGAGCATAAATACAAATACACGTAAATTCACTATCCCCAACCGAAAATTATACACAGGCCCAGCTACCCCCCCCATCAGAGCTAGTATCATTACAATGGTTGGCAAAGATTTCTATACCAATATGGCTACCCTGCACCGCTTAGAAACGGCGGGAGAATAGGCAGTCACCACATTAGGTTTAGCAGTGAATTTCAGTGGTTCAACGGAGGTGAAATGGGCTTCCCGAAGAAACACCAAATCAGTATGGTCATGATTAAAATATCTAAGGATGGTCATTCTTGTGATTGGACTTTTGGTGCCTCTTACGTTCAGTGACAAGAGCATTACAGAAGGCTATACAACAAAGTCAAACATTCTGAGAAAGAAACATGATGGCGCACCGAATTGCGCAATGTCCCTCATATCAACTATACATGACTGTACACACGATATGACAGAAAAGAAGCCAATGAAAATCATGAAGCGCCCTATATAACAGTAGAAGCACCGAAGTGCCTTAGAGAAGAAGCAAAACCCCAGAAATTACTGGCGACCTGATGCCTGCGGGGTGAAGCCCCAGAGAAGGCCTAAATTGAAACATATAACCGGTATAGCTGTGCATGCTCCGAATCCAACCGAGGTGCACAACATGGAGGAAAAGGAGACCAAGAGAGGTAGATATAAAAGAAAGGAAGGTCCAGGCAGTCTCTATTCCAGGCAATGATTACCACATCGGGCCATTCAAAATGGCGGGCAGTTCCAGCGGAGTCCATCTGAGTTGTTGACTTAGCGCATCTGGTCTGCCTCTTTGGAGTCTAAAAATGTTGCTAGCAGAGCAGGATCTTCAAAGGTTCTAGTTTGGTTATGGAGAGTCACTCTGAGCTTTGCTGGATATAAGAGGCCAAAGCGAGCCTGTAACTGTTGAAGTCTAGGTCGAAAAGCAAGGAGTCCCTTCCGCCGATCAACTGTGGGCTTTGCCAAGTCGGGGAAGAAAGAGACTTTATGATCTTCAAACTGCAGATGTGGAATCACCCGGGCAGCTTTGAAAATTTGCTCAACTTGCTGATACCGCAGTAAACGAAAGATAATGGGCCGGGGGGTCGTCCGATTGAGTGCGATGTTGGTAGGAGCACGATAGGCTCGGTCAATTTCCAGATCTCTGCTAAAGGTAATCTTCAGCAAGGAGGGGAGAGTTTTGACCAGAAATTCTCTGATATCTCCTGCTTCCGCCCCCTCTGGTACTCCTATGAGCCTTACATTGTTGCGACGGGCTCGATTATTGCAATCCTCTAACTCTTTTTGAAGATTCTGTATCTGACGCTCAGCCTTGTCCAGGTTCACCAAGCGCACCGCGTGCGAATCGAGGACCCCCGCCATGTTGTCCAGCCGTAGTGAAAGACCTTCAAGCCGGTCCTGAAGCATACCGAAATCTTCTCGCATGGCTCGGAGCGCTTCTCCGTTGGATTGTACCAGTTCCTTCACACCACGTATTTCCTCCAAGATCTCATGATGCATTTCGGGGCCTGCCCGAAGTGGAACCATCTTTGGTGGGGAAGACAACTCGGTTTTGGAGCGTTTTCCATGTGAAGAAGAGGGAGACCCGAAGTCCAAGCGCACTGGTTTGTGGGCTGCCATTCCCCCCAAGGCACCCCGGTAAGTTCAGAGCAAAATATTAAGTTTATGCAGATATTAAGTCAGGATTCTGAGTAGGCCCCTCGGGAGCTTCAACGCAAAGCGTCTAACCCGCTGGACATCAGGCTCCGCCCCCCTTGAGACTATTATTTATTTTGAATGTGATACACCAATTTTTTAAAAAAATTTTATTTTAACATTGTTTGTTTAACCCCATGGTAGCTGTATGTCCCCCGAAGAAGGCGCAAGCCGAAACGCGTAGGGACCATCCTCAATAAAGCAGTCTGTTCCAAACCTGCTCTATTCTCTTGCTCTGTTTGTTCTCCTGTTCTCTGACCTGTGCATAGGTACTCGATGTGCTCGTTCAAGCTCGAAGGCCATTTTCTGTGGGGAGCCAACCTCTGGTTTCAGCCATTTCGGCGCTGAGCTGGCGCTTTGCGGATACTCCAGCCGTGCAGGTTTTAGCGTCAACATTTTCAACTGCTCAATATCAATCCAGTATTCCCTTTTGGGGGATTATCTACGATGGTTTAAGCTCAGGATTCTTATTTGGCAACGGGAGCTCAGATTCACAGTCCATTCTGCTCCGCGGCTGGCTCCGCCCCCTCATGGCAACCTTTCTGATGTCTGTGGAGTGTGCTACAGGTCTTGTGTCTGACAGTGTTTACCACCCTGGGGAGTGACCCCAACAGTATTGCATACCATAGCCATGCCTGCACTATGCCCAGGACTGGAGCGGTGGCCAGGGTTGCCAAACACCTCTATAGTTGTACAATGCTGGCATAGGTGTGGGGAGTGTGTGTCTGTCTATCCAGTGTGTGGTGGCTGCAAACACCCTCCACAGCCCACACTGCCAGCACTGTTGCCAGTATTGGCCTGCCAATGTGCATAATGAGGAGCAAGGTACCATGGGTATAGCCCGGACAGGGTGGCCTGGCCAGGATGCATCTGCACAGGGCATAGGGCAATGGCTGGAACATTGTAGTGCCTGGCCACCACCTGCACAGACAGGGTGGCCACAGCATGTCCTGCTGGGAGATCACTCTCACCCTGACTGAGCAGTGACCACGGCATGGCTAGGTTCCCCCATAGTGCTCTTTAATATTTCTTTTATGTAATATTTATGGGTTCCCTTTTGGGGCCCAATCACTGACTTATCTGCTGGGTGTGTATGCATCTCATCCAGGAACATGCACTATGGACTAGCTAGCAGACTGTCTGCAGCTAGTATGTGCCTTGCTGGAACACTGTGCAGTGGCTGGAGGTTTACTGCAGGAGAATATCAGATAGTGGTGGGGTGCAGCTGAGAATTTCTGGGCCTAATGTCTGTCTGCTATTGCTTTATATATGTGTACAGAGCTGCATTGACTGCCCTGTAGGGTGCCTGTCCCCTCTACTGCTGCCATTAGCAGGGAGGTAAAATGTGGATCTGTTGGTGGGAGACCCTGTTTCCCACCCTCAGCCCCCAGAGGGTGGGTTGGGTGGTGGTACATAATCTGCCTATGTGTCCATAAGGGCTAAACCTGACTGAGAAATACAGATGTATCCAAAGTATGTCTGCAGGAACTACCTATCTCACACACTAGCACTACTGGGGACCTGCAGCATGGCCTATTTCTGCCATGGAAGGTGCTGTGGACCTGGTGCTGGGTGCCCCACCTCACCCTCAGGGTGAGGACAGTACCTGCACAATGTGACGGTGTGTAGCTACTCTGTGCCAGTAACACACACGGTTAGTTACCCCTACCAGGCCGAGGTGCTGTGGGGGTGCATAACCCATCTTGTGTTCATCTGTAGACTGCTGATTTGCATGTGCAGTGCATCATGGTTACGGGTGGGTTAACCCTATCCTGGTGATCACAGCAGACTATTTGTGTGGTGACGTGCAGTCCTTCTGCAGCCAGCCAGGGGCTTGCTAGTAGCTATAGAGCTGTAGCCCACTGGTTACATCACTGCCTGTGGAGCCAGCAGTGATGGATTCAAACCCACAGTGGGGTTATTTGATAGGGCTGTCCAAAGCATTATCTATTTTTAATGTACATTAGTGCTGCCAGCAAAAACACCCTCAACGTACTGTAACCATAAGGTGCCTCAGAAGGCGCTTTATAGGGCGCCCTATAAAGCGCCTTCTGAGGCACCTTATGGTTACCATCCATATAAGGTGCCTTATAAGGTATCCTATGGAGCGCCTTATAGGGTGCCCTATAGGGGACATTATAGGGTGACGTGGCAGACAGTGCACTTTATAATGTGCCCTATGGAGTGCCTTATGCGGCACCTTAGGTTATGGCACGTGTGTTTGCTGGCAGCAATAATTAACATACAAATAAACTGCCTCAACAAACAATACTTACATGTCAAAGCTGATGCCTCAGCCAGCCTTATGCATTAGGCACACTGGGGGATCAATCTCACGACCCCTGTATCATCAGTCTGTATATTAACCATTGTGCTACACCTCTGTTTCTTTGTGTGCTTGTCTGGGCACCTACTTAAGATTATTGCGCGTTAACGCGCTTAGCGGCGCTTTAGCCCGATAATGTGCGCAGAAGTGCGTGTTATCGCGCAATACTCCCGTTTTGCTGCTTTAAGACTGAAATGCCCACTCCTTTTATGGCAGCCTGCACACTATCGCCGGGCACACATTAAGACGGTTTAGTAAACATACCCCATAGTGTTCGAGGAGTAAGTGGGTTTTAAATCTTTTTCTGAAGTCTTGAAGTGTTTCTGTGGAACGTAGAGGTCCGGACAGGGAATTTCAGATCAAGGGGGCAAAGAGGGTAAAAGCTCTGTTGCATATCTGTTGGTTGCATTTTGTTCTGAATGGAGGGATTGAGAGTAGGTTTTGATTACAGTATCTTCTTGATCTGGATTCGGATTTATTAATGATGTGAGACTGTTGGCTGATTGGTTTTGCAGTATTTTGAAGATTGTTGTAATGACTTTATACTTCACTCTTGAAGCTATAGGTAGCCAGTATAGATTCCTGATTTTGGGAGTGATGTGTATGTGCCTTAATGCAACAGTTATAATTCTAGTGGCTGTATTTTGGGCCAGTTGTAGGGGGTATAGTGTGTGTTTTGGGAAGCCTTGGTAGAGAATACTGCAGAAGTCTAGGTTGGGTTTTATGAGTGCTTGGGACACAGATCTGAAATCACTGATGTGGAGTAGTGGGTGAAGGTTTTGATAGAGTCTCATGGGATGTGATGGTGCTGATCCTGACTTGTTGACAGTCTGTAAGTAAGATTTGAGTCAATC
The DNA here is from genome assembly GCA_033557465.1 of Ichthyophis bannanicus. Taxonomy (NCBI): domain Eukaryota; kingdom Metazoa; phylum Chordata; class Amphibia; order Gymnophiona; family Ichthyophiidae; genus Ichthyophis; species Ichthyophis bannanicus. The sequence continues at coordinate 520,634,608 of CM066036.1, read as the reverse complement.
CAAGTCTGTGCTGTAAAGGCCAATTTCCTGTAATCTTGTGAAGAGGGTCTGATGGTGCATGGAGTTGAAGGCAGTGAAGATGTCTGAGAATATCATTATGAATTCTTGTCCTGTTTTCGAGATTCCCCTGATTATGGTGTCAAATAATGATATTTTTAGTGTCTCCATGCTGTGTTGTGGCTGGAAACCATGCTGATATCAAGGGGTGCGTAAGAATTTATATGTTCATAGAGCTATTATTGCACCACTTTTTCAACCATATTGGATATAAAGGGAATGCTAGTGATGGATTTGTACAAGCTAGATGTGGTTGGGTCAAGTGACAGATTTTTTGGTATTAGTTGAATTGAAGCATTTTTCAGAGTAGGGGGCATATAACCTTGGGAGAGGGAGGTGTTTATGATTGTTTGTATTACTGGGGATAATTCAGCTCTAGTGATTTTAATCCATGATACTGGACATGAGTCCAGTGGAGAGGTGTTGGTGTTGGGTTCCTCTGTTGTGATCATCCTGAAGGAAGTCCATATGTGAGTATTGTTTAAGGTAGTAGTGGGGTTGGAGGTATTCATATTGTTTGAGTGGATTGAGTTGTTTTTGATGTTAAGGTACTTCGCCATAGCTTTAGGATATTTATTTATTTATTTATTTATTTATTACAATTTCTTATATACCGCACTATTGTCAGCGCGGTTTACATACAACCAAATGACCATAACAAACTGTTTGGCTTCACATAGAACAGGAGAAAACAACTTGGATAACATGTTTATGCTTTACATAGAACAGGAGTAATAACTTGGATAAACGGGGAATGCAAACTAAACTACTTACATATGTACAATGAGACCGAGTATTGGGAATTCAGTGTGAACATGTGTACAATGGAGTTGATATATTAACTTGAGGGGGTGAGGGATATCAAGTGCTGTCAAGGTCACAAGGAGCCCCAAAAACAGACTGAGAATGATCCAAAATCACCAACTTTGGAGTAGTTCCCTGAGAAACCTCTTTGGTATCCAGAGCAGCCACTCCCATAAATGAAGATGGTGGATGTGTGTGTGTGGGGGGGGGGGGGGAATGACCAGAGCTCAAGCAGGTTTCGGACTCAGAAACAGTACTCACAGTTGGAGGAATGTGATGTGCTATAGTTCTCAAATATCGATCCATAGGACCTTTAACTGCTCCTTCTCCACTGCTAGCTCAAGCCACTTTGCTTTTTCCCCTTCCATTTATTCATTAAAAGACAATGTTTCCTCTGTTGCTCCTCTGTGCTTCAAAGGAGCTCCAAAGGGGCATAGCATACTCCCTTTGGTCATGCCCCTTCGGGCATGTGCCTGAAGCCATGTCTCATGGCTTAGTCAGACTTTTATCCTCTGATGCTGATTTGGGGTAGGAGCTCTGACACCGCCGATCTTCACGGGTAGTGTGTCTGACGGTAACTGATGGAAACACACAGCAGAACACAGTACTCTCCCGTGTTCTCCTTCCCAGGAAAACACACAAGTGAGCAGAATGGGTAAGTATAATATGGTTAATAAATGCTGTCATCGATGCCATGTGTTTTTTATATATGTTTATGTGCTTGTATATGTATGTATGTAGAGGGTTCAATAAAAAGTGTGAAGCTAACTAAGAGGAACCACCTGATAAAATAACAGAAATCATATTTTCTCAACAGAAAGAAGTGAAGAGGTTACTGATATAGGAGATGAATTATTTTTTGCTAGTCACTCCCCACCACACCTGGATTCTATTTCTATTAGCAGTAGGGAGGTAGGGCCTGTATATGAGCATAATATATTTCTTTCTTATTCCAGTTCTTTAACAACACCAAGGAGCACTTTCTGCCAAGGCAGGGAATATGACCTTGGTACCACAAAGGCGAATGATGTTCAGCCCCCATGTTCCACCCCCCCACACACACATAGCACAACCCTGCCCATTATGACCTCACCATGATCTCACCCCTCTCTTCAGGCACCCCCACCCCCCTCTGGAAAGCAAAGTTACTGTCCAGGCAAAGTTTCCCACCCCATACTCCTCTGCATACTCTGCCCTAAGCCTGATTCTCTCCCCAACTTCCTGTATTCACCCCTGGGTCTTACCCAGATAATCTCTAGCTTCTAGTGATCTTCAGGGAAGGGATGGTGTTCCACCAATCCTGCCGCTAGCTATCACAGGTCACCATGCCCATTGTGCCCCATCATGCGGAAAGCAGTTAGCATGGGATTTTTACCACGCTGCCTGCTTTTAGCTCATGGTAGCAGTTACCACAGGGCTGCGCTAATGGCTTAGCATGCCCTAAAATGCACACTAGTCATTGCCGCTCTTTAGCAAACATGCCCCTAATTTATTTAATTTTTTAAACTATTTTCTTCATGCTCTGCTTTAGTCCAAGTCCACCTCTTATAAAAATGTAGTGAGAACTTTGCTTTGTTTTGCTTTGGACACATTCTAAATATTGTGTCCTGATAACGCTGTAGTTGTATTTTAGTAGAGATAAGTGTTATTTTTCAGATTTAATGTATGGCACCTTAGGGCTTTATCATCCTCACAATGACTGAACATAACTACTCATGTTGGTGCAAACCCTTTGGATACTTCTTATGCAATTATGCTTATGTACAAATATAGTGGGAAATGCAGAGAATTACTTCAACAACCATAAGTAGGTCAAAACCTGATATATAAGTTGTCAAGGAGAGGTGAATTTAAACCTAATAATAAGAGGCTGATAATTGTAGAACAATTTAGTGAAGTACAGACAAGGTGGCTCACAGCCAGTAAAAATTGAAAAAAACAAAACAAACAAAGGCAGATTTTGTAGACTGAACTAGAAACCATCACACGTCTTATCATTGGGTGAGACATGCTGATGCCTGAAATACCATACACAGGAAAGGCACAGGAAGATAACATGTTTCATCCACTTGAAGCCGTTATAGCATTACTATGAAAGAAAAGCAGTGGGATCATGACCTTGTCAGAAGTGTAGAGAAAGAAAAAGTTGTAATCACCGGGAACATGCTCTTTCCCACAGGTAAAAAGCTTGATGCATGAAAACCAGACGTTGTGGTAAAGGAGAAATGTACAAGAACATTACTAATAGATGTGTTGGTATCAAGCAAATATACTATGCTACATGTGGAGAAAGAGAAGATTCAAGAAAATGTGGTGGAAAGGTACAGAAATGGTTCCAGTTGTGTTGGCTGCCACAGGTCTATTTATAAAGAATTTCCAAGCTCATCTTGATATGTTGCCTCTGAAATACAGAAGGAGGCTCTCTTTGGAACAGTGCGAGCACTGAGACTGAGATCATCTCCAGCAGGCTGTGGCCCAGGTATGTGCAGAATTAACACTTTTTGGAGCCATTATGCAGAGAGACTGAAGGTGTTAAGAAGTATTCTCTTGGAACAAGATGGGCAAGAGTTGATATGATACAATAAAGCACCAATAGGTAGTCTTTTCATGAAATGGAATGCTGTTTGTAAACAGGAAGTTGGTATCGGGCAGTCTGAGGGGATGGAAGCAAACAGCCCTGTGGCGTCGAAGTTTAAAGGTAAGTGCCATTGGGCTGTTTGTGGCCATTTCCGCCAATATACATCCCGAGAGGGGCAACAGCGGCAGCAATGAGTGCCCCTGAAAGGCTGGTGCTCTAGCCGACTGCCTAGTTCACCTAATGGTATCGCTGGCCCTGCTTCTGTGTGAAGAGCTATAGCAGTCCGACTTGTTCAGCTTTTCCAATAGGAGGTATATTAGTTTTCTGTATCTGCATGGTTGCCTTTTCAACAGTACATTTCTTGTTATTTGTGTACTGAGAGTTACTCTTGTAATGGTATGAAACATAAGAACATAGGGCCTGATACTGAAAGGCATCTACCTGGTTTACAGACCTGTAAACTATGTACATGCTGCGGAACAGGATATTCAAAGGCATTAACATGGCTAGTGCTGTCCCCAACTATTGCTGCTATACGCCCCAATGCTAACCACTTATCATCAGGGTGTATCATGGGTGTTCCAGGGGTGGTTTAGCTTTACCTGTAGGAGCTAACTGGGTAACGGTGCAATATTGCCTGTAAGGGGTCTACTGGGCCGCAAGGGCCACTATCTCACCTTATATGGAGGAAGTACACAGAAACCAATTTCTCAGCAATACTCACAAAATCTTTATTACAGGATATCCTTTTCTCAGCATAAATTCTTCACACAAATTCTCTAACACGGTTACTTACAGGTACAAGGTAGTTACTGTATAGGGAATAGACAGAAGAGAAAGGTTAATGGGGCAATTCAGCACACTGTTACCTCCATGGCAGGGCTGAATAAACTCCCCATTTTCTCCTTTGTCTTGTTCTGTTTTTATACAATGTTTCTGAAAAGCTGGAATAATAATAAAGGTTATTTGCTTTCCTGCAGCTGGTTTTTAGTGATACTTTTTTTCTACATAATATTGGCACATTTTTACATTTCCCAAGGTTCAGGTTAGCATGAAACACCATCTCATCTTCCCAAGGCCAGTGCCTAATTAAATCTTACTTCCTAGTTCCCCCTCGTGTCTCCTTTTTTGGTTTCATTTTGTGTTATCTGGTTTTCATAGCAAAGGACATTAAATCAGCAACATTCTGTATCATGCTCAGAATTTTCTCATGCTAAGTCAGCAGCTCATTCTTTTCCTGATTCTTCTTTTGGCCTAACAGTGGTCAAGGGTCCCAAACAGGACCGTGGTCTGTATCCAGGCCTGTATCACAGGCCTTGCTACAGGGGCACTGTCCCAGCTTGGGTCCAATTCCTTACATGCTGCTACCCTGTTAGCTTCTGCGGCTGCAGAGGCTGTGCGGTGACCCTAAATATTAAATGCTGGGGCCATATATGACCCCAGCATTGAATATCTGGGTTTAAAGTGAAGCACCAATGGCTAAGTGTTGTACTTGTGTCTAGCCACCGGCACGGAATATCGGGCCCATAAGATTTGCCATATTGGGTCAGACCAAAGGTCTATTAAGCCCAGTATCCTGTTTCCAACAATGGCCAATCCAGGTCATAAATACCAAACAGGATCTCAAAAGGTATACAGATTCCATGCTACTATTCCAGGACAGGCAGTTGAGTTCTCCAAGTCCACCTAAAAAATGGTTTATGGGCTTTTGCTGCAAGAACTTGTCCAAACCTTTTTTAAACCCATCTACACTAAGAGCTTTTAGTTCATCCTCCTGCAATTAATTCCAGAGCTTAATTATGTGTTGAGTAAAAAAATATTTCTATGATTTGTCTTAAATGTACTACTTTGTAGCTTTGTGTGTCCTCTAGTCTTTGCATTTTTTGAAAGAATAAACTAGTGAGTCATGCTTACCCATTCCATTCCACTCATTATTTACAGACCTCTATCATATCTCCCCTCAGCCATCTCTTCTCCAGGCTGAAGACCCCTAATCTCTTTAGCCTTTCCTTATAGGGGAAGCTTTGCCATATAGGTTCTGAGTGGCTTATTTGTGGAATTTTGTGTTACATCACAAAATACCTGGAAGAGGAGAGATGTTATGTTGCTGTTACTGAACTGATACTAGAATTTCAATATATATTTTTTGGATGTCAAGTTGTAAGGAGCAATATCCTAGTGCTCCATATGGACTCCAAAATAGGCAACAATTTCTTCAAGATGACAGTAAATTTAGGTGTATATCTACTAAGCTGGGCTAACAATTAACCTGGGTTATGTGCAACTAGTTTCCATGTTATTCAATAGGACCTAGTTGCAGATCGCCCAGGTTAACCATTAGCCCTGCTTTGTAGACATACCTGTTAGTATGCATTTGTCTACCATTCAGCCACATTGATAAAGTAAGCGAAAAGTAAAACTTTTGTGCAAAAAAATACAATTTAATACCTTTGATTTTAATAACAGTTTTGGAATCTTTTCTGTGACACACATATTAACGCAGTCTGTTATTTATGTCACAACAGAAGAAAGCATGAGAACCATTGGTTTATACCATTTGTCCACCTAACACTGTAATATGGATCCCTTAATATGTTGTCTGTAATTGAAGATCACATTTTCACAAAGTACACTTTATTTAATAGAGACATCTTAATACCTTGGGGCATATGAAGATTTGAAAAGATGGTTATCACCACAAATTAAAAAAACCCTCCTAAATGCTTGCTTAGACTCAGGTATAGAAAGGGTCAGGAATATGATGCACACAAAGACCTTTCCTGAAACCTGGGCTTGCTTTTTGATACCTTTGCTTATTTATGAATATAGGATACTCAAATTCTTCATAAAGAATTCTGGCCTTAGCTGTAGAATTATTCTTTGTTCTTGCATATTATAAATGAATGAGATATCTGTCATCTGAAGGATACTTTGATCCAAAATTCCAGTCATTGTTTTCACATTAAGTGCTGGAACGAGCATCACATGTGGTGAACTGAACTTACTGAATGTTGGCAAACTATAACAACATACAAGGGATATATGTAATTCCCAAGTGACAAAACTTGCTGCCAAAATTTTCACTTAATAGAAGCTCTAAAGCGACCATCGGTCTTGGATAAGTACATAATGGAATCAATGCCAAGGGAAGGAACTAGCCTGGTGAAAGGTGAATGCAGGAGATGGAAAATATTTGCTGCATTTACACATTTCCTCTCACATGGCTTTTACACAGCAAGAATAGCAGATGACAAAATGCACTAGGTAACCAGCTGAAAGTGATGTGAACTCTGCCAAGCAATTATATCAAATGGGCTGTTTCTTTGGCACTAAAGCGGGGTGATTAATAAAAATAGTTTGAGCTCGCTCATCTCCTCAATGCAAAGTATTTTATTTTAGCAAGAATCTCAGATTTTATTCCTTTTTAATTTGAAATACTCCTTTCCATGTTGTAATTGTGAAGTTCTAAATGTTTTAGCTGTTTTGCAAATATTTATTTGGTTTTGAATATATATTTTCTTCTCCTAAAGGCAAATTCCAGATAGATGGAAGTGATAACAACCTGAGGCGACTTCCTCCCTTCTACTTTATTGTGGAGAAAGAAAATGGGATTCAGGCAGGTCACTGGACAAAATGACATTCATTGCAAGGGTTGCTTTAAGTGTCCCCTTCTCTTTCAGACTCCATCTTCACCAACTGACTCGTAAGGGTCATGTGATGTCCTCATGGGTTGGAGGTTGGATAGATCCCTGGGAAATCACCCTTCTTGTCCATTCCTTGCAACAGACCTCCAAGTCTGAGTTTGATATTTCATCAAATTTCAAATTTAAAGTACGCATGTACTCTCTCTTTGAAACTTGATGAAAGGGCTTTAGATAGGAAAGTAGCTGTGGGCAGTTTGAAATTTGCCCCCTAATTAGCCAATGGCTTTGGTTAAAAGAAATGCATCATAAAATTAGTTTACATCCACCCTTGCGAAAGTATAAATAGGTATAACTTAGCCTGGCTGCTTTTAGTTTGTGTGTATAATCAATGGATTGGATAAGAAGCATTCACTGCTGCATTTTTGCTTAGGAACTAGCAGATGGTGTATTGAAGTTAATAGTGTTGGCGGTGGGGTACACTCAGTAATATGTTGGAAATATTCAGCATACAAGGCTTGTATTAGGGGATGCTGAGTTGGGTGACCTGTCCCTGAAGTGCAGTTTTTATGAACATATGCTATCATAATAACACAAAGGCCACTTAAAAATGATGTCTGATAGCCTAAATAGCTTAAAGGGTGTTCTTACATAGAAACATGATGACAGAAAAAGACCACATGGCCTATCTAGTCTGTCCTTCCATAACAACAACTACAACAGTCCACTTTTTACCTTTAGAGATCCTCTGTGTTGGTCCCATGCTTTTTTGAATTCAATTACTGTCCTCATCTCTACCACCTCCATTGGGAGACTATTCCATGGATCCACTACTCTTTCCGTAAAGAAATATTTCCGCATATCACTCCTGAATCTATCTCCCTTCACCCTCATCCCATGTCCCCTCGTAGCAGAACTTGCTTTCAATTGAAAGAGGCTCTCTCCCTGAAAATTTATGCCACGGAGGTATTTAAACATCTCAATCATATCACCTCTATCCCGCCTTTCCTCTAAGGTGTACATATTAAGATCCTTAAGTCTGTCCTCATATGCTTTATAATGAAGCCCATTAATCATTTTAGTAGCAACCCTCTGCACCGACTCCATCCTGTTCACATCCTTTTGAAGGTGCGGTCTCCAGAATTGCACACCATACTCCAAATGAGGTCGCACCAAAGACTTATACAGAGGCATTATCACCTCCTTTTTTCTGCTAGCCATTCCTCTCCGTATGCACCCAAGCATCCTTCTAGCTTTTGCCGTCGCCTTTTCTACCTGTTTAGCTACTTTAAGATCATCAGACACAACCACACCTAGGTCCCGCTCTTCTTTAGTGGACAAAAGTACTTCACCTCCTATACTGTATTGCTCCCTTGGATTGCTGCAGCCCAAATGCATGACCTTACATTTTTAACATTAAATCCCAGCTGCCAAATTCTAGACCATTCTTCAAGCTTAGCTAGATCCCTCCTCATGTTATCTACCCCTTCCTGGGTGTCTACTCTATTGCAGATTTTGGTATCATCCGCAAAGAGGCAAACCTTACCCGACAGCCCTTCCGCTATATCACTAACAAAGATGTTAGTGATATATCAAACAATTGTGCATAACACCTTTTTATATCAATGAACAAATCAACCTTTTTCAAAGATGGAGAAGATACAGATTCAGCGGACATAAAATGAAACTGCAAGGAGGTAAAAGCAACCAGGAAATATCTTTTCAGGAGAGGGTTGTGGATGCCTGGAATGCCCTCTGGGAAGAGATGCTGGGGATAAAGAAGTGATGGAATTCAAAAAGGTATGGGACAAACATAGAGGATCCCTACGTAGAAAGTGGATGGAATCAAAGTAAACTGAAATGACTAAATGACTTTTATACTTCAAAAATAGAGAGGGAAATGGAATGGTGGGTACAACTGCACGGAATGGTGGGTACAACTCTGGTCACCTCACTGGGTAGACTAGATGGACCATGCTGGTTTTTATCTGCTGTCATTTATTATCTTACTATTTTATTACAGAAATTTCTATGTAGCCATCCCAACCAAAAAGGCTGCCCAAATATAAAACATATATTAAAACAAAAATAGTAATAAACATGGAACTAGCCCTAAATAATTAGTCTAATACAGGCCAATTCCATTCAAGACATCTAGCCCCCTCTATGGCCGGTCAGAATTGGGCGTACAAAGTTAGACCCGATTCTGATCCCATAGCCCCCTCAGGATCAGAATTGGGTCTAGCGCCTGGACGTGCAGGCTTGGACCCCTACATCCCAGCAACTACTCGGCTAACTCAGCTGGTCCCATGCATGGAGCCATGGCGCCACGGTGTCCCATCGCCATGGCACTGCAGCTTCATTCATGAGCCATGATCCTGGCCTGCTAAACCCGGGTGCCTGTTCCCTGCAGCCCAACCCTCAATTTGGCTTTCCAAGGCCTGGATCTGGCTGTGTGGAGCTCTCTGTGCCCCCTCACCTGTGTCCCGTGCCATGATCCCCCCCTGTCCAGGGGGTCCCTGGTATAGATTCGAGGCCCCAGATGTACAGGGCCAACCTCTGAATTATCCCTGTATGTCATGGCCTGCCCTTGCCCCAACTCTGGAATACCCCTTCCTTCCCTGTCTAGGCCTCCCCGAACAAACCTGCTTTATGTATGGGGAGGGTATTGATGGGGACAACAGGGGGGCGTCCATCTCTGCTATTCACAGGGCAGAATGACCACCTTAGTGTTTATCAGTCCCTTGTGTGCCTACAAAACAAATTATAAGTCTCTTTGTCCATGCTATTTGCACTAGGTTTCTTTATTCAGGGGACTGAAACCTGCACCTGGAGGGAAATAATGCCAGGCCAATTAGTCAGTAATCAGTTGGTTTATAACATGAATGTAGAGACCTCTTTGGATATCACTGCTTTGAGTGGCAGAGACCTCCAATGTCCCTACTAAATTATTACAAGGCAGTCTGAAGAAGGCCTAGTAATTTTCCAGGAGAGGGGAGGTTACCTTTTGCCCAGTTACATCAGGCTGGGAGAAGGCTCCTCTGGGAATGAAAATCCAGCTTCTATATAAACAACTCCAAATTCAGAAGATATCATGAGGAAGGAATGAACAGTCTGTCCTAGGGGACAGGTATTGGTGGCCATTCCCCAGCCCCTTATACCATCTAGAAGGAGCCATAGAACAGGGAACAGATGAGGAGAGAGCAGAGGGGTAGGAGGTTGTATTAGGCTCAAGCCTACACTCTGAATTCTAGAGTGACTGTGCAATCCCTGCTAGCACCTCGACTAGCTCAGTAGGAGATTAGCTCTAACTGTAGAAAGGAGCAGGAGTCTAGAAAAAATAATAGGGGAGCCATATACTCCAGGAGGGAAGGAGAAAGGATTCAGAGAAGTTCATTAACATCTCAACAACCCAGCAATACCAGATCCAGGAGTATCTGCAGTGCAGTATCAGGGACCTGTATCTACAGAAACCACCAGCTCTAAGGAGGTGAGAAACCACAGGAGTTCATCAGGAAACGGTGACACCAGAGTCAGGAGTGAACTCAGGGCAATATTGGGTGCCTGCATCTGTACAACATAGGGGACTACTGTAAGGTCTATATACAGGTGGGAGATTATGAAATGGCACCCTAAAAGGGACATGAAAGTGGCACTTAAAAAGGGCACTGACAAATTTTGGTTTCTTACTAAAGAGCTACAATTAAGAGTGGCAGAGTGAAGCTGTTTTTGGGACTATACTGACCTGCAAAGTTGTGGCAAAGAGCAGGTGAAATGAGCAGAAGGATTACAACCAACAATAAATACAGTGGGAAGTTGAATCACTGTATTTCTGAATATTTTTGAGTGAAACTGTAGTGTTTTTAGTGAAAAAAACCTGTAAAGGCGTCTCACTTTTTGCAAGATTTGAATCAGAATTACCACTGGTTCAGACTCAGGATGTGCTTGCTGACAACATAGGAGTGTGCTGATGCTGAACATAAAGCATGCCAAGTAGTAATACCAGAGAACACGTGTGCCAACCTGCCCAGTTGAAAAGCACCAGCGTATATGTAAGAGAGTCACATTTTTAAGCTGTGCCCTGGGGGATTGACACCATTGTGAGGGAACCCAATCCAGGAGTCTTTCAGCATAGCAAAAGAGTGACTAGGCCTCAAACAGACTGCAGCCTATTAGCCATTGAATCAAGAGCCGGAGAGATGAAATTCAGCACCAATCAGTGAGACCTATAGCAAAACAGCAACCTCAGAGATGTCTCACCATTTGAAACCTGCCCCGCTTCTCTTCATTATGGAAGAAGTACTGTTGGACGAAACACAGTGCCAGCAATACCACCAAGAGCATGTTCCAGTGTCAGTCATCCTGCAATGCCATTTCTGCAGAGAACCATTCTATGATTTGGACATGTCATTAATTCATAAATGGAAGATTCTAACAGCCCATGGCAGATCAACCAGATTCAAAGGCCAAATGCAAGATCATCAACGTCGAGGGCCAACATAGTTTCCAGTCTGTTCCACAGGGAGCAACTGGAGGCCCAATGCCAAACCCAGTTGTGAGCAGCATTACCAGAGGTCCTGCCATATCCAGCCAGGATAGTAGGGTGAGTACAAGGGAGGGGAGATTCTCCCCCCAGAAAACCACACCATTCACTGAGTAGGAGGGACTGAGACTAAAGAGATACTAGGCCAAGAGACTGATGGAGAAAGAATGGTTTCTATGATCAGAACCACTGCTGCATCGTATATTTCAGGCATCACAGCCACATTGAGTGCCAGAGGCTGCAGAAGGCACCATACACCACAGTATCACCTACCACCAGTTCAGGAGAACCCGTGACAGCACTGAGACCTACCACTTGGTGAAGGCCAGAGGAGGAAGAAGCTCAAGGCCTACAGGCCATGATCATGCTATATTTCAGTAAATCTATGAACAAACTCAGGGAGAAGAAGAAGTTGTCTGCAGTAGTAGCCATGGAATGGGACAATTGTATAGAGACTAAGAGGCTCAGACTGCTTAGGAATCATGTCGCTCACCAGTGAGGGCCTGCACCAAATGAAAAAGTACTTTGATATAGGACTGCCCATCCTGGAGAGCTTTCTGCACTATGTGAGTCTATCTTTGGGATCGTTAGTAGAGGATCCCACATTTGCAGTGTCCATAACATGGTCGGTATCTTCTAGAGCCAGACCAGTTTTTTTCTCCCAGTGGCAATTGAGGCTCCAGTAGAGGAAAAAGGAGTTCAAAAAGAGAAAGTTTGTGGTTAAGAAGTGGAGATGAAGTGGCTATTTCAATTATACCAGTACTGCATGAACTGACACAGATTGAACCAGAATTGCCAGATGACTACAGATTACTTGACTGGTCCAGATAAGAGAAATTGGTTAGAAGGAGAGTATGGGATATATGACAATATGCTTATCCATATGTGAACCTATAGATAATGAGTGTGATAGAGCTGAAATGTGATGAGTGGGTAAGAGGACCAAATCATCAAAGCCACCATTAATGCACAATTTTGTAAATGGCAGAAGGGACGCTCAATTTTCAAACGTGAAGTACTTGTGATAGAGGACTTCAGAGCCAAGCACTATTCAGTAAGCTGAAGAGAGGACTTATAAGAAAGCCTGACCCTAGATGGTGCAGTGTCTGCAAGATTTCAGGAGGTGCAGAAATCTTTCCTTCTAACAGATGCATACCAGACGTAGCAGATGATAGCACTGAGAAGACTGTCTATTGTAAAGAACTGGATTATCTAAAGGGACTTTAATAAATAGATTTTGACTGCATTAGTATTGTTAACAGTTTGTTTGATTTCATTGGTTATTGTGTATGTGACCAAGAAAATAAATCTGAAAAAAACCCCTTGTTTTTGTTATAAAAAATATAAAATTCAAAAAAGCGTTCTGAACCTTTTTCTTTTATCCTTATTGCTTCTTGATGTACTTTGCTGCAAATGTGTTCGATACTATAATATTATCTAGAACATCTCTATTTGCTATTAAATGTGGATGTGAAGGATGTTAATTGTTCTCTCTAGGACATAAGAGTAGGAGATTATGGATGTAGCGAGTTGCCATTCTACCAGGCACTCTATTATTAAAAGATGATGTAGTAATTTGAGTTAAGGCGTTCCCCTATTAATATTAAGTATAAATTATTGGTGGGTTGCTACCCCTTAATATGTGTCCCACTATTAATGTAAGAAGATTACATGAGTAATTGTTTTACTTGATATGACATATTTTGGACAGTCAACAAAAATAAAAAAAAACAAACATACAGAACAACCACTAATCTAAATAGAATCAACCAAAAGATTTTCTGTTGTGCAAGCAGAATAGATCTATATTACATCAGATTTTTGTCAGTTCTCACAAGACATACCCAATGCAAGTGAGACAGTGACACATCCCAATTGGAGATAACCACAGAAGAATAATTGAAAGCAGATGTTCTTTTCTTAGTCAGAATGGCATAGAAATGGCATAGAATGGCATAGAAATGGCATAGAAATAATTGAAAGCAGATGTTCTTTTCTTAGTCAGGAATGGCATAGAAATTTTACTATAGAAGAATGAAGGAGTAGTATTACAGCTTGAGTTCCTGTCTAGTGGGAAAAGACTAGGGGGTATGTTTACTAAACTGCGTTAGTGCAATTCACGTTAGGAGCCGCGTTAGTGGAAGGAAAGCCAAAAAAGGACATGGGCGGTACATCGTAACCGATAACGCGCAGTTGCGTGCGTTATTATGCGCCGTGCAGCAACGATTGCTACAGCGCGCGCGCTACTGCGCGCAAGCTTAAGACAGCGCACAGATACCCAAATACAAAAACAGAGCTGTAGCACAATGGTTACTACACAGACTGATGTTATAAGGGTCATGGGTTTGATTCCCCAGTGTGCCTAATGAATAAGGCTGGCTGAGGTGTCATGTGGAACCCTTTGAAGGCCTACTATAATATTTTAATCCACATTCTGCAGCCGGGTTAATGTTTGCACATGTCAGGAAAATTGTACCCATCGTATCCAATATGTTCCAATAGTGACGTTCCCTCTGGCATGGTCATGTATTATATACCATTTGATAGGAATATATAGGCAGAAGTTGGGATCCCGAAAGTACTGGGCTTGGCCTGGAAAGGGTTAAGTAGTGGGCTGTGAGGAAGTTTAGTTGTACCTGAATAGTGCTGCCAGCAAACACACCCTCACAGTGGTGTAACCTAAGGTGCCACATAAGGCACCCTAGAGGGCACTCCATAGGGCACATTATAAAGTGCGCTGTCTGCCAAGGCACCCTATAATGTCCCCTATAGGACACCATATAAGGCACCTTATAAGGCGCTTTATAGGGCCTGCTGAGGGTGCTGCTGGCAGAACTAATATACAATAAAAATAGACAATGTCTAAGACGGCCCTATTGATGAACCCCACTGTGGGTTTTGAACCCATGACCACTGGCTCCACAGGCAGTGAAGTAACCAGTGGGCTAGAGCTGCTAACAAACAACTGGCTGGCTACAGGAGGACTGCACGGCACCACACCCACATTCTGCTGTGGTTACCAGGATATGGGTAACCCACCCGTACCCATGATGCACTGCACATGCAAATCAGCAGTCGAGAGATGGGCACAAGATCGGGTATGCACCCCCACAGCACCTCGGCCTTGTAGGGGGAACAGACCGTGTGTGGCACTGCCACAGAGTAGCCACAGACAGTCACATTGTGCGGGTACAGTGCCCACCCTGAGGTTGAGGTGGGGCGCCCAGCACCAGGTCCACAGCACCTTTCATGACTGAAATACGCCATGCTGCAGGTCCCCATCAGTGTGTGATAGGTAGGTCCGTTAGACACACCTAGGATACATCTGTGTCCTGCTGTATGTCCTGGTCATGTCTAGTTCCCTATGGGCGCTGTTGAGCCCAGACTAGTGCATATCCTGTGTTGGTGCCATCATTACCTGCTGTAGGTGAGGGGGGTGTATGGACCCATAGGCAGATTATGTACCACCACACAACCCACCCTCTGGGGCTCAGGGTGGGAAACAGGATCACCCACCAATAGATCCCTGCAATGGCAGGGGTAGAAGGGACCAGCAGCAGCAGTCCTGCTGGGGAACAGACAGAGAGGCACACATCCATAACGCAATAGCGGACAGACGGCAGGCCTGGAAATGCTCAGCTGCCCCCCACCATTATCTGGCATTCTCCAGCAACAAGCCTCCAGCCGCTGCACCCTGCAAGGTGTTCCAGCAAGACACATACTAGCTGCAGACAGTCCGCCAGCTAGTCCATAGTGCATGGTCCTGGAGGAGATGCATGTACCCAGAACGGGGATGTCAGCATACACACCAAGCAGATAAGTCAGTGATTGGGCCCCAAAAGGAAACCCATATATATCACATGAGAGGAATGCTATAAAGCACTATGGGGGAACCTAGCCATGCCGTGGTCACTGCTCAGTCAGGGTGAGAGTGACCTCCCAGCAGGACATGCTGTGGCCACTCTGTCCGTGCAGGTGGTACCGGGCACTACAATGTCCGAGCTATTGCCCTATGCCCTGCGCAGATGCGGCAAGGCCAGGCCACCCTATCCAGGCTATTCCCACAGTACCTTACTCCTCATTATGCACATTGGCAGGCCAATACTGGGAACAGTGCTAGCAGTGTGGGCTGTGGAGGGTGTTGGAAGCCACCACACACTGGATAGACAGACACACACTCCCCACACCTATGCCAGCATTGTGCAACTATAGAGGTGTTGGGCAGCCCAGGCCACCACACCAGTCCTGGGCACAGTGCAGGCATGGCTATGGTACGCAATACTGTAGGAGTCACTCCCCAGGTTGGTAAACACTGTCAGACACAATACCTGTAGCACACTCCACAGACATCAGAACGGTTGCTATGATGCAGCTCACTCAGGAAATTGTACTTAACCTAGGAATTGCTATCTGCCAGTAATCATAGCAACCTTTTGATAGATGTGTACCATATTCCCAGGTTTAGGGTGACATTATTACGGTATGCATGTGCTAGTATTGGGAGATGCACGCAGAGCCCAAAGTCCTGCCTCTCCTGGAGGCTGTGGATAATGGGGCCTGTGGGTGCGGGTGTGTCTGCCCCTGTTGGCTGCTGCTTTTCAGCAGAGGTTCCCAACTCCACTCCTGGTGTGCCAAACACTGTTCGGGTTTTCATGCTGTGCCTCATGAATATGCATGAGATACATCTGCATACCATGGGGGTGGCGCATAAAAATGCAGCACAGGCATCTTCATCAGAGGCAGCATGCAACTGGAATGGTGTTTGGCCCTCCAGGACTGCATTTGGGAGGCTCTGCTCTAGGTAATGTGCATGTTTATGGTGTCTGTGCTCTGTAGGATAAAATGTGGGTGTTTTGGGCATGTTTACGTCATCTTCAAGAACGGTTCTGTCTGTATTAGCACGTTATAGTAGTGGGTAAAATATGAGGACTGGGTTGGTGGAAACCACAGCTGGGACTTGAACCTGTGACCTTCTGCTTCTGAATACACTGGTTCTGTGCACTGCACCGCCATGTTCTCACAGAGATTGTGCATTCCCTGGTGCTACCATGACTGTTGGTCAGACAGGGCCTGTCTGTTGCAGTGCACGGCACCCACCTACACAGGGCTAGGCCACGGTCTGCTGTGGGCAGCTGCCACTGCCCCCTCCACCACCAGTATCCATCAGCCACCATGCTGACATGCCCTTCTGCTGGTGGAGCTGGTGGTGCGCAGTCTCAGTCCAGTGTGCAGGTAGACGCCTGCCTATGGTGCGGGTTCTGGGGTAGGGGTGCCTGCATAGCTGTCCACGCTTTCCCCCAGCACCATCTGCCAATGTTCCGTGCCATTGGGGGTACCTGCTGGGTACTATTCCCTGTGACACTGTGGGAAGAACACCCTTGCCCATGTTGGGCCCTCAGCAGTTGCTGTCTGGCTGCTCTACTGTTTCAGCATTCCTATGGGCCAGCTAGGCATCACCCTAGTCCTCACTGTGGCCCAGCTTCTCCACAGCATGTGCCGCCTGCAGCCCTCTGTATCCCCTTTTCCAGCATCTGCCCGGTTGCCCATTCCGACATGCCCGCCCTGATGTTGCGGGACATGTGCACGTCATAGGAACCCTGTCCGATGGTGGGGAAATCCCTGAGCAGCGCTATTTCACTGTGGACCCATGCACCTTGTATGGGGACGGAGTATGGACCCTTCCACGATTTATATCTGTTCTGTGGAGCTTACTCAGGGGTGGGGGTTGATGTTTCTCATTGCTACCACTATTGGCCAGCTTGGTTGTTGTTTTTTTCCAGTTTGTTGGGGTCATTTTCAGTGTTTCTGTGCCCTTTTGTTCTGTGCACATGTATCACACTTATCACCTTATTTTGGTTTCCCTGCCTAGGCTGTACATTGCTGACACTTAAATGGTTTCTCTCCCCTTTAAAGTGCTTTTACCGGTAGGTTTTCATTCGCGTTGGAATTCAGCTCTGACATTCAGCGCGTTAGTGTAAAGGGAGCCTCTCCCCGCCCACTCTCCGCCCATTGACCCCTTCTCTCCGCCCTCTCTCCACCTTCTGCGGTGTTTTACCGCGCCGCAGAGCATTATGCTCGTTAGCGCGTGATAACACGCGCTGTATAACGTTAACGCTCGTTAGTGCATGATAACGTGGGCTATCACGCGCTAACGAGTGTTAACGTTATACAGCGCGCGTTATTCACGATTACCTCAGTTTAGTAAACATACCCCTAGGTCTTTATCTTTATCTTTATTAAAACACTTGATAGACCACTATGGCCAAGGCATTAAGCGGTGTACAATAAGAATAAAAGTCCACTTTGTAGGGTAGAGAAAAGAACGCCATAACTAACAGGAAAGCAAAGTCAAGAGAGAACATAAAAGGTAGACAAGAGAGAGAACTAAGACGTAAGACAGTACAAGTTAAACTGTTAAAAATTATTATAAAGACTACATACAATATTAAAACTTGTTAAAATTATTATGAGGACTACACACAATATTAAACCAAACCGACAGACAAATGACATGGACAACATATCTTAGGAATGGGAGCCAGAGGGAAGGTCGAAGGCTTGTTGGAACAGGTGAGTTTTGAGTAGTGATTTGAAGTGCGGATAGGAAGATTCTAGATGGAGTGTAGATGGCAGGGTGTTCCACAGGAGAGGACCCAAAAAGAAAAATGCCGAGTGTCGGGTCTGCTCTAGGTGTGCTCGTGAAGGGGCGGGCAGAGCTAAACGGTTGGCGTGCAGGGAACGAAGCTGGCGGTATGGGGTGTGTGGAGGGAAATGAGGTCAGCCAGATAAGTGGGTTCACCCGTGTGGATGGCACGGTGAAGTAGAATAAGAAATTTATATTGATACCGAAACCGGAGGGGTAACCAATGAAATTGAAAAAGAAGGGGAGTGATATGTTCAAAGCGGTGAGAAAAAGTGATAAGTCGAACAGCGGTATTTTGGACGGACTGAAGTCTTTGAAGTTGATATTTGGGAAGATTTGCTAGAAAAACGTTACAATAGTCTAATCTACTGATGACGAGTGCCAATACCAGAGTGACCAGTGAATCAGAAGGTAGAACTGAACGGACAGCCCTAATCTGACGCAGAGACAAAAAAGAACGGCGAGTGAGAGAAGAGATGTGTAAGTGGAAAGAAAGAGTGGAGTCAAGAATAACACCCAGGTAACGGAAAGAAGAAACCAGGGGGATAGGAACAGAATTGATCAGAGGTGCAATAGTTGGACAAGAGCCGCTTAAGGATACCCACATTGCAGTGGATTTAGCAGGGTTCAGATGGAGGAAATTCTGGGAAAGCCAGAAAGCAATATGTGAGAGGCAGTCGTTAAATGGGGAAATATCTGAAGTTAGTGGGGAGACATGATAGAGTAGAATGATATCATCCGCATAGATGTAAGGGGACACAGGAAATTGTTGAATTAGAAGGGGCAAAGGAGCAAGAAAAATATTAAACAGTAAAGGAGAGAGAACAGAACCCTGTGGTACACCACAAGTGAGCGGGAAAGACGAAGAGGAGTGACCGTTTGAGTGGACAGTGAAAGAACGAGCCGAAAAGAGTGAAACCATTGTAAGACTGTGCCCTGCAACCTACAATCAGAGAGTCGAGAAAGAAGAGTCTGGTGGTCAATTAAATCAAAAGCTGCTGAAAGATCAAGTGAGACAATTAAAGTAATATCACCCCGATCATGTGCAACGTGCAGTTCGTTCAATAGTGCTAAAAGGACAGTTTCAGTGCTGTGCCCATGATGGAAACCTGCTTGGCGGGGATGAAGGGAGTGAGTAGTTTCAATATGGGAGTTTAACTGTTCAAAAGCAAATCGTTCCAGGAGTTTGGCTACGAACGGGAGATTTGAAACGGGGCACCAGTGAGACAAAATGGAAGGATCCAATGATGACTGCTTTAGGATCCAATGATGACTGCTTTTCAGGTCTGGTACTGAGTCAAGGAATGCAACCCACTACTATTTTGAGAGACTGTGCTTCCACCCTGACATACATAGAAACATACAGACTTCTCAATAAATACACTAATACTGGATTTAACAAATTTTTCTATATGACTTGTTTCTTCCCATTAGCCTAGGCTATTTCTATAGCATAACTTGACCATCACAGTTATGCTAAAAAAATAATTAACAGTGCTTATTCTAAATTAGAAGAAGCCTCTAAAAAACTCAGGAAGGAGAGTAAATATATTTTGTTTCATGTTCAAGGAGTAAACCCACTAGCTTCACCACCTAGTGATTACCTTGTGATAGGACAATACAGTAGTATTGTAAAAAATGGTTTTAACCTTTTTTTTTTTTTTTTTTTGCAAAAGGAGGGGGAGACTGTAGAGTCCTTGGATGTCACTGTTTTGAGCAGAAGAAACCTCCAGTGTTCTTACTAATTACTACAAGGTAACTTGGAGATGAACTAGTAATTTTTTAGAATGGGGATATTACCTTCTGCCCACTTACATCAGGCTGGGAGAAGACTCCTCTGGGAGTTAAAATGCAGCTTCTATATACAAAAATGCAATGTGTGCCTTTGAGTCAGTGCTGACTCCTGTTGACTCAGAAGCTCCTGGGTTTTCTTGGCAGTGTCACTGGAAGTAGATTATCAGGCCTTTCTTCTGAGGCAATGGAGGGTTAAGTGGCTTTTCCAAGGCCAGAAGGAGTGCTAGTAGGAATTGAACCCTGGTTGCTTGGTTATCAAGCCAGTGTTCTAACCACAAGGCTACTCCTCCACTCCCAGCTTCTATATAAACCACTCCCAAATGTAGAACTCTGGCAGCCAGTCAGCCACTGTACCATGAAGAGGGAATGAATAGTCTTACCCAGGGGGCAGGTGTTGGTGGCCATTTCCCAGCCCCTCACACCACCCAGAGGGAGCTATAGGACAGGGAGCAGCTGAGGAGAGAGCAAGGGGTAGGAAGGTGTCTTGGGCTTAAGCCTACACCCTAAATTCCTCAGTGACTGTGCAAATTTATCGCCTGCATATTCATTGCAGATATCCTGAAAACATGACTGGCTGAGGGCCATTCAGGACAGGTTTGGAAACCTCTCACCTAGTCCATTCTCACTTGTTTCTACTCTCTGTGATCTTTTTTGGAAGAAGCCCAGAGCTAGGGAAGGGAGCAAAATTTCTTGCAACAGTATTTATGAGTTCATTTAATCAGAGGAGAAAATATTGAGTAAGTGACAATGATGAGCTTGTATCCTGTTTTTACAATGCAGCTGGAAGAGACATATTCAGGCAGACCTTGGCAAGGACTGTTTGGATGTTGTCGGCAATGGCATGAATAAATATTGGGTACTGCCGACAATTCATTGCTTTCCATATGTTGAGAAAAACTAAGTGAGCTGTACTGCTGGAGTATTTGGAAGGATCATGCCAAGATTATGTAAATATCTCCAATCTGTTATCACTCGTCAGCTGCTTCCCAGGAACAGTTTCACGTGGATCAGCATCAACTCTGTTCTTTTCAATTTCTGTTAATTTATCAGTTTCCTACTTGACATCGCTCCATTGCATTGCCAGGAATTAGTTAAAACTCTAGCTCTTTGGGGGGTCTCAAGACAGGTACTTCTCTATGGTTCAACAAGCACTTTTTTATATTTGCTGAACAAATGTGGTATTATGAATTATAAAGTATTATAATAACTGATATTCAGGGCTGGTGCCAGGCTATTAGGAACTTTAGGTGAACCTTAAGCTTTTCAAACTCCCAATCGATTTTCAGATCTATAGGTCAATCTCCTTCCCACCTGAAATTCTAGTAACTAAACTAAAAAAATCATGAAGACCCACCACCAACCCTTCTAGAAGAATCCAGATAAAGCACATAACTGGACATAGGGAGGAAAAGTTTCAAAAGCCTTTTATGCAATTAAATGCTGATTTAAAAACTGCCCAACCTAAAAGCACTTAAAATACCCATGGTTCAAAGGGAAAGCATGCACATACGTAGCTTTCATGACTGATGGAAAGCCTGCACTTAAAAGTACCCAAAGACTTTACACCAAAATAACCGTTTGTAAAACTGATCCCAAATCCTTTAAAGTTTCATAGTATATATATATATATAGGGGTGTCATGCCCAGGCCTACTTCCACAGGAGGTCCGCAGGGTTCCTTGTCTGGTAGAATGTCCTCTGGTTGGGTGTAGTCTCCATGGTTATTTAAATTCCTCCTCAAGAGAAGGTCCAAGGCACATATATAGGGATCAATCGAGCCTTATCAATATAAGGACAGTCAACAATAAGCATTCCACCTTGGTAGTCCAATCCTTGAGCGATCCTACAGGTCCAAGGTCCAAGGTCCATATATTTGAATATTCCACAAAATGCCTTTGCAGTTTTCCCACCTGGCAATTCCACAGTCAATTTCTCACTAGTGGGACATTAAACAATTCCTTTCAAAAATGGTTCACCTCAGGGCTCACAAAGTGGTCCTCCTGACATCTCACTGACATCTCTCGGTCAGAGAAATTTCTGACTGGCCTCTGAGCTGATGCCACCACCACCACCCACTGTCAGGCTAGGTTTGTCATTTGTATTTTAAGATTTAGTAACAAGTTCCCACAAATAACTCCTCCAAGCAACAAGCAAAGTTCTATCTGGGACCTCAAATACTAACAGAGGTTTACCTCAACCAGTAGAGTTTAGGAAAGCACAGGTCCCAGTCATTCCTCAGGTCAACAGCAGTTCCACAGCTCCTCATTGGTGGAGTCTGTCCAGAAGACTGAGTTCCTGCTCTGTTTCCTGGCTTTTATGCCCTGTTGTGGCTCTGCCCCTTCTGTCCCCACCTTCATTGGTTACTCGGAAAACCAGCCCACCCTCTATCCTAGTTCTGGCAGTAGTCAAAACCTGGCCTGGATCCCAGGACTGCCATGTCTTTTTCTCTCTCTTGTTTTTCTTTAAACCTAGTGATGGGATATATACCCTCATCACAAGATGGGATATTCAGCGGCAATAGCCAGCTGGCATTTGGGCGTTCAGTGGCGGCACCCATGGATATGCAGAGGCACTAACCATGTTAGTGCCGCTGAGTATCCCACTTGTCGCAATTAACATGGTTAGCAAGTCCATCGCCCACATTAATCGCTTTGAAAATGCCCCCATATGTATATGATATACAAGCATTATGGAAGCTCTGTGTCTTTTTGAGAAACTGCTAGGTACTTGTGACCTGGATTGGCTACTGTTGTAAACAGGATACTGGGCTTGATGGACCTTGGTCTGACCCAGTATGGCATTTTTTATATTATATGAATGTTTGAAAATGCCCCCATATGTATATGATATAAATGCTTTAGAAATCATGACAGAGTGTCTGAATGATGTGTCTCAAAATGTGTATTGCACTGACTGAAGGCAGTCTATGAATTGGCTAGTTAGGCTGAACTAGGATGTTTCCCTTTACTACTCACCATATGAAAATGTTTCAAAGTCTTTGGACACCTCATTAACAATGGTACAGACTTTTTCCTTTATCAGGAATGTTGAAAAGTAACACAAAATCCTGCAAAAGCCATTCTTCCTATATAGCAAACCTGCAATACCCAAACAGCACTAACTCCCAGAACTCAAACAACTACCTTAGCTGTAAAAAGATAGCAATACTAATTATATTTATGGGCAAAGGTGCAAGGCTGAAGCTTCCATTACTGCTATTACTACTACTACTGATCATTTGTATAGCTCTACAAGGCTAGATAGAGGGCAAAAGACCTGTGATGTTTTTTAAATAGGTGCTAAAACCAAGTGACAGATCAGAGGGGCAATTTGAAAGACTCCCACTATCAAAGCAAGGACTGTGTGAATCACCCAGGAAATTGTTCACAAATTACCTTAACAGCACAGATCTGGGACCTGTGTAGTAAGCCAGCCTTTACTAAATGTTAGTTCCCCCTGACCCATCCTGACTGCCACCTACCTCAGGCATAATCTTATCTTTATATGGTCTTAGACCTATTAAAGGGAGAGTGGTATTCAAATTCACTTTCAGATTCAGTTGGTTAACCTCATCAAGAATATATGAATTAAGGCCCTGAAATTAATTAGTTGTGAAGTCAACAAAGGGGTCTGTTTACTAAACATTCCTAATGTGCGGGGCCGCGGTAGTGTGCCTGTGCCATATAAGGAGTGGGCGGTTCAGGCAGAGAAAAGAAAAAAAACGGGAGTAAGCGATCGCACATTTGCGCGGGGCGCTATTGTGCGCCGTGCTATTGTGCGCCGTGCATAATAGTGCGTGGGAAGGCTAAGTGGCGCCCTGATATGCACACACAAAGGAGCAGAGCCATAGTACAATGGTTAAAACACTGACTGTGGGTGCAGCTGCCATGGGTTCAATTCCCCATTGTGCACAACAAAAAGGGCTGGCTGAGGCATTAACTGTAATGGGTAAAAGTGCATTAGGAGGCATATTAATTTTGGGCGGCATAAGGCGGTGCACTGTTAATTTTGGGCGGCATAAAGCGGTGCGCAGATGCCCATGCATAGGAACAGAGCCACAGCACAATGGTTAAGACACTGACCAATGGTGCAGAGATCAGGGGTTCAATCCCCCACAGTGCCCAATGAAGAAGGCTCACTGAGGCAGTATGTATTATGGGGATGAGTGCTGTAGGGGGCAATCTATTTTTATTTCAGTTATCACTACTAGCAAACGCACTCACAAAGCGTGTTAACATAAGGCGGCCCATAAGGCACATGTTAAAGTTCACTGTCCGCCAAGGCACCCTTGAATGTCCCTTATAGGGCACCATATATGTTGCGTCACAGGATAATGTATAGTGCACCTTATATGGACGGCAACCATAAGGTGCCCTATAGGGTGCCCTATAAAGCACCCTCAGAGGCACCTTATGGGTACAGTACACTGAGGGTGTGTTTGATGGCAGCAACATATGTACATTAAATCTAAAAAAAGCTTTGGACAACCCTATCAAATAACCCCACTGTGGGCTCAAACCCATTACCACTGGCTCCACAGGCAGTGAAGTAACCATTGGGCTACAGCTATATAGCAGCCAGCAAGTCCCTGGCTGGCTGCAGAGAGCCTGCATGTCACCACACAGACAGTCTGCTGTGGGAACCAGGATAGGGTTAGGCCACCCATACCCATGATGCACTGCACATGCAAATCAGCTGTCCACAGATGAACACAAGATGGGGAATGCACCCCAACAGCTCCCCGGCCTGGTAGGGGGACGTGTCCGTGTGCACCCACACAGCACCTTGGCCTGGTAGGAGGTACTGACCGGGTGTTTAATTTGCACAGAGTAGCTACACACAGTCACACTGTGCGGGAACTGTGCTCACCCTGAGTGTGCGATGAGGCGCCCTGGACCAGGTCCACAGCACCCTCCATGGCTGAGAGAGGCCATGGCAGAGCTCCAAAACAGTCGTAATCTGTGAGATAGGTAGTTTCTGCAGGAACACCTTGGATATCTCTGTCTGTCTCAGTCAGGGGGAACCCCACGGACCCCTAGGTGGGCCATGCACCACCAACCCCCACCCCACCCCCCCCAAGCTGAGGGTGGCAAACAGGCAGGGTCTCCTATCAACAGGTCCCCATTATACACACCACCCCCACCCCCAATGATAGCAGTAGAGTGGACCATCAACCCCAGTCCTGTTGGGGAACAGACACCCTACAGGGCAGTCCAAGCAGCCCCACACACACACACCCAGACCACAATATCAGCCAGACAGTAGGCCTGGATATGCTAAGATGCACCCCACCACTATCTGATATTCCCCTGCATCAAGCCATCAGCCACTGCAAGGCACTCCAGCAGGGCACATACCAGCTGTGAACAGTCTGCTGGTTAGTCCCACTGGAAATGCATGCACCCACAACTGGGATGGCAGCACACACAAGCAGATACATCAGTGACTAGGCCCCAACAGGTGACCCATATATATCACATGAGGGAAGTGCTATGAAGCACTATGGGGGTGCCTAGCCATGCTGCCATCACTGCACAGTCAGGGTGGAGTGAAAGCCCAGCAGCACATACAGAGGTCACCCTGTCTGTGGAGGTGGTGGACGGCCACTACAATGTCCCTGCCAGTGCCCTATGCCCTGTGCAGATGCATCCTGGCCAGCCCACCCTGTCTGAGCTATACCCATGGTACCTTGCTGCTCATTATGCACATCATCAGGCCAAAACTGTGGACAGTGTTTGCAGCCAACACACACTGTATAGACAGACACACACTCCCACATGTATGCCAGCATTGTGCTACTATAGAGGGGTTCAGAATCCTTGCCCACCACACCAGTCCTGGGCACAGTACAGGCATGGGTATGGTATGCAATACCGTTGGGGGTCCCTCCCTAGGGTGGTAAACACTGTCAGGGGCCAGACCTGACGCACACACCGCAAACATCAGATAGATTATTATGATGGAGCTCATAGAGCAGACTGTGCGTAACGTAGGGATATCTATCTGCCAGTACTCATAGCAAACGTTTGAGAGCTGTGTACCATATACCCTGGTGTAGGGTGACATTGCTAAGGTATGCAAGTGCTGGTATTGGGAGATGCACGCAGGGCCCAATGTCCTGCCTCACCAGGAGGCATTGGCCAATGGGGCCTGTGGGTGTGGGTGTGGGTGTGTCTGTCCCTGTTGGCTGCTGCTGTACGGCAGAGGTTCCCAAATCCAGTCCAGGTTTGCAATACACTGGTTGGGGTTTCCTGCTGTCCCTCATGAATATGCATGAGCTACATCTACATGCCATGGGGGTGGTGCATAGATATACAGCACGGTTATTTGTATGAGTGGCAGCATGGAACCTGAATGGTGTGTGGTCCTCCAGGACTGCATTTGTGAGACTCTGCTCTAGGTAATGCCCCTGGTCATGGTGTCTGTGCTTGGTGGTGTAAAAGATAGGCGTATGACCAATGCGTATATCCCCAGCAATAAAGGATTGCCCTTACTAACATGGTTTAGTTGTGGGGAAAATATGTGGACAGGAATGGCAGTAGCCCCAGCTGGGCTTTGAACCTGTGACCTTTTGCTCCTGCACACACTGTCTGTGTGCACTGCACCACTGTGTTGCCACAGATGTGCTGAATTCCCTGGGAAGTCCATGACTGTACATCCGACAGGGCCTATGTTGCAGTGGACGTGCCAGCCTGCACATGGCTCGGCCACTGTCTTCTGTGGCTAGCAGCCACTGCCCCCTCCACCACCTGTACCCTACCGCCAACATGCTGGCATGTCCGTATCTTGGAAAAGCATATGACCTGATTGAGTTGTGGCACTCCAGGACTGCATTTGGGGGACTCGGCTGTCGGTAATGCCCATTGTTATGGTGTGTGTGCGGTGTTGGGTACAAAATGGGTGTGTGAACCATGCTTATGTTCTCTGCAATAAAGGAGTGTCTTTACTATCTCTGTTTAGCGGTGGGTAAAATATGGGGGCTGGGTTGGCAGGAGCCCCAGCTTGGATTTGAACCTGTGACCCTCTGGTCCTAGAGGTACTGCCTCTGTCTGCTGCACCACACTGTGGCCACAGTGATAGTGCAGTCCCTGGGGGTGGGAAACCTGACCAAAGGAGTCAAAAACCCTGCTCTGCACATTTGTACTGTGGGCTCAGTCACCTTGTCTGGTGACAAAAGTGCAAATAAACCCCTCAACCGACCACGACGAACTGGGGATAAATATAACCAAGCTGGGCAACAGTGATATTAATGGGCAACCATAGCAAACACTCCCAGGAAGGCTCAGAAAAAAGGAAATGGTTTTTGGAAGGGTCTCCGCTCCGTAGCCCCTTCCATACTTCATTTCATTCTTTTGGAGCTTTCCTGGGTGTGTTTCGTATGTTTGCCCATTAATATCAGGGTTCCCCAGCTGACTTCCTATTTTTAATATGTTTGTTTGGGTCATTTTCTATCTTTATTTGCACTTTTGTTCTGTGCACATGTATCACACTGCTCACGTTTTGCAGGTTTCCCCGGTTTCCCTGTACATTGCTGACGGAAATGGTTTCTCTTCCCTTTAAATGCCCTCTACCGTGAGTGTTTCACTCGCGCTATTTTTAACCTGCAAATTCGTCCCCGATACTGTGCGGGGAGCCTCTCCCCTCCCCTTCCCCGCCCATTGACCCCGTCTCTCCGCCCCTCGGGAGCCTTCCTCCGCCCTCAGAATGCCTTTCCACGCCTCTATCGGACATTTGCGGGCCGGGTACTTGTGCGGGGCACGTTAGTGCGGCGCGCAATTGTGCGGGGCCCAAGCGCACTTGTGCGGGGCGTTTAAGAGCGTTTCTGAGCGTTTGAGTGCCGCGTTTCCGTGCGCTATTGTGCGGCACGCAATTGTACGGCTTTTAGTAAACATGCCCCAAAGTCTCTTAAACCTATTTGGTATAATAGTTGTATTAGTAAATGTATCCCTAATAACTTCCAACAACGTAAATAGCTAAACAAAATTTTCAAACTAAGATGCAGACTGCAGTCCAGCAGCTAGATGGGGGATATCTGGTCTTTTACACTGAATGTCGCATGTACAATTTTCTCCCAATTGGAGAGGGGTGTTACGTGTGCATTAGGTGCAAGGAGCTGGAAAGCCCCCATCTCGCTGCTGGACTGCTGTCTCCATCTTAGCTTTAAGGTTGTGTTTAGCTATTTAAGTTGTTTACTTACTAAGGTTTACTGGGGAT
Organism: Ichthyophis bannanicus; assembly: GCA_033557465.1. Taxonomy (NCBI): domain Eukaryota; kingdom Metazoa; phylum Chordata; class Amphibia; order Gymnophiona; family Ichthyophiidae; genus Ichthyophis; species Ichthyophis bannanicus. Next base: position 520,606,335 of record CM066036.1, on the reverse strand, counting down.
ACTTATACTAATAAAACTATATCTAATTTGTCTAATGGAGTGTTCATCTCAAGCTTAATTAATCTCGAGTGCTTAATATATGCCTGATGAGGATAAACAGCTGCACCTGAGAGTGAATATGGTACCTCCTTTCCTTTAAGTTGTTTAAGCACCTATAAAGCTACCATTATTCCAGGGGTGGGTGGGAGTTGGGGAGGGAGGGAGGGAAAAAAGACTTATTAAAAGCTGGCTGCTACACAATACTCTCTCCTGTGCTTCAAAGGTAATCTGTGATCACTTTTCTGGGTGATTCACACAGCCCCTGCTTGAATAGAGGGAGTCTTTCAAAATGCCCCTTTGATCTGTCCCTTGGCTTTAACACCTATTTCAAACAATTTCACAGGTCTCTTGCCCCCTATCTAGAAGGCCTTTTTGTAAAGGTCTCTAGAAACAATTTATTGCTCAAAAAATACTGACCGTGTTTATCCTTTTATGCTGTTATATTATGATTTGATTTAAATTAAAGCTCTTTGCTGATAGTAGGCCGTGACTGAGTATTAAAATTAAACTAGAAGTTCTCTGCTGGGTTTTAAATTTAACTGAAAGCTCTCTGCTAGGTTCAAATTTTAATTTTAAACTGAAAGTTCTCTGCTGGGTTTTAAACTTAAACTGAAAGCTACCTGTGGAGTTTTAATTTAACTAAAAGCTCTTTGCTGATACTAAGCCCTGACTGATTTAACAAATACACTGGATTCTAATTTACAAGATTAATCTGCTTTAATCTAAAGAATTACTTTTTCCCCAAGATTTAGAAAAATTCCCAGATATAAATACTTACAATTGCAGATCTCTCTCCAGAGGTAGAAGTCTCTTTTTGTAGTCCTTCAAGACTTGTTTCTAAAGTATTATCAGAATTGAATGCCTCCTGCTCTCAATGTCTCAATTCTGATCTCTGTGTCCTATCTAAAATGTACCTTTATATGTACCTGCTAAGTTCTGTCCACTCTCACCTCTCCTTACTCCCATCCTGTTCCCTGCTGCCTGACATTTTCTCATAGTGAATCCCTGATACCATCTGTAAGTCCTTTGAGCCCTAGAGAAAAACAATTTTTGGGGTGGACACTAGGGTTGCCAAATTGCTCCAGATTTATCCAATACGTTGATTCAGTCTTGGGTTTCCTTCACTGTGTGTAGGGACTTTGTAGTTCTAATTCCCTTAGAAACGTAAGGCTACAAGTCCCTACATGTAGTGGGGTAAATCCTGGAGTGGATCAACCTGTTGGGCAAAATTGGAGCCAGCTAGCAACCCTAATGCAGCCCTCAAAATTATTGCATTCTATTTTTAAACTCTCATTTAGTCCTCTTAAAGAAAAAACATTGGTAGCTAATAGTGCACTAAAGAATGTGGTTGCTCTGTTAGTCCACTTAAATGCACATAAAGACCAACAAAAAATATGCTGCAAGACACTTTTATTTTCATGCATAATTGTTTAATTAAAAAAAAGAAAACTAAATGCTATAATTAACTGGATTGGCAACTTTTGCTCTTGTTGGAATCTGAAATTTATAAGGGAAATTCTCACTGCTGGAAAATCAATGACTTGCATAAAAAAGTTAAATGTTCAAGGTTCCTCAAAGTCAACTCATGCACTCATCCATAGCAACATAGGCCTTAGTTCTGAGCTGCACAATGACTGAATATCATAGAAATATTCAACCCATTGCATTTTTAATTTGCTGCAAAAAATGATTTCCAGCCTAGGCTTATGGATATCTATTCCTTATTGTGGTAATTTATCCATGTGCAGAATTTTTTGCTTACCTCTGAATTTTATAGCTTACCAGCCATAGATTTTATACTGCATAAAGTCGATTCACCATCATTTTCAGCCTTCTTCTGAAACACATAGGACTATGTTTACTAAACTGCGGTAACGTAGCAGTGGCTACGTTAATGCGTGTTAGGTAACGTTAACGCGTGCTATGTAGTGTTAACGCGCGTTAACATTACATTAACGAGTGTTAACGTTATCTAACGCGCGTTAGCATTCCCGGCCGCGATAAACACCGCAGAGGGTGGAGACAGGGCGGAGAGAAGGGGTCAATGGGCGGAGAGTGGGCGGGAGAGGCTCCCACGACACCAACGTGGGGAACTGAAGGGCTAGAAACTACCGTGAGTGAAAACCTGGCGTTAGATGCACATTTGCAGGAGAGAGAAACCATTTCAGTGTCAGCAATGTACAGCCTAGGCAGGGAGGCTGAGAAAGGTGATAGTAGTGCTCCATCTGCAGCAACAGTATAGTGGCCAAGTATGAAACACCACTATGGTGATGGTGTAAATGGGGCACAGGGTGAAGTAGGCCATCGCCCAGGTGGCACATAGTAACATAGAAACTGGAAATCAGCAGGACAGCAGCAGACCAGGGCCAAACATGCCCAGTAGTCCGTGTTCCACAGTGTCCCATCCAGGGGACATTACCCATCAAGTACCCCAAAAGTCACACAGGTACCACTATGCCTGTAATAGGGCAAGCAGTGCACATCTGGGGACCACACTATCAAGGATGGGTCCCAAACAGTTCGTAGACCCAGCTAACTGAACACACTTTACGGTAGCCCCTAGTAAGGCATTGCAGAGTGTGCCCATACGTTGTTGGAAACATATATACACCCAGTAGGCCAAACTGGGTACACCGTACCTGAGGTGCATACCCTAGCCTGTCCACAGTCGGCAGTAACAACACACTCCACCTACATCTACCCAGTCTGCCCTAGCCAATAGTTGCTAGAACACTAGCCTGACATCCCCCCAGTCATCACTCCTCCATGTGGAAGGGACATAACATTGGTAGGCAGTGATGGGGGGGATGTGTGGATGTCCATGTATGCCTCGCCACCCCAGATCCCGCACTCTAGGCACCCGCCTACCTGCACAGTGGATGGCCTGGGACCACGCATGACCAGCACCGACAGCATATGGTCATGTTGACATGGCAGGGGTGTGTGTTTGTGCTGGAGGGAGCAGTGCCACCCACCTGCAGTGGACCTAGGCCATGCCCTGTACCAGTACGTGGTGTGCAGTGCAACAGAAAAGGTCTGCCTGAGAAAAGTAAGGGTAGTCTCAGGGACCATTATTCCTTTGTGGCAATCATGTGGTGCAGTACACAGAGCCAGTGTGTCCAGAAACAGAGGGTCACAGGTTCAAGTCCTAGCTGTGGATCCTACAGAGCATCTCCCCACATTTTACCCTACAATGCAGATACAACATCAACATGTGCAACATCAACATGTGCAAACCCCAAAGCGGCATCAAACAGGGGTCAAAACACCCACTCACACAGGCTCCACTATCCAAAGCTTCATGGAGAGTCAGGCTGTTGGCCCCAGCACAGAGCTGCAGTTATCAGCACAGCACTACTACCTCCTGCACAGTTTAACAATGTCGGCACTGTGATCAGGACCAGTGTGGTGAGCAGGATTGCCAACTACCCCTATAATTGCACAATGCTGCAATAGGGGTGTGTGTATGTTTATCAATTGTTTTGTGGCTGCCTACAATGCTCTGGGCCTACAATGTCCCACTGTTACTAGCGTTAGCCTGCAAATGTGCATAATGAGAGCAAGGTATTGTGGGTATGGCCCGGACAGGGCGGATTGGCAGGATGCATCTGCACAGGGTGTTGAGCAATGGCTGAGACACTGTAGTGCCCAACCACCACCTGCATGGACAGGGTGGCCACAGCATGGCATGCTGTGAGGTCACTCTCACTCTGACCGAGCAGTGACCATGGCATGTCTATGCTCCCACATAGTGCTCAATGCTAATTGTTTTCAGTTATACCTGTGTGTTCCCAGTTCTGTGACCCAATCACTGAGCTACCTGCTTGGTGTCTGTGCTGTACATTTCATCTCTGGGTGCACAGGGTTCCCCTGTGAGCATGCACTATGGACTGGCTAGTGGACTGTCTGCAGTTTGTCTGTGCATGGTTGGAACACCTTGTAGGGTGCAGAAGGTACAATCTGACTGTGCTGTCTGCTGGTGAATGACAGACCCTGGTGTGGGGCAGTTGAGGTTTCCCTGGCTTATCCCAAGCATTACTGCTAGTCTGCCACACTCATAGGTACGGCTCTAGCCCATCAGCCCTGGATTGCTGTTCTCTGCGAGCAGGACTGCGGTTGCTTGTCCTACAGCCAGGGCTCAAGCACCTTTCCTTCGACTCCCTCACCTACAAAATGGGTGATTGTGTGTCCATTGGGGTATATAGCGTATACCACTTTGACCTATAGAGACAATACTACATCAACCTCATGGAAGTGTCGACACCCCTCTGCCCTGATAACAGGTGCCCATGGCAGACAGACCCTAACACTGGGTATGCACTAATCAGGGTGGTGTCTGGCCCCACAGAACCACATGTGACTGCAGGACACATAAGTACTTTTGGTTGCACTGCTAAGAACACCTGGCACACACTGGCAGTTCTGGGGATGTACAGCAGGACCTATCTCTAGCACCACATGTACTGCGGACTTAGTGCTGGGCACCCACCCTAACCCTCAGGGTGAACACAGAACCTTCATAATGGCATGGTCTGTAGCTACTCTGTGCCAGTATCACGCACTTTCAGTACATCTTGCCATGCTGCAGTAATGGAGAAGTGCAGACCCCATCTGGTGATCAGCTGTAGACCGCTGTTCTGCATGTGCATTGCATCATGGGTGCTGGTGAGGTTACCCTATCCTGGCACACAGAGCAGACGGTTTATGCGGTGACCTGCAGTCCTTCTGTACCCAGCCATTAGTATGCAACAAGCCATAGAGGAATAGCCTACTGGTTAGTACAATGACATTCTAAACAGTGGTCATGGGTTCAATTCCTTGTTCTTCCCTCTTTTCATGCCTGTCCAACTCAGATATTTTGCATGTCTGTAACAGTCATATCTTTGCAGATCCATGCTGCCAGCCCATATTACCCTCACCCCTGTTGCCAACAATCCTTCGGTCCATCTTTCTGCGTCTGTCAGCTGTGTAGAGTCCTGTCTTCCTGTGCAGGCTGCCACTCCATGTCCTGCGCTGGTACCCTTTCCTGCATTGCGCCTCTTCATGTTTGCCTCGCCTGTGCCTGATCTGCATGGCACCACCACTCCTCTGACCACCCATCATTGTAACTATCCTGCCACCTCCGCCTCCATTGGGGGACACGTATTCCCATCGTCTGCCACCAACTGTCTTTCCAGTACTTTATATTGCCAATACCCTGTGCTGTGGTACAGTTGCCCCCTCCATGTTTGTCAACAGTACTGGCAGCCACATGGGATGTCTGCAGATATGGCAGGTCCAGCAGCTCCCAGCTCTCCCTCCTTCACTCACCTGCTCATTGCCTTTCCTCAGTGCTCTATCTAGTGTTAGGGCTACATCTGTCTCTGTGCCTCACAGGTCATACATGTCATCCTGAAGACCTTGCAGCCCTTAGGGCACACTAACCTAGGGCATCATAACCTTGTTAGGCCACCTTAACCTATGGTTCCATAGCCCAGGGTGCCTTCTATGGTGCTTGTCCAGGGGTACCTAATACGGCACTTAGCCTAAGGAGCCCTATAGGGTGCCTTACAAGGCACCTTATGAGGCACCTTACAAGGCACCTTACAAGGCGCCTTGTAATGTGCCTTGTAAGGTGCCTTATAAGGCGCCTTGTAACACGCGTTATTCTAAGGCACCTTGTAACGTGTGTTACCTGATACGGCTTGCTGTAACGATGCACCGCCTATGGCAGTCCAACAAATGAGGCAAGGAATCACGTGGTAGCAGGCACACAGTCCAAAATGTGATATGTGTGGAAAAACACTTTATTAATATTATCTAAGACCTATTTAACAACCCGACACAGGCCGTGTTTCGAAAACCTTCATCAGGGGTTGTTGGAGTAGGTACTAAAAACATAGAAACATACAAAGTAAATCAATTAAAAATAAAACAATCGGGAAAGAACAAAATGCTAATTAAAATACACATACATGCATTGGGATCAATCATATAAATAATTAATAAAACAACTATGGACAAAAAATAGTAAATAAAACAGAATAAGAACACTAAAAAGTGTGGAAACGCAATTACAATTAAATAATTAGAAGCAAACAGTAACACATAACTAAAATGAAATAAAATAAATAAAACCATAAAATCATTAAGGGGTATAACAAGCACTGTAACTTTATCAAAGATACCTTAATTGTAATGAACATGTAACTCTTGAATGGAGGTAACAGAACTGGAATAAAAAAACAATTTTAACGTATGTATACATTGGAGATAATAATTTGACTACCATTTATAATACATCTAAAAAATAAATAAATACATTAATGCATTAATTTATAATGTATATGTCCGTTTCAATATTAGCTTTTAAGGGGTATGTTTACTAAAAGCCCGGTAAAGTGCGGGCCGCGGTAGAGTGCGTGTGCCATATAAGGAGTGGGCGTTTCGCGGTGAAGATGGAAATCCTTGATTTGCATATGCGCTAAGGTGCGCGGCGCCCATATGCGCCCCGCACTTTATCGCATGACGTGGCTGCGTGGAAGGAATAAGTGGCGTGCTGATATGCAGCCAGGAGAGCAAAGCTACAGCACAATGGTTAAGACACTGACCATTGATGCATGGATCAGGGGTTTGATCCTGCACAATGCAGACAGCTGGCTGAGGTTGTTATTTTAGGAGGCATATAAATAATGCACGTCATAACGCGGCGCGCTATTGTTTTTGAGCCAATTTAATACTGGCTGGCATAAGTGGCGCATGGATGTTAAAATAGAAGAGCAGAGCCACAGCACAATGGTTACAACACCGACCAATGCTGCAGGGATCAGGGTTTCGATCCCCCACAGTGACAAATGCAGACTGATATTTGCAGCATTATTTTAGGAGGCTGATAAATAATGGGTGGCATAAGGCGGTGTTTTGCTGGGCATAAAGTGTCGCACTACTGTTTTCTGAGGCATTTTAATACTGGAAGGCATAAGTGGCGTGCTGATGTGCAAATAGGAGAGCAAAGCTACAGCACAATGATTACAACACCAGCCAATGCTGCAGGGATCAGGGGTTCGATACCCCACAGTGCAAAATGAAGACAGCTGGCTGAGGCAGTACCTGTTAGGGGTAATGTTGTTTTAGGAGTACCTTATTGTATATTTGTAGAATTATAACTGATAGCAAATACACTCTCAAACCAGTGTAACAGAACGTGGCCCATAGGTTAATGCAGAGGGCACATGTTAAAATGCAATGTCCGCCATGCCACCCTACAATGTTGCTGAAAGTGTAGCCAAGTGTGCCATATGAGGCAGGGTAAGGTGAGAGCACTGTCTCAGATGGCAGCAGTGTGCATTGTAACGTATGTGAATTGTAAGTAGGTGTGCTGACCCAGGTCTGCCATACTTGATTTGGCAGGGAGGGGCTGCAGACAGGCGCAGGCGACTGATATCAACAGGGGTTCAGAGTTAATCTCATGTGGTAATAAGTCGCAGGGCCTGTCTGCAGCCACTCCCTGCTAAATCAGGTATGGCAGACCTGGCTCAGCCATTCTTGATTTAGCAAGGAGCAACTGCACACAGTCCTTGTCGACTGATATCAACAGGGTATTAGAGTTAATCTTATCTTGTAAACTGCCCTATTACCTTTGGAGACTGAAATCATAAGAGTAGTACAGCTCCATGAAATTCAAGCTCTGGTGAAAAAGCCAATACTCCTATGTCGTGTATGCTGACAACTGGTGGAGACAGTGAATGATGGAGGGGTGGTCATGGGTTGAATGTTCCAGTGAATAAGGTTGGCAGAGGTATGCCATATGTCTGTGTGCAACTGTACTGCAATCAGTGATGCTGTCTTAAAAGAACCACACCCTTGTGCCAGATATTAATGCACCTTTTATGGTGTTTCAGAAGGCACATCATAAACATATGTTGTCAGGAAATGAAAACCTCATTGTCCACAGAGGCCATGTTGAAAGACTGTCAACTCCCAAGGCACCATTGTAGGCAACCCATAAGCTGCCTGAATCGAAGGCGTGCCAAAACATGCCCCAAGGATGTATAGATGAACCCAGAAATGTTACCCAATAGCAGTAACATCCTCCAGTGTGACTGGCAAAGGAGGTATGTGGCAAACACACACGTGACACAAGCACTGCACAGAGCTAAAACACACAAACAATACAAAAGTAAAAGAGGGATGTAGATCAGTTGCTGTACTGCAGAAATCAGCTCCATCCCATGTGGCACCCATTAAAATGGACAAACATATTCTGGCTAGCTACAGCCATGCACAGAGTGATGTTAATATACCGTGCTATAATGACTGTGTGTGACAGAGGATGGTAAGATGTGGCCAGCAGAGGAGGCTCAAATGGCAGAATAGGTGACATATCAGGATGACTGTGGAGTAAAAGTGCTATGCAGAGCACACACAGGAGAGGCAATCAGGGAGAGCTGCAATGCTGGAATGTGTAGGAGGTCAGGATGTGGGTTATCAGCATGCACATCAGGGTAGGACGGCACACAGTTGCCATACCGAAAATTGGATGGAAGGATGGGTAACAACTCAGATGAGGGTACAATATGCTCACAGCACACATCAGCACACATATGACTCTCATACAAATGTTAACCACCTTTTCAGGACAAGCATACAAATATAAGACAGCAGAGAGGAAGCACACTAACGACCACTACCACAAATCGCAATGGCTAAACCGGCAGGCCATAGCACCAATGTTAGTTCTTTAGCAAAGGCTGCATAAAGAAAAAGTGCAGGCCATTAAACAAACCGCCTGCTGACTGTCAGGACAAGCAAACACCAAAAAGTAAGCATGAGGAAATGCACATGCAGATCTGCTAATTACCAATACAATTGCAGTCTGTATTAGTGACGTGGTGCACATGCGCACACACAATGAAATGTTCTGCAGTGGATACAGCATGCAAAAGAGGGAAAAACTATACCACAAGGGCAACAGAGGACGGTCTGTGGATCATGTGAATAATATGGATCAGGACAGGAGAAAGCTCCACATGTAATCAGGTGTAACACACACCACCTGAATCACAGCAAAACAAAACCCCCAGATGCACTGCCATGTAAACACCCTAAAGTGAGACACCTATGAAAAAAAAAATATGCGATGGCTACGCAGCACACAGGATGCACCTTGATGTACAGTGAAGAGAGAGAAGGGTGATTGTAGAGGTGAGGAACCTGGTGTTACCTCATGGTACAGTTAGCAGATTAGAAAACAAAGGATACAGCACATGTGTTGATCAAACCCAAAAACTACACAGTAAAAACACATGGCTGTAGCCACTCCCAGAAACAGCACACTGAGCACACTGAGCACACTGAGCCCAGCATACTAAGTACACTGTATGGCAACCTTTAATACCCAGTGAAGTGACATATGTCTGCCAGATACACAGCTGACACTGTACAAGGATGTGAGCACAGGTGGCACATGTACATGAGCAGCAAATGGCCCTAGACAAGTGTCAATGTGATCAAAGAGAGAAGGACTAACCTATTGGTAACAAAACTGGCTTGGCACCCAACCAAACACTGATCAATTCCCACTAGCAACCCATGTGGCCTACGGAAAGTAATGTAACCCTTCATTACCTTGGAACAAAGACCAGTTAATCCTCATCCAATGACATTGACAAGAAAACAATGCAGTCTCTGGGTCACAAAGAGGCAGGACTGATACAAAGGCACACATTGCATTGCATGTTTGTCACCCTGCTCAACCACCAAAAGAGACAAATGTCTGTGGAATACATATCTTTATTTGGTTTATACATCACAGATAGTGTAGTCAGTGCCATCATAATATCAAGGTGAGCGCATCTCAGATGAAATATTGAAACACCTTTAGCAGGGCACAAATCCGCCTCACACAGAAAGGTTACTTCATTCACCACAAATGAAGAGCAGGAGATATAATGTGCATCCAGTGCATACTATGCACTGGGCAGCAGACCCCCAGCCCCCACCTGCTTCCGCATGCTGCAAAGGTGTAATGCACATATGAGTGCATGTAGACAGTTTGCGCTGCATGTTGAGGACCCCACACACATCATCTGTCCCTCAAACCATATCCATCTTGCAACACAGGAGACTACCAAACCAAAAAAGCCTATGTTGATGCAATGTTTTAATGTGAAAAACACACTGTGAAAGTAATGTTTGAGGTCTTATCTAATGGCTGATCTAGGAATCAAAGCTGCAACAATGTAGACACAAACAATCCTCAAAATCACAAAGAGTATATGCTAACAGGTAGCACAGGCACATGAACACAAACAGAATACAAACTAAATGACCTTCTCAAACCTATACATATAACACCATGAAGGAGGTGGCCCTGCAACTTTTTCTGAGTAGACAGTGTTTGGCCACATATAACATGATACATGGAATGCACAATTGAAGAAGTGCAAAGGTCACCCACATCGCCACACGGCAAACATCATGTGGCAATGTGAGTGTCCCTAACACAGGGCATAAGCAGGACTGTGCACATGGGAAATGCAAGGTGTTGACATACATGCAGACTGTCACATCTGCACAGTAAACAAACACAATAAGTAGCATCTGAACAAGGAAATGATGGCCAAACATCTTACACTGAGCCACACAGAAGTCTTCGGTCCACATGTTTTGTCTCACAAACATAGTCCGTCATATGCACAAGCACCATCCACATTGCAACACATGCACGTAAACGCCCTTGGCACATTGAAAACATCAATTCAAGATGGTGGTGTGTTTGAAAACATTGTTGAGGTAAGACTTGTAGCATGTGCAGGTGGAAAGCAGGTGGACATAGACAATAGGAGTGGTCCATCGTTGGCCCTATGCTGCAAACGTGGTTGTATGCTTGATTAGAAAGAAACAGATGAGCGTATCCTGGGTGCCATGTCACACCCAGGGCCAAACCTCAAAAATACTACAGCTGTGTTGGAATGCATCACCTACACTGTCCATGTCATTCGCTGCTGCACACGGGGGGAACACTGCCAAAAGTCAAAATAGTATGTGCAATCCAACAGGTCAGGTTAATAGTGTTCCACCAAATATGGCTATGAATAGTCAAGTGTGACATGTCATTATTCCACTGTCCTTGAAAGTCCATGTGTGTCCTCTACAATGAGCAGGACTCCCTGCAGAACCATCGCAGAAACAGTGCGTATAACACCTCTGTCATGGAGAAATCAGTAGGTTAAGAGTAATACTGTCCATCGCAGTCATGTGTCTCACTCTCAGAGGTAAAACATCCAATGGGTCACTTTCAGGTGTAAAATATCTATGGTGTTGTTTTCTCCAAAAGGTGGGTGATGGTGACACCAGATGTACTGTAATAGACGTGTCCGGTATGTACTCAGCCCTGTGTCATGAGAGGATAAGTATGTTATTGTTAGACACCTTGGAAAAACAGCACACAATGCACAACGTTACACCTTCGGAAATTCTGAAGAAAGGGATGTAAAACCACGCATTACATGATACCATTACTCAACAATACATTTTTGATGACATCAATCAGAAACACACACACAGGTATAACATGGATATGGTCATGTCCATGCTCATGTCACACAGGTGTGTCACAGCTACACAAGACATGCATCTGTTTATGTGCACATAGAGGAAACATTACATGCACATGAGACAAATATGAATTCATCAACAGGTAAAGATACATTCCAATCTGCAAATAACAAAGGTGTAACCTACCTTGTGTGTGCATCAGGTGTATGTCAGCAATCCCTTGAACCACTAAACAGCAATATGAGGTGACAGTGAAGGGAGAGAAACACAGCAGAACGTGTACAATCACAAAGTCAAGCCACTGTTGATGCATGTCCACATTATGTTCATATCTGAAATAAAATAAAGGTGAACAACAGTGGTCACTCAGAACACAAGACACATTTTGTCTCACACCACACAGCACATGTTGATAATGCTCATAAGGTAAACAGCACTACGGAAGAGGTAGCACAGTCACAACTGCCCCCCAGGTGCACAGTCCCCTCACAGCACATGATAATGTACTATGCCTGAACAATGTCTCATCACACAGGCAACCTATAAGCACCCACACACAAAGTATGCAAAGTTCTGCGTTCCAGCTGCAACACATGGCCTGTATGTTCACAAGTGGAGCTTTGTACATACAAAGGCGCAGTGAAGCGGCCATAATACCCTGTTGTTGGCTTATGGTACAATGTTGGGGTAGGGAGCAAGTGTAGGCAAACACAAGACAAAATTGAAATACACACACATGCAGGTCTGCTGTACATGTCACATATAGAGTGTGGCAGAGGACATGCTGAACACAAACACATGGGGATATGTGTGACAACATCAAGAGATGGTTTATGGAGGCTGAAGTGAAAAATGAAACATCACAACATCTGCCCAATATGATATAGCAATGAAGATATGTTTTCCCCATGACCGCAGGCACACACAATGTTGCTGTAGATCCACCTACCCCAAAGCAAAGCATTTTGGGTGATGTTCAGTCACATGCCAATGCACCATAGCAACAGCATCTGCACAAACTATGTCCTGTGCATTGGGAAACACAAGAGAAGCAAGCATATGTCATGTTCTACAAGAACATCACACACTGCACCTTCCTGTCCCCAGCTCTCATACCCCACAACATCACCTAATGTCTGACTGCTCTCTATCACAATGTACAGATCTCTCACATGTGAGAGGCAGCACGGAGGTGTTGGAGGCTATCTTCAGGTGTCCGCAATCAATCTTTCCCCTCCCGTACCTCTGTGTTGTTGTACAAAAAGATCAACAGAGATGTCAGCAACCACCATGTTTGCACCTCATCACAAAGTCCACACTATTAGCCCTGATCCACTATATTGGCAACAATGCCCCCTATCTTTGTGTAGTGGTGTGCCAATGTTGAATGCTAACCCACTTACAATTGTGGAAACACATATGAAATATGCAGGAGCGTCTCATGTATCCACTGACCAAATACATATCCTGGTGTGTACATCTCATACCTTGAATAATATTGATAGCTCTTTGCTGATGATGTGCACAAATAGCTGCCAATGTCTGCGTCATGTCATAAAAACACCAAGGCCATGTATGTGTGTACGCAAACCATGATGGCTGCATGCCATCACACTGTGTGTCATTGAGAATGTCCATGCATGGATAGCCTATATGTGTACCTCCGAGAAACAACTCTCACATAAGTTTGTGTGTCTTTGCCAACAGAACCCTCCCTTTCTCCGTTCCACAATCTATTTGTTTATATGGACTGTACTCTCCTACCCTACTCACATACCCAGCCTGTAGCTGACGCATGATGGCATATGTTGAGATAGTATCAGCAAGATATGCCATGTACTCCCTGAGAAAGCTGCACAACCATAAGCCACCACCACATTCATTGCTCATCCTGCCTACTGTAACGCACCCCTTGCTGATATGGGCCAGGTTCACCTCTGTATGTGTGTACATATGCAGCACTGCACTGAAGGTCTATTTGCAAACATCAAAATGTAGCAATACTACCTCTCTGGCTGGACAATGCACAAATCCCCATCCTTCAACATGTCCATGTCATGGCTGTGTGGTGAACTATACATTCCGACACACTGTAGGGTGACATTACCACCCCTCACATAGATTTCCTAACATCCTCAGAAACTAGTACTAAGCATGTGTCATGTGCTATGTATGTCCTTTTACGGCCAAAATAAAAAAAAACAACACATAGCCAGCTGACACGAGCTTAACAAGAAAATGTACACCACAAACAGGTAAAATATATATTCAACCCACTGGACAAATGTCCCCAAACGTGGACTGGTCTCCCACTGTGAACATCTCACCATATGGCTGACACTGTGCTCCACCCATATCATCACAATACATCATTTGTGTTGAACAACAACAGCTGCTAACACAAGCAGCCACTACCTGTGAATCTAACCTTCAAAACCCCACACTGTCCTATGAGCAACCACCCACATCATCTGCCGCCAAATGCTGTTGTGTCATGGGCACATTGTTTGTTCCACACTCCTGCCTATATGTGAGGTGTGCATTAGCAGTCAAATGATAATGCTGCGTCGTATCAAAATTATATCCTGACATAAACTTTAACTGCTATAACCATAACACACATAGGATTACACATGCGTGTGGGTAGGTAATACGTACATGAGAAGATCTCTCCAATCAACCTCCACCTGACTGCTGTGCCCTCCCGTGTGTCACCACTGGCACGTACAGGGGGGCACATTGGATCTTCCTCCAGATCCTCATTAATCTCTGCAGGGATATCGTGCCTGAGAGCAATGTTGTGCAGGATGCAACAGGCTATGATTATCTCTGCAACAGTCTTTGTCTTATATTGTAAGGCCCCGCCTGACCTATCCAGACACCTGAAGCGACTTTTCAACACGCCAAAGGTACGCTCGATGACTGAGCGGCTGGAGGCATGGGCCTCATTGTACCTCCGCTCTGCACGTGTCCGTGGCTGACGCACAGGGGTCAGCAGCCAGGGGCGACACCCATATCCTGCATCACCTGGAAAAACCAAAAAAAGGCATGACAATGTGCGTGTAAATGTTCAACATAAATGACATATGTTAAGATGTAGTAAGCCAACGGAACAAACAATCTGACAGAAAGATATAACAGAACAACTAATGAGCTCTAAAAAATATACATATGCTCATATAAAAGGACCACATGGCCTATCAAGTCAGTACACTCATGGCAAATACTCCAACAGTTCCATCTATACCGTAACATATTGTGTGTGTGTGTGACATGCGTATTGCAATGCAGTTACTGTCCACATTGGCATCACTGCCAATGAGAGACTATAGTAACGATTCACGTATCACATTTTCCTAGTGTATGTCTGAACAGTAACCAAGGAAAAACATGCTGCCATGAGAGGGTGCAAAACAGCCAGAACATGTATGCCATGGAGGCTGGCCAAAATGTAAACCATATCACCTAACTACATCCTGTCCTGTAAGGGCAACATATATAGATTTGTTAGTCTGTCTCCTGATGCTGTATATTGCTAAACGGAGATTGCTTTAATAGCCATCCTGTGCAGTGTCTCTATCCTGGTAATATCCCACTGAAGGTGGGGCCTTCAAACCTGCACACTGTACCACTCATGACTGAACTTCAAAGGGATACACATAGGTACATTACCTTCCTGTGTAGCTGCTAACAATACCACTCTGTATGTACACACTTAGCCCCACAGCTTTAGCCATCCCCTTTCCATTATGTCAAACTACATGAGGATCAGTGGACAACATGTGGCAAACTTACGATCATCTACAATAGGCCAAGGTACTGCACCAGCTATATTGTGTTACACCCCTGCTGTGACATAGGCAAAATGTGTCACCATACATATCCACACGAGTACTCCTAGCTGGAAAGGCCAAAAGCATCCATCAGATATTCCCAGACACCCCCTCATATTAGATACTGGCTCCTGGGTAACAACTCCAGTACAGAGTGAGTGTGTGAACCCAACACACACATGAGAAGGGTTACTTGTATGGATGAGCAATTATATCAATGTTAAATGACATACAAACAGTAGTGGACAATTAAACATCATGATACGTGCATTTGAGGTCCAAACCTCCCCCCCCCCCCAATGTGTGCAGTTGCTATAACCACACACTATGAGGGATTCAGCAACAGCCTAGCCATATGCACAGGGGTGTCCTCACAAGTCCACCATGTTAATGTCACGATCATATAATGTTATGATCCAGATGGTCTATGTTTGTTTGTAGTTGCTGTTAGTATACGTCTATACCCCTGTATTAATATAAACCTACAATAGTCCTCTATCTAACATTCCTCATATGTCGAGTGCATATCTAAATAATAAAAAAGGTTGCTAGATATGTGAGTAAACATAAATAAATGTAGAAAGACATACATACATCACGACACCTGACATACTCACCCAGCAAAATACAGTCCCCATAACGTCCGGCTTCAAATTGTGTGAATAGTGCCGAGTGATGCAGGATATAGGAGTCATGGGTGGACCCTGGAAACCTAGGGACCACATTCAGAATATTCAGATTAGCATCACATACAACCTGAACATTCAGGGAATGGTAGTGTTTGCGGTTGCGAAACGCCACCTCCCTGTCTCTAGGCGGGACCAGGGCAACATGTGTGCAATCAATAGCTCCCACCACGTGTGGTATCCCGGCTAACGCCTCAAAGGCCTGGTTCAGGGTCCCCCATTGTTGCCTAGTTTGGGGAATGGCTATGTAATTCCCCACCAGGCTGACCATGGCACGCAGTACCTGGTGGAGACATTGTGAGAAGGTTGGGCGGCTCATGCCACCCACTGCAGCCACAGATGACTGGAAACAGCCAGAGGCAAAAAAATGTAAGGCAGCAAGGAGCTTGACTAAACCTGGTATTGCATGTGACCGATCAGTCAGGGGCTCGAGGTCAGGTCTTAGATCCTCATAGAGCTCCCTAATAGCCCTTGTGCTCAGTCGGTACAGGGAGATGACCTGGTCCTCACGCATGCCCTGGAGCTGGGCCCTGGGCCTGTAGAGGCGAGGCTGCCGAGCCTGCACCTCGGCACGCCTTCTGTGCCGTGCACGCACAGCACATGCCTGGACCGCCTCCACAGCTGCAGGTCTGTGTTGCTGCGGGACTACACCCATGCCCTGTGCCTCAGTCCCGTGGACACCATCTCCCCTGTCCTGCAACCGCAGCATCTGCCCACCACTCAGGACACATGCACAAACATATATCGCTGCCATAAACTCCTCCCGTCCCACTACACAAACACACTCTAACACACACGCAAACTGCACTATACAGTATACAACGTACAAACCACACCAGACAATACACACAAAACACAATATAATACCCAATACAAACACCAAGACAATCCACAAGTACAACTGCTTAAACTCTTGTTCTTCTTCTCACCAACCACACTCCCACTCCTCTGCGCCTACAACCCTCAACGTGGGTAATGTTGTGATGTTAATTAATGGTATTTTGGGGGGGGGTTGCGCCCAATGCACATGCGCACTTGGTCGCATGCGATGTTCGTGGGTGGCGCGCATGCGCGACTGTACGCATGGGTGTCCGTCTGTGCGGCGCCACACGCGTATGCGCGTCCACGTGCACATGCGCACAAAGCACACAGACACCCATGCGGTACTCGTCGTACTGCGCATGCGTACTGTCACACATGCGTAGTACTGCGTCTCATGGCACATGTGCGTGTGTCCGCGTACGGACAACCATGCGTTGGCGAGCACGCGCGCAGCGCACGAGCGCCACACCCGGCCAATTGCGCATGTGCAAAGAAAAACACGTGGTTCAACACTATAAATAAGCCTGCACACGTGGATCACGTTGAGGGTTGCTACAGGAGTTACAGTTAGAGAGAGAGTGTGATAGAGAAAGTCAGAAACAGAGACAGTGGTGGGACTAGTGCACAGGAAAGAACTACAGTGAGGGATAAAGAGAACTATAGGGAGAGAGGCTGTGGTGGGAGTAGTTCAGAGGAAGGAGGGGGATAGTCTGTTCTGGGAGTAGGGCAGAGGAGAGAGGGAGAGAAACAGAGTTAGGAGCAGAGTAGGGTTTTTCAGTTTGTGCTGGTATAATTTAAAAGTGTCCTTTGTCATTGTGTCCTGTACTGTGTCCTGTATTGAACTGTATTGGAATTCTGTATTGCGGTCAGTGTTTTGTTGTGTTTAAGTGAGTGCTGGTGTGGTGAGAGGAGCGTTTACAGCATACGGAGATGGAGAGAGAGAGGGAGAGAGACGTTGAGGGTGAGGGTGAGGGTGTGGAGGATGTGGGCCAACCTGTGGTGTGTGAGACACCGATGCTACAGCCTGCACATCCTAGGGAGGAACAGGCAGGACCATCTGTTGGGCCACAGCCTGCACAATATGTCCAAACTGGGAAGAGAAAAAGGGTACCTGTGCCTAGTCCACAGCGAAAAAGAGCTTTACGGTTCAGTGAGAGAGAGAACCATATTCTACTCTCGCATGTCATAGAAAACTATGACCTCTTATTTGGCAGGCTCAGCAGTCGCACAACAGTGGCCACCAGAATGGCAGTGTGGGAGGAGGTGCGTGCTGCACTGTCAGAGGCAGGGGCCCCCCCACGTGATGTAGAAAGCCTCAAGAAGAGGTTTTCCGACATTAAAAGAGGGGTGCGCCAGCACATGGTGGCCGAGAGACAACATGCGCTTGGCACAGGTGGTGGGGGTCCATTTATACCATCACTCACACCCCTGGAACAAGAGCTGGCAACTAGATTGGGTCACATCTATCTACGTGGACTGCCGGAGGCCCTCGACACGGCATATCCTCACGCAGGTATGTATAGTGACTGTCAGGTATAAATTCATGCTTAGAATGTCCCTTCAGTACACATCAGTCAGCTGCACAGACACTCCCATACCTGTGACCCAATCCACACCATGTTGGAAACCTGGTGGCACATGTGTGTGATATGCCCATGCACAACCTGTGGTGTTGACATGTCCTGGGGCAACATTACAAATGTTTCCCTCTACCCATCACTCTCCCCATCTGTCCCCATAAATCCGCACATGAGTCATTACCCGACCTCCACACCTGTGATTGTCAAACACCATATGATTGTGAGGGCCATTGATCAGGTAACGTGTGTGTGACATACTATGTGCACAGTGCTACATGTGTTTCTCAGTGGGCCACAGGTGCTGTCTATTTGCAGTCCACGGCACAATGGGTCACAGGCAAACACATCTAGCAATGAGCATATAGTATGTCTAAAGACAATATTCCCTAGGCAAAATTAAACATAGACAATGTATGGCAAAAACAGGTGTAAGGGTCGTGTATTCACAGACATGTGTGGACATATGTTGCACAGATAGGGGAAGGGATGTGATGGGGGACACATGTGGAATGGGACCAGGAAAATCAACATGGCAAACATTCAACATGTGCATGGCCACACCACACACATGCGCCCCAGACACATGTGAATGGCGTGGACACACATGTATGGGAGGGTGTTATGGGTCGGGTATGCAGCACACACACGCACATACCCACCACATCATGTCTGTGGTGTCTGTAGCACACACCTATACATATGTGGATGGTGAAACATATGTGTGTTCTCTCTGATTGTTCCCTATGCAGGTGACTACAGTAAAATGGGAGAGGAAGAGGAGGAGGAGGAGGAGGTGGTGGAGGAAGAGGGGGATTTTGACATCACAGTCCCAATGAGTGTGTTGGAGGCCGAACCTGCTGTCTCAGGGGGCAGCACAAGTGCTGGTGATGAGCCCCTACAGCCACCCGTAGCCAGCAGATCACCACTAGGGGCAGCAGTAATGGAGAACATCCAACGACCCAGGCCGGTAGTAGCCACTGATATACCTGACCCTCCTATGATGATGGCGGAGTTGAGGGCCCATGACGCATCAGCACATCGCGATGCTGAAGGTGGGTGACAAAAGACTGTCATAATCACAACACAGAAACCACTAATCCCTAGTTTGTGTTTGTGCGGTGGATGTTGCAATATAACTTCCACATATGTGACATATATGCCTCATGTTATTGGGATGTTTTGTGAAAAAAACGGTGTTGGGTATAATAGATGATGTTATTGTGTCACACAACAGAACAGCCTAAGGTCAGGTGACACCCCCAGATGCTTACCTAAGAGGAATGGTGTTTAAGGGCCAGCACGTTGTCATTTATGAAACAATACAAACATTGCCCTTGCAACAGTCTGCCTCAATGCAGACACCCAGATGTCTGGTAAACCACAGGATGACAACTAACCGATAGTTAAAGAAACATAAATAGCATATACAAAGCGATGCTATCTTCCTCTGTGATGTAACATCACAAAGACTACATTCCCCACAGTCTGCATCTGCAGGTGGCAAGATACATAGCATATGCAGAGAGGTGAGAACAAAGGTAAGGTCACCCATAGACAAGGATCTACATAGGTGTCTCAGCCCTAAAGAAATATCATGTCTGTTTTTTTGGAGACTACATGCCTAAATATTACCTGTACATCAACAAATAACATAGACTGCAGTGCAGACAGAAAGGTCCAACACCATGTTCCCTTCCTGTAACTCAACCAAACCATCAGCAGATTGCATAGGCTGAGAGCATGTGCGTCCCAGTGGGATTGCGGGGCTATGTGCCAATACTCTGTGATGGTCCCCATTATCATAAGTGGCCTACTTCCAATACGTGTTGTATGCAACCATACAATAATGAGTATGAGGCATGTCTATATATCAGCATATGGATAAAGAAGGACTAAAACCTTTAGAAATTACTGTACTGCAATGCAAACGTAAACACATATGAGGAACTACAACAAAAGCTGCCCGTGTTGAGACCATATCAAACACCACCTATCCTGACACCATTACCAAGATTCTCACATCAGCCTACACCACCTTTCACAATACAACACTGACAGTATAACACAAAGACCTTACAGAACATACTGGGGAATGAGAAACATTGTCAATATCAATGAGAAAGAACATAAACTAAATACCTCAACTCATGTACAAAATCAGAAGAGGCGTCATCGTAGAACAAACAAACAAAACAACATATATTAAGTCAAGAAGTGTACTTGGAGCCACAAAAGGCAACCATGGAATGTGATACAACACTGTAGATGTTAATCCATAAGTAACATGGCCAGTGGGGAGATATAAATATATGACCAATCAGTACAGTGATACATACATTGTCCCTTGCAGCAAGCTAGAAAAACAACATAATGAAGCACAGCCTGTAAGGATCCATATGATATGTCAAATGAAAAAAAGAACAACATATGTTGTCTAGTTTTTTGTTTGTTTTCCAAGGCGTAATTGCTGCAGACACGTTCAGCAGGCCTCTTCCTGAGTTGTGCTCACTAACCATCGTCTGATGTGTATTTGCTCAGACAGCTCTATTATACTGTTTATCCGCCCTACATTATCACATTTGCGTTAACATACCCATCTTTTCCTTGTAGTATGTCTCTCACTTCCCACACTGTCGATGACGTTATGATCATGGCAATCTCAAACCTCACCTACCCTCACATAAGCAGGTATTTTCCAAAGCTATCAACCATTCCCACAAAACACGTAGATGCTTCCCTGGATTAACGTGTCCCAGCAACATCACATTCCAGTCATTTCCCCACATCAGCTCCCTTGCATTTGCTGCGCCAGCCAGCATACAAATCTGTCTAGTCCTTGCACCAGGCAATGTTAAGAACCAGCTCATCCTTCCAGATAATGTTTACATGCCCACATCCGGCCCTTCTCCAGACACAGTACCCCATCAGCCCATACATAGTCATGTCCTACAACAAACATTAGCCCATGTCAAACCTAATTACCCGTCACACAGGCCAACCCAAGACTAAGGCACCCCATGAGGCTACATCCAGTTCAATTAGCTCATGGAGACTATCGAAACCCAAGCACCCATAACACACGATTCCTGTCATACCATTTGCCAACAGCTCATGTGCATCTCTATGACAAATAATCCAAACCCCAGACCCATACATGGGCCGTCATCACACACCTCATCACTGGTCTCAATCACCTATTGTCCATCAAGGGTCTTAGCCCACCACAAATGCCACCTTACGCCCTACACACTCTCTACAAACCCATATGCTGTCCTAACCCAACACAACGCACAGCCCTACACACGTAGTGTCATGACCCCCATCCCTCCATTGGCTATGTGATGTTTTGCAGAAATCCAATGCTTTAATTTGATGTTGCTGCAGCAGTAGCAGAAAGGAGTGTCCCGGGGGGAGGGGGGGCAACCCCTCTGTCCGCTGTACCCCTCTGCAGGGCCACACATTATGGAAAGGGAACATTCTCTGTATTGCGTCTCCTTTACGGCAACTGGCCCACTGATACGCTATCCATCACACCCCTGTGTCCAAAGAAGCCTTGACGACAGTTCCCAAAGGCACGTGTGGCCGAAACAGAGTCAGAAGGTAGACACTATCCCTTTACAGATCATAAAATACTTGAAGACAGGATAAGAGAACAGAGGGGGACCTAGACAACACTCCATTCTGCCATTGCTGGCGCAGCAGCGGCAGTAGGCAGATTGTCAAATCGTTTTTTCGAAGGGTGTGGAAAACAACAATGTTTCTTGCGTGCAAACCCCTGGAAGGCCGTGCCCAGTGCAAATACACACGTGAACAAAGGTGGGCTTGGACCTGTATTGGATTGACACACGTAAGCACATAGCTCAGCTAAATACCTATGTGGCTTTCCAAAACACTACACAACCCCCCGCTCCCACCCATGATGGATACTGAAATCAGACACATACCCCGCCAACTCAGGCTATCACTGTCCTTCAGCAGTCAGTACCAACAGCTGTGCTTTCCTCAACATACCCCGTCATTGTTTTCCTGGGTGTTGCCCAGCTCTGATGGCCCCCTCTGTTGTTCCCCCTGCTCTGTCTGAACCCTCCAAATCTGATCCAAGGTCTACAAGATCTGATCCCCAAACCCTCCTCAGTGGTACACAGGGTGCATATGTACCTCTCAGGTGTCACACACATGCGGCAGCAGTGCACCTGTGCAGGTAAGGTGTGACATCCCTGTGCTATCGTTCCATACCACTGAGTCAATAGCACATCTCCTGTAACCTTTACATATTGTGTATATCCCTCCGAATGTGGCCTCACCTGTGCAGACCCTCCCAAATCTTCCTCTGTTGATCACTGCTGCTGGTCAGCTGAGGTGTTTCTGCCTGCTGCATGCTGCACCTGCCCTACCCAATGGATATGAGATAGCTGTCCTTGCCCAATCCTGTTGCTACGTCAGCAGTATGTGGGTGTGTCTGCAGAGGCTATTGACCGTTGTGTTGGCCTCAATCATCTATGTCCTGTAAAGTGTCCTTTGGGTTATTATGAGGTTTACTACTGTGACAATTATGTATCCTACCCCAATCCATGTTCCCATGTGACTCAGCCATATCACATCATCAATCGTGTGGGATGTGCATGACATGTTTCTGTATGAAGGTGTATTAGTGGAGAGGTATCTCATAGACCACCCTGTGTCCCATTCTCAGGCAATCGACGTGTTCTGGAGCGGATTTGCAGTGCTGTGGAGCAGAACATGAGGGAGGTTTGTGCTGAGCTGCGGCAATTAAATGAGGGGGTCGGAGCCATGCCCCTAACTCGCATGTCTGAGGCCCTTGAGGGCATGCTTGATGTTATGCGGTGAGTTGCACCTGCACCACCACCACCAATGTATCCAGAAGAGGGTATTGGCCCACGAGGGGGAGGGGCCCGACGTGGCAGGCGTGGGCGACCACGTCGTCAATAACCTATGATAAGATCAACCTTTACATCAAGAAAGCATAGATGTTTCTTTGTTGCACTGCTCATTTGGAGCAACTATGTACATAGTTATCCCTGTTTTGAAAGGGTTATTTTGGATTATATTTACAAATGTGACATATGCAAATCTTATTTTGTATGTGTGTCATGTAAATGGCTTTGGTGGATATATGAAAAGTATTACAGACATGTTTGTATAATAACGTTCATATGAGAGAAAAGCTGTGACAATAAACAGCTGTCAGACACTACATGCACTGTGTGTTTCCAATGAGTGTCCATGTGGTCCCGTGTGTATCTTTGAAATGGGGGGGGGCCCGACCATATGATCTGCACCCAGGTCCCGTGCTGCAGCGACATTGGCCCAGGCAGGTACTATTTACACGATGCACACATATGCAATGTGTCACGTGCACAATGTGTCACCACAGCCTCTGAGCTGCATCGCCCCAGTGTGCACAGACATGCATGTAGACCAGGTGTGGGGAAGGATGTTTCTGGAGAGCCGCAGACCAGTCAGGTTCAGCGCATATCCCTAATGAATGCGATAATAATCTGCATTACAGATATCATGCCCACCTGACTGATTTGTGGCCTTCAAGGACTGGATTTGGAGAGTTGTGCATCACACCTCTGTCATGTAAGATTGTGAGCGGGCAAGTTGCAGATGTCCTAGACCTCCAAAGGGTA
Source organism: Ichthyophis bannanicus (assembly GCA_033557465.1). Classification (NCBI taxonomy): domain Eukaryota; kingdom Metazoa; phylum Chordata; class Amphibia; order Gymnophiona; family Ichthyophiidae; genus Ichthyophis; species Ichthyophis bannanicus. Next base: position 520,582,183 of record CM066036.1, on the reverse strand, counting down.
TTTAGAATGCGTCACATTCCACCTTGATTCACAACAGCACCAATAAAATGTCAGATGGACAATATGTTGGTGGTGGTGAGAAGTGAGGAGGAATATGACACATTCTAACTAACCTTTGTGATGTCTTGGACATCTGCACCTTGCCCACTCACAAGCTTAAAGGAGAGAGGTGTAAGGCAGGGCTCTCATAAACTAGCACTGGCGGCCCAACAAACCAGTCAGGCTGCCAGGATCTCTACAATTCATAGATATATCTCATGCATATGCATTTCGAATATTCCGAATATCTGAGTGTGGTGCGGCTCTCCAGGACCACGGTTCACCACCCCTGATGTGGAAACAGGGGGACTATGTTTTAAATTGCTGTTTAGTTTCCCGACACATCACCGTGTGCAACCCCTCATACAACACACATTGGTGGCATATGTGTGACCCTTGCCCATGCCTATATCACTGATCACATGCCCACCACCCCACCATAGGGATGCATGTGACAGAGGTCAAAATGGGTGGCATGCATATGTCAGCTGCTCATATGTGTGTAAAAATGTGCCTCAAGTATGTCCATCCCTGTGGCATGTACATCTCTGGGACAGCCGCTACATTGCAACATATAATGCAGTACCCTGCTATCAGACACCTACACACATGGTCCTCCACACAAACTGCATGTGGAGCCAATTGAGGTATCACACGCATGTTTACCCATAAAAAACATATCTGGCCGCACACATATCACATGCTGCCATCCATAGTCATATGCTAAGTGAGACACGTGAGCATTACAAGGTATGTAATAGAAATGTTTAATACATAACACAAAGGGGACAACTATATACATGTGTGGGGAGGGGGAGAATACCATCACCCACCCCCCAAAATCACACCCTCCCCGCCCCGCACACACACACCCACCCTAAACAAACCCCCACACACTACCCCCCACCCCCACATGAGCCCCACCCTCCCTCATCATGCCCCGTGATGGGGGACAGGGCAGCACAGGGCACATGTGTGGACATCACAGGCACCATCACAAATGCCTGTGACGCCCTTCAGGGGGTGGCTGCCGACATGGCAGATGCTCCACGTCAGCAACCACCCTCTCCATGGCTCCCGCCATCCATCCTGCAGGTGCACCAACCGGTGCACCCGCTGCTCCAGGGCATCCAGAGCCTCACACAGATGTACAACGCATCTGCCACCACACACACACATAGTTCCTGGTGTTTGTGTGGTGGCATCTGCGTGCAATGTGTGTGGGGCCCTGGATGTTGGAGACACCGGCCATGGATGGCGGGAGCCCACAGTGCCCTGTGCTGCACTGTCGTCAATGTCGCTCTCCCACACACCCTGCGACCACTCCTCCCCCCTGACTCCTCCCCAACACCCACCAACGCCTCCCCCCCCACATCACCCACACCCTCTCCCTCCCTTGTGCCCCTGCCACCCACACCTTCCAGCACAACATCCCCCATGCCCCCATCCGCAGGTTCGTCCTCTGGCCCCTCCGCCTCCTCCCCACTGGTGTCCAGGACTACCATCTCCACAACAGCGCGGGAAGTGGGTCTTCGTAGGGCATAGGCAGAGGTGCAGGGGTCTTCTTCACTGCCATCATCATCTGTGGAAGATGACAGTCATCAGCACAGGTATATGTGTGTGACACAGCACATGTACCGATGCAGGTACCACACACACTGATGGGCCACTGTGACGTCTGATAGTGGCCAGACACGTCATAAATACGCACCATCACCATGTGATGATTCCGCATGCTTGAGGCGCTCCAGGTATGGCCCATGGTGCAGGCGCAGCTCCCTGCCTTTTTTTCTAAGATCCTCGACCTGTGGGTGTGAAAAGAATGGGAGGGAGCATGAGTGACCACTCACCTCTGGTGGGTGGCCAACATACACATACAACAGTGTGGCAAGGGTCTTGACACTTCAGCTCCACTGATGTGTGTGTCATGTATAGCATAGTTCAGCACCTGTCACAGGGGATCTCCATGGGCACAAGGAACGTGTTATCACATGTGGACAACACCATTACCAACTGAACCTATTCAGCAATGTTAGTTATCGTCAAATATGACAGCCTCTGCAGCCATCCCATGGTGCGTGCGTGATGCTACCACCTGTCAAATATGCATCTCTCTTGTTGGGTATGTTTAGCACACCAGGAGGGAGGGAGGGATACATTGGGACAGTGGGGGAAACAGACACAACCCAAGGCGGAGAGGGATGTGTTGTAATTATGTCATCCTGCTGTGCCAGGAGATCACCTGTCACAGGCAATTGACTATGCTATGAACAGCTACCACCAGGCCAAAGTCACACATGTGTGGAAAACTGAGATGAGGAGGCCAGGAAAGGGTTACAAGAGTGATCATGTGCTCTTGAAGGCCTGTTCCTCCACCCATGTTGGTTGGCCATCCTGTGTGAGAGGCAGGTAGGGGTGTAGTATGTATGGGGTAGGTTTGGCAGAGCAGCCTAAACAAACATAGAACAGCTGCAGGTGCCCTTACCTGAGCTTTCCGTGCACATGTAAGATGGACCAGATAGCTTCTTCAACAAATTTTGTCAATATCTAATGTGTGAACCTGACAACATGACTCTGCCATGACTCTCCTATTGTGTGTCTATACATGGGCTAACAGTGAATGCTGCTATGTAGGTTAGATAACAGGTAAAACACTGAGTGGTGCAGTCGGTTGGAGATAGTTGCGACAGTGATTTACCCACATTCAAACACTCATCAAGTCAGAATAGTTGAGGAGGCATTGGCAGTTGCTGCGTACTCCCCAGATGTGCAGTCACAGCTCATGCACAGTCAAGGGTATTATGTGTTCTCTCTGCATTTGCAGCATGCGACTGTTGACAGACTACAGGTACCTACATTTCATGTTTCCAATTAGAGAGCAAATCCACCTTATGCCAAATGTGTGGATGTGTCCATAGCATGACATGTTCATGTGGAAATGTTGTGTGGGATGCATAAGGCAGTTACAATATTCTGCACTGATATGACTCGCTGATGTGATTGCAGGATGTTATCTCACATCCACAGTCATACACCCTATGGATGTCGCCTGTAAGGACACCAAGTGGATCAGCATCCGCTGCCCTGGCAGCAGATGGGGTCACATGCCTCTGGAGGTGGTGTACGTTCAGGTCTTGCAGGATGCAGGCCTCTCATGATTATGGGTTTGGACAGGATGGGATGACATTGTTTGTGCAGTGATGGGTTCTGATGGAGCAGCAATGCAACGTCAATGGACACAAACTCACTCTGTTCGGAGACCATTGTTTGATAAGTAATGTGGTACGTCACAAACATGTTTCCATATGCATATGAGAAGGGGTTACAGGCCTGTTGACTGGCCAAAATGAACTGTCACATCCACCGCATGGCACATGAGGGCCGTATGGAAGTTGGCTGGACACACAACCGACAAAATGTACTTTCAGACTAGCGGGAGGGCCAAAGCACCATACAGCCATCAGTAGACAGTCTCTGGGGTGCTGTGGCGGGGGATCATTCTGCCATACATTTCCCTCCTCCTCCAACAATACGTCTGGAGCTGACCACACATACAGTCGATACACCTGGGTCATATGTGTTATCAGAGTGTATCACACCAGTTATTGCATGTGTTGGTCTTTAATGATCATGTCGCCTCTCTCCCTCAGAGGTTGCAATGGGGTCTATGCAGACAACGCAATGGCATGTCAGCCATATAGGACTTAGTGTTCTCAGTTGAGGGGGGCCTCATCCCGTGGCTAGTAGCTCTGAGCTGGGAGGGATGTGTGGAACCATTAAGGATGTGCATATGCTGGACGTGCACAGATGTATGACTCCTGAGTTCGCCAGAGTTGCACTACTCACCAGAGTGGTTAAATGTTTTCCAAAGATGTGTGCAACAGCACAACACAACATAGTTTGTATGGCTAAGAATAGTGCTTCTCAGGGGAATCGACAAGAAGCAAATGGATCTGATGCTGTTTTGAGGACACACACAGTTGAGGTGCATCGTTACAACGTGACACAGAGGTCTGTCCTCTTTGTTATGTTACCTATACCATAGCTCCATCAGTGTTGGCGCAAAGTCGAATTCCAAGGGCCTGTAGACCTGACTGACAGACAGATATATATCAAGGATATTATCTCAGACTTCAAACAGCTTGTTGTTGAACTCACTCTAGTGACATATGCAGGTGCCTTGGTTGTAGGTTTCTAGAACATGTGCAGCACAGGCCACTTTGGGCACACCTGTTTTACATGCTATCTGAAGAGTGATTTATTTTTGAAAGCTGTGCCCTTCATCAGTGTCAGTGATCTACACCAGCAGTCCAGGCACAGGGTATGGGGTTTCCATTCACTGTGACATCTGGGAGACAGCCTGCTGCTTGCATTCATTAGGTAAATTGTGTACTGTTGCCCCCACCTGGCTGGCTGACTTCCAGTCGGCGTCCTCCTGTAGAGTTCTGGAATACGCTGTGCAGTTTCCTTTGCGCATGCGTGTTCAGCACTTAATCCTGCCAACTACGCCACTCTGTCGCCCCCACCTGGCTGGGCATATAGCCGGGCACCAGGATGGAGTCACCTTGCTGCCCTAGAATAAGTCCTCCCAATATGGCTGCCAGGAGGGCTGCTGGGATATGTAGTTTCACTTATCCTTATTAGGCAAAAGTAGTTGTGCAGACAAGTGGTCAGGCGAAACAGAGAAATATTTATTTGTTGTGTTCTGGGGTTTCCATCATATTCACAAGTAACAGGCTGAATAAACAATAATGGGATTCTTCTCCAAAGCAAAGGTATAACTTTTACAAAAGTATGCACAGGATTACTGGTATCAGCAATAAATAGCTTCTTAGGAACTTGCTTTCAAAGCTCAGATTATAAAGCTTCTCATGGGCACATTAGCTTCTTATGGGAGTGTTTACTTCACAGCTCCTTTATAACAGAAACAGCTTTAAGAAATGTCCACTGAGCTTTCCCTTCAGTTTCAGGCCTTACACAGCAACAGCTTGATTAACAACGTTCAGCTGTTCTCTGTGCTGCGTCCTTCAATCAGGAAAGTTCCTTACTATGGCATTCACTCATTCAAACATGTTTTAAGCTTAACACACTTCTAATTCATTAGCTTTACAATAAGCACACTGCATCTCCTCGGAGCTATCTTCATAGTCTTCATAGCAGCTTCCTATATCCATTTCCTCAATGGCATCCTCACAATATTCTTCAGAGGGTACCTGTCTGAAGAGCTGACTAGTTTGTTTCTGGAGCATTTCATTCAATCTCTCTAATAGAACCTTTTTCTGCTCTATTTCTTCAGAGAGCTGGGGTTGCTGACATGCAGACAAGCTATTGTTTCTACTGCTAGAGCTTAGCTGGCTATTATAATTATTTCTTCTATCAGGAACTAATTCTCTTAACTTTCTTTCAGGCAGGAACTCTGAAAGACACACTTGCCTTAGTAAAGGGCCGTTTAGTAGCTCTCCTCTTTCCTTGCCAGAGCTATGCTGCTTTCTCTCTGCAGACACTTCTCTCCGTTGTAGCAAACTTCCTTTCTGCTGAGACTGCCTTGGACCGGTTCCAAGCAGATCCCACTGCTTGTCTTTGAGCTTGAGCCCAGCACTTCTCGTGCCTCCTTGGGCCCCTTCTCCTCTAGCTCCAGTTCCTCTGGATTCCCTTCCAGGTCCTCTGGGTTCACTGCCACTCCTTCTTCTCTCCTCTCCTCGTCTTCCTCCTTCACTTTCCGGTCCTCGTCTTCCTCCTTCACTTTCCGGTCCTCGTCTCCCTGACTTTCCAAACACAGGAGTTTTAAACTGCTCCCTCTCAGGGACCACGCCTCTTTCCCAGCACACGTGGGAGCTGCTAGGCTTCACTCCAGCCCTGACGTGCTGAAGTGGGCGGGGCTTAATGGTGACTGTGCTATGAGTCAAAGGTTCTCGGTTGCTGGGGAAACCCTGAATGCTCTCACTCTTAAAGGCACAGAGTTCATTCTCCTGGCATTCCATAGCCTCTGAACTGCCTTCATCATCACACATTCCCCCCCTTAAGATATTACGGGCTGGGTGTTTTTATCATCTCAGCACGTAATTCTCCTAAAAGAACCATTCTGATCCTGTCCTTCGTGCCTACCCTGGGTACTAGTGGCTAGCTGAGCTAGGGCGATCCTTTCATGCCAGGGTCTGAGCAAGTTAACATGATATAACTGTTTCCGTCCTTGCCTATTCTGTAATAAATAGGTTACTGGGCCCACTTGCTTGATTACATGGAAGGGACCCTTCCATTGACTTTCGAATTTTGGGACTGCTCCCGCTACCATAACTATGACCTTTTCGCCCACAGCCAGCTGGCGTGGCTTAGTATTACGGTCATAATATGACTTTTGACGCTGTTGGCTTACTCTTAAATTGCCTTCGGCCATCTGTGAGGCACGTGTTAAGCGCCCTCGCAAATCTTTAAAAAATTGGGGAACCTCTACGGGCCTGATTGACGTGACGCTCTGGCAGGCAGGGCACACCTCACAGAACCTTGTTGTCTCTTTGTACACTCCGGGCCAGTAGACCCGGGCCAAAACCTGGTCTAAGGTTCCCTGGATACCTTTGTGCACCCCTACAGGATGGTCATGGGCTAATCTCAGCACTAAGGCCCTAAATGTATTCGGGACTACCAATTGCCTGCGTTTGTCTCCCGTTAAAGGGGTCCAGGCTTTCCCGATATAAAACCCCTTGGTCTATTTGAAACTTGGGCAACGTATCTCGCCCCTCTCTGGCAAATTTTAAATGCTTGGGTAAGAGCAGGGTCAGCTTCTTGCTCTTTTGTAAAGGAGGGAATTTAGCCACTAATTCCCCCGGAACCCAAGGCAATTCCATCCCATCCCTGACTTCCTCTCTACTCTGAGAACGAACTCGTCGCTCACGACGCTTCTCACCCTTTGGCTTTTTTACTTTGTCTACAGGGATGGTCACTAAATCTTCATGGGAGGGAAGATCTTCCATCTCTCCCACTATAGGTTCTTCCTCTGCTGCCTTTAGGGCTTTGGACTGGGTTTGTGTAGAAACCATTCCCTTCTTGGCACCCAGACCTTGTTGCACACCTCTCTGGAATTGGGGCCAATCCCTCCCGAGCACTACCTCCTGCGGTAATCGGGGAACTATTGCCACAGGGATCTCTCTTTCAATCCCTAAGGCCTTCACTCGGACATGGTAAACAGGATATGTGGACGCGGTTCCATGAACACACCTTATTTTTACTGTGCCCATGGGTGAACAGGGTGTCTCTGAATCCAGGGGCCCTTATCTTGCGCCATAAGCTTTTGGACAGCATGGACTGATCCGAGCCTGAATCAAGCAATGCTTTTGCGGGTATACCTTGCACTGTAATATCTAATAGGAAGCCTTCACCAACCTTACTAGGCTCATTCAAAATTAAGGCTGTCCTCATTTTACAGTCCCTCTGTAAATGCTGTTCGCTACCACACCGGTAACACGCTCGGTTCACAGGCTTTCTTCTAACTATGGGAACACATTCATTCTTTGCATTCTTTCTATCCCTATCTGACACAGCAGCAGACATTTTAGTAAAAGCCACAGTTTTGTCCTTAGCCTCAGCCTCTGCTTCTAAAAACCGCTCAGAGAGCACTATAGCTTTCTGCGTACTTTTACATCCTTGTAACATGAGGAAATTCTGCATTCTTTCTGGAACAGCTGCTAGAAATTGCTCAAGAATAATATCATCTAATACCATCTCCAATGTTTTACGCTCTGGCTCCAGCCATTTTGATACCAGCCCTTTTAACCAGTGATAAAACGCCCTTGGTGTCTCACCTGAATGCAATTTAGCGTTCCTTAACTGACGGTGATAGACTCAGGGTGTTTAATCCCAGCCTATCCTTTATTGCTCTTTTGACTTCATAATAGTCATTGGCCAAAGTTGTAGGTACAGCTTGGTAGGCAGCTAATGCTTCACCAGTTAGCGAAACAGCCAGCCTCACCGCCCATTGCTCTTGTGGCCAACTGGCTATTCGAGCCACCTTCTCAAACGCTTCTAAGAAGTCATCCAAGTTATCTCCCTCCTTTAACTGTCCAAAGTTAAGGGTCTCTTTGGACCACGGTCCAATTGCTCGGGCTAACCCGAGTCCTGTGAAACCTGTGGTGGCTGGGTCCGGCTCTGGGTGTCTTCTAGTCTCCTTTCCCCAGGCCTCCATTAAGTCCACCAGTGGCTTCTGTTGGGCCCGCAACCTGACGGCAGCTCTTTCCTGGAGCTCCAACGATAACTCCCTCTGGCGGTCAAATTGCGATGCCATCCACTTAAGAACTTCCTCTACTTCCATGATTCTTGTCTTTCTGTATCAAAGACAAAAGAACAAAACACACCCCCAAGTGTGGCAGAAAACACTCGGTGTCTTTCCCTCTACCTGCTCCAACCGCCCCACCCAGTACCGGTATCCTTAATGACCCTTTAGTTAAATACCCTGTACCTGGTACTGGTGGTGCGTCTCACTCAGCAGCAGTAAAGGGTCGCTGCAGGACCTTGGACTCCCCGGACCAGTCGAACTCTGGACTCTCTCTCCCAGTCTCAGCCGCTCGTACTTCCAGTCAGCGTCCTCCTGTAGAGTTCTGGAATACGCTGTGCAGTTTCCTTTGCGCATGCGTGTTCAGCACTTAATCCTGCCAACTACGCCACTCTGTCGCCCCCACCTGGCTGGGCATATAGCCGGGCACCAGGATGGAGTCACCTTGCTGCCCTAGAATAAGTCCTCCCAATATGGCTGCCAGGAGGGCTGCTGGGATATGTAGTTTCACTTATCCTAATTAGGCAAAAGTAGTGTGC